>OZ034816.1:17485767-22485767 GCA_964030455.1 Linum trigynum
CCCAGCTCGTGGTAGATTGAAGGAGAAACAACACCGTAAGTGGCAAATAAGTTTGCCACATCCACCCTGTTCTGAGAAAAATCGAACTAGGGTCACCACAGACACTATTCAAGATGGAGGTGGTGACCACGTGAAAAAAACCAATCCCGCAAGAGTTGGCATGAATCAACAGAACCCTCATTGTAATTTGTCCCCAAAGCCTCCACTGAGTGGACAGGGGGGCAAGTTCAATCAAACCCGACATCGGGTTGCCACACTAGTGCTGGCTGGGAACAAAAGTCATGTTTGTGCTAAACAAAATACCAACGTAACTGTTGATGAAAAGTCTCGGCGCTCATACTACCAACAACATGGTGAGAGTGCGAAGCTGACAAAACTAGACCAGTCTAGGCAAGCGATGTCGCATGGTCGACTTGGCAAGACGAAGATGCCAAAAAATGTGAATGTCTTGTCGAGAGCAAAGAACACTAGTGATTTTTCATGCCATTGACCAAAAGTGATGGCTGAGGTGAAGCCAAATCGAGCTCGTGGAATTTCGAACAAAGATGTTCGAGCTAGACGAACTGGAGAGTTGCAAGCCAACATTGATTCCAAAAGATCAAAACCAACGTGTGTAAAGCCAACTGTGGTGAATCAGGGTATTTATAGATGGCTCGTGTGGTTTGATCCGTGGAGTTGGCAGTGGGTGTGGACCTTTGGCATGATGGTTCATGCACAAATCTAACCTACTCTTTTTAGCTCTCTATTATTAAAGAAATAAATGGCTAATATATGCCATGTAATACATCAAGGAAAAATTAAAAAAAAAAATATATATATATATAAAATAAAAAAATTAAGCGGCATTGGTAAGCTCGCTGCAACATTGAAAAAATCCACAATTGGCCATAGACATCATTGTTTGGCCAAATCGAGCTGTAGGATTCGAAACAAAGAAGAAGATCCACAACGTTGTGCCTTGAAGAGCTACTGCGGGCTTGTTAGGAAAAAAAAGGAAAGACGGCCAAAACAGCGTTGTAAAAAAAGAGAGAGAGAGAGAGAAAGTCTCAGCGCTGCGGGTTGTGGCCGAAATATTGACAGCCCCGGTAAAATAAAAATATATATATAATAAAAATATAGGCTGCTGAATCGTAGCGTTGCGGGAGGAGAGAAGAGTTTGTCCAAAATTAAATTGCAGGCTCGGCAACGACGCTGTATTATTCTATGGACAGTGTTGTTTTGGCTTGGTAGCTAAAAAAAAAACAAGGGGCCAAAACACGAGTGATTTTGGCTAAGCAGCGTTGCGAAGCCACAACAGCGCTGCAGTCTGGTATGGAGCTCCCGGGAATACAAAACGGTGACGTTTGGAGTGTAAACTTAGAACATAAACTCTTGCGTTTTGGACTCAACAACGCAGCTCTGCAAGCAATTTTTCCGTCTCCGTCTCGCTCAGAGTAAGGCTGTAAGGCAGCCGTGTGGTTGTTTTATTTAATTGTTTTGCCACTCAGCTAAGACATGATTGTTAAGTGGCTGCAGCATTGCGAAAAAGAGAAAAACATCGCTGGGCCAAATTAAGTAGCGGTGCGAATGGTAGAGGTTTCCCCCCTCTTCTTGCAATCCGTTGCCTATGACGTTGAATTAGTCCATGCATGGCCGTGTTCGTATGTTAATGTTCTTGTTGACCCTTTAGAAACGTTTTGTATGGGTGGCCTGCATAAATCATGGGGCCAAAATTGGCTTTGAAGAATTTTAGGTGAATTGAATTATGTCAACAAATTGGTTCATAATTCTTATAAACCAAGTTGTGGGGGGCATTGTTTACACCTAAAATTAATTTGAATTAATTAAATGTCGTATTAATGAGTCTCGGCATTTAATTCGACGCCGCATGATACAAAACGATGTCGTTTGGAGTTAAGCGGCGTCGCGGAGAGTTAAAACGGTACCGCAAGGAAGCTCGGCGGTACCGCGGCATGGGAAACGACACCGCTTAATAAAAAGAAAAAGGGCTGCGCGTGTAGTTGGGTTGGAGAAGGGAGTCTTATAATTAATTATTACCTTTATTCCTTGTAGGAAGGGGAAAATCGGTACCGCATGGAGAATTAAAACGGTACCGCAAGGAAGCTCAGCGGTACCGCGGCACCGGTCACCAGAAAATAAAAAAAGGGTCGTGCGTTTAATGAAGGTTGGAGGAGGAGTTTTGATTATTTAATTATTATTTTTATTCCTTGTTGGAAGGGGAAAATCGGTACCGCATGGAGATAAGCGGTATCGCGGAGAGCTAAAACGGTACCGCGGATTTAAAAACGGTGCCGCGAGAGCCTGGTAAGCGGTACCGATTAATTAAAAAATCATATCGGGCAAGTGACCAAAATTCACCCGGCCCAATGCGAGCGCCGACTGCGGCGGTTCCATGGATTGATATTTTTTGGCTATATCGGCGGTGTCGTTTAATTCAAAACGGTACCGCGAGTAAGCTCAACGGTACCGCGGATTAGCAAACGACAGTGTTTAAATAAAAAACAATGTCGCAAAAGGAAAAAACAAATGGAGCTGATTGGGGAAGAAAACGACATCGTAAGGTTGGAAGCGGAGTCGTTTAATATTAAAACGATGTCGCGGGTATAGTCAAGCGGTGTTGTTTAGCTAAAAACGACACCGTTTAAGGCATCAACAACGCCGCAGTATTACTAAGTGATGTCGTTTAGTTAGAAACCATACCGCAATGGTTTGGATTTTGGCGAGTGGCCCGGCAAGCTCAACGACACCGCAAGACAAGAAAAACGGTACCGTTTGGTAGAGAACAATGTCGCGGAATGAAAAACGACATTGTTTGATGGGACCGGGACAGAGCAGTTCAAAGGTCGGCATCGATTAGTGAAAAGCGATGTCGCGGAAAGATTAAACGACGCCGCGGGAGGTATCAACGACATCGAGGTATCATAAACGATATCGTTTGGTTAAAAACGATATCACAGTGGTTAAGAGCTTGGCCAAGGGTGGCCCGCTAGGTCCAACGCCACTGTTATCCCAAAACAACATCGTCATTGTAGCTTTGTTCCACGTGAGATTCACGCAGAATCAAAATCGAGGCGGTTGAGACACGTGGGAGTTCACGGCGGAGCAGTTCAGGAAGCGGTTTCATGGAGCGTGAAGGCTACGAAGATGTTTTCCAAATAAAAGCAGTGGAGCAAGGAGAGAGAAAGGACAACCAAATCAACACAGAACAACTCTGTCAAAACTTTACCTTTTCTCTGTAACTCCTTCGCGGAGCTCTCCTTCCAGGAAGGATCTCCATAGTTGTAGCCTTAGTCGTAGTCGCGGAGCTCTCCACAGGAATCTCCATAGGAGTAGCGATAGTGTAGATTCCTCAAAACTCAAACACCATCGTTCGAACGTAGTTTGGAGAGGTGCGAACCGTAGTAACGGTCGCGTTGGTTAGAAGTCAGAGGTGCATCGATCAAATCAACACCGCCCGACGGTGAATATTTGACGGTCACGTTGATTTCACCATTTAGAGGTGCATCGATCAAATCAACGGCGCCGACATTCGGCGGCGGATATTTGACGGTCATCTCGATTTCTGCAATCAGCGGTGCATTTGATCAAAAGGCACCGCAAGAGTTTCCACCGCAAAACATCAAATCAACATCGTCGGAAACCAAAATCGGCACCGGCGGTGGCATTTGATTTTCTGAGGAAACAGATGCCCAACTCGATTGTTAAGTATGCTGCACAAATTTTCATCTTAATTTCACGGTGCTGCACAAATAACAAAACCTCTCTAGCATTATGTCATTTGAGTGATGTTTTTCGCGTCATATAAACGCACTGAGGCCACCAACCCCGACCAATAATTCAGGTAATTAATGGTTGATCGGTAAAATACTACTAAAAAGAGCTTCCGATGACGGTTAAAAATATTGAATTTGAAATCTCCATACGACACATAGTCGCTTAAAAATTGCGAATTTATTCATGGTGGATTTAATTAGTCAAAGAATGATGTTACACTATCAATTGTTATGTCAATACTCAATATATGAATAATTCATGGTTTGAAGTTTGTGCTTAATTAAGACTGAAAATAGTCAACATAGTGATGCTAGCTAAGCTAGCCAAAAGACTCCCAACTTGGTCCAAGTGTGAAGTCCTCTCCCCTGAACCCACTCTCTAATTGACTTTGTGGCTTACGGAACTAGTGGAGGAAAAATTAACTATTGGCCTAAATAATAAATAGAGTATTGTAATGACTAAAGATAAGATAGACTAACGGTAAAATTGTCGCGATAGAGAAGACTTGTAAGTTATAGATCTCAGGTTCGAAACCAAACGCGATCTGTTGGTGTTTCTGAAGGTATAAGGTTACTAGGGGCGAAGCTCCGTTGGCGTTGAATTGAATGTAGGTGGCCTCCAGATTTAGTAGGACCTACTATCATAAAAGTGGCACGTGGGACTTCGTTTTCTATGTAATTAAAAGATAGAGTACTGTACTGAGCCCATTAATAATTTAGTTTAGTTATTAATATGCATATTAATTTATAATTACACCTTCATAAAAAAAAATTACACGCCGACCGACTGAATTGGGCACTGTCTTTGAATTTTCCACATGCAACCGCCTCAGGGAACAAGGAAGCTAGGTGGCTGGCTGGCTAACTAATTCCTTAATTTCAAACTCTTTTAATAACAAAACACCCATATCATTATTAGTAAATTAATTAATTGTGGAGAAATTGGCTTTCGTTTTCTAGATGACACGTGGTCCAATGTGGGCACGATGGTGGTAATAATTTTCCAGAGAGAGGCAGCTATGCATTTAACAAAACGTGGGTGTTTGGCGCCAGCTGACTCCTTGTAATTATTGATTTGCCACATGCCCACATCTCATATTTTTTTCTAAACGAGTATGTATAGTTAGAAATGGCAATGGGCAGCTCCGGGGCGGGTTTTTTTAGTACCCAGACCCGTCCCGTGGCAGGTCGGATCCAGGTCGGGTAATTGATCACGGGTCGCGGGTCGGGGCAGGTCGACCCAATGGGTATGCAATTTATATTAAAAATATTAGAAATATTCGTTATTTTTATTATAAGACCAAGAAAACAAACAATATTATGACAATTGCAGTTAAATTATTGGAGAAATTGAGGTTTTTACTAATTTACAACTTTCTTATAGCTAAAATATGATGCAATAAAAGGAAAATCCTAAGTAATTTGACTAAGATTACATGTAAATTAGACAAGAACGGGTCGAGAATGGGGCGGGTCAGGGCAGGTCGGGTTGATGAGACTACCCATGTCCGCTCCGCCCCGCCTACGGGGCGGGTCGGACCCTCCCCGAAACAGGTCAAACAGGTCGAGTAACACGGGTCAGGTCGAAATTGCCATCCCTATGTATAGTATTATGTTAAACTACGAGTACTGGTATATAATTGATTAGAGTTATATTCCTTGAATAGTAGAAGTTAGATAATTTCCGTAATAGTGTTAGGGTTATTGTTGGGAAAGGTTCGATCTTTGATCGTATACTAACACATACAAGAGGTTCATCTCATATTTATGGGTCCAACAAGTTCGTAAAGGCAATTTCAATACGGGCAATCATGATTTAAAGGTCCTTGTAGAAGTTCACGGCATGTGTTTCGGCTATAACCCACCAAGGCAAGTGTTATAAAACTGGAGATCCATCTACAATTCAACATGCCCAGAAATCTTTATCATTAAATGCAACTTTCATTTTGCTCATTCATGGAGTTGTATTTAGTATCTCTAAGAAGCCACCACACTTTATTAATGAAATTTACAAAATGGGTGGACCAACTCGCCAGAAGACACCCTCACAAAGTATCGAGCGAGCCGTGCCAGACACATCCAGTAGTTTTATAAGGAAAGAACACTCTCTTTTTAAAAAAAATTCATGGTTTCCCGGTAGAACCCCATTTCGCCCCAAGTTCTTTCTGAGATGAGCCTCAAAAAGATATAATTAATCCAAAATTTCAATTCGTTGTCGTATTTTTTTATTCGGGAGATGAACCAGACACAATTTCTACTCATTCCCTTCCTAAACAAACTATAACTCCATCCTTATGTAGGATATTTAATTTCTCGGTTCCTTCTTGCCGACCTAATACATGAATACTCGAAACTAAAGTATTCTAGATGAAGATAGATTACCATCCATTATATTTTCCCATTTTTTGTTATGAGAAAGTGGACCATAGCAAATTTGGTTTTGGGCATATCTCATTATCTCGAGATTTCCAATGCCCTCCCCTCCCTCCACGAAACTCCCATCCAACCCCCTCACATCATTTCATAAGAAAAGAAATAAAACATGTTCTAGTTTGAAGAAGTGTCTAGGTCTTTTCCATTAATTAATTAATTTCCAAACCCGCCCCACATGTCCCTTTGTGCCTTCCTTTTTATTTTCCCCTGACCTAATTTTGTAGAATTCTTCCATAAATAACAAAACTTTGTAGAATTTTCATAGTTTTATTTGAGAATTAGTAGACATATTTGTTTGAGATAGTCATTGATCCTAAAAGAAACTCCCTAGAGACTATGTCACATTCCTAATAATTCAAATTGTTGAGAGAGGTCCATCTATGATACTTAATAACTTCTTTATAAAATATTTTATAAGCTCAACATTGATGCAAGATGCACACAACTCTAGGATGGTGTGTACAACCAAGTAGTTCAACTACTTAATGTGTTGAACTAAATTAAAAGAGGCTTAGACTTTCTAACGATCTTTTTATCCTATAATGAGTAGAATCTAATTAGATGGAAAAAAAGAGGATAGAGAATCCATAATTAATTAGGATTGAAGTTGTTCTCTTAGTAATTTCCTCGACTATCTTCCACTTTTATAAAAAAGAAGGATGGATGCAAATAAATGTAATCGAGGGGTGGCATTTAATTTCCAAATGTCCATTCATCTCATATTTTCAAGTTCTAGAAGCTTATTGAGGTATTTTGGGCATCCGTGGTTTAAAAGGTCCATATAGAAATTGAGGAAATGAACCGTGTTTTAGCTTAAACTCATCGAGTTAATTAAGTCTTATTGGGCTCACAATATACAGACTAATTAGGAAATGAATTGAAGAGTAGAAGTCCTCTATCGGGTTTTTTTTTCTTTCTCAGGTGGCAGACTAATTGATACAATGTACATTTTCTCCCTCAACCTAAGAGCCAAGAGGAGTTCAAAACACAACCAAATGTATGCTTACTATAATGAGCGATGAAGGGATTATGATTTAGAGTGAGAGAAAGGTTAGGATAAAAGCAATTACAATACTGAATCTAAATCTTAAAAAAGAGATTTCATATTGGTAGTTTACCATCCTATCATTTTTCATTAATATATGCTTAACATAAACATACACAAATGGTAACATTATTACACCATACCAAACATAGAAACATAGCCCTCCCTAACCAAAATTTAAGTCTTAAACTGAATCTAAATCTTAAAAAGGAGATTTCATATTGGTAGTCTACCATCATATCATTTTTCATTAATATATGCTTAACATAAACATACACAAATGGTAACATTATTACACCATACCAAACATAGAAACTATAGCCCTCCCTAAACAAAATTTAAGTCTTAATTTCCTCACTGAACTAATACATGAATGCTCAAAATTCAAGCATTCTACTTAATTACCATCATTCCTTAAACCCCCACTTAATTTGATGCTCAAGAGGAATAGATTACGTTTTACTACTCACATGGAATGAAGATGGATTACTATCCAACTGAATTTTCCATTTTTGGTATAGAAAAAACGTGGACCATAGCAAATTTGTATTTTTTTTTGGGGGTATATACTATATCTCATTATCTCGAGATTTCCAATGGCCTCCTTAGCTCCACGAAACTACCATCCAGTTATCCCTCACATCAAATTTCATAAGAAAAGAAATAAAAACACGTTCTAACATGAAGAAGTGTCTAGGTCTTTTCCATTAATATCCAAGCACACCCCACATGTCCATTTGTACCTTCCTTTCATTTTCCCCAAACCTCATTTAGTAGTATTCTTTTCATAAATAACAAATATTTGTACGATTTCTATACTTGTTTGAGATAGCCAATTGACCCTTTCACAGGAGCTAAAGAGCCTCTCAACTCAATGGATGACAACGCATTTCTAGTTCATGTCGGTCCACATAGATGATTCACAAGATCAAACGGATGTGGGGTCGTAGGTTAAGGTTAGAATGCAAGTCAAACCGGTTTATACCGTTATGCCGGTTTGGCAAGTGGAATGGTACGACCGGTGGTATAACCAGTTTGTGCCGGTTTAAAAAAATATGAAAATAATTAATATCCAATGTATTTAATCATATATAAAACATATTTGTGTACAATTTAGTTACAATCCAACAAATATCATCAATTTTTAACTATTAAATTCATAAAATGAATAATAAATTAGTTTTTTTATTAATTAAATTCATTAAAATGATATCATTTTGCTTAGAATGCGTAAGTCGATCATACCGGTCATACCGGTGGTGTCATACCGGTTTTATGACCGGCACAGATTGAACCAGGTTCAACCGGGTGGCATGCCACCGGCATGACAACCATGTTAGAATGAAATTGAAGTTTTTTCTAGGAAGGAGGAACGGGAGAGTAAAATCGCGTTTTGTTTTGAGTTTTGCTGTAAAGGATATTGGAAAATTTAATGTGGAACACCCAACACTGTAAAAGATAAAAAAAAAATTGATATTATGATTTTTTGTTTAAAATTTGTACTCACTTTAAATGAAATCCTGACTACGCCACTGAAGAAGAGCCCAAACTATATGAATCGACTCGACAAATTTATAACCATAACCAGAAGCGATATAATGAATATGTAGCCTACAAACTTTCGATTCGGGTGTTACTTTGGACTAGGTGAGTTCAAAACTTTGTAGTTTAGTTGCAACCTTCTTGTCTTAACCAGGTTTCTATGGTGGATAATAGTAACTAAAATTCACTTGGCACGGGTAATCATAATGCTAAACCATGATTGGACCACTAAACTCTAAAATAAGCAATGAGGTGATGTGACCTAAGGATGGCAATTTGAATATGTTTCACTGGGTATTACCCAACCCGACTCGTGATGGGGTCAGTATTACCCAACCTGCAGTAGTGTGGGGTCGGTCATGGATATCTACTTCCGACTCGCCCTGCCCTCGTCCCGTTCTTGGCCCATTGTATCTAAATTTCTTATAGAATCTTTTCATATTTTGACTTTTCTTCAACTAATTAGACTTAATTTTTCAACTAGTTAGACTCAATTACCCATTATAACATCATTATTTTCATTCATAGAGTGTTTTTCCATCATTTTATCGTAAAAAATTAAAATTTTAGATATATATTTTCAAATAAATTGAGAGTGGCCGACCACCCCGCCCCGCACCCGGGCGCAAATTACCCGTCCGACCAGCAGTATCGTGAAGTAGTGCATGGATATTAAGGTACTCTCCCCGCCCCATTACCATCCTTGTGACCAACCATCCATATAGAACCATAATACGACAACCAATGGAGTGGGCTGCAAGCTACTAAGACAAACACTTCGGCCCTTGGAGAACATATTCAGACTTATAAAACAAGTTGCAATTTGGACCCAGCCCATTTTCCATGACTTTGTTTTGGGGCCATGGAATGGCCCAAATAGAGACCATGGTAATTAGTGATTACCCAGCGTTCTGGTGGGCTTTTATATTTGGACTCATGAGAATTCATTTTTGGGCCCTCTCATTACTAAATACTAATTCGAGCTGGGGTGGAAATCGACAAATCACTACAATATTGTTATTCCGATGCCAGAATTGCACCTTAAAATTAATCTCAATTCCTTATTAGTTTGGTATCCTAATTACAATCCATAAATATTTTGGTATCTCAATCGGTATTGTCGGTATCCCAATCGGTATTTGCAATTAATAATTAAATATATAATAAATTAGAGTATGTAATCTTCTTTATCTTTAAAAATATTAAAGGCGTTTAAGATTCGACCGTTATTTGTTCCTTTTGCAGCCGAGAAACCCGTTACTATTCCCCACGGCGACGATTTCTTTATCTTCCTTCCTTCACCCTCACTACGCCTTTGATCTTCTATTTGCAGCCGGAAAACCCACAGAGCTGTGTTTGGAAAATGGGTTTTAGCCATGCTTCTGTTTTGGAGAGTAGCTGGATCCTGATGTGTGGTTTGATTGATCCTTTGAGGTAATGCCTAATTAATGCTAATTTAATTTGAATTGAATTGGTCAATCTGTTCCTTTTCCTTTTGACACTTGGGTCTAAATTATAGGAAAGCAGAGGAGAAATAATAGGATGTCAATGCTAGATCATGCCAAGAGTTTGAGTGTTGCAGAAGTTGCATGCATGATCGAGCATTTTTGTTAAATTCTTTCATGATCATGCCATGAGGTCAAGTGGAAGGTTATTTTCAGTTTAGAAAAATGAGACATCTAATTGGTTTCTTAGTCTGTAAACAAGGTTAATTTTTGGGGTTGTGTTCAGGGTTTGGCAAACCAAATATAAGTGAAACTATGTTAACTGATCGTGCTATAATTATTTTAGAATGGAGTTTAATGATATACTATCAAGTATCAATAGTGAGAGCTTTTTATATCTAGACTGCTAACGCAATGTGAAAATCTGGCTAATCTACAATGAACTATAAACAGAGCTGTCTTTGGAAACTAGACTTACTACTGCTACCGCTTTGAATTGGTAAAGTAGGATTTATGTTTGTGCAATTGGTTTCAACTCCTCCCTTACATTTCAAAAGCTACCAGGTGAACCTACATTTCTCAAGTTACTATGCTTTTTGTTAACCAAACAAATCCATTAATCTTTTCTCATAGAATTTTAGTAACCAAAATACAAACAAGTCATAAAAAAAATCAATTGACTTTGTAATTTGTATGAGAAGTCATTTGCACCAATAACCTTATCTCACAAATTAACCCGCCCATCGGGCGGGTTTCACGCTAGTCTAATTTATGACAAAGAGACTAGTTAGGCAAAGGATTTTGAATTTGCCTAAACCTAGAGCGTGAATTATGAGAAGGGAGGAGATTGTGATATCTCAAATTCTTGTCATTTATAATATTTAATTCGACAAATAAACTAGAGACTAAGAAACGACTAAGTAGAGTGTATGCTTTTTTGTGTTTATTTTGTTCCAACATTTATCTCTGAAAAAGAGAAGAAGAACTCTGCTTCATTCCAACTAGATTCCTCGGCTACATCCTTTCCCCCGATGTATAATACTCAGGTGCTTCCAGAGGGGGGTGACCCGCGGGTAGCAGTGATTATCTATCCCTCGCCCATCTTGGGGTTTACAGAGTATCCTCTATGGTCACCAGTTATTGGAAGTAGGGTTACGGTGGCATATTCGTAATGGGCAGACGACTTCTCTTCTCCATTCCAACTGGATTCCTCGGCTACATCCTTTCCCCCCGATGTATAATCCTCGGGTGCTTCCAGAGGGGGGTGACCCGCAGGTAGCAGCGATTATCTGTCCAGGGGAAGGCCGTTGGTGTGAACTGACACTTAGTTAGTGGTTTGATCCTCCGACCTGTCATGCTATCAAAGTTATCTCTCTTCTTCGCCAGGACATTGCGGATAGACTGATTTGGCATGACACGGCTGATGGGGTTCACTATTAAGTCGGCCTACCATCTTGTCGTCTTATTGGATATGAGACAAGGCCGATGGAGATCCATGGCTAGCTGGATGGATAACCGATTCCGCCCAAATTGAAGGTGTTTATGTGGCAACTTTTTAACCGAATCCTGCCCACTAAGCCCTGATTGAGAAGAAAGTCCCAGTGCATCCCAGATGTCTAGTCTGTTTGGCAGAGTCAGAAACCTTGGAACATTTGTTCCTTTACTCCCCAGTTGGGCGAGCTCTTTGGAACTATTCGGGGTTGGAATATCTTGGACAAGAGTTGCCTCGGCATACTTTCCCATTTTTTCTTAAGCGATTGCTGTCCCTTTTACACTAACCCTCGTTATTCATGCGGTTGTGGCCATCCTTTGGAGATTTGGCGTTCTCGTAACTGGGTTGTCTTTGAGAGCAATCAGTTTGGGATCCCGGCCTTGCTGCGACAATTTAACCAACAATATGAGAAGTGGTAAATCTTCTTGTCGATCGTGTTCTTCGGTCCTCTGTCCCTTTGCCCCATCACTTGAGCCCTACAGAGATTGATTTTCCGGTGTGTATGTGGGATGGGGCAACGCAGAGTGGTTCTCATTCGGCCATTTGATTGGTTATCATGACCCCTACTAGGGAGATCCTCTTTGCGCATGGGCTGCAATTTCCATGGGTGGATGACCAAATGATGGTCTAGATGCTCGTACTCCGGGAGGCTATGATGTGGTGCCTGGCTCATGATTTCACAGAGATCAGGTTTGAGGGAGATGCTAAGGTGTTCATCGACAAGATTAATCGGGGTGATACTGCTGATAACCAGATGAGGGTTATTCTTGAAGAAATTGTGCAATGTTTTTCTTTTCATTATGGGTTTTCTGTTCGATTTGTATGTCGGCAAAATAATAGGGTAGCCCATTTGGTGGCTAGAAACACACTGGCATTGTACCCGACTATGAGTCGTTTTTTGATTATCAGGCCTGACTGAATTGCAGAATGTAACCACTTATTTTTCAATCAATATATAATTATCTTTTATAAAAAAAGTTTATCTAAACCCTGTGAAACGGGCACGAGGAAGAAAACCACATACAATTACCGTACCATCCATTATTTTTGACTATTTCAAAACAGCTCCACCAAACAAAATAACAGAAAAAAACGAAAATTTTACTAGCAGAAAAAGATGAAAGAAAGAGAAAAGAAACGGAAAGGAAATTCTTTCTCTCTCTTTCTCTCTCTACCATACTACCATAGCCAAACCAAACAAAAAAAACAACTAAAGATCAAAACAAAAACAATTCGAAAAAACAAAGAAATGGATAAAAAACCCGCGAAAATAGCAAGAGCAAGAAAAATAACTCGCAGAAAATTACCATGCCCCAATTATTCACATCCCATTAAAATCTCCAAAATTGACTGCAGGTAAAAAAAAGTTATGGCCTTGGATTGGCTCTTCTTCCTCCGGCCGCCGACCTTCCTTCTCCACCTCCTCCTCCTCTCCCTCACCGCCGCCTCCTCCGTCGCCGCCGACGAATCGGACGCCCTACTCCGCCTGAAAAAATCCTTCACCAACGCCACCGCTCTCATTTCCTGGGGCCCCGGCGGCTCCCCTCCTTGCAAAGGCAAGCTCCACTGGCATGGCATCCTCTGCTCCAACGACATGGTCACCGGAATCCGCCTCGAGAACCTCGGCCTCTCCGGCGCCATCGACGTCGACGCTCTCCTCGAAATCTCCGGCCTCCGTACGCTCAGCTTGGGCCACAACTCCTTCAACGGGACGATCCCGGGCGTCAACCGGCTCAGCTATCTCAAGGCGGTCTACCTGAACGGAAACCAATTCTCCGGCGAGATCCCGCCCGATTTCTTCGGTAAAATGGTCGCCCTAAAGAAACTCTGGCTGTCGGACAACAAATTCTCCGGGCTAGTCCCTCCGTCAATCGGCCAGATCTCGAATTTAATCGAGCTCCAGCTACAGGACAACCAGTTCTCCGGCGCCTTCCCCAATATCCAGCTCGCGAAATTGGCCAAATTCGACGTCTCCAACAACAATCTCACAGGGGAAATCCCTAGCGGACTGGCGAAATTCAACGCGACGTCGTTTGCAGGGAACCCCGGGCTCTGCGGCGGGAGCACGGGGAAGAAGTGCGATGTCCCCCCGCAGAAGGACGGCGGCGCCGCCACTTCCTCGGAAGGGATCCAGAACAACCCTAACGCCACAGCAATCGGGATCGGCAGCAATTTCAAGAAGACGGTGGCCGGAATCGTAACCCTAGGCGTCCTCCTCTTCCTAATTTCCGCGGTGATAGTGATCAAGATGATGCCGAGGAAATCAGACGAAGATGACGACGGCGATTTCGAAACCCTAGGAAATCGCGGGCGGCGGAACAGTAACGAGGACGAGCCGTTCGAGGTGCAGGTCTCCCTGCCGACGACGAGGCTGCAGGCGACGGCGCAGGAGTCCGCGAGGAAGGGGACGGCGGGGCCGAGCCGGCAGCACCGGCCGTCGAATGCGCAGGGGAAAGGAAACGTCGGGGAGTTTGTGATGATGAACGACGACAAGGGGGTTTTCGGACTTCCAGATCTGATGAAGGCATCGGCGGAGATTCTCGGGAACGGAGGAATGGGTTCTTCGTACAAGGCCGTGATGGCCGGCGGGACGGCGGTGGTGGTGAAGCGAATCAGGGAGATGAACGCCATGGGGAAAGACGGATTCGAGTCGGAAATCAAAATGCTCGGGAAATTACGTCATCCAAACGTGCTAACCCCGTTGGCCTTCCATTACAGGAAGGACGAGAAGCTGTTGATTTACGAGTTTGTCCCCACAGGCAGCTTGCTCCTTTTGTTACACGGTAAGTGCGTTGTAACAAATGTTTGTGACACCGTATCGTATTATCAAATCGACGATGAGAACAAATATTTGTGACACCGTATCGTATTATCAAATCGACGAAACTCACCGTCTATTTTTCGTTGCAGGGGATAGAGGTCCGACGCATCCTGGTCTCAATTGGGCATCCCGCCTGAGGATCGTGAAAGGGATCGCCAGAGGATTGGGCTACATTCATTCGGAGCTAGGCGGCACCAATTTGCCTCATGGCAACCTGAAATCGAGTAACGTACTAGTCGGTCCGGACAACGAGCCGAGGGTTTCGGAGTATGGATTCAGCTCGCTCATCAACTCCAGCGTGATCTCCCAGGTACTGGTAGCCTACAAGGCTCCGGAAGCGATGGCAGCAGGAGGCGGTCACGGTCACGGGCACGGGCACGTTTCGCCGAAATCCGACGTCTTCTGCCTCGGAATCCTGATCTTGGAGATCCTGACGGGGAAGCTGCCGTGCCAGTACACCAATGCTGGCGCGGCGGGGACAGATTTGGTCCGGTGGGTAGAATCGGTGGTTCCGGAGGGAAGAGAGGCAGAGTTACTGGACCCTGAAATCGCAGGGTTCAGCAATTCGATCGGACAGATGGTCAGGTTGATCCACATCGGAGCACATTGTGCTCACAGTGTTCCTGAACAGAGATTGGAGCTAAGAGAAGCCATTAAGAGAATCAATAACATACAATTAGAGGACGGTTCTTCGGTCGAACAAGGGCATCAAAATCAGAATGCCGTCGATAATAAATTTCAGTTTACTGCGTCCTGACAATGCAACGATAATAAGCAGTAAGTTTATCTATAGAGTTTCACGAAGTTGAGAAATGGGGGCTTTCTATTGTATTAAACTGTACTCTGTTTGGGGAGAAATGAGAGGTCAGTTCTTTAGCTTAGTTACTTATGTATGAGCAGGTTTTGTTGTTGTTGTTGTGTTACATAACTCAGTATTCTATTTGATTTATTGGGTAATGTAAAAAAAAAAAAAAAAAGTAGCCAATTAGTCACATATTGATAAGTAGTTACTTAATTATTTTTTCGCATCAATGATTCATTGAGTCTGAAAATCATTTTTAGAAATTCACTTAATCCTTTCATATTGAAACCTTTTAGAATGATAGTTCACGATCGTATTCTTGTTTAAATTATAAAAAGGATTTGTTTCTGTTTATTCATAACTATGATAGATAAAAAAAAAAAACAAAATTGAGAAGGTCCCCGAGGTAAATTATAACTTGATTAAATAATAGTACTAATATCAATTACAACAGCATGCATAGGTCATAGGTGTTACAATTTTTGATTACTCAATTAACCCTCCAAATCCTCCCTCTGCCACACATATATTTATAATTTTATATAGGATTAATACCCTAGTTTGGCCCGAACTTTAGCGTTAGTGACAGTTATGGCCCCATTTTTCAAATAAGACATTTATGGCCCACTTTTGAAATTATTGGACAAATTTGGCCTACGATTTGAATTGACCGTCAAAATAGACGATCAACTATTTTTTCGTCGATGACTCAGCATCAAAATACTGAGGTGGATCCGAGGTGGCTGCCACACCATTTATTTAGATTAAAAAATTTAAAACAAAAAACTTAAAATAAAAAAACAAAAAACCAAAATACACTTTCCAATACCATAAAGTCCCTCCCCTCATTGCCGTAAAATAAAATAAAAAAAGTCCCTCCCACCCAACTCACTCCCATCCCCACCGAATAGTAATATGGAATCCCTAACATCTATCATCGCAACCCCATCCTCGCCACCATTCCCATTTTCGGCTACCTCCGCTCCATCTCCCCTACCATTTTTCTTGTCCGTCCGATTTTGCTGTTGCTCCATCGAGACCCCGTCCACAAGATCAGAAGTTGCTGCTCTTTGATTGCCCCTATCCCTCTCCTCGTCGAACTCGTGATGGTGCCTCTTCTGCAGAAGCGAAGGCGACGGGGAGCGTTGGTGGCGTTGGCGGTGCGGCAGTGCGACGCGCGTGCGTCCGGCGAGAGCGAGTATGCCAATGGTCGTCTCTCATTGGAAGAAGCAGCTGTCAATGGCCGTCTCTCCAAACGATTTCCCAGAACTGAAATTTTGGGTTTGGGTTCTTCGATTTTCAAAACTGATTCAGATCCCCGACCCAGATCTGGTGTAGAGTGAAAGAGGGAAAAGATGTGGTGGCTTGACTCTGACGATGAGGGTTGCCATTGATACAAGGAAGTCAGCCAGGGATGGCGACAATAAGAGGCAGCTAGAGATTGTAGGATGGGGAAGGAAATTTGGGGAAGGAAATTGGGGGAATGATTTCGCAATGGGTGGAGGTGAAAGTTAGAAGAGGAAGAAGATAGAGGAAAGGGTTTCGTTTGACCATCTTTTTTTTTTTTAAGTTTTAAATGATGTGGACGTCCTAGTCATTAGTGGATGTTGAGTCACTTACGGAGAAAATGGTTGACCGTCAATTTTGACGCTCAATTCAAAATGCGGGCCAAATTTGTCCAATAATTTCAAAAATAGGCCACAAATGTCTTATTTGAAAAATGGGGCCAAAACTGACACTTACGCTAAACTTGGGGCTAAACTAGGATATTAACCCTTTTATATAAAACTAACCCTGCAGCTGGTCACTTCCCTACAGCTGGACCCTGGACATTTTACTCAAACCAAAACAAAAATTTGATTAACATGTGCGCACTCCTATTTTTAGTTTTAAGGTTGTCTTGGTTATAACTTATGAGTATGCTCTGATTATTGTACATTGTGTTCAACTCATAACTACATCGTTAAGAAAATCATGTGGCCGGAGATTGCGATGGCAATGTCCGTCACGCTACTGCAGGGCGGGGTGGAGCGGGTCGACCCGCTCTTACATGTTATTTGAGAAAATTACATGCAAATTTTATTTTTTTACGATAAAACGACCGAGAAAACACTTTAAGAATGAAAATAGTGATAATAAAATGGGTAATTGAGTCTAATAAATTGAAAGATCGACTCTAACTAGTGGAAGAATAGTCAAAATAGGAGAAATATGCATAGATATTGTAAGAAATTGAGGTAGAATGGGAAAAAAACGGTGCGAGGCGGGGCAGGACGTGTCAGAAGTAGATACACATGCATCGCCCCATGCTACCGCAGGTCGGGTAATACCCGCCCCATCACGGGTCAGGTCGAGTAATACCCGTAGGGCGGGTTCAAATTGCCATCACTAGTTGGAGATCGATAATTGAGGTTATTCGAATATTCATCCCTAAATGCAAGAAAGCTTTGCGACAAAAAGAAAAATATGTATGATAAATAGTAAGTGCATTGATAAGAAATCGTGATAGTTATTCGGTGTGCGTGAGTTAAGAGTGCATATGGTAACGACGGTATGGCCGGTTAAACAAGGTGATTGATTATAATGTTAAATGTGCTATAGATGCACATGAATCCAAACAAAGGTACACATCACACAATGTAACACGTTAATAAATCCAAGCTAGCTAGCGGGGGAGATGAAGCTCAAAAAATAGAATCTCCTGTAGTCCTGTTGGCTTAAAGAATTTAATTAATGGACTGTTCATCAGATACTTCCATGGCCGGCCACCTCATTAAGATTCTAAATCCCTTGATTATTGCTAATTAAGGGGTCAGAAAGATCATTAGAGAACAGAACATGCATGCACACTACCAGATTAATTTCTACTATTTCTTTTTTCTCTTCTGCCAACATGACACTCGTGCAACACTGCAACTCCGTGTTATTTCATTTTCTTAATACAATTATTATACCATCATATATACACTTTCCTTAATCTGCATTACACATGAAGAAATATTCGATACACAAAAAAGTTTGTACTAATATACGTAATGATCGGAGACACAGAATGATCAAGCTAGATATGCGTCTACAAATTCTTAATATATTATAAAAAAGTAATGATCAATTAATAGTTAATTAATCTTGGTTACTGTGTAACAAAAGTGTAGATTGATTTTCAAACAATGTCTGTTTGCTTGTACTTTTTCCAATTCATTAGTTGGGGTTGTTTAATTATAATAATTAAGTTTTGTGTTGTTACTGGCAATTGCAGTGGGTAGCTAGTATAATTAATGTAAGGCTGGTTCTGACATATATATATATTATTACGTGTATTGGTTATATCACAGGTTCACATTAATTAGTTCTGCATAATCACTGCATGTATATATATATATATATATATATATATGCGTCACTTTGGTGCTTTATGAACTGTCATTACTCGTTAATTAGTTAATTTAGTGGTGTCATTGCATCGGGTTGATGATTGTGGGTTATTAATAAGTGTCATTATCATTCTTAATTACCGTATGACGGTGTCATTTTACGTACGTACGTGTGATGGGCATGTGAACGCCCGCCGGCCTTATTGCAGGGTTGGGTATCATTTGGTTGACTTAATTGGCTTGATTAATAATTAACTAGCTAGCTAGCTGTCTAATTTTGTTATTGTTTAGTTCTTCCCTTTGTTTTGAAGTAATGTGCAAAACCATGAGATGACAAAAAGATATAAGGGAGGTGAGGGTGGTCCAAGAGGAGCTTGGAGAAGATGATGTTATTCTTGATCACCATGAGTAGAGATTGGAGAATATATAAGCTTACAAGGGCAAATTGAGGTTTTCAAAGATCAAATGTTTAGAATTGGTGGCGGATCCAGAAATTTTATAAATTGTGTCCTGTCGCAAAAATTTAATTTAATTTAAAATTAAAATAAAAACTTATTAAATATGAAAGTATCCGACTAGTAAAAGTTACAATAAAAGTTCATACGTATTTTTTATTACGAAAATGGTAAAATACATTTTGTGTCTATATTACTAAACATATCTCTCTCTACATATCCTGATAGACAAGGGTAGCCCGTAATTGAGTTAATCGTTAGATTTTGAAAATAATTGAGGATAAAAATAGTCTTTTATTATTATATTTGAATCTAAAACATAACAACAAATGAGTTGTGGTCTAATTGAAAATATGTTTACTAATAGTAGCAATGGCCCAAGTTCAAATTACATAGATTATCATTTAAATATTATTTCTACCCATACGCAACCTACTTATAGGAGGTTGGATAATCCTTTTCCCAAATTTTAGGGGTGTCCGACTACCACTTTTTCTTTTACCCATTATGTAAACTATTATTGAAGGTTGGATAATCGTGTTCCCAAATTTTAGGGGTGTACCGGGTAGGGGTGAACAAACTCACCCGCAAACCGATCCACCCGTCCAACCTGACCCAACCCACCCGTATTTATCGCTAAAACGAAGGTTTTGGGTTGGGTGAGGATTTTCTTTTGTACAACCCGCCTCTTTTGGGTTGGGTTTGGATTTTGGATTACACAACCCTTAGAACCCGACCCAACCCGTGTTCCAATTATTGGTATGAGTTCGTATCCAAAAAAAATATTTATGTCATATATAGTCATACTTATGAGAAAATTAAGATATTTCGTAATGTTTTTCTCTTAAGGTCCTCCTAATCTAATGCATTCTTCGGCTTAAAGTTTAGACATAAATTTAATATAGCTATGATTCACATAATTCTTTTTCTTGTGTACAATTTTAATAGAACAACATATTATGAATGCGTTCATCTGTAACCTTTTTAGCCTATTTCAACAAATGTCGAGAATAATTTAGGAGATGCTTATAGAATCGGTATGAAGAGGTAATGACTTTTGCTTGCAACTGATAATTCCTATTCTAAAATTAGTTTTAGGTTGATGATCCACTATCCGTACCTCTGTTATTGCAGAGTCTCTGTAACATCATTTGTATGTATCTATGCACCACCAAGCAGGTGTGGATCTAACAAGCCCGCTTGTCCTGTAACGAATTTGTTTTGTTATTTTAGCCCTTTGAATTTTGATCTTGACTTCATCCAACCTAATAACTCCCTTCATTACCCACATATTCATTATTCATTGGAAGCTTCAATCTACAAACTGATCATTCTACAGCAAACTCTGGACCCTTTTGTTTACCTTCCAACTGCTTCTTCTACATATTCCATTGAAACAAAAAGAACCTTCTTTTCTCGCTGTATTATGTATATATTCAAATTGTGGTAGAAAAAGGAAATTGGGAGTCAGCAGTCAAATATGGTGGTCTGGCTGGTCGATCATTCCTTTTTCCGTACGACCTCAATTATGGATTTTCATGTGCCATAATTAATTTTAAAATGAAAAGAAATGGCTAAATTGCAAGTTTGGTCACTTGAATTGTTAGAAAATTTCACGTTAGCCACTAGAATTACTTTATTCCATCCGTAGTCACTTGAATTAGGTTAACAGTTCAGGTTTGGTCACTGGCCGTTAGTCTCCGTTAACTTTTGCTGATGTGGCGGTCAACTCTTATAGTTGACCGTTAAATGAGTGACGTGGCAATTAAAAAATAATAAAATTTATTTTTTTTAATAATTTTCATCTCATTTTTACAGTAAATTAAAAAATAATTAAAACAAAAAAATGTCACAAAAAACAACATTATGATAAATCCCTTCACTCTACTGTTCGCGAATCCCAGGTTACACCTCCGTCGCTAGAGTCCCCGCCACCAACCCCGACCTTGTAGAATGCAATTGCAAACTGACCAAACCACACCATAAATGAGCAATAACTAGGAAAATCGAAGAGTTCACCTCCTATGGAAGAATCTCACCTGCGATTCTGAACATCGCCGTACGAGTAATCAACCAACTGAACAACGAATCCCTTCTTGACGCGGTCGATGAGCTGCCTGGCAAGCATCGTATGGTGAGTGGAGACTGAATCGGAGAGGATAGGTGCCTATTTGCTTGATTTCCAGAACCTGAACCAGCGGCTTCAATTTCAAATCGCCGCCATTGTGGTTCCTCCTCCACGGCGCCTGAGGATCTTTCTCGAGTCCATTTTCGGCTTCGTGGTGACGCAGTTCCCGACGGACTCGAAGATTCGGCGGCGATCTCTTGGACGAAGGAGTCAGCGACGGCCGCGATCTCACGGGTTGGAAGAGTGATCGGCGACGGCTAGGGATTTGGAAGAGCCAGCGGCGCGGAAGTTTCCCAGTTTCCAAATCCCAATTTTAGTTAGAAAAAGTAACGATGAGAACAAGCTTCTAATTCATTAACAAAAAAAAATGTCACAAAAAAGTTTTTTTGACATTTTTTTGTTTTAATTATTTTTTAATTTAATGTAATAATGAGGTGGAAATTATTAAAAATTATATTTTATTATTTTTTAATTGTCATGTCACTCATTTAACGGTCAACTATAAGAGTTGACCGCCACATCAGCAAAAGTTAACGGCGACTAACGGCCAGTGACCAAACTTGAACTGTTAACCTAAATTCAAGTGACTACGAATGGAATAAAATAATTCTAGTGGCTAATGTGAAATTTTCTAGTAATTCAAGTGACCAAACTTGCAATTTAGCCAAAAAGAAATTCAAGTTGTCATCTCTTGCATGAAATAATATATATATATGTTCTAAATTATAATGGCTCTAGCGAATTTGGGCTTTCAATTTGGGCTTCCTCATTTTGGCTGGACAACTGGCACAATGAACACACACAAAGTCACTCTTGGCCCAGATGGAATCCACCAGCTGACCATGATTACTTGTATTTGTGTTTTTTGTGTAAATGCAAATATTAGCATTTGTGGGGATTAGTTGGCAAGTGATTTCGTGGTCTATGCCAGATTGATTGTTGTGATGTTCATTTATCACTAACTTTCGTATTTTTTGTAGGGAGAATTTTTGTTGACCGTGTTATCTTATTTTCGAGTATAAGTAAAACAAAGTACAAAAACTAACAAAGATGAATTTATTATCAATCAAGTATATGAGTTGATAAACAAATTTTTTTTTACTTTGATCAAGAGTTTGACAGTAAATAATAAATGTGTCGGTTGGTTTGATATAGGGAGGGTGCCAACGACTTGCAGATCTTATGCATCAAGCTAGCCATACTGAATCAAATCGATTAAAATAAATTATCAAATAAGTTTAGTGTGGTGATAACTGGTAATTACAATATTAATTATAGTTCTATATATAGAAATTAGTTGTATCACCACTTCAGAATTTATCATATTTTTAATTGTAAATTATCAAATTAGTTTAATTTGGTGGTAATTGGCAAATACAATCCTAATCATAGTTGTACAAATATGAACTAGCTATATCACCGCTTTAGGATCATATTTTCATAACGATAAATATTGTCATATCCTCAATGATAAGGGGTCGTTTGGAACTTTTGATTCTGGAAATGATGTATTACGAGAATGTGTATTAAAGATTGTATGGATGCTAAGAATTTGTGGTTTTGAAAATTCATTGTTTGGAAACCATAAAAGAATGCATGGATTATAGTTTAAATGAACTATGGATACTAAATGTCACCAAAAAGGTAAGATTCACTGTACATCATTTTCTATGTAGGGCTAATACCACTGGGAAACCCGAACTATTGATTTTTTTGTCATTTGTGTCCTAAAGTATTCGATATGACATTTGTGTCCTAAACTATTTTTCTGACAGAGTTGACTAGCATTGACCGTTAGTTTGTAAAGGCAAGATGAAGGCTGGTGACGAGGAGCTGGAGATGCCGAGCCGTCGCACCCCCGACGACGTCGAGATTGGTGGCCACCTCTTCGATTTCCTATTCGCGGCGCTGGACGTGTCGACATCGTCACTTCTATGGGCGGTCTCGCTGCTGGATTCTCTGAGCGAGGGTTGAAGGGAGACTGAGAAAGAGCGGGGGGTTGAGTTGAGCGACTCTTTGGTCTTCGTCGATTGCACACCCCAATGGCAAGAACAGGTTCTCTAGGTTTTGCCGACAATGGCGGCGACGTGATGAAGGGTTGGAGAAGCGGGGTCGAGTGAGGAGAGAGGAGACCAACAGTTTTTTGTTTCTTTTAATTTCTGTTAGTTTATTTATTTTTAATGAAAAATAAATAATAAAATTCCACGTAAGATGTCACATAAGCGCTAACTAGATTTTATGTTAAAAACTAACGGTCAACGCTAGTCAACTCTGTCAGAAAAATAGTTTAGGACACAAATGTCATATCAAATACTTTAGGACACAAATGACACATTCTTAATAGTTCGAGTTTCCTAGTGGTATTAGCCCTTAAATATAAACATATTTGCCAGACAAAGATTGATTAATCAAACTTGATTATCTCGAACTTTTCATTCCAAACTTCTTGTGTGCAGATTCAAAGGGGGTCTCAACCAACCATCATAATCATGATGAAGAAATGGAAGAGGCAAAGTTAAAAAAGGCAACATGATGGTCTTCTTATCCAAAATTCCAGGTAATTTCCCTTCATAACTAACTATCATAAATCATATATGCCTCGAAAAGGAAACGAGGTTTCCTAAACACCACCGGGATCGGAATTTGGAAGATGATTTGCTAATGCTGAAAATTCTTTATATCACTTGTTTCCTCCCACTTTCTCACCCTTTTCCTTTTTATTTCCCAACCAAAAGTTTCCCATCCTCCAATCAAAATTCTCTCCGTTTCCCTCGTCTCTCAATCATGACATGAATCACAAATGTAATTCCATAAGAAAATATCCCAAACCATCCATCTCAAAGGTAGAGGGGGGAGAAAAAATAAATAAAAAACAATCAATATTGAAAATGTGAATTTATAGAAAAAAGTCAATGCCTTCAGTCATTGTATTACGTATTTATGTTGGTTCAACCCAATATATTCCCGTGCTGTAGATTTCGAAAAACATGTTGTATTATGCGTCCATGAAATTATATAAGTTATATCATTTGTGTACTATTTTAATTGGTAGAAAATACTACCACAGATAGGGGTGGAAATTGGGGTGGGTGTGGTTACTCGCCCCACATTTTGCTGGTACCCACACCCACAAATATAGAATTATGCTATCTACAATCCGCCCCGCGGTGGGTAGTGGTTAACCACTATTCGCTGCGGGTTTGTGCGGGTTGGTTGTGAATACCCACAAAAATTTCATCATTAAATAAAATAATATGGTAATTAAATTGTGAAGTTGTGTTTTTTCTCACACAAAAAAAACACACATAAAAGAAGTTAATAAAGTGTTAAATAAATTATAAATCTTGAATATAAGAGGTTAGTTATTGTAAACTCAGAAGGATTTGGAAAGAGATTTAAAGATAACGGAGAGGCGGAGTGACCTGTTACCAGACAAACATCGTTGCATGTCACGACTCCTTCGCGAGCAATAACAACAAAACACAAAAGTAGTTCGATAAGTCGAGGCATCCTCTCTTAATGAATCGATTATTCTCCACTCTCGATTATAGTCTTGTATTGTTGGTAGCTAGTTGCATGTTGTGTTGTTCGTGAGTTCGTGTAGAAATGGAGACGAGTTTGGGTATCGAACTAACCTTTATCGATTATTCTCCTCTTCTAACGAATTGCTTAATTTATCTGACTATATCTATGGACTTTGTTTTGTTATAAAATAAACATATAACACACGAACAATGTTTATTTGATAAAAGTATCTCACACTAACATTGCGTATTGACTTGGTTTTGTTTTATAGAATAAGTACGTGTTCGATTTTAGTAGCTACCTTAATTCTTAGTTTTCCAAGTTTCACAAATTAATATAACTAATGTGGTTAATGTGGATTTTGTGGGTAAACCGATGTGGGTAGTGGTTAACCACTAACCACGAAATTCAATATTTTGTTACCCACACCCAACCCACTATCCACAAATTGTGGGTAGGGGTATCCACAAAGTGTGCGGTTTGGTGCGGTTTGCAAGTTAACCACAACCCGCAAACCAAACTCCGACCCCCTAACCACAGACAATGCTTTCCTATACCATATTATTTTTGGACGAAGATTGTCCGATATTATAATGCTTATCTAGTCCATATGTTAAAATTTTCGTCAAAGTCCATCACCAATAGTGTCACCTATACTTAGCAAGCACACATTTTATATCTCTAATAACTTGCTCACTGTAAAAATCAGAATAAATACGCGATTTCAAAGTCGAAACGAACATTAATCCTCTACATACCGTACATAAGCGAGTCAATCAAAACTTTATCAAAATACATATTGATGACTCAAATGACATCTATTTATCATGAGAAAATAAATTAGATGTGTGATTCGAAAAGCTGAATTGTGAACGAATTTTCTACATAAACTAGTAGCATTAGTCGATTCTAAAACTCTAAAACTAGCTCGGTAATATAAAATAAAAATCAACACATCATTGGTTCCATAAAATAAAAATCAATACATCATTGCCTCATTGGTTACTTGGGGGATTTGTTTATAGAAATTGTTTACATTGGGGACCGAAAGTAGCATTGAACAAAAAAAGAAGTAAAAAACATAAAGAAAAGTTGCGGAGCCACCCAAAATTCCCGCAAAAACAAACAAATATATACAAAACTAAATTATAATTTCTGCTTTTATTTTAATTTCCCCCCTCCCTTTCTCTGTTTCTTCTTCCCAATCTCATTCTTCTCCTCCTCCTCCTGCTTAGCTCTCCTGAATTTTCACCAGTCAGTATTTCGCTGCTGTTGCTGAACAGAAATTTGCCCTTTCTTCCTTCCTTTCCCTTCCTCCTTTAACCGCCGCAGAATCATTTTTCTGAATCCAAGCCTGAAGAACTCCCCATCTTCCATTGATTGATTTGATTAAGTAAAGCAAACCCTTTTCCTCCTCTGGGGTTTGATTCTTTGATTCCCCATCAAAGAATCTAACTGATTTAGGCAAGAAAGGAGTTTTCTTTCTTTCTTTCTTTCCTAAGCTTGAATCTAATCCGTCCATGGCGTCGCCGGAGGAGACTGGCGGCGGGAGCGGGAGTTGGAGCAGCAACAACAACAACATCGATTTGGAAGAAGCCCAGAAGATAATTCTCCGATGGGACTCCTCGGCTTCGGAAGAAGCTCGAGAAAAGATGATCTTCGACGGCGACCGTCACGAGGCGGATCGCTACTTGCTGGCGGTCGATGAAATCCAGCGCTCCATGTCCTCCGCTTCCATCTCCGCCACCGCCGCAGCCGCAGACGCCGACGGCGGCAACGGAGAAGACAGCAGCAAAGACCAGGCTCAAGATAAAGTCAACTCTGCCATCCAGATCGCCATGGCTCGACTCGAGGACGAGTTCCGCAACATCCTCCTCAGCCACACCGCCCCAATCGAAGAGGACGCTCTCACCGATAACCCTGCCGCCGCCGCCGCCGAGTCCTCCTCCTCCACCTCCGCCGCAGAATCCTCCACCGCGGCTGCCGAATCGGGGGAAGAAGATCGCCTATCCAGCAGCGGTGGCAGCGGTTCGCAAGTCCTCGAGGAGACCAATCTCAACCTCTCAGATCCAATCCCCCGCACCGGCTCCTCCGTCAGCAACAGCTCCGGCAGCTACCGATCGACGAGCAGCATCAAGGAGCTCGATCTGATTCCAGAGCTAGCGGTTTACGACCTTCGTTCCATCGCCGAACGGATGATCTCCGCCGGATACCTCCGCGAGTGTATCCAGGTCTACGGCAGCGTCCGCAAATCCGCCGTCGATTCCAGCTTCCGCCGCCTAGGGATCGAGAAGCTCAGCATCGGGGACATCCAGCGCCTCGAGTGGGACGCCCTCGAGAGCAAGATCAGGCGGTGGATTCGCGCCGCCAAGGTCTGTGTCAGAATCCTATTCGCCAGTGAGAAGAAGCTCTGCGAGCAGATTTTCGACGGAATCGAGACGGCCGCCGTCGACGAAGCGTGCTTCGTCGAAACGGTAAAAGGCCCTGCAGTCCAACTCTTCAATTTCGCCGAAGCAGTCAGCATCAGCCGCCGCTCGCCGGAGAAAATGTTCAAAATCCTCGACCTTCACGATGCTCTAGTCGACCTAATGCCAGACATCGAATCGGTTTTCGACGCAAAATCGGCCGATTCTATTCGAGTTCAAGCGGCCGAGATCCTCTCCCGACTCGCCGAGGCAGCTAGAGGGATACTCTCCGAGTTCGAGAACGCAGTCCTCAGAGAGCCTTCCAAAATTCCGGTCCCCGGAGGGACAATTCATCCATTGACGAGGTACGTGATGAACTACATTAGCTTGATCTCCGATTACAAGCAGACATTGATCGAGCTCATAATGTCGAAACCCTCCACGGGTTCGAGATACTCCGGGGATCCCACGACCCCTGACATGGAATTCGCCGAGCTAGAATCAAAACCACCACTTGCGCTGCACTTGATATGGATCATTGTCATTCTCCAATTCAACCTTGATGGGAAATCCAAGCTTTACAAAGATGTATCATTAGCGCATCTCTTCATGATGAACAATGTGCACTACATTGTTCAGAAGGTGAAAGGGTCGATGGAGTTGAGAGAAATGATTGGAGATGATTACCTCAGGAAGCTAACGGGGAAGTTTAGGCAGTCTGCGACGAATTACCAGAGGGCGACTTGGGTTGGGGTCTTGTACTGCTTGAGAGATGAAGGTTTGCATGTGAGTGGGAGCTTTTCGTCTGGTGTTTCAAAGAGTGCATTGAGGGAGAGGTTCAAGAGCTTCAATGGCATGTTTGAGGAGGTTCATAGGACTCAGGCGACTTGGTTGATACCCGATACTCAGCTTCGAGAGGAGCTGAGGATTTCGATATCTGAACATTTGATTCCAGCTTATCGATCGTTTTTGGGGAGGTTCAGGAGTCACATTGAGAGTGGGAGGCATCCAGAGAACTATATCAAGTACTCGGTCGAGGATTTGGAAAGTGCGGTGCTGGATTTCTTCGAGGGCTGCCCTGTTTCGCAGCACTCGAGGAAGAGGTCTCAGTGAAGAAAGACAGAAGAGTTTTTGGACCAGAACTAGAGAAGAAACAAAGCTTTAGGACACCATTCTTTGAATTTTTTTTCTGTGGGGGAGTGTTCAGGGTTGAGAGGATCGGTTTGCTGCTGCTGCAATGTGCTATGATGGGAAAGAGGATCGAATGTCTGATGTTCGACGGTGGAACGATGTGGAAGAAGGGGATTGATTCGAGCTCGGTTCTCTCAACCTGAATGCTTCTGCACTGTAAGCAAAATGCATTGTTGGTTTTTTTTTTTAACTTTTGTCATATGATCACAAGTCTAGATTTGTTCACTTCGGTTGTCATTTGTTCATATGGGGGGGAATTGTTGTAAACGTGTGATTTGCTGCTACTACTACTAGCTATTCCATCTTTCATGATATGATGAAGAACCCAGTTTCCATTCTTCTGCAGATGAGTTCTTACTACTGGTTTGGATGATGTTGAACTTGAAATGAACATGCCTGCATTTTTAGTAGGGTAAATGTGATAGATATGGGTTGTTTTTTTTGGTATCCTTTGTCTAGTTGTAGAAGTTGATAAGAACATTGCTGAAATCTGCCAAGCGTGCGTCATGGAATCATTTGAAGATGATAACTGGGGTCTCCATTCCAGGAAAAGAAAGAAACTTTTTTCCAAATTGAACTCCTAAACTTTTGATTTTAGATGGAGTGTGAGCTCACCACTTTGACTTGTTCTACTATGGGGCATGGGTTGTCCATCTCACCTTTTAGTTTTTACTTACATGTGTGGTCTTGTGGAGCCTGTGATTCATGGACTCAGGTGCCTTGATTGAAATATCTTGAACGATAACGATTTGTATCGAGGGTGAAGTCCAACGTCCTAGAGTCTTTGATTTGAGATATCTCGATTTAGAACTCGCTGTAGGTAGTAGTAAGGGGTGGGCAACGGTTTGATTGGAAGTGACGAGGAGCTAAATCGGAGCTCGCTCTAAGATGTGTATGGTGTATTCGATATGACCTAGTCTTGTTTTAGACTCAAAGGGTATGGTAAGAATCGATTTGATTTGGTGTCGATATGATCGTTGTCCATCACTATATGACGGTAAACCTCTGAGTGCTTGTTTTGCTTGAAATGAAAGGTTGGGAACTGGGGATAATCTGAAATGATGTTCTGGTCACAGCTAGCAAGGAGTGTTTTAGGAGAGCCATTAATTTGCTAATCATGGTGCAGCTGCTCATTCTGTTGCCTTGTGACTATCACATCAAATCTCAAACATTATTAAATTGTGATTTGGCCAAAGCCAACTCAGGCTTAGGCTGGCACAAAATTTGTTGATTGATTAATTGGGTTATGTAATTAATCATGGCTTGGATTGGAATTTGGAATGTCAGCTTCCTTTATGCTTGAGCTTGGAGGCGTATTTAAGTACAATCAATTGCCCTAATTATTATTGATTAATGTTGCCTTGGTTCGTCATCAATTGGCCGCCATTTTAAGTAACAAGGAATGGTTTTAGTTTCTTTTTAGAGGAGAAGTTTAGGACGTCCAAATTTTTTGGTACTTGGTCCTTAATGATTTAGAGCAAGCAACAATCTCTATCACGCAGTCCTAAACAGCCCTCTTAAATTAGACAATAACTAATTGGGAGGAGACTTGCACTGTAGCAGCTTGACATGCCACCATACGAACAACCTTATTCGATTGAAATATTATAGAATTGAATTGAACCCACAAATCAACACTAATCCGCGTAAAATGTATAACTTATTACCACTAAACTAATGTATGGAGATGGACAATCACATCTCATACATCTTTCATAGTTGGTTCATTCAAATATGGCCAGCTCCATAAATGGGTCATTACTCATTAGATAGAGAAAGCAAGTCTTATCTTTGATTTTTCTCCCCCCAAAAGAAGGGAAGAAGTATGAGTCAACAATCAACTTTGCCAAAATAGACCACATCTAAGAAGGGAGCAGTTTGAAATGTGATATTTCAATCTTCTTGCTTGCTTCCTTTCCTTGTTTCCTAATAGAGCACCAGAAATTTCCTCAACTTTAGTTGTCTACAACTCGAGTTATTAGATTTCCATTAGTTCTCATCGTTTAATACAATTGATAATAATGATTCGATATCGAAATCTCTTATCATATAAAGATTGGATCGAAAAAAGATCATATCATCCTATAAGTTAAGATGTACAGAGATTCAATAATTATATATTATAGAAACTTGGAATAAGGTTGCAAATTGCTTGTCCAAAGAGCCATCACTCCCCCCACTAATTTTTGTTCTTCTTTCTCTCTTACAATAAAAAGGGCAAACCATTATTGGTGGCTTATTGACAATTGTTGTCATTTTCAAAAGGAGCTGATATAGTTGGCCCTGTTCTTTGCATCCAATGCCTTTCAGTTAATTTAGTTAACAAACACGTTCTAGGAAAGGCAAAACAATTCAATGTCCTTGTCTTCATAACCTACCAAAAAGGTTTGGTAATGGAAAGAGACTTGCAAACTAAGATGAGGAAGGTTTCTAAAGAATTTATAAATGGGGTATCACAAATCAAAATAGGAACAACAACATCAACAAGCCGCCTTCAGGAAAGCTCCTTTCCTATATAACAACCTATGTGTGGCAAAATACACTGAGAGGAACATCATGAGCCAAACAAAAAGGAAAAGAAAGTAAGAAACTACTACAAAGAAACTAAGAGGTAAGAAGGGTAACAGAATATCTCAACTCATTCTCTCACTATTGCAAAAGAAACAAAGGGCATATATCCTCAAGTTAGTCTTACCCTAGTGCAATGTTCAAACATTACCATGTGCTATATCGTACTACCCTTATCTCACGCCGTCTTCTCCTCTCCTGTGTCGCCATCGGTTGCTCCATTGCTAGGCGAGACAGGTCTGGGATCTGATGCATGTAGACCATCCTTTGTGGGGAAGGAAGCCGGTTTAATGAGTCTCAAGGAACTCTCATCCTTGTCGAACTCGTCGTTGATGTCATCTGAGTAAGAGTACCTACTCCGAGGGGAAAAAGGAGAAGGTTATGTTTAAGCTGCTTTGGAGTAGGTTTAGTTGCAGAACAAGCTAGATGGTTTAGTTGTCTCGTTGAGATAAGGTTCATGCCTTCATGGTGCTGGCAAATGCAAATGCTCAAACTCCATGAAATCTAGTTGTCAGTATTTTTTATGAGAAATGACTTACCGCATGGAGTTTTGTGAGGGAGCCCAAAGAACACAGATGACACATAGGAGGGAGAAGGAGAGGAATTGCCAGAAAGCTGGAATCACCCATGCGTTCTGCCAGTGCTCGTTGTAAACATCGTGAGATTTGAAGTACAACTGCAAGTGGCAAACTAATATAGTAAGGAGAGACATACTTTGACATTCCATTTCACGTGATAAATTCACTATAAATAGTCTCCACACTGAATTTGCCTGCATCTTTAATTAAGCAAGAACAGTTACCTCGTAGCAAATCCAACCAACTGAAACAACAACTGCTACAGCCAAAGCATTCGTGAATTTCCGATATATATCAAGCTTGACCATCATTCTTCTTGCCTGCACATATTCAATAAGCAGTATGGGAAAGTGACTTGAATATCCAGAGGACAAATAAAGAAATCAGTCTGTAATTCCAAACTTCAGCAACTAGTCCATTAAAAACAAGTTCAATGAAGGAATCAATCAACACTGTAGTCAGGGTACCTGAAGTTTATTCAACGTGGCAGAAAGTGATTTGAATACCCAGAGGATGAAGAAAGCATCCAAGAGTGCCACTGGAAGAACCAAGAACAGTATGGCCTTGCCTGAAAAATCACTCACCGCACCAACATTCTCCACCAACTCAAGCACTTCAGAAGTCAAGAAAAATGTCCCTCCTAGCATTAGCACCTTCGATGTGAGCCCTCCCAATGTTGGCCTCACCACCCCATACCCCATTGAAACAATCAGTATCACTAGACGTGCCACCGTGCGCTTCACAGTGCCAAATGTAACTGCCCACACAGTGGTCCCAGTTGGCCGAATCCCAGTCTCGTTGAACTCCGCATAGTCGAAATACCACAATGCCATCTCCAACATCCCTAAGGTAATCACCAGAGTAATGCAGTTTTGCAGTGGGAAAACTTCCTTCCAAAACCGAGCATACTGTGAGAACCAGAAGATCCCGAGTATAACAAATGCAATGGACATGAATGCATAGAAGTTCATTAGTGGAGCCATTCTTCCCGGGAGGTACCCTGAAGGGTTCTTCCATATAGTTTTCCCTTCTTCTACTACCACGTCTTTTAGATTTGGGTCGCAGATCACGAAGTATAGGTTGTACATGCCAGTTTTGGTGATCTCAATCGACCTCGATGGTAGCGTCGCCACGTCTTTGTCATGATTGAATGAGTCGGTGAGTACATAGGGGAAGCCTGGATTTGTTGTTGAAGGACGATGGATGATCTCTCCTTGAGTGCAGGCATCGAGTTTTGCAAGATCGGGAGTACAGCAGATTGCTCTCTGGCCCCCATAGGCTGAACCACCGATCAGCTCTCTGTCTTCTACTTCGAATATGATAGCATGTACTAGTCCTGAAGTGAAGTTATGCACGTCCATGGGTCTTCGGAATGTGAACTTTTCGAAGCTGATAATAGATCACCACCAATGTAAGTTAGTCAACGCCAGCCATGGTTAAGTTAGTCAATGCGAGCCAAAAAACCGATGTACTTATCAGAATGCAACCACCTAGCTTGCAAGGAAAACCAAAGAAGCAAGCAGGTAATATGTCTATTAATGCTTGTACCTAGCATTTGTGTAGTCCTACAAAACATTACAACTCAGACGACATAGAACTCCATTGATGCATGCGAGACCTTATTCCAGATGAAATGGAAGCCATTGGAAGAGAACTAAAGGTTCAAAACTATTCCTTCTACAACCTAAAATTGCATTCTGTCACTGCAATTTAGCATCAATGACCTTAATTTTTCCGATTCTCCACTTACAATTTGATCTTCAAAAACTAGCCCATTGATATGAACAAACCATGCCCACAAAAACACAAGCCGAGACACAAACTGTCAATCCTGCTAAACTTTGAGCACGTCCTACAATCATTCTTTCACCACTAACTAATCTTTCTCCTCAGCTCTCACTTAATTCCTGCAACTAAAACGAAAAGAACCCGCTGCACAAAAACTGAAACAAGAGAGAAAAGAGTAATTACCGAATGAAGGCATCTCCATTAGCGGCCTTGTCGCTGAGATTGGAAGAAGGCCGGGATAAATAAATCCCTTCACTGCCGCCATGAACGACTAAGGCATTCCCTCTCCCCACGAATTTCTCCCCCTTATACTCGTGGACCGAACCCTCAACCAGAAATCCCGCGACGGAAAACAGAACACTGAAAAGGAACAAACTTGACATTGATCTGAGCAGTAGCCTAAACATTTTGCTGACAAGGGAAACGTAGCGAATATCTGGATCTAACCAGACCCAGTTGAGATCTCGCTTTGTTAGAAATGCCGAGGCTGCAGTGGAAGAAGAAGAAGAAGAAAGGTGTGGACTTTAGAAGTGAGGGTCAGTAATTAATTAACCCACTGGGCTCCGATTTCAGTGACTTGAGAGTTGTTACTGTTAGCACTTAGCAGTTAGCACGCAGACGCAGTCATTTAGGGGTTTGGAGAAGAGAGCTGGGGAGTGATGTGAGCCGTTAGATTTGTTGACTTCTGATGAGGTCTGGATGGACGGCTGTGGATGGTACAGGATTTGGAATATGGCAAAAAGGGTTGTCGGTTCGCTGTCCGGCTAGCTGTCAGCTGTCACCGATCGTAATTAAAAGAAGGCACGGTGACCTTCACATCTGGTAAATAGTTGTTTAGTATTTATGGAGTTTTAATCGATTTTGACAGAGAAAGAGAACTGACAGAAGGAAGAGAGCAAAAGAGAGAGGACTTCTGGCATTTAGATGGGTTTATGCCTTTATGGTATCACAAATCACACAAAGAAGACAAAGTGAATGCCGCTGTGAGGTAGAGAGGTCACTACCTTGGAAAACCATATCCAATTAAGTAACAGCTAAGGCAAGAACTGTAATTTCGATTATCCAACTATGGTTGATTTTGTACTAACAACCAATTCGAGGTTTCTAACTGCGTTGGATTGTTTGGACCAAATTCACTACTACCATTTTTGGGAGAGGTGAAGTACCATCTACCACAAGCCCGGTCATGCCATCTTTATATCTTTGCTCTGTTTAGAGGAGTGACTTTTGGTCCACTTTTTACTCAGAGCTAGCCCATCTTTTAGTAGTACAACCATTTTTACAACATTCATCTGCAAATTATTTGACAGAGGGATCACAGAGTTATCTTATGCTCCACCAAAATAGGTGCAGAAGAAAGCAGAAGGAAACTGAACGGTGAAGAACGAAGCAATTGGATCAAATTTTTGGATACAAGGTTCTGAACAAATGTTACAATCGAAACTCCCTTAAGATGATGATAAGACAAAAAGAAGGGAAGAGAAGAGATGCAGAAAGGACTGATCTAACAAATACGACCACCACACCTACATTCAAAACCATCCATGGACCGCTATAAAATACGTGCAGACCATATTAGCTGGTTCTCAGTCTTGTGCTTTTCGTGCCCCACATTTCATGCTAACTGCTGCTACTAATCCAGATCGAGAAACTCCATTCTCTTTCTCATTGTGCCCTTCAGATCCGATGCTTCCCTTTCTGCTTTCTGGGCCTGCCAGACATTTACGAAAACAGCAACTTTAATAAGTGGCTGGTTTAAGTTCAGGACAATGCGAGTAACACTCGTAATAGATGATGCTCGCTAAGTTCTCAGCAACAACTGACATAACACCGTCACTCAAGTCTTTGGTAAGCTAAACAAGCTCATGTAAGACTTAGATGTAGTCAAATTCTGAAGTGCCACATTAGTAACCCTCTTTTTCCAACAACAAATGATATCCGTACATGTACGGGATAGCTTGTTCTAGTTCCTTGATTATGGTATTAAAGTCACACCCTCTCGCTCTGGATTCCTATAACCTAAATTGTTAGAGTTCTGAACAGAGTCGCAAGGGCATAGAGTCACTAAACCAAAAATGGTGATCCTCTACAACATAGGAGACAGACATCTAGATTCGAGATGGTAGTCACCAATTCAACGAAACTCAAGCTAGAGCCTATCTACGTCACCAAACCTAAGCATAATAGAAGCAAGTAGATACAGAGGAAGAGGAACAAATACTCACCCTCCTAATTTCTGCTGCTGAAACACAAGTCATGTGTGGAGGAAGCTCCTCCCTTTCCAAATCCTAGTGTAAGGATGAAAATCATTAGACAAGGTAATGAAGAAACGAAAGTAGCCGAGAGAAGATCAAATGAGAAAAACATACCAGCTCTCCAATTAGAACAACATTCTCCCCCCGAATTACATAGAGACCTAATGGAATGTCACAGTAAAGTTCCCCAACAATTACTCTTTCGCATGCCCCCTCAAGAACAGCATTTGCTGCAGATATGACCATTCAACTCATGAGAAACTCACAACAAGAGTTAGTTTGTTTAAACAATACCAGTCACGAGAAGAGTAAGAACCTACCGAATTGATCAAAAGAGCGAAGTATTCCCATAAGTTTACGGCCATCTCGCAGAAGCACGAGAAGCTTTTCTGGAACCACAAACAAGCCAATACGAGACTGTAAACAACTAGACACTAGACAGAACACATAAAAAAACCTGAATTTCCATGGAATGTACAAATGATCATCATTGACTCTTGAAGATAAGATAAGATACCAAGTTTAACAGACTGTCTCAAGATGTTGACCAATTACAAGCATTCATATGTCAATTCAACAGTAGAGACTTAACAATCAAATAATGCAACAGAAACAAAGTCACCAGAAGACAACATTGAAGCATACGAGTCTCCATTTCATGAAACAGAAGTAGATTAAAAATCTAGTGTGGAGTGCGAGCTTACTATCAAGATAACTGGCGAGAGAAGTAGAGAGGTAGATATCTTCTGGCCCTGCCCACGACATTGATATAGCTAAAGCTTCAAACTTTTCGGCACGGCAAAAAATAACACACCGAAAAATTCGTTGAAAGCCAATTCAGAAGGTATAGCATTGGCTGCTCCCAATCCCCGGCCTTTTTATTCCCACCAAAACCCTCCCGCCCCTCCTTCTCCAATCCGAATACTTCAGCAGAGGAAATCAATGGCGTGCAATGAGAACACCAAACAATTCCCTCGAACCCCAGCAAAAAGTCAAGTCAAACGCAGAGCTGCCTCAAGTCGCCAACTAAAACCAGACCCCCTGAACCCCACTAATTTCAGATAGCAACCCTAAATTGAAAAGATAAATAATAGTTGCAGGGATCTGGAGAGACCCAAAGGAAAGGCGAAAAGACGCGAACTTTCCGTCTCCGACGGATCGAAGGAACTGAGCGGGGAGTCGGTAAAAACAAGACGGAACCCAGATCCAATCGAGCCGGAGGAAGTAGATGGGCAGACGGAGGAGAGTGGAGGCGTCGCTTCCGGAATCTTTGAGGGATGTGGAGATTTGGGGGACTAGGGTTCCCTAGGGGGAATTAATGCATGGCGGAAATCTGGCAAACGGGCGACGGGTGAAGAATTGGGGGGAATTAAAGGCCTTTGGGGAGCAGCAGTTGGCCTGGTTTGATTTTGATATTGCTTTGCTTGCTTAAGCTAGCGAGGAATTTTTACTAAATTACACGTTTGGTCACTCAAATTATATAAATATTTCATGTTTGTCACTAGAATCACTTTTTTTTCTTATTCGCTACTAACTTGACTAATTGTTTCACTGTTAGTCACCAGTCCACAGTCATTAGTCTCTATCAAACTCCATTAATTCTGTTAATTTTTTGATGACGTGACAAGCAGAACTGCTGACTGGACCATTGATTCAATTTAAAAATAAATAAATAAAACAGAGTCACCCTGCAATCAAATACCTTATTCCCTTTCTCGTCGTCGCCGCCCTCATCACCAACTCATCAAACGAACGCCGCCAAGAACCCTCCAAAATCGACTCCCACCATCCATTCCTCCACCGGAAAACACCACCCACCCCTCTTGCTTCCATTACTTCTCTCGATTTATCAGAGAGCCTGTTTCCAGGCAAGTTAAAGGCAGTCCCATGAATCCCTTTGAAACCCAAAAAGTCAACAGCTTTTATGAAGGAAAATGAGCTCAAAACCAACCCATGAACGATCAAAATACCTTCTCAACATCAAATTTCCTACCTTTCTCGCTCTCATAGACAATAACTACAATTGGCTTCTGGTTCAGAGCGAGTTGTGCCTTCACAATCCGGTGGGGTGGCGAGAGTGAGAGGAAAAACAATTTGGGGTCGGAAGATATGGAAAAGGAAAAGTGAAAGATGGTGGATAGATGGAATATGACACTCCTAGAGTGAAGTAGAACCAGAAAACAAATGGGCTGCTGCAACTATTCTTAGTACTCTCTTCTCTTGAACTGGGCTGAGATTGGTAATCATTAGGCTTTGGACTTTTCGCTGGCGGTGACGGCTCTGGTTCCTCAGAGATGATCGCCATTGTCACTCAAAGCTTTGAAATCAAATTTAGATCTGCAGCAGGGTAGAGATCGGAAGAAATGAAGTCAGTAAATGGAAATGGGAAAAGAGGATACGGCGTGGGTGTGTGTTTTCCGGTGGGGGAGGGGAGGTGGGAGTCCATTTTGAAGGCTTCTTTGCGGCAGTTATTTGATGAGTTGGTGTTGAGGGCGGCGACGGCGAGCTAAGGGAAAAAGGTGGTTGGTTGCAGGGTGACTCTGTTCTTTTTTTATTTTTATTTTTAAATTAAATTAACGGTCTAGTCAGCTCTTCTGTTAGCCACGTCATAAAACGAACAGAGTTAACGGAGTTTGACAGATACTAATGGCCGGTGACTAACCGTGAAACGATTAGTAAAGTTAGTGGCGAATAAGAAAGAAAAGTAATCCGGGTGGCAAACATGAAAGATTTATATAATTTGAGTGACCAAACGTGTAATTTACCCGAACAATTTTTATTGATTTTTTTTTGGGAGTTAATAAAGGTCGTCCTAACAATTACTAATGATCGTCCTAAAAAACAACAAAGTTACACTTTTAACCTTTTGACATCTTTACCTTTCCTTTAGCAAACAAACACCACATTCACTTAGAAAACAAAAAACACTCATTCTCCCACACTCTCGAATTCATCATCGACATTTGGAAGCCGAAATCGTCGAGCATACGTCCGAACAATGAGTAGCGACTCCGACGAGGTAAAAATCTCGTTTTTAAAAAAAAAAAAAATCTCAACCGAATATGATTTTCGGTTGGTCCATGGTCCAACCGAAATTCGGTTTCGGTTGAACCATGGACCAACCGAAAATCACATTCGGTTGAGCCATGGATGAACCGAAAATCTGCTTCGTTTGTGCCATGGGTGAAACGAAAATTGGTTTCGGTTGGTCCATGGTGAAACCGAAAATTTGGTTAGGTTTAGCCATGGTTGAACCGAAAATTTGCTTCTATTGGTGGTTTTTGGGTTTTTTTTAAGTTTATATCAAATATTTCTATTTTATTGTTATGATTTATAGTTTGGTCTATAAGATTGTTTATTGAATTTTAGTTTATATTATTTTTAAAATTTATGAGCCTAATTATTTGTGAAATTGATTGTTTTTGTATACAAAATTAAGATTAGATGTATAATACGCAATAAAAAAATTATTGAATGTGATTAATATGATTCTTACATTAGATGTATAGTATGTAAATAATAGAGAATGCTAAATTTTGTCGTGTTAAATGTTGGATTTTGCTTAGGATAATATAGAGAATGCTAAATTATTTGCGATAATTATTAAATTAAATGTAGTCGTTAGATTTTCTCTTATTGTGGAGTCCTACTTATATCATGAGATCTAACATTGTAGGATATTGATGATTACGGAGGGGATGACAAAGATTACACCTCAGAATTCGTCAATGGAGTAAAATACGATACAGATTTGATTGCATATGCAGCAGCTACTGAGATTGCCAAGGGTTTTGGGTTTTATTTGGTGAAGGCATCAAATAAAAAAAATCCAAGTGAAGATAGTAGGCAACGATACTTGAAGTGCACTCATGGTAGGAAGAAAAATTCGAAGGCTCCTGATTCTGATCCGGCTAAGGAAAGGAGGCCTCTTACTTCTTCTGGAAAGTTGGGGTGTGAATTTCAGATCAAGATTGAGCGGTCAGATGATGGATATTGGTTGATACTAGCAGTGGCTAATAGAAAGAATCCTGGTGCTAATTTGGGTTTTCACAATCATCCGCTGGAGCTATTTCCGAATGGATCAAGTAAGAGGAATGTTTTGACCGAAGATGATAAGCAATACATCAGACAACTGAGATTAGCCGGTGTCGCCCCAAGGATGTGATGCACGTCGTGGAGAAGAATCGACATCTCTCCAAATGGCATATGGAAGGTGTTCGTGTCCGGCTGCCATCTCTCCACAAATGCCGTTATCAAAGCTGTATCTAAATGCTGCATCATACAGCCTGCCAAGTGGGACAATCCTGTGCCCTCAACCACCTTCTCAGAACCCTCTGAACTCCACTCATACCTCCTCAAAGACTCCACAGTACCAGATCTATGACAACAATCCAACAACCCACGATCCTGTGCTGGGGAAGTCCACAGTGCAAAGGCAATGTGACCTCCAAAGCTAGGGATCACATCGGGAATCACAGGTCCACCTGAACACATCTGAGACTCCGATGTCAGACGCCACGACATGTCCCCCCTTACTCCCTTCTTCCTCTTCTTACCATCACCGTCTTCCTCACTACTACGTCTCGCAACGTAGCGTCCATCTAGCCCACGCTGTGGAAAGTGCGAAGAAGCTGTAGAAGATGTCCCAACTCGTCTCTTCTTACCGATGCCTACATCAGATTCAGGTGGGGCATCCCCAACCTCATCAACAGCCACATCATCATCATCATCGTCGTCGTCGTCCATAGAAACTGAATCACTCCAATTAGCCTCCCACGGCGTCGCATCCTCAGGAGTAGGGGTGGAGGTAGTACCTCGACTAAGAGATAACTGTCCCATAGTAGGGCGACCGTCGGGACGCACTATTTCCGCCTTCTTCTTCTTCCCCTTAACCTTACGTGGATTTTTTTCTTCATTTTCTTTTCTACCGGTCGCTGTAAGTCTACAAGCACGACCTTCCATTCTTCCTTCCGTTTTTTCTTCCATTCTTTTCTTATTCATGTACGGTTTGCCTATTCCATGTCCAGACATCTTCAAAAAAAAATACGATTTACAATTAATGATAATCAAATGCATTAACATTTTCTGATAATTTTCTCTAATTTTTTGTAATTTTTGATAATTTATTAACATTAATTACAACTTTCTTAGTGATTTCTTCTAATTTCGGCTACTTTTTAATTTTCCTATTATTTCTAATATGTTTTTTAAATTAATAACAAATTTACAGATTATATTTCTGAATTTTAATACTTTTTCAAAATTTCAAATAATTTTTAACAATTTTTTATACATTATTCACAATATTTTTCCCATAATTTTTATTACATTGTTCATAATAAATTATAAACCGTAAAACTTATTTATAATTAACTACAATTATTTCTAATTATTACATAATTTACAATATTTAATAACAATTTTTATTAATTAATTGCATTTAAAAATCAACCAACCGTATATTTGTTTTCTCAACAAAAAAAAAAAAAAAACCAACCGAAAAATTGACTTCGGTTTGACCATGGTCAAACCGAAGTCAACATTCGGTTTGACCATGACTCAACCGAAAGTTGACTTCGGTTTGACCATGGCTCAACCGAATGTTGACTTCGGTTTGACCATGGCTTAACCGAAGCTTGACTGTGGTTTGACCGAAGGCCAACCGAACGTTGACCTCGGTTTGACCGAGGGCCAACCGAACGGCGGCTTCGGTCGGTGAGCACGGACAGCGAGAGGAGGCGGGCTCTGGCTTACCTTCTTCTCCGGCGAGCACGGACAGCGAGAGGAGGCGCGGCGGACGACGGCGACTGGAGGAGGCGCGGCGGACGACGAGGGGGAAGGTCGGCGACGGCGACGGGGACGGGGACGAGGGGGAAGGTCGGCGACGGGCGACGGGGGCGGGTCGCCGGCGGGGGCGTGGGGAGGCGGGGGGGTCTCTGCCTGGGCGTGGGGGTGGGGCGGCGGAGAGTGTTTCTGTCGAAGAGGAAGGGGAGTGTTTGGGTAGGGTTTCCTTTTTAATTTTAAAAAGGGTAATTAAGTAATTTACGTTTTAAGTTAGGATGATGATTAGTAATTTTTAGGACGACCTTTAACCCTTCTGTTTTTTTTCCTATACGCTGCTAAATCATGGATTATGACTCCGATAAAACAATTAATTCATTGATTGATTGCATGGGCGACCAATTAGCAAGGTAGTCAAACCATTATCAAATCGCCCGGCTGGATCAGGTTCGATCAAAACCGGCCATGAAACTGAGAAAATCGAGAAATCAAGAAATCGAGAAAATCGATGCTTGGATCAATTTTTTGGTTTTTCGGCTCGACAACAAAATATTGTTGTTTTGGAATAGGAGTGACCGAATGAGAAGAGCTTAGAATTTTAATGATTATACGTACACATAAAATTAAAATTACTAAATTAAAGTTACTAAACAATAGTACAATACATGTAAGGTAAATTTCAGATTAATCATAAATTTTGAAATTATTATCGTATTTGCATATATATCTAAAAATATATAAAACGGCTGAAATAAGTTAAACTCCGATAAGATATTGAACATCAAACCACTTATTTGATCGATTCAACGGCTTAAACCGATTTGAAAAACCTGCCGATTAGACGGATTAATACCAAACTAATCACTCTAAGCATCGTTCATTGCCTTTAAGTTAAATATGACAATCAAAAGTAACGAGGATTTTATTTCGTATTTTAGGGAATTAATTTAATTAATAATTTGAAATTTGAAATATCTTTCTTCTTTTTTATAAAGTTTTTCAACATAAAAAATGACTGCTTCTTAAATAGCAGTGAACTTTTTTGGGTTATAGTAGTGATTTTATATTTTATTGCAATGTTAGTTGTTATTTGTAGTGATTTAGAAATTGTACATCATGATAACATAATCACTATTATTATGAATCATAAACATTTTTTTGTTGGATAGGATACGGTCACAATTCTCTTTAGGGGTTGTGAGATTGACTACCCACTTCCTAACAATTGGATACGCTCTCTCCTCTGTTTTTTTTTTCTTTTTCAAATTGATAGTTAGGATTAAAAGAAGGCAAAATACAGCTGTATATCCACAACTATCAGGTTTGTGACAAATATATCCATAACTATCGAAATACACGAAATATCCATTTCTGTCCACTCCGTTAACTCCGTCAGTTAACTTGATGACTGGACAGACGGTGGTTGCTTAGTTGGCGTGTTTCTGACCCCACTAAATGACGTGGATTAAAAGAGGAAAAAAAATTAGCCAAAATATAGTTGTATATCCAAAACTATAAGGTTTGTGACAAATTTATCCACAACTATCGAAATACACGAAATATCCAAAAATCGGAAGGTTGTGTGACAAATCTATCCACTTTTGTCTGAAACTATTACGGCGTGTCAGACGACGTTAAATTGAATAACGGAATGCTGAATCGATGCCATCTCACCTGCCACATAAGCCAAAAAGCAACCAAACTTTACACCGTTATCTGTTAGACCTCGTTGTTGCAGTCTTCTCTGTTGGCGATTTGGTTAGATTCAAGCTTTTTTGTTTGAGATTCAAACTTGGTATCACCATGGCGCCGACTGCATGGAAGCTGTCGGAGTAAAAGGGAGACAATGGTTGGGGATTGTGGTAGGATTATTTGGGGGTGGAGGCATCGATCGGAGGAGGATCAGTGGTTATCGGGCATGTTTCTGGGTTGGATTTTTAGTCTCGCCGTCTGTGGTGTTTAGGGTTTAAAAAAAAATCTCTTTTAATCCACGTCATTCAGTGGGGTTAGAAACACACCAACTAAGCATTCACCGTCTGTCCAGTCATCAAGTTAACGGAGTGGACGGAAATGGATATTTCGTGTATTTCGATAAGTGTGAATATATTTGTCACAAATCTGATAGTTGTGGATATACAACTATATTTTGCCTTTATTCAACTAGCCTATTTGGCATCTACGTGTAAAGTTTGGTTGCTTTTTGGCTTATGTGGTAGGTGAGATGACATCGATTCAACATTCCATTAGTCAATTTAACGCCGTCTGACACGCCGTTATAGTTTCAAACAGAAGTGGATAGATTTGTCACACAACCTTCCGATTTTTGGATATTTCGTGTATTTCGATAGTTGTGGATATATTTGTAACAAACCTGATAGTTGTGGATATACAACTGTATTTTTCCTTAAAAGAAAGATATTCTTGGAATGAAAAATATTACCATACATAATCCTTTCTCATTTTCTATATGATCTCTTTTCATTAGAAAAAACTCTCCCCCTCACACACGTCCTCTCTCCCCTCTCCCCAGAACCCTTGTCGCATCATCCCCCTCCATCTCTCCCTCCTGCCGCAGCCGTCGCGCCCTCTGCCTCCCACCACTGCCACTCCATCACGCTCTCCCCGCCGCAGCCCTATCGCCTCCCTCCACCCCTTGTCGCTGCCATTTCTCTCTCGTCGTCCTCCTCTGCCGCCGCCCTCATCCACTGCCGCCGCTACAGAGGTAACGTCCTCTCCCCTGCCTTCTCCATTCCTCATCCCTTCCCCCCCCCCCCCCCCAGATTTGGGATTTTTTCAGATTCCAGATCTGATTTTTTTTATGTTAATCTCTAGTGGTACTAATTTTCCTCTAGTGGTACGCTACCACTAGTACTGCTACTATTGGTAGTGATACCACCACTAGACGAAAATCAGTACCACTAGCGCATTGACGGAGTGGTTTTTTTGCAGATCGCCGAAGCGAGTCTGATTGGAGGATTTCACCTGGACAAAGTCTGGCGGTCAAAGAAAGTTTGACGATCGGAGCGAAGAGGCTGCTGGAAAAGGAAGAGAGAGATGTAAGTATATTAATTGTATGATTTAAATATTTAAAAAAATGTATTTAAGATGAGTTTTTAATTTTTATTGTGTAATTAATACTAAAACAATAATTAATAAATTCTATTTATTGTCATTACCTAAATTGTCCTTGGATGTGAAACTCACATCCCTTAGGGGAAGTGACGCGATCCCATCCCACTATTACATAATCGCTATTCGAGAAAACATTACTAACAAAAAATCTATAAAAAAAGAGACACACTATAAATGAAGTATCTCATAAGAAAACACTACTCTTTCTTTTCTAATACTCACATATGTGAATGGGGCCGATCCTTCTCATCTGCCTTACCAGAAGAAGAAAACCCAAAACATGAAATAGCAAAGTAGAGCCCTCTCCCCACCATATCTTCCTAGTCCATCTCCTTACATTGTTCTTCATTACATGCTCAAAACTAGGGTTGGAAGTTTGGTATCATTATTTGGAATATACCGAATGCCGTACTGAATTTGTCTATATTTGGTATTATCGAATGAACGTATTATTTTTTGAGATTTAGATTCAATTTCAATTGTTATTCGGTATTAAGGATTACGAGATTGTGATCGGTCTATACCGAAATATAAGTTAGTGTGTATTTTATCCTCTCAACTAGACTCTCTCATTCACTACTACACGACCCTCAACCACTAATCTATTGTTATTTTCATAACACCAAAAAGCAAATACTAGTATTAGTATTCTCTCAACCTCCAATTCGTCAAATTAAAGATTACCAATGACAAAAACTTGAAATGTCACCTCTCCTCCATTCTCCTTATCCATATCCTAGCTCTAGCCAAACTCATGACTCTTTGCTTAGTCTCTTTGTCTTATATTAAACAATCATATCTAATTTATATATTTAATTATTAATGGATTAATTGCATGGGTGTCACTGAGATTACAAAAAATGTTCAAGTTTGGTCACTCAAAATATTTAAATCCATTGGTAGTACTTCAACTTACTGAAACCGTTCACGTTTGGTCACTCTCCGTCCAACTCCGTTAACTTTTGCTTACGTGGCGGTCAACTCTAAAAGTTTACCATTAAATGAGTGATGTGGCAATTTAAAAAATACTAGAATTAAACTTTTCAAAATTGTCATCTCATTTCCACCTTATTATCACTTTTATTTAAAATAAATAAAAAACCTAATTTCTTCTAATCGCTAATACCAATCTGAACTTCTATTTAACACCCTAAATTATTAAAATTACATTCCTAATCTATACCAAACTGACCATTTTACCCTCCATCTAAAATTAACTTAAAACCTAAAATAAGACTCGTTACCCCTATACTCCCCCTCCTCCCTTCCCACGTCTATCCCCGCCGCCGAAACCCACGCCCTCACAGAAATCCATTGTCGTCCGCGTCCGCCGCCTCCCACAAACAAGTCGCCGAGGAAGGAGAAGCCGGAATCGTCGCGCGCCGTCGAGGAAGAAGGTTCCGCCGCCGAAACCCACGCCCTCCCAGAAACTAGGGCTGGCTATTTGGTCCGGGCGATTTACTTTTACCCGAAACCAGACCGTATAACCCGGACTGGGACCGGACCAGAACCGGATAGCAAACAATCCAATCTTCGGCCATATATTTGAGGTAAAAAACCGTTTGCGACCGGATTGAAAACCGGATAAAGACCGGATAAGAGAGCCAAACACCCAAAACTTAACCAACTCCTCACTCTTTGAGTCCTCAGGCAACTCAAATCCCTACAAGCTCAATCTAAAATTAAGATCGAATTGTGGCCGGACCAAGTAAAGACCGGACCGGATCAAGACCGAACTGTATCCAATTTAATTTTTGGTCCTTATATTCCCGAAAAGACCGGATTGGGACCGGATCAATTCGGTCCAATTTAACTGGACCAGACCGTAAAGCCACCCCTACCAGAAACCCATCGTTGTCTGCGCCCACTGCCTCCTAGAAACAAGCCGTCGAGGAAGGGGAAGCCGGAATCGTCGAGGATGAAGGTTCCGATCTCGTCGTCGTCCCTACCAGCTTCTCGTCGTCGTCCATCCCAGATCTGCCGTCGGTGTTGACGGCAGCGAGCAAAAAGATGGTTGGAATCGATTTGCGTCATTCCATGGATTCTTCTTCTAGAGTTCCAATAAAGCTCTGATCTTTGCTTGTTATTATCTCTATCCTTTTCATTCAAATCGATTCTCATCGGACTACCCCAATATCGACTAAAAATTGAAAGAGAGTCTCTGGCTAGACCAGGGATTGGGAATTAGAAGAAATTAGAGTTTTTTATTTATTTTAAATAAAAGTGATAATGAGGTTGAAATGAGATGGCAATTTTGAAAATTTTAATTTTATTATTTTTTAATTGTCACGTCACACATTTAATAGTCAACTTTTAGAGTTGACCACCATGTAAGCAAAAGTTAACAGAGTTGGAAGGAGAGTGACCAAACGAGAACGGTTTCACTAAACTGAAGTACCACCAATGGATTTAAATATTTCAAGTGACCAAACTTGAACTTTTTTGGAATCTTAGTGACCAGCCATGCAATTAATCCAATTATTAATTACAAATGTAATTAATTTCGTATTTGATATTACCGATTGGGATACCAAAATATTTAGGGATTGGGATACCAAAATTGTTTAGGGATTGGGATTGCTTTTAGGGTGTAATTCGGTGTTCGAGATTTCGGTATTTGGTATTGGGATACCGATACCGTACCGATTTTTATTCCTACTCAAATCTATCTATCTTAGTCGAACCCTCCTAGACAAAACACAAAAAATCCAAATCCGTCCCACCAGCGGCGGATCTAGGGTTGGGCCAACTCGGGCCTTGGCCCAGCCCTTTTCTAGATCCAGAGTTAGTATAGTGATTATAATTTTTTTGATTATAGGTATTTGGCCTAGTTTTATTTAAATGTCGGATCAATATTATTTGATAATACAATTTTGCGTAACTGAAAATGGTTCAGATGAATATATCCAAACCATTACTCTAAATTTAGACTAAAATTCTAACCCCAATAAATTTTATTTGAAAAAAATATTAAAACCTAAGTCTAAAAGTATAAAGTTTTATTGAAAATAAAAAACCTCTAAACTAAAGCTCACCCTTCCATGAAAAAATCCAAAAATTTCTCCAATCCCCTTAAAGCAAAACAATAACGAGGAGATGAACGTACCCAAAATGGATTCCTCCGTCAGTCATCCGGATGTTGGTTTTGTTTCTAGTCTTTTTATTAAGAAAATATTTAAAAACTTGTTGAGTCATCATTTAGATTGCTTCAGTTGAGTGGTAAACTAGATCCTTATCTTTCTTTCCGTTCTTTTGATGACGCAAATATTTACAAACTTGCTCAATAGTTTAGTCTTGAGGCTATGAGATGCATTATTTGGAGAATGAGCTACGATATTATGCCACTTGTGTGAGGAAAATGAAGTTTCTTCCCTTTGAAAATTATGAGAGAAGCTGGCGAAAACAAGGATCGACGCACTATACAAATTGATTTGTCGATTGATTCGTCTAGTATTGACTTTGCCCGTTTCAACGACTACCACGCAGAGAACATTTTTAGCAATGGTTTTGAAAACTGATTTGCGCAACAAAATGAGCGAATGAATTTCTCGTTGATTATTTAACTATTTTCTAATTCTTTGCGAGATAATATGCTATTAGTATATGAAGAAAACGTAAATGAAAGAGTAGACACAACGAGATTTATGTGGTTTTCCCATTCGATATGAACGCGACTACTACACGGAGAGTTCACACTCTCAAGATTTTTTTTATTATGATCATGATGATCGTTAGGGTTTTTAGCCCTAGGTTACAAAGATATATCGGAGCCGAATTCCACCTACTGCTGCTCGGCAAACTATAAAGGAAAATTACAAAGAAATCCTTTGTACAAAAGTAATGTCGATCATTCCAAGCTTGAACCGAAGATGATGAAACTGATCCACGCTCAGCCCTTTCGTGAATAAGTCAGTCGGCTGATCGGAAGTAGAGATCTTCAAGGGATCAATGTCACGAGAGATAACCCGCTCTCGAACGAAAAAACAATCCATTTCCACGTGCTTATTAGGCTCATGAAAAATTGGATTGGCAGAGATATGGAGAGCCGCCTGATTGTCACAATGAAGGGGAGTAGGTGCATCCAAAGAAACACCAAAGTCCTGAAGGAGCCAGCGAAGCCAAACAATCTCACTGACTGTAGTGGCCATTGCCCGATATTCCGCCTCGGCAGACGAGGGATCGACAACAAACTGCTTCTTAGTGCGCCAGGATACTGGTGAACCAATAAGAGTGATAAAATAACCAGTATTAGAACGTCAAGTGATAGGACAACCGACTCAGTCCGCATCACATTATGCTGTCAAAGTGAGAGAATCAGTAGCAGGCAGAAAGAGACCACGACCGGGTGAAGTCTTAAGATAGCGCAGCAAACGGAATGCAACATCCACATGTGCCTGCATGGGAGAGTGCACCGCCTGACTGAGGACATTAACGACATAGGTGATGTCGGGACGAGTAACAGTAAGATACAACAAGCGACCAACCAAGCGACGATAAGTTTCAGGATCAGTAGCAGGATCAGAAGAAGCGCGACCAAGCTGATGGTTCTGCTCGATCGGGGTAGCACTGGGCGAGTAGCCTGCATCCCAGAATCATCTAAAATGTCTAAGACATATTTTCGTTGATTTAGAACAATGCCTTGGGGAGAGTGAGCAACTTCAATGCCAAGAAAATACTTCAAAGGACCCAAGTCTTTGATAGTAAACCAAGAGTGAAGAAAATCCTTCGCACGCTGAATAAAGGAGAGATCAGTGCCGACAAGAATCACATCATCGACATAGATAAGAGCGGCCACATATGTCGCCCAGTGGCGGAAGCAGGATTTGAAACTACCCCTGTCCTCTTTTCGTATTATAAATATATAAATATTCAATGAATATAATTAAATTAATAATATCTAAATAATTTATTTTCATATATAAAAAATAACTACTATTACAATCGTTATTTTCATAAACAACCATGACGAGTTTTCATATTCGGAAGAAACACACAATACATTCTTTGTCTACACACTTAAGTAAGTCCTTTCAATGGATCTCATTAAACAATACGTTCTTCAGATAGCTCAAAGCTGAAAATATTTTATCGACACTTGCCATCAAAACTAGTGGAATCGGCGCTGCCACTGAACTGCTTCAAGATTGCTTGCAAATAATCGAATAGGCATATAAAGAAAAGAGATATATTCCAATTGAGATTTCGTTTATTGTATAATAATTAATTCATTGTCAATTTATGATAAATAATGAGTTGTGATATAGTAACGAAGTACAATAGTATTGTAAAATAGGGTTGCCTCCGCCACTGATGTCGCCCCCTGATGATAAACAAGGAGAGAATGATCGGCCCAACTGGGACGAACTGCAGTTCCTGCTGTGCATGTGTAAATTTCTGATACCAGTTGCGGGAAGCCTATCGTAACCCATAAATAGACTTGCGCAAACGGCAGACACGAGTATCACCTAGGTGAGCAAAACCAGGAGGGACTTTCCCGTAGACCTCCTCAACCAAGTCTCCATGAAGAAAAACATTGTCGACATCGAGTTGATAAATGTGCCAACCACGCATAGCAGCAACAACGAGTAAGCACCGAACAGTAACGAGCTTAGCCATGGGAGCAAATGTGTCATGGTAATCAATTCCTTCAATCTGGGTATAGCCTTTAGCTACCAAGCGAGCTTTGTAGCGTTTGTTTGTAACGTCAGGATATAATTTGATTTTGTACACCCATTTGCCATCGATGGCCTTCATGCTATGAGGCAAAAATTCTAAAGTCCAAGTGCCATTCTTCTCAAGAGCTGTGATCTCAACCTGCATGGCATCACGCCAAACCTGATGTCGAACAACTTGATGAAAGAAGCGAGGCTCATCGAGCAAGGTAACATCTGTAACAAACGCCTGGTGAGCAGGAGAACGGCGACAATTATGGAGGAAGATGAGCGGCCAAGCGGAGGACGACGCTCTCCCCGAGCTTGAAACACGACAGCCTCAGCATGAGGGCTACGCTGACTAGCCACCAGTCGCTGCTGCTCATCGTTGACCACCATGTGGTATGCTTTAGCGACGTTGAGTAGAGGTTTCATTGCTAAGATTTGCGATTTCACCGTGGCGAATGGGTCATCCAAACCCATAAGGAAATCAAATAGCTTCTCAACCTCACGAGCTTTGCGTTGACGTTTCTTGGCATCACAAGAACAATTATTGCAGGTGCAATCAATGGAAGGAGAAAGGGATGTTGCCTCATCCCAAAAGCAGCGTAATTTGGTGTAAAAGGCAGCCACCGAGGACTTCTCTTGATGTAAAGAACTGATCGTACGACGAAGCTTGTACTTCCTCGCTTCACTGCCATGACCAAATCGCGCTTCAAGGTATAACCATATTTCACGAGAAGTTTTGGCAAACAAGACACTACTACGGACGTCTTTGCTCATGGAAGTCTTTAACCACCCTTTAACCATGGCATCGCAGCGCTTCCATGCCTCGCGCTCAGTCCCAACTGCAGGACAAGGACGAGAGCCATCCACGATACCAAGTTTGTTATTGGCGATCAAAGAGTCGGTAATATCGCCAAGCCATTCACTGTAGTAAGATCCGTGAGCAGATCCCCAACGTATAGATGATTGGGAGAATCAGATTGATGAAGAAACAAAGGCGACGGCTGAGGCGAGGGTTTCGTATCACCGCCGCTGCCACTTGACTTCTCGTCATTGCCGGATATGATGATGAGATGAACTGTGGAATCGTATCACAGCTCTGATACCATGAAGAAAATGTAAATGAAAGAGTAGACACAATAAGATTTACGTGGTTTCCCCGTTCGATATGAACGGGACTACTCCACGGAGAGTTCACACTCTCAGGATTTTCTTATTATGATCATGATGATCGTTACGCTTTTTAGCCCTAGGTTACAAAGATATATAGGAGCCGAATTCCACCTACTGCTGCTTGGCAAACTAGAAAGGAAAATTACAAAGAAATCCTTTGTACAAAAGTAATGTGACAAATGAGGACATGTAACAGTATAGATGCAAATTCTATTATTGATGGATTCGCTAAATTAAAGACTTTTGTGTACAATTGACATTGTAATGAAAACTATAGTTATTATATATTTTTGTTTACGGTATATAATATTCTATTAAAATGTGGCACAATGCTTTACTATGTCTTGGATCTGTCGTTACGTCCAACTCGAGAAACTCTAAATGCAGCTTTTGTATAGGGGATAAGATGATTTCTTGCAAGATGATCGTTTCACTCACTGCTTAGATTGAAGCTTCCCAATAGTGCTAATCATAATCTCCACGGTAGCGAATTCAAGCCGCTCGTTCAACACATCCAGCCAGCCAGTCACTGACTCCCTGTTGCTTTGTCGATGCCATCAGCCCGCCGATTCAATATCTTTTTATGAAATATATTAGGGTTGATAAAATATTAACTAAACTATCTTTGAATTAATTATGATTCTATAATTACTATTTCAATCTCAAATCTCAGTCCATTATAATGGCTTTATATAATGTAGTATTAAAATGTTAAATGTTTTACCTGGTTAAGAAATTAATGGGTTGGGTTTTTCCACCCGACCGGCACTTATAAAGTAAAATGATAAGATTTTGTATCTAAGTGGACTTATATGAATAATTTTTGAATGTTATTAGTAATATTTATTGAGATGTATAATTTCTATAACATTACGACAATGAGTGCTAAAAAAAATGTAAGATTATGTTTTGTGAACCCATGGCCGTACTCATGAATTCATTGGTAAACGTTAGGTTGGATTTTCACTTCTAAAACCTAATAGGTATTTTATCGAATTTTTTAGTGGACGCACCCATTAGATTGAGTTTGGATTTAGAGAAACCAGACACATTGTCATGCGAACCGATCTTTTTCTAAACCTATCTTAATATGTCTGTCGGGCCATTAAGGCTATCCCACTTCCGAGGCTGAATGTGGATGATAAATTGATCTGGCATAACACTTCTGATGGGGTGTTCTCCGTTAAGACGGCCTATCATCTGGCAGTTGAGCTTGACAAGAGGAGGGGTGGGTGGCGGGCCTCGGTTAGTTGGATGGATAGGCAGAGTTGGATCCGATTGTGGGAAGCTAAGATTCCTCCCAAGCTTAAAGTCTTTGTCTGGCAAATTTTGAATCGGGCTCTGCCAACCACAGAGGCGCTCATGAAAAGAAGGTGCCTGTGCTGCCCCGGTGTCCGGTTTGCTGGGATGGTCCCGAGACGATGGAGCACATGTTTCTTTACTGTCCGGTTGCTCGGGCTCTCTGGGACTGCTCGGGGTTGTATTATTTAGGGGAGGCTTTGCCTCGGCACACGTTTCCTTTGTTCCTTAAGCGGATGCTCGCCCTTGTCCAGGATCCGTCGCTGTTTATGGCTGTGGTTGCCATCCTTTGGCGGATCTGGCGATCCCGGAACTGGGTTATCTTTGAAGGCAAACAGTTTGGGATTCCGGCTTTAATGCGCCAATTTCACCAGCAATATGAGGAATGGGTGGGTCTGCCGGTTGACCAGCAGCCAAGGATGTCTTGCCAGGTGGTTCAGCCTGGGACCCATGTGGATGACTCTCGTTTGGTTTGCATGTGGGACGGGGCGACTAGGAGGGGATCACATTCGGCTGGTGGGATGGTTCTTTGTGATCCGGGAAGGTCGATCCTTCGGGTTAAAGGTGTGCATTTTGCACAAATTGATGAGCCGCTGGTGGTGGAATTGCTTGTGCTTCGTGAGGCTATAGTTTGGTGTTTAGAGTATGGTTTGTCCGAGGTTCGATTCGAGGGTGATGCGGAGGTCATTATTGACAAGATTAATCAAGCTGATTCGCGTGACAGTCACTTAGGGGCAATCCTGAAAGAGATTTGTCAGTATTTTGATGCTCATCCGGGATTTAGTGTGCGGTTTGTAGGTCGGGGGAACAATAGGGTAGCTCATTCGGTAGCTAGAAAAGCCCTCTCTTTGTACCCGAATACGTATCGTTTGTTTGATTTCAGAGCCTGACTGCTATCCAAGAAGTAACTATCTTTTGATTGGATTAATATATGATATCACTTGAAAAAAAAAAAAAGAGTTTACTGCATGATTACATAGATATGGGAGGGTAACAACTTTTAGTCGACAAGACAAAACTTTCAGACCATTCCAATAGCTTGCCACTGTACAAATGATTAAAAGAAATTTGCAAAACTAACAAATATTGATAGAGCACTGGAATTTTATGTAACGATTAAACCATTCCACGATAATATTATTTAGCTAAAAGTATGTTACAAAGTTCAAACTTAGCTAATAGTGAGAGGATTACCCACAAAAAACTAAAAAGAAGAAAAAAAGAGTAACAAGCTGGGAGGTAAGAATTTTTTTGGGGGGAATAAATGACAATCCAAGAATGGTTCCATAAACATGAGTTTGGTGAAGCAAACCCATGGCAAAAAAGGAGAGATTATTGGAATTGTAATAATTCCAAGAAAAACGCCACTCTCTTCATAATTCATCATTATTTTCATTCCCTCTTAATTCTTTAAAATGAAAAAAGTAATTCACCCATAATAGACAAAATGTTTATGTGCTATTTTCATTGATGTGCTCATTGTCAAAGTATCCTTTGCTTCTTGATCATCACCATCTCCATGAGCTCCCCTCTTCATTCACAAATCTGCAAAGCAATGGACATATCACCAATTAGTCGCATTCCTATCTCACTCGTTTAAATGGTATTTGAAAATTTCGAAAGTTAGAAATACGGGTTTAACCCACCTTAATTTTTAATAATATCATTGCCTTATTTCGAAGACTGTTAAATCTCTAGAACAATATCTGCAATGAAAATAAAATATTTGAATAATAATTATAGAGAATGATCGAATGAAAAATTTATGTGAGATTAAAAATATGACGATAAGTAGGCTTACAGTCAGAATCAGTTTTGACCCATTTTGATCCATCGGAGGCTGTTTTATGCCGCCTTTGTTCATCTTCTTCTTGCTGTTGATCTCCTCTGTGTAGTTGTAATTTTTCACCAATGTATCTTTTCATTGAAGAGGCTCTCGAGGCACAGTTTTGAGAGCTCATTTTCTTGTGCAACATGGTCCTAAGAAGCTGGGCTCAAAGAAATATTTGTTTGTTAGAAATTTTGGGCCCAAATCATGAATCGATCAAGCTTTGTCATGTATTTATGGTTTCTATTGCTGTAGGCCCACCAGACTAGTACTACTAATATCTCATTAGCTCATTAAAGATTGCAAATCAGCCCCTAGAGATTGACTAACATAGAATGATGAGATTTTGATATCACTATGTTGCATATTTAAGATAGTTTCAAGATCTTATAAGTTAATAAGATCATAAATAAATTTTAAGATAAAATCTCAATGAGTTTGACCAAATTTATATAATCATTTGAGAAGAGACAGAAGGTAAGGAAAGCAAAAACATGTGATTTAGAAGCATACCTTCTCCATTCTTGATTCAGCTAAAGTATCTCTTAAGCTCGGTTGAGGAGCAAATCCGCTCGAACAAACAAACATCTTTTTTAGGAGGAAAGAAATGGATTTCTTCCCAATAGCCTTCTCTTTCTTCTTGGCTCGAATATCTTTGCATCTACCAAGTATGACACTGATCGTTCTCTCAATATCATACTCCTCTTTATTGTGTTCCTCAAACGACTCGTTAAGACTGCTGGCAACTCCTGTGCTAAGCCTCCTATCGACTTCCAAACTGGATGGGCAGTTTAGAAATCTGTCCAGTGGCAAGTTAGCAACAAGCTCCTTCTCCTTATCAGAGTTTGCCTTTTTGGTCAACAACTTCGTCAGCTCCTTTTGCAGCTTCCCGATCTCTTCGGGTGTGAAATCTTGAAAATCATCTGGCGATGACATTGGATCTTCTTCATTTTGGTGGTGTTCGAGTTGTTGATCCTCTTCTGCTTCGACGACTCGTTGGATTTCGTTGGTATCATTGTTGTTGTTGTTGCCAAATGTCCCTATGGCTAATAATCCATGTGGCCAATCACTGAATTCTTCCCTAGACTCTTGCGTTTGGTATCCTGCAGTACCATATGTACATGTACCACGAAATATTAGCCAGTGGTTAAATGAGAGGATCAAAAGTAAACTAATGACTACTCGTGGGGTTTGTGGGTGAGATGTGCAAAGTGTGGGGGGCTAATTGATAAATAACCTTTCGTCGTTTATGCAGCTTTTTGTGATGATTATACCTTTGAATTTCAAGACACTTTCGGTTCCTCACGTGGGATTTATTCTAGGATCGCCAGCATATCTCATGATCCCAAAAAGCGTTTAGTACTAATATTGACACTTTTGCCATGCATGATGTATGTCAAACTCAGGAACTTTTTTCTCATAAAATTTTATAAACGAAAGTACATTATAAATAAAATAACAGAGATCATATTATTGTCACAATATGAGAGATTTCATTAGAGTAGTTGTTCTTAACATCTTCCAAGGAGAATGAAGAATGAACTATTACACAATTCTTCTCATCATTCTTATATTGAAGTCTCAACATCGAGTGGCATGACAATGGGAAACACATAAGAATAAGATAGTTTAGACTAAAGGGACAGAAAGATGCATCGAAATGGAAGAACGAAAAGAAAAACTTACGCGTAGATGAACCAGCCGATGATGTGGTCGCTTTTTTACTAATAATAGTGTTGTTGTTGTTGCCGCCTTGTTTGGCACTTAACTTGTTTTGCATCCAACCAAAGAACTGCTAGGAACAACAAAATCCATTTCATTGGTTAGAGGTGCACATAAACCTTAACTACAAAAGCCACTCTCCCAAATGGGGAACCAACCAACAAAGAATGAACATAAAACTCTCACCTTCATTTTGAGCTACCACACCAGTGTAAGGGTATTGAACTATTGATGATATGTGGTATAAGGAGCTACAAGATTAGTATAAGAAGAAGAAGAAGAAGAAGAAGAAGAAGAAGAAGAAGAAGAAGAAGAAGAAGAAGAAGAAGAAGAAGAAGAAAGAATGGTATGTGGTATAAGGAGCTACTAGATGAGTGTAAGAAGAGAAAGAATGGTATGTGGTATAAGGAACTACAAGATAAGTGTAAGAAGAGAGTATGGTATTGATGGTATGTGTGGTGTAAGGGGAAGAGAGAAGAACAGGAATGAGAGAAGTGGCAAAGAGGTAAACTTGGTTGGTGTTTACTTAAAAGAATGAAGTCCCTTGTTACCAAATTGGCTGGCCTTGGAAGAATCAAAAGGAAAGTAGGGAAGAAAAATGAGAGAGATGCATGGAATTGGAGCTAGGTGAGAGCAATAGGGTTGATGAATTTCATGGCAAATTGCAAAGAGGGCTTCAAGTTCCCACACTCAAGCTAAGCTAGAGAGAGAGAGAGAGAGAGAGAGAGAGAGAGAGAGAGAGTCCTCTCTTAAGCTAGCTAGCAAGCTCTTCTGAGTTTCCTTTAATGGCTACCCTTTTCCCACCCTTCACATTAAGTATTCAGAGAATTGAATCTCTTCCTTCCTATTTTTGGCCCTTTCTTCACTTTCCACTTTCCTCTCTACTTCTTCTCTCTTGTCTTCTTCCCTTCTTATACAACTAATAGTATACTCATAGCCCACTACGGGCACCACAAAACATTCTGTTGAAATAATTCTATTCAATTCAACCCTCCACATCATCTTGTTTAGTATAATAGTTTTAATGTTGAGCTAATTCTCAATTTTCAAGAATAGGGTTCTTATTATATTGCATGTGGGATATTCAGGAATGTACATCTATGATTTGTTTGATTCTTGTGCTTTTGGGATTAATCTCCATACCACCTTTTTCAATTCAATGATCCAACGACAAATGGGTTGACACGCCCAAACCCAATTCAATGAAAACTAAATTATATATGCTCTAAACTTCAATGAAATACAATGTAACATGGTACATTCTCAGCTCTAGCTTGTATGAAATGGTTTCCAGTCGCGATGTTCAAAGTGTACTAGCGGCAGTATTCCTCACTCGACATTTTATCTTATGTTATAATACGTGAATCATATGTTAAATAAATATGGGATGGTATAGGTTATCGGCCTCCTTCAGCACTCGAGTTTCAATTATGATTGGAACATGAAAACGTTATTGAATTTGTCCTAGTTACTCTTCGGGACGGAAGATCTTCTCGAACGAGGAAAATAATTCAATGACTTCAAAAGAGTTGAACGAGCAGCCATATGCGGTGAAATCTCGTGTACGGTTATGTAGAGTGGCTGAACGGATGATTTTATATGTCAATTTTCCACTGTCACTCCGAAAAACCAACTCTCCCTCGCGATAAAGTTGCCACCGAAATGAGATAGTTGATTAGCCACAAAATTTCATTGGCGTGAAGCAAGTGAGACCCTGCAGGGTATATAGGAACATTACACTAGTTCAGCTGGATAATGTAACAAGAACAATGTACTTAATTAATTACATACTTAAGCTAGGTACAGATTAACACATGTAGATGGAGGGTCTTCATGATCTGATTTGCAGGGCATGGCTGGGTTATTGGGGCCCGACCAGACAAATTACTCGAACAAATGAATTGATTTATTTGTGGTGGAGAGCTGTAGGGGACAATAATTAAGGTGTGTCTGTGTGTGAAAAAAAGGATCGAAAGTAGCCAACAGAAAGAGGAGAATGGGCATATGATATAGGCCAAAAGAAATCAAACATGATATAACAAATCTGGCTGGTATGATTCACTGTTCACCTGCCCAATCCTTCTTGGTAAGTTGTCAAGCACTCAACCGAAAGTTGAGGCATCTTAATTAGTTATAATCACGATATACATAGATCATATCATATGGAATTTAATTTTCTTGGTGTTTCTTTTCCTCTAAGCTAGGGATGTGCAATGGTTTGATAGAGTTTATCACCGTGAATGTAAAGTTACAATGGACACAACTGAAACTCGAACTTAGCTAGTGATCAGTATATCAGCTTTATTAATGGATAACCAGAAACTCGAACTTAATAAATATTAACCACTAACCAATCACTTATTAGTGGCTAATTAACTAGGATCTCTTCTCTTTCAACAATGGCAGCTGAAGCGAAAAGGCAGGCACCTGATTCTCACGTGCTCTTGTTACCAAGAAAATGGGGCCTATAATATACTAGTGTACATGCACACACCGTCACAAACAAGAGCAACAAAACAATCTACAAACAAACAAATACTGAGGCCACGACAGTTGTCCTCTGTTCCAGACAAAACCATTGGCCATGATCTATTGTCGGACCAACACGTGGCTCAAAGGGGTCGGTTGACTTTTCCCTTCTCCCATTGATGAATGTGATTTGATTAGTTAAATGTTTAAACTAATTATGTTAAGTACTAATCCCCATCCCCAATTGGTAAACAGTGCTTTCATGTGATTGGTTTATCGATCGGCAAAGCTGATTGTGTAGAACAAGAGTATAGAAAGAACGGCCATGCATGCAGTGGCGGAGCCAGGAAATTGGTCAAGGGGGCGTCTTTATCATATCATAAAAAATCACCTATACAATAGAAAAGTCAACTTTAAATTAAACAAAAAGTCAACAACGCAATACTCTAAATTCACACAATTACATTAAAATAGTTTCACGAACACCGGTTACAACGTCAAACAAATAAGTTCGATACATACAAATCAAGACTTCCATTCATCAAATATTACAAATTAGAACTCAGAAGTACCTTGGAATTGATTTTGTGAAACAAACAAATGAACTTCAATTGGTACTTCTTCACTTTCAACTTTGTTTAAACAAAAGACAAGAAATTTCTCTGTTGTAGAGCTAAAAAAAAGAGCGAGTTTAAACAAAAGACAACAATTTATTACTATAAATAAAGACGAAAGTGCATTACATAACAAAACTCACTCGATCGAAATGATAAGAAATTCTTCCTGCAACTGAATGGTCATTGGTTCGAATTTGTATATACCCCTACTCGAAAAAAAATTCTCCAACCCCAAGGGGGGTGCAAAGCACCCCCTCCTCTCCAAGTGGCTCCGCCACTGCATGCATGGAGTTTCTAGCTAGCTCATTCGATTAAACAAGACAGTTCAGTATATATGTGGTTTATATGGTCTTTACGTCGATGATTACTGTTTGAGCCTAACTGAGTGTAGGAGTGAGACTCGTGAGAAAAGGGGGGAGTAGGGTAAGCGAAGCGTAACGTCGGTTCGTTTTTGGTGAGAACTCTAGACGGAGAGGTAGAGATTACAGAGGAAATTGGCTAGAGAGAGAAAGCTGTGTTTATTAGTGAGAGAATCCAAAAACCGATCTCCTTACCTACCGTAGTAAATGCCCCTTTTATAGTACATTACAGTAGTGGGTATTTAATGCGATAAGACTACAACGTGTGTCAGGAGGCTTAGGCCATGCTTTTAGGCCATAATCATTCCTAGGACCTGACACACGACATGACCTTTCCTTCGTAGACTGCGGCGCCATGCTTACGATCTTCCTCCCTTGTCTTAGGTAGGACAAAACGACGCCGGCTTGAGTGAGGCTTAAAACGGCGGTGGTTTTGGGCAGTGCAAAACGACGTCGGCCTGGGCGGGATCGGACTGTGAGGTAAAACGACGCCGCTCGATACATCTGACATTGGCGGTCATCCTCTTGCCTCCATTCGGCTGTCTTGCTCGCGCGACTGGGCCCGAGCCACATCCCCAACAATTGCCCCCCACCAGGTGGTGTTCTGTGAATGCCGCCTGTTAGCTCCCGCGTGGGTGGCTCGGCTCTTCGCGTTCCCGCGCTTCTTTGGGTTGTCGGCGCGCCTGCATATAGTATGTTACGCACGGTCCTCTTTGTGTGCTCTTTTTCTTTGCGCGGCATGATGTCGTCACCGGGTGTGCGCGTCCCGGGTTTTGTGCGCTGCGCGACCGGTGGTTGTTGTGCGCTGTTCGCGAGTAAATATCTTTGTGAATACGCGCACACATGCCTTGCTACGCGCGCGTCTAACTTGCACGCGGCGTTGCTTCCCCTTGTTATGTGCGTTTCGCGAGTGAATCTTTTTATTGACTGATTTTTTCTTTTCAGCGGGTGTACCCATGCCCCCCAGGCGGTGTGCGTACCCTGTGACGTCACCGCCTAGCCTCTAGCTAGCATTTATACCCTAGTAACCATAGGTGTCGACGTGGCCTGCCGTTGTCCACTCGTTTGGGCGGTTACTTGTTTGCTTTTTGAATTTCGAAATTCTGGATTGACGTTTCCGATTCTCGATGTGCCTTTTGCCCTTTCGGTTACCTCTCCTAGAGTTATAAATACCTCTGTGTCTCGGAGAGGAGTCTTTCATCTCCAACCCTTCTGCTTTCTCTTTCGTTGTTCTTGTTTTCCGACGATCTTGCTTTCTTCTTCTCCGACGATCTTGCACCCCAAAATCATTCGTGGTTCTCACTTTTGAAGATACAAATGGCCAACGCTGATGTGAACAACGAGGTCGTAGTTGTGGCAGACGACGAAGGTAATCTTTCTCCCTTCTCTCATGTTTCTTCCGATCCATCGCTGGAGTTGGCCGAGTCCGACAACGATGGCGGCGGTGGGGAAGTTCCGGCGATGCACCTGGTCGAGTCCGACGACGATGGCGGCGACGGCGGGGTTCCCGAGACTCCTTCATACGATGCTTTTTCTGGAGGAGATTTGGTGGAGTGTGGAGGCGGCGAGACTAGTGCGGCTCAGTCGTGGGGGGTATTGATCATCCGGCGCGATCGCGCTGGTGGATCCGGCAACGTTCCGCTTGAAACCGTCGGGACGTCGGAGGCCTCCTCCAGGCCGATCTGTGTGTTGCGCGTGACCGAAGCGATGAGCAGGCTTGGGTTGCGCGGAATAGGGGCCGCGTACACTATACTGGAGTGGGAACAGATGTTTGGGGATGGGGAGGTTCCCAGTGACAACTTGGTGCGCGGGCCGGACCATGTATCGGTGTACGGACGAAGGGAGGTTACGGAGCTAGTGCGCGGATTGGGGTTGCCCCCCAATTGGCAGTACGCTGTTCCAACCGCGCGTAGCCGCATCGGGAACTGCCCCGCTGGGTGGTTCGATGTGTACTCTGAATACTGGCGGATGGGCTTCAAGTTCCCTGTCAACCCATTGTTGTGCGCCCTTTACAGGCGGTTGGGTTTCTCTATTGCGCGCGTCTCTCCGTCCGTGGTTATGCATGCGTCCTGTCTCCGGTTGGTCTGTAAGCGGTTGGGTATCCAACCCACCTATGGTCTTTTTCGAAAGATGTATAAAATTAAGGGGCCAACCGAGACGAGTGATTGTCTCTCCATTAGGCGGCGAGACAAGCGCCTGACGGCTTTGTCTATGGTTCTCCGAAGTTGGAGAAAAATTGGTTTGCCCGCTTTTTCTTTGTCAAGCCCGTCCCGGGGGAGTGGGCGGAGGAGCATGTAGCGGAACATACAGTCTGGAAGAAGGGGGATATTCGCGGATATGAATCCGCGTTGGGGAAGTATGAGGGGCTTGATGATGAGTATGAGCTTTGCATGCCACATAGGATAATTATTTATTCCGGCGGTGTCCGCGCGGCTGTTCTGGAGGAGCTTTTTGCGGACGGTTAGTTTTATTTTCTTTTTTCCTTGCATTCCCTCATATTAACGGCCGTCTTACGATTTATTGGCGCAGGTGTTGATTTTTCATCGTTGTCGAGCATGATGTCGCTGGACGAAGTCGTGAAGGTCCCGCGCGGTGAAAAAAGGAAGAGGAAGGAAGAGAGGGATGGTGCGCGTGCAGGCAGCACGAAGAGGAAGGAGTCCGACGGTGCGCGGACGAGTAGCTCGAAGAGGAAAGAGTCGGGGCAAGCTTTGACGCCGAACAAACCGGCTAAGGCAGCGCGGGCGGTTGAGCAACCTCCGCCTCGAGCAGTTGGGCAGGCGGCGGCAGCGAAGCAGATTCCGTTAGTGAGTAAGCCCCCGCGTCCGGAAGGGACTTCGGCTGGCAGCTCATCTGGGGCAACTGTTCAGCAAACGCTGACGGAGATGGCCGGCGTCGATTATTATCGCGACGTGCGGATCCACACTGGCGCAGCATGCAACAGTCAGTCCGCGCAGGCTGCTCTCCGTGCTCTTGGGCCGGTGCTCACCGTCCCTCCGCGGTTGGAGAAATCAGATCCCTTGCAGGATTTTGCCCAAATTCATTTTGCGGTATGTAGTGTGTTTCTTCTCTCGCTTCGTCTTATTCGTAAGTTATTTGGCACTTTCTCAATAAGTTATTCGGCGTAGGGTCTGATGTGCGCCTTCCGCGCACAACAAGAGCGTGCTCGTGATCACGCCAAAGTGAAGGCGGAGGCGGCGATGATTGTTCAGCTGGAGGGGAAGCTCGCTGGAGCGGAGGGGCGTGCGGAGGCGGCTACGAACAAAGCAAATGAGGCCCTCGTGGAGTTGGGGGTTTTGCAGAGTAGGCTGGCGGAGGATGTCGAAGCGGTGACAGAGCGGGCTCGGGCGGAGCTGCGTGGCGAGTTCGAGGAGGAGAAAAAAAGGCTGGCCGAAGAATGGGCGAAGGAAAAGGCGCAGCTTGAGGCGGGTCATGAAGAAAAGTTGAAACAGGTGCGAAGGATTTCAACAGGAGAAGGAGAAAGATGTTCGCGAGGCACAGGTTGCTGCCGTGAGGCAGTACAAGTCCTCAGCCTCGTTTGGGAAAGTCTTGGTGGATGCAATGACTAAGGCTGTTATCGCGGTCGGCAAGAAAGTGCGCCCCGAAAACCCGGGCGTTCGTTGGAGAACTCAGGAGATGGTTCAGCACGTGCAGGGGTGGCTGCGTGAGAAGAAGCCACTGACCATCGATTCTGAGTCGGAAGACGAATCCGAGGAAGGGGAAGATGAGGAGCGCGCCGATGACCCAGACGATGAGCGCGCGGATGACCAAGGTGAGGGTGGAGGGTCCGCTGCGGCGGCGGAAGGCGAGGTTGAGGTTGTCGATGGGGACGATGTGTGAGTTGGAGCGGTGATGGCTGATGATATGTTGTTGTTGTTGTTGTTTTTTTTTATATTTTAAATCGCGGCGCTAATGTCTTAGCCCGCGGGTAGCTGTAATTCTCTCTCCCATGACATGGAATCCAAAAAAGTTTCCACACTGTGTGGCGCAGATAATTCGTAATTATCGCTATTTTGTGAACTGTGTGCGCGATTTGTAATCGGCGTTTAGCGTTCGGTTGAGGGGCGCGAATAATTCGAGATTATTGCTATTTTGTGAACTGTGTGCACCATTTGTTATCGGCGTTTCTCGTTCAGTGGGGCGCGAATAATTCGGGATTATTGCTATTTTGTGAACTGTGTGCACGATTTGTTATCGGCGTTTCTCGTTCAGTGGTATGGGCGCGAATAATTCGAGATTATTGCTATTTTGCTTTGTCGAACCTTTGTCTTTATTTCACTATACAAACGTGCCGTCGTGACCAAATACATGTTAATCTGGACTGTAGTACTTCCTGAGGTTCTGCGCGTTCCATGTTCTCGGAATTGTTGTGCCTCCCAATTCGCTGAGCTTGAAGGTGTTTGCGCCCACTACTTCGCGGATCAGGTACAGGCCCTCCCATACCGATGCGAGTTTCCCGTGTTTGGGGTCCGGACGGAAGTTCCGCCTCAACACTTGGTCTCCGAGATTGAGCTTGTGAGGGACTAGCTTAGCGTTGTAGTACTTAGCTACCTAGTTCTTTCGTTGCCGCGAGCTTGATGGATGCCAATTCGCGCCGCTCTTGCGCTAGCTCGAGGTCTAGAAGGCGCGCCTCTTCGTTGGTTTCTCCATTATACATTGTGATTCCGTACGTCGGGGCTGTTGTCTCGATGGGAATCACCGCGTCAGTGCCATACGTGAGCGCGAAAGGTGTCTCTCCCGTCGCAACTTTGTACGTTGTGCGGTGTGCCCACATCACTGTGTTGAGTTCGTCGGCCCAATTGCCTTTAGCGTCGCCCAGGCGTGTATGCAATCCGTGTAAGATTGCTTTGTTGGTCGATTCTGCTTGGCCGTTGGCTTGTGGGTAAGCCACTGACGCAAACCTTGCAATTGCTCCGACTTGATCGCAGAAGTCAATTACTTCCGCGCAATCGAACTGTTTCCCATGGTCGAAGACAAGCGCGTTCGGGACTCCGAACCGTGACAGTATGTTATTTTTCAGGAATCGTGTCACCTGCTGTGCGGTTATCGAGGCGAGTGCTTCCGCTTCGATCCACTTGGTGAAGTAGTCCACCGCCACGATGATGTATTTGCGCTTTCCCTTTGCGGTCGGAAAGGGACCCAGCAGGTCGACTCCCCATTGTGCAAACGGCCATGGGCTCAGGTTGCCTTGGAGTTCGGTCGAGGGGAGGTGGTGTTGGCGTGCGTTCACTTGGCATTTGTGGCATTGGTCCACATATTTCTTCGTGTCTTTTTTTACTCGCGGCCAGTAATACCCGTGCAACAGGATTGTGCGTTCCATGCTACGCGGCCCGGCGTGCATTGCGCATAGCCCTTCGTGTAGGTCGCGTACCACATTGTGGGCTTCCTCCTGGCCGATGCATTTCAAGTAGGCACCCGAGTATGAACGCCGGTATAGTTCCCCCCCAATTATCGTGCAGCGGGCCGCTCTTTGCCTTAGGGCCCATGCCTCTTTAGAATCTTCTGGTACCACGTCGTCTTGCAAGTATCTCATGATCGGGGTTTTCCAATCGTCCTCTGGTATGAGTTGTGTGGTGTTGACTACCACTTCGCGGCTGGTATCTTCCTCCTTTTGGACGGATACCAGTCGAGTTGACTCGAAGTCGGTGGCGGTTGCCAGTTTTGACAACGCGTCCGCTTGCATGTTCTCCTCCCGAGGTATTTGCGCATACGTCACTGTCTCGAAGGTACTTGCCTTTTGTTTGACGCGCTCCATGTAATGCGCCAGCGCGTCTTCCTTCGCGTCGAAGGTTCCATTCAGTTGATTAACCGCCAGAGAGGAGTCGGAGAGGATCCGTATCATTCTTGCGCCCAAATCACTGGCAGCCGTCATTCCCGCTAGGATTGCTTCATATTCTGCCGCGTTGTTTGTCTTCAATGCCCGGAACCGGATTGCTATCTCGTGCGTAGCGCCTATTGGGGCGCGCACAACCACCCCCGCTCCTGCTCCATGTTTGCTTGCCGCGCCATCTACGTAGACATCCCATACTCCTTCTGGTGTAGAGTCAAGTGTGACTCCTTCCGCGATAAAATCTGCTAGGATCTGAGCTTTTATCGCGGGCCTCGGGGCATATTGGATGTCATACTCAGACAACTCGACCGCCCATTTGACCAACCGCCCGGATACTTCCATCAAGGACAAGATTTTTTTGAGCGGAAGGTTGGTTAGGACCGTGATTTGGTGTGCTTGGAAGTAGGGGCGTAGCTTCTGTGAGGCGCTTACCAGCGCGAGGGCTGCTTTCTCAATTGGGGAGTACCTTGTTTCCGCGCTCACCAGCGTGCGTGACGTGTAATACACAGGCCGCTCGACTTGGCTCTCTCTTCTCGACACTAGTACTGCGCTTACGGCTCTTGTTGACACAGCAAGGTACAGAAAAAGTTTTTCATTAAGCTTTGGGGCAGATAGTACAGGTGGGGATACAAGATATGTCTTGAGTTCTTGAAATGCTGCCTCGCATTCTTGTGTCCACGCGAATCGCGCGCCGTTCTTGAGCGTTTGGAAGAAAGGGGCGCACTTGTCTGCTGACCTTGGTATGAATCTTCCCAGCGCCGCTATCTTGCCATTCAACGACTGTATTTCCAGCGCGCTCCTCGGCGCTCGCAGTTGCTGGACGGTGGTTATTTGTTTCGGGTCAACCTCGATCCCGCGCTTGGTGATCATGAACCCCAGAAATTTTCCAGCTTCTGCTCCAAACACGCACTTCAGAGGATTCAAGCGCAGACTGTGCCTGCGCATTGCCTCGAAAGTCTCGCGCAAATCTTCCAGGTGCGAGTTGCCTGCCTTGGTTTTGACGATGAGGTCGTCCACGTACGCTTCAATGTTCCGCCCGATCTGTCGCGAGAACACTGAGTCGATCATTCGCTGGTAGGTCGCGCCTGCGTTCTTCAAGCCGAACGGCATTCCGACGAAGCAGAAGTTCCCAAATGGCGTCATGAACGCCGTTTTTTCTTCATCCTCTCGAGACATCGGGATTTGGTGGTATCCCGAGAACATGTCTAGAAAGGACAACGTCTCATGATCCGCTGTGGCGTCAATCAGCTGGTCTATCCGCGGCAGAGGATAAGGGTCCCTCGGGCACACCTTGTTTAAGGTCGTATAGTCGACGCACATGCGCCAGGCTCCTGAAGATTTTTTTACTAGCACCACATTTGCCAACCACTTCGGATATTTCACCGGTCGGATCAGCCCCGCCGCGAGTAGACGCGCGACCTCTTCTTCTATGGCTTTCAACTTATCGCCTGAGAAGCCTCTGCGCGCCTGTTGCCTCGGTTCTGCATTCACGGGAACCGCGAGAGAGTGTTGCGCTACTTCTCTTGGCACTCCTGGCATGTCCTCCGTGCACCAGGCGAACATCTCCTTGCATTCTTTCAGCAATGCAATCAGTGGTTCAACCATGTCTCCAGGGACATGAGTTGAGACGCGGATCTTCTTCTCGGGCTCAGCTGGGTCGAGTGCTACCTCGAAATCAGAATCCATTGATTCTGGGCGCGGGTCTTCCGCCCGCGTGTCGACGATGTTGGTTTGACGGGGCTCTTCTTCTCTTCGTGGGGTCGCCCACGGGGTCCCTCTGGCCTCTCCGATTCCTACCTTGGTGGGGAATTTGAGCTTTTGGTGACACGTTGATGGCAGTGCCATAAACTTGGCGAGAAAGGGGCGTCCCAGGATGCCGTTGTGGTGGGAGTTGCAGTCGACGATAGTAAACTCGACTTGCTTGGATACTCGCGGCTCTTGATCTCCGATCACAACGGGAAGGGTGACCGCGCCGATTACTGCGACCCTCGTTCCTGAGAAACCGACCAGGTTTCCCTCCGCTCGCCTGATCAAGCGTGGATCAATGTCCATTTTGTCGAGGGTGCTTTTGAATAGTATATCTGCCGCGCTCCCTCCATCGATCAGGAGGCGATGAATTTTGCAGGCGGCTACTAGCGCGGTGATGGTTAGTGGGTCCTCTGATGGGGTTCCCTGAGGAAATTCCGAGTCGTCGAAACTTAGGTGACACCTTGGGCGTACTTCCGACGACGCGCATTCCATGGCGCGCTCGCGCTTGGTCTTTTTGGTTGGGCGGCTCCCCTCCACCGTCACTACACCGATTTCCTTCCGCACTAGGTAAGCGCCGGTTGCCTCATCGTATTCCGACTGCGGGGGAGGCGAGGGATCTTCGCGCGGCGCTTTCTGTCCTTCCGCCCCCTGGATAAACTATGACAGCAGCCCTCTCCGGATGAGTCCCTCTATTTCGTACCTCAGTTCCTTGCAGTCCTCCGTTGAATGGCCCGTTTCCCTATGGAACTCGCAATGTTTGTTCGGATTGCGCAGGTGAGGCGCGTCTTTGACAGGCGCGGGCCAATTGATTTTGTATCCCTTCTCACGGAGGACATGGAACACGTTTTTTACAGAATCATTGAGCGACGTGTAAGCGGGCATCGTGTTCTGCTGACGCCTGTCGGGGGAGCGTCTTCGCGGTAGTTGTTCTGGCGGGGCGAGTTGTCTTCTAGACCCGCTGTGGGACTGTAATAACTGTTCTCGGGGCAATCGGAGTTGCTTCCGCGTTTGGTCATCTCTGGGCGGCTTGGAAGGTTCAAAACGCCTGACAGAGCCCGCGCCCAGAGTTTCTTCTAGCGTGATAGCCTTCTCGATTTTGGCCTCGAGCTCCGTTGACAGCGTCACTGGCCTTTTCGCTATGGCGCGCTTGAGTTCCATGCTGGTCGTAGCGTCCATAAGGTGATGGGCGGCGGTCTCTGGAGTTAGGTCGCGCACCGCCATAGCTACTCTTGACCATCTGGCGTAGAACGCGCGCAGGCTTTCCCCATCCTTCTGCCTGATGTCGATCAGGGCCTTGAGGTGTAGGGGTCTCCTTTTATGTGACGCGAATTTGGTAGTAAAGAGGAGTATGAACTCTTCAAAGGAGCGGATGATTCCGTTCGGGAGTCTGTTGTACCAGTCGAGGCATATGCTGGAGAAAGTTGATGGGAAGGTCCGGCACAGTGCCGCGTTGGAGTTGGTTTGGAGCTGCATTCTGAGGCAAAATGTGCTGACGTGGTCTTCTGGGTCCGTCGTCCTGTTATACGTGGGGAGGGTGGGCGGCATTACGCTTAAATGCTCCGCCATTATGTCCGCGCTTAGCGGTTGGTGGAGGATTCTCTTAGGAGGGTGAGGGCGGTATTGTGGAGAAAGGTGCTGCTCCAAGAAACTGAGGTCCGCCCTAGGACGCGGCTCCACCTGGGGTGCCTCGTCCGCGGACGTGACGTCCGGGATATGTTGTGGCGGTGGGACGTTTGCCACGGTCGCGTCTGGCGCTGGCAGCGCCGCGTGACTGGGTTGCGCGGACTCTTTGCTCATCATGAGCGCTATAACCTGGTTCATTTTTTTTTGCATGTCGGCAATGACTTCGTTTTGCTTAGCCATCTGCTGCCTCATCTCCTTGGGCGTCAGCTCAGACTCTTCTTCTTCGATGAGTACCGCGTTGAAGTTGCTGGCCTCCGCGTGTGTCCTTTGGTTCTTCATAGCTTTGATGGGCGTTGCTTCGCTGGGTGAGTCGATATTGCGCTCCGTCGTCAGTTGGTTTTTCATCGCTTCCCTACTGGCCCCACGGTGGGCGCCAATTGTTTGAGTCTAACTGAGTGTAGGAGTGAGACTCGTGAGAAAAGGGGGGAGTAGGGTAAGCGAAGCGTAACGTCGGTTCGTTTTTGGTGAGAACTCTAGACGGAGAGGTAGAGATTACAGAGGAAATTGGCTAGAGAGAGAAAGCTGTGTTTATTAGTGAGAGAATCCAAAAACCGATCTCCTTACCTACCGTAGTAAATGCCCCTTTTATAGTATATTACAGTAGTGGGTATTTAATGCGATAAGACTACAACGTGTGTCAGGAGGCTTAGGCCATGCTTTTAGGCCATAATCATTCCTAGGACCTGACACACGACATGGCCTTTCCTTCGTAGACTGCGGCGCCATGCTTACGATCTTCCTCCCTTGTCTTAGGTAGGACAAAACGACGCCGGCTTGAGTGAGGCTTAAAACGGCGGTGGTTTTGGGCAGTGCAAAACGGCGGTGGTTTTGGGCAGTGCAAAACGACGTCGGCCTGGGCGGGATCGGACTGTGAGGTAAAACGACGCCGCTCGATACATCTGACATTGGCGGTCATCCTCTTGCCTCCATTCGGCTGTCTTGCTCGCGCGACTGGGCCCGAGCCACATCCCCAACAATTACCATTAACCTATACCTAATTTAGATAATTAATTAATTGTCCCCATTCGATTAAACAAGACAGTACTACCAGTATCATGATCAGTATGTGGTTTATATGGGCTTTACGTCGATGATTACCATTAACTTATGCCGTCTATACGTCGATGATTACCATTATCTTAAACCTAATTTAGATCATTAAATAATTTTCCTTAATTACCGAGAAACAATGCAACGCCTTACGTACGGTTCACATGAACTTGTTTTGAGTGGTTGGTTTCGGCCATGCATGCATTTATATATATATATATCCGTGCGCCAGATCATTATTGCCGAGTAGGTTAATGAAGTTAGAGCTGTAATTTGATTTGTTAATGAGGTTAGTAATAAAACCCTATTAATCGAATTACATAATGTTCTATAGTTTCAATTCAATTTAGAGTATCACTCGATCGGCCACCCTCAGTTAGACACAAGCTTTATAGATTCAAAATCCCATGGCAAAAGAATAAGTTTTGAATACGGATTAGAGTTAGACTATCTTGGTATGCACAAGATGACTAGAATGTTCGTGTTACATAGATATCATACATAGTCTGCTGAACAATTGTGTTAGATATTCATCAGTATTATGTAACAGTCTATTTTCAAGTTACTCCATTTTCGAACATATTTAATTTTTTTTTTCTCTCATTCGCACATTCAGATTGTAAGTTCTCTAGATACCCACGAGAGATCATTCAAACTTATGTTTTGATGAGGAAGAAACTTTGATTTGGACTTCGCAAATCGCAACTATCTGTGTTAGTATTAGGGGTGGCAATACGGTCCGGTTAAATTGGTCCAAATTGATCCGGTCCAGTCCGGTCTTTTTGAAAATATAAGGACCAAAGATTGGATTGGATACAGTCCGGTCTTGATCCGGTCCGGTTTTGATCTGGTCCGGTCCCAATTCGGTCTTGATTTTACATTGAGATTGTGGGATTTGAGTGGCCTAAGGCCTTAAAGGGTGAGGAGTTGGTTAAGTTTTGTACTAAGTGCAAAGGTTTGTGACCGTTTATGCAAATTACCATTAAGTTTTGGGTGTTGAGCTCTCTTATCCGGTCTTTATCCGGTTTTTTACCTCAAATCTAAGCCCAAAGATTGGATTGGATTGTTTACTATCCGGTCTCGGTCCGGGTTATACGGTCCGGTTTCCGGTTTTTAATCCGGTCCCGGTCCAAATAGCCACCCCTAGTTAGTATTGTGGTATATGATCCACGATTGAACTTCTCCCAACAACTCGAGTTATTGGGATCAACTGGTTCTTGACATGGTATCAGAGCTGGCTTGACCAAGTGGTCGTGTGTTCGAATCTCCACGACCCCCAATATTAACAGTTGATTAAAGCACAAGGTATGGTGGGCATGTGCAAACTTCAAGCCCATGGGTTGGCTTTCGTTTGAGGGGGCGTGTTAGTAATATTGTGGTATATGATCCACGATTGAACCTCTCCCAACAGTTCGAGTTATTGGGATCAACTGGTTCTTGACAATCTGTTGTGGTACACTTACTTAGTGATCATCCACCAACATCATGCCCATTTCTAGCAACAACAAACACATTTATCAACAACAACAAGAAAAAGCCTTACAAATAGCTATCACCCATTGCAACCAAAGAGCTAGCTAGAAAACGTCACCCTAGTCGTCATATACGTGCATAGAACCCCAGTCCATGCTAGCTTTTCCACTACGTAAAATAAAAGGCTGATTTGTGAGAGACAAGGAAGGAAGGAAGAAAGTCGTGGATCGATCGTCTCCTCGAGATTCATATGCGAAGAAATTAAATACGTAAAGAAGACATCGGGGGAAAGGAGAGTTCTTCTATAAGGATTGCTGCCACCAAGGTGAAGAAAGAAAAGAGGGTATTGTATTTGGGCCATGTGAAGGGTACATACTGGTAACTACTAGATGTCTAGGGTTCATAAACTTAACCCTAAACGGCAAATCTTACCCTTTCTGGAATGTTAGATGCACCTTTCCCCATCTAAACAAACACATTAACTAATCTTTCTCTGTGATATTGTGGGAAAGCTATGGTCCATGAAACCATGCAATTAGAGGGTGGGGGCCATCATAGTTTGACTAACAAGTCTCACCTTTCATTGGATCTCACCTATGGATATGCATTAAGATTGGGGTCAATTACATAATCAGTCATTGAAGTCTGGAGTTGCAAACAAATTGTCATGAAACATTCACCTTTAAGTTTGTCGTGGTCTAGAATAACCAATATAACAGTCACTTCGTCCATCTACGTTACTATCGTGCAAACTCTTTAATTAGCTATCAAGCAAGGGACAATGAGCGATCGATTGACGTGGTGTTTGATGATGTGGGTTGGAATTTAGTCGTACTTAAATCAGACGTATGAATTAGTTTCTTTGAAAAATCACACGGAGGAAGGGATTAACGTGACATGAAGCTTCCATTTTTTGTTGTAAAGTAGAGTGGGTTGAGATACAAGGGGCCAAGATTTAAGGAAGATGTTGGCAAATAAACTAGCTAGTTAAGGCGACATGGTTGGACTGATAACCAGCTAGCAAGCAAGCAAATATATATCCTTGGTAAGCAAGCAATCAAATCGAAAGGCCACTAGTTCTCCGTTCATGCTATCGAAGAAAAAGGTGACACTTGTAACATCACACATGATATGTACGTACGTGGGGTGTTTAAACTCCAACTTTACTCCTACACATGATGAAAAGATGTTGGAGATCAGATTGGGGATTAGGGTTTGAGGTGAAATGCGAGAATCAGAGAAGACCAGAAGAGGTCGAGAGATCGAGAGGAAGAGAGAGAGACTTTGCTTAAACTCTCTGATCAGAAATAATAAAGTGGGTCGAATAGTTGAGCAGGCCCAGCGAAGGAAATAATAGGAATAGTCTGAAAGCAACAGAATAAAAGCGAATGGGCTTCGAGTCCAATGCTCTGTCTGTTGATTTCTGTAACGGTCAGTACCAAAACTCTGGTTCTCATTCAACAATGAAGGAAGAACAGAGTACTGAAAACAGAGGACAGACAGCAACCAAAGAGACGAGCAGAAAGCTAAAGAACACGCTCCATTTTAACGTGGTTCGCCCAAGTGCAATGGTATACTTCCACGTCCCAGAATATGGTCTGGGAGGCCTTTTATTAATGATTAATTAACAAACAGAAAACACAAAGCTAGAAAGGAAGAAGCAACAAGAACACAAAAATAAACCCAGATCAATCTCCGATCTGTTTCAGCCTTGACGAAGGTTGAACCTCTACCTCAACCTTTCGTCAATCCCTTTTGTAAACCCTGTGCTATGCCCTTTACCACAATAGCTCTCACAAAAGTATTTGAATCCTCTGCATTAGGAGCATATAAATAGCCTGCAAGAAATAGCCGTTAGAATGAAACAGGAAACTCGGATTTCCAAAGGTACAGTTTCCTTTTGAGGCTGGCCGAGATTTGAGCAATCAGTCAATCCTCTGACTTGCTCTTCCAACAATTTCCCCCTAAGTCCGAGATTGCAGATTGCTCCTTACCTGTAAACAAAACCAGTCTTCCCACACAGGATCAAGCAGCAGGTAAAGAACACCCAATCTCAGACACGCAACACAATCATACACAGAAGAACAAAAAAAAAACAGTCCTTAGCTCCACCTGAGCTATTGGGACACGCAAATTAACAAAAATTATCAAACCATACCATCCACCATCCCGGAAAGAACCAGTACAATTCAAAGAGACACCTCACGCTCACTCAGATAAAAAAAACTTTAAAACTCAACATCAGAGTCTAAGCCATAAAGATCTCGAAGAGCAGCAGCAAAAGGTGCGAGAGCGAGAGGAGCTTTATCGCCAGGTTCTCCCTCAGGGTCAGCTACATCTTCAGGTGCTTCCTCTGCTTCAGGTTCTTCCTCGGAATCTGATATTCGGCTTTAATATATCGGATTCTTGGACTTTATGTGACTATCTCATGGTATGTTTAAGCCGATTGGTGATATTTTAGGGAGAATTAATCCGTAATGGTTGAAAAGCCAGTACCATTTTGTGTTGGAGTTTTGGTGTGTGTGTTAGGTGAAAAGATAGATGAAATGGCAGCACTGGAACTTCCGAAGCAGGAGATGGCGGGAGGAATTGGATCCATGTTTCTTCCACAACAAGTAATTGGGCCAAAGCCCAATTGATGGGTGGCTCATTCTTTGGGACGGAAAAAAAATTGGAAGAGGGATTCTCTTTTGGGGCAATTAATTTGGGCCGGAAATAAGCAGGAGGTGGCTTTTGGGTGGTTTTTGGCGGAATTAATTAGTGGGGGCAGAATTCTTTGGAAGCAATGAAAGCAGAGGAAGCGGCCAGGACAGGAATTATTTTGGACGCGAAAATTCTTCGAGGGAAAAAGAAAGAAAGGTGAAGGCAATTACGAGAGGAAGCTGGGGGGTTTTTAAGCGGCTGGGGAACAAAGGAATTATTGGCCAGGGGAACTATTTTTTGAGCGCATAGCGAAATTCTTTGGAAGGGAGCGGCGCAGGACAGCAAACGCGACCAGGCGATTCTCAATCGGCGATTGAGATTTCCAAGGCTACCTGAGCTGAGTTCAATGAGAGCGATTATTTGGTTGGAGTTTCTAAACCGAACTAGTTGTGTATTATTGATTTAGAATATGATGAACAAAACTCTATCGATTTATCTCAATTTCATCATGAACTAAATCCCAATTTCTGGGGGAAACACCATAGGATGTAGCTATTTCTTGATTTGATGGATTGATTTATGATTCTTTTCTTCGATTCTATTGCATGAAATTGCTTAATGCTTTGTGTTGACTGGCCACCAATACAACAATTTGTAGTTAATTAGGTTATTAGCGACAGTGAAACCCTAATAGCTGAACCTATTTCATGTGACATAGTAACTTATCGAAGCGACAGTGGATTAAATAAGGTGTTATGCGGTCTTAAATAGGATATCGATCTTCAGACTATATAGTTAATTCATTGAGCTACGACAGTAGGATTTGAATTGATTATTTAGTACATAGTAATTCCCGACAGGGATAGCTAGCACATTCGTGATATCCTGGCTGTAGAGGTATGGATTAAATTGATTGGAATATGTGAATTAATTTGGATATGATAGGTAGCGAGTCCCGGTGTTTCTCCCAGAGCTTTCTCCCATTGATTTTCTCCCGACAACTTTAATTTGCTTGTTTTGTTTAATTATTAGCTAGTAGTTTCATCACTCATACCATTTTCACTTATAGTTTGCTCCATAGAATTGATAAATTAAAAGATTGTACCGGTCCCTGAGAGACGATACCCGGACTTTCCGGTTTACTACGAGATAGGAAATTGGCATATACGCTTTTGCCCTATCAGAATCGCTGATGATCTAGTGCGCAAAAGGATCATAGGGATCATCCTCCCCCTCAATCGCAATCCCGATCTCTTCAAGCACATCAGCCGCAGTAAGCCAAAGAGTGGGCGTCTCAGTACGATAGGCTGACAGGTTCAAAGGTAATGCTAGCAGAAGACGGGTGATCATTGCTCCGAAGGATAAAGGAGCATGAAAATTATGATCGATAAAGGGAAGAAGAGCCCCAAACAATAGATGGGAGAAGTCTAACGGAACATCAGCTACAACATGAGACATGATCCATAGATCTAGAGGAATGACTCGATCAAGGAAAACGGTGCGAGGTAAGAACACTCTGGTGAGGAGATAGTGAAAGGTTTGCAGGGAAGGCATCAGGAGACCCGAAGAAAAGGTAAGGTCATGATCAGGTTCATGACCAGTGAGATGAACTGCTTCAGAGACCACGTCGAAATTGAACAGGGAGAGTTCAACAGGATGAGCAAGTGCTTCCCCAAAGGCAGGAATACGCAGTAGACGACTAATGTCATGAAGAGGAAGAGTAATCAAATGACCATGAACAAGAGTAGACAGAGTACGAGATTGGAGGACAAAGTAACGAAGGTTGGAAAAGAAGGTTCTTACTGCTTCAGGACAGATGAGAGTGGATGTGGCAACAGGAGTCAGCAGAAACTCCCAACCCAGGTTCTGAATGAGAGGCATAACATCTAATCCTAGAGGTACGAAGGCAGGGATATGAACAAGAGTGGAGGGATTGATGAGGCGGTTGGCAAAGGACTGAACATGACGGTGATAGTTCGCAAGGGCAGGCTCATGGAACATAGTTCCAGAGTAGGTTAGGGCAAAGGCATAAACCATGGCTGACTTAAGGGAAGATACGAACATAGACCTAGATGAAAAGAGGAACACAGACAGACACTAAAAGAAAACAAGCTCTCTCGGAAACTAAATAGACAAGACAAGCAAGACAGAAAAGGAAAATCAACAATCAATAATAAAGACGATTAAAAGAAAAGGAAAGACACACAGAACCAAGAATAGAAAAACAAAAAAAAAGGCAAAGAAAATAAGATCACACAGATACTAAGCTCCTAAGTCAGGAGTGATGGAGGTAAGAGATCGCAGACCGATCTCATAACAGAAGAAGGTGAATCGTTCAGTCAACAAAGGTTTAGTAAAAATATCCGCATGCTGATATTCCGAGCTTATATATTGCAAGTTTATAGTACCAAGGTTTACTAAATCCCGAATAAAGTGATATTTGATGTCAATATGTTTGGTGCGAGAGTGTTGCACAGGATTCTTAGACATACAAATAGCACTAGTATTATCACATAACAAGGGAATTGCTGACTGAATGACCCCATAGTTTTGGAGTTGACTTTTTAGCCACAAGAGTTGAGCACATGTGCTGCCAGCAGCAATGTACTCAGCTTCGGCTGTAGATACAGCCACAGCTCCTTGATTTTTACACGACCAAGACACTAAAGACGTTCCCACAAACCGACAACTACCAGAAGTGCTTCTCCGATCAGTCAGACTTCCTGCAAAGTCTGAGTCACTGTATCCAATAAGATCAAACTGATCATGTTTGGAATACCATATGCCTACATCCATTGTACCCTTGAGGTAACGAAAAATTCGTTTAACAGCAGACAAGTGACTCTCTTTTGGGTTTGACTGAAAACGAGCACATAAACATACACTATGTTGTATGTCAGGTCGACTGACAGTTAGATATAACAGAGAGCCAATCATTTTTCGATATTGAGATTCATCAACCGAGTTACCAGTCTCATCTTTACTTAGCTTGAGATTGACTGCCATAGGAGTAGGACTTGAGTTAAGACCAGTCAATCCAAACTTGGTTAACATAGATAAAACATACTTTGATTGACTTATAAAAGTACCAGAACTAAGTTGTTTGATTTGGAGTCCGAGGAAATTTTGTAATTCCCCCATCATACTCATTTCAAAATCCTTTTTCATGGCATCACAGAATTCAGAGCACAAGTCTTTACATGAAGCACCAAACACTATATCATCAACATATATTTGGACCAAGATAATATCCTTATCTTTACGTTTTATAAATAAGGTTTTGTCAACAGATCCTTGAGCAAAACCATGATCACACAAGAAAGATGTTAGTCTGTCATACCAAGCCCTAGGGGCTTGCTTGAGACCATACAAAGCTTTCTTCAGTTTGTACACATGGTTAGGGAACTGAGGATCAACAAACCCAGGGGGTTGTGAAACATACACTTCCTCCTGTATAACTCCATTTAAAAACGCGCTTTTCACGTCCATTTGGTAAAGAGGAAAACCCATGAAACAGGCATAAGCACACAATAACCTGATGGATTCTAACCTAGCTACAGGGGCAAAGGTTTCATCATAATCAACCCTTCCTCCTGAGAATATCCCTGAGCCACTAATCTGGCTTTGTTTCGAATGATAAACCCAAGTTCATCCGATTTATTTCTAAATATCCACTTAGTTCCTATAACATACTGGTGTATAGGACGAGGAACAGGTTCCCAAACATGCAACAATTCAAACTGAACTAGCTCTTCAATCATAGCTAAGGTCCATTCATCAATAGCAAGAGCTTCTTTATAGTTCTTAGGTTCAAACTGAGAAACATAAGCATATTGACCAGGGGTGTACTTACCTCTGGTTCGTAGACCATCATTAACATTACCAATGATGAGCTCTGCTGGATGGCGTTTTTGAATGTGTGATAGTGCTGCTATGTTGGTAGCACTAGGATCGTCCTTATTGCTTGCACCATTATCATCCTCCTTCCTTGACACTGAAGGAGTCTCCTTACTGCTTTTTGTTGTTTCCTCTGGATATGTTCGAACCATTTCCAGCATATCATAGTCTAGAATGCCCTGCTCAGAGTCCTTGCAAATAGTGTGAGTCTCATTGAATATTACGTGAACAGACTCTTCAACTTTTTGAGTCCGTTTATTATACACACGAAATGCTTGACCCTTTATTGAATATCCTAGAAAAATAGCTTTATCTGACTTGGCATCAAATTTACCAAGTTTGTCTTTGGTATTTAAAGTATGACAAGGACATCCAAAAAGATGGAAATATGACAGATTATGTGTCTTGTTTTTAAAAATTTCATAAGGAGTTTTGTTTAAACCTTTTCTTATCAAGACATGATTGACCACATGACAGGCTGTACTCACTGCCTCAACCCAAAAGAACTTTGGGAGATTGTATTCGAGGAGCATTGTTCGAGCACACTCAATGAGAGTTTGATTCTTTCTCTCAACACCTCCGTTCTGTTGGGGTGTCCGAGGAGCAGAAAACGTGTGATTAATACCTGACTCATTATAGCAGGTTTCAAATCTTCATAAATGAATTCCCCCCATTATCACTTTTAACAGTTTTGATCTTATGAGCAAACAAAGACACAAAGATCTTGAACTTAGACAGAGTGTCATCTTTGTGAGCAAGAAAATACACCCAAATGTATCTAGAGTAGTCATCCACAAGCACAAACACATAATTCTTTCCACTTAGGCTAGTGACGTTACATGGTCCAAAGAGATCCATGTGAATTAACTCAAACACTTCATGAGTTGTGATGCAGCCTTTGGTTTGAAAGATTTTCTAGAGTGCTTGCCACTAACACAGGTTTCCCAAAAGAAATCTGTCTTATCCTTTAGAACAGGAACTCCTCTAACTTTATTAGACTTTGTTAAACTTACCAACTTTGGTAAGCTAACATGTCCCATCTTTCGATGCCACAGAAGTACTTGTTGAAAAGAGGTGACAAAACACAGCTCATTAAAAGCACTCAGATTACTGAGATCGATCACATACATGTTATTTAATCTTTCACCAACAAACATGACCTTTTTATCTTTATCCCTTTTGACAACACATTTGTCAGTTTCAAACACAACATGAAATCCATTGCTACAAAGCTGACTAATGTACAAAAGATTATGTTTTAATCCCTCAACAAGCAGAACATTTCTGAACATAGGAAAAGGTTTTTCACCTATAGTTCTAGACCCAATTACCTGACCACATCCATTATCACCAAACCAGACCTTTCCTCCATTTACTGATTTTAAAGAAGAGAAAAGAAATTTCTTACCAGACATGTGGTGAGAACATCCACTGTCAAGATACCATTTGTGATCATTATTGACTGACTGAGATTCTGCTTCACAGTCTTCATGTTCATCCTTAGCCATGAATGCTTCATCTTCTGATTCTGGGTTCTCTTGTTCTGAGTCATAATCACTCCAGCTGGCTTTCATTGCTTTCTCCTTTGCTTTCAAGGTTTGAGGGCAACGTGCCCGGATATGCCCAAATTTGCCACATTTGTAGCAAGCCTGAGGTTCTCTTTCCTGCTGACCTGTTTCAGTTTTTCTGGTCTGCTGGGGTAGCAGCCTAGCTTGAGAGAAATTTTTAGTACGATCATAACTCCCATTTCTAGACTCATCTAGGTGATGTTTTTGATCATTTTTATATTTCAACATCCTATGGAAGCGTTTACTAACAAGAGCAAATTCCTTGTCGAAATCACTTTCTTCCTCACTTTCTGAATCATAATCCGCAAATTTAGTTTTGAAGGCTAAGTTTTTGTTACGCTTTTCATCTTCTTGACCAACCTGTTTTAATACATGCTCATGACTTAAGAGTGATCATATCAGCTCATTAATAGGTAAAGTGGTCAGGTTCTTAGCTTCTTCAATGGCGGTTCGCTTAGGAAGCCATTCTCTAGGCAAAGATCTGAGAATTTTCCTATTCAAATCCTTAGTTTGATACGTTTTTCCCAGCCTTTTTAGCTTGTTTATCAAGACAGTAAACCTAGAGTACATTTCATGAATTCCTTCACCCTTAATCATGCTAAAGGATTCATATTCATGAACTAAAAGATCTATACGAGATTCTTTTATGCTGGAGGTACCTTCATTGGTGCTTTCCAGGGCAGTCCATATCTCCAAAGCAGTTGAGCAGTTTTCGACTTGATCAGCTTCGTCCAGATTCATCGCCGATTGCAGCACATGCATCGCTCTCTAGTTTAGTTGCGCGCTCTTCTTTTGCGCCGCCGAACAGAAGCTTTGCTCTTCATCATTCATCTCTAAGGGGCCATTCTGCACAACCAACCAGAGCTCTTCGTCAACCCCCCACATAAATTGTTTCATCCTCTTCTTCCACGCGGTATAATTTGACCCGGTGAAAATCGGTGGATGATTGATAGCAACATGACCGAAGGAACCAGAAGCCATTGGATCGAAACCCTTGGCAGTAGTTAGCTTCGTCAAGGACCTGTGCTCTGATACCAATTGAAAAGATGTTGGAGATCAGATTGGGGATTAGGGTTTGAGGTGAAATGCGAGAATCAGAGAAGACCAGAAGAGGTCGAGAGATCGAGAGGAAGAGAGAGAGACTTTGCTTAAACTCTCTGATCAGAAATAATAAAGTGGGCCGAATAGTTGAGCAGGCCCAGCGAAGGAAATAATAGGAATAGTCTGAAAGCAACAGAATAAAAGCGAATGGGCTTTGAGTCCAATGCTCTGTCTATTGATTTCTGTAACGGTCAGTACCAAAACTCTGCTTCTCATTCAACAATGAAGGAAGAACAGAGTACCGAAAACAGAGGACAGATAGCAACCAAAGAGACGAGCAGAAAGCTAAAGAACACGCTCCATTTTTAACGTGGTTCGCCCAAGTGTAATGGTTTACTTCCACGTCCCAGAATATGGTCTGGGAGGCCTTTTATTAATGATTAATTAACAAACAGAAAATACAAAGCTAGAAAGGAAGAAGCTACAAGAACACGAAAATAAACCCAGATCAATCTCCGATCTGTTTCAGCCTTGACGAAGGTTGAACCTCTACCTCAACCTTTCGTCAATCCCTTTTATAAACCCTGTGCTATGCCCTTTACCACAATAGCTCTCACAAAAGTATTTGAATCCTCTGCCTTAGGAGCATATAAATAGCCTGCAAGAAATAGCCGTTAGAATGAAACAGGAAACTCGGATTTCCAAAGGTACAGTTTCCTTTTGAGGATGGCCGAGATTTGAGCAATCAGTCAATCCTCTGACTTGCTCTTCCAACACATGATTCCAACTTTGAAAATGCTAACAAATAAACTTAGGGTTCATTTGAAAGTTGTCGATTGTTAAATATATGTATTGTTGCAAATACACGTATGATATTATATATGTATTGTCGAATTTGATGCATTGTAAATACAACGTTTGGAATGTGTAATTGTGTATGTCATATTAGCTAAAAGTTGAGATATAACAATCACTCACATCAGAGAAACAATCCATGTATTGTTTCTGCTAAAAAATAAAAATAAAAACGACGCATTATAAATAATACATGTGTAATAACAATCTAGGCAAAACAATTGCAACTACCAAACGACCCTTTAGAAAACGTTGGAGTACGTATCACGGTCGCATGCAATAATATCTCTCTCACGATTACAGACGTAAGGCCAAGTCCAATGGGTACCTCATAAATGACGAAGCCGCCATTAATGGCAAAGTGAGCGCTCCAATGCAACTGTTAAAATGACGAGAGGCGCCATTTATAGGGATGTTCAGCAAAAGCATCGGCAGTTTTGGGGTTTTGGGGGAAAATAGCGATGGCGTGCGGCGACGCACCGCTCGGGCTGGCGGTTGCCGTGCCCACCAGCTAAATATATATATATAGTAGCTACTTCAGTGCACTCATAAAAATGAGTGCGTTCAGTGCACCCAACTCAAAAACTAGTCTTAAGGTGTCGGATTTTAATTTTTTTTTTGTAGAATTAGTGTAATATAATGAGATAACATATGATAACAACGAATTAGCGATTTATCCTAAGCCCTAGACCTCCAATTTTGAGTTCTATCCTAAACCCCAAATTGTAAACCCTAACCCTATCCCTAAATCTCTAAACTCTAAATCCTTCAAATTGAAGTAAATCTTTAATGGTTTTTGTGCAAATTCATGTACGTTATTGTTCATCGCATCATAAGTAATGATTGACATCATTTTGACATAAATTGCATGTTTAAAATGACGGTTATGAAGCGAGTGCACTGAATGCACCAAAAAAAGTGAGTGCACCAAAGACATCACCATATATATATATATATATATATATAATTGGTAATTAGTTGATTAATTAAGGAGAATAAATGCTTGTTTTTTGTCTCGGAATTAGGGTTGTTTGTAACCTATGATTTGTATCAAATTAGTTCAATCATTTTTTTTCCAAAACAAATTGGTCTCGGAATTTAAAAAAATTCTAGCGCAAAATTTGTTATTTAAAAATGATGACGAACTATAAAAAATTAATATGAGCAAATTATATTAAGACTTCCATAATAACATTTTCAAGTAAATAAAAAACAGGAAAAAAGAGATCCCTAAAGCATTGAAACAAAAGAGTTGAAAATGGAGATAATCCCCAAATTTGGCGACTAGGACTTAAGCCTAACAAACTCCAATGGGCCCAAAGCGTCCAACTAGCTAACCAGGATTGGACACCTAATTACTGGCCCGCTGTCATTACTATATGGCCAATACTACGGTGCCGCGCTAAAAAGTGCGGCACCAGTGACACCATTTTTTATTGGATCACGTGGCGCTGATGTGGCGGTCTGGGCTGGCTAATGAACATTGGTCCAAAGTCTGGTGGCCCATTAGAACTAGTCCAACCGACCTCTCCCAAACTAACGGAATTCAAATCTCCGTCCCTTTATTCTGTATTTGCTTTTCATTAAAGTAATTCTTTTGTCTCTTCTCACCCAAAAAAAAAAAATTTTGGCTCCCTCTCTGGCCGGTCGGCGGTCTCTATAAACCAATTTGGGCGACTTGTCCGTCATCGACCCAATCTCCAGAGGCGAAGGAATCCGACGTCTTCGTGGGCCTTTGTCTCCATCGATCTTTTTCGCCGGCATGGTATCCCAAATTCGAGAATAAGTTAAATACCTTCTGTTAGTCTTCCCATATAGCGAAAAAGAGGTGGCTGCTGGTGGTTGTTCCGCTTTGGATCAGTTTTCGCCTAGATAAATGAAATCGATCGTTGCTCCTCTGATCGTTTGCTGCTTCCTAGTCTGTTGTAAATTTTCTGATACTTGCTGCTACCTATAGAAACCTCCAAGCTTTTCGAGTAAAGGTCCTTGGTGTATCCAACTCGGCTGTGTATGCTTAATGTCCCACCGAGTCACCAACGACACCAACCCAATCGAGATATTTCCTTCCTAGCTACGGCGCGATCCGCTGCCTGTCTCCCACAAAGTAAAGTATCTCCCTCCCTCTTCCTCTACGGCAAGCAAAGAAGACCATAAATCAGTTGCGAAATTAAAACCCCAATTATAGGGATCCTAGTGTTGGAGGAATGAACGGTGGCTTGTGAAAATTCAATCATCCATCATAATTCTCTTATTTCCCCAGCTGGGTATTTATAAGAACTATAAACTAATCCGGAAGTTCAAAGGAAAACGAAGCACTAAAAGATTGATTGACCAACCTGGCTCAAGTCGAAACCTTGTGCTGTTCGCTGGAGACAGAGGCCCGCGAACACGATTGATTCTTTCGCCTCTGTTCTACCAAAAATGTAGGACAGTAGGAGGAAACAGTGACGGATTTAAATCAGGGCTTGACCTCGGAGATGGGGTTGACGACGGACAAGTCGCCGGACTGATTTTGGCCAGACCGCCGTAGGAGATCGAGGAATGGTGCTTTGGCTCGTTAGATCGTCTACCCGCTGTTCCCCTGTTTCTGGTTCTTTCGAAAAAATAAAACTAATATCAAATTTTTTTTTTAATGACACAATGAACGTTGGATGGAGAAGGTTTTTCCGTTAGTTTTGGGTTAGTGGTTAGTACTCATGGGCCAGCCGGCCAGGATTGGGTAAATGAATCCAGTCACTGCCACATCAGCACCATGTGGCCCAATCAGAAACGGCGTCACCGGTGCCGCACTTTTTAGTGCGGCACTGTAGTATTGGCCTTACTATATTGGAAAGAACACGGCCGGACCTCCGCTACGGCAAAGGCTCGTGAGCACGCTGACGATCGGCTTAAGCTTGAAAGTTCTCTTGAATTAATCCGCCATCACCCAGCCAGTATTAATAAAGCGAAGGTATTTTATATACTTCCACTGATAAAAAGACAAAAAAGAAAAGAAAACAAACAAACAAACACTAACTACCTACCACTGGACTCCCATGATTCACCCTCTCCTCCTTTTGCTAGTTAGCTCTATATATATATATATGGTGACTTCTACGGTTCTCAGGGCAAAATCCGGGTACGGGTACCTTGGCCGATCTTAACCATTCGTTTTCAATCTCCACGGCTCACGTTTGTTAAACCTTCCTGCGCACTAAATAACTAAACAAATTACAAAAAGGCTCTTGCCGCGTTAAGTTTTTTTTCATCCTTGTCCAACTAACTGACCCGATTAAATTAAATTGATTAAGACTGCAAACCCAATTGGGTAGACCCACTGCCGCCCTAACCAATTTCCAGTCTCCCTAACCAATTACACGATCCCTCTCTCGTCTTGGAGGGACACCCCTTCACAGTTCCAAGAGACGCTCCCCATCCAATTTGAACTCCCCAACTTAATCATCTTTTTGAATCCCAATTACTTGCATCCACATTTGACGTAGCTTGAATTTCCCAATTTATTTTGTCTTGTTTCTTCTTCACCATTTTATTTCCCCTCGCCTATCTCTTTCTAACACGATTACGGAGACCGTGTCTATTATTTTGTTCATCGAACTTTTCATTTGCAAAAGAACCCTTGAAAGAGGTTTGCTAACCCTAGGGTTCATGTCGCTAGTGCTTTGTCATCTTGTCTTAGCGTTATTGTGATTTTCTCGAACCTTATATCTCTCGGTGAAATTTAGGTTTCGTGATATGTAGTGTTCGTCTCGCCCAGAGGATTGAGGAAGAAGATGAAGAACACATAATTTGATTCGAATCGGATGGAGAGGTCTCCTTAGTTTGTGTTTATGTATTAACGGTGCGTTTAGGAGTAATTCTAGTTGGACTAGGTCTGATCACTGATTTTTGCAGGCTTTTAAATAAGATTCAAACGTGGGCTTGTACATGACCCATGCAATATTCAAAAGTGGGCCTGGAACGTGCGAGCCCATTTGTTTTCTCCTGCAGTATCAATTCGTGCGCCAACCCTAGTTTAACTAGCTTTACTTACCCTAGTTTAAGCTACACGAGTTAACATCATCATTACTACATATCTTCCGAAATCTTCTAACTCTTGACATTCCAGACTCAACCGTCTCCATCACACTCACGTCCCACACTCAACCCCCACGATCACTTTTTCTTACACCTACATTCTCTCTTTCCTTCATCTTCACCTTCCCTTGTTCCTTCTTCCTCTGACTCCATGGCAAACAAAGGTAAATCTTTTGCGGAAATGGGGATACTATCTCTTTCAAACGATGACTGCCGATCCACCCCAAGTCTCGGGGACTATCTTTCATTCACAAGCAAGACATCAATTGTGGCCGAGTACGAGTTCATCCACCTGAGTCCTTTCCCTGCAGAAGTGAAGAAGTTAATTAAAAATCTTGGCTGGGAAAAGTTCATTGATCTCCGGAGTCGAGGAAGCACCAGTTACTGCCCGCATGTGGTGAGGAAGTTCTACCACAATTTAGAGTTGTCTGGTCCCTGCGATTCTCATCTCGTGTCGATCTTCCTGGGTTATAGAGTCTGCTTCCAGCCTCATCAGTTTGCTGAGATCCTCGATCTCCCCGCCGCAGGACACCCCATTGATAACAGAAGCGATCTTGGGAGGCTGTACGATTTTGAGTTTGAAGTTGAACTGGAGAAACTGACGAAGGGGCGCATCCAGGCTTCTTTCCTCCCAGATCCTCTTCGATTCCTCCACTGGATGATCGTCAACTGCTTCATGCCAAGGTACCGTGGTCATTCGATTATTCGTAAACTTGACCTGTTTATCCTTGTGCAAGCTCAAAGAGGTGTTCCTGTTAACCTCGCATCTCTCATGTGCCTGAACATGGTTGAGGCTGCTCCTAGAGGGGGAAACTGGTACACTGCCTTTCCATATGCCACCTTCTTGACCACCTTTCTTGAAAGGGTTGGGATGGATATGGGGGTTTATGCTAAGGAGGACCAGTGCGCCTATTTGCCAGTCTACCGTATCGTCGAATTGACCAATACTTTTATTGATCTTCGGCATACGGAGCATGAAGAGACCCCTGAGGCATCCTCAAGCAAACGTCCTCGGCTTACATGAGAGTCGATTGATGCAGGGCGGGGTGGAGCGTTGGAGCAGCAAAGGGGCCAGCATTGGATGTCTTTTGTTAATAAGTTTACTCAGGCTTTGTTGGTTTTTTTTTCCAGTCTTATTCTCCAGCACTCAAAATTGTCAGGTACTGAGGGGAGCCAGTACATCATCTGACTAGGAAAGTCTCCCATTTTTTTAATTATCCAGACAAATATTTTCCTAAGACAGGTGACGAGATGCAGTAATGGTCATCCCTAAGCAAGGAGGTGCAATTGCATCCTACACTTGCTATGATGTGAGAAGCTATTGCAAGGGTGCAAATTTGCTTGCAATTGAAATTGGCCCACGAGTGGGGACCATTGATGAAATTGCAATGTTTTCTCAAAATTATAGAAGTGGAAGTAGGGGACTACCTATGAAATTGCAAATGAATTTCATTGTGGGAGATTTTAATCCGCTTTTGTTCTAAGCAGTTCCAATTAGGTCGAAGAATGTGTTACTTATTTATTCTTCATTTTTAATGGTTTTCGAAAATTATGGTTTTATTTATATTTGGTCACAAGTATAGTGACGATGATAGGCGTGAATAGTATGGATATGGCTTGAGTATAATGATTTTTTATCTATGGTGATTTTTTCCCCCTTTTTCATCAAGACTCATGCTTCTTTTACCCCCCTGTGAATCTATCATGCTTCGTTTATAGTAAAATATCCTTTTAATTATACACAATAAAGAATCCATTAATTATGTAAGCCTTTTTATTGTATTTAATACTACAATGAATTCTCTGACTAAAAGGGGAGTGAAAACATCGTTGGTGGAAATTCAAGGAATGGAAGCCTTTCCATATCCTAGGAACATTAAATTAATTACATAAGAATTTTCTATCTGCCTTGTACGGGGTTCGGTCATTAATTATACTAATTGGGAGCCAATCAGTTGTACCTTTTGGGTTACCTATACATGAATGCAAATTTAATTATACGATTGGGAGCCAATCAGTTTAACTATACATGATCCCAATTAAACCTCTCTACAAGATACAATGGCTTGAAGCCTTGAACAGAAGCAGCCTCACTCACAAGTTGGAAGCTGGAATTTTGGTGAAGTCCCTTTGCCATTTCCACGAAAAAACAAACCAAACCAAACCAAATATAGAAAGCATTCACAAAGACCAAAAACCAAACCAAAAACCAAACATAAAAAGCATTCACCAAACCAAACCAAAAACCAAATATAAAAAGCATTCACCAAACCAAAAACGAAATATAAAAACCAAAAATAAAAAGCATTCACCGAACCAAATAAAAAACGGTTGTCCATCATCCTGAGAAAAAAAAACATAACTGTTGTCCATCATCTTGCAAACTAAAACGAAAAATCAGGTTGTTCTTGGGCTCGTTGACTGGGTTTCCTTGTGCTCTTCTCTTTCCTTTTTCCTCCTTTCATGGGTTTTCTTGTACTCTTCCACTGCAGCTTCAACTTGAGGTGCAACTCTTCTTGCTTCCGTGACCACCATATGCTTTATGTAGTTCATGGGCTCTCGAACAAGGTACAAAGCGATCTGCATCCTCCTCACTTTAGTGCATGGCTAACAACATCAACAAACATGGTGCTTACCGCATGATTCAAAAATAACAATCAATTGTGGTTTTCTAATATGCGAATTAGAATTGTCTTTACCCAAATATAAGAGGAGTCCCAGCTTGCGCCATACATCCACATGCATACCCATACTCCACTGTCATACCTACATAAAATAAAAGCATTGCGTGATAAGAGCCAAGTTGATAAGTCGTCGTTTAATATCACAAAAAATGGGCATACTTACCGATGAAGTTGTTCTTGATCCTTTGAAGGATTTGGGTACGAAAACTCCGCAATCCTTGGTGGCGACAATCCCGGACCTTGTTCACGATAGAGAATCTTCCACAAGGCTTGCATAAATCTCATCTGTACAAATTAAGAAACGTTTGTACTTAGAAAGAGTTATTTACATTTTTTTGCGTTATAACGGCACAATGTCACAAATTTACCATTGTTTGAACAGATTGTAGTCGAAAGGAATTGCGGTCTTCATTTGGTTGTGGATCCAAGATATGGACTTCTTCCTTGTCCAACTTCATGACAGCCAAGTACCAATGGGCATTATCTCTCATCGGAACACACACCTACATATGCGGAAATTGTCAACACGTATTAAAAAATAAACTGCAAACCATGTAATACTTATTAAGACGAACAGTTTACCTTGTTCACCATATTGGTTTGACTAAGGAATTTTGATTCGTATAGGTCTAATGCCCTCTTGGGTGTTATTCCACATGAAATCACTAGTTCCTGCCCATGTGGTAGTTGCACAATTGAAATTTTGTCAACACAATATGATTCACGTTAAAAACACATGTGTTGTAATTTTTTTGGTGAGAGGAAATTGTCATTAAATATAATCGGACCACAACCTGTAGTTCAGCAGGCAGATAGCACACTCCTTTTCCGTCCTTGGAATTTGTCCACAACTCTTCTAGAGTCAAGTGGCAGGCCATCGCTGTTATAACCTAATATAACATGGACAAAAAACACTTCATGATACTATCGAGTTGTTATAAAATAATTCTACGTAGAAAGCATTGATAGTGCTATTTGTTATTAAACCTAAAATTAAAAATATACTTTTTTCGATCGAATAAAGAATTGAGTGCTATTAGTAAATATTTGCTCATATTAATATTTGATCCTTCCCCATACATGTAGTACACAGCTAGAGTCAGCTGGCGTTTGGCTTTACTAAGAAAGGTTTTTCATTTTAAATATTTTCGTTATTTGTGAAAATGGTAAAGAAATCACTAAGATAAAGAACAGAAAGTTCAACTCGTTCCTACCAAAAATATAAGATATCACAAATCGTGTTATTAATGGGGATAATTATTAAGTGCCCCATTGAAGCATTAATTCGGCCATCATTCCCAGTAGGGTTTTGTAATCTACGTCCTTGGTTCCCCAAAATTTCCAGCAGTGACAATGACGTCGGCGGCAAACTCACCATTGACGTCGGAGGAAGTCCTAGTATTGACGTCGGAGGAAGTCCAAGAAAACGCTGGTGCCGGAGCCAGTGACACCACCCAGGATGATAATGTCGTCGATCTCATATTTCTACAGCCTGAAGATATTAAAAAAATGAAGTTCGATGATACAGAAGAAGCCTATGATTTTTACATGGACTACGGGTTAGTCAAAGGCTTCGACATCAGAAAATCAGACATTGGTCGTGATAAGAACAAAGTTATGATATGGCGAGACTATGTATGCTCTGGCGAGGGAAAGAGGCGCGTGAAGAGCACAGAACGAAAGAGAGAAGCAAGAGGGGAGACCAGATTTAACTGCAGAGCCAAGATGTGTGTTAAACAAGACAATGTCGATGGGAAGTGGTATGTGCACCAGTTTGATGATGTACACACACATGAAACGATCCCCAGAGAATATAGACACTACATGAAAGGGAAACGTCGTATGAGTGATGCAGTCAAAGCAGCGATAAATTTTAGAAGAGCTGTAGGTATGAAAACTTCTCAAATTGTGAATCTGGCCGTATCAGAAGCAGGAGGCTACGACAATTTGGGGTACACGAGGAAGGATGCATATAATTATGTGGACAAAGAGAGGAAAAAACAAATCAGTGAAGGTGATGCCGCAACGAGCATTTCGTTATTGAACTAAAGAAGGATGACGACAACCGGCTTATTAACATTTTCTGGGCCGATAGTATTTCTGTTGCTGATTATGCATGCTTTGGAGAATTACTGTCATTCGATGCTACTTACAAAAGGAACATTTACCAGATGCCTGACACGCCAAAACACAACACCAATCTGCGACCAAGTGTAATCGCAGACCGGGAATGCAGTAACAGGCAAGTTATATTATCAACCCGGGCTCTAGATCTACTGCTTACTCAGTGATTCTCTGTTATCTAGCCAACTAAAGTAAGTGATTGTTGTTTAAACTAAAAGCAGAAATAAAGCAGGAAATTATTCGGTTTTCTTAAGCAGGAAAGAGTCACTCGGGAATGAATCCCCCTAGCTCTTTAGTTAGGTTTCAATTGCAATTTACCCTGGGTTGATTTACTGTTGATTAAACTGCGGAAGATCCGACAGTAGCTTGGAATCTCTTAAGCTGACCAAGCCCTCTCAGTCTAACTACCCGGCAGACGACTAGTCTTCACCGGGATAGAAAGCTGAAGCAGTAAGAACAGAAATTCACTACTGGAATTAGATTCCAGTACAAAGCAGTAAACTGGCTACCTCTCGTATAGCCAATCTCCTACTATCGAATGATGAGACTCTAGCAACCTAATCAGATTCTATCTATCTCAGATTGCAGCAGGAATCAGGAAAAGTTGATCAGACTTCAATTGACTCAATAAACATGCATCATTCGATTATAATCAAACAGTAATATCATCCCAAGTCATTACAATCAATCCCCTAACACATAGAACTAGGGTTCTTCATCCCCAAGTGAGAGAGAGGTTCTACTCCATAGAGGGAGAAAAGAAAACAGTAATCGGAGTAGTCATACTCATAATGATGAGGAAAATCTGCTCCGGGATGATGATTTCCACTCCTAGGACGCTCTCCAAGCTTGATTTGATGAAACCCAGCTCCAAGATGGCTTCTAGGGTGAGTTCTTCGCACTTTCTCTCTCTAAAACTCTGTTTTTGCTCAAGGAATTCGATCCCCTCTCTTGCAGCCCGGAATTGGGTTAAAACCAGGAAATCCCAACTCACACGGGCAGGGCCACACGGCCGTGTGGCATACCCAGTTGCCCGTGTGAGTCAAAACGCACCGTATCACTTAAGTTCGATCTTCAGGCTTCTCACACGGCCAGGATGGCACGGCCGTGTTTGATTTCCATCTGCCCGTGTCTGCTCACGGCAAAAGTCACACGGCCAGAGCACTTTGTCACACGGCCGTGTGAAATGTCAGGGCAGGCCGTGTTTGCTCTCGGCAAAACACACACGGCCAGAAATATGAGCCGCACGGCCATGTGATTTGTGGGTGTGCCCGTGTGGCCTCCTTTGTACCTCGCCACGCGTCCGATCTTCATCCAATCGACCCCAAACTCGCTCCCAAGCCTTCATTCACGTACTAGGACCTGAAATATCACAAACAAGCACAACCTAGCGTGAAATCGGCCTAAAACACGAGAAATCACATCTCAAACGGTGTAAGAACAGGGGTAAAAACATGTGTAATTAACGGTCTATCAAACTCCCCCACACTTAACCGTTTGCTTGTCCCCAAGCAAACCAAGTCAGACACAAGGTAAGCTTACATATTTCAATCAATCAACATTGGGGACAAGTCATAAAGGCACAGAACACGTGAATCGAACTGGTTTCCAAACATCAACACATGAGCAACTTCATTAGCAACCTGGACAACCACCACAAAGGACATTCGAGTGCAGCAAAATCGAGTAAAGGAAGAGTCTCCTTTCTGTTCACCAACCGACCTAGACTTGACTCAACCACTTACTCAAAACAGTCAACTCATGCATCGAACTCAAGACATCAGAATAGAGACCGAGCAATCTAGGTCCTCACCGGGGTAAAAGAGTATATAGAATATGAAAATGAATCACTCACTCTCGACCACTGGGGTCAGGACAATTTGATGCGAAAAATGCGCATGCTATTTCTCTCAATCCCTAACATCTCTTCACCATGATGGCAGCCTCTAAACGCTAGAGTTCACATATGGGTGTCACCACTAACTAATCAGGAGGTCTTAGACACAGGTTCAAATGACTGGCTAGGGTCTTGGACATGGGGAAAAGGCCTTTTAGGTGGTGGAAGTATTCATAGCACAAGGTTCCACATTTCCAAACCCAAACAATTACAGTCAAACAAACAGGTATTTCCTTTCTGCTATTCTGCATTACTCAATATCTCAATAGCACAAGAGCGAAGGAGGTATAAATGTCAGTATTTCCCAGCCAGACTGCTAAGAAACACTACTTACTGGGCATTATTCAGATTTTTGGTAGTGGCTCTCTTTGCTTTCAATTTTTCTTTGTTTTTCTTTCATTTTCTTTTCATTTCTTAAGAGAGCCACCACTTCTGCGTATATTTCAAACATCTGCCCAACTTTTAAGCACTACCTCCAACACTCACATTCAATTTAGCAGAAACAGCAGAGAATATGTAAAAACCACTCTGTGGAACCTTCTAAAAGATGTAAACAGGGGTGATTTTTTCCATTATAGACCAAAAAGAAAGGATAACACACAGCTCAAAGGGGCTGACTAGGGGATATGACACATCAGGACAGTCAAATTTGGTTGTGGGCTAATCCTATGCCCCCATCATCCTAGCTAGTGACAACGTGAATGCTACACATCATGGAAGAGGGATCTATCGCACAAGAAAGAAACGAGCAGGCTCAATTCTCACATGGCTACCTATATGCTCTATCTCACATTCTGATACCCTGAACTAGATGCATAAGAGACTGTCAAGAACAAGTAATCAATTCAAGTCACAGTTGGTAAGCAAACAGTTGGAAAACTGAACCCCTACACAACTCTACTGCACATCTTAGTCCTCATCATAGGTTGTCCTAGTCACATCAAGCTGTCATGCATCAACCCGAAAACCATTCAATTCATCAATCAAAACACAGTGCCAATATGATCAAACAGCAGTACTTGGAGCCCTCAAATCTCGAGATTTGGAAAGTGGACTAGGCTCCAAGCACACATATATACATTCCAACCGATACAAAGCACCCCCCCACACTTAAGCACGACATTGCCCTCAATGGAGCAGAGGGATAAAGAAGGGGAACGATGTTACCGGATCGAAACTGCTGGGGGACTGGAAGTGGACCAGTCAGCGAGAGACAAATGGGAAGGTGAACAGTTCTGCACGAATCGAACACCAAGAACACACTAGCACACTGTGCGTTAGGGATAAGTGTTAGCCCAGACGGCTACAGCAAAAACAATCCACAAATGAAAACCGAAAACAAAAACAACCGACAATAAGTTCAAGCTCCTCACACATGGAGCAAACACACAGAAGTCTAAAACAAAAAACAAAACACACTGAGATGGGCAACGAGTACAGCCTACTCGTCGCTGAGGTTATCCAGGTCGAAGTCGATGTCGTTCATGAAAGCGTCAGCACCATCATCACCATCCGCTGGGGGAGGTGGAAGTGGAGAGTCCTCCCAGGGAGTCCTCCAAACTGGCTGCTCGCCCGGTATCAGCTGGAGCAGATGCTGCTGGACCTCCTGCATACGCCGTGAACGGCGCCTCTCGCGCTCGATGTGGGCGAGAGTCACACCCTGCTGGGTCTGGAGCTGGTCCAATCTCTCGTCGTAACCCGCCATCCTCTGGTGGTACTCGGCCTGGTGAGCCGCGTACTGCTGCTGGAACTGCAGCTGATGGTCGATGATCTGCTGGTTCTGGAGACGCAGCTGCTCGAACTGGGAGGTGAAGTAATCCTGCCCCGGGAAACTGGAACTGCTACCCCCGTGCTCGAAGGTGGTGGGGCGGGCGGCAGTGTCATCCACGTCCTCGGCCTGGACCTCCTCATCCGCTGCACCCTCTGGAACCTCCTGCTGGACCGCCTCTGGAATCTGAGGTGGAGGGAACCCCTCGATCCACGTGACTCCTCGGTCTTCTCGAAGCAGGAGCATCTTGGTGAGCATAGCCCGGCCAAAGGGAGTGGTCGCTCCCTGCTCCGTGCATCCCTGCAGGGATATCTGGAAATACTCTGCCAGGCAGGTGATGAGAGGAGTGCAGTGTAGTCTCTTCAGCTCAGACGCACTCTTCTCGAAGGTCCGTGCCACCACCGAGCCCAAGTGTAGGGGATGATCTCTCTGGCGCATCGACTGAATGAAGTACAGAGATCTCTTGGTGATGGCGCTGGCACTGTCTGAGGCCGGGGTGTAAGACTTGGCCAGCAGGTGATGGAGGAGACGGTTCTCGAGCTGCAATGTGGTGGCCTTCGTCTTGCCCGCCTTGAAGGGAAGCTGACGTGGCCGGGCGAGGCTGTAGTACAGCCTCCCGAAGTCCACCCCTACTGGCTCGGCGACCTCTGTGATGAAGTTCCTGTCATTTACCAAGTTGAGGCCCAGGGCGTCCGCCAACTCGTCGTAACTCATAGAGCGTGGTTCACCCCCGAGTCGGAACTGGACTGCAGCTTCATCCTTCCAATCATCTGTGGCTGCGTGCCTGAAGGTGGTGTAGAACTCAAGCACGAGCTCATGGTAAACCGTCGCGCGGATGCTGAGCAGGCGGCGCCAGTATTTGTTGGTGACAACGGGGGCGAGGTGCTCGTAGCAGTTGAGCTTTTCCAACTCGCGCTTCGACCAGTAATGGTGCTGCCCAAACTTGCAGGCCAGGACGTTCTGAAAACGATCCCGGTGGGGCGCCCGTCTCAAATCCTGAACATACTGATGTCGGAGGTTGGGCTTCGACATGATCCTGGAGACTCAAGTAGAGGTGTAGGGGATGATGAGGGGAAGGCGATGGAAGAGACGAAAAGCCGAAAAAGGTGCCCGGAAGTGCTCGTCGGAGCCTCGTCGGATTCTCGCCGGACCAAACCTCCTCAAAATCTAGGGATAGGCCGATTTTGGTGAAGGAAGGGTGGGTTTGTTGTTGGTTTGGTGAAAAGATGACACAAAATGGCCGAAAAAATCAAAAAGTGGGGTTTTGGCGCGGTTTTCCGGCGAGGGGGAGAGGTTTCCGGCGAGTGTTTTGAATTTTTCTGACGACCCGGCCGTGCTGGCCGAATAAATAGGCCGTGTCTCGGCCACACGGCCAGACACGCACGGCCGTGTCGCTTGCAATTTTGCCCGTGTCGGCCGACACGGCCTGGCCGAAGAAATTCACTCGGCCGTGCCAAGTGCTCACCTGGCCGTGCCAAATTCTGCGAGAGCAGACACGGCCAGATCACTCCTCTACACGGCCGTGCCGCTAAATGCTTTGCACGTGTCGGCCGCACGGCCAGGCCAGGCACATCCACACGGCCGTGCCAGTTGCACTTTTGGCCGTGTGGAAATTGTCGAGAGCTCACACGGCCAAATTTATTGTACACACGGCCGTGTGAGTTTCAGGCTTGGCCGTGTGAGCTGCTGGAGGCCCGAATTCAACCTGTTTTCACCCAAAAACGACATTCGACTCTGGAACAGCATCTCAAGACTCAAAAACACAAAAAATTAAAAAGAAAAAGGTAAGAAAATGCAAACCTAGGTGGGGTTGCCTCCCCACAAACGCTTCTTTACCGTCTTTTAGCTGGACGCCAGTAGAGGAACTAAGGGTCCTCGAGCTTGATCAGCAGCTCTGCGCGCTCGACAGCACCTCCCAAATACAACTTTAGCAGGTGGCCATTCACCTTGAATGGCTCGGTTTGAGCATTGCTGATCTCCACCGCACCGTGCGGGAAAACTTGGTTGACCGTGAAGGGACCCGACCACCTCGATCGGAGCTTACCTGGGAAGAGTTTCAGGCGTGCATTGAAAAGCAGAACACGATCACCTACCTGAAACTCTTTCGGGCCCCTCAACCGAGCGTCGTGGAGACGCTTGGTGCGCTCCTTGTAGAGCAGGGTGTTCTCGTAGGCGTGGTAACGCCACTCCTCCAATTCCAGCAGCTGCAACTTACGTTCTGTACCTGCAACACTCAAATCCATGTTTAGCAGCTTAATGGCCCAGAAGGCCTTGTGCTCTAGCTCTACCGGCAAATGGCACGCCTTCCCATAGACAAGCCTATAGGGAGAAGTGCCAATCGGATTTTTATAGGCAGTCCTATACGCCCAAAGAGCATCATCGAGCTTGGTGGACCAGTCCTTGCGGGACTGATCCACCGTCTTTTCAATAATTCGTTTTAGCTCCCGGTTCGTCAGCTCGGCCTGCCCATTTGACTGGGGATGGTAGGCCACCGACACCTGATGCTTAACACCATAGCGGGAGAGGAGTTTAGTGAATTGCCCTTGAAAATGGGTTCCTCTATCGCTAATGATGGCGCGGGGTGTCCCGAACCGGGAGAACAGCTGCTTCAGAAAGGAGCAGACTCGTCTTGCATCATTGGTGGGCATGGCTTGAGCTTCTGCCCACCTCGAGACGTAGTCCACTGCAACCAATATGTACAGATTGCCAAAAGATGGAGGGAATGGGCCCATGAAATCGATACCCCAAACATCAAAAATTTCACAAATAACAGAGATATGTTGGGGCATCTCATCCCGGGAAGAAATGTTACCTGACCTCTGGCAGCGGTCGCACTGGCGTGCGAAGGAGTCTGCATCCTTGAAGAGCGAGGGCCAATAGAAGCCCGACTGTAGCACCTTCCGCGCCGTGCGGTTTCCTCCATGGTGACCTCCAGTAGGTCCCTCGTGGCATTGAGACAGGATGTCTTCCATCTCGTGCTCCATGACACAGCGCCGGATCACGCCATCTGCTCCGCTTCTGAAGAGGAAAGGATCCTCCCAGAAGTAGTGCTTCAGATCGGAGAAGAACTTGCGCTTTGCATGTGTAGCCATCCCCTTGGGTAACTGCTTGCCCACCAGATAATTGGCAAAGTCAGAATACCAAGGGGTCACGCTGTCCACCAGGGTCATCGCCAGCAATCGCTCACCAGGGAAGGAGTCATCGATCTCTTCCACGAAGTTGTCCACCGGAGGGGCTTCCAACCGTGAAATATGATCTGCAGCAACATTCTCGGCTCCTTTCTTGTCCCGGATCTCTATGTCGAATTCCTGCAGAAGCAGGATCCAGCGGATGAGCCGAGGCTTTGCATCAGCCTTGCTCATCAAGTAGCGGATCGCCGAGTGATCTGTGTAAACCACCACATGTGAGAGCACCAAATATGGCCGGAACTTGTCAAATGCATACACCACAGCGAGGAGCTCCTTCTCAATGGTGGTGTAGTTCTCCTGTGCATCGTTCAAGGTCTTCGACGCGTAGTAGATGGGCTGGAAGTGCTTCTCGCGTCTCTGACCTAGAACTGCTCCGACTGCATAGTCACTCGCATCGCACATCAGCTCAAAAGGGAGAGACCAGTCGGAAGTTACCATGATAGGGGCATGGGTCAGCTTCTCCTTCAGAGTCTCAAATGCAGCTATGCACTCGGGAGTGAACTGGAATGGTGCATCCTTCTCTAGCAGCTTGGTCAAAGGCAGGGCAATCTTCGAGAAATCTTTGATGAAGCGCCGGTAGAAGCCTGCGTGACCTAGAAAGCTGCGGATCCCCTTCACAGAAACGGGAGGAGGTAGCTTACTGATCGTCTCAATCTTCGCGCGATCCACCTCAATCCCCTGCTTGGAGATCTTGTGCCCGAGCACAATACCCTCACGAACCATAAAATGGCACTTCTCCCAGCTGAGTGCCAGATTCGTCTCTTCACACCTCTTCAGAACAAGTTCCAGGTTATGGAGACAATGGGAGAAGGAGTCTCCATAAACCGAGAAATCATCCATGAAGACTTCCATGATCTCTCCAACCAGTCGGTCGAAGATCGCCAGCATGCATCTCTGGAAGGTCGCCGGTGCATTACACAGCCCAAATGGAATCCTCCTGTAAGCAAAAGTACCGAAGGGGCAAGTGAATGTGGTCTTCGCCTGATCCTCCGGAGAAATAGGAATCTGGAAGTACCCAGACATGCCATCCAGGAAGCAATAGAACTCATGGCCAGCCAACCTCTCCAGCATCTGATCAATGAAAGGTAGGGGAAAATGATCTTTCCTGGTGGCGTCATTCAGGCGCCGGTAGTCGATGCAGACTCTCCAGCCGGTCACGGTCCGCATCGGGATCAACTCATTCTTCTCATTCGGGACCACAGTCATCCCGCCTTTCTTCGGGACCACCTGAGTGGGGCTGACCCACTTGCTATCAGATATAGCAAAGATGATCCCTGCATCCATGAGCTTCACAATCTCTGCCCGGACCACTGCCTCCAAGTTAGGAGACAATCTCCTCTGCGGCTGCCTGACTGGCTTAACCTCATCCTCCATCAGAATTCAGTGGGAGCAGAAGGATGGGCTAATGCCTCTGATGTCTGTGATCTTCCATGCCATGGCCCGGGCATACTTCTGCAGCAAAGCCACCAGCCTGCTCTTCTGCTCGGGTGTCAGATCCGAGCTAATGATGACCGGGAGCTTATTCCCCCCCCCCCCCCCCCCCCGGAGAAATGCATACTCCAGGTGAGAGGGGAGGGGCTTAAGCTCCAGCTCTGGTGGCTCCTCCAATGATGTAGCGACCCGGGGCGAGATGGGGATCGGCTTGAATGGTATCTCTCGCCCCTCGATCATGGCCTCATCTAGCTCCGCGAGCTCCTCCTCCAACTGCATGTCCTGTGATGCCTGTTCCCCTAGCAAAAGACAACGCTCAAGGAAATCATCAGTACCCGCACTCATTATGGCGAGTGCGGTCTCAAAATCAGCAACAACATCACAGTAATCTAGATCATCATGGAGCTGGGGGTGTTTCATATTATCAGAAACAGAGAAGGTGATTTGTTCACCCCCAGCTCTCAAAATCAGTTTTCCATCATTAACATCAATAAGCGCCTTGGCGGTGGCGAGAAAAGGTCTACCCAGTATCAATGGTACATCAACATCCTCATTTATGTCCAAAATCATAAAATCAACAGGATATGAAAATGGCCCCACTGCGACTATCAAGTCCTCTGCTATACCCCTAGGATGCACAATGGATCTATCAGCAAGCTGGATGCTCATCCTAGTATCACTGGGTTCACCTAGGCCTAGCTTTTTAAACAGTTTATAAGGCATGACATTTATGCTAGCGCCTAAATCCGCCAAGGACTTCCCTATATGCAAACTACCAATCATGCAAGGGATAGTGAAACTCCCTGGGTCTTTTCGCTTCTCTGGTAGTTTGTTCTGCAGGATGGCAGAACACTCCTCGTTGAGCATCACCGTTGACAGCTCCCCAAGCTTCCTCTTGTTGGTGAGGAGATCCTTCATGAATTTGGCATACTTGGGCATCTTCGATAATGCCTCCACAAAGGGCATGCTAATGTTTACCTGCTTCAGCATTGCCATGAATTTGGCAAACTCAGTCTCCAGTCGGTCCTTGTGCAACCGAGTAGGAAAGGGAAGCTGGGGTACATACTCCTTCACCACTGGTTGCGGTTTAGGAGCAGGCACCTCAACCTCCTTCTCCATGTCTTCCTGATTAGCTGGAAGTGCTGAAGCAGGGGTCTCTCTCTCCTCTGCCCGATCAGGCGGATCGGCAGTCACCTTGCCACTCCTGGTTGTGATGGCACTGCAGTTGGCATTCGGATCCTTTGGATGAGGAATGGTCTGACCAGGCAAGGTACCAGGAGTCCTCTGAGCTACAGCCTGGGCAACACTCCCAAGCTGGGTCTGTATATCCCGTAGCACAGCCTGTGTATTTCTCTGACCAGCTTCTAGCTCCAAGAACTTGCCTGAAGCTTTCTCCATGAATTGCTCGATGTTATTGAACTTGTTCGCACTGGAGGTGGCCAGAGAACCCACCAAATCTCTCAATTTCGCCATCTGGTCACTCTGTACTGGAGCTGCAGGTGCTGCTCCTGTCTGCTGAAATGGTCGCACCTGTGACTGTGGTGGAACTAGCCCCTGTCTGGGCTGGTAGAGTGGCTGCTGTGGCTGCTGAAATTGCCCCTGTCTGGGCTGGTACGGAGCCCTCTGGAAGCTAGGTGGTCCTTGGGGAGCTGGTGGTTTGGGATTTGCCCCAGCCCAGGAAAAGTTAGGATGCTGGCGCCACCCCTCGTTATAAGTGTTGCTGTAGGGGTCGAAGCGCCTGGCATTACTGATAAAGTCCACCTGCTCCTGGGGAGTAGACGATTCCCTCATCGCCTGGCATTCCTCTACGGTGTGATGGGAGCTCTCACACCACTGGCAGTGCATCGCCTGCGGCTGTCCTGTACCTGCAATCAAACCAGAACGATCGATAGCTGACACCAGCTTCGATACCACCTGCACCAAATCAGATGACTGGGTGCCTACAGCATGCACACCCCGTCCTGGTGCTCGTCTCGATCTCCTGGCAGTGCCCCAATCGTACCCATTCTCCGCCATCTCCTCAAAGAGTTGATTCAGCTGTGGCGGTGTTTTGGTCAGCATGTTCCCGCCACAAACCGAATCAATCAGCTGCTTATCCTCTGGGAAGAGGGCGTGATAGAAGGTGCCCACCTTGAATGCATCATTGAAACCATGATTGGGACACCTAAGGAAAAGACTGGTGTATCTCTCCCAAGCATCCCTGATGGTCTCATCTTCGTCCTGGGTGAAGTGGGTGATCTGCTTCTGCAAGTCAGCTGTCTTGGATGGAGGATGGTAGGTCGAGTGTCTAGCCACTCCTTGGCCTGCCCCTCCAGAGTGAATGGGAAGTACCTCAGCTGGATGGCATCTACGGGTACCCCATTGATCTTGATTCCATCAATGAGCTCGTGGAATCGCCGGAGATGTGATCGGGGGCACTCCCCCTCCTTACCACGGAACACCACTGAACCGCGCAGCATGGTGATTACTGAGGTGCTCACCTCAAAATTGTTGGCTGGGACATGAGGATGCTGAATGGGTGACCTCATGTCCGCGGCTCTGGCGGTCCAGTAGGATCCCATGGTTTGCTCCTCAGGGATCATATCATGGTTCCCTGGTTCAGCCATCTCTTCTTCTTCCTCCTCTAACTGCAGCTGTGATAGCGCCTCCTCCGCAGCCAGTCGCGCCTTTAGAGCCCGCTTGAAGTTTCTGCAGGTTCGTTCAAGCTCCTGGTCTAGTGGTAGTAGATCTCCCGACTGGCTACGGGTCATGCACTACCTGCACACAATCAGCAGAAACAACCCGTGAAGGCACACAGGTGGAAGAGATAAAATGCAGTAAATAAAAAGCTAGAGTAACAAATTCTCACGTTTCCCCAATAACCTAGAGGGTCCCCGGCAACGGCGCCAAAAACTTGACACGCCAAAACACAACACCAATCTGCGACCAAGTGTAATCGCAGACCGGGAATGCAGTAACAGGCAAGTTATATTATCAACCCGGGCTCTAGATCTACTGCTTACTCAGTGATTCTCTGTTATCTAGCCAACTAAAGTAAGTGATTGTTGTTTAAACTAAAAGCAGAAATAAAGCAGGAAATTATTCGGTTTTCTTAAGCAGGAAAGAGTCACTCGGGAATGAATCCCCCTAGCTCTTTAGTTAGGTTTTAATTGCAATTTACCCTGGGTTGATTTACTGTTGATTAAACTGCGGAAGATCCGACAGTAGCTTGGAATCTCTTAAGCTGACCAAGCCCTCTCAGTCTAACTACCCGGCAGACGACTAGTCTTCACCGGGATAGAAAGCTGAAGCAGTAAGAACAGAAATTCACTACTGGAATTAGATTCCAGTACAAAGCAGTAAACTGGCTAGCTCTCGTATAGCCAATCTCCTACTATCGAATGATGAGACTCTAGCAACCTAATCAGATTCTATCTATCTCAGATTGCAGCAGGAATCAGGAAAAGTTGATCAGACTTCAATTGACTCAATAAACATGCATCATTCGATTATAATCAAACAGTAATATCATCCCAAGTCATTACAATCAATCCCCTAACACATAGAACTAGGGTTCTTCATCCCCAAGTGAGAGAGAGGTTCTACTCCATAGAGGGAGAAAAGAAAACAGTAATCGGAGTAGTCATACTCATAATGATGAGGAAAATCTGCTCCGGGATGATGATTTCCACTCCTAGGACGCTCTCCAAGCTTGATTTGATGAAACCCAGCTCCAAGATGGCTTCTAGGGTGAGTTCTTCGCACTTTCTCTCTCTAAAACTCTGTTTTTGCTCAAGGAATTCGATCCCCTCTCTTGCAGCCCGGAATTGGGTTAAAACCAGGAAATCCCGACTCACACGGGCAGGGCCATACGGCCGTGTGGCATACCCAGTTGCCCGTGTGAGTCAAAACGCACCGTATCACTTAAGTTCGATCTTCAGGCTTCTCACACGGCCAGGATGGCACGGCCGTGTTTGATTTCCATCTGCCCGTGTCTGCTCACGGCAAAAGTCACACGGCCAGAGCACTTTGTCACACGGCCGTGTGAAATGTCAGGGCAGGCCGTGTTTGCTCTCGGCAAAACACACACGGCCAGAAATATGAGCCGCACGGCCATGTGATTTGTGGGTGTGCCCGTGTGGCCTCCTTTGTACCTCGCCACGCGTCCGATCTTCATCCAATCGACCCCAAACTCGCTCCCAAGCCTTCATTCACGTACTAGGACCTGAAATATCACAAACAAGCACAACCTAGCGTGAAATCGGCCTAAAACACGAGAAATCACATCTCAAACGGTGTAAGAACAGGGGTAAAAACATGTGTAATTAACGGTCTATCAATGCCTCTCGTGATTTTTTCAGGTACTTTTCCTTCACACATAGAATTATCCTGAGCATGCTAAAATAACCCTAGAAGTTTGCATAATCTAACTTTGTTTGAACTTTTTTAGGTGTCAACCACCATTCGCAAACTTGCGTATTTGCATGTGCTTTCTTGGCTAACGAGAGAGAGGAAAATTATGTTTGAGTGTTGGGAGCTTTGAAGAGAAGGCTAGGCGGTGTAGATCCCAAGACTGTTATTACAGATGGGGATAGAGCAATGCGTAATGCTATTCAGAAAGTATTTCCCGATGCAACACATCGTCTATGTTCCTGGCATATAGACAAGACTATAACCAGAAATGTGAAGAATCATCCTACTTTTTTGCCCCGATGGAAGCATTTTGTGTCAGCTGATTGGGAACCTTCAGAATTCGAAGAAAAATGGAAATCAGTGGTTGAGGAATGCTCCCTTCAGCACAACAATTGGGTCTCCAATTTATTTGATCAAAGACATGAATGGGGGTATGCATATTTGCGTTCGAAGTTCTTCGCAGGCTTGAGTACAACATCAAGATGTGAAGGACTGAACTCTCAACTTGCCAATTATATCGAGAAGGATAAAAATCTCCTTGAGTTCTTTATTCACTTTGATCTTTGGACTAGGGATATGAGGGAGAATGAGCGACATGCTGATTTTGAATCCATTCATCGAGAACAAACCATCACAAGCAATGTCTTAGTCTCACTTCAGAAGAGTGGAGCGGCGGTTTTCACAAAGAACGCATTCTTCTTATTCAGAGACGAGGTTGAAAAGTCGGCATGTTGCATAAGGTTGGAGACAGAGCGATCGGAAATTGAGCGTGTGTACAAGGTCAAGGTGTCTGGCATGGATAAGGTTTTTCAAGTCACGTACGCAGTTGAACCCTTTGCAATGGAGTGTAGTTGTAATCACTACAATTATATGGGAATACCATGTCGTCATATGATTTTTGTACTGAAAGAAGAGAGCATACTGTAACTTCCTGAAGGCCTAGTACGTCGAAGATGGTCAAAGAAGCCTAAGACACTAGAGAGCTTGGACGAAGCAGACATAATAGATGAATCTCAACTTTTCGCATTAAGGTTTGCCATGACTATCACTTTTAATATTTTTTTTTATATTGGTTCGAAGCTAGGTGAACATTAATTTTACTCACTTTGTATAAAATATTGTGTCAATCAGGTATGGTAGTATTCAACAACACAGCTTACAACTAATGTTAAAAGGGGCAAAATCTAGTGATTGCTTCAAGATTGCTCGTGAGGGAATTCAGTCATTATGTGAAAAGTTGGACATGGTGGACACTGGCAACGTGGACATAACCGGCATTAATAGACCGAAGGCGAAAAAAATTTTGTTGGATCCATTACAGGTCAAAGCTAAAGGTTCGGGGGCTAAAAAATCTAAAAGGAAGAAAAGAGAACCACGACAGTGTAGCAATTGCGGTGAATGGCGCCACTATAAGACCCGATGCCCACATCCTGTTGGCTATGTGAAGCCAACCTCAAACTGTGATGCCCCGAATGATGGTGTTTCGGAAGAAGGTGGCGGTGGCGATGACACCGATGTTGTTCCTCCCACCACTTAAGATCAGTCGGAAACAGTACCGAAGAGAAGGCAAAAGCATTGCCGTAAGTGCGGTTCTACCAATCATAATGCAAGAACGTGTACTGGGTCTGGGCCATCCGATGATGAAAATGACGATGATGAAAATGACAATGACGACGATTATGAGAAACCTAGGGTAAGAATAAGATATAATTGTTCGTGTCTACACAATGCAGTTGCATCCAATATTTTTGTACGTCTAAAATCGTCGTTATCGATTTTGCAGAAGAGGCCTGTTACAAGAAGTAGCAACCTAAGGATTGTTGAAAACTTGAAGTGAAGATGGACGTCCTTATCCTATTCGGATTAGGACTAATGGACTATGTGAAGACTGCCAGTATCAGCTTGAAGCGGCGTCGTTTGAATTATAAGAAGACTGTTGCCGTCTGCGGTGTCGTTTTAATTGTGTGTCGTTTTATTTATGTGTCATTGTGTCTATTGGTTTATAAGAAGACTACTGCCTTCTACGGTGTCGTTTTATTTAGTTCGGATGGATTTGATTGAATTCGATATGGATGTTGCTCCCTAAATAAATCATGTACAACATTTCAGTTAAATTATTTTTCTCACTCGTTTTTTTTTATTGAATTATTAAATCGGATTTTTTACTTGTTTATAAAGTTACTTAATTTTGGCTACTAAAATTATGAAATGTAATTTGGGCGTGAAATGACAAGAGCATGCGCCGACAGAGGACTTCTGAAAATGGAGGCAGTAATCAAGAAATAAACTACAGTATTTTTATTGAGTGAAAGATCTCTCACCGATATGTTATTAAGATCTCAAACACTAAAAGTACAAATCTTGAAAAACAAAAGGTTGTACTTTCCCTCCTCCCACTTTTATACTATACATATGGCAACTTTCCCCTCTTGTATATATTTTCGGAGCATGATCAACAAGTACGCGTCAATGTAGCCCAGAAAAACCATCATATGACGTAGGGTTCCACAACACCTATTATGGAATCGTAACAACATATGATGATTCTTCCGGCTATATTCAGACGGCGACTTATTGTCATTGCTCCCCTCCCTGCCTCTAACAAAGACCCTGCATGGAGAGCAAAGGAGAAACAATACAACGAAGGATTTAGTTTAACAGTCATGATCTAACAATGACATAATGAAAGGAACTGAGATCTAAAATAATAAGCAGTCTCATCATTACCCCTGCACCCGATAATAAAGCATGGGACAGGAGGACGAAGAGGCGGATGGGGTTGATTTTCGGGGTTGAGAAGATGGGAGAAAGGGGTCTTTTCAGGGATTGAGAGGAGGAACGAACAACAGCAGGAGATGAGTGCCTCTCGGGTTTCGGAGCATGGTCTCTCCCTCTCTGATTAAAGAATTTATAAATGAGCTCATAAATTTACTTTGCCTTTCCAGCCCTTCCCATTTACTGAAAATCACACTCCCTACCGCTGCCTCGGCCTTGGTAACGTCAGCACTGGTTAGGGGCAAATGCGACTTTCCGAAAACGGCGATATCTGATTGGGTGACACGCCGCGGTTAGGATTGAAGCTCTTTCACCATCGGATTAAAGGAAAAGTTTAGGAATTGACGGCGGGAGATGGGGATGTGCTTTTAGACTGGCTTTTTAGATTAACCAACTTTTTTGTTTACCAAAATTAATCTACTGATTTGGTACATGTAATTGTAACCCTAAACCCTGAACTCTAAACCCGAACCAATCAATACCATATACTCTACAACAATAACACCTTATAGGCTTATACCCGAACCAATCCATCCCATTGCTTATTTGTAGATTAACCAACTTTTTCGTTTACCAACATTACTCTATTGATCTGGTTTATGTTATTCTAACTTGAATCATAACCCTAAACCCTAAACCAAACCCTAAACCCTAAACCAAACCCTAATACACGAACCAATCAATACCATATACTCTACAACAATAACAACACCTTATAGGCTTATACCCTAATCAATCAATACCATATATACTCTAAACCATCAACACCTTGCTTATTTAGACCATCTCCAATGGTGCAATTCTTGAGAATTGCAACCTGATGTGGCAAGGGAGTGAAAGTGGGATGGTGAGTTGCATTGATGTGGGATCAATTACAAAAGTTGCAAATTTGCATCTGATGAATGTTTTCTCATGCAGTTGCAAATTTTCATGCAGCACACATATATACAATTCCAATCATAATACTTTACATAATTCGAATAACACAACAACAAAAAACAACTTGAGAGAAAAATCAAATTAATATAACACACTCACCAATTAATATTGAATTGCATTGAAAATTAAGTAGGACCCACGGTCACAATTGATGTATAGTTAAAGTTGCTGAAGTGGCAATTGGGACCATATATTTGCTCGGTGTTGGAAATTTGAACTGAAACTGGAAGTCCTCCTATGCCGAGTCGTTTGGTATATAAGAAGACTATTGGCTCTTGCGGTGTCGTTTAATTTATGTACTCATTAATGGTCAGTTGAAGGCAATTTTTAAGCACTCTAAATAAATCATGTGCAACATTTCAGTTGAATAATCTTGAGAACTAGTTTTTTTTATTCAATTATTATATCATATTTTTTGCATTAATTTTGAGCACTCATTAAATGGGTAGAGCATGTGGCGACAGAGGAACAGAGTTCGAAATCCGGCAAAAAATCCGGTTGGCCCAATCGTAAAGACTTCTAAAAATGGAGTCAGTAGTCAACAAATAAAGTACAGTATTTTTATTGGGAATGTAGGATCCCCTGCAGATTTAGAAGATCTCAAACGCTAATAGTACAAAGTACAATATTTTTATTGGGAGTGTAGGATCCCCTGCAGATTTAGAAGATCTCAAACGCTAATAGTACAAAGTACAGTATTTTTATTGGGAGTGGAGGATCCCTCGCGGATGGGGTTGATTTTCGGAGCATGATCAACAAGTACGCGTCAATATCGCACAAAAGAACCACCATATGACGTAGGGTTCCACAACACCTATTATGGAATCGTAACAACATATGATGATTCTTCCGGCGATATTCAGACGGCGACTTATTGTCATTGCTCCCCTCCCTGCCTCTAACAAAGACCCTGCATGGAGAGAAAAGGAGAAACAATACAACGAAGGATTTAGTTTAACGGTCATGATCTAACAATGACATAATGAAAGGAAATGAGATCTAAAATAATACGCAGTCTCATCATTACCACTGCACCCGAAAATAAAGCATGGGATAGGAGGACGAAGAGGCGGATGGGGTTGATTTTCGGAGTTTCATATTGAGAAGATGGAAGAAAGGGTTCTTTTCAGGGATTGAGAGGAGGAGGAACGAACAGCAGCAGGAGATGAGTGCCACTCGGGTTTCGGAGCACGGTCTCTCCTTCACTGATTAACGAATTTAAAGATTGACTCGTAATTACTTTTACTTTCCCTCCCTTCACATTTACTGAAAATTACACTCCCTACCACTGCCTCGGCCTTGGTAACGCCAGCATTGGTTATGGGCAAAAGCGACTTTCCGAATTCGGCAATATCTGATTGGGTGACACGCACGCGACAAGGATCGAAGGTATTTCACCATCGGATTAAGGGAAAAGTTTAGGAATTGACGGTGGGAAATGGGGATGTGCTTTTATAAATAGTCTGAATTTGTAGATTAACCAACTTTTTCGTTTACCAACATTACTCTATTGATCTGGTTTATGTTATTCTAGCTTGAATCATAACCCTAAACCCTAAACCAAATCCTAATACACGAACCAATCAATACCATATACTCTACAACAATAACAACACCTTATAGGCTTATACCGTAACCAATCAATAACATATATACTTTAAACCATCAACACCTTGCTCCTCCCTTATACCATAACCTTCAAGACCTTATACTGTATACCAACAACACCTTCTTCTATCTCCATCCCCAACTTTCAATTTATAATAAGTGTTTCCTCTGAAATTAAAATGGAACCCACCTTGGCAATTGCTAGCATAATTTAGGGATGTAGATGAATAGAAATTGATAAGTGATGAATTGCTAAAATTGATGATGTGGCGGTAGGGACCTCGTTTAGAAATTGTTGTTCAATTTTAGGGATGAAGATGATCAATACACTAACCCAATACCATATACTCTAAACCATCAACACCTTATACAATATCGTATTTTAGGGATGGAGATGATCAATACACTAACCCAATACCATGTACTCTAAACCATCAACACCTTATACAATATCGTATACCTATACGCTGATAAATTAAAATTATAACTTGCTTTTCAAAACATAAATTAAAAATTGATACTCACTAAGTATCGAACCACAAACCTCTACTTTATTGACTAAGCAAATAACGGACAATTAACCAATTAAGCTACATCACATTGATGACCATTTTGCATAATTTCGCTTTCTTATTAAGTGAAGGGTTAAAATGAACGATAAATATATCACAGGGGATTGTTTCAACTTTGGCGGGGACCGAGAGAGTGGAAAAGGGGTAATTATTCTACCAAAAATGAAAAGAAAAGGGGGAATTAACGAAGAGTTAAATTGGACGGATTGTCTTTAGCACGCCACTACCACCCAAAATCCTTCGGAGCAAAGACGTGTTGGTTCAAGTCAAAGAATAAATGAAGAAAGATGAATTTAAGAACTCTAACTAATTTTGATTCCATATGTGGCGAATCGCTAATGGGCGGGATAACCAACATGGCAAAATCGTTAATGAGGACCTACTTTGCACACACCAAATTATTTTATCTCGTACCGATAAATGTGTAAAGAGACACGCTACAATAATTATGTCTAAATTTTCTGATAATAAGGCATGATCAGCATTTATAAGAAGATGTTAAGACAATATAAAATCGAGAAAAATTAAAACAACACCTACCCTCAGCCGAATCAATCAATACAATATGCTCTGGACCATCAACAATTCAACACCTTATAAACCATCCCATATACCATATACTCTAAACCATATACCATATACCATATACACTAAATCATCAACAACCTAATACACTAACCAGTCAGTAATCATTAACTTAACCATAAACACCTTATACAATAATCGCATACCTATACGCTGATAAAATTTTACATTTTGAAAATACTTGCCCAAGTAAAGTACACAAGTACTTCAAAAGCGAAATTCTAACTTTCGTTTCAAAACATAAATTTAAAAAATGTCCTCACTAAGTATCTAACCACACGCCTCTAATTAGTCTACAAGAGGTTTGTTATGTCAAGAGGGGCAAACAGTGAGAGAGTGGAATAGGGGCAATTAATAAAGAGTTAAATTGGGCGGATTGTTTTTTACCTCGTACCGATAAATGTGTAAATAGACACGCTACCATTTACCGAATCCCAAAAAAAAGATGGAACACATGATTGTGTTTAAATTGCGTGAACGCAAGACATGATCAGCGTTTAGAAGCAGAAGCAGAAGCAGACGCAGATGTAAATAAAAGCCCAACCTCTTCACAATCCGGATCATGTACACAAGCCCACTTTTGAAGGGAATTTAAAAGCCCAACTAGACTTTGTCCTAAACGCACCGTTAATACATAAACACAAGTTAAGGCGACCTCTCCATCTGATTCGAATCAAATTCTGTCTTCTTCCATCTTCTTCCTCAATTAGGTCGAAGACTGTGTTGCTTATTTCATCTTCATTTGTGTAAATTCCAGTCGGAAATAAAATGGCGAAGAACAAAACGTCGATTGTGGATACAAGGAAACGATGATTATGTGGAGATTTTAGATTCCGGTCGGAAATAAAATGGCGAAGAACAAAACGTCGATTGTGGATACAAGGATTTGTGGTTCATAATGATGATTATGTGGGGATTTTAGATTGAAAAGGGATCTTCTCTTCGAACGTGGATACATAGATTTGGGGTTCAAAACATGATGATGTTGGGAATTTGATATTGGATTGGGAGCTAAATCGAATGTCGATCAAATGATAAAAGGATTTGAGATTTAAGATTTCAGAAACGATGATAAAAGGATTATGTTCGAACTTCGAACTAAGAGGGGGCGTCCCCTCCAAGACGAATGAGGGACTAGAAATTGGTTAGGGCGGCGGGTCGTATCCATAGGGTTTAACCTCTTAATCGATATAATTAAACCGGGTACAGTTAGGTTGAAGTCCAATGAACAACGCTTAAACGCTTCGTGATGCTTTTGGTAATTTTCCTTGCCCCCGGTTACCCGTACCCCGGATTTTTCCCTGGGCACCCTAGAACTGCCCATATATATACATATATATATATATAATAATTTGATTTATTGGAACTAATTGATTTATGATATAGTTACAAAATTGGTTTGTCTTTGAGGTCACGTGTTTAAGTTCTCACGACATTCAATGTTAATCGTTGTCCTAAAGCACATGATATTGGTGGGTCTGTGCAAACTTCAAACTCATGACTTAGCTTTTGTTTGAGGATGCATTTAAGGAAGTGGTTAACCACCATACATGCATATGTTCCAACAACTCGAATTATTGAGACTATGACAATTGACTCGATCTAGATGGAATTTTGTATGCAACTCTGGAGTACTATGGTTGTATTGTCTTTATATGTAACTAGATCATATACCCCACGCTTTGCTATGGCAACTAATAAAGAGGATTATATTCTATTCGCCGAAATGGTTTTTTAAAGAACATACACACAACCCGAGTCCCGACCACCAACCCCCCACAAACACCATAGCCAGATTCACGGCCACCGGACGGCAGCCTAAGTCGCCGGCCACAGGACCAATCTCGTCAGCATAATTCGCAGGCCACTGGACGGCAGCACGCCCCATCGTCGGACCAGCGAATCAGGTAAACCCCGTGGCCGACCTCCTCCTGGATTTTTTTGCCCGTCCGGTCACCGGAGGCGGACCCCGTCCGCCTGACCGCCGGCGTCGGACCCCGCCCGCCCGTCCGGCGGCGAGCGGACGGCGGCCGACGCCGGCGAGCGGACGGGGTCCGACACCGGCGACGGCGATAGGGCAGTGTCTTCTTTTTTTTAATTTGAGACATATTATTAATTCTAGAGCTAATAATTTATATTTAATTTATTGCTTTTATTTCTATTTTACATAGTTAAATTCATATGTAGTTTGAATTAAGCGATTGTACTTTGTTGTAGCGCTAATTAGTTTCTTACCGTCAAATTATCGTTATTTTTTAGAGTTAATTAATTTATTGCATATAGTTTAATTTTGTAGAGTCAATTGAAGCACAATCAGTTTAATTCGTAGAGCTATCAATTGAAGCACAATTAGTTTAATTCGTAGAGCTAAAGAAGCACAATTCGTTTAATTAAGCGATTGTGTTTTGTTGTAGCGCTAATTAGTTTATTGTGTTTAGATTTAATTCCTAGAGCTAAAGAAGATTAATAATTTATATTTAAATAATTTTCTTACCATCAAATTATCATTATTTTTTAGAGTTAATTAAATTATTGCATTTAGTTTAATTTTGTAGAGTCAATTGAAGCACAATTAGTTTAATTCGTAGAGCTAAAGAAGTTTAATAATTTATATTTAAATAATTTTCTTACCGTCAAAATATCGTTATTTTTTAGAGTTAATTAAATTATTGTATTTATTTTAATTTTTTAGAGTCAATTGAAGCACAATTAGTTTAATTAAGCGATTGTGTTTTGTTGTAGCGCTAATTAGTTTATTGTGTTTCGATTTAATTCGTAGAGCTAAAGAAGATTAATAATTTATATTTAAATAATTTTCTTATCGTCAAATTATCGTTATTGTTTCGAGTTAATTAAATTATTTCATTTATTTTAATTTTGTAGAGTCAATTGAAGCACAATTAGTTTAATTAAGTGATTGTGGTTTGTTGTAGCGGTAATTAGTTTATTGTGTTTAGATTTAATTTGTAGAGCTAATTTGGTTTAATAATTTATATTTAATTAAATTTCTTATCGTCAAATTATTTTTATTTTGTAGAGTTAATTAATTTAGTTTCATTTTGTAGAATCATATAATTTGTACCTTTCTAACGAGTTGTGAAATCATAATTGCAGGTGGACATGGATTACAATTTTGAACTAATTGGTGATTACACAGACCATTTTTTCAATGGCGTCCGAATTATCATACAGAGGTTATGAAGGATGATAACGACGTGCTTACACATATTTTTTTTGCCCATCCAACTTCCATCCAGATGTTGAAGGCTTGGCCGTACGTGATTCTGATCGACTCAACGTATAAGACCAATGCATATAAATGGCCATGGGTGGAGGTCGTAGGTGCTACTCCAGTTGGGAAGAATTTCAACATCTGTTGTGCTCTCATGAAGGATGAGACAAAAGAGTCGTATCTGTGGCTGTTGGAGTGCATACAACAATTGCTCCATCCACGCGTGCCCACTGTCATCGTCACCGAACACGAAGGTGGACTACTTGCTACGGTTTCTGTGGTCTTCACCCGCACCCCGCATTTGCTATGTGTTTGGCACATCAACACCAATGTGCAGAAGAAGTGTTTGGAAATATTTGGGAAGGACAAGATGGATTTGGTCAACGAGGCGTACGATCAATATTGGTGTCCTATGCTTTATTCTTGGTCCGAGCAAGGTATGTTGGCCGCGTTTGGCCGCTTTAGGACAAGATGGGGCAATCACGAGCCACGTCTGTTGCAATACATACAGGGAGTGTGGTGGCAACATCGAGAAAAGTGGCAGTTTGTCATACAAAAAAGTGTTTCATCTAGGAAATACGAGCACAAACAGAGTTGAGTCGTCACATTCCGCTTTGAAAACTTTCCTCCACAACTCGCGGGGATCTATGGACACTGTATGGAAAGGAAACCACCGCTACATTACTAACCAACTCGGGGAGGTTAGGATGATGTTGGAAAAATCTAGACAGAAACCCCTTTCAGCATTCAGTGGTACACCCTTCACATACTTGAGAAGGGCGATCAGCATGCAGGCAATTATATTAATGAAGGAGGCTGAAGAAGAATTGGCGGCTCGCTTGGAAAAAAATGAGAACTCCCGATGTGCATGTCATTTCTCTGTGACACATGGCTTGAGGTGTGGATGTCAAGTTATGGATGGCAGAGCGCGAGACATAGAGATATACCCAGGTGATATTCATATATATTGGCGTACACTGACATACGAGCATCCACCCAATGCTCAGGAGTACGTGCCCCAGGAGGAGGAGGCTAAATGTCACCTTCACGAGTTGGTTGATGAGGTTGTACGGAGAGGACCAGAGGCAACGAAAAAAGCAGCAAAGGACGTGTTTCGCGGTCTCCACCCGGCGGAAGACAACATTCACGAGCCAGAAGTGAACGAATCACGAAAGGGACGCCCAGCCAAAAAATCAACTGGAAGAACTAAAGGGTGGTGGGAAAAGATATTGCGAGGCAAGAAGAAAGACATGAAAAAGAAGTCGGGAAGCACAACGTCGAGGTCTACAAAGTCGACCAATACCAAGTCCACGGGGACTCGGACAGACGAGTACCCGTCAGACGACCATGCAGCTGAGGAGTGTGATGATCGCGAAGAAAACAACAAATACAACAATCCTGACACAGGTACAATTTAAAATTTTCATAACTGTAGTTATTTATAATAATAGTTTATGTAGAACATGTGCTGATTATCTATTTCGTTCACAGATATCCCTGGATCCAGCACCCAGTCTGATTACGCACACATGGAACTGCTTCCTGTCTTCATTCGGGACCTTATCATTGCCATCCACGACCCGGTGCCAGACGGTCATTGTGGGTTTCGTGCACTTAGTTTTGCATTATATGGTAATCAAGATGGTTCCCAGAGGTGAGGTGACTACTTGCTGAAGAACTCTGTGAGCACGATTGGCGATACACACCCATCTACGGTGAATCTGTGAATGCGGCAATCAGACGCACTGACATTGCTACTACAACACCAACGACTCAACGTCATTGGATGATGGGTGTGGATCTATTCGTATTTGCCACACTATTTAATTTGGCTGTTGTCATGTACAGCTCTTACCTCTTGCCAGTACCAAGTGCGTACAACTGTACCATTCTGCCAGTGGACAACATATCTGGGGCAACCAATCCTAGAGGAGTCATTGTTCTGCATTTCGTCCAGGATCATTGGATCAACCTCTCTTTCCCGGCGGACAAGATACCGATGCCCCCTCTACATGGCATGTGGCCAGGCGGTCAGCAAGAAAGCGTGGATGGATGGGATGCATATTTCGCGCCGTTTAGTCAAATGTGGTTTGATCTTGGGGGTGGGACTCATAGCTTTCCATCGCGCAAAAAGAGGGTTCCAAAGAAATAAATTTGTACTTGTCTTCAATTTAAATAAATTGTAATGAACGTCTTCACTTTAAATAAATTGTAATGAAGTTTGTTTACGTCACATGGAAACATGATATAATAAAAACATACAACATAAACCACATAAGTCATAATCAGATACAAAAAATAACATAAGTCATAAGTCATAGTCTCAAAACAACAAATAAGCAACTGAACACCACATAACATAAGTCGTAGTAGAACAACAGAATAACATAAGTCAACTCGTCTAAAAACAACAAATAACACTCATACATATGACATAAAAATCATACAACTACTGTGGAGGTGTTAGAAAACCCGACTTCCTCCTAAACTCGGGCCACATGTCCCCAACTCCATGACATAAGTCGTAATACTCGTTGGCGCTAGCCATCCACTCCTCCCTACTACCCTGTTCAGCATCCATCCCGGGAGATATCTCAATCCACATCTTGCGTGACAACTGTAAACAAAAACCATACTATTTAAATACACATTAGTTACAATCAAACAAAATTTTACTTAATACAAATAATTTCAAATATGAAAGTACTAACCGTATCAGCATCCGTGATGTCGTGACGAGGTCGGCTGTCACTCAGTATCTGTGGGTGCGAGTGCCTAATGTACCACCCCATGTAATCCTCAACAGACTCCCATGGATTACGTCATGCAGGAGTAGAATAAAGGTCCAGATGCACACTATACGCCCCCTAGTTGTTCCACCACGAATCATAATCAGACTGGTAGCTAAGAGAGTATCCAAGCGTGGAAGCAGGTCGACGCACAACAAGCGGACACTCCGAGGGATACGGTACACTCTGCAGGTAGCCTAACAGTCTGAGGCACCTAGTAGGATCATATGGCTCTACTATCTCTGCAAATCTGAGCAGACCCTGATACAAGGTACGTCTCACCGTCAGATGAGGACTCTGACCATACGGAGTCCAACAAACTGACTGAGGGGTCAAAAAATCAATCGCCTGCCGATAATAAGCCAACATCTGTGCATCCCTCTTATTCGTCGACTGGGGTGCTGTACCGCGCCACCTGAATGCTCCTGCCTTCCCCTGCTCCAGCTCTCGTGGCTCCAACCGACTAGGCCTCAAGGTAGGAAAGTGGTCGTAAATCCAACACTGTAGTAAAGTCAGACAACCCGCCACTCCCTTAGCCTCAGCCCGGGAGGCAATACCAAGCTGCCTGTACAGATACGCAAGTGCTCCTGCCCCCCACGCGTACTCTCTGAGCATATCCGGCCTCTTCACAAACAAGTTGACAACAGCAGAAACGCGGTCCTTACTCTTATCTACGAACAGTGTGGACCCAAGCAGCAAAAGAAGGTAACACTGAGCCTCTCTAGCTGGCGGACCAGACTGCTGCAAATGAGTCAAAGCTCCCACACCCAACAAACCAAATCCTCTGTACCACCTAGACAGACTGGAAACCTCGCCAACCTGCTCCCCGTACTCAGATTCGTCACAATCTAATCCCAGTAGTGCTCAGATGTCAGTCTCCAGTGCACACTTCTCCAACTGCCTCGGATCCACTACCATCGCCTCTCCCTCAACCGCAAGCCCAAGAATGTGTGCCACGTCGTGAAGGAGGATCGTCATCTCTCCAAACGGCATGTGGAAGGTGTTGGTATCCGGCTTCCACCTCCCCACAAATGCCGAGATGAGAGCAGGGTCCAGCTCGCTCTGGAAGGTGATATCAACGAGGTGAGCAAGGCCCGATGTCTCGACGGTAGTCCTAGCGTTATCATCTGCTATCACATAACCATCGAGAACGTGGCGAAGGATCGAACTCCTGTCGTAGCAAGTGATCATCCCTCTATCAGCCTCTCCAGTGTACAGACGGTGGGCAACATGCCCAAGAAAGCTATGGAGCAAACTCGGGTCGCTCGGCCCACTAGGACACGGTCCTCTAGGCTCCCAGGCCTCTCCCACATCAGCAGTACCACTCTGGCCCTCAAAAGGCTGTGGAGCTCTATAGAAACGCCCCGCATGGTCTCTATAGATCCCAGTAACAGCATGAACCCCAGTAACGACATGTGACGATCCGCTGGGGGCACCTCTGTCTCTGATCGGACTGACTGGTGGAATGCGATACTCAACAGCATCCGACTCATACTCCTCCGACTCGTCATCAATCTCATCTGAAGGCTCAAACGGTGAAGCATGATCACGACTAGGACCAGCTCCACTACCAGCCCTACTAGGCATCTGAAAATCAAACTGAGAAAAACCGTCGGCCCTCAAACTCATCGGTGTCACTACTCGCTGTGGCTGTGGCTCATCTCTATCATTTGGGCCCCTATTTCTCGCACTAGCGCTAATGGGGTGCCCAAGGAATCTTCTCAATCTCTTTCCAGCTCCTCCAGAACTACGTGATCCTCCAGAATTACCAGGTGACGCCATCTCTAAACATAGTCAATAATTTTCTATTAATATCTTATAATAAATTATTTGTTGAGCAATTACTTGTTGTTTCATAGAGTAATTATGATACATACAATTTGGTTATCTAATTAATTTAACTAGATAGTTATTTTACTTAATACGATAGGTAGTTATTTAAATATTTATTTCAACTTACTCAATTACTTAACTAAAACATCATAGATAATTATTTAAAATTAACAATTATTTACAATAATTATTTAGATAATTATAATAAATTATCTATTAGCATAGTTAATAATTATCTATTAATCTCTTATATTAAATTATTTTATTAGCAATTTATTCATAGTCATAATTTATTAATTTCTAATTATGATACATACAACTTGGTTATCTAATTAATTTAACTAGATAGTTACTTTACTCAATACGATAGATAGTTATTTAAATAATTATTTCAACTTAACCAATTAATAAACTAACACATTATATAATTAACAATTATATACTAATTATATAATCAAAAATTATATACTAATTATTCAACCAACGCTTATATACTAATCATTCAACTAACAATTATATACTAATTATTCAACTATTATATTAAACTAATTAAGTTACTAACAATTGAATTTAAAATAAATCTAATAAATATTTCATTAAACCAAATTAGTCAAACCCAATCCGACCGGTCCGACCAGACCCAGCGGACCCGGTCCGACTGGGTGAGGCGGACCGCGTCCGACCGGGGGAGTCGGACCTCATCCGCTCCGACAAGTTGGACCGCGTGAAGACAAAAATAAAAAAAATTACCTAGAGCGAGCTTAGGAGGTCGGCGGCGGCGAGATCGAACAAGGGAGACTCGGCGGCGACGGCTTCTACGCTCGACGGTGGGGAGGTCGGACGGCGCTGCTGGTCTGGGTCCTCGCCGGCGGCAGCTTCTGGACTCGCGGCGGCGGCTTCGGATCGGCAGGAGGGAGGAGTGGTCGGTCGCGGTGACGGATTGGTAGGTTGGTCGGCAGCTTGGAGGGGGTTGGCGGCTGGGTTGGTCGGCAGTTTGGAGGGGGTTGGCGGCTGGGTTGTTCTGCAGATTGGGAGAGGGTTGGGAGGTGAAGGTTGAGGGTAGATAGGGTTAGGGTTTTAAAATAGAGCAAGGGCAAAATCGTCTTATTTTTTGTAACTACGGGCGGCAAATAGCGATTCATCTAATAAAGTGTGTGACTAATAAAGTGTGTAATTATTGTTAATCCAACAACGCCTGACACCCACAGTTAAACAAATTTAAGATTCAAAATGGTTCTTTTAAGGAGAGATTATTTTCCAAGAGAATCATTGTTATACAAAACCATCACTTATGCTCCCATATGTTGCCATGTTTGTGCTAATAATCAACTGATTAGGTAATGGTCCGATCCATTTAACTGTGCCTTTCACTCTCTTTTGCTTTCCCGTTCTCAGTTTTTTAGTTTCTTTTTCAGGCTGCTCAGTTCTCTTGAGCCCTGGTCTTGTATTTCTGTTACTTTGTTTCTTTTTTCTCATAATAAATTTTCACCATTATAAAAAAAAAAAATCAACTGATTAGGTGGAACAGAGAACTTGTATTCATTCGAATAAAAGGGTTCGTAAGCAGAGAAATATAGCTAGCCGTTAGCAAAAACAAAAGAGAAAATAGAGGCCGGTTATCAGTAGAAATTTATTTAAGGTATGTCAAATGTGGAAAACAAATATATAACCTAAGTTTCAGGGTGTGTTTCATCTTCTGAAAATTTTCTAAAATACAATTATCATACAAATTATGAAGAATGTTAAGATATTACAACAAATATCATTCACAATCCCGCAACTCATCTTATTTTGAAGTGCTTTTCACTTTGTTTATTAGAGTAAGCACTTGCAATTAACAACTAATAGCAACAAACATCTCTAAGTTTTGAGTTTTGATTATATTAAACTCACTTAGAAAATTTATGAAATAAAAGTTAAATAGAGATCACTAAACATTCCTCTTTTATAAACTTATTTACAATAATATAGAGATACACATAAAAAAAATTTTACTCTACACTTTTGAGCCAAGGTGGTGTAAATGACCCACCTTGACCACAAGTGGCTCTGCCACTGCCGGTTATAGCTATTCTTTGGCTGCAATTACCGGCCTTCTCGTTACTCCTTAGTGGAAAATCTTTCATTTCTTTCCTTTGACCTCCAGTGTCCCGGTTATCTCACTTGATTTAATGGCTAGTCTCAAATCATATTCGGTTTTTCAATTCGTTTTACGTTTGCCAAGGTCAATTGCCCGATGAACCACATCTAGACTTTGTATTTCAATCCTTTTGCTTGGCTGGCTATTCATTGCATACAAGTTATCTTGTAGCTGAATGCTTTAATTAGTACCCTGATTAATGCAAAGAGTATTTGCATTGATTGATATCAAATTATCAATAACAATCCTTTATACCAACTCGAGAAGATGATTTACACTGTATACTGGTACAAGTTACAACATAAATAGCCTGCACATTCATTCATTCATTTTGGTCCTTTCAATTGTGTTCACTCACTCACAAGCACAAATCTCATAGCAAAAGCTGATGCACTCGAAGCAAGCAAGCGCGGCGCAGATTTGTGACGCCAAGATGGAGCACTGCTTGCTGGTGTGCGAGCAAGCCCTGATGAAGCACATGCAACATAAGCGATCGGCCACCACGCCACAGCAGCTGGAAGCAGCATTCACCAGCTTCGCTGCGGCGTCTGGCTGCTTCCCCTCCTCGGTTCCAGGAGGAGTGTTCCGAGCTGTGGCAACTAGGTTGCCGAAACCAATGCCTAAGCTGCTTCCTAGGTAGATGTTCTGCTTCTCTGCTGATTCTGTCCCCAGCTGCAGGCTCCTGAGTGAGTTCAGTTTGCTGAATACCTGGTTTTGATCAGGAGAAGAAGTTGTAGGATGTGAAATGTCAAAGCTTGCTTAAAGTAAAATATTGAGCATTTGGTCAGCATTGAATACAGAAGAGTTTGGTGATCAAATTTATACTTACCCACTTCAGTTTGAAGTTATGAAGGATGTTAGGGAAATGGATTGTGGTGTTATGTATACGTACCTCCATTACTAGATGGGTTTCTGGTGGTTTCTCTCCTTTGTCTGTGTAAATCAGAATCATACTGGTGTATTCAGATGGAATCCCTTTCTGTATGCTCATTTTGGCAACCTGAAAAGGGAAATTTAGTTACTACTGCATTATTGGCTTTGAATGGACGAGCATGATTAGAAAGTTCTGAAGCGAACCTTCTCCTGAAGTTCTTTACTTTGTGATAGCCAGGTCGTAGCAGTTAGCAAGTCGATCTGTCTCCTAGCAAGCACCTACAAGAAAAGCAAGGAATATGAATAACTTCAGACCAAGCTTTGGTGAATCAGAAAAGAGAGTTGAGAATCCGAAAGTTCGGAGGAACATTACTCTATCTAGTGGCAAATCCTTCGTTCTTTTCACTTTCAAATCCATAGTAAAATTAGTCATATCTGCCCAAGTCCCTGTAACTTTGACGGACTCCGGGAAAGTCCCATCGTATCTCCCAGACACTAGCAATGGAGCTCCAGTTGTCAGGTCCGGGATACTAGATGGAAGCAACTGCATTTTGAATTCGTCAGAAGCATTAGTGAATGAGAATCAGAGAAAAGAAAATGGGATGGTTCCAGATTTATTGGATCAGTGCTGCGATTCTGGCGAAATGAAACAATGTACCTCGAGTGAATCGAGATGTTCCAGGCAGTCCATGCTAATGTTGGCTATGAGAACAGATGAAGCAGTCGTGAATAGTCTCTGTAGTCGAGAATCAACTGAATCTGGCAAATGAAAGAAATGGTAAGTTCCCGAAATCTAGCTTGAGTTTTCACTAGATGAAGAAATCTTTATTGAATCAGAATATCTGGACTGACCAGCATCAAAAGCACAATCGAAATGGCCCTTGGAAACTTGAGCCAGCATTTGCAAGAAGTAATGATTGCAGTATGAACCTGTGGAAATGGTTTTCCCATAAAGGGTTAATAATTGTGGTAATCATAGGTATGTGATTTGTAGTCATCTAGTTTGCATCCGGAAATGGGTACCCTGATCTCCCAAAGAAAAAAACCCTTACCTATACCAAATGTACATATGCGAGGAGAAATGGAAGTTCCAGTTGCTGCACTAGCTAGTGAAGCTTTGACGAAATTGCAGATGTCTCTCTCGTCCCCAACGGTTCCATCAGTGACGAGGAAAATGAGAGGAATTGAATTGGTTGTTTCAGCCAAGAGCTTCATGGCCTAAACATAAAGGTGCATTGCAAAGTCATTCAGCCCTAAAATACCCAGGAACAAGAAACAGGAGACTGCATAGATCTTTCCTTATTAGACACGATAACTTGCAGCATTTGCCATACCTGTTGAAGAGGAGGCAAAATGTTGGTACCCCCTTCTGCAAGTAACTTGTCATTAAGCCATTGGTTAGCCTTGACTATTGTTCCTTGGGTTGCAGGCTCCATCAAGGGCGAGAATAAGTACATTTCCCCGTTGAAAGCAATGATGTTAAAAGAATCCTCCTGGTTCAGTTTGTATAGTGATGACATTATTGCAGTTTTGGTGTTTTCAAGAAGATCTCCTTTCATGCTCCCACTGATATCAACTACAAATACGACTTCCTTCATAAAAGCCTACCAGGAGATCAACAAAAAGAAGGAATATTTGGAAGTTAAGTATCAAGAGATGCAGGCAGAAAGATAATTAAGGACTAGTTCAGTGGAGTAGCTAACCTTCCTAAGTTGGTTAGTTCCAGGGAAGAGATGCAAACAGAACATCTGCCTTTCCTCGAAATCTCTCAGGAATGGTGACTGCAAGAGTACACCACCAAATAAATCTGCGGAACAGACCTACGAAACCAAGCACAGAATCATAGCTAAGGTCAATTCCACCCAAGGCACAGAATCACAGCACAGAACATTCACAGCATTACACTTACAGAGTATGAGAAACTGAAGTTGGAAATTGACCAAGTATTGACTTGTGCTTCATACAAAAACCCAATTTTGCCAACTTCTCTCCTTAACTCCTGCGGACAAGAAAACCCAGCGGACATATTCTAGGTCTATCATTCAAAGCCAACAACATATTCTCATAGCAGAATCAAGATGATCAAAGTTACCGTCAGGCCGTGGCTGCTGCTCTTGAATGAGATTTCCTTGTCGATACCAGAGTTCACGTTCAACATTATCTTCTCTCTTCTGCAGATCCTGGTGCCGATCGGATTGACAAACGATGGAAAACTAAATGGCACGTCAAGGCTGAATTGACCCCCTCCATATACCAACTTCTGCGACCAGCTCACTTTTACTGATATCATAGAACCCCCTGCAATCTAATGACACAATGCAAAAACCAAAAGAAGGCCCATCAATACATGAATGAAACAGAAATGCCTGACAACCAATACAAATAGCAACATCCATGTAGACGAATAAGCCAAACAATAGTCCATTATGGGAAATGTAGTTATCTGGAAAATATTAGTTTCCAGATATGGTTTTAGCGTCTCCTAACCAACTGTCCAACTCAGCTATTGGAATGACAGTACTCATAGGCTCTTTGTGATCTTTCAACAAACGAAAACTTGTAATAAAACGGGAAAGAAACGTTTCTTTTGTCACCTGTGGAATTCTGAAAGTGTAGATGTTGCCTTTCAAGTATCGCCCATCTCCGCCAACTGCTTTGCTTGCTTTCGACAACTCGTCTGCATCATCCGCCGTCATCAATCGGCTATGGTACAACCTTCCCGTTACTTCAACCTCTACACTCAGAATTGTACCCTGCTATTAGTACTTACTATTAGCCAAGCATCAAATTTTCCTTCCCTCAATTCTTCCCACACAAGCATTTTATCGAACACATACCGGACTAACCACAAAAAAAACAAAAGTAGAACCGGCAATGCTAATCCAGTAGAGCAGAGATATCTCTCGCTCCCGATCACTAACCTTCTCGCCCATCGGAACCGCCACGCGGCAGTCGCAGGTCCGCCCGGTCTTGACGCAGTGCACGCGCCACCGTCCCGCGAATCCGACGCGCGCGTGGTCCAAGCAGCAGTCCACCTCCAATTCCGCCCCGTACATGTGGAGCGGTATCAGCGCCGGGGGATCGCACCGGCCGTGCACGTACGGCTGGTAGCTGGGCACGTCGGGGTTGTCGACGGCCTCCGGCTCCGACACCACCGCGTAAACAGTGACCGCTGTCGGCAAGTAGCTGATCTGCTGGTCGCTGCTGCCGCCGCCGGTGGACGACCTCCTGGACATCTGCCGCACCATCTCCGGCGGGGTTGGCGCCGCGGCGGCAGATTGTTTGCCGTAGTAGATTCGCTTGGACAGCTTGAGCCCGTATGCGACTGAGGTCTCGAACTCTCCGGCCATGTTATGTTAGGGTGAGAAAAAGCTTCCGATTAACGGAATTCTAGCCGGCGGGGAAGAACGGTGAGGGGGGAAAGTGGGAATTCGGGAGCTAGAAATCGGAAGGTCTCCTCATTTTGGATTTATAGCTTCAAAGAGCTTGAGCTCTTAGTAAAAATGGAGTTGAAAAAGGAGAAAGCGAAAAAGAAACAAACAAAAAATGAAATGAATTATTGCGCGAAAAAGAAATACGATTTGGAGGGAGAGGTGGTTGAGAAATAGCCAAAAAATGTTTGACACGTCAGTATTTATTTGGAGGGAAGAGTTTGATATAGGGATGGCAATGGGTCGGGTTGGGGCGGGTTTTGTCAAACCCAAACCCATGGGTTTATCCGTTAAAAAAATTCGGGCTAAAATCCGATGGGTTTGAAAAACTCAAACCCAACCCGCTGGGTATCCGCGGGTTCATGGGTACCCGTGGGTTTTGTGGTAAAAAATTTACAATAACAAATTTCTTTCAAAATAAAAGTTTAACATCAATTTCTCATACAAATTAATCATACAAAAAACATCAATCTAGAGCATACAAGCAAACCGCAAATGATCAATACAAATTGTTCAAAATTAAAGATAAACATCTATAAACAATAAGATTAATTGAAAGATTCTTCCTCGTCAACTAAGTTTCTTCACTCTTCACTTCATAATATCAACTTCATTCTAAACAATTAGAAAGAACAAATTATACATGTCTCCACAAACATAAAGAATATTAGTTGTTTAAGGAAGATATATTATTTATAATATTAAATATACCGGGAAAGTAATTATATGTATGTGGGCGGGTACCCATGGGGCGGGTTTACCTAAACCCAAACCCAATCCGACTCGGTGAATAGTGTAGCGGGTTTAAACCCAAACCCGACCCAAAACCCATCAACACGAGTTTTACCCGCATTGACCGGGTTGGGTCGGGTGGATACCCGTAGGTTCGGGTTTTGTTGCCATCCCTAGTTTGATAGAGATCAGCTGTGCTCGGGTGTATTATTACGAGGACTGAGGAGTTTCTGTTATTTTCCCGTCGTTAACTTTTTCTGGTAAAGAAGGCTGCAGTGCAGCCTGCATCGATAAAGTGGATTAAGATTTAACTACTCAAATGTCAAATCCGTTTACTTCGGTTTAAGTAACCAGACCACTAACTTACAAGCCGTTAAACAATTTAAACGCTAATCATAGATTAGTGATTACACTACTAATGTAGTATATATATATAAGTTATTTAAAGTTTCAACAATTACTCGATATTCATATTCAGATAAAATATAGTATTACATCAAAATAAAAATGTTCATATACTTGAATACAACAGATAAGTCAACATCAAAATTGTTGTTATTGCCTTAAGAGGAAGATACCATATAAGAGACTTGAACAAACAAACAAACAAAAAACAAGTTTTTTTACCAACACATTATTGATTCAACAATGTTAATGCCAGAACAACGCTCATGAAGTAATTAGACCGAAGAGCATTGTTATATAGAGTTATTAAACACATGACCATTGTAGATATAATTGTGTTCAAGTATATTTCAAACATCTTAGCCAATTATTTTCGTATACATGTATTAAAATGAGCAACCAACTAATCGCTAACATTTACATATTGTGAAATGTTTTTCATACGATTTATACTCTACCAACTACAACGATTTTAAACTCACATTACCAAAAATCAATAACATTACTAGCAATTACTCGACAGCTTATACTTATATAATTCACATTAGGTTAATTAATTAATTAATTGAGTCAAATTGTGTCTTGAATGATTGAGTTTGAGTGGATGGAATAGAAGTATGTCTGAAAAGCATGGTTGTCATGCCGGTGGCATGCCACCCGGTTGAACCTGGTTCAACCTGTGCCGGTTATGAAACTGGCGTGACATCACCGGTATGACCGTTATGATCGACTTACGCATTCTAAGTAAAATGACATCATTTTAATGAACTTAATGAATAAAAAAATTAATTTATTATTCATTTTATGAATGTAATAGCTAAAAGTTGATGATATTTGTTGGATTGTAACTAAATTGTCCACAAATATGTTTTATATATGATTAAATACATTAGATATTAATTGTTTTCACATTTTTTTTAACCGGCATGAACCGGCACAAACTGGTTATACCACCGGTCGTACCATTCCACTTGCCAAACCGGCACAACGGTAAAAACCGGTTTGACAACCTTGCTGAAAAGGGAGTAAAAGAATGTAATCATCCAATCCACTACTGCCATCAAGTAGCTAAAATCACATGCCCCTGCGAGAACTATGCTACCTAATCTGAACGGTGGGCTTCCAAAAAGAATACGACAATAATAATTAAGTAGCAAAATTTCAATAATTGTCACTACTACAACCATGTTTTAAAACCAATTTTCTAATTAATGATAGTGACTCATCATGTTAACTATTATTTTCTCACTTGGCTAGGAAAAGGGCGCATCATCAAGTTCGCAATCGATGTTGCTCCCCACTACCGGTTTTAGTTAATCATCCACTATCCACGAATGAACCGTAACCCACTATTCAAGGATTTTGCTTGTAACTCACGAGCGAGAGAAAGACGTTGGTGTCTATAAACCTTTGATTTATTTGATTGATACCGAACTAATGCCGAACTTACATATTTATATAAGAAATAAACCTAATACGTAAACCTAATGCTACTCAAACTTCTATTCCTACTCGACTGCCCCTCTCCTTGCTACCCACGAAACCCAACACTACCCTCTACACCTAAAGCCCAATACAAAAATCTACTCATCATCCACCTCCAAACCCAAAATTCAGAACTTTCTTTTCTACAATTCAAGTCAAATCCAACACCCCCTACATGTATAACCATGCAAGCTCTCCTACGTATTCCTAATTAGGGCTATTAATGAGCCGAGCTATTCGTGAGCGGCTCGGTCTCGAACTCGATAAAAGCTCGTTCGATTGAAAATAAGCTCGGTTCGTTAATTAACGAGTCGAGTTTGAGCTCTACCTTGTTTGGCTCGTGAAGCTCGTGAACTAGCTCGATTAGGTGGCTCGTTTAATACAACTCATGAACTGTCTCGTCTTGAGCTTATGAGATGTCCCAACATTGTGACTAGAGAGCCAACTTGACTATAGCTTATGAGAAAATCAATTTATATTTTATGAGTTGGTTTGTTAATTATGCATATAATTATTAAATTGTATATATCACCTCATATGGTGTTTAATACATTGAGTATATGTAAGCAAATATGTCTCATATATGACATAACATTAGGTAATCACATGTATCACATATGACATATAAATATTAGGGTATTTATATTATAAATTATCTTACCGTTGAGCTCGAGCCGAACTTTTGATCTTAATGATGTGTCAAGATTTAACAAATGAGTTGGCTCGTGTTCAACTCGACTCGTTTATAAACGAGTCGAATTCGAACTGGAGCTCGACTCATTTATAAACGAACCGAACATGAACAAGGCAAGCTCGACTCAGCTCATTAACAGTCCTATTCCTAACACGATGAGTAAGTTTCGCTTTCATGTTATTATCGTCTTGATTAATGTGTACTTTGTGATACACGAACTTGATCATACTAGATGTATACGATCTTCCGGAGAAAATTTGTTTTTTATAAAACGTATCATCATACTTAATTGATTAGGATATTGCAGTATATGCGAACCCACCCTTATATGATTTGGGAATAGTTAATATTTTGGCCCAGTTCCTATCTACCACACCGATTATGTTGTGTAGAGTAATAGTCATGTCACTACTCTAGCTACTCTGTGGATCAAGTTGGGCATAGAGTACTTACTGGTCCTTTTTTTTTTTAAAGTGGGTAGTTCAGAATTTTGTCAATTCTGCATTGAAGGTGGGTAGTTTGAAAATTTATGTGACATGACCTAATGGGATGAGTATTATTCGACTAGACATTCAACCTACAAAACACTTGGATGACAACGAGAATGAACTCTTCTTTTGAAATAGATAGATGAGACTTAAGAGGATAAGGTCAATATCTGTTACACAGACAACTTATATGTATTGTCAGTAATGATCCAAATAATTTGCCCAAATTAATCAGAGGTAAACCAAAATTTCTTGAATGACTTTCACCTCCTAGAAACCCGAAACACCACTTTTTCATCTTTTTATTAACAAGTCGATTTGACTTTAATTCTATATATCAGTTTCTATATGTCACAATATTCCAACCATTACGGCGTCACCATGTTTGCTTGCCCAAAAGGAAAACAAGACTGCACATGTATATAATCTCTTAAATGATACATACAATGTTAGCTCGTCACGAAATCAAATTGGGGAATGTTGGGAATTTAGGAGGAACGTAGGGCTAGCTTGTGTCTAGTTTTCCCAACATTAGAAGTCGTTGCTTCAATTGATTCTTCTTCTAACTCTAAGACCTAAATTGTGTACATAGCCTGTGTTGATATGACTTGAATCGGATTATCAGCCGCTACGACTAGTAATCGGGGGTCTCGCTCGCCCGTGGACGTAGCTAACACACATCGTGTTAGTGAACCACGTAAATCGTGTGTCTGTGTTTTCGATTCTCGCTTTCGTATTCTTGCTTTGTCGATTCCGACTATTTTCCGATCCGTAGCAGCGCGTTTATAACAGCCTGATCACATGCAGTAAATGTGACACCCTTTCCCTCTGTTGAGTTATTCAATTGTGATAACGAAGGGTTGAGCTGACCCCACGTTTGTTATTCTATCACGTTGGAAATTCTGGTTTGTTTTCGTTTGACTGTTGGTTGCGAGGCCCTATTCAACTTGCTATTAATTACTATACATGCAAAATTTCATTCCCAAAACTTGCCATATCTCATATTACCAATTTCACCCACTAATTCGGTATTAATGACCGAAGCTCGATGTTTAAGTACGTATTTAGATCTAGTGATGGCAAACGGGTACCACGTCTGCTCCACGCTACTACAGGTCGGGCAGGTAAAACTCGCGAGGGTACGGGGCGGGTCGACCCACTCTTACATGTCATTTGAAAGAAATACACACAAATTTTACTTTTTAATATAAAGCGAAGAAGAAAACACTTTATGAATGAAAAATAGTGATAATAGAATGGGTAATTGAGTCTAACCAGTTGAAAGATTGACTCTAACTAGTTGAAAAAAGTCAAAATAGGAAAAATATGTATAGATATTGTAAAATATTGAGGTAGAATGGGGCCAAGGACGAGACGGGGTAGGATAGGGTGGGTCGGAAGTAGATACCCATGTCCCACCCCACACTACTATGAATCGAGTAATACCCGTCCCATTGCGGGTCAGGTCGGGTAATACCCGCAGCGCGAGTTCAAATTGCCATCACTAGATGCTCATTGTAGTTAAAGTTAATAGCTGAATTAAGTACCGTACATGATGTAGTATTCGTATAAACTTCAAGTTTGGAATTTGATTTTCTTTTTTGTTTTGCAAATTTCATTTGAATATTACTTAAAACCATGATCCATTAAACCGTACCATACCGACGGTTCAACCACAAAATATCAGTATCGGAGGCTAAACCGATAGGCGGTATTTAACGGTACTAACGATTGAACTACGATTAAAACACGGTTTTATCATAAAATACCCTATCGCTGACTTTTTCGGTACGATCTCCGATACGGTTTCATGGACCATGCTTAAAACTATTGAAATCCACTGATTCTATATATCGGATCATATGGTAGAAATGAATGCCTGAAAGGCAAGTGTCACGCTCTGGAAAAACATCAAGGACAATAATGTATGGTACAGCAGCTTGCTTGATCATCACACCTGTCCCCAAAATAATCCATGGATCATGTGAAATTAACAGTTCCTACCTATCTTCTCTGTTTGAAAAGGAAAGATGTGGAGTGGACTTAATTAACGGTGGCTTATTTTAATAAGATTGTCTCTTGTTTGTTTCGTTAATGGAGAAAGCTAAAAGCTTCGAAAACGACCAACGACCAAATTTCTGTGGTGGGACTTGGTCGTGGCTGCTGCCCAATTTTTTGACTTTAGGATTAACCAGTATCATATTTTCTATATTATACCGTTTACTTTTCCCATTGAGCAAAGATTGTGTGTTTAACGTGGAAAACTATAGGTTGGATTTGGTTTCAGTGATAATTAAATTGATGTATTGTGTTCAATACATGTATAATACTATATATGTAATTAAGGAAATTGATAAATTATGATTGTCATAATATATTATTTAAATAAGTTATATTACTTTTTTTGGAAGAAATATCACTTGTCATGTGCTTTTAATATAAAACAAGACAAGACTTATAAAAAAATTAGAGATATTGTTCGAATATAAAAAAACACTCAACAATCTAATATGAAACATGTCTATCACATCACGCAAATAATGTTTGTATTGTTTGACAAAAAACAAAACAAAACAAAACAATGTATCGTGAACAATACAAGTATTGTAACTATCTCAACTTAATAATCACTAGCAAACAACCTATGTGTGAATGTAATGGGTTCATCTCAATAAACTTGTCAAAGCAATCGGAAGATTATGTTCAAATGTAAATTTATACATTTAAACGTAACTAATATATACGTTTGAAATTTGCACAGGCACCACTTATATCTTAGAATATAAATCCACGTTTAATATCGAGGTACTCCTCCTACCCAAAACCCCTAAATGATTGCTTTTGGCAACAATTATTTAGGCAAGTATAATACTAATACAACAATCCTTGCTCATTAGGATGATTTCGACAATTAAGGAATTTTAGTTTAGCCTCCATTATGATCAAAGCATGCAATTAGCGTGAAGTAATGTGGCGATTCTGGAGGAGCATTATTATACTGATTATCATTATTCTTGCAAACACACCCCCAAAAGCAATCTAAAGGATCGAATCTATGTTGGGGTGATAGGAAAGAAAGCAATACCAAGAGAAAATGTGAGACATGTTTCAATTCGGTTTTAAATTCAAATTGTTTCGAAATGGTCTAAATTTAAATTTAAATAATAACAAGAACGAGAGTCTGAATAAAATTTGGTCACTGATCGGCTTCGTTCAATTTGGTCTATTTTCTTCATTTTTTTTTCAAAACAACTCATAAAATCTCAATTTGATTCGTATACTGATTCAATCTATTAACGTGGATTGATTTGTTAGCTACCTAAACCATGTTCCATGAAACCGTACCGAAAAAGTCAGCAGTAAGGTATTTTATGGTAAAACTGTTGTTTAATCGTAGTTCAACCGTTGTACCGTTAAATACCGCCTACCGGTTTAGCCTCCGATACTAGTATTTCGTGGTTGAACCGCCAGTACAGTACGATTTCAGGGACCATCACCTAAACCATTTTATCGTGAAAGTTTTCTCTAAAATGTTACAAATACAAGGATGCAGTAAAAAAAAGTAAAAAACTGTTACAAGGAGGCACTATGGAGTAGAACTGTAGAAGTGACTACAAATGGGCCGAGCGAGGACTCATACGGCCCAACCATCGTGGTAAGCCCATTCAAGACTTTTTCAATTCTTCTCAATTTTGCCGCCGCCACGTAATCCCAACAAATCCAGAACCGCCCTTTTTCCCTTCTTCTCTACGCGAAGTTTTCAGTCTTGCGTTTCGGACCCAAGAAAAAAAAGAAAGAAGAAGAAGAAGGTGCCGGGGAAATCGGCAATCCGAAATTCCATTGTAGGTCGCCGCCGTAATCTCCTATGATAAATTGTGGGTAATCGGAATTTCGGATCTTTTTTTCGGGGATTCTATTTTCGTTGTTGTTGGAGTCGTTTTGAAGCCAAAAACTATAAGGAATCAACCAAACCCACATCAGCTTCCCCGTCATTAGCAGGTTCTTCGCCGATTTCATTTCCGATTTAGGGTTCTTTTTTTCCTCTCCCAATCTCCCCGATAATTTGCTGCTCGCTTTTCTCTCCATTTCATTCCGATTACATCTGCCTCCGATAATTATGTTTAGGTTCGCTAATCAAATCAATTAGTCAATCGGTGATTCCATTGTTGTTCTCTCTTATTTCGGTTCTGTATCTTGTTTAATACCGATGCAAGTTTTCATTTTTTTGTATTGGGTTTGTTTTTTCTCCTCTTTTTACCCTGTGGGATTGATTCGATAATGGTATTGATATCTATGTTTTGGGCTTTACTAAGATTGTAAATGTTCCGCTGCTTCTCCTTGTTTGATTTGCTTTAATGTTCTCTTAATTTGTTCGTTTCCTGCGTTAGTTTCCAGTTTTTTCTCATGCAAGCCAAATTTGCCAATGAAATGTGGATAATAGTTAGGTGCTCTGTTGATGGGGTTGTTTCTTCTAAATCGAGTTTTATTTGCTTTCCTTGGTTTGAGGATTGGCGATGAGGGTTTTAATCGATGTTAGTGGTGGTGTAATGAATAATCAGGCTTAGTCTAATGGCGACAGCAACAATGGCGACGGCAGCCGGTGTGGCAGCCCTTCTGTACTACACTTTGAACCGTAAACTAGAGACGGGCGAATCACCCCATGATGATGATGAAAATGATAGTGGCAGTGAGGTGACAGCAACTAGGATGCAGTTGGGGATCAATCGCGTCTCTAGTAGATTGATTCAAGCTCCTGGTACATGGTTAGAGACAATCTCTACTCTGTCTGAGACTCTCAGATTCACTTACTCCGAAACCCTTGGGAAGTGGCCGATTGCTGACTTGGCATTTGGGATTAACTTCCTATTGAAGAGGCAGGTGAGCTTGCTTTTCTGGTTTTGGCGTCGAGAATTTGTGAAGATTAGTTTTTGTATCACAACCTTATTTTTGCCTGGGTTGATGAATTGCCTGCTTTGTCTTGCATATTTCTTCGAAGTGAAGTTTAGCATCGCAACTTTCAAAGCGATGCGCAATTTTGTTGTTCTGATTTTTTTGGGAAGTTGATTGCGTATGGCCTATCTGCAGGGGAACTTACTTGTTGCTGAGGTATTTGGCAGTAAAGATAGTATGCAGCTAGAGGGACCAGAAATAGCTGCAGAACTAAAGTACCTCTTACACTTGTTAACCTTGTGTTGGCATTTCTCAAAAAAACCTTTTCCTTTATTTCTGGAGGAGACTGGATTCAGTGTGGAAAATGTTCTTCTTCAAGAGCCCAAAGCAGGAGTAAGCCATGCTTCAACTGCTATTATCTTTGTTGCTTACTTTTTGCTTAGTTTTGTATTTTTCATGTATGATCTGGGTCTTGGGTAAAGCTGTTATTAGTGAACCTGTCCTCTTTACCTTCGTCTCTGCAATATGAGGTTGTGGTGATGATTTATCTTCTTGCTAATATGGTTCAGATATTGAAGCCCGCATTTACAGTCTTAGTTGATCACCCGACGAAACAGTTTCTGCTATTGATACGAGGGACGCATAGTGTCAAAGATACGTTGACAGCTGCAACTGGAGCTGTGGTGCCATTTCATCACACTGTCGTCCATGAGGGAGGAGTGAGCAACTTGGTTTTAGGTTATGCTCATGGCGGGATGGTTGCTGCTGCTCGATGGATTTCAAAGCTAGCAATTCCTTGTCTCAAGGATGCTCTTTCCCAGTATCCTGACTATAAGCTCAAGGTATATCTGTAATGATGCCCTCTTATGACAGCATATGTGGGAAAAGATCAAATTTATAGGGAATTAGTTTCTTCAAAGAATACACATCTTTGAGTGGTTGACATGGTGGCTAGTACTGAGGCAAGTAACACGTTTAACTGCATTCTTGAATTGAAAGATTGTAGGGCATTCGTTGGGTGGAGGAACTGCAGCACTTTTGACCTATGTAATGCGGGAACAGCATGAGTTCTTAACAACTACCTGTGTTACGTTTGCTCCAGGTCGTAGCTGCTTACATTTTGGATCCTTTTTATGTTTTTTGAATATTTATCAATGCCTTCTAATATCTGAGGATATGTTAGCTGACATGTTGTTTCATTTGCAGCTGCTTGTATGACGTGGGAATTGGCTGAATCTGGCAATGATTTCATCACTTCTGTTATAAATGGAGCTGACTTAGTTCCTACATTTTCCGCTGCTTCTGTGGATGATCTTCGTGCAGAGGTTACTTCCTGAAGATGTTTTTCTTTTGGGAATCATTGGTGATCTTGTTACTTATGCCTTATTGCTGCTCCTGTTTCTTAATTCAGCAGTCTTCTCTATTTAGGTCACAGCTTCAGCATGGCTGAATGATTTGAGGAATCAGATTGAGCGTACAAGGATACTAAGCACGGTTTATCGTTCTGCTTCGGCATTGGGTTCTCGCCTTCCATCCATGGCCAGTGCGAAAGCTAAAGTTGCAGGAGCAGGGGCTATTTTGCGGCCAGTTTCAAATGGTACACAGGTAACATCAGTCATTCAGGCTATTTCTGTTTCAATCCATCTCGTCAATTAGTATTCTCTTTTTGATCCATCTGATGTGGCTCTCTTCATAGTTGGACGTGTAAAAAATGATTGTGTTGTAACCTTTACCAGCAATTCATGGTAGGGCTTAAATAGTCTCAAATTCAGGGAGTGGAATAGAAACAGTAACTAAGCTTAGGAGGAATGGTACTTTGTTCTGTTCAAAAACCAAGCTCTAATCGGTCCTCAATCTTCTTTGGTATCCAGGTTGTGATGAAGAGAGCTCAGAGCATGGCTCACGCGGCATGGACAACACGCCCTTCTGCCCTTACTTTATCTTCATGGTCATGCATTGGACCCCGCCATCGTAACACTGCTGCTCATTCAAACACAGGTGAAGGAAGTTCCCCTCATTCACCCTCCTCCAAAATCGAAACTTCTCGACCTCTACTATCACCCATGAAGAAAACCGCAAAGAACTCCACTTCAGATGACATCGACGACATTCCCATATCGACTTCAGGAGATCAATGGACTTCCGAAATAGAATGTTCCTGCACCGACGAACCTCCCCACCATCACGATGACATCGATGATGATGACAGCGATACGCACGAAGACCAAATAAATGAAGTCGAGCTGTGGCAGCAGCTAGAGCACGAGCTCTATGAAGGCGACGAGGATGCTGACGTGGTGAACGAGATTAGGGAGGAAGAAGCCGAAGCCATCGCTGAGGTGGACGGGTTAGGTGAAGAAGCCTCTGCTACTCCACAGGCAAAGGAAGTTCATAGATTCTTCCCTGCTGGAAAGATTATGCACATAGTTACGTTTCCTGTTGAGGACGAGACTAGTGATGATAGCGGGTCTTGCTCCCCTAGTTCAGAGGACGAGAGAAAGAAGACGGTAGCAATGGAGACTAGGGTTGGGATTTTTCTTACAGAGAGGTCGCTTTATAGTAAAGTGAGATTGTCGCAGACCATGATCAGCGATCATTTCATGCCGGTGTATAGGAGACAGATAGAGAGGGTGATACAAGAGCTTGAGAAGGAAGAAGTAGTTTCTGACCGTGATGACAGTCAAAGTGAGGAAGCATTGTTATAGGAATAATAAATGCATGATTTCTGGAAGTCTGCACAGGGACCCAGGAATGAGCAGAATAACCTCAGCTGAGTTTTCGTAGGATTCTTAATCCATTGCAGCAGGTAAGGTATTTACAAGCGCCTGAAGCACTTTAGATTCTGATGTGCTGCTGATATCAGGTTTAGCCAGCAGTTCTCTCTTCTTGACATGGATCTGAAAGTGGGGATGGATGAAGCTTTTGGGTTTCGCTGTCTCATGTGTATAGCTACTTTACCCTTTTTTGCTTCTCCTACCACTAGACTAGAGGGATTTTGAGAAGTAACCTGTAACTTGGCATGGTGTCCACTTTTGCTTCCGTGGTGAGAGCTTGAAATGAACTGAAGTTAGTTCTTGGTGAGGATTAGGATTCTGAGAAGCCTGGCAAGGTTTGTGCATATTTAGATAGGTTTCCCTTTTTCACTTTTAGGGTTAAGGTCTTAAGGATGCCTCGAGGACACTTCCATTGTAACTTTAGTTGTTAGTCCTTGATATTGGGAATAAGCTAAATAAAACATATTTTTTTTGCACAATCAATTCCTGCCATTTCTGGGTTCAGTGTTTAATGATTAGAACTTGATAATTTGAATCAGCCCCGTGTATTACCTGATTTGTCCTAAGCGGGACATGAGTACTACTTTTGTTACGTTATGCTTTGTAGTCTTTTTATCTCAATTTCTCTAAAGGATAAATTAGAAAATTACAAAAATCTTTTATATTTGCCACCCAAATTACTTTTCTTTCATATTAACCACTAACTTTACGTTTCGTTTCGCCGTTAGTCACTGTCCGTTAGTCTCCGTCAGACTCTGTTAATGCCATCAGATTTTTAATGACGTGGCAAACGGAAGTGCTGACTGGGCTATAACACACTTGTTATCCTTTTCTATAAATATGGGATATAACAACTTCCGAAGTTCTATCAAGCCGTTCTCGAAATCTATGAATAACTGATGCATGCTGGTGATCGCTCATTTCACTATTTCAAAGCAACTGAACTGCATATTGTGTATCCAACTGTACATGAACACACTAGTTCCAACATTCCGTGCCAACTGAAGGCTTTCAACTACCTCTCTCGCTCAACTAAGTCGGAGTAATGAAGTGATACCTCGGAATTCCAGATTCATTGCGAACGCCGAGGACGAACTAGTTATTAACGATGAAATATTATTAAATTTGTGTGATATTTTAGAAGATTACATATAAGTACGCAATATCCGCATACGTATTCTCCAGTTTTAATAATATTGCTAGTCATTTAATTTAGTAGTGGAAATGAGGCTTTCATGTCAAGAAATTAACAGCTGTGTGTTCATCTTCTGTAACATCTATTTATTTGGGTGCTTTCGCTAAGCTAATTAGCACAACTGGTAAAGAGGTTAAAAGGGAGTTAGATAAGAGCAACCTGCTAGTTACGGTAAAATAAAAGTTCAGTGACCAATCTGTTAGTAAATCATAAGATAAGTGACTCCTAATGTGATTAACTCTGTAACCGAATGACCTAAATCCCAAAGTGTTGGTAAAATTTTCCCGGTAAGTTTCCCCTCGCAATTGCTTCTTGCGATAGTGTGATCGACAGTTGCGTATACCCGCCATTTCGTCGATCCAAATTGACTCGATTCTTGTTCGCTGCGAGGATTAATTTAGTCCAGCGAATCGTTACTGGATTTCGGCGCGTGATAGTTTCCGATCACGGGAGCGGAGGAAATTCTTTGTACGATGACAGGAAACATGTTGGTGTTGGCGCCGGCGGGGGTTCCGAAAGCGAGCTGCGACTTGTTGTCCGCTGGATTGGACCATATTCAGCAAATAAGAACGGCCGATGGGGGTTTCGGAAATCGTTGTGGGATGGATGATATCCATATAATTACTGCAGCTTCGGGATAAGTTCAATGATGGGAGGCGTTCTCAGTCGGAGGAAATGGTGCATGCTAAGTGTTTGTTCTAATGTCACAATGAGGTCTACCCGCAAACAAAAAGCAGAGCCATAAGGAGGAGGAAGCTGGAACAGCACACAGTTGGAAGAACAGCAGGCAGAGTCATTGACATCAAATCCCAGATAAGGTATCTCTTCCCTCCGGCTGTGTTCTTTTTCTTCTTTTCCTTTCCTCCTTCGTTCTGTCTTCCATCTGGGTATGTTACTGCTCATGTCTCACTCGCTTTTTCCTCTCCTTTTCCCCTGTTGTTGGGGTCTTCTCTTTGTGAATTATTTTTATTTGGAATTTATGTTACCATCACCCGATAAAATAAAATAAAATAAAATCGGAACATTTCTAGACCAGAAGTCAATAGCTTGCCTTCTCACCTAAACATTAATTAATAGGGAAGGGAACACACTACTAGTTTTAGACAAAGTAGATGCTCAAATCAGGGATTGGATGGGTCTATCGCTGCTCTGCATTGTCTGCAGGCTCTTAAGTCAATGTATCTGCATTCATTAGTTAATAGAAAAAGGCAAGTTTTGAGATTGGATCTTGCTGATGTGCTGTGCTCACATTCTGTATCTTCACGCAGATCCACATCTCTAACTTCAGAAACTTCCTTTCCCTTGCACCTGTCCCTTGAGTAGTCACTTGCAAACACACTGCCTTTTCTTTTTAGCTGCTCTTTTTCACCTAACCCGAAAATGGCAGCTGCTCTTGCTGGGTTCGTCCTAAAGCAGTTGGCTTCCCTAGCAGTTGATAAGGCAAGTCTGCTTTGGAATCTCAAAAGCGACATTCTGAAGCTGCAAAACACAGTTTCCAGCATCCAAGCCGTGCTGCTGGATGCAGAGGGGCAGTCTGGTAAGAATCATCAGGTCCAGCTATGGTTGAAAAGACTCGAAGCAGTCCTTTATGATGCTGAAGACTTGTTGGACGACTTCTCCACAGAGGTTCTCCGGAGGAAACAAATGGATGGCAATGTCGTTGCGAATGAGGTATCCCTCTTCTGTTCTGAATCCAACCAAGTTGCTTATGGACTGGAAATCGCTAATCAGATTAAGCTCATTCAGAGCAAGCTAGAGGAGATTGATCAGGACAGGAATCAGTTTTATTTCCAGACATTTCCTGTCTCTGATGACAAGGAGTGGAGGGAAACTTACTCCTCTATCCCTGATGTGGTTGTTGGGAGAGAAGAAGATAAGCGAAAAATAATAGACATGTTGCTGCTGTCTGGTTATAAGGAGAAAGTTGTTGTCGTCCCAATAATTGGGATTGGGGGATTGGGGAAAACTACATTGGCGCAACTCATTTACAACGATGACATAATCAAAACTCATTTTGTTTGTAAAGTTTGGGTGTGCGTAGCTGAGAATTTTGATCCAAAACTCCTTGTTAATAGGATTTTGGAGTCAATAACCAAGGAAAAGGTGGGAGATCTTGCCTTGGACACGCTCAAGGATCTTCTTCATGAGAAAATCAAGAACAAACATATATTGTTGGTCTTGGATGATGTCTGGAATGATGATAGGGGAAAGTGGGATCGCTTCAAGAATCTATTTGCAAGTAGTCCGGCCGAAGGTATCAGAATAATGGTAACCACCCGTAGTCTTAACATCGCGAAGCTGACAGCGACCAAGCTGATTGTGCCGCATGAGTTGCAAGGTTTGTCTGAGCACGAGTCTTGGTCGTTGTTCAAAAAGATGGCTTTTGGGGAAGGAGTAGAGCCAAGTCAAAGATATGTGGAGATAGGGAAAAAGATTTTGAGGAAATGTTATGGAGTGCCGTTAGTCGTAAGAACAATGGGCGGTCTATTATCTTCCAAGGAGACTGAGACCGAGTGGAAGGCAATAAGCGAGGAGCAACTGTTGAGCCTTGCTAGAGAGGATAGTGACATTTTGGCTACTCTTAAGTTGAGTTATGATAATTTGCCTTCCAATTTGAAACGATGTTTCGCCTACTCCAGCTTGTTCCCAAAAGACTATAAAATTGATGTGAAAACATTGGTGCAACTGTGGATGGCCCAAGGGTATATCACCAAGTCCAGTCAATCTTCACTCCTTGAAGATGTTGGAGTTGAATATTTTAAGAATCTGTTGTGGAGGTCCTTCTTTCAAGAGGTGACAAAGGATGATGATGGAAATATGGAGTCCTGTAAGATGCATGATTTAATGCACGATCTTGCTGTCGCAGTTGCAGGGGAGGAGATCAAATGCTTCAGTGTAGATAGCACTGGTAGTGGTAGCCTTCTTAATGTTGGTGATGTCAATCTTGAAAGGATACGGCACATATCAATCGATTTACAGGATAGAAATAGATTGTGGTCTGATATTGCATGGGAAGCTCCGGCTCTTTTAGCTAAAGCAACAAGGCTTCGAACGTTACTTATCTTAAAGAATTGTAGCAGAGGTGCTGAGTTGGACATAAGCTGTGGGAGGATCTTTTCGGAGATGACTAGGCTGAGAGTGTTTGGTCTCGGAGGTGCTAAAATCGAGATTTCCTCTTTTTTCTTCTATAAACTGAAACATCTTAGATACCTTGATCTTTCTAGCAACGAGATGGAGACACTCCCGAACGAAATGACAAGTTTGGTAAACTTGCAAGTGCTCGACCTGAATTTCTGTCAAAGACTTTGGTTACTGCCGACAGGCTTAGGGAAGCTGTCCAATCTTGTGTATCTTGACCTATATGGTTGTTCGGATTTGAGTTGCATACCAGCTGGGATCGAGAACCTTTCCTTACTCAGAGAATTCCCTTTCTTTATATTGGCAAAAGCAGCCGCAGACAGCTCAAGAGAAACTGCTGCTTGTCTGGGCGAATTGCAGAGTTTGGACAACCTAAATGGGAGGTTGGTTATTACAAATCTGGAATGGGTGAAGGATAAATCTGATGCAGAGGCAGCCAATTTAAAGGAGAAATCACAACTTCGAACCTTGGAACTATTTTGGAGTCCTGCCAATAATTATAATATGGCGGCTAGGAGAGGATGTGATCACGAGAGGTCCATACTGGAGGGGTTACAACCACATCCGAATTTAAAGCGGATACTAATGCAATTCTATGGCGGGTCGAGCATTCCCACAACAAGTGGCTGGTTCTCTTCTCTCAGGAATCTGGTTGAGATCGGGCTATTTTACTGTGGGAAACTGCAGAGTCTGCCATCGTTGGCTCCTTTAGTGTTTCTTCAAGCTTTGAAGTTATATGGATTAGATAGCTTAGAGTACGTACAAAGCGAGACAGTAGCATCGTCATCATCCCCTTCTTCAAACAATGATTTGCAGTTTCTCCCTTCTCTGGAGTCTTTATTTATTGAGGAGTGTCGAAACCTGATAGGTTGGTCCGCCAGAGATACAGAAGACAAGTCGCCTCCATTACCTCGGGTTTCCACCTTGAAGATTGGTGGCTGCCCGAAAATGGTATCTGTCCCGCGCTTTCTGGTAAACTTTGACGAGGTTGAGTTGAAGGATGTGAGCAGTGAGCTGTTGGGTGCGTTTGGTGCCTCGCTGGTTTCTCCCTCGGCACACCCTCGATTTGAGCAGTTGTCTCTCGAGTGCGCGAAAGATTTCCCACAAGGGTCGACGCTAAATCTTACTTCCCTTGTGATGCTATGCATATCACATTGCGATGACTTGACTACTCTGTCTCCATCTATTCTTCGACATCTCTCTTCCCTCCAGGAGCTTCACATTCAGTACTGTGAAATTTTGGAACTAGAGGATGGGGATGGTGATGATATGTTGCCGCAGCAGGTTCTTCCAAGCCTCCGTATCTTAACGGTCAGAAAAGTTCCTAAGTTGGTTGCTCTACCTAAGTGGTTTCAGCACTCCTCAAATTTGCAGCAGCTGGAGTTATACGGCTGTGACAACCTTAAGTGCTTACCAAATTGGCTCACAGAGCTCACTGCCTTGGAGACTTTGATCCTACCATATCATGGTTATATATCTTCGAGATGCAGAAAGAGCACCGGCGAGGACTGGCCCAACATTTCTCACATCCCGAATATCCAAGTTGATGGTAAATATGTTCAACAGGGCGGCCGCTATCTGGGAATTTTCGAAGAAGAAGATGATGATGATGATAGCGAGGAAGGAGATATTGAAGGAGGGGAAGAAGTAGAAGCAGAACAACAACAACAACAACAAGGAGCATCCTGGCACATCCAAATCTCAAGGTATTTTACTTTCACTAGTTAGGTTGTCATGATGAATGCAGCCATGCCTTTTCTCTAATTTACCTTGTTCTTCGGAAGCATAGAATGCTTGATTATAAACTGCTTTTCTTTGTGTAAATAAACCAGCAGGTTGTCAGAGAATTGCTTTGCAAGGATTACTTGCAACCTATTCGAGAAATGTTTTCTCCCTTAGCACCTGACCTCAAAATTGCCACTACGACTATCTGTCTTCCCTTAAACTGATGGATTGAAGAAAGGTACTCACTTCTCCCTTGCACTCTTTACAATCATTCTATACGCGTATGAAATGCTTGGCTCTTTGATTCCTGTAACTCCTTAACATTTTAATTGGTGTATTCTTCTGTAGGCCGCAAACAAAGGATAGCTTGGTTCATTTATTTTGTTTACGGAAGAACACAACCACCAGCAACCGCCATATTTAGTAAGAGATTATTAACCTACCATAACTAATACAAATCATATTGTTCTTCAATGATTCGTATACAACCTACTCAAACAAGCATTATATGCAGATTTAGGGTTACAGTTGAAACAATAGTTGGCTCATTCTGTTAGTAGTTTACCAGCAAGCAAAGGGAAGAGTGGCGGGTCAGATTATATAGCATGATTAATTAGCATAAGCACCAGATTAACCCAAATCATTGGAACAAGATAATGAAGATAACTAGATAAGTTTATAATTAGAAACAGAATCATTTTATCCTACACTTTGTCCTCAAGTTCTGTCTTGTCTAAGAGGAAAACGTTAATTACTGTTAACTTCCTCCGTTTGTAGTTAGTTAGTGGTTGTTGACTTGCTGTCATTGTAAACGCATAATTCAGTTAAGGTGCTTTTAGGGGTTCTTGTATGTACGTGCTTACGATGTTGGGTCGGACCTAGAAATTTCATTAAAGGTATTAGAAGATAGATCAAAATCTCTAAAGATTGTTTAATAGTTTCCAATCTTAATACTACCATCACTAATATAAAACTTTACGCAAGTTTTATGTTCGAGTTTTGAATTTAATAGATTTCTCAATTGACAATCCATTCTTCTAATTGGGTCCGCCCCTGGTTCTGGTTGGGTCACTCAATAACAATTGATATAAATTATTACTACTGCGTGTATTCAATAATTGTAAAATACGGTTTCATAAAAAGTATAATTGTAAAATACGAGATACACAATTAAATAACGTAAACATGTACCAAAAACCCCTTATCGGGTTTGCTTGGAAAATAAATATTTTACTCGGCATGCAATCAGTAACAATCATGCTGCATGGCAACTTGGTGAAATATCTTCATCCATAATGTTGTTTAAAAATATGAAATGATTTTTTATTCTTTGGTTAGCAATTTTTTTAAATTTTGATAAGTCACATCCCAAAGATTATAGAATACTAGCTAGGTAAGCTGCCCTGACATCAATATAATTTTGTATGTTTTAAAGCCAAGGAGAAATTGATATTTAGTTTGTGTGATATGGCAGTATAACAACAAATTGGTACTGGATATTCCATTAATTGATGATGAAATATTCTCTGAAGAAATGTGTAGCCCCAGGGTTCCACATATTATATATGTTCTGGTAAAGATTAGATAACGACCAAAACTTGTTCATGACCTTCTCTATGTGTTTTCTAACCCGTACATAGCAGAACTCCTTGCAGCTAGGGAGGCAATCTCGCTTGCAATTTCTAGAAGTTTGGCTCGTATCATCTTTGAAGGAGATGCAGAAGTGGTCATTTGTCAGCTCAAGCTCGGTGTGGTGGAGGATTCGTCTGGTGGTCCGCTGCTTAGAGATTGTCATTTTCTTCTTCAGTCTTTTCCTCATTGTATAGACTGTAGAGCTGTTCCGCGGACAGCCAACTGGGCTGCTCATAGAGTGGCACGCAAAGCCCTGTTGTTGTCCCGGTTAGAATTAGCTTCTTTTTATTTTGTTGGGTGACTAGCTAGTGGGATAGGAAGGGATTGTGGGTAGTGTTATTTCTAACTATTCTCTTGGCATTTCTTTGATATGTAGTTATATAAGAGCCGTGACGGACCCGGAAATGTATTCAAGGATAAATTCATAAAAATAAGGTACATAGATTCATAAATTTTCAGAGCAAGACACAACATGTTTTCATATTTATGTAAGTTTCTAAAATACATTTATCACTTATACCGTGACTCACACCTTTCTTAATGAGCGTAACCAAGCAATCATGCATTCATAACAGGTTTCACATGTAATTATGAAGATCATTCTTGATAAATTTCATGATTGAAAAGACCCTTTAAATTTTTTGCAATTGCAAAAGGTAAAAAAAATCAACTCTAATTTAATAAGTAAGAAAATTAAAATATAATAATTAACTTTTCCTGTCTCTACCATTGATTTGACCTAGCTAGGTTATTGATTCTCCACAATCCTTTGAAGGCCTCATGCATACGGACATACCCTTTATAGATTTAGAAATTAATTTACGTTCTAGAAATGAAATCGGTAATAAATACATTTGCTTTGTATTTTTATAACAACAATTGAATTGTTTGTAGCTTACCTAAAACATTCGTTTAAAATTGTAAGGGTTGTCAAATGGTTTAGGATTGAAATACAACAACTAATGCCAATATAAATTTCATCAAAGTAACTTGGTCCCAAATTTATAGTTAAGGTTTGTCAAGTGACAACCCTACAATATGAATGGGTCCGCCCCTGTATAGAAGAGTCGGATGGTAATCGTTGATCTTTTGTTCTGAGACATTATCGTATTGACTCATAACTAATACAAGATGAAACATGATATAAATTTGTTTTCTGATGATTCATCATATTCTTGTCATACACACGTAGTTAAGCTTCCTTTTAAATTGTACTCATACTTGTTATAATCAAATCATTTTGTAACATTAATTTAGTTGTAATTGTGTGTGAGACTCCATATTCCAAACAATTTAACATTTTACTCATGTTATCCTTCTCTCTATGTAATTATTTCAAAAAAAATTCTGAAAAGAACCAATCATTACATGCGTCTTTATACTCAAAATTCTATGTCAAGATCGATCAATCTATTCCGACTCATACCAATTTATCTGACCTAGATCTCCATGTGGGGTTGGATATGGATTGGAGCTAGATTGGCAAACATAATTCTAAGGAACGTTTGCTTTTTCCAAATCCCAAGATGTATAAAATTGAAAGGGTAGCAAAGACACAAAGGACAAGATTGTACCACTCGTTATATTGAGAATTTGCGTGTAATTAAGCAATAACCATGCACCAAGTATCACAGCATATCTCTAAGCATATTAATCAATCAATAATCTTCAACTTGAATCACCATTTACACTTTTTCTATAATCTATGGAGTCTTGGAAAATCCTTCATTAGGAAAGTTAGATAACATCCCTTTAACTGCAAAAAGAAGAGAAGTAGATGAAATGCCACTTCAACTTCAAGATCTACCATTATTTCTCATAAAAATAACTAGAATGCCAAAATTTTAATTGGTACGTAGGGTTACCCTTTAATTGTTCTCTAAAAAAATTATTTTGATGACAAAGTATCAACTAAAGATACCAAAAGGCATATACCAAGATCACGAGATAATTGCTCTTTTTTTATATAAAAAATGACGCAATAATGGTCAATCTTTTTTTTTTTTTAATAAGGGTGATATAGGTACTACTGAAGGGATTCGAACCTGGGACCTCCAGGTTCAAGGCTAGTATTATTACCACTAGACCAATCCCTTGTTCGTAATGGTCAATCTATTTCTTTGTACCCGACTACGAGTCGGTTCTTTGATTCTCAGACCTGACTGAATTACAGTATGTAACTGTCTCTTTTATTCAATCAATGTGATTTTCTTTTGTAAAAAAAAAAATTTGGTCAATCTATTATATTTATAATTAAATGGCTCGGAGGGCAAGCGGTTACCTCAATGCTTATATTTGTTTCGTACTAAGCACGAACCAGGTCAAGTAATACCTGCGTGGATATGAGGAAGGGAGGGTGGGTCGACCCATTTTTATATGTTATTTAAAAAAAGAACGCCGATATATTTAACTATTTTACAGAAAACATAGATAAAAACACTTCATAAATGAATGATAAATATAGTAGAAGAAATAATTGAGTCTAAGTAGCTGAAAGATAAAATTTTAAATTTCTTTGGGATGAAAATATGATTTTATAAAGGTTAAAATAGGAGAAATACATGTAGATATTGATGCAAATTATGATAGAACGGGGCGGGACGTGACAGTGACAGACAGGTCGAAATCTATACTCATGCCCTGCTCCACAGTTCACACTGCTGCAGACGGTAATACTCACTCCAAACTAGGGGTGGCAGTCGGTCGGTTTCGGTTTAATCAAAAACCAATTTCTCGGTTATCGGTGAAACTGAGCCGCCTCCCAGAGCTGCCGACCGTGAGAAGACGACGGTTAATCTACCACCGACCAGCCGGTTTTTCGAATTTGGTTCGGTTAGCCGTGGTAACCGGAATGGCAGACGAGATGGTCGGTTTCAGGCGAGCCAATGAGTTAAACGAGGCGATGGTGCGGCAGAGGGGCGTGGTCAGGGCGATGGGGCGAGGGCGCCAGCGATGTCGCGGTTGATCGGCGGAGGGTTGCTGGAGCAGGCAGGGGAGGGACACGACGGTGGTTGCTGGATTTGGGAGGTCGGCGTGGGTCGGCAGGGGAGAGCTGTGGAGGAGACGGCGAGGCGATGGTGGACGGCTGGGAGTAGGCCGTGGTGGAGGAGACGACGAGGCAATGGTGGACGGCGGACGACACTGGTGGTGAGGAGTGAGAAGAAGAGTTCGGAGGGTGAAGGACGGCGGGAGTGGAGGGTGAGTGGTGAGGGTGCAAGGTCGGCAAAGAGGTAGGGTTTGAGATTTTTTTTTTTTTTTACTTTTCTATCATTGAAACGGCGTCGTATGAATATCGATCGGTTAGTTCGGATAACCGAGTTTCGGTTACTCGGTCAACCGAGACTATCCTCACCATCACCGACCACCGACCGCATCAATTAACCGTCGGTTTTCAGTTAGCTGTTAATCGGCGGTTATCGGTTAAACCGGTCGGCTAACCGCTAGCCGAAAACCGAACTGCCACCCCTACTCCAAACAGGTCAGATAGCATTTTCTTACTTAGGGTATGTCGTACCCTAGATTTTACATAAGATGCGATAAAAAAAGCTATCTAGACCTTGAATTAATACGATTTTTGGGCAAGATAATATATCATAATCCTTGATGAGTGAATTCTAGGTCTTACTTATCTAAATCATAGAGGTTAACTCCTAAGATTGTGCATATAATTTGTTGCATATATTTTGATGAATCATAATCGTCAATTGTTGTTTGTAAATAATTTGATCTTACTGTATGAGATTTATAGAACCGAGACATAGTTTTTAATCTTTAAGTGTTTGAAAATAATACCATATGCCAAACTCTGATCAATTCAAGGTCTAAATATCATTTTCTTACTCAATGTATGTCATACATTTAATTTTATACCAGTGGAATAAAACCATATATATGATAAAAATTTAATTTGACATTGTCAATGATTTTAATGGTAATCAATATTGATTAGTGGCAGACACGTAGATGGTGAGGTTGGGCCAAGTCATCACCATAGATATTTGGAGGCTGATTTTGACTTTAAATATCGACCACAGACACCATAGAATATATATGCGTGTCACCTTCTTGACCCACACGAATTAGCATTATTTAATCATGTGTTTTGCTTTCATTTTCAGATTACATATTAATTAGGACAGTTGATTACCAGGTCGGCTAATCTTACTGGCAAGAAAGAAAAAAAAACAACTAAACAAGTCCACTAATTAATCCCTTTCACCTTCTAAACCAAATAAAAACATATACACACACTAGCTTTTGTCCCTCTCGCAAATGTGTATGCTCAACCTTATGACCAAACCTAGAGTGAGGTTTAAGGTGTTCATATGTGCCTTGGTTGGACTATAATAATTTCTAAAGAAGAAGATATGACTTCAATTAATAAATCATATCTCGATTCAAACCCTAATATTGTAACACCTTCAGATGATGGAAGAGATTAAAGACTGAAGAAGGATCAAATATTTGATTAAACCATTCGGCCCTAGTCACTAGATCTCATCATTTTACCTTACATAATTAAATCTTGATGACATGGAAACCAAAACCCATAAATTAGGATGATCGGACATCAACCATGCACAAAATTGCTCTTGGAGGCGATATGACCCCGATGCAGTTTCCAACAAAAATATTAATTAACAATTTGATTTCTATATTATTACTTATTAGTAAGAAATCTTGTTGGATTTTCAAGCAGGGCGCAATTTGTTCAAGGAGGTGAAACATCCTTGTAACGGTTTATTATCAAGTACTACAAATAAGATCGGGTCAAGATGAAATAAATGAAAATCTGTACACATGTGAGTTATTCTTCTAAGATAAATCCTAATTATCATCATCAACGACTATTATAGTAGAGATAAGTTTACAATAGTTCCAATACCATCTATATGCCAACACGAATCCGATGGTCCCAAACTCGACCGAGATAAACAATAACCCTTTTGATAAGTAGTAAATATATACATAAATATCTCATTTTCTGATATGTACAAAATTTACAGTACGTAAAAAAGAAGTGACAAAAATCGCTACCAAACAAAATGTCCTGTGTCACTTTTTTCTGCCTTGTGAAAGTAGGCAACCCCTTTCTACCTTAGATCAAACAAAGGCCAACAAATGGAAGCCAAATCAAATTTGAATAAACTGTCCTTCAAGTTAGCATGCATATGGGTCACATGCATGAGAGTGAAATATGAGGATTTGAAGGCTTGTGAAAATGAAGTCTGCTTTCCACTCTGAAATTTTATATGAAGCATGCAAACATGTTAACCTTTCTAATTTTTTTGTGATACCCACCAAAAAGTTACATGTACATTTAAAAAAAAATTACAAAAGGGTTAAATTTCATCTCATAATAAGTTTTCCCACCATATGAAACGAATATATATTTTTATAAATGTAAAATTAAATATTTGGGAAAATGATAGATATGAATAGGACAATATATGTGTGGGGTTTTGTGGGCTGGCTGGGTCCTTTTTCACAATTGATGCCAATGGATGATTTTTCCCCACACCCTTTTGCTTTCTCTAGCTTTGGCAATGCTTCCTCCATACATAATTCATTTGGTCCATTACAATTGCTATATATATGCCTTCTTTTTGTTTGTGTCTAGTCTAGTCACTGGTGTCTGTCTATTCACGAATCATGAGAAAACCTTCCAGTCCAGGGGATTGCATGAAAATGATCACTTGATTAGGATCAATACTTTCTGACATGCATTCAATGTTGTTTCCGGGTTGGATTCGATTGTTTTGACGCTGTATTTTCGATAATGCAACTTATTTATCGACCGGAAAAAGTGTTGAAACTAGAGGTTAATTGTAGGCGAACCCTAAGGTGGATACTGTTGAGTCTATGAGGCAGTTACGTCCAATCAGCTTATGCCAATTTGTGTACAAAATTATTACCAAAATCATGGCGGGTGCTTGGCTACCATTTTGCCTCAAATCATTTCCGGGGGTCAAAATGCCTTCATTCGGGATCGACAAATAGTAGAAAATATCCTTCTCAGACATGAATTGATGCATTACTTGAAAATCAAAACGCGAGGTAAGAAAGGGTTCATGGCTCTAAAGGTTGACATGGAAAAGGCCTATGATAGAGTCGAATGGCCATTTCTTCTTGCGGTATTGGACAAGATGGGTTTCAACTCGGTTTGGAAAGGATGGATCCAGGAATGTCTCCGTTCCACCTCATTCTCGGTTTTGATGAATGGTACCCCCTCTGGCTATTTCTCCCCCTCCTGGGGACTAAGACAAGGGGACCCCTTATCACCTTTACTGTTCGTTATTTGCACGGAGGGGTTTGCGGCGCTCTTGCGTAAGGCCATTTCGGAGGAAAAATTGGAAGGCATTAAGGTGGCTCATCGAGCTCCCAGGATCTCTCATTTATTCTTTGCTGATGATTCTTATCTATTCCTGCGTGGCTCGCTCCAAGAGTGTGAGAATTTACTAGAGGTCCTGAATGAATATGAGGAACTCAGTGGTCAAAAGGTTAATCTGGCAAAATCAGCAGTGTGTTTTAGTAAAAATATTCGTTTGCCGGACCAAGAGTTTTTGGCTCAGATTCTGGGGGTGGGTGCGGTAGGAGTACATGACAAGTATCTGGGCCTCCCTACGCTCTTCTCCCGATCAAAAATAGATACCTTCCGGTACTTGGAAGAGAAACTGCTTGAGCGGTTGCAGGGATGGAAGCAGCGGACGTTGTCTTGGGCAGCTAAAGAGACTCTGATTAAGTCAATAGCTTTAGCGCTCCCCTTACATGTTATGTCCTGCTTCAAGCTTCCCCTGTCTCTTTGTCGGCTCCTTGACAAGCATGTGGCTCGCTTCTGGTGGGGGGCTGTGGAGGGGCAGCCAAGGATCAGGTGGATATCCTGGCGGAATATGTGTAAAAGTAAGCATGATGGGGGGATGGGGTTCCGTCGCTTTGAACAATTCAATCAAGCTTTGCTGGCAAAAATTGGATGGCAGATTCTTACTGACCCTCATTCCCTTCTGGCTCAAGTCTATAAAGGGAAGTACTTTCCTAATGGGACATTTCTTAATGCAACTGCGCGTTCGCGCCCTTCTTGGGGGTGGCAGAGTGTCTTATACGGGCGACAATTACTGGAGGAGGGGCTGCGATGGCATATTGGGGATGGAAGGACGGCGTCTCTCCTGGAGTCCAACTGGGTCCCTCAAACCCATCCTTGGCCCCTCGTTTCCAACCCTCGCGTGTTACCGGAAGGGGGGGACCCTAAGGTGGAGGAGGTCATGTGTCCAGGTGAAGGCCGTTGGAATGACGCCAAGCTAAGTGATAGACCGTTAGTTACACATGTTTTCACCCCTGTTCTTACACCGTTTGAGATGTGGTTTCTCGTGTTTTAGACCGATTTCACGCTAGGTTGTGCTTGTTTGTGATATTTCAGGTCCTGGCAAGTGAATGAAGGTTTAGGAGCGAGTTCGGGGTCGATTGGGCGAAGATCGGGCGTGAGGCAAGTCACAAAGGAAGTCGCACGGGCACACCCACAACCCACACGGCCGTGCAAGTGACCAGTTTGGCCGTGTGGGATTGTGCGAGAGCAAACACGGGCAGAGCAGAAAATCCACACGGCCGTGCAAGGTGAGCTGCACGGCCGTGCAAGGTGAGCTACACGGTCGTGCGACCCTGGTCGTGCAAGAAGCCTGGAATTCAACTAATTGATGCGCTGCGTTTTGACTCGCACAGGCAACTGGGTGAGCCACACGGCCGTGCGGCCTGCCCGTGCGAGTCGGGATTTTCTGCTTTTAAGCAGATTTTCAGCCACAAGTCGGGGGGATTCGAGTTTTAGAGAGACAGAGCGATTCCTAGAGAGAGAAAGCGACGAACAAGAGTCTCCAAGTGCCCTAGCTTGATCTTCAACACCATTGGAGGCCAGTTTGAGCTTGGAGAAGTGCTGATCAACGTCTAGGAGCAGGAATCCATCCTTCACAGTATGAATTCCGCGTCTGATTCTGCTTTTGCTTCTTTCTCCATGGAGTAGTTCTCCCATTCATCTGGGTATGGAGAACCCTAGATTTGTATGTTAGGCTTTGATTGTATGAACCCAAGTACTGATTCTATGAGTTGATTATATTCGATTGAGGTTTGAATGATTGAATGGCATGAATCCTGATCAAATTCCTGTTGTTTCTGCTTTAACCTAGAATGAGAATATCTGCCTAGGTTGATAGAGCATCCTTGATTGAAGGTAGGGAGTTGGTGACTTTAGTCGAGGAGCCAACTCACTATTCTGTACCGGATTTACTCCGGTAGTGGAGGTTTTGTTTGTTAAGGCCTCAATCTGTTTACTCCGGTGGAGGTTAGTCGCCCGCTAGAGACTCAGATTGAGAGGGTCTGAAGACCTTTAGTCGAGACTTCAGGCTGTTTAAGAACCTTCCGCAGTATAACTATCATAGAAACTGAACTTGGTAATTACAATCCGGCTTAACTGCAGTCTAGGGGGAACCATATCCGGGTGACCTCTTTTAACCTGAATACAACATTTTACTTGCTTTGTTAGTTTGTTAGTTTAGACTTGCATTCCAGTTTCATTGCTAGATAACAAGAATTCACTGAGTAGTCATCAAATCTAGGACCCGGGTTGATAACTAAACCCAAACCCGCTATACTACGCTTTAGGAAGTGGTTACACTTGGCCAATTCCTAGAGTGACACTAGAAGTGAGTCAAGTTTTTGGAGCCGTTGCCGGGGACGGCTAGGTTGTTGAAGAAAAGTGATTTCTGTTAATTTAGCTTTCTTTTTGCTTTGTCCCACTTGTGCCTTCACGGGTTTGCTTGCTTGAGTGTGTGCACGTAGTGCATGACCCGTAGCCAGTCAGGAGGTTTACTGCCGTTGAATCCAGAGATTGACCGCACCTGTCGCCAGCTCAGGAGACAACAGCGAGCTAGACTGGCTACGGAAGAGCGCATAGACGGCCACCTGAGTAGCGATTCTGAAGAAGAGTACGGGATGGACGGAGACTACAATCAGCACCAGGGGAATCCTCAGCAGGCTCCCCCGGTGAATCAGGTCCTGAGGAACAACCCCATACCCCAGGATCATGGGGTTCATCATCATCACCCGCCGCCGGGTCCCACCTTGGAGTACTACTACACTCCACGGATTGCTGACATCCGCCAGGTCATCCTCTACCCGCCTATTCCAGCAAACAACTTCGAGATCAAGCTATGCTGGATTCAGCTCATAACATCCTCTATCCAGTTCCATGGCTTGAAGGATGAGGAGGCCAGGGTACATCTTTCCAGTTTTCTGCAGCTGACGAACGGGTTCAAGCTTAATGGTGTCCCTGATGATGCAATCCGCCTTCATCTCTTCCCCCATTTTCTGGCGGGGAATGCTAAGAGGTGGTTGGAGACCCAGCCCCCATTGTCCATCACCTCTTGGGACGATCTGGCTGACAAATTCGTGCACAGGTACTATCCGGCATCGAAGACTACAGAGATCTAGCGGGAGATCACCCACTTCCGCCAAGAGTCAGATGAGTCACTCCGTGATGCATGAGAGCGGTACATGGGATATTTCTGGCAGTGTCCCCAACATGGCTTTAGTGATGCATTCACAGTGGGGAACTTCTACAGTGCTCTCTCCCCAGATAGCCAGAGGGTGATTGAATCTCTATGCCCAGGAGGGGATATTCTTACTAAGACTCCACCCGAGCTGAACCAGATGATCAATACCTTGGCTGCCAGAGATCATTCTTGGGGACAGAGTAGCAGAGGCAGACATTCCCGGGACCGTGGTGTGCACGCCATGGAGACCAGATCCGGGCTTGAGCAGCAGGTAGCTGAGTTAGTGCAGACATTAAAGCAGCCCAACAGTATGATTCCGGGCAGAGGTTTGGCTACACCTCCAGTAGCTCAATGTCAGTGGTGCGAGAGCTCCAATCACCTAGTGGAGGACTGCCAGGCTATGAGGGAGTCTACCACTCCCCAAGAGCAGTTGGACTTCATCGCCAATGCTCGGTGCCTCGACCCGTACAGCAACACATATAATGAGGGGTGGCGCCAGCATCCCAACTTCGCCTAGAGCAGCAACACCACTAAACCACCTGGTTTCCCAGCACCAGCAGGTGGTTTTCAGCAGAGGCAGCCCTTCCAAGCTCGACAGGGGCCAGCCCCACAGCAGCAGCCCTACCAGCCTAGGCAGGGGCAACCATTCCAGCAACCCCAGCGCAAGTTTGCCGAGCCAGCAGCAGCTCCGGCCTCAGATGACCGGATGACAAAGCTGGAAAACATTCTAGCTTCATTCATGACTAGCACTCATGCTGCTATCACGTCACTGGAGGCAGGTCAGCGGAACCAGGGTGCCATTTTGCAAGATCTGCAGACCCAGGTGGGCATCTTGGCCCGCCAAAACACTACCAGGACGCTGGGGACTCTGCCTGCCACCACTATCCCGAATCCTCGGGATCCTCACCAGCTCCAGCAGCTGGATGCCATTTTTACCAGGAGCGGTAAGACCATATCTGCTGATCCTGTCCCGGCCAGACAGGAGGAACCACTACCTGCTTCAGCACTTCCAGCCGACGATGCAGAAGTGCGGGTGGAGAAGGAAGCCCCTACTCCCAAGCCACAACCAGTGGTTAAGGAGCATGTACCCCAGCTTCCCTTCCCCACTCGCCTACACAAGGACAAGCTGGAGACTGAGTTTGCCAAGTTTATGGCAATGTTGAAGCAGCTCAACATCAGCATACCGTTCGTGGAGGCACTGTCGAAGATGCCCAAGTATGCCAAGTTCATGAAAGATCTCCTCACCAACAAGAAGAAACTTGGGGATCTCTCGACAGTGATGCTCAGTGAGGAGTGTTCTGCTATCCTGCAGAACAAGCTGCCCGATAAGCGCAAGGATCCAGGGAGTTTTACTATCCCTCTTACTATTGGCAGCATGCATGTAGGCAAGTCCTTGGCGGACCTAGGCGCTAGCATAAATGTCATGCCATATAAGTTGTATAAAAAGCTAGACCTAGGTGAACTTAGCCCTACTAGGATGAGCATTCAGCTAGCTGATCGTTCCATTGTGCATCCTAGGGGGATCATAGAGGATCTGCTTGTTAAAGTAGGTGCATTCACATATCCTGTTGATTTTGTTATTCTTGATATACATGAGGATGTGGATGTGCCTTTGATTTTAGGTAGACCATTTCTTGCCACCGCCAAGGCACTTATTGATGTGCATGATGGTAAACTGATCTTGCGTGCTGGGAATGAACAGGCTACTTTTTCTGTGACTGAATTTGATCACTGTGCTATGATTGCTGTCACACCTGTGCATGCCATTTCTCATCAGGTACACGAGTCTGTCGTGTATCCTTCTGCACCTCTTATTTTGCAGGACCCTCCTATCATTCCTTCGCCGCCACTCCATCCAGCCTCGCCTCCGAACAAAAAGCTCAAGGAGGAGTGGCGGCCGAAGCAGCAGGTTGCTAAGCCTGCACGGAAGAAGGGTGGAGACCACTATGAGCTGGTTCCACCTCCTGCACCACGACCACCCTGGCCGTCTGGGTACTCACTCGCCTGCATCTTACCAGATGGCCAGGTTGAGCTGACCGATGATGGTGGTCGCATCCGTCGGGTGCATGGCCACACCCTGAAGCTGTACCTCAAAAGTGACATGGATCCGCTCTTGGAGGCACCTGTTCCTTCACCTCCCTGAGTATCCACCATGGGCGTCCAGCTAAAAGACGGTAAAGAAGCGCTTGTGGGGAGGCAACCCCACCACGGTTTGATTTTCTTTCTTGTGTTTTGAGTCGGATTGTAAACCAGTTGGTTTTGGTTTGTTTTCTTTTGTTCTGGATGATGTCTTATTGGGCTGACATTGGACCTAACATACTGTGTTTGAGCTCTTCTGTTCCTCTTTAGCTGTGCTTGCCCTGACTAGTCCTCTATCCAGTCCGCTTCACTCCGACTGGTCCGCTTCCAGTCCCCTACAGTCCGTGCTTACCGGTAACATCGTTCCCCTTTTCCTTCCCTCTTCTCCATTGATGGCAATGTCGATCTTAAGTGTGGGGGGATGTTTATCTTTTGACTGCATTAGATCTGTTTGTGTGCTTGGAGCCTAGTCCACTGTCCAAATTTTTAAATTTGAGGGCTCCAAGTACGTGTTCCTTGCAATTGCCTGCTCAGTATGCTTTGAATTGACAGTCTTTATAGTAATATGCAACCTAGGGAGGTAGTGTAGCACTATGGAGGATGTTGATGCATTTAAGAAGTCTCATTTCTTCTTCGTATTGTGTTGGTTGATTGAGTGAATTAGTGATCTTAGGACCCTTGAATTGTGGGGTGCTGTGGACTCTCTACCTGTCATGGACTCTTGTATCATGTTTTGAGTTTAACAGGTGCTCGAAAGTGTGCTTCAAAATAACGCCTCCCGTGCGAATAGGGCGAAAGTGTGTAAGGGGAGACGGGAATCTGTTCCCAATTTCCACCTACTACCTCCAGCCCCCTTACATGTCTTTCCCCCGCACGAGGCTCGAGACATCCGCTCCTGGCATGGCCGGTAAGAGTAGGTTGGGACCCTTAACAAAAAAAAAGAAAAGGAAAAAATAACAGAAAACAAGCAAAACAGAAAGAAAAGGGGTTCCAACCATCTTCAAGAAGAAAATAGAGCACCTTGAAAAATGTGAGTCCATGATCCTGTGTTTTTGAGAATCTCTTCATCCACAATTCATTTGTCCTTTGTTCACTATTTGCCATGATGCCGACTCGATACTAGTGCTCTCGCCGAAGAAGCTACGAGATGACTTGTGCGTCGGTTGACCTCGTAAGCTGCTAAATGATCTAGGAAGTCCTCTACTTACGATCTGGGTTGTTTGTTGCTATAGAGGTCTGGAGAGTTGCATTGGTTTGAGTTAGGTTTGCTTGGGGACAAGCAAACGGTTTTAAGTGTGGGGGAGTTTGATAGACCGTTAGTTACACATGTTTTCACCCCTGTTCTTACACCGTTTGAGATGTGGTTTCTCGTGTTTTAGACCGATTTCACGCTAGGTTGTGCTTGTTTGTGATATTTCAGGTCCTGGAAAGTGAATGAAGGTTTAGGAGCGAGTTCGGGGTCGATTGGGCGAAGATCGGGTGCGAGGCAAGTCACAAAGGAAGTCGCACGGGCACACCCACAACCCACACGGCCGTGCAAGTGACCAGTTTGGCCGTGTGGGATTGTGAGAGAGCAAACACGGGCAGAGCAGAAAATCCACATGGCCGTGCAAGGTGAGTTGCACGGCCGTGCAAGGTGAGCTACACGGCCGTGGGACCCTGGCCGTGCAAGAAGCCTGGAATTCAACTAATTGATGCGCTGCGTTTTCACTCGCACGGGCAACTGGGTGAGCCACAGGGCCGTGCGGCCTGCCCGTGCGAGTCGGGATTTTCTGCTTTTAAGCAGATTTTCAGCCACAAGTCGGGGGGATTCGAGTTTTAGAGAGACAGAGCGATTCCTAGAGAGAGAAAGCGACGAACAAGAGTCTCCAAGTGCCCTAGCTTGATCTTCAACACCATTGGAGGCCAGTTTGAGCTTGGAGAAGTGCTGATCAACGTCCAGGAGCAGGAATCCATCCTTCACAGTATGAATTCCGCGTCTGATTCTGCTTTTGCTTCTTTCTCCATGGAGTAGTTCTCCCATTCATCTGGGTATGGAGAACCCTAGATTTGTATGTTAGGCTTTGATTGTATGAACCCAAGTACTGATTCTATGAGTTGATTATATTCGATTGAGGTTTGAATGATTGAATGGCATGAATCCTGATCAAATTCCTGTTGTTTCTGCTTTAACCTAGAATGAGAATATCTGCCTAGGTTGATAGAGCATCCTTGATTGAAGGTGGGGAGTTGGTGACTTTAGTCGAGGAGCCAACTCACTATTCTGTACCGGATTTACTCCGGTAGTGGAGGTTTTGTTTGTTAAGGCCTCAATCTGTTTACTCCGGTGGAGGTTCGTCGCCCGCTAGAGACTCAGATTGAGAGGATCTGAAGACCTTTAGTCGAGACTTCAGGCAGTTAAGAACCTTCCGCAGTATAACTATCATAGAAACTGAACTTGGTAATTACAATCCGGCTTAACTGCAGTCTAGGGGGAACCATATCCGGGTGACCTCTTTTAACCTGAATACAACATTTTACTTGCTTTGTTAGTTTGTTAGTTTAGACTTGCATTCCATTTTCATTGCTAGATAACAAGAATTCACTGAGTAGTCATCAAATCTAGGACCCGGGTTGATAACTAAACCCAAACACGCTATACTACGCTTTAGGAAGTGGTTACACTTGGCCAATTCCTAGAGTGACACTAGAAGTGAGTCACTAAGCCAGTGGTTTGCCCCGGCTACGTGCGCAGCAATTAAAGCTATTCCCCTGCCCAGGCAAAGCGTGGAGGATCGCCTCATTTGGCATTACTCTCCTGATGGGGTTTTTACCGTAAAATCTGCCTATCACCTTGCGGTTAATCTTGATCAGAAACGAGGTCGCTGGCGGTCTGTGGTGAATTGAATGGATAAGTCCAGTTGGATTCGACTTTGGGAGGCAAACGTTCCGCCTAAGCTCAAAGTCTTCATCTGGCAGGTTTTCCATCGCATCCTCCCTACTACAGAGGCCTTGCGGGAAAAGGAGGTTCCGGTGCTTCCTCGTTGCCCGGTTTGCTGGGCAGAGTCAGAAACGATGGAACATTTATTTCTAGACTGTCCAGTGGCGAGAGCTTTGTGGGAGTATTCGGGGATTGGATTTTCTGGATGAAGGGTTGCCGAGGCATACTTTCCCACTGTTTCTCAAAAAATTACTCTCTCGGGTGAGTGAACCTTCTATGCTCATGGAAGTGGTAGCCATCCTATGGAGGATCTGGCGGTCCAGAAATTGGGTTGTTTTCGAAGGGAAGCAGTTTGGGGTCCCTGTGCTCCTGCGTCAATTCCATCAGCAAGTCGAGGAGTGGGTCCGTTTGCCAGTTGAGCCGGTTTCCCGGTCCTTGCTTCCCCTACCCCGGATGTCCAAGTCTGCTCAGGCGGACGCAGTGGTGTGTCAGTGGGATGGGGCTACTAGTCATGGGACGCATTCGGCTGGCGGATTTGTAATTTTCAATTCGGCTAGGGAGGTCCTCTTTGTGCAAGGAATCCAGTTCCCAGGTGTGCAGGACCCTACTGTGGTGGAGTTACTAGCCCTGAGAGAGGCGCTTTTAGGATGCTTAGGTCACGGGGTCGAGGATGTGAGGTTTGAAGGAGACGCAAAGACTGTCATTGACAAAATCAACCAGGCGGACTCCAGGGATAGCCGGATGGGTGCTGTGCTTGAAGAAGTTATTCATTATTTTGCAGCTCATCCTGGGTTTTCGATTAGATTTGTAGGTCGGAGGAACAATAGGGCAGCCCATCTAGTGGCTCGAAAGGCCCTCACATTGTATCCGGCTACGAGTCGTTTCTTTGATTTTCAGGCCTGGCTTAATTCCAGAATGTAACTCTTATCTCTTATCAATCTACTTGATTATCTTTTGTCCAAAAAAAAAAATTGTAGGCGAAACAAGGTCATCAAGTTCTAGTGGATCACGAACAATTAAGGTTCTTCAATTCCGGTAGGCATGTATATATAGGCTTATACATGGATTCTTGAGGCCTTGAACAAGGTTGAATGCTTAAACAAGTTATCCCTCGCTTTGCATATCAACGGCCGATATTAACAGCCTCTTACGCCAACATCTGTCAGGGAAACGGTAGGGAAGAGATCAGATTGAAGGCGTGATTAAATCACTCTCCTTAGAGTGTTATTTGCCCCCAATACAAATTGCTGGTAGGCTCGAGCAAACCACCCCCAGGAGTCCCTTCAATTTTAAGTCTGGAAGCATGACACGCCAAAACACAACACCAAACTGCGACCAAGTGTAATCGCAGTCCGGGAATGCAGTAAAGTGGCAAGTTCTATTATCAACCCGGGGTCTAGATCTACTGCTTACTCTGTGATTATCTATTATCTAACCAAGTTAAGTGATTGTGGTTTAAGCAAAAGCAGGAAAAAAAGCAGGAATTGGTTTGGTTTTCTCAAGCAAAGAAGAGTCACTCGGGAATGAGTCCCCCTAGCTCCTTAGTTAGGTCTCAATTGTAATTACCCTGGGTTGATTTACTGTTGATTAGACTACGGAAGATCCGACAGTAGCTTGGAATCTCTTAAGCTTACCAAGCCCTCTCAGTCTAACTACCCGGCAGACGACTAGTCTTCACCGGGATAGAAAGCTGAAGCAATAAGCACAGAACTCCACTACTGGAATTGGATTCCAGTACAAAGCAGTAAACTGGCTAACTCTCGTATAGCCAATCTCCTACTACCGAATGATGAGGCTCTAACAACCTAATCAGATTCTATCTATCTCAGGTTGCAGCAGAAATCAAGAAAAGCTGATCAGACTTCAATCAATTCAATAAACATGCATCATTCGATTAAAACCAAACAGTATAATCATCCCAAATCATTACAATCAAATTCCTAACACATGGAACTAGGGTTCTTCACACCCAAGTGAGAGAAGGGTTCTACTCCATAGAGAGAGAGAGAGGAAAACAGAATACAAAGCAGTCATACTCATAACAATGGGAAGAATCTGCTCTGGGATAATGATTTCCACTCCTATGACGATCTCCAAGCTCGATTTGATGAAACCCAGCTCCAAGATGGCTTTTAGGATGTGTTCTTCGTACTTTCTCTCTCTAGGGCTCTGTTTTTGCTCTGAAAATCCGATTCTCTCACTTGTGGCCCGAAATTGGGTAAAAACCAGAAATTCCCGACTCACACGGGCAGGCCACACGGTCGTGTGGCATACCCAGATGCCCGTGTGAGGTCAAAACGCCGCGTTCCGATTATGTGGGTTTCAGGCTTCCTACACGGCCAGGGGCACACGGCCGTGTAGCTCACCCAGCCTGGCCGTGTGAAGCCTCGCAGAATTCCACACGGCCAAATCACTCCTTCACAGGGCCGTGTGGTTTGTATTTGTGCCCGTGTGAAGGCTCGCACAATCCCACACGGCCACATTGGTCACTTGCACGGCCGTGTGGGTTTTGTGTGTGCCCGTGTGGCTTCCTTTGCGACTTGCCTCGCATCCCATCTTCGTCCAATCGACCCCGAACTCGCTCCTAAACCTTCATTCACTTACTAGGACCTGAAATATCACAAACAAGCACAACCTAGCGTGAAATCGGCCTAAAACACGAGAATCAACACCTCAAACGGCTCCAGAATAGGGGTAAAAACATGTGCAATTAACGGCTTATCAAAGCAGCAATCTTGCAGACTTCTGTGTTTGTGAAATAGAGAAGGAAAACCGGAAGAAGATGTAATCTCACGTTCTCAAAAGAGTCATGACAATCATCTATTTATAGTTGTGAAAACTGGAAGTTACCTTCCGAAGAGTCACATCCTTTCACAAAACAAGGTAGTTACCTCTCACGAAAGGACACATCCTTTCACAGAAAAGAGGGAGTTACCTTTCTTGAAGAACACTTCTTTTCACAATATTCAAACATTAATTAATTAATATAACTGCCAAAATACTCCATCTTTATACTTTACTTCTCCCATCAATGTCATATTACAACTCTATCGACTAACTCTAACAACATCAACTATATATTTATCATCCACCAAGGAATGCACTCCAAGAGAAACCCTCTTGAGGATTAATGTTCGACAAAATACTGAAGAATCTCAAAGAACGTTAGAGGATGCCAGACAGTAGTTGAACGATTCATTCCTCTCTTACAACCATTAAGTAACCAAGTATCATCAATTGCTTGGGTGAAAATTGGTACGAAGATTTAGGTTTTTCTTCCTCTTGACTCTTGAGTATGGTATCCTAATCATAATAATAATATTATTATTATTATTATTATATAAAGCTGAAATTTAGTTAGTGTTGCCTAAGAATATACTATTTTGATACTTCAAATTTTATTAAATTTCAACTTAGTCATTATAATGTACATTTTATATTTTGATACCTCAAATTTAATTTTAGTGTAAAATCATTGAACAATCATGTTTTGGTTTCTAAATTTTACGAGATTTTCGTAACTACACCATAACATAAAAGTATAAATTTAGTTTGTATCATACAAGATGTTGTATCACTCAACTGTAGGAGAAGATTCAACCATTTTACATTTGCTCATTATGTGAAACATTGCAAAAGATAAAAGAGAGACGATTCTAAAATATTGCAAGAGCGAATTTAAAAGCTCATTTAGTACATTTACCGGGTACTAAACAAACTTCTACTAATTACATGTAACAATATATGCGACATCTACATAAGCAAGTGTAAATAAATTGCTACGGTGAAAAGGGTTGATTGTTGTATTGACGGCCAACTAAAAGAATTGGTCAAAATCTTTCCACCATCTACTTCCTCTTTTTTTTTTTTTTATGAATGCGATGAACTTTATTAAACCAAAAATAAAGACAAAGGGAACAGCAGCCAGAGCAGCGCCCCACAAGTGGTGGAGCGAGCCGGGTCCAAGAAGAACAACAGGGGACAAAGGAAGCCAAAAAAAAAAAAAGCAAACGAGAAGATGAAAACAGTAGCTAACAAGCCTCAATCAAGGCCAAACAAACCGGGAAGAGACAGGTCGACCCTTTCTTTATTTCTTTCTTTGCCTTCTTTGTCTAACCCTCATTAGTATACTATTTTTATGTATTCTAATCACAAGTATGAACGGGTCCATACACGACTGACCAACAGTCTGGAGAATTATTAATTGAAGCATGAACCACAAACTTCTTCAGCTCAATGTTGAATCCAATTAAAAACAAGTATATATGGTTATTACTTATTAGAAAGTCGTCATTTTGCACTACGGGATTTGAAGGCGTGAAATTTTAAGCAAGTTCCAGTTTGTATACCTCTTGCTTCTCTCTAGAGTTTTTCTTTTTCATTCGGGCTAGAATGTTCAACAATTATACATGGAATTTTCAACAATTATACATATCAAATTAATAGTAAAAAATTAGCATATTAAATACATCACCATAAAAGGAATTAAGCCTCAACTATGCAAATTAAAGTTGGGTACATAAACTTAATAGATCTTTAGATTTATAGCCTCATTTTTTTCGGCATATAAGTCCTCAAAATATTGATGGAACAATATATTTTAGTACCTAAAATTTTTGTGTATTACATTTTAGTACTTGAACTTTTGAAGTTCTACAAATAGGTCTAATTTTTGTATGTACGTGTAATTAAAACACCCTCGAATAAATGGATATATATACCCAACTCATACATATTTTAATTATGAAATTGAATATCCATACCCTACCCAAAACTTATCTACAAACTTCCAAACCCATATATACGTCACTCATACCCTACCCATAATCAATGGGTCTACTTAGGTTTAGGTAAATATAATTTATTAGCCAAAATTTTCAAAAATTTTAAATTGGATGTTGACCGCTACATTTCTCTTCTCAGACAATAATTATATTTTCAAATCAATATTTCTAACAAAATTGCTAACAAAAAATTAAATTTAGGCTAATAATACTAACAAAACAACATAACGGGTCACATAATACATGCCCATAGGCCATCTCCGCCCCGCAACAAGGCGCGGCATCGTCACCTAATTACTATATATAAACCTAAAATATGATTACTGTTGCCTAACCGTTTAGCTAATATGCACTATTGTTCCTTTTACTATTAAGATAGTTAAAACCGGCAGCAAACAGGGGGAGAGGAGAATGAACCACATTATATAAGGTGAAGCATAGTTACTTTTCCCTAAAAATATATTATTTTGATACCTTAAATTATATTAAATTACAATTTAATGTACATTTTATATTTTCATACCCTAAATTTAATTTTAGTGTAAATCATTGAACAATTATATTTTTTTATCTAAATTTTATGAGACTTTCGTACCTACAATCTTTATATTTACATGTTGGTAAAGGTGAAGCATAGTTACTGTTCCCTAAAAATATATTATTTTGATACCTTAAATTTTATTAAATTACAACTTAGTCACTATAGTGAAAAGTTGACTGTTGTATTGACGACTAACTAAAAGAATTGGTCAAAACCTTTCCACCATCTACTTCTTCTTCGTTTCATTTTTCACTCGCCTTCCATAATCCTTTCTTTATTTTCTTCTTTGCCTTCTTCGTCTAACCCTAATTAGTATACTAATTTTATATATTCTAAATTTCTAATCACAAGTATGAACGGGTCCATACACAACTAACCAACAATCTAGAGAATTAATAAATGAACCATTAATCACTAACTTTTTCAACTCAATGTCGAGTACAATTAAAATAAATATATATGGTTATTACTTATTAGAAAGTCATCATTTTGCACTACAGGATTTGAAGGCGTGAAATTTTAAGCGAGTTCCAGTTTGTTTTCCTTTTGCTTCTCTCTAGAATATTTCTTTTTCACCTGTGCTAGAATTTTCAACAATTATACATGGGATGTTTGGTTAGGTATCTACACATATCAAATAAATAATTTTCATTTTCTATAAAAGGAATTAATCCTCAACTATGCAAATTACAGTTTTGTACCTAAACTTAATAGATCTTTAGATTTATAACCGAAATTATTTTTTCGGCATATAAGTCCTCAAAATATTGATGGAACTAGGGATGGCAAAAATACCCGTAACCGTGGATATCCGCCCGAATCCGACCTAATCGGGTAGGGTAAAACCCTAACCCGAAAGACTTTTAGTGGGTACGGGTAAAACCCGAATCCGAATATTGCGGGTAATGGGTGGGCATGGTTTTCTCACTATCCAACCCGAACCCGCCCGATTATACACATGCATATGTATTTTGTCTAGAAATAATCAATATTTTTCTCTAACATATTTTATATTTAGCATATAAATATAAATTTCTTATGAAATTGTGTTGTTTTAATTAATTTTCTTCATTCTAGTGAATAATTGTCGTACTTTTCGTCTTACGTAACGTGAGAATACGTGTAAATATTAACATATTGATTGGAGTTATAAAGAAAAACTATTACCCATGGATAACCGTGGATACCCGAAACCCGAACGGCTATGGGCATGGTTTGGATTTTCTACCCGTTTCTTATGTGGGTATGGGCATGGGTAAAACCCGAACTACTTTGGGTAGGGTAACGGATATGCACTATCCGTCCCCGACCCGACCCATTGCCATCTCTAGATGGAACATTACATTTTAGTACCTAAAATTTTGTGTATTACATTTTGGTACTTGAACTTTTGGAGTTCTACAAATAGGTCTAATTTTTGTATGAGTAATTAAAACACTCTCAAAATAAATGGGTATCTATACCCAACTCATACACATTTAGATTATGAAATTAAATATCCATACCCTACCCAAACTCATCTACAAACTTCCAAACCTATATATACGTCACTCATACCCTACCCATAATCGATGGGTCTACTTGGGTTTAGGCAAATATCATTTTACTAGCCAAAATTTTCAAATTGGATGTTGACAGTCATTTATCTCTTCTCACTTAACATCATATTTTCAAGTCAATATCACTAACAAAACTGTTCACAAAAAATTAATTTTAGGCTAATAATACTAACAAAATAACATAACGGGCAACATAATACATGCCCACAGGTCATCTCTACCACGCGACAAGGCGCGGCATCGCCACCTAGTATTACATAAAACTAAAAAAAATATTGCAGTAATTTTTAATTACAACTGAACGGCATCAATAAAATCGTGAATCAACTACAATATTAGATTGGTTCGGGGATATGATCTTTAACTATGGGTTAGTCGTTAGTGATTGGACATTAAACCACAAGAATCACTTGATTTAGGTGGGTCAATGTTGGATTGAGGATCCAATGGTGGTTGAATTGCTTGTTCTCTGGAAGGCGGTTTCTTGGTGTTTGAATCATGGCTTTTTGGAGGTGAGATTTTAAGGTGATGACAAAGTGGTCATCGACAAAATCATATGGGCGGATACTCGTGATAATCGGATGGGGACTATTCTTGAAGAGGTTGTGCAGACCTTCGCAATGAACATAGGCCTCAGTGTGCGATTTGTAGATCGGAATAGCAATAGGGTAGCTCATTTGTTAGCTAGAAAGGTCATGTCTTTGTACCCGACTACATGTCGCTTCTTTGATTTCCAGACCTGGTTGAACTCCAGGATGTAACTATCTTTTTGTTTCAATCAATATATTATTACCTTTTGTAAAAAAAAAAAGTGGGTATTGGTGGTCAACGAACTTAGTCATTACAAAAATATTATTGGAGACAACAACATGTAACAGTGAAAAACCAATTAATTGCCATAATATTTTTGACGTTTAATTTTTTTTATTTCCTCTTCTCTCCCTTTTCTTATTTTCACCTTTGACTTCTTTGTAGAACCTTAATTAGTATATTATATATGTATTATAATATGCAAGTATGAATGTTTCCCTAAACAATTCATCAATGGGTCCATAAAATTTAATAATTGATTCAACAATCGATAACTTTTCTAGCTCTATGTCCAATCCAATTAAAAAATAGATAATTTTTGAATTATTAGTAGACCTTCCTTTTCATTCTTACTCTGAAATTTTAAGACATGTAATTTTAAGTTGAGTTACACTTTTTATTTCATTAGCTTCTCTCTAGAGCTTTTACTTCCCTCAATAGCAAAGAATTTTCTATGATTATACTTAGAAATTTTCACTATGTATATATAAAATATCAGATATGTTAGAGAGTGGTATAAGATCCACGATTGAATTTCTCCCAACAACTTGAGTTATTGGGAGCAACTGGTTCTTGACATGATATCAGAGCCTAGAACCGAAAGGTCATGTGTTCGAATATCCACGACCCCCAATATTAACCGTTGTCTTTCAAGCACATGGTATGGTGGGCCTATTTAAACTTCAAGCCCATGGGTTGGCTTTCGTTTGAGGGGGCGTGTCAGAGAGTGGTATAAGATCCACGATTGAATCTCTCCCAACAACTCGAGTTATTGGGAGCAACTAGTTCTTGACATATAAAGAATCATCAATACACAATTACAATCATAAATTCACAACCAAAGAAAGAATCGCATCTCAACGTACAACCATTAATTAACTAGCTAGCTGCAAAGCGCGATCACATCCTAGTATGGATTCTGAAGGAATCCATGAAAGAGCATATGCCCATGCTTCAGATATATATAATAATGGAGTTAGCAAAGTGTGGGGACTATAGACAAGAGGAGTTGCTTCCTTTACACATTTCAATTTGATTCATTGGACCTCATCACAATTATTATTTAGATTATCAATTTGATTCATTAAACACAAGTCCTAATCCATGTTTATGACAATTCATCTTGTGGAATCAATGGTGGTATAGCTTTTTCCATGTTGATTTTCTCTACATTAATATTTGTAGGGTATAAACATACATATATAGGTGTTGAATTGAAGGGCCAAATAGTTGATATCCACGATCATTTTCGACCAAATGAGAAAATTTTTGTGGCCTTAGATCCTTCGAACATGCTACCACATATATACATATAGATATGAGCTAATTATTATGAAAAAATATATAAAAATTCAGGAAAATTACAACCCTTGAATTTAAAAATAAAATGGAAAACCAAAACGAAGAAATAAGATTATGGTCACAACAAAATATTAACAACCAATTTGTGCCAACTTGTTAATTGTGTGCAAGGAAGAAATAAATGTGTTGTTTAGGACTTTAGGTTGAACCTTACACGTTTGTTCCACTTACACGTGGTACTTCTCTTCACATTTTATTATTTTTGTTAAGGGTCAAATAATTAGCTAACAAAGGCGACAATGAACTAGCTACAGTAATTTTATTTACAATAACTCATAATCAAATAGATAAATTGTATTAAGGGTTTGATATAGCTATATCATCATTGATTTTCAATCTCGACTATAAAATGATACAAACCTGATTTCTATACAAAATAAATTAATTAACATTTCAAAAAATGGCGGCATTAATTCTTACAATTTGTCAAACAAAACTACATAAAAACGCAGAGAGTAATTGGATCTTAAATGAAATTGAATTATCAACACTGATTAGATACCCCATAAATCAGACGAATATAAGAGTAAATTAAAAAATAAAACACGGAACCAACCGAATTAGTGCTAATTAGAGAAAAGAACAACTTAACTAATTAACTATTTCTTTCCCTCTATAGCCCTTAACACTCTCCATCTACCATTACATAAACACGCTAATCAGGTTTAATTATCATTATGTGTCATTCACTTCTAACGAATCAAAATGATTATAAATAAACAACTACAGCCAATATTTGGCTAAGAAAAAGGAAAAATAAAACCTCTATCAGCCTTTCTTTTTCTTTCAGTTTCATTTTCTACACAACCCAAGCCCAACCACAGAGCAATGATAATTGCTTAGCTGTCAATCCAGAAACCGTAGATGAACGGTCACGATTTCCCCGCCGCTCAACCGCTGACGTGGATTCCCTGCCATTAAATCCACAATCATTGGCCTTCTCTCTCTCTCCCCCCCACTCCTCTCTCTACCGCTCTCTCTCTCTACAGTTACCCTCACAACGCCAATCAGAGAAAGAAGAAGAAGAGAAGAGAACAGAGAGAGCCCAGAAAACCCACCAAAACCCAATTCTCACTTTCTCAAACAAAGTTCTCCACAAGGGAAAAAGCTCGCAACTTTATTTTCCCCCAGGAAACCGAACGGGAGGAAGTTTGGTGCAGAGCTTTTTTTGGCAGGTAGCTTGGAAATGGTGTTTTTCATGATTCTGTTCGCAGCGGAAGAGAAACGCGAAGAAGGCGAGTGGGAAAAAGAGAGATAAACAAACAAACAAAAAAGGCTTAAAAAGAAGTTTTACTTTCCCCCTTTTCTACTACTACAAGAGCAGAGGGCTTTCTGCTTTCTACAGAACAGAGAGTTTTACCCTCCGGCGGGAAATCTCCGATCACGGAGTTAGAAGAAGGTTTCTAGCTAGCAGGTAATTACCCTTTTCCCGTGTTTCTTTCTTTCTTGCTTCCTTTCCATAATTGTGTTTACAGGGAAGACGACTTTCGAATTTCTTGCCGAAAAATGTTTCTGCTTTTTCCTTTGCTGTTGTTGTGTTGTCTGTTGCTCTGTTTTTTGTCCAATGTTCCTTCATTACATGTGACTGTGAGAAGAAGAAAAAAGAAAGGAGAGGTTGTCTCTTTCTCTTTCTCAATGGATTCCAAAATCCTCCAGCTGGTGATTTCCTAATCTGATGTTTACGCGTAATCCCAAATCACCCCCCATGTTCTATTGTTCCTCCTCTTTTAAGAAACCCATTCAAACTAATAAAAAAAAAAGTTTCACAGCAATATCAGGAGATTTGGAAACAGAGCAAGTTGGTCTCTTTTTCGTGATTGAGCTTGATGATGTTAGTGATTTTTATTCTGTAGTTAATGTGGGTCACAAGGTTCAAATTCATTAGGTTAATTATGATCACGTTTTGACTGTTTTAGTGATCGGGCTAAAACTATAAATTCAGAGTATAGTTGGCAAATCGTGTAATCATCGATGTTATGCAATTGATCATTGACTTCACAAAGAGAAATTTTTGTATACTCTAAGTACCAATTAATACACAAATTTGCTTTTGTAATGTTTAGATTTTCCCTTTGGCAACAGGAAATTAAGGAGACAAAAAAAAAATGTCGGCAACCATGCTAAGCGACCCATTGGTAGTTTCACCAGCCGAAACTCAACCTCCTCCGCCGCCGGCAGCCACCGCCGCCGAAGTGGAATCAGCAAGCTGCGACTGCTGCGGCCTGACGGAGGAATGCACGCCGGCGTACATCGAAAGGGTACGGGAGAGGTACCACGGCAAATGGATATGCGGCTTATGCGCCGAAGCGGTGAAAGACGAGATCGTGAGAACGGAAGAAAGACTGATAAGCACGGAAGAAGCTCTGAACAGGCACATGAACTTCTGCAAGAAATTCTCGTCGTCTCCGGAGCCAACTCCGATCGACCCGACCCTGCATTTGATCTCAGCCATGAGACAGATCCTGCGACGGAGTTTGGATTCGCCGAGGTCGTCCCCTCGAGGGTCGAGATCTACTCCCGGAAGCCCCACGACGAAGTCTGTGGTGAAGCTGACGAGGTCCGGGAGTTGCTTCTCGACCCTGTCTAGCTGATTAAAGTTAATTGGATTCAAATCTTGGAATCAACATAGTTGCGTGAAAAGTTATGGGAGGTTGCGAGAAGTGGGAAGCATATCGGACTGATTAAGTCAATTAGTTTCGAACATTGCGACCAACAAATCAAAGGAGGGAGAGGATTTAATGAGAAGGTTTTGGATTGAAAAAGGGTAATTATGGAGGGTTGGGGAGCTAGGATTAGTGGAAGAAGAAGCAATAGGAATTTCTCCTAAGTTATTAGAAGTAAGGGAACTAAATGGAAACTGAAAATTATATAAGTCCTTATTCTCAGACTCTATCATGTTTTTTTTTTTCTTTTTGCTGGGACTCTCTGTGTTTCAGATGTGAAAAAAATTGTAAAATTTCTTCTCTCTTCTATCTAGGTTAAAAATTGTCTTTTCAGTTTCCAGAACTCAAGTGGAATCAAGTCTTGTCAAAATAAATTGGTGTTTGGGCTTGATTTGCAGTACAGAATGGAATCTTCTGTACTTTCATACTTTACCTTAATTTATGGCCACCAATATAATCACAGGAAAAAAAAAAACAGAACACAAAATTAATTAGTCATATCAATCAAATAAACTCTATGTTCTTGGTTTAGTTATGAATTTTTGTGGGAGATAAAGACTTAATAAGTTACAAATTTGTGATTTGAAAGGAAAATCACACCGTCGAACAAAATAACAGTAGATTACAGGTTCAAATATTCCGAAACTTCAATTTAATGGTTATTATTTATCGTTATATTGGATCAATACCTTACTTGTCCACGGGATTTAGTAATAAACATGTGACAAGAAATAATTAAAACTTTGTGAACGGTTCATATTACTGCTATTGGAAATTGTTCATAAGAATCAATCAATCTCTCATTCGGTCTATCAACCATGATCTTTGAGATAGGAGACATATCACATATTGTGATATGAATTAGATGTTTTTTTATCGATTAATTATGTGCATTTGTCGGATATTTATAAGGTCAAAATTACTCCACCCACTTCTAAGAAAGAGTTACTGAAAGATACAGGAAAGGTATAGGTTGGATGGCAGAATTTTTCAATCTTAAGGAGTTGGAGAACCACAAATTTTTATTCCCTCATAACAAAGTGATGCCTCAACTTCTATATTGATTCTTTCTCAGTGCCTTCCACAATATGACAAAATATGTATACACTATACAGGAATAATGACACCCTGTAAATTATGTTTGGTTGTTTTTTTCTAATTTATTTCTTTTATATTCAATTGGTAAAAATGTAGTTGTTGTATATAGCTGAATATAGAGAGGAGATAATTAGGTAGCATTTTTTCTCTCTTATCTCTAGAGAATATTGTCCATCTTCTTATATTTAGTCAATTCATTCTCTAAATAACTGCGAAAACAGTAATTGAGCATATGATATTGTTAGTTTGAGAATCTCTGAATTTCACATATATATAGACATGTTTTGTTCTCCTCATTCACCCATGATTCACCAAAGATTATTTGGGTATCCTTCCAAGAAAATTGCCCTCCAAATGAGAAGATAGCTAGGCCCTTTAGTAGATTAGGAAAATTTAAGATCGTCATATATAAAATCACTCGAGCTAATCATTCTTCGGTATTGCAAAAATTTGACCTAATTCGCTCAATTTTGCTTCAATCCAATTTTGAGTTATAACAAAAATGTCAATGATGCATGTAGGTGGACCCAGGATTGTTGAAAACGGTTGTAGTCTAATGGAAGAGTATCGACTATAATTATTAAAGAGGTTCTAAAAGCTCGTATTAAAATTTGTTGTAATAATAAAATCTTGGTTGTTCACAAAATTTTCGGGCGAAAGGGTGTCGGACGACACCCCTTGGCCCTTGCCAACAAGTAAGTCTGCCCCTAGATGCGTATGATGTATACAACCCAAAGAATTAATAAGTCGTAACAAATCATTTGCAGACCTTACAAATGAATGTTTAGAAATTTATATACGTAGAATCTACAAATCATTTATAACCAGTTAGAACCAACAACGATGCATATGATCTATCCAAAGTTGAAAGTGTACCACTTATTAGTCTAGGAAATTGGATATGTACAGTGCTGCCTGCTGGTAAGAAGGAAAAACAAGAGGACAGCCAGAATTTAATGATGGTATGAAAAAGAAATGGGCCAGAGATGAATGATCATCACCATGCATGAAAAATTTTCTTCAAAAAAAAAATGCATGAAAAATTAAAATTGTACTAGCTAGCTACATTAATCTTCTCTATCTCTCTATACTCCTTGCTACAATGAAAGCATCCATCTCAATCTCTCTTTGTAACAATGGAATGAATGAAAGGAGGATATATATATATATATATGAGTTATGGGGTTGTCCACGTCATATCTGAATTATGTAGAAAATTGGTTGAACTCGCGAACTATACACCTCTTGTAAGTTCGAAATTCAGAAATCAGCTGCATATGATTCACCGTTTGATCCAACCTCTAACTCACATGTGATGATCAATATTCTCTCACGATTTCTTTTGAACAAAGAAAAAGAAAAAAAAGGACACAAGATTACACCATGCTTCATAATTATCAATGCATCATATAATGGTTCATTTGGTATTTGATGATGCCCACATTATCCATTTTGCAGTTATGTTGTTATGTAATTACCATAACTCGATTTTAGAATAACACTAACATTTACCAAAGGTAAGATAGCCTAACGGTTAACGATAAAACTGCCGCGACAGTGAAGGATTGGGAGTTGCAGATCCCAGGTTCGAATCCAAACGAGGCCCGTTGGTATTTCCGGAGGTACAAGACTGCTAGGACGAAGCCCCGTTGGCGTCGAATTTGATTGCAGGTGGCCCCATGTTTAGTAGAACCCGCTGTTACAAAGTGATACGTGTGGCTGAATTTCCTGGGTAATAAAAAAAAATTAACACTAACCTTTTGCCTAGAAATAATTGGTGTCTCAATATTATTGGTAATATTTTTACTTTACGAGCTTTTGGTTAGTTCATTTCACAACTAGAAGGAAACGGCGTTTGAAGACATTATTCACCAAGCTTGGCTCATTGCCGAAAAGAATGAAAGGAAATGAATATTCCCCCTTATTTGCTTAGAATTGTCATAGGAAATTAACTATATAATAATTGCAATGTGTATTTTTTTTTCTCACATTTGCCAAGGGAATATATTATGAAACCTTTTTAGGTGCCTATATTTTCCTAGAGCCCCAAAAAAGTCCCAAACAAATATTCCTCTAAGGGATCTAGAGTCTTCCACCAATTATTGCAACTAGAAACTAGAAAAATTGCCCTTTTCTTGTCTCTACCTCCTTCCACATTCACATGTATATAGTAGTAGCTGACCTAACATATGCCTCTTTTTATTAAAAAAGAAGCTTGCTTAAGCCAAACTTTGTTGTGAATTGTGAACTAAAACCATACTAGTTGATTAGAACCTATTTCCCTAACTACATTCTTTGTATCCATGTAATTGATAACTAGGTGATCAGTCTGTCAATCTCATACTCGCTCGACACCAAACGCGAATCAAGTCGGTTATATCCGTATGAATATGAATCAAAAGCACAGATCTCACGTATTATATGAAATAAATAAATACAAAAATAGAATTTTTAAAAATAAAACAAATGAAAAACACATAATGAATGACAAATAGAGGTAATTGATGATAAGTTAAGTCCAATTATCAGAAAGACCAACCCTTGCACTTATTTGAAGTTGCATTATATTAAAATGTGATTGAAAAAGTACAAAATAGGATAAATACAAATATATATTGATCAGCAAGATCTGAATAGGAAGGGTCAAGAATAAGCCAGATCGGGGTGGGACAATATATGAAGTAATACTAATACTCGCCAGTCGCCCATGCTACTTAGATTCGGATATTATTTGTCCCAACGTGAATCATATAAGATAAGTCGGATTCAAATTGCAATCACTACTATTGATGTATATATGAGTAACATAGTTGTTTTTTTTTTTTTTTGAAGTTATTGTTGGGAAAACCCAAAACCAGTGTTATATAATTAGATGAATTTAAAAAATAAGTCTCCCCTTTCTTTAGTAACAATATTTTTTCAAATACACTTCATATTACAAGTTAACAACACACAATTAAACAAAAATACATTCATAATCATTTCCAAATCGAAGTACACCCTACATATTTTATGCTTCTGATGATGAATGGTCAAAAAACGGCGCCTGATCATCGTGAGCACCACCAAGAAGTAAAGCAATTTCAGAGGTACAAGGATGATGATTAATTATCATGATGAATTGATAGTACTGATGAGACATTCAGATGTTTAAGTAGTTTGTCTAGCAGCTAGTGTGCTAAAGGACAAGAAATGGATTAGCTAGCTCAAGCATGCTCATCCAAAGATTTGAGATGGAAACAAGAGGAAGAAAAGGTTTCGTGGGTGTGAAATCATGTGATGCTTATCCCATCTTATCTCCTAAATGATAGGTTATATTTTTCACATCATTTCACTTCTTTTTTATCTAATTTTGTTGTTGGTTCCATTCGATTTGGGTATTCTTCGAGTGTTTTATATATGTAGACTCTTTTTAGTATGATTTTTAGAAGTGTTTTTATGTTTCAAAAGTTGATATTGATTGAATCAGCTAGTGGAAGTCCAAACAATTTATAACATGACCAAGTGTATGTTGCTCCGATTTAATGCATGAAGAAATGTGAAAGGGACAGAACAATAATACGTGCATGGATTTTTCTACCAAGTTGCCCCACATCTGCATACTACTATACTATGTACTAATGGGAAATGAATGCCCTAGCTAGCTCCATCTGTATATTCATCAATTTTTTGGTCTCTTCCCACCTTTCTTTGACTCGATTTTGGTACTGCAATACATGTATTAAATGTTGTCACTTCATTACTTGACTGCATCTGAGATCTTCCTTTCCAGAAACTGATCATCAAGAGCGCCCACATGATCAGAGATCTACACCAAACACACTATAGAGTTCTCTCATCCGAACTCGTCTTGGTGAGGACATGTGATGCAATAGCGTGCAATGTGATGCTATAGGGGGAAGGATGTCAATACGACCATGTGTACAAATAGTTAACAATTCGAGAAAAAGGAAAACTGTTGTAAATCTGAACGCAATCTCAGGAATATATAAGAGAGTGGGTTAGTCAATATTGATGAAAACATATAATAAGGTGGGTTGATCACTTCCCAGATACTCTTGTCAAGCATTGCACAGACCTTGGTTCGGATCATCGGGCACTGCTCCTTGCGGACAAACCCTTTGTTCGACAAAGTCGGCCCCTTTTCAGGTTTGATGCCCGATGGGCGGACAATCCGTAGGGCAATGGTCAGGTATGTATGGCAAGAACAAATCTCTGGGACCCCGATGTATCAACTCTGGGAGAACCTTAAGAATTTGAGACATCTTCTCTACGATTGGAGTAGGGCTGGGACTACCAGCTCGCTTCGCAATATCAAGACACTCCAAGTTGAGATTAAACATATCAAATCCCATCACCCCATCAATTGGGAGGAGGTCAAGATCCTAGAAACGGAACTGACTCGCCAATGGGAAGCAGAGGAGGTGTACTGGCAACAAAAATCGAGGGTTCATTGGCTGAAGAAAGGTGATAAAAACACCTCCTACTTCCACACCGTCACAAGAACTCGGTGGCTAGAAAGGCCCTTGCTTTGTACCCGTCTACGTGTCGCTCGTTTAATTTTCAGGTCTGGTTGTTTTCCCGGATGTAATGGTGCCTATCTTGAATCTATATATGATTATCTTTTGTAAAAAAAAAAGGAGGGTTAGTTATAAGTGGGACATCACATGTTGGGTGGACTCTTCGGTTATATATTGTAGTATGATCTCTCATTCCTAACTATGCATTCAAAGAATTTCCAATCGCGGTGTGACGTTACCATATAGAAATTTCTATTCTCTGACTATGATTTTTCATATAGTGATATCGTGAAATATGACTCTATAACAGAGGGATTTGACCTAATTACGAATAGCAAGTGGAGCAAAGCAATTGGTCTAAAATATAGATACAGCTTATAAAATGGAACTCGATTAAATGAGAACAAAGCTTTCACATTTAACCAACCATCAAACGCAACTAACCCACCCCTGACCCCACTACTTAACTAGAAGGGGCGGTTTGGTCAAGTGCTACCCAACCCACCCACATGAATCTTGCTAGCTCTTCTTCTTCTGTTTTTTCCTTTAATTAAGCTCAATGATTGAACCCAAGTAGGCAGGGGAAAAGTAATGTATGCATTGATTTAGTAGACAGGTGAAACCTGCCAATCCAATGAATTAGGTGATGTCAATCACAACAATCACCCCCTTTTTTTTAATAATTAAGTTGGTCTTTTGTTGACTAGTTAGCTTCAGAACAATGATAATGGCCCTACCCTTGCTTGGTATTATTCTTAGAACTTTCAGGAAAGCAGGGAGATAGAGTAGTTAATTAACATACATGGGGATGTAATTATTTATTAATTAAGCTTTGGTGTTGTGCTAATTGGAAAAGAGCACTTATTGCTTACTTGGCCCTTCCTTTGCAATATACCTTTGGAACTTCATTTGATGTCATAATGATATTCTAACTCTTCTTCTTTGTTTAATTCTCATTACATTTGGATTCAACCCTCTTCCCTTTCTATGTGATTCCTCGAGGAAAATGGCCAAAGAAGAAGCAAACCATGCCTGGATCCAGTCTTCATATTCAGCTTACATGGTTAGTGTCACAAAAGATTGGAGAGTACTCAAAGGCAAGCAAAAAGGTGTTATAGACTTTAATATCTCGATAGGCATTAGGGAAATGGAGATGAAATATAGTCTTGACCAACCCCTTTTAGAAATCTTATAACATTCCATGTCCAATATGGTCTTGCAAAAAGACCAGCTCCATAGCTTACATTAAAGGGAATGACAATATCTATATAATTGAGCATATACATCTCTTATTCTCACAACATGATACCATTTTGTTTGCAGGGGAAATCCACTCTGATCAAAGTTCTGCAGCACAAGTATCTGTTCTAGACAGGTTCAGATCAACCAGGCTGGACTGGGGTGCCATCATAACAGGTGCAGAACAGAATCATATGCCGATTAGCCGAAATTGATTCCTTGAGCCAGAGGCAATTCGCTTCCATAATTGATAGTGCTGCAGGGAACCATTGGAAAATTATCAGGCAGACATCACACCTACTTACAAGTTAGAACGGGGTTAATGCATAAATGGTCACAAGCCTTTTACCAGAACTAATTGATTTTGTAGTAATTAGTATAATCATCATTACTTAGGACTTTAGTTTAATGACCATTTTTTACACAAACATCATAGCTCAGTAATAATTTAGGCATTCAATCCATTAGAACACATGAGGAAAACGGTAGGAAGAAGACTATCCCAAGGAGCCAATGATGACTGATCTTAATAGGAGCTACAGGAAGGCAATAAAGCAAAGTTACCAAGTTGATCGCCGCATGTACTGCTTCCACGAATCGCTTCCAGCTTCACGCCCGCCTCCGGTGGCTTTTTCGCCACCAAATGCGCCGCCAATTTCTGCACCATTTGTGGGTATGTTCACATTCACAATGCCGCAGTCGCTCCCCAGTGGGCTGCCAAAGCCAGAACAAAATAAGTATCTTTTATAACTAAGCAATGGAACGGAAATCACAACACCATCGATTCCATGATCTCATGACTCACCCAAGCCATTTGAAGATTGTTTGTGGTTTCTGGGTAAAGATGGAACTACTCAATCCTTGAGACACAGAGTTATTTATTTCAATAGCCTCTTCCAAAGTCTGCAAATAAGTGTTCAAAGTTTAGAATATCCCTATACACCAGTACATGATATCAGAATATGAAAGGAGATTCAATTAGCCTACCTTAAATTTCATGACATAGAGAACTGGGGCAAATAACTCTTCTTTAACTGCAAGTACTGTTGGAGCAACCTCGACGATCGTGGGTTGCACGAAATTCCCATCGGATTTTATGATTGATCCTCCTGTTAGAATATTCCCTCCCTGTAAACCAACAGTAAACTTATAAAGTGTTTCACAAACACGCCATTATTCCTGTTTCACAGCAATGAATCATATAAAAATAGTAAGGAAAGGACTAATGACATATAATCGGCATATTATAAGGATATAATTCCAGCATGGGATCTAGGACATGCTTATGAAGCATGAATCGACCCCAACAGTTACATATTTGAATGGAAACAATATGGTATATGAACAAAAATATGATTAACCTGAAAACTGAAAAGTAAATTCATTTCTCCTACAAAGAGTTGTCTAGTTCCAATTCAACGTCTTAAAATGCGGAAACAGAGAAAAACAAACGAACCTGAGACTTGATGAGCTCCATTCCCCTCTCGAAGTTCTTCTGTGATTCGGGAGTATGCAGTGGTCCAAGCAAGATACCTTTCTGCAACGGATCACCGATCTTAACTTGCTTGTACGATTCAACTAGCTGATCAAGTACTTTCTTGTAGATGCTTTCATGAAGAAGCTTCAACATTATGAACAAGCAAACAGTTCAGTAAGAAATTTCCCGTGTTATTGATGAAAACAACAAACTAAATAACTTAAATGTTACCAGTCGACGGCATGTTGTGCACCGCTGACCAGCTGTTCCAACTGCGGCAAAGAGCACAGAACGGACTGCCAGCTGGATGTCTGCATCATCCATGATGATAATGGCATTGTTACCACTCAATTCGAGCAAGCATTTGCCAAACCTCTGACTCACCGTCTGTTGCACTATTTGGCCAACCTATGGAACAACAAGATACATTAACAGACAATTAACGTATTATTAATTATGAAGCGTAAATAAACAAGAATTGAGATGTACCTTTGAACTCCCGGTGAAAGATACCAAAGGAATGCGAGTGTCTTTTGCTATTGCTTGTCCGATTTCAGCACCACCACACAAGGACGTAAATATTGCACCAGGTAACTCGTTCTTCTCTAACACCTCGGCTATAAGCTTCGTCAGTGCAATGGTGACCAAAGGTGTAGTTGGCGCACCTTTCCTGTCAAGGAAATAGAGGCAAAATAACTTAATGGATTAGAGGTGACAACGATCTTGACTAGAGAACACATTGATGTTGCTAAGATTGCAACTATGGGAAATAATATCATGGCTTACCATACAACACAGTTACCACAGACTAGAGCAAGGCAAGCATTCCATCCTACAAAAATGACATAATGTAGATTATTGTTCAGGGATTATGGGCGGAAAGTTGAAATCTACACTAAAACAATGCCCTGGAAAGCAAAGCAAAGCGAACTTTAAGCAACAAAATCACAATGCTTACCAAGAACAGCAGACGGGAAGTTGAAAGCAGTGATGACACCAACTATTCCAAGTGGGTTCCACATCTATCCAGGTGAATTTGAGTGATTCATTTTAGCAAAAAAGAGGTATGAAATTCTCATCAACATTTTAATACAGTTTGAAACATGTGGTAAGGCACATACCTCCAACATGACGTGGTTAGGACCTGGTAAAAAGAAATAAAAAAGGTCATTCCTGAAGGCATATCATCACCTTGACACATTTGAGGTATACCTTTGATAGGACTCACACAAACAAAAGAAATAATTAAGTACGAAATGATAGGACTCACGCTCTGAAGGGATTACTGATCCATTCAGTTGCCTGCTTAGCCCCACAGCAAAATCACACATGTCGACAATTTCCTGTAGACGTAAATGCCATGAAGTTAAACTTCCAATAACATACAGCCTTTTCTCTCCTGAACCACAGAATAGATCACAATGCCACAATGATTATAACACTAAAAACATATTAAAGGCACATACTTGAACTTCTCCAATTCCTTCTGGTAGTATCTTTCCCATCTCAAGAGAAACAAGACGACCGAGCTGCTGAAGCTTGGCTCTCAGTGCATCCCCAATCTGTCTAACAATCTCACCTCTCTTGGGCGCAGGAACCTGAAAACCAATGAATATGTAACTGAGATGCCTTGATCATACCCCAAAAGAACAGACGATATCTCTCAGTGATCACCAAGCTACTATATACCTGCATCCATGTCTTAGTTGCTTCACTGCAAGCTCGCAACGCTTCCTCATAGTCTTGCAACGAAGCCTCCACTACTTCAGCAATAGGCTGATTCCAAATTCAAACAATAAATCCAACTAAAAACGTCATGTTCGATTCAACCACGCACAATTCCAACAGAAATGGGAAATGGAACTCAAATGCAGAACGAGGCCAAAATAATTCATGATTGATCCACAAAGTTCACAACCAGAAAATCTAAAAAACGCTTTCCCCCCCCCCCCCCCCCCCCCCCCCCCCCTTCTTCCATTTACCTGGTTATTTGCAGGGTTCGTAGTGGTGATCACAGGTCCATTTGCCTTCCACTTTCCATTAACGTAACAGCCAACATTCTTCGAGCTCAACCCGATCTCCTCTAGAAATTCATACTCTTTCTTCTCGAACCCCATTTCCAGTGTCTACAAACAAACGGAACCCAGTTCATGAATTGGCTCGATAAATGGAAAACGAAACTCAAAGACCCGAACTTTCGACCAGACCCAGCTCGAAAAGGATCGAGCACAAAAGATCAGCGATCAATCAAAGGGATTTTCTTTTCTCACCTTCAATCGAGAAGTTCTGAGCAGCCAGTCAGTGATCTCTGGCAGCGTGGCAGTGGTTAGAAGGCGGAGGGAAGGGAAGAGATGGAGCTGAAAGTATAAATGGAGTAGAAAGGAGAGAAAGCGATAGAGACGTGCGGTTCTGGGAGAAGTTTTCGGATTACATTATTGAGCTTTGGTAGAAACAAGAAAGGTGATTTGGCTTTTTGCGCCTATAAGCCCTTTCCCCTTCATTTGTTATTAGCGCAGTGGAGTGTCCTAGCGTCTAACCTTTAAATTGCGAGACACCAGGCAGGCCAAAATACAAAAGAAGGATGGAAGCACATGAAAATAGATAAGACTGATGACATGATGGGTGTGTTCACAATCTGAAGCATACGAATCTATATTCACATTATCTTATCATCGGTTCATTTTCAACATAGAACACATAATCATTAATAACACTGTTAATTTCATTTTAACGGCGATTGGTTAGGGTGGGTTTGGTTGTATTACTCTTCTGCTCATTTCGGTGTGCATGTTGGACAATCATTGTCCTATCCTGAATTCGTTTGGCCAAAATCGCCCAGTTAAGATTTTTTTTCTTTGAATATGTCTTCGATTAAGCAACAAAACTCATTGGCCGAAGCGGGAAGCCTTGTTAGAAACTTCCTCGTATGTTTTTGGTAAAATAGGCAAAAACTGGCATACAAATCGATTATATTTTATCGTATTATACCACATGCTAAACCGTTATAACGATATTAATTAGTTTGACTGCCCTTGAAAGTTTCTAACTTGGGTATTAGTATGTTGTTGCATTTGGGCATTTCAAAAACAAAAATTGATGTTGCATTTGTGAAAGAAATTATTTAAATAGCTCTCTCGGATATGTGGCGACTGGCGAGAAGAGTCCGGCCCAAACGCAGAAATTGAACCCGTACCCACTTTGCCGGGAAAAACCCCGCAAATTCCATAATCGCCCAAAAAAGATTTCATCAGCTCTCCATTTCTCATCCGGAAATCCCTAAACCCAGCTACGAACTCTTCATCGGCGATCAACTTCAACGGGTAAGTCTTCGAATTTCCTTGAAGCTCGCACCTTTTCCGCGGCGTCGTCGGTCCCAGGCCGAAATCTAGGGTTTCATTCAAGCAAATGAGACCCTAGGGATTTGTTCGTTGTTGAATTCGATTTGAATTAGCTGTTCTTACTAGAATCAGCGGCGGAAATTCGAGATGAGTGTTCTCGGTCGGTCAAAGAATAGCGCCAAAGTCCCCAAATTGAGAGGGGCTTTCAATGGATTATGCGCGCTGATAATGGTTATCTTGTTATCCAACCGGGGAGGTTTGATTGCGAACATTCCTGATAGTGGAAGTTCGGAACTTGGAGCTATTTCGAGTAATGGGGTGAGTCGGGTTGCACTGGTTCGTCGGCAGATGACCGAACTCTATGCGAATTCGCCTTCCCCAAGTTCAGGAAACTGGACTCATGTATGGGAGACCAGCTTGGAGGATACAAACAGCTTGCCACATGAATGTCGAGATGTGATTGATCACAAGGGGTACGCAAACCAATGCGCCTTCTTGAAGGCCAATCCACAATGCTTCTCTGATGGCTTCTTCGATTACGTTCATTTCTTGTACTGTGATTGTGGCAACTTCAGATGGCTGGGGTTTCTTGTACTGGGAATCTGGCTTGCTGCATTGTTCTACCTGCTGGGAAACACTGCTGCTGATTACTTCTGCCGCTCGTTGGAAAAGCTCTCGAGTCTATTGAAGCTTCCCCCTACTGTTGCTGGTGTGGCCCTTCTACCGCTTGGGAATGGAGCTCCCGATGTGTTTGCAAGCATCGCTGCGTTCCTCGGAGAGAATCAGGGTGGCGTGGGGCTCAATAGCGTGTTGGGAGGTGCTGTGTTTGTGACCTCTGTTGTAGTTGGTGCTGTCTCATTGTGTGTGGCGGGGAAGGAAGTGCAGATTGATCGGAGATGTTTTGTCAGGGACATATGTTTCTTCCTTGTTGCTCTCTTCTCGTTGCTGACGATTTTGATGGTTGGTAGAGTGACTGTTACAGCTGCAATTGCATTTGTTTTGATCTATGTGGTGTATGCATTCTTTGTAGCTGCTAATGAGCTCTTGAGGAAACATGCTCAGAGATTGAAGTTGGATTCCGTGACACCATTGATTCCTGTCAGGGGAAGTGTGTTTTCTATAGGGGGAGAGGAAGAAGATGTAGGGTCGGTTTACAGCTCTCTGCTCGAGGTGGATACCGAGAGCAACACCATACATGATCTACCACCCTCTTTGCCCTCGTGGATGTGGGCTTCAAACGTGGCGATATTCTCGAACCACTCCTCGAAGTATAACTCTATGGACGAGGAAGGGTCGCCGTGGGGATGGAATGATGATGGTGAGGGGAGATCAGAGATGAGAAAGTGTTCGCTGTCATATTCGCGATTGTTTTCAATCATGGAGATGCCATTAACAATACCAAGGAGGCTGACAATCCCACTCGTGGACGATGAAACATGGTCAAAGCCATATGCAGTCAGCAGTGCAGCATTAGCTCCCCTTCTTATGGCATATCTATGGAGTACGCAAGTGGATATCTCTCCTTCGAGTAAAATCGTCGGTTATATAATCGGAATATCACTCGGCTGCACTTTTGGGATTTTAGCTTATCAGCAGACCCTGCCTGATCGACCTCCTCGGACCTTTATATTAGCATGGGTTCTAGGAGGGTTCGTGATGAGCATCGTCTGGTTCTACATGATAGCAAACGAGCTCGTCTCTCTATTAGTTGCATTTGGTACTATATTAAGAATCAATCCATCAATCTTGGGGCTAACTGTACTGGCATGGGGCAACTCCATGGGCGATCTGGTCTCAAACGTTGCACTGGCAATGAACGGTGGGGACAGTCTGCAGATTGCCATGTCTGGTTGCTATGCTGGTCCAATGTTCAACACACTCATTGGATTGGGTGCCTCAATGGTATTGGGCGCCTGGTCGAGGAGCAACGGTACGTACGAGATCCCTCATGATGGCACGTTGTTCTTGACCATTGGATTTCTCGTATCTGGGTTGCTCTGGGCTCTCGTCGTGCTGCCTAGAAATGATATGCGTCCTAATACGACGTTGGGCTTTGGGCTTATAGTGATGTATCTGGTCTTTCTTACCGTGAGGCTGACTGGTGTCACAAGTTTCGTAGTGACTTGATTTTGAGCTAAGCTCTTCTTCTCATGTACTGTTGTAGTTTGTTATGTGAACTCATTTTGTATAGTGGCTTGTTCTTAAGAGCAGAGTCTTGAGAGTTCTCTTGCTTGTTGGATCCTTTGAGCAAAGTCATTCTGCATATGCTGATATATGGGGAGATATCATATTATCATGTTGTATATAGATGGATTCTTTCAGGGTATTTTGAATAAAACAGTCTTTTCTTGAGATCTTTCGCTTTTTAATTTCTCTAGTCGTTTATAGGTAAGGTTGGTTTGGTGCATTTGTAGCAGTGTTACAATTGAACAAATAAATTGTATTGATGTGCATAATTCTTCTTCATTGCTTCATCAATACAAACAATACTTGTAAAGTTCATTGAACTGCATCGATGAGTCGTTACCTTGTTCATCCGAACCAAATCCCTATTTAGTGGATGGTGGGAATATGGGATATAGCTGTGAATGGCCATGGAATACGACAGGCAGCTTGAGATTCACAAGCTCTCTCTCTGTGTGGATGGCAATAGTTTCTGTGTCCATTGGGAATGCACAACAACAACAGGCGCACGTTTGTTGTTGTCTGTCGTCTGGAGCTTATACTGTATTTGTTTCCTAGCTATGACATGTCATGCATGCATAGGTCAGATTCTCCAATGGCTTATTTTAAATTGGTTCATAGTACAATACAAACAGCACTCACTCAATATCTTTGAAACGTCTGTGTCACTGTCAGAACTTCATGGCTGATAGCCTGATACTGATACTATGCTACCCTGCTGTTCTTTTTAATCATTAGTTTACTCACTTTTGCGAGTTTCCACCAATTAATTTAATTATGCAGTTTCTTTCGTGTTGCAGGGGAAGGAAAGATTCTCTGTTTTGCCTTTCCCCTCGTTCTCATATCTGCACCCTCAAAAAAACATATTTTTCTGAATTGTTCGTCATTGTAACGATTCAATGCAGGAACCCAAGCTTATTTAATCGTAATGTTTTGTAGCTTGGAATGGCAAAGGTTGGTACTCCGAGTCTCTGATTGGATGATCTGGTTTTTGACGTAATAATGTGTGTCATGTTTTATGATATAGGTCTCTCGCTCTCTAATATATGTACTCTAACATTAAGAGATTATTTAAGCATCATATAAGATGAGACTTCTCGAGTTTCAGGCCTATAAGTTACTTCGTCCGATAGGGTGTGTTGGTAATTAAGTATTCTGTTTGGATGTTAAAGCGTTAGGAGTTTAGAACTTGTTTTACGGTGAAGTAAACAAGTTGGCTGCAAGGTGTAACATGGAGAATACATAGTGGAAAGCAAAGGGAAGTGAGAAATAACAACGGCTGCAGGACCATTTTCCCTATTTACGACTTTCATTTTGCAGTCACGTGTGTTCTGCAGCCATGCCCAGTTCTGCTGCTGCAAACTTCAAAATTTTGTCTTCCTCTCCCTCTCTCTCTCTCTCTCTCTCTCTCTCTCTCTCTCTCTCTCTACTCTCCTCTCTCAGTCTGAATCCACGGACATATGTCCATCAGCTTTGCTTTTAAAACCCCCCATTGATAATTAACTATGCTGCATTCATAACTCACTCACCCCATTTTTGTTTCAGAGGCAAATGTAGTGGTTGGCAGTTGGGAACTTAGTAATATGGCTTAAATTAGCTGCAAAAGTACAAATTTTGGCTTCTGGGTTCCGTTCATTCTTCCCTTTTCTCTTCTGGGATTCTGGGGGATTTTGATTATTCTGAAGGAGGAATGGAAAATGGGAGTTTGAAATCATGTTCATCATCATCAGGAGCTTCATCAAGTGGGTCTTCTTCGTCAGTTGGGGTGGTTGTAGTTGGGCCAGTGAGCCCAAAGTCCCCTCCTTCTGGTTCACTGGATTTGTATGGCAAGAGAAGGCAGCTTGTTAAGGTTCAAGTCTTGGAAAGAGAGATTGCCCTCCTTCAAGTAAGTAATCATCCTCCCTTCTACTTCTAGCTTTTGTAATTCATATATTTTCATTCAATTTGAAGCTTGCCTCTTCTTTTTGCCTCCATAGTATGCTGTTTTCACTTTGTGATGGCATGCTGATTTGAGACTTGAGAGGCATTCCTTTTGGGGGACATGGTTGTGTGGTGATGTACCAAAGTCGATGCCTTTTCTTCATCTTATAGCTGAATTTGGTAGTGGAACCCAAAAGAGAGAAGATAACTTTTCTCTCCTTGTTTATGTCAAGAAGAGCTGGTTATCCCCTTTTAGGACAACACTAAGCTTGGAGTTTGTACAAGTCTCTGTTGTACCTTGTTCTCTGTTGTACCATGACTTAAACATCATTGCAAGTTAAAGGTGGTAAAGTGAAAATGATTTTCCCCCACTTTATGAAACAGGAAGAGTTGAAAGCTGTGGAAATCCTTCAACCAGCTTCAAAGTGCTGCAGAGAGTAAGGACAGATAGGCCTTCATCTTTCTTCCTCCGTTGCTCTGCTTTTCATCACTGCAAAATGCAAATGCCGCATCAGTTCCTATTTTAACACTTGTTTGCATTTGGGATTGACAGGGTTCATGAATATGTTGATGGTAGACAGGATCCTTTCATCTCAATGTAAGCCTACTTCTTTCAACTTTTCAACTGAATTGCTTCATTCAAAGAGTTCTTCATGTGCACCAGATAATGTGGTTAGGTTTAATCCCTTTCCTGTGCTCTTTCTTTCTTGACTGAAGCAGAAAAGAGGAGCCTCATCAGTTGCATAAGCCCTGCCTCTCCTGGAAGCAACTATGGTAAACCAAATCTTTCATCTTGCAATTAGGACATGATTCCCAATTAGATCAAGTTTATGCTCCATGGAGAACAAAATTGGCTCTTTCATTTAGAATATAATCAGAGAAGTAGTTCAATTCGAGTTTAGATAAGACCATAAAGTTGGTTCAGGTCGAGTCATAGTTCGTCGGATCATTATGAATAACGGTTATTTTGTGGATTGTGAGCCATGATCGTTTGGTTCATTGTGGGTGATAAATCATATTTGGTCAGGTCATCATGTAGTCATGTACCGTGGGTGGTGAACAGGTTGTAACAAACAAATCGCGATAACACAGGTCGAGTTCATCCGAGTCACGAGTCAATTTTGGTGGGTCGGGGTTGGTTATGAAATGCCAGTAAACTTTGCATCAGCCTAGACGGATAGAGGAGGAAATAACTTGTGAGATGTAACATTTTAATGCTTGTGCTTGTGACACCACATGTATGTAAATGCGACACTAATACGACTAATGTGTGGTACCATTGTTTTGCTACTTCCCTCAAAAACAGTCTACCATGGGTTTGCTGCCTCGGTGAATGCCAATGCCACGTTCAACTCCCAAAATGCCTGTCCTGTTGCACCTGCCGCCGGCGTCACAACAGCGGCCACCGCCAATCCGACTCCAACTCCAAGTGTTGTAGTTGTTTCGGGAAACCAACTTGCAAGAGTGGCAGCTGCAATGGTTGTGGCCTAATGAAGAGTGCATCATCTTGTCTATCTTGTAGTAACTGTACAAAGGTGAACGGTTGTTGTCCTAGTTGTTCAAACAGTAGCTGCTGCTACAAGTCGTGCTGCTGTCTATGAGTTTAGCAGCTAGAAGATCGATGTCCATTTTGAATGATAATACTATGAGGAGTGACAGCCAAAGGGTTTGAAGTTGCTCTGTTTTCTTCAGTTGCGAGCTTTGGGTTTTCTTATGGGAATCAGTTTGTTAACTATCTGGGTTCTGCCCTCTTCTTCCTCACGGTCTGTTGGCAATACTTAGGATTGGGCCTCTGAGCCCTTCCCGAGCTCCTCGGCCCAATACAGAATCCCCGTCTCCCATGCCACTGCAGCTACCTCTACTGCCCATATCATATCACCCTTAGCAAGCAATCGAGCCCAATAAAAACAAAACCGAACATGGGCTAGAGTCTTCTTGGTACAATTTTTTTTTGGTTTATTCTATCACTCAACAAGGAGGCCTCTACTCTTTTTCCCCCTTTCAATTTTCATAGGTATGCTAAAGAAGATCATAAGACGAAGCACCTCATGAATGTTCTGTTGGTATTGCCGGAGGTAGAAGACTACTAGGAGCGAAATCATGTGCGAATTTGATTGCAGGTGGCTTTCAGGTTTAAGTTCCTGGGTAATAAAAAAAAGGGGTAAATGCCACATTTGGTCACTAAGATCTAGGGCTGTTAATGAGTCGAGCTTAACCGAGCTTTGCCTTGTTCAGGTTTGGTTCATTTATAAACGAGCCGAACTCGAGCTTGACTCGTTTATAAAAGAGCTGAGTCGAGTCGAACACGAGCCAGCTCATTTATTGAATCTTGACTGTCATTAAGATCAAAATTTCGGCTCGAAATCAATTATAAGATAATTTATGAATTAAATACCTAATATTTATGTCATACACAAGGCATACTTGTTCGCATACTCAAATTATTAAACATCACATGCGGTGTGATATACAATTTAATAAATATATGCATCATTAACAAATCAACTCATAAGATACAGATCAATTTTCTCATAAGTCGTAATCAAGTTGGCTCGCCAATTACAATGTTGAGAAATCTCATGAGTTCAAAATTGGATAGTTCATGAGTCGAACTCAACAAGCCACCTAATCGAGCTAGTTCACGAGCCAAACAAGGTTGATCTCAAGCCTGGCTTATTAATAAACGAATCAAGCTTTTTTAAAATCGAACGAGTTTGAGATCGAGTCGTTCGCGAATAGCTTGGTTCATCAACAGCCCCACTAAGATCACTAAATATCGTGTCATGTTTAGTCACTAAAAAAATTTAATATCAATTTTGGTCACTCGAATTACTGAAACATATTACATTTACTCACTCTCGCGTCAGCCTCCGTCCAACTCCAGTCACTCGAATTACTGAAACATGTCACATTTACTCACTCTCCTGTTAATATGTAAGATATCGTATTTATGTGGATGAAACTTGTACAGATTATTAATTAACTGATAATAACACCAAGCATTCATGTATGTAGGTATAATTTCAAAGTTTTTCTGCTGTACAAGTTTCATCCAAAAAATTTGTTTTCTATGAATGGGATCCCATGCGGCCATGCCCATGTCACTATTATTATCCTATCCTATCCTATCCTATCCTATCATATCCACGACCACGCCATTACATTAAGCTCACTATGTAGAAATCCATTCATTCTCTATCTCACCAAATTCCCCAAATTATTTTGGTTTATATGAGGTAGGTAGCTAAATTTTATGTGTCGTCCAATTTTATCGAATGTTCCAAATTGAACAAGCAGTTCGATTTTGATAATCATATCATATTTCTTCTACATGGATGAGTTAGGTAGGGAGCTAAACTTTTGCTAATTAATATTATGCATGCTTCCCATTGCCATTACACAACTCAACCTTTAAGAGTTAGGAGTTAGGACCCATCATGATCCCCCAATAACACCCAATTTTAATGCCAACCAAAATCATGTTGACAATTTGGGAAATTCCTCAAATCTAGTAATTTGATGAAACACTAGTATCTAATTGTTCCTCGGTGTTTTGGGTTATAATATAAATGCGGTATTACGTAAGTTTGTACTAACATCATTTAAGTAGGTAAAGAATACAAAATAAAGACAAACAATATTATTTGATCTAATGCTCACGAATTATAAAAAAAAAATAAGTGAAATCGAATTGTATGATTTAATGTTTTGTTTACACAATCAAAATAGTGTCAAGGAAAACATTATATCATATCGAATAATTTATTACTGAAAGGTCTAGGTCTCGTCATATATCATGTTACAACTTCCTTATTTTGAACATCGATTTAATCAATCTGATTAAATCCCCCCCCCCCCCCCCACCACCAAATAATTCCCTGTAATTAAGGGCTCGTTTGGTTTTGGTGATAGTTTGGTTGGGATAGTTACAATGCATCGTTTTTTTATTTTATTTTATGCACAAAAAAAAAATACATGTATTGTTTGTTTGATTTGACACAAACTATAACTCAAAATGAGTGATAGTTAAATCTCAAGTTTTGGTTGAGATTGTTTGGTAGAGATTGTTGGGTTTTGTTTTGTTCCTACTTCCAACTTTGTCCCTACTTTTTTTTATGTGTGTTGCTTATTTAATATTAAAAACAAAGGGCAAAAGTGACGTTTCATCCAAAAGTAATATAACTTATTTCGATATTTGAATAATTATCACAGAAAGCAAACGATGTAAACTACAATACAACAATTTTCTTATATACATATATATTATTATGCATGCATTAATAATAATAACAATGCATCAATTTAACTATCACCAAAATCAAATTCATACAAGATATTTAATTAAGTATAAGCTCAAATATAAATCTTAAACTAGAGCATAAAGACTAACCTTTTTTTAATCATTCCCAAACTAAATCGTGAATCGTGATTCATGAAGGTATGAAAAAACTTACTTTGAGATTTCAATAAGGAGAAGAAAGCTAGGTAGAAGAAAGTATAAATTAGGGTTAATATTTTCGTATGGCCCGAACTTTGACTAAAATAAACATCCTGACCAATCTTTTCGATCTATAACATCCTGGCCCGAATTATACACCAAAATAAACAATTTGGTCAGATCCGACTTTTGACCGTTAACTTGGACGGTCAAACGCGTTGACCGTTAGTCAACGCGCCATGTCATTGCCAAGTTAGCATAAAATATTTAAAATAATTCACAATTTCCACACATTTCCTAATTTTAAATCATTATAAATTAAAAAATCATCTAATCCCTTAGTTAAACCAAAAATAAAAAAACGAAAAAAATTAAATATTTATCAGATCTTCTGACTTGGCAGTGACGTGGCGCGTTGACCGTTAGTCAACGCGTTTGACTGTCCAAGTTAACGGTCAAACATCAGGTTTGGCCAAATTGTTTATTTTGTTGTATAGTTCGGGCCAAGATGTTATAGATCGAAAAGTTTAGCCAGGATGTTTATTTTGATCAAAGTTTAGGCCATACAAAAATATTAACCCTATAAATTAACTAATCCAGTATTATTGGTTTCTTGCAAAAGTATCCAAAGATTTTTTTTTTTTCATTTTAATCCTGTGGATGACGTGGACCAATAAGCTCCAAGATTCCCAACCTACCAGTACCAGCTTCAGAGACTTCACTCAGTCCCTCCTTTCCCTTCTTCTTCTTCTCCAATTTCTTAGCAACCAAACACTCGTGTCTCTCCCCACTGACCGCAACCATGGCAGCCGCCGCAGCAATCTTCCTCTTCCTCCTAATCTCCGCCGCCGCCGCAGCGCCAGAACCCCGTCCCCAAACCTTCATCGTGCACGTGTCCCAATCCCACAAGCCGGCCCTCTTCTCCTCCCACCGCGACTGGTACGCCTCCATCCTCCCCCACCCTTCCGCCCTCCTCTACACCTACTCCCACGCCGCCGCCGGCTTCTCCGCCTCCCTCACCGCCGACCAAGCCTCCCGCCTCCTCCGCACCCCGGGAATCCTCTCCGTCGTCCCCGACCAGATCCGCCACCTCCACACCACCCACACCCCTTCCTTCCTCGGCCTCTCCCCCTCATCCCCACTCTCCCTCAACTCCGCCAACGGCGACGGCGTCATCATCGGCGTCCTCGACACCGGGATCTGGCCCCTCCACCCCAGCTTCGACGACGCCGCCTTCCCCGCCGCCGCCGACAAAATCCCTGCCAAGTGGCGCGGAGTCTGCGAGAGCGGCAAGGATTTCCCCGCCGCTGCTTGTAATCGAAAGGTCAGTCAGTCGAATTTCTAGGGTTTTTGAACTCTCGAGAACCGTAGATAAGTAGTTGATTTCTAGGGCTCTTAAGTAAATCGAATTGATTAGGTAATAAGGCGTATTTGAGCTCTCACAAGAGCGAATTCAAATTGGATTGACGATCGATTTCTAGGTTTCATCGTGGTGTTCAAATCAGCTGATTTTAGAATCCTTGTTTTCGAACAGCTGATCGGAGCCAGAGCATTTTACAAAGGGTATGAGAGCTACAGGGGAAGGCCGATCGACGAGACGGTGGAATCGAAATCTCCGAAAGATACGGAAGGTCACGGCACCCACACGGCGTCGACAGCTGGCGGATCCGTCGTTACGAACGCCAGCCTGTTCGGCTACGCCGCCGGCGACGCGCGGGGGCTGGCGCCGAGCGCGTGGATCGCCGCCTACAAGATCTGCTGGTCGCCGGGATGCTTCGATTCCGACATCCTCGCCGCATTTGACCAGGCCGTTGACGACGGGGTCGACGTCATCTCCCTCTCCGTCGGAGGCAGCTACCCGCCTCCATACGACAGCGATTCGATCGCCATCGGAGCTTTCGCGGCAGCGAAAAAGGGGATCGTCGTCTCCTGCTCGGCGGGGAATTCCGGGCCCGGAGCTTACACGGCGACGAACATCGCTCCGTGGATCCTGACCGTCGGCGCGTCTACCGTTGACCGTGATTTCCCTGCCGATGTTGTGCTCGGAGATGGAAGCGTGCACCGCGGAGTTTCGCTTTACGGTGGGGTTGGTCTGCCGGAGGGGGAACTTTTGCCTCTGGTTTACAGCGCCGATTGCGGGAGCAGGTACTGCTATTCCGGCAACCTCGACCCGGCAAAGGTGAAAGGCAAGATCGTGCTCTGCGATCGCGGAGGGAACGCGAGGGTCGAGAAAGGAGCGTCGGTAAAGCTCGCCGGCGGTGCTGGGATGATAATGGCGAACACTGATTTAGAAGGAGACGAGCTTCTCGCCGACGCTCATCTCATTCCCGCCACCATGGTGGGAGCGACGGAAGGGGACAAAATCCGCGCCTACATTCAATCCGCCGCATCTCCCTCTGCCACCATCCAATTCAGGGGAACTGTGATCGGAGAAGACACCCCGCCTGCTCCTAAAGTGGCATCGTTTTCCAGCCGGGGACCGAACAGGGTCACGCCGGAGATCCTCAAACCGGATGTCATCGCTCCCGGCGTCAACATTTTGGCTGGCTGGACCGGCGCCGCAGCACCATCGGACTTGGAAATTGATCCCAGAAGAGTTACATTCAACATCATTTCAGGTACAAATTTTTTTTTTAACCATCTTATGATTTTGATCAAATTTGCTAGGAATTGGATACTTACTGTTCGATTTTGATCAAATTGATGCTAGGTACTTCAATGTCCTGCCCACATGTTAGCGGCCTAGCCGCATTGCTCAAGGGAGCACACCCCGATTGGTCTCCGGCAGCAATTAAATCGGCTATGATCACGACGGCGACAACATTCGACAACTCCGGGGAGAACATCAACGATCTGGCCATTGGCAAAGGGACGACTCCGTTTGTTTACGGTGCAGGGCATGTTGTTCCTAATGCCGCTGTGAGCCCGGGGCTGGTTTACGACCTCAACACGACAGACTACGTCTCGTTCCTCTGCTCGAGCGGGTACAGTGCATCGAGGATCGCGGTGATCTTCGGCGAGCCCATTGCGTCGGACGTCTGCGAGCATGCACCGGCGCTGACCGCCGGTCCGGGGGACCTGAACTACCCGTCGTTCTCCGTGGTGTTCAAACCGAAATCGGATGTGGTCACGTACAAGAGGGTGGTGAAGAATGTTGGGAGTTCGGTGGATGCGGTCTACGAGATCAAAGTGAATGCTCCAATGAACGTTGATGTCCAGGTCTCGCCGTCGAAGCTCGTGTTTAGCAAGGAGAGTTCGTCTCTGGCGTACGAGATCACGTTCTCGAGTTCTGTTGTTGGTTTCTCGAACGCTGTTGCGAGTCAGAGCTTCGGGTTCGTGGAGTGGAGCGATGGAGTGCATAAGGTGAGGAGTCCTATTGCTGTGCAATGGAGGCAGGGAGGTTCTGTGGAGTCTATTTGAAGGCGCATGCCACATTATCTATCATCAAGGTGAAGACATTTTCATGGTCTTTTGCTTTAGGTTTCTGCCTGGTGCAGTGGTTGGATTATAATAGGACGCTTGTTTTTTTTGCTTGTTCTACGTCGGTGGATTAATTGCCTCTGGTTTTCTCCATTGATTGTGGAGGAAAGAATGTACATATGTACCATCTCAAACTAGATGTTGTGGATCATATGATGCTAACTCTACGGGGGTTTAGCAAGCTTGGTTGAGAATGAAATTGCAACAAATTAACTCCACAGACTTTCTTCCTCTGTTATTCTAACAGGATCGAATGTTAGACTGAAAAAGTTAGTGGTTTATAGTTTAGTGGTTAACCGTTATGAAACTATTAGTTAATATTTGATAATATCGTTCATCTGCTAAAATTATTAATTCATATAGGATGACGTCATACTTTATGTCAAATTATTATTATTATTATTATTTTTTGTGTGGTTAAATGATGAATCAGTGTATTGACGTGACTTGAATCGGACTATCAACCACTACGAGTGGAATAGTCGTTATGAAAGTATTAGTTAACCCACGGTGTACGTCCTCAATGTTATTTGGGTTCGGGTTCTGGGCTTGGTTGTAACCGTTTTTTCCTATACCAGATTGGATTAGTGTTAGACCTAGAAGAAGTACTATATATATACTTCTCATACTTCTCTGTAATCTGTAATCTCATAGATATAGTGAAACTGACTCTCTCTCGCCCGTGGACTAGCTAACACACATCGTGTTAGTGAACCACGTAAATCGTGTGTCTGTTTTCGATTCTCGCTTTCGTATTCTTGCTTTCTCGATCCCGACGATTTCCTGATCCGTAGCAGCGCAGTTATAACACAGTGGAATAGTCAAACCGGAATGGTTCATCTGGTTTCATGGCAAACTATTAAAAATCGTTTGTTCTATCCCTAACCATCTAAGTCACTGGTTTAGTAATTCTACTAGTCTAACCGATGGTCTGATTCGGTTCTTATAACAATTCTTTGACCACATCACCCTAATTTTTAGCTAACACTACTAACTGATGAGCGAACATGAGTGCATACTTGATCATGAAGTTGTCAAATTTTGTTGCGTTGACTCTAAGCATCCAAGGATTATTATTATTATTATTATTATTATTATTATTATTATTATTATATTTTGTGGTTAAATGATGAATCCGTGTATTGACGTGACTTGAATCGGACTATCAACCACTACGAGTGGAATAGTCGTTATGAAAGTATTAGTTAACCCAGGGTGTACGTCCTCAATGTTATTTGGGTTCGGGTTCTGGGCTTGGTTGTAACCGTTTTTTCCTTTACCAGATTGGATTAGTGTTAGACCTAGAAGAAGTACTATATATACTTCTCATACTCCTCTGTAATCTATAATCTCATCGATATAGTGAAACTGACTCTCTCTCGCCCGTGGACTAGCTAACACACATCGTGTTAGTGAACCACGTAAATCGTGTGTCTGTTTTCGATTCTCGCTTTCGTATTCTTGCTTTCTCGATCCCGGCGATTTCCTGATCCGTAGCAGCGCAGTTATAACACAGTGGAATAGTCAAACCGGAATGGTTCATCTGGTTTCATGGCAAACTATTAAAAATCGTTTGTTCTATCCCTAACCATCTAAGTCACTGGTTTAGTAATTCTACTAGTCTAACCGATGGTCTGATTCGGTTCTTATAACAATTCTTTGACCACATCACCCTAATTTTTAGCTAACACTACTAACTGATGAGCGAACATGAGTGCATACTTGATCATGAAGTTGTCAAATTTTGTTGCGTTGACTCTAAGCATCCAAGGATTATTATTATTATTATTATTATATTTTGTGGTTAAATGATGAATCAGTGTATTGACGTGACTTGAATCGGACTATCAACCACTACGAGTGGAATAGTCGTTATGAAAGTATTAGTTAACCCACGGTGTACGTCCTCAATGTTATTAGGGTTCGGGTTCTGGGCTTGGTTGTAACCGTTTTTTCCTTTACCAGATTGGATTAGTGTTAGACCTAGAAGAAGTACTATATATACTTCTCATACTCCTCTGTAATCTATAATCTCATCGATATAGTGAAACTGACTCTCTCTCGCCCGTGGACTAGCGAACACACATCGTGTTAGTGAACCACGTAAATCGTGTGTCTGTTTTCGATTCTCGCTTTCGTATTCTTGCTTTCTCGATCCCGGCGATTTCCTGATCCGTAGCAGCGCAGTTACAACATAGTGGAATAGTCAAACCGGAATGGTTCATCTGGTTTCATGGCAAACTATTAAAAATCGTTTGTTCTATCCCTAACCATCTAAGTCACTGGTTTAGTAATTCTACTAGACTAACCGATGGTCTGATTCGGTTCTTATAACAATTGTTTGACCACATCACCCTAATTTTTAGCTAACACTACTAACTGATGAGCGAACATGAGTGCATACTTGATCATGAAGTTGTCAAATTTTGTTGCGTTGACTCTAAGCATCCAAGGATTATTATTATTATTATTATTATATTTTGTGGTTAAATGATGAATCAGTGTATTGACGTGACTTGAATCGGACTATCAACCACTACGAGTGGAATAGTCGTTATGAAAGTATTAGTTAACCCACGGTGTACGTCCTCAATGTTATTTGGGTTCGGGTTCTGGGCTTGGTTGTAACCGTTTTTTCCTTTACCAGATTGGATTAGTGTTAGACCTAGAAGAAGTACTATATATACTTCTCATACTCCTCTGTAATCTGTAATCTCATCGATATAGTGAAACTGACTCTCTCTCGCCCGTGGACTAGCTAACACACATCGTGTTAGTGAACCACGTAAATTGTGTGTCTGTTTTCGATTCTCGCTTTCGTATTCTTGCTTTCTCGATCCCGGCGATTTCTTGATCCGTAGCAGCGCAGTTATAACACAGTGGAATAGTCAAACCGGAATGGTTCATCTGGTTTCATGGCAAACTATTAAAAATCGTTTGTTCTATCCCTAACCATCTAAGTCACTGGTTTAGTAATTCTACTAGTCTAACCGATGGTCTGATTCGGTTCTTATAACAATTCTTTGACCACATCACCCTAATTTTTAGCTAACACTACTAACTGATGAGCGAACATGAGTGCATACTTGATCATGAAGTTGTCAAATTTTGTTGCGTTGACTCTAAGCATCCAAGGATCTGGCCATCTGGGATGAGTTTGAATACGTAAGCAGTGGCTGATCCAGGGCTGGGCCAACCTGGATCAGGGCCCAATCCTCCTTTGGATCCAGAGGTTATATTGAGCCCCCTCCACATCTTTTGGCCCACTGCTAATCATGCTGGCCCAACCCTCTCGTCCGCCTCCCAAACGCCAAATGATGGAGCTATGGACTCCAAGCTAGTTAGTTGTGTCGTGAAGTGGGTAATGGGTAATTGTTGGGCTTATGTATGTGGGTTTTGGATTATTAGTGCATGGGCTTAATTAGAAGATTAGTAGTGCTAGGTTGCCGAGTTAGCCAGGGAGAAGTGAAGGGTTCAGCTATAGTTAGGCTAATAGGCAGGGTTACATATTATATAAATGTATTTGTCGCGTTAGTCTTGGGAATCAATCAATAAAAAATAAAAGGGGGTTTTATATCAATATTGTGCTCTTGCTTGTGACTTATAAGTAAAACATTGGAACCGTGAGTTACGGTTCATCACCAAAACTGTAATGTTTGATGCATATGTGGTTTGGATCCGGGGGATTATTGCTAGTATTAGCTTCTTTATTTGTTTAAAAACGTTTCATGGATGGGGGTTTGTGATAGGTTAATTAGGATTAGTAGGGGTTACGTGGGCTATTAGTGCATGAGTCTAGTAGTGCGTCGGTAGTAAATGTGCCGAGTAGAATGGAACGGAGCCTTTAGAATATAGGAAGTTTGTAAATAGAAATCGAGAAGTACCGGTGGTTTTATTTGGAGAAATGCTATGTACAAGTGACCTAATTTTGAGAATAAGAGATGACAAGGAATGAACCATTAGAATTGGGAAGTGAATTAGAAACTTGAGAATGTATACAATTACTGTATTATTTGATTATGCATAATTGAAGATAAATGACAAACTAATTTGAAGAGTTCTAATTATAGACAAACTTGTCGAAGAAAATGAGATGCATTCTTTTAAGAATGAGGTACCATATTATATACTCTCAAATTTGTGCAAAATTCATTAACCATACGTAATTGTCTATTCAAATACGGCCTAGTGCTCTACTAAATTCTGGATCCGCCGCTGTACGTAAGCCTTCAAACTTAAGTATTTAAAGTCATTCATGTTCATTGGATTAATCTAAATAGTTAATAGATAGCAGTTAATGGATGATTAACGATAATTAAGGGACTAGTTTGGAGACGAATATATAGCAAGAACATCCCTAGCCATGCAAAGTTATAACCAAAAAAATCTAAGGATATTCTTCTTTCACCAGTTTTTAAGATGTCAAAAGTCTTTAGTCTCCTCTTCAACTTTTTTCCATCACGTACTTAGACTTGTGAAGAATTTTCCAGCAATCTGAAAATGATTCATGAAGACTTATGAATGACGCTTGACAAATGACAAACCACGATGTATGTTTGTTTCGCTCTTAGATCTAGGTTCAAATTTCATATGGGGATGGGAGTGCAGATTGATCTTGTGTGAAATGTGAGAAGTGTGTGTCAGCTATCTTCACTTACACCATCATAAATCTCTCATTCAGTTTTTGTTTTTGGGTTAATTGGAGTTTGAATTGGGCCAAATTAATCATTAGTATGTTAGTTGACAATTTTTATCTGCTGAACTATAAAACAATGTGCTAAATTGCAAGTTTGGTCACTCGAATTGCTACAAAATTTCACGTTTGGTCACTCAAATTCGTTTATTCCATTCGTAGTCACTTAAATTAGTTGAACAGTCCAAGTTCGGTCACTCTCCGTTAACCTCCGTCAGACTCCGTTAGTGTCGTCAGTTAACTGCTGACGTGGCTAACAGAAATGCCTAGTCACCCAATTTTAACCCAAGAAAAAACAAAAATTGACCCGCCACGTCAGAAAAACATGCCACCTCATATAAACACAACCCAACCCACCCAACCTAAAAAAAACCATTAACCCACCCAGAAATCGAACCCGTGACCCACCCAGAAAAAGATTGCGATCCCTAATTAACTTATCCGCCTGGACCGACGGGGAATTGGACTTGGCCATGGACGCGAAGTCGATTGCAACCCGGGACAAGGCGACCAGCGACAGAACGAGGAACGCCCTTAGCGGAAACGATGTAGCTTTCGTCATTTCTGATTTCTCATGTGAATTTTTTTCCGTCGATAGCAAGGTAAGCAGCAAGACCTTAACGAAGAAAGAAGAGAAGGGAGAGTTCAGTTACTTCTTATAAAAGTAGTGGGGAATCGCGACGATGATATTGAGAGAGATGGGATAAGATAGAGTGACGGGCAGTTGTGGGCGGGGATATTTTTACATGGCGGACGTGGAGAGGCGGGATCCAGATTTCCGGGTCGAAGTCGAAGGCGTCGTAGGTCGCAGAGGCGAACTCGCCGTACTTGAGGATCTCGCAGCGGAGGGTTGGGTCGATTGGGTCGAGGAAGTTGTCCCAATCGTCGATTCCGTGGAGCTTGCGCCACCGCCCGGAGATGTCCCGCTTGGGGGACAGTGTGGGAGTCATGTGGTCGCCCCAATCGATGAAATCGGAGGCCGTGTAGGGAACCTCAAGGAGTCGTGCCAGTGCTTTATGCGAACGGCTGCTGTTCATCTTGGCAGCGACGATTTGGGGGTTATTGGATCCGATGGCGGGGGCTGCAGCAGGAAGATCGAGGGGAAATCCCTCGGCTGCGGCGGAAGTAGGTATAGAGGAAGAAGAAGGGTGGATGGGTCACAGGTTGGATTTTTGGGTGGGTTAATGGTTTTTTTAGGTTGGGTAGGTTGGATTGTGTTTATATGAGGTGGTAAGTTTTTCTAACGTGGCGAGTCAATTTTTGTTTTTTCTTGTGTTAAAATTGGGTGACTAGGCATCTCTGTTAGCCACGTCAGCAGTTAACTGATAGCACTAACGGAGTCTGACGGAGGTTAACGGAGAGTGACTAAACTTGGACTATTCAACTAATTTAAGTGACTACGAATGGAATCAACGAATTCGAATGACCAAACGTGAAATTTTGTAGAAATTCGAGTGACCAAACTTGCAAATTAGCCATAAAACATTACACAAGCCAACGCCACCAGCCGATATGGAGAACAAAATGCTCCGCCCATGCTGATTACGAAGAAAGAGAACACAGTAGAGAAAGGTTCTAATAAGGAGAGCGGACATAATGGTTAGCATATACCAACATCTCAATTAATCACTTTGCTCAACCGGATAGAAAACTTACCCTGTACCTAAAACTGGGGGAAGGACAGGAAAGGGCCAAAGCCATAAGCAGAAAACAAGAGCTCTGCCCTATTATACCACTCAGCTTAGTTTAAAAAAAAAAAACATAGGAACAAGTGTTTGTTTAGTGTTTCCCTTCTGCAAATGCCAATTTACAAACTCCTTGGAAAGTCTTCCGAGACATAATGAAATTTGGTGGCACCCCCTGGCTATCACGTTCAAGTCATAGACTCCACTAGTGCCCGTACTTCTGGAATTCCCACTCGCTGTTATCTGCAGATTGGACAAAGCCAATGTAAGATGTGGGATTTTCAGGCCTCAATGGAAGAACAGAGTTTGGACAATTGATAAGGAGTTTTTTGCATACCGAGAGGGCAGACTTGGCGGGTTTTCAACCAGCGGCTGATGCAGTGGAAGTGAAAAGCATGGTTACAGACACCTGGGCAGGGGATAGGAATTAGCATTGGTTCAGCAATCATAGAGTCAGACTAAGTAGGGCTGAAACATAATTGGTGTAGACCGCGATAGATGAACTGACAAATCCAGCATTGTAAAAATAAGCTTAATGATCAACAGAGTCCTCCTCTACAAGGCATGAGAGTATGCTAAATTCACAAGTGAACAATAAGCATTGGTGCCAGGCTGGTATAAGGGATAGGGACAGAACACAGCTGAGCACTCAACAAGGCAGAACCAGAAGCTTTTCCATGCATAACAACGAGAGATGCAACTTAAACAATCCAGAAAAGGAAGCAAATAATAGGCAAAACAAACACCTGGAAGTATCAACTAGCATGCAGAAATCTAGACTTACTATACGGTTCAGACATTCAGCTCAACATGATCTAAAACCCTCAAGGATGAACCTGATCTCCACGATATCTCGTCACAAGTCCAAAAAGAACTCAAAGTGAGCTTTCATAGACATCTAATTCCTACTTTCAAACCAAAGCAAAAACAGATTACTAATACCGCAGCCTGAAGGTGAGCATAAGCTTATAACCCAACACATCCAAAAGTAGACAAAAATGACTCCCAACCATTGCAATCATTCTCCAACAAATTTATAATGCTTTAAATTAATCTAACAGTCCTACAAGCAGAGCATTCTCCACCTATCCTAACAGAGACATTCAAACCGGCAAGACAGTAACAGATTAGATAAGCATGACCCTCCAGTCAATATACAAACTAACAAAAGCCTAACAATTCTTTTACAGTTATATGCAGTTAAGAATTTCACAAATCAAAACAACTAGAACCATTGTTTATAGTTCAATGCAGCTGAGACATTCACGGAGGGAAACTAGCTAAACACAGTCAATTAACCAAAGAAGAAATCCCTCCCCAGTTACTAATAAATCCACTCCCAGTAACATCTTCTACATGAAGCCATACAGTTGACAATTAGACCCATAAAAAACAATTCAGGATTCGGGCAATCTCAGATACCAAAAAGAACCAAGGCTTCGGACGAATTAAGTAAATAAAGGAATGCCTACCCCAAGCGACAGTGCACTCCTCACTGGTTGCGCTGGCCTGATTGGCTTGGCACTCGATGCCTAACCAAAACAAAAGAGAATTCCCAATTACGAAAACGAACTCCAGCCTACAAACAGTTATCGCGAAATCCAAAGAGACGAAGAAAAACTCACAGAGATCCATGATATGGTTCCTGCAAATTGCGCAGTTATCAACTACGATATCTGCAAAGCGAGAAGAGAACAAAGATTAGAAGCAACGGTTAGCGCGACGAGGCTGTAGAGAGAGTTAGGGTTTCGTCGGACGAACCCCAAGCCCAGAGAGCGACGGCATTCCACTTCTTGATCTCGAAGCGCTTCGGCTTCTTGCTTGAAGACGAAGCTCCGGCGGCGCCGCTGGAGCCTCCCTCGCCGGCCGGAACCATGGCGACATCTGAGTCCATCTCCGTCGAGTGAAGGTTTTTAGGTTTCGCCGATAGACAGAGAGGAACCGATGGATGCGAGTCTTTTGCGAGTAGCAACAGAATTGCGCTTTTGCGAGGTCAAGAAATTACGGGGGTGTCTTGATTTATAGAGAATGGAGTGGGCCGAGGATTTCGAGGAGGTCCAGCAATCTTCAGGCTGGGCCACTTAGAAAGGGCTTTTCGCAATGGGCCTGTAACCGGTAAACCCTATTAGTATTCCTTGTGCTTCGAGGAATTGGAGGACCAAACTAAGCTTAGGAGGCAAGGATTTGGGCCGAATATGCTTAGATATCAACAATTAATTTTGGGTTGTTGGCACTTGGCAGACATACTTCCTTTACTCTCAGCACTTAGGGTTGTAATTGTTGGTCGGAATTACGATAAGGTGACTCATTTGATGGTCTGTTATTCTTTATTAGTGTCATCGTTTCACATATTTACGAGACTCACTCGATTTTATCAGTTGATTTCTTTCGTTTAGCAGTGTATGTGGCTACTTTTCTTCTTGATGAGTGATCTCATGTTGTTTTTTATTGGTTTTTGCATGGGAGGTCATCTCTCGTACTTATAGTGAATCCAATTATATGGAAAGACTAGTAGGAAAATCAAACGTATTCTCTAAACTTTCGAACTCATCTGGTTGAGGTGACTAATATAAGGTTATTTTACTGACTGTTATAGGACGTGCTAAACATCTTATGAACTCAAACCACTCCTGATAGAGGTTATACTTTTTCACCCATGCAAAAAGTAAAAATACAGAATTAAAGTAAATGTGCATTGCATCGAATCAAACATTTTTATCATTTTCGCATCAAACCCTATACGACTCCATTTTTTATTCTATTAATTTTTACAAAGACAACGAGATGTGATACCGTTGAACCCTTAACCTGGCTGATGGAGGTAAGATTACTTAACCAGTAAATTAAACTAGATGCTTACACTCTCATTTTTGCTACATTATATATTAGCTTTTTGTACGACTATACAGGTAGGGATGGCAATGGGTCGGGTTTTGTCAAACCCAAACCCAAACTCATGGGTTTATCCGTGAAAAAAAAAACCCAGGGGTAAAACTCACTGGGTTTGAAAAACTCAAACCCAACCCAATCCGCTGGTATCCGCGGGTTTATGGGTACCCATGGGTTTTTGTCGTAAAAAATACACAATAACAAGTTCTTATCAAAATAAAAGTCAAAATATCAATCTCTCAATACAAATTATCCATATATAAAACACCGTTCTAAAAAATTCAAGCAAATCACAAATTAACCATACAAATTGTTCAACACCAATCTAGAAAACTCAAGAAAATTGAAGCAAATCACAAGATATCCATAAACAACATGATTAATAATTGAAAGTTTTTTCCTCCTTGTCAATTAAGCTTCTCCACTCTCTACTCGATAATATCAACTTCATTGTACACAATTAGAAAGAAAAAATTAGACATGTCTCCACAAACATAAATTAAAGAAGATTAGTTGTTTAAATATTGAATATACCGGAAAAATTAATTATATAGGTGTGGGCGGGTACCCATAAGGCGGGTTTATCTAAACCTAAACTCAACCTGGTCAATAGTGAACGGGTCTAAACCCAAACCCTGCCCAAAACCCGTCAACGCGAGTTGGGTTGGGTGGGTACCCCTGGCGTCGAGTTTTGTTGCCATCCCTAATTATATGGACCCATTATGCATTAACCCTACTGAAAGGAATTAAATTGAATTCTAGATGTCCCATCATCACCCATTGCCTGTTCGCAGATGATACAGTTATTTTTGGGAATGCCAACATTCAAGAAGCAGGGAAAATTCTTGATCTTATCAGCAATTATGGAGCAATTACTGGACAAGAAGTGAATATCAACAAGTCGTCTGTATTCTTCAGTGCTAATGTCCCAGATGATGACAAAGCCTCCATCATTGCCCGCTTGGGCTTTGCCTCATCAAACTCACACTCTAAATATCTTGGGGTTCCGACTGAATGGGGTAATTCGAAAAAAGAAATTTTTAGCTTCCTCATTCAAAGAATGGAAAAGATGGGGGAAGCTTGGAAGAGCCTTCTGTTATCGCACGGGGGGGAAAGAAATTCTGCTCAAGGCCGTGATACAGGCTATCCCATCATACATCATGTATCTCTTCCACCTCCCGGTGAATCTTACCAAGAAAATGGACTCTCTCCTGGCCAACTTCTTCTAGTCGGGGTCAATGCAGAAAAGTAGCTTGCACTGGTGTAGAAAGGAGGTACTCACTTCTCTGAAATCAGAAGGGGGATTGGGCTTCCGGAGTTTTAAAGATTTCAACATGGCACTTTTGTCAAAACAGGCTTGGCGCCTCCTATCTTCCCCTGATTCCCTTTGGAGCCACCTCCTTAAGGGACTCTATTTTCCGCGAGGAGACTTCATGAAAGCAAAGAAGGGAAGTAGAGCCTCTTGGATATGGGCTAGCCTCTGGGAGGCCAGAAAAGTCTTGAACTTGGGAGCGATTAAGTTCATTGGTTCGGGAGATGATACTTGGGTAGGACAAGACCCATGGATTCCCAATCTTCAAATGTTCACCATTTTAAGTGGGCCCAACATCAGATTAAGGTCAAGGATTGGATTGATCAGGAGAATAGATGTTGGAACTCATATTTTTTTTCAAGGCCACGTTTCGGAGGCGGAATTAAATGCCATTCTGAGAGTTCCGATTAGGGAGGAAGGAGCTGATGATTTTTGGGCATGGATTCTCACAAAAGAGGGAATGTTCTCGGTTAAGACGGCTTACCACGCTTTTCACAAAGCAAACACAAACTATCAACCGATGGGAAACGCTGACAAATGAAAATGGATGTGGAGTTTAAACCTCCCACCAAAGCTCCAGTTCTTCATATGGAGGTGCTCCAGAAATGGGTTGGCAACGAAAGCGAGGCTTTTTCATCGGAAATGTGCCTCTAACCCGATTTGTCGGGTTTGCAATAACCCAAACGAATCCATCTCGCACTGCCTCTTTTATTGCCCTCATGCTAGTGAAGCTTGGAGTAACATCTTCCCTTCTCTCCCCCTCCCTCCCCAGGATTCTTCGTTCTTTGATTGAATTTGTGCTATTAAGGAGGTCATTTCATATGATTCCCCTTATCCATATTGTTTTCCTTTGCTGGAATATATGGAGGCAAGGAATGAGTGTACGTTCAAGAATAGAGTTCCTTGGCCTCCTAACATTGGTCTGCAAACTTTTAGAGAACTTTCCGAATGGACTTCCTGTCCGAGGCCCTAGTCCCCCAATCATGCCTCTCCGGCTCAGCTCAGGGGAACCCATTCCACTACGACTCCCCCGCCAAGTAATCATCCTATGGAGATTCACTGTGATGGGTCGTTCATTAGCAAATCTCAGCCGGCGGCTTATGGTGTTGTTGCGGTTAACCACCATGGACAAGTGTGTGATGGGGGAGCTGAGACTCTTCTTTGTTCCACCCCGATTGAAGCGGAAGCAAGGGCTCTCTTAAAAGGTTTAAAATTAGCACAAGAATATGGATCGGAATGCATTGTTCAATCTGACTGTCAGGTACTGGTGAAAGATTTGGGTAAAGGTAAATCAAGATGGCCATGGCGCTGTGCAGCATGGATGGGGTCTATGATCAATATCCTCGGGTCAAACCCTACTATTAAAGTCAAGGAGGTACCAAGAGCGATGAATGTTAGAGCGGACTGGGTTGCACAATCTAAAGCGAGATCTAATCTGCCTGTTGACTGGATCAATATTCTTGATCTAATTTTTGATCTTCTGTAAGATTGTAATTTACTCAACTTTTTCGAGGGAGGAATAAAAGTTGAATTATTTGTCCAAAAAAAAAACCCTACTGATAACCCACTATGATGTGATGTTTAACAGAAAGATAATTAAGACATACTACTAGTAGTCTAGCATCCTAGGTACGTGGATGTAATTATTAAATATGGCATAGTACATGGGTTGAAAACGACATTAAGTCCGTACTTAGTTTAATGTAATAATCAAAGTTTGGCAGACAAGACAAGTATAGTGTGTGTATTGAGCCTAGCATTATTAATCAAGTCCACCTCGGCATCCTACAGCTATAAAAGTAAGAGCTATGGATGGGAGGTTGTCATTAAGGTGAAGATTAGGGGATTTGGTCGGGATTAAGATGCCTTAGTTAACTACTAATGAATTCACGTACACTTCCTCTGCTCTATGAAATGTTGTTTGCTTGTCTTTGTCTTATCATATTCATATATTTTTTGATTAGAGCAAATATATTGATCTCATAAAAGCCAGGATTATACTCAAAAGAATCTCTTGAAAATCAAGAAGTCAGGCGAATTGCGAGTTCCAATAGTATCTCCCCATGTTCGCTTTGCATGATTTATCCTTTTCTTAACTACTATGTATTTTCAACATGGATTGATGCTCTTTCTTTCTGTTGCCATCACAAACTATGGGCATTGGTCGATTCGATCTAGAATCCGCTCAAATTCAGATAAATTCAGATCAAATAAAAAAAATAATCGGATCAAAAGTATGTCTAGTTCGATTAATTTGGTTCGACTTATTTTAATTCATATTTAATTTCGATCCACTTTTCTTCATATTTAAGATAATTTGTAAGATAAAAAACTGAATCGTAACATATTCCATCCAATTTGATTCGGCCCAAGTATCAATTTGACACAATTTAATTCAATGTAAACTGAATCTTTGCCCACCCCCACCCTTCACTATCTAACTCCCTACGGAACTCAATAAAGAATATTTAAGTTTAAGTTTGGTATCAAGTTTAGTTATAGGGACCTAAAATTTACCATAGGGCTCAATTACTTTCACCTAACTTTAGCGCTAACCAAAACTTATCTACGTTAATTAGCTCTATACTATGGGTGATTTTCTTTCTTAGTTGAATTTTATCGAAAGAGACGAGAATCGTAACATAACATGAATAAGAAATATATTTTTCTATCCGTAGCTAAGTTTATACACACGATCTCGAACTCCATTACCTCATTACATTACATGGGTCAGATTGACTTACGTCAGGTGTATAGTATACGTCAGGTACTACTAGTGAGATATCTCTATTTATCTAGACCATGAATTAAATCGAGTTTGGGGTATGATACTATACTCTAACCTCTAATGGATAAACCCCAGACACCGATTTTCTAAACCCCAACCCGAAGTTAGATTTAATGAAAAACAAAAATTAACCGTTGAGATCGGCCGGAGCTCATCTGAATACATCTAACGGCTAGATCACATGATGTATAATATACGCCCTGACGTACACCAGTCATTACATATATTATATATATAAAAAAAAGAAAAATAAATATTAAACTAGAACAAGAGAGGATGCCTTCAATACCATCCATATATGAGGTCAACTCCCCCATTCCATCTCTTCATTATATGCAAAAACATTTCTCCCCCTTTCTCTCCCTCCACAACCTTAATTCACATGGCTTCTCCCTCCTCCTCCACCGCCGCCACGGCCACCGCCAAGAAACAACCACCGCCGCCACCGCCATCATCATCGCCATACATCACACCGATCCTCCTCCCCCAGCGCCCGCGCCTCCACCGCCTCCTCCCCCACCGCCGCCGCCGCCACCTGCCCACCGTCCGCCTCGGCCCGCGGTCCCCGCGCCGCCTCTCCCTGACGCGAATGCTGCGGCGCGTGCGGCTGCGGTGGCTGAAGCTCCGACACTCGCAGCTCTTCAAGCGGCTGAAGGAGTACTACCGGGGGCTGGTGAAGGACATCATCGATGCCGGCGCCACCATCGAGGCTTACCAGCAGCGTCTCATGATGGAGACCAGCCTCGCCGTCCCCATGGGCGTTTCTTTCTCCAGCTTCCCTTCCATCGCCGCCGCGGCCGGCGGCGGGAGCCGCCGTTTCTGATCGTCAACAAACCATGAAGAATTGTGTACAAACCGTCCTCTTTTGAGCCCTTTGTGAGATCCAATTCTCAAATCTTTTTATGAAAAAAAGAAGAAGAAAAGCGTTATATTATCATCATCAAGGAGCCAATTTGTATCTTTATAAATATGAAGACATAATAATATCGATGACGCTGTAATGTGAGTTTCCAGTTTCATTTCATTATTGTTGCTTCTTCTCTTCTCCGATCCAAATTGTTTCCTTTAGTTCATTTCGTTTATTTTTCTATATATGGACGAAATTTTTTATCATTCTACTGATGGAAATATTATGGAATGGTCTCTATGGGTCTGGCATTATTGAATCGCGCGAAACGACATCATTCAATAAGTGTTTACGAGGATTTTAATCATTCGAGTCGGAGTATATGAGATGAATCCATAAAACGTAAAAATATATGTTGATTGTTTATATTTAAGAAATGTAATCTCAACACTTAACAGAGCGTCACATTATTCACATAGAATTATTGCATTGTGGACATACGCTGGCACAGTTAATTTTGAGCACATAAAAGGATAATATTCTGACCAATGCTTAACAGTTCTCAGTTCATGAGCCAAAAGTAGTGCGTAGTATTCCAAATTAATGAAATTGAGGCCGTTTTGGTGTACGTTCGGTTTAAAGTTTTGCCAAATTAAGTATTTGAGATGTTGGGTGGAAAATGGAAATAATTTGGTACAAAATTCAAGCCAAGCGTTAGCCTGATAGATTTTTTTGTTTGTTTGTTTGCTATATATGTGGTGGGATAACGGAATTTGTTTCCATAGTAACATTATTTTTTCCTTGCTAGAAACATAAATCAAAAATTGGAAAACCGATACGGTACAAGCTTGTAAAAGTGTTCGTTAAGAAAAGGGGAGCAGATCCGGTGAGTAACCTTGTGGTGAGTAACCATGAGTAACATGTCCACATCAGCATGACATCAGCATCCTCTCTCTCCTAGCAAATCTTTAATTTTTTCCTCTTTAATATTTGACGGACGATTTCTCACTCATTTTAAGTCGAAATTTAATTTTTTTTACAGTTAGATCAGATTAATTGTGCTCTTCAAAATGATATCCACTTTAATATATTTTTCGAACAAAAAAAATTGAGCCATTTTTTACCAGTCTATACCATATGGTATTGACTAGTATTGAAATAAAAACATACCTATGGTTTGAAAAAAAGTACCATGGTGGTATGAACAAACCAAGACTGTAGGATGGTTGAATACCTGATAGTAGAAATATATTAATTGTCATTTACGACATTGTATGGTATTGTGTGGTATTTTTTGGTCCTGTAATTTGTTCACCCAGAAATTTGTAGATCTAATATATCATGATGAACTCGTCCCTTCTGTGCAAACGTTTTCAAAAACGAATTAAAAATGAAGAAAATACCATATGTTATGCAGTTGGTACCGAGAGGCCAGAATTTTTTGTTCTAAAAAAATATTGAAAATTGATCTCATTTTGTAGAGCACGATGAACTCGTTCCACCTGTGCAAAAAAAATTAAAATCCGAGTTAAAACGAAAAAGATATGAGCCGATTAAGAAAGCTAGAGAAAATAAAAATGATCTTTAATTCTCCATCCTTATATCTGGATTTTCTAAATGAAGAGTGCAGATTTGGTTATTGATGGATGCATAACCCATGGTTATCCACCCTATCTTGAGCCTAAGAAAAAGGCATGGTCGAAGCAGGTCTGATTATACTACCTACGTGGATTAATTATGAAGATTAACCTTCTGAACATGTTTTTTTCCATTATTAGATAGATGGTAAATGATCATGAGCAATTAACTTGATAATAATAAATTCAACTTATTTTAAACAATAATAAATTATAGTTGCGTTAGCGCTCGAATTTTTTTCGGTTTGATATTATTGTTTAAATTAATTTTTTTTTGCATGTCTGCTAGATAAAAGTGACAACCTAACAATCTGTCTATACAATACATGTAAAAAATAATTAAATTGAATAATCAGCTGGATGGAAATTCAATAGGAGTGGCGTTAGGTTAGATGTGCCTGTTGGATGACATTCTTTTTATGTTAATTACGTCATTAGAGCTAATAAGACGCAATGCAACTTTGGCTTTTACATTGTGTTTGTAGTGGTTTTGTAAACGCGATTTTCAGGTTCATTAATCCAAAAAAAATATATATATTTACCGACAAGTTCAATCAAATAGGAACGAAAGGATTTAGATTAATAGTAATATCACTGACTTAGAACCTGGAGGTGTCAAGTTCGAATCCTTTAAATGATAAATAAGTGCTTTAATCACAAGAAAATAAAATCTATATCACCCTTATAAAAGTAAGTAGTTGATTAAAATAGGAATGAAAAATGAAAAACACACATAAATTCAGTTCTAAACCTTCCAAAAAGATCATGTGCCATATTTTTCGCGATCTGCTTCTGACTCCGGAATATATTAACAATTATTACAAAATATATTTTTCGTTGAAATTATAAAATATTTTCATGGGTACATAATAAAACAAATAATTGGAGAATATAAATGGGCCCGTGGGGCCCAATATGTAACAGAACAAAGGCACATCTTGTGACGTGTACATAAGCCATGTTGATAAGAAAGAAAAATTAACTAGGACATATATCAATAATTGATATTATTAAATAATGATAATTTATTTATTGTTGTTTTCACTGTCGGTTCGCTGTTGATCACTCATGATGTGGCTGTAGGCCCAGTTTTCATGTTATATATATGTGAATTGTGATGTTATGTTAGCACAGATTCCCCTTCCCATCTTCAAGCTCAGATCCATCCTCACTATACAACAAAGATGGACAACTAATCAACACAATAATTTATGAATTATTATAGTTAATTAAGTACTGATGAGATACATTACGACTGATCACTACGGTCCTTGAATCTCAGACTCCCACTAAGTATTTAATTAATTAAATACTTGCATTTCACCCAATAATATATAAGAATTTTATTTTCATAAGTTTATGGAATATAATGTAACCTTTCTATGGATTTCCTAGCTAATAAGGCCATAACACGCACTTAGGCATAGGCGGAGCTAGAGGGCATGGGATGTGTCCCGGGACACAGGTAATTTTTGGTAAAAAAATATATCTATATGTATATTTATGTATCAATTAAGGATTGCACTGATTAATTTTAGGTAATATAAAAGTGTTTTATCACTACACTACAAATTATTTCAAGTTTCAAAGCTAATGTAAATCAATATATCACACTATAAACAAAATTCACAATACCTAAAGGTCGATCTTTGTGTCTTTTAAAGTTAGTTTTGACTCACCAAAGGTAAGTAGCCTAACAACGGTAAGCTGCCGCGACAGTGAAGGCTTGGGAGGTGCAAATCCCAGATTCGAATCCAAGCGAGACCCGTTGGTGTTCCCGAAGGTATAAGGCTGCTGGGGGCGAAACCCTCTTTGGCGACAAAGTGAATGCAGGTGGCCCCAGGTTTAGTAGGACCCGCTGTCACAAAGTGGCACGTGGGGCTAAGGTACCGGGGTAATCAAAAAAGTTAGTTTTGACTATACTCGTTGCAATTGCAAGTGTAGAAAGAACATTTTCAGTTTTGAGCTATATTAAAAATAATTTTCAAAATCGCATTGCGACCAATTTGCTAATGATTGCTTAGTCGGATACATTGAGAATTTGAAAATGCGTCGTGAATTCTTATGAAATAATGATTTTATTAGTCTAGTATTTTTTAATATATATGAATAAATTATTTAGATATTATTAGTTTTAATTATATTTATTAAATAATTAAATAATTATTTATTTTATATTATAAAAAAAGGACATAGGTACTTTCAGATTCTGCCTCCGCAACTGCACTTAGGATACTGTACCATTGATTACGATGATCAACATTTAAGATACTGGACCATTTTTGTTCACTTATTTCAAATATGATACGAGACATCACCATTTTTTGTCAAAAATAATTGAAGCCACGTTACAAATTGCACTAGAAACAGGTAGGTGCATGTGGTTCTTGCATGGCACGCATTCCCGCCGGATCTTGTCTGGACCAGGTGCGTCCAAAATCGATTGGGTTTTGCACGTTTTCTCTAATGGGCTTTTCTTCGGCCCCGTGTATAAAGCCATACTACTCTGTAAAGCCCAAGTCCATCAATGCATGGAATGTGCCTTTTTGAGAATTTTTTTTAAAAATATGTGTAACTTGGGATTTTTTCCTCAAAAGCGAGACATGTTTAATGAAAACTCAAGTGAATACAATACATGAAAATGTCTCGTTAAATCGTTATCAAAAGAGTTTAACGTATCAAAAAAATGCAGTGATTTTGACCATTTTCAAAATCATAGTAAGAGGGCGCTTCAGTCGTCATGATCTATTGCGACCTGAAAATTTATACCTGGTAATGATCGATTCTTCTTCGGTGGTCAGATTTTGATTCTCGCACATAGTTTTCACCGGACTCATCTACAAAATAATTAACCTTGGTTAAGGAGTCCATTTTATCTCTATTGTTGCTGCTGCTGTTACCAGGGTAGAGAATAATTAACCTTGGTTAACGGGAGCATTCTATCTCCATTGCTGCTGTTAAGGACAAAAGAAGCTAAGGTGATTGTTCAGACTTTGATTAGGTTGGATTGGAGCAAAGACCAGATTTGACCGCCGGGGATCAGAAGAAGGATATAATTAATGCAGATCGCAAACTGGATTAGTTTGCTTGCTTAGAGGATTGGTTAGAGATTTAATAAGGCGAATACGGCATCGTATTATTAATTATATAAAATCACAACAGTGCTTAATTAAGTATCTCATTGGGCCACTCCTGAAATAAACCGACAAATTAATACTGCATAACAGAGTAAAATGGCCACTTGTCGTCTCACAAAGGCATGAGAGTTGCATTAGATCAATGGACATTAGTTAGTTCATCAAATATAGAATATATGATATTATTAAATAGCAATCAAGACACGATACTTACGTGATAAGTATATTTGGGTGTGTTCTTCTCATCAGTTACAAATATAATGCCAAGTGTTTTGTACCTGTAAAGTTGTAGTTGTATCAACAGACTAAACCAAACCGCAGTAAGGAATACAAAGTCTACATCGAAAAGTATTCAACTAATTTTTCAGAAACACCGAAACATCAAGCAAAATTATTTAGAGGGCATAATTCTTCAATCCCTAACACTTTCATAAGATGTGGTATCTGACATATCGTATTGAATTCTTAACATAAAGAACCAACAGATCAATTATGTAGCAGATATATTCTTGAATTCTTCAAGTCACGTACCACTTTTCTCGTATGAGCAAGCTACATATCTTTGTCAAATTGTGATATTGAAGGATATAGGAGGCCTACTGGTCTAGTTAGTTGGGTACTACTTCAGATTAAATTAATACAATTAAACAAATATGCTTTCTCAAATAATTGAAAAATTACTTTGATGCTGAGCTTTTGTTTAATATCGAACAACTAATAAATCTACCAGCCAACTTTCTGAATATCTATATTCCCAAAGTACATATTGCCAAATCCAATTCGATCCATTGGGCCGAGAGATAAAATGATTTAATTAATAAGGGAAAACCGTTTCAAACGTGACGTATTTCAGAAATTAAATGATATAATTCTGGGGGTGTCTCTGTAAAGCAGGTGATTAACTTTGTTTTTTTATGGAAGGTGTCTAACTTTGCTTAAAAGACAAGGTGATTAATTAAGTCATCAAGCTTTTGGTAACCACTGGATTTCGGGTTAACAAGTAAATGAATGGAGCACTATTCAATTAACCACCATGGAATGGCACCCACTAATGAGAGTTGCTTTAGGTTAATTTCTTTTTCCACAAACACACAGAATCTTCATATAATTAAAAATACTATTGATTTACCACCTTGGGAAGACAACTGCTTTTGGCGTTAATTATTGACCCATCCATATGTAAAAATTAAAATGTGAGAGTAGGTAGGTAGTCCAACCAATAAGCATCAAATTGAAGTTAGCCTCGTTGCGAAATTGTAACAGATCAATTTGACACAATTGTCTCGTTTTGAGACAATTGTACCAAATTGCCTCGTTTGCCAGAAAGAAATTTGGATGGATCAATCTGCCTGAGGTATTTTGAATTGATCCGTTTTGAGTCAGTTTCAATTATCTGGAGTGGGGGCAGGTAATTCGAATTGACTCGTTTTAATTGACTCGTTTATAAAACGAGACAATTGATCAAATTGACTCATTTCTAGATTGATCCATCCAAACGACCCATAATGAATATCTATTTAATTACACTCACCTAGTTACCTATTGTTTGGTTTATTTTATAAAGTAAACGGTAAACATCAGAAAATACTCTCTAAAAAATGTGCCCATTGCTCACTAGCCAGATATACCATGAAATTGCATGCAAGATCAAAATCGCAAAGTGATGAAAATGATATGAATTATGGTTCAACCCAACTCGATCAAACCCTAACAATATTTGAAAATGCCCCTTGAAAAGGATAAGACAAAGAGAGAAATGAGAGGAATGGAATCCATGTCGAGTGAAATGGAACTAGTTCCACTATGTTCTATCGCGGGACACGCCTAATATTTGGAATTTTTTTTATTAATCTTACATTACATAAGTGTATATATAGGATTTGAATACTAGACCTATATATAATACGAAAAAAGTTTTATATACAATAAAATAAATTTAGCTGGTTTCATTACTTAAGAATACAGACTAAGAATGTCTTTGCAATTATTTTCAGATATGACACACATTGTGTATGCAAAAGGAAATGTGTATGAATCCGTTATTTCTTCATTTGCAAAATGAATTACTTGAATATCAATTTTAGAAAAGTTATTCATATAATTATATATCATATAAAGGACACACCTATTTTAATCTTCTACCTCCGCCACCAAATAAACATGTGGACAATAAATTTCTATTGAACATACAGAATCGATACATATTGCAGTTCAATCTCAACATTTATTATTGACTAGAAAGTCCACAATAAGATGGCATTCTCTACCATTGCACTCCATAGATTTAATTTGTTCTCCCTAGTATGTCGGATTGTCGGTGGAACTATTTAGCTACCGATGTGTGTTTTGTACAAAGTTTCTAAATAAATGTATTGAACCAAATCACCTGTGTGCATGATTCTCAACCTTACCAAATTACTAAAATTCATCCACTAAATCGGAATTCAAGCCATGTTATCTTCATTGGAATCCTGTCGTCGTGAATCATGATAGTGCACTATTCTTTTACATTACTGTTATTCTAAAACACGTACATCTTCAAAATACATGAATCGTTAATATCTATCACACCAGCCCTTGAACCAAAAAGTCCAAAACCACCCCTAGAAGCCATTACATTTCAACATGAAGTACGCTTACTTGATCAAATGTGACAAGTTAGACAAAAGGGTTGGTGACATGAATCATAGGAACCCAAAAGCTCAAGTAACTCAAATGAATCTTTTTGGGGGGGAACTCACCATGATCAATTTTGGCCTCTCTATTTACCTACTTTTCATCTCCCTTTTATCCTCTAAGCAGCTTTTGCTCGTTTTGGCTTGGCGACTCGGCTTGCAATTATTCGAATGCTGTGCCTGTGTTTTGCTAAAGATTGCCCGAGTAGGGCAAGCAGATGGAGGATGTACAAGTTTACGAAGCATTTCCCTCGATAGAAATATGTGCTATTGTGTGTCGACTGTCAAGAGTTAATTGATGGTACTGTTTCATTTGCGTGGGATCGATCTGTAAGTTGCATCATGCGCACTAGTTTTTGTTCGCAATCATTTGCGCCTTTGAAACCCACCTCCGGCTCGGCTGGCCATCACTTCAAGGTCCACTACATGTGTGTGAGCGTAATTGATTGGAAAACATGCTGAGAAAAGTATTAGATTTTTTGGAATATTTGGTTGTTGGGAACGAGGATACGAGATTATTTGAGTGGTTCCACGATATTTTTATGTTAATGATGTTTCAAACATGACATAAATCGTTTACTTATAAATAGTTCGAGTTCTTCGATCGTTATTAGATTATAGTGGAATATTTTGGTGCGTGGATATGATTGATGACACTTGTAGTTCATCTTGTACTATTTTGTTTGAGTCACAACGTGAGGGAAGTGATAAGTAAGAGTCATTTGTGTGTACTATTATGAGGACCATTATGCACCTTCTCTAGTTACCTAACCATAGTTGCTTGTGAAGGGTTACTAGTCTTTTATAGGAATTGGAGATGAAAGTAGCTAGAAGTATTCCTGAGTATCGTGAAAGCTTTGAATCATTGATTTGAAGCTTCATGGACACCAAACGAGCAGGCTGAATATCGTACGGTGACCAGTCAAAATTCACGGTCAGGGAGCCAATTCCACGACCATGGAATAGAAGGACAGACAGTGGATTTTGGGTAGGGGAGTTCCACGGCCAAAGATGCCAAATCCACAACCGTGGAATTCAAGGGTAGGCCGTGGATTTGCAACTGAAGAGTAAAAGTTACCTTTTTGGTTTAGGATTTTGTTTTTTCCCCCCGGAATTTTGGTTATTTTATTTGCCCTACACTATATAAAGGGTTTGACACACGAATTTTTGGCAGACTTTGATGAATATTGATATTTTCTTTGTTCTTTGAGTTTTAGACTTGAGAATTTGCTGCTTTGTATCAATCAAGTTTTCTCCTTGATTGTGGTCGAGCTTGTACCCTTTATTGATAGATCCTTCTTCCATCAAAGAACACCATACCAAACAGAATGACTAACTAAATCATTAATGATTGTTTGGTATATAGAGTGATATTCTTGATAGTTTCGACTGCTAATCTATTTTAATTAACCAAAATTTTCCAATATAAGATTATATCATGAATGATTCGCAAAGTTAACAAAAATTATTTTACTAGGTGTATTTTTCTTTTAAGTGGACCCCCTCAGACGAAATCCTGTCTACGCCACAACATTGAATTGCTTTATTCTATGTTAAACTTTCAATTGCTAATATCTTTTTTATTAGACTAAAATAAAATATTCAGCTACCAGCTAGCTGGTGGGGCGCATTGTCGTTCGTTATGCTCACAGTACTATTGTGCAGGAATTCTCCAGCAAATGAAATGCATGGCTTTTGTAAAAAAAAAAAAAAAAAAAATGAAATGCATGGCTGGTGGTGTTGAACAGTAAGTAACCAAACTAGAGAATTTGGTTGTTGGACGTTGGTGGACCATGGAATTTGGAATTCTCGGGCGGTCAATGTTCTCCAACAGAGAATTCGATCTGCATAAAAATATCCATATAGAAAAATATAAAACAAGGATTCTCACTTCGAGTGGTATAATCAGAATTTGAGTTGATTAGGGTTTTTAAAATTTTCAAAACACTAAAACCTGTGTATATATTAAATTTTGAGTTGATTAGTATCCTTAGATGAACTAACATCCCCTCGATCGCATGTTTCTCTCCTCACTTTACAACAGTTTGGAGTCTGAGTTTTAGTCTGAGAGTTTTTTTCCCTCTCTTTCCATGTGTTCCTTCCCCTTGCTCCTGGTCCGCCAGTGATGCTCTTTCGTTTTGTGTACTTGCTTTAAAACTTGTGTTGTAATTTTAATTCTATTTCACCATAATCATAAAAAAGACAATCGATCACCAACAATAATATTTAAAGTAGGGTTAGGGAATGATCTTATACTTGGTAGTGAAAACTGATAAGGATAATCAACACTGGTATCAAGCATGGCTCAGTCGTCCCAAGACTTCGCGTCAGTCGCGCTAATATATTACGTGCCGTTAACATTAATCGCTCGAAATAAGTTATCTTGCAATGGACCAAACACATAGGGTTGCAATTTGGCTGTTTGAGATACACATTCACGAATCTCGACCGCGGTCTCATGTCGTTGTGCTTTTAACATAAAGTAAAGTCTAAGTTACTTGTGGTGGTAAAATTCTTCCCGATTGCACATCTTATCACCGTTAGTAGTTTTGCTATGCCCACGTAATCAGATTTGGTGAACTAATGGTCAAAGAATTCTCCCATACTTATATGAAACAATGTACACTCTAAAATGGAACGGTTTGCAACTCTTTCAAACGGGAAAAGAACCCTTTTCCGCAACAACAAAAAGATTTCTAGTACGCCATGTATATATTTTGCTTCTACTAAATGAGTTTTCCATTGTTCTAGTTAAATAGTTTCTCCCCAATAGTGTATTTTCTTACCATATCCACTTGCTGAGTTGCTGTTCCACTTTTCCACTATTGGCAATTACGTCCCTTTCCGTGTTGGGACAGGATTAAGTGGGGAGTGACAATGGCAAAATTCCATTGCTACTCGATTGTTTCTTTTTGGGGCAAAAGATATCCCATGTTACAAGTGTTTTCCTCGTTGCCTGATCATATTATAGTAATGCTTAATTAGATAGTGCAATAATCTGATCAACTTTAGATTAGATGAAGGGAAGATGAATGGAAGTGAGGTGAACCAAGTCATCACTTGTGTCTTGGGCTCTTGGCCTCTAAAGAGAAGGTAATTCATACGTAACAAATCGAATTATTTAAACTTTTGAAAGATGGTTGGGACTGCCCACTGCTCAGCAGAATTCGATTTAGGTTAACACCATTCAACTGCCACCAATGTGATTTATCTTTCCTATATTCTTGATTTACTTCTCATATTTTCGGTCAAAATCAATGTTGTCAAAACCGAACCGGAGCATGACCCGATAACGTGAATGGTTCGCACTTTAGTGGTCCAACTGATATTAAGCCGTTAATACGTTAGAGAACCGGTACTTTATAAACAATAATATCATAGCAGAACACACATAAAGTAATAATTCAATAATTTAATGAGTAAAAATGATAATTACAGGTACATTTAGTAATTCTACACAACATATATATAGCAACTAAAAACAAACCCTAACCTAATCCTAAGGAGCAGCGCCGCTTCCGCACCCCTCACTCTCCTTCCTTCCGCTTCCCCCATCCCCCATCCCCCTCCCTCTCTCCTTCCTCCTCTCCCACCGCCGCACCTATTTTTATTTTTCAGCCGCTATAGCCTTATGCAAATCCTCAAAAAACCCATCACCACATTCAATTCTTCCTCATCCTTTCTTAACCCGTAAATGCTCTTCCTCGTCCCAATCCGCGAAATGGCTCGGATTCAATCCAAACCTCTGGTGAGACATGGCAGCTTAGTGGGGACCTGCTTGCGACAATGGCGACGGGACGGAAGCACCGGGAGCGAGGAGCTGCTTGCTACAACAAGGAATGGCGATAGCGACTGGGGATGGCGATGCCGTCGGGAAGCGCCGATGCCGGGACAAGAGGTGTTGACGGCGACTAGGGTCGAAGACGAAGAAATTAAATGAATTAGAGTTAGGGTTTTGTTTGGCTGCCCCAGACCCATGATTTCCCTTGCCCTTCTCGATTTCAATTTTAAATTTTTTTTAGGTAAACAAAACGGCCGGAAAGGGGGAACCGCGAGACCGGCTCGAGTGATTAACCGCCTCGGCCGCTGTATAAACCCGTATCGGTTAAATAGCTGATCCGAGCCGGTTTTACGGCCTGGTGGCGACTTTAGCGGTCCGGCCGACCGGCTCGGTTCGGTTTTAACAATACTGGTCAAAACGACCATCTCCGTTGTCGGATAAACTTTTGATGCATGCGACGCCACTGATCGGTTGCTCTATTATGTGTAGTATATAAGCGTTGTATTGGTCACTATGGAATCATTGGTGCGTGTTCCAAAGATGTATACACCTAGCATCTCCTAAGTTCAGGGCCTCTTTGTCGACCCGAAAATTCGATTGATAAATTGTATCCGAACTTGGGATAAAAAAATGTTTTGGAATTATTCAACCAACCACCTCCTTTACACATGTTGAATTAGTGTAAAAGACGATACATTTTGACCTTTGAATCATTCCCTACAATCTACATAGATATGCATCAACATTTGATGTCATATATACATGGTATCATGTAATAATCTTGTGATTCTTGTCTTATGATTTCGCCCGATTTGTAATATAATATCTGGCTCTCTGCCTACTGGTGAGGAAGAGAAACTGAAAAATAATGACCAACTAATTAATCTCCATTCTCATTATATATGCAGTCAATCAACTTAGCTTATGGAGTTTGAAGGCATATATCTCCTGGCAAGATATACACTATTTACCGTCCCACAAATTCCTCAGGAATTAATAAATTTAGGAAAGTTTGTATTCATTAATTCATATAAAATAACTAGGAAATTAAATCAAGATATATAGTATCCTACGAACATAAGGCATTACTACTAGATTTTTCCCCATATAAATGCTGTCTACAACAAATAGTTGTCATTCAATCACATATAAAAGTCAACTTGAGTAGATGACCCAAAAAATAATTTATAAATGATCGATCAAAAAGTTAGGAAACATAATATCTATGATGTGATGGCAATTGATCATAATGTAATTATATTTGGTTTTCAGTGAACTAATCTTGATATACTCATTACAACTAACTTCATTTGTTTAATTTACGTAATTTTGTGTTTCCACTCACAAATGCATCGTCGTAAGGTAAGGAACATCTCATTGAAGTGAACCATGGTTGACCGCAAGAGTAAAACTCTCATAAATTTAGAATAACTTACGAACTTTACTATATTTGACATGGAGAATTTCGAATTTGTCTATTTTTGTTGGAGGTGTGATATTAACTTGCGTAATGCGTATAAACGATTACGGCATTAACGGTCTCAACCTCATTACAAGGCGTCTCATCTCAAGCTTAAGTCCACCGGTGGCACAGACTCCTATCTAAAGAGTCTCAAGCCTTCAAAGAAAGGGGATTCTCTTCCCTTCTCCCATTTCACCGCACATGATTATCTCTCTAAACTCTCTCTACCTTCATATGCACCATTATTCATATCTCGTACCAACTTGATCATCGAATCGTAGATTACAAGAGCCGCCCTCTCCTCTCCACAAATTCTTCCACTCTCGAGGAGATTAGACGAGGGAATCCGGATGGAAGCTCCCAAATATTACTGTTACCAGCATGGGTACTTCTTAGGTCGAATTCAAATTGTATGAGGACAAGAAATTCGAACTAACTCATTTTACAAAATTAGACAATTGACCAAAAATAATTGTCACGTTTATGAATGGATCCATCCCAACAACCCTTAGTTTTCTTTCTTCTCCTAGAAAAATTGTCTTGACTGGAGTTACACAACATTACTCACTTATAGGGATCAATTGAGTTATGATCCTATTTCTTGTCATAAAAAAACAAATCCATTACTTAGGATAAGATCTCACTGGTAGTTGGATTGATCAATTGGAAAATGAGTCATCTAAAACTAGTCAATTCGAGTTACCTGACAGGCTGACACATTACAAACAATTGTAATTGCCTCAAATGAATCAATTCGAAATTCTCAATGCCAAACTGTTTCATCCAAATTTATGGTGCCAAACGGTGGGCAATTATCACAAAATAGCAAAATTAAATCAAATTGATTCGTTACAATTTCTCATCCAAACAAACTGCCACAACTTGAGTATTAATTTTTTTTCACTTAATTTTTAATTTCATATCACAATTTTGAGGTGTCATAACGGGGTTGACTCATTAGTATGATAGCAATCCTCCCCTCAAGACAAGGACCACGAACTTCGTGTCCTCACCTCAACGATTATCTTGATCCGGCAAACCCAAACGTGAGTATTAATTTTTTTTTCACTTAATTTTTAATTTCATATCACAATTTTGAGGTGTCATAACGGGGTTGACTCATTAGTATGATAACAATCCTCCCCTCAAGACAAGGACCACGAACTTCGTGTCCTCACCTCAACGATTATCTTGATCCACCAAACCCAAACGTGGATCTCTCCTGGATCCACCAAACCAGACGCAGATCTCAATCTCGAGGTCACCGAACGAGGGTCCACCAAACTGACGTCTACCGCCCCGAATCCACCGAACCAGGCTCTGGTACCACTTGTCATAACGGGGCCTGCTCAATTAGTACGATATTGTCCGCTCTGGATCCACCAAACCAGACGCAGATCTCAATCTCGAGGTCACCGAACGAGGGTCCACCAAACTGACGTCTACCGCCCCGGATCCACCGAGTCCTCACCTCAACGATTATCAATCCTCCCCTCAAGACAAGGACCACGAACTTCGTGTCCTCAACTCAACGATTATCTTGATCCACCAAACCCAAACGTGGATCTCTCCTGGATCCACCAAACCAGACGCAGATCTCAATCTCGAACGATGGTCCACCAAACTGACGTCTACCGCCCCGGATCCACCGAACCAGACTCTGATACCACTTGTCATAAGTGGGCCTGTTCAATTAGTACGATATTGTCCGCTTTGGGCCAAACTCGTACGGTTTTACTCTTGGGTGTCCTCCCGAAAAGGTCTCGTACTAATTGGGTTAGGTGGACTCTAATATACAAGGGTTCCTTCCTTTGAATTATGATGTGGTACTTGGATTGTCCTATGAGAAAATAAAGAAACCAAGAAATGAAAATTACTGGAAAAAAGGCGGCTCTAAAGGGCTAAAGGCCCATTCCCGCAGTTTCTATCAGCCTTCGTTCTTTTCCCTCTCCCGCGTGTTTGTTTACTGGGAAAATCAAAATTTCCAAACTCGGCTTTGACTCTGCAGACTAAGGCTTTTTTTTTCCCCAATGTCCACTCCCTTCACCTCCACTAGGTCCCTTGCTCCCAAAATCCTACTTCCTCTTCCCCATCATCATTGATTCATTTTATATAAACACTCCCACCATCGAAGCTCTCAAACTTAAAACCCAGTCCTCAATTGAATAAACAGAGAGTAGCTTCCCTTTCTCCCCCCAATTCGGAAAACTTGGTGGCCGGTGATCTTTCATCAGATCACTCATGTCTTTAACTGCTCTCTCTTAAAACTCCCCTCCCCATTTCACTTCAGATCCCTCTTCACTTACAAAGACCCAAACTTTCAAAGCCAAAACCAGCTCTCTCTGATCAAAAGGATCGAGCTCGGATCATATTTCCGAGATGGGTTTGGCGAAAGAAATCATGGGTAGATCTTTAATTGACTTTTCGTCGTCGTCGTTGTCGCCATTTGCTCCGACGAGTTCGAAGTTGTCGTTGGTTCGGAGACCGGTGATGGTTCCTCTGCAGCAGAAGAAGAGGGGTTTGAGGGTGCGCCCAGTTGTGGCGGCAATCAGCGAGGATTTGGTGAAGAAGAGCAGCAGCAGCAGCAGTTTTGCGGCGGATAACGAGGAGAAGTCGACGGCGAAATTCACGGTGACAGCTAGGTTGATAGTGAGGAACAAACATAAGGAAGATTTGAAGGAGACTTTCGTCAAACAGTTGGACGCCATTACCGACAGGATTGGCAGGAACGTTGTATTGGAGCTTATTAGCACTGAACTCGATCCCAGTAAGTCAATTTCTCATCTGGGTATCCATTTTCCTCATCTGGGTCCTCGTGATTTTTGCTAAATTTTGTTACTTTTGTTGTACTTACTTGATTATGTTCTGATTCCAGAAACTAAGGCGCTAAAGAGAAGCAAGAGGGCTGTGTTGAAGGACTGGTCAAAGAAGTCAAATATTAAAGCTGAAAAAGTTCAATACTCGGCTGATTTCACTCTGGACTCCGATTTTGGACTGCCTGGAGCAATCACAGTGAGCAATAAACACCAGCGGGAGTTCTTCCTGGAGAGTATTGCCCTTGAAGGATTTGCTTCTGGCCCAGTTCATTTCCCTTGCAATTCATGGGTTCAATCCACCAAACACCATCCTCCCAAGAGGATTTTCTTCTCTAATGAGGTAAAACTTGAAGCTTTGACTATTTCTTGTCCAGCTTTATTGGAAGTTTCTGGTTTTTGGTGAATTATGGCTTTAATGCACCTCAGTGGAAGCTCTGAACAATTCAAAGGATTGCCCTTATTGAAATCTCACACTCCTGCACATTTTGCTTGGAATCTCAGAGGTGGTAAGCAATGAGATGTCCATATCAAAACAAAAAGAGAAAACCAAAGCAATTCAAAAGAGCCCAACTTCTAATCAAATAATATACCTTCTACTTTATTTATGATCGACTTTTTTTTTTATCGATACCTTCTACTTTATTTAAATTCCCTGTATATTAACTTTGAGAAGGAACCGGATTTTTGCTGATAATGGTTTCAACTTTTTGCTGTTCCTTGGTCAAGTTTCCATTTTGGTGATTGATTTTGATTTTGACTTCGATTACAGCCATACCTACCAAGTGAGACACCACCTGGGCTGAGATCTTTGAGGGAAAGAGAGCTGAAAGATCAAAGAGGAGATGGAAAAGGAGTCCGGAAGTTATCTGATAGGATCTATGATTATGACATCTACAATGATCTGGGGAATCCAGACAAGGGCATTGACTATGCTAGGCCAATTCTTGGTGGGGAGAAGATCCCATACCCAAGACGGTGTCGTACTGGCCGTGAATCAACTTATACTGGTAAAAACTTCACCATCTTTTCTGTGGATGTTATCTTGTTCAATGCTAATTTTGTCCCCTAAACTTTGATACTTTTCAGACGAGCCCCTAGACTTCCCTTTTTCCTGAAACAAGCCCTTGATGGATGGAATTCTATGTTCATGTTTTGGCAGATTCTAATGCTGAGAGCCGTGTGGAGAAGCCATCCCCAATGTATGTGCCTAGAGATGAACAGTTCGAGGAGTCCAAGCAGAAGACTTTCTCATATGGGAGGCTTAAAGCAGTTCTCCACACTCTGGTCCCATCTCTGAAGGCCAGCATTTCTGCGGAGAATCGAGATTTCAGTGCCTTCACTGACATTGACATCCTCTACAAAGAAGGTCTCCTTCTCAAAGTTGGGATTCAGGACGAAATCTGGAGGAGGCTGCCTTTGCCTAGGGTGGTGACCAAGTTCCAAGAGTCTAGTGAAGGACTTCTGAGATATGACACTCCCAAGATTCTTTCCAGTAAGTGATCGATTTGATTGAACATTTTGTTCACTTTCCTTCTGGCCATCCATTTCCAGCACAGCACTGCTGACATTTTTTTCTAAGAATTAGGGGTCGGTTTGGCAGGCGGGTTGCTCTTGGGGAAAGGGCATGGCCACTGGCCACTAGCTGCATCCTATAATCATTTGTATTGCCAAACCATCCCTAGATTGTTCTGGTCGCCCATTTCCTGCCAGCATAGCATGACATTCCATAATTTTTAAATAATTAAACTCTGATGTAAGACAGCCAGCTGTTGAAAAAAACAAAGGAAAAGGGTCTTGGTCCCTTGATCCAGGCTTGAACCTATGAAAAATGTGCTCATCCAAATATTTTGAAGTGTATGATAGTGTAATAGCAGGCAGACTTTCACATGGAGGAGCTGCGTGCAATCATCGCAATTTGATAGTTTTTTAATTGATAAGTGACAATATGATAGTTTTCCCCCACTTCAAGTCATAGAACCTTTTGGATTCTTCTGCTAATTTGTCATGGGATTTCTCACTCTGTCAGAGGACAAGTTTGCCTGGTTGCGAGATGACGAATTTGCCCGCCAAGCCATTGCTGGTGTTAATCCAGTGAACATTGAACTTCTCAAGGAATTCCCACCTAAGAGCAACCTGGATCCTGAAACCTATGGTCCTCTGGAATCTGCTCTTAAGGAAGAACACATCTTGGGACAACTCCATGGCATGTCTGTTCAACAGGTACTATAACTCAGAGAACCTTCTGAACTAATGTGAAAATACCATCAAATTACATAGATTGTCACTAAATTTGGTTTGTTAAATATTGGTTACTGAACTTTTTTTAACGAACTTGTCACTAAAATTTGGAGTAACTAATATAATTGTCACCTCGTTAATCTCTGTAATGATTCAGAAACGTTCTGCAGTAATGTGAATGTACTGTAGTTGGGTCATTTTTTCGTGAACAGTCATTAAGCTTTGGATGCCTTTGTTTGTTTGTTTGTTTGTTGCAGGCTTTGGAGGAGAAGAAGTTATTTATAGTAGACTACCATGATGCCTACCTTCCATTTTTGAACCGGATTAACGCACTCGATGGAAGAAACACATATGCAACTCGTACCATATTCTTCTTGACCTCCGAGGGCACACTTAAACCCATTGCAATAGAGCTGAGCTTGCCACCTTCAGGACCATGTAAGAGAACAAAGCGTGTGGTTACTCCTCCAGTTGATGCAACCAGCAATTGGATTTGGCAGCTTGCCAAGTCTCATGTTTGCTCCAATGATGCTGGTGTTCATCAGCTAGTGAATCACTGGTAAGACCTGAAATAAAAGTAATTGATTATCGTGAATACATACTCTCGTGGCTAGTTTTGTTGATGGGCTGAGAGTTTCAAATGCTACAGGTTGCGAACGCATGCCTGCATGGAGCCATTCATTCTGGCAGCACACAGGCAGATGAGTGCAATGCACCCAATCTTCAAGCTTCTGGATCCTCACATGAGGTATACGCTCGAGATCAATGCCCTTGCCCGTCAGAGCTTGATCAATGCTGATGGCGTTATTGAATCTTGCTTCACCCCTGGACGCTACTGTATGGACATTAGTGCAGCTGCATACAAGAACTTTTGGCGTTTCGACAAGGAAGGCCTCCCTGCTGATCTCATCAGAAGGTAACAACAACACCTTAACATGAAGTTTTTGTTTGTTCATTTTGGTGTATGTTTTGAGCCCCCATTTTGGGCTGGTTTTTGCCATTATTGCACTTCATGTTTGCCCTATTTAAAGTACACTATTTATATAATAGATAGATACCATTTTCATCATGGTGGACACAATCAAACTTCTATAACATGAACCTAATGTTTGGTTGCATTTGGGTTTTGAAAGCTTCCACATTCGTCTATTTTTGGCCCATTATTGTACAGCCTTATGTCCGCCCCATTTGTGCTTGAAAAGTTCCAACTTTATAACTCTCTCCCCCATTTTCATCAATGCAGGGGAATGGCAGTACCAGACCCAACACAGCCACATGGGTTAAAGCTTCTACTTGAGGACTACCCATATGCTCAAGATGGTCTCCTGATATGGTTCGCCATCGAGAACTGGGTTCGGACCTACGTAAACCATTACTACCCAACCTCAACCATGATCACCAACGACACGGAGCTACAGCTCTGGTACTCCGAATCAGTCAATGTGGGTCACGCTGACCTCTCTGATGCAGAGTGGTGGCCCAAGTTGGAGACCAGCGAGGATCTGGTCTCCATCCTCACCACCATCATCTGGCTCTCTTCAGCGCAGCATGCTGCGCTAAACTTTGGGCAGTACCCTTATGGAGGGTACGTGCCCAACAGACCTCCCCTAATGAGGAGGCACATTCCTGAACAGGGTGACCCTGAATACGAAAATTTCCAAGCCGACCCACAAAAGTACTTCCTCTCAGCATTGCCTAGTTTGCTTCAAGCTACTAAGTTCATGGCTGTGGTGGACACTCTGTCGACTCACTCGCCCGACGAGGAGTACCTTGGGGAGAGGCAGCAGCGGTCAATATGGTCGGGGGATGCAGAGATAGTCGAGGCATTCTTCGAGTTCTCGGTAGAGATTCAACGGATTGAAAAGGAAATCGAGAAGCGGAACAGTGATCCTAGCTTGAAGAACAGGTGTGGTGCTGGTGTGTTGCCATATGAGCTGCTGGCTCCTAGCTCTGAGCCTGGTGTGACATGTAGAGGAGTGCCTAATAGTGTGTCCATATGATGTGTATGTCATTTTTCAGTGACCATTCTTATATGAATGTTTGTTTGTAGCTAATTAAGGGGTCTGGGATTAGAGGGCTTTTGGCTGCTAATTGCAGTCTCATTACGTAGAAATGTATATGCCATAGTATATCACTCAATAAATAAAAACGGCCCTGTTTTCTTGTCTTCCATATGTAAATTTTGTGCTAAATTATATGGTTGGTCACTCGTATCTACATAAAAGAAAATATCGTTTATCTGTCACAATCAACTCAATTAGTTATTAATAAAAGAGCTTATATTTTCTTCTTTTCCTTTGTTTCTTCGTTTATTAAGCTGGCGCTAGAGATCTCATGCAGATCTACCAAATTCTAACAGCGGCCATCTAATGAACCTCCTATCATTTTATTTAGTCAGAAACACGAACTCGTGGTGAATCTCTAGAAGTAGGAAGTTTTTTTATAGCTCATTCAAATCTTCAACAACCTCCAAGATTTGGTGCCGCAGGTCGGGTTGATGAGAGTACTCATGTCTGTCCCGCCCTAAAACAGGCCAAACAAGTCGGATAAAACGGATCAAGTTAAAATTATCATCTCTTATTGTACGCGGTGTTATTTGGTTGAATAGACATTTGACAATGTAAATATTTCCAATAGTGTTGTTTGTTATAAAAAAAAATTAGATGAGACATTTTTAATGAGTAATCTCATTTGTATACAATTATCATTTTGGCCTTATAATATGTTTCATTATCTTGTTTGCTATCCTAATCAAACTAGTCATGACTTCAGCTTCAAGACTATGAAGGCTATGAAATGCATTATTTAACGAATGAGCTATGATATTATGTCGCTCATGTGGTTCCTATTCAGGATTATGAAGTTTCTTTTTCTTGCAAAATTACTAGAGAAGCTGAAAGAAATATGGATGGACACAGAATACAAATTGATTTGTCGGTTGATTCATCTAGTGTTGACCTTGCCCATTTCAACGGCTATCACGGAGAGAACATTTTCAGCAATGAAAAATGTGAAGACTAATTTGCGCAACAAAATGAGCAATGAATTTCTCGTTAATTGCTTAGCTATTTTCTTTGAGAGATGTATAGATGGAGATTCTGTTATTGATGAATTAGTCAAATTAAAAGATCTTCTAGTAACATAGGGATTCTAATGAATGAAAACTATAATTATTATATATTTTTGTTTATTGTATCTAATATTCTATTCAAATGTCTCGGATTCGTTGCTGGTTCATGATGCTAAAGTGAAACTGAAAATATTACAAGAATATAAAACACTATTGTTAAAATGACATGATATATTGATCGAGACCAAAATGGTGGCCTCGGAACGCCTCGTGCTCTCAAGACCAAAATCAAAACCCGATAAATTGACGATATATCATGAGATAAAGGATATCGTGATACATTTGCAATATATTGACTGGGCAGAAAATCGCCATGAAATTGAGAGCTGCTTCCCACCTCAGTATATAATGGCTGCTATTGGCAATCTTTCTCTTCTTATGTTAATGCACCGATAAGAGAATCGGCATGGCCCATCCCCATATAGATTCCTATTTAACGCCCTAATTTTTAAAAATTTCGCTCTACATTAACCAATTAGACGACATTACCCCGATTCTTTAAAACAGTCGCCCCCAATCCCTAGTTTTGCTTTGTTCGTCGCCACCCATGGGTAATTATACCCAAATCCAAGTAGACCCAATGATAATGGGTTGGGTATGGGTGAAGTGCATATGGATTTGGAGGTTTATAGATGGGTTTGGGTTTGGGGCTTCCATAATCTAAATGGGTATGAGTTGGATATGGATATCCATTTACTTGAGGGTGTTTTAACTACTCATGCAAAAATTGGACCTATTTGTAAAACTTGAAAAGTTTAGGTACCAAAATGTAAGACCAAAAAAATTTAGGTACCAAAACGTAATTTTCCATCGATATTTTGAGGACTTATATGCAAACAAAATTAATTTTAGGTACTAAATTTGCATATCTATTAAGTTTGGGTATCAAACTGTAATTTGTATTTGGGCATGGGTACAAACCCAAATCCATTTGATATAAACCCAACTCAACCCAAAGTAAATGGGTATGGGTACAAACACATCAAACTCTACCCATATCCATCTATTTGGATTTCATACCCAACTCAATTGGGTTGGATAGTAAGAAACCCATGGGTATGGGCAAAGTTGCCATCCCTACTTTGCTGCGATGGCGGTGACGACGAGGCAGACCGAGTAGCATTCCCTACCGCCGTGAGGAATCCTAAGTCGAGCGGCGTAGCGGAAGGAAGTTGCGGCTGCTACGGTGAAGACTCCTATGGGAACAACGACTACAGGGAATAATTATAGGGCGAAGGTTTGTTAGACTGGGAATAAAAAATGAAACAAAAATGTCATATTAAAAAATTAGGGCGATAAATTTTAAAAACCTAGGACGTTAATTAGTAACTCTCGCCATCTTATGCATACTTCCGTTTTCTTATCAATAAAATGACTACTCATTATAGAACTCGAAGTCACTTATCCACAAAACTAAGAAACAAAAGATAAGCATCTCTTGCTACTGTCTTATTATTCAAAACACCAAAAATCAAATAGCAAAGCAAACTCTTATCCCTTCCCCATGCCATGGATTTACACGCATTCTATTATCACCCTACCAAGAAGTAAGTCTCTTTACAACTTCCCACAAATTGAGCATAAACTACCCCATGCCCATGCAAGCTTTCATTCCCATGAGGCAGACTGTTGGGGCAGGCATCATGTATGTCATTGGGGACTAACACCCTGCTTGGCCTTGAGGACAATCTCCTCCGTTGTGGTGCCAATTATCTCGTTGGCTCGTTTTAGCCCCACACACTGATACCTTGAAAGAGAATCCTGTTTCATGGTACACAAACAAATCAGAGAAAATTGAACCTCGGGTTGCATCACAATCGTTTCCAGGATATAAGACGCAAGCAAACACAAATGATTAGCAAACGGAGGAAGAACTGGAGAGTGTATGGGCCACCTACCCTTGAAACAATCCCAAGCTTCTCCAACTTCTCAACAGCATCATCTACATCAAAATTGCAGCTTTCCCCAAACTCTTCATTCAGTAGTTCCTCACACCGTACATCCAAATCCTATTATTCAAACATACATACTCGGCTATCTTATTCTAAACTAATCCAGTGCTCTTAGTACGAGTTGCAACAAAAGGGAGCCTCATGCATGCTTACCTCTCTAGTAGCCTTGCCTTGTTCCATCAATATGAAGAATGATATTATCACCTCTTTCACCTGACCCAATAGTAAGAAAAGAAGCTTAAGCTACCATTACAAACCACTTGAAGATAGAAGGAATAATCAATGGCACACAAGATAATTACTTCTTGTTGAATCACATCGTCACACAGGTGAAGAAGAGTGCCCCTTCCACTATCCAACTGCTTGTCATACATAGACTGGGTAATCAAGTTCTGATATGCCGCCAAGTTTTGCTGATAACTGTAGTTTGTTTGTCAAACATAGCAAAGTAGCCCGATTGGTCACTATCAGAACAGGAATTGGAATACCAAACAAAGATAAACTATGAGCAAAAAAACAGAGATACAGCACTTAACGTGAAGTATGTCTTGGCACAATAGCCAACCACTGTTGAGAGAACAGCAAGCATAACCCAAAGATCATCTGTAGGCGATTCAAGTGAACTAACAACTGCTACCTGTTATGGTGGGGGGTTTAAGGATATACTAAATTAAATACACAGCTCTGATAGTTAAAACAAATAATGGTCAACAAAGACACAATCTTTTAACAATCTCACCAATCCAACTATAGCTGAAACAAGAAACGTGACCCAGTCCATTGGAGTTAATCCAGGATTTCTCTTCTCTGGCTGTGAATGCACCACTATATCAGCACCAATTCAAACCGAAAATACACATTCTAACATTCTTTCATATCTGTGCGAGAATAGTTGAAGAGTGGTAGAATCTTACAAGAACGATTTCCATATCAGCCATTGGAATGTTTTTGAAATGTTTCACATATACACCACGCTCTACTTTCGCCTTTGTACTTGCTCGCCTGGAAATATCATTTTGGACCTGTTAGTATTACCATCCATAGTCCATACATTTCACCAAAACAAATGAACACGTCGAAAGAAAGTCACAGAAAACCAGCCATAGAAATGTCAGCTCAGACACCATCCCAAGAAATAGGCAATAGAACAAAATCTGAACCAGCTTAAACAAACAATGACGTACCGATAAACAACTATTATCCTGTCAAATGTCGGTTCCTGAATTGTTGTCTTGCTCAGCAAATTCTTCACGCTGAGAAAGCAAAGGAGTTGCCAGTTGGTCAGGAAGATGTAAACAATCAGCAGACCTTAATATCACCAACAAAAAAAAAGCATTATGGAGCCAAGATAATAGGCAATGCAGCTTTCGCGTGAATAGAATTTTCCATGGTTTTATCACTCCGATACAGCAACTGAAGCTCGACATATTGAAACTGTCTAGAAGAAGAACAGTCCCAAAACTAAAATATAAACCAACCTAAGTTCCATATTTTCTAGACGGATACGTTCGACAAAAAAGTTGTCTTTGTTCTCTTCCGAATCAGTGTCATCAATTTCCGTGAGAGCTCTCCGTTGTTTTTTGGTTGACTTTCTTGAGAAAAGTTTCTCCAACCTGCATCAGCAGTAACATTGGTAAGGAACGAAGGAACTAAGCAAAAACAATAAGAGAAAGTAGATTCATCAGTTCAATAATAAAATAGAGATCCACCAAGAGGAGGTTAGATATTAACTATCCTCCTGTTTACCTTGTAACCCTTAAAAGGTAAGCCCAAATACGAGCAATAAGCATGTCAATTTTCTCCATGAAAAAATAGCCCGTGGTCTGATCAATTCCAATGCCACGACGGAAGATAACATACTAGGAAAAATGAAATCATCACTTCATTAGATATATCTTGACACAAGACCTAAATTAAAGGCAAAACATAAGTAATATTTTCTTATCAATAAAACATAACAAAAGTTATCGACCCTCCCCATTAACAACATGATTCAATCAGGGTTGCATGACCAAGTGAAGTACGGATTAATCTTCATAATCTTAGCAGATAAGATTAATGAAACATTTACTCACAGAAGAAGCTACGGAGTAGGTCAGATGAACTATCTACTGAGCCACCAATGCAATAAAAAAAAATGAAGAAAAGAAGGCTTTTGTAGAATGATATAAGAGACATATACATTCTTGTTTGCGAAATCAGCTGGCATTCGAGTTCTCTCACCATTTTGTGCTTTTAAAGCAAGTTCTGGCTATGAACAAACATATAGGTAGATATGTATAATTCATTTACCTTGTTTGAAAATTCGGGAAGGTTGTCATGAGGATGATTCGCGAAATAACTGCTCAAAAGTTGCTTGTCAAGCTACAGGTACAAAACCTCCAGATAAGTAAAATTTTGAACGCAACCAAGGGGCAGAATTATCTAATTCATTCATTAATTAGACAATCCAAACAATAAAACAAAGTGTGTAATAAGGACAAAAGCTCGCTAACCTTGGACTCATCCACCTTAATTGGGAGATTAGACAGATACTGACCTGAGAGAGCAATATCAATCTCCTCATCAGTTGCTATCTTAAAGTTACTCTTACTCATCACCTGCAAAATCACCGTATGAGAAAACACCAAAAGTATATGAATTCACTACAATATCTTAGCAACCAGCCAGCTTACCTCGTACAAGAGCTAAGAACCTAGCATTTTGAATGGGTTTCCATTAATGTGGAAATATAATTTGGCAGCCACTTTAGAAGCAAACGGTGCAATGCATACAACAATTCAAGAAGTACCTGAAACAAGTAAGAAAGGAAATTCTGCTCGAGAGTTTGGATTTCCTCTAAGGTAAGGTGCTGCTGTTTCAATTTCTGTTCTCCAGATACAGGGTCGAACAAGGAATACAATTGCTGCAAAGATACAACTTCACATCAAACTTAACATTACAGAAGAAACCAACAAAAGCATAATTGGAGAGAACGGGAATGGTTGAAGGGTACCATGAGATCTTCAAACTGAAGAAGGTACCAAGCTCGAATAGTATACTCGACTCGCTTGCAGAGTTTGAGGAATTCAGCTCGGTCGTTGCTTTGTTCTGCAATAAACAAAGTGGTGGTTTTGTTCCATAAAATGAAGCCCAATTACAGAAATTTTCAAAGGGGTGAAGCAAAAAAGCAGGATACCGATGAGGTTGGCTAAGGTCATGATGAGCTTGGGTTTAAGAATAGGAATGACGGATTCCTTCTCCAACCGAATAACTTCCTTCTTCGTAGTAGTTGCAAGTTTCTTCTGCTTGTTCATCTGGACAATAGGGTCGTGCTCCTCCTTCTTCTCCTCCATTACAGGAAGCTTTTGTCGGCAACCTCGCGATATCTAATTGTTGATTGTTGACAAAGAAGAAGAGAACGTAAGAGCGAAGGCGGTGGATGCAAGGAAATGAAAATTCGAGTAACCAGCAGCGGATCCAGTACTTAGTAGAGCACTAGGCCGCATTTTGAAAAGAAAATTATATACCGTAAACAAATTAGGTACAACCTAACATCATAATCGTCAACCATCATCACAAATTAAAATTAAGATCCGCCATACAACCTATCGACAACTAGAAAGGAGCATGGTATATGAAAACACACCCAAAATCAAGAAATTAGGAGAGCACCACCATCGATCCACCTGACTGCCGTTATGCCCTACCGTCTATCAGGCGCTAGCCGAGATAATTTGAAGATGAATCCTACCTCTCTCCCTTTTAACCACCGTCACCAAAATCGAGTTTTAATTGCCATCTCTTTCTACAGCCAGTCAATGTTTGTACTCTAAATACCAATGCCAGTTGCAGCTATGGATGCGCATCACTACGCTTCACTAGCCTAGCTTTCCCAATTTCAGTAGCATGACTCTCAATGCAATTTTTTATTTATGGATGTACCAATACGCATTGGTTCTTTAGAATGAGCAAGAACCAAAATATTGCAATACGAGACCAGAAACTACCATATAATAGCTCCCTAATGCAACCTATTAAGGTCGTGATGTCCTCAGTTTCTTCAAAGAATCAATACACTCATTAGTGGTAATTGAAAACCAATCGCAAACATTGAATTCAAAGACAAGCAGGAAATCAACACGCCAAGGAATCAAACCATTTGGAGCGGCCAAATCAAACGAAACCCCCCAGGAGGAGGGGGAAAATGACGTTTTTTTTAATTACCAGGCAGCAAAACGACAAAAAGAAACGAACTTTTTCATCAGATCAAGGCACAGATCACCCAATGAGCAATACCCGGAGGTAATTTCGAATACCCAGATCATGAAACAACAAACAGAAGGACAGAGAACTGACGGGAATTACAAATCACAAGCCGGTGAGAAAGAAGAAACAAGACGTACCCAGAAACAACGAATTGATGATGAAGAGGAGTAACACGATGATGAGGCGCTGTTCGGGGGATAGCAAATGAGAACGAAGCGAGCTCACACGACTGCTGCTGGGAGGTGAATCGCGAGAACTGGAGAATGAAACTGAACAATTAATTATGTCTGTGCGTGTGAGGGAGGAGAAGGATAAGATCAGTTTCAGGTTTGAGGAGGTTGGGTATTGGGCTTCGTGGGGTGTGGGCTAGGGTGGGCAGGCTTGCTGGGGTGCAGGCTTTTGTGTTATCCAGTTATTTCAGTTTAAACCCGGATTGGATCAGATCGGTTTTTCTGTCCACCATTATAACTGGAAACCAAACCAGATTGCAACCCAATATCCGGTTACAACCAGACCGGGAAAAATAAATTATTCTTTTTTATAATAAAAATAAATTCTTTTTGCTAAAGCATATCTTGGTGATTTTCTTTAGGGCTGGAAACTAGACCAAACTGTATGGGAATCGTGGTCTAGATCGTATTGTATGGTTTGGTGTGGAATGTGAGACTAAAACTATGGTATGGTTTGGACGTTTGGTTTATGGTCTCCTCATTTAGTGTGTGGTCTGGACGGCGGGATATCACATTAAATTGTGAAAGACCGTGACACACTACCTACTAACTTAGACGAAAATAACACTAAATTAAACCTCCATTTCCATAATTGAAGAACAAATTTAGTTGATTATGCATCCAGTTGAAAGCCAACAGATTGCCCAAATGATTGCTTATATGTTATCTCCTTATCAAAGAACCAAAAAGAAACAAGAAAGATTCATAAATAATATTCACTGACAATGTCTAGACTATGGATCGATAAAAAGAAACACAAATTCATTCACCTTGATGAGATAAGGGAAATTATTGAGAGATAAACGACTATCTTAGTAGTTCAAAACAACCCCGACATCATCAAGATGGTGATCAAAGACGAGAACCTTCTGGATCACCCGAGAGAGGGAGAGAAGCGGTGGTACAAAAAGAAAGAGGGAAACAAGGTTGTTTGATGTGTGTGTTTTTAATGGATACTGTCATACTAGATAGAGCCACGGAGATTGGAAAGAGAGTTAGAAAATTGAAAAAGTCAAATTCTCTCCTCATATATTTCTTCCCATTTTAATTACGATCACTAAATTTTTGTTTCACTAGCATATTGGTCATCGAAAATTTTATTTTCATAGATACCGGGGAGGGCTGGAGAGCGGAATAAGCGTGATTTTTTTTTTTGAACATGGTCTGCCTGGTCCAGATCTTACCGGACCGCACCGCACAAGCGTGGTCTGATCTGGACTGTATAGTATATGGTATGGTCCATGGTTTGTGTTCAAACCTCTCGGTCTGGACCACAAACCGTGTGCATGGTCTGGTCTGGTCTGGTCATAACCGCACCGCTTCTCACCCTTAGTTTTCTTGAGGTTTAGGTTTTGGCTTTTTGCTACTTGAAGGAGAGGATCTCATGACTATCATGACTAAGGGTGCTTAGACAAATGACTAAGTTGTCATTATTTTTAGAATTACAATCAAAATCGTACTTTAAATTTTTAAAACTTACACTTCTATGTTATCAAAATGTTTCTACAATCGCACTTTTCACTTATAATTGTAGTCATAATCTATGTTTTAAAACTTTATATGTTATGTTTTCCCGCTTTTAAGGCACAAAAGTGCTTTTGCATATAATGATGATTTTGACTACGTTGTTAAAAGTATAAAACCAATAGCACAAAATATACATACCAATACTACAACTACACAAACCATATTATAAAATTATACGAATCAGTAATACCGAATGTACAAACCAATACTAGCAAGTATATATAAGTAATGTTACAAGTTACAACATATACAAACCGGGTGATAAAAGTAAAAAAAAAAAAAGCTTACAAACCAAATTATACAAATTAATATTATAGAATATACTAATCACACAATAAAGTATTCAAATCAGACTCATAGTGTATACAAATCATACTAAAAGTACACAAAATATTACATAAATTAGAAACCAGTAATACAAAGTAAACAAATCAAATTATAAAAGTATACAAATTAATATTACAAAATATACGAACTACGTCATAAAAGTGCAGGAATAAGAATGATATTGTATACAAAATTGTTGGAGGTGTTACTATAAGCCAAACTGAGACTAAGTACTAGCGCACCAATTGAAGACATTAATAGTAAAGTCAAATTGAGACTAAGTAGTAGTGCACCAGCATCCTGCCGCATGAGCGTAGTGACGCCCAACTAGGGATGGCAATAAAACCCGAACCCACGGGTACCCTACTTGACTAAACACTATCAACGCGGGTAGAACCCGTGTTGACGGATTTTGGGCCGGGTTCGAGTTTAACCCCGTTAACTATTCACCGGATTTGGTTTGGGCTTAGAGATACCCGCCCACACTTATTTTGTCGCCCTACTCTCTCCAAACCGACAAGGTATTGTACCATTTTTCCAAAAGAAGTGTGAAAGATAAACCGACACTAGAGGACTTGCATTAAATAAAGTATTGTACCATTATTTACAAGAATACTGATAGTACAAATTTACACTACTAATAATATAAACCGACACTAGAGGACGTGCATTAAAAATCAATTCTCCCTCTCTCTCTTCACACATAATGAAGAATGAGGGAACGCTGACGGCCCAAGTTCGAGACCAATGACTATATGGTCTCGATCCACACCAACGTCACCGAGCTCTCCTCAGCACAACACACTGCGCTCAACTCCCTTGAGGAGGGTACGACGGCACACCACCCCTAAAGAGGAAGCACATCCCCGAAGAGGGTGACACTGATCGAGCTTGAAAATAGGAGTACCTTGGGACACCGAGATAATCGAGAAGCGGAGCAACGATCTTAGTTTGAAGAACATATGCGGTGCGTGTGTGTTATCATATGACCTACTCACATAACATTAACCCACAAACAGATGAAGGAATGGTGTAATGCCTATTGCCTTTTGTTAATTAATTAAATTAATTATTATTAAATTAAACCATTAAAAGAACAAATAGAAGGACGTTATTTCTTGGGGTCACATCTAAAGAGTGACATTTTCCTTATATCGTGAAAATTTTGATGGCTATTTGAAATTTGCTTGTTTTTTTTTTTTTCATTTTTGTTTTATTACTTATCCCTCCACTTAGAAAACAAATCTATCGATCTGGTCAAAACGAGTTCAACCTCGTGTTGACGAGTTTTGGGACGAGACCGAGTTTTATCCGTTTTTTCCTTTTAGTTGAAAATGACAATAGAGCCAAACCTATGGGTGTCCAACCAAATTCGACTCGATGAAAACCAGTTGAACAGGTGTTGACGATTTTTGGGCTGGGGTCGAGTTTTACTGTGTCGACGAGTTTTGGGTCGTGACAGAGTTTTATCTGTTTTCCTAATTAGCGGGTTGGGTCGGTGTGAATTTGTTAAAAATGAGGCCGATTTGCATCTCAATCACATCCAAAAAATTATAAATGGACCAAGTCAAAGAGGGTTGAACCTGGTGCTAATGAGTTTTGGGACATGAGCGAGTTGTACACGTGTTGACAAGTGTTGGGTCGAGGTGAGTTTTATCTGCTTTTTTCTTTTCGTGGAGAATGAAAATCAAACTCAAACCCATGGGTATCCAACTGAATTCGACCTGATTAAAGCTAGTTGAACCCAGTATTGACGAGTTTTTCGGTTAAAGTGAGGGTTTTATCCGCATTAGTGTTTTTATTTTCAAAATTTCCCTTCGATTGAGAATGACGATTACACCCAAACCCATGAGTATCTAACTATTCAACTAGAGGTCAGCTAATCACGTGTATTTTGACACTGCATTTTCCATTTTCAAATTCTTATCGATTGACAATATTTACGAGTTTTCCGACTTTTCAAACAAATATGTTGTTTTTGCATCGAGTCATGTACGTTATAGAATCTGAGGCATCATAGCCCATCACGTCCAATTTACTCTCATATCATAGAAATACAGTGTTGTAACGAGAGTTTTACCCAGTAGTTTCAACTTAATCTTACACTAGCACAGGGCCTGGCCTGTTGGCCAGGAGAGTTTGATTATTATGTATGTGTTGTAACCGTTTATAATACGTTATAGAATCGAACTTATCAAATGAGATGAAGTTGTCAACGAAAAGTTAGGAGTCGATGACAATCAACAACGAATAACTGATGGAATTAATGTCTTCTGCGACCTCCAAATTTAACTTGAATTATCTTCTATTGCATCCAGGGCAGACCTGTGCTGGTGTAATTAGTGGAGGCAGACCTTGATACTTTTGTTTCATTATTGAATACCCTTGGTGTAATTCCAAGATCCGTCCCTGACTGCACTCTTTGTTAAAGTTGTAAGTAAATGTTTTGATCTATATAGATATAATGGTAGTCACAAACAATAACCTTTGGAATATTCACTTATTTTCCCATACTAAGGGCAATGAAACAAAGATTAAAGTGAAACATTATGAAGTTGTAAAAAACGTGACAGTATTTGTTCAATTCGAGAAATAAAATCATTTCGATTATCTTCTTCCAATATGGTAAGAGATTTTTAACTCTTCACTCTTTGCATACCCTATCTTCTATGTGGTCTTTTTTAGACATCCTCATTATTTATATACATTCTAAGAAAAATTATACATTGTTGTAAGGCAATTTTCACATTATGATATGAGGGTTAGTGAAAACTTTGAATCGTGCTCTATATACTTCAAAGCCTGCAAACTTCAGATCCATCACCCGTGTTCTAATCAACAATAATGATTTCTATCAGGGAAAACACTACAACAACATTCTAAAGGTTGATTACATATGTATCATGGGAAACAACTCCAATAATCAACTAAATAGTTTACTTAAGTAGCACACCTCAATTATAAATAGACAAAGACCATTTAGTTGCATTCTATTTAAGGTTATATAAATTTTCTACTCTTTCTATTATATTGTGACACATTATGCATAGTTTGACAATTTGTCTTGGTGTTTCTGAACTATTTCGGCTAAACTCTCCCGGCCAACAGGCCAAGCCCAGTGCTAGTAATAATAATATTTTTATTCATTTGTAGATGAATATAATTCGTCCCGCCATTTCACTAATTTGTACGATAATGTCCCCTCTCCCTCCCTTTCCCGATCCCAACCGAAGGGCACACTACCATCCATTTCAAAAGTGCCTAAAAGGCCCAAATGTAGAGGTGGAATATCATTTCTGTTAAATTGGCACGTAATCACAAAAATAAATTTTTTATAAATGTATCCTCTTGAACTCGAAATTGAAAAGTAAACAAAGGGCAAATCTTCAAGCAAAGTGAAATTTGTTGGTTTGTTATTGGTTTCCCAATTAAACAAAAAAACCAAAAGTGGTGAGAACAATTGTTTTAAATCCCATATCATAAACAATGAAACAGTTCAAATTATCATTTAACCAAAAAAATCGAACCCCGATATCTCTCTCGGTCTCTCCTAAGCTAAATACATGTGATGTCGTTGAAAGTTGAGTAGCTTGATCATATTACACGTTTAAATCAATTGTTAATATTACAAATTGCAAGATTGGTCTACACTATTAGTGAAATCAAAGAAAACATTGTTAGGCTGGAATAACTAAATAAGTGATGAATGGTTTCAGTTGAGCTACATACAACTTCATTGGCCACCGGTCTCCACCTAAAACAAAATTAAACAATCCAAATTCCACCCGCCCGGCTGCAACTTCGGATTTCTACCGCTCCTTCAGACTTCGGTGAGGAATTGAAACTAATAGAGGGACAACAGACGGCCGACTCCAACGCCAACTTCGGACGCCAACTTCGGATTTCTACCCCTTCCAAATCCATATAAGGTACGAAGAGATGTTGCCATCCCGGGAAGTCGGGCTCGGCCTGCTATCGTGTTAGCCCACGTAAGGCCCAATTTAGTTGCTTCAAACGCTTGTTTCTCTCTTTTTATCGCTATATTTTACTTAATCGATAAAAAAATATTATTTTTGTGTGTACTTCTTTATTTCATCAAAATGAAATTATTATTTAGGTTTTAGTGAAATGGGTAGAAAATTTACTTGATAAGATATAATATATTTTTTGATTTTAACAAATGCAATATATGTCACTCACTGTTTTCATTTTATATTTTTTTAATTGACATAAATATTATTGCTTATGTGTATTTCCTTACATTTTCATCAATATGTAACTTATTACTAATGTTTAGTAAACATGAGTAGAAGTATTAAAAGAAGAGAGAGATAGCATCATAAATAGATCAATAATTATATTTTTTGTTTGCAAAAAAATTGTCCACCTTGGCAACTTGTGAATTCTCCAAGTGCTTATGTGGCAAGAAGTTACTTTTGAATTGCCATAATATATAGTATAGATAGATAGATAGATAGATGTCACTGAATGCACTCTTTTTTAACTGATCTTGGGTTATATTATTTCATTTTTTTATCTGAAACATTGTATTACGTGAGTTTTCTATTTATTTTTTTTCGTTTACCATATCACTTCATATATATAAAAACACAAATATTTAATATAACAAGAATTGATCAACACCCCTTGAGAAACATGAGATTTCGACCTAGTCATATTGTAAAAGAAAAGGTATAGCATACTCATACATTGCCAAACAACTAAAGTTACGTGGATGAGACGATTTAAAGGTCCGGTATTTAAATCTGACGATGATGCTAATATAAATAATCGTTTTAACACAAATCTATGTTACTCTTACACGTTTGTTGGGACTTAGGAGGACATCTAGGGCGGCAAATGAATCGAGCCGAGTCGAGTTTTACCCCAATTTGAGTCCGGCTCGTTAACAAATGAGTCGAGCTCGAGCACAATTCGTTTATTAACGAGCCGAGTCAAGTTCGAGCTAACTTATTTACTAAAATCTTGAATTTTATTTGGTACTTCATTTTATATATTCATGATACATATGATTTATTTTGTTAGCTAATCTCATATTATACTTTGTTGGTATTATATATCATTTAGTTAATAAATTTTAACTACTCCAAATTATATTATTTCATAGTATCTGTAGACACCACATTTTGTCCGGAGCAACTATCCTACTCAAAATTCGGAAGAATATTCCATTTAAAAAGCAAAAAGAGAACCCAAGCGAAAGTTTAGATAAGGTTGGTTGAGATTAGCGGTGGCGAATCAATAAATACCAACGATTTCCAAGTCTTTCTTTCTATTCATTTCGAATATTTGTACTAGGTAGGATTAGCAGTAGCTAATGGCTACCAAATTCGCTTTATTTAGAATAGCAATAGTATGCCGTCACGACTTATACCGGTATTATTGTTAACGATTGGTGATATAGGTCTGAAATTGGTTGAATGGGGTATTGGTCACGATTCATAGCTAAGAATTATTTACTTAGAAGTTGGGATATTGGTCACGATTGTAGTTAACGAATTGGTTTGAAATAATCAATTGAATGATTGAGTAATACATACAATGATCATCTAATTCTAAAGGGCAAGGACATAAATAAACAAATGTGTAATTACAAATTACAATCTGTGACATTTAAGATACACCTTGTAATTATACAATTAAAAAAAAATAATAATAAAAAAATTCTCCTTTTGGTGGCACCAATCAGAATTAGAGGCCTAGCCTTTTGAGGCTATTTGGGCCTCCTTAGGTCATCATTTTGGGCCAGACCAGAGACCTGCAAAGAAAAAAGAAGTGTTAGAAGGGCATCCCAAAACAAAAACCCACAATCCAGGTCCATATCTCAGCCCAATTAACTCTGGTCAACCCGGGTCAACTCGGGTCGACCGGGTTAGCTCTGGTCGACCCGGTCAACCAAACCCATCATCCTTATCTTATCTACAAGAACAGCAGAACCGCCGAACAGCAGAGTAGTAGAGTAGTAGGGTAGCAGAAATTACTGCCATCTCAAAAAGAGGAATTCGGCCACCTCCTCCAAAGAACCAACACCAAATTGCCAACACAAAAGTTGGTTCAGACAACCACCTCAAGAGCAAAGGAGGAGCAGCCAGCACACAATAATGAACAGTAAAAAGTGATCATATATAAGGGGTTTTTCTTACCCCAAACGAGGGCAAGGGAGAATTTTGGGAGAAAGAGCAGAGAAAAAAGAACGAAAGCACTAAAAAGACAGACAGGGCATTAAACACAAAAGGGGCAGACAAGAAACACTAAAGGGCAGACAAGAAGCACTAAGAAGACAACAAGAGGCCATCGCCATCAAACACCAAACGACAAAGAAGACAGGTTGGTGTTTCCTCATCTCAGCAATCGCACAAGCATATATTCATCCATACATCCATGTAGAGATGGAAAATCAACCATGATTATATAATGATGTCCTTATTTTATAATCGATAGATGTATGAAATAGCCCTTCATAAAATTCGACAGTTTTGATGTGTATTGTCTTTGTGCTCAGTTTTAAATCAAAGTAGTTTTGAGAAATTTTGACTGTGATAATTGTCTGTCTCTTTGCTCCGTTCATCTATTTCATTACGTGCTATGTTAGGCAGCTTCTTAGCTATCACTAGCGTGCCATGAATCCTATTGGATCGTTTCAAGTTTTTCTAGCGAGCATAATTCATTTTAAGTTGCTAGTTAAACTTAGTTCTCTAATCAGCTAGGTTAGTCCACCAGCTCTTTCACACACAAATAACATTAGCAACCCAAAGCGTAGTAAAGATGATCTAACAATCCATTCAAAACACTAAAGAATTCAAAACAGACCCTTGGGAGAGTATTTTAAAATACCTCTTTTTGTGTTTAAGGGCACCCCTCTTTCGACCCAATTACCAACTTTTTGGTAATTACAAACTTCTCTTTTTTAGTTGTTATATTTTCGCACGCCTAACACCATAAAAGCCCTGATGCTATTGAAAATTTCAGATTTTACCAATTCATACCAGTTTTTTTTTTATCAATCATATAACCAAATCCCAATTTAGAAGAAAGCTTCCCACCAATATGGTGGTCATAAACAGTGGCTTTGACCTCATATTATGCTAGGATCATTATAGACACTAGAATCTAATAAAGCAAGCTTTCGTTTTCAACAAATCCAAAACCAAATATTAAAGCCGAATGAGCCCAACAGGGGAATGAACCAAAACCCTGTTTTCTTAACACCACAGGAATTAATAGATAAAATCCTAGCCACAATAACCAATCCATTAGTCATAAGTTAGGAAGAGTATCACCTATTGGTCTCTTTAAATCGTAGGGATCTGTAAAAAAAAAGAAGAACCCTAGATCAGAAATCCAAAAATAATGTTAATAAAATTACCCAGAATAGCGAAAAATAGAAAATAATAATAACCTACCCAAAACCAGACCCTCGCCGTCGGCTCTGGCGCTGGCCGCGCCGCCGGCGACCCCATTTCCGTCTCTCCTCTCGACGAGAACCAAAAAAACAACACAAAAACTACTATCACAACCAAAAAACCACCTGTGTGACGTCGTCACACCACCGCCGGTCTTCGCCCTCCTCGTCCAACACCAAGAACCCAAACAAAAATCAAGATTAAAATCACGTCTTATGTAAAAAAATTAGATCTAAGCGTGCATGTTTAAGAGAAACTCACCGAGAGAGTAGGAGGAGGTAGATCGAAAAAATCCCCTCGGTTTGGGACGTTTTCTCCAGAATTGAAAAAAACAGAAAATTAGTAAATTTGGAACAAAAATATAAAAAAAACAGAAAATAAAAAAGGGTCATGCATGTCACGGCTTCACCTAGATCGAGAGTCTTCTGGTAATTTTCGAGTGACCGACGGCGGTATCCTCGCCTGTTGCTGCTGTAGTCGGCGGCGAGACCCGATGCTCGTCTCCTCTTCCGCTCGCGCAAATAAAAAACAAAAAAAAACATCAGAAACCTTTCGATTTTCACAAAAAAAAAACGAAAAATACAACATGCAAGGATAGTATCTTACTCAAATCGATTTTCTTTTTAATCCGGTGAGCGGGGTCGTTTCTCGCGTTCATCAAGTCGAGAGGGAGAGAGCCGAGAGAGGAGAGCGGCGGCGGTTTTGAGCGAGGCTAGGGTTGGTTTCTCTGACCGAGATGAGGGACGAGAGAAGAGGCGGCGGTTTCGATTTGGGGGCTAGGGTTTCGGGCGGCTAGGTTTCTCTGGAGAAGATGAGGACGAGAGGGAGAAAGGCTAGGTTTTTTTTTTCTGGGAGCGAAGAAGAGAGGAGAAGAATCGAGAAGGAAAAATGAGAGGGGGATGAGAGAGAGGGCGGCCGCCGCTTAGGGTTAGAGCAGATTAGGGTTTTGCTAAGAGAAGGTTATATACCCTGTTATTTGAAATGGCAAAAATGCCCTTAGGGTTTCCTCAATATTACCCCTCCCTACCACCGTGTTTTCGTTCATTTACCAAGACACCCTTCTTCATTTCAGTTCCAAAACGAAAAAACACCAAAATTAAGGCTCTTACCGAGTTTCGAACTCGTGTTGTGTGGCACGCACGTGAATTAATAGCGGCAGTCATACCAGTTGGGCTGCCAGCCCATCGTGTGTTAAATTAACCATCCCGCTTAAGTTTATTTGTTTATAGTTCTTAATACGAAATGGCAAATGCGGATTAAGTTTATCTCGTTACTTTTCCAATACGAGTCAAGCCTCTCCCTAATAACTTAAATTATTATATTCTCTTTTCATAATTTCATAGTAATCAAATTAAATTTTATTGACATAAATTATAATACGAAAATCACGATCAGTGGAACGTGATGAAAATGTCACAATTAAACTATCAAAGTTCAAACGAACTACGTGGACTTTGATCCCGTCTAACGGGTACGTAGGCAACCGGTAAGGTTCGAGTCCAACTAATCAATTAATTATATCTTTTACGTCAGTGGATGTATAATTTAATTACAACTAACACGATTTAGTTTCTTTAATGGTCCAGTGGGACCCTAAAATTACTAAATTATTACTAAATATACACCCAACTAATATGAAACTTATCGACTTAAGTAGTACCGATTTAGGGCGTCGTGGGGTGTGATTTCACTTCCCCACACGTAACCGTACTCCCGAACCCAGAACTTCATTTTCGCAGACCATATCTCGGTTCTGACCCTAAGGTTACAGCCGATCCTAAGAGTGTTCGATCCACTCCAAGTAAGATCGATGGCGACTCCCTAAAACAGCCGACGCGACGACGTACGGACCCCCCCGGACGGGACGGTTGCGACAGTATCGAAGCAATCTATGATACATAATTTGATTAATTTCTTTTTAGAATATAAAATAAGATATTTGCTCACATACTCAACGTGTTAAACTTCATATATGACACCACATGAATTAAAATCATAAGATATTGATTGATTTGTTCATAAGTCGGTAATCGAGTTGGCTCTCTAGCCACATGTGGTGAGACATATCATGAGCTCTAAACGAGCCAGTTCACAATTTTAGCTCAACAAGCCACTGAATAGAGCTAGCTCGCGAGCTTCATGAACTGAACAAACCTCAGTTCATATTCAACTTGTTTATTAACGAGCCGTGTTTCGTACAAATACTTCTCGAGTCAAACGAGCAGCTCGCTCATTTGCAGCCCTGCATCTAGAGCTGTCAAAATGTAACCCGACCCGAGCAACCCGCCCGATCAACCCGACCGCAACCCGATTTGACTAAAAGTTAATGACCCGTAACCCGCCCGACCCGCAACCCGATCGACCCGCAACCCAATCGACCCGCATCCCGACCAACCCGCAACCTGATTAACCCACAACCCGACCAACCCGCAACCCGACTAACCCGAACTCGTAACCCGACCAACCCGCAGCCCGACTATAATAGACGGAAATCGATGATAATAAACCAAAAGTTTATATTTGAAAGAGGGCTTGCAATTTTCAAAGAGATATTTTATTCATGAATGAAATAAAAGAGATAAAGCAAAAGGTAGGATGGCGGCACTTTGAAACTTTAGGAGTTAAAATTTTCAGGGAGATGGCGGGCAGATTCACGGATGCAAAATTTCAGGATTTGAAAGAGGGAAAAATTTAGGATTGTGGAGGCAAATTTTTAGAGCAAAAATTTGGATTTTAGAGGCGGCAACAAAATGAAAAAGTGTTGAATTGCTTGTCGAAACTTTTGAGAAAGCAATTTTAAATGAGTACAATTAATATTTAGTAAATACTTGTATAGTATATGTACTCATATTTATTTTATTTGTTTAAAATTTTCATATTCGTATTATTGTTAAGTTGTTTTATTTTTTCCGTTCATTTGATGGTTCCCGACTTCCCGTAGTAAACCCGTATAACACATTTAATATTTGTATTTAATGAATTAAATTGATAACTTAAATATTATTTATATATCTATATATTTATAAAATAATAATTTTATATATTTATAAATCTTAACTTACTATTAAACATAACATAGTTTATAAACAAAGTAAAATAACCGTACATATTTTATACGCAACTTACCTGTACCGTATTTTACTAACTATGGCCATTATAACATGAATCGGAGTTGTATAAGTTTTTTACTCCCAATTTTGAATATGTGTGATCTGAGGAGAAATTTTTCTTTTGACTAAAATTTCATTTACACTATAATAAAGAGTCTGAATTTTTTTTAATCTTTCTTGATTTTCACATAAAATTTGGAAAGCTAAATTACCACATTGTTCACGGTAATTAACCGTGATTAACAATTCGTCATGGTAAATGAAGATTAGAAAACAGATAAACTAGATCCCGTGATTAGAACTACACAATCAAATACAAGAATTATTTCTGTAACTATTAGTATACATTTTAATACGAGAAAATGTCCCGTGAATAAGATCCTTTGACTAAAAACCAGTTTTCCTGCTTATAGGGTATATGGTTAGGGTATAAAGTCTTAATGATTTGACCACGGTTAATCAAAATCATAACTAATAAGATCAACTTTTATTATTAACATATGTTCATGAATCAAACCAGTATGGGTTTAGGGTATAGGTTATAGAGTCGACTTGTAAGGTATATGGTTAGAGTATAAGGTATTAATGGTTTGGCCACGATTAGTCAAAACCATAACTAATAAGATCAAGTTTTCTTATTAATATATGTTCATGAATCAAACCATTAGGGGTTTAGGGTATAGATTATAAAGTCGACTAATAGGGTATAAAGTATTAATAGTTTAGCCATGATTAGTCAAAATCATAACTAATACGGATCAAGTTTTTTTTATTAACATATGTTCATCAATCAAACTATTAGGGGTTTAGGGTATATGATATAGAGTCGACGTATAAGGTAATGGGTTAGGGTTAAGGTATTAAACTATTAATGGTTTAGCTAAGATTAATCAAAATCATAAATAATAAGGATCAAGTTATTTATTAACACATGTTCATGAATAAAATTATTTGGAGTTCAGGGTATAGATTATTTAGAGTTTAGATTATATGTTATCGAGTAAAGTTACAATTGAACTCACAACAATTTTTCTAAATTTTATAATTTAGTTTAATACAAAAATCATATAAACAATTAACTAGCTAAACCAACAATATCTCTATACATTTATATGAACAATTTCACTTGTTTTTAAAAAATTTAAAAACTATTTTTAAACTTTTCTCTCCAAAATTTGGGTTCCCCCAATACTACTGCCCAAAAATTTGATTCCCCCCACCCGCCGAGACCCGCCAATAATTCCGCCTGTAATGTTTTCTCAAAATTTTGTTTCCCCCACCTTTGAGTATTTGACTTTGAGTAGTGATTCCTTGTTTTTGACAAGTATTGTGCTAGCTTCATATAGTTACGATTTACGACTTACTAGTAATCACTAAAAAGTAACGCGATGTTCTGGTCTGTAAAACCCGCAACCTGAACCGCCCGAACCGTAACCCGATTGACCCGCACCCGATTGACCGGTAACCCGATTGGCCCGCAGCCCAATTGACCCGTAGCCCGATTGACCCGCAGCCCGATTGACCCGTAACCTGAGTAACCCGCAAGCCGATCAACCCGAACTCGAAAAATCCACAACCCAATCGACCCGCAACCCGAATGAACCCAGCCCGAGCCCGCTTCACACCTCTACCTGCATCTACCGCAGCAGCACAATAATAAATAGGTAGGTACCAGACACCAGTACGCCACCGCCAACTAGTACCTCTGAATTCTGATCCACCTTTCCTTTCATTAAAGTCTCCCACTCTCCCAGCCAGCTCCTTTACCCCATACAACCAGCCTGCAAAATCCTCCAGATCCCCATTTCTTCTCTTATCCCCTTCAACCTCACGAATTCTCAATTTACAATAAAATTCCCAAATGGAAGGCGTCTCTGCCACCTTATACACCAAAATGAAACGCTACTGGAAGCGCCAGGGCTACCACCGCATCCACGGCGGCGGCGCCTCGACCAGGATTCGGCAGGTGGAGCTCGGAGGCGGCGGGAGGCGGCGGCGGAGGATTTCGTGGCGGGTCAAGATCAAGCCCAAGCTCAAGTTCATGGACAAGCTCGCCTCGCCCAAGAAGTTCTTCATCTGGCTCCGGGACGCCTACGTCAGGATGATGCTCGGGTTCGCCAACTCCGCCGGCGGCGCCGGGATGGTCGGCGACGGCGGCGTCTCGTCGTTCGGGAGGAAGGCGGTGAAGGAGTACGATGAGAAGATGATCCTCCAGATCTACAAGTCGCTTGTCTTGGCTCAGGCGAACCGCCAGCAATTGGCGGCGCCTGCCGCCGGAGCTCTCGACAGGTGCGGCGGCTCTTCTCCTTCCGTCGTGGCGGCTAAGCTTGCTGCTATTGTAGAGTAGGCGATATAGATTAAGTTGTTAATTCGTTCATCGGAGAACTTACCGGCAACCTGGTTGTTTCTTCTTTCTTTTCCTTCCGGCTAATTCCACTTTAGCCCATGTATTATGTCATTCCCACTACTTATTTTTATAACGAACAGCCCAATTTAGCTACTAATTAATTGGGTTTGATACATTTCACTAATGACTTAATCAACAATACAATGAAAAATGCTGCCATGAACATCTCTGGGAAAGTTTGCAGGTCAACCTTGCAAAGAGATCAATCAAGTCAATTCTTTTTGATTCAAAGGAACAAGGTAAATAAGACAGAAAGGGAAAACAGCATTACACATCAATTATATCTAAGTATCTAACCACCTGAAGTAAATACCTTGAGAATTGGGTGTGTGAGGATGCTCCTTGTTCTTGTCGTTCTTGTTCATCTATCCCCAAATAGAGACCATCCTTTTGAACATACATATCGTCGAATCTGATATTTGGGATGTGGGAAATGTTGAGGCAGTCTTCAGCTGGTGTTGCTTCTGCACCTTGCCCACAGAACACGACATCTCTTTCACTTCCAAAGTCTTCAAGGCGTGAGCTTTGTAAGCCAACATGGTAAGCACTCCAGGTTGTCACACTCCTTTACTGTCAGCTGCTGCAAATTTGAGGAATGCTGTCATCAATTCGGTATAGTAACCAACTTAGGAAGACTACTGACAACCATGATATAAAGGCTTGGAAGGACACATCAAGGCATGTTATAGTTCTCACAATCAATCTCCATCATTCATTGTCATCGTAGTTATCTAACTCCATAGCTCCACAATCCCGAATCTGAAGCACATGGAGGGAAGGGAGATGTTGATTGGATGGAGACAGAGTAGTGAAGACATGGCAATCCCCTATGTGGAAACCATTCTTTCAAGTCTTGGAATCTCGCTTTTGACACCCCAGAGGAGATTTGCCTTATCAGTGGCTAGTGAATCCAGCTTCTTAACGACCACCTCAGCGAGAACAACTGCCATTTTTTAGGCGAAGGGCAGTGAGGAAAAGCAGTACAAGGAGAAGCAGCAGCGTGGGTGTGAGTAACTTTCAAAAAAAGGGCAGATGTTTGATGTAGCAGACATACTCAGGCAACAAATATGCAAGGTTTTGATTGAAAATGTGACACACGGAAGCAAAAGTTGGACGTTAGCCTGGTGGCTAGCAGCTCAATGTCCAAGATCCAATAGTTGATCTTAGAGTTAACGCAGCCACAGTCGCTCACTTGCCATGGTTTTGAAAACTGCAACCTTCTATCTGTGGCAATGAAATGAAACTTAAACCTCAACGATCCCTTCTATCATAGGCTGAGTTTCTTGACAAGTATTGTTGCCTGTTCTAGATCATGAAAAATCAAAGGTTCCAGCTTTCTACTTACTGAGTGTTACTGAGTTCTGCTTTCCATTCTCCTTGCTTCGTTCATTGGCTCTCATTAGTATTACCTAAACTTTAGCTGTTATCCTAAATCTCCAACTCCATAGCAATGGAACGATCTTCTAAGGCAAGTCTATGGCTAAATTTGAGTAGTAAAATCAATGAAGAGCAAGAGCAAGGCGCAGAGAAGTAAGAACCTTTTCCTCTTTGATCTGGATTTGATTGGTGACCCATACGAGCGCTTCTGCTGGATTCAACTTCTTCGAGCATTTCCGCCGTCTCTTGCCACTTTCGACTCTGCATTTTGCTTGTTCATTTACACGGCGGGGCATTTCCACAAACAGTTCTCATGCATTTCGCCTCCCGAATACTGAATACTGGCTTTAGAAACACCAGCTGCCGCCTCCGTCGACCTTTTCCCAATTGAAGTAATTGCTTCGCCTAATCCGCCAGAAGCTTTTCATGTGTCTCCTTCGCCATCAGAGTCGTTAAATAACCGCGGAGCATCTCTCCCACACAGTGGCGGACCCAGAAATTTTTCATAGGTGTTCTCTTTTAAAAAATAAAATAAATAAAAATAATTAATAAAAATAAAATCGTAAATATGAAAATATTTTACTCGTACAGGTTAAAAAAGTCCATGATGTGTTTTCATATTCGAAAATAATTGTAGAATACACTTGGTGTTTATAGTGTTAAAAAAAATTCTCTATATACCCTACTAGACAATCATTTAGGAACTTATCGCATATTCGATTTGTAAACTTGTTCTTGATGTAACCCAAGCTGAAAGACTCTTCAACACTTGTCGTACAATCATAAAATCAATACAAATTAAGGGTAGATTGAAATTAGTTTAGATTGAAATAATTAGAGATAGGGAATGACTTTTTACTATTACACATTGTTCAAAATCAAACAACAAATGAGTTGTAGCTCAACGGAAATTAAGTTTATTAATAATAATAGTGTTCCAGATTTGAATTACCCAACCTACTATTTATATTTTTATACACAAATGACAGTAGGATAATCATTTTTTTCAAATTTCAGGGGTGTCCCTCACTATCAATTATATTTTTTTGTCTATACGTAAATTACCACCGGGGGTTGGATAATCATTTTCCCGAAATTTAGGGGTGTCCGGGGACACCCCTAAAACCCCCTGGGTCCGCCCCTGCTCCCAGATGCCGCTTCCTGCCGCCCGCCGGCGCGGCGCCAAACCTGTTCGCTGCAAGACTGCCCGATTTGGTTTCCTTTGTTTTTCAGCGCCGCCAGAAGCTTTCGCGAAGAGAATCCCCCTTCAGCCCAAATAGAGGAACCGGGTGGATTCCGGAAAAAAATCCCAGAATACTCTAATTATTACAAAAAATTCCCTAAATACGGTACTTATAAACTTATTTCCCAAAGTACAGCAGTTTCAACATCACTGTCTTTGACAACAACGGGGAACACATTACCGCTTTCGACAACAACGGGGAAGTAATCACCGCTGCTGTCCAAAACGGTGATTGCCTCACCGCTGTTGTGCGAAATGGTGATCACATCATCGCCGTCGACCAAAACGGTGATAATTGACCGCGTTTTAGAGCCCTGGTAGGTGGAAAATTAGGTCACAACGACCTAGTTATCACCGCTTTGGACAAAAGCGGTGATGTGTTCACCGCAATTGTCCACTGCGGTGATTAGCTGGCATTTTTCCCTATAAATTCTGACCCCCACTTCCCTCCTGCTGCCTTACAGCAAATTAGTACAAAAATTAGTGTTTTTTTTGTCGTGTTCTCAGCTGGTTTGGAGTTGACTTACTGCTCAAGAAACTCATCGGGATTCGGTATGTTATAATTAAGTATTGTTTACATGTTGATGTGTTAGTAATTATATGTCTGTATTTAGTGAATTGCGGTTATTGGAAAATATGTTATGATATATTTAGATTAATTATGATATGATAGATGTTAGTAAGTTAGTTATGAATTTAGATGAATTTGTTTAGTTTTCTCATGATAGATCGGGATTCGGTATGTTATAATTATGTATTGTTTACATATTGATGTGTTAGTAATTATATGTCTGTATTTAGTGAATTGAGGTTATTGGAAAATATGTTATGATATATTTAGATTAATTATGATATGATAGATGTTAGTTAGTTAGTTATGAATTTAGATGAATTTGCTTAGTTTTCTCATGATAGATCGGGATTCGGTATGTTATAATTATGTATTGTTTACATGTTGATGTGTTAGTAATTATATGTCTGTATTTAGTGAATTGCGGTTATTGGAAAATATGTTATGATATATTTAGATTAATTATGATATGATAGATGTAGTTAGTTAGTTATGAATTTAGATGAATTTGTTTAGTTTTCTCATGATAGATCGGGATTCTGTATGTTATAATTATGTATTGTTTACATGTTGATGTGTTAGTAATTATATGTATGTATTTAGTGAATTGCGGTTATTGGAAAATATGTTATGATATATTTAGATTAATTATGATATGATAGATGTTAGTTAGTTAGTTAGTTATGAATTTAGATGAATTTGTTTAGTTTTCTCATGATAGATCAATTAGTTGCGTTTGTTTATGGGTTGGGATGATATTGTTTTTGTATCCCTAATGTACTAATTATATACTATACTTAATTATTATAAATTGAAGACATGGGTAAATTTAAGAAGTTTCGACTTATTATTCGGTGGAATGGTCGGGTGACAAACTCGAACATTGGGATCGACTATGAAAATGGCGAATCCACTATGCTAAAAATTGAGTCGAGATTCTCGTGGCAAGAACTCCATGACATTTGTGCAGAAAGGACTTGTACGGGCGGACAAAGGAGAGTTGGTCAAATTGCTTACCGCTATCCAACCTCGAGCAAGTACACAACTCTCGATAGATCCCAGCCAAGACAGCCGACCCCCAACTTTTTTTCCCGATCTCGTCCCAGTCACCGAGAAGCATATGTAACCACATGCCTCGTATCCACCGGTTTGCCTTGTCGGGTAACAGAAACCCACCAACCAAGCCAATTAGGTAGACACGTGCATACCGCTCCACCTGATCTTCAGGAGTGTCCGGGCCTATATTAACCTCGTCCTGGATGTGTTCAACAAGCCACGGGATCGATACTTGCCGCGCATCCAGTGGTGGATGCCCAACCCCTTCGACGGGCGTGGTGGTCGGCATGTTGAACCCCAAACGCTCTTGAATCAACGGCCCCCAACCATCTTCCGGTTTTCTCGAGTTGTCGATGATGGCATCTCCGGTGATCGGGAGCCCGGTGAGGATGGCAACATCTTTGAGGGTGATCGTCATTTCACCCTCGGGAAAGTGGAAGGTATGCAGCTCGGGGCGCCATCGCTCTGCCATTGTCGTCAGCAAATCGTTGTCAATATCAAGCCTCATGAAGTGCCTCGGCTAGGGATGGCAATGGGTCGGATTGGGGCGGGTTTTGTCAAACCCAAACCCAAATCCATGGATTTATCCGCCAAAAAAACCCGGGGTAAAACCTGTTGGGTTTGAAAAACTCAAACCCAACCCAACCCGCTGGGTATCCGCGGGTTCATGGGTACCCTTGGGTTTTTGTGGTAAAAATTTTACAATAACAAGTTTCTTTCAAAATAAAGTTTGACATCAATTTTCTCATACAAAAATACCAATTAGAGCATACAAGCAAACCGCAAATGATCAATACAAATTGTTCAAAATTAAAGATAAACATCTATAAATAATAAGATTAATTGAAAGTTTCTCCTCGTCAACTAAATTTCTTCACTCTCCACTTCATAATATCAACTTCATTCTAAACAATTAGAAAGAACAAATTATACATGTCTCCACAAACATAAAGAATATTAGTTATTTAAGGAAGATATATTATTTAGAATATTAAATATACCGGGAAAGTAATTATATGTGTGTGAGCGGGTACCTATGGGGCGGGTTTACCTAAACCCAAACCCAATTCGACCCGGTGAATAGTGTAGCGGGTTTAAACCCGAACCCGGCCCAAAACCCGTCAACATGAGGTTTACCCGCGTTGACCGGGTTGGGTCGGGTGGGTACCCGTGGGTTCGGGTTTTGTTGCCATCCCTAGCCTCAGCATGTGCAATCCCGTCCTCTCTAGATAGGGCGCCAGTCAAGCATGCCAACGGGGCAATCGACATGTCCCTCGATGACTGATGGGAATAAGTGATTCCTACAAAACAAAAAACACAATGTTGTCAATCAATAATAGAAAGCAATATAAAAACTTTAAAACTAATGAAATAATTTTAGTGTTTACCGGATTATTGTTCCAAATTGCACGGAAACGATGTTGATCTTGCACGGTTAACTACCTTCGATCCCTTGGGCCAGGATCGATATACAATCGAGGGTCGTATATCTCAGCACCCATCTATAAAAAATATGAAATCAAATCAATTTATATTTTAGCACACATGTAAAAAAAATCACAAAAGAATAAAATAAATTTACGCACTCTCAGAGCCTTTTCGTCCATTTTTTGCCGAAAAGCTAGCAAGAGTATCGACAAAACAAAAACTCTAGTAATTCTTTCTGATGCGGAAGATCGGACTTAGCCGCAACCACTGAGCATACTTAGAACGAAACTAGAGTGAAGTAATGGAGGGAGAAAGAAGTATAAAATTTTGGTGTGGTTTGGAATGAGGGGGGAGTGGTATTTATAGGAGGAAAGGGGCGCTGGAAATTTCCAGGAACCAATCACCGCTTTCGTCGAAAGCAGTGAATTCACCGCGTTGGAGGAAGGCGGTGAAGGCTCGGATCGCTGATGTGGCGACCTGTGAGGCGTCAGATCGTGGAGAAAAACCACAATCCGCGCCTCACCGCATCGAACGGCAGCGCTGAAGGGCGCGGACGACAAGGATCGCTGACATGGCGGGGCGGGGCTATCACCGCTTTTCTCTTTGGCGGTGAAGTGCCCGCGCGCGTCCACGTTGGCGATCCGCGTCCACTTCACCGTTTTCTCCATCAACGGTCATCGTTGCTTCACCGTTTCCCTTATCAACGGTCAGACAATCACCGCTTTTGCCTAACGCGGGGATTGCTTCACCGTTTTTGTCCAAAACGGTGATAGCATCACTGTTTTGGTTAAAAGCGGTGATGCAATCACCGTTTTGGACAAAAACGGTGATTGTAATCACTGTCTTACTCTTCAACAGTGATGTTGAAACTGCTGTATTTTGGGAAATAAGTTTATAAGTACAGTAATTAGGGAATTTTTTTAATAATTAGAGTATTCTGAGATTTTTTCCGTCGATTCCGGAGCATTATCGGAAGAAGAAGCAACTGGGAAAGAAATTCTCCCGGGAAACCATATTTGTATAGTATAGCCTATACGATTTAGTTGGGTAAAATACCTTGCATATCACTTACGTTTGAGAATTGGAGCAGAGATACCACTTAAGTTTGAATAGGGCGTCGGGTACCACTGAACTCTATTATTTGTGCACCCGGTATCACTTAAGTTTAATGTTAGGTGCATTCCGTTAAAGTTAACAGAATATTCTTAGAATATTCTGTTTTCTAAATTTCTTAATTGGTCCTTCTACTTTTCTTATTGTAAAAAAATATTTTGACTTATGAAAAACATCAATTTTTATTATTTAGTTGGTATCCTTTTTTGAAGACTTGATACCAAATTAATTTTTAAATATAAAATTTAGATGAAAGACAGTGTGGTTGACCTTTTAGATCCTTCAGTGTCTGATCACTGTCCTGTTCTCCTAAATACTGATAGTCAGATTAAGTCTCTTCCTAAACCATTCAAGTTCTTTAAGTTTTGGATTTCACATCCAAAATTTTATGATCTTGTTAAGGAAGCATGGGATACTGAAGTGACAGGTTCACCACTGGGCAGGGTGTGTAAGAAACTAAGGGTTCTTAAGAAGTTACTCAGGGAATTGAATAAAGAAGAATATTCTGACCTAAGGGAGAGAGTGAGGATGAAGGAAAAGGAATTGCAGAATGCACAGGCTGTTGCTTTAGTCGATCCATCTTCTGATTCTTTTGCTTTAGTAAAGGAGAAGGAAGTAGAGTTGAGAACTATTAGGACTGCTGAAGAATCTTTCCTCAAACAGAAGTCTAGGGACATCTGGCTCAAGGAGGGGGATTCAAACTCCTCTTATTTTCATCGATCATTAAAAATTAAAAATCAGAGGAACACTATCAGGTCTCTTATCAATGAAGCTGGAGAAAGGGTGGTGGATACTAAAAGTATGAGTGAGGTTGCCTTGAGATTTTATCAGAATCTGCTTGGTAAGGCAGATCCTACTGTGAAAGCTGAGTCAGTGGATTTCTTTAAGGGATTGTTGCAAAAGACATTCCCTAGTGATCTTGCCATAGAGCTGTGTAGACCTGTCACTACTGCTGAGGTTAAGAAGGTTATGTTTGGATTTAAAGGGGAGAAAAGTCCTGGTCCTTATGGTTATTCAGCCTGTTTCTTTCAGTCTGCTTGGAGTTTAATTGGAGAGGAGATCACTGCTGCTATACAACATTGCTTCTCTGTTTCTGAAGTTCCACTAGAGGTAAATTCTACCCTCTTATCTTTACTGCCTAAGACTAAGAACCCTGAAGATATGAAAAATTTCAGACCCATTTCTTGCTGTAATATCTTTATACAAGTGTATAGCAAAGATAGTGTCTTCTCGTCTTAGTGAATGCTTGCCTCATCTGATTAGTGAAAACCAAACAGCTTTTGTTAAAGGAAGGGTCATAGAAGAAAATATCATGCTTGCTCATAAAATGGTACAGAAATATGGTAGGGGAAATATGTCTTCTAGGTGTATGGTGAAGGTGGATTTAATGAAGGCTTTTGACTCAGTGGATTGGCAGTTTCTCTCAACTGTTTTAGAGGCCATGAACATCCCTTTAAACTTCATTAATTGGATAAAAATGTGCTTCACCACACCAAAAATCAGTGTTGGTTTCAATGGAGGTATGGTTGGATATTTCTTGCAAAGAAGGGTTTGAGACAAGGAGACCCCCTCTCTCCTTATCTATTTGCTGTTGCCATGGAAATTTTTAGTTGTTTAATGAAAAAAGTTGTGCAGGACAAGAGAATGTCATTCCATCCAATGTGCAAACGTACAGGCTTAACCCACCTCATGTTTGCTGATGATTTATTGATTTTTTATGATGGCACTAACTATGGTATTCACTGTATACAAGAGGTGCTTCAGCAGTTTAGATTGCTTTCAGGATTGGCTTCTAACCCAGCTAAGTGTGAGATCTATTGTTGTGGATTGCCTAAGGACTGGCAGGAGAGCATGGCTGCCAGAGCTGGTTACCAGCTAGGGACACTTCCAGTGAGTTACTTAGGAATCCCACTAATACCTGGAAAGTTGACTATCAAAGCTTGTCAACCTCTAATTGACAAAATTACTAAAAGGATTCAGAACTAGGGAGTGAAAACCCTGAGCTATGCAGGCAGACTTCAACTTGTTCTCTCAGTCTTGTACAGCATGGTCCAATTTTGGATGGCTGTGTTCATTTTTCCTAAGAAAGTGATAGTGGTTATTGAAAAACTGTGTAGTGACTTTTTGTGGGGAGTTGGCCAGGAAGGGAAGAAAAGAGCAATGGCAGCTTGGGGGAAGTTGACTTTCCCTAAAAAAGAGGATGGACTTGGGTTAAGGGACTTGAAAAGCTGGAATTTGGCTTGCATAGTGAGGCACATCTGGGATCTGCTTACTAAGCAAGGCTCCCTATGGGTTGCCTGGATATGGGAGTATAGACTCCATGTGGTTGATTTTTGGGCCTCAACTTGTAAAACAGGGTCCTAGATTTGGCTGAAGGTACTCAAAACAAGAGACTTAATCAGACATAAGCTTTCTGTTATTGATGGAGAATGGTACTGGATGGGGAAGCTTTTGAAGAAATTCTCTACTAAACTGATCTGGGAAGACCTCAGACCTCACAGTTCTATGGTGTCTTGGTTTAAACTGATCTTGAAATCCCCTATCATACCATGTAATGAGTTTATTAGCTGGCTGATAATTAACCAGTTCATCACCACCAGTGATAAAATGATTGGATGGGGTTTCCACGGGGTCACTGCATGTGTTTATTGTGATTGCAGGATTGAGACTCAAGACCATCTGTTTGCAGAGTGCTACAGGTACAAGGAGTTATTCAAAATACTTTTTTCCAGATTTTGCAATAGGGTCTCTACAAACTTGTGGTCTACAGAACTTGCTTGGGCTGTTGACTCTTTCTCAAAAGTTGCTCCTCACTCAAGGGCTGGAAGAATGATTTGGCAATCTATGATCAGTAATATTTGGAGGGTTCGTTGTTCTGTCAGGTTTGGAGGGACAGGTTTAAGTCTCAATGAAGCTGAAAAACTTATTAAGGATGAAGTAAGGGTGGTGTGTGAAGATGTGGAAGTGGTTGCTTTCTTTTAAGTGCCTCTGGTTTTTGTTGCTGCTCTTAATTCTTGGCTCGATATAGAGAGGTTATAGAGTTTCTTTGAGTTCATTTTTCCTCAGTGGCAGGGGGTGTTGCCACATAGTAACTGGTTTTTTGATGATTAATATATAGCTAACCATTCATAAAAAAGAATCAACTATCATTATAAGTATATTCAATTATCATTATGTTTTCTAATAATTAAATTATTCTCTAAAGCAAATATATCCTATAAATTATGTTTAGTTGGAATCCTCTTTTTAAGACTTTGATACCAAACCAATTTTTGAATAGGAAATGTCGAATCAATTATCATTATAAGTATTTTCAATTACCATTATATGTTATAATAATTGAATAATTTTCTGAAGCAAATATATCCTATAAATTCTATATCGATATAAATAATATGAGAATGTTATATTTAATTCTCGTACATCATGCTGATGTTGTATAATTTTCTATGTTAAATATCCTTGTAATTTTCTAATATTATATTTTAGATGTTCCATATTAATTAAATTTACTAATTCTAATTCTCTTCTTATAGTCGTATTTTCTTTTCTTCATTTGTTACATGTTGTAGATTTTATTTATTTATTACTTGGTTACTTCCATTCTCTTTTTGTTCTAAATTTTCTTCAATTATTGGAATATGTTTTATTCTTTCTGACTGTGTTTCATTTATCCTTCTTTGGTCTTGATGTATTGATGATCGATTAGGTTCTATTTTAACTATTTTTAATAGTACTTCTAATTAAATTAGCGATTTAAATAAATCTTCTAATATTTATTTTAAATATTTCTTATTAATTATTATACTCTATATATTTATTCTTCTTCTTGATATTTTTTTATTATTTTTACCAATTTATCTATTTTATTAACAATTTTGATTAGTCATTTTAGTAATATTATGTTTAGAAGGTTTTTTAATTTCTATATTAGATAAAAACTTCTTAAAATACAGTTTTGGATGTTTTTAAAAGTTTTGGGTACCAAAAAGTAATTACAATTGTGGGTTGGATGAAAAACTAAACGGATACACATTTTGCCGACTTTAATGGTACCTGACGCCCTATTCAAACTTAAGTGGTATGTCTGGCCCAATTCTCAAGTTTAAGTGGTAGCTGAGGTATTTTACCTGGATTTAGTTTGTTCGGTTATAGGGTCAATTACATGTGGACTCACTTATCTTTGGAGTTACTAACATATTAACCACTGAACTTTTATTTTAACATAACCGATTAAATTTGTCCACCAAATTATTCTTGATCAGCCTGCTGAATCAACCAGATGATGAAAGCAATGATAAACCTTAACTTGTTGACATAAGAAGCAAATTTTGACCCAAAATCGATCAACACATCTATGTTGACGCAATTTAATTAGAATCGAAAAATAACCCGTGGTCACTCTAGTCGGTTCCTTTCAATACTAATTTGAAGGAGTAGAAACTCGGAATACTATTGAAAAATGTGAAGGTCGTATTTTCTCATTATATATAGTTTTGAAAATCCCCTCTAGTAGAACACAAAGCTGATAATTTGTTAAGAATCAGTCCATTACAATAACTCGATTAATCGGAAGAAGTTTATTTATGAAATTCATAACATCAATCTCTAACATGCCCACTGAACAAATGTCGACGAACTTGGTTTGCACAAAACTCATCATACATACCTTGTGCTTAATTCAGGCTGTTAATATTAAAAGTAGTGAGAATTTGAACACTGAACCTCTTAATTATTGACAGTAACATACATAATAAACAATTGGTCTATTCAAATAATTAAAAATGTTAGGGCAAAGCTCGAAGTTCATGAATACCAAAATGATCCAATTGTGATACTTTTTAGTAAAGATCCAATTGTGATACTTGATTAGCTTAAACAGAATATATTATTAGTCGAAAGAGACCAATACAGGATTCTGTATGATTAGCTCTTTAATTAAGAGTTTATTTATCTAAGTAAACCTAATGATAATATAAAGTTTTGATGCTATGACAAACTATTGGTGGTTGGCCACGTTCCCATGGCTAAGTATCATATTATTAGTATAATTAATTATTAGTATCATATAATTAATCGGCAAGCATACTTAAGGGGTCTGGGCAAATACGGGCGGGTCTACCCGAAGCTTGGTGCACCCCACGCTAGCCCTTAAACCCATTTCTTTCCCTTTCATCCCCTCCAACGATTCCCTGACGGCTGAGCAAGTTGGACCGGCGAAGTGAACGTAATCTGTTAGTATGTGATATATGATACGCGATTGAACCTCTCCCAACAACTCGAGTTATTGGGATCAACTGGTTCTTGACATGGGTTTATTGCAAAAGAATGGGACATATAATTCTTGACTGTCGAATAATCGGCAAGCATACTTAAGGGGTCTGGGCAAATACGGGCGGGTCTACCCGAAGCTTGGTGCACCCCACGCTAGCCCTTAAACCCGTTTCTTTCCCTTTCATCCCCTCCAACGATTCCCTGACGGCTGAGCAAGTTGGACCGACAAAGTGAACGTAATCTGTTAGTATGTGATATATGATACGCGATTGAACCTCTCCCAACAACTCGAGTTATTGGGATCAACTGGTTCTTGACATGGGTTTATTGCAAAAGAATGGGACATATAATTCTTGACTGTCGAACTAGAGAGAGGAATGAGGCGCGTGAAGGAAATCAACAAAGGTATCCATCTCGTTCCGGGAATAATGATTCTCGTCCCAGCTCTTATCAGCCTCGGTCTGGGTATTATAATCTCCCTGATCATTATGCTTATGGGGCATTTGCTGCTGATGATTCCGCCAATTGGCGGATGGGCAATTCATGTGACCAGTGGAGGCCAGGAACGCTTCATGGGACAGCGCCAGGAGAAGCCAACAGCGGCCGGGGAAGTGGTCCTACGAGAAATGGACCGGAAGGTGAGGCCAGCGCTAGCGGCGGCGGTGTGACCATAGCTGCTGTGGAGCAAATTGTAAACTCTGATCGTCCTTCTGTTCGTCTGAATTCAACAAACTATGCTCTCTGGGACTTTCAATTCCGGGTTTTTGTAGAAGGGAGAGGATTGCTCAGCATCCCTGATGGAACGCAGCCAAAGCCAGAAGGGGCCGCCGCATGTGCTCAAGCTATCGCTGCCTGGAACCAAAACGATGCTCGCGTTCGATCATGTTTGCTCGGACGTGTGGATCCCTCCACCTGCCTCAGTCTTCGTCTGTATCCGACCTCCAATCGAATGTGGAGACATCTCGCGGTAATGTATTCTACAGTCAATGCTGCCCGTCAATTCGAGATTCAACTCTCCTTGACTCGTCTAGAGCAAGGAGATCGCACTGTTTCTGAGTATTTTAATGATGCACAAGAGCTCTGGACCAAGCAAGTTCTTCTTAACGTTGCTCTCCGTCCTCAAGCTGTTCTTACTGAAGATGCGATTGCCGAGAAAATGCAGACTCGGCTTCTGAACTTCTTGATGAAATTACGTCCAAAATTTGAATCTGTTCGTGCAACACTGCTGAATCGAGACATTCTGCAGTTTGATGGAGTTCTCGGAACTCTTGTGAGGGAGGAAACTCGCCTAAGAACTCAGGCTTCTATCGACGTTCGACCCGATGAGGGAGAAGTCCTAGCTGTAGCTGCTGAGCAAGGTAATCCTGGTTTGGGTCACAATGCTTCTGTGTATGCTGTAGCAAAACCCCAATTTCAGCGTCGAGTTTACGCTACATACCTGGAATGTCACCACTGTAGGGAAAGAGGACATGTGCAGAAACATTGTAGAAGGAGGAACTTTTGTGTTGTTTGCAAAAGAATGGGACATATAATGTTTGACTGTCGAACTAAAGAGAGGAATGAGGCGCGTGAAGGAAATCAACAAAGGTATCCATCTCGTTCCGAGAATAATGATTCCCGTCCCAGCTCTTATCAGCCTCGGTCTGGGTATTATAATCGCCCTAATCATTCTGCTTATGGGGCATTTGCTGCTGATGATTCCGCCAATTGGCGGATGGGCAATTCACGTAACCAGTGGAGGCCAGGAACGCTTCATGGGACAGCGCCAGGAGAAGCCAACAGCGGCCGAGGAAGTGGTCCTGCAAGAATGGACCTGAAGGTGAGGCCAGCGCTAGCGGCGGCTGTGTGACCATAGCAGTTGTGGAGCAAATTGTAAACTCTGCAATTAATGCAGCGTTTGCGATGCTAAATGGAACTGGTAAATCCCGCACACCTTGGCTTCTTGATTCTGCGTGTTATAATCATATGACACGTGATTCACATAATTTAAAGAATGTGTCTCCTGTGGAAAACATGGAATTGATGGTAGCTAATGGGTCGAAGTTGAAAGTTCATGGAATAGGTGATGTTGAAACTGAAGGGGTGAACTTGAATAATGCGTTACATGTGCCAGCTTTAGTTCCCAATTTGGTTTCGGTTGGTCAACTTACTGAGCAAGGTTACACTGTATCTTTTGCTCCGCCTGGTTGTCTGTGCAGGATTCGAAGACGGGGAGGCCAATCGGAAAGGACAGTAAGCAAGGTCGATTGTTTCATCTTAAGGAACTACATGGGCAAAGTATTTCTTCTGGTGTCATTGGTTCGTTGAATAGGCCTGTCAGTAGTCTTGTGTCTTCTAATTCTTGTTTAGTTATTTCTAGTTCGTCGAATAAGTTGTGGGAACTTTGGCATGCCAGGCTGGGGCATCCCCACTCACTTCATCTTTCTGTGATGTTCAAACAATCTTTGCTTGGTACAAAAAAATGTTAGCATTCCTGATTTTCATTCATGTACCAGATGCGTAGAAGCCAAAACTGCCAGTATTTCTTATCCCTCTAGTACTACTGTTATTCAGGATCCTTTTCATTTGTGGACCGGCTCCTACTGTTTCACGTCATGGTTTTAGATATTTTGCTCTTTTCATAGATCACGCAACTCGCTATACCTGGATTTATCTTCTTCGTCTCAAATCTGATCTTCGGGATGTTGCCATCGAATTTTTAAACATGACTCAAACTCAATTCGGCACTTCTGTCAAAGTTATTCGTTCGGATCCATGTGGGGAATTTAGTTCTTTTCCTCTGCGCGAAGTTTATCGATCTCGTGGGATTTTGAGTCAAAAATCGTGTCCTAGCGTTTCTCAGCAAAATGGTCTAGTCGAGCGTAAAAATCGTCACGTGGTCGAGTTAACTAGGGCCTTGTTGCTAGCTTCTTCTGTTCCGTCCAGGTTTTGGCCTGAGGCGGTTGTCACGGCTGTCTGGTTAAATAATTATCAAATCACTCCGGTCCTGGGTAATGCTAGTCCTTTTTTTAAATTGTTTGCTCGTCACCCTGATTACTCTCGACTTCGTGTGTTTGGATGTCTTTGCTTTGTTCTTCTTCCAAAAAAGGAGCGTACTAAGTTGACATCTCGAAAAGCGAAATGTGCGTTCATGGGTTATAGCGATGTTCATAAAGGATATATGTGCTACGATCCTGTAGCTAAGCGTATTCGTGTGGCTAGCACTGTGGTCTTCTTTGAACATATGAAATTCTTTGATCCTGGTCTTCTTCAGAGTCTATGTTTCCTTTGTCCGAATTTTTGCCCATGTTCCATGAAGATGACTTGCTTACTAATGGTCAATTTTTTGATCCGCCTCCTGATGATCTGGACTCCCCAGGAGCTTCACCAAGCACATCACCCTCAGCTACTTCTCCTTCTGCGCCTAATTCAGCTGGGTCGACTTCTTGCAGCCTGCCACCAGCTGCTGACTCCCCGCCTGCTGCTTCCTCTCCGTCAGCAGTTCTCCCTTGGCGCTCCCTTCGGTCTAATAAAGGAGTGCCACCACTCCATTAAAATGATTACGTGTCCTTTAGTGTTGACATGTTGCTAGTTCTAACAAGGTATAAGGATGCTCAGGGTGATCCCCGGTGGGAGGAGGTGATGGGGAGTGAATTCGATGCTCTTCATGCTAATCACACTTGGGATGTTGTTGATCGTCCTACTCTGGATACTCCTACTGTTGGCAGCCGGTGGGTCTATACCATTAAGATGAACCCAGATGGGACTATTGAACGTTTCCAGGCCAGAGTAGTTGCTTTGGGTTATACACAGGAGCACGGGGTGGATTATAATGAGACATTTGCTCCTGTTGCTCGTATGTCGACAGTTCGCACTCTTCTGGTTGTAGATTCTATGAAGGATTGGTCTCTATCTCAACTTGATGTGAAGAACGCCTTCCTGCATGGTGACCTTGACGAGGTGATCTATATGGAAAAACCTCCAGGTTATAATGTTGGAAGGCCGGGACAGGTATGCAGACTTTGCCGATCCCTGTATGGATTGAAACAGGCCCCTCGGGCGTGGTTCGAGAAGTTCCAGAGCACTCTGGTTGGTTTTGGATATTGTCAAAGCCTCACTGATCCTTCACTGTTCATCAAGATCACTTCTCGAGATATTGTTCTACTCCTGTTATATGTAGATGATATGATCATCACATGATCGGACTCCAAAGGAATTCAGCAACTTAAGGATGCTTTTCGTATTAAAGACTTGGGTAAGCTCTCTTATTTCCTGGGTTTAGAAGTTTCTCATTCAACTGCGGGAATCTTTCTTTGTCAGATGAAATATATTACGGATATGTTGGGTAATCATAACATGGAAATATGTGTCCCGGTAAATACTCCTATGGAACTTAATTTAAAACTCAGCAGAGATTCGGGTGATAAGATAAAGGATAGTTCTCAGTATCAGAGCATTGTTGGTAGTCTGATATATTTATCGGCTACCCGGCCTGATATCTCTTATGCAGTACAGTTGGTTAGTCAGTTCATGGCAGATCCTAGGATTGATCATTTGGCTGCAGTGTATCGTATTTTGCGTACCTGCGTGGAACTAAGGAGTTGGGACTCATGTTCCCATCGCCTGGGAAGGACACTCTTCGAGCCTATTCCGACTCAGATTTTGCTGGTTGTGTTGATACAAGACGGTCTACGACAAGATGGTGCGTTCAGTTTGGAGATTCTTTTATTTCTTGGGGATGTAAGAAACAGGACAAGGTGTCCAAATCATCTACCGAGGCAGAATACAGGGCAATGTCGGATGTGACTTTTGAACTTACCTTGTTGAGGCGCTTATTGTGCGATATGGGTGTGGAGATTGCAAGTCCGATGGATCTTTTTGTTGACAATACTAGTGCTATTCGAATAGCTGAGAATCCAGTTCTGCATGATCGGACCAAGCATATTGAGGTGCACATGCATTATGTTCAAGATGAAGTCAGAGATGGAACCATTGCACTACACTACGTTTGAACTGAAGATCAGGTGGCAGATATACTTACAAAGACATTTTCTACTAGCCGACACCGTTATCTATCTGACAAATTGATGCTTGTAACCCGGCATCAATTTGGGGGAGGCTGTTAAATATTGTCTTTGTAATAAGTTTGTATATTTACGTAGTATAGTGCTTGATTAGATGGGCATGTTGCATTAAAAGCCCTCTCGGTCCATGCACTCTACGTCAGTCCATGTAGAGACGCGAGGATGGTTGTGCTAGGCAGCTGAATATAGTGGCAGCAAATCTCTCCGGTAACGGGATATCAAAAATCATCAGTAAGATCAGTAGTCGAAGAGCGTTCAAGCTCTTTCGTGGATTAGTCCTGGGAAACCGGGGATACCACGTAAATCTGTGTCTATTTCCATTACTGTCTTTGATTTCAACATGGTATCAGAGCCTTCTGTGACCGAAAGGTCTTGTGTTCGATTTCCAGTGACCCCATTTGTCAAGCACATGGTATTTGGACCTGTGCAAACTTCAAGCCCTTGTGAGTGGCTTTCGTTTGAGGGGGCCTGTTAGTATGTGGTATATGATCCACGATTGAACCTCTCCCAACAACTCGAGTTATTGGGATCAACTGGTTCTTGACATAATCCTCCCAATTTCTATGGAGGGTATTAGATACAATATAAGCCGGGGATCCATCCAGCAAATGGGTAAGTTGTTTGCTGCCGATTTCCCTTCCATATCCGAGAGAAGAACTCTTTCCCTCCAATGATTCGATGGCGGCCAGAGTGATGGAAATTAACATGCAGAGCTCGAATTGTCATTCTCACATTGAGATGCTTTCAAAAACCTACATAGGAAACATGTAGAACCCAACTCCACTAACCTCCAACTCTGCAATTGCACTGGGAGTCCTTCTCTGATGCTCCAAAGTTGCATGCGAAGAAGAAGAGAACACACTGAGCTTAATTTGCCAATATATGTTTTTTTTTAATTATCTCCTTCATAGTGATTCTTCGTGTGAGACTAATACCTCACTTGAATGGGGAGAATATTACTCAAAATTTCACCTCCGCTTCATTCACATTCTTCTTCCTCTCGCTATCTCTATCCAATGCATAAGAAGATTTTTGGGATGACTAAGAGAGAGCAACAAAAAGTAATGGGATAACAGGGAAAAGGATAAGGGAAATCAAGAGGATGATGTTCATTTGTTGCATGAGATGAAGGTTACACGCATGGTTGTCATGCCGGTGGCATGTCACCCGATTGAACCTGGTTCAACCTGTGCCAGTTATGAAACCAGTATGACACCACTGGTATGACCGGTATGATCGACTTAACCATTCTAAGTAAAATGACATCATTTTAATGAATTTAATGAATAAAAAAATTAATTTATTATTCATTTTATGAATGTAATAGTTAAAAGTTGATGATATTTGTTGGATTGTAACTAAATTGTCATGTTTTATATATGATTAGATACATTGGATAGTAATTGTTTTCACATTTTTTTAAACAGGCATGAACCGGCACAAACTGGTTATACCACCGATCGTACCATTCCACTTGTCAAACCGGCACAACAATATAAACCGGTTTGACAACTTTGCTTGCCCATTTATCACCTTTCTTCATTTTATTAGTTGCTGCCTCCTTATTCACCTTCTTGCTTCCTTAATTAATTAATTGATACCCCCCATATGTACAGAGTACAGACTACCCAATGCTATATGGTACCGTCTTATATTCATGTTATCCATAGGGATGAGATTATATAATGGCTAATTATGAATAAGAGCCACGCAAGGCAAAATTTGTATGGGTTATAATGGCTAATTGTGGAGATATATGAAATTAGAATTTGATAATATTTTATTCATTCCAACTCATTCGAATTTGAAATGTATCAGAAAACCGAAAAAAACACATGACTATCATGTAGATATGTATTTGAGTCTTAAAAAAAACTATCATTGTTTAGCACTTGCGTAGCATATTTATAAACTAAGCATTTGATAATATTTTATTCGTTCCAACGCATTCGAATTTGAAATGTATGAGAGAAGCGAACAAAACGAATTAGGTTTATTCATTCTATAATTCAAAGTTCATTTTCCTACACTTCACATATGCATTACATCCAATCAAATTATTGCATAATTCATTATATTATAAATGATTTGGTCCTTCAATAATTTAGACCATAAGTATAAAAGGTTCATTTACAAAGCCAAATATCACAACATATAAAAAAATCTCAAAAATAAAATTGTACAAGATCCCGAAGCAACGCTCGGGCCAATTATCTAATAAATTATAATCAATTGTTTTCTTTACCCTCGTAAAATAATGAATGATCCATTTAGTTCTAACTTCCAATCTTATCCTATCTAATCTGTTGGATCAACATATCATCTCCTACTGAAATATTTGTGTCATCCCTACCTAAAAGTTATCGGTGTCCGACCACAAGATGCCGTGGGCCTCATTTTTAGCAAAGGGAAATAGAAAACGTGGTGTGGGCTAGCTACTCGATGGCATTTTCATGTGCCTGAAATAGACGAGGCGTTGCTGCAGAATTTGTCGGCGCCAACGGGAAATCCTCGACCCGTCCATTGTCATCAGCCACACCCGAATTGCCTTTTCAATTGGCCTTTTTTTTTTTATTTTTAACATTGTGGTCATAGTAAATATTAAATAAATGAGCTCATTTGCTAATACGAAAGTTAAACTTTTGTCTAGGTAATCAGTAAACCGGTATTCAGTATTACTGGATATTTGTACCGAATACGGACGGTATATGGTATATCGAATATCGACAGTATTGGTATTCAATGGTGTAATTTGGCATAACGATATACCGGATAATACCCGGTAATATACCGACGGTAATCCGATATACCGGAATACCGAAATAGCACAAATCAGAGGACAACTATAGATGGCAAGCAAAGATTCTGAAGACATAAGAGAACTGGGATCATCTTTGTATTCCAAGTCCCAAGCATCCATTTAGCACAGTTGATGATACCTCTTGAAATTGGTCATTTGGTCACTCTTTTTCTTTTGCTGCAGCATCTGAAACCAAAGGCCAAAAACCTCTGTAGCAACACCAAGCCTAGTGAAGATACTCAAAATGTAGAGAGAGCATACAAGCTCTACATATTCCATTTTTGGACATTTCTCTACATATTAAAAAATATTACAATCCAAAAGGTTTATTTTCAGCAAATTTAGAACTCACAATTCAATGACTCTAGTTTTGGAAGAAAACGATCTATCCGATATCCTGTATACCGGTTAAAATACCGGTAATCGACTATCCCATATCCGGTATATCGAATAACTTTCGGTATCGATATTCAACGACAAAATTTAAATTGTCGGTATACCGAATACCGACTATTCCAAATACCGACCGATTACCGCCCATACTTTTGTCACCTACTATTCTCTTTGGTTTTGTTTCTTTGTTACGGTGCTTCTCTTTTACCTATGCAACAATTGGAGATTGAGTGCTCCCTTCACATATCTGTATCTTTGTCCCCTGCCTCTTGGTTGAGGAGTCTAGTGTTAGACTAACTCCAACCCAAAAGGTTATATTTAGCCTCTCAATCTCTCAAATGTGCATTTTTACCTTCCAAAAACACATTTTTGCTCCAACCCTAAACTTTCTAAATTTGCCTTCTCAACTCATAACCAACCAATCAAAAATTAAGAAAGTAAAAATAAAAATAAAAATAAAAATGTTGGAAAGTGGAGGGCCCCAGCGTGTTGGCTTGGGTTCATGGTTGGTCCCCCACCTTCTCATTGCATTTTTCCATATGAGCTTCTATCTATCCATGCCCAAGCCCACTTCTCCAAATTTGCAAGCCAAATAATTGGTGGGTTGGAAATGAAAAAAAGCCAAAAACCTCCCTTTCTCCAAATTTGCATGCTTGGGTTGGAGATAGTCTTAAAAAAGAAAAGGCTCCCTCTTTTGGCCTTTTGCTGGCTAAACAAAAAATGGAAAATATACCTCTTTTCCATTTGTGCCACTAAAGTCCAAATGTGTCCCTACAAACATTACCACGAAATTAACACCAAATAAAGGTGGTCTCCTTCCTCTAATTCCACAAGCAAATTCCTTCGCAAATTCCATTTGGTAAACTAGTCTTTGGATAATGCATATACTTCCCAGGCCGGTTGACTCAACAATAAGACTTAATGTGAACACTGACACAAGTGTTCAAACGGACCTTACTAGTATTGGAACACAGTTTGTATCATATAATAATAAACTATTACAGTACTTAGCAATTTCTTTTCCATATAGAAAACCTCCCTAACAACAACCATGACCAACACAAGTACATAACGACATGGTAGCTAAGGTGGGAATCCGCATAGCAACTTCCAAGTCAATTTCCCATTCCACAGTTTCACACAATTTCCGATACTATAATATATTCTGTGAATTCACGAGACGTATACCGACCAACTGCCAGGGGTGTGCGACGGTCACATTCGAACCAGATCAGACTCCTGAGAATTGCGGTCCAATAGCAAAAGACATCTTACGACCAAAGATCAGATCAACAATGCATTTGATCTGGTCCAAATATCAATTCATTCCACTTTTCCACATATTTATAAAATTCAGCGACCAAACCAAACCATATCATATTATATTCAATTTGGTATAATCCGATTAATACGTAAGTTTGATCCAGAATAAACCAAACAGTCGCACACCTACCAACTAGGGGTGGCCGTTCGGTTACCGGTTAACCGCTCGGTTAAACCGGTAACCGAAGCAACCAAACTTTGGTCGGTTATCGGAGGCTATACGAAATGGTTTTTGGTCTTAAAAGTGATTTGGTTAACCGATAACCGAGAAACCGAAACCTATTTCGGTCGGTGTTCGATAGGGGTGGTGGTTATTTCGGTTAACCGATAACCGATCGGTTTGCAAAGAAAGTGAAAGGCAATGAGGAGGAAAATCAAGTGGGTACTAGGGATCATGGAATTCATCTTGGGTATTAGGATTTCTTAGTTTATTTTTGGAGTTGGTAGTAGGGGTGGCAGTTCGGTTATTTCGGTTATAACCGGTAACCAATCGCCCAAGATGAATTCCATGATCCCTAGTACCCACTTGATTTTCCTCCTCATTGCCTTCCACTTTCTTTGCAAACCCTCCCACCCAATAATTAACAACAACCTTAAAGAAAGTAATAAGCTCAATTAAAGAAATTGGAAGTTGACTTGACCCATCAATCCATGGAACTTGCTATGTAGGTGGTTGGTCAGTCAAATTACTCCCCCACTACCCATGCACTAAACAAACTAAAGAGCCACCACCCTCCAAATCCAACACAATCTCCCTATAAATAGCCTCACTCTCACCCCTAACTTCCCATCACTCACTCCAAGTCTCCAACCTCAAATTCACTTTCCCAACACATGGAGATGAACCTACTAGCCGCCGCCTGGCTTGCCACCGCCGCCGTCCTCCTCCTCACCCTATGGCTCCGCCGCCGCACCTCCCACTCCCGCTCCACCCTCCTCCCACCGCCGCCGGGCCCAAAGCCCTGGCCCATCATCGGCAACCTCAACCTCATCGGCCCACTCCCTCACCGCTCCCTCCACGCCCTCTCCTCCCACTACGGGCCCATCATGCAGCTCCGGTTCGGGGCCCACACCGTCATGGTGGGCTCCTCCATCGACCTCGCCAAATCCATCCTCAAGACCCACGACCTCGCCTTCGCGGGCCGGCCCGAGATCGCGGCCGGAAAATACACCACCTACAATTACTCCGACATCACGTGGTCCCAGTACGGGCCCTACTGGCGGCAGGCCCGCAAGATGTGCCTCACCGAGCTCTTCAGCGCCAAGCGCCTCGCCTCCTACGAGTACATCCGCAAGGAGGAGCTGAATTGGGTCATGAGGAATTTATTCGGGTCGGGTGGAAGCCCGGTCAATTTGAAGGACCACTTGTCTGACCTCAGCTTAAACGTCATCAGCCGGATGGTTTTGGGGAAAAAGTACACCGGCGTGGCGGCGGCGGAAGGGGAAATTGTGACCCCCGAGGAGTTCAAGGAGATGCTCGATGAGTTGTTTTTGCTGAATGGGGTTCTGGATATCGGAGATTCGATTCCTTGGCTGGCGCCGTTGGATCTGCAGGGGTACCGGCGGCGAATGAAGGCGGTGGCGAGGAAGTTTGACCGGTTTTTGGAGAGGGTTTTGGACGAGCATAACTTGAAGAGGAGGAGTGGTGGTGGTGGGATGTTGGCGGAGGAGGATTTTGGCGCGAAGGATATGGTGGATGTGTTGTTGGAGCTGGCGGAGGATCCGGATTTGGAGGTGAAGCTTGATCGGAGGGGGGTTAAGGCGTTTACTCAGGTGAGTTTTTTTTTTTTTTTTTATATGGTAAAAGTTGCGGTTGGGGCAAGTAAAATGCGGTCTTTATTAAATGGATAGAAAGGGTCAACCAACCATCACCGATAGAAACAATAATGTTTGGCAGTGTCGATTTTTAATTGATTTATTTCGCTTTCGTATAGCCTTACTTATCTGTGTTTAACAAGTATTTAGAGCTCTAGCAGACTAGCACTGTCTCTGTCTAGGATGAGTATAAGTATTTGGTTATTCATTTCCGGATAATTAATTAATTATATCTTATCTCTTGGTTTTGAGTGGGTTGAAGTCTAAAATGTGAGACTAAAATAAATTTTTATTTATTTTTTACACAAATTTTTATCCATTTGTTTGCACATATGAGATGGTTTGTTGTGTGATACAATATGATATCTAACTTTTGACATTTTTTGAGAAATGTTCTGTTATGATTTACAAAATTTTGAAAACAACTTTATAAGATCAAATATATACCGCTCTAAATCATCCTGGTATAAGGTGGTAGATGATGGTGTAGAAATCAAGGTTTAGGAAACCCTACCATAACTATCAGTCTTACCATAAATACTGGATACCGGACTCAAAACGATAGGCGGTTTTAGCGGTAAGAAACGATTCAATCACGGTTAAACCACTATTTTGATACAAAATACTTTATCATTCACTGTTTCGATATAAAATCCAGTATGATTTCCTAAACTTTAATAGAAATGTGGTAAATGATTAATATATCTCAAGTATCATGTATATAATCTTTCAACACTGTAGTTATACCATGGTGATACGCTCCATACCCTTCTACTAATAGTTCACTATTTTTTTTTGGTAGAACTTTTTTTTTTTGTGTGTGGGAAATAGTATAATCTTTATAAATGTTAGTACTTTTGGGGTGACCAATTAATAATTGGTATCTTTTTTGATTGGTACAAGTATGATATCTATCATAAACATTACATCCGATTTTCGGATCTTTCAATTATTTTATCAGTTTTAGGGGTAGAGCCCATGAAAACAAAACCTTTAAAGTACACTGCCAAAGTGATAGTCTAGTTATTATTGATTTTAACATGCAAGGTAGGGGCCTTCAATGGCGATTGCCAAGCCTTGAAAATGATATCTTTTCCTTCTATCCATCACTCCTTTTCAACAATGAATTATGCATTTAGCTACTTTAGAGCTGTTGTCACAGTGTCTGGATTTTGAATCATTCTCCATCACTAGTCGCATCCCTACAAGTGGAAAAAGTAAATTAGAACCCAACTCAAAATTTCTTCCATAAACACACAACAACAATTCTCATGTTCTCTTGAGGATGGTCTTAACATGGTGGTATACATATACATCTTATCAGGATATGATAGCAGGCGGAACCGAAAGTTCAGCAGTGACAGTAGAATGGGCGATCTCGGAGCTCCTGAAACACCCGGAAGCCTTCATTAGGGCAACAGAGGAGCTTGACAGGGTAGTCGGAAAGGAGCGTTGGGTCGAGGAGAAGGACGTAGCCAACCTGCCATACATCAACGCGATTGTGAAAGAGACGATGCGGCTGCACCCCGTGGCGCCGCTGTTGGTTCCTAGGCTGGCTCGAGAGGACGTCGAGCTTTCTGGCTACCGGGTCGCGAAGGGCACCCGAGTTCTAGTCAATGTTTGGACCATCGGGAGAGACCCCACCATCTGGGACACTCCCGAAGAGTTCCGTCCCGAGAGGTTCATCGGGAAGGACATCGACGTGAAAGGTCACGATTTCGAGCTTCTGCCTTTTGGCGCTGGAAGGAGGATGTGCCCCGGGTACCCGTTGGGGATCAAGGTGATTCAAGTCAGTCTGGCCAGCCTTCTTCATGGGTTTAAGTGGGAATTGCCTAGTGGGATGAAGAGGGAAGAGTTGAACATGGAAGAGATTTATGGGCTCTCTACTCCTAGGAAGTTCCCTCTTGTTGCTGTTGCTCACCCTAGGCTTCCCCTTCATCTCTACAAAAACTGATCTTGAGGTCCACTCTCTAGTGAGCTGTAGTCATGTTTCCCTTTTAAGCTATAGTAATTGTTTTCATGGTAGTAGTTTGAATTAAGATTGTATTTGATGTTGAATAAGCTCAACATGATCTTATTGTATGCCCCCTCCCTATTGGGCTTTGGTGATAATGAATGCTAGTTGAGTTTTGAGGTTGCCCTATTGATTGGGTTGTGATTTTCTATAAGTTTAGTCTTATAACATGGACACTTGGCATCCGAAAGGCACATTGCAATGGCGTACCCAAAGCCGCGCATGATCTTATTGTATGCCCCCTCCCTATAGTTGTTTCTCATAATACATACATAATTAACCTTTAGGATGAAAGAAAATGTCTCGTAGAGTTTAGTATGTTCTTTAAGTTTTCCCCAATAGAGAGCATTCTTTTTTATAACACTGTTGATAATGAATCTAAATTTGCTTAATTTGAAATGTATGAAAATAATATTATGTATAAGACATGATGCTAAGCTGTCACTAATAGTTAGTTGAAAAATGTGTTGTGTACGGACTTTCAAAATTATTCTCATATCGCAGACATGTATATCAACAATGTAATAATTTTCATGCAACAAATATTTTTTCATGATAATTAAATAAATAAAAATGTATGAAAATAATATTACATGAAATATATGTTACTCATTAAGTTGATAAATGAGCGAGGGTATGAGTAGCATACATTTATTTTAAAAATATAGAAGTTACGAAGTGTCTTTTGGGTTACATTAAATGACATATTCTCATTATCGCTAACTAATTTATGCTTTTTTGCAATAGATAGTTCAAAATGTGCTAAAAGAGTTGTTTGAACCAAAGGATTGTAAAATCGTATCGAAAAAGTTGGTAGTATAGTGTTGGGCATATGGCTCGGGTCCAGGCGCGCCAAGAAGCCAGCGCGACGCCGCGCTTGCAATGGCGTACCCAAAGCCGCGCATACGCGAGAAGCCTGAGCGCCTGGAGGCCTCATGCGCGGACATGAACTCCAAACGACCGAACGACGACGTTTCAGCCGAAAGTTGACCAGACCTAGCCTGCCTCGGAAACGACACCCTATCCCCCGAAGAGTGGTCACATCAGAGTACTAGGTACAATGATGGACAAGTCCCCTAGTACTAGGTAGGAGGATGGCCGAAAGTTCTGACATGATAGCAGTCTTGTCACCATGTAACTCACCCACCACCATGTAGCCTATCTTCCTTTCTAGACCTCTTGTTGTTACTCTTCTCACCCTCTTTTCCGAGTTCACCTCCTACCCTCAGTTGGACTCAAACAATTGGCGCCCACCGTGGGGCTGAAGTAGAGGAACAACAAGATCAAAATCCCCAATGGCGGAGCAAGATAACAGCATTCCCAACGAAGTAACCCAAATCAAAGCGATGACAAACTCAAGGTCATTCGCGGAAATGAGCAATCTCAATGCGGTCCTAATTGAAGAAGAAGAACCGGAGCTGACGGCCAAGGAGGTCCGCCAACAGATAACCAAGCAGAACGAGGTCATCGCGGACATGCAAGCGAAGATGAACCAAGTGATCGCCCTGATGATGAGTAAGGAAACCGCCGCCACTACAACCGCCGCAACTATGTCAGCGCGTCAAACGACGACGCAACCACCACCCGCGGATTGCCAAGCAGTTAGGCAAGCCGACCCGGCGTCGTGCGAGCATAATCCGCCAGAGAGGGAGGATCTGACCTTCCTGGAACAGCACTTGTCCCCGCTGTACCGCGCCCCGCCAAAAAGAGCACTGCACCAATCACTGTGCCCGGAAATTATGGCGGAGCATCTAAGCGGGACCCCACCCACCATGCCCATGTACAACGGGACAACAGACCCCGAAGACCACGTCAGCAGCTTCTGCCTGCGCATGCAGCTACAGACGAACTCCAGCGCGGCATTATGCAGGACCTTTCCATCCACATTCTCGGGAATATGCCTGGACTGGTATAACCGCCTCCCCAACGGAATCATCCGCACCTATGAGGAGTTCATACTGCTCTTCACAACTAAGTTCGCCTCCCAAAAGAGAAGGCCGCTCCTCCTTAAAGCGTTGATCGACCTCAAACAGAAGGACGGAGAGAGCCTGCGGGCATTCTACGCTAGATGGTCAAGAACCGCCATGGCAGTGCGCGATCTGACTCCGGAGACCGCAGCCCACCACCTCATGGAGGCAACCACCAACGCGGAGCTCAAGCGCGCGTTGGCAAAGAGACCCGTCATCTCTTCCTCGGAACTAGAAACCAAAATCGAGAAAGCCGTCACCCTAGAAGAAACCCTGGGAGCCGGATCGGTCCGCCGCTACAAGCCAACAAAGCCTCCGCGAGAGGAACAAAGGCGACAAGAGCCGCAACTCCCGCTCCCGCAGTACCATAGCGGGTATGGTAAGCAGCACGCCCCTCAGGATCCTCCGCAACGAAGGCGTTCACCAGAGAGGTGCCCGCAAACGAGCTTCACCCCCCTCAACGACTCGGTAAAGAACATCTTCCACCTCATCAGGGAGAAGGGTTACCGCGTCAACTGGCCAGCACCAATAAGAGCCTTTATGCACACGCGCGACCACAGAAAGCACTACGACTTCCACCGAGAGCCAGAGCACCTGACCGAAGATTGCTTCAATCTTCGCGTAGAAATAGAGGGGCTCATTAGGAGAGGATATTTGGCGGAATACGTAAGCGGAGCGGAGGAGCGGAAAGACCAACAAGCCGCACCACTGCCATCTCCGCCCCAGGCAGACTACAATGAGACAACGGGATCCTACATCGTCCGAAAAGAAATAGGGGTTGCCACGATCGAGGGAGACAGGCCAAAGAAAAAGACAAAGCGAGACCGCGCAGTCGAATGTGCGACGACAAGCGCTGCAGTAAAATGCGATCTGAGTTTCGGCAACTCAGAGCTCCCGCGCGGAATCGCATCTGAAGAGTCACTAACTAATAACTATAACGACGCTGGTGGCCGCTTGCAAGGTGCACCGTCTGCTCATAGACGGGGGGAGCGCTGTGGACGTCCTATTCAAGCGCACTTGGATCAAATGGACGTAGACCCGAGTCTGATCCAACGGGCTCAAGGTAACTTGGTGGGATTCTCCGGCACGAGGGTCGCGGTAATCGGGGAAATCACCCTGCCAATCGTACTCGGCGACGACGAACCACGCACGTCCAAGCAAGTGCAGTTCACCATCGTGGACTGCAATTCTCCTCACAACGACATCTTAGGCCGCCCGTTCCTCGCCAAGTTCATGGCGTTGGCGTCAACATGCCACCAAAAACTCAAATTCCCCACCAAGGTGGGAACCGGAGAATCGCGCGGCTCACAATGGTCCGAGGGAAACCAACAAATCACGCGCCCCATCGCGCCACAGAGACAGACAAACATCACCGACACCCGCGCTAACGGCCCGCGCCCAGAGTCTATGGACTCCGACTCCGAGGTCGCGCTGAACCCGGGAGGACCAGACAAGAAGGTGTGCATCTCTACCCATGTCCCTGGGGATATGGTCGAGCCGCTGGTGAAACTGTTGCAAGAGTATCAGGAGCTCTTCGCCTGGTGCACTGAGGACATGCCAGGAGTGTCAAGGCATGTGGCACAACATTGCCTCGCGGTACCAGACACCGCGACGCCCCGTCAACAGAAGCGACGCATATTCACTGGTGAGAAGTTGAAAGCCATAGTAGAAGAAGTGGCGCGACTACTAGCTGCCGGTCTCATCCGAGCTGTGAAGTACCCAAAATGGCTGGCAAACGTCGTTCTAGTGAAAAAAACCTCACACGCGTGGCGAATGTGCGTCGACTACACCACCATCAACAAAGTATGCCCGGGAGACCCGTACCCACTCCCGCTCATTGATCAGCTGATTGACGCGACATCCAACCACGAAACATTATCATTCCTAGATATGTTTTCAGGATATCACCAGATCCCAATGAGTCGTGAAGACGAGGAGAAGACCGCGTTCATGACGCCATTCGGCAATTTCTGTTTCACGGGGATTTCGTTCGGCCTGAAGAATGCAGGCGCAACATACCAGCAAATGATTGACACCGTCTTCGCACCCCAGATCGGGCGCAACATCGAGGCCTATGTAGATGACCTCATTGTCAAGACAAAGAGCGGGGGCTCCCATCTGGAAGACCTCCGCGAAACTTTCGAGGCGCTACGCAAAAAATCGCCTTAGACTCAACCCCCTGAAGTGAGTCTTCGGCGCAGAAGCTGGCAAATTCCTTGGTTTCATGATAACCAAGCGCGGGATAGAAGTCGACCTTAAGCAAATCACAGCAGTGCAACAGCTGCGCGCTCCAAGGAGCGCCACCGAGGTACAATCATTGAACGGCAAGCTAGCCGCGGTAGGGCGATTCATCCCAAGATCCGCCGACAAATGCGCTCCATTTTTCCAAACCCTGAAGAATGGCGCTCGCTTCAAGTGGACCCGGAGTGCGAAGCGGCATTCAACGAGCTCAAATTGTACCTGGTATCCTCCCTGTATTAACCGCCCCCGGGCTTAATGAAAAATTGTTTCTGTACCTCTCTGTGTCCGCTCGAGCCGTCAGCGCGGTGCTAATCTCGCGCAAAGATGCGCAAACGGAAAGACCAATCTACTACACATCCCGAATGCTAGCTGGCGCGGAGACAAGATACTCCCCGATTGAGAAAGCCGCCTTGGCCTTAGTGAACGCCTCACAAAAGTTGCGCCCCTACTTCCAATCACACGCAATCACAGTGCTCACAAACCTGCCGCTGAAGAGAATCCTAAGCTCGATGGAAGTGTCGGGCCGGATGACAAAATGGGCGGTTGAATTGTCAGAATACGACATACAATACGCGTCAAAGCCAGCAATCAAAGCGCAAGTCCTTGCCGACTTCGTAGCGGAAGGAGTAACGTTGTGCGACAAAAACGACGAAGCATGGGAGATCTACGTTGACGGGGCGGCTAGCAAACACGGAGCGGGAGCAGGTGTTGTCGTGAAAATGCCCACAGGAGCTATTCACGAAATCGCCATCCGTTTCCAAACCCTCAAAACCAACAACGCCTCGGAATACGAAGCAATACTCGCGGGATTGACTGCCGCAGAGACCTAGGCGCGAGAACAGTACAGATCCTTTCCGACTCCTCCATCGCTGTCAACTAGTTGAATGGGGTCTTCGACGCCAAAGAGGACACACTGTCCCAGTACATCGAGCGGGTGAGGGCATGGGAATCCCAATTCGAAGCTGTCACGTATGTCCAGATACCGAGAGAGGAGAACATGCATGCGGATGCACTTTCCAAATTAGCCACGGCGACAGACTTCGACACAACAAGATTGGTCTCCGTGCAGAAAGAGGATCAAGATCCATCACGCAGCGTGAATGCAACACAGATAGATGAAAGCGACTGGCGAACACCAATCATCGAGTTCTTGACGAGCGGCGCGATACCAGAAGACACAAAAAAGCATGGGCGCTCAGGCAGAACTCCAGGTGTATACCTAAAGTGTGTAGGACAAACTCCACAGGCGACGACAAACTCCACAGGCGCTCACACTCAGGTGTATACCTAAAGTGTGTAGGACCATATGAGGCGCGAGATATCGTACAAGACATACACGAAGGCATTTGCGCAATGCATTGTGGCGCGCGCAGCATGGAGCGCAACATCCTCCTACAAGGGTATTACTGGCCACGCATAAAAAAAGACGCGAAGAAATTTGTTGATCAATGCCACAAATGCCAGCTGAATGCGTGGCAGCATCACATACCATCCACAGAGCTCCAATGAAATGTAAGCCCATGCCCTTTTGCACAATGGGGGGTCGACCTACTATGATCATTCCCCACCGCAAAGCGCAAGCGTAAGTACATCATTGTCGCCGTGGACTACTTCACCAAGTGGATAGAGGCAGAAGCGCTTGCGCCAATCACGGCCCAACAGGTGGTGCGTTTTTTGAAAAATAATGTACTCACCAGGTTTGGTGTCCCAAACTCATTCGTATTCGACCATGGCATGCAATTCGACTGCGCAAAAGTCATAAACTTTTGTGATGAGGTAGGCGCCATAGCTCGATTCACGTCGGTAGCGTATCCCCAAGCTAATGGCCAAGCGGAGGCGGCGAACAAGTCAATCTTACACGGCCTGCACACCCGCCTCGGGGAAGCGAAAGGTAAGTGGGCAGAGGAGCTACACACAGTCCTATGGGCGCATCGAACAACATTCAAGGCAGCGACGGGCGAAACCCCGTTTGCGCTAACCTACTGCAGTGACGCGGTCATCCCAATAGAAACAGTCATACCCACATACCGCATCACCATGTTCAACGAGGAAGACAACAACGAAGCTCGACTCACGGACCTCGAGCTAACTACGCAAAGTACTACAACGCCAAAATGGTCCCACACAACATCCAAATCGGAGACCAAGTGCTGCGGCGTAACTTTCGCCCCGACGCGAAACATGGGAAGCTAGCGTCAACATGGGAGGGACCATACCTCGTCCGCGAGGTCGTAGGCGTCAATACCTTCAAAATCAGCACGATTGGCGGCGAGCCAATCCCACGAACTTGGAATGCCCAGAATTTAAGGAAGTACCACAAGAGATTGTAATCACCGCCCATGTACCTTCACGACCGGTTTAATTAATGAGATATTCCTCCCCCATGCAATAACACAGTATATGACCGATCACGAACCGCGCTACGAAATAATCATGCATATGATGCGCGACATGTCCCGCAACCACGAGTTGCAATGCAAAACAAATAGAGCTACCAAGTAGCCATGTAACTGCGCGGTTCTACAAAATAATCCCGCATATGATGCGCGATAAATAGAGCTACCAAGTAGTCATTTAACCGCGCGGTCATGAACCGCGCTACGAAATAATCACGCATATGATGCGCGATATGTCCCGCAACCACGAGTTGCAATGCAAAACAAATAGAGCTACCAAGTAGCCATGTAACCGCGCGGTCATGAACCGCGCTACGAAATAATCACGCATATGATGCGCGATAAATAGAGCTACCAAGTAGCCATGTAACCGCGCGGTCATGAACCGCGCTACGAAATAATCACGCATATGATGCGCGATATGTCCCGCGACCACGAGTCGCAATGCAAAACAAATAGAGCTACCAAGTAGCCATGTAACCGCGCGGTCATGAAACGCGCTACAAAATAAGCCCCGCATATGATGCGCGACATATAGCGCAACCACAAGTTGCAATACAACACAAATGCAACGCGATGAAACTTAAACGCGAAAAACCAATGCAACAAGTGAAATAAGATAAGGAAACGCGACATAACTTGGAGAATATTCATGTCTTTGGATTTTCCCACTGGGAGATAGCAAATAACACATTACAGAAAACAAAGGAAAATAGAACCTATACTGAATCTACAACGTTGTCAGTAACAGTTGCATTCCCCCCTCTTCTGCTGCCGCGTCCACAACCACCTTGTCAGCTGCCGCGTTAGGTTCCTCGTCCTTAGCTTCGGACGATTCACCCTCCCCCTCTTCGTCTTCCTCGTCCTCAGACTCGGTATCGGGCTCCAGTGACCTCTTCTCGCGCAACCACATTTGAACGTGTTCGACCATAGCGCGAGTGTTCCAACGAACACCGGGATTTTCCGGGCGCACCTTCTTGCGGATTGCAATCACAGTCTTTGTCATCGCGTCCGCCAAAATCTTCCCGAAAGAAGGAGAAGATCTATACTGACGGACCGCGGCAACCGGCGCTTCACGCACAGCTTCCGCCTTAGCCACGTCATGAAGGCGGATCAGATCCTCCTTCTCCTTCTGGAACTCCTCCCGTTCCGTCTGGAACTGCTCGCGAACACGCCGCAGCTCCTCGGCGTGATCCGCTTCCATCTTCTCCTTCTCCCCTTGAAACTCAACCCGGAGCTCGTCCCAAACCCGCGCCCTCACTGCCTCCACATCTTCCGCCAGCTTGCTTTGCAAGACACCCAGCTCCTCCATGGCTTCGTTAGCCTTCTTCGTCGCCACCTCCGCACGACTCTCCGCTCCAGCGAGCCTACCTTCCAGCTGCACAATCTTTGACTCGTCAACCTGCAGACGTGCGCCTGCCCTAGCCCTCTCCTGCTGGGCGCAGAAGGTAGACAACAAACCCTGCACCCACAACGCTAGTACACTTAGTCAAATTGTTAAGACAAACATTACAACACACACGAGTTTGACTCATTACTCACCGCGAAATGAATCTGCGCGAGATCCAGCAGTGGATCTGACTTCTCCAAGTGAGGAGGGATGCTAAGCATAGGCCCGAGAGCCCTTAAAGCAGCATGGGCGGAGGCGGTGTTGCAAGCTGCGCTAGTATGAATCCGCACATCGCGGAAATAGTCGATCGCCCCCATCTCTGGCAGCGTCTTCTGGACGATCGCCCCAGAGGAACTGGCAGGTGTCACTTTCTCAACGCGCGGGGCCTCCGTGCGTGGAGCCTCAGTGCGCGGGGCATCGTCCACTCGCACCACCTGTTGAGAAACCACCACGGGCTCCGTGGTCACCCGCGCACTCTTCCGCGCCCTTTCAGCGGTGGACGGTTGCTCCACTTCTTTTCGCTTCGCGCTGCTGGAACGCACACCTTCTTTCTTCTTCTTCCTCTCACCACGCGGGAAGCGCAGAACCTTCACAACATCGTCGACCGACATCATGCTCACTAAGCTCGAGAAATCAACACATGCGTCAATAAGTCGTAAGAGGGCCGTTAATATGACAGAATGCAAAAGGAAAGAATACAACTAACCATCAGCATAGAGCTCCTCCAAACAGGCCGCGTGGACCCCGCTAAGATACAAGTTAATGCGCTGCAATATGCACGCGTCATACTGCTCCTGGAGGCCATCATATTTGCCCTGATCAGACTCGTAGCCGCGCGTGCTACCCTTCTTCCACACTGTGGGCTCCTCTACGTGCTCACTAGCCCACTCCCCGGGGATCGGCTTAACGTAAAAGAACCGATCAAACCAGCCCTTCCTCAACTTCGGAAACCCATATACAAAGCCATCGGGCCTCTTGTCGCGCCGCCTAATCGACAGGCAGTCACTCTTCTCGGTGGGCTCCTTAATCTTGTAAATCTTCCGGAATAAGCCATAAGTAGGCTGGATCTTGAGCCGCTTGCACACAAGGCGGAGGCACGACGCGTGCATAATTACTGAGGGAGAGAGACGCCCGACAGAGCAGTTAAGGCGCCGATACAATGCGCATAAAAGCGGATCAATGTGAAACTTGAAATCCATTTCCCAATAATCCGTGTACACCCCGAACCATCCCGCCGGACAATTGCCGACTCTGCTCCGCACGGAAGGGATGGCATACTCCCAGGTGGGGGGCAACTCTAAGCCGCGCACAATGTCCGTCACTTCACGCCGCCCGTACACTGACGCGTGGTCGGGTCCCCGAAGAAGGTTGTCGTGTGGTGGCGGTTGATCGCCCCACATCTTCGCCCAGTCTATTATAGTGTAGACTGCACCCACGCCGCGGAGCCCAAGTCGGGCCATCGATTCTGAGACGCGCGCGACACACAATGGCTCAGACTGGGTTTCAGACCATCCGCGCATCGAGCCCTCTGCCTCCTCAGATCTACCCGCGCGGTCGCGGCGTATAATCAAAACCCCGCGAGTGCGCGAGCTCTCTCCACGACCTTCGGACTCCCTCATCTCCAAATCATGATCGGGCACGAAATCGTGCCCTGAATCGGCGTCGTAGGACGGCGTCGCCGGAACTCCATCACCACAAGCTCCGCCGCCGTCACCGTTGCCGGAATCAGCTAGATCCAGTGAAGGATCGGTAGAAATATGCGAAAGGGGCGAAAGATTACCTTCTTCGTCTTGCACGACCTGAATCTCGTCGACATTGATGTTCGCCATGGCACTCTTCAGGGTAATAGCAACAACACGAGAGAAATAAGGTTGTAGAAGAAGGAGAAGAATCTCGAGTAGGAACGAAACGGAAGGAGAAGGGAAAGGAAAACGAAGCAAAGCCAGAAAACAGCAAAGTGACCTTCCCCTCAATTATCGACTGCTACTTATAATCGATAGGAGGAAACCGAAGAGTTAAAGTTACATCGGGAATCGCAACCGTCAAATCATAATTGTCAGGATTTTTCAAATTTCAAAAGCGCCGCCTCAATAGAGCTATCAGCCAGCGACACGTGGACACCTACCCTAGGCAGCCTATAGGCGCTGACGTCACAAGTTCCGCACACCGCCTGGGGGGCATGCCGTACCCGCGAAGAGAAAAAATTACATTTGAACCCAACCATGTTGCTCGCGCGCATGCAAGCACCGACTGGGGGGCATGGCGCACGCACGAAGAAAAAAACCACATGTGAACCAAACCATGTTGCTCGCGCGTATACACGCACCGACTGGGGGGCATGGCGTACGCACGAAGAAAAAAAGAGTCGCACCTAAATCAAACCACGCGCATCCGCGTCAGGAAAAAGTTCTACCCACTTGTCGGAAAACACGAGGCGCGCTAGAAATCGACCCCGGACCCAATAGTCTCGCGGATTTAACCCAGACCCGAGCCAACCTCGTGGAAGTCAAACAGGCGGCATCCGAAGAATACCACCTGGTGGGGGGCAATTGTTGGGCATATGGCTCGGGTCCAGGCGCGCCAAGAAGCCAGCGCGACGCCGCGCTTGCAAAGGCTTACCCAAAGCCGCGCATACGCGAGAAGCCTGAGCGCCTGGAGACCTCATGCGCGGACATGAACTCCAAACGACCGAACGACGACGTTTCAGCCGAAAGTTGACCAGACCTAGCCTGCCTCGGAAACGACACCCTATCCCCCGAAGAGTGGTCACATCAGAGTACTAGGTACAATGATGGACAAGTCCCCTAGTACTAGGTAGGAGGATGGCCGAAAGTTATGACATGATAGCAGTCTTGTCACCATGTAACTCACTCACCACCATGTAGCCTATAAATACGGCATTTACTCCGGTGGGTGAGGGGATCGCATTTTTCACTCTCTGACTAGCCTTACGAACAACTGCTTTCTCTCTCTAAGAATACCTCCTTTCTAGACCTCTTGTTGTTACTCTTCTCACCCTCTTTTCCGAGTTCACCTCCGACCCTCAGTTGGACTCAAACATATAGTATTTTATATTGAAGTCATAATTTAACTGTGGTTCAACCGTTTCATATTATTAAATATCGCCTATCAATTTAGCCTATGATGTGAAGTTTTATGGTCTAACCGCCGGTAAGTACGATCTTTCAATACAAACTTTAAATAAAAACCACTAAAATATTGACATTATCAAATACCCCTTAAATCTCAGAAATTACAATAATCGTATTAAGAAAAAAATCTTCCAAATGATAATATTGATTTAGGATTTTAAATTGAAATAGAAATATGTCAAATATAATGTCATCTCCTAAAATAAATCAAAACTCAACATAATAGGGCCAAGAATATCCACTAATCAAAGTAAAAAAGCAATTATTTCACATTACCTCATTTTCCTCCTCTTTTAAATGTGTCATCTCACTCTCTATTTGTCTTCCTCTTTGTTTTTCATTTGTTTTTCCATCTTTCTCTCCCATCTTTGTATCTCACAACTCTCCCCCTTTTCCCTTCCTCTTTCTTCCCACCGCCTTGAATCGAGAGAAACCTAGAAATAACCCATTTACTTATCCAATTTTGCGTTCGAAATGCTTCTTCTCCATTCACAGTCGATAGTGTGAATCAGAGCACCTGAAACCCGGTGAATAGATGGTCGCTTATTCATCAACGGAGCAAAGTAGCTTGATAAAAGTGATAAAAAGCAGAACTCGTTAAACCAATCGAGTGAGTGTATAGTTAGTAACTGAATTCATTTATAAAATCATTCTATATTTTATAAACCTTTTAGTATAATAAAATTTGAATTAATGAATAGTTTCTCACATCAACGTGTGACAGATCATATTCTAAAAGGTTTATAAAATACATTCATTATTTATTTATTATACTATTTTAGAATATTTTATTTTATTTTCATCAAATAACGCATTTCTCCATAAAACATCAGTTCACCAGTATAGCCCGTGTGGTGCTCGCACTTGTGCGCGAGCCCTTGAAGTTTAAGTCTGGTACGACTCATGAAGCATTCATGCTTGTACATGGCCGATCCATATACATTGTCTTCATAGTATGCTCTAACTGTGTCGTGCTAGCTCGACCATGTGCCTAGGTATAGTTATAAGCATTGTAATAATTAAGTTTCTACATATTCATAAAACCAAGTTATAAACAGTCATAAATGCACCCAATATTTGATTTTGACTACATAATGAAATACTACATTTGAATAAACTACAACTGATGTGACAAATAATAATTATACCTCTAAATCATACATAAAATATTTCAAACATCACAAATATCAAGATTAAATTAATTATTATAAAGATTAAAAATTGTATAGTGAGGTTAATTATAACTCACTTATATGTTAATGCCCTATGAATTGATCAACACATTCAATCCAAAATTGACGAAATGAACATCACATTAAACTAGATATGATCTCATTATGGTCGGGTCCATTCATGCTCGATTAGCAAGAGTTTAACGTTCAACAGTTAACTAGGCTAAAATTTTAGAGATCCAGTCACCTATAGTTTGTACAAATTATTATTGTTTCGTATTAGTTCTGAAAATTCATATTAATTTACAGAATTCTACATCGCTTTTGCATATTCAATACTACAATTCGATATGGAATATTTCAAGTAATGAAGTTTGTGTTGCAATTTTAAAATTACCCGTCATTTTATAGGTTATAAAAATTATAAATCACATATTCAACTTTGCTTTTCAGAAGATTTAATAGGCTAGCTAACCGTGAAAAGTCCTCTGCTTTTCAAATCCCCGCTTAGTGCATGTTTACAATTTATGAAGATAAAACAAATTTGTTTAGTGTAATTGGTTGTGATTATTGTTTTTGTTTGAAGAGACCATGGTTCAAATCTTGATATTTATATTTTTTTTCATATGAAGTAGATAATAATTGTGATGACAAAAATACTATTACTACTTTCACTCTTGCTTCATGAAATTTGAAATAGCAAATCTCAAAACATTGAATATATCTTATAGAAAGAGCTTCTTCAACCAAGTAGGAAAATTATTTTACCTGAAATTATTATATCTTATAAAAAGTGATAATTGTGAAATCGAAACTCAAGTAGTTGATTCAAACATTAAATAATAAATTGTATGTGTGGTTCAGTTTAGACAAAATACATATGTATAGCTAAAACATGGATCTTTGTGACAAATATAATTTTTTTTTGCCACAAATCTACACATAATATAAAGATATATTGAGCACTATGACGAAAAAGAGCTCCATAGAATCACTCCAAGACCACGAAATTTGAAATGAGACTCTCATTTTTCAATTTTGTCATTATATTATGTGTAGATTTGTCACAAAAAATGAGTATACTCATCACAAAGGTACATGTTTTGATTACACTTTTGTATTTTGTCTGAACTAAACAACACATATAATTTAATATTAATGTTTGAATCAATACTACTTGAGTTTCGATGTCAGAACTAATATCTTTCTATAAAATATAAATAACTTACGATAAAATATAAATATAGAAGCATCATCACCAAACATATTCCTAGAGTTCAATTAAAGAAATAACAATAAATAAAATGTAGCCTAATTGGTTATAATGTTCTTTATTCAATCACAAGTGACCAAGGTTTGAACTCCAATGATAACATTTTTAATATATAAATATGAACTGGGTACAATGACAAAAATGACCTTCCTAGAATCACTCTCAGGCCACAAAATTTGAAATAGTTGAATTCCAACTCATATTTTGCCTTTATGTATTGTGTAGATGGATAGCAGTGATTAACCTTTCAACATAATTGGTGATCAAAAGAAGTTATAAATGACAGGTAATAAAGTGAGTTCTATTTATATAAGTAGAAATCAAACTCGTAAATTTATGATCAAAGGACAAGAAATGATCATCACAACTCATCGCTTTCATCTTTTTTTCTCGAAAAGTATACATTTAATAGTAGCAGTGTAATATTGGCCAAATACATATATAATTGCAGAATGGCAAAGAACTCACAAAAATCATTGGGCTCGAATGTCCTAGGCCCAAGTTCTCAGAAATGGGCGTGAAACATGGTAGTCCAATTCCTTTTTTCCCCTTATGAAATATGGCAAAAAATTGAGTGGAAAATCAAACATGTTTGGATTTTTATGAAAGAAAATACTGTGGAGAACTAATGATTTAGATGGAAATAACCCGCTGATTGATCTGTTTTGACCTCTAACCCTACTGAGATATACTAGTCACACAACCTACGGGTCGACCTGCCATAAGGTTATCGGGTTGGAGGCAGCGGCGGATCCAGGACATAGTAGAGTACTTGGCCGTATTTGAATAGAAAATTAGATACTTTAAATAAAAAATAAATGATGACTATATAGTTTTCATTACAATGTCAATTGTACATGACTGTCGTTTAATTTAGCGAATTCACCAAATCATGGAGTCTTCATCCATACCAATAACATACTCTATCTCAAAGAAAATAGTTAAGCAATTAGTGAGAAATTGATCGCTCATTTTGTTGCATAAATAAGTTTTCACATGTTTTCATTGCAGAAAATGTAATCTACGTAGTAGCAGTCGAAACGAGCTAGGTCAACATTAGACGAATAAACCGACAAATCAATTTTTATTGTGTATCCATCACTGTTTCCACTAGCTTCTCTAGTAATTTTGCAAGGGAAGAAACTTCATATTCATGACTATGAACCACATGAGCGGCATACGTAGATCATTCTTCAAAGAATGCATATAATAGCCTTCAAAATCTCGAGGATAAACTCTTGAACAAGTTTGTAAACATTTTGTTCATCAAAAGACCGGAAAGAACTTTTAGGATCTAGTGCACCACTCAACTCAAGCAATTTAAATGATGACTCAAAAAGTTTGTAAATATTTTCTTCATCAAAAGAGTGGAAAGTAATCAGCGCCTGACGAACTAGCGGAGGAATTTGTTTCGGGTCCATTCGTCTCCTCGTTCTAATTTTGATTTTGGGTATTGGAGGAATTTTTGGAGTTCTGACAGAGAAGTGTGAGATTTAGTTTAGAGGTTTTTTTTTAATTTCTATGAAACTTTACTCTTTTAGTCTTTTACGTGTAAGGCTTTTAGATTTCATTGTTTATTTTATTCTTTCCGAATGAAAATTATCGGAGTTTGAATTTTTAGTCTAAATTTGGAATTGTGGTTTGGACTTTGGATATATTAATCTAGACTATTTTTCAAGTCACACAAAATCATATTATCAAATAACATTGAACCGACCTTAAAATATTACTAGACTGAACACCTAAAATCGAAAAATTCATACGTACTATACTAGCTCTAGATCGGAGGAGGGCTGGGCCGTGGCCCGGGGAGGCCCAGCCCTAGATCCGCCACTGGTTGGAGGTCACACGACGTCGTTTTTCTCTATGCTTTTCGAAATGCGCTTCTTTTTCTTCTTCTTTGCCTAATTCTATTTTTGGAATTCTAAGTTCAACATTTGAATATTGATGTTATACAATTGCGTGTGAATTTTCACTATACGTTGGATCCAAGTATGATATATTATTTTGGTGTAATGTTATATGTTATTACTCATATGTTAAATGAGATTTGATATAATTTATAAACGTATAAACAATATAATGACTGTTTCACTTATTCGAGCTAAAATGGGCTAAAAGGGATCTGACCATTAACCGTCAACTCACTTACTTAACCTGACAAAGGGGCTAAGCGGGTTGACAACCTTGATGGAAACTGATAATCATATCTATAGACTGTATAACATTTGGTGCTTCCATTTTTTTCACTTGGTTTATGAATGATCATTAGGTACCGTATCATACATGTATATGTCCCAAATTAAGAAGAGGAAAGGAACAGAGAATTTGAACCAGCCATTCTAGTTTTCCCCACAACTAATCACTTCAAAAAATGTCCATATTTTGCGAACGGAAAAAAATTTGAACATAAATGAAATGATGGTAGTTGAAGGCAACTACGCACAACAATCAATTGGATGATGTATTAGGTTAAATTACTACCGCTGTGATAAATTAAAATGGAAGGAGAGTGAGAGTCGATGGTTGAATTCAGACCAAATTACTAGATCAAATCATAACATATTATCATTTTCCAAGTTGGTAATCCACCAATTTTGGACTTTATTCAACACCCAAAAAAAAATGGGTGGACTTCTGATTTGTAGGCAGAATCAAAGATTAGCAGCCATTAAAAACGTCATCATGGTGATTAACCATTGTCAATTGGTTTGACCTTTTTGACAGATACATCACAACCTGATGGCTGGCTGCTCAATCCCATGCATTTATATGTTTCCATCTGCCTATGAATGATAGTTATCTTTTGTCCTGTTTTTCATGACATCCTTAAACAGGACAGGCCTGCTGATGATAATGAACAACAGCCCATTTCAGGCTAAGTTCATGCTCTAGGATTTTTGGATTATAAAAATCTGGTTTAATTTTGGGCAGTTATCATAACAACTACTTCTTCCTTCAGATTGGTTGATTTAATCTTTTGGGGGATTGATAGGGTTGATAATGGGAGTTGTTGGGATCAACTTGGGGACTATAGATTTCTGGACTTTATTCTTCTTTTAATGCCATCATGAGTCATGTAAAGTCCTTTTCTTTTTCTTTCTTTGTTTCTCCACTCTCCTGAGCACCTTGAACATGTCAGGATTTTTGGAGGCTGTCTTGGTGTCCCCATCAAATCATTCATCCCAAAACCAAGCTTTGAATTCCAAGTCTGTTTTCCATGGTGGGAAATGAGAATCCACAAATATTATCAACTTTGTTGAACAAACATTCATCACATATTCGCTACAATACGAGTTGTCATTTGAAAGCTCAGAGTTTCGTCGTATGTGAGTTTGCTAAATGTCTAACAAAAGATTTTGTTCATTGTCGGACTTGAAGTTTGCAATGACATATAAATGATGATATGATATACTTTTAAATAGATTATAAATTACTTGTAGGTCTCGTTAATCACAACCTCGAGATTGTCATATTATCATAACTACAAATTATGCCAACAATAGTTACTGATGCAAACATTGGCCTGGATGAATACACTTATGCTAACATGAGAGTAAACCGTGAATAAATAATAAAAAAACTGTGTATCAGAAAACTTTAATACTATAGATTTGTAATCCGTTGAATTTGTCTCAAGAACTTAAACACGATTTCACCAATGGTAGTCGACCCTAAACTTGTTTGTCTAATAAGAGACTTGAGGTTTGGAAATATCAGGAGCCATTCATTGTCTTCAATCTGACTTGGGGGATCTTAATTAGTGGGTTGGTGTTAGTGGAGAGGAATTGAAATGCTTCCCTTTGTTGAAAATTTAAGGTATGCAATTGCTCCTCTTTTGGAATTATTGGAAGTCTGTCTCTTCTGTGCTGGATTTTCTGAACCATATGCAGTTTGTGAGTTGAGGTGGAGAAAATCAGCCCTTAATTAGCCTGCTGATTCAAGAAAATTGACTGCAGAACCTCAAAGAGAAAAATAGATTAGGAATATCAGGTTTGATTAGCAGAAAATCTCGTCCCAAAAAGAATTTAGGTATGAGTACACTAATGGCAAAGAGCTCATTTGGCTTGACATGGGATTGTATTTGCAGTCGTTTTTTGTTAACTCTGTGTAGTAGTTGACATGTTCTTACATAAAAGTTAACTATTTAATGAAATTGTTCGAACTCTAACTAGATTTATTTTTATGATGGTAATAACGTTTTATTGAATAATGAGAAGGAAATTTAACATACCATAAAAAAAGGGGACTTGTTCAAACTCGAACTAGTAATTGACTTCAACACAAAAATCGGTAGTCATATATTTGCAGCTCTAACACAAGCCACCTCTTACCTCAGCCAACATGAAGAGATAAAAATTTAGGCCTAATTTAGACCACATTCACAGACTTAAATTGTCATCACCATCACATACAAACAAAAATTTATGTTTATTAATATTCATGTTTGGAGTAAAATAAAATCATGACTCTTGACATGACTTTGATTTGGGTTACAAATCAGTAAATGTTCTTTGCATAAACATTTCATCATCATAGTGCTCCATATTCAATTATGCTTTCTTCAGCTCCCAGAGGTAAACATGACCGGTAGGAAAAAGTATAAAAAAGAATCGATCAAACTTCTATGAAGAACATCTTCGTGCGAATGTGATCCAATAGTAAATGAATTTGGCCTTTATTGTGGTTGAACACATGTTCATATTCCATTATGACAATTAGAGAATCAAACTATGTGTTTTGATTCATTTATCATCATAATCCATCTCGCAACTATCATGATGAAGATTTAGCTATACTTTAGCGAATGACCTCGTGAAATAAACAAAACTTAGGAGAAAGAAGGAAAAAAGACCTATCTAACTTTTTTTTGTGTGGGTACTCCTAATTTGCCCCCTTAATTTTTAGGAGAATACAAACTAGTCCCCAACCTTCTATACAAATCTGTATCAGAATGAACAGTTTTACTACTACTTCTACCCTTCTTTGATTTGCTTGACCTCTTCCTCCTCCTACCTTCCACCTTAAATTCACCCTCGCCACCATTCTTATGCTCATCACAATCCTTATCGTCTCTGGATTCATTCTTCTCTTCCAAACACTTCATCACAACACCTTTCTCTTTTGTGCCTTCACTTGGCACAATGTACACAAAGAACCCAATTGAGATGTCATTGAGCTCTAGCAAGCCCTCCAAGGTCTTGACCACTTTGGTCATTGTGGGTCTGCATTTGGCCTGGTGGCTAAGGCATTGGTGAGCCAAAGCTGCAGCCTTCTTGGCACCTTCAATTGAGTATTGGCCTTCGAGCCTTGGGTCCATTATTTGGTCAAGTCTTTGAGTGTCCTTTAGGAATGGCCTTGCCCATTTTATTAGTACTTGTTCTCTGGGTGGCAGGTTCTTGTCCACTGATCTACGGCCCGTTAGAAGCTCCAATAGCACCACTCCGAAGCTGAACACATCGCTCATTGTTGTCAAATGGCCTGAAAAGTATTTTCTTATAGTTATATGAGTCCAAATAATTATGCGATATCATACAAAAATGTACAAAATGTGGTTCAAAAAAATATAATCAACTCGTTAAACTTGTCAGCAACGAAAACTAATTTAAAAGAAAAAAAAGTCTGAAATCTACACAATTCATAACTCGGTTATTTCATAATCTGATAGACCCCCAATCTACCACCAAACATTATTGATAGGTAACTTGACTAATTGGCAACCCAATTGATCCACACGTCAGTCATTCGAGAACCGTATTGGTAACTTATCTAATTAATCCACAACTGATTCAACCTCTATTCGCTTTGACACATACCTGGTTAATCAACCCGTCAAACCCACACCTAACTTGCCCATTAACCAGTGATAAATTGCAACTCGATTAACCCGATTAACCAGTATGCAAACGACCCACAACTCATAACTCAATCAACCCAATCCAACCAAACCAGTGACTGATCTAACACCTATTGTAGGTTGTAACAAGTAAGTAGTAACAGCTAGTTGCTAGTTGGTGTGATTTTGTACCGGTTGATATGTATTCAGGAGCAGCATAGCCTTCAGTCCCCATCACTTGAGCTGTAACATGGGTTTCATCCCCTTCTGGCCCATCTGTCGCCAGCCCAAAATCCGAAAGCTTTGCATTGTACTCCTGCTCACAAAGAAAGAAATCACCAATTGGCTCAGAAAAGAAACCCAAAATCACCAATTAATTAAAGCTGCAGCCTTTCCAATTTCTTCTGCTAAAGGACAAGGAAAAAAACAGAGTACATAAATCCTCTGCTTACCGAGTCCAACAAGATATTGGAAGTCTTGAAGTCGCGGTAAATGACCGGCTTCTGCTCCTCGTGGAGGAAAGCCAGCCCTTTTGCTGCCCCAAGTGCGATTTTCAGCCTTGTTAGCCACGGCAGAGCTGCTGCATAATCTGCATTGATTTTTCATTCAGTGTTCATTAAACATGTTGATCATGATCAGAAACTCAATATAAAGATGGAAACTTTTGATTTGAATTGGGGCTTTTACTTCTGAAAAGGAGATGCTCAAGATTGCCGCGCTCCATGTATTCATAGACCAGAAGCCTCTGTTCATTCTCGCAGCAGTATCCGATCAAGTTCACGAGGTGGTCGTGCTTCAACTGTCCGAGAAAGATCACCTCTGCCTGCAACAAATTAAGTGAACCCAAGACAGAGGAAAACTCGAATTAGGAAATATGATCACTAAAATTTTGAGTCACTGTTACAGAACTTAAATTTTTTAACCAACTTGTTATGTGAAGTTCGGAATAACTAAAACCGTCAAGTCTTTTCTCCAAATCGTTTAAATTAAAATGTCAAACTCAACAATATTGGCTAGCTTGTGCAATACGTTTAAACTCATATGCGATCCAGACTCGAAAAAACTTTATACTTAACTCGATTACAATAATTATAGACAGAGGGGTCAGCATGATATATTTTCTGATTTCGGGTGAACTTTTGACACCATCATTTGGACAAATTTGGACGAAATGACAATCGTATTAGTTGTTCAAAATTTTGGTGACAATTTCATTAAAAAAATCAAAATGAAATTGAAGCATTTGTTGATGACCTATAAAATTTTTAAGTGATTGTTTATGCAATTGATAAGATCACTTACCAACCATTCCCTATGACCCTGGGAGCCATCCAAGTCCAGGACTTTGACAGCAACAGGTTGAGCTTTCAAGCCTGGCCTGAGCTTGGGATCAACAAACCCTTTGAAAACTGTACCAAACCCACCTTCCCCAAGGTAATTGCTCCTGGAGAAATTGGCTGTGACCTTCTGAAGCTCTTTCATGGTGAAGATGTGGAGGTTGAAGACAGGGTTTGAGAGGTCACTCATCACTGAGAGCTGTGATTGTGGGCCACTCCAATCCAAGAGTGAGATCCTGTTTGAAGAAGATGAAGCACCATTCTTCTTGCTCTTTGTGGAATCTGGATTATTTGGATCTTTGGGCTTGAAGCAGTTTAGAAAGTTTGGCCTCCAACTGGAACTTCTCAAGATACCCATTTTTTGTGTGAAAAGGCTGCTACTTTTTTTGTTTCCTTTGGTGGTTTGTTCCAAAGGGGGTTTTTGTGCTTAGGATTTGTCTAATTGCTTGTTAGGTATTTATAGACTTGGCTAAACAAAATATTGTTAAGTGGGGAAAGGGGAAGGAAGAAAGAAGGGGAGGGAATGAGGAGGACAAATAGTAACTTGTTGGAATTAATATAATGGTTTTGAAACTTAATATAGAAAAGAAGGTGGCCAGTTGGTTTTTCTTTTCTCTTTGTTGTCCAATGTGATTATTTCATAAAGATTTATATTTATGTTTTTATATGATCTTCCATTGAGATGGGGTAGCTTGTTGATGACTCTCTCTAAGAAGCAACCATCTCTACTTTCAATTTTAAATATTGCCCCCATTTTTACTTGTTCTTACTTGTTTTCTTTCTCACCCTATTAGGAAGGAGGCAATGCACCATTTTTCTTCCAATTTTGTGTAACTCCCCCTTGCCATTTCTTGTTTTCTTTTCTTCCAAGTAGAGAGAATAGTTTACAATATTTTGATGAGAAGTCATTCATATAAATTGAAAAATCATACGAAACAATGATTTAGTCTAGTGATAATGTCACTTGTTTGAACAAGGAGGTTCCAGACTTGATTCACTTAATAAGTAGCAACTAACAGGAAAAAAAAATTAAACACACATATATCATCCTGATAAAAAAATTTATGTTTAAATAGAGATAGATCTAAAGTTTTTATTTCTATTTTTTTCAAAAATTTGATTTCGAGACACTTAAATTTTCAATATAATACGTACGTTATCAAATTATATGATCAAGCATGTCTTTTATTGAAATTTCTTTGATATAATATTTTACTTAAATGGCTTTGTGTGCTAGAATTGTGTGAAAATACTTAAACCTAAACTTCCAAACAAGCTTATTTGATAGAATAAATCAAATTTGATAAACAACATAAAAGTGACACTTAGTATCTCTTTTGAACTTTCAATTTATTGAGACATATTTGCTATTTGCTAACACAACATCAAAACATTTGATCTTCCACATGAAACAATAAAATTATCGACAATATAATCAAGAACATTGAAATGTTAAACTCGTCTGAATTGATCCATATATAGCCTCCTAAATCCCTACACTAGGGATCACAACAAAACCCGAACCCACGGGTACCCACCCTATTTAACCCGGTCAACGTGGGTAAAATCCGTGTTGACGGGTTTTGGGTCGGGTTTGGGTTTAAACCCGTTCACTATTCACCAGGTTGGATTTGGATTTAGGTAAACCCGACCCATGGGTACCCGCCCACACACATATATTTAATTTTCTCGGTATATTTAATATTCTAAAAAACTAATCTTATTTATGTTTGTGGAGACATGTCTAATTTTTTCTTTCAAATTGTGTAGAATGAAGTTGATGTTATCGAGTGGAAAGCGAAGAAACTTAATTGAAAGGAAGAAGCTTTCAATTAATCATGTTATCGAATTGAAAGGAAGAAGCTTTCAATTAATCATGTTATTCAATTTTCTTGATTTTTTAGATTGGTGTTGAACAATTTGTATAGTTAATTTGTGATTTGCTTGAATTTTCTAGAATGGTGTTTTATATATGGATAATTTGTATTGAGAGATTGATATTTGACTTTAATTTTGATAGGAACTTATTATTGTAAATTTTTTACGACAAAAACCCATGGGTACCCAGCAAGTTGGGTTGGATTTGAGTTTTTCAAACCCAGTAAGTTTTACCCTGAATTTTTTTCACGGATAAACCAATGAATTTAGGTTTGGCTTTGGCAAAACTCGATCCAACCCGACCCATTACCATCCCTACCCTACACAAGTTTCCTTGTGGGTCGGGTGGACACATCATGTGTGGAGAAGAGTGGCCAGTCTTCCATGGCTACATTCTTGACTTTGAAAGGAGAAAAGCCTGAAAGTCAGTTAATAAACTCTGTAGTGGATTGGTCCACGTCCACATGTATTACGATAATATTACTAATTAATCAAATAAAAGTCATGGTCCGATCCCTTTTCTGCTATTTGGCCTTATGATGTTGGTAAAGGTGTGTGCTGAATACGTTCTTGCTTCAGTTTCCGGCGCACCATTTTTCACACTTAATATGTTAGAATATAGTAACCAACTAGAGTGGGTCCCGACCAGATGGCTGGAGGAAGGTGAGATATGAAATTTGATAATGTAATGAGGTGTATAGCTTATTGTTGTATAGTTTTTTTTTGGAAAACACGTAATAAAAATAATAAATTTTAGTAGGGAAGAGACATGAATGATGCAACAAATAAAAAATCAGCCTTATGAACCAAAATAAAGTACATGTTACCTTGTGAAACAATATTGCTTCTGGTAATATGATGAGGTGGAGTAAGTTTTTGTAGAAACCGAATTTCAGAAAATCGAATAAAAAATCGCCTATCCCCCCGGTTTTCGGAAAATTAGCATATCACAATCGTTGCTAGCTTTTACTCGGCCCGTTGGCCGATTAATTTGCTTTATAAAACTTTTATCTTGTCGTCATTGTGCTTTCTGATTTTTGCCAGACCATGATAAAATCTAAGGAAATCAAGAATGAACAACACGCTTTGGGATAGGAACCGTCGTTCCTGTATCCCTAGAAAATGGTGGTAAACACGGACTCACCGACCAAACTAGTTTGTATTGAGATTTTTATCGGGTATCAGGGAACCATGTGATTATAAATTTCTTTTCGGTGATTCATGTGATTATAAATTTGACTTGATCAAAACGGGCCAAAATTTGAAATTCAGCCTATTTGACCGACCCATGCCAAACTCTAATTAATCTTTACTTTTAAACTTTCTATTTGAAAATAAAAATAGTGAAAAAAAGAGATGACTGCAATTCGTCATTTACACATCACTGATTCAGGATTAAAACCATAGAAATTCGAAAGGAAACTGAAAAATATTTAGAATCGTTTTAATGTTAAAAATAATCAAATAGATCTTTCTGTTTAGTTTTTTACTAACAAATACCAAACAATTTCCTATAAAATACACTATAATTTAATCATTATGATATCAAATAATTACATAATATATATTTGAAATGATAAAAATTGGACTAATTGGGTTGGTCGAGGTAGAACCATTGAATAACTTTAAAACAAATTATATTTTCGCCCATAAGATATAAAATAATAGCATAATATATATTATGCTAGAGAAAATAGCTTGTTTTAGAATGGCAAAACCATAATGTTCATTTTTTTTACTTGATGGCCAAATCTCGTGTAGGTCAGGTCCATTCAACTCTTTTATTTTATGGTTAGCGATTAGCCCATTAGAATCCATGCATTAGTTTATTGTTAATTTTTTTTTATTCTTAGCAATAAAAAGGAGTATTATTTTTGCCTTTTCATATATATTTTACCACCACGGAGAAATAAAAGGGCTTAAAGAAAAAAGTTGACACTCCTCGACTCGTTTAAATCCGCATGTGTATGGTGCTACCTTTGGTAAGGTGTTTTGAGAGTGGTGGAAACACTACAATAAGATGACAGTGGATGGCAAGCCAAAAGCCGAGTGCAAGTACTGTAAGAAGAGGCTTGTTGGAGACCCATCAAAAGGAACAACTCATCTGAAGAATCATTACCATCGATGTCCTAAAGTGAAGCAGCCTGGAGATATAAAGCAACAACTCTTACTAGGAAATCTGAAGAAGGAGAAATTCCAGTTGACACTGTTCAACTTCAGCCAAGAGAATTCTCGAAAGGGATTGGCTCAGGCAATTAGAAAGCATGAGTATTCTCTCTCAATCATGGAGCATGAGGGTTTTAAGAGTTATAGCATGAGTTTGAATCCACTAATATGTGGACATGAAAAACAAGTTGCAATGGAGCTTTTGATGAAGAACGAAGGTCGAGTGGCAATAACCACTGATATGTGGACATCTTCTCAGAAGAATGGTTTCATGGCAGTGACTGCACACTATATCGATAAGAATTGGACTTTATAAAGTCGAATTATTAGGTAATTTGTTGTGTTCATTCCCTAAAAGTCTATGATTACTAAGTTGTATTCCCTTATTATAATATGTGAGTACTAATGGTCTACTGCCTTGTTTTACAGTATGTGTAAAGAGATGTGATTATTCCTTACTTCAATGATTACTACTGCCTTTTGAAATTTGATGTTATTACTTGCACTATTGCCTTGTGATCTCTACCCAGTATTATTGCCTTGTATAATTACTACCCAGAACATGTTTAAGTTTAATTGAGTTGACTGTTTATTTGTACTACTTCTTTGTAATTACTACTCATAAATAAGATAACGTTTGAATCCCTGTTGCTGGCTTGTTACGATTGTGATTACTTTAGGTTTATTTCCTCCTTGTAAATGTAATTACTTCCTTGTAATTACTTCCTTGTAATTACAACTCAGAAGTCAGATAACATGTTTAAATTTATTTGAGTTGATGTGATTACTGTACTTGTACTCCTTCCTTGTGATTATTACCCAGAACATGTTTAAGTTTAATTAAGTTCAATTAAATTCACTATTTATTTGTTCTTCCTTGTAATTACTACTCAGAACATGTTTGAATCCCTGCTCGTTACAACTGTTTCAGTTTAATTAAGTTCACTCGTTTTTTATTTACACGTTCATTTATGTACCAGTGAAGTAAGTACTTTGTGAAGCTTTGTTTGATTGTATAGTGGATTGGAACCTCGGCCATAGATTATCAGTTGTCACGGTTGATAAGTGCTCGACTAATGACACAATGATGAGCCACTGATCGAGAAGCTTCCTTTAGAGTCTCTCTTGAACAATGGAAGCATGATTCATATGAGGTATTGTGCACACATATTAAATCTCATTGTCAAAGAAGGTCTTAAGGTGATTGGAGATGGCATTGACTGAATTAGAGAGAGTGTTCGTTTTTGGCTGGCGACACCAAAGAGATGGGAAAAGTTTGTGGAGAATACTCGGCCGCTTTAGGCAGCACGCGTGATTCATTGTCAAAATGGTAAGAAGCTTATACTTGCTTGTGACACTAGATGGAATTCAACTTATCTAATGTTGAATACTGCTTTGGGGTATAAGAAGTTTTTTATCGGTTAAGAAATCAGGAGCCAATGTACAAATGCTTGCCTACTGAAGATGATTGGAATTTGACTGAAGAAATCTGCAGTAGGCTAAAAAAGTTATATAGTGCAACTGAAATTTTTTCAGGCACTAAATATCCGACTACCAACTTATGTTTTGAAGAAGTTTGTGAGCTTAAGATTGCTTTAAGGCAGTTGTGTGCTTGTGGAGTTGAAACCATTGAAACAATGGCAATGAACATGTCGGAAAATTTTGACAAGTATTGGTCCGAGGTGCATTCTTTAATGGGAGTTGGAGCTATACTTGATTCAAGGTATAGGACTAAAGTAATGGATTGCTACTTTTCCAAGATTTATGGTGGGGATAGTAAGGTGCAGAAGGAGAAGCTGATTAGTATATGTCGTAAGTTAGTTGAAGACTATGAAGAGAAGGAAAGAGAGCAAGATAAAGTAAATGATGGGGTTCCAATGGACAGTTCAGGAGCTGCTCCAGGTAAGAAGGAAGCATCAAGCAAATTGGCTATATATGCTTCTAGAAGGAAAAGAAAGCCTACTAGATCAGAACTGGATTGTTACTTGGAAGATGGAATTATACCCAACACACCTTATTTTGATGTTTTGTGTTGGTGAAGTCAAATAGAAGTAAATATCATATATTGCATAAGGCTGCAAGAGATATTTTGGCGATTCCAGTTTCTACAGTGGCATCAGAATATGCTTTTAGTACAAATGGAAGGGTGATTTCTTCTCATCGAAGTAGGTTGGATCAAAATACTGTAGAATGTTTAATGTGTGCTCAAAGCTGGTTGCGTGCTACTTCTCAAGCTCAAGGTAATTATCACAATTCCAAGTGTTTATTTCTTCACATATACATAATCTATGAATCTTTCTAACTGTTTTATGCATGAGTGCAGCTGGTTCCACTACACAAAGGCCTCATATGGTACTATACTTGAGGATTCTGATGGAGAGGAAGGGAATGATCCTGAGGTGCTGATCCATTACATTTTCCTTTTCAATTACAACATTTTTTGGCTGTTTGGCTGTTTCATGAGTGTTTAGTTGTTTCCTTTTTCAATTTCACCTACAACTATGTTTGACTTGTTCATGTTTTATGCATATATGTGAAGGTGCAGGCTAATGGTATGCAAAGTTTTTGATAATGATGAGCAATATATTAAGAGAAGAACAAGCAACAAGTGTACAAAAAAGAACCCATAGCTATGTCATCACCAGAGGGAGGTGTTTGTTTTTCTACAGACTGAGGAAGGCTAACTGGATGCTTCATCTCATCATCTGTTGCATGAAGTTTGAAGACTGAAGTTTCCAGATTCTTCAGTTGATCAACTTTTGTTATGTTCTTATGATTTATGCAATCACTTTTTGGATCGGATTTCAGTTCTTAGAGGATGCTTGAGAGTTTATTTTGGGTGATGATGAATTGAATTTGGAATTTTCTTTATGGATTATATGTTATATCACAGATTAAGTAGCTATATTTTGATGAATGAATGGATATGCAAAATTAAAGGCTGGTAACTAAAAATGAGACAGGAGTGCAGGGTTGGTATATGATGCATTGTTGTTAGTACATTTGTGTAAATGAGAATGGAGTAGGGCGGGTTTTACCCGCTCCGTGCGAGGCACAACCTGGGTCAAAAAACAGCGACCCGTTGTGGGTCGCAGGGCGGGGCGATGGATACGAAGGCAGGGCACGAGTTTAGGGATACCTGCCCCAAACATGACTCGTTCCCATCCCTAAGTACGAGGTGTGTATGAATTTATATATTTTTAATTAGGACGGAGATAAGATGGTTTATAGATCTGACCTCAAACCGCCCCACTTTCATCCTTACTTCAATCAGTGTTACGGTTCTTTAATGTCTACTTTGGGGTTTATTTTATTTTCTTATCATTTTTCTCTTATTTAATTGGTCGAAAAAGTCTTTTGTATTATTTCGTATCTATGTTATTTTTGAGATATGTATGGAAAAAAGAAACTATTGACTTAATCCCATGGTTTCTCCTTCTCCGGATTATTGTCTGTTGGTTTTGCACAAAATAATGATATACCCCCCCCCCCTGAATTTTCACGAAGAAAATCTATATAAAATAAATTCAAAGCAAATGTTTGATTTAATAAAAAAAATGAAAATGAACAACTACAAGAGGGACACAAGCACATGTTCAACCGTGGAGCATGCAATTTGTTTTTATCAAATGATTTTACTATATGCTTTTTATAACTCCAGTTGTCACTAAAAGTGTCCCAAAACGTTGTTCTAAATTTTCCTAAACAAAAGCTCATTGACCTAACTTGATCATATATTTACATACTCATGATATGTGGTATTGGAATCAACCGTGAAATATATTGATATTAAAGTATCAATCTGACCCAACCCGGCAACATATGTTCCATCTCTATCACAAGGACAAAATTATTATGCTTTTATTATTTATTTTATATTTTCTCGTTCCAATTGATTGGTCATCGTCCTGACAGAGAAGAAGTATGAACCTTAGATTAAACTTTGTCTGTGGCCCGGGTGTTAGAAGTGTTTTTTCGGATTAAACTTTTGAAGAAACACCTCTAAAAGTTCGGCTTTTGAAAAGCCGAAAAGCGCTTTTATATAACATAAAAGCAGAAGCTCCAAATTGGAGCTTCTGCGAAAAGCTGTTTTGAAAATACAAGATTATCCTTGCCATATTTTTATTTTATTTCAGAAAATATAATTTTATTTTATTTAAAGTATAAAATCATATTATTTAATATAAAAGAAGTCAAACAAGATTCATTTTAACTACATTTTATTGTTTAGAATTATTATTCATAGTTTATAATAGCTTAGTTTGGCCCTGCTGTAGTTTTTGCAGAAGCCGCTTCTGGCTGGAGCTTTTAGATAAGTACTTCTAAAAAAAACAGTTTAGTGTTTGGCTGTAAAACTATTAGAAGTGCTTTTTAATAGGAGCGGTTGTGTACAATGACTATAAAGGACTTATAATATAAAATATGAATATAAATTCTAAACAATAAAAAGTAGTCAAAATGGATCTTGTTAGATTTCTTTTATATTAAATAATTTATTTTATAATTTATTTTATTTTTAAAATAATATAAATGAAGGAAAATTGTATTTTCTGAAATAAAATTAAAATATGGTAAGGATAATCTTGTATTTCAAAACAGTTTTTCGCAGAAGCTCCAAATCGGAGCTTCTGTTTTTATGTTATACAAAAACGCTTTTCGATTTTTTAAAAGCCGAGCTTTTAGAGGTGTTTGGCCCTACTTCAGCTTTTGAAGCCGAAAAGCACTTCTAAAAGTCGGGCCAAACATAGGCATTATAAGTCCTTTATAGTCATTTTACACAACCTCTCCTATTAAAAAGTATTTTTAATAAATTTTCAACCAAACACTCAACTGATTTTTTTTGAAAAGTACTTCTCTAAAAGTTCAAGTTAGAAGCTACCACAAAGCCAAACTGAACCTTTGAATATATTAACGGGTCGTTTGCTTCAAGGTTTTGTTGATGGATTTGGTGATGGACTTGCATTTATCATGGACTTTAACAAAAGTCTATTGTTTGCTTGATGGAATTTGAGGGAGTAAATCTGTGGGGCCCACAGAGTTTGGAGGTCCAAATCCGTGGACCCCACGGACTTGGAAGTTCCACCCATGGAGGTGGGAATTGGGTGATGGATTTAAATCCATGATGGCATTTTACTAGTTTATCCCTACTTATTTTACCTAATGACTAATCTACCCTTCCTTCTTCTCTGGTGGCGGCCTCCAACTCTCCGTCCTCAGTTTTTCATATTGAGCAATGAATGATAAAGGACTCTCACGTTTGTTTCTCCTTGTCTCTTTCTTTTTTTGGGCTTGTTTAACATTAATTTCTCGCATAAGTTGTGAATTTCGAGATGAAATTTTTTATTAAGCGTGGTGCTCGAGTTTGACCAAAAAATCGGGACATTTTCAATTGTGGTTGAATTTCACATCTTCGTCTACTGAGTCTTCTATTTACTCCTCTATTGATATTTCTAACACTTTTTGCTCATCTTGTGCATTATTGCTAGATCGACAGTTAGATCCAAAAATTAGGGAGTTGTGTCATCTCCAAACTATTATGCATTTCTATATTTGTAATTGAACGAATTCACAAAGTAGAAGTTCGGTTACTTTGTATGCATTAGATTTGTTTTTAATGAAAATATAATTACATAAGGGTAACAAGGTAATTTGTGTTTCATATCCACAAATCTAATCAAATAAAATCCATTATCAAATCCAATAAGCAAACAATAGACTTGTTCAAATCCATGATGCCACCAAATCCATCATATATCCATATGGTTTTTCAAAACCCAGGTTTTACCAAAACCCTCATATTTCAAATCCATGAAGCAAACGACCCGTAAGTTATTGTATGTCGAGGAGCGACAATAACCTTGCACAACTTCCAAAAAATAGTTAAAAATGCACATAAATCTTGCAAAAAAAAAAATTGATAGGACAACATCAATACTTCTCTGTCCAATTACCACAGTTCAAATCTCTTTGACCTTCATTGTTCCCCAGCATCCAATCACTCAAATTTATATTCTTACCATTTGGGTGAATAAATTAGAATTAAGACGAGAATGAGCAGGTAATTGAGTAGTTTAATTTAGTGCTTGGCATTTGTCTCAAGTAAAACCAGTCTGCTCAACCGCCAGAACGATTCCATGCATCCAATCGTCGGCCGGCGGCTGCCAATTTGCCGCCATCAAGTCTTAATATGCTTCTTTCCCTTTATATAATTCAAGTTGTTTTCAATCGGTTTATCCAGCTGATGATTGGGAGTCATTCGAAGCTGTGTTTTTTTTTTTTTATGGCGTGTCATCAAAGGTTATCTCATTTACGAGAAATTCTCAAACAGAAGGAACTAATTGATGGTGAGGATTTAGAGAGTGTGAAGTATCTTGTTTGTTCGGAGGGTCGAGAAAATGTTATATGTGTTTATGCGTTGCAGGGTGGCTGTGGAATTTTGGAACCTTGTTGGTCTTAATCATTTACGCTTACAGGTTTACCATATGCATGTTTTTGTGGGCTGGCGGTGGTTCCTTTTTATATACAATGCATTTTCAATGACATTCTCAATCGACTTGTATTTGGGTATTGGCGCATTTGGAAGACCCGATGTTCGACCACTTATGATTATATCCAATTTCCCCCATCTTCCATGGTGCGCCAATTTCACTCTCAAATATTGGAAGAATGGACTTCTACTCAAGCTTTGGCTGCATCAAGTAGCCGTCGCTCCTCACAGTCGGTCCCTCCTGGGGTTCACCATCCTACTCCTCCTCCAATCCCTCATGGTTCTATCTTAGGGGGTCGTTTGGAAGTTGTGATTTCAAATGGTGTATTGAGCTAATTCATGTATTTGTGAGGTTAAGTCGTTTTTTAGGATATATTGAACTAGAATATATGCATTCACTTTTTGGAGGCCCCACCACAATCACTCAATTGAGGGATTGTGAATCTCTACTTTTTGTAGAGTCACAATCACTCAAATTAACTTTTATGCCTTTACAACAAAAACACAATCTAAATCTCCAAACAAAGTATTTGTCTAATACATCAATTGATTCAATACATTAAGGGCTCGTTTGGAAATTGCGAATGTTAAATCGTTGCATTGTAATGAATCACCATAATATAAATGCATGTATTGATACAATGGATCTATTGTACCAATACATTGTTTGGTTGTTGAGATTCCACTTTATCCATTGATTTACATAAAGTTATTTTTATGAGGAAATGTCATATTTACCCTCAACTTTTAGTATAAGACAAAAACTATTAGGGATATAAATGAAAAGAAAAAGTTGACACAAATCTAAAAACAGCAATTTCAACTTTTAGTTGAGATTGTATAATGCATCATTTTTTGTGATTGTTGGTGGAACCTACTTAAACAATGCATGTATTGTTTTACACTTTGGCACTTCCAAACATTCTATTGTACATAATACATGTATTCAACAAACACAACTCTAACAATCACAACTTCCAAACGACCCCTAAATGATAATACACTAATTGACCCAATACATCAATTTGAAGAATCACAACTTCCAAACAATCCCTTACTTCACTTTGTGGTGCATAAAATCTTCCTTTGGAGGAGGAGTGTGTTTTGTTGGTTTTGTAGGGACAAACGACATCCACCTTGCTTTTGGAAATTTTTATGATTATCTAGATGACGGCATGACACTCTCATCATTGAACTCACGACCCTCAGAAATGCACTCAGGTAGTGTCTATCACATTCAATCTCTAATGTTTCCTTTTGTGGTGATGCTTAGGTGATCATACAAATGATAAATCGAAAGGACTCAGATCACGCAACTGCTTGCAGCCTTCTATCTGAAGCTCAGGTCCTTCGAGCCTCCATTCAGGTTCCATCGTTCCACTTTGTCCCGCGTAAGTATAATAGGGATGCCCATCTCATGGCGAAACAAACCCTCTCATCGTTGGATCGTTGGTTGGTCGGCCAACAGATCTTTCTTAATTCTACTTTGTAATTTTGACCTGCAAAGATCCCTTATTATTATGTTGAATCTACTCTTTTCCCTCTTGGGATATCTTTTGGAAAAGAAAAAAAAAATAAAGCTCAACCTACCAAGTAAAAGACCTTTTTAACCTAGCTAGCTACTTGCTAGTTAAGCAAATGAGGTTGTAGTTTATCATATGGAACAATTTATATCCATGTCCACAAGAGACCGTTTTCCCAAAGCTAATAGTTACCGCTAGCTTTAATAATTAAGCAAAACTCTACTGTACATGAAAGTGGAATACATGGAAAACGTGGAATGCCCTATGTTATCTTTTTACCACTATAACTAATAAATAACAAATTGGAACTTACTACATACCAACTTTTTAAACTTTTTTACGTCGTAATCCTTTAGAGTTTTAAGCCTGCAAGCAAAATGGGCGTTGGGTGGATAGGAAATTGCCTAGTATAGGAGGAGGATCGGCTCTACTTCTTAGTTCTTAGAGGCTTAATTTCTTCTCTCCTTCCAACTACTTTGAAGTCCCAGAGTTTTGTCAAACGAGTATTCATTTTTGTTTGAAGTTTGTACAGAGATTCCATATTGATATGCATCATGTCGAGAACCAGTTCATGTCAATAACTCGATTTATTGTCAGAGACTCAAATTTACGCCTTATATTATTTTCTTACCCGTATCTTAAACAAGATTCTATACATGGACTCAAATCAACTGTTAATGTTGGGGATCCTAAAATTTCAAACACGATACATTCCGATAAAAATGGTAAAATCATTTTAGAAAATGAGAAATACTTCCTCTCCTTAATAACTAGGAGAAACTAAGAGAATGAATGTTATCAGTTAGCCAAAAGATTGTTAAAGTCTTGGATGGACTGTTATCCGTTGAAAGCATCAAAGTAAGTGGTACTCCAAGGAAGAATGGACCATTGAAGAACATGAACAAAGAACCAAGAAAGCAAGAACAAAGTATTGTTGGCGAAGTCTTAGGAGTAATATAATGTGTTTTATGCAGCAGATGTGTTATGGAATTTACGGTGTAATCAATGTATTAGGAAGAAATGTCTTGTCACATTGAAAAACAGAGTGGGGCCAAAAACCAGTTAATCAACCGTATTTTCACGTTAATCATCACAAACAAAAATGATTAATATCCCTATCAAAAAATCATTGTGCAATTATATATTGAATGAACTCCGTGCTCATGAACAAAACTAAAACCTTGACGACCAACCACGTATCTCTAAATCAAGTAGGGATGGCAATGAATCGAGTTAGGTTAGGTTTCTCTGAACCCAAACTCAATCTAACGGGTGCACTCATTGAAAACCACGGTAAAATACAAATTTGATTTTAGAAGTGAAAACTCCATTTAATCTCATGGGTATCCAGGGAGGCATGGATACTCATGGGTTCATGACATAAGCATATATATTATTTCCACAAACACCCACAATGTTATGTTATCAAAAGTTGATAAATATATCTTCATAAACACTACTAACATCAATAAATGATCCATATTATTAGGTTTTTATTTTTATAAAACCAATTACATTCATAAATTATTCATATTTTTATGATTAGAAATAAAATGACATCGTTTTGCTTCATGGGTGCAGGTCGGGGAAAAGCATGTTGAGTTTTAACAGAATCCAAACCCGAACCAACCCGTCAATTTCGAAAGCAGATAAAACTCGCACCCGACTTGAAACCCGTCAACACTCTGTTTTACTCATTTTGACCGGATTGAATCGTCGTGGCCCGTGAGTTCGAGTTGGATTGCCATCCCGAAAACTAGGTCTACTAAGTCAATTGATGTCAAGTTGGAAGCCAGGAGAACGGGGAAGGCCGATGATTCCACATTGGGGAAGAAGGCCACGAGAAAAAGTTGCAAGGAAAATTCGATTCCAGGTAGGCCATCTTTTCTTTACCAAGGGTTTACGTTTTATGGGCTTGTAGGCCTTATGCCAATATGTGTCGGCAGTCAATACAGGGAGATGGAAAGTAAGTAAACACTTCACACAGTCTTAGCTCTTGATTTTGATGATTAAAGATCACACCTTTTCTGCATCTTGGAATTTCCAGGATGTTCATAATCATGGATACTTAGTATTTTCCCTTTCAAGGACTCAACAAAAAGCAGGGTTTGTTAGACTAGGGATAAAACGTGTCTGCTGGAACGAAGTATAGAGAACCTTCATGGAAGTTGGTTTGTTTCCCCATTCAACCTACCAACCAATTTGTGGTTGTCACATGAATACGATCAAGCTATTGTCTTACAAGATTAGCAGGAGGACTTGAGCACAAACGTTATTCACCACCAAGGTAATTGTCCGAAGAATTTGTACTATTTCTTTTGGATCGAAGACAAAAAATCGAATGTTAAACCACAGAGATGACGAGTTAAGGCATGTCGAACACTGCCACTTGCATACACTGGTGGTCCTGGAACTCGGATATTATGAGTATGTACCAGTTGGATCACACAAGGCAATTTCTTTGGGACTTGACACTTGACAAAGTCTGAATTGATGCTTGCTGCCTAGGACTCGAGAGATTGTTGATTTAAGGTGACAATTGGATCAGACAGAATAGGCTATTTCTTCACCAATCTTCACTACCAAATCCCTAGGGTACCAGCCGATCATCTCAGGTTCGTAGATCAAGCTGTCATTAATGGCGTTCCAAATTGACAAAGTTTGACCCTTTTTCATGACTTGTATGCACTTGACGCCATGTAGGACGGTGGCCACGAGAAATGGAGCCAGACAACAAACCTTTAGCCATTTCTGCAAACCCTTCTCTCTTTTTTTTTTTTTTTCCTTTTTCATTCAGAAAAGAAGTGGGGGGTTTCAACTTTCAAGTTTGATTACATACATTCAGCCAAAAGTTATGAATGTTTCACAACATCAAACCAATTTCTGAGGGTGAGGAAAAATGGATAGCGGGCTAGAAAAGGGGGGGAAAAGAAAACAGGTGCCGGAAATATACAACTGCAGGAAACAACAAATCAAGAAAGCCCAGATCAGTGCCAATTCATTCACAGATTCTGAGCATTGAAACAAGGATGTTTGCTTAGAAGTTTTCGCATTACCTCGTTGTACGTGAGATGGGGCTTCCCAAAAATGATATATATTTACACAAAAGGGAGCCTGCAACTTTTGATGAACTTTGAGACGACCCGTAGAGAGAAAAAGAACATGATCTCTTTCATTCAATCTTTAGTTGCTGCTATCTGAAAACAAGGTTTCCATTCTGCTGACCTCTGAGATTCTCAATCAGCGACTGGTAGAACGATCTGAACGCTTTGATATCAGCACCCTGCACACACATTGATGACATATTAGGGCAAGAAATTCGTGTTGGTGCTTCAGAAACTGAACCCCACGCCTAAAGAGAAGGCATATTTACCTGTAACTTTTGGCAGTATTGTTCTGCCAAGTCTTGAGGGCAATGTACAGACTGAAAGCTTTTGGATACAAAATGAATGAGGAAATCGTTACCGAACTTTTCATACATGACCTTCTGAGCCACCACTATTTCGCCAAACAAAATGAGCTGCAACAGAGGTAAGAACATGAAATTGCTGTCATCAGATTCTTCCAACAACCATAGCAAGGGAAGAGTAGGGTTAACGTTATTTGTAGTTCATGTACTATGCCATATTAACAAACAGATATGTGTACCATGTCGTCTCTTTAGTCCCTAGATCAACATTTTTTTTTTGTAGGAATGTATATATAGTTTAGATCAACCCAGGTTTAGTAAGCATATTTTAAATCACTCTTAATGGCGGCACTGCTGTTAAAAGTACATGTGCTAGGGCGGAGAATAACTAATGAGATAAGATTTAGGGGCGAAAGAAGAATTCACAGGATGTGGGACATATGATGAGACCTCAAGACGTGCTTATAAAGAACGGCTTGACCGTACTATAACGTATTTGGATGTTATGAGCTAGAAATGGTTAATTGATGCAGTACAAGGACTTATTTGAATATAAACAAATAATAGGGACTAATAATTCCAAGTATAAACAATTCCAAAAGTTCTTACCGTGTTTGCATCACGGAAGTCGAAAGATTTATCAAGTACACTGTACAAGCAACAGTTTGTTCCGAAGACTTCGATCACAAAACTCTGGAATCCGGGCACCTGAAAAAGCTCTAGCCCATTAATCCAGTTCGTATATCAGTGAATATGGACCTATGAATAACAGAATAGAAGACGGCAAACCTTTTCTTCACCACCATAAGGTCCCACAGACCAATCCTTAATTAATCTGATGAATATCTGGACGCATGCCTGACTTGCAAAACAAGAATAGAACCACCATATCAAAATTATGCTCGGATGATTCAAGAAGATCTAACATTAGCTGAACTGATATAAGTTAACGCACCTTTCTTACAACCGTATCCTTATGATTGCAAGCTGTGTACAGTAGCAACTGCATTGTTGGTTCCAAATAAGCTCTACTTTTGGTAGAGAGGAAAACTGATGATAGACCATGGGTAGTTATCACATGGAGAAACGTGTAAAGAGTTTTCTGGAGTTCTTGCAATTCCCTCATTTCCTAGCAATAGGAGAAAGAAGGACAAAAGAAACAAAGAGTACATCTTTAGTTTATGGATTATCAAGACAATCAGCTGATACAGGGGACTTTCCAACCACTACACAATGATTTAATAATATTGATTACATTTCTTACCTCAGTATTGGTACCAGGTCCTGAAGGAAAGCCATTTCTTGGAATTATGGGAAAGATCCTACCAGCAATGGTGGGGAAAACTTCTTCCAGAATGCCGTGAACCGAGGTGTTAAATTTGCATATGAGCTGATTGAGCAGTACAAGTAATCCAACCATTTCCTTTGTCTGCATAAAAAAAATTGGCTCCCTGTGAAGCAGTAAAGAAAAACTGAATACTACAGAAGCATTTCAAGGCTAGAACAATCGGTAAAGATTCCATCATGAGTCTGGACCTAACAGCTAGGCGCAACAAAATGCAGATAATTGCTTCATGATAGAATTTTTACCCACTTCATGTTCAGAAAAGACATCAGAATTACCTCACTTTCAGCAAGCAATTGCTCCAGTGCCTTCGGAATGTAAGGAAATACAGATGCTCCTAATGTGTCCACCATGCGATGAATGAAGGAAGTAATCTGTCAAACATGAGGAATCACGTATTCATCAAGAAGACGTCACAAGAGAGCACTCCAACTACTTCATATTACAATGTGGCCTTACCTTGCTCCTTAGGGGCTCTATTTTCGGAAATGCTATGAGAATTTGGAGAAGGGCATCCAATGTCTGGAGCAAAAACAGCAGACTCAAGTTCAGGGAGAAGGAAAAGAAGACCTTATATTACCCAAACACAATATCAAGAACCTCCATTAAGAAATTAAAAGAGTAGTAAATAGAGATCAGGAAACCAACCTGCTTAAACATCAGGCCTATTGCTGGTCGACTAGCATTTACAAGACGTTCACTGAAACCCTGGACGATAAAGGGGGAAAACATAAGATAAGCTACATGTGTAGAAAGTGGGACTGATTCGGGATCAAAAGATGTCATAAACAACAACTGTTACTTGAACGTGTGTCTAAGTTAGACATAATCTGAGACGTAAGCTTCTTAAGTCTAAGAGGAATTCTTTCACAATTCCACTTGCAAGCAATTAAACTGCCTTTGCAACCACTTGAATTCATCAATTCTCGGCCTCCTATGATAAGCAAAATAAAAGTAATCTAAACTGGAAAGATAAAAGGATACAAACCTTGCTCAGAGCATTAATTGCCATAAGAAAAGCTACACGTATAGAGAGTGGGACAAACACATAATCTGAGACCTAAGCTTCTCAAGTCTACAAGGTAATTCTTTCACAATTCCACTTACAAGCAATTACACAGCCTTTGCAACCACTTGGATTCATCAATTCCCGACATTCCTACGATAAGGAACATAAAAATAATCTAAACTGGAAAGATAAAAGGATACAAACCTTGCTGAGAGCATTAATTGCCATAATTATTTGCTGAATGTTGGCAACTTTTGCAGGAGACTCTTCTGGATTCAGTATCTTGGCATTCATGAGCAACACCTCAATCTGGAATCCACAACAATTCAAAAAGGATCCACCTAGATTTAGTTATTAGACATTGTTGCAAGGAAAGTTTGCTCACAAAAAAAAGGTAAGGGATAGTACAGAGAGTAAAGCACAAAAGAAGTCCCAACCTGACGACAAAGAGGAGTAAGCAATGAAGCCAGGTACTCGGATTGCTTTTCAACTGGTACATCTTCCATCCCGATCAATATACCTATTGCCTGTAAATAACAGTTCAAGATACTGAAACAGCAACAACCAACCCCTTCTCACAATAATATTTGCAAAAATGAAAAGCAAGATTATTCTGGTTCAACTGGTCATTCATGTTTCTCAACCTATCAGTACAAGCAGGTGCACCAGAAAGAGAAAAGCAGAATACCTCAAAAATATGGCTACCATCTTCAGCTCCTGAACACTGATTAGATGTAAAATCCATACTTGTGATCTGGGAAACTGTATCTTGGAGGCTCTGCTAAATCAGCAAAGGATGTGTCAGAGAACAAGATATCGTGAGGAGAAAATAAAAATCGCATAGACTGCATACATGATTGCATGAAGCAGAAAATACGGTATTTCCAATTTGCTACATACCTGTAGTATTTTCTCTATGAAAGGCACAAGCTTTGCTTTGAGCAATTTGACAACTCGCATAAACAGGTAACTTGCTCTGCGGCTGACATGGAGGTTCTGATGGTGTATTCCTCTGTCATCTAAAAATGCAGTCAGTACCATGGGAATATACTGAGTATTCTCCATTACAAACTTCATGTATCTGGTAATCGTCTCCAGATACACAAGCGCAACTGATCTACTTGAATGGCATGGAAATCTTGTTGAGATTAACATTGGCACCAACTCACTCAACAAACCAGATCCATTTCTAATGGACTCATCGCTCAGCGACTCTCGAAGAGCATGCAAAAGAGAAAGGGCAGCTTCCACTTCCTCAACATTTACGTCAGATGAAGAGGCAACAGCACTATTCAACGCATTTCTTATAAACACTTGAGTAACTTCAGGGGCAGCACGACCCACACTAGAGAGTAGTACAAACAAGTCCTTTCTGAACTCGAACATTCTATCTTCCTCTTCTCTCCCAATCTTATCAAGCATATCAAGATTATTCCTATAAGCAGGGTCATAACGAATTTGTGAACGAATAACTTCCAGTATCTGTCTGACGTGAACCAGTTGCTTCTCTGTTAAGGGAGAGAGACTTTTCATAGTGGCCACATAACTGGATAAAAATTGAACTATACTAAAAGTAGAATCAACCTCACAGTTCTGCATAACATAAAAAACTGACGGCAGAACTTCGTTCATAAGTTCCGTTGACACCCTTTTAGCATCCTCCGTGCTTACTCGCTTGCTGCAGTCTAGCACCTCAACAGCAAAACCTGTGATTAATGCAGCTACTTTTGATACCAGCTCCGAGTCGCTATCACCAGTAACCAACCCAAAAACCCGACCAATCTGAATGCCTTGCAATATGTTCAACTTAGGTTGTGGTTCCATTCGCTTAGAAACCACAGCAAGAACACAACTACAGGCCGCACCGCGAAGCTGTTCTGAACTGCCATCAACGAGGATCAACTCGAATAGTAATGGCATAAAAACATCATTCATAACCAGACCAATATCGATCCACGAGATATACCTCCTCATCGTATCTAAAACACCGGAACAGAGCTCTTGATCAGTATTCTTGTACATGCATACAATGTCATACCAAACTCTCACTATCTGCCCTATACACTGCTGCCTCATCGCATCCTTAACCCTGTTTGCAATCACCGTCTCGTCCGCAGTCCGCGTGTAGTCCAAACTGATCAACTCATCATCCAAGGCATTCAAGACACGGCAGAACATATCGATGACCATTGCCCCTTTGCTCAACTGAGACAACAGATCAACGAAAACCGAAGACCATACCAATGGGTACTCGAAGTAGATTAGAGTAACCAAAACCTGAGCAAGCTTGTTCTTTATAAATGCAGGACCTTCCAGAAGCCTAACAGCATTCTCGTCATCAATTCCATCAAAGCCACACAACGAAAAAACAGACTTCCTGAAGAAATCCTTCTCTTCCAAACTCAATAAACTATATCTGCCACTAATGACCTCTTGTACAGTCTGCAAACACCAAAACTGAACCTGGACGAGCTTGCAAAAGACAAGCTTCTCTATACAAACTCTGCCCACCGTGGGGCTCTCCTTCATTTGCTGGCAGAAAGCAACTGCTTGAGATTTCAGAGCGGAATCAACGGTGCCGGTTTCATCAAAACTGATAAGCACGGCCTTTTCAAGATCATCCATGATGTTATTCTTAAACAATCAACCAACCAAAAAAGATCAAATTTTTAGCAGCGCCCGATCAGTTTCCCGGGTTTTAGATTGGATTCAAGCGGAACCCAATGAATCTCTCGAGTCAAATTTCCGCTATCCGCGCAGTGTTTGGAGAAAGCATACCTCTTTGTGCTTGAATTTGGGAGACCAGACTTAGGTAATAATGATTGTGGGGTGGTTTGGTACTGAAGGTTTTGGGGGTGGAGAAGGAGAGTGGGAACTCGGGAAGAGCAAAAAAAACCCTAGGGGATTTGGAGATTGAGATTTTTATAGTTTAGTCAGAATCTAAGCAGTCAAAATCGTAGTCGTCTGCCGAAAGAAAAGAGGCAAACCCGTAAATTTACAAAGCGGAAGAGCCGAAGAGGAGTTAGTGGGAGATGATTTCGGGAGCTTGTGCCGCGGTCTCAAAGAATTTACTAATAAGTACCTTAATTCTCCTTGTTTGCTGAAAACAACGATCTATTTAATTCTTTGAATCTTTGGTCTACTAAAGAGTGGGACAAAAAGGATGCTATGGGCCCGACATACGAATAATAAAAATATATATTGGGCCTAATTAGAGTTGTAAGCCCAAAGGACGTATGACAAATGGTCAATACTACGATGTCGTCGTGGTGCTTCCTACAATAGTGATTCTCAAAATTCGTAGAGTTAATTGTCTAATGCGATGTCCTGTTTGCTAGAGATTTCGAGAAAGTATAAAACACCGGATCTTTCTTTGCCCCCTTGTCATCCAGTTATATTATTTTGTGGGATTAAGTGATAGAATAATAGAATAATTGTATCTAATTATTTGTCTCCAAAACCAAGTTTTCTTGTAGTGTATACTGGATTCAGTCCCAAGAGTTAATTTTAGTTTATGGTGGCGTCAATTTATGCTTACCCAACAGTCCCAAACCCATATTCTCCAGGTAGTGTGCCTCTTGTGGAGAATATGGAAATCAAGAAATAAAGTGGTATTTGAAAATACTCAGCCCCATGTCCGTTCACTTGCCCGCCAATACTCCTGTTTAGTGCTCTCTATTATGCTTGGCCCTCCTGGCCTTGCTCGTGCTCCTTCCTCTATTATGCTACTCTGGGAATGCCCGCCCCAAAGTTATGTGAAGATCAAATTTGACATTGTTGTCCAAGTCACTGGCTCCTCGTTCAGCCTTGTTGTTCGTGGCTCGGATGGGCATGTGTTTCTCGCAATGGGTGTGCAACATCATGGTATCTTGGATCCATACTTGCCGAACTTCTTGCAGCCAGAGACTCAATAATTTCTCTTCCAGCATCCAGAGGATTGTCTCGTGTCATCATCGAAGGCGATGCAGAAGTAGTCATCCGTCAACTCAAGCTTGGAATGGTGGAGGATTCTATTGGAGGCCCCATTCTTCGAGATTGTTGTTGTCTTCTTGATTCCTTTTCTCATTGTATAGATTTTAGGGCGGTTCCGCTGACTATCAACTGGGCTGCTCATAGAGTGGCACGTAAAGCCCTGTTGTTGTCCCAGCTAGAACTAGCTTCTTTTGATTTTGTAAGTTGGCTAGTTAGTGGTGTGGGAAGGGAATGTGGGTAGTGTTTCTTTTTAACTATTTTCTTGATGTTCCTCGGGCATAAAAAAAACATATCTCTCAATTATAATGTCTTGAACAAGAAAACCAACAACCGTTAAAATGTTAAATTGAAAACACGCAACTTTTAGTTCCCTAAAAATAAAAATAAAATTTTTAATAGGGCTTTGTAATTTTCTGTTTCTGAAAATCGATAATCCTCTTAATAGTTAAATTTCGGTATGGAAAAATCATGCAAAATAACCATACCATTGGCGAAGCCGTAGACACATGTTCTTGGCTCTTATCAGATTTTTCGGTTCTAACCAAAATCGTTTACCGCATATCAATTTGTAACCGTTAAGAAAGGCCTATAAATAAACCTAAAGGGGTGAGTTTCGGTTAAACCCGAATTCGGATTTGCCGCCTACTCGTGACAGCAAACATGTCCCAAGTAGGGATGGCAAATTACCCACCCATGGGTAATTATATCCAAACCCAAGTAGACCCATTGATAATGGGTTGGGTATGGGTGAAGTGCATATGGATTTGGGGTTTATAGATGAGTTTGGGTTTGGAGCTTCCATAATCTAAATGGGTATGGGTTGGATATGGATATCCATTTACTTGAGGGTGTTTTAACTACACATGCAAAAATTGGACCTATTTGCAAAACTTGAAAAGTTTAGGTACCAAAATGTAAGACCAAAAAAATTTATGTACCAAAACGTAATTTTCCATCGATATTTTGAGGACTTATATGCAAAAAAAATTAAATTTAGGTACTAAAAATGCATGTCTATTAAGTTTGGGTACCAAACTGTAATTTGTATTTGGGCATGGGTACAAACCCAAATCCATTTGATATAAACCCAACTCAACCCAAAGTAAATGGGTATGGGTACAAACCCATCAAACTCTATCCATATCCATCTATTTGAATTTCATACCCAACCCAATTGGGTTGGATAGTAAGAAACCCATGGATATGGGCAAAGTTGCCATCCTAAGTCCCAAGGGTGGAGAAGTTTTCTTATGCTGAAAATTAACATTTGGGTGACGTATCCGCAACATATATCCATTATTCATTCATTGAAAGCCACATTTCAAGGCATCCATTCCATGCACACTCTTAAATTGTCTTGCACGTTTTGCTTAAATTAACCCACAGTTCCACATCTTATTGCCTGTTTTAAGAAAAGACAAAGAAAAAGCTCTTCTCAGTCACCACAATGACATGCAAACTAAATATATTCAATCAAAAATCAATACAAGATGGAGACATGTTGAGTATATATGCATCCAATTATCTTTGATTTAGTTTCACACTAATTCGATTGGCTTGATTTCTTATTTTCAGATAAAGAACGCGTGGGTATCCAACGAAAAAAATGAATTTAAGAACGAAACCCAAATCAAATTCAAATGTCGATTAGTTCTGATTTGATATATTACGAATTACGCCCCCAACATGCTGATAGTGTCTAGCTAGTAGGATTCACAAATTTACAAGCTGTTATTCCCTCTTTGGACAGCAACTTGCTGCAACTATCCTAGTTACCTTATAGTTAAGAAATTTGTTTAGAAAATTAGTTGAAGATAGCGATGATTTGCTGATTTTGCACGTGACGAGTGCAATTCAATGATTCACGAATTGTAGCGATGGAAACATACAACTTATCACACATATACGCATGTGATTATGCCTGAAAATTATTACAACACCCAAATCGAGAGCACCTTCTTCTGCTCTTTCTTTCCTTTCTGATAATGGTTTTTGCCTCATTTGTTCTGAGGATTATATCAAACTTATCCAATAGGAGGTTTAACTACCTAGCTAAAATGGAATATAATCACAAGTCTCACATTGATCATTGCATAGCTCAGTTATAATTTTCGCATTAAGCATTAAAGTGTAGATCTCGGGAAGAAATTATCATTCTGGAATTATATTTTGGTACCCGAAATTTTTTATAATGACAATTTTGCATCTAAACTTTTTTTGAGATTTGCATAATGGTCCAAGGTTTAGATGTCACTTGAATTCGTGAAATCCAACCGTGCATCATTTCATTCAATCTATTTTCACCTTCATCTCAGTCGCTAGACGAATCTCGAGTCGCGGCCGGACCGATAATAATCTATCTCTATTTTCACCTTAATGTAGGAATATTTATGGAGGGAATGATGATGGTGACACATGTCAACCATGGAAGAAGAGAAGACCATTCCACGTACGTCAATCAATGTATATACATGCATGCATCTCGATCATTAAGTTTTCGATCATACACTACAATACAAGTAAGGCTAACTCGATCGAGAACACTAGTTTGGATTGTATTATAAGTACAAACACACAGATCGAGAGAGCTCAAAAAGTCCAAGTACTCTCTACTATGACGACATTTTGTTTTTTTTTTTTCCTCACTAATTGACACCGCCGTGTAATATCAAAAGATCCCGGTGGCAAAGAATCTCTCCGTCGAGATTAACGGTCGAGAAGCCACTTATGAGATTAATTAATCTACTTCTGAAAGGTTAATCAATTGTCAGTCTTTCGAACTCCGGACGCCGTCACACGTGGAATTAGGAGCTGAAATCGCGGAGGAAGTCCGCCCAAAGAACGAGCCTGGCACGTGGGATGGCCGGCGAGCTACACGTGTGAAGAACAAGGGTCGTCCACGCGGCGGCGGTGGAAAGGCGCGGAGGAAGGGAGTGGCCTTCCTGGAAAGTGCCACGTGGTATGTCACTGGGTTTCACGCAACGTGAGAGAATCGGTCGGCCGCAAGAAGTTAAGTTAGGGGCCGTTTGGCGCGCCGGTCCTTATCAGAGACTGGATGTGTGTTTTTGTTAGGCAGGCCAGGCCACTCATCAAAAACACCCAAACGTGTGGTGGAGTGGGGGATTTTATACGTACGTATTTGGCCTCCACTTCTCCTACTAATTCTCACCCCTGCCCTTCCTTCTTTCTATACGTTACTTTTGGCCGGTGATTGTGGGGATGGGATTAAGAGGGTTAGCACCGTGATAACTAGAAAAATAACTACGGATTATTATAAAATCAATACAACATTTAAGCTAAATCACTACTAATTTAAACTAGTAGTAGTTTTTCCCTTGGTTAGTACGGTGCTAACTATTGTACAATTAGCACCGTAGCTGTTCCCGTAGTGATTTCGTTATTTTTATTAGTGTTTTTGCTAGTTATCACGGTGCTAACTCCTATAAGGATTAGCACCTAATCCCATCCCTGATTGTGAACCCGGCCGATGGCACTACGGCGGCTTAATTAACAATTGACGACTCTCATGTAACCATGTGATCAAAGAGCTGTTGTCCTCGTCTCGTCTCGTCGTCATCGTCAATGTCTAAGTTGATCGAGCAAAAAGGTGATATCGAACTTAGCTTGTTGTTTGTGTTCGAAGAGCGCCATAACTATTGTACCTATGTTGAATTATATTGGGTCACGTCACGTGTGATTTCGATATCTCACATAATGATTAGACTTTCAATTCCTACTTTCAAGCGATCTACAAACATACTGCTTATAATCAAAACTTGTTTGCTACATGTTCCTTGTGAGTTTGTGACTACGATCACATTCTCTGGTGCTCCTCTAACTTGAGCATTAACAGTTAGGCCGAAGAAGGGGGGAAAACAAAATTTTGCTCCAAGTTAAGAATGAACAACTCAGATATGAATAAGTGAACTAGATCGATCTTGAACGAGTTCATCACAAATTCGCAATTGCTGGAATACAAAGATACATGTTCTATAATTTATGGTTTTTGTGGTCTACATTTATGGGGATTGAGTTCTTATGATTTAGGAATGTAGAATGTTAGTGTTTTGATAGATAATTGATTTAAAACTATGAGCGAGTAATCTTTTTGTATATACTGAAATTCTAATAACTCAAAATTTGAGCCATAATTTTATATTTGTGATTATTCAATGTTGTAACTATCATGTTCATTTTCCCCTGTTTCTGGCTTTTTGTTTCCTTTTGTTTGTTTTTCCTTTGTAAATTGAGGGGCTTTTTATTTAATCTATGTCACCATTATATAAAAAAACATTTATGCATAAATAGTCTACCTAATTGATCATAACTAGAAGTGGTCGAAACAATGTGGTCAACCACAAACTTCCATCAAACTCCAAATAAAATTATTTAGAGTTTACCACAAACTCATCGTAAACACCCTTCAGTTTCTTTATGTTTGTTAAATGTTAAGTACCTATAGAAATTAGGGTCGCCATCTTCTCTTTATTGATTGCGTGATTGTAAAGTTAGCACCTCACTAATAATTGGGTACAGAGATTCTTCTAATAAAGAGAGGTCAAAGCTTCAATTCAATATATTGTATTTGCTACGTACAAGGAACAACAGTGTTAGATATAAGATCTTAGAATAATGTTGGATTGCAAAACCTGTCTTAAGAAAAAACAAAACTTGAATAAAAATTATAATTTCTATCCAATTAATAATCGAAAACTCCTGACTTTTGTTGAGCTCCACAAACTCTAATTTGTGCATTAATGTCAAAGTGTTTGGTTAGGTTTATGTTTATCACATTTCCAAAATTCAACACCATGGAACTAGTTGACCATTGGAAGCAAAGTAAATTAATTGAAATAACAAAATTTTGTCAATATTTATAGATTTATTGTTGGCCAAATTAGTTTGACCTCCAACTACTGAACTGCACCTAAAGATACACCATACATATAAAAGAGAGTTGACGAACCGAGACAGTGTTAGGGCTTAACCATTTTATAAAATCGAAAGCTAGACCTTCGAGAAGGTGGGGAGAAAACAATTGGGAAACCGGCCAAACTCAATATATTAAATCAGAGGTGGTGATCAAGTATAACTAATCTACTTTGGTTGGTCGAATTATTTCTGTTGCTATTATTTTCAGTTATTGAGTCAATGACTTTCTTATAAATTTACTACTGTAGATTTTCATTGCACATATGTAATTTGTTATGTCCGATTTGTACTTTCTGTAACATTGTAACGTCATAGATTCAATAAATAAAATATACAGTTTTCGTATTCAACTTTTTTGTACATGTCGTTTTACGTACCCATGTTAACATGATCTTCAATTACATTGGCAGTCTATGAGGTTGTCCGTGGTTGTAGTCACCAAACATGTATAGGGGAATTTGGCACATTCGTACACGTAGTCCATAAAAGGTTAAATCTTGCTTGTAGCATCAGATCTCAGCAATACAAATGTGCACTTAGTATAATCAATACCGATCTTCTCTACCTGATTATGATTCCTCCAATTTATTGAAAATCAATTTTTATCCTATTTGTGAAATTGAAATATTGCGCAAACGAATTCAACCCATAAAAAAAAATGTTCAAACAAGGTTTTCCATATAAATAAATTCCTAATATTTTCACCCATATTAATTTATATTGTACTTCGAATGGGAGCCTGTATAAATACAACCACACAATAATTCGAGTGTTTTTTTTAATAAATAAAATGTTACAATGGAAGAAAAGATTCAATTGGATTCCTTTTACTCCCTCCCATGACCATGGAAAAAAATCCAATAATGTGGACCCTTTTCTCTCCCAACTTGATGTGGCCCTATAGCTAACATTACATTTACATTGCAGCAAGTTGGCAAACATAAAAAAGGAATGTTCTTGTAGTTCCACCTACCCTATACCAAATGAGATTGGTTCGACCTTTGAAGGCTACTACTTGTCGTCTTAGCAAGCATAATAATGGTTTAACAAAGTTGCCCAATTTTGTCTTCACAATCATGTTTTGTCACAATGTAACCAATTGTTGGTAATGGTATCAGCATCATCGTAGATTTGAATAGTTAGGATTGCCAAGTAACCAATTAGAAGTGTTGAATCAACAAAAATTTGTGCACAATAAACGGTATAAAAATATGGAAGTACCAGTGATCGAACCCAAATAATCGTTGATAGAAGACACAAAATGTTATTTTATTAATTGTGAACAATCCAAAATTGTATAAGGTGATAATATTTGTTGTTACATGATTTGAATACAAATCAATATTAGGAGGATGAATTGTTAATTTGTCTAGTCTAAATTTTGATATTTCTTTTTCAAACCAATCGTTAAACTTTTTTTTTTCAAAAAATGAAATCTCAATGTTAAAACATTTTTCCATATATGCAATTTTAACTATCATATCAGGTTGCATTTATCCAAACTATATTTTTTAACAATGAGAAACTGCTTTTTATTCCATAACCCAACAAGGGAAGCCAAATACATTTTTACAGCTAAGGAGAAATAAGCATTCATTTCTGTAGGAATTTTACAATGTCGGTTTTTTGGTTTACAAAAAATAGTTTATAGTACAAATATACTTTGTACCTTTAACGTCATTGTTACAAATTTAATTGTAACTCAATACATCGATCCTTTAGAACATAGTAAAAGATCTTTCATGATTGTTCAACACAGACCAGTGCTCACTCCTAACTACACATTCGAGAAGGCTAATTAGTAATTATTAATGCTAGCTTTTTGCTTGTCCTTTGGGAAAAGTTTGAGGGATTTAAGATAAGAACAAAGACGTGTGAAAAACATTACTAAAATTGAAGTTTCCCACTTAATTGATAATAAAGAAATTGTTGGTATCTGATAAAAGTTCAGTTACAATAATCAATCATCATAATTAACTATGATAAGCCAAACATCATAATGACCTTCTATATGATGAACTTTCTTTTACTCACTTGGGTTTTGATATAATTATATTATATATTTATCTCATCTCAAAAGACTTCACCACCCCTGGTTCTAGATGTCCTTTAAATTAATCATCCTTGTAAGCTTATTCTAATGGGTGATTATCATCCTATACAAAATATTAATAATTGGCTAACAGTGTACGACAAATCATCCAACGATGACTCCATTGGCTTCTATTGTTATTGAGTATTTGAGTTTGCCCCCTAAAACTCCAAGGTTGAAGATAGACTGACAGAGACAGGAGATAATTAGGATTTTAATAATATTTACCAATCAAATGGTCGGATATATACTAATGTTGTTTTTTAGACCAATTTTATTTGTCAAAAACAACATTATTAATGGGTTTTAGCCCTTCTAGAAACAAAAAAGGTAGGGGTCTGAAAAACTGCCACTTATTTTCTAGAATTAAAGCAACCATCCATAATGGGAATTGTTAGTGGATACGTGAACCATACATGTTTTGTTCATTGGCAATTACTTGTACTAGGGATTTGATACTTATGGTAAAAGATTTGGTGCTAGCTAGAATGTTGGTTGTCGAGTACATTTCACCAATTAAGATGCTTATGGATAACTTTGTGACATTATTAAAATCTCTTATTTGTCTAAGGGCGATTATGGTGGAAATTGTAATTTTTATTTTATTTTTATTTTAGGGGAATGTATACACTAAATTAGTGGGAGTTCACTCATTCATTTATCCCGATAACGTAATCTTTATGAAAGCTCGTTTTGAACCCCAAGATACTTAGTTTCGTGAATGTGACGTGTGAATTTACTATATGAGAAGACGTCATCTTACCTTCTAATCTTATTTCTATTTTCTTTGCCCCATGTCGGCACTATTTGCAAGGCGGATTGAGTGGCTTAGTTTATTGTAAATGGAACCAACATCAAAAAATTCATATACATTATTGATATTATTTTGGGTATATAGACTAGAGCATTATGTACCACAATCGTTACATAATTGTAAAACCAGTCTTTGTTTTTTATTCAAGAAACATAATTATTACTTTCATTTCTTGTTTCAGATGACAAATGTATATTTCAACGATCATCAACTTGTGAATTGTGATAAATAACGTTTCATGAAATCTAATGAATATAAAATCATGATAACAGTTCTCTTTCAATGTAACACATTAAAAGGATAGAAAATGACAAAATTTTTTTCAAAATTACAATACGTAAAATAACCATGAATGGTAATCCATTGCATATGAAATCACCGATAACATGATGTATCTACTCACAAAATATACAACCCTGTTTCTGAATGTAGTCTAAATATAATGAAACATGCAACATTATCTAATTATAATCTAAAATATAGAAAGATGTTTCCCCATAGAAAAATTAATACAGAAGATACATTGAAATGAACCGCTCAGCCAAACAAACAACACCATAAATAATAATAAAAATTCCCAATCTGATAATCATCCTAAGTTGTTTCTCATGTTTGTTTGTGCATTAAAAACTAATAATTTATATTTTATACATTTTATCGCGGAAACAGAAATAAGATAACAACGAAAATCAGGACAAAAGAGCGAAAACCCGGCAACCCGCAGGTAAAAGCCGTTATTTCAGTTGCCAAAGGAGGGCAACCAAGTACTTTCGCGCACTCTTCCTTTACCTGGCCGCTACGCGAAATAAAGATCCCCAGACACAGAAGAGAGGAAAGGGAGAGGAAATCAATCCAGATTGAGAAAGAAAGAGAGAAACTTCTGGCAGAAGAACGAAGAAGAAAGCTGCAAATTCTCAAAGCTCTCTCTGTTTTTTTCAAAATTTATACTTGTTCGTTGTTTCTCTCTTTCCTTCTCTTTTCTTCGAGAAACCCAGAAGAAGGAAGCAAATTACCGGTCAAAAGATTCTCCCTTTTGCATTTCTTCAATAAAGCTGCCCAATTTCTTTGCTGAGTCAATTGGGTGCGTATAGTGTCGAACAGAAGTCTGTACAGGGTCTGTTCTGTATATATTCACAGCAAAGCTTGTTCTTTTAACTTTTGTAAGCCAAAAATCCGAAGAAACCCTTTTGTTTATAGTGGGTAGGGTTTTCTCGATCTGAAAATTCATCGAATTGGGTTCGTTTTAGTGGTGGGAATTCGTCGATTTAGCGGTTAATTTTATCTGGGTTCTGGTTTTTTTTCCAATCTCCTTCGTTCATTCATGGCGGTTCCGACGATTGCTCTGTACGCGAGCCCGCCGAGCACGATATGCTCGACGCCGCACCCATGCTCGATCAATGGCAGCACGAGCTACGACTTCGATCTGAACTCGAGATCCTCCTCTTCTGCTTCCGCCAGTGGCTCTTCCTCGCATAAATCCCAAATTGGCGGGCTGACGTGTCTGTTCTCTTCGCCTAGTGTGGTAAAGCACTCGTCGTTCTCCGGCGATAGGGAGGAATTGGGCGCTCTTTGGCACGATAGAGGGGACGATTTGAAGGAATTGAGCAGCTCGTTTCGCTATTCCCCGAGCAAGTACATCGTCCCCGGCGGCGGAGGGTATTGTGCGAAGAAGGACCAGAGTCCGGTTTCAGTGTTGCAAGCTCCGGTCTCTTGCTCCAGCAGTCCTCCGACGAGGTTAGCTCGTGGCGGCGATGTCTGCTTTCCTAGCTCGGTTCATAGCTCGTTCCGGTACGGGGCGAATAGACTGTTCGATGGATTCGTGAGCCATGCATTAGGTTCTTGTGTGGACTACGATTCGCCGAGCTTTGAAGTAGCTCCATCTCCCGTTCCTCCGGCTGCTGATGAATTGACGTTTAATATGGAGGACAGCTTCGTGGGAGAGCCTGATTACGAGCCATATGCGAAGGAATTGTTGCTTGGTGCACAAATGAGGCACAAGATCTTCACAGAAGACTTTGTGATCAAGGCCTTCCATGAGGCCGAGAAGGCTCATAGAGGACAGGTATTCGCAGTTGAAATCTAGGTTCTTCCACCTTCATTTGTATAAATTGAGGTTGGTGATGTGTTCTTATATGTAAAGTTTGTATTTTTTGTTCGTTCATTTGTAGATGAGGGCGAGTGGCGATCCTTACTTGCAGCATTGCGTGGAAACCGCAGTTTTGCTTGCAACGATTGGTGCTAGCCCCACGATGGTTGCTGCAGGTCTTTTACATGATACGATCGATGATTCATTCTTGAGCTATGACCATATTTGCAGCACGTTTGGTGCTGGAGTGGCTGATTTGGTTGAAGGGGTAAGATGACAGTAATTTACGATGACTCATTCTTAGTGTTTAGTGTTCAGCGAGTTTAGTGACTGTTGTGGGGGTGTGATGTTAATGTTATTGGTGACCTTCATTGAGTTGATACCTTGATTGACCTTTTGAATCTGACATGATTATTTTGATTGGGAAGTAGTGTATTTTATTCGACGATCTCGTCTTCTTTTGTTTGAATCCACTTTGAGAATGAAGGAAAAAATGTAGTATCGCTGTTGCATTGGAATCCAGTAATTACAGTTCCTGATATGATTCTTTGTCATTACTTACTCAGGTCTCGAAGCTTAGCCATTTGAGTAAGCTGGCACGAGAGAACAACACCGCCAGCAGAACTGTCGAGGCAGATCGTCTGCATACAATGTTTCTAGCAATGGCTGATGCCAGAGCAGTGTTGATAAAATTAGCTGATCGATTGCACAACATGATGACACTGGATGCTCTGCCATTGGTCAAGCAGCAGAGGTTTGCTAAGGAGACTCTTGAAATATTTGCTCCTTTGGCCAACCGATTAGGGATCTCTTCGTGGAAGGACCAGCTGGAAAACTTGTGCTTCAAGCATCTGAACCCTGATCAACATAAAGATCTGTCTTCACAACTGGTGAAGTCTTTCGATGAGGCCGTGGTTACTGCAGCGACAGATAAATTGGATCGAGCGCTGAAGGATGAAGCCATAAGCTACCATGTGCTCTCTGGGAGACATAAGAGCTTGTACAGCATTTATCGCAAGATGTTGAAGTAAGCTTAGCTCTCTCTCTTGCGCTCTCTCTCATATAGTTGGAGTATCGTGTCAAGTGTTAAATTGGACCACTGCTGATGTACTTCTTGAGAAAGTCCTTGGATCAGATTACTACTTTCCATAAGTTTTCCCCTGGACCAGCAAACCATCGTATCCTGTTAGAAAGCTTGAAGTACCTTTATGAGATGCAGTAATCTCATTGATAAATTAGGAAGATGTGAAGGGCCATGAACTATGTGCTGGTGATGTTTCACCATTTGTGAGTTTTGTCTTGCTGCTGAGGTGTCACTAAAGGCCCGAGTTAAATTTAATGATTTTATAATTCGAGAAGGGAAACAAGCCTTGCATGGATCTTAAAAAATCTTCAAAAATTACTATCTTATGATGTTTGTAGTTAATTAAGGACTTTATTCTGTTTCCGACAGTAATCCTGAATTTTATGTTTCTTCAGGAAAAAGCTGAAGATGGACGAGATCCATGACATTCACGGCCTCCGTTTGATCGTCGAAAACAAGGAAGACTGCTACAGAGCACTGAGAGTTGTCCACGAGTTGTGGCCTGAAGTACCTGGGAAGTTCAAGGATTACATAAGTCAACCCAAGTTCAATGGGTAAATCTATCTTCTCTCTCGTTTTAAATCTGTCATCTCTGCATTTATTCTCTTGTAAGTAACTGGAGTTGCCGTGTTTTCATCAGGTACCAGTCACTTCACACTGTGGTCACAGGCGATGACGAGGTCCCACTCGAGGTCCAGATCCGGACAAAAGAGATGCATCTGCAGGCTGAGTTTGGGTTTGCCGCGCACTGGAGGTACAAGGAAGGCGACTGCAAGCACTCCTCGTTCGTCCTGCAGATGGTCGAGTGGGCTCGGTGGGTAGTGACTTGGCAGTGTGAGACAATGAACAAAGATCGGTCCTCGTCGATCCCTTATGCTGCTGATTCCGTGAAACCTCCCTGTGCCTTCCCTGTCCATTCAGAAGATTGCAGGTATTCCTGCAAGCCTCTCTGTGGCCAAGATGGACCCGTGTTCATCATCATAATCGAGAATGATAAGGTTCGGCTAGCACCGCTTTCTGCCCTCCTATTTCATGGCTTGGCTTAACGCTTCTTAGTTTCCCCATAAATTTGACAATGCCAACTGGGATTCTTCTGATTTGCAGATGTCGGTCCAGGAGCTCCCAGCAAACTCCTCCATCGTAGACCTGCTAGAGAGAGCCGGGCGAGGCAGCACGAGATGGTCGCCATATGGCTTCCCAGCCAAAGAAGAACTGCGGCCAAAACTTAACCACGAGCCAGTGAGCGATCCTACCTGCAAGCTGAAGATGGGAGATGTTGTGGAGCTAAGCCCCACCATTCCCGATAAGTCTCTGACCGAGTACAGGGAAGAGATACAGCGGATGTACGACAGGGGTTTGAAGACAACGAGCAGCGTTTCTTCGAGCACAGTGCCTACAACTACTACTGGATGGAGAAGTTGATATAACACTACTACTTCATTTGGATCCAAATGAATGAATGAATAGCGTTCATAGTAACAATTGGTTTGTTTCCTTGTAAATACATGTTTGGTTGTAGAAGAACAGATGTAATGTAATCGTATTGTAAAAAAATGGGGAAATTGGTTAAACCGGTTGTGGAAATCGGCCCTGCCTGGTTTCCAAGTTCCCCTCATTAAATGAAAAGATTACTGTTCTGTGTTTTATTTCACTTACCACAAGTTTTCTTTAATAACACTACAAGTCACTGGTTCCAGTATCCAAAGTTCTTGATCCGACGATTGAGTTACAGTAATCACAGAATGCTAACCGAATTGACTGATTTGTTAACAGCAGTTGCTCTTTATCAGTCCATCTAATCAGTTAACTCGAACTCATAACGTCGACTCCGAACATGCAAAGGAAATGCACGAATAAGAATCTAAACATAGAACTGGGACGACGCACCCAGGCTTCTAATCTGTATCTTACAAGTTATAACTGAGTGCAGGCATAGAAAGGAGTACTCATGAAAAAAAAACTTTCCTGTCCTACCCTATCAGCTATCTATCACTTGGGTCGTTTGGTAAGAGGGAATGAGACTCTTTGAGGGGTTTGCTGCTGTTGAGGCACATCAGTACTTGGTTCCTGTGAAGAAGGATTCTGACCAGGCATTTCTTCATCTTCGTCTGTCTCTTCTACTTGTGGAAGCTGTTTCTTGGGGAAAGCTAATTGATAGTTGGGGCTGATCAGTGTGTCCTGCTCAGGTGGGAGAGGAACACCGGGACCTGGGGCAGTCTTAGGCAATGGGATCTTGTTTCTGTTCCTTGCCAACTCCAGCAAAACCTGATGAGATGAAAAAAGCTATCAAGAGTCTGAAAACTGGTCTTTACATTCCCACAAAGAGGGAAGATAACGGGCCAATTACATGAACTAATATATCGGTGGCTGAACTTAATTTATGTACTGTGATTGGCCACGGAGAGCAGAGGCACTGTGCTGTTATCTAGGTTTCTAGCACAGGGAAGTGTTCATCATATGTAGAGAATCTACGAGCCAACAAAGAAAGACATAGCAATACGAGTTTTACCAATCCAGACAAAAGGACTCCAGGTGCAGTTATGAATAAGTGAGAAGTTCAGAATGCACAATCTCAGACAAAGCCGATTGAAACTTTGATCTCATCCCAAATCGATATAAGAGTTATTAGTACAAGCTGCAGGCAAAGCTTCTATACCTTGGCAAACGTTTTATGCAATCTAGCAACTGTTCTACTTAATTTTGTAGAATTCCCCCACCCGTTCACTTCTAGTTACAAGACATTATGAGATTGATATGGCAATGTACAAGTATATGCATAAGCTGTTATTAACTCAGATAATATGGTTGTACTAGCTTAGAGAAAGTTGATTGACTAAATACCTCTCTTGGTGGGGGTTGTGAGAAGCTGAAGTTGACTTTGGACTGAATAGCAAGCTTGACATCATCTGTGTCGATCGCAGCTTTCCCAGCATGCTCCGAGTAAACCTGAGCATCTGTCAACACATCGACGACATAACGATACCAGAGCTCCAGAAACTGGTGGATAACACGGGGCTCGTAGTCCTCAACTCCCATTGATTTCAGCAGAGACTTCACTATCTTTGCATCTCTTGGCATCTCCTCATCTCCCTCAGCCATTTTCTTGCTGCCGGGGAAAACCCCCTACATTAACACCATCCGTTAGCAAAGAGGGGAAATTTTCTCCAAACCCTAACAACTCTTGATACAAAATGTACCAAAATTCTCCTAAAGGGCAAGTTTGGGGCACAATTGAAATGAATGGGAAGCTGGATATTGAGCATAAAGATCCAGTTTTTAGCCTAAGAAATAGAAAATTCAGCAGAGATAGCTATGGAATTTCCATTTTTTTCCCCGTAAGCATTCAGAAGTTTGAATTTCAAATCTCAGAGCTTTGTTTTCCATGAGGAAGGAGCAGAACTACATTAGGATTTGGGATTGATTGAAGCGACTGGAATCCGGGAAAACTTACTTCGGAGATGGCGCCGGGAGAGCGAGCTAGGCAGAGTCAGGGACGTGGAATCCGGCGAGTTACCGAACAACTCAGCTCCGGCGGGAAGGAACCGGAAGAAGAAGAGAAGGGCACTCGCTATAAAAAGGAGAGGGAATATGAATGGAACTTCTAACATAAGAATCAAAACGGATAAAATGACATAGTAGGTGGACTTCTGGAGGTAATAACTATTTATTAAGGATGTATTTGTCTAAGTAGTTGGAGAATGAGATTTATTTTTTTTGGGCCTTGAATTGCACTATTGGGCTTTCCTTTGCCATGGGCTCTACAGAAAGCATATAGGTTTACACTGAATGAAAATGGCGGGCTCCAACCCAATTACTCCCACTCTATAACGAAGCTCCCCAAAACCCTAGTGCTCTCCCAGCAGCTGCGGAGTACCAGTAAGCAAATTTCTCGTCTTTCCCCTCTCCTCTCGTTGCGGCCGAGCTCCGAAAATGGTAGGAGAAGCAGAATCTGGTAAAACGATGGAGAAAGAGATGGAAGTAGGAGAAGAAGAGATGGAAGTCGAAGAAGATGCACCGAAATCCAGAGATATCCGACGACACTTTTGCAAATACTGTGGAATTTGCCGATCCAAGAGGGCTCTCATCGCCTCTCACATCCTTTCCCATCACAAGGTAACTTTTCTCTCGGGTGATTCTAAGCTGTTTCTATTTGATTCGGTGGTATTGTAATCTAATCGAATTCCTTCAATTCACGTTTTCAGGAAGAGATGAGCGAGGAAGATTCAGATGGAGAAGGGAAAGAGGAGAAATCCAATACTTGTGAGGAATGCGGGGCTAGCTTCAGGAAGCCGGCATATTTGAAACAGCACTTGCTGAGTCACTCGCTTGAGGTAAAAAGTCTTAATATTTATTCTTCTGTATGATGGGGGTTTCATCGGCCATTGATGAGATTGATGTGTGAATTCTTATTGAGGAATCTCGAACCTTAGAGTTATATTTGGTTTCGGATAGCCTTTGAATTTTTGGGTTTGTGTTGCTTAGTTTATATATCATTTTGAAGAAGCTGGATATTGAGATTTGAATGATTGTTGCAGGAAATTTATGATGTTGTTTTAAGTACTTAAAACGACTTAACTGGATTTGTTGCGGCGTGAAAGCATTGGATCCCATATCACAGAACTCCAAAATGCAAGAGTTGACTTTGTTGGACTAGTATCAGGTTGGGTGACCTCCTGAGAAGATCCATCAAGGCGAAAGCCTCGAATCACGCACTAGAAATACCGAGGTTTGGCAGGGGTTATCGCTTTGGTTTTTCTTCTTCATATTGTGTTGAGAAGCCTTTTCATTGTTGTACTCGTTTTTTCTTTTAGCTTAAGAGTCTGGTAGTGACTGGTTTGAATATGTTTTTTTCCTTTTCCTTTCTTTCTTGCAGAGGCCATTTAGGTGTCTGGTGGAAGATTGCCATTCGAGTTATCGGCGAAAAGATCACCTGACTCGGCATTCCCTCCAGCACGAAGGGAAGCTTTTTGAATGTCCAATTGAGAGTTGTAGCATGGAGTTCATGTATCAAGGCAATGTGAATAGGCATATTGAACTTATGCACAGTGAATCATCCAATGACGTTGGGGGCGCAAAGCAATGTGTTTGTGAGGAGCCTGGTTGTGGGAAGGCCTTCAAATATCCATCGAGGCTTAAAAAACATCAGGATTCTCATGGCAAGTGCTCTTTTTTCTTACATCAATTTGCTGCCATTACCTTCAACGCATCTAGCTTCTCTTCTAATAATTCTTACTCTTCATCTTATAATGCAGTGAAGCTTGATTCTGTTGAAGCCATGTGCTTAGAACCGGGCTGCAACAAGCATTTCTCGAACGAAAAATGCCTGAGAGCCCATATCCAGACAGCCCACAGGTACATGAATTGTGAGATTTGTGGTGCGAAGCAACTGAGGAAGAACATCAAGAGACATCTGAGAAGCCACGAAGCAGGCAGCGAGACAACAGAGCGGGTTGCGTGTCACCATGAAGGCTGTAGTCTCACGTTTTCATCTGTAAGGAATCACATTCATACATCAGAGCAGGAAATTCATTCCCCTTATAGCTTTTGGCTCTCTCAAACTGAGTCTGTTTTTGCTCTCAACCAGAAAACTAATCTCAACCAGCATGTGAAGGCTGCTCATCTCAACGTCAAGCCTTTTGGCTGCAGTTTCCCTGGCTGTGGCATGAGATTCTCCTACAAGCATGTTAGGGATAATCACGAAAAATCCGGGTGCCATGTCTACTCTTGCGTAAGTCTAATTTACCTTGTGTTGCCTGCAAACCCTCGCAGATGGAATGGAACACGTCTGATTGTTCAGATCTCTTTTTGGTTGGGTTCACAGGGCGATTTTCAGGAATCTGACGAGCAGTTCCGATCAAGACCTAGAGGCGGGATGAAGAGGAAATGTCCGACCGTTGAGACCCTCTTGACCAGGAAGAGAGTTTCTCTGCCACCAAACTTCGACTAGCTTTTGGTCCTTTCGGAAGATATGAAGATTCTGAGTGTTTGTAATTTCTTACAACGAGTAGTGTATATGTATGAGGTGCATGTATGCAATTATTCACGTATGGTATAGTTTTGTTAGAGTTCAACGAAAGCTGTTAAAATTAAACCGCAGACATTTTCCTCTGTAGTAGTATCTCAAAGTAGTGATGATATATGAATTGTATCGATATATATTGTAATCAAAGTCCAACAATATATCTTAGGTACTCTCGCCGCTGTACGAATCTAGGTGTCGTCCCTAAGCGAGGCGGAATTCCTAAGCAAGGTATTTTGACGTTGCCTAGCTTTTAGGCACAGGCTGTTAATGAGCCGAGTTATTCGTGAGCGGCTCGGTTTCGAACTCGATAAAAGCTCGTTCGATTAAAAAAAAGGTTGGCTCGTTAATAAATGAGCCGAGCTTGAGCTCTATCTTGTTCGGCTCGTGAAGCTCGTGAACTAGTTTGATTAGATGGCTCGTTTAATATAACTCATGAACTGTCTCGTTTTGAGCTTATGAGATGTCCAAACATTGTGACTAGAGAGCCAACTCGACTACAACTTATGAGAAAATCAATTTATATTTTATGAGTTGGTTTGTTAATGATGCATATAATTATTAAATTGTATATATAACTTCATATGGTTTTTAATACATTGAGTATATGTAAGCAAATACGTCTCATATATGACATAACATTAGGTAATCACTTGTATCACATATGACATAGACATATTAGGGTATTTATATTATAAATTATCTTCGAGTTGAGCTCGAGCCGAACTTTCGATCTTAATGATGTGTCAAGATTGTATAAATGAGCTGGCTCGTGTTCGACTCGACTCGGCTAGTTTATATACGAGTCGGGCTCGAGCTTGGTTCGTTTATAAACGAGCCGAACATGAACAAGGCAAAATTCGACTCGGTTCGGCTCATTAACAGCGTAAGTGTAAGACTAATGGATCATGGTATTTATGTGCCTCAAGGAACATCACCATCTCGAAATTAAAACGATAACCTTCAACATAAAATTAGCTTCATTAGGCACACAAGCTCCCCCCAACCCATAGTACATAAATAAGAAAAGGGTTAATAGCATTTTATGCCCTTGTACTATTGTGTTTTAACAAACGTGCCCCTGTACTACGATTTTGCACAAACGTGCCCCTGTATTATTACAACGTAACAAAAATGCCCTTCTATCGAAAAATTCGTTTTCTCTCCGTTAACGGAGACAGGAAATGACCAAAATAACCTTGTGACTAATATTAAAATTTCACTTTAATTTTGAAGGGATTACAACCTAATTAAAAAAAGGCAAAAAAGGAGCCCGTAATACGCGACTCGCCGCTTTCTCCTCTCACCGTTCAGCATGCAATCATCGGCCTTCGACCACAGCAACTAGGCCGGTGCCGTTTTCACCACCGGCGTGATCCAACTCTGCCGGCATACACCAACTCGTTCATCATCTCATCCCCCATCTTCTCGTCTAGCTCCGTTGCCGGCCGACAGCATCTTCTCCTGCGTCCACAGTCTTTTCCTCGAGTGACATTGTCGGCAACATAAGCATGGGCGAAAACGGCACCTCAGCCCGTCGATGTTAACTACACCAACAGCCTCTGAGGCACGACTGCAAACATTCTATTTTTAAACCCTAATTTATACGAATAGGACAAAAAGAGGAATGATATATTGGTTGTTTCCAAGCGAAACCCAACATCAGAACAAAACCCCAACAATCAAAACAGACATAATTTAGGGTTCCACAAATTTCGGAATGTACAGAAGAGAGCGAAAATAGGTGAGAAAGAACTAAGAAGCACATCTTTGGTTTTCTCGAATATTGTTGGTTATGAAATCGAGGACAGATCATCGGAGGAGCGTTTGGGAGGAGGAAGCAGTTGGGTCTCTGTTCAGGTGGAGGGAGCGGTAGGTCCTGCGGAGGGAGAAGTTGTATCGACGGAGGGAGGAACTGGTCCGGTGGATGGAGAATATTGCCCGAGAAATAGGTCCGACGGAGGAGAAGGAGCCCTCGACGGTCGCCGGAAGGGAGCTCCGACTGTCAGCTGGATGGCAGATTCTCTTGAGAAGAAGACTCGAAGGTATTTTTGGACCATGGTTGGAAGAGAACTCGTTTAGGGATGCAGTAGAGAGAGACGATGAATTGGGGGTGTTTGGGTAATTTCCGGTACCAGTTAACGGAGAGATAACAAATATTTTGACAGAAGGACATTTTTGCTATGTTGTAATAGTACAGGGGCATGTTTGGGCAAAATCATAGTATAATGGCACATTCGTTAAAACACAATAGTACAAGGGCATAAAATGCTATTAACCCATAGCCTATGACATTAGGAAAATAAACTAATTAATAGGGTCCAAAACATATAGTACATATACATAGGTGCTACATTACTTACATTTCCATCATTGCTCTATCTCCAGAAGAAATGTTGAGCAGATTCTTGCCATGACAACACAAGCACGAGCATGACCAATATCCCGGCAAGCCCCCACGACGACCTCCCAATCCTAAGCACCCAAGAAGGGTCCGGCGACGGCGCAAATGACCTCCCGCCTCCATTGCTCGATGATGTCGTCTTGATTGCAATGATCAACCCTGCCAGGAGCATCGGAAGGACCAAACCAGAGCTCCAACCGGGCTCGTAATGGGGGTAGAATCGCGACGACGACGAATGGTCACTCTTTCTGCTGGCATACAACGGTGAAAGCACGATGGCGGATGTTAGAGCTAGCACCATGGCGAGCCCTCTTTGGGATGAAGAGTTTTGGGTTGCATAGTGAGAACTGGAACTTGCCATTGGTGCTATGATAGCGCTCTGTTTTGGGAGACGACAATGTAATGTGGTTTGATCGGTTGGTTGGTTTTTCTTTTGCCCTCTCTCGAAGAGGGGAAGAAATCCAACTTGAGATGGAATGATCTGAGTGGGGAATTTGGGGTCAGGGGGCAAATGGGTTTTCTTATAAGGGGGGGATGATGGTAAAGATGGGAGGTAATGAAGGAATCTTAAAGGCAATTGGGTGGGAGAAAGTAAAGTGGGAGACAAATTTAGCCGTCCAAAAAGTTGGGAGAAAAACTGGAGAAAAGGATTGGATTGCGTTTGAAGTAAAGTATCTGTTGGAATCATTCATCTTGGGTTCATATTGTGAGATTGAAGAACGTTGGAGAATGGAGAAAAAGGCCTTACTCTGTTTAAAGTAAAGTTTGTATGCTATTGCTAGCTGTGTTCTCGTCATCACTTTTCATTTGAATTTGCATACTGATATAACCATTTGCTTTAACATCACCTTGTATGATTACCATTTACCAAGAGTAAAAGAGGTATCTTGGTGGGTAAGGAAGCTAGATACAGACACAAGTCAGAAGTGTAGCCTTCCATTCAAATGCATACTCACATGAATCTGCTGTCCCGACCGACATCAGGAATAAATTACTCGACATGTCAGCTAGATAGGTGTAGGTAGATATTGATAAACACCAATGTATTGCAAACTGACAGTTTCTCATTGAAGACAATGCAAAGCTTAAATACTTGAGGTTTGTACCACAGAGATCGGCCAAACCTCCTCCCACTATTAGTGGATTCCTACTAACTAGCTAGCATGATCTACTTTAACTGCTAAGACAACGGCTAAGACTCTTAACAAACCAAACGGATTATTCGACACAGACTTAAAACAACAAGTACTAAATAGACACTTAGCCAAAACGCACAGCTTGGCTTTATTCAACAGACTCAAACTTTAATCCGACGTCGTAGCAGTCACAGCAGCAGCGGCCTTTAGTTCAGTACCAAAGCGACGTCGCAGCACTCAATCCGAATCCTAGAAGGACAAGGATTACAGCTTCAGTTCACAATCCAACAAGTCCTCCCCTGAACTGAAGCTGGTTCTGCTCTTCTTCTGTTTACTCCTTCAGCTTTAGATCTTCCACATCATATACTCCCAATTTGCTTCTCAAGATCTGAAATGTTTCGAGTTTGAGAGGCTTGGTCATCACATCTGCAATCTGCTCATGAGTTCTGCAGTGCTCAAGTTCCATTACACCTTCTTTTACCAGCTCTCTTAGAAAATGAAACCTAACATCTATGTGTTTGCTCCTCCCATGTAGAACTGGATTTTTGGCCAGTTTGATGGTGGAGCTGTTGTCACATAAGATGATTGTTCCAGCCTGTATATTGCTGTTCCATCCCATTTCTGCCAGAATCTTCCTCAGCCAGATGCACTGTGTGGCACAAAAACAAGCTGCAACAAACTCAGCTTCAGTTGTTGAGAGAGTCACAACTGGTTGCTTCTTGGAAGCCCAAGACACTGCTGCTCCTGCAAGGAAAAACACATAGCCAGAGGTACTTTTTCTATCATCAAAGTCTCCTGCATAATCTGAGTCTGTGTAACCAATCAAACTTTCATCCTCCTCCCCTCTGTCTCTTTTGTACCAAATTCCATGATTCATAGTGCCTTTTAGGTACCTGAGTACCCTTTTTGCTGCCAAGAGATGCTGCCTGGTAGGTGAGTCCATGTACCTGCTCAACAGACACACAGAGTACATAATGTCTGGCCTTGTTGCTGTGACATACAGCAAACTTCCTATCAATCTTTTATACTAAGTGGGATTAACAGCAACTCCATCTCCAGTTCTTGTTAATTTCAACCCTGGTGCTAGAGGATTAAGTGCATAGTTGCATTCCAGAAGCTTAAATTTCTCCAGCAGCTCCTTTATGTACTTTGTTTGACAGATAAATATCCCTTCATCCTTCTGAAGCACCTACACACCAAGAAAATATCTCATTCTGCCTAGATCTGTCATCTCAAATTCAGCTTGCATAGATGCCTTAAAGTTCTCAATCATTACTGGACTGTTGCTTGCATACATCAAATCATCTACATAGAGACTGAGAATTAGAATATCAGACCCTGACCTCTTGATGAACAATGTATGTTCATAGTTGCACTTTTTGAAACCAGTCTTCTCAAAGTATGCTTCAATCCTGCTGTACCAAGCTCTTGGTGCTTGCTTGAGGCCATACAGAGCTTTATGCAGCCTGTATACTTTCTTCTCCTCCCCAGCAACTTCAAATCCTTGAGGTTGCTCAACATAAATCTCTTCTGTAAGCTCTCCATGTAGAAAAGCACTCTTGACATCCAGCTGGTGCACTGTTAACCCAAAATGAGCTGATAGAGCCAGAAGAGTCCTGATGGTATCCCACCTGGCTACTGGGGCAAATACCTCAGTGTAGTCAATCCCCTCCTTTTGTGCATATCCTTTCACCACTAAACGAGCTTTGAACTTGTCTAGGGTACCATCTTCTTTAAGTTTTGTCCTGTAAACCCACTTGAGTCCTATTGCTTGACAGCCTGCTGGCAGATCAGTGAGTTCCCAGGTAAGATTCTTCTTTTTTGATTGCATCTCAGCCTTCATTGCTTCTTCCCATCTAGGATCCTTGCAAGCTTCCTCATAAGATTGCGGATCATCAGCCAAAGCCACAAATGCCATCCATTCTTCTTCTGCTAGTTGGCAATCTGGCACAGTGAAGTGAGTTTGCCAGTCATAGCTTGCCAGTTTGACTGGTGGCTTCCTGATCCTTTTGGTGTTGCTAGATCCCTGCACATCAGTTGTTGTACCATGACCCTCCTCTTCTGCTTCTTTGTCACTCATTGTTGGATTTGGAGGTTTTGGACTACCAGGTTGTTGAGTTCTAGTAGCATCAGGATCTGAATCTGCTGCTTGATCAGATTACTCTTCTGTATCAGATTCTTCCCAATTCTCATCACTTCCTTCCCAAACCAACTTGGTTGGCTCTGATGATGAGGCTAAATTCCAACTCCAACCTTTTGTTTCATCAAACACCACATCTCTACTCACCACCACAGCATTGGTTCTAGGATTAAACAGTTTATAGGCCTTAGATTCAACAGAAATTCCTAGAAACTGGCACTTCTCACTTTTGTCATCAAGTTTCTTCCTGTGTTGATCTGGTATGTGTGCATATGCAACACAACCAAAGATCTTAAAGTGAGACACAGAAGGAGGCTTACCAGTCCAGAGTTCTTGGGGGGTTTTGCCTTGATTTGCTGTGGTTGGACTTCTGTTTAGCACATGACAGGTCCAGGCCACTGCTTCAGCCCAGAACTCAGATAGAACACTCATGTCCTTTAACATGCATCGAACCATATTCATCAAGGTCCTGTTCCTTCTTTCTGCTACTCCATTTTGCTGAGGTGTAAAGGCAGCAGTGAGTTGCCTCTTTATTCCAGCTTCCTCACAAAGCTGCTTGAGTTCATTCAACATAAACTCACCACCCCTATCAGTCCTCAAGCACTTAATTTCCAAATCCATCTCCTTCTCAACTTGCATCTTATACTTCTTAAAACTTTCCAAGGTATTTGACTTAGCTACCATGAAGAACACCCACATTTTCCTGCTGTAATCATCAATCAAAGTGAGTATGTACCTCTTTCCTCCATTTGATGCTGGAGTGATAGGGCCACAGAGGTCTGCATGAACTAGTTGTAGTGCTTCAGTTGCTCTCCATTGACTCTTCTTAGGAAATGGCTTTCGATGCTGCTTGCCAATCATGCAGGTTTCACACACTCCAATTCCTCCTTTTAGCTTTGGCAAATCCCTCACAAGCTTCTTTGTCTGCAGAAGCTGCAAATTTGCTACTCCCAAGTGACCAAATCTGCGATGCCACAGTGTAAGTGTTGGATCTATGACACCATCAGTCTTGAGACACTGAGAAGGCTGACTTGCAGGTGTATGCTCAGCATGAAGAACAAACATCCTGTTTGTTTTCATTTCAGTCTGCAACAACAGACCCTTTTCTGCATGGTAAATCTTGCAGCTACCTTCCTTGATCACAAAGGTTAGCCCTTTCTCCTGCCATTGTCCAATACTCAACAGGTTGCTCTTAAGTCCAGGAACATAAAATACCTCCTGGATTGTTATGCTTCTTTGGTTCACAAGCATCTTCACTTCACCTTTCCCAGCAACTTCTAACTTGGAATTATTTCCTAGTCTTACTGTGCAAGCAAAACTAGCATCTATGCTAGTGAACCATTTTCTATCACCACTCATGTGGTTGCTGCAGCCAGAATCCAGAAACCACCAATCATTATTTGATTTCTCTTTGACAGAATCCAGAAGAGCCATCAATCCCTGTGTATCATCTTCCCACTCATTTGAATCTTCAGATTCTACACAGGCCATCAACAACATGTACTCATTCATGTCTCCATAGCTCTTATCTTGTATGTTGCCAGAAACTGCATAATGTGCCTGTTGATTTGAATACCACTCAGGACATTCATATTTGAAATGCCCCAACTTGTGACATTTGAAACATTGAACAGATTCTTTACTCCAGCCTCTGCCTCCTCTTCCTCTACCACCTCTTCCCTGGTAAAAACCTCTTCCCAGACCTCTGCCACCTCTCCCATACTCATGAGAGATTCTTAAAGCATGTTCTTCTTCACCAGCAGTTTTTGCAGACCTTCTGTTGAACTTTTGCTCATGCACCAGAAGAGAGCTTTGGAGTGCATCAACTGTCAAGAGTTCTATGTCTTTGGATTCTTCTATAGAACAAACTACATAATTGAATTTTTCAGTCAAAGTTCTAAGAATTTTCTCTACCACCTTCCCATCAGACATGTCCTCTCCACAGTTTCTCATCGTGTTAGCAACAATCATCACCCTAGCAAAATACTCAGATACTGATTCATCCTCTTTCATTTCAAGCAGTTCAAAGTTCCTTCTTAGTACCTGTAACTGAGCCTTTTGAACCCTTGCACTGCCCTGGAACTTCTCTTTCATGGATTCCCACAATTCTTGTGCAGTACCCTTCTTAGCAATGGTCTTCAGGAGTGTTCTATCAATGCTGCTAAACAAATAGTTCTTAGCTTTTAAATCCTTCAATCTTAACTCCTCCAGGCTCTTTGTTTGTGCTGCTGTTAGCACCTCTCCTGCTGCAGGCTCTCTGAAGCCAGGACTGATCACAGTCCAGTACTCTTTGGATCTGAGCAAATTCTCCATTACTAATGTCCAATGCTCATAGTCTCCATCAAACTTTGGGATGCAGACTTGAGCACTACTGCCATTATCACCCATGGTGATATCTCTTTCAATCACCCTGATCTGTCTTTCCTCACAAGCAACTCTCGTGTTTCCCTAACCCAGATCACAAAGTGTTTTCACTCAACACTCCTCTCTTCTCCTGGTTACAGTTTGCTATCGGGGCTCTGATACCACAATGATGAACACCAATGTATTGCAAACTGACAGTTTCTCATTGAAGACAATGCAAAGCTTAAATACTTGAGGTTTGTACCACAGAGATCGGCCAAACCTCCTCCCACTACTAGTGGATTCCTACTAACTAGCTAGCATGATCTACTTTAACTGCTAAGACAACTGCTAAGACTCTTAACAAACCAAACGGATTATTCGACACAGACTTAAAACAACAAGTACTAAATAGACACTTAGCCAAAACGCACAGCTTGGCTTTATTCAACAGACTCAAACTTCAATCCGACGTCGCAGCAGTCACAGCAGCAGCGGCCTTTAGTTCAGTACCAAAGCGACGTCGCAGCACTCAATCCGAATCCTAGAAGGACAAGGATTACATCTTCAGTTCACAATCCAACAGATATTGAGTTACGTACCCGGTCACCACGTTCAGGCAACATTAATGTCATTCTTAATGTTCTGTCTGAATGCCTAAATGAAATTGTACCACGCTAGGATTCTAAAGTTATTATGTTAATCAAAACACTTTTTGTGTTTCTGATTACATTATTTGTACATGTAACGCGGTCGCCGTATGAAATGTGAACGATTATTTGCCGCCAACCAAATTGCTATTTGTCGCCAACTAAAAAAAAATTTGAATTCAAATTTTGAATTTTCCCTTCCTTCCCTTCCTTTCATTCTATAAATTCGGATATCAGGAACATTTGACTCATTCCAACAAAAACTTCTGTTGACGAGCCCAGTGCCTCCGTCGCCGGCACCGTTCTACCGTCGCCGGCCGACCTCCCGTCGCCCTCAATCGTCGGAAAACAAGTAAGTTTACTTTTTCCGGCAAGTTTTCCAGTTTTCCGGCAAAAAACACGGCGGGCCGAAAAAAAATTGCGGCCCGAACGCCGCCGAGCCAAAAAACAATTGTGGCCGGTGCGACGCCTGGCTGAAAAGATATTTTCGGCTGGGCGTCGCCGCGGCCGCAAAATTTTTCCGGCCTGGCCACAAATTTTTTTCTGCCCGACCAGTTTTTGTATTTAATTTAATATGTTAATTAATTAGTCAATAAAAAATTACTTAATTAGTTAATAGAAATTAGCAATTAGTGTTAATATTTATTTAAATTGGTGTATAAATGTTTTTTTGTAATAGGCGTATGAATGTTTAATTACTTAGATTAGTTAATAGAAAATTAATTAATTAAGAATTGATTTAACAATTAATGTTAATATTCAGTACATTAGTTAATAGAAAATTAATTAATTTGTGATTAATTAACAATTAATGTTAATAGTACATTAGTTAATAGAAATTTAATTAATTAGTGCGCATCTAAGTATGATATTGTGTAAATTTGTAGATAATTAGATATGAATGATGCGGGTGGTAGTGAGTTGTATAGATTCAATGGTAGGGTTGTTGATGCATCAACACGAAGGAAGGTGCCTAAGAAGAATAAGGAGAAGAAGCGCTCTCGAGATATTGGACATCAGTCAGAGGCAAATTTAGGGGAGGATGAGTTAGAGGCTCCTATTGTAGTTGCTCGTTCGGCATCACGGGCGTCTGGTTCCCATGGGAGGAACTAGGGTGCTGCATCGAGAGTGGTCTCGGCTGAGTTTGATGAGGACGATAATGATGAGGATATCGAGGTCCCTCCACCTACGCGTGGACATGGACGAGTGCTGTCTTGTACGACAACATCACGTCCTGCTATGTATAGGGACCGAGCTGGGCGATTCGTACCACCTGCTCGTGAGGAGACAGAGAGCTTGGGGACTGGACGGAGTAGGGGAGGACGTTCGAGTGGTCCTCCACCGTGGGAGCTTGTTGGTGAGTGTCCTGGTGGATCTACGGATCCTAGCCTCATTAGGAGCTTTCGTGGCCACGCTGCCTATGCGCTTTGGACGGGGGTTGGAGATCGAGGGGTCATCAGTTGCTACAGCCGTACATCGGCGGTTGATTATCTGGGTAGCTACGTGTTTAGTCATGTTGAGGCGGAGGATCTGGTTCAGCAGTCAGGTCTCCAGCACCTAATCTACTCTATGTTCCACAAGATAGCGATTGACGAGGCTTTGATCTCAGCTTTTGTGGAGAGGTGGCAGCCAGACATGAACACCTTCCACTTGCCTTTTGGAGATATGACGATCCTCCTCCACGATGTTCAGTACTTACTGCAGATTCCTGTTGAGGGACGACTGATGAGTAGGAGTTCTGCGCAGCTTGACCATCCGGAGGTGGGTTTGTGTGCGCTTCTTGGGATGAACTCGGAGCAGTTGAGTGGTCGTTCGGAGGCCCCTGGATATGGTAATAGGGGTAAGTGGTACGAGAAGGGTGGTTTTCTTGCAGAGATGGCGTCCAGATACTTGCAGAGCCACGGGACACATGTGACAGAGGCGCAGTCGTACTTGTTGTTGCTGTTGGGGTCCACTTTGTTTGTGGACAAGAGTAGAGACAGGGTTCGGCCGGTGGTGAACCTATTTTTGGACGAGTTGGAGGAGTTAGATCAGTACAGTTGGGCGTCAGGTACACTTGCTTGGTTGTACAGATACCAAAGTTGTCAAACCGGTTTATGCCGGTGTGTCAGTTTTATAAGTGGAATGGTCTGACCGTGGTACAACCAGTATTCATGCCGGTTGTGCCGGTTTTAATAAAATACATGAGGAAATTTTCTGACCGTGGTAAAGGTTCCGGCCGCCGGAAATTTTCGGCCCGCCAGGTTCCGGCCGCCGGAAATTTTCGGCCCACCGTCTGTTCGTTTCAAATCGTCGGAAAAATTGTTCGAGACTACAAAAAATTTACGCATCTGCTTAGTGATGATTCATGGATGCGTGTACGCAGCATATGTCGAGGATAGGCTTTCCCGATGATTTTTCCGGCGACTTTTCCGGCGAACGTCGAATTTTTCTGATTCAATACGTTCTCTCAAAGTTGGATATGTTGTAGATTGTGAAACTCTTTAACCAAAGATGTACATATATACTTTTTTTTTAGTTGGCGGCAAATAGCAATTTGGTTGGCGGCAAATAGCAAGCCCCTATGAAATAGGAAAACAAATTAAACAAACAAGATAGTTAGAAGCAATTCCAGATCATTATTAGCTATTTTAATATACTCATCAATGCTTTACGATATTTGTATATATAAGGCAGTCACCTAACAATAATATTTGTATTTTTTATTAACATCAATGTTTTACTCTACTTTTATATCTCATTATGTGTTTGGTTGAAATTAAGTATGACCTCACACATCAATCGATTAGAAAATATGTGAGGTTGAAAGTTAAACCTTTTACCACTTCAATCATATGAAAATTTTATGGGCAATCATTTCGGTTTTTTTAAAAGGATAAATATAAGATATTAGCCACAACTATTATGAAACGGGGAATTATAGCCACAACTATGGAAATTCAAATTACTAGCCAAACGTTAATTATTCGTTAACAATTTCGTTAGTAATATTGACTAAACTTTTATGTTTTAAAGTTATAAATTAAAACCATTCCGATGTGGCTGCTGCCGTGGCCGATGAAGTGGCCTTCTCCATCAAAAATTCAATAACAGTAACAGACAGTTAGTCATATCTTGACCCGCAATAATAATTATGGCTAATAATTTGCATTTTCATAATTGTGGCTATAATTCCCCGCTTCATAATAGTTGTGGCTAATATATTGTATTTACCCTTTTTAAAACTATATTTTAAACTTTGAATTACAATTATATCAAGGTTTGAAATTTTTGTTTTTTGATTAATTTTTAGTTGCCATCCAAAGCGGAGGAAAATTAGGAATAAAAAAATAAATATAAAAGTAGAGTAAATATAGTTCAATGGACAGTTACCGGCCTATGGCTGGAGGTTTGGTACCGGTATTTGGGATATACCGAATACTGCACCGAATTTGTCTATATTTTGTATTACCGAATACACGTATTATTTCGTGGGATTGGGATTGAGTTTCAATTGTTCTTCGGTATTAGGGATTACATGATTGGGATCGGTATATACCGAAATACCGATCAATACCGAAATATAAGCTAGTGTGTATATTATCCTCTAAACTAGACTCTCTCATTCACTACTACGCGACCCTCAACCACCAAGAGTGTCATTTAATTATACATAGATGATTACATCATTTTTCACACTAGTATTAGTCGTCTCTCAACCTTAAATTCATCAAATTAAAGATTACCAATTACAAAAACTTGAGATGTTAGCTCTAGGCAACTGAAGACTCTTTGCTTAGTCTCTTTGCCCTAAATTAAACAATAAAATCTAATTTATATATTTAATTATTAATTGCAAAGGTAATTAATTTTGTATTTGATAATATCGATTGGGATACCGAGGTACCGATTGGGATACCGAAATTATTTAGGGATTGTGATTGAGATTGATTTCAGGGTGTAATTCGATATTCGGGATTTCGGTATTTGGTATTGGAATACTGATACTGTACCGATTTCCACCCTTAGTTACCGTCTTACCCGTTACGGCTAACAACGATAGTTGGAGAGGGGGGAGGGATTTGTGATTTTGAAATGGTGACGGAAAAGTGTATAATATATTTTTTAGATATAATACTAACTCTCTAATTATCCTTCATAATCTATAAATTGCAAATTATCTAAGATTGATTTAACGACTAGGAATGCCTTAAGAATATAAGAACTTTTAACACATCTGAAGGTATTGCTCTGTAAGCATGTAGTTGGATGTGGGAGAACCAACTAAGAACTAAGAAGTACGTATAGTTATTTCCAACCATATATAACAAGAAACAAAAGTCCAGTTGTTTGGTTTATTGGTTGGGAGAAAGTTATTAGGGTCAGCTAGGGTGGTTTAGAATTATAGTTTTCAGGTATATGATGGTAGTTTGGAACTTATGGTCATGGACAATAGAATATGTAGAAAACCTTAGCGGTCAACAATAACCATCGAAAAAAGAAGAAGTTAGAGTGAGAATGTATACCGGCATGTTGTAGCTACTAGTAGATTGGTAATTACGAATTATTTATTTATGACGAACGATAAATCAGGGCATCCACGAGAAATGCATGTTAATAAAAGTTCGTGAAAAATGTTACAAATCTCGATATACGAGTGAAACAGATTTGGAATGAATAATAATTGTATCAAGAATCACGATAAATATATAATTATCCAACTGGTTTTCATGTCGGCATAAAATTGCGAACTAGCAAATAGATGGTTTTTTGGCTGGTGTTGGAAATTAAAGCTTTGTCTGTTAGATTACTGGTCGTCTGGTCCACAGCCACAACACAGCATGGGTAGGGTAGAGATCAGTAATGGTTTACCTAATGAATTGAAGCATGGACAAGACATGATCAAGAGATGGAGAGTTCCAGAAACAGGGGGATTTTATGGATAATAGCCATACATTTTTTTCTTTTGTCTTCTGGAACTGAAAGAGGGGACAACCACCATTAAAGTAAAAGTATTAAATAATAAAAAAGGGAAAAGATCAAAAATTATTTTATTTAATAAAAAAATTAGTCAGATAGTGAAATTTCCATGGTCCATGAAACCGTATCGGAGACCGTATCGGAAAAATCAGCGACATGGTATTTTATGACAAAACCGTGGTTTAACCGTTAGTACCGTTAAATACAAGAGAAAAATTTTATCTAGTAAAAAGATTAAAAAATAAATAAACACAAAGCAGCTAAGAACAAGGACAAGCCTAAGAATCATTCCAGGAGATATAAATTACCACCGTCTTGATCAATTGAACTCCAAACAAAAAAAAAAAAAAAAAAAAGAGAAGAAGAAGAGGCCGAGACTTGTATCAAGTTTCACTTCATTTGTTCTTTTTTCTGTACACTGCCCATACACACAAACACATATATCATACCCACAAAACCAGAATGCACACATCCAAAATCCAGACACAATAACACAAACAAAAATCAAAACTATCTTAGCTTCTTCCTCTTACCTGAAAACCAATGGATTCAAAGCTCGACCTTCTCCTCCGCTCCTTCACATTCTACATCTCATCAATCCTGTCCATAATCCGCTACTTCCTGACAAGCTTCAGCCGTTTCAAGCAAATCCCATCTGCATTCACCGTCTCCGACACCTGCATCTCGCTTTACTTTCGCCTCCTCGGCCTCTCCCCTGTCTCGATCCACGTGGACGACGAGACAACCCTCCATTTCTGGGCTAGCCGTGGCAGAAGTGGTGGCCGTGACCGGAAACCTGATGATGAGAGGCCTAACCTGGTCATGATCCACGGCAAGTGCGGGGACTCTCGCTGGCAGTTCATGTACCAGGTTGAAGCAAATCACTTAGCCATAATGTATATGTAGCAATGATCATTAATGTATGATTGTGAAACCCTGACTCTCTCTCGCCCCAGGTTGGCCACCTGTCGCGGCGATTCGACCTCTACATCCCCGACCTGCTGTTCTTCGGCAAGTCCTACACGACGAGAAAGGAGAGGTCAGAAGCCTTCCAAGCGAAATGCCTGGCGGAAGGACTGAGGAAGCTGGGGGTGGACAGGTTCTCCATTTACGGGATCAGCTATGGAGGCTATGTTGGGTATCATTTAGCTCACATGAGTCCTGACAGAGTTGAGAAGGTTGTGCTGATGAGCACCGGGGTGGGCTGCAACGACGACCAGAAGGACAAAATGGTGGCGAAGCTCGGTAGAGATCCTAAAGAGCTGCTCGTCCCTCGGACTTCAGATGACCTGAGGGAGCTCATGTATAAGTCTGTTTACAAGAGCAATTACATGAAGCTGATTCCTGATTCTTTCCTTCAGGATTATCTCAATGTGGGAGTTTTCATTTTGTTAGTTTCCTCTTTCTGAGAGCTAATTCAAAAAACTTGTGTCATGTTTAGTTACCATTTACTGCTTGTGGTTGATTGATTCCTCTGTGTTTCTTTTACCCATTCCAGGATATAGGTAGTATCCACAGGAAGGAAAAGATGGAGCTGGTGGATCATTTGTTGGCCAAGAACTCTGATGCAGGAAGAAGCCTTCCTGTTTTAGCTCAGGTTTGTTCACCAAATCCCTCAAATTTACGTGTAGCTTTAGAGGGGCTATAACACACTCGATATTTGGTTCGAGGTTCCTAGTATGTGTATGTATATGTTGAGCAAAAACTGGAAAGTGAAGCAGATGGTAAGCCATCAGCCCCTTTCTCTAAGACCCAGGTTTCATCCTGGGAATCAGGAAATAATTCCCTTTCTAGAAATTACCTAATTGGAGCAACGCTAATCTCAAGGGGTTGGCCTAATACTAATACGAGCATGACAACCTCCATTATCATACCCTAAAGTCAAACTTTCATCTTATCCTGAACCACAAACTAATGTTTCTGGTTTCAGGATACTCTTCTGATATGGGGCAACAAGGATTATGTGTTTCCAATGAATCTAGCTTACCAGCTGCAAAGGTAAAGCAATAAAACTCTCTTAGGGTACTCTCCTCTTAACAGTTTAACCTTGACGAAAAGGTTTTTGATACTGAGGGGGTAAATATTTTTGACAGGCACTTGGGATCAAAAGCAAGAGTGGCAATAGTCAAAGACGCAGGGCACGCAGTAAATATGGACGCTCCTGATCAAGTTAACAGGCTCATCGTATCATTCATTTTGGGCTAACTGGTCACAGTATTCACCATTAATCATATCTTTCAGCTCAATTTGTTGAATTTTTGGATCAAATATTCATTCGTGTATTCATCGATATTCTTGTAACGATGCTTTGAAATGCAATCAGACAAAAGTACTTTAGAATCTAAAAGCTAGAGTATGCGTTTGATCAAGAGAACATAGCATCAAACAAGCTCAAACAATATGTGAAGGCAGATAATCAAGTCCAATAGGCAAACTCAAAATGACAAAGACTTGATGTAGAGGTTTAATCATAAAAAGCTTACCAAGGAGTTGGAGCGGCCTGAGTCTTGTTTGGATATGGTTAGCTATATGATTAGGTTCCATTCTCAGCCTGAAATCAACTGCAAAGCTTTAGGTTCCATTCTCGGCCTGAAATCAACTGCAAAGCTTCCTGCCGCCACTGTGTTTTACCTGCAATAGAACCTTAAAATGAGTTGGTGAGAACTTCTGTTAGTCTACTCAAGTTCGAGATTCTGGACTGCACCTATAATTGGTAGCAGAAGTTTTATGGTTAGGAATTTTTTTTTCCTGGAAAATAAGCCTAGTAACTGATCATAACTGTGATGGAAGAAATGCTCCCTTTTCTCTCCAAGCTAATAGGTTCGTTAGAGTTTATGTATTTGGTTAGCTAATCTAACATATTAGAAGACCTCCTCCTATAAAGATTCGATTTCCAATTTCCTTCTAATTCGGCATTTACGAGATTGCAACATGGTCTCGGAGCCTAGTTACAAAGATTTTTCCAAAAAGAATAATACAGGGTGATAGATAGGTTGCTACAGAGAGGAAGTAGAAATCAATGCACACAGTTTGAAGAAGCTGCTGAATACTGATATGATATGTTGATGATCAAGCTAGACCAGACAAGAAATCTCTGGAATGCACCGAATGTCAACCTGGCAATGCGATTTATGATGTCTCCCGATTCGCATATGCAACCATGACTTTCTATCCACCATGGTACAGACCTAATTCAGCTGCATTTTCTGTTTGTACTCAGTCACTACAGGACCCCTACACTACTGTCATCTTTTCATATCAATTTTCTTAAGCGTTTTACTACATCTCTAGTTTGATGCTTACATTTTGTGAGCATTAAACCGTTCTTTCATAAAAGCTTCAATAATTCATGGAAAAAAAAGCCATACGAAAGCTAATGTGATAATTGAAAGTTTGAATCACCTATGACTATATGCAGTCCATCATGGAGCAAGGTAATCTGTAATGAACTGCCTTCTAGATAGACATGGATTACGGAATGCAAAGATATGAAGCAGAAAATAATGAGCACCAACTGAAGAAGCTGCTGAAGAGGCTGATGAGCAAGTTAGCAGAGAAAACATCTCCTGAATAGGCCGCAAGTCAGCCTTGCAAAGCCATTTGCTAACTTGTCCTGAGCAGACTCTTCTTCTTCTTCTTCTTCTTCATCGTCGTCTTCGTCCTCACTATTACCTTCTCCTTGTCCTTGATCTAATCCCAAGTAGCAGCCGTCCTTTTGAATCACTCGATCATCAACTTCAATATTTGGGATTTGAGCAATGTAGGGCCAGTCCAGAGCTGTTTGGCCTCTGCATCTCGTTGATAGATCACCACACGAGTTTACTTCCAGAGACTTCACGGCGGCGAGCTTTGTGAGCCACTCTGGTAAACCCTTCAGGGCGACACAATCATTCATCTGAAGCTTTTGCAAATTTGAGGAATGGCGTAGCCACTCCGGTAGATGTAGCAACTTCGGAAGATTAAAGAAACGCAATGAATGCAGGCATGGGAGGGCACACATTGGCATCATCGTCATCTTGTTCTTCTTCTCATCACCACCATGATCGTAGCCACCCTTCCAACTTGCGAGACAGGGACAACTGCTAAGCTCGAGCCTTTGGAGGGAAGTGAGGTGTTGAATAACAGCTGGAGACAGAGTCGTGAAGTCTTTGCAGCGGTCTATGGAGAGTGATTCAAGGCAAGTAAGGTGTGGGAGTAACCCTTGTGGCAGAACCAGTAGGCCTTCGATTTCATGGAGTTTCAGTGATGTAAATCGTGAGAGCAATGGTGAAGAGGGTGGAGGAAGAGAGTCAACCAAGTGATCCAGTAGTTCATTCTTCACACCCCATAATTCAACATGCTCAACATGTGCTGAAAATTTAGGAGTTGAGACCATTTGGGGACAGTTATAAATGGTTAGCTGGGAAAGGCAATGGAGTTGGGATGACTTTGTCTCTGCCGACCAACCTATTAGGTTGGTGCAACTCTTTATCTCGAGAGACTTGAGGGAGTGGAGAAGTTGTAACTCATTAGATGATGATGATGATGATGGTGTAGGTCCACTCTGAATGTGATTTCACCTTACCATCATTATAAAGGAGCTGAGCTAGCGTTGTCTTCCCCAGTCCACCAATCCCAACTACGGGAATGACTGCAACCTTCTCTTTGTAACAGGAATCTTGTACCATATCAATCAGTTTCCATTTGTCTTCTTCTCTCCCAACAACTGCATCAGGGATAGAGGAATCAGTTCGCCTCCAGTCCCCCACAGCAACAGCCTGCTCCATGGAGCGCATTTCGAATTTAAACCGCTCCTTAACCATAGCAATCTCATCTAGCTTGCTTTGAACTTCCTTGATTGCACGAGCCATTTCCAACCCATAAACAATTTCGTTGGAACCTGAAAAGAAGAGGTGCACCTCGTTCGCGACGCAATTGCCATCCATTTGTTGCTTCCGTACAGCCTCGGTGGCGAGATCATCCAACAAGTCATCCACATCGTAAAGGACCTCCTTTAGCTGACCAAGCCAATGTTGGACCTGATGATTATGACTGGACTGCTCCTCCGCATCTAACAACACCGCTTTGATGGAGGAAACCGTCCTCTCCAGCTTGGATATCTCACTTCTCAAACCCCAAAGGTAGCCTAGCTGCTCAGCAGCCAGAGGAGCCAACTTCTTGAGAACTGCCTCCGCCATGCTGAATGCCATTTCCTTGGGAAGAAAGAGGAAGGCCCTTTTTTGCGGTTGTGAGGGAGTTCAAAGGTACAGGAAGACTAGCAAGAAATAGTAAGAGGGATTTGGATCTAAAGACCAAACAGCATTTGATTCAAAATGAGAGAACATGGAGCCTTCAAAGTCGCCAACTTAACCCACTTGCCAATTTTTATGCTTTGGCTATTGATAGGTCATTGACTTCAACAAACGCTCAATGTGAATCCAATGACCCAATGTGGTTATTCGCATCATTAGTTTGTTCTTCCCCATTAGCCGCCATGTTAGGAACTATCTACGCAGAACAGGCGATACACAAATAGAAATACCGATATGGAATCCTGCTTAGCTGAAGTCCCAGAGAGAAAAACTATTACCAGAGAGAGCCAAGAAGACGGAAAATCACTTCTCTGCAAACAGTTCTTCTAATTTCGAGCCCTTCGTGGTTCTTAGCTCTTTCGGTACGAGTATGAAAATTAGCGGCAAGAAGAATTTTGGATTTCTGCGCTTCTTCTCTTCGCTGTTCCCTTCTCACTGCTTCGCCGGTGCCACCATTTTGGATTTACGAAGAGAGGGAAGGAACTAGGAAAACTCGAAAAATTGGGGATGGAGGGGAAATTTGAAGCGGAGGTAATATATAATACTAATTAAATAGAAAAAGGGAAAAACAAAGAAGTTTAATGACTGATTTGTTACTTCACAATTTGTTGATCCGGTTGGTCAATGACTAAAGTATAGTGACCATTGAAGATTTTAGCCAAACATACATTAACCACCGGTCGTCTCCGGCAAGTTACTTATAAGTTATATCTACTCTTTTTTTTCTTCTTCCCCGCACCACGCCGTCCCATAATCCAATCAACCGCCTTCGCGTTTCCGCCGTTCTCTCATCGATTCCCACCGTCAGAGATAAACTCCGGCATCAGTCCGGTTTCCGCTCCTTTCCTTCCCGCCGTCGCTAGATGCTACTGAAATCCTTCGGAGAATGTCTTCGCACGAGCAAGCCCTGGCCTCTCTAGTCACGCAATTGGCCTTCTCATTCGACGGCGCGGTCCTTGGCGTAGCCCTAGCGTACGCCGCCGTGCGTTCGTTTCTCAAGTTTGCCGCTGGCTCGAAAGCGCTTCGAAAAATCCGCGCTGCTCCCGTGCTCCGCGTGTCCGATCTCCGCTCACTTCTCGACGCGCCTCCGCCGCAGTCTGATCAGGAGGCGAACAGCGAGCTTGATCGAAGCAGTATCAGTGATCGGAAGCTGGTGATTGTGCGGGGACAAGTGGAGGCGAACTCTGCCGTCGATGGGAGCTGGAAGAGCAGCCTGAGGCCTAACGTGCTGGTTTCTCACGAGTCTGGTGATAAGGCTGTGGTCATACAGAGGACTCAAACTGTGAGTGCATTCCGTTTCTGGTGCCTCGATGTAGAATGTTTTAATGAATAAAACTTCAATTGGATTGGAAGTAAGTGAGAATGACGCAATAGAGAGGTGTATTGGTGAGTAGGAATCGAGGCATTCGAGCAGCAGAATATCTTTAGTGTGATTCACATACGGTCATTTGCTAAGCAATTCTAATCTGTAAATTTTTCATACGAAAACTCGTTGGCAAGAGTTTGGAGTGTTTGGATTTGGTTGATGAAGGCTCTGGGTGATTGTGGAAGCTCACGTAAGTTTGAAAGAAGTGCTTGTTAAGCAAGTGGCACTGAAAGTTGTAGTTCATATTTGCCAGGGCTAGCTAAGAGTAGAGTGGTTGAAATCCGATTTGGCTGTTTGGAGGATTTAGTGATATCGATTTTTGTATCTGCCTGATGAGATTTGCAACCTTACGATTTTGAAAAAGAAAACCGTGTTTGGTAAGCTGATGCTAATATATCTAGACAACTTGGATGGTTTTATGTTGTTTCGTATGAATTTGAATGACTCGATCAGGTGTGGTATGTGTAAGTTGTGGCCTTATGACTTAGGTGAGGACTTGAACTGTGAATGTGTTTCGTTTATGTTTTTCTCGCTTTTCACTGTGGAATGTTGTGATGACTGGAACTTCATTAGGTTGGAAGCAAGTGAGAATGGAGCAATAGAGAGAGATGAATTGGAATAAGTGTCATTTGCTAGAAGATTCTAATTTGCACATTGTCCTTATGCACAATTGTCTCAAGTGTTTTGGATCGCGTTGGTGATGGCATTGGTGATTGTTGGAGCTCATCGAAAGTTCGGAGAAACTGCTTGTTAAGAAAGTGGCACTCAAAGTTGTAGTTCTTATTCGTCAGAGCTAGTAAACAATAGAGGGGTTAAGATTTATACTAGTTGGAGAATTTAGTGTTAGTGCTTTTTTTTATCTGCCTTATGAGAGTGCAATGTTGTTGCAGTATGCTACTAGATTTGTTTTGAAAATGAAAATCGTGTATGGTAAGAAGAGATTAGACAACATGGGGTGTTTTATGCATTTTTATGCAACGATTCTCTAGCTTAGGTGTGCTATGTGTAAATGGTGGGCTAATGACTTAGATACTTGAGATTGGCCAAAAGTGGGATCTGCTACAAAGAATCATGGGGTTTTCCTTTAGAAAATGCCTGATTCTTTTTTTGTAATCATTAGCATTGCAAGGAAAATTGAAGGCTAACATAGTTGTCCACTTTGTGGTTTTTGCACCTAGTGCTTGTACAATGAATGGAAGGGCTTTTTTGGCTGGACCTCTGATATACGAGCTATCTTTGGAAAATCTTGGAGGGAGCAAGAATCAATGTCGTTAAGAACCGTGAGTTACTTCACTGGACTCAGCACTTTTTATATTCTGTTATTCCATCTCTTTCTTATCATCAATAGTAGATTGCTGATCTGAAAATGTTCATTGTCTGACTGCTTGATAAATTAATAAAAAACTTGGGCATGGTGTGGAATGCAATGTCTAGATCATTCATCTTTGCAGCATAGAAGATTGTTTTGATGGCATTGAGCCAACATAATTTGTCTTTATGAACTTTATATGCTCTCAAAATACAAAGAGAGAAATTGAGCAATGTAGAAGTTAAGTGTATGCAGTGATACAGCTTTAATCTCAATGATTAGAATGATAGCATGGTACTTAATTGTTTTTTTTTCCATCTAGGAATCCTTTAAAAACATCTCAATCTTTACAATGTGTTTGGATGTCTAGTTATTGCTTACCAGCATATCTCTTTTAGGGAACTTTGTCTGTTACCATAGTTACAGAATCTTCTATCAAAAGTTATAGAACCTTGCTAATGTTACATGAATGTAGTGCTTTATTGCTATTTTGTTTGTCATGGTGATTGCTTCTATGGTTCAATGGTGTGTCATACTCCATTTAAACATTTCGTCGTGTTTGCAGGTTCCTTTTGTCCTTCTTGAAACTGGCAAGTGGCCACAATCTGAATATGTTGTTATCAACATGGATGCTTCGCGACATCCCCTACCCCTCACGACAGTTTATCACCAATTGCAACCCATTGATGCTTCTCCTTATACATTTCTTCAGGCACTATTTGGTCATGAATACCCTGTAAGAGTTATGGCTCATCAATCGGTTGACTAATTTCAATACATCTCCATGTCATCTGCCATTACAAACTGTTGGTTTCTCATTTCCTTGAGATGCTATTCAATTGCAGCTTGAACATTTGAGTCATTCTTATAGTTTCGCAATTGGTTAATCTTAACTATGTTGATGCACAAAGTCATTCGGTTGAATTCGTTTTTTGTTGAAGGTTGGTCTACTTGATGAGGAGAAGATACTTCCAATAGGAAAGGAGATAACTGCGATTGGAATGTGCGGTTCCAGAAGTGGAATTCCTGAGATATCACCTTGCAGAGATCTTCCTTATTTTCTGTAAGTAGGCCTTCTTACCATAGTTGTTAATAGGTCAATATACACTAACCAGTACGTTCCAAGTGGCAGGTGTGGCTTTAAATAACATATTGATCTCCTGCTTCAATTTCATGAGAACTTAAAACAAATGGTCAATGGAAAATTGTTAACAATTGCGCTGAACAGTTGCATTATTCTTTGTGAACTATTATTGGGATTTGTAGCTTAAGTGGTTCCTGTACTTTGATGATTTCCTAGGTCTTGTACACTACTTGCCTCCAATTAGTGTCAGTTGAAGCAATAATGTGTTTGATGATTGATGCAATTTTTTTTGGCTGACCTTTATATAATTTTGTTTTTTAATCTTATAATGGCCTCACCAGTGTGATCCTCTCCATTACCCTAGCAATTAACAACAAAAGGAAAAATGACAAAACAGACAATATCAGGGATGATTTCCACAAACCCTCACCTAGGGGTGGGCTGTTTTTAGTCATTGGGACCCTAGGATTGGGCACCCTCAAGGATTCTCATTTCCATGGATTTAGTAATTAGCACCCTTTTTTGCTCCACCAGACAAGGGATTTGGAAGAAAGCCTCTACTCATGGAATTCTCGCTCAAGCCTATGAATCATTTAAATGTGCTTGTTTGTTCTCTCTGTTGCTGATTTTTGTGATTGCCTTCACAACGTACTTGTTTTATTCGGTGGTCATTAGTGCTTGAAAAGCTTTTCCATCCTGCAGTTCTGACATGACCAAGGATCAAATGGTTTTGGATCTGGGCTTCAAGACGAAAGTACTATTGTGGAGTGGCATTGCTCTCGGTTCACTCTCTGCCGGCATTCTTAGCTATGCATTCGTGAGGAACTGGAGCAAATGGAAACTGTGGAGGCAACAGAGACTGTCTCAGCAGTCAAGGGAAGAAACTAGCGATCCCCCTCTTCTTGATTCCGAGGAGGATGTCACGGATGTACCAGACGGGCAGTTGTGCGTCATATGTCTCATGAGGAGGAGGCGTTCCGCCTTCATCCCCTGCGGGCACCTTGTCTGCTGCCAAGTCTGTGCTATATCGGTCGAGCGCGAGTCGTCCCCCAAGTGCCCTCTCTGTCGGCAGCTCATCCGGAACTCAATCAGGATATTCGATACTTAATATGTGTGGTCTCAAAGTAACAAATCCAGCAACCATGGCCATTGTTTGAGGTATAGTAGCCTGATCTGTTACTTCTTGACTTTTGCTGCTGGTTTCAATTAGAAGACCCGACTTGTTTGTGAATATATAAAAGAGTAGATCGAAGGGGGCGTTTTACCTGAAAAGAGTGAGCATGTCAGTTTGTTGACATCATGTTCTTGTGTCCACTAGTTCTTGTCATTTTGTGTTGACATTATGTAGATGAATCTTTAAGCTCTTTTGATTGGATAGCAGAATCCAGCACAGCAAAAAAATGCACTAGTAGTTGCCAAAACTTGCTCAATTTGGTACGTTGAATCTCTGTCTGTTGGCCGTTGTCTCGATGTGGAGTTTCTTTGTTCATTCGAGACAAGAAGATTCTGCATGTATTATTGTAAATTCCATCTCTGCAATCAACATTAAAAAAAAGAATTCAATGTGTTGCGCACTGTTGTCGAGTTTGTTTGTTGAGATTTTGTCATTGTCGCTTCATTTCAAAATTACATGTTTTTTTGTCCCACTCGGGAGGTGTCAAATGGGTTGGGTTGGGTCTATACGCGAGTTGCAGATCGGTTACGAGTCACTATAGATCATGGGTCGAAGTGGCAGGTCGTTAGTAGTCGCGGGTGTTTGATAAAACCGGTTTGTACTACGAAGTGGATCATATCGGGTCACGAGTCGTGTTTCTCCTCCCTTTTTTCATTCACATGTATGTCACGAGCCGATGAGTCGAAAGGAGTTGGGTCATTATCACTAGTCACTTGTTGAGACAGGTTGAGATGGGAATAGACTAATGAATCGGGTCAACCATTGCTGCTGCTGCTGCCGCCTGTATGTTGCAATCAAGACTTTTAAAAGGACTAATATTGAAAACTATATATGTTTGTAGTACTACTGTCTCTTACTTGCGACTTGTTCAGGCAATAGAATAGAATATACATGATGATGAGGAAACTAATATATTGTAGTAAGAAAGCGGGCCTTCTCTTCTCAGGACTTGGTGATAGGGTTGTCCAGTCCCTCTCTGTTTCATGAATGATGATGACTATTGACTACCCAAGATTAAGATATGGATTTTGGATTGGGCCCATCACCTGAAAGATCCAAATCTATCCCCCAACTTGAGGAAGCCCTTCGTATTAGGACACGTCATCTTATTAATTAATTTAATTCCTTTATTCTAAAGTCTAAACCAAGTAATTTACAAGTTTGATTTGGGACTATATATGAGAACTTAAGACTCCAACTTTGTGCACACACTAACCAATTGGATTCAGATCTCGGTGCTTAACTTTTTTACTTAATTTAACGTATTATGTCCGGGTTTTTTTTTTTTTATAAATGTTTTGAGTTTGTAGTAGTTGATACGTTTGAAATACTTTGATTCTCCTCCTTTCCTTCATCTGAGATTGGTGTAAAATTTGATATCGTGTTTCTTTTAGCTCATTGTTTTTTCTATATAGAGAAACATGTGCAAAAATTGATTCACACAATTTGTTATATATATATTTCAATCACCTCATAATACAATAGTTGTCCAATAATTTTGTTAATAAGAGTATGTGGTGGAAATCTACTCGTGATTATTTCACACATGAAAGTAAGCTGAAATAATTAGTGCGACAAAACCAACATTGATGTATGTGGGGTGTGAGTAAACTCACCGCTCTCAGTTCAGACTACAATGTAATATGAGATTATGTAATGAAATGCAGTAAGTAATGAAAGAGTTTATAAAAAAAAAAGAAACCCTTCCTAAACCCCAATTCCCAAATTAGCTCGGATCGATTCTTAACGAAGTGTATCCTTTGATTCCTTTCCTACTGGCTACTGCACCAAAAAGATGATCTTACATACAACAAGATCATGGCATTGGCATTTAACCAAAACACCCACAAAATTTGTAAAAGCGTAAAAAAGGACCAAAAACCTTTCACTTCTTTTTTACCATTTACAGCGGACGAACATAAACAAACACACACCAAAAAAAAAGGAGAATCTGCAGATCTCCCGCCAAAAGATGGACTATTTCAGTTTCTGTTCTTCAATCTGCTTAACCCCAATACATTCACTCCCCGTCGCCGCCGCCGCCTTCCAGCTTCCACAGCGAGCAGAACGACACCGGCTGCCCTTTCCACCACAACCCCACGAACCCATCCCTCTCCTCCACCCTCATCTCCCAATTCCCATCGTGCTTCCTCAGCAGAGCTCGAGCTTCATCAATGGCGTCTTCCCCAAACCCTTCCCCGCAGAACCCAACCCCTCTCATCCTCTCGCACCACTTCTCCTTCCTCTCGTTCTTCATCTCCCCACCTCCACCTCTCACAAGCGCCCTCGCCGCTTCCCCTTCCATCATCCTCCTCTCCTCGCTCTCCCTCCCTTTGAACGCCGAGCTCGTCGAGTCCAAGAATCGCCACAGGTACTCCACTCTCCGAGAAAACCCCGTCGGGAAATCCACGCACCCGTTGCAGCTGCAATCCATGTTGTTTTCGCTCAGAACCACTCCCTTCGGCTCCAATCGCCTCAGTGTTTTCAGAAACTCTGTTCTCTCGTCGGGATTGTTGTGGCTCAGCCCGTGGAGGCGGAATTGGGCGCAGACGATTAGGGTTTCCTCGTGATTCGTGTCGATGATTTGGGGGTTTAGGGTTTGCAACGGGCGGTTGTCGAGGCGGTTGATCTGCAGGTTTATGTTCATCGATTTGGCGAAACAGAGCAACCTGGTGGCGAAATTGTCCCCCGGAGGTCCGATCGAGAACGGGGTTTCTCCGATCTGGTTGGTTTCCATGGCGGCGGCGGTCAATAAAGTGATTCTCACCAGCGGCGGCGGCCCTCCGGTGCGGCGGGTGAGAGCTTCGAGTAAGGTCGGCCACTGGACTCCGTGGGAAACTCCGATGTCGAGGATGTGAAGGTTTCGCAATGGATCGGTTTCTTGACCTAGAATTTGGAGGATCGACGCGTTCGCGATCTTGTTCGGAAACGAGAACCAGGGGCTGACCTCGTAGAATTTCAGCAGCGATTTCTGGAAGAATTTGGGCTCCGTCGTGGCGAACGTGATGGACCCGGCCGCCGTCGCCGGCGGCGGCGGAGAAGCAGGGGATAAGTGGTGGGTTAGGGATCGGAGGCCGTAGGCGGCGAGGCGGTGGTTGGCGCTTCCGGTGAGGGAGGAGAGCTCGTGGAGGACGTAGAGCAGGTGCTGGACGCGGGAGAAGTTGGCGGCGGCGATGGCGGCGGCGCAGGGATTCAGGAGCTGCTCTGCCCACCTCCCTTCCTTGTTGCTCCCGTCCTTGTTATTACTCCCGCTCCCCTGACTCTGTTTCCCGCCTTTCTTCCCTCCGCTCGCCCTCCTTCCGCCGCCGCCGCCGCCGGCTGCTGGGATAGCAGAATCCTCGTGCTGATCGTCGACAAAGCTCTGGCTTTTCTTCGGGTTGCTGATCGGGGCGGGTTTCGGAGCGGGAGAATCGGGCAATTTGCGCTTCTTGGGTGGGGGGTTGGAGATCGTTGGCTGTGGCGTTGGATGATCGAATTTGATCGGGTTCTCAGGTTGAATCAGAAGGGAGGTGGAGTAATTTTGGAATGTACTGTTATTGGTAGGGGGGAGAAGAAGGCTTTGAGGAGGAGTTGCAGCCGCTGCCATTGTTGCCGTTGCGTTGAAGCTTCCATTCTGCTGATTGTGTTGCATCGGAGGAGTGGCGGTGGCAAGAGGGTCGCCGCCGCCGAATTCGTCGGCCTGATTCCAACCGGAAATCCATTGGTAGGAGTTGAGATCGTTGGGATCGTCTAGGAAAGATGGGAGGTAGGAGACTGATTCCAACCAGCAATCCAACATGTGATCGGACTCCGCCGCGGCGGCCCCGGCCGGAGTTTGCTGATGGATTTGGGTGCTTGGCTCTGATTCTTCACTACCCATTTTCTCTCTCGCCCTGAAGAAGAAGTTTGTGGTAAGTGAGGAACTTGTGTGATCATTGACCAAAAGGGAAGGTGGAGAAGTCAAAAGAGGGATTTGTGAGGGAATAAGGGAAGAGTTTGGGTATGATTTGGTAAGAATAGCTAACTTACTTAGAGAGCATGTTGTTGTGTTGTACTGTTGTTATTATTGTTGATTTTGGAAGATATGGTGTTTGTGTATATAAAGGGAGCAAAGAGAGAGAGAGAGGGATTGGAAGGGAAGTGTCTAATCTTTGTTCTGGTTATTAACTTATTATCCAACACTTTGTTTTGTTTTTTGTTCTTTGTGTGCTTATTGTTCTGTCTTATAGTGGTAGTTGAGGGTAGTTCTGAGATCAACAAAAGTCTTAATCTTTTTTTTTTTAAACTCTTTTGGGTTTTTACTGGGAAATGAAAACTCTGCTTCCTGTGAGTTTGGATTTGGCTATACCAATTTGGAGTTATTAAGTTTGCCTATTTTGTTGGGGAAGAACTGGATGCTACTTCACCTTAACTTTTTCTCAAGTTTCTCACTTGGATTGGGATTATTTGGACCAATATTAGACTTATTATTGGTGCCCAATTTGGATGTGCTCTTGGATACAAGTGACCTTATCTTGTATTAGGTGTGGAATGTAGTAACTTTATGATATTTCGAGGTTTTCGTATAATAATTTATAAATAAATTTGTCAGGAATCAGATAATCCCAATAACAATTCAAGTTGTTGTTGGGACTTGGGAGATGTTTAATAATGGATCATATATCACATAGCAACACTCTTCTTTAAACGAAAGTCACTCATAAGACTTGAAGTTTGTACATGTCTGATTACCATTTATTTAACAAACAAGGATCGTGAAATTTCGAGCACATGTGATATTAGGTGTTTCATCCGCGTATTACATATGCAAGTAAACCAGTGAACTAAAATAGAGCAAACAACTAGGTTCCTCAAATCATCAAAGGTGCCAACCAATTGAAACGCAGTTTTGCTAATGACGGCAGGATTTGAGGGAGAGGAAGGGATTGAATCTCTAAATAAATTGTCAAGAGACGGCAAACTCTTGTCTAATGACAAAGAAGTGATTAGTCTCCATTCCGCTTGTGTGTTTGCAATCTCTGCCGTTAGGAAAGATCCCTCTACCTCTTTTTAGTGACTTCAAATATGTCTAGTAGTGTTTGTAATGAAAAGCCAGAAAATGACTTGTCGATCTACCTCAGCTGTGCTCTAACTCTATTCTCTAAGTTTGGGTTGAAGGGTTGAGCTCTTTCATGAGTCAAACTAGATAATTTGCCACAAAACTTTAGGGTCACTAAAGTATTAGTCATTGAAATTCGGATTTTAAACAATATGATATTGAAATCTAAAATTTTAAAGCCATGATAAACCGTTCTTATTAGGTTTTTTTTATCAAAATTGTCTCTAAGAGAAATTTTCATTTAGTCATTCAGCAGGTTGACTAACATTTATAATGAGTTTACCGTAAATTTGTAATATTTTAGCAATTGAGACACTCCCAACTATGTCTCATGTGGATCTATGTAATATTTGCATCAAATTTTTTATTACTCCATCAACCAACCGTGTAGAAAAATATTATTGCGTTTTACGATTTTGATACAATAAATAGTTTATAATTTGCATTACAACATCTAATGGACATTACACAACATAGTAACTAATAATAGTAGTGAAATATTATTTATTCTCCGCCTTAAGAAGTCGATGGTCAGTGTGTAGCGCGGTTAGGAAATATGATGACTTTTCGATATTATCAACAACAAAATTTTGGTTATGTGAAATATGGTGCAAGTGATTCTGGTGACCCACAATCCACCCACCACCAGCCATAATAAGTGCGGGTATAAGATTTATAATACGCAATTCACCCACCCACTACAGTTCAATAACCCCGAACCTTAAGTTATCAATATCAAACTGTGGATTAGGTGTGTAAGCTTGACTTTAGATATCCACTAATCCGCCACGATCCTGAATGTCGAGTTTGATCAGTTTGTCTACGGAGTCAAGTTATGGTTATAGTTTGGGAACTTATTTGGATCATATCGACGGAAAACGTGACGGCAACGGAGGAAGGTAGTAAATTGTTTGTGATTCCGGAGTTTAGTGATCGTTAATGTAACTGACCAGTTATCTATTGTCACCAGTAGAACCCCTCGCATACAATTATTTGACTCTATTCTTTTGTTAATAACTTAATTAGCTTAAACACTGAATTATTGGTTTCATTTGGGGGTTGGTTTGTTTATTAATTGCAATGACGACCGTAGCCAAAATTAATTGGACCCAATCTCCATTTTCCCCATTTGTTTTTGCTTTTGACTTTCCCGCTGTTATTTTCTTAAGAAACAAACAGCCCTTTGATGGCTAGGTTTCTGCCGCCACGTAGCCCCACAAAAATGAATTAATTAGCTCCACTAATTAAAAAGATTCATAACCTTGCCTTTCCAATATTTTGGAACTTGGAAACTGGTTTAGAAGGTCAAGTATGCCGATGTCCATTTAGTATATGATGTTGGACATGAGATGGATTTTGGTCTCCAAACGGGAATGGGTATCCGTTTTAAACGGGACGGGATTGCCCAACCCTATTAATGATTACAACAACCTTGGTGATACAATTTCAAGTTTCAACAACAAATCACATGTATGGATATTTTCTCATCTATTTAATATGATTTTCACGTGGATGGGATCAAACGTGTTTCTCTAGTTTTTATTTTTCCTTACAAACATTAGAAAGAATTGAAGTTTTTTTTTTTATGAGGATGAGTTTTAGAAGGAAAAAAAAAGTTATTAAAGCGTGTAAGCAATTTTGTCAGCAACTTGAGTAAACATCAACATATATTTTTCATAGTACGGGAGATCAGCAGTAGGGTATTTTATGGAAAACCCGTGGTTTAATCGTTGTTCAACTATTGGTAACGTTAAATACCATATACCGGTTCACAACTTATCGAAATGATTTCTTCCCTTTTCGTTAGTTTGTGGTTAGAGGGGGAACAGGAGATGGAGAATTTAATACGTATACTCATTGACTTGCTAGTCGGCCATAGAAAACGTGGGGGTTTACAGCTTTCAAGGGTCAGTCAAAGTGTGCCACCTAGCTAGCTATATCCATGGAAAAGTGACGAACAATAACAAGAAGAAAGAAGAGGAAAGTTATATATATAGAGATTAAAACCGAAACGAAAAATTTAAGATATGTGTGGTATAACTGTCTTCCTTTCAATTTTTATTATCGTCGTTGCCAACTTCGTTTGTTTAATATAATGTGTGGTTCATGTTCTGAACCAATGTTTTGCCGGCCGGCAGTATTGACCGGAGGATACTTTTAGACCTTTTAGGTAGTCGCCGGTCACCGCCGCTAAGGGATTGACTAACCTAAGTCTGAAGTTATAGTCACGAGTCACGACACATAGTCATGACCCATACAACAATGGTAGAGTACCACGTTTAGCTCAATAATCTGACATGTGAGAGTATCATGGTTCAAGAAGGCGCGCCTAGACGCACGCCTAGGCTCAGTTAGGCGCTAGGCAGTGGAGGATCGCCTTGACTTGGCCATAGGCGTTGTAAAAGGCGCTGGTAGCGCTTAGTTTGCGCCTAGTGGAGAGAAGGCGTGCCTGGGCATTCCTGGGCGAGCTTAGGCGGTTAAACCCAATACTCTTCGTTTTGTCCTAGAAAATCATAAAATTGCCTCTTGCCCTAGAAAATCAGAAACACGGTTAGGGGATGACCATGCTATGTATGTATTCATAGATGAGGATGAGGAATTACATTGTGCACCCTCGAGTACTGTTACAGATGCAATGACGGGTAAACAGAGTGAGCTTCGTAGGAGTGCACGAGTGAGAGAGCTCCATGATGAAGAATTAGAGTGTGAAGAGGAGGAAGAGGAGGAGGATGGTGAGGAGATTGCTTTGGAGGATGATGAAGATGTAGTGGTGGCTGGACGGACCTACTTGGATGATGAAGAATGAACATTATCTTATGAACTTATTGACTATGGTTTAGTATTTCGACATTTTATGAACTTGTGATTCTAGGAAGTGGTCACTATTTGCTTGTTATTTGTTATGTTAAGTGTTTACTGTTAAGAACTAGGCATTACTAATTTTATATGCACTTGGATTATATGAATTATTCCAGAAAACAGTAAATATTTGAGAACTTTTTCCATTTATGCTCTGAACGCCTAGGCGCGCCTAGGCTACGCCTAATCAGGCAAGGCGCAAGTCAGGAGCCGAGCGCCTGCCTTACGCCTAGCGCCTTTTAGAACCTTGGAGAGTATAGAAGTTACAAGGCGGAATACCACGTCGGTCGTCGAATTAGTGATGTGGTACTCTGGATGAAGTAAACTTCGTTAAGTGTCCACCAGGTAAATTATGACAGAGTTATAAATTATTTTTATAATTTTGAATTTTTCGATCACATAATAAATTTAGAAATCAAATCGTCGTAATTTCACTTAAAACAGATTTTATCACTTCCCTTCTTTTCGTAACCCAAAGTTTTGTTTTAGATTATGACAGTTCAACTCCAGTTTGTACCTATGATATGAAGTTTAGAAAGTCATGGTAACGGGCCCATTTTTCGATTCCTTACTTCAACATGGAACTTTCATAGGGACAACTAACATAATATTTTTACTTTGAGCGCACATAATAGAATTTGCATTACAAAAAAAAAAAACATAATAGACCAAATAATAAAAGTAAACAAATTACATTATAAAAAAGTGTACAATTCATGTTGATATTTTATACAAAGTATACTAACAGTACAAAACACAAACACTCACAATATAAACCAACATGACTTGCATCACAAACTAAATCACATAAAGTATACAAACCAATAATAGATAGTCTACAAAGTTACAAACCAGTCCATAAAAATGAATACTAACACTATCAACTATAGAAATCAGTAATAGAAAGTATAAAAACCAAATTATAAAAATAAACAAATCTCATTATATACGTAAATAAATCAGACTGATATTATATACAAAGCATATTAATAGTACAAAACAACTACTTACAATAAAAACATGTCTACTCAAACCAATAACACAAAATATACAAATTAATATCATTAAATATACCAGGTTACAAACCACACTATAAAACGAATACTAACACTACTATCTCTACAAACCCAAAAAATGCTAACACTACCAAAAAAAAAAACTACTACTAACATTACAAACCTCTCTCTCCCCTCTCACAAAAGAAGGGATAATAAATTTCCTATCTCTGGACTGACAAACGTCGTTCCTTTGAAATTTTGGTATTGTACTCCGCACCATTTTCAGAGGATAGTTCTCCGTCGAACATTCGACGGTCAACATAAAAGCCCAATTTGATTAATGACCCAAATTTGGTTAGAGGAGAAGGTAGTGAATTGATGGGTTCAGACTTTATTAATTATCTTGATAAGTGAGGTCTTTGTGTCTTGCAAAATTTAACTCGCATATTACGTACAAATTGTATGTAATATCTGGATTAAACAAAAATCATATTTCATATATGTGGTATGTGTATTCATCATTTCCAAAACTTGTATTCAGAATGAGCAGAACACACATTAGAAATCATTTTCTTATTGAACAAATAATATATTTGTATAGAACAAAAAATATTTCATATGTGTAATATGCCTATTCATCATTTCCACAAACTTGTATTTCCAAGATTTTCACTATCTTTTCTCACTTACTTTACTTTTTAGATCGTGGGCCCCCGATTTCCATTATTTTATGTCAGCTACTTTTCTCATTAAGGACCCCAACTCTCACTAACTATCCCTTACCCCAAATTGAGCCGTGTATATAGCATGGTCCATGAAACCGTACCGGAGACCGTACCGGGAAAGTCAGCGGTAGGGTATTTTATGGTAAAACCGTGGTTTAACCGTAGTTCAACCGTTATACCGGTAAATACCTCCTATCGGTTTAGCCTCCAATACTGGTATTTCGTGGTTTAACCGCCGGTACGGTACGGTTTAATGGACACTGGTATATAGTGGGTCTTTAATATGATCCATTGGATGCCTTGGAGGACCATCCTCCTAAAAGTAACCGGAGCAACATAGTTTTATTGGGTCCTCTACTAGCGCTGAAATCCTATCTCTTGCGACTGACACCATAGGATGAAATCGGGTGCCAACTCACTTACCTGTCTAACCCTTTATCTATAATTAATTTTTTAATGGCGAAATGACATTTAAAAAGGCCTCATTAATAACTACAAAATTTTACCGTTAGATTACAAATACAATTTATCACTAAGATGGACTTAGTCAAGTGACTAAGCCACATCCTAACAACCTGATCTTACTCATTAGTTTAGAGTAGGGTTTACAGAAAGACAACTAATACCAATGTGGTCTTATAAGAATTAGATGCGTGAGTGCTCAGGATGGCAATGTGACGAGTATGTGGCGGAGTTTTCTAATACGAAAAAACCCATACACTCCCCCATATTCGCACGAAGGAAGGTTTTTCAAACCCATCCCCATACCTGTAGTTTTCGGGTACCCTTGAGTAATACCCGTTATGTACATTCAAAAATACTATACCTAAAATGAAATATCTAGATCTTCAATTAAAATACTAACACACCTATTAAATCATAAAATCTATAAAGATACAACTTTTTATAATACGAATTCAAAACATCTAATCCTAAAACGTTCACAAGACAAAGTGCAATAGTATCATAATCATTCATTTCCTCCTACACATTTGTTCAAATAATTTAAAACTACTATACCTAATGTAATCTTGATCACAAAGAGAAAAGAGGTGAAAAGTGAAGGGTGGATTGAGGGAAAGAAGTTAGGGTTGAATTTGGATGACCACTCAATTATAATTCAGTTCTTTATTTGAAAAAAATTATCTTTTGTCATTGACAGGTTACAATTTGAACTAAATTTTTTATATATATGAGAAATATTATTAATGGGGTGGATATGTATATGAGTATGAGGTAAAGGAGGCTAAAACTATCCTCATCAAACTTTCTATGGATTTTACTTATACTCATCTCGTACTTAGACAATGCATGAATTCTCCGTGGTCATGGGTCTGCTTGCCATCCCTAGCGAGTGCCGCGGTTTTCATTGGCCACGATTATTGTTGTTGTGGTGATTGGAAATTTGGAACACAATAAAGGCAAAACGGGCCTAATAATTTTGGTTGTGTGTTGGACTTTACTGAATGGGCCCAAAGTCAGTTACCTAAGCCCGAAATCTCCACCACCAAATAGTAGTAGTCTTCATCACCCTCTTCCATGGGGACCGGCTGCGACATACGGATACGGGGCGAAAGACTTCTATTGTTCCTCGACGCCGCCGAAAGCCCCGCCGCAATGGCAAAAGTATGCTGACACCGTCTTCGCACTGCCACCCTCTCCGACGAATTGAAGGGTAGAAGAATCAAAACTTTGCAGGAAAATGGAGTCCCTACTCCCTCGACATTGGGTCATTTGATCGAACAGTTTCATCGCCACTGGAACAATCTTCTCCAATTCCCCTTCTTCAACAAGCTCCGCTCTGCCGAGGTCTTTTATCACTTCAATCAATCGTCTTCTCGCATCAAATGTTTCTACAGTCGTCAAATTTGGGGGATATTTGCTGAGTTCGAAGCCGGGGATTTGGTATCGTTGTTTACTAGTTTAGCTCCTCTGAAAGGGGCAAAGTCAATGTGATGGGCATCATTTAGATTTATGGCTTTTGGCAAATGTCATTGCATCCACATGGGCATGTGTGCAGAGTTTCAAGTCAATGGATTGGCAATAATTGGAATTAAAAAAAGGCTACTTGGTTTCTGCTGCCATGGTTGCTTACTGAATCTAGTATTTGGATTGGCATGGCCTCAAATATATGATCAACTGCCCAAGCCCAAAATATGGTTGAGACAACTCTCTTCAGTGTAGCAGGAGTGGTTCTCAAGAAGTTGGGATACCTAGCTGCTGATCAGGCAGTCTTGCTATGGGGTCTCAGTGGCGAAATTTCGAAACTAAAAGGCACTGTTTCGTCCATCCATGCTGTGTTGTTGGATGCAGAGGAGAAGTCTGGTTTGAATCATCAGGTGCAACATTGGCTCCATGAGCTGAAGCAAGTGCTCTATGATGCAAATGACTTGTTGGATGATCTCACCAGCGAGGCGCTGCAGATACAATAAATGGATGGACATTTCATTGTGAATGAGGTATGCGTCTTCTTTTCTGATTCCAACCAAGCTGTTTATGGGTTGAAGATGGCTCATCAGATTAAGGCGATTCAAAGGAAGTTGGATGAGATCGATCAGAACAAGAACCAATTCCATTTTGAAACGCGCCCTGCATAGCCAGCTGTTGCTAACTGGGACTGGAGGCAAACCAACGATTCTGTTCCTCGTGTCTTTGTCGAGAGAGAAGAAAAGAAGCAGATAATAATAGACATGTTGTTGGCTCCTATGACTGGTGAGAAAGTTGTTGTTATTCTAATTATTGGGATTGGGGGGTTAGGAAAGACAACACTTGCTCAGTTCATTTACAACGACGAGAGTGTGGGTTCTCATTTTGATCTAAAGATTTGGGTATGTGTTTCTCATAATTTTAATGAAAAATTGTTGGCAAAAAAGATGCTAGAATCTGTGACTGAAGAGGAAGTGAATGATCTGGAGCTGGTAACTTTGAAGCATAAACTCCGTGAGAGAATTTTTTAGAAGAAGTTCTTGCTGGTTTTGGATGATGTTGACTATGTGAGCCACTGGTATTGCCTCAAGGATTTTCTCTGGAGTGAGGTTGCTGTGGGTAGTAGAATTATCACAACCACACGCATTAGGGATGTTGCAGTTTCAATGATGACGAAAGGGATAATGCCTCTTGAGCTACAAGGTTTACCCGAACAAGAGTCATGGGAGTTGTTTGAGAAAATAGCATTTGAAGGGAAGGTAGAACAAGATCTAGATATGTGGAGATTGGACAACAGATTGTGGGAAGGTGTGCAAAACTTCCTTTGGCCATAAGGGCGATGGCATGCCTGCTAACATCTAAGGAAAATGTTGATGATTGGGCTGCAGTAAGGAATAAGCATTTGCTAATAAAGACAGGTGATAAAGAGAGAAGAATTATGGATACTCTTCGGTTGAGCTACGACAATTTGCATTCACATTTGAAGCGTTGTTTTGTTTATTGGAGTTTGTTCTCAAAAGACGATGAGATTGATGTGCATATGTTGATACAGCTGTGGATGAGTCAAGAGTATATTGGGAGTGAAAGATCATGCCTTGTAAAAATTGGTTTAAAAGATTTCAAGAAACTACTTTGGAGGTCTTTTTTTCAAGATGTGACATATGATGAATGGGGGCATATAAAATGTTGTAAGATGCATGATCTGATGCATGATCTTGTTGTTGCACTTGCTGGGAAGGAAGCCATCATTTTAAGTGCAAAAAATAAGACCAGTAGCCTTGAAAAAATTAGACATGCATCATTTGATTTGGAGAGAACATTTGTGGAGGAAAGCTGGCAAGTTTCAACTTGTTTAGTCAAAGCAACAAAACTGCAAACATTTCTTTCTCTATCTTGGTTAGGTTTAGATTTGAAGGACAAAGAATGCAAGAAGATCTTCTCAAACACGACTAGTCTGAGAGTGTTGAGTCTCCACAGTTTTGGATTGAGATCTGTCCCTTGTACTATTTATAAGCTAAAATATCTTAGGTATCTTGATCTTTCTAGTAATTTCATTGAGATACTTCCAAACCAGATTACAAGATTAGTGAACCCGGAAGTGCTCAGGTTGGATTGGTATAGGAAGCTTCTGCAAATGCCAATGGACATTGTAAGGCTGCCTTATCTTGCATATCTTGGACTTTACAAGTGCGAAAGATTGACACACTTGCCACTTGGAATCAAGAATCTCTCTTTCTTGAAAGAATTGTCTGTTTTCATAGTGACTGAATCAGCAAACTCCAGAGCTGCTAGGCTTGGTGAATTGCAGCATTTGAACAATCGGAGCAGAAGTTTGTCTATTAGAGGGCTGGAATGGGTGAAGGATGAGTCTGAAGGGGAGGCGGCTAGTTTGAAGGAGAAACGTCATCTTTGAAGCTTGACATTAGCATGGAACAAAACAAGAGGTGATGCAGTTAGACATGAGCGGTTATTGGTGGTGTTGCAGCCACATGCCGAATTGAAAAAGCTATCGTTGGAAGGTTATAGAGGAATGAGCCTTCCGAGAAGGTTCTCTTCTCTCAAGAATCTGGTTGGTATCGAGCTGATTAAGTGTGAGAAACAACTTTCTCTTTCTGCATTGGATACTTTTCTTTCTCTGGAAGAACTGACATTGTATGGTTTAGACAACTTAGAGTACATACAGATTGGGAGAATACCGTCATTGTCATCTTCTAGATCTCCATTTCTTCCCTGCCTCAAGTCTATGAGAATCACGAGTTGATGCAACATGGTCGGCCAATCAAACACAAAGATAGAGTTACCTCAGTTACCTTCTCTGATGAAATTCACTATTTGGGGATGTGCAAAAATGGTTTCAATTCCATTATTTTTGACACACCTCAAAAGTGTTATGTTAAATGGTTCAAGCAGTGAGCTATTGGTTTAGTTTGCTGCCTCTCTTCCTCCACCCCATTCAGCTACACAGTCCTCTCTACTCGAATTACTAGACCTATGGGACATAAAAGATCTACTGGTTTTGCCACAAGGGTTGATGCCACACCTTGCTTCAGTTGTATGTCTATCCATCACGCGTTGCCCAAACTTAATTACAATGTCTTCATCTATTTAGCATCTTGTTTCCCTACAAGATCTTCAGATAGCGTATTGCGAAGATTTGGAGTTGGAGGACTGCAATTATGAGTGTGCTCTTCCCAGCCTCCGTACTTTGTCTCTACGCGGGCTTCGGCAACTGGTGCGTCTACCACAGTGGCTTCAGAATTCTACAAATTTGCAGAAGCTGGAGGTAGCGTCTTGTGGCAACCTTGAGCATTTACCAAGATGGCTCACAAAGCTCACTGTGTTGGAATCTTGGAAAGTAGATGACTCGGGTCATATTCTACTAGATGCAGAAGCAACACATCCGTGGATTGGAGGTTTATTGCTCACATCCAAATATTAGAATTGATTTTAGAACAATCCAACAAGATGGCAATTACTTGGGAATGGAAGAAAATGATGATGAAGAGGAAGAAGAAGCAGCATCTGCTCGCACCTACTTCTCAAGGTATATTCTTCCACTTTGAAACTAACTATCTAGTCCTTTTCTTTTCATGTTGGTATACTATTGAATCATTATAAACTGCCTATATATGCTCTAATGCTCATATACATGCTGCTGCAACGCACTAGCAAATTTCTTTGGGAGCTTGACTTGCAATCTATTCCAGAGATGTTTCCTCTGCCAGCTACCCTGACATTGCTCCCTTTATCTCAGTTCATAGCATACAAGGTTGCCACTACCAAAGGTTATACTTCTCTACTACTCTCATGCCAGACTTGAATTCGAAAAAACATGTTGCAATCGAAGAAAGAGTTTTCTTTCTTATTCTGGTTCCTGCTGCATTGTGAAACAGAGTAGTTCAGTTGGAGGCGGGAGATAGCTTTGTGGGTCGCATATATAGGGATCACCCTTCTCAGTCTCTTTGTGCTACAGTTTAATGAATACATGTTCCTGGTTTGTAACAGTTCAATTTGGTCATTTCTTCCTCTCCAATTGTTGTCTTAAAAAAAATTTCCCGCCTTTGTAAGAAAAGTAACGCAAATGAAATAAACCTTTGGAAGAAACCAGCTACTGAATTTTTGGATGCTTGCTTGAAAAATAGTGATATCAAAAGATCTCTGGCTGTTATGAAGGATTGCATTGAAATACGAAAAGGCCTCTTTTAAATTAGAACATTAGCAGTAAAATACTCTCTTGTAAATACTCTTTAAAAGTAATCACAAAACTTAGGTAGATTGGATTCAATGGATTAATTCTAAACCGAAACCTCCTCAAAGCAGAGCAGACACATCTGTTCATAACTTCCCAAGCTAAACATGCCCGGGCAGTCTTATATCCGTCTCTTTAATTTTTCAGGAGTGATAGTAATGCATGGATAATAGTTGTCTCTTCCATCATCCATGATTTGAAACATCTTTGGTATCTTGATCTTTCTTATAATTGCATGATAATGTTTTCAGATAGGATAACAAGACTAGTGAACTTGCTAGTGCTTGTGCTGGATGGGTGTCCCAACCTTAAACAATATCCAAGAACACATGAGAGCTTCACAATCTTTTGCATCTTAGGCATGGACCAGTGTGAAGGATTGAGATGCATGCCCCATGGGATTGGGAAACTTAATTGCCTAAGAGGGCTATCTGTGTTTCTCGTGGAGAACACAACTGACCCCAGAGCAGCTAGAATTAGTGAACTGAAGCATTTGAAAAATCTAACTGGAGAGGACGCTGCCAATTTAAAGGGTAAACATAATATTCTAAGCCTAGTTTGAGTGGAGCAATAGAATTAGTTGTACCACTAATACTGCTAGAGATGAAAGGTTATAGGAGGCAATGCAACCTCCTGATAATTTGAAGGTGCTAATGATGATGGGGTAGTGAGAATTGAATGCCACATTTTGGCCTTCCGATCCTCTGTTCCTTGTGTTTGGCAGAGCTTCCAAAGTTTGTAACTCTACCGGAGTGGCTTAAGCATTTCTCAAATTTATAGAATTTGTACTTTACTTTTGTTACAGTGTAACGCCCCTGGTTGGATTGGATCCTTCCGGCTAGTAAGCAAAGAGAAAGAGACTGTGCTAGCTATCATGACATTGCACCCTCCTTCATCTCGGTTCAAGAATGTACTTTCTGATGCTAATCTAATGAAGCATACATTAGTTGCTGCTTGCCAAGGTGATCACTTCTCATCTACTACTCTCCTGTCATGAATGAACAATCCAAGCATGTTGCCATTGATGGAAGAATTTTCATTTTTATTCTTGTTGTCAGGAATGAACTATCCAAGAATGTAGTTATTGATGGAAGAGTTGTCATTTTTATTCTGGTTCCTGCTCTGTGGAACAGAGTGGCCCAGTTTCTTAGATTGGGCGTGGAAGCTAGGTTTTTAGGTCACCTTACCTCAGTTTCTTATGCTATGGTTTCTGCACATCACATGGATCATTTTCCTGAGTGTTATGTAACGGTTCAAGACGGGTCTTTTACTCTTCAGCTATAAGGAAAAAAATATAAGGTTCCCTTTGGAGGGGACCTTCTAGTTACAACTCTGGTCTTTTGCTTGAGAACAGTTACAACAAAAGGTTCTCTGGTTCTTTAACTGTTAGTGAATATTGGTGGAATGAGAATGTTGTAGTGATGATTTGTGGTTCTTTCCTTCCCCATCTCAGAATCTCTTTTTGAATAAAGAAACTGAATGCTTAGGTCAAGCCCACTTGCTGATGCCTTTCTTGAACTCTTCAAACCGTGTAATAAACTAACTAAAATGCCCAACATTTTTTTTGCGTCTGAACTGTAAATTAATATAGACAACAACGGTAAATTTATATAACTATGGGATGATGAGAAATGAATATACAGGTGGCCAACGCTGCCTTTAATAGTGCTCTTGAAGGCGATGAATGAGAACAAGAAACAGAAAAGCATGAGATTGAGATTGATAATAATAATGACAGAACTTAAAATTTGGGAGCCTCATTGTATTAAACAAAAGAAATATATTTGTGAATAATTTTTTTTCTTTAATCGGTCAGTTGAACTGTCATTCACGTAGTCATTGTTTAATGTTTGCAGCTTGCTCAAGTCAATGGATTGGGCAGCTAGCTGCTTGATTCTCAGTGACATGTTCACATTATGAATTAGATCCACATTTCCGCAGTTCTCTTTCACATTCTTTCCCCTCTAGCACATATCTGGTATTTTCTTTACACTCTTAACAACTACTAAGGTTTTCCTCTGATCTACTTTTCTAGCCGCACCCCTCACTTACAATCAAACCTTAATACTTTCTCTCCTTTCTTTTTTCTCGCATTCCCCATTTATCCAAGAAATGGCCTTCAACATGGCAGAGGCAATTCTGAAGAAGTTGGCTCCCCTAGTTGCTGAGGAGGCAGGTCTCTTCTAGGGTCTGAAGAGTGAGATCTTGAAACTGGAGAGCACAGTTTCATCCATTCAGGTTGTGTTGTTGGATGCAGAGGAGAAGTCCAGTCTTAATCATCGGGTCCAACATTAGTTGGCGGAACTGCAACAAGTCTTATAAGATGTTGACGACCTGATGGATGATTTCTCCACCGAGTGTCTACGGAAGCAAACAAAATGGAGGGAAATTCCATTACGAATGAAGCCCGCCTCTTCTTGTCGAGTTCTAACCAAGTTGCTTATGGTTTGAAGTTGGCTCATCAGATTGAGGCCATTCGTAGCAAGCTTGTAGATATTGCTAAGCAGAGGGAGCAGTTCGAATTTGAGGATCGTGCCTTAGAGCCAGTTGTTGCTATCAGGAATTGGAGGCAAACTGACTATTCTGTCCCTGGTGCAGTTGTTGGTAGGGAATAAGACAAAGAGAAACTAATTGATATGGTGCAGTCGTCAAGTTGTAAAGAGAAGGTTGCATTCATTCCCATTATCGGGATAGGAGGATTGGGGAAGACAACACTAGCTTAGCTTGTTTACAATGACGAGAGAGTGAAATCTCATTTTGGCCTTAGACTTTGGGTTTGTGTTTCCAAGAATTTCGACCCTAAAGTGTTGGTTAAAAAGGTTTTCGAGTCAGCCACCAAGAAGAAAGTCAATGATCTTGAGATTGACACACTCAGGGAGCTTCTTCATGATGTGATTAAAGGCAAGAAGTTCTTGTTGGTGCTGGATGATGTTTGGAATGAAGATAGAGAAAAATGGGATAGGTTCAAGAATCTGTTGTCAAGTGGTGCTAGAGAAGGTAGTAGAATACTGGTAACTACATGACTTGAAATTGTTGCGCAGATGACAACAACCAATGCAATTGTGCCGCATGAATTACATGGTCTGTGTGAAGCAGAGTCTTGGTCTCTATTCAAGAACATGGATTTTAAGGGAGGAGTGCCACATTATGAAGAGATTGGGAAACAGACTGTTCTCAAATGTGGAGGAGTGCCTTTAGCCATAAGAACAATGGGTTTTGTTTTTTGTATTTTTAAGGATATTGAGCAGGAGTGTGTGGCTGTAAGAAATAAGCAAATTTTGAGCCCGAACTTGCATGAGACAGAAAATGGAATCCAGAAAAACTCTTCGATTGAGTTATTATAACCTGCCTCCAATTTGAAGCGTTGTTTCGCATATTGTAGCTTGTTTCCCAAAGATCATGAAATTGATGTGAGAATGTTGATACAGTTCTGGATGGCACAAGGGTATATTGAGTCTACTCGAGAGCCGTCTCTCGAGGATGTTGGTGTTGAGTGTTGACTACTTCAAAAGTCTTCTTTGGAGGTCCTTCTTTCAAGATGTGATGAAGGATAGATGGGGAAATATAAAACACTGTAAAATGCATGATTTAGCTGAGGAAGTTGCTGGAAACGAGACTGTTGTTATGAATGTCTTAAAACCAATTGACACTTGTCTCTGTAGCTACAACGCCAACCTTGAAAGAATTCGACATGCATCAGTTCAGTCCATGCACAGGATGACTGAGGATTCATGGCAAGTTTCAAATTTTTTGGAGAAAGCAACAAAAATGCGTTCACTTATGAACATAATGCACAATCTAGATTTGAATGGAGGTCAACACAAGGCAGTCCTCTCAAAAATGTCGAGCGTGAGAGCACTAGCTATGGATCGTGCAGGAATAACAGAGAACATCTCACCTATCATTGGTAAGCTGAAACATCTTAGGTACATCAACTTTCTTGTAATATAACAATAGTGCTTCCAGACGAGATTGCTAGCCTAGTGAACTTGCTAGTGTTCAGGTTGAATGGGTGTAAGTTTCTTGAGCAACTACCAAAAGACATTATGAAGTTGTCCAATCTTATGTATCTCAATCTAGATGGTTGCTCTATATTGAAACGTCTCCCTGTTTGGATTGGATAGCTCTCATATCTGCGAGAGCTGTCCTTATTCGTAGTGGCGGAAACAGAAGACTCTGGAGCTGCTAGAATTAGTGAGCTGAAGCGGTTGAATAACCTAGGCGAGAGTTTGTGCATTAGAGTGTTGGAACGGATGAAGGACGAATCTGAATCCAAGGCAGCCATTTTAAAAGAGAAAATCAATCTCCAACGCTTAGAATTGAAGTGGAGTATCACATCATCCATTGGTGATAATATTGCTAAGGAGCATGAGAAGTTGTTGCAGCCACATTCAAAACTGAAAGGGTATACTGGAACAAGTCTTTCGAGCTGGTTCTCTTCTGTCAAGAGTCTGGTAGGGATTTTGCTACGTAAGTGTTGGAAGCTATAGAGTCTGCTCTTTTTTGATCCTTTTGTTTCTGTTGAAGAAGTAATATTGGACGATTTAAACAACTTGGAGTATATACGGTGCGAGACCCTATTTCTCCCCTCCCTCAAATGTCTATGGATCAAGGGTTGCCCCAACCTTATAGACTGGTCCACCACGAATGCAGAGTTGCCACAATTCCCTCCTCATCTTTCCCATATGGAGTTTAATAGGTGTCTAAAGATGGTGCCAATTCCTCATTTTTCAGCGTATGTTGAACGTGTTGAACTATCGGAGGTGAGCAGTGAACTGTTGAGTGAGTTTGCTGCCTCTCTTCCTCCATCTGCTCCTTCATCCCTAGCTACACATTCCCCATTCAGATCTTTCACACTTCAGTACATAAAAGACCTAAAGGTTATGCCACAAGGGTTACTCCCACATCTCACTTCACTTGAATACCTGACTGTACGGGGTTGTCCCAACTTGTCAACCCTATCTCCAGCCATTCAATATTTGACTTCCCTTCAGAGCTTGAGATTTTTGGTTGTCCTGAAATGAAATTGGAGGATGGTTATGTTGAACGCGTACTTCCAAGCCTCCATTCCTTAACTCTGAGAGGGCTTCCTGAGTTGGTGCATCTACCGCAATTGATTCACCATTTTTCAATATTTGAAGGCATTGGAGTTAAATGCTTGTGGCAACCTCAGTTGCTTACCAGATTGGTTCATGAAGCTTACTGAGTTGGAATCTCTGCAAGTGTATTGTTGTGATCATCTGTCTACAAGATACAAAAGTAGAAGGGCTGAATACTGGCGCGACATTTCCCATATCCCACATATTGACACATCAAATTTTCAGTGATTCAAGACAAAGGTTGCTACAAGGAAGAAGAAGAGGAAGATCTTGACATCTCATTTAGAATGATTCAACACTGGCAGTTGTACTTGGAAGAACAAGGAGACCAAGAAGAAGAAGGTCACCAACAAGAACAACCTATCCCGGTTACATTAGTTAATTGCATTCGAAGGCTTATTTGCCAACTATACCAGAAATGCTTTCTCGGCTAGCTTGCACCTTTTATACCAATGCAAACACACATTTTTCAAGATGGATCGTTTACGAATAATAATGGTACTAAAGGGAAGGATGTTCATCATTCACCAACTGCTTCGTCAAGGTGCACATTTTAATCTCTCCTCCAGTCTCTAGCTAGCTATCATCCTATCTTTTTTCATTTCACAATCTTATGCAGTTACAGCATAAGTTTCTTAATTTTCCAAAACGTCATATTTTATTCTCTGATTATTTGATGATATGCTTTCATATGGTTTAACTTGTTCGGCTCTTGGGTCCCTCTGATGCACAAGCCTCGCACTGTTGAATGAGTCCATATATATCGTTATCAGATTGGATCTATTTCATATGTGAAGGAAGCAAAGCTTGAAAATCTATTTCTGAAACTTGTAATGGTTTGTTAAATGAGGATAACAGTGGTTGGGTTGTAACCGCGATAGACAATCAATAAACCCAGGATATAATCGATGAATTTTAAAGTTGAGACCAAAACCAGAGAACAAGAAAATAATTTAAATGGTACTGTTGAATGCATGGTTTCTAATATCAATAGGTGTTTGTATCCATTCCACATTTCAGTCTCCTTACACTTTGCCATACAAAGTGTCCTTAATTGGTACATTTTCATTTGACCTTAGTTGAGACGGTATTGGAGTTGCATAACTCGGCTGCAATAGACTAACAATGTGACTTGTTAAATAACAAGGTGAGGTTATATTCTTCTTACATATAATTAGTGGGTACGCTTTTTGCAAAAGTTTCTTGCTACTGTTTCAATTCTTGGCCTTTAGTGAGTTGAAACCTAAAACCTTTTCCTGGAGATCTTCTTTCAAACCTGACATTTTGTGACCGCTCCGACCCACCAGAAGTTATCGGCTGTTGCACTAGGCGACCATACCTTCCCCCTGATCTTTTGTCAACTTCACTGTCCTTCTTCCAATTGCCTCCTCTCTGAATATGGTCTTGCACGTCACCGCCCTTGCTGCTTTTGCAGAGAGCTCTTTGGACACACCACCTTCACATTCGTCACAGCTGCTTGGACACGGCACCAGCCATTGATTGTACTGATTCAGCACAACTCCACTGTGCATTGGGTGAAGAGTTGTCCTCTCTGGTTTTCATGCTTTTGAAAGAAGTTTTTGCCCCTTTTGTGCGTTACATTTACAACCCCTTTGGCCCGCTGCTGCTTTTCTTCCGCAAAATAATCTCTCCATCGCATCTGTCCTTTTTCCCGTCTCCTTGCTTTCCCACTCTCATCCATATTCCAATCTTTTCGGTTCTTCCTCTCTCTTTGACTCATGCCGTTGGGAAAAAATCAGTGGCAGCGATAGTGAGAAACCTCCCAGGGAGGACCAGATGCAAGGATCATTGATTTTTCTGTAGGTGATTGACGAAATATCGCTCGCAGAGAGGAGCCAAACAAAATAGTTGATTTTTGTCGATTCTTTCCACTCTCTCTGGTCGAGGTCCATCAGCAGCAGCTCCGACGCGGAAGGTCACAACGATGACAAGAATGCTGACGACGGCGAAGCTGTCAGACTTTTACATCTCAGCAACGGTCGGTATGGTTTTCACTTATACAATCGATTTCCATTTTGCTTGCCTGGAATTTTGTTCCTCTCTTTTCTCCATATCTAGGCCACTAGAGTTTTCAATGGTTTGGTGGCTGTTTAGTGTCCTCGCCTGACGTGTTTGGATCTCAATTGTGGCCTCAGTTGATAGGCGAACTTTAGTGCGGGGCGGACAGGGAGACACGAAAAAGAGGGAGGAGACCTGTTCAAATCTGTTCCACGAGAATGGGACACAAGAATGGCTTGAATGTCAATCTTCTTTTCTTGATAGATGGGTTGAAAGGTGCTTTCTTCTCTATTGATTTTCTTGACCCAACTCGTTGATTCATTTATATTCACATTCTATGAGGACTTAGTGTGCTTACGTTGCTATATTGTTTGTTTCAGTTAAACAAAATCTCAATCCTTGCTGCTCGGTATGGGGTTCAAGAGGAGTTGCAGGATATCTCTTTAGTTAAAACTTCTAGAACCTTTTCTGAATTAATTGAGTTTCATGGATTTGTTCATTTCGCCTCTCATCACTTAACCTTTCATCTTCCACATGAAACTAATTATGTTCACCATCATTTGCATTTACAGGTGGGAACCGGTAGTATAAGCATGTTTTTGCTGCTATATACTACTTTCGAGAAACTTGATTCTCCAACACCATCACCACTTGCCTATTCCAGTCCATTCCACTAATCTTTGAAAATCTTCAGGTAGATGCTATTTATTTTAATATTGTACTTATTTCGAGCATCGTTCTTGCCTATTCTGATTTGATTTCATGAGTAATTAAAGCCCTTATGCTGCCGTGCAGGTAGATATTAACCACATCCGTGTAAAGAAGCAGAGGCTGCAGGGAAGGTAGGAGGATTTACATATCTCCAAATTGCTATTTTGTGTGTGAATTTCCTTTGATTAGATATGAGGGCTTTGTTTCCTTTTGGAACCTTTAGCTGCAGACATGAGGGTGGACAGTGTAGCCACAGTGGTGATTTCCGAAAGCAAGGACTTCAATAAGATACTTAAGCTTGGAGAAATGGTTATGTAGGGTGAGACAACACCTTGACAATCCATAAGGTATTTAACCCCTTCAAATTAGATTGGAGTTCCTCTAACAACCTAAGTACTAAATAAATTAGACATTTCTTTGTGTCCTGCTATGTAATGATACATTGTGTCGTTGATCTTGCAAGAATGAAGTGCCAAAATCATTGAACATTCCTTTCAATTATAGCCATTCAGTTCTATGAACTAAACTTGAATAAATTGGTAGTTTCTTTTTTAAGGTTATGATTTTGAGACTCTAGACATACATTGCATGTTCAGTTTCAGTTATATAATAAGTCTTACATTTTTTATGATTACTTGATGCGAGAATGATTTTTATTGTTGTACATTTAAACAGATTAGAGGTTTGCCAGGTCTGTGTTGTTTCTCTCAGGTTTTCTTTTCCTTTTCTGCTGCTATAAGACTGGAGTCTGAACTTAAATACTGAAGTCTCTACTCTCTTATCTGTTTAATAGGGGCGGTGGGAGTCCTCTGTCACTGGTATTTGGAGATGGGTATAGCAAATTCTCAAATGACTTTGTACCTAAATTGTCGTCTGACTTGCTTAATTTAGAAGGAACTAATGAGAGATTGTAAAAACCCAGCATTATTGGTTTACCATACTTTGTAGAGATCTCGAGAAGCAAAGCAAGCAACCATCGATAGTCTCCTGCATGGAGAGGGTCAAGGAGATTACGAAAAACAGCTGGAAACAAGATGGTTCATGGAGCGGTATTTAAAAGAAACTACAGAATTGCAGCTGGAGAGCAACTCCATTGAACAACGCAGTCCTATTCAACATGAAAAGCCTTTTCAGTTGGCAGTCAGATCAGGTGGTGGGAGTAGAAGCTTGATTTGATGTGAAGTGTCATCTTGGATAGTCATAGTCAATGGATATACTGTTGGGGATTACAGGTGGTGGCTCATTACAGATGAAGTTATTGTAGGTGGCACTTTTTAGCTTTGGCACGGGGGATTCTACTTAGCTTAGTGTGAAGTGTGATCTTGCCATTGTAAGATTAGATAGTGAATTGTAAATAATTTTAGAATCACAGGTTGTTGCAGAATCAGAAAGTGAACTTACCAAACTAGAGGTTGCAACTCTGTTTTCTTTACCCTTCTGGTGTGAAATGGGATTTTCTTGGCCTATATATATGATTGATTTGTCATTATTGGACTACATATAGGGGTTTAAATTCTAATATTGTCAATTCTGGATTTAATATTGTATACTCTTACCTGCTTCAGTTTGCAGGTGTTCTATTTGAATGGAATATTTGAGTTCATTTATACTTGGAGATGCTTAGTACAGACTCCCCTTCTATTAAGGCGCTCATTCTTGCTTTGCGTACTTCTTCCTTCAAGCATAATTCCCATAACATGTATTCATTTATACACAATCTGCAGACGTAGAAGGATGTGTCACTCATACCCTTATTGGAAGTGTTGTCATTGATGTTTGTCTACCATTTTTATTTAATTATATTGGTCCATTTTCTTTTAATGGAAGATAGCCAATTTCAAACTAAGAACCACCAACTGTTTGTGTATGAATCATTCGGAACATATGGTTCTTGCTTTTTGTATATCATTTCTCATTATATTCGTTATGAATATATGCAAGCCAAGGAGTTCAGTAGGAAGGTGAACCTTGCGGATGGAAGGACAATCCAAATAAAGAATAACCGAATAAATCCAAGGTTGAACGTGAAGATGTAAAACTAAAAGTTTATTTTGCTCAATTTGGGGGGAAAATGAAGACAAATGAACATAAGTAGAGATTTATAAGGTTTCGGTAGAAAACTCTTACACGTAGCCTATAGTTCGTATCTCCTAAAGAGAATTATGTCAATAAATTGGATTTGGTAAGAAACTCTTAGATTATGCTTATTATTAAGGTATTCGTTAGAATAATAGAAATATTGTTACTTAATGTTGTCTATATCTTTTCTGCCCTTAATCATGAGTTCATTAGAATATGATGGCACACAACACTTTGGCGGTCTTAAATTTCTATAGCTCTAGCCTCACCTGTCGTTGTCTCGCGGGCTATTCCTATGTTGATTAATTATGAAACTCAGGATACAAATGTTTCCTGCACACACTTTCAAAACTTTTAAACACACACCGTTGCCAATAACATAATGACCCTTAATTTACCGTTACCTTAATTAACCACCATACAATCATGCAAGTGCAGCTTTAGTTCCTACGACGTTGCGTAGCCGACGTAGGTATTGATTCTAGTAAATCTTGAAAGGTCTGCTACTCTATGATGTGTGCTAGTTCAGAAGCTCACAGAAGCGTCGCAATCGATAATCCAAACCAACACAAACGAACACAAATTTAATGTGGTTCACTAACACAATGTGTGCTAGCTAATCCACGGGCAGGGGGGACAAATTTCACTAATTTGAGGAGAGTACAGGTTACAAACCAAATTCCAAACGGACAAACCAAACAAACTAACCTGACTGACCTTACTACAGACTAGGGTGATGAAGAGTATTTATAGAACTCTTCTCCTAATCCCAAACAGAAAACCAAACACCTTTTCCCAAACATACAAGGAAAAGGTCAAACAAAGCCCAAACACAAACCCAAACAAAATAGGCCCAAAACACAAAACAAACCCAAATCAAATTCAAGTCATATTCTAACAATCTCCACCTTGACTTGAATTCTCTGTCAAATACCAGATGTACCAAACGCAACCAAAGTTGCCAAATGTACCCAGACGCAACCAAAGTTTCCAGATGTACCAGACGCGATACATATCGCCAGACGTATCCAAATGCGATCGAAACCGCCAAACTCAAACGCAATCAAGATTGCCAGACATATCCAAATGCGATTCATATCGCCAGACCAAACGCGATGCAAATCGCCAAACTTAGATGCAATCAAAATTGTCAGACGTACCGAACTTCTCCAAATCAGTTGTACCAGAATCTCCCCTGCCTCCAAATGCCCCTAAGGGCGATCAACAAATCAAAACATGCAGCAAGTCCAACCCATGTTGGGACTTGCCATGCATAATCAACTTGGTGTTATTTCCATCGATAACACCAACATCAGATTTACTTCCAACTCCAAACCAGATAGCGGCAGAGCGCTCCGATGCTACACGACCAACGCAAACAGTGACTTGTGACTTCAAACTCAAATCAACCGACAAAGATTCCAACGCCAATTAGCACCAACACCAAATTCAAATTTCCTCAGATCGACCCCCGCACAAATCCAAATTGGGACAAAAGACCACGAACCACCGCAAACCAAATTTGGAGGAAGAAAAACTAAAGGCTTCTCCGCCAACCAAATCGAAGACTGCCCCCTGATACCGCAGCAGTTACCAAAATCCCTAGCCGATTGCCCAGCCGATCGACCAGGCTCTGATACCACTTGTCACAACAGAAGCGTGACATTCGATAATCCAAACCAACACGAACGAACACAAATTTAACGTGGTTCACTAACACAATGTGTGCTAGCTAATCCACGGGCAGGGGGGACAAATTTCACTAATTTGAGGAGAGTATAGGTTACAAACCCAATTCTAAACGGACAAACCAAACAAACTAACCTGACTGACCTTACTACAGACTAGGGTGATGAAGAGTATTTATAGAACTCTTCTCCTAATCCCAAACAGAAAACCAAACACATTTTCCCAAACATACAAGGAAAAGGTCAAACAAAGCCCAAACACAAACCCAAACAAAATAGGCCCAAAACACAAAACAAACTCAAATCAAATTCAAGTCATATTCTAACACTCACGTTCCACTGCTAGAGTAAGTCAAACCCAGCCAGCAAACAGAATTCAGTGGAATGGAATGAAGGTCGAAGCGATCGAAGCTGGTTGAGAAGTTGCTGCCATGGGTTTCAGTGTTCAACCATTATAACGAAGCCATTGCTCTTTCCATCATCGTAATCTAGGACAGATATGTGCCTGCCGATCGATATGGTAGTTTGTTTCGATGGGTTACTTTGGTTTACAACTTCTTACATATACAATTAATAGATGCGTTGAGTTGAGAATTGAACCCTCACAAGTTCCGTCCAGTTTCCGTTGCAAGACTTTCAGATCATCTTCACTAACAACCCCATTGAGCTTCTCGATCTTTTTACTTGCTTGCTGAATCACGAGTCAGTTTGCCGCCGGCTCCCATTTTGTTCTTTTTTCTTCCGAGGTCCTTTTGCTGCTCAATTGGGCAAGCTAGCTGTGTAACTAGTGTAAGATTACGTAGTGGGTTGTATTCATGCAATGGTGATGCTGCAGATCATAAAACTTTTATTTTCCTTGTCATTTTTAGCATGTAATTTTAATATGATTGATGAATTGACAGCACTGTTGCCAACTAATTTTGCATGGATGAAAATGTCCACATGTAATAGTGGTAGTTGTCTTACCAAATTCCAAGTGTAGATAGCGATAACTTAAAATGGTATAAAACTGATTAGTAAGAGAGAAACAATATGAAGCACCAGTGGTCTAGTGGTAGAATAGTACCCTGCCACGGCTGGTGCATCAAGGGCTGTGAGGTTAACTGGACTTTGCGATGATTGGTACGGTCCATTCACGCTCTCTCATCCGTTTCTGATGAAAATTTGTCACAACTGAGCTCTCTCTTTTTCTTTCTCGCGCTAACTTTTTTGTTGTTGAAGAGTTCACTAAAACACCGCATGCAAGCAATGCAATAGACAACAAGGAGATGGTGTTCGATCAACCAGAGACGACAAGAATATTGACTCTGGATTCTGTTTCGATGGTAGGTAGAGAGTAGAGGCAGCTAGCTAGCACCGTACTCTTGGCAATGCATGCAGAAGATGCGCCGGAGTTTATACTCGTCCGCCGCCGTTGATGACTTGACACTCCCGCCCAGACCCCATCCCATAACCGTTCAAATGTTTGTTGTTTGCCTTGTGCCTCATATCGCAGACCGTGTCTACAGTTTCCTTTTTCACTACATTGACCACGTTTGAACAATTGAACTAGGAGGAATTTTACAATGCTATATAGCATTGGTGCTATAGGTTTTTACCTTTATGGTACAACTTGAAATTGTACCTTTAATGTTATGATACAACTTCAGATTGTACCTATACTTTTTGTACAAATTCTTTTATGGTACAACTTAAACTTGTACCTTATGTGATGGTACAACTTCAAGTTGTAAAGTTGTACCATAACATAGTGATACAAATTCTTTTATGGTACAACCTAAACTTGTACATTTAATGTTATGGTACAACTTCAAATTGTACATTAAAACACCAATACTATATAGCATAGTAGAATTGCTCTTGAACTAGTTCATCATTCATACCATCCATCGGTTCTGAATATGATGCTTGAGATCTAACTGTTTAGGTCAAGATAGTTGCTTTTGCCTTCTAAACAGGTAGCACTCTGAAGCGTTCTACTAGGATGCTAGATACACCGCTCATACAGAGGGAACATGACCAAAATAGGACAAGGTAAAACAAAACAAATACAAGAACCCAACAGAACTCTATAATAGATCGTGCCTCCTTCCAACTTTAGAACAGGTATTCATCTCAAGCACCCACCATTGGTGACAAAATTTCAAATCTATGTCCTCTGGAATAGAGGTAAGTCCTCTTGATTCATGCAGCAATGAAAACATGAGCAAAGCATTCATTCAAGACGGGCTCCTCGGCATGATTTTGGTACAAACATATAACAAGAACAGTGCTGCCAACTAACGCAGGTCCTAATTCGATGCAACCCGTCTCCCAGGGGGTTTGTCTCTCGATCGATGTTCACTGCTTCAGAGGCGCCTTCTTTTGTCTGTCGGATATCCGAGCAGGAGCATCGGAATGTGACTTAAACCGGCCTCTCGCTCCTTCATTCCCTTCCTGGAAAACCAAATCAAAGAGGAAAACCAAACATTGTTGTCGGATACCCGAACAAACAACTATAGTGAGGCAGACAGATTCTTGGAGCAAAGATTACCTTTTTCTTGACAACTTGGACAACATCCTCATCTTGAAGAGCGTGAGCAAGACCACAGTGCTGCGGATAATGTCGTGCACTGATGCCCCATACCAGCACGTATTTCACATCCTTGACTAAACTTCTGTGGATGTGGTTACAGAAGTCCTCGACTGAGCAACCTCCTCTGTCCTGTGGCACACAAATTGCAGTCCCAAATTTAGAAAAAGAAGTCCAAGAAGTACCAATGTTACACTTGTGCAAAAGCAGGGTGAAGTTGTGTAACGTACTACTGACAGAACCACGGGATCACCAAAATCGGGTTGTTGGCCTTGTGGTTTTGTGTAGACTCTCACAAGCCCCATTTCCTCCCACATCTTTGCAAGCAGTCTGTCAAAGTTGAGCTGTACAACACACATGAATGTGCAGAAAATAAAATCACTACTTGGACTCTCAGCTTAAAGTTGGCATAATAGGCCATATCAATATAATGGATGCACATAAATTACCCTCAAATTGCAGCTGATGACAACAGAATTGGGCTGTCGAGCTAGATTGTCGACGTCATCAATACCAATAACATCTATCTTGTTGTAGACATATACACACTTCATGTATTTACGATTACCCTCGATCACATCTATAAAATCATCCACTGTGGCATCCTCACGAAATAGGATCTGCAGTCAAATCCTAAGCAAGTGAGATACACTGGAAGGAAACAGTTATGACATCCAACATTCAATTGAGTTGCCAGGCACATCGCATGAGAGTATAGGACGTCTAGATGTAGCTTAAAAGCATTGCAGGAAAGAGATAAAAAAAAAATGAAGCATGTATATGTAAGTCAGAGACATACCCTACTGCCTATAGCCTCACCTTTACTATATTGGTAACTGGATTCTGATAACTTAAGGCAGAATACATGGAAACTATGTTTCAATTCAATAATCAATAAATAAGTACCTCTGCATTGTGAATCTTGTACTCATGTAGAATCTGGTAACAGAGCTTTTCATCAACATGAGTCAAAGGCATAGTACTGTTGAAAGAGATTCCGCCAGTTTTTTTCTTCTTGAAATAAATCTGTGCCAGGCAAAGCATAATCAATAACTGCTGAGCCGAACTGATTGCTCGTCTTAGACAAGCGGACATCGTTCAGTGAACTTTAATGGTTTAGAAAGGAATACCAGAACAGCTGATAAAAAATTCCTTACTTGAGGGGGTCTCTTGTTTAAACGCAATCCCACGGCTTCCAGTTCCTTTGTCAATATCTGACGATGACCCTCGCTCTGCAACAATCGTGAATTGTAAATAGGTCACCCAAAAGCAAATAATTTAAGGTCATGCGTTTTTATGCACTGCAGAAGAAAGTATCAATATTGGTCTTACTTTGGAAGCATCAAGAACCATCAAAACTATGTCCGAAGACTTTGCAACAGCAATAACCTGAAACAAGCACAATATGAGCCAATCCTGCAATCATATAATTCACATGACGGCATACAAGTGCAAAATAACTAGAACTACGACTAGTTACTTGTCTTCCACGTCCTTTTCCTTCAGAAGCACCTTCAATGATTCCAGGAAGATCAAGCAGCTGAATTTTTGTGTCATTGTAGTGTATGATGCCAGGAATACAGGTAAGTGTTGTAAACTCGTATGATGCAGCTTCCGAATGGGTCCCCGTCAACATAGTTAAAAGAGTTGACTTCCCCACACTACAATCATAAAAAGGAGCACAAGGTTCATTCATCGTTAACATCATACAAAGCTTCAACATTTAGAAGAAATCTTCCTTGTGTTCTCAATGATTCTGCAACATGTCGGATAATAATTCCAATTGAGACTTTATGAACAAGGCTAAAAAGATGTATGCACATACAACATTTACATTTAATCTACCTCCTAAAAACCTATCACCTATCTGGAAATGGGATCTCACCTTGGAAACCCAATAAGTGCAACTCGTCCATGACCAAATTTTGTAACTTCAAAACCATCACCACCTCCACTAGAACCCTGATTCAGGACACATAGGATGTCAAATAATCCATCATCCCCAAATAGATGAGGAAGAGTGAAATCCGAAATACAAATGCGACGGAAAACTACATCAGGGATACATACTTTCGGAGGCTCCAACAGCTGTGTCCTAAGCTTTGCGATTTTCGCCTTGAGCTGACCAAGATGGTACTCTGTGAATCAATCAGTCAGCAATAAGACAACATATTAAGAAACTCAAAAACCTAAACAAGCTGGAAAACGTACTCAAAAGCAAAATCACCTGTGGCTTTATTCTTCTGGGTCCGAGCCATCTCGGCCTCGATTTCTTTAATCTTCTCAATGATCCCCATTGTGGTTCGAGTTCAGCAGCCACACAAAACCCTCTGAAGATACCCAGAAACCACCGGGAGAACAATTGGGGACTTGCAGGTCTACACAACGATACAACAAAACAGGAGCGGAATCAGTTCTAAATTGACTCCTTATCCAGAAGAATCGAAGTTCAACACTGAGCATTAACACAGTCAAGTCCTAAAGAATGAGAGAATCCCCCCCACATCACAAAAGCAATAACCGCCGCCGCGTCCCCCGCAAGGCAATTCAGCTTTCTAGGAGGAAGAAAGCACTTTTAGCAGTGACAGATTTTCCAACATCAAATTGATCCGTAAGCGGTGGAATATGGAAAATAGAGAGAAAGGCGATTCAGGGTTGAATCGTTGCCGGAGGAACTCACCGGAACTGAGCAGCAGGGCAATCCACCAAGCTGAGATTTTTTTGTCTGGAGAGGACGGAAGAGAAAATGTACATTAGAGAAGCAAGACGGAGAGACCTGGAAAGAACGAATTGGAGTTTTGGGCCTTACAATGTGGCCCATTTCTTAACCGAGCCCATATGTCAATCCTTTAATTTTGGCAAAATACACTTGTATAGCCAAAACTTTGTCGTATTTGTCAATAATAGCCACTTTTGAAGAAATACCAAATAAAGCCAATTCCTTCCAATTCTTTAACGGTGTGATCTAGCGTGTTCACTGGACTGATGTTTATTACTGATGTGGCAATTTTTTTGTGAAAAATCATGATAGGTGGAAAAGGATGGTGGGCTGCCTTGGAGTGTTGTTCAATCTCTGAGCCTTCGGGACTTTGTTCAGGACCTGGGGCTCCATGACCCGGGGTACAAAGGTGATCAATTCACCTAGACTAACAGACGGATGGGGGCTGCGTGTATCCGTGAGCGCCTGGATCGAGCTCTTTGCTCACACCCTTGGATTGATCGTTTCCCGGACACCTTGGTAAAGCATTTCACGGATCAGGGTTCTGACCATCGTGGCCTCCTTCTCTCGGACAAGGCCTACACCCGCAACAGCCGCCCCCTCTTCCGATTTGATGCCCGTTGGGCTGATAATCCTGAAGTTAGGGCTATGGTTAATTATGTCTGGAAGGAGGAAATACAAGGAACCCCTATGTTCCGCCTTTGGGAGCGCCTCAAACGGCTTCGCCATTTGCTATATGATTGGAGTAGGGCGGGTACTACTAATTCCTTGCGGAATATTAAAACCCTGCAGGCGGAGATTGAGCGGATTAAATTGGTTCATCCAGTCGATTGGGACGAGGTTAGAAACCTCGAGTTTGAGCTTAATCGTCAATGGGAGGCGGAGGAGATCTACAAGCAGCTAAAGTCCAGGGTCCGGTGGCTGAAAAAGGGGGATCAAAATTCCTCCTATTTCCATACGGTTACTCGTGCTAGGCGAAAGCGTAATTTCGTAGCTGGTCTCCGTAGTGACAATGGGGATTGGGTCACTGAGGAACTAGGGAAAGCAGATATTGCCACAAACTTTTACCAGTGTCTCTTCACCTCCGAAACGCACGTCCCGAATATGGCTGAGCGGGTAGATAATCTCCCTATTTCTCAGAGTATTACCCCCTGAGATGAACGCTGCCTTGACGGCTGAAGTCCTACCCAGTGAAGTTCGAAAAACTGTGTTTTCCATGGGTTCAAAGCAAGCCCCGGGCTCTGATGGGTTTACGGGAAGTTCTTTAAGGCTTTCTGGGATGTAGTAGGGGACTCAGTGATTGCAGTAGTTTGTTCCTTCTTTGAGACGATTCGGATGCTTAAAAGCTTTAATCACACTTGGCTCACCTTGATTCCTAAGGTGGAAAAAGTGGAGACTATGCGGCAATTACGTCCAATCAGTCTGTGCCAATTTGTTTACAAAATTATAACGAAGCTTACGGCTGAAAGACTGGCAAGCATCCTTCCTCAAATTATCTCTGAGGGTCAAAATGCTTTTATCCGCGAACGTCAGATAATTGATAACATCCTCCTTGGACATGAGTTAATGCATTATTTGAAAATCAAAGCTCGAGGAAAGAAAGGGTACATGGCTCTAAAGGTTGACATGGAAAAGGCCTATGATAGAGTCGAATGGCCATTTCTCCTCGCAGTTATGAATAAGATGGGTTTAACTATATCTGGCAGGGGTGGATTCTTGAGTGCCTCCGGTCCTCTTTGTTGGAACAAGCTAGTCAAAGGCCACTTGAGAAGGAAAGAAGATCAGGAGCAAACATGGAAAGAAGGAAGAAAATAAGAGGATAGATCAAATTAAGGAGATTTGGTACAACAATGCAAATCAAATCAGAAGATGGAATCTCAAGCAAATCATCACTAATAAGGGAAGGTATTTGAATTAGCAACGGTTACTTGGCAGCCTATAAAAGGCGATTTGAAGGAAGAGCAATGGAACCTTTTCGGAGATCAACAAAGCTAGCTAAGTCAAAAGGAGATTTTGTGAGAGAGTAGCAAGGTTGATAGAAAAGGGGGTTTCTCAAAGGGTTCGGGGAGAATTGCTTTGAGGGTTAGTGTTGGGGAAACACTGTTAAGAGTTGCTGGGGAAGCAATTCGGGGTTTGAGAAGAGAGTGTTTGATCAATCGGGCTGAGATTGATCAAAGGGTTCTTGGGTAGATAGATTTACATCGAACTTCAACGAAATATCTTTAGTGAATCGTCAGAGATCACACAACAGTGAGTCTCCGACAGTGGAGTAGTCAGTATTGGGATCCTCATTCTCCCAATACTGGAAACCACGTAAAAATCGTGTGTTGGGTTTGTTTTCTGCTTTTCAATTTCCAGTCTGTGTGTCCCTCTGGTTGTGTTCTGTTCCAGGTCAGGTTGTGCAGGGGAACGCGATCCAGGAGAAGCCAGGGAAGGCGACGTACCTGAACAAGAGTTGAGGAACTCGTGAAGCTGGACTTGACATAATTGGGTTCATTCTTGGCTGAGTTTATATTACTGTTTTCTTAACTTTTCTTGCTTTGTTCTTCATTTTGAAAGAAGCAGATTAACCTTGGGTCGAAGGAGAGAGTAGGAGGGAACACCGAACTTGAATTTAAAACACCGTCGTTTTGTTGGGTCAATTAAAGACTGGGTTGGTTCGACCTTTTAGTTGGGCTGGGTTTTACTAACTTGGTTTATTTCTCCAGCGGGTATTGATTAGGTGGGCTTAGAAGCCCAGTCAGCCAAAAACGGTAGGCTTTAATTGTGAGCATAACTGTTAGTCTTGGTGAAGGTTTAATTCGAGTGATTAAACTAAGTTAATTAATCAGTGTGTAGAGTTTAGTCCGAGGACTGAGCTAGCAGACACATTAAGTGGAATTAACCGTTGCTTAGCTGTTTAAGTTTATTTGGGTAAAACAGTATAATTGAGTTTATTTGTGGTTAAGTTGTTCAAAGAACAGGTATAGAGTCTCGCGCTCGACGCAACCAACACGTGGTATCAGAGCACGGTCACCGTAGAACAAGGTTCAACGACCTCCGGTGCTAATCAAAATGGCGTCGGGTTCCAAGAATAATGCTCCACTCTATTTGGCTGACGGATTTTCTCAAAATCGGCCTCCCAGGTTTGAAGGAGTTAATTATGGATATTGGAAATATTGCATGGAATTATTTGTTGGATCTACAGATCCAAAACTCTGGGCTAGAGTCATCAAGGGTCCGTATGAGCTCAAAGAGGATCAAGAAAAATGGACTGACGAGGACTTTGAAAAATTTCAACAAAACTGCAAGGCAACTAATCTTATGTACTGTGCACTCGGTCCAGAAGAATATCACAAGGTTGCCGGTTGCAAGACTGCTAAGGAAATTTGGGATAAACTTCAGGTTACGTATGAAGGTACATCTCAAGTCAAAACTTCTCGAATTAATTCTTTAAAACAGCAATTCGATTTGTTCAAAATGGAAGAAGGAGAAACAATCCGGCAAATGTACGAGCGTTTCACAAACATTGTGAACAGTCTGGAGAATCTTGGGAAATCATATGAAAGTGGAGATCTTGTTCGAAAAATATTATGGAGTCTCCCAGAGCAATGGACTCCAAAGGTAACTGCAATAGAGGAAGCTAAAGATCTAGAGAAGTTAGCTATAGATGAACTCATCGGGTCATTAGCAACTCATGAGGACAAGCTCAACAAGGGAAATCATGATAAAGGGAAAAAGGGGATAGCCTTCAAGGCTACCACATACAATGAAGACACAGAAGATCTCGATGATATGGAGGATGAGGAATCGGCTCTACTAAGCAAACAAATTAGTAGACTACTTCGAGTAAGAAGAGAAAAACGAAGAGGAAACTTCGTCAACAAGAATAGAGAAGTTGAGAAAGAAGGTGGTACAACAAAATACCCTCAATCAAGAACTTTCCACAAAAGCAGGATTGAACAACTTCAGTCGGTTAAGGTTCAAAACACAACCGGATGCTTTAGATGTGGAAAAAACGGGCATATCAAGGCTGAATGTCCTCTAGCAAGAAAAGAACGAGCCATGGCTGCAACATGGAGCTGTAGCGAAGAAGAAGATGAGGATGGAGAGGAAACAAGAGAAGAAAGCTACATGGCAATTGATGTTGAAGAGCCATCAGAAAGACATAACTCAAACGAGGTAAAACCTTCCAACCATACTCATTTCAGTGACAGTGATTACTATAGTGATGATGATCTATTAGTATCCACTATCAAGGAAATTCAGTTAGAGTTTGGAAACGTTAAAGTAAAATACTCTAAACTGAAATCTGATCATGCCAAAATAATCATTGAATATGATGAACTAAAGAAGGAGGCGATAAGATTAAAAGAAGAGTTAGATGAAACTGCTAAGAAAGTTGAAGTTTTAGAAAATGAGAAATCGAGTCTCACGACAAAACTTCAAGCATCATTAGAAGGGAGTAAGAGTGAATCTCTGAAAAAGGAAGGTAAATCTTACCTAAATCATTCCACTAAGGGATGTTGTGAAAAATTAGGATCAAATTAATGTAGTAAAGGTAAGTCGAAGATTTTTGGAGAATCAATTAAGCATGAGAGGAATGGAACATTAACACAAAGATATAGAAACATACAATGTTTTTATTGTCATAAAGTTGGGCACATTAGGCGAGTATGCAGAAAGAGAATACAAAATGAAAAATATAGAACTTGTTTTACTTGTCATCAAGTCGGTCACATTAGTAAATTTTGTTCTCTTAAAGATCACAAACAAACTGTATCCAAGAAAGTCTGGATACAAAAACCCAAAACTGCATGACTGCTAATGGCGCAGGTTTGCTTCCAAGTGAGCATGGAGGCAACTGAATGGATATTAGACAGTGGATGCTCACACCACATGACAGGAAATCGAAACCTATTCACCACTCTCAAAGAAGGTAAAGGTGGTAAGGTATTTTTTGGTGACAATAATTCTGCCGACATAATAGGAAGAGGAATAGTAGGTTCAGATCCTTGCATTGAAAATGTGATGCTAGTAAAAGGTCTTAAGCATAATCTGTTTTCTATTAGTCAAATGTGTGGCAAAGATAAGAGGATAATTTTTGAACATGATTGCTGCTACATCGAGTCTTTGGTGGATAAGAAAGTGCTTTTCACCAGTAGACGTAAAAATAAGTTATATGTCATAGATCTAGATGATAAAAAGTGTTTCAAGGTAACTTGTCTAATGTCATTAGAAAAGAATGATCAAATAGATTGGCATAGGAAGCTTGGACATGTGAGTATAGGAATTCTGTCTAAACTTAGTGATCTTGAGCTAGTCAGAGGTCTGCCTAAGTTAAAAGGCAAAAAGGAATTCTTTTGTGATGCTTGTGCTAAAGGGAAGCATACAAGGTCAAGCTTCAAGAGTAAGTCGGTAATATCGACATCGAGACCACTTGAACTACTTCATCTTGATCTCTTCGGACCAACCAATGTGGTAAGCTATGGAGGTAAGTCCTATGCTTTTGTAATTGTAGATGACTACTCTCGTTTCACTTGGGTATTGTTTCTAGCCAGCAAAAGTGAAGCTTTTCAAAATTTTGAGTCTCTAACTAGGAAATTGGAAAATGAAAAACAATCTAAGGTTGCTAGCATCAGAAGTGATCATGGTGGAGAATTTATCTCAGAAGAGTTTGAACTCTTCTGCAATAAGCTAGGGCTAAGTCACAATTTTTCTGCTCCTCGAACTCCGCAACAAAATGGAGTGGTGGAAAGGAAAAATCGGACTTTAATTGACATAGCTCGAACAATGTTACATGACTATGGTTTGCCTAAGTACTTCTGGGCTGAAGCCATCAATACTGCATGCTATATTACTAATCGAGCTTTGATCAGATCTGGAATTAAGAAGACTCCTTATGAGATTTGGAGAGGAAGAAAACCCAATCTGAGTTACTTCCATCCCTTTGGTTGCAAGTGCTTTGCACTAAATACCAAAGATCATCTTGGGAAGTTTGATGCTAAATCCGATGAATGTGTGTTTTTGGGCTATTCCATTACTAGCTGAGCATATAGAATATTCAATAAAAGGACTCTCAAAGTGGAAGAGTCCATAAATGTTATATTTGATGAATCTGCTAATGAGGTTTCAGATGAGATAGATGAAGATGATTTTGGACTTGGTGGGAGCTATGATCTACCAAGGACATCAAACACGGAGAAATCTGAACCCATAATGATCATTTCTGAATATCAAGATAAAACTGTAAGTACTACAAACTCTCCAATCGAGCAAGACCATGAAGTAAGACAATCTCCTCCTTATATTGCCAAACGTCATCCATCTTCACTTATGATAGGAGGGCTAAATGAAGGTATGGTCACTCGCTCTAGAAATTCAATTGTGCATACTGCTTTTGTGTCATTGATTGAACCTAAAAACGTGCAAGATGCCTTGAATGATGAAAATTGGAATGCTGCTATGAATGATGAAATGAGTCAGTTTGAACGAGCTAATGTGTGGGAGTTAGTACCTAGACCCCCTAATAGAGTTATTATCGGGACTAAATGGATCTACAAGATCAAGTCAAATGAAAATGGGGTAGCTACTAGAAATAGGGCTAGGTTGGTAGCTAAAGGGTATAATCAAGAAGAGGGAATTGATTTCGATGAAACATTTGCTCCGGTAGCTAGATTAGAGGCTATTAGAATGTTATGTGCGTTTGCTAGCTCTAAGGGTTTACTTTCAAATGGATGTCAAGAGTGCCTTTTTAAATGGAGATTTAAAAGAGGAAGTGTAAGTTGAACAACCACCCTGTTTTGAAGACTTTAGATACCCAAACCATGTCTATAAATTAAAGAAGGCACTATATGGTCTTAAACAAGCTCCTCGAGCTTGGTATGAAAAACTTAGCTCTTTTCTTTTAGGAGAAGGTTTTAAGAGGGGCTCAGTGGATACAACTCTCTTTATAAAAAATACAGGACAACATATGTTACTGGTTCAAATATATGTTGATGACATTATATTTGGATCTTCTAGCAAAGAGTTGTGCGAATATTTTGAAAAAATCATGAAGAAAACTTTTGAAATGAGTGCCATGAGAGAATTAACGTATTTTTTGGGCTTGCAAATTAAACAAACAGCTCGAGGTATTTTCATTAGTCAAACCAAGTACATTCAAAATATGTTAAAACGTTTTGAATTTGGGAATCTAAAAACTGCAATTACACCTATGGCCTCTACGATTAAACTAGACAAGGATGAGTCGAGTAAGTCTATTGACGAGAAATTCTATAGAGGAATGATTGGGTCACTAATGTATCTCACTGCTAGTAGACCCGATATTCAATTTAGTGTGTGTCTATGTGCTAGATTTCAAAGTGCTCCTAAGGAAAGTCATCTGACTGCAGTCAAGAGAATCTTTTGTTACTTAGCTGGCACAATGGATCTAGGTCTGTGGTATGATAGTGAGTCAAGTCTTGAGTTAATTGGTTATAGTGACTCAGACTATGCTGGATGCATAGTTGATCGTAAAAGTACTTCCGGGACATGTCAATTTCTAGGAAATTCACTTGTGTCTTGGTTTAGTAAGAAACAAATTTCTGTTGCTCTCTCCACCGCTGAGGCTGAATACGTGGCCGCAGGCCTATGTTGTACTCAACTCCTTTGGATGAAGCATCAACTTTGTGACTATGGGTTAGAAATAAAGTCCATGCCCGTATTGTGTGACAATACGAGTGCCATTAACATGGCAAGAAATCCCGTGCAACATTCTCGAACCAAGCACATAGAAATTAGGTATCATTTCATTCGAGAATTGATTGAAGAAGGCCAAATTCAGCTTGAGTTTGTGCCTACAACAAATCAATGGGCCGATATTTTCACTAAACCTCTATGTGCTGACCAATTTCTAACTATTCGTCGAGAACTAGGGCTTATTCTGTCTAGTGAAATTAACGATTTAGGTTAAGCTTTTCAAGGTCTGATTATGGCCTCTTGGTCTGATCATAATCAGTGGTCTAAGCCTTCTTAAACACATTCAATGTGTGTCCTCGGCCTTCATTCTCTAAGCCCCTCACCAGGCCTTGTGGGCCTAAGCCCAGCTCACTCTCCTGTCCATCTCCTAGCCTTTCGTGAGATTCCTGCCTGTTCAGTCCCCTCATTCGAAATCCTCTGCTAGCGCCGCTCACTCGGGTTGTGGGCATAAGCCTAATCTCCACCCTAGCAGACTCTCTTTGTCGCTCGTGTGATTCCAGTTCAGCAAAATAGTGGCGCCTTTCGTTTTTCAGCGACTGCCTAAAATCCCTAAGCTTCTGTTCGAGCAAATCACTAATTTCCTCATCCCTCCTACCACCTTCAATCGGTATAGACTGAGGGTTAATGGATATATCAATGACCTTGAGTGGAGTTCTCTGCTTCAGAATCGACTCCTTGATCAGTGCCCTGAAGCTGTGAGAATGTTCTACGCGAGTATGCAGTGCAGTCCTAGACGTTATCCGTCGTATTTCACCACCACCGTCTACAATTTCAGTGTGACGGTTACTGCTGATATGTTGGCTACCCTGTTGCATCTCCCTCATGGTGGTTACCAAGCTGGAACTGCAGAAGACTTTGACAGCTATGGGTTCCACCCCATAGACACAATGTCTTACTTAGGTAGTGATTACGGGAGTCACCAGCTCTCGATGTTTTCCGTTGAGCGGCTACCGGATGATCTGAAGGTCCTGCAGTTCTACATCAGTCACGTGTTTCTCCCTCGCGCTGCTGAATAGGCCACCATTCTAGACGAGTCCGATCTCTGGATTCTATTCAACGCAAAGACAAGCTACCCGATCAGCTATGCCTCCCTGATGTTTAATCACATGATTAAATATCAAGATGAAGAGTGTAGCAGGAAGCTGCCTTTTGGCCCACAAATCACCTATCTGCTAGCAATCTTAGGGGTTGATTTGCGTGGATGTACATTCAGACCTTCAAGCCCAACATGTTCTACGCCGCACTATCTCGGAGCTTGGACCTCGAAAACTTGCCAAAGTTCAAGGGGGAGACAAATCTGCTCAGTCTGAATCCGAACCTGAATCCGAACCTAATGAAGACGACTCGTCGGAGTATGCTTCGTCTCCGGATTACGCCTACTAGGAACCGTCGACTACTAGGCTTAGGGGGAGATCCATAGATGAATTAGGCCTACTAGGAACCGTCGACTACTAGGCTTAGGGGGGAGATCCATAGATGAATTAGAGTTAGTTGAATGGTGTGGTTTAGGTTAATCAAGTAAAAGTCTGTTGTCTCCTTTATGAAGTGGGTTGGTTTAATCAAGTAGAAGTTGGATGTCTCTTTTATGTTTGAGTCATAGTCTGTTGGGTCATTGTTCTTTGCTTGAATGAGTTTAAACTTTGTCATGTTGAGTCACTGTGTTGAATGTACCTTGATTACTATTTTTACGAATAGAAATGGACTCCCAGTTGTCTTTTCAACTCATGATAGCTCTTAGTTGTTTGTTGGACAGGCTACACCAACGGTTTGCTTAAGTGTGCAGGTTCTGATTATTAGCAGATTAAGAGTGAACAAGTTTAGTCTGAAGTTAGTGACATTCTGTTCAGGGGGAGAATGTTGGCCATTGACAGCTTAGGGGGAGAATGTTGGAACAAGCTAGTCAAAGGCCACTTGAGAAGGAAAGAAGATCAGGAGCAAACATGGAAAGAAGGAAGAAAATAAGAGGATAGATCAAATTAAGGAGATTTGGTACAACAATGCAAATCAAATCAGAAGATGGAATCTCAAGCAAATCATCACTAATAAGGGAAGGTATTTGAATTAGCAACGGTTACTTGGCAGCCTATAAAAGGCGATTTGAAGGAAGAGCAATGGAACCTTTTCGGAGATCAACAAAGCTAGCTAAGTCAAAAGGGGATTTTGTGAGAGAGTAGCAAGGTTGATAGAAAAGGGGGGTTTCTCAAAGGGTTCGGGGAGAATTGCTTTGAGGGTTAGTGTTGGGGAAACATTGTTAAGAGTTGCTGGGGAAGCAATTCGGGGTTTGAGAAGAGAGTGTTTGATCAATCGGGCTGAGATTGATCAAAGGGTTCTTGGGTAGATAGATTTACATCGAACTTCAACGAAATATCTTTAGTGAATCGTCGGAGATCACACAACAGTGAGTCTCCGACCGTGGAGTAGTCAGTATTGGGATCCTCATTCTCCCAATACTGGAAACCACGTAAAAATCGTGTGTTGGGTTTGTTTTTTGCTTTTCAATTTCCAGTCTGTGTGTCCCTCTGGTTGTGTTCTGTTCCAAGTCAGGTTGTGCAGGGGAACGCGATCCAGGAGAAGCCAGGGAAGGCGACGTACCTGAACAAGAGTTGAGGAACTCGTGAAGCTGGACTTGACATAATTGGGTTCATTCTTGGCTGAGTTTATATTACTGTTTTCTTAACTTTTCTTGCTTTGTTCTTCATTTTGAAAGAAGCAGATTAACCTTGGGTCGAAGGAGAGAGTAGGAGGGAACACCGAACTTGAATTTAAAACACCGTCGTTTTGTTGGGTCAATTAAAGACTGGGTTGGTTCTACCTTTTAGTTGGGCTGGGTTTTACTAACTTGGTTTATTTCTCCAGCGGGTATTGATTAGGTGGGCTTAGAAGCCCAGTCAGCCAAAAACGGTAGGATTTAATTGTGAGCATAACTGTTAGTCTTGGTGAAGGTTTAATTCGAGTGATTAAACTAAGTTAATTAATCAGTGTGTAGAGTTTAGTCCGAGGACTGAGCTAGCAGACACATTAAGTGGAATTAACCGTTGCTTAGCTGTTTAAGTTTGTTTGGGTAAAACAGTATAATTGAGTTTATTTGTGGTTAAGTTGTTCAAAGAACAGGTATAGAGTCTCGCGCTCGACGCAACCAACACTCTTCGTTTTCTGTGCTTATGAATGGATCCCCCTCAGGATACTTTATGCCTTCCAGGGGGTTGCGGCAGGGAGATCCGTTGTCCCCTCTTTTGTTTGTGATTTGCACTGAGGGATTTACGGCTCTCCTGCGTAAGGCAATTGCGGAAAAGAAACTTCAGGGTGTTAAAGTGGCTCCCCGTGCCCCCAGAATCTCTCACTTGTTTTTTGCTGATGATTCTTACTTGTTTCTACGGGGGAATCTTCAGGAATGTGAGAATCTGATCGAGGTCTTGAACGAGTATGACTAATTGAGCGGTCAGCGGGTGAATTTGGAAAAATCGGATGTTTGTTTCAGTAAGAACATAGTTCTGGATGATCAAGAATTCCTGGCTTTGATTCTGGGGGTTGGGGCGGTGGGAGTCCACGATAAATACCTAGGGCTGCCCACGCTGTTTGCTCGATCCAAAATGGCTACATTCAGGTACTTGGAGGAGAAATTTTTAGAGAAGCTTCAGGGATGGAAGCAGAAAACGTTATCCTGGGCGGCTAAGGAGACCCTCATTAAGTCTGTTGCTTTGGCTTTGCCCTGCATGTAATGTCGTGTTTCAAATTACCAGCCTCGCTATGTCGTCTTTTGGACAAGAATGTGGCTCGGTTCTGGTGGGGGGAGGCTGAGGGTCATCTAAAAATTCGATGGGTCTCCTGGCGGCATATGTGTAGGAGTAAGCATGATGGGGGGATGGGATTTCGCAGGTTTGAGCAGTTTAATCAAGCTCTGTTGGCCAAAATTGGCTGGCGTATATTAACTAATCCCCAATCCCTCCTGGCTCAGGTGTACAAAGGGAAGTATTTCCCCAATGGGTCCTTCCTCACCGCTACAGCTCGCTCCCGTCCTTCTTGGGGGTGGCAAAGCATTATCTTTGGGTGCCAATTATTGGAAAAAGGGCTGCGATGGCAAATCGGTAATGGTCGGTCGGCATTTTTATTAAACTCCAACTGGATCCCACAGTTTCAGTTGGACCCACCTCAGTATAATCCTTGTGTTTTGCCTGGTAGGGGTGACCCGGTCGTAGCCGAGATTATTTGTCAGGGGGAGGGGCGTTGGTGTGACCACAAACTTAGGCAATGGTTTGATCCTGCTACTTGTAAGGCCATCAAAGCTATTCCCCTCCTGCGTCAGAATGTGGAGGATAGGATGATCTGGCATGAGAATGCTGACGGGGTGTTTTTGGTCAAATCTGCCTATCACCTAGTTGTCTTGCTGGATAAGCGGAAGGGTGGGTGGAAAGACTCGGTCAGCTGGATGGATAAGACTAGTTGGATTCGCCTGTGGGAGGCAAACATTCCCCCTAAGCTGAAGGTGTTCGTCTGGCAGATCCTCTCTCGTGCCCTCCCAACTACTGAGGCTCTCATTGAGCGTAGGGTCCCGGTTCATCCTCGTTGCCCGGTTTGTTGGGATAGTGCAGAATCGTTAGAGCATTTGTTCCTATACTGTCCGGTGGCTCGGGCCCTCTGGGACTACTCGGGATTGGACTATCTAGGGGAGGGGTTACCTCGTCAGACGTTTCCTTTGTTTCTCAAAAAGCTTTTGGCCTTAATCAATCAACCTACTTTGTTCATGGCAATAGTTGCCATCCTCTGGCGGATCTGGCGCTCTCGTAGCTGGGTGGTATTTGAAGGGAAACAGTTCGGGATCCCAGTGTTGATGCGTCAGTTTATCCAGCAGTATGAGGAATGGGTTAGGTTGCCTGCCCGCTCCATCTCACAGGCGCCTCCCCCTTGTTCTGGTCAGCTGGAGGGGGAGGGTGATCCTCGTATGGTCTGTAGGTGGGATGGGGCCACTAGGAGGGGGTCCCATTCGGCGGGTGGAATGGTTATTCTGTTTCCTACGGGGGGATCAGTATGGCCACGGGAGTGCAATTTGCGTATATTGATGATCCGATGGTTGTGGAATTGTTGGTGCTTCGGGAGGCTGTGCTTTGGTGTCAAGGATTGAGGCTTACTGATGTTCGTTTTGAAGGCGACGCCAAAGTCATTATTGACAAGCTCAATCGGGGGGATCATGGAGATAACAGGATGGGTGCTGTTCTTGAAGAAATTGCTAATTGTCTCCATGTCCAGCCTGGGTTTAGCATTCGGTTTGTAGGTCGGCATAGTAATAGGGATTAGTAGACAATTATCAAACAACTTACACAACCAACAAATTTAACATGGTATTATCAAAAGAAACTCATCATTGTTTCCTTTTCCTTCTTATCAAGATCCTTTCGATACTGAAAATCACATCCCGTTAAACAAGATCAAGTTTGAAACCTGGAAATGTATGCATCAAGCTTAGGAGTGTCAAAGTGAGCCCGTTGGGTTGAATTGAGTTGCACTTTTTTGTAATTTCCTATTTTAATATTTAATTCTTTGTTTTTATTCCTGGGTTGGTTGACTTGGTTGGGTTTGTTGGCTTTGATACCAAGAATCTGACCAAAGAATTTGATACCCAAACATAGATATATACCCACGATGTTACGTAAAAATTCTAACCAAAGAATCTGATACCCAATAATTGATATACACTCATGATCTTTCTTACGTAACTTTGCTTTCTTCATTTTTTTTGTTTGTTCTTCATGGAAGGAGATGTGTTTATTTTATTTATCATGGAGGGATAGTGACATGACTCAACCAATATAATTTTATGTTTTGTAAAGAGATTTTTTAGTCTTCCTAACTTATCGATACTTATTAAAAATTAAGTTTTAATTATTCATTAGGATTTTCTTATTTTAGTCAGATTAATTATTATATCGGCAATTAATTCGATTTTAGAAACAGTTTCTTTTATTGTCTCTGTGGTTCCAATACTCATTTGTTGTTCTACAATATCTGAGATAAAGTATGATAGTTCTAGTGTAACCATAATGATGTCATTGATTGAAGTAAGATCTATAGTGTCTATTCCTTCTATCAACTTGTTTATATGATGAGTACTAGGCATTTTAATAAAGTATTTATTTCACTATCCTTATTATTTTGATGAAGTATCGTGATATTTTGTATTTCTTCATTTTTTTCTCATTCCTCTTCTTTTAGCTTATTTGTTATTTTTTTAGTGGGGTTTCGTCCATCTAGGCTAATTCTTGGATTATTATAATTTGATTTTATTATTTTTAGAGGGGATTCTAAATATATTCGTGGTTTAAATAAATCTTCTATGGTAATAGCTTCCTTATCCTTGAATGCTAAACTATGATGACTATTTGTTAAGGCGTAGTTTATTTGGTATGTTACTGAAAATGGTTTGCTATTTTCTCTCATAAAATTTTTCCTCATAACATTTTCTCTTTTTAATTAATATTTTATAATAATTGAAGAATCAAGATTTAAACCTTATTGTAAATTAATATCAAATTTAACTATTCCTACTCCTAAATTTCCTTGTCCTTTTGCTATTATACTTTCTTCATTATTAACTAGTCTGTCATATCTTATTTCTAGTTCTATGAGAGCACTTATTCATGTTTTCATTGTTGATTTAAAGATAATTTGTATCGTGCTAATATGAATATAAGCTATTTTACTTCGTTCTTCTTGTTGTAATTTTGATAGCTTTTTCCTAATTTGTTCTTTTTTTATTATTTGAATTAGAAAATTTCCATTGGTTTGTTCTATAGGTATTGTTGTTTCTCCTATTATCTTTCCATATTTAATTATATTTTTCTAACGAAGAGTTTAGATAAAAATGACTTGGCGATAAAGTTTTGAGTTTCTGATAAGGTAAAATTAGTTTGCTCCTTGATTTTCTTAATATCTATGATATCATCTAAGAAATAGTTTTCTTCTTCATTCTTGATTAAGTAATCATAGTAATTTTTACTAGTACTAGGATTATCATACATACATGGTTCTTGTTTAGTTTGAATGGTTTGATTTCTTATTGTTTGACGCCTTCATGGTGATGCTAAGTGAAGAATGTTGGTGATGATCGTTGGAGTTGCGTTTAGGAATTTTTGTAGGTTTGATAATTTTTGCTGATCGGTGTTTTGATGGGGGATAAGAGTGTCTCCAGAGTATTACCTCAAACACTTAGTGCCTAGTCACCTCAAGGCAGAGTCTTGGCTTTGAGAGAAAATTCTTAACTGAAACTTTTATTCTCTACCCCCTCATGAGGTCTTCACGTACATATTTATAGCAGGTTCATCTTGAGGTGCTTAGTCACTGAGTGTTGGAGGTAACACTCTGGAGACACTCTTATCCCCTATCAAAAACACCGCACAGCAAAAATTATCAAACCTACAAAAATTCCCAAACGCAACTCCAACGATCATCACCATGAAGACGTCAAACAATAAGAAATCATACCATTCAAACTAAACAAGAACCAGATATGTCTGATAACCCTAGTACTAGTAAATATTATTTTGATTACTTAAGCAAGAATGAAGAAGAAAACTATTTCTTAGATGGTACATAGATATTAAGAAAATCGAAGAGCAATTTAATTTTACCTTATCAAAAACTCAAAACTTTATCACAAAGTCATTTTTATCTAAACTCTTTGATAGAAAAAATATAATTAAATATGGAAAGATGAAAGGAGAAACAACAATACCTATAGAACAAACCAAGAGAGATTATCTAATTCAAATAATAAACAAAGAACAAATTAGGAAAAAGCTATCAAAATTACAACAAGAAGAACGAAGTAAAATAGCTTATATCCATATTAGCACACTACAAATTATCTTTAAATCAACAATGAAAACATGAATAAGTGCTTCCATAGAACTAGAAATAAGAGATGACAGACTCGTTAATAATGAAGAAAGTATAATAGCAAAAGGACAAGGAAATTTAGGAGTAGGAATAATTAAATTTGAGATTAATTTACAACAAGATTTAAGTCTAACAGACGGAAATCATTATTCTTAAATTATAATAAAATATAAATTAAAAAGAGAAATTTTTATGATTTTTTAGGGAAAATAGCAAACCATTTTCAGTAACATACCAAATAAACTACGCCTTAACCAATAGTCATCATAGTTTAGCATTCAAGGATAAGGAAATTATTACCATAGAAAATTTATTTAAACCACTAATACATTTAGAACCCTCTCTAAAAATAATTAAATCAAATTATAATAATCGAAGAATTAGCCTAGATGGACGAAACCCCGCTAAAAGAATAACAAATAAGCTAAAAGATGGGGAACGAGAAGAAAAATAAGAAATAAAAATATCACGATACTTCATCAAAATAATAACTATAGTGGAAAAAAAATCTACAAGAATTAATTCTAGAATTTAAAAATAAGATATAAATATTTTTATTAAAATGCCCAGTACTCATCATATAAACAAGTTGATAGAAGGAATAGACACTATAGATCTTACTTCAATATATGACATCACTATGGTTACACTAGAAATATCATACTTTGTCTCAGACATTGTAGAAGAACAAATGAGTATTGGAACCACAGAGACATTAGAAGGTGTTTCTAAAATCGAATTAATTATCGATATAATAAATAATCTAACTAAAATTAAACAAAAACTAATGAATAATTAAAACTCAGTTTTTAATAAGTATCGATAAGTTAGGAACAGGGATGGCAATGGGTCGGGTTGGGGCGGGTTTTGTCAAACCCAAACCCAAACCTGTTAGGATATGACTTGAATTTGATTTGGGTTTGTTTTGTGTTTTAGGCCTATTCTGTTTGGGTTTGTGTTTGGGCTTTGTTTGACCTTTTCCTTGTATGTTTGGGAAAAGGTGTTTGGTTTTCTGTTTGGGATTAGGAGAAGAGTTCTATAAATACTCTTCATCTCCCTAATCTGTAGTAAGGTCAGTGATGCTCTAAAACACAACACCAAACTGCGACCAAGTATAATCGCAGTCCGGGAATGCAGTAAAGTGACAAGTTATATTATCAACCCGGGGTCTAGATCTACTGCTTACTCAGTGATTCTCTATTATCTAGCCAACTAAGTTAAGTGTTTGTTGTGTAAAAGCAAAAGCAGAAAGAAAGCAGGAATTGATACGGTTTTCTCAAGCAGGTAAGAGTCACTCGGGAATGAGTCCCCCTAGCTCCTTAGTTAGGTTTCAATTGTATTTCCCTGGGTTGATTTACTGTTGATTAGACTGCGGAAGATCCGACAGTAGCTTGGAATCTCTTAAGCTGACCAAGCCCTCTCAATCTAACTACCCGGCAAACGACTAGTCTTCACCGGGATAGAAAGCTGAAGCAGTAAGAACAGAACTCCACTACTGGAATTGGATTCCAGTACAAAGCAGTAAACTGGCTAACTCTCGTATAGCCAATCTCCTACTACCGAATGATGAGACGCTAGCAACCTAATCAGATTCTATCTATCTCAGATTGTAGCAGGAATCAGGAAAAGTTGATCAGACTTCAATTGACTCAATAAATATGCATCATTCGATTAAAATCAAACAGTAATATCATCCCAAGTCATTACAATCAATCCCTAACACATAGAACTAGGGTTCTTCATCCCCAAGTGAGAGAGAGGTTCTACTCCATAGAGAGAGAGAGGAAAACAAGGTACAAAGCAGTTACTCATTACAATGGGAAGAATCTGCTCTGAGATGATGATTTCCACTCCTGTGACAATCTCCAAGCTCGATTTGATGAAACCCAGCTCCAAGATAGCTTCTAGGATGTGTTCTTCGTCCTTTCTCTCTCTAGGGCTCTGTTTTTGCTCAAAAAGTCCGATCTCTCACTTGTGGCTCGAAATTGGCTGAAAAACCATGATTTCCCGACTCACACGGGCAGGCCACACGGCCGTGTGGCTCACCCAGTTGCCCGTGTGAGTCAAAACGCGGCGTATCATTAAGTCGAAATTCAGGCTTCCCACACGGCCAGGGTCGCATGGCCGTGTGGGATTTCCATCCTGCCCTTGTTTGCTCTCGGTGAAAATCACACGGCCACAAATGTGAGTTGCACGGCCGTGTGATGTCCAGGAATGCCCGTGCGGCTTCCTTAGCACCTCGCCACGCGTCCGATCTTCGTCCAATCGACCCCAAACTCGCTCCCAAGCCTCCATTCACGTACTAGGACCTGAAATATCACAAACAAGCACAACCTAGCGTGAAATCGGCCTAAAACACGAGAATCAACACCTCAAACGGTGTAAGAACAGGGGTAAAAACATGTGTAATTAACGTTCTATCAGTCAGTCAGGTTAGTTTGTTTGGTTTGTCCGTTTGGAATTTGGTTTGTAACCTGTACTCTCCTCAAAATCAGTGAAATTTGTTCTCCCCTGCCCGTGGATTAGCTAGCACACATTGTGTTAGTGAACCACGTTAAATTTGTGTTCATTCCTGTTGGTTTGGATTATCGATTGCCACGCTTCTGTTAGCCAGCAGCAGCTCCAGCCCCAGATGACAGGATGACGAAGCTGGAAAACATTCTAGCTTCATTCATGACGAGCACTCAAGCGACTATCACGAGGTTGGACCAGAGTGTAGCTTCACTGGAGGCAGGTCAGAGGAACCAGGGTGCCATTTTGCAGGATCTACAGACCCAGGTGGGCATCTTGGCCCGCCAGAACACCACCAGGGCACCGGGGACTTTGCTTGCCACCACTGTCCCGAATCCTCGAGATCCTCACCAGCATCAGCAGCTGGACGCCATTTTTACCAGAAGCGGTAAGACCATATCTGCTGATCCTGTCCCGGCCAGACAGGAGGAACCACTGCCTGCTTCAGCACTTCCAGCCGACGATGCAGAAGTGCGGGTGGAGAAGGAAGCCCCTGCTCCCAAGCCACAACTAGTGGTTAAGGAGCATGTACTCCAGCTTCCCTTCCCCACCCGCCTACACAAAGACAAGCTGGAGACTGAGTTTGCCAAGTTCATGGCAATGTTGAAGCAGCTCAACATCAGCTTACCGTTCGTGGAGGCACTGTCGAAGATGCCCAAGTATGCCAAGTTCATGAAAGATCTCTGCACCAACCAGAAGAAACTTGGGGATCTCTCGACAGTGATGCTGAACGAGGAGTGTTCTGCTATCCTGCAGAACAAGCTGCCCGAGAAGCGCAAGGATCCAGGGAGTTTTACTATCCCTCTTACTATTGGCAGCATGCATGTAGGCAAGTCCTTGGCGGACCTAGGCGCTAGCATTAATGTCATGCCATATAAGTTGTACAAAAAGCTAGACCTAGGTGAACTTAGCCCTACTAGGATGAGCATTCAGTTAGCTGATCGTTCTATCGTGCATCCTAGGGGTATCATTGAGGATCTGCTGGTTAAAGTAGGTGCATTCACATATCCTGTTGATTTTGTTATTCTTGATATACATGAGGATGTGTATGTGCCTTTGATTCTAGGTAGGCCTTTTCTTGCCACCGCCAAGGCACTTATTGATGTGCATGATGGTAAACTGATCTTGCGTGCTGGGAATGAACAGACTATTTTTTCTGTGACTGAATTTGATCACTGTGCTATGATTGCTATCACGCCTGTGCATGCCATTTCTGATCAGGTACACGAGCCTGTCGTGTATCCTTCTGCACCTCCTATTTTTCAGGACCCTCCTATCATTCCTTCGCCGCCACTCCATCCAGCCTCGCCTCCGAACAAAAAGCTCAAGGAGGAGTGGCGGCCGAAGCAGCAGGTTGCTAAGCCTGCGCGGAAGAAGAGTGGAGACCACTATGAGCTGGTCCCACCTCCTGCACCACGACCACCCTGGCCGTCTGGGTACTCACTCGCCTGCATCTTGCCAGATGGGCAGGTCGAGCTGACTGATGATGGTGGTCGCATCCGTCGGGTGCATGGCCACAACCTGAAGCTGTACCTCAAGAGCGATGTGGTCGGGGATTTAAGCTTCATGACCGGGACCCCTTCTGTTTCTCAGACGCCAAAAAGGGAAATCCCCGGCCTCTTCAGAAAAATACCCGGCCGGGTATTTGTGGTCATGGCCGGGTATTTTCTTTCTCCAGCCCACTTCAATCCTCGTTTGCTCCTTTCGACCCGAATCTCGTTCCTTCGCCTCGATTCCAACGCCAGGTCCTGAAATATGACACAAACATACAACCTCGCGTGAAATCGGCTTAAAATCCGAGAATTAACCTTTCAAACGGCTCAAGAATAGGGGTGAAAATACGTGTAATTATCGGTCTATCATCTGACAAGTGGTATCAGAGCCTTTGGTTGCGGTTTTGGGAATTTGGTGTTGGACTGAAGTTTTGCTTTGAGGAGTTTGGTTGGAGTTTGTTTGATAGTAAGAATGGCTGCTATCAGTATGAAGATTGAGAAGTCGATTTGGAGCTGCAGGTTTGGAGTTAGAAGTAAATTTGATGTTGGTGTTATGGACGGAAATAACACCAAGATGGTTCTGCATGGCAAGTCCCAACATGGGTTGGACTTGCTGCATGTTTTGATTTGTTGACCGCCCTTAGGGGCATCTGGAGGCAGGGGAGATTCTGGTACAACTGATTTGGAGAAGTTTGGTACGTCTGACAGTTTTGATTGCATCTGAGTTTGGCGATTTGCATCGCGTTTGGTCTGGCGATATGAATCGCATTTGGATATGTCTGGCAATCTTGATTGCGTTTGAGTTTGGCGGTTTCGATCGCATTTGGATACGTCTGGCGATATGTATCGCGTCTGGGTACATCTGGCAACTTTTGTTGCGTCTGGTACATCTGGTATTTGACAGAGAATTGAAGTCAAGGTGGAGATTGTTAGGATATGACTTGAATTTGATTTGGGTTTGTTTTGTGTTTTAGGCCTATTCTGTTTGGGTTTGTGTTTGGGCTTTGTTTGACCTTTTCCTTGTATGTTTGGGAAAAGGTGTTTGGTTTTCTGTTTGGGATTAGGAGAAGAGTTCTATAAATACTCTTCATCTCCCTAATCTGTAGTAAGGTCAGCCAGGTTAGTTTGTTTGGTTTGTCCGTTTGGAATTTGGTTTGTAACCTCTACTCTCCTCAAAATCAGTGAAATTTGTTCTCCCCTGCCCGTGGATTAGCTAGTACACATTGTGTTAGTGAACCACGTTAAATTTGTGTTCGTTCGTATTGGTTTGGATTATCGATTGCCACGCTTCTGTTCTGACAAAACCCATGGGTTTATCCACCAAAAAACCTCGGGATAAAACCTGTTGGATTTGAAAAACTCAAACCCAACCCAACCTGCTGGGTATCCGCGGGTTCATGGGTACCCGTGGATTTTTGTGATAAAAAATGTACAATAATAAGTTTCTTTCAAAATAAAAGTTTAACATCAATTTTCTCATACAAAAAAGGGTAAAACACCAATTTAGAGCATACAAGCAAACCGCAAATGATCAATACAAATTGTTCAAAGATAAGCATCTATAAACAATAAGATTAATTGAAAGCTTCTTCCTCGTCAACTAAGTTGCTTCACTCTTCACTTTATAATATCAACTTCATTCTAAACAATTAGAAAAGAACAAATTATACATGTCTCCACAAACATAAAGAATATTAGTTGTTTAAGAAAGATATATTATTTGGAATATTAAATATACCGAGAAAGTAATTATATGTGTGTGGGAGGGTACCCATGGGGCGGGTTTACCTAAACCCAAACCCAACCCGACTCGGTGAAAGTGTAGCGGGTTTAAACCCGAACCCGACCCAAAACCCGTCTACACGGGTTTTACCCGCGTTGACCGGATTGGATCGGGTCGGTACCAGTGGGTTCGGGTTTTATTGCCATCCCTAGTTAGGAACACTAAAAAATCTCTTTACAAAACATAATTATATTGGTTGAGTCATGTCACTATCCCTCCATGATGAATAAAACAAGCACATCTCCTTCATAACAAACAAAAAAATGAAGAAAGCAAAGTTACCTAAGAAAGATCATGAGTGTATATCAATTATTGGGTATCAGATTCTTTGGTTAAAATTTTTACGTAAAATCGTGGGAATATATATATGTTTGGGTATCAAATTCATTGGTCAGATTCTTGACAACAGAGCCAACAAATCCAACCAAGTCAACCAACCCAGGAATAAAAACAAAGAATTAAATATTAAATAGGAAATTACAAAAAAGTGCAACCCAATTCAACCCACGGGCTCACTTCGAAAAAGCTTTCATATGAAATACAATAGTACATAGTTAATTATATACTCTAAGTACTCTTGCTCCCAATTCAGTATTCACCAATAGAGAAGACAGAGATAAGCAATGACCGGGCTAGACAAATGAAATCGGACCAAAGTTTTTATTCGTTAGCTAAGCGCGCCTATTGCACCTCCTCTACTTTGCACATCTTTATTTTAAGTGTTAGATGTTACTTCAAAAATTCAGATGTAGAACCTGCAGGTTGAAAAGCAATAATAATAACACCTACCTAATTCGCACTTCCAGATCACAAATTCATCCATATAAGCAAGTAATATCAAGATTGAAACATGATACTACTTAGAGAACACAACTATATATGATCAAGGTGAGCACAAGTGCACAACAAAAAGCTAGCTTCACTTCACAAAGCCAAGGGTGAAAATGTAGGAGCTTCCGAACTCCAAGAACTAAGATGAGAAAGTTCAAAGAGACTAACAAAACTCCCAACCAGTTTTCCATGTTAGGCACTGTTTTGATGCAAATCCACTTAGCCCCATTCGTAGTATTTGGGTAAGGGAGGAGTGTATCAATGCCAAATCACAACACACTATCAAAATAATTTACCATAATATTGAAAAGAAGTAGCTAACTGCAGAAACCCCAAACTAAAGCACATAGTTCAGCAAACCACACATCAAAGACAGGCTACCCACTTTCTCAAGAAAATCTGCAATTTCTTAAACCAAAGTCGTCTTGGTACGCATAATCTTGAACTGGGTTTTTCACATCGGATCGAGGTCGATCTAACAAGATCTCCTCCAAGTGATCTACCATTCAAAGATGCAGGCTTTGAAATGAAAAAAGCTGCAGAATTTCATATAACGAAACAGAAAAGGCGAGGTGTAACTTGTGAGGAAACCGGAATTCATTTCTGGAGGAGAGAAATTAAAGAAGAAGAAGAAAGAAGAAGTCAACACAAGAAGATGAAAGTAGTTGTGGAGTAATTGGTCTCCTTCAATCGGTTCTAGATATATATAACAGAGTGGCTGCAAGTGGCCAACCGAAATAATTTTGCCAACTTGCAAACCACCCACCACCACCAAGTGGCGCAGGCGGTGCTACAGTACAAGATTTGGCAGGGTGTACATTTAAGTTTGTAAGAAAAGAGAACAGGGTATTTTAAATGTAGGAGCTTTATTCGAACTCCATGAACATCAAGAGCAAAGTTCAATGGAGCAAGACAGCAACTCCATCAGGCAATTACACCCTTCAATTTCAGCATTTGTTGAACAACACAACCTCCCCTTTTCAGCTCATGCCAAAATTGAGCAAAAGGGCCAGTATCAATGCTGCTATGTCAAACAGAGACAAGCTAGTAATCCCAAAACTTGAAAAAAATCATAGTAAAATTCCAATATAATTAGCGGAAGTGGGCATGATTAAGAAAAGATCTGGTTAGCTCACAGACTGCCCAGATTAATTGATCTATCAAGTGATTTATATCCATGTAAAGAGATCAACTTTCTAAGACTCATAAGAATTTTGAAGGTAAAAAAGAATTTCAAGGTGGGTTTTAAGAATAAATATTACTTATAAATATTATATAATAACTTATATAAAGATATATAGAAAAGGCACAAGTTGCAGCATCTAACAGAACCATAGAACTCCATAAGCTCAGATCCCAACAAGATTTTAACTTATTGGCCTTACAAAAAATGAAATAAGTAAGACATACATAAAAATACAATTTACAAATCTTACTACCTCTTTCGAAAGTTACCAAAGAAACACAGAGAGAAAAGTTCAGATCTTCAGTGTTTAACGTTTTCTTTGGATTAATTTTGTAAGCTACAAATTACTGGAACTGCTGTGTGGGTGAGGATGAAGGAAGAAGGGGAAGAGAAGGTATGAAGATGAGTGAAGTTGAAGGGATAGAGGAAAGTGATAATTATGTACTGTGGGAGTGGAATGATCCAACGGTGTTCATGAGAACAGATAATCATAGTGGTGAACGGTTGAGATTGAGAGGGACATGTCAATTTGGTTCTGTTGAAATAAAATCAATGTGTGGCCAGACCTATTCAATTGGCTTGGATGCTTTTGCTTTGCTCATCTGCAAAGTTACATGCTTTACCACTATGATTGTCCCATAGCTCAAGTTTCATCATCAAAGGTGTAGCATCTTTAAAAAAAGTTCTGATTCCAACAGCACTTTTATATCTATGACTTAATTTATTGGTGAATAATCAAATTTTGCCACAATCTCATCCGCATATATAATTTTTATTATGTTCAAATGTATCCTACTTTTTCCAGTTTCATTGTTGTTCCGTCGGGCAAAGCCTCGATCAATAAAGGAAAGCATAAACGCACAACACCAGGTTTACGTGGTTTCCTCAACGATGTTGATCGTTGAGACTAGTCCACGGCACAAGGCAGAGTTCCTGATTATTGCTCTCGTACACGTTGCATCAGAAACTCAGTCATACAACACTTATATACTATGTCGAGTATTAACCATAAATAGGTTAATTACAGTTAGGTACTCCTAACTTCTAACACCCTCCCTCAAATTGATGGTGCTGTCGCAACATCAATTTGTGTGCTAGAAACCAATGACGTGATGAAGACATTACTTTAGTCAACAAATCTACTGTTTGATCCTCTAACGTAATATATGATAACTCCACAGAGCCCTCTGTCACTAGCTGTCGAATATAGTGAACGTGAACCTCTATGTGCTTGGTCCTATCATGTAAGACCGGATTCGTAGCAGTACGAATGGCACTAGTATTGTCAACAAACAACCGAACAGGATTAGCAATCTTTACTCCTAGCTCGGCCAACAGTCGACACAACCAGTTGATCTCAGAAGCAACCTCACTCATGGAATGATATTCGGCTTCTGTGGACGATTTTGAAACATGATCCTGCTTCTTACACCGCCATGAAATAAAGGAGTGACCCACTTGACGCACCACCCAGAAGTCGAATGTCGTGTATCAAGACAACCAACATAGTCTGCATTAGCATACGCATCCATCACAACCTCACCACCTGAAGGAAACAGCAAACCGACCTCCTGATTGCCGTGGAGATAGCGGATAATTCGTTGAACTGCAGTCCAGTGAGTAGTACATGGTGAAAACATAAACTGACTCACAACCTGTACAACATATGAAATATCCAGACATGTGTGAGTCAAGTAGATCAAGCTGCCTACTATACTGCGATATAGTGAATCATTAGACAATAAATCGCCATCCCCCTGTCGAAGCTTGAGATTCTGTTCCATGGGAGTAACACAAGGAGTACACTCATCCATCTGTGCCTCTTCGAGTAAATCAAGTACATACTTTCGCTGACCAACATGAATACCAGCAGGAGAACGATGAATCTCAAGTCCCAAAAAATAAGAAAGATCACCTAATTCCTTCAAATTAAACGCAGATCGCAGAGTTTGAGTTATATCCTAAATGCCTTCGACATCATCTCTGCTAACCACCATATCGTCAACATAGATCAAGAGAACTGTGAGGCCGCGAGCAGAAGAACACAGGAATAGGAATGGATCACTATCACTCTGCACAAAACTAGCCTGAATAACAGTAGCATGAAACTTCTCAAACCATGCTCTTGGAGCCTGTTTCGGTCTATATAATGAACGACGAAGCCTGCACACCATAGAACTGTCGCCCTTTGTATAACCAGGAGGGAGCTCCATGTATATAACCTCCTTGAGATCACCATGGAGAAAGGCGTTTTTCATATCCAACTAAATCAACGACCAATTCTTCATAGCTGCGACAGCTAAGAGACTCCAAATCGTTTGCATCTTTACAACTGGCGCAAAGGTCTCGGCATAGTCAATGCCATACTCCTGACGAAATCCTTGCGCCACTAATCGTGCTTTAAAACGCTCCACAGTACCATCAGGATTCATTTTGATAGTAACCACCCACCGACAACCAATAACAGAGAACTCAGGAGAGCAGGGTACCAAATCCCATGTATGAGCGACTTCGAGGGATTTCGTTTCAAAATTCATGGCATTATCCCATTTAGCATGCTCCTTGGCTTGCTTATAAGTGGCAGGAACAAAGAAAGTTGGGGTGGAAAAGGTAATGAAATCGGAGTGCCGAAGAGGAGGATGACCTCTAGTGATCCGATTGGATCGTCGCAGCTGAGGAACTTCAGCTTCCACGGGCTGAAGAGAGGCATGAGAGGAAATAGGAGGCGAAGATCCACTAAACTGAGTGGAGTCCGCACTGCTACCTGTGCGAGGAGAGCTACTGCTTGTGCAAGAGGAGGAAGAACCACCTGTACTAGGGGAAGAAGGCGAGGAAGGAGAGGAGTCAGCATAGGAGGAGTGACCGGATGGGGAGGAACTCAAGCCGATGGGTTTGCGGGTGGTGGATCATCCATGGGAGAAGAAACGGGCAGCTCATGAAGCTTCAAAAAGTCCAAATCCGGTGGGGCAGAGGTCTCTGAAACTAAAGCCCCAAAATATAGCATGTGTTCAAGAAAAACCACATGACAAGACACCCGAATTCGGCGTGCAGTAACATCATAACACACATAACATTTTTCTATATCGGAATAGCCTAGGAAAAAACATGTTATAGATTTAGGAGTGAGCTTATTCCTCTCCCGTTGAGTAAGTAGAATATAACACACACCCCCAAAAACACGGAGCCATCCATAATCCGGGAGACGAGAGTATAAAAGTTTATACGGACTTTGCTGCTGCAGAATCAGAGTAATATGTCGAATAATCAGATTAACCGTAGTATGAACTGCCTCAACCCAAAAATTCGAGAGAACCAGCGAGTGAAACAAAAGTGCTCCAGTCAATTCAAGCACATGTCGATTCTTCCTCTCCACTAACTCGTTCTGTTGCGATGTACCAGTACAGGCATGTTGAGAAACAATACCCCATTCACAGAGGAGATTATGTAAGGGATTAGAGGTGAATCCCCCTCCAAGATCAGAACGAAGTATCTTAATTGTTCGATCAAACTGAGTAGAAACCATCGCCAGAAAATCCTGTGCAACAGACAACAACTCAGATTTCTGACGCAGAAGGAACACCCATGTAAAACGTGTGACATGATCCACAAAGAGCATAAAATATCTATACCCCAAGCAAGATATCACAGGTGATGGTCCCCACAAATCTGTGTGCACAAGATCGAACGAATCAAAATAAACAGTAGTGCTTGGAGTAAAGGAATTTTGCATCATTTTAGCTTGCAAACAATGAACACATTCATGAATTTGATCACTCAAAATAGTACCATATAACCATTTATTCTTAAACATAGTGCGAAGTCTCATAGAATTGGGATGACCCAATCAAAAATGCCATAAATCCCAGTCAGATAATTTCACCGAAGAAACTATATTATCTCTAGAAAACGAAAACACACTATCCCCATTAGCACCCTGCTGCCCGGCGCCAAGATCCAACCTCCTTTCATGCCGTCGCACCTCTGGTAGCCCGGATCGAGAATAGGAATCCAACAGAAATGACCTGCCCTTCTTAGTGCCTCTCCCAATCTCCTGCCCCATCATCGTGTCCTGAATAACACACCTGATCTTATCAAATGTAATTCGACAACCATCCTCAGCTAATTGACCCACGGAGACAAGGTTAGGCACGAGCTTAGGAACATAGAGAGTATCTGGGAGAGAGATCGAAGGCCGAACTATATGACCCACACCCTCAACAGACATAAGTGATCCATTTGCAGCTTGTAAATCGAGACAGGGAACAGAAATATCAAGAGTACGAAATGATTGACGAGAACCGGTCATATGATTATATGAAGCCGAGTCAACATGCCAAGGAGTAGTAGAAGAAACCGTACCCGTAGCAAAAGCAGAAGTCAGAGTCGTGGTTAAAGCCTCCTTCAATGCTTCATGCACAAGACGCCGAACATCAGCCCATGTCAGAGAGGAAGCCGAGTCGGCCACAGGCGCCGTGGTAGCATAAGCAGCCCCAGGATGAGAAGTACCACGTGTTGCCCCTCCTCCTCGGCTACGACCCTGACGCGCAAGCGTAGGGAAGTCAGCAATGACGTGACCCTCCTGCTTGCAGTAGTTGCACATGTTGCGTTTCTTAGGACACTCAACGATCACATGTCCGTCCTGTTTGGAGTAATTGCACACATTCTGCTTCTTACACTGATACTGAATATGACCCGGTTCCTTACAGTGATGACATATAATCTCACCCTTTGAAGTACGAGGAAACTAAGGTTTCGCTCCCTGAACCGCAAAAGCAGTAGACGAATCACTGCATGAATATCTAGCTTGGCCTGACTACGGAGACGCGTCTCCTTGCAAAGTAGCTCACCGAGAATCTCCTACATAGACTCAACATTGCGGTGAAGCAGGGAAGTACGTATCCCTTCAAACTCAGGACGCAAATTCATCAAAAATCACATAATACGAGTGTTGGTGCGCTCACGAATGACTTCCGTCAACTAACAATATAGGTAGAGGAATGGAGGTCGGCGGGTGAACAAAAGGATCAGAAGAAAGAAGATAGCAACGATCATCAATGGTATCTTGTCTGAATTAATGGAGCTAAGAAGGTAAATCGACAAGGCGCTATTGGCTTCATCAACTTCTTAGATGATGCTTCACACGTCTGGAATTTACCAAGTCTAAAATTTAGCTATAAAATGAAAAGGTTAATCATTACCAAAGAACCCTCAAGGAAGTGCAACTAGTTTCGTCGGTTTCTCAGGTGATGGAACTATTTCATTTGCTTTAGCTAAATTGTAGTGTGATATTAACAATGCATACGAATAAGAATTACTTTTTATTCATGATGCTATGAGATGGTGTCTTACTCGTAATGTTTTGGTTGCTACCTTTTGCGAGGATTCTCAACTATGGTCATCAAGGATCCTACATCGAGAAAGTCTTTCATCTCAGAGTCAGAGCCACTCTTAGGGAAGTTCATTCTTTCTTCTCGACTTTCGTGTCAGTTTCGTGTCTTTTCGCTCCTTGAAGCTTTCACAAAGTTGGCCACCTTGTGGCATAACAGGCTCTTTTATCGGAAGTCCAGTTGCATACGGATTGTCGTTCTTGATTATTATATGTCTTGTATGTTTGTTGTCTGACCATGACCTGGGGGCTTATCTTGGAAAAAATAGCACTTTTATGAACAGCTAATAAAAGTACGATTAGAAGTCGGTGTGGTTATTGATAACCACATAACTTTTTGCAGTTAACTACTGATAGAAACCCGGAATTCGGGTACTACCTATTTCAAGAGATTCGAGGAAAAAGAGCAAGCACCGGGGTGGTGATCTTCTCTTGTGGCTCGTGGAAGGGAGATAGAGGAAGGAAAATGAGGATTGAGAGGTAGAGAAGAGGGAAAGGAAGCTACGAAAACAGCAGTATGGAGAGGGGAGAAGTCGCCAAGAGGAAGGAAGAGAGGAAGAGAGATTAGGATCTTCATGATCACATCCCGCTCACGTCTGGCCCCTTCAACCTCCGCCCCCAGCTCTTCCATGTCGGAGTTGGTTCTCAGTTGCATCGCCATGATGGTACGCATCGAGGCCTTGAGATCTTCGTTTTCGGTCTCATCCACCATGACGCTTTCGCGCATGTGCTCGTCTTGCGACGAGAAACCTCACGCCAGTGTCATCATCGTCTTTGTCTCGGCGTCAGTCTTGGTTGATCCTGTCTCCGCCTGTCTCTTCTCGCCAGCCTTATCCTCTACGGTTTGCGGTTGGTGATGGCCATTGTTCATCGATATCCGCCCCCAGTTTATAGTTGTGAAAAACTCAATTATCGGACCGGGGCTCTGATACCAGATGACAGAAACTCGGAATTCGGGTACTACCTATTTCAAGAGATTCAAGGGAGAAGAGCAAGCATCGGAGTGGCGATCTTCTCTCGTGGCTCATGGAAGGGAGATAGAGGAAGGACAAATGAAAATTTAGAGGTAGAGAAGAGGGAAAGGAAGTTGCGGTAGCAGCAGTAGGGAGAGGAGAAAAGTCGGCAGAAGAGAGGAAGAGAGATTAGGAAATATAATTATGGTTTACATACCGTTTGGTATAAATGAATTCTATAAGTTTTGAGGAATTCATTTGAAATTGAAATCTTTTTGTGTTTGGTATCTAAAAGAATTCATTCTGAATTCTACGGAATTGGAACTAGTTATAGCAATTTCGAGGAATTGAGATGAAATTTCCAAATAAATTCCACAAGTATTTACTAATTATAATAGAATAATATAATTATCCTCATTTATTAACTAAATTATATATATATATATATATATATATATATTATGTGGCACCAATTCATAATATATGGCACCAATTCATACCGTTTGAGGAACGTAAACTAGAATTTATTACAACGCTAGTTGCACATGCTAGTTATTTGATATTTATGCTTCGATTGTATCAATATGTTGAGAAGCCACAACTAGAGTGTAGGGTTTATCGATGAAATATTAGGAAAGTACTAATGAATAGAATAGAAAAATTAAATAACACTTTCAATATTCAAAGTATAGGACCAAAAACTTTTTTTGGAAGATAGATTTTCAATGAATAATGTTTCTGCCGAAAATTAATAAGGGTGTAGTCGGAAACTTTTAATTTAATTCAATTCTAAACGTATGCCAACATGGTTTGAGAATTCAATTCTTTTATTTCTAAAGATTTGAATATGAAATACCAAGCATAGGAATTCATTTGACAATGAATTCTATGAGGTAATTCATTTTAAAATGAAATGAATTGTAGATTCATTTGGTACCAATGGTCTGTTAATCTTTGCTTAATTCTCATTCCCACGTATCAAACAATTTATATAGTAACCCACAATTTCCTATAGCTACCCCAACTTATTAATCCCTCAATTTATCACCCAAATGCCTAATTAAATCCCAAACAGTAATAAACTAACAAAAAAGTCCAAATGCAAAAAAGAACATAAATGCAGGTTTCTGTCAACTACAACCGTAAATCAATAAATATGCTAACCACAAAACACAACGCAATGATTAGTGGTTAATCATTAATCACTGCAATTTTATGCAATTTTTTGTGTTTAACCACAAAGATTAACTTATTCAACTCATCAAATTACCTTTTTTTTATAAATATGTTAAAAAATTGATAAGTAAAAAATATGTAAATTTTACTAATAGACGAAAGAAAGGTAGAGAAATAAATGTGTGACCCACGTGTGACGTATGGAGGAAAATATCAAATATAACATATACACAAGAAGAAATTATAGTAGCTAAAAGGAAGATGTAAGACAAAATATTACAAACAAATGTCATCGAAAAAATCAAGGCAAGGGGAGGCAGAGGAAGTGTACTGGCAACAGAAATCTCAGGTCACGTGGCTGAAGAAGGGGGATAAGAATACTTCGTATTTTCATACGGTGACCCGGGCCCCGCGAAAGAGAAATTTTGTGGCCGGTCTTCGGAATGATAATGGGGAATGGATTACTGAGGAAAGAGGGAAGGCAAGATAGCCTCATCTTTCTACCAGACTCTGCTTACCTATGAAATCCTTACTATCAAAATGAATGATGCTCTTACAGCTGAGGTTTTCCCAATTGAAGTGCGTCGAACGGTTTTCTCCATGAGATCAAAACACACCCCTGGGTCTGACGGTTTCACGGGAAGTTCTTCAAAGCCTTCTGGGCCATTTTTGGGGAGTCGGTAATAAAAGCGGTATGCTCTTTCTTCTCTACAAGTAGACTTCTGTGGAGCTTTAATCACACCTGGTTTACGCTAATTCTGAAGGTGGATAACGTTGAATCCATGAGGCCGCTCAGACCCATTAGCCTGTGCCAGTTTGTGTACAAGATTATAACTAAGATTATGTCTGAATGATTGGCCAGTATTTTTCCCAAAATCATTTTAGAATGGCAAAATGCGTTTATCAGGGAAAGGAAAATAGTAGAAAATGTCCTTCTAGGGCATGAGTTAATGCATTACTTGAAAATCAAAAAACGCTGAAAGAAAGGGGGCATGGCTCTAAAGGTTGACATGGAAAAGGCCTATGATAGAGTCGAATGGCCCTTTCTCCTATTGGTATTAGATAATATGGGCTTTAACTCAACCTGGCAAGGTTGGATACATGAGTGCCTTCGCTCGGCTTCTTTTTCTGTCCTGATGAATGGTACCCTCTCGGGGTTCTTTTTCCCTTCCAGAGGTTTGCGCCAGGGGGATCCGCTTTCCCCTATGTTGTTTGTGATTTGCACAGAGGGATTTGTGGCGCTCTTCTAGAAAGCCATTTCTGAAGGACAGCTCAAAGGGGTTAAGGTTGCCCCGCGCGCTCCTCGGATATCGCACCTTTTTTTTGCCGATGACTCTTACCTTTTCCTCCGAGATACCCTCTAGGAATGTGAAAATTTGATTGAGGTGTTAAATGAATATGAGGAGCTGAGCGGTCAGCGGGTGAATTTGGCCAAATCAGTGGTATGCTTTAGTAAACACATTTTGGTGCCAGATTAGGAATTCTTGGCTCAAATTCTGGGAGTAGGAGCGGTGGGTGTCCATGATAAGTATCTGGGTTTACCTTCGCTGATAGCTCAGTCGAAAATGCAGACCTTTCGGTACTTAAAGGAAAAACTGGTGGCTCGCCTTCAGGGGTGGAAGCAACGCACTTTATCTTGGGCCGCTAAAGAGACTTTGATCAAATCGGTGGCTTTAGCCCTACCGTTGCATGTCATGTCCTATTTTAAACTACCTCTCTCTCTTTGTCGTCTCTTGGACAAACATGTCGCCAGATTTTGGTGGGGTGTTGAGGAAGGTAAGTCTAAGATTAGGTGGATGTCAAGGCGGAACATGTGTTGGAGTAAGCATGATGGTGGGTTGGGGTTCCGTCGTTTTGAGCACTTTAATCAGACGCTTCTAGCTAAAATAGGTTGGCGTATTCTCACCGAGCCCCAGTCTCTCTTATATCAAGTTTACAAAGGGAAATATTTTTCAAGGGGCACGTTCCTCACTGCTATGGCAGAGTATCCTCTATGATGGGAGCTTTTAATAAAGGGTCTTCGATGACAAATTGGGAATGGTCAAAAGGCTCCCTTACTTGATTCTAACTGGATTCCTCGATTGCACCCCTCTCCCCTAGCATATAATCCCCAGGTGCTTCCTCAAGAGGAACTAAGGGTGGCTGAGGTTATTTGCCAAGGTGAGGGTCGCTGGTGTGAGTTCAAACTTAGTCAATGGTTTGACCCGGTGACCGTCCGCGCAATCAAGTTGATTCCTCTTCCTAGGCACTCGATGGAAGATAAGTTGATATGGCATGGCACCTCTGATGGGGTATTCTCTGTTAAATTGGCCTACCATTTTGCTATCTTGTTGGATCAACAGGGTGGGCATTGGAAGTCTGTGGCTAGTTGGATGTATAGAGCCAGTTGGATCCAGTTATGGAACGCCAATATTCCTCCCAAGATGAAAATGTTTGTTTGGCAGATTTTCAATCGGATCCTCCCTACCACGGAGGCTCTCATTGAGAAGAAGGTCTCGGTGCTTCCTCAGTGTCTGGTCTGCTGGGCGGAATCGGATACAATGGAGTATTTGTTTCTTCATTGCCCAGTGGCTAGGGCATTATTGGATCATTCGGGTCTGGACCATCTGGGACAGGGCCTGCCTCGCCACACTTTCCCTTTGTTCCTAAAGAAGTTGATGCTCCTCTTAGCTCAACCCAATCTTTTTCTGGCGGTTGTTCCGTTACTTTGGAGAATCTGGCGATCACGTAACTGGGTGGTATTTGAGGGCAAGTAATTTGGGATCAACCTAATTACTAAATTCTGACAAGTCCCAAAAACCGGATAATCATATATATTAAAAGTATAGATAAGTGTGATTTATGTAGTTATTATGGTTTTTTTTACAAAAGACAATCATCTATAGATTCCAAAAGTATAGATAGTTACATCCTGGAATTCAGTCAGGCCTGAAAATCAAAAGAACGACTCGAAGGCAGGTACAAAGAAAGTGTCTTGCGAGCCACCAAATGGGCTACCCTATTGCTACGCCGACCTACAAATCGAACACTAAACCCCGTATGGATGGAGAAGTAATGCATAATTTCTTCAAGTATCTGCCCGAGTGACCTTATCAATGATCACATTCGCATCTCCTTCGAAACTTACTTCCGTGAAACCATGGCTTATGATTTAATTGCAGTGGTTAGTAGTTAATCACTAACCATAATTTTTCAATTTTACTAATCACAACCAAACCACTTTCTTATTAAATATCGTTAGTGGTTAACCACACTACGGGTAACATAGTGTTACTTGCGGTGAAACCACAAACTAAACAAATTACGGGAAAGAATCAACAAAGAAGTAAGTTGGTTGGCATAAGTTAGGGTGATTTACCTAAATATTGCAAAAATAATAATTATTACCACGAATATTTTAATAAAAAAAAATTTACAAATTGTGTACGGAAGACAAAAATGTGCGTACACGCGCGAGTTGAGCTAAAGTAACAAGGCCGGATCCCATGGCTAGGGGAGCGTTTAGTTACTTGACTAAGCCACTCCCTACTCTTAGATCTGGACACATCAATCTGACAGTTAAAAAGTGGAAAGCGCTTTTTAATTAATGACAAGGGTAGTTTAAGTATTATGAAAAATTACGAAGTATACAAACCTGACTTACAAACAGTACAAACCATACAAATCATACAAACTAGAACGATAAAACATATAAACAGATTTACAAACAATACAAAACATACAAACTATACAAACAATCAAGTAGACCGACAAACACTACAAACCATAAAAAAAAAACCAGGTTGACTTTGGAGGCTTCATTCCTATATAGAGGGATTCAATTCCAAAGTCAACCTAGTTTTTTTAGGCATACACATATTACAAACATGGTTGACAAATTTTACAAACTAGACCGACAAAACATACAAAATGGAAAAACACTCGGGTTGACTTTGGAGGCCCCATCTCTATATAGAGGAGTTGCGTCCAAAAGTCAACCAGGTTGTTTTTTAGACATAAAATAATTACAAACATGGTGGACAAAAATAACTAACTTTACAAACCTTACAAAAAAGGCCAACAAACATTACAAAAATAACAAAACTTACAAACATTACAAAACAAATCGACAAACATTACAAAATATACTAACAGTACAAAATGTCACTACTTACAATACAGATCAGTAAAATTTTATTACAAATCAATGAATAAAAAATATACAAACGAGACAAACAAACATTACAAATTATAATATATACAAATTAGTCATATAAACATTACAAACTAGAATAATAAATAATACAAACAAAATAAATTCAAATATTACAAAATAGTCTAAGAAACATAAAAAATGCCGTTGCTGCCGGAAAACTCTGCCCCCCCCCCCCCCCCACAAGGACAAAACCCCCCGCCATAAAATTGCCCACTTAATTCCCCAATGGAAGTAAAAAGGGACGCCGGCCGAAAAGGTAACTGGCGCCGGCGAGGAAGAGACAGCAACTGGCGCCGGCGAGGAAGACGTCGGCAAGGGAAGCCGGGATTTTATCCTAACGGACAGGGAAGGTGCGTGGGAAAGAATTATTTTTAATTAATAAATTAAATAATATTGTTATTACTATATTATCCTTCATTTTGGATTAATCTGAACCATTAAATTATAATCCTCCAATAATATATAGTAGAGTTTTGTGAACTTTTCTCCATTTCAAATTTCCTGAAACGAGAGTGAAAGTAGGAAGGACATTTTTGTATTTATAATTAATTATTTATCTCATATAAAAAATATCAATATGAGGATTCGAACCCGGGTCTCTTAAAACAAAAACAACAATCACAATCAATTACACTAAACAAATTTGTTGTATCTTTTTTAGTACAAAATATACACAAAGTTAAACTCTGGAAATTGTATGAATTTGCCATCATGATTACCAAGCCCACTAAGTCTACCGTATGTATTTTTATGGTGCTTGATACTTCAGTTTTCATAGTAGATTTTCATGTAATTTTCTCAAATTTAAAATTTTTTCTGGCCTTAATTTTTTGCTAAAGGTAGATTGGTAATTGGCTACCATAGAAGAAACTAATTATGTTACTGTGTGTTGTGTCCTTGAAATTTTTAATTTAAATTTAGTACTTTTTTATCTTTGTTCTTATCTCTTTTAGCTTCCTATGAAATTTCCTCCATCGTGCAATAGTTTGCGCCCTTTTCACTTCCCAATACAAGGCCGCCTTTGAAATCAATCTTTTGATATCTCTTGGCACTACGATTTTATTATTGGGGATTTAAGCAAGGCAAGTAGAAGATTTCAACTCCGATATCAATCCATGACGAATAGAATAGAGTTCAATAAATGGAGTTGTAGAAGAAGGATTAGAGATTGAATTTTTTATCGAAACATATGCCTCTTGAGATAAAAATTTGGTTGTACAACAGAGAGTGGTGACTATTGGACCTTTAGGTTTATGGTTTTTGCCGCTAGGTCGATTTTTTATTCAACCTACTAGAACTAATAGATAAGGAGTGTCTAAATTTGTGTCTTATTACTTCAATCGAGTCTATTAGCATATTGGAGGTAATCCTAATTTTATCGTTTGCTCTCAAGTTTTATTGGCCCCCTCTTAACTAAGTTGTTAGTAGTATAGTTGACTTGAATTAACAACTCTCCATTTCTTTTTTATTAGTGACATATTGTTCCCAAAAGGAGAGCACTGAACTCTTTATGTAGGATTGTGAGGTTTAAGGTTGTGTTTCAAACTATCTATGGCGTGTGAGAATTCTAGTGGGCTTTTGTACTCTATCTTTCTTGACAATCAACTAACCCATAGCATTTTAATTGGGGCTTAATTATCATTACAAAAATGAGATCAATGATACAATTTTATATTTTATATTCTTATTTCTCTGAAAGTTCGACCTTTATATTCTTTCTTTATGTATCATCTTGATCGAAGAATTGTCAATAAAATTAAACGGATTGATAGACTTAAATGTAACATAAAAAATATAAATAATCAAATATGAACATTCCGGCCAACAGACCGGGTTATAAGTAAGTAAGGTAGAAGAGTTGAGATTCACTTAGTTATATGACTAAGAACCCCTCTAGTCATCTGATCTTACTCCTAAAAATAACTATATTTAGGTCAGTTGTAGAGGTGTTCAAATGGTTACCATGGTTATTACCAAACCAAATAAGGCTAAATTTCATTAACCATGAAATACAATATCATAACCAAACCGTCCAAACTAATACAACAACCAAATTAACCAAACTAAAGTTTAATCGGTTTGGTTAATTGGTTAACCAGATTAACCAATATAAAATCATATTATCATTAAGTGAGAAAAATTTTGGTTATTTTATCAATTAACAATTTATATAATGAATAAAATATAACAATGAACACATAGTTATAGTTGACCCTTAACATAAATACATGCAACTAAGACAATTATCTTACGGTTAGTATAGAAGTATTCACCTAACAAAAATTTATCAAAATGGTATGGGTTAATGAATTGTTGTGTTTGTTTGAATTGACTTAGTCTTTTAGCAATTTTCATAGGCTGAAAATGACCTTGCTTTCAAGTTTCCATCCAACGTAATGTATGTGATTTATCTAAATTAGGTGTTCATATATTGTGGTCTACACTCTACATATACAAATATACATTATATGAACAATATCAAGCTTTATATTTTATGAGTCTAAAAGGATGAACATTTAACTCTTGAGTGGTTATTCAAAGTATTAGTATGTGTATATATTTGATATATGGCTAATTTGGTTTGGCTGGTTAGGAGTGTCTGAAACCAAATCAAACCACCTAAACCAAACAAGCTAAAAACTTTAACCAAACCAATTATCCAAATTAATCAAACCAAATTATCCAAATAGTACTGGTTAAAATGGTTACCATGATAACCACACCGTTTGAACACCTAGTCAGTTGGCATTCATACAAGTTTAGCGATTTTGAACTTTTGATAATTAGTAGACATTCATAAAAGTATACGTACAAAACTGTATTTGTTTCGAGCTCCGTTTCAAAACGACATAGTTTATAGCTTAAACAAACACCTCAACTTCTCAATTATCGTTATCCGCTTTCGCGCGAAACGGTTGGTCAAGAAGGGGGAAAACAGAGCATGCGGCGGCCGCAGCTCATAGAGAGCGCAGAACGGCAGTAAGCTTACAGAGCTTCATCTCACTTCCCAAGTTCCATTGATGGCGGCTGCTCTCCTTCCTTCACCTCTTCTTCACCGAAATCGCCAAAACCCATCACCCACATTGACTTCATACGGCTTCTCCACCACCCCAACTAGGGGTCTTCTCATTCGCTGCTCGGCCAAGAAGAAGATAGGCTTCTTCGATCAAATCCTCGACTACATCGAAGGTACCGTTTCAACTCTATGCATTAAATCCAGTTAGTTTCAAAACGCATCTCCAGTATCTTCTAGCTACTGGGATGAACTGGTTTAAATTGAAGTTGGTTCTACAATCTTTCCTCAGGAGGACCGAAATTGAGGAAATGGTATGGGGCACCTGAACTCCTGCCAAAAGATGGATCGTCTGCGGCAGAAGAAGCCGATGATGCTGAATTTGCAGGTGCTTTATATCTGAACAAACTTCGGATTTCTGAGGCTTCGATACTTCTCTCCGCTGTACTCAATGAACCCATGATCCATGACACTTGGCTCAATTTTATGAATTTTTATGTTTGTTAGACGATGAGGTGAGAGATGCAGTCCTAGTTGCCGATGGTGATTCTGAGCTTGGCCAGGTTTGAAGTTTGATTCAGCGATTCGAGCATTTGATAAAACTTCATTCATGGTGCCTTTGCTTCTGAGCCTTGTTCATCTTCCTGGCTATATATATGTAGATGGTGATACTTCAACTGATTGTCAAACGAGCACGAGTCAAGGCATTGGTGAAGGATAAGAGGGCTGCAATGGAAGCTTTTGGGACTTATGTTGAGGTATTGGCATTTGGAAAAATCATTATCTGTTGGAATCTGGTATATAATGGCACCTTCAGCTCATCCTGTTAATTTGTTTTAAATGCAGTCCATTGTGGGTGATGTGAATAGCAAGCCATTTCTAAGGAAAGCTCTTCGTGATGTTGGTGCCATTATAAGCCCCAATGTAAACATTTCTGATGACCTTTACTAGTTTCATCATTTACTTTCAAGGCATTGTTTGGAGTCGACTTATCATGAAATTCATGGCTGTTCTATGAACTATCAGGAGGGGTTCTTTGCCAGTTTTGAGAGCTTCAAAGGTATAAAGCACATAGTCCTTTTGTCTCAGGTAATATACCTCTCTTGCACCTTCTTCTCTACACTATTAATGTATGTCATTTTTACTGGCCTCTAAAGTATCTAGTGTTAATAGGATTACAGTTGTCTGTTTATAGTAGCAGCAGTGGCATTCAATCTCTGATGACAAGCAATGCAAGAAAACTGGCAGAGCAAGATGAATCAACTGTAAAAAACTCGGGAGTTCCTCACACCATCATCAGGGTTGGGGCCTTACAGAACACTTCCGGTGGAGCACAAGGTTTCAGCTTTGACAAGGCAAGTTTAGTTTCTGCAGGAAGGATTCAACAGAGAAGAGCAGAAAGTTTCAACCTTTTTCCTCTTGTTTTTGTGGGTATGATTGAAAAGTGAGAGGGTTTTGCAGGGTTGTGCAGAGAAGGGAAGTCTGAGCAAAGAGGATGCTGCATTCATTTGTGTGGAAGCTCTTCAAGTTATCCCACAAGGAGGAGGATTAGTCTTTGAGGTTTGGAGGGAACAATAATTTCATGGTTTTCTGTTACTTCCCGTAATCCCATCAGCATAATAAGGTGAAGCTTCCTGTTTTACTTCTGTGATTGAAACAGGTGGTTAATGGAGGAGAGAAGGTATCAGATTGGAAAGATTGTCTAACCAGATTGCTGGAGGGAGGAGGGCAATAGGGTCAAAGTAGAGAAACCAAAAACAGGCATTTCTGAAAGGCTGATCCTCTCCTGCCTGCGAGCAGTATCTCTCTATTTGATTTGATTTTGTTCAACCCATATATATATATATATATATATATATGCTATGAAGGAAGCAACCAAAGCAGGAAATCAAATTCCTCATTCGTGAAGTTAAACTCCAACAACTGTGCTTAAAGCGAAAAAGGACACATGGTCCTTGTTTCTTACTTCATCAACTAAAACAAACTGAAGTCATCACATGATATGTAACTTCTGTACTTAACATGTAAAAGCTATATCCAAACAGAACTGCAGGAAAGTTGAACCAAAAACCATGAACTTTTCATGAAGGGCATGATTTCAACGCAGCATCAACTACACAGCCCACATGAGTTCTGTACTTACTGTTACTTGGGCAGTAACTGTCTATTTTGGTCCCCAGCAACAGCTATAAAAAATTGACTATTCACAACAAGAGAAGACAGAGAAAGAAACATCACCAAGTATCAAAGTCTCTCCCTTGTAATCTAAGATGCGTAGAAGGCGGCAAATTCTTGCAGCAGCAGTTCTCCCACTTCTCATCCTAGCTCTTTTCTTCATCGTCTATGTCTTCTTCAACATCCGAGTAAGATCTTTCCTTCTATCATCATCTGCATCATTGAACGACTCCATTGAAAGAAACCTGATCCAAACAAAATTACGCCTCTTGATTGGCATTTTCACCCGCCCAGATAGTTATGATCATCGTCACTTCCTTCGCCTCGTCTATGACATCCAGTCATCCCCCCTAGCCGACATAGACGTCAAATTCATATTATGCAATCTCACAAAGCATGAACAGAAAGTGTTTGTTGGTCTAGAGATCCTTCGTTTCAACGACATCATAATCCTAAACTGCAGTGAGAACATGAACAATGGCAAAACCTACACTTACTTCTCTTCGCTACCACGTCTTTTGCAGCAACAGAGTAGTCATTATTATGACTACGTAATGAAAGCTGACGATGATGTTTACCTGAGGCTAAAGCCATTGGCAATGTCGTTGGACTCACTGCCGAGACATGATCTGTACTATGGTTTCGTCATCCCTTGCAGCAGCATGAACCCGTTTGTGGAGTACATGTCAGGAATGGGATACTTGCTGTCGTGGGACCTCGTTGAATGGATTGCCAGCTCCAGGATTCCCGCCAATGACACTGTTGGACCGGAAGATAAGTTAGTAGGGAAATGGTTGAATATTGGAGGGAAAGCCAAGAACCGGGTTTCGAATAAGCCAGCAATGTACGACTATCCAGGCACCAACGGAAGGTGTTCCCACGAGCTTATACCGGAGACCATTGCAGTTCACCGGCTCAAGAGCTGGGATCAATGGCTTCATGTTCTCGAGTTCTTCAATGTAACAGCAGAGCTCGAGGTGTCCAACCTGTATCATTTGGAGTGAGGCATTGTCCAACCCCTTCCATATGACAGAAGTCAGACAGGATGAACAGTTTGATTAAATTCTCAAGCAACGAGAGGACGAAGATCATCATCAACTGACTGCTGGGAAATATTGGAGGATGCTGCTGCACAAAGGCATGGAGTTGAAGTAATTGTATTCAGTAAGAATTGTTATCTACTGGGAAGCTGCAATGCTTGTACTTGAACCCTAACCATGGATCACCAGTTACTAAAAGAAGTTTCATAAACTCGTCCAATTCTTTCTTCATCATTATCAGAGAACAAAGACTTTTTCTCCTAATTCTACAGCACAATAAAAATGAAAATTGCTCAGAGCAAGACAGATGATCATCAATTTACTAATAAAGATATTATACAAAACAAGCCACAGAGATCAGATAATTGAGGAGAGAAACCATACTAGAATGTTTATTTGATTCAACAGGACAGTACAAACACATTGAAATGAAGCAATCAGAGAGAGAAACCAAACTGGAAGCTGCAATACTTGTACTCAACACCCTAAATATGGATCATTCACACTAAAAGTAAGTCTATGGACCCATCCAGTTCTTTCATTCCCTTATTCTACTGCATACAAAAAAACAAATTAAGAAAACCTTGAGTTTTGATCAATTGCCAAATCTATTCCTCTTGTGGCTGGGCTTATTGTTCCCACTAGTCTTCAAAACTGCGGTTGATTCGCCATCTGAGGAAGTTGCTGTTTCCATTGACCGAGCAAAGTCAGTAGAAAGATCGGAGTATAGATCTACAACTCTTCTTATGTTGTTATTCAGCTCTCTAATTAACCCCACATTTCGGCTCAGGTTATCTGGGATCTTTGATTCGTGGTTCTGGTTTATCTCGTTGATTAGCAACCTGTTCTGATCAAGGATGTCCTGAACTTGCCGGAAACTTCTCTGAAACGTCTGCAACACCTTCCCATCTACTTGAATACTACCATCCCCTAAGCTCGCAAACATATCGCCTTCTTCCATTTTTCAGCTAACCCACCTCAATCAAATCAAAGCATAACCTTTCCTGCATTCAAAATTATAAAACTACAGTAAGTTCAGACTTAATCCTGAGTCTGCAAATATGCATCATTAACCTGTTCCCTTCCGCATATCCATCCGAACTAGCAGAGTATCAAACCCCAATCAAATGAACAAGAAATCTAGCAGAAATTGATATTTTCACTGTTTCCCAACAAAAAGGACATTCATTGCCCCCACACATGCTCCATTTAACTAGTACAAACCATAATTTATTCAGAAACATGAAACAATAAAAGAGTGCAAACAAAAGGAGAGTTCTTTTACACAGAAATCAAACCTTTCTCTCGGCCAAAAGTCAGGCCAGAAGCTAAGGGAGATAAGATATATGGGAAGAACAAGCCAATGACATTAACAGTATCTGAAATCTCAATTAACTCCAAACAAGGACTTGGGGGAAATTGAAAGGAAGTAAAAAAGGAGAATTGTCTTGAGGAATCAATACCAATTATTATAGGGGAACAACATGCACAAATACAACAAGAAACCTACAAAAACTTACCAATCTGCTATAAGAAAACAAAATAAAGGAACGAACTTTATCTCTCATTCATTTGAAATCAGCCAAACCCAAAAGACCAACAACGCAATTCGCTGGAATAAAGCTCCAAAAATCTACAAGAAGGCAAAGATTGGCAATACCCATGAACCTCAGATGCCAGGATTGAGTGAGGAGAGAGGGAGAAAGGGAAGGGAGATCAAAGAATTCGTCGGAATTTTCAGAGTGGCTTCCATTGCTTTACACGCCGAATGTTCGGCATCCTTTCTGGTGGAGAAATCAAATAATAAGAGATCAAAGGGAAAGGGAGAGACAGTTGACAGTCTGTGTGTTGGGCTTTTTGGATGGAATCTTTTTTGTTTATTGTCTTTTGGAGAAGTACAAATTGGATTATTATGACTTCCCCTTTGATATTGGATGGCAATGGCTTGGCCCATTAAGTAATGATACTACATGTTAGGATTGATCACCTTTTGTCTTTACTACTTGGCTGGATAAGTGTTAGACATGAATGATTGCTGGAATTGTTTTATTAAATTATTGAATATTGTGAGTGACAATACCACAAAAATTAGCTCAATAATTTCAAACATAGTCATGGTTAGATATTCCAAATGAAAACTTTTTGAATTGAAAACTAGAGCTAAAGAGTTTTAGGGCATGCAAATTCTCATATTTTGATTGAATTCTCTATGTAATTTTGGTTTTCCTGATAAAAAAAATTATATTTCAATAAGAATCTTTTGGTCTTAGTCCATCATCCATTTTAAGGCATGGGGGTTGAATGCCTAGAATTATCGCTAGATTATGAGGTGTGAAACGAATGGTAAATAGCAGTGTTATTAAAGCCCAGCCGAGCCGCTCGGTCCGACCAGTAAAATCGGCACCTGGTCACAAAATCGGTCCGGAACAGTATAAAAGCCGCTTTGGTTTTATGTAGCGGTTGACGAGCGGCCGAGGCGGTTAACAGATAGAGCGGCTCGTCCGGTTTTTGTCATTCAGTCGTTAAATTTAATTAAAAAAATTACAGAAAGTTAAAAATTGAAAATAAACCAAAAACGTCGGGCTCTCAAACTGAATCCTTATTTCATTTCACAATTTCGAAGGAAAGAGACGAGCTCTGATTAAGAAATGTCCACTATTTATACTGATAACGTTTATTAGGTACCGGTTCTCTATCCGTTTTTAAACAGTCTAATGCCAGTTGAAACACTAAAGTGCGAGCCATTCCCATTATCGGGTCATGCTCCGGTTTGGTTCTGACAACATTGGTAAATAGATTACATTGGTTTAAGTAAAACAACTAATACTCCTCATCTTATCTAACTCACGTGTAGAGTGCGATTGAGTCGGCAAACCAAATAGTATCACGCTAGTGAAAAAGCACGATTGGAACCATAAACACCAACCAACTAGATCCAATCACTTATGAATCGAGGATGAATTACAATTTACAACTCAACTAAGACCATTTCTTTACTGACCTCATAGTTCAGTGGCCATCTAGTCGTTTGGTTATTTCCCTAGCCAGAAAACTCCCCGCTGGTTTTCTGAACTAGCAGAAAGGATTCTTTGCCAGTTTGGAGAGCTTCAAAGGTAAAAAAAAAAAAATACACATGGTCCTTTTGTCTTAGGTAGTATGCCTCTCTTGTCTAGAGTGAACTCTTGCTGGCCTCTGAAGCATGTGGTATTAATATGATTACAGTTGTCTGTTTATAGTAGCAGCAGTGGCATTCATTCTCTGCTTTACTTTTTGTCATGGAACAGGGTGGTTAATGGGGAAGAAGAAGGAAATCAGATTGGAAAGAGTCTAACCAGAATGATGGATGGAGGAGGGCAAGTTTTTTGTTGTTGTTGATATACAATGGTAGAATGACAATTCAAGTTCATCTGCTCCAACTTGTTTTCCACTAATCTTTTCCAATGCATGACAAGTCGCAAGCAAAATAAGGTCGAGCAAGTGTTGTTCACGGATCATTTGCATCTTATCGTCTCATTTTCGACGAATTCTGTCTCAAATTTCTTCTATATTTACTTGTTTTCCCTTCTTCAATCATGTATTAAGTTTGAGAGTTCAACTCTCTGATAATTTGACTCCAGACCTAACCTACCTAAACTGACATAGGATTCAATATGAGTGAATATGAGCATTGACACCCCAGCCCCATTGCTATTCCTGGCAGTTAAAAGTATCTCTCTCACTCTTTTTGCTTTTTTCACTTTGCCCTCTGCCACCAAGAAGCAAACAATCAAGCAAGAATTTCCATTTTGATTCCTTACAAGGGCAAAGCAAAAGCTACTACTTTAGAGACAGAAGTTTCATACTTCATTTGGAAAACAAGCTGCAGTCATCACATGAGAAGTAAGTTCTTTACTTTTCTTGAAATTTACTATCCATATCTGAAAACATAACTGCTGGAAAGATGAGCCAAAAGTCCTAAACATTTCATTCAAGAACATGATTTCAATGCAGCATTAACTTCACAACCCACATGATTTCTGCTCTTAGGAGGAACAGTAAATGCCACAAGACAGTGGAAAGAAGAAAATATCTCAAGTAACAACTATGATGGTTAATGACTTCACTAAAGTACCAAGTACTGAACTACCTGTATTTGAACTAAAAGAAGTTTCAGAAACTCAGTCCAATTCTTTCTCCGTCGTCAAGAGAATAATCCAACACTTGTTCTCCTTCATTCAACCGTATATGATGAACAAAGAAAGAATTCTGAATGAAAGAAAAGAGGATAATCATCAATCAATTACTGATAAAATACTGCGGAAAAAAAATGCCGCAGATATCAGGAAATCGGCTAGAGAAAACAAAACTAGAAGTTTATTTGATTCAATAGGACAGTACAACAGACAGACATTGAATTGAAGCAATGGACTTAGCAGAATGTCATATACTGGAAGCTGCAATGCTAATAGTCGAAACCTAACCATTGATCACACACACAAAAAGAGATTTGTTCTTTCTTTCCCTTATTACACTGTATACGAAAAATGTCTAAGAACCTTAAAGTGTTTTAATCAATTGCCAAACCTATTCCTCTTCTGGCTGGGCTTACTGTTCCCACTGGTCCTCAAAACCGCGGTTGATTCCCCATCCAAGGAGGTTGTTGTTTCCATTGACTGAGCAAAGTCAGTAGAAAGATCTGAGTAGAGATCTACAACCCTTCTAATGTTGTTGTTCAGCTCTTTAATCAACCCAACATTTCGGCTCAAGTTATCTGGGATCTTCGATTCGTGGTTCTGGTTTATCTCGTTGATTAGCAACCTGTTCTGATCTAGGATGTCCTGAACTTGCCGGAAACTTCTCTGAAACGTCTGCAGCACCTTGCCATCTACCTGAATCCCACCATCCCCTAACCCCGAGAACATATCGCCTTCTTCCATCCTGTTCCAGCACCTCAATCACATCAAAATAAAACCTCTACTGCTGCATTCAAATGTCAAACCACAAAGTAAGTCCACACTTCACCCTGAAATCTACAAAAACATCATTGATTCGATTCCATCCACGTATCTGATTGAACTAAAGGAGTGTATCAAAACCCGCTAGAAGGAACAATAAACCTAGCAGGAAGTCATATATCTCTACTTATTTCAGCAACATAAGTAGATCTTTCAGATTCCTCCACATCGGCTCCATTTAACTAACTAGTAAACACCAGAATGTATTTATTAGAAGCCATGAAATCAACAGAAAGAAGAAGATTGCAAACAAAAGAAGAGGCCTCCACTCAGAGACTGAACCCTCTTTCACTCTGGCAGGAGGTAAAAGGTAAGACAAAAACCAGTTCGGCATTCAAAGAACACCAGCTGAAATCCAATTAACCTCAAACAAAGACTTGGAATAATTGAAAGGAAGGAAGTAAAAAGAAGAATTTAACCAAGCACAAATCCAACAAGAAAGCTACAAAGCTTGGCTATCAGCAATGAGAAAACAAAAATGAAGGAACGAACTTCATCCTCGAATAAGCAAAACCCACAAGACCAACAACGCAATTGAACTCGAATAAAGCTCCAAAAATATACAACATGGCAAGATTGGACATACCCATGAACCTCAAAAGGCTGGACTGAGTGAGGAGAGAGACAGAGAGAGAAAGGGATGGGAAATCTAAGATTTCCTCGGATTTATCAGTTGGCCATTCTTTCTTTCTGGGAGAGATATGAGATCAGGAGGAAAGGGAGAGACGGGTTGACAGCCTACGGAAAGATGGAATCTATCGTGCGAGAAAGTTTGTGGCCCAGAGGAGAGGAGAGGAGAGGAAAGGAAAGGAGGAAACACACGCCTGAGAATGTTGAACTGCGTGTTGGGCTTTTTGTCATGGAATCTTTTGTTTGAAATGGTCTTTTTGGGGCAAGAAGTACAGATTGGATTATTATGATTTTCAGATCATATGGATACTATAGCAATTGGCTTGGCCCATTAAGTAATGATAATAGATATTATTAGAAAAAGGTTATAGGTATAATATGAGGGATTGTTATTCGACGCCCTAAAAATCCTTACTTGTCGCCCTAATTATGATAATTTTACACTACTGTCCTTAATTTAATTTTTTTGGTAGAAACCTTAATTTATTTTTTGTTATTTCAAACACTTTTAAACCCTAAAACAATCACACGAGTGCCGGAGTTAGGGATGGCAACAAAACCCGAACCCACGGGTACCCACCCGACCCAACCCGGTCAACGCGGGTAAAACCTGTGTTGACGGGTTTTGGGCCGGGTTCGGGTTTAAACCCGCTACACTATTCACCGGGTCGGGTTGGGTTTGGGTTTAGGTAAACCCGCCCCATGGGTACCCGCCCACACACATATAATTACTTTTCCTGTATATTTAATACTCTAAATAATATATCTTCCTTAAACAATTAATATTCTTTATGTTTGTGGAGACATATATAATTTGTTGTTTCTAATTGTTTAGAATGAAGTTGATATTATGAAGTGGAGAGTGAAGAAACTTAGTTGACGAGTAAGAAGCTTTCAATTAATCTTATTGTTTATAGATGTTAATCTTTAACTTTGAACAATTTGTATTGATCATTTGTGGTTTGCTTGTATGCTCTAGATTGGTGTTTTTTGTATGAATAATTTGTATGAGAAAATTAATGTTAAACTTTTATTTTGAAAGAAACTTGTTATTGTAAATTTTTTACCACAAAACCCCACGGGTACCCATGAACTCGCGGATACCCAGCGGGTTGGGTTGGGTTTGAGTTTTTCAAACCCAGCGGGTTTTACCCCGGTTTTTTTTGGCGGATAAACCCATGGATTTGGGTTTGAGTTTGACAAAACCCGACCCATTGCCATCCCTAGCCGGAGTCGGCCAACCTCACCGGAAGCCCAATCATGGTCGCCACTGAAATGTCCTTCCCTTCCTTCAGTCCTTGTACATATCTTGGTCATGATTGTATTAGCCACTTCTCGTAAGAAATATAATGATAGATTAACATGAGATGATGAACCCTGCTTTAAGATCTTTGTCATATACCGCTAGAAGGATAGCTGTTCTTTCACCAAAAAAATAAAAAACAAGAAGGATAGCATTTCTTCTTTCTAGCAGTTCTCCTTTCTCCTTTTGCTCGACATCAATATCAAGAATGCAGCTGGACGGCGGACATGAGCAGTTCTTGGGTGGGCGGCGGGAGCAGTCTAGGGCGGCGACGGCAACGACATTATTTTGCCCAGATGTGAGGGCCGGGTTAGGAATTTGGGGTTGAGGGGAGGGATTGTTTGCTAGGTTTAGGTTAGAATTGGGGTTAAAGGGTAGATATGTCAATTTAGGGTGGTTTAGGGCGATTATTTTTGAATTTTAGGGCGACGAATAGCGATTCAGATAATATGTCCCTCTACTATGAAGCTTTATCAAACATGTCCATCTACTATTTTTTACATCAAACATGCCCCTGTACTTTGTAAAAATGATCAAACATGCCCTTTTGTTAAAATTTTCATCCAAAAACTGTTAACCAAGGCCGAACTTTAGTTTGGGTGACACAAATGACTAAAATATCCCTAATAAATTCACTTTAGAATTTTTTGGTTCTTTTGTATAATCAAATCATTCAAATAATTTCACTTTGAAATGAACCAGGAAAATAAAACAGGGGACAAAACTGATATTTTTCCTTCCATTTGCCGATGTCGGGTCGTCTAAATCTCGGTTCAACCATAATTGGCGATTTTTTCAATGGAAATTTTAACAGAAGGGCATGTTTGATAATTTTTTCAAAGTACAGGGGCATATTTGATGTAAAAAATTAAAGGAGCATGTTTGATAAAACGTCATAGTAGAGGGGCATATTATACCTATAACCCATTAGGAAACGATCCTTTTAGCTTTTTCTTATTAGTTATCACACTAATTGTTAGTTTTTTTCAAAGTTTGTAAAACCGTAGTGGAGGTCATATCGGAAAAGTCAGTGGTAAGGTATTTTGTAGTAAAATCGTGATTTAACCGTGGTTCAACCGTTTTCTACTGTTAAAACCGCCTACCGTTTTGGGGTCGGTATCAGGTATTTCCGGTCGAACCGACTGGTACGTTAAGTTTCCTAAATATTCGGTTTTTTAGGCTTGTTAATTGATTTGGTTAGGTTACAATCATAACCCTGAAATAATTTTGTTTTACAAATATGTGCATTGTTTATATTAGATGGTTAAGCGTAACCACATAGTCGGTTATCAGTTAACAGATTATCCATTTAGCAAATGTTCGATAAGGATAGAGTAAAATATCATATTGATAATCATTTTCAAATCTACACCTTTTATAGATTTTTTTTTTCTCCATTTGTATGTGTTCATTTTTTTAAATATTTGCATCATTGATTTGGTTTTAACTTGTCGATTCTATTGACTGATAGAAGAAAGCGAAAAGAGAAAGAAGAAGAGTGATGAGTGTAAACCGGGTTAAGAAAGTCATCGGTGGAAGAAATTGGGGCACGACGTTTGATATCTTTCTTCCCATACAAATCATATGATATTCTCAATCCAATCTTAATGCTTACATTTCAATCGCAAAATCGACGGTGCTCTTTGTCTCTTTCAATTTTAAGGTTAAAACTGAGAGGAAATTGGTGAAAAATAAGAGGATCGGAGATTGTTTGTTCGAAGTTTAAGACTCTACAGGGAGAGGTATGAACATTTTGTGAGAGAGAAACATAAATATTTATATTTGGTTAGTTGTCAGTTAATTGTTAACTAGTTATTCAGCTATCGGTTACCATAGAAGCCATTTCACCTTAGCGATAACTGCACTAATTTATATTTGGTTAGCTGATAATGTTAGAAACAAGGTTTCTAACGAGTTCGGGATTGGGGAATTTAGCTAGATCAACTGGAAATTGACCTAGCTAGGGATTGGAATTGGGAATTTTTAGAACAAAGGGAAGGGGGAAGAAAGCTTGTTGCTGCCGCAGCTTTGGAAGAGGAGAGGGAGAAGAGAAAGACGCAAGAGAGAGGAAGGGAGAGAGGGATTAGGTTTTAGGTTTTTGGTTCTGTAATTGCTTAATGAAAAATAAGACCACTATTACAGATTATATAGTCTGCATAATTCCTATCTTCTACCCAAATAATAAAACGTAACAATCGACTCCCTGTTTATTCCCCAAATATCCCAAATAATCCCCCATGTACTAAAAACCGAAAATAATATGAATGACCAAAAACTACAAATAATGTGTTTCCAACATCCCCGCCTTCTTCGGAAACAACCTTGTCCTCAAGGTTGTGGGCCCTACTCCAACTCTGGCGGCCCTTTTTCGGCTGTTTCCTCCTCTGCTTCATCTTCCCAACGTCCCACCAGCATCATCAATTCGGGCTTGGTGCACTTGTGTCCCACGGTGAACCTTTTGTCGCAGTTGAAACACTTGCCCTCCCTTCTCTTCTGCTCGATCTCCTGTGGTGAGAGCCTCACGAACCCTTTAGGGGGTGGCCTAGGTGCTTGCCTACTCGAGATGGGAGCGCCAGCTGGCGACAGCCCGGTGCCAGTGGCCGCACTCGCCCCTCCTCCGCCTGATCCAACGCCACCTCCTCCACTCCCACTTGCCTTTGGGAACCGCCCAATCGTGCTCCTCCAGCTGGCCAGGTCCTCCTCCTTATAACCTGCAAGACGAAAAGCAGACCGCAGCGAGTCGGGCTCGAAAACCTTAACCGTCGCGGCTATCTCTGGCTTTAGGCCAGCCATGCACAACCCAACCAGGGTCTCCTCTGGCACTCCCTTGCATTGATTGCCCAGCTTGAAAAAATCCACCTTGTACTCCGCTATTGTCCCAGTCTGGCGCAGCTTGGCTAGTTGCTCCGGTGCCCACCCTTATGATTTGCCAAACTGGTACCGCAACTCTTCCTTGAACAAAGGCAAGGTGATCAAGGTCTGCGCAGCTGCGCATGATCGCTCCAGCCACTCCCACCACTGTAACGCGTCTCCCTCTAGGTAGAAGGACGCCAGGTGCGCCTTCCTTTCTTCCTTGGTGGGATGATTCTTGAACCACCTGTCAGCTGCATACAACCATAGACCTGCATCCTCCTGACCATTGAATTTTGGAAACTCAATGGTAGGAGGTTTGGCCCTAAACACTAGATCGCCATCATAGCCGCGAGGATAGCTGTCATACCTGTCGTACCTCGGCACTCGGTCATGATAGCCCCGCAGTCCTGGCGGCCCTCTGCTTCGTCCCCACTCCTCTTCCTCCTCAAACGGGTACTCCGCATACTCGTCCAGACCCGTTTTCCGTGCCTGACTAGCATCCCACTGCTCTGCCGGTGAACGGGGACCCTGAACTGGCGGGTAAGATGGATATATAGGATCAAATGTTATATAGGATTTGGATATATAGTTCACCAAATATATCTTTGATAATACCATAATAGAACAATCGCATATATTGTTCTCGGAGGTAACAAAGTATTTTCCAACGTTCCAATGAGGGAAATATTGTATCTTGCTAATATTATCAACACCAAAGTGATAGTTTATATGGTGCTTGGCTAGCAAGCTGCATTGGTGCTCTGATGCATCAACATATGGTATTTTAGGACCTAGTACATCACATATAGTACTTCATGACCTAATATTTCACTTCTTTCTTGATGCCAAAATGGATTTTTGGTCACTTCTAGTGATCTTAGGATCCTAATGTTATTTGATGAACATAATTTGTTCATGCAAAATTATTTTCCCACTTTTTCAACATTACCTTCCTTGCCCATAAAAGGATCTTAAATCCTACAATTTAACTTATGTCTCTAATCAATCAACTGCTTTAGGAATATCTTCAAGAGCTCCAATAATATTCATATCATCAACATAATATGAGATCATCACAAAGAATTGATGCAAGCAGTTCTTTCATATCACGAAAGATAATAACAAAACTCACATCATAGAAACAATATGAACTCGACAAAGCACACTCATAAAACATAAATCATACTTAAAAGTAAAACACAACACATAAACCAAGAATTTAAAATCCTTGAAGAACATACAGACAACACAGCTATATATGCACAATTCAAATGCTTTAATGCACTTTATCTGGATTTAACCTTTTAAGGTCCATTCACCCTACTGTTGTAGGTGTTCACTTAGATGAGTATTTCACATTCGTCTATGTTGTCTCAACCCATACAGGGGATATTCTTAGTCTATCGATATATGTTCTCGAGAACTTTACTTGTTTACTTCAGGTAAATTGATCCTTCTAGGAGTAATTAATCTTTCTGGGAGTTTCAAATATATATAACATCTTCAGGGAATTCAAACAAATAGGCTATCACAATAATTTTCAAACATAGATTTAAAAAAGTAGTTGCATCCACCACAGGGGAGCATAACTTCTCTCAAATAATGATAGGTCTCTTCGAGAAACCCATTGCAAAATCTCGACTAGAAGGGGTTTCATAATTAGCTTATATCACCTTGATTATTTTTCTTTGAGTACTATCAATGCGAATATAATCTAAGTTACTATGACAATGTAGGTTCAACTCGCATGATCAACGAAATACAACTAATTGTGTTGGTTCTTGGGAATCAAACATATCACTTAGCATAACACTAGCTAACCATAATAATTTATTTGAATACTACTTAGCTAGTTAGCAACCACTGTGATATGGAACATTTTGGAGGTGATAAGATTCTGACTTGTTGCAACAACCTTCTAATCAGTGATGCATCATGATGCATCAATAGCTAGTCAAGAAAAAAAAAACTACGATGAAAGACACGGGGGGAACTGGATTGATTGCATTCTTAAGACCAAAGAGTGGAGCGAAAGACGGGATGAGAAGCTTTCCATTTCTGATTTTGTTGTAGTTGGATCCTACACTATATTAAAACCGCGAGCTCAAAAAGTATGAAAGACATTTTTAAATGAATACGATAAGTGTATCATTAACCAACATTCAAAAATGAATCGAGGAGCTCAAAAGGTTGACTCAATAATTACAACAACAAATACAAGGAAAGAGGGGTAAAAACCAAATAGCAAAGGTATCACAGAACAACTATTAGGTCCGCTCCTACAAGAATCCGTACTTGCATAAGTGGTACTCACTCTAACCCTTTGTTCACGAGGGGAAATATAGGGTGGGGAAAAACTATGGAAAATGGAGAGATTTATAACTTTTCCTCGATTCATAATTTTTGCTACCGTATACGGGAATGACTATTTATGGGGGAAAACTAATGTATCAATTGCCTCCCAAGTTGAGGTGAAAATGTCTCTTATTGAGCCCTTTTTTTCTCCTTCAAAATTGAACACCTATTTTTCTTTCATTATTTCACTACCCTCAAATTTTCACTCCCTCCAAATTCTCCTTCCACTCCCCTAGTTTTCCTCTCTTTCGTGAACAGAGTGTAAATTCTGCCTTCAAATTCATAAAGGGCACTTCGTCAATTTTTTTTTCCCATCACACACCTTCCATTAGGCATGTTTGATGAGAAAGCCGATACTGGCCATGATTAGTTAGACACTTCCATTGGTCTTCCATTAACACTAGGATTACAAATGAGCCGAGACGAGTTGACTTTTGACTTAACTTGGGCTCAGCTAAATAATAAACTCATTGAGCTCGAGGTCGATTAGTTACTAAAACTTTGACTCGTGTTTGACTCAAGGTCGACTCAATCTTGGATCGTTGATGAGCTCACGAGCTCTACTTGAGTTCGACTCATTAATCAGCTTATGAGACGGCTCGAGCTCAGGTATCATATTATTTAGTTCATAAATTTTAATTGTTCGTATAATGTTATTCGATAGTAATTCTAAGCAATCTATGATATAAAATGTCACTTTAAAATTTTTAATGAGATATATTTGATCACATGCCCAAAGTCTTATTCATGATATGCCATGATATATATAATCTAACAAATTAATGAAGTTATAACAAGCAACTTGATAAATTATTAATCAATTTGCTCATAAGTTGCTAGCTAGTTGAGGTTGCTCGCTAGCCACAATATTGAGACAACTCATAACTCAAGACGAGCTAGCTCACATGTGGAGCTCAACAAGCCATATATTTGAGGTGGCTCGCGAACCTTGCAAGCTGAATAATACATAATTTAAGTTTCACTCATAGTAAATGAGTTTTTCCCGATCCAAAAGTCAAGCCCCTTGTTAGCATGTTCATGCTTACTGATGTTCTGAATTGTGACATGATTAAGGGTGTACATGAGTCGGTTGGTCCGTGTTTAGCCATTTTAATCACCCCATCCATACACTACTATTTGGAAATATTAAATCCAAACTCATCCAAAAATTAGAATCCTATGATTTATTTATAATTGAGTTAGGTTGGATCAGGTGAGCGATACTTTTAGATAAAGACCCAACCCAACACAAAAAATAATTATTTTACACTACGAAAATATTATATAACTAATTAAAATTTCAAATAAATAAACTAAGGTGATATCAAAATACTGTTGTTTGAATTTTAATGAATGCAATTTGTTTTAACATATGTCTAGTTTTTTTCAATAAGCTAAAGAGGTTATAAGAGAATGCATTCATAATATATTATTCTTTTGAAATTAGACACAAGAAAAAAGAATAAGTGAATCATAGCCTAAATTAAATATTCGTCTGTTTCGTTGGCGAAACTCGCGTGTTCAATGCGCGCTGTTTTCAAGTAAGCATAAACACAAAATCAGCAAAATCGTCAAATATCCGCCGCCGCAGTCGGCGCCGTTGATTTGATCGATTAAAATAGAAATCAGGACGATCGTCAAATATCCGCCGCCGGTATCGGCGTCGTTGATTTGATCGATGCACTTTTGACCTCTAATCAAACAACCGTTACTCGGTTCACCACCTCTCCAAACTACGTTCGAACGAGGGTGTTCAACGAGAAACGAGAAACCAAACCGAGAGTATTCTGAGTTATGTTACCTCTACTCCTATGGAGGTTCCTCTGGAGAGCTCCGCGACTACGACTACAAGCTATGACTACGACTCTGCAAAGGAGGTCTTTGACAGAGCGGTTCTACGAAAACTAGAGAGCAAACGATAAATTCTGCGACGGTGCAGTTGTGATTTGATTTTGCCGTCTCGAGCTTCTCTCTCTTCCCAATCTTTATACTTCGCGCTTCTCCCCGTCGTAGCAACTGCCTTCGCGCCTTTGTCTCCCACGTCTTCACTCTTGTCAACCGTGCAGGTAACTTCCTCCTTGTTGCGTGATGGTCACGTGCCATTGAAACCGCTCTTGCCCTGAAGAAACTTGGCAAAACGACCTACATCCTTGTCCAGGTAACGATGCCGTTTCACCAATACCACGGCCTCGCCCTTCCCCAACCGATGTCGTTTCATAATCCAACTCAACTGCTCCGACCCGGTTTAACCAACGACATTGTTAGTCTACCGCGATGTCGTTTTACTTTTCCGCGGCATCACTTTTCATTAAACGACACCGTCTAAAGTACTCATAAAATACTGATTAATTAAACCAGCCCTCATTGCTAACTCGCCGTCGAACTTTCACCCCTCGGTGTCGTTCTTAGTTAAACGACATCGTTTCCTTGTCCCGCGATGTCGTTGAACTTTTGAGCTTCGCGACACTGTTTTAATTTTAACACTGTCGTTTTACATGTTGCGGCATCGTTTGGCCTACTCGCGGTTTTGTTTTATAATCCGCGATGTCGCTTCTTTCCTCTTGCGGCATCGTTTCCAACTAAACGACACTGTCCTAAAAAATAATTAACCATATTAGTTAATTAGTCCGGCCAATAACTAGTCAAACCGACGACATCATTATCGCCCACAACGGCTCCGTTTGCCTTTCCCTTCGCGACATTGTTTTTAATTTAAACACTGTCGTTTGCTAATCCGCGGTACCGTTGAGCTTACTCGCGGTACCGTTTTGAATTAAACGACACCGCCGATATAGCCAAAAAATATTAATCCATGGAACCGCCGCAGTCGGCGCTGGGCCGGGTGAATTTTGGTCACTTGCCCGATATGATTTTTTAATTAATCGGTACCGCTTACCAGGCTCTCGCGGCACCGTTTTTAAATCCGCGGTACCGCTTTAGCTCTCCGCGATACCGCTTATCTCCATGCGGTACCGATTTTCCCCTTCCAACAAGGAATAGAAATAATAATTAAATAATCAAAACTCCTCCTCCAACCTTCATTAAACGCACGGTCTCTTTTTTTTTTTTATTTTCTGATGACCGGTGCCGCGGTACCGCTGAGCTTCCTTGCGGTACCGTTTTAATTCTCCATGCGGTACCGATTTTCCCCTTCCTACAAGGAATGAAGGAAATAATTAATTATAAGACTCCCTTCTCCAACCCAACTAACACGCGCAGCCCCCTTTTTTTATATTAAACGGTGTCGTTTCCCATGCCGCGGTACCGCCGAGCTTCTTTGCGGTACCGTTTTAACTCTCCGCGACGCCGCTTAACCCCAAACAACATCGTTTTTAACCCGCGGTATCGAATTAAATGCCGAGACTAATTAATGCGGCATTTAATTTCGGCCAAATTAATTTTAGGTGTCAACAACGTCTAAATTTAAGTCAAAGAATGCGTTAGGTTAGAGAAGTTAAATATATGTCTAAATTTAAGTTGAAAAATGCATTAGGTTAGAGAGACCACGAATAGTGGTGGAGCTAATTTGAAGTTAGGAGGGGTTGTAGCCCTCCTCAGTTTTGAAATATATATAATAATGTAATATTACATATAAAATTGGCACAAATTTAGAAATTAGAATTGTCGGTAAGCCTTTTGCCCCCTCCCCCAATTATGACAGTTAGCCTCTCTCGTTCGGATTTTTGGCATCGCCACTGACCACAAGAGAAAAGCATGATAAAATACCTTAAATTTCTTTAAAATATGCTTATATATATGATACAATCACAAATATGTTTTGAATAAACATTAATGTCAATAGTTGAAACACGGGCTGAATCGGATTCTACGAGTTCTGTGACCCAATATTCAAACTCAACTCAAAGAGGCAGGTTGTACACAAAAAGATCCAACCTTAAACATTAATTTTAACGATAAATACGAGTGAGTTGGTTTGCGGGTCGTTAACCTCTGCAGCATGAGAGATTCTAATTTTCCCTTTCTACCAACTTTATCCAATCATTACATCCCACGTGGCGGACCGTAATGAAAATATAAAAAAAAAACAAAAGAAGCGCCCATCGTTGCGGGAGCTTACGTGTACGTCCCCGATCACTCCTTTCCCTTTCTCTCCCCTCCGTCTTTCTTCAAACTCCCCCCTCTCTCTCTCTTCTTCGTCGCTCAAATCTCTGCAACTTCTCATTACAAAAATTCCCAATTCAGAAAACCCTAAAATTCCAACAATTCCCAGCTGCCCAATTTTCCAGGAAGCCAATGAATTAGATCTCCAAGACCTAAAAGAACCACCACCACTCAGCGACTCTCGTCTCCAGCTTGTGCGGAATAATAACCCCCTTCCCCTCCCTTTTGAATGGCGGAAAGCGCCGCCGGTGCTGCTGCTTCCCCTAATCCTCTGTCTTCTCCTCCCATTCAAATGGACACTTCAACGCCACAGTTGTCACAGCAGCAGCAGCAGCAGGCCAACGCCAATTTGAACGCGGCCGCTTTGACGTCACCGCAGGCCGGCGGTGGGATGCCCAATTTGCCGCAGCAGACTCTGCAAATCTCTTCCCCACCTCTTCCTCCCGATCAGCATCAGCAGCAGCAGCAGAATGTGGCTGCGGTGGCGGCTGCTGCTGCAATGTCGGGGTACCAAATCCCTCAGTCGCTGCAGAGATCTCCTTCCATGTCTCGGCTAAGCCAGATGAACCAAGTTCAGCAGCAGCAGCAGCAGAATCAGTTCGGTGGCGTTTCGAGGCAGCAGCAGCAGAATCATCAGCAGCAGCAGCAGGGGATTTATGGGCCAATGAATTTCGGAGGAGGGTCGGGTTCAATTCAGCAGAATTCTCAGCAGAGCCATCAATTGGGTGGTAGTAATGGTGCCGCTGGGAATTTGTCTCGTTCAGCTCTTCTCGGTCAGAGTGGGCACCTGCCGATGATGACCGGGCCAACTGCTGCCGCCTCGGCTCATTTGAACTTGCAGTCGCAGTTATTGACCTCGGTATGGGTAACTAAATCGATCCTTTTGTTTTATTTGGAATCTGCCGTTAGAAACGTTTGTTGAATCCTCTAGAAGAAGTAATTGAGAAAGTGCTTTACTCAACCGATTGATGATGCATTCATTTAGCTGTGGAAATCCTGAAAGTCGTTACCTTTGCTTGACAGATGATCAGTGCTTGTTGGAGACCATAGGCTATTAGAGCTGTCTCAGTCTGATACTCGCGAGGCCAGTTTCATTTCATATAAGCAAACGTGAATTGAGAATCATAGGTTATTGTGTTGCTTTTCCATGACCGATTTTAAACTGCTGTAGGGTATTTGAATTGTGAATCGAAGTGTCAGCTTTGTGCTACTGACAGACATTATGTAGTTAGTTGTTGATGCGCACAAACTGATTAGGAAAGTCATTTCGCTAAAACAGATCATACAGGCGTTACGTTCCCCCTTTTTTCCCCCTTGTGTTATGTTGGGGTATCATCCAATAGTTAAGGAGAGTTTAGTTCTTTGTTGGGTGCGTTTTGCTTTGCTGTTAATTCGATATGAAGCGCTTTTAGTAGGCCATGTCATCTGAAGCAAGTAAGTTTGTTTTGTGTGTATATGTAGCCTAGACAGAAAGGTGGAATGGTCCAAGGATCTCAATTCCATCCAGGGAATTCTGGTGGGCAGGCTTTACCCGGGGTGCAGGCAATGGGGATGATGGGGTCACTTAATTTGAGCTCCCAGTTAAGATCTGGTGCTCTTGCATATGCTCAGCAGCGAATGAGTGCAGGTCAGATGCGTCAGCACCTGGCACAGCAAAACTCCCTCAACTCTGCTCAGGCATGAAATCTCTGAAAAATATTCATTCCATCTTCTTGTTTTTTTATTATTATTATAATAGCTTGTGCTGTTGCCTGTTGCATTATGATTTGTATTTTCTGTTAAGCATCCCGTTCTTGTGAATTTTGATGATATAGCAAGTTAATTATGGACTGCTCAATATCTAAAATCTGCCTATTTCTTCAAACAATGGCTCGTTTTCCCAAAGCGCATATTGATAAGTAGTGCTGCTAATTGCCTCTTGAATTGAGGAACCAAGTGCACGTTGTAATTCGTCAAGTGTCATCCTGAATTCATTATTTTTATTTTTATTTTTATTTATAACAATGGAAATGCCCTTTTTTGCGATTGTTCACTCTAAGGTGAATGCATGTGTATCAGTGTATGGAGATAACGGAATTTCACAGTTTTGCATTTCTTTGTTCCTTCTTTCTATTATATTCAGAATATATATTTACTGCCATCGTCTTTTCAGTATCCTGACATGAATTATTGCATGAGATTGTGGATAAGTGCCAAAATCCGTCCCTAATATTTTATGCTCTATAAAGATGTATTTCTCAATTTCTGGTATGAATTCTTTCCATTGAGAATGTGAATGAATGCCACTTGTTCTGTCCACTATCTTTTACGTGCAATCTCCAGGCATTAAAACCTGAAACACTACGCATCTAGAATTTCTTCCAGGTCTCAAATTTGTCCAGGACATCTTCACTGGCATTCATGAACCCTCAGCTATCAGGGCTGGCTCAGAATTCACCTCAAGCTCTCATGCAGAACTCTTTGTCACAACAGCAGTGGTTGAAGCAAACGCCGGCTCTATCGGGTCCCGCCTCACCCTCTTATCGCATTCAACAACAGAGGCAATCCCAACTACTCCTGCAGCAGCAGATGTCGTCGTCTTCTCAGTTGCACCAAAATTCCATGGGATTGAATCCACACCAACTGTCTCAGCTCGTACAGCAGCAGCAGCAGCAGCAGCAACAACAACAACAACAACAACAACAACAACAACAACAACAGCAGCAACAGCAACAACCTAGTACGAGCCACCAACAGCTACAGCAGCAAGTATGTTGTTAAAATTGCATTTTAAGATCTCAATCATGATTTCATGATTCTAGATGAGCAAACCCTGTCGAGGTCTTCCCATAAAATAAAATCTTATGATATTTACCACAAAAAACGTATTTAAAAGTTATGATTTACTTGTAAAATGTTGCTACTGTACTATCTTCTAGATGGCAAAATGTAACTTCATTATTTTAAATTGTGTTCATTTATATTTGAGAATGTAATGATAGATTTGATTTACCATAAAAAAATAAATAACAGATTTGATTGATGTTGTATGTATAATTATATTATTTCCATAAAAAATGCATATCGATTGTAGTATTACCATTAAAATTGTATAATTATAGTATTTTGCCATAAAAATGCTTATAGAATGTATAATAATAAGATTTAGTGAAATTGTTCATGTATTGTACATTTCAATCATCCGATTGATTGAAGTTTTTACGATTACTACTGCACAGGGCTTTAATTTCACTTAAAATCTCGATTTTGACAGCAACAGCAACAGCAGCAGCTACAACATCAACAACAGCTACTCCAACAGCAGCAGCAGATTCCTTTGCATCAGCACCAGCAGCAATCTCCAAGAATCCCGGGACCAGGTGGTCAGAAATCAGTTAGTTTGACAGGGTCACAGCCAGATGCGACAGCATCTGGTACAACCACTCAAGGAGGGAGTTCTAGCCAAGGCACGGAAGCAACTAATCAACTTCTTGGGAAGAGAAAGATACAAGACTTAGTTTCCCAGGTTTACACATTTTCTACCTTGTTCTTTGCTCGAAATAATGCTTTATTCTTCTTTTTATTTCCATTGCAATTTGTTCCATATGATTTTCACCATTCTTTGGCAATTATGCTCAGGTGGATCCTCAGGGGAAGCTAGATCCTGATGTAGAAGACCTTCTTTTGGAGATTGCTGATGACTTCATTGATTCTGTGAGGCTTGCTTGCCATTGCCACCATAGTTAAATTTCCCCCATATTTCTGATATTCCGGATCCTGACCTGAAAGTGGAAACTTTCTTATGTGCATATCCAGGTGACCTCATTTGCTTGCAATTTGGCCAAGCACAGGAAGTCCTCTACTCTAGAGTCCAAGGATTTATTGCTACATTTAGGTTTGTCTCTGCATTGGTCTCGAACACACCAATCAGAATTAGCATTGATGTGAAATGTATAAACGGCTTTGATGTTCTTATTACAATTTTGGATGTGTGAATTTGTATTCAGAGAAAAACTGGCACTTGACAGTTCCTGGATTTTCAACCGAGGATCAAAAGCAGCAAAGAAAACCAGTAAGGGCTCACTTACTGCATAATAATTTTGGATACTTGTTCCTGACTGTATTGCCTGGCTTTGTTTAAGAGATGTTCTAATGTTTCGTATTGGAAACTTACTGCAGTTATCGAGTGATCTCCACAATAAGCGACTTGATATGGTAAAATCAACTTCTCCCTACATCTTTCTGTGTATAGTTTTGCTTCTCTTCCTTTCATGGAATAGCGTGTTCGCCTTAGCATATGCCCCATGATCAGGTGCGAGCACTCATGGAATCTTCGCATTCCGAAGCAAATAACAATAATCCAAAAGAGACCGTTGCTACACCAGGAATAAGCAACCCAACAATGGTTAACAACAACAACCACCACCTGCTTATGAGACCTTCTCTGAGTTCAGGGCAGTTGGTTTCACAACCAAACCCTAACCAAATGTTGCAGCAAATGACCCGTTTTTGACGGCCTGTTGCGACAAAAGATCAAATCCATGTTCAATTGGATGTAACTACACCGACCTTCTCGGGTAAGCAAAGTTCTAAGCTTTCGAATGTGGCAACATGGCCGATATTCTAAGGGTTTCAGCTTACCGGTCTGATAGTTGCCAGTAATCTTCTATAGGGCATCCAGTTACTAACTTCCAAGTTTCAAATTCTAATTTTCAGAAGAATGCTGTGTTAATCCTCCAACTTCTACTGAACTTCGTTTTGGTCCCCTTTGTTTGTTTTTTGGCTATACAGGTTTGTATGAACGTGAAAGTAACAGAAGCTATATAGTTTGCATTTATCAGCAGCAGAAAACCCTCGTGTAAAGTATTTGGTGATCAAATTAGTAGAGACATAGATTAGATATATAGCCAGAGAACTAATTCCTACTGTTATATTGTTATGTGTTGTAGTTTGGCACCATAAACTTTCCCCCCGACTGAGATTGTGGACATCTGTTCACTTTTTGTCTTCTTTCCTCCAATTTCTGGCCACTTTATTATACTACCAAACTGATTGAGCCAGATTTGATCTGTCTAGGACACTTCCAAAACCTTCTTCCTTTTCTAAGGAAAGACAAATAGGGATAAAGAAAGGGAAACTGACCTCTGTTTCGGCTGTTCTGTTTTCGTCTGACAGATAATTGTACAGTAGCTGTCGTTCTGCACCAGGAATATATGAAACTGTATTATGTTATTTATCTGTTTTGAATCTGTGCTAAACATTTAATTCAAATATATATAGGTCAACCATCGGTCTATGTTAAGTAAACGCATTTTAGATGATCAACACGTTAGTCGTTCACCCTCCTAAAATGGTGGCAAAATATGATCTTTCCATATATATGATAGAGCCTGGTGGATTGGGTCCTATCTAGGGATTGGGATTGATCAATCATGAATTGATCTCTTGTGTCATAGAAAGGAGGAAGGGGAGGGAAATCGAGGGGGGGGGGGGGGGGGGGGGGGGGGCAGTCTGGCGAAGGAGAGAGGGAAAAGGGTCGGGCCGAAATTGGGAGAGAGGGAGAGAGAGAGTGGGAATTTAGGCTTTAGGTTTAATCTTTGCTTAGTTCTCTAATCTCACGTACAAGTAGTTTATATAAAAATGACAAATTCCCTACTACTACTCGATCTATCAATTATTCCCTAATTCCCGAATAGTCACAATAATCCGAATAATAATAAAACGACAATAATTTAAAGTACTAAAATGCAAGTTCTCATCATCCCCGCTTTCTTCGAAAAGCAACATTGTCCCCAAGGTTGTTCCTCCAGCTCACTGGTTCTCCTTTTCGCCATTCCCGACGTCCTCAGCGGCATCCTTGGCTTCGTCTTCCCAGCGTCCGACAAGCATCATCAGCTCCGGCTTCGGGCACTGATGGCCAATGGTGAACCGACCATCACAGTTGAAGCACTTGCCCTCCCGCCTCTTTTGTTCCACCTCAGCCGGAGTGAGTTGCACGAACCCTTTTGGTATGGCCTGCGGCCCCACTCTGGCCACTGGTGGCGCATTCCCACTCCCGGTATTAGCTCCAGAGACATTTCCCGCCGCGGATCCTCCCCCGCTGCCACCAGCTCCACTACTTCCGCTGCCCCCCTCCATTTGGCCTCAGGTAACGGCCAATGGTGCTCCTCCAACTGGCAAGTTCTTCCTCTTTGTGACCTACAAGACGAAAAATAGCCTTCAGAGAATCTGGCTCGAATACTCTGACTGTCGTTGCTATCTCGGGCTTGAGGCCCGCCATGCACAACCCAACCAGAGTGTCCTCTGGCACTCCCCTGCACTGTTTCAGCTTTGCGAGCTGCTTTGGTGCCCACCCTTCTAATTTTCCGAACTGGTATCGGAGCTCCTCCTAAAACATGAGCCAGGTGATCAAGGTCTCAACTGCCGCGTAGGATCTCTCCATCCACTCGCACAACTGCAGCGCGTCTCCCTCCAAGTAGAAGGATATCAGATAAGCTTTCCTCTCCTCTGGAATCGGGTGGTTTTTAAACCACCGCTCAGCTGCATACAACCAGAGACTTGCGTCCTCTTGCCCATTGAATTTTGGAAACTCAATGGTAGGAGGTTTAACTCGGAAAACTCTGCCATCTGTTCCCTCATAAGTATGGTAATACGAACCATACATGTCCTCACCCGATGTCCTCCATGGCTGCCCGTGCGAGAATCCCTGCCCTCGATTCGGGTTCCCAGGTCCGTAGTATCCATGATAGCTGCCGTGTTGGTCTGGGTACCCTCCAGGAGCTTCTGGCGCTCCATATGACCCTTTCCAGCACGCGGACCCCTTGTTGTCCGCTCTTCCCGGTGACTGATGAGTTGGGTTGGGTCGAAAGAGGCCGACCGAAATTGGGAGAGAGGAAGAGAGAGAGTGGGAAATTAGGCTTTAGGTTTAATCTTTGCTTAGTTCTCTAATCCCACGTACAAGTAGTTTATATAAAAATGGCTAATTCCCTACTACTACCCGATCTATCAATTATTCCCCAATTCCCGAATAGTCTCAATAATCCGAATAATAATAAAACGACAATAATTCAAAATACTAAAATGCAAGTTCTCATCAATATATGGCTTGTGAGCCATCTAGAACGTACTTACTAGGGTCGAGTTAATGTCAACGACGAGTTTGTAACTAATTCATGGAAGGACTAAAACCGGGCAAATGATATAACTCGTAGACATGATTGTTTGCTCAAAATCAGAGTTGAGAGGACATATGTGATTCAAATTAATCATTGGAGGGCCAGAGCAATGATCTTCCAGGATCTTAGAAACTGGACCAGCTAGCGTTGTGAAAGTGAATGGACCCGTACTTCCACATTTCACCAAACATTCGTAGAAGAGAAGGCATTTTATAAACAAGGAAGAATGTTAGGTTTCTATTTTTAGGCACCGCTGCAATTCTGAAGATCGATCTATTGAAGTTGTTAATTGTTTTAGGGTTAATATCTTATTTTGGTCTGAACTACGATCATATAATCAATTTTTGCCCGTGGTTTTAAAAATTAACATCCTGACCTCAACTATGTAACATATAGACTCAATTGGCCTGACACCTAGTTTGACCGTCAATTTAGATGGTCAACACCATTGACCGTTAGTCAACACGCCATGTTATTGCCTCGTCAGCCTAAAAATCATTAAAAAATCAAAGTCAATTTTTTTTTAATTTTTATTATTTATTATCAAATTAAACAAAAATAATTTATAAAAAATATAAAATAAATTTAATATTTTATTTTTATGTAATTTGAAAATAATAAATTTTATAAATTTTATAAATTAACCGAAAATTATCAATTTAGTTTATATTTTTAACATTACCCAAAAATAAAATATATAATTTATATCATATTTTTAAATTTATAAACTTTAATTTGATTATTTTTGGTTAATTTATAAAATTTATCATTTTTAAATATACCAAAAAATAAAATATAAATTTGTCTCGGTATATCCTACTAGACAATCATTCACGAACTGACGCATATTTGACTTCTAAATTTGTTCATGATTTAACTCAAAGCTGAAAAGACACTTTCAACACTTGTCGTACAACCATAAAATCAATACAAATTAAGGATAGCTTGTAATTAGATTAATTGTTAGGTTTTAAAAATAATTACAGATAGAGAATAGGATTTTGCTATTACACGGTGTTTAGAATATAACAACAAAAAGGTTGTAGCCTAATAGGAATTATATTTATTAGTAATAGTAGTGTCGCGAGTTTGAATTACCCAAAGTACCACTTATTCCCGTACGCAAACTACAAACAAGAGTAGTATAATCGTTCTTTCAAATTTTAGGGTTTTCCGAACTATTAATTGTAATTTTTTAGTTTATACGTAAATTACCACCGAGGATTGGATAATCGATCTTCCAAAATTTAGGGGTGTCCCAGGACACCCCTAAATGGCCCTGGGTCCGCCCCTGATTGAGTCTATATGCTACACAGTTGAGACCGGGATGTTAATTTCTGAAACCACGGGTCAAAGTTGATTATATGGTCATAGTCTGGGCCAAAATAAGGTATTAACCTTGTTTTAGTTATAAACAATGGTTCTAATAATTTGGTTGATGATGTTGGGAGTCAAACGGGAAGATGTATACAAAATGCATAATCGTGAAGAGGGGATCTACTAGTCAAAAGAGAGAAACTCCGATTTCGAAAGTGCTCGAAATTTCATGACATGATATTGTTGATCCAAACAAATTTTAGAGTCTAGCTATATTGGTGACTCTGGCGAAATCCTCCAATTCAGCAACCCTTATGCTCAATAAGAGCCAGCATAGGTCAGTTGTCAAAATTCATATAAGATTCATATTATTAATGAAGAAAATACGATGATATCATAACTAGATGGAAAGCAAAATCGATACTATTTGATCCATTCTTTTTCTTACAAGATTCAATGTGCTTAAAGCCAAAAAAAAATTCTCAAATTACACAAGACAAAATTAACCAACATATGTTGATTCTTTTTTAGCGATTCGATTTGAACCAGATCATTGAATATATCTCTAGGTATGGTGACGAATCGAGTAATTTGTTACCTTGTTTAAGTTCCCCTCTCCCCGTGCGATTCAATCTGAGTGACTATTACAAATCGAGTAATTTTTTACCATGTTTAAGTTTTCATAAGATCCTATGGGCCAAACTCAGAACCCTATCAAAGAGGCTTATTTGTACCCGACTGTGAGAATTTAATATACTTGACATAGATAGACAACCATTCGTTTCCTCTCACTCTCAAAGTTCAGTAGAGAGTGCACATCCAAACATACATACAATGCAAACACAAGGTTATTGACAAAGACTGAACATATTGGTCCCCCAAAGGCGGCACCACAAACATTTCCATAAGAACTCATGTCCTCGTACAGTTCGTATGTTGTGTATGCACATTAAATTCTTTCCACGATTTGAAATCTCAGATGAAATAATTGTTGGTTTTGTGTGTAGTGTACTGTTAGAAACATGCAAGCGTGCATGACAAAATGTTGAAGCCCTTCAAAACGTTAAGAAAATTAAGCTTGCTTTAGTCCGGCACTCGAGTAATTTGAGTTATTAAAATGTACTATGTTGATTTGCATAAGGACTATTAATGATGTTGAATAAGAGGATTAAATTTTCATGTAGTTCTACTTGTCATATAAGATTATATAAGTGGCTAGTCATCAGAACCATTTACGTACCTATTAGATTACTAAGCACATGAGGATTTTTAAGACCCATATTAATGTAAGGAATAGTTGGTAACTAGAAGAAAAGGAGATCATAAAACCTTGCAATAACATATAGGCATTGTGCGATGGCTCATTATCCATACTATAAAGGCTGAAATAATTAGGATTGCTTCACAATAATGGGTATCATATATACCATTTTCTTGAACAACTTCTGAAATAAATTAAATTCAACTTAATATGAAATTGAAATTTGCAAGCATGTCATCCAACCAATCATTTACATGGGATTAGAAGATAGGATTTCTCAGACCCGTCTAAAAATATGATATCATGTCAAGAACAAACTCTTTACAGGAACGAACGATATATGTTTTTATGCGTTCTCTTTTCATTTCCTCGTGTTGTTTCATGACAAGATATTCTGTATTTCATGACAAGATATTCAGTGTACTCACTTTATTGGGTGCATGCTATGCACCAACTTTATAATCATCATTTTGAGCAGTCGATTCATGTTGAACGGTGTCAGTTGCCACTTGTAATACAATGGACAAGAATATGCATGAAATTTCACAAATTTCATTCAACATTTATTTTGATTTAATGGATTTAAGGTTTATGAATTTAGGGTTAGGGTTTAAAATTTCATTTTCAGAGTTCAGCATCCAGAATTTAAGGTTTAGGACTTAGGATAATGCATGGATTAGTTGTGATCCTACATCATGCCATCATATTAGACTGATACTATCCATTAAAAATTCAAAATATATGCAAGTTTTCAAATTAAGTACATATGTACACTCATTTTTGTCAGTGCACCGTAGAAGTTACCTCAACTACCGAAAACAAACACAAATACCTCCCTATCATCACCTATCAACAACATGTATATAGTTCCTACAAAAAAAAAACATGTATATAGTGGGTGAGCTTCATTCGAAAATTGGAGGATATATACCCTTTTACAACCGTCCATAACCTAGACCTAAACGCACGTACGAATTAGGGTCATATTCCAATGCTTGTTTGTTTCAATATATATCTCCCAAGCGATCTCCCATATCTAACAGTCGCTCTTGGCTAGCTAGCTTGACCAAAATAGAGAGAGATGGGGAGAAGGCCTTGTTGCTCAAAGGAAGGACTGAACAGAGGAGCTTGGACGGCCATGGAAGACACGAAGCTGGCCGACTACATTGCAGCCCACGGCGAAGGCAAGTGGAGAGACCTCCCTCTGAAAGCAGGTATATACATATGTATTTCTGTGTCAAAGGCGACGAGTATCATTAGCAACCAATTCGAACTCGTCGGTATATATATAGATAGGTGCTTTACGGTTAACTACTTGTATCCTTTGCCGTTTGGGGAATGGTGCATGGGGTTACTAATGTTTGCAGGATTGAAGAGATGTGGGAAGAGCTGCAGGTTAAGATGGCTCAATTATCTCAGGCCGGGAATCAAGAGAGGCAATATTACAGATGATGAAGCGGAGCTCATCATTAGGCTTCACAAGCTCCTCGGAAATAGGTATAATCGATCATCTAAATTCATACGTATTTTTCCTTAATGAAACTCGATAAGATTATGGTCGAAAAATAGCTTTACGTGAAGTGGACTTATTTTAGAAAATTTTAAATTAGTGTTCAATAATCCCCTACAGAGACTCTATATTAGAGCGATATGAATGACAATTGCGATTTGTTGGATAATTTAACTCAACTGTCATGATTCATATGATTGGATCCAAACAGATTCAAATGCACTTTTAATAATTTTGGTTCATGTTGGATTTGATGAATTGAATCAACTCATTTGGGTCAGACATAAATGGGTCTATTTAGGTTAATATGATTGTACTTAATAAATATTGACCATCACGTACGTAAACGGTCTTTATTCCAATAACATAGCTAATGTTGGTGTTTCATATCAAAAATAAAGACAAAAAGTGCATTAGAATCGGGTATCCAATAACATGAGTTCAATTTAGAGCAAACAAAAAAGTTGAGTATGATCAGTATGGCCAAAAGAAAAATTACTCAAATATGATTTGGTGCAGTTCGGGAATATCTAATTTTTTCGTCATCCTTGAGAGCAAATAATGATGTGAATGACATATTTTCTTGGGGTTCTTTGTAGTTATTGAACAATCTCAATTCCTTGCATACATCATTGTATACTTTTTTGCTAACGAAGTTCACTTACTAATTACTGTTAACACCAATGCAATGGTAGGTGGTCGCTAATAGCGGGAAGACTACCAGGACGAACAGACAACGAGATAAAAAACTTCTGGAACACCAACCTACGCAAGAAGCAGCATCACCACAACCCTCAAGGCACACAAGATCCCACGGCAGCAGCCGATCATCACGAAGATCACAAACCATCTTCCTCCAAAGTCGTCGCTATTGATAACATCACTCCCACCAACCATGACCAGAGCCGTTCAGATTTGTCGTCAAAAGCGATCCGAACCAAGGCGACCAGGCCGTGCAGAGGCAAGGCCGTCTTCCCGCACGACCATACGGTTCCGTCGCCAATTTTAATGCCCGCAACGCGTAACAATAGCGACGGAAGCAATGACGACCAGAATTGTGGTCACGATGGTGCTAGTTGCTTTGGGTTGAGCTGTGATTTGGAGATAGATGAGGAGTTGCTGTCGGATTTGCTTCAAAGCACCGACTTCTCGTGGCTAATTGACGACGACCTCGTGATCAACGGCGATCGTCGAGATGGAGGAGATAAGTGCCCGCAAGAGAGGCTGTTGGAAATGGTGACGGCCAATACGGTCGCTAAAGATGATGATTGTGGTGATTGTCTTGATCAGGATGAGATGGTCGTCGCCAGATCGGCTGCCGGGGCCACGTCAGCACAAGGGCAGACTAGTCTGATTGCGGACGTGGCAGCTGCTGCAGGAACGAGTTCAGATGCTGAAGGCGCCGGGGCATGATCATCGTTCATTATAATATATACGATGAAAAGGGTATAGTTATTATTGGCAAGACCACGATTTGCAGCTTATTGGTCATCCACAGCTTTGCACAAGTACTATAGTTATGGGTTTTGGCGATTATCTAAGTAGAATAAAGAAAATGGTCTCTAACCCTAGCAGTGAACTCAGTATCTCCAGACGCATAGCATGTGTCAGGTTCTCCACACCGTTGATCTAATTTAACGGCGTTGATTAATTCTAATTAAGTTATTTATTTTTTACAATATATAAATAATTTATTAGTTCCGTTTCTTTTTTAAACGTCCTCTTTAGTCCATATACAAACTTTTTCATACCTTTTTATATTCATGTACCTAATTTTCTATTAATCATCACTTGAATACCCCATTTTTTAACTGTGTCTCCATCACAGCTACTTAATTTTTTCCCAGCCATCGTTTCAACTCCAAATCCCCCTTTCCTCTTTAGTCCATATACAAACTTTATTTCTTCTGCAACTTAGAAACAGAGCATGACACAAATGAGAGAAACAGAGCACACGCAATGAACGAAGCAGACATACTAAAAACTGAACATAATGGAAATCGTTTGCTTTATGAAGCTAATAGTGAGACACCGAACGTTCTCTGGTTCTTCTTCCTTCTATGTGGGTTTTGAATCCACTCTACGTTATGAGTCTGCAGCTATTGTTGCTGTTTTGAATATCGGGCAGCTTGGTACAGGGTTTCTCATATTGATAGACCCAACCGATCTGTACAAAATAAAAAAACACAACGTTAGGTTAGCGTTTGAAACTAAGCAATTAACTACTTCAATTTATCAAGGAATTCTTCAACCTTCCCTCAATAATACGCAGTCGTCGCAACTGATGGTTGAGATTACCGATTGAACAAAAACGACGGAGCGGGAGTGGGACCGTCTTGCCGGAAGCTGCAGCGGGATCATTAAAGATGACAAGAGGAAAGGAGCCGTCACTGCCATGTACGCAGGCGAGTACACCGAAAGCACCTCTTCTCCGGCCGCTGCCACTGTGACATCGTCCTCATCATCTCCAAAGTTCGCGATTGATGGGTCAAAAAGTATCCACAGCCACCGCTCTACCCACCCGCCGCCATGGTCATGGCCGTCCAGAACTTCTCATTTCCCACAAATCAAAGCCTCCACTCTCCGCATGCTGCTCGAGTTCTTCCCCTCCCACATTACCTCTAATTCCCACTCGCCCGTCACTCTAGTCGCCGCCGGCGACAACAACGGCAAGAAAAATCCAAAACCACCGCCTTCAAGAACAATCGTCACCGGCTACCTCCTTCAACGACACGCATTGCTCTGTGCGAAGATGAACCGAATGGAAGGATGAGTTTGGTGATTGACGGGGAATTGGCCGCCGGTCTGTGTGCTAATCCGGATCTGGAATCATAGTTGTCATATCTCTGACGGAGTTCCGTGATGTGGAGATGGATACTTAGGCGAGCAACGGCGAGAGGGATTTAATCTCACATCTCATTTTAATGAACCAATTTTGTTCCCTTTTAAATTATGATGATGTTCTAGGTGGCGTATAGGTTTGTGGGTTTTTGATGATGAGGGTGTTGGGGGATGTCTACTCGTATGACGATGGTGTATCAAAATTTAGGCTTCAGTTTTATTTACTAAATTAGACAAAAATTGGATCTTTAGCGCCTGAGTAAAAGAAATAAGGTATATAATACATAATGGTAAAAAATTGTTGGGGGGGTTGTAGTGGAAGTATGCTTATTTATATGGCGTGATTAATAATTGTAATTATAAATAATTGTAATTATTCATAAGAAATTAGTTAATTATAAATAATAATAGCCATTAGATTAGATCAACAGTGTGGAGGACCTGACACATACTATGCGTCTGGAGCATACGAGTCGTATCCACATATATATATATATAAAATCTAGGAAATTCCTACAATACCTTTACCTTGAAGTTATTGTAACTTGATGTTTTTGACCTGTTATAATAGGTTTCACAAGTCGTATTACGTAAAATACAACATGCATTGCGTAATGTGTGTTTATCTTATGTAATAGTTGAAAAATGTCATTACGACCGGAAACCTTACGTAATAGACAATCATTTTACGTAATGAATATTAATCTTGCGTTACGTAATCTGTTAAATCATTACGAAAGACTTACGTGACCCTTCTATTTTAACTGTTACATAAGAAATAACTATCGTTCCGTAACCTTTACGATATAGATGCATACTTTACGTAACAGTTGTAAAGTGTCATTACAGAAGTCTTACGTAATGGTCTAATGGATGGTCCTTTTAGGTAATGAAATCAAGTTATGTGATGTGATAAGTCATTACGGAAGTCTTACATTCAAATTTCATTGTTACGTAAGAAATAACATTCGATACGTAACCTTTACATAATGAGTGTGTGTTTTATTTAATAGTTGTAAAATGTCATTATGGAAGCCTTAAGTAGTAGACGATGTTTTTATGTAATGAATATTAACCTAGTTTTACGTAAAATGATGAGTCGTTACGGAAACCTTTCGCAACGCTTCTAGTTTAACTGTTACGTAAGACTAACAAACATTATGTAATCGTTACGTAATAAACATTAGATTGACCGTAATGCAATCTATAAAACCTGCTATAATAGGTCAAAAAGTTCAAATTATAGTAACTTCAAAGCATGGTAGGAGGTCCCATCTATCTATCACAAATTTGGATCTAATTCCTTTCCATATGACAAATTCTATGAACTAATTAACTGTCCATGAAAATGCACTCATTATGCTTTTAAATGTTCTTAAGTCTAAATGTTTGAGTTTCTTAAGTTAAATACGGCCTTTAGATTAATCCTGCGATTTTAGTAGGTGGTTGAGTGTTGAAGAATAAGTAAGGTATTTATTTTATGTTTTATAATTTAAATAAGAATTTAATAAGTTAATCAATGGGGTCAGGAAAAGTATGCATGAAAACCCTAAGGAGTTGACCTAGTAATAATGTGGGAATGACAACATTTACTAGACTCTAGGTTCGAACCTTGGGGCCAACAACCAATGGAAAAAATAGGATTTTTTTTTGTATTCCGTGCAAAATGTCTCTTTCCCCAACCGAACCTTCGAATATGCGGTTTCTTTTCTACATTTTGTGCATATGATGCTAATGTTATTACTAGCGTAGACACTATCGCCTTTCAGAATATGTTGGGAAAATGTTGAGACATGTCAAACGATTATCTTATATAGACAAATCTATTGAATTAGTTTATCATCTTGTTAGGGAAGCATTTTTTTCTTATTGAATTAGGGAAGCATATTACCCTTTTCATGATTTTTTATTATTTTTTTAACTTAGTGTGTTTAGTTCTTAATGTTCAGGTTTATCAAGTTAGTTAAGGTAATCAAGACAATTCAGGAAATGAGGGTTATGCACGAAAGACAACTGGAGTTGCTGAAAGTCCACATCACAGCTTATGAGGAATAAGTCATAATCAATAGTGATAAGAGACTTTGTAGCGATTAATAGTAGATAATAATGAGATCGTTTCGGAAATATTTTATATTTCTGTAGCATACATTTTATGGACGAGAGAATGCAACAGCATATGTCGTTGCTGCACAGCTTCATCAAGGCCAATCAATAATTCATAGTCAAATATAATTAGAGAATTTTTTAGTGGTTAGCATTAGATAAATATGAAACCGTTTTTGAAATGTTGATATATTTGTGTAGCATTCAACCTGTGGACAATGTAAGGAAAATTGAGGACACTGATTCTATGTCAGGGAAGTTCTGATGAGGAGTCAGAAAATCTATAAACTGGATTGTTATTGCAAGACATCGAATTGGCAGTGAGATGGTTGGATTCAATTGCAACATTTTATAGCGATGCTCATTTCACTTGTAGTTTATGTTTTTGGTTAAAAACTTCCAACTTATGTTTTTAGTTTTGGATTCTTATTGTGGTTTGAAGGAATCTTAATTTAAAAATATCTTAAAAGAGTTTCTAAAAATCACCTATGCAAAATCAGTCTTCTACCCTTCTCCGCATGTTTCGGAATTAGACTTTTTATTTTTGTATTGTCTCATTAGCATTATTATCGTTCACTTTTTTTTTGGGGGGGGGGGGGGGGGGGGGGGGGGGGATTCTTCTTTTTTTTCTTTCTGCTTTGTCATAGGTTGTTCCATCCTCTTCCAAAAAGAATTTTCAAACTTCTTATGATAAGAGAGTTAAATAAGTCAGTTACGAAATATTGGATAATTCTGATTTTGATTTTTATAACATATGGATAATTATATTGCAGCATAATCTAAAAACTAACATACGAACCTTACCTACAATAGCTATGTTTGAAGATTACGAGATGTAGCAGTTGTCGAGTGGGCCGAGAGTAGCAAGCGACGATTAAAAAAAAAGCGAGACGCTCTCCTGTCTCTCACTCGTTTAGGGCGACTGGTTGGGGCGCTTCTCCTGAAAATGGTGATGAAGATCATTGAACGCTGCCTTCGTAATCAATCGAAGGCTCCAGGATGGAGATTTAGTAGGCGGATTCGACCCCTACCTCAAGTGATCACAGTGAAGAAGGGTTCGGTGGAGTTCTTGCGGACCCGGATCCAACGCCAAAGGCGTGAGAATACATCTGTGCATGGCTTGTATGCCATGGCAGAGGACTATTCCAGGAGAAGGAATAGTAAAAGGAAGCTTGGGCTTGTCCTGGCGGAGAATAGCGAACGTATTCTCGAAAAATCCAAGTGCCGACGACTGGCTACCTTGGTCGTCTGGCGTTTTCAGATTCCTTCGATGGAGGAGCTGGAAAATGAAGGAATAAGTGATCATGACCCTTTTTAGGGGGATACCGATCGGGGTATCATAGGGACTGAGTCCTCAGTTCCCGATGGCGGTGACCCGTTCCATTCTCAAAACCCTGGTACTGATCGAAAAACGATCGGCAGTGTGGTAATTTGTTCTAGTTGGAATATTCAATGGCGGAACTTTGACAATTTGCAATCCCGGGACCTCGCCGAGGATCAGAACGAGGTTGGCGGTGACGGACGGGAAGCCGTTAAAATATCTTTCATGTCGGAAAGGGCTTCCACCGATGCTAGGTCGGAGGTTGGCGGTGAACAAAGGGAGGCCGGTAGAAAAATATTCCCGTGGGATATGGATCCCGTGATTAGTGGGATTTGTGGGTACACCATTATCCCTAATTCTGTTTCGCAGTGGCCTTCTTGGGGTAGAAGTCTTCTTTACCGAGCGATGACACCTAATCCCAACTTCGTAGGGATCCCATCCTATTTAAAAGCTAGCCCTAGTCTCTTTACTCGTACTATTCCAATTCGACGAGTGCGACTAGCGGCGGGAGCTTCGGAAGGGATAACACAAACTGGGGGTGCTCGAAGCTCAGGTAAAGTTTTTTTCTCCAGACCTTCCTTTCCATTACGCCAGAGGGACACCCTTGTTCCCGCTGGGCGAGTAAGCTTTGGGCCACAGTATGGTTCGTCCAGTCCCCACTGTGGTGATGTTCTCTTAACCATGATTTCGTCCGGGATGAGTTCTCCTTCCCCGTGCGTGCAAGGAGGCTCCCCTATTAATGACTCGTTATCTTGTGAACAGGATCAAGCAATGACTCATCTCAGCTCTGACCAGGTGGTGCATTTTTCGATGGAGGAGGTGCAATCGACGAAATACCGGGCTGCTCACTCACTCTTGGGTCGTGTCTTCACGGAGAACAGAATATCGACCACTGAACTGAGGGAAGCGGTGATCGCACCCTGGCTCATTCAAGGACGTATCAGAGTTGTCATGGCAAAATTTGGGCTGGTTGAGTTTGTGCTACCAAGTGAAGAAGCGAGAACTTGGGTATTGAAACGAACTCCGTGGGTGATCAACGACAAGATTCTCCACTTGTGCCCTTGGCTCCGGCAATCACAAAGAAAACCTTCGATGACCTTGCAATTGTCCCTTTTCGGGTTCAGTTGTGGGATATTAACGAAGACTGCTGTAACCAGCAATTTGGGAGGAAAGTGGTGAATACCACTATTGGGAAAGTCCTAGAGGCCGGTGTGTTTGCGTGTCAGGATACAGGCCGCTGGTTTGTGAAAGTCAAGACCCTGATCGACTTCACCAAACCTCTGCGTTCGCAAATTATGGCGGCTATTGATGATACAAATGATGACACAGGGTGCTTCTGGGTGAGTCTGAAGTACGAACACCTGCCCAGTTTTTGCTATCACTGTGGGAGGGTGGGACACTCTCTGCGAGCATGCACTTTTGATCCACCGACTAGAAAAGAAAAGTTCGGCCCGCATATGTCAACTAAGCAGTTGGGTAGGAGAATATATGAGGTAGATGACCATAAGCAAGCCTTCCCTCGAGGAGGTCACTCGGTTTGGATCAATAAGGACTATAGGGAATCAAAGAATGGGGCAGCTGGCCCTAAGTTTGGGCAGAATGGGGCGCGCTTTGATCCCAACACCCAAGCACGTCTCCGGGCACAGGAGGGGTCGTCATTGGTCTCCCAGGGTGGTGGGGCTGCCCGTTGGATAAGCCCGCGTGGCTTCAAGGTGGCGAGGTCGCCAAAACTGAAGATTGGTCGGCATCAGGGGGCTGCCTCTTCTATGCGTGGGCATGGAAAAGACTCTCGACGTGGGAAAGGTCCGTGGAAGCGAGACGTGCAATACATGGTGAACGACAGGGATGAAGGCGGCAGAAATGCTCCTCAGGTGCATAAGGTGGATGCAGATCCGGTATCCGGGAGGACCTCGAACCTAGATGCTGACTCCCAGCTGGGGGAGTCCCGATCGATGGTGAAGTTGCCACCGTGCGAAGTCAGGCAGCGCAAGCTGATTCTTGATGACTCAGATGATGAGTCTTTCGTCGCGGCGCCGTCCTTGCAAGTGCCCGCTGCCGACAAGACTAGGAAGGGGAGACGGTTGGTGAAGCTGGGGCAGGTGAGTTCGATAGCAGAGGCCGAGCCTCACGGCCCGGCGGCGAAGCCTGGGAGCAAAACCCAGAAGGCGCCATCCTCCTCTCGTCCTCGAGCTGAGAAGGTAAAGGGGAGCAAAGCCCAGCAGGCGCCATCCTCCTCTCGTACTCGGGCTGGTAAGGGGAAGGGGAGTAAGAAACTGGGGAGTTCGCGCATGGGCAAAACTGGGGAAGCTTGCGCAATTCAAGGAGATGGGGGCTCAGCGGTGGACATTCCCGATGGCGCGACTACCCAGGCGGAGCTGAATGAGCCGAAGCCCTCTGCGTTGGAGAAGGAACCGTCCAACGTGATGATGCAGGAGGGGTCTCCCTCGGATGATGATGCTCTTCAGTTCGAGATTAAATCCCGACACCCTCCAGCTGATGCTACGCGCCTAGTCAATCCTGGCCAAGTTTGCCAGGTGGCGGCGGCATTTGAAGCAGGGTTGCTCATCACTGCCGAGAAGGAACCCATAGATGAATATGAAGGAGCGATGGCTATAAAGCTTAATGAGTATGGCTCCAATTTTGTGGGAGGGGAGAAGGGCAGTCGGAAATGTTTGATGGAGGAAGTGGATGGTCAAATTGACGATAGTCCCTCTCCTAAGAGACAGTTTGTGGAAGATCCAAATGATGCGGATAGGGTGGAGGAAGCCAGCGTCGAGTGGCCCCAGCTGAATAAATGAGGCTTTTGGCCTGGAATGTGAGAGGAATTGGACCCTCCCTCACATTTCAAACTGCTTTGAGTTTAGTTCGTTCAAATAAACCGGACCTTGTTTTCTTTTCAGAAACAAGATCGTGCCGGAGGGTAGTGTCTCGTCGTATGCGAGGATTAGGTTTTGAGTCTTCTAATTGTTATTTTTGTTGATGCCATTAGTGCATCAGGAGGTCTAGTTATCGGTTGGTCCCCCGGAGTTGATGCTTCGGTGTTTTTTTACTCAAGTTTCTGCATTTGTACCAGAGTTAATGAGATGGATTTTTCTTATGTGGCTATTTGTGTCTATTTGAGTTGCAATGAAGCCATTCGGGCTACCCAGTTACTCCAGTTGCGAGAAATTTGTGAGGCTCTTCCCCTGACCTTTGTGGTAATTGGCGATTTTAATGTCACTCTCAATGCGAATGAAAAAGATGGTGGAAATCCTTGGAACGTGGCTCAGTCCCTGGAACTCAGGAATTTTGTTCAAAATTTGGGTCTCCATGACCCTGGATTCCAGGGCGATTTATTCACTTGGACAAATAAACGTATGGGGACTGCCTGTATCCGTGAGAGGCTTGATAGGGCCTTGTGCTCGCAAAATTGGATGGATCATTTTCCTGACACTCTGGTCAAGCATTTCACGGATCAGGGATCTGACCACCGAGCTCTACTCCTCTCTGACAAACCTTATGCTCGTCATTGCCGACCTCTTTTTCAATTTGATGCTCGCTGGGCGGATAACCCAGAGGTGAAGGCAATGGCGACCTATGTTTGGCAGGAGACGGTTCAGGTTACACCAATGTTCCACACGTGGGAAAAATTGAAGAAGCTCCGGCACCTTCTTTATGATTGGAGTAGGGCGGGCACCACTAATTCCCTGCGTAATATCCACACTCTTCAAGGTGAGATTGATCGTATCAAATTGATCCATCCAATAGATTGGGATGTGGTGAGAAGCCTGGGGAGGCGGAGGAAATCTATTGGCAGCAAAAATCTGGTGTCCGATGGTTGAAAAGGGGAGACCAGAACTCTTCCTATTTCCATACGGTCACGAGAGCTCGCCGAAAGCGGAACTTTGTGGAAGGTCTCTACAATGATGCAGGGGAGTGGGTTACTGGGGAGAAGGAGAAGGCTGATATCACCACTAATTTCTATCAAACCCTTTTTTCTTCAGAATCCCATGTCCAGAATATGGCTGAAAGAGTGGCTGGAATACCCATCTCGGCTAGTGTAACCCCTGAGATGAATGCTCTGCTCACGGCAGAGGTTTTACCCTCGGAGGTCAGGGCTACAGTTTTCTTCATGGGCTCGAAACAAGCCCTTGGGTCGGATGGGTTTACGGGCAAATTCTTCAGAGCCTTTTGGAGCATTGTCGGGGATTCGGTGATCAAGGCGGTCTTTTCTTTCTTTACGACAAGTAGGATGCTCTGTAGTTTTAATCACACCTGGCTCACCTTGATCCCAAAAGTGGATCAGGTAGAAAACATAAGGCAACTACGCCCTATGAGCTTATGCCAGTTTGTGTACAAGGTTATCACAAAAATTATGGCTGGTAGGTTGGCTTGCATCTTGCCTCAGGTCGTATCTGAGGGGCAAAATGCCTTCATCCGTGAGAGACAGATTGTTGATAATATCCTCATTGGGCATGAGTTAATGCATTATCTTAAGATTAAAACTCGAGGGAAGAAAGGGCATATGGCTCTAAAGGTTGACATGGAAAAGGCCTATGATAGAGTCGAATGGTCGTTTCTTCTCGCAGTGTTAGACAAAATGGGCTTTAACTCGGTCTGGTGTGGATGGGTTCGGGAGTGCTTGTGTTCAGCGTCGTTTTTGGTCCTTATGAACGGGGCGCCTGCTGGTTACTTCTCCCCTACTAGGGGATTGCGCCAAGGGGATCCTCTATCCCCGCTACTCTTTGTCCTATGTACGGAAGGGTTTGCAGCTCTCCTCCGCAAGGCTGTTTCGGAGAAGAAGCTGCAAGGGGTTAAGGTGGCTCCTCGTGCACCCAGAATTTCTCATTTATTCTTCGCTGATGATTCTTACCTGTTTCTTAGGGGCTCCCTTCAGGAATGTGAGAATCTGATCGAAGTGCTTAACGAATATGAGGAACTGAGTGGGCAAAAGGTCAATCTGGCGAAGTCGGCCGTTTGTTTCAGTAAGAACATCTCTTTTCCCGACCAAGAATTTCTTGCAGAAATCCTTGGGGTTGGTGCGGTTGGCGTTCAGGATAAGTATCTTGGTCTCCCTACGTTGGTAGCTCGGTCCAAGATGGCGACGTTTTGCTACCTGGAAGAGAAATTACTGGAACGTTTGCAGGGATGGAAGAGGCGGACCTTGTCTTGGGCGGCCAAAGAGACGCTGATCAAATCGGTCATTTTGGCTCTCCCGTTACATGTTATGGCTTGTTTCAAGCTGCCGCTGTCCCTTTGTCGCCTCCTTGACAGACATGTGGCTAGGTTTTGGTGGGGGGGGGGGGGGGGGGGGTAGAGGACGGTCGAAATAGAATTCGTTGGATGTCCTGGCAAAACCTGTGCTGGAGTAAACATGAAGGGGGATGGGATTTCGACGGTTCGAGCAGTTTAATCAGGCTCTTTTGGCCAAGATTGGATGGCGAATTCTTAACGAGCCTCACTCCCTCCTGGCCCAGGTCTACAAGGGGAAGTACTTTCCGAGGGGGTCTTTCCTCACTGCTTCGGCTCGGTCCCGGCCATCTTGGGGGTGGCAGAGTATCCTCTATGGGCGCCAATTGTTGGTGAAAGGAGTCCGATGGCAGGTAGGAATTGGACTGACGGCCCCTCTGCTCAATTCTAATTGGATTCCCAAGAAGCATCCTATCCCTCCAGTATATAACCCCCAAGTTCTCCCGGCTGGGGAGAGTTTGTCGGTGGCGGAGGTTATATGCCCTGGGAAAGGTCGTTGGTGTGACCGGAAGTTGAATCAGTGGTTTGATCCCCCTACTTGTAAGGAAATTAAGTCCATCCCTCTTCCTTGGCAGAATGTGGAGGATCGGTTAATTTGGCATGGTACTGCTGATGGGGTTTTCTCAGTTAAGTCCGCGTACCACCTAGCGGTTACCCTTGAACAGCAGAACGGTACATGGCGGTTGCTGGCTAGTTGGATGGATAAAAGTAGCTGGATCCAAGTCTGGGATGCTAATATCCCACCGAAGTTGAAGGTGTTTGTTTGGCAGATCCTGAATAGGATCTTGCCAACAACAGAAGCGCTTATTGAAAGGAAGGTGGTTGTGCTCCCTCGGTGTCCGGTTTGCTAGGCGGAGTCGGAGACGATTGGACACTTGTTTCTGGATTGTCCCGTGGCGCGTGCGCTGTGGGATCATGCTGGTCTAGAACATCTTGGCCAAAGCTTGCCCCGTCATACGTTCCCTCTCTTCCTCAAGAAGTTGTTGTCTCTCAGTCATCATCCGCCGCAGTTCATGGCAGTGGTTGCCGTCCTTTGGCGGATTTGGAAATCCAGGAACTGGGTTGTTTTTGAAGGCAAGCAGTTCGGGATGGCTGCTTTGATGAGATAGTACCACCAACAAATGGATGAGTGGGCGCGCATTCCGGTGGATTCCTCTCCTATACCAGTAGTCTTCTAGCCTGGTCCAGGGCCTCCGGCTAGGGCAAATGTGCTGGTATGTATGTGGGATGGGGCAGTCCGGAGAGAGTCTCATTCTGCGGGAGGGATAGTGGTCCTTACTCCTGAGAGGGCGATCCTGAGGGTAAGAGGCGTCCAGTTTCCATTGATTGATGACTCGTTGGTGGTGGAGCTTCTTGTCCTCCGCGAGGCTGTTCATTGGTGTTTGGAGCAGGGTTTTTCAGAGTTGGTGTTTGAAGGGGATGCTAAGGTGCTTATCGAGAAGATTAATAAGGGAGATATAGGGGATAGCCAGGCTGGATCTGTGCTGCAAGAAGTTGTCCAGATGTTCGCTCTTAATGTGGGCTTTAGTGTGCGATTTGTAGGTCGGAATAACAATAGGGTAGCTCATTTAGTAGCTAGACAAGCCCTTTCTTTGTCTCCGACTGCGTGTCGCTTATTTGATTTTCAGACCTGGCTGAATTCCAGGATGTAATGATCTTTGTCTAATGCAATATAATTACCTTTTGTCAAAAAAAAAAACATTGTTAAAATCAAGGACTTGAGTGAGTATTCAATGGCGAAATTAAGATTGGTTGATATTAGTCTCTCTATGGCATCTCGTAGACATTATCGCCTTTCTGAATATGTTGTGAAGATGTTGAGATGCTGATAATGATCACAGACACGGCCAAGTTGCTGCCTTGTTTCGTAATCTTTGAACTGGGATTGGGAGGCTAGAATTTCACATGTATATAGAGAAGCAAACTTTGCTGCCGATTTCCTGGCTAGTGTTGGTCACGACTCCCCTTTTGGCACACATCTCTTCGATGTGTGCAACCCGGGACTTACTAAATGGTTACACTATGATGTAATGGGCGTCGCCCAAGAACCTTCTATTACCTTAATGCACTAGACGCACAAGCGTCATCTTTTCTAAAAAAAAAAAAAAGATGTTGAGATGCGTCAAGTGATTATCTTATATAGACAAATTTATTATAATAGTTTATCATCTAGTTAGGTAATTAAGCAAATTCCCTTTTTCATGATTTATGATTACTTCCATAACTTACCGTGCTTAGTTTTTATTGTTCAAGATTATCAAGTTACTCAAGGAAATCAAGACAATTCAGGAAAAGAGGGTTATGCATGAAAGACAACTTGAGTTGCTCAAAATCCAAATCGATGCCTATGAAGAGTATGTCATAATCAGTAGTGATAAGAAATTTTGTAACGGTTAGCAGTAGATAAAGATGAGATCATTTCTGAAACATTTTATATTTCTGTAGCATGCATTGTATGGGAGAGAGAATGCAAATACATATATCGGTTCTGCACAGCTTCATCAAGGCCAATCAGTAAGTCATAGTCAGTTATAATTAGAGAATTTGTTAGTAGTTAGCATTGAATAAATATGAAACCGTTTCTGAAATGTTGATATACTTATGATGATAAGTCCAAAAATCTATCGATTGGATTGTTACTGCAAGACATTGAAGGTGGCGTAGGAGATGGTTGGATTCAATTGCAACATTTTGTAGCGATGCTCATTTCACTGGTAGCATGTTTTTTGTTGAAAACTTCCAACTTATGTTTTTAGTTTTGGATTTCTTTTGTGGCTTGAAGTAATCTTAATCTTAAAATATCTTAAAAGGGTTTCTAAAATCACCTACGCCATATCAGCCTTCCACCATTCTCCGCATGCTACGGAATTAGCCTTTTAATTTTTTCCTTGTCTCTACTGCGTTATTATCGTTCACTTTGAAAGAAAAAAAATCTTCCTTTTTTCTTTTCGCTTTGTCATAGGTTGTTCCATCCTCATCCACAAAGAATTTTCAAACTCCTTATGATACGGGAGTTAAATAATCAGTTACGAAATGGATAATTATACAACTGACATTACTAATGAACATGGAGCTGACATTGCTGAAATCAAGGACCTCAGTGAGTATTCAGTGGTCAGATCAAGATTGGTTGATATTAGTCTCTCTTTGACATCTCGTAAACTTTATGGCCATTCTGAATATGTGAGAAGGTGTTGAGATGCGTCAAATGATTATCTTATATAGACAAATCTATTGAAATAATTTATTATCTTGTTAATTAGGTAAAATATTTCCCTTTTTATGATTTGTTAATTATTTCTATAACTTACTATGTTTAGTTCTTATTGTTCAGGATTATCAAGTTACTTAAAGAAATCAAAACAATTCAGGAAATGAGGTTTATGCATGAAAGACAATTGAAGTTGCTGAAAATCCACATAATTGCCTATGAGGAGTAAGATAATTAATAGTGATAAAAAATATTGTAGCGATTAGCAGTAAAATTCACATCTTCTACGTTAATATCGTTCACTTTGAATAAATATATTTTTTATTTCGTTTTTATTTCCCATTTTTCATGGGTTGTTCCATCCTCATCCAAAAAGAATTTTCAAACTCCTTATAATATTGGAGTTAAATAAATCAGTTACGAAATATTTGGATAATTCTGATTTTTATTTTCATAATATATTGATATGATAGTGATATGATGTTGATATAATAGTGATATGATGTTGGTATGAGTTCTTATATTTGAGAAAATATTATGATGATACCATATCAGTGTTATATAATGAAATTATCACTACATCATAGGGTAGTTAGCATAAATGGTCACAAACCTTTGCACTTAGTACAAAATAATCACAAACCTTTAATTTGTAACGAAACAGTAACATACATTTGAGCGTTTAGCAAAACGGTCATTCCGTTATTCTCCTTCCAAACATCTGTTATTTTGGTCCAGTCATCCATCTCGTCAACATCTATGCCATAAGAAATATTAATAAAAACTAACAAAATCAAAACAAACTAAAACCCATAACCAACCTAACACCCCAATCCAATCGGAGCTAACCCATTTTTCTCTCTCCGCCCCCTCTCTACGACCATCTCCAAATCCTTTTCCATCTTCTTCCGCTACTATCTTTTAGAGTCCGCTCTTCCAGTCACTACTCCGTCGCATGCTGTCTGTAATGGGTGAGAGGGTGACTATTATTTTTCCTTCTCTCTATTTGGAGAACCGCCAATAAAACCCATTTGGAATCTCCTAATTGGGTTCTAATTAGGGATGACAATGGGTAGGGTCGGGTGTGGGTTTACCCTATACCAACTCCTAACACGCCGGGTAGAGCTTCCTAAAATACCCGGCCAAATAACTACTGGGTATGAAAATGATATAACCATACCCTACCCACCGGGTAACCACGGGTATTCGGGTAACCATGGGTACAAATCCTAAAATATGAACTTATACACATATATGCACATACATACTGTTGTCCATTAAAAATTCTCAATACTTGTAACTGTTCTAGCTTCAACAATTCACACAAATAAAAACAACAAACACATAATAATTGTTCTTGCTTCTACAATCCACACAAACAAAAACCCAATACATCATTTTTGTTCTAGCTTCAACAATCCACACATAAAGAAAAACAACAAAGACAATATTAGAACCAGACCACATCAAATGCTCACTGCTTAACTTATGCTTCATGACATCCATCAAGGAATCATTAGTAGAACAATTATCCAAGGTAATTGTAGATACATTTGTATCAATATCCCAAGCAAGTAAAGTTTCAAGAAGAGCCTGAGCAAGCACCTCACTTGTGTGTGGGCAAGGAAACTCGACTGCTAGGTAGGGTTAGGGCTAGGGAAATTGACCCTTTGGTTAGCGGGGCGGTATAACAGGGCAGGTATTATCAATTACCATACCCGTACCCTACCCTTTATTTTGAAACCGGGTATTACCCGTACCCGCCCCTTAACCCGTCAAAGCGGGTAATTACCCTCGTTGACCAGTTACGGTCGGGTAGGATACCCATGGTTACGGGTTGGATTGACATCCCTAGTTCTAATAGCCGCCACCACTTGTCCTCTCTTCTTGTTCGTCTCCCTCTCTTTTTGCCGCCCTCACTTTTTTCCTTCGTCGATTCCCACGTGATCCAATGGCCTCCATCTCTATCTCTTCCTTTCTTTCCCTCTTCCACACTCTAGGTATGCTTCTCGACCATTCTTGATATATGCTTTGTTTGAAATGGATGCTGGTTTGTACAGGTGGTAATCGGTCGGTTACCGATACCATTTAAGAGGAGAAGTCAATCGAATACCGAAACCTGTTTGTAACCGATTAAGCGGTAACCGAATTGTTGGTTAATGGTTAAAAACCAATTAAACCGAGTTACCCCAAAGGGGAGGGAAAAGCATGTTTTCGGTTCGGTTAACAAAAAAATAACCGATCCGAAATTCTGGGCAGTTGGCAGATTGTCAAATTTTAATTTTTTTGAGTTTTTTTCATTTTGTAATTAACAATTTAGTTCTTAACTCTTATTTACAATATTTTATATTTTATACTTCCATTCATGCATGTTAATATTTTTGAATAATGGAATATGTTGTATGTTAATGGCAATTGTCAAATATTAATTAATTTAACACAAGTTCAAAGGGACAACAATCATGAATCAACATCAATCATCATCAAATATTTAAATTTATCAAACATCATCAAATTCAAAGGGACAACAATCAACATAATCGTCATTCGTCAATTAACTAAAGTGCACATGACAATGTCTAAATTCAACACAATTTCAAACTTAAAAATTAAAATAGAAAACCAATAGCTCATGCTCCTCCATCTCCAGTAGAACTTATACCACCACATTAACGCAGCCTTACTGCTACAAAGTCCTGAGAAGAGTATCATATGGGAATATCATCGCCATCTAGGTTAATGTCTTCGTCATCGAAATCTTCATCTTCAACACCATCACCATCATCATCCTCCTTCTCCTCCTCATCAACCCAAACATGTAAGCTATGTGCTCCACTTGCCATGTCGCTTGCAGTTTCCTCTCAAGTTTGGAAAGTATTAGTGACTGTGCAAAGAAAAAACACAAATGTTGCTATGGGAATGGTTTAATAGTAAAGAGTATAGACGAATTAGAATAATGAATTGAATTCTTATCGCTTGATCTTCTTCCTTATCATCTAGTTCATCTGCAGTCTTTCTACTTTCGTACCTTATCCGATCTTCAGCACAAATCAATGCGTCTACAATGTTTGGTATCAAAGAAGATCTGAAAGGACTAAGAACTCGACCTCCACAACTGAAAGCGGACTCTGAGGCAGCATAGAAGACTGGAATTGTTAATCTATCCCTAATCATCTCTAAACGAATGGGATATCTAACACTGTTCTGAGCCCACCACTTCAGAATGTCAAACTTCTGATTATCAAGCTCCTCATTAACAGCATCACCAACATCTCTCAAATACTGCTCCAACTCACCAGAACCTCGACCCCCCCCCCCTCCTCAAGTTGCTCCTTTCTCTTCTGCCATAACCGAGCTTCAGTGCTTTTCCCATAACAGAAGATCCGACACTAGTCACAATAGGAGGAGGAGTCTGTGTAGTAGGCTCATAATCAGAGGGTGGAGGTGCATACCTCACCTTCTAGACCTCAAACATTACAGTCATCTCTTTCTTTACTTTATCTGCCAAAGCTTCCCCTTTTGACCTCTCATACATCTCTTCCAACATCATAGTTAAATAGTTCAGTTTACGCCTGGGATCTAGCACACAAGTCATGTAAACTAGCCTATTTATCCTAAGGTTGTCCTCCTCGTCATCAGCATCATTCTCAAACCAATACTTTCTCACCTATGCCTCTATTCTTTCTGTCATTCTTTGTATCTGTCCATCTACATCATTCTTTAACGTTGCTATCACTTCATGAATATCAACAATGGCTTTGCAAAAAGTATGTGTAGTGACATATGATGTTCTTGATACTAAGTAAAAATTACAAATCATTAATATTCATAATATAAGTCATAATCATTCACTTTAACTTGAAGATATAAATTTTTAAATTTGATAATTCATATACATACCTGATACACGAAGGGTAAGCTCATAAAAGAACTTCAGGTACTTCATGAGTCGCCTAATGCTGTTCCAATCTTCTTTAGTTGGAAGAACCTTCTTGGATTCCACATAGCCTCAAAAGGAAGCATCAGTAGGACTAGCATGCATGAACTTAAACACCGGCTTGAACCTCTCTGTAGAATCCAACATCAAATAGGTGAAATTCCACCTAGTGGGAAAATCCAAAGACACAAGTCTTCTCCCATCCATCTCTAGATAGTTGATGCTGGACTTGAACTTTGCACTCCGAGCTGACGACTTCACCCATTTCACACAATCCCTTACCCTCTCCACAGCAACTCCAACCTCCTTCAACCCATCAGAAACAACCAGATAGATTATATGTGCCTCACATCTATATTGCAGATACTTCCCATCTAGCAAATCCGATCCCCACTCTTTCAGTTTTGTTCTCATGCACTCAACAAGAATATCATTGGAAGTGGCATTATCCATTGTCATGCAAAACAGATTCTTCACTTTCCATTCTTGTAGACATGCTGCCAAAGTATCAGCAATTTCCTTTCCTGTGTGACTAGTAATGGGAATAAAGCAAATAATCCTCTTCTGCAACTTCCAACCATGTCCAATAAAATGTGCAGTCACGCACATATAATTCTGATTGTTATCACTAGTCCATGTATCTGTAGTGATAGAAATCCTTCCCTTGCACTTTGAGTAAAAAACTCAATCAACATCTCTTTCTTCTCAAGAAAAAGGACATAACAATCAGATTTTATTGTTTTCTTTCTAGGTATCACAAACAAAGTCTAAGTTGTGGCCATAAATCTCCTAAACCCTTCCCGCTCAACAAATCTAAACGGAAGCTCATCCAATATTATCATGATAGCTAATGCATGTCTACCTTTGTTCTGATCAAACTTACACGGAGTAAGAGAACCTACCTCACCAACCTCACTTCTAGGTTGATAGTTAAATACCGACTGACACTAGCTTTCCTCGTTCTCCTCTCGCACATCGGGTGATGGTTTTTCAAACCAGTAGTCTCATTGAAGCTTGAATGAGCTTTGATCCGCGTCCCACACCGTTTGCATTTGTCGTATGGATAGTCATCCACTATCTCACGAGTGTAAGGGATCCACCACTTAGATTTCTTCTTCCTCCCCTTCCCCTAGTCAATTTTCTTTTGCACACTAGGTACCTCACCAGCAACACCAAGAAGGGTGTGGATTTGCTGCAAGTGAAGGTGGATTCCTCAAGAGATGGATTTGCTGCATATGGAGGAGGTGGATTTGTCATAGTGGAAAGTGTACTAGTTGAAGCCTTGCCTTTTTTGAAGAGCTTCGAGGAGGTAGAGAACCAACTTTCTTATTACCTCCTCCACGACTGCCAAAAGGTTTCGTCCTACAAAAGTACAACAAAATGGACACATAAATTTCCTAAACAACACTTCAATCAATACTAAACCATTCAATCAACCTCAATTCAATCAACCCACTATCAATTTCTCATCAATTGAAACTCATACACACATAATGTCATTATAAATTTCTCATCAATTGAAAGTTTGAATCTCATACACACACCACTGTCACCACATACTACACGTAAACACGTAAACACTCCTCCTTCTCATATACATACATTTTTTATTTTTTTTTAATCAGCCTGCTTTGGCAGCTTGCTATTGCTGCTGCTGGCCTTTGGCTGCTTCGGCCTCAGCTGCCTGCTGTGGAGAATTGGAGTTTGGCCTTTGGCTATTGTTGCTGCTTGAGCTCAAGCTCTCAACTGCTACTCTACCTCTGCACTCATGAACAAGACAACAAAGGAAGCACAGAGTCAGGCATTGGAGGAGTAGAGGACCAGTCGACCAGGGGAAGGGAATCATGAATCATCCATTCCTTACCTATGGAGCTTTACGAAACTGCTGGAGCTCCACGGACCACGACAGCGGCATCGCGGAGGGAAGGAGGAAGGTGAGAAGGCGTCGCAGTCACACAGTGACAAACAAGGGAGGCGGAGTCGAGTCGGAGAAGCGGAGGAGGAGAGCCAGAGATTCGCGGGGGGAGATGGGAGGCGAGCGATGGACGCCGAGTCAGCATCGATGAGGGAAGGGACAAGACGAGTCGGAGTCGGTCGTCGTCATCTCTCTTCTGGGTTTTCAATTTTGTAGGCGACTAGACGAATGGACGAGACGCGAGAGGGAGAGGCGAAGCAATTAGTGTTGGGGGAGACTTGGGGGTGAAACGCGACGTATTGCCTTTCCCTGATGGTATCGGTTTAACTGAATATCCGTCTGGAGCCGGTATACTGAAAGTCCCCCATCTCTGTTCGACAACCAACACTATCGGTTATCGGGTTAACCGATAATCGTCGATTGCCGGTTCGGTTACCGGCTAACCGATTGTCAACCTTAGGTTTGTATAGATTGGAATTTGTAGGGTTCTTGAATAAGAAATTTGGGGAAGTCAAACTTTGTAGATGGTGGCGGAGAGGGAGGGGAGAGGTAAAAATGGATTGGATTGGGTTAAGGGGTTTTAATTATTTTTTATTTTGTTAGTTTTTTATTAATATTTTTTATGACATGGATGCAGACGAGATGGATGATTGGACCAAATTAACAGATTTTTGGACTGAGAGTTATGGAATGACCGTTTTTATATAGGTTCAAACGTATGTTACCATTTGGTTACTAATTAAAGGTTTGTGACTATTTATGTTAATTACCCCTACATCATGATATGACACTCATATGGTGTTGTTATGAGGTCTTATCCTTGACAAAACATAACAAAATAGGTCAAACAGTGTGGATCTTAATGTTGATATCATGTTCATATCACTGTTATAATATGCTATTATATTATCACTATACCATAGTGCTATGATGTTGATATTATAGTGATATAATGTTGATATGACAGTGATATGATATTGGTATGAGGACTTATGTTTGACAAACTAATTTGATAAGATCATATCAATGTTATATCATGATATTATCACAATGACCTAAAGATAATATCATGATATGACATTAATATGATTGATACGAGACTGATATGTTGTTGGTATGACAATGATTTGATTTTGGTATGAGGTCTTACTTGAGAAAACATAATTGATATCATTGTGTAGATCTTAATGAATGGGTTCTTTCAATACATTTTATTTTTGGTTTTGAGTTGAAATGAAGCAGATGGTTCATCATATCACTGTTATATCATGATGATATGATAGATTTGACAGTAATAATACTACAACCAACACGTGTTTTGGAGAGTTAATTTTTTCTTTGCTTAAAATATAGCAAAATGGATATTATTATGTAGATCATGATTAATACATTCTTTCTATGCAAAAACTTATAAATTTCAAGTTAAACGAACGTTGTAGGATCCGATTAAGAAAAATAAGAGATTTGGAAAAGTAGGCTTTGACTGGCCAACTGTCTTCTCTCTCTTCTGATTTCGCGTCAGACCATCAGAAAAAAAAAAAAAGACAGGGGGCACAAAATTACAAGTCAGACCCTGTAATTTTTTCCCTGTTATTGCAAATTAATCTAGGCCATTAGATTGGGGAATGGGTGAATGACAAATGATATGGTTTTGTAGGATATAGTTTTGTACCCTATCATTTTCCATATATATATATATATATGGCAAAGGCTAGCGTACACCTAACGTACGTCGTACGCCTCTGTTCACATCTATTAATTAATTATAAATAATTTTTAAATTTAATCATAATTATTTTATTATTAATCGTAATATAATTACAACTAAATCCATTGACGTATTTTCCTATTCACTATACACCCATAACTTTTTATACCACTCGTTATGTATAAATCATCATCCAAATATTCATTATATGAATTAAAGTGCATGCTTTCTTCAAATTAGATTAAAAATACCCAAACTTTTTAACTACACTTGACTTGAGGCATCGTTTTGTGTTCTTTTGAAGTTCGAATTTGGCTGGTTTCCAATGGAGGCGCCGGCGTGCTCTGTTGAGCAGTCATCGTCACGGTTGTCATCTCCAACGCATTCTCGATCGTCTGTGGTGAGGGAGATATGGAACGCCAGTTTCTTTCGTGTTGCCATCTTGCCGAGGAGGGAATTTGTGGATCCCGATCACCTGTGTTCGTTCCTCTAGGGTTTGTCATTCCGCGGCATTCCCGATCGCCTGTGTTCATTCCTCTAGGGTTTGTCATTCCGCGGCATTCCCGATCGTCTGTTTCAGACAAGGTTGTTAGACCCCTATCGAACCCCCCGGTTGGACCCGGTTCAACCCGAGTCGGGGCTTCAAAACGGCCTCCAGAAAACCCCCCGGTCTGACCCCTAAACAGGGAGAAGAAGAGAGGAAAATGAACGAAGGAAGGGAAATGGTAGGTGGATCATGGAGGTTAGGTAGATTTATTTTGTTAAAAATAAGTTTTTAATAGATATATGTAAGATAAATTTTATTTCACTCATTAAATTTTTAATTACTACTTTATTTGTATATATATTTAGAAAACGTCTAAAACGGCTCAAACCGGCCGGACCCCGATCAGACCATTAAACCTCAAACCCCTTGCTTGACCGGCTCAATGACTTAAACCGGTTTGACAACCTTGGTTTCAGACCCGACGTTTTGAGGAGGGATTTTATGGATTTCGATCGTCGAGGGAGATGAAGCTTCTGGGTTCGGTTCTCTAAGTTTTCTCATTTCGTGCAGTCCCGATCCCCTGTTTTCGTCCAGGCGTTTCGAGGAGGGATTTTGCATATCCCAATCGTCTGCAGTGATGGAGATGAAGCGCATGTTTCGGTCGCCTGGGTTTTCTCATCCCAACGCAATCTCTAATCTTGTGATTCCTCTTGGTTTGGTCGTTCCTCTAATCCTTGCTTTCCCTCTTCACGTTTCTTGTATTGTTACCATGGAGATTTTTGCCATGGATTTGCCGCTGCTTATTTTCTTTGGTCATGCGTTCTTTTCCTGACACGAATTTTGCGGATGTTTGAATCGAAGCAAGTTTCTTGTTCGATAGTTTGGAAGGTTTCAATTTTGATTTCTATGTATTGTTGGTTATGAGGAAATAGATGGATGGTTCTGCAATACTTTTCCCCTTCAAGTAATAGAATTCGAATTCTATCCCTCTATTGTCTTAAGTTGTGTTACCTCTTATTGTAATCTATAAGTTCAAGATTCGTTGGGAATTGAGGTTCTGTGTTGTACCGAGAATTTGTTATTGTTAGTTTTATTCAATTCTATGTTTGCTGATTTGTCTGCATTTAGTCGGCCGGAGGAAGAAGATGAAGAGGGTCTTAAAAGAAATTAAGATGGTTTTGTTCAAATTTGCGGATGGACACCTCTAAACTGGATTAAAAATCCCAGAAGCCTAACGTTAAATCTATAGGTTCGTAAGCTACTACATAAGTACTAAACGCTGGGTGCGCTGCGTTGGTATTCCCCTCAGGAAGGCTGGGTAAAACTCAACGTTGCTGGGAGTCTGAAACTAGATCCACATGTTCTGCCATTGGTGGTGTTGTTCGCGATGCTGCAAGTAACTGGGTCTTGGGCTTCTCTTTGCATGTTGGCCATTGCTTGGTTCTTGAGTGAAAATCCTCGTCTGTTAAAGAAGGGGAGAGGGGATGGGGGTAATTGAAGTATCCCTCATTTCTAATGAGGATGACTTCCGAAAGAATGAAATGAATTTGGATTTAAACTTTTTAGATAATAATTGTACTTTTCATAAGAACTTAGAGTGTTATAGATCATGATTAGAGGAAATAATGTATCATAATAGTTTAATTGAAACTTAGATAACATAAATACGGTAAAAATCATGTAGGACTAAATAGTAATAAAAAATAAATTAATAGGTATAGTTGCAATTATAATTATTATTAATTATTTAATTTCTTATAATTAATTAATAGGTGTGAACACAGGCGTACATTGTATGCCAGGCGTACGCTAGCTTGAACCATATATATATATATATATATATATCGTCCAGGCTAGCCTACACTAGCGTACATTATACGCCCGGCGAGTTTTACTATTTAGAGCACTAATTAACTGGAGTTTGGGGCAAGATACTATACCCTAACCTTTAATGGGTGAACCGCAATCCCTAATTCTCTAATCCAAGCCACAAGATTCATTTAATCTAAAAAAATAATAACCGACGGTTCTGATTCAGCAAAATATATTGAAGTGCAAAACATAAGTGTGAACACAGGCATACAACGTACGCCTAACATACGCTAGCCTTTGTCATATACAGTAAATAACCCCCAATATGAGAAAAAATAGACAAATAAAATGAAGTTTTATTTTATGGTTGCCAACGAATTTTTTAGATTTGATATTGGTTCATAAAATTGTAATTTTTGTCATAAATCAACTAGTCCCAATAACTCGAGTGGTTGGGAGAGCCCATGTATGATACTTAACCACTTCCTTACAATTCTAGAGAAGTATGAGATATTTTGCTACATTTACATATAACGCTTAGGCACGCCTAGCCGATGCCTAAGCATGCTAGGTGCAAGACAGAGCCTCAACGCTCGCCTTACGCCTTGCACTTTCTTGAACGTTGACAATTTCTAAGAGACTAATTCAATTCACACAAACACAACAATTCATTAACGCTATACCATTGACTTTTATTTTTGTTAGGTGAATACTTCTATTAACGGTAAGATAATTATATTCGTTTCATTTATTTATATTTATGTTAAAGGTTAACTATACCTATGTGTTGATTGTTATATTTTATTCATTATATAAACTGCATATTGATGGATTAACCGAGAAATTTTTTAACGTAATGATAATGTGATGTTATATTGGTTAATCTGATTAACCAATTAACCAAACCGACTAAACTTTAGTTTGATTAATTTAATTATTATATTAGTTTGGACGGTTTCGTCATGAAATTATATTCCAAAATTAATAGAATTTAGTTCTATTTGGTTTGGTAATCCCTACAACTCAATGAAAGTCTATAAGATTTCTACAAAATTAGGCTCATAGTCATAGAGAAGAAAGACGAGGATGATCGTGTCTTATAAACTTCAAAACTAAGATTTTTGAATTAAACATTTGACAGCATAATCATTTTTTTATTACCTAGGAACATCTCCACGCACACACCACATTTTGTGATGGCAGAGCGAGACCAGACCTGGGGGCTACCTGCTGCAATTTAGTGAGCCAACGGGGCTTTGCCCACAGCAGCCAGACGCCTCCAGTAACACCACACGGGACTTAGAGGGGCATCAAACCCAGAACTTCACACATCCCGAGATGACCTACCCCGCGACAGCACCACTAGGCTATCCTTACCATTAACAGGACCTCACACATCCCGGATAACCTACCCCGAGACGATATCGCTAGGTAGGGCTAGACAATCGGATCTCGATTAGCGGTTAACCGATCAATTACAACCAAAACTGATAAGTTATTCACTAACCGAAACCAGGATAACCGAAAGTCGGTCAGTGTTCGGAGGCTGGGCGAGATGATTTTTGGTCTTGGAAGGCGGTTGGGTTAACCGAACCTCGAGATAACCTAAGTCTTGAGCCCTCTTTCGGTCGGTGATCGGTAAGTTTGGTCGCTAGTTTGGTTAACCGTTAACCGAAAAATTCAATTTTTGGTTAAACCAAAATCGACCAACCTCCAGGCCTACCACTATGCTATCTTACTATTAGCAGGACCTCAAACATCCCAAGACGACCTGCCCGCGACGGTACCGCTAGGCTATCTTAGCAGTAAGAAGCGACGACACAGCTAGGCCAATTACAACCCAGCCAAATGCCAATTGAATAGACTGTAGGCGGTAGCCCAAATTTACAGCCCATATCGAGAGCCCAACGGAATGTCCACCCAAACACGAGAGAGGATCTGTTGACTAGGGGGTCCTTAGTCACTTGACTAAGCCCCTCCTAGCCCTTAGATCTAGACAGACCAATCTAACGGTTAAAAAGTGGGAAGGGATTTTAAATTAGTGACAAGGGTCTTTTGGGTATAATGAAAAATTACGAAGTATACAAACCAGACTTATAAACAGTACAAACAATACGAACATATAAATATTACAGACTATAACGACAAAACATACAAACAGATTTACAAATCTATGAACTGTACAAATAATACGAACTAGAACGACAAACAATACAAACCATACAAAATGAAAAAAAAACAACCAGGTCGACTTTGGAGGTTCCATCTCTATATAGAGGGGATCTGTCCCAAAGTCAACCAGGTTGTTTTTCATACATACAAACATTACAAACGTGGTGGACACAAATGAAAAATTAGACCGACAAACCATAAAAAATGGAAAAACACCCAGGTTGACTTTGGAGGCTCCATTTTTATATTGATGAGTTTCATCCAAAAGTCAACCAAGTTGTTTTTGAGACATAAAAAACATTACAAACATGATTGACATAAATAACAAAGCTTACAAATATTATAAAAGAAACCGACAAACGTTACAAAATAACAAAGCTTACAAACATTACAAAAGAAACTGACAAACAGTACAAAGCATACTAACCGTACAGAATACCACTACTTACAATACAAATTGGTAAACTTTTATTACAAACCAATTAATACAAAGTATACAAATCATAGCATAAAAGTATACAAAATAGACAAACAAACATTACAAATTACAATATATACAAAATAGTCATATAAACATTACAAACATAATAGATAAAAATAACAAACTAGAATGATAAACAATACAAACCGAATTGATATAAACATTACAAACTGGACTTATAAACATTACAAAATAGGTCGATAAACATCACGAATCCAACATTGTCGTCAAAAAATCCATCTCTGCCGTGTCTGGTCGTAGGATTCCTCCGCCGTCATCGGAAAAGCCACCGAAACTCTCTCTCTCTACCAAAAATCTCCAACTCCCCATGACGTAGGGCCAATAGCTCTCGGAAAGGGACCGCCGGGGAGGGAATTAATCCCACGCCACCGGAAAAATTCGCAGGGTGGTTGGCGGCAGGTCCTGGGAAACAGGCGGCCGGTGGGAAGGGACAACCAATTCAGTCCATTTTTTTATTTTAATTGTTAAATAACTAATTTGTGTAATTACTATCTTGTCCTTCATTAAATGGGATTAATCTGGACAATTGAATTTTAATCAGGTACAAGGGTGGAGATTCACTTAGTCATGTGACTAGGGGACTAAGGGGCCCCCTAGTCACCAGATCTCAATCCCCAAACACTTACCCTTTCATCGCCGCAAAATAGCAAACCGTGTCATTTAAAGGGTTAATTGCACCATGTGCCACTTAAGTTTATTATTTGTTGCACGTTAACCATCTAAGTCCGTTTTGTTGCAACTAAACCATTTGTGTTAACTTCCGGTTGCACAGTTACCATTTCCGTCCTTCAAACTAACGGTAGGTGTCAAAATGCAATTTTCCATACCACGCGGGTTGCCACATCAGCGACTGTAGGGTGAGTCACCTGTGGACCACCATCCAATAAATTGACCAACCAGCTCTATTCACAAACCAGCCGAAAATCTTCCGAACTCCAATCTTCTCTTCTCCGCGCCGGAAATCTTCCTCTTTTCTCCAATTTTCTTCTCTTCTCTAGCGCCGAGAATCCTCCTCTTGTGTTCAATGAAGCCTAAAATCTTGTGAACTTTTAACTGTTGTTGTTGTCGTCTTTGATTTCGTTGAAATTGAACAGAAGAAGCAAGAGACTAATTCAAGTCATAATTCAGCTCAAATATAAACATACTAATGATGTACTAATTCAGGTCATCAATCCATTATGAGGGGCCACATTTTGCCTCCACAGAATCATCAAGTTCTAGCTTTTCCATCCAGTAAAGCTTGCGACACTTTGCTGCATCATATTAATGATTCCTACAGTACCTTTACAATGCATTATAATTATATTAACCTTTCAAATGCATTATAATAATGATTTCTCTAGCTCTTCTTTAGGCGTCAGTGGTCTGGTGATTGACTTATCTATGCTTAGAGCATATCAGTTTAGATGTAAAAGCAAATTGATAAGTTCATATATAAAAGGGCCACAAAGCATTTTTCTGGTACATCATAATCAGTTCAGATATAAAAGCTACCCTGCTCCATTAAACGCCTAATCCCTCCTTCAATCTCACTGGCAGCCATGGTGTTCTGACCTGCTAACAATCTAAAAAAATGCAGGTTCTTAACAAAATTGAACTGCTGTTCTGGCCTGCTCAAAATCTCAGAAAATGAGGTCCTTAACAAATTGAACTGGTGTTCTATCCTGCTAAAAACTAAAACAAATGCAGGTCCTTTTCTGTTTCTTAAGCACATGAAGGTGTTCTTTCAAGTGCCTAACAAAATGAACTGGTAGTCAAGAATGCTGCAGAAGGCATGTTTGGCCTCCTCTCTTCTTGTGCAAAGAAGGTTTTGATGTCCCTACCAGTGCGGTTTGTGTTGATGCGGTGCGGTGTGATGCGGTTGCACAACTTGCCCACTCCTACCTGCAACAGAAAGATCATGAAAATTGCACTCGGACAGTTTCCCCTACTTCCCTAATTCTTGGACGCATTTTTAAACTCAAACAATAACAATACATGTGCCTGAAGTACTAAAGCATGCATATTTCACCCATTGATCATCGAACAGTGATAAGAAGAACTGATGATCAGGGAAGAACAATAACATACATGAGAAACTGAGGATCACTCAAAGAAAGGAGAATTCACTCACCTATTTCTCCATCAACCCATGAACAAGCTAGTTTCGTAAGTTGTTTCAAATAACCGAAAATAACAAGCAAAGAATTAATGGAAGAACGATTAATCCTATTGTAGGGGACTGAATTAGAGGAAGAAACAAAGTACTGCAACAGGGGTCTAGATCACTTACCATACGTTTTTTTGCAGCGTTGTCGATCTTTCTTCCTTCTTCGTGCGCCTGGTCAAGTATTCTCCTTGGTGATTTTCCTATTTCGTGAAGGGAATGGTGCTTGATGGTTCGGCTGCCGGTGTTGTTCTGTGTAGAAGTTTTGTTTTGTGGAGAAGGTGTTAACCAGTGCGTATGAATTCTTTGGGTTTTGTGCGCACATAAAGATTGTGGTGGCCCCAGGTGACTCAATCTATAGCTGCTGATGTGGCAGCTTGCGTGGCATGGAAAATTGCATCTCAACACCTACCGTTAGTTTTGGGGACGGAAATGGTAACTATGCAATCAAAAGTTAACATAAATGGTTTAGTTGCAACAAAATGCACCTAGGTGATTAGCGTGCAACAAATAGCAAACTTAAGTGGCACATGGTGTAACTAACCCTCATTTAAACGAGAAAAGATCAAATCAGCAGTCGAGAGAGACGAGAAGCTTTGAGATCGCCGGCGACAATGGCAGCAGCTGAGCCGCCGAGTTCATCACAGAAAGGTGAGCCAAGATTTCCCCCCTCAAACGATCTCAATTCACGATTCAGTTTCTCTTTAAAACTTATCAAAGCTCTTCTCTTTCCTTCCCTCTCATTTGACTCTGTTTCTTTGTGCTACTTATTTTGGGGGTCCCCCCCGATTCGGGTCTCAGTGATCATCCATTTGAAAGCCACCGTTGATGCTCCCATACTCAAGCAAAACAAGTTTAAGGTATGTTCTATATCTTGCGCGAGCTCAACTTTGATGTTGGATCGTAACTTTCATGGTGTTTGTTCAGTCTGCGGTTAATTGGATGAGGAATCATTGTTGGGTTTGAACAACAAATTCTTCATTCTGTCGTTTTAGTGAAGCCTTTAGGCAGATTTTATTAATCAGGAAAGAAAAGTTACAATATCCTTTACATATTCATCTATATATACTAATCACTAATTACCTATACAGTACCTACAATATATACAATTTACAATTATACCTATAAACTAATTAAAACCTACATCTAAGTCCTCGTCGTTTCCTCCTTGGACAACTCCCCCCCCCCCCCCCCCCCGGCAAGCTGGTGCGTATATATCAAGACGACCCAGCTTGGACTGTAACTGTTGAAAAACATGAACTGGAAGAGACTTTGTAAACATGTCAGCAAGTTGGTTAGCAGAGGAAACATGTAAAACTTTAATAACATTATCTAGAATCCTATTCCTAATAACATGACAGTCGATTTCTATATGTTTTGTATGCTCATGATTGACTGGATTATCAGCAAGCTTTATGGCAGACATACTGTCACAAAAAATGGGAGTGGGAGAAGAAAGAGTAATCTGCAAATCACTCAAGACATAACGCAGCCAGATTACTTCACAAGTTAAACTTGCCATGGCTCTGTATTCGGCTTCAGCTGAAGACCGAGAAACAATATTCTGTTTCTTAGAACTCCAACTAATCAAAGAATTTCCTAGTAATACACAAAAACCTGTTGTAGATCTACGCGTGTCTGGGCAACCAGCCCAATCACTGTCACAAAATGCCTGTAATTTAAGTTCAGAATCAGCAGAAAAGAATAAACCTTGCCCTGTAGTACCTTTGATGTAATGCAAAACGCGTTCAGCGGCTTGCATATGCAGATAAGTGGGACTATGAGTAAACTGACTAAGCTGATGAACTGAATAGGCAAGATCAGGACGCGTATTGCAGAGGTAAAGGAGTCTTCCTACTAATCGTTTATAGACAGAAGGGTCAGAAAGGACCTTACCAGCAGTGGCAGATAGTTTAGTACCTGGAACAGAAGGAGAATCACAAGGTTCTGCACTGAGAAAACCATAAGCTGTTAACAAATCCAAAGCAAACTTTCTTTGATATAACAAAATACCCTTATCAGTCCTAGCAATCTCAAGACCAAGAAAAAATTTTAAATCCCCAAGATCCTTAATCGTGAAAGTCTGATCAAGCTGCTGTTTTAGACTAGTGATGGCTTTAAGATCATTTCCAGCCAAAATTATGTCATCAACATAGACAAGTGCAATGGTAAAAGACTTATCATGACTACGAACAAACATAGAGTAATAAGCTTTGGACTATTTGTAACCAGCAGAAGTTAAAAAATTGGACAATTTAATATTCCATTGACGACTTGCTTGTTTCAAACCATAAATTGACTTGTTAAGACGACAAACTGGGTTCTTAAATCCAGGAGGAACTACTAAACCTGGAGGAATCTTCATGTAGACCTCCTCATCAAGGTCACCATGAAGGAAAGCTGTATTAACATCAAGTTGATGCAAGTGCCAGTTATTAATTGCAGCTAATGATAATACAAGACGAACAGTGGTGTGTTTGACTACTGGTGCAAATGTTTCTAAGTAGTCTAGACCAGGTGTTTGAGTATACCCCTTAGCTACCAAAAAATGATTTAAACATTTCTATGTCACCATTAGAAAGAAATTTAATTTTGAAAACCCACATGTTTCCTATGGCAATCTTACCATCAGGTAACTCAACAATAGTCCATGTATTTGTTTTATCTAAGGAAGCCAACTCAGAATTACAAGCTTCTGACCACCTAAGATCCTTAATGGCTTCTTTGTAGGATTTAGGTTCTAGAATAGCAGAACTGGCCAGAATGTATTTCTTGTATTCTGGGCTCAAATTATCAAAAGTCATAACCTTAGATAAAGGAAATGTAACACCATTACATTCTACAGCACATATGTAATCATCTAGCTTTTTGGGACGCACCTTAACACGAGGAGGCCTCGCATAAGGTGGGGGTTCTACTGCCTGAATAATATCAACTAGATCTAGAGGTTCCTCAGGTGGAGGAACAGATGTATCTAAAATCTCAGCAGAATTAGGCAAAGCAGAGGTAAAAGTAGATGGTGAAGGTGATTCAGATGGAGTGTAGGGAACTATTGTATCCTGAACTTGAATGCAAGGAAAACAGAAGTCAAAGTCAAGGGTGGATTGAGAGTTAGCAAAAGGAAAAACATGCTCATGAAATACAGTATCCCTTGAATGAAAGATATTATGTGAGACCAAGTTGTAGAGCCTATGCCCTTTAACAGTGTTAATGAATCCCAAGAAGACACAAGGATCAGCCCTTGGGGCAAATTTTGGTCGACTGTGTTGTAAAGTGGATGCAAAAACTAAACAACCAAAAACCCTGAAATCACTATATGCAGGTTTGGTGTGAAATATGAGTTCATAAGGAGATAGATTCTTTAAAAGTGGAGAAGGCATCCTATTAATTAAGTAAACAGAATGTAGAATTGCAAATCCCCAGAATGAGATTGGTAAAGAAGCTTGAAACATAAGTGCTCTAGCAACAGCCAATATATGTTGGTGTTTCCTCTCAACACGACCATTTTGTTGAGAAGAAGCTACACAGGTCGTTTGGTGTATAATACCAAACGTATTATAGAAAGATGGAATATTAAACTCTTGACCATTATCTGTTCTTATAGTTTTAATTTTAGATGAAAACTAAGCTTAGGAATGATTTTAATGTTTCCAATATGTGTAACTTGAACTTTTACACCATTTGGTAAAGAAACAGATACGTTATTTATGGTTTTATATGTGTGAAAAAGATGCAAAACCGAAACAACATGATCTGTGGCACCACTATCTACTATCCAATCCATGTAAGTTAAGACTGAATTGATAGAGAATAGATGCATACCAGTATCTTCTGTAGAAACAATGTTGAGCCCAACATGTTGTGGAACATAACCAGAATCAGCAGGCTGAGGGACTGTGCCAGAATCAGCAATCGGAGGAACAAGAACAGAATCAGCTGAAGTAGGAAGAGGGACTTCTGGTGTGGAAGCAAGCTGTCTAGCCGAGATGACCAGATTAGCAACCGGAATAGCAGCCATACGCTGCACTTGCTGAGACTGAGTCTGATTCAGAAGGGACTGATACTGAGCTCTAGTAAGTACCACAGAGTCATCAGTAACTACTCCAGTAGGCGGATTAGGAGACTCAGAGTCTGCTACAGTAGCATTGACTCGGCGATGCTTATATCCAGGCGGATATCCATGGAGCTTATAACATCGATCCACTGTGTGCCCATACCCTTCACAATGAGTGCAGTAAGGGCGCTTCTTACCCCCACCAGGGCCTTGAACAGAAGACCCCTGACCCTTGCCCTGACCAGAATGTTGACCCTTCGAGGTTCCATGAGCAGCAAGAGCAGTAGGAAGGGATGAAGGCAAACCAGACTGTCGTTCATGCTGAGCTAGGCTAGAAAACACCTTATTAATAGACGGCAGAGGATCATTCAATAGTAGTTGAGACTTGATATGACCAAAACTCTCGTTCAGCCCTTTCGAAAACCTAATAACCTGATCCCTACGTACATACTCCCGTGGAATCGACGAAGCAGAGCAGGCACACTTAGGATTACAAGTGCACACCGGGAGAGGCCTAAGAATCAAGAATTCTTCCCATAATACCCGAAACTTAGTAAAATAGGCACTGACAGACAACGAACCTTGCTTAAGAGCAGCGATTTCATCATAGATATCCGAGATTCGGATCTCATTACCTTCACTGAAACGTTCTCGAAGGTCCTCCCAGGCTTCCATAGCTGTGTTGAACCACAGAATACTCTGTGCAATCTCGGGTGAAACTGAACGCTGAATCCACCCAAGCACAAGAACATTGGCCTGATCCCAAGCACTCCAGAGAGGATCATCTGGAGACGGGACCGGTGAACCAGAATCAATCAATGGAAGCTTGTTTCGTGCATGCAATCCCATTCGCATCGACCGCGCCCAACTGTTGTAGTTGGAACCAGAAAGCGGCACCGTCACAAGCTGCTGAGCAGAGAGATCGCCATTGGCCACAAAGAAAAGATGCGCCGGCGAGAGCGAAGCTCCGATAGACGCCGAGCCACCAGCCATAGCACTCACCGGAGGATAACTTCCCTCTGGTGTGTGGTACATGTTTCACTTGCAGCTGTTTGCATGTTGCGAAACATGATCCACATGTAAAAAGTTAAAAGTCCCCAGATGATAGAAATGGCGGTATGAAATTATATAACCGGCAGAGAGGAATTGCCTTGCCCCCTCCCTCTGTTACTCCAGATATGGCCCAAACGAGATTGCAAACTGGGCTTTTATCGCAATAAGTCAAGGAGGAGAGGCACTACCCAGCCCAGCCCAGCCCAAGCACTACAGAAAGAACGATCAGCCCATGGACTCGGCCTAGCCCGTATATCTTAGAAACCCGCCAGAAAAGGTAAAAACAAGCCCGCCGTTTAGTTTCTCTCCACCTGCAAGTCGTTGATTTGCCGTTTCCGGGCAAAATTCCCCACGAAATCCTCCGTTCCTCTCTCTCTAATCGGCTGTTCTCTCCTCCCTCTTTCAACTACGTGCAAGGAAGAGGAAAAACAGACCCAGCTCAAAGATTCTCTTTTTACTAGAGGGAAAGAACCAGAGAATCCAATCAAACAAACAACCTTCCCCAATTCTCAAACCCCACAACGGAAAATCTGATTTGCAATCTCCGGATTTAGCCATCTATTTCCGCCATTGATAAGGTGTTGCAACCACTAATTTTCCCCTTGGTTCCTTTGGGTCATTTGCTTGATTCTTCTTTTCAATTTTAATTCCCTCGAACAATCTTTTCCTTCTCTTTCTCCTCCCTTCGCCTTCCCCCCCTTCGAATTTTCCTAGAAAGAGGAGGGAAGGGAATTTATTTTCCAGTTTTTTTCTCCGCCACGATATCTCTGCCTCTCCTCTACTCGACCCTTGAATGAAAATTCGAGCAAGTTTGACTTCCGAGTCCCAAATCGTTGGTTTGGGACTAATCTTGCGATACCCCATTTGACCATTTGAGCCCAATTTCGTTTCTGATTAGGAGTTTTTCTTCCGAATCAAATCGCTACGCTCTGTCTCTGTCGGTCGCCGGAACCCTAGAATCGGTGATTTGGGGCCGGCTTGATTTGTTTCGAATCGGGTGCTTCAAGATTAGAGGGAAATCAGTTCTGAGAAGCTGGAGATTCGTGGTGGGTTTCTGAAAGTCTCGATCTTTTGAATGTTTGGGGATCAGAATCCAGATGCGAAGATAAAATCACTTGGAAGCTAGTTTTCGCTTTTGGGGGAAACATTCATGGAGACTCGATCTCCAAGCTTGGCCTTCGTGATCCTTGGGGTTGCTTTTACCGCCTTCTTTGCGGTCTTTGTTGAGTCGTACCACGTTGTATCTAACGATAGCTCTGAATCACCGCCGCCACCGTCTGATAGCAAGAAATCGTCGTCATCTCCACCGCCGCCGCCACCTAAGTTGAAAGCCGAGAAACAAGCTTATGAACAGCCACCGCCCCCGCCCCTGGACAGCAATGGCAAATCCACCTCCACCTCCTCGTCCTCTGGCAGCGATGAAAAACAGCACAAGAAACACCACCACCATCATCTGCCGCCGCCGCTGCAGAAAAAGCACAAGCGCAAGAAGATGAACCCCGGGAAGATGATCGGATTGGTTTTCGCTGGAGTTGCAGCTATCTTGCAAGTAGGTGTTATTGGGTTCTTGGTTTTCAAGAGAAAGCAGCTAATCAAAGATAGATATGAACCTTACTCTGTCTCATAAGGTTTTCTTTTCATTTTCCTTACCTTTAAATGATTATTTATATTTCTTCTTCTTTCAAGTTCAAGTTCTTATATCATCATTTGATTCTTTGGAGAGGGCGGGGGCAATACTACTTGTTGGAAAATTCTTTTGTTTGAGATTCTTTGGTGGTGATGGTGGTGGTGGTTGTGGATTGATGATCAATGTTAGCAGAGTTTGTGAGGAGGAAGGGAAGGTTTGTCTATATGGGTCCAATGAGGTTTGTCTATGTAAAAAAAAAAAAGAGCAAAATTGGGGTAATAGGTGACTGGCATTTTCCCTTCATTTGATTGTTACTTTAACTGAATTTTCTTCCCTTGATCTTGTTTGATCGTTACACAAGCCTATAATGCAAAGTGGAGTTAACTCTCTGTCTTCCTTGTATTATATCGGTTAATCTTGATTCTATTATGTCTTAGGAAATGAATGAAGGGAATGTGAAGGATTGGTCATTGATAGTGCCTCCTTTGTTAAGCTTTACATTTCTGCTACTGCTAGTATCATTAATTGGTTGCAGATGTTCATGTTTCTGTTTTGATATTTCGGAGGTAGTGCAATGTTGAATTCAAGCTCGCAGAACAGTCTCTTTTTCATCACATGGAGAGTGTTGGCTGTTTCTCTTGTTCGATGTTGCTTGCTAGTTCTGGATAGTGTAGATAGCTTATTAGCCAGCTTTGGCTGGAAATGGTTATATTTATCCGTTATCACGAGTTGCAGTCTTCCTAGGCAAACAAGTTTGTCGATAGGTTCGTAATGGTGCTTGCAATTTTCAGTTTCAGTGTGGGGAATCTCCAAACCTCTTTGGATGTCTTCTAAAGTGCTCATCTATATTGGAACCTTTGTTCATAAGTAGGTACCGCTCATCTGTATTCTGATACGGTGCGAGCTTGCTTTTTGAATCTGAAGCAGCATAACCTTTTATCTATCATGTCTGTGAGTCTGTTGCTGATGCATTTGCAGTAGTTAAATTGTAGGTAGTTTTATAGTCTGTTCCTCTTGGTCATCATCTCTGTCAATTCGTGCTATATAGGCTAATCCTACGTCATGCGCCATGAAAAGGGGTACGCATTTTTAGCTCTAGACTCTTGCTTGTAATTTAACCGTGGGCAAATATCTTGAAGTAAAACAAGTTGAGCAAGCTGGTTGCATTGCATCAAAACTTCGGTGGGGTAGGCTATGATTGTTCATAAGGTTGGAGGCTGCATCTTGCTCAGTTCAGAAGGCCACTTGGCATAGAAGTAGAAAATGCATGCTAGTTTTTCCTTTCTAAAGTCATGTAAAAGTTTGCCTGGACAAACCAGGTCATTAGCTCGGGTCAATTTAGGTTGTGGGTATTGCAGTTTATTTTGAGTTACAGGTCATTGTGCCTTAGGTCAATTTGGAGTAATAGTGTTTGATCTAACCCCTGATAGTGTGGGCTAGACAAGTTAATAGGGGTTCATTCCGGTTAGGTTGGTTCGATTTGGGGGGTTCAGCTAGATGTGGCTGCAGGTCAATAAAACTCATGTCACTTGGGGTTACTGGTTGAATTCATAAGGTTTGATCTACTGGTAGAGTCAGTGTGGGTTTATCCGAACTGGACCAGCCAGGGAAGGGGATCATAAATAAGCCACACCTCTTATGTAAGAAGTCCTGGTGGTTGACATGACAAACTTGTGCAGAAAAAGTCCAGCTAAACGGAGTGGATAGGTCCAGAAATTGTGATTTGTGCCAATTTGGGGAATGCGTTATTTGTTGACTAGCAACAGTAAGAAGCAAACATAATTTGGTGTCATCATTTGTCGTGTTCTTTGTAAATCTATGGGATTGGATGAGCTGAGGTGGATTTTTGGATTCTTTGTGGTTCCTTGCTGTGTTTGACATGGGTGTTTGTGGAATCTCAATATGAGCTTGATCGCCATATAATTCCTTTAACAAGGATGTAATATTAATAATAGTTATCTGGTGAATCAGTCAGTTTCCCACTGAGCTGCATGAATGAACGAATGAATGAAGTACTTAGCCATGAACGCGTGTTGTAAAACTGCTGTCCACGAAAATATGACATGTTGGCCCCTCTACCTGCTAGGCTGGGCATGAGCCATTAGCCAGTAATAGTGCAATTATAGTGGCAGTTGAAAGCAGCTGTCATGGAAATGACTTGTCGTTTTGAATGTATGAATGAATGAATGACAGCACCAAAAAGACATTGCTTTGCACCTTTTTCAGCATTTGCATGCTCATCAAATCAAACTGAAAAGAACTGATATCATTCAAAAGGGAAATCCCAAATAAAGTTAGAAGATGAAGAATCTGTATCAATGGTTGCTGGAAGTTCAATAAGAATCAATCTTTGCTGATATGAAGATTGGTTTGTTCCCCATATGTCCCGCCAATTCCCACCCCGCCACACTCGTTTGTCTTACTCTTTGGGCGTCAGGAAGGAAGTATGAAGGCTGTCTGAAAATCCCAGGCAAGACCATATGGGGAAGGTATATATCTGGTCATGCAGTTGCAGTAGAGTAGTGGACTGCTTGCCCTGGCCTACTTATCTTCTTCACGTAATGGAAGCTCACCTACTCTTTCAGTTCAAGATGTGGGGGGATGATATGAATTCAATTTTGATATGGTACCAGTACTGTTCTTGACGAAGAGTTTTTCCTACACGGTTCAGTTCGGCGTGATTAAAAGAGTTTCAATTACGAACCTTATGCAATGTCCCTTCACACGTTGCTCAAATGAAGTCGCTTGTTACAAACTTGAGTTATGCACAAATCCGTTCTAGAGACTCATGGAAATTTAAACGTGAAACATTTTAGCCAGAAGGTTTGATACTATATCGAGAACGAATCATCTCAACAAGATAAACCTTACGATATTAATATTAATCTTAATAGCTTCAATTCATAACTACATCAGCCAAAACCTAGCAAACCCCAATCTTGTGTTTCTTTTCCTTATGGGCAGCAAGATTTTTCTTTTTTGCATACAAGTTGACATAATGATGATGTACATTTATGAAGAAAGGATCTTTCATTTCTCCCAGCTGATAACAAACAGACAGAACAGTACCCTCCTCCTTTCACAAAGTAAAAATGAAAGCAGAAACAAGAAAGAAGAAGCTGCTTTCTTTCTTTGCTGACCCTACATTATTAAATCCAAAACAACACTGCAGCTCAACAGAAGAAGAAACCCCAAATTTTGCACCCCAGCCACAAGTTCTCAAAACCCACACATTATCATATTACTATCACCCACCCAACAAGTACTCTTTTGGCACCACCAATAAAGCTAAAAAGATCCATCAATGCTCCCTGCAGACCATCAACAAGAAACCAACAAACATTTTAAACTGTGTGATCCTTTTTATCAATAATGAATGATTGGTCTGATTAGTTAATACTGAAACTGTAGTTAGAAACTTATATACCATTAGGAGAGCCTTGAGCTTGATGCAAGATCTAGCCAAGAGTCTGCCGCACCACCACCAAGCCCAAAGAAATGGTGCATTGGCTTGTGGGATGATGAGGACATCTCTTTGCTGTCACTGCTACCCTCTTCCACCTTGATCAATGGCCTGTTAGTAATTGCTGAAATTGATGATGATGATGACTTGAAATCAGCTCCCAAGACAAAACAATGCTGTTCCTGCTGGTGATGATAATCTTGTTTTGATGATGGATATGAGTAAAAGTTGTCAAACTCTGGTTGTGGTGATGACCCATATTGATGGTGATTAAGTTGCTGATCCTCTCTCACTCCTTGGAGGTACCTTTTTGTAATTTTGTTTTGAGTGGGACACAGCAAGTAAAATAAGGTTAATTAATCACAATCACAACATAATCAAGACAAAAATCCCTTAAACAGGATGACTTCAATGCTTGTAACAGACCCAATAAACCGTTTTAAGTACTATTAGTCATGTTTTAAGTAGATACCTGTAGTCTTTGTCAGAGGCAGGATGGTGATGATGAGAGGAAGAGAGAGAATCCATGAACAGATTAGGAGCAGTGGTGGTCTTACAACAAGAGGAGGAATTAGAGCAAGATGAGCTATTAGTACTACTGTTGTTATAAAGGAAAGTACTATTGAGAAAGTTTTGGCCATTCAGAGGGGCTTGCTGCTGGTGGACATCAGAATCTAGTGATGATGATGTAGATGAGGAAATAGATAAAGGGTTGATCAGTGAAGGATTGTTGTAGGTAGTAATGTAAGGATTGTGGTAATAGTTGTTATTGCTTGTAGTGGTGTTACTAATAGGTGAAGTTCTGGGAGTATTTGTGGTAGTGGAAGGAGAAGATGAAGAAGAAGAGATTTCCACAGGCTTTCTTGAACGGTTTTTCCCTCTATGCATGTGTCTGTCACAGTATTTGGAGCCAGGGTATGCTTCTTTGGCGCACCTCCATTTCTTGCCATCAGTTCTTCTGCACCTTCCTGGCTCTGGGTCTCCCTTTTTACCAAAACCCACCTGAAAACATCCCCACCCAACTGCCACAGTAACCCACACACCAAAAAAGGCCCCAACTTCATCAGTAAAAGTTTAATCAATTCTGGAGAAGCTACATAAGAAGAAGCATTTCTATTATCATCAAATATATTGGTCCCCGAAGCCATCGCAAATACACATCAAAACCATTGCAGAAGCTTTTGCGACGGATTTATCATCTTTTGCGACGGATTTCTTATAGAGATATCTACTTCTCAATTCTCATTGCTGCCCTATTCGAATCGGATTGAACCCATGATTAAAAACCAAAACCCACTTGAAAACATCCCACCCCACTGCCAAAAAAACATCCAAAAGATCTCAACTTTCACCAAAAAAAAATCTGTACTTTCAGCAGGTTTTTTCTTCCTTTTTTTGTAGCTATATGCAAGCTAGAAGATATGCATATGGAAATCAATAAATTGGGGTTGATAGTTTACTTGAAGCAAGGGAGGAATCAATGCTTCTCTTGACGGAGAAAAGGAGCTCAGGAGGAATGGGGACACCAGAGACCATGTACTTGTAGATGAGAGCTTGGTGCTCCAGTTCTTGCCACTGTGTTGCTGTGAATGGAGAAGAACAAGAAGATGCCCTATTTCCTGCTCTTGCATTACTCAACATGTTTTACTTCTTCTTGGGACCAAAATAGGGAAAGTGAAAAGGAAAGAAGCAAAACTACTTAAGAAGAAGAAGGAAGAAAGCTGATGATCAACAGCTTTGTCTGTGACTATTGATGAGTGGGACACAGAAGGGGAATGAAGGAACACAGGAAGAGAAAGGGAAGAGAAAATGAAGCCAAATCTTATATAAGGGTTATTGGTTGCTATAGCTAATGGGGAATGGCTATATAATTTGTCCTCTTTTATATTTGGTCTGAGTGAGTGCTCAGTGCTAGATAGCTTAGCTTGCTGCTGCTGCTCTCTTCTCTCAGGCCTCAAGACGCCTGCTATATATTTCTGCTGCCTGGCTATAGCTATACCTTTGTTATTGCCGCTGCTATTTTCTCTCACTATCTAATTCCCTGACAATATTTTTAATAAAATAAAAAATCAATATTTGGATATTGAGAATTTAATGTGCTATGTTGTAATTACGATGTTTAACCAATATGCTCTTGTTGATTATGGGTTTGTTTGTTTGAGTTATTTGATACCAAATGATTTAATTGAGTTAACTTTATATCAGATGAGGAGGGTAATCCATCTTATTGTCTGCATCATTTTCTCGTGACTCTAGCTCCTAGTGTCATCGGAGCTATCGCCTTCAAGAATGAGTCTTAATTTATCCGATGTGAGACTTCTGGAGTCGTTACCTATTATAAAAATATTTAACTTAAAAATATTATTTAAACTTAGAAAGTACTCGTAATCATATGTTTTGTTGGTTGAAAATGAATTTATTACGTGGTTGGTTTTATGAGGATAGGAAACAAGATAATGAAATATTAAATGTAAAGGAAAAATGATAATATTATACAAATGACTTAACTAAAAATTGTTAAACAAACAATATATTCGCAAATGTCTACATTCTCAAATATCTATATTTCTCAAATGTTTACACTTGAGCAAATGACTAGTTCTATAAATAATTCATGCAAACGATCCCTATAAATTATATGGGATCGTGCCTAGTCAATGTTTTTACTTGCATTTTTTTCGTTCAATTTTACTTATATTTTAGATAGGCTAAACAGAAGATGTATTGAGAAAATTCCTTTATCAGTACTCTCTCCATTATACCTAATTCATTCTCAATAAGATGGACAAATGCATGTATTTGTAGATATGTGTCTCAATATTAAGGGACAGTTTTTTGAGCAAAAAATCACAAATTATACATATATTTATTTGGGGGAAAATTGTAGTACAAATGTGAAAGGTGGTACATTTATCCCTAAACACTTTACAATTGAATCAGCTCCATAAGTCGGTAAGTATTGTTTTTGTGCATGAAAAATCAAAATAGGATTCAATGAAAAAAAACAGAAATTAAAGAATTAAAAAAAGAGAAGGTAGGGCAAAGGTGTAAGAGGATTGAAGAGAGGGATGGTTTTTGTTTTGTCTTTAATGTTGAGCTGCTTGGCTTTTGGTGAATCTTCTCTCTTCTTTCCTTCCTTCACCACATCATGAACTTGGGAATGAGTGCCGCTGTCGTTATATGGTACTGTGAAGAAGCTAAGCTAAGCTAGCTGCTGCCCAAAGCTGCTGCCCAAATATCTACTTTGGAAGGGAGGTGAGGTGAGGTGGGTTGTACCAATCTTTGTCACTATTATGTGAGACATTTCAACTCCTTCACTGTCGTTTGGATGGGTTAATTGTCATTGTGGTATTTGTAAAGTCAAATAACTCATTTATTGTTCATGTGGTATTTCAGTGGTAATTGAAATAAATTATCTCGTTTGGCTGAACCATGCAAATGTGGTATTTGACATGTGGTATTTGGTAAAAGCAGAGTGATAAAACGAGTTATTTCGAAATAACACATGGGTATAAGTTATTTCAAATAAACTCACTGTCCAAATAACTCATTTCAGTAAAACGCTGTCAAACGAGTTATTTACGTCCAAATAACTCATTGTGAGTTATTTGAACCCAAATAACTCGTACAAATACTCCATCCAAACGACCCTTGAGTAGTTCCTTGCCCCTCTTTGGCTCTTTCTATGATCGTTCCATGCGTATATTTGTTGATTCATCAAAATCTATTTGTGATCTTATTTCAACTACAAAATGCGATTTGTGGGGGCATGATTTCATCGTGTTATTCTGATGAAGTGGTCGTTCATCGTCCTTTTAGGAGGTTAAGTTTGTTCGGTAATATTAAAAGTTCGAAATTTTACAGGTTAAGCACCATAATTGATTGGACTAAGCTCAAGGATGTTGGTAAATCGCTAGTTGCAATGCTTGGGCTTGGAACCTTGGGTTGGTATAGTCGAGTTGGTAGTTGGGAAATTTCAGTCGACGCTCAAAATATGTCAAAAACTCTCCGAGATCGTTTTGAAAATGTTTTGCATCCCATAGCATGGGATGAAAGGATCGATGCCCTATTTTGCGAGATTTGAGGCATATGTCCAGCCTAATAATACACTCGAGGCCTAAGCCTAGAGGTTAGCGTGCAAGTTCACTTCATACTCGATTTATAACTTTGCCTATAAAATTATACTTATCATATTCATTGAAAACTCTATCAACAGCTCGAATTATTCGAAATAATCAGAAATCCACACACAACTCGTAGATCAATTAACAAACCCTAATAAGTAGTACCAACCGTCCTTTTGGGCAAACAATTGTCAAAACACTGACAAGTGCATGCCATTGGAGGCTGCAAAAAAGGAAGAAAAAGTGATGGAATGTCATTGCTTTCTGTTACTCATGTCCCAAAGAGATGAAACTTTCTCATCTCTAGAACTCGATTCATGGGTTGTCGTGTTGATGATACGAGAGCAGAAGAAGAGCATTACTCTGTTGTCTGGTTATGGCCTTGGCAAAAACTGAAGAATGGGGCGAGGTAAGTTTGGGCAAGAAAGAACAAGGGTTGCACTGAGGCCGGTACAATCTTTTTGATGGAGTTTTGGCTGATGAAAAAGATGGCCTATAATGGAGCAAGTGAAAGACCATTGGTTCAATGGATGGTCTCACTTGTTTGCTATCTATTTAAAGCAGAGACGTGCCTTCCTTTTCTCTTTCTTTTTGGCCCTCTGGCAAAAAAAGTTTGTTGGCAGGCAGGGGTGAAGTGTCAGTGAGGGGCAAGTGCCACCACCATGAGGAAGAGTTTTATTCTACACCATTGATGAGGTAAGTGGTTCCCTTCCAGCTTTCAATTTCTTTTGTCTCTTTGCTTTCAGGAGGGCATGGTTGATTCCCAGTAAAATTTGGATCGTGTAAAATCATGAAGATTGGAGGGTTTTGGGTTCATCGTGAGATCCACGAATTTGTTGATCCTGAATGTATGAAGCAAACAATGGATTTTGGACAAAGTCAATGATGATCCAAATTCTCATCAAATCCATCAAGCAAACAAGTTCTCAATTTAACCCACACTCATTTTTATGCTGCAAAATTAACCGATAAACAGTTTATTGTTAGTCCGTTACTAGGTAAAATTTTCCTAATTATATTTTATAACTGTTATGTAAGATAAACATACTTTACGTTATCATTACATAATGTTTATTGTGTTTTACGTAATGTGATCTGTGAATCATGGTAAAGTAGGTAACAAAAATTAAGTTACCTGACTTCAACGCATGTGAAGAATTTTCCATATGATTCCATTTCCCTTAATTGTTCACTTAATAACGCTAGTATTATCGGCCTTGAAGTTTGCACCTATTCATTAATCAATATAGATTTTGCATAGGAGTGGTATGGTTCTCAAGCTTAACCTTGAGGAAGCACACTAATACAATCATGTCCATGGAGACAGCCTCCTTAATGTTTAGAACACATGTATTTTCCAAATGGATGGATTTGGTGGTTGATAGAAGCATGTGGTTATATTTGAGGTTGAGGTTGAGGTTGTAGAGGCCTTCGTTAAGGAAATTTTTATGTGTATATTTTGTTCATCCTTGTTTGTATATTCTTTTTAAAATATGCTTAAAAGTTAAATTTGCATAGCAAATGTATGATAAATTGTGCTTTTTGTGGATGTTGGTTAGATTGCAAACAAGTTAACCATGCTTTGTGTTGGTTATATTACTTTATTATGAGAGAAATCAAATTATCAAGTTTGTTGGTAGATGCCAGAACCCTAATCCTCGGAGATCAGTGAGAATATCAAGTATCAATATTTATGAATACTCAACTTTTTTTCATGCGAGCACACAATTGAAAATCACCAACGCAAATAGCACCAGTGTCAACAGATTTTGTACCCGTTGTACAACTATCACAAAATACTATTGGTGGCGGTTAAAATCGACACATGAAAGTCCGGGCATGACCAATTTCTCCCAAGCACCATGTTGTAATTGACCCATTCGATAAAGTACGAATATCGTATGAGTTTTGATTCTTGATTGATTAGGGTATAGCTTGACAAGCTAGACACATCTTTTCTTTCTAGCTCTTCTATCTAAGTTGGGCGGCATTTAGGGCTGCAAACGAGTCGAGTCGAGTTTTTGCTTAGCTTGAGCTCGGCTCGTTTATTAATTTTTTAGCTCGAGCTCGGCTCGAACCCGAATTTTGATCATCCAGCTCGAGCTCGAGCTTGACTCGATTAAAAATAATCCAGCTCGAGCTCGGTAAATGCTCATTAACACAGCTTGTCAAGCTGAGTACAAGCTCGGCTCAAGATAAGCTCGATTTGGAACCATTCTTGCTGAAAAAATGTGTACAAATAAGAATATTAGAAATTAAAAATGATAAAAAAAACACTAGAAACTAAAAATAACATCAAACTTCCATACGCATACTTATTAACAAGATAATTTTCATATTCAGAAGAGTAATTAATCCTTCCACAAGCTTTAAACAATCCAGCTCGCGAGCTTAGCTCAACAAGCCACCGAGTCAAGCTAGCTCACGAGCTTATCAAGCCGAGCATGATCTAGCTCAAGATTGGCTCGTTTACTAACGAGCCGGCTCACAAACCGGCTTGTTAAACAACGAGTCGATTGTCAAACGAATTTTTTCCGATTCGAACGCCGAGTTACTCGCGAGCGACTTGGCTCATTTGCAGCCCTAGCGGCAACTATACAGTGCTGCAACATGCTGTTACAGAAGGATATATATAGATTATTGAAAATGTACCAATGAATTTGTGTTTGACTTTAGCCATTTTCTGCCCTATCCTATAGAAGAGGGGGAACTGGTCTATCTAGCTAGCTCTTTTTCAACAGATGAATATCTAGCATTTTAAGTTTAGTTGATAAAAATCAATCGATATCCCGTGCAAAAATCAATTGATTTCTCATGCAAATCCAATTTTAGATAAAAGCCCTTGTACATCAACTATTTCATTATTGAGGAATGCTCAATCAGTGTTGGATGGTTTATTTTTAACATGGGCAAGTATACAATGTAGTATGCTTACAACGAAGTAGTAAGTGAAATAAACAAATATGGTGGTTGATAGCTAATCAAGCCACCAAAAAAGAGCCTTTTTAGCCACTAAATAGGCAGCTCTGTCAAAATTCTTATGAATGCAATGACAAAAACACATAATAAACCCATAAAAGAATATAAACTGCCACCGCACGCAGAGCTCAGCCTTCTTACGAGCCACTGCTTGGAAACATCCGCTAGGTCGCCAAAATCACAACAACTTCTCCTGCAAAACAAAAACAAGGAAAGACGGTCGAAGCAATCAGTGTTAGATGGTGTAATATTGCTCTTATTTTTTATTTGAAAGTGATAAAATATTGTTCATTGATTAAAAGATAGTTAAAATGATAAGTACTCTAGATGGAATTAGATACTAAAAATATCGACTATAAGAAATGTCAATCAAATCGTATATCTTGACTCTTTTTTATCGTTATTATTATTATTGAAAAGGAAGATATGAGGGATCTCTATCCTCAAACAAGTGTCCAAAACATAATATGCTAAGATTTCTTCACTACAAAGAAAACGATAGAGATGGATTTTTTGTGCTTCAATTGAATTTTTTGTTGTTGTTGGATGAAGCCCTAAACATTGTGACTGAGCATTCTGAATACTTCTGACCAAACACACATGCTGTGCATTATTCTGACCAGTTTCCTCTTCATTTTTATTTTAATTTTAATCGATATATATATCCTCTATATATTTTTTTTTCTTATATAACATTTTATTGTACTACCTTTCCCCTTTGTGCTTTGTGTGCCTAGCCTGCCTCAATTAACAAGGGCCAGCCTTTCATTGAATAGCCCAGCAAATAAAAATAAAAATAAAAAACAAGAAGAAAAAACCATATTTCCTTGAACACATCTCTTTCCATATTAGTCACACAGACTCTTTTCACTGTGAAGGGACATTTTTGGTTTTGGCAGAGAGAGTCAAAATTCCCAGAGCAGAAAATATATAGGCCTGCCCGCCTGGGCCAGTGGGCCTTGTTCTGCCTTCTGCTGCTGACTCTTGCTGGGAATAATTTCAGGGCCTTTTGCTGCTGAGCCCAGTCAGTTATCATCATTTCTTGACAATAAAAAGGGGGAAGAGGGATTAATAAAAGAAGAAAAAATCAGGAGAAAAATAGGCTAATATAAAAAGCTGTTCAGGGGAATTCCTTCTTTCTTCTTCTTCTTCTTATATTTGATTTTCCAAGTTTCTTTATCGGGACTCAAAATCTAAAAGCTATAGCAGCGTACAAATAGGAGTCGGTGTTTTCTTTTTACAAATATCAAATCAGAGAACGACTCAGGAAATGGAAGTATTTTGTTTACTAGCTCTGTGCCCGGGCCTTTGGCCGGGTCAATTTGCTCAAATATAATGCATTGCGTGGGGTCATGTAAGCTTTCTATTGCAACTCTTTGAGTCAGATACTCAGGTCAACCTACATATGAGGACTAAATTTTTCACGGCTTAGAACTTGGTGCTTCCATTGTTAGCTTGTGCTGTAGTTTGAGTTGTACTATTGCATTGTTGTCTGGAATGCAAGTTATAGTTTCTTTTTCACAGTCGTTAGCAATGGTGATCTAGCAATAGCCTCACTCGATGTAGATCTGGTTGCGGAGCTGTTCATGTTGATTGTATCTTCAATCTCTATTTCATTGTCCTGTGAAAATATGGCATTTGTCATTAAAGTTCTGAAACATACGTGGATGCATTGTATGGTTGGTACCCATGTTAGCTTATAAACAAAGAAATCATCTCCTCATGAGTTCGAAATCTAATTGGCAATTGCATAATTTGCATTTAAGTGGATACATTTTACAATGTTATATAGTATTGGTGCTATAGGTTTTTGCTTCTATGATACAACTTAAAATTGTACATTCACGTTATGGTACAACTTCAGATTGTACTTATACTTTTTGTACAAATTCTTTTATAGTACAACTTGAACTTGTACCTTTATGTGATGGTACAACTTTAAGTTGTAAAGTTGTACCATAACATAATGGTAAAAATTGCTTTATGGTACAACCTAAACTTATACATTTAATATTATGGTACAACTTTAAGTTGTACATTAAAGCACCAACGTTATGTAGCATAGTAGAAGTGCTCATTTAAGTGAACAAAGACTATAACCTATAGAAAACAAATAGTAAACACAATGTGGGTAACGTGGTTGAAGGAATTCAACAAATAAACCCCAAAAGCAATTAATTTGGATGACTTGATACATCAAAGTACAGTGATGAATTTGATCACAAAGCTTTCAAAACGTTCACATGATTGAACAATGTATCACAATTATACATCAACCATAATAAAATCATTTATGGAACTATCAATTCGTACTGGTGCTTGCCTTGCTTGGGAGTTTGATGAGGACATTACAGTACTGCTTGAACTGCTAACTCCTATCACTTTTCCACTCTTCCAACTCTTCGGGATTCATCGCCATCGATTTTTACTCTAACTTCGAATTTGTTACATTAGGGCAGCTATAGTTCAACAGTGTATTGGTTTCAAATCAGAACCAAAGAGACTATATGGGAATTACTTGAGATTGAAGTGGCAAATTACCCGATATAAACATTTAGGCAGGGAAGAAGAACATCCGTTTTGGGCTATGAAAGGCTTCTTCTAAGACACTGGTCTCGAACTCCAAACTTAAGTCACAATTTAGATTTACAGGCAGGAAACATGGTTCCTTCGCCACAAAATTGCAAAAAAGTAAAGAAGAAACAGGGATGAGCATATTCAGAAATCAACTGAAGAGGAAGATTCGGATAAAAAATAAACTTTATTTCTTCATAATCTGCCTCCCTTAATAATTTTTAATCAATCTGTTAAGGGAACAATTAATTCAAAATTCAAAACTATACCCACATATACCCAGACTAACTACCATGGCAAAGCAAAGCACAGCTTTCACATCCGAATTCTGCAGTAGGGAATTCCAAACTCCCATTCTCTTCTTAGTAACGGGGAGTGTAGTTTGAATGTTGTAAAGCGGCTTGTGACTAACCTGTAATTTGCAGAGTGTAATGGTGTGAATGGGTGAGTTTGATTGAGACGAATTGGGGCTGGTGGAGAAGGCGAATCGGTGGCGCAGTTTCACCTACCAATAACCCCGCCATATGTGGATGGAAAAAAGTATATTGCAAGTGGAAATCGGGGGAGAGGCGACTGGCGGTTACAGACGCATCTTCGCTACCGCCTGCATCCTTAATGTTGTTCATTTTTTCGTCTTTGCCCTCGTTTCTCGTTCATGGCTTAATCCGGCAGCAGAGGAGTAAATTAAGGAGCGAGACATCAAACATTCGTCGCCGGGCATGTCGGTTTCACGTCGCTTCCCACCCTCTCACGAAGAAACAAAATGCCCCAATCCTGAATTCGATTCCCGTTCCAAGTTTGAGTCGGAGAAAATTGAGGTTGAATGATTCTCTATGACTTGTGAGAATCTGTTTGGGGGTTGAAAAGAAGAAGAAGAGGGAAAAACACAGATGCTATTCCCTTCCCGCGTGTAAAAGAAGAAAAAAAAGTAAACATATCCCCGAAAATTGTCGAGGGATTCGGTTTCCAAACCTCTTCAAAAAAAAAAAAAAACATGTGGCGGACTGCTTTTGGATAAAGGGGTCGCTGACGTGGAAGCATGTGGTGAACGGAAATTTGAATTGGAGAGGCTGTTTATGGGAAAACACTTATAATATTCTTTAGATTAATATAAAGTGACATATGTAAGGGATAATACGATAGTCAAGCAGGTATTAAATCCTGTATCGAGAGTGTGTCGGAATTTTCCCCCATCTGTGCTCATATTCAACTGTTACCGTTAATATGTGATAAATCTATCAAAATAAAGAGTATGCACCGAATATCTTATAGATTATGAAGGTTAAATTTAATTACAACAATTTTGAATGCATGATAGTTGGTTAGTTTGTGCCTGACTGTCATATCTTCAGGTGCTTTGATTGGAGTAGTTATAGTTCTAGAGCAAAATTCTGAAGCTTGTCTTGTTTTTATTTTATTTTTTTATTGAGTTAAGGATTTGGGGCTTGATACTAGACTGCATTGGGCTGAAATTTGTGATGTGAAGGCTGAGTTTATAGAAGTCCTCCCCCCAACTTGTCATGTTTGGGTTGGGCCCAACTTTATAAATTGAGGCCCTCTGCCGTGGATAGGATCTTAAGAACAGTGGTCATATCCATATTGCAGCGGCAGGACCATGGGCCCATTTGGTAGCTCACCACATTCCTCCTTAAAGCTAAATTAGGAGGCTTGATTCCAACCCTAGAAAATAGTAGTGGATTTGTAAGCAATGGGTCGGGTTGGGGCGGGTTTTGTCAAACCCAAACCCAAACCCATGGGTTTATCTGCCAAAAAAACCCGGGGTAAAACCCGTTGGGTTTGAAAAACTCAAACCCAACCCAACTCGTTGGGTATCCGCGGGTTCATGGGTACCCGTGGGTTTTTGTGGTAAAAATTTACAATAACAAGTTTCTTTCAAAATAAAATTTTAACATCAATTTTCTTATACAAATTAATCATACAAAAAACACCAATCTAGAGCATACAAGCAAATCGCAAATGATCAATACAAATTGTTCAAAATTAAAGATAAACATATATAAACAATAAGATTAATTGAAAGTTTATTCCTCGTCAACTAAGTTTCTTCACTCTCCACTTCATAATATCAACTTCATTCTAGACAATTAGGAAGAACAAATTATACATGTCTCCACAAACATATAGAATATTAGTTATTTAAGGAAGATATATTATTTAGAATATTAAATATACCGGGAAAATAATTATATGTGTGTGGGCGGGTACCCATGGGGCGGATTTACCTAAACCCAAACCCAACCCGACCCGGTGAATAGTGTAGCGGGTTTAAACCCGAACTCGGCCCAAAACCCGTCAACACGGGTTTTACCCGCGTTGACCGGGTTAGATCGAGTGGGTACCTGTGGGTTCGGGTTTTGTTGCCATCCCTATTTGTAACCATGTCTATGACTAGCAAAATGTTATGCGGGATTGAACGAAAAGAAGGGATATAGACCATTGCACTCGCAAAGAGCATTCACATCTCCAAATATGTCTCTTAGTTTAGTCAAAAAAGAAGGGATGGAAAGCTTGATTCTTTCCTAGAATCAAATTGCGCATGAATTTTAATATATATTCCAAATCCCAAATGTTGATTTGACTATCACCGGAAGGTATGGGATCTTGCTGCCCAGTCAGCGAGTGGAATCCAGGTATAACGCCCCCGATCCATGGTGTATGGGCTCAATAGTGTTTGAGTTTATGATCTGGGTCTGGTTTGTAACTGTTTTTCTTTACCATATTTGATTGGGATTAGACCACATGTATCTTAATCTTAAAAAATCTTAAAGCAGTTTTAGAATCCCACCCCCTCCACGTAATCCTCCTTCAAACGACAAGGTCCACGTCAGACATTTAAAAGGCCTCTCTTCCGCCGAATAAACATGCCTCTCCTCCTCCCCTTTCCCCTTCGACAATTTTATAACGGTGTCTCTCTCTTACCCACCTTGAGTTACTCGCCGTATTTCCACTCTTCTTCCCCAAACGCCATGAACCCAGTTTCCATTCCGTAGGCCCTAGGACGATGCCAAAGATTCTTCCCTTTTCCTCCGTCAATTGGTATATGTCAGTGCGGCCAAATTCCATTTTCCGCCATGGATCCAGTTTGTCCTTCTTCATTCCTCCGCGCCCACCGTTTGAAAGAGCCCAGATTCCTCCGCAGGCGGCCGTCTTCCGAACACCGCCATCGTTTCAATCGGTCCCCTGTGAACTTCTTTGTATTCCCGCAGGTAATTTCATCTTGGTTATATAGTATCATTTTCTGAAACCTCTTTCATTTTTATCTCTCGGGCCTCAAATCCTCATGTTGTGTACTACCTTTCTAATCAATACCCACGTACGTACCAACGATCTTCCTTTCTTCTGCGGTTGATCGGGAAGGGAACAACTGATCGAGGCGGTCTTCCTCTATTCTTTCGTTGCTCGGGAAAGGAAATGATGCGGCCTAACTGTCGGCGATAGCATCCTGATCGAGAAGTCAATAGACTCCTCGGTAAGCCCTCAACATCTTCATAATGATTCTTGAATCCCTATTCTTAGGGGTTTGCTCAACCTTTGTCCTGCAAAAATTTCTTTATGATTGACATTCGTTGGTTCATTCTCTACTTCCTCTCTTTTGACACAGAAAAATTGTCGTCGATTGAACGACGACGGATTGACAAGCCTAGAGTCTCTTGGGTAAGGCCTCAACATCGTCATATATATATTGTGATTCTTGAAGTCCCATGCATTCTTACGAGTTCGTTCAGTGTCGTATGTCCTGCAAATTTCCTTCCTAATTGACATTCTTTGGATCATTCTTTGCTTCCATTATGAACAAGTTGCATACTTTGTTATTAAGCACAGTTAGATGATTCTCAACCCGGTTTTGTGTTGAAATGGGTTGATTAGAAATTAAGGCCTCTGTTTGAATTGAATTGTTGTTTCTTTGTTTGCCTCTTCATCGACATTATTTTTCCGGGTTAAAGACATATTTGGTCACTGAGATTACAAAATCGGGACATGTTTAGTCACTAGAAAAAGTTAATATCAAATTTGGTCACTACAATTACTAAAATTGGACACATTTAGTCACTCGCCGTTAGTTTCCGTCCAACTCCGTTAAAAGAGTCCGTTATGTGCTGACGTGGCTAACGTGAGCGCCTAGTCAGCGCCATTTTGGGCAGGAAATGGTCAAACCCGACCCGCCACGTCACTAAACCAGCCACGTATTAAACCCAACCCAATCCATTAACCCAACCCGACGTAGAAATAAACCCTAACCCACCTATCTGGGTCTCATCACTGTCTACCCGCCGGAAGAAACTGCTTTCTTCTCAACCGGAGCTTTCATTCCTGACCCTAAACTCCCTTTTCTCGATCTCTCATGTCTCTGCTTTCCTGCCACCGCAACTCTCAGTTTCCAATTCGGCAATTCCCGTCCCACATTCATTTTTGGTTTTAAATTTCTCATCTGGGGTTTGTTTTTACAGGCCAAAGATTTCAAATTGGAACTGTCCACGGCCACCGTCCTCCAACTTCGTGTGCCTCACTGCCCTCCGCCTCTACGGCAAGGGGTAGCGTTAATGGCTCCATCTCTCCCTGCTCTCTGCTCTAGGATTAGTTTGATCAAAAATGGCGAAGGGGAAGAGCTCTCGAGGAATGAGAAGGGTTTTTGGGTCTAAAATTGAAACAAATCAGTTTTGTTTTTTTTAAGTGGGATCTGGTATGGTTAGGTGGGTTAGGGTTTATTTCTAGGTCGGGTTGGGTTAATGGATTGGGTTGGGTTTAATACGTGGCTGGTTTAGTGACGTGGCGGGTCGGGTTTGACCATTTCCGGCCCAAAACGGCGCTGACTAGGCGCTCACGTTAGCCACGTCAGCACATAACGGACTCTTTTAACGGAGTTGGACGGCAACTAACGGCGAGTGACTAAATGTGTCCAATTTTAGTAATTGTAGTGACCAAATTTGATATTAACTTTTTCTAGTGACTAAACATGTCCCGATTTTTTAATCTCAGTGACCAAATGTGTCTTTAACCCTTATTTTTCCTTCTCTTTTCTTGCCCGCATACTAACATGGGATCAAGTATGGTTATTTGATTAAATCGATTCAGCATATATATGGTGTAATTCCCCAAATCTCGCTTCACTGTTTTGTAGTTCCTGATGTAGTTGTAGCATCTGATCTTAGTTTACCAATTAACCGTGTCGCAATGAAGAGTTATGTCTCAAAACATAACTAATGTAGTGATAAAAAGAAAAAGAAAAAAAAAACTACAATCAAACCAAATTGAACCCACACTTGCATAACATTAACGACTATTATACCTGCTAAGGAAGGTCCCGATAACCTTATGCCCAGTACTGTACGTAGCTATTTCTGCATCGACATCCCTTATTGTTGGTAATCAAGATTTAGTCCCTCGATCCAGCGTCATTTTAGTTTTGGTTCTTTTTAATTTGATAGATTGTATTGCTTTAGCAACTCTGCCTTAGTAATATCTATCACTGTAACCATGCTCACCTTTGCCTGGACTGTAATTCATTTGCAGTTGGTGTACTATTTTCCAGGTTTTGTATTTTCAACAAGTCTTGGCCATTACCCTACCAGAGCCAGCAAACCCCAATAGAACTTCCTCGATCTCCTATATAATATTTAAGAGCAACTGGAAGTAACAAAAACAGATCATGAAAACCAATTACATGACACACACTGCGCGCTGCAATCAAACTCATTTGCATAAGCTCCAGTTCCAAAATTAGTTACGTACCTGTTGCTTTGACTGCAGGGGGAAAATTACCAAGTCATGACGACAAAGGTTGGAGATGTGAGGGAAGTTTGGTGTTACTTAAGCTGCACTTGGCGCAAGAAAATACCGCCTGGAGAATTGAAGTTTTGATGCCCGAAATGCATCCTCAACACACTCAGGGTCAGTGGTATTCCAAGGAAACTTCACTAACTCACAGAAATAATTATGAAACCCTTTTGCAACAATAAATAACAATTACAAAAGCTATAACCAAGAAACAAAACTGCAGGTACAGAGTCCCTTTATTCATGGAGGACAATATAGGTACAACCTATGGCCGGGTGTTAAGAATTAAGATGTTGCTAATAAAATAATTTTGCAGGAGGGTGAAGAACAAAGAAATGCCACCAACAAGGTAATTCCTCAGCATCAATCTGGACAAAGCAATCCATCCGCCAATCCACCCATTGTTTTCAAGGCAGAAAAACAAGAACGAGGATTGGAACAAGTAACTGAAGGCAACAAAGATAAACATGGCTAAACGTCTTCTCAGCTAACAGGGATAAATGCACCCATATATTTCAACTTTAGTAGCATGTTACCAATCGACAGATGCATTATATCCAAGAAACTACCTCAGTAATAGTACAAAACTTTAGCAACATCGACTTCTACTCAAAACTTCTAACACTATTATTGAATATAGTATGCAAATTAGAAAATCAATCCAAAACAAACACATCTTAATTCTTACACTATTATTGAATTTATTAGGGATATTTTTGTCATTTGTGTTGCCCAAACTAAAGTTCGGCCTTTGTTAACGGTTTTTAGATGAAAATTTTAACAAAAGGGCATGTTTGACATTTTTACAAAGTATAGGGGCATATTTGATGTAAAAAATAGTAGAGGCATGTTTGATAAAGCATCATAATAAATGGGCATATTATACCTATAACCCTTTTTAACAATGTTTAAGAAATTCTAGAATGTCGGTTGGATCGAAAATACTGGATATTGGATCCAAATTGGTAGGTAATTTTAACGGTAGGAAACGGCTGAGCTATAACTCAACACGATTTCAGAACAAAATACTTTACCCCAAACTTTTTCAATATAACCTTTCATGCATTCCGTTTTACTCTTAACAAAAGCTCTTTATTATCATTTTGAAAGCTATGCCAACTATCTTAATGTGAGAAAATATGTATATAGTGATATGACTATGCAAAATATTGCAATATAATCTTCCAAATACAACATATATCCAATAGAATTGAAATTTTAAAAATTGATGAGATTATTTTGATGTTCACTCATAAAGCGATTAGATTATAAGCACAAGCTAAACTTATAAATTTTACGAATGTTGGAAAACAGTAATACCTTTACAAAATTTTGAATACTGAAATTACAAAAATTATAGAATGACACATTAAAATATTCAAAATACTGAAATAAAATTGATTAATGTTGATAAAAAGATGGAACTCGCCCGCACAACGTGCGGGTTCAATGCTAGTAAGTACTATAAATGCTTTTCATACTCCTTGATAATCTGTATATCCACGAAGTAAAATGAAACTGTCACTCTCCTTCTTGTGGACTAGCTAACACACATCGTATCAATGAACCATGTATATCCATGTGGACGTGTTTGTTCTTGCTTTCATTTTTCTTGCCTTATTAACCTCCTATTTTTCAACTCGCAGAGAAACAATCTTGACACCAAAATATCTACAATCCGACCGACGACCCATCCTCCTACTATGGGTGCATGAAAGACAAGTACTCCACAGGCAGTGTAGGCCAGCTGACCTTCATTCTTGGGACTACAGCATATATGCCATTATTCACTCGAAAGTTGTTCCTTCCAAAAGTAATTGGAGAAAGAAAAAAAAAAACTGGCTTTGTCAATACGTCTATCTTGGTCGTGTTGCTCAATCCTCCCGTGAGATGTGGGGCTACCAAAAAAAAAAAAAAAAAGGCTAGCTAGCTAGCTTGAAAAGGATGAATTCCTTCACCTAGTCCACTCAACTGAATATCTTCTCATTTGTAACAAAGAAGCTAAGATCTTTTTATCACCACTTGGGTCGATGCCCTCTTCATCACAGCTCCCAGTTGACACTTTTTGTTTAGCTGGCATTTTGTCTTCGCTAGAATTTGTCATTTATTTCCACCCATGTGCTGTAACTGGACCACAAGATTAAAACCAGACCAGAACAAACTTTTTCACAATTATCATTTCTCAATCATCTCTCTTCCCAGTCCCAATCCCACCTCCCCCCCCAGCTTCACTCATTGATGATCTCAGTTTATCTCTAGTTGTTTTTGCAGTGATTAAGTTATCGATCGGGCATGGCCAAAATGGTAAAAGATGATCGGAGGTAATCGGATTTGATGTCGTTTGTGGAGAATGTCAGTACTCGGGATGAGTGGTGCGAGTTTAGGCTAATCACAAGTAAACATTGTCGAGCATATGGACAATGGGAGTCGGACCTTTATCTTAGTTTTTATGAAGAAATCCTTGTCATGAAAAGATCTAGTCGCTAAGTTTCCTTGCTACATTATCCCTATCTAATAATGGATACATGCTCCTTGGAGATTAACATTGATAATGTATAGTATGAGAGTGTATCTATGTGGCAAACCACTTATAACATCATGACCGCCACTCTGATGTAGCAAAGCTATAACGAGATGTTCATGTTTTACTAGCTAGGATTCGAGTTTTAACGCAGAAGGGGGCACGTGCACCCGTTTCACATTCAGAGCTACTAATTCATAACAAAAGTTGATACAGATGGTAACATTGCAAGCTCTTTAGAAAATTTATATTGTTCACATATATTGTGAGATGTGCGAGTAATCATTTAAGAAACCACTTATCGTATTTGACGATTTAATGCTATAACCATATATTACCGTAACATTATACATGGTTCATGAGAGTGAAAACCCCTGATAATAATTTGGTGCATTAGAATGTATTTGCACCCCAAAAGAAAGCTACCAATCTATCAACAGTCCTACAAACACCCTGTCAGTTTTTCCTCATCACAGTGGGATTAGGACTTGTCATAATTATCCTGATGGGACCAGGATTAGCTTTCTCGCACAAAATTTTCCCATCATCATCGAGTCACATTAAGCACTAATCATGTAAAAAAGCTGGTTCTTGTTTGTCTTTGTGGAATTTAAGAAGGGCATGGGCTAGCTCACACATAAGAATGGCCAACTAGCTAGCAAAAGAATTTCTATGGTCCTCCTGTCCCCATTTCCAAACCTAACCTTACCCAAAACAGTTCTATATAAACCCACCTCGAACTCAATGAAGAAACACCATTCTACAAATACTATACTCACATTCTTTCCCTAGGTAAAATAAAGTAAAAATGTTGCACATCCTCTTCCTCTTCGCTCTGGTACTCACCCCAGCTTCCCACGCAGCAGACTTCTGCGTGGCAAAGTTGAAAGGCGCGGGAGGCGTGGCAGGGTACGCCTGCAGGGACCCTGCCAAGGTCACCGCCGCGGACTTCGTGTTCAAGGGCATCGTCACCAGCGGCAACACCACGAACATCATCAACGCGGCGGTGACCCCTGTCTTCGTGCAGCAGTTCCCAGCCCTGAACGGGCTGGGCCTGTCCACGGCTAGGCTCGACCTGGCCCCCGGAGGGGTCATCCCGTTGCACACCCACCCCGCGGCCAACGAGATTCTCGTCGTGACCTCCGGGGTCATCAAGGCCGGGTTCATCACCTCCTCGTCGAACAAGGTGTACATCGCGACCGTGACCAAGGGACAGGTGATGGTTTTCCCACAAGGGTTGTTGCACTTCCAGCTTAACGCTGGCAAGACGGCTGCTAGTGCTGTGGTGACCTTCAACAGCCCTGAACCTGGACTGCAGATTCTTGACTTTGCGTTGTTTGCCAATGACTTTCCTACTGAGTTGATTACGGGGACTACTTTCCTTGAACCTGCAGTAGTGAAGAAGCTTAAGGGTGTCCTTGGTGGTACTAATTAATTGATGAATTAGGGAGTGTTTGGTTTCTTCCAAGCCTGCTCATGTTTTTTCGATTATGTAATTTGAGTTATGAATTGATGTGGTGACTTTGTGATTCTGAGTTTGTGGGGTTTTATCTTCTTTTTTTTTCCAGGGTAATTTGTGTTAGTATGAGTTATCAATGTGGTAGCTAGCAGTGTACGTAATTCTGGATTGTGAAGATTTTTCGTTATTATCCATGTTTTGTATTTGCGAGGAACATTTTATGTGATTCATTATCACTTGAATTCTTCATAATGACATGAATAAATGTTATTACAAAGAAAAGGTAAATTTGACTCGTGATAAAAAAAAAGTGTATCCAAGCATATAAATTGTAGTTTAGTTCTAGGTTAATGGTCTTTTTTTTTTCTTTCCAAAAGATCACTCTTACTGAGAAATCCAGATACAAAAAGTCACACGGCCGAAAACAACCAAGAAACAAAATCGAACCCTCCTAAATGAGGGGACAACGAAAGAGCTTTTCTTGCCACCAAATGAGCAACACTGTTACAATCCCTACCAACAAACCGAATATCAAACACAAAAAACGAGCCCGTCAAGCTTCTAATTTCTTCCAATACTGTGCCACCCTGAACACCATCAACTTGACCTTCTCGAATCCTTCCAATCACCACCTGGACATCATCAGCAAAGATGACAGAATGAAGTCCCCATGCCAAACACCAACGAATTGCATCCCGAAAAGCTAACAGCTCCACCAGGGAGGGATAAAAAATCCCATGTACAAGGCTGCTGAAGCCGCCACCGCCACCGCCAGGTTAATGGTCTTGATAAGATATTTTATTCAATCCTATTAAGATATCTTCTTAAAATTACAAATGAGATTAAAAAAACAGAATACTTCAAAGAGAGTCACTATTTTATCTCTCACTTTTTGTTGCCATATTGCAAGAGTACAATTTATTATCATGGTTTTTAGGAGAAAATGATGGCTTGACAATCACATAAAGTTGGAAGGGACACTATTGTTTGTAAATTTTGATTAAAGGGAAGCTGACGGGAAGATGAATTGCTTGTTATGTTGAGATTGTCTTTCATGATTTACCAAATCATGAGTTTATACGTCAATTTTTCTTATACAATTCTAAGAAAAGTAGTTTCAATTGCACAACAAAACTCATACAAGAAAAATAATAATATGAATAATCAAAATTCACATGCTTGAAACCACATCTTCAAAGGATAAAGTGTGTGAGTGTCACATTGATCCAATTTTCTGACCTTTTCCTCCTTACCCTTCCAAAGGGGGCATGGCCATGGAGCCCTAGGGGGACCAATTTGTTATTCCAGTTTCCTTATTCATTCCAATTTTTAAATTAACAGGAAATAAAATAATAGGGTAAGGGATAAATTAAATGTCTTGTTTGGATGATAATGAAGAAAAACGGGTTAATTGCATGGTTGGTCACTGAGATTACAAAAAATGTTCAAGTTTGGTCACTCGAAATATTTAAATCCATGGGTGGTACTTCAGTTTACTGAAACCGTTCACGTTTGGTCACTCTCCGTCCAACTCCGTTAATTTTTGCTGATGTGGCAGTCAACTCTCAAAGTTGACCATTAACTTAATGACGTGGCAATTAAAAATTATTAAAAATAAAAAATAAACTTTTATATTTTCTACCTGATTATTACATTCAGTAAAACCCACCAGTCCTTCACAACCTGTGTTCTTTAATCCATCTGTTCCCTATCAAATCGTTCTAACCAAATCTATAAAAAAAAAAAAAAAAAAAAAAACTCGGTACCAAAAGAACCCAGATCAAGATCCATATTTGATTTCCCGAATCCTTCCCCATCCTCACTTCACAAGTCCTTCATCTCCTCATCTCGCCCAAAACACATACACCAAGAAAATCCCCAAATCCGGCAAAGACAAATTTCCCAATCATCTGAAGCCGGCGAGCCAGTGTTCACTGATTCTCTCTATCTAAACCCCACACCTCTCTCCATGCAGCAGATCTGTACTATCCCTGCGACAATCCGTTGGCGACCATCAGCCCGTCGCCGTCCTCCCTTCACAACGCCTCGCGGCGCCGTATCATCGTCGATCGCCTCGCCGCACATGCCAGCTTCAACAGAGCACAAGTCAGTCCTCGCCACCACAGCAGAAGCCACCGGTTTCTCCTCTCAGCTGCATCGTCGTCTTTGACCATCGACAGATCCAGTAGCACAAGACGACGGCCGGCAGCGAGATCCGACTTCCTCAACATCCTCAACTTTGCGGCGCCCGTACTCAGTCCGGTCAGAACTTCTCTCCAACGATCACGCAATGCCACTCTACTCAACCACCATCATCGTCGACAAGGCCAAGAAAGGCTCAATGGTATCAGTCCGTCTCGGCGGCGTAGATAGCGCGGCGATGGGAGGGCATTTCGGGGATAGTTAGGAGTTATTGCAAGTTGTGGGGAGAAAAGAGGGAAGGATCGTAAATACGTGGCTTGAGGGATTGTGGAGCGAGGGATTTGTGGAGATTGACGGTGGCGGCGGGAGCGACGAGGTGGTGGTTGGCGATTGCGATGAAGGGAATTATAAGGAAGCGGACGGTTCGGAGGTGGAAGGGCAAAAAGAAATTAGGTTTTTTATTTTTTATTTTTAATAAATGTAATAATGACGTGGAAAATATAAAAGTTTATTTTTAATTTTTAATTGCCACGTCACTAAATTAAATGTCAACTTTGAGAGTTGACTGCCACATCAGCAAAAGGTAACGGAGTTGGACGGAGAGTGACCAAACGTGAACGGTTTCATTAAACTGAAGTACCACCAATGGATTTAAATATTTTGAGTGACCAAACTTGAACGTTTTTTGTAATCTCAGTGACCAACCATGCAATTAACCCGAAGAAAAACACGATGAGCTCTCTGAGAGGCCCCAATGTTGGTGCTCTACCCGTAGGGGTGTTCAAATGGTTACCATGGTTATTACCAAACCAAATAAGGCTAAATTTCATTAACCATGAAATACAATATCATAACCAAACCATCCAAAAACTAATACAACAACCAAATTAACCAAACTAAAATTTAATCGGTTTGGTTAATTGGTTAACCAGATTAACCAATATAAAATCATATTATCATTAAGTGAGAAAATTTTCGGTTAAATTATCAATTCATAATTTATATAAGGGTTAATATTTTCGTATGGCCTGAACTTTGACCAAAATAAACATCCTGACCAATCTTTTCGATCTATAACATCCTGGCCCGAACTATACACCAAAATAAAAAATTTGGTCAGATTCGACTTTTGACCGTTAACTTGGACGGTCAAACGCGTTGACCGTTAGTCAACGCACCATGTCACTGCCAAGTCAGCATATAATATTTAATTTCACACATTCCCTAATTTTAAATTATTATAAATAATAAAAAAATCATCTAATACCTTAGTTAAACCAAAAATAAAAAACGGAAAAAATTAAATATTTATCAGATCTTCTGACTTGGAAGTGACGTGGCGCGTTGACCGTTAGTCAACGCATTTGACCGTCCAAGTTAACGGTCAAACATCGGGTTTGGCCAAATTGTTTATTTTGGTGTATAGTTCGGGCCAGGATGTTATAGATCGAAAAGATTGGCCAGGATGTTTATTTTGGTCAAAGTTCAGGCCATACGAAAATATTAGCCCTTTATATAATTAATAAAGCATTCTCATAAAAAATATAATGAATAAAACATAACAATCAACACATAGTTATAGTTGACCCTTAACATAAATACATGCAACTAAGACAATTATTTTACAGTTAGTATAGAAGTATTCACCTAACAAAAATTTATCACAATGGTATGGGTTAATGAATTGTGTGTTTGTTTGAATTGACTTAGTCTTTTAGCAATTTTGATAGGCTGAAAAGGACCTTGCTTTCAAGTTTTCATCCAACATAATGTATGAGGTCTATCTAAATTAGGCGTTCATATGTTGTGGTCTACACTCTACATATACAAATATACATAATAGGAACGATATCAAGCTTTATATTTTATGAGTCTAAAAGGATGAAAGTTTAACTCTTAAGTGGTTATTCAAAGTATTAAGTATGTGTATATATTAGATATATGGCTTATTATTTATCTGGTTAATTTGGTTTAGCTGGTTAGGAGTGCCTGAAACCAAACCAAACCACCTAAATCAAACAAGCTAAAAACTTTAACCAAACCAAACCAATTATCCAAATTAACCAAACCAAATTATCCAAATAATACTTGTTAAAACGGTTACCATGGTAACCACACCGTTTGAACACCCCTACCTAGCAGTCCAATCCACTTCAGTGGCCCAGCTCATGCCTTACGGCCCATGTTCAATCCTCGAGTCGAATTGATATCATCAGGTACAAATACCCTCCTGTATCTGCCTACAAGTCTACAACTAAAAGGCAGCTCTTGCAAAGTTCCTAACCCTATTGCCATTAAAACGTAGAAAATGGGATATTGCAACAGAGGAGAAAAGAGTTAAGAAGGATTTGATCAGTAGTGGTCTAGTGGACAACGGTTAATTATACCGGTAACACCTCTCCGAATAATGTTCAAACGAGAGTGTTTGATATTTTTGATGACTTATTTTTTTCCGAATAAGCTACGTTAAATTAGCCTACTTACATGAATGTTTGGTAAGAGCTCTAGAAATTATTATTTCTATGACAACTTTACTGAGAATAAAAAAAACTTGACATGAGCGTCAGAGTGTTAGTTTTGGAAACTTGTCTTCCATCTTTGTGTCTCCTATTTCTAGCAAAAAGATGTAACCACCGTAATAACGCTAGTTTGCCGATTGCTCCAGTTGCCTCGGAGACCACTGGTCGCACATTGATAACTACTAGCTTGCCGACTGCTTTATTCGCATTGGAGACCCCTCGTTGCCGCACCTTGGTGGCAGCTGGTATTAGATTAATAGCCTCAACGCCAGGTCTGGGAGTAGCTTAGTGAGCGTAGCAGCCTAGCAGGTGTCGACGAGGAAATTGTATTTGGCAGCTCTTGTTTGTGATTTTAACCCGAGATTAATAAGTACTTATTTTATTACATATACAAAAAACTATTGTTTGACAAATAATTTTTGTTTGTTGGACTGTCCTATGCAAATTTCAAGTTGGTTACTTGTTAGTTGGCTGTGAAGTAGTTTGGTTGCTAAAGATTGGAACAAGATCATGCCGTTGGGTGAACAAGAAAAAGGGTTGAAAGTTTTGTCTGGAAAGATCAATTATATTGCTGTTTTCGCAATAAACGGATGATATTAACTAATGGTGCATTTGGATAGGTGTATTTCAATTTCAAATGTAACGTATTTGAAATGCTGGCATTTGAAATACATATAATTCAAATTCGTTATTTGGATAATCATTTGTTATTTGTCTATATTTTAAATTTCATGATTTTTTTATTTCAATTTTGCATTTTCTAGTCACTTACTACAAATTTTGGTAAATTATAGTTGGTACCCAAATTCATTTTTCCTTACAAATTAGTACCTAAACTTTTAAAAATTTACAAAAAGGTCCAAAAATTTGTACTGTAAAATTACATTTTGGTACCTTTATATATTTTGCCCACACTATAGTACCTAAACTTTTAATATTTTATCAAAATGGTCCAATCTTTTGTTAGCAGGTATTTCAAATCACTAGTTGTTGATATGTATTTGAAGTTGACAAGTAATACACTAGACATGAATTTGGTACAAATTCAAATACCAAATGTAATTAATATCCAAACACATGATTTGACATTTAGAAATCCAAATCACAAATACTAAATCCAAATCATTCTATCCAAACACACCTTAAGAGAATCACGGATTGGAAGCCAAAACTTTTGAGCTATGCAGGCAAGTTGCAACTCATTCATTTTGTCCTAAACAGCCTCTCACAATTCTGGATGAATGTATTTCTTTTACCTTTGTCTGTCATAAAAGAAATTGAGAGTAAATGAAATAACTTTCTATGGGGAGTGGATGAGGATTCACGAAGAACAAGAGCAGTTGTGGCAAGAGATCAGCTGACCATTCCTAAACAGGAGGGAGGATTGGGGAATAAGTGGATTGGTTTCAGCTCAAATGGAGTAAATACTCGATACCTAAGCACAGTTTTCTTAGCTGGCCGGTGGTAAAGAATAGGATTGTAACTCTCGATAAGCTTAAATGTTGGGGTTAAATTGGTGATGATACATGTGTCCTCTGTTCTGCAGGGCAAGAGATGCAAGATTGTCTTTATTTCAGCTGTCCTTACTCATTCAGTGTCCTCAAAAGGTGTTCGCAGATGCTTCAAAGTCCTTGTCCATGTTTCGCTAGTCATGATGAGTTCCTCACTTGGTCTGTTCAGAAGTTCAGAGGGAAAAAGGCAGTTGCAATAGTAGTCAGATTGGTATGGAATGTGGCTGTCAGCATGTTATGGCGTGAGAGATGCTCTAGAGTTCATGGAGACAAAGCTGTCTTGAGCAGTGAGGTAGTCAGATCAGTTCGTAGATTGATAGAATTAGCCCGAATGGAGAATGCATGACTTGATTCTGATTGTAGCAAAGTATTTTTGTACAGTTAGCTGTTGGTTTTGGTTAGTGGTCTGTATGTAGTAGGAAGTGGTTGTAAGAAGTAATATTAGACAAGTCTGTTGTCTAAATTGTAAAGGTTCAGGTCCTTCCTCCATGTTAAGGGGGTGGCATTATGCTTAATGAAATTTTTTATATTGTCCATAAAAAAAGATGAAATTAATAACGAAAATATTTTTTTTTGATAAAAAAGATGCAATGCATCTTAGCTTTCATTTAACACCAGACGGGGTATCGAGATACCCTGACAATCGTACATAAGGAGGTTACACAGGAAAGGATTTGAAACTGAAAAATCATGGACACCCATAGGTAGTCCGTGGCCGCAATTGGCAAGATAGTCCGCACAAGCGTTACCCTCTCGGTATATGTGAGAGATGGTGATGTCCCCGTCCTGGTCTACAAGAGACTAGCGAGCTATGATGGTGGGGCTGCTCGCCTCTGGCCTCTAGCAACTGCACTGCGCACCGGGAGTCCACCTCTAAGCGTATTCGCTGGAACCCAAGACTGCGCGCCAACTTTAGTCCTTCAATAGCGCCTCTCAATGAAAGGACTAAAGTTACTCTACCTGTGAATTGGTTTTTCCATTATTTTTTAATTTATTTTATGTTTTAATTTAGATAAGAATAGCAACGGAGCCCAAACCCATGGTTACCCAATTCGATTTGATTAAAGTGGGTAAAAATTCATAGTTTTGGAACGGTTCAGTGCGAGTTGTCATTAGAAGCAACTTTAGAGCAATGATTAAAATACTGAATCCCTAAATGTCGCCCTAATAATTGCTATACGTCGCCCTAACTTAAATGTCATATTACCTATATACCCTTAATGAAAATTGAAAAAATAAGAGAACCAAACAACCCTTACCTTTCCCTCGGCAGCAACGAATCCACAACAGCCCTAAACCTTCCACCCTCTCCACCCTTTCCGCCGGCGAACTCCTCCCGCCGCCGGTGCTCTCCCCCTCTGTCCCTCTGCTGTCCCGCCGCCGCTGCTTTGCCTCCTGGTCCACCGACGCGCAGACGAGAAGAAATCCCGCCGCCGGTGCTCTGCCGAACTCCTCCAGTCGCCGGTGCTCTCACCTGTCGCCGTCGCCAATCTCGCCCGCCAGTCGCCGCCGCCCGCCAGTCCCGTCGCCGCCCACCAAGTCGCCGCTCGTCCCGTCGCCCGCCATTGCGCGCTCGTCCCGTCGTCGCCCATCGCGCGCTCGCGCTCCACAGTCGCGCCAGAGAAGAAGAAGGTAAAAAAAAAAAAAATCCGACCGCAGTCAAACCGCGGTCTGACCGACGGTCAACCGTGCTTTGACCGCGGTCAGCCGTCGGTTCAACCGCGCTTTGACCGCGGTCAGCCGTCGGTTCAACCGCGCGTTGACCGCGGTTGACCCGTTTTTTTTTAATTCTGTTTTTTAATATTCTGTGTTTAAATAAATGTTAATAATAATAAAAAATTAAAAATATACTTAATAAAAATAATTTAGTTATAATTATATTTAATGATAACGTATTCGATAAATGTTAATTTAGTTATAATGTTAATTTAGTTATAATTTAGTTATATGATATAAAAATTTAAAAAACGTTTTCGATAAATTTTAATTAATGATAACAAATTTAAAGAACATAATAAAAAAATTAAAAATGTATTTTTATCATTTTAATAATCAAAATTTCAAAGTAATTCGTTTATCTACTTAATTATTAATAACTTTACCTTGATTAATTATTTACTTTAATGTAAATAATGATTACATAGAACGTAACATAAATGTTCAAACTATTAATTTTATAATTTTAATTATGGAAATCTTTAATTAATTTGTTTCTGAAGGATCCACGCTTTTTGTGGATAAGAGTCGTGATCGCCTTCGTCCTGCGATCAACTTGTTTCTGAAGGATCATCGACGATTGACTGATTACGCTTGGGGAGCTGGTGCACTAGCCTATCTCTACAGACAGTTGGGAGTGGCCACACGAGCGGGTAGTAAGGGTCTTTGTGGTTGTTTGACCCTGCTTCAGGCTTGGATATATGAGTATTTTCCTCTATTCCGTCCGAGTCAGCTGCCGCAGTCTCCGGATGCACCTCGTGCTTCCTCGTGGATTTCTCCCCGTTTGCCAGGTGGGGATGAGGCTAGACAGAGGTTAGCACGTTATCGACAGTTGTTGGATGAGCTTTCAGCTGATGATGTGACCTGGACTCCGTACGGACGAGATGGCCACACAGATATACCCCGCTCCTTGTATACTGGCCGCATTCGCTTTTCTGACATTGCTGAGGGATACGATCCTGCACGTTGTCTGCGCCAGTTTGGATACCGACAGATTATCCCCCGTGCTATGACGGTACCACATGACCAGTACCGTCCGGCTTCCGGCAGCAGTTACATAGTCTTTTGGGATCCGTGGGTGAATCAGTTGTGGGATAACGTGGCAGCCCGTCGTCTAGAGTTGGATTTTGCTTCTCGGCCGTGCGAGCACCCATCGGAGTCGTGGAGGAGTACGTTGACTGGTTTCTGACTAGATCGCACCAACGGATCACCCAACCCACTGATGGGGTGCCTCAGCCTCGACCACTACTAGTTCATCAGGTTAGTTATGACTTTCTTTTGCTTTTCCAAATATAAAGAACATTTGTTATTTATTCTAACATTGTTTTCTATTTACAGTTGAGAGAGCAGATTGTGGATCGTTTAGGTCCCGTGTTGCTGACGAGGGACTGGAGTAAGTGGGAGGAGGACGGTGGTAAGATCTATGACATGGTAGCTGGGGTTTTCGAGTTGTACGACCACCGCCTCAGTAGACGATTGTGTTTTTTATTTGTCATCGTTTGTAGTTGAACTGAGACTATTGTGCTTTTTATTTGTCATCGTTTGTAGTTGATCTGAGACTATTGTGCTTTTTATTTGTCATCGTTTGTAGTTGAACTGAGACTATTGTGTGTTTTATTTGTCATCGTTGGTAGTCGAATTGAGACGGTTGTGTTTTTTTTACTTTAGTTACGTTCAATGCATTGCTAAAATAGTTAATCAAGATTACTAAATGTTTCAACAATAGAGAGTTATACAATTCGTAAAATATACTTCCAATCTTCATCCCCGTGGGTTCAATCTATCATAAAGCGCACGTTCATGTAAGAAGAATTGATCCCACCCATTGACACTAGGGTCATGAAAAATAGGCCAATGGCCATTAATTGGAGGCATGGGCACTTGACCATGTCGAAAGTCAAGTCGCACCCAATGATCCCCCGTAAAATGTAGTGATAAGATCCCACGTGGTCTTATTACTCCTGGTGGGGCCGTCACAGGTAGCACGGTATAACGACCGCCTTGACTGTATACAACTATAGCCCATGAATGCAAGGTGGCGAAGACGAAGAGTTCCGCATTATCCATCCAGTTGGGAGGTCCACAGCCACTTGTTGATGCCCACCTGCAACGTCGAATGCCATTTTCTCAACCAATCCTCCTGCCTTGTCACTGACAAACACATATGGAACAATGGGGCCAAGAAGATGTTGCAAATGCGTCAGAAGCCACTGGTACGACTCCTTCGTCTCGTCGTACACTATTGCAGATGCAATGACAAAGTTCAATCCCACTAGTGTCATGCCGACAATCTCAACCCAAGGCATATCATACTTATTGGTCTTGTATGTTGCATCTATCACGATCACATGGTGCCAAGCTCGCAACATCACTACTGACTCAGGGTGGGCTAGAAACAAGTGTGTAAGCATGTTACGATCGTCCATATACTGCACATAGTAACCCTTCTCCTGCGCCACGCGGAAAGTATATTGTAAGGATGTCATCTGACCAAGCTCTTCTTTCCTTATCTTTTGCAACTCGTTATAAATCTGCTTTCTGTTGTGTGTTCCATTTGCACCTTTTCTCTCATTCACTGCCTTGTGGATATTCCTTGGTGGGACACCGGCTGATCTCAGCTCTCTGATGTATTGCTTATCCTCTGTAGTCAGAACATTCCTTCCCTTTGATCCTTCCGGAAATAGCTCCAACTGATGATTGTGGAAACCCAAATTAGCACCAGGATTCTTTGTATTTGCCACCCCTAGGATCAACCAATATCCATCACCTGACCGCTCAAGCTTGATCTGAAACTCGCACCCCAACTTTTCAGTAGATGTAAGAGGCCTCCTTTCCTTACTCGGATCAGGTTCCTTCGACTTCTTCTTCCTACCATGAGTGCAATGTAAGTAATGTCGCCAAGTACCTTCATTCTTATTTTTTTTGTTCGATGCCTTCACCAAATAAAACCCAAAACCCTTGGCAATCTCAGTAGCTGCTTCATATGCTTGCAACTCCGTAGTGTATTTCACGCCATCAATGAAATCCGAGGTGTAATCATGACCATCCGGATTGTAACTTCCAATATCCTGCGATGTTATCAGAATTTATAAGTGATGCCCCACAAATTAAAAAAAAACTTAACATTCTATATCATCAATTTAACGAGTACCATATGATAAATTTAAAATTTCATAACTATATTAAATTTAATAATCATCATAACTTCATATGCGAATCTATTATTTATGCAATAAATTTAATCTTAATTTGTAATGCAAAATCTAATCTTAATTTTCTAGATTAAGACCAAATTAAATATAATCTTCATATGCGAATCTATTATTTATGCAATAAATTTAATCTTAATTTGTAATGCAAAATCTAATCTTAATTATCTAGATTAAGACCAAATTAAATCTAATCTTAATTTAAGGCCAAATCTAATCTTAATTTCTAATGCTAAATCCTTCAATTCCAAAAATAATTATGCAAATAAATCTAGAAAATTATATAAATCAAAACCCAACAAATTATCTCATGGAACAAATCATAAATCATATAAAAAATAGAAAATTATTCAACGAAAAAAAAACCCAGAAAATGCCCAACCGCAAGTGACCTGCGGTTGGACCATGGCTGGACCGCAAATCACCTGCGGTTGGACCATGGCTGGACTGCAAATGACCTGCGGTTGGACCATGGCTGGACCGCAGGTGATTTGCGGTCCAACCATGGTCCAACCGCAGGTCATTTGCGGGGCACCCATGGTCCAACCGTAGGTGATTTGCGGTCCGGCCATGGTCCAACCGCAGGTCACTTGTGGTCCAGCCATGGTCCGACCGTAGCCACTTGCGGTTCTCATTTTTTTTTTTCGTTTTTCAGTTAATGTATTTACCTCGTCGGAGTCGCTACTCATAATTCAGACGTCCTACCGACGATATCGGCTTCAAAATGACGATGATGGATTTTTTTCTCTCCTTAGATAGTGTTTTTTTAGTCCAAGTGGTGTTTGTTTGATAAAGGGAAGATAAAGAAGATAGGGGGTTATAAGTGTAACTTTAAACTTTTTTAGGGCGACCTTTACCAATTCTAAGGGCGACCTTTAGCAACTCCCTTAAAATATCGTACCAGATTAGACAATGAATTAAATGGAGTTTGAGGTATTTCTTCCTACTCAATTTATCCTTAGTAACCATAAATTAATTACCAACGGATTGGTATTTCTTCTCTATATGAACCTTGTTTTGCTTTTGGATTATATTAGACGAATAAATTGAAGTTCCACATTTCAGGAAACTATGAAAGTCCGCCTATTATATATTGCTGGCCGGCGGCGGTGGAATCTGTTTTAGGCCGTAACGATTCTGTCGAGTGTGTTTAAATTTCATGACATTCGACGGCAGCAAGAAAGACATAATCATCAAATAGATTAAAATGCCACATTACTCGAATCAACTTAGGAAACGATGTCAGTACAACTATATGCCAAAACCCTGATTTCCCTCCCATTCATTCCCATCCCCTATATAAATCTCATGATCATCAAACTCAACTTCCTCACACCCCGAATTGGCAAACATCAAACGTTACTAATTAAGATCCCTAGCCAAACCTCAAAATGACGTCCCATTCTAACAAATTGTTCATTACTCCCATTGTCCTCGTCACCCTGATCTCCATCTCCTACCACATCTCAAACGCCGCAGATTTCTGCGTGGCAGATTTCGATATCGGATTTCAGACCCCAAGTGGATACCCTTGCAAGAACTTGTCTTTGGTCAGCGCTAGCGACTTTAAATACTCTGGCCTCGTCACCGGCGGCAGCACCGCGAACATGAACAAAGTAAGCATCATTCGTGCTTTCGTCCAACAGTTTCCGGGCCTGAATGGGCTAGGCATGGGAGCGGGCCGGCTGGACATCGTGCCGGGAGGTGCCATCTCGGCCCACACTCACTGGTACGCGTCGGAGATGATCTACGTGGTGGAGGGGACCGTCACCGCAGGGTTCGTCTCCGGCGTGGCCACCAATACCGTGTACCTCAACAAGCTGAGCAAAGGAGAGATTATGATCTTCCCACAAGGATTGGTTCACTTCCAGGTCAACACCGGGACCGACACCGCCGTCGTTTTGGCTACGTATGGGAGTGAGGATCCGGGCACTCAGATCATTAGCCCGGCCTTGTTTGGCAACAATCTGCCGTCTTTCCTTGTTGAGAAAGCTACCAATATTGATGAGGCTGAAGTGAAGAAGCTCAAGGCCCTTCTTGGCGGCTCTGGCTAGCTACAACAATTAAGTGGCGTGCGTGACGTGATCATCATCGTATAATCAAGAGAAATAATATTTGATGTAATATAAATAAGCGGTTGAAAGATGAATAATGATGTAATATTGATGAAGTAAATGTTGATGATCCTACGCCCTATGTTTATTTCGTAGTCGTGGGTTGATCAATAGACTGATGAAAAGAATTTCTCTTCATTTTCTTATGGAGATCATGAAATAAAGCTCCTAACGGTAATATTAACAAGGGTCAACTCAACTAGGGACCAAAGGTGTTTGATATGATTTTGTGGTTGAATAGTATGGTGTAATCCCGAAAACCCTATCTCTCAACTAGCTACAACCAAGCCCTACCCAAAAAACTAGCTCCGAAACTAAGTCGACAAGGGAATTCGTAATTGGTCTGAGATCGTTTCTATTAGAACGGATTGAGCAATCGACAATGCAAGACAACAAAGAAAACATAAATTTACGCAGTTCACACTAAAATGATGTGTGTTGGCCATGTTCACGGATATGAGAAAGCAGTTTCACTATAGGTAAAGAAAGACAAATTATAGAGATTAAGAAGGCATATACCTTTTCCATATGGTATAACTTAATCCAATCGAAACCATCGTGACTTCAATTCGACGATAGATAATCTGTTTTCAAGTCATATTTGTGTTTTTCGTTTGAGTTTTTACTTTTTAGGGATTCCTCTAAGGACTTAGGTCTTCGTGAAGTAATGAAAGGACTAAAGTTACTCTACCTGTGAATTGTTTTAACTTTTCCATTGAAAATAGTTTTTATAAATTATTTGAATGTGTCCATATAATAAAAAGACAAAAAAAGATAAAGACTAAAACATAAGAATAGACTCATTATTTAATGGGTTAATACCTTATTCTATGGATTATTTAATGGGTTAATAAATTATTTGAATATGACCATATAATCAATTTTGGCCCGTGGTTTCATAAATTAACATCCTGGCCTCAATTATGCAGCATATAGACTCAATTGGCCCGACACGTGGTTTGACTGTCTATTTGGACGGTCTGTGGTGTTGACCGTTAGTCAACTATCCAACTCACTGCCATGTGAGCACCAATCCAGAAAAAATTCAAAATATTTTATTATTTCCTTTATATAATTAACAAAATAATGAATAATGAAAAAATCAAACCCAAAATAAATTCTGGCCACCCATTGGAATCCTAACCATCATTCTTCCCCTTCTTCCTCATCGCCAGCTCTGTTCTCTGTTCTTAGAAAACCATTGGAACCAAATGCATAAGCGGAAAACATTAAAACTCCAAGCTTGTAGATCCAAATTTCGATTGAAGTACCCAACAATTCATTCGTTCGAGGAATTTCAGCGATTTCTTATGGTTGGGCAAAAATCAATGATACCCTAGAAAATGGAGTTTGGGAGAGACGTGGCAAGCCACCTGGAAATGGTTGCTTCACTAAACTCATATCCCTCTCTCTCTCTCTTCACTTCCTCCACCGTGTTGCAATCTCCCCCAATCCCCTAACAATCGATTCAATTCAAGATCTTCAAGCTCTGGTTCCAGGAGACAGAGTAAATCATGCCGCTAATGCGATGTCGAGAGCAGCGACAATGTCAGCGCGTTGGATCTGAGGATCTTCTTGTGATAGCGGACAATGATGACGATGCTCGGGAAAGTGAAGCGTCGAAGCTTGTCGATGACAGTCAGGAGCACGACGAGATATTTCTGTCGGTGTTCCGACGAAGATGGTTTCCCGGCACAGATCTTTCCGCCTTGATGGACAGGGAAAGCTTTATCCTCTCGAAACGTCGCGGCCTTAATGGACGAAGAGTATTGGAGCAGAGGAAGGCGACAACGTAGCGGGTGAGGCAGAGGAAGGGGATTGGTTGTGGTTTTGAAATTGGGATTTTTTCACATTGGGGAGAGATTTGTTTGACCGAAGACGATACAGAGGAAGTAAGTTTATATTCATTTCTAATTTTTTTATTTAATTTTATTAATTTATTAAATAATTATATTTTTAATTAATTTATATTGATTACATGGCATCCACGTCAGCACTAGATGTTGATTCACTAACGGTCAACAGTATTGACCGTCTAAATTGACGGAAATTCACTGGTTAGGATAAACTAGTCTATATGCTGCATAATTGAGGCCAGGATGTTAATTTATGAAACCACGGGCCAAAGTTGATTATATGGTCATAGTTTGGGCCATAATAAGGTATTAACCCTTATTTAATACAGAGTTTGTCATGTACAACGTTGGATATATAATACTCTCGATTTCACGGATCCGGACGGTCAGTTGATGGGAAGAGACTTCCGTTGAAATTACAACATTTAGCAACGACCACACGGACTGTCATTACAAGGGCGTCGCTAAGTCGTGCTTTTCTTGTAGTGTAGTGACTTCAAGTTCTCCGACCTAGTCAACGGCGGCAACACCGCAAACATGAACAAAGTAAGCATCATTCGAGCTTTTGTCCAACGATTTCCGGGCATGAATGGGTCGAACATGGGAGCGGGTTGGCTAGACATAGAACTGGGAGGTGCCATCTCGGTCCACACTGTCACGAATCAACTCTTGACCGTGCGACACATAGTACTCAAGTCTCATTAGAGCACTAAGTCAGTCTAGCTCGCATTCACTCAAACTCACAAGTTTAGAGAAAACTCTAGAGATGGAAACTCTCAATTTCTGGATGAATGAAAAGTGAGGGAGAGGGCTGCTTATATATGCATCCTCTTCACCAAGTACAATGTATGTAAACCATCATGCATTAATGAATGAATCTAGAAGTCCCCCCATAAATGAATGATAATTAATAAGGTGAATGTATGTTCACTCATAGATGAATAATAATAAATAAAGTGGATGCATGTACATTGGTGCATGAATCTGAAGATGCATGCATGTTCCTACATCCTTCTAATGTCTTCTAAAATCTTCTCCGTGACATTCTCCCCCATCAAATTCACGACGTTCTCGTCGTGATGCCTTCTTCGTATTGGCAACATTGTTGGTGTGGTAATGATGTACTTCATGGTGAGGCAAGGGTGGCCCTGGTCCTTGCACAAGTTCCACTCCTCCAAGATGTCGTGCTCTCCTTGCCCTCACTCTCTTGCCCCGCCAGAAGCACCTCGTCCGTCGCATCTTGGGTCTCGCCTTTGTTACCTTGGCTTGCGTTGTCATGCAAGCCTTATAAACATTGAGTGCCTCTTCCATTAGTGGCACTACCCGCCTCTTTCCTATCTTCTTCTCGTGCGGAATGCCAAGCTTCAATGCTGCATTCGTGTCGAGAAGACTTAAGTGCTTCGAGGTTTCAATGTAAGAGTGCAGACTGACCTCAACCCACTCACCAAATTGAAGAGAAAGAGGTGGAGCTAAAGGATTTAGAATTGAAATTGAGTTGAGGGACCGTCATCGCAGGGTTTGTCTCCGGCGTTGCCACCAATACCGTGTACCTCAACAAGCTGAGCAAAGGAGAGATAATGATCTTTCCACAAGGGTTGGTTCACTTCCAGATCAACACCGAGACCGAACACACCGTCTTTTTCGCTACTTATGGGAGTGAGGATCCGGCCACTCAGATCATTAGGGGATATTTCCAGAAATAGCACTGTTTAAAATATATATTCTAAAAATAGCACCCAGCCCGAAAAAATTCCAAAAATAGCACCCTTTCCCCAAAATCGCCACCCGAACCAGCGGTTTAGGCAAAAACCGCAACCCGGGGGTGCATTTTCTATGAAAACTGCACTGGTAGGGTACGGTTTTGCAAACCGCATGGGGTTGGGGCGGTTTGGTTGCAAACCACACACCCACCATGCTGTTTATAATATATATTTTTTTTCCAAAATAAATATTGAAAGTGGTTTTGGCACAATTGGTTTAGTTGTTTATTGTGTGCAAGAAGTCCTGGGTTCGAATCCGGAATGCGTTAGAGTGGTTATTAAATTTTGAGTAACCACGGTGGCTACTAACATCTGCACCCTTAATTATATCTATTTCATCCTATTTTTAAGTTGACGGTGAAGATTATATGAAGGATAATTTTGGAAACGAAAATAATACACCACCTGATTATTATTCTTTAAAAAATTATTTTTATATATTGTACCGCAAACCCTAATGCAATCCCCTCCTCCTTCTCCTCCCCTTCTACCTGCCGACAGCCCTTCTTCTCTGGACAAGAAATTGCAGCCGCCTCCTCCCTCTTCTCCCCTCCCACCCGGCAACAACTCTTCTTCTCCCCAGCCTCCCGCCTTCTCCCCTCCCCCGCCGTCCCCACACCACCCCTCCCACGCCGTCCTCAAAGAAACCGTAACTCTCAATTTCCCCTCTTAACAAAAAGAAATCGATTCTCTATCTATAAGCTGGAATTATTTGAACATGTCTCTACCAACAACACCAGGTTATTTTCTTTTATTTTTGTGATTATGTTTGTGCTAGTGACTAGTGAGGAATGATGTGTTCTTGTAAAGTTGCTGCTAATAGGAATAATCTTCCTTGATTCTTCGTTAAATGATTTTTGCTTGTGATTTTTTTTTTACGTTTTCAATTTTGATATTGAGGAACTATTTTTGGTTGGGTATATTTTCCATGTATTATTGCTTGCTTTTATACGAGTGATCATTCGATCATTTTGTTGCAGTATAATTAGCTCTTATAATTTTAATTAGTATTTGTTATTTGTTATTGGTTTGTAAATTGTAATCGTATTCCTCCACTGGCTGCAATTTTTTTTATTTGCATAATGGTATTGCTTTACTAAGCAGTGGTATTGGTAATGACATTCGTTATGGAAAATTGCCTTTTCTTTTGGTAGTACACTACTATTTGGTATTGTTTGTCCTTTGTGTAATGGTAGTCCTGCAATGGTATTGATTCGATGTGCAGTGGTATTGGTTATATAACAACATGATATTCATTCATCTTCGTTTGGTAGTGACATTTTAGATTGGTATTGGTTCATTACACGTGTATTAGTATTAACAATGCTAGTCTGGTAGTTCTTCAAAGTCTAATGGTATTGGTTCAAACCTCAATGTTCATAATTCTCTTCATATATGCAATGGAATAGATTGTTTATATTGGTAGTTTTTGTGTAATTGTATAGATTTATTTCTGCAATGGTATTGATGTTTTTCAAAGTGGTAGTGGTTGTCTAATGGATTGGTAGTGATTTCGTGTTTTTTTTGTATGGATTTTTTGTTTTGTTTTGTTATTGATTTTGTCGCATTAGTATTACTTTTGTCGCAATGGTATTGTTTTTATCGCATTGGTATTATTTTTGTCGCAATGGTATTGTTTATATCGCATTGTTATTGATTTTCTCGCAATGGTATTATTTTTGTCGCATTGGTATTGGTGTTTTTGTGAAATGGTAGTGTTTTTATTTCTCGAATGGTATTGGTATTTTGTGCAACGGTAGTGTTTTGTAATGGATTGATATTGTTTTATTGTTGCAGCGGTATTGGTTCGACAGAACAAAATCAATGGAAAGATTGAGAAAAGGAAGGAAGAAGCATATGGCTGAAGATTGTGAAAATGAGAGAAAAAGAGAGAAATGGTAGTTAATATAATTTTGTAATTTCCTAAAATGTACTTTATTAAAAAAAGTAATTAATAATGATACGTTTTTTATAATGGTATTGATTTTCTAGACTAGTATGGATTTTTGGTATTGGTATTGATCTTTCTTGGATTGGTATTTATTTTGTCTAGATTGGTACTAATTTTTCGTATTGGTATTGATTTTTTGTTAGGTAGTCGAAAAAAGTACAGATGGTTACAATCGTTGAAGCACAAGGATGAAAGGATCAGAGGAAGGCAAAAAGGTAGAATCAAATAGAGAGAGATATATAGAGCGAATAATATAGTTTTTGTATAAAATTATTTCTCCACTGTAATTAATTCAATGCAATTAACATAAATGCAAGTAATTCTTTTGATATTCAATCCCAATCCATCCAAACAAATATATATTAATACCACAACGTCAACACTACCAATAAACATATGCACCACTACCAAAACAATAAGCATCAGAATATCAGAATACCACTACGTCAACACTACCAATAACCATATACAACACTACCAAAACAATAAGCACCAAAATACCATCACTACCCTTAGTAACCACGGTGGCTACAAGGACCAAGTTACCACCGTAACCGCTCCCGTTCGAATCCCCACCATCCCATTTGAATTTTTTTTTTTTGGAGATTAAAAAAAGCAACATGTTGTGGGAGTGGTGGATCAAACCTACATAATAAATAGTTTACTAAATTTAGCACAACATCTACACCACTCAACTACAACTCTTCTCTTGAAACAATTAATATATTGACAAAGTTTTACTCATTGAAAGCTAAAAATCCTCAATAACTTTAAATAACCATAACTTTGTGCTCCAAAATCCGAACGTCATGAACTTTTTTTTTCATTTCGCATAACTTTTTAAGGACTACAATTTTCACTAGGAATGAATTTTCAAAACTTGAATTATTTTTGGATATACAGGATTTTGGGAATAGCTTACCTTCCCTTTTCAGCAATCCACGTACATTTCAAAATTATGTCTATGATAAAATTTATAGTCCTTAAAAAGTTATGTGAAATGAAAAAAAAAATTCATGTCGTTTGGATTTTGGAGCACAAAGTTATGGTTGTCCAAAGTTTGGCGAAATCGGAAAAAGCTCGTTCGGGGTAGCAAATGACATTTTTTCGGCACGAAGGCGGGACCGACAGTTTGCTGCTTGCAAGATCTCGAAAAGTTATGCGGAATAAAAAAAATCACGACGATCGGATACCCGAACACAAAGATACGTTCGTTTGAAGTTTTCACCTAGGTTAGGATTTTTTTTTAAAAAAAACCAAAACCGCATGGTGGGGGTGAGGTTTGCAAAACCGCCCCCTACCCGTGCGGTTTTCATTGAAAAATGCGCCCCCGGTAGCGGTTTTCGCCTAAACCGCTGGTTCGGGTGGCGGTTTTTGAGAGAAAGATGATATTTTTGAAATTTTTTTTTTAACAGTGCTATTTCTGAAAAAATCCTCATTAGTCCTTGTTTGGTAACAATTTGTCGTCTTTGCTTGTTGAGAAAGCTACCAATATTGATGAGGCTGAAGTGAAGAAGCTCAAGGCCCTTCTTGGCGGCTCTGGCTAGATTGATTGAGAGGCGCACGTGATTGTCGTATACTGAAGAGAAATAATGATGCAATATGACTAAGCGGAAGTAATATAAATAATGATGTAATATTTGATGAAATAAATGGTGATGATCCTACGTTCTATGTTTATTTCGTAGTCGTGGGTTGATCAGAAATAAAAGCACACTACAAGAATTTCTCTTATTTCTTTTTCGTAAATTTGAAGAGTTAAGGTATAAAAATGTAACAAAAAAAAAATTAGGTATTAAAATGTAATTTTTCATTGCTCTGAAGTGAATCGCTATTCGTCGCCTTAAAATTCAAATTTTATCGCCCTAAAACATAACAAATTGACATATTGACCCCTCAACTCAATTTTAATTCTAAATCATAGCCGAACAAGTCATTATCCCTTCCGAAGTCCGAACCCACATCCACCGCCGGCCTACCCTACTCACCCCCAACCAACATCCGCCGCCAGGCACCATCTCTGTCACCCCTGTTCACCCCCAACCTCGTGGGTTGTCAGTCGCCCCTGCTCACCCCCATCTTTGCCATCCTCTCCTGCTGCTGCTACTCTACCATCGGAGGGAAGGAGGAAGAAGAGGTGGTGGATGGAAACGTAAGCAATATTGGAGTTCCACCCAAGTTTTGTACACAACAATGGAATATGAACGTAGTATTTTACAAGGCTAACCCAAATTACTAAGACACAAGAGAAAACAGAGTATGTGTAATTAATGGGGGAGTATGAAATGAAGAGAGACATTCGAAAATCTATTTAACCGACAAGTGCTAGCTCAGGCCGTCTGTCATAACAAGTCGATTTTCAGTGCTGGGGTATCTGACAACTTGAAAGCTGACTTGGTCCAATGCTTTGGGTTTAAGGAAGGTAGTCTGCCTGTCAGGTATCTAGGTTTGCCTTTGAATGCTGGGAAACTCTCTTCTTGTAAGTCCCTGATTAATAGAATAGTTAGGAGGATTATGGGTTGGCAGCCAAAGCTTTTAACCTATGATGGGAAGCTTGAGCTAGTAGTGTCAATATTAGCTAGTATGACTCAGTTTTGGATGAATGTTATCATCCTGTCAAAGAAGGTGATTAAGCAAATAGAAGCTCTCGGTTCTCAATTTCTTGGTGTATTCTCTCTGATTAGGAAACACTTTGGATAGCTTGGATTAAGGAGTATCGTCTTCGTAATTTGAGCATCTGGGACGTGAAAACTAGAGGATCTTGGGTATGGAACAAGATACTTAAGCTGCGTGGTGATTTTGCAGGGAAGCTGTGTAAAACTAATCAAGGGTTGGAATGGGAAGGGGAGAAAATGGCCAGATTTCAGATTAGCAAAGTTTGGCAGAGTATCAGGCCGAGAGGTGAAGTAGTGGGGTGGTCTAAACTGGTCTAGAATGGTGGTATTCCTAAGAACTCTACGATTACGTGGTTGACTTACTTGGGGAGAATAACTACCCTGGATGTGGTACAATGTTGGAACCCTGAAGTGGTTGTTACGTGTCCTCTCTGTGGACAAGAATCAGAGTCAAAGAATCACATTTTCTTTCTATGTGACTATGTGCCGGAAGTATGGCGTACGGTGTTTCCTGCGCGATGGCAACTCCCGGTGTCCCTTAACCTGCAACAGGTGGTGGATTTAGCAACTCAGAAAATCAGTAAGTGTTTGGTTGGTAGAATTCTCTGGTGTCTGGTGTTGAGTGAGGTGTGGCAAGAACGATGTAGGCGGGTTTATGGCGGCAAGAAGCTATATATTGAGGAGCTAATCAGTAAGCTGCAGGGGGTGATGGAAGCAAAGGAGCTGGGGGACCTCAGATTTGCTGAGTCTTCTGCTACACAGTCCTTGTGGTATAAGACTAACTCCAACCCAAAAAGCTATATTTAGCCTCCCAAGCTCTCAAATGTGCATATTTGCCTCCCCAAAACACCTTTTTGCTCCAACCCTATAGGCTTCCAAATTTAGCTTCCCACATCTTTTTTTGATTTAATTTCCATAATCCATACTTATTTACAATATCATTCTTGTAATTCACTTTTAATTTTTTTTATAGTTTGTTATTACTTGTGAAAACAAAATTTTTGATACAATTTTTTTTAATACCGAGATATTTTTTTTTCAAAATTAGTCATTTTTTGTAGCCGTTACTTTATGACCTTTTTTTTGGACCGATCCAAATATGATCGTTTTTTTTTAGCCGTTACTTTGTGACCGTTTTTTTGTCGTTTTGTGCATCATATGTGTTTATAAATTACAATTCTTCATTTTTCATCAACTCACTGAAACTTCTTCCCATTTCTAAAACAAACACATTCATCATGAGTATGTCAGATAGCTCATCGTCGGGAGGAGAAGAAGAAATCGAAGAGTACGAGAGGTTTCACCACCTACGGTTGAGTTTAATCGGCCGGAGGCTGGCTGAAGGTTCATCAAGTCGACGTCACATTGATCGTGAAAGGGTCGAATGTAATCGCCGTCTTATGAGGGATTACTTCGATCCAAATCCAGTATACAATGCTCGCATATTTAGAAGGCGCTATCGGATGCAACCAAGATTATTCCATCGCATTATGGGCGACATTTTGAGGTTTGACCCCTCATTTGCTCTACGGCGTGATAGCTTGGGTCAATTATCATTATCTCCAGAGCAGAAGCTTACTGGTGCGATGCGCATGCTAGCATATGGTTCTCCAGCTGATCAACTTGACGAGTATGTTCGTATGGGTGAGAGCACTTTTATGGAGGTGTTCAGAAAGTTCTGCAACAACATTATCAACATGTATGGGGCCACATATCTTCGCGCACCTACTCCTGCCGATTTAAGGATCTTACTCAGTAAAGCCTCAAGACGTGGCTTTCCTGGAATGGTTGGATCAATTGACTGTATGCATTGGGAGTGGAGGAATTGTCCAAGTGGCTGGGCAGGACAATACACCGGCCACATGCATAGGCCAACAATCATTCTAGAGGCGGTGACCTCCTACAACACATGGATATGGCATGCTTTCTTTGGGTCTCCTGGATCGAACAACGATATAAATGTTCTGGGGATGTCTCCAGTGTTTGATCGTATTGTCAATGGAAGCGCTCCACATGTACGATTTGAGGTAAATGGCCATGCTTATGATCAATGCTATTATTTGGCCGACGGTATTTATCCCTCATGGTCGACTTTAGTGAAGACCTTCAGCAATCCAAGGTCAAACAAAGAGGCTTTGTTTGCTCAACGTCAAGAAGCACACCGCAAAGACGTAGAGCGGGCATTTGGAATCCTCCAATCAAGATGGGCAATTGTTCGTGGCCCTGCAAGAGCTTGGGATGTTGTCACACTAAACAATATAATGTTGACGTGCATTATATTACACAACATGATAATCGAGGATGAGCAAGTTGATTCTGATGATGAGATGGATGATGACCTTGATTATGAGGTCCATGAACAACCTCAACCAATCAACCGACACGTTCCAACTCTGGTTGATTATTTGGCTAGAAATAATAGGATTCGCTCCTCAACAACACATCATGCGCTTCGAAATGACTTGGTTGAGCATCTTTGGAATTTGCAGGGCAATAACTAGTATTGTTTAATTATGGATTGTATTGCTTGTTTGGTAGTTTGTATTTCAAGTTTCAGTGTGTGATTGTATTTCATGTTTCAATAAAGTGTGTTTTGTAGTTAGTCAAAAGATTCAATAACGACTAGTTTTTTTATTACACATGAAAATGCTCAAAGTTCAAATACAACACACAACACACCACATAAAGCAATAAAAGCCTCAATTAGTACACATAGGACCTTCTTCTAATCATAATCCATAACAGGAAAGTAATCACCTCCACTTTCATCTCCATCTCCTCCACCACTTGCATCTCCATCTCTGCCATCTCCTGGATTAGAGTTGGGATCATCTTGATCGTATCCATAGATGTCATTTTGTTTACTCCTCCAAAATTTCTTCTTTCTTGGTGTCATCTTTGACAAATCCTTCTCCAGAATATTCATATTTTGTTGAAGTATTGCGGCCTTGTTCCGCTTCCTGCTCCCTCACTTGCCTCTTGTATGCCCATTCCTCGGCTTCCCTCTCTAGTCTCCTCTCTTGAAGATTAATTTTTCTATTTTCGTACTCCATCCTCGACTTTTGCCTCTCTCTCATATCATTACCAAACTCTAGCAGTTGAGTAGTGTACATGTCTGACGATTCTGCAACTACCTTACCTTTCTTTTTTGCTGCCTTTTGTTTGTCGCGTCCTTCAGGGCGAGACAACACGAAAGGCGTAGCTCCCTCGTCTGGTATGTCGTCGAGGCCTTCCACAGGGGAGGATTGAGAACCAATACCTATGGGAGAACTTTGAGAACCTTGACCCATAGGTGGAATTGGACCGACAACCAATTGAGGGTCACAATACCACTTAGGGCAATTTCGAAGGATGACCCAACAATGCTCATGTTCAAAGGCTTTGTCCCCATTCTCTTCCTCATATATCTGTCTTGCTACAAATTACTATCAAAATTATTAATACACAAGTTAGATAAGTAAATATACATAAAAATAAGAAATACAAAAGTTAAAGTTTCCAAAACAATACCACATCAACTTGGTTGGTACCGCTCGTTTGACTCCTCTCCGCCCTCTGCAAAGCTCCCTTCCAAACTTTACACTTGTGACTGATAAGTCTCAGTCGGGATTCCATTGAATCCGTAGTACGAATTGTTGTAGGATAGCTTCTTCGAAATTCCCTCTCCACCCTTTCCCATAATCTCGTGCTCTTTTGATTGATGCCAACCGCAACATCTTCAGATATTGATATCCAAGATTTGCACAAGTTTACATCTTCATGAGCTTTCCAATTGGGTCCTCTCTTACTTGACATGTTTTTGTTTTGAGAGATGATAAATAGATGAGAATGAGAGAGATTGATTTGAGAATGAGTGCAGAAAAACTATGAGAAGTTACTCATTATATAGAGAAAAAAATATGACCGTTTTATGGCCGTTAAAATGTGTCCGTTGCAATGTGACCGTTTTATTGTCACTATATTACTTCTTTCAAACTAAAACGCAAACACACCCACACAAATAACCACCCAAACAAATTGAAATAAAAAGCAGCAGCAGTGGGGGCCCCGCGTGCAGGCGAGGACCAGGCGCGCCTCCGCAGGTGGTCCTCGCCTGCACGCGGGGGCCCCCTTCCAGCTGCTATTTTTGCCCCTTTTCCCCTTCGAGCTGCTACCTATCCACCCCAACACTCCCTTCTCCAAATTTGGAAGCTAAATTATTGATGGGTTGGAGATGAAAAATGGCAAAATGTTCACTTTCTCCAAATTTGCAAGCAAGGGTTGGAGTTAGTCTAAGAGAAGTTCTGTAGTAGCTTTGTAATAAATATCTACAAGTAGATCATTTTTGGCTTATTGGTTTTACAGTAGGCTAGTAGTTGCTTTGTTGATGTTTGGCTATTGTAAACCTTGTCGTTGATCGTATTTGATGAATAAGAAACCAACCATTCATTGAAAAAAAAAATTAACAAAAAACTTTGGGTTAATTGCATGGTTGGTCACTGAGATTACAAAAAAGGTTCAAGTTAGGTCACTCGAAATATTTAAATCCATTGGTGGTACTTCACTTTACAAAACCCGTTCATGTTTGGTCACTCTCCGTTAGCTGCCGTCCATCTCCGTTAAATGAGTCCGCTAAGTGATGACGTGGCGGACAAAATCGTCTAATCAGCACTATTTAACCTAAAAATAGTCTGACCCGACGTGTCACATCATTGAAACCGGCCAGCACATCTACACCTACCCAACCCTCTAACCAAACCATGGTAAGTTCGCCTATTGCCGTTCCTTGACTACCTAGTTGTGCTAGTTAAACATACCAACTAGCACAACTAGGTAGTCAAGGAACGGCAGATCAGAAAGACTATTTAGGAAAGTTCGCCGATTGCAATTGATGTAATCTAGAAGCATATTACAGTGCAATTGGTTGACTGCATATTTAGGAAACTATACGGACAACTATGCCAAAGCAACCTCCCCTCTGCCCGCCTATATAAAGCTCATGATCAAACTCTATCATTTCTCCACATTCCAAAAACTTGGCAACATTCCCCCCCAAAACGTTACTAAGAGAGCCCTAGCCAAACCAAAAAATAAAATAAAATGTTCCATCCTATGACATTATTCATGGCTCCCATTGTCCTCGTCACCCTGATCTCCATCTCCTACCACATCTCAAACGCTGCAGATTTCTGCGTGGCAGATTTCGATATCGGATTTCAGACCCCAAGTGGATACCCTTGCAAGAACTTGTCTTTGGTCACCGCTAGCGACTTTAAATACTCCGGCCTAGTCACCGGCGGCAGCACCGCGAACATGAACAAAGTAAGCATCATTCGTGCTTTCGTCCAACAGTTTCCGGGCCTGAATGGGCTAGGCATGGGTGCGGGCCAGCTGGACATCGAGCCCGGAGGTGCCATCTCGGCCCACACCCACTGGTACGCCTCGGAGATCCTCACTTCCATACGTAGCAAAAACGATGGCGGTTGATGTTTGTTGACCTGGAAGTGAACAAACGTAACCCTTGTGGTAAGATCATGATCTCTCCTCCAGGCTCGATGTCCAGCCGGCCGGCCGGCTCCCATGTTCAGCCCATTCAACCCCAGAAATTGTTGGACGAAAGCTCGAATGATGTTTTCTTTGTTCATGTTCACGGTGCAGCCGCCAGTGACTATGCCGGAGAACTTGAAGTCACTAGCGGTGACGAAAGACAGGTTATTGCATGGGTATCCAGAAGGAGTCTGGAATCCGATTTCGAGATCAGCCAAGCAGAAATCTGCGGAGTTTGAGGAGTAGTATGAGAGGGAGAGGATGATGAGGGCAATGAGAGTTATGAACAATTTATTAGGATAGGATAGCAAGTCTTTTTTTTTTTTTTTTTTTTTCGGGCTAAGGCTCTTAGTAACGTTTTTGGGGGGAAATGTTGCCAAGATTTTGAGATGAGGAGAAATGATGATTTTGATCATGAGCTTTATATAGGAGGGGAGGGGGGAGGTTGCTTTAGCAATTAGCATGCATAGCTGTCCGTCGTTTCCTAGAACGCATCGTTTGCAATCCCGGCCAAAAGTTTTGTTATGTCCGAAAACAAATTCCACCAGCAGCAATAGGCCGGCGAACTTTCCATAGTTCATGAATCTTGATCGCATAGTTGGCAATTTGACCACTACCGTTCCCCGCAAAACTTTCAACCTTAATTTCCATAGTTAAACCGGATGTCATCCAGTTATGTCTTCGGTTGTGGGTTTGTCCAAAACAATTTTTTGAAACCGAGTTAATTCAGTCCACTTTAATCGGATCGGACCGTTTCTCAACCCTACGATTTACGGAAAAGATTTAGTTTGGAGAAGATGTTGATTTCACAAACTGAGAGTTTAAAGCTATGTTTAAATACACCTATAGATGCATAGGTATCATCCAACCCACTCTCATACTTTACAAGATTCGATGCTCCATTAGTTTAGTGCTGTACCCGAACCGAATATATGTCGCCCTATATGACCACGTACAACCTTGCCTAGCTAGCTACAAATTAAACCAATCAATACATTCAAGCTGATAACTGAACAAGCGATCAATATCGGCGCCATGGCTCAGCTTCACTCTCTGGAAACCAAAGTCCCGATGAAATCCCCCGAGAAGCTAGCAGCTGTGTTCAGGGACAACGTCCACTCCCTGCCTCAGTTGGTTCCCGGGATCATCAAGACCGCCGAGATCATCGGAGGAGGCCGCCAAATGGCTCCTGGCTCCGTCTTCATCTCCCAATATTCCTTCCGTACGTAAGAGCTAGCTAGCCTAGCGTTTTATTAATTAATTTGCTGACGCGCGTTAGTACGATAAATGATATATGATCTATAATCGAATGAATCTCTTTCTTGAATGGAATGATCAGCTGGGAGTCCCTTGATGAGTGTGAAGATCAAGTGGGAAGCGGTGGACGAAGCAGAAGGGAAGTGGCTGACGTTGAGGGTGATAGACGGCGAGATGCTGGAGATGTACAAGAGCTACTGCGTCAGAGTCGAAATCGACCGCGATGCTGGACAGGTTGGGTGGCTGATTGAGTACGAGAAGGCAAACCCAAACGTTCCTCCTCCTCGCCAATATGCTGAACTGATCTATACCCAGCTCTGCAAAGCCTCCGACAATTAATTAGTGCATGCAGTTCAAGTGTTATACTTATATATATGTTATAGTACGTACGTAACCCTAGATGATGATGATCAACTTAATCCTCAGTTGGTTTCAAGGGGATTGAATAAGAGACCGTGGAGATATATATGGCAACGGGCTGCTTTCTCCCATGGCTTTTTTATGTGTTACTTTGGGATCTCTCTCGAATCTCAACTGGATACAGGTCTGTGACTGATAGATGTTTGTGTTAGTGTACCGTAGTAAACTGGTTATTGTTGCGCGCGGGACGGTTATTGTTACATCGAAAATATAAGTGAAGGAAATTTGTATATTACTGTCCATCAAATTCTTTCATACCAAATTTTTGACAAGGGTATACAAAAAGTAAATTTGGGTAGACTTTTTATACTCCAACAAAATTTATTCCTAAACATGCATGGTACTCAAATTCAATTAGATTAAATCGGTGATTCTGATTCGTCGAAAGACATCCAACATATCACTAGATGCATTATTTTAAAGTTTAGCGTTTAGGTAACTAGAAAACATATATGGTTTATTTATTAGGGTTGGAGGTATATTATCATGCTCCAAAAGTTTGGCTAATTCAAGCTTTAATGACTTTTCCTTACTAAGACTACGTAATATCCCTAATCTACTAGGGTTACGATAGAACTCCCATGCAAAGCAGTTAAAATCAAGATTTTACCTAAAATCGAAAACTGGGGTAAAATCAGAATCGTAGAATCGTAGAATTTTAAGTACCTTATATAAATTAACATATAATAATATTGATAAGGTAAATAATTAATAACACAAAGACTTATAACATTTAAAGTGATAATTTTCAAGATTAATGTTCCAAAATCATCATTTTAATTGTTATTTAATGGGTAACTCAAAATAATTTATGAGGAAGGGATAGAGCTCATGGGGTTTGGCTCTTGTTTTTCATGTTGTGTCTATGTAGTTTAACTCAAAGTAGTATTCCGACATCGTCTACTAAGCATGATTTAAAACTAAGAATAACTAAAATCCAATAATATAATTAATGACATTGGTTTGGTACAAATATATTCATTAATTAAATAATTTGTTAATAATGATGTTAATTCTTACGCACTTCCAATATTCTGACAATTGTTTTACTGATGAATTAAAGAAGGAGAAGGGAAAGGGGTTGACCGAACCCTAATTAGCTTTTCTTCTTCTTTTCAAATGTTCTTTTAATAGGAAAAATATATGAGAATATCCTCGTCATTGCCCTTTCCACCGAAACAGTTCTGCTTCTTTTGAATTGGCTCAAGCTCCCTATTTAGTTCACATAGGATCAAAATCCTGATTTTGGTACGATTCTACAATTTTAACGATTTTAATCTCGATTTTAAAGGTCCACCGTTTTATAGTAAAATCAGGATCGAAATCCCTAAGTAAAATCCTAAAATCTTACGATTTTACGATCAAAATCTCGATTTTGACTGCATTGCTCCCATGAATTATATATTTATTCACTAGCTCTAATTATATATATGTGCAAATGTAGTAATAATTAACTGGTGATGATTATTCATTGACGTGATTCACGTGTTTATATCATCAGTGTTTAATTACAAAGATAAGATATCATTTAATTTACAAGTCAATGTTTTTTTGAAGGTAGAATATTAATGAAGTGAAAGGTTTCATGAAGTAAATCTTGTGAAATTCTCCGGTAGAGGCAGAAAAGAAAGTCGGCCCGGCCCAGCCCGTTCATCTTTTGATGACAAGTGAAGTGGGCTTGGAGAATATAGGCCGATCGAGAGTTGCCGTCTCACTTGTCGACGGGCCGGCATCTGCTCTATATCTGCCTATCTCCGACGGTTTCCCTCCCCACAAAGCCTTACCGCTGTCACCCGCCGGCAATCTGAAAAACCGTTCCACCACATTTCCCGCCAATTTCTCTGGTCTCGGCAAATCCTTTCAATCAATGTCGTGCCACGACAATATATGCTTCATCCGCCCGATCTCGCTGCTCTACTCTCAATGCTGCTTTCCGTTTATCGGCGGAGGAATGAGAATGGTGGTTCGGATATCTTTTCCTTTCTCCCCTGCGTTCGAGATTTCTCCTTAGTTCATCGTGTTCGATCGTGTACCGAATTACAGGTGGATTGAACATAAGATATTTCAATAAAAAATTAAAAACTATAGTATAGTATCTTTCATATTCTCAACTATAACTAGGTATACTTACTTTTAGAGAGTAGATCAATTATGGACGTTTCTCTATAACTCAAAAGTTTTCTTTGTTCTGGTGAATTCGAATACCAAATTTTTAGTATTCTACTCTACATAGTCACCAATAACCTAGCTCTATTCAATGTACGACTCAAATTTCAACGAGAATTGGTCAAGGGATGACTGGTGCACTAGACATGCTAAGTATTCTCCTTGTGCCTTTCAATGTTGTCATGAATGATAGTGCAGCTAAGTCCAGGATGTTTTAACGACGATTTATCAACCGGTTAATCGATTTTAAAACATGCCTGACACGCACTCGCTTTTGGCGGTTGGTCCAGTAACCAGCTAGCTAGTAACTCTTGACCGGTTAGTCAATAACCCAATTAACCGGATAGCACTCGATAACGATATTTGACAGCTCATTTATATGTCTCGATTAACTGTAAACCGCTTACCGACCGATTTTCAGTACCCATGCTTCATGATCAGGTATAACCCGATTATATATATATGGTTGCTGAGTTCCTTTCATGTTTAATTTATTCAATGAAGCAACTCAACCCCCAATTTTCTTTCTATTTCCTATTAAGTTCCGTCTCTGTAATTAAGTCAACATACTACATTTCTGAAATATTCAAAGGTTATGCTATTTCTGAAATATAACAAGCTATTCATATCTCTTTGATAAAACTTTTCTGTAATATATATACTCATTTTTACTTTTTATTGTATAATTTTATCTTATAATAAATTAATAATTATGTTCAATCAGTTCATCCAAATAATAAAAGCAATTAGTTGGAAAAGACCCAAATACGATCTATTGGTAGGAAAAACAATCTGATGGTCCGTCTGGTAGTTAGGAAGACTCTTTCATTGTTTCCTACTAACTTGTTGGGGTTTGATTTTCTCTTTATAGGTGATAGTTGAGATGTGAACGTTTGTATTTTTTTTATAATGCAAGTGAGTTAATTGGAGGAAAAGAAAACTCAAATATGATCTAATATCACTCTTCCTGTCAAACGAAAGCCAATCACTCCAGAATTTGGCAGTTTTCATAATCAATTATACTTTACACTTATTAAGAATCACAGATTTCAACACGAGACAACTCGAGCAAAATTTGTAGTATAAGCAAAAGGAGCTTCTGATTGGAGTTTTTAGAGAAATATTTTACAAAAAAGTACAGAAGTGTTTGGCTAAAAAACTATTAGAAGTGGTTTTTTTATATAAGAGATTATGTAAAATGACTATAAAAGATTTATAAAATAAAATATGAAGAAAATTTCTAAGCAATAAAATGTAGTCACAATGGATCTAGTTAGATTTATTTTATATTAAATAATATAATTTTATATTTTATTTTATTTTTAAAAGGATATAAATGATGAAAAATATATTTTCTGAAATAAAATTTACATATAGTAAGAATAATCTTGTATTTTCAAAAGAGTTTTTCGCAGAAGTTACAAATCGGAGCTTTTGCTTTTATGTTATACAAAAATACTTTTCAACTTTTTAAAAGTCGAGTATTTAGAGATGTTTGGCTCTGATTTAGCTTTTAAAGTTGAAAAACACTTCTAAAATTTGAATCAAACACAGATATAAAACCCTAGTTATTTTGAGATATTCGGACTGATCAATCGATTTTATATTGTCAAAGAGCTAGGTATACTTATAGTGTTAGAGAGTAGAAGAGGACCATTTCTCCATAACTCAAAAAATTTCTTTGATTTGGTGAATTTGAATACCAAATTTTTAATATTCTACTCTATCTAGTCACCAATAAACCTACCTATATTCAATATACGACCCAAATTTCAAACAGAAGTGGTCAAACTAAATCGAACAATATTTTTTGAAACTTATTCCAAAGTGTTACCAAAGGAATCGACAACTCATTCCTGTTGACATTAATGCCACAACCAACACACGTTTACTAGACATCCAAATTCCAAACCACCACTTCTCTATCTATATAAACCCACATCAAATCAACCAAAACTCGACACATCCCAAATCAACTATACCTAATTAGCCCAAAAAGCTAGCACAACAACAAAACGATGTCGTCCCTTCAACAATTCCTCCTCCTCATTACCCTCCTCCCCTTCTTCTCCTCCACCTCCCTAGCCGTTGACTTCTGCGTGGCGGATCTCAACGGCTACCAGACACCCTCCGGCTACGTCTGCAAGAACCCGGCCAACGTCACCGCCGACGACTTTGTGTTCTCCGGCCTCGTCACTGGAGCAAACACCACCAACATCAACAAGGCCGCCGCCACCCCGGCCACCGTCCAGCAGTTCCCCGGTCTTAACGGGCTGAACCTGGCCGCCGCACGTGCCGACTTCGCTCCCGGCGGTGCCATCCCGCTCCACACGCACCCGTACTCGTCGGAGATGATCTACGTGGTGGAGGGCTCCGTCACCGCCGGGTTCGTCTCCGGCATAACGTCGAACAAGGTGTACGTCAAGAAACTGAAGAAGGGAGAGATCATGGTTTTCCCACAAGGGCTGGTGCATTTTCAGGTCAACACGGGGAGTGAAAACGCCGTCGTTTTTGCCACGTTTGGGAATGCTGACCCGGGGGTTCAAATGATCAACGCTGCGTTGTTTGGGAACGACTTCTCGTCGTTTCTTGTGGAGAAGACTACTAATATTGATCAGGCTGAAGTGAGGAAGTTGAAAAAACTTCTTGGTGGCTCTGGCTAAGGGATTTTGTTCGTCGATATCGCTTGCATGTGCATGTTTTTTTTCTTTTCTTTTTTTGTGTTAGTGCTGTTGCTTTTATCGGATTTGTAATAATAACTATATGCTTATTGCTGGAGCAGAATTATTTGTGAAATGCTAAGCGGAAAATATCTTTTACCGACTAATTATTTGGTTGAAAAAAAAAATTTCCTCAAAAACTCAAAGCCGAAAGTGTTAAGTTCCCTATTTACTAATATCGGTAAATTTCTTATCGATTTTGGTTCCGTCTCAATAAAGTGAAAATTGAATAGTCATCCACTTACAATGATTACGATATGGTTTTGGTTTATCGATTTTACGATCTAAACCAAACCCTTTAATTTACAATATGATTTAGTACTGAAAAGATGAATCCTTTAAACTTCTCATTGATTCAACTCCGGTTTAAACCGATGCCACCGGCTTAGAATAGTGTTAGTAACCATTGGTTACTGACCTATGAATAACTAAATCTGGACCTTTAGATCTAAGTGGGTCCAGAAAATCCAGATCTAAGGGTTATCAATTAAAGACATTTTATTTTCTCTAGTTTTCATAATTGGCTTTTATCTTCTTTGTTTTAACTCGGATTTCAATTTTTTTTGCACATATGGAACGAGTTCGTTGTGCTCTACAAAATGAGATCAATTTTCAAAATATTTCGAGAAACTTTTTTTTTACCAACTACATACCATATGGTAACTTTTTCGTTTTTAAGTCATTTTTGACAACGTTTGCTCATAAGGAACGAGTTCATCATGATCTATTGGATCTACAAATTTCAGGATGAAAAAATATTGAACCAAAAATTATCATACTTTACCACTATGGTATGTGGGTGGTAACTTGTGGTAAACAATGATGAAAGTCGTAAATGACAGTTAGTATACTCCTACTATCATGTATTCAACCTTCTTACCATATTGGTATGTTCATACCATCATGATACGCTTCCTTACCATATGGTATTAAATATGAGCATACCATATGGTAACGACTGGTAAAAAATTATTCAATTTTTTTGTACTAAAAATATATCTAAGTGGATATCATTTTAAAGAGCACATTCAATCTGATTTATCTGTGCAAAAAAAATTAAATTTCGACTTAAAACGAGAGAGAATCGTCCGTTAAAGATTAAAGGAGAAAGATAAAAGACTTTCCAAGAGAGAGGAGCTGCTGATGTCATGCGTATGTGGACAGGTTACTGATGGTTACTCACCATATGAGTTACTGACATGATTCGCTCCCGATATAACCAATGCCGAATAGGCAACCATAATTTAAGCTTTTAAAGAATACTCAATTCTCGTACGAGTGTCATGATTATGTCATATGTAGGTGTTCATGCTGTTTTTTATTTATTTATCAAGGTATGTTGCCATTTGATATTGTTTTCAGCATTGTTGGTGTCTAAGTTTCATTAAAGTTAACATACATGTAAAGTCAACCTAACGATGAATAAGTGGGCGAACTTCTTCACAATAATTGGTAATCGGAAATGATTTTGTTTTCATTGTTTATGAAAACAAATATATTCAATGATAATGATTCATAAATGAGCATGGGCATTGGGCATGAATAGTGTGGAAGTCAACTTGGCAAATAGCAACTAGCCAACTTTAAATAATGTGCCTTCATATTTGAGCTGGGCTTTGTCATGAATTCATATTTGAGCTTGGGCTTTGTCATGAAATCAACACATCATACCATATATATGGTACCAATATTGTAATTCAAGTTTATAGGTTTGTTTCCTGTCAGAATATCGTTATACTATATCATATCATATGGTACCAGCATACAATATATCATATCACACCACAACTTTAGTTTTCCCCATTATACCTCATCGTACCATATAGTATTAGTATTGTAATTTTATTTTATAGGTTTGTGCCTTGTTAGACAAAATTATAAATTGAAAATATAGCATACTATATGGTAGCGGCATACAATAAACAATAGTTTGAGCACTTCTACTATGCTATAAAGTATCGGTACTTTAATGTACAACTTAAAGTTGTACCATAACGTTAAATGTATAAGTTCAGGTTGTACCATAAAAGAATTTGTGCTCTTATGTTATGGTACAACTTTATAACTTATACTTGTACCATCAAATGAAAGTACAAGTTTAAGTTGTACCATAAAACAATTTGACAAAAGAGTATAGGTACAATCTGAAGTTGTACCATAACGTTAAAGGTACAACTTCAAGTTGTACCATAAAGGGAAAAACCTATATCACCAATACTATATAGCATTATAAAATTCCTCACAATAGTTTATGGGTAGATTAATTTCAATACATTGTATAGTATGATACCAACACATACCATATAAGACCAGTACCACATACCATACAATTCTGCTCCTTCGTGTTTACTTTAAAAAAAAGTACTGACCTAAATGCAGTCCGCGTGGATGATGGAATATGAAAATATTCACGATTATTGAGAATAAAGTTACTAATTTGATCCTCTCCACAGCCACCCGTCCTCGTCGGAGATGGTGTTCGTCGTGGAAGGGAGCGTCACCGTTGGGTTCATCTCCGGCTTGGACTCCAACATCATGTACGCCAACCAGCTGAGCAAAGGGCAGGTGATGGTTGTTCCACAAGGTTTTCTTCATTTCCAGCACAACAGCGGGAGTTCGTACGCCGTCCTCTTCGTCTCTTTTGCGAGCTCGGATCCTGGCATGCAGTTTGTTACCAGTGCGTTGTTTGGGAACCATTTCCCGTCTTTCCTCGTGGAGAAGACTACTGAGATTAGTCTGGTGGAAGTGCGGCAGCTCAAAGCTCGTCTTGGTGGCACTGGATGATATAGATTATGAATTGCAAAATTTACACACAGACAATTGAGACGAGGGGTTAAAAATTTACGCACAAAGAATTCAAAATGACGAGGGAGTTAACGGCTTATCAATTGCTATATTTTACCAATTTATTAGCCTTTGAAATTTATAGATTGAAAATCAATAATAATATTACTAGATTAAACGCTTGTGGTGAGATATTATTAAGGTAAATTTGACAGAGTGGTTATGACGTTAGATTTTAAATCCATAAATCATGATTCCAGTGTAGTAACACACGATATCCTTTTCCAGGATTTACTTGGCCGAGACCGGGAAGTTTCGTGTTATCACATTTACAGAGAGGGCAACATGTGTGTTTATTTCTTAGCTAGTCGGGGTCACTCCCTTCCCTTAGATTTTCGCCTTGTTCCGATGTAGAATCTTGTTTTGAACTATCTTATCATGTATGACTATCAAGAACTTTATGAGCCTTATCTTATTGTGAATGAAAACTGAGATGTGTCGCCTTCTGATTTGGGGGTTTTGAGTGGCTCGAGGTTTAAACAGGCTGGGATTAATGTTATCTGTCTCTGCTGCTGAGAGAGGGAAACTAGTGAAGTAGTCCGAGGTATATAGCAATAAAGGGTAGAGGATGTTTGGTAAAAGTGAGTAGTTGGGGATTTTTGGGGAAAAAATCCTAAAATACACATGTTTTTAAAAAGAAATTCAAATACACACATTATGAAAAAAATTCTCAATCTACGTATGTTTGGATATTCACCGCGGCAGAGAAAGGCGGTGATTGCATCACCGCAAAAGAGAAGGGCGGTGATTGCATCCCCGCTGTAGCTGTAGAGGAAGGCGGTGATTGCATCACCGCTGTAGAGAAAGACGGTGAAGGCCTGACCTGTGTCGAAAACTTTAAACGAACGTAACTTTGTGCTCGGTTATCCGATCATAGCGAAATTTTTTTTGATTCCGCATAATTTTTTGAGATCTTGCAAGTCTCAAACTGTCGTTGCCGGGTTGATCCCGCCTTCGTCCCGAAAAAAAGTCCTTCCCAAATGAGCCTTTTTCGATTTCGTCAAACTTTGAACGATCATAACTTTGTGATCCGCAATCCGAAAGTCATGAATTTTTTTTTATTTCACATAACTTTTTAAGGACTACAATTTTTAGTAAGAGAGAATTTTCAAAAAATGAATTATTTTTAGATATACAGGATTTTTGGAATAACTTTACCTTCCCTTTTCAGGAATCCAAGTACATTCCGAAATTATTTTTGGATATACGAGGGCCTTCCTCTACAGCGGTGATGCAATCACCGCCTTTCTTTGCCGTGGTGAATGCCCAAACATGTGTAAATTGGAAAAAAAATTCGTAACGTGTATATTTTGAGAATTTTTTTTAAAAACGTATGTATTTTGGGATTTTTTTCCTATTTTTAGTATGACAGAGAAGACCATTTGGGGTCTTGAATTGCCGAAAGGATTGCTATTATTGATGGAAGAAAAATCCAGCGAAGTAGCTTCCTGTTCTTTGCATTGAAGTCCTTTACTCCTAATTAGACCTGACTTGGCTTCTTCAGATGGTGAAACAAGGATAGACAAGCTATCTATAATCTTCTTCTTCTCCATTAGAGTAACTAAGGCCGCTGATGAGTAGGGGTGGCTATACGGTCCGGTCCGGTTAAATTGGCCCAAATTGATCTGGTTCAGTCCAGTCTTTTTGGAAATATAAGGACCAAAGATTGGATTGGATACAGTCCGGTTTTGATCCGGTCCGGTCTTGATCCGGTCCGGTCCCAATTGGGTCTTACTTTTATTTTGAGCTTGTGGGGATTTGAGTGGCCTAAGGCCTGAAAGGGGGAATAGGTTAGGGTGGTTACTCAATTTTGAGTAATCACGGTGGCTACCAACATCTATACCATTCATTATCTTTATTTTATTATAATTTTAAATTAATGATTAAGATTAGCTAAAGGTAATTTAGGAAATGAAAAACATACCACACCTGATTACTGTATATATTTTACTCAAAGCCTAATACCTAGCCGTCGTCTCCTCGCTCCTCTCCCTGTCGCTCCCGCTCTCGATCAACCTCCGCCTCGTCGGCTCTGCCTTCCCGGCCGAATCCGAGGCCATCCTCTCTTCCTTCTTCTCCTCCACCCACACCTCCGACCACTTCCACGTCATAACCCGCGATCCCGTCCCACCTCACAGCGACTCCCACCGCCTCGCCGTCCGCCACTCCCCTCACCTCGACGTCTCGCACTCCTCGCCTTCCCTCGCTTCCCGACTCTCCGACGCCATTAAATCCGGCTGCCAATCCTTCCGTAGTGTGTACTTTCCGCTTTGGATGGTTCTGTTCTCGGAGGCGTTTATGGGGCTCTTCGGCTACGGGCTTCAGTGGCTTGTGATTCGGAACGTCATCTCCCTTCCTTACATTCTGGTATGTTGTACGCCTTTTCCTCTTCTCCCTTTCTCTCTCGATTTTCCCCTCTTTCCGATTTGGAGTGTTTTCTTGATTTCAATTTTCCCGGCTGCCAAACAGTAGTCGGGCCGGTGGGAAGGATTGTTTGGTTAACGTCAAGGTGATTTCAATTTTCCCGGCTGCCAATCCTTCCGTAGTGATTTATTTTAAATGGTAGTCATTTTTTCCCGTAGTGGTAGTGTTATGGTTGTGTTGGTATTGTTTTTGTCGCATTGGTATTATTTTTGTCGCATTGGTATTGATTTTGTCGCATTGGTATTGATTTTGTTACATTGGTATTGATTTTGTCGCATTGGTAGTGATTAAATCTGCAATGGTATTGATGTTTTCTGAAATGGTAGTGTTTTTATTTCTTGAATGGTATTGATGTTTTGTACAATGGTAGTATTTTTTTAATGGATTGGTATTGCTTTATTGTTTTGTTGTTGCAGCAACGAAATCAAGGAAAGATTGAGAAAAAGAAGGAAGAGAGATCTGGCTGAAAAATTGTGGAAGTGAGAGAGAGAGAGAGAGAGAGAAAAATTGTATTTAATATATTTATGTAATTCCTAAAATGTAATTTATTAAAAAAGATCATTAATAAATTTTTTGTTATACCCAATTTGCCCTTAGTAACCACGGTGATTACTATAAAATAGTAATCACCGTAACCTGTCCCCTGAAAGGGTGAGGAGTTGGTTAAGTTTTGTACTAAGTGCAAAGGTTTGTGACCGTTTATGCAAATTACCCTTAAGTTTTGGGTGTTGAGCTCTCTTATTCGGTCGTTATCCAGTTTTCGATCCGGTCCCAAACGGTTTTTTTACCTCAAATCTAAGCCCAAAGATTGGATTGGATTGTTTACTATCCGGTTCCGGTCCGATCTAGGTCAGGGTTATACGGTCCGGTTTCGGGTAAAACCAAACAGTCCAGACCAAATAGCCAGCCTACTGATGAGGCTCCTTCTGCTAAGGATACATGAGGGAATTCAGATCTGGATTTTGAAAACAGAGAGATAAATGGAAGAGAGAGAGAGTCATTGGGTGTCCTTCCCGACCGTTGAATTGCTAATTTCTGTTGCCCAGCAACTATTTAATATTTACTAGATCGGGGCCCATCCGTTGGTCGGATAAATTACATAAATAATATAAAAGATAGTAGTATTTGTCCAAATCAAAATACGTTTTTAGTTGGTACCATGAAAGAATCTACACTATTTAATTACTAATAGTATAAATTGGGAGCACACATTATAAGTTTTCTTATATCCTGATCATTCATGGACAACAATCTTTAACAAAGGTTTTACAAACCTTATGCAGGGAACCAATTCCTAAGAAAATTAATAAGATTGCATTTCAAATTTACTACTTTTTGTAAAAAAATCACTGTAAATTATTTTCTAAAAATACTAAAGTTATTTTGGATATTTTGTTGCAATTGATTCATCATCAAAACTATTATTTTATCCAGGTGGCTTCATCTTCACTCATGAAACCTTTATATTCACCATCAATAGTCTTTTCCTTATCTCTTGCGTTTCATTGAATCTCAACCTTTAATTGTAAACTAGCTTTTTACCCGGCCCGTTGGCCGGAGAGATTTATTTTATAATTTATATTAATCAACTTATTTATATGTCTAAATCATTTTTTATTTTCTAAATATTTTATGTTCTTGATTCATAACAGAGTTTGTAGTATGTCTATATTGAAAATTCCCAATATTTAACACACCTACTTGTGATGCTTCGGTTTTCTAATCATCAATTATGTCACTGTCACGTCCCATTTAGAACTTATATCAAAATTTATCAACCAATCCACTAATGTTTAGCATATGCCAACCAGAACCACACACACACACATATATATAGTTCAAGCTAGCGTGCGATAGGAGTACGCTATACTCTTGCGTTCACACTACCATACGACCATTGAGTTTAGCTATTTAGACCCCGAACTAACCAAAGATTTTTGGGGCATGACACTATACCCTAACCTCTAATAGGCTAACTCCAGTCCCTAATTCTCTAACTTCTAATTTATGCACATACTTATCTATACCTATCTTCTATCGTATCTTGAGTAAAATTAAAAGTATAGTATACCTTGATATTTGGGGGGGGGGGGGTTTCTATGGTACCCCGGGTGAAATCTTGGGTACCGCATACCTTGAGTATGAAACGCTATCGAGATCTCGAATTAGCAGGATTTTTGGGCCGAATAATATACTCTAACCCTTAATGAGGGAATCCTATGTCCTAATTATCAAAATTATAAACTATAAACCTTAAGATGGTGCATTCAATTTTTGCCTATATTTGGACTAATCATAATCATCGATCATTGTTTTTAATTAAATTGATCTTAAGGTATAAGATTTAGAGAATTAAAACCTAGATTTTGATCTCTAAGGGTTATAGTATAGTATCATGTCCAAAAGATCATTCAATTCAAGGTTCTGGATAACGTTTTCATACTCAAGGTATGCGGTACTCTGAATTTCACCCTAGGTACTGTAGAACTCACCCTTTGATATTATATATATGTGTGTGTATATCTATAGTAGACTAAAAAATATGCAGATACTTCATCAGACATATATCCTATCTCGCCTAATACTCATATTAAAAGAATAAATGTGCTACTTGCCTATCCCCCACCCTCGGGTTAGAGATCTCGCTGTTACCCCCATAACGTCAGACAACCATTGGGGTTGTCTATCGTTCGATATGTAATATATAAAGAGGCAAATCCTAAGATTCTGCTATTTATTTCTTATCCTCTCCCACAACCCCCTTTATGGAGAATAAAAGGGTAGGGATGACAGGATCATAACTCGATATGGTTTTATTCTATTCATCGTATTGTTTTTTTTTTTTTTGGATTCTTTTCATTCTTATTTGGGGCACATTTCTATTAACCAATTGATAAACGGGAAGATCAAATTTACTACACTAACGTTGAATACTTTGATAGCAATGAACATCTATATCTGTTGTTTATAACATTAAAATAAAGAAAAACAAACCTCATAATTATTTCTATACAAAGTAAACATCGTCCTCTAAGTTAGTGGCGGAGCTAAAAATTTAAATGAGGGGGAAAAAATATACTTGAGGGATTTGAATAATGGTCATTGGTACATGAGGGGCTACTAGTCTATTAGTGAATTAACTAAGGAGTAGTAGATAGCTAGAGACGATCAATCAACAACAACAAGAAACAAACACATAGTGGTTCTGATAATTTGAATTGTTGGCAGATGTCTAATTATGGATCTCACATTATTTATAACACGTCCCTCAAACAAGTGAAAAAATATATGAAGTTGAAGTGTTAAACATCGGAGGTCACCGAATTTAAATACATACAATATCTTATATGGACTTGATAACTTGAGTCGCGTTAAGAGATATTCAATAATAAATCTTACAATATCGATAACATATCTTTAAAAAAAATAACTCATATGAAATCAATTGCTTATACAATGTCTTTTTTAACATTGAGAATCATCCGGATTTTGATACCTAAGTTCGAAACAAATACATCAGCTGCCGAACACCCAATCCAAGGTGCCTGTTTGTGATTTTTGGACGCATTATATTATTGTCAAACATTTGGAGTCTCTACGTAACATGCATTTACTAGTCAGTGGCGGATCTAGGGGTGGACATCCCGGACCACGGTCCAGCCCTTCTCTCGATCCGGAGTTAGTATAACCCTTATGAGTTTATTGATTTTAGTCATTCGGTTTAGTGTTATTTTATAATAAGATGAACCTATTCAAATCACAACTCTAAATTTAGCCTGAAAATTCTAGCTCCAATGATTCTCATCTAAAAAAACAAACAATGAAACCTAAAATTCTAAAATGTAAAAGACTAAAAGGAAAATGAGGTTTATTCCCTTAAGAAATTACTAGAGCAGCTGGTGAAAATAGAAATTGATACACAATATATATTGATTGGTGGATTGATTTGTCCAGTGTTGACATTGCGTGTTTCAACGACTACTATGGAGAGAACCTTTTCAACAAAGAAATAGGTGAAAAATTATTTGCGCAATAAAATGAGCGATGAATTTCTCGTCAATTGGTTAACTATTCTATGTTAAAGAGAGCATGCTATTGGTATGGATGTAAACTTCATTATTGATGAATTCACTATATTAAAATTTAAAAGATCGACGTGTACAAATGATATTCTAAAAAAACTATGATTTTTTTTACGATATATCATTTTCTAATGAAATGCGGCTCAATACTCTACTATGTCCTGGATCCGTCGTGGTTACTAGCTAACGGTGAACGGCTATAAGCGCATAATTAATCGTTCCTATATAAAGCAAACACCGTGATGATTCATATTTCATTGGAGTTTGCGATGTAAGAGTAAGACGATGTAACTTAGTCGCACTCATGAACCTGCTGGGATTGTTGCAGTTTGGGCCATTCTTCCCTATTGTATCCAATATTGTTGAAATAGAATTTCCCTTTGAATATCATTGTTGAAATTTCAGTTCCGCTTAGTGATATACTATAGTTTATGAGTTTTTTGAACATATCAGTTTCATTAAAAAAACATAGTTTATGAGTTGATATTTGGTTTTATTAGTAAAAAATTATAGGGTTGTCCATGTATAAGCAATGGACTTAATTTCTCGAATGAAGAAATATAAGAGGACAGAGAGATCATGGTACACGGGCTGAGCTAGGAACGGCTCTCGGTAATCCTACATTTCTCTCAAGAATTTCGAAAGTTACGTGTGTACATTCCACGACTTTTTTGAAATTCTAGTATAAACTCAAGCCAAACTGTATAATGGTTTACTGTGCACAAATCAGCAAAAAAATTAATTAGTTTAGTGGATACTGTATAGAAAGCTTATATGATTTTACAAATCGGGTATTTAATTAATACCCGGTGACAACCATTCTTTAATTAATTTTTAACTAGATCATTTCTATATTTTAATACCACTACAAGAAAAGTGAGATATAGCGGCAAAAGATGGCGGCTCTTTATAAATCTGCCTCTAAAACTTAATTTCTATCTAGCGACAATTAAATTATTTGTCCTTAAAAGTGGCGGCTCTTTATAAATTTGCTTCCATTTAATTTTTCCCCCATTTAAATATTATGATGTTGTTGTTTAGAGGCAGATAGTTTATCAGCAAATTCATTTGAATAAAACAGAATTAAGGACACAGGGAATAGCCGGCAAAAAAATAAACTAGAATTAAATGGCAAATACAATTATGGTGGAATAATACGAAAAACAAGAGGCTTTATGAACTATTTATGTTAAAATGCAGTATCAATTTAAAAGTGCAGTTATCATAATATTAAAAATAATTTTCTTTTTATTATTTTGATTAATTTTATCGCTTTTTTTATGGGGTAACCAAGTTAGAAATGTTAGCTTTTTTTTTTTTTTTGGCTTGTGCTGTGAAACATCACATTAATTAAGTAGGGGAGTGAAGAAGAAAGAATGGTCACTTAAGTTTGATTACGATAGATTAGATTAATTGCATAATCATGTTCCCTCAGTGGACAAGCTAGCATCCCTTTAAAATTAGGAGCTGGTGAAAAGATGTATATTGACCTCCCATCTCGCACCACCACAATGGGTAATTAGCTCGGCTGTTCCTTTCCTTTCTTTCTTGTGCTTTTTTTATGTACGTATAGATAGTCCTTTTCCAATGTATTTCTTACTTAAAAATCTCCATTGATCAGTCGCCCCGCAGTAGCAGCACCAAAGTTGCTTTTTGAAGAATGCAGTAAGGTCTTATTTTGAAACGTGGCAGCTGGTGGAAACGAAGCACAAATTTTGGGGTGAAGGCTCTTAATTATATATTGGGTAGTCGGCGACCTACAGCGAAGCCAGGATTTAGAATTAGAATTAAGTGGATGAAAATAATGAACTTCAATTGTTTTCTACCGACGGAATCTAAAATTTGGAGGGCTAATAGTCCCTATTTTATCATTTTCAAAAGTTTTCCTAAGATATGGGTACACATATTATAACCTTAGATATTAATAAAAATAATTGAAGGGGACTGTAATTAGGTATTACGATTTGATTCCTTAACCGAATCAAAAACAATTAGAAACCGAAACTCGAATTAGCCGGTTGTAACCCGAAACCGGTCAGAGCTTATCAATTTTTTTGTCAACAAAAATAGATAAGTTGTTAATGATTTCGGTCAGAATAAACAAAAAAAAACAAACCTTTAATTACATTAAGGCTTATCGGTTTATTAACAGTTTTTCGATTCTAATCAAAACGGTTAAGAGCTTTTCGACTTTTACCAAATAATAGACTAAACATGTAAAACCGTTTCGGTTACCGACACATAACCATAACTTGTAGCTATACTTGTCTGAACTACACGTAGCTCCATCACTAAACTAGATACATGTAATAAAGATGCGAAGAGTTGACGAGAGAACATAGGTATTGCCCTTTTAGCAAGCAATGTCCCAAAAAATAGACAGCCTTCTAGATCTTGCAAAAATGCCTTGAACTCTAAGGTAACTATAGACGTATTCCATCACTCCCTATATAACCCTTCTCAATCGATCAAATAAAGACACGCCCAAATAAAGACCAAAACTCACTCACCTTTCAAAGAGACCATCCAAAATACACTAGCTAGCTAGCTAGCTAAAAAAAAAAGTGGTCACAAAATGATGACCTCTCGCCGTCACTATATCTTCCCCACCCTCCTCCTCTCCACAATCCTCCTCTCCCCAACACACGCGGCGGATTTCTGCGTCGCCGATCTGACCACCCAAACCACATCCGGCTACACGTGCAAGAACCCGACCAACGTCACCGCCGACGACTTCGTGTTCACCGCCCTGGTCCACAGCGGCAACACCTCCAACACCAACAAGGCGTCCGCGGTCCCGGGCTTCGTCCAGCAGTTCCCGGGCCTGAACGGGCTGGGCCTGGCTGTAGCCCGGGCCGACATCGAGCCCGGTGGCGCGATCCCGCTCCACAGCCACCCGGCAGCCACGGAGATGATCTACGTGGCGGAAGGCTCCATCACGGCCGGGTTCATCTCCGGGGCTTCCAACGTGGTGTACGTTAGGAAGCTGAATAAGGGCGAAGTGATGGTTTTCCCGCGAGGGCTTTTCCACTTTCAGGTGAATACGGGGAAAGAGCACGCCGTGGGGATCGCGAGTTTTAGCGACGAGGAGCCCGGGGTTCAGCTGGTGAGCTTGGCGATCTTTGGCAACGATTTTCCGTCGTTTTTTGTGGAGAAGACGACGAATATTGATGAAGCTGAGGTGAAGAAGCTCAAAGTTCTTCTTGGCGGTTCTGGCTAAGCAAATTGCGACGTACACAGAAGAGGTTATTTGTCCAGTTCATTAATAAATATGCGGAGCGAAGATATTGACGTTTTTTTTTTTTTTTTCTTGATGGTTGTAGGTTAGTTGGTTGTTTTGAATAATCTTGGATATGAGTTATATATGATGTTCGAGAAGGGTGATTAACATGTTTGGAAAAATAATATACTATAGAGGGGATGTTTGTGGGAGGTACATAATTACTCGTACAAAGTATTTATTTATGTTGTTTCTTTATGGGGCCTTCAAATTATGGGGCCTCCGGATCTCTGTCGTATATATATGACTAATTATATTTATGTATTATTTGATTTCGATTATGAATTTAAAATGATAGAAAATTTATGAATTGTGTTTTGTTATGATTCTAAAACAATAATATCACAAAATTAAAGATCAAATGCCAAAAGAATGAACGGATCACATGAGGGGAAAACTTAATATTTGTGATATTTAAAATATTTTATGTATGATTTAGAGGTATAATTATTATTTGTGACATCAGTAGTAGTTTACTCAAATGTAGTATTTCATCGGGTAGTCAAAATCGAATACTCGATGCATTTATGACTGTTTTTATCTTGGTGTTGTGAATAGGTAGAAACTTATTTATTATAATGCATATAACTATACCTAAGCACATGATTGAGCTAGCATGAAACAGTTAGAGCATACCATGAAGACAATGTATATGGATCGACCATGTACAAACATAAATGCTTCATGGGTCGTACCATACTTAAACTTCAAGGGCTTGCGCACAAGTGCGAGCACCACACAGTCTATATTGGTGAACTCGTTTTTTATGGAAAAAATACGTCATTTGATAAAAATAAAACAAAATATTCTAAAAATAACATATAAAATTTGAATTAATGAGTAGTTTCTCACATCAACGTGTGACGGCTCATATTCTAAAAGGTTTATAAAATGCATTCATTGTTTATTTGAGACTCAAACATTTTTCAATATATACAACTAAAAATTCATTTATAAAATCGTTCTTGATTAACTTTATAATTGAAAAATCTTTTTTACTGCTTGCAGTAATAACAAACAACGTCAACTAAGTGTCAAATGTGTTGGTGCATGAAAATGGCACTAATCTATGGGCAATAATGAGCGCATGAGCCAGACACTAACTCATAAAACACAACAGTCCCTATTAGAGGTGGCAAATGGATTGGATTGGTGGATTGATGGATTGAAGTTGTACCATACCATTAAATGTATAAGTTCAGGTTGTATCATAAAGAAATTTGTATCATTATGTTATGGTACAACTTTACAACTTGAAGTTGTACCATCACATAAGAGTACAAGTTCAAGTTGTACCATAAGAGTACAACTTTAATGGATTGATGGATTGGATTGGTGGATTGGATTGAAATTGCCACCTCTAATCCCTATAATCATACAAATTGTGTTGCATATTGGCACTAACCTATTAGATGAGCAAATACAACCCTCATAATATTTCCATGGAAAGGCACTTTATAAATTATCAGACACACTGAATTAATATATTTTGTAATGAGATATTGAAGGAAACCAAACATATATCGACATAATTATGCTTTTTTACTCTATACTTTTGCCTCTTAAGAAAAAGTGGATTAGATGTATATTAATCACGTTGTCCTCCTAGTGGTTTGTCCTCTAGGGGTTGGAGGAGGACGCAAGCGGGCTACTCCGCAAATCTTAATTGGGTTTAGCTTGGACTCACGGATTTTGGCTACAACATTCTCGCTGATTGATCTCCATATTCAGCTCATCGACGCCTCGACTTGGTTCCCTGCGTCCTACTAGGCGGCCCAACCACCCAAAATTTCCTTTTTTTACTCGGGTCCAGTTCCTCTAAAATTGGCATGCCTTCTCAGTCATTTGTCCTCCAGGGGTCAGAGGAGGAGGACACGAACAGGCTACTCCGCAAATCTCTCTTAGGCTTAGAGCCGCCCTCATGGCTAGGGGCTTTGGTTGTAGCTTGCCTCTAACTCATATTCATCCCATTGATGTCTTGACTTGGTTGGTCCCTTGTGTCTAGATGACCCAATCCGACCACCTTCCACCGCAGCCTGCCAACCAACAACAAAAAAATTCCCAGATTGGACTCATTCTCACAACACACATGCATGCAAGTTCCTCCAACCTACAGGGTAACAAGTTCAAGCTTTGGTAATTAGAGAAGGATTGGGGCCTACTCGAGCTTGTTGTTTATGGTGACGAAGCATGTTCTCCTCCTTAATTAACCCATTAATCACTGGTCTTGTCAAAAGAATGAATGATATAAACAAGTGATTATGACAACAAGATAGAATTACGGCGTTGCATGCACCTTGCTAATCTGCTTCAATGCGGGGGATAATTAATTAGTTAGGTGGTTAATTTCTACCACATCGCTTAAATGGGATACTCATTTAATGTATTTACTAAATGTCATCGTTGTGTTGTATCGGCGGTGTGGTTGGCTCTCCCCCGGCCCGCAGTCATGCAGACACCAAAAAACGTGTGGTTGTTGTCGGCAACCATGTCCCCCCAACTCATTTTTGTTCTTGCTAAATTTTGAGATTATCCATTTTGTTTTCGATAAATTTTGAAATGATCCATTTTATTTAAGGAGGTGCCATAAAAAATCACATATATAGTCTCATTTTTCATATTCTAAAATTATATTAATCAAACAAACACACATATTTCCCGCTTAATGTACCACAAAATAATTATTTACAATTCCAGTTCACTTGATGCAAAGGCTTGTTAATAGTTTCGTTATGGAAAATGTTACTTGCGTATTGACTACTAGTAATAGCAATTAAATCTATTTTCAAAAACAAATACATTGATAGGAACTAAGTTTCTCTTCTAACTGTTGCTATTATATATAAAAAATTAATTATTTCCTCTAATAATACTATACTGTTATTCTTCTTGATAAGCTAGAATATATTAATGCAGAACTTAGAATATAAAATTAATTATACAATTCATTGTAGTTGTATGACAGAATATTTAACGATTGACATTGAAATTTGGAGTTTAACTTTCGTTATTAACATACTATTACTATCCAAATCTAAGGGTAACATGGAACCCTTTGTAAGTCTCTATCTCCACCCTTGGGTTTACTTGTACTTTTTCGTTTTTGGTTACATCTTGAACTAATCCATTTTTTGAAAACGATATTTTTGTAGCAATTCATTTTTAAAATTTAATTGACGAGTATACGGTTTACTCATGTTGTCATTATTATATTTAAGGGGTGTCATAAAAAATCACATATAAGGTATCATTTTTCATATTGTAAAATTATCCTAAAACCGCGTGAATCGACTAAATACCAAAATTTTACTCTTAACCTACTACCAAATAACCATTCACAATTTCAATTCACTTGATGTGAAGGCTTGTCAATCGTTTCAATGCAGAAAATGTTACTTGTGCATTGACTACTGGCAGTAACAATTAAATCTAGCTATTTTCACAAGCAAATGCGTTGATGGAAACTAATTTTCTCTTCTGCCTGTTGTTGTCATAAAAAAAAATAATGATTTCCTCTAATAATACCATACCTCTTATTCTTCTTGATAAGCTAGAATAGATTAATGTAGAACTTAGTAGATAATATTAATCATTAGTTATATGTTAGAAGATTTGACGGTTGACATTAAAGTTTATAGTTTAACTATCGTTATTTACATCTACACATAATATAATACACCGAAGGGAAAAACGGGAGCCCCATTTCAAATTTCCTGCAACGAGAGTGAAAGTAGGAAGGACATTTTGGTCTTCACAATTAATTTTTTTTTATTCATTAAAAAGACACGTACTGGGATTCGTACCATGTCCATTTTAAAGAAAAGCAAGGAACATAACCAATCACACTAAGTACATTTGTTGTATCCTTTTAAATCAAAAACATATAATAGCAGGGAGGAAAAGCCCCTTCCCCCCATTTCAAATTCCCTGCTCCATGAGCGTTTGTAGGAAGGGTAGAATAGGTAGTGTTAATTTTTTTCTCTTTCCTCTGTGGATCGGGCCAACTTACCGTACACATGCCGATTTAAACGGGTTCAGGAGTGTCAATTTTTTTCTTTAAGCCCTTGTATTTCTCCGTGGTGATAAAATATATATGAAAAGGCAAAAACAATACTTCTTTTTATGCTAAAAATAAAAAAAATTTAACAATAAACTAATGCATGGTATCTAAAGGGCTAACCGCTAACCATAAAATAAAAGAGTTGAATGGGCCTGACCTACACCGGATTTGGCCATCAAGTAAAACAAATGAACATCATTGGTTTGACATTCTAAAACAAGCTATTTTCTCTAGCATAATATATATTATTATATTATTTTATATTTTAGTGGCTAAAATATAATGTAGTTTAAAGTTATTCAATGGTTCAATCTCGACCAACCCAATTAGTCCAATTTTTATCATTTCAAATATATATTATATAATTATTTGATATCATAATGATAAAATTATAGTGTATTTTATAGGGAATCGTTTGGTATTTGTTAGTAAAAAACTAAACAGAAAGATCTATTTGGTTATTTTAAACATTAAAACGATCCTAAACATTTTCAGTTTCTTTTGAATTTCTATGGTTTTATTCCCGAATAAGTGATGTGCAAATGGCGAATTGCAGTCATCTATTTTCTTTCACTATTTTTTATTTTCAAATAGAAAGTTTAAAAGTAACGAATAATTAGGATTTTGCATGTGTCGGTCAAACAGGCTGAATTTTAAGTTTTGGCCCGTTTTGATCAAGTCTAATTTATAATCACATGGTTCCCTGATACCCGATAAAAATCTCAATCCAAACCAGTTTGGCAGGTGAGTCCGTGTTTACCACCATTCTCTAGGAATACGACAACGGCGGTTCCTATCCCAAATCGTGTTGTTCGTTCTTGATTTCCTTAGATTTTATCATGGCCTGACAAAAACCAGAAAGCACAATGACGACAAGATGAAAGTTTTATAAATCAAATTAATGGTGTTCTCTTTCTGATCTCATGTAATTATATAATGAAGTTGAAGTTTTTCGATGCTATTCAATTTCATTGGTATGTTTTTAATGGTCTAACTTCATGGTTGTACCAACTTTTGATGTACTGTTTATGTTCCAATATATTCACTTTGGTATGATTATTAGGGATATGCTAGGCGGTACTCACCATTAGACCAATTTAGCTTAATGGTTGAATCTACGGGTTATCCCAATAATTCAATATTCGGCTCAGCTCCTCCGACCAACGGGTCGGGTTACAAGCTAGTATACTATTACTATCCAAATATAAGGGGCCTCTAGCTCCGCCCTTGAGTTTACTACTTTAGTTGTATACATTTTTGTTTTAGGCAAATCTTCCGCTTCGGCCACCCATATCCCACGGATTTTCTTTGCCGCCCGGCAAAAACATTCCATTAAAGTCTCTAATCACCACACCAAATCTGGCACCTACCGCAGCCAGAACTCCAGCATCGCTACAAACCGATATCCTCCCCCGCTTTATTGTGGATGGTAAAGGGAGGAGGAGGAATTCACTGCTTTCTGAAGCCTGGTCTCAATATCTCGAGCTTGTGTTGCACGTCTGGTAAAAGAAATTGATCATGCCTTCAATGGGAGCGTTAAATGGGTAGGGCGATAAAATCAAAAGTCACACATCATTCATACTTGCAAAAAAAGAAGCTCCAATGTGGCAGTGGGCGTCAATGATTCCTTTTCAACATATAACTCGGCACCAATATATGATGACGGCTTCACCAACGCTCGACTTTCCTATGCATCCTTAAACAAAATGATGAATCTTCCAACAGATGCTTAAACACCATTACCAAAGTGGCAAAGTCCAGTCCAGCATGATTCTCTACTGCGGCTCGCTAGCTAGCTTAGCTATAACCTTCCATTTAGTTTCCTAGACTTCCAATATATTTTCATCCATAAGAATATTCAGCAAGGTTCAGTTCACGAAGAAGCAAAGATGCTTACCATCTTCTACGGCTTCGTGGTGTTTGCAGTATTGGCCGTCTCATTCTCGATTTTCGCTCTGGCAATGAAGGGATGCTGGTGGCGGCTTCCTCGTCCAGTAACGCCAGCTGGGTCCCAACCTAGAAGGCAGCATAGATTCCATCCTGTTCAGAGACCATTCGCAGTATTGACAATACAGTACAGTAAGGGAAAAGAGAATAATTTAGAAGAAGATTGTGAAGCAGAGTGTGCTGTGTGCTTGTCGAGTTTTGAGGAGAAGGAATACCTACAGCTGCTGCCGAACTGCAACCACTCTTTCCATTCACCTTGCATAGACATGTGGCTCTACTCCCATTCTCAGTGTCCCCTTTGTCGGGCTTCCATCGACCGGTTAGAGCCTGACAGTGAGTCAATCTCCACAGTAGGATTGCTAAATGGTGTCTAAACCTCAGGTACCTAAGTATTCTCAAACCATTTTCTTGTTCCTTTGTAGTATGCTAGTAAAGTATCACTCTTATTCAATAAAAGATCATAAAGCTTTGTAAATACACAGTAAGTGTCTTTTCGACAGCTTGATAGTGTCAAGACACTCAGACGTTGAAGTTCATCGGCATGGGTTCAAATATGTACAATCATTAACTGAGAAAGAGCCAAGAGTTTGCTGTGTAAAGATTTCCAGCACAAACATTACCATGGGTCTCACACATATAGTTACAAAGTCGTTTCGTTTGATTTTCTTCTCTGAGAATCACATCCTTCTCAAATTATCTAATCTTGCCTGCAAATCATCATCTAGTCCACCAATGTCTTCGTGATTCCCAGTTGATTCAGCTTGGGCAGCAACCTTGTTCTTTGCAGCTGGTGCAGAGACCGCAGATGAAGGTGCATTAACAAGCTGCACAGCATCGAGAAAGTTCAATCTTGTCATGATTTGATTCTAATGAGATAGGGGTATCGTCAAAGGAAAGTGTATATACCTCATTATTGATATCGATCCCAATCTCATCGAGCACTTGGTTCACAAGCTCGTCTGTTTCTTCCTCTTCTTCATCTCCATCAAGAGCATCATCAATGGCATCCCCCATCACCTCTGAAGTCATTTCCATCTTTTCGTTCTGCCTCTCAAACTCTTGCATTATTTTCTGAAGGGACGGCAAATTCATCTGCCTGTTCATCTGTCCCATTGCTTTCGTCACACCTTTCATAGCCTCCCCCATTGCTTGAGTCGATTTCAGGGTCTGTAAAACAAATTACACATTTCAGCAATTCACAGCAATCTTGATTAAACAATCCAGCAATATCAAGAAAACTCCAGGCATCAGATGAGCATTAAATGCTACTTTGGTATACTGCATCATATTAGTATCCCAATACTCAATCCACCCTGTCAATGTCCAATGACAAATCAATTGACATGCTGCATCTGTTGGGGAGCTGAGCAATGTTAAATTCAGTATACATGTAAGAAGAGAGAAAACAGAACAAACCTGTATTCTCAAAGAGACACCCTGGAGTTGCGACTTAAGCTTATAGAATTTTTCAATCTGATGCCTTGTTCTGATAAGATCCTTAGCCATTACTCTTACAGCTCCCTATAAAAATAAGCAGTCAGCAAAATTATATAGTCAAACATACAGACAATGAAGTACAAACATTGAACTGTTCAAGTTGCAAACAGATGCACATTTAGCTGAACAAAGAAAACAAACATTTCAAGAGGGCAAAGGAGTGAAGGTTCGTGTTAATGTTTATAAACGGTACTCCTATATTTCAAAGAAGCGAACTTTTAAGCATGGCATTCTAGTTAATCATAGAATGCCGCATCACAAATCATCAGATACAGAAAAAACCGAACTCTAAGTGAACCAGACGAGTTCCACAAGTCCACGAGAGTCTACTAACAAACAAATACGGAAGCCAAGAGCTTCATGTTATCCACTTCAAATCAATGAGCATCTACCATCCCTGATATTGAAACATTTTTTAAGTTTATCAAAACCAACTGCAGCAAGTATGATTTGAGCAAAATCCATAACTTGACCATCCGCCACTTTCAGCAACTCCACGACTACCAATTCAATCTCCAAAATCAACAATAGAAAAAAAGACCAATCTTAAGGCAAATCAATAATACCATCTGCCCATTTTTGGCATTCTTCTTAATCTCAGCAATCAGCTTCTTCTCCTGGGTCTGAAGACCTTGTCTTTCTCTCTCTATATCCCTTATTGACTTGTCGATCATCCTTTTGTTCTCTCTCAGCAGCTCTACACAAAACAAAACCCACAAAAATTTACAACCCTTAAGTTCTCAACTTTTTAACGATCAAATCAAAACCCTCCCGCCACAGAATTCAATCTGAGAGAGAGACGATCCTAAAGAAAGAGCTGCAAAGCTTACCAGCTGGAGTCTTTCTGTTCCCGAAGAGGAAACTCATCTTGCCGATCGAAGTCGCTAGCTACGACGCGTGATCTCCGATTAAAGACCTGTGCGATCTCTTTGCTTCGTTCCTCTGAGTGAAAGGCTTCTGCTTGCTTCCCGATTAATGGCGCGTTTGTTCCTTCTCCGGTACGGTGGTTGGAGAAGAAAGACAGCTGGTTTGGAGAGCAAGAGATTCCTTGGGCTGGCCTATTTCATTTGGGCTTCCTTAAGTTATTGCACGCTTCGAACAATTTTAGGCTTTTTCCCTTTTGTGGGAAATGATGATATATCTAAGCCCAGCCCAATTATACTGATGTTGTCTTGCCACTTGGCCCTTACTTTTTTTATTTTTTAAACATATGGATAGCATCTTAGCTTTCATTCAACATCAGACGAGGCTCGGAGATCCCCTGAGTCGGATTCGAGATAGGAACAGGATGGGTGTCCGGAGGCATACAATGGCCATAACTGGCTGAATTATCCGCGCACTTGTTGCCCCTTGCCCCTTACTCCTATCTCGACATTGGTAGTTTTAGTTTCTAATCGGATGACAATTTCGATCTCATCCATTTTACTCAATTTGCTTGACTTATTTTGGATTGGAAAATATCCAACTCATAGGCGAGGTGGGGCAAGTATGGGTAATCTCCTCGACCTGACAATGCCTTAACTCGCCCCATTCTTGACACGTTCTTGTTTAAATCACATGTAATTTTATTCAGATTACTTAGTATTTTGCTTTTTATTACCTCATAGTTTAGCTATAATAAAGTTGTAAATAGGTAAAATCTCAATTTCGTGAATAATTTAATTGCATTCATCATGTTATAGTTTGTGTTTTGATTTTTTAAATGCAAAAAATGAATATTTAAATATCTTTCGTTTAGATTCTGTACTCATATGGATCGATCTGCTTCAATCTATGCCCTGTAATAAATTACCCAATCAGAATCCCACCTACCACAGAACAGATATAAATATTGAGATACTCACCCGACTTATCCCATTATCCCATTATCATTGATAGAATTAATCCACAAACTTTTCTATTCCAAACAACAATATGTTATGGTATACATAGCGGGTTATGGCTCAATGGTAATACATTGACATTGTTTTTTTATTCTTACTCCGAACCTCAGTCACCATATTCTGCGGAATATCATTACAGTTGATCAAATTTTATGTCTTGAATCATCTGTCAATCATATTTTGAAATACTCGATCACAACAAATATTAATTATTTTCATCTTGATTAAATATCTCTCGTTCCAACGAGAAAGAAGAAAAAGTTGTTTGCTAAGGAGGTTGCAGCTAGGGATGGCAATTACCCATCCATGGGTAATTTTACCCAAATCCAAATAGATTCATTTAGTATGGGTAGGGTTTGGATGAAGTGTATATGGGTTTGGGTTTGGGTTAGGTATGGATATTGCTTTCATATCATTATGTAAATGGGTATGGGTTGGATATGGATATCCATTTACTTGAGGGTGTTTTAACTACACACACAAAAATTGGACCTATTTGTAAAACTCGAAAAGTTTAGGTACCAAAATGTAAGACCAAAAAAATTTAGGTACTAAAATGTAATTTTCCATCAATATTTTGAGAACTTATATGCAAAAAAATTAAATTTAGGTACTAAATATGCATATCTATTAAGTTCAGGAACCAAACTGTAATTTGCCTTTGGGCATGGGTACAAACCCAAATCCATGTGTTAAAAACCCAGCCCAACCCAAGTAAATGGGTATGGGTACAAATCCATCTAACTCTACCCATCTACCATTTATTTGGAATCCATACCCAACCCAATTGGGTTGGATAGTAAAATACCCATGGGTATGGGCAAAATTGCCATCCCTAGTTGCAGCAGATCTTCCTTCTCCATATCCGGAGTCTTCTTAGGGCTCGTTTGCTTGTTGGATTTGAAAATGAAGGTTTTGAGTTTTGAAAACTTTATGATGGATTTGTTGTATTTTGTATTTGAAAGATAACATTGTTTGTTTAGTTGAATTTTTTATCATGGATTTAGTTCATTTGATATTTGGTTGTCAAAAATTTATCTTCCATAATGTGGTATTTGCAAATACCAAATGAAATGTGGTATTTACAAATACGTGGGGTCCACGGATTTGCCTACCTTAAGTCCTTAACAAACAATGGGTTTGGACAAAAAAAACATGATAGTTTGTATTTGGAGACTAAATACAACATCCAAAGAGCCCTTTTATTATGCTATATAGCATTGGTGCTTTATGTACAACTTGAAGTTGTACCATACCATTAAATGTATAAGTTCAGGTTGTATCATAAAGAAATTTGTATCATTATGTTATGGTACAACTTTACAACTTGAAGTTGTACCATCACATAAGAGTACAAGTTCAAGTTGTACCATAAAAAAATTTGTACAAAAAATATAGGTACAACCCGAAGTTGTACCATAACGTTAAAGGTATAATTTCAAGTCATACCATAAAGACAAAAACCTATAACACCAATGCTATATAGCATTGTAAATTCCTCACGTCGAAATCCCATCAGCAAACAACACTTTAGTCTAATGATCTACTAGCCTTCTACCCGGCCGGTTGGCCGGAGAGATTTATTTTATAATTTATATGTTTGGATCTTCTAAATATTTTGTAACCGAGTTTGTAGTATGTTTATATTGAAATTTTCAATATTTAGCACACTCACTTGTGATGCTTCGGTTTACGAATCATAAATTATGCCGTTGTCACGTCTCATTTAGAACTTATGCCAAAATTTGTCAACCAAAACACTAATATTTAGCGTACGCCAACCTAAACCATACACACATATATATATAGTTCAACCTAGCGTGCGCCAGGAGTACGTTATACTCTTGCGTTCATACTACTATACGACCATTGAGTTTTACTATTTAGACCCGAATTAACCAGATTTTTTTGGGGCATTATACTATACCCTAACCTCTAATAGGTGAACTCTAGTCCCTAATTCTGTAACCTCTAATTTATGCACATACTTCGTAATACCTATCTTCTATCGTATCTTGAGTTAAATAAAAAGTATAGTATACCTTGATATTACATATACATGTGTATATATATATATATATATGTGTATGTATATTACACTAAAAATTATCTAGAGATCTCGCTTATACCCCCATAACGCCAGAGAACCATTGAGGTTGTCTATTGTTCGATATATAATATATAAAAAGGTAGGGATGACGGGATCATAGCTCGATATGGTTTTATTATGTTCATCTTATCAGAGGCTATGTTCTTTTTTGCTTTTTTTGGCTTCTTTTTCATTCTACTTTAGCACCTATGGTTGTGATCAGAGGTATTAAGCCCTCGAAAGGGATTGAGATTTTAGGTCCTTTGGAAATCCAATACACATTCATGATCCTCGAGTTTGGACGAACTCTCGACCAATGTTGTAAAAATTACGACTTTTTAGTGAGAAATTCTTAGTAAAGATACTTCATTATTGGATTTATTCATCCATATTGAAACTTGACACACACTGTAGCCCTCATGATGACTAAATTCTCTAATCTGGACTCAATTCCATTTTGGATTTTTTTTTTTTATCCAGACACTTAAATTTAGTATATTATACAATATGTATCCATTGTTAATTTAGTAAATTTGTTGACTTAGAATCTCAATCTAAGGCACTCACACACACTATCGAGGATTTTTGGTCTTAACATGGTCGTTGAATGTGTAATTTTCAAAGATTTTATCGCTTATATATTAATAATTGATAAACAGTGTCTCCAATACACACATATTTTAAGTGCATTTAAAATGTCTTATCATTTGAACAATATCAGTGTATTTCATTTGATTATTTGCATTAACTTATTATCTTATACAACATATATTAATTCGTTTTTCTCGAGTCTAGACGAACTGAAAACCAATTTTGAGGGTTGAGATTATGGGATAAAGATATTTGATTGCTGGATAAATATGTTTATCCCAATTGACGATCTTACCAAAAATTGCCAACCTTTATTTGGTAAATGCCTATGTTAGTAGTTGATGAAACGTGATGTTTATCGTAGATTCTGAACAAAGATTTTTCTAACCTTCACATCTGTTATTTTTCAAAGAATCTTGTGTCTCATCCTAGGGTATGAAGTCAAAGTTCGTCAACAATCATACTTAAGTCATTTTGAAAATTTTAATTTATAATCGTCGAAGATAACTCCAAGTCTGAAAGAAAATTTCTTAGCATACGACTTAGAACCTCAATAGAGCTTGCTCAATTGACATGATATAGAGCAAATATTATTAATGTGAACTTAGGTCACATTATCAAATTATTGCACATGCGATTCCTCTTCATTTGAGGAATTTAAGGTAGAACATGATCTGAATGAATAAGAATTTTTTTAAAATAAATAACTGTAACTACTCGATCAAGATTGTATTCTGACATTTTGCTAAATAATACTGTTTTATTTTATAGATATATATTGTACGAATTAGAGAGTGTTTCATTGCAACAAAATATAAAGTAATTTAGTTTATTTTTCAAAGGTAATTGAATGACAAATGTTTATTTTCTCTCTTTATATATATATTTTGGTTTAATCGATTAAAATATAATTGTTTATGTATATGTTTTTTCATCAAAATGTAACTTATCATTGAATTTTAGTAAAAATGAGTAGAAAATTTATTTCATAAGGTTTAATCAGATAATTTTTATTTAAATAAATGCGATATATGTCACTCTCTTTTTTTCTTATTTATATTTTCTTTATTTAAAAAATTTATTATTTATGTGTGTTTGGTTAAGTTTATCAACATGTAACTTATTATTAAAGGCAAAAAAGAATAAATGGATAAATGAAAAAGAATAATTGAATAAAAGAAATGGAAATATTAAATAAGAGAGAGGTAGCTCCATAAATACATTAATAACTAATTTTTTGTTTGTAAAAAAGTTGTCCAATTTGGCAAATTGTGGTTCCTCCAAGTGCTTATGTGGCAATAATTTTTTTTTGAATTGCCATAATATATAGTATAGAAGATAGATAGATAGATAGATGCATCCACGCAGATTAATTAATTAATTAATTAATTAGGTCATTTATGGTCCAACAAATTTTGCTGCCGTTGCCGTCCTTTTTGGAGTTCAGAATTGAGGTTGTTGTTAACATCGCATGTACTATGTTTGGGTCAGAAGGCAGCACCATATATGCTTGTAGAAGTCCCCATTTCCTATCCGAATCAAACAGAAAATATTTATACAAGACAAAGACTCGTACCTAAACTCAACCAGTACTTGAACCCAAGCTCAAATATCGTAGAAATATCTACATTATTTTTTATGGTATGGGTTACGGTATAAAACTCAAATGCTCAACACCTACAAAACATGTGTTTTACTATCCCTAATTGTACCAAAGTGGTATTATTCATATCAGGAGCAATAAGACACCGAATTTTGTACCCTATCCTTTCATTTTTTTGTTAAAATAAACAAATATTTTAACTACATTATTTGATACTCAGAAAACTATTTGTTATATTCATAAATATCAATTGCGAAATTTACAAACCCAAAATTTTGAAATTCATAATAGAGGGCAATTACTGCAGATAATATATAATAAATGAAAACCAGACAGGATTCTTAACTCTTTGAACTGTGAGGATGGATGAGATCCAACCACCAAACTATAAAGCTAGAGCCCCATAAATATATAGTTAGGTTCAAGGTTGGAGAATCTCGATTATTTATTAACACAAAAAGCAGACAGCATCATATGATTAGCAATACAGAATAAACCCAACAAACCCATTCATGCATAACTTTGAGGTAGTTAATATTCCATAGTTGGAACTTGGAAGGTTCAACCAACTAGCTAGATAGATGGAATGTACATACACCTTAATCTTTAATATTAATATCTTGGTTTGTTTTCAATCAGCTAAACTATGTTTTCCAAGGACCTTCACCTTCCTATCATATAATACGAAATTCTGTAATTGCTATACGGGTTCGAAATTATCAAAATCATATTAACTATAAAAAAAGAAGAAGCTGACCATTTACATACAACGAAACTATCTGAAAACTGAAAACTGACTTTAAAGACATGACAAATGCGCAACTCTCCCATAACCACCAAAGCAAGAGAATGTATAAAACATTGGTGTTCTATCATAAAGATGGACGGGATAGTCGTGTTGGGGCTATTCTTGAGGAAATAGTATGTATGTTGGCGCTGAATATTGATTTTCATGTTCGATTTGTAGGTCGGATTAGCAATAGGGTAGTCCATCTTATGGCTCGAAAGGTCATTTCTTTGCTTCTGACCTCATATTGTTCTTTTGATTTTTATTCCTGAATCGATTACAGAGTATAACCTCTGATCTTTCAGTTAACCAATATGATTATCTCTTCTTAAAAAAAATCATAAAGATTAATCTCGCATTGTTGTAATCATCATGAGCTGGCCTATTGCATGCCTATAAGAAACAAAAACAAAAAAAATAGTACAAACTAGAGCATATAGTAGCTAGTTAAGGCCCCCCACTTCTTTGAAACACCAAACCTAGGGGTAATTTGATTCCCATGGAAATGAATGGTAAAGAAAAAAAAGAATCTTGTGGCTTTCTCTTGCTCATCTCCCACTAGGAGGTTTTTCTCACATCAACATCAACACTGTGAAATGGAATTTTGAGAACCCATTTCAGAAACCCTAAAATGTTAGGTAGTGGAAGGTAGGCAAGGGGCGCCGTATGGTAGATAATAGCTCCCCGGCTAATTAACTATAGCTATTGACTTGATTATTGTTTGTGGCGCGCTTGATCGTTGGTGGACTTTTCGTATTATTCAAGTTTGTTCCTGTATATATGTCCAATACAAGTTGGTCGATATGTATATAAAATGGCAGTCTAGTCTCTTTCATGATGATTGACTCTTGTAATTGAACCCAACAATTTGATACTTCATTTGTCCATTGATCCAAGTGCATTGTATGCCCAAGAACTTTGACATTAGTTCCAATTTATGTTTGGAACAATGTAGTTTCAATGAAACATATCATATTTGGTTTAATTTGTCCCATAGCATGCATATGTGCATGAAGGAATATATGTATTAGATAGTAAGTATTGCGCCTTTAAATGTCTCATAAGGTGACCACCTCTTATAACCCTACAATATCTACATTGTGAAAAATTAACCATAATATCTTATCAATTACCACACAAAAAATTATATCCAACCTTTGCATGAATGTTCGTTGTACGAAATCATAGACTATCATGTTTTCGTATGGTGTAGTGAAAATTAAATAGTTGACTAGCTTCATCGCTTATTGTATTTAAATAAACCATCATCCAGAATAATCATTTGACGGTATACAACATTTAGAGTAGATTTTGCTCTTATTATCTATTACGTCATAACCAAGCTCTTTTTTCCATATGTGCCTCATCAACTCCCTACACTATAATATTAGTGTAACTATAGTTTATGTTACAATAAGGGAGGTAATATATAATACATAAACACAAAAGGAAAGCTAAGCATGTGCAGAAACAAGAAAGGAATATGTATGGTTTGTTGGGATGCATATCTTAATATAAAGCTTAGAATTGATGAAGGACTGCCTTATTGGAAATGATTTTTGAAGTGTGGGTCGCTCCATTAATCATTATCCATTGATGTTCGTTAGGTAAATGTAGCCTGGTAATCATCTTGGGGGAAAATTATTAAACAAGACAATAGCTTTTAGTTTAGTGCCTAATTTGATTTTACTACCTCTATTCAAAAACCCGTCCAAATCGGTACAACTTTTTTATAGATATTTGGCACGTCCATAAAAACGCATATATATGTTGAAAATTAATTTTTATCATATATCAAGCTCCTACCAATTAATTTTCAATGAGAATGCGTTAAGGAAGCTTTATTTGGTAAAAAAAAGTGTTAAAGGAAAGTGTAGGTGAGGAGATGAGGGTGGTGGGAGTTGGATTGAAGAATAAGATCCGGTGACAAATGTCAAATGGGGTGGGCTTGGTCAAGTGTAGGGATGTATATTGGGTGGGTGGGATGGGTTTTAGATAAAAATTCACCCACAAACAAATAAGTCGATGAACACAAATATGACTCATACTCATCCAAATATTACAATAGTGGGTGGGTAGGGTGGGTTAATACTGTAAAGGGTGAAATTGGGTGAGTAAAATGATTTTCATAAAATTTAAAACAAACCTGAATCAGAATAAATTTAGAATCGAAACCGTATGGTTGTATGCAGACACAATCTTGTTTGTAATGGAGGAGAAGACGGTGACGAAGGAGGATGTTGTGAATGGTTTGGGTCTTGGGCCATTAGGGTTTCCTTAAGTGGCTGGTCGGATTTTTTTTTTCTTTTTTTGCTTTAAATTTGGGTGACTCGACATTTTTGGGCAACTAATGAAATTAAAATCTCTAAGTAAAAAATGTGAAATAAATTAATAATTTCAGTTACCAAACATGTTATTCACCTGAACTTTTAACATAGAATATGAGAAATTGATACATGACATAGTATAAGATTAATGTATTTGTTAAGAAAACTTTTAAGAAACACGGGCTTTTGTCTCTATTTGCTATTTGGACCACCTTGTCAGTTTTATTATGTTCGGAATTTTGGATGCATTTGGGGACTTTTGGGAGTTATTTCAGTATTTCTGTTAAGTGATAAAATTATGGGTTGTTAAGTGATAAATACGGACTAAAATTATGAGAAATCTTAATTGAGTAATTCTCTTTATCTCTTCGGCCGAACCTTTTCTCTCTCATGTTCTTCCCCAAATCATTCTAGTATCTAATCCTCTAAATTTATAATTCTACATCTATTCTCAATTGTGGAATCCTAGACGGAGACACCTAGATCCTTAGTTCTTATAGTGGTATCAGAGCCTATTTCATGTAGGGACGGCAAAAATATCTGAAACCGTCGATATCCGCACGAAGCCTACCTAATCGGATAGGGTAAGATCTGAATCCAAATATTGTGGATAATGGAAGGGCATGGTTTCCTCACTATGCTACTCAAACCCACCCGATTATACTCATTCACATGCATTTTTTCTAGAAATTATCATTATTTTTCTCAACATAGTTTAATATATTTAGCATACAAATATAATATCATCATGAAATTATGTTGTTTGAAATTGATTTTCTTCATTCTAGTGAATTATTGTCTTGCTTTTTCACTTATATAATGTGAGTATACGTGTGAATGTTAACCTGTTGATTTGAAGTTATGAAGAAAAATCACTACGCACAGATAACTGTGCATACCTGAAACCTGAACGGGTATGAGCATGGTTTTGAATTTCTACCCGATTCATATGTGGGTAGGGGTATGGGTAAAAGCCGAACTACTTTGGATAAGGTAACGGATATGCACTATCCGCCCCTATGCGACCCGACCCATTGCCATCTCTAACTCCATGTCAGTGTTCATTAAACAAATCAGGATGCAGTCTTCTCCAGAGAAAGCACTAGAAGATGTCGTAGAAGTTGAGTAACTCAACTCTAGTGAGGGATTTTACGGGTTGTCCTTCATCCTGATGGAAAACCAGGTGGATCTGAATCATAATATGCAAAAGTTATAGACTACCCCTTAAGAGATGACACATAAGGCCAATGAAGATTGAGAGTTTTGGAAGACGATGCTGGAGATGATGAAGATGGTGATGGAGCAGAAGGGTGTGCCAAGGCCATGCAAGGTCATTGGGTTGTAGGCGTGCGATTTCACCGACCAGTCTAGCATGATGATGGGCGAAACCACAATGGTAATGGGATTGACAAGTATAACCTAGGTTATGAGAGTGATGATTATCTGATTTTTTATGGTCAAACCTCAGACGATTGAATTTCTCAAGTTCAATTAATAATCGAGAGGATGTGGGACTGTAGTTATATGTAACTCTAAATGGAGATGTCTATATCGACATTTATATCCATACTAGGTGGCGATACCGCGACTTGTCGCGGGGCGGAGATGGCCTATAGGTATGTATTATGTGACCCGTTATAGTGTTTTGTCAGTATTATTAGCGTAAAATAAATTTTTTGTTAGCAGTTTTGTTAGTAATATTGACTGAGAAGAGATATATGGCGGTTGACATCCGGCTAATTTAATTGTTTTTGAAAATTTTGGCTAAAAATGATATTTACCTTAACTCAAGTAGATTCATTGATTATGGGTAGGGTATGAGTGACGTATGTATGGCTTTGGAAGTTTGTAGATGAGTTTGAGTAGGGTATGAATATTTACTTCCATAATCTAAATGTCTATGAGTTGGGTATGGATACCCATTTATTCGAGGGTGTTTAAATTATACAAAAAAAATTAGACCTATTTGTAGAAATTCAAAAGTTTAGGTACAAAAATGTAATACAAAAAAAAATAGGTAATAAAATGTAATGAACCATCAATATTTTGATGACTTATATGCCAGAAAATAAATTAGTATATAAATCTAAAGATCTATTAAGTTTAGATACCAAACTGTAATTTGCATAGTTGAGGCTTAATTCCTTTTATGGTGACGTATTTAAAATGATAATTATTTACTTTGTTATAGAAAAAATGAAACTATTTATTTGATATGTGTAGTCTTGCAGATACCTAGCCAAACATTTAATGTATAATTATTGAAAATTCTAGCCCGGGTGAGAAAGAAAAACTCTAGAGAGAAGCAAAATGAATACAAACTGTAACTCGCTTAAAATTTCACGCCTTCAAATCCCATTATGGAAAATGATTATTTTCTAATAAGTAATAACCATATATATTTATTTTTAATTGGACTCGACATTGAGCTGAAAAAGTTAGGGGGTTCATGGTTCAATTTTTGTTTATAATGGCGATAAACTATTATTACCAAACAAAATAGACCTGTACAGACGCAAGAGATCACACTTGATAATAGTTCAATTATTAATTCTCTAAACTGTTGGTGAGTCGTGTTAAGTATGGACCTGTTCATACTTGTTATTAGAATACATAAAAATAGTATACTAATTTTGGTTATTTTTAATGTTTCACGCAATGAGCAAATATTAATGTTACAGGTGAGTGATAATTTATACTTGTATGTTATGGTGGATTGGATTCATGGATTCAAGTGAAATCTAAACATTGGACCAATATGTAATTTAAAAAATTGTACGTACGAACATCTTGTTTGTTACAAACTAAATTTATACTTGTATATTATGGTGGATTGGATTCATAGATTGGTGTAAAAGGATTGGTGAATTGATTTCATGGATTTAAGTGAAATCTAAACATTGGACCAATATGTATATTTAAAAAATTGTAGGTACGAAAATCTCATAAAATTTAGATACCGAAATATAATTTTATATTAAAATTAAATTTGGAGTATCAAAATGTAAATTGTTATGTAGTGACTAATTAGTAATTTTTTATCCAACAGTAATTGCACTTCACCTTTATATATAGTAATTTCTTACACTAAGATAAATCTTTCTAATAACCTTCTTTTACCGTTAGTTAATGAGATATGAGATGCTTGTGCTTGATTCCGCTAGCTAGCATATTATAACAAAAGGAGCGATTAATTGCCATCACAAGTTCCCAACTAGAAAGAAAAAAAGGCTAGTAAGAAGTAACGTAGTAGTAGTGGTGTTACTAGGGGTGGCTATACGGTCCGGTCCGGTTAAATTGGCCCAAATTGATCCGGTCTTTTTGAAAATATAAGGACCGAAGATTGGATTGGACACAGTCCGATCTTGATCCGGTCCGGTTTTGATCCGGTCCTGTCCCAATTCGGTCTTGATTTTACATTGAGATTGTGGGATTTGAGTGGCCTAAGGCCTTAAAGGGTGAGGAGTTGGTTAAGTTTTGTACTAAGTGCAAAGGTTTGTGACCGTTTATGCAAATTACCCGTAAGTTTTGGGTGTTGAGCTTTCTTATCCGGTTTTTTACCTCAAATCTAAGCCCAAAGATTGGATTGTTTACTATCCGGTCCCGGTCCGGTCTCGGTCCGAATTATACGGTCCGGTTTCCGATTTTTAATCCGGTCCCGGTCCAAATAGCCACCCCTAGGTGTTACTGGTGTACAATATGTCCTTGACTATAAAAAAAAAAAAAGAGAAAGTAGTGCCTGCCTGAGCCTACTCCATCCGTCGATCTACGTTTACACATTTGTCTGTCCCCCGCAGTAGTCTTCGATGTTGCCTTGCACATTCCTTACATAGAGAGATGATGCTCATCCACGTTTTGTATGGCCAAAAACTTGGAAACAAACCCACAAGAGGTTGCCAAATATGTAAAGCTTTGCCACATTCCAAAAAGCCTTACCCTATGGGACAATACATGATGGTGTCTTCATCAAGGATATAGGGAAATGTGGAAGAAGGGAAAGATTCGATCAGAAGGTAAAAGCAAAAGAAGAATGGGGAAAAAAAAAACGCAGCAAAGGAAATTCGATCGGGTAAAAGCAAAAGGGGCAAAAAACAAAAACAAAAAAACAAAAAAAAAAACTCATCGTGAAAAAATAATACAAGATTTATTTTAAGTCATCTCTTTCATAATTTTAGTAATTACAATCAATTGATTTTTTAATAAAATATCATTTTGAAATTCATGGTTTTTGTTACATAAAAATACTAGGGATGACAATAGATTAGATTTGGTCGGGTTTCTCTAACTCAATCCCAACTCAATGGGTGCACTTGTTCAAAAAATTCGGTAAAATACCTATTTGGACTTTGGAAGTGAAAACCCCACTCAATTCGACGGGTACTCACTCGTGCATGGGTACCCTTAGTTCACGAACATAATCATACATTATTTTTTCGAACATTCACATTGTAATGTTATCCAAAATTTTCCTATAAATATATTTTCATAAAGATTACTAACATCGATAAATTATTATCCATATTATTAGGCTTATATTTTTATAAATACTAATAACATTCATAACTTATTGATATGATTCAAGATAGATAAAAAAAAATGACATTATTTTGCTTTATGGGTATGAATCGCGTGAAAAGCATATTGGATTTTTAACAAAACTCAAATTCAATCTAATTCGTCAATTTCATAACGGGAAAAATCCTCATCCAACTCACGTGCTATCAACATTGAATTTGAATTTTAGCGGCTTTAATTGAATTGGATTGAGAATTCATGGGAGCCTGGGTTAAATTGTCATACTATGAATGAAAAACAGAATTGAGAGAATAATTGTTTGAGAAAATATTTTAAAAAATATAATGGTTTGTAAAAAGAAAAACCCATTCACAAACCACAGCATAATAGAGAAAGGTAAAAAGAAATCAAGCTATCCCCACAAATAAGAAAAATAACAATCTTCTTGGGATCACAACAAATTCTCTCATATTCTCTTTCACTTTAGTAGTACTCTTCTTCTTTAAGAAAAGCTGCAGCCTTGTCCCCTTTCTTTTCCTCTCCTCCACATTTTCTTTTCCCACTTCCCCAAGACTGCCCATAGCAAAACAAAACTGTAATACACAGTCCCAAGGACAATTTTGGTAATTTCCACATGGTTAAAGGTTTGTGTGGCCACACGTGCGATGCAATTCCTGTGGCAAGCAATCTTAATAATGTTATGTCAATTATCAGTTTATCACCATGGTCCCTTAAAAATCTCTCTCAATTTTTTTTCTTTTTAAATATATATATGTAATTTAAAGACAACCGTAGAAGATTTATATTGGGGTTTTGGGCTTCTTTTAATAACTCAGAATTATGAGCTATTTGTATTTTATATGGTATTTTGATTTTAGTCAAGAGGTTTTCTAATTTTTAAATTATGATCATGTCAATAATAATTGTCGGATAGACTCATACAAATTCGTTTTTGGATACTTTTCCAAAAAGATTTCATGAGGTTGGTGGACCCGTATATATCATTTTTATTGTATATTTGATTTGATACTTGGAATGTCTCATAAGTCATAACAATCATCTCTCAAGACAAGAAATACGAAATCTCTGTCCTCCACTTACCGATTATCTTGATTCCCTAAAACCTTTGTATTGACGGCCTCTTGGACACAAGAATTTACTTTGCGTATCACCTTTGATTTACCAAACCGACGCGGGTCTTCCTTTATCCATCATACGATATATACCTACACGATTCCAAGTTCGAAAGTCTAACTAAACTAATCTTTGGTAGAAATCTAAGAAAATTATTGATCGTGAGAATACACATATATAATTATTGGAAGACCAAGAAACAGTGTATGTAGGGGAATATGGAGGCTCAAAATCTTTCTCTCATCTTTCATATCATGGCCATGAGAGACAAAACCCCAGCTTGCATAAACATAGATATAATTAGGTCAATGTGAGATGACCCATCATGTTCAAAAAAAACATTATGCACCCATTTCATGGGGACAAAGGCTCCATCGATATCTCTTATTATCTTCTCTTCCTCCATTTGTGTGGTTTGGCCACACCACAACTGTACCACTCCCCTCAAAGATTGGACGTCTCAACCAATTTTTTTTGTATCATGGAAATTAATTATAAGTTAACAGATAGTAAGGCCAGGGAACAAGTAATTAAGTTGTACTGTTCATGATGAATATGATCTCTTGTGTTGTCTGCATACACAGTTGGTGAGTAACATGTCTTAATTATTAGATTGCCTTGCATGGAGATGTTGTAACCTTTCAATAGTATGAAGAGTAATTAAAATAAACAAACAGCTTAAAAAGTTAGTGGCCACCCAAACTAAACCCTAATTTATTTCACTTAATTCCATCTTCAAACAAACAGAAAAGTAAAGGATACGTGGAGATAAATATTCGCCATAATCAAGTGTGATCGCTTGATTGATATGAGTCTTGCCAAGTTTTTCTAGAATTTTCAACAGAAAAAACTGAAACAAGGATCTTGCCCTAGCTATGGAATCCACCAAAAGCTAAAACAATAACCACAAACATTCATGCTCCATGGGGGAAAACCACACATCGGTGTAAAATTCTTATTAAACAAAACCTAATCTCTAAAATTCGTGTTTACAATCCTTTATATAGCCAAGTGCATATAAAATAATCAAAAACCCGAAAAGGAACAAAAACCTAAACCTAAAAGGAATGCCAAACTCGACCAGACCCTAAACCCGGTCTTATCAATCAAGCGATCACACTTGATTGTGGCGAGTATCTATCCCCATGTATCCCTTTACTTTTCTGTTTGTTTGAAGATCGAATCGAGCTATTCAAACTTGATTGGGGCTGCACGACTTTGACGAAAGAAACTAAACTTTCACGAGCTCGCGTTCTTATCAAAATTGCTACTCAAACTTCTAACATTTGAATATTTAAAAATAAGAATGAAGATATATTTAGTAAAACTCACCACCTCCAACCCGACCATTCCCATCTCTAAATGCATGTTTATTGCGGTTCATAATATTGGTCTTCCCTGTTCAGAATCAAGGTCGTGGAATAGGGCTCTGCTTCAAACGTGTGCATGCATGAGCTCATATATATATATATATATATATAATCGTGTGTTGGAACCATGTACATAGCGGTGCATAATATGTTGTAAGTAAGTATATAGTTAATTATGTAAGTAAAAACAAACAGTAATAAATAAATGTCAAACAAGCTAGAAACGATACTAGCCAGAGGGCTGGTGGTCCTTACAAAGGACTCATTAAGCTCATGATTATGGTCCTCTTAACTTCCCACTACCCTCACCAACCCATAGTACGGGTAGTATATATGATCATCATAACTCGTATTAATTCCTCTATTAATTTTCTCTTTTGTATGAGGACCATGACCTTAAATATTTGAAAAATTCATAATGTATGGACCCAAAAAGAAATTCATTATATTAGGTGAATATGATCTATACAAAGTATTGTTCGTGATTATCTTGTAGATTTTCCCTCCGTGAAATGACGAATCGATATTTCTTCATTTACATATGCACATTGTTTCCAACGCCAATGGATATATATTACGTACTTACCCTTTTGATCGTTGGATAATGACATACTAGATTTTTTTTATAATTTCTTATATTTGGCAGAAAAAAATCGTATTATGACATGTTAGTCAATTACAAGAAGAAACAGTTACCGTATCGTTTCAGAGATACAGTTAGACTCGTTCGTGCGTGATAGTACTCTCCTTTATTTCTCAAGACAAGTAATTAAATTTGCATGTGACATCCTGGTTTTGGGTCCAACCTACGTACCCAGTTAGCTTAGCTAGATGCCTTTACACAAAAACAAATAGTTCCTCACCAGTAATCTCCACTCAGTATTATCATATCTCTAAAGAATTTTCGAAACTAACAAAAATCACATATCTTATACGCTATCGTTTTAATATAATAATATCAAGGCCTATGTATGTATACAACTTTTGACTACAAGGCTGTAGCTATAGCCTTTACTTTATCTGTACTCGAAGCTATCGATCGATCTTTAATTAAGCTCACAAGCCACGACATACAGAATTTAATATTACATCAAGAGCTTCATTAGCATATCAAACTGTTATGATTTAGTGGTCCTTTTGAGTCTTAACCAATTTTTATTAGCATATTGATTAAGTTGCACCCACTAACACTATATAAAAAAAGAGAAACTATTTACGATAAGCTTTTGCATGTGCTCATAACTCGAGGGCATTGAGGTCATCTTATATTCTTATGGGCCTACGCCAAATCCTAGTGAGATTTGTTAATTATGACATATTAATGTTTTGGGTGATGATATGTTTACGGGCAAATTTGTGACTCAAAATGCCACTAAAAAAAAAACCTCTTGTCACTTTTAGTATGCAAACTTATAGTGACTAATTTATTAGGCATTGTGCCCGACAGTACCCCGATTTCATCCTCTTCTGGTAAACTCAGGGAGCCCAGTCTCATACGTGCCCCTCGCTAAGTATCCATTCCATGGAGATTCACTATAATGAGCCACTCTTAATTAAGCGACTCCTAGCATGCGATCTATCGTGTTATGGTCATTAACTATCATGAAAAAGTGTATGATAGATGAGATGATACTTACCTTTGTTTATCTCAAGCGAAACTGAAACAAAGATTCTTTTCTAAGGTCTCAAATTAGCACAAAAAATGGTTCTGCAAAATCTCCCGTCCAATCAGATTATTGAGTTTTGGTTCAAGCTTTATCTCAAGATTCATCGAGTTGGCTGTGGAGGGGGTGTGGCTTGGATATAATCAATGGTTACAATCCTTCAAACTGACTGTGGTGTTCGTTTTGTGAAGATTTAATGCTAAAACTGATTATGTTGTTCATCACTTGTTCGTTATGTGACAAGATCTTCTCTTTCTTATACCTGAATTAATATTCTAGATATATTTTCTGATTTTCTCTAAAATTTGTATCCTCGTTTCTTCATTGTTGTTGGTGAAATGAAATTTTGTCTTTTATTATAAAGATGGATGGAAATTAGAAAGTATTCTTCTAGCAGAGGGGTTTTTTTTTAGTCCAACAGACCGGACAGGAAAGGTTGTCAAAGAATTCCGCGAATTTTGTTGGGTGGAGAATTGACCTTCAAGTCTTTGTTTTCTAGCGATCGATTAGCCCAGCCAAATACCACTCTCCAACCAAAGTTGACATATATATTTTTGTCTCCTGGTGGGTGAATCAAATTTAGACATTTTTTAGGGTTCATCGATCACTGTATTGTTTTCAACAATTGGGGCTCGTTTATGGATGTGGGTTTATTTGGCTATTAAGCGTTCTGAGCTCGTTTTCTCTGACGAAGTTATGTATACGTGTAATCTATTAGGGATTGCATAGATTTTTTATTCTATTTTGTTCTTTTAGGGAGTCTCGGAGAAATTGCAAAATTTGCGAGAAAATTTACTAAAATGTAAGAGGTCGTTCGGAAGTTGTGATTGTTTTATGAGATTGTTACTATATTTGTCGTTTGAAAGTTTAGATTCATATGATGTATTTAACCAATACACGTAATTAATAAGAAGAATTCGTCGTTTTTTTTGTCTTAAATTGAAATAGAATACTTGTATTTCAACTGCAGATGGGACCACCAGAATCATTCATTATGAATGATTGTCAATCTCAACTTTTACCAGAGAATGAGATTGTGTTTGAGAAATTGTTAACTCACTTTTTTTTTCTTTTTTTTAGGGACCACCAAAATCATTTAGGGGTGGTTTGGAAGTTGTGATATTTCAAATTGATGTATTGGGTCAATTAGTATATTATCATTTGATGTATTAAATCAATTGATGTATTAGACAAATACTTTTTTGGAGGTTTAGATTGTGTATTTGTTGTAAAGGCATAAAAGTTAATTTTGAGGGATTGTGAACAATCTCAACAAAAAGTAGAGATAGACAATCCCTCAATTTTGAGTGATTGTGGTGGGGACTCCAAAAAGTGAATGCATGTATTCTAGTTCAATATAAATAGATGCATTTGATCAATGTATGTATTATAATTAGATGCATTGTTTCAATGTATGAATTTGAAAAATACATTGTTTGGAGATTGAATGATTTTGGTGGTCCCTCAAAGAATAAGGAACAAAAAGTAAGACAACAATCCCTCAAACACAATCTCTGCTAAAAGTTGAGATTGACAATCATTCATAATGAATGATTCTGGTGGGGCCATCTGCTGTTCAAATACAAGCATTCTGTTTCATTTTAAGCCAAAAAAACGATGAATTCTTCTGATTACATGTATTGGCTAAATACATCATCTGAAATCCCAACTTCCAAACGAGCCCTTATTCTCACAAATATATGAATTAGCTCAATACACCATTTGAAATCACAACTTCCAAACGACCCCTTAATCTCCAAAAATGTATTTTTTTTAAATTCATACATTGAAACCATGCATCTATTATAATACATACATTGATTAAATACATCAATTTAAAAAAATATTAACTTGCAAACATTGCAGTTTTTAGCAGACACAATACATGGACTGTTTCTGTGATGTGAAGAAACTATATCACTCATAATTAGTAATTGTTATATCTATGCTTTTAGGTTATATAGTTGAGATAGTTGTGTTCAGATTGTTTTATCTCAATTTTTAACTGATGTGACATACACAATCACACATACAAAACATTAAATATTACAAGGCATCCAATTCGGAAAAAAGACATCTCGTGTTTTGAATTCATTACCTTTTAACTAACAAAATAATTGCTAATAACTACACGACAAGACATATTTTTTAATTAAAATATGAAATGAACGTATACATTGAATAAAATTCCAGTTGAACTCTATAAAATGAAGTATATTTTACAATGCAAGTATCAGACGAGGAAGACATGTCATGATATTCTGTTGTAAAGCACAGTATATTTCTGCCAGCGAAAAATTTATGCATCCGCCCCTAAATACATTTTCCTGTCAGAAAAAAAAAGGAAAAACAAGGATGATTAGATAAACTTCCTTGGAGAAGGGTTTGGATTATCTTATGTTTGGGACACGTTACCCTCGTATGGCTCTCCAAAATCCTTTCTCGCAAGGCGCCTGTCTGCACACACGAACAAGGAGGAGGCGCCTGGGCCCGTTAATTCTTCGACGCCCAAGTTAGTTTCTAGGAAGAGAGAAGTGTCTCAAAACTAGAGTTTAGTGAGAGAGAGTCCAACCTGTGTAAATGCTACCAACTGCCCCTATTTATACTCACCAGAGTTCGAGGTTGATCTTCTCTACCTCACTGTCTCCATTTAATGCTTTGTCCCTTTCTGGTCAGATATCCCAACCACCTTGTCAGGCTTCTGGCATGTGACAGGCGCTCGCAGACGCTGGACCACATGACAGTCTGGCCCCCTTTGGCTTCTAGTGACTTGTCCTTATGTGCCCTCCACCTTGGTTGGGCCTTGCCCCCCAATTCGGCTGTTTGGAAGCCCAAGTTGTCGCCCATTGGGCCTTGCTCATAATACCCCCAACAATTGCCCCCCCCCCAGTTAGGTGCTCATAGCTCTGCTTTTGAGCGCCTAGCTGACTCGCTTATTGTGGTCTCGCCCTTCCTCTTGTCAGTAGGCGCCCAACCTCCTGAGTACGTCCATCCTCATGGTGCCTGAATTCTCTCTTGGCCATCTGTTGTCGTGTTGTACGCACCGACTTCAGCTTGCTTGGCCTCCTTGTTTGTCTTCTTTGCCTTCTTTCTCCTTTTTTTTATGGGCGCCTCCCTTTCGACGCGCCCTCACTCAGCTTTTTCCCGGGCGCCTCTCAGAGAGGCGCCTCTATCCCCTATGCCCCCCTCACGGGCGGGCGTTTGATATTGGCCCCACGTTTTTCTTGTTTGAATTTTGAAAAATATTTCGAATTTAATTTAAAAAATTCGAAAAGAGAACCTTAAATTTGGCAAAATTCCAAAAAAGAGAAAAGTGGGGGAGCTCAAAAGCCCGCCCTTGATGGTGACACGTGGCGCGCAACGCGCGTCTCGACTCATGTTCCTCCTTTCCTTTAAATACCCCCTCCCCTTCAGTCCTTGTCACTTTCCACACTCTCGCCTCTCTCTAGAATTTTCGCTCTGACTTATCTCTAGATTCTTTCCTGACATCTCTCTAGATTCATCTGTGCCCTCGTCAGCCTTTCCTTACACTCAGCCAAGAATGTCTTCGCAAACAGACAAAGTCGTCGGCCAGGGCGCCCCCGCTGCAGGTGATGAGGAGAGAACAGGCGCTTTGGTAGCAGGCGCCTCGGTTGCGGGTGGCGAGGCAAGGCGCCCGACTCAAAGTGGTAAGAATTTTCTTGATCTACTAGTTGTTTTCATTATCTTTATTCTAGCTACCTAGGGTAGGGCGTCACTTACTCCGCGTCCACGTTGCGCCTGGGTCGTTTGTTGGTTTAGAGAGGGCGCCTGCATCGACATCCGCGGGTCCATCAAGCGCCTCCACTCCATGCTTCATGCCCGCCGATGGGTCGTACAAGATTTCCACGTGGGAGAACTCATTTCCGCCCGATCATCTCCCGAAGGAGACGACCACGTTGCCCTTCGACGTGGCAGGACCACAACGCACGTCCACCGTCACCTTGGCTCGTGTTCATGAGTTGGTGACCAGCCTCCAGCTGCCCCGTGACTGGTGGTACGCGCCTCCCTCCCCTATCTCACGAGTGGGCGTCTGTGGGCCTAAGTGGATAGGGGTGTATCAGGAGTATTTTCGCTTCGGGCTGCGGTTCCCCCTCGACCACATAATGGAAGGCATTTTGACTACGTGCGGCTGTCCGTTGGGGCGCCTGTCACCCTCGGTCATCGTGATAGTAATCTTATTCAAGCTGAGGTGCCGCGAACATCACGTGGAGCCTACTTTCAACCTGTTTCGATATTTTTTCAAGATGGCGCCCCTCGACAAATGCTTATCGCTTCAAAAGAGGAAGGGGCGCACCCATCACTTTGTGGAGAAGTGCCCGAAGTTGGGGCGCAGCTGGTTTAACGGGTTCTTTTTCATGAAGGCGTACCGAGACTCATTTTTCGAAAGTGGGGGCACCTTCCTGAGAGAGTGGAGGCTGGGGAGCGTAGAAGAGTTTAACGCGCCAGTTGTGTTGTCTCAAGCAGAAAAGGAAGGCGCCCGTCTGATTTGCGAGACGCGCGTAAACTTGCGCAAAACTGAAAATCGCCCCCCAATTTTGGAGGCGTATTATAATGATGGTCCGTAGGCGCCCCTATATTACGTGTATATCCTTGTTGTGACTTTGCGTTTAATGACCTCTGTTTTTTGTGCTAACTTACTTAGCGATGTGCAGGGTCGGACTTCACCAGCATTGCGAAGCTGATGAAGAGTCGGCTTGCAGCCATGGCTGGAGGGGCGCCCTCACCGAGTCGGCCTAAGGCGCCTGTTGCGGCTGTTCCGGAACCACGGGTGCCTCCCTCTGGCCCAAAGAAGCAGAAAAAGAGGGCGGTGAAGGGGGGTACCACGAAGACCGTCAGTGTGGCGTCTTCAGCCCCGGAGGAAGAGGAAGAAGAGCCCCACGTTGAGGCGCCCACTACGGAACCCGCGGAGCAGGAGGGCAACTCCGGGGAGGAAGAAGCTGAGCCCTTGATTCGACGGGGGAAGCGGGCTGGCTCCCCTTTGGACAACGTTAGCAAGAGGGCTGACAAAGGGAAGGAAAAGATGGGCGCCGACGCCCGAGGCGCAGCAGGGGGCGCCTTCGAATACCGCCTTAACGAAGAGGGGCAGTATGTAGGCCCCGATGGGCGCCCTCCAATATTCCAGCCCCGACGCTCGGACGTTGGGCGCATCGAGCTGTCATGTTCCCCACTGGTGGGTGTCGACCGAGGCTGTGCCATGGGGTTGGCAATTACGGCTGCCAAGATGTGGCAAGTGCCGTCAGAGATGAATGGGGATCATCTCTTTGCTGAACTGGCGAAAGTGGGCGCCAAGGTATGCTCCACTTTGTTTGCGTTCTTGAGTTTTTGACATTGACTTTGCAAAGTGTTAACTCTTTTTATTTGGTGTGTGCAGATTCTTCTTTTTGCTGAGAGAGGCGCTCGAAGCCTCTACTTCTGTCTCCTCCTTGAAGCATGATCTTGATAACACGACTGAGCGTCGCGAGCAACTTGTGAAGGAATGCGAGGAGTTGCAGTTGAATACGGCCATGGAGGTGTCGCAGCTTCAGGGCGCTCTCGACGAAGAGCGCAATAAATCAGCCACCCTTCAGGCTGAGAAGGAGGCGCTAGCGCAGGAGGCGGGCGCCCAGGCGAGTGAGATTGACATCCTCAAGGAGGAGAAGAAGAGGTGGCAGGACGCCTACAAGGACTGCAAGAAGAACCTGAAGGAGGCGCGGAAGGAAATCACCAACTTGCGTCATTCTTTGGACACCTTCGAAGAGTCCGAGGCTGGGAAGAGTATGAGTGCCAATGCCATCTTGTCCGGCCTCCAAATTTTTCACGGCAAGTTGGAGAAGGATCACCCCGATCTTACTTGGGATTTCACCGAAATTGCTGAGTATGTGATCGGGGAGTTGGACACTCCGTCTGAAGCGGAGAAGGCGCCCGAGCCTCCTAATGTGGAGGAGCCTCCGCATGACTCTGTTCCCGTCTCTCCCTCCCCCAAGGCGCCTAGTGCTGGCGATGCTAACTCAGGAGCTGAGTGACTGTGAATGGGCGCCTTCTTTTCTATTGTAGACTTTTTTTTATGTAGACTTTTCCCTTTTATGTATAATAATAAAATGCTCTTTCTAATGTTGCGATCATACTTTCTGGCTTTTTTACTTAACGTGTTATCGCCGTATTTGGGCGCGAGTATTGTGGGCGCTTTGTAGCTTTGGGCGCGAGGTTGGGCACGAGTTCCATTTATCACTGATTGCCACGTTTCGAGGGCGCAAATTTGGGCGCGTAATTGTTCTGACTTAGGGCGCAAAATGTGGGCGCTTTGTGTTTGACGGGCGCAAAATTGGGCTCTTTACCGACTCACTTAACCATTGTAAACACACAATCGGGCGCAAGATTGGGCACTTTGTTTAACACAAAATTACTGGGCGCGAAGTTTGGGCGCTTTTACTGCATACGAAAGGAGAGTTGAAAACATGAACTCACTATTGGGCGCTGAAACACTGGGCGCTTTGGACACGACACGACGCTATTTTTACGAGCGCTTTGGACACCACACTGCGCTTAACACAATTGTCTTTGACACACACAATGCTCACAACTACCACCGCCTTTTGCCTTCTTGGTTCTCATCAGATGGAGGCACCCTCCCGGTAAACTCGCAGATTTTGCGCATTCCAAGTTCGTTTCACGCCCTTGCCGTTAGTATGCTCTAGCTGGAAGTCGGTATAGGCCTTTCCATTTTGGTGCTAACTTCCCTTCACGGGCGTCTGGGCGGAAGTCACGTTTGAGGACAAGGGCGCCTTCGGTGGTTCCATGAGCACGCATTTTCTTGTTGTAGTATCGAGCCACTTGGCGCTTTATCTTTTCCAACCGGATAGCCGCTACTTCCCTCACCTCATCTGCCATGTCCAGTTCGTTGGTTCTTGCTTCGTCATTGCTGTTTGGGTCGTACTGGACAACGCGGTAGCTTGGGGTGTTGATTTCCACTGGGATGACCGCCTCACTTCCGTAAGTCAGGGCGAAGGGTGTTTCCCCAGTGGCTGTTTTGTAGGTTGTGCGATGCGCCCACGACACATTTGGCAACTCCTCCACCCATTTGCCTTTGGCGCCTGCCAATCGAGTGTGTAACCCGTGGAGAATGCTTTTGTTGGCCGCCTCCGCTTGACCGTTTGCCTGTGGGTACGCCACTGAAGAGAACCGCAAGACGACCCCATTGTCATCGCAGAAATCCACAAATTTCTTGCAATTGAACTGCTTTCCATGATCTGTGACAATGGACTCAGGTAGGCCGAACCGAGTGAATATATTTTTCTTGGTGAACTTTCGCACCTGTGCTTCTGTGACGGTGGCCAAAGGTTCCGCCTCAATCCATTTGGAAAAGTAATCGACCGCCACTATCAGGTATTTCATTTGCCCAGGCGCCTTGGGAAAAGGGCCTAAAAGGTACATGCCCCATTGGGCAAAAGGCCAGGCTCCCACATTGCCCTGCATTGGCACCGCCGGGACATGGATATCATTCGCATGAATTTGGCACTGATGGCAGGCGTCCACATGTGCCTTTGTGTCCCGTCTCATTGTTGGCCAGTAATAACCTTGTCGCAGCAGTGTTTTTTCCAAACTGCGTGCTCCCGCATGCATTCCGCACGTCCCGCTGTGCACCTCTTCAATTTCCCCTCTGCTTTCCTCCTCATCCAGACACCTCAAGTATGCTCCCGAATGAGACCTTTTGTACAACGTTCCCTCAATTATGGAGCACCGAGCCGCCTTTCGACGGAGGCGCCAAGCTTCCTTTGGGTCATCCGGCACCGTTCCTTGGGTCAAGAATAGTACGATTGGTAACATCCACCCGGAGTCGGCGCCCACGTTCTCCAAGGTTGCGACCAAATGTTGACGAGGCACTTCTGCGGTGACTATGACTTACCGGTCTTCTGCAAAATCCACCGCGGTGGCTAATTTGGATAGAGCGTCTGCATGAGCATTCTCCTCACGTGGAATGTGGACGAAGGATATTTCTCCAAACCAGGCTCCCAGTTCTCTGACTCTTTGCACGTATCCTTCCAGCGCTTCCTCCTTTACTTCGAATGTTCCACTAAGTTGGTTGACGACGAGGGCCGAGTCAGACTTGACCTGGACTTTGTGGGCGCCCAGCCCCTTAACCATGGTCATGCCGGCGATCACCGCTTCATATTCTGCAGCATTGTTTGTTTTTAAGGTGGCGAATCGCAGCGCGACCTCGTGCATCGCGCCTTCGGGGCTTATCATCACAATACCTGCTCCGGCGCCCGTACGGCTGGCCGCCCCATCGACTTGAACTTGCCAGCAATCGTCTGTCCCTTTCTCTGACTCTGCTATACCTTCTGCGACGAAGTCGGCCAGAACCTGGGCCTTGATGGCTGGACGAGGCGCATACCTGACGTTGAACTCACTTAGCTGGACCGCCCACTTGACAAGGCGTCCGGCCACGTCCATTGACCCCAACGTGGATTTTAAAGGGAGGTTGGTGAGCACTATGATGGTGTGGGCCTGGAAGTAAGGCCTCAACTTTGTTGCGGCCATCACAACCGCCAGTGCAGCCTTCTCGATGGGCGCGTACCGCCTCTCGTGGGAGACCATGGTGCGACTGACATAGTATACTGGTTTGTCTTCTCCAGAGTGGGTTTCTCTTGCGACAAGCACTGCACTTACTGAGCTGCTTCAATTCTTCGAACGCCCCGTCACACTCAGTGGTCCACTGGAAACGCGCCGCCTTCTTAAGCGTTCGAAAGAAGGGAGCGGCTTTGTCGGGGAATCGGGTGATGAAGCGCCCCAGTGCTGCCAGCCTGCCCGCCAGGCCTTGCACCTCTTTGGGCATTTTCCGGGGGGGGGGGGGGGGGGGGGGGGGGGTCAACTTGAGAATAGCATCTACCTGCTTCGGATTGGCCTCTATACCTCTTTTGGTGATCATGAATCCCATAAATTTTCCCGCTTCGGCGCCGAACACACACTTGAGGGGGTTTAGACGAAGCCTATGCGCCCTCATGGCCTGGAACGTCTCCCGCAAGTCTTCAATGTGGTCTTCCCGTTTCCGGCTTTTGACTATGAGGTCATCCACGTAAGCTTCCACATTTCGGCCGATTTGCTGCCGGAAGACGTTGTTGACCATTCTTTGATACGTGGCGCCCGCGTTCTTGAGCCCGAAGGCCATGACCCGATAGCAGAAGTTTCCAAAAGGTGTCATGAAAGTTGTTTTGGGCCGGTCTTCTTCTGCCATGGGGATTTGATGGTAACCAGAAAACATATCCACGAAGCTCAGCATCTCGTGGTATGCCGTGGAGTCTACCAGTAAGTCTATCTGGGGCATTGGGTAGGCGTCCGTTGGGCATGCCCTGTTGAGGCTTGTGTAATCCACGCACATCCTCCAGTCGCCCGACGGCTTTGGCACAAAGACCACGTTCGACAACCAAGTAACATAAGAAGTTTCTTCGACCAAGTTAGCGCCCATAAGCTTGTCTACCTCGACCCTAAGCGCCACCTCCTTTTCTGGCGATAGGTTCCTGCGCTTTTGCTGCACGGGGCGCCTACCTTCCTCGACCGCTAACCTGTGAACGGTCGTTTCGGGTTTGACGCCTTGCATTTCCAGTGCACTCCACGCGAAAAGCTCTGCGAACTCTCTTAGGAGTGTGATGAGTCGTTCCATCATTTCGGCGGGCGCCTCTGCCGAGATCCTGACGCATCTTTCTGGGCGCCCTTCCTCTAATGCTATCAAAAGTTCTTCGTCGGCAGCCTCAGCTCGAGGAGCCTCGTCTCCCACGACTTCCATCACATTGACTCTTGCATCGACGTGCCTTCGCTTGCGCCCAGTCTCCTTTGCGTAACGCGGGGCGCCCCGTCCTCGGGCCACGCCCACCCCTTGTGGGGTAATGAACTTCAAGGTCTGGTGACAAGTGGAGGCCACCCCGTTGAATAAGGCTAGAAGGGGCCTTCCAAGAATCATATTGTACGGCGATGGGCAGTCCACTACCCGAAGTCTATGGCGCGCGTCACCCTTTGCTCCCCATCTCCCAAGGTGACTGGCAGGCACACCCGCCCTATCACTCTGGCGGGCGCCACCGAAAAGCCTACTAGCACAGACTGCGATGGTCTGATCATCTCTGGTGATAGTTGCATGCGAACCACCGTATCCTTGAACAGCACATCCATGGAGCTTCCCGTGTCGACCAGCATTCTCCTCACTCTACATCCGGCTACTACCCCTTGTATCTCCAAGGCGTCCATGGACGGGAGCATACATGCTTCTTCCGGCGCTTTGTTGAAGCTGATGTCGATCGACTCCTGCACATCCGCCGACGCTGCCCTCAGTCGGCGATTTGCCTCTATCTTCTCTCTCAAATCCATTGTCCCTGAAATGGCTTCGATGGTCAGGCGCGCGCGATCGGGCGCCTTTTCTTGATCCAGGTCGTAAGGTGGGGGTGGCAGCTCCTCCCTTGTCTTTACCACGCCAGCCACGCATACCCGGTGTACTCTTTCTTCAGGCTTCTTGATAAAGTCATTGAGCATTCCTCTGTCAGCCAGACCCTGTAGCTCCGTTTTCAGCTGATAACAATCGGCCGTATGGTGCCCAATTTCATGGTGGAAATCACAGTATCGGTCCAAGTTCCGCTCGTTGGGTTGTCCCCTCATGGGGCCCGGCCACTTGATGTGGTATCCCTTCTCCTTAACGTGCTGGAGCATGTTCTTCAGGGTGTCGTTGTACTCGACGAAGTGCCCAGCTCCCCTTGGCGCCTGACGCCCCATATCAATTCTCCTTGGCGGGGGTTGGCTTGCGGGCGCATAGCCCGAACCACTCGGGGGGTACGGCCTCCTTGGTACATCGGCTTCCTCCACTCTTGTCTTTCTCCGATCTGCCCTCCTGGCCGCTAGCGTCTCCTCCAGCATAATTACCTATTGCACTCTGTGGATACCACGTCTCTCTTTGCGAGAGACCTGCACAGCTCCTCACCGGAGGTGCACTCATTCAGGCACACTCCCAGCACCGACGGCTGGGCGTCCTTTACCGCTAGGGCCACGGATAGCCACCTCTCGTAAAACTCCCTTAATGCCTCTCCCTCCTTCTGCCTGACCTTAAACAGGGCGCCTATGGTCAAGGAGCGCCTTTTCCTGCTGGCAAATTTCGCTAAGAACATCGCCGCGAACTGTTCGAAGCAATCGATGCGCCCTTCATCGATCTGATGATACCAATCGAGGACCACGCCTGAAAAGGTGGACGGGAATACCTTGCACAGGGTGGCGTCCTTGCTGTTATAGAGTTGCATTTTGGTGAAATACCCGTTAAGGTGGTCCTCGGGGTCTCCAGTTCCGTCATAGGCGGGGAGCGGGGGAATGTTTGTTCCTGCGGGCTCCGACAGTATACAACGTGCCAGAGGCTGCCTCACGGGGCAGTGGCGTGATAGGCGCCCCAAAATTCCTCCATTCCATCCGCTAGCATTCGGCCCCCCATGATCGCGTTGGCGCCATAGATTTGGGCGCCTCAGACACCCTGATTCACTCTCTGTCTCCTCCATCCTTTCCCTTTTTTTTGTCGGGCTGGGCGTCATCCTTCCACTCCTCTTCAAGGCGTCCACTTCCCGCCGCAGCGCCTCGATTGCCTCGTCCTGATCCTCGATGATCCGGAACAATTCTTTTTTCGTGACCGTGGCGCCTTCGGACCCCCGAAACAGGCCACCACTTTCCTCACCTTCTTCCATCTCGGGCGTCTGCCCTCTCATTCGCTCCGATTGTTTCTCTGTAATTTCTTCCCTTTCTTCATTCATCGGCGCCTCTTCACTCATGACTCCTGGCTATATCCCCTTCCTGGCGCGCCAATTGTTTGGGACACGTTACCCTCGTATGGCTCTCCAAAATCCTTTCTCGCAAGGCGCCTGTCTGCACACACGAACAAGGAGGGGGCGCCTGGGCCCGTTAATCCTCCGACGCCCAAGTTAGTTTCTAGGAAGAGAGAAGTGTCTCAAAACTAGAGTTTAGTGAGAGAGAGTCCAACCTGTGTAAATGCTACCAACTGCCCCTATTTATACTCACCAGAGTTCGAGGTTGATCTTCTCTACCTCACTGTCTCCATTTAATGCTTTGTCCCTTTCTGGTCAGATATCCCAACCACCTTGTCAGGCTTCTGGCATGTGACAGGCACCCGCAGACGCTGGACCACATGACAGCCTGGCCCCCTTTGGCTTCTAGTGACTTGTCCTTATGTGCCCTCCACCTTGGTTGGGCCTTGCCCCCCAATTCGGCTGTTTGGAAGCCCAATTTGTCGCCCATTGGGCCTTGCTCATAATACCCCCAACATCTTACAAACATATTGCCCATCAAATTATGTTCACCACTTCATTATAGACAGGTCATTGATCACTGGCTGGATATGTGCTACTTAAACAGAGCAACAATTGACGAAGAGAAATTAAACTTATGATTTCTCTCCCGTACCAATACACCTCCCTATCAATTGGGTTGGACCTCTTTCGCTTCACTTGTATATTTGAACACAATTAGTTAGTGATACGAATAGGAATGCAAACGACAACTAATTGAAAAAAAGTGTGAGATGGAAAAAACACACTTCAACTAGACAATTAAGTTGTTGGTTTGAAGGAGAAAGAAGGCCCTACTAGTCCAATATATTCTAATTACAAAATGGGGTGAAAAAAGTAAGCGTCTTTTAAATTTTCTTCCATTATAATTCTAGATTCCCCAAGTTAGAAAATCTTCATCTTGCTTCTTTTAACCTCCTTCTTTTACCCCCTTCCATTATTAATTTCTCATCATGTGGGAAGAGGCTCTTAAACATCCTTTCACATCAATTCAATTAAAATATCATTTGCAAACATAAACAATTAAGTAAAATCATCACAGTCTCTCATGCACATACTTGTTCAAGATTTCCCACTCCCATCTCTTAACAAGATCTTGATCATGGCACTTTAATGCATAGTTAAACCATATTAATTATTTCCGATAATTTTGGACAATAAAGGGTTAGTTTAAACAATGGGGAATAAAGTTTTGTATTGTTTGGGTATTATATATTTGTTCCCTAACCTCCATTAAGTTCTTGGTAGGATTCATAATTCTACACAACCAACCATATACTTTTTAAATTCCACCAAATCAACCACCTAATTATAGACAATGCTAATGAGTCCACTTGAATATACACACACTTGATAATTCAAGCAAAAATAAAGAATATGGTTAATATTGGAATACCTTCACTACCTACCATTATACGAAACTGACTGCTCTGTTGTTAGAAAATTGATATAACTCGAGTAGTTAACATGTTTATCAAACTAACTTAGTAGGTTAGCTAGTTATTTGGCTAAATATATAAAAGTATATTCATTATCTAACCATTTCTAACTAGTTCCTTCAACCGGCGCCATCTATCTTGCTCAATTCTGCTAAATATATATAAAGGTATATTCATTATCTAACCATTTTTAGTTAACCAAATAAATCATTTTTGTATATTGACAACAACCCACAAGATTCAATATACATTAGATAAACAACAACAACAAAAAAAAAAATACATTAGATAAAAACTTAGAACTCAAATTTCTCAACCCCAATATTTCCACTCATATATACATATACCCAAGATAATCAAAACCAAAGAGAAGGGAAGATGGTTAACATTTATAACTAATAAAAGAGAAATCTTGTTCTCTTCCTTGATGTAAAATTAAAATTCCCCCACACAATATTCAATTTACGAAAATTGAGAAAAATAACTAGTTAGAAACTCTTAAAAACTAAAATTCCCCAATCCCGATTGTTTAACTTCTTTTCTTGATACATTACTATTAGCGACGGAAAATATGCGACGATGATTAATAGACTAAACTGTTGGCAATCGCTCGATTGGTTTTGAGATGGGTAGTTTCATAAACCGGTAATTCCTCTCTGTACCTCTCGATCCCTTCAATCGACGAGAGATTGTCCAGCTCGAACAAATCCGAGCTGGCACAGCTTGCCACGTCGTCATCCTCCTCGACCTCCATCTCCACCTCATCTCCACGTCGGCGCCACGAAAACAGCTCTTCCTCGACCGCGGCGGCGCTCTTCCTCTGATTATAACTCTTCAAAAGCTCCCTCGCTACCTCCTCCACGCGGCGGCTCTCGCTCATTACGCGATACTTCAGTTCCTCACTCACCGCCACCGCCGCCGCCGGATTGTTGATTCCGGCGGAGACCACCCTCGTCGTCGATATCGCCATTGCGTCCTCACGCCGCTCGCCGTACACGCTCTTGTGCCCGCACGGCCGGGAATCCTCGTCGACGATGACGCTGACCGGGTAAAACCTCACTGACCGCTTCCCCCCTCCGCCGCCGCGGGACGACGGCGTTTTGCTCAAGCACGACCGGGAAAACGATGAAGCAGAGGAGCACGCCGAAGTAGAATTAGAAGGCCGGATCTCGTCCCTGTCGCCGCCCATCTTCGCTTTCTTGGCGGTGCCGGCGGTGAAGAGCGAGTTGAGGAAGCTGGCGAGTCGGCCGCCCGGTGAAATCGGCTGCTTCACTTTCTTCAAGTCGCCGTAGATGTTCTTCAACGATCTCGATTTCTTCTTCACAAATCCTCCGCCGCCGCCGCCGCCAACGTCTGATTTTTCCTGCCGCAGCCTGGCTTCCGATGAGGCGGTGGTAGAGGTTCGAATCGGCTTGAGAACTTGGGATCTGGGGACAGGGATGGAGAACGAGTCGTCGGAGGAAGAGAACCCGGCGCCGGTTCCGTTGCTCGAATCCGACGAGCTGGAGCTCGAGTACTCAACCCCTGATTTCCTTCGCACCTCACGAAACGCGGCGTTTTGAAGGAGAAGCCTCCTCTGTTTCTCACGCTCTGCCTCTTCCTCACATCCATAGCCAGAGCTCTTCTGATTCTGCTTCTTGTTCTTCTGCTTCATTGTCTCATAGCCATTCTCTTCTTTCCCCAAATTACGAGCACTGTAATAATTTCCTTTCCTCGCTGCTGCGGCTGCGATTTCCTTCTCGCTGTAGAACTTCATGTTCTTGCCGCCGCCGCCGGCGGCGGCGGAGGAGGTATCGTCGAAGGAGCGGTAGATGGCGTCGAGGAGAGTGGAGGAGAAAGATGGGTTATTGGTGCTGTTGCTATTGTTGTGATGGCGTCTCGAGGCGGAGGAAGATGTTGATCGCTCCATGGGTTTCTGGTTTGCTCTGTTTGTTGGGTTTGTTGGTTTGCTCTGTTTTCTAGCGATGGCAGAGAGAAAGAAACAAGGAGCAGAACAGTGGTGGTGGGGGGTAGTGAGAGAAAGGTGTGGTGTTGGAGGCTAGCTGGAAGAATGAGACATGGTGGAATGATGATGGGCGATGATTTTCAGACAAAGCAGAGGGAACAGAGAAACAGAGGAACAGAGTGAGAAGAAGAAAACAGAGGAAAAGGGTAGAGAGAGAAAGCAATGAAAGCCAAAATCCACGCCTGTGAATGGGGGAGAGAGAGAGAGTTAGAGAGGGAAGGAAGGAGGAGAGTGAAGGAGAACTAGAGAAAGGAGTGGGAGTGAGGAGGAACAGGAGAGAGTTTATGGAGAAGGAGAAGTAGTGTCTCCTCCCTCCCTCTTATTTGCCTTCAACTTTTTAAGTGGAATTTTATTTTTTTTGTTTTTAAAGTTGAATTTGGGGAGGGAGTAGAAACAAGAACAGGGAGCCAACGGATTCATAGTTGAGGTGGTTGAAAATTTTGAATTTTCATAAATTTTCTTTTTAATGTAATTTGAAGGATGGTATTGTGAATACGAATGCTTTCAATTACTTGTTGGATGGTCAGAAGGCTCCTTTGCTCGATTCAAACTGGATCCCGACGCAAGTTCCTTCTCCTCCAGTGTATAATCCTCGGGTTTTGCCGGAGGATGGGGAATTGACGGTCTCGGTAGTCCTCTGTCCCAGGGAAGGGCGGTGGTGCGAAGATAAGCTGAGTGAGTGGTTTGACCCTCTAACTTGCCAGGCGATTAAGGCGTTGCCCCTGCCTTGGCAGAATATCGAGGATCGATTAATCTGGCATGCCACGGAGAATTGAATTTTTACTGTCAAATCGGCTTATCATTTGGCGGTTTGTCTGAACCAGCAGAGTGGGAGATGGCGGCCGGCGGGCGCAGGTTAGTTGGATGGACAGGCGGAGTTGGATCCGGGTTTGGGATGCCAATATTACTCCGAAACTGAAGGTGTTTGTCTAGCAAATCTTGACAAGAATTTTACCAACGACTGAGGCTCTGATCGAAAAGGAGGTGGAGGTCCTACCCCGATGTCCTGTCTGCTGGGCTTCAAAGGAGACAATGGAGCACTTGTTCTTTGAGTGCCCTGTGGCTAGGGCTCTGTGGTCGCAGGCAGGGTTTGATTCTCTTGGCGAGGGATTGCCCCGTCATACTTTCCCTCTCTTCCTCAAGAAATTGCTGGCTATCTTACATCAACCTTCGCAGTTCATGGCGGTAATTGCTATCTTGTGGCGGATTTGGAGATCCCGAAATTGGGTGGTCTTTGAAGGAAAACAATTCAACATTCTGGCATTATTGATGCAGTATAACCAACAAGTAGGGGAGTGGCTTGGCCTGCCTAGGGACCCTCAGTTTCCCTCTTCTCATCGGCCTGATCGTCCTACTGCGGTAGTGAGCGGGTCAGGGGGTCCGGTGTGTCGTTGGGATGGGGCGGTTCGACGAGGGTCGCACTCTGCAGGTGGTATGGTACTTCTCAATGATGTAGGGACGCCACTCTGGGCTGCGGGGTTCAGTTTCCCAACCTAGAGGATCCAATGGTGGTGGAGCTACTGACGCTTAGGGAAGCTGTCTGGTGGTGTTTAGTGCACGGGTATCTGGTCATGCGGTTTGAAGGGGATGCCAAGGTGGTCATTGATAAGATCTGTAGGGCTGATGTGCGAGACAGTCGGGTAGGGGCTATTTTGGAGGAAATGATTCAGATTTTCAGGGATAATCCGGGCTTTACTATGCGATTTGTAGGACGAGGAGACAATAGGGTAGCTCATATGGTAGCTAGACAGGCCCTTTCTTTGTTCCCGTCTACATGTCGTTATTTTTATTTACATACCTGGCTGGCTTCCAGGATGTAATTATCGATTTGTTACTATCAATATATGATTATCTTTTGTCAAAAATTACTTGTTGGATGGTGGATTGTTAGTTCTTCGTAGCATAGGGGTGTTTGTATATGAGCTTTATGGCCTTTGAGATCTCGGCAATGAATTCACCTAACGCTAAAAAGGAGATGACGAGAAACTATATGTTGTTGCTCAATTCGTTACTATGAAAATTGGATTTCTGATGATTATTTTCTGAGTGCATCAGTGATGGTCAATTAGTAACAAATCTCTATTATCAATGCCAATTGGGAATAATACAATTGGCAATCAACATATGTTTTTTTATAAGGGTGACATAAGCTATAGTTCACAAAGGATGAACCAACAACGGGGAAAAACAGTTATGTGGACTAAGTTACTCGTGCTGAACTCACATAATATACATTATATTTCAGACGTATCACATTATTTCAATACCCATATTAGTTAATAATCATAGGCACTGGCAGAGCCGCGTTAAGTCTAGGGGAGATTATACCTCCCACTCAACTTTCAAATTTAGGTAAATTTGCATGTAAAATGCATGGTAAAGGAAACCGTACCGGACATCATATCGGATTCCTTTCTGGTATGGTATTTTGTGGTACGACCGTGGTTCAACCGTTTTGTACCGGTAAATACCGTTTTTCACTATTGATAGAGAAATGAAATGCGATAGTATAAAAAATATACGGAGAATATGGAGAAATGAAGCTGAATGCATCTCTCTCTCAACTCTCAAGCTTTCCCTTCTCTCTCCTCCTTTCTTTCTCTGCCTTCTTTCTAGAATTCTCGTGATTTCCAAGCTGCTCTGCCTCCGTATTCTCGAAAATCCGATGGCCCCAACTCTGCGTGGCGATGATCACCATCTTACAGTTCCGCCCGGCGACCCTCTCGTTGTCCTTCCCCATGCTCTGCCGTTAATCGAGGCAATTTGGGAAAATCACTTGCATCTACTCCCTGAATTGGCAGACCCGCGCTAGAGGACCAATCAGGTTTCGGCACCTGTAGTGGGGAAACCTCGTCTTCTCTATTCTTCAAGCCGGAGCTCTTCTGCAGATTTCTCCTGCTCCTCCTTCGGCGTCGTACGGACTCAATTTCTTCTTCTCAATCCGTTTTCTCTGGCTCCCACTTTCCTCATCATCATCGTCGTCAAGAGCTTCAGAAAGCCTCCGACTGTTCTTCCCTGAATCGCCTTCTTCTGCTGTGAAATGTGAGAGCTAGGGTTTCCAGACTCTCCCGCAGCTTGGAACTCCACGAAACTGATTGAAATCAATTTCCTCGATTCGAGGGTTCGACTGACTAGTGTTTGCCTCGGTTCCATTTTGCACAGGAGGAAGTCGGTGAATCGACCTCCGACGCCAGACGCGGTGGAGGAGCAGGAAGAGAAGGGGCCTTCGCTTCAGGAAGTAATCAACGTTAAGGCTACCGCCGGTTAGACCAAAACCGGGCGGTTTTTCTTTTTGTACCGGTCAAACCGAAAAAACCGGCCGGCACGGTAAAATCAGCACAATCAGCCCACCGTACCGCTTTTAGTTCAATTTCCGATTGAACTGGTTGAACCGGCCGGTACGATCCGGTTTCCTGGTCTATGGTAAAATGTTTAACACATTCTCAAAATAGAAGACACTAGTCCCCCTCATTAATGACCATGGTTCAAATCCATCAAGTGTAATACTTTTACACCCTCTCCACGTCTTTCAAATTTTTTACTCCGCCACTAATCCTAGAACAACAAATTATCAACTCGGTTAGAATTCATTTCTCATGTGCTTTATTTTTTATCATTCTCAAGGGATCTAATGACACATAAGAAGTACATACAGTACCATATTAAATTTGGAGCAAAAGTACCATAAACACAAAGAAAATTGGAGCAAAAGTAGTTGCATTGGAAAATATATTGATTGATACACACTTATTTATCTTTGGCTGCCTAGTTCCCTTCATTTGAAGTGACACAAGATCCTTTGCTTTTATGTTTTAATATATTTTCTCCTTGGTTTACATATATTAATAAAAATAGCAAAAGAAGCAAAGCCAACAATACAGTACTAATGGTGTGTATGATTATAGGACAGTTAGCCAATGTTGATTTTTGGACCCATTTAGTCTCTTTAATTCCTTCTTTTTTCGTTAAAAATCATCCAATAATCCCCACATATATTTCCTTGTTCTTCTTTATATGAAAAAGTAATACAAATTCTTATAAAAGTAATAAAAACATATATGTAGGGAACTGACCAACAAAAAAAGAGAGGATCATGATGCTTAATAGTTAATACTTCAAGAACTTGTTCATTACAGATCTTTTTTGTAAAGTAGAGTTTTTAACCCTTTGAAAAAGCTAATAACTGTTAAATTGCACTTATTCTTTCTTCTTATCCCAACAATGCCGCATTTACATTTATGTATACATACCAAAGGGGAGGAAATGTCACATTAATATGCACTTTCTATGAGATTTGTTTTTGCTTTATTCTCATATTTTGTTATTAGTTATTACACGAATAAATAATTGATTGGGCATACTTGAAAGTTACAAGCAACCCCATTTGTACATTATTGTTTCGGGGTTAACTAAAAAATCTTTCTCATTCGTGAGTTTTTACTATATTCGCATTTTAATTCAACTCATGAATTCAATTGTTAAATTACAAGTAAAGATCAGCTGATTGATTATGGAATAGATTTATCTAATAATAATTTTCTGGATGAAGTGATAATTTCACATTGTACTTCCTTTTTAAACGAGATAAATCACAAGATCACACATCCAGAAATTGACGCCATATGCAAAACAAGCACAAATCACATATGAATCCAAACCACATTAATACCGAGAAACCACTACTCCAAACACTTCGCTAATGGTGTTATGAATTAGTTGATTTCAATAATTTGAGTTTTTGATAGAAGGTTAATGATGAATCTTATATCAAATTTTAATTCACCCGCTTAACATGCTTGAAATTTGCAAATGTCCACTATATCTTGTGCTAAGATAAATTGTTAATATTGAGAGTCATTCAATTACAAAGATTCGAACGCATGATCATTTAAAAAAAAAACTCTCATTTCATGTCATAAATCAAATGATGTCACTAATTCAAGTTATTAGGAAAAATGAATGTTTAGATTTCAACCACATGAGGGAGAAGTGAAAGTGGAGATATGCTTTGCTTGCCGGCATGCGATGCAATGCAATTGTATTTATGAATCATAATTGCACCCAAAAAGCCACAAGCTATGCTCTCTATATCTATAATTCCCCAAAATTTGGTATTTTAATTAATTAATTAATTAATCCAATAAACGTTTGGCAAACAGTCAACTAATGCGGCTCCTTGGATGCTTTGACTTTTAAGACCACCAAGCAATCAAACGAACAGCAATGATAATTGTTGTCCTTCATTTCTTTGCTGCATAAAAAATAAATAAAAATAATCAACAGAAAATTGCTCTCTTTTCTTTTTACCGTAATATTTATAATGAAAATGGGTTCACTTCTTCCAAAGATAATCCGTATAGAGGAGCTCTGCTAATTGATCCATTAACTAACTAAAGCGTCTAATAAATAATAATGCAGTCGACATGTGGTGTTCTTTTAGATAAAATAAAAGTAAAACAGAAACTACATTCAATAAATATGATTATTTGGTTAAAAAAATATAATTATATTTTTAACCGTAGATACCTCGATCTATTTTGTTTAATTATTAAATAGGTTTTGTTAGCAGTATCAGAACATTAGCTAGTTTGTGGTTTTTGTTAGCAAATAGATACAGTTAGGGGGCGTGTAATGATCCGATTCACTCTGGGCTGAATCGTACCAAATTAATGTTTGGATTAAATCAGACCGAATCGAATATATTTTGATTCAGTTGTGATCTTTTGAATTATTTTGAATATAACGAAAAATGAGCCGAAATTGAATTTGGACTGGATTGAATCGAATCAAATAAAGCAAACATGGTTTCGGTCCGGTTTTGGTGCTGATTGTTCCTTAGCTTTTGGTCAGTTCCTTTCTCAATTTGATCCGGTTCTGAACCGAGCCAATCGATGCCCACCCCTAAATACAATTAATATCAGAAAATAAGTATTTGTAGTTCGGCATAGAGCCGAAATAAGGGAAATAGGAGGAGATTATAGTATTTGTAGTGGACATGTGGGAAGTTGTTGCCCAGTTGAATGGGCAAATCAAAGTAACATAATGGTGTAGTTTAAACCGTTAACAGTGGAACTCAGTGAGCAAATCAAAAGTAATCATACACCCTAAATTGTACTTAACTAGCTGGTGTAGATGGTTTACATCATGCTAATTATGGAGTAGTAACCATATAGTGGAACACAGAGACATGAGACTTATGATGATGATGGTGCTGCATGTGTTCTTCATTCTCATTAATTAATTTATATTGCAAAATGAATATTGGCTAGTTTATATTATTAATTATATATGTGAAATTGTCAACACTTGGTTTACCCATTGGAATTAGGACATCTATGAGTAAAACTTTAATTATGGAGTGCAACTCGATTGATGGTTGGATCCCTCCATATATATAATTACATTCATGAGTGTTATATGGTTGGCCTAAATCTTTGGGGTTGTTTTTTTTCTTTTTTTTTAACGTGTGTTTTGGGAAGAAAGCAAAGCCCAATTGAGAAATTAATAAACAAAAAAGGGAACGAAAAGAAAACAAAGCATGTTATGGTGTTGTTGTTAGTGGTTGGTGCTTAGTTTCACAAATGATTGCACTCGTGCCCTTAACCCTTTCCTCCGAGAGAGAGAGAGAGAGAACCCTTTTTGTGCAAGGGAAAGAGCTAAGAAACCAGCCATATATTCCTTTCCCTTTAAATAGAACAAAAACAAAAGAAGATTGGATTGATTTGATTCTCCCAACTCATTAATTGAAGCTAATTTACCAACAAAGAAGAAGGTGATTAGGAAAAACAAATTTGGTCTTGGTGTAAGATTTTGGATCTCCCATCTCGATTGGTATTCAGTAACTCTATATCTCGATTATATTGTTGTGGATAATAAAGACACACAATGTATAAGGATGGCCTAGGAAGAATGACACAAATATTGTTTTTTTTTTTAAATTTACCACTAATATGGCGGATTAAAAAGTATTGACACATATATTGTGTTTTGGATAAAAAAATCGGCGAGACCACCTGAGACTCAGGCGCTGCCGCTTTTGCTGACTTTTTGGATCGTTTTATTAATTTGACAGCGGTGGCGCCCAACACTCAGGTGGCACCGCCTGAGACCTAGGTGAGTTGGTGGGAAATCATCCCAGGCGGTGGCGCCCAAGACTAAGGTGGCACTGCTGGCCACCCACCTTATAAAACGCAGCCAATTTCATTTCAGATTCACACCACAAAAAAATCGTCCAAGATAGAGGAGAGAGCTCTGGTTGCTGCTGCAAAAATGGCTAATAGGTAAGAGACACATTTATTTTTGTAATTATATTATTCAAATGCTATTATGATTGTGTTTAGTTTTAACTAGTGAGTTTGTTTTTTTGTAGTGATTTTAGAAGATTTGAACTAGTCGTTCGGTGGAAATCGGAGAAAGTAGAGGATAATTTGGGCGTCAAATTCGTTGGTGGTAGTAGTTTTCAGTTGACGGTTCCATCCAGGGTCACATATCACAAACTTTGTGAGAATCTAATTCCGGAATACGACGTAGAGACGAAGCAGTACAAGATAGTGATGTGATCACAGGTTTCACTTACCGTCTTCCAGAATGGCAGAATTGTGTTTTATTTCATTATGCGGTACCTATTGTGGATGATGATAGCTTGAATGTGCTTTGGAATTTTATGGCACAAAATCCTTATTGTTTGGGTGCTGAGATACATGTTGAGCTCAGTGAGGATCAGGGTGGAGAGGAAGAAGATGATACATGGAGCGTGCCATCCAATCATGACTATGATGACGGTGATGACGGAGAGGAGGAAGATGAGGAGGATGAGAAGGAGGAGAAAGAGGGGGAAGAAGAGCAGCCTAATTATCCTCCATATTTTTACTTGCAGGGTAATGAAGAGGACGAAGAATTATCACTTGCTGATTCATATGGCGTAATTCCAATGCCTATTGTTGATAGTTTTGAAGGAGAATTCTACAAGGGGCAGATATTTCACTCGAAACAAGCTGCACAGATGGCGATTAAACACCACGCACTACAACGCAACTTTCAATATGATGTGGTGGAGTCGTCACCTTCAATCTGGAAGGTCAGATGCTTGAGGCACAAGGATGACAATTGTCCTTGGATGGTGCAGTTTGGATGTCGAGATGTTGGAGGCGAATGGACTGTGAGAAAGGCTGAGTTGGTGCATTCTTGTAGCAGTACGACTCAACCGACGGATCATCGCCATCTTGATGTCGACATGATATCTGAGGCCGTCAAACATTTGGTACGTGCCCAACCAAATCTGAGAGTTCTAACTGTTCAGGCCGAGTTGAAAGATAAGTTTAATATGCAAGTTACTTACAAGAAGGCTTGGTATGGGAAACAAAGAGCATTGGAGAAGTTGCATGGAAATTGGGAAGAATCCTACGATTTTTTGCAAACATTCTTGCTGGTGGTCAAGAGAAAAATGCCAACATCGGTGATTGATTGGGTAAGAATCCAATAATAATAATAATAATAACAATCCAAAAATAATAATCTCAAGGAAGTACATAATAATAACGATCCAAAAATAATAGTCTCACTGACGACCACCACGACGACCACCATGCTCCACCACTAGATGGCCGCCAGTACCACACCTTGCAGGCACCCTGTTACGTGGAGGTCTACTATTATACTCCTGGGCTGATCTCCCTCGACACCACCATCCTGATCCTGTGTACCGAACATATCATCCTATTGAGACTGAAGATGCTCCTCAGGCTGACCGCCACCATGCTGCTGAGACTGAACATGCTGCTCATAATTCCACATCGTCTCCCGAAACGCCTCATGCTCATCTAGGTTTCCCCACAGGTCGGGAGACGAGGCTGCTCTAGTATCACCACCTGAGGCCATGTTTCCCATCGTAGCATGTTGCGGTGTATGGAAGCTATCCTCTGGCTGATAGAAGCTCGAAGACGGATCTGACTGAAACTGCTGCCGTCGCGGCGGCTGAAAGCTCGAAGACGGATCTGACTGAAACTGCGACCGAAGCGGATTAAACTGGAAGCTCCTCGATGTAGGACGGATGGGCTGTGCTCGCTGTCGATCTGAAACCCGAAATGGGTTAGGTGCATCACGATGCTCACGTCACTGTCTACGTGGCCTATGCTCCTGTATGAACTGTGGCTCTGGGACGACCCAGCCCGGTGTCGGATCAGTACGCTCTGGCCAGGCAGTCATGACGGGCTCCTAATAATGGGGCTGTACAGGTAATGTGAGATCAGGGTATCTACGCTGCTCAAACCCTAGAGTAGCAACCCCGGATGCCATAAAGTTGGCCAAGTCCTCACACTGGTCGGGGGTCAGCCCTCCAGCCCGTACACCGTCACGCAAACTCACCTCAGCATGCTCGATAGTGTCTTACTAAAAAACACCAACAAAATGTCAGATATTTCACACAGTTAACAACAAATTAAGCAAACAAATCAAATAACTAACCAATGCCTCTGCTGCAGCTCCTCTCCGTGTGCCGGAACGTCTGGTGACATCTCTATACCACTCCATATGCTCCGAGTGGTAGGCTAACTCCTCATCAGTGTATGGAGCCGTCGCTACAAACTCGTGTCGACGGTTCCAGAAAGCAAGCGACTCTCGAGCAGCGTGTACCAACTGCTGCCCACGCGATGGCCCACGAGTAGCCTGGCGAAGAAAAAACCTAACCTCAGCCTCAGGATGTGGCGGATGAGGCTCATGCTGCCACATGCCAAACTGCCGGAGCACGCGGTCTGGATGATGCCACATCACCGATGAAAAGCAGATAAGTGGCACTACTGCTCGAAATGTCTCAGACTGTATCACACTACCTCTGAGATGAAGTGCTCTCTCAAGGTAAGGTTGCCACTACATTAAAAAAAATTAACGTTATTATCCCTAAATCTAAAAAAATAAAACAAATGAAAACTATTCTATAAAATGAAATGTTATATACTAACCACCACGGTGTCCATCGAGTCAAACCACAGCTTGTACTGGAATAGCTGGTCACCATACTGACGACTGTTGGCCGAAAGCCATTGAAGACCACGTGGGGATGCATCCTCGGTGGCCTGTGCCCTCGTCTCTGAATCTCGAGGTGCCTGATGTGGGAATCGCTCCCACACCCAGAACTGCTGTAGGGCGACCCATCCACCAAGGTCACCGCTAAGAGAAGTGCCGGTATGTGTAATGTGCAAAGTCTACCTACCCATCTCACGGTACAGGTAGGATAAAACAGCAGCTCCCCAGGCGAACCGTCCAGCTCTCTGCCAATCCTCAATCAAAAGTAGGTACTGTAGGTGCACCGTATCTCCAGACCGATCCGGGAAAAGTACACCTCCAATCAGAGATAGAGCATAAGCTTGTGCAAACTGCTCTATAACCTCCTGTGATGCATTTTCCGGCAGATGATTGAATTCAACCTCAGCCAAACAATCCTAACAACAGCGACACCGCCTATAAGATCAGCCGGAACCCGTCCTAACAGTCTCAAACAGATCGCCGACCACTCCTCATCCGGTATATCAACTACGACGGCATCACCGTCGATCGCCAGACCGGACAGTGTAACAACGTCCTCTAACGTGATCGTGATCTCACCACACGGTAGATGGAAGGTCGACGTCTCGGGTCGCCACCGCTCTACGAGCGCAGTAATCAAACTCGCATCGGGGTTCATAGGGACTAGGATGACGACACTTAACAAGCCTTCCTCTTCGAGATATGGCCGATAAAGCTCGTGGTAAGGTACTAAAATGGTCGTACCTCGAACATGGTAAGATCGATCACCAGCCTATAGTGCACAAAACTTATATTAATTCATTTTCATTCATAATAATTCTAATTTCACCTAATAAATTCTAATCTGTCTTATCTAACATAAAATTATAATAATTTCACCTAACAGTTCAGTTCACCAACTAAAATAATCTAATTAGCTAATTAACTTTACATGAATAATTATCAAATACTTACCTCGTTTGTCCAAACAGAGTCGATACGATGTTGGCCATGTCCCCAAAGAAGTGTCGGATGGACCGGACTTGGATCAATTGTCGTCGGCGGTAATCTCATCGAATAAGGATCCATAAGCCTAGGAACTGCAAAAACAAAGCAACAAAACATTAAAAAAAACACAAAACATTAAAAAAAAAAAAAATCAAGCCGCCGACGAGAGTCTCACCGAGCAAACGGCCGCCGACTCCACCACGACCTCGCCGGCGTCTCCCTCTGCCTCTGCCGGCGGCGACTGGTTCTTCGTCGGAGGACATCTCGGGCGGTGGCGCTTCTGTCAGCAGCGGCGGCGCTCCACTCGGCAGCGGCGACGCCTGACTCTGCGGCGACGGTGCCTCAGTCCTGGGCGGCAGCGCTTGCGGCGGGAGGCTAGGGGTTTCTCTCTGGTTCGGGGGGTGGGGGGGGGGGGGTGTGTGTGTGTGTGGTGTGGAGGAGTGAAGAAGAGGAAGGAAGAAGAAGAGGAGATAAGGAGGGAGGGGCTCGAGATTCGGTATTTTAAAAAAAAGAAGGGTGGGGCGCTGCCGTTGGAGACTCGGGCGCCAACGCCTAGGACTGGGTCAAAAAATAATTGAGGCGGGGCCGTTTGAGACTGGGGCGCCAGCGCCCAGAACTGGATAAAACATCAGCCCCCCTGAGTCTCTGGTGGTCCCGCCCCAAACCTTACTAAAAAACACAATATTTGTGTCAATTCTTTTTAGTCCGCAATATTTGTGGCAATTAAAAAAAATGTGTCATTAACCCGGAAATATATAAATATATGAAGACTTAGAGATAAAAAAGAGTCTTAACGAAGTAGTGGTAAATGTATATGACTTCATCATTTATGAGGACGAAGTAGTGGTAAATGTATATGGCGATATCAGCTTCTAGGGTTTGCCGCTTCATTTTGTCTTCTTTTCGGACCTCATCTTGTGGGCTTTTTACAATGCTTTAAGTTTCGAACTTTATCTCCTATCGTATTGAACAACATACATGTTAAAATGAACAATAAGTTTCTAGACTACGTATCATTATCATGATTAGGGCTAGCTATTTGGTCCGGACTATTTGGTTTTATCCGAAACCGGACCGTATAATTCGAACTAGAACCGGATAGCAAACAATCTAATCCCATACTCGGGTTTAGATTTGAGGTAAAAAATCGTTTGGGACCGGATCGAAAACCGGATAAGAGAGCCCAACACCTAAAACGTAACCAACTCCTCACCATTTGAGGCTTCAGGCCACTCAAATTCCCACAAGGTTAATCTAACAAGATCGAATTGGGACCATACCGGATCAAGATCGGACTGTATCCAATCCAATCTTTAGTCCTTATATTCCCGAAAAGACTGAACCGGGACCGGGTCATTTCAGACCAATTAACCGGATCGGACCGTATAGCCACCCTAATGATTATAGTATTATAAATCTAAATTCTTAGATTTGAGTAGGGCTGGGAAACGGTGCGGTCTGGTCCAGACCAGACCATATATACGGTCTATGGTCCAGACCGAGAGGCTGAAGTATAGACCACAAATCAGACCACAGACTATACGGTCCGGTCCAGACCACGCCTGTGCGGTCTGGTTCGGTCTGGTCTGGTCCAGATAGACCACACTCAATGAAAAATGAATAATTTATTTAGTCAACCACACAAAAAATTGAACCAATAACCAAAAAAATAATTGTTATTTTCCTTAAAACATTAATCTTAACATGCATGAATAATTTTGATACCCTAAATCTTAGTACATAAACATAACAAAGATACAAAGTAAAAGCATCACAACTTGCACCATAACGTCATAAACATTAACATAATGTCATATGGAGACACGATTATCTCTACTCTCTGGTTAAATGTGGTTGTGAATGAAGGAGGGACGAGACTCACAAAACTAAGGTTGAGACTTGGATGTCCTTGTGGGAGTTGAGAGAGTGGTCGAATGGGCTGTTAACACGTATTGACAAGTCGGTTGGATCCACGGTTTGGTCCGGTAAACTGCGGTCTAGACCAGACCAGACCAAGAGATCAAAACATAAAATAATACAGACCATGGACCAGACCAGACCATACTTAACGGTCTACGGTCCGGACCAAACTGTGCGGTACAGTTTGGACCATGATTTTTCTAACAATCTGGTCTATTTTCCCAGCCCTAGATTTGAGTATTAACTTGTTACGGCTTTCCTCCCCTCACCTCCGATTACAACCATATCAATATAGTTTGGTTTCTATACATCAAAGAAGACAAATCTACATGATAATTAGCAAGAGTTGGAAGAAATTGCAGGATTCGAGATGGGAACGAGATTACGCTAAAGTGAGCATGACACAATATGACACAGAATAAAAACAAATCAAAGCAAAAGAGTTTTCACAAAAGTGGACATGCGTGTGCAATGCTGATCTTCCATGCTTTTCTCTCTATGGCTCTCTCTCTCTCTCATCTTGATCTTCCTTCCAACCCAAGAAAGGTTTGTCATTATTACATGTCTATAGATAGAGCTAGGAAAATTCGTTTGTGTGAGAAAGATAGATATCTCTCCACCATCCACCCACCCACCCACCATTCATACGTTAGTGTCAAGGTAATTCCTCACCATTATTATGGATTTCCATATTGTAGCTAGGCTAGAGGGCATCATCTTCTGCATATGGTTGCATATATATACATGCAACTTATATAGCAAGAAGGTTGACAGGAAATGGAGAACAAGTTTCACCATTATGTTCAATCAAACAAAATTTCAACTCCACTAATTGTTTGTCCTTAACGGGATTTTACTTGCACAACACCAATCATGGCTCCATCCTCATTATATAGCTTAATTCATTACACGGTGGAGAATGGATTGCGTGAACGATATGCTTACGAGTACAATTCGTAATAAAAAAGCAAAATTGATGTAATCATCAATAGGATTGTAATTCCAAACGGTTCGTTTCATTCAATTTATCTCATAGTATCAGAATTGTCTTGAACGTATGTGTTCGAGTGCCTCATTGTATGAAAAAGGATAATATGTTTTTTTTGGATGGTTAATAAAAAATTTGAATTGAAGCTCGGGGAATTGCAACTTGCAACTTCCCTCTCAAAAAGGTACCAGTTTGTTTACATACTTGTACTATGCAAACTAATCTTTAGCAAAATTATAATCTCTCATCTTTGTAAAACTCTATATACTCTCATCTGGTAAGGGACATGGCCACTAGCTAGCAAAAAGAAAGAACTCCTGCATAATCTTCTAAGCAGCCTGTTGGGGAGAGTTGGCGAGTGTGCTTCCATATAGTCTCGCACATCGCTCCCTCCAGATCGCACTGATGCCAAGTATCCACAATACTCGCCCAGCAGCTGCTCTATCAGTAGGTTGTGTCCAGACATGTTCAACCCATTTCAACTGCAACCTCCAATATGCAAATTCAGGAAATACACAAATACCACAGAACACCAGCCTCATCACTACAATACCAAACGAGCAAACACTAAATAAGTGATCTTGACTCTCCAATCCTCCCGGGCATAGAACACAACTACCATCACAACTAATCCTCCAACCAATCAACTTGTCTCTCGTTTTGATCCTTCCCAATATGATTAACCGCAACAACACACAGTGCATTGGATAAACAGGCTTGCTCCAGACAACTTTTGCCCATGATACAGCTGGTAAAGGAACCCTAATAGACTCCCATACCCTCTTGACTAAGTATTTAACTACCATCCCAAGCCAATGTCTGCCCTCCACCTGCAATGTGTTGCTGCGATTTACATCTGCATTTTAGGATCTTCTTCCAAATCCAAGTACTCACGGAACTGACAAGAAAGACCAGATGTTCCTCTCTTTGATCCTATATTTGTTTATCCAGGCTACCGCATGGAGCCTGCCTCAGTAAGTAGGTTCCACATATGACAAATTACACAAGCTTTATTCCAGTTTTTGAAATCCCTAATGCCAAGCCCCCCTCTTGTTTCAACAATGCTACCTTTGACCAAGCAACAAGAGCCCTCTTCCTTCTATCTCCATCCACAACCCACAAGAAACAGTTGCAAACATTCTCAATAAATTTAAGCACAATATATATATTCTTCCTTAACTAATAAGAAGCTCTAATATAGCTTTTTTCGTACATATATTAATGATCACTTTGTATATAAGAGTTTGTTTAAAATTTTGGAAGGGAAGAAAGATATTCTTGTGCATCCGATAAGGGTTAACTTTATCACTAATAAATGTAAACTAATCATGGCTTTTTGTGATGAGACCTAACTATATAAGCAAGGGATTAGGGTCCTTAAAAAGCTTCGATTGAGAGATTCTTTTCCAATCGTGAGGGTAACTAATGGAAAGGAAGATTCCAATTATATCAATGTGCTATGACAATTTTTTATAGGGAACAAAAATAACGAGAAAAAACGTCAAATTGACATGTCCTTGGCAAGTCCCTTTGGCCATTAATTTCATTCCACCATAGAAGGGCTCCAAAGGACAAGTTTCTTGGTGGGGGGATATGAGTGGAGTGCTCTACCATATATCCACCATTGGGATTTGACCTATCACCCATTTGCCCTTGTTTTTGGGGCTACAAGGAAATAATTATAAGGGATCGATTTGAGGGTCCTTCCAATGTGCCCATATTTCCAACTTTTGTAGGGCACCCTATCTCTATAGGGCTATGATCAGTCGATGAAGTGGAAGTATGAGTGGAGACTATTACTAGAACTTTTTGAGAGATTATTTTCCATGAATTTATAATTTGCACGCTTGTGGGTTGCATGGTAATGAAGTAGTAATACGGGTCATGATCAATACGTTAGTGGTGGTGGTGAACGGTCGTAGAGTGTAATGGAGTGCAAAGAAAGAATTTAAGCTAAACTTGTTTCGATATGAAATTAGGGTTACCAATACCATGCTTAAAAGCAGTAAAATAGTTAGGAATTCAGGTAAACTGGGTCCAAAGTAAGTTGATCTCCAGGAATGAGCGGTGAACGAGTCTGATGACACATGAGGGTGATACAGACTACATAAAATCCATGATTTTGAGATTACCACACTATAGTAATTAAGCTTGGGACTGTACATGGGCACTGGGCCGTGCCGCCCACGGGCTAGCACGGCACGGTTAGAGCACGGCACGAGCACGAAATAAATGGGCCAGTCCGGCACGAGCACATATAATTTATGGGCCCTGTCGGGCCTAAACTTCATGAGCACGGGCACGTCACAGTATATAAGTGGGTCGTGTCGGGCCTAATATTTTTGAGACTTTATTGAGTATAAGAACGGACATGGCACGAAAATAATATTTATTTGATAGAAAATAAGTATAAAAAGAATTATAGGTTCAAATATTACAAAACACAAGTAAAAAAATAATTATTTGTTGTTGTTAGAATTGTCAAAAAGATATATACGTAATTACTAACATAAGTAAAAATGGACAAAGAATTAAACAAATCCAAATCACACTCGCTATACTTTCAATTTTCTTTTCCCCTCTATTTGTTACTTTTCTCAAACATTATCGGTTAATACTATCTTCCCCCGTCCAATTTTCACCTTCCTTTTCATTCTCTCTTTTGTTTTCGTCCTTTTCATTAAACACGAATACGAGCATGACACGAGCACGAATAGGCACGACACGATTCGAACCGTGCCCGGGTCTGGGTCGGGCCTAGCAAAGTTGACAAATGGGCTTGCATGGCACAGCACGAAAACTGACGGGCCGTGCCAAGCACGACACGAAATAAATGGGCCCGAAGCGTACCTGTGCTGTGCCGGCTCAAGCACGGCCCAACGCCCCTGTACACTTGGGACTAGAAAGGAGCATGGTATATCCTATACCACATTCTCCCATCTAGCAATATATAAAAAGGAAATACATTGCTGGAAATGGAAAGGAAGCTTGCATGTACATCAAAGTTTTATCCCTCTCCATGTCCTTTTTCTTTCATTCACTAGGCCTTTATATTTAAGGGTCACCCTAATTAGAACTCTATGTCTAGTTTCAATCGAAACCTTAACTGTTTCTTAATAAATAGGCTTCATTGCTTGGACCCTCCATCCGGTTTCCTCATCATATCATATAGCTAGCCTTACTCCCACACACTTGAAGGTCGTGAGATGGAACAATCATTGAACTTATTAGTAATTATCCACCAAAAACGTAAATATAATACAAGTGATCACTGAACAAGCTTAAACAAATTAAGTACTACATGGCCCTGTAATTATATTATTATTATTATCATAAGAGACTACAAACCCTATGTGTACGGAATTAGTTAACACAAATTTCAGTTCAGTTTTGACTTTTACAACGTAAGCGCCATGCATTTCATACTCGACAATATTATTGTATGTTGATGCCATGGTTGTCATGCTGGTCGGTACAATTTGATTCAGTCGTTGTCGGTTATAAGATTTACTGGAACGGTATTTTTTATATAATCGATTTTTTACATTTAAATAAATTGATGTCGTTTCGATGAATTTAATTAACAAACTTTTTAATTAATTTATTTAATTTGAAAGTTCAATATTGATGTTATTTCTTGAATTCAAATATGAATGTATTTTAGATGTTTATGTTATTTGTTGGATTGAAGTATGAATTTTTGGGTGTTAAAGTTAAATATTATGATTTTTTTTTTGTTTAAAATGTTTTATTTTATTTAAACATGAATGTAAATTTTAGAGAAAATGTCTTCAAATATGTTATATATACTCATCTGTAAATTCATTTATTATTAATTTTTTCGTTTTTCTGCATGTTTTGCTAAAAACGGCATGAACTGGTATAAACAGATTATACCAACTGTCTAACCATACCACTTGCCAAACTGCATAATGGTATAAACCGGTTTGAGCTCTATTCGACCTATTTGATATATTGCCAATATATATGCTATCTATTGGTAAGTTAACTCTTCATTCTTTACTAGATATTTTTAGCAATTACGTTAATGTATTGTGATCTTTAACAAATACCTTGATACATTATTTTTTCTTATCCATATTCATCAGGAAATTCATTCGCCAATGTTGTTTCCGTCTTTGAGACTAGTCAATACATGTTTGTAGACTCATGCTCCTTTACGTCTCGGTTTGATTTGTAACACTCAATATCGTTTCTTTCATTCTCTATGATTATATGTTATTTGAAAACTAATCGAATCATAATGAGGGGCAAACTGTTATGTGTAGCCAGTGAGTCAGCAATGACATACGAAATAAGTCTGGACCTTAACAATAACGGATTTGGATAGACTTGTTCCCGTAAATATTGAAAATAAATCATTAGCATAATACATTTACACTATGTTCACGAATGAAGAGAGGAAAATGGAGGGAAAGGAAAATGGAAGGGAAAGGAAAAGGAGGTGAGAGAAAATTTGGAGTGGAGGGAAAATGTTGTTTTATGAAGGAAAGTATGGGTAAAAGTGAGAGGGAAAAGTATATTGGGAAGTGTGATAGATATGTACAATAGATATTTCTATTCGGCAGAATAAAAAAAATACTAAAATAGAAAATATCTTTCGGAGAGATGGCCGAGTGGTTGGGTTGGATCCGGTCCTTAAGCCTCATTGCTTAAGGAGGTTCTTAAACTATTTTTATTGGCTTATACTAGATTAGGTAGTTACTGATGGTTAGTAGTTAATATTTAGTTTGAATAAATAAGATATTATAAAATATAATTAATATTACTCATTAATGATTCTCTTTCTCTCTCTCCCTTGATCTTCTCCATATCCCTCTCTCTCATGAAAAGGAAATTCGAAATTAATTTAATTAAATATTATTATTTAATAATTAATAAATTCGAACTTACTACTTTTTATTTTTTTAAATTAAAATTGAAAATTAAAAATATATGCTCTCTCTTACTTCGTGGCAATTTGCAATCCATTATTAACATTTTGCAGTGACATTATCAGCATTTATGAAATGAATCGTTATTATTATACCTCATCACTATTAACGATTTCAATATACTTATCAATTCCTTACAATTACATTATTAACAATTTTGGATCCATTGTTACCGTTTATGGTTTCGTCATCAACGCCTATGAATGAATCATTAAAGTTATGTAACATGGTCATTAACAGTTTGAATAACAATATCATTGATTTACAACAACTTTAGTACTAATGATTCACATTTTCACATCATGTTTATAACTATCTAGTCATGGCCTCTTTCAATGATTTCTAATGACATTATTAACGTTTTATGATTAATTAATATTGCTTTACATTATTATTCTCAATGATCATAAAGCACAATATTGATTTTCAACATCTTGGGTACTTGTGACATAGTGCACTTGTCAAGAAAAATATTAGCCCAAGAAAACCAACATTCACGCCTCAACACCAAACTTTTAATAACATTACAATAAATCATTGATAATGAAAAGTATTTCGTTGAAAATAAACACAAAATATCTATAATAATGTCCGACTTCAACATTATAAAATGACATCAAGCTTTTAGTAAAGATATTAAAAACCATTAATAACAAATGAGCAAATCACTGATAAGGAAATATATTTTTGTAATAAAAAATATTAATAATATTCAAATTAATTGTTTAATATAAAAATAACACTAAAAACACATTAATAACTAACATGTGTTTAGTTGTTAGTGCAATAAAAAACTTTGATAATGATAGCAACTAATAATTGTTAAGTAACTTACTAGATATTATTAATATCCTATTTTTTTCAAACATTGATAATGTTTATACACATCCATTAATAATGACACCAACTACGTTACTAACTTAGCCTGAAAGGTTATTAACCATAGGTTATATCATTAAACACAAATTCACTTTTGCTAATGTCATAAACAAACGAATACCTAACAAGTATGCTTCTTGATAAATTGATAATGACATTTGACAAAGTTACAAACACACACGAAAAAATGTTAATAATACAAATCAATGAAATAAATTGTTGCTAATGGTTGTATTGTGCTTGCAAAAAACATTGATAATAGCACTTCAAATGATTATAAATCATTGCGAACCAAATTGATAATACGATGTAATAGTAAATGAACTTTAAGTACCAACAAATTGAAAACACAATTTCACTTTTGCTAATGTTACACACAAAACAAAACATAAAAATTTAATAATTTCATATAACATTATTAAAAAACCCCGTTGAACAACATTAATAATAACACAAATGAATACCTTAAAACTAAAAATCCTAAACCATGCAAAGAAAAGCCCTAATGATGATTCAATTTATAAATTTTGATAATGTCATTGCAAAATATTGATACTAAATTGCAAGTTACCAAGATGTGAGAGAGGCCATATATTTGAAATTTTAAATTTCCATTTTTGAAAAGGACAATTATTAAATTCGGATTTCATTAAATATTAAATAAAATTAATTTTTTACTTTTTTATTATAATGTAGTGAGATGGTTATGGAGAAAATCATGGGAGGAGAGAGAAAGAGAATCATTAATTAATAATATTAATTATATTTGCATAATCCCATTTACTCTTAACTACCTATTAACTACTAACCTCTTTTAACTACCTAATCCACTCTCAACCAATAGCAAAGCTTTAAGATTCTCCTTAAGGACTTGAACTCAAGCCTACAATAGATGAATGTGAAGAAAGACTTGAGAGGGGCTTGCATAGCATTTAGGGTTTCGTGGAATTGATGGATCGAAACGGAAAAGGAAAAGGCATCAATTGGAAATCTATTGGTTTACACGAGTGTTCATAATCTTTGGGATTTCAATTGCAACAGATTTTCTATAAAGTAAAGGGACCATTAGGGCATTATTACCACGTGCTCTACTGACAGTCTGACACAACATGTCCCCATTTTTGAATTGTGTCATGGTCAACTTGCTCCTTGCAAACAATTTTGGCTCCCAAGTAGGGTCGAGGGTAGTTTGGTCCATTGCATTTAATGAATATATTTCAACCATAGATGTATGTATTTGTAGAGAGAACCTAGGGGGTTCGTGTCATTAGAATACCCAATTTGATTTGAAAGAATTGAAAGAGTATGAAATATAAATGCAAGAAATATTATGATCTGTTAACATATTAGAAATCTCATCTAATTTATATCTATGACATAAATTCTTGAAACATATTATGAATGAGTTGAATACGATTAATGTGTAAATCATTTTATTACCTTAAATATAACATTGATAAGGATAACTAACAATGTCTATAGTGATTAAACCGAATTACATACCGAATTTATCACTATTTGGTATTAAATCGAATATCAAGTTACTTTTTAGGAATTGAAATTGTGGTTGATTTTAGGGTATTATTCGATAATTGAGATCAGTATATACCAAAATATCGACCGAAAATAACTAAAATTTACAATTAATTAAATATAACCCACAATTTTTGGCATTGCTCATACTTTGACAACTTGAAACCCCCACCCAATCCAACCTTAATTTTCTAATTTTAGATATCAAAATAGAAATCAGATATGATAGATCTGTCTTTCTATTCATATATTTGAGTAAAAAAGGATTTTTATAGTTAAGTAGCGTAGCAGGAAGCCCCAAATCTTTTTTCCCGGGTCACTCTTGTCTTACACTCAATATTTTGTTATTTTAAGAACACCAAAAAACATACGCTTCGCTAGTCATTTCTCAGATTCCATCCATCGGATCAACGATTATCAAGAAAAAATTATTGAGATATCACCATCTCCTACCTTCTCTTCGTCCTTGCCATAGTTTTAGGCAAACTCATGACACTTTACTTAATCTCGTAGCCCCAACGGACACTATTTGATGAGTCTTCAATATAGACTTTAATTAGTTTTTATTAGACTTTTCTCACATAATCTCATCGTCAAAGTTTTCAATCAAGGAATTAAACCTGCAAACCTACACTAAAAATGTTCAAGGTTAGAGGTGTTCGAACCATTATCTATTTATTTATGTATATATCTCATTATCAATTACGAAGGTAATTAATTTGGTATTATGGAATACTCCGAAAGTTTTTTGGATTAGTATTGGGAAACCAAATTTATTTTGGGATCAATTTTGTGATTGCTTTTAGGGTATCATTCGGTATACAAGATTTTGATATTCGATAAGGGATACCATGATACCGTACTGATATCCACACCTACTTCTTCATCAAATATCAATGTTAACCATTCAACCTATCATTATCTTCCCATTATTATAACTAGGGATGAGCACTAGATGATTGAACCCACAAATCCACCAAAATTCACTCGCAATAGACCCACTCATTATATTGTGTGTGGTTCTTATGGGTGGGTATGGATTGTAAAAAAGGCGACTCACAAAAAATTGGGTGGATGTATGTGGAATGTAGTTTACCAAACACCCACTTACCTTTTTAACCTAAAACCTTTTTGAATCTTTAACCTATGATTTTGCCTAAACAAAAACTCTGAAAATCATTAAAAAAAAAGTTCCCTCAATTTGGTTCAAAAGATTTTCTCAAATCTCTAGTTATCATTTATTCCCAATGTTAAGAAAATGAATATCTTCTCCAAGCTATGGTTATTGAGGATAATAGCAAAGTCAAATTTGTTTCAATGGCTGGAAATTTATATTATATTTTCACTTCCGTATATGATTCCTTGTTAACTTTTCTCGTTTGTAACTAATTTGGCATATTAATATATATAAAGATCAAGTTGAGTTACTGTTGCCTAATCTCGCAAGCTGATTGGGCAACTATCATTTTTACATTTTCATACCCAAATTTAATTAATTACAACTTAGTTATCATTTACATTTTGATACCCAAATTTAATTTTAATGTAAAAGTATTGAACAATTATGTTATATAAATTTTATGAGATTTTCGTAACTACAATTTTTTTAAATTTGCATATTGGTTTAATGTTTAGATTTCACTTGAATCCATGAATCGTCCGCCAATCCTTTTGAATCAATCCATGAATCCAATCTACCATAACAAAGAATATCAATTTAGTTTGTACCATACAAGATGTTGTATCACTCAACTGTATTCATTTTGCTTCTCCCTAAATTTTTTTTTCACTCGAGCTGGAATTTTCTACAATTATATATGGAATGTTTGGCTAGGTATCTACATTTATCAAATAATAGTTTCCATTTTTCTATTAAAAAGGTAAATAATTATCATCTTAAATACACCACCATAAAGGAATTAAGCCTCAAATATACAAATTACAGTTCGGTACCTAAACTTAATAGATCTTTAGATTTATAACCTAAATTTTTTTTTGTTGGCACATAAGTCCCCAAATATTGATTGAACAATACATTTTAGTATCTACAATTTTTGTGTATGACATTTTGGTGCCTAAACTTTTGAAGTTCTACAAATTTGTCTAATTTTTGAATGTGTAATTAAAACACCCTCGAATAAATGGGTATTCATACCCAACTCATACACATTTAGGTTATGTTTATGTAAGTACATAATCATATCCTACCCAAACTCATCTACAAACTTTCAAACTCATATATACGTCACCCATACCATACCCATAATCAATGGGTCTACTTGGGTTTAGGTAAATATCATTTATTAGCCAAAAATTAAAAAAAATTTAATGTTGACTGCCATATATCTCTTCTCAGTTAATATCATATTGTGAAGTCAATATTACTAACAAAACTGCTAACAAAAAATTAATTTTAGACTAATAATACAAACAAACACCATAACGGATCACATAATACATGCATGCCCATATACCATCTCCACCCGCGACAAGGCGCGGTATCGCCACCTAGTTTTAATATTTATTTTAGGAGCGTTCATTGAGTGATTGTGGCTCAAGACTTGGATAATTAGCTAGATTTATGACGAAACTTCATCTTCAATTTTTTTATGATTAGACTTAATTACTAGTAGTGATATTGTAGTTAAATGATGCATATGGTTTAAGAAATAAACGTTATTTAGTTTGAAGATTTCTTTCATCTTATATTTAGAACAATATGAATCATGCGACATTTGGAATGTATGTCGTAACCCGCCCAACCACTTATCATACTGCAATCAGCCAACCCACCCACATGTACATGCATGAGTGGATGTGGTCATTTTTTCTTTCATACATCACGTAGTGAGTGGTTCCAAATTTACCCAAATCCTACCACTCACTGCTCAACCCTAACTATAACCCTTCTCACCAGACACTTGACTAATTTGCTTGTTGGAGTTTAAACATAAATGTTTTGGCTAAAACTTTGGACTTGGAAAATGAAGTACTAGCAGTGACGAATGTATGTCTTTTGTCGATTTGAAAAATTGATGTTTCTTGTTGGATTTTGCTGAATTGGATTGATCGGTTTAAGGGTGATTTTGATTATTAGTGATGTAGGATTTTATTACGAGGATACAAAACAAGTGAAAATAGAATCCGGAAAGGTGAAAAAAGGAGTTAAAAACACATAGAACTAGAAGCGAAAGAAAGATCCACAAAACACTAATAGCTAATGCTGCTTCAGGGAGGCTGGAAAGATGGAGAAGACTGAGAGCCGTGGAGGAGGGAATAGACGCTCCTCTATTACAAGACTTATTAATCAACATAGAAATTACTAGCTTTTTACCCGGCCTGTTTGCCGGTGAGTTTAATTTTACCATTTACATTAATCAATTTATCTATATCATTAAACTATTTTGAATCTTCTAACTTTTTTACATTTGCATTCCTTGGTGAGTATGCGGTGCGTCTATAAATTAAAAATTCTCAATACTTAGCACATTCACTTATGATACTTCGATTCACTGATCATAAATCATGTCACAAAGATATATCACGTCCCATATAGAATCTTATGTCAAGATTTGTCAATAATAATACTCAATTTTTTTGTCTTATACAATATATGCCATTCAATGAATGTCGAGTTTGGACGAACTCTCAACCAATGATGTTGCCCAGATGACGACAATTTAGTTAGAATTTTTTATAAAGGTACTTCAATATTACATAAATTTGGTCATCCCAATTGAAATTTTACTGTCTTAGTGTAAGATCATATTTGTCTATCAAGACACTCAATTTAATATCTTATACAATATGTACCAATTGTTAATTCTTGAAGTTTAATATAGACTCGCCTTCAACTCATGGTCGTTGTTTAGATGTTGGTTTAGAATCTCGGTCCAAGATACTCACACACTGCCAAGGGTTCTAATCTTAACATGGTCCATTGTTGTATAATTTTCTAACTTATCAAATATGCATTTGCTAAAATTTATTTATCTTTGGTGTTTGTTTTGAGATAAAAAAATCCACTACTTATACTAATATCTTCATTTTGTTGGTGTAATGCCACATCTATTGTCAATATCTAAGCATGATCTTATACTCTAAGTAAGAAAACGCTATCTGGACCACGAATTAACCGGATTTGTGGGCATGATACTATACCCTAACCCTTGATGAGTGAACCCTAAGTCTTAGTTATATAAATCATAGAGCTTAACCCCTAAGATTGTGCATGTAATTTGTTGCATAGATTTTAACGAATCATGACCATTGATTTTTGTTTATAATTAAATTGATCTTAGGTATAAGATTTATAAATTTAAGACCTAGATTTTAATCTTTAAGGGTTTGAGAATAATACCATATGCAACTCTGGTCAATTCAAGGTCTAGATATCATTTTCTTACTCAAGGTATGTCATAATATACATATATAAATATAAAGGGTTTAATGTATTTTTACATGTAATTAACACCTTTGTTTGACCGAAATATGTAAACTGTTAAGAAAAATAAGGGGAAGTATGGACAAATGTAAGAGAAAATAAGGTATGGAAGCATGCATTATAAGAGAGAAGAAATGTTGTCTTTCTTTATCGTCTTCATTTGTACAATCAGGTACTATATTATGGTTTCGTCAAGTTTCTATCAAAATGAAAAAACAACTTTTGAAGCATTTTGCTATTTAATACTTGTTTTCAGGATAGATATAAACATTAGAAAAAGATAGCGTTTGATAACCAAAACATAAAATTATATAGTTGATTTTTCAAATTCAATTGATTATTAAATGTTAATTATCTAAACTTCCTTCATTATATTTTTTAATTTTTATTACTTATCTGTGTGTTTAATTTATTTTTTATCGAAATATAACATATATTAAGTTCTAATAAAAAGAAAAAGAAACATTAATTGATCAGATTTAATCAAATATATTTTTTGAAGCATTACAATATATGTCACTCTCCAAACATAAGTATACTGCTGCTACATATATATTAAAAAATACTGTTATTGAATAAAAAAAGAAAACATTAAAAGAAGATAGAGATAACTACATCTATGATCATTAAAATAAAAAGAAAATATTAAAAAAAGATAGATAGCTCTACATTAATTGATCATTAACTAACTTTTTTGTTTGTAAAAAAAGTGTCCACCATGGCACCTTGTAAATTCTCCAATTGCTTATGTGGAAACAAACTACTTTTAAATTGCTATAATATTATGTATAGATTTGCATACCAGTATCCACAAATCACATCCCAATTTGTGAGAACTACCCACAAAGATGCATGGTCATCGGATATCACGCGCTAGGTACTATACAACATTTGGATGGAACTGGTGGCGATTTCGTAAACAAATTGACATTTGCTTCCATCCAACGGCGGAGCACCTAACAGGCAATTCAACAATTAAACATCTAACTAATGAGCATGTTCTCACAAGCGTCTTTTGAGCACAACAAAATTGTCACAAATCGACTAGTACGGGGAACAACTAATAGATATGCTAAATAAACACATGAAAGATAGAATATCGATTAGGGATACCAGCTAGCTCCACACCCACACCCGCACCCACCCATCAGCATCGATCCCAAAATAGTGACAACTTTGAAGCTTGGAGATCGATCTTCACATGTAAACCTAAACAACAAGAGACAAGTGCAGAAGTAAAGCAAAGATTAAAGGCTCCAAAACCAGAGAGGGAGAGAAAAAGGAAGGGCAATAGGCTAGCCTGGTAAAGCCCAAAAGCAGAGTTGCCAGGATGGGAACAAACAAACCAGCAAAGCAAGCAGGCATGAAACCTGAAACCAAAGCAGAAATATGTGCAAAAAAGAATCGCTTTGGCAATCCCAAGAAAGGAAGGAAGCAAGGAAGGACAGATTTGAAAAACAAAAGAAAAAGGGAACCATCCATTGATCAAAATATTCTTCAGAGCCTTCTCTTTTCATCTTCTGATAAAAGCAAAGCACCCATAACACTGCCCAATATGAGAAACAAGAAACCAAAAAGAGCACTCTCTCTAGTCTCTTCACCCTTCCTCTCTCTTTTTGGTTCTTTACGTTCCCACGGCAAAGTAAAGCACAAAGCCACAGCCCACAGGGAGAAGATACAACTAGGGAATGCCAATCTAGCAGCATGCTTGATTTGATCTGTCTTGATTCGCTTTTTCGTGGGTATGTATCTGATCCGTCAGTAAACAGAGCAATACGGTAAAGCACGAGTCTTTCTTCGTTCCGTGCCATCAGAAATGCTTTTTATTTGTTACAATTTCCAACTGATCGTGTAGCAATAATAGGGTTCTTCATTTCCTGAAGATCCTTCTACTGGGAAAATATTTTCATCTGATTTGCTCTGATTTGTCGAATTGGATTCAAGGGATTATGGACAGAGAGAGCAATGGATGGCAAAATGACAGCATAAGTGGACAAGACTCAGAAATATTGAGCATTAAAGGAAAAAATTGCATCTTTGGACATGGCATTTCAAGAGGGTTCTATCTTCTTCTCATTTCACAATGGAAACTTGACTCTTTCTATTAGATACTAAAATCCCATAAAAAGGTGAGGGGTTAGATTGAACATTTGTCTCTTTTTTACTTTCAGAAGTTTGTGGTCCAGTTGAGATGACCCAGTTGAGGCTGCTGCTGGTAAGCACCTACTTGACCACCAGGTGCAGCTTGCGCTACACCAACGCCACCGCCCATCACTGGAGGACCCATATGGTGCGGGTTGGCCATCCCAGCTGGCTGTGCAGAAGGATACAACCCAGGATACTGCATGTGGGAAGATTGTGCCGCAGCGGCATTGAACGATGCATGACCAGCGTGAGACGGCAGATAAGCAGCAGCGTGTGGCGATTGTCCTGTCATGTTGTAGTATTGAGCAGCAGATTGCATGCCGGGGAGATCCCTTGGGTTCTGAATCCACATCTCAGATGTCTCGGCCTGCCACATATTGGAAATAAAAAACATCAATCAAGTTAACATGAAACTGCATAGAGCATTCAAAGAAAAAAAGAAACTGCAAAGGGCTAGAGGGTGGATTTGTTTCAGTTTTGGTCAATCGGGACAAAGGAACTTAGTTGTGAAACCAAAACCAACATTGCAGTTTCAGTAAACCAAAACACAATACTTGCGCAAGTAACCAAGATGATAAAAAAGATTAACAAGTAGCGAAAGTACAATATCAAGTTCAGGATTCTTTCACTAAAAAAAGTTCAGCACACCTAAACTTATAACAGAAGGTGCTACATTCATGCCAAGGAAATCACATTGCTAATCGCTGATGCACACATACTAGCATTAATCTAATGCAAAAAACCCTAAGGTTTCCAACGACTCTCAATGACAAAGTAACAATCGTAACGAAGATCGCAAGTAACCCAGTGATCAGAGCCACACGAAGCTCATAAGTTCTCTAGGTCAATTCATTTCTAAGATGACTTCTACCAACATAGTTTACACATTACCTGTGGATTAGTGACGTAGAGGTTTCCATCCTTATACTTAATCCGAGAAGGGTCTTCAAGTCCTGTTCCATTCCCAACCACACCAGGAGCATTCATCGCATATCCAGTTGGGCTAGTGAAATTTCCATAAGCAGAGGGACTGCTACCAGGAACCGTCTTGAACTGCTGAACGCCATACTTTAACCCATTCGCATTGAGGTGAGACCCACCTCCAGGCATTAGCACATAACTGCTGCCATTTGATGGGTGTGCATATGCAGCAGCATTGCTCGAGTAGCCAGCCATGGCCATCTGTGGTAGGTAAACTGGAGAAACAAATTGGCGAAAGGGCATCATGTTGGCGAAATGGGGCATGTGCACTTGTTGATACATCTGAGCGGCAATTGGTTGAGGCTGCTGCTGCTGTACCATCGATATTGTGGATGACGGAATGCTGTGGGGAGTGTGTGAAGCTAGAGACTGCAATCAATACATAAAAAATAATGCAAAGATCCATGGTTGTCAGCATATAGATTTTAGGAACTTCTAAAGAGTTTTTCATACATTGTGGGTAGCAGCTGACAACGTTTGCCCATACCCTAGATCGAGAATACTAAAATCGCATTATTTTATGATATAAGTGTAAAAAATTAACAATATTGCAAACATCAGTGAAGCATGTATTAAACATTCAAGAAAGCTGTATAAATTTTTACCTCTTGGGGAGAAGGCAAACCCTGCTGTCCTCTTGCAGTTTCATCATATGAAGGTCTAAAGTACGACATACCATAACCCACCTGTGGATCATACCCCTGCTTGAACAAAAAATGCAGATCAAATTTTGTCTCCCGAATCCAGAACAAGAATGTTGAAGTAATTGCTGGAATAAGGAACTCACTTGAAAGCTCTGTGATTCAGAAAGATCTTGATGCTGCTGGTGTGACTCGATGTGATCGTAAGACGGACTGCTTTCTTGAACCAAACCAATATCCGAATAATTATCCAAGTTCGGAGAACTAGGAGATTTATCAGGCAACTGTGGCTCAGATGCCCCACCCGAAGCTGGAGAAGCGGAGCCAGAATGTCTCAATTTCTCATCTGATACTGCATCGATCTTGGTACCAGAAGCATCATCTCCAGTAGACTCCGTAACAGATGCGGTCAAACTGTCATCAGGATAAAAATTCTGTCACTAACTTCACAAGATTCCAACAGCATTGCAAGGGTACTTATTCTAATTGACTATGTAAAATAATCAAAAGATAGACATGCTTTGAGATGCCTTATTTAAAACAAACAAGGCTCTGCATGTAAGGAGCCCCCAGTTGTGGCCCATAGAACAACTCAACCTTTTGGATTTAAACAAAAACGTCAGATTTTCCATTTAGGTATATTATTTCCTCAACAAAAAGATTTCATTCCGAATAATTTTATGTATCTATCCATCATAAAATGAGTTCAGTTGACAATTATTCATGGCCATCCATAGCAAACGAGTATACAGTAAAGATGTGCAGAATCATCAATAATGAACTATGTGATTAAAACGCAAACCTTGTAGTAGATTCCCTGTTACTTTCTTCTGTAACTCCAACTGTTGAAAATCCAGCAGTCAAATTCCTGGGGGAATCAAGCTCAATCCCAAAACTTCCAAAGGTAAGCCTGCAACGGTCAGTTTCAGGCACTCGAATATGCTGCGCAATGATCACGTTCTGGTTCTCATTGATGTTCGCCCGAGAAAACTTATCAGGCAAATCAGCAGCTACAGCTTCCAATCCCTTAGAATTATCACCAACATGTGAGCTTGATTTTTTGGGTGTTCCGATCACTCCAGGTCCATTGGCACTAGACTTTTTACTTGTTTTAGGTTTCCACTCTTTATTATGCTGAGGAGCTGCACATAAAGGGTCACAAAATATAAGCACATTTTTAGTCAAAATTAAAAGAATAAACAAACTATTGCTGCACAAGCATATATCCATGAGGCTTTTTACCCTTTTGATGACCTGCAGCTTGCTGATGAGGTCTGCTGTTATACTGACCGCCTAAGAACGATCTGCTAACAGAAACACCAGACGCAACAGCTTCACTTGCATTAGCTTGATGACTGACTTGGTCATTCTTAGAGATTCCAAGAAAAGGTTGGAATGGCTCCGACAAAGAGCTATCTTTGGTCAATGCAGAACTCGGTAATGAACTACTAGTTGCAGATAGATCTTTTATAGGACTTCCAATATTTTGTCGGCGACCACCCACCACACCAACTTCACGTTTGATAGCTCCAACAGCAGCAGTTGGTCTGGCATCAGGAGATGGAACATGAACAGGATCTGTTGAAGAGGAGTACACTCCAACTACAGTAGACTGGTTTTGAGAACTGTTAGGTCTTCCTCCCTGTACTCGTGAAGCTGCACCGGGTGTCACTGCCCTTTTCTCATCCAGATTAGCTCTCGATTCAGTTCCCCTCAAGTTACCATCTCTGTTGTGTCTAACACCTTGAGAAACAGTAGGACCATTAGTAGCCTGAGAGGGACCGAGTTCAGCAGACGCTTTCAGAGCACTTGACTTCGAAGTTGACCTAGAGAGGAATCAACACACAAAACATGTGAGAAACTACGAAGTTACAGAGTGGCCGCATATGATTGTGTAATATGAAAAAGATCAACAATATTCATCCCTCATGTTTGCATCATCAATCACTCAACTAGTCAAAGAATGCTAATGCAGTAACAAAAGGTTTCTGACTCTGAACTGTGCAGGAAAAGATATGAGCATACATACCCCTTGACGGCATGCTCATTGGACGATGAACTCTCAGAAAAATCAGACTTCAGTTCTCTATTAGTAGTTCCATTGACTCTATTGTCCCTCACAACACGAAACTCTCTGCTCGGCCCACTACTGCTAGGGACAGCATTGCGGATGTAGCCTCCTCGTCTGCCATTGCGGTCATTAAATGTCCTAACTCCTTGAACAAAATTCTCAGAACCTCTTCTGAACTCTCCCGAACCCCTGTAACCCATAGTCTGAGGCCATAAGCATATAAACCCATGAGTACACATTAGAAAGAATAAGAATAAAGTTGGAGGAAAAAACACCATATGGAAAGTAGAATACCTCCTTTTTCCTATCCTTTCTTCTCCTCACTTCATGGAAGGGGTCTGATAGAAGAAAAATGAAACACACTTGAATAAGATATAGTGCTTCAACATCAGTAACACAAGTACTAATAGTGCACCATAAGGGGAACAGACTCATAATAAACTTAAAAATGCCCCATCTATCAGAACCATTGCCAGGCTAACCACTAGTCAGGCAAATGGGAGCAGCCACAAACTATTGAGGGAAATAACAAGTTCATAGAAGACGATCAAACAATAATATTCTAATGTTATAGCAATACTATCTCACACCAACAGACATGCACGAAGATTCTTACATCTGAGCTGTGACCTAGAACCTTGCAAGGATCCTACATCACATAAATAAGCTATTAAACAACATTCCAGACAACTTAACAATGAAAAGCTCTAAACCCTTGGCACCACAAAAGTCCAATGCTTAGATGAAGCATTAGAAAAGCTTCTTTCATTCCGCAACCTGAACCAAACACAATAACCTCCTAGTGAAAGTTGCCAACACTTATAGAAGCTGCCTACAGCATACTGAAACCTCACAATGCCAGAAATTCACTGTCAAGTCATATTATTAGGTGACGATCACCAAGAGCATGAAACTACACCTAGCACCAGAATAACAGCACATTAAGCTTGTAAGAGCCAAAAATTCCGAATTCCAAGAGGAACACACATATCTTCCGACACAGCTCAAGCAATGATACGATTTTCAGACTCTTAAAATCATAAGGCTTGAACTTTGTCCCCCACATTGACAAACAGAGCAAAATGTATCAAGTTGGCTATTCTATACTTCAGAAGACGCACCACCTTCATAGACCCCTCATTTATCTACTGGAAGCAAAAGTTTCCAAACCCCAAAAACAGCGTCAGCACAAGCCAGCAAAAAAGGGGAATGAATAGGCGCAAAACCTTGGCTAAGCAACTTCTGGGCAGTTTCATTAGGGTCCATATTGGACTCCTTGAGTGCTATATAGATATCAGCATCGGAGAAATTCCCCACAATCTCTTTAATCGACTGTATCGTTTTCCTCACTCTAGCGGACATAATATGCGCCGCCGGCTGCGACTGCGGCTGAGTCCCACTACTGGAAGAAGCAGCAACGGCAGTAGAGCCCGCCATCTCTCAGAAGCAAAACAAACGAAGAAAACCGCCGCCGACCCAGTAATCCGAGAAACGGGAACCGAAGCCCCGTCCCGCGAAAAGTGCCGAAACAGGGAGAAAGGAAAGGTAGGTTCGTTTGTACGAGGAAGGGGAATGGTGTTAGGGTTTGGGCAGTTTTATAGATGGTGAGACAAGAAAAAGGGGAACGGCTTAGCGGTTGGGAAGAGGAAGAAGGAGGTGGTGGAGAAGAGGAAGAGTGGGGGTTTGGGAGAAGCAAGCAAGCAAGCGAGCGAGCGAGGGTTTTGAATACGTTTTGCCCTCCCGCACACAGACACTGAATGGAAAGAAATCAATCACTCGCGCTCTGCATTTGGGCCTTCGTTCCCGAATTGACGGATTTATCCCTAGTATATCCTTCTTCATATTCATCTAAGAGAGCTTTTTAGTATGCTATATAGTATGAGTGCTTTACTATGTCTATAGCCCTTAGATCTTGTTATAAAATATCAGCCATTGGATTAAAGTTATTTAATTATTATTTTTTTACCCGTTGGAATGGTAACCTGTTGCACCGGTTCCAGAGCCTCGTCGAGTTTCAGAGCCTCTCTTCCGCGGTGGGATTTCAGAGCGTCTCTTCGTCGATAGTGACGGGATTGATTGGCGGCGACGGCGAATCTGCATCTGAATTAGGGCGACGGCGACAACGAACCTGCATCAAGGGGCGATGGTGACGGCGACACTGTGAGAAGAAAGAGATTGGGGGTTCCGTTTCTCGACTCTCAAAGCTCCCGACTTCGCATGCGGCATGTCAAAGGCGGAACAACATCACTTGATCTGAATTCTTAAGGGTTCCTTTGGGGGAGTCGGAATTCCCCACTGTAGATGGAGAGTTGCAGTGCTGAGGAGGGATTCTTCGATACTAGGGAAGAGGTCTCTTCCATCTCCGATTGGGCTTCCGATTCCGACGGCAACGGTGTTTTCGCTAATTCTCAGTTCGAGATTTGGGGTAAGAATATGGAGAGCGTAGAGGATCGGCGATGGAGGTTCCTCGGATAGATGAATCCGAGTTTCGACCGGGGTTCGGTGAAGGAATTGGAGAAGGAAAGTCCCGACAAGATCGAATTGGGAGTTGATAGAGTGATGGATGATAGCAGCGCAGTGTTGAGAACTTCTGGTTCTGATGAACCCGACCTCTGGTCTGACACTTTGTCACGGTCTACTTCTTGCTAGTCAGCTGAAGCTCGGGAGTCGTTTGAAGATGGTGCTTCGGAGGTGGATTTCATGTACAAGATTAGGAACTTAGACGACGGAAGGGAGTTTGTCTTCGAAGAACTGGATCAAGATTGTATTCTGGTTCGATGGATGGGACAATCAAGGTGTGGGATTTGAACACCGAGGAGTGCATTCAAACACTCAAGGCACACGATGGTGCTGTGACGTTTGTTATCTGCTGGAATACGACCCTGGTGTCTTGCTCACTGGATAAGAAGGTCAAGTTCTGGGGTTGCGCTGAAGATGACAGTGATGATATAAGCCTTTTGTACACACATGAAGAGGAAAGTGCTGCAGTTGCTCTTGGTGGGATGAATGATTCCGAAGGAAAACCAGTCTTGTTCTGTTCGTGGAGCAACTGTAGTGTTGGGTTATACGAGTTGCCAACACTCGAAGAGCGTGGAAGGATTTACTCACAGAAGGAAGTAAGAGCAATTCGAAGTGGGCCTGACGGTTTGTTTTTCACAGGGGACACAAATGGTGTCGTCAGCGTCTGGAAGTGGGCCAAAGCTGATGCTGCTTGATTCTTTGCTTCCATTGTCCTCAATTGTACACAGAGAGTTATATCTGAAGTTAGAATTTTGACATGTAAAGTCACGACATGGGATTCCATTTCATTCTTTTTTAAACTATTTATTAAATGTCTTAAAAGATCATTGAAAGATCGATGAATTTGAACGAGGAAACATGGAATAATATTTGAGTATCTTCAAATGCATCAATCTCTCAAAATCAATCATTTCGTTTGTATTTTCTTTCTCCAAATTTGGATTCATAAGGTAGCTACCTCTATAGTGTACCACCACCTATTTTATCTATTAGTTTGGTTATCGCATTTACTTAAAATTCTTATTACGCTTGTTTTATGAACTATTTAGTCGTTATTTTTGTGCCAAAAGAGATATGATGTAATGCCAACATGTGAAGTCACCGAGTCAATGATACATTGGATTCCTAAGTTCTTGCTCATAGAGATATCAATTTTCAGTTTATCCGCTTGTACAACGTAACCTCATCCATTTTGATCATGTGTAGCCACAATTCAGGAAAACTCGATCTCAATGCATTTAGGAATCATGCACCCTAAAGATGTTTGGAGTATCACAAAGTTACAAGCATTCTTAATTACCAAGTTGTGTGTTAGTGATATTACTCTTGATTCTATCGAATCAATTTGACTAATACAATCATTCACTATTACTCGACTCAATTTGACTAATACGATCCTGCATTTCGACGATATCGACACATGCTAAATATATGGTTCATTGCCATGCCCTTCAGCTAATTATATTCTAAATATCATAATATACGCCCTGATTTTCTCTATTTTGACTTGTTTTAAACCACTAGATTAGTAATCCTACAATCCACAAGGCTTCATACTCCACAACACTTGAGACCCAAACTTGATACTTGATAGAGTATAGAGGCCAAGAAAAACAAAAACTAAAGGACCAACCCGGATGGCGCTTGACAGCTTTCTTTTAAGTGTAGAACACAGTGAATCATCATTTTCACTTCTTTCTCCTCTCTTTCTTTGCCTACCATATCGGCTCCACAAAGCAACACACTAGTGAAAAGCAACCAATCTTGTTACTTTACATCCACGAAACAAAGATAACAGTCTGAAATTGATGAGGTCTGAGGTTATGAACATTACTACATACACCAAATGATCACTCTTAAGACATTTCCATGCACAATCCAATGGCCAAATGTGGGGGGTGGTGGTAGAAACAGTTAAGTTAGGATGTCCTGAAGACCCAGACTGCTGCATATATTGTCCCATTCTGAGGTCTGCCAACATTCTCACCTCTGATATCTTCTCCGGGAAAAAGATTTCGTACTTTTGAGGTTAATGTATTGTTTGTCACATCAACTATGAATGTTGTTAAATCTTTGTGTCCAACGAGTGTCACAAGTACTGTTCTTGTATCCTGGCTTTGTTCTCTTCCCACCACACCCTTGCTTGCATTTCTCCAAACATTTCTCGGCTGCAACCAAACCACGGAAGAAAATTTTATACTATGTCAGCCATGATCCATGGAGTTTATTATATTGGTAGACACAGTCACATTGAAGGGAGGGATTTCAGTGGTCTCCGGTAATGAGAGACAATTTCAAAATTTATGCCTGTTTTTTTTTTTTTTGTAAATTGTCCCAATGAATTGTTGGAAGGAAATGAGAAAAAAAAACTAACCTGAACCTGATGCGCCTAAGTTCTCGATTGCCGCCAGGTAGTGCTCTGACAGTAATGTACACTCCTGGTTCATCCTGCTCAACCCATTCAGCTCCACTTTCACTTGCATTGCTTGGGGAGAGCTCGCATGAATGATCTTCCTCAACATCTCTTGATGAACTCGTCCTGGCAGAGCAGCCATCGATGGATGATGCTTCTGTTTTTGTGCCGGACAGCTTTGGTGTTGAAGCAAGGCCAGCTGAGGTATCATAGTACTGGCGGGATTGCATTTGTGGATGGTGCTCGATCGAGTCTACTGACGAAATGTAGCTCGCTCCCTTTGGATGTCGTGAGTTGCTGAGAGGTCGTTCTTTACCCAGTGGTGGAGTCATGGGGCTTTCTTTTGCAGATTCAGGCTTTGGGTTCTGGCAAGCATTGGTACAATAGTTCAGAATCAAGCTAAGTAATTATTTTCTATCGTGAATGAAGCTCAGCATTTGTACACATAACAGGTAGAAGTTTAAGGCAATTGATAGCGTATTAACCTCATTCTCTGGTCTTGGTGGTGTTGGCAGTGGGACAGCTTCCTGATTGAACCGTTGAACGTTGTATAGTTCCATGACCTTCTCGTAGTTCTCTGCCCACCATCTTTGAGCTTGCCATTTGTTGAACATTTCACGGCTGATCACAAGATCAAGATACACTTATTAGGATCTCAAATCATCCACAGATAGTCTAGGGGGGCTAATATGTCAACCATATATTCGTAGAATATGCATGAACTTCCTGAGATGAAGTAACTACAGGGAAATATGCATGAGCTCATGTACAATCATGGCTAGCTTGTAAATGGAACTGGAAAAGAAGACTCAGAAAACTGAATATAACTAAGCCTGGTTGGAGAAACTCGAAGGTCAACATCTGTTAATAGTAATATAGAGCTTATGTTTTCCCGCATGTTTCTCTAAAAAAATCTCTTAACATTCTAAATTACTAATCTTCATCTATACCAAGCAATAGCATCTTCCAACCAATGAGTGGTTCCAGAACAAAATGTTAAAGAACAAACCACACAAGCTTTTCTCACACAAGCACAACTCCAAGTTGGACAAAACTTGAGGCTAATGATACAGAACAGACCAACACTTTGAATGCCCAGCTTTCAGCGGATACAGAAAAGGGTAGCGGTGGAGGGAAACAATCCCATTGAACAAACCAAACAATTCCATCTGCCCATGTAATGGGTGGTTGGCATACATTTTACAGGCACCAGAAAGATGACAATCAAGCTTTCCTTTTGCAGGAAATCAAAATTCCTAAGCGGTATTTGGAAATGGGCGGAGGGGGGAAAAGGAAGAGGCCCCAATCTAATCAAAACAGTTTAGCTGTTAAGCTCCAATCAGATGGTAATCATATGATGAAAAAAGGACTCTCCCTTTCACTGTTGCGATTGCAGAAAAGCTGTAAAGCCACGTTGGTGGAAGGCCTAAAGTAAAGGGTCGTGCTCCCCATATTTAGGGGGACAATTCCATCATCATATTACAAAATAAAAAGTAAAGAGGTGATGCAGATATATAATATAGTTGCAGTTCAGCCTTTAGAACAAAATAATGACAAAGGGTAGTGGCAATCTGTTTTTGACAATGATCAAATCCATATGCATGAGCAAAACCCAACTCCTCAATAAAAATGAAAAATTGGATCTAACTAGTTAGCTCCAACTGATTATACTTGAATATTACTCGCCCAATGAGCAACTTTGAATTGGCGTGGATCCTCCTTATATCGCTCGCTATTCTATCTAAATTCTTTGTGATATTTACCTGTATTTCTCCTACCCTAATGTCTCTTAAATTTTATTTCATTTTTAAATTATATTATACCGCCCCATAGCCATTCCATAACATACTTTCATGAGAAAAGAAAAAGAGGTATAAACTGTAAAAGACATCTTCGGGGTGGCCCTATTTGAAGTTCATAGCTTCAGGCCATATAGTGTTTGATCACTAATCAAAGATCATTAAGATAATGAACACAGCAACCTCCTGTACGAGTGAGTGTGTGTGTTTGTGCGTGAGAGGGAGAGAGAGGTGAAAAAGGACAATCTCACAGAGAGTGACCACTTGCAATCCAGAAGACAAGTGACCACACAAGACTCGAGAGCAAATCAGAAACTTCACAATCATGCCACCAAAAGCAAGCAAACAAGAAATATACATGAAAGTAGTAGGAAGTACCTGAATCGAATCCTCTTGAGATCATTACCACCTTCAGCCAACGAAACGAATGTGATGAGCACACCAGGCTCCACTTGCGCAACCCATTCTTTAGGCTCATCTTCCTCCGTGAACACTACGGATTCCGTCCTACCACTCCCAGATGCTGGAGTTCCTTCACCACTCGACATCCCTTTGAGCCTTGCCTCCATCTCTTTCCCCCAAATCCTAGGCGTAGAATTCGAACTACCTGCAGCACCCGCAGCCGCCCTACGGTATGAACCGTGGAACCTAGCTGAATCTGATGCCGCATCAGAGTCGGCATAGTTCCCATTCTGCTGCTTATTGTTTGATGAACCTGAACACGGCTTGCAGTTTTTATAAGCACCTGATGCCTTTATCGCCATGTCTTTTATCTGCAATGAAATGGAAAAAAAGAGGGTACTAATAAGTAATCATTTCAATCAACTGAATCTGAAGGGGACCTGCGAGATGAACTGACCAAGCATTACCAAAGGTGTAAAATTTCTTCTGCCAATCACACTCAAACAGTTCAACTCCTCAATTTCTTTGTTGGGTAGCAAATTCAAATGGACAAATGGAAACAAAAAAAAAAGACCAAAGGAGGTTGACAGTTTCAGCTGCAAGAAGACAAAAAGGGCACAGATTGATGGATTCCTTCCTTCTACCTTTTTCATTTCTCTCTCTCTGAGGCATTTTATCAGTAACCAAGCAAGCATAGATTTCCCACTTAAGAAAAAGCGAAGTATACAGTACCTGAGCGGTGAGATTCTTAATGGCCTGCTTCGTCCTGGGCGTCTCCGTAGCATAATCGTCGTCGAGACCATTCTCATCCCTTTCCCTTCTCTGCGGTAGAGATCCATTGTTGCCGCCGCTGTTAAGCTGCTTGGTACACGTTATACACGTCAACATCCTTCTCCTTCCTCTCTATTCTATCAATCTCTTCTACAACCAATAAGAGAGCAGATCAGAACACCACCCATTAACAGGAACAAGCTACATAAAGAACCCACCAGCCCAAATACGGACCAGATGCAGTGATTCTTACGGGATAGGAATTGGAGATGGGGCGCTGAAAAGAGAAGTCTCTCCCCAATTGGGTTTTCGACTGAAAAGAGATCTCAATTGGCACGGAGAGAAACAGAGCAAGAGAGAGAGAGAATGTAGAGTATTAAATGTCCTGTGGAGTGCACTAGCGAGGAAGAGAGAGGGAGTAGTGACCGTTAACGATGGAAATGGACAGAGAGAGAGAGAGAGATTTGAGGCGAACTGGGAGGTGGGTATCAATGGAAAATGAAATGAGAGAGATTGGAGGGGAATTTATATCGCCATTATTAAAAAGGGCAAATTTTTTTAATGCACTTCTTTCTTTCACTTCCTCCTCTCCCGCAGAAACAGAGCTTAGAATTTTGAGTAGCAACTAAGAAAGAGTCAGAGAGGAAACAAACAGAACAGAGGGCAGAGATAAATACTTAACAGAAACCAATATATTTAAATGTAAAAACGGGAGCGAACTCCGCCATTTTTTGCCCACATTTCACCGCCAGAGTGAAGAAGCGGGAAGTAGAAAAGAAAAAGCTGAAATCTTGGAGTTATGTAATGTAGGAGGGGAAGTGGAGTGGCAGGGGAACTTGGTTCTTCTTCTTCTGCTGCTGCTGCTGGTGGTGCTTTTTCTTTCCGTCGTCTCTTTTTGTGTGTTTTAATCGTGTGTTGCTCTTTCGGGAGGTCTCTGTTTTTTATGGCGAAAGCGAAATGGGGATTCGGTTGCAGAGTAGGGTGGGACGGCGAGAAAGTGAGGCGTTATTGTTTCTACTAGAGTTTTGGATTTCGCCTGGGTTTCTATTGTTTTTAGGGTTTGTTTCCACTCTAAAAACGAGTATTTAACTTTGAAAGCATCGTAAGGTAGATTTCATGTATTTGAAGAATTCATGTATATTGTAGGATGATTTGTGAAAATTTGTGTAATATTAGAATGCATTGTTTGGCTTGCATGAGTTTATAGTAGAACCCACATAATTTGGCATGAAATCTCAAATACTTTGGGTTATACTTTGGGTTATACTTTGAGTAAACCCAAAGCATTTGAGATATCATGGTCACATAAATTCTAGAATTACATGGTGCACCAATATTATGATATCTATCCAAAAATGAAACAAGAAAAACAGTGGAATCTCAGATATCATGTAATCTTGAAATTCCTGGGTAGATTACATGCTTACCAAACGATTAAGAAACTGGATTTTTACATGCATGAAAGATCTCATGAGTTATGGTCCATCTTTAATATCTAAGATGATCAGATTTGGATATTGATAATCACCATGTATAGAGGATTGTCAAATCCTTTGATTTATCTTCACTTTGTTTATGATCTTCTAGGTACTTTCCAATGTGACGAGAAATTGTATGGTGTACCAAAATAAAAAAGTAGTTATAGAAAATGGTCTAGTTTTCCTTGTAAGACTAGGAAAACGTAGATGGTGCGGAATTTCTGAATTCTGATTGGTTTTGGAAACCCTTCCTAAAAAGTCTAAAAATTATAATTCCACTACGATAGTAAAATCTTATCATTGTCGGACAAAAAATTGTATTGTGATTAGGCTTACCTTGTTCAAGATATTCACATATACAAAAGTCTATCTAAATTCAAATACCACGAAAAAATAACGAAAGAGAGGTTAATGTGTTAATGTAGTGGTCTAATAATTGATTTTCAACTTGGAAATCTCAAATTCAAAATCTATGTTGTACTTTTCCTTCTCTAATGTAGTGATGGCAAGACAGGTACCTCAATATCCAACCCACTCCACACTAATTAAGTGTGGGCCAGGTAGGATAATACCCGTGCGGGTACAGGGTGGGCGGGTCTACCCTTTCTTATATGATATTTGAAAATTCACGTTCATATTTAACTATTTTAAAAGAACATATAGAGAAAACACTTCATAAATGAATGAGAAATATAGTAAAAGGAAAATTTTAGTATAAATAGTTGAAAGATAGAGTTTTATATATTTTTTGGGATGCAAATATGATTTTAGAGAGGACAAAAGAGAAGAAATACATATAAAATTAATGAAAATCATGGTATAATGGATAGAGAACGAAACGGAACAGATCGGAAGTAATATCCATGCTCTGTCTTAGGCTACTACGGATCTGATAACACTTGCACTAAACAAATAGAGTAATACACAGTCTTAAAAATGTCCGAGACATGTCAGGTTAGAAAGAGCCATCACTACTCCCGTGGACCCCTTGGTAGCATGTTAAGGAAAGCCCAAATTATGCCACTGCCTGCAGATTTTACCATACTATTAGTCCTTTGGTGAATGTTGATCAATGAAAAGAACTCTTTCTTCAATGCACTCTCAATCTCTCCTGAACCAGTCATTTAGTTTCCATTATACCACACCTATCCCTCCCCTCAATCATTTAGTCGTGGAATCAACTGGTGGACGCTTCGCTTCCATTCAGTGATGATGGAGAATCAAACACTCTATCCAACACCGCCAAGCTCACCTTTAAACGCGTTCTCGCAAATTGATATGTGAGGCAAATAGCAACATTGGTTACATGCAATTGTTGAGATGATATAAGGTGTGTGTGATGAAAGGATATTCATCTGGTTGGGACAATACCAATCGCTTGAGCATGCTAGAATAATGCTATGAAATGAAAGCTTGTCCTCCATCTAATACCTGTTTTGATAACTCCCATATAACACTGGCTGGAGCCAGATTTCTGAATCTTGTTCGCAACACAACTAGATATTGATGAGTGGTCCAAATGGACATTCCTAGGACCAGTAAAAAAGGGAGGAGGAAATCTTCCTTTATATCATGTGTCAACTTGACATAAAGAAAAAACATATAGTAGTAATTAGTCCAGGTGTAGAAAACCAAACAAGAAGTAATATGCAGATAAGATTAAATAGCTGATAAAAAAAAGATAAGATTAATAGTTAATGCATAAATTATAAATTATTATATATCTCTATCATGTACAAGGTACCCTTTTCTAATTAGAGCAATTGGAACCAGAATCACGCTCGATTTTTTTTTTTTTAATTCGTCGTTGATTCATAATGCATCAATTTTAAATATGCTTGGACCATAACAATAATTCCTTTTGTTCTGCATACAAGATCATATTAAGATTCAAATTGCATTATCCTTAGTTGTCATGCACAAATAATGATATTTATAGTTGTTTTGAGTCTGGCTTTGAGGATGTTAGTTTTTTTGTGTTTGCATTGTACTTAGTTGAGCAAAGCTAAGGTACATATATTGCGGCTTTATTTATTAATTTATTGTTATAATTGGCCATACTTGTGGACTTATGGTCAATATAAATATGTAAGAATACAACATTTGAAATAAAATGTATCTTATTGTATTATTGAGGTATGAGGACCCCAATTAAGATATTCATGGAAAACTTTAGTTTTGTATATAGGAAGTTGGAAAGATGTATCTATGATTGAGTCACGTGAATTATGGATTCATATGTTTCTTTTGCTTGATGGAAAGATGTATTTGTGTCAGCACAAAAAAAAAAAAAAAGATGTATTTATGATTGAGAAGCCTAGTTGAAGGACTTAAGCTTGTTTGAGACATATGTTATAGACGTGCCACAATGGAGCTCGATTTTCGATGTGCCATCCAGTTCGTCCATTGCTTTGCCAATCCAGATCACCAACACACTGCAGTAATTGATCGACTCCAGTTTTTGTCGCTGAAAGATTGAGAGTTACAGTTTTCCTTGTTTATAGGGAGGGCAATAAGTGTGCATACTTTCATTTTTGTCAGAGGTCATCAGTTGGCGCTCGACTTTCATTTTGTATCTGTTTTTTTTATTTTATTATTATCATACTTTGATGTATTGACTTTTGTGTGACATTCATGGGGACCTCCGAATCTCGACTAGTTTTGAATGAAGGTTAGAATGCTATGTATTCATTAAAATAAATCCAAATGCAAAGTATAATAATAAAACATATATAAGATATGGAGCTTTAGGGAGGAGAATGCAATGCATGTAATTAACAAACACACTAAGAACACAGGACAATGGACCTACAATCATGCAAACAATATAATCGAAGTAGAGTAGTTCAAGCTGCAGAAGTGGAACACAAGAATCTTTGTGGGATACTCACTATCCATTTCTAGCGGCTCATGTTTCATGGGATTTTGTATGCTCATTCTCAACCAAAACCCAATGGAAATTCAAAGAACCTGCTGCTCACCATGATTCATGTACCTAGTACCTAGCTACAATTCTCTTCCCTTTCATGCCCACTAACTAATGTCTATAGAAAAATGGGTAGTTTTGTTGGTTGGAGGTGTATCATGTGAGCATCTTACGACGTTCTCTAAGATTTCATCAAAATTGTCGACGATTTTGAATCGAGAAGAACTCATATTGAAACCTATAATAGCAATGGTATATTCAGAGGATGCGCCAATATTCCCTTTAGGGGATGATCGATGAAATGCTTGACGATCTAAACAATATTGTTAGACAAGTAAAAGAGGTATGAGATGTTTTTCGACAATAATAACAAAATATCTAACTTTCTACTTAATTATTCATACTCGTAAATTTAATCAACTAAATGCTCAAATTGTTCGCACTCATTACGAGCCCGAGGACCAAATATCACTACTTCATCCTCCACAAACTTTTCCCCAATATTACACAATTTTCTGAAAGTACACATTATTGGTATGTAAAGAGTATGACGATCCAAGTGACATCCAATCATCCAAGTAGTCATTCATGCAAGCCTCGTGATGTATGCAATATAAACCATAAGCTGAGTCTTTCTATATTCACCTTTTTCATTGGTTTGTTCAGCAATACAAACGAAACTTATACATTTATAACATCATATGATACGAATTTAGTCTATACCGATATTATTTTGTATAAAATCATCTGTTACTCACCAACATTGTAAAATTTCTCTAGGTGAGATATGTACACTGCCGGCCAGTGGGTATAACTATTAGTTAATTAGGAAAGTTTGGTCACATGTCACATGGACAATTAAAACCCTTAGGTAACCATCTGACAATCCCCCACCTATTTTTTTTTATAACCCCCAATCATAAATGCAACCATGAAGTCCCTTCACCATAATTTGACTACTTTTGATTAATAAAAATTGTAACAAAGTCAAAAGAAAGTTCAGATCATCAGTTAATACACAAATTATGAGCACATCACCCTCCAAATCCCCAAAGACCAAAGACAGCAGTTGTTTGGTACAAGTATTGAAGACGTTTTACATTGCCATGTGGAAGAAATTTTGATTGATTGTGTACTGGATTTGGTGAGTTGCATTAATTACAATAACTTAGGGGACACTCCAAAAATCCAAACACAAATAAGCTGTCTTAAAACAACGTAGTCACCCTTTACAGCTGACAACATGTTGTATCAAGCTTCCATATGGGACTTGTTAGATTGTTGAAGTGTGTGTGGCTCAAAAGTTGAAAGGTGACTTGAAGAGAAAGTCATTATAAGATTTGGTTTTGAATGAGGTTGTGATTGCCAGAATAAATACTGGGTATCTAAAGGATTGACTTTTCTTGTAGTATTGTCACACTACAAGAAAATAGACTTTTCATCACGGGATATATTAATTACGGGATTGTTCCCATGACAAATGGTTTATATTTGGTCACGGGTATAATCTCCCGTGTTTAAGTGTGCCAGACAATGCTAATTGATCATGGGAACGTTTACCGTGATGTTTAGTCGAGATGTTCCCGTTACTTATGAAGGTCCTTACCCACGCGTAAAAAAATGATGGCGGTAAGAGTTTCGTTTGGGCTCCAAGGCTCAAATATTTTGGTTTTGGCTCCATCTTTTCATTAATTTCAAACTTTACCAAATTTTTTTGAGAGGAACGGATACATAAGTACTTATCCGTAAACCCTTATCCATTAGACTCATCCCCTAGAAAAAACTCCATCGAACCCTAATCGGCTTCTTCTCCTTGTTCCGTTCTCTGGCATCATCGTCCCGCCGCTGTTCTCAAGTTGGTGATAAAGAACGCGCCAATGGCCGCTGACATTTCCAGTTAGACGACCTCATTCCAATCTGCATCTGCTCTGACTCCTCACCGCTGGCATCTTCGCCCCAGATCTATTTGACTATTTCGCTCTCCCTCAATGTACTTCAGCTACTTGTTATAGGCGATGTCGTTGTCCTTTTCATCCCAACTATATGCTTCTCCACCATATCTCTTCTCCATTAATCCTTAATGTCGAATTTGATGAAAAGATAAGAATGTAGAAAGATTTGACTTTGTGTATCTGGGTATCATTTAGGTTCTGCTACTGGTCGATTGGGCAAGCGGTTGGTATCTGGCAAGACAACAATAAGTGAAGGTGTCCCATTTGCTTCAAGGTATGGTTCAATCTCCACGTCTTCCTACTAGGGCTAGAATCTCCATTGTTGGTTATTAGTTTCTATTTGGGGTTAATATGATACTAGCCCCTTTAGGCTCGCTCGTAATGATTATATGGCCTTACATATCTTTGATTCGAAATTATACAAGTGATACCCATGGATGCTTGAATTTAGGTAACTCTATTTGGGCTTGTTCTTCATTGGGTTTGTTTTTCTCTTTGTCCCAAATTACTTGAAGGCCCTAAAGGAATTTTTGTTTTACGAGCATTCTTCCTTTGTATGTGATCAGGCTTTCAAGGAGGGGATGCTTTGCTGTGAATTCTGTAGCCGTTTTCCTCTTGGTGGGTTCTGGTAGGATACATATATATGGAGGTTGAGAGTCGTGTCTGTATGATTAAATGTGTCGATATATGGATGAACCCTGTAGTTTATTTGATGGTTCTACATTATGTTGTTGTAGTTTGCAGCCTGGGATAGGATAATATTACTTCCTGTTGGTTTGTTTTGTTTCGTTGTGGGTGGGTTTCCTTTGTTCTAAGCTGGTGGGATTTAGTGTCTCCTGCCTCAAGAGACCAACTGTTAGTTTGTCCCCTGTTTTATGTAGCTTTATGGTTCCTTCATCCATTTGATTCTTCTTTCAGAGGTATGTGCAGAATATGGCTGGTATTGGGGTGATGTTTCATTTTCCCATCAAGAATACCTATGTCTGCTTCTTTGTTATTAGTATTATCTTAATACTTTGTTTATGTATGTGGGACTGGTGTTTAACGATAGGCACCTACTTGTGTGATTGTAGTGGAGAAGGTGTTTGTGACTGCAGGTTATGCCTCTCCCCTGCTCCACCACTACTCAATATCACCATTCACCACTTAGCTATAAAGTTTCTAAACTTTTTTTTGTTGTTTATGGCTATTGCAACTTTCACAAAATCTAACCGTAGCAATAATATGAGTTCTTGTACACCATTTGCTACTTTTTTTAGGTACTTGTGGTGTTCTGGTGGTTTGCAATCCTACACATGTTGCTGTAAGTTCCTTTCCAAGTCTTCCCTTGTTATTTCCTTTGCTATGTAGAGGGGAGAACTCCATGAAACTACCTAAATATGTTGTCGTTGTTGTTATGTGTAAGCAGAGTCGTAGTTTGAGATATACTGGGTTCTATTTTGTTGAACTTTTTGCAGCTTGCAGATAGCATCGACATGGATAGATTGGAGGAAGATTTAGTCCATAAAAAGTACTTGCGATTGCAAATTGTAACTAGAACAAGTTTGATTACATCTTTAGATTTTATCTTTTAGGCTACATGAGTGCTCTCCAAAGGAACATTCATTAGTTCCTTGTAATTTTAAGATGTTTCTATTGATATTATGATACTAAAATTTATAAGATGCAATTGAAATTTCATTCATTTATAAAATTATTGATTAATGTATTTGAATTGCTCTTAATGTTAAATTTAATTAGGTAATTTATCGAAAAAGTATAATTAGATAAATATAATATTGCAATTTTACAGCGACTACAATCTCATGGCAATTAGGCAAAATCCTGTGACAAAAGATATCATTAGTCACGGGAAATCCTGTGACTATTTATTAATTTTGTCACGATAATCCCCGTGTTTAATTATTGGTCACGGGAAGTACCGTGACAAAATAGGTCTTATGTCACGGTGGTTTCCCCGTTATTGTTTTCTTTAATGTCAAGGGATTTCCCGTGATATTTGACCTTCGATCACGGGCATGCTTGACACGGGAATATACCGTGACAAAACTTTCCGTCACGGGAAATGGCTGTTTAGTCACGGGAATTCCCGTAATTGAAAATGATTTTTCTTGTAGTGTCAAATTCGGATCGGACATCGACCTGGATTAATAAGATGATTATTTTTTAGCTACTAAATGATGATTAATCCATATAAAATCTTTTAGAAAAGAACACTCACTTGCAATTTGCAAAAATAAATAAATTATGACTTGATAATTCTGAAAATCAATACTAATTTCTACATTTACTCTTCATTCTACTAATAATAAGCATTAGTTCTATGTAGTTTAGGTTGTTAGAATACTCCACACACCTTCACTTAAATGACATGAGTTCAAGTCCAACTTTTCAGGTTGACTGGTTTGAGAGGTTAACCGTCCAAATTAACCGGTATTGACCCGAACAAACAAAAATTGATCAAACTTGACATTGCCTGAAGCGAATTTGGGTCCATATCTAGTTAATTCTGATTGAACTAATAGGTCTCTTTCATCGCGGCAATAGTAAATTTTTGATAATGATTGAATTATTTGCTTCATTAAATTTCATACCTCATATTACAATTTTGTCAGAATAAAGTAGTGAGTTTAAGGATTACTTTGGTTCAAAGCTACAACTTAATTCGATATTAGTTAATAGGTCTCAATATCTCTAGACACAATAGCTAGCTAGCATGCAGTTCCACTTTGGTGAACCTTTTGTCTCCTCCATTAATAACTTAATTAACTTGGTTGGTTTAGACTAAACTGAGGGACATGTCTATCTTTCCAACGCCAAAATGTCCAACAAGCCTACCCCTTTCCAGATATCGTGAATGCATAATTCACGATAGTTAGTGCATGTGTGTGACACATTAATTAATTATGAAAGCTAAAAAGGGGGGTTATATATTAATTATACTTGATTAAGCTACGGCAATACAGCATATATATGGTTTTGCCTTTTGCTGTTCATTATTGCAAATGACACAACTTTTGTTCTTCATTTTTGTATGTATATGGACCTAAGTATTTGGGGAATGAGGTTTTTAATATGTATAATTATGCTGATTAGACATTGGAAACTTGACTTGATGGTGGGCTATTACGTATTAATCCTTTCTTCTTTATGATCAAGGCTCGACATTCTTCGAAGGTGCTGTAAATTTTGAAATCCTGCGGCCGGAAAGAATACGTTTGAAAGTTTACTATATTGATTCTACTTATTATTTATCTCGCATTTGATAGTATATATATGTTATTTTTTTATAATATATACATCGTTTGATATTTAAAATGCTACAGAACACTCTATTTTTTCTACCCAGGAGAATATATAAGATTCTGAAATTGAAACACAACTAATCACGTTACCAAAGGGGCAAGCTTTAGCTTTGGTAACTTTTATGACATCTATTGTTGTGATGCAAAAGAGATCGAGCTACATTGATCATCAACTTGGTTAAGGAACATAAGTTTGGGGTGTGATTCAAATGATGGAACTTTGTGGAAAGATTGATGCTTTGCTTCTTTGCTTTCTTTTCTTCTTCTTCTTTTTTTGCTTTGGAAGCCTACATATTGGGGACTTGGCCCCCTACTAGAAGAACACGATCCAAAATTTTGAAAGAAAGAGTTGGAATTTGTACTCTTTCAAAAATTGGTCCTAAAAGCAAATAAAGCCAATAGCTTACTTACTACATGCACGTACGTTCCTTTTCCCTTTTATCAACTCCCCTCTTTAGGTGTTCTCCTCGATCACTTTACACAAAGCACGAGTTGCCCTTCTTCTTCAAGTGTACGTAGCTATAGGAGGTTCTCTTTTATCCTTTGTGTTGGTGGTAAACCATGATGATCAAACTATTGGAATTTTCTTGATATTGCGTAGTAATCAAAAGGCAAGCGATACACAGTGTTATATCGACACTTTGGTGCAATATTGGTATTTTAAATATCTATACCGATTGACTCGGATATGTGCTACAACTATAGTTTATATCCATTTGATCAACACTTTGGCTGTATCTCTAGGACTCAAATACTTTGCTCATTCTCTCTCACTTTTAGAAAAAATGTATTAACAAAATTTGAAAGTAACATAAACATTTTATGATTGTCTAGATATGGTGCAAATAAGTTTTTTTCTAACCACATACAATTAGTTTTATGATAATTAGTAATGTTTAAATACGATGATTATTATAGTCTAAAATCGTGACTTTTGATGATATATAAGAAAAACCAGCCATGCACCCAATTCTGTTGCCATCCCTACACAAAATTAAGTGCAGTTGTTTTTTAAATTGAAACAGAGTTTTATTCACCTTCTCTTTTCCAGATTAGTGAACCATGCAATTGCATTCCACAATGAATGATAGAGTTAGCAGACATCGTTGTGTCCTTAGCACACCAAGCCATTGCAAACCCCATCCACAATCGCGTATCCGTATAACAACAACTGCTCAAACATTGCTTCCTACATTCCAGATCTATGTGCTATACCGGATTGAGAAAAAGACAATGGAAGAAAGGAAAAGCATATAGATTTAAGTGGTTAACTAACATGATGTGTATTAGCTATGATTATGGGTAAGAGAGCGAATTTCACTACACTTGATGAGATACAAAGATTGAGAATATATATACAACATCTTTTTCAGACGGCCTAGCCTAATCCAACTTGAAAATGAAATGGCTACAAACCAGGTTCAAAACAGTAAATCAAGCGTAGACCATCGTGATTTACAATCGATCGACGACAGATAATCTGTATTCAACTCATAAGAACATCATTTTCGAACTTAACACATCCATCCAAATGACTGCAGAGAGTATGACATGTACCTGTCTCACAAACTCATCTCCTAGGAATGACAAAAATAATTGTACTCGTAGATATATACCCACCCGAATCCGATTTAATCGGGTGGCAAAATTCTAACCGAAATTTTTTAATGGGTATGAGTAAAATTCGAACCCGAGTATTGCAGGTGATAAGTGTACATGGTTTTGTCGCTTCTCCAATCCGACCCCGTCCGATTATATACATGCATATATATTTTGTTTAAATATATAAAATTATATTATTTTTAACTTATTTGATTTATTGTTTTAACTTTTCACTTATGCAACGTCAATATATGTGCAATTGTGAACATTGTTAATTGAAGTTATAAAAAGAAATTATTATCCATGTTTAATCGCGGACATCTCTAACCCGACTATATATGAATATAGTTTTGATATTCTACCCAACTCTTTTATAGATATAGATATAAATAAAATCCAAATTATTTTTAATAGGATAATGGACATGTAACGTTGCGTTGCGTTGGCATTCCAATTTCCTACCATCTCCATCCCCACACATTGTGCAGCTACCATACCACTCACCACAATGTCCATAGGCCATGGCCTCATAGCAGGACAAAGGACTTGTGGGCTGTGGCCCATAGGCCAGACAGCCCAATGGAGGGCAAATGACCCAATTCCAAACGACATGCCGTTGCCTCAACAGTCTTCCACCATTGAACCAATTATGTCCCTACACGTGGCCTCCATCGCTGTAATACCCGCACCGTTGGACCCACTACAGCTCGTCCCGGTACCCGGAAAGGAAAACCCGTTTCCGGCACTTACAATAAATAATTAAAATAATTAATTATCCCCTTTTTTTCTTGACCTTTCTCTCGAGTCCGCTCCGGCGGCTTCCTCCAGTTCTCTGGTCCCTTCCGAATCGGCCAAAAAGGGGAACAAATACGAAATGCCGACACTCCGCCGGAGAAAACCCGCCGATTCCGACAAGCCCACCACCTCGGCACCGTCGGATGACGCCAGGGGCGGAGGAGGAGGGACGACGGGAAGAGGAGAAGAAGAAGAGGAAGAAGATTATGAACAAGATGCGGACAACAGCAAGAGGAAGAAGAACAACAACAAGAGGAGGCGAAAGAAGAAGGCCGCCGCCGCTGCAGCCGCCGCCGCTTCTGCCGATAATAAGCATCCGGCCCTGCCATCGGAGGAAGAAGAGGACGGGAGGAAGCACCACCGGAAGCGGTCGAAATGGTCGTGCGTCGACAACTGCTGCTGGTTCGTCGGCTGCGTATGTTTGACCTGGTGGGTCCTGCTGTTTCTGTACAACGCCATGCCGGCTTCCTTCCCGCAGTATGTCACCGAGGCAATCACGGGTCCTTCGCCCGACCCGCCAGGGGTCAAGCTCAAGAAGGAAGGGCTCAAGGCGAAGCATCCTGTTGTCTTTGTCCCCGGAATTGTCACCGCTGGGTTGGAATTGTGGGAAGGTCATCAATGTGCTGAAGGCTTGTTTAGGAAGCGGCTTTGGGGCGGTACTTTTGGTGAGGTTTATAAGAGGTAATGCACAAATTTCCTTGTTCTGCTGATGGGAATTTCTGGAGGTGAATTGGGTTTGTTAATGATTGGGAATTGGTCATATGTAGTGAAGTGGGTTTAGTGATGATACTTTTGGTTTGATCTGGTTATTGAAAGATAATGTTCCCCTTGTGGTTTAGCTTATATGTCAATTGCGTAAGATAGTGGACAGTGCTTGGAATGGAAAGGTGATATAGGTTGGTGCAAAAAAAATTCTGAGTTGGTTCTGGGAAGTGAGGTGTTCTTACTTTGTAGAAAAGCTGATTTTTATTAGATTAATTTGTTCTGGCAAGTAGGCAATGTGGAATTTGCACTGATCTAGAGAGCAAATCCCATGAATTATCTATCTGGTTGTGATCAGAAATGACTTGGGATGTCATTAAATTCATATACTCAGGAGCTTCATGACTCGTGTGACCTTCAACATTCCTTGTTCTCCCTTTGGGTTCTCTGAAGGATTGATTTTCATGGGCTATTTGACATTGTGCAGGCCTCTCTGCTGGACCGAGCATATGTCGTTAGATAATGAAACCGGTTTGGATCCTCCTGGTATAAGAGTCAGGCCTGTATCTGGACTTGTAGCTGCTGATTATTTTGCTCCTGGATATTTCGTGTGGGCAGTTCTTATTGCCAACTTGGCTCGCATAGGATATGAGGAGAAGACAATGTACATGGCGTCCTATGATTGGAGACTTTCGTTCCAGAACACAGAGGTGTTGGCTTAATGCCCTTTTCTTAACTTCAATATATTTGCTTGTAATATTGTAAGCAAATGTTCTACTTGTTTGGTTTGGAGATTGACCAGGGTGTGTCTTGATTGTCAGGTTCGTGACCAAACTTTGAGCCGCACCAAAAGTAATATAGAACTGATGGTCGCTACAAATGGTGGGAATAAGGCAGTCATTATTCCACATTCTATGGGTGTTTTGTACTTTCTGCATTTCATGAAATGGGTTGAAGCACCAGCTCCAATGGGCGGTGGGGGTGGACCAGATTGGTGTGCGAAGCATATCAAGGCAGTGATAAACATTGGTGGACCCTTTTTAGGTGTTCCAAAAGCTGTTACTGGACTTTTCTCTGCTGAAGCAAGGGATATTGCAGTTGTCAGGTTATTTTTCCACTGTACTCATTTTTTTGACCCTCTGATCTTCTGATTTCTTGTTTGAAATGTGAACAAAGCAAAGCATGGTAGTCTGCCTAAATCTTGTTGGTTGATGCATCTTAAAACTATTAGACTGATCTAGCTGTTTTTCAACTGTGGATTCATTTGTCTAGTCCTTATATGCCATAATCAAGAACATAGTCCTCAAAGGGGAGGCGGGAGTTGATCTTTATTCCGAAAGCCAGTTGCTTGATCACTTGGGTTCATTCTTATATGGGGAAAATGCATCTGTGATGCAGGGCCCTTACTCCAGGTTTCTTGGACAATGATATCTTCCGCCTCCAAACATTACAGCATATAATGAAAATGTCTCGTACATGGGACTCAACCATGTCTATGATCCCTAGAGGTGGGGATACTATCTGGGGTGATCTGGACTGGTCTCCAGAGGATGGCTACTCTCCTAGTAAAAGAGGGCAGAAAAACAATGAAACCGACATAAAAAATCAAGATGGGAGTGACAGTAAGCCTTCTCAGACAGCGAAGGCTCACTATGGAAGGATCATATCCTTTGGAAAAGAAGTAGCAGAAGCACCTTCATCTGAGATTGAGAGGATAGATTTCAGGGTAAGTTTTTTGTTTTTTGTTCAGGAAACGTGGCTTCATCATTATGTATCAAAAAGTTCCAACTTTTGCTGGTTTTTTATACGTCAACATGCATGCAGGATGCTCTGAAAGGTAAAAATGTTGCAAACTCTACTTGTCGTGATGTGTGGACAGAGTACCACGACATGGGGTTTGGAGGGATAAATGCTTGTGCAGAATATAAGGCGTACACTGCTGGATCTATTGTAGACCTGCTTCGTTTCGTTGCCCCGAAAATGATGGATCGAGGAAGTTGTCATTTCTCCTATGGAATTGCCGATGACCTTGATGATCCCAAGTACAACCACTACAAATACTGGTCAAACCCCTTGGAGACCAAGTGAGTTTTCTTGCTGATTTATTGGCAACTTTTGTATAGTTTGACTATCTTGCTTCCAATGCATTGAGTCCGTTTCCATAGCAGTCACCTCTTGGCTATCTATTTGGTATATTAACATTTATTGTCCGGCATTCCTGGCGTTGTTTCTTCAGGTTACCTAATGCTCCGGATATGGAAATCTTTTCCATGTATGGAGTTGGCATACCGACAGAAAGAGCTTATGTCTATCGTTTATCTCCTTCCGCTGAATGCTATATTCCATTCCAGATTGATACCTCAGCTGTAGGGGAAGATAAAGATAGCTGTCTCAAAGATGGAGTGTACACAGTTGATGGTGATGAAACGGTTCCTGCCTTGAGTGCGGGCTACATGTGTGCCAAAGGTTGGCGGGGGAAGACCAGGTTCAATCCTTCTGGAATAAGGACTTACATCAGGGAATATGATCATTCTCCTCCAGCTAATTTGTTGGAAGGCAGGGGAACGCAGAGTGGTGCCCATGTCGATATCATGGGGAATTTTGCACTGATTGAAGATGTAATGAGGGTGGCAGCTGGGGATTCAGGGGATGATTTGGGTGGTGATCGTGTCTATTCTGATATCTTTAAGTGGTCCGAGAAGATAAAGCTAAAACTGTGACTTGTCATCAGGTAAGTTGTGATTTTTCTTGTAGCCTTTGCTGTTCACCTTGCATTTTGCCCATTGATCCATTGTGAATTTGATACTAGACTCCTTTTCCAAGATTTTGCACAAACCCATTGGTACCAATTGATAATTCCTCTTATCAAATGAAGATAAGCAGAGTCGAATTAGGATATTCCTGATCCTACTAGAGTTAGGATTCCTGATACATTGAGGAAAACATTTTTTTTTTTAATTGATGGGCAATCAAATTGATTTATTAGAGCTCATTGTAGAGAGGGAAAACCAATCCTCTCTACCCAAATGCTTAGAACTACAACTAGAAGCTTCACCTCTACTAAAAAAACTCCTACCCTTTTGACAGAATAACTAACATATATACAACAAGACAAACACACAATAGTCCTTTTTATCCAACAAGACAAACACTCAGTAGCTGTTTTTATCCCTCCTGAATTTGAATCCTGTCCATTGCCATAGCTGGGTTGCCTGCAATTACCAATTCCAGAACACTTTTTATTCTAGTGATGACTCCCCCTGCATCTGCAATTGTATCTCCATGAAGCCTTCCACATCTTCTCCTCCAGAGCATGCTTACTGTCAAGTTCCAGATCAATCTCCCAACTTTAGCTTTTGGTTTCATACCTGCAAAAGCCTTCTCTGCCCATTTCAAGTGATCTTCAAACCGCATTTGAGCATTGCAGCTCACCTGTACCAGACTCATACTTCCATTAAGTACTGCTGCTGAAAAATTGCACTGCAAAACAAGTGAGATGTTGTTTCTCCAGTTAGCCCACATAACAAGCAAGTATCTCTGGTGCTTTTCCCCCACTGCACAAGCTTATCTCTAGTAACGATCTTATCATTTATAACCATCCAACTCAAAAAACTATGCCTTGGCAGCATATAAGGAGCCCAGTTAAGTTGGTACCAATTCACTTTGGGTTTCTTAACTCTGAGATCTTCCCAAACCATTTTAACTGAGTACCTTACCATCTTCTTCTGATTCCATAGCAACTGATTTCCCCAGCAAGTGATATAAGACTCCACCTTATCCCTAGTTTTGAGTAACTTTCTCCACACCCATGAACAGCCACTGCTTTGTTTTACTTCCCACCAAGACTTATGCTTAAGTCTGTACATACCTATCTAGGCCACCCACCAGGAACCACCTTTTGCAAGGATGTTCCAGATGTATCGAGTAGAGCAGGCTAAGTTTTAGGTTCGTAAGCATTTGATGCCCAGTCCCCCTTCTTTCCTGGGCACAGTGAGCAACAAGAGCTCTTCTTCTAGCAGAATTCTCATCAATCCCCCAAAGGAATTGACTGCATCTAGCCTCTATTTCTTTAATTACAGATATTGGGAGAATGAAAACATTCATCCAATACTGCATCATACTGCTTATAACAGAACTGATCAGCTGGACTTTTCCCTCTTAGCTCAACATTCTAGGCTTCCAACCAGCTATCCTTTTAGTCACCCATCAACCAACGCTGTACAATCATGAGCATTTAACCTTCCAGCTAGTAAAGGCACCCCCAGATATTTGACAGGTAAAAAGCCTTTCTGAAATCCAGCAATGACAGCAAGTCCCCCATGTTCACTATCAGGCATTCCAGCACAATAGAGCTGACTTTTCTCAGGATTAAATCTCAATCCAGACATCACATAGAACTGATGTAATAGACTACATACCTCCCTCACTGCCTGCTCAGTCCCATTAGAGAAAATTAACAAGTCGCCATCAAAAGCCAGATGAGTAATTCCCAATTTCTTACAACGAGGATGATATGGTAGGGTCCCTTGGTCAGCAGCTCTCTTCAATACACAACTTAAAACTTCCATAGCCAAAGTAAACAAGAATGTTGATAAGGGATCACCTTGACGCAGCCCTTTTTTTGCCTTGAAGTAACCACAAGTTCCTCCATTTATTGATACACTAAGCATTGGGGTTGTAATACATGAGGTAGTCCAACCTACAAACCTTTCAGGTAATCCCATTGCCTTCATCACATTCAACAGGAATGTCCAATCCACTGAGTCAAAGGCTTTCATCAAATCAATCTTCATTGTACACCTTGGGGAAATGTTCTTCTTACTATAACCATTGACTAACTCTGCTGCCAATAGGATATTATCACTGATACTCCTCCCCTGTACAAAGGCAGACTGGTTTTTGCTTATCAAACAGGGGAGAACACTTGCTAACCTATTGGCCAATATCTTGGCAATGCATTTATAGAGTACATTACAACAAGATATTGGTCTAAACAACCTCATATGATCTGCATTCTCAGTTTTGGGAATCAGAGTCAGTATAGTAGAGTTTACTTCTCTAGGCATAACACCATTAAGAAATTGATAGCCCCACACACTCCTGTCCCACCACATCCCAAGCAGCTCTATAGAAATCGACTGGAAAACCATCAAGGCCAGGGGCTTTGTTTAAGCTCATACCAAACTTAGCCTCCTTTATTTCTTTTGCTGAGACTGGTTTACATAGATTACCTGCTTCTGAATCTGGAAGATGATGGAAGAGTAAATTCCTGAGTTCGTCAATAGGTAACTCCTTCACTTCTTCATTTCTTTTTCCAAGCAAATTTTGATAAAACTCTACTGCCATTGCCCCTATTTCTTCAATATCTGTAACCTCAGTCCCATCATCCTTCTTGAGTAAAGAAATCTTATTTCAGTGCTGCCTTATTTTCAAAGACTCATGGAAATACCCTGTATTAAGATCCCCTTCCATAACTGCCTGTACTCTTGCTTTCTGCTTATAAAATGCTTCCTCGGCCCTCTGCAACTCAGTACACTAAATCATACATTGTGCCTCTCTCTCAAAGATTTCAACTGAAGTTCTAGCTAGAGCAACCTTTTGAACAATAGCAAGCTCTTTCTCTGCTTCTCGTGTTCTGAGGGAAATATCAGCAAAAAAATCCTTAATCAATTCTTTAAGCTTCCGTTTTAGCATACGAAGTTTCTGACATACTCTGTAAAACGGATAACCTGCTACTCTTGTCCCCCATACTTCCTGCAGAATGTCTTTGAATTTAGGGTGCGAACTCCAGAAAGAGAAGTATTTAAATGGTTTGGGAAGTGACTTTTGCTGGGGAGAAGACTCAACCATTAACCCACAATGATCTGAAACTGTTCCTCCATTAACAAAAATTATGTCAATCCTTCTTGCAATTGGATTCCTAGCCTGCTTATTAACCCATGTATACTTTTCACCCAGAGTTTTATGCTCTGTGAATCTCATCGAGGAAAACTTATCCTAGTCCAACCAGCATTTGATATTTAGCCTGCTTCAATGTTAGACTTTCTAACCAGAATATTCGAGAAATTTGTTCTTAAGCATCCAGGAACATTGATCATTCATTTATCTGTGCAGAGATGTGGGGTTTTCATGTTTCACAAATCACTCTGAATCTATAGCTTGCATGAAAAACATCCCAGATGTCATAACAACTCGTGGACAGTGGCACCTATTGTTTCTGGATTACTTGGAAACCAAGGACAGCTAGAGCCTTACACTGCAGAATCTCAGGCAGATCAATAGTGTGTTATTGCTGCTGCTGCTGTTGTTGTTCTTCGTTGTAAATTGTTGATCCAAGATCTTCCATATATATGGATGGGAGAAACTTACGAAGTCTTGTATCTGGCCTTCAGTTATAGGCAAACACATTTATACAATGGCTACTTGTGGCTGAATCTGTACATTCTAGTCTGATTATTTTCTTCTTCCAAAAGTGATCATATAATAACAATGTGACTATTGTTAGGCTGAAATTGAAAGAAAAGGTTCTTATTACTCATTGGAGTCCCTTTTGACCTCCCATTCCTCTTCCTTAGATTTGGTTGCTGCTGTTATTCTGAGAAATTTACACGCATTAGCTCCATATTCCTTGGATCTTTAACGCAAAACTTGTACAATACTGGGAGGTTTGAGTGAGCATGAGCCGAGAGGATGTTTTGTGCGCTTCCAGAGGCTATAGTCTCCGTAAAAGAAACAATAGTATTACCACCGGACTAAACCCTTATCCGCATTACCACACCTTAGTTTACCCTTTGCACATACAAGAAACATTGTTGGCGCTGGTCATGGGCCGGCTTAGCTTGTCGAGTCAAATAGAGTAGAGGCTTTGTGCAAAAAAACATAGGATACCACTCTCCACTCCACAAGTGTTATCATCAAACTCCAAACAAACAACGACGAAGTGATTGCATCTGACCTTTGCAACGAATGAATCTACGCCTACGGCCGTCCATGCAGCCGGCCAGTGATTCTAGCTCAAATTCTACCTATCGGCCAGTAAGAGCTTGTGTCTGTCTATATAAAGGCTCATTCAATCCTTTTTGACTCTGTCACACTAAGCTACTACTTGCACAACAAATCAATCCATATCTCATCTCCATCTCCAATGGCTATACCTTCTAACCATATTTCACCTCTGTCACTAACCCTCTTCCTCCTTGGTTCCATCGTAATATCTTCTGCCTTGCTTATCAGCTTCAGTACTGCTGCTGCTTCTTCAGATGTCGAAAGACAGGCAAGTCTTGCATACCATTCTTTAATTTTCTCTTCATTTCTGAGGAGTCTTTCTTATATTCTCCACACAGGTTTATATTGTGTACATGGGTGAGCTTCCAAAGAAACTTGGTCCATTCTCCACGCAGCAGCTCCAAACCAATGTGCTGCAAAAAGTTGTTGGCAGGTCACACATCCATTTATTAGCTTTGTTTAAGAAACAAAGAAAGGGGAAATAATATATTCGATTGACCAGTTCCAAATTCTGGGTTTTATGGTTCTACATATGCAGCAATGGATTGGCTGGTTCTATGATCTACAGCTACAGGAGGAGCTTCAGTGGCTTTGCTGCCATGCTAACAAGTGATCAAGTCAAGACGCTGGCTGGTGAGAGTCCTTGGGCCAAAATTACGTTTAGGAATCGTCGAGTTCGCATATTTTGAGAATACATGCATCTTTTAATAAATAAAAAAAATTAAATAGATTTATTTTGGGACCACCAATATCATCCCCAAATGCTTTTAGGGACTACAGACAACTTTGATTGTTACTTATGCAACTGCCTTCTACTCTTTTACACTATGTTGATGAAAGACGGGGAAAATGATGTTTATATTTGAAAGGGAGAAGAAAAATAAGATAATTTTTCACCCCAATTTGAGGGAGCAATTGCTATAGTGGTTTTTTCTCCAAAATAATCACCCCCTTGTATGTAACAAACTCATAAACAAGGGGAATTTTTTGATCCCAACAATTTTTTTCAAAATTTTCCCCTCCTATTTTCTCTCCTTTATTAACATAGGGTTAATGATGACAAAGTAAATATGTGCATTTTTATAAATTAAATTTGATTCTTAAACCTAAATTAGACTTTGTCTCAACGTCGGTGTAATATGGCTGCTGGCGATATCATGGCAAACAAGCTCTTAGAACGATGGTGCAGACACTTGTCGAGCATTCTATTTCTCTTAAGGTTGCATGGTTTTAATGTCGTTATTATATCCACACAAATTTTCTTCATTTCAGAGGACATGAATCATTTTGAATGCATCATTCTAAGTGATTTACGCGTTGCACATTTTACTGTAACATAAACTTCTAAACAATTTTCGTTTCTTGTTCTCTAGGGATGGAGGGAGTGGTTTCAGTCTTCCCTAGTCGGAAGAAGAAGCTCCACACTACAAGATCATGGACCTACGTCGGGCTACCTGAGAACAACGCCGAGAGAAGAACAAATGTCGAGAGTGACATCGTGATCGGAGTTATCGACACCGGAATTTGGCCCGAATCCGAAAGCTTCAACGACACCGGATTCGGCCCACCACCCTCTAAATGGAAAGGCACATGTACATCGGCCGCCAATTTCACTTGCAACAAGTAACAACTAACAATACACTCCGAATCTTATATCATTCATTTATACGTCTAAAAAATTGTAAAATTTTGAACCTATGCTCCTTTTCTCGCAGCAAGATAATCGGGGCACGACACTACAGAAAAGTAAGGTCGTACCCCGAGAACGATGTCCAGTCACCTAGGGACATAGACGGCCATGGAACCCACACGGCTTCCACGGCCGCAGGGAACCTAGTCCCCCATGCGAGCATGGATGGACTAGGTTCGGGTTCTGCCCGAGGAGGGGTGCCATCGGCTCGAATCGCGGTCTACAAAGTGTGTTGGACCGACGGGTGCTACGACGCGGACATACTCGCGGCGTTCGACGATGCCATTGCGGATGGAGTGGACATCATCTCCTTCTCCGTCGGCAGTGAGACACCGGACGCTTTCTTCGATGACACCACCGCCATTGGAGCTTACCATGCGATGAAGAATGGGGTGTTGACGTCGGCTTCGGCCGGCAATGAGGGTCCTTCCGCCGGGACGGTCAACAATGCCGCCCCTTGGATTCTCACCGTGGCTGCTAGCACCACTGATAGGAAGTATGTCACGCAAGTTCGGTTTGGGAATGGAGAAACGTTTGAGGTGAGTAAGTCCAAAAATAACGGTTTATTATTTCTCTGTGGATATGGGAAAACGGATGTAAATTAGGGTGTATATATAGCTGCATAATCAGATTTATCTATTGATTTTCGAGAAAAAAATACTGTGTCACTCGTTACCATCCCGATTCTACTCCGTATCACCTTAATTTATAACTCATATTTTCTTGTTGCACATATGAACGTGTTCATCATGATCTATTATGATCCACATTTTTAGAGAAAGTATTACTAGGTGGTATAGGATGGTAACTGGTGGTGAAATTACACTTCTACATCACCATGGTATATTATGTTCCACTAAGTATTACCAAGGGATGATATGAAACTATTTTGGTTCGGGTAATGAATATGCAATGTCCGTCCTGACTTGACTTGTTGGCATCCCTAGTATTACCACCATGGTACGTATAGACTAGTAATGTATACCTTATTTCTTTTGTTAAAAACATATCAAAGTGGATGTCATTTCGAAGAACAAAATTAATATGATTTTATGCGGCAAAAAATTTCAATTCCAACTTAAAACGAAAGAGATATAACATGTTCAATTTAATTGAGGAAAAAGTTATGCATGATTAGTAACCAAACCAGTTGCTCACTAGATATTCTCTTGCAAAAACTTTGTAATCTTTACATATTTATCCAATGTTTAGATGCTACTTAGATCCATGATCCATTTATCAATCCAATTGATCCAATGTGTGAATCCATCAATCTGTTTGACCTACCAATCTATGAATCCAATACACTTGATATAAGTTGGTGGTTGAGTTCTTTTGAATTTTGCGTATTACTATGTGTTCTTATATTATTCTGAATTACAAAATTCAGTTATTGTAGATTAGTTCTACTAACAATGGGTTGATTTATAGGGATCAAATGATTGAGTCAGATAATTTCTGATCACAGAGCATCTCGAACTAGTAGCATATCAATGTAGTGTTGTATTTTGAATTGATGAATCTGGTCATAAATTGTCACCTTTAACACCTAAATGTGCAGGGCACTTCCATAAACACAATTGATCTCAACAATACTATGTACCCTCTTGTCTATGGTGGGAATGCCCCAAACACCACCGGAAACATCAGCGTGTATCGAGCCAGGTATAGGCCCTAAACAAGTTTTAGCACTCAAGAACCTGAATTGTCCTCTAAGGTTAGAACAGAGACATATGTTTGATGGTCATGGATATGTGTTTACTTGCAGATTATGCAGACAAGGCTCTTTGAACCCTAGCCTAGTACAAGGAAGCATTGTGCTATGTGACGCTTATAACGATGGAATTGGTCCTTCATCGGCTGGAGCTATAGGCTCTATAATGCTAAACGATGATCCATCATCAGAACCGGAGGTTTCCTTCAGCTATCCTCTGCCAACGTCCTACCTTCAAGGATCCGAAGCTGCTGAATATGCGATGAAAACAAGGTGAGTCGCATGCGTCGTGTATGCTAGAGATCGATCTTTCGCTCTTTGATCGGTTCGTGTTAAGCCTGAAATCATGATAGATATACATCGTTGATACCGTAACGAATTTGAAAGGAGCAACTTAAGTAAAACAGAAATGTAACTAATGATTATGTGATGAATACTGAAAAAAAAAACAGAAATGCATCTGCGACCATCTCCAAGAGCATTGAAGTGAAGCGCAGAACTGCACCATTGATACCATACTTCTCATCCAGAGGGCCAAATGTTATAAACTCCAACATTCTCAAGGTATAAATTCCAGCACTCTGGGAACCTTTTTTTCCCCCCCTCTCCCACTTAACAGTCTCTCATCAGAAATTGATTTCACCGAATCAAACCATTACCTTTGTCATCGCACAGCCAGACATTGCAGCTCCTGGTGTGGACATATTGGCAGCTTGGTCCCCAGCAACCACAGCAACAAGCGAGGAAGGGGATGAAAGAGTCGTCAAGTACAACATCAGATTCGGAACTTCCATGGCTTGCCCACATGCCACTGGTGCAGCAGCTTACATCAAATCATTTCACCCTTCATGGTCTCCTGCTGCCATTAGATCTGCTCTAATGACGACAGGTAAAAACCAATTAGTCATCTTTGCATCCATCTCTAACCTTTCAATCTCCAGATCATCAAATTCCCCTTGTAGTTAATTTGATTTATGCGGGTTCGGGGTTCCCCTGCCTCTGCAGCTTCCCCCATGAACCCTGCCAACAACCGTGATGCAGAGTTTGCGTACGGATCAGGGCTCATAAACCTCACCAGATGCAACGATCCAGGGCTGGTGTACGATGCAGGAGAGCAAGATTACATCAAGTTCATGTGTGGCCAAGACTACACTGCTGCTCAAATCAAGCTGATAACCAGCCAAGATGTGGACTGCTCTAATGTGGGAGAGACCTTTGCTTGGGACCTAAACTACCCTTCATTCATTTTGCCTGGTGAGGTTGGCAAGAATGTGACTAGGGTTTTCCAGAGGAGCGTGACCAATGTTGGGACGGCGGGAGTGGCTAGTTACAGGGCGGTTTTGAGGGCTCCAGGAGAGCTTGTTGTTAGAGTTGAGCCAGAGGTTTTGAGGTTTAGCTCTGTTGGGGAAACCAAGAGGTTCAATGTTACTGTGACTGCAAGGGTTGGATCAAGTGGTGTGGTGTCTGGTGCTCTGGTTTGGAGTGATGGGTCTCATCAAGTGAGAAGTCCTATTGTTGCTCACACATTGTAGAGGTTGTTGAAACAGATGGTGGAACATTGATCAATATGTGGATTTGAATTAAGGATGTTTGGGTAAATTTTTTAACTAATTTATTGCCCCGTCAATTCCCTACACTGATTCATTTTGGTTTGGTTAGTTAAATTTTACACTTTTTTTTTACTCGAGTTTTGCAGTGGTAATAAACTAATTATAATTAAACTTCAAATAATTTACAAAATAGTAAGATTGAGATACCTCCATAACCTTTAGGTAATGCCTTAATTATTAAGAAAGACATACAACACTTTTTTTTTAAGTGATATATAAAAAATAACAATTTTTCATAAACTTTTCATAGTGTTTTAAATTTAATCATTACGAAACATTAATTTTGTTGATACATAGGAAATCATTATCCTTCAATAGGTTTTCCGTAGTGTTTTAAACTTTTAATCATTAGGTAAAACTCACATAACAGCTTTTTAATTTTTATATAAAAATAACTATCCCTCCATACCTTTTATGTAATGCAACTGTAATTTGCGCTGCTGTTATAAATCATTGTGACATAAATCTATTGTAATGGGTGGACTAATAATAAAATTAAATTATATAAAGTGTCACATTTTATTAAAGTGATATGTAAAAACTAAATTACTTTACAAATCCTTTGTATAATACAAATTGATGAGATGATCAATAGATTAGTAATAATAATAAAAATTATTTCAAAGCTATATTACGGAAGGATTACATATATAATAAGTTTGTTTAATTTACAAATATGAAATAACTACCCCTATAAGGATGTAATATATTTATAATAATGTAACTATTGTAGAACAGTGTTGCATAAATCTTTCGTGTTGTGTGGTCTAATAATTGAATCAGGTTCTAGAAAATATCACATTCGATTAAACTGGTATGTAAAAAATAATTGACTATACAAAATCTTATTGTAATGCAAATAATACCGAGCCTATTGTAAAATTTGTGTAGGTGGTAAAACTCCTTGTGAACGGCACCCGTTGCAAAAAAGAACATTAATCTCTTTAAACCATTTCTTTTATAGTCTTATGTAATACTTATGTAACCACATTCCTTAATTGGCGTGTAAAATATAAATAGATTACTTGAAGGTTACATCTTAACAATGTTTTTTTTGAATAAAATGAGGTGATGACGTGGGGCGGATTTGGGGGCAGTGGTCGGCCCTACGTTGGGTATAAATAGTGAAGTGAGTGGAACTCATTTACTCAGGTTGGACTTCTCTCTAAAAACTATATTCTACTTCTCTCTCTAGAATACTGTTCTAACTTGGGCGTCGGAGTGCTAACGAGTCCTAAGTAAGGGGCTTGGTGGGCGCCTCCTTGTGCATGAACGAGGGGAACCTAAGGGGCGGACCGGGAAGAGAAGGAGCGCATTAACCGAGGGAACGCTGGGTTACTTAGCTTAAACAAATTGAAAACACCATTTCACTTTTGTTAATTTTACAAACAAAACAAAACATAAAAGTTAATATTGTCATATAACATTATTAAAAAATCTGTCGAACAACATTAATAATAACACAAACGAATACCTAACAACGAAAAATGCTAACAGCATTATTAATACTAATTGCAAGTTGCCAAGATGTGAGAGAGGCCATATATTTTAAATTTCCATTTTAGAAAAGGAAAATTATTAAATTCGGATTTTATTAAATAATAAATAATATTATTAAATAAAATTAATTTAGTATTTCTTTTTAATTATAATATAGAGAGAAGGTTATGGAGAAAATCATGGAAGGAGAGAGAAAGAGAATCATTAATTAATAATATTAATTATAATTGCAAAACCCCATTTACCTTTAACTATCTATTAACTACTAACCAGTGAAAAGCTTGGCATTTTCAATAATAATAAAATCACATAACCCGATTGAATTTAGAGAGAAGAATGCTTTCAATAGCTAGCGAAGGCTCACCGGCCCCGGCGCCGGCCCTCTTCCCCTCCGATCGACTGCCCGACATTAAACCCCCTGACGCTAGCGCTCTCTTAGCACCTACTGAATCTTCTGTGTTGCTAAGTAATGTGGCCACGACCACTTCCTCCTCTGATATGGCTATTGACTCCTCCTTTTTGTCTGTGCAGAATCAGGATGAACGAGAACCGACGACGGAACCTCATCAGGGCCAACCATTGGCGGTGGCCACCAGTCAGCAGCCCTTCACATATGCCAAAGCGGTATCAGGGTGGAAGCCGACGACGGCAAACCCGAGTCAGTCGATTCAATGGACTCCGGTGGGAGAGCATGATCTGGTAACGGGCGATCGCAACGGGGAACCATCGCTTCAAGTTTCAGCCGCGTTCAAGGCAAAACTCTGCGCTCCGTGGCAGAAAACCCTTGTGGTCCGATTACTGGGCCTGCGGATTGGTTTCGTTACCCTCTGCAACCGCCTCAAAAATCTTTGGCGCCCGGCCGGAAATATGGAGGTCAAAGATCTCGACCATGATTGCTTCCTAGTTAAGCTGGATAACGAACAGGATTACTTCAGAGCCTTGACGGATGGCCCTTGGGTGATATTCGATCATTATTTGGTGGTTCAACAATGGTCTCCGAAGTTTAAAGCATCTGACCCTCTCCCCAAGACGATGATCGTTTGGGTGCAGCTCCCAGCTCTGAAAATCCACTTCTATCATAAGGAGGTGTTGAACACACTGGGGAATCTAATAGGCAGGACTATCAAGCTGGATTATCACACGCTGACTCATGATAGAGCGAAGTTTGCTCGGCTAGCGGTGGAAGTCGACTTGTCAAAACACCTGATACCACGCATTTGGCTCGACGATGAATGGCAAAAGGTGGAGTACGAGAATCTCCCAGAGGTATGTTTTGATTGTGGGAAGATCGGACATTCGTCATCATCCTGTCCACAGAACTCGCTGATCGTTCCTCTGGGCCAAGTGCCGCCGGTCAATACGTCGCCGACATTGCCATCTAGCGCCGACGATCCCAACCCGGGCTTCGGTCCGTGGATGCTGGTGACGAAGAGATCCCGCCGTAATCCAAGGGAGGCGCCGCGAAAGGGGAAAGTGGAGAGTAGCCCGGCCAATCAAATCCCAACAATCGCCTCTAAAGATGGAAAGTCTGGACCAGCGATTAAGGAAGGAAGCACCTCCTCACCTTTCTCACCTTCCGCCAACGACCACTTACCCCAGAAGAACCCACCTCAGGACAAGAATGGAAACAATGGCAAGAAAAACATTGATGAGGCAAGAAAAGGGAAAAATAAAGTGGGAAACGCGGACTCCAAGGGGAAAGGCGTACTTGGGGCAGGGCCCATTCCAGCTTCAAAGGGGGTAAGCGGGCCGAAGCCTGTTTCCTCTGGTGGGGCCTCTTCATCAGCCCACAACTCGGGACTCTCTCGGGGCTCGCAGAAGGCGGAGCTGGACGTCCAGAATAAGGCACCTGGGCCAGAATCTCATAGAAGGCCCAGTTCTCCTCTGTCCCAACCACCGACTGTTCGAACAGTGACAGGGCAAAATGGAACGGTGATGCAGATCGTGGAGAACATCAAGCCGGATGGAGGAAGCGGCGCCGCGAACTGCTCGTCTCCGTCCGTCGCGTCCAGGACCAAGCGGAGCAAGACTAAGAAGGCTCAGAGCAAAAAATCACCCAACAAGCTCCATCAGCTAAATCCCCTGCAGGTTTGGTCCCCGGTGAAGAAACCCAAATCCAAAGCTCGCCTTGCGTCGCTAACACTTCAGGAAATTGATGCCTGGACCGAGGCTGCTAAACGTCCGGCGGGGGGAAATGGAGAATCGGAACTAACTGTAGCGGAGGCGATCCCACAGGCGATGGCTAGGCCAATTGACGGGGCGTCGCCAACGACTTGATGCGGGGGATTTCTTGTTTTCTCAAACCCTTCTCTGTTACTTCTTTTTTTATGTCGATGAATCACAGAATTAAGTTTCTCTCATGGAATGTTGGTGGCGCAGAGAGTCGGGAGTTCTTCCGGGCGCTGAAGTTGGTTGTTCAAGAGCATCGTCCTGATTTCGTGGTGTTACTGGAGCCTCAAATCAGTGGCGACTCGGCTAATGCAGTCTGTGATAAGTTGGGCTTCCCCAACTCGATTCGAGTGGAGGCGGAGGGTCGTCGAGGTGGGTTGTGGGTCTTTTGGGACGCTGCTCAGTTCTCTGTGGAGCCTGTCGCTGCCTGTTTTCAACATATATTGCTCACAGTCTCCAAGAATAATGAGCCCCCCTGGATGCTTTCGGCGATTTACGCTTCCCCCCGGCAGCATGAACAACGGCTACTTTGGGACAGGATTATTGAGCAGAGCAAGTTTATTGATGATCCTTGGCTCTTGACAGGGGACTTTAATGCCATTAGCAGTCCGGATGAGAAGACGGGTATTCCTACTAGCAACACTCTCAGGAGGTGCCAACTGTTCGTGGAAAGAATGAATTTGGCGGAACTGATCGACCTTGGCTTCTCCGGCCCCAAGTACACCTGGGCTCGAGGCGATCAAGCTCACACTTTTAGAGCTAGTCGGCTGGATAGGAGCTTGTGCAACACCCATTGGAACTCGGCCTTCCCAAATTCGACGGTCCTTCATCTTCCTCGCCACCAGTCGGATCATAATCCAATTCTTACCACTGTGGAGTTGCAGTCTCAACGGCAGCAGTTGGCTCGGACTTTCAGATTTGAAGCAGCCTGGCTTAGGAGCGAAAGCTTGAAGAATGTGATTTCTAACTCCTGGGATAAGGATGCTCCTCTTCAGGAGGCTTTGCACACTCTTGCGGGCAAGCTGGATGAGTGGAATGGAGCCGTTTTTGGGGATGTTAAGCAAAAGAAGCGGAGGCTGATAGCTCGGCTAAAGGGAGTAGAGTCAAGACTAGCCATTGTGTTCTCTCACGGTCTGGCCAAGCTCCATTCTAAGTTGGAAAGCGATTTAGATAAGATCCTTGAACAAGAAGAGCTTTTATGGTACCAAAGATCGAGAGATAGGTGGGTGAAATTCGGGGAAAGGAACACAGCATATTTTCACCAGCAGGTCAATATCAGGCGGCGGTCCAATAGAATTGAAGCCCTGTTGGATAACAATGATGTCTGGGTTGATGATCCTTCCTCTCTTGCGATGATGGTGTTCAATTCTATTTCTAACATATTCATGCAGGATGACTCTATTTATGAGGACAGGTTGCCCAGAAATTTCTTTCCTCGACTAAGTCAAGCGGAGGCAGCGGCCATCTTCAGACCCTTCACGACCACGGATATCCACAGTGCGGTTTTTGATATGAAGCCCTTTCAAGCTCCGGGACCAGACGGATATCATGCGGCTTTCTATCAGCATTTCTGGCAGGTGGTGGACAGATCTCTCTCCGATATGGCTATATCATTCTTCATGACCGGGGTTCTACCTGAGGGCGTGACGGACTCGATCCTTGTTCTTATCCCTAAGGTTGACAAACCGGAGAGGGTTACTCAGCTGCGGCCTATTTCGCTCAATAATGTCTGTCTTAAGAGCATTACGAAGGCCATGACTGCCAGACTTAAGCCCCTCATGAGGAAACTGGTATCTCCGAGACAAAGCAGTTTCATCCCCGGCAGGCAAACGTCCGACAATATTATTGTGGTCCAGGAGGTTTTGCACTCTTTTAGAAAGAAGAGAGGGAAGAAAGGGGGAATGATCTTTAAGATTGATCTCGAGAAGGCCTACGATATGCTGCGTTGGGATTTCCTCCGAGACACTCTCAAGGAGGTTGGGTTACCAAGTTGCTGGATCAACTGCATCATGTATTGTGTTGAACACAACTCGATGCGGATTAGGTGGAACGGGGAATTGTCTCAACCGATTACCCCGACCCGTGGAGTCCGGCAGGGAGACCCCCTATCTCCCTATCTCTTTGTTTTATGTATGGAGCGTTTATCTCATAAGATTGATGAGGAGGTGAATAACGGACACTGAAAAGCCATCAGGCTTACCAACTCGGGTCCGCCTCTCACCCATCTCTTTTTTGCAGATGATCTGCTTCTTTTTGCAGAGGCAGGAAAGCGTCAAATCCGGATAGTGAAGCAATGCCTAGCTGACTTCTGCTACAGCTCAGGGCAACGGGTCAACTATAGCAAATCCATCCTTTACATCTCTCCGAATGTGGGCCGACACAAGGCGGAGCATCTCAGTGCGTGCGCAGGAATTCCGTTGAAAGCGGGGCTAGGGAGATATCTCGGGATTCAGGCGATTCAAGAGAGGGTCACGAAAGGGAGATACCAATCGCTCATACTCCGCATCCAAAAGAAGATGGCTCCCTAGAAAGCTAAAAGACTTTCTTTCGCAGCTCGGCTTACCGTAGCCAGATCGGTAACTGCCTCCTTACCTGTTTATACTATGCATTCGGAGCTGATCCCTAGCGGTGTGTGCAGGAGCATTGATAAAATCAGCAGGGACTTTATCTGGGGAGACGATGAGAACCATCGTAAGTTCCATCTGGTTGCTTGGGAAAGGCTGACGACGCCCAAGTCGCAGGGGGGAGTGGGAATCAGACCAACCCGTCAAGCAAATATTGCCATGCTGGCTAAAGGCGGTTGGCGCCTCCTCCAAGACAAAGAGAACATTTGGCAGCAACTTCTCCTCAATAAGTACGGGGGCCAGCGCCAGAATCTTGATATCCTCCAGAACATAAAGGGAAGTTCCTTTACCTGGCGTAGCTTCACTAAAGCTGCAGACCTCCTTAAGAAAGGATGTGCGTGGAACATTAAAAATGGGAAACGAACTAAATTCTGGGTCGATCCTTGGATTTTGCAGGTGCCTCTCAAAGAGAAAGCGATTGGAGTCATCCCGGACGAGTTGAAGGAGGCGGTGGTGGCCGAGTTTGTCCGAAATGATGGTAGCTGGCGAACGGAGTTGTTTGACGGGCTTCTCCCTACGGACATCAAGAACAAGATCATGAGCACGGCAGTCGATGTCCTGGCGTCAGAAGAAGACTCTCTTTTCTGGTCAGAGACGTCGGACGGCTGATTCTCCACCAAATCAGCCTACGAGCTCCTCACCAAACAAGTTCAACAGCAGAGTGATGGGATTTGGAGGAAAATTTGGCAGCTACCGGTTCCGGAGAGAGTGAGAAGCTTCGTCTGGTTGTCTTATCAGGGGAAGATCGCCACCAACTTGCTTCGCCATCAGCGGAAGGTGGCTGCTTCGTCTGACTGCTCGCGGTGCCCTGGCTCCCCGGAGACGACGTTACACATCCTCCGTGACTGTGCTCCAGCCTCCTTTTTTTGGTCCAGACAGGTTCCGCAGCAGCATCAACACGAGTTCTTCAGCGCCAACCATGAGCTTTGGTTCCGCAGTAACCTCACGAGCACGGCCAACAGCGCCTCTGGGATTAATTGGCCAGGTTTTTTTAGCATTGCTATATGGCTGTTGTGGAAGAATCGCACGTTAACTGCTTTTAAAGGCTCGGGCGCAGCTCTCACTACTCCATCTCTCTCTCACTCGATCGTGGTTAAGAGTAAGTTGTGGACAGAGTCTTGGCACGCCCCTGATTTATTTGATAGCCACAAGAAGCAGCGTGCAGTGAGGGTAGTGGCGGACATCGGATGGACTCCTCCTTCCGACGGTTGGGTTTTAGTGAATACAGATGGAGCTTCCAATGGTAATCCGGGCTTGGCCGGAGCTGGGGGGGTCATTCGTGATTCGATGGGCAATTGGTTGGGGGGTTTTGTCGCGAAGATTGGTTCTGCTACAGCGGCGTTGGCGGAGCTCTGGGCCATTTCTCATGGTTTGGATTTGGCTTGGAAGCTTGGTCACCGTGTGGTCAAGCTTGCTTCGGATTCTCAGCTGGCTATTCAGCTGATTCAAGATCGTCATGACCCCATCCACCCTTATGCCACTCTGTTGAACCTCATTCGCAGGAAGATTAGCCAAGATTGGCTGGTCAGTATAACTCATACATACCGTGAAGGGAATAGAGTCGCGGACTGGCTCTCGAAGCACAGTCTCGTCTATCCCTACGTGATGCATGAGTTGACTGTCCCGCCTCAGGGTGTTATCCCGATTCTTCAGGATGATTTTAGGGGCACTACTTTTGAGTGCCGAATTGTGGCTAGCTCCTCTTCTTCTTCTTGACTCCCTCTCCCTGTAATGCTTCTGTTTCTTGGCCTTGGCCTCCTTGCTATGCAAAAAAAAAAAAATCTATTAACTACTAACCATTAACTACCTAATCCACTATATATCAACCAATAGGAAGACTTTAAGATTCTCCTTAAGGAATGAAGCTTAAGGACTTGAACACACATCCTTTGAATATTTGAAGCTATGGATAAGATGATTGAGATCCTCCTCGTCCTAACGACAAAGTGCACATCTACTAGGCTCAAGTTCTTTCTTTGCTGCATGTCCAAGAACGGAGGGAGTGGTTTCAGTTTTCCCTAGCGGGAAGAAGAAGCTCGACACTACAAGGTCATGGAGCTACGTGGGGTTTCCTGAGACTAACGCGGAAAGAAGAACAAGCATTGAGAGTGACATTGTGGTCGGAGTTATAGACAGTGGAATTTGGCCTGAATCTTAAAGCTTCAACGACGCCGGATTTGGGCCAGCTGCAGGGCCGTCCCATGATATTCGGAGGCCCTATTTTAAAAATGTAAAATGTGGCCCTAAAAATTTTCTCCATAAATTTATTAAAAATAAAAATAATTATAAAAAATATAAGCTCGGAAAATGATTACGAAAGGAATAAATGATCACTTTTCTAGTTTGACCAAGAAATCAATACCAAATTCCCAGCTCTAGTAGAGAGGAAAGTAAATCTGGATGGAAGAGAAAATGGATATAGCGCAAAAATTGAATGGAGAAATGAAAATAGTCTAAATTAATCGAGAGGTGGGTGCGGAGCTGTCTAATAGATTGTGCAGGCCCTGTTCCAAAATCGAGACGTGATTCAAATTGAGTTTTAACTATAATAAAGTTAAAATGATTATATTACCATTATTCAACATGTAATATCTTAAAATAAAATTATCTATTATCTCTCTGATTTTTGTAGTCTCCATGAGATAATTTTTAATTGTTATTAATTTATTATAGCTATAATTATCTATCACCATTATACTCATAATCAATCAATCATACACTAAAAATACAACCTACAATATACGATTGATAATTAACGGATTTAAGTAGAGGCCCCTAATATTTGGAGGCCCTGTGCCGGAGGGCGGACCGACACACCCTCTAGGCCGGCCCTCCGCCAGCACCCTCTAAATGGAGAGGAACATGTTCATCGGCTGCCAATTTCACTTGCAACAAGTAAACCACATATCCACTCCTTAATTACTACAATGGAGAGGGAGAGGAACATTCAATATTCATCGTCTACACATTTGTTCTGGCAGCAAGATATTGCAGAAAAGGAAGGTCGTACCCCTTGGAGGATGTCCAGTCACCTAAGGACAGAGAATGCCATGGAAGCCACGGCCGTAGGGAAACTAGTCCGTCATGATAGCTACTATAAGTGGAATAGTTTGTACAAATTTGTTGTATTAAATAATTTAGAACACAAATTATATATTTAGAATAGTTTGGGTTTGCTAGTGAAATGAGCCCTATATATAATAGACACATTTCTTCATATATTTTTGTTACACGAAATTGTTAATTGGAAGAGAACTCATCATTGGTAGGGTCAATGGGTTGGCGTGCTAACGAGAACTTGTGTTGGGTTGGCCCAAAATCACAAGCAAACTATTTTTATATACCAATGATTGATGATTTGGTATTCTAAATTTCTCTTCACAGTTCACACTTTGGGTTTGCATTTGATATTTTTATTGATTCGTCAACCATTTTAATTTCCATTATTTTTCACCAAATCATTGCTTATAAATAAAACATTCGGCATCATCTTCATACGAGGTTTTTTGTGCCTAACTTATGAAACAACCTAACACAATAATCATGTTTCCCAAATCATGGTTTGATTAGGTTGATTAAAGCATAAAGCTCATTTTCTTTCGTTGGATTTGATTAGGGTGCATATCACTCTGCATACGTATAATCAGATCTAGACACTTAGTTTTAAGTGAGATCAGATCTAAGGAATGAAAATTAATAATTATTTTTTATTTTCTCTACTATTTTTAATTTTTTATCTTCTTCGCTCTAATTAAATTTATAAAAATTTACATAGGTTAAACGATTTCATTGTAATCTACAAAATAATATTCATTTCACTATATTTCGAGCAAAATATTTTCATACCACTTGTTACCATCCTGGTACCACCTGCTATCACTTGGAACCACCTTCGTTTTTAACTCAAATTTTGAAATTTTTTGTCTAGAAGGAATGAGTTCATCGTGATTTATCAAATCCAAAAAATATCCAGGGAATTTTTTTTACTATCATGTATAATTATATATATGCAATCATTTTACACTCTGATGTGTTCATACCACCATGATACACTTCCATTCCAAGTGGTATAATGTTATGTACATATCAAATAGTACCGCTTGGTATGTATTGGTAATAAAAGTACCAATTTTTTCTGTCATTTAAAAAAGCACAATTAATCTTTGTATTTTTTTAATTTTGAACTTAAAATAAAATAGCTAATTAAAACATATCGGAAAAAAGTTAGTAATTCTTTATAAATAGTAAGTATAGAATCATTCATGATTATGCACATCCTACCCTACTCATTATGCAAGATTGATTCATGACCACCAAATACTGTAATAAGAAAACCATTAATGAAAAAAAGGCTGAAACTTGAAACCAAAGCCAATTTTTATTTTTAATTGAAACCAAAGCCAATTTGCTGGCTTCCACTTTTGTTTTCCTAGTACTTATCATTGATTATTTTTATCTAATGTCTGTCCATGGATTAGGACCAACTCTTTACATTACCTTATCTTTTAGTTAATGATATTATATAAATTCATGTCTTAGGTAAGATTAGTCATTCGATCCTTTTATTCATCCTAAAAGAAATAGAAAAAAAGATTACACTCAATGCTTGTTTTGTTTTTGGCCGAAGTTAACAAATTACCTATTCCCACTCTTATATGATTCATATTATGTACCTATCAAGACTGTCAAGTCGTTGTTTGTGTTAAGAACTCAAAATAAACACAAACACAACGCCAAGATTTACGTGGTTTCCCTGAGAATCAGGACTAGTCCACGGGAGAGATAGAACTCTCCAGAGTCACTCTTCTTCAACTTAAGTTTTCTGTGCATACAAGATACATATATATACGTTCGGCCTAGGGTATAAACCGAACCCTACTAGTTTATTTAGATAACTCCTGTAATTAAAGTAAATTACTAAAAGCTACCTAAATAAACTTAAGTCGTCACTTCAACACCCTCCCTCAAACTGATGATGCTGACGTAGCATCAGTTTGTGAGATAAATACCAGTGACGACTAGTGCCGACAGCCTTTGTCAACAAATCTGCAGTCTGGTCTTCTGTTGACAGATAACTGAGCTGGATGACTCCCTCCTGAATGAGCTGCCGAATATAATGCACATGAGTCTCGATGTGCTTAGTCCTGTCGTGCAACACTGGATTGTTAGCAATCCGAATTGCACTAGTATTATCACCAAACAACCTCATCGGCGTCGTGCAATTAACTCCCAAATCCATTAGTAACCGCTGCAACCATACCAATTCGGAGCTAACTTCAGACATAGACCTGTATTCTGCTTCAGTTGAAGACTTAGAGACACGATCTTGCTTCTTGCAGCGCCAAGATATAGGAGATAAACCAAGTCTAACACACCAGCCTGAAGTAGACCGTCGGGTATCGACACATCCTGCAAAATCAGCATCTGCAAATGCCTCTAAAGTCATCTCACCATGACTGGGAAAGAAAATTCCCACATCTTGAGTACCCTGAAGATACCGCAAGATCCGATGCACGGCATCAAGATGCAGAGTTCTGGCCATCCCCATATATTGACTGACAACTTGAACTGCATATGCTATATCAGGTCGAGTAGAGCTTAAATACCTGAGACTCCCTACTATCGTACGATAGTTAGTTTGATCATCGAGAAGCTCACCACTTGATCTACTTAATTTTAAGTTCTGCTCCATAGGTGTAGGACATGGCTTGCAGTCAAGGAACTGATACTCAACCAGTAAATCCCGAACATACTTTTTCTGACTCACAAAAATGCCTTGTGTCGTGCGCTCGATTTCCAAGCCCAGGAAGTATGAAACATCTCCAAGCTCCTTCAGTTTAAATGCCTGATGTAATGTCTCCTTGAGTTCCTGTATACCAACATGATCACTCCCCGTGATGATCATATCATCAACATATAGTAATAAGACAGTGAGACCAGTCGTCGTTTGACGCAAAAACAAAGATGGATCATTCTGACTTTGCACAAAGCCAGCCTGCATAACAGTGCCATGGAATTTCTCAAACCAGGTACGTGGAGCCTGTTTTAGTCCATATAAAGACTTCTTCAATCGACAAACAACGTTAGGACCACCCTTCGAATACCCTGCTGGACATGCCATATAAATAGTCTCCTTCAGATCTCCATGCAGGAATGCATTTTTGACATCTAACTGAACCAGAGGCCAATTCCGCATTGCAGCTACAGCCAATACACATCGAACAGTCTGCATCTTCGCCACAGGAGCGAAGGTTTCATCATAGTCAATCCCATATTCCTGGCTGAACCCTTGAGCTACCAACCTGGCCTTATATCGATCAAGTGATCCATCTGGTTTAAGCTTCACAGTGAACACCCACTTACACCCAACAACAGACATATCCGGAGTTCTGGGGATCACCTCCCATGTCTCATTCTCTTCAAGTGCATCGATTTCTTCTATCATAGCATTATCCCACTCTGGTATACCACATGCATATCTGTAGTGAGAAGGTACATGAATGGGTTCAACAGCAAAGGTGACGGGATCCACAGCAAAGACGACGTAGTCATTATGGCGAGGAGGTGGTTGGCCCTTGTTTACCCGATCTGATCGACGAGGCCCGGCTGGCGGTGACGGAGGATCATTGCTTTCATCACTGCCTGAGCTAGAATCCAAGGACCCATCACTGCTGCTATTTAAGATGTCATGTGATGAGGAGTTGGATCCACTATGGCTACTACTCGATGACTCATCACTGCTACTGTCCAAGGATCCCACAGGGGAGGATGTCTCGGTACCATCCCCATCATGCAATGAAAGAGAGGGAGTAGGCTCGGCAGGAACAACACAAGGGGAACCAAATGTCACGGAGTCAGCAACCACCAAGGTTTCAAGAAAGGAAAGACTACGAGCAAACTCCTCACGTGAGGATTCCTTCTTGGTGGAGTAGTACATGACATTCTCCATAAATATAACATGATAACCAATTCGTAACCGTTGACCCTCCGGATCATAACATAGGTACCCCTTATGACGATCACTGTATCCCAAAAAAACACAACGAGCTGTCTTGGGGTCGAGTTTATGACGCTCCTTGCGAGGAAGTAGCACAAAACATAAGCACCCGAAAACACGTAGGGCGCCATAGTCAGGCAACTTGGAATACAACTTCTGATAGGGAGAAGAGTTATCAAGGACTGGAGTAATCTGACGATTAATGAGGTGAACGACAGTGTTAGCTGCTTCCACCCAAAATCGTGCGGGAACTCCAGAACGAAACAATAAAGCGCGTGTCAGTTCGAGGACATGGCGGTTTTTACGCTCAACCACGCCATTTTGTTGTGATACCCCTGGGCAAGACTGCTGACTGAGAATACCCTGCGAACGATAAAATGCAAGCAGCTCATTTGAACTAAACTCTCCACCAGGATCAGAACGAATAATCTTAATAGTCTTTTGGAACTGGGTCTGTATCATACGAACAAAGTCTCGGGCATGAGTAAGAAGCTCAGATTTATGCCGCAAAAAATATATCCAAGTGTACCAGGTATGGTGATCAATAAACAACGCAAAATAAAGAAATCCATTGCGAGATGGGACCTGCGATGGACCCCAAAGGTCCGTATGCACCAGGTCAAACGGAGCATCATAAACTGTAGAACTAGTAGGGAACGATCGTTGAGCAGCCTTAGCCTCAATGCAACTAATACATGGGGGAGGAGAAAATGAAGCAGCTCGAAAATTACCAGGCAATAATTTTTCCGAAAACATCTGTAATAAACGAGAAGAATGAGGATGCCCCAAACGGCAGTGCCAAAGATCCCAAACAGAATTCCGAACATCCGAACTGAGAGAATGTTTGACAGAAACAACAGGAAATGTAGAGGAGTTCATCCTACAACTATCACGGGAAACATCAAGTCGAGCATCAACATGATCACCAGCAGCCAGCTCACGCCTACACCCAGACAAGTCCCGCGAACGCAGAGACTCCATCACATATATGCGCCCATGCTTACGACCCCGGCCGAGTTCCATCCCCGTCCTCGAGTCCTGCACCACACACCCATTATTATCAAATTTTACATCACACCCATCCTCAGCAAGTTGACCCACAGAAATCAAATTCGGAACCAATCTAGGAGCATGAAGAACCCTATCCAGATGAAGCCCAGACTCCACAATCCGACCCATCCCAGTAACCGGTAAAATCGTACCGTCAGCCACTTGCAATCGTTGAGTCACCGGACGAAGCGATGTGAACGACCCTACACGATTTGTCATATGATTGAAAGCAGCTGAGTCAAGAAGCCAGTGGGGAGAGTTACCTGAACCATTACCAGTCGAGAAAGCGGAGTGCATCACCTCCTGAAGCGCCGAGTGGATCAGCTTGGTAAGCTCTTCCTTAGAGACACCTGTGACAGATGAAAAAGCACCGGGAGTAGGCGCGGTGCACACCTCAGTAGCAGCATAAGCAGCGGGTGCAGAACTAGGACCAGCAGAACGAGGATGTGAACGACGACCCCGTTTAGGACACTCGCTCAAGATGTGCCCAGCCTGACGACAAAAGTTGCACCAATTTCTTTTCCGGCAGAATGGCTGAATATGCCCAGGATCCCTGCAATAATGACAAAAGCGAACAGGGGCAGTCCCTTGACCACCAGGAGGACCATGACCAGAGGCACCCATCTGCGAGGATGAGGACTGAAAGTGTGGCCGAAAAGAGGTAGCCGCAAACACCGAGGAATTCTCAAGGGAGCGAGCAGAACCGGCGTCAACCTGTGCCTGACTTTTAAGCCGAATTTCTTCTCTGTAAAGCTCGGCCAGAATTTCATCCAACTCAGTCACATTACGGTGGAGAAGAGAAGCTCGAATGGGCTCATATTCTGGACGTAACTTCATAAGGAAGTGCATTGTACGACTACGCGTACGTTCCACAATAGTAGCTTCAGGAGTATGAGCGGTCGAGATAGATGCCGAGAGAAGATCGCTCTCGGTCCAGAGGTTCATGGCTTCCTGATAATATGAGCGGATATCCATACGACCCTGAGCCAACCCAGCAATGGCAGTTTCCAACGCAAACTGACGCGATGCATTAGCTTGACAGTTGGTGGTACATAGATGCTTCCACATAGCACTTGCCGTCGTAAAACGGCGCAGACTCAGCCCGGTAGGAACGTCCACACATGCCACAAGCCAAGTGATGACCTGTGCATTCTCCGCCTCCCAATCGGCAAACTCCTTAGCCTCGGACTCAGCCGGCTTAGGACGAGTACCCAGCAGCAATGGAAGGAGGCGCTTGCCTTGAACAAACGTACGGAATTGAAATTCCCATAAGGGAAAATTCTTTCCATCAAAGCGAGCCACAACAGCATCGGGCTTTCCTGAATCCATCGAGACTAAACAATAGCACAACACAATATTCTAGCGAGCCAAAATAAATAGCAATCCAAGTAGTTTCCACACAGCAGTCGAGCGGAGACTCCTTAGCCAAAATAAAGAGCCAAAATAGAATTCCAAGAATAAAAGAACCCAGGGAACAAAACCTGCGCAGCCAAGTAAGACTCCAAACCAAGAGGCAGCCGAAATCCCAATAAACAGAAAGCAGCCGAGAAGAAGAACCCTGGACAGCCGAGACAAAAGCTCCGAAAGCAAAGAGACGAGTTGGCGAACAGATACAGCACACAGCAGCTGAAACCCAAAGCAGCCGAAGAAGCCCACAACAGCCGAAAAACACACAGCAGCCGAAAACCTTAGAAGAGAGGCTCTGATACCATGTTAAGAACTCAAAATAAACACAAACACAACGCCAAGATTTACGTGGTTTCCCTGAGAATCAGGACTAGTCCACGGGAGAGATAGAACTCTCCAGAGTCACTCTTCTTCAACTTAAGTTTTCTGTGCATACAAGATACATATATATACGTTCGGCCTAGGGTATAAACCGAACCCTACTAGTTTATTTAGATAACTCCTGTAATTAAAGTAAATTACTAAAAGCTACCTAAATAAACTTAAGTCGTCACTTCAACAGTTTGGCCTTATCGTAATTTTTATGAAACATAAATAAAGTTTTTGGCTTTTACATATGAAAGAAAGTTTTATGTCGTGAGATAGTTTAGTTTATACTTTCAATTTAATCCAATCTAATAATTTTATTCTTTTTGCTCGGTTAAAATTGGTTTAAATAACCAAACTAAAACATATCATTTAGCCTTGCACATGTATCTTATGCTTTGTTATCACATCCATGAAAATTATTAAGATTGCAAGGCTAGATGATATGAAAGAAAGTTTAGCCTTGCATATGTATCTTATGCTTTGTTATCATATGAAAGAAAGTTTTATGTCGTGAGATAGTTTTGTTTATACTTTCAATTAAATCCAATCGAATAATTTTATTCTTTTTGCTCAGTTAAAATTAGTTTAAATAACCAAACTAAAACATATCATTTAGCCTTGCACATGTAACTTATGCTTTGTTATCACATCCATGAAAATTATAAAGATTGCAAATGCAAAACTTTTCTGAAATTTAAGATACCAATACATTTCATTTGGATCATTGAGTTGAATATAAAGTCTCAACCCTAAATCTATACCATCCAACTTTTGTCACTTGCTAATCCCATTTTTGTCGGTTTCGGAGCTGAGGTTCTTATCTACCTAGCAAACCATTATAAAAAGCAAATTACAATAATATATGTTTCCCTCTCCATAAACGATTGTATTCTTTTTGTTTAATATATCTCCCCCTCCGTTAATTTTTTTGGATAATATGATGTGACCAAAGAGGGATTTGTAAAGAAATGCAAGAACTTTGATGTGGTCCAAAGCAGGGCATTAGTTGTTTTTCTAGCTTAAGTTCCTTTTTTCTTGACAAATAGTTGATAATGTGCTATGATGTTTGTCCTTGTTATAAGCAAACATCATATATCATATGCTTACCCTGCTATAAATTTCTTTAATGACAAAAATACCTATATCTTTATCGGTAGATAGTTTTGCATTCTAAATTTGATAACAATTCTTTTTATGTGATGAAAGAATCTGAATCAAATTCAGAAAAAAATTTGACTTCCTTTTGTTATGATTTTCACCTTGATCATCTCATAATTTGTGATACAATTATGATACTCTTAAGGGCTAATACCACAGGAAATACCATCCTTTAGAGAAAGTGCCATTTATATTACATCGTTTTCGAAATGCCATTTGTATACTAAAATGTCTTCTCTGTTAGTTGGGCGTTAAACATAACTGTGCGACTTTTCAACGCACAGTCAGCGCTTACTTGGATCCTACGTGGCTTGCTGACGTGGTTTATTTACTGGGGAAAAAAACCAAGGTAAAAGTGAAAACCGACTCGGGCTCCCCTTTACTCTTTTCATTCTCAATCTTTCCCCTCTTCCTCCACTGCGAAACACAGAAGAACCCTAGCTTCGCATAGGGAAAAAATTTCCCTAAATCGACGAGCTGGGCGGAATCAATCGGCGTGCGAGTAGAGGCGAAGAAGTCGGATCGTTGCTGGGAGTGAGATCGGAGGAGCGGAGCTGTCGAATCGTCGCCTCCGCCCCTGCTCTGCTCTCCCCGGCGATTACCCATCATCGTCTTTAACCCCCCTCCTCCTCTGAGTCCTCTTTGCAAGTGGCGGTTGTTTGATTGAGAAACCCGAAACCAAGATCCCATTTATTCACTCCCATTCCCCCACCCCATCCCTTGTCCCTGTCGACCCACCATCCTTCGGTTTCCTATCTCTCTCTCCACCTCTCTATGTCGGCGTCCCCGATGAACTGTAGGTCTCTGCGTTTGGATCGATTTGCAGGGTGCGGAGATTGGGGCCTTCCTAAGCTCCAGCGTCGCCGCCGTCCAAAGCTTCGCCACTTGCAGAGAGGACTCAGAGGAGGAGGGGGGGTTAAAGACGACGATTGGGTACCGGGAATCATTAAAAGGAGCGAGGTGTGCGCAGGGTGGTATCCTGCGCCACGCTCTGCCGCAACTGATCTGGGCCGAACAGAGCGACGGCGGTGCGGCGGCGGAGGAAGGGGATGGACGAGGGATGGCGGCGGCGGCGGAGGAATTGGGAGAAGGGGAAGGACGGAAAGAGGAGCGAGGCCATTTGTAGGGTTTGGAGGAGAAGGAAGCAGCGGCCATGCTGGTTTTGAGGGATGGCATGGCGGTGGCCGGATTTAGGTTTCAATTTTGGGGGAGGAGGAATGCGCTGTTAATCAGAGAAAACCAGGGACGCACAAAAAAACGAAAAATTGGAGGGATCGATCGATGTTTGTGTGAAAGAAGAAGGAGAGGTTTTTTTTTTTTGGTGTGTTGCTGTTCTTGTTAAAAAGTATTTTTAAAATTTTAAAGCATTTTTTCCAACATGACATCCACGTGTCGCCTACGTGGACACAAAGTGGGCCACCGTCAGGTCAACCGTCAATTCTAACGGTCAACATAAATTCGCGTAACACAAATGACACAAACCTTTAATAGATTGGAATATTTTTGTGTTTTCGAAAACGATATAATATAAATGGCACTTTCTCTAAAGGATGGTATTTCCAGTGGTATTAGCCCTACTCTTAACTAAAAGTTTAATAAACCTTTCAAAGACCAGTCAAACTTCCAAATCACATGTGTTTATAGCATGAAAAATGTAATTTAAGTATTAAACAATACTGGAAAAAATGTAATTTTATAAGGTGAAGGGAAGATAAAAAAATTAAAAACCAATAAATAAGGGGAATAGAGAAGTGGATAATGCATCCTTTTCCACCCACCTTGTAAGCGAGAGGCGGCAAAGGACAGGAGGATCCACCTCGACAATGCGCAAAGGTAAAAAAAAAGGAAAAGGTGGAGAGGGAGACTAATGAAAAGTATCTACTTTGTACATTGTGGCATCCTCCTCTAATGGAGAGGGCGGCTAAGAATCTTAATTAAGATTAATACTAATGAAGAATATAAAATAAAATAAAAAATTGTATTAAAGCTTCGTTCCTATCTCTTGTGATAGAGTTTGGTTGCATACGAATGGCCGTTTTGCTTACTGTTAATTTTGTTAAATTGTTGTCCGGTCATGTCCTATGAACTTATGTTGGATAAAAGAATTTAGTAAATTTGACAAAATGTACTGAATTAGCTCTTGATATCTTAATACGTGATTCGATAGACATAGTCGTTTAACACGATATTGTCTGGTGGTGGAGAGATAGAAGGATTAAGACATATTCCTACTCCTTTGCCTTTTTGTGGGAAGAAAGTGTGTGATTTAATACTCGGTTAAAGGGGAGCGTCACCCATGAGCAAGTATATCAAATTGATAGTTAAGTAAATTGTTTAATTAAGGCAAAGCAAGCTAGTTAATGACGAAAGGAAATGAGAAGAATTCAACAGAACGAAAAGTGATTGAGACCTCGTCCTAGGAAAGGTTAAGAACATTAACAAGTTTGCAATGCTTCATGTTCTTTTATGTATTTAGTAAAATTTCATAACAAGGCACTAATTTTTCACCTCAATGATAAAACTGACATATTCTTTTATCGAGTTGATAGATTTGATACTAGATTGAATTTGCGTTTATTCGTTATGAGTTACTTTTGACGTAAGTTGTAGAATTGCATGACGGAATTGGTTATAGGATTAGGGGGAATAACAGGATCCGTCTGATAATATTTTGTTCTCTAATTACGTACGTTTAATGTCTACCACCTTTCATCTATGAACAGTTAGCCAATTAACCATGAACATGATATGCTTGAGTGCTCTTTAAATATTGAAGAAGCTTGAATATCGTTACATGACTGATCATCTTCAATCAAATAAAGAAAAATATCACCCAAAATTCATTAGTTATCACTTATCATGGTCATTGTCGAGCTCATCAACAGTAAAGCTCCAATTTTCACCACCTCCATCGCAAAAATATCAACTACGAGTCGTTTAGACTCCCGTCCTCATCTTCGATATCACCACTAAAAAAATATTTTTGTGTTCTCAAGTTGACGATCGTGTGAAAAAAGAGTTGAGGAACTTGTTAACGAAAAGGGTAAATTATTAGTGAAATTGTAGTAAAAGGGATACTCATTTTACTCATTCAAAAATTAGTCTATGATTTCTATATTATTATCTTTGAATAATGTGAGGATCTTTTTTTCCAAAATATTAGTAGAGGTTGTTAAGGCATTTGATGTTTTTGAGATTACTCCAAAAGAAAGTAGAGGGAAAAAAATATAATAAACAAAACCAAGAGCAATGAAGAAAATGCTGTTGGTAGTGGTGGGAAAATGGGAATGGGGGTGAGAAACTACTAACTAGAGAGAGAAACAAACATGCATTGAGAGAAGGAGAGAGAAAGCAAGGAGCTAGTCGTTTCATTTCCCTGTACCCATTAGAGATTGAGAAACAGAGACTGAGAAAGTGAGCTTCTTTGTTGTAATTTTACAGAGCAAAAGAACTGAAAAGAGAAAGGAAAGCAAAGAAAAGAGATTTCTCCGTTCTGTGGTAAAGATGGAGATTAAGTTGAGAAGAAGAAGCAGAGCTCAGTAAAGAAAGGTTCACCAATTGCAACCTCCTTCGTTCTTCTTGGGTTAGTTTCTTTTTCATGGCGATTGTTTTGTTGGCTTGTGTGATTCTTTATTAGCCTGCAGACAAGTCAGTAGCCCTTGCAGGATTTTTTTTAAAGTTTATATTCCAGTGTTTGATATCTCTAGCGTCTTTTGGGTGGAGTTTTCAATGGTGGATTCTTTCTTTTTTATTAATAGTTGTTGCTGTTTGTGAGCCATCGCCAACCAATTTCTCATTATTCCCGGCAAGCTTTTGATATCTGGGTTTTGCATGCAAGGTATTTGATGAAATGGGTCAGTGGAAGGTTTTAGTGGGATGGCGATGAAACCAAGAGTTAGCTTTTTACTAATCGTCTTCTTTCTAATTGAGTTTCTCGTTTTATTGCTTATTCAATCTTCTTGATTTCTTCCTCCGAATCTCTGATTGCTTAGTAGTGGTCTGTTAGTGTTCTAATTTGAATTTTGGCTTCCTGGGTACAGTGATTCATGCAAAAAGGATTCTGACCTCCTAGATAACCTCCTAGTTCTGGTGAGTCTTCTCTAATTGCATTTTAGGACACTTAGATTTATGAGTCAATGACTTTCCCCATTGTTGATTGTCAATTGTTGATGTTGAGTGTTCATCTTTGTCAGCTGAGTTGGAGTTTTCGAACATGGGAGTTCAGCAACATCATTTCTATGGCACCAAGCCACTGAAATTTCAATTTCAAGACCAGGATTCGTGCTCGAGTCAATCGACTGGTCAATCATACCCTGAAGTCGGAAACATGGGAGAAGGTAAGACACAGCAACACTGTGATATGATTTTACTGAAAATTGATACAAAATTATTACCACGAGAATCGAACTAGGGTTAAGCTTCTTTGTTTACGTGTGTCTTTGTGATGGTTAGCAACTGATGAAGCTTGTGGAAAGCCAGTGGGTGGTGGTCAGACTGGTAAACTATACTCACAAGTAGGACCTCAGGAGTTCATCTTCCCTGCTTATCAAGTTGACTATGGCCAATCTGTTGTAAGTTCATACTTTTGCTTGTGCTTTATAGTATAAGAAAATGGATCAGACAATCTTACATAGTCGTGATCACTATCTCAGGCACGTATTCCACTCGCATATGCTGAACCATATTATGGGGGTATCCTAGCTGCTTATTCACCAACGGTAAGTGACTATCTGTATGGATTCTGTTTGTTCATTTATGTATTGTGTTTTTTGTTTGATAGATTGACTGCAAAATCAAATTTAAAAAGGGCAAAGAGATAGAATCGGCTTCATCTGTTAACCCGAAAGATGAGAGTGGTTTGCAGAAATTCATCACCAATCTAAAACCTTGTTGTGGCTGTAGAGTCAGATTACTGATAACGTCAGACCTGAAAATATGTGCAGACTATTTTAGTTTCCCTGGAAACTCTATAGCTGCAAAATAGTTTATCCCAACCCATCCTTAGTTAGACAAGAATCACGCCCCTCAAATGCGATTCTTCAGTGTGTAAACCGTGCTTTTTGGTGTGCTGATAATATTCATTACATTTGATGCTGACCCTTCAAGCTCTTCACTGGAAAAAAGGTTGATCTGGTGTGAAACCATTAAATGAAAGTTTTTTTAAATATATCCTGTCTTGCTTAGGAATCTTTTTTACTCCATTGTGCCCCTTTACCTTATTCTTTAGCTGGGAAGTGGGGGGCTTCTTTCTTAAAATTACTGGGAACTAGTACTAATTAGTCCATGGCTTTCCTGCTTTTTTCAAAGGAGCACCTGAACTGTGCTTCTTCTGCCCCTGAATACTTCCCCAAATCGACCATTTCTGTCAGAGTCGATAGAATTTGTGGTTAGATGTAGGCCCACATTTACTGTCAGAAGTATCATTGGCTTAATGCCTCCGTCGGGATTCATTTGGACAATTGTTTGCGGCCGATGTTGCTGCAGTGCTAAGTTGGGCTGCCTGTCTGAAGCCAGATCATGAAGTTCAAGGGCTCATTTCAGGGAAAAGCAGAGTTCAGGTGCTCGTTTGAGAAATTACAAAACCTAAGGAGCAAAATTTGCATAAATCCATTTATGTACTTGGGCAATAAACTACTTCTTTTCCAAGGAATTTATGCAAAATGATATATAAGTGGTAAAAAGCAAGGTTATTCCTGTATTTGGATTCTGGTCCCCCTCTCTAAGCTGTAGCTGGGCATCTTGTATTAAACCACACTGCAACCATACTTATTGTCACCATGCAAAGCTGTGTATTTCTTTGAACTTTTGCTATCCTCTTCAACTTCATTGTTCATCAATGATTTGGCTGCAGGTCCATCCCTCACAAGTATTTGGAACGGCTGCAACTCGAGTGCCCCTTCCTCTTGATCTGACTGAAGATGAACCCATCTTTGTCAATGCCAAACAGTACAACGCGATCCTCAGGAGGAGGCGCTACCGCGCGAAGCTCGAAGCTCAGAACCGGCTGGCCAAAAATCGTAAGGTAAATGCAAACCCTGTGATTGTGCTGCTCCAATTCAGTGAATGAAATGGAAGCTAAAGATATAAAGCATACCACCCTCTAAAGATCTAGAAACAAAGTCAAAGAAAAAGATAGGATCTTTCATTTCGTTGTTATCATTACCTGGAACTACTTTTTTTTATTCCTCTGCAGCCGTATCTTCACGAGTCAAGGCATCTTCATGCAATGAGGAGGGCTAGGGGTACCGGTGGGCGTTTCCTCAACACGAAAACACCAGATGAAGATTCTTCGAGGCACGAGCTCACAGGATACGGCCAGCCTAGATCATCCGGTAACTACCCGGAGTCCTCTGAAGTTCATAAGGGGGAGAATCGTCGAGATGGTTGTGCTTCGACCACCTCTTGCTCAGACATCACCTCCAACAATGACGACGATGGGGCATTCCACCAGCAAGAGTTCAGGTTCTCCGGATACCTGGCATCATCGTCTCACGTCGGTGGGACCATTCAAGGGCGCCGCGTCCACTAAGAGAGAGGGGGAAAGAAGAGAGGGCCTCTATGCAGCTCATCTCATCACCTCTCTCCCTCACGGGGCTCATTGCCCTCTGGGAAGTCATCCTTGGCTCAGTTCGTTTCTGTGTAATTCGGGTTCGTTTTGCTTGCTTGTCGAAGAAGTTATTGATGCTTGATTGCCTTCTTTCTCAGAACTTATTAATCAGTCGTGCTTTGTATTTTGCATTTGTGCCTAAAAAAACTCTTGTCTGGACTATGGAGGCTCGAGTAATTGATTGTGAATGGTAACTCTGTTCTGGAGGTTCTGCTTGTGATATCGCTTTCCCTCCCGGAAGCCGTACTTGCCGGAATATGTGGCCGCCGGTCATCCTGCCGGGCTGGTTCTTCCCACTTCTCATTTCTCAATCTCTTTTGCTGGATTATTTATGTTGTTTTTTTTATAGAAATGTTGTTAAATGTGGATAAAAATTTCAAAAAGAAAATTATCGAATTCAATTAAGAATGTTACTTGAATATGATTTCCAGAATTAAATTCCTACCATCTATAAACGTTTCAATTGGCAGCAGTATTTTCGATGCACAAAATTTACTTCGATTAATTATTTAAATACTATTTTCAGTGTAAAAAGTAATTATAACCAGCTTTATGGGAGAATTAATATCTAAAAATAACAAAGTTTTGGCCCATTCAGTTACGAACACTCCGTAAAATTAGTTTTATCAGTTTGGTTTTTCACTGCTGTTATTTTACCCAAATCCCTCAATTTCTTCGTCACCTTAATCGTCTAACCGGCCGTCGAATCTCACCGTCTCCGACGATCGTCGCCGAACATTTTGTACAGGATCGGTGTGTCTGCATTTCGGGAGTCCTTTCCGAATTTCCACAGGATCAGTCCGCATTGCCTGCCTGCCTCGTTCCCGATTTTGATGGTTTCTTTCACCACCGTGGCCGTCCGGCTTGCTGTATTTGTCCGATGAGCGGTTCCTTCTCTCGTTACAATGGCGTGCATGAAGCTGGGATCGAAATCTGAGGCCTTCCACCGGGATGGCCATAACTGGTACGTCTCTCTAATTTCTCTTCTTTTATTAGTGGCCGCAATTGGAATATTGATCGTCACCCAAAATTTTTGTAGGAAGTGGCTTTCCATTGTTTAGCAGAATTAGAGATTGGGGTTGTTCTGGTTATGGCGAATTTTTTCCTATGAATCCAGATTTGACAATTCCAAACGCCACTAATGATTCCTTACTGAATCTGAATGTTGAAAATTTTCATTTCCACCTTGAACTTTTCTCACTTGGCTTTTGTGTTAGTTTCAGATGCCCCCCTTTCAAAAATTGGTTTCAAATAAAACCCTGCAATTCTGCTGTTTTCCTTCTGCAGGTTTTGCTCATCTGGGCTGCAAAGTGATTGCATAGTTGAAGTCGGAGAATCGTCGTTCCATCTCCACAAGGTCTGTTCTTCTGACTGCATATCTCTTATCTTAACCTTGCTTTTGTGTCCTGAGCTGCAAAAATGGTTTCTTCCTTAGATGCAGAGTAGTTTTCTTTCCTGAGAATTTAGTACCTGTTCATCATCTGCGCATGTGTAATTGAGGTTCTTAAGCTTTTTATTCCTCTCCTTAGAATTGTCATACAAAATTTGGCAGCATTCTGGAAAGTTCATGGATGCTTATGCAGAGTTGTACTTTAAGTCTGTTTTTATAGTTTTTCAACTTCCTCCTTTCTTTTGGCAGTTCCCATTGCTCACCAGAAGCAAGCTGTTGGAAGATCTCATAGCAGAACAATCTACCGACAACGGAACCACTTGCATCCTTCAGCTCGACGATCTCCCTGGTGGAACAAACAGCTTCGTGCTGGTGGCCAAGTTCTGCTATGGTGTCCGAATTGAGCTTGATGCACTCAACATAGTCCGTCTCCGATGTGCAGCAGAGTACCTTGGCATGACCGAAGAATATGGCGAAGGAAACCTCATATCGCAGACAGAAAATTTCCTGAAAGAGGTATTCAGCCACTGGACAGACTCTCTTCAGGCTCTAGAAACTTGTGAAGAAGTTCTTCCACTAGCAGAAGAGATCCACATTGTCTCGAGATGCATCCACTCGTTAGCAATGAAAGCTTGTGCTGACCCAAGTTTGTTCAGCTGGCCAATGTCAGCACGCAGCAGAGATGCTCCTCAGAGCCCTGAGGAAGGAAATGTGTTCTGGAATGGGATTTGGACTTCAGGGAAGTCAAATTCAGCAGGTGATGATTGGTGGTACGAGGATGTTTCGTTCCTTACACTACCACTATACAAGAGGTTGATTCAGGCGGTGGTCTCGAATGGTATGAAACCCGAGAAGGTGGCCGGCGCCCTAATGTGTTATGCTAGAAGGTACTTGCCTTTGCTTGGACGACAGTCGAGCTTCCAGAATGTGAAGCAGGATGCACTTGGTTCGACAATTAAGACGACTCCACAGGCGGATCAAAGGAATCTGCTTGAAGAGATTGTGGAGCTTTTGCCTGATCAGAAGGGCATTGCTCCAACTAAGTTTCTACTCAGGCTTTTAAGGACCGCGATTCTGCTCCATGCTGGGCCATCATGCAGAGAGAATTTGGAGAAGAGGATTGGAGCCCAGTTGGACCAAGCGGTTTTGGAAGATCTTCTGATACCGAATGTGGGTTACTCGAGTGAGACTCTGTATGATATTGATTGCGTCCAGAGGATGCTTGATCATTTCATGATGGTGGACCGCGATGATCCTCCGACAACAAATTTCATGTTGGATGAGGGTCAGCTTCTTGGTGGTGATGGTGGTGGGTCGCAGTCATTTGCTCCAGTAACATTGGTTGCAAACCTTATTGATAATTTTCTTGCGGAGGTTGCTCCTGATGTCAACTTCAGGCTAGCCAAGTTCCAGTCGCTGGCTGCATTGATTCCTGATTATGCCAGGCGAATCGACGATGGAATCTATCGTGCGATTGATATCTACCTTAAGGTAAACAAGTGCATTCATGTTCAAGTCGTTACTTTGTGTGTTAAGAAGTTAAGATCATTCAGAACTGATTCTCATCTCTATGGTTGCCGCTCAGGCTCATCCATGGCTGACTGATTCCGAGAGAGAGCTTCTCTGCAGGCTAATGAACTGCCAGAAGCTCTCCCTCGAAGCAAGCACTCACGCAGCACAGAACGAGAGGCTCCCACTTCGCGTCATTGTCCAAGTATTATTCTTCGAACAGCTCAGGCTACGGACCTCAGTGGCTGGGTGGTTTTACGTTTCTGACAACCTCGAGAACTCGCAGAACCTGGCATTGACGAGGAACGACGACGGGATACAAGAACACGGGGAAGAAGTCGATGTGAGGGAGAGAATCGTGGAGCTGGAAAAGGAATGCATGAGCATGAAGCAAGAGATCGAGAAGCTGATGAAGAACAAAGGGAGCTGGAACATGTTTCTGAGGAAGTTGGGGTTTGGCAAAACGAAGAAGGCAAATGGCGCTCAAAAACCCAGAAACGTTAAGGAATCTTCGGCCATGGAGGATTCCACAACGCCATTGATGGACGGTGGTGGAGTTGTGGATGATGGTGATAGAAACAATGGGAAGTCAGGGAGGTTGGATTGATTTTGAAGATATAATGAGAAAATGGTGATTGATTCTGTTTTCTCATTCTTTTTGTTGGGATGAAATAATAGTGTGATTCATTTTGTGTCACTACTCTTTTTTTACATTTGTTACCATAAATGATCTAACTGGAGGAGTGTTTTCCACTTTTGCTAGATTGGGTTTAAACTAATGGTGTAAATTATGAAGGTCTAGGGAATGATGGTGGTACTAGTAAGTATAGGTGTCAAAACATAGCCCGACCCGATTAACCCGCCCGATCAACCCGACTCGCAACCCAACTAACCCGCAACCCGACTAACCCGCAACCCGATTAACCCAAACTCGATTGACCCGCAACCCGACTGACCCGCAACCCGATTAAACCGAACCCGATTGACTCGAACCCAACTAACCCGTAACCCGACCAACTCAACCCGAATATCATCTAATTCACTTAAATAATTATAAAAATATACAATACATAGTTTTTCAAAATAAAGTTTTTCATTCTAAACTTAAGTAAAATTATTTTTTCATTTCGTATAAGAAATTTTAAAAATATGAAACTCACTTGATATTACGTATTTTAAGAAAATTACAAAAATTGAAACATGAAGGTCACTTGAGATCATGACAATATTAATATAATATATAAATTAAAATTTTGGTTAATTTTACTATTCAATAAAATTATCAATTAAATATAAATAAAGTAAAGTAATGTATTTGGTAATTTGATGTTTTTAAAAGAAGAGGGAAATTTTGGTGTATTCAAATTTTCGGGAAGAGAAAGAAGAGAGAAATTTGGTTTTTTGAATTTTTTAGAAAAGAAACAAGTTAGAATTTTGGTGGTTTTGATATGTGGGAAGAGAAAGAAGTGGGAAAGTTTGATTTTTTTTATTATGAAAGAGAAATAAGGAGGGAAACTTTTGACTTTTCAACTTTTTGTAGAAGGAAAGAAGAGGGTAATTTGGTTCTTTCAATTTTATGGAAGAGAAAGAGGAGGGAAAATTGAGTTTTTCTAATGTATGGAAGGAGAAAGAAGAAGGGAAATTTTAGTATTTTTGTGAAAAGAAATAATGAAACAAATTTGGTGTTTTCAATTTTTTGGTTTTTCATAATTTTAGCTTTTGAAATATGAATCTTTAACTTTTATATGGAGGGCATGACTAGTTAAAATTATTCTTATATGCTTTGAAGGCTAATAAATAAATTAACCATTAGTTACAACAATTTATACTAAACTTGATAAGTAATCTTTGACGGTTCGTTCTTTAGGATATAAAGTATATGGTTAGGGTATAAGGTATAAGGTACATATGGTTTAGGGTGTATATGGTTAGAGTATAAGATATTGATGGTTTTGACGGTTCTAAGTTTTTTATTAACATATGGTTACTTGAAGTCTTTAACGGCAGGAGATCCCTTTTTAATTTATGTTTATGGTACGTGGTTAGGGTACAAGGTATGTGGTGTAAAGTATAGGATATATGGTTAGGGTATAACAATTAGCAAATATCACTTTTTATCTATGTTTTGAAAATCAAAGTATGAATTTCACTTTTAAATTAACTATACTAGCAAAATCACAACTCAAGGACATATGATTAGGGTATAGGTTATGTGGTTAGTGTATAATGTATTGATGGTTTAGGGTATACAATCAACAACATATACTAACTTAATATTGTTGATTGAGGGTAAAGCTAAGTGTATAGGATATATGCTATTGAGTAAGTTATGATTGAAGTCACAATAATTTTACTAAATTTGATAGCTAATCTTTAATGGTTCAATTTTTAGGATAATTCGAACAATTTTACAAATAACTCGTTTGGCAACAGTTTACTAAAGTTATTTGGGCAATGAGTTATTTTGAAATAACTCCTTTTATCACTATGCTTTTGCCAAATACCACACGCCAAATACCAAATTTGCATGGTTATACTAAACGAGATACTTTAATCCAATTACTACTGAATTAATACTAAAATATCAAATAAACAATTAACGGTGTCTTTTGGTTGCAAATATTGATATCACCATTACTATTAGCTATAATACTTTACCAATTATGATTAATTACATAACAAGTTTGCAAGTCATACAAATTGATTTAACATTTTGACTAGTATTTTTAAAAAAAATAAAGTATATATATACGAGGTAGAAATAAATTGGTTAAAAGGTTGAGAAAATATTTTAAATTAGTGTAATAAAATGTGTAAGTTGGTTATGAGTAATGAATTAAGTTACTTGATGCTCTGGCCGGAACAACCCGAAACACGACCCGCCCGCAACCCGCCCGACCCAAAATTCGATGAACCCGCAACTCGATGAACCCGCAACCCGTTTGAACCTGAACCCGATGAACCTGAACCCGATGAACCCGCAACCCGACTAACCCGCAATCCGTTTGAGCCCGAACCCGATTGAACCCAGCCCGAACCTGCCGAACCCGCCCGATTGACACCTATACTGGTAAGGCAACTCAAATTTTCATTTCAGAACTTTCTTTCATATCTTTGCTTTTTCACTCTTAAATGTATGAGTTAGGGGAACAGCTAGTGGAAAGCCTTGGGCAACGGTTTGGTTCATAATTTCTTAAATAGCCGACCAATCGGTTATCGGTTATTTCATATAACATTAAATAGGATTCATTCAATATTTGGAATTTGGATTGAATCGAATCAAACCAAATATAAAGTGATCCCGTTTTGATTTCATGAACCTCAAAGATTAAGTAAAAAAGCTTATTAAATTGGTAGTGTTATAAAACTAATGGAAATGTAAGCAACTACAAGAGAGGATTGGAGGAGGAAAGACACAAAAGAAGTGAGGGGAATAGTTCTTCTTATTCATACTCCATTTGTGATACAATAGTGTGCTCTATTTATAGGCCCCATTTGGTAACCACTACACCCTTACATCAATGCATATAAATTAGAGATAATAATATAGGAATGGGAGTTACATGTAACTCCCAAGTGAGCATCTAATGTGGTAGGCCATTGATCATCCATATATTAATATTTACATAATACTCCCCCTTGGATGACCACTAGATTGCATTATTACGCTATCTCATGCTGCCTCATTAAAAACCTTACCAGGAAAACCCAGTGGGAAAAACCATGGTTAAGGGAAAAAGAGTGCAGCGCGTATATGCTCCCCCTCATGACCACATCAGCTCAAGTCTTTGAGTCGTCGAACTCCAATTTCACGAACAAGCTTTACAAAGATTGTCGTCGGGAGTGACTTGGTGAATAAATCTGCTAGATTCTCACTTGAACGAACTTTTTGAACAATTATTTCACCACTCTTTTGAAGATCATGAGTGAAAAAGAACTTGGGTGGAATATGTTTTGTTCTATCTCCTTTAATATATCCTTCCTTTAATTGAGCAATGCATGCTGCATTATCTTCATACATGATCGTCGGGATCATTTTTCCTAGAGATAGTCCACACGATTCTCTGATGTGTCGAATTATAGATCTTAACCAAACACATTCACGACTTGCCTCGTGAATTGCTAGGATTTCAGCATGATTGGATGATGTGGCTGTTATAGTTTGTTTTGTGGATCGCCACGAAATAGCTGTACCACCACAAGTGAACAAATATCCTGTCTGAGATCTACCATTGTGGGGATCTGAGAGATATCCTGCATCTGCATATCCCACTAAATCCATCTTCGATGCACTCGAATAGAACAAGCCCATATCAGTCGTTCCTCGAAGGTAACGGAGTAAATGTTTAACTCCATTCCAATGTCTTTTAGTGGGAGAAGAGCTATATCTTGCCAATATATTCACAGCAAACGATATATCGGGTCGTGTGTGACTGGCTAGATACATTAATGCTCCTATTGCACTAAGATATGGCACTTCAGGGCCAAGCAGATCTTCATCACTTTCTCGAGGTCTAAATGGATCTCTTTTCACATCAAGTGATCTTACAACCATTGGATTACTCAACGGGTGTGATTTGTCCATATAAAATCGCTTAAGCACTTTTTCAACATATCCTTCTTGATGCACAAAAATACCATCCTTCAAATGTTCAATCTGTAATCCAAGACAAAACTTTGTTCTTCCTAAATCTTTCATTTCAAACTCTTTCTTCAAGCAATCAACTGCTTTTGGAAGCTCTTCGGGAGTTCCAATGATGTTTATGTCATCAACATAAACTGATATTATAACAAACTCACTACCCGATTTCTTTAGAAAAACACATGGACAAATAGGGTCATTCGTGTATCCTTCTTTCATCAAATATTCACTGAGACGATTGTACCACATTCGTCCAGATTGTTTCAATCCATACAAGGATTTGTTCAATTTGATAGAAAAATTTTCTCGAGAATGTGTTTTGTTCGCTTCTGGCAAAGTGAATCCTTCAGGGAGTTTCATATATATATATCATTCTCAAGTGATCCATACAAATAGGCTGTCACAACATCCATTAGACGCAGATCTAGTCCTTCTCGAACTGCTAGACTAATCAAGTATCGAAACATAGTTGCATCCACCACAGGGGAGTATGTCTCCTCATAATCAATGCCAGGTCTCTGTGAGAATCCTTGTGCGACAAGACGTGCTTTATATCTCACGACTTCACCCTTTTCATTTCGTTTCCGCATAAAAACCCATTTGTATCCCACTGGCTTTACGTTTTCTGGTGTAAGGACTACCGGTCCAAAAACCTTTCGCTTTGAAAGCGAGTTTAATTCTGCCTCAATGGCCTCTTTCCACTTTGGCCAATCATCTCTTGACTTGCATTCATCAATAGATCTTGGTTCATGATCCTCATTTTCATTCATCACACTCAAAGCTGCAGCGTAAGCAAAAACATCGTCGACGATTATTTTACTTCGGTTCCAACATTTTCCATCCAAGACATAATTGATTGAGATCTCTTCATTATCAAAACTTTCAGGTACCTGATGTTCTTCGGGAACTACAATCTTAGTTATGCTTGGGGACTTTTCTTGACCTTTCATATCCTCAATTTGACCAACTTGATTCATAGCTCCTTTTCTTTTTCGAGGATTTTTATCCTTGGAACCTACTGGTCTACCACGCTTCATTCGTGGTTTAGATTCATTTGCAATTTCAGATTGTCCAACAGGGACATCAACTTTCACTGGAGCATTTACAGCTGGTATGTGTGACTTTGTCACTCTCTTCTGGTCAGTAAAAGAATCCGGCAGTTGGTTTGCTAAACCTTGTAAATGAATTATCTTTTGAACTTCCAGTTCACATTGTCTAGTACGAGGATCAAGGTGAGATAATGATAATTCATTCCAACAAATATCTTTTCCCAGCTGTTTGCTCTCACCCCCTAATGTTGATTCGTCAAAATGACAATCAGCAAAACGAGCAGTGAATAAATCTCCCGTCAAGGGTTCTAAGTATTTTATGATTGACGGGGACTCATATCCAACATAAATTCCCAACCTCCTTTGAGGACCCATCTTAACACGCTGTGGTGGAGCAATAGGGATGTAGACGGCACACCCAAATATTTTTAGATGGGAAATATTAGGTTCCTGACCAAAAACCATTTGCAAGGGGGAAATTTCATGATAACTTGTTGGCCTTATGCGAATTAATGTTGCTGCATGCAATATAGCATGTCCCCAACAAGAAATTGGCAAGCTTGTTTTCATAAGCAATGGTCTTGCAATAAGTTGCAAACGCTTAATAAATGATTCTGCAAGGCCATTTTGTGTATGAACATGTGCTACAGGATGTTCAACATCAATGCCAGTGGACATACAATAGTCATTGAAAGTTTGTGAAGTAAATTCACCAGCATTATCTAGACGTATTTTCTTGATTGGAAAATCAGGAAAATGTGCTCGTAGTCGTATCAATTGGGCAAGTAATCTAGCAAACGCCAGGTTGCGAGTTGATAGTAAGCACACATGTGACCATCTAGTTGATGCATCAACTAAAACCATAAAATATCTAAATGGTCCACATGGTGGGTGAATTGGCCCGCATATATCACCATGTATACGTTCTAAAAATGTGAGAGATTCACTCCTTACTTTCACAGGTGATGGCCGTATAATTAACTTGCCACGAGAACATGCAACACATGGTACATCTTTAAACTGATAAATTTTGTGACCTTTCAATGGATGTCCACATGTATTGGCAATGATTTTTCGCATCATAATCAATCCGGGATGGCCTAACCGGTCATGCCAAACTATAAAATTATCAAGATTTGTAAACTTCTGGTTTACCACTGCATGTGTTTCAATTGTACTAATAAACGTGTAGTACAACCCAGAAGAAATAGCAGGCAATTTCTCCAATATATGTTTTTTATCGGAGACCATATTTGTTATCATAATATACTCTTTATTCTCTTCTTCCTTTGTCTCAATATGATATCCATTTCGGCGAATATCTTTGTAACTCAATAAATTTCTTTGGGACTTTGAAGAGTATAAGGCTTCATTGATATACAACTTGGTTCCTTCTGGTAACAATACACTAGCTCTTCCGGAGCCTTCAATTAGATTTGTACTTCCAGATATAGTACTAACATTTGCTTCTCGCATTTCAAGATGAGAAAAATATTTCTTATCCTTCAAGATTGTATGTGTCGATGCACTATCAATAAGACACACATCATGGTTTTTTATCTTGGTGCCAAGCATGGGAATATTCATTCTTCACAAAAGATAGAAAGTAAATCAATATAAGAAAATATCTCCAAACAAATATAAAAATAATAACATGATTATAATAGATGAAATTTAACCACATAAGGATTATAAAGAGAAATTATATTAAACTGACACATTAATAGGAAAAACACACTCAAGGAAAACGACAAAGAAAGTGAAATTTCAAATGGGAAACCCAAACTTTTCACTTGTGAACAAAGCGACAACGAAATAGAAATTTCAAATGGAAATGCTAAGTTTTTCACTTGCGAACATTCCCATCACCAATCAGGTGATCTATTTTTCCTTCAGGGTGGGCAAAGAAGTCGGACACATCTAGATGAGTAGCATCATTATAGTCTTTTCCTGAATCATCTTCCTCAAAAATACAATTGGTTTCTATCTTCTTCCCTTTCAATGATTCTTGGTAGAGGTTAACCAAGTGTGTTGGCGTACGACAGGTACGAGACCAATGACCTTTTCCACCACAACGGTAACACACATTTTCGACGTGTTTGTTACCATGAACACTTTGTTCCTTGCTTCTCCTACCATCATTTTTTCCACTTCTGGGGAAAAATGAGCTTTTGGAACTTTCACCACGACCATTACCACGGCCAAGATCTCGGCCACGGCCACGACCTCGAGCATGAGCATGACCACGCCCACGTCCTCGTCCATGTCCACGTCCATGTATTTGCCCATAAGGATATTGGGTGAACGTCGCCGCATTCGCTTCTGGGAATGGGGCGGCACCAGTAGGACGAGATTGGTGATTTTTCATTAGGAGCTCATTATTTTGTTCAGCAACAAGGAGACAAGAAATCAGCTCAGAATATTTCTTGAAACCTTTCTCACGGTATTGCTGCTGCAGGAGCACATTGGATGCATGAAAAGTGGAGAATGTTTTTTCCAACATATCTTCATCAGTAATATTTTCTCCACATAACAGTAGTTGTGAGGTTATTTTGAATAGCTCCGAATTATAATCACTCACAGATTTAAAATCTTGTAACCTCAAATGCATCCAATCATAACGAGCCTTAGGAAGAATCACAGTTTTTTGGTGGTCATACCGCTCCTTCAAATTAGTCCACAAAATAAGTGGATCTTTGACCGTAAGATACTCATTCTTCAATCCCTCGTGGAGGTGATGTCGAAGAAAGATCATTGCTTTAGCTTTGTCTTGATCTGATGCTTCATTGCCCTCTTTAATCGTGTCTCCAAGACCGTTGGCAGCTAAATGAATTTCAGCATCTAGCACCCATGATAGGTAATTCTTTCCAGTGACATCAAGAGCCACAAACTCAAGCTTTGAAAGGTTCGACATACTATCATAAAAATATACACAAATTAAAGTCAAAATTCAATAAATAAATATAGATTACTATCAAGACAAACGACTTATGTGACCCATGATATATCAATTTGATATTTTTACAAATATATAAATAAATTCGAATTTCAAAATAAAAAAAAAATATTAAGAAGGAAATTATACCTTTGCATTCTCAAACAAAGATTTCATGTGTTGATTAATAAATGAAATTATGTAAATTGAAATAGGACAATAAAAGAAACAATTTGGGAGAATCGACATACCTTGAGCAGAACAATTGTGAATTTAATCTTTTCAAACGGAAGAGTTTCGTGCTGATAACGTGTTATAAAACTAATGGAAATGTAAGCAACTACAAGAGAGGATTGGAGGAGGAAAGACACAAAAGAAGTGAGGGGAATAGTTCTTCTTATTCATACTCCATTTGTGATACAATAGTGTGCTCTATTTATAGGCACCATTTGGTAACCACTACACCCTTACATCAATGCATATAAATTAGAGATAATAATATAGGAATGGGAGTTACATGTAACTCCCAAGTGAGCATCTAATGTGGTAGGCCATTGGTCATCCATATATTAATATTTACATAATAGGTAGTAGCCTAGTAGGACTATAGGAATGTACTAAACGCACTTTCCTTCCTATTACTAGCTTTTTACCCGACCCGTTGGCCGGAGAGATTTATTTTATAATTTATATTAATTAACTTATTTATATATTTAAATCATTTTGGATCTTCTAAATATTTTGTGTTCTTTATTCATAAAAGAGTTTGTAGTATGTCTATATTGAAAATTTCCAATATTTAGCACACTCACTTTTGATGCTTCGGTTTTCTAATCATAATTATGTCGCTGTCACGTCCCATTTATAACTTATGTCAAAATTTGTCAGCCAAAACACTAGTATTTAGCGTACGGCAACCTGAACCACACACACGCTACCACACGACCATTGAGTTTTACTATTTAGACTTCGGAGTTTTTTGGGGCATGATACTATACCCTAACTTCTAATAGGTGAACTCTAATCCCTAATTCTCTAACCTCTAATTTATGCAAATACTTTGTCATACCTATCTTCTATCGTATCTTGAGTAAAATGCAAAGATAGTATACCTTGATATTTTATATATATATATATATATATATATATATGGTGGCTACTTCGGTGCACTCACAAAAATGAGTGCATTCAATGCACCCAACTCTAAAAGTAGTCTTAAGACATCAAATTTTTATTTTAATTGGTAAGATTAGTGTAATATGATAATATAATATAAGATCACAACTAATCAATGCATTACCCTAAACCCTAAACCTTCAATTTTGAACTTTTGCCCTAAACCCCAAATCATGAACCCTAACCCTAACCCTAAATCTATAAACCATAATTTCTTCAAATTAATGTAAATTTTGAATAATTTATGTGCTAATTCATGGGGTTTCTTTTTCATCGTATCATACGTGATGATTAACATTGTTTTGACATGAATCGCATACTCATAATGATAAATATGAAGCGAGTGCATTGAATGCACCCAAAAATGTGAGTGCACCGAAGACATAAGCATATATATATAGTAGACTCAAAATTATCTAGATACTTTGCCAGACCTATCTTATCTCGCCTAATACTCATATTAAAAGTGCTACTCGCCTATCCCCCACCCTCGAAATAGAGATCCCGCTTTTACCCCATAACGTCAGACAACCATTGAGGTTGTTTATCGTTTGATATGTAATATATAAAGAGGGAAATTCTAAGATGATGCTATTTGTTTCTTATCCTCTCCCGCCGCCCCCCTTTATGGAGAATAATAGGGTAGAGATGAAAGGATCATAGCTCGATATGTTTTTATTCTGTTCATTGTATCGGAGGTTATGTTCTTTTTATTTTTTATTTTTTTGGCTTCTTTTCATTCTTCTTTGACACCTATGGTTGTGATTAGAGGTATTTAGCTCCCGAAAGGGGTTGAGATTTTAGGTCCTTTGGAAATCCAATACACATTCATGATCCTCAAGTTTGGACGAACTCTTGACCAATGTTGTAAAGATTAGGACTTTTTAGTGAGACATTCTTAGTAAATATACTTTTTTGGATCAATTTATTCATCCATATTGAAACTTGACACACACCGTAGCCCTCGTGATGATTCAATTCTATAATCTCGACTCATTTCCATTTTGGATGTTAGTTTTTTTTTTATCAAGACACTTAAATTTAGTATATTATAGAATATGTATCAATTGTTAATTTTTGAAGTTCAACCCGTGGTCATTGTTTATATGTTGGCTTAGAATCTCAATCTAAGACACTCACACACATTATCGAGGATTTTGGTCTTAACATGGTCGTTGAATGTGTAATTTTCAAAGATTTTATCACTTATATATTAATATTTGATAAAGAGTGTCTACAATACACACATTTTTCAAGTGCATTTAAAATGTCTTATCATTTGAACAATATCGGTGGATTTAATTTGATTATTTCCATTAACTTATTATCTATACAACATATAATAATTCGTGTTTCTCGAGTTTGGACGAACTGGCAACCAATTTTGACAGTTGAGATTACTGGATAAAGATACTTGATTATTGGATAAATATGTTTATCCCAATTGACTATTTTACTAAAAATTGCCAACCTTTATTTGCTAAATGTCTAGGTTAGTAGTTGATGAAATACGATGTTTATCGTAGATTCTCAACAAAGATTCTCTAACATTCCTTATGTTTTTTCAAGGAATCTTGTGTCTCATCCTAGGGTATGAAGTCAAAGTTCGCCTCAATCATACTTAAGTCATTTTGAAAATTTTTATTTATAATCGTTGACGATAAGTCCAAGTCTGAAAGAAAATTTTATTAGCACACGACTTAGGACCTCAATAGAGCTTGCTCAATCAACATGATATAGAACAAATATTATTAATGTGAACTTAGGACACATTATAAAATTATTGCACATGCGATTTCTCTTCATTTGAAGAGTTTAAGGTAGAACATGATGTGAGGAATAAGAAGTCTTTTTTAAATAAATAACTATAACTACTCGATCAAGATTATACTATGACATTTTGCTAAATAATACTTATTTTATTTTATAGACATATAATTTACGAATAAGAGAGTTTTTCATTGCAACAAAATATAAAGTAATATAGTTTATTTTTCATAGGTAATTGAATGTCAAATGTTTATTTTCTCTCTTTTCATATAATTTTTTTAATCGAAATTTTTTTTATTGTTTATGTGTATGTTTATCTAATTTACATAAAATATAACTTATCATTCAATTTTAGTAAAAATGAGTAAAAAATTTACTTCATAAGGTTTAATCAGATATTTTTTATTTAAACAAATGTGGTATATGTTACTTTCTGTTTTCTTATTTATATTTTTTTTACTAGACAAAAAATTATTATTTATGTGTGTTTGGTTAAGTTTATCAACATGTAAACTACTATTAAAGAAAAAAAAAGGTTAAAAGAAATAGAAATATTAAAGAAGAGAGAGGTAGCTCCATAAATACATTAATAACTACTTTGGGTTAATTGCATGGTTGGTCACTGACATTACAAAAAGCGTTCATGTTTGGTCACTAGAAAAATTTAAATCTAACTTTGGTCACTAACTTTACAAAAACGGTTCATTTATGGTCACTCTCCGTTAGCTGCCGTCCAACGCCGTTAACGGAGTCCGTTAAGTGATGACGTGGCTGACGGATTCGCCTAATCAGCACCTTTTGACCCCAAATTTGACTGACCCGACCCGCCACGTCAGTTAAACCCTCCATCTCAGCAAAACCTAACCAAACCTCTAACCAAATCAGACCACACCCGACCCGACCCAACCCACCAACAAAAATGACCCACCCGCCACTAATCAAAACCTAATTTCTAAAACCTACAGACATTCCCCTTCTCCTCTCCATCCCGCGCCGCCTTCATCTCTCCCCTGCGAATCTTCTTCTCCGATCGTTTCATCGGCGACGAAGGAGGAATCGTCAGTTAAATCCTCTCTCCAACAACGAATCTCTAAACAGGGGGAGAGGAGTGTGAAAGCTTTAATTAGGAGAGAGGAGAAGCCGGTGGTTGGTGGTGGGCGGCGACGGATTTCGAAACGGGGGCAAGGAGCGTATAAGACGAAGGGGAAGCTGTCAGGATTGCGTGAGCCGCCATGGCTGCCGCTGCAGCTGCTTGCATTTTCTTTTTCTAGAGAGAAGAGATAGAATGATAATGCGAATTGCGGTTCTAGTGGCTAACAGAACAGTGAGAGATGGTAGAAGATATAGGAATATTTGGCAGGCAGGGGAGGGAGGAAGGAAAGGAAGTTTGCGCTTTGACCCGTAGGTCGAATCAGAAGACATAGTCAAGAGACTGGGAATTGAAGAAGAGGAAGAAGAAAGACAAGTAGGAAACAAACGCGACCCAATTTTTTTTTGGCTTGCATTGTCGATGAACTCGGAGATCTCCTATGGATTCGCTTAATCCTCCAATCCTTCGGGTTCTCTCCCGCCCACCTGATCCTGTCCCTATCCCGAACCCAATCTCCGGGATTTCCCGTGCACCGCCTCCTCAGCCCCTTCCTCCTTCGTCGCCGATGAAACGATCGGAGAAGAAGATTCGTAGGGGAGAGGTGAAGGCGGCGCGGGATGGAGAGGAGAAGGGGAATGTCTGTAGGTTTTAGAAATTAGGTTTTGATTAGTGGCGGGTGGGTCATTTTATTTGGTGGGTTGGGTCGGGTCGGGGAGGTCTGATTTGGTTAGAGGTTTGGTTAGGTTTTGCTGAGATGGAGGGTTTAACTGACGTGGCGGGTCGGGTCAGTCAAATTTGGGGTCAAAAGGTGCTGATTAGGCGAATCCGTCATCCACGTCATCACTTAACGGACTCCGTTAACGGCGTTGGACGGCAGCTAACGGAGAGTGACCATAAATGAACCGTTTTTGTAAAGTTAGTGACCAAAGTTAGATTTAAATTTTTCTAGTGACCAAACATGAACGCTTTTTGTAATGTCAGTGACCAACCATGCAATTAACCCTAACTACTTTTTTTGTTTGTAAAAAAGTTGTCCAACTTGGCAAATTGTGGACCCTCCAAGTGCTTATGTGGCAAGAAATTGCTTTTGAATTGCCATAATATATAGTATAGATAGATAGATAGATAGATGATCGTCAACTTTTTTTTTGGTAAGAGTTCCATCTTTATTCAATCCAATTTTAAATTGGGTTGAATCGTTGCACACCTTCTGGCTTCCACGATAAAACTTCGCCGATTACTATTTTTATTGTTCGACATGTTGAACATACAAAGAAAAGAAAATTAGAATTTATCGAATTTCTTCAAATATATGATTTAGGTATTTAGCCCCTAAATCACACCTAAAATTTAAGGGTTAATACCTTAGTTTGGCACAAACTATAGACAAACTTTCTACTTTAGCTTGTGGTATTGAAAATTGTTATTCTGGCCTGAACTATGTAGATACTTTCTTATTTGGCCTGGAGGCGGGTTTGACCATCAAATTGGATGGTCAATCGAGTTGACCATTAGTCAAGGTCCAACTCACTTGCCACGTTAACTAGCAGGGAATAATTTTTTTTAATTTCTGTATTTTGTTTACTTTCTAATAATAATAATAAAAAAAGTAATTCAAAAAATAGAACTTTAAAAAAAGTACAAAAATTCAGGAAAAAATAAATTTTTAAATTAATTTTCTCGTATATTATTTCAATTGTTAGAAAGTAAACAAAATACAGATATTCAATTTTTTTATCTCCTGCTAGCTGACGTGGCAAGTGAGTTGGACCTTGACTAACGGTCAACTCGGTTGACCGTCTAATTTGACGGTCAAACCCGCTTACGGGCCAAATAAGGAAGTATGCATAGTTCAGGCAAGAATAACAATTTTTTATATCACGGGTCAAAGTAGAAAGTTTTTCTATAGTTCGGGTCAAATTAAAGTATTAACCCAGGTCACAAATCTCATTTTCCCAAAATATGTTAAGCCTGTTGGTAAGGTTGGCCGGTGGGCCTTATAACTCGTCCCCAATCCAACTGCATCCGACTCCACTCCCCGGATAAGGCTAGGAATGGCAACAAAACCCGAACTCACGAGTACCCACCTGACTCAACTCGGTCAACGCGGGTAAAATCCGTGTTGACGGGGTTTGGGCCGGTTTGGGTTTAAACCCGTTCACTATTCACCGGGTTGGATTGGGTTTGGGTTTAGGTAAACCTGACCCATAGGTACCCGCCTACACCAATATAGTTAATTTTCTCGGTATATTTAATATTCTAAACAACTAATCTTATTTATGTTTGTGGAGACATGTCTAATTTTTTTCTTTCAAATTGTGTAGAATGAAGTTGATGTTATCGAGTGGAGAGTGAAGAAATTAATTGAAAGGAAGAAGCTTTCAATTAATCATGTTGTTTAAGGATAATTTGTGATTTGCTTGAATTTTCTTGAGTTTTTTAGATTGGTGTTGAACAATTTGTATAGTTAATTTGTGATATGCTTGAATTTTCTAGAATGGTGTTTTATATATGGATAATTTGTATTGAGAGATTGATATTTGATTTTAATTTTGATAGGAACTTGTTACTGTAAATTTTTTACGATAAAAACCCGTTGGTACCCATGAACCCACGGATACCCAGCGGGTTGAGTTTGAATTTTTCAAACCCAATGAGTTTTACCCCGTTTTTTTCACGAATAAACCCATGGATTTGGTTTTAGTTTGGCAAAACCCTACTCGACCCATTGTCATCCCTAAATACGGCGCCGTTTCTTTTATGATTTACCGCGGGTTTTTTGTGTCTCATAATTCGGACTCCAACCGAGACCTTCAAATCCAATTAACCCGCACCGGGAAACCTAGATTCAAATCCGTTTGGTCAGAGATCATTCCCCAATGAATTTCCGAAAGAATCCCTTACTTTCTTTGAATTCCACTTTTGCCCCTAACCGTTTCCTTTTTCTCTTTCTACCTTTTTATTTATTTTTAGTTTTTTACCCCTTTTCCTTTTCAGTATTGTTTTGTTCTTGACTTCCATAAACAAACAAATAGTCCTTCCCTTTTCTCCCCTTTCAAGAAAAAAACTCTTCACACTCACAGTCTACAAAGAGAATACAGAAGAGAGAGGCAGAGCAGCAGCGGGCATGGAGACGGGAGGAGGAGTCGGGGTCGGAGCCGGCGCCGGAGCAAACTACAATCCCCGGACGGTGGAGGAAGTCTTCAGGGACTTCAAAGGCCGGCGAGCTGGTTTGATTAAAGCGCTCACTAATGGTAAGCTTCACACACACAAAAGGAAAGAAAACGCACTAATTAAAGGAAGAGGAAGAAGAATTATGTTTCCTGTGTGCGTGTATTTCTTCTCCGGCTCGAGACTTACTCCCGCCGCCGTCGGCGGTGGTTGCGGCGACGGCTGCCTTTGTTCTGTTTTTTGTCCCTTTCTTTATTTTCGTTTATCGCGATGCAGTTTTCATTTTTACTCCGGCTTTGCTCTCTTTCTAGGCGGGGCGTGAAGTTGTTCCGGCATTTCCGCTTCCCCCTTTGAGCCCCGTTGTGAATTCTCTGCTTCTGTTTGAGTCGTGAAGTTTTTCATGAAACTTGCGGATTTGTTTTTCTCAATGTTTGATCAATTTCCTTCCATGGTGAGAGAATTCTGTCTAAAGAAATGACTGGAAGGGCATTGTTTGCTGTAGTTTGGCTTTTTCACTTGAACTTACTGGATGTGTTTTGCCTGCATGTGTTAGTGACTCTTATCTGTATTTTCCTTGTGATGTGCTGCAGATGTTGAAGACTTCTATCATCAGTGCGATCCTGGTAAGAGAGGAGTTTCCAATTTGATAGATAAGTTGCATTGTTCAATTTTCAGCAGATATCATCTTAGCATTATTGATAAGTTCATTGGTCTTAGAAAGATGGAGCAACCTAAAAATTATATATTTGTTGGTCATCCTGTGCCACTGTTCTTGGTTCATAGAGTTCATAATGCGGACTGTCACTTGTTAGTAGTTCCGTTTCTTGTTATGATGGTTTTTTTACATCATTTGTGCTCAGAGTTTTGTTTGAATCCTGTTGAAGGAATGTTCTTGCTAATCTGGTTATTAGCTGTGTTATGCGACCCCCCTGCCCTGCTATATGCTGCCTCGTGTCATGTAACGTATTACCGAGAATCATGCTGTCCAAATGGCTTTAGTTTAGAGGAGAAGTGGAAAGAAGTAAATGTGAGATCTGGAGAGGCTGACATTCTATATTTTACTCTTTAGAAGCATGGCACGTGGTTCGCTTTATCTGTAGAGGCTATCGTTTCTGGATTTTGTATAGATTTCATGCCTAACGGTTGTGGAGTTTATGTCTAAATGACGTAATAGGCAGTTAAGAACAACAACAAAAAAAAACTGTGGTTGAAAACACGTTATAGGACTTATGAAAACCCTATATTGAATCTCGTGTGGCTTCCCTTTCTTTTTTGTCATCTACGTTTGCTGCACTGACTAATACATCGCTGGTACTAAATCCATCCGGGCAAAAAAACAATTGATCATTGGTGGAGTTTGTTTGCTGCTCTCAGAATCCACATCTTTTAATTATCATCAGTATTATCCACCTCTTAACCTTACGTGTCTATACTAATTTATAATTAGCATCTTGTTCTTCTACTTTTCTTGTAGTTGTAGCTATAACTTGCTGCCTTAAAATTTTTCCTGTCTTTTCAGAGAAGGAAAACCTGTGCTTGTATGGGTTTCCAAGTGAACAATGGGAAGTTAATTTGCCAGCTGAAGAAGTGCCGCCTGAGCTTCCAGAACCTGCCTTGGGTATTAACTTTGCAAGGGATGGCATGCAAGAAAAGGACTGGCTATCTTTAGTTGCTGTGCACAGCGATGCATGGTTGCTTTCTGTTGCATTCTATTTTGGAGCCAGATTTGGATTTGATAAAGCTGACAGGTATGCTCTATAGGCTATAGCTAATCTCTGAGTTTGATGAATCGTGATCTAAACCCTCCACCAATACGAGTGTTATATAACGGCTCATACGCTAATTGTTGGTTTTTGTGTTTCAAATGACTGAGTACTTGTCACTTAAATTTTGGATGGGTACCATTGTGTATATTATACTGAAGGAATTATTAAAAACAGTTCCTGACAGTAGTTTGGCAATGTGACATTAGGGATTGATTCTTGTGAAATACTGCAGGAAGAGGCTCTTCAATATGATAAATGAATTTCCAACAATATTCGAGATCGTATCTGGTGCAGTCAAGAAACAATCCAAGGAGAAGTCATCTGTCTCAAACCACAGCAGCAACAAATCGAAGTCGAACTCCAAAGGGGTAAAAGAAGTTTTCTCTGCAGTCTTTAATTTGGCTAGAAAAAGCAGACTATATGAATTGACACGTTTCTTATGGTCCTGTGTCTTTCTCATCTTTCTTGTTTGATCATCATGGCTACACATATTCTTAATGAATCGGAAGTAATGAAATAGGAAACCAGTCTTAGGTCTTGTAGTAGATCTGAGCTGATTCACAATGAGATATTTAACCTGTGCTAATTATTCATATAAAGCATTCTCTTACACATTTTCTTCTTTGTTTACTACACCTGCTTTTGTCAAGCAGCGGGATTCCCAAGTGAAGTACGCAAGAATGGCACAGCCCAAGGACGACGATGAAGGCTTGGACGACGACGAAGAAGACGAGGAGGAGCATGGAGACACACTGTGCGGTGCCTGCGGAGAGAACTACGCATCTGACGAGTTCTGGATCTGCTGTGACATCTGCGAGAAGTGGTTCCATGGCAAGTGTGTGAAGATCACACCAGCGAGGGCCGAGCACATCAAGCAGTACAAGTGCCCCTCATGCAGCAACAAAAGAGCTCGCCCTTGATCAATTCCCTCCCCTCTTCCGCTTCAAACCTCCCCCATCAGCTCAACTTCGTCTCTAACAGGTCCCGTGTCGAAAAATTTAGTCTCCCCTCAGTCAGGTGTAATATTAGTTGTAAGTTCGGTTAGAGTGGGGTGTCTAGTCAGTCATGTAGAAGAAAGACAACCTTAAGTTTGAGTGAGTCCCCAAGTCTTGTTAGGTTTAATTAAGCCCTTGGTTTGAGACACGTGAAATACCGCCTTCTCATGGATTTGTCAATGGAATGCCTACAGCTTGTAGATGGAAGAACTTTAACCGAAGGCCGGATATCTAATTTCCTCTCCCGAAAAGACTTTCTGTGGCTGTTTTCTAGGCTAATGTTCTTGACTTCTTTCTACAGGTACCAAGTATTTGGGTTATGGAATGAGATAATCAATCATTCCATTCTTTTGAGGAAGCTATGTACTGTATGCCCACGGCTTGTAGCCTCTCATTTTTGGCCTGATTACTTACTACTATTTGTGCACCACTTCCTCTCCTTATTGGTAGAGATAAGAGAACATTTGTATGCAAATCCCACTTAATTCTTTCTGCTGAATTTCATGGGGTACCAGTTTGTGTCAGTTGTTGTCTTTTGGTTCTACGTAGAAATTGACATGGAGAAACTAACAAGACACTGTGCCCTATAAAATAATATGCATTAGGACTTGTAAATTGGGGAAGTCCTCCTCACACCATCGCTGTAACTTTTTTAAGGTGTTGGATTCAAGTTTTACCTGAGTTGTAATTTTGTGACGCATAGGCTCTGGTGAAACCCTTAATATGATAGCAAGATTGGGGTAGTTGGATAGAATTTTCTTTGACATTTATCGGATTGAAGAATATGCTCACTTACATGATAATTATTAATATTATGCGGAGTAGAAATCTCAAAGGTGTCATACAAAAGTCAATAAGTAACGTTCGGGTAGACTCACAAATGAAAAGTTTAAACCCATGACTATAGATAGGCCGTTATTCGTTAGGAAATCGATTAAGAAATTGCTCTTTCTGTAGATGTAAGAGGTTTGCATTGTCCAGTCTTCTTGAAGGAGATTGTCAAACTATAATACAAGGCTGACATATGTTGAGTAGGCTCCTTATTGGTTAATAAAAGAGAAATCACCATTGTCGAATGTATTGAACTTTGAATTGACATTGACTCATTCGTAGGTCATACACGCCAATACAATTGCAAAACCGATTTCTTATATGGTACCGATGACACATAGAAAGTATTACTTTATACCCTTTTTATTATTGCTAGAATTGTATGATTTTCACATCTTTAATGTCATAATAGCTTGTATTTGATTAACATCACTCAAGGTGTATTTTAGTATATCTAGGATCGATTTTACTATTTTGATACACTTTTGGTGTTGTTACATGTGTTTTCGGGTCATAGCATCGTAGTGGACCACCTTAGACGAGTAGGGGAACATCCAGGCCTGGCTGCTAGGAGTCAGAATGTGAGATTAGATCAAGCCCAAAAAACAACGCCAGAAACAATTGACTATAACCTAAAGCGGCACCTTGGTCTCCGTTCTGGAGTGTCTCTAGATCGAGGCCAGAATCTCAAGGAATATGCCATACGTGGTGGCCAACCTGGAAGAGACCAAAATGAACTTGGAAATATGTTTAGGCAGACTTTTCCTTCCATAAACCGTGATGAATATAAATAGAACCCTAGGGGGTAGAAGTTTGGTAGCTAGAGATAGCTGGAATTAGAGGGTTGTTACTCCGCCGACAGAGTGACTCTCGCATACCCGGAGCGAAGTCGGACTAAGGGTATACCAACACCAGAAACGGCGCCCAAGTTGCCGAGTCTCTATTCTGGATGGCGATTTAAAGGAATTTCTTGGAATTTTGTTTCGACTGATGTCCCCCAGAAACCTGTCCTCATGGTCGGCTAGTTCCTTAGCTGCATAGGCTTGCGAACACTAGTGGTTCTTTGGCTATGTAACTCATTGTGTTATCTAATTATCAATAGGTTGTGAGCCTAGTCGAAGCCAAACATCCCCTCAAGATGTTTATTTCGTAATTTGACTTCACGTTGGGAGAGAACAGAAACGAACATCCTATCCGATCGATCATCAATAGATTGGACCGCGCGAGACCTCAAGGGAGAAATATGCAGGGTCCTTATTGCTTACTAGTTTGGGTAAATGTCGTCACACAAGGTAGAAATAGATCTCACATGGATCAAGCAGCTCATATGGTGCCAAGATCAAGGTTGCGAGTCGAAGGCGCTATAGGGGGAGCTTGCTTCACTAGCCAGGAACGTGATCCTAATCTACGGACCAAGTAATTTTGCATACACATACTACACGCGATCAAGTACCTTTTACCACCTCAATTTGTATGCAGCTACATATATGTTGGTTTTCTTGCATCTACATCAACGCAATCAATTAGAAAGATTGATGGGTTCAACTGACTTTTTAATAAAAAATCAAAGCAATAAATAAATAAAAGGAGGAATTTTTTTATTATATTTGTTTTTGTACATGACCTGCATTTTCCAAGTGTCCACCTTATTAATGCAATTTTCTTTGCAATTGCATATTAATAGTCATGTAGAGTTTATAATTGATCAAATACTATTGATGTGGATGGTCTTACTATTTGATTGTATAACTCCCATACCCTTTGTTTGTCTATTTTTTCAAAATAAATGAACAAAAGAATGGGAAAAATATGTTTTTCAAGTCATTGGTCGCTATCTCTGTTTGGTTAATTAATAAATTCTATTAGTATTTGGCAGAGGTTGTTCAGATAAATTCTGTGCTGGTGGGTCGTAATCATCCCTGAAATGTTGATTGGACGAGAGAGATTTGATTAAGCCCACCACCTCACCTAATCTTATCCCACTAATGCAAGCTCAACAGTGTGGGGTACTCCTTCCATCGTGGAATCTACACTAAACACTTCCCAATTCCCGAAAAACACTAAACACTTCAAAGATACTGAAATCTGTGGCAAAATCTATACCTAATTAAACAAAACCCTAGGTTGTTAGCCAAAATGTTTCTAATAGAGATCTCATTAGTCCAACTGCCCAAGCGTGGCAGCCGCTAAAATGAGAATCAATAGTGCAATTCAGTAATTGTGGTAGTTTGATAGACCTGAAAATTATAACCCGACTCGTTTACTCAATCGAAATTTGTTCAAGAAATTAAAGGGTTGTAGTTTTTATAGCTTAAATTTCAAACTTAAATAATACCTTTGTTTTCAAAGTTGGAATGAATGGTGAATCGGAAAAATTTAGCGGTTTATGGTTCAGTGGTTAACCGTTGATAGAACTGTTCATGCACTATAACATAAAGATAAAAATATATATAATACTCTAGTGTGTGAATGAATTTATCACTAACCATAAATAATTTTAAATTTATATCATCCATCGCCAAAAGTGCTAACAAATCTCCTGAAGATACCATTGTAGCGAGGGCGGGTTTCTTCCCCGAGGGGTCGTTTGGTAGTTGTGATTGTTAGAGTTGTGTTTATTCAATACATGCATTGTCCACAATACAATGTTTGGAAGTGTCAAAGTGTAAAACAATTCATCTATTGTTTTAGGTAGGTCCCACCAACAATCACGAAAAATGATGCATTATACAATCTCAATAAAAGTTGAGATTGTTGATTTTAGATTTGTGTCCACTTTTTCTTTCCATTTATATTCCTATTAGTTTTTATCTTATACTAAAAGTTGAGGATAAATGTGACATTTTCACAAAGTAACTTTATGTTAGTCAATACATAAAGTAGAATCTCATCAACCAAACAATTATTATTAAAATGCATTCATTGTACCAATACATGTATTTATTTTGTTGCGATTCATTACAATGCAACGATTTAACATTCGCAACTTCCAAACGACCCCTCAAAGATTAGGCAGGCACGCATGAAAGCATAATCAAGTCCTAGACTCGTCTGAAACCAGGGTGGATTTCAATTACGTCAGATGCAGCTAATTTCTCGAATGGTGATATTGGGCTGGGAGTGGTTGCTCGGGGACAGTTATAGGAAGTTTCGACTGGCTGCAGCAAAACGGATGTCTAGTGGATGGAGCGTGGAGATGGCGGAGGCTCTGGCTGCCGAAATGGGTGCACAATTGACACCATTGCTACATACCACTAAACTGTTGCTCGAGTGCGATAGTATGCAGGTTATAAGTAAGCTAAACCACTCGAAGGGGAACCAAATTGAAGTGGGGGGTGATTTGCCCCAGTATCAGCCGGTGCCTGGAACGAACGGACGAGGCCAGATGGAGACATATTCCATCTGATGTTAAGGACTTTCACCTTACAGGATGACATGATGGTGTGGCTTGACAAACCACCAGATTTTTTGATTGATCAATTAAAACTTGATGATGTAACAGTTGTGCTTTGATCAATAAGATTACAGGTTTCCCTAAAAAAATCATTCAAACTATCTCACGAAAAGAAATCGTAACTTTTTCATTAAATTCAAGTTAGTATTTAGAGTGGTAATCCGTAGTTGACCACTTAAAGCTGAAAAGGAGGCTGGAAAATGAAGAAAGAAAGCATAAATAAATTAGTTCATGTTGGGTGATCTTAGTTTAAGTTAAAGTATTTCTTCTTAATCTTATTGTGGTTAAAGTATTTTAACTAGTGGACTAATCAAAGAGGGATGATTCTTTTGGTTTCATGTAAACCCGTTAAAAATCGATCGGTCCATCTCTAACCGTCCAACCAAATGAGCCAAACCGCTATTGGAATTGGTTTGGTGGTTCTACCGGTACAGGAGTTGATCCGATTCGGTTTTTATAACGATGATTAATTCGTAAACTTTTGAGTTAGGTTGGGTGGGTCAATCGGTCGAACCACACTAGTTCCTATTCATTTCGAAAATAGTAAAATCACTCATAATTTAGTGAAATGTTTAAGAAATTTTGCAAGAATTTGAAAGACAAGTTTGAACTTTAGGGATAATTAAATATAATGTGATTCTTGTAGAATTATTACTCTCCTTTTTCATTAACATGTGAGAGTTTGAGAATATTTGAAAAGGCATGTCTTCCGTAAACTATTCTCATACACCTATGAAAATTTGTGTTATTCAAAAAATGTGAAAACACACGTTACATCAACTCAAAATTTGAAAAAATTCTAGGTTCGGTCAATATTTGACCTAAAATCAACCAACTTAACATGATCCGATCTACTACGACCATTAAGTAGAAAGCACGTAACTCGAAGTTACTCAACCTGACCCGATTGCCAGTTGTAAGGCTCGAAGAGCCGGGATCGTTTCCGTCGCCTCCAACGGATAGAGGTAAGTTGTTCATTTCTGAAATGAACACTGTGTTTCCCTCCCCTACGAATAGAGGAAGATCACTAAAGCCGAGATCTCTAATAAGAAATAAGAGGATTCAACTCAGATCCAGTGCAGGATGGGATACTTCGTCCGAAAGATCATAAAAAGAAAGAACTTTCAGTGCCCTCAAAGATGGAAAAGCCTCTCTTGATTTGTCTGTAAAGGGCACTGGACGACGCGGGAGGGTGGGTTACTGGGTTGCTTTCGATACTCGAATACTGTATGCATTTCGTGGTGCTAAATGTTCAAAGCTCATCTCGTTTATTTCGGTTTTCTGAATTTGTAGATAATCCTTGCACGGTTTTGTCCTAAATCTAAAAAACTAGTCCTTGCTGATATACGTAAATTGATTGGATTGGGCTAATGTTGAACCTGAGGATCGATGAGGTTTGAAGAATATCCATCCCTATGAGATGAAGACTGCAACGTTCACGCAGGCACCACACCAGAGATAAAAGTGGTGAAACTGACAGTTGTATAAAAATCATACTGGTTTTGATCGTCCATAATTAATCTTTTGGTTTGACATGGATGCGGACAGGATACTTGCCGGGTCCGAGATGAAGAATTACAAAACCCCTTGGTGAGAGTCGATTTGCTAGGAGGTACTGGCAGGCAGCAGCTGCAATGTCTTTCAAGCTGTTAGTCTTAGGCCACTGATAAGCCGACGAAACGATTGCCAAATCGCTCCATCGGGCATCTCCAGTGAACGGGGATCACGGCCTTGCTCGAGGGTAGTAATCTGAAAATGATGTATCGTTTGAGTGCGTGACGAAACCCTTGGATGGGGTAGACCAGTCTCGAGATGTGCCATCCGACGGTCCCGGTAAACATCTGCTCCATCCCGCAGCATCAGCAACCTATCTGAACTCTCTTGCTACAGTACTGATAGCTTAAAGCAGAAATTGGTGGGGCAAAGAACACATTGTAGAAGATCACACTTTCATCCCTTAAGATTAGCAGCCCTACTGCCCCACCAGTCACCACTATGAAAAGCGTATCCCAAATGCAGACAAGAAGACACAAGATCTCCTAAAAAAGTCTGTCCTTGCACCAATTACAACTTACAAGTGCCCATCACTATCCAAGAAGGTTCCAAAACTCACAATTAAACCACTTTTCCCAGATTCCTTCATGTTCATTAACTTCCACTACTCGAGCTATCAAACAAACACCAGTGTTAACAAGGAGCAGAGTTCTGAAGCAATGGGATTAGAAAAGCTTTCCTCTTAAGATAACCTAATGAACAGCCTTGAAGGCAGTTACATTGATCAGCCAACTAGGCAAAGGACAGGATTTTCAGACAGAGATGTAAAATGGGTAAAGCAAAACTACAAAGGCAACTTGAATTCCAACCAGATTTAGACAGATAAAAAAGAGGAGGGCGGAAAAAGAACTAAACCTCAGATTCTGGTTTCCTATCATTACAGAGCTTCTTGATTCTTTGCCGAAAGCCGTTTGAGACACTCGTACGTGGTGATCATCGTCGTTGCTGACATCGACATTGAAGCCCATCTCGGTCCTAATCCTCTGTAACAAGCCATCAAGCCACCTTCCTTAACCAACTTCCGAAATGTCTGTCTCACAGTTGGACCGTGCTTCTCCTCCCCACCTTCCAGGACTTGCAGCCTAGTCTTGATCGTATCAAGCGGCATTGTAATCAAAGCTGAGGCACCACCTGCCATAGCCGCACTGATCCCCTGAACCGCCATCACGGTCTTTGAATCCGGTTTATATGCAACATCACCATTACCATTCTCATTGTTCTTCTTACTCAAGTAAGAACAAACTCCATCCCAAACCGTTCTCTGAGCAGCGGAGTAAGACGCCCACCACACAGCATTCGAAGGCGCATAGATCAGAATCGATAGCCCGAACCCTCTGTACAACCCTCTGACCCCATCGGTCCTCATGATCTGCCGAAACACATCTACCCCATTTGTGTACCTACACATCGACGCCTTCCCACTCTGGCACATGAGCCTCTGGCTGACAACATCAACAGGGGTCCATACGAGCTGTGCTGCCACGGCTGCACTCAATCCAGCAGCTGCATTAGCTATTGCTGCTGCTGTTGCATCAGGAAACCCTAGCCTAACAGTAGCTGTCCCAACATAGCTCTTGGTGACCTCAAGAGCACCCATATAGAGCGCTCTAGCTGGTACTGTTCCCATCAACGATGTCCCCACCCCTCGATACAAAGCTCGAAAGCCTTCATTTCGTAGGATTGAGTAGCCCGTCCTCATTGCAGAGAGCTCGGATTGAGCTACTTGTTGCCTGGTCTTGATCAGAACCACAGGGTACAGCCCTGCTGATACTCCCGAGAACATTGCGGCACCTAGGAAGAAGAACTTGGATTTGTCGAGCATTTCCCAGTTGATTTCAGCCGGGATGTGTATCTCCTTCTCCGATCCTTCCTCCGCCGCTCCTAAACTCATCTTCCCCACTTTCCCAATCGCTGTTTTTCAATCTAACTAAAAAGAGAAACAAGGCTTTCTTCTACCAAAAAGAACACTAGTATTCACAAAACCCCTCTCAGATTAAAGCTGTACAGGAATCGGAGGAAACACAAAACGGAGCGCGAAGGAGAAACAGCAGCAACTCAGCAGGCAGTATAATACAAAAATCCCTAACAAAAAAGCTCTATTGAGATTGCGAAGAACAACAGTAAGTAAAAAAATTACTAATTCGATTAGCCTAAAAGGATCAAATCTACTTTTTCCGCTTGTGGAACCAAGTCTTGGATCGAACCCGAACCAGAATGAATGGATCTACCATCGCCTTCTCCTTCTTCTGCGAGGAACACTGTTATAATCAAATTCGTTCCGCCAAACTGGAAACCTCTGCTCAAGCTCAACCGACGGCGCTGCCGTCGCCGGCAGCCGGGAAAACATTCATAGCCAGCTCGGGTTTCTTTTCTCCGGCGAGTTTAGAGAAGGGAAAACAAATCGATCGAGGAGTGTCAAGAGAGATTTCTAGAGAAGAGAGAAATGGCGGAGAAGGGGAAGAGGAGAAGAAGAAGAAGAAGAAGGGCGACCGGAGATCAGCGGTGGAAGGGAATTTGTTGGAGTGGGGACCGGGGAGAAAGGAGTGAAATAGAGAGCTGGGTGGGGAAGGGAAGGGCGACACGTGTCGGTAATCGGTATGGGAAGACAGTAGGAGCAGAGACTGTGTACGGTGGGGCTTTCTTTTCTGTGGATTTTGTGTTGAAATCAAGGCCGTTGGGAGGTGCGCGAACGAGGATCGGACGGTGGTGATTGGGGGAAAGGGAAAACGAGGGGCCGAAATGGGGTGGTATTATTATTAATATTATTGATTCGGGAACTGTGTTTGAATGACGTGTTGTCCCTTATCCAGAAGGTGGGCGGAGATTCGGTGAAATTGGGATCCGGTGTGGGCGGGTGTACTAGAGTTAGATCTACGGCGACAATGACATCCTTTTGTTTTCTACTCTTTTTTTTTTTACATTTTAATCACAGGAAATAACAGAAAGAATAGCATATGATTCAAAGGGCCTAGCCTAAGCCCACTAGGCCCATCATACATTGCGGTCTGGATGCTGCGAGCCTTGAATGTATGAGATTTTTCTTCAGAAATAGCACTTTTTAATTTTTTTATACAAAAATAGCATCCAGCCGAAAAAAATACACTAATAACACCCTTTTTTTATGGACCGCACCTTAGAGGTGCGTTTTATAATTCTGGACCAAAACCACATCTTGGCCAAGCGGTTTCAGGTCTGACCTACAGAAATCGCATGGCCAAGGTGCGGTTTTGGCCTGACCTAGCAAAACCGCACTTTGGAGATGCGGTTTGTTTCTCCACAAAGAAACCGCATCCCCAAGGTGCGGTTTTGCCATACAAACCGCATCCCCAAGGTGCGGTTTTGGTCAATTAATTTCCGACATGCCATGCAGAATAATAGACGTGGGTCTACATGTCAGACGAAAACTGCACCTCTAAGGTGCGGTTTTCATCAGTGATTTTGCCTATAAAAGACTTCTCGGAAAACCACTTCTCTTCACACCTCTCCTTCTCCCTTTTCAATTTTCTGTTGTAGCTCTATATTTCTTTAGTAGTTTTGCGATTAATGTTAACTCATAAGTTTATTTTGTATTACTTTTTATTGTTATTTTGATTTTGATTTTTATGATATTAACTGAACTACGATTTTTTTGCAGATGACATTCCAAAAATTCACGCTTGGCTTACGGTGGAATGGTTACACGGAAGAGACCAGAAAGGGGGTCACCTACGTCGGTGGCAATTTTCAGAAGATAAAGGTCGCTACCACACCTCTGCTTGAAGACCTCCATCAAATGTGCACTAACATTACTTGCATGGATGGCACGAGAAGAGTTGATCGTATGGTGTACCAACACGATTAAAAATTCAATATAAATTTATTTTATATTCCACTAAATACATTAACAAAATAAAAGAAGGACAAATGGTAAAGAATTGTATGTACCGGGTGATCATTCCAAACATCCCTTGACCGATGGTTGGGTTGGTCGTACAAGTCCGTTGGATCCAACGGTCCTTGCTCGAGATAATACCGTTGGTTGTATATATCCACGTTCTCCCCAACCTACGAGAAAATAACAACGAGGTTAGTACATAGATTAATTAAAAAGCTTATAACAACAACAAAAATTAAACTGGAATAATGAGTACGTACCGCTTGAAATTCATCAACATAAACTCCCTTTCCTTGCCACCAATCGACCATTTTTTCCGGAAATTCGGACAGAGATTCGGTGTTGCTCGGCGGGTTTTGAGGAAAAAACCTAAGAAATGTTTTCTGATGGCAGATCGGACTTAGCCGCAACCAACACACCACTATTTCCTAGGCTTTTGGGAGGGGAGGGTTTAGAGAGATAATTCTAGAGAGAGAGAGAGAGAGAGAGTGGAGAATGGTTGTGGTGTGAATAATTGAGAGGGAGGGAGGGGGTATTTATACCCATCAGACCGCACCCCCCAGGGGCGGTCGGGTAATTTTGTCCCACACAGCGGTTTGCGAGTCACGAGGCGCTGACCGCGCCTTGTCGCTGCGGTCCTCGATCCATGGCGCGGATCGCTCTGCTGGCGCGCGGTCCATCGTCCGATCGCTCCTCCATCGAACGGTCTTGAAGACCGTTCCGCAGAGAAGGCACACCGCACCTTCCTAGTGCTGTTCGTTTGCTGACGTGTCGTGGAACACACCCCTAAGATGCGTTCCATTAAAAAGAGTGCTATTTATGTCAATTTTTTCGTCTGAATGCTAGTTTTGTAATTTTTTTTAAACGTGCTATTATTGGAAAAATCCCTGAATGTATGGGCTTTCTGAGTCATCTCCAAATCCACAACGTTCGAGGGCGACGAAACCTTACAGCTACACGTCATCAACTACAGGAGGAACAGGGTGGTGAACGGTGTAATTAAGCTAGTTCCAAACCCAAAATTCTTCGATATTAGTTCTTTCCTTCTGTAATTTTGCCGTAGTTGTCTAATTGTTCTGTGTTAATTAATGAGCGCAGTGTTTTGGTGTTGATTGCCCTCCTTATTTTGAATTCTCGATTGAATTACCACACTCTGTAAAGCATTAAGAATGTTAGTGTTGTGGTATATGATCCACCATCGAACCTCTCCCAACAACTCGAGTTATTGGAATCAATTGGTTTTTGACATGGTATCAAAGCCTTCTGTGACCGAGAGGTCTTGTGTTCGATTCCCGGTTACCCCCATTTGTTAAGCACATGGTATTCTTGTCTTCGGACATGTGCAAACTTAAAGCCCTTGTAAGTGGCTTTCGTTTGAGGGGGCATAACTCAAGTTATAATTGGTCCCAGAACTGTAATTTGGAGCTTGCTGACGTTGATAATGTGGCTCATTGTTCAAAAAAGCACGCTTAACCTTACGCTTAGTCACGCCTAAGCGCAAGGCAATTTGGAAAACGCTTCGCTTAGGGGTGTCACGCCTAATTAGATTGTGGAACACTTCAATGAAGTAAGACGACATATAAGTCTCTTCTAAACATCTCTAGATGGAGCTAGGAAGTCAACACTAAAGTAGAAATTAACATCAACTAAGAAATCAATTTTATATATCAATATTTTCAATATCTCAAGAACTTTGTGAGCTATTGATCTATAAATCTATGAATTCGTGAGCTATGTTCTTGTCATTAAGTGTTGAGTAAGTTATTAATCATTTAAACTGAAGTGAGAAAGTATTGTAGATTATTATTCCATTCATCATGCGGTACGAATAACTATTTTCTTTCAACGCCTAGGCACGCTTAGTCTACCCTATGCGCTAGGCAAAGGCTCAACGCCCGTCTAATGCCTAACGCTTTTTTGAACCTTGACGTGGCTACTGAAGGTTGTGGTTGGCGGAGATTCTATTTGACTATTCGATGCTCCGATGGAGGGAAGAGGGACAGTGAAAGGATTTACAGAACTCTGGTTTCATGCCTTCTGGTGGAAGAAGGAGGATAAACAAGTTTTGGTCTTCAGGGACTCTTCAATGGGAAAAGTGTGTCACTAATTAGCATTCCAATTCTGTCATGGGCTGTTAATTCCTGTCCTGTGCATGCAGTTCTTTCATTTCTAGCCTGATGTTGAGCTCTATATATATTCAATACTGTGCTGCTCAACGGTTTAATACCCAAGAAGTTCTTTGTGTTGTGTGACAATAGTTGGCTGGATCATTCATGTTGCTAACTAGCACTCTGGTTTTCTGCTGCTGATTCAGCGTACACTTCAGACTTCACCATGGTTTTGGGCCTTTTGGCCCTGGCTTGAAATCGACATGGTGTGTCTTTTCCTTTTTGATGTTGGCTTCCTTGTAGGTTTCAAGAAGGCTTATATCATGACTGATGTGGCTGTTTACGATGTTCAGTCTTTGTATGTCGATCATGAACTTGTTGTTGTGCTTGCTGAGATTTTGTGGTTTGGTTTGCACGGTTGCTTGGGGTATTTATTGCAATAGTAATGTTGTCAACCACTTGTTTCTTAATGAAAGATGCTACTCTCTGTTACAGGTTTGTTAGAGCTGCCAGAGCCGTCCTCGCCCATTAGACACAAACGCCCCGAGAGCTGATGGCAATTAGTGTGGAGTCCAATTGGTTATCAGGATTCCGGAGTACTAGTCTGAATAGCTATGTGGACTGCTGAAATACTAGAGTCAAAGCTTCGGTCGCTGAAGATGGCATTGCTGGATTCTAGAGGATACTTGACTAGTAGTGGTAGTGGGTTATCTACTATGGTTATTGTGCATGGAACATATGAGCAGGATACATATTTAATTTAGTTTGTTTTTGGCATGACATTTTACTCTGTACCCACTGATGACAGATATGAGATACATAGTCCTATACATTCTGCAACTTCGCTATTCAGTGATGGAAAAATCCCAAAGTATACTAGTTCTTAAAAAAAAGGGAATGAACTCTCAACAGTGCTTCTTGAGGCTCCACTCTCCCCCCTGAATAAGTATTTTCCCCCCCAAAATTACACATGTTTGGCATTCACCATTTTTTACAAACGCAGTGAATATAATCACCGCGTTTGTCAAAAACGGTGAACATTTCACCGTTTTAAAATAAAACGATGACGGGTTCACCGTCTTTGTATAAAGCGGTGAAGTGTTCACCGCGTTAAACGAAAAACGGTGAAGACATCACCGTTTAAGTTAAAAGCGGTGAAAACGTCACCGTCATAGGGCAAAGCGCGGAACATCTTCACCGCCTCAGGCTAAGACGGTGATTATTTCCCACGTTTCCCAACCATGGTAGGTGAAAATTAGGTCACAACTACCTAATGTTCACCGTTTGAGACAAACACGGTGATGATGTTCACCGTGTTTGACCAAGGCGGTGAATGTTAGCTGATTTCTTTATAAATACCACACCACCCAGTGGCGGATACATGGACCAGTAGGGGTGTCCCGGGACACCCCTAAAATTTGGGATAACGATTATCTAATCCCAAATAATAGTTTCGTATGGATAAAAAATTATAATCGGTAATCCGGGACACCCTTAAATTTTGAAAAAAACGATTATCCTAATCTCGGTAGTAATTTGTGTATGATTAAAAAAATATAAGTGATACTTTGTATTATTCAAACCTAGGACACTACTATTATTAAACATATTCTCTAGGTTTCAACTCGTTTCTTGTTCTATTTTAAACACTATAAAATAGTAAAAACATTATTTCTTATCCCCAATTATTTTCAAAATCTAATAATTAAACTAATTACGGGTTATCCTTAATTTGAATTGATTTCATGGTTACAGGACAATAGTTAAAAGAGTCTTTCTACTTTGAGTTACATCAAGTACAAGGTTAGAAATCGATTATGCGATCAGTTCGTGCATTACTGTCTAGTATGATATACAGATTTGTTGAGCAATGTAGATATTGAGTGTATTTTATATTCTGTTTTTCAAAATATGAAAATACGTCTGGACTTTTGTTAAAATATGTATTAGTCGGATATTTTCTGATTTATGAATTATTTAATTAATTTTATTTAATTTTTGGAGAGGACACCCTTATAAAAAAATCCTGGATCCGCCACTGACACCACCAGCAGTTGTAAAAACATAACCACTCCCCCCTCTTCAAATTTCAGCAACCAAAACCGAGCAACATACACAGAACAGGAATTTACGGTATGGTTTAATTTTCGTATTAATTCCTAATGGTTGTTTTTAGTAGTTATATTGTTATGTTATGAATTACTTATCGTAGCAAATATGGCCGATGCTATGAATTACTGGAATTACGCTAATAGTTACTTATTGTAAATTGTAGATATGGGTAAATTCAAGAAGTTTCAGCTTATTATTCGGTGGAATGGAATGGTTACAAACTCAGACATAGGGATTGATTATGAGGACGGTGTATCAACTAAACTGAAAATTGAGTCGCATTCAATTTTCAAGAACTCTGTGATATTTGTGCATACATGGTTTGTACGAGCGGACATACGAGACTTGGTAAAATTAGTTACCGGTATCCATGTATGAGTACTGGCGGGCTTGTGTACCAAGAAGTTGTCATAAACGATGATGAAGCGGTTACGATGATGTTACAGTTCCTAAGCGATAACGAGATGCGGCAAGCAGAGGTGTATGTTGAGACCGAGACGGTCGGTGAAACTCATTCTCACCAGTATTACGATGATGGTTTTGCAGGAGGGTATGGATGGGGTGGTAGTTCGAGCAACTACGAAGGAAGTGGTTATACAGGAGGTTATGGAGAGGGTGGTAGTTCAATCAACTACGGTGGAGGCAGTAGTGTAGGATGGGTGCCATCTGAAGAATACTCGCAACATGATCAACCTGCCGATGGCATTCAATGGCCTGCTTGGGGGCCTAAGTGGGCTGAAATAGAGAATACCATTCGAGGAGGGCGTACTTCACATGAGCGAGAAGACGATATTGGCGATGGTGGTCATGTTGATCCTTTTGGGCCGAGCTATCCATTCGACTCGAGCGAAGATGATACCGAGGAAGATTTGAGATCAGTGAGCGAGGAGGAAGATACTGATGATAACAACGACGAGGCGGTATTTCGTGAGGCACCGACGCCATACTACACACAGGTTCCAACTCAATTTTTACATAGCCAGAATGATGCCCTCGACTTTGTCCCTATGCCAGTGTATAATCCGAAGGCCAATTTGGAGGTGGGTATGGCGTTCTCATCGAAGGACACTGTGCAGGATGCCTTTACCGAAGAGGCCTTGAGGCGCAATTTCGAGTGGAAGGTAAAATATTATGACAGTAAACAATTACATGTCATATTCAAGAATGATGTAGAGGGCTGTACGTGGCAACTGCGGGCTGCAAATATGAAGAGAAAGGGTGCCTGGGTGATTCGAAAAGCTGAGACCAACCACACTTGCTCCTCGTCCATACGTTCCCAGGATCACAGGCAACTTAAAGCAAAGATAATTGGGAGAACTATTAAACACCTTATCAAAGTACAACCAGATATCAAGGTCAAAGCTATCATGGCCGAGGTGAAGGATTGACATTCTTACACGATAATGTACAAAAAAGCATGGCATGAAAAGCAGAAAGCCATGACTGAGGTGTATGGTGATTGGGAGGATTCGTATGCTTTACTCCCTAGACTTATGGCCGCAATGGAGGAGTCCAACCCTGGGACTTTTTTCGTGCCAGTATACAACAATGTATACACTAAGGATCAAGTTCGAGTACAGGAGAAGTTGATGTTTCACCATCTTATTTTGGGGTTTCAAACCATTCATTGACGGGTTTGCGTTATGCATACCGGTTATTCAGGTATTTTAATACATGTTTACTATTTGAAATATTTCTATTCTTGCAGATCAAGTAAATTTCATACTAATTACTTCATAATATTTAATTAGGTTGATGGAACCTTCCTTACTGGGAAGTACAAAGGAACTCTTCTCATTGCCATTGGCGTTGATGGAAACAGGCAGATTTTCCCGCTTGCATTTGCAATAGTGGAAGGGGAGAACAGCTTAAGTTGGGCATGGTTCTTTGACCAACTACACGAACACGTGACACAGCGGGAGGGTATTACGATTATATCTGATCGACACGTGGGGATTAGGAATGCCGTAGGTGGTTTTCCTGACGAGTGGGGATGGACATGGCGCTGGTGTATTCGACACTGGCTCGCCAATTTCCAACACAAATTTGGAAAGAAGAAAGACATCAAAAATCAATTGTGGCATGCAGGTACTAATATCCTTTAATGAGAGTTAACTATGTGTTTAATAATTTGTTGTTTATCATGTATTGACCATTTTTATATTGTTCACCTTGCAGCGGTTGCACATCAGCCATAAAAGTACGAGCAGAAGATGAAGACGATCCGTCAGACTCACCGAGATGGAGCAGTATGGGCTGAAGGTCAAGAGTTGGCCATGTGGACGTTCCATATGGACAACGGGGCCAGATGGGGCATTGCAACTACCAACCATGGAGAAAGTATAAATAATGTGTACAAGGGCCTTCGAGCGATGCCTATTTCTGTCATAGTGGAGATGTCATACTAGAAGGTCAATGAGTGGCGGGTGGCTCAGCTGCATCTAGAGATAGGGAGGGAGATATTTGGTCATCCGATAGCACATGGCATTTTTGAGCAAATGCAGAAGAGCGAAGAAAAATCAAGTAAGCATAAAGTTGTTCTTTTCGATCGTAGTGAAGGGATATTTGCAGTGGAAAAAGGTGTATGGGGTGGAGGTAGACGTGGCCACAATCGTCATACGGTTACTCTGCACTATGAATCAAGGGAGTGTACATGTCAAAAATATCAAAACGAGAGGATACCCTATTCACATGCAATGACAGTAGCTAAGTCATTAACCATGAAAATAAACACTCTGGTGAGTCCTTACTACACTGAACAAGCGATACGGAACTCATATGATGCAGCTTTGAGTCCCATGCCAGATGAAGCGTATTGGCCTATATACGCTAGGAAGTTGATTATCCCACCGTTGCACCTAAAACGCACCAAGGGTCGTCCTTCACAATGATATGGATCAAGTGGAGCGCACGAGGCGGGGGCCGAAGCGATTCTCCAAGTGTAGACAACCTGGCCATGACAAGAGGCGTTGGCCAGGACAACCTATCGGGCATGGTGCGGATATTAATCAGGACCAACCTTGAAAAAGTGTTCTATCTTAATTAGCATTTTCGTTTGTAAGCTTGTTTTAATTGTAACATGTGTTTGCCTTGTCATGAATTTGGAATAAATTTGGAATGTGGTCCAATTAGAAAGTTGACTAACATAAGATGGATAGTTCAACGACAATGCAAACTCAAATCAGAAGACCAAAAAATTCAAATAAACGCGGATAGTTCACTACAATGACAAAACACTAGAATAATCAAAGAAAGCACGGATAGTTCACTGGTTCTCTTCATTTGGTTGCCCTCATTTTGGCCCCCATCTCGACCTCCGCCTCGTCCTCCACGACGTCCTCGACCCCTATCAACCTTGTAAGTAAAAGCATGGAATAAATTTAAATTAGGCTAAGTACGGATTAAATTCAATTTAAATCTAGCTAAGCATGGAATAATTGTAAATTAGGCTAAGTACGGAATAAATTCAATTTAAATCTAGCTAAGCATGGAATAATTTTAAATTAGGCTAAGTACGGAATAAATTCAATTTAAATCTAGCTAAGCATGGAATAATTTTAAATTAGGCAAAGTATGGAATAAACTTACTTGACACCGTAGGGGATTTTGCAGAAAGTTTAGCTCATCATCGGCTCTCCGGTATGGACGTGGGTCTAGAGGTGCGAATATTGGAAGATGCTCCCATACCCACAGCTGTAGGATAAACATCGCAGAACCAGCTTGTTTTGCTCCCACCTTCGAGCAAGTGCACAGCTCCCGGTATAGGCCAGCTAACACGGCCGATCCCCAACTCTTTTCCCCGCTTGCGTCCCACACCAGTGAGCAATGGCAACCATATGCCTTGAATCCACCAGTTTGACTTGTCGGGGAACAGAAATCCACTTGTCGGGGAACAGAAATCCACCCACCAAACCAATGAGGTAGATGCGTGCATAGCGCTCCACTTGATCTTCCGGAGTCTCGTCATTGATTTACACCTCATTTTGGATGTGAGTTATCAGCCATGGGACCGACACTTGTCCCGCATTCAACGGTGGATGCCCCCGTCCTTGAATTGGAGTAGTGGTTGGTATGTCAAAGCCCAAACGATCACGAATGAGCGGCCCCCAATCTTCTTCGGGTTTGGTAGTGGAACCAATGATGGCATCTCCAGAAATCGGCAGCCCGGTGAGGATCGCCACGTCTTTGAGGGTGATCGTCATTTCCCCCTCTGGAAGGTGGAACGTGACGCCATCGCTCCGCCATTGCCGTAAGCAGATCGTTGTCGATTTTGATCCGCATGAAATGGCGCAACATACCCAACCCGGTCCTCTCTATATAGGGCGCCAACCGTGGATGCCAAGCAGGCAAGTTTGTGGTCCCTTTATGTACGACGGGAATAAGTGATTCCTTCAAAAAAATAGGAAAAACATCAATTTGTTAGTTTAAATAAAGCAAAATAACACCTTAGAAAATAATAAAATAAAGCAAATAAATCATCAAATTACCGGATTGTTATCCCAAATAGCACGGGAGCGATGAGCTTCTTGATCGGTTAAGAGTCTCATATCTCTTGGCCCATAATGAATATACAATCGAGGATCGTATATCTCGGCACCCATCTATAAAAAAAGTAATGAAATCAGAGATTGTTTTGATAAAAACAAATCACAAAATCAAATTGTTTCGATTAAAAAAAACACAAAAAAAAACCAAAACCTACACGAAGAGCCTCTTCGTCCATTTTTTTTGCAGAAGCCGGACAGAGGTTCGACGGGTTTGGGTTTGTAAGGGACGGGAGCTTAGCGGGACGGGGGCTTTAGGGTCAAACTCTAGTAATTCTTTCTGATGTGGAAGATCAGACTTAGCCGCAACCACAGAGCATACTTAGAACGAGACTAGAGTGGATAAATTGAGGGAGAAAGAATTGTAATTGTTGTGGTGTGATTTGTAAGTGGGGGAAGGGTTCTGCCGAGAATAAATTCGGGGATGCTTCACCGTCTTCGTCGAACACGGTGAATACACCGCCTTTATCGAAGACGGTGAAAGGGGTGACGTGGCTTGCTGTGAGGCGTCGGATCTGGGAAGAAAACCACGATCCGCGCCTCACCGCATCTGACGGCCACGGTGAAAGGAAAAGCGACGCGGATCGCTGACGCAAACAAACATGGGGTATTCACCGTGTTTGTCTAACGCGGTGAATACACCGCGTTTGTCCACGTCAGCTATCCGCGTCGCTTCATCGTGGCCTAAAGAAACGGTTTAATATACACCGCGTTTCATTAAAACAGTGATCTATTCACCGTTTGCCTCTAAAATGGCGATTGACTCGCTCGTTGTTCACCGTTTTAGAGAAGAACGGTGAATACGTCACCGTTTTTTTTTTAAGGGTGAAATATTCACCGTCTTTGTCAAACACGGTGATAGTCTTCACTGCGTTTGTCAAAAATGGTGAATGCCAAACATGTGTACTTTGGAAATTTTTTTTATAACTTACATATTTTGGGAAATTTTTTTAAGAACATGTTTTTTCCGTTCAATGATCACCTCTTCCAGTACTCGTCTTTTTGTACCTTTTTGCATAAAGGGTTGTGGCAGGGTACCTCTTCGCCATTTTCCATGAAAGTGTTATCTGGCATGCTAAATCGTGTTGTGGGAACTAAGTTCTTTCCCCTGCACCCTCAATGTCAAAAGATTGATCTCACACACTTGTGGTTTACGAATGACCTTTTGATTTTCACTAAGTGGTCAGTTAGAGGGGTTAAGGCAGTGGCAAAAGTTTTGGATAAATTTTATGATGTATTTGCGACTCAAATGCTACTTTTAGAAAGTTTACTATTTGTTTGTAATGAAACAAAAGTTCTTTAAGAGCTACTTGGGTAGAGCTGGTGACATGATGGGAGTGATCAAGCTTAGGTATGCAGGGCAGGTGTGGGATGTTGAGATCTGTCACCACTCATCGAGGTGTTTCGAAATTTAACTTGGTGAATAGAAACTGGGCGTTCACTTTAAAGAAGAGAGTTAAAGCCTAATGGGCCAGAAGTTGCTCATTTGTAACGGCCAGGAGTTACATGGTTTCAGTTGGAGAGAACAAGAAATAGGTAATTCGTCGGTGTTGATAAGTTTGACGTGTGTCCGGCGTTTTTCATTCAATGGTCGTCGATCAACCATTCAACCTCATGGCTTCCTCCTCCGACGATGACGGGTAGAAGTAGAATCATTTCTGTCTCGCTACCACATTGGCATGTAAACTCGAATATGAAGGAAAGTGCAAGCGGTTACGGGATCAGACAGTCAGACACCACCTCAAGAACATCATCATAAAATGCTGGTACTGCCATAAAATACTGCAAACACAAGGATATATATGCTCAATTTTTTATCGAAAAAATAGTTAGTTCCTTTGAACAATAACATTTTTTTTTATAAGACAATGATTTTTTAATTTTTAATTGATATATGATTTGAGGCTTTCTTTCTAGAATTATGGGGATGAGGGATAGAGAAGAAATGAGATCCCCCAAGATTTTTCTAGAAATAACACTATTTATTTTTTTCCCCAAAAATAGCACTCAACCCCGAAAAATTCCAAAAATAGCACCATTTCCTAAAAACCGCCACCCAAACCAGCGGTTTACAAGAAACCGCAGGGTGGGGCGCGGTTTTTGATGAAAACCGCACAGTTACGGGACGGTTCTGAAAATCGCTCTGGGTGGGGGCGGTTTGGACCAAAACCGCCACCCCACCCAATGGTTTTCTGAAAAGGGAAGGTAACGTTATTCCCAAAACCATTTATATCCAATAATAATTCCTGTTTTGAAAATTTTTTCCTAGTAAAAATTGTAGTCCTTCAAAAGTTATGCAAAATGAAAAAAAATTCATGACGTTCGAATTTTGGAGCACAAAGTTATGGCTGTTCAAAGTTATTGAAGATTGTTAGCGCTCAAAGACTAAAACTTTGTCAATATGTAATTGTCTCAATAAAAGATTTGTAGTTTGGTGGTCAAGAATCAAGATGTTATGTTAAAATTTGTTAAACTATTTATATTATCAGGGTTCAAACCACCACACCCACAACATGTTGCTTTTTTTAATCTCTACTATATAAAAAGATTTAACATGGGATGATGGTGTTTCAAACCAAAGACCTCTTGGATACAAAGAAACAACTGAACCAGTTATGCCAAGACCACTTATGGTGATTATTTGGAAATATTTTTTTACAAACCGCCCCCTGGGGGTGCGGTTTGCACCAGAACCGCTCCGGCCCCACGCGGTCAGCAAAATCGCCCCCTACTCGTGCGGTTTTCATCTAAAACCGCGCCCCCACCCTACGACTTTCGAAAAAGGTATTTTTGAAAATTTTCGGGACTGAGTGCTAATTTTGGAAAATTTTTTAAACAGTGCTATTTATGAAAAAGTCTGAGATCCCCTCCCTAACACACAGTCACATGCGCAAAACTGAGAGGAATTCAAATAGAGGTTGTAAGCGGTTATGAGGTTACCAGTTTAACCGATAACCGTACCGGTAATCACGGTTATCGGTTGTAACACCCTAACCCGGTCGGGTACTACTTTTACTAAAATGCCCTTGATAAATAAAATACTCAAATCTTAAATTGTAGCGGGAAAAATTTTCATAAATAAAATACTGAAAACACGCACTTGTAGTTCAAAGCAACGCCCTAACACATGGGCAACTCAATACTTAAAATCTCAAAAAGATCTCCAGTCTATACTCATAATCATAACTAATAATCTATACTTGTAAATAACTAATAATCTCCAATGTTGTTGCTACTGAAACCTTGACTAAGCATCCTATGTGACGCTTATACTGCCCTCTTCTAGCTGGCTGTCCTCGAACTCGTTGCTCACTAACTGCTCCTCTAGCTCCTCCTCTAGCTCTTCAAATTGGTGAGTGAGATGGGGTCAGTCTACGCCCTTACGTTTAACATCTTATTAATACTTGATCACTTTACTTAACTTAGTAGAAGTTGTTTTGTACTTCCACTATTAAAAATCTTGACTCTTAAAAATGTCCTCTTAAAGCTCAAATCTCCACTCAAATTCTTGACTGACACGGGGATCCCTCACTAGCTAGTCCGGTTGCCAACTCATACGTATGAGAAGCCATCCAGGCTTTCCTTAAACTTAAACTTATCGTGGAAGGCTCTTCTTCCACGATTCTCAAGAGCATAATTGCTGCTCATCTTAAAAATCTCAAGAGCATAACTGCTGCTCAACTTAAATATCTCAAGAGCATAACTGCTGCTCTGCCTCAAAGATCTCAAACGGCAACGAACTGGCTCTAGTGACTAAAAACACTTAAAACGACTTCACCTTCTTGAATGTGAGTTACTTCTTAAAAAGAAAACGTGTTCTTAAACTTCAACTTACTTGTAAATAAAGCATGCACTATAATATGTATAACTAGAAGCATAAATCACACGCAATCACATGCATCATATAAACACACAAAGGCAAGTATGACATATAACAGTCAATCACAACAACTGAATTACAGTAGTGCATAGAATTTACCCCATTTACACTCACCTTAGTTATCAGTCGATGATCCTCGATCGGTGTTATAGGAGATTGCCCATGTCTCCCCTTCTCTTATTGGATCACCATTCCATTTGCCCTTTCAACTCTTTTGCTTGTGCCGCCCACATATCTTCCATTTTCGAGAACCACCTTGCGGAGATGACAAAGAACAATTTTGTTCCTTGAAAGAGAGACCAGCTTCCTCTCTCCATAATCCCCAAAGATACGTTCCCATTCCATGCACAAAAGTCCAAAATTGTGATAGATATTAATCACAGCGATGCCCTAAACATATACCCCACTGTACTCACTCGGAAATTCTTAATCTTTCATCAAGCTATTGTCGAGTTCCCATTTTGCATCCCTTCCACCATTTTCACTAACTCAGCAAGCTATCCACGCATCCATATCAAATATAAAGCCCTAGTTTATTAGTCCACTAATTATTCACTTAATTGACCCTCTTTGATAACCCAACCGTCATCGTCCCACAACAGAGATTAATTGACCCTCCTTGATAACCCAATCCCTAGAATAGATTAAAAAAAAAGTACCTCTGGAACCTGTCAATTTTATGGTCGGTCCTTAGTTTCGTGGTTTAGTAAAAAACAACACTCCGTAGCTCTCTCCACTGCTGAGGCTGAGTATATTGCCGCAGGAAGTTGTTGTCAACAACTTCTATGGTTAAGAACTCAACTAGCGGATTATGGGATTATAGTTCCTACCGTTCCCATTTTGTGTGACAATACGAGTGCTATTAATATGTCCAAAAACCCGGTTCAACACTCTAGGACAAAACATATAGAGATTAAGTATCATTTTCTTCGAGAGCTAGTTCAGAGTAAAACCGTGTCTATCTCCTTCATACCTACGAGTGAACAACTAGCGGATATTTTAACTAAACCACTTCCTATAGATCAATTTCTATTTATTTGTAGTGAGTTAGGAATGATTTTCCAATCCGATCTTGCTAATTTTGGATTCTGATCTTCTTTTTCTTGAGTGGTTGTTTTCTTTATTGTCTATATATATATATATATTTAACATAAAAAAAGGGACGGGGGTAATTAAACAACTAAATTTCCTTCCCCCCATTCCTTACGACCTTCTGGCAGTAAGGCGGCAGGCTCTGCCTATATATATTTGGTTTCCTCCATCAATCACGTTATTCATCTCTCAAAGAAAAAAAACTGCTTGCTCACTTTTCTGGCGGACACGACAGCATGAGCTTCCTCTCCGGTAACTCGTTCCTCATGACTCCAGCTCTCTTTCGTCGCCAGCAGCGGATCGTCTCCTTTACCGGGGCGCTCTACCCTCATCCAGTTGGTGAGAATCGTCATCGCCATCAACAGATTTTTGCCGTGAAGCCAATTCTGCTGATCTGTACTCTGGATCCTTATGCTTTCGCCTTGGTCGACACTGTGGATCCTATCACCCTCATCGACAGCCTAGGCTGGCTTCCCATGGGTGATTCCCCTCCTCGCGGCTACTGCCCAGCTGCCGTTCGTGCCTTCTATTCCAATCTTCGGACCGATGGGATCACATCGGGCAAATTCTCCACCCTGGTATATGGCCACTTGCTTACTCTTTCGGTTGATGACCTTGCTGCATTTCTTGTTCTGCCTACTAGAGGCAAGCAGCTCATTAGTCCGTTGGAGTTCTGGTCACACAAGTTTGACTTGTGTCGGGAGGTCACAAATCGCTCCTTTGATTCGCTGGATGAGTCACTCAAGCTTCTCCACTACTACATCAACCGAGTGTACTTTCCGCGGGCTGACAGCTTGGATGTTGTTTTGCCTCTTGATTGCTGGGTCATGTCTCACGCCATTTCTGATATGCCGTTGCGCTATCCTCACCTGTTATTTGGGTCAATCGTGGATGCTGCTGCCAACGAATCTCCCAGTGTTGGTCTTCCCTTTGCTGCGATGATTACGTTGCTGTTGCATCGTCTCGGTGTTCCTCTGGCTGACTTTGTCACTATTTCTGACGATGGTGTTCATCCCTCCATTGACGAAGTGTTGGCTGTGGTGGGGCTTCCTCCCATTGTTGATTTATCATCAGGGGGAGATGGTCATGGTCGTGTGGCCACGGACGCAGAAAGAGGCGAAGAGGCCAAAGACGAGGCGTCCGCGGATGGTGGTGCATCTGCTTCGACTTTTGTCCGCCCCTTCAAGCTCAAGCGACAGGCGAAAGGACCTTGCCCTTCTAACAGAGTTCTCAAGCGTCTCAATAATCAAAAACCTTCTCAAGGAGTGGTTCTCTATGAGAATCATGATCTTGAGCAAAACAATTAAATGCCTTAATTTAGGGGGAGCTTGGGTTTAGGGGGAGCTTGGGTTTCGAGTTGTCAGTTGTTGTTGTTGCTGTTTAAATGGCTTATTTGAATTGTTGCTTTTAAGGTCTAGATTGGGTTAGGGGGAGTATCAAATCATGTCTCTTATTTGCGCTGTTGAGTGTTTTGATTGAATAATGCCCTGAGCTATACTCAGGATGAATGAAGTAATTTGTTTTCTTAATAATCTGTGGCGTAGGATGAATGAGAGATATAATGACTGCCATTCTTTAATCTTGAGCTTAATGATGAATGAAGCATATGCATTAACAGGATGCTAAATCAAGCTTAGGGGGAGAATGTTGAGTTAACAAGCTTGATTCAACAAATTGAATGTCATAGGATATTTTGTTATAAATATATGTTATTATGTGGAACTAACTATCTATGCAGAAATATCACAATCAATGATGAGGAAAAAGGAAACAATTCAAAGTGATTGCTTGCCCTTAAAGGAGTTACCATATCAAGCAAAAAGGTATCAAACCAAGGAGATACTTGCCACACAAAGGACTACAAATGAAAGGAAATAAAGGCTCACATCAACTATAAATAGTAGAGTCATTTGTAGGCCAAGACACCTTTTGCAAAGCTCTCTTCTCCCTTGTAATAGCGAAATTGTGTGATCATATTTCGTGGTGTGAATAGCTTGATATCTCGGGGGTTTAGATATTCAAGCTAGGTCGGGTTTTAGGGTAGGAAGGGTATTTGTAATTGGGATTAGTGCAAGAGCAAGAGGGGATTCTTGCTTGCGAGTTGCACTAGGTGAATTACTCTCCAATCAAGTCAAACTAAGAGTGTTTGCTTTATTGATTGAGTGGGTAGCTTAGCTTGGATTTAGCTAAGGGTTGAATAGGTGCGGAGTTGCACCTATTTGGTTCTTGACACAAAGTGTCAAGGTTGTTTCAATTTCATAGGTTAGAGAGTCTTTTATTTTAATAAAAGTTAGAGTGTCTCGTGAGATAGCGGTAACTATCTCCGGGACGTGGATGTAAAGACATATTGGCCGAACCACGTTAAAATCGCGTGTCCTGACTCATCTCTCTCTCTCTCTCTCTCTCTCTCTCACTATAAATCCTCTAACTTTGTTCTATTCATCAGTGCCAACAAGTTAAATACTTCAGGAGAGATTCTTGGCAAGTCCTTTTGGATTGCTCAATCAAGCTAGTGCTAATCTCTCTCTATTGAAATCTGAATTAATTTGTGCATTGACCACGTCAAAAGTATCCTTTATTGACCTAGCTTGGTCTAACAGTCTTCACAACTACCACAGGAACTAGAATTCCTTATCGCTTGTAGCTTTCTCGTAATGCAATCCTTTGGACGTGCATTTACCAAACTACATCTCCACACAATGGAGGTATCTTTTCGCACTATGTTCAATTTACTTTGAACATAACATTTGCAACAACTTAGGCTTAGATATACTTGAACAAAAGTCCTCACAAGCCTCTCGTCATAGGTTTCACACACCTATGATTGTTCATATTTCCTAACCGGATACCTTAACAATATCATCACCACCTCATAGCCCACGAAGGGCTATCTTGAATACATTTTCAATTCTTCAAATTCAAATAAGTTAAATTTCCTTGAAGTCTTCTCATAATATGATTATGAGTGTGTTCACATCTCAAATACTACAAAGGTATTTGAAATCCACTAAACCAAATCGAATTGATTCAACGACCACTAAATTGGTTACCAACCAATCTTCATCTTTATCAACCATGTTTCACCAAAAACATGGAGACATCAAAATCCATGCACGAAAAACCTTAAAAGGAGTAATTGTGCCAATTTTGATGACCATAGAATTACGCTTCACTTCCGTTCATCATCTTTCAACACTTATATAGAACGTTTCATTCAACTGAATGCAACGTTCCATTTTTATTTTCTGCAATGATGCATCGTTCCCATGGTGGCGATTCTCAATCCGTTTGTTCCCAATCTTACTAAACACAAACACAGGATTCAATATTTTCTTTTCTGCCATACAGTCTGATTCCGCAATGACTGTCGGAAGACTGTATTGCTTTTGGGAACCAACTGGCGGTTGCATGGCGATGAGACATGCTCCTTCATGCATGGAACTTATCTGGTTGAAACTTTCTTCATTGATCAAAATAACAAAGGAAGGAGACGTGTCCCCCCCCTATATGTTCCCTCCATGCAACTGCCAAATGACAAAATTGCAATATGGATATATATATTGCATCGGTTCGGCCCATGGTAGTTGGACCGGTTTGGTTATTCCAACCGCCACATCGGTTCAGTTCGATTTGGTTCAACTCAGTTTGGTACGGTTGGTTACACAAATCAATATTATCGATCACCAACACATTACATCAAATCGACTGAATTCGCGGCCACACCATCCCACAGCTTACCAAAATGGTACTTCAAGAAATTCTCTTTGATCTTTCCCCTTTCATTTCCATTCACACCATTAAAAATCCTAGCATAAATGTTATTGACTATCATCACTTCCATAGGCCTTAGTTATATATACATTGAAATGATGTATATCCTGATATTCAATCTTTCTTCACGTTAATGTTTGATGATAGTTGAGGGCTCTCAAGGTTCGTTTTGCAGTTAAATTTTGGTCATGCATTTGAGTATCTAACTTATGATATCAATAAGAAAAAGGGTATCCCTCAATATCATATTAAGGTAATAAAAACAACACACAAATATATTCTCATTTGTTGATCTAACAGATAGTTAGCTCCTTTGAAAAATAACATTTTTAACTTTTTAATAAGATAATGGTTTTTAAATTTTAATTGATATATGATTTATGCTTTCCGTCTAGAATTATGAGGATGAGGGGAAGGGAAGAAAATAGACCCCCTTCCTGATAGACATTCAAATGAGCAGAATTGAGAGAAAGACAGTCATGTCAGTTAGTTTATGTTGTTTACTTATTTTTATCTTTTTTTAAGGTGAGATAGTCTGATTGGTTCGTGTAATACGATTTTGTTATTTTACTATTCTGGTGGTAATTGGGAAGAAATCTTGACTCTCTTCTAAGCTAAGTTTCGAAGTGGTAATGTAAATGGCTTTATTGTGTCTAATATGATATTTGGCTTTGTAATTCATTTTCGCATTTGAATGCTGACTTGCCTATGTAGTTGGGGTGATGTTGGGGAGGGTGGGTGTGTGGGGACCTTAGTTCTTGTACCAGACATGGTATTTTGTCCTGCAAAGTATAAATCATATTGACTGACATCACTTCCATAGTTCTACATTGAAATGATGTAATGTCCTACAATTCCAACTTTCTTCACTTTTTTGTTTGATGATAATTGAGGTCTCTCAATGGTCATTTTTCTATTGAATACTGGAAAGTTATAATTTGTTGATCGAACAAATAGTTAACTCTTTTGGACAATACAATTCTATTTTTTTATAAGACAACGAATTTTAAATTGATATATGATTTGGGGCTTTCCTTTTATAATTAAGGGAGTGAGGGAACGAGGAGAAAATATATCCCCTCCCCGACAGACAATCAGATGAGAAGAACCGAGAGGAAGACAACAACGTCAGTTAGTCTATGTTTGTTAACTTGCTTTTTTACCTTTTTAAGGTGAGCTATTTTGTTTGGTTGGTTTAATAGGGTTGTGTTATTTTACTATTACCGGTGGTAATTAGGCATAACTTTTGACTCACTTCTAAGCTAAGTTTCAAAATGGTAATGTAGGTGGTCTTCTATAGTATTTGGCTTTGTAATGCATTTGCTCATTTGTTTGTTGACTTGACAACAAATATGCAATTTGTGGTGACTTTGGTGGGGTGGGTGGGGGTAGGGACCTTAGTTCTTGTACCATTCATGACATTTTGTCCTGCAAAGTATAAATGATATAGACAATAATCATTTTCCTGCTTCTACATTGAAATGATGCAATGTCCTACTATTACACTTTCTCCATTTTGGTGTTTGATGAAAGTTGAAGCCTCTCGATGGTCGTTTTGCTATTAAATCTAGGTCATATGCATTTGAGTATCAAACATATTCAATGATAGAGAGGGGTTTCCTCAATATCATATTAAGGTAATAAATCTGGATGTGATTAGAGCAAATGGTAATGAGTGTGGTCGCCACCCAAAGAACATCATCAAAAAATACTTGAAACACGGTAAAATATTGGAAACACAAGGATATGTTTTCATTTGTTGCCCGAACATAGAGTTAGCTCCCTCAACAATAACATTTTAATTTTTTTTATAAGACAATGGTTATTTTAATTTTTAATTTATATATGATTTTAGACTTTCCTTCTAGAATTACAGGAGTGAGGGGAAGAGAAGAAAATAGATTTCCTCCCCATAAGATAGCCAGATGCACAGAACTGAGAGAAAGACAATCACGTCAGTTTGTATATGTTTGTTATCATGTTTCACCTATTTCAAAGTGGGCTAGTCTGGGGTTGGTTTGATAGGATTTTATTATTTTATTATTTTGGGGGGTAATTGGGTAAACCTATTGACTCTCTTCTAAGCTAAGTTTCAACATAGAATGTCGATAGTTTTCTTATGTCTAAACTGGTATCTGTTTTTGTAATGCATTTGCTCGTTTGCTTGTCGATTGCCATCAAATATGTAGCTTGTGATGACTTTGGTTGGGTGGGGTGTGGGGGTGGAAGACTTTAATTCTTTTACACGTTATGTCATTTTGTCCTGCAAAGTATAAATAATATTAACAATTATCATTTCCGTAGTTTTACATTGAAATGGTATACTGTATTATTATTCCAACTTTCAACTTTGTTCACTTTGGTGTTTGATGAGAGTTGATGGCTCTTAAAGATCGTTTTGTTGTTGAATATTGATCATGCATTTGAGTAACAAACTTATTCAATGATAAAGAGGGTTTTCCTCAATCTCTTATTGAGATAATAAATTTGAATGTTGCTTTCTTGTTTTATTATTTCAGGTGGTAATTGGGTAGAACTATTTATTCTAAGATAAGTTTCAAGACTTATTGATATTTGGCTTTGTTATGTATTTGCTCATTTGTTTGCTCACTTGCTAATAAACATATAGGTGGTAGTGACTTTGATGGGGGTGGGGACCTTAGTTCTTGTACCAGTCATGATATTTGTCTTGCAAAAGTATAAATTATATTTATAGTCACTTTCCTAGTTTTACATTGAAATGGTGTAATGTTAAGTTATTCCAGTTTTCCTACTTTAGTGTTTGATGAGAGTTGAGGGCTCTCAAGGATCGTTTTGCTATTGAATCTTGGTCAAGCATTTGAGTCAAACTTATTCAATGATAAAGAGGAGTTTCCTCAATAATGCATTAAGGTACTAAATTTGGATGTGGTTAGAGCAAGCAGTCATTGAAGTAGTCGCTACACGAAGAACTTCATCATAAAATATTGGAAACACCATAAAATATTGAAAACAAAAAGATATATTCTCATTTGTCGATCAAACATATCGTTAGCTCCTTTGAACAATATGGGTGGTAAGAATCTTATTCTCATTTCAAAATTGATTAAAATGTTTGATATGGGTTGGTAAGCAGTAAAAAGACTAAGACTACATATCATATGATGTGATTGAAGGATTGATAAAAGTAGTCTCAAAGAAGACTAGTATGAAATTCATGCATATGTATTATTTTCGACACAAGTTAATTAATTATTTATGTCTTGTGATTCACGCACTTCATGAATATTTTTTCATGCAATCCCATTTATGATCGATTGAATTTTTTCATTTATCGATCGATTGATTTTTTTCATGTGATTTCACTAATCTCGTCAATCATTCTCTATTGCATGATTAATATTTAATAAAAGATTTTTAATGGTACAAATAAAAATTATCTATCATTGTAACTAAAAAAATGAAATTTATAAAATAAGATCTTAGCACCGCTTGTTCCAAATTTGGTTTTCTAGGTCATTTCAACTCATAGAGAGCGAGGGAGGTAGCAATGGAGCAATAGCAAGTGGAAAAGAAAGAGTTGCATACGAAGAATTTTTTTTTTTGGTGACCCAAAGAATGCTATTATTCTCCCGAAGTTAGTAGGTATGACGTATTATTTCCCTTACTAGTTTATGTTTTTGGGGTGTGAAAATATTTATTTGAGTTGATACATGGGGGATCTTTGTGAACGTTGTGTTTTTATTTTGATGAAAGTGTAAGGATTAAAGTCAAACTTTTTCATCACTTTCAGTTCGAACAAAAACTGTAGACAAAGGTTTCAAGAGGAAGAACAAAGTAATAACAATGGTGGACATGCAATTACAACTTAGTTTTAAGTCTTAATTCGAAGCTCTGGACATGAAATTGTTGTACCATATGAACTCGAGTAGGCTAGTTAAAAATTTTCGTGGGCCTAATTAACAGACTCACTTTCTTTTCATCGGACTCATATAATTTCCTTAAACACGTTAACTTAGGATTTTTGTTATTTGCATCGATCAAACATATAGACTTTATTTGCTCTAAAATTAGTGTTTCACATCTTCAATTGCATGTGTAGATGATTAAATACAATTCTTAAACAATAGCTCGTGCTCGGCCCGACTATCGTTCTTAGGCCCATTACACAACACGCATGAAAAATGAGGGTTTTCTTCCATAATCATTCTTCACGACAACAAATTGAGTTGATTGCTGTTGGATTAATCATCAATTGGTTCTTGTAAGGTTTTTCAAAAGTTTGTGATGGTACCTTGGCTTAAAGATGAACATACCAATTACTTTTCACCAACAGGAAAAAAAGATACTAATATATTGGAAGAAAATATCATTGAAAAAGTGCAAACAAAGTGGTATAAATTGTAATAAATCACATTCTTTTTCATTCACACACAAAAAAAAAAGAATTAAAAAAAGAGAAATAATTCTACTTTTTAGGTAAAAAGGTAAAAAAGGCTTAAGAAAAAAGTTAAATTTTGAAAACAAAGTTCTTGTTTCTTAACAATGCACAGTAATATGAGCGACACAAAATAAATTATCTACGCTAATACTACCCTTCATCCTCCTCTACCTATATCTCTAGGTAATGAGACAAATAGGTCTTGACCAATGAAGGCTTCGGTCCCCTCGAACAGTCAGCACCAAGAAACGAAACTTGTATCACCTTACCTATCCCCCATCCCCACTCTTTCCTGTAAGAGTTGCGGATGAAAAAGTAGTTTGTCCCCCTTGTGGTGTTTTATACCTTGCAATGACAGCAACATGGAACATTGCAGTCTCGGTATCTATTTTTAACTTTTTCAAGTATTCATAGACATATGTGATTGTGATTACATCCTTCGTTCATAGTTCTTCCAAACGTTTTGCTAAATGACAATCTTTTCTTCTTTGCCTTTACATTTTCTTTTCCTTAAGATTTTACCTCTACTTCTACTTCTACTTTGCTGGGTTTATAAATTTTTATTATGTATAAGTCTTATTTCCTTTCTACTGAGCCTTCGTCATTGAAGATTCCAAGATATTAAAAAAAACACTATTAATAAGCACAAATCAATAAAAAGGGTAATCTAATAGTCAGCAAGAAAAGAAGATTGAAAAATGTCCACTTACCACGTCCATGTAGAAAATGGTCGGGTTATTTAAAAAAAAAACAACATCAGCCTGATCATATAGCCTTCTCAGCAGACCAATCTATTTCGCATTGTCAGTGTCAACACATATGAACAACAAACCACCAACTCTCGAACCATACTTTTTAGTAGATTTTTTTCATAGTACTGAATCACTCAAATAAGTCCATGTAATGGACATATTTTTTAACTTCAGACTAACACTCTTGTTTATGGTGCTCTTTCTATTGGCATACTTATTTTTGTCTCGGTTGTACTCGGTATGATTAATATGAGCTCTTCTGAATAGCACAGTCACATTTCGTCACCAGACTGTTTCAAATTATTCACCGTCTCTGTAAATGAGGTTACAGCTATAGCCCAGCATATATCTGAGGGCGCACTTACTGATGAGAATGTAGCTATAGCCCAGCAGACATCTGCAGGCACACATATTGATAAGGCCGTTTCAAATTGTTTAGCGCCTCCTTAGTAGCTGAGGCTATAGCTATTGTCCAACAAAAATTATAGGACACACTTCCTTACGAGATTATTTCATATTATTCAACGTCTCTGTAGTCGATACTATAACGACGACCCATCAAATATCTAAGGGCCAATAAATACATACAATAAGTCTACAGTTGGTACTCCACAAAAGGTCAAAAGATAAAAATTTCATATAAAACTTATTCTTATTAGCTTTATTTCTTATTGCGGTGCTGATAACTCCTTCTATCATCTTCATTGAACTATTTGGTTTTCTACTATTTATAGAAGTGTCAAAACTTACTCTCATTAGCTTGGTTTCTAATTTCCATAATCATGTCAAGTACATAAAAAACTAGAGAAAGCATTTAAATGGATAAACAACATACACAAGAGTGTTAGTTTTGGGTTGAAGAGAATGTTCATTGCATGGACATATGTGAAGGATTCAAGACTCTCATAAGAAGAAAATTATTGATATGTAGTTGAGGAAGAGTTTAATGAATCTATTATGTAGGAAAATATACTCGAAAAATAAGGCATGAGTTGGTGACTTGCTGTGCATCAGTGATTGTGTTGAAATTGATCTGCTAACCAGCATATCGTTGGTATTTTTGACACAACCAGAGCATTTGCAACATGGGACAAGGTAAGTGAATTTCTTTTCAATCCTTGTCTTTGTTGACTACTAGATTAACCTTTGTTATTTTTGTTTATTTGTGCTTATGAATGATGTTTTTGAATAGGTTGAATCTTCAATGGTGAAGGATCAATAGAAAGGAAATCAGACTTGAACATACTGACCATTTATAAACCCAGTGAGACAGAAGGAGAAGCAAAATGTAAAGAAAAAGGCAAAGAAGACAAGGTTGTCATCCAAGCATTATGCTTGGAGGAACTATGGATGAAGGATCTAACCACAATTACATATGTCGAGGAATACTTGGAAAGTTGAAAATCGTTACCGAAACTACAATCTATCATGCTGCAATGATTTCAAGGCACAAAACATTACAAGGGAGGACAAACTACTTTTTATCTGCAAATTTACGGGAAACAATGAGTGATTAAGGGGATATGTGTGGCTAGAGGTTACAATGGATGGATCCATGGATTGGCAGATCTATGGATCCAAGGATTGAATCATACAGATTGGTGGATTCATCCACGAATCAAAATGACATCCAGCCTTTTGACTAATATGTAAATTTCAAAAAGTTTAGGTACTAAAATATCATAATAATAAAAAATAGGTACCAAATTTTCATATAAAAAGAAAATAAGCTTTTAGGAACCAAATTGTGAAGTATAAAAAATATATGTATTAAATTGTAATTTGCCAATGATACATGAATCCACCAATATAATTGGATTTGGATTAGATGAATTAGATGAGTTGATATTTTAGTGGATGTATTGGATTGGTGAAGACCTATTTGTATCTATATTTAGATCGAGGTAGAGGTAAAGGAAGAGGTAGAGGAGGAGAAGTAGTATTACTCTAGAGAATTTTTGTGTTGCTCACATTAAGAACTTTGTTTTCAAAACTGAATTGTTTCTCCTTAGGTCTCTTTTACCTTCTTACATAAAAATTCGAATATTTTCTACTTTCTTTTCTTTTTCGTGTATGAATGAAAAGAGAAGTCGGGTTATTACAATTTATACCAGCTTGTTTGCGCTTTTTCGATGATCTTTCCTTTTTAGTGATTAGTATACTTTTTTTGTTTGTTGGTGAAACATGGTCAGTATGTATATCTTTAAGCCAAGGAACCGAGGTAGGCGGACTTTTGTCAATCTTCTTTTCTTTGCTAACTACTATATTAATCTTTGTTTTTTTTTTGTTGATTTATGCTTATGAATCGTGTTTTTGAATATTTTTGAAATTTTCAATGGCAAAGGCTCGGTAAAAAGGAAATCAGACTTGGGCATACTTAAGATTCATAAACCCGGCGAGGCAAAGCTAGAGACAAAATGTAAAGAAAAGAAAAATACAATGAAGAGAAAGTTGTCATCCAAGCAAATGCTTGGAATAACTACATATGAATAATGTAACTATAGTAACTGATGTCGAGGAATACTTCAAATAGATAAAAATCAATATGAAGACTGCAATGTGTCATGTTGCAATCATTGTATGGTACAAAACATCACTAGGGGGCAAAGTACTTTTTTTATCCGTAACTCTAACAGAAAGAGTGGAGGGTTGAGGAGATATATAAGAAAATGAAGGCTTCATTCCTTGGTGCTAATGGTTCTGGGGTGATTGAAGCCTTCATTGGTCAATGCTTATTCATATCCATATCCATATCTAAAAGAATCCAGACTTGGACACACTACAGTGAAATCCATGTATTGCTGCATCAATTCCAACATGTTTCCTGGGTGAGATGGGCTTCCCTTATAAAGTGTGATTTGGAGGTCTCAAGTCCCATCGAACGTTGTTGCTTTCCTCTGGTTGGTTATTCACAAAAAGTTCCTTACTCACGACAACCTCAAGAGAAGAAGCTGGAGTATTGCAAGCATATGTGTGTTGTGTAATAGAGCAGAAGAGTCGGTTGATCATTTATCTGCAGATGTGAGTTTAGCAAGCAAATTTGGGCGACGATGCAATCTATCTTGGATGTGATGGGTCCATTTTCGGGCACTATTGATGCAGTAATTAGAGGATGGTCTATTAACAAGCAGGTTACTTCAAAAGATTGGTTCAAGAACAGGCTGGTTCTTGCCGTTACTTGGGAAAATTGAAAGGAAATAAATGCTAGAAGCTTCACGGACGATTGGAGATCATGGAAAGTAATTCCTTATAAGATCGGGAGGACTCTTCTCAATTGGAGTACAACTCATGGAGTTATTAGCCTGCAGAATGGAACAGTGTGGCCTGATCTAATTAATCAAGTGCGTTGGAATGTTTTTGTTTGTACTTTTGATCTGATTAGTTGAGGTTGTGGGAGTGTCTGTTCTCCCTGTGATTTTCACTTCTTGGAAGGTTGTTGCTTTCTTTTCTTTCTTTTTCTTGGTATTTTCTGATATGGGTCATCCCCTTTCAGACTTGGATCACTCCTGACGATCTTTGGCTGTGGGAGATGATGTTTGTATTTTTTTTCTCGATCTATTTCAAAAATTTATCCTTATATAAAAATATAAGTTTCACGACATTCAATACTTTTGACCATTGTATTAAAACAACCTAGGAAACAATGATTATTAACTTTCACTTATCTTACAGTAGTTAATACTTGTAAGTTGTGACCACCGTATTAAAGTACCCTAGAGAATAATGATTATCAAGTACCGTTTGAACTTTTAACCACGGCACCGTTAACCATGATTTTCTTACCGTAGTTAATATCTGTTTTCTTAATAGACACCTTGGCTTTGGATGCATGTTATATCATTGAGCGAAATTTATACCTCACCATTTTGAAATACATTTGTATTTTTTCGTCTCATTCCATTTTGTTAAAAAAAAAAAAAATCCATACAATAAACATTGTTGAACTACTTCTATTTATCAGCCTAAGGAATCCCGAAACACCACCATCAACTTACAAATCTGCAACTATCGTGGAGAAAAACAACTAGCAAACTCTCGCCAATGTCAACAAGTTCATCCATATACAATGACATCATTCTACCAAACCGCGACAAATTAAATTGCATAGGAATGGTTGGGCAGGTCCGGGGGTTCTTGGTAACAGACCCGTCTCGTGGCAGGTCGGGTAATTTACCACGGGTCGTAGGTCGGGGCAGGTCGATCCAATGGGTATGCAATTTATATGAAAAACATTAGAAATATTCGTTATTTTTATTATAAGACCAAGAAAACAAACAATATTATGATAAATGTAGTTAAATTATTAGAGAAATTGAGATTTTCACTAATTTACAACTTTATTATATCTAAATTATCATGTAATAAATGAAAAATTCTAAGTAATTTAACTAAGATTACATGTAATTTAGGCATGAACGGGTCGAGAATGGGGCGGGTCAGGACAGGTCGATGAGAGTACCCATGCCCGCCCTGCTCCGCCTACGGGGCGGGTCAGACCCGCCCAAAACAGGTCGGGTAAAACGGGTCAGGTCAAAATTGTCATCCCTAAAATTGCATATACAATTCTGTGCACTTTGAATCAGTGGATTTTCAAAATTCAAAGGACATCTGCCTACCATTGTGATGGATCTCTTAGACACCACCTTATATATCCATGTCATTGCACTATCTCTAAAAATGCGTTGGTCGCATTCGAGCCAAATGCAGAAAGACTACTCGTGAACAGTGGCGGAGCCACTTGGAGAGGAAGGGGGTGCTAGCACCCCCTTGGGTTTGGAGAAAAAATTTCCGAGTAGGGGTATATACAAATTCGAACCAATGACCATTCAGTTGCAGGAAGAATTTTTTATCATTTCGATCGAGTGAGTTTTGTTATGCAATGCACTTTCGTCTTTATTTATAGTAATAAATTGTTGTCTTTTGTTTAAACTCGCTCATTTTTTTAGCTCTACAACAGAGAAATTTCTTGTCTTTTGTTTAAACAAAGTTGAAAGTGAAGAAGTACCAATTGAAGTTCACTTGTTTGTTTCACAAAATCAATTCCAAGGTACTTCTGAGTTCTAATTTGTAATATTTGATGAATGGAAGTCTTGATTTGTATGTACTGAACTTATTTGTTTGACGTTGTAACCGGTGTACGTGAAACTATTTTAATGTAATTGTATGAATTTGGAGTATTGCGTTGTTGACTTTTTGTTTAATTTAAAGTTGACTTTTCTATTGTATAGGTGATTTTTTATGATATGATAAAGACACCCCTTGGCCAATTTTCTGACTCCGCCACTGCTCGTGAACACCCGCCAGGCAACTACTGCTACATACATTTCTATTAGTTTTAGGCTTTCGAGAAAAAAAAAGACTTTGAGTATCGACTGATGGAAAAAATTCATGCACAAGATAGTCACGTACTTCTCAGTTCTTCATGGGAGTCCTTGAAGACCAAAACTTCTTTCTCCACCAGTAACAGGAAACCACAACTCTCTAAGGAAGTTGTCGGAGGTGGCGGTTTTCTAAGTGAAGTGAGGAAGAGGGAAGTTAAAAGAAGAATGTTCAGGATAGGTGGATTATGATTTTTCTTATTAGAAATCGCTGCTAAAATATTGATGTTAGAGTAGTCAAAGAGTAAAGGAAATACCACATTGGTGGGAGAAAGAAAGTGCAAGTTGTTTTTAAGTTTGCTTTCCACTTTAGTTATTGGATAAAGTGGTTAGTGGGCTTTTGGAAAAAGTGTGGGCTATTTAATTGGACATATTAAATCGCACTTAGCACTTAGCACGTTTGCGCGACGCATTCGGATTTGAATTTTTGGCTAATTAATTACCGGAATTATTTTAATTAATTAATCCGGATAATTATTTGATTTTGAGTTTTGTGAAACGACGTTTTTGTTCCAACGTTCATCTTCTTCTCTCCGTTTTCCTTCTCCAAAAACACAGAAGTCAGAAAGGTTGCTGCTTTCAGACTTTGGTTGAAGGGACTCCTGGGGGTGGTTTGCCTAATTCCTACCAGCAACAAAGTAGTGGGGACAAATAACACTCTAAGGAGAGTGATTAATCACGCCTTCAATCGTTCTCTTCCATACGGTTTCCCTGACAATTGATTATAAAAATAATCGATGGAGTGGCGAAAGATTTGTGATCAGGGAAATGTAACTCTATCCTGACCAATTTCGTCGAGAAAACAACGTCATACTCATAGTGAAGACAAAACAGAGAAAAAGTTGAAACTTGAAACACATGTTGGAGTTATCTGCGACAGAATCAAGGAAATTGCTTTCACAACTTTGAGTCAGCCGAGTTCGTGTCTTCACTTCAAAGTTTCACTTCCAACATGACGTAGTTCAATTTTTGGACATCGTACTAAATCCTCGCGAGAACCCTAAAACAGTACATTTAGCTTATGAATCTCCAGCTATCGCAAATGAACCGACACATAGTTATCACAACTGTATTTCAGCGTTTCACATGGCCCATAGACTACAACTTCAGAACCCTTCCAACAAAGAGTGATATAAACTTAGAGGCCGTTTGCTATTGGGATTTTTATGAAGAATTTTGGGTTAAAAACCCACACTTATGGGATTATGGACAAAGTCCATGTTTGTTGCAAAAATTGTGTTGGATTAGTTCTTGTGGGACCCATGCATAAGGGATTATAGTGGGATTAAAATCCGTGGGGTCCACAGATTATAAAATCCTACTTTTTTAACTGGAATTTCGAGGAGAGCCACAATCCATGAAAACAAATGACAAAAGTAACCTTATATATTTCCAATATTCCGATGTTGTCCTCATTATTATTTGTAGGGTTTGGAAGTCATTAATGTATGTAAGATGATGCAAATTTATGTTGTAAATAGTTGCTGCAACTTACAACGTTGTAGTCAATAAGGACAAAATTGTAAATTCAACCTTTAACTAATCAATTCCAAGGACATAAATCCAATACAAAATCCAACAAGTAAACAAGCACTTTTGCAAATCCAAAACAAATACAAAATGACAAAATCTCACATAATCTTTCTATGATAAAATCCATACTTTTACACAAATCCTTAATTTTTCAGAATCCTACAAGCAAACGACCTCCTAGTTTCTATCGGGTTTGGGATTATCTATTATGCTTATGGTCTTTTGTTATTGTTGAATTATTTTAGTACTTTTTGGAGGATTTTGGGGGATATTTGGTATTTTTGTAATAGGGGTTAATTACGGGTAGTTTAAGAAAATTTGTTAATCTTATATATTCTATAATTATGAGTTGAGTACACAAAAAAATAAAAAATACAGAAGAATTATTTTTTAACTGTAATCTTCTATTTCCCGTAGCAGTCGAATTCTCCCTTCTCTTGACCGACCCTTCTTTCCTGCGTTTCTTCAAACCCTCTCCCTAATGATTATATCATTCTCAAATCCTTGTTCTCTCCTCCCCCAATTTTTTTTCTAAGTTACCCATCCCAATTAGTGATGCTCCACTGTGCTAACATCAGCTTTCAGGCATCATGTTCAATGGGAGGAGGGCGGCGCTGCTTTGGCGTTGTGCGCTCGTCGAAGGGCCGAGTGGGCTCCAACAAATCTGTAAAAGGGAGTCACCTCTTTCATTAGGAAACAAACTGATTGCAACGTGTATAAGCTTTCGTAAGTAGAGAGACCAACGTACGTACTGTTCCCATGGCTGTCCTTGAAGACCAAAACTTCCTTGTACGCCTTTCTCCACCAGCAACAGGAAACCACAACTCTGTAACTCTTCTCAAAAGCACTAATGTCACTCCCCTCGGATTTCCGTTTCCGCTTACCAACATTGCAGCAACGAAGAATCATATAGATTGCCCTGTTAATAACACCTTCAACAGAGACATTCTCAATCTCACGGAGCTCCATCTCAGTGCCCTGGAAACGCAGATATATACAACACAAGAAAAGACAAACACCCATGTCATGAACGATGAATAATCAGTTCTCTCGAAATCAAAATATTCCCAACAAATCATGGATTTTGCTGTACCCGCTCTTCATTAAATGTCTCGACCGCGAACTTGGCGCAGTCTTCAACGGTCTCATCAAAGCCCGGCTCGCATTTAAAATGGTATCGAGCGTGTGGTTGCGCACCGACGTTCATATAATCTGGAGGGCAATCAGCATAAAAACGCTGCACGTGGATTACGTCAATCGAAGAACAAATTAGTTGGGAAAACAACGGAATAAACTTTGGCAGAAGAAATCAATTAAGTGACAATTAAGAATTTTGGATTTTGGGAACTTACACCATTCACCCTCAAGTTCCTCCTGTAGTGGATCATCCGTAGCTTTAGCGTGTTATCGCCACCAAAATCTTCGCCCTTGTAAATGTAATCCGCGTCGTCGTACTCTTCTTTCATCTCCGTCTTGGCCATTTTCCGGCAGCTGTCGCAGTAGGTGCCTTCATAATAGGTCAATTCTGGGAATTCGTCATCGCCGAAGGAATCCATGGATGACCGGTGGATGAATCACGCCCCACAGTCGACGGCTCGCCTACTGATCTTCTCTTCTAGGGATTTCGATTTTGATTTTTGGGGAGGAACTGAGGAAGGAATGACATGATCGTCTTTGTATAAGTTATGGACTGTGGTAATTCCAAGTCTGGGCCATCATTAGAGATCAGTTTTGAGTCCATTGGGCTTTTTTCTCACCGTAACAAGAATATCCAACTTTTGCTTCAATTTTTTTCCATTTTCATAGACAGTTTAGAAGTTAGAAGTGACAAAAGTTAGCTTTAACCGGTCGCGACCGTCGACCGTCGACAAATAGTCAAACTGCTAATGAGAGGTTGTGGTTCACCACTAAATGGGCTAGCCTATTAAGGTGACGCGGAATAAAAGTACAAGCAAAATTAATGTCCAAAAGACAAAAAAAAAAAAAAAAAGAGTTTGTAGAACTTCCTCAAATAGAGCGACTCCCAATGCATGTTTTGTGGCCAGTGCTGCCAGAGTTGAACAAGAAATTGACAGTCACCCACAAAAATTAACCACATAAAAACCATGAGTTAGGCACCATCGAATATCATATGACAGTGAGCTAGAAGTTCTATGAGGAAAGGGTTTGTCATATCTGGATAGTATTTGCCAAATGCAAATAGAATAGTACTAGAAGAAGAGAAGCCTACAAATTCAATTCCTCCTCCTAGAGCTGGCCGCCTAGCTCCATCAAAGCAAACAAGAATGCCCTTTTGAGGGACAACAACCATCTTGGTGTTCTTGATGTCTACGACAAACACCCGCGGGAGGTGGAGCAGCAAGAGCCTGCCCACGCTCTAACTCGAGTGGGGAAAAGCATGCCGTCTTTCATCAACTTGAGCTTCCAATTGGTGACGTAGAGGCGGGGGCTAAATAAAGAATATGCTAATGTGTGACCTAATATCGCACCTTTCAAATACCCCAATACAAAAAGAAACAGGCAAGCAATATATGTCTGGAAGCACCAATAGATAATAACTTCTGTCAATATACCTCCCCATTATTACGATTCTTATCCTTCTCTACAGCAAACACACTGATTGGTCCACTCTTACTCCTTTTTCGTGGAAGCTACATGACATTTTGCATCATTGCACATTAATTCAAACTACCATTCCTTGCTGCAATTTATGGCTTGGGATAATATCACTTCAGTAATAATACAAATTTACATGAAATGAAAGAAATGATCATTATAATAGTCTTGTAATATTTAGAGTACCAATGGCGATTCCTCTCTTCTCCTCTGTGGCTTCTGCAATAAAATGAGATTGATGACTATCTCTACCAACGTATTTTATACGATCATTGTATGACCTTTTGTATAAACCATTTCTGTCTCACCCATTTTCGCATCACAACTCCAAGAGCTAACTTGTTGGGGTTATCTTCTAGGTAAGCAACTTGTATCAACATCATGCATGAAAACAAAAATTGCTTTGGTTGAGATACTATAAGGATCTTGTGATGCGCTGAAGAAGGCTAAACCGTTTCCCAAACATTGTCAACCCCCAATCAATTTGATGTAAGTCATTGCTCTCTTACCATCTAAATTAAATAGGAAGCTCAGGTTGACCTCTTTTATAGCTTCACTTGACAATTTCTTAGAGGAGATAAAATCACGATTCACAATTCTAGAACAAACCACCTCAGATAATACAATCTTATGGAAACAAGACAACACTAATGAAGCACCCAAATTACAATTCCGTACATATTTCCTATGAGGGTGTGCATGTGCAAATTAAGAAAAATATAATGATTAAGGAGAGAGCTTACTTGGCACCCGACTTTGAGGAGCAAAAATCCCTTCAATAAATTCCAGGTGGAGATGTCCAATCGATCGGGTCTAGACATGCGTATATATCAACATGCTATACTAAAAACACAAAGAGTTCGGTTTGTCCTTCCCATGACAACATATTCTCACAATGTATTTATTCCATGCAGAGAGAATGATATCAAACCATCTTCTATCTGCTCCAATTATGGTTATCACTCGTATTTTTTATATTGTAGTAATTAAAACACCACTTTTAAATCTAGAAGCAAGTGACACTGTCACAAAACATCATATTGTAATAACTTATATGCAATCATGATGTTATTCCACTCAAAAGAAACCATGTTTTATATGATGAAGATTAGCATTATAGCTTGAATAGTTTAATTTGGAAATGATCTCAACTCTTACATATAAATTTTGTGTAAAAGTGGTATGATTGAAGCTATTCCCTATGTTAACACTAATAAGAATAGTCATTGTTTACTGAAAACTAACCACATAAAACATTTCAAATTGGAAAAATGATGATACTAAACAGGGGTATCATAACAAAAGCAACAAAAAGTATAGCTATTTATCTTTAATCATCTCAAAAGTCAACCTAGAAGATCAACCATATGAACTGATGTTAAGAGATCACACATTACTCTCAAAGAAACTAAATAACCCATCATTCAGCTCTCCAAGCAAGAAGACTCAACCTTTCGATATTTACCCCTCCGAAAATCGCTTTGCGCAAAGTGGCTTTTGGCAACACTTCAAATGTGTTGCAAGAAGTGCCTAAAGTGTTGCCTATACAATATGCAACATTTTTAGTAGTGTCCTCTATAGGTGGTGTTGTATAAAGTAATATGCAACATTTCTTTTAATTTTTGCAACAACAAAAATATGTGTTGCATATGGATACCCATATGCAACACCACTTTGGGCAACACTTTTTTTACTAGTATAACATACACGTATATGCTTTATTTGTGACCGATTTTTTCATCTCATAAAACATATTCAATCGTGACAACTTTAACTTGTAACAAATATTATACACTTACGACAAGCTATTCCTGTCACTAAATGTATTTTAACGCTCGCCGATTTAGGTTGTCACACATGAGTCACACTTCTGACGATTTTTTTGTGATAAAAGGAGGTTTTGGTAACAGTGTTATTGACACAAATTTAAATTTTTGTGACAAAGTTATTATTTCTATTGCAACAACATTGGTCACTATTTATTTGTTAGTCGAATATTAACTAAACAGTATTATACACTTATGACAAGCTATTCCTGTCACTAAATGTATTTTAAGGTCACCGATTTAGGTTGTCACAAATGAGTCACACTTCTGACGATTTTTTTGTGATAAAAGGAGGTTTTCGTAATAGTGTTATTGACACAAATTCAATTTTTTGTGACAAAGTTATTATTTCTATTGCAACAACATTGGTCACTATTTATTTGTTAGTCGAATTATATTTTAACTAATGGGGTCTTTTTCAAGAAAGAACACATTTGTGACTACTATTTTTTTATATCACATACGACAATATTCTTGACAAGTATAAAAGATAAATAAAAGATAACTTATGAAAATAAAAAATAAATATTTTGACGAACATCAATCTCTTCAAGAATATTAACTAAACAGTATTAAACAAAAAAAAAAACTATCTGAATCTCTTTAGATAAATTGGGAACTCCTTAGAATTCTTTCAAACGGTAACACTTCTCTTCTTCGCTTCCTTAAGGCGTACTTGGGGAGCGTCAATTATCAGTTGTTTATTTCCATGCCGTCTTCATTGCTACTCAACTAAAACTGCAAGAACCTTTTAATGGAACCCTACTTGCAACTCCCTCTGCCCTTAATTTGTTTCTTGACATGAATACCTCGCCAGAATTACTTCGAACTTGTAAATCACAATGATGGGAAAGCCCCAAAATAGAGAACTGAAAAAGAAGATAACCAGTTAACAAGGAAATACAAATGTCAATGGTTGTTTCTTAGTTTCTCAAGAAACTGGAGATTTTGTTTCATAAAATATAGAAATATTCAGAAAAAATGAATAGAAGGGAGAGGAAAATGTAGGGTCGAGTAGCATCGACGTGTAAGGAACAAGAAAAAAAAAAGAGGATCTCGTGCTGATTTACCAAAAATGTTCAGTGAAACTGGTTATGCATCTGGATCGAGACTTCGTAGAAGCGGCCAAGATTGGGAATCATGAGAGAAGGCGAAGCCGGACAGAGACGGAGGGAGGAGATTATGAATTTGAAGGGCTTTTCCTCGTTGAAAGCATAAGATGATATTTGAGAGAAAAATCCGGGATTAACTATTAATTAGTTTCCTTCTGTAAATATATTAGTCTAAGAGGGAATTGTGTGATTATCCTTCCTGCATATATGATTTTCCGTGTACAGCTAATTAATACCCATTTTTCACAACGTAACTAAATCCATTTGTTTACTTATCTTTTACATAAACAACCTTTTATTGACATATAATAGTTTAAAAACAATGCTTACAATAGTCTTAATATTTTATGCATCAAACACCAAAAATATTTTATACATTAAGAAAATAAGTGTAACTTAATCAAACCAAAGAGCTTTTATATCTACTTGGAAGGAATAATTAAGTAATCCAATTATAACTTTGTGATGGGAATTTGCTCATAAAATTAAGTTTTTTGTGACATAGTTGTGTCACGATATCATATTTTGCGATAAAGTTCTCATTGCACTGTTTATACCTAGCTCATAGTATGTGGAACCCTTAGGTTATGTTTTTTTTGTGTTGTCTCGCGTCTAAGCGTGCCCGAGCATAAGACAATGTATGCCTTTTTGAACCATGATAATTTGTAAACTTTTCTAATTAAGTGTTGCATAAAATGTAAGAATAGACAACACATTTTATTTTATTTCACAAGTGTTGCATATTATAAGAGATGTGCAACAAAATAATAAGTGTTGCTAATTTGTGTTGCATAAGATACATATTAAGCAACACATGATAACAGTGTTGCATATTTTTATTTTATGCAACACGTCTAAAAAGTGTTGCGAGACAAGTGTTGCCAAAAGTCACTTTTCCCGTAGTGTGCATAACAGTATAGGTGGGGAAGGTTAGGTGATTGTCGAGTCCGATTTAAAGGTTTGGAGAGACGACAATGGTTGAGCGTTTAGTAGGTCGGAGCCCGTGACACTGTTTATCTTTAATCAACTCAAAAGTCAACCTAGAAGATCAACCAAATGAACTGATGTTAAGAGATCACTCATTACTGTCAAAGAAGCTAAACAATCCACCAGTCAGCTCTCCAAGAACACTCAAACTTTCCATATTTAGGTTGAGGAGGTCAGGAGGTTGTCGAGTCCGGTGGGAAGGTTTGGAGAGACGGCGATGGTTGAGCGTTTAGTAGGCCGGGACACCATTTTGACCCATTTACATTAGTTGCGTCTTTTCAATCCACATTCGACAAACCAGCATCACTCAACCTTTCCATATTTAACCATCTTTTAAAGACACATGTGCCCCATATTCAATCAAAACTTTTATGTTCAAAAATATTGTTGCTTTATGGTAGTTATATTATTTAAGTTTATGTCAAGATTTTTGCATCGCTTCTACACATTCAATACTGCAATTCGATGTGCAATATTTGCACCAATGACATTAGGCTTGCGATTTTAAAATTATTATCCTTTTATAAGATAAATAGAAATAGAAATAATTATTAAATTTGAATTAAAATAATCAAAGTATGAGAATAGAAGTATCAAATACCAAAAATATATTTAGGGTAGAGTTAGTGGCTTAGCTAACTATGACGAAAAATTCCTATGATTTTTCAGATTTATACTTTCTGTATGTTTTTAATTTAAAAAGTTTAAACAAATTTTTTTAGTGTAACTGATTATGTTTCTTGTCTTTTCTCAAAGAGATCACGATTCAAATCCCATCACCAATGTATTTTTCCTGTAAATAAGAAAATAAGAAATGAGTGTGAAGACGAATCTACCCTTCCTAATTTTGCTATGGATGCAAGGATTTTCTAATGGGGGACACACCTTTCCCATTTCACTATTATATTAGGTTTAGCGAGAGTAACCCGGGTGGTTGAGCTTTTAGTGGATCAGATACTATTTGGGCCCGTTTACATTAGTAACGCCTTTTCCATCCGCGTCGGGCAAACCAACAACACTCAATCTTTCCATATTTACCCATCTAAATTGCTCTAGCGTAACAATAGAGGCAGAGGAGGTTAGCCGGCTGTTGAGTCTGACGGAAAGTTTGGAGAGACGACGATGGTTGAGCGTTTAGTGGGTCGGGGCACTAATTGGGCTCTTTTACATTAGTAGTGTCTTTTCCATCCGCGTTCGGCAAACCAACATCACTTAACCTTTCCATATTCACCCCTCTCTTAAAGACACATGTGTCCCATATTCACTCAAAGTTTTGTGTTTAAAAATATTGTTACTTTATGGAAGTTATAACAATTAAGTTTATGTTAAGAATTTTACATTGCTTCTAGACAAACAAGAGTGCAATTCGGTATGCAATATTTGAATCAATGACATTTCGGTTGCTAACCATGGTGGAAAAGTCCTATGATTTTTTAGATTTAAGCTTCCTGTATGTTTTTTATTGGAAAAGGTCACATAAATGTGTTTATTGTAACTGATTATGTTTCTTATCTTTGTTCGAGGAGACCACGGTTTAAATCTCATTAATGATGTATTTTTTCTGTAAATAAGAAGTTAATAAATAACTATGAAGACGAATCTACCCTTCCTACTTTCACCCTCGATGCAGGAAATTTAAAATGAAACTTCAAGTTTTCTCATTTGACTTTTATTTATTGTGTAGACTGTAGATTAGTAAGAGGAAACCACAACTCTGTAAGAAAACAAGGAAGTTGCTGGAGGTGATGGTTTTCTATGTGAAGTGAGAAAGAGGGGAAGTTAAAAGAAGAATTTTCAGGATATGTGGATATGATTTTTCTAATAAGAAATCACTGCAACAAAATCAATTTGTAAATAATCAATGGAGTGGAAAACGATTTGCGATTAGGGAAATATAATTCTATCATGACCAATTTCGCTGAGAAGACAACAACATATTCATAGCGTAAAGAGTCCAGCTTTTCAGCTCACAATGATGTCTCCTGCAAATCGCTAAAAATAGCAGTGATTCCACCAAAAAAGAAATGTTTGTTGGACTTATTACAAAGTAAAATTGTTGTGTACCCCAACATTGATATGGTGAAAATTGAATTCGGATTCGGTAGGCAGTAACATTGTGGGTCTCTTCATCAATTCGATGGAGAAATCGTTGGGGACTATAGTGATTTAGCAAAAGACCATATTACCAAAATGATCTAAGAGCAGGAGCTTGGATGGGACTCTTTCTTAGGGCTTGAAAGCTTCAGTGATGTTGGTAATTTTATTGAAAATGGACGCATATTGAAGAAATTTTTTTTTCCTCTGAACCCTTTCTAAAACAGAATTTTTCTCGAAACTAAAAAAAAATTAATTTAATTTCAAGACAAAATTGAGAAAAAGTTGAAAAACATGTTGGAGTTGTATGCAATAGATTCAGGGAAATTAATTTCTTTCACTTCTTTGAGCCAACCGAGTTGGTGTCTTAACTTCAAGGTTCCACTTACGACAAACATATTTCAATTTTCGGACATCGTACCCCATCCTCTCGAGAACCCTAAAACAATACGTTCAGCTTATGAATCTCCAATTATCATAAATGAACATACAAATAGTGATATTTCAACAGTTCACATAGTCCTAAAGAGTACAATTTCGAAACCTGCAAACAAACAGTAATAGAAACCTAAGTTTCTATCGAGTTCTAGATTATTTATTATGTTTTTAGTCTTTTTGTTCTTGCTGTATTATTTAAGTATAATTTGAAGGATTTTGAGTGTTATTTGGTATTTTAGTAATAGTTGTTAATTATGGGGTAGTTTAAGAAAGTTTTATTTGGTATTTTAGTAATATTTGAAGGACAATCCAAGAAGGAGCTGTTTGAGGGAATATTGGACAGGATAAGAAAGAAACTGAAGGGGTGGAAAGAAAAAATCTTGTCGGCGGCAGCTAGGGAGGTTTTAATTAAATCGGTTGTCCAGGCGCAACTCACTTATGATATGTCTGTTTTTGAAGTCCCGGATGGAGTCATTAACGAAGTCCACAACCTCATTACAAATTTTTGGTGGGGGCAGAGAGGAAAAGAAAGACGGGCACACTGGGTACGGAGGGAGGAGCTAACGGTCCGTAAGGAAGAAGGAGGACTTGGCTTTCGGGATCTAAGGGGTTTTAACAAGGCTCTTCTTGCAAAACAATTATGGAACTTGTTGCCCGGAATCCCTTATTGCAAGAATCTTGAAGGCTAAGTATTATAGGCGAACGTCTATACTGGATGCCAGATTTGGGTACAATCCGAGCTTTATTTAGTGAAGTTTGATGTCAGCTCATGAGATGTTATGTAGTGGGTTGAGATGGCGTGTGGGGGATGGTAGGGCGGTAAGAATATGGGGCGATAAGTGGATACCCTCGACCCCTAACTATTTCCTTTCCTCCCCTCCTGTTAGCCTACCTGTCGATGCCCTAGTATGTGAACTAATAGACGAGGAGACGGGGAGCTGGGATACAACAATGCTGGCCAGTTGCTCTCCCGCTGAGATGGAGGAGGCAATACGGCGAATTCCGCTTCGGGGGATGGGGGAAACAGACACGCTAATTTGGAATGGTAATACTTCTGGAGTCTATTCGGTGAAGGATGGGTATGCTCATTGGTACAAAGATTACATGCTAAATGCAGGCCTATCATCATATGGCGAAGCAAAGGTGTGGAAACGACTATGGGGATTACAAGTTCAGCCAAATGTCAAACAATTCCTATGGCGTTTCGCGCGGGAAGCTTTGCCAACAGGTGACCATGTTAGCTCCAAAAGTAAGAGATGGGGTGATAAATGCCCATATTGTAATCTCCGGGAAACACAGAGTCATCGTTTTGGTGAATGTGCATGGAGTGTTCGAATATGGAGTGCATCGTAGGTTAAATGTTGCTTTGATATGCGTCCATTGGGGGGATGCTATGAATGGCTGTCTGAGGTTATGGATAAAGTAGAAGAATCGATTTTGGAGAAGTGGGTGGTATTGCTGTGGTTTCTCTGGAAGGAGCGCAATGCGCATATGTTCAATGGAATCAAGCTTGAGGAGAGCGAAATTGCGCAGAAGGCTCTTTTTTTCCTGGAGGACTACAAGCAGCACCAAGAGGTTGAGGAATTGCCAGGGATGCAGCCAAGTCAAGCAAATTGGAAGAGGCCCCCGATGGGACACTTCTCGGTCTCCACTGATGCTGCAATTTTCCCCATTGGTGGAGCGGGTCTTGGCGTGGTGATACGAGATAGTGGCGGCCATTTCATTTTAGCTGCTGCAAAGCGAATTCGCGGCCAATGGAATCCGGAGGAGGCAGAGACTCTTGCGGCGGTAATGGGGTTGTAACTGGCGACTAATATGCAGCTGTCAATCCCTATCATAGAGAGCGACTGCCTCTCCTTGATACAGAAGCTGAATAGTCATGCTCGTATTGAGACGGAAAGTGGAGTAGTGATCAGAAACATAAAGAGAATGATGATGGACCTCGGAGATGGAAGCTATAAGCACATTAAGCGCGAAGCCAATGGGGCAGCTCATTTGATGGCGCATTCTATGACGGTTTGGGAAGAACGTCTGGTTTGGATAGACAGCCCTCCAGCTTTTATTGCTGACAAGCTGAAACTTGATGATGTGAACAGTAACCTTGAGTAATAATATTCACAGGTTTCCCGTAAAAAAAAAAAAGTTTATTAGCCTTATATATATATTATGTAATTATAAGTTGGATTCATTAAAAGAATACATGAGAATTATTCCCTAAACTTAGCCTCAAATTTTACCCCTAATAGCCGAATTTCTTGTTTTTTTTCCCCCAAATCCTTCACAATTCTATCCTTCTCCCAACCCAAATCTCTTCTCAGTTATCTATCCAAATTAGTGTGATGCTCCATGGTGCTAACATCAACTTAAGGCATCATGTTCAATTGGAGGATGGCGGCGCTTCTTTGTCTTTGTGCGCTCATTGAAGGACCGATTGGGCACCAACAAATCTGTAAAGGGAGTACATTACCTTTCGTAGGAAACAAAATGATAACATTATTGCGCATTGAGTAGGTCCCCAAGCAACCAGGTTTGATGGAACGCACAACAAGTTCATCCATGTACAATGACAACTTTCAATTTTAACCATGCAATTCATGGTTTAAGATTTTGTAAGTAGAGAGGTAATCAGGCACAACGTACTGTTCCCATGGTTTTCCTTGAAGACCGAAACTTTTTTTGTTTGCCTTTCTCCACCAGCAACAGGAAACCACAACTCTGTAAGTCTTCTCAATTCCATCACTCTCCTCGGAGCTCCTTTTCTGTTTACCATCGTGACCACGAACCAGGTGGACTTTATATTTTCCCTCCTCCGAACCCCCAAACAAACCACCTTCCTTTATTATTAATCTCATCACAAATAGCAGCAGCCAATAGGTAATAAGGTTCTTTGCATTGCAGATGTGGAAAATGCATTAAGCAATGAGGTGGCAATGGTAACTATATATACCGGCTAACTACAAGGTCTTAGCTTTCCATGCATTAAGCTTCTTATCCAAAAATTTCAGGATGTACTTGTAGGTCTCCTGAGTCATATTGCCATAGAGGACAAGCATCCCTAAATATTTACTAGGTTAGTAGTAGCCTGAGATACTTAGCGTATCATAAATGTACTTTCTTTTCCTAATCTAAAACTTTTGGAGAGGAAAACCCTAGACTTATCTTTGCTAATAAGTTCTCCGAAAGCAACACAAAATTTCTCCAAACAATCAACAACAATATCAACTTGTTTAGAGTTGGCTTCAGAAAACAACATGTCAATATAAAAAAATAGATGAGTCAATATTGGTCCCCCAACGCAGAGTCTAATCAAATTCCATTTACCATTCTCTACATCTTTCTTAATGCACTCGGTCTTTCAATGCCCAAAGTAAAGAAATAGCTTGAGAAAGCACATCCCTTATGTAATCCTTTACTTGAAGTGCACTATAAAATGATGCATATGTTCGGTATATTGGCACTCGTCAGGGTCTCTTCCATGAAGTCCCAGACAATTTTGTTGTATGCCTTTGCAATATCAACTTTGAGCAGCATGTACCCTTTCTTGCCTAGTTTGCTCGGCATTGAATGAACTGTCTCCTGAAATATAACAATATTATCAATGATGTGCCGATTAGTTACAAAGCTAGACTTGTTCAGGTGAACCAGATGAGGCATAAGAGCTTTCAACATGTTAGCTATACACTTCGCCACCACTTTATAGGTAACATTCCATAAGCTAATAGGTCTAAATTGGTTCGTAGACGCAAGAGCATCTACTTTAGGGATCAAAGTAAGCAATGTCTCATTAATTTCCCTAATTATACCAGGAGAAGTAAATAAATAAATAATGAAAGGAGAAGAGTCGGTGCCAATGTGCTCCGAACACTTCTGGAATAAGATGACATGAGACCCATCTTTCCCAGGCACCTTGGTCCCATTCTTGCTCATCACATTGGCTTTGATTTCTTTCGGAATGGGGATTGTGCTCATTCTGTTGAGTTCAGCAACTTTAATGACTGGGAAGTCTGTAGCTATCTGATTCGGGCCCAAATGTACACATTTTACCCCTCATTTTTTTATTCGTTTAGCTTAGTATTTCATCGTTCATCGACATATTTCACGATAGGTTGTGTTTGTTTTGATACATTTCAGGTCCTAGCACATGTGAAAGGGTCGAGGTCGAATTTTGGGATAATTAGAGGTCAAAAGGTGCAAAAACCGAAGAAAAGCCCGAAGACCATGATAATTGCCTCGTAACAGTGAAGTGAAGGCGTCCCAGGAAATAGCCGCAGTTCACGGCCGGACGAGGCAGTTCACGGTCACCTAAGACCGTGAACTTCGACCACAAACCGTGAACACCGAGGCGTCCAGCGAGGTTCCTGAAGTTACTGACGACAATGTAGTTCGTGAACCCAAGAAGCAAGGCAGTGCGTTTTGGAGACGACTGAGTTCACGGACGCGTTTAGGTGTTCACGGCCGTGAACTGGCCAACGTTTCCGTGAACTGATCGCTTTCGGGTAAATATGAAGTCAACCGCGGGGAGAGAGAAAGGGGAGCTGGTTTTTGGAGAAGAATTGGTTTCTTTCTCTAGGGTTTGCCCAAAACACCAAGGGGGAGTTCTAGGGAGGCTCATTGGAGGCTTGGGTGGACAAGGATTCAAGCCTAGAAGAAGAAAAAGATCTCGAGCTCAAATTTGTAATCCCTCTCTCTCTCTCTCTAGAAACTCACTCTTTTCTCTTGGGTGTTGTAGATCCCTAACCAATACTTTGTAATTACTTGTTTAGATTGAATGACTTTGTATGGGTTTGCATCAATTTGAGTATTAGATGTGCTTTCATGGTGATTGTGCTTAGTTGTGCTTTCCAAATCTTGTGTGCTTGCCTAACCTAGATTTGAGGAAAACCACACCTTTTTAGGTAGGCTTGACAAGCTTGGTTTTCTTGGGCTCTTTGTGTCTATATCTAGGATAGAAGTGAACATCCCTCTTAACTCAAGTTTGCATCTAGGTTGGTTGTGATTAAGCCGCTCAAACTCCGGTTTGAGGGAAAGACCTAGGCAACCACTAGAGACTCAGTGAAAAGATCGATCCCGTGACAAATCGATCTCTAGTGAATCCATCCCGTGACAAATGGATCACTAGTTGCTCCTCCTAGCGGTTCCCCTAGACTTGATGAGTGGATCGATCCCGTGACAAATCGGTCTCTAGTGATTTGATTCCGTGACAAATCGATCACTAGTTGCTCACTCCCGCGGTTCACAACCATCTACACCACACAACTCCATTCAATCCAACGAGTCGTGGTAGCTAGTTAGGGGGTAGCAAATCCCGGGTGAAGCTCCCTTAGTTAGACTTTTCCTTGCTAGTTTAGTTCTTAGTTTTCTAAGTTTTAAAACCCAAAACCGTTTTTCTAGATAACAACTTAAGCGATTGAAGTAGGGGGTACATGGACCGGTCCGGGTTGACAATTTAAATACTTGCTCTATACTTCACCCGGCTAGAGTTTTAAAACTTGGGCTCTAGTTGGGATTAATTTGTGGTGTAGTTTCATGCGAGTCACTATCATAGACCCTGCACCATTTATCTCCGTGTAGAGATGGACAAAGAAAATCCTTGCCATTCTTTGCAAATTTTCTAGATTGTTCACCCATTGGCCTGTGTTGTCTTTCAATGGTGAAGGACAAGAAGTGACTTGTATTGTAGTGGTAGAACACTCTTATATCACTTAGAGGTCATGAGTTTAATCCTTGATTTATACATATATGTGGTATTTTTTATTTGTCCCAGAAATTACCGAAGTCCTGTGACACCTCCCAGACCCCCTAGCTCCGCCAATGGTAGTTGGTGGTGATTTTGGCCGGGGGAGGCCGTGGAACATTAGTTCTTGTACTAGTTAGGACATTTTCGTCCCACAAAGTATAAATGATACTAACAGTCATCACTTCCTTAGTTATACATTGAAATGATGTACTATCCTTTTTTTTAGCTTTCTTCACATTGATGTTTGATGAGAGTTGAGCGCTCTCAAGGGTTGTTTTGCTATTGAATCTTGGTCATGCATTTGAGTATCTAACTTATGACTTCAATGACAAAGACAATTTTCCTCAATATCAGATTAAGGAAATAAATCTGGATGTGTTTAGAGCAAGAGGACATGGGAGCATTGCTACTCGAAGAACATATTCCTAAAATACTAGAAATACGGAATCAAAAGGATATATTCCCATTTGGTGATCAAATAGATAATTAGCTCCTTTTGATAATAACATTTTAATTTTTTATAAGATAATAGATATATTTTATTTTACATAGATATATGATTTGAGGCTTTATTTCTAGAATTGTGGAGATGGGGGAAGGGAAGAGGTACGTGGTGGCCAATTTACTAATTGAGATCAAATTGAGGTTGAAAGAAAACACAGAAGGAGTATTGGTGAGAGTTAAATTACCAGAAAATGGCAATCCCAATATAGGTTGAAGAACCTGATTCTGATTTGAAAGTGATGAAAACGCTTGATATGAATTGATGAAAAGTAAAAAGATTGATACTACATATAATATGATGTGATTGAAAGATTCATCAAATTAGCGTAAAAGAAGATTAGTACGAAATTCATGCAGGTCTGTTATTTTTCACACAAGTTTATTGATTATTTACGCCTTGTGATTCATACTCTTGATTAATGCCATGCAATCCTATTTATGAGCAATCGATTTTTCTCATTTCCTGGTCAATAACTTTTTTCATGCGATTTAACCAATATTGTCAGCCATTCTTTATTACATTATTGGTATTTAATCAATGAACTTTAATGATATAAGTAACAATTCTTTATCATTATAACTAAAAAATAAATTTTGTATGAAAAGATAGAACTTTGCTACAATGACATGCAAGTCACCGTAACTTGCACTTTTAGGTCGCCCTCATATAGGATTAGGTCGACATAATATGCCATTTCAGTCATGTGCTAAAAGGCATCTTACTTTGTAGCAAATTCGAGCCTTTTGTTTGTAGCCTTCCAGATATCCAATATTTCATCTAATGCCTTGACTTTGTAGACAAACATACATACTTTCTTGTGGTAGAGGCCCTGGACTCGAATCTCATCCATGCTTCTCGAATTGAGCTCCAAAGTAGGCTTCACAAACACTTTCCCAGACTTAGCCATTTTCAGGCGGTTTTCCAGTTTTGGAATATCCTTTTGATCAGGTTCAAAAATGGTCTTCTAGACTTCCTATCGAGCTCTCAATCACTTCAAAGAGTAGAGGGACACTCCAGCTTCAAAACAAGCCATTAATATCCCATTTCAGTCGAGCCAATTGTAAGATATGAATTTCCAAAGTAGGCACCATGAAACTGTTTTTACACTGAAACAACATATTAGGTCGACCTAATCCTAATTAAGATCGAACGAAAAGTGCAAGTTACGGTGACGTGCATGTCACCATAGGCGCACCCAAAAAGATATTGACGCATATTGTACCAAGCTTGGATTTCTAGGTCATTTCAACTCATAGAGAGGGAGGGAGGTAGCAATTGAGCAATAGCAAATGGAGAAGAAAGAACTGCACTAGAAGAAAACATCTTCGGGGACCCATACCCTGCTGTTATTTTTCCAAGGTTAGTTTGATATACTTGTTATTTTCCTTACTGGTTTGTGTTTTTTGGGGGTGTGAAAATATTTATTTGAGTTGGTATATGAGGGATCTTTGTGAAAGTTGTGTGTTTGATTTTGATTGAAGTGTAAGGTTTAGGGTCAAAGGTTATCACTTTTCAATTGAAACTCAACACATGTGGACAAAGGTTTCATGAGGAAGAAGAAAGTATTAACGATGGACAAACAATTAAAACTCAGTCTTAATTTTTAAGTTAACTATGGACCTAGAATTGTCGTACCTCATGAATTCTTGCAACCTAATAAAAAGGTTGTGGGCCTTAACTGAAAAGTTCACTTTCTTTTCATTTGCCTCGTATAATTTCCTTAAATACATTTGCTTAGGAGTTTCGTTATTTGCATCGATAAAACATATAAGTTCATTTGTTCTAAAATTAGAGTTTTACATCTTCAATTGCATTTGTAGGCAATTTAGGTATGATTCATAAATAAGAAATCTTGCTCGATCTGACTATAGTTCTTAGACCCATTATCTCAACTCGCATGAAAAGAAGAGGTTTTTCTTCCCTAGTCATTTTTCACAACAACAAATTCGGCTAATTAACCGTTGGAGACCAATCATTAATCACTTCTCATAAGGTTTTTCAAAAACCTTTGATGGTGTCTTGGCTTAAAGGTATACCTACCGACTACTTTTCACTAACAAACAAAAATGTATACTTATCTCTTAGAAGAAAAGATTATCGAGAAAGTGCAAACAACCTTATATAAATTGTAATAGATCACCTTCCTTTTCATTCTTACAAGAAAAACAAAATAAATAAGAAAGGATTCTACTTTTTAGGTAAAAATGTAAAAGAGACATAAGGAAAAACAATTTAGTTTGAAAACAAAGTTCTTGTTTCATAACCATGCACAGTAATGTGAACAACACGAAATAAATTCTCTAAAGTAATTCTAGTCATCTTCCTTCTCATCTACCATTAGTTTTCTCTATATATGAGTATGAATAGGTCTTGACCAATGAAAGTTTCGACCCCCCAGAACCATCAAAACCAAGGGATGAAGCTCGCCGCATCACCTTACTTATCCCATCATCCCCAAATCTTTCACGTATTAGTTGCGGATAAAAAAATAGATTGCCCCCCCCCCCTTGTGATATTCGTAAACTGCAATGATTGCTTCATGACACGTTGTAGTCTCGCTATTGATTTTCATTCTTCATTTGTAGTTCTTCCAAACATTTTGCTTGGATAACAACATTTGCTGTTGATTTTCATCCTTTACATTTTACCTCTATTTCTACCTTGCTAGGTCTATGAATCTTCAGTATGTCCAAGTCTGGTTTCCTTTCTACCGAGTCTTCGCCATTGAAGATTCCAAGCTATCCAAAAACACCATTTATTACCATAAATCAATTAAAACAACAAAGGTTAATCTATTGATCAGGAAGAAAAGAATATTGAAAGGGTCCACTTACCCCATCCCATGTAGAAAATGGTCGGGTTGTAGCAAAAACACAAACGACAAGTTGATCATATAGCCTTCTCAGCCGATCAATCTCTTTCACATAGCCATCTCAACACATTCACATATTCGCAACAAGTCACCAATCCTTGTGCCTTGTCTTTCGAGCATATTTTCTTGCAGAACAGATTCATTAAACTCTCGCGCACCTACATTCAAGTGATGTTCTTCTTGTGAGAGAGTCTTGAATCCTTCACATAAGTTCATGCATTGGGCATTATCTTTAACTCCAAGCTACCACTCTTTTGCTCTTTTCATTAACATGTTTACTCTTGTCTTTGGTGTACCTAACAGGATTAATGAGCTCTTGTAAGAAACACACCCACACTTACTCACGAGGTCGTTTCAAAATATTCATGCCACTATAGTTGAGGCTGCAATTTTGACACAACAAACATCTAAGGGCCAATAAATACAAATAATGAGTCGACAGTTGATATCCCATAAAATGTTAAATGATAAAAGTTCAAATCTTATGCTCACTTGCTTGGTTTCTTATTGTGGTTCTCAAAACTCATTCTTTCTTTTTCATTGAACTCTTTGATTTTCCCAAGATGTGTCTTTGTTCCTTTTCCATTGCAGCCAATGGAGACAATCTTCAAACCTCTCATCCAGGTAGATTTTCATCTTGATCTATTGAGAATTTTTAAAAATACATGTAGTTCTAAAGTTGAGTCTTGGAAAAAGATATAAACCAATTGCTCTAAGTCGAAATCTTTTACCCTTCTTCTTTCATTCAAGTATTCTAACCACTAAGGATGGAAAAATTCTCATCCTTTCCTATCTATTTATTATGGATTCGATTGTACGAGAAAGGGGATTCATATTATATAAGAGGAATAAGAGAATAAATAGGGTTTATGACACTATTTCCATCCGGAAAGCCTTCCCTGGTTTTCTTTCTCCATCTAAAAGATTGTCATAAATGCTAACCATTCCCTTCTTCCTCTTCTGAAAATTGAATCCCCTTTCTCGCACAATCAAACTCGATCAACACCTTGTTTTTCTGCACCTTTCTTTTTCTCTCTTATTCTTATTCGTGTTCTTTTTCCTGTTCTTCTTCCATATGCAAACACTTCCCTGTTTTCCTTTTTACCATTTATAAGAGTGTCATAAACCCTAACAAATCCTTTCTTGATCTTTTGAAAACAGAGCCCACTTCCTCTCACACTCGAACCCACCTTTTTGCTTAATCAAGCTTTTGCACCTCCCCCCTTTTTGCTTCTGTTGGTTATTAGTTGTGGAGTTAGGTAAGTGATTGCTTCCGTTGGTTATAAATTGTGGAGTTATTATTTTTTCCTTGTTGATGTAGAGCTATATCAGAAAATTCTGATCTTAAAGCTGTTGGTATGTCATCGATTGAGTATATCAACTGGATTAGTAAGGCCATAACTACAATGGGGAATGTATCAGACATATTTGGGACAACCAAAAAGTTCAATGAAGGTGAAACAAGAAGTTAGTGACTTGTTGCGCATCAGTGGTTGTGTTGAGATTGACAATTTGAACAAAATTGATATCCTAAGAATGCTATATGACCAACATTTCGTTAGTGTTTTTGACAAAACTATAGCATTTTCTACATGGGACGAGGTAAGTGGACTTTTTCAATCTTCGTTTCTTTCTTGACTACCAGATTAAACTTTGTTGTTTTTATTGATTTGAGCTTATAGATGTTGTTTTGGTTGGAATCTTTAATAGCTAAGGTTCAGTAGAAAGGAAACCTAACTTGTAGATATTGAAGATTAATAAACCAAGCAAGGCAGAAAAGAGGGAAAAAAATGTTTGGATGACAACCACATTTACAGATATCGAGGAATATCTAGAAAAGATAAAAAAATCAATATCGAGACTGCAATGTGTGATGGTTTAGTTATTGTTGGGTATAAAACATCACAAGGGTGGACAAATTACTCTTTGTACCTTTAGCCAAGCCACCGGGATAAGTGGAAATTTTTAATATACTTTTTTGTGCTAAGTGCTAGATTAATCATTGTTATTTTTTGTTGATTTGTGCTTATGAATGGTATTTTTGTATAAGTTGGAATCTTCAATGGCGAAGGCTCAGGAGAAAGAAAACCAGACTTGGACATAATGAAGATTCATAAACTCATCGAGACACAAGAGAAGGCAAAATGTAAATGAAAAGGCAAGCAAGAGGAGGTTGTCATCCAAGCAAAATACTTGGAAGAACTATGGTTGAAGGATGTAACCACAAACACATATGTTGAGGAATACTTGGAAAGATAAAAATCGATACTGAGACTACAATGTGTGATTCTTCAGTCATTGCAGGGTACATAACATCACAAGGGGAAACAAATTACTTTTTTATCCACAACTCTTACTGGAAAGAGTAGGGGATTGAGGGGATTTGTAAGATGATGCGGGCTTCGTCTCTTAATGTTGATGGTTTGGAGGGATCGAAGTCTTCATTGATCAAAGCCTATTCATATTCACATCTAGAGGTAGAGGCAGAAGATGAATAGTATTACTGCAGGGAATTCATTTTGTGCTGCTCACATTACTGACTTTGTTCCCAAAATTGAATTGTTTCTTCTTATGTCTCTTTTGTCTTCTTATCTAAAATGTAGAATCCTTTCTCATTTCTATTCTTTTTTCTTGTACGATGATCCGACCATAAGGATTGGATACCTCAACTTGTTTGAGATGGTCGTCGATGCAGTTCTCAAAGCCCTGGCGGTGGCTGGGTACGACAGAAGAATTCTCGTGGTTGTTGGTGGCACCGGATGATTGAGCCAAAGTGGCCCTAAAGATCCCCGCACTAGCCGACGATTGCGAAAAAGTACGTCATGTTCCTTGTAGCTCTCTTGAGCAGCGGGGCAGACAAGTCATCCACGTTTATCAACAAATTAGTGGACTCGTCTAAGTCAACTCTCAAGTGGGGGTTGTTTTATTCGGAGATGACTATAAAGTTTGACTTCAATTTCTCCTCTGGCACTAACATTGCGAAGATGCATGTAGTAGATATCGTGCATTTTAGTTAAGGCCAAATTAGCCTGCTCGAGTTCTTGCAACATCACAATTCCAAGCCTAAAGCTTCAACTTAAGAGTTAAGACTGAGTCTTAATTGCATGTCTACCACTATTACTTTCTTCTTCCTTGTGAAACCTCTTCACTTCTTTGTAGCCAAAGATACAGAAGCTTCACATAGAAATAGAGTATGAATGGTAGTTAAACAAAGAAAAGTAAAGTGACAACAACCACTTTTACGTTGTTTATGATATTTTGTTCTCAGTATTAACTAGTCCATGGTCAAAGGACCTTAATGTGAATCCTTCTACGACCCACTATAAAAATGTATCTTATGAAGCCTACCAACAAACGATCCCAGAATGCTCCATGCCACTCGATCAAAAGTCAAGATGTATTTACCTCCCAATTAAACCAAACTTAGTATTTCCTTAATACTGATTTCAAGCCATCACCCCTATTGCTCACTCATATCTTTCTTTTCAATACTTTACAATAATTCTCTTTGTTTTTGTATTGAAATTCTTAGAAAAGACATAACTTGTTACCTACCTAAGCCTGTGTTGTAAAAATGTCAATATATTGAATTTCTTGCAAAATAAGTGAGATATAAAATCATGAAATCATGCAAGCATAAGCAAAATAATTAAATTCTTCTCTTGTACTCAAGATTACAAAATTTCAGCCCGAATGTTATATAGAGATTATTGGTAAAGTAGGAGAGAGAAAAACCTCACACCTCTCTCTTCTTTGGGTGCTTCCCTAGGTCCTGTCGTTGCAAATGTTTCCATTGACCGTTGGCGGACACACGGTGGAAGTGGCGGCAGACCACTGCCTTAAGACACAGGATGGTTCCCCATCTTCATCGTTGGCGGCCTAGCGCAACCTAGTAAAAAGGCAAAATCTAGTACATGTAAAGGCTTTTCTGGGAAAAAAAAAGGATATTGCAGTATTTACAGCAACACGATGAGAGGTGGAGACTAATCCCAATGAAGAACGAGCGAAGTAAATCAACATGACGACAAAAGAAAAGAAGGATCCGCGAATGCCCAAGATCTCGTACAAGGATTCCTTTCTCGGTAATACCCCTCGATAATTTTTCTTGAAGGTGAGGACTTGATGTCGAATGAGTTGGATGAAGAGAAAGAAGATGATAATCGAAATACAAGTTGGCTGCTAATGAACTGGAAGCTGAGCATGTGAACGTCTGGATGCTATTCTCGAAATGGAAGAGACCTAATCAAATCAAGATGTTCCTATTGCTGGTGCTTCATGATATAATTATGACCAACAAGAGAAGAATGGAGATGAAACTGACCACAAATGGGAATTGTAGTCACTTCCTCGAGCTTAAATGCGCGGCAGAGGGGCTTTCAATCGGATGGAGAATGGCATAGGAAAGTACTCAACCTTGACTCTAGTACTGCCATCAATATCATCAAGAATAGCCAAAATACTAATCATAGACATGGGTTACTTGCCCAAGAAAGTAACCACCTTTTGAACCTCGATTGGGAGGTTACATGTGTATAGTGAGTGCAATTATGGTGCTCACTTCCTCGCTAAGAAGGTTTATCTCTTCCCTTTTGGCACACATTCTTTCGATGTGTGTGATACGAAGTTTATGTATTGGATTTCTTATGATATTTTGGGTGTTACCCAAGAGCGATCTATTTATAATATGAACTAAAGAAGCTTTGTGTCTTTCTTTTACCAACAAAAAATTAATAATTCCTTCCAGGATAGAAAGGTCGTATATTTTTCGGTGGAACTGTACTTCAAACTCCGAAAACAACTAATGTAATGAATTAGCAAGACCAACACTGACATAGTTTTTTGTTTCTAGAAAGAATGCAATTAACAAGTTTCGATTTTGGCAGAGTTTCAGTACCTATAAAAATTGTTGAAAAACTTCTCTTCTCTCTCATATAAAACTAGAGGGGGTTTGTGCTACTTATATAAAATGGAGGGATGCGTGCGAAGGGAGGCAACTCTTCCTGTGGGTGGTTGAGCGCTAACCATTGCATTAGTTCGTTCAATGGCGGTTGAACTGCTATAACCATCATCTTGGTTTGTCTTGGTTAAGGCATAACTAGATTTAGGTTGGTTACAGAAACCAGTCTGGCGGAGTATCTAAAGATCAAATAGACCAAATTAAAGATCGGAGCTACCTTCTCACATCTCACCAATGAGATATTTCAAAGTTATGAAAAAACAGTGTGATTCTCAACTAAGAACTAATTGCATCGAGATATGTGGGGTTTCCTTTAAACCTTCCTTAGTGAACATATATCGAGTGTACTCACCAATAGGTAGATATGATATCTTCAAGCCATCTATTTTAATTGTATACTTAGACAATATATGTCACTCAACCAACTCTTATACGTCCAATGGTCTCATTGTTGTGTTTGTTTTAGCTATGAACACCACTTTGTCTCATGAGTGTTTAGAGAACGTGTCTTTTATTATTCTCCCTGAAATGGCTCTACTTAACACTCATATAGGTGATTTCTAAATATATATTCCGAAAATACATTAGTTGATCACATCACGTGTCAAACTTAGAAACCATTAAAATTCTTTCATCTTTAAGTTTACCCTTATTGTTGGACACTTGGACTTATCTCATTGAACCTAGAGGTTGGGTATGTCAATCCTATTAGGTAGAGTTACCACCATGATGGTTTGTCTTAAGTCACGTGTCTATTCCCTTTGATGCTTTAATTAATCTCTTGGGGCCCTACATTTGTTATCACTTAGATAATAGGGTAATGACTATTTATTAACCAAATATTTTTTGAATTCCTTTTTATTAACCAAACTTATTGAATTCCTAATAATTAGCCAAACGTTAACTCTCTGTCAACTTCTCTATTAGTAATACTGACTAAGCATGACATGATGAGTTCGCTTCCCCTGTGGCGGTCAGAATACCATCATCTTCTATTTTCAATAAAAAATTATGAAAGAATTAATAAAAATAAAGAAAAAAAAAACAAGATCCCACCCCTCACGTCTTCTCCCCCTCCCTTCTCACTACTTACCCCACCGCCTCTCACTACTCCCCACTCCTCTGATTTCTTTCATCGCAACCCTCTTCTGATTGGTTTGCGCCAAACCCCTCCGAATCTGATTTCCGCTACACTGCATGCATCTCCCTCCCCCGCCTTCGTTGCAGCCCATTAGAGACTAGAGAGAGTGCGGTGGCGGTGGTGGTAGCGCCATCGAGGAACGTCATCCAGTGGCGACGAACCCTTCACCCGCCCTATTTCTCACTTATCTGGTCGTCGTCGCCGTTGTTGGGGCATAGGGTAAACCCCTCAACGCTATCCAAGCCCAAATCTCCAATTGAGAATTGGGGGAAACCGTTGTCAGAATCGAAAGCCCAATTAGAGAAGGTTGCTGAAACCTCTTCATCTTCCTCCAATCCTCCTGCACCAGCACCAGCGACAGAATCAGTCCAAGCAATCCTCCTAGTCCTGCTCCGTTCTGGCGCCCAACCCCACATTGAACTCGATTCCCCAAAACACCTCTTTTGTTTTTTTGTTCTTCGAGTCATAGATCTAGATTTCCAGATTCGACAGTGGGCGATGGCTTCAATGTCCTCCTTAGTTTCGACGACAGGGTTGGGCGGACGAGGGCGATGGCATGTGGGGTTGGGCGATGGAGGTTGGTTTAATGGGAATAGGTTTGATGGTGTGGAGGCGGAGGCGGAGAATAGAGGAAGAAGAAGCGATGGAGTTGCAGGGCCAATGAAGGTTTTTAATTTCTAATTATTTTTCTTTAATGATATGAGAAAACGTTTTTTTTTTTTCATTTCTAAGGTGGACGCTGAGGTGGAGTATTGTTAAAAAATAGTTAAAGGTAACAGAATGATAGCTAATACTTTGATCGGTTACAATACGTTTGGTTAATAAATAGTATTTCAATAGGTTTAGCTAAAAAAAAAGAATCCGGAAAAGGTTTGACTAATAAATAGATATTACATTAGATAATATGATCAACTCATATAACTTCGTCTAGAGATTAATCGATCAATAATGTATGTTTTCATTATCTATGGCGAGATTTATTACATAACAATTATGGCCTTGCTAGAACAACTTCGTACCTTTACAAAGTGTGTTTATTGATACCTAGTATTTGCAGCTAGACTATTGAATTTCATCGGTCTTAGAGTGTGTGTATAGTTCAACTTGGACATTTTCCAAAATAGTGCTCCCTAATAACCATAAATGCACATCCATTGATGGATTATGCTTTGGGTTAATCTAGTGAGTTCCTTTCACTACAACACAAAAAAAAAATTCTTTCGATTCACTATACATCATGTGGTTAGAAATGATTTAATTGTCATGAAATAAATATATTGTAATCAATTTTATCATATGAACCAATATAGTTAGTGGTTCACATTTTAATAGTTTAATCATTATTAAGCCATTAAAAACTCATAATGAGCCAAGATACCTCATAAATTAAAAATATTATAAGTAGAACGCACGAATTTACTCTTAAAGCAGAAATCCTAAACATAGCTCTTAAAACATAGCTTTTAAGTAGATCCACGACCTCTTTTAAAGGTGCAACTGTTGCTCTCTCCCCTCCCTCTCTTGTCACCGTGAAGAAAATGTGGCACAAAGCTTGGAATTCTCCATGACTTCTTCCCAAATCTAGATTCCAGCTTGCCAACCGCATTACTATTAACATCGATGGAAACCCCGTTGGGGGATTGTTGACGTTTAACCTCGATGGAGCTTCTAATGGGAACCTAGGACCGGCTGGTTCAGGTGGAATTCTGTGAGATATTTTGGGACAGTGGATTGCAGGATTTGTCACCAGCATTGGAACCGCTTCAACATGCATCGCTGACCTTTAGCCCTTCTATTTGGCTTGGAAGAGGTGATGCAGAGTTGTCATTATACAATCAGACTCCCAGCTGGCGATTCATCTCTTCAAAATCAGACAAGATCTGGTGCACCCCTATGGAACTTCAATTTACTTTTAGTGATTCTTAGGAAGCTAAGTCAAGATTGGACGGTAAATATCACTCATACATATATAAGGGAGTAGAGTCATATACCGACTCTCAAAATACAGTCTGATCTTAACCCTACAGTATGCATGAGCAAGGGCGGAATCAAAATTTTAAGTTCGGGGGACCGAATGACTTAATGAATAATCATATAAATGAATAAAAACAAAATAATATATTAAAAATATTGATGATATTATCCTAATGAGTTAATATTTTATTTGAAAAAAATCAAAATTGATGGATCCCATATTTCACAATTCCATTTACATGGGCTCATAAACACATGACACCCCATTTCTTTAATGACACATGACTATGAGTTGGACTAAGGAAACATTTATTTATTCCATTACCCATCTCAAGCAACCACACTCCCAGTGGCCTCCCACACAATATATGGTTTCCATTCCCCTCCTCCTGAGGGTTTCTTTAAAGATGAATTCTGACGCGGGCATAATCAGAGCTAGGGGACTGGTTTGGGCTGCATCATCCGTGACTGGCGGGGTGATTTAGTAGGTGCGATGGCGAAGAAGGAAAGGGGAGTTTGCCGACCGATCGAAGTGGAAACAAAGGCCTTGGTTATGGGTCTGCGGGAAGCAAATCGCAGAGCGCTCAACCCTCTAATCGTTGAATCTGATTGTCAGGTTCTTGTGAATCTTTTGAAGAATGGAATGGATGATTTCTTGGCTGGAGAAAAAGTTAAGTGGAGGTTTACTCCGAGAAAGTCCAACTCAGTGGCCCATTGGTTGGCTCATGCTGGTTTGAGTTGGGAACAACAGATTGTATGGGTTGAAAATCCACCATTATCGCTTTGTTGTCTTATTGAGGCCGATTTGGGCCAAGGTCCTTCGGGACAAAACTAAGTTCATTAATATTATTCCCCACGTTTCCTATAAAAAAAAAGAAAAAAATGAGGCAATGTCAAAAGTCATCTCATTACTTGATGGAGCAATTAACCCTTTTTTCATTGGTTGGTTTGGTTCCTATTATCATCCTTCCCAAGTAGGGATGGCAATGGGTCGGGTTGGGGCGGGTTTTGCCAAACCCGAACCCAAACCCATGGGTTTGTCCGTAAAAAAAACCCGGGGTAAAACCCGCTGGGTTTGAAAAACTCAAACCTAACCCAACCCGCTGGGTATCCGTGGGTTGATGGGTACCCGTGGGTTTTTTTGTAAAAATATTTATAAAATTCAACTCCAATCCAGAAAATTCAAAATCACAAATTATTCATACACAACATGATTAATTAAAGTTTCCTCCTACTTGAGAACTTGAACATTGTCATCTTAGCTTCACTCTCAGCTCCTTAACCCACGGAGACTGATTTCAAAGTTTTTGAAGAAAACAAGGGATAGCTCATATTCCATCAGCTTCTTCTCCAGTTGAGCAAATTAATCCAGTATGCAAAAAAAAAAAAAACAGAGATCATTAGACTGAAGAAAACTCGGACGCGATATATTTTGCAATTAAATGATCAGCACTTGAGTATTCCAATAGAAAGGGTGATCATCAACTGCAAAAAGAAGAGAATCGATCCGCAGATGACATTGACTACCTTAAGCTAATTCAGTCAACTTACAGTAGTCAACAGTCTACAGTCTACACAGAGGTGATCCGTAGTATATAAGAACATCGAATGTTCAATCAAATGAATGACCAGGGGGAACCAGCCTGATCGAATTTTCTAGGAGGCAGCAGCTTTACCCTGGTTAGTACACCTGGCTAAGTGTTGACCTACTGGAAAAGTGAATCATGTCACAGAAAGAACTAAGCCAAAAGTGTTGAACCATTTTATGTTGCTTTTCATAGCAGGGTCAGTAGTGCCTCCTACTCCTAGCAAATCTTCTATCGGGGGATCGTACCAATCCACTCACTCCAGCCCAAATAACAAGCATGTATCCACGTTATGGAGATCCAACAGAACTGCTCTCAGTCTATACCTAACCACTTCCATGACCATGAGCAATTCAATGCAAACAATTCATGTCTGATTGGAGAACCTTGCTGAAAAAGGAGAGCACGATACGAATTCACAATCCACAGCGAGAGCGAGAGCGAGAACTGAATTGGAAGAAATTGGAGGTGATTGAGATCATGATTTCCCGAGGTTACGAATGCCTTACCGTCAGCATGAAGAGGAAGAAGGAGAAGAGCTATGGCGTAGACGAAACCTTCAGCTGAAGAAGAAGGATCGAGCTGGAGAGGGACACAGTAAGGAAGAGCTCAGTTTCTCCGGTGGCGATATTAGAGGAGGGAGACCTGGAGACTAGAGATCGCTACTCGCTAGACAGAGAGGGAGAGGAGTCAAATTGGCGGCGGATTGTGTCTCTGGGAACTGGGGACTGGCCGAGGTTTGGGAAATTTAGGGTTAGGAAATGTATGTCCGGGTATCCACGGGTCGGGTTCCCCCAAACCCGAACCCGGTCAACACGGATTTTACCCTGTTTGACCGGGTTGGGTCGGGTCGGGTACCCGCGGGTCCGGGTTGAACTGCCATCCCTACTCCCAAGCCACCAATCCGCTTCTCAATACAAGTCCACGTGGAAGGGACAAGTAAGCTACCACAAATTAATTTCCTCTTCCACTAGCCACCTGGTCACTTGATCCCAAACAACCCACTATGGGTGGGCAACATGAAACAGGTATTTGGATATACTCATACCCATCCCTTTTTTTAAGAGTTACGGGTACCCAAATATATGTTTTGTTTTTAACACTATGGGACTTGGGATCAATGATTTCTACAACGGGTACCCACGAGTTACCTGTTAATACTCGTTTGGGTAATACGGGTACCCATAATACACATATTCATTCTACTTCTTTTGGGTACAAACCGAAGATTGAGACAAAAAGAAATGAAATGAGTTGTTGTCTAGATACAGGGTGAAGGCAGGGGACCCATTTCTGAGGCTTCAAAGGAAAATGAGGAAGCAAATGATCAAATGCCCTTTTACCAACTTCTTTCTCCACATGATCAAAAGACTCCTTTCTTTAGCAGCAGACAATAGTCATTGTGCTCATGGATGAACTCTGTTACTCAAATATAAAAGATATAAAATGGAAATGGAATGAGCAATAGGGACAAAACTTGAAAGATACAGGAGAGGGTGCGAGACAGGGGAAGAGATTTATTATGAATAATTGTAACATAATAATGTATTAATTTGGAGCTATTGCTCCCTCACGTATAATCATGTTTCCCAATTAATATTCTGTTTAATTTTGTGCAACAGGTACCCGTTATCCGTCCCGTACAAGTAACATGTACCTATTAACCCTTATGGATTTGTGACATGAGATGGACTTTGCCTTGCAAACAAGAATGAGTACCCGTTGCAAACGAGATGGGTATCCCGTCCCGTTGCCCACCCCTACAACCCACCATTTCCATTCCATATCACTGCCACGTAGAGGAAAGAAAAATGGAAGGCGGGCAAGTGTGTTTCATTATTAGTCTCATTTAATTGGTTGAGAAGAGGTTTGTCCTACTTCAACAGATACAAATATACAATGCCAAAGACTCTTCTAATTACACATGGGTGAGAAAAGGGTAATATACTATGCCATCTCACTTTCTCTAATTTGAGTTACTAATTGTATCTCACCAAAAATGCCACCTCCATGCCCACGTGTACAGAGGAAAGGAAGGTATTCTCTTTTGATTGGTGGAAAAAGGTTAAGAATGCTAAATTATAGCTTCTTCACCAACTACCCTTCGTAATTGGTTTTCCACCAAGCTATCAAAGCACACTTTCTCCATATCACTATACGTGAAAATAAGGACAATTAATTACTTCTTTCTTTTTCTCTCTCCAAAGGCGAGTTGTCCACGGACCACGATTTTTCTTCAAATTTTGTTTTATTTGGGCCGGTTATATGTTAATCAACGAGAGATTTGGCTCAAAATCTCTCATCCAAACAATCCCATAACTCTACCCTAGTCAATTTCGCTAAGAAAACAACGTCGTACTCATATAAAGAACTAAAGAAGGGTCAAGCTTTTTAAATCACAATGATGTCTACTGCAAAATGTTAATAATAGCAGCGATTCAACCAAAAAAAATGTTTGTTAGACCACGATAAAATAAAATTGTTACGTGCCCCAATGATGATTTATGCATGGTGGAAACGCTGAAGGCATTAACTTCGTGGATCTCTTCATACATGCAGTGGAGAAATCAGAAATCGTTGGGGACTATAGTGATTTAGCAAAAGACGAGGTATATTGGAGTTAGTTATAAAAGTGGGAATTTGGTGTTGTTTTCAGAAAATTTACGTACCTTGTAGAAAAACTTTTTCTCTGAACCCTTTCTCAAACATAATTTTTCTCAAACTAAAAAAATACAATTTTCAAGACAAAAAAATGAGAAAAGGTTGAAAATTGAAACACACGATGGAGTTATCAGAATAAAGAAAATTATTTTCACAACTTTGGGTAAGCCGAATTGGTGTCTTTACTTCAAGGTTCCATTTCCGGCAAACATAGTTTGATTTTCTGACATTGTATGCTATTCACCCGAGAACCCTAACACTATGTTTTTTTTAGATAGGAGATGGAGGGGAAGGGAAAAGGTGGGAGGAAAACACATGCCCCAAGAAGCTTCCCTCTGTTCTTGAAGGTTGCTAAAAGAGGAAGGGGAAGGAATTGGAAGGAAAGTTTCACTATTACACACACCCCTCCAATTTGGAGAGAAAGAGGGAAATGGATTGGACGTTGGGGTGTTTCTAACAATAAAAACAATACATTATTATTATTATTATTATTATATTAACATAGTTAAAATCATAATTATTAAAATATAGTATGAGTATAAAATAGGGTAAATACAATTTAATATCCAAACATTTCATTTTAAACAATATAATAACCAAACCTTTTCGAAAACAATCTAATATCCAAATCGTCAACTTTCCGTTCGTTTGACCGTTAGTTGACTCTTCAAAAAAGTTCGAAGTACGACGCTTCATCAATATCCATCGATATCTTCTCTGAAAAACCACCAACATATCGTGGTTCCAAACCCGAGAAGTCCATGACTCCACCATAATGGTATAGAATATCTAAATATTCAGTCACCTACAATGCCAAAACAAAGTTGTATTGTGACAATTTCCCCTAAACAAAGCTTTTTTGAAGTGTCAACCAACGGTCAAACGGACGGAAAGTTGATGACGATTTGGATATTAGATTGTTTTCGAAAAGGTTTGGCTATTATATTGTTTAAAATGAAAGGTTTGGATATTAAATTGTATTTACCCTATAAAATATGTACAAGTATTTTACTTTGTAACTAATGATATGTTTAATAGTACGTCAATATAGTTATGAAATTATATAAAATAAAATGGTTTAAAGATGTTTTCAACAAATACAATATAAATTAACAAATTAATAAGGTCCAACTTGTATCATGCACGCATAATATCATTAAAGTTGGTCATTCTTTGTTGTTAAACATAATGTATGAAAAGCTAGTATGATGAATAATTATAGGCAAAGATAATAATGCAATGTCATCTTATTTGATTATTATCAGTGTTTGTAAAAAATTGTACTATACGCGCGGTTCTACCAGATCGTACCTGACCAAACCGACGTCTGAACTGGATGACACCATATTGAGTATAATATGTTTCGGTACTTGGTCACCTTCCTTCCTTCCTTCCTCCACCGATCCCTCTTTCTTAGTTTACCTCAAACCCTCCATAATTCTATCCTTCTCAATTCCTACTTCTCTCCCAACCCAATTCTTTTCTAAGTTATCTATCCCAATTAGTGTTGCGCCATGTTGCTTAACATCAGCTTTCAGGCATCATGTTGAATTGGATGAGGGCTGCGCTGCTCTGGCGTTGTGCGCTCGTCGAAGGACCGATTGGGCTTCAACAAATCTGTAAATGCAGCGACATATATCTTTCATTAGGAAACAAACCGATAATATTTTTTCTTTTTTGGTAAAACGATAACATTTATTATTGCTATGAGTAGTTGCCCAAGCAACCAGGTAACGCACAACAACTACATCCATGTACAATCACAACTTTTCAACATCTCAACCAGGCAATTCATTATTATTATTATTATTATTATTATTATTATTATTATTATTATTAAAGCTTTCGTAAGTAGAGAGGTAATTAGGCACACAACGTACTGTTCCCATAGCAGTCGTTGAAGACCAGAACTTTTTTGTTTGCCTTTCTCCACCAGCAACAGGAAACCACAACTCTGTAAGTCTTCTCATCAGGGCCGCCATCGCCTGAGCTACCAACATTGCAGCAACGAAGAATCATATAGATTTGCCTGTAACCAAAACCTCCAACAGAGACATTCTCAATCTCACGAAGCTCCATCTCAGCGCCCTGAAATCACACAAGAGGAGGAAAAAAAAAAACAAAAAAAGACAAACATCCATATATCATAAACGTACGACGAATCTTCATCAGTTCCTCTAAATAAACCAAAGACAAATCATGGGTGGTTTTAATTTGCTGCGCACCAGCTCGTCATTAAATGTCTCGACCGCGAATTCGGCGCAGTCTTGAACAGTGTCATCGAAGCCCGGCTGGCATTTGAAATGGTATCCAGAGTGTGACTTCGTACGGGCGTACATATAATGTGGACTGTGGAGGGCAATCAGCATAAAAACACTGGAATATTGTATCAATCGAAGAACAAATTAGTAATTAGGAAAACGGAACAAACTTTTTCATCAGAAGAAATTAATTAAGGATTTTGGGTTATGGGAACTTACACCATTCACCCTCAAGTTCCTCCTGTAGTGGATCATACGTAGCTTTAGCGTGTCATCGCCACCAAAATCGTCGTCCTCGTAAATGTAATCGTCGTCGTCGTACTCTTCTTTCATCTCCGTCTTGGCCATTCTCCGGCAGCTGTCGCAGTAGGTGCCTACGTAATAGGTCAGCTCTGGGAATTCGTCGTCGCCGAAGGAATCCATGGATGGCCAGTTCGATCGATAAACCACTTTTGATTTTGTCGGGAACCCTAGCTAGGGGAGGAACTAGACGAGATGATCGTCTTTACATGTTTGTCAGTTACTGAATGTGGTAATTCCAAGTCTGGGTCGTCATTATAGATCAGGTTTGAGCCCATTGGGTTGTATTCTTTCGGCTTAGGATAGGGTTTATGAGTAACTAAATTTAGACATTTAGATTTAAGTGGGTCCAGAATATTCAGATCTAAGGGTTGTCAATTAAATGCATTTTATTTTTCTAATTTTCTTAATTGGCTCTTATCTTCTTCGTAACTCGGATTTCAATTTTTTTGCACAGATGGAACGAGTTCGTTGTGATCTACAAAATAAGATCAATTTTCAATATATTTCGAGAAACTTTTTTTTTACCAACTACATACCATATGATAACTTCTTCGTTTTTAAGTCGTTTTTGAAAACGTTTGCTCAGCAGGAACGGGTTCATCATGATCTATTGGATCTATAAATTTCTGGGTGAAAAAAATACTAGATAAAAAATTACCATACTTTACCACTATGGTATGTGATTGGTAACTTGTGGTAACTTGTAGTAAATAATGATGAAAGTCGTAAATGACAGTTAATATACTCCTTCTATCATGTATTCAACCTTCTTACCATATTGGTATGTTCATACCATCATGGTACGCTTTCTTACCATATGGTATTAAATTGGAGCATACCATATAGTAATGACTGGTAAAAAATTATTCAATTTTTTTGTACTAAAAATATATCAAAGTGGATATCATATTTAAGAGCATATTTAATCTGATTTATCTGCGCAAAAAAATTAAATTTCGACTTAAAATGAGAGAGAAATCGTTCGTTAAAGATTTAAGGAGAAAAGATTAAAGACTTTCCAGGATAGGGAGGCTTCTGATGTCATGCTGATGTGGACATGTTACTCATGGTTACTGACCATAGAGTTACTGACATGATCCACTCCCTATTCTCACCGTAACTAGAATATCCAGCTTTCGACATGGTCCATTCTTTTTCTTCTTACTTGAGATGAAAATTGGTTTGTATAATTGGATTGATGATTTGGAAAATTTTTTATTTGGAGTCAATTACCATACAAATACCGAGCATCAAATTAAACAAGAACTGTGTCAGTTTGGAAAGGTTAGACTTCTCTCGTTTAGCGAGAGTCTAAAAGCGGCGGAAACCCTAGGATTTTTCTGGGTAAACTTGAGGTTATCATCTCGATCTCTAAGAGGATTGCTAATCCTTTGCGGAAAAGAAGTCTTGTTCGACACGGTTTGCGACCTGGTAGCGGATTGTGTCTGGTTTTTTAAGCCGAAGAAAGGAAGCGCTTTGTTGTTGAGCTAAGGTTTCGTTGATAGCAGAGTATAAGGGAAACCCTAGCGCAATAAATCTTAGGTTGCTCTAAAAAACGATCTTGTACGAAAAGTTGGTTGATTAGATCTTGCGTGGGAAGCGGTGCTAGTTTTTATACTATGGAAGTTGTCGAAGAAGCGGTGAAGGACACGACCACAAGCAAGGAACCTCAGGCTACTGTAGAGATGGAAACACAGCTAAACCAGATCACTCTGGATGATGAGGAGGAGGAACCACTAGAGGTTGAAGACTCTGACGTCGATGTGCTTCGTATGGAGACGGTACGACGATTGGGGCTGATTGGACGCCTCTTATCTGAAAAAGATCCAAATATTAAGTCAATGAAAATAGCATTAGCAAAGGCTTGGAAGCTACGTAAGGGTTTTCAAATTACAGAGCTAGGTGACATGCTTTTTGCTTTTCAATTCCTTGATATGGATGATAGATATAAAGTTTGTTATGGGGGACCCTGGCACTATGACAATTCTCTTATAATGTTTAAGGTGAGCACAACTATTCAGAAACCCAAACCAGAGGATCTACATATGATTGATATGTGGATTAGGGTTGAAGGTCTACCAGCGGAATTAAGAAAACAAAAGATGGCGAAGAAGATTGCTACAAGATTTGGCGGGCTTGATTGGTTTTATAATGGGGCTGGTACAATGTGGGATGATTATATGCGGTTGAGGGTTTATCTGCCGATTAATAACACTCTTAAGAAGAAGATTGAACTGAATATATTAGGGAAATTGGTGAAATATCCGATAAAGTATGAGAAGTTGCCCATGTTTTGCTATTCATGTGGGAGGATTGGGCATCCTAAATTGAGATGCAAGCTGGAGCCAAAGCCAGAGGTTGATCCTTTTGGATATGAGCTGAGGGTGGCTGTTTTGGGACCCAAAAACTGGCTCTCGTACACGGCTAAGAAGGAAGATGCTGAAGTTTGGGCTGCTTTGAAGCAGGAGTTTGAAATGGAGAGCATTGGATCTAATTCGGACCATGATATGGCTTTGGAAACTGAGGAAACTAGAGAAAGGGAGGAGGAGATACCAAATCAGAAACTGGCACAAGAGGAGACACAAGTTGGGAGGGAAATTAGAATGGATCAACAAACGGGACCTACTGCCACCATACAGACCCCTATTCAGGTTCTGAAACAATAAGCAACTATGGGGATAAGTATGCTGGTGCATTAAAAAAGTTTGTGATGGGCAGTACAGACGGAGGAAAGACTGGTAGGAGCACTGCCAGGGTGCGGAGAAGGCAGAAGCAGGGTCAGGCAAAACCAGCAGCTGGGGCACATCTAACACCCGAGAAAGACAGGCAACATCTCAAGATGATGGAGCAGTACATGGAGGACCCACTTCGGGGGTGGCAAAGAAGCCAAAAACTTTACAATTCACTAGTACTCAAAACAATGTATTGGATGGCGAAGTGGCAGTGTCTGCTGAGGAGCAGACCCGCTCAGCTCAATGAGTTACCTAAACTATAATTGTCGGGGTTTGGGGAGTCCCCTGGCAATTAAAAATCTTGATCGTCTTATATGACGAGAAAACCTCAGAGTAGTCTTCCTCATGGAGACTAAGAAACAGGAAAAGGAATGGGAAGAGGTGGTAGACAAGATACATGGCTAAAGGGTTTTGGTGTGGGCTCTACTAGAAGAGCAGGAGGCCTGATAGTGTTGTGGCAGGAGGACATTAATCAGGAAATTAAAGGAAGTGGAGAAAACTACATAGACATGAAAATAGAAGAGGATTGGCATATCTGGAGGCTGACTGGAGTTTATGGGTGGCCCGATCAGGGGAAGAAGCATCTGACCTGGAACCTACTCAGGTTCTTAAAATCTCTTACGGATCTATCGTGGCTGTGTTATTAGGATTTTAACCTAATCCAACACTATGCTGAGAAGTGAGGGAAACAGCCAGCAAATGGAGATGAAATGGACGATTTTAACAGAGCTCTTGAGGACTGTCAACTGGAGGATTTAGGCTTCTATGGGAAGCCTTATACCTGGGACAATAATCACAAAGATGAGACTTTTCTAGAGGAGAGACTGAATAGAATGGTGGCAACTGAGTCATGGTGGAGTCTCTATCCTGACGCAGGGGTATATCATCTAAGACGATGTGGTTCTGACCACAATCCAATCCTCTTGAAAACCAATGTTCTGGCAGAGGATGTGAAATGGGGCAACTACTTTAAGTTTGAAGCTTACTGGCAGGACCATGGGGAATGCAAGCAAGTGATAAAAGATGTTTGAGAATCGAATGGCCTAAACTCAGTCTTGGGAAGAATCAGATTATGTGAAGAAAAGTTAAGGTGTTGGAGTAAGCAGACCTTTGGCAGCTTAAAAGCCAGAAGGACAAAAACAGAAAAGGCTCTCGAGAAGATTGACAAAATGCATAAAACCGAAGCTATCCTGGTCCAAAGGAGAGTCTTAGAGAGCGAATTGGAAGAGATCCTACTCCAGGAGGAGCTAATATGGAAGCAACGATCAAGAAATGATTGGTTAAACTTCATAAAAAAAAATTGATTGGTTAAAGCTGGGAGATAAGAACACTAAGTTCTTCCACAGACGAGCTTCAGAGAGGAGAGCCAAGAATATGATCCGAAAGCTTAAAGATGTGGATGGAAGGATATGTACAGGCCAGGAAGATGTGGCAAGGTGCATAGTGAGTTTCTACAAGAAACTGTATACCTCTAACTCTGGTTCTAGATCCAGGACAGTGATAGATGTTGTACCACGCAAGGTCTCAGCAAGCATGAATGTAGATCTACTAAAACCTTTCGAGAAAGAGGAGATTTGGGAAGCACTAAAGGTAATGCGACCGCTAAAAGCTCCGGGAGCTGATGGTATGCCTGCCCTCTTTTTCCAGAAGAAATGGGATATTATGGGAGCAACAATTAGTGCGGAGCTACAAGGGTATCTGGAAGAGGGCAGCTTCCCCTAAGATTTGAACCACGCCCTTATAGCGTTAATACCAAAAAATGAAAAGTCCCCAAACCCCAGCTGATTTTCGCCCCATTAGTCTATGTAAGGTGCTATCAAAGGTGCTATCAAAGGTGCTGGCCAACAGACTAAAAAGGGTGTTGAATGAGGTGATTGTACCAAATCAGAGCGCGTTTGTGTCTAGCAGACTAATCACTGACAATGTCATTATAGCTTTCGAGTGTTTTCACTCGATGAAAGCGAAGAAATCAGGAAATAAGGGTCATGTGACTGCTAAACTAAACATCACTAAAGCTTATGACAGGGTCGAATGGTCCTTTCTAGAGGCCATTATGCTGAAGTTGGGTTTTGATCCTAGATGGGTCTAGATGGTGATGACTTGTGTCACCACTGTCTCTTTTTCCACGCTTGTTAATGGCCATCAAACAGGGAAGTTCTATCCTAGCAGAGGACTAAGACAGGGGGATCCAATATCTCCCTATCATTTCTTGTTCGTGGTTGAAGGCCTATAAGCCCTAATAACTAAGGCAGGAGAAACAGATTGAAGGCCTGAAAGTTAAGAAGAATGCACCTCAGATCTCCCATCTTCTGTTTGCCAATGACAACATCCTCTTTTAAAGGCAACTAAGGCTGAAAGTGAAAAAGTGAGGAAAATCCTAAGTGTGTACGAGGCTTAATCAGGCCAACGGGTTAATCTAACCAAATCAGAGCTATCTTTTAGTCCAAATGTGAGATATGAGAGGCAGAAGGAGCTAGATGATATTCTTCATATGAAGAGGGTGGACTATCACCAAAGGTACATGGGTTTACCTACTATCATTGGAAGATAAAAAAGCAGGTGTTTGTCTATTTGGTGGATAGAGTTCGAGCAAAAGTGAAGGCCTGGAAGGGGAAACTACTATCTGTGGCAGGTAAGGAAGTTATTATTAAATCTATAGCTCATGCACAAATTACATATGCCATGTCAGTGTTCCAAATTCCGATTAGCAGTCTCAAGGAAGTTAAAAGAGTCGTGGCTCATTTCTAGTGGGGGCAGCAACAGGAGGAATGGAAGACTCACTGGTTAAACTAGAAAGAACTTTGTAAACCCAAAAAGTTGGGTGGAATGGGGTTCAATAACCTACAGAGCTTTAACTTAGCTCTACTGGATAGCAACAATGGCAGATTGTTCCATCTCCTTACACTCTAGTGGCAAAGGTGCTTAAAGCAAAGTATTTTGATGATAGAAACCCTCTGGAGGCATAAGTTGGGGCAGGATCTAGTAACAAGGGGGATGAGATGGCGGGTAGGGAATGGCAATAAAATAGATATATGGCTTGAAAAATGGGTGCCTTCCAGCAACTCCTTGCGAGTCACCTCACGAACATCTCCCTGGGGAAATTCTACCTCAATGGCAGAGCTAATTGATCATGAATCGAGGTGTTGGCGGACAGACTTGTTGCAGAGATTCTTAAATCCTACTGACAGGGTAAACATTCAGAAAATTCCCATCCCACGGCAACCTATGGAAGATAAAGTGATCTGGGATAAGGAGAAGTCAGGGAGATATTCTGTGATGTCAGCCTACAGACTATGGGAAGACATAAACATTGAAGAAGAAGGAGAGCTCTACACCCCTGTAAACTGGAAGAGGTTTTGGAACTTGAGAATCCCCCCAAAGGTAAAAATATTTGTGTGGAGATGGCTGAAGAACATAATCCCTACAGGAGCACGCATTTTTGATCGAATGCAGAAGGTAGTGAAGGGTGCCCGTTTTGCGATATAAGGGAGACGCAAGAACACACTTTCCATCAATGCGATTGGGTTCGACGAGTCTGAAGATATAGCCCTATGAACTCCTATGTAGAAAGAGGGAAAGCTCTTACCTCAGAAGAGTAGTTATGTGAACTCCAGGAGACTGAATCTGACGAGAAGCTGCGTGAATTCTTGGTTGCCCTCTGGTTTATATGGGATCAACGAAATTGCCAGCTGTGGAATAAGAAGAAGTTAGAGGAATGGGAAATTACGCCGCGAGCAAATGAATGGCTACAAGATTACCTGGAGAAGAAAGAGCAGCATCAACCGGCCGAACCATCTGAGAATCGGCAGTGGAAGCCACCTATAACGGCCCCTGTGAAGATCTCGGTCGATGCTGCATGTATGGCTGGTCGAGGAACTAGATGGGGAGCGGTGGTTCAAGAGAGAGAAGGGGGATTCAGGTTCGCGATGGTGAGGAGGTCGAGGGTCCAATGGAACCCAGAGTAAGCGGAAGCCATGTCTATTGATTTTGGTTTAGAGCTGGCAAGAAGGCTGGGAGTTAGGGAAATGGCGATTGTTTCGGATTGCTTGGGAGTGGTTCAGCAATTGCGTAGAGATGAAGATAGGGAGACAGAAGTTAGGCTCATCTTTGGGGAGATTAAGGACAAGGCCCGCGAGTGGGGTATAGTGGCCTGGAATTATGTGGCCCGAGAGAAGAACAAGCCAGCTCATCTTGGCCCATGTAGAGTGTGAATGGGATGGTGAAGAGGTTTGGGATGAGAGTCCACCTCATTTTCTTGTACCTCTTTTGCAAGAGGATTGTGCTGAACACCATGAGTTTTCTAGTTAAATAAATGAAGGAAGGTTTCTATAAAAAATAAATACCAAACAAATACCATATAACAAAATTTTATTATTTCGTATGTGATATTTGGCCCAAATAACATGTTAATAACATGTATGTGTTATTGGCATATTTTAGTATTCTTGTGCCACATGCCATAAAAATAAAATAAAAAGAAGAACGCGATAAATAGATTAGGATCCGGGTTGGGGCTGCAAATGAGCCGAGTAGAGCCGAAATTTATCCCATCTTGAGCTCGACTCGTTAATAAACGAGCAGAGCTCTACCTCGACTCGTTTATTAACTAGCCGAGTCGAGTTTGAGTTAGCCTTGTTTAATAAAATCTTGACTCGTATTTGATATTTCATTTTGTATGTCGTGTATGATACATATGATTGATGTCATGGAGAAACATAAAAGAAATAGTCAAATATTCAATATTAACTAATCTTATATTATATTTTGTTGGAATCATATTATTTAGTTAATAAATTTTAACTAGTTCAAATCATGTTATTTTATAGTATTGAAGCTATCTATTATATATTTTGTCGCATACTCAAATGTGTGTAACTTCATATATGGTGACATATATAATTTAATAATCCTATGAATTAACAATCATACGATATATTTTGATTAGCCCATAAATCAGCAATCGAATTGGCTCTCTAGCCACAATGTTGAGATATAACTCTAAACGAGCCACCTCACGAGTTCAGCTCAACAAACCACCGAGTCGAGCTACTTACTCGCGAGCTTCAAGAGCTGAACCATGCTGAGCTCATGCTCGCCTCGTTAATAAAGAGCTTCAAGTGAAGTACTCCTTTTCCGTTTACCATCATCGCCAGGGCTTCCCTTGCCGGAGCTACCAACAGCGCAGCAGCGAAGAATCATATATATACAATCTCCTCATAACGAAGTGCAAAGCCATAAACAAACTACATACTTACTTGTCTATTGCTACTACTACTCCTGTACTCCAGGGCTCTCCGTCCTCCAGTTAGGCCGGGGGCCGGCGGCGCTTTCCCGGCTTTGTGCGGGCATCGAAGGTGGGATCGGCTTCCATCAAATCTGTAAACAATACATATATACCCAAGCATCTTTTCTGAGCAAAGGAATTGACAACATCCATTGTTGCAACCAATACATATATATATATACCCAAGCAACTTAAATAATTAATTAAGTAGAGTGTGCTAAGTAGCTAGTCACTTAATTACTTGCCCCATTAGAGTCCCTGAAGACCAGAATTTTTTTTCAGATCCCTACTCCACCACCGACAGGAAAGCACCACTCTGTAACTCTTCTCGCCAGAGCTCCTTTTCCGTTTGCCATCATCACCGGAGCTACCATCGTCGTCACCACCGGCGCTATCACCATTGCGGCAGCGAATGATGAGATAGAATATCTTGATACCAACACTACCTCCAACCGATGCATCCTCAATCCCACAAAGCTCCATCTCAGCATCCTGGAAAACATTTACATTAAAAGCATGTATATATATAGAACACAAAAAAAGACAAAGACACGATCGAGTAGGTTTTCTTTGGTTCACCCGCTCCTCATTATATGCATAGACCGCAAAGTCGGCGCATTCTTCAACTATGGAATCGAAGCCTGGCTGGAAATTGAAATGCTCTCGAGGGTATGGTAGCGTCTCCAGGTTGAAATAAATTGGACGGCATCCAAAATAGAAACCCTGCGTTCGTATATCAATTAAGAACATATTTGGAATGAGCACTTCTACTATGCTATATAGTATTGGTGTTTTAATGTACAACTTAAAGTTGTACCATAACATTAAATGTATAAGTTTAGGTTGTACCATAAAGCAATTTGTACCATTATGTTATGGTACAACTTTACAACTTGAAGTTGTACCATCACATAAAGGTACAAGTTCAAGTTGTACCATAAAAGAATTTGTACAAAAAGTATAGGTACAATCTAAAGTTGTACCATAACGTAAATGTACAATTTTAAGTTGTACCATAAAGGCAAAATCCTATAGCACCAATACTATATAGCATTGTGGCCAAATACTAATCAAGAACCAATAAAATTTAGGGATACTGCAATGAAATTTGCAGAAGTTAGTAATTGATAGTATAAGAATTAATTAAGGGGATTTTGGAACTTACACCCTCCTCGAATAACCTCCTCATGTAGAAGATGACATGTAGCCTTAGGGTCTCATCTCCACCGAAATCGTCGTCCCCAAAAACGTAGTCCTCGTCGTCGTACTCTTCTTTCATCTCCTTCTTGTCAAGTTCTCGGCAGCTTTTGCATTGGGGATGTTTATAGTAGGTCAACTGAGGCAACTCTAGATCGTCGGAGGAGGCCATGGGATCAAATCGATTACCGGCGGATGAAGGACGGCCACTCGCCTGCTCTTCTCTTCTATTGTAGGGATTTCGATTTGATTTTTGGAAACCCTCGGGGATGAACGAACATATATTGTATGAATACTTATGTACTATTAGACGTTAGATTAGTTTAGGGACAAAATAAAATATGTATCTTGTACCTAACTTACAGATAGATGTGGCTATACGGTCCGATCCGGTTAAATTGGCTCGAATTGATCTGGTCTCAGTATGATTTTTTCGGGAATATAAGGACCAAAGATTGGATACAATCCGGTTTTTATTTGGTCCGGTCCCAATTCGGTTTTGATTTTAGATTGAACTTGTGGGGATTTGAGTAGCTTGAGGCCTCAAAGGGCGAGAAGTTGGTTAAGTTTTGGGTGTTGGACTCTCTTATCCGGTCTTTATTCGGTTTTCGATCCGGTCCCAAATGATTTTTTACCTCAAATCTAAGCCCGAAAATGGAATTGAATTGTTTGCTATCCGATCCTGATCTAGGTTATAGAGTCTGATTTTGGGTAAAACCAAATAGTATGGACCAAATAACCAGCCCTACTTACAGTACCTTAATTTTAGTAACTATGCCATCAATCTATCACTAACTTTGACTTTGTCTATTGACTGAATCCTTTAAAGTTAGAGATTATAAATAATTAATATATAATTAAATAATATATAAAAGCCTAACGTTGAAGTTATTATTCATTAGTGGCTCTCACACTCTTCCAAGTGTAAGTGGGGAAGTTCCAGGTTCTTCTTTTATCACACTCTCTATTCTACAACCTTTGTGTTTAACTATTGTTCGTTGAGTTTACATCTATTGTCCATTGTGTTTCCATAACAATTCCTTCTCTATCCCACTCTCCAGTCTACAATTTTTGTGTTTACCTATTATTTGCTACGTTTACATCTATTGTCCATTGTGTTTTCCATAACAATTATTGCCTACTAGGTTTTCAGCTCCCTATTGCAGCAACTATCTACTAGGTTTCGTCTATAGATTTTTGCACAAATCATCACTTCCGCCCACCATTTCGCAACCAATCTCGAAATACTGTCGGCTGAATCGTAAATTCGCCCCCCCCCCCCCACCGTTTTCCAAGGCCGCTACCACAAGTTTTGTATCGGGGCCGAGTTTCATCCTCTATAGTGTTTTTTCTTTGTCTTTTTCCATTTTGTTGAGCATGATCACAATTGAACCCAAACACATGGGTATCCTAACTTGGACCCAAAATCATTGTCTTTTCGCACCATTTCGCAACCCAACTCGAAACACTATAGTTTAAACCGATTGGGAGAATAAGAGAAACCAAATTATTAAAATAGTTTAACAACTTCAAAGAAATAACATTGTAGCGGTTTCCGATATATTAATGACTAACCGACTAAATCATTTTACGAAAATGAAAGAAAACGCACATGCAAGGGAACCAACTCCTAAAGACCAATTAAAATAACCCTTCTAATTACTCCTTGTTTTCATAGATCACTGTATTTTTTTCTTTTTGGCTTGTTTACGTTTCTTTCAGCATGAGCAACAACCTCATCGCCACCATTAATAATGTCTTAATCTTCATTACCATTCCTTATTTTCTTGGATTTCAGTTATATCTTCCTTGTTTTCCTACATTTTATTGAACACAAAAAATTATGGTAAAATATATTAGAAATTGAAATCATATTTTTCATTAGAGTACAATTTACCTCGATACCATCATCATCTGTAGCACCGGGTTCATTACCTCCACCATTAACAATGTCATTCTTGTTATCCTACATTAGCATTAGCATTATGAACTTAGATCATTTACATTTCAAAGTACAACATTTTTGGTGTTCTCCACCTTTTAATTGGAGGTTGATTTATTTGAATATAATTCGCTAAAGCCAATTTTGGTAATTAAAACATGTGCTCCCTTCATCCGACCATTGAAGTTATTAATAAGATTAAATAATATAACTAAGTATGACATGTGCATGATATAAAAATCCAAATATAGTAGAGAATAACTCAAATTTGTAATTAATATTGATCATCATTTTTATTGCAATACAATTTACATCGATAAAGTTAGGAAGATTGTCGGTGGTTTGTTCTTCATCGTCCTTCCTTATCTTGGTAATTGTGCACTTGTTGGATTAGCATTGTTATATTTGTGAGCTTGATGCCGAACTACAACATCATTCCCTCAGTTTTTGAATACCATTAATTATTAAGGGGATGTCCCTTTTGGATTCATTAATAATATAATATTTGTGTTCTGCACATAATAATTTAAATTATAATTTGGAAAATTATATACCCAATCACTTGACATTTATATTCATCAACAAAATATATCAAATCTAATTACATGTTAATAATGGTTGCATTACCTTGAAGTTGTTGTTTTTATAGCCGCGGTTCTAGGGGTGGGCAAACGGTTCGGTAAACTCGAACTGAACCGAAACCGCAATAACGCTATTCGGTTTGGAATTCGAAAGGAAAATATCAATATTTCAGAAATCATGGTTCTTTCAACCGAACCGAAATTCCGATCGAAAAACCGAAATACTATAATTGGAACCTTCAAAAGCTGGATTTTGATGTTTGTAGTTATTTTTAGACTTATGAAATGTTTTATGGCTTATGTGTTGAAAGTTTGATTTTATCATTGATTATGCATATAATTGCATATTTATTGTTTATATTAGGGGATGATAAATAATTTAAAAGTGAGAAGATACAAGTAGCCTCACAAATTCGGTTTTGTATGAAAAACCAATCCGAATTATATTTTGGTTCAAACCGACCGAACCAAATTATAATTCGGTTCGAATTCGGTTTGAGGTTTGGAAGAATTCGGGGACTCGGTATTCATACTTTTGGTTCGGTCGAAACCGAACCGACCGAATACCCACCATTAATTATTGAGGGGATGTCCCTTTTGGTTAATTAATAATATAATATTTGTGTTATGCACATAATAATTTAAATTATAATTTGGAAAATTATATACCCAATCACTTGACATTTATATTCATCAACAAACTATATCAAATCTAGTTGCATGTTAATAATGGTTGCATTACCTTGAAGTTGTTGTTTTTATAGCCGCGGTACAATTCCCACATAAATCAATATTCCGGTATCTCTTGGTACTGCGGTTTTATTGTTGGGGATTTAACCTGGGCATGTAGAAGATTTCAACGCCGATATCAATCTTCCGGGATCTCTTTTCATTTCAAATAACATTCACCCCACACTCCGCAAAAATCCCATATCTCTCTCACTCACTTGTCCGTCCGTTAACCTGTTCAGCAACCGCAAGTTCACGGTACCCGGAATCTGCTTCATTGGACATCTCCTCCGAATTCTACTACACTTCTACTTCTGACGCGGTTAAATTGATTGTTAACCTTAGTAAGCGCGGTGCACCGTTAACCGCTAACCATCCTTTATACGGTCACGATTAACTGCAACCGCACATTTTCCCACCAATACCTACAAATAATATCCACTTCAATTATATTTTGAACAAAACAAGTTCAATCATTCTGGCGACATGCTAACTTCCATGAGATCGACATTTCCAATGTGGGAAATATCTTCTTATTCACTATATTGACGGACCTTTGGGCCAATTTAACCGGACCGGAGCGTATAGCCACCCCTACCGTGTAAAGTCCTTTACCATACTGGTTAAGGGCATTCGTCATGGTGGTAATGATAACACTCTCTAGTCTCTACCACAACTAATTTTGAAATCTTTTCAGTTGACCGGATAAATGTTAACCGCTAATAATGATAAATTATGTGAACGGCTAATTGCCGCCAACTAAAAAAAAATTGAATTCAAATTTTGAATTTTCCCTTTCTTTCATTCTATAAATTCGGATATCAGGAACATTTGACTCATTCCAACAAAAACTTCTGTTGACGAGCCCAGTGCCTCCGTCGCCGGCACCGTTCTTCCGTCGTCGGCCAACCTCCTGTCGCCCTCAATCGTCGGAAAACAAGTAAGTTTACTTTTTCCGGCAAGTTTTCCAGTTTTCCGGCGAAAAACACGGCGGACCGAAAAAAATTGCGACCCGAACGCCGCCGAGGCGAAAAAAATTTACGGCCGGCCGAAAAATTCTTTCGGCCCGGCGGCTGCTCGGCCGCAAATTTTTTTCGGCCGCTCGCCGAACACGCCGGCGAAAATTTTTCCGACGACGTGTTCGTCGGCCGACCGAAAAAAATTTGCGGCCGGTGCGACATCGGCCCGAAAGAATTTTTCGGCCGGGCATCGCACCGGCCGCAAATGTTTTTCGGCCAGGCGGCGCACCGGCCGCAAAAAATTTTCGGCCCGGCGGCGTGCCGGCCGCAAAAGTTTTTCGGCCGGCCGACATACCGGCCGCAAAAAAATTTCGTCCCGGCAACGCACCGGACTAGGGTTGAAATCGCCTACCAGCAAAGGTTGAACAAACTCTGGAAAAAGCTCATCGATATAAGGGTAAGAATATTGCCCTGGGGGCTCTGGGATGAGTAATCTACAAAAATATACCAAACGGTCAAAATTACTTGGACAAAATTTACAAACATAAACCAATTACTACTAGATGGACTATAATATTAAACCAATTACTCACCTGTATCATGCTCGTCGGATTCACCTCCACTCGATCGGGATCTGCCTCCACTCGATCGCCCCCTACCTCCACTCGAACCAGGCCAAGTACTCCTCGAACGAGGCCGCTCATAATATGAACGAATGCGACTGGTGCTTGTTCGAGGCCGTCCTCTCGGATTCTCATTCACTTCCGGTTCCCTCACATTGTCCTCTGCTGGGTGAAGCCCATAGAATAGGGCATCTCTTGCTTGTCTCACTGCTTCAGGACCTCTTTCTTCCACCTCAACAGTAAGATGCCTAAAGTGTTCTCGTTGAAGCTCAATTTCATCACTGACTTGTTGTTGACGTGGGGGGTTTTTATAATCCAAAGTCCGCCAAAATACATGCAACTCTTGAGCATAGTATTGACGTCCTTCTTCCTTAGCTTGAACAACCTGACAAGCACACTTGAGCCCATGTGTCATCTGAAAATGACACGTACAACTGTCCTTCAACTCCGCCGCCCCATCTAACATCAGTTTGATTGCCTCACAACTAACGACCCTCCTCAAAAACGTGCACGGAGGCTCAATTGCCCTACTCAGATTGCGGTTCAGTGACTTGTGCAGTTCATTCACCACTTCCAGAAACTGATGTTCCATGTAGTTGTGGTTCTTCGCAAAACAAGTGGCGATCGCTCCTCTACCAGACACAAGGAAAGTCTTGAATGAAGAGTGAGATTACTCAACTCTATTCGAGCTCGTATTACCAAGATGAAACACATGGTTCGTGTAGCACTTTGCCCACATTGTCTGATGAGGCAACCACTCACCTCGCACGTAGTCGACCATTTTTATGTTCTTCTCTGTCCAGACCCTCTCAAACTCATTAATCTTTTGAAGAAAACCCTCCTGAGTCCAACTCCATGCAGCTTTGTCGAAATATTTCTTCCATACCGCGTGTGCTACCTCTCTTTTTACAATTCCACCCAGTAATATTTCAAACTTTTGCTTCACACAGTTGTTGACGTGCCATAAACATAGTAGGTGGACAGTATGTGGGAGAGGGAAGACCACAGGAATAGAAGCAAGCAAACTACCTTCTTTGTCTGTCACAATGACATTCGGAACCGTATCACCGAGCAACCCTTTAATACATCGTAGCAGCCACTCATATGTTTCCTTTGTTTCCTGCTTAATAATTGCACATGCAATGTTGAAATTCTTCTTGACTGGAGTAACCCCAATAATCTCAACCCATGGCCAGCCGTACCTGTTGGTCTTGTAGGTCGAGTCAATGAGGATGACGTACGGCCATGCATGCAACATCTGAATGGACGTCGGGTGCGCAAAAAACAGATTAGTGAGCACATTATTAGAGTCCTTTTGCAAACAGATATGGTACCCACGTTGTTCAGCTCCGTGAAGCGCAAACTGTATCGCATCCATTTCACCCATCTCATCCAATCTTGTCTTGTAATTTCTGTTGTACATCTGTTTGATATCATGATGCACACCCCCTTCAGTATTGAGTGTCGTCTTCTGCTGATTTGGTCTCACCCCCGCCTTCCTCATTAATCTTAACCTCTCTTTTTCAGCCTCACTAAACTGTTTGTTGTGTCGGTGATGTTCTGGATACAACACCTTTTCATGGTTGTGAAACCCTCTATTAGCTCCGGTTTCACGACTTGTCACTCCCACTATGACCCATGTGTTTGGACCATTCTTTTGCCATACTTCCTTAATACATATCTGAAACTGGCAACCAGTACCCTTCGAACTAATATTCTCACGCGTCTCCTTCGTAGGGTCTGGTTTATAAGACTTAACGATCCTACTACTTCTGTCGCAATACATACAGACGGCAGTAACAGGAGGTAGTCCAGCAGTATTCGGTTTCCATGCTCCTCTAACAATAAAGAGCCCACACTCCTGAGCGATTGCTTTTGCAGCTAACTTAGCTAACTTCACACTTGCATAATGGATCCCATTCTCAAATTCCTGTGTGTAATGATGATCGGCCGGTAACCACTCTGACATTTTTCCTACAACTACAATATAACACATCAATATTCCTGTGAACCTAAACGCTAATTTCAAGTCTTAACCGCTAAATTCAACTCCTAAACTCTAAATTCAATTTTTACACGCTAAATTCAACTCTAAAACGCTAAATTCAACTCCTAAACTCTAAATTCAACTCCTAAAATCGAATTTTTCCGAAAAATTCCAAAAACAGACGGTGAGCCGAAAATTTCCGGCGGCCGGAACCTGGCCGGCCGAAAATTTCCGGCGGCCGGAACCTGGCCGGCCGAAAAATTCCGGCGGCCGGAACCTGGCCGGGCCGAAAATTTCCGGTGGCCTGAACCTCAGCCTGGCTCCGGCCACCGATTTGCGCCAGCCCAGCCTGGTTCCTGCCGCCGGAATTTTTCGGCCCGGCCAGGTTCCGGCCGCCGGAATTTTTCGGCCCACCGTCTATTCGTTTCAAATCGTCGGAAAAATTGTTCGAAACTACAAAAAATTTACGCACCTCCTTAGTGATGATTCATGGATGCGTGTACGCAGTATATGTCGAGGATAGGCTTTCCCGATGATTTTTCGGCTACTTTTCCGGCGAGCATTGAATTTTTCTGATTCAATACGTTCTCTGAAAGTTGGATATATTGTAGATTGTGAAACTCTTTAACCAAAGATATACATATATACTCTTTTTTTTTTTTTTTTTGGTTGGCGGCAAATAGCAAGCCCCTAAATTATTAGTCTTCTAGAAATTAGTAAAAACACTTGACTGTCAATTAAGAAGTAATTGCTCAAGTTTGTACCTGCGTCGCCAAGCAAAGCTTTCGAGAAAAATCCCTTGACTCTATTGATTCAACCTGCGGTTAACCATGTTGCTAACCATACTAATGGTTTCGAGACATTTTGGTTTATGGTTGTGACGGAGGTTAGTGTGGTTAGTACAATTAATCGCGGTTAGCGTGGTTAATCGCAGGTAACCGCGTTAGTAATCGGTTAAACTGCGATTACTTGTTCGGTTGCGGTTAACCCGCAAACCACAAAACATGCAATATTGCTAACCGCGACCGCAAAAGACCCTATTTTTTTGGTTTGCGGTTAACTACTAACCGCACGGTTTCAGTGTGGTCAGCGGTTTAACCACAAAACCGCAACCGAATTCCCACCCCTGCTAAAGCACCACCTTCAGCTTCCAAATAAATCAGACTAAACAAACGCAAAGCCATAAACAAATTGCATAATTGTCTACTACTACTACTTATCCTCCTGGGAGTCCCAAACACTATCTTCAGCTTCCGAATCTCCAACTACTATAATAGCCAGCTACATAATTAAAACAAGTGTATTTCAGCAGCCCACAGAGCAAGGTTGTCAACCCGCGGGTTGACCCAGACCCGGTTGAATTAGTGGGTCAAGGGTTAATGGGTCACCCATTTTAGCCCGGAATTATGGAAAGCGTCATTATATTGTACTTATCCTGATAAATTATATCAAATCTCATCTAACATATGAGTTATAACATATAATATTACACCAAAATAACATTTCGTACTTAGATTCAACATATAGTGAAAATTCACACACCCTAATATAACATTAATATTCAAATGTTCAACTTAGGATTCCAAAGATTGAGTTAGGCGAAAAGAAAAATCGAAAAATAGGCGCATTTCGCAAAACAAAGAAAAAAACGACACAATTTGACCTCCAACCCGGTACCTTGTGGCAGTCGACCCGGCGGGTGCGTGCGGCCCGTTTTTCTCACCGGGTCATGATCAAACTGGGTCAACCCACAGATCGACCCGCGGGTTGACAACCTTGCCACGGAGCCTCACAGACACGAACTCCTCCAAGGCTCTCTGTAATCCAGTTAGGTGGGGGGAGGGCGGCGCTTGCCCGGCCTAATGCGTTTATCGAACGCGGGATCCGGTGTCATCAAATCTGTAAACAGGGAAGCATCTTTTCATAGCAAAGGAATTGACAGCATTGATTGTTGCAACGAATACATACCCAAGCCACCAGGTACAGTAGAACAAAAACGTGCAACAGTTTGATACATATACAATGACAACATTCAACAAAAACCATGTGAGTCATTATGTACGCCTTCATAGGACTTACAACAGGGCCAATTGTGAAATAGACAAATGCGCCATGGTAATGAATAAAAACCACCACGGCCAAAGTGGCAATCACCCTCCCAGAAAAAACTGCATGCATGCGTATGGCATCAAAAACAGCCCATAACAGAAGTAGAGTGATAATTAAGTAGTCACTTACTTTCCCCATTAGAGTCCCTGAAGAGCAAAATCTTCTTCAGATTCCTACTCCACCAGCGACAGTTAAGCACCACTCTGTAAGTCTCCTCGTTATCACTCTCACCAGAGCTCCTTTTCCGTTTACCATCGTCAGTGGAGCTACCACCGTCGTCACCGGTGCTATCACCATTGCGGCAGCGAATGACCAGATAGAATATCTTGATACCACCACTACCTCCAATAGAGGCATCATCAATCCCACAAAGCTCCATCTCAGCATCCTGGAAAACATTCACATTACAAGCATGTATATATATATAGAACACAACAAAAGACAAAGACACTCGTATAATGAGTTAATCTTCTTTCCTTCTCAAAATATCAAATCATTTCAAAAAGCTTGGTGGCTTTTCTTTGGTTTACCCGCTCCTCATTATATGCATAGACAGCGAAGTCAGCGCATTCTTCAACAATGGAATCGAAGCCTGGCTCGAAATTAAAATGCTCTCGAGGGTATGGCAGTGACTCCAGGTTGAAATAATTTGGACGGCAACCAAAATAAAAACCCTGCGTGCGTGCGTGCGTATATGAATTAAAAACAGATTTAGAACCTCCTCGAATAGAATTTGCAGAAGAAAGTAATTGATAGTATATGAATTAATTAAAGGGATTTTGGAACTTACACCCTCCTCGAATAACCTCCGCCTGTAGAAGATGACATGCAGCCTTAGGGTCTTATCGCCACCGAAATCGTCGTACCTAAAAACGTAGTCCTCATCGTCGTACTCTTCTTTCATCTCCTTCTTGTCGAGTTCCTGGCAGCTTTTGCATTGGGGATGTTTGTAGTAGGTCAACTCATCAGGCAACTCTTCATCGGAGGCCATGGGATCCAATCGATTACCGGTGGATGAAGAACGACCACTGGCCTGCTCTTCTCTTCTATTCTAGGGTTTTCGATTTGATTTTTTGGAAACCCTCGGGGATGAAGGAACATATATTGTATGAATATTTATTTTACTGAAATTATTAGTGACCTTGGTAGCCATGTCTGTTTCTTGAGGGATTCTTTTGTAATTTTCCATCTCGTGCCCTAGTTCATCGAGCTGGGATCAGGTGACTAAGGGGGTCCCCTTAGTCACATGGCTAAGTGAATCTCAACCACTCAACCTCATTAAAATCCAAGGGCTCCTATTAATTCAATTTAATGAAGGGCAATGTAGTAATTGCATGTGCTATTTTTTACTTTTAATTATAAAATGAATAAAAAAATTAAGCCAGTCCCGTCTCCGTTCGGTAGTTAATTGTCGGCGGTGGCTCCCCTGGCAATTGCTGGGCAGGAGAGTTCCCTCGGCAATTAAGCCAGCTCTCATGCTCCATTATTCCAGGCGAATTCCCCAGAGAGAGAGAGAGAAGAGAGAGTTTTTCGGTGACCGGAGGCAATTTCCTGGTGTCAGTGTTGGATTTTGTGATGTTTGCTGACCTATTTTGTCATGTTTGTATAGATTCGGTTTGTATTGTTTGTCATTTTTAGTGACATTTTGTACGGTTAGTATGTTTTGTACTGTTTGTCGGTTTATTTTGTAATGTTTATACGCTTTGTTATTTTGTAATGTTTGTTGGTTTTTTTTTTTTTTGTAATGTTTGTAAACTTTGTTATTTTTGTGCACCATGTTTATCATTTTTGTCAACCATGTTTGTAATGTTTTTTATGTCTAAAAAACAACCTGTTTGACTTTTGGATGGAACTCCTCTATATAGGGATGGAGCCTCCAAAGTCAACCCGAGTGTTTTTTCTAGTTCGTATGGATTGTCGGTCTAGTTTGTCATTTTTGTCCACAATGTTCGTAATGTTTGTATGTCTAAAAAACAACCGGGTTGACTTTGAGACAGATCCCTCTATATAGGGATAAAGCCTCCAAAGTCAACCCGTGTGTTTTTCCAATTTGTATGAATTTTTGGTCTAGTTTGTCATTTTTGTCCACCATGTTTGTATGTCTAAAAAACACTAATATACAAGAGTTCCTTCCCTTGTATTACCGATGTGGTACTTGGATTGTCTTGAGGGGAGGATTGTTGTGGGACAATCCAAGTACCACATCGAAAATACAAGGGAAGGAACCCGTGTATATAAGTGTCCACCAAGCTCATTAGTACGAGGCCTTTTCGGGAGGAAACTTAAAAGTAAATCCGTGCGGGCTTGGTCCAAAACGGACAATATCGTACTAATTGAGGGTCCCAGTTTCGACAAGTGGTATCAGAGTCTGGTTCGGCGGATCCAGGGTGGTGGACGTCAGTTCGGTGGATCCTCGTTCGGTGATCTCGGGATTTGAGATTCACATATGGTTTGGCGGATCAAGGGAGGTCTGCGTCTGTCTGGTGGATAGGGCTGGGAAAATAGAACAGACCGTTAGAAAAACCGTGGTCCAAACCGTACCGCACAGTTTGGTCCGGACCGTAGACCGTGAAGTATGGTCTGGTCTGGTCCATGGTCTGTATTATTTTATGATTTGATCTCTTAATCTGGTCTGGTCTAGACCGCGATTTACCGGACCAAACCGTGGACCCAACTGACTTGTCAATACTTGTTAACAGCCCATTCGACCACTCTCCAAACTCCCACAACGACACCCAAGTCTCAACCTTAATTTTGTGAATCTCTTCCCTCCTTCATTCACAACCACATTTAACCAGAGAGTAGAGATAATAGTGTCTCCATATGACATTATGTTAATGTTTATGACGTTATGGTGCAAGCTGTGATGTTTTTACTTTGTATCTTTGTTATATACTAAGATTAAGAGTATCAAAAATTTTCATGCATGTTAGGATTAATGTTTTAAGGAAAATAACAATTATTTTTCTTGGTTATTGGTTCAATTTTTTGTGTGGCCGACTAAACAAATTATTCATTTTTCGTTGAGTGTGGTCTATCTGGACCAGACTAGACCGAACCAGACCGCACAAGCGTGGTCTGGACCGGACTGTATAGTCTGTGGTCTGGTCTGTGGTCTATACTTTAGGCTCTCGGTCTGGACCATAGACCGTATATATGGTCTAGACTAGACCGCACCGTTTCCCAGCCCTACTGGTGGATCTAGGAGAGATCCACGTTTGAGAAAATACTTGTACAGAGAAGCTCATCGATACAAGGTGTTTGGCGGATCAAGATAATTGCTAAGAAGAGGACACGAAGTCCGTGGTCCTTGTCTTGAGGGGAGGATTGTTAGGGTACAATCCAAGTACCACCTCGGAAATACAAGGGAAGGAACCCTTGTATATCAGTGTCCACCTATCCCAATTAGTACGAGGCCTTTTGGGGAGGACACCCAAGAGTAAAACCATGCGGGCTTGGCCCAGAGAGGACAATATCGTACTAATGGGCTGCCCAAGTTATGACACAGGGTGTACGGCGAAGTATTCTAACAATGGGAGCCTCCCTAACGATGATTGGAGAAGTATAGAGCCACATTGCATTAACTATGGTCTGCCGATTTTCCCTCGAAAATGGGTTGGGAAAGAAGAGACGCCCAACTAGACTCAATTTCCCTGTCTTTTAAAGCACACGGGTTTGATCCACCATGGATATATACATTTTGTTTAATTATTTTAAAAAAAATATGACTTATCATGGCGAGGCGGTTGCGGATGAGGCCAAGGCTGGCGCTGGTGTGGCCGACACATGCGCAATCGAATGAGATGGAAGTTGCTTCAGGGAGAGAGAATGAGAAAAGAAACAGCCGGACAGTCGGAGCAGCGGAGGATTATTCCAGTCGGACTCGGAGCGGGAGCGGATGCAGGGGTGTGCAGATCTGAGGGAGGAGGCGGCGGGGGCGAGAGATTCGACGAGTTGGATATGGGAGATGGGGTAGAAATTGATTGGAAATGGGATTAGCAATCCGCGGAAGGCGATATGATCACCGGCCATGAGCGAGGAGCATTCGCCCTTCCATCTCTTACCAAGATCTTCCGCAGCGATGGTGTCGGTCAATTGGATCCCCATCTATAGTGAGCTCTAGCAGTTCTCGCTGCCCAACGCCATCATACGTTTCGATCCTGGACTAGCCTCCAGCCATGATTTCTTTTACTAACTTTTTGTAGGGCTTTAAAGTAGCTTCAGCCTGGCGGTGAACGGGTCTTTCCAATGATGACAAGTTTTTCGGCGGACAGTGAATCTACGGTGGTGCAGTTACACCCCACGATAATGCTTTGAACGGTTTCAATTCCACTGCGGTTGTCACCATTCTAAACGCGGGTTCTAAGCGCATTTAGATGCAGTAGCTCATATGACTTGTAGAGCATCTTTAGTGGAGATCCGATGGTATTTGATTTTCGTTTTGTCCTTAAAGGGGTCAATTATGTGTTTCTCTTTTGCAGGTATCTTGCACATCAAATCTATATGTAGTCTATTGGAACTCGGCTTATAGGAGATGTGAAGTTCGTACTCGCCAAATTGGTGCTTCAAGAAGTTTGCCGCAAGAAGACTTCCTTTGGGTTTATTTGTTTTTTTATGTTTTTAGGCATACTAACATGGTTGCCCATTGTGTGGCATTCCCAGCCCTTGCATCGGTACTCGGTAGCAACCCTTTTGGTTGACTACCGCTCTTTCATTTTCAACGCATTGTAACACCCTATCTATTACGATCTATCTATGACAAAAAAAAAACTAGACTCAATTTCCCTTGTTCACGAGCAACCGCCACGTCACCGACATAAAAACCAATGACCTGGTCGACATAGGCTTAAGTCTCTTTCCCAACAACTCAAGTTATTAGGGGGCAAGTGGTTAGTTTGCTAACATGGTATCAGAGTCTAGAACCAAAAAATCATGGTTTTGAATCATCATTATGACCCCCAATATAAACAATGGTTTAGTACAAGGAATGGTATGTCCAACCTATGTTCGTAAAAGAAACTCCAAAAAATGTAGGATTTCGTTTGAGGGGGCGTGTGAGAGATAAAAAAAATGCTTAATAAACTCTTTTCCAACAACTCGAGTTATTGGGGTCAAATGGTTAGTTCGCTATGTCTGTTAATTGAATGATTATAAAACTAATTATGAATAAACACTAAAAACCAAAAGCATAAAAAGGAAGGACCCGAGAAAGAGAACCATTTGATTTGAACATGCAGTTGCTCTAGAACTGGGTTTTGATTTGGGTAGGGAATTTGAATCCTAACCGCAACATTACCTAGATTTAGGCAAGATTTCATGCATGAGAGACGTCCACGGCTTCGTGATTGTGGGGGAGATGGGAAACCCCATCGCCGATCAAACCGCATCTGGAGAAGCCCCAAACCGCCACAACAAAGTTCAGAGCAAGAAGTTTTTTTTCCCCACTGATGCTTACTCCGTATTTTGCTTTTTTATTTATAGGTTGGGTTTTATGAGGAGATTCAAGACTGGACCTTTTTAGAGTAAATACAATATTAGCCACAACTATTATGCAGCGGGAAATTATAGTCACAATTATAGGTGTCAAAACATAGCCCGACTTGATTAACCCGCCCGATCAACCCGACCCGTAATCCGACCGCAACCCGAATTGACTAAAAGTCAACAACCCGTAACCCGCCCGACCCGCAACCCGATTGACCCGCAACCCAACTAACCCGCAACCCGACTGACCCGCAACCCTATTAACCCGAACCCGATTGACCCGCAACCCGACTGACCCGCAACCCGATTAACTCGAACCCGATTGACCCGAACCCGACTAACCCGTAACCCGACCGACTCAACCCGAATTTCATCTAATCCACTTGAATAATTATAAAAATATACAATAAATAGTTTTTCAAAATAAAGTTTTTCATTCTAAACTTAAGTAAAATTCTTTTTTCATTTCGTATAAGAAATTTAAAAAATATGAAACTCACTTGATATTACGTATTTTAAGAAAATTACCAAAATTGAAACATGAAGGTCACTTGAGATCATGACAATATTAATATAATATATAAATTAAAATTTTGGTTAATTTAACTATTCAATAAAATTATCAATTAAATATAAATAAAGTAAAGTAATGTATTTGGCAATTTGATGTTTTCAAAAGAAGAGGGAAATTTGGGTGTATTCAAGTTTTTGGGAAGAGAAAGAAGAGAGAAATTTGGTTCTTTGAATTTTTTTAGAAAAGAAACAAGTGGGAATTTTGGTGGTTTTGATATGTGGGAAGAGAAAGAAGTGGGAAAGTTTGATTCTTTTGATTATGAAAGAGAAATAAGGAGGGAAACTTTTGAATTTTCAACTTTTTGTAGAAGGAAAGAAGAGGGTAATTGGGTTCTTTCAATTTTATGGAAGAGAAAGAGGAGGGAAAATTGAGTTTTTCTAATGTATGGAAGGAGAAAAAAGGAGGGAAATTTTAGTATTTTTGTGAAAAGAAAGAAGGAAACAAATTTGGTGTTTTCAATTTTTTGGTTTTTCATAATTTTAGCTTTTGAAAAATGAATCTTTAACTTTTATATGGAGGGTATGACTAGTTAAAATTATTTTTATATGCTTTGAAGGCTAATATGTATATATGTATGTAATTGTTTATGGGCTAATAAATGAATTAACCATTAGTTACAATAATTTATACTAAACTTTATAAGTAATCTTTGACGGTTCGTTGTTTTGGATATAAAGTATATGGTTCTGGTATAAGGTGTAAGGTACATATGGTTTAGGGTGTATATGGTTAAAGTATAAGATATTGATGGTTTTGACGGTTCTAAGTTTTTTATTAACATATGTTCACTTGAAGTCATTTGAAGTCTTTAACGGCAGGAGATCCCTTTTTAATTTATGTTTATGGTACGTGGTTAGGGTACAAGGTATGTGGTGTAAAGTATATGATATATGGTTAGGGTATAACAATTAGCAAATATCACTTTTTATCTATGTTTTGAAAATCAAAGTATGAATTTCACTTTTAAATTAACTATACTAGCAAAATCACAACTCAAGGATATATGGTTAAGGTATAGGTTATGTGGTTAGTGTATAATGTATTGATGGTTTAGGGTATACAATCAACAACATATGCTAACTTAATATTGTTGATTGAGGGTAAGGCTAAGTGTATAGGATATATGCTATTGAGTAAGTTATGATTGAAGTCACAATAATTTTACTAAATTTGATAGCTAATCTTTAATGGTTCAATTTTTAGGATAATTCGAACAATTTTACAAAGAACTCGTTTGGCAACAGTTTACGGAAGTTATTAGGGCAATGAGTTATTTTGAAATAACTCCTTTTATCACTATGCTTTTGCCAATTACCACACGCCAAATAACAGATTAGCATGGTTATACTAAACGAGATACTTTAATTCCATTACTAATGAATTAATACTAAAATATCAAATAAACAATTAACGGTGTCTTTTGGTTGCAAATATTTATATCACCATTACTATTAGCTATAATACTTTACAAATTATGATTAATTACATAACAAGTTTGCAAGTCATACAAATTGATTTAAAATTTTGACTAGTTTTTTTCAAAAAAAATAAAGTATATATATAAGAGATAGAAATAAATTGGTTAAAAAGTTGAGAAAATATTTTAAATTAGTGTAATAAAATGTGTAAGTTGGTAATGAGTAATGAGTTAAGTTACTTGAAGCGCTGGCCCGAACACCCCGAAACCCGACTCGCCCGCAACCCGCCCGACCCAAAACCCGATGAACCCGCAACCCGATTTGCCCGCAACCCGATTGAACCCGAACCCGATGAACCCGCAACCCGACTAACCCGCAACCCGTTTGAACCCGAACCCGATGAACCCGAACCCGATGAACCCGCAACCCGACTAACCCGCAACCCGTTTGAACCCGAACCTGATTGAACCCCGCCCGAACCCGCCCGATTGACACCTATAGTCACAACTATGAAAATTCAAATTATTAGTCATAATTATTGTTGTGGGTCAAGATATGGCTAATTGTCCGTTACTATTATTGAATTTTTGACGAACAAGGCCACGTCATCGACCACGTTGGAATGCTTTTTATTTATAATTTTAAAGCATAAAAATTTAGTCAGTATTACTAACGAAATTGTTAACATTTGGTTAATAATTTGAATTTTTATAGTTGTAGCTATAATTCCTCGCTTCATAGTAGTTGTTGCTAATATATTATATATATATAGGGGTGTCCATTCGGGTTTGGTTTTTCGGGTTTACCCGAAACCGACCCGATTATATATATTTTCGGTTTTTCGGGTTCGTTTCGGGTTTAGGGTTTTTCGATTTTGGGTTCGGTTTTGCTTATCGGTTTTTCGGGTTCCGGCAAAAAGCCTCCAATGAATAGAACTCAACCCGTATTCTTAGGCTTTCGGGTTTCGGTTTTGCTTTAACCGAACCCGATCCGCAAGTCCTTATCGAGTTCGGGTTTGGTTTTAGTGGTTTTCGGTTTCGGGTGTTCATGAATTTTTTCGGGTTTCGGGTCGGGTAACCAAACCCGACCCGAACTGACACCCCTATATATATATATTTTAATAAAGAATGAACCATGTCGAAAGCTGGATATTCTTGTTTGCGGTGAGAATAAAGCCCAATGGACTCAAACCTGATCTATAATGACGGCCCAGACTTGAAATTACCACAGTCCATCACTGACTAGGCCAATGCTAGGGTGCCGCACTTTTTAGTGCGGCACCGGTGACGCTGTTTTCTATTGGGCCACGTGGATATGAGGTGGCACGAGTTGGTTTTATTTAATCAGAGCCCAACCGTATGACCAATTAGAGTTGGCCCTAACAACAACTTGACCAAACGGCCGGAATTTTTTCCGTCTCCTGCATTTTCTGTATTTGTTTTTTTTTTTTCTCAGTTCATTATCGATCTCCGTCTACGGCAGACTTTGCAGAAGGACCTCCGTCGTCGTCGATCCAATCTCAGAGTCTACCAACCAAACGGCGCCACTCAAAATCATTCTTTGTTTCCTCGTTCATTCGTTTCGTAACACAAAGCAACGAATCCCATATGTGACTGTCCCTCTGTCTCTATCGAGCAGCGCCGCTGCCGTAGTAGCAGTCGAGCACAAGTCAACGAAGAAGAGAGTCGGCCACCAACTGCGTCATCCCCCTCGGTCTGTGTCGTTCCTTATTGCATTGTCGAAACCAAGTTCCTGGAGGTGTTGACTGACTTTCCCGCCTAATCAAAAGGCTTCCCAGTAATTGAGGACTGTACTTGTGGTGTAGGACATTTATTCGGGTCCTTTTAATTCCCTATGGCGTCTGAAGTTGAATGTCATGGATTGTACAATGGGAAGCTATGTTCGTGTTTTCCAATTATGTCTGGTTCTATAGAGCAGCAGGGAAGTTTGTATTCTGTTCCCGTTCTTGTCTATCTGCTTGTTTCTTTTCGCCAGTCAATTAAAGAAATAGCTTGTGTAATTGTCGACATGTGAAAGCAGTGTTCTTGCCATGTGTTCTTCCGTGTTTTGTAGCTTACTTGTAGATTAGCCTCTCCCTTCCCTACCTTGTTCTCATAACTAAAAGCAAAAGAGCAGCAGACCAGTAAACAAACCAGCTGCCTTCTTTTGTTCACCAGGGCACCATTAGTATCATATTAACCAATATTTGTTAAGTTTCCCTACCAATGATTCAATTCACAGTGACAAAGTATGATGGTACAAAGCACTTTGGGGGAAGTATGTGATCCCTCTTCATCGACTCATTGCTTGGTTGGTGATTATGAATTCAAATCAGAATCAGGGTGCAGTTGAAGTAATGGGGGGTGATTGATGTTGATACATGTCCTCTTTGTAATACGGAGCCAGAGACCAGAACTCTTTGTTCTGTTCACGTATCTATTCCTGTGTAGTAATATACCGGGGGAAGCAGGTTCTTTATCCTTGTTATTCAATGGTGTGTTAGCAATGTTGTTCCCTGCAGCGGGAAATTTAAACTAAATGAGTTCAGAAATCCCATGAACAAATTCATAGCCATCAAACGAATTAGAGGATCAATGACTGAAAGCATGTTCGGATGATGGTACATTTGCAGCCAAGAGGACGACATTGAAGACTGTAGTTACTGACGGGTCAGCGAACCTGCTCCAATTATTATGTTCATAGAGGCATAATGTTATATACAAAATCTTCACTAAGCAGAATTATATGGCCACAAAATGACATTGTTTCATGTAAACAGGAAACGAAAACCTAAGTTATTAACTAAAGGCTAAAACATGCTGCAAGATAAAGCTAAATCAATGGGCTTATTAAATTAAGGAAGCCTTAGAAACAAAATGCAAAGCAATTGGTGTTGTAAAAAGTTCATCAAAGTCTAGAATAGCTGCCAGCTTAACTGCACTTTCTTCTTTTCTGCTGTTATAATTTTGCTGGTGCGTTTGCACTTCCTTTCACTGCAACTGTTGTTGTATTCCTCCTCTTTCACTGCAACTGGTGTTGGATCAGAGCTGGCAATGCATGTGGTTGCTGCAAATATGTTGAGAATTGTTGTTGTATCGTGATGTTACCAGCAACCAACCAGGGTAGTTTGTCCGATTGGCTTGGCTGAGACAACTCAATGATAGTAGTGATAGTGAATCTTCCCGTTTAGTTGTAACACGTTGAACAATTGATTTGGTTGGTATTAAAATATAGGAAGTTGGCATAGAGTATAGATGGAAATATGGTAGATGTGAATATTTAGTTCTTGAGTATAGTTTGATTATAGTTAGGATACAACAGATAACATTGCTCCACTCTCTTAATCACTTCACTGCAAGTCTGAAAAGTCCAGAAATAGGCTAAGTGGTAACTTGTAATTGTTTCTCAACCTACACTGTTGGATCCTAAAGTATATAGTAACCAAGTCTAAGCTTTGCTTTAATGCAATTACAAGTTCCCTGGTGCCTAATCATTTAATTGCCGACAACTCGACGTTCTCCCAGTTGGATTCCCAGTCCTCCCCTCTGAATCTACTGATGTCGATCGAGACTGAAGAAGAAAGGCCATTATCTGCGTACAGTAGATGATGCAGCTAACGGTTTGTTGGAGGTATCCCATCAGTGATCAGTCTTCTCCAGAATTGCAGAATCCAATGTCAGTTTGCTACGTCCATCTCCAATCCCCCGTTCATCAACCTCATTGATCTTTCTCTTCCTTTTGCAAGCCCCTATGAACATTATTAGAATTGGAAATTAAACACGACATCATAACCAACCCTGAGTAGTTCTTGTTATATCTCCATTCTTGGAACACAACCAGGGGTGCTGTTATATCTTAATTGGTATATTACCTTGTCAGTTGTATCATTTGCAACGATATCACTCAACGAGAGCAACAACACTTCCATGGAAGTTTGCAAACACTGCAACAGAGATCCCAAAACTTTTATCACAAGAACCCTGCTCAACCTGAAAAGTAAGAAAATGGGATGACCAATCATAGTTTTTACCCGCATTTATTTAGAACTAGTGGTTTACACTATGGCTCATCATTACACATCACTAAGAGAGCTATTATGCAGAAGACAGTAAGTAAACCTCATAGAAATCCCACTACTTGGGTACTAAAATATAAGTGATTGCATCTGTACCTTGTATAGCATGGTGTGGTTGTGTCTTGATGCACCTATGTGACATGTGAGCACTAACGTGGTAGTTACTAGTTAGCAACACAGCAACTTAGCCTCCCCCTACTAATCTGCAGGGAAACAGGAGATCAATCTACTTCGCATAACATGAGCGCTCTCCTACTACTACTAAAAAATATCCAAAAAAATGATATTATTTCTCTAAATCTTAATGTCATCAGTACCATAATAGCAAGGTTGCATCTATCAATCGTATACTGATGTATATCATTGTTAACCCATCCACAACACCTCACAACCCACAAGATGGAGCAACTAATTAGGGGTTAAAGGTTCCAACCGGACAGAACTTTGCCATGAACCACAACCATCAATTTCATGTCACAAACCGCATGAACACAAAGCCAAAATAGTAAATGAATCCAAAATTTCAAAATAAAGAAAGCAAACCTCCATTCTTCGGGGTAAACTGAAACCAAAACGTTCAGAGGCAAAAGGGAACTAAAAGGACCTGAATCGTTCTCCTACTTCCTCAAACACACAATAAGTGAATTATGTGGCAGACTTTTAATTTGGTGAGGAAAGTTGCAACATACCTCCTGGAATTTGGTTTCGGCGTTTCCAACAGGGACGACACAGAGGTAGGGAGAGTTATCCACCCGATAAATATAAGAGAGGGTGCGATCAGGTAGATAATAACAACCTGGAATTTGAAAATATTCAGCAAAATATTATTCACGGGAGGGAACTACCTGATTATTTAAGCATATATTTAAATATTCAATCAACTACGTAACAAGAAAAGGGGATATTTATTCTTAATAATATATAGAGGAAGCATTTGAATTCATATCAAACTCTCATTGCTACTGTGGACTATATAAAAACATATCCCTCTTTCAGGACTCACTTTTCGTGGAAGGGAGTAGGGGTTTACAGAGTCGCTTAGTTAGCTTGTTTTTTTTTTCCTTCTACCCTAATTTCATAGTTTGGTACTGATTTTCATGGCGGGCAGGAATTTTTATGCAGAATCGACGTCCCTGGGTGGAGAAGTAAGGTATGTGTTCATACTTAACCTCTATTACTTTCAGAAGCGTAATGATGTTGTTATTTTATTAGAATACCAAATGCAACTTTCATAGATTACCAAGCCATATAATTCTTATGCCATAGGTTTTCGGGAAGAAGAAAAATGTATTACTTTTAGAAAATACTTAAATATAATAAACTCCAAACAAAGAAGCATTCTTAGGCTTTTAAAATCATCAAACTCCCAAACTTTGCATTGATGTACTGGTTGTATAGTTCATGCAAGTCAAGATATTTCCCATGGGCTTCCTGAAATGTGAATTTTGATAACCCAAAGTGCAAATGAGAGCCAAAATTAAAATAAACAACCGAAAACTTTAAGAGAAACCAGATGTTAACCTATTATAATGAAACAGATGGACAATTGACATTATCATAGCCAAACATTCTGACTGCTAAGGTTCGCAACCAGAAGACTCCTTGTCCTGAACACTCTATGGACCCTAATATATAGGTACTGATTCACAACAATTCAATGCCTAAAAAGGGTCAGCAACTTGGCCTAATAAAGACACACTGAATGCTCAACTCAAAACCTTACTGTGGTACGAACTGAAACCTAAATGAAGTAGGATGAAGCTAAAGGACAGAAAAGACAGTCATACAAAGTAAATATCAAACCAAGTAAAATGCGTTAATTGATACCAGTCTCTGTATTTTTCTGCATAGCCACTCCGTCCAATCCCACAATTCAAAGTCCGAACTTCCTTTCCAATTCCAATTTCGCCGCATCTGAATGAAACCCCTCCCGTTCTTCCATTTACCACCAAGAATGCCTATATCTCAAATCCCAATCTCACCCTGCGGACATTACTACAATGGGAAATGAAGCAAGAAATTACAGTAGACCAACACACAAAGAAGAACAAACAAACAAATAAATTCTTGACCTGAGCTGGGAATTTCAATTTCACCCACTCTGTTTCTTCACTGCAAGATTTGTTGATGAGCATCTGTAATTTATTCGTCGGGCTTGATTTGTATTCGTCGGCCCAATTGAGAGAACTGGTGATACGTTACCTGCTCTCACTCCTCCCGATCTTTCTCCGTACTCTCCGCCACAAAGCAAAAAAGGCCTGCCCTCCCACCTCCCACTTGACCTTCTGTTCTACTTCTTCCTCTTCCTGAAAATCGAGCCAACAAAAAGAAACCAACCCATTTCAACTTCCCCCTTCTCCATTTTCCCTCTCTCGACTCTCGTTGTCTCTCTGCCCACGACGAGAGAAAAGAAAAAGGAAAAGACAACCAGAGCTTCACCTCCAACGACGATGGCGACAGCGGCGACCAGAAGTCGAGGTTATTTTTTTGTCCGATTGATGGAAAGAAAGAGGAGGAAAGCGACCGACGACTCAGATCGGGGAAAATGTTAGAGAGTGGGCGGAGGAAGAAGATGATGAGATAGAAAGACAGTCTGATTTTTCTTTTTCTTTCCCAAGCATCATTGTGATTTTTGTTGTGGGCTGAAATCGGCATGTGGTTAACCGGTTTGGTGACTGATAACCGGGAACCCGGTAAACCGGTTAACCGGCAGGAATTCGGTTTCGATATTCGGCAGCCATCTACTATGACTCGGTATACCGTAAACCGGTTACCGACCAATTACCACCCCTAACCCGCTGATATGACAAGTTCAGGAAATTATAGCAAGGGTTTATTAGTATGTTAATATTCATAAATATATATATAAATAATTATTTTAATGTGGTTTTAACCTTTTATAATGTGGTGTTTTTTATGAAAATTACGAAGATGGAAAACACAAAGGATGAAAGTGGTGATATTGCTAGTGTCTTGGAGTCTGTCCAAGCCATCAAAGAAATCATGGTGAGTTTTGACAAGCGTATGAAATTGGTGGAAATACGACTGGATACCGTAAAGGACCTGCAAGAAGATTTGTTAACATTCATGAAAACACATAGAAGAAGTCTTGGTCTGGATGCAGAACATGTCATGTCTATGGAATCAGTTGGTAATGAGAGTCCGTCAGTGGAGGTAGATTGACTTTTTTGTTTCGGTTTGATATATATGCGTTTACGTTTAGTAATCTGATATTTAGACAAATAATTGGTTCGTGGACACTATAAATTGATGTAGTATTATTTGACAGATTCAAAAGGAAGGTAGAGAATTTAATCTTAATGATGTGTACTCATCAGCTCGAGAGTTGCGTGCTGATGAGCGCAAACCAAGCAAGTGGGTAAAATCTCCATATGCAAATGAAAAAAAGAGGAAAGTTTTTTTGGTTGGTCCGTTCAAAGTGGGTCGTCCTGCCTCAATTGAAGACCTTTCGCTGATCAAGTATCTGTTCGAAGCTAACATGAATGACTGGTTAAAATCTATACCTAACTCTATTTCTAATATCATTGTTGAATTCTTTGTTTTTCACATACACTAACATTTGTTTGTTATAGTGATGTTGTGGTATCTAGTACCAACGTGTATATTATATGTGTTGACCTAAGGTCATTAGCTCCCACCCAAAAGATCGAGTTCGGGGTAAGTATTGCATCATGGTTTAGTTTAACAAAGTTTGATAGATGTTGCTATGAATTAAGTACACGTTTCATATTTAAACTTTACGTTGTGTTTCGAAATTGTGTAAAAGGTCATTGATGGAGTTGTGGGAAAGCTTACTATCGAGGAGTCTAAAAAGGCTGTTCCTACAAACACATTCCTACCGACTATAGTTGGGGTAATCCACAAGCCCCATTCGTATACATGGACTTGCTTCTATTGATTTCATAATACTCTATGTATTAATGTGCTTATTTGTTGTAGTTGAAGTCTGGAGACACCCAGACGGAGTTTTTCAAGTATATGACTTCTCAAAAGCTGGTATCGGAATATTGTTCAAGGATCAGAGACTCTGAGCGGGTATGGTCGCATTTGAATGTTGATTTTTGTTTTATGAAAGTCCCTTCAAACCATGTGCAAAATAGTCATTTTACCTTACTTTTACTTTTTGTTCTGCTTAGATTTTTGTACCAATCTACTTGGCCCTTCACTTTGCCCTTATGGTCGTTGATATAAAAAATCGTGAAGTAGCAATTTGGGATTCATACCAAACACATACAAATGCCCCCGATCTGGAGACTAAAGCAAAAGAAATTGTGAGTTGTCGCTTCTCGTTCACATCGCTTATTACTTAGTCTTCGCAGAAATACCAACCTAAATCTTTTAACACACATTTTTTTCAATTACAGGTAACAATGTTGGACGTTCTATTTGGTAAGGACTTTAGTGGTATTCTTGATGATGATCACCCATTTCAACGCTTTCCCATTCAGTTTGTAGCGGAGGCCCCTCAACAATCCAATGAGTGAGTTACCATCGTGTGCTTCATATAATGATTCGGTTTCACGCTACAACGATAGTGATAATAAGTACAATCTATATTGCCATTTTTCATTGGACAACGATGATTCTGGTATGTTTGTTGTGAAGTTGATGAAAGGTGCAACATCGCTAGACAAGGCGGCAAGTGATATGAGAAAAGAGGTAGCTATCATTTAAGAAACCAGTCGGTACATCATCGTTTGAGAAATTTGTGGTGCAATCTAATTGACTATTTGAAATTATAGTTCCACAGTGAAGACGAACGACTGAATTTAGCACTTGAATTGGTGAAGTGGGAGTTCAACAAGAAGAAGGACGAGATCGAGGAATCTGCAAAAAAACATGCCGCGACTAAAAAGGCTGCACAAACCAAGGGCAAACCAAGGGCAAACCAAGGGCAAACCAAGGGCTTCGAAAGGACGCAAAGGAAAGAAGTGAAGTGTTGCTAATCACTAGTCCTCTTATGTTATAATTTCATTTATCTCTTTTGGCTTCGATGAGTTGATTTCGGTTTACGATGATGGATTATGTGTTGGCTTATTTTGAACAGTTTGGGATCAACAAATCTGGTTTTGTTCTATTATGGATAGATCAATAATTTGATTTGAAATTTTGATTTTGATTTTCATAATTGGGGGTATTTATCATTTGGAATTAATAATTTGTTTCAAATTTGTATTGTGAGACCGATGTTTTGGCTCCAACATTCTGGCGCCTTAATTCTGCTATGCCAAGTAATTAGCTAATCGACCTAATCCCTAGTTTTACAATGGAACGCCCCAACCACACCGGCAAAATCCATCCTTCGATCAAGGACGCAGAAGACAGATTAGAATCTCGCCTCGTCGCCATGCTTGCTCGGAAGGCCAATCGAGGATGCAGATCAGAATCTGTTAGGTACAGCTCAGCAATTAAACCCAGCGCAGTACAGTCCTGCCGAATTAGTGGAATGAGTGCTCAAGGATGGAAAGTGGAAATTCAAAGGAAAACAAAGAAGGAAGGAGGGAACGGCTATTGGAACCAAAAAAGGAAGGATCAAACGGCTAGAATCAAGAGGAAGGTGAATATAAGGCCAAAGATCAACCAAGAAATGCAGACTTCTCCATTGCAACAAACTGAGAGTACAAAAAGTGTACGAGTTGTTCTTGAGATAAGTCAGCACAGGAACATGGGTGGTTTCTGGGTTCTGATATAGAGAGTATCAGGGTGAATCTATTGACAGGGTAGTCGATAGGTAGAATCAAGGATTCGTTGGTCAGACCGAGTGGCTGATTGAACGAAGGGACTGTTGTTGTTTTAGGTTGAGCTTCACGTACAAATCATTAGTAAAAAGTCAGAGATCGCAAGAGGGCGATACTCTGACCGTGGATTAGTCGGTGTTGGGAGTATTCATCACCTAGCACCGGATACCACGTAAAAATTTGGTGTCTGTGTTCTTTCATGTGGGTATTCTGTGTTTGATTTTATTTCTAGTTCTTGAGGTGTTCTTCAATCTGGGCAAAGTTTGTTTTTGCAGGGCTTCCTTGAATCAGAAAAGCTCGAACAGAAGGCTAAGAAAAAGGGTAAGTAAAACGCAGCGTTGAAACAAAGTTGCGTGGGCCGGGTTTTCCACTTCATTGAAACGTTCACTCCAAAACTCTCTAGTGGCCTGCCGTTTCACAAACACAAGAAGGGAATCGATCTCCTTGGTTCATCAATCGTCTTTTCCTAATTCATCGAGCTTGCTCAGTGTGTTCCTGTGAAAAGATACCAGTTAGGGTTGAACAGGTCCACATCGAATCAGTAATTTGAAAGGGTATAGCTGGAATCGTCTCGCGCTCGACGCCTTCTACAGAATCCCGCCGTGATGCTTGCTCGGTGCGCCGACAGGGTTCACTCGTCTCTGCTGATGGCGACCGATGGTGAGGAGGAAGAAGGAACCGCTCGGTTCGTCCCGTCGCCGCCGCCATGCCTTGTGACGCGCCGATTGAGGACACAGAAGAGAGAAAAGATCCTCTCGTCGTCTCTGCAACTTCGTGAACCAAAGAGAGAAATTCACCAGTGGAGATTGGGCGGAGCAGAGCAGAATTAGGTATGGGATTAGTGTGATGGCAGAGTCGACGAGGCGGACCGAGCAACACTCCCAGCCGCCTCGAGGAATCACTAGGTCGAGCGGCGCATCGGAAGGCAGTTGCGGCGACGACGGCGAAGACTCCTAGGGCGAACGGCGAGGACGGCGAAGACTCCCCAAAACCACCCCCGCTCAATTGCATTACAGAAGTCTACTTCGCCGTTTCTGCGTCGTTTCCTTCCCTTTGCGAGCTTTCGATTCCCTTCGTTTCCCATGCCAAAGCTTCGTACTTTCCCCTACAACTCCTTCACTCTTCATCTCCTCTTCCCGGGTTAATTTCGTGCAAATCCTCCCTAGATGATGACCAAGAAGAAATAGCTGAAGCAGACACTCAGGTGGACTTGGAATTTGATGAGTCTGATGGAGAGGATTACGAGTTTGACGTCGATGAGTTCGAACAGGAAGCTAAAGTTGCAGTTAGGGAGTACTCGTCGGCCTTATCCCGTGAATTGATAATCGGTGAGTTGTTTCGTGGGTTTCTGATTCATGGTTTTGGGAAATATTATGAAGTTTGCTCATTGTTCTGTCGCTGATTTTTGTTTGCAGACGATGAGGCTGATACCAGAAACACATCTAGACGTCCCTTAGTTTCTTTCCCGCAGGGTTTGATGGAAGGTTATCATGACTAAAACACGTGAAGATTCTTGGCAATGAAAGCAATTATGAGATGTTGTCACTAACATCAAGCATATTATCATCTCTAGTTGTCCTCTCGTCTCTCAAACTCATGGACTTCAGCAAACTAGCGGGATCAACTTAACTAGTAGGTTTATGCGGAATCACTTGTCTCCTTCAGTCCAAGGGTTTAATGGCCTTCAGCAAAATCTATGAATCATCATAAACATCACGTTGGTAATTAGTTTATCCTGGTTAAATGGTCTACATAAGCCTGAAACTGAACATGTTTCAGTAATCACAACCATATCCGTCATTTAGTCAAAACACACTCACCCATTTCACAACTGTTTACCACTAAACTCAGGTGAGGATTTCCAGCAAAAACTTATATACAAAACATTAACAATGACAAACACAGTGAGACTTCATTATCGAAGATGGAGTTCAGTAAAGTGCTTACCGTGGAATGTGGTTGGATCAGTCAAATTCGCGATAGAAACCTCCAAGCTTTCCGAGTAAATGTCCTTGGTGTATCCAACTCGGCTGTGTATGCTTAATGTCCCACCGAGTCACCAACGACACCAACCCAACCGAGATATTTCCTTCGTAGCTACGGCGCGATCCGCTGCCTGTCTCCCACAAAGTAAAGTATCTCCCTCCCTCTTCCTCTACGGCAAGCAAAGAAGACCATAAATCAGTTGCGAAATTAAAACCCCAATTATAGGGATCCTAGTGTTGGAGGAATGAACGGTGGCTTATGAAAATTCAATCATCCATCATAATTCTCTTATTTCCCCAGCCGGGTATTTATAAGAACTATAAACTAATCCTGAAGTCTGAAATTTTGCAAGAATAGCTGCACCCTAAGCTGGACTGAGAAATTGGAATTTCATGTGCTTGACAAATTCCCACTGGTTCTAATTTCTACAATGTTCCTTCATTTTCTCAGGTCCAAGAACTTTTTTAAGTGAGAAACAATGGTACAAATGTCGAGTCACGGCTGGTGAATCAGCACCTGCTCAGAGCAATCAACGAGTCAAGTTTTCACATTCTAGACATAACTAATCCGGAAGTTCAAAAGAAAACGAAGCACTAAAAGATTGATTGACCAACCTGGCTCAAGTCAAAACCTTGTGCTGTTCGCTGGAGACAGAGGCCCGCGACCAGGATTGATTCTTTCGCCTCTGTTCTACCAAAAAAGTAGGACAGTAGGAGGAAACAGTGACGGATTTAAATCGAGGCTTGACCTCGGAGATGGGGTTGACGACGGACAAGTCGCCGGACTGATATTGGCCAGACCGCCGTAGGAGATCGAGGAATGGTGCTTTGGCTCGTTCCCGCTGTTTCGTCTACCCGTTGTTCCCCTGTTTCTGGTTCTTCCGAAGAAATAAAACTAATATCAGTTTTTTTTTTCAATGACACAATAAACGTTGGACGGGAGAAGGTTTTTCCGTTAGTTTTGGGTTAGTGGTTAGTACTCATGGGCCAGCCGGCCAGGATTGGGTAAACGAATCCAGTCACTGCCACATCAGCACCATATGGCCCAATCAGAAACGGCGTCACCGGTGCCGCACTTTTTAGTGCGGCACTGTAGTATTGGCCCACTGACTAATATGTAAAGGCGATTATCATCTCGTTCCTTCCTCTCCTAGGGTTCCCAAAAACTCAAGATCGAAATCTCTAAAAGAGAAGTAGTGTATGGATTCCTTCGGCGATGACGAATTCCCAAAGTTGACCTATTATGAAGGCACCTACTGCGACAGCTGCCGGAAAATGGCCAAGACGGAGATGAAAGAAGAGTACGATGACGACGATTACGTTTTCGAGGACGACGATTTTGGTGGCGATAACACGCTAAAGCTACGTATGATCCACTACAGGAGGAACGTGGCGGTAAATGGTGTAAGTTCTAGATCCAAAATTCTTCATTGTCTCTTGATTAATTCTTCTGCAAAAGTTAATTCCGTTTTCCTAACTAATTCGTTCTTGATTGAGATGTACGCACAGCCTTTTTATGCGGATTGCCCTCCAAGTTATCCGAGCGTCGGTTTGCTACCACACTCTCGATACCATTTTAAAAATGAGCCGGACTTTGAAGAGACTGTTGAGGACTGCGCCGATTTCGCGATCGAGAAATATAATGAAAAGATGGTACAGCAAAACCCATGAATGATTTGTTGAAATATTTTGATTTCGAGAACTGAAGGTTAATCGTTCATGACATGGGTGTTTGTCCTTTCTTGTGTTGTATATATGCTTTTCCAGGGCACTGAGATGGAGCTCCGTGAGATTGAGAATGTCTCTTGTGAAGGTTTTGCTAGGAGGAGATTGTATATGATTCTTCGTTGCTGCAATGTTGGTAGCTCCGGTGATGGCAGCCCTGACGATGATGGTAAACAAAAAAGGAGCTCCGAGGTGAGTGACGGAACTGTTGACAAGACTTACAGAGTTGTGGTTTCCTGTTGCTGGTGGAGAAAGTTGTACAAAGAAGTTTTGGTATTCAAGGACAGCGATGGGAAGAGTACGTTTTGCCTGATTACCTCGATCTCTTCAGTGCTTGATTTTCCATTGATTGACATCGAGAATAATATATGTGGTCTTACGTACTACTTTGTATATGGATGGACTCGTACGATTTAGTTCCATTATTATATATTATACCCGGTTGCTTTGCTTGGGTACCTGCTCATAGCAACTGTGTTGCCAGTTTGTTTCCTAATGAAAGATCCTTTCACAGATTTATTGGTGCCCAATCGGTCCTTCGATGAGCGAACAAAGACAGAGAACCGCCGCCCTCCTCCAATTGAAAGATGATGATGTTAGCAGCGTGGAGCATCACTAATTGGGATAGATAACTTACAAGGATTTGAGGAAACCCAAGAGAGAAGGATCGGTGCAGGGAGGGGAGAATTCGGCCGCCACGGGAAAAATAGGAAACTAGGGTTAGGCAATGATTCTTTTGTATTTAATTTTCTTATCGAATCCAACTCATGCTTGCATAATATATAGGCCTAATAAATTTTTGGGTAATACCACTGGAAATACCATTCTTTAACGAAAGTGTTATTTATATTACATGCTTTCAATAAACACAAAAATATTCCAACCTATTAGGGGTCTGCGTCATTTGTGTTATTCAATTTTCTGTTGACCGTTAGAATTGACGGTTGACCTGACGGTGGCCAACATTGTGTCCACGTAAGCGACAAGTGGATGCCACGTTGAAAAAAAATAATAAAAATTTGAAAATATTATTTATTAATTATTATATTACAAAATTAAAATAATTTTAACCCCCCCCCCCCCCCCACCACCGTGAATTCGCCCTCCGACGACCAAACTTTCCCCGCCGTAGTTGCCACCTTCCTTCTCCATCGATGGTGACGACTGGCCGACTTCCTCGAAGTAGCTATTTCCACAATCCTCTATCTTTTTTACAGAATCGGGCCTCTCCTCCGAAACCCCCAATCCCAAGCCTCCACACAGGCTGCAGCAGCATTACTCTGCCATTCCTCCTCCCCAATCGCCGCCGAATCCGATGAATCCGCAGTCGAAGGAGCCGATTGTTGTTCAGGAGAAGGAGGCGGAACAGTTGGTTTGATTCGATCGCAGGGGCGGAACAGTTGGTTTGGGAAACAATGGAGCTCCTGGGCCGAAAGGAGATCTTTCTACCTGATTGAGGGTTTCTAGATTCTCGAGGATTGCAATTGAACTGGGTATCCTTCCTTTAAGCCTGTTGCCCGAAAGATCCACACTGGTGAGATTCTCGACCAAATGCTTCGGAATCGAGCCCGTGAGATTCGCATTCGTGATGGTGAGCGCAGGGCGAAGTCGAGATCTGAAGGGAAACGGATAGCGGTAATGGGGCAGTCGGTGAAGGAGAGAGACTGGAGGGTGGAGAGGGACTTGAGGGCGGTGAAGGAGAGGGAAACGTCGTCGGAGCAGTTGGAGAGGTGGAGGGAGACGACGTGGCGGAATGGGGAAGGCTGGGCGCAGGGGTCTTGGAAGTGGAAGGAGATGGGATGGTCTTGGGAGGAGGGACGATGACCGGGGAAGAGGTTGGGGTGACAGCTGGAGCGACGGCGGCGGTGGGCGTAGTGGATTTGCCGGCTGCAGAGGCGGAGCTGTGCTGGCTTTTTAGGGGGGTTGGGGAAATTTGGAGAAGAAGATGAGATTAGTGGAGGGGGAAGGATTGGGAGGTGAGAATTATTTTAATTTTTAATTTTTTTTCATTTTATTAAATAAGCCACGTCAGCGAGCCACGTAGGATCCTATTAAGCATTGACTGGGCGTTGAAAAGTCGCCCAGTTATGTTTAACGGCCCAACTAACGGAGAAAACATTTTAGTATACAAATGGCATATCGAAAACGATGTGATATTAATGGCACTTTCGCTAAAGGATGGTATTTCCGGTGGTATTAGCCCTAAAAAAATTTTAAACTATCAATAATTAACTCCATAACGAAAGGTATCAAATAGCATCCGGAATTCTCCAAAAGTATACTCAAATAATACTACAATAACAAAAGACTACAAACATAATATATAATTGCCAACACGAAAGATATATTTTTGTGGGCCTTTTTTTATTATAAGAGTGACATAGGTATACTTTTTATTTTTTAGGTATTATTAAAAGAATTCGAATCTTGAACCTCACGGTTCAAGGCTAGTGGCGGGTTTCTAAAATTGTAGTTTACAGGGAATGTGGATTGCTGAAACACATTTGTTATAACTATATGTTCATTTATGATAATTGGAGAAACTCAACTAATGGTAATGTTTTAGGGTTCAAGAGGAATAGAGGATGGCGTAAGAATGTCTCGAACTACATTTGACGGAAGTGGAACCTTGGAGTAAAGACACCAACTCAGCTTACTCAAAGCCGTGAAAGTAATTTCCTTGATTCCGTTGCCGATAACTCCAATGTGTGTTTCAAGTTTCAACTTTTTCTCAGTTTTTGTCTTGAAAATTATACATTTTCCCCACAGAATAACTGCCTTCAGCGTTTTCACCATATATATCAACGTTTGGGCACATAACAATTATACTTTGTCGTGGTCTAACAAGCATTTCTTTTTTGGTTGAATGGCAGCTATTCTTAGCGTTTTGCAGGAGACTTCATTGTGAGCTAAACAGCCGAACCCTTCACTATACGAGTACAACGTTGTTTTCTTAACGAAATTGGTTAGGATAGAATTATGGGGTCGTATGGATAATAGATTTGGTAATGATGGATTTTGAGTCAAATTTTTCGTTTAAAATGTCAGAAAATTTATATACAGGATTTTAGCTGAATTAACTGGTCAAATTTTGATTCGAACGATTAACAGCTCGAACCAAACAAACCAAGATGATCGGTCATGAACGCACAATAAAACAAAATTTGGAGAAAAAATGATTGGCCCGATCATGGACAGATACCTATGGTGCAAGAAAAAGAAAGAATCAATTGATTACACCAATATATAATGGGTGGCTTTTTCGGTGCACTTACAAAAATGAGTGCATTTGATGAGCCCCATATAGGGTTCTAATCAGAATACGCAGCCTAGGATGAATGGATAGGTGTGGTGATGGTTTCGTAGTCACAGGGAAAGGATTTGTGGGTAAAACGAACCAAGCTAGCAACTTCAACTCGTAGGGGAAGAGGCTGGATTGGGTAGAAGGTTACGACGAGATCAATGAAAGCGGAATTGATCTCAAGGTCTGCAAGTCGAGGACAAAAAATCCAAGACCAAACTCAAGCTCTCAAGCTCAAGGGAAACTCCTCGAAGTAATTTTCGAGTAAACTCAAACGTGCTTCTACAATTCAAAGTGAGGTTATTTATAGCCAAATAAACCTAATTACAATCCTAAATGAACAAGGAAACAATTCTGAATCAAACAAGGAAAAGAAAACGACATTAGCAATGAAACTTGCAACTCAAGTAACTAACTTCCCTCACAAGCTAACTGTCCAGAAACAGCCTTCGAGGCCAACTTCGAGGCTCTAGAAATTGACCTTCTGGGTTGAGTCGAGCTCAACCAATTCCTTCCCTTGGTTTAGACAGTTTCACCATTTTATTTACAACTCTAAGCCTCAGCTGGTCATGTCCCAAACTTCGTGCATAAGAGCTCAAAGTTGCTAACTCACACTGACTTTCTGCCTTAGCTAAAATTAGGCAATTTTCTGGTTACAGGAAAGGATTTTTGAATGGTATGAAAAACACACCTCCTGGTTTTGTCTCGACAATCCAAACATGTCACATTGTAGAGAAACATCCAATGTTCACAACAAGCTCTCCATCTTGCATTTTCAATGTACCAATTGAGAGAACTGTAGCTCCAAAGTAGGCTTCCTGAAACGGTTTTAATACTTAGACATTATCCAATTTATTCTTGTCAATTTGATCCGATCTTGCAATGATTAATTGGAACTTGTAAGATGATCGAACTGAGATAATATCAGGGCCCCCCTTCTTTTAAAAGCTTTGACATCAAAGCTTGGAACAACCTGCACGCAAAAGAATGAACAAACTCATCCCAAACAGGGTCGTAAAAATCAAGCCCATAAACTTTTCTTTCCGATGAAACCCTATTTTCCGGTGAGCACATTGAAATTGGGGATTTCCGCTTTAAGCCTTCTTATTCTGATTTCTTGCTTGCATTCAGTTCTACTAGCTCCCACGAAGCGAATGCAGTGGTTTTCGGGCTTCGATGGTACTCAAATCGTCTTGAATTGAGTCTCGAAGTTTTCCCGCCACCGGGGAATTCAAAATTCCCAGATTTTGGCGACAAATTCCTAGAATCCGGTAAGGACACTTGAAAATTGGGCGTTTCGTTTTCAGGCGTCACCGAGCTGGTTTCTCGCTTTCTACACCTTCCTTGAGACCCCAGGAGTGGATTCCCAGTGCCGGATTGCTTCAAATCGTGCCTGAACTCCACAACCGATTCACCCACTTTCTCTTCATCGTTCGGCGCTTTTGGAGGCAGAATTGGGCTTTTGGGATTCGTCGATTGAGCTCGCTTCAGCTGGATTTCATCGGCTTTACACGTTTTTGGGCAACTTTGGAAGGTGATGACGTTGGTCGCTCGCTCCGACGCGCCTCCAGCTGCTTCACCCAATTCAGAGTGATCCAGGGCCACCGGAGAAAAGGGTCACCGTCCCCTGCTTCGACGCGGAACTGTCTTGCCAGGAAGAACGGTCAACAGGTAGCGCCGAGCCACCAAAGTCTAGTATGAATCTTTGGTTTTGAGAAGGCTGTGAATTGGTGAGCGATGTGGAGGATTGGACATAGCATATCTAGTATGTATCTTTGGTCGCGCCCATGGCAAACGGTGGAAGAGGACAACTTAGGATTCCACCAACAGTGTTTAGAGTTAGGTTGCAAGATGGTGCGAAAATGTGATGAATTGGGTTCAACTTAGGATACCCATGTATTTGGTTTCAATTGAGATCATGGTCAACAAAAAGGAAAAAGACAAATAAAAAACACAATAGAGGATGAAACTTGGTCCCGATAAAAACTCGTGGTAGCGGCCTTGGGAAACGGACGTGGGAAAAAATTTACGATTCCTTCGACAGTATTTCGAGATGGGCTGCGAAATTGTGGGAAAAAGCGATGACTTGTGCAAAAGGCCATAGACGAAACCTAGTAGATAGTTGGTGCAAAAGAAAGCTGAAAACCTAATAGGCAACAATTATTATGGGAAACACAATGGACAATAGATGTAAGCGTAGTGAACAATAGCTAAACCCCTACTTGCACTTGGAGGAGTGTGAGAGTTACTAATGAATAATAACTCCAATATTAGACTTTATATATTATAATTATATATTAATTAATTATATATGAATTATTTACATAATCTCTAACTTTAAAGGACTTAATCAATTGACCATGTCAAAACTAGTGAGAGATTGATGACATAACTACTAAAATTAAGGTACACATGTATTTTATTTTGTCCCTAAACTAATCTAACGTCTAATAGTACATAAATATTCATACAATGATATGTTCCTTCATCCCTGAGGGTTTCCAAAAATCAAATCGAAAACCCTAGAATAGAAGAGAAGAGCTGGCGAGTGGTCGTTCTTCATCCACCGGTAATCGATTGGATCCCATGGCCTCCTCCGACGATCTAGAGTTGCCTCAGTTGACCTACTACAAACGTCCCCAATGCAAAAGCTGCCAGGAACTCGACAAGAAGGAGATGAAAGAAGAGTACGACGACCAGGACTACGTTTTTGGGGACGACGATTTCGGTGGCGATAACACCCTAAGGCTGCATGTCATCTTCTACAGGAGGAGGTTATTCGAGGAGGGTGTAAGTTCCAAAATCCCCTTAATTAATTCTCATACTATCGATAATTCTTTCTTCTGCAAAGTATTTGGTTCTGTTTTGAATTCATATACGCACGCACGCAGGGTTTTTATTTTGGTTGCCGTCCAATTTATTTCAACCTGGAGACACTACCATACCCTCGAGAGCATTTTAATTTCCAGCCAGGCTTTGATTCCATTGTTGAAGAATGCGCCGACTTCGCGGTCTATGCATATAATGAGGAGCGGGTAAACCAAAGAAAACCCACCAAGCTTTTTGAAATGATTTTATATTTTGAGAACTGAAAGAAGATTCACTCTCATGATACGAGTGTTTGTTGTGTTGTATATATGCTTGTAATGTGAATGTTATCCAGGATGCTGAGATGGAGCTTAGTGGGATTGAGGATGCCTCTGTTGGAGGTAGTGTTGGTATCAAGACATTCTATCTGATCATTCGCTGCCGCAATGGTGATAGCGACGGTGGTAGCTCCACTGACGATGGTAAACGGAAAAGGAGCTCTGATGAGAGTGATAGCGAGAAGACTTACAGAGTGGTGCTTTCCTGTCGCTGGTGGAGTAGGAATCTGAAGAAGATTTTGCTCTTCAGGGACTCTAAGGGGGAAAGTAAGTGACTACTTAGCACTCTACTTCTGTTATGGGCTGTTTTTGATGCCATACGCATGCAGTTTTTTCATCGCTTCAATTAGCATCCGGCCGGATGCAAATTTAAGGGATTGTCTTTAGTAGATCTTCTGGGAGTGTGATTGCCACTTTGGCCATGGTGGTTTTTATTGTAATTCTCTTGTGTATTCATTAACATGGCGCATATATATGTTTCACAATTGGCCGGGTTGTAAGTCTTATGAAGGCTTACATAATGACTCGTGTGGTTTTTGTTGAATGTTGTCATTGTATATGTATCAACTTGTTGCACGTTTTAGTGGAATGTTGTCATTGTATATGTATCAAAATGTTGCACGTTTTAGTTCCACTATATCTGGTGGCTTGGGTATGTATTCGTTGCAACAATTAATGCTGTCAATTCCTTTCCTAAGAAAAGATGCTTCCCTTTTTACAGATTTGATGAAACCCGATCCCATCTTCGATGCCCGCATAAAGCCGGGCAAGCGCCGCCCTCCCCCAACCTAACTGGATTACAGAGAGCCTTGGAGGAGTTGGTGTCTGTGAGGCTCTGTGGGCTGCTGAAATACACTTGTTTGTTTTAACTATGTAGCTGGCTATTTATGCAAGTTGGAGATTCGGAAGCTGAAGATGGTGTTTGGGACTCCCAGGAGGATAAGTAGTAGTAGTAGTAGACAATTATGCAGTTTGTTTATGGCTTTGAGTTTGTTTAGTCGGATTTATTCGGAAGCTGAATGTGGTGCTTTAGGATCCCAAAAACTGTAAACTGTTAATTGTAAGTAGAATCTTGAAGTAGAGACGTATTAACTGGCGTTACATTTTCCCGGTTGTCAACTTACCTGGTTTTATTCTGCAACCTTCATGCTTGATGGGTAACCTTTTTCGAACCTTTTTTTGCTTCCTGTGATCCCAGGTTGAATGAATAGAGTCGAGGGATTGTTTTTATGTTGGTGATGCCTTTGTGCAACAAGTTCCCAGAGCTCTATGAGTAAGAACTTTTGCCCAATTCCGAATTGTCAACAAACTCTGAACTCCTATCGTCCCTGAGGCCTGATCCCAATGCTATTGGCTGCTTTATGGGCTAATGATTTGTAACATGCATCCTGCTACCTCAACCATGGAAGATGTGCGTTAAGGTCATTTTTTAGTGATAATACCACTAAGATGGGAACTAAGAAAATGAGGACCGCTCCGACCCAGTTAGACCTAGCAAATGAGGACCCGATCTGTTGACCCGACCCGAATCCACTCGAAATTTAGAGAATGGGTTGAGGTTTTTATAACCAGAAATCTGAATGACCCTAACCAGATTAACCAGTAGTTTTTGGGTCGGGTTGGGTTGCTTTGTGGGTTGACCCGCTAGACCCGTTCCATTGCATATGCCACTCTCAAAATGATAAAATCACTCGTCTTTGGTGAGATGTTTTGGAAAATTCATATGGATTTGAAAGACAAGTTTGGAGTTTAAAGATAATCAAGCATCATTTATTTATTTTAGTAGTATTACTTTTGTCATTGTTTTTTTACGATTTGTGCAGTTTGTATTTCTTTTCATTAGCATGGAAGGGGTTGAGCATTTGTTAATTAACATGTTCTAGGCAAACTATTGTCACACATATGTAAAAAAATTTGTTCTTTAAAAATTTATGAAACATGTTTGATATTGTTTCTGCAAACGCTCATAACCCGAAATGACCCGAAACCTGATGGGTTGGGTCAATATTTGACCCAAAATCAGCAAACCCAACATGACCCGACCCGTGAAGACCTGTAACCCGAGATTCCCAACCCGAAATTAACCAACCCGACCCGATTGCCAGGTCTAGACCCGGTCATCTATTGGTACCCGCGATCTCCCTCGGACCCATTCGACGTGGGGATTCCCGGTATTGACCGGGTGTGAGTAAAACTCACAAAACATTTGATGGGTATGATTTTAGCCTCCCCGCCTCATACCCATACACTTACCCTCCCTACAAAGAACATTTCTTCACATATAAAAAATCTATGGATCAAATTGTAACCTTTCGATGATAATGAGGGTAACTCAAGAAAATAAATAGTAGAAATGCAATTGAGTGATCACCTAAATCAAAACTTAATTCATTTCCATCAACTCTACCTTCACTCTTTCACTTTTTTCCCTTGTGTTAACAACATTATATTAGATAGTTATTACTTAGTAGATGTGTCAGAGTTAAGAGAATAATGGTTTTGTTTACAGTGTACTCTATCTTATGGATTAAAGAATTTTTAGAGTAAGATGTTTTGAACCGTATTAAAAATGATTTTCTTTTTGTCGACTTCATGATATAGTACTTCTAGTTTTGACCTTCCAATAAGAGAAGGGAGACCTAAGTACTTATCAGTCACACTAGCAACACCAACCCCCAGGATACTACCCCAATGAGAACTATCCTCTGGCTCAACATTCTTACTAAAGCAGACAACAAATGTCTTAAGGTTAACCTTTTGCTCACTCAAGTACTCATATTTACCCAAAATATCCAAGAGAGTAACACATTCCGAAGCAGAAGCGCGAAGAAAAAAGATAAGAGCCGTCCGTGAAAAATAACCGAGTAACTGTCGCGCAACGCGGGCTAATACGGAGACCCTGTCGTAAACCTCGGGTTGCCCAAAGTAGCCAGAGGGTTTACATAACAGAATCCCGGAGCCATTTAATCCATTGCGCACAAAACCCGAGTTTCTCAAGCAATGTAAATAAAAATGGCCATTCCACCCTATCATAAGCTTTCTCTATATCAACCTTTAGGCCCAAGAACCCCTACTTCCCTGTTTTCTTATTCCTTATGTATGGCATCACCCCATGACTTATACAGACATTATCCACGGTAGGGTGGGCATCCGGTTTGGGTTCAACTCTCCGAACCGACCAGAACCGAATCCGAACCGACCGAAAGCGAAATTCACATTGATCGGTTCGGAAATCGAAAGGCAGAAGCACATGTTTCGGAAACCAGGGTCTGCCAACCGAACCTGAATTCCGATAGACCGAACCGAAAAACCAAACTAAACTAATCAACTCATAATTTAAGGGAATCCCACTCTCTCACAACCCAAATGACTGGCCAGACACCCAATTCCCCTCTCTACTGCAAGCCCAGCCCACTCACTAACTCTAAGATCCCACCCTAAATTCCTAACCCTAATAGACTCCCATCCCTGCTCCTACTCAACCCAATCGAACCCCTAGTGCCGACTAGAATCATCGTTCCCACTAAAGGTGGAATCTTCCCTGACCTCCGATCGTGACCTTTTTTCTCCAATTGCGACTTGCGACTGACGACCATCGAAGAAAAGAACAAGCTGAGTTCTCCCTCTAAGTTGTTGTCCCTGTCTTTGCAGCATTAGACAGATCTCGTCTTCTGCAGGTTCTCGTCTTCTGCAGATTCTTCCCGGAGAGCGAGAGACACTAAGGAGGGAGATAGTGGCGGCGGAGGAGGGGGATAAGCGGAGCGAGTTGTAGAGGCGGAGATCGAGGGAGAGAGCGGAGATGCCAGAGAGAGAAGTCGGAGACTGATGGAAGGAGAGAGTAGAGAGGCCATAATCGGAGAGAAGGTTTGGTGGAGGGGTTGGTGGTGGTAAAAGGTGGAAGAAGTTGCAGAGATGGAGAGAGATGGAGAGGTGGAAGAGAGGGAGAAGAAGAGGAAGCATGTCTTCTGGGTAGAGAGAGGAAGTAGCGTACAGAAAAGTGGAAGGCAGAGGAAGAAAAGAGGAAGGCAGGGGAAGGTTGTGGAATTTCGGTTTTGTCGGGATCCCGAACCGAACCGAAATATAACTCGGTTCGGCCAACCGAACTGATTTATATTTCGGTTCGAATTCGGTTTCACATGTAGAAAGATCGGGGGATCCGGTATGCTCATTTTGCCCACCCCTATTCCACGGTCTGACGACCCCGTACAAATCCATTCTGTCCAAGATAGATACTGGACGACCAAAAACGAGCTAGCCTTTCCGCCATAATCTTAGCAATGATCTTATAGAGAAATTGGCAGCGACTAATCAACCGAAGTTGCTTCATCTGCTCAACTGTATCAACTTTAGGAAGTAGCACCAACCGAGTATGATTAAAAAAATTCAGAACAGATCTTGACTCAAAGAAGCTACTAACCGCTAAAAACCACATCATCTCCCACAATATCCCAGAATTTCCTAATTAATATACCAGTTAAACCATCTCATCTAGGAGATTGCGTAGCACCAATTTCAAGAACTACTCGTCGAATCTCTTTTGATGAAATCGGAGCAGTCAAAGTCTCATTCATCCGAAGTGTCACTTGCCGCTCAAAAAGAAAATCTGTCACCTAATCTAAATGACTTGCAAATCCTCACCACTCGAGGTAGAAAGAGTAGTAAAAAGCCTACAAGCCACATCATTCTTTCCTTTTTCATCAGAATCCCATACTCCATCTTGTGAGAACAATCCAAAATATAGTTACATCGTCTTCTCTTACGAGTTACCATGTGAAGATAAGACGTGTTCTTATCCACTTCTTGCAGCCATTTGACTCGTGATTTCTGTTTCCAGTAATTTCCTCATTCGTCCAGGCAATATGTAGCTCAGCCTCCAAATCCCTAATATGGTCCCAATCAACTGTGACCTCAACACTGATTCAGTCTATCTCCCTTTCGAGGGTGCAGATTAATTGAATCGAGCTGGACGTGCCACCTTTATCCCAATCATAAGTTAGATGTCGTAGCTTCTTCAGTTTACGTCATAGCCTATACATGGGCAAGCCAAAAAAAATCCAAATCTTAAACATACTTGATCAAGTTCGCACTTTCGTATTCTCCTCCCATCTAGCGTCAAATCTGAAAGAACCTTTACCTGGTCGTTTGACTGTCTCTGTGGCCAGAGGAGGGATAAGCGGAGCGAGTTGTAGAGGCGAAGATCGAGGGAGAGAGCGGAGATGCCAGAGAGAGAAGTCGGAGACTGATGGAAAGAGAGAGTAGAGAGGCCAGAATTGGAGAGAGGGTTTGGTGGAGTGGTTGGTGGCGGTAAAAGGTGGAAGAAGTTGCAGAGATGGAGAGGTGGAAGAGAGGGAGAGGAAGAGGAAGCATGTCTTCTGGGTAGAGAGAGATGGAGAGGTGGAAGAGAGGGAGAGGAAGAGGAAGCATGTCTTCTGGGTAGAGAGAGGAAGTAGCGTACAGAAAAAGAGGAAGGCAGGGGAAGGTTGTGGAATTTTGATTTTGTCGGGATCCCGAACCGAACCGGATCGGACCGTATAGCCACGCCTATATGTAAGTTAGGTATAAGATACATATTTTATTTTGTCCTTAAACTAATCTAACGTCTAATAGTAGATAAATATTCATACAATATATGTTCCTTCATCCCCGAGGGTTTCCAAAAATCGAATCGAAATCCCTAGAATAGAAGAGAAGAGCAGGTGAGTGGCCGTCCTTTATCCGCCGGTAATCGATTTGATCCCATGGCCTCCTCCGACGATCTAGAGTTGCCTCAGTTGACCTACTATAAACATCCCCAATGCAAAAGCTGCCGGGAACTTGACAAGAAAGAGATGAAAGAAGAGTACGACGACGAGGACTACGTTTTTTGGGGACGACGATTTCGATGGAGATGAGACCCTAAGGCTACATGTCATCTTCTACAGGAGGAGGTTATTCGAGGAGGGTGTAAGTTCCAAAATCCCCTTAATTAATTCTCATACTATCGATAATTCTTTCTTCTGCAAATTTCATTGCAGTATCCCTAAATTTTATTGGTTCTTGATTAGTATTTGGCTATTCGAAATCTGTTCTTAATTGATATACGCACGCAGGGTTTTTATTTTGGTTGCCGTCCAATTTATTTCAACCTAACTGTAACAACCCTGTGGAAGACAGCTGGCTGCTGATGTGTAGAAGAGTCGCAAGAGTATAAATAGAGGAAGGCAACTGTGAATTGCTATCTTTTGGACCAATCTGTTATCTTGTAGCACTTTACCAATTAGTTAGCCTTAATAAAAGAGCCTCTCTGTTCTCCCCATTTCCCCTTTCTTCTTCTTCGCCATCTCCATTTCGTCAGATCTCCCAAGCACGATCCTTACAAGTGGTATTCAGAGCCTTTGATCTGGCAATGGCATCTAACACTTCTCGTATCATTGATTTGGAGGCGCAAATGGCGTCGGTACAGCTCCAATTGGATTCTCACCACCAGGATCTGAAGTCTGCCATTGCGGAGCTCGCGGCATCAACGAAAGACAACATTGATGCTCTGGCGGCATCCTTCGCCCGAAGTCGCGAGAAGTCTCCGATCGGTTCGTCGTCTCCCTCGTTGGATTCCGTCGCCGATCAGCACAACTTTCGCCAACAGCAGCAACGTCGGCCATCGATCCTGGATCACTATCCCCGTTTGGAGTTTTCTTACTTCTCTGGTTCGGATCCTCATGTGTGGGTGAGCAAGTGCAACAAGCTCTTCCATCTCTACTCAATTCCTGAGGAGCAGAAGGTCGATCTGGTTTCGTACTATCTAGAAGGTCGGGCATATACATGGTTTGAAGGATGGTCTTTTCGGCGCTTTCCGTTGATATGGGGCCATTTCGTCGATGAGCTGCTTCATCGTTTTGGACACCGCGAACAGCTGAACGTGGTGGCCGCGTTCAATAAGCTGCGGCAGACGACCTCCGTTGCTCGTTACCAGGAGGATTTTGAAGACCTTCGTTCGCGGCTGCTTCGGTTAAATCCGGAGCTCAACGAGCACTACTTTATCATGAGTTTTTTGGGAGGCTTAGATGACGAGATACAGCCTCGCGTGCAGGTGCTCAATCCACCGACTTTGGCCTGTGCGTTTTACCAAGCTCGACTGGAGGAATCCGCCATAGAAGCTCGCAAGAAGAAATCGCGTTCTGTTCCTCCCCCTCGTTGGTCGGCTTCTTCTTCTAATTCATCGGGCACCGCTTTTCCCAGAGAACAGTCTAGTCTTTCTCCGGCGGCAGTAGAGAGAAATCCCATTCCTCGGGGGCAGGGGCTCTGTTACAAATGTGGCGACAAATATTTCCATGGCCACATTTGTTCCAAGAAGAAGCAGTTACACGCAATGCAGGCGGAAGAGTCTGTCCGTTACAGTGAGGAGGATGACCAAGAGGAGGTGTATCAAGATGCTGAGTTGGAGGTTTCGTTACAAACCATGGGATCTGGATTCGCGGGAAACTCGCTTCTCATACCAGCAACAGCGGGCCAACAGGAGGTTACAGTCCTCATTGACACAGGTAGTTCCCATACTTTTCTAAACTCCATTAGGGCTGAAGAACTGAATTGTAGGACTGAGAGTATAGCCCCTATGCGTGTCAAGGTAGCTAGTGGACATACTTTGTTGAGTAATTCGGTTTGCAAAGGTTTTAGCTGGAAAATGCAAGGTCAGGAGTTCGGGTTTGATGTTCGTACCTTGGATTTACCTGCTCATGATCTCGTGTTGGGTTGGGATTGGTTGGAAACGATTAGTCCGTTTCAAGTTGACTTGAAGAAGCGACAGTTGGCCTTTGAGTGGCATGGGAGGACTTTGACATTGCAGGGCCTCACAAGAGAAGGGCAGTGTAAGATGATGTCAGGCCGAGACTTTCAGCAGCTCTTGAAGAAGCCTTCTGCCCATTTCATGGGAGCTATCTTTTCCCTTGAAGCCATTACTACTCCCTTCCCTACACCTTCCTTCTTACAGCCCATTCTCACCAAATTCTCTGATGTTTTTGCCACCCCCACTTCCCTCCCACCTCCTCGACCATTTGATCACACTATACCCCTGATCCCCAATAATAAGCCAATAAATATCAGGCCCTATCGTTTTCCCCACCACCAGAAAGAGGTAGCTGAGAAATTGGTTGCTGAGATGTTACAATCCGAGTTCATTCAGGAGAGTCACAGCCCCTATGCCTCCCCTGTTCTGTTAATTGGGAAAAAGGATGGTACGTGGAGATTCTGTGTGGACTATCGTGAATTGAACTCTGCCACCATCAAGGATAAGTTTCCAATCCCACACATTGAAGATTTGTTGGATGAGTTGCACGGGGCTGTAATATTTTCAAAACTGGATTTAAGGGCAGGTTATCACCAGGTGAGAATGCATCCTGCTGACCAATTCAAGACTGCCTTTCGCACCCACCAAGGCCACTACGAATTTCGGGTTATGCCCTTTGGGTTGACTAATGCCCCGGCTACTTTTCAAGCGTTAATGAATCATGTTTTTGGGCAGCATCTAAGAAAGTTCATTTTGGTGTTCTTTGACGACATATTGATCTATAGCAAGACCGAGGCAGACCACCTCCATCATCTTGAGGTTGTTCTACAGCTACTCCGGAAACATCAGTTGTATGCTAAGGCCTCCAAGTGCTCTTTCGGGCAGCCCACTGTGGAGTATCTTGGCCATGTCATTAGCAAGGATGGAGTTTCTACGGACAATAACAAGGTGACAGCAATGCAAACCTGGCCTCGTCCCACTTCTGTGAAGGGTTTGAGAGGATTTTTGGGTCTCACGGGTTATTACCGCAAATTTATCAGGCATTATGGCATTATTAGCCGCCCACTCACTGAGTTGTTAAAGAAGAATGGATTTCAATGGTCTGCAGCTGCGGAAAATGCGTTTGTTGCTCTCAAGACAGCTATGAGTCACGCTCCTGTTTTGGGACTTCCCGATTTCACTCAAGCTTTTACTCTTGAAACTGATGCCAGCGGTACTGGGGTGGGAGCTGTACTCTCACAAGGAGGAAGGCCTTTAGCTTTTTATAGCAAAGCACTAAGTCTAAGAAATCAAGGGTTGAGCACATATGAAAAAGAATATTTGGCTGTATTGATGGCTGTAGATCACTGGAGACATTACTTGGAGGGAAGACAGTTTACAATTGTCACAGATCACGAGAGTTTGAAATTCCTCTTGGGGCAGAAGGTACATACAGCTATCCAAAAGAAGGGTTTAGTTAAACTCATGGGACTTGATTTCCAAATTAAATACAGGAAGGGGCGCTATAATGGAGCAGCAGATGCTCTCTCTAGGGTGTTTGAAGATGAGATTGAGGGCAGTTCTTGCCATGCTTTGTCGACCGTTCTTCCCGAATGGCTTGTAGAAATTGAGCAGTCATATGAGAATGATGCTGAAGTAGCTGCTCTAATAACGGCTGTTGCTGTCAATTCTTCTGGACCTTCCTTGTGGGCGTATTCTGAAGGGATTCTCCGCTACAAAGGAGCTGTCGTGGTGGGTTCAACAGGGTTCTTGCGTCACAAACTCCTCCGCCTTTTTCATTCTTCACCGGTGGGGGGGCATTCCGGAGCTCAGGGAACTTACCAGCGTCTTAAATCATATTTTTATTGGCAGGGAATGAAGGCTGCTGTAACTCAGTGGGTTTCTCAATGCGAAGTGTGTCAGCGGTGTAAAACGGAGACGGTGGCTTCCCCTGGACTTCTTCAACCCCTCCCCATTCCAACACGAGCATGGCGTGACATTAGTATGGACTTTGTGGAGGGGCTTCCCACTTCGAAAGGCAAACAAGTCCTCTTCGTGGTGGTGGACAGATTCACCAAATCAGCTCATTTCTTTGCTCTTTCTCACCCTTATACAGCTGCTGAAGTGGCTGTTATATTCTTCAATGGGGTGTTCAAGTACCATGGCATGCCCTCTACTATCGTGTGCGACAGGGATGCGACGTTCACAAGCACGTTCTGGACCGAATTCTTTCGCCTGCACAACACTGATCTACACTACACAACGGCCTACCATCCACAAACAGATGGGCAGACTGAGCGTGTTAATAGGTGTTTGGAGGACTACTTGCGCTGTATGACCTTTCACCGACCGCAAGATTGGGTAGACTGGCTAGCCCTGGCCGAGTGGTGTTATAATACACACTTCCACATCAGCTTGCAAATGTCCCCCTTTGAAGCTCTTTATGGGTTTCCCCCTTCATTCTTTGGGTTGGGAGCAGTTCTGCCTACTACAGCAGGAGCAGTTGAAGACAGAGTAAGCAAGCAACACAGGGTGACTCAACTACTCACTCACAATATCACCCAAGCACAAAACAGGCAGAAGCAATATGCAGATAGGAGAAGATCGGAAAGGGTGCTCCGGGTTAAGGATTGGGTTTATCTTCGCTTGCAGCCATACCGCCAAGGGTCTGTGGTTGGAAGACAAGGGAATAAATTGGATGCGCGTTACTTCGGTCCATACAGAGTGGTTACCAGAATAGGAGCTGTGGCCTACAAACTTGCCCTGCCTGCAGAATCGAAGATTCATCCAGTGTTCCATGTGTCACAGCTCAAGCTCTGCCGTTCAGTGGTGCCACCGGCCGCTTTACAGCTCCCAGATTCGGATGACAATGGCTCCTTGAAGCTCGCTCCTGCTGGCATTCTAGCCAGACGATTTGTCAACCAGAACAACAGGGCTGTGACGCAGATTCTCGTTCAGTGGACACATCAACCAGTTGAAGACGCTACCTGGGAAGACTTGAGCAACTTCAAACAGCAATTTCCCTCCTTTCCAGCTTGAGGACAAGCTGTTCCTGAAGAGAAGGGGTTTGTAACAACCCTGTGGAAGACAGCTGGCTGCTGATGTGTAGAAGAGTCGCAAGAGTATAAATAGAGGAAGGCAACTGTGAATTGCTATCTTTTGGACCAATCTGTTATCTTGTAGCACTTTACCAATTAGTTAGCCTTAATAAAAGAGCCTCTCTGTTCTCCCCATTTCCCCTTTCTTCTTCTTCGCCATCTCCATTTCGTCAGATCTCCCAAGCACGATCCTTACACTAACACTGCCATACCCTCGAGAGCATTTCAATTACCAGCCAGGCTTTGATTCCATAGTTGAAGAATGCGCCGACATCGCGGTCTATGCATACAACGGGGAGCGGGTAAAGCAAAAAAACCTACTCGATCGTGTCTTGTCTTTTGTTGTGTTGTATATATGCTTGTAATGTAAATATTTTCCAGGATGCTGAGATGGAGCTTAGTGGGATTGAGGATGCCTCTGTTGGAGGTAGTGTTGGTATCAAGATATTCTATCTCATCATTCGCTGCCGCAATGGTGATAGAACCGGTGGTGACGACGACGGTGGCAAACGGAAAAGGTGCTCTGGCGAGAAGACTTACAGAATGGTGCTTTCCTGTCGGTGGTGGAGTAGGGATCTGAAAAAGATTCTGGTCTTCAGGGACTCTAATGGGGCAAGTAATTAAGTGACTAGCTACTTAGCACTCTACTTAATTAATTAAGTTGCTTGGGTATATATATTGGGTTATTATTCATTTTATATTGGGTTATTGGTATAACATGCCCCTCTACTATGTTGTTTTATCAAATATGTCTCTCTACTATTTTTTTACATCAAACATGTCCCTGTACTTTGAAAAAATATCAAATATGCCTTCTGTTAAAATAGTCATCCAAAATTTGTTGACCATGGCCGAACTTTGAGTTGCGCAACACATTTGTCTAAAATATCCCTAATAATTTCACTCTAGAATTTTTTTGATGATTTTGTATAGCAAAATAATTCTAATAATTTCACTTTGACAAGACCCAGAAAAATAAAATAGGGGATAAAACTGATATTTTTTCTCCCATTTGCCGATGTCGGGTCGTTTAAATCTCGGTTCAATCATGATTGACAATTTTTTCAATGGAAATTTAAAATTTTAATAGAGGGCCATGTTTGATAGTATTTTCAAAATACATGGGCATGTTTGATGCAAAAAAATAATGGTGAGGCATATTTGATAAAACCACATAATAGAAAGGCATATTATACCTATAACCCTTTCGTATTTTTACAAATTGGCGTTTAGACCGATGTAATCTAAAGTATAGCTCGAATTTAGATATTTAGTTTCTACAAATTTTTGAGTTTTCCAATACTAATATGTTTTTTTATGAGGGTTTCCAATACTAATATGTACTGCGTGAGATACTTAAAATTCTTGAGTTGTAATCTGATTAAAGGTGTTAACCCGACCCGACTAACTCGTTCGATGAACCCGACCCGCAACCCGCTCGTAACTCGAATTCACTAAAAGTTAGCAACCCGCAAACCGATTAACCCGCAATCCGATTAACTCAAACCTGATTTACCTGCAACTTATTAACCTAAACCCGATCGACCCGAACTCGTGACCCGACCGACTAACCCGAACTCCATCCAATCCACTTGAATAATTATTATATTATATAATACATAGTTTTCAAAATGAAGTTTTTCATACTAAACTTGGATAAAAATTATTTTTTCAATTTGTATGGAATTTACACACATGAACTTACTTGATAGACCTTGCATATTACAACCCGACCCGTTGACCCGATCCAAAACCACCCAAAAGTAGAAATTTTTATAATCCGAAACCCGAATGACCCGAACACAATAACCCGTGATTTTTTGGGTCGGGTTGGGTGGGTTAGCAGATCGATCCATTAGATGTTTGAAAAAAATCACAAGGATTTGAATGATATGTTTGGAGTTTAAAGATTATCAAATACCATGTGTTTCTTCACTTTCTTGTAGTGGTATTACTCTTGTGATTGTTTTTTGACAATTTGCGCAATTTGTATTTCATTTCACTAACATGTGAGGATTTGAGAATATGTTAATTGACATGTGTTAGGTAAACTATTGTCATGTAGATGTGAAAATTTGTTTTCTTTGAGAAAATATGAAGCATGTTTGATATTGTTTTCAAGAGCGCTCATAACCCGAAATGACCTGTAACCAGACCCGAAACTGAATGGGTTGGATCAATATTTGATCCGAAATCAGCATACCCAACATGACCCGACCCACAACCGGAGGCCTCAACCCGACGGAATGCCAGATCTATCACTTGATATTATGTATTTTAATAAAATTACAAAAATTGAAACATGAAACTCACTTGAACACTAAGTTCTTTAACCAAATTTAAAAAGTAAATATAAAATCAGCACATATTGAATATAATAATTGATATCATGGACAATATTAATATTAATATATATGGTGACGTTTTCGGTGCACTCACTTTTTTGGGTGCATTCAGTGCACTCGCTTTATAACCGCCATTTTAAACATGCGATTTATGTCAAAATGATGTCAATCATCACTTATGATGTGATGAACAATAACGCACATGAATTTGCACAAAAACCATTGAAGATTTATTTTAATTTGAAGGATTTAGAGTTTAGAGGTTTAGGGTTGGGGTTAGGGTTTACAATTTAGGGTTTAGGGATAGAACTCAAAATTGGAGGTCTAGGGCTTAGGGTAATCCGCTGATTAGTTGTTATCAATGTTATATCATCATATTACACTAATTCTACAAATTCAAATTCAAAATCCGACACCTTAAAACTATTTTTGAGTTGGGTGCATTGAACGCACTCATTTTCGTGAGTGCACCGAAGTAGCCACCATATATATATATATATATATATATATATATATATATATTAAAATTTTGGTTAATTTAACTATTCAACAAAGTTATCAGTTAAATATAAATAGAGTAAAGTAATTTATTGGCTAATTTGATGATTTTAAAATAAGAGCGGAATTTTGGTCTTTTCAACTTTTTTGGAAAGAGAAAGAAGAGTGAAATTTGGTGCTTTGGAATTTTGAGAAAAGAACAAGGGGGAAGTTTGGTGGTTTTGATTTGTAAGAAGAGAAAAAAGTTGGAAAGTTTGGTTCATTTGATTACTAGCTTATAACCTGGCCCGTTGAATGGAATGTTCATGGTTGATTATTAATATTTTTATGTTACGTGTAAGTCTATCGACCCATTTAATTTTATTGACAATCATTCGATCGAGATGATACATAAAGAAAGAATATATAAGTCGAACTTTTGGAGGAATATCATCATTTAAGAATATAAAATATAAAAATGTATCATTGACCCCATTTTTATAATGATAATTATGCCCCCGGTAAAATGTTTTTGATTAATTGATTGTCAAGAAAGATAGAGTATCAAAAGCTCACTGGAATTTCCACACGACCCTTAGATAGTTTGAAACTAAATCTTAAACCTCACAGTCCTACATAAAGGGTTCAATGCTCTCCTTTTAAGAACAATATGCCACTAATAAAAAAAATGGAGAGTTGTTGATTTTAGGTTTAATACACTTGTATATCCAAAACTTTCACGATTGTGCCAATAATATCCAAATTTCCCGAAATATCACTTATATCCATGTTTTAAAGTTGTTCTTTGCCAAATCTATCTATTTCCCAATATATTTTTGGTTAAATACACTTGTATATCCAAAAACACCGTTAAAGAATGTGAAGGAATTGGATATAAGTGGTATTTCGGGAAATTTGGATATTATTTGGATATTATTGACACAAGTGTATTTAACCTTGATTTTAGTAAACTATATACTAACAACTCAGCTAAGAGGGGACCATCAAAACTTTAGAGCAAACGACAAAATTAAGGTTACCTCTAATATACTAATAGACTCGATCAAAGTAATAAGATATAAAATTAGACACTCCTTATTTATCATTTCTAATCGGTTGAATAAAGAATCGACCTACTTTAGTAAACCAATTAATGATTCCTCGTTATAAAATAGAAATAGGTTGTGATAGCTGCAAAACCATAAATCTAAAGATCCAATAGCCACCATTCTCCTCGTACAACCAAATTTCATCTCAAGAGGTATATGTTTCAACAAAAAATTCAATTTCTAATCCTCCTACAACAACTTCATTTTATTCGCCATGGATTGATATCGGCGTTGAGATTTTCTACTTGCCCAGGTTAAATCCCAACAATAAAACCGCACTGTCAAGAGATACCAGAAGATTGATTTATGTGGGAATTATACAGCGACTATGAAAACAACAACCTCAAGGAAATGCAACCATTATTAAGATGCAATTAGATTGATATAGTTTGTTGACAAATATAAATGTTAAGTGATTGGGTATATAATTTTTCAAATTATAATTTAAATTATGTATTTGCAGAACACAAATATTATATTATTAATGAATCCAAAAGGGACATCCCCTTAATAATTAACGGTGCATGTTACTCATACAAACGAAAATTTTACGTACACATTACAATATTAAATTTAATACTAACATAAAGAGATTCAAAAATAGAGTGTACTTTGAACAATTATTATTGTGTTTAATGTCATTACCATCATTATACAATTAATGAGTGAATTGACTCTGAATGCTCTCTGAATCGCATCCCGTCATTCCGTCCTCGACACCGGCGGCCTCCCAAGCTGGCCGCCCGCCGGATGTCATCACCCCTCAGGACCCCACCGCAACGCCCACAGCTAAATCAATGACGCCCGCCGCGACCACTGCAACGCCTCTGGCAAATCCGACCAACTTTCCGCCGCTGAACTACAAATCAGCACTAGAGGGACAAGGGCGTGACTCAAGAACCACTGCCAATCGATGGACCTTTGTTGGCGAACAGGATCTGGTGGCTGGCTCTTTCGCAGGGGAGCCGGAACTGAAAATCTCGGATAACTTCAAAGAAAGGCTCTGCAACCCGTGGAAGAAGACACTAGTCATCAGATTGCTTGGTCGATCGGTTTCATACAACTACCTGTGTTCTCAGCTCAAATGGAAATGGCGCCCGACCGGGTCAATGGACATCATGGATCTGAACAACGAAACTTTCCTGGTAACCTTCTCAAATGATCAAGATTACCTCAAGGCTTTAACGAGTGGACCATGGGAAATCCTCGATCATTACCTCGTTGTACACCCCTGGTCACCAAAATTCAGGACCTCCGACAAGATCCACAAATCAGTTACCGCTTGGATTCAATTGCCGGAACTCCCTGTCCACTTCTACCACCGGGAAGTTTTGTTCGCCCTAGGAAATCTCATAGGCAGAACCGTGAAGCTGGACTACCACACAGAAATGCTCGAAAGGGGAAAATTTGCTAGGATCGACGTTGAACTAGACATGACGAAACCACTCCCGACTCGCATCCGATTGGACGGATTCTGGCAACAAGTTCTGTATGAGAACCTTCCGCAAATCTGTTTCGATTGTGGTAGAATCGGACACACGGAAGAGACCTGCCCAATGAAGTTGAACAGCTGTGCTGTAGAATCAAGCTCAGTGGCGATTTCACACCCAGCAAACGCCGGCGTTAACATCGACTCGCCGGCTGAGCCGCCGGCCGGCTATGGACCTTGGATGCAGGTGACGCGAAAATCTCGCAAACCAACCAGGAAAGCCAGCGAAAGTCAAGGATCCCAAAAAGGAAATCAGCAGGAAAAGCCAGCCAATCATGGCAAACAGATGGCAAAGAATCTGGGATCATCCAAGGGTGCTAATCTCGGCAACATCAACGCCAACGATGGAAAAGGAAAGGGGAACCTCAAGACGGAAAACAAGAAAGGAAAGTCGGATAATCAGAAGGGGAAAATCACAACAGAGGATGGTAAGACTGCGCAAGCCAACAGGAAAGCTACCAACGGCCTGAAAGAATGGATCCCTGTAGGAGAGGCTAAGGCGTCCGTTAATGCCCCAAACCTAGCAACCAGGCCTGGGCCGCTTACCCTAAGCCCACTTCTAACAGGCCTTGTCGGGCAGACTTCGGGGAACAACTCTGGAAGCCCGTGTGTGGGGAAGGAAAGCCCGACAACTCAATTGAAGGAAAACATAGACCCAAATGTGCAAACTCATTCGGTCAGGCAGCATTTCGACAAGAGAAACACCACCGGCTCTCGTGGCGGTGGGAAGAACATCGATCGCCACCTGAAAGTGGCGAAAAAACAAATCCACAATCCCGCCGGATCGAAGCGCGAAATGCACCAGTTGGTTCAAGAGAACACCTTCCCCATTACCCAGCGGGACATAGACACCTTCCTTCGACAGTCCAAGCAGAAAGCGGAAGAGTTCACAACCGCCTCGGCTACCCTGGCAAATGATGTCAGAATGGAAGATAGCGTGGCCCCCAGTGAGGCTCGGGCAACGGAATCAGAGCAAAAGGCCCCGCCAGCGCCTACTAGCGCAATCTAACAGGGAGTCCCTCCCCACCTTCCCTTCTTTCTCAATGTTTAGTATCCTTAGCTGGAACTGTCGTGGGGCTAAAAGCCCCAAATTTCTCTCTGTTTTCAAGGATTACATGCTTGCTTTTAGACCCAATATTGTGTTCATCGTAGAGCCTAGGACTAGTGGTAAAGATGCGGATGCGGTGATTGCCAAAATGGGGTTTGACTGTTTCAAGAAAGTCGACGCCATTGGCTTCTCTGGGGGTATTTGGGATCTTTGGAACTCTGCTGATTTCTTAATTACAGAATTGGATAAAGGCCCGCAGTTCTTTCACTTTCGTTGTGTTGACTTGCAGGTTAATCGTACTGTTGAACTAACAGCCATATATGCCAAACCGAATGACCACGACCGTCGCCCTCTTTGGGATTCCCTTCGGCACATTGAACAGAATATGAAGAGCCAGTGGCTTTTAGTTGGGGATTTCAACTCTATCTGCAGTGCCTCGGATCGGCAGGGAGGCGCTGGTTTCAATTCCCAGAGAACTACCCACTTCAACGAGTGTATCAGTGATTGCAATCTGATCGATGTGGGCTTTATAGGTCCACGGTTTACCTGGACCAATGGAAGACTGTCGCAGCGCCTTGATCGTGCCCTTTGCAACAGGGACTGGCTCGATTGTTTCCCAGAAACTTCGAATACTCACCTTCTTCGAGTCCGCTCAGACCACCGGCCTGTTCTCGTTCGGAGCTCGATGGACCAGCCCAGCCCTCGCAAGAAAAGACCGTTCCGATTCTTAGCAGCTTGGCTCTGCCATGAGTCTTTCCCAAGCACAATTGACTCAGCCTGGACTCGGGGGAGAGATTTCAACTTAAGCCTCATCGACTTGCAAGAGGCGCTGCAGACATGGAACAAAAACGTCTTCGGCAATATCTTTAAGAGGAAAAGAGCCTTGTCGAATAAGTTGGCCAGATGGGAGCTCATCAATGATCGACACCCCAACCCTAGGTCTTTGCAAGAGGAAACTAGAGTCAGGGAAGAATTGGAAAAAACCCTTTGGCAGGAAGAACTGCTTTGGCTTCAGAAATCTAGAGATAATTGGATCAACAATGGTGACAGCAACACCCCTTTCTTCCACTCTTCCACCATCGCCCGGAGAAGAAGGAACAAGATCTTAAAGCTGCAAAATAACGAGGGCGCTTGGATTGAGGATCAGGACACTCTGCAGAAAATGTCTCGTGATTTCTACATAGAGCTATTTACTGCAGAAACTGATACAGCCCAGAATTTCTGTGCAGATTTCAGGATTCCAGAGGCCAACTCTCTCAGCAGGCTAGCTTCCATCCCTACAGTGGAAGAAATCCATAGCATCATCAGGAACATGGGAAGCTTGAGAGCGCCTGGTAAAGATGGTTTCCATGCCATCTTCTACAAACGCTGCTGGAATACCATTCAAGCCGAGCTCCGGGACTTTATAGCTAGATGTTTCCAGGAACCCGAGTCTATCAGAAGGTGCAACTCAACACTGCTCACTTTGTTGCCTAAGGTGGACAGCCCGAGTAATATGTCTCAATTCAGACCTATTGGGTTATGTAATGTCAGCTACAAGATCGTTGCGAAGTGCCTGGCTGACCGCCTTAAGTTGCTGATGCCGGATTTAGTTGATGAGAACCAAACCAGCTTCGTTCCCAAACGCCACATAACCAGCAACATCATCATCCTGCAAGAGATCATCCACACTATGAACCAATTGAAGGGTGTGAAGGGTTTGATGGTGCTGAAAATAGATTTGGCTAAGGCATACGACAGGATTAGTTGGAGCTTCCTCCTGTCTACCCTCGAAGCTGCAGGTTTTCCCCAGGAATTCATATCTCTTGTCATGGCCTGTGTCACGACAGCCAGTTTCCAGGTCCTGTGGAATGGTAGCTGCACCGAGGAGTTCAAACCAACTCGTGGTCTCAGACAGGGATGTCCTCTCTCCCCATATCTTTTTACTTTATGCATGGAACGTCTAAATCATAATATTAAAAAATCTGTGGAGTGTGGTAAATGGAAACCGATCTGCTTATCTAAAAATGGACCACCCCTAACCCATTTATTCTTTGCAGATGACCTTGTACTCCTAGCCGAGGCGGATGCCAATCAAGCCAGGGTGGTGATGAGTTGTTTGGATCAATTTTGTTCAGCGTCTGGGGAAAAAGTCAGCAAAGAGAAGTCGCGAGTCTATTTCTCAAGGAATATTAAGGAAAGAACCAAGAACAGGCTAAGTGGCCTAATGGGAATCCCACGTACTTCCAATCTGGGCAAGTATTTGGGTGTTCCAGTTATCCACGGGCGCGTAACGAAGGAAACCTACAAGTATATCCTCGAGAATATAGATAGAAGGCTTGCGAGCTGGAAAACCAAAAGCCTGTCGCTAGCAAGAAGGGTTACATTGGCTACTTCGGTACTCAATGCGCTCCCGAACTACACCATGCAAACTGCCGTCTTGCCCTGCAATGTCTGTGATCAGATCGATAAGAAGATCAGAGGGTTTGTTTGGGGCAGAGATAATGGCAAGGATAAGGCACACCTTGTCACATGGGAGACAGTCTGCAAGTCTAAAGAAGAGGGCGGACTTGGCCTTCGCTCAGCTAGAGCTCTGAACTTGGCATACCTAATGAAGCTGGGTTGGCAATTCCTGAACAACGACGAAAGTCTCTGGGTCAGGGTACTTCATGCAAAATACGTTAAGCAGAACAATGATGGCAGCGTGGCATTCCGCCAGCAGCGGGTCTCTCGGCTCTGGAAGGGGATCAAGGATGCCCTACCTCTTCTGAAACAGAACACCATCTGGGACATTAGGGATGGTAGAAGCGTCAATTTCTGGAAAGACCATTGGATTTCGGCTGGCCTGGCGTTGAAGGACCATGTTGTCACCAATGAACACACCGTCGAGTGGGACAGCTCAGTTGCGGAGATGGTGGATTCATCAGGTGAGTGGAATTGGGGAACTATCAAAAATCACCTCCCTGACACGTTTCTTTCTCTTCTTGCAGGTACTGATACCCCCCTCCAAGAAGCAGGGGATGACACAATTATATGGGGACAAGAAAGTGACGGCAGATTTCGAATTGGTAGTGCGTACAAGGTGGCGGTGGAATGGCTGCAGGAAAATAACCATGGAGATGCTGCTGAGGGCAACCACACCAAGTGGATGAGCGCCTGGAAGTGGCCAGGACCAAATCGATTAAGACATTTCCTCTGGCTTTGCCTACATAATCGCCTCATGACAAATAGCGAGAGAAAGCGGAGGAATTTTGGTGACAGCGACACATGCGAGTTCTGCAAGTCAGGACCAGAAACGACAGAGCACGTCATCAGAACCTGCCCCTTGGCAGCTCAGGTATGGCAACGCCTTGGCTTAATAGAGACCCCCCTTACACACGGTTTGAACTTTGCAGGTTGGATGGCGACCAATTTGAAGAAAGAAGGGACAAACCTGTTGTTTGGAGTGGCGGCCTGGTTCCTGTGGAGAAGAAGGAACGATTGGATCTTTGAGAAGAAATTTCAAGAATCGGAGATCCTGGTGCATCGGATCCGAGCGTGTGCTGCAGTTATCAAGCAAGCACAAGACAATAATCGGCAGCTTCTCGTCGACACGACGGGGGACAAAACAAGACAAGAAATGGCATGGCAACCACCACCTGTAGATTGGATCGTTATCAACTCTGACGGGTCTGTCAAACACCCAAACTCGGCGGCAGCTGCAGGTGGCTTGCTCCGCAATCATCTTGGCCGATGTGTGGGAGCCTTCGTCACCAACTTAGGAAGCTGCTCCATCACAAGGGCGGAGATCGTCGGGGCGCTCACTGGACTCCAACTCGCTTGGGATCAAGGTCACAGGAAGGTACTCATCCACATTGATTCTACTGCAGCGCTGGCCATTTTAACAGGAAAGGATCGAGATAGCAAGCGGTATCACAACCTCACTAGGCGTTTTCAGAACCTGCTACAGCGTAACTGGGAGGTTCATCTCTCCCACTCTTACCGCGAATGCAACAAAGCGGCAGACTACTTAGCTAATAAAGCCCATGGGTTTAGCCTTGGCACTCACTCTTTCGATATTTCGGACTCGGGTCTCAAGTTTTGGATCTTGTATGACACTATGGGGATTACCCAGGATCGGTTAATTTAATTTCAGGCAGGGGCACCCTTTAGCGTCCCTCTTTCTACCAAAAAAAAATCATTATACAGATTCAGAATCAACCTTCGAGTTGTGGATAAAACAAGAGAGGCTGGCTTTGTTGTTATGGATAAAGTGGAGCTCGATTTTTTTTGAAATGTTGGCTGAACGGCTATTTCAAGACAACGACAAAATTAGAAGACCATCACCTGCTCATCTCTTAGCAAATTGAGGGAATGACGTTGTAGTTCGACATCAAGCACACAAATATAACAATGCTAATCCAACAAGTCAGTGTTCAATTACCAAGACAAGGAAGGACGATGAAGAACAAACCACCCACGATCTTCCTAACTTTATCTATGTAAATTGTATTGCAATAAAAATGATGATCAATATTACTTACAAATTTGAGTTAATCTCTACTATATTTGGATTTTTATATCATGCACTTGTCATACTTAGTTATATTATTTAATCTTGTAAATAACTTTAATGGTCGGACGAAGGGAGCACATGATTTAATTAACATAATTGGCTTTAGTGAATTATATCCAAATAAATCAACCTCCAATTAAAAGGTGGAGAACACCAAATATGTTGTACTTGTAAATGATATAAGTTCATAATGCTAATGTAGGAGAACAAGAATGACACTGCTAATGCTGGAGGTAATGGACCCGTTGCTACAGATGATGATGATATCGAGGTAAATTGTACTCTAATGAAAAATATGATCAAATTCTATTATGAAAATTATTTAACTGATCAATTATTAATGCTACTGTTCAAATTCATTATCAGGGAAACTCAAACATATTATATTTGAGGTACAACCTCCGTACACAAACACAAGGACTTTGTTAACACATCTCATAAATTTATTCAACAATTACAGCCGAAGCCAATAAATAACAACAGGAAAACTAATGGAATTTTTTAAAGCATAATTGCACTCACAGACTTGAAGATGTGATAATAAAACGACAAAGCAAATAAAATATGAAATTCGGCAAAGCACTCCATGAAACAAAAGACGTCGATAAAATTTTATGAAGCAGATTGGTAATCGGCGTACTTAATCAATAACAAACAGTAGCTTCAATAATATTGGATGAAGCTAATTGCACATAATCAAATAGCTACACAGCAGCGGAAAACTGACATAATCGAAAATCATCTATTCATGTAAACCTAAGGCTCTGATACCACATATAAACATAAATCATAATAGCATGGATCTTAGAATTAGATGATTTCACGAATCAATAATAGATCAAGGAAACCTACCTCGATCCATGACGAGAGCAGCGACAATGGCTTGAGTAGTAATCATCGGAATTGAGTTTCTCCCTCTTGACCCTTTAATATTTTTTTAGGTTTAGAGATTTCTGTGATGGCTAAAAAATTCTACGTAATGGGTTGAGAGAGTACCAATTCTAGGGCTTCTTTATATAGACCCACCATCAAGGTATATTAGGAATTTACCTTTCATTAACCTAACCAATATAGAATTTATCTTATATATTAAACCATTAAGTGATAATTACACTTGGGCCACAATCATTCCCTTGTGACCTACGGGAATAGGCTTTAAAGAAACACCATGCATGTTACTGTATTTCAGCAGCCCACATAGCCTCACAGTTACAAACACCAACTCCTCCAAGTCTCTCCGTAATCCAGTTAGGCGGGGGGAGGGCGGCGCTTGCCCGGCTTTATGCGGGCATCGAAGGTGGGATCAGCTTCCATCAAATCTGTAAACAGGGAAGCATAAAAAAAACAGCCCATAATACAAGTAGAGTGCTAAGTATTCACTTAGTTTCCCTATTAGAGTCCCTGAAGACCATAATCTTTTTCTTATCCCTACTCCACCAGCGACAGGAAAGCACCACTCCGTAAGTCTTCTCGCCAGAGCTCCTTTTCCGTTTACCACCGTCGGCGGAGCTACCACCATCACCGATCCTATCCCTTAGGATGGAAATTCAGGGATGACATTGTGCGACGCCAAGAGAGAAGAGGACGAAGAAGAATGGCGGTAATGAATTAATCCATTCCTGAGCCCCTAATGTCTTGGATGAGGAATGTTGATAGTCTATTATCCTACATGCCACTTCTGTAGCTCTGCAAGATAAGCATCCTGTCGCCCCATCTCCCTCTCTTTCGACTTTACCTGTGGATCATCATTCCTCTTCAACTACTATTTTGGATATGATTAGGAGCTTCCCTCGTGGTACGTCTTGTGGGAGGGATGGTTTTCGAGCTTAACATCTTATGGATTGTCTGGGTGGAGATACTGTCGCTATCTCGGATGATTTGGTCGCCTCTATTACTCGGGTGGTTAATCTTTTCCTTAAGGGTCGATGCCCACATATCCTTTGTGAGTACATTGCTAGCGCTCCGCTCACACCGCTTGTTAAGCTAGTGGGTGGTATCCGTCCTATAGTTGTTGACACTATTTGGAGACATCTTGTCTCTAAAGTTGGTGCTTGTCTTGTTGGCCCTTTTTTATTTGCCTCTTTTGATGGTCTTCAGTTTGGGGTTGGCGTTTCTAGTGGAGGAAGGGCTATTTTGCATGTCTTGAACCGATTAGTTGACACCCGTGGTGGTGACGTTTATCTTTCTATGTTGCTGGTCGATTTTCAGAATGCTTGTAATTTAGTTGATCGTGGGGTCATGCTTCAGGAAATTCGACGTAGGTGCCCGGTTCTTTCCCGATGGGTAGTTTGTCTTTCTACTTCGCATGTCTTGAAGCCGTTGCCCAGTTTTGTTTTCTCTATAATGTTTACCCCTTCAGTGATTTTGGATGATGATTCAATCCTTTGGTAGTTTCAGTAACTGTAGGCAGTTTGTTTGACGATTCAACATTAAGTGATAAGTGAAATAATATGTCATGAAGATTGAATCCAGCCGCAGTTGTGATTCTGCTTGAATTCTCATAATGTGACTATGGTACTTATATAGACTGATTCAACTATTCAGTTTCCTTCTCTCATATTTATGTTGGCTTATTGATACGCGCAGGTGGAACGGAAGTTTAGCGAAGATTGACAGTAGAGGGAGGCCATGTGACAAGTCCAGCCAATATCCAGTAACCATTGCATGATTACTTCAAGACATAAAAGAAATGTTGTATAATCACTTATAGACATATTTTCCAAATTGTGGTATTCTTTAGGTATCAAGTTAAGTTGTGCTCAACCTTTAAACCTGTATTGTAGTTTTGAAAGGGATCATTGTGCTGCTATAGTGAACCGTATTTTACATATATACAATGTTGTTTGATGTGCATTTTGGTAGCCATTGTTGTGTTGGATATTTCCCTGCAGAACAGTCGAGTTCACATGTGTATTTTGGTAGCCATTGTTGTGCTACATATTTTCCTGCAGATTTTTTCTTACGTGTATTTTGATACCCAACTGTAACATGATACTTGCTTTTGGTAATCATTTCTATGTTAGATTTATTTAATCAGTATATCTCATTAATCACACATCCCAACGCAGAGCGCGTGTAATTAAAACTAGTACCATATATAAACTATATGTTATAATGTCTATCCACCACTACGATCTGGAAGCAAAATCCATAATTAGATCGTCATGTCCCATTAGAAAGGAGTAATTGAAGGTCCTCATCTTACTCTTCAACAATTTGAGGAATATGAGTAAACAAAAATATAAAAAACTGTTTTTCTGGCGAGAAAATCTAGATGAACATAATTGAATTGCACCTTTTGACTTCCAAATAAACAATTAAACAACACGATTCACACCTATTTGAATAAAGTTCAAACAAGGGCGTCATTAAATTAGCCCTACTTCTATGGAGGTTCAACGAGAGCTTCAAAACTACAGCTCTGGCTACATTTGCAGAGGAAAAGATAAAAAGATAAATTTGACATTGTGCTGTCTGATGTGATTTTGGCGAACCCTTTCTCTGTCATCTTCGCCTCTTATTTATAGCTATCTTAAGAAACTACTTTGTTGACGTGGAGTGACGGTTACCCTCTCAACTACTATGACGGTTACCCTGGCATTGAATATGCCACCTTCTTCAGTCTTGACTCCTTCCTCTTGAGACCTCACTCCCTGCTCTTGGTATCTTCTCCATAGCTTTGCTTGTCTATAGAGAAAAAATGGCTAAGGCATGATAGGGTGGCCCATTGCCACTTAACTCCCCCTTGTATGATCACCTCATGGGGGCTCTAAGTTGATCACCACCCTTTGACCACCACATGGGGAGTGCTCCTTGTCATACTCATCATCTTCCATACTTAGCCAACTTTCCAGCCGACCTCACCACACTAAGAGGTATGGTGATGCCAACCATTTATAGATTTAGCCAAATTTCAACCAAGATGATCACCCACTGATCATACCATAGGGGTAATGCGGATGATCCCTGGCACGTCATGGGGTGGCGGTATGGTGGCCACCCCGCTCCAACACTTAGCAAAATTTTGAAATAGATGGCAGAGTGGCGCGCATGATGGCATTCGGGGTAATGGGCCAAAAAACTCAATCCACGTGGCTCACTCATCTAATTTAAACTGTTTTAATTATGTTGACCTTATAAAGTCTTTTAATTACTTGTATTTAACCTGTATTTAACCGATGTGATACAAGTTGATTTTTAGTGGTAAACACCAACCTTAACCAATTATTCTAAAAAAAGCTCTAGTCTTTGAACCAATTACACCACACTAACAATCACCAATTATGCATAGGGAGTTTAGTAAATATATACTCCCTTTGCTGCATTATCATCACCCATCCATTGTCATCTAAATGATGGAACAAGGTCGAACCGGCTGTCAAAGTTACCGACGAAAGATAGAGAGGCCGCAGTAACAGCAGAGCCATAGAGGTTGCTGCCGAAATCTGGTTCCATGTTGCTGTTCTCCGAACGCTTGGCGAATCGGCCTTTGATCCTCGGCCTGGCTTCCGCATATGCTTTGCGAGAAGCGTAACGAATCGTCTTCTCGAACTTCCGGTTCTTCCTCTTCTCCCTGTATCTCATCACCCTGGCTTCTCTGTCCACCCTGCAGAGGGGCTGGGCGGGCGCTTGATGGTGATGATGAATCGGGTTAGCGGTAGTTGGAGCAGTCGGGACGGGCACATTTAAATGATCGAAAGAGAACGAAATCTCGGACATGGAATTCGAACTCCAGTCTGGCACGATTCCGGCATCATGGGAGGATGATGAGACCTGAAAAATTGAGTAAAGAAACAAACTTTGAGATCCTATGCCATACCAAAGCAGCAAACTTTTTGGAGTTCAAACATTCTTCAAACTCAAATTCTCAAAATGAATGGATGAATTGGAGATTGAACTGCAATCTAGTCCAAAAACCAATTCAAAGAGTCTTTGAGAAACAGAGTGCTCTGTTTCTTCTGGGAGCAGGGGAATTCAATCATTTACGCTATTATTGCTAAGAGATATCTTTGTGCAAGGCATCAATTTTTGGGATCCAAGCCTCACTTTTCATTACTAGATCGATCAATATTGAATTCAATTTTCCATTTAGTCCAACAGAAAACTTAATCCACAGCGTGGTCTTTGACCATAATTATCACAATCAACTGATAGAATATATATTATAACCATGAATTGGATCTGACAGTGACCAAATTGATACCATTCCATCCAGAGTGCTAAGGAGCAGAGGCAAACTTACACTGTTGCTAAGACAGCTTTGAGTCGGGTAGCTGAAAGAAGATACCTTCGGTTGACAGAAACCAAAATCCAGATCATTTTCAGGACCAGTCAATGAAATCTGATGGCCCACAGTAGTCGCCGGCAGTTGCAGCGGGAGCGGGAGCGGCTTACTCTGCACTGGCACAACTCCATCGGAAGCACAGCTGTAGCTCTGCTGAAACCTCCCTTCCAGAGGATTTCCATAACCAAATTCCAAAATCTCATCCATTTCGCCAAAAAATGGATCTCCGGCGGATTTCCCCTGTTCCCCAAGTTTCTGATTCAGTTGAGGAATCAACCCACCACCGCCGCCGACGATGCCGCCGGGAAGCATCCATGAAACTCCATCCGCCTCATGATCGTAGTCGCACCCTCCTCCTCCTCCGCCGTTACCGCCTTCGTTTCCCGTCGGAACCATGGTACTGAACCCCGAAGAGTATGCTCTGTTTCCAACGTCGCCGGGAACAGAGTCGGCGAACGGCTCGATCGGAACTCGCTCGTGGCGGCGTGCGACCGGGTTCACCGAATGGATATCCGAATCGCAGGTGACGCAGAGCGCGGCGGCGTCGGCTTTGCAGGTGACGGCGGCCGGAGCCTGCTCGCAGACCTCACACATCAAAACCCGCTCGTGCCTGGCCAGGAGCTTATTGTTATTACTATTGTTGGTGCCGTTACTACTCCCGCAGTGGATCCTTCCGTCGCAAGGGAGGCAGAGGAAGGCCGAATCAGCGCGGCAAAAAGCCGTTGCGGCAGCCGTTTTACAGCTGTCGCAGCGTTTTGCTGACATGGGACCCCACCGGCCGGCCGCGGCCGCCATGGAAGTGGCGTTGAAGATTTCGATTTCGGTTCCCATTGAAGCAGGTGGGAAAGTTTAGTTGCTGCTTGGTTGGGTTCGTCGGTCGAGCTGTCTGATTGGAGGGAGGAAAAATTTTGAGTGGTAGTTAGAGAAAGGAGAGAGAGAGAGAGAGAGAGAGGGCGTTTGGTTGCTGAGAAAATGGGAAGGGGGGATGGGTGGGAAAATTGTAGTTAAATTGGGAAGGGAGCGGGACACGTGGAGGAAGGATGGCCATATAAAAGATTTGGGTAGGCCAGCTGGATAATATATCTTAGGAAAGAGAGATGTCATTCGTCTGTGCCGACATGGGTCCCACGTTAAGCGGGGGATGGGGAAGTTTATTTTTCTAATCATTTTAGTACTCCAAGTTTTCCTCTCTTTTTTACCGACAGTTGACTTGGCCCTAGTAGTATAATCCAGTAAACTCTACGTAGGGAAATGAATTCATTCTCAATACTACCAAGTGCATCATACTATACAATAACTCATATGAGTTCTGTAACCGCAAGAATATGGTGACATATGATCGTTTTGGATACAATTGTAGCGTTTGTTTGTTTGGACTATCGTTCGTACTGGAATTAACATTTTTTATAATGACGATAAATTGTATTGAGTGGAGAATGTAATGCTTGTCACTAAGTGCAGTGAAGCATCCTTGGATTTGGGATCAACTTTGTTTGGCTACTCTTTCACTTATCATAATTCGTATGAGGTCACTAAGAAATACAAGCTAGAAGAGAGCTAATCGGAACTTCATATTGAGTAGCATTCGTAGAAAAGGATGTAAAAAATCTTATATGGGATCATAAAGCCATCACCCCTAGTAAGTTTTTTTTTTTAATGAATGAGTTTCTTACTCATCAAGAAAGGGACAAAATCCCTAACTGGCACCAATTTACAAAACCGAGAGTCAATACATCCAGAGTTTCCAACCACAAGCTAATACAACTCGCATAAGAAGTAAGAACATAGGAAGAAGAGATGGCTCCTGGACTCAGTAGCACAATGACAGAGAGGGCATAAATTCACCACTATAGGGTTCCAACAACTAATTTTCCCAAATGTGTGAATCCTGTGCAAGAAAACTAACCATACAATTACTTTGTCTCCCGAGGAGCACACATGGATTTCTAGACTAGTTTTTCTTTTCCCCATTGAACTTTAGGCTTCTTAGATCTGATGCTCTCCCAAACTCTACTGACCGAAAATGTTATATCTGCTCGATACTATTTTGAGATTCGATCTATGCCAATAACTCAAAAAAACTTAAAATGCATTTCATAAATTATCATTCCATTGTATTTTCATTTTATTGTTGAACTTGGCTGAAGTACTCTAAACCGTCAACTTGATGTGAGCCCCGAACATGAGTTGAACCTATATGGGGAATGCGAAGGATTTTCACGCTCTGTTCCATTCGAATCTCCAACGGCTCTGAACAGAGACGTTGTTCTCACAGGGAAGAAGAAGCAGAGTTCCCACGACATCGTTTCACCCCTAGTTGGAGCTGGGAATTAGAGCGACATCGTTTCATCATCGTCTGGAAAAGAGAAGCAATGCGACACCGTTCCATTGCTTGCTCAAGGGAAGATACAACGCACGTGGAGTGACGTCGTTTCTGGAAAAAATGCCACTTAGTCCTCAAACTTGTTAAAATCACTCTTTTCCTTTTTCGGCTGTACTTGCTTTACTTCCAAGCTTTGTCTTCTTACCTTGTTTTGTAAGGTTTCTGTACTGGTTCACCAGCTATAAAAGCTGTGAAATGCAATGAGAAAAGCAGGGCTTTACGGTTTGCTTGATCCATAACATTGTTATGATATCAGAGCCTGGTTCCTAGAGAACCCTAGCCGCCTCAAAACATGGCAGACAACGTTCAAGCAGCTGCATCCGAGAACGTTCAAGTCAATGTCGATCCTATGGCAGATCCTTACTACCTACATGGATCTGAGCAACCAGGGTTGCTTTTGGTGGGAGAGAAACTTACCACTGCCAACTACAACAACTGAAGCCAGGCCATGTTGAACGCTTTGGGAGCCAAGAACAAGCTTGGATTCATCAATGGCACCATCCCTCACCCAGGAGATGCACATCAGAATGCCTGGGCTTGGAACAGAAACAATGTTATGGTGCTGTCATGGATCCAACAAGGAGTTGATCCCATCATCAGGAAGACCATCATGTCTTGCAAAACTTCCTTTGAAGCCTGGAAAAGCCTCAGATCTAGGTATGGTCAAGGAGATGTGGTAAGAATTGTTGAATTCACTGAAGCTTTAAGCAGTTTGAAGCAAGGTAGTAAGTTTGTTACAAAGTACTATGGAAATCTAATTGCTATCAGAGATGAATTAGACAATTACCAACCACCGCAACACTGTACCTATACACCCAACAGTCGAGAAACATGTGTGGCCATGAGGGTTGTGTTTTCTTACAAGGAAACTAACTATGTTATCCAGTTTCTAAGAGGTCTTAATGAAAAAATTTCAAGTGTGAGGTCCCAAGTCCTGTTTGTTGATGAGTTACCGCCCATTGATAGAGTGTTTCAAAGGATGCTCCAGCATGAGAGACAACAGGTTGGCACACAACAAAGTAAAGCTCTTGTTGTTGAAAGTTTGGCTTTAGCAGCACAGAACAACAACAATTCACATATCAGGAGGCCTCGACCCTATTGCACCTATTGCAAGTTCTTGGGACACAGAAGAAACCTGCTATCACAAGCATGGTTGGCCACCTGGAATGAACAATAGGACACCAAATCCTGCAGGAAGGAACATGGAGTGCACCTTCTGCAAGAAACAAGGGCACACTGAAGACAAGTGCTTCAGTAAACATGGTTATCCATACCAGAGAGGGCCTCAAAGAGCCAGACCTCAAGCACATGCTGCTGCAAACACAAACTCAGAGGATTTAGCTCAAGAGATCAAACTGACCAAGGCAGACTACATCAAGCTTATGTCCCTGATGAATGACAAGGGATCTCAGAAGGCTTCCACCACCAACAACCCATCTTTTTCATCTGCAAGTTTCATTACCACACCAGCTGGATCCTCAGGTAAAATTCTGCTCAATGTGAGCCATAAATCACCTCATGATCAGACTTGAATCCTTGACTCTGGTGCCTCGGATCACATTGTGTGTTCCTTGGACTTCTTGACTGATCACAAAAGGATACACAATACATTCATCACCTTACCTACGGGAGATCAAATTCAAGCAACTCACATGGGGACAGTTACCTGTATTGCTGACTTGACTCTACAGGGAGTCCTGTTTGTTCCACAGTTAAGCTTCAACTTGATCTCTGTTAGCAAGCTAACCAGGAACAAGTCCCTTTGCTTGACTTTTTTCTCTAATGTCTGCTTGATCCAGGATATGCAGCTGAGGAGGATGACTAGTTCTGCTAAGCTGTCTCATGGCCTTTACCACCTAGAGCAACCTGTAGATATCAATCCACCTAAACACTTCTCTGCTGCCACTTCTCAAGATTTTGATGTTTGGCACTTTAGATAGGTCATATTTCACATTCTAAAGTGCCACTTTTGAAAAACCTTTTTCCAGATATAGATACCAACAGTTATATACCCTGTGATATTTGTCATTTTGCTAGGCAGAAGAGATTACCATTTCCCTCAAGCACTTCTGTTGCTCAACAGTCTTTTGAACTGATTCATGTTGACATCTGGGGTCCAAACCCTGTACCCAGTTATGTAGGATTCGAGTATTTTTTAACCATCGTTGATGATTTTACTCGAATGACTTGGTTCATTTTACTTCCAGCCAAATCAGATGCCATACCAAAGCTTCAAGCTTTCTGTTCTTATGTTGAAAGACAGTTTCAAACAACTGTTAAGAAAATCAGAAGTGATCAAGGTAGAGAATTTGAAATGACTGAGTTTTTCAATAGAACTGGCATCCTTCATGAGTTGTCTTGTGTTGAGACACCTCAACAGAATAGCAGGGTGGAAAGAAAACACCAGCACATCCTAGTTGTTGCTAGGGCACTCAAATTCCAAGCTAACCTACCCCCTTCTTTCTGGAGCGATTGTGTTAAGCACTCAGTATTTCTCATCAACAGGGTTCCTACAATTGTTCTGGGGAACCAAACCCCTTTTCAAAAACTTCATAACAAACCACCAGACTTATCAGACCTTAAGGTCTTTGGTTGCTTGTGTTTTGATAGCACCTTAGCTAATCACAGAGGGAAGTTTGACTCTAGAGCTAGAAAGGGTGTGTTTATTGGCTTTAAATCTGGCATGAAGGGTTATAAGATCTATGATCTTCTTACTCATGATATTTTTGTCTCTAGAGATGTCCAGTTCTATGAAAATGTCTTCCCTTTCAAAGACCAAAACCAAATCCACAACCAGAACTCTCCCTATGCCAATCCAATCGATCCAACCCTCTATGATGACTTTAGTCCCACCTATCAACCTCCTTCCCATACCTCAAACAATCCAGAACCCTTTCTCAATGACCTTCACTTTGAATCATGAGATGATGATTCCCCTCCTGCCTCTCCCACACCAACTCCACCACCTTCCTCTTCCCCTCCACCACCTTTCCCTACCAGAAAATCAAACATAACCAAAAGACCCCCCTACTCACCTTCAACAATACCATTGCAACCTGCTTCAGCAGCTTTCTTCCACCAGTCATCCAAGTAAGCAGCAGACTCCAGGTATCACTTACCCCCTAGCTTCTGTCTTGGATTATTCTAATCTCTCACACAATCATAAACATTTTGTGTTGAGCATTTCATCTCACAAAGAACCATAGACTTACAAAGAAGCATGTCACTATCCTGAGTGGAATGAGGCAATGGCAGTTGAAACTACTGCCCTTGAGGCCAACAAGACCTGGGATATTGTTGAACTCCCTCCTGGCAAAAGACCAGTAGGCAACAAGTGGGTTTACAAAAACAAGCATCTATCTGATGGAAGTTTAGAAAGAAAGAAAGCTAGACTGGTTGCTAAGGGATACAGTCAACAGGAAGGGGTTGATTATCAAGATACATTTGCCCGGTGGTTAAAATGACAACCATTAGACTCTTTCTAGCCATTGCTGCTGCTCAGGATTGGCATGTTCACCAATTAGATTTGAACAATGCCTTCCTTCATGGTGATCTAGACCAGGAGGTCTACATGAAGCTCCCCCCTGGTTACAATCCTCCACCTGGTTTCCAAAATCCTGTGTGCCGCCTAAAAAAGTCCATCTATGACCTCAAACAGGCATCACGACAATGGTTCACTAAACTTGCTGACAAGATGCAGTCTCAGGGCTACCTTCCTAGCAAGGTTGATCATTCACTCTTCTACAAAACATCAAGTTCATCCTATACCTGTATCTTGATATATGTCGATGATTTGGTCATTGGAGGCAACAATTTGGAAGAAATTAAGCAGCTCAAGTCTTTCCTCCATCAGACATTCAGTATTAAAGACTTAGGAAAGCTCAAATTCTTTCTGGGAATAGAGGTTGCAAGGAGCAGCAAAGGAATTCACATTTCACTGAGAAAATATACACTAGAAATCCTTGATGAAGTTGATCTCATTCATTCTAGACCTGCTACTACACCTATGGACTACAAGGTCCATCTATTTGCAGAACACAATGATCCCTATCATGATCCAGAAGAGTACATGAAATTGGTTGGAAAATTGATCTATCTCACCACAACTCGCCCTTACATCAGCTATGCTACACAGCAAGTCAGTCAATACATGGTTAATCCAAGCAATGATCATATCAAAGCAGTTGTTCGAATCCTCCGTTACCTGAAGACTGCACCTTCCAGTGGCTTGTTCTTCTCTGCAGGTTCTTCTCTTCATTTGAAAGCTTTCCGTGATTCAGACTGGGCTGCCTGTGTTGATACCAGGCGCTCTGTCACAGGATACTGTGTCTATCTTGGTGATTCTCTCGTCTCCTGGAAGAGCAAGAAACAAACCACCATCTCCAGGTCTTCTTGTGAGGCTGAATACCGCGCTCTGGCTTACACCACCTGTGAGCTCCAATGGCTGCTTTATTTGCTTCAAGATTTCCAGATTCCTCATCCACAGCCTGCAACCCTTTACCGCGACAACCAATCCGCGATCTACATCGCCGAAAATCCCACTTTCCATGAGCGGACAAAGCACATCGAGCTCGATTGCCATTTTGTCCGCGAAAAGCTGCTCAATCGCACAATCAAAGTGCTTCTGGTCTCCTCTACTCACCAATTGGCTGACCTCTTCACCAAAGCCCTTTCACCAGCCACCATTCTCCTTTCTGCTCTCCAAGCTTGGCGTCCTCAATCTTTGCCCGCCAGCTTGCGCGGGGGGAGGGGGGGTATCAGGGGAATGTGAAGGATTTTCGCGCTCTGTTCCATTCGAATCTCCAACGGCTCTGAATAGAAACGTTGTTCTCACAGGGAAGAAGAAGCAGAGTTCCCACAACATCGTTTCACAACCAGTTGGAGCTGGGAATCAGAGCGACATCGTTTCATCATCGTCTGGAAAAGAGAAGCAATACGACACCGTTCCATTGCTTGCTCAAGGGAAGATACAACGCACGTGGAGTGACGTCGTTTCTGGAAAAATGCCACTTAGTCCTCAAACTTGTTAAAATCACTCTTTTCCTTTTTCGGCTGTACTTGCTTTACTTCCAAACTTTGTCTTCTTACCTTATTTTGTAAGGTTTGTGTACTGGTTCACCAGCTATATAAGCTGTGAAATGCACTGAGAAAAGCAGGGCTTCAGGGTTTGCTTGATCCATAACGTTGTCAGAACCCTAAACCCAAACTAGCTAACTCAAAACAAACATATTAAGGAGTTCATCAGTTGGTAGCATCTGGACATATGTGAAGATGAAGATAGATATTTACCGCCCCCAAAACGACCATGTTATTAGATTCATAACCCGAATTAAGTACTTAATTATCCATGCTTGCAGTAGAATCAATCATTAAGAAAACATGACCAAATAAGAAATTTGGATCAAATTAAGCCGCGGACACAAAATTAGAAAGGAGAGAATATCAATCCCCAGCCAATAGTTAGTTGGGCAAACTAACATTTAGGTATTTGATGTGGCATATATTAGATTTTCTGTTTTGAGCCTCAAATCTATATTCGTTCCCTCCCTTCTTCCCATCACATCCTTCCAAAACCACCCAAATTTGTAGGATGTTTGAAGTCATGTGCACTCAAATTCAATAATCAAAATATGAAGTCATGCATGGTGGCCGATGGAGAGCAAATCAAGGTGTATTATCACTTGATTAATTAACATGCACATATATATCAGAATATTTTGATATGCTTAAATGTCATAATTAACCTTCTTTAAACAATTCGAGTTATTGTAACTACACGATGGTTTATTACAAAGTCGAGTTATTAATAATCTTTATTGTGTATTTTGATGGACGTAACATGCACATTGACAACCTAGAACTAATCCATCTCCTTTCCATGAAGTCTATGAAAGATAGGCCAATTAGTCCGACAACGATTAAGCAATATGAATGTATGAAACTAACAAAATCTTATTGGTTAGAATGATTATTAACATGAACATGAGAATCAGTTCGTAGGTTGGAATTTGAATCCGCCTAGATAATAAAGTCACAGTGGCGGATCCATGAATTCGACGTAGAGGTGTCCTCTATAAAAATAAATTAAATTAATTATTAGAATTAAATTAAATAATTTTTTAAATATGAAAATATCTAACTAATAAAAGTTTCATTAAAAGTTCAGACGTGTTTCATCAAAGGATAAAATGCATTCAGTGTTTATACTGCTCAACAAATATCTCTTGACATATCTTACTAGACAAGGATATCCGGTAATTGAGTTTAATCGTTAGGTTTTGAAAATAATTTGAGATAAGAATAGCATTTTACTATTATATTTGGATCTAAAACACAATAACAAATGAGTTGTAGCGTAATTGAAAATATATTAACTAATAGTGACAGTGTCCCAAATTTAAATCACATAAAGTACTACTTAAATATCATTTATACCAATACGCAAACTACTACGGGAGATTGGATAATCATTTCCCCAAAATTTAAAGGTGTCTCACTCCCACTTAAACATTTTTTTTCCTCATACGTAAATTACTATCGTAGGTTGAATAATCGTGTTTTCAAATTTTAGGGGTGTCCTGGGACACCCCTAACCATGCATGTATCCGCCACTAAATAAAGAGCCTTGAGTAATGTCTCCCTAACCTCCATTCAACCCTCTTTTGCCAATATGTAATTTACCCAAGGTTATCAGCCCGCGGGTCGACCCACGGGTTGACCCACTTTAACCCTGACCCGGTGAAAAAACGGGCCGCACGCACCCGCCGGGTCGACCGCTACAAGGTACCAGCCTGGTTGGAGGTCAAATTGTGTCATTTTTTTCTTTGTTTTGCGAAATGCGCCTATTTTCCGATTTTTCTTTTCACCTAACTCAATTTTTAGAATCATAAGTTGAACATTTGAATATTAATGTTATATAAGTGTGTGTGAATTTTCACTATATGTTGAATCTAAGTACGAAATGTTATTTTGGTGTAATATTATATGTTATAACTCATATGTTAGATGAGATTTGATATAATTTATCAGGATAAGTACAATATAATGATGCTTTCCACATTTTCGGGCTAAACCGGACTAAAACGGGTGACCCATTAACCCTTAGCCCACTAGCTCAACCTGGTCCGGGTCAACCCGCGGGTTGACAACCTTGAATTTACCAGTTTGGAAGAAGGAAAAAGAGAGCAGAAGCTGGATTGGAAAACGTCATTCGATGCGTCAGCATTTCGTTTATGTGACACCGAGACTGCAATAATTTTCCTTTGACTAAAAACTTTCCACTTACGGGATGGGTAACAGACTGACATAAAGAAGCAAACTGTTTATTTTATTATTTGTAACACCCAGCATGGAATATTGGTAAACAAACGTAAACAAACTTTTTTAGTGAATTATAGAGGTGGCAATTTCAATCCAATCCACCAATCCAATCCATCAATCCATTAAAAATATCCACCTAATCCAATCCATTTTATCCAAATCCAATTGGATTGGTGGATTCATGGATTGGATCCATGGATCATTGGCAAATTACGGTTTAGTACCTATAATTTTTATTTTTTACATTTTGGTACCTAAAATTTAATTTTTATACAAAAATATCATTGGAAAATTACGTTTTGGTACCTAAAATTTTTCATTATGACATTTTAGTACCTAAACTTTTTACATTTTACATATTGGTCCTTGGTTGAGGATGTCATTTGGATTCATGGATAATCCACCAATCCACTTGATCCAATCCATGAATCCACCAATCTATTAGATCCAATCCATTTGATCCATGGATCCACCAATCCAATCCATTTGCCACCTCTAGTGAATTACGATACCCATAGTCATAACTCAAGAAATATATCAGCATGCGTTCTTATGGTTTTCAAACCGGTGGTATGTCAATTAGTATAATCGAGTTTAGGCGCTACCAATCACAAAATCGGCTGCAATATTTTTGCTATGCAGTGGTAGTCAAAACCAAAAAAATCAGTTGTTCAACTGTTATTTAATTTTCTTCCCTAAATAAAATGATGTCTCTTTGGTGAATTAAATTAAAAAATAAATTCAAAGATTTGTCATTATGTGTTGTAATATATTTTATTTAAATATGGATGCTGATGCTATTTGTTTGATTCAAGTATAAATGTTTCGATATCGATGTTAAATATTATATTTAAACATGAGGATTTGTCATTTCATTTGCACATATGGATGTAAATTCGTATAGAGATTTTCTTGAAATAAGTTATAGGGGGTCTATGGTACTACCTATGTCAGAGCACTTGCTAACGCAATAGAAATAGAAACTATTTGTATTGAAATGAATACGAAATATAAATTGTGAATTGTACGATTTAAGGTTAAACCCTTTGTACCCGAGCTGGGTTTAAAAGGAAATCAGAGATGGAAAGTCTGTTACGGTAAACAAAAACAGCCAATGAGCATTGGCCAAATCTCAAATCCTTGTGAAAAGTAAACGCGAAATATCGATCATCATCAGCAATACCTTAATGTATAACAAATGCCCTGTAGCTGTTTTCTTTTGATCGTGGGTAAACTTACAAATTCATACTAACTTAACTAACTTGATCCTATAAGGCTATAATGTTGCATTTAAGTCCAGACGACGATCATGAAAGTTTTATTATCATCTCTGATAACCTAAAAAAGCCTGTCACAAAAAATGTCATTTTCGTTGTACCCTAATCTAACAGAGAAAACAAGGTGACTAATGTATATGTCTTGGGTGGCGCAATATCTTCCTTGGTGACTGTGCTAATCAATCTTGAATTAGTCATAAAATATAATAATTAACTATAAGAACGGTCGGTGTTAGCGTGCACTTCGTTGCATTATAACAAATGGGTCGGCTGGTCCCAATATTTTTTAGTAATTAATAACAAGTTCGATCATTCTAGGCATCACATCGTCCCATGTTTTTTTTTTTTTTTTGCTTAATTAATCATGTTGCTAAACAATGCTAAAACCATATGTTTTTCTTTAGGTACGTTTTCCTCCTATGATCAAATTAGAAGTATTCATCGAGCTACTACTTTTGGCGGTTGAAATATGAAAGGTTAGCATATGTATCATCAAGAACACAAATGAATATGCCTAGCGCTCGAGTCTACGATGAGTTGGATGACACATATTTTGACAAGACACATGACAATGCATAATCAACAATAGACATATCCCAAACGGATTAGAAGGCGGCTTTGCCTCTGAACGAGGGGCACGTTTCCAGTCCACACGTATAAATTAAAGGAGGGTACAGAAGAAAAAAAATCTATGGAACTAATCAACTGAACTCCATTTTCTTGCCAACCTTCTTTAATGCAAATGTTTGATATCTCTATTTACATGCTTTTGTCATAGACCAAACACATGTTGTATGGAATACCTAGAAAACGAAGCTTCCAGATTCTACTTTGGTTGAGAGAGCTAGATTTGGGTGGGGGAATCAAGTGGACAACTACAATGCTGGTGCATATATGCAAAGACTTGCATGCATTGGTCAAATCACAAATTTCTGAGTTAGGTTCCGGTTTCATTTTGATCGTTAGGTTAGTGATGGCAATGGGGCGGGCGGGTGGGTACCTCAATATTCATGCCCCGCTCCACGCTATTGTGGGTATAGGGTGGGGCGGGTCGACTCACTCTTACATATTATTTGAAAAAAAAAATACATGTAAATTTTACTTTTTACTATAAAGCGAAGGGAAAAACACTTTGTGACAATAGCGTGGAGCGGGTCGACTCACTCTTACATATTATTTGAAAAAAAAATACATGTAAATTTTACTTTTTACTATAAAGCGAAGGGAAAAACACTTTGTAAATGAAAATAATGATAATAGAATGGATAAACAAGTTGAAAAATCGACTCTAACTAGTTGAAAAACAAGTCAAAATATGAGAAATATGCATAGATACTGTAAGAAATTAAGATAGAATGAGCCAAGAACGGGGCGGGACAGGACATATGGCGATTCGGAAGTAAATACACATGTCCCACCCCATGCTATCGCGGATCAGGTAATACCCATTCCATCGCGAATCAGATTGGGGAATACCCGCGGGGCGGGTTCAAATTGCATGTTAGATAATTAAGAAAAGTACTACTCATGTTACTCTCATGTTTAACCAATTGACCATCATGCAACTATGTAATCTTTGTCTCCGAATTGACATTCAACAATATCCTATGAATCATACTGTGTAAGTGTACGTTCGGTGTATCCGAATGTTTAGCTATAAATCTAATATATTTTTGGGTTAATACCTTGTTATGGCCTGAACTATGACCATGTAATCAACTTTGGCCAGTGGTTTGAGAAATTAACATACTGGCCCGAACTATGCAGCATATAGACAAAATTGGCCTGGAGCGTGGTTTGACCGTTTGTTTGGACGGTCAACACCGTTGACCGTTAGTCAACTGACCAGGTCACTGCCATGTCAGCATAAAAAATTTATAATTTCATTTTTCTTTTTATTTCATTTACAAAATTGAATAATTAAAAAACAAAAACAAAAACAAAAACTTTTGGCCCACCCATCCCCACCTTATCCCCTCACCTTCTTTCCTTTTCGATCAAACCCAAACAAACCCTATCTTCCATCTTCTTCCTCCTTCTTCCCCGACGAGCCGCCACCTCCATTCTCTCCGACTTCAAATGCAGCGGAGAACCGCCGCCTGCATCATCTTCACCAGCTTCCCCTGAAACCGTAAAAACAAAACCTCCACACAAGCTCTGCCTCTTCGACAAGCTCTTCCCCTTAACCTACACTCCACTCATCCTCTTCTACGCCAACCCTGAAAACCCCAAATCTCCAATCCACTGATCGCTTCATCGCCCACCTGAAGCGCTCTCTTGCCGAGACTCTGACCGTCTACTACCCTTTCTCCGGCAGGACGAATTCGGGCAATTTGCTCATCGACAGGTTCGGGGAAAGCATCCCGTTCATCCATGTCAAGGTCGAAAGCTGCCGCCTTTCCGATTTCCTCAAACGCCGTGAACCGGAAAACCTCAACTGCCTCCTCCCTCGAGCTCCCTTCCGTCGAGAAAGCTTCGAATTCGACTCCCCTGTTTTGGAGATGCAGGTCTCTGTTTTCTCCTGTGGCGGAATCGCCCTGGGATGGGCCGCTTCACACAAACAGATCGGGAAGCACTGCTCGGAATTGAGTCCTTCCCCGAGCCCTAGTTCCGCAGCTGGTTCAAAATCATCATCGTGGAAGCGGCGGCGGAGCAAGCTGATCAGAATCATTGCTCCAAGTGCGGCCGGATTGGTGGTTTTGATCCTGGTGGCGATGTGCTTGTTTTGTGTCTGGTTCGGCGGAATGGGAAGGCGAAAGAGAATGCGGAAGCGAAAGGCAGAGACAGCGGCGGGGGAAGCTTGGATGGAGGCGGCGGCGGCGGCGGAGAGAGCGGGGGCCCTAGTGGTGGAAGGCAAGGGGGTTTTCGTGGGAGAAAGGGGAGAGCATGGGAACACTGGTGTTCGTTGGCGCAGGGGATCAGGTGATGAGTTACAGTTTGGAGGCGGCGAGAATGGAGGCGGCGAGAATGGAGGCGGCGACTCGTCGGGGAAGAAGGAGGAAGAAGAAGGAAGATAGGGTTTGTTTGGGTTTGATCGAAAAGGAAAGAAGGTGAGGGGATAAGGTGGGGATGGGTGGGCCAAAAGTTTTTTTTTAATTATTCAATTTTGTAAATGAAATAAAAAGAAAAATGAAATTATAATTTTTTTTTATGCTGACATGGCAGTGACCTGGACAGTTGACTAACGGTCAACGGTGTTGACCGTCCAAACAAACGGTCAAACCACGCTCCATGCCAATTTTGTCTATATGCTGCATAGTTCGGGCCAGGATGTTAATTTCTCAAACCACTGGCCAAAGTTGATTACATGGTCATAGTTCAGGCCATAACAAGGTATTAACCCTATATTTTTCTTACATGTATTCGAAACAAAAGCCCAACATTTATGCACTTGAGTTTAATTAAATCAACTGTTATAAAAAGTCGCTAAAATTCAGACACAATTTTTTCTCAACTGAAATCTTTCATACCATATTATAAACTAATTTATCATAATAACTTCAGCTGGTCGCCCAGACGCCCACGCTCAAACAATAACTGAAATTTGGTATCAATCCCTTATACGGTGAATTGATGTTCGAAATACATGCATGCATTTGTCATAATTCATAAAATTGGATTCTAATAATTTTCACACTAATTAATTAATGATCTCACTCAACAGCTACTAATGATATTTTGTTACTAGTGGAAAATGGACGTACGAGAAAATGTCTTACCTTTGTAGCGTGATTGTTACGGGTGGATGTCAAGCTCATCATCACCGTCCAAAGCTATAAACAAAGAATTATGATAATTTGCTTGGCACCCAGGCAATCACAACACAACAAGTGGGCAGCCAGCTTAGCTACACAGGTAAGAAAGCAAAGCAACCCACCTTTTCTAATTTATTAATTAATCCATTATAAAATTGACAACTAGCATACACTTAGTCGTTTTGAAAGCATACATGGTTTGTTTTTTAATGTAAAAGAAACTATCAGTCAAAATAAATTATTGTTATATCTAAACTATTAGTTATGATTTTTCAGATTATTTTGCCTCAACTTTTAGTTGATGTGTTGAGAAATTGGGATGGTGACCCTCCATAGTGGGAGAGAAACTAGAGAAGTACTCCTCTATAAGAAATCTCTCGGGTAGAAAAGCGAAACAAAGCCACTACTTCCCCCGAGCAAGAAGGGGGCATAAGTGCAACTGGTGGGGATAAGAAGGACTCGACTCCTCAATTAGAACAGAAAAAGGGGAAAGCAAGTCCACCTCTTCCTTACCCCGACATACATAATCATACATACCTAACGTTGTATTTTACAATGCATCAAATTCGACAATACATGTATAATATTATATATGCATTCATAACAATACATCTATTCAACAATCAACAAACCTTCCAATCCACATGTCAAGAACCAATTGATCCCAATAACTCGAGTTGTTAGGAGAGGTTCAATTCTGGATCAAATACCATTTACTAACACCACACCGTTTCAAAATCTTAAAAAGGAACTCCACTAAGAAATTCAAGAGAATGTTCTAGATTTCTTAGTTGGCTAAACTAATTCATAGAGATGATTATATATATAATTATAAAAGAAACCCATTGTATACTCTTAATCAAAGGAAGCAAATAGCCTAGATTAGGGTTTGGAGTGTCCTTGTCTAAAAATTAACCATGCGAACAATGTGTGCGTCGAACATCTCAATCGAACAATATCGTTGACGCTCTCATTACTGTGATGTACATGTTATTGTGAATGAAAGCAATTGGCTTGTTGAATAAGTTGGAGGGAGCACATACACCGAAGCAAAGTCCATTTATAAAACTACCTTTTCTAAGCTCCAAACTTGGAAATTAGGTCGAGAAAGTGTAAAACTGACTGCTTTTAACATTAACCATGAATTCTTCGATGGATCGTTATGCCGTGTGATTGTGATGCTTTGTGGTCGTTGAATCCAAAGAAGATAAATGGTAGATATATAGTAGACAAAAGCCACGGCACGAGCACTTACCATCGTATCAATAAAATATCCAGCAAGCAACGTTAGGGAAAGGAAACTTTTTGCGTCCACTGTTTGGGATATCCTTTATTTTATCTTCTTTGTTCTTGTCAGTCATCAGATCAGAGTGCTAAAACAAGACAAGTTGACCTATCACGACAAAATCATTATTATTATCACGGAGAGAAAGAAAGAGCAAGCAGGAAATTGAACAGTACATAATATAATAGTGGTGTGGTCCGACATATAAATAGCGAAATGTCGAAATGAATAGCGATAGGACTTGAGTGGCCACTGGCCAGCACTCAGAAAAGGGCACTTTCGTCTTCTCCATGGCATTCATTGCCCTGATATTTTGTTGCTGTACTGCCACTGCTTATATTTATTACTTGCTGGCTATGGCTGGCCCTTTTGAAAAAAAAAAGGTTATTTTTTTCTGATTATTGAACCTTTTTCTTTTTCAATCTGTTGCATATCCCTTTTGTTTTCGGGTGTCAAAATTCACAGCTTCGATCTTTCGGTAGTTAAAAGACAATCAAATGATGCCTAACTGCCTTATCTCTTCCTAAGCATAACCTATGCAAAGTGGCACATTATAATGACTGATGTTATAATAAATTAAAAAGACGAGGGCAGAGATATATTTTGATAAAGAAAAAGAGGCGAACCCAAACAAAGCGTTGCAACTCATATCATAAGTGGGTTTGAGTTCCACTATGCCTGCTGAAGATTTTAAAGTAATGTTTATTTAGTACTTTTTTTAATTTTAGCCAAATTTATTGAAATATTAAGAATTAGCCAAATGTTTTGTAACATGTCAAAGTATTAGCCATTTTTACGTTATCGTCAATAGTTTTGTAACACTTTTCTTAGTTTAAATACTAAAATTTTGGAATGTTGACCTCCATGTATCTCTTCTAAGTTAGTATCATGTTGCCAAGTCAATATTACTAACAAAATTGCTAACTAGATGTTAACATTTGGCTAATTATTAGTAATTCAATAGATTTAACTAATAAAAACAAAATCTGAAAAATGTTTGGCTAATAAATAATCATTACCCAAAAAAATTTCATGGTTTAAAAAAACTCAGAAGGTGCGGACACTCTAGAATCCTATTCCCGATGAGTCCCGTTAGTCAATTAGTCCATAATTATAGTGTTTTTGGATATTCAATGGTGGTTGAGATTCTATTGGGGGTGTTACAAAGAGAGGCCCAAGTGAAAGCCCAATACGGCCCAATGAGGAAGAGGAGGGTTACTCCATGGGGCAAGCCCACAGGTTGGCCCGCCAGGCCAAGCCCAAGTATGATGAGGGAAGCTAGGAGATAAGACTCGGAAGACTCCAAGGGAGTACGGTCTAGGCGCCTTGCATCTGTCAGAAGGCTGACATGTTGGTCGGGGCGCCTGGTCTAACAAAAGTACGAAGCATTAAAAGCGATGTTGACGTGGAGCTGGATGGAATAAGCCCGGTCCAGGGTTGGGTGAGTATAAATAGGGTCGGTAGGTAGCATTTACGCAGGTTGGACTCTCTCACCAAAACCTATAGTTTCATACTTCTCTCTCTAGAATTGGAACTAACTTGAGCGTCGGAAGATTAATGGGCTCAGGCGCCCCCCTCAGTGCGTGTGTGTAGGCCAGATGCCTAAGGATTGGCTAGCAGGACCAATGCGCACCAAGGAGCGGGCTTCAAGGCGAGGCGCCTACGGAGCATTAAGCAGGACTCGGGCGCTCAAAAGATCAGGCTCCAAGGTGAGGAGCCTAAGGTGTGATCAGTAAGGCGAAGGCGTACGAAGAGTTGGGCTTCAAGATATTTGGGCACAAACAATTGACGCGCCATAAAGGGATCTCGAATAAGAAAGAAAGACATGTCCCATTGTCTGAGGAGGAAGCCACGCGTCAAGATTTTGGAAGTGTGAATTTACGTGTGTTGTGAGGGCCTCTTGAGATAGAAACTCTCAAGTGAAAGTGTGGTTTGGGCAGATGAGGAAGAAAAGGAATCCCTACCAGTTGAAGAGGAGGCTTGCAAGATGAATTCTTTCTTAGCACAATTTCATCAAATAATGGAGCCTTTGATATTAAGTCCATGCAATGGGTGCCAACTTGAAGGCAAAATAAAAGCGCCAAAGGTTGGAATTCTACCCAGTACTTCAACAAATACAAATCAAGTCACGACTCCCGTGTACTACAAATACAAGGGTAAGAGGTGGGTGCCTTATTTTACAAGAAATGCCTCTAGTATGTGAAACCGAAAGCATAAACTTCGTGGGATAAGCCCACCTATGCGCCTTCTACAACAACAACAACAAAAATTTGCCAAGGAGGCTTACACATGGCGCCTCAATACCACAAGTCAAGCGCCTACATCACCTGAGTTCAATCCTGGACTTGAAAATTCCTAGCAGGCGCCCCTACCTTGTTGGAAGCATCAAACTGGGCTTCACCACACTCAAAACAAAGCTAAATTTGAAAGGTGCTTTTAAGGAAAATTGGAAAGAGGGAGGCGTTACGGCACTAGTCGCCATCGCCAAGTTGGAGGCGTAATAGGTAGGGGCAAGAAGAAGATTAACAGATGAGGCACCCATTGGAGATGAGAAAATAAAAAAAAGAAGTGACGAGGCGTCCGATTTCCATCGGAAATTTTATTGTATAGTTGGGCAAGAATAACCGAGGAGGAAGAGTGGTGGTGACGCTTGAGAAAATTCAAATGGGAGAGGAAGAGGAAGCGCATGGCACAAAATAAAGAAGGAAAAAGTGGCGCTTTCAAAATTAAGAAAGTGAAGGCTTTGTGTCACAACTGGTTGGCGTCGCAAAGCTAGAGGCGCAATAGAGGGGAATTTAGAAAGAAGGAAAAAGAGGCACCGAGACCATCTGCTCGACACAAGAAGTACTATATTTTTCGCATCATGAAGGCACCTCTTGTTAAAATTGTACGAACAGGCTTCAGCAACAAGACGAGGGTGTCTATTTTTAAGTCAATGCGGCAGCAAACACTTATACATGCATGCGCTCAAGGTCAACATTGGCTCTACTATGCTCAAATCATGCTAAACACCAATACTCTAACCCAACATGGGCTTCAACATTGAATCAGGCGCCTATACTAGTGGACTACTATGAAATTCTCATTTCACCGGAGGCACCTATAACTAAAAGAGCATCGTCATGGGCGTTAAGAGACTCTTCAAGTCAGGTTAACGTCTGGGCGCCCATCTTTTATTTGGGCTTGACGCCTCCCTGTCTGGTTTAAAAGAGGCCTTAAGCGCCTAATTTCACTGAGGTGCCCATTTCATCTACGAGCTAGATATCTTATCCTATTTTTATCTTAAAATTTTGGAGCAAGTTTAAAGACCAAAACAAGGAGGCTCGTTAAGCCCAGGCGCTCAGTTCGATCCCCAAGAGAGCCTGACACGACTTATTAAAGCCCAAACGCTCAGTTGAATATAGAAGGCTAATGAAATGCATGCGCCAAGCTTTGAACCTCATACCTTATAAAGAAGAAGGGCGCCTCCGCCATCAGGCTAAGTCACAAGTTGTTGTCATCTATTCGCATGCGCCATTATTTCACTTAGGAGCCTCGCAAGCCCTCAAATTCAAGGATAACAAGGAGGCTCGTTAAGCCCAGGCGCTCAGTTCGAGCCCAAAGAGAGGTTGGCACAACTCATTAAAGCCGAGATGCTCAATTTAAAACAGAAGGCTAATAAAATGCATGCGCCAAGTTTCAAACCTGCTACCTTCTAAAGAAGAAGAGCGCCTCCACCATCAGACTAAGTCACAAGTTGTTGCCATCTATGCGCTTGCGCCATTATTTCACCTAGGCACCCCGCTAAGCCCTCAAATTCAACGATAACATGGAGGCTCGTTAAGCCCAGGCGCTCAGTTTAAAACAGAAGGCTAATAAAATGCATGCGCCAAACTTCGAACCTACTACCTTCCGAAGAAGAAGGGCGCCTCCACCATCATACTAAGTCACAAGTTGTTGTAATCTATGCGCCTGCGCCATTATTTAACCTATGCGCCCCGCAACGCACAACCATCGAGCTACAACTCCATTTGGCCATAATGTTGAACGTGCAATCATGTCCACCCTTGGGGTATCAAGTTCAGCGCCCCAACAACAAAGTCAAGCGCCTTTATCTCTAGATTGCAACTCTAAACTTAGGCTTTGATAGCAAGCGTTAGCATGGGCTTCGCCACGGTTGGCATGAGCTTCAACAGACTCAAACCAAGCTAAGTAATTTATTTTTCGTTAAATTTGGTGTTACCTCCACGATATATCGCTTTGTTTTGAAATGTTTGGTGCGCCCAAATAAAATCTTTTGTTCGAAATACTTAAAGCGCCCGAAATATAACGCCCTTGATTGGAAATACTCTCCACGCTCAAATCTAGCGTCCTAATATTTGAAAGATCTCCAAGGGAGATGTAAAGCGTCCGTAATACATAAAGCGCCCTGCAATACCTAAAGTGCCCGAAATACTCAAAGCGCCCGAAATATCAAAAGTTGTCAAGATAGAATGTTACGTGGCACTCCAAGCCTCAATTTTATACAATTGAAGGGAGGAATTTTATAGGCGCTTGTTTCGAAAGTAAGGATGTTGGGTCGTGTGTCTTGCAAAAGGAGGCGCATGTCATGAACGAGCAACGTATGCAACGGTCAGGCGCCTATCACAAATGTGACAATAAACGAGAGGGGGCATTTTGCAGGCGCCTGTTCCGAAAGTAAGGATGTGGAGCGTGTGCCTTGCAAAGGGAGGCGCCTATCATGAACGAGCAACGTATGCAACGTTCAGGCTCCTGTCATGAATGTGACGATAAACGAGAGGGGGCATTTTGCAGGCGCCTGTTTCGAAAGTAAGGATGTGGGGCGTGTGCCTTGCAAAGGGAGGCGCCTGTCATGAACGTGTAACGTATGCAACGGTCACGCGCCTGTCAAGAATGTGACGATAAACGAGAGGGGACATTTTGCAGGCGCCTGTTCCGAAAGTAAGGATGTGGGACGTGTGCCTTATAAAGGGAGGCGTCTGTCATGAACGAGCAACGTATGCAACGGTCAGGCGCCTGTCACGAATGTGATGATAGACGAGATGTGGCATTTTGCAGGCGCCTGTTCCGAAAGTAAGGATATAGTGCGTGTGCCTTGCAAAGGGAGGCACCTGTCAAGAACGAGCAACGTATGCAAGGCGTCTGTCATGTGATAGACCATTGATTACACATGTTTTTACCCCTATTCTTGAGCAGTTTGAGATGTTGATTCTCGTGTTTTAAGCTGATTTCACGCTAGGTTGTGCGTTTATGTCATATTTCAGAGCTTAGCGTTGGCATCGAGGCGAAGAAACGAGTTTCGGGTCGAAAGGAGCACGTTTGAGGTGAAGTGTGCTAGAGGAGCAAAATACCCGGCCATGAGTAGAAATACTCGGCCGGGTATTATTTGGAGCAGACAAGGGATTTTATGCTTCGGGCGTCTCTAAGAAAAAGAAGGGGGCCCGGGCAGTGAGTAGAAATCCCCTGTCGGGGATTCTTGGACTTGACCGGGGATTTTTCCCTGTTACCCGACGGTGCGTTTTGAAGATGCCCGGTCGTCACCCAAAAAAACCCAACCGGGTATTCAGGCTGGGGATCGCGACAAACAGCTTCTTAGGGAAAAGAAGGGCAAAAGTGAAGGGTTCTGAGTTTTAGAGAGAAAAAGTGATACCTAGAGAGAGAAAGTGATGAACCTGACTCAGCAAGTGTCCTTGATCGATCTCCATCACCATTGGAGCACGACTTGAGCTTGGAGAGGATCTGATTGAGTGCCAGAAGCTGATTCTCGTCCTTCACAGTATGGTTTCCGCATCTGAGCTAGATTTCCCATCTCTCTCTATGGAGTAACTTTCTTATTCACCTGGGTATGAAGAACCCTAGATTTGTATGTTAGGTCTGATTGTATGAACCCAAGTACAGATTCAGTGGTATGATTATGTTCAATTGAGGTTTGATTTGTTGAATGGCATGAATCCTGATCAAATTCCTGTTGTTTCTGCTTTAACCTAGAAAGAGAATATCTACCTAGGTTGATAGAGCACCCTTGATTGAAGGTAGTGAATTGGCCACTTTAGTCGAGGAGTCAATTCACTATTCTGTACCGAATTTACTTCGGTTGTGGAGGTTTGGTTCGTTAGGGCCTCAATCTGTTTACTCCGGTGGAGGTTAGTCGCCCGCTGGAGACTCAGATTGAGAGGGTCTGGAGACCTTTAGTCGAGACTTTAGACTGTTTAAGAACCTCCCACAGTATAACTATCATTGAAACTGAACTTGGTAAATTACAATCCGGCTTAACTGCGGTCTAGGGGGAACCATACCCGGGTGACCTCTCTCAACTTGAAAACAACCTTTTTACTTGCTTTGCTTGTTTGGATTTTCACTAAAGCTTCACTGCTAAATAATAAGAACTCACGGAGTAGTCATCACATCTAGGAACCGGGTTGACATTAAAACCCAAACCCGCTATACTATGCTTTAGGAGGTGGTTACACTTGGCCATTTTCTAGAGCGACGGTAAGAGCGAGTCATCATGAATGTGACGATAAACGAGAGGGGGCATTTTGCAGGCGCCTGTTTTGAAAGTAAGGATGTGGGGCGTGTGCCTTGCAAATGCAGGCGCCTGTTCCAAAAGTAAGGATGTGGGGCATGTGCATTGCAAAGAGAGGCCCCTGTCTTGAACAAGCAACGTATGCAGCGCTCAATTGGATATATTGCGCGCCTAACTGGGGGCAATTGTAGGGGTGTAGAGAAAACCCGATTTTGTTAAAGTGATTATTGAATTTCGGGTGCCTATCGTAAAGTGGTCAATAAATGTTGGGGCGTCTGGCATAAAGCGGTCACTGAATATCGGGGCGCGTTGGGCGCCTGTCACCATGCAACGTATCTCGCAATGGTCGGGCGCCTGCCATAAAGGGTCATTGAATGTAGGGGCGTGTATTTGGCAGAGGTAGGGCGCCCGTTATGAATAAGTCAATAAATGTGTGTGGGGCATTTAACAGGCGCTAGTTCCAAAAAGAGGCCGATCCATAATGAGTCAATAAATTTGAGGGGGGCATTGAGCGGGCGCCATATCGAGGGGACTTGTGGGAAAAGTCGATCAGAGAAGAAAGAGACAGGCGTACCACTGTTAGAGGTAGTTAGGCACTCAAGATACCAGGTGTTGAGCGCCTAACTGGGGGGGCAAATGGTTGGGGGTATTACAAAGGAACAAGCCCAAGTAAAAGCTCAATGTAGCTCATTGGAGTAGTGGAAAGCACCACCATTGAGTAAGCCCACATTTGGGCCCCGAAAGGTGGGTAGGTCCAATAGGTCGAATTTGAGCAGCAAGGGGAGCACGCAATCCAGGCGCCTAGGTCCAGAAGGAGGAAAATCAATAGTTGACAGGCGCCCGATTCAATAAGACCGAGGCGCTTGTAACAAGGAAAGGGGGGCATTTACAGTGTAAGGATGATTCATCTCACTTTGCGAAGATGCGTGAACCAAGCTTGCGGAAGGAAAAAACTAGGGAAAAGACTGATGATCATCAGGCGCCCAGCTCAACGGTGAGGCAAGGCAATATTCAATAGTCGAGAAAGCACGCAATGGCGGGCACCCAACGTGGAGCTGGATGGAATAAGATCGGTTGAGGGTTGGGTGAGTATAAATATTAAATAGGGTTGGTAGATAGCATTTACGCAGGTTGGACTCTCTCACTAAAACCTATAGTTTCATACTTCTCTCTTTAGAATTGGAACAAACTTGAGCGTCGTAGGATTAATGGGCCCAAGGGCCCTCCTCAGTGCGTGTGTGTAGGCCATACGCCTAAGGATTGGCTAGCTGGACCAAGACCCACCAAGGAGCGGGCTTCAAGGCGAGGCTCCTACGGAGCGTTAAGCAGGATTCGGGCGCTCAAAAGATCAGACTCTAAGGTGAGGAGCCTAAGGTGTGACCAGTAAGACGAACGCGTACGAAAAGTTGGGCTTTAAGACTATAAACAGATTCCACTAAGAAAACAGTTTGCTAAAATAATCAAATCAAACAAGCACCAAAAGATCTTAAGACTACAAAATAGAGGCAATGATACACGAACAAAAAAGAACAGTGGCCAATAATAGATTGAACTAAGAAATAAAACTAGCTAATTGAACGAAAAAACATAAAAGAAAACTAAACGAGCAAAATGAGAGGTTGTTTGCAGAAGATAATCCAGATTAAGTTTTCCCTGCCAATCCCTAGAATTATAGACTAAATATAAAATCAATTAATTAATTTGTTTGTTCAATTTTAGCATATCTGATTACCAATCCAGTTATACACTTGCAATAGTTTTCTCTCTTGATGTATGATGTAATTAATGTTGAAAACATTTGCTTAGTAGGGATTTCTTCCTTGAGCAAATGACTATAATTGTGTTTGCTTAGTAGGGATTTCTAGTCAATTCCATTTTCCATCCGCGGTTCCGCGGAAGTTAATGTGCAACTCAGAATCATAAAAAATAAATAATTAACCAAAAGATGTATATTGAAGGAAATGCTATTCAAATCAAATAATTCCTCAAACCCCTCCAACACCTCAAGTTTCCATAAAATCAAAATAATCTAGTCTAGGGCTCGTTTGCTTCATAGATTTGAAAAATGAAGGTTTTGGTTAAAACCTGGGTTTTACAAAACTATGGATATATGATGGAATTGCCCCATTTGGTTTTTGGTATAAACTATCGTTTACTTGTTGGATTTCATGATGGATTTGACATTGTTATATTTGTGGTTGTATTAGGAATTTACCTTAGTGCCCTTATTGAGTATTATTTATTTTTACATTATAATTTTTGTTAAAAAACAATTTTCATCCAATAGCTTCATCCTACTACCACGATCGGAACAAATGAACATGATTAATCAATAACAACTTCATATTATACACATAATTAGACAATTCCTTAAGGTTTTCAATGTTGCAAAGTATACTTTGAGATTAATCATGTAGTGTTTGCGTGCAATGAATAATAACAAATATTGAATGCTAAATTAATATGCACTACAAGTTGGTCATTAGTAATTGAAACAGGATAAGTTGGTGATTAGTTTAATAAGTAGGGTTAAAATTGTAAAAATTCATAATGGACTTTGTACCCCAACACAAATCCCACCGCTTGGGGTGGAATTCTCATATCCGTGTGGTCCATCATGCAAACGACGGATTGTGTACAAAGTGCATGATACTTAATTCCCAAAAGCAGTGTTATTAAAGCCGAGCGAGCCGCTCGGCCCGACCGGTAAAACCGCCATCCGGTCATAAAAGTATGTGGACCCACGGATTTATTCATGTTAAATCCATCATGCAAACGACGGATTGTGTACAAAGTACATGATACTTAATTCCCAAAAGCAGTGTTATTAAAGCCGAGCCGAGCCGCTCGGCCCGAACGGTAAAACCCCATCCGGTCACAAAACCGGCTCGACACAGTCTAAAAGTCGCTCCGATTTTATATTACGGTTGACGAGCGGCCGAGGCGGTTAACCGCTCGTGACGATCGAGCCGCTCGTACGGCTTTTGCCATTCAGCCGTTAAATTTAATTAAAAAATTACAGAAAACTGAAAATTGAAATAAACCAAAAACGTCGGGCTCTCAAACTTAATCCTTATTTCTATTTCACAATTTCGAAGGAAAGAGACGAGCTCTGATTAAGAAATGTCCACTATTTATACTAATAATGTTTATTAGGTACAGGTTCTCTAACGATTTTTAAACGGTCTAATGTCGATTGGACCACTAAAATACGAGCCGTTCGCATTACTGGGTCATGCTCCGGTTCGGTTCTGACAACATTGTCCAAAAGAATGAAGATGGTTAGGGCGCCGTTTGAAGTTTGACTTTGGTTGTGTATCCATCAAATTTTATCTCTTGACCCAACATTCTAGATTCATTCTGCTCGTGAGCTCGTCTGTGGTTGTCTGGACCCGTCAATGGGCTTACTTGGAGACAACTATGGTCCACCGTGCAGCTTATGAGCCCAAAAAATCGTTTTGGTCCAACTACATTCATCCTCTAGCGTACTTAGGCCTAAAAATCATATAAGAATTCGTTTGCTTATGAAATTTTAATGAAGGATTTTCCTCAAAATCTCACACATATTGGTTTTTTTCCATAATCCATGTTGGTGATTCACCGAACTGAGATTGATTAAAAATCCATGGGATCCGTATATGTCAGATTATGTTTTAGTCAAAATACAAGAGGTGAAATTACCAATGTACCCACATAACTAAGACTAAAGAAAATAAATATGTTATTGTTAAAGATAGGGACTTTGCTACGGCCTACGGTGACATGCATGTCACGGTGACATGCACTTTTCGGTCGACCTCATGTAGGATTAGGTCGACCTGATCTATTGTTTCAGTGTAAAAAACAGTTTCATGGTGCCTACTGTGGACATTCATATCTTACAATTGGCTAGATGGAAATTGGAGATTAATGTCTTGTTTTGAAGCTGAAGTGTCCCTCTACACATTAAAGCACTTGGAAGGTCGATAGGAAGTCCAGAAGACCATTTTTTAACCTGATCAAAAGGCTATGCCAAAACTGGGAAACTGCCTGAAAATGGCTAAGTCTATGAACGTGTTTGTGAAGCCTACTTTGAAGCTCAATTTGAGAAGCATGGATGCGATTCGAGTCCAGGAGCCTCTACCACGTTAAATTAGATATGTACAGCGTAGGAGCACCCTAAAGATAGACATGTTCATTTGTCTTTTAACCCATAATCCAATATACTATAATCCAATTGAAAATAAAACAAGCAAATTAAACAAACATTTTCGAAAATCCAATAATAATCCAAAATAACAAAATCCAACATAATTCTTCAATCCCAAAATCTAAAGTTTTTCTCAAATCCTTCATTTTTAAAAATTCTACAAGCAAACAACGCCTGAAACTATCACAAAAAAACATTAAAAGTATAAGAAACTCCTAGAGGCTCTAAGATGCAAAAAAAAAAAAAAAGAACAAAAGAAAGAAAATGGGATAATTGCATGGCTGAGAAACAAAAAAAAGTTTACTGAAATCGTTCACATTTAATCACTCTCCGTCCAACTCCGTTAACTTTTGTTTACGAGGCGTTCAACTCTAAAAGTTGACCATTAAATGTGTGACGTGATAATTTAAAAATAATAAAAATAATATTTTTTTTAAAAAAATTGCCATCTCATTTCCACCTCATTATCACTTTTATTTAAAATAAATAAAAAATCCTAATTTCTTCTAATCTGCAATGCCAATACTCGACCTCTCTCAAGACACCGCACACTGGGAATCACTCTCCCCCAACGAGCGCCACTTCATCACCCACATCCTTGCCTTCTTCGCCGCCTCCAACGGAATCTTCCTCGAGAATCTCGCCGGCTGGTTCATGAAGGAAGTGCAATTCGCGGAGGCCAGAGCCTTTTACGGGTTCCAGATCGCGATCGAGAACATCCACTCTGAGATGCACATCCTCCTTCTTGAGACCTACATCAAGGACTTCGATGAGAAGAGCCGCCTCTTATGCGCCATCGAGATGGTGCCTTGTGTGGCCGAGAAGGCCCAGTGGGCCTTGAAGTGGATCGACAGTGGGGAATCGTTCGCCGAGAGGTTGATTGTATTTGCCTGTGTGGAAGGGATTTTCTTCTCCGATAGCTTCTGCACGATATTTTGGCTGAAGAAGCGCGGATTGATGCCCGTGTTGACGTTCTCCAACGAGCTGATCTCGCGAGATGAAGTGCTTCATTGCGATTTTGCCTGCTTGCGATGGCGGGGTATTGGTATTAGGGATTAGAAGAAATTAGGGTTTTTATTTATTTTAAATAAAAGTGATATTGAGGTGGAAATGAGATAGCAATTTTAAGAAATTTTATTTTATTATTTTTAAATTGTCATTTTACACATTTAACAGTCAACTTTTAGATTTGACCGCCATGTAAGCAAAAGTTAACAGAGTTGGACGGAGAGCGACCAAATGAGAACGGTTTCAGTAAAGTGAAGTACCACCGATGGATTTAAATATTTAGAGTGACCAAACTTTAACGTTTTTTGTAATCTCAGTGACCAACAATGGAATTAACCCAAGAGAAAATTATAGTAAAATGACTAAAGATGCATCGAATACTGAAATATTACTAAGAAAATGGTATGATACACACTACTTTTCAAGTGTCATCACCCGAGATTTCTGCATTTGGAGGAACTCAATTCGCTCTTTTGCATCTCATGAAAGTTTAAGTTATATGTTTGGCAGGGCCGACCAAGAGGGTGCGCCGGGAGGCCCTCCGACACAGGTTCTACGAATATTATGGGGCATTCACCAAAAGTAGTTAGGGGTTGTTTGGAGGATGTGATTCTCCAAATTGATGTATTTCTCCGGTTAATGTATTTGAAAGTGATGTATTGAATCAATGTATTTGAAAGTGATATTGTACTTTTTTGCAAAACAAAAACCAAAACACTTTCCTGTGGTAAAACTGTAAAAGACACAAATACCCATCAATTTTTAATAATTCTTCTCCTCCAACTTGTGTATGCGTTTGCAAGGAGTTCTTTTCACCCAAACAAATAAAAGAGAAGCTGCAGAAGGAAGATTCCGCCATTGCAAGACAAAGAACAATTGAGAGAGATGCGGCCACCGTCGAGCATCCAGCATGACTGCATCAAAATGAGCTCCTCCCGACGAAGCCGACTACATCCCGATGAGAACGAGGAATAGATTTTTGTCACCTATAAATTTGGATCTCTTATAATCGTCAAAACATCACATACATCTGGTAATCTGAATAGAAATTTATTTAGCTGCCCTAAGGGAATCCAAAGCAGGTAGTTTGTTCGATTGATTAGATTGGTGGTTCCAGATGTGTTGTGCTTCCTTGGGTTTCAGCTTTGGGTGCTTAATTAACTGAGCCTTTTACGTTTGCAGCCTGAGATAGCTTGTGAATTTTTTGTGTGGCACGAGATAGGGGTGGCAATTGAAAAGGAGGAAAAAAGTATGAAGCCTTGGTCAATGATTTGAACATGGACAATACTCGTTTGCGTGAAGATAATGAGGCCCTCAAAGCATGAAACAATGAACTTCAGGAATCTCTTGTTGAACTACTAGTGGGAAGCTTGCAGTTGAGAAATAAGAATTGTCCAGAACAATGTCTCTACTTTGAACAATGAATTTGATGGTATTAGAGCTAGGTTGAGTTGACTAGAGTATATTGTTTTGGGAGCTAATTCTGCAGAGTAATTATTGTGTTGTTTGGCCTTCTGACTTTCGTATTTTCAGTGTAGTAGTAGTTGTTAGGTCTCTCTATTGTTAGAAGGGACCAGAGTAGCAGAGTAGTTGTTTTGTTGATCAATGTGTAGTTGTTGAGAAATTTGGGATTCTATGCTTTCTGTAATGAATGAAGCTTTCTATTGAAGTGCAATAGATGGTTTTGTTATGTTTTTTTGTTTAACTAATCAATGTCATATTTGCTGCAATAATTGATGTTTTTTTTCCTCCAACTAAGCAATGTTATAGAACCAAGAAGTACTTTAACCAAAGAACCAAATTACAACATCCCATTTCATTACATAAATCCTGAGCTATAAGCCTTACAGTAGGAAAACAAGCCATCAATAGATGAAGGCTGCAAAAGATGAAGTGGAGAATTACAAAATACAGGCAGCTACCAGAAAAGTGTTGATGTGTCTACAAATGACAAAATTCATCACCATCAGTATAAAACAACACACAACTGAAGGTTGGATATGCTGGCTTTAGTTCAAACTAGTTGTGATGAAAAGGAAGAAACTGACACCTTAACCTAATCCTTGAAAACATCATCATCAACAACGATAACTTTCTTAGACTCATCCCAGCCAAACCCAATGCAGCTACCATTTTGAACATCATATATAGCGTTGTACTTGTTCTTGAACCAACTGTGTCATGATTTCACATTCAGATTGAAGCCGAGAATCCTCTTCTCAATCATAGCTTTAAGTTTCTTGAATCCTCCGTTCTTTAAGTTCTGTAACTCAACCTCCCTTGATTGAACCAAGTCCAGCATGCCTTCGATGAAGATCACATCATCATTGTCTGTCCATTTCATGTACTCTCTTTGCCTCCCCTGTCCTACATCATTACCCTCCCCTTGATCAACTTCCATATTGAAGTTGTTAAGCAAGGTACTTCATTGAAACAAGGTAAGACAACAAGGTAGATATCAGTAACTTTATTTTCAAAAGGAGTTAGCATCATAATGAATAATATGCAGAAGGAACAATCTGGAGAATATCATAAGGAGCAAACCTTTTCTTCTACCCTGAACCACCCTACACTACTATTTAAATAGAAAGTGATGCATTTACTCGATCACCAACCAGTTCTGTAGTACCAGCCCTACAGTACTAGTTAAATAGGAATAAGCATTTATTCAGCCAACAACCAAATCTCTACTACTGAAACACCCTAACCTGGCAGAGTACTACTTTTACCAAAATACCCCTTATAAACCATGAAACAAAAAAAGAAATGCAAACACTTAGAAAAAAATAGCGGAAACTTTTCATAAATAACTTTAACAAATACTGATAATAAACTGTAACTTCTTAAAACAAGCCCTAACACTTGGGCGAACCTTAATCGTAAAATCTTAATTTGAATCTCCAGTCTATACTCATAATCATAAAGGAAATAACCCTTGTTGTAAGAATCGGGCCGGACCAGTGAACCGGACCGGAAGAACCGCCAACCGACACTAATAGCGGGTCGGCTCATGTAGTCACACGGCTAATACTGGGCCGTGCGGTTTTGGACGTTCTGTAACTGAACCGGGGGGACCGGCCGGTCTAAGTGGTCCTACGGTCCGCTATTCCAAGAATAAAAAATGTGAAAAACAAAAATACGAATCGTCGCCTACCCAAAACAAACTTTCAAGTTACAACCCTAAATCCTAATAGAATACTTACGTATCTACTTTCTCTTCTTGTTTCTGTACCCTAGCGCTTGCTCCTTTTTCCCCCTCTCTAGCTACAGCCGGCCAACCCTCTGCTCGTCCAGTCATTCTACTTCCATCGCACTGCTCGGCTGCTCCACAAACAGGTATTATTTCACTCCGATCAATCACCTGTGCAGTAGTAGTTACTCAATGTGTCTTTCTATTTTATATGTGTGAACGGTTCTATAAACGGTTCACCAACGGTTTTATAACGGATAACCATTGAACCGTGAACCACTAACCTTTCCGGTTCAGCTTTCGGTCCGGTTCTGAAAACAGAGGAAATAACTAAAAAGTCTCTAAGGTTGTCGCTTATTGAAAACCTTGACTAGGCATTCTTCATGACGTTCGAACCGTCCTCTTCTAGCTGGTCTGCCTCGAACCGTTCTGTCGATCTCGTTGCTCTCTAACTGCTCCTCTAACTAGCTGCTATTGTACTGGTTCTTGCTCATTCCTTTACTAAGACCCGGTGAGTGAGATGGGGTCAGTCTACGCCCTTACGTTTTAAAATTTCTAATACTTAGCACTTCACTTAAAACACTTACTTAAATTGGTGGAAGTTGTTTGTACTTCCACTCTTAAAAGCTCTTAACCGTTAAAAGTGTATGGGAGCAAAATTTACTCTCACTTCTTAAAGCTCAAATCTTGACTTAAACTTTTGACTGACACTTGGATCCCTCACTAGCTAGTAGCTAGTCCGGTTGCCCAACTCATACGTATGAGAAGCCATACAGGCTTTCATTAAACTTAGTTAGGGGAGTCGTAACAATTCATCCCCAAACATCTTAAACTTATCGTGGTGGCTTTTCACCACGATTCTCAAGAGCATAACTGCTACTCTATCTCAAAATCTCAAATGAAAACAGACTGACTCTAGTGACTAAAAACTCTTAAAAAGGTTTCATCTTCTTGAAGGTGAAGTACTTCTTAAAAATAACTTGCTACTTAAACTTTAACAATAACTCGTAAAGCTTTAAGGTAAATCGCACACATTTACTTCAAATCATAAATCAAACAAAGCACGTATCATCAATCATGAGTATAAACACACCACGACAGTCACTTTATCAAAATACTTAAAGCTCGTAATACTTGAAAAACATGTAAGGCGTAGAATTTACCCCATTTAAACTCACCTTAAATTCGTCGAAACCGTGACAGGTATAGTAATCACCATAGTTACTAAGGGTAAATTGGGTATGGAAAAATAAATTGTATTAATTAATTTTCTTAATAAATTACATTTTAGGTAGTTACAAAAATCTATTAATTACGATTCTTTCTCTTTCTCTCACTTCCGTAATCTCCAACCAGATTTTCTTTACTTATTTTTCTCAATTTTTGAGCAAAAGAAAAAAAACGAAATCACTACCAATTCATTAGACAATCACTACCACTTTGAAAACATCAATACCATTGCAGAAATAAATCTATACCATTAGACGAAAACCAGGGCCGTCCCATGATAATCGGAGGCCCTGTTCGACAATTTAAAATGTGACCCCAAAACATTTTTTCATAAATTTTTTAAAAATAAAATTATTAAATAATAATAAAAATGACAACTTCAGAAAATGATTGGAAAATAATAATATTATCTACGTTTAGAAATTAACTTTTTCAAATTTTCGGGTTGACATAATTAGAATTGGGTGTGTACAATTCATATTTAGGCGTTGGATATTTTTGGGAAGTTGAGAATTTTGGGAAAAGAGAAGAAGATTAAATACCTAACTGTTAGTTTTGATTAAACAAACAAGCCGCAACTTAGTGGTTGCGTCTTATTTTGATGAGAAGGATAGGTCCACGGTTCGATTCTCCTCCTGCGCCTTTGTACTTTGGGTTTTTGTGTGTGTGTGGGCCTCGCCAGCTCAAGGGGTTCGAGTGTGAGCCTCGCCATCCCAACGGGCTTCCGGACTAATGGTTTATGTGGCGAGCCCAAGGTAGCATCCATACTCTATGGATTCTGTGGGCCTCCAAACTTAATTGATTATGAGGCCCCAATAAAATTGAGGTCCTGTGCTGTGGGTCTGACTAGCACAGGGCTTGGGCCGGGCCTGACGAAAAACTACCAATATAAACAATCTATCAATATAAATCAATACAATTTCACAAAAATCAATACCATTGTAGATTTAATCAATACCAATACATGCAAATTAATATCATTACATGATAAACAATACCAATGCGACATAAACAATATTAATGCAACAAAATCAATACCAATCCATAAAAACAATGATACTTATTAACCAATACCAATACAATTACATCACTACCAAACAACAATATCATTGCGAAAAAAATACCAATATGAAATAAAACAACTACTACTACTAAAAAATCACTACCAATACAAACAAAATATATACCAATACAAACAAAAGCTACCTCTTTTCCAGCGGCCCGAGGAAATGCAGAAGAACAACAAAAGAGAAGGAGGTGGTGACGCATTTGGCCTCGTTCCTGGGCTCCTCTTTTGATCCTACGCAGATATTTGACGTGGGAATTAATATGTTATATTGCGACCAGTCGGCAGTGCTGCTTTGGAGAGAGAGAGAGTGTGGAGGAGGTGGGCGGAGGAGTACGTGGAGGAGGTGGGCGGAGGGTAGGAGGAGGAGATAGCATGGGGGGGGGGGAGGAGGTGGGCAGAGGTGAGGGGAACGAAGGTGGTGGGAGGAGGAGAAGGAGAGGGAGCGGAGGTGGTAGTCGGCAGTGCTGCCGTCGTCTAGGGTTTGGTTGGAGGGATGGTAGATTAGGGTTTGGGTAGAATATATAGGATAATCAGGTGTGGACTCTTTTTTGTTTTCAAAATTACCCTAAAAAAAATTAACCGTGAGATAAAAAAAAAGAGGAAAATAAGAAAATGAATGGCAGATAGTGATGTAGCAACGATGGCTACTAAAATTTTAGTTGCCACCCTAACACATTCCCGTCTAAACCAACTCTGATTCCCCTCTATAAATTCCATGAATCGCCCCGATTAAATTCTCCTTGTTCCCATGATTTCATAGGCGCAGACGGTTTCTCGATCGGACGTCAATTGATCGAGTTATGGCCAAAATAAACATTCTGTCAGTTTTTAAAGTCTCCATGTACTGAATTGGTATTTTTCCAGTCAATGAGCTGACCACCATCTCTCTGGAAAATTACAGAACTAATCCTCGAATTTCATTAATAGAAAGAATCGGTACCTGAACTATTCGATTTGTGTCCCAAACTTTCTAGGCTCGTATCTTCCCCGTCTGACATCCAAATTCGATTTCGTCGAGATCGTGACAATCCTGAGTAGGGGTGGAAATCGATACGGTATCGGTATCCCAATACCAAATACCGAAATCCTGAATACCGAATTACACCCTGAAATCGATCCCAATCCCAATCGGTACCTCGGTATCCCAATCGGTATTATCAAATACAAAAATTAATGACCTTTGCCATTAATAATTAAATATATAAATTAGATTTTATTGTTTAATTTAGGGCTAAGAGACTAAGCAAAGAGTCTTGAGTTGCCTAGAGCTAACATCTCAAGTTTTTGTAATTGGTAATCTTTAATTTGATGAATTTGAGGTTGAGAGACGACTAATACTAGTGTGAGAGAGTCTAGTTGAGAGGATAATATACACACTAGCTTATATTTCGGTATTGATCAGTATTTCGGTATATACCGATCTCAATCTTGTAATCCCTAATACCGAAGAACAATTGAAACTCAATCTCAATCCCACGAAATAATACGTGTATTCGGTAATACAAAATATAGACAAATTCGGTAAGGTATTTCGGTATATACAGATCCCAATCTTGTAATCTCTAATGCCAAAGAACAATTGAAACTCAATCCCAATTCCACGAAATAATACGTGTATTCGGTAATACAAAATATAGACAAATTCGGTAAGGTATTCGGTTACCAAACTTCCAGCCCTAATCGGCTAATCTTGAGCTCGTCCCCTACACAACCGTACCCACGTTTTGGAATATGGTTGATGTCTGATGACGCTGGTATTGCCATCGTATCTTTTCCGATGAGCCTTCGAAGCCTTCGTGAATGAGTTTCCTACGAGCTGGGATGGATTGATCGGCCGGGAGAGGAACAACGATGTCAACGTCACCGTCTCTCTCTCCCGCTGGTGGTCGCTGGGAGATGCTGCTTCCGTTTCTTTCTTGCTGTGACGAAGCTGGGATGGAGGGTAAGGCGTCGGGGGGTTGATCGGGAGAAAGAATGGGACGGGGGATTTTTTCCCCCGCTGCTATTGCTCGCTGGGGGAAGAAAGCCGATGGCGATGATGGGCAAGTGGCGAGACCAGCTGCGACCGGAATGGGAATTGGGGATGGGGGCTTTCGTTTTATTTTAGGCTACTGCTGCGGTGGGGGAAAAATAAGTGGGACGCGTTAGGGGGGCAATGTCGAGGGTTGCGGGGAGGGTTTATGGTTTGTTACTGCTAGTTAACTAGCGTGGCACCGGCCATTTGGCCGGAGGAAGGTGAGGTGTGAAATTTGATAATGTATAACTTATTGTTGTATAGTTTTTATTTGGTAAACACGTGATAAAAATAGTGAATTTTAGTAGGAAAGAGACATGAATGATGGAACGAATAAAAAATCAGCCTTATTAACCAAAATCAAGTACCTGTTACCTTGTGAAACTATATTGTTTCTGGTAATATGATGACCTGGAGTAAGTTTTTATATAAACCGAATTCCAGAAAATCGAATAAAAAATTGTCTATCCCGCCGTTTTTCGGGAAATGAGCATCTCACAATTGTTGCTAGCTTTTACTCGGCCCGTTGGCCGATTAATTTGCTTTATAAAACTTTCATCTTGTCATCATTTGGTGGCAAGAAAAGCCCTCTCTTTGTACCCGGCTACGTGCCGCTTCTATGATTTTCAGGCATGGCTGTCTTCCAGGGTGTAACTATTTTTTTCAATCTAATGGATTATCTTTTGTCAAAAAAAAAAAATCTTGTCATCATTGTGCTTTCTGGTTTTTTGCCAAGCCATGATAAAATCTAAAGAAATCAAGAATGAACAACACTATTTGAAATAGGAACCACCGTTCCTATATCCCTAGAAAATGGTGGTAAACACGGACTCACCTGCTAAACTGGTTTGGATTGAGATTTTTATCGGGTATCAGGGAACCATGTAATTATAAATTAGACTTGATCAAAACGGCCAAAACTTGAAATTCAGCCTGTTTGACCGACCCATGCCAGACTCTAATTATTCTTTACTTTTAAACTTTCTATTTGAAAATAAAAAATAATGAAAAAAAAAGAGATGACTGCAATTCGCAATTTGCACATCACTGATTCGGGAAAAAAACTATAGAATTTCGAAAGGAAACTGAAAATGTGTAGGATCGTTTTAATGTTAAAATTAGCCGAATAGATCTTTCTGTTTAGTTTTTTACTAACAGATACCAAACTATTCCCTATAAACTATAAATATACACTATAATTTAATCATTATGATATCAAATAATTACATAATATATATTTGAAATGATAAAAATTGGACTAATTGGGTTGGTCGAGGTTGAACCATTGAATAACTTTAAAATACATTATATTTTAGCCACTAAGATATAAAATAATAGCATAATATATATTATGCTAGAGAAAGTAGCTTGTTTTAGAATGGCAAACCCATGATGTTTATTTGTTTTACTTGATGGGCAAATCCTGTGTATGTCAGGCCCATTCAACTCTTTTATTTTATTATTAGCGGTTAGCCCATTAGAATCCATGCATTAGTTTATTGTTAAATTTTTTTTCTTTTTAGCAATAAAAAGGAGTATTGTTTTTGTTTTTTCATATATATTTTACCACCACAGAGAAATAAAAGGACTTAAAGAAAAAATTTGACACTCCTGGACCCGTTTAAATCCGCATGTGTACGGTAAGTTGGCCCGTTCCACAGAGAAAAAAGAAAAAAATTGACACTCCCTATTCTACCTATCAAGCCATGGATGAAGATGAGCTTGAACTTGGCAACGACTTTAGACTAGCCTATATCTTTGTAGGCCACATGACGGCCGGAGCTTTATTCTGGATCCGGTGACCGGAAGACCATCTGGGCTGCCGCAGATCTTGGGAGATGGAGGGCAAGTGATTTGATACACCCATCAAACCAACGCCACCGACAACATTGCAGCTATTGCTCTCATTCGGGTCTCTCCGCCAAAGTGGAAGAAATTGTTGTGAGGGCTGATAATCAATATCTGTAATTTAATTAATATTTTTTTGTCAATTTTAATTTAATTAATCTTTATTAAATAATTAATATAATAAACCACATAGACAAAGTAAGTGGAATAATGAGGTGGAAAAATAAATAAATTTTTTTTAATTTTTTAATTTACACGTCATGTAGTTAACTGTCAAGTTTTATGTTTGACCGCCACGTAGGACAAATTTAATTAACGGAGTGTAACGGCAGATGACTAACGGTGAAACGATTCGTAAAGTTAGTGGCGAACAAGAAAGAAAAGTAATTAGAATGGTATACGTGAAAGATTTGTATAATTTGAGTGACCAAGCGTGTAATTTAGCCAAAGAAAAATTATACAATTGAGCAAATTATACTTCTCTTATTCATCCAACATACAAAAAGCATGCAAAATACATAACAACATACTTAATAGTGTATAATAAAACGTAACATACAAATAACATTTGCTCTTACAAATATGTTGAATCAAACACACTCATCATCATCAAGCCATGGCATTGTGTGCGACCGGGTACAAGCAAAGACCATATTTCCTTTTGATTGCAGCACCAAAATCTTCCGACATGTCCAAATCTTCAGGCTCCATTCCGGTAGGAAGTTTCCAATCAAAATGAAACAATAAATTTGCTAGTGTAAGCTTTACCACAGCCACCGCACTATGCATTCCAGGACACATTCTTCTTCCCGCTCCAAATGGGATTAACTCAAAATCATTTCCTTTATAATCAATCGAACTATCCAGAAATCTTTCTGGATAAAATTTCCCAGGATCCACCCAACGATCAGGATCTCTCCCGATTGCCCACCCGTTGACTATAACTTTGGTTTTAGACGGAATATCGTACCCACAAATTTGAACTTTCTCCTGGTTTTCTCTTGGGAGGAGCAAAGGAAGAGTGGGGTGTAACCTTAGAACTTCTTTGATGACACAGTCTAAGTATGTGAGCTCATGAAGACTCGATTCTACTACATTGTGCTTTCCACGATACACTTGCCTGACTTCGTCTTGTGATTTTTGAAGTACTTTCTGGTCTTTTATCATTTCAACCATCGTCCATTCTATTGTTGCAGCTGACGTTTCGCCTCCAGCAACAAACAACTCCTAAGAACCAAAGTAGGTAGATTATGAGAATAAATTATGTATGGTATAGAAATTAACTTCATTTTTTGAAACTCTTCCAATAATTTAAATTGTTGAGATCGTTTGATATATAATATTATTCGGGTAAATGTCATATTTGGTCACTGAGATTACAAAATCGTGTCATGTTTAGTCACCAGAAAAATTTAATATCAATTTTGATCACTCGAATTACTGAAACATGTCACATTTAGTCACTCTCCCGTTAGTTTCCGTCCAACTCCATTAATGGAGTTGGACGGAAACTAATTGAGTTGGACGGAAACTAACTTGAGAGTGACTAAATGTGACTTGTTTCAGTAATTCGAGTGACTAAATGTGGCATGCTTCACTGATTCGAGTGACCGGAGTTGGACGGAGGCTAACGGGAGAGTGACTAAACGCGACATGTTTCAGTCATTCGAGTGACCCAAATTGATATTAAATTTTTTTAGTGACTAAACATGACACTATTTAGTAATCTCAGTGACCGAATGTGGCATTTACCCTATATTATTCATTATTGACTCATAGTTGTTATGTTCAAATACCAGTAATAAGCCTACAAAATTAACTATTAATTTAAACATAACGTAGAATGGGATTTAACAAACTTTAAAGCTCATACATTGTCCATATTTCAACCTCGATCTTCCAACATTTTAAATTATTGAAATGAATCGATTCTCGAAACTTACCAGTGCCACTCCTTTGATGTTTTCCATGGTGACGTTGCATTGGTGACTCCCACTTTCATGATGATCGAGTAGGACATCAACAAGGCCCTCCCAGCAGTCAATGCCGCCACCTTCTTCCACCGATACGGTGCCTCCCTCCATTACCGTTCGTCTTCTTCTCGCCTTGTGTTCACTAATTATCTCATCAAGCATCAACTCCAACTCCCTATGCATCTTTCTCAGTTTAGCCTTAAAACCAGTCACCACCGGGAGGAATTTCATCGACGGGAAAAGATCCGACACCCTGAATCCTCCCAGGACCTCCGAGACATCCTCCGCCAGCTTCAGAAACCCATCGTCTACCTCCCTCGGCTTTCCCAACACTGTCCGAGCCATCACCCGGCTCGAAAGCAATGATGCCTCTCTCCGGATCTCCACGGCCTCCCCCAGCTCGACGCTGCGGGAGACACTCCGGATAAGATCCGCTACTTCCGCCTCTCGAATGGGACGGAAGTAGCGGACCCGGTTTGCCCCCAACGCCTCCATCACGCAGATTTTGCGGAGGCGCTTGTAGGACTCCGAGTAGGGGACGAACGTCAAGTCGCTCCCCGCGTGCAGAACCATATCTGCCCCGAGGAGCGATGGCCTGGACGCGAAGACCACGTCGTGGGTCTTCATCACCTGCCGTGCTGCCTCCGTGGAGGAGATCACAATGTGTGGTACCTCCCCCAGCTGAAGGCGCATCACGTCTGGTCCGTGTTTACGAGCCAGATCGCGAAGGCGCTGGTGGGGGAGGGCGGATGATGAGATGAGTAGGTGGAGGTTCCCGATGATCGGGAGCCTCCACGGCCCTGGTGCTGGCAGTGACGACAGAAGTTTTTTGTCGCTGCTGCTACCAGTCAGGGTTGCCATCTTCTGAATTAAGATTGTTAGGAGGGGGAGTGTGATGATAGCGAAGGTAAGAAGAGCGAGGAAGGTTGAAGAGGCGCAGAGATCCTTGGCCATGCTCATTGTCATTGAGTAGCTTACATGTGACATCCTTTCAATCTAGCGTAATTTTCATGGTGATCAACAATCCTGAACTCTCCTTTCCTTTTATAGCATTGGCGGAGAATGGTGATAGAGTGGAAAAAAACAGTAGCAATCTGGTAGCCATCAATGCCAATGGGAGCGAACACCCTAGCTACGTACGTACAGAAGGCTAGGGTGTTGGTTTTAACCTAATTAGGCACATGTCATTTTACGGTTTGCCTTCCTTTCATGTAAGGAGTACTCTATTATTCGAACAAAAATGTGAGGTGTCTAATATGATGTTTTCTTATTAATGCATGGTCTGTGACATTACGTGTATCTGCTATCTGGTATTTGTCCAATCCGAACTAATTAACATGGGTAAATATAATTGAGACATTTATAGGCTATCTAACTATAAGGCGAAAGGACTATGCATCAACAAATTTTTTCATTACACCTAATCGAATATAAGAGTATTTTTATAATAATAGTAATTATTATTAGTCCTAATGCCAACCATTAATTAATTTAGTTTCAAATTATGAAGGCCAATTTGCAAGCCTGCTGTAACGAGACAAATGTCTACGTAACAAAATCGTGATTCTAGTTTCGACTACTCCTACAAATGAATAGAATTAAAGGCAACTGAAAATACGATAAATTGAGGGTTTTTTCTTGGGTAAATTGCATGGTTGGTCAATGAGATTACAAAAAACGTTCAAGTTTGGTCACTCAAAATATTTAAATTCATTGGTACTTCAGTTTACTGAAACCGTTCACGTTTGTCACTCTCCGTCCAACTCCGTTAACTTTTGCTTACGTGGTGGTCAACTCTAAATGTTAACCGTTAAATGTGTGACGTGACAATTTAAAAATAATAAATTAATTTTTTTAAAATTGCCATCTCATTTTCACCTATTATCACTTTTATTTAAAATGCATAAAAAAGCTAATTTCTTTGAATCCCCAATTGCCATCTATTGTTGGGCTTCCTTTAACCCTCCACCTCAACCGCTGCTAGGGATTTATTGAAATGGTTATTACTGTTCCCCGAACCAGCAGCTTCCCAGCTTCACCGCCGTCATCATCTTCGGCGACTCCACAGTCGACACTGGGAATAACAACTACCTCCCCGACCCCGTGTTCACGGCCGATCACCCGCCTTACGGCGAAAACTTCCCCATCGGGCAGCCGACGGGGCGATTCTAGGACGGGAAACTGCTCCTTCGTCAAATCTGGTAGAAGAACAAAAATGGAATCTTGTTTGGTCAAACGCAACAACAGCCGGAAAAAAAGAACAAATACAACATTCTTGATTGACAAGAACATTTTCACCCCACCCTTTCCAGCTCCAAGATTTAGTTAGATAGATGCCCTTTTGCAAGCTAAAGAACCGTGGATAGAAAATCAAATCCCCTAATCCTCAACTCAGATAAACAAGCGTTCGCTCCCAAAATTTCTGAGCACCTGCAAATCTTCTTCGACCATATTATGACTAGGGATAATCTTGTTCGGTCAAGCGCTTGAGGTGGAGGGTTAAAGGCAGCGACGGTGAGGGAATGCTGCCGACAGGGTATAAGTATTGGGATTAGAAGAAATTAGGTTTTTATTTTATTTTAAATAAAAGTGATAATGAGATGGAAATGAGATACTAATTTTAAAAAATTTTATTTTATTAAACTTACTATTTATAAATTGTCACGTCAGACATTTAACTATCAACTTTTAGAGTTGACTGTCACGTAAGCAAAAATTAGCGGAGTTGGACGAAGATTGACCAAACGTGAACTATTTCAGTAAATTGAAGTACCACCAATGGATTTAAATATTTCGAGTGACCAAACTTGAACGTTTTTATAATCTCAGTGACCAACCATGCAATTAACCTGTTTTTTCTTCAATCTACTATACATATAATACGCCAAAGGGGAAACAGCTTCCCCATTTCAAATTTCCTGCAACGAGAGTGAAAGTAGGAAGGACATTTTGGTCTTCACAATAACTTTTTTTTTGTTCATTAAAAAGACACATACTGGGATTCGAACCATGACCATTTTATAGGAAAGCAAAGATCATAACCAATCATACTAAGTAGATTTGTTATATCTTTTTAAATTAAAAACATATAATAGCCGGGAGGAAAAAACTCTTCCCCTATTTCAAATTCCCTGCTCCAGGAGCGTTTGTAGGAAGGGTAGAATAGGGAGTGTCAATTTTTTTCTCTTTCCTCTGTGGAACGGGCCAACTTACCGTACACATGCGGATTTAAACGGGTCCAAGAGTGTCAATTTTTTTCTTTAAGCTCTTTTATTTCTCCGTGGTGATAAAATATATATGAAAAGGCAAAAATAATACTCCTTTTTATTGTTAAAAATAAAAAAGACACGTACTGGGATTCGAACCATGACCATTTTATAGAAAAGCAAGGATCATAACCAATCACACTAAGTAGATTTGTTGTATCTTTTTAAATTAAAAACATATAATAGCCGAGAGGAAAAAACTATTCCCTATTTCAAATTCCCTGCTCCAGTAGCGTTTGTAGGAAGGGATAATAGGGAGTGTCAATTTTTTTCTCTTTCCTCTATGGAACGGGCCAACTTAACGTACACATGCGGATTTAAACGGGACCAAGAGTGTCAATTTTTTTCTTTAAGCCCTTTTATTTCTCCGTGGTGATAAAATATATATGAAAAGGCAAAAATAATAATACTTTTTATTGTTAAAAATAAAAAATTTAACAATAAACTAATGAATGGTATCTAATGGCTAACCGCTAACCATAAAATAAAAAGTTGAATGGGTCTGACCTACACGGGATTTGTCCATCAAGTAAAACAAATGAACATCATTGGTTTGCCATTCTAAAACAAGTTATTTTCTCTAGCATAATATATATTTTGCTATTATTTTATATCTTAGTGGCTAAAATATAATGTATTTTAAAGTTATTCAATGGTTCAACCTTAACCAACCCAATTAGTCCAATTTTTATCATTTCAAATATATATTATATAATTATTTGATATCATAATGATCAAATTATAGTGTATTTTATAGGGAATCGTTTGATATTTGTTAGTAAAAAACTAAACAGAAAGATCTATTTGGTTATTTTAAACATTAAAACGATCCTAAACATTTTCAGTTCCTTTTGAATTTCTATGGTTTTATTCCCGAATAAGTGATGTGCAAATGGCGAATTGCAGTCATCTCTTTTCTTTCACTATTTTTTATTTTCAAATAGAAAGTTTAAAATTAAAGAATAATTAGGATTTGGCATGGGTCGGTCAAACAGGCTGAATTTCAAGTTTTTGCCCGTTTATTTTATGCATTGCAAATTTATTAGCATGTTGATGGAAATGTCTTGGAAAAAAGACATATAAGTTGTACCTTTGCAGAAATATCCTCAAATGTTTGAATGCTTTGCGAATCAGGTTCCGTGACTTTTGTGATGGTGTATGTGCTTGACGATTGCTCGATGTTGTAACTACTTAATTTGAGAGTAAATCTTTGATTTTCCCTATGAGTTGTGATACCAGTTCTGGTGGTTGCAGCATGTTGTCGTTGTTGGCCTGTAAAAGTTGTTCCGTCATGATGCTAAATACCTTTCTTTCTTTTTTAACAAATTGTGCAGTAGTGCTATTAAACAGACCACCCATGAACGCTACGCTTATTATGGTCTGTTCTTTCCGGTGGTGAGAAATTGTGAATTGAGAATCATATTCGCCTACCGCACTGTGTCTGGCTGGTGGCTGCTTACTGTGCTCTCTAGAGTTATGAAACAGACTACCCATGAACGTTACCCTTAAGAGTCCATAACTTTGCGAAAACCCAAATTTAGGCAATCAAAGGTGGTGGATGTGTGATGATTTTTTATGGCTTAATTGTTTGTGAATTGGATATCTGATCTTTGTATGATTAGAGGGGATGTTTGCTTAATAGAATAATCCATTTTAATTCATGTTTATTTTTAACATGAACTTTAGTAACTCAAAACCTTCGAGACACATATCACATACTGCATTGTATCATTTTGCCTGGGTGCTTGCTGTGTTGTCAAACTTCTTTGCTGTTGCTGCATTTACACTAACAGGGGAGTTAAGAACCCATGAATGTTTCCGTTTGATACAAATAGGAGGAATTGCTTCTAAACCGTGCACTAAAGATGATTGGAGGAAACATCTCTGTTGCAGTTGATATACTGGAGACCAGAACAAAAGTAACGTATAACATCAAAACCAACCATCTGAACTATTAGCATTGTTGCTTTACTCTTTTTTCGTGGTTGAGTCTCCTTCAAAAAATTTAGTTTGATTTTAAAAAATTTTGCTTCTGCAGTCCTGTCTTGCCACCAACGCGTTCAGTAGATGGAGATGGTAGAGGCGAAGGCTATTTTTGTGTTGTTGTTGCTGGTTTAGGGATCGGTTTGTGAAGAAGAGGGAGAAGAGAGGGGGAAAGGGAAATGCAGGAGAGGGGGGATAACTCTTTTCTCCGACAAAATTGGAGTGAAGAAAGGAATTATGATCAGTAAGGATATGGTTATCTTACATAACAGTCTCTATTCTGTTTGAATTGAGCTTGGGAGGCAGTGATAAGGACGAGCTGCAACCAATTCATAGTGAGAAGAGAGCTATGAACTGTGATCATGTCTTATTTCAAGTTAGAAGGTAGTTTCAGTATAAGGATTATTTAATTTGACAAGTTGTTTCGTCCATGATTCTTGGTAGTTTCATTGCCATTCTAGCCATTGTTTAGTCTGTAATTTTTTAGAATTGATGTGCGAGTAATGACTTTCACTTAGCTTCAACTATTATGTGTGTATTTATTGGCATGTGATAGAATTCTCTTTTCCTTTTCTTTGAATTCAGTTTCATAGTCTAATTGTATCATTTGTACATAGGCAAATCATGCTCGAGATGACAACTCGCTTATATGGCTGGTGCAAGGAATGAAGCCATCATTAGAATTCATACCAACAACGGGGAGGGATGCCCAGGACTAATTCAATGATGATTGATGATGGTATAATAAAAACTGCAGTCTGCAACATCACCAATTTCTAGGCCTAAGTAAAGTTATTCAACCCAGAACTCTGCTTAGCGCTAAAAATTGCCCTCACCCAACCTTGATCTTGTCACACTTCTGAAGAGTCAAGATATATGACTAATCCTCTCCGTTCGTATTTTCTTATTGACTCTTTCTGACCCTTTAGGTTTGGGCGGGTCGGGAAGAATCGGATTAGTGGGTCGATCCTAATCAAGTGGAATCCCAATCCCTTCACTCTCACTTGCTTTCTCTCCCATTCCACAAGTGGGTGACATATAGTAATCCGGCCAACGGGCCGGGTAATAAGCTAGTGATAATATATATGAACTAATGCGGAAGTACATAAATATCACTACACCAATTATCACATGTAGCCACCAAATCATTGCCATGTGTTAGAATATGACTTGAATTTGAATTGGTTTTGTTTTGTGTTTTGGGCCTATTTTGTTTGGGTTTGTGTTTGGACTTTGTTTTGGCCTTTTCCTTGTATGTTTGGGAAAAAGTGTTTGGTTTTCTGTTTGGGATTAGGAGAAGAGTTCTATAAATACTCTTCATCACCCTAGTATGTAGTAAGGTCAGTCAGGTTAGTTTGTTTGGTTTGTCCGTTTGGAATTTGGTTTGTAACATGTACTCTCCTAAAATTAGTGAAATTTGTTCTCCCCTGCCCGTGGATTAGCTAGCACGCATTGTGTTAGTGAACCACGTTAAATTTGTGTTCGTTTGTGTTGGTTTGGATTGTCGTTTGCACGCTTCTGTTCTGACAAGTGGTATAAGAGTCTGGTTGATCTTTGGGCTATTTGAATTTGTCTTTGCGGATTTTGGGATTGGTGTTGGATGCGGTTTTGGGAAATCAGCATACAAATTAGCGCAATATGCTTTGCGCTAGTCCGCTCCGGCCGTTCTGATCAGCTCTTCTCTCGATCGAAAGTTTGGTTTCGAACTGGTGATTGAGTTGACTCCGTCTCCAGAATTCAGCGTGTGAATTTTTTTGGGAGCTTTGTCTGCTAATGAACTTGGAATCTCGACATTATTGGTGGGAATTAAAAGTTGGCACTCAACTTTTATATCAAGGCTCCCATTAGTATTTTTTGGGGACATTGGAAATCGCATTGCTTTGAAATTATTTGGTGTATTTGTTGAGAACAGAATTTGGGAATTTGGAATTTGCGGTAGGGAGCTAGTGGCGGACCAATTGGAATTTGGAAGCAATTACTTGAATTTATATTGTTCGGTAATAGCTTGTGGTTTGGGGAGAAGTTTGTTTGTTGTGCTTGGACGGTGGTTAGGGTTTTCGATCGTCAAGGATGTTTGTTCAGGATTTAAAGATTGAGAAGTCGATTTGGAGTTTGCAGGTTTGGAGTTGGAAGTAAATCTGATGTTGGTGTTATCGATGGAAATAACACCAAGTTGGTTATGCATGGCAAGTCCCAACATGGGTTGGACTTGCTGCATGTTTTGATTTGTTGACCGCCCTTAGGGGCATTTGGAGGCAGGGGAGATTCTGGTACAGCTGATTTGGAGAAGTTTGGTACGTCTGACAATTTTGATTGCATCTGAGTTTGGCGATTTGCATCGCGTTTGGTCTGGCGATATGAATCGCATTTGGATATGTCTGGCAATCTTGATTGTGTTTGAGTTTGGCGGTTTCGATCGCATTTGGATACATCTGGCGATATGTATCGCGGTTGGGTACATTTGGCAACTTAGGTTGCATCTGGTACATCTGGCAACTTTGGTTGCGTCTGGTACATTTGGTATTTGAGAGAGAATTCAAGTCAAGGTGGAGATTGTTAGAATATGACTTGAATTTGAATTGGTTTTGTTTTGTGTTTTGGGCCTATTTTGTTTGGGTTTGTGTTTGGACTTTGTTTTTGCCTTTTCCTTGTATGTTTGGGAAAAAGTGTTTGGTTTTCTGTTTGGGATTAGGAGAAGAGTTCTATAAATACTCTTTATCACCCTAGTATGTAGTAAGGTCAGTAAGGTTAGTTTGTTTGGTTTGTCCGTTTGGAATTTGGTTTGTAACCTGTACTCTCCTCAAATTAGTGAAATTTGTTCTCCCCTGCCCGTAGATTAGCTAGCACGCATTGTGTTAGTGAACCACGTTAAATTTGTGTTCATTTGTATTGGTTTGGATTGTCGTTTGCACGCTTCTATTCTGACACCATGAAAAGTATTTCGTAGCTAATGTCAACTACTAGCCACAAAACTCCTTTCCCGCAGCTTTTAATTATTTGCACAGCCACAAATGTTATCACCCGTAGCAATTTTCATCTCTTTGTTTTAAATTTTATTTATTGTGGCAATTTCTACATTTATAGCCACAATAGTTTTGCTAAGCCAAAATGTTTTTTTTTTTTATAATGGTGAGATGCTACGCCAAAATGTTATAGCTGGTTAGTAATGTATTTAGCTACAATGCATATATATTTGTGACAAGAGTATTCCTCCAACAAAAAATTGCCACGAAAATTATCTTTATAACAAGTTTAAAACAATCTTTCAATGTTTCGACTTTGCGTGTAATTATTTACGTGAACGGCTATTTGCCGCCAAGCAAATTGCTATTTGCCGCCAACAAAAAAAAAAAAAAATTTTGAATTCAAATTTTGAATTTTCCCTCCCTTCCCTTCCTTTCATTCTATAATTTCGGATACCCATGAACATTTGACTCATTCCAACAAAAACTTCTGTTGACGAGCCCAGTGCCTCCGTCGCCGGCACCGTTCTTCCATCGTCGGCTAACCTCCCGTCGCCCTCAATCGTCGGAAAACAAGTAAGTTTATTTTTTCCGGCCAGTTTTCCAGTTTTCCGGCAAGTTTTCCAGTTTTCCGGCGAAAAACAGGGCGGGCCGAAAAAAATTTTCGGCCGGTGCGACGGCCGGCCGAAAAATTCTTTCGGCCCGGCGACGCCACGGCCGCAAATTTTTTTCGGCCGGCCGACGCTCCGGCCGGAAATTTTTTTCGGCCCGGCGGCGCACCGGCCGCAAAATTCTTTCGGCTCGGCCAGTTTTTGTATTTAATTTAATTTAATACGATAATTAATTAATAAATAAATAAATACTTAATTGGTTAGTAGAAATTAGCAATTAGTGTTAATATTTATTTCAGTTGGTTTATAAATGTTTTTTTTTGTAATAGGCGTTTGAATGTTTAATTACTTAGATTAGTTAATGGAATTTTAATTAATTAAGAATTGATTTAACAATTAATGTTAATATTCAGTACATTAATTAATAGAAATTTAATTAATTTGTGATTAATTAACAATTGATGTTAATATTACATTAGTTAATAGAAAATTAATTAATTAGTGCGCATCTAAGTATGATATTTTGTAAATTTGTAGATAATTAGATATGGATGATGCGGGTCATGCGGGTGGGGATGAGTTGAATAGATTCAATGGTAGGGTTGTTGATGTATCAGCACGAAGGAAGAATAAGGAGAATAAGCGCTCTCGAGATATTGGACATCAGTCACAGGCAAATTTAGGGGAGGATGAGTTAGAGGCTCCTACTGTAGTTGCTCGTTCGGCATCACGGGCGTCTGGTTCCCATGGGAGGAACCAGGGTGCTGCATCCAGAGTGGTCTCGGCTGAGTTTGATGAGGACGATAGTGATGAGGATATCGAGGTCCCTCCACCTACGCGTGGACATGGACGAGTGTCGTCTCGTACGGCAACATCACGTCCTGCTTTGTATAGGGACCGAGCTGGGCGCTTCGTACCACCTGCTCGTCAGGAGACAGAGAGCTCGGGGACTGGACGGAGTAGGGGAGGACGTTCGAGTGGTCCTCCACCGTGGGAGCTTGTTGGTGAGTGTCCTGGTGGACCTACGGATCCTAGCCTCATTAGGAGCTTTCGTGGACACGTTGCCTATGCGCTTTGGACGGGGGCTGGAGATCGAGGGGTCATCAGTTGCTACAGCCGTACATCGGCGGTTGCTTATTTGAGTAGCTACGTGTTTAGTCATGTTGAGGCGGAGAATCTGGTTCAGCAGTCAGGTCTCCAGCACCTGATGTACTCTATGTTCCGCAGGATAGCGATTGACGATGCTTTGATCTCAGCTTTTGTGGAGAGGTGGCAGCCAGACACGAACACCTTCCACTTGCCTTTTGGAGAGATGACGATCCTCCTCCACGATGTTCAGTACTTACTGCAGATTCCTGTTGAGGGACGACTGATGAGTAGGAGTTCTGCGCAGCTTGACCATCCGGAGGCGGGTTTGTGTGCGCTTCTTGGGATGAACTCGGAGCAGTTGAGTGGTCGTACGGAGGTCCCTGGATATAATAATAGGGGTAAGTGGTACGAGAAGGGTGGTTTTCTTGCAGAGATGGCGTCCAGATACTTGCAGAGCCACGGGACACATGTGACAGAGGCGCAGTCGTACTTGTTGTTGTTGTTGGGGTCCACTTTGTTTGTGGACAAGAGTAGAGACAGGGTTCGGTCGGTGGTGAACCTATTTTTGGACGAGTTGGAGGAGTTAGATCAGTATAGTTGGGCGTCAGGTACACTTGCTTAGTTGTACAGATACCTTGGTCAGGCGTCTCGTGCTGGTGCCAGGGGGATGGCTGGTTGTCTCACACTTCTGCAGTGTTGGATCTACGAGTACTTTCCGGGTTTCAGGCCATCTCACTTCGAGCCTGCCGCCGTTGGACCTGATGATGCTTGGGCTTCACGATGGATTGGGCAGCCGGCACCTGGTTCTGTGGCGGATCCCAGTGTGAGGTTGGCGTTCTACCGTCGAGCTCTTGACAGCTTGACCCCTTCTGATGTGTTTTGGACACCTTTCCATCAGAGGCCTCATCAGGCAGTGCGTCGCTCTTTGTACACTGGAGTCATCCGGTTCGCTGACATAGGCGAGTTCTACGATCTAGCCCGTTGCCTCCGACAGTTTGGATATGTTCAGATGGTACCGCCTGCCCCTTCGCGTCCTCAGCGAGCAGACCGACCAGAGGCACCTGGTGGATATGTCCTTCGGATTCCTGAGAGTTTTGATGCTGCATGGGATGCTCTGCTATCCCACATGGTTCATATAGACATGTACTCTCGGCCGTGGACGACGTATCCATATGAGACTACGAGAGACTATCTTGACTGGTTCGTGGCGCACTCTCATTGTAGAGTCCTACGGGATGATGAAGAAGCAGATCGACTTATTGACTCCGCAGCGGTAAGATTTGACCATTATATCGTTACTCTATTATAAATATACTTAGCATGAAACTAAAAATTGTTCTTGTTTCTTTTTTATGCAGCGTGGTCGCGACCTTTTGTACACGTTTGCACCTGCGGTTCGAGCAGCAGCAGGGACCGAGGAGGAGTTTCTTGAGCATTATCGACGAGCCTACAGGGCACTGCACGGAGTGCAGGATGTGTGGACTGAGTACTGGGCTTCTCAGGGACTCCCCCCTCCTCCAGGGGATTTTTAGTTGTTTTGATGTTTCCATGTTTGACTACTTATGTATGTTTGGATCGGATGTTTATGTTTAGACTGCATGTTTCCATGTTTGTGTGTTAGATCGGATGTTTGACTACTTATGTATGTTTGGATCGGATGTTTATGTTTAGACTGCATGTTTCCATGTTTGTGTGTTAGATCGGATGTTTGACTACTTATGTATGTTTGGATCGGATGTTTATGTTTAGACTGCATGTTTCCATGTTTGTGTGTTAGATCGGATGTTTGACTACTTATGTATGTTTGGATCGGATGTTTGTGTTTAGACTGCATGTTTAGGGTCATTAAAGATACAACTAGAACATAATGAAATCCATAAGTTCATAATGACACTAGGGTCATTAAAAATACAATTAGAAAAACAACAACATATAAATAGAGTATTGCAACACTATGCATTGCTCCTACCCCTACCCCTTCCCCTAGCTCTTCGGGGGTCTCTCTGCCGTGCTCGCTGCCGACCACCAAGGCTCGCAAACAAATTCTGTCCAACCTCGAGAATAGCTCCCCACTCCGCCACATTAGGATTTGCGATCCCATTCCAAAGTGGATGCAAAGGGGGTATAGGAAACTGATTCTGGTTGAAGTACAATCGAATGTAGTGGTTGTTCACATAGTGCAGTGATAAGAACATGGTTGGTGGCAAAGTACCTGGGTCCGCATCAATAGGCAATACAGTATAGGCATCATCGTAGCGGTTGGGTAGTGGACGGTTTCCATTATTGACATCAAACACCTGGTATGTGAAGACCATGACTGCGATGTTGTAGATGGTGGCAAACACGAACAAGTCCTCAGAATCCATCCATCGCCCCGGTGGTGCGTGACCCGCCTCGAGCCAATTGATGCGGTCAATGTGAGCTAGTGGACCACCATTATACAAGTTCTCGTACTTCCAAAGATGTTGTTGGATTTCTTGGACAATCGTCGATCTCATGAGCAGATAGTGACTATCATCCCCATAAATACAATGAGAAAGTGCCCTAAAACCACAATGGCCATCTGGACTAGGGTTGAAATCGCCTACCAGCAAAGGTCGAACAAACTCTGGAAAAAGCTCATCGATGTAAGGGTAAGAATATTGCCCTGGGGGGCTCTGGGATGAGTAATCTACAAAAATATACCAAACGGTCAAAATTACATGGAAAAAATTTACAAACATAAACCAATTACTACTAGATATTAAACCAATTACTCACCTGTATCATGCTCGTCGGATTCACCTCCACTCGATCGGGATCTGCCTCCACTTGATCGAGATCTGCCTCCACTCGATCGGGATCTGCCTCCACTCGATCGGGATCTGCCTCCACTCGATCGCCCCCTACCTCCACTCGAACCAGGCCCAGTACTCCTCGAACGAGACCGCTCATAATATGAACGAATGCGACTGGTGCTTGTTCTAGGGCGTCCTCTCGGATTCTCATTCACTTCCGGTTCCCTCACATTGTCCTCTGCTGGATGAAGCCCATAGAATAGGGCATCTCTTGCTTGTCTCACTGCTTCAGGACCTCTTTCTTCCACCTCAACAGTAAGACGCCTAAAGTGTTCTCGTTGAAGCTCAATTTCATCACTGACTTGTTGTTGACGTGGGGGGTTTTTATAATCCAAAGTCCGCCAAAATACATGCAACTCTTGAGCATAGAATTGACGTCCTTCTTCCTTAGCTTGAACAATCTGGCAAGCACACTTGAGCCCATGTGTCATCTGAAAATGACACGCACAACTGTCCTTCAACTCCGCCGCCCCATCTAACATCAGTTTGATTGCCTCAGAACTAACGACCCTCCTCAAAAACGTGCACGGAGCCTCAATTGCCCTACTCAGATTGCGGTTCAGTGACTTGTGCAGTTCATTCACCACTTCCAGAAACTGATGTTCCATGTAGTTGTGGTTCTTCGCAAAACAAGTGTCGATCGCTCCTCTACCAGACACAAGGAAAGTCTTGAATGAAGAGTGAGATGACTCAACTCTATTCGAGCTCGTGTTACCAAGATGAAACACATGGTTCGTGTAGCACATTGCCCACATTGTCTGATGAGGCAACCACTCACCTCGCACGTAGTCGACCATTTTTTTGTTCTTCACTGTCCAGACCCTCTCAAACTCATTAATCTTTTGAAGAAAACCCTCCTGAGTCCAACTCCATGCAGCTTTGTCGAAATATTTCTTCCATACCGCATGTGCTACCTCTCTTTTTGCAATTCCACCAAGTAACACTTCAAACTTTTGCTTCACACAGTTGTTGACGTGCCATAAACATAGTAGGTGGACAGTATGTGGGAGAGGGAAGACCACAGGAATAGAAGCAAGCAAACCACCTTCTTTGTCTGTCACAATGACATTCGGAACCGTATCACCGAGCAACCCTTTAATACATCGCAGCAGCCACTCATATGTTTCCTTTGTTTCCTGCTTACTAATTGCACATGCAATGTTGAAATTCTTCTTCACTGGAGTAACCCCAATAATCTCAACCCATGGCCAGCCGTACCTGTTGGTCTTGTAGGTCGAGTCAATGAGGATGACGTACGGCCATGCATGCAACATCTGAATGGACGTCGGGTGCGCAAAAAACAGATTAGTGAGCACATTATTAGAGTCCTTTTGCAAACAGATATGGTACCCACGATGTTCAGCTCCGTGAAGCGCAAACTGTATCGCATCCATTTCACCCATCTCATCCAATCTTGTCTTGGAATTTATGTTGTACATCTGTTTGATATCATGATGCACACCCCCTTCAGTATTGAGTGTCGTCTTCTGCTGATTTGGTCTCACCCCCGCCTTCCTCATTAATCTTAACCTCTCTTTTTCAGCCTCACTAAACTGTTTGTTGTGTCGGTGATGTTCTGGATACAACACCTTTTCATGGTTGTGAAACCCTCTATTAGCTCCGGTTTCACGCCTTGTCACTCCCACCATGACCCATGTGTTTGGACCATCCTTTTGCCATACTTCCTTTATACATATCTGAAACTGGCAACCAGTACCCTTCGAACTAATATTCTCACGCGTCTCCTTCGTAGGGTCTGGTTTATAAGACTTAACGATCCTACTACTTCTGTCGCAATACATACAGAGGGCAGTAACAGGATTCTGTCCAGCAGTATTCGGTTTCCATGATCCTCTAACAATAAAGAACCCACACTGCTGAGCGATTGTTCTTGCAGCTAACTCAACTAACTCCACACTTGCATAATGGATCCCATTCTCAAATTCATGTGTGTAATCATGATCGGCCGGTAACAACTCTGACATTTTTCCTACAGTTACAATATAATATATCAATATTCCTGTGAACCTAAACGCTAATTTCAATTCTTAACCGCTAAATTCAACTCCTAAACTCTAAATTCAATTCTTACACGCTAAATTCAACTCCTAAACTCTAAATTCAACTCCTAAAATCGAATTTTTCCGAAAAATTGCAAAAACAGACTGTGAGCCGAAAATTTCCGGTGGCCGGAACCTGGCCGGGCCGAAAATTTCCGGCGGCCGGAACCTGGCCGGGCCGAAAATTTCCGGTGGCTGGAACCTGGCCGGGCCGAAAATATCTTGCGGCTCAGCCTGGTTCCGGCCGCCGGAATTTTTCGGCTCGGCCAGGTTCCGGCCACCGGAAATTTTCGGCCCGGCCAGGTTCCGGCCGCCGGAAATTTTCGGCCCACCGTCTGTTCGTTTCAAATCGTCGGAAAAATTGTTCGAAACTACAAAAAAATTACGCACCTGCTTAGTGATGATTCATTGATGCGTGTACGCAGTATATGTCGAGGATAGGCTTTCCCGATGATTTTCCGGCGACTTTTCCGGCGAGCGTTGAATTTTTCTGATTCAATATGTTCTCTGAAAGTTGGATATGTTGTAGATTGTGAAACTCCTTACCCTACTATGTATATATATACTTTTTTTTTTTTTTTTGGTTGGCGGCAAATAGCAATTTGATTGGCGGCAAATAGCAAGCCCCTTATTTACCACCTTGGATATACACGAAGCTAAAGCATATCAAGCCTAATTGCTTTGAGATCATAATATTATTTTTTTTGTTTCTTTTTTACATAAAAATATATGCTGAAAACAAATGGTTGGCGGGAGACCGGGAGTGTTATAAAATTTAAATACCAACTATAAATACCAAATAAAGCATATCAAGTATTTCTTAATTTCAGTTAGTATTTTGGAGTGGGACGAATCAAGAGAGGTAAGTTCCCATTGTTGTCCTCTCATATGCTTTTGTTCTGGTTTGAAGAGGTTTTTGGTTTATGAATGATTTAGACAATTACATTTGTCATTTGTGTGGTAATTTCACATGAATCATTGTTCGAAACATTTTTATCTCAGCCATTGAAATCTTTCTTCAAGGTTTACTCAAACATCAACTGAAAATTGACTACTACGAATCAAATAGGGTAAATAGCTAGCCTTCTTTTCCAATTCATATTGTTTACTATTTTTCCATCTTATTAGTCTAATATTTGTTTATTCCCTCTATCAATTTGACAGACTTTCTTTTCCCTAACTGGATATTCAAAAAAAAATTCTTTCAACTTTTTTGACAGGTTAAGATATAATGTTGATCAGAAGCAAGCAAGTTAGTCACGAAGAAATTTGAAACGACAATATGAATACTTTGTTTTGTAATGTAGATTGGTAGTAATGAAAATCGGTGTACATAACCTATATAAATATTTTACATTATTGTAATTATTGCCTATATCCTATTAGATTATTGATTTTTTATGTTGAATAAAATAATTATCTATTGTTTTTGAATTATCTATATTGTACAAATGGTAATAATTTGTTTATGTGGACACGTATTAATATTAAGACCTAGAAATATTTTAATTTTTAAAAATTATGTAGTTATACCTATTCTTCGTAGCTAGAAGTATGAAATTTAGCTTCAAAGTAATTCCATGGCAAGTGACTAGATTTAGCTATATCTTAATTTTAACTTGGCTAAACATCTCGATGATTCTGCTACATCATTTGCATATCGTGGCAATAAGTATTTTGTCATTTGCTATATTATACTTTTCTTGTAGCTAAAAGTACATGTTATTAGCTATGCAAGTGAATAAAAATGTGGCTAACTCTTTAGGTGCGCCACTTTTAGCTACACAGGTTACAAATTTTTTTTTTTTTTTGTAGCTGTACCATTTATAGCCACAAATCATTGCATGGCTGCATATGCATTTTCTTGTAGTGATAGATTGGATTGGTTTGAAAATACGATAAAATGAGGATTTTTTCTTCAAATATCGTACTTATTGGATGGATTAAATTGGATTGAAAATTGCCATCTCAACCTTGCGGTGCAATTTGCTGACAAATGAGTGATTTTAATTAGGCACTGATACTGTACGCGACAAAATCACTAACCAACCAATATCAAGCTGAAACGACGAGAAACTGTTAACGAAACAGGATTAACGGACAAAAAGGCAGATGTGAACACTGAAACGATTAGAAACTTTTATTCTGACCCTCAAATATTCACCCATGTATGAATATTGGGGCTCTAACAAGTTCACGATCGATGACAAACAACAAAAGACAGTATAATAACACACAACATGACATGGTTAACACAACACATGCAGTACACAGAAGAGTAATGATATGATATTATATATGTGCTGATCTTTCATTAGCAGGATAGGTTAGACCCCGGCTTGACCCCGAAGCGCTTGCAGTACTTCTTGTAGAACTTCACCCGAGATTCAACCGCCGGGCGGTTCCCGCCGTTGCACTCCCCGCCGTTGATGGCTCTGATGGTGGCCGCGAACCCTTTCTTCAGCACCGGGCGGACGCTCTTCTTCCAGAACCACAGCGACGCCTTCCACGCGATGACCTTGTTCTTCGCCACGATGTCGGGATTCTTCAAGCCGTCGAACTTGTTGGCCTTTCCACATGGCCCGTAGTTGTAGTTCCACGTCAGCTGAAGTGGGCCCCTCCCGTAGTACTGCTTCCCCGGGGCGCACGGCCACTTTGTCGCCTTCCGGTCGCAGTAGGTCGCTTTCTTGATCTCCTCGACGTAGCACAAAGCTGCATGCATGCATCGTCGTCGTATGATCAATACATCAACTCCATAGAATTAGATTACGTACGTCCAATGCATTAAACAATCTAATTTTTTTTTATGTAGAAGTGTTTTAGTGATGAAGTGTATTATCCTATAAATTTTTTTTATAATTTTAAAGTACATATTTTGACTATAATTGTAAGTGAAAATCACAATTCTACGCAGAAGTGTTGATGAAATTTAACATTTAACATGCGATTTTGACTGAGTCGAAATGTGAAACTTACATCCGGTCTCGTGGGTGACGTGGGCGAAGAAGGCGGCGATCTCGCGCTTGGTGGCGGCGTCGGAGGATTGCTTGCCGAACTCCGGGTAGGACTTGGTGGCGGTGAGGAAGGCGGCTCTGGTGTAGAATCGCTTCCCTTTGCAGGTTGATCCTGCGTTCTTTATTATGCTGTTGAAGAAGGCCGCCGTCACCACCTTATCCACCGCAACACCTAATTTACCTGCAGCCTCGCGGCCATTGATATCCTCCTCCTCATCCGAGTCCAAATCCGAATAGGACTCATCCGATGGCGAAAGTGATGATTCAGTATCATCGTCTTCTTCGTCGTTTTCATGATCAGTTGGCATTACTATGTAACCTGTCTCATCATTCTCGTCCTCGTCCTCGAGCAAGGCTTCATCATCATGTTGTTCGCTCTCTAGCTCCATATCGTCCTCGAACAAGCCTTCATCGTCGAGTTGTTCGCCCTCTAGCTCCACATCGTCGTCGTCGTTAGGCATTGAGGCTTCGAGTAGATCTCCATCGGACTCGTCGGGGCGGTGGAAACAATCAGCCTCGGTGGTAGTAGGTGCTGCATCTCCTGACGCGGCGGCGAGGATCAGCGGGAGAGCTATGGCTAGGAGGAGAAAGAGGAAGGGTACTATTGTTGACAACTTCGCCATGTTTGGTGAGATAGTTGGGATGTGTTTGAAACGACACAAAGAGTGTCCATTTATAGGCTGGGATAAATGTGTACTTGATTAAGGAATTTGGGTCATTATTAATCTAGTTTCTTATCCAACGTTAAATTGACAAGCTATGGCTAAGGGGACAGGTTGGTTGACAAAATTACTATAAATGTTTGCAATGATATCATTTGGTGTTAGCTTCACGGGATATATTTAGTTTTGATTATATTTCGTTAGCTTCGTGTTTGATCAACCACTATGATTCGTGACTATAGATAAGATGACAAGAACATTATCCAAATAATAACTTTGGTCCATGTTTCCATCTCATTGATTCATTCAAACACATATACTATATTTGGCATCTGTGACTCTGTATCTGCAGCTGCCAAAGTCTTCCGCTTAGATGATTTCTTGTTCCAAAAGTTACTTAGTTGGAGCACTAAATTGAAAACTTGCCTTTCATATGGACACCTACCTGTTACTTCACAGTTTGCACATATATCATGTGGACGTATGCATTTTTGAATAGTTAAAGTAGAGAGGAAAATGCTGTCCACCTCACATCTGCAATTCTAATTGATCTTTATTCGTTGATTTAAAAATTGAAGAGAATGTTTTCCTTGTGAGTATATGTGATGAGGGACAGGCATAATAAGCGGCAATTTATGTTTGATTTGGTTAATTATTGGACTTTCAGCAATAAAGGGTAATTCTCAATGTTTTAAAAAATTTATCCTATCGTCCCCGGTTGGATCGAAAATATCGGGTATATATCTCACCAAATGATATGTAGTTTTAACTGTGTGACATTATTGAATAAGGGTTAAATCCCTTTTTTAGTATTACTACTGACTTTTACGGTATAGTCTTCGGTACGGTTTCTCAATAGCCAAATATGCCTTCGAGAACACTACAACAGGCCTCGAGTGGTAGTCGAACAAGGGATCACCCACTTCTCGGAACGAGCAACCACAAGGATTTAGCCATTTGGCTGTTTTGTGGAGGATTATTCGTAGAACAATTAGTAGAATCCGGGAATTCTATAGAGCTGTCACCGCACCCGTGCCGGCATTATACGTGGTCGGTTCAATTAGATGGATTGATTCTAAATCATTGGTCTTGATTTGATTAGATAATAAACATATAATAAAAATAAATTGAAAATCAAAAACAAAAAATTCCCCGTTCATGATTCCTTTTCTCAATTTACTTTTCTTCTCCTCTGAAAATCCCAATTATGAATCTCTCCCCACCGGCTCAAATCACTTCAACGATCACCGCCGTTTGGCCACCCATCGCAACCATCGTATTGCTGTCAGCCTGTCACCCCGCCTTCTTCCTCCCCTCTCTGAATATCATAAATCCGAACTCTTTCTTTCTGTGCTGCAAATCACAATCACCATCACAACCGTTGCGGCTAGCTAGCCTGCCATCACCAAGATTTAGAGTTGCTACCAGTAAAATTAATACAACTTTGAGGAGCAAATAGACCTTTTGATATGATATATTCAATTTTGTCTCCACCATCAAATCAACTAATTCATCAATTTCTTTTAATACATAAAGTGATTCATCATTTTTAACACAATGATAATAACGGTGGAGATAGACATAATTCGTGGATTTTATTTTATACTTTGTAAAAATTGGAGATAAGAGCTACACGTTTATAATTACATTCATGATAATACTACAACAACATATTCAATGTAGTGAAATATAAAATATGTAGTGAAATATAAAATATGTTCGTTAATAACTACCTAAGCCAAAAAAAAAACGTAATGAAATATAAAATATGTTCGTTAATAACTATCATGTTATAGATTCAACTCATATATACTATAATTTATTATTTTTTTCATATTTTCATACTCAAACTATTATAGAATATTCTTTAATAAACAAATCGAAGAAGATAATAATCAAATGTGAAATTTGCATGGATTTTTTCTATAGATATGGTCTTACGGAAATCAATCTTCAGTTTTCTTTGGTATTCACGGTAAAAAAAGTAATAAATAAAAACTAACTACCGTGAAGAAATTGGTTAAGAAAAGAGCCAATAGGTTAAGCCGGTTTTGGTTAAGTAGTGGTTTTAAATCTAAGGCTGTGATTTAAATTAGAACATCTGACGGCTGCATATATGCCGGCACCCGTGCAGGTACGGCATGTTGCTTTGTCCACACAATCCTCCATTAATATACAGTAGAGTTTTGTAACTTTTTTCCATTTCAAATTTCCTGCAATGAAAGTGAAAGTAGGAAGAATATTTTTGTCTTTACAATTAATTATTTATTTCATAAAAAATATCAATATCAAGACTCCAACCCGGGTCTCTTCAGAGAAAGATAGCAATTATAACCAATTATACTAAATGTATTTGTTGTTCCTTTTTTAATACAAAACATACATGTATTTAAACTGTGAAAAGCAGAGAACTTTTCCATCATGATTAATAAGTGCACTAAGTCTACTATATGTATTTTCATGGTGCTTAATACTTCAATTTTTATAGTACAGTTTCATTTAATTTTATCAATTTTAGAATTCATGCTCTCTCTTTTATTTTCGCTAAAGTTAAATTGATAATTGGCTAACATGGAAGAAACTATTTCCTTTACTATGTGTTGTGTCCTTGCATTTTTCAATATAAATTTAAATTTTGTGCCTTTTTTTATCTTTGTTCTTATCTCTTTCTAATTTTCTCCGAAATTCCCTCCATCGTGCAATAGTTTGCGTGCTTTCACTTCCCAGTATAAGGAGCATTTGAAAATCAACATTCCGATATCTTTTGGCACTGCAGTTTTATTCTTGGGGATTTAAGCTGGACAAGTAGAAGATTTCAACTCTCATATCAATCCATGGCCAATAGAATGGAGTTCAATCAAGTAGTTATGGCATGGCCTTGATTATCTCGCTCGATTCCTCTGCACTGGCATCACCCAATGGTTCTGTCTCTCCCCGATGTACTATCAGAAGAACTATTTTGCTGCTTCTATTGCTGAAGGCAATGTTTGATCAGTTATACCTTTCGCCTTTACTCCTCTTCCTATACCAGGCATTGACCTTTAATAGGTTTTCGATTTCCGATCAAGGTTAATCTCTTTACACATGTAAGTTATTCGTTTCTTCTCTATGTCTCATGGTTTTATCTTTCTGATTAATAACAAAGCGACTTTTATTTTCACGTTGTCTCATGAGCACAACATGCATAATATCTATTTATTTTGATCTTATTGCCTGAAACGATGCTTAAAGCTTGGGGGATCTCCTGCGTGATTTCTCCTCTTTCTGTTATTAGGTTTCAACTTCAATGTGTTTCTATCTTCATATTAGGTTCATCGAATTGAACTGGCAGGCTATTATTTACTTCCCGGTTTATCTAAGTTTTTTTGTTTATGAATGATTTATTAAATATAGAAAATGAATTTGAACGATGGTTTGGGTACTATATTTGTTTGTAAGCAAAAGAGATGTTTGTGTAGAACATGGCAGTTGTACTTTGCTAGAGCCCTGTCCACTTTGTTGTGTGTTTCATGTACTTCATTTTTGTTCTTTGCTTAGCTATTGAAATAATAAAATAAGATCAAAATGAGAAAAAAGGTTTCTTTTCGATTACAATATTTCCGCTCATATTTGATTTTGTGATAACTAATGTTCTCCGCAACCATAATTTTCCTCATTAATTTTTATTCTTATCTCACTAATCAAATTTTGATATTGTTTTAGAATTATTTAGAAATTGAGCTTTCATGCAACACTCTAGGAGTTTGAGGTGTTGAACTTGGAGTAGAAGAGTTAGGATTGAGTTTGAAAATGAGAGTGGTGGGGGGAAGAAAAATTCAACTGTAGCATGTTAAGGCAGAGAAGAGGGAGTTACCGAGGGTAATGATCGAATTGAGGAGGGTGTTGAAAGACGCGAAAGCAAAACTGGAGCAGTTAAAGAGAGAGAAGTGAGAGATGATGAGGATATTAATAAAAATGGAGAGGTTATTGAAGGACATGGAAGTGTACTGAAGCATGTGAAGGCATACAAGGGGGGAGATGAGCATATTAATGGAATTGGAGATGAGTTTTGGTTTTAGCGAACTTATTATAACTAGCCTTGAGGAAGATGAGTTGGCAAAACATAGGAAGAGGATTGAGGAGTTGAAGAGCGAGTTGACAAAAACCCTAATTGGAAGAGAAATTGAGGGTCAGAGAGAAGGTCCATCAAAGTAGCAGAAATGGAGTTGCAGAAGGAGGATTAGAAAGTGAATGTTTGGTTGAAACATATGCTTCTTGAGATTGAAGATAGAGTAGATAAAAATTTGGTCGTTCAATGGAGAGTGGTCGCTATTGGATCATTAGGTTTATAGTTTTTGCAGCTACCACAACCTATTTCTATCTTAAAACGAGTAGTCATTGATTGATTTAATGAAGTAGGTTGATTCTTTATTCAACCTACTGGAACTGATAGATAAGGACTGTCTAATTTTGCGTCATATTACTTTGATCGAGTCTATTAGTATATTGGAGGTAACCCAATTTACTTTGATCGTTTGCTCTCAAGTTTTGATGGTCCACTCTTAGCCGAGTTGTAAGTATATAGTTGACTTGAACCTACAACTATCCATTTCTTTTTTATTAGTGGCATATTGCCCCCAAAATGAGAGAATTGAACCATTTACGTAGGATTGTGAGGTTTTAGATTCAGTTTCAAACTATCTATGGGCCGTGTGGGAATTCTAGTGAGCTTTTATACTCTATCTTTCTTAACAATCAACTAACCAATAACATATTAACTGGGCTTAATTATCATTATGAAAATGAGATCAATCATACATTTTTATGTTTTATTTTCTCAAATGATGATGATATTTCTCTGAATGTTCGACCTATATATTCTTTCTTTATGTATCATCTCGATCGAAAGATTGCCAATAAAATTAAACAGGTTGATAGACTTTAACGTAACATAAAAAGTATAAAAAATAAAATATAAACATTCCGGCCAACGGGCCGGATTATAAGCTAGTAAATAAAAGCCAAATGAGAAAGCTTGAAGCCCCATTTCAAATTTACTGCATCCAGAGTGAAAGTAGGAAGGACGTTTTAGTCTTCACAATTCTTTTTTTTATTCATTAATAAGACACTTACTAGGATTCGAACCGTGACCACTTTAAAGAAAAGCAAAGATTATAACCAATCACACTAAGTACATTTGTTGTATCTTTTTAAATTAAAACATATAATCGCTGAGAGGAAAAAACCCTTCCTCCATTTAAAATTTCTTGCCCTTGTAGGAAGGGTAGAATAGAGAGTGTCGATTTTTTTCTTTTTCCTCTGTGGAACGGGCCAACTTACCGTACACATGCGGATTTAAACGGGTCCAGGAGTGTCAATTTTTTTCTTTAAGTCCTTTTATTTCTCCGTGGTGGTAAAATATATATGAAAAGGCAAAAAGAATACTCCTTTTTATTGCTAAAAAGAAAAAAATAACAATAAACTAATGCATGGATTCTAATGGGCTAACCGCTAATCATAAAATAAAAGTGTTGAATGGGTCTGACCTACACGTGATTTGGCCATCAAGTAAAACAAATGAACATCATGGGTTTGTCATTCTAAAACAAGCTATTTTCTCTAGCATAATATCTATTATGTTAGTGGCTAAAATATAATGTACTTTAAAGTTATTCAATGGTTCAACCTCGACAACCCAATTAGTCCAATTTTTATCATTTCAGATATATATATATTATGTAATTATTTGATATCATAATGATTAAATTATAGTTTATATTATAGGGAATCGTTTGGTATTTGTTAGTAAAAAACTAAACAGAAAGATCTATTTGGTTATTTTTAACATTAAAACGATCCTAAACATTTTCAGTTTCCTTTCGAAATTGTATAGTTTTATTCCCGAATCAGTGATGTGCAAATGGTGAATTGCAGTCATCTCTTTTCTTTCTTTATTTTTTATTTTCAAATAGAAAATTTAAAAGTAAAGAATAATTAGAGTTTGGCATGGGTCGGTCAAACAGGCTGAATTTCAAGTTTTGGTCCGTTTTGATCAAGTCTAATTTATAATCACATGGTTCCCTGATACCCGATAAAAATCTCAATCCAAACCTGTTTGGCAGGTGAGTTCGTGTTTACCACCATTTTCTAGGGATATAGGAACGGTGGTTCCTATCCCAAATCGTGTTGTTCATTCTTGATCTCTTTAGATTTTATCATGGCTTGGCAAAAAACCAGAAAGCACAATGATGACAAGATGAAAGTTTTATAAAGAAAATTAATCGGCCAACCGGCTGAGTAAAAGCTAGCAACGATTGTGAGATGCTCATTTCCCGAAAACCGACGGGATAGGCGTTTTTTACTCGATTTTCTGGAATTCGGTTTCTATAAAACTTACTCCACCTCATCATATTACCAGAAACAATATTGTTTGACAAGGTAACAGGTACTTGATTTTGGTTCATAAGGCTGATTTTTGATTCGTTGCATCATTCATGTCTCTTTCCTACTAAAATTCACTATTTTTATCACGTGTTTCCCAAAAAAAAAACTATACAACAATAAGCTATACACTCCATTACATTATCAAATTTCATACTTCACCTTCCTCCTGCCAATGACCGGGGCCTAGGCTAGTATTTTGAGATTAGAAGATTATTATGCAAATTATTAGAAATATTGGCTAAAGCTCTCCACCTCCTCAGTCAGTCGTGAATGGAGATGTGGGCTAATCATGAAAGGAGGGGCCAACCTAGGTTGACCGAACCACTAGATATTGGGCCTGTATTAATTGGCCCAAACCTACCAAGCCCATATAAGACCAAGAAGCCGTTCGGACGCACGACCTCAAATCAATTTTCCGATCCGTATTTGCCGCCAAACGCTCTCACCATCGTTTGGGCAGCTGGAAGGAAACACTCTTCCTTAAACTATATGCTTTCTAATTCTCTTCATGAAACTTCATCCCTTCCATGCGCCATGTTTCTGCTCTTCTCCTTTGGAATCAGATCTCTACGGAGTTTGATTCAGAAAGCTAATGCGTCGCCTCTGCAGTATGGAAATGCTCTGAATTTTTACTGTATAATGATAAATTTTTGGTGTTCTTGATCGGTGGTCAATTGCTAGGAGCGCTAGGCCATATCAGACTGTTCATCAACACGGTTTATATGTGGGTTTTGATCAGACCAGTTTCACGTCTTCGAATGACTTAATTGGGTCGATGCAGAGGACGACAGATGGTTGATGCACATAAACCGTTCGATAAAAGGACTGTTAGAACCCCTTTTGTCGTTGAACATTTATGGTTTCTGGGTTTCCCCTTTGATAATGAAGGCTGGTTGCTGGTGCTCTTGAGTCTTAATAATGGAAGTGGACCTCCGAGATAAAGAAAGGGAATCACCATGGCGAGGAAATCTCTCCCTGTTTCTCAAAATATCCATGTTATCTATAGGCTCTGCCTGAGAACCCATATATCATATGATGAATCGGAAACAATAAAAGAAAGTTTGCAAATTTCCTATAAAAAATAAAGCTGCTGCTTTCCAACACTTGTGATATACCTTAAATTTTTATCACATCATATTCATAATCTATATATGGTATTCAATATATTCTACATACTAGGAACATCTGCAGGCCCTGCAACCAAATCACCCACCAACAGCCATCCCCCATGAATTCACGCTCGCACCATCCTGCAACGTCTCTTGAACAACATACCCATGATGATGTTGATGAAGTTGTTCGTGATTCTGATGATGATGGTGGTGATGGTGATGGTAATGATGCTGATGTTGTTGCTGTTCTTGTTCTTCCTGCTGATCATCAGCCTGTTGTTGCTGTAATTGTTGCTGACCGCAATGAAACTGCAACAACATTGGATCACTGTAAACATCCAGACACCCCACGGCCATCATGGCCGCCGAATCAATGTTGCTCTCCACCGTACTCTGCTGCTGCGGATCCTGCTGTTGTTGTTGATGCTCCTGTTGTTGGTGTTGCTGTTGGCAGATGGCGAGCTGATGCAGGACAAGCCCCAATTCAGCCTCGCCGTACTCGATCTGGCGCTGGAGCTCTCGCACGATCCTGTAACACCCGCCAACAGGGTCGCTGGCTCGAACGTCAGACTGGATTATGATTGCTCGCATCGCCTCGTCCTTCTCTGCTTTCGTCGAGAGATTCTCTATGATCTTGGTGATCTTCCTCACCCCAAACAGCTTGTGCGCATTCAGGAACTGGCGCTGGCGGTCGTGTGGGAAATAAGGGGCCAAGACGCAGTCAGGGGCGCACTTCCTGCGCTGGTACTTGCACGCTGCGCAAGCCGGGCTCGTCCCGTTGCTGCTGCTGCTGTTGTTGTTGTTGTTGCCGCCGACGATTCTGTTCTTGATGACGTTGGTTTTGTTGTAGCTGGTGTTGCTTGTGGCTAGGGAAATGGTGGTGGTGGTGGTGGTGGTGTTATTGGTGGTGTGGGTGGTAATGCTCATTATTATTGTTATGGTGATGGAAGGTGATGATAGGGGGAGAGTTTTTTTGGGCAGCCGCGGTGCCGGCGGGTGAGGTTGTGCCGGGGAGAAGTTTTTGGCTTTCTGGTTTTCCGTGTTTGAATGGAAACGAGGGGCAAAAGGGAAATGGGAGATGAGGAGAAATGGGAGGAGACCAAGGACACATAAAAGAGGTAACGGATTTTTCTGTAGGGAGGCTATTTTTAGGCAATTGGGGGGTTTTTGGAAGAGAAAGGAAGGCCTAATTGTGGAGAGAAAATGGTCATAGGTAGAGAGAGAAAGTGAGAGTGGAGAGAGAGAGTTAAGTAACGATTAATGGTGGTGATAGTTTTTGAGGGTTTTGGGATGGGATTAGGTGCTAACCCTTATAGGGGTTAGCACCGTGATAACTATCAAAAATCACTACGGATTATTATAAAATCAATACAACATCTAAGCTAAATCACTACTAATTCAAACTAGTAGTAGTTTTTCCCTTGGTTAGGACGGTGATAACTATTGTACAAATAGCACCGTAACCGTTTTGGATCAGACTGGATCCGACGGTGAGATTACAATGACAGCTGTATCTTAATTGTACTGTATTAGTTATCGGGAATAAAGATTTAGTTTTTCTTTTTCTTTTTTTAATTGTCACTTGTTTAACAGGTCTTGTTATGATGGAATTTTGTTTTTGAAAGAGGTCAAAAGGGATAACATTGGTTTAATTAACAAAGAAATAAAAATTGATTAGTTGGGGTTGGTTTTGGATTATGAATTACTGTTGAGTAGAATAACTAATTACATGGCTGGCATAATTCATTTGGTTATTTACATGTAGAATTAAGCAAAAGATTGGGATATTATTAATTTGTTTTTTTTAGGGTGTTTGAGGTTTTGCTATAATTAGTAAATACTCTCGGTCAATATAACTAAATTAGACCATGTTTGATCCATTAAAATTAATTATACATATTTACATACTCTTGAAAACTATTTTAGCACGTGTTGCTTATATTTGCATGTTATACTCTTCTAATCCATGGTAACCAATCATTAAGGTTGTAATGAGTCTTTATTTAGAATTTACTAGAACAACAAAACATTAAGTTCACACCAGACCGAATCAATATTAGAATTGATTCAGACAAAGATCGAAATGTGACATTTTATTCCAATGCTCAAATTTTCTCAAATTTTCTTCAATTTCTATGACTCTTATATCAATCCAACCTAATACCAGATCGGACCAAATAATGCCCACACCCTTACCAATCACTCGATCAAACCAAAAGAGAGAATCATGTGCCCAGAGTTCATTCTTCACAAACACTGGTTTTTATACATCAATTCTATCTGCCTGTAATAGACTCTTATAGCAGTCTTCTCTTATGATTTTGGCAAAACTAGATTTCCCTATTCGATAATATGAGTCGATGCCAATCATTGTCAAACGAGCATCCATCAACATCAGTGACTACCAGAACATGTATAATAATGTAGAATGTCATCTACTTCTTGAGCAAAGCTACAAGTTACCGTCACTACACACGAAAATGAAAGTTCTACAGGATTTCATCTACGCTCTACATTTCCATATAGTCAGAACTCCTGTTTACTACTAACCGAAACAAACTGATCCCTGGTGGCTCTTTAACCGTTGTAAGGGAATAGGAAACACAACTGCCTTCCTCCTTTGGTTGGACACTAGGTTAGTTCATGGAAAAATGCTCATCTTATGGCATCACCTGCAAATCAAACCTAAAGAGTGAGAAAATGGAAGAGCCATTGACAACAGGGAAGAGATTATATATCGTTCACCATTCCGCAGGCAGCATTTGGTTCAAGAAATTGGAGGCAACCATCATTCATTCATTCTTCAATACATCATCCTAAAGCATCTCATTTCCAAAAATGAACAAAATGTTCCATCTCGTACCTTTGTTTGTTTGGTATCAGCGGGTACGAAGCAGTCACGGATCAGAATTGATAAGGTCTTCAACAGAGTTTTTGTAGTTGCCAATCAAGTCGCTGGTAATCAACTATCAAGATTAGAACAGGTCTCCTCCCAAGCGTTAAGTATAGAGACCTAAACAGGGAGGCTCGAAGATAATGTCACATTCCAAACCTACCTTCGTTGATTAAGCAACTGCTCAGTTTCTTCCAGCTTTTTCTTCTGTCCTTCAACAGTCTGCATTCCAAACATCCGAACAATATATGAACAAAAACTCTCAAAGTCAAGAAACTCTTAACAATTAAAACAACTCCTGTGATTTGTCCATCGAGAACAAATGAAACTAGGTTACTTGAACATTTGACAAAACCCTAAACCAACAACCAATTCATCTATTAGTTCTGCAAGAAAACTTGTTCTAGCTCTAAAATGAGTCCATTCATCAATGATGGATCCAAGTTACAAAAATCAACACGATCACCAAAGAACTATCTCGTACAACAAGGTTCAAGATTCAAAAGAAGTTCCACGGAATTAGTAATTACCATAGACTTGGAGCTGATTGAGCTGGATATGGAGTTCAACAGCTGCTGGCACTTCTCAAAGTGAATGTTCAACTCGTTAACCTGATCTTCCCCATAGCAAAGATCACACTAGTAAATAAACACAGCAGAACATCAAAATCTGCAACAGAGAGAGAGAAGGAAACAAACCAAAGCATCAGAGTGCTGATCTCGAGTCCCATTCTCAATAGCATCAGCCAATTTCTCCACCAGCTGCAAAGACAGCAACGAAGTCCTTTAACTTTTCCCTGAAAACAAATGAAACCCAACTGACCCGATAAAACCCAAGACGTTACAGGGGAAAGGCGGAAATGGGATGCCAGCGATTGCTGCGGCGGAGGCTGCGGCGGGGTCTGCTGTTGAATCAAACGCTGCGGCGGCGACTGCAGCGGCTGAAACTGTTGTTGTGATGGTGGTGGCTGCTGGACTAATTGTTGCGGCGATTGCTGCTGAAATTGTTGTTGATTGAATGGCTGCTGGACTAATTGTTGCGGCGACTGCTGCTGAAACTGATTGAATTGCTGTTGCTGCGGCGGCGGTGGCGTAGGTTGCTGATGGAGGAAGTACTGGTCTTGATTCGAATGCGCGGGGGAATTCGCGTGAGCAGTCATGTTTGGGATCATCGTCCACCCTCCCCCTCCTCCCATTCCTCCACCGAATTGATCCATGCTTCTCTCTTTCGCTGTTTCTGAGATGCTATATTGGTTTTCCCGGCGAAGAACCTGGGGAAATTTTGGGGGTAAGGAGCAGGCAGCAGGGAGAAGATCAGAAGAAGAAAAAGAAACAGTTCGATAGCAAGAGAGACACCGTTTTAGTGAGGTGTTCGAATTGTCGCCTGCCGGTTGGTAAACTTTTTATGTAGTCACTATTGTTTTACACAATTACGAATTTAATCTTCGTATCTCGTATATATTAATAATTTGCATAGTTACCGGTAAGTTACGTATAAAATAAGTACAAGAATTTTACTTCCTATCTAAACTAATGATGTGCCTAATAGTACTTCAATGGACATTAAAAATGAAATACAGGTTTTATACATGATTAGTACGTAAGCAATCAAATAGATGGGAAATAATATGGAAACAAAAATTTTAAACACATAAAATATATACATCCATATATACATGTATTAAACGAAATCCTTACTAACTATGGCTATTTCGGTAAGAAAATGTGTGTTCAACTTTGAGTATATACGACTTAACTAAATAGTGTTTCATTCCACTAGTCATGTCAATTCTGTGTAGCTAAATAAGGTAATACCTATCCTGTAAGTAGCATTGGACAGTAGGGGTGGCAGTTCGGTTATTTTGGTTATAACCGATAATCGATCAGCCGGTTATCGGTTAACCGAAATACCCACCCCTCTACCGAAAACCGACCCAAATAGGCTTCGGTTTCTCGGTTATCTCGGTTACCGGTTAACCGAACCACTTTTAAGACCAAAAACCATTTCGTCCAGTCTCCGATAACCGACCAAAGTTCAGTTACTTCGGTTACCGGTTAGTGGATAACCGACCGGTTATCGGTTTAACCGACCGGTGAACCGGTAACCGGTAACCGAACGGCCACCCCTGATATGAATTTTGATTTTATTTTATATTTGGACATTCTGCTTGTTTTTTATCCATTCTATCACAATTATTTTTAATATTTAACTCATGTTTATGTTATTTTTACTTGGCCACAAAATAAATTGTTATAACTTAATGACTATAACTCACTACAAGCCTCCATTTATTAAGTAAATTATATTTAGGATCATTTGATTAGAAGTCTTTTTCTCTTGTGCTTTCATGTAAAAATCAAGAAAAAAATAATCAAAATAAATCATTGAAAGAAGACTCTCTCTTTCCCTTTATCTCTCTTTCGTTCTCTAAAGGAAAACCCTTCACGATATCGATGGCAGCCGTCACCGACGGTGCGGCTGCTGTCGGTGACGGTCGTTCATGGGTTTCATTATTTGGGGTTCCGGAGGATAATCGCTTGGAGTACTACGAGTCTGAGTATGTGAATGGCTCGTTAAGGATCCCTCGGGAGGTGATTGAGGAAGGTGCTAAGAGGTGGGAGCACAGCCTTGTCAGCCAGTTCATTGGTAAGCCAGCTTCACTCTATTCGATTCGTTACAGGGCGAACTGGATATGGGGCAAGAATGGTGAAAATAGGGTCTCGTGGATAGGAAAGAAGTTGCTTCTGTTTCAATTTCCGAACGCTGAGATCTGTTAGTGGGTGTTTGAGAATGGTCCTTGGCACCATCGTGAGAATCTTGAGTTTTTGCGTCGCTGGGAACCAGGAATTAGCCCTCTAGCCATTGATAACACAGTGTTGCCTATCTGGGTTCGTTTGTCTAACCTTCCATCTAAGCTTACTTCTAAGGTTGGGCTGGGTAGGGTTGCGAGCTCTCTGGGAAGGCCACTGTGTAGGGATAATTCAACAAGATCTGGAAGGAAGGTGGGGTTTGTTCACATCTGTGTTGAGGTTAGGGCTTTAGATAAAAGGGTTTCGAAGCTGAATATTACCCCAGATGGGTTGCCTGAAATCTTTGTGGATGTGGAGTATTGCAATTAGCCACAAGTCTGTGTGAAGTGTGGATGTTTTGGACATGATTGTGCTGCTCCTCGTGGACCTAGTAAGCAGGTCTGGAAGCCTCGAGTTCCAGTTATTGGTGAGATTGTTCCTACGAACACAGAATTAGCAGTCGCTGCTGACAAAAGTGTGAGGGTGGACATTGCTGAAGGTCAGGTGGAGACAATTGGAGTGGTAAGGCAGGTGGAAGTTACTCCTCCACCAGAAGCTGGGTTAATTGATGAGGAAGGTTTTACATTGGTGGTTAATCGTCGGCAGAAAACTAAAGCTGGGTCATCAGGTGTGAATCAGGGGTTTAGGCGGACCTTGTTGGATGATAAATCATTTCCTCGGTTGCAGCAAAGCTGTTCAAGCAGTAAGTTTGAAGCTCCTCCCCCAAGAGGTCGTGGAAGGGGGAAGAAGCAGGGTAAATGAACATTCTGAGCTGGAATGTCAGGGGCTTTAATGCTCCTGATAAGCACTTAGCTGTGTTAAAACAGTTAAGGAAATTTAAAGTAGATACAGTTGGTTTGTTGGAAACTCGAGTATTAGTAGAAAATAGTAAAAAAATAATATAGGGTGTTTTTTCGGATTGGCAGCATTTGGATAACTATACTAAATCTAAGTCTGGGAGAGTTTGGATTTTCTGGAAATCTGGATTGAAAATCACACGCATGGAAGAAGGAGAACACTATTTGAAGATATTGGTTGCTGAGCAATCCCCCTTCATTGTGTTGTTTGTTTACAATCCTAATAAGGAAGTGGAGAGGAAGATTCTGTATAGAGAACTGGTTACGCTTAAAGAAGATTCTATTCCTATGATCATAATGGGACATTTTAATGCCATCAGCGAAGTAAATGAAGCCTCTAATGTGGAGCAAGTTACTACTAGTATGCTGGATTTTCAGGAATGGTTGAAGGATATGGAGGTTGTGGACCACAAGGTTGCAGGAACATGGTTTACGTGGTTGAACAAGCAGAAGGGTAATCCGATTGCACGTAGGATTGACAGAATCTTAATGAATGAAGCCTGGCTCTACAGTTTCCCCTGTTAGTTCAGCGAGCACAATCCTCTTGGTATTTCATATCACTGTGGTTTGTTGTTGCATACTGCTCCTCAATTATGTTCCCTGTCTAAGCCGTTTAAATACTTCTTATTCTGGCAAGCACATCCTCAGTATTTATCTATTATTCAAGAGGCATGGAAGAAGTCATTTAGTGGCTATCCACATTTTGTTTTCTATAGTAAGTTGGGTCAGGTAAAGTCTGGTTTAAAGAAGCTTAATAGAGAGGTCTATTCAGAAATATCTGGTCGAGTTTGTGAGACCGAAGCTGCCCTTGAAATTGCTCAGTGTGCTGTTTTGAAAGATCTTTCTCCACATCTTGTTGAGGAAGAACAGAGGGCAAATTTTGCTTGTCAAGAGTTGAGAAAGGCTGAGGAGTTGTTTTTTAAACAGAAATCTCGAATTCACCATATACAAGAAGGGGACTCTAATACTTCTTTCTTTCACAAGTCTGTTAAAATCAGAAATCAGAAGCAGCAGATAACAAGATTGTATGACTCTCAAAATAACATGGTGATTGATGTGCTAGGGATAGGGTCAATTGCGGTGGATTTCTATTCGAAACTTATTGGTTCAGTGGATCCAAATGTTCAGCAGCTTCCAGTAGAATATTTTCAAGGTCTCATCCAACATAGATTGAGTACTGAGGATGGAGAAGAACTTATGCTGGGGATTATAAGGATGGAAATACGGAAAGTGTTTTCTGAAATGGGGAAGGGTAAAGCACCTGGGCCTGATGGTTTTCCAGTGGAATTCTACAATGCTCATTGGGATATTATTGGGAAAGATGTTGAAGAGGTAATCTTGAAATTCTTATCTACTGGTCACTTAGCTTCCACTGTGAATTCAACCATATTTGCTCTAGTTGCTAAGATTCCTAGTGCTGAACACATGAAAGACTATAGACCTATTTCCTGCTGCAATGTTCTGTACAAAGGAATTTCTAAGTTGTTAGCAAATAGGTTGGCAAGAGTTTTACCTAAACTGATTAGCAAATCTCAGTCTGCTTTTGTGAAAGGGAGGGCCATTAGTGATAATATCTTATTGGTTTCTGAGTTAGTGAGGGATTACCATAAAAAGGTAATTACTCCCAAATGTGTTGTAAAGATTGATCTCATGAAGGCGTTTGACTCAGTGGATTGGGAATTTTTGTTCAAGGTGATGACTGCTATGAATTTTTCGGATGGTTATATGAAATTGATTAGAGCATGTATTACTACTCCTTTGATTAGAGTGGCTGTGAATGGTGGATTGTGTGGAAGAATCTCGGCTAGAAAAGGTCTCGGGCAAGGGGACCCTCTGTCCCCCTATCTGTTTGTCATTGCTATGGAATTTCTGGTTTGTATAGTAAAGAAGGATGTGGTTGACAATCAAATACCCTTCCATCCAAGGTGCAAACCACTTCATATAACTCATGTATGTTTTGCTGATGACTTGGTGATGTTTACCAATGGTTCCATTCGAGGAGTTGCTGGAATTAGACATTTGATGGATAAGTTCTATTCTGTTTCTGGGCTAAGATGCAACGCTGCCAAATGCCAACTGTTTTGTGCTGGGATCCCACAAGAGGAGAAAGAAAGTATTTCAGCATACTTTGAGTTTCCACTTGGGACTTTACCTGTGAAGTATTTAGGAGTTCCCTTGCTTACGGGTAAGCTCTCTCGTAGAGATTGTCAAGTCTTAATTGATCGAATAACCCAGAAATTGAGGAGCTGGAGAACTAAATCACTTAGCTATGCTGGAAGGATTCAGCTGGTATCCTCGGTCATTACTGGTACTTTGCAATATTGGCTAAATCTGTTTTTGCTGCCTCAATATGTGATTAAAGAAGTGGAGAAACTCTATAATGTGTTTCTCTGGAATTCTGGTGAGGATGGTACAAGGAAGAAAGCTGTAATGGCTTGGGAGTTATTGGCAAAACCAAAACTGGAAGGTGGATTGGGTATAAGGAATTTTGGAATATGGAATAAGGCTTGTGTTTTAAGACACATTTGGGACATACTAACTAATGGGGGCTCTGTCTGGGTTGCTTGGGTAACTTGGTATCGTTTGAAGCAGTAGAGCATTTGGGATGTTGCTCCTAGTTCTGCAGGGATGTGGATCTGGAGAAGAATTTTGAAGTGCAGAAACTTGGTTGCACAGTTTATTTATGGAATGGCACCTGCTGTTCTGTGGCAGCGAGAAAAGATGTAGAGGTACTCAATTTCTAGAGTATGGCATGATATTAGGCAGTATGATCCTGAGTTGCCTTGGACAAGACTAATTTGGGGAAAAGAGATAATACCTCGACATGGTTTTATAGTGTGGCTTGCTATGCAGGATCGGTTGACAACTCAAGACAAGCTATTGAGATGGGGGAAATCAGTATCTGGACTCTGTTTATTATGTTCAGGTGGAATAGAGAGTAGAATTCATTTACCGAGGCAATGCTCGTACACTGACTTTGTGCTGAAGAAGTGTTTAAGATTGTATGCTCCGCCTCCTTTTTTGCGGTGGGATTAAATGGTTGATTGGTGTGTGCAGAATTGAGGTGGAGGGAACTCTGCTAAATCGAAAGTGTGTCGACTGTTTTGGTGTGTTGTGCTCAGCTGGGTTTGGCGTGAACGATGCTCACGTTTGTATGGAGATAGGCCTGCTCGATCACCATTGGAGATATGTAGTGTTGTGCGTGGTGAGGTTACATGTAGGGTGAATGGAGATCCGGAATTCCAGAAAATTCTTGTCTTCATTGATGTTGTAGATAGTTAGAAGTTTTACTTACTTATAGTTATAGCTTTACAGCTTTTTTGTATTTGACAGTTTTTTTAGAGGTTTTTGCCTGAGCTTAATGAAATTTAGATTCCCATCTAAAAAAATCAAGAAAATATATATTTTTCAACCAAATGTAAATATGGAATAATATGTTCACTTTTTTTTTTTTTTAATATTTTGATGTTTAGTGACCATGGTTGAAGTTATTTCCAACGAAGATGGTGGCAGGGCCTGGTAGGAAGCATATACCAAAGAAAGTGCCATTTTTTTCTCATAAATTTCTGTGTAGCAGAAGAAACCCAACAGAGACCATTGGGTAAATAAACGCAAGCCCTCATTTTGAGCTCGTACAAACAAGAAAAAGGAGGGAGACGAACAGAGGGCTCTCATTCTCGTTCTCTTATATACACTCTCCGTCTCTCTCTCTCCCTCTCGATCCCAGGCAAAATTTTCTCTTTTCCCGCTTCTGCAGATTTCCAGGAGAAAGAAATTAAAGTCAATCACCCAGAGAAGAGATTTCTGTCTTTTTTTGGAGGATTTGTTTCAGAAGGTTAGGTTTCAATTCCATTTCGTTCTTCATCTTTTTAGCGTTTGGTTTGTTGAGGCTGATTGCATTTTGAACTTAGTAAAGAACACAGCTTTGATTTCTCTAGAGGGCCATAACTTCACAACCTTTTCGATAAGCGTTCTTAGTAAGTGCTTCGAAATTGGGGGAGACGGGGAAAATAGCTTTCTGCGTTCAGTTAGGTGTATGAAGGTAATTGACTAAGAAGTTCCTTTCTTATGCTTATCTTGATCTTGGTTAGGTTTGTATATCTTGTCAGAATCGTTTGTTCACCTAGGCTATCTAAATGATTATCAGTTGTATTTTGCATACATTATTGAGCAAGCACTTGGGTTGCTGCTTCATGCAATGTGACTTCGTGGAATCTGTATCGAATCTGAGGCCGAGTTTTGTTATTCTGTTGGTAGCGTGAAGGATTGCAAATGTTGTTGCTTTTCCAATTGGCAGTTGTTTGGTTAAGATGTGATGGAATTGTTAGCAAATGAATGCGGCACATAATGGGCAGCCCTGATCTTTATAGCTTTGGCTGCATTATGGTAGCTACAGAAATTTTGTTTCATACCTTACTCAAGAAGGAGTGGTTAATACTGTAGCTTGCTTAAAACATGGTATGTTGATAGTTAAGACCATATAAAGCAAACTGACATCTGAGATGGTTTGCATCTTTGACATCGTTATGCTACGTTGAAATTTACATTCTGCAGTAGCACTATACAGATTTTCTTACTTTTCTGGCATAGGAGGGTCTAGGTTATTCTGTCTGTTTGTAGCTTATAGCTGGGAGAACCATTTTTCAGTTTTATCTTCTGCAACTTAGATAACTGAAAGATCTCATAGACCTTTGGAAGAGTAGCTTTTTTCTTCTTCTTCATTTGTTCCATTAGAAATACTTTTCAACTTCACCTTTTGAGTCTTATAAGGTGCATGGTACCTCCCTGGAATTTCATGTATCATCCGACATGTTACATTGCTCAAATCTTTCTAAGTTTGCATTACAACAGTTACGAAACTTTTTATCCAAATCACGATCATAGAAATATTGGACATGCCCGAATTATGGTAAGAGATGCACATACAAGGCTCGTGGTATCACAGATGGGGGTAGCGAACGATTGAATTTTCTGCCTGCTGCTTTATGTTACTAACTGTGGAACATCCGATGTTGCAGATAGAGAAAATGTCAATAAAGCCAACGGTTGCATTCAGGGCTGTACTTGTTGGAGGAATAGCAGTGTTCACAAAAGTAGCTGGTGCAATGAAGGCAGCCGGTGGTGCAAAGCTTGGTGCTGCTGCAACGGCCATGACCATGGCAGCTTCAGCAGCTATGTCTAGTTCAAAGAAGGAAGAGTCTGAGCCTTCCAAATGATCTTTTTATTTGTGGTTTGTAATTTTCATCCAGAGTCAGCAGAATGTAGCAGGATTTCACCTTGTAGAACTATGTATCAGCCATAGAGAATGTTAACATTTCTCATTATGCAGACTAAATACTTCGCCTCTCTTGGCGGTGTTTCTGACGTGCTATGTTAATTTTTGTCCCTCTCATCTATTCCTATGAAATGATGGTTTCATCAGTTTTTGCTCTTTTGGCTCGTGAAAAGGGTATGTGTCTGACTTGGTTGCTTGGGGACAAGCAAACGGCTAAGTGTGGGGCGATTTGATGACTCGATATTTGCGCATGTTTTCCCCTTTGTTTCTTGATTGTTTGAGCTTTAATTATCGCGTCTTTGGCCTATTTTATGCTAGGTTGTGTTCATTTGTCACATTTCAAGTCCTAACAGATAAACTTGACTCACTCTTACTGTCACTCTAGAAAATGATCAAGTGTAACCACCTCCTAAAGCGTAGTATAGCGGGTTTGGGTTTTAATGTCAACCCGGGTCCTAGATGTGATGACTACTCCGTGAGTTCTTATTTATTTAGCAGTGAAACTTTAGTGAAGGTCAAAGCAAGGCAAACAAGCAAAGCAAGTAAAAAGGTTGTTCAAGTCGAGAGAGGTCACCCGAATATGATTCCCCCTAGACTGCAGTTAAGCCGGATTGTAATTTACCAAGTTCAGGTTCAAAGATAGTTATACTGCGGAAGGTTCTAAAACAATCTGAAGTCTCGACTAAAGGTATCCAGACCCTCTCAATCTTATGCCTGAATGCTTTGATTTCAGCAGAGATGTGATTTTGTTTATGAAAGTTTGGCCAAAGATCTTGTTGCCTTTATGATACATTGCCCTCATGGTTAAAGAAAAGATTTGAATAACTGGCCAGCAAAAGCTTGCCTTGGAAACTGGGAACTGAACTCCAACCTTTACAAGTTACTACAAAGTATAAACACTGGTTTTTAAACCAAGACCTGTCTTCTTGCCACGCATTGTACTCATCTTCAACTCTGGATATTTGATCCCAGCTACTGAAATTGCATGCATGGCGATAGTCTTAGTTCGGTTGATTAGGGTGAGATCACCATTTGATCATCGGTTCAGTTTACAAGGGAGTTAAAGTACGTCCAATCTCTGCAAGTTTGGTTTCCTTGAACCACAGGTAAAGTCTTGATTATCAACTGAGTGTATCAAAAGTTCAGGGCTAGGAGATTCAAGCTCTAGTATCACCTGCACAAACCAGAATCCAGAATAAGAATTAAGCAAGGGGCAAACACTGGGTGTTCCAGTTTATCACATTAGCAACTGAATGAAGTGTCTTTAAGCTTTATGGGAAGCTTTATACCAGAACGTTCTCCCCGTGCTTAAGTACTGGAGCAGGGACATAGAGATTGCATTGTGGTCCAAAAGACTGCAAAGGAAGTGAAAGTCGAAAATTTCAGAAATCAAAGGATCGACAAACACTATGCGCAAAAGGAAAGTCATGATCTTTACCGGCCAGTATCTTCCAATATTGAAGTCATTAACAAAGGCAACTCCTTTCCCCCAGCCTCTGAATGATATGTATGTATCTGAGATTGGGTTAGCTTTATCAACAGAGAAACTGCCAGCATAGAAGGTCGGTTCGACTGAGATAACTCCTGCCAAAGGATGAAAGGATTATTTGCAATTGGGTATCCTCTTCATATGGGGTTGGATGGAAGAGAAAACTTATGCGTTCATATGGTAGGGAATAACCTACTTGACGTATGTTTCGCCTTTTTTCCTGTGGATACTGTGAGTGCACTAGCCTGTGAGACCCGGGAAATGGGATTAACTTTCAGCATTTCATTCAGGTTTATTTTCGGCTCTTCATTCAGGTTATGCAGAGGTACTGATATCATTCTCCATCCATGCAAAGCCTTTCCATCTATATATACAGAAGAAAGAATTCCCTGCAAACATAGGGAAGTAAACCCAGTTTGCATATTTGGCATTTAAAGAGAACCCATTAGTCAAAAAGATTGACATCAGCAGGTACCTTTCTGTCAAAGGTGTATTGTCCATAGTTTACACGGCCCATATTTTCGACCTGTAGATAACACAAACTATATCAGGCATATGGAAGCTGACTGTTCCAGTATTCAAAAAAGGAATATAGACCGCAAAAGGCTAGACAACTAAATTGAAATTGAGTTATTAGAGTCCAACCCATGACGATATTATCCTGAAAACAAATTCAAATGCACTAGAAGATTTGGTGGTATTTCAACGGTTAGTGAAGTACCAAAATAAATAAGCTGGTATTGGAAGTGCATTTTGCATTCGGAAGGCCAAGTTGTTTATTTGACCACCTTTCAACAGCACCAATATATGTCGGGCGCCCTTTGTTATTTCCAGTAGCACAAGATGTAAACACCTGAGCTCTGTCATGAACCTGCAACCCAAAGATTTAATGCTTCAAGCAATATGTCAACTAATCTAGGGGGGTGGGTAATCTTTACTATTCTTATACCTCTGGTATGTACAAGGAGTTCCCTTTGACCTTGGAAGAATAGCTAGAGATGTATACCACGAAACCAAACATCTGAAAGAAGGCCGTACAACTAATCATTACGGGAACAGATAAGCTTGACGAGTAGGGCAATTAAATTCAAAAAATACAGAAACTAATGACGAAACCTGTCCCAGTGACTCCATGGGGAGTGGGTCTACTGATTCAACTGCTTCAATAGATTTTTCTAGATCGAGTAAGTCAAACAGTGAGCTGGTTTTGTGCAAGTTAATAGGTCCATATCCTATTTTTCGAATATTGGCAGGAACTTGGGGAAGAGATGTTGCACTGTGAAGGCTTATGACCTTCCTCAAAGCTGAAGAACATCGAAGAAGAAAATATCATTCTATCAGCTCATTGTGAAAAGGAAGGAAAGGTGTGAAAAACCTGTGGTGGCAAAAACACTCAAGTACAAGTTTCAGTAGCAGAAATAAAGATACCAGTAAACTTAGCGCCGTCAACATCTCCAGATTCACTGATTGGCGCATCCTTGAAATGCCAATAAGTTTGGTGAATACATTCCATTTTAAAATGTTTAATGCGAAAATATAAGAGATTAGTGAACTTTTCACTCACATAATCATAGGAAGTGAGGTCTGGCTTGTAATCGGACTCATCCGTACCAGTATTTGCTCCACTGTAAAATCCAAAGTTTGTTCCACCATGTGCCATCTGCAGTTAAAGAACAAGATGTAAAGGACCCCGTAGCCAACATACAGCAACTTTTGATCGGGATTAAGTATGAGAAGAAAATTGAGAACGTACGTAGAGTACAGCAGAACCATTACGTGATAGTATCTTTTCCAGAGCTGATGCAGTAGAGTCCGCATCAGTTGTTGCAATCTTTTCACCCCAATGTGTTAGCCAGCCAGTATAGAACTCCCTGGAAATCAAGAGCGCAATCAGCAGCTTTAAACTGCTGAGTAATGATTGTGATGGAACTTAGGCAATTGCTTACGTGGAGAGTGGTGGTGATTTTCCTGGTTCGTTAAACTCTTTCTGCAATTTGAATATAGGCCAAGGATCATCACCAGTGGTGAAGTCAACAGCTGCAGTTTGGAATATAGGTTAGTTGTGGAAAAATACATTTCATGGATTACATTTACACCTGCAGAAGAGATTCTCCAAAATTTTCACTGACCTGAGAAAACAGCACCTCCACGAATGGTTCCTTTCTGAAGGTTTTCCCTAGCACCTCCATCAGTGGTATACCTGACATAGTAATTTATGGTCATGAGAGGGAGGGAAGAAACAGTTCTCATGCCAAAGTCATGAGAAACATTGTCCAAAAGTGAAGAAACTTTTAAAGCAAAGGAACTCCTCAAGTTGTTTGGGACTATGATTAGAAGACGGGTCAAAACATTGGAAGAGAAGAATGATAAATGAGGCACAGGCGATCTGTAAGAGCAGACATTTTCATAAGATCCAACAAGTGGACCATGATATAGAGAAACACTTTTATTCCTCAACCACATAAATAGGGAGGGCTAAATGCATGAACACATGATAGAGACATAGACCTCTTACAAGATTATGCTGTCTCCAAGATGTCTTCGGGCCAATTGTACTAAGTGATGCAGATAATTTTGGTCATCCCCATAAGAACCGAATTCGTTTTCTATCTGTCAAGATAGTGTGTTTTAGTTGACGATTAAGGAGGATTAGTATAGACGGTAAAATATAAGTAAGAAACATCATTTATTCTTCAGGAGGATGGGCGGAGATGTGGTTGAAAAGATCAATCTAATAGCTCCTACTATTTAGGCTTGCGTTTTTAGAGGGAACAACTTTACGGTACATCAACCAAATATAATTTGTAATGAAAACTTACATACCTGAACCATAATAATCGGACCACCATTATTGTAAAGTAAGGGTGCTACCTTAGGAAGCAGGGTTCCCCACCATTTATCAACCTACAGTAATTTAAACCGCAATATTTTTATAAGAAAATTGTTGTTATAAACTTACAATCAACAACTATTGAGTCCAAAAAGCATTAGCATAGATAGGCCGTCTTCCAAAAGCCTACCATCAGCTACTGAACAAACGAAGATAACCAACATCATCCGACTACCTTGGGCATGCATATCAAAGATGCCAATAAATCGATTAGTTCTAAAATGCCAATTTCCTCCAACATACCAATCGGAGATAAGCAGGGTCCGATGATCTCAGCTTGAGAGGTGGTTCAGTGGCTAGTAACCAAGCAGGGAATCCCCCCAAATCCCATTCTGCAGCAAGACAATAATGCTGTACACATTCCTTGGCTGGCAATATTGGATTCATTCAAGGACATATACTTGAGTAAAGAAAGCTAACCTCCACATATATAAGGACCGGCTCGAAGCAGAACAAGTAAATCCAACTTCTGACACAACTTCAGGAACGACACAAGATCAGCTATGCCTTCAAAACTGAGCTTCCCAGGTTGCGGTTCATGAAGATTCCACGGAACGTACGTTTGAATCGTGTTCAATCCCAATGCCTTCACCTTGAGCAGTCTATCTTCCCAATACTTTGGCCAAAAAGATTCACTACCATTACTTCTAAAACAGACAACAAGATCACACTGCAATGAGAGAAAGCAGAAATGACGCATATATACCTCAGGAACTGTGCGGAAGTAATGCAAATCGCCCCCGATAATCCGAAAAGGATGGCCATCTTTCCAGAACATGTCTTCAGCAATCTCAAACGTTCGAGCATCAACCTAGTAAAAGCCAAAAACAAAAAACAAAAAAACAAAATTAAAATCTTCATCCACTGCAACATGTCAAAATCAAGTCAATGGCTTAGCGTTCATCATTCCGCTACAATTGAACTCAAAACGGTTCTAGTGAATCGAATTTCCCCATGACTTATTTATCACCCCAAGTCTCTAATTAACACCAAATCCTAGTTCGGGTAAAAAGATGGAAACTTTACAAAGGACCAACCAATTGGCGACGGGAAGAGCTGCGATTGTTGCCGTGGGGAAAAGAAGGGAGAAGAATGGAGAGGGCGGGGACGAAGGCGCAGAAGGCAGCGAGAGCTAGAAGGAGTAAGAATAGTAGAGTAGTTTTGGTTCGTCTTCCACTTCTCGCCATTTTTGCAGGTTTGGAGCTTGAAGAAATTGCTGCTGCTGCTAAATGTGTAGTAAAAGTCCCATTCTTGCTTCTTGTTCTGGTCATATTGAGACTGAAAGAAGAAGCCTTTTTGGGAATTCTTTTATTGTGGGAAATGGCGGGGTAGGTGAAGCGGAAAAGAACAGAAGCTGTTGCTTGTTGGCGGTCAATTTCCAACCCCAAGTAGCCATTGGCATTCTGTTACCTGAATATTTTCGTAACGTTTTTCTTATAACTTCTCAGCTAGTTATTCACAACCCATCAGTGGACCAATTTCTAAGCCTTACTGATGAAGCCCAGGAGTGGAGGCCTCATTTGATGAGTCCACAAACTTTTTAGCCCAGGAATGAAGGGTTGACCAAAATCGGGCTACGGCCCAAGTAGTTAGTGAGCTTTCAAATGATCACTCCAAGCAGTCCATGGAGTCGGGATTCAAAGCTACATGAAAGACATTGAGGAAGAATAATGAGCAACGATCTAGCGGCCAAACATAAGATAATGTGGTAAGTTATTTTCCGAATTATAAAGATTGAGGGCTTTGTAGTGAGGTTGGTCGCTGAAAGGACTTTGTGAGTTTCAAGGTTCAGGAGTTTGAGAGCTCTTTCTTTTTTCATTTGCTTTTTGTTGGTGCATTTTCTTTTGTTGGTGCACTTGGAGGGTAGCTATGTGCAGCAGTTTGTGCTGAGTAGTTTGCTAGTTGTGTTTTCAAACTTTTTTTCTTCAGTCTTTTCCCGTTATTAATATTATTTCACCCTTATAAAAAAAATGATTTTCTTTTCATTTTGATCTATGTACGGAATGTATGTAAAAGGGCATGACAAAGGAGGTTTATATGGCAGGGATGATGCGGCGAAAAAGAACTTGCTCTAGAGGTTTTATCGTCGATTTTCAATATAAAGTTTTCATGTTCAAATCTCTTAACTAGCACTTAATAACAAAAGTACAAACATATTATGCTTACCAAAAAAGTAAAAAAACTAGCATTGTTGGAGCATCCTATCATGATGCCATAAATGGCATGTCGATTCTACACTCATCATGGCACCCATGCTAACTATGTCTAGCGATTCGAACTCATTTGTTGATCTTGATCAACCAAGTTTGACAGTCGAAGGTATTCCAATTGTAGGGTGGTCTAGACTCAAGGAACGTGATAAACAAAAGCCAAAAACAAGGGGAAACCCAAGGACGACTTATTGTAGGAGTGTAAACGACTAGCTGCATTATTGGCTCGAGGAGCTCTTTTATGACCAAAGAATATGTGAACCATCAACGAAAGTGATGAATTAATTGATTTCAATCGAAAAACAAAAGTGTCCCGTAATTTTTTCAAAATTTTATCCGAACGTGCGAAATGAATTATCATGAAAAAATATATAATTAAATTTCAAGACATAAGTTTAAGTATTCATAAGTTAGATTTATTAAATAATAAACTAAACTTATAAGACTAGCTAAAATTACCCCGAGTTGTGGTTAGGCTTAATGGTAAGCCACAATGCAATATATGCCACTTTATCATTTCAAGTTAAATTATAAACAACTCTCATCATCAAACAAATAGCAAGGCTCACACCCTAAATAAATAAATAAAACAAATAGCAAGGTGGTGTTAACTAATTATCAATGATTAAGAACATAACGTAAAGCTGCAATAATTAAACCTAATCTATCTAAGAGATTCTATCCCATATATAAATATAATATTCCATCTTTGACCGTACTCCTCCTCTCATCTTTATGATTGGCTAATGAATACCCTCCTTAGTTCAAAAAGCATAACCCTACCTAATCACAACACCCTATCTCTAATTTATGCTTGGCTATCTTAACACCTAAAACTATGTTAGCCAATAATTATTGTGATTACTCATCATAAGACACGTATAGTATTTTCATGTGCATACAATAGACTATAATAAACATAGTGAATGACATAACTAAAGTGTTACGAAAGTGTTCTGAAAGACGTAGTGTTGCAAAATGAAGCCTCGATTGTGTCAATATAGTTGCAATCCCTTGTGATTAAGGTGTTGGAGCATGTAAGAAAGGAGATAGGTTTGAGTACTCTTCTGCCATGGTTTCCCTAAATACCTTTTCAACATGCTAAACGAACGTCTTTACTCACACATATATTGATAATGTATATCAGAGCTTACTAGACTAGCCAACAACACGAACTAATTGGTTTCTAACCTTCTCACTACTACATATAACACATCTCACTCGAAATCGAATCCTGAAATGCTATAACATCGTACATGTCAACATATTTTTCCACCCTAAATAACTTTTTCTTAGGGTTATAAGGTTGGGATTGAATATTCATCCATCCCCTACTTGCCAATCTATATTATGTGTCCCAAAAGCAAAACCCTTTTGGCATTTTGAAGAAGAAGAAAAAAAAAACCATATCTCCAAACTCAGCTAACTCCCACATCTCAATTATTTGTTTAATATAATCTTTTGTTCTCCCCTCGATCTCTTGAAAGAATCCGATGCCTTTTTTCTACTTCCGTTGTGTATACCACCTCCCTCAAAAATGTTTCCCCCTTTTCCTCTTAACACTTGCTTGGTAATTTCTTTCCTTTTTGAACAATCACTCCCACCATGGTATTATTCGAGTGGAAAATAAAGTGTCCAGTTTAATCAATATACCAAATGAATGATGGAATATTCCTGTGTTTCACGTGCATGCATTGTAATCAGAGAATTGTACCGACATACATAGATCTCTAAACCCCAGGATTGGAATGGCACTTGTTGGTGTCATGAGTTGCCAAGAACTTTTACTATTGTAAACCTCATAAATTACGTACCAATTGAGTAATATTTATGTGATTACTTGTATTGTATGTATATAGGGTTATTGTTGATTGTGTGGTCAAAAGGGTACGCCGATGCAAATATGATATATAAGTTTATATGCAAATTGGGTCAATTCTAATCATGTAGTGGGTGGTTCTCAAGCATTGATCGAGGTCAGGTCAGAGATGGTCAAATTTGAATAAATTTAACAGCGAGGGTTACACAAGCATAGGCGGAGGCAGGGGTGTTTGCCCCCATCCCGGGACATGGGTAACTTTTGGGAGGGAAAAAAATAACCCCACATATATTTGTACAGATCGAATTAAACACTTACGAGTAACATAAGAATGTTTTAACATTGCAACATAACTCATTACTTGTTCATTAATTCAAAAAAAATAATTAAATTATTGATTTCATTCACTATCATTTCACAACAGCTTGTTAGGTATTATCACGATATTATGGTGCAAACCATGAATGTATTTTACATTTCTTTCGTAATATGAAAACTCGTCCTGGTTATTTATGAAACAATAATTGTATTAGTCATTTTTTTTGTTTCTATGTGAATGAATTATTTAGGTATTATTAGTTTTAATTATATTTATAAAATGTTATATATATTCTGATTAAAGAACATGGGTAGTTTGAAATCCTGCCTCCACTACTGTACACAAGGTTGTATATATAAGAGGAGCCTGCTACATATGGTGTAATATAAATGTCAGAAAGAATGGTGCAACGTAACTATTAGTAGCATCTAAGTATATTTTATATGTTTCTAAATTATTATCTCTATACTAAAGCCATAAAGCAATGTATAAGAATTAAGAAGAGTCGCAAAATGATACTTACCTTCACTTTTAATAAAGAACAACTCCAACAAAGTAAAGATAACTTCCGATCATGACTGGACCATACAATATAAGAATTGCAAGGAAAGGAGGACACCAAACGATGGTTTGTTTTTATCTTCCAATGCTATCATTCACATGTGGACATGTCAAGAGAATAATCTTACAAAATTCTTTTCTTATGAATTGAGAGAATAATCAAATCCTATCTAGCTATAATTATTGAAAGAGAGGAGAGGGCCATAGCCCATATTTGTGTAAGCCTAACTCGAAGCAAAAGTGGACCACCATCGACACAATATTTCATTAGTGTTAGTGGAGAGTATGTGTAAGTTTGCTTATAAACAGAAAGTTCCCTTTTACATATGTTTGCTTACTATGTCGATGAAAGCGCTTCTTTTTTTCACCCCTTGGGATATAGCAAAGAGAACAATATAACTAATGATAATTTTATTTGATCATATGAAAGTTGAATTATTTGAAAGATATTGTGACCGATCGAAATCCATGCACAATTATTGTAAGCCATGACTAGAAAGAATGCATATTTTTCATTCATATGTGTTTTTGCATGTGAAGGTGCCCCAGTTGTTCCCTCATCCCTTCCCACTTAAACCCTTAAAAAGAGGGGCAAAATATCGAGAGAGAAAAAAGGGAAGAAATCCTTATATTTGGTAATCATATAATAATTACGTTGCTGAATTTAGTCCAATTGTCTATGGTTAGAGATTTGTCGTTTGTCTCTGCAAGTTATGTAGATCGAATTGATTGGACTAACGACTAAAGGTATAATGAAATATATTGTGATAATATATTCCATTAGTGTAAGATAAATATATGTTGGGTTACGAAGTTTTATCCAATATTTGGAGTGTTGTTTTGTAATATCTTTTTTTATGAATGGTAGGATTAGGAGGCATCGAGATGTCTCGTGTTCTACTCATGGATTTACCCCGCTCGTATATCTACTTTGAGCTATTATTCGTGATTTGGTTTTTCATCTAGCCATATTACTCTCACTTAACCAGAAGATAAAGACAATGTGTTCTCGGTGAGATCTTGCTTCAACATGTTAGCAAGGGAGAGTTTGCTAGTGTGGAGGACTTTTGTCACGATAATATTTGAAAAATGTTGGTACGCATCAAGACTTTGGTTTTTTTTTTTCTTCACATCATGGAAGCACGTCTGTTTAGATATTATTTCAAATAACCGTTTTGAACTATTTCAAAATAACTTATCCTCCAAATAACGCATCCCAAATTAATTTATCAAAACGAGTTATTTTGGTCCAAATAACTTACAGTGAGTAATTCGGATCAAAATAACTCATTCCAATGACCACTTTTTTTATCTTTTGAATTCTTTCGATATTGATGCTTCACATAAAAATATCATGTGCTGATCTCTGATATATATGTGGTACATAGGTGTGATTATCTTTTTGTCAAACTTTAATACAGTCTGTGTGATTAGTTGGTATCACAAAAGCACTGGGAATTTACGAAGGAAATGGGCGCACATACTGTCAAGTGCCAATTAATTAGCATATCTCTTGTATAGTAGAGGCTTAAGTTACCTAATGCACACGATTACAGTTCCATTTTAATTATGTTACTCATTTTTTTTACTCTGATTAAGATCATGAGAGTATTTAATTAAGTCAAGACATGGCAAGTTTTGTATGTACGTTCCCAATGCACGACATACTTACTGCTGTACAGGTGCTCCAAAGTATCATTCATTAATATAGCTGAAAATGCCAAAAATTAATTTATCATTAAATAGCAGCTGGTTTTCTGGGTTTTGGTGCCTTAAATTATGGTGATCAATCGATAGCGTATTATATCGATCAACGCTTTGAATATGAACGGTATCGAAGCTAAGGAAGGACTCATCACCTATTTAAATTAATTAAGCAACTGCCTTTCAAGTTTACAATTATTGTCAAATTAGTAACCTATTTAATCATAAAGCTTTGTTTTAATTAGTGTCCATGAAACCGTACCGTACCGGCGGTTCAACCACGAAATATCAGTATCGGAGGCTAAACTTATATGCGGTATTTATCAGTATAACGGTTGAACTACGGTTAAACCACGGATTTACCATAAAATACGCTACCGCTGACTTTCCCGATACGATCCCCGGTACGATTTCATCGAACATGGTTTTAATGTAGATGATCAACACTAAAAATACACTTTTAAATTACGACACTTGTCGTCAATAATGGTCCAAGAAAACCCTTAGGGCATCTCACATAATTAACAACATATGGGATGGGAGGAAACAGATTAACCAAAAAAAAGTACAACAAATTGAAATTACTCGTATAACATATAGAAAGATTCAAGAGGGGGATCATGAACTTATAACATTATATAAGAACAAAGTCCAAAATTAACCCAAGGCAGAAGGGTAAAAAAAAACAGTAAGAAAAAAAAGACGAGGGGGAATATATTCCTCTATTGGTAGAATTAATTACCTTGCCAAGGTTGTTTTTGAGACTCGTGACTATGATGAGTACTACTGCTGCTACTATGTCTCTGCTGTTGCTGTTGCTGCTCAGCAGCATTATCGTTGTTCATGCAGTTTCCAAAACCAGCCAAGCTCAGCAAATCACTGTGCGTCAATGGCCTCAGCCCCAAGAAATCCCTCGTCATCCCACCTCCTCCTCCTCCTCCACCGTCACCACCCGCCGCTGCCGCCTTCCCTCCGCCACCACCGCCAAACGCATCCTCAAACGAAGCCATCGCCCCGTCGTCGTCGTCAAAGCCCGCCCCACCCGCCGCCGCCGCCGACGACAACGAGTAGTTCATCATCTCCTGAAACAACCCTCCTCCTCCTCCACCGCCACCGCCTGCATTGTTGTTGGTGGTCCCCACGTCGTCACGTGACACGGACGACGCGAAACCAAAACCGGCATTGTTGTTGTTGGGCACGTGGTGGTCTGGGTAGGTCGGACCGGCCAGCATCAGGCCGGCCGGTTTGGAACCGGCCGTGGTGGCGGTGGTAGCGCCCATCTGGGCGGCCTTCTGGAGCAGCGCGGTGGCTGACATGTGTGGGCCGGACGCGGGGTGGAAGTTGGGTAAGGCCGGGCCCAGCTGGCTAGGGTTTGCTGGATTACTGGACAAAATGGATGATGAGGAGGGAGAAGATGACGAGAGATTATGATGATGAGGGTGGAGTGGGCCCGGGCCTACTCCTGATGCAGCAGCTCGTAGGCCTGCAGGCGGGCAGCTGGCTAGCCATGGTGGCAGCTCTCTGCTACCGCTGTTGCTGCCATTGTTGAGCAGGAGGCCGAAATTACCATTATTGTCCATCATGTGATGATTATTATTGCTGCCGCTGCCATCCTCCTTTTTCAGTGACTGGGAAGAGGAAGAAGAAAATGGGTAATGGAGGAAATTATTGTTGTTGTTGTTGTTTCCTTGGTGGTTGAATTGTGGGATTGTCTGGAGATGGGAAGAAGAAGAAGGTGTAGAAGGAAGAATCATTTGTGGGTTTGTGGTTGCTGTAGCGGTAGGGATGGCTCTTGCACTTTCTTCTGCTAATGCATCACAGAATGCTCTGTGGGTTATGAAACTGTCCCTCCTGCAAACACCAACAAAACAAACCAAACATATGAAACAAGACAAAAGAGAAAAGCAATTAAACAATATATGAATAATATTCACCCCCTCTTTCTTCCTCTCCTCTTCTTTCTGACTTTCTTTTCATCATCCATCTCTCTTTCTAGTGCTGCTCCTGCCATTATTACTATTTACCAAACTAAGCTTCAGTTTGACTATTTTCTTCCCTCTCTCTTTCTAATGTCAGCCATTAATGAAACCACATCCATCTCTCCCTCTACAAGGAATATGAGAAAATTCCCGCTACAAGGACAGATCTCTCACACATTTATTGCCAAATTCCCTTTGCCAACACCAAACCAAGGGCATAGGGAGAGCTTTATATAGTCTCACAATCTCACACCTTGTCCTTCACTAGGGAACACCAATTAATACTCTCTATCTCACAACCAAAACCAAAAAAAGGTATATATAGAGGAAATTAAAGCGAGAGAGATGATTGATTCAATCTTTTCATCATGCTGCCAATTCGTGTACAATATTTGATCATATGATGTTACCTTGAGAAGAGGGTGCCACAGTCACATCGGTACTCCCTAGTGCCACAGGTCTTGGAATGAGCCTTCCAATCCGACTGAACCGCGTACTTCTTCGAGCACTTGTCGCACTTCCACTTCTTCTCCCCGTGCTTCCTGCTGAAATGCTTCTTGATCCCCGTCAGATCCCCCAGCGCCCTCGAGGGGTCGTGGTGGACGCAGCTCGGCTCGGGGCACACGTACACTTTCTTCTTCACAACCTCATTCTTGGGCCTCTGCTTCAGCTTCCAAGGCAGGTTGTGGCCTCGCCTGTGGAGCTGCAAATTCTGGTCCCTCTGAAACCCTTTGTTGCAGATCTCGCATAGGAACCGGTTTGTTGCCATCAAGGTCTTGGGGGACAGAGATATCACTTCGGAATCTGGGTCTGGTCACAAAACCCCAAAAAAAAAAAAAGCTTGACCTCAAGATTTGTGACCCCATAAACAAAAACAAAAGTGGAAATTAATTATTGGTAATTTTTTGTTACCTGGGTTGCCTGGCATGTTTCTCTTCTTCTTGGGAGGTGGCTGATTGGATGGTGGGATTTCTGGAGGTGGGTGGTAATTGTTTTGATCCACTCTTCCTCCAGAGGAGACACTTGCTTCTCCTGAAGCTGAAGTTGTGAGGTTGGACATGTTTTCTTGATCTTGTTGCTGCTGCTGCTGAAACATGAAGCTTTTCATCATCATCATTATACAGTAAGGGAAAGGGAGGGATAAAGATTTGAACTTTGCTCTTGGGTTGTGCAAAAAGTGAAGGATCTAAAGGCAGGAGAAGAGGAGGGGGAAGAAAGGGTCAGAAGGAGGAAGGGATGAGTATATATACATATATGGCTGTGAATATTATAATAATGGTGGTGGTGGTGGTGAAGAGTAGTGGACTGATGTGATGATTTTGGGTTCCTTGTTTTCTCCTCAAGCTTTTTGTTTGGTTTTAGCTTGAAAACAAGGAAGAGAGGAAGAGGGTGGAAAGCTTCTATGGACTATTCCTTGTCATATAATTTTTTTTTTCATTTGGATCTGTGTTTTTGCTCTAACTCACTCACTTACTACTCTCTCTCCCTCTGGTTTGTTCTGCTTTGTTTGGACTCCACCAAGAACAGACAAGGTTTGGAACTCTTTTGGGTTTGGATTTGGTTCAGTTTCAAAGCAAACAAGAAAGGGTGGAGAAAGAAAAGAACTTTTCTTTTAAAAAAGAAGATAGAGAAAGAGAGAGGGATGGATGGAAGCTCTAGAACTGAGAAAACAAACCCAGAATAGAACTAGCTAGACCAGACCACTTGCTCTCTCTCAACCCATGAAGAAGCAAAGGAAAAAAAGGAGATGAAGAAATGATAATATGGGCTCTCTCAACCACACAAAGAAATATAGGAGGAAAAAAAAACCAATAGGGAAGAAAAGAAGATTGAAAACCTAGCTAGAGCTCGAATGTGAGAAGATGGCCATGAAACTGTGAGAGGAAAGTGAGATGAGAGGAGAAGAGGTGGAGATGTGGGATATGTGGAGAGATATCTCTTCTTTGTGATTCTTAATGGGTTTTTGTCCTAAATGAAAAATAAGAATAATTGTAATATTGAAAATTTGAATGCATAAACGGGAGAAAATAAAAAAATAAAATAAAAGAAACGGTGGGAGAGGGAGGGAAGCCTACGGCTGAAATTCTGACGTGGCACTTTCTGTCTTTTCCCTTGTTCCTTTTCTAGCAAACCCCCTGGAATGATATTATAAAAAAGCTGGAACTAGCTAATAGAAAAGGAATTACTCTCCACTTGCTTTTTTTTTTTTTCTTCTCATGAAGGTTATTACTATAGATATTTGTCAAAATATTAGTAATTTCGGACATAATTTTTGTAAGTGGTTTTATTTTTGTTAGGTGCGGGCGAAACGGTTTCCATCCAAAGTATGGACGCATTCACATTTATCAGATGAGTGAAGCATAGAAGTTCGAATTAATAAGGAAAGTTTACAAATTATTGTGTTGTAATAAAAAAAATATAATGAATGAGCCACAATCGAGATAGTCTTATGAGGTGGGAAATATAACTAGAATGATCAGGTGATGGTAATTCTTGAAGAAATGTAAAAATTTTACTGATGATACAAGAAATCCCAATTTAAGTTTATAAGTCATCTTAATCTATCGAAACTATGATAAATGAAGCTTTGCATATGAATCACACTAGATCTTTAACGAAGCAGCACTGTTAGATGGTACGATACTGTAAAGCTCTATTTACACTTATTCGAGTTTAGTGGCACAAGTTTATGCCACAATGAAATTAGTGAGCAGTAGATACAGGTCAGCTTTGTTGGTTGAGTAATATGCAACATTTTGAAAGTAAAGTATTAAATAAAATAATAAACATATTTGTCCGCGAGACGGATAACCTAAGGGAGATTTTTCAAACGTGAAATGTGATCATGATAATTAAAACTCCAATGGATTGTGAACCTCTAAATTGTTCAAACTTCAAACTACACAATCCTGGAAAAAAAAAACTTTCTCGATTGGCTTCTCCAAAGACCCTGAAGACGAGAGTGAAAATTGGGAAAATCCCGACTTTTGCCCTCCCTTGAATCAAGTCCCAAAAGCTTAAAAAGAAGGGTGCGAGGAGAAAAAAACAAAAGGCAACCCAGACTGTCTTCACCTTTAAATTTTCCCCTCCATTTTTCAAAGGAAAAGTGAAGTGATGAGCACCAATTTGTCTTTTTTTTTTTTTTGGTTGTGGTGTATCAATGCACAGATCGAGAGAAGAGGACAGACAGCAGGCAACAAACAAAAAGGGTTAAAACATGATTTTTTGATTTATGGAGAAACGTAAAAACTAATGAAAAGTTACAACATGATTTGCACAGTTGACTCCCTTTTACCCAACTAACTTTCCCAACATTTTTACGGTCGCATGATTGATCAATTGATTGAAATTCCCCCCAACATGGGTTTGTTTTTTTTACTGATCACTCGTGGCTTACTGAAAAAGCTTTTTTTTACCTTTATCATAAGCTTTCAGTATATCTCAGTGTGCATTGCATTAGCCATGCTACCTAGCTTATGTGTATTGTTCAAGAAAGAAAAATCCTAGCTAGCTAGCTCTGTGGTCTATAAAGTTTGAGTAGGGAACTAGATAGGTTGACAAAAATTGACAATACATTCCCCTTTTGTATGCACACTCTACTCGTTGTTATCCGATCGAGGTAGGGAATTTGATTTTTTGACCGAGCATGAGACGTCTATATCATATACTCTTAAATAAAATGTTGAAGATCGAGTTAAGAGTTTATGCAACTCCAACTCATAGTTGTTTATTATTAGTAAATAAAGACATTTTAGATTTTAACTCTCACCCCAATTCTTGAGATCGGCCGCTCGTTTGTAAAAACGAATCATCCTATAAATTAAAGTCATGCTCAATATCATTCTTATTTGCTCAAATTCTCCTCTCACCGGCTAGATGGAGAAGTTGGTGAGGTTTTTGTTAATCACACCACATTTTGTACGTGGTTAGCCACTAGGGGTGGCCGTTCGGTTACCGGTTAACCGCTAACCGAAATAACTGAATTTTGGTCGGTTATCGGAGGCTGGACAAAAGTGGTTCGGTTAACCGATAACCGAGATAACAAAAAAACCAAAGCCTATTTCGGTCGATTATCGGTAGAGAAAGTGATTATTTCAGTTAACCGATAACCGACCGATCGGTTATCGGTTATAACCGAACTGTCACCCTATTAGCCACAACCAAAATCTATTTACCATAAAACGTAGGGAGATTCAAACGAGAACACACAAACGGTAAAAATATGCAGGAACTATGTGTCACGCATGGAGAAGATATCACATAAAGGATGAACAAAAGAAGAAATAGAGCAGTAGAACTGTAGAAGGAAGGTACAAATCAAAACAGGACAAATAAATATCGTGGATAAAATAAGCGGCAGAATTAGAGAATAGATAAATGCTATTGAGGGGGCAATAATATAGCACCATCTTTATTCATAAAAGACGTCAAGATAATTCAATAATAAGTACAAAGTAGAAATATTCCGTAACTAATTCAACAATATAACCAATAACTTACTAAAGTGCCTAGCTATTAAACCTTAGACAAGTCTCCAAAAGTTGATAATCATATTTATTAATATCAATAATGATATGCTAATATTAAAAAATAAAAATTATATGGATAAGTGTGGTTTAATTGCAACCACTAACCACAAACAGACCACCAACCACAAAAGATAATCATTGTGTAATCAAAATATGTGTGATTCGATGCGATTTAATTTGTGGTCATCCTGCAACCCACAAAACCGAACTTCCACCCCCCAACTAGATAACTTGGTTGGTTAAATGTCCGCGCTTCGGGACTATGCATGTCTATTCAACAAAAAAGGAGAAATTAGTCATGAATTAGCATATGCGTAAACTAAATATCTAGATATGACACCTGAACAACCACGTAAAGGATGATAATTGTTGTTTTACATAGAAAACTAATCATCCGTAGTTAATTAGTATATAAATATGATGCTCTCATGAGTCTCATGATGACACAATAATTAACAACAACATTTGAAATCGTTTGTTGTGATGCATCTCCAACCAAACTAAACTTACTACTGTTGCTATATTGTCATCTGGACGGCGATATGGTAATGATGATAATAATAACTTTACTTTCCATGCACACTAACTCGCAAGGTCAAATGTACGTACGTGCATATATAATATATATATACAAAGTAAATTAATTATATGTAATAAATATTTAAATTTTATAGGCCGTGTATATAACATACAGTTGACTTGGGTTCGGTCGGTTAGTCCAACAAAGTTAGCTAGCTAGTAAGCGTAGTACGTATAGTGTGTGTCTTATTTTTTTTTTAACCACGTACGTAAGGAGAAAGTGAAAGTGAGGTAGGTAGGTGATTAGTTAGGCCTTCTTCAAATTAAATGTTGTTTTGTTAAAAGGGTTTAGGTCTATATATAATCATGTATGTGATTAATGAGTTGTTCTTTAGACCTAAATAATTGCATATAATTAAGTGGGAGACCAATGTTTTGTAATGTGTGATATGAGAGGTGCGTTGACCGTTAGTTGAAGCTTAGTCAACTATGAGCTAGCTATATATATAGTTAGCTACTTTCTTGATCTCTTTCTCTTCTTTTCAAAGATGAGATGGTTGTGGTGGTGGTGGAAAGCTTTATTAACCCACTTTTGGTTTTGCCAACAAACCAAAGAAGTGTATTGTTTTTTGGGGTCACAACCCTTTACCATCATCACCCACCTGCCTGCCTTTTGGTTTTTGAACCAATATTTTTCACTTCCAATGTTGGAATTGTTATGTCTAAACCCTAAAACTACTTATTCTCAAACTTATATCTAGATAATATTTCATGGAACGGTTGTTATTTGAATGTTTGAGTATCAGTATGCAAAAAAAAATCACAATCGCTCGTCTCTTGTTGTGTAGTGAATTACTTTATCGGTGTGAATAGTACGCTTTGTTTGTTTGCGGGAGCATCGACCTTTATTGGACGTCGGCTCAAAGACTATTCAAGTGCCAGATCGAGCCACATCAGAGGAGCGATTGAGAGTCCATGTACACCAACATCCATACTAATTGTTAGCTAGCTAGTCTTGAGGGAATGCTTATAATGTCCCACTAAACGTTTAATATCCTTTTGAGCTTCATGGGTTCGATGGACCTGAAATTGTTGCTAAGTGTATGCATGGAGTCCTATCTATATTTTCCCTCTATCTCATGAGAAAATTGTTTTTTCATACAACTGTTACTGATGTACTCATAAAACAATTTCGAGCATATTGCGAACCAAAAGTATGTCAACATACAAAAAAAGGTTAAAACCGTATTGCTACTAATTAATTACCTAATAGTAATGATCTACAGCTATATGAAGATGAACTTTGATTGGTGAGAAGTAGAGGTGGCAATTATGATCCAAATCCATGAATCCAATCCAATCTATCCACCAAATTATCCACCTAATCCAATCCATTTAAATCCAATCCATTTGATCCAAATCCAATTGGATTGGTGGATTCATGGATCAATCCATGGATCCAAATGGCAAATTACAATTTGGTACCTATATTTTTTATATTTTACATTTTGGTACCTAAAATTTATATTTTTATACGAAAAATATCATTGGAAAATTACATTTTGGTACCTAAAATTTTTCATTATGACATTTTAGTACCTAAATTTTTCAAAATTTACATTTTGGTCCAAGCCTTGGATGTCATTTTGGATTCATGGATCAATCCACCAATCCATTTGATCCAATCCATGAATCCACCAATCCATTGGATCCAATCCATTTGATCCATGTATCCACCAATCCAATTCGCGAATTCACGAATCCGATCCAATTGCCACCTCTAGTGAGAAGCAATCAATCACAACCCTCAGAGAGAAAATGACATGGAAACAGTTTAATTATGGCTAATTGTGAGGGAAGCATATGGTTATGTAAACAATGGTTAGGCTCCACATATCATGTTTCTAATTAATAATATTCATGTTTACGATGAGATTCTTGTTATGGGTTCCCCCTCCTCATATATAATATACATTAGACAAATAGTCGTGGGGAACGTTCTTTATTCATTTATTGTTTGCTCTTGAATTATAAAAAAAAAGTAGGAGGAAAATGGTGGGGAATTAAAAAATTACAATAGTTTTGTCTTGTTCTTGTTTTTATTCTTTCAATGATTTGGGGTTTTGAAAATGGGATCTCGATCAACCCCACACACACAACACACATAAAATAAAAATTAATTAATAATAAACAATTTATAAAAGGGCATGCCATAGTTGAAAAACAAAGGTACACCAGCCATTATTATCTCTTCTCTTCAGAGATTTCGATCCATGGGATCCCAAGAACACCATATTGAAATCATTGTTCCTTTTCAATATTTTCTTTAATCACTTCTGTGAAAGGGATTAAATAAAAATTCCAAAACTCGATATAAAATTGTTCCGTTACTTAAGATTGTTATAATCACTAGTCGATTAAAAAATAACTAGAGGTAATTTCTTACTCGAATTTCAGGTGATTTTGATTTAATTGAGTAGCTTGTCTAAACAACGAAGTTAGCGAGAGTGTGATCTTGTTTGCCCTCGCCTCTCATTAAGTGGCCTAGCTACTAGGGTTATATATCAGCAGGCTCATATATAGCTTAATTTCCCAATGTGATTAGTGACTCAAACACCATATTAAATATTTTTAATCCGTTAAACCTGAATTAGTGCTTATGAGCCAAACAAGAGGGTCCAAAGCATGCATGACCAAATCGGCTGATTATTTAATATCGATAAATAAAGTTTTGAATATATTAAAGGAAGGAAGGACTAGTCCAGTCAATATATAGTCCACTTGTGCAGTGGAACTCTAGTCTCATTCTCATTATACTATGCATGCCATATGGATGAACACGAAAATAATTATTTTTGTTGGGCCTGTTGAGAGTTGACCCATTTCGACCAGTCCAAGCCCGGAAAGCCCACGAAGCTGGTCGAAGGTGTGTAAGGATAGTCAGGCAACGACAAGACAAAGGCTAATATGGTCGCCAGCCAGAATCATAAATCATGCGCGCGCCTGACGGATTCTATCCTGCAAAACAATTGTCGAGAGACATAATAAAAGAAGAGTACTGACTATAGGAGAATACTTAATTATAAATATTTGTAAGGTATATATATAACCATATGTAAGGGGCTGTTCTCTATCTATCTCTATAAAACTAGGTACACAAACTTATTTGTTTCTCTATAAAGCATTTCTGACTTGATCGCCTAAGAACTAACGGTTCACTCATACTTTTGTTGGCTACGTAGGTTTGAGATACGTCCGCAAAGGTTCTAAAAGGCGCTAGGCGTAAGGCACGCGCTCGGCTACTGACTTGCGCCTTGCCCGATTAGGCATAGTCTAGGCGCGCCTCGGCGTTCAGAGTATAAATGGAAAAGTTCTCAAATATTTCATGTTTTCTGGAATAATTCATATAATCCAAGTGCATATAAAATTAGCAATGCCTAGTTCTTAACAGTAAACACTTAACATAACAAATAACAAGCAAATAGTGACCAATCGTCTGCTAATAGGTGCTTATAGAGGCAAGAAGCTTGTGCTACGTACCGAGGAGAAGGAAGGAGTAGCAATTGACGAGTTTCGACTTTATTTTCCACTATAGCAGCGGAGCGGTGTGAAGGCGAGAAGAGTGATCCGATGACTTTCTCCTGTGGCGGCAGAGAGCAGCAAATGGGGCGAGAGCTAGGGCGGCAAGCGGTAGCAGATGGGGCGGGAGCTAGAGCGGTAGGCGGCAGCAGATGTTACTTCCCGTGTTTTTTATTTTCTAGGGCAAGAAGCAAGTTTCTGATTTTCTAGGACACAACGAAGAGTATTGGGTTTAACCGCCTAAGCTCGCCCAGGCACGCCTTCTCTCCACTAGGCGCAAACTAAGCGCTATTCCTACCTACTAAGCGCTACCAGCGCCTTTTACAACGCCTATGGCTAAGTCAAGGCGATCCTCCACCACCTAGCGCCTAATTGAGCCTAGGCGTGCGCCTAGGCGTGCCTTCTTGAACTCTTATTAAGACAAGCGCTCAACGTGCATTCAAGTACTGAGGCAGGAACTTGGCTTCAACAATTTTCCTCAAATTACTGAGAGGTACAATTTTGTAACAAATCTGAGTCATACCATATATCTATATATAACTTAATTATGAGCCAAGGAATATGTGTAATTTAACAAGGTGGTAAAATCTTCATATTATATCTATTACAGTAGATAGCGAGTAGTATGGTGAACACCAATCAATACATTGAACATTCATATCATAAATTGGATTGGATATTATAAAATACCATATTATCGACGAAGTTCGGTTTTGCTCATTCCCTCAAATTACTTAGTAGAATATTTGAACTCTTGAAAGAAACAAACAAACAAACAAATGAACTAAATTGAAAACGGACTGAATCAGGGACAAATATAAAACGGATTTGGATTTTGGAACCTATTCAAATGTTAGACTGCAAAATTAAACAAGCTAAAAACAAGTCATTATCAATCAGGCGGCTAAATTAATTGACCTCTTAACTTTATCAAAGCAGAATTGGTCGGCTACTCTTTCCTGTATTAATTAATTTATTAATTCATATTATTAATTAAAAATCTTTACCCATTAATAATTAGGAGTTAATCAAGCACTTCTACTATGCTTAAAAGTTAATAGGCTACTCTTTCCTGTATTAATTAAATGTACAATTTGAAGTTGTAGGAATTTGACATTTATGTTATGATACAATTCCAAGTTGTACCTTAATATAAAGACACAACTTTAGTTTGTACCATAAAAGGATTTTATAAAACAGTATAAGTACACGTACAACCTAAACTTGTACCATAAAAGCAAAAACTAAAGAACCAATACTTTAACTAATTCGCTTTTTTATATTTAGTTTTCCACCATACATTCTTTTTCATTGAGACTAAATTACTTAACGACAAAATAATTACATTTAATTGTTTATGATATTTACTTATAAGTAACTTTTGTTTTGTTTTGTTTGTTATCAACCCATTAACATTGTTGACAAGTACGTCCCATCCGTATCATATATTCTACCCTCTACAACGAAACAAAATATGTAAGTATGTAACCACTGAAACGAGTCAACTTAGGGTGGTCAGTAGAGAATAAATAATATAATTATTATGAAACAGTTTTACGTAAAATTCGATCAATTATTGTTTGGTTACATGTCCCTCTTTTTTTTTTTTTTTTTTTTTTTGTAAGAGTTCCGTGTACCTTTTGGTTTAATTTAGGTAATGCACACAAATTCTTGAAACCCATACTTATACTTAACTAGACATGAATTTTTTCATCTAAGTGCTACTTTAGACAGGTCATTTCTTTCTATAAAAACGAGTACAACATATTAGTATCTCGTATTATTGACTAAAGAAATGTTATAACTAACGGTTTTCACATAATAAACATCTGAATTGGAAATATCAAAATAATTATGAACCCATTAAATAAATGACTAACTATAAGCCTTTAATTATTTCCCAAATGACAGCCCATAAACTATATGGTGCATGCATGATAATTGTGGATCCACTATTAGATATAAAGTCCCTTTTTGAAACACTTCATACACCACTTATCGAACTACTTATATCAAGGGAAAGATAAGTGATAATGCAGACCCAGACATCAGATACAAAAAAGAGAGATCATATAGACCACAAAGCATTATCATCAATGCAATAATTAATAATTATCCTATTTTTATATGCATGTCTCCACAAAGTCCAAAATTTCAACATTAATTCGAATTCAAACTTTAATTTAATTTGTTATAAAAAACTTCAATTCAATTTGCTTCCCCCTCCTCTCTAATTAACAGGTAGATAAGCACTACAATGGTCCACACCTCATGTTAAGTCTTGTAACATATGTGCTATTTCATTATATCTATATCCAATGCAGTCAAAATCGGGATTTTAAGTAAAATTGAAAACTAAAGTAGAATATGAATCGTAGATTAAAATCGTATAATCGTAAGGTTTTAAGGTTCCTATTAAAATAAACACTTAAAACACCAAATAGTAATAAAAATGCATATCCTGAATAAACAATCAACCACAAATAACATAATTACTTCCCAAGATAAGTTTGTTTGCTAAATAAACACAACTAAATTTATATATTCATTCTTGTACATAATATAAACACACAAATAACCAACCTGAAACCTCATAGAAATCACTTAATTAATAGTTAAGAGTAGAAAATCACATAAGATTGTTAGGATCAACATTAACATCACTTATCATCATCATCATCATCCTCACCCTCACCCTCACCTCACTCTCATCCTTGTCTATTTGCTTGAGGACTAATATTATTGCTCTTACGATCACTTGAAGTACTTTCACCATTAACTATATTTCCTTGATCACCATCATCTGGCAAAGATAACTCATTGATTGGTGCATTCTCTTCTTAATTGATAAAAGACGGGGGATAGTGGTGTTGAAGAATTGGGAGATGAGCGAAAACCTGCAATGGAATGGAGATTTGGATTATTGTGAGGGTGGTGGGAACAAACTACAAGCTAATTGGGATGGTGGAAGATATCGTTGATGGAAGGAGTTGGGGGTCGACGTGCGAAAAAGGAAGATACTAAGAAGAGAATGAAAATAAATTGAGGATTGTCTATCGGGTTAGGGTTGTGTTGTTCATTATGTTGGGTCGTGGGAAGTAAACTTGAATCGATTCATGGACAGAACCCGACTTCACCGTCCTAATCTTGCTCCAATTGATATGAACCTTGAAATCTTACAAAATCATAGAAATCGTAGATTTTAATGATTTAAGGGTTTTAAATCGAGATTTTATGAGATTCTAAGGTTCAAAGATTTTACTGTAAAATCAGGATAGGAACCCATAGGTAAGATCCTAAAATCATAAGTTTTTAAAATTAAAATCGGGATTTTGGCTACATTGTCTATATCACTCCGCCTCTCAGGCACAAAATTAATTTCCAAAATTTGCATTCAAGAGTTTAGATATAGGGATTCGGGATGGCAATGGGTTGGGTCGGGGACAGATAGTGCATATCCATTACCCTACCCAAAGTAGTTCGGGTTTTACCCGTACCCGTACCCACATAAGAAACAGGTAGAAAATTCAAACCATGCTCGTACCCGTTCGGATTTCGGGTATTCACGGTTATCCATGTGTAGTAGTTTCTATTTATAACTCCAACCAATATGTTAATATTCACACGTATTCTCATGTTACGTAAGACGAAAAGTACGACAATAATTCACTAGAAAGAAGAAAATTAATTAAAACACACAATTTCATAAAAATATTATATTTATATGCTAGATATAAAATATGTTAGAGAAAAATATTGGTTATTTCTAGACAAAATACATATGCATGTGTATAATCGGGCGGGTTCGGGTTGGATAGTGAGAAACCATGCACACCCATTACCCGCAACATTCGGGTTCGGATTTTACCCGTACCCACTAAAAGTCCTTGGAATTCAGGTTTTACCCTACCCGATTAGATCGGATTCGGACGGATATCCACGGTTAAGAATATTTTTTTCAAAAAGATCCAATATTTGAGTATCACTCCAACCCAATTTATTATAAGTCAAATTAGTTTTGATTAATTTTATTTTGGGCCGGATCCATGTCCAACATTTTAATTTGGGTCTAAATTGGATTTATTGGAAATCCAAAAGAAAATGGATACCCAATATAATGCACTTTATGTCTTATTTTGTTGTTATGAACCCAAAAAAAAAAAGTATAAACACCAACAATAGGTGTAAATAGGATAGAAAATAGTTAGGGGATGGTTGATATTTTCTTGGTGTTTACAAATCCTCTAGACCAAAATAGACTCATTTGAGTACGACCTAAATGAGTTGATCGAGACCGGACCCAATCCAAACTCAAAATTCATTGCAATTGTCTCGGAAATACTAAATCCGCTAAAGGGAGAAAAATACAAAATGGAGGTGGTGATGTTAAAAATTATGGGATCCTAATGCATACAGATACAAATGGTCTAATGGGAGCAATAATTTCCATGAACATTTGGAACATTTCATTTCTGAGCAGAAGAGCCATTTTCTTTTTCAATTAGTGTTCGATCAATTATGTATTAATCAATATTCGATTGATTGGTCTGAGGTTATCAACAAAAAAGATTTGGCTAAGTCACTTCGTTTCTTTTTGTCCAAGTTACTTATTTTTTTGTCCAAATTTCTTCTCTTTTTGTCTAACTCACTTCCTTTTTTCTTTGTGAGTTTCGAGAATATCCCCATTCATAGGTCCGAGATCCATATCTATGAATTGACACCTCGATTTAATATCAGTATATGTTATATAGTCCTATACTACTTTTATTTTGAAGTTGTAATATTAAAAGTAATTATGATTCTTTCTGTCCAATCCAATACTCATATGAATCATGGGTCAAATATCCAACAAAGTTGACTCAAATTTTCTTTTTTAAGAGTACAAAGTCGACTCATAACCTTTAATAATTAGTGTTATACTGTTATTATATAAGTTAATCTCTATAAACTATATAAACTTGTATGGATTTTAGTAATAAGATCCAATAACTTGCATTGTATTCTGATGATTTCTCAAGAAAGGGGTATCAATATAACGTAGGGATGACAATTTCGACCTGACCCATTTTACCCGACTTGTTTGGCCTGTTTTGGGGCGGGGCGGGCATGGGTACTCTCGTCGAACCGACCTGCCCTGACCCGTCCCATACTCGACCCTTTCTTGTCTAAATTACATGTAAGTTTAGTCAAACTACTTAGGATTTTCCTTTTATTACATCATATTTTAGCTATAATAAAATTGTAAATTGGTCAAAATCTCAATTTATCCAATAATTTAACGACATTTATCATAATATTGTTTGTTTCCTTGGTCTTATAATAAAAATGACGCATATTTATAATGTTTTCCATATAAATTGCATACCCATTAGGTCGACCTGCCCCAATCCGCAACCAATAATAAATTACCCGACCTGAACTCGACCTGCCATAGAGCGGGTCTGAGTACCAAGAAACCTGCGCCGAACCTGCCCATTGCCATTCCTAATATAACGGACTAGTCTTAGCTAGCGGTTTTCTTTTCAATCTTTCTCTTTCCTCCATGAGAGTGCATACCACATGGTAAGACAAAAGGTTGGTGAAACATCTAAGACAAAAACAACAAGAGAACTTCACGAGTGAGTAGCAAAACATCGAAAGCGAAAACTCAGACCCAAATTTTGTGAACAACCAAAACAAAACTCTACGCGCCCGATATTTGATTATTTGCTGTTGAATGCCCACTTGACTACCTGATAACAGTAGAAAGGAAGAAGAAATTTACCTGTCGCTTGGCCATGTACGCTTTTTTTGTTTATCACAATTCACACGTGTAACATCTTAGGCAAATCCCACATCGACAAAATACGAAAGAGATCCATGTTTCATAAGTAAGAAACCGACCTTAACTGACAAGACGCGTTTTGGGGTGAAACGGAGGAGTTCTTGAACGTGCTCAGTGTGGAGTGCAACAAGGATGGGTAACCTTATGGGAAGTCACTCTGAATTGCACCCCAAGTCGAAAACCGTGAAGGTCGATGCCCAAAACGGACAATATCTTCGCGAGAAAAAGGTTCGGGACGTTACAACACACTTATTAATTGATTAGAATGACGATTAGACTAATTTAAATACCAGGCACAAAACATACGGTTCAGTCCGGTCCGGACTAGATCAAACTCACGAGAACTGCGGTGTATTATTGAAAGACATTTTAGAATCAAGGACTGCACCATCATTGTGTTTGGTCCATTTGGTCCGGTTCGATCCAAATATCAGTTTGGTTCATCATATCATTTTTTCAGTAACTGTCAAATTCATGTGAACCAAGTACCAGATATCATTATACTCGGTCCGGTGTGATCCTAACCAAACTTCGGCCTGATCTGGTGGAGTCCAGTTCCGACCCGAACCATCTGCTTGTGCGCTTGACCATCGGGGATCATAGACCAATAAAGAGAGAGGAATGCTCTAGTTCTATTTTAAACTCCTCCTCATCCAGTGATAGAAGAAGTTATTTTTTTGCCAACCTTCTCGTCTAGAAGTCTTTACTTTACTAAGTAAGTAAGCCCCAATAAAGAAAGGAAGGTTCACTGCACACCCCCTAACTAAAAAAAGGTATGATAGTAAATTAGTAATACCCGTTCACAACAAATAAACATTGGTAAACAATTCCTGGGCCAGTGATTCATTATCTATACTAGGAAGGAACCAATGGCGCAATGCGTGACAGACTCACAGTGGGCACGGATTCAGTTGCCGACGAAGCACTCACACTCACATTTCCAATCCATCCATCACGAGGAGGAAACAGAAGATGGGTAGGTTACGTGACGGTGGAGCAGAGCGGAGCTGCTGTGCTGCCGCACCAGATTCTCCTTTCTACTACTATTTCTGTATATGGCTGGCTGGCACTCACCGGCAGCTTCAAACAGCCGGCGAAAATGACTAATCGTGAATCTTTGCCTCTTGCTTACACGTGGCTGACAGTGATTCGAGACAGACAAGCACCATGCAATGCTCCTGACTATGACGTTTCATTTTCCCCACCTTCTCTCCTTATCAAGAAACAGAAGACGGCAGTGTCGTTGGCCACCGGTGGGTCCCTGCCGTCGATCGTGACCAGTTGCCGGTTTCCCACCATCTCCCTCCAACCATACAATACAATACATACATAAAACAAACTTCAATTTTCTTCCCCACTCCCTTTGATTTCAATCTTAAGAGCCCAAATGGTCACTAAAACTTGTGTCCCGCAACAACATTGCCGTTAAATTGTGCGCATGCCTGACCCGATTCACGAGAGAATGGATGGAGCTAAGCTGAGTGACTTCGATATTTTGATAAGAAATTGCTTGCTTCAGCTCTCTCGCCAAAGTCCGTGACTTCGATATTTTGATAAGAAATTGACAACAACAGGTAACCCACAACTATTTTTCCAGTATGAGCTGAAGCACACACTTAAACTGACCAAGGAGGTAACCTAAAAACGCAATATTTGGAGCTGGGGACTCACTTATTCTTCCTGTGCAATGTATCCCTATCATATCGCATGAACTCATCAAAGGTCATTCTGATGCAATGTCTGTGCTCATGCAAAAGCAATTTAACGGTTAAAGTTCAGACCTTTGTGACTTTTATGCAGTTTCTCTGTTGAGAAAAAGAATGAGAGAGGAAGTAGCTAGAGACTGCTAAGGGAGAAGTCAGAGCGTTACTGGTAGGCGCAACCCATCGTAGCTTAACTGTACATCGATTCCTTCCATCTCCATCAACTTCGTAAGGTATTCACTGACCTTCTCGTGATCCATCAGGTGCATCATACCAGTGAACAGAGTTCTCTTCGGTTTGATTTTGCGTACTTCATCTAATGCCTGAAAACAATAATTACAAAAATGAACAGCAGACCGATCTGTATATGCCTCAATCTTAATCAAATTGAAAGGGATAAAAATGTAGCATAGTGCGGAACATACCCTTGGTAGTCCAAAGTGTGTAGAGGATGACCGATCGGGTCTCAAGGCATCCTGAAGAATTTTGATTGAAGTATAAGCAATGAGACAACAACATTGAAGAATGAAGAGCACAAGGCAAAATAAATATGTTTCGGTGAGAAAGAGAAACCATAATCAGGAGGTCGCAATCCTCCAGAAGTGGGTAAGTTTCATCTGGTATATCACTGACATCACTGTAACATGAAAACATGATTAAGGAAATTCTCTACTTCTGGGGTCGAACTAAAAGGAAGGATAGAGAGTATGGTTGAGAGGACAAGAGTAGTATTACCTGATGTAACATACATTACCAAATCGAAAACCAAGGGAACGGTAAGCTTTTCCATGCCAGACTGGCAGAGGTGTAAACTGTAATAGCAAATGCTAGTTAGTTCGATCAAATTGTTCGCTTTAAACATCAAAACAAAATAATGCCATAAACCTAAATTTCGGTTATAAGTTGCTGCACATGCTCTTAGTATCTGGTTCTAAGATAGTTAAAGTAGTTATATCATCTATGACCTGTAATAAGAAAATCAGAAACTTGCCCAATACTCATAATCTGTTACTTTTGGAACCTTTCCAGAAATGGGGAGAGATCCATGAAATATTACTCCCGTGTACCTTTACATCATGAACAGTAAATGGCTCCTCATTTATAATGTTGAATTGCAACTCTGAAACTGCAGCGCCAGGTATAACCACACTAGTGTCAACCAAATAGTAATGAGTTTTCTTCATTACCTGAAATGCACAAAGTACACGGGAAATAAACTCATTACTATCTATAAAGAATAGACAATTCTATGGCACATTTTAAGTACAATGTCATCAATTTAGACAATTAGACTAAAGCACAACAGCCAAAAGCGAGAAAAAGCTGCAAACCTCAAAATCACGGGGTGCAACATATATTGGAATGTGAGGCTGGACATTGTTTGTCCAATCCCGGAGGTCGTCGAGTCCTGGAGAAGGGATTGAAACAGTAAAGTCTTACTCAGTGACAAATAGAAACTGAACTCCTGCATTTTTTATAAAAGACCGAGAAAACATCATGCATATCTTAACTTCAAGGCTTTTATTTACAAATGGATTAAGAAGTTAATGTCAGAGACCTCCAATGGCATCAGCATGAGAATGAGTAATAATAACCGCATCAATTGTTCTTAGCCTGAGAGAAATTTGAAGCCGTCATGAGGAGAAAGACTGTACAGAAGTGCACAGACAATAAAGAAAAGAACTAGACCTCAAACCAATCTAGCCCCTCTACAAGAGACAAATGGTAGTGTTGAAAAACAGGAGTACAAAATATTGCAGTGAGAGACCCAAAAAAGCTGTTATATGCTGAAAGGTAGATAGACTCATCCATCTAATATATGAAAATTCATGGGGATCTCCAATTGAACGGTCAGTTACTAAAGAGAGCTCAAGGACTAGCAAAGCAACTTGAGTAACACTCTGATAATTCTTATTGAGTAAACCTTAAAAACTTCTTGGAAATGGACAATTCAAGTGAGAAATCAGTCAAGGATATTACTAAAGCAATAGTAACCTAACCCAAACTCATAGTGTCAATTCACCATCTGATAATACTTTCAGTGGGAAAACTAATAGTATGAAGTATAAGAACTAACCCGTATGCAGGAAACCACTGAAGAGCACTATGGTAGAAAAACCTGCAACACAGATTGCAAAATGGAGAATTTAATCCAAGAAGGCCGTAGTCAAGATGATGAAGACTACTCTTCACAGGAATAACTGTTTGTCTCTATAAAATAGCAAAAAATGTGTTCTTTTCTTTTAATTCCTTTATCAATAGCAAAAGCATCCCAAAACTAGTATAACTGCATGTTCATCATGCTAGAACCTGAGAAGAATGTTTTACTTACTTTCCAGCATCTATTAGAACGTTACGTGTACCATCTGGCCCAGGATGACGAATGAGAATGCTTGTGTTAAGCCTCCTATTTTTATTACCAGGCTCTGTGGCTTTTGAACAAACCTAGGAAACCAAGGAGGAGGGTTACACCAAAATCGTGATGAATTAAGGGAAAAACTTCAAACATCACATGCGGTCCTGCCCCGATCTGGAAGTAGAAATGGTTGTGAAATCCAAATGATCTGTCACAATACCTCACATTTCTTCAGAGGATTAGTCAGGCAACTTAGACGAGGAATGCCTTCACTAGTTCCTGTTCCCATGAATATGATCTCAGGTTGGTCCGAAGGAAATTGTGTGTCAACATTCCCACCGGCATCTGTAGTGATGCCTTGTTAGAAAACACAATCCACTTGTATCGACAAAACCTACCAGAAGCATGACAAACAAAAGTAGAGCCCTCTCCTTGCGTGCAGGGCATAAGATAAAGCTACTTGATCCAAGAACTATCTTCTACTACAAAAGCATTGTCATTTACTAAAACAAAATCCCCGATCTGCTGTCTCCCCAAAAGATTAAGAATTTGTCGCCTAAAACTAATTCTAACACCATCAGGAACAAAGAGTAAAACGGAAAAGTACGCTGGGAGTCAAGGATCTAAAATACTCTAGCCTGTCTACGAAAAAGATCTAAGTAGATGCTTCTATAAAAGCCAGAAGTCGCTGAAGGTTCACCCACAATGGGAGCAAAACAAGGTAACTGGAAGTCCAAACCAAAATCTAAGCCAAAGCAAAGCAATTGGAGGTCCAACCCAATCGCGAATGTAGCACCGCCCAATGCTTCCAGTCCCACCTGATTGAATCAAAGTTTCGAATTTTGACCCCATCTAGTTGAGTGTCAGCTTCAAATTCCCAGCTACCCAATTCAAAACAAGGCATAAAAGAAGGGTAAAAATTCAAAAACTGAACGTACTTGTGTGAAGGCAAGCTCGAAGAATCCTCCTGAAAGGAGAGAACCCAATTCTGGAGGCGGGAAGCGAACAGCTGTTGCGGAGTGGGATTTGGAGTCTGGAATGTGCGAAATTGGCCAGAGTGTAAGGCGTCACCCGAACGGAACCCAGAAACTGAGCCATCTTCTCTCCGACTAGTGGGGGTCTTATGCCTTCTTTCCAATGTTGATTTCCTTTTGGCGCGGTGTATTGGCTTTCCCCAGCGCAGCAGGCAAAGCAGAGCTCCTTTTCTGCGATGCTCCTGGTTCTGTGGAAACAGGGAAAGTGTTTGTTGGGAAAGCAGAAGTGAAGACAGACAGGGAAGAGGAGGTCCACAAGACAAAAGAAAGGAGTTGGTGTCAAAATCACAAAACGACTTACCGTTTGGTAACAAGCAGGCCGGCCCATCTAAATGGGCCTAAACTGCTTTTCATCTCATGGGCTCACCATTTTGAAAGTCTCTTCTGAGCCACCGACCCAATCTGAGCTGAAGGCTTCTGGACCCAAGGAATAAGGTAGTCTAATTTAGACTTGTTCAAAGAGACGGAAAGTCATTGGGGCTCCAACCCTCAATATCTTTGATTTACTCTATAATTTAGAGTTGCAACTTAATTTGTTGGACTATAAATCCGTTGGTCGAAATAAATTAATGTATACTTTTGTAGGCTAGTATCCTAAAATCATATGATCTTCGGGATATTGGTATAATAAAAACAAATTCACGGGCTAGTAAATTAGTTACTCCACTTGCAAATTCATATCATATTGACATATTGTACACAGATAAAGCACATTCGATGTTGTTGGTAATTGGTATGGCTAGAACCTACTATGGATTTTGTCCAACGATTTTCAGATTTCAACCTATTCAAATCACAGTTTAGTAGATGTATTTGCTAAATAGCCTATTTTACATCCTAATATGTATGGAGCCCAAATTAGGTTTGAAATCCGTACACTCTCCTCAAAATGCTAGAATATGAACTCGCGTATTTGTCAACGCAGGAGGAGTTAACACATTTTACAATAATTAATCACGTGTATAGTTTATTTCCTTAGTTTACGTTCTCGACTGCCCTCCACGATAACATACATGTATACACATATATAGTCATACATAGGGATGGCAATTACCCAAACCCAAGTAGATCCATTCATAATGGGTTGGGTATGAGTGAAGTGCATATGGGTTTGGGGGTTTGTAAATGGGTTTGGGTAAGGTATGACTATTGCTTTCATAATCTACATGGGTATGGGTTGGATATGAATATCCATTTATCTGAGGGTGTTTTAACTACACATGCAAAAATTGGACCTATTTGTAAAACTTGAAAAGTTTAGGTACCAAAATGTAAGACCAAAAATATTTAGGTACCACAATGTAATTTTCCATCGATATTTTGAGGACTTAAAAAAAAATTAGGTACTAAATATGCACATCTATTAAGTTTATGTACCAAACTGTAATTTGTATTTGGGCATGGATGCAAACCCAAATCCATTTGGGGGTCGTTTGGATTAGTGAATGTGATGAGGGATTTATGAGTGATTTTAAAACAATCTCTCGTTGTGCAGGATTTTAAAACAATTCTGCGTTTGGAAAGGTGAGAGATTGTGGGCATGAGGAAATTCTAAATCTCTCATATGAGAGTTTTTAAAATAGCTGATGGGGATAAGCTATTTCACAATCACTCATTTTTTCTCATTCTTTTCCAAACTCTGCCCCTCCTTTTGTTCTTCCTTTCTTATTCTTCCTTAGGGATTAGGGATGGGTATAATTGTAACTTTAATTTCTAATTAAAATCCTTCATCTATTCCCAAACATGTTATTTGGATCAAATCTCACGTTTAAAATACCTGGGTTTTTAATTGAGAGATTTTAATCCAAATCCCTCATTTACACATTCCCTAATCCAAACGACCCCTTGTTATAAACTCAACCCAACCCAAGTAAATGGGTATGGGTACAAATCCATGAAACTCTACACCCATATCCATCTATTTGGATTTCATACCCAACCCAATTGAGTTGGATAGTAAAAAATCCATGGGTATGAGCAAAATTGACATCTCTAATCTAGCAAACTATAATTTTGGCATATAATTAACATCTATAATTTTGGCATATAATTTTGCTAGTGACATATAATCGGTGCATGTATGACTTGTGCATCACGTGTCTAGCTAGTGAGAACAGCAGAAAGAAAAATCACAGGCATGCTATAGACATATTTTGCATTGTACGCACGTGGATATGATAGTCATCACCGTTATTATCAACAACAAATATGGGCCGGTAGTAAAGTCCATTTACTCTTCCTAGTTTTGACTTATATGTATCTCTCTCAACTAGCTAGCACTTACATTTTCCATAAGTGGAATTGAACTTTCTAGCTGGGATTTGGGAACGTCACTATTTTAGTAGTCCTGGTTAGAAATAGAAGATAAGTTAATCATGACTAATTAGGTGATGTGTAGAGCCGTATCATCACAACGCTTCACTGCATATATTTGGTCGACCCCGAAAGACGGCGGGTGGTGAATCAAAGTTGAGATAAATAAAATTAAAATTGAAATTCAATTCTTTTTACTTGTAGTCCTACCTAAAGTAAACAAGTTTGGTTCAAGAGATGAAGTTCGTGGCAAATTTTTTCACGTTTTGAGAAGTAGCCTACATATAGGAAAGATCGAAATTTAGTATATAATGATTCATGACTTCACATTAATGACATGGATGTGAGACTGCATATTGAGGTAGAGATAAACTTATTCCCATTAAGGTTAAGGTAATCCATTGTGTAACAATGTGTATAGATCCATATATAATGTTGGAGTCAATGTAAAGTAAAACAGTCATTATTTGGATAGCTAGCATTACCTAGTTTGATCATCCAATTATGCGACATTAATTTCATGTATGGATAATTAATTCCGTTATTTTTTTTCTCTCCATCAACCGGGTATACAAACTAGACAATATGAGAAATGTGTGACTCTGGACCAATACTATATATTGAAAAATGAAAAAGCCTAGTGTCAGGGCACTCTATTAGCATGTGCCGATTGGCCCTCCTGCACAAGGCCTCTATTATAGGGACGAAATTACGTGAGAGGTCGTGGACCTGATGTTTCTGAAAATTTTACGATTTGCTCTATATAAAGTGGAATACAAAATTAAAATATTAATTTTCAGTTGATATATTGGTAAATATGTTGGATAATGCTTGCTTGGTTACAGGTTCAAATCTCTCTTATTTGTTTTTATAAATATTTTTAAGTACCTATTTATTTAGCTTAGCTTGACTATAAAATGTAAGTTTAGCCTCACCGGTTTAACATTTTGATTTTTTAAATTCGTAAATTTCAAGTTTGTCCATTTAACTCACATTACCCATTTATTTAATTTTACGTGACTGAAATGTTAGTTTAGTCTCTCTACTTCAATATTTTTATCATTTTAGTTCTTGAACTTCAAGTGTGTCCATTTATCTCTCATTTCATGAAAAATTTGTGTTTGTGTTTTCTCATTATTGCGATCTGGAAATTAATACTTGTAAATTTAGTCGTTAAACACAAATTTAACTCAGATACCAAAAAAATTAGGTTTTATAAGATGATCTCAAATCAAATAACTAAAAAAATTGGGCCACATATTTTTTATTTTTATAACGGAGCCTCTGGTATCGATTGGAAGAACCTACCTAGTGTACATGTGAAGATAAATTGCAGCTAGCTAGACACCTGCGTTTCCCTTGGAACTATGATGCATAAGCATAAGTTGCATTTCGTACAGAAATATCGTAGAGAGAAAGAAGTGAATTATTATATAATGAGGAACTAGTCACTGTGGGCGGAATACCTAACTGTAAATAAGTAAATATGCGGAATGGAATGACACACGATTTACGTGGTATCTTTGTTCAATAGAACATGACTAATCCACGGATATAACAAGTTCTCAGGTATAGTTTCATTAAACTACATCAAAAGTGATTGTGCCGTCAAGAGTTACAGTGGCCGCTCGCCAATAGCAACATATATATATACCCTGCTACAAGCAACTAGGATAAACGAAAACTCTCAAGAGTAAATAACATAATGGTACGATAATTAACCTGACATGATTAATTACTATCCATCTTAATACTCCCCCTCAAGCTGCTGCATGAAGATCACAAATGCCAAGTTTGGACAAAAGGAAATTAAATTGTTCCGCGCCCAAAGCTTTAGTGAGAATGTCAGCGATCTAAGAAGAGGTGGCAATCTTACGTGGCTCAAATTCGCCCGTGATGACCCGTTTGCGAACAAAATAACAATCCATTTCCACGTGTTTAGTACGTTCATGGAAAATGGGATTGGCCGCGATATGCAGAGCAACCTGGTTATCACAGTATAGAGGAGTAGCTGACTGTTGAGGTGCACCCAACTCATTCAGTAAACAATGCAACCAGACGATCTCACTAACCGTGCTGGCCATAGCACGATACTCAGCCTCAGCGGAAAAGCGTGCTACCACACGTTGCTTCTTTGTCCGCCAGGAAACAGGAGCTGAACCCAACATAATATAGTAGCCCGTGGTAGAACGACGTGTAGACTGACATCCTGCCCAATCTGAATCATAATAAGCAGTAAGCTCCAAACTACCCGAAGAGGGGAAAAACAAACCTTGGTCAGGAGCAGTCTTCAAGTAACGTAAAATTCGGTGGGCTGTAGCAATATAGTCTGAACTAGGAACATGAACATGCTGACTGAGCACATTAACAACATAAGCAATATCTGGTCGGGTCACAGTCAAGTACAAAAGACGTCCCACTAACCTGCGATAAGAGCTGGCATCAGAAACCACATCCTCGCTGGGTCGAGTAAGAGTGTGGTTCTGCTCCATGGGAAAACGGCTGGGTCGTGCACCAGTAACCCCAGCATCCTGCAAGATGTGGAGAGTGTATTTGCGTTGGCTAAGAACGACCCCATCGGGAGAGCGAGCTACCTCAATGCCTAGAAAATACTTCAAAGGACCCAGGTCCTTGATGCTGAAACGTGAATCAAGAAAAGCCTTCACATGGGAAATGAAATCATCATCATTACCAGTAAGAACAACGTCATCCACGTATATGAGAGCAATAACAAAGGTAGCCCCTTTGCGATATGTAAAGAGAGAGTGATCAGCCCGAGAGGCAGTGAAACCGAGTTCCACGAGAGCAAAGGTGAACTTCTGATACCAATTACGAGAAGCCTGACACAACCCATACAATGATTTACGCAATCGACAAACACGGGTATCACCCTCCTGTTGAAAACCAAGAGGTACTTTCATGTATACTTCCTCCTGCAGATGCCATGGAGAAACACATTGTTGACATAAAGTTGATGCAATGCCCATCCTCTTTGCACAACAAGGGCAATGAGAATGCGAACTGTCACTAGCTTGGCCACCGGCGTGAAGGTGTCATGAAAATCTACACATTCGAGCTGCGGGAAGCCCTTAGCCATTAACCTGGCCTTGTAGCGTTCAACTGTGTCATCTGGATGATATTTAATCTTGTAGACCCAATTGGAGTCAATGGCTCGTTTACCAGGAGGCAAATATTCCAGAGTCCAAGTACCATTTTCCTCCAAAGCCAGAACCTCTTTCTGCATGGCTTCATGCCAATAATCATGAAGAACCGCTTCTCGGAAATGGTGCACCTCATGAAGCTTGGAAATGGCAGCAAGATACGCCTTGTGCGCAGGAGTGAAGCGATCATAGCTCACTTTATTGGCTATGGGATATGTGACTGCATGAGAAGAATGTTGCCCGGGTAATTCTACCTCATAAATATCGAGCTTCGCCGGGGGATAATGAGTGTGAAGGCTTCGACGAGGTATGGGAGGAGAGGTGTCTGCCACGTCCCCAATACCAGGAATCTCGTCTGCGGCAACAAGAGACTCATGGGATTCCTCATGCACGTGTACCTGCATGGTAGAGTGGGATGCATCTTGGTCATGCACAAAGGAGGAGACGTCATTATCACGTGGTCTTGGTGGAGGTCTGGCCGTCTCTGTGGACTCATCATCAACTTCCAAATCCTCCTCGTGCGCCACTCTATGCACAACAAGGGGGTCAAGTGGAAGCTCCCCGCAAGAGTAGTAGTGGGGAATGATGATGATGATGAAGGAGCAACATCATTGGTCGTGCGGAACGGGAACTCACTTTCCTCAAAGTGAACATGAACATCACGGGAGGAATATATGCTTCGCGATGTCAGGTCATAAACCCGATAACCCTTTTGGGAGAGAGGATATCTCACAAAACACAACGTCGTCCGCGCTCCGCAAACTTATCAAGGGCATGTTGAGTGTCCTTGGCATACACTAAGCAGCCGAACGTACGAAGATGAGTGTACGAGGGTGCCTGGCCAAGGAGCACTTCAAAGGACGTGCAGTTTCCCAAAACCGATAAGGGAAGGCGGTTGATTAGTAGGTCATAGTAAGAACACACTCACCCCAGAAACGTACCTGCAAGCCTGAATGGAACTGCAGAGCTCGGGCAATCTTCAACAAATGACACTGCTTGCGCTCAGCAACACCATTCTGTTGTGGGGTATTGACGCAAGAAGTTTGAAGTAGAATGTCATTCTCGGCATAGTAGTCTCGGAGGGAAAGAGTATTAAATTCCAGCCCATTATCCGATTGATTCCCGCGAACCTGTGTCTGAAACTACGTTCGAACCATTTCTCAAAACATACGAATGTACCGCTCAACATCTGACTTGTACTTCAGAAGATAAACCCAAGTAGATCGACTATAATCATCCACCACTGTAAAAAAAAAAAAAAAGTGAACCATCCATAGACGGGGTTTTGTAACCGCCCCAAAAATTTATATGAATAAGCTCAAAATAACCTGTTGTCTTAATAGAACTAGACTGGAAGGGCGTACGAGTCTGTTTGACACGCAAACAAGAATCACAATGCAACTTATTCCAACTATGATTCTGACAACTAAGAAAATTCCTCAAAACCGAAAATTTTTCAAAAGCAGGATGGCCCAAATGATGGTGCCACAGTTCCTGACTTATGCACTAAGCAGCCACCATTGCCAAAGAAGGGTGTGCCTCCTGCTACAACTTCTCTTCGCGCGGAAAGTAGAATAACCCATCACGGAGGCGCCCTAATCCAATCACGGTCTTGGAGTGTAAGTCCTGGATTACGCAGAAATTACCCAAGAAAAGTAAGCCAACATTGTTGTCTTTGATCAACCGACTCACAGATAATAAGTTGCACTTGAACTGAGGGACATGTAGAACATGATGCAAAGTAAATTGTGAGTTCAAGACCATCGAACCAACACCCTCTACTGGAATACACTTGCCATTAGGTATAAGGACAAGTGCATGACCATGAGAATAATCAACATTAGCGAACCAACGTACATCACTGACTTTGTGCTCATTGCAGCCCGAATCAATAAGCCATTCACTGAGATCAATAGAATTACCAGCCATGTGTGCAATGGGATCAGGTGCGGATGGTGTAAGCGCGGAGAATAATTGTTTCAGCTGAATAAATTGTGATGGCGTGAGGTCTGGGATGGGACTCTCATCGGCCTCTACATGTACTGCTTTAGAAGAAGAATCACCCCTTTGCTTCTTTCCTTCATTTGAGCGTTTTTTGGCAAAATCTGGCGGGTAACCAATGAGCCTAAAACATTGCTCCTTCAGATGACCAAGCTTATTGCATTTGGTACAGCGCACCCGCTCCTCGTCATCACGTTATTTCTCATTGTGAACCTGAAAGGCAGCAACTTCTACGGCGGGGCGACGATCAGTAGTGATGAGGCGTTGTTGTTCCTCTGCTGCGACCTGCTGATACGGTTCGGCCAATGTAGGAGTGGGCCGAATACTCAAAATTTGGCTTCGGACCACGGAAAAACCATCGTCTAATCCAAGGAGAAATTCATTAAGCCTTTTGGCCTCTTGCTGCTCCTGAGACTGCTTTTCCACGTCACAGCTACAATTCCCACAACTACAACGTGGGTTGATGCTAGCCGATTGTAACTCGTCCCAGTAAGTTCTGAGTTTAGTGTAGAACGCTGAAATAGAGGACTTTTCCTGTCGAAGGGACACAATCTTGCGACTGAGTTTGTAGGCTCTCATCGCCGAACTAGCTTCAAAAAGCTGCTTGAGGTATGTCCAGATTTCATGTGTCGTTTTGGCAGCACGAACACTATTTCGTACTTCCTTAGTCATGGTTGTCTTTAGCCATCCCTTCACCATCGTATCGCATTGATCCCAAGCATCCTGCTTGACTTTAGTGTCCGCGACCGAACGTGACAAAGAGCCATCGACGAAGCTCATCTTCTTCTTAGCAATGAGAGTTTCAGTCATGTCGTTGACCCACTCTCCATAGTTCAAATCTGTAAGGAGATCACTGCCAAATAATTGGCCAGGTTTCTCCAGGGATGTAAGTAGAACAGCGAGTTGTGCAGAATTGAGTCAGAATCGGCGACGATCCCTTTACCGGCAGAAGACTCCTCGTCCTTAGTCATGATCGCAAGACTGGATCACAGCTCTGATACCATGTAAATAAGTAAATATGCGGAATGGAATGACACACGATTTACGTGGTATCCCTATTCAATAGAACATGACTAATTTACGGAGAGCAAGCTCTCAGGTGTAGTTTCACTAAGCTACAGTTACTACCCATCTTAATGCTAACAATCAGTTCTCTAACCTAACGATTCATATAAATAAATGCTCCATTAATTTTGAGAAATTAAGTTACACGTGAAAGGTGGGGAAGAGGCGGACCATAGGCGCCGTACACTTGTGCTTCATACAGAAAAACGCAATGTTGTCATAACCGAATCGCAGCATGACCCGGTAATGCAAACGGCTCGCACTTTAGTGGTCCAACCGGCATTAGACCGTTTAAAAACCGTTAAAGAACCGGTACCTAATAAACGTTATCAGTATAAATAGTGGACATTTCTTAATCAGAGCTCATCTCTTTCCTTCGAAGTTGTGAAATGGAAATAAGGATTCAGTTTAAGAGGCCGGCGTTTTTGGTTTATTTCAATTTTCAAATTTTCTGCAATTTTTTTTAATTAAATTTAGTGGCTGAGTGGCAAAAACCGGACGAGCGGCTCAATCGGCTCGAACGGTTAACCACCATGGCTGCTCTTCAACCGCTACATAAAACCGGAGCGGCTTTTAAACTGTTCCGAGCCGGTTTTGTGACCGGGTGACGGTTTTACCGGTCGGGCCGAGCGGCTCGGCTCGGCTTTAATAACACTGGAAAAACGGATAGCTAGTGTATTTACGTGTAGGGTTTATCCTATAACCTTAAGTTAGTGTGATAATGGACGTGGAAAGTGGTCGTGTATCACAAGGTTGATTTTGAATGTTGCTTTGAGGGCTGGAGCATTACCATGTCAATTCTACAAAGCTAATGATTATTGCTATTCCATCGAAGAAGTTGGGAATCGGAGAAACATGAGAAATTCGGGCACTGACTAATTGATATTGTGAAAAAGCGAAAAATCCTCACAAGAGCACTACTACTATGCTATATAGTATTGGTGCTTTAATGTACAACTTGAAGTTGTACTATAATATTAAATGTATAAGTTAAGGTTGTACCATAAAGGAATTTGTATCATTATGTTATGGTACAACTTTAGTACCATCACATAAAGGTACAATTTCAAGTTGTACCATAAAAAAATTTGTACAAAAAGTATAGGTACAATATGAAGTTGTACCATAACGTTAAATGTACAATTTCAAGTTGTACCATAAAGACAAAACCTATATCACCAATACTATATAGCATTGTAAATTTCCTCCACATGTGAATGCATTTACATACCTGGAAAGAGTGATCTTTCTTCTTTCCATTTTTTGATATGAGTTGTAGTATGTTTTTTTTTATCTTGGATTATACTCAAAAGCGTGCAATTTTAGGTTTTGGTTAATGTCTTAACACCTAATAAGTATGCAATGCTACTACTAATACTAACACTAGTTCCCGTCAATAAGAACATTTTGTTTTAATGGCTGTTTTATTCTTAATGGGTTGATCAATATTATTGTTGGATTTTTAAGGGAGCGAGGTGCTTGTTATTTTTAAAAATTATGGGGGGAACACGCCTGTGGTCCTGCTCATTTATTTCGCATCACGTCCTCATCACAAGTATTATGAAGCACACCACAAGACACAGACGAGAAACACAACAAACCACACCACATATAACGTAAAAGTAGACCAAAAAAACTGATTATGCATACCAGAACCTCACCATAAAATTCATAAAACATATAAGAAAACTCAAAGATGACCACAATTTGCTAAAGCATATATACAAGAAATCTCATAAAACATATAACAAGTTATCTGAAGCACACCATAAAACTAATATAGCTGACCAAGTTTCTTATAGCATATCAGAAAGACAGTAACCTCATAAAAGTAGACCACAACTTTCCAAAAAGCACACTAGAAACCTCATTAAGCTGACCACAAGTTTCTTAAATCATATTAGAAATCTCATTAAATAGACCGCACAAGTTTCCTGAAGCACACTAGAAACCTCATAAAGCTGGCCACAAGTTTCTTAAATCATATCATAAATCTCATGAAGCAGACCACACAAGTTTCCTGAAGCACACCATAAATCTCATAAGCTGGTCACAAGTTTCTTAAAACAATAAAAAACTTCATATAGTAGACCACAAATTCGTTGAAGCATACCAGAACCCTCGTAAAGGTGATCGCAAGTTTTTTTAAAGCATTCAAGAAAGCTCATATAACAAACCACAAGTTCCGTGAAGCATACCATAAACTTCATAAAGCTAGCCACAAGTTTCCTAAAACATATCAGAAATATGTGCAACCACATCAGAACTCTCATGAAGCAAACCTACAAGATGAGACACCATACCAGAACCCTCATGAAACAAACCCGAAACGTTGTAATGTAAGTTTCATATTCAATGTAATCAAGATCGTGCTTTAATGTTTAAAATCTTACGCTTTTACATTTCTAGCTGATCATTATATGTAGAATCGCGCTTTTCACTTACAAGTGAAGTCAAAATCACATTTTAAAACTTAAAAATCAACTCACAATTTTACGCTTCTATCCAACTTACTAAAACGCTTTTACGTAGAATCACATTTTTTAACGATAATCATATTACAAAAGTTAAAACACACGTTTGACTTTCTATTATTAGCCCCATTTTGATTTTGTATTTTATGAATATTGCATTTTTCCCGCCAGAAGTCTCGTGGGTCATGCGTCGGATGGGATCGTGTCCACATCCCCATCCATCAACATATCAATTTTCTGTTTGATACTTTTCTTTTCTTCTGGTTGCTTAAAGACAAAGGAGAATTATTGATATTGTTTCTCACAGTTAAGATCTCTGTGACATGAGACTGTGACTCCATTCCATCTCCATTTGCGATCCTAGCAGCTAGGCTAACTTCCCCGTTTGTTCATATATATTAGTTATGCTTGCTCGATCATCAAATTGCCAAACTTTATAATTGCTAACACGTGATGGCAATTAGTAAAACTCGAATATTGTGAGTGATGAGCAAGAATGATTTTCCCACTATATATCTAATAGGAATTCGTCCAATTATACATATATATGCATTTTTTAAAAAAAATTCACTATAATTTGATACTTTTTATGCACTTATACTATTTTGCATGAAATTTTATTGTTTTTAACTAATTTATTTCGTTCTAGTGTAATCATTAACATGTTGATTGAAATCATAAAAAGAAATTATTATTCATGATAATCGTGAATACCTGAAACTCGATCGAGTATAAATATGTTTTTGATATTCTAACTAATTATTGTATGGATATAAGTACGGGCTCAAGATAGGGTGCATAACCATAGGTTATGCATCCATCAATAACCAAATCTGGACCCTTCATTTAGAAAATCCAGATCTAAAGATGGAGAATTAAAGATCATTTTTATTTTCTCTAGCTTTCTTAATTGGCTCATATCTTTTTCGTTTTAACTCGGATTTTAATTTTTTTTTTGCACAGGTGGAACGAGTTCATCGTGCTCTACAAAATGAGATCAATTTTCAATATTTTTTTAGAACAAAAAATTCTGGCCTCTCGGTACCAACTGCATATCATATGGTATTTTCTTCATTTTTAATTCGTTTTTGAAAACGTTTGCACAGAAGGGACGAGTTCATCATGATATATTGGATCTACAAATTTCTGGGTGAACAAATTACAGGACCAAAAAATACCACACAATACCATACAATACCACCCTGGTACGGGGTGGTATTGTATGGTATCTTCTTCGTTTTTAATTCGTTTTCTAAAACGTTTGCACATAAGGGACGAGTTCATCATGATCTATTGGATCTACAAATTTACGGGTGAACAAATTACAGGACCAAAATATATCACACAATACCACCCTGGTACGGGGGTGGTATCTTGTGGTATACAATGTTAAAAGTCGTAAATGACAATTAATATATTTCTACTATCATATATTCAACCATCCTACAGTCTTGGTTTGTTCATACCACCATGGTACTTTTTTCAAACCATAGGTATGCTTTTATTTCAATACCAGTCAATACCATATGGTATAGACTGGTAAAAAATGGCTCAATTTTTTTTGTTCGAAAAATATATTAAAGTAGATATCATTTTGAAGAGCACAATTAATCTGATCTAACTGTACAAAAAAAAATTAAATTTCGACTTAAAATGAGTGAGAAATCGTCCATCAAAGATTAAAGAGGGGAAAATTAAAGGCTTTCCAGGAGAGAGAGGATGCTGATGTCATGCTGATGTGGACGGGTTACTCATGGTTACTCACCGGATCTGCTCCCATAAGTACGGGTAAAATCCGAACTAGAATGGAGTAATAAATATATTTACTATTTCCCTGCTGCCTTTTGTAACTCTTTCAGTTTTTATTAATATATATCATCCTTAACAAAAAAAATAAATATATTTACTATTTATCTGGCCGGACCTGTTGTCATCCTTGTCGACATGACAAATCTTTTACTTGGTCTTAATATTGGAGATGAAATGTATGGAAATCCCACATATCATATATATCAACATATAATACAAAGGAAAATCAAAGCTACCGACAATGGGTTGTCGCAAGTTGCACTAGAAATATATATGTGCACGTTTTCCACCAACACTGATTAGAAGGGGGAAAAGAGGAGGAAACTAACTAGTCGATGACTCCAATCCAAATCGCATAAATTCGAAACCCTAGAAACAATGCGTGGCCGGACCCGGACGATTATTTCGACACATACAACAAAGATACCGTACCGGCGGCAGTTCTTATTTCTTTGACTATGTTCCTTGATCATATATATCCAAGACTATATGCTCCTCTGCCGCTTGACAAAATAGATGATTATCAGCTCATCTTGATAATTAAGTTACAGAGATGTATAGGAAAGAACCACTACGTCAGTTTGCCTAATGGATTTTGCTAGTAGCTAGGTCGCGCGCCGTGGCCCTAAATACGATCATTACCAAGTTATTTCTAGATGATCGCCGTTTGCCTAATGCGTTTTTAAATATGATGTGGCTGACATCTCGTATATATGATGTGATGATTTGGAGCTGATATAGCGTTCACGTCATCGTATCATTAACATAACTGATGGTGCATGTCTCTAATGCCGTTAAAGTTCTTAACGAAAAATGGCTATATTTTTGGGGCTTTATTAAATTTTTTTTTTACTATTATTGTCATCACGAACGTCAAATTATGGCTATGCAAATGTATTTTGTTCAAGATTTATAAAATTCGCGAGATTTATGTAGTATTTAGTTCCACCTCTAAAGCAATCGGGAACCAATAATAACTTCGCACAACATAGTTCTCTTGATGATGTACTAGTTTTATACCACTACTTGAGTCGTAATTAAAGGAAAAACCATCTCTTCTATCTCGAGCTTACAAATATTAAATCAATATTTATAATCAAATTCATTGATATATCATATATATGTATCAACAGTATAATTTATAGCTGAAAAGTAAAACTGCACCCCTATTCAAAATTTCCTGCCCATAGAGTGATTTTAGGAAGCTGATGTGGCAGAGTGTTAAGCGGGGAAAAAAAGGAGTCTCGCCTGATTTCAGAACCAAAAAACTGTCCACTACCCACTTTTTTCTCCTTCCAGGCCCACGTTCTCATTTAATTTGTATTAATTTGTATTTTTTATTTCCGATTTCCCTTCCTTCCACTCTTTCACCTCATTCGAATAAGTTTCTTGGCCTTCAGAAAACCAAACCTTGACTCAATCATCTGGTTCTTTTATGTGCTTGCATCTACCTTTGATTTCCGTTCTCTAAGCGTTAGATCGGTATTGGTTTTGCCGTAAGTTATTCTTCCTCTTTCAGATTTCTGTTTGTTGTTGTCGCTGCTTTTAAGTTTTAGGGATTCGGGTTCTGGGTTCTTTTTTCAGGGATTCGGTTGCAAAGATTCATCTCCCTTACCTTTGGTTCATTCCGTTTTCTTTATTCTCTCTTACCTTCCTCGCTTCATTCTGTTGATTGGATTCTCTAGAGATCAAAAGGGGTTTTTTTGTTTTTCCCTTTCTCTTGAAAGTAACAAAGCTGCTTACTTTAAATTCCACTTCGCTTAGACTGTCTTCCAGAGAGCAGCCGACTGCCGATTTTGAGCTGAGTTTTTCCAGGCCGCAGAGAAAGAAGAGGAAAGAAAGAGACGTTCGGCGGCAGCAGCCAGGTACTTCGTCCGGGTCGTTTTCCGGGTCAGTAAACCGAAGGGCCGGCTATAAACTACCGCTGGCCTGGCGGGGGAAAAGGAAAGCGTAAACCATAAGGCCTCGGGGATCCATTTCTCTCGCCAGCCCATACTTCAGAGGCCCAGCCTACTTGAGTCCAGAACCAGCCCATCGCCGACGAAATTTGGCGCGCCGTCCCCCACCCGCCACCACGTATGAGACATAATCAATTTACTTTATGATGTTAACTTTGTTGCAGGTAAATGTCGAAGTCCAACTTGATCAGTAAGGTTTTCTCTCATATGTTTCTAGGTTAATTAATCTAATTGTTGGGCTATGATCTGATAATGTACTTTCAGCTCTAATCACTAAAGAAGTATAAAGTAGGCGGTATTGATAAGCATGCTCCACTGGTTAGTGTATTGGTTCTACCAGGCTTTTTTCCCGTTATTACATAAGATCATTGGACAGTTTTATCTCACTCCATTAGTTTGTTTTATTGTTCTTCAACTTCATTTGCATTGTATTTGTATTGTGACATTAGAGTTGGAATCCATTTGTGCTAAAAGTACAAAGCGTAAACTGCATAATTGAAAGAAGGGATAAGCTTGGTATAGTTAGAAGAACTAGAATTGGTAAGCACTTATAGTGCTTTTCTTATTGCCAGCTTGCTTCTTTTTCAAACTTCTCTTTGGATATGGTTTTTATGGATGCCTTTGAATTATATTTGTGTTGACCATTACATTGTTGTCGTGGTCTTGATATATAATCTTTCTGTTGTCGCCTCAGAGAGTGCTGATTAGCCATTCTGTTATATGTGTTTTGTTCATCAATTTAAATTATGCCTTATATAGTTATATTTTTCTTCGACTGTTATGTTTGTGTGGTGTGTTGTATGTGTCATTAACTCGCACAAACTTATAATTGGTGAGGAGTTCAACTTCTGTTGTAACAATTAATTAATTTATATGAATGGCAGCTGCAAAATTTACTGGAACGGGTCCATCATTTACCACGACCTCTATTTCAGATTGCATCAGGTTATTGGAGAATCAACAGTATAATTTATAGCTGAAAAGTAAAACTGCAACCCCCATTCAAATTTTCCTGCGCATAGAGTGATTTTAGGAGTCTGACGTGGCAGGGTGGTTACACGGGATTAAATGAGAAATTATTGTATGCACCCGGCGTACCACGTCACTCCAATTACGTGGTACTCCAAGCCAATATAAAACAGACACGTTGACATATATTTACTCCGTCCCTATGTTTTACCTTTTTTTTTAGTCTTTCCCTATTTTACGTTTCCTTCTTTGAGTTCATCTCAAATTCAGAGAAAGAAACCCAACCAATAATAAAAGTCAAAGAGAGAAGTTAGTAAAATTGTTACGGGTAAGGTACCTATAAAATATACATGAGTATTTTATTTTGTTTTGAAACTAATAGTATGTTTTAAAGTACGTCAATAGCTATAAAATATATATAATTAATATTTAAGAAATAAATTAGTATATAAATAATAGTTAAGCTAGCAATTTAATTCATTAAATACGGATATTAAACGTGTTATATCGATTTTATACGTATTTAGTACGCAAGTCATCAAATAAATGGAAAAAAATAAAATGGTTTGATTATAATACTGACACGAAAGTTTTAAACATATACAATATGTACAATCATATATACGTAAATTAAATATACGAAATATTTACTAACTATTACATAATAGTCATTTTTAACTCTGAAACCCCCGCCATTAGACCGAGTTTCAATTGAGCTTTATTCTCAGATGATTAAGGGGCGGCTGCCACTAATGTTAGTATTCACTGGATTGAAGCAGAGCATATTTGCTAAAATTGCATATGTAGTTTATTGTTAGAGAGATGAAAATCCCAAAATCCTGATAAACAGGAGCTAATTCAATTGTTCTCTCTGGGTTCTTGCGGAGAACGGGTTTCTCTTTCCCTGGTTCCATGGTTGAAGTTATGGGGAGAAACAGAGTGGGAGGAGGATGCTCATAATGGAACTGTGTTTTCTGTTGGCAAATAATTAAATAGACTAATTTTGTATTGGCTTGGAGTAATTAATCAGGTTAAGTAATTAAACAGTTATTAAGGCGTCGAAAAAAGAAAGAGATGAAGCCAAAAATGCTAAACGACAATACAAGGTAAAAGTCTATCAACATGTCTGTTCTTTATTGGCTTGGAGTACCACGTAATTGAAGTGACGTGGTACGCCGGGTGTATACAATAATTTCTCGGATTAAATTAGAAATCCCCGCGTGACAGGAGAGATAAGAAACCGTCGGTTCCCACTACTTTTTTTGCGGCTGAAATCATCTTCCGTCACTGCCAACGAAGGTTGTTCTGCGGAGGGAGTGGAGATTGCGAGGCTTTAGGAGGAAGCGCTTGAACTAGGAGTCGAGGCGACGCTCGAGGGCTCCATTGTGTGAGGTGGTTATGTGTGGTTGCCGACGGATTACTCTAGAGCGTGGGGAGTGCTTTCTCGACAAGGTCACCGAGCTCGGTGTAGTGGGAGTCGAGGAGGGAGACAAGGACGGAGTTGAAGTTACTTTTGTCCAGCGGCGGTGGAATCGGGGTAAGCGGAAGATTGAGAATGGTGGCGCTGCGGTTTAGGGGAAGAAGAAGTGGGCAATGTGGCATTGGAAGTAATAAGGAAGAAGAGGAGAGAAGAGAAACCATAAAGGTGTTCGTCCCATGGTGATTGGCGGATTGTCAAATTCCTCTCTTCGATGGTGAGAAAAGTTTCAAACTATATAAAGTTAGAAACACATGTGTTTATCTCTCTGTTTACTTAGGTTTTATTTAAGTTTTCATTCTGATTCATTGGATTCCACGGGGATCTGACAGTAGCGATCAGGTGATGCAAACCAAGTATTCTCCTGGGGAAGGACTCTCTTTGTGGCTGTAAGGCTTGCTGATTGTGGATGAAGAAGATGGATCTTTCCAAGGAAATAGAGAATATGAAGTTGTGGATCCGAATTAGGCCCGAGGAATTCCTTAAGTATGTCATCTCGATTTTTTTTTGTTTACTTCACAGAGAGTATCTCACGGTCTTCCTCTTCTTTGTCCCATATATCATTTAGGGGGAGAATGGGTGCTTCAGGTTCAAACAACACAGATTTTAGTTGGAGATTCATGGTGGAGGCGACGAACCCAAATCAAACAAATAGAAAAGGAACCATAAGCCCTATAAGCAGTGGTCCCTCCAATTATTTTGTGATTGAGTTTGTAGATTTCCATTCTTTTATTCTTGCCAGTTTACTCTGCTGTTAGCTAAGTTTCTTTGGGTTCTCTCTATTTTCCTCCACATATGACATTATTTAGCCTCTTTTTAGGAAGCTGTTAGTAGTGGTGGGTGATGAACCCATTGGACCATCAATGGAGATTCGTGTTGTGATGAAGGAGTGTTAGATTCCATGAAAATCACCAGGGCTTATCGTGATTGTTGGCAACTAATTTCTGGTAAGTTTTGTTGTAGATGAGGCCTCCCACGGTGAGATAGCTGTCAGAACTCAGAACTATGACTGTTTCAAAGCAGCCTCAAGATGGGAATTTGGCTTATGGTTTCCTGATCATTGGGAAGATGAGTACCTAACTAAAATCGTTTATGCCGTATTTATTCATCATGTTTTTTTTAATATGCTAACAGAGTCTTGCTGTGTTGCATCTTGATGAAAGGAGGAAATCGAAGATCATAGCTGATGAAAATGGTGATTCTTTTTGTTTGTCTTTTCAATGACAATTTCAAGATCTATATCAGATTTGAGTTCTATCTGACAATTAAAGTTGGAGAACAAATAACCCATTTTAGAGCCTTTACTTATTCTGCTTTTGCTCATCCTTATAGCCTATTCTTCAAAGAGTGGTAAGAGAAATGAACACGCATTACATTTTATTATTCTCTTTGGAGCAGCATTAGTAGTTTTGTGGCCTTTGAGGCTTGAGCTGCCTTTTTTGAGCTCTTTGGTCATGGACGAGAATCACAGGTAAAGAAAAGAGAACTAATTGATTAGAGTTGTTGGATTAAAGATACACATTTTAAAATGAGGTTTGTCCAAATAATGGACTCACTCTCTAAGCTTCTCTCTTGGTTAGTTGGTCTATGATTACCATTGTGAGTTCACAGGTCAACGCGTACGTACAAGCAACAGTATCCTTTTCATGACGCAGCTCAAAGACTCAAAGTTGTTCCTTGGAGGTTGGAAGGAGAGGGATCGATAGGACAAAAGGTTCAAGGGATAATGCTGGTTTTCTATGGGGTTGCAGGCTGTCGATAAGTGCACCCGTATCATTTTCATGGTGCAGGTGAACCGCTGAAGAACCTTCTGCAGTAAAAAAGACAATAAAGCAGTTTGGAAGACAGATTAGGCTAAATAAGTACATCTTCCACTATATATTGTTTTCGAACTCTGTGTGAATAATGAGTATAGAGTAGAAACAGTAGACTGAGTTTGCTTATGTATTTTCGTTATTCTTGAACACTCAATCTCTTGAAACTGGCGAAAGAGCAGCTACCGGTGGCTTCTGTTCGCTGAGAGCTGCCTTCACAAATTTGATGCGGAGACCTTGACCTCTATTTGATGAGGTCATTCCACTCTGCCTTTTTATCCTGCTACAATTGTTCCATTCTTTTTGGTTGTTTGCTGTAATTTGAGTCTCATCAATTGCGTTTGGGTTTATGGTTTGCGTTTTCATTCTAATCCGGTGGATTACATAATTTATTTGCTAATGTCTTAGGTGCCAGTTTGCTATGGTGTTGCGGTATGATAGATTAAAATGAGTTTCTGGTAATGTCTTGCTTTTGTTCGTTTTTTGTTTGGTGTTAATAATCACTTTGGTCACTATATTTTTCATTTTGGTTTTGTGCTGCTACTTCAAGCTTTATATGGCTATTTCAATTTTTTTTTTTTTGCGAGAACGCAGCATGCCAAAAAAAATTCAAATGGGGTGTTTATGAAAAACATTAAAACTCCATGATTCTAGGTGAACACTAATTTTACTTTACAGGTGAAAGAGTGGAGAGCCGAAGGAAGAACCAGTAAAAGGGATGGTTGTTGTGAGATGATTATGTTTCCTTAATTACACCAACCAACAGGAATCAATCAATTTCATGAATAATATAACATATTTATGAAACAAACCAAATTTAACCCCATAAAGTAATTGGATGTCAGATAGATTTTCAGGGCTTCATAGTTTGTGATTTGTTTCTCTCATTTTGGTATGTTTCAGAAGATTTGGGGCTTAATACAACAATGACTTTTCCCTTGAGGTTGATGATTCTATCTAACCTATAGTTTTATAATTGAAATCCCTCGACTGTTAGACTCCTTAATCTAGGTTCCTCTTTGTCAGTTTGCATTTGTTAATGGGAAATTTTGACTAAATACATTCCTCTATTGAGTTGTTATGGAACATAATACAATGCCTTTTTTGTTCATTTGTGATGATACATAATACTTAGAATGGTTGAATGTATGTTTATGCTGATAAACATGGTTCACCAAACTGGCAAACTCTTAATCTTATGTTACTCAGATTCATGTGTTGTCTATTGAATTGTGCCGCATGCTTGCAGTGATACCTAATGTTTCTGCTGCCGCTATGAGAACTGTAAGGGTAAGCAGCTTAGGTGGGTGAAAGTGTAGTCAGTGGAATGCTCGCTAAAAAGCTCAAAGTATGGTCCATGTAGATGTAGTGTTGTTGGTGCTATATATGCAAGCAGCGAGGGAACTAAAAGGGGGATGGAGACATGCATGTGTGTAATTGTAGTTAATTTGGATAATTTGTGAATGAGCTGTCAAACCGTTCAGGGGATATATGAGTTTCAAAGTGGAATTTATGTGTTGGGTAAAGGGTTTATATAATTAATGGGGTAAAAAATTCGACGTGGATTGTGAGAGTACACAAAATGCTGCATAGTTTGGAGACTAATTACACTCCTGACTCCACCTACATGTGATGGTGGTTAATAATGATTAGCGTAATTGTGAATGCAACCATATTTAGCCAAATAAATTCATTCGAGTTCAGTTAGTTTTCTTCCATGCTTTCATTCATTGGAATTGTTTTTCTCACCTTGGTATCATTTGAGGGGATTTGTGGATTTAGCAGCAAACCTTTTTCCTTCTATCTAAGCTATTCTTCAATAATAGTAATTGACAGCTCCCCAGAGCTTCTGTCTTCCTTGCTATATGGTGTTTACATTGTTCTTATTTCCAGTCTATATGTCCTGACTTCAAAGTATTCACTCTTCATGTTATCTGTCCAAACTCCAAAGGGAATCTTGTACAAACCTATTAATTGAGAAAAAAATCCCAATCAAGTATAAAACTTTTCATCATGGAATTGATTATGATAAGTGAGAACACCATTCATCAATAAGGTTAATTGATTATGATAAGTGAGAACACCATTCATCAATAAGGTTCAAGGTATACAAATTAAACTCTCAATATATTAATTCATATGATTGCTTTAATACTAAGAATTGAGTTTTATTTATCATGTTTTAATAATATCAATCTCGATTATAAAAAGTCAACTATTAGTTCCAAACAAAATCTATTTAACTATTTATCAAGATTAGGGGTGTCAGTTCGCGTCAGGTTCGGTTACCAGAACCGAAACCCGAAAAAACCAAAAACCTAAAATAAAAAATCACTAAAACTGAATCCGAAACCGATAAGGACTTGCGGGTTCCGATTACCGAAACCCGAAAATTTCTTATCGGGTTCGGTTAAAGCAAAACCAAAACCCAAAAACCCGAATGCTTAAGAATACGGGTTGAGTTCTATTCATTGGAGGTTTTTAGCCGGAACCCGAAAAATCGATAAGCAAAACCAAACCCAAAACCGAAAAACCCGAAACCCGAAACGAACTCGAACCCGAAAAACCAAAAATATATATAATCGGGTCGGTTTCGGGTAAACCCGAAAAACCGAACCCGAATGGACACCCCTAATCAAAATATATCATCGAAATAGATATCTCAAAATATTCCGACCAACGGACGAGTATAAGCTAGTTATTATTATAGATTAAAACTAGCTATACTTAGATTTCCCTCAATAAATTATACTTAGATTCTATAGTGAACTTAAATTAAAAGTGCTTTCTTGATGAGGCGGCATCAACATCATCTATATTCTATACACAAAATCTGACGAAATTAATTACACTAAAATAGAGATACCCCAATAATATATAGTATACTTTTGTGTACTTTTCTCCATTTTAATTTTTCTACAACGAGAGTAAAAGTAGGAAGGATCTTTTTGTCTTTATAATTAATTATTTATCTCACATAAAAAACTTCAATATTAGGATTTGAAACCTGGTCTCTTCAAACAAAGACAACAATCACAACTATTTACACTGAACAAATACGTTGTGTCTTTTTTAATACAATATATACACGAAATTCAACTCTCTGAAAATCGCAGAACTTTCCATCATGATTAACAAGCCCAATAAGTATAGCGTATGTATTTTTATGGTGCTTGATACTTCAATTTTCATAGTAGAGTTTTATGTATTTTTCTCAATTTGAAAATTCTCTCTCTCCTTGATTTTTACTAAAGGTAAATTGGTAATTGACTAACATGGAAAAAACTAATTTTGTCACTACATGTTGTGTCCCTCCTTGATTTTTGCTAAAGGTAAATTGGTAATTGACTAACATGGAAAAAACTAATTTTGTCACTACATGTTGTGTCCTTGCATTTTTCAATTTAACTTTTGTGGTTTTTATCTTTGTTCTTATCTCTTTCTAACTTCCTCGGAAATTCCCTAACAATAGTTTGCGCCCCTTTCACTTCCCAGTACAAGGCCGCCTTTGAAAATCAATCATCTGATATCTCTTGGCACGTCGGTTTTATTGTTGGGGATTTAAGTTGGGCAAGTAAAAGAGTTTAATAAATAATGGAGTTGCAGAAGGAGGATTAGCAATTGAATTTTTGGTTGAAACATATGTCTCTTGAGATAAAAAAAAATTTGGTTGTACAACAAAGAGTGGTGGCCATTGGATCTTTATGTTTATGGTTTTTACATCTATTACAACCTATTTCTATCTTAAAACGAGGAATCATTGATTGATTTATTGAAGTAGGTCAATTCTTTATTCAACCTACTGGAATTGATAGACAAGGAATGTCTAATTTTGTGCCTTATTACATTGATTGACTCTATTAGTATGTTGGAGATAACTCTAATTTTGTTGTTTGCTCTCAAGTTTTGATGGTCCCCTCTTAGTTGAGTTGTTAGTATATAGTTTACTTGAATCAACAACTCTCCATTTCTTTTTGATTAGTGGAATATTGTTCATAAAAGGAGCGCATTAAACCCTTATGTAGGATTGTGAGGTTTAATATTTAGTTTCAAACTATCTATGGGTCTTGTGGAATTTCAGTGAGTTTTTATACCCTCTTTCTTGACAACCAACTAACCAATAGCATTTTAACGAGGGCTTAATGATCATTATAAAAATGAAATTAATGATACATTTTATATTCTTAAATGATGATGGTATTTTTTTGAATGTTAGACCTATATATTCTTTCTTTATGTATCATCTCGATCGAAAGATTGTCAATAAAATTAAACCGATTGATTGACTTAAACGTAATATAAAAATATAAATAATCAAATATGAACATTTCGGCCAATTGGCCGGATTATAAGCTAGTATACATAGAGTTCAACTTCTTGATTTGTTTTTGGAAATTCAATAGGACGAATGAATAAATTTAATCTGATCCGTTATAGATCCGTGATATACTGCTGTTGGTCAACTCTCTCAAAATCGGCAATAATGAATGTATATATACTAATCCCTGAAAATGATTGGTGGAAATTTTGTTCAGAATATTATTAGTTGCTTGCAATGAGAGAGAGCATTCAGATTTCAGGTCCATGTCATTCTATAAACTAATAGCATATATCATATTTGGTGTCACCTCAATAATTTTTTTTAGTTTCATAACTGCACAATATTATTTGAGATGATCAGAAGCACTAAAAATATGATCTAAACTAAAAGTTTATAACACAATGTTCAACTTAAATAAGGCAATAACCAATAAAAAGCTGACTATTATTTTGAATTTGCACCATGTTATTTACTGTTATTTTATAAATATATGAATGGTTTGAGGGAGGATGTACTAGCTAGAGCCTTTAGCAATGTCTAGTTTGTTTCCATTCTACATTACATTTTCATATATTCCACCTTTAAATGAGAAACTCATTGTTAGAATATGACTTGAATTTGATTTGGGTTTGTTTTGTGTTTTGGGCATATTTTGTTTGGGTTTGTGTTTGGGTTTGTTTGACCTTTTCCTTGTATGTTTGGGAAAAGGTGTTTGGTTTTCTGTTTGGGAGTAGGAGAAGAGTTCTATAAATACTCTTCATCACCCTAGGCTGTAGTAAGATCAGTCAGGTTAGTTTGTTTGGTTTGTCCATTTGGAATTTGGTTTGTAACCTGTACCCTCCTCAAATCAGTGAAATTTGTCCTCCCCTGCTCGTGGATTAGCTAGCACACAATGTGTTAGTGAACCACGTTAAATTTGCGTTTGTTCGTGCTGGTTTGAATTATCGATTGCACGCTTCTGTTCTGACAAGTGGGATCAGAGCCGCGGTTGATCTTTGGGTTATTTGAAACTGTCTTGGTGGATTTTGGATCTCTCTCCTGGTTGATCGGCTGCGCAATCGACGAGGTTCGTGGTAGAATTACATCAGATTCTTCAATTCGATTTGTGGATTTTATCTTAACTTGAAGAAAGCTTGTAATTTGCGGAGAAGACAGTTTGGCGCACCGAGCTTGGAAAGCAAGCCGAGAAGCTTTGGCTTTTCAAGTTGTTGATGTAATTATTGATTTGGTTGGTGTCCGAAAGAAAATCATTCCGTAGAATTATCAAGGGTGACGGGTAGTAGTTCTTTTCGAGTTGGGTTACAATTTGGAAGACTGCTGCAAAATTTGAGCTCTTTTGTGCACTGGTTGGAATTTCCTTTTGGGATTTACCAGGTAAAAAAAAAAATTAATTGAAGGTTTGCGTTGGGGAGGTAGCCTTCAATTTTGGTTTGGTGGAGGAATCACTTTGAAGTTGACTTTGGGTAGTTATGTTTTGGTCTCGCTTGTTTGGCGAGAAGTTTGGTTGGAGTTTGTTTGATAGTAAGAATGGGTGCTATCAGTATGAAGATTGAGAAGTTTACCGGAAGAAACAGTTTCAGTTTGTGGCAGATCAAGATGCAAGCACTGTTGAAACAACAGGGTTTGTGGGCTCCGTCAGGATGAGAACACATGATGGTTCTGTTCGCACCGTGAACAATGTTAGGCATATTCTAGAGATGACTAAGAATCTGATATCTTTGAGTCTACTCGACAGCAAGGGTTTCAGTTTCAAAGGTGAAGGTGGAGTGTTGTCTGTCTACAAGGGTTCTAAGGTGATTTTGAAAGGTGTCAAGCGGGGTGCCTTGTATAGTCTACAAGGTTCTGTTTTGACATGTTCTGTTGGTGATAAGTGCAGCAAGTTGGTTCTGAATGGCAAGTCTCAATATGGATTAGACTTGCCGAATGGTTTGAGTTGTTGACCGCCCATAGGGGCATTTGGAGGCGGGGGAGGTTCTGGTACAACTGATTTGGAGGAGTTTGGTACGTCTGACAATTTTGATTGCATATGGATCGCATTTGGATACGTCTGGCGATATGCATCGCGTTTGAGTTTGGTGATTTCGATCACATCTGGTACATCTGGCAACTTTGGTTGCGTTTGGTACATCTGGCAACTTTGGTTGCGTCTGGTACATCTGGTATTTGACAGAGAATTCAAGTCAAGGTGGAGATTGTTAGAATATGACTTGAATTTTATATGGGTTTGTTTTGTGTTTTGGGCCTATTTTGTTTGGGTTTGTGTTTGGGCTTTGTGTGACCTTTTCCTTGTATGTTTGGGAAAAAGGTGTTTGGTTTTCTATTTGGGATTAGGAGAAGAGTTCTATAAATACTCTTCGTCACCCTAGTCTGTAGTAAGGTCAGTCAGATTAGTTTGTTTGGTTTGTCCATTTGGAATTTGGTTTGTAACCTGTACTCTCCTCAAATGAGTGAAATTTGTTCTCCCTTGCTCGTGGATTAGCTAGCACACATTGTGTTAGTGAACCACGTTATATTTGTTTTCGTTCGTGCTGGTTTGGATTATCGATTGCACGCTTCTGTTCTGACACTCATATTAAATAAGTTTAAAATCCGAGCAGATTATCCGACTTAGATAAATTTTAACAATTAATATTCATGTAAATTTCTAGTAAATGCTCTCTTAAGAACCTCCTGACATCGTTGATTACGAATTTAGGATCCAAAGCTGATAAGGTGGAAGTAAACTCTGTCCATATAGTATAGATTGTGGGGGTGCCCTAAAAAGTTGACCAGGGAAGTAAACAAGTGGGCATGAAAGTTGACATCTAAAACTAAAACCAGGACCTCCAAATCTACATAACGATCTGTCTAGCTCCCGCACTTTCTGGTAGTTACGTTGTTGACTTTTCTATTCCCCCCAGAAAGTCACAAAATCCCCAAAAGGCACAACAGTTTGTCTAAATCTAAAGCTACTGTTTGCTCAAGCTACATATTTTCCATTTAACAACAGTAAATATAGATTAGGCAAAGACATCATTCAGCTAACAAGATTTATCAATTTAAATGACTTGAAATGCGAAACTTCTCAAATATCTTTATGGGTTCACAATTTATATAAATGAGTTCGCCTATGTTACTCTAATCATCAAATTTTTAAACACGAGAAAATCGTAAATATTTTTTTTGCGTACATGTGATTACTATAAAACTCAAAATCGAACGATTAAAATGAAGATTATTATCCGGCTTTAAGTTCAATGCATCCGCATCTTGATAGTTCCTTTCTTCACAAGTCATGGGTCCTTGAAAATTAAGAGGTCCAGCAAACTATAGCTAGTCATTCATTCCCATTTGCAAAGACGATTCAACTTGGTGAATATTATATTGCTAAATATAGGGCAATTTGGAATTACGATATTGTTTATTCATTTTTAATGAATAATGATTAATGCTAAAATTTTATTACGACTGAAAATATTATCTTTGTACTTTAGTGCATCAAAACGAGGTACTTGTCTGGTGGATCTACCAGTAACGTATTCCTTACATTTATAACAGTGGAATCCTAATTATGCTGACTAATTTAATGAAAATTTGTATTGGGAAACTGGAAATTAAGTCAAAGTGGCGGCTTTACTTATCCTATTATATATTGGATAATGGATACATTTCAGTGAATAGATAATGATAAGTTAATTCCCATATATGTAAATAAGACCCATAATTTATTTATTTTTTACAATAAGAAACCCAGAAGCTATTAACTTCAATTTCTTATGGATTTGCTCTTTCTTTAAGCCCACGTTTGAATCAAATGGTGACTTTTGCATTAACATCCCTAAAACTCTAACCCATAAACATTGTTGCCAACAATTTAAATGAAATTAAAATAACACACCACTTAATAATGGTGCCAAACAATGATTTAAAACCCAAACCAACCAAGTTATCAAATTGTAAATGAATAATAATAATAAAACCACCATAGACAAAAAGGAAGGAGAAGAAGAGTACACATGATCACATGAATCAAATGTTCAATTTTCTCTCCCTTTCCAAACCAAACAGCTAGCAAGAGAGACTTAGAAAGGGTTCCATTAAAGTCCTCATAATCAAATCTCCCATCTTTTTTTTTTTGGGCAATTCCATTCCCCACCTTCCCCTATAAATACCCATCTTTGCTGCCTTATCCTCTTACAAACTCAAATTTACAGTCATGGCCTCTCTCAACCTCTTCTCCTTCTTTGCTCTCTTATTCCTTTCCCATGGAGCTCTGCAGCTCCAAGCTTCACACCACCATGTTTACAATAGGCTCCAAGCTGAAGTTTCTGCTGCTGGATCTTCTTCCTCCAAAGGCCAGCCTTATAGAACTGGATACCATTTCCAGCCTCCCAAGAACTGGATCAATGGTATATACTTCTTCTGACATATTTTCCTTCTGATATTAGTTGATGATTCTCATTTCAATGATTCTTGACACATTCCACTTTCTCTTTGGCTACTTGACATGTTGGTGTTGTTCCCATGATTGGCTTGGATTCTTCTTACAGATCCTAACGGTGAGTTCTTAATCCCGTGTTATCTATTTCACCTAACTACGTTTGCATATATTTACCTTTATTCATTATATCGAGTTGAGTCAATTAACACGATTTGAGAAAGAAAAAAAAATATTCCTATCATGTAAGGAGACAAGTGTGTCACCTTTTCGTGGATCTCATCGATCCAACTCTTTTCCCATTCATCCATATTAGGTGGGAAAACAAAATTCCACTTTTGCCAAATTCTTGGAGTTTTTCTCACCATATACCCCCACCCCTCCCATTTTTAGTTTATTTAAACATAAATGGAATAAAAATTTAATCCATAAAAGGTATAAATATGAGAGAAAAAACTTTTAATTAAATTAAAATATTGTAATATTTCACAATCAAATTTGAGTTTTTGTGATTACTCAAAGCTAAAGGGAACTAAGAACTAGGCATAAAAAGGGTATGGTTGTTGGTTTCCCTTTTGTGCAAATCTCCTTTGATTCCCTTTGTGCAACTAAGAACCAAAAAGATATATAAAAAAACTTTGGGTTTTTGCGCCTTTATTAGTTTAATCATTTACCCAACCGGCCAAATAAAGACAAAGTCAAATTGACAGCTTGTTTTTTTTTTTTGGAACCTCCGGTCAATTAACAATTTGTCATATATATTAATTTCTCAAAAATATTTTAATGAATTCTCCCTGCTGTATAGTTGTTGGCTGCACGTTCTAACTAACCTGTAATATTGGTTTCCAATTTATCAATTTACAGGACCTATGATTTACAAGGGAATCTATCACCTGTTCTACCAGTACAACCCCAAAGGTGCAGTCTGGGGGAACATCGTGTGGGCCCACTCGACATCGACGGATCTGGTCAACTGGACCCCACGTGGTTACGGGATCGCCCCATCCCACCCGTCCGATATCAACGGTGCCTGGTCCGGTTCAACCACGTTTCTCAAGGATGGCACCCCGGCCATTCTCTACACTGGGATCAACCCGAAGAACCAACAGGTCCAGAACCTGGCCGTGCCCAAGAACATGTCCGACCCGTACCTCAGGGACTGGGTCAAGAACCCGAAAAACCCGTTGATGGCGCCCACCCCGCAGAACGGCATCAACGCCTCGTCGTTTCGAGACCCGACCACCGCCTGGATGGGACGCGACAAGATCTGGCGCGTGATCATCGGCAGCAAGGTCGACCGCAAGGGGATGGCCATCTTGTACACGAGCAAAGATTTCGTGAACTGGGTCAGGGCGGGCCACCCTCTGCATTCCACGGACGGGACCGGCATGTGGGAGTGCCCCGATTTTTTCCCCGTTCTCGTGGGCGGGTACAAAAGCGGGCTCGACACGTCCAAGATCGGCCCCAAAGTGAAGCACGCGCTCAAGGTCAGCCTCGATGACACGAAACACGACTACTACACGATCGGAAACTACGACCCCGTCAAGGACGTCTACACCCCCGACCACGACGGACTCGCCGATAAGGACTTCGGATTGAGGTATGATTACGGGAAGTACTACGCCTCGAAAACGTTCTTCGACTCGAAGATGAATCGTCGCATCCTGTTGGGTTGGGTCAACGAATCATCCAGCGTCGCTGATGACATCAAGAAAGGATGGTCTGGCGTACACGTAAGACACCTTTTTCACAAAATTTTCTCTCTCCCCTCTCTCTCCTACATTATAATATGCATTTTTTGGATCAATCACCAAGCATTTTCTTTTTGTCAATGTAGACAATTCCAAGGACTATATGGTTGCACAAATCAGGGAAACAGCTAGTCCAATGGCCGGTTAAGGAAATAGAGAAGCTTAGAGGGAAGCCTGTAGTGGTGCCAAGTCAGGTGCTGAAGGGCGGATCCAAGCTTGAAGTGAAGGGAGTTACAGCTGTACAGGCTGACGTGGAGATGTACTTTGGGAAGTTTGACTTGAGCAAAGCTGAAAAGTTGGACCCAAGTTGGACCGACCCACAGTTGATTTGTAGCCGGATGGGTTCGTCGGTTGGAGGGAAATTGGGTCCATTTGGGTTGCTGGTTTTGGGGTCAAAGGGGTTGGAAGAGTACACAGCCGTTTTCTACAGGATTTTCAAAGCTAGTGACGGTAAATATGTGGTTCTCATGTGCAGTGACCAAAGCAAGTAAGTCTCCATTCTATAACTTGATTTTCCTTTGGCCAACATATTCGAAAATTTTGTGGAAATTTGTGGCAGCTTAATTAATCATATTTGGAATTGATTTTTTTTTTCCCAGGTCGTCGTTGAATAATGCTAATGATAAGACTACTTATGGGACATTTTTGGACATAGACCCTACCAAGGAGATACTCTCCCTCAGAACTTTGGTAGGTCTATTAAATACGTAAATAGTTGTATGTTGATAAATCATACTTTTCATCGTCAGATGTGATCAAATGAGCTCATCATAATTGTTATACATATGTTATTCATCTTACTGTAATTGAAACCCTGTTGACTACGGAGCTTAATTTGACTAAATTTCCTTTGAATGTTGCAGATCGATCACTCTATAGTGGAGAGCTTCGGTGGATTTGGGAAGAGTTGCATCACATCGAGAGTATACCCAACACTAGCCATAGATGGGGCAGCACATTTGTATGCTTTTAACAATGGAGCTCAGCATGTGAGGATTGCAAGATTGACTGCTTGGAGCATGAAGAAAGCCCAGATTGCTTGATTGATTGATACTAATTGATCAAAATTGAGTGGCAATTTTTAGGTTTAGTAAAGTTCAGATGTTGTACACCATTGGGGGGAGATTTGAGTTATAATGTTGTGACAGGTTGACACTATGTTACTCAACATTCAATATAACATCTAAATAATAAGCCCAAATACATCGAAAGTTTCATCGAGCATGAACTTATTAGTAAATTGTCTTCTCTCTTTTATAATCAATTTATCATTATAAGGAAATTAAATATGAGTTTATAAAATAGATAACAATAATACGGGCGAGCCTATTAGGAAGTAAGCTTTGAATCAAAAGACTTATTTTATCAAAAAGATGGACAACTCTTCTATGGCGTCTAGAAATGAGTAAACTGAAATCCACAAAATGACTTATCGTTATTTTCGCAGATTTCATAATGGCAGATTATAATTTGAGAAAATGTATGAATTCTTATTTATGACCAAACAACAACGTTTGGAAGGGTAATTAATCAAAATGGTCACATAGGTTTGGACCAGTAACAAAATGGTCACAAATATTTAAAACGTAACAAAAAGGTCATGTACGTATTATGATATAACAAAACAGTCATTTCATCTCTTTTTAGCCATGTTTTCATCCATAATAATCGATTATTTTGATGACACCATGGTAAATTGATAACAAATTATCAACCACCTAACCAACCTGTGAAATTACCGCTTATTTAGAGCAAGCAAACTGGTCATTGTAGATGAAAATATGGATAAAAATACATGAAATAGCTATTTTGTTATAACATTATACTTTCATGACCTTTTTTTATGTTTCAAACGTTTGTGACCATTTGTTACTTGATCAAACTTGTGTGACCATTTTGATCAATTATCCACGTTTGGAATATATATGTTACAAGTAACTAGGAATTCCAGGCCCAAATCTCCATGTGAATTTGTGTCACATAAAATCTGTCTAGTATCCACCAAAGTAACAGACGACCAAACGGGCCCATTCAACCAAACTTCAATAAGGACTTCGGCCCACCGAATTCGTCAATTATGAAGGAAAGTAGGAAACTATTCAGAATTGTTATAAAACTAATGGAAATGTAAGCAACTACAAGAGAAGATTGGAGGAGGAAAGACACAAGAGAAGTGAGGGGAATAGTTCTTCTTATTCATTCACCATTTGTGATACAATAGTGTGCTCTATTTATAGGCACCCTTTGATAACCATTACATCCTTACATCAATGCATATGAATTAGAGATAATAATATAGGAATGGGAGTTACATGTAACTCCCAAGTGAGCATCTAATGTGGTAGGCCATTGGTCATCCAAATATAAATATTTACATAATACTCCCCCTTGGATGACCACTAGATTGCATTATTACGCTATCTCATGCTGCCTCATTAAAAACCTTACCAGGAAAACCGAGTGGGAAAAACCATGGTTAAGGGAAAAAGAGTGCAGCGCGTATATGCTCCCCCTCATGACCACATCAGCTCAGTTCTTTGAGTCGTCGAACTCCAATTTCACGAACAAGCTTTACAAAGATTGTCGTCGGGAGTGACTTGGTGAATAAATATGCTAGATTCTCACTTGAACGAACTTTTTGAACAATTATTTCACCACTCTTTTGAAGATCATGAGTGAAAAAGAACTTGGGTGGAATATGTTTTGTTCTATCTCCTTTAATATATCCTTCCTTTAATTGAGCAATGCATGCTGCATTATCTTCATACATGATCATCGGGATCATTTTTTCTAGAGATAGTCCACACGATTCTCTGATGTGTCGAATTATAGATCTTAACCAAACACATTCACGACTTGCCTCGTGAATTGCTAGGATTTCAGCATGATTGGATGATGTGGCTGTTATAGTTTGTTTTGTGGATCGCCACGAAATGGCTGTACCACCACAAGTGAACAAATATCCTGTCTGAGATCTACCATTGTGGGGATCTGAGAGATATCCTGCATCTGCATATCCCACTAAATCCATCTTCGATGCACTCGAATAGAACAAGCCCATATCTGTCGTTCCACGAAGGTAACGAAGTAAATGTTTAACTCCATTCCAATGTCTTTTAGTGAGAGAAGAGCTATATCTTGCCAATATATTCATAGCAAACGATATATCGGGTCGTGTATGACTGGCTAGATACATTAATGCTCCTATCGCACTAAGATATGGCACTTTAGGGCCAAGCAGATCTTCATCACTTTCTTGAGGTCTAAATGGATCTCTTTTCACATCAAGTGATCTTACAACCATTGGATTACTCAACGGGTGTGATTTGTCCATATAAAATCGCTTAAGCACCTTTTCAACATATCCTTCTTGATGCACAAAACTACCATCCTTCAAATGTTCAATCTATAATCCAAGACAAAACTTTGTTCTTCCTAAATCTTTCATTTCAAACTCTTTCTTCAAGCAATCAACTGCTTTTGGAAGCTCTTCGAGAGTTCCAATGATGTTTATGTCATCAACATAAACTGATATTATAACAAACTCACTACCCGATCTCTTTAGAAAAACACATGGACAAATAGGGTCATTCGTGTATCCTTCTTTCATCAAATATTCACTGAGACGATTGTACCACATTCGTCCAGATTGTTTCAATCCATACAAGGATTTGTTCAATTTGATAGAAAAATTTTCTCGAGAATGTGTTTTGTTCGCTTCTGGCAAAGTGAATCCTTCAGGGAGTTTCATATATATATCATTCTCAAGTGATCCATACAAATAGGCTGTCACAACATCCATTAGACGCAGATCTAGTCCTTCTCGAACTGCTAGACTAATCAAGTATCGAAACGTAGTTGCATCCACCACAGGGGAGTATGTCTCCTCATAATCAATGCCAGGTCTCTGTGAGAATCCTTGTGCGACAAGACGTGCTTTATATCTCACGACTTCACCCTTTTCATTTCTTTTCCGCACAAAAACCCATTTGTATCCCACTGGCTTTACGTTTTCTGGTGTAAGGACTACCGGTCCAAAAACCTTTCGCTTTGAAAGCGAGTTTAATTCCGCCTCAATGGCCTCTTTACACTTTGGCCAATCATCTCTTGATTTGCATTCATCAATAGATCTTGGTTCATGATCCTCATTTTCATTCATCACACTCAACGCTGCACCGTAAGCAAAAACATCGTCGACGATTATTTTACTTCGGTTCCAACATTTTCCATCCAAGACATAATTGATTGAGATCTCTTCATTATCAAAACTTTCAGGTACCTGATGTTCTTCGGGAACTACAATCTTAGTTATGCTTGGAGACTCTTCTTGAGCTTTCATATCCTCGATTTGATCAACTTGATTCATAGCTCCTTTTCTGTTTCGAGGATTTTTATCCTTGGAACCTACTGGTCTACCACGCTTCATTCGTGGTTTAGATTCATTAGCAATTTCAGATTGTCCAACAGGGACATCAACTTTCACTGGAGCATTTACAGCTGGTATGTGTGACTTTGTCACTCTTTTCTGGTCAGTAAACGAATCTGGCAGTTGGTTTGCTAAACCTTGTAAATGAATTATCTTTTGAACTTCCAGTTCACATTGTCTAGTACGAGGATCAAGGTGAGATAATGATAATTCATTCCAGCAAATATCTTTTCCTAGCTGTTTGTTCTCACCCCCTAATGTTGGAAAAACTGATTCGTCAAAATGACAATCAGCAAAACGAGCAGTGAATAAATCTCCCGTCAAGGGTTCTAAGTATTTTATGATTGACGGGGACTCATATCCAACATAAATTCCCAACCTCCTTTGAGGACCCATCTTAACACGCTGTGGTGGAGCAATAGGGATGTAGACGGCACACCCAAATATTTTTAGATGGGAAATATTAGGTTCCTGACCAAAAATCATTTGCAAGGGGGAAATTTCATGATAACTTGTTGGCCTTATGCGAATTAATGTTGCCGCATGCAATATAGCATGTCCCCCAACAAGAAATTGGCAAGCTTGTTTTCATAAGCAATGGTCTTGCAATAAGTTGCAAACGCTTAATAAATGATTCTGCAAGGCCATTTTGTGTATGAACATGTGCTACAGGATGTTCAACATCAATCCCAGTGGACATACAATAGTCATTGAAAGTTTGTGAAGTAAATTCACCAGCATTATCTAGACGTATTTTCTTGATTGGAAAATCAGGAAAATGTGCTCGTAGTCGTATCAATTGGGCAAGTAATCTAGCAAACGCCAGGTTGCGAGTTGATAGTAAGCACACATGTGACCATCTAGTTGATGCATCAACTAAAACCATAAAATATCTAAATGGTCCACATGGTGGGTGAATTGGCCCGCATATATCACCCTGTATACGTTCTAAAAATGTGAGAGATTCACTCCTTACTTTCATAGGTGATGGCCGTATAATCAACTTGCCACGAGAACATGCAACACATGGTACATCTTTAAACTGATAAATTTTGTGACCTTTCAATGGATGTCCACATGTATTGGCAATGATTTTTCGCATCATAATCAATCCGGGATGGCCTAACCGGTCATGCCAAACTATAAAATTATCAAGATTAGTAAACTTCTGGTTTATCACTGCATGTGTTTCAATTGTACTAATAAACGTGTAGTACAACCCAGAAGAAATAGCAGGCAATTTCTCCAATATGTGTTTTTTATCGGAGACCATATTTGTTATCATAATATACTCTTTATTCTCTTCTTCCTTTGTCTCAATATGATATCCATTTCGGCGAATATCTTTGTAACTCAATAAATTTCTTTGAGACTTTGAAGAGTATAAGGCTTCATTGATATACAACTTGGTTCCTTCTGGTAACAATACACTAGCTCTTCCGGAGCCTTCAATTAGATTTGTACTTCCAGATATAGTACTAACATTTGCTTCTCGCATTTCAAGATGAGAAAAATATTTCTTATCCTTCAAGATTGTATGTGTCGATGCACTATCAATAAGACACACATCATGGTTTTTGATCTTGGTGCCAAGCATGGGAATATTCATTCTTCACAAAGGATAGAAAGTAAATCAATATAAGAAAATATCTCCAAATAAATATAAAAATAATGACATGATTATAATAGATGAAATTTAACCACATAATGATTATAAAGAGAAATTATATCAAACTGACACATTAATAGGAAAAACACACTCAAGGAAAACAACAAAGAAAGTGAAATTTCAAATGGGAAACCTACACTTTTCACTTGTGAACAAAGCGACAACGAAATAGAAATTTCAAATGGAAATGCTAAGTTTTTCACTTGCGAACATTCCCATCACCAATCAGGTGATCTATTTTTCCTTCAGGGTGGGCAAAGAAGTCTGACACATCTAGATGAGTAGCATCATTATAGTCTTTTCCTGAATCATCTTCCTCAAAAATACAATTGGTTTCTATCTTCTTCCCTTTCAATGATTCTTGGTAGAGGTTAACCAAGTGTTTTGGCGTACGACAGGTACGAGACCAATGACCTTTTCCACCACAACGGTAACACACATTTTCGACGTGTTTGTTACCATGAAAACTTTGTTCCTTGCTTCTTCTACCATCATTTTTTCCACTTCTGGGGAAAAATGAGCTTTTGGAACTTTCACCACGACCATTACCACGGCCAAGATCTCGGCCACGGACACGGCCTCGAGCATGAGCATGACCACGCCCACGTCCTCGTCCATGTCCACGTCCATGTATTTGCCCATAAGGATATTGGGTGAACGTTGCCGCATTCGCTTCTGGGAATGGAGCGGCACCAGTAGGACGAGATTGGTGATTTTTCATTAGGAGCTCATTATTTTGTTCAGCAACAAGGAGACAAGAAATCAACTCAGAATATTTCTTGAAACCTTTCTCACGGTATTGCTGCTGCAGGAGCACATTGGATGCATGAAAAGTGGAGAACGTTTTTTCCAACATATCTTCATCAGTAATATTTTCTCCACATAACAGTAGTTGTGAGGTTATTTTGAATAGCTCCGAATTATAATCACTCACAGATTTAAAATCTTGTAACCTCAAATGCATCCAATCATAACGAGCCTTAGGAAGAATCACAGTTTTTTGGTGGTCATACCGCTCCTTCAAATTAGTCCACAAAATAAGTGGATCTTTGACCGTAAGATACTCATTCTTCAATCCCTCGTGGATGTGATGTCGAAGAAAGATCATTGCTTTAGCTTTGTCTTGATCTGATTCTTCATTGCCCTCTTTAATCGTGTCTCCAAGACCGTTGGCAGCTAAATGAATTTCAGCATCTAGCACCCATGATAGGTAATTCTTTCCAGTGACATCAAGAGCCACAAACTCAAGCTTTGAAAGGTTCGACATACTTGAGCAGAACAATTATGGATTTAACCTTTTCAAAAGGAAGAGTCTGGTGCTGATAACGTGTTATAAAACTAATGGAAATGTAAGAAACTACAAGAGAAGATTGGAGGAGGAAAGACACAAGAGAAGTGAGGGGAATAGTTCTTCTTATTCATTCACCATTTGTGATACAATAGTGTGCTCTATTTATAGGCACCCTTTGATAACCATTACATCCTTACATCAATGCATAAGAATTAGAGATAATAATATAGGAATAGGAGTTACATGTAACTCCCAAGTGAGCATCTAATGTGGTAGGCCATTGGTCATCCAAATATAAATATTTACATAATAAGAATCACATTTTATAGCCAACTAGTTTTGTGCCCGCTGATGGGTGGCGAGTTTCATATATGTACTTTTTCTTCTTTTATTTGTAATTGCTTCTAATTTTTTTTTGGTGGAATTTTAATTGCTTCTAATGGTATCAGATTCCTATTTTTCATATTTATTTATTATTGTTATCTTTTATCCGTGTTTCATCTAATATGATCCAGGTTTTAAGCATGATCAACAATAATGCCAAACAACGTTGTAACTTCATCACCGCTAGAAAAATAGTATTCATGACCATCTGATCTTTGATTCACCAATCATTTTCAACTTCATAAGTTGTACATGGATTAAGCTAACGTACGCCACCTTACTGTACTCCAATCGAGTTTTGCTATTTAGATAATGAATTAACGGAGTTTGAACATGATACTATACCATAGTCTCTAATGGGTGAAATTCGGGCTCTAATTCTCTAATTCAAATCTTACGATTCATTTAATGCAAAAATTATAACCAACGATTCTTATTTGACAAAATATATTAAAGTACAACTAATAGATGTGAATGAAGGTGTATATTACACCTTGAGTGTTCGCTAGCCTTTTCCACCATTATATTAAAGTACAACCAAACTATGATGATAGGCTTCTATATTACCTTCACATTTTATGAATGATATCAAAACAAAATGTTAGTTATAGAGACACTTTGGCTTCTCTTCACATTATCATCCAATATCAAATGTGTGACTAACTGTAACGAGAATTGTTTGATAACTTAATACAAATATAAAGACGCTTTGTTGTGCAATCACTACAATAGATGAATTTACATGACATCGGTGAAGGTATGCTCCGCGTTGGTTTTACAGGACATCGGTCCGGGTATGTCTCCTGCTGTTATATAGGACATCGGTCAGGGTATGATCCCACAGTGGATTTACATGACACCAATATAGGTACGATCCGATGTGGTATACATGACATCTACTGTACTATCCGAGGAGTGTATGACTTGGCAAATTAAGAAGTAAATGGGCACTGAATCAACCTAACCATGCATGTGATTGAATCCTTGTATAAAGATTACTATGATGTGGTTAAGTGATAACTTTCTATGATGTGATATACGAAATGTGCATGTCGATGATGATGGTTATGTAATGGTTTTCTATGGTGTTTTATACAATGATTTACCATTAGATGGTGTGATGTTTTGCTATGTTGGGACAGGGTTACATGGTGATGCCAGTATGATGTGATACTTGGTGAATACATATTTATACAATGAGTTATCAAGAGACTGTTTGATGGTCATTATATTGTGAATATATGAATTCCTTGAGTTTGAGATGGTGCATGTGTATGGCATGTGGTGATGAATGGATGTTTATTTGACTGAATGAGATACAACATATCGGGTATATCTTATGAGTGGGATTATCCAGCGAGTATAACAGGTTACTAAAAATAGTAATAGTAATGGGTGGTTCTATTAGGGGTGGGCATACGGTTCGGTAAAACCGAACCTAACCAAACCGAACCGAATATAAATCGAACCGAAACTGAATTAATGTTATTCGGTTCGGAATTCGGAAGAGAAAAGGGCATATTTCGGAAACCAATGTCCTTTCGACCGAACCGAATTTCCGAATTCCGAACCGAAAAACCGAATTATTATAATTGCAAGCTCTAAATGGTGGATTTTTATGTTTCTACTTATTATGAGACTTAAATATTTGAATCATATGACTTATGTGTTGAAATGTTTGATTTTATCATTGATGATACATATTTATTGTTTACATTAGCGTGAAAAATAATTTAAAAAAGAGAAAATACAAGCTAACCTCACTATTTCGGTTTTGTATAAAAAACCGAACCAAATCGAATTATAATTCGGTTTGAACCAACCAAACCGAATTATAATTCGGTTCGAATTCGGTTTGAGGTTTGATAGAATTCGGGGACCCGGTATGCATAATTTCAGTTCGGTTTGAACCGAACCGACCGAATGCCCACCCCTAGGTTCTATCGTACCTTGGGTAAAATTAAAGGTATGACATACCTTGAGTAGTAAGAAGATTATATCTAGACCTTAAATTGACCAAAGTTTGGCATCAGATTCTATTCCCAAACCGTGAGAGACTAAAATCTAGGTCTTGATTCTATAAATCTCATACACTAAGATCAACTTTATTACAAACAAAAACCGACGATCATGATTCGTCAAAATATATGCAAAAAATTACGTGCACAATCTTAGGGGTTAGCCTATATGATTTAGGTATCTAAGACCTAGGGTTCACTCATCAAGGGTTAGAGTATAGTATCATGCCCAAAAATCCGATTAATTCCAGGTTTACTAGCGTTTTCTTACTCAGGGTATGTTCTAGATTATAACCAAGGTACGATGTAAGCCACCAATAGTAAATATGTATTAGGGTGTCACATTAAGTAAGACTTAAAATAGTTCCTTACATCTCAATCATTATATATATCCAATAGCTTAAGATTCGTTCAGAAATCTTGCTTAATTTAGGTGCTATGCATCTAAACATATCTCAAAGTTGCACATATACACTCATGTAGGAAAATGAAAAGGGGCTTATGTCAACCAATAAAAAGAGAAAAAAAAATTATAAGTACATCAGGAAAAAATTAAAGCCAATGTATTTTATAATTGCGCATGGAAGAAAATATAATCACGCATAAAAATGAAAATAGAAAAAATAGAAATTGTTTATAAATTTAAGCAATTGGAGTAGTAAGAAAATCACATTTCAAATTATGAAAGAGTTAATAAATGTGTACCAACTAAATCATCTTTTTTGGATTTTTTTAATTATTTTAAAAAATATAAGACATATCATAAACTAAAAATTAAAATTGGTTATTTGTAGTTGTTAATGGTTTCTAACATTGCTGAAAAATAGAATACAAAATTTTAACCGTGATAGTTTTGTGTGTAATATACAGAAGTCAACCATTAAATAAAAATAGAATGTTATGTGTTATACATTTTTTATAACATGAGTGTTAATCTTGTGATTACTTGCATCAAAGAGATTTTATTCTATTGATTAACTAATTTAAATTATTACAGTTTGAGCTTTTAGGTTGCATGATTTAATATTAGTTCTAGTGATTGATATACATGTTTTGTTGTGATTAATAGCATCAAATATACTTTATCCTAGTGGTTGAACACTTGAAATGATGATAGTTTGATTTCATAGGTTCAAATCTAGGTCATGATTATTGATATACATGTTTATTTAGTTTTATTTTAATATAATTAATAACTTAAAATGTTATAATCATAAATGACATGGAAAATTGTGGAGCTTTCTTTGTCCTACGTGGCAAAATCTTTCTCCACAACGGCCATTATATAAGTTAAGAAGCCTAGTCATATGGCTTACATTCTGAAGTGTTTAACCGTATCCCTTTTACAAACCTTGGGATTCAGACGACAGACTATGAAGCGTGGTCCATAAAATCGTACGAGAGATGATATTGGAAAAGTCAGCGATATGATATTTTATGGCAAAATCGTGGTTTAACCATAGTTCAATCGTTAGTACCGTTAAATATCGTATACCGATTTAGCTTCCAATACTGATATTTTGTGGTTGAACTGTCGGTACGGTACGATTTCATGGACCATGCTACGAAGCCTGTCTAATGGTATCAACTTCATAATTAGAGCTTGTTTTGATAGATTAATTCAGTAATAAAATTATGGTGGCCTATAGAAATGAGTGTATATTATACTCAATTCTAAAATTAATATTAGGCATTGAATTTTGAATTTAAATTGATAGCATTATCTGATATAGTGATCAAGGTTCAAGAAAGCACTGGACGTAAGGCGAGCGTTGAGGCTCTGCCTTGCTTCTAGCATGCTTAGGCGTTACCTAGGCGTGGCTAAGGGTTCGATGTAAATATAGCAAAATATCTCATACTTGTTTAGAATCACAAGTTTATGAACCAATATCATTGCATCTACCTCTCATTTCTAAACTTTCATCAACAACAGATGATAGAACATAAAACAAAGTATGGAGAAATGAGTAAGAAAGAAGAAGCTGGAAAATAGAGAAGCACATTGAAAGCGAAGAAGCGCAAAAAAAAAGAAGAAGAAGAAGCTACTCTTAAAATGTCGTATCTAACTATATCCTAGCCTAACTATAGAGAAATCAAGATCGTCCTCCCTAGTAGCTATGGGTGGCTATACGGTCCGGTCCGGTTAAATTGGACCAAATTGATCCGGTCCCAGTCCGGTCTTTTCGGGAATATAAGGACCAAAGATTGGATTGGATACACTCCGGTCCGGTCTTGACCCGGTCCGGTCCCAATTTGATTTTGATTTTAGATTGAGTTTGTGGGGATTTGAGTGTTGGGGTCTCTTATCCGGTCTTTATCCGGGTTTTTTTACCTCAAATCTAAGCCCGAATATGAGATTGGATTGTTTGCTATCCGGTCCCAGTCCGGTCCCGGTTCGGGTTATACGATCCGGTTTCGGGTAAAACCAAACAGTTCTGGACCAAATTGCCAGCCCTACTAGTAGCATATCAAAACGTAGAAAAAGACATAATGACATCATTTTGAAGCACAACTCAATGCTGACTAGGCACCACCGAAGTCACAAAATGATCGTGAAAGCGCTTTCTCTGCTACTTTTTTCCCAAGGCGAGGTGTTTACCTTCTGACTTGGGCCTAGACGAGATTAAGAGAGTGTCTAGGTGTGGTTTTTAGAACCATGATAGTAATATAACATAGACTCATGCATGACCATGATGGGTTAAAGCATCTCTGAATCACAGTAATATACTGGGTGAAACAAAAGGAGGTAGACGGAGGGAATGGAGAGAATACTAACTGGAAAAAGAGCTAAAGCAGCCTCCTTGCTACTTAAAACAGGTCATTCCAAAACCTGAACAGAGAGCAAAGACAGAAACCACGGAAGGGAATGAGAAAGGAACGAGCAAAGACAAGAAGTCAGGAGGAGGAAAGCAGCCAAAGTGGTTTAGGAAATTCCTAATTGACACATAAGTTTTATTTTTGATTTTCTGTTTGCTCGCTTGAATCTGCCCATTAGCTAGTCAAAAAGATCAACCCCAAGATATTTATTGTTATGCATGTGCCAAGTTGCCAACTATTAGATGAAATATCAAAAAAATTATCCCATTTATCTAAAAATAAAAATAAAAACTTTTCTATCTGTTAACCAATTCCATCCATCAAAACAGAAAACACCCAAAAATGAGGGAAAATCCAAATATACCATATATAATTGAATATATCAACAGTCTTAACTCTTAATCCTAAAATCTCTCGTGGGAAGCAGAGAATTTTGCTTAATCCTCATCATCATCCGCCGCATCTTAATCTTATGCAATTATTAGCCCTCCTATATATACACCGTTTCATCCTCTTCATCATCACTCAATTTCTTACCCTAGCCAACACCACTACTCAACCATGGCCGACCATCATCATCTCCTCCTCTTCTCATTCTTCTTTGCTTCCTTCCTTTGCCATGGAGTTTTCGAGGTCCAAGCTTCACACTATGTTTCGAGCTTTCACCATGTCTCCAAAACTTCCTATCCCACACACCAGCCTTACAGAACTGGATACCATTTCCAGCCTGCCAAGCATTGGATCAATGGTAATTCAATCACTATCCTTCTTCTTCTTCTGACCTAACGATATCATATTAGCGCAACAAAGCGCTCAGATCTTGCATTCGAATCGTGACGATGATGAACTCTCACAACTCGTTATTCTTCTTTTCTTTAGTCGTAGTCGTGTTTTTGTGTTTCTGATCTCTCTTTCGAATTTTTTTGACATATGATGTTTGTTGTTGATCGATACGGGGAATCGAAATGGAATTTGCTCACAGATCCAAACGGTGAGAGTCTTTCCTTTCTCATATATGAATTGAATTACTAACCCTAGCAAAAAAACATACAGACTTCATTGAACACTAAATATTGCTGTTTTTTCATAATTGATCATTTTCAGCACCTATGCTTTACAAAGGAGTGTACCACTTGTTCTACCAATACAACCCCAAAGGAGCCAAGTGGGGGAACATCGTATGGGCCCACTCAACCTCCACCGACATGATCAACTGGTCGCCACGTGGCTACGGCGTCTACCCATCTCAACGTTCAGACATCAACGGAACCTGGTCCGGTTCGGCCACATTCCTCCACGACGGCGTCCCGGCCATCCTCTACACCGGAATCGACCCGGACCAAAACCAGGTCCAGAACATGGTCGTGCCCGAAAACCCACTCGACCCGTACCTCAACAAATGGGTGAAAAAACACGAGAACCCCTTAATGGAACCAACTCAACAGAACCGCATCAACGCGTCGTCGTTTCGTGACCCGACCACGGCGTGGCTTGGACCGGACTCCACGTGGCGGTTGGTCGTCGGCAGCAAGCACAACGAGAAAGGGATGGCCATCTTGTACCGGAGCAAGGACTTCATCAACTGGATGGAGGCCGACCGCCCTCTTCACTCCACGGAAGGGACCGGAATGTGGGAGTGTCCCGATTTCTACCCGGTCCTCGATGTCTCGGGTGGTTCTGAAGTCGGGCTGGACACCTCTGTGCTGGGCCCGAACGTGAAGCATGTGTTGAAGGTGAGTCTAGACGACACGAAACACGACCACTACACGATTGGGAAGTATGACCCATTCGCGGATGTCTATAAACCGGACCACGACGGGCTGGCTGACCAGGATCTAGGGTTGCGGTACGATTATGGGAAGTACTACGCGTCAAAGACGTTCTTCGACTGGGGGAAGAATCGTCGCATCCTGCTGGGTTGGGTCAACGAGTCCTCCCCTGTGGATGATGATATTGCGAAGGGATGGGCTGGGGTGCATGTAAGTGTCTACTTGAATATGTGTCGTACGAGTAGTATTACTTTGGCGATTAATGTTCCTTATTATGGTTTTTTTATATGTAGACAATCCCCAGGAAGATATGGCTGGACAAATCGGGGAAGCAATTAGTTCAATGGCCGATCGAGGAAGTAGAGAAGCTTAGAGTGAGAGGTGTGAATGTGCCATGCCAAGAGCTGAAATCTGGTTCGGTACATGAAGTGACGGGCGTGACAGCAGAACAGGCGGATGTGGAGATCTCGTTTGGGAAACTGGACTTGAGCAAGGCAGAAAAGTTGGACCCAAGCTGGACCGACCCACAGGCCCTCTGCACCAGAAGAGGTGCATCGGTGAGAGGGGCTTTGGGCCCATTTGGTTTGCTGGCTTTGGGCTCGAAGTGCATGCAAGAACACACGGCGGTTTTCTTTAGGGTTTTCAAAGGTCACGACGACAAACCTGTGGTGCTCATGTGCAGTGACCAAAGCAAGTAAGTTATTTGATTCTGAACTGTACCTAATAACATTACATGAATTGGTCAAGTTAGATGTTTTGGGTTGTATATCCATATCTTTCTGGTTTCTAAAACATATGGATTTTGTAGGTCATCTCGAAACAACGAGAACGATAAAGCATCTTACGGGACTTTTGTGGACGTAAACCCTGCTCATGAGAATCTCTCCTTAAGAACCTTGGTAAGTACTACTGGTCTCTGAATATGTTTTTCTTTCTAATTTGGACACCACATGTCTAAGAGCTAGAAAGTTTCCATTTGTAGACTAATTTGAATTGGATTATGCACAGATTGATCACTCGATAGTGGAGAGCTTTGGTGCACATGGGAAGAGCGTCATTACAGCAAGAGTGTACCCACTTTTGGCGGTAGATGGGGCAGCTCACTTGTATGCCTTCAACAATGGAACTCAAAGTGTTAAGGTCTCGAGACTCAGTGCTTGGAGCATGAAGAAAGCTCAAATTGGTTGATTAATCATTGTTTGATTAGTTTTACTAATAATAGGGAGGTTCATTAGATGGAAGTGAGGAGGATGATCAGATCTGTAATCATTAGAGAAGGATTGAGTTTGCAAGTGTTTATTTTGGATAGATGTGCATGAAGTTGGATGAAGAAAGTGATTCGTTTTGTTTTTTGAGGTAAGAAGTACTGATACATACGTTGTACGCGATTCCGAACTAAAGCACAACGCGATCATAGTATTGATCGATCAAATTTAGAGGTTGATTTTCAAGCACGTATCTGATAAAAAGTGTTGTAACCAACCAACCTACAAAACGACGTGTGATGGGATGATTAGTAGTCGTCATCACTCATTGCAACTAGGGCTGTCAATTTGGTTTGGTTTGGTTAACCAAACCATTAAGTATGAAAAACCAAAAACCAAATCCCAAAAACCAAAACCAATAAGAGCCTTAATGGTTTTGGTTTTGGTTTGGATAACCAAAAAACCAACATGTACTCATACACTCATATTTATTCCCATTTCTCTCCTTTTTATTGAATTAACGTCATAATAATGGTATATGACGATTGCAAATTATTGGTTGGTATGCATCTCAAAAGAAACAAAAAAAATTATTGATAAATAATTTTATTCTTATTGGTTTCATAATGGTTTCTATTGGTTTTTCGGTTTTAACCAAACCAAAACCATTAAATTTGCTTATTGGTTTAAAACAAAAATAAAACTGAAACCATTAGCTTTCCAATTGATTTGGTTTCGCTTAAAACCAAAAAACCAAAAACAAATGGACAGCCCTAATTGCAACTCACTGAAAAACCAAGCCGGTTATCTCAAGGTAATGGAAACCAGTTTAGATTGTACGGCCGTGACACACTTGGGAGATGCTTTTACTTGGACATATAATGTCCTACTAAACAAATAAAGCACAACTGTATTCTAAATGTAGTCCTAATAACAGAAATTCTATATTTTGTATTTGAGAAAATTCCTTGAATTCGGCAGCTTGCCCCCTCTAATTTCCTACATATCGCTTTCTTTGTATGTCCCTATAAATATCTCAACTCTCCATTTCACAATCTCATCACTTCACTAATTGTCTTGTTTTACAAAATATATATAATATATTTTGTAAGGCAAGACAATTAGTGAACAGGCAGCCATAGCCATAGCCATGGTTGCGACTTATTTGAAGCAATTCTTACTATTACTTGTTATCTTTATCGTTCTTTGTGATGTTGAGTTGATCAAGGCTTCACACCCAGTTTACAAAGGCTATCAAAGTCTCGAGACTACTCTTCCCAAAAACCAACCCTATAGGACTGCCTTTCACTTCCAGCCTCCTCGCAATTGGATCAATGGTATGTTCTTATTATGATATATTGCTAACACTAAATTCGATTTGTCTAATTTATAATCATCCCTTGTCTAATTTATAATCATCCCTTTTCGGTATTTATTGTATTATTGTGCTCATTAGCTTTCCTTTCTTTATCGACATTATATCATGTATTGACAATTTTTGTTTTCTTTTGCTTTTATCGTTTCGATATCGATGGTTCAATGGCAAATTTCACTTTCGAACTCGAAGATCCTAATGGTGAGTTCCATAAAAAAGCAGATACTATTTATTCTAAAATACCAAGTTTAAAATACCTCTGTTTTTCTCATTATGGTAACTATGATACACGTACGTCTAATATTTGTAGGACCAATGGTGTACAAAGGAATTTACCATCTCTTCTACCAATACAATCCCAAGGGTGCAGTTTGGGGCAACATTGTGTGGGCACACGCAACATCTTCAGATCTGGTCAACTGGGAACACCAACCGGTTGCAATCTCCCCAATCGAACCGAATTTGGACGTAAGTGGTGCTTGGTCTGGTTCGGCCACGATACTCCAGGATGGGAAGCCGGTCATTTTGTACACAGGGGTCAACTCACAGAACCAACAAGTCCAGAACATAGCCTTTCCCAAAAACCTATCCGACCCGTATCTGATCGAGTGGACCAAACCGCTCCAAAAACCAATCATGGCACCCACTATCCAGAACCAAATCAATTCCAGCTCGTTCAGAGACCCTTCGACCGGATGGGTCGGCCCCGATAACGTATGGAGGGTAGTTGTCGGAAGCAAAATTCGAAGACGAGGTGTGGCGATCATGTACAAGAGCAGAGATTTCGTGCACTGGACCAAAGTCAAGAAGCCATTGCATTCAGCTCAGGGAAATGGAATGTGGGAGTGCCCTGCTTTCTATCCGGTCTCTGTTGGAAGTCGAGACAGCGTGGACACTTCGAAGAGCAGCCACGATTTGAACGTAAAATACGTGCTGAAAGTGAGCTTGGACGATATTAAACACGATTACTACACGGTCGGAAGCTACAGCTACCATACGGATACCTACACACCGAACAATGGGTCGGTCGAGAACGGATTTTCGGGGCTCAGGTACGATTATGGTAAGTTCTACGCATCGAAATCGTTCTATGATGGGGAGAAGAACCGTAGGGTGTTGTGGGGTTGGGTTAACGAGTCTTCGAGCGTGGATGACGATGTCAAGAAGGGCTGGTCTGGAGTTATGGTAATATGTTTTTGGAACTTAAATTTTCTTTTGTTCATTATTTTGATTACTTAATAGTTATAATGAGTGAGTAATATGTTTAATTGTATCAATGCAGGCACTTCCAAGAAGAGTATGGTTAGATAAATCAGGAAAGCAACTCCACATCTGTCCAGTCCAAGAAATCAAGAAGCTACGTAGAGATCCTGTGACCTTGACAAACCATGTTCTCCAACCAACATCGTTAATTCAAATCAACAATGTCACAGCGGCTCAGGTATATTATCTTTAGCCACGAAACTTCAATTGGTTGCAAATTCAGGGAACCAATGGTTGTAAGCAGTTGGTCGCTAATACTGATTTCTCCCCTCCTGTTCGTCGCTAATGTAGGCGGATGTAGAGATCACATTTGACGGGTTGGACTTGAGCAAAGCAGAGATTATAGACCCAAGTTGGATAAGCAAACCACAGATGATTTGTCAAGAAAAGGGTACATCCGTCAGAGGGAGTTTAGGCCCATTTGGATTGAAGGTTTTGGCTTCAAAAGGGTTGGAAGAGTACACTTCAGTGTTCTTCAGGATCTTCAAGAACGTCCAAACGAACCAGAATATGGTTCTCATGTGCAGTGACCAAAGCAGGTTATAAATCGCACTACATAAAAATAAAATAAAAAACTTTTTGTAACCAAAAAGAAGGGGTGGGCAAAATTAGCAAGATGGATGCCCGAACAATTAGGCAAACATTTTGAACGACTCCCCCACCCTTTCTCCGGTCGGGAAAACTACAATTTCTTGCAGTAGTGTATCAATATTTATGGTGGTATATAAGATAATGAGTTCCATTTTTGTTTCTTTTCAGGTCTTCTCTAGATAACGATGTCGATAAATCAAATTACGGGACTTTTGTCGATGTGGACCCAGCTCAAGAAAAGCTTTTATTGAGAACCCTGGTGAGTTAATTTTTCGAACTTATTCATATGTTACAATACATCAATAATTTGGTTCGACGCCCAATACAAAAACATAAGTTTTTGCAACTAATTAAATTGACTTTCTTTCGAAAGCAGCAATACAGTTGTATCCGACGGTTTCAGCATAAAATATTGTTTTTGACGAGGAAATCGATCATTGAGCACCATAACGTTCGAGTCGTTGCTAAAAATGGTTGCTGATTTTTTCATGTCATTGCAGATTGACCATTCCATGGTAGAAAGCTTTGCAGCAGAAGGGAAAGCTAGCATAATAGCAAGAGCTTATCCGCAGTTGGCGATTCACAGAGCCGCCTATTTGTATGCTTTCAATTATGGATCTCAAAGTGTGAGGATATCGAAACTAAGCGCTTGGAGTATGAAGAGAGCTCAAATCACTGGGAAGCTTTAGTTAACTATACCCAGAAGCCAAAGAACATATATGTACTCTATATCGATCCCATATACGATCATATTTATATCTTGCTGCTCGATTGTTAAACCTTTCCAGCCGTTCGTACTCTTTTTTAGTTAATTGATTAATTACTTTTATTTTTATCTTTGGTCAGATGAAAATCTTACTTTCGCATTGCACCTTATTGAGCTTGTTTTTGTATCCAGGAAACCAGGAGAGATTTATACAGAAAACAAGGTAGAAATTAATCTATCATAATTACAATACTAACAGAGCTAATTACCGATAATTTATCCTTAGCATATCTTCTCACAAGCCACGCAATAGAAATGTTGAGAATGTGCAAGATTGCGGGATGGCTCGAACCATTATTTGGAACAGGGTTATGTAACTCGACCTATAAAAACATACTCTTATTTATAAATCGGGTTGGAATTCATTAAAACAAAAACAAATAATCGTGTTAGTGATAATTATTTAAAAGGCCACTAAATTATATATGATTCAATGATATTAAATGTCCGTAAATTATTCTCAAAAATGAATTATAAGCATCATAATTATCGGATTGATATCAATCGACCCAATATGAAACACGCGGTCAATATTTACAACACACCTCTATCCGAACATCCAACTCCTTTCTCTCCTTTCAATTCCTTTCAAAAACAAACAAACACGAAACATAAAGATACTGAGATACATGCAGGCAATTTGTCTTCCACTTCCGCAGTTCCACGTGGTAAATAAGTTGATATGTTATTGGCCATTTTTCTTGTTCTCTCATTCAATTCCTCCGAGTCCCAAGCATATACCCATTTGACTATTTCCCAATCTCCATCACACCATGGACAAGGGACGAGATCGATGGTAAGTGGGTTTTGTCTTTTTTATTTGATAGAAGCTAAGGGTTGGCTTACTTGCTTTTGAGTTTTAATACTTTTGAATTTAGGCAAAATACATTGTCATAGTTATAACTTTACAAATATAGTCAAAATTTGAAAAATACAGAGAAATAGCCAGATTTTGAAACATATTCGACAAATTTAGTCATGTTTGTTAGAAATTTTAACGGTGTTAGAGATGCCGTTAACATCTGTCAACAACAAGCTTAGGTGGCGCCTCCTCAGCTTCCACGTCACTTCTCAGCAGCCAATTATGCCACGTGTACCCATGTCAAATTAAATTATATTATTGATTTAAAAATATTTTTTCCAAAAAATGCCAACCTAACATATTTTTCTTCTTCATCTTTTTCGGTTTGGTTCTATTAAAAAAAATCTTTCGTGGGTTCGAGAGAGATCTGAAGACACCACACAACTCAACACACCCATTCTTTTCATCTTCATCTTTCCTCCTGCAAGCTTCTATCTCCTTAGCTCCGGCCGCTAGTGTCAAGTCCTACTCCCGCAAGCAAGCCCTTTTAATTCACAAATCACAGATTAGGGTTCCGATTGGAAGAGAGAGGAGCGGGGTTAGGGGTTCTTAGCCATTTCAAAACAAGACCCCGCCGGCGACGGCATATGCTCTAATCCAGAACCCACAGTTTAATAATCTCAATCTCATCAAAGAGGCAAAGGGGAAAGGTATTAGGTGGATCTAGCCTCCTATCCTTTCCTACTTTTAGACAAGACAAATAGAGAGAAAAAGTAGAGGGGTGGTGGGTTGCTGGGAGCAGAAGGGTAGACACAGAGAGGTAAAGGAGAAGAGGAGAGATCTTGGATGCAGGGGAAGGAGATTAGTGAATAGGGATCAAGAAAAAATGATGCTAAGAGGCCAGAGTTCCTTTGTTGTTAATGTTTTTTTATTTAATAAATATAATTAAATTTAAATTCCACCCTGACATGTCACGTGGACCAAGGCAGGCGCGGTCATATACGACCGTTTGTCCAATCAGTCGTCGTTAGATTTCCGTTAAATTAATGGACGGAATAACTATTTTTGTGTATTTTTCAAAGTTTGGCTATATTTGTCACAAAGTGTAAATTTATGAGTTACGACAATGGAACTATGAAAGTGTATTTTACCTTGAATTTATAATGAATTTGTTACATTATGGTTTAGAGTTTTTGTCATGGATTTATAGCTTTGTTGTATTATGGGTCCCACAAAATTGTCTTCCATCTATCAACTAAATTTCAAATAAAATTTGAGATTTGAAAATTTGTGTGGTCCACAATTTTGGATCTAAAAAGTTCAAATCCGTGAGTCTCACGGATTTGTTCTCCAATTTTTACCCCAAGAAATAATGGAGTTGTTCAAATCCATGATGCTTTGGATTTGGGTGTGATAAGTGCTCATTTATATATGTGTTATCCCTCGTCTCTTGAATGTTTGTCTTGAAAACTCTTTATCCTTAATCTTTATCAATGATTCGTTGTAGGAAATGCTCTGTTGTATGCTGATTTCACACTAGGTTGTATTTTTTCACATTTAAGGTCCTAACAATCCAAGGAATTTTAGGAGCGAGTTTCAGGATGTTTGGAGGTCAAAACAGAACAAAAAAGAGAGTTGGGCCAAAAGTTACAGTCTGAGATTAAAAGTCATCACGACCCAGGGAGTAACTTCTTCTTCAAAACTGTGAGAATGAGGCAGGGGGACATAACCACTTCTCAAATTCACGGCCTGAGCCCTCAGAATCACATCCATGATTTATGGCGTGACTTTGCCTCTGCTAGCATAAATGAGCGTTCTGCGAGTTTGAAGGGAGGAGCTGTGTTTCTGTTTTTCAATCCCAAACACCCGATGGATGAACCCTAGAGAGGGTGAGCGGTATTAGAGTCTTGGGAGCAAAATTGGAGGATTACTTCACAATGGAGCTCGAACAATAAGCTTGGAAGTGAAGATTGAAGATCAAGAGCATGTTTATGTATTCTCTTTTCTCTCTATGGAGTAACTTCCCTTCACTTGGATTTGCGGATGTTTGTTTAATTTAATGATTGTATGATTACTCTGAATAGTTAAACTTGAGTTCATATCCAATTTATACATGTTTTATGGATCAATTATGCTTTATTCAGATTATTGATTTATGCTTTGAACTATAAGAGAGAATATCTGATTAGGTTGATAGAGCAACATCAATTAGAAATACGAGATTGATTGTGCGAGAGTGAGTCGATTGATTGCTTTGTGTTGGATGAGAATTCAACCAATAGAGGGATTCTAGTATGGATTTCCTTGATCGCTTGTTTTAGTTGAAAATATTTAAGAAACCGACTCAAGAGGGTCTTGAGGGCTTCAATCGAGATTTAAGACTTGTTGAGGTCTCTTAAGGTCTCTCTGCATTATGAATGAAGAGTGAAATAAGTTTGAGAATCACCAATCATTAATCCGACTAGCGGCTATGGGAATCATTACATGAGCGAGCCTCCTACATTGTAAATAGTTAGGTTAGTCTTTTTGTAGTTATAGTTGTTTAACCAGAATCTAATATGCTAAATAATAAACTGAAGTTGAGTATTAGTAAATCTAGAGCCCATGGGTTCGATATTTATTACTTGTTGCCACTATATTGAAATTTTTTCATTGGTTACACTTGACTTATGTTAGGACTATAGTTAGTAGTAACCAGGGTGTCAAATCCATCACCCAAATTCCACAAGCAAATTACCCCTACGGGCCCATTAACTTTCATTCTATTTCTTGTTTCCATTCCAGAATTCCGACAATAAAACGAGAAAACCTGTTTACTTTTCATTCTGTTTTTGTTCGTTTCCAACCTTGAAAATAGAAAGAGGTAGTTTTTTTCCGGGAAACAACAAAATGTTGTTTCCACCGGTTTTCAACATTTGTTTTCTCATATTTTCAATGAAAAGAATATATTTTTCTTATTAATGAGAAGCAACACATTTATTAAATTTAAAGTGGATTCGGCCCCGAAAACGCTCAGCTATAATTAATTTTCATAAGGATATTGAATAGTTACAGAAAAACGATTTGTGTGAGATAAGATAATCATGAAAATTTAACCAATGTATCTTGCAACTCGGATGGTTTGTTGACCATAATGAAATATTTGAATGATATTTTCACAATTACTTTTATACTTTTACTTCAGTTATTTTAGTTTTTATATTTTACCTAAAAATTATCTCTTTTACTATATAAAATTATACCCATACAGACCATTTGGAACAAAGTGTAAATAATTTATTTCAATTCAAACTGAATTACTATGAAAATTTTATTTTAAAAATATATATGTAGCGTTGGCACCAAATAAGATATGTGTAGGTGGTGATTTAATCATTTAATTAGTAACTAAGGATGTTATCAATTTAATGTACAAGTAAAATATTTGTAAAATTCATATAAAAATTCTAAATATCTAGGAATTTCTAAAACTGTATAATTCAAAATTTACTATTGAAAATCAATCACTTTGTATTTTGAAAACCAAGTGGTTGACCTGTTCACCAAAGTCTTCCCTTTGAATCGTCAATGATATCTGTCTATCAAATTGATGCTTCGTGAATGACATCAATTTGTGCAATATATTGACGTATGGAGCTAGGCCATACTTTGCACATATGTAGTTTCCATTTGGTCTTGTATTTTGGCACATGGGACCACATAGAAAGGGCAGTGGTGGGGGTTAGCTAGGGTGCATGAAAGGTGTATAACTATTCTCCTGTAATTTGTAGCCAATGTTCGATTTGAGCGAGTAGGAACTTAACTTGGAGAGTGCATATTCTCTCGTGGACTAGTTCCAAATCTCGAAAATACCACGTATATTGTGTGTTTTCGTTTCCATTTCAGTCATTCGTTTTCATTAGGGATGGCAATGGGGCGGGTTTGCCTAAACCATCTCCATCCCCGCTTTCAAATATCTATACCCATATCCGCCCCATACCCATGCGGGGAAGGTTTTGCAAACTCATCTCCATACCCATGGGTTTCGGGTACCCATGGGTAATACCCGCCCCGTACATCCAACATTATAATACGAAATATTTTACATGTATAGTTTCAATTATAACATTAAACGCACCTACTATATCATGAAGTTTACAAAGAGACAATCATTTTTAATACGGTTCAAAGCATCTTATCCTAAAGCATCCATTAATCCATATCAGAGTAGAGTACAATGTCATTCAAATCATTATTCTCTACTGTGATACATCTATTAAGTAATAATTAACTAACATAATCTTGTTAACAAGGGGAAAAAGTGAAAGAGTGAAGGGAAAATTGAGACAAATAAATTAGATTTTGATTTGGGTGGTCACTTAATTGCATTTCTACTATATATTTTTATTGAGTTATACTCACTATTATTGATAGGTTACAAATCTATTCACATATTTTTCATAAGTGAAGAAATATTTTTGGTGGGGCGGGTATAAGTATGGGTATGGGGCGAGGGAGGCTAAAACCACCCATCAAACTTTTTGCGGGTTTTACCCATACCCGATCAATGCGGGAATTCCCCGCGTAGACTGAGTCGGGGGCGGTCAGATACCCGTGGGCATGGATTTGATTGCCATCCCTAGTTTCCATTGTGGGTTAAGCTCGATTTGTTAACATATATATGGTGTTTCTTGAACCCAATGTAGGATCTTAGAAGCCCCAATACCAACTGACAGTTGCTCGCTTACGATGGTATACGAAACTCCATTATTGTATTGAGCACCAGTTTCCAACCGGTGCATACGGAAGCTCCAATGATTGGGGGGGAATTATCTTAGAGAAACCTATCTAGTTTAGATCGAAATGGTCCTTGTCTTGTCTTGTCATCCCATGCATATTAATTAACGTACTGATCCTTTGATTGGACGTGAACAATTTGTGCGATAAAATCGATTTTGACAATTCCATCTTCTCGTCTTCATTCTTAGAAAAAGTTAGAAAATGAGACATCGTAGATAACAAAATGGAATGTATATACTTCCTTAAAATAAAATGATCTTACTATAAAGAACTTAATAAGTCATGATAATTAGAAGAAAAAAAAGGTTTATGGCAAATAGTAAATGAGTTGGTGATAAATAATATGCCTCCTCCTTTATTATGTGTCAGAAAGTCTAACTTGGCCAACTATTAATCATCCATCATAGCATATGTCTCCTCTATTATAAAGTATCAAGAGGTTTAACTTGGCCAACTACTGTATACTGTTCATCCATCATGTCTTGACTACTACTGCTCAATTAGATTAATCTGTATATTTTCTTGTATTAGGAAAACATGTCCCTTGCAAATTACGTATTTATATACTCTCATCCAATGTAGTTAAAATCACGATTTAAAGATTAAAAACTAATGCTTTTACGTTTTTAGGTCACCAAAACACTTTTATGCAAAATCGCAATTTTTATAGCGAATGTAGTTAAAAACGCACTTTAAAGTTTAAAAAATTACGATTTTACGTTTCTAGATAATCAAAACGCTTCTACGTAAAAACGCGCTTTTGACTACATTGCTCCCATCCATGTAATATAGTTAGACCCACTGCCGGACCCATGGAATTTTAGAGGTATCCCGGGACACCGCTAAATTTGGAAAAATGATTATCCAATCCAACTTTTGGTACTAGTTAGTGTATGGTTAAACAAATTTAAGTGTAGAGGACACTCCTAAAATTTGAAAAAACAATTATCGAATCCCTGGTAGTAGTTTGGGTGCAGATAAAATAATATTTAAATGGTAGCATATGTGGTTTTTGTGTGTGTTTTATATTCAAATATAATGGTAAAAGCCTATTCCTTATCGCCTAATATTTTTAAAATCTAACGATTAAATACAATTACTGGCTTTCCTTCTAGTATGATATATCGAGAGATTTCTTGGGCAATGTAGACACCAAATATATTTACCATTTTTACAGAATACGAAACACGCTGTGGGCTTTTGTTGTAACTTATACTAGTCGAATATTTTCTGATTTAATAATTATTTTATTATAAAATTTTAATTAAATTAATTTTTTTAAAAGGATAAAATTTCTAGATGCGGCAAGGTATCTGGTTAAAGGTATACGAAAGCTCCATTATTAATACTAGCTTATAACCCGGCCCATTGGCCGGAATGTTTTTATTTGATTATTTATATTTTTATGTTATGTTTAAGCCAATCAACCGGTTTAATTTTATTGACAATCCTTCGATCGAGATGATACATAAAGAAAGAATATGTAAGTCTAACATTCGGAGAAATACCATCATCATTTAAGAATGTAAAATATAAAATGTATCATTAATTCCATTTTCATAATGATAATTAAGCCATCGTTAAAATACTATTGGTTAGTTGATTGTCAAGAAAGAGGGTATAAAAGCTCAGTGAAATTCCACACGACCATTAGATAGTTTGAAACTAAATCACCTCACAATCATACATAAGGGTTTAATGCGCTCCATTAATGAACAATATGCCACCAATCAAAAAGAAATTGAGAGTTGTTGATTCAAGTCAACTATATACTAACAACTCAGCTAAGAGGGGACCATCAAAACTTGAGAGCAAACGACAAAATTAGGGTTATCTCCAACATACTAATAGACTCAATCAAAGTAATAATGCACAAAATTACACACTCCTTGTCTATCAGTTCCAGTAGGTTGAATAAAGAATCGACCTACTTCAATCAATCAATCAATGATTCCTCGTTTTAAGATAGAAATAGGTTGTGATAGATGTAAAAATCATAAACATAAAGATCCAATAGCCACCACTCTTCGTTGTACAACCAAATTTTTATCTCAAGAGACATATGTTTCAACCAAAAATTCAATTTTGAATCCTCCTTCTGCAACTCTATTATTGATTAAACTCTTTTACTTGCCCAACTTAAACCTCCAACAATAAAACCGTGTGCCAAGAGATACTGGATGATCGATTTTCAAAGGCGGCCTTGTACTGGGAAGTGAAAGGGGGCGCAACTATTGTACGATGGAGGAAATTTTCGAGAAAGTTAGAAAGAGATAAAAACAAAGATAAAACCACAAAATTTAAATTGAAAAATGCAAAGACACAACACGTAGTGACAAAATTAGTTTTTTTCCATTTTAGCCAATTACCAATTTACCTTTAGCAAAAATTAATGAGAGAGAAAGAATTTTTAAAATTGAGAAAATTACATGAAACTCGATCTACTATGAAAATTGAAGTATCAAGCACTATAAGAATACCTACGGTATACTTAGTGGGCTTGGTAATCATGATGGAAAGTCCTGCGATTTTCAAAGACTTGAACTTCGTGTACATTTTGTATTCGAAATGACACAACAAATTTGTTCAGTGTAAGTGGTTGTGATTGTTGTCTTTGTTTGAAGAGACCCGGGTTCAAATCCTTATGTTGATATTTTTACTGTGAGATAAATAATTAATTGTAAAGACAAAAATGTCCTTCCTACTTTCACTCTCGTTGTAGAAAATTTTAAAGAGAGAAAAGTACACAAAAGTGTACTATATATTATTGGGAGAAAATTTTAAAGAGAGAAAAGTACACAAAAGTGTACTACATATTATTGGGAGATTACTCTCGTTGTAGAAAATTTGAAAGAGAGAAAAGTACACAAAAGTGTACTATATATTATTGGGGGATTGTGGGCACCAGTTTCCGGTGCATGTATGGAAGCTCCAATGATTGGGGCCAAAATATTTCAGAGAAACCTATGTAGTTTAGATCGAAGTGGTCGTTCTCTTGTCCCATGCATATCATTAACCAACTAACTTATCCTTTGATTGGAGGTACAAATTTGCGCGATTAAATCGATTTTGACACTTCCTGCATCTTCTTGTCATCATTCTTAGATAAAGTTAGAAAATGAGATATACGAGATAACAAAATGGAATGAATATACTTCCTTAAAATATGATCTTATTAAAGAACTTAACAAGACACGATAATTAAAAAAAATTCCTTCATGTTTAGTTTGGAACCCATGCAACAATTAAAAAATTATCTCAACAATAACATTTTAGCACTAAATCTTAACATAACCCTCATGATCCATGATCGGTATCTAAAAAGGAATATACCATAAAAAGAGATATAGTTTGTTATCAAATTCAGTAATTTCCGTTTAAATGAATTTTATTTAAACTTGACAGGTATCTATAAAAATTAAAATGATTTCAAATGTTTACACCATCATCTCCCATTAAAAAAAGTGGAGAACATTGCATTCCATGACCCTTCACTAAGTAGCATTCTCAAATGTTGTTTTCCAATTTGGATCGAGTGTCTTTTCCGGGTTTTCTAGGATATAGGTATAATCAGGGCCGGCCAAAAGGGTGTGCGGCCCGCCCTCCGGCACAGGGCCTCCGAATATTAGGGGCTTCCACTTAGATTCGTAAGTTACCGATCGAATATTGCAGGTTGTTTTTTTAATGTATAATTGATAGATTATGAACATGATGACGAAATTGATAGATAATTTTAGCTATAATAACAATTGAAAATGATCTCATAGAGAATACGAAAATCAGAGAGATAATATATAATTTTAATTTAAACAATAAAGAAACATATTACATTTTGAATAATGGTATTATAATCATTTTAGTTTTATTATAGTTAAAAGTCAATTTGGATCATGTCTCAATTTTAGAATAGGGCCTACACGATCCATTAGATAGATGATGACTCGATATTTGCACATGTTTTCCCCTTTGTTTCTTGATCGTTTAAGCTTGCATTATTGCTTCTTTTGCCTATTTTACGCTAGGTTGTGTTCCTTTGTCACATTTCAGGTCCTAGCACATAAAGTGAAGCGTAGGCGCAAGTTTCAAGTCAATCGGAGATCAATTGGCGACTCGGGGGAAGAAACTCGGGTATGACTTGAAGAAGAAGGGATTTCTACCTCAGTTTGTGACCATATAATCATGTAATCTTGTCATGAGAAGAAAAAGGACGAGACTACGATCGTCTGGGATCAAACGACACCTGATTTGGAGTCCGAACGAGGGAGAAACGAAGAATCAAAGATAGGGGAAAATTGGTTTCGGGTTCTCTGAGAAACAGAAGGGGGCCCTATCGTGAACCAAAAATCCCCGGTCGTGAACCAAAATCCCTGGTCGTGACCCAAAATTCCCCGGTCGTGAACCAAAAAATCCCCGGTCGTGACCTAAAATACCTGACCGGGTATTATGACCGGGGATCGCGAACGCAGGCTGTTAAAAGCCTGTTTTGTGCGTTTTTGCAGGGGAGAGCTGGGTTTTTGGTTCCCAAACACCCAAGGGACGAACCCTAGAGAGAGAGAGAGCGACTTGGGAACATTCTTGGAGCTATTTTGGAGGATTTCTTCGCCATTGGAGCTCGGGAATCAAGCTTGGAGATGGAGATTGAAGATCTAGATCAGATTTCTGCAGTCTCTCTCTTCTCTATGGAGTAACTTCCCTTCACTTAGGTTTTGAGGAACCCTAGTTCCATGTGTTAGGATCTTTCTTGTATGAAGTTTTGGATGCTATATTGTTTGATTATAATCGATTGAGGCATGATTTATTGAGTCAATTGAATCTTGATCAAATTCTCTTGATTTCTGTTTTAACCTATGATAGATAGAATCTGATTAGGTTAAGAGAGCTTCCTTGATTGATGGTGGTGAATTGGTTATACGAGAGTTAGTCAATCTACTGCTTTGTACTGGAATCCAATTCCGGTAGTGGAGCTCTGTGTTCATAGCCTCGGCTTTCTATCCCGGTGAAGGTTAGTCGCCTGCCGGGTAGTTGGACTGAGAGGGCTTGGTCAGCTTAAGAGATTCCAAGCTACTGTCGGATCTTCCGCAGTTTAATCAACAGTAGATCAACCAAAGGTAATTGCAACTTGGACCTAATTGAGGAGCTAGGGGGAATCATACCTAAGTGAGTTCACAACTTGTAATTAGTAGAGTAGTCAGTAGAGTAGTTTATAAATCAATCCTTAATCTAGTTAGCTAGATAATGAATTGAAGCTGAGTAATAGTAACTCTAGAGACCCGTGGATTCGATATTTATTACTTGTGCCACTATACTGCAGTCCCTTTCATTGGTTACACTTGGCCATTGTTAGGAGTTGTGTCATAGCGAGTCAAGTTTTTGGCGCCGTTGCCGGGGAACTTTCTAGATTATTAGGAAAGGCAGAAGTTTGTTACTTTAGCGTTTTTCTTTTCTTTTCCACCCTTCCTTTTCACTTGGGTGTTTTTGTTTTTGTGGATGCAGATCGAAATCATGGATCCTCATGGCTTCTCCAACCATTGGGGGTATCCACCACCATCCGAGTGGTATTACCGCGAGACTCCCTGGAGCAATCAAGGAGGAGAAGACTATGGATTCGGGTTCCAGTACCAACCCCCTTACTATGGAGAACAATCAAACCCCTGGGCATATCAAGAACAACCTCATTACCAAGAAGAATTTCTCCCACAACCAGAAGGGCCATCGGAGCTGGAGTTACCCATGGCGGCCTTCACGGGCCATTCTGCAGAGCCATGCTACACTCCACAGCCAGATCCAAACTATGAATTGAGGCTTCTCATGGAGCAGTTTGCTCGAGACAGTGAGAGATCATTGTCTAGGATGGATCTTTGTACCCAGGCCTATCGTGAAACAGAGAAGATCCTCCTGAGCCTTAAGAAGAGCATCGATGATCTTGAGCGATCTTGTGCACAACCTGCTCCAGATCACCCTTCTGCTACCATACTAGAAGAGGAGGAGGAAGAAGAAGGCTACAAGGACATGGTGGAGCACATAGAAGTTGTCACGGAGAGCTCCCGTGATGATTATGATCAGGAATGTCCTGTCGTAGTCGACCACACCTTCCCACATCCCAATCTGAGCTTTGAAGAGGCGGGCATGAGTGAGGAGATGCAAGAAGATCTCATGAAAGAAATTGCTTGGCAACTTGCTCTCTAATCCGTGCTAGAAGAAGAAGAGCAAGAAAGGGTGCAGAAAGAAGTTGTGGAGGATGACGAAAGTGAAGCAGGAGGAGCTCTTGATCATTTCCCAGGGGTGATACCACATGAACAAGGAAGGGAGGTTGAAGAAGCAATTGGCGTCCAGGCCGAGGACGAAGTTGAGGTTGAAGAGGCCTGCACCGGCCATGAGTTGCAAGTAATATCCCCACCAAACTTTGAGGAACTGCTTAGCAAGGACCCATTTGCAGTGTCTCTTTGCCAGACCATGGCCACATCGACATCGGTCCCTCTTGGTGGACGCGATGGTGGTCAATCGATGTTGCCATATCTGGTTTGGGGCAATGAGACGAGAGAAGAGAAGAAGAGGTCTCGAGGGTGGAGACTTCATCTGCATCAAGTGCACGAGCTTCCATCTACTGTCATACCACATGCTCGTGACTTGAGATTCCACCTCATCGACGAGAACCTCAACTTTAAAGAGTTTTTAGGGTGGACCGAAACTTAGGAGCCATCTTCCGGCTCACGACGTGAAAGAAGCGCTTGTTGGGAGGCAACCCAACCAGTCGGTTTGCATTTCTTTCTCTTTTTCTCCTCGGTTGAGTCAGTTTTGTTATTTGATTTTAGAGTCAATAACTCAACCTTTGTAAGATTTTGTGTGGTGTTTGTGTTCCGACTACTCTCTCCTCCTGGAATGCACCGCCTGCCCCGTCCACCATCATTCACCCTTGATCTGGTAACTTCGTTCTACCCTCCTTATCTTTCCTCCATTGAGGACAATGTCGTGCCTAAGTGTGGGGGGATGTTCGATTATGAATGCGTGTGAATGTTTGGCTGTTTTTGTGCTTGGAGCCTAGTCCACTGTCCAAATTCGATTTGAGGGCTCCAAGTACGTGTTCCTTGCAATTGCCTGCTCAGTATGCTTTGAATTGACAGTCTTTATAGTAATATGCAACCTAGGGAGGTAGTGTAGCACTATGGAGGATGTTGATGCATTTTAGAAGTCTCCTTTCTTCTTCATATTGTGTTGGTTGATTGTGTGAATTAGTGATCTTAGGACCCTTGAATTGTGTGGTGTTGTGGACTCTCTACCTGTCACGGACTCCTGTATCATGTTTTGAAATAAAAGGTGCTCGATAATGTGCTTTAAAATAACGTCTCCCGTGCGAATAGTGTGTAAGGGGAGACGGGAATTCGTTCCCAATTTCCACCTACTACCTCCAGCCCCCTTACATTCCTTTTCCCCGCACGAGGCTCGAGACATTCCCTCCCGGCATGGCCAGTAAGAGCCGGGTTCCCGCAAAACCTTTGCTAGGTGGGAGCCCCGTTTTCTCAAAATCGGGTTGGGACCCTTGAAAAAGAAAGAAAAAAAAGAGAACAAAAGAAAAGGAAAAAAGGGGTTCCAGCCGTCTTCAAAAAGAAAATAAGAGCACCTTGAAAAATGTGAGTCCATGATCTTTTGTTTTTGAGAGTCTCTTCGTCCACGATTCATTTGTCCTCTGATCACTATTTGCCATGATGCCGACTCGAGACTAGCGTTCTCGCCGAAGAAGCTATGAGATGACTTGTGCGTCGGTGACCTCGTAAGCTGCTAAATGATCTAGAAAGTCCTCTATCAACGATCGAGGGTGCATGTTGCTATAGAGGTCTGGAGAGCTGCATTGGTTTGAGTTAGGTTTGCTTGGGGACAAGCAAACGGTAAAGTGTGGGGGGATTTGATGACTCGATATTTGCACATGTTTTCCCCTTTGTTTCTTGATCGTTTAAGCTTGCATTATTGCTTCTTTTGCCTATTTTACGCTAGGTTGTGTTCCTTTGTCACATTTCAGGTCCTAGCACATAAAGTGAAGCGTAGGCGCAAGTTTCAAGTCAATCGGAGATCAATTGGCGACTCGGGGGAAGAAACTCGGGTATGACTTGAAGAAGGGATTTCTACCTCAGTTTGTGACCATATAATCATGTAATCTTGTCATGAGAAGAAAAAGGACGAGACTACGAGCGTCTGGGATCAAACGACACCTGATTTGGAGTCCGAACGAGGGAGAAACGAAGAATCAAAGATAGGGGAAAATTGGTTTCGGGCTTCTCTGAGAAACAGAAGGGGGCCCTATCGTGAACCAAAAATCCCCGGTCGTGAACCAAAATCTCCGGTCGTTACACAAAAATCCCCGGTCGTGACCTAAAATACCCGACCGGGTATTATGACCGGGGATCGCGAACGCAGGCTGTTAAAAGCCTGTTTTGTGCTTTTTTGCAGGGGAGAGCTGGATTTTTGGTTCCCAAACACCCAAGGGACGAACCCTAGAGAGAGAGAGAGCGACTTGGGAACATTCTTGGAGCTATTTTGGAGGATTTCTTCGCCATTGGAGCTCGGGAATCAAGCTTGGAGATGGAGATTGAAGATCTAGATCAGATTTATGTAGTCTCTCTCTTCTCTATGGAGTAACTTCCCTTCACTTAGGTTTTGAGGAACCCTAGTTCCATGTGTTAGGATCTTTCTTGTATGAAGTTTTGGATGCTATATTGTTTGATTATAATCGATTGAGGCATGATTTATTGAGTCAATTAAATCTTGATCAAATTCTCTTGATTTCTGCTTTAACCTATGATAGATAGAATCTGATTAGGTTAAGAGAGCTTCCTTGATTGATGGTGGTGAATTGGTTATACGAGAGTTAGTCAATCTACTGCTTTGTACTGGAATCCAATTCCGGTAGTGGAGTTCTGTGTTCATAGCCTCAGCTTTCTATCCCGGTGAAGGTTAGTCGCCTGCCGGGTAGTTGGACTGAGAGGGCTTGGTCAGCTTAAGAGATTCCAAGCTACTGTCGGATCTTCCGCAGTTTAATCAACAGTAGATCAACCAAAGGTAATTGCAACTTGGACCTAATTGAGGAGCTAGGGGGAATCATACATAAGTGAGTTCACAACTTGTAATTAGTAGAGTAGTCAGTAGAGTAGTTTATAAATCAAAACTTAATCTAGTTTGCTAGATAATGAACTGAAGCTGAGTAATAGTAACTCTAGAGACCCGTGGATTCTATATTTATTACTTGTGCCACTATACTGCAGTTCCTTTCATTGGTTACACTTGGCCATTGTTAGGTGTTGTATTTTAGCGTGTCAATAGACCCGCACCCACCTCTCGATCAATTTATATTATTTTCATTTCTCCATTCCATTTTTGCTCTATATCCATTTTTTGTTCCCTCCAGATTTACTTTTCTCCCTCCCTGCTAGGAGTGAGAATTTGGTCTTGGTTTCTTGGTCAAACAGGAAGTGAGATTGTTTATTCATTTTGAAATCATTTTCTGAACTTATGTACTTTATAATTATTTAATAAATTTTATTTTTTATAAATTTATTGAGAAAATAATTAGGGGCAACATGTTAAATTTTCGAACAGGGCCTCCAAATATCATGGGATCGGCTCTGGGTATAATATACTTTTTTACATCAAATATGTTAATATACTTTGGAAAATTATCAAACAACACCATTTTGCTAAAATTTACATCCAAAAATAGTCAACCACAGTTGAACTGAGATTCAGACAACCCGACATTGGCAAAATGGGAGGAAAAATGTCAGTTTTCCCCTTCGTTTATTTATCTATGTATTGTTAAATTGAAACTATTAAATGTATTGAGCTATACAAAAGAAACAAAAGAATTCTAAAGTGCAATTATTATGAATATTTTAGACATTTTTTGTCGTCCAAACCAAGGTTCGATCGTGGTTGGCGATTTTTTTATGAAAATTTTGTAAAATAAAACATGTTTTCATGTAAAAAAAGTAATGAGGCAGGTTTAACAAAATTGTATAATATATGTAACCTTTTTTCAATAAGAAAACCAGGACTAATGGTCATTTTTCAGCACCTTCATGCTCCTCTGTTTCCAGAAATTTTGGAAATTTTTAATATCCTTAATAAATATCCCTTTGTTGTCATTTTGTTGTCCCCTCTTTAGTAATATATAATTGATCCTATTTACCGTCTTTCATTTACAATTTACCCTACTATTTACCAAACCTTGGAATGTTCTTCAAATGACATAGCCTTATTGATATCCCCTTATAAATAGCTAACTTCTTATTGCTATTAGGCAGCAAGAGAAAGGCAATTGGTGTCTTTCTCTTCCTCAAAACTGCCTTCTTGAGAACATAAGTACTCCTATATAGGCCTTACAGCCATGGCCACTTCTCCTTTGAGTTCCTCATTGCTCCTTACTATTGTGATCTTGTTACTTGGACAAGGTGGTGTGCATAAGATTGAAGCTTCCCATGAGGTATACAAAGGCTACCAAAGTCTTGAAACAATACCTCCCAAATTCCAGCCATATCGAACGGGCTTCCACTTTCAACCTCCAAGGAACTGGATTAACGGTGAGAAGTTTCACATATCCTTTGATTTCTCGCAAAGATATCTCCAATTCTAATACAAGAAATAATAGTTTTTGTTCCGAAATCCTTTGCTTTATGGTACAAAATATTTATTCTTGAATCATTTTATTTCCATTGTGTTACAAAGTTATCTCGTACTTCTGCTAACATTGGTGTTTTTTTTTTCTTTCCTTGCTCATGGCCACTTTGGCCATATTGGATGATCAACTCTGGATTTCCTGCATATGGTTGAAGATCCTAATGGTGAGTTTAAGAAAATCAATGTAATATTTTTGATTGATAACACTACCAAGGGTTTACATGAGAATATAATATGAAACTAGAGTTTCACTATAACTCTAAACTCTAATAGTGACCATTTGTGGATAATAACTAGAAGGCAATAACCCATGCTTATAGAATCCATATAATTTCCCTAAATTTATTAATTAAAAACTCAAATTATTTTTCTAGGAATAATGAATACTTATACATAATTTTTTTATAATAATACTTATACATAATTACTAATACACTCTCAACGTTTTGCAGGACCAATGGTTTACAAAGGAATCTACCACTTGTTCTACCAATACAACCCAAAAGGTTCGGTTTGGGGCAACATTGTTTGGGCCCATGCAACCTCCAAAGATCTGGTCAACTGGGAACTCCAACCGGTTGCACTCTCCGCAGCCGAACCAAACATGGACATCAACGGCGCTTGGTCTGGTTCGGCCACAATCCTTCCCGGTGGCAAACCGGTCATTCTCTACACAGGAGTCAACTCAAAGAACCAACAAGTCCAAAACGTAGCCGTACCCAAAAACACATCCGACCCATACCTCATCGAGTGGACCAAACCACCCCAAAACCCGATCATGTCACCCACAACCCAGAACCAAATCAATTCCAGCTCATTTAGAGACCCATCGACCGGGTGGTTAGGCCCCGATAACATATGGAGGGTAGTCGTCGGAAGCAAAATCGGGAGACGGGGTGTGGCGATTTTGTACAAGAGCAAAGATTTCGTGAACTGGGTCAAAGACGAGAAGCCACTGCATTCGGCTCACGGGGATGGAATGTGGGAGTGCCCTGCCTTCTATCCGGTTTCTATAGGAAACCGAAATAGTGTGGACACTTCGAAGAGCAGTCACGATTTGAACGTAAAATACGTGCTGAAAATGAGCTTGGACGATATTAAGCACGATTACTACACGGTGGGGAGCTACAGCTACCATACGGATGTTTACACACCAAACAAAGGGTCGATTGAGAATGGGTTTTCAGGGTTGAGATACGATTATGGTAAGTTATACGCATCGAAATCGTTCTACGATGGTGAGAAGAACCGCAGGGTGTTGTGGGGGTGGGTGAACGAGTCTTCGAGTGTCGATGATGATGTCAAGAAGGGTTGGTCTGGAGTTATGGTAAAGTTGAATGTTCAAACTTCATTTATGGTTTTTTGTTGGGTGAATAATTAGTTATGATTAACACATTTGATTGTATTTGCAGGCGGTTCCAAGAAGAATATGGTTGGACAAATCTGGAAAACAACTCCATATAAATCCAGTTCAAGAAATAGCGAAGCTTCGTGTTAATCCAGTAAACTTGCGCAATCATGTCCTCCAACCTTCATCGTTACTAAAAGTCCACAATATCACAGCAGCCCAGGTATAGATCAATAATATAAGGCGATTTTTGGTGACCATTTTTGCGACTTCAAGGATTGTAAGAACCTTTTGGTGACCATTTTGCTCACTAATTCACAGGCAGATGTGGAGATCGCATTTGAAGGATTAGACTTGAGCAAAGCAGAAGTGTTAGACCCAAGCTGGATAAGCAAACCACAGGTGCTCTGCAACCAAAACGACTCATCGGTTAGAGGAAGTTTAGGTCCGTTTGGGTTGAGGGTTTTGGCTTCCAGAGGCATGGAAGAGTACACCTCGGTGTTTTTCAGAGTCTTCAAGAAGAACACCAAAAGCAACCAACACATGGTGCTAATGTGCAGTGACCAAAGCAGGTTATTACTTCAAATATATGTTATATTTCATTCCCTGCAACACAGAAGAGGCTTTTGTGACCAGCAGAACGATTGCAATGCATATCCCTTTCAGGTCTTCCCTTGATAAGGATGTCGACAAATCGAATTACGGCGCATTCGTGGATGTGAACCCAGCTCACGAAAAGCTGTCATTGAGAACCTTGGTGGGTTGATCTACACACCCTTTTCCTTATTTGATATAATCCATCATTTTCTGATCTTCTGACTTCCTTCTTTGTTTCGATGTTGATGTTAAATATTGCAGATCGATCATTCCATAGTAGAAAGCTTTGCAGCAAAGGGGAAGAGCTGCATAACATCAAGAGTTTATCCCAAATTGGCCATAAACAAGGCTGCCCATTTGTATGCTTTCAACGATGGACTTCAGAGTGTGAAGATATCAAGATTGAATGCTTGGAGCATGAAGAGTGTTCAAATCACTGGAAAGCAATGACAGACTTATGGAAGCTTAAGAACAGACTATCCTTTCACAAACAAGTCCTTTTCAACTTGTTTTGTAATTTGTGTTTCTTTCCGACTTGTCATTTTAATGTTTTTTCCTATGTATCCACTTTATAACGATAGTGTTTGGTTTTGTGTATTGTTGGAGCCTGTAAGAATGATGAAAGCTTTGTTTTTATCTTGGTTATCAGTGACCTGTTTGGTTAAAAAAGGTTTACATCTAGGTTTATCAAGAGGAAGGCATACGACTTTCGGAGGAAGAAAAAAAGAACGAACAATCATACAAATCATACGATTTACATGACTTAATGTCGCATTTATGACACACCTCTAGATTTTTTATGCATAAGAAACACCGATTCCACATGCAAATAGTTAAGAAAGAGTTAGTAAATCGTATCAAAACAACCATCCATAATCTCGTCTCCTAGTAAAAAAACATGGATATAAGCTATAAGGGAACAAAGAAAGCTTGATTTACCTAATCTCATTAAAAGAAACGTTACTCATCAGCACACGGAAAAAAAGGAGTGTCAATGGACTTTATAACACCATAGAAACGAAAGAATCAAAGAATTCTCAACACTACAAGCCTCCCATCGCGCAGACCAATTCAAACTAGGGTTGCCCAAAACGTTTTCCGGCCATCAAATGAGCCGTTCTCAACCAGTAAACTATATGATACGGCTATACATAGATACTAGTGAAGCAACCCTAAGACACCGTTATCGTTCATGCAAGTCCACTCCCCTGAAAATCCAGTTGACAAACTTAGTAAAAATCAACCCATAACATTGCGGCATTACATCTCATTAAGGTGAATAGTCCACACAAGTTATGAAAATTTTCGGTACCTTGTGTGTGTTCTCTACCTTCTCGGTTTTTGCCCCTTCGTCTTCAGTGTCATGATCAGTATCCTCTTCATGGACCGTGTTGTCATGATCAGTATCATCACCATCGTTATCTATGTGGTGGCCATAGGAATCAACCTCAGCTGCCTCCCCCGTATACCATGCCACGGCATGAGAAATAATCTTACTGCGAATGGTCGTGCTACATTGCCACAAAAACGAGCCGAAAAAGGCATATAAGAAGGCAGAAAGGTAAAATAGACAATGCACAACTCTAATACACCATTGACAAGAAGAGTTGGGAGATACCCAATATTGTAGTCCTGCTCCATTCGGTCTTGAAGATCCTCGGCCTATAAAACAGAAGTTAATTAGAAAAACAAAGAGTTCCCACATCAATAGTTGGTTAATGGTTTAATGCTTGGATGCCAGACTTACAGCATCATCATCAAGGTCATCTTCGTCTTCTGGAATGTGGGGTGTATTAAAGAACGTGAAGAAACTCGGACAATCCTCGATTTTGGTGATGGGTTTGGCATTCTTGGATCCCTTTTTAGGTTTCTTCTTTAGAATCTTCTTGGTCAAGCATTTTCCAGAATGCCATTCGATTTCCGTCCTATAAAAGTGCAACCAACAAATCATAAAAGACCAAGAAGGAACTGAACAACCCTGAAAAGGATCCAGTGAGAAGACATGTGCAGTTTACCCAATCGCTTTCTCCAGAACGGGATCTTCATCATCCTCAATTACATGATATGTTTTAGTCAGCACGGAATTCTTGAAGTATGGGTTGGGATCAAAGTGAAACTCCAGCTTGAAACCCACAGGATCCTCAAGCCTAATACTTTTGATGTCTCTAAGAAACTTAAGAGCTGCCTCGTCGCGTTCTGTTATCTGTCCAACACAATCAAAATCAACTTTCCAAAAACGCAACTCAACCATCTGTAATTACATAATGTAGCCAACAAACTTATCAATATCTCCTGTCAAAGAGTTACCTCCTCAGCTAACACTTCGTTGTTTTTCATTGCAGTGAGCCAGAAGTCGGGTACTCCTGATCCTGCGGTGAAAATATCATCAGTCAAGGAGAAGTTCTGCCATGGCATCAAAATACATTCTCTTATGGAAAGTCACCTCCAACAGCTTTATCAGCTTCTTGATCCCCTGAAGCATCAGATGAGGCCCCATCAACTTCTTTTATACCATTTATAATCTCGTATCTCTAACAGAACCAAAGAATATGTTGAATCAGTTACGCATGCTAACTTAAGAACCTCAATGGTAATGATTAAGAAAAAGCATTATTCGAGAAACCTGAGTATAAAGTGGTTCATAAAGCTTCTGATACTTCGCCTCCAATGCCCTCCTCTCCTCAAAGAACTTCGCCTCCAGTTCATCATGTTGGCCCTGTTAATGGTGATGCACATATATATACTTTCATCTCATAAACCAAAGGAGACAGGTACAGATACTTACTCTTTAACCATCAAACCAATTCAATAAATAGCTATTGAACAATCTAAAGCTATTGCAAAACAAAGCACTACCTGAATCTCTTTCAGATACTCCACGCGTTTCCTGACTCTCGGAGGAAGCTCTTCTATGATGTTTGAGTGCTGCCCAGCCAAGTTCTGTAACTTATTCTGCACCAGAAAATCCCCACCCATGAATTAGAATCCTGTATTTCGCTTCAAAGTTCCCAACTTTCTAGACTGCTGATTGTAAACATGATCAATAGCCTCATCTTAACTTTACTATACTACTGCAAAACATCCAAATCTTACTAAAACGCGTTAAATTCATCATATACCTTAAGTGCATTTACAAGGTCGGCTCGATCCTCTGCACTAAGAGCTGAAAATGGACAATCCAACAAAAGAGGATCACATAAATAATTCGATCCCAATCCATTTTCTCCAATCGCAAAACTAAACAATCAAATGAATTCGTAGAACAGAATCCTGAAACGATTCCACACTCCAGCAACACAAACTCATCAAATAACTATCCCACATGACATGATCAGGGTTCGGTAAACGTACATTCTGCCTCATCTCTCTCGCTCTCGATTTTCCGACCATAAATATACCAATCTAAATCTCCTAGAACGATGATATAATATAATACACGGCGCCGGAGAGGGTTTGGGGGAAGAGGGCATAGTGAGAGTACCGGCGGCAGCTGCGGGCAGGGAGGAGTCGAGATCGGAGACGCGCAAGGAATCCTTACTCATGTTGTGAGATTTTCGTTTGATTGATGATGGAGCAAGGGACGGAGGAGAGAGTTTGGGAAACAGGAAAATGGAGAGTGGAAGATCCGAGAAAACGAGGGAAATTTCTCTTTTGCCGCGGTGGCCAGGCAGGGAGTGAGCCAGGTGAGTTGCGCGCGTTTGGAAAGAAAGTGTGAGAAAGGGAAAGAAGAAACGCCAATTATATATAGCTTTAGTACTGCTAAATGCTAATCATGTCTCTTAACCAATACGTCTATGTATTATCTTACGATTTTAAACAAACACATCCGTTACTTCATCCAATGAATCGACACGATTTTATGATCCTTCCTATAATTGCATGTGACATTCTATGTGCTACGAAATTCGATTATGGGGAAAAAGAGCACATGAAACGTTCAAAATTCTCCTTATTTCCACATTTTAGTTTCTACAAGCATTTGGATTTTGGAAGCAAGAATGGAACCGAAAACGAGAATCGAGAAGAGGGTTGCTTGCAAGCAGCAACAAGGGACTATGCTCTATCCATATTCCATATCAGTATAGCAATGGTCTAAAGTCTAAACGCTAAAGGAAGCTCGTCGATAGAAATCCTAGTCTCTCCCTTGTGTTCATGAAGAGCCTAGCTTTGCTCTCAATGATTCAATGACAGCAGAAAAATCGTCATCACTAAGTCCACGAGCTTTTGCCACCTTATACAGCTCATTAGCAGCTGCTGCAATTGGTGTTGGCTGTGAAACAGATTCTGCTAGACCCAAAGCAAGCCTCATGTCCTGAAAAGGTAACAACAAAACCACCATCACCACCATTCCATCTTTATTACTTTAAGTCAAGGTTTCGTGTAAATTTCGGATTAATCTGCAGACCTTCTGCTGATGTTTTAGTGGGAAAGCTGTAGGGTAGGCGGATTTGATCATCGATGGTCCTTTCATCGAGTACATTGGAGCGCTTATGGCGCCTTGTGACAGTACCTCGACTAACACGTTTGGGTCGAGCCCTACTTTCTCGCTCAACAGCAGTCCTTCAGCGAGAGTAGCCATCATACTGCACAAAACACATAGAACAAATAAAAATGTAGTTCCTGTATTGTTAGAGCAAGGAAGAGCCAGAATGTGAACAACGATGATCAAGCAAGGAAATGAGTAATATACACCTTCCCATCATCATGTTGACTACAAGTTTCATAGCAGCTCCATTTCCAACATCGCCAAGGTAGAATCTCGACTGTGAGAAGAATGATTATGTTAAAGTAACCTTATACTCCGAATCGGAATGAAAAACCGATGGAGTAGCAAAGTACCTTCCCCATGATGTCCAAGAAAGGAGACGCCAAGTCATAGAGAGGTTTGTCACCTGAACAATGGAAGCTACATATACTTCAGATTCCACTATGATAGGTTTTACGACCATATAAAGGTGTTACTTCATACCAGCAGTGAGAAAGATCAGTTGGCCATCTTCTGCCGGCTTTTTCGAACCAGAGACAGGAGCCTACATAGGAACTATAGCATAAGGTTTGAAGAGAATGTGCGTACTTCCGTAATCTGATGATGATGTCACTTTAAAGCAACTATTGTTGACATATTTGTGTCACCTCCAAAAATGATGCACCGGTAGACTTCATACGTTGGTTGATCAATTTAGAAGTCCCACCATCTACAGTTGAGACATCTACATAACTGGCAGTAAAATTTATGAACATCAGAATCAACACACACGCACACACAACCCACATAGTCTGAAGGATTGTGGAAAAAAGTACCCTTTTCCTGGACCGATGCCATTTGCTGCCCCATGTTCTCCACAAGCAACCTCGAACTGATACGAAACCAGAGTATTATATGGTGGCATCTAAATTCCAATGGGCCATAATAAGCAAGCGACTAAATCCGGAAAAAGAAAAGAAGGCATACGCACTGCACTATCAGGATCAGCAAGCATGGCAAATGTCACATCACATTCAGCAGCTACTTCCTCAGGAGAAGGTTTATATCTGCAGTACATAAAACAATCGAATGTGCATAAAAAACTGCTTCCAAGTGCAAGTGGCAGAATGGACCTAAATGCATGTATATACATAACAACAATGGTGTGTGTAGACATCTTATTGCTAAACCAGTCAAGTACAAGAATGGCTACACAATATATTTAGTGAATTCCCAGTTGAGATTGCTAGACACAAAGCGCCATACAGCAGCAAATTTACTTACTTTGCACCTAAGCTTATCAAAGGGTCACATTTGCTCTTCGTCCTATTCCACACAGTTACATCGCACCTGCAAAGGATCATCCAATTCTTTGGTTACTATCCCAAAATCGACTTCATAACAGAAGGTCAATAAACTGTCTAAGCCGTCTCTTCCAGCATTGAAACTGACAAAACCAGCTGACGAATCTTTAGTAACACAATTTTGGATTCTAAAAACAGCATCAGAATGCTAGATCTCTCAGTGAAAGATTCTTTTGGAGGAGTTCAGAAAGGTGAACCGTCACTTACCCAGCTTTTAAAAGATTTTGCGCCATTGGAGACCCCATAATTCCCAGACCCAGAAATCCAACACTAGTTGATGAACCATCTGCAACAAATTTGAAACAAAATGTAGCTAAGTAGTAACCATGCTTAAAGCCTTATCCATCCAGAATAGCCACAGGAGTACAAAAACTGAAGCAAGCTGCATATTGGGAATGTAGAAGTGTACTCAAGTCAACTGCATTCCATCAATCAGGCATACCAACATCCCAATTTTAGAATGTTTGAACTTCAAAGTAGAATAACTACAATTCTCAATCAGACTAGTTCTGATTTAGATAACAGCTACCCAGAGAATCCCAAATTTACTGAAAAAAGGTAATCCAGAAACTTGCAACTCCGTGGAACTTTCCGCTTACTAGCACCCAATCCCGCATATCAAAGTCGCCCATTTCCAGGTACATCAAAGTTCTGTGATCCTCCTTATGGGTTCAGTCAAGATCGTACCTTTAGCGGAAGCTTGGACGGAGAAAGCCTTGTAACGAACTGAAAGAAGGCGTTTGGCGGGGAAAGCAGAAATGGGTCTCTCGGCGAAATGGATAGGAAGCTGAGTGGAGTAGCTACAGTACTTAGCCATTGTAGTTCTCACCCACAAAGCCATCGCCTTTCACGGCCGCTCTAATATATGGATTGTGGGCCGTGGGCGGTCGAGACCTGAGCTCGCAATTCTATGAAGAATACTTTTGGTGGTTAGATTGCTTTGGATTCTGGATAAAAGACAGGAGGAGAGTGGTGGCGCTGACGAGCGGTGCGGGGATAAAATGGCGTCAATGGCATTTTCGTTTTGGCGCCACATAATAAAGACAAATAGTTTTTTCTTAAAAACAAACATCAACCAAATTATGCGTCTTATAAATCTATTACCATAATCATTTCCACAATCATTCGACGAATTTGGTTCTAGCTTTGCTAAGACAAAGATCCTCGTCATAGCAAAACTAAAATTATCAAGAAGGCAAAAAGAATTTTGGGCATACATGCTACTGAAATGCAAGTTGGCTACCGAAAGACCCTAGAGACACAGCTGAGCTAAACCCTATGGCTAAACAACTTTCCAGGATAATAACCCAATTTCTCCAAGGAGGAACACAATGGTATACCTGTGAAATTTTCCAAGTAACAAAGAAACCCAGAGACTGAAAATTCCGGTTCTTTTTCTTGACATAGAAGGCCCAATTTTTGCCACCCTATCAACCAACTACCCTAGGGAGAAAGGAGGACTGCGTCCTCAACAGTTCTCTTTACAATCCCATACAAGTTTCCCCACAAATGTTTGCCTGCAACAACACCAAACCCAGAGAGAAGCAATCACTCTTTTTTCACTTCCTATAAGGATGGTGTCGTCCCGCCCCCGTAGAACCTCCACCGCTGCCTCCATATGCCTTCCCACTGCCATATCCACTGCTACCACCACTGCTACCATGTCCTCTACCTCCATCATCGGTTCGTTCGAACCCTTTGCCGACGCCATAGCCAGCTGCCGCCCCATATGGGAAGGCTGAACCACCACCACCTCCATACATGCCATTGCCATACATCATAAAGTTGTTCAAACCAAATCCATAGCCGTATCCACCATATGCACCATAGAACCCGGCGGCACCCCCCGCATAGCCTGCTCCATAACCGGCTCCATAACCATTGAAATCGGAATAGCCGCCATAGCCACCAGCAGCAGCACCACCACCAGCGTATGCTCCTCTGCCCATTTTCCCACTGTACCGACCTCCAGAACCATGAACAGAGCCATATCCAATTGCCTCACTGTTGAATCCTCCACCGTAAGACTTCGGGGCGCTACCATAATCACCACCGCCGAATCTTCTAGGTTCGGCCTTCTTTATCTCCACCTGAATAAAATGGAAACCAGAAGTTGCAACTTGTGACTAGTTTGAAAAAAGGCAGAGTAGCAGAAAGGGTTAAAAAGCCGACAACATTAGCAGAAATATCAGTTTCAATTAGATTATCCGTTACCTCTTTCCCTCCAAGCTCGTGGTTCCTACCCTCTGAAAAGATCCGTTCGACAGAATCTTCACTGTCGAAGGTGACAAACCCAAATCCCCTTGAGCGTCCAGTTTTATGATCCAACATGATCTGATACTCCGTGATGCCTCCGTAGAATGAGAAGTACTCCTTTAACTCATCTAAGATAAAAAATATATATATATATATATATATAAAGATGAAGAATCAAAGGAGATACACAACATGCCAGGAATTAATGATGAAATAAAATGATGTGTTCAACTTGGGTACCTTCAGTTAAAGAAGGGGGCAATCCACCTACAAAAATTTTCTTAACTCTCATTCCTTTGAAGTCCATATCCTCCCTTGGAACTGTCTTCTTCACCTCAACCTAACACAAATAAGCACCAGCAGAGTAAGTACCAAGCAATGACAATTGCAATTCTACTCAAACACAACTACAAAAATGTAAGAATTTAGCGCAACTTACAGATCTGCCATCTACAGTATGATCTCGCTCCAAGACTCTATCGGCAACCACTGGGTCAGAAAATGTTACAAACCCGAACCCACGTGGCCTTCCTGACAGTCTATCCAACATTATCACAGCATCCGTGATTTCTCCAAACTTGGAGAAGTAATTAGTGAAGGTCTCTGGAAAAAAAAGTCAACACACAGCAGGAGACAACTTAAGTACAAAAATCGAAAATGAACAACAGAGAGAAACAACTGCAAGCTCAGGCTGAGAGCACAAACATGAAAAAGAAAAGGAAACTGAAAGAGTTCACTCAACATTATCACAAACAAATAAACAATCAAGAGATTTCACAGACACAGGACAACAAGCTTTTGGCGTATCAGATAAGGAATCGGCTTCAATCTTTTACTCTCTTATCTGATAATTACTTAAAAGCCTTAGGTTGTTGAGGTGATTCTGAAGCAATGTCGTTTAATATAACACAGATACATAGAGGCCGCTACCACAATTTACAATGACAACTGAGTCGTTCATTACAAAATCTGATGTGATCCTTTCATCAAGCCAAACAGCAAACAGGAAAGGAGGGAAAAGGGGAATCAGCTTTTTTCCAAATCATGACTTCATTGCGCTCGCAGCCAATAAAAATTATGAATCAGCTGCTATCATAACCTGAGTAGATGGAGAAACAAACCAAACAAATTGGCAAGCCATTTACTAGTCTGCATACCTTGCAACAAGATCCTCATCCATCTCAACATTTGAAATCAAAGAATTAAGTAACAGCAACATAATTCTAGGCCACATGTTATATTAACAGCTACATATAACGCCAATGTAGGACTTAGGAGACTAATTCACCATAGCAGATCCAGTACTTCTGTATCTTCCATGAACCCTAACACGAGGAAAACCACCATCTTTGTTTAAATCACACAATTTATTAAGCTTGTAAACCACAGATGCCACACAAAATTGGCTAACAATATCCAATTCAGTGAAGTTCAAACCAAATCTCCATCAGCTCTAAGGATAAAACCATTCCTAACTAGAACTACAGTCCAAACATATAGCAAAGGCAAAAAGTTCAATTTTCTAAGTAGCATAATAGATGATACCAACAGGAACCTGTTAAAGTTCAGAACTTACAAATAAGAACTAAACCAAAGTGAGAAAAAAAGGAAAGAATCGAAGTTGGTCATACCTTCAGTGGTATCCCAAGAGAGTCCTCCAACAAAGAGTTTTCTACCAACAATAACAACAACAAAAAAACAACCCACAATTATTTCCTATAAAATCTCTTTCTCTATCCATTTCCACCAGGCGTTGCAGCCTCTTGGAAAAACAAGAACAACAAAAGCCTTCCAAAACTACCAATTCCCTATCTTTCCTTGATTTTTATACATGCATTCTATAACTAAGAAGCTATCTGCTATTGCTAAACCAACCAACTAACTAACCCAGGAGCTGAAGAAGAAGAGGACTGATGACTGTGATTAATCGTCCTCCCACCGTTTCCAGCTCCAGCTTCTTCCTCTTGCCTTTTATCCCGCCTTCCCTGCTGCTGCGGCTGTTGCTCTTGTTGCTGCTGCTGCTGAGGTATCTCTTCAAAATCTTCATAGTAATCATGTTCTTCTTCATCGACATTGAAAGCCAGAACATTTCCTTGATCGAAATCCCTTTCATGTTGCGAGTAATCGTAATCCATGCTTAAAAAGAACTCAAAACCACACTCACGATTTCGATTGGGAAAAAAAAGGGTTGCCGAGAACCCTAGAACCTGCCGAAAGCAAGAGAAATCGGGTATAGTTCAATATGCGCACCCAGTTCTATGGTTTTCAGAATGATTGCCCATGACCAATAAAAAGGACTGAAATCTGAGACGGCAAGTAAAAGAGATAGCGGCGCCGGCGACTGAAAACGGCGATCTGTAGAAGACGGATTGAGGAGAGAGGAGGGTTTGTTTGTGATGGACTGTATACTCTTTTGTCGATTTGCTTTGTGAGCCTTTTGTTTTGCATGAGAAACGGAAAACAAAAGTGGGGATTGGGGAATTTGCGGATTCGGGTCGGGTCCAAACCAGAGTCCCGATTCCCGAATAATCCTTAAGCCCAGCCCACCACCACCACCACCAAATCGAGCCCAGCCCTTCTATGAGCTCTTCTTTGTCTTCCTTCTCTACTAGCGACGCCAGAGACACGGAGGCAGTGAGCCGGCGACTGCTGTAGCTGCGGCCTAACCTCCCATCCCTCCTTCATCCCCCATCTCTGTCTTCTCCGGCGAAGAAGACGAGCACAACCCAAGAATTTCAGCTCTCTCCGACGAGGGTTTCTCCAGCTGTGTCCACAATCTACAGGGGCGGGATGTGGAGTATAATCAGAGAGGCATTCGACAAAACACTGCTGGTGGCAAAAGCGTATGGCATCCTCCACATCACTAATTCCTACCTCTGTACAGTTGCGCTTGTAAGTTCTCATCACTAATTCTTGATTCCACTGGCCTTTCACCATTTTCAGTTGCCCCGATTGATCCCAATCTCTGATGTCCTTCTGTGTGTTTGTGTTGGGGAAATTGCAGGCTTATGGCCCCAGCATGATTCCGACTATCAACCTCACCGGCGACCTCATCCTCGCCGAGAGAATATCCCCCCGCATCGGGAAGGTGGGCGTCGGAGACATTGTTATCGTCAGATCGCCGGTGGTCCCCAGGAGGGTAGTGACGAAGCGTGTGGTTGGCATGGAAGGGGATCAAGTCACCTACTTGCTCGACCCACACAACAGCGATGAAGTTCACTCCATTGTGGTAGTAATTCAGTCTCTTTCTGCTCCTCTCCCCTTGATTGCTTGCTTGCTTGCTTGAATATGGGTGTTCTTTATTTCCAAATGAAACCTCGTTCATTCTGTGTTTGTTCCTTCCGTTCATTTGTTCATCAGGTTCCGAGGGGCCATGTCTGGATACAGGGAGATAACATATACAATTCGAAAGACTCGAGAGATTTTGGTCCAGTTCCTTATGCACTTGTTGAAGCAAAATTACTTTGGAGGGTATTCCTCACTCCACCTGCTCCCTCTCTCTGTCTCTCTTTGTTTATTTCAGCTCTATGCTTCTTAATAGTAGTGCATAATGGTTAGTTTTATTCCAGTCATTTGTGATAGGTGCTTCAATTCCTGTCTTCAAGTTTGCGTGTGACTGGAGTAGTAGAATGTAGGACTTTGGAATCCTGGGTTTCCATTATTCGATCATCCTGTTTAATCATGTACAGTATTCATTTTGATGTTCTGTTTGCTGTTTTGGTTCTAGGTGTGGCCGCCTAAAGATTTTGGTCCAATGCAACACATATCAAGATAGAAGAGGGAAATGAAGGAACCATACATGCACTGCTAGCTCTCTTGATGTTATTTGATGGTAGCAACCCTAATTAAAGAATGTGGGTTCCCCTTTTCATGGCCTGAATGAGCTAGCTGTAAGGTGGTTGAATGCGGAAGACAGATCGGACCAGAGATCGGTACTCGGATTGTTTAGACTGGGTTCTGGCAGAGTAAACGGTGAAAGATCTTCTGACATCAAGAAGAGACCAAGTATGGGGGTTAGTAGCTCGATAGGCTGGCCTGCAGAAGTTGGTTTGTCCTTCTGATTTCTGGAGTCGATGCCTGAGATAGAAATTTTGCTTCTCACCAGTGACTACTCTATCAAACTCATACATTTTTCTATCAACAACACTATCAAACATCATTCAAAAGATGAAAGACGCTACTGTTCATATGATTACAATGCTACATTGATATGTATAAACTAGAAGCCCCTTTCGTGAAAAGTTCTTCCCATTTTCCTCTATCATCAAGACCTTTGTGCTATGTTACTCCTCCTCATCCTCCTCCTCATCATCATCCATAAACTCCTCTTCTTCTTCTTCTTCTTCATCATCCAATTCTTCCTCGTCGACAATGAATCCTCCCAATGTCTCATCATCTTCATCTTCTTCTTTCTCTTCATCCACCTCACTAATCTTCTTCTTCTTCCCTCCTCCTACCTGCTTCTCTTCCCCGTCACTCTCCTTCTTCCTCTTCTTGTCCTGTGACCTTGTAGTGTATTTCCCACCTCCTCCATCCTTCTTTCTTCTGTTCGTTGTTGTCTCCGCGCCAATCTCCTTCTCTTCATCCTCGCTCTCTCCTCTCCATTCATCATCCATTCCATTCTTCTTCTTCTTCTTCCTCCTTCCTCTGCGACCACCTTCATTCTCATCCTCGCTCACTCCCTCTGTCTCATCCAAGAACCAATCCCACTCCTTGGCATTTCTAACCCTCCCCTTAGGGTACCTCTCGAATTCCCGCCCAATCACCAAAAACCCAAACTCTGCATTTCATAAAGCCCTAATTGTTTACCAACACGAATGGGAATTCCCATTTGAATTAAGGAACATGAGAGATTAAAGGTCAAACCTTTAACAGGATCTACCAGAGAAATGTCGAAGTTTTCTTCATCTTCCGATTCCTTCTCAGTTTCATTTCCGTACCCGGCGTCGCTTTCTATGTCCCTCGCCTCTGCACGGCCGACGGTTCTCAATCTGAACCAAACGGGGGGTTGGGTCGAAATACAGAAGCAATCGCCGGCTACGAGCTGGCCCCTATCGGACTTCTTGAAGAGCTTTTCCTCTCCGTCAGTTCGCACACAGACAGGGTTCTTCCCGAGGACAAGAAACGAAACCCTAGGCAGCGGCTGGGAGTGGTTACCTCCTGCGGGCGCGGGGTATTCTCCTCCTCTGTTGGCCCCGTCGAGTCGGAACTCAATGTGGCGGCGGGAGACGGTTCTGTCGTCGGTTTCGAAACCGTTGCCTCTGCCGAGGACGGTGGCGGAGCCGCGGTGGAGCTCGGTTTTGGAGCCGTCGTCGCCTTCGATCTCCATGGAAGCGATGGAGGGAAAGATGGGGAAATGATTTTTTTGGCGGTGAAAATTGGCAGGGAAAGGCGATACTGAATATAAATGGAGCAAACGGCACCGTTTAACTATCCTCTTAAAGACTTTGATGACCGGCGTGTGCTAATGGGCCGAGTCATTTCATTGGGCTTGACTTTGCAGTTTTGAATTTGATAAAATTTTGGAATCACAAAATTTATAATATGAAGGCAAAGTTATAACTTATAGGCAAAATACAGCTGTATATCCACAACTATCAGGTTTGTGACAAATATATTTACAATTATCAAAATACACGAAACATCCAAAAATCGGAAGGTTGTGTGACAAATTTATCCACTTCCGTCTGAAACTATAACGGCGTGTCAGACGGCGTTAAATTGACTAACGGAATGCTGAATCGATGTCAGCTCACCTGCCACATAAGCCAAAAAGCAACCAAACTTTACACGTAGATGCCAAATAGGCTAGTTGAATAAAGGCAAAATACAGTTGTATATCCACAACTATCAGGTTTGTGACAAATATATCCACCACTATCAGGTTTGTAACAAATATATCCACAACTATCGAAATACACGAAATATCCATTTCCGTCCATTCCGTTAACTCTGTCAGTTAACTTGATGACTGGACAAACAGTGGATGCTTAGTTGACGTGTTTCTGACCCCACTGAATGACGTGGATTAAAAGAGAAAAAAAATTAAAAACCCTAAAAACCACAGACAGCGAGACTAAAAATCCAACCTAGAAACACACCCGATAACCATTGATCCTCCTCCGATCGGCGCCTCCACCCCCAAATAACCCTATCCCAAGCCCAGATTTTGATTCCAACCACAATCCCCAACCATTGCCTCCCTTTTACTCTGACGGCTTCCATGCAGTCGGTGCCATGGTGATACCAAGTTTGAATCTAACAATATCGCCAACAGAGAAGACTACAGCATCGAGGTATAACAGATAACGGTGTAAAGTTTGGTTGCTTTTTGGCTTATGGCAGGTGAGATGGCATCAATTCAGCATTTTGTTAGTCAATTTAACGTCGTCTGACATGTTGTTATAGTTTCAGACGAAAGTGGATATATTTATTACACAACCTTCCAATTTTTGGATATTTAGTGTATTTCGATAGTCGTGGATATATTTGTCATAAACCTGATAGTTGTGGATATACAACTGTATTTTGCCTAATTTTTTCTCTTTTAATCCACGTCATTTAGTGGGGCCAGAAGCATGCCAACTAAGAATCCACCGTCTGTCTAGTCATCAAGTTAACTGACGGAGTTAACGGAGTGGATGGAAATGGATATTTCGTGTATTTCGATAGTTATGGATATATTTGTCACAAACTTGATAGTTGTGGATATACAACTGTATTTTGCCTAACTTATAATTAGGGCCGCAACCGAGCAGAGTCGAGTTTTTGCTTAGATTGAGCTTAGTTCGTTTATAAAATTTTCGGTTAGAGCTCGACTCAAACTTGAAAATCCAGATCGAGCTCGAGCTCACCTCGATTAAAAATAATCCAGCTCGAGTTCGACTTGGTAGAGCTCGGTAAATGCTCATTTACACAGCTTGTCAAGCTGAGTACAAGTTCGGCTCAAGATGAGCTCAATTTGAAATCATTCTTGTTGAAAAATGTGTACACATAAGAGTTTAAATGATACAAAAAAACACTAGAAACTATAAATAAAAACTGACTTTCATACACATCTGTAGTAACAAGATAATTATCATGTTCAGAAGAGTAATTAATCCTTCTACAAGCTCTAAACAAGCCAGCTCGCAAGCTTATCAGGTGGGAAAACAGGTTGGATGGGTTGTGCCTGACTTCTTATGAATATGACGATTGTTACTACGGTTCACACCTCTTCAAACACTGTTCGAATGAGGGTGTTTGGTGTATGGGGAATCTACGTTACCTTACACTACTCCTATGGAGATTCCTTGAGAGCTCTACGACTACGACTAAGACTACTGCTATGGAGGATCCTGCATGGAGGAGAGCTTCGCAAACTATAGAGAAAAATAAAAAAGGGACAGTTCAGACAAGTTGTCTTTGTGTTGAATTGTGATTGTATCTCTTGCTCCAGGATCTTGCTTCAAGTTTTGTTGCCAAGATTTTTCCAACTGATCTCTCTATCCTTCTCCCGAAAAGTAGCTCCGCTTAGCCTCTACGCAAGTCAGTTGTCGCCAAGAAGTCTCTGGACACATCACCACATCATCCTAATTCAACATGGATGGTATCCACGATATGGATGGTCACCATCCAATCAGTCCTTTGGATGGTGCCCATGATATTTGGGATGGTACCATCGACCATACGGTTGGGATGGTAACCATGGTGTGGGATGGTCACTATCCACTTAGAGTTTGGATGGTGTCTACTATGTGGGGGATGGTCACTATCCAATTAATCCTTTGGATGGTATCCCTCATCTTGGATGGTACCATCCATCATAGGGTTTGGATGATATCCATGTTATTGGACACTACCATCCATAATAAGATTTCGATGGTATTCATCATGTTAGACACTACCATACATAATAGGGTTTGGATTGGTATCCATTATGACGGATGGATGGTAACAATGTTGTAGTTGGTACAATCACCATCTTGGCTGGCTACCTTATGACAAGCTACTACCCGTCAGACAGATGGCCCAACCATCCAATTCGGACCACCGTGTCCATATACATGCCAACTACTTAAGGTGTCCCAATTATTCATAAATACTACATGTAATATTTAATAAATTTATTTTGGTGTAAACAAATGCCCCCACAACTTAGTTCATAAGAAATTATGAACTAAGTTGTTGACAACAACTGCTCCGGGTACCAAATCACATGGATCAACCAATGGCTTGCACGACACCCCATCACATAAGGAGTCCCCTTCCTTCATGGTAAGTTCACACATGACAGTAATTTATGTCACTTCCAATTCTTACTCAGCCAGACACCAATTTTTTTATTCAGCTATGAGAAAGCCAAGCAAATTAATTAATCCCTAAATAGCCAGGCCATAAAAAATGTGGCCTCGGTTATACTTTCTCCTTTTCTGATAAGGATTACAAATTCTTGTTCATGTAGGACACATCTTCTTAACCCATATTCTACTAACAAAAGGAAACTCACTACTATAAGGACACAATTAATTTCTTCCACTATAAATTGATGCTTTCATTCTTTACAACTCAAAAATACCAATATACCTCCAATAAGTTGTACTATGCCTATCAAGAGCATCATCTATCTCATATCTCCATGCTGAGGTATCCCTTTCACCATTTTGCTCATACTTGCTGCAATATTTTCATGTATTGACTTATTATGGACTTGATAATTTCAGTGAGCATGGCCAAATTTCATTGGCCATCAAACCCCACTGATCTAAACACTCTCTTCAATTTGTACGACCATTGTACATGGCCAACTCAGTTGCTACTATTTTCTATGTGCTTGGATCAGTTCTTTTCTCTTTTTCATCAACTTGGCTCCTCTTCTTGTTATGGCCACCACGTAATTGCGTGCCAAGAACCTATGTCACCAATCTGTCGAGGTTAGACATGCACCAACACAAACACTCACACACGCCTTATAGAATCATGATCTTGATCAAATCAATCACCATCCATAGCTAACATGGATAGTATCCCTTTTTACCACTTAATCATCCCTCAAAAGGATATCCTTCCCCTCAATCATGGATGGTTACTCAATACTACATTACCCAACTCAACCACCATCCATCACTACAATGATGGTATTCTTTTATTTGAGCAACACCATCAAAAGCCAATTAGGATTTCTTGATCACCACTTTATTTATTTAGTTTATATTTTATCTATATATATTTATTTTTTCATGATAAGAGTTGGATGCGTCACCACTCGCCATAACCCTTAGTAGTAACTAAGGATCCAAAGGTATATACCCATTGCCAACTTCATTGATTAAATCACACAAGCCATCCATGTGTCATGTGGCTTCCTCCTTTCAAAGGAGGTATACCAACTGGAATGACATTATAAATCTTAATGGTAGGGTGCATTTTCCCAACATGATTTTTGGCACCCTTGCCTATGACCCCATGTCTATCTGCTCGAGTTACCCCAACCAGCTCATCTGGTTGTTGACATTGACCCCTGTAGTTGTGAACTGTTCTATGACGCACACCATGCATTCCCAATTCTGTTGGGTTAGATTGACAATCATGAACACCTCTTTGCCTTGACTTCTCCCAAAGTGGTTCATGTCTACTCTTCACATTATTTGGAGAGGATGTGTACTTAGACTTTACATGTCCACGACCACCTATATGGCTTACTTGTCTTTGTTTCCAAACTCTAAAGTCTTGTTGCCTCCTTCACTTAGCACACAACCACCTTTGATCCTTTGCTTTACCATATCTTGTTGGTGCATATGGAGGCTTCTTATGCATGCCACTATGTCCACCATTTTCTACAATGTTAAATTTATGCAAACCATGAGTGGCTTGATCATACTGTAAACTACTTGACCTGCCCCCAATCCAACTTTTGTGGTTGGTGAAATGCCCCCACAGTCTATTCCTTATCATGCTTTTACCTTTACCCAAGTAATGGGTAGGCTGATTTTTTTTTGCAAGTTTTCTTACATGCTCCCCAATCCATCTTTGTTGGTAGGTAACATGCCCCCTGTCCAAACTTTGGGATACTAAGTTTCCCTCTTGCTGGAGACTTTGACAAATTGTCCCGTAAAGGATCACAACGAGGTAAACCAACTTTTTTGGCTTTGAATTTGGCATGTGGTCATCATCCCAACACTGGGAAGAGTTTTTGGTAACCATTGTTGCAACATTTGCTGATTTGATGGAATGTGATAAAATATTCTTACACCTAGAATACTGCTTTTGTCTCAGCTTGCCAAGAAATGGGATGGCATGTCTCCCTGACAGCTTAACTGGACCATTATTGTCAAGCTCCCCTTTGTGCTTCTCCTTTTCAATGAACTCATAAATGAGTTGCTTAACATATTTTTCACTTTTGATTTTTCTAGAAGCATGTTTACATATACTTCCTTGTAATGGTTTCATAAGCAATCTCTCTCTTTTGCACCTTTACAAGCAATGATGTCCATTAGAAATGACACATTTGAACTGCTTGCTTCTGGAAACAATGTTGCTACCAAAATAAGGGATGACTCCTTATTGACATTATCTAATCCACAGCCATTTTTATCATTGACAGATGTGGCTTCTTTAACATTTTTACCAGTCAAGTAAGACAAGTTGGATTGACCAGTACTTTTATCGTGACATTGTGAATTGTCCATCAAAATGACCATACACCCAATTTTCTCATCAACCAATTGTGGCCGACTTCTTAAACCACGAACTTGGTTAGTGCTTACTGTTTCAGTTTTTCATTCAATAAATCTTTGTCGCTCAACAACAAGATTTTTTCTGGTACAATGGATGCATCATGCATAACTTCATAGTTTGAAATTCAAAATCACAAACATATCTATCAATCATCCTAGCACAGGCTTTGTCAAAGCTTTGTTCAAGATGATCTAAATGCTTATGTATAGAGGCAATGTGAAGATTTACATGTTGGTCGATTCTATAGAGTCCAACCATCATTTGATGAATATCCTCCATTATTTGGTGGAGAGAAGGTACTACTTCACCTGGATCTGCGTTTGGCTCCAACGCTGATACCATTGCTCCAATAGCGTTGTCTGAAATCTCTCCAACTCGGTCAATTTCAACATTGACCAACTGTTCCTCCTCCACAAAACCTTGTGGAAGATCATCTTCTTGCTTCCCCCATCACGAAGCCATACCAAACACACGTGTCCCATCAGCTGTGCCAATTTGTTTCAGGTGGGAAATCAGGTTGGATGGGTTGCGCCTGACTTCTTATGAAGATGACGATTGTTACTATGGTCCACACCTCTTCAAACACTGTTTGAACGAGGGTGTTTGGTGTATGGCGAATCTACATTACCTTACACTACTCCTATGGACATTTCTTGAGAGCTCCGCGACTACAACTAAGACTACTGTTATGGAGGATCCTTCATGGAGGAGAGCTCTGCAAACTATAGATAAAAAGAAAAAGGGACAGTTGAGACAAGTTGTCTTTGTGTTGAGTTGTGATTGTATCTCTTGCTCCAGGATCTTGCTTCAAATTTTGTTGCTAAGATTTGTCAAACTACTCTCTCTCTCTCTCTCCTTCTCCAGAAAAGTAGATCCGCTTAGCCTCTACGCAAGTCAGTTGTCGCCAAGAAGTCTCTGGACACATTACCACATCATCCTATTTCAACATGGATGGTACCATCCAGCTAGTACTTTGGATGGTATCCATGATATGGATGGTCACCATCCAATCAGTCCTTTGGATGGTGCCCATGATATTTGGGATGGTACCATCCACCATAGGGTTGGGATGGTCACCATCCACTTAGAGTTTGAATGGTGTCTACTATGTGGAGATGGTCACTATCAAAATAGTCCTTTGGATGGTATCCATGATGTTTGAAATGGTATCCCTGATCTTGGATGGTACCATCCATCATAGGGTTTGGATGATATCCATGTTGCACTACCATCCATAATAGCATTTGGATGGTATCTATAATGTTGGACACTACCATCCATAATAGCATTTGGATGGTATCTATAATGTTGGACACTACCATCCATAATAGGGTTTAGATTGGTATCCATTATGACGGATGGATGGTAACAATGTTGTAGTTGGTACTATAAGTGTCAAAACATAGCCCGACCCGATTAACCCGCCCGATCAACCCGACCCGCAACCCGACCGCAACCCGAATTGACTAAAAGTCAACAACTCGTAACCCGCCCGACCCGCAACCCGATTGACCCGCAACCTAACTAACCCGCAGCCCGACTAACCCGCAACCCGATTAACCCGAACCCGATTGACCCGCAACCCGACTGACCCGCAACCCGATTGACCCGAACCCGGCTAACCCGTAACCCGACCGACTCAACCCGAATTTCATCTAATCCACTTGAATAATTATAAAAATATACAATACATAGTTTTTCAAAATAAAGTTTTTCATTCTTAACTTAAGTAAAATTATTTTTTCATTTCGTATAAGAAATTTTAAAAATATGAAACTCACTTAATATTACGTATTTTAAGAAAATTACAAAAATTGAAACATGAAGGTCACTTGAGATCATAACAATATTAATATAATATATAAATTAAAATTTTGGTTGATTTAACTATTCAATAAAATTATCAATTAAACATAAATAAAGTAAAGTAATGTATTTGGTAATTTGATGTTTTTAAAAGAAGAGGGAAATTTTGGTGTATTCAAGTTTTTGGGAAGAGAAAGAAGAGGGAAATTTGGTTCTTTGAATTTTTTAGAAAAGAAACAAGTGGGAATTTTGGTGGTTTTGATATGTGGGAAGAGAAAGAAGTGGGAAAGTTTGATTCTTTTGATTGTGAAAGAGAAATAAGGAGGGAAACTTTGACTTTTCAACTTTTTGTAGAAGGAAAGAAGAGGGTAATTTGTTTCTTTCAATTTTATGGAAGAGAAAGAGGAGGGAAAATTGAGTTTTTCTAATGTTTGGAAGGAGAAAGAAGGAGGGAAATTTTAGTATTTTTGTGAAAAGAAAGAAGGAAACAAATTTAGTGTTTTCAATTTTTTGGTTTTTCATAATTTTAGCTTTTGAAATATGAATCTTTAACTTTTATATGGAGGGCATGACTAGTTAAAATTATTCTTATATGCTTTGAAGGCTAATATGTATATAACTATATATGTATGTAATTTTTTATGGGCTAATAAATAAATTAACCATAAGTTACAACAATATATACTAAACTTGATAAGTAATCTTTGACGGTTCGTTGTTTAGGATATAAAGTATATGGTTAGGGTATAATGTATAAGGTACATATGGTTTATGGTGTATATGGTTAGGGTATAAGATATTGATGGTTTTGACGGTTCTAAGTTTTTTATTAACATATGTTCACTTGAAGTCATTTGAAATCTTCAACGGCAGGAGATCCCTTTTTAATTTACGTTTATGGTACGTGGTTAGGGTACAAGGTATGTGGTGTAAAATATAGGATATATGGTTAGGGTATAACAATTAGCAAATATCACTTTTTATCTATGTTCTGAAAATCAAAGTATGAATTTTACTTTTAAATTAACTATACTAGCAAAATCACAACTCAAGGACATACGATTAGGGTATAGGTTATGTGGTTAGTGTATAATGTATTGATGGTTTAGGGTATACAATCAACAACATATACTAACTTAATATTGTTGATTGAGGGTAAAGTTAAGTGTATAGGATATATGCTATTGAGTAAGTTATGATTGAAGTCACAATAATTTTACTAAATTTGATAGCTAATCTTTAATGGTTCAATTTTTAGGATAATTCGAACAATTTTACAAATAACTCGTTTGGCAACAATTTACTAAAGTAATTTAGGCAATGAGTTATTTTGAAATAACTCCTTTAATCACTATGCTTTTGCCAAATACCACGCCAAATACCAGATTTGCATGGTTATACTAAACGAGATACTTTAATCCAATTACTACTAAATTAATACTAAAATATCAAATAAACAATTAACGGTGACTTTTGGTTGCAAATATTGATATCACCATTACTATTAGCTATAATACTTTACCAATTATGATTAATTACATAACAAGTTTGCAAGTCATACAAATTGATTTAACATTTTGACTAGTTTTTTTCAAAAAAATAAAGTATATATACGAGGTAGAAATAAATTGGTTAAAAAGTTGAGAAAATATTTTAAATTAGTGTAATAAAATGTGTAAGTTGGTAATGAGTAATGAGTTAAGTTACTTGATGTGCTGGCCCGAACAACCCGAAACCCGACCCGCCCGCAACCCGCCCGACCCAAAACCCGGTGAACCCGCAACCCGATTTGCCCGCAACCCGATTGAATCCGAACCCGATGAACCCACAACCCGACTAACCCGCAACCCTTTTGAACCCGAACCCGATGAACCCGAACCCGATGAACCCGCAACCCGTTTGAACCCGAACCCGATTGAACCCAGCCCGAACCCGCCCGATTGACACCTTTAGTTGGTACAATCACCATCTTGGATGGCTACCTTACGACAAGCTACTACCCGTCAGACAGATGGCCCAACCATCCAATTCGGATCACCGGGTCCATATACAAGCCAACTACTTAAGGTGTCCCAATTATTCATAAATACTACATGTGATATTTAATAAATTTATTTTGGTGTAAACACAAGTTTAACCAACAAGCCACAGAGTCAAGCTAGCTCATGAGCCTATCAATCTGAGCATGGTCCAGCTCAATCTTGGCTCGTTTACTAACGAGTTAGCTCGCGAGTCGGCTTGTTAAATAACGAGTCAAGTGTCGAACGAGTTTTTTCCGATTCGAACGCCGAGTTGCTCGTGAGCAGGTTGGCTCATTTGCAGCCCTACTTATAACTATCGATTTTGTGATTATAATAGTTGATTTTTTCTAAATATATAATTTTTTTATTCCATCCAAAACCTTAGCGGAGTCATGACGAGACTAACAATTTTGCTAACTTGGCGACATTTAGTAAAAAAAATGTTGTCATGTGGAATTAACTAAATTTACTTACATAAACTTAACTATAGACTTTGTGATGATAACAGCCAATATCTGAGAAATACAAAAAATGTCCAGATTTTGAAACATGTTTCATAAATTTAGCCACTTCCGTTAAAAAATATAACATCATTAGAGATTTCGTCAGTTATATTAACAAGATGCTGATGAGGATGTCACATTGACGCACCAGTCAGTGACAATTTGGCATGTCATGCTACGTGGACACCACATTATATTTTTATAAATTCCATTTTATCCGTCTTATTCTACTCCTAGCACCAGATCTTCCTCTTTTAGTCCCCAGTCAGTTCATCAATGTCCACAGCTGCTTGCTTCTCCGATGTTTTGGTAAAATACACATCCCCGTCGCAATCGTTGATGGTGAAAGAAGTCGAGATTCTGGTGCTGGTGAAGATCGTCAAGGGCAGTTTCACCCTCCCCCTAGCAGTTCTCCGATCAGCGCTAAAGGAAGACTTGGTTGGAGCCATCAGTCAAATATGATGGGTGGAGGTGAAAAGCGGTTAACGTGGGCAATTGGAGAAGATGGACATCAAATTCGTCGAAGATTTTTGCCTCAAGTTCAACCTCGTGGAGAACAACAAATACAAGGTCAAATTACATAATCAAGGAGTCGTTGTTGTATGCGAATAAGGAGAAGAAAAGTGATGACATATCATGAGGTATATCCACACTTAAAGAGTCGGTGAGAGGAGAGGAGTAACCGACCTTTGGGAATAGTCGATCGAGCCATGGCATTTGGTCGACAAGCTTGATGAGGAAGGTTATGGTGGTGGGAGGGGTTCCAGTGTCGAGGTGGGTTAGAATTTGGGTGGTAGCGCGGTCTTTAAATAACGATAGAATTAGTGAGTTTGGTTTGTTGTTCCTATTGAGACTCAAAGAAGAAAGCAAATGCATTAAATACGAGAGTGATAGACCGCAACATTTTAGGTGGATATGATGTGCTGATTTTCTAGTCCTTTAATTGTCAAATTGGTGGATACATTGCTTTATCACAAGATTATAGTTTATTTTGTGGTTGGAACAACCTCTAACTAGGGCATAAGTTGTTACAATCGATAGTGTACATCGTGATAACATCGTAATTGGATGAATATTTTTGAGCTTTTGAACCTTTTCGGGATATAGCATATTGGCATGAGAGGACTAATTTTGATGCGGTGGTTTGGGTCATTAATAACCAACTTTATGGTGAAGTTGAACTTGTAAAAGGGGTGAAGAAGAAGGCATATCAATGAGGTTGGCTCAGACTCAGAATCTTTAAATCAAATGGTACTATGGTATCAATAGACGTGTACAATGTACTCTTATCTTAATTAATTATTGACGTGATTCCCACAACTCCCATCCAGCAAACCCCTCATTCAATTTTGATTCCATATGGATTTAATTTCCTGTCTTCCTTAAAGTCCAAAGCCACAGCTCATCAACGTCTTTTATGGATGAATGCTTCATAAAATCATCAACTTTTGGTATCCATCTGGTTCTTTTTTGGTGTATTCTATCCATATAAGTTTGTTGATAAATATATTTGCCAAAATCTATCCATATAAGTTTGATAAGTGGATTAGGTAGAAATTCTGTTTGCAGAAAGGATGTCAAATGGATAGCTAATAAGGTATATGAGTATGTTCATTAGCAATCACAATGTAATTACGGAGTTGTTAAAATGGTAGATAAGTGTTAATCTTCTGTACATAATATTATGGCTATTCAAAAGTAATTGTTTGCCACCTATGCACTTGGGAGTTCACAAATTGCCAAGTTGGACAATATTTTACAAAAAGAAAAATAGTTATTGATATATTTATGGAGCTATCTCTCTCTTCATTTAATATTTCATTTCATTTTTATCCTTTTTTTGCATTATATTAATGTACACAATAATAAATAATGTATGAAAAGTGACATATATTACATTTGTTATCTCTAACTTTTTTAATATTTATTTTTCTTTTCCAATACTTCCTTTATGTTTTTGTTTTTGCTTTTGCATTGTATCGATGTACCGTGTACGTAACAATAGACTAATGTCTTTGAGTCACACATATAACTTTTTTCTCAACAAAAAAAAAATCTTATTAAAGCTCACTAAGTATATTTTTAACTCACTTTTACAATAATTTACAAATATGTTACATTTTGATGAACAATTTATACAAACACACATACATAATAACATTTTATCGCGACAAAATAACGATGGAAATTAAAGAGAGAAAACAAGAAACGTTTGAATAGAAACTTGACCAAGAAATAAAATCTATTTCTTAAACAAAAACCTTATTCATTCTAATTAAGTGAAAACATATGAATCATAGGTGCAATCATTTACAATGTATCCTAAGTTCAAATTACTAATATTTTGCATTTTTGCTCTAGATCATGTTAATTGAGCAAACTTTACTGAAGTTTTAAGTCATATGTTAAGAAATTTAATTTTCATACTTGGAGTAATAAATTTTCAAGGATTATAAATCAAAATTTTCAAAATGATTTCGGTATGATTGTTGATGAACTTGACTTCGTATCTTAAGATGAGACACGAGATACATAAAAAAAAAATGATACATGTGAAAGTTAGATGAATCTTTGCTAAACTATATGTTAAATATTATGTGTTCATCAACCATTGACCTATGCATTAATCAAATAAAGGTTTAAAATCTCTCTATCTATCTATGACAATTCAACAATAGTTTGTTCCCACATGAGCACCGGAAGAATTTACAAATTATCATGGTTGACACTTTTTTTACAAACACAAAAGTAAGTTGATGCTCAATTTATGTAGCTATCTCTTTCTTCATTTAATGTTTCCTTTTGTTTTTATTTAATAATTCATTTGTACATTTTGTAGTATATATGTGTAGCAGCAGTATACTAATGTTTGGAGGCTGACATGTAACGCGATTGTTTAAACAAAAATATTTGAATAAAATTTATTAAGTAAATTTTCAGTTTACGGGCATATGCTAAGTAGGTGTTAGGCCATTACCTTTTGATTTGTCGTTAGGAGAAGAAATTTTAAGTGAAGGAAAGCAAAACAAATAACGGGTGTTAAATGCAATAGAGAGTGGAGGTACCCGGGTAGACGAAACTAACAATGTCAACAATTTGGTGGCGCCCTTGAGAAATGGTGCAGGAGAACAATTTAAAATTTAGCTGACGATGTTACTATATGGGTCGTAAATAGCTAAACCTTTCAGTATTTTTAAATTATTAGCCAAACCTTTCAAACTACAAATGATTAGCCAGATATTTTGTATCACATCAAAATATTAACCAACTGTTTGTTATCATTAATAATTTTGTAATTCTTTTTTAATTAAAATACTAAATTGGATTATAGACCGTCACGTGTCTCTTCTAACTCATCATCATGTTGTTGAGTCAACATTACTAACAAAAATGCTATCGTGGAGTTAACGTTTGACTAATACTTTTATTTTTGAAAGATTTGGTTAATAAAATGTATTTACTCTGTTATATGATATACTAAATTTGGGTCTGTTGATAGACATATGTTAACATAAGATCGTTAGGAGACTTCATGAACATTCACATGAAAATGAGGCAAGATTAGAGAAGTTAGATCATCGTAAGAGGTATGGTCTTTCTTAGCAATCACATGCATTTTTTTTTTGTAAAACACATGCATAACTAATAATATATTTACGGAATACAATAATTTGATAAAAATTCAATGGAGCAAGAATAGATCACCTCATTGGATAAATGAAGATGATAAGTAAGAATAACTTTTCTCTCACGTATAATGTGTCCTTCCATCCCTTATTTTCTTTTACAATTGTTCATATTTCCCCTTATTTTCTTAACATGTTACAAATACCGGTAAAAAACAAGGATTAATTACACTTAAAAATAATTAAAATCTTTTTAATATATATGCTTATATATTGACAATAAATGTGGCAAAACATAAAAATGCATATATTAGCATAAGTAATGAAATTTTTATTTCTAAACAAATACCAAACATAAATAAATTTTAGAAAACGGAGGTTCGACAAGTTGTAACATTATACACTAACGCACCATATTAAGATCAAAATCCGTATGTCAGTATCTTGGATTGAGATTCTAAAACAATATATAAACAACGACAATGAGTCTCAGTTAGTCCAAATTAAATTTCAGAAATTAGCAATTGATACATATTGTATAAGAGACTAAATACAAATAAGATCTTACAGTAAACTTCATGAACATCCAAAGTGTCAACTTTTAATTGGGATGAAGAAATTTATCCAATAATGAAGTATATGTACAAAGAAACTCTAACTAAGATGTCCTCATCTGAACAACATGGATTCATATAAGATAGAAAAAATTGTATATGAGACATAGTATACCTTTGTGACATGGTTTATGAGTAGAGAATTCAAACATTATAAGTGAATGTGCTAAGTATTGAGAATTTTCAATATATAGACACACCACAGACTCACTTATCAATACAAAATATAATAAATTTAGAAGGTCTAAAATAGTTTAAACATATAGATAAATTGAATTAATGTCAACGATAAAATAAAACTCTCCGGCCAACGGGCCGGGTAAAAAGCTAGTCATAATATATACAAGTAACATGCAAACTACATAGGGGAAAATACAGACAAAGATGAAGAAAAAAAGTAAATTTGATTTTGTAAATTTTGAATAAAGGGTGAACTATATTGTTTTTTCAATGTAGACAATCTCATGCAAAAATGTAAAATCAAATAATGTAATATAAAGAAAATTTTCCCCCTATGAAACATACTATTCGGCATTTGCCTAAAATTGTCACTAAGAGGAGATCAACTACAAATCAAATGTGGCCCTCAATATGCAATTGCAAAAGAGATTGCACCAATATATTGGACATTGGAAAGATGCAAGGTTGCATTGGATGAAATTCAAGATGTAAGCCACATGAAAAAATAAAAATAATATTGTTTATTTATATCTTCATTTATTTAATTATAAAATCATTTAGATCCGCCACATATAGTGTTGCAAGTGAATTGCACTGATGTAGGTATTATGAAATTAATATGAGTTATATTGTATAAATTATGAGGTGGTAATAAAGACAACGTACGGTCAAATGATTTTGCAGTTGAATTGATGGTAGATGATATGGATAAAATCAATAAAATCCAAACTAGAAGTCAATTATCAATATATCTGCCAATCATCACTGGGCTAATGGGTGATTCATGTAAAAAATGAAAATTTATTGATTGCAATGTGACATCCAACCAGTTTCATAATTAATATATTGTTTGTTTTCTAGGTTACCAAGCACGATTTTGTTTTTTGGCACATCATTGCGTGACTTTTGGAAAAGTCATGCATCTTTTCACATCTTGACCTATAACACCTTTAACTTAAAAGTTCTTAGAACTCTTCCATTTCACTCTAAAAATTGTATATTGTCTAGGAATGGCAAAAATAGGATACCTCGGCAGAATTCGACCTAATTGACTGGGTAAAATCCGAACCGATTTTTTTTAATGTGTGTAGATAAAATCTTATCCCGAATATTGCAGGTGGCTGTTGTCATGGTTTTCTCACTATCCAACTCGAATTCATCCGATTATACACATACATATGTATCTTGTTTAAATATGATCATTATTTTTCTCAGCATCTTTAATATTTATCATCCATATATAATACTTTCCATGTTTAACTAATTTTCTTAATTTTAGTAATTTATTGTTTTAATTTTTCATGTAAAGTGTGAAATTGTTAATATGTTGGTTTAAGTTATAACGATAAATTATTATTCATAGTTAAACATGGATACCAGAAACCAATCGGGTATGGGTATGATTTTGATAGTCTGCCTGATTCTTGTATGGATATAGATACGAGTAAAATCCAAACTATTTTGGTAGGGTAATGAATATGCATTATCCGGCACTAACTTGACCCGTTGTTATCCCTAATATTGCCAGTTAGCTTTGGATGTTTATTATGAACCATAAATTTCGCATGTGCTTTGTCGACATGGAATTTACATAAGATGTTACATTACATCCCCTTTGAGACTCAACATACTCGTTGAAGTTTGCACGGCCATCGTTCAAGAGGGTTGCAAATATGTCAATATCACTTGCAACATTCCAACCATTTTTCTGATAAAAATACTGTCTGTTTTAAGCCCACTCTCGCACAATTTTACTTTTAGAGTGCATCAAATAACTTCTCGAGAGATACTCCTAAATATAAACCTATCTTACCAATCAAAATTAAATTAGTTATAAATAATTTCTCTCTCACTAAGTCAATTTGACAATGGCTTGTCATCTAAAAAAACTCAGGCAATGTCTATTTTTTACTCAAACCTTTTTAAAATTCTTTTATTTTACCCAAACCTATCAAAATTCTATTTATTATCCAAACTTATTGTAAATTATCAAAGTCTGGTCATTCGTTCTGTTACCGTTACTTATTTCGTAACGGAACTCCACGTCAGCATCCACGTCAGTTGACACGTCTGTAATTAATATTTTTAATATTATAAATTAAAAACAAATATATTTATTTATCTGATTAATTGGGTAATTCTTACCCTCTCTTCGTTTTAAAACCCAGAAAGGGCTCGAAAGCCTCGCAGCCTCCGTTGTCGGCCTTCAAAGCCTTGCAACCGCCATTCGACGTCTCGCCGTTTGAAGACTCGTCGTCGCCGTTCGGAGACTCGCCGCCGCCGGTCGAGTCTTGCGCTGCCGTTCTCGGTTTCTTCCCTACAACATCATCTCACGCAAGGTAAGATGTAGTTACCCTTCGACATTGGGGTTTGAGCAGTAGTGTCGAATCTCAATAGGATTGTTGATTGAGATGTTTCTCCTGTTCTGTGTAATAGAAGCAAGAATCATGTCTGCAGATAGGGATGGCAATGGGTCGGGTTGGGGCGGGTTTTGTCAAACCCAAACCCAAACCCCATGGGTTTATTCGCAAAAAAAAAACACGGGTAAAACCCGTTGGGTTTGAAAAACTCAAACCCAATCCAACCCGCTGGGTATCCGCGGGTTTTTGTGGTAAAAATTTTACAATAACAAGTTTCTTTCAAAATAAAAGTTTAACATCAATTTTCTCATACAAATTAATCATACAAAAACACCAATCTAGAGCATACAAGCAAACCGCAAATGATCAATACATATTGTTCAAAATTAAAGATAAACATCTATAAACAATAAGATTAATTGAAAGCTTTTTCCTCGCCAACTAAGTTTCTTCACTCTCCACTTCATAATATCAACTTCATTCTAAACAATTAGAAAGAACAAATTATACATGTCTCCACAAACATAAAGAATATTAGTTGTTTAAAGAAGATATATTATTTAGAATATTAAATATACCGGGAAAGTAATTATATGTGTGGGCGGGTACCCATGGGGCGGATTTACCTAAACCCAAACCTAACCCGACCCGGTGAATAGTGTAGCGGGTTTAAACCCGAACCCGGCCCAAAACCCGTCAACACGGATTTTACCCGCATTGATCGGGTTGGATCGGGTGGGTACCCGTGGGTTCGGGTTTTGTTGCCATCCCTATTTGCAGATACATTAATCTTGTCTCCAAATAATATAATTTTGATAGGTTTGGGTAAAATAAAAGAATTTTGAAAAAATTTAGATAAAAAATAGACATTGACCAAAAAACTCCAACCTATCATTCTTCCTTTTACCATTTTCCCCTTTACCCCCACCCAAAGACTTTCAAAGTTTAAGGAAAAAAGCCATAAATCTTGTCTCTAAATTCAAACACAATCAAATTCCTCTTCAACACCCATTGAAAATTCAATCTTTTTCCACCCAAAAATAAAAGTTTCCCCCAAAATCCCCGCTAGACCAGGTCCAATCTACTCATTCCCATCAATCCATATTTCCGATTTCTCCCTTTTCTTCCAACTCCAAGCTCTCTCCTCTCTTTTTCATTCCAATTCCTCCGGCCTCTTGTTTACCTTCGTCACCCTACTTCTCTTACAATCATCCGGTTTCCGCCCTACGCCGGCTAAGCCGTTTTGCCCCCCTCTCTTGCCTGAAAGATATGACGTCGGTGAAGAAAGGTTTGCCGCCGGGCCTCGTGTCCAATCTCCAGGAAGTTCTGAGCAGCAGAAAGGGTGGTGGCGCTGGCGATGAGCAATCGAAAGATGGACCTTCTACTTCTTCTACTCCAGCTGAAAACACTGCGGCAGGGAATGGAGATGATGATTCCAGACCTATTGTTTTGGTCACCAATGGCGATGGAATTGATTCCCCTGGTCTTCTCCTTCTCGTCGAAGCTTTGGTTCGTGAAGGAAGCTACAATGTCCATGTCTGCGCCCCGCAATTGTGGGTTTTATTTCCCCTTTCATTTCCTATGTTCTTTTCATGTCTGGTTTCCTTGCATTCCTTATCTGGGTTGGATCTGTTGGATGTAAAGATATGGTTTTTGAGTTAGTTTTGCCACATGGCGTATAATGTTTGCTCTTTTAAAATGGTTCCGGTCAACTTTAGCATGTTTAACTTATGTTTTTAATTTTCATTCCTGTATCAACTTGAGATTATTCGTGATTTGTTTAGTTAGTGAATGTTGTTGGTTTCCAGGGACAAATCAGCTTCTGGTCATTCTATTACACAAGGGGAAACCATAGCTGCAACGTCGTGTCAAATTAGTGGTGCTACTGCATTTGAAATTTCAGGTACTACTTGTTCGGTTTGGTGCTTCCCCCAAGATGTAAGCTTGGTTACATTTCCTGTTTTACGGTTGTATGTGAGCCATGTATGATGGAAACTCTACTATATGCCTATGCATATGTATGAGATGTTTTCTTTCATGGAGCTTGTGGAATTATAGGGAAAGAAGCTTCTCAGTTTGGCAATTGAATGTTAGTCTCCATGTCATTTGGTTTTACAGAACCATTTCTGCTTGATTGAATGTTTCTCTGTGCTTATATTTGGTACCTGTTGTTAATATCTCATTGTTGTAAAGATTTACGGTGGTCTTTGTCGCTCAGGGACTCCTGTGGATTGTGTCTCATTAGCATTGTCTGGAGCACTCTTTTCTTGGTCAAAGCCTGTGCTGGTTGGCCTTTATTTGCTCTTATCTTCAGATTACATATCTTAGGTAGTACACAGCTCTCGTGCATTTAAATTTTTTAGTCATTTTGATTTTCAGGTCATTAGCGGAATCAACAAGGGATCAAGCTGTGGTCACCACATGTAAGTACTTGAACCGTTTACTTGGTTCATCATTTGCAAGACACTCTTCCTTTTAGAATATTGCAATACGATGTCTTTGAAATGCATGATTTTTGCTTTGTGTTTCCCGCCATTAGATTTAACTTAATCAAAGGCTGATACTGCTTCTATTGTGCTGAAATTGACCAGGTTTTACTCAGGTGTTGTTGCTGGAGCTAGGGAAGCATTAATAAGTGGTGTCCCATCTCTATCAATCTCGCTTAACTGGTGAGTGTTAAACTGCTAAGAAAAGTGTTGTTTTGTGTTGTTTCTTCTGCTCTGATTGCTTAAGTAATTCATTTGGGTTCAAATTACCATAGGAAGAAGGATGCAAGCCAAGAAAGTGATTTCAAGGATGCTGTTGCTGTATGCTTACCCTTGATAAATGCTGCTATGAGAGATATCGAGAAGGGGGCTTTCCCCAAGAGTTGTTCCCTGAACATACAAATCCCTACTTCACCATCTACGAACAAAGTAAGCCTTCATTGCAATTGCTAAGGATACTTGTGAAGTTTCCGTTGTGATGCAAGACTGACTTCACCATAACTTTAGGCCAACATTTTGAGATCGTCGCATCTGCCTTGCAAGTTGATATGTTTATTGGCATGATTTCAAATGCAATTTAGTTCTTCGTCATAAAAAAAGACATGATTCAGAAGCATATTGTTATTTTTCTAGAGAGCAGCTTGAAATGGAATTTGAACCCTTAAAAATGGTTATTTGTTGAAGATTTGTGCAGCTAATTTGCTGTTTTTCAAAGGTTTTCTTCACATTGTTTCTGTGGCAGTCATTTCCCTCTATTCTCTTGTAGAGTCTGTTTCGCTGAGTTAGAATCACACTCCAAGTGCACTACAACAGAGTTTCTTTTGGTAAATCTCATTTTAGCTGTGCATTTGTTCTTGCTTGACAACATCCCTGCTTATTTACCTGGTAGGGTTTCAAACTTACTAAGCAAAGTATGTGGCGATCTACCCTTAACTGGAATGCCATTTCTGCAAACCGGCATCCTGGTGTTGGATACATGTCTAATCAACAAAGCCTTGGCCTACAGCTTGCCCAGCTTAGTCGAGATGCCTCTGCTGCCGTGAGTATTTTTCTTGATTTTTTGCTATTTGTTTCCTTTTGCAGTCTCTTCCTGAACCATCAAACCTTGTGCATTCCGTTTGATTCATGCAAATTCGGTCTGCTTTTTCTTCAGGGAGCAGCACGTCGTGTTACCAAACAAAATACGAATTTGGAGATTGAGTCAGTTGGGGCCTCTGGGAAATCTGAAGTGAACAAATTGAAAAAGTACTTCAGACTGGAGGTAAATGACTCATTTCCAATGTCACAGACTCACGGTTACAGTTTTGGGCGGCTTTAGTGGTTAGACACATGAATGTCTTTCCATATCTTTGGCTTCAACATCTGATTAAAAGAACCCCCTGCTTTTCTGCTGTCAGTTTATGGAGAAGGAGCAAGAAGACATAGACGAGGACCTGGACTTCAGGGCCCTTGAAAGCGGATTCGTAAGTTACTTTTCTCTTTCGTTCACTTTTTTATTTTCATAATTGCTAGTCCTAGTACTAGTTCACGGCTCATTCGACAATCTCTGGACTGTGTATTGGTTGTTGTGTGACTTTTGCTGGCATGTGAATTTATCTTTATTACAAGACTGTTATAGATTGGACCATCTCTTACTAAAGTTTGTGTTCATGATTATGATGAGTCACTCTCACTTACCCTATTTATGCTCCCAACCTTAACATGGTGGACCACCTCTCATATGACGCTTAAACATCGAGAACTATCTGGGGAACTGCATTAGACAACAAGACATTCAATCTGAACATGGAACTAGGGTTTCCCAATCTTCATAACTAAACTGCTTCGTTTATCTTTCACTTACCAGGTTGCAGTAACTCCGTTCTCACTCTCACCACACATTGAACCGGAAACGCAAACAGCAGCCTCGGAATGGATCTCTTCTGCACTTCAAGAGAGCCAGTAAGAAGGAAAAGGGGGCTTCTACTACAGATACCAGTCAATCTTTATCATCACCACATGATTTTTTGTACACACATTTACAGGTTATATATAAATTGATTTGGTGCCATTTTCTCAATTCTGTCCCACTCTTGTTTTTGCTTCTTTTCAATCTCTTCCTTATTTCCCTCCATTGAAATTGTTCTGATGCAATTTGGGGGTCTGGGTTGTTCTTGTGTAGCCTTTTTTTTCTCTTCTTCCTATTGGGATACTAATGTAATTTAAAACCGTGGCAGCGGGGGGTCTTAATTGAATGCCCACTCCTGCATCACCACTTTCATCTGTTTTTGTTTTTATTTTTGGCTTCTTGTTATGTATTTGATCAAAATCTGAACTCAGATTCTGGCATTTAGAATCCATGTATTCAAGTCTTCAAGGTGGTGATTTCCATGGCTACTGCTTGCTTCTTCATGATTACATAAAGGCTGGAGCTAAATCCTTTTCAAGTAAAAGGGTTTGCTTTTACCAACTTATGATAGTTTACCTCAGCAGGGCATCGGTTCCCCCACTCCCCAAATAATTTCCTTGCTCGTTCATAAAGGGAAGAAATGATAGAGCCTTTTCTTTAATGTTATGGTCCACAACAATTATGTTGTTGGTACCTTTTTGTTGAATTGAAATCGAAGGCAACTAGCAAACTCAGCTCAAAATTAGCAAGCTCAGCTCAAAATTGAACATAGCCCTTTTTATCTTCTCATACATACATTGGTGGCTTCTATCGTACCATGGGTAAAATCTAGGGTACGACATATCCTGAGTGAGAAAACACTATCTAGATCTTGAAAACTGAATTTTTTGGTATAATACTATAATCTAACCCTTGATGGGTGAACCATAGGTATTATTTATCTATATCATTGAGCCTATTCCATAATATTGTGTATGTAATTTGTCACAGATATTTCGACGAACCGTCGATTTTTCTTTCTAATTAAATTGATCTTAGTATGAGCTTTATAAAACTAAGACATAGATTTTAATGTTTAAGGTTTCAGGAATAGTACCATATGCCAAATTCTGGTCAATTCAAGGTCTAGATATCATTTTCTTACTCAAAGTATGTCATACCTTTAATTTTACCCAAGGTAAGATAGAAACACCCATATATATAAATATATAAAATTGACCGCTTATTTTATCGCTTATGAACCCCCCCTCCTTGATGCCTACCCTCTTGATACTCCCTTCTCTATGCGTTGACCCTTCCTCGGACCAAGACGTTTGGACTATGAGGCCACTTAGCAAACGAGTCTCGCGATACAGAACTATAGACGGAACCAAAGGGCGAAAGAACGAAGTTGCTAGATTGAAAGTAGAGGGAGAGAGAGGGAAAATGTGAGCCTGAAAAGCGGGTGAAGGGCGACTCTCATTTCAGTAAAGTAGGTAACCTTCTCTCGATTCAAGTAGAAGGCAACTGCATTAACAACCTTGATTCCTATGTCGTTTTCAAAGTACTAAAGAAAGAGGCTATTAGCCTCATCTGGGGTTTGAGAAAGAACTGATTGATGAATCTTAATCAGTAGTTAGAATCTACATATGTGAATGTCTTCAAGTGTTGCTGCAGCTTTTTACTTTTTTTTTACCACCAAAGACTAAAAAGATGATATTAAGACTTTGGAAAAGGGAACGGGATTCCCCAAGAAATAAGGAACGGATTTACCACTCGACTGCTTAGAAGAGGAATGATTCACCAGTCAGGGATGACGTATAACCCGCTACTAGAGCGAGAGGTAATAGATTTCACAAGATGTGCAGTACTTTCTTTGTTGAGAGAAACGAATCCGGAGTGGCCGGGATGTTTCAAGAATTTATGTAACCTTCCTGGTCTTGGTTAAGGGTTGTCTCTGCAGGAAACGACCAAGCGAGCTAACACGGGGTTTAGAGCTCCTCTTTTCAAGGAGACTCATCCACACCTACACACACTTACCGTCACATGTGACTTCCGGGTCACCTAACTACACCTCACTTGATTCGTCCAAGAAGTCATCTAACCTAAGGTAATAAGGAAGATCTAAGGAGCCATTTGCTTCTACGGTTTTGATGATATATTCGCTTTCAAGATTCGACACATTGGATTTGTCTCATAATCCATATTTGTTGATGAAAATGGACTTGGTTTAACTTCATGGGTGGTTGCCTAGTGCCTACTCTATCTCCAGAGCAAACAACTCAAAATAGACCAAATGAATTCCCCTTATTTTCGTTGGTCGGCTGGTTTGGTTTCCTTGTTTCGGTTTTGTGACGATGGAATCAGGGAAGAACGGTTTGGTTCTCCAAATTCTTCCTCTAAATGCTATTCCTAAGTCTATCTAGTTCTCTGCTTTAAACCCTAGATCTACCTTTAATATTCGTGTTTTTTAGATCTTTGGTGCTCAACCATTCAAACTGTTGAGAGATCACGCCCCCACCTGCATATGATGGTTGAGTGTGCTTCTGCTTGTACAAAGGCAACATGGCACCTATGTCGCTTTGTCGTGTTTGAGTTGAATGAGTCATTATAATGTATGACTCATTTGGATTTGAAATATGATCAATATTTCTAAGTCGACGGAGAATGCAAGAACTGCACCAAGTAGTAGGAGACGACAATATGACAAGTGTCAAATAAGGAAACCCATTTGCAAATGACTAAGTCATTTTATATGAAATGGTCTTGAAAATATAGCATATGAATCACTCCAAGTGAGTCTGATAAGCTACAGACTTACATAAATTGGGATAATTTGCACCGGATACCATTGAACTTCAAGTTTTATTGCAAACACATCGTTATTGAATATACTATGTTTAGTGTGTCGGGTACCACTAAAGTTGCTGAAAAGTGCATCCGTCAAGTTTTCTATCCTCAAGACTTACAATAATATACTAATCAATAGATATTATTCAAGAATTACATATAAAACTAAGAAAACATAAAAAAGAGAATTAGGTAAACAAACATTAAAATTTCAGAAAGAAATTTAAGGAAAAGTAGAGAAAGTAAATAAAACATTAAAGACATAGAATTACTAGAATAACCACAAAAAATCTTTCATTAAAAATTGAAATGTTGAGAAAATTAATGAACGAACATTAAGAAAATATAACATAGAGTTTAGATCAAACAATAAATATTTAAAAGAAATCTTAGAATATCAATGTTTTTTTTTAACACGGACATATAGAATAAAAACAATGTTTTTTTAAAAGGAATCTTAGAATATCAATGTGGATATAAAAGAATCACACATAATGAGAATAATCTAAGGATATAAGTAATAATATTATAATAAATATAAAAAACCAGAAGAAGACAATCACGGGTATGGAAGGAACTGTGAAAATCCTATGCAAGAAGTAATTTCACCAAAAGAAAATCTTAAAGAAATAATAATAAAACTTCAAGAAATAACAATGAAGTTAGATAATAAAAAAATCTTATAATTAAAGATATGAAAGAATATATAAAGAATCACAAATCAACTTGAGATAACTCAAATGAGAATCTTTCTAAAAATCTAAAAGTCTTAGATAAATATTGTTATAGAAGATGGGTTAGCTATTGAGGAGTGTTGATTTCGGTAGATTGATTTGACAATTCACTCAATTTCAACTCTGAAGGATCTTGCGAATGTGCCATTGATATATGGCATCATACCCTTAATTTTGTGTTTTTGTTGTTCAATGAGTAGGGCTTATCCCCTAATCTTTATCTGCCTTGACGAGTTGTTGAGAGCGGTGAACTTTACTACCTTCTGAACATAATTTTGAGCAGGCCCTTACTTCCTCTCTCGCTTATCAATAGCGGTGAATCTCAACATTGTCCGACGAAGATACGACGGTATTGATGGTTGTGTTCTCGGTTTTTGCGAACACACAAGGTGGTAAAAGAATAGTTGTGGCTGATGACTAAACCATGGATGGGGAAGATGCCAATAGCTGGAGGGGTCAGTGATGAAGAACTTGCATCTACCATCTACAAACAAGATTATCAATGTAATGATGACAACAACCATCTATTAAAAAAAACTCGGCATCAACTTCAAACTGAAAGGAACTCTGAACAGGTTCAAAGGAGAGTTGTGAAAGTGTAAAGGAAATCTCTGTGGGTAGAGAGGAACCAAAACAAAGCACCTGTCTATCAAATTGAAACCTTGTTTTGAAGACCAAACAAAGAATATCAAGAATTGTCACACTTAATTATTGCAAGTGTGGAATTACCGAAGATGGGTTAGGTCGCTGCCGTTTTCTGGGTGGCAAAGAATAAGTTTACAGATTCTTTCAGTAGCAAAATTCGACAAGTTTCTCCATTTCCAATCTGGACATTCTTGCGAATGTGGCAAGGCGATCATGCACCAGCCCCCTAATAGTTTTCAGCTAAACAAACTAGCCCAAGATACAACTTTGAAATTTTTAAAATTATTTATAGGATTAGTGTTAACAAATTTGAATGGATAGTGATTAGTGATGAAACAAATTATTCAAGTACCACCCACAAGATTTAAGGCAAATCCATTTTGATCAACAAACATGGATTATACAAAAAAATTAGTGGTGAAACAAATTATTCAATTACCACCCACAAGATTTAAGGCAAATCCATTTTGATCAACAATCATGGATTATACAACAAACTTTAACATGTGCGTGATTTTGAGAGCAAATCACACTTCTATCATTCCCTTTTATGATTTGTTTCTCTTGGTAATTTGTCTCATTTCGAATTATTTTTTCTTCCCTCAAATTTTATTGGTGACAAAGAGGGTCATCTATCACGACGTTAGCAACTTGAGCACACCAATATTCACTCGTTTTAAGTCGTAATTTAATTTTTTTTTGTATAGTTAGATCAGATTAATTATACTCTTCAAAATGATATCCACTTTGATATATTTTTGAACAAAAAATTGAGTCATTTTTAGGCATGTCATTTACGACTTTCAACATTGTGTACCACAAGATACCACCCCACACTAGGGTGGTATTGTATAGTATTTTTTTGGTCCTGTATTTTGTTCACCCAGAAATTTGTGGATCCAATAGATCATGATGAACTCGTTTCTTCTGTGCAAAATTTATAAAAAACGACTTGAAAACGAAGAAGATACCATGGTATGCAGTTTGCAAACGAGAGGCAATAATTTTGTTTTGCTAAAAAAATATTGAAAATGGATCTCATTTTGTAGAGTATAACGAACTCGTTCCATCTGTGGAAAAAATAATAATTTGAAATTTGAGTTAATACGAAGAAGATATAAGCCGATTAAGAAAACAAGGGGAAAAATGGTCTTTAATTCTCCACACATAGATCTGGATTTTCTGAACCCACTTAAAAGGAAGAGTTTAGATTTAGTTACTGATGAATGATGAGTGCATAACGGGTTATGCAATCCGGAGTCGTTTTCCTGATTGCAAAATGATTTTTTCACTTGATTTGTTTTATTAGAATATTAAACAAGATAGTGAAAGATATTAAATGTCCAGTAAAAAAAAAAGCCAAAATAAAGATATTAAATGTAACACCAAAATGGCAATATTCTAAAATTTGACTAATTTAACACCCTTATAAAAATCAAATAACTCATTTAATAACAATTCATCTAAAATTTTTAAAACAGACAACACATTTACAACTATCTTGCCTAAATTCAAAGCAAGAAAGGAAAATTTATGTACAACAGTACAAGCAGCAGATTTGGGACCAATGGGTCAAAAGCCCATATTGAGCCCAACTTATGTTTCACTCCCTTGCTCGACGTCGAATCCACTCATCCCAAAATCCCCAAATTCCGCCATCGCTAGGGTTTTAGCCAGCCAGCCAGCGGCCAGCCTGAAGAACTTCAAGGGATTCTCCCCCGCCAGAAATGTCGTCGTCGAAAACCTTGGTCCAGAATGGAGCTTCGTTAATCAACCGACTGTTCCGGTCACATCCGACTCTCCACCAGAAAATCCCTATCATGCCGAAACATCATCAACTTCTTCAATCCCCGCCTCACGCGCTGCGAATCACTCCTCAGCTATTCCCGTCACTCCACAATTTCCAGCCTTCTGAACATTCACCCCAGATCGACGATTTCAATTCGATCCAGAGACTAACCAGTGAAGGGTTTCTGAATCCCTGCGGCCTTCCTTCGTTTGAGTTCTTCTTGCCCGAAGGTGCTCACTCATTTCCCTCTCACTCTATTCCCGCTCATTGTTTGAACTCGTTGGCAATAGTGCCAATAGCTGTTAATTTTCTGTAGTAACTAGAGAAAGTTGTAGACTTGTGGTGAATGGTTGATTGATTGATGCTAGTATTGTCGGAGCTTGCGGGACAGAGTAAAGCGTCCAAATTTTGTCACAAATTGTGGAATTAAGCATGTTCTTGTGGCTTTAACCTTTATCTGTGGGTTGTTTTAGCCTCCTGCTTGATGATGTGATTCCTTGTGATAGGAAGATTCTAGTAGGTTCCTTTGTCTGTCCACGGCAATGATACGGTTATGTGTTCAATAACGTAGAAGCAATGGGATATTACAGTTTTTGATCGCCGCATGATTTGTTTGCTTCTTGCTAAACTTACAGGCGATTCATCAGATGAAATGCTGCTGTTTCCAAAAAGGACATTCCAACCTAGCACCCTCAGGCGTAAGCGAAACCATGGCTTCTTTGCACGGTATTTCTCCCCTCCTGTCTTCTCTACAGAATCTTGGGAGTTGCAGTGTTTCCAAATTTTCTTGTGCTTCCTTTGTGCTGACAGCATGACCATAATCAATCCATAGATAAACTTGTTCAAACCAACTATTGTGTTCTTGCTTGTATGCTCTGTCCCTTGATCTTATGCAGACGCATAGATTGGATCTCTTGTTGTATGTTCAGAATCATGTCACTCGTATCATGGCTAACATGGTTGTTCTTACATGTGCAGCAAGGCAACCAAGGGTGGAAGGAAAGTCATTGCACGAAGAGTAGCAAAAGGGCGTTTCAGAATTACAGCTTGACAAATGGAACTTGTGGAATAAGGAGGGTCGACTTCATCTGTAGCACAATATGACCCTACTGCAAACGGAGGCCATTGTTTACTTGGTATATCCCCCCTGCTTATGAGGGAATTTTCGATGAGCTTTTAGAAGTTAGAATCAATCTTTTTTCTCTCTCGACTAGGCTTCTGTATAAATATTTACTGTTGTGCTTGAATTGGATGAAGAAGGTTTATGGATGGATTCTGGTAGATCGAGGTTTTATAGTTTCTTCTATGTCTATTGAATTGGTTTGGATCGTAGCACAACCTGATTCGGTTTCGATTCACAAGTTTGAAACTTTTTTCGTTCCGACTTCATTGAATGTCCTTAAAATATCGTCATATGCGACCGAATTTGATCGAATACACTTTTTTTTTTTGGGCTTTTGGTTCTCATATGTAAATTTTTCATGTTCGGTTTTGCATTTTGGTTACTATTTCTGCCAATGACACTACTGATGAGTTCTCTGGTTTCCCAAAGCACAAACAGAGCCGTCTCATTATTATTGTATAATTTTGCCATGCATACCAAAGTGTGTTTTCCATGTACATCCAAACCAAACGCAATCAAGTAAAGTGTACACTTGAATCATAGTCCCTTGTACTATATATAGCGTCCGTTTTGTTATTCTGTCTTTGTCAAAAGCCACTTTTTTGTTTGCTTCCAAGACCAAGCTTAAAGATCAAAACTTCCATCAACATCTATCTATGAATACTTCCTTCGTTAAGAGAACACGAATTACGTCATTTATGAGATCCGAATACATAATTTATAAAAGATTTAGAATGAACGACTTATATGGTATAATTTATGAAAGATTTAGAATGAACGACTTGTATGGATACCAATTCAGTCCAGAGGTGGGTTAATTAGCGGACGGTTTCATAATTATAACTAATGATGCGATTATGATGTAATGAGCAATAATTAAGAAGTACAAGGAAAGTGGGGTTATTGTGGAGACATAGCGTTGGTCACAACTTCTTTACTCAAATGTGACTTTAGTAAAAAGAATGTCAACATACATAGAAATATATGCATGTCCTCTCCAACACCCTTTTGCCCATTTCTTGCTTGCTTGCAACTTAATATACCCATCACTACCTTTTTGGCTCTGTCATCTCCAAATCATGCATCTTGCGTAAGTTAAATTAAAAACTACTGCATTAGCATGGAGTAAACTTCCTTCTAAAACCTCCATCTCGTACTCCCAACAATAACGTTGCTCATATATCTAATCTCCTAAACTTAAAACAAAACAAAAATTCTCGAAAAACTACAATAAATATACACACAACCCTAAAATTCGAACCTAAAATGGATTTTCATAACATCAAATTTGATTGCTATTGGGAGATTTTCCCATCTAGTTAGCCTCACATGAATGACCACAACACATCTCTCGACCCAAGTCTTTACTAGCCCCACAAGTTGAGATTTAACGTTTACAAATAACTTTAATTCTCTTAATCATAGAGGTAAATGATTTTTTTTTGTTCGCTTTCTCTTCTGGGTATAAATCTTCTCATTGTTAATTTGATCATAGTAGGGCAAGTGGATCCCCAACACTAAATTTTGCTTTCTTAGCCAAAAATCTCATTCTAACAACAGAAAATCAAATTACCGTGTCAGCTCAATACAAAGAAATCTATTAAATTTTGATTAGACAATTGTAGCGCCAAATCGTGAACTAAAAAAAAAATTTGGTCTCAAACCTCGCGCGTAACGAGCAACCTCCTCCTTCCTCTCCTCCATTCCCACTCAGTCACCCATCAAAATTGAATGCACAAGGTCTAGATTCAGAGTAACAATCAATACTATGGAGAGGTATATTAATTAATGACGAGGAGGAGGAGAGAAATGAAAGCATTAGTGAGTGAGTGAGTGAGTGAAGAAAGAACCTGAACTAGTAACATCTAGGTTTTCTCCCATAAAAGCTGCACTCACCATCCTTATACATCTTTCAGGCAAACCCATATTAATTATAAAAATACCCACTACGTACCACTCCTATTAATTACTATACCAAACATATATATATTGTACCTTAGTTAGTATGCAACATGATCCACATATATTTATATTCTTCTTCCTTATAATAGCAAACTTAATTGAAATATTTCCACAATATGCATATTAGCTAGCCAGCCATGTTCCAGCAGCTGCTGCCTGGTCCAATGAACGATGAAGAAGATGATGATGATGGTAAGGATGACATGATCATGGCTTCCATGTACTCGATCTGACTGGCCTGTGATGACGTCATCGCCATGCCAGCTGGTGATGATGTGCAAACTGGTTGTGGGTCCCGATGATGATCATCCTCTAGCTCTTGGGCTTGATCTTCTTCATCTTCATCTGCTCCTTGATGATGTGTTTGTGATGATACAAGATGAGGTGGCATCATGAGTAGCTGATGATGATGATGTTGTTGTACTTGGTCATGATCAACATCATCATCATAAGGGATCAACATTGGTTGGTTGATCATCATCATCATGTTGTTAATAACTCCTTGATGATGATGGTGGTCATCTTGTTTGTCATGTTCATCATCAATGTTGGTGATCATCAGGACTTGATCATCATGATGAACTTCCTCTTGATTGGGAGCTGCAGGAGTAGTGATGATGGTGGTGTCAATGTTGTTGTTGAGGAGTTGTGGGTTTGGCAAGAAAGGCAAAGATGGTGGCCAAATTGGGTCGATGGGAGAATTAGTGATGTTCATGAGCAGCGGGTTTGGCAAGTGATATGGTTCCTCTAGGGCTATGACATCTCCAGCACCGTTGCCATAACCCTGGAGCACCGACGAAGGAGAGACAAGGAGATGGTTGTTGTTGTTGGGGTCTTGAATGTTGAGGCCAGTACTAGAGTTGTTGTTGGTGTTGTGATTCCCAGTCGAATCGAGGGAGAAGAAGGATGAAGGGTGATCATGGAGAGAGGGAGGAGAAAGAAGTAGTGATGAAGGGTGATTTGGATGATGGAACATGGTGGTGGTGGAGTGATCAAAGCCATGGTGAGGTGGTGGAACTAAGAATCCTCCATGATTGTTGTTATGATTATGGTGAAGATGGTGGTGGTGGTGGGAGATGAGCTTCTTCTTGATGCTTGAGTTCCAAAAGTTCTTCACCTCATTGTCTGTTCTCCCTGGCAAGTGCTTTGCTATTTGTGCCCATCTATAATCAATCACCACCATTTGAGCCAAAATTCATAACCATAATCATGATTAGGACTGAGAAAAATGATGGAAGATGTGAACTCATCACTAACTGAATAGTTATGGTTAATTAATTATTTACCTGTTTCCAAGAATGGTGTGGAGCTCAATGATGAGGGCAGCTTCTTGAGGGGAGAAGCTTCCCCTCTTGAGATCAGGCCTCAGGTAGTTTATCCATCTCAGCCTGCAGCTCTTCCCACACCTCTGAAGCCCTGCTTAACCAATCAATAATTAATCTAGTGAAGTAATTAAAGAAGGAAGATGATCATGTTGATTAATAATGAAGGTTCATATATATATACCAGCAAGTTTAGGGATGGAGCTCCAGCAGCCATGGCCATAGGTGGAGATGTAGCTGATGAGCTTCTCATCTTCTTCAGGTGACCACAGCCCTCTCTTCACTTTCTGTTTGTTACAGCATGAATGGTGCCCCATACCTTCTCCTTCTGCTTCTGCTAAAAAGAATAGTGCAGCCAATGACCAGAAGCAAACTCCCAGAACCTGAAAAAGAGAGAAGCAGAAGTACTGGTACTATAGCTAGCTGGGGATTGATGAGGTAATATAATGAGCAGTTTCTCCTTGAGACTTTTTTTTTTTTTTTTTTACTGTGGGAGGTCATATGAGGGAAGAAGCTAAGCTAGGGAGAGAATTTGTGATGAGAAAGAGAGAGGTGGAGAATGGAGATGATGATGATGATGAATTTGCTGGCTTGGTCTGGTGGGTTTTAATGAGAGGAGGGGCCAAGAGGGGTGCTTTCTTATGGTATTATTTAGCTAGCTAGGGTTTCGTTTGGGGTAAAAAAGTATTAAAGCTGCAGAGGTATACCTTCAGGGCTTGTGTGGCTTATAATAGTAGCATCTCATGTATTCTCATCATCTCTGCTCTCTAGATATGTACTTTCTACATAACATATACCAACATCTATAGACTGTATATGTGAATTCAAATCGTTGAAATATTGATATCGTTAGGATGTTTTAGATATCGTCAGACTATAACATATTCGGTATCTGATAGTTGATATATATTCCTTAATATCAACTGATTTTTTATTGATAATTCTTGGTTTCAAATTTGAAAGTAGTAAATGTTCTAATCTTAGGTTAAATCCTTGCATGCATGCAAGTAGAGGTTTGATGTGTGTAGATATTTAATGACATAAGTTGGATTTCGTACATATGACGACATTATACATAAATTCATGCTCATAAAACGATATTATTCTGTCGAGAAAGTTAGGATCCTAGGAGTACGATTTCATCCCGCACTAGGAGGCAAATTCAAGTACAATTTTTTTTATTATATAAACTCATAAGAGCGAGTAATGAGAATCATTTTTATGACCCTTTCGACTCTATACTATACTCCTACGAGAAGACAAATAATTTTGGCACAAGGTTCTTAACTAAAATATGAAACCTTTATTAAATTATTAACGATCGATCGTTTTAAAAAATTATCGGAAATATACGAATATACGCATGCACCTTTGTTTATCTAGGCTACATGCTACAAGTGGTTTACGTGGAATGCATACTCTAACGATGCTATTAGCGTTGTAACGATGAAGTATATATAACACGAAATTTCCATAAGTACATATTGGCATCAATATGATGAATGATTCGTGGTTGTACATTTATGCAAATGTGACACCTTTCTCTCTCCCTCTCTTCCTCTTGCCATCGACTGCAATGTTGCTATATAGGGAATGAAGAACGAAAATGAGAATTCCTTTCTAGGATGGGATGATAATAATGGATATCCTAACAAAAAAAAAAAAATACAATATATATTCTAGCTAATAACAATAAATAAATTGGCTTGGTAGCTCTTTTCCTTGCCATTGCCTGCATGCAAATTTGTGCATGGTGGCCCAAAACTAAAAGTCTCTGAAAGGCAAGACAAAAATAGTACTTGACCTGCAACAAACAAATAAATAACAAATGAAAAGACAGTGACCCTCCATTGCATTTGCATATATGCAAATTCTGACTTTAATATGGATCTATTTTTCTTCTCTATTTTGTGGGGGTGAAAAAGGAATGGGGTATGTATTTACCCTTGAAGCCCTATGTAGCTTGTTGCTTTTTTTTAACATACGAGTCCTCTTTTCACTAGCCTTATTTCGAATTGGATCAGACACACTTGAAATGACGAAGATATGTTCCATAATCGAGGTGGCCGAACTATATCGAGAGTTACAGATATGACGATCCGATCCCCTTTGCACACACACGAATTGAGGGCTTTCGTAACTGGATACTGGGTGATGATCATGTCACTGGTGTCTAAGCAGCGGTAGATATGAGTTGGTTCAAATCGTACAAAAAAATATATATGGATCGAATTGTAACTACCACAAGATTTAGCTGGGGCATTAATTAGCTAAGGTTGGATGGATTAAGTATATGCAAGTCCCACCAAAGAATCAATGATCAAGAACATGGATAAGCATTAAGCCATTAATCAAATCATTTAGCTGGATTCCTATTTAACGCCCTAAGTTTTTAAATAAATCGCCCTAAACTATATTGAATGTACGATTTTGACCCAAAAATAAATCGCCCTAAAGTTCACCCAACGTTAGAGAGCTTCCCTCTTCGTCTGTCTTCCCCGACGAGCTGCCACCTCCCTCTACTCCTGCTCGCCTCGCCTGACGATCAGCATCACCGCTCTGCTTCGGTGGCCTTCCTTTTCTCCTTCTTCAAAGAAAAAAACCCTAAATCCCAAATCGAAACTTCTTAATTTAATCACAAATTGATTGAGTTGAGCCTAAGATCATGACGCATGCACAGAAGAAAGAAGGGTCGTGATTGTGAGTCCCAATTTGAGGTGCTTTTGGTTCTTGTTATCGGAATTGGAAGGTGGAATTGTAGGCGAAGTTGTGGGGGGATTCACCGATCTGGGTGTGAGTAGGGAGAGGGAGTAACAGAAGAAAAATAAGTTCCTCCATGTGTTGATAAATCAATTTTGCAACTGGGTTTTCTTCTCTCTTCTGATTCATCGCTTCTGTCTGGAAGGACCATTTCCTTTCAATTAATCAAAAGTTCTTTAGCTCATAATTTCACAGAGCTCTGTATGCATTTTCAGTGAACCCTCATTGCGAGGGTTAATTCCCTTTCTCTTGCTTATGCTTCTTGAAAGATCCCTGCCAATATCCTGTCATGTTGAAGCTCTAGTTCTGAGAAAGTGAATCTTGTCGAGTAAGAAGCGGAGGACGGCAGAGTGGATTTCTAGTCGAGGAGCAGAATGGAGTTGTTGTAGATGATGGTGTTGAAGCTGGGTGTAGGACTACTCTCTTCTCCTCCTCTCTGCTTGCTCATCCCGACTGATGATGTGGGCGATGGCAGATGATGACTGGGGGAGTAGAATTCGGTATTTGTGGTGGCCGGCGAGATTATTCATCTAAAGTTAGGTTAGAAATTGGGAATAGGGACAAATGTGTCTAATTTTTAATCTAGGGCGATAGAATTTGAAATTTTAGGGCGACAAATAGTAACTCCCATCGTTTAGAGGTCATTAATTTGTCAAGGAGTGATTATTAATTTGTATATGGACCACCCACAGTTGGCATTATATCCTTAATTGCTAGGCCGGAGAAAAAAAACATCAATCAGATGGTGAAACGCAAATTGGGGGCAATTATCTGTACATAGCACATATATTATTTTATATGTGTAATATTTTAAGAAATTTCAAGTCTAGCAAGACTATGAAGTCTGAGAAATTGTTCTATAACTTTTGGTAGGGCTGGGCATCGGTTTGACCGAACCGCACCAAACTACATTTGCGGTCAATCCAAACCGCACCAATAAGGTTGCGGCCTAATATGCGGTCTGACCATTAAGCAGTTAATGGTTTCGCAGTCGGCCACTTCCAAACCGTACGGTAGCGGTTCGAAACCACAAATCGCTAAGCTTTTTCGAATCGTTCGTAGTGACAAGAGAAAGGGATATTATTTATCAGGATCATCTCTCTGCTACGGCTGCCATTCCGCTGGACGAACTTTCGATCCCGATCTGTCAAGAGATGGCCGAGCTTCCGCTTTCGAGCTTGCTAGATGGTCGCGCTTCCGCTACCGACCCGTCAGGAGATTCCCAGAAGAATCAATCATTCCCGCCATTAATCTCTATTCGCATTCTTTTTGGGAATTATAACTCATCAATCAGTCAAGTAGTTGTGTTTCCTTTTTGTATTAAGTTACCTTATTCTCTATTCCTGCTCTGCTCTGTTTTCTTATCATGGTTGCCTCTGTTTCCATTTTCATTTGCCAATTTACAGTTTCATTCCTTCCGCCAGGAGTCATCAGCAGAGGGGTGTTCTGTTTAGGTGGTATGAGAAAGAGAGTGTTGATGCTCTCGGCGGTAGTAGAAATTTAAATTAATAAATATTTAATTCATAATGAATTGCGGTCAAACATGCTATGCGGTCCAAACCGCTCCAAACCGTTAACATATGCGGTTTGGTTTGACCGCCCCTATAACATTGCGGTCGAACATACGGTGCGGTCCAATTGAAAGCGGTGTGGTGCGGTTTATATCAAAACGGTGCGGTGCAGTCTGTGTTTTATATCTCATTTTCTTGTATGCATATATGCATATTAATATCATATAACTTAGATATCTCAAATAATATTTGCTCGATCTTTCATCTTTCATTGATCGCGCCTAATGTAATATATAAAAGAATTTATGCAATTAATTATTGAAAATGTTGCCCCCGCATAATCATTAGTGTTACTTCCAATGTCACTAATGGTGGCACAAACAGTACTAATCATGATTTTCCCAAAGGGTTGAAAGTCAAGCTAGGGGATACATATATCATATATATGTACTAAGGGTTTGTAATGATTTCGATCGATTAAGCTCTCAAATCCTTACACATAAATTGTGCCCACTTTAATTTGCCTGGGCCATGCTTCATTGCTTAGCTTGATTAAGCAATAAATTGGTAAATCAAGGACAAGACTTGCCCTCCATATTTTAATTTACGGTCATTTTCTTATGAAATTGACAACGGCATATAAAAGTTTAGGCTTTCTTTTGTTATATATATGTTTTGATTTATGCACGTTCTAGATAGCTAGCTAGCTCCTTGCATTAGGAATGGACATCTGGTCGGCAAATAAGCATCTACACATCCAGACTTGTTTGCTAGTATGGCTAGCACGAGGCGGTACATGAGTATGATCGATTGGTGTTGATGTGACTTGAATCGGATTGTCAGCCGCTACGACTGGTAGTCGGGGATCTCGCTGCCCAGTCAGCGAGTGGGGTCCAGGGGCAACGCTTCGGTGGAGGTGCGAGGGCAACGCCCCCGGCCCACGGTGTATGAGCTCAATGTTATTTGGGTTCGGGTTCTGGGCCTGGTCTGTAATCGTTTCCTTTCCTAGATTGGATTAGGTTTAGACCCACATGGAGAAGTACTATAAATACTTCTCATACTCCTCTGTAATCTGTAATCTCCTCGATATAGTGAAACTGGCTCTCTCTCGCCCGTGGACGTAGCTAACACACATCGTGTTAGTGAACCACGTAAATCGTGTGTATGTGTTTTTCGATTCTCGCTTTCGTATTCTTGCTTTATCGATTTCGGTGATTTCCCGATCCGTAGCAGCACCTTTATAACAATTGGCTTGAAAGTTTGCGAGTTAGGTGGATGTGTTAAGAACCAATTTAACTCGATAACTCGTAAATAGTTGGGAGTACCACACTTTATAAACTAATTATTGTCAAAAGTCAAAACCAATTCTGATCCCGACACAATTTCACTATGCTATAAGAAATTTATGCAAATACTAATCGGCCGATACACTTGTTTAAAGATCCGGAATCCACCACTACGTGTATAATTTAAACATGGGATGTATACTTCGTGATCAGCTGATGGTGGGTCAATTTTGAGGAACCATAATGGGAAAGTATTTTTTATTCAAACAATTTCAGTTTGTAGACAGTATCCTCAATCCGTTAGAGTTGACTTTTTATATCACCTGTAGCTCACAATGTGTATTTATGGAGTAGAAACAAAAACAATATACCAAAGACAAAAACCAACAAAATTACAAGCTCCATGCGTACGTGTGTTCATGAACTGGATACGACGATGATAGCAAAATAGGCTGCTGGCCACGTGACCAAAATTATATATATATATACTAGATGGGGATGCCGCGACGTGTCGCGGGCGGAAATTGCGTATAAACATGTATTATTTGACCCGTTATGGTGTACTTTTGTTAGTATTATTAGTTTAAAATTAATTTTTTGTTAGTAATATTGACTTGACAATATGATATAGACTGAGAATAGATATATGACGGTCAACATCAAATTTAATTTTTTTGAAAATTTTGTCTAATAAATGATATTCACCTAAACCCAAGTAGACTCATTGATTATGGGTAGGGTATGAGTGACGTATATATAGGTTTGAAAGTTTGTAGATGGATTTGGGTTGGGTATGGATATTTATTTTCATAATATAAATGTGTATGAGTTGGGTATGTATACCCATTTATTCGAGGGTATTTTAATTACACATACAAAACTTAGACCTAAAAATTTAGGTACTAAAATGTAATGTTTCATAAATATTTTGAGGACTTCTATACCAAAAACTAAATTTAGGTTATAAATCTAAAGATCTATTAAGTTTAGATACCCAACTATGATTTGCATAGTTGATGCTTAATTCCTTTTATGGTGATGTATTTAAGATGATAATTATTTATTTTTTATAGAAAAATAGAAAAATATTTGTTTGATATGTATAATTGTTGAAAATTCCATGTATAATTGTTGAAAATTCTAGCCCGGGTGAAAAAGAAAAAATTTAGAGAGAAGCAAAAGAAATAAAAACTGGAACTCGTTTAAAATTTCATGTCTTCAAATCCCATAGTGGAAAATGACGACTTTCTAATAAGTAATAACCACATATATTTGTTTTTAATTGGACTCGACATTGAGCTAAAAAAGTTAGTGGTTCATGGTTCAATTATTAATTCTCTAGACTGTTGGTTAGTCATATATAGACCCGTTCATACTTGTGATTATAATATATAAAAATAGTAGCCTAATTAGGGTTAGACTAAGAAGGCAAAGAAAGAAATAAAGAAAGGGTTATGGAAGGCGAGTGAAAAATAAAACGAAGGGAAAGTAAATTATGGAAAAGTTTTGACCAATTCTTTTAGTTGGCCGTCAATACAACAGTGAACCATTTTCACTGCAGCAATTTATTGACAGTTGCTTATGTAGATGTCGCATATTTTGTTACATGTAGTTAGTAGAAGTTTGTTTAGTGCCCCTTAAATGTACTAAATAAGTTTATAAATTCGCTCTTGCAATATTTTAGAATCATCTCTTTTATCATTTTTTTATGTTTAACATAATGAGCAAATATAAAATGGTTGAATATTCTCCTATAGTTGAGTGATACAACATCTTGTATGGTCCAAACTAAATTTATACTTTTATGGTGGATTGGATTAATGGATTGGTTCAAAAGGATTGGTGGATTGGATTCATGGATTCAAGTGAAATCTAAACATGAGACGAATATGTAAAAGTGAAAAATTGTAGGTACGAAAATCTCATAAAATTTAGATACCAAAATATAATTGTTCAATGTCTTCACTTTAAAATTAAATTTGGGGTACCAATATATAAATTGTACATTATAGTGAATGAGTAGCAATTTAATTAAATTTGAAGTATCAAAATGTAAAATGTACGTTATAGTGACTAAGTTGTAATTTAATTAAATTTGGTATATCAAAATATAATAGTTTAGGCAACAGTACTTCACCTTTATATATATTAATAATGTTGCAATTTACGCACAAAATTACAATCTACCACAGTTATCTTTACAGTTACTATTGGGTTAAAAAGTTGTCGCTAAACGTAAAAACGTAACCAACCCAAAGTGGTTATATATATTTATTTATTTGTTTTGTAACAAAATGGTAATTCGGCCTGGAATTCGATATATTCATTCAGTAATTGAGTTAGCCAACAAAGTTTCCACGAAATCGAACATGCTTAGCTTGTCGGGTGAAAGAATAATATAAGATTCATGTATACTAGGGTGGTGTTGTGCCGCGCTTTGCTGCGGCCTTACATATATTTTGGAGATGTTGTTTGCTTACCCGTTTATATAATAGAATTTGTGATGAACTTGGGATTATCCCCTTATCACCATGTGTTACGAATTATTGCTTGCATTGGCCAGCAACTTGATTGGAAAGGAAATCTCAAATTTGCGCTTTTTTCTTCTCGTGTTACTTACTTTATTTGCAAGTGTCCCTATGTTTCTTTCATGTACTACTTTTCCCTCGTTTTCTCTCTTGTTTCAACTTCAATCGGTTGTTTTATCCCATTCAGTTTCTCCTCCGGTGGAGCTATGGCTTGATTAGCCACATGGATAATTAGCTAGTTTGGCCCTGCTGTACCTTATGTAAAAGCAGCTTTTGTCTTGAGTTTTTTTTACAGAAGAACTTTTGAAAAAAAAAAAGCAGTTGAGTGTTTGCCTGAAAAAAAAAATTAGAAGTGTTTTTTAATAAAATAGGTCATGTAAAATTACTGAAAAGGATTTCTAATACAAAATATGAATAAAAATAAAAAATAAAAAGTAGTCAAAATGATTCTTGTTCGATTTCTTTTATATTAAATAATACTATTTTTAAATTTATTTTATTTTTACAATGATAGAAATTAAAGAAAATTATTTTTTTCCAAAATAAAATCAAAATATGGTAAGGATAATCTTGTATTTTCAAAACAGTTTTTCGTAGAAACTCTAACTCGAAACTTCTGCTTTTATGTTATACAAAAGTCGGGCCAAACACATCAATATTTTTAGCAGCTGTAGCCAACCGCATCGACCCTGCCCGTTTCTTCAGGATGCTTGTTTTACTACCCCAACCCGATTAATTGACAAATGGAAGATCGTGACTTGGTCCCTGTCGACCGAGAAGGCGAAATGGCGTAGTAGACGAAAAAATTCAGCCTCTCCGGAGGCAATGGTGATGATCTATGCCATCAAGTAGCGACCCTTATTGAGGAAAATTTATTTTCTTCAACAGGAACGATGATGCTCAATATCTGGATTGGCTTAGGAGCTCCTCTACCGATGAAGAATATGAATCACCATGTCCGTTCCATATAGAGTTGGCAATTAGTAATCAAATCCTGAATCCAATCCATCCACTAAAAATATCCAATTAATTTGATCCATTTAAATTCAATCCAGTTTATCCAAATCCAATTAGATTCATGGATTAATGGATTGGATTCATGGAAAATTATAATTGAGTATCTATATTGTTTTGTATTTTACGTTTTTGGTATCTAAACTTTGTTTTTAGATGAAAAATATCAAATTTGCATTTTGATACCTAAAATTTTTCATTCTAACATTTTAGTACCTACATTTTCTAAAATATACATAATGTTTCAAGATTTAGGATTTAGATTCATGAACCAATCCATTTAATCCAATCTATAAATCCACCAATCCATTTGCCACTTCTAGTTCCACAATGTCGTTCTTCCACATTGAACAAAGGGTAAAGGGAAGCCAGTAGTGAAGAAGGAATAAAAAGAAGTAGATCAATAATGTTTATCTTCACATGAGATTAGGAGATGGAAATTGTGAAATAGGTTGGGGAAACTAATCCCAAGCAACCAACGGACATGCATACCTAAAGGTCAAAGGATCACGCGTCGTGTGCAAGCCCGCGGGTCAGCTAAACAAAATAACAATGTTACATTTTAGCAAAACCCTTAAGAAACAGTAGCTCACTTGTAAGTGTAATAAAATTATCTAAAATTCATATTTGAATCTTTCCTGAGTTATTTGAAACTGTTTTTTAAAGTAAAGGAGAGGGGAGGTGAGGGAAAATGTGTCCTCCCTTTTTACTGTAGAAGCCTACACCCCAATTTGGGAAGAAATGAGAGGAAACACCAATTGAACTTTTTCCCCCCTTTTTTCTCTCTTGTTTATTAATTTAACAAACCACTCCTTCACACTTTTTATTTCTACGACACTTCTTCCCAAAACAAACTTGGTTGATTTAATTATTATTTATTTTAATTATTCACCTATTATTGTAAACATTATTAACTGATTTGGGTTCGGATTTTACCCGTACCCACTAAAAATTTAGGTTACGCAATACATAAAATTGTTACGTGAGATATAAAAGTGTGTTCATTCCTAATAAAATGACATTAAAGTATGAAATTGTTTTATCCACTATTCATAAATAATGAATATAATATCAACAAATAATTAAATTATTTACAATTACATAATTATCACACTTCCCCATATACTTTTTCTCTCCCACTTTCCTCCATAAAACAACATTTTCCTTCCACTCTAAACTTTCTCTCCCTTCTTTTCCCTCCCCTCCAAATGTTCCTTCCCCTTCATTTTCCTCTCTTCCTTCAGGAACAGGGTGTTAGAGTTGGGTAAAGGTTAATTGACTTGGGTCAATCGACAAGGGATGTTTAATGGCATGGCAGCCTTGTTGGCAGCACAAATAAACGTAATTAATGAACGAAACAAATTAATGAAGTTTGATTGAGCGACCATGTTGTTACAAAACCAGAGAAATTTTACAATGCTATATAGTATTGGTGCTATAACTTTTTGTACAAATTTCTTTATGGTACAACTTGAACTTGTACTTTTATGTGATGGTACAACTTCAAGTTGTAAATTTGTACCATAACATAATTATACAAATTGCTTTATGGTACAACCTAAACTTATACATTTAATGTTATGGTACAACTTTGAGTTGTACATTAAAGCACCAATGCTATATAGCATAGTAGAAGTGCTCTACAAAACCATTGATCACTGTTTGTCACATTGTAAAGGTTGGTTGTTTGTCGCATTGTAAAGTTTACCAACCATTTTGGTATAACTCAAGGTTTGAAAAACCTACAGATTGTTCGAAGAAAATAACTTCCTACGGATGATAAACAAGTAGGCAGTATAAAATGATTAGAACTACGGTTTCATAATGAAATATTTTATTGTTGATTTTTTTAGTACTACTTTCGATATAATTTTATAATTCTTGGTATAAATATTAAAGTATAGTATAATGCTTGTAACCCAATCTACTCATAATATAATAGGAGGAAGGGAAAAACAGGATCTCCATTTCAAAAATCCTGCCACCAGAGCGTTTTTCGGAGGGGTATATTTGGCAAAAAATCATTTCTCTTTCTGTCCCCGGGGGAGTAAATCCCGCCCTGAGCCCTGACTATTGAACGAGGCTCGGCCCACAAACAAAATATCACAGCAGTTTGAGTTATGCTAAATTGTCCAACGGTTTTCAAAGATCAGAAACTCTTCTCTTCACTTGGTCCATCCTCACAACACCAAGAGCCTACATTACCTGGGCGAGGTGTTTCGACTGGACCCGGACGACGATGCTTCTTCATGGTTGCTGTCTGACGGTGTTGGTTGCATTTCAGCTGTAGCGATTCGCTTCTCACTTCTAAGTCGAGGAATCGCACACTAGCGATAGTGTCCATGTAGGGATTGAAGCTGGGTATGTTCGGTGATTCTTTCCTTCAATCGCGTTGTAAACTGCATCGGCGGTATCTCCACCACCGCCACCGCCGAATTTCCATATGTCTTCCATAAAATCAATCGCCCGCTTTGCATCACCAGTTCTCAAGGTCACTCTCTACTTCCATCTTCCTTCTCGAATCTATTCCATTTCTTGACCCACTCCTAATTCATTGTATCCTCAATTAGTGTATTCCGATCACTTTTGTTTTGATGAAGTTCCTGATTGCTAATTTTAGCTGCTTGCTAGGGTTCATAAACTCCTAGCTATTGTCTTTGTCTCTTTGATGAATTCAGTTCCAGTTATTTACCCGCACGGAACTCACGACCAGCTCTGCCTCATTGTCGCTGTTGTTGGTTTAGGAATCGGTTGCCACTTAGTGAACGAGATTAAAGCTGGCTCTAGACGAAATTTACAGAAGTTGGCAACAAGGAGAAGAGAGATATTCCTTGACCCCAAAACTTGCACCATGGCCTTCCGGATGTTGCAAGTCCATGATACCCAGTATCTGTAGGTACTTCAATTAAACTAATAACTTTAATTAAACTAATAACTTTAATTGATCATGTGAATGTACTGAGTAGTTAGAGTTTAAATGGTTCACTATTGTTGGAAGTCATTCATTCATGGTTTGATGGCAATGCAGTTTACTGCATAAGTTACTCAACAGTAGTCTTAGGAAGAAAGAGAAGATTGAGGTTATGGTGAAGTATGGTCTTTTACTCAGTTAAATTTGGGAAAGGGAAAATATGAATAAATATAGCTAATGTGTTCTATTTCTTACTATGTCTCTTATTTTCTCTTAACTTTACTGCTTCATTTTCCTATACATGCCATCAGACTATGTAATGCTTATATGTAGAACTTCAGTTCGACTAAGAGAAACTACTTAAGAAGGCTTTCTTAATTATTTCCATTGATAGAGTTGCTAAAACTAAAGCATTTGATGTGTGTGTCTGATTGACCTGAAACTGGATATGTCTTGCAAAAACCACCCATCATTCGATTGGGTTGAGCAACCTGTAAAAGAAGCCTGCAGTGTTGAGTTATGAATGGTTGCTCCCCAACAATCAATAGTCTTTTTTCACATGCTTTTATACTTCCTGTGATATCCCATGTTGTGGCCTTAGTTTGGGAATGAATGATGGCTCCATTGTTATGTGTTTGACAACATCTTTCCCTAATCAAGTTGTCCAGGGTGTCCAATTGAGTTCCTACTATTAGCTATCAAGATTGAAGCCATGGGGATCTTTGCCCCTTCTCTGAACATGTTCAATGTCTTACGAAAGTCGAATGCAAGCAGAATTCCTTATTTCTTCTCTGTTAACTCAAGTCTCACCCTACAAATCCAACCCTCCATCAAGGGTTTCCCCTTTCCGACTACCAGACTCCTAAAACACCGCCCATGATTTCCTCAGTACTACAACAAATGATGGCATTGGCGGCTAAAAAACTCCTAATCAAAAGTAGAATAAAAATATTGCTGTGTATTTCTGATCCTTTCAATATTACACTATTCTATAACAAAAAAGGAAACTTCTCTTGCAGGATTATTGTCCCGATTCTGTTGAATTGAGCTTGGGAGGTGGCGATAGTGAATAGCTACGACTAACTCATATTGGGAAGAGGGCTATCACATGTGATCTCTTCTTATTTCAGGTAGGGGTTAGTTTCAGTCATCGAGGTATTTTTACCCTGACTCCATTGAATGGACCTATATACCAATCTCATATTTTATGAATTAGTTCTTTATATCCATGTTCTTACACTATAGTCTAAAGTCATTACTAGGCAGGTTTAATTTATGATTTCTAAGATGGATATAACTGATGAAGTAGTGCACTTTGTGGTTCTCAAAATCATGACTTGAGAGGGCTAAGAGAAAATAAATGATTATAGTGGATAATTGGATTGTAAATCATCTTCATTTATGTGTTGCTTATCACTTTCTTACTTTATGTTAAGGTCAATTGTGGCTTTTGATTGTAAATAGTTGGTTTTCTGTAACTTGCTTATTATTATTCTGCTTTATGGTAAACTTAACGGTTCCTTTATGAATCAGTTCTTTATTGGGCGATGAACTTTGACTCTTCGGCTCCAATATATAGTGAAGTTGAGTGAGCTATGTGAGTTAGATTATAAGTTCAGCTCTTACGTGGGAGATGATGTCCCAGAACTTGTCATGACAAAAGCTACAAGGATAGAACTGATTTGATTGTTGCAAACTTGGAGGAAACTAGCAACACTAATCCATGTTATGAGGATATTGGAGTACCTTAAAGAGGCAGAAAAGGAGCATGTGCTCGACTTTGACTAAGGATGAGAGGTAGTATTGTTGGAATCATTGTTTAGTTAATGTTCCTATTATGAACCTATGTTTAGTAGTGTGTTTTTCATCACTATACTGTTTGTGATTGGTTTGATTTTTACCAAATTCAGGCTTTTAAATTGTGCATAGTTTCAGTTGTCATTATCCAATGAAAATGGAATTTGAAGTTGAAAACAACAAGGATTGGTATGTGTTATTGCAACAACAGTAGTGCCCGTGTGTTTATTACCATTGTAGCTTCCATTTGTTTGTTTTTAACACTAGCAGCTCGCACTTGTGTCACTTTACGACACGACCAACCTGGTTTTGTGTGTTTGCGACAACAAGAAGTCGAAATTGATTGTGTTAATAATGTAATAGCAGCCTAAGGCTCCTTCCTTCCACGGTGTCATTAAGTAATCTGTTAACTTTCGCTTCAGGGTTCCAAAGATTGTGCTATAGTAAAACAAATCATGTTAACTTCCAATTAGAATAAAAATAAAGCACAAGGGGGTTCCAAAGATTCATGTTAACTTCCAATAAGAATAAAAATAAAGCACAAGGGGAAAATAGAAAATAATTACCATTGTCAAATCTTTCAAATTCTAGCTGAAAAATTTATGCCGAAAGGTGGTCAAGTTTTGGGTGTGGTCCATTAAGGGATGAAAGCCTCCACTACTAAATTTAGCTTACTTGATATCTATGTCGTAAATATAAAAATATTCAACCAAATTCTCATTTTCCAATAAGTAATCCCCATAGGCCATACGTGGTGTGACAGTAAAAAATGTTGAGAACTGATTTAATTTTATGGTGTTTACAACCCGAGCCATTGGTCGGGGGAGCTGAGCCGAATATCCCAATAATTCAATATTCGGCTGAGCTCCTCCGGCCAACGGGCCGAGTCCCAAACTAGTTACATTTGTGATATGAAAAGGGTGTGTATAAGATAAGAGCCTTTCTTTAATTGTTTCTCCTGTTTGTTTTTTTGGTTTTTGTTTTTTTTGTTTTGCGAGGCATCTTCTCTGTCAGTTTTCATTTCACTTTTTCATATGGATTTTTTAGTGTCATATACACGTGTTGCCTAATTGTTTTGAATCACTGGATTTTTGTAATCGAATGAAAATTTTAATGATTATTTTAATATTAATGATTGATTTAAGTTTACCATCCAATGAGAAATAAATTTATTCCCATGAGTAGTATTTTTTAACTTGATCCATTCAAATAATAAATTATACATTGTACTCGAAATTATTCACAAACAGATCATTCATCATACCTAAATGAATCTCATTATTAATATATAGGGTAATCAGGAATTTAACTGAAAAAAGAAGGGAATTGCTATTCGTCGCCCTAAACTTTCTTATTCGTCGCCCTAATTAAATTAATTTTACTTTACTGTCCTTAATTTATTTATTTGTAATTTAACCACTTAAAACCAAAACAAACTTATAAATTACGGGGAAAATAAAAATAAAAAAATCATTGACTCATCGACGGCCGCCGCTATGTGATTTACAGTTCATACCGATGGCGGTGGAGCTCAAGTTAAATCGAAGTTTTGCACGGAAAACAAAAACACCAACTACAGATGACGTCCCCTGATTAATTCCTCTTGTCCCGGGTCCAATTAATTCCTAGAATTCCCCTTCCTCTGTCCAATTAATTCCCAGCGGATCATATTTGATAAAAAATCCCTAAACCCTTACTCTCTTCTTGGAGCTCTGTTTTTGTTTCTCTTCTCGTCCTTTTTTATTTGGTTTAGTTGTTTGTTGGGGACTAGGAAGTGGAATCATCTCCCCTTTCATGAAGGGCTGAAGATAAGGGCTGAATGGAAATAATAGAGATTGCAAAGGCCGGCTTGCAGGTGAGGTCGGCTTGCAGGTCCTGAGGAAGGGACTTGCAGGGGAGGTCGGCTTGCAAGGAGCAGGTGACCATTCTTCGATTTAATCCGCGGCCTTGGTTTGGGAGATGAGGAAGGGACTGAGAATTGTTTGATTAGGGTTTAAATTTGTAATCAGGTTAAAGGGTAAACGTGTCAATTTATTGCATTTTAGGGCGATAAAATTTAAATTTTAGGGCGACGAATAGCAATTCAGAAAAAGAAATAACTTGAAAAATTGGGCAATTGACAAAAGATTTATGGCCCTAATAGCAAAGCGGGCCGAATTAGTGATTAAGGTTTTTCTCTAATCATTAAGCTAGCTAGGGTTTAAGTTTCTTTCTCAATTGAACCCTCTTGTTCCTTTTAATTAAGTATGGTAGATACTTGAAGTGCTCGATCAACAACATTGAATAGCAACATATATACATTATTAACAGGGTGCTTTTTACCTATCATACGTAGAAACTTTGCTATCGTAGAGGATTAAGCAGACAATTAATCTTTTTTTTTTTAACCTTTCATATGTGTGCATATGGATTGTTTGATCTCTCCTAGGTTCTTAAGATTTTTACTTTTATGGTAATAATAAAGTATATCACTATAAAAAGGGATTAGTTTACCGTAAAGTTCGTGTTAAACCTTGGACGATCTTAGTTAATTTGAGGAATAAACCAACCTATATCTATGTGGTGGGCCTATTTTAGCCAGCTCTCTAGTGTATGCAAAATTTCAACTCATTCATTAACTTGTTCAATGGAAATACTTACTGTACATAGAAGTGAAAAAAAGTTTCAAAATGACTCATTCATTTTAAAAGTTGAAACTACTTAAGGTTGACGAATTGTTAATTTTAACCGTGAGTTATCACTCATCTTGTTTTGATAAAGAAAATGATTCTTGACCGAACAACAACTCATAAATTGGAGTATTTATTCGATATTAAACTTTGTTGAAATTTTTTACAAATACTCCTTTAGGAAATGACAAATATGGTATACTTTAACTCCATCCTGGCCTTATTACAACATCTCGTAAATTGGAGTAGTTATTCAATTAAATTGTGTTTTTCAAAATTATATCTAATTTAATATATTTTTTAACAAAAAAATATTCAAACATTTAGTACCAGTCTATACCACGGTGGTAATATCTGGTACTACACAAAAGCATACCACGTGGTACTAAAGTGTACCATGGTGGTATGAACATACCATAATGTATAATGATTGAATATATGATAGTACAAACTGTTATTTACAACATTTATCATTGTGTACCACCAGTTACCACCCTTATACCAATCTGGTATGGAGTGGTATGTTCTAGTCATGTATTTTTTCATAAATTTGTAGATCGAATAAATCACGATGAACTCGTTCCATCTGTGCAAAAAAATTCGAATTAAAAACGAAGGTGGTACCAATATGGTAACGAGTCGTATGAAAAAAAATGTCTAAATATATTGAAAATGGATCTTATTTTCTAGATCACAACGAACTCGTTCCATTTGTACAGAAAAATTGAAATCCAAGTTAGTATGGAGAAGATAAGAGCCGATTAAGAAAAATAGGAAAATAAAAATTAATTCTCATCCCTTAGATCTGGACCTTTCTGGACCCACTAAAATATGGAAGAGTGCATAACCACCTTATCTTGAGCCGGGAAATCCAAAGTCTCATGCAAGACAGCTAAATGCACCTCGAGTTGCTTCCGAGCAAATGTAGGACCTTATCGAGCACATGATAGACTTCTACATTTTCTTTCGTGCCTCATCCAAGACTTAACTTGCCCTTTAAATAATTGAAAATAAACTACAACACATAAGCTTGAAACTTGGAAAGACACCAACGTTTAAACTAAAAGAAATGATAGGGTACAAAATTCAAGTGTTTAAAATGTTACGTACCATCATTTTAAAGTCATATATTCAAATCTATGCGCTCGTCCACATTGGTTGTTTTTTTAATACATGAATTCTTATAAATAAAATATCACTATAAATTATTACTTCTGGTAAAGTTTCGAACACACTAATTGAAGTTATTGAGGAGGTGCAAGACGAAATGGAGGAGAACATAAGTCACACTCCAAAAGAGGAATTGGGAAGGAAAAATTCCTCATTTCCTCTACCTCTTCTCAGCGAACAAGAAACTATAAGGAAAGATGAAGATTTTGGAAAATGAATCTGTTCAAGGTCGTTTACTTGCTACAGTTATAAAGAGTCTAACACTTTAAGATTGTAGGACTTAGCCTACATTTAGACAAATATGAAATTTGAGGAAAAGGACTCATGTACATAGTTTTTGTAGAAAAATTCACATATTCTCCAAGTTATGCTCAGATATAGTAATAATCCTTAACAACTGGATCTATGCTACTTCTTTATCAAGATCTTAGGTTTGAATCCTCCATGCTGATATAATACTAGAGGACATTTTCTTGGAACACAAAATAGCCTTACGCTTCAATTGTGCCATATGTTCTAGACTAGCGTGGCCCCGGCCAATTGGCCGGAGGAAGGTGAAGTATGAAATTTGATAATATAATAGGGTGTATAGCTTATAGTTGTATAGTTTTTTTTTGGGAAACTCGTGATAAAAACAGTGAATTTTAGCAGGAAAGATACATGAATGATGCAATGAATCAAAAATCGGCTTTATGAACCAAAATCAAGTACATGTTACCTTGTGAAACAATATTGTTTCTGGTAATATGATGAGGTGGAGTAAGTTTTATAGAAACCGAATTCCAGAAAATTGAATAAAAAATCGTCTATCCCGTCGGTTTTCGGGAAATGAGCATCTCACAATCGTTGCTAGCTTTTACTCGGCCCGTTGGTCGATTAATTTGCTTTATAAAACTTTAATCTTGTCGTCATTGTGCTTTCTGATTTTTGTTAGGCCATGATAAAATCTAAGGAAATCAAGAACGAACAACACGATTTGGGATAGGAACCGCCGTTGTCGTATCCCTAGAAAATGGTGGTAAACACAGACTCACCTGCCAAATTGGTTTGGATTGAGATTTTTATCGGGTATCAGGGAAACATGTGATTATAAATTAGACTTGATCAAAACGGGCCAAAACTTGAAATTCAGCATGTTTGACTGACCCATGCCAAATTCTAATTATTCTTTACTTTTAAACTTTATATTTGAAAATAAAAAATAGTGAAAGAAAAGAGATGACTGCAATTCGCCATTTGCACATCACTTATTCGGGAATTAAACCATAAAAATTCAAAAGGAACTGAAAATGTTTAGGATCGTTTTAATGTTTAACATAACCAAATAGATCGTTCTGTTTAGTTTTTTACTAACAAATACCCAACGATTTCCTATAAAATACACTATAATTTGATCATTATGATATCAAATAATTATATAATATATATTTGAAATGATAAAAATTTGACTAATTGGGTTGGTCGAGGTTGAACCATTGAATAACTTTAATATAAATTATATTTTAGCCACTAAGATATAAAATAATAGCATAATATATATATTATGCCAGAGAAAATAGCTTGTTTTAGAATGACAAACCAATGATGTTCACTTGTTTCTACTTGATGAACAAATCCCGTGTAGGTAGAGGTGGCAATTAGGATCCAAATTCATGAATCCAATCCAATCCATCCACCAAATTATCCACCTAATCCAATCCATTTAAATCCAATCCATTTGATCCAAATCCAATTGGATTGGTGGATTCATGGACCAATCCATGGATCCAAATGAAAAATTATGATTTGGTACCTATATTTTTTATATTTTACATTGTGGTACCTAAAATTTATAATTTTATACCAAAAATATCATTGGAAAATTATATTTTGGTACCTAAAATTTTTCATAATGACATTTTAGTACCAAAACTTTTCAAATTTTACTTTTTTATCCAAGCCTTGGATGTCATTTGGATTCATGTATCAATCCACCAATCCATTTGATCCAATCCATGAGTCCACCAATCTATTTGATCCATAGATCCACCAATACAATCCACGAATCCGATCCAATTGCCACCTCTATATGTAGGTCAGGCCCATTCAACTCTTTTATTTTATGGTTAGCGGTTAGCCCATTAGATACCATGCATTAGTTTATTGTTAAATTTTTTTTATTTTTAGCAATAAAATGGAGTATTGTTTTTGCCTTTTCATATATATTTTATCACCACAGAGAAATAAAAGGGCTTAAAGAAAAATATTGATACTCCTAGACCCGTTTAAATCCGCATGTGTACGGTAAGTTGGCCCGTTCCACAGAGGAAAGATAAAAAAATTGACACTCCCTATTCTACCCTTCATACAAACGTTCCTGGAGTAGGGAATTTGAAATGGGGGAATGGTTTTTTCCTCCCTGCTATTATATGTTTTTAATTTTAAAAAGATACAACAAATGTACTTAGTGTGATTGGTTATGATCCTTGCTTTTCTTTAAGATGGTCATGGTTCGAATCCTAGTACGTGTCTTTTTAATGAATAAAAAAAAGTAATTGTGAAGACCAAAATGTCCTTCCTACTTTCACTCTCGTTGCAGAAAATTTGAAATGGGACTCCCGTTTTTCCCTTCGATGTATTATATTATGTGTAGATTGTTAATACACCTTACTTGTATGTAGTAAATACATGTATTATACAGACAGACCGACTGAACACCGAACAAATCAAATCGATCCAATTGATGCTTAATTAATATTGAATTTTCGAGACCTCGTCTGACAATTAAGAATAATAGTCATACTACTATCTGAAGATTATGGATTCGAATCCTATGTCATATACTATATAGGGTTTTATCTACTTATATTGTAAACAAAGAAAATAATTGGCTAAGCTGAAACGGGTAGAGCTAATCAAATCAAATTCGGTTTCTTTTTCATATTGGATCTATTATTTATTTGTTTGTAGTCCTTTGTTGATTCAGATTTCAGACTAGACAGCACTAAAAAATGTTAGTCTCAATAATTTTGGCTTTTTTTTCTTTTGGAGAGCACTTTCCACTTCTAGCTGCTTGGTTGTTGAGCCCAAATTAAGCTTTGAACTGTATAAAAGGATTATAACAAATTATATGAAAATTGATAATTAATTAAAGTGGTATGTAGGGTAAGATGGAATGAATTAAATGTGTTAGAACGTACAATCTACTTTTTCTGTTTCATGTTCATATAGTTAATTAGCATAATTGCATGCAATGATAAATTTCGCAAAAGCTTATCAACGATAAGAAGATATATATATACAATACTAGTGAAACTCGTAATATACTCACTATCAAGATAATGAATTAATCATAATCTGGAGTGTGGTACTATATTTAACTTCTTATGGGTGGATTATTTCATATCCTAACTCTCTTAAACTCAAACACTAATATCAATTTGATTAAAAAAATAATTAATGGTATTGATTCGTCAAAATTCATGGTATTATTTCTGTACTTTTAGAGTATACGATACTTCTAATGATCCTAGTTAGATGGTGCTATATATTGATCAAGAATGAATCAGAGTTTGAGGCTTGTCACTTTCTAGTGCTGGAAACTCGGTCACTGTTTCTAATTAAATCGGAAACAACACCATTTAAATTGGTACGTTTGCAACCGAAAATCAAATTCCCTACAACCCAATCCAATAGTCGGTCATAAGGGGCCTGTGAAAAACCAAAAAAAAAAAAACAGAGAAACCGATGTCATTCCAGCCTATCCCAGACCCCAGTCTAACCCTATTTCACCAAAAATATGAGAAATCCTAATTTCCCCATCTAATCTATCGACTCTCGTGTCTCGGTCTCACTCTCACTCGTAGCCGCTGCTTTGCTGCTCCCACTGCATCCTGTCGAGTCTCGACGGTGATGACGAAGCACAACGTAGGGCGGTGAATGACAAAGTGGCTATGACGACCATGACTCTGGTCAGGGCCGACTTTGAGTGTGTGTCAGTCGGCCCTCCGGACATCGACTATGTGTATGACTAATTACTATTACAAATTATTAGATTTCGATTATAAATTTAAAACGATTCATGAATTGGATTTTGATTATGGGTCTAAAACAAAAATAAAAAAATTTAATTCGAAAAGTTAATGGAACGAACTAATCACGTGAGTCGAATACCTATTTTCTTATTAAAATGTTTTCAAACCACTTAACATAACTTATTCTTTGTCGGGTGTTTCCTAAATAGAACAAAAGAGGTAATTCATGATGTCTCATTATTATCATTATTATATTGTTTTTTTAACTTTCTTCATTTTCAGCTTTCCAAGAGGGAAAAGAATTCAATTTCGTTAATTAATTAAATAATTCGCATTGATTTATTAAACGTTAAACAAAATAGTTAGGTACAATGCAACCACCAATAATATAAATAAAAAAATAACTAAATCAATTATAATTCGCATTGACTTATTAACTATTCATGTGAGTGTTGCTATAGCAAGAAGAAACTTTTTGAAATTGAAGTTGTTCAAGTCTTATATGCACTCTACAATAACATAAGAGAGGCTTAACGAGTTAGCTATGTTAGCAATTGAGAATAACAATTTGGATGATGCAAAGATGGAAGAGCTAATACAGGATTTTATTTCAAATAATACTAGATGGTTCATGGTTGTTACTTTTTAAACAATGATAAATGATTTATTCCTTTTGCAATCACTTAAAGAACTTATGTATTTTTTTATTATTTAATATTTGTAGTTTTAATAAATTTACGGAAACAAAATTTAGGGCCACTGACTCGCTCCTACCGTCACTCTAGAAAATGGCCAAGTGTAACCACCTCCTAAAGCGTAGTATACGCTTTTTCTCTCTAAAACTCGGGGTCCTTCACTTTTGTCCTTCTTTTCCCTTAAGAAGCTTTCAATCGCGATCCCCGGTCTGAATACCCGGTCGGGTATTTTAGGCGGAGACCGGGGATTCTTGAAACGCACCGTCGCGGACAGGAGATTAATCCCCGGTCAATGTTAAGAATACACGACCGTGGATTTTTCCTTAATGCCCGGGCCCCCTTCTGCTTCTCAAACGACCAAAAGAGCTTTTCCCCGGTCTGCTAAGATTAATACCCGGCCGGGTAATTTTGCCCATGGCCGGGTATTTTGCTCCTCCAGCACACTTCTACTCAAACGTCCTCCTTTCGACCCGAAACTCGTTTCTTCGCCTCGATGCCAACGCCAAGCCCTGAAATATGACATAAACACACAACCTAGCGTGAAATCGGCTTAAAACACGAGAATCAACATCTCAAACTGCTCAAGAATAGGGGTAAAAACATGTGCAATTAACGGTCTATCAAATTCCCCCACACTTAACCGTTTGCTTGTCCCCAAGCAAACCTAACTCAAACCAATGCACCTCTCCAACCCTCTATAGCAACAAACAACCCCGGTCGTCGGTAGAGGATTTCCTAGATCATATAGCAGCTTACGAGGTCAACTGGTCTTCTAAGACGTTCCCTATCTCTCTCAATGCGAGTGCTAGACTCAAGCCAGGATCATGAGAAGAAGTAAAAGTAAGACAACCAGTTCATGGATAAAGGGACTCACACCATTCACGACCAAGGACTCATTGTACCGGGGTGCTCTTTCACTTCATTTCTTCGTTGGAACCCCTTTTTTGCACTTTCATTTACACTTCTTTTTTTTTTTCTTCATTCACTTGGCGGGGGTTCCAACTGCAGTCTTTTGCACGGACGACCCTTATTAGTCGAGAAAGAGCAATTTTTGTACATCTGGCGCTCGTCAGAGTACTTCTTTTAATTCCTTTTCCTCAACTCGTGTGGAGGGTCAATGAAATTAAGGGGGGTCGGAAGCTCTATCCGTGCCCTTAAAAACACATCCTCAAGTAGGCAAACCGTTCAACGGGTGAAATTTTTTACTTGTGCTAGAGACAGCTTAGCTTCACCTTGTAGGAGTACCCCCACTAAGGATCACTAAAATCTCTTCCAAAACCCGATTTTGTGCAATGAACGGTGCCACACACGTTGGGCTTACCCCATGTTTAAGATTTCAATGATTCGACAAGGAGGACCAAATGCTTTTCATTTCCCACATGAGCACCCTGTTCAATACACGAGTCCAGAACACAATCCAATCAGAGTCACCATTACCACATGAATTCAACGGTCTTAGCTCCACTGATTCACAAAATCAACTGCCACAGCAGAGAGCTAGATAGGAAAAATCTTATACTTCAACAACTTCCATAGTGTTACACTACCTCCCTAGGTTGCACATTACTATAGAGACTGTCAATTCAAAGCATACTGAGCAGGCAATTTGCAAGGAGACACGTACTTGGAGCTCTCAAATCGAAATTTGGACAGTGGACTAGGCTCCAAGCACACAAACAGATCTAATGCATTCAAAAGAGAAACATCCCCCCCCCCCCACACTTAAGTTCGACATTGCCCTCAATGGAGAAGAGGGAAGGATAAAGTGAACGATGTTACCGGTGTGCACAGACTGCATGAGACTGGAAGGGAACCAGTCTGAGTGAAGAGGATTGGAGAGGGGACCCGTCAGGGACAAATGCACAGCTAAAAGGAAAACAAAAGCTCAGCCACAATACGTTAGGTCCAGTTGTCAGCCCAACAGTACATCATCCAAAAGAAAAAGAAAACAAACCATGGTGGGGTTGCCTCCCCACAAACGCTTCTTTACCGTCTTTTAGCTGGACGCCCATGGTGGATACTCAGAGGGGTGCAGGAACAGGTGCCTCCAAGAGCGAATCCACATCGCTCTTGATGTACAGCTTCAGATGGTGGCCATGCACACGACGGGTGCAACCACCAACATTTGTCAACTCGACCTGGCCATCCGGCAGGATGCAAGCGAGTGAGTACTCGGATGGCCAGGGTGGTAGTGGTGCAGGAGATGGGACCAGATCATAGTGGTCGCCACCTTTCTTCCGAGCAGGCTTAGCCACCTGCGGTTTCGGCCGCCACTCCTCCTTGATCTTGTTTTTGGCGGTGAGGTTGGAGGAAGTGGCGGTGAAGGAGTGAGAGGGGGATCCTGCAAAACGAGAGGCATAGAAGGATACACGATAGGCTCGTGCACCTGGTGAGAAATAGCATGCATAGGTGCGACCGCATGCATAGCACAGTGATCCAATTCATCAAGCAAATGGGAGTGCTCCCCATCCTCAAACACAGAAAAAGTAGCATGTTCATTCCCAGCACGCAAGATCGGTTTATCACTATGCACATCAATAAGTACCTTGGCAGTGGCGAGAAATAGTCTACCCAAAATCAAAGGCACATCCACATCCTCATTTATATCCAGAATAATAAAATCAACAGGATATGTGAATGCACCTACTTTAAGAAGCAGATCCTCTATGATACCCCTAGGATGCACAATAGAGCGATCAGCTAACTGAATGCTCATCCTAGTAGCGCTAGGTTCACCTAGGTCTAGCATTTTAAATAGATTGTATGGCATGACATTAATTCTAGCGCCTAGGCCTGCCAAGGACTTTCCTACATGCATGCTGCCAATAACAAGAGGGATAGTAAAACTCCCTGGTTCTTTGGGCTTTTCGGGCAGCTTGTTCTGCAGGATGGCAGAACACTCCTAGCTTAGCATCACTGTCGAGAGATCCCCAAGTTTCTTCTTGTTGGTGAGGATATCCTTCATGAACTTGGCGTACTTGGGCATCTTCGACAGTGCCTCCACCAACGGTAAGCTGATGTTGACCTGCTTCAACATTGCCATGAACTTGGCAAACTCAGTCTCCAGCATGTCTTTGTGTAGGCGAGTGGGGAAGGGAAGCTGGGGTACATGCTCCTTAACCACTGACTATGGTTTGGGAGCCTTCTCCATCCCCACTTCTGCATCGTCAGCTGAAAGTGTTAAAGCGGGCAGTGGCTCTTTCTCCCTAGCCTGGGCGGGGGCATCAGTTGTTGTCTTGCCACTCCTGGTAAAGATGGCATCCAGCTGCTGGTGAGGCTCGCGAGGATTAGGGATGGTGGTGGCAGGCGGAGTTCCCAGTTCCCTGGTATTATTCTGGCGGGCTATTCCTCCAATCTAATTCTGGTCCAGCAATATGGCACCTTAGTTCCTATGACCTGCCTCCAGCGAGGCGATGTTCTGGTCGATCCTGGCAAAATTTGCCTGGCTGGTAGTCCTGAATGCCGCTAAAATGTTTTTCAGCTCGGTCATCAGATTATCTGGAGCTGGAGCTGGAGCTGCTGCTGGCTCGACATATTGGCGCTGCGGCTGCTGGAATGGCTTCCCCTGCTTAGGCTGGTAAGGCTGCTGCTGTGGAACTGGCTCCTGTCTAGCCTAGAAAGGCTGCATCTGCTGAAAACCACCTGCTGGTGATGGGAAACCAGGTGGTTTGGTGGTGTTCCTCTAACCTGCCTCCAGCGAGGCGATGTTCTGGTCGATCCTGGCAAAATTTGCCTGGCTGGTAGTCATGAATGCCGCTAAAATGTTTTTCAGCTCGGTCATCTGATTATCTGGAGCTGCTGCTGGCTCGACATATTGGCGCTGCGGCTGCTGGAATGGCTGCCCCTGCCTAGGCTGGTAAGGCTGCTGCTGTGGAACTGGCTCCTGTCTAGCCTAGAAAGGCTGCCTCTGCTGAAAACCACCCGCTGGTGATGGGAAACCAGGTGGTTTGGTGGTGTTGCCATTCCAAGAGATGTTGGAATGCTGGCGCCACCCCTCATTGTATGTATTACTGTAGGGATCAAGGCGCCGAGCATTGGCGATGAAGTCCAACTGCTCTTGGGGTGTAGATGACTCCTGCATAGCCTGACAGTCTTCCACCAGATAATACGAGCTCTCACACCACTAGCATTGAGCTACTGGTGTTCCGGCCAGACCTCTGCCCGGAATAAGACTATTGGGCTGCTTCAATGTCTCCACTAACTCAGCCACCTCCCGCTCTAGCCCGGACCTGGCCTCCATGGCGTGCACACCATGATCCTGGGAATTCCTGCCTCTAGTGCTCTGCCCCAGGAATGATCTCTGGCATCCAAGGTACTGATCATCTGGTTCAGTTCGGGTGGAGTTTTAGTGAGAATATCCCCTCCTGTGCATAGAGACTCAATCACCCTCTGGCTTTCTAGAGAGAGAGCATTGTAGAAGTTCCCCACGGTGAATGTATCACTGAACCCATGATGGGGACACTGCCAGAAAAACCCAGAGTACCGCTCCCATGCATCACGAAGTGACTCATCTGGCTCTTGGCGGAAGTGAGTGATCTCCCACTGGATCTCTGTGGTCTTCGATGCCGGATAGTACCTGTGCACAAACTTGTTGGCCAGATCGTCCCAAGAAGTGATGGACAATGGGGGCTGGGTCTCTAGCCACCTCTTTGCACCTCTTTGCATGCCCCGCCAGAGAATGGGGGAAGAGGTGAAGGCGGATTGCATCATCGGGTACACCGTTCATCTTGAACCCGTTCTTCAACTGCAGGAAACGGGAAAGATGCACCCTTGCCTCCTCATCCTTCAAGCCATGAAACCGGATAGAGGATGTAATGAGTTGAATCCAACATGGCTTGATCTCGAAGTTGTTCGTTGGGATGGGCGGATAGAGGATGACAGGGCGGATATCAGCGACCCGTGGAGTGTAGTAGTACTCCAAGGTGGGACCCGACGGCAGTGGTTGATGATGAACCCCATCTGCCTGGGGTATTGGGTTGTTCCCCAGGATCTGGTTTACCGGGGGAACCTGGAGAGGTATCCAGTCTATGCGCTCCTCCATAGCCAGTCTAGCTCGTTGTTGTCTCCTAAGTTGGCGACAGGTGCGTTCAAGCTCCGGATCCAACGGTAGTAAACCTCCCGACTGGCTACGGGTCATGCACTACCTGCACACAGTCAAGTAGCAAACCCGTGAAGGCACAAGTGGGACAAATCAAACAAAGAATGCTAAAAAGAAAAGCTAAATTAACAGAAACCACGTTTCTTCAACAACCTAGCCGTCCCCAGCTACGGCGCCAAAAAACTTGACTCGCTCCTACCGTCACTCTAGAAAATGGCCAAGTGTAACCACCTCCTAAAGCGTAGTATAGCGGGTTTGGGTTTTAATGTCAACCCGGGTCCTAAGTGTGATGACTGATGACTACTCCATGAGTTCTTATTATTTAGCAGTGAAAGTGTAGTGAAGGTCCAAACAAGAAAATAAGCAAAGCAGTTAAAGGTTGTTTTCAAGTTGAGAGAGGTCTCCCGGATATGGTTCCCCCTGGACTGCAGTTAAGCCGGATTGTAATTTACCAAGTTCAATTTCAATGATAGTTATACTGCGGGAGGTTCTTAAACAGTCTGCCGTATCGACTAAAGGTCTCCAGACCCTCTCAATCTGAGTCCCCAGCGGGCGACTAACCTCCACCGGAGTAAACAGATTGAGGCCCTAATGAACCAAACCTCTCGGTACAGAATAGTGAATTGACTCCTCGACTAAAGTCGTCAATTCACTACCTTCAATCAAGGGTGCTCTATCAACCTAGGCAGATATTCTCTTTCTAGGTTAAAGCAGAAACAACAGGAATTTGATCAGGATTCATGCCATTCAACAAATCAGACCTCAATTGAATATAATCATATCACTGAATTCGTACTTGGGTTCATACAATCAGACCTAACATACAAATCTAGGGTTCTTCATACCCAGGTGAATACGAAAGTTACTCCATAGAGAGAGATGGGAAATCTAGCTCAGATGCGGAAACCATACTGTGAAGGATGAGATTCTGCTTCTAGCACTCAATCAGCTCTTCTCCAAGCTCAAGCCGGGCTCCAATGGTGATGGAGATCGATCTAAGGCACTTGAAGAATCAGGTTTGTCACTTTCTCTCTAGGTATACGCTTTTTCTCTCTAAAACTCGTGGTCCTTCACTTTTGCCCTTCTTTTCTCTTAAGAAGCTGTCAATCGCGATCCCCGGTCTGAATACCCGGTCGGGTATTTTAGGCGGAGACCGGGGATTCTTGAAACACACCATCGCAGACAGGGGATTAATCCCCGGTCAAGGTCAAGAATACCCGACCGAGGATTTTTCCTTAATGCCCGGGCCCCCTTCTGCTTCTCAAACGATCAAAAGAGGTTTTCCCCGGTCTGCTAAGATTAATACCCGGCCGGGTATTTTTGCCCATGGCAGGGTATTTTGCTCCTCCAGCACACTTCAACTCAAACGTCCTCCTTTCGACCCGAAACTCGTTTCTTCGTCTCGATGCAAACGCCAAGGCCTAAAATATGACATAAACACACAACCTAGCGTGAAATCGGCTTAAAACACGAGAATCAACATCTCAAACGGCTCAAGAATAGGGGTAAAAACATGTGCAATTAACGGTCTATCAGCCACATTTTAAATTTTCGAACAAGACCTCCGAATATCATTGGACGGCCCTGACTCTGGTCCCATCTCTTGCCATCTGCCTCCCGTGAACCGACATCATCATCGATCTCCCTTCCTTCCATTCTTTCAGTCTTGTCGCCACCATCAAACGGTCTTGCTCATGTCATTTCTCCCGTCGACTAGTGTCGCCTGCCAACTCTAACTCTTCGATCTGAGCCGTCAATCTGCTAGTCATGTCATTTAGTGGTTTTGCTGTCAATACAGTTTCTAGGTTAAAACTGGACCAAATTGTGTTGCTTCCAATCTGGTCTTGGTCAAAACCGGTTACAATCCAACCTCGTCTCCGATTATGGTTGTGGTGCGATTTCGACCCTGTTAACCAGATCAATCATGTCATGTTTGATCGAACTGGACTGTTTTCTACCCTTACTTACTTCTAATGTGTAAATCCCAAATCCTAATTATTTAAATCCAAACCTCCAAATTAATTTAATGAAAAACAATATAATTGGTGAATCTGATTAGTCGAACTTTAGCGGAATGGAATACATACAACGGCTAGAACACCCGGAACAACTTTTAATTACCGTGTGTATATATATCATGATCGGCTGGCTGATAATGAAACGGATGATGGGTCAATTTTTGGGAACCATATAGGGAAAGTATTTTTTAAACAAGCTCAGTTTGTAGACAGTATCTTCAATTCGTTAGAGTTGACTTTTTTTTATCACCTCTAGCTCATAATGTGTGTATTATATAATATAGAGTACAAACGAAAGTATACCAACGACAAAATCCAACAAAATTACAAGCTCAATGCTTCCTTGTTCGTAAACAGTATATATACGGTGATGACAGCAGCAAAATAGACTGCTGGTCTTAATCCCACATGTGACCAAAATCATTATATATGTTGTCAACCGCGAGAACACAATCTGGATACCAAAAAAAAGAAAGTTGCCAACCAGACCTGTTTAATGTTTATACACAAAATTACAATGTACAATAGTTATTGTGTATACTTACTTTCTATTGGGTCTAAATTTGTCCCTAAACTTTAAATCGTAATAACTGTCTCTTGATGTATTATTGATATTATAACGGTTAGAGTTGAGTAATGGTTAATGGAGTGATACTGATAACTGATGTGTCAACATGGCATGTTCGCTGACTTGAGGCGGTCCAACTAAATTTAATTTATGATTGAACAAATTAACGAAAACTGTGATGACTTATTTCGTCACGTTTTAAAGTTTATTGATCCATCTGTCATAAATATCGAAGTATAGTGATTAGTGTCAGTGACCATTACATTTTGGTACCAAAAGAAGTGAGTGAGTTTTTTTTTTTTTTTCACTTCTCTTTTTTGGTTGAATTTGTGAGAGCTTTCTTTGAAGGCAAGAAAGGGATTCAATATAAACATGTTGTCATGTTCAGTTTTATATGTTTTCGAATAATCTAATTGTATTAGATGAAAGTTTTAAGTTAATTTTTTAATATTAACCGTTGATCTCAATATATTATTTTATCAACAATCAGTTTATTCTAACGATATATTATATATTGTAATCAAAATATTACACAAACATATCATACGACGTTATTGATAATCTCATTGCAAATCCAAAAGTTTATGAGCCGTCTCAATCAGCCTTAAACTTTTCCACATCACATTGTTTTCAACATCTCGATGGGAGTCGAAATTATAACACTAATAGCAAAGCAAGTCCAATTAGTGATTCGGGTTCTTCTCTTATCAATTTGAGAAATAAAGAATCATTAGCTAGCTAGGGTTTAAGTTTCTTTCTCAATTAGTCAATTTAACTCTCTTGTTCCTTTTAAGTATGGTATACTTGAAGTACTCAAATAACAACCTCGAATAGCAACATATATACATTAATAGGGTGGTTTTACCTAACCTAACATATTCATGCATGGTTCGATTTCTCCTAGGTTCTTAAGATTTTGACTTGTATGGTAATAAGTAATAACTAATAATATCCATTATTACTAAAACGACTAATTTACTTATTTTAGCTAGCTATATACGAACTATCAAGTTCATTCATGTACGTGTTCAATGGAAATCAAATACCTACCGTAGACAGAAGCGACAAAGTTTCACAATGACATATATTTATTTTCAACTCTATAATTACGACTGATACTTTGATTTTAACCGTGAGTTATTCTTCTCCTTTGATACAAAAAATTATTCATGCCTTACGTTCCGTTAGAAAATTACTCAGTGGGACTGAGAATTTTTCAAAATCTGGAGTGAAGGTACAGAAAGAAAACCTTCCAAAATTTTGTAGACTGAAAATGACCCATACTAAAAAGCCAAGAGGCCAGAGAGCAAAGACTAATTAAGCTAGATGGAGCTTTTGTTTCTTATATATACACACGCATTGTGATAGTTTGGGGAAAGCCAAGGAACAGAAACAAAGTATATGTCCTTTGATATCTCAACAAATGAAGCAAAAGAATTCTGGTGCTGCATTAAATGTTTGCACATGCATGCAACGATTTAAAACCAAAGAATCTTGTTCATGGTCCCTAGCAATATCAATATATGCATTATACTCTATTCTTCCGTTACAAGCATTCCAATCACAACTCCATCTTCACCTTTTTGTTTCACAATTGCAAAACCAACCAGGCACCGTTGATTGTTGAATGAGGAATCGTAACAGATTAAGTTGATTCATCAGTTGTTTCGTTTTGATATATTTTTATCAAATAAACTCGTTTGTCAATAAAAATTTTGGGTAGAGCAATTTGGTATGGTGAATTTCAAATTGATCCATTTTAAGTGAAATCCAATTGTTTGGAATGTGACGGATGATTTGGGTTTCCTCATTTTTATCAAATGAGATACTTAACAGAATTGTCTCGTGTCATAACACTAGAAAATTATACTTAGTTACTCAAATAATTGGGTATTTCCCCCTAAAATCGAGACAATATGATCAAGTGAGATAGTATTAATTCATCTCTGGTTTTGTACCCCATCAATCCTTCCTCTTATTCAATTTCCTTATGCCAATTCCTTTGTTGTGGATGTGTTAAAATTGTTAGCTTTGATGTAACTTTCACTTTTACCTTGATCACTATTGTTATGCATCTCTGCTATGTTGACATCGCATCTTATTATTATGGATTTTTCGTTTTAGTAAATCTAACTCTTGGGTGTAATCAAAAATTAATCTCGAATTTAGTTAACCAGTAATTAATTTGACTATATATAGCTATTTTTGACACATTCGACGTTTTGTGTCGAATGGAAACAAGACCCTTCCTTCCCTGAATTGCATCCAGCTTGTTCATAATTCACAGGACATTTCAATCTAGGTCTCAAGTAATTGCAACAAGTAGAGCTTATCAAGAGAAAAAAAGATCATTTTCACCTGCAGTGTGGCACATCTGATACTACGTAAAAACGTTATTCGCTTAATATATAACTTAAATTGTTTGTAGATATGTATTCAATACCTTAACTGTAAACATATCCTCCTTCTAGTAACACACTTTGGATGTGGCATAAAACTGAAAGGTCTCGTTGTGGTTGTTTGATTCGTATCTCAATGTACGTGCTTATCGTTGAAAATAATACTTAGTAGTGTGCAATGGTCCGGTCCGGACCATACCAAATTAAGGAGAGTCGCGATTTAATATTAAGATACCTCTATGGACCAAGAAGCGAACCAACAGTGCATTCTGTCTGTCTACTTTGGTCAGTCAATTTTTCTTCAATATTTACAAATTTCGGGGGTTCCAAGGACCGAACCATATTATACTCGATTCAGTGTGATCAGGTTCAAGCGCCGATTTGGTCCGGTACGAACCGAAATGTTGCACACCCCCAACCTACAAGGTTAATGTTGAAAGTATGCATGTTGATTTCTTCTTAAAACAACTTCTTGGGTACGTAGTAATTATCTTTTAGTACGTACTTTTTCTTTCTAACAACAACAATAATAATAATAATCATCTTGCTTAGCGAGGCATGAAATGATTAAGCTGATTAGAAACATGCATAAACATTGGATGATGAAAGAAGGGGTGATGGGTGAGATATAGTTATCTTTCTTTGCAAAGTGGTCCAATAATACCAAAATCATGAATATTGGGACCATATTGAAAAGGATGGCTTAATTGGGCCAGGGGGTGATGGGTTTTCACGTATTATTATTACTGACCACAATAATCATGACTTAATTGGTCTTAGCATGTTTCAATGTTAATATATGGCTTTGTACACTCTCTATATAATCATTCATCATGTTCCCTAGCTACCTCATGGACTAGCTAGAAAACCATATCATTAGTAGTGTTAGGGTGTAGCTCGGATGAGTTTGTTTACTATCAAGATTCAAGAACGTTACTCTTTGTGTACCAAATTATTATTCATGATTTAGTTAGTCGCTCGCTTTCAAATAGTGTGTTCTTTGTTAAAAATTGTTTAGTATCAATAACTTGAGCTGTTGGGAGAGATTCAATAATGGATCAAAGACCATTTGCTAACACACCCCTAAAAAAGTCAACTAATATAAACTTGGCAAGTGATTTATATCAGGCCATCATAATTCGAACACAAATCCTCTCTGTCAACCATTATCAAGTACTTATTGTTTTCCCTAGGAGACCCACCCTAGCATACTCAATTCACAAGAATTAGATAATAAATTTTGCTATTATTAGAGACGTATTATTAGATATGGGTTACAATACAAAACTCAGGGACTGTAAAATCTTTGTCTTTACCATCCATGATACAAATCATGCCACCACATGATATGATCCTATCAGGGCTGTATAATTTGTACTGTAGATGATAAGATACAATATTTATCGGCTTTGAGGTTTTGGATATTGTACCCCCATCATTTCTTATATTATTATTGTTTGACTTGAATCAATGGCATTCACCAATTAATAACCTTCCTTAAGACATTTAGACTCGAGCCAGTTGTGGAACAGAGACTTCATAATAATAAGATGAAAGTACTTTCAATCAAATGATCGGATTCTTGCAACTTCTCTTTAGTTAATCTATGTTAGTTACTGGAAGTTGGGAAGTATATGCTTCAAGATTCTGATTCCCACCACAATCACAGCTAATCGTCGACAAAACAAACAATCTAAAAGTGCAGCCCAATGCTGTCGGACGGGCTTTTTATCCATCTATTCTCCAAGAGGCTTCCCTACGATGCCCATTACATAGATTAGGATATCTAACCATCTAGCCCTGATCCGGCCCATGTAGTGAGTAGTGACAAATATTTAAAGATTGTGGTGCTGAATGCTTGCTTAGTGCTTAATCAAGAATTAGTCACACGGAAGTAGGCAACAATTATACTAGCTCACTAATAACATTACTAGACACAAAACATCATTACAATACAGAACCAAATTAGATAATTGTCCCATCCCACATGTGATTTAATGATTTTTTTTCACACTTTTTTCAGCCATTTCAGAATCAACATTACTCAAACACAAGCGTTTCCTTTCCATGCGCAACAAGAAGTTGAACTCATTCTACTTTTGACTTAGCATGCAGCAGAGTGCAGACCAACAAGCAGCTTCTTCATCCTTAATTCCTTGACTTTGAACAGAATCGAATCTCATACTAATGTCTTCTTGCCCTGTGGAATGGGAGGGTAAAGATCTCTGGACAGTGGCATTGATCTCATGCAGTATAACTCATCATCATCCTCTTCCTCCTCCTCGATCAACTGGTTCCTCTGAAGAGCAGCATTGCTACAATGCCTACTCCAAGTAGCCGCCTTCAGTTGTTTCGCCTTGGTTGATTCCGTGAGGCTCATGTAGCTCGGCGGCTGCTGCTGCTGCTGCTGCTTCTCGCTACAACTCTGCTGTTCTTGATCAACAGATGTAGATGAATTTGTTGACAGGAAGCTGGTTTCCTCGTAGAGTGTCTCAGAACTCAGGGTTGAAGATGAGCCATTAGTACCATGATTATGATGATGAACCACCATGGGAGGTGTTGGTTTGGCTGAGACTCGAGTGCTCATATTGTTCTTCCTCACCTTTACCGACGAGGAAGGAGGAGGCTCATGGTGCTTGAGCTTTGAGGAGCAAGTTGATGATGTGTACATGTTGTCAGCACTTTTTCTTGACAAGAGAGGTTGTTGTGGTTGTGGTGGTTGCGTAGGAGAGACCTCTAGTGAATCAGCTCTTGCATGGCTGTGGCTGCTGCTTTCCTCCATCAACCTGCCCTCCCATGGCTTTGCTGCCATCCAACGGTCGAGCCAGGTCCATCCGAGTGGGTTGTATTCATCCCCCTTTTGATGATGCTTGGGGGGGACGATTGGCTGCTGCTTAGAATTGCTGCCGGTCTTCCTACCCGGGCTTGGACATGTTTTCACTGCCTGCAACTAACATTGAAAAGATTGAAACATTCAACCCAACAACCATATATGGAGCAAAAACTTATAACAAACTTTTAAATCGACGGGTTATGTAAAAGCAGAAAGTACGAGATAGCTACAAGCTTTCAACTTGGTAAATATGACAATCTAAGATTTTGCATGAAGTATAAAACCTATGTAAATTCAAAATAGTAAACTCGAACCACAGCTAGATTTATACTTATTGAAGTACACTATTCCAATTTAGCATAGGTTTCATCATCAACTCCAGAGAAGAGATTTCGACTACCATGATATCCTTCCAATTGATTGATATGTTCTACCTGTTGGGATAGGGCATATGCAATAGCTCTTTCTCTCTTGAGAGCTCCTTCTAGCCTCATTTGCAACTTTGTTCTGACTTGATCAACTGTTCCAGGACTGTTACACCAACCTTTCTGCAAATTTTCGGGAACAAACAAGATATCAATGTGAAGGGGACAATTGATCCAAGAGCATTTGTTTTGGTTTGGTAAATCAAAATCTATGGTCTTGATTAATTACCTCAGCTTGCTTAGTGGGATCAGCATGGTTTCTATAAGCATCCAGCATCTGCTGGACAGCTTGCCCTTCTGACATTCCCACAGTTGTTGCCCTAACTCGAGCCTGAACTCGAACTAGAGCTTGCATACACCTTAGTGTCACTGCAGCTTGCTTTCGAACCTGCCTGCCGCGGAATATGGCTTGAATTCTAACCACTGCTCTTAAAGCCCTCAATGCCCTCCTTGCCTAAAAGATGTTATCAATTCACACATATATAAGGTGGATAACAGCACAATTCATGTTAACTTTGAGAACAGTAGAATTTTTAGGAACACTTTCCTACTGTTGTCACAAAAACCAGTAAAGACTTCAACTTGATAGTCCAGAACACAATAATTTCACTGCTTTGGAAACCCAATACTCCACTAGAGCCCTAAAGTCTCAGCATGCAACCAAATTAGTCAAATTCTGTTGGAAGGTTTAGGTGAAATCATACCAAAGTCTACACATTGTACTGAAATAGTAACTTGATGGGAGCGATTTCGGAATTTGCAACATGCAAATCCAGTTAAGGACTTCAACATAACCCTAACAGGCCCTAAACTCTCAAGGACCACCTAAACAGTATCAAAGTTCTGAACTTTGCACTAAATACTGAAAACATTTTGAGTTTACCAGCAAGCCTCTGAAGGCGGTTTGGATTCGGATGGCAGCCCATTCTTTCTTGACCGCAATGAAGTCCTTGGCCGGAGCTCTGGCAACGGTGGCCATGGCGACGGTGAAAGAGTCGTCGTTTGAGAAGGAAGTAAAGTTGTTGTACTCATCGGATTGAACCACCCTTTTGAAACCCTCGACGGACGGAGAAGAAGAAGAGCAAGCAGAGGAAGCAGATGACGAGGGATGATTAAACCCTTCGGATGAGCTTCTCCACAGCTTCCATTTCTTCTTCCCTCCTCCCTTCCCATCTCCTCCTCGCTTCTCCTGAAGATAACAAAAAAAAAAAAGCAACGGAAGAAAACGAAGAATTAGTGATCCATTTCGTTTCAAAAATTAGAGTTAAGAGATTGCTCTGTTTTCCGGAGCTAGAGCTTACGAGGTCGGCGGCGGAAGAAGGGATCTTTTTGAGAGGAATCAGCGATTTGAGCCATTTCCCTGAAGCACCCATTGCTTGGAAATGGATTGGGTTCCTGTCGAATTGGGAGTCAAAGCGTTGAGGATCGAGCAGAGAAAGCTTTTGGGGGGAAGAGAGAGAGAGAGAGAAGCAGAGAGGCGTGTATGTGCTTGTAGGAGATCAAGACAAAAAAAGGACGAGGGCTAAGTAAACGAGGACGGTTTGCTGGTGGAGCGAGGAAGAAAGAGAGGGAGAGAGAGAGAGGGATGACAATACAGAATTTGAAATTTGAAATCTTGAATTGATAAATGTAACGGATATATATTGGAATTGGAAATGGATCGTCTCTTTTTGAAATTATGACATATTACTATATTGAATTCTTTGTTTTCTGTCTTTTTAGGCAAATGTTGGTTACTTCAACTGCATTTGCAAAATGGTAAATGAATTGATTGTTTAACTAGAAAGATTGTTTATTGGAGTTCAAGTTGATAGTTGTTTTATTGATAGGAAAAATGAACTATGCTTAAATATAAAATATCAAGTTAATAATTTTTTTGATAAAATATCCAGTATAGTTTTATATTTTTTGACTACTAGTTCAAAATTCAAGCCAATGTTTGTAAAACCGTATTGTATTGGTAGTCGTATGAAATGGATGAACCACAACTAAACTATGATTTAAGTAAAAAATTGTTTATCACTAACTTTTTCGAAAAACCTTTCAGCGTGATTTTACGATTTTTATTAAAACACAAGAATATGGGTGGCAAAAATTAACTTTAAAAGCTTACAAGTAATAAATTGAATTAGCATAACCTCTTTTTGCTCGTTGAATCAGTTCTTCACATTAATAAAACAAGTCTGATACAACTACCTTGGGCAAAAATCCAAGGGGGTAAAATAGAATGAGAGGACAACCCCCTCTCATTCCCACTCAACTCTATTCGATATCAACAAAATTAAGGACCAAAACCTAGCAACTGTAAATCATTCTTCGCATAGCAGTTACAAAGACTCAGGAGCCGTAAATTCTGCAAAATTAAATTGCCAACCAGTGCAGTATGGCCAGCATCACCATGAATTCTCTTACATCGTTCCCTCCAAATACCTGCAGCACACAAACACCAAATCCAGCCCACCATTCTACCTGCAACATAACCTCAAGGGGTTTGCGCTAATAATATGAAGGAATGGTTTTGTTAAAAAAAAATTGATATGTAGATATGAGAACATTCACTGCACTCTATATTTGAATCTTGGGGTCAACAATAAAAAAAATGAATATACTTCCTACTAGATAAAATTAAATAAGAAAATAAAGAAAGATGATGGTGTTATCTATCTTAAAACTATATTAAGAAGTAAAAAAATCAAACTGATCTAAATATGTGTTCTATCAGAATTTGGTAACGATATAAATATCAATTTACAAACATTACATCTAATATGAATCCAATATTGTGAACCAAATATATATATATATATATATATATATATATATATACACTTCTAATTAAGATGTCCCTTCAGACAAATGTCAAATGCAAATACTACTCTCTACAACAGCCTTATCTGTTTTGTCTTCTTCTCCTTGTCATAATGGGCTTCCCCAAATGGGCAAATCCCGGGGCTTCTTGTGAGTTACTCCGTATTGGACATGTGAATGTGGGCTTTTCATCCACAAACAGCCAATTTCAAGGCCTAAACTCTACTTTTTTTCTTCTTCTTCTCTTTCTTTCATCCCCTTCTCTTCTCTCTTCCGAATATTCCCCTGAACAAGCAGCCTCTCCTAACAGAAGAATAACAAAACGAGAAATCGCTTGGAATTCGATCACCTACCAATCCAGCCAGCCAACCATTTTCCTCCCATTGAAACTCAAGTGATTGGCCGCCGTCGAATCAGATTCAGAGAACTCCGGCCACTCCCCTACAATTGGCGGAAACGACACCTACCAAATCACATTCTGCAACTGGTACTACATCACGACTACTATTCCTATCTGATTCAGTATCTTTTGATGATTTATTTATTTGGGTTGTGAGTCCTTTGCACAAGTATTCTATATCGCGATCAATTATGATTCCGATCGTATGCTAGTTGTGGGGGGTCCTTTATGCTTCAATTATTACGCACTGCTGAATCTTGATTCAATCTAGTTCTGCAATTTCAATCTGTACATATGGGATTTGACTTATCTGATTTGTTTATGAATTGAAGAAGGGAAGCATCCAAACTTCATTGAGAAGGCTAAGGAAAAGATTGACAAGGTAATCCACTCCCCAAAGCATACCAAGGAAACTCATGGAACAAGCAATGACATTGTTGAGAAGACAGAAATTGATGAAGTGAGAGGGCCAGGAGTGTTTCAGAGGGCCAAGGAAGAAATCGAGGCCCTCGTCGAGACGATTCATCACAAGAAGGAAAAGGTAGGAAACCACTCCCCAACTCACACTAAGGAAACTCATGGAACGAGCGATGACATTGATGAGAAGACCTCCATTGATGAAGTGAGTGGACCAGGAGTGTTTCAGAGGGCAAAGGAAGAAATCGAGGCCCTCGTCGAGACGATTCATCACAAGAAGGACAAGGTAGGAGACCACTCCCCAACCCACACCAAGGAAACTCACAAGAAGGACAAGGCAGGAAACCACTCCCCAACACACACCAAGGAAACTCATGGAACGAGCGATGACATTGATGAGTTCACATCGGTCGATGAAGTAAAAGGTCCAGGGGTGTTTCAGCGGGCAAAGGAGGAGATCGAGGCCCTCGTCGAAACAATTCATCCGAAGAAGGAGAAGGATCATCACAAGTCATCTTCCACATAATGTATGGAAGTTGGAAGGTTTGACAAATATTTGGTTGTGTTATCATCCTTTGGGTATAAGGGTGAGAGATTGATCATGTGCATTCAACGATGACCATTGTCATTTGAAAACATCTGCTGAATGGATTGTAATATGATGATTCACCATTGTAGTAATTGCTCTTCTTTCTTGTGATACCAATGCTCTATTCAGATATGGATGTTTGCTATTGGTTCTTCATCCAATATAAAAATAATTGCTCATTTTTTCATCAAATTCATTTCGTCAGATCTCAGGGCATATGTTGATCTTGCGTTCAATGCTTTCCCCATAGCCGTGACGTCGTCTTTTGATCATCATGTTGCATTTTCATCCCATGACATGCACTATAGATATGATTCATTTTGTGGAACTGTTTATTAGCTATGTAATAAATTTCCATCTTTCCAGAAAACAGAAAGAAGGCTGAATAGTATTGATATGACAGGCGTCACAGGCACAAAAATTGATAACTGATGAGTCTCCAAGCAGTTATCATACCAGGGAATTTCATTTCGATTCAATGCATACAAAGGACAAAGCCATAAAGAAATGCAGCAGTAATAGAGCAATACCGTTATTAATTAGTTACAAAGGAGGAGTGCACTGAAGAGTGCAGATTGTGGGAGGAAGTTATAAAGCATTTATGTCCTCAATTTGATTGGAGGCTGGAGCTTGAGAATAAGACTTTGTTTTACTATTTCTTTTTCTGTGTGCTTTTGTCCAAACTCCAAAGTGTGCTTGCTTGCTTCACAAAGAAATCATAGCTGATGAAATGGCAGCATAGCATAGGTTTGTAGGCTGTGGGCAGTAGTCAGGTAGGAAAGCTGTAGTGCATTTACTGTTGCAATATATGGTGTCATGAAGATGTGAAAGGTGCTGCCTTTAGTTTAGGGGCCTTTTTTCATTTCTTTTCCATATCAATCTCTTTTGGCCAAGTTCAAAGTAGATCAATTCTGGTCCATGGTCTTTTGTTGTTTTTCTTTTGTCCGGACAAATGGCAGTTTTGATGGGAAGCATGGCACAAGACAAAATGCTTGTAAGAAGAAATTTCTTTTGTAGGTGAGAAGAATAGGGTCCCTGTAATTGGGACTGTACGGTTGCATCAGAATGAATGATCAAATCATTCTAATCAAAACAACACAAATATCAATGTATAGCAGCAACACTTCTGGACGTGTTACACAACAATAATTACCTTCTTCTTTTTCTCGAGTGCAGTTTTAACAGTTTTAACGTTAAACACTCATCTGTTAAACCTTTTGTCTTGTAATTAATTCACTTCTGTTCTTGATGATCCAGATCCAGTTATATCATGACTGATTTTCTGGAGCTTTCATTCCCACAGAATCATTACCAGATCAGCCACTTTGTATCTCAACAGCAGATCCAGGAAAAGACCAATCAATGAAAAAATGGTAAGACGAGAACAAGTGAAGCTTTGTTCTTTATGGTTTTTTGCTACCTTTTTGGTGTGCATTCATTTACTTGCCATTTTCCTACAACAGTCCAGAAATCATCATCATTAGTCAAGAGGGTAGGCGGCTGCCTCTCTTTCTACTTAAAACCCACCATGGATCCCAAAACCATCACTGCTTACTCTGTTCTTCTTCTTGTATTAGCTCTGCAGATGAAATTGGTCTGTTCCACAAGTAGGCCTCTTGCAGCTAATCAACCAGGTAAGCAAGCTGTCTCGTTTTGACGGTTATTTTTTTCTTCTACTTCATGTAAATCACTGGCCAAAAAAACTTCCTTCAACCCTCTCATCCTTTGATTGTTGTCTTCACCAGTGACTAATCAACAACCATCACAGGCTTTCCTGGGAGCAGAATCCAGAACCCCTTCGAGCTTAAATCAGGTAATTTCTTGTTTACCTGGCAAAACCATATGCTTCTTTTCTTTAGCATTGATATTTCAGCTTACCCAAGAGAAAATGTGGGAACTTTTCTGCAGGGGATTGATGAGGAAGCTTATTACTCAAAAGGGTTTGGGAAAATAGGATCAAGCCCTCCAAGTTGTGAGCACAAGTGCTATGGGTGCTCACCATGTAAAGCAATTGAAGTGCCCACAACCAGCAGAAGCCACAACCATGGCCTGAGATTGAGCTATGCAAATTATGAGCCCGAGAGTTGGAAATGCAAATGCGGCCCTTCTTTCTACAGTCCGTGAAAGAGAAGAGATCAGACTCTCAGGGATTCCTGATTTGGGGGAAAATATGAATTTCAGTTAGATATAGGCACATATATAGATTTTTAATTGTGTCTAATCGGTTATGTTTTGAGTGTTGTATGTGTAGGAGATTACTCTGTTTCTGTTGGTGTACAAATTTGGATTTGCCTATTGTCTTTATTATTTGAGTGATTAGGATATGGAAAAGAAGTTTTAGGTCATTTGTAATATTGCACTCTATGAAGTTCTCTGTTTTCGAGCATGTTTTTGGCATAATGTAAAACACATCAGAGTATTTTTCCCCCTTTGTTAAAGCACCACCTTTCTACAACAGTGATCCTCCTTGTCAAGGTGATCGTGTAAAATATAAAAATCATTATTCATAGAGTACAATTAACCATAAGGAATAATGACTAATTGTTTTATTACATAGATTTTTTAAGGCAAGCAATTGTCCCAGAAAACAGTTCCAGTTGCCAACCTCTAACCTCATGCTAGAAGGGAAAATTGTTTGAATTTTATTTTATATATATATATATATTAAGGTAAATCACGATTACTGTTCACTAAGATAGCACAACTAAGGGGTCGTTTGCTTGTTGGATTTGAAAAATGAGTGGTTTGGGCAACAAATACCTTGGGATTTATGATGGATTTATTGAATTATAGATTTGAAAAGTCTAGTGTTTGCATGGTATATTTGTGATGAATTTGTTACATAAATAACTAAGCATCAAGGATTTACAAATCCCAAACCAATATGTGGGATTTACAAGTCCGTGGGGTCCACGGATTTGGTTCCAAAACAAAGACCAAATTCGTGGACCCCACAAATTTAGCACCCATCGACAAATAATGGACTTGTGTTAAATCCATCAACCTTGGAATTTGGGTAATTCATGACCCAAATCTAACAAGCAAACATCCCCTAATTGTATGGAATACTTGATTGTTGGATTGGAAATGTTGGATCCAATGTTTATTGGGATTTTGATTTATTATGTATGATGTAGTATACTTGCTACTTGTTAGTACTATTTGCAAAAGGACGATGCTTAAGTTTAGTCTGTTGGTGACTCACATTTTATGCATATTCTAAGACTAGGTCCCATTTATTAGGAGTTTGAATGTCATAATCATCGTACTTTGGTCGTTTGAAGTTGTTTTCATGTTGATTCCTAAGACTTAGCATGATGTTATTTGGTTTTTGGATATTTGGCTCGTACCTTGTTCATTCCTATTCTATTTTAGGTTAGGTTATTTTTTTCTTTTCTAATCTCCATTTCAAGCATGATAAGAAAGGAGTGTACCAAGTTTCGTGACAATTAGAAGTTCAAAGGTTGAAAAGAAGACCTAGGGTCAGGTCACTACCAGACCCAAACAGTGGCCAAGTTCACGACCAATGTTTACGGCTTTGAAATTGATTTTTGGTCCGTGAACACAGTGAGTCAGCGACGATGAGATCAGGAGGTCTCACGACTAGCCTCATGTTCATAAAGGGACAGACCACTGCAACAAGTCACAGCCATGAGAATTGTTCATGACTGTGAACTCAGGTGAAATCTGCCAATGAACCTGCTCACGATCGTGACCCATGCAGTGAGCAATGAAAGTTCAGAGGAATCGACAAAGATCACGGTCGTGAACTCATCCAAACCTTAGGTCATGATATTTGACATGTGAACTGGTTGAGTATTTTGAACACCAAATAAAGAGAGGAAGGGTCTCCTTAAACCTAGAGTGAGAGCTGGTTGAAGGAGGAGTAAAGCATGAAGATTTCAACTATTGTACAAAAGATTCTTGAAGAATAGAAGGAGGATTTGAAAATTGAAGAGCCTCCCAAGATGAATCCTCCTCCCCCTCACTCAATTTATTCTTCCCTTTCATCAATGGGCTAAAACCGCTTAGTACACAAGTAAGTTGAACCCTAACTCATGTAGATGATTATTTAGGAATGAAAGACTATGCATGAACCTAATTTCCTATTATGACCTAAATTAGTGAACATATATTAGGTCAAGACTAGAACCCACATCAAGTAATATGAAATTTTAATTGATGACCATTGAACTAAAGTTCCATTTTTCTTTGGACTTGTTTTCAATTTGAAATCTAAGCTCAATGCTCTATGGATTAGTTGGTTGCATGGCCATTGAACCAAGCAGTCACCTAGGATGTGCGTATAAGTGCATGACCATTGACTTAGATGGTAACCTAGAAGATTCTTGCATCATAAGGATTGGGGGAAATGAATAGAATTACATCCACTCGATTGCATGTTAGGGTTCGGGGATATGAATCCCAAGTTCCTCATTTCTCTCTCGAGTTAGTCTTTAATGGAAATTTAGTTCCCTTCATATTATTTAGTGTAACTCATCAACTAATCAATCGTTTAGATAGTAGCAAAGCTTCAATGTAGCAATATAATCGATGCCCATGGGAATACGACCTTAAAGGTCAACCATATACTACGCCACTCGATTGAGGTGCACTTATCTTGGTTGAGTGAAGTAGAATAGTCTGAATGACAAGTTTTATAACCTTTTTCTATTGAGACACATCAAGTTTTTAGCGCCACAGTCGTGAAATAATTAGGTTATTTGTGAAAAGGGTGTAGTTACTAGTTTAACTATTTACTTTCTTGCACTTTATCTTTGTTGTTTGTTTGTGTTTAATACCCATTTTTTCATTCAAGAGTGTTTTCTCAGTTTGTGTAGTTATACTTATAACACATGTGAATAGAATGGGTGACCAATATTTGAGGATATCCAATATCAATCAAACATACGAAGGGCCTCATTTTTGCTATAAAGTTGAGCGTAATGACCATGATTCAATCAAGCATTCAATTTCATGGTTTGAATGATGAGGAACCCCACACTCATGTATAAGAGTTCATCAACTTCACCAATGGAATCAAGATGGTTGAGATTCATCAAGAAGCTATTCGGCCAAGGGTGTTCTCATTCTCATTGAATATGATAGCTAAGAAGTGACTTTCCAACCATCCATCCCTCTCCATCTTCTCTTAGAAGGACTTCTATGAGAAATTCATCAACATCTACCTCTCCCTTCTTTAAAATCATCTCAACTAAGAGGGAAAATCTTCAAATTTTCCAAGGAGACGAAGAGCCTTTACATGAGGCTTGAAAGAGGTACAAAACCCTTCTCCTCAAATGTCCTAACAATGGTTTTCAAGATTGGCTTCAATTGATTTTTTTTATGAAATGGGTTTAGGGGTGAGTATAGAGAACCCATTGGCACAATCAGACGATGAACATATAGAAACTAAGCTCTGGATCAAACTTGTGATCTCTTTGAAGAAGAAGCTTTGAGTTAGCGAGATTGGGAAGATGGAAGACAAAGCAAGACTTCTATGAATGGATAAATGCTCATCACAAACAACTCACCTTACTTTCCTCATGAAGCATATTGAGTATCTAACAAATTATATTGAAGAGTTGAATAGCCACAACAAAAGGAATGGAGTGATGTCCCAACCAACTGTTATAGAGCAAGTCTATATAGTGAGAACCTTCAATACCGAGAACTCAAGTTCTCTTCAACAAACAAGTCTATATATCAACAATAAGTCAATGAAGCTTCTTCATCTTCAATCCACCAAGAGTTGAGCTTTAGAATGGAGAGGATGGAAGTGATCATTGGCCAGTTTGTGCCAACATGTAGAATGAGGTTAGAGTTCCTGGACAAGTTTTTTGATAGCACCAATCAAAATGTTAAAGCAATTGAGAAAAATTAACAACTTCCAAAAGATTCTCTTGAAAATATGAGTGCTCAAGTTGAAAAAATTGCTCAAATTTTTATGGCAAAGCTGAGTGTTGCATCTTTAAATCACACAAATCCACTCCCACAAGTAGAGACTCATGCCATTACTCTTTAAAGGGGGGAAGGAAGTTCAACTACTCGAGAAGTCGGTTGAAAAGCAAGTTCCTCGCCAAAAGAAGTCGGGGATTGAATTATCAAGACATTTGAGGAGTTGAGGGAAGACCCACGGAGGAGAAGCGGTTGAAGAAGGGAAAAGAGAGTGGGTGGTGTGGATACTTTCTACTTTCAGTTTGGATTAGGTGGCGTTGGGTCAAAATACAAAATCTTTTAATAATTTTAAGATGAAATGGGAAATTTACGAATTATCAAGTAGTCAACCCAATGGTTAACCCGACTTTATTTGAAATCAATGAGAAAAACGGGCTTCAACCCTCGCGGGTCAACCCGTGACAAGGTTCCATGGTTGGAGGTTAGACAACATTGTTTATCCCTTTGGTTTGCGAAATGCGTATTTTTTCGGTTTTCTCGTTAGCCTAATCCTATCTTTGGAATTCCAAGCTGAGTATTTGAATATTGATGTTACATGAGTGCGATTGAATTATTAATATATGTTAGATCCGATTACAAACTTTATTTTGATGTAATATTATATGTTATTGCCCATATATTAGATAAAAATTTATATAATTTTAAATATATGAACACTATAATGATTTTTGGTGGATCATAACTAAATCAAGTGAAAACGAATCGACTATTAACTTTCTACCCAGTTTACTCGACCGGCGAACGGGCTAAACAATTTGCGAGTTGCGAATTTTTCAAAATGCTAGAAATTACGGGATTTGTAGCCGGATGCCCGGATCGAGGGTTAAATGCATTGTGTGCCACTTGAATATTGTTTTTGTTGTATGCTGGCCACCTAGCTTCTTTTTGTTGCAACTAAACCATACAAGTATGTTTTATGTTGTATTGTTTTATATTTCGTCTCTAAAATTAATGGTGAGTATCAAATGGTAATTTTTTCTATGCCAACAATCCAACTCAGCTTAATTGCATAGTCAGATAGTGGACTTATTTTTACATGTGTCCCATGTGTATTTTGGTGCCTCTTTCTCCCCCGGCCTTGATGGTGTTGATGGCAAGCTTGGAGGAGCCTGCTTCAATGTGTTTGTGGTCCAGTGAGCGCTGTCCTCCTAGCCAACGTCCGCCACCAGCCTTCGAGATGAAAACCTGCAAAAGATTAACCCGCCGGAGGTGGTCGGTGGGAACCTGCTCCGAAGCTCAAGTCAATATTTGAGAGGAGAGTAACCGGGAGCGACGTTGAGCCGGCTCTAGAGAGTGATTTAGAAGTTACACTCCAAAATAAACTGTTGAGAAAGCATAAATGAGCATCCTATTTATAGGCGTCTCCTGCTCCTTGTGTGAGTGGCGTATTCTTTATTGTTAGTAAATAAAGCATAAAAATTAAATGAATTAACAATTTAAACAAAGATTAAGAAACTCACCTTGGTGGAGAAACTCCTTATTTCTTCTCCACGTGTAGGTTAAAGGGGGAGTGAGTTTGGTGGAGGAAATATATGATCTGAATAAAACCACCTCATGCATTATTTGTAGGTAGTAAATTGCATGTAATTGCGTTTGATTGAGGGTGATGATTAGTAGACTTGCCACACCATCCATTCTTCATCCACGTGGAAAGTAAAAAGATGGTGGATGAGGTTATTTTGGAGGGTAAATTTTCTACCCACCCAAGAAGCATCAGTAACTTCCTACATGTACATGAGGTGGGGATTTGTTGTTTTACCACTCAACCATGAGATGATGAATGGATGGGGGGGGGGGCAATTATATGACACCTTGTCTCATTTTTAACACATGGATTAGATGGAAAGGAAGACTTAATTACGTGGGAGATAAGAGTTCCATTAGTTGCTCGGATGGATGAATAATGCACACAACGATTGTTGGAGGGAATTATGATGTAAAGATGAGTGGACAGTAGCAGGATCCAGCTCATACCTAGCCTCCCCACGTATAAGAGAAATAGAGGGTAAGTCAATTGTGTTCTTGGTGGGTAAATTACTAGTAATGATGGCGTATCTTATGATGTCGGTTGAATACATGGTCCATCAATTGCCCCCTTACCAATATAAAATTTAAGGTTGAGACCAAAGTTTTTCTATTGGTAATCAAATCACTAGGTAAGTGATGTAAGTCATGTTCTGCATATCGACATAAACTGGGCAAGTAATTGTTGGAGAGCAATGCCAATCATGGAAGATGGGAAGCACCATCATGGTGAGCAATCATGGAAAGCCGTGTCGATTATGACAAGCACATCACATCCATGGAGAATCGTGCCAATCATGATAGGCGACCCAAACCAATCATGACAAGCGACCAATGTCAATCGATGTGGGCTTATGTTGCGTGTTTAGAGTTGTCCTTGTATGAGTGATAAGGACACTAGTTTGGGTCATGCAACATCATAGGAGAATTTTGATATCAAGTATAAATGAGAGTTTATGAGGGATTACCAGATAGTTTTTGCGTTTACAAAAACCTTCTCATACTTGGATTTTTCTTAATTGGAGCATGAGAAAGGAAGAGGTTCCCCTGCCAATTTGGTGATGATGATGCATAAGTTGTACCGTCAGGATTCGAAAGAGATGGGAGGCAGAGTGGTGTGGGTGAAAAAGTTGATCTTTTTTTTTACAATAGCAATTCGCGGGGAATGGAACCCTTGACCTCATTGATGGAGGTGTGCCTACTAAAAAACTACATGGGCTTTTTCGCTAAAACGTAGGTCTTGCGAGAGGTAGACCAAAATCGGTGTCCCCTCCAACTCTTTGTGAATTGTACGACATCAGGTTTCTCCACCATCTCTTCTAGCGGGTTTGATGTTGACAATGACAATTTGTAAATTTTTTCACCGGGTTCCATAGTAAGCGCAAATTGTTGATGGAAATTTTCATCAAAGCTCACTATAGGTTGTTGATGTCAGTTGCCAATTCTTCGGGTTGCAGATCCTGCATGCCCATCTCGTTGGGATCCTCGATTCTTGAAGATAGCAATTTGATTGATGTTTGGAGCTGCATCTTGACGAATCCCTTCTTCGGGTTGCGGATCCTGCATTTCCATCTCTTTGGGATACTCGATTCTTGAAGATAGCAACTTGATTGATGTTTGGAGTTGCTTCTTGATGAATCCCGAGTTCGGGTTGTAGATCCTGTGTGTCCACCTCATCTTGGTGGATTGACGATTTGTTTGTATTAATATCATCGGGCCCCACGTTGGGCGCCAATTATTGATGGCTTGATGCAAAAAAGGACCCGCCGACCGTGGTCAGTGGGGACCTGCTTCGAAGCTCAAGTCAATATTGAGAGAAGAGTAACCCAGACCGGCGTATTGAGCTGGCTTTAGAAAGAGATTCAGAGTTTTATCCGAAATGAACTCTCGAAAAAGCATAAATGGGCATCCTATTTATAGGCGTCTCCTGCTCCTAGTGTGGGTGGCATATTCTTTATTGTTTGTTGACTCGCTATGACACAACTCCTAACAAAGGCCATGTGTAACCAATGAAAGGGACTGCAGTATAGAGGCTCAAGTAATAAATATCGAATCCACGGGTCTCTAGAGTTACTATTACTCAGCTTCAGTTCATTATTTAGCAAACCAGATTAATAAGGAAGAACTAAAACTACTATAGCAAACTACAGTTAAAGTTAATCTAAGGCAAAATATATCTGTATAGCCATAACTTTCACACTTTTGACAAATATAGCCATTTCTATTCGAAAACCACAAATAGCCAATTCCGTCCATTTTGGTAACGGTGTTAGTAGACATTATGACTGTACTAACGGCTTGCGCTGAGTTGGCCACTGAGTTACCCCACCTTCCGACGTGGAAAAGAAAAAAAACAAATTTAAACAAAAAAGAACAAATTAATACAAAATCCCCAATACATCCACATGAAATCCCTAAAATCTATTTGCCCTTTGTCTATCCCTAGAAATCAACGCTTCAATCGACACCCTCTTTGCCGGCTGGATCCCCTCGAGGTCGAGAAGCACCTCAAGCCGCCGCCGCAACCCATCGCCACCTGAAATACCACCACCACCACCAGCACTTCTTCATCCTCAATCGCCGTCGCCTTCATGGCAGCTTCGTCCATGGTTGGCTCCGCGGATGAGGCAGAGATTTAAGATGTGGGAGAGCGAGTTGAGAGGGTTCGAGCAGCTGGGGATGAACATCAGCTTCATGCTCGTTCGATTGGGGGAAATGGTGAAGGCGAGCCGGTACGAGGAGCTGAAGGCGGAGAGGGCTGCGGCGAAGGAGCTGCAGGGCCTGGCTGTGCGGTAGGATCGGTGAGGCAGATCTGAATCGGAGACGGAGGGGGTTAGGTATATTCTCTGGAGATTTTGGGTATTTTTTAGTTTGAGATTTTTGTTGCAGGGAAGGGGTTTTGTTCGGAGACGGAGGGGGTCGGGTCGTTGATTGGGAGCAATGGTCGCTGGTTGGGAATGACGATTGATGCGGCGGTGGTGGGAAAGTTGATTGATGCGGCGGTGGCTTCGATTGAAGCTGTGCCTCTCCTGGGAACGACTGCATCGTTGGCGATTTGGGAGGATGAAAGGGTTGCAACGAGAAGAACAGAAGGTAGAAGGGATTTTGATAGAGAAGAAGTGAAGAAATTGACTTTTTTGGTGATGATTCAGCCTCTGTTTATCTCCGTCATTGAGATTGTGGGGGAGTCCATTGGAGAACAGATGGGGAGGTCGAAGGAGAGGAGAGAAGGAGAGGAGACTGGATATTGAAAAGGAAAAAATTAATAAATATTTTTATATTTTTAAATTAGTTATTAATTGATTAACTAATTTATTTTTGAATTAAAATATGACATGGCACTTACGTGGCAAGTGTGGTTGAGCTGTCGCTGACGTGTGCGATGATTTGGCATCCTAGTCAGCCCAACGTTAATTTAACTAACGGAGTTTCTAACACCGTTAAAGTTTCTAACGAAAATGGCTAGATTTGTCACACGACCATCCAATTTCTTGGCTATTTGTGGTTTTCGAATAGAAATGACTATATTTGTCAAAAACGTGAAAGTTATGACTATACAAGTGTATTTTGCCTTAATCTAATTACAGGTTGGGAACTCATTTAGGTATGATTCCCCCTAGCCACTAGCCAGACTAACGATTGATGATTTCTAACTTGTTTCACTTTCATTCACAATGCGGAGAATCCTTGACTAGACCTTGAGTCTCGACTAAAGGAACAAGGCCCTCTTGAGTCAATTGCCTAGAGGGACGTATCCTTCTCTAGAACAACCGATCAAGGCGTTCTGAACTAGATTCCCTCTATCAAAAGAGGTTCTCAGTCGATACAAAGCAGTGAATCAACCCTCGACTAAAGCAATCGATCCACTACTATCAAACTATGGTGCTCTATTGACCTAATCAGGTATTCGCTCTCATAGGATCAAAGCAGAATCAATAATCTCGACTAAAGCAGAATTGAATCATGAAAACATGCATAGATTGAATATGAACTCAAGGTTATCAAGTCAGAGTACTCATACAATCATCCAATCAAACAAACATAGCTAGGGTTCCTCAAAACCTAAGTGAAGGGAAGTTACTCCATAGAGAAGAGAGAGGCTGCATTAAGAATCTTCAGATGATCAGTCTTCAAGTCTGGGCTTGTTCCTCGAGCTTCCAAGGCGAAGAAATCCTCCAATTCCACTCTTAGAATGCCCCCAAATCGCCCTCTCTCTCTTTGGTTCGTCCCTTGGGTGTTTTGGATCCAAAACCCAGCTCCCTCTTTCCTTTGGCTTCAATCTGCCTAAAAAAACCCGATTCTGGGCAAAACACGTCGAGGACACGGCCGTGTTTTGATTTTGCCCGCCCGTGTTTTGCTCCCAGCAGCCCTCGTCGGCCAAAACACGGTCGTGCCTAAATATGGACCCGGCCGTGTTTTGATTTAGGCGCGCCCGTGTTTTTACTGCCGAACCTGTTCCCCTAAATTCAATGCTTCGTTTCTCCCTCGTCCGGACTCCGAATCAGTCGCCGTTTTATCCCAGACGCTCGTAGTCTTGTCCTCTTTATTTTCATGACAAGCTTGCATGATTCTTTGTCCATAAAGTGAGGTAGAAATCCATTCTTCTTCAGGTCATGCCCGAGTTTCTTCTCCCTAATCGCCAATTGATCTCTGATTGACTTGAAACTTGCGCCTATGCTTCACTTTATGTGCTAGGACCTGAAATGTGACAAAGGAACACAACCCAGCGTAAAATAGGCCAAAGACGTGATGATTAGTGGACTTGCCACACCATCCATTCTTCATCCATGTGGAAAGTAAAAAAAAAATGGTGGATGAGATTATTTTGGAGGGTAAATTTTCCACCCACCCAAGAAGCATCAGTAGCTTCCTACATGTACATGAGGTGGGGATTTGTTGTTTTACCACTCAACCATGAGATGATGAATGGGGGGTGCAATTATATGACACCTTGTCTCATTTTTAACACATGGATTAGATGGAAAGGAAGACTTGATTACGTGGGAGATAAAAGTTCCATTAGTTGCTCGGATGGATGAATAATGCAAACAACGATTGTTGGAGAGAATTATGATGTAAAGATGAGTGGACAGTAGGAGGATCCAGCTCATACCTTGCGTTCCACGTATAAGAGAAATAGAGGGTAAGTAATTGTGTTCTTGGTGGGTAAATTACTACTAGTAATGATGGTGTATCGTATGATGTTGGTTGAATACAGGGTCCATCAAATGGGCATCGTCGATTACTAAATTCTCCATTGTTATCCCCCCAAGGATTAGGATTATCCATTAGAACTTCCCAATGAGATCATCCACCAAATGATTTTTATCGTCTACACTCCCAATGGCAAGCGGTGGAGACGAACATTTTTTCAAGACGATGCTCCACCTTTGCCTCTCTTAGTTTGTGTCGGGTATTAGCATCCGAAGATCTATAAGTTTTGGAAGATCTAATGCAAAGAGTTTTTACCGTCCATGATCTTCTAGATCTATACCTCTAGTTTGACCTTCACCGCCGCTTCTCCATCATAGTCGTCACCATTGTTAAAATTCACCATCCCCTAGTTCTCTCCACTCCTATCCCTCAACCAACCAATTCTCAAACACCTCATCATTCCTTTCTCCCTCTCCTCCTCGCCGTGTTGAGAACATAATCTTGCCATCATCCCCGCCCTCCCCAAATTATCTTATTCTTACCCATTACATAATGGTTAGATTCCACCCAGACCCATCATCGCCATCTGCTATTATTCTTCCTCGAACGAACTCTGGCCCTCGAGCATCACCTTTGCATCCCTCTAGTTCACCTGCTTCTCCTCCGGTGCATCCCGCAAGACCTATTGTTTGGAAATTCAGAGGTGCTCAAGTTTTAGAACTCCATAGTGTTTGATGGTGTTATTTTACTCATCGTCTTTCAACGCCAAGCATCTCCCTTCCTCATTTTGCAGCTACATTTCAAGGAATCTTGATTGGTAACTCGTCTGGGAAGTCCGATGACAAACTTGGTCGACGATTGAATTTTCAAGACCTTTGACGAGCTTAAAGGTTTGTATTAGGATTTCTTGAAGAGGAGCAGCGAGGGACACAATTGGCGTTGGAGAAGCATAGCTCAGCGAGGGATGGTGGCGGTGGAGGGGTTTTGGGGAGGAAATCCTATAAGGGCTTCAAAATGTACCAGTCTCACATGTAAAAGGAAGCACATCATCTGACTCAACAATTGAGCTGACACAATTGTATGTAACACCTTAGACAAATCCCACATCGACAAAGCACGAGAGAGATCCATGGTTCATAAGTAGGAAACCAGTCTGAACTGACAAGACGCATTTTGGGGTGAAATGGAGGAGTTATTGTGAGAACTCTGAAATTAAACGTGCTCAGTTTAGAGTACAATAAGGATAGGTGACCTTATGAGAAGCCCAAAACGAACAATATCTTACTTGGAAAAATGTTCGGATGTTACGGTACAAAAGTAAAACTTAAATGACACTTGATGCATTTAACACCCGAATCGAGGGAGAAAAAAAAAAAAAAAAAGAAGCTGAGCATTTAAATGGCTCAAATTAGAAAAACAGAACTTTTATAACCAAAACGTCGAGTTCTTCCTCTGAAATCAACTCTCGCGCTTTCAATCTCACATCCATGGCCCTTTCTTCTTTTCGCGTAAGTCATTCTCTCCTCCACCTTTATTTCCGCAGATCTCAGATTCGTACTTAGCTAGATGAAAAGCTATTGGATCTGATATGATTGGTACTGAAATCACGAATGTGCTCTGCTTGGTCCGCTTGTTGAGAGCGCGGCATAGATTGTCTCAATTCCACAACTGTTGCTTACTGCCGCACTGGAGATCTCTACAGTTGGGTTTCCGGAGCGCGGAATTTCGTTTGATCCAATTGGTACATGAATAGATCGGTTGAGTGATGATAAACTGGCGTAGGGGTAAAATATTTTGTTTTTAGGCTTTTGAAAATGGATTTTGGCGAATTAAAGATTTAGGGTTTACAGTGAATCAGTGAGTTTGTGGTGTTATTCTGCGGTGGATATTCTTGGGTTTCGCTTGATTTAGGGAATGAGGGATATGCTTGATCTGTTGTTTGCAGGATGCCTGCCCTACTGTGAAGAACATTCTTTTACTGGATTCGGAAGGGAAGCGCGTGGCTGTCAAGTACTATTCAGATGACTGGCCGACCAATAACTCCAAGCTAGCCTTTGAGAAAGCTCTGTTTACCAAAACAATGAAGACTAATGCCCGGACAGAAGGTTTGTTTGATCAACGTTATGCGGTTTTTAGTTGAATCTAAATACTCTAACTAAGCTGTAAAGTCATGCTTGACTGCGTTGCTGACCCATTTATTTATTGTTCTGGCCCAGCGGAGATTACCATGTTTGACAACTACATCATCGTGTACAAGTTCATTCAGGATCTCCACTTCTTTGTCACCGGAGGGGATGATGAAAATGAACTTATATTGTCTGCAGTGCTCCAAGGTTTCTTTGATTCTGTTGCTCTTCTCCTGAGGTAGTTCTAAGTACTGTCCTGGGCTTGCTTTCTTTCATATAATTTCTTCAGTGTGATTGACTCAATCTTCCTTCTTGACATAGGAACAACGTTGACAAGAGAGAGGCACTTGAGAACTTGGATCTCATCTTCTTATGCCTTGACGAGATTGTTGAAAGAGGGTATGCCTGTTTTCTCTTTCTCTCGTTCTAGACAGTTAGGATTTAAGGCCAATACTGATAATAGGGAAGATACACCAGTATGGCATAAAATAGTTTCTTATATAGTGGTTTCCTTGCTTGTCCGTTTTATTATAAGTTCAATCCTACTGGGGGTTCTAATGTGGACCATTAGCTTGCTTAAGCAAACTTACTTTATGGAGCATAAACATCCTTTTGTTAGCTTAATCCATTTTTTCATTTCAAATGTAATCTCAATGCCTTGAATGGCTCCTTCTCTGCACTGCTTGCTTGTCAGGCTTTGTCTTTTGATAAATTTACCACAGGAGCGTGTTTTATTGCTTCTTACTTGAGGATTACTTTGCCGCAGGATGATATTGGAGACTGATGCCAATGTCATTGCCGGAAAGGTGGCCGTCAATAGCATGGATCCTGCTGCACCATTGTCTGAGCAGGTTGGCTTTCTGATTGCATCCTCCGTTACTGTCTTCTATGGCATCATAGGTTCATATCTTCATTCATCTTTTCCCCCCTCTGCTTTTCAATTGCACAGACGATCTCTCAAGCATTGGCTACAGCGCGGGAGCATTTAACGAGAACCCTCTTCCAGTGAGGCAAATCAACAAGAGACTGCGTGATAGCAAAGATCCTGGTTCTCATTCGTTAGGATGAACTTGTTGAGAAATTTGGGGAGTTTTATTCATAGTTTATTCCCATGATTTTTTTTTTTACCTGCGAGCTTACAAATCTTGAAAGTTTAACCTCTCCAGTTTAAGGCTTGTCACTGCACTTGTACTTGCTCAGATTTTACTCTTCTCAAACATCAATGTCTTGACGATTGTTGTGTTGTTTCAACATTTCGCTATTAAAGCGACCATCCTGCTGCTGCATTGTTATTACCGACCAGCATGGTTGCAGGAACTAAGAACAGGATTTTTAAGAATAGAGAGAGTGACAGTTTTAATTTAACATTGTAGCTCTGCCTTTCGCCGCATTTGTATTATGTTTTTTGTTCGCTAGGGGGGTCGTGGTCCTACCGTCGGCCGCCTTCTTTCCCGCCGGTGAAGGTATGTGTATGAGCGCCAGTAACGGGCCAGGCCGAGGGAGTGGGACCCAGGCCCAGCCCACTTGTCATGCGGCCCATACACGTTAAGGGTCCTGCTACTATGTAGCTTGTACCGACAAGGAAAAGGGGGAAAATATAACCCTAATCATTCTTTATTTATTAGACAGAACGGCGAGCTTTGAGGGAAGCGAACAAGCAACGGACCGTGGAGGGAGAAAGAGGAGAAGCGACAAAAGGAATTCCATTGTTCGTTCGTTCGATAATCCAGTATTCTTTTCCTTTTTGTTACTATTCATTATAGACATATATATTCATGTGTTTTATTTTTATTATGGACTAAACTTCAATGGAGAGAAACACTATTAGAATGCAGTTACTTTTAGATTTTATGATTTCTTCAAATCTTTATTGCTCTGAAATTTACTTAATGCTTTGTATTGCTTGGCTAACAATACAATAATTCGTGGTTAAATAGGTCATTAACGAAAGTGAAACTCTAATAACTGAACATATTACATGAAACATAGTAACTTACCGAATCAACAGTGGATCAAGCGATGTTATATGCAGTCTGAAATGGGATAGTGGACGTAAGACTAAATATAGTTAATTCATTGAGCTACGATAGTAAGATTTGATTTGACTGTTTAGTACGTAGTTAATTTGACTGTTTAGTACGTAGTTAATTTGAATATAATAGATATTGAGTTCCGGTGTTTGTTTATTTTTGTTTTGCCGCTCTCTCCTGTCCACTCAACAGTTTCGGCATACAGTTCTCAGTTTACTGCTTTACTTGGAACTGGGAAAGTTGAGCCGGCCGGTGATGAAGACGATGGAGACTAAGGAACTCACATTGAAGGTTAAGAATTTCTCCAGGCGGAAAGAAACCGAGATCTACTCCGACATTTTCCTAGCCGCGGGCCACAGATGGTAATTAACTAACTTCCCTTTTCGTACAAAAACCCTAGCTAACTTGGCCAAGTTTCTGTAAAACGAACTGCTAATAAAAGAGCCCCCGTTGTCTTTCTGCTGTCCAATTCCGTTTATCTCTGTTTCTCAATGTCACCCTGCAGGAGGATTAAGGTTTACCCGAATGGGAAACGTCGTATTCCCGGTTTTCTGGCAGCATATGTGCAATTTGTCGACTGGAAAACAGAGCCATGGGGATGGAATGTGCCAGCGATCATCAGCTTGACTCTACTCGACCAACTCAACGGCACCTCCTCTGTGCGAAAGTGTGGGTAACTCTGTCTCTATATATCTTTCTCCATCTAAAGATAGATGCTTTCATCCATGCCGTCTGCAGATTTTCCTGCAGGTGCTTTACTCTGTTTTTGTTGTCGTAGTTGTTTCCTTGCTCTGTTTTCCAATACTTGCTTACCCGCCAAACAGGTTCGGCAACCAATTTCCATGGAAAATCTTATACCTGCTGGGGATTCCACCGATTCGTGTCACGGGCCGATCTTGGTGATCCTCAGAAAGGGTTCCTCCTCGATGATACCCTTCTTATTAAGGCAGTGGTTTCTACAGTTAAGTATTGAAACTAGCAGGACTTTGAGAATTTCTATATATATACAATATACTTCTTCTGCGTTCCCTTGATGGGTTTTGATTTAACGTGCGTCTGATCACTTTGCTTGCAGGCTGTCGAGACTATTGAAGCTCCAAGGTAGCAATTTCATTGAATCATGCATCTGTGCCTTGAACGAGAAGTAGTATCGGTTAGGCCACATGTCTTTTTGTCATGGTGACTACAGTTGAAAGGGTGATTTAGTTTTTGTTAGAAACATCTTTTTTGTTCTTCTTATCTTTGCTCATTTGACCACTTTGTTGGTTTTATTATGCTTTGGAATTTTGGATGCATTTTGAGGGGGTTCTTGCAAGTTATTCCAGTATTTATGTTAGGGGAGTAAATTATATATGGATAGTTAACGGGGAATTAGATCAGTGGCGGATTCAGAAAATTTTTATAGGGGTGTCCTCTTCCAAAAATTAAATTAAATAATTCATAAATAAAAAAATATTTGATTAGTGCAAATATACCATATTAGACAATAATTCCCGAACTGATCGCATATTCAATTTCTAACATTGTTCCTGATGTAACTCAAACTTGAATACTCTTTCAACTCTTGCACTATACCTATAAAATCAATTCAAATTAAGGATAGCTCGAATGAGTTTAATTGTTAGGTTTTGAAAATATTTGGGAATAAAGAATAGTGTTATTACTATAACATAGTGTTTAAAATAAAACAACAAATGAGTTGCAACCTAGAGAATATGTTTAATAATAGTAGTGTCCTAGGTTTGAATAACCAGAGTACTTTTTATATATTTTTAATTATACGCAAAATATTACCGATGACAGGATAATCGTTTTTCAAAATTTAAGGGTGTCCCAGATTACCAACTATAATTTTTTTTTATCCATACGAAACTACTACCGGGAGTTGGATAATCATTTTCCCAAATTTTAGGAGTGTCCCGGGACACCCGTAAAGGTCCATGGGATGGGATTAGGTGCTAACCCCTATAAGGGTTAGCACCGTGATAACTAGCAAAAATCACTACGGATTATTATAAAATCAATACAACATCTAAGCTAAATCACTACTAATTCAAACTAGTAGTAGTTTTTTCCTTGGTTAGGACGGTGCTAACTATTGTACAATTAGCACTGTAACCCCTCCCAAGGCCTATGTATCCGACCGCTGAATTAGATAGACCTTATATTCTGTAATTGTGGAAACTATTTCATCAAGAAACTACTTGATCCATCAACTTGATTCTGATTATTGCTGGCAGAACAAAAGGTAGCTCCGTAGCAGTAATACGTGGTAAATTGGCCAAATATGTTACTGATGAACATATACAATGGCAGAGTTCAAGGTTTCATTTGTATGAGACAGAGTGGCCAAAGATATGATGGGCTTGAATTATGTGACCGTAGACATTGCACATCTTAAATTTATCTCACCATATCTAAATGTCATAACTATCGAAGGATATGCTTCAAACTATCAGACACTACACATATGAAAGTTCTATCAATTGTAGTTAATTGAAATACAAGGTGAAAGAAAAATGGGAACGACCATCATGAAGGCCAACACAACCCGAAAGTTGTTTCTTGCAAAATTGTGTGTCGTCGTTGCTATTTTCTACGATTTTGGTGTTCATCAAATAATTGGTAGTAGTGGGCGACGTTGCTAGCGCAAAATTGTCACCACTGCACTGACAAATTATTAAGAATTTAGGAGCCAAGTATCACTTTGTGGCACGCGACATGATGTTTTTGCAGGAAACATGTTCTAGTGTTTTGGTATATCGTCTGGTGCTGCTTTTGGTATAAGGCTAGTTTTTTTTTTTTTTTTTTATTGGTTTTGGTCTAGGCCTCAACCCCACCGTCGCTCGTGGTTATTTAACCGAGCTCTGGTACAGGCATGGATACTTGTAAGAAGATGGGTAAGTCGACCGTCGAGATTAAGATTAGGGTACGATAGTGTGGCAGCTGACTTGCCTGTACTGTCATACTAGAAAGTGGCCAAATGTAACCACCTACTAATGTGTATGTAGTATATCGGGTTTAGCTTTAATTGTCAACCCGGGTCCTAGATGTGATGACTACTCCGTGAAGTTCTTATTATTTAGCGGTTTAACTGTAGTGAAGTATTAACTAAGCTAAACAATCACAAAGCAGTAAAAGTTGTGGTTCAAGTTTGAGAGAAGTCACCCTTATATGTTTCCCACTAGATTGCAATTAAGTCGGGTTATAATTCTTCAATGACAGTTATACTGCGGAAGGTACTTGAGAACTTGGATCTCATCTTCTTATGCCTTGACGAGATTGTTGAAAGAGGGTATGCCTGTTTTCTCTTTCCCTCGTTCTAAACAGTAAGTCAGGCTGCGAACACTTAGGATTTAAAGCCAATATTGACAATAGGGAAGATAGACCAGTATGACATAAAATAGTTTCTTAGACCACCTGGCACCCACAGCGTGGGTTGGTTTTGTGAGACAAAGGGGAAATGTGACCACAATGTGTGTGTGGGGGGAATAGGGGATTAAATGGGTTTTGTGGGTTTCGTGGGTGGGAAAACCCACAAGATGAGACAAATGGTGGGGGGAAGTGGCGGATGGGAAAGGACAACCCTTTCTTCTTTTTTTTTTCCTGATTTTTTCTTATTTTAGCAAATGCTTGTTTGGAAAGCTGTGTTTTTGTCCCCTCGTATTATTGTGATTTCGTCATTGATTATGTCATACTTAATTAGTTATGAAAAAATAAGTCCAAATTAAAAAAAATTATATCAAAATGTTCGTATTAATTAATTATCACTAAGTACGTAATAATGATGATCATTATATGAAAATAAAGTGACAAAATCAACTATAGATTGATTTTAACAAAAAAATACTAAACTGATTACCCACTTTTCCCACCACCACACTATGACCAAATCATCCAATTTTCCCACTTTTTCGTCTTTTCCCCCCACCCACATTGTGGATGGTCTTATAGGGGTGGCAGATCGGTTTTCGTTTAGCGGCTAACCGGCTGATTTAACTGATAACCGTCGGTTAGCGGCTAACATAAAACCGATTGTCAGGGTGCTCGGTAGAGAAAATGGTTGCTTTGGCTAGCCGAATAACCGAAGCCGGTTAACCGGCTAACCGAAGCAACTGACCGTCGTTCCACCAACCCAGTATCTGCCTCCACCAAAACTACCTCGTTTCCTCCTTCATCGAGTTCTGGCCAGTCACCAACCCTATCAGCCTCCATCCTCCATACCCAATATATGCCTCCACCTTTCTCCTGTTCCAAGTTCCCCCGCCGTCCAAGCCCCCCTCCTCGCCGACCCAGACCTCGCGACCACGACCCGGCTATCCCGCACGAAGCTGCTTTCCTCGACGACCGATGACTTTACCCTCCGCGGCTCCGGCGACCCGACGACCCCCGGTGGCCGTCCCTCGCGTCTTCTTCCCCGCATCAGGTCGTCGCCGACTCGCTGAGTCCAGCCTCTGTCGCTCCTTCACAGGTCGCCGTCTCCAGGTGATCCGGTCGGTCGCCTTCTCCATGCCAAGGTCGAGACACGAGGGCTGAAAATAGATCTCATCTCGATCAGTCTGTGAATTGGAGGAAGGAAGGAAAGGGAAGGAGATAAGGTATTTAGGTTTGTGTGGTGGCTGGTGGGTTTGAAAAAGTAGAAGGAGATAAGATTGTGTAGGAGACAGAAGGAAGAAGATAAGGATTGTGTGGTGGAGGATATGTCTTGTTTTTTTTTTTTGAAATTCACTACACGCTCACGTTTTAGAGGGAAGGGGTATTTTTCCGGGTATGTGGTTAACCGAGCTAAAATCGAAAACCGATCAATCGGTGGTCGGTTAGCCATGGCTCTCTCACAGTTGGTGGTCGACAACCTTGTTGGGTGTCTCGATTTAACTGATAATCGAGTTTTTGATTTTTGATTAAACCGAAACCGACTGACTGCCACCCCTAGTTTCTTATATAGTGGTTTCCTTATTATCCGTTTTATTACAAGTTCAATCCTACTGGGGTTTCTAATGTGAACCAATAGCTTGAGCAAACTTACTTTATGGAGCATAAACATCCTTTTGCTATCTTAATGCAATTTTTCTTTTCAAATATAATCTCGATGCCTTGAATGACTTCGTCTCTATACTGCTTGCTTGGCGGGCTTTTCCTAAGGGTGGGCAACGGGAAACGGGTATTTGGGTATACCCGTACCCGTCCCGTTTTTTAAGGGTTACGGGTATTCATATTACCCATAATATTATAAACGGATGGGACTTGGGATTGTACATTCCTAATATGGGTACCCGCGGGTTACCCGCAAATACCCGTTTGGGTAATGTGGGTACCCGTTTTACCCATTTGCGAACTCTAATGCATAGAAAGGGAATGTCCACTTCGCCACAAAGATGAAACTTTTCTTAGTAAAGAAACAAAGAACGCTATGTGAACATAATACTTGTAGTCTGCACTCTGCAGTGACATGCAACCTAAACTCATCCCTGTCCAAGAAGTACCATAGATTATTTTCATAGTTCAAAGTAGTCATCAATCGCTAAAGGAACCTCAGCGGTGTATGATTCCTTAACATTGAAATTATCAGTTACATTTTTCTTTCTACCCTGCCGAGTGCTGACAATAGCTGAATGCATGCAGGTTACCCTGTATACCACTCAATGTATGATGACTTTATCTGGATGGAGAAGTTTGGTGACCCTAATTTTCGCAGGCACATCGTTGTGATTGTTCATGATTTGTGTTGAATGAAACTTCTTATTTGATAATTTGGTGCTTAGAATGATTTATTTCTATGCGTTGTGATTGTTCATGATTTGTGTCTTGTGATTGTTAAGCAAGTACAAGTTAAGTTTAAACTTTTGTTAAAATTTGAGTAGTTTAAACTTTGGGTATTTATGGGTAGTATGGGTACCCGTTATCCGTCCCGTACGGGTAATGGGTACCCGTTTCCCATATGAGTTTGGGATATGGGATGTACTTTGGCCTCCAAATGGGACTGGGTACCCGTTTAAAATGGGACGGGTATCCCGTCCCGTCCCGTTGCCCACCCCTAGCTTTTCCTTTTGATAAATGTACTGTAGGAGCGTGTATTTTTTGCTTCTTACTTGTTATATTTGACTAGTTACCACTCCATTAGTGGCGGAGCGAGAAAATTGATCAAGGGGTGTTTATTCTTATCAGAAAAAATCAATTATATATAATAGAAAAGTCAACATTAAACGAAATAAAAAATCGACAGCAGAATACTCAATATTTTTACCATTACATAATAGTAGTTTGACTCACACCACTTATAACGAACAACGAAGAGATTTCATATTCTGAAAACATTGTAGAATACATTCCTTGTGCAAACTAGCACGCAACTATTGTTCAATATATGTCACCAACTCATCGTTTATACGATTTTGAATATAAATTTTTGTATATTCATGGGTGAAAATTATCTTCCCACACTTATATTTGCGACATAAGACAATTGTCAACTTAAGAACTAAATAAATAGATAGATACGGTTTGTGCTTATTTGTTTTCACTTTGTTTCTAACTCGTCAACCCTTTGCAAGTTCTTAAACATGCCATCGAATGGTAGATAAAATAATACGTGAATTCAACTTATGACCAAGAAATATAATAAGATTTGGGGTAATTGGTATGAATCGTACTAGTATCGACAGAGAAAAAATAAATTTTTGGGAACTTCTTATGAGAACAATAATAGTTGTAGGTTTAATTTTAGAACTACTTATTTTATATAAAGAATCGTAAGATTTATTAGAAACTCATCAAGTAAAATTGTAAGAAAGATTTTTTAGTATTAGTCGGTCAAAGGTAGTTCTCCAAACTTACTTTTCCTTTGGTAAATTTTCGCTGCTCCTCCAAGCCAAGAGGGTGCAAGCACCCCAACCTAATGAGTGGCTCCGCCACTACACTCCACTATTAAGAATGGAGTAACTGTTTTCATTTAAGAGGGTCAACCTCTATCAGGATTTCGTTACTGGCTGCTTGCCAATGTAGCAGGCCTTTCGCCGCCTTTATAGTAAATAGTGAACCCTGCCGTATATGCCCAGACTCCTTAAGTATGCTTGCCAATTAATTATACTAATAAGGTTAGTTTTGATTGGTTTTGCTATGGGTCTCAATCCCATCGTCGCTCATGGTTATATAACCGAGCTCTGGTACGGGTATGGATACCTGTCAAAAGATGTGTAAGTCGACCATCGAGATCGTGATTAGGGTACAACAGGGTGGTAGAGTACTAAGGAGTAAGGAAGTCTTTACCAAAGATCGACTATATGAATGGGGGATATGATGTGGCTGAAACCGGTCAACACTTTAATTTCCCTACAATAAGAACACCATAGGAAGACATCACAAAGCAGTTGATATTCTCCACAAAGAAGATCCTCGTTTGTTAGGACCGAGAACATATCAGCAGTAGAGTTATATAACCGAAAAGTCCTTATTCTGCATAAAGATGCATAAACCGAGTTCTTGTTGGTTGTTTTTCTTATAATCAGATCCTGGAATTTTATTAATAGCTTGCCATCTCTTTAGCCAAAATGTCTAGGAGGAAAATAGGAGGTCTAGAGTCCCAAACTTCTTGGGTCTCCCAGTTACAAAGAGAACGGGCCATAATATGGGTCGGTTCATTACCCGCCCATTTGACAAAGTTCCAATTAATCAACCCAATTCTTTGGGCCTCGCCCTGCACTTCCCTGATCACCAGACCCGTCTCTAGCCTCGAGCACTCCGTCTTCTGAAGCGCGATCTCCACCTGCTGGCAGTCCGTTTCCACCACCGCCCGACGAAAACCACACTCATTTCCAGCTGCTTCAGCCCAAACTCCACAACTTTCATTTCCGCAATTTCTGGTGGCCAACATCGTCGCTCCCGCCGCACTGCTGCCCGAAGGAATCCTCCCTTCTCATCTCGCAGGACCATTCCAAATCCCGTGCCCTGACCTGCTATCACTGCCGCATCCACGTTCACGTTCACCCACCCAATCGGCGGTCGCTTCCAGGTAATCGCCTCTGCCACTCTCATACGTTCCTCATGCCTGTTGTATGATGCGTACTCCTCCCAGTAGGCTAGGGCCTTCCCGACAATTTCCCATTCTTGTGCCTTCTTCCGGTTGAACAATTGATTGTTCCTCTCATTCCACATCATCCATAGTACCACCACAAATTGCTCCAGCATTTCGTCGTCAACTCATTCCATAACCTCGCACATCCAGCCGCACGATGACACCTCTGGCTCCAACTCGAAAAATGTCTAAATTCCAATTGCCTCCAAACCCTAATCGCCCACTGACATTCACGGAAGATATGGTTTTGCGTTTCTTCCAAATGGCAAAATGGGCACTCTATTGCCGCTTCCTCCTTCCTCTTTTCAATGTTCTTTCCTGTTGGGAGAATATCGTGAATCAATCGCCAGGTAAAAATCTTGACTTTTGCCGGTATCTTAAGCTGCCAGAGTCTTTTCCAATTCATGGGGTCATAGACTTCCACCTCTGGATCCTCCTCTTCTTCTCCTCCACTGTCATGTTCTTGCATATTTGACGAGAGGCTTCTTCGCTGTATCTTTGCAAGCTTATAGGCTGTTTTTACTGAGTAGTTACCTGTTCTTTCATAGCTCCAAACTCGATCATCCTCCATTGTTTGTCTAGGAATTGGAATTCCTGTAATGCGCGCTCGATCAGTAGGGTTGAAGTAATGTTGCAGTAGATTGTGTTTCCTTGTTCGATCATCGTGGTCTATAAGGTCAGCCACCACCTTAATTTCATCCATATCCACCTCAGGTGTTGTCACCTTGAATCCATCCTCTTCCGCCTCTGGTATCCACTTCTCACCCCATATTTTCACACTAGCTCCACTCCCAATCCTCCACCTTAGACCACTCTTGACTAGCTCCTATGCAACAAGTATACTTCTCCAGGTATAGCTTGGACTATTCCCTACCTTTGCCTGTAGGACGTCAGTATTAGGGTAGTACTTAGCTTTCAAGACTCGCGCTACAAGAGAATCTGGATTGATAAGGAGATTCCAGATTTGTTTCCCCAGTATAGCTATATTGAAAGTGTGTAAGTCACAGAAACCCATTCCCCCCTCTTCTTTCGGCTTGCACACCTCCTTCCACGCCTTCCATGGTATTTTGCGCTCCTCCTTCTGCTGTCCCCACCAAAAACTCGAGATTGCCTTCCTAATCTTATTCAACACTCCACTAGGGATCAGAAACACCAACATCATATATGTAGCTTGGGATTGTGCCACAACCTTGATCAATATCTCCTTAGCTTCTATAGACAGAGTCAGCCCCTTCCAGTGTTTAATCTTCTTTCTGACTTCATTAATCAGGACATCAAAGACTGCCCTTTTCTCTCGCCCGATCACTGTGGGGAGGCCTAGATATTTTGTGTAATTGTCCACAGTTATCATCTGTAAAATGCCAGCCAACTCTATTCGTTTATTCAAACCCACACTAGGGCTGAAAATCAACTCTGATTTCTGCATATTAACCATCTGTCGTGATTCAGCCTCATACACCCGTAGGATTTCTCTTAATTGTTGACATTCCTGCGGTGTAGCTCTCAAAAAGAATATGTTGTCATTAGCAAAGAGTAGGTGAGAGATCCTAGGTCCACGAACTAAGACCTTTATACCATGAAGTTTTCCTTCTTCAACTGCCTGTAAGGTTAGTGCAGAAAGACCCTCCACACATAGCAGAAATAAGTATGGGGATATTGGGTCACCCTGTCTCAACCCTCTTTCTGGTGTAAACGAATCAGACTGGTGGCCATTTACCAGTATATAATAAGTTACCGTAGTTATGTAGTGCATTATGATCTTGATCCATCTGTTTGCAAATCCCAACTTTCTCATCATGGCCTCCAGGAAGCCCCATTCCACTCTATCATACGCTTTAGATATATCTAACTTGGCCGCCATTACCCCTGTCTTTGCCTTCTTCTTTTGCTTCATGGCATGGAAGCATTCAAATCCAACTAGAACATTATCTGTTATGAAACGCCCTGGCACAAACGCACTTTGTTGTTCTCCAATAATCTTATCAAGTACTCTTTTAAGTCTATTCGCCAGAACTTTGGACATAATTTTATATAGAACCTTGCACAGACTGATTGGTTTGAACTCCAAAGGGGCTTCTGGCTTCTTTGTCTTTGGAATCAAGGCAATAATAGTATGGATGAGCTGCTATGGGAATTCCCCCTGTTCCAGATAGCTCCTCAACTCTTCCTTAACTGTCTGTCCCACCACATTCCAGTGTTTCTGGAAGAAACGTGCTGGCATTCCATCGGCCCCAGGTGCCTTATTTGGCCCCATGCGTTTCAGGGCATACCAAATTTCCATATCTGAGAATGGCTTAAGTAACTCCTGATTCATTTTCTCTGTAACTTTTGTTTGGAATGCCTGCATAACTCTACTTACATCAGGGCCATTTCCCTCTTTGAACAACCTTTTCATGTAATCCAGGAGGCAGGTGGTGACCCCCTGTTGTCCTTTGTAAATTTTTCCTCGCTCATCCTTTAGCCTCTTTATAGTATTCTTTCTTCTTCTCTCTGAAGCTTTACGGTGGAAATACCCCGTGTTCTGGTGCCCCTCCTTCAACCAGTCTGCTCGAGACCTCTGCTTCCACTTTATCTCTTGCAGCAGTAGAATCTCATGGAGCTCCTGTTTAATGACTTTTCTTTGCAGCAAGAAAACTTTTGTTCTCTTCTTTTCCTCTAAAATTCGTAAGGCCTTCGTCGCTTTCTTCCTTCATTCTTTGAGCGAACCAAAAGTTGTCGTTGTCCAGGAACGAAGCTTGGCTTCTACATTCTGAATCCGATCCATAAGGTTTCCTTGTCCTGCTCCCATCCATCCTTCCTCTATCACTCTGCCACAGTCCTCATGCCACTCCTAATAGGGTTCATAGCGAAAACTCCACCCCCATGTGATCTTTTCATCGTCAAGATTCAGTTTTAGTTGTATGGGTAGATGATCAGAACCACATCACTCTAAGTGGTATACCCTCATATTTGGATATAAATGCAGCCAAGCTGCATTCCCTACTGCCCTGTCCAGACGTTCCTCTGTGTAGTCCTCTTCCTTGTTATTTTCCCAAGTGAACGTTCTGCCATAATAGTCACAATCTTCGAGCTTTCAATTCTCAAGGCATTCCCTAAACATTTCCAGCTCTCTTTCATCTGGATCATGCTTGCCGTTTTTCTCTAGTTGGTCAACCATTAGGTTAAAGTCTCCTATCACCAACCAAGGCATCTCCACTTGGCTACATAATTGATAGATCAGCTCACATGTTTTATGTTTGTTCTGTGATTGTGGCCAGCCATAAATACTTGTTAGCCTCCAGGCCTCTGGACAGTTGGCCATTCTGACTTGTACATCAATAAAATGCAGATCACAGTATTTCACTTCTATTTCTACTTCTTCTCTCCACATCATCAGCACACCACCTGCTCTGTTCTCCCCAGCTGCAACACCCCTACCACTATAGTAGCCAAACTCTTTGATCTTCCTCTTCCATTCTTCCTCATACAACCTTGTCTCCATTAGAAACACTACCTCGGGGTTGGTTTGACGCAATAGCTTCTTTAGCTTCTCAACTGCCGGGGTATTCCCGAGCCCTCGACAGTTGTAGCTCAATAGACTCATTGAGCTCGGCGGTCCTGCTCCAAAGCAGAGTCCGCCACATCGCCATCCATTTGTGTTTGTTTACCATCAATCATCATTGCTGTTTCATTAGGGAAAACTAGGATTCTAGCCTTCTTCTGCGTCATTTGTTCCTCTTCCTTTTGAGGAAGATCTTCATTATGTTCTTCCAGAATCCGCTTCTGAGGAGTGACTTGAGAGCTCTCCCCATTCCTGTGTTTTTTTTGCCCCTGTCTCCTCCAACTTTTAACTCTTGATTTCCTTACATCAGTTTCATCTTGCTTTTCCATGATTAATCTCGCTACTGCTCCCACATTTGCTCCGTGTCCCTGTATCCCTGACTTTGGTGTTTTTTGTGCTTCCACTAGGTGTTCCTTTGGTGGCATTGCATCCACTGGATCTGTAGTCCTGTGCTGGACCGGATCTTCTTTCTCCTGTTGGGGAACCCCCTTGAAGGTATGCTCCTTACCCAGCTGACCCATGTTGTCTTTAGAACCTCTCTGTTGAGTTGCTTGTGCAGTAGGTTCAGTCTCCATACTTGCAGCTCCCACACTTTGTATTTGACTTCCCTGCTGGTTTGAACCAGTGCTCTCAACTTCGAATTTTTGTCTCAATTGCCTCCAGATATCCCCATCCGCCTTCCGTGCCCCTGAAGGAAGCCAGTTACGCGGAGCTGGTGGGGCTTCCCTGAGATCTAATCCAAAAGGGTCTACTGCTAACTGTGTCGGTTGAGGGCACTTGATCTTCACGTGCCCAATCCGCCTACAAGAGTGGTAGAAGAGTGGTAATTTCTCATACTTTACTAGATAGTCCACTAGTCTACCTCCAATGTTCACCTTCACCTTCTTCTTGAGAGGGTTATTTATAGACAGATGCACCCTTAATCTCATGTAGTCCTCCCATATTTTATCTGCACTATCCTTAAAATACACTAGCTCCCCAAAACGTTTTGCTAGTTTCCCCGCCATAGATTGGGTCCTCAGTTCTGTCGGAAAGCCTTTAATCTGTATCCAGATGTCAATCTCATGCAGGTCCTCAGGCGTTGGTTTTTTAATCAACCAGCTAGCCTTGAAAATCATAATGTTGCTCTCATAGTGCCACGGCCCTCCGTTGCAGACCTTGTTTCGGTCATCAAAATCCAGAAACTGAAAAGCAAATAGATTATTCTATAAATATGTTATCTGGTAAGTCTTCTTCAGACCCCACGCTTTTGACAGGGCAATCTTCATTGATTTTATATTTGGTTTCTTTTCTGAAACCAGGCGACCAATCAGCCATAGGTGCCTCACCGCTTCCATACGTATCACGTTAACATCCGCATCTTCAACTTCCAGGGGTTCCTCCTCTTCTTCATCCAAAGTGATCTTTGTTAGCTGCTCTTCAATCATGCCAGTGGGATCGAGATTATCCTTCGTTGATTCCTCCACCATTGGGATTTCATCACTATCAAAAGAAGTCGCCATTCGATTTTTGGTTTACCTTGTCAGGCCGCCAAACAGGAGCCGTGAGGAGCACGTCTTTCCCCCACCCTCTTTGTCGAGCAAACTCTATGATTGTCAAGAGAACTGTATTGAAGCTCTTCAGTAGATCTCTAAAACTATAGCTCAGAAGGGGCCTGAGTGATATAGCTTGTCAATAAGACGCCGCACAGTTACCCTAATCCTTCTCGGAAAACTTTAGGTTTTCCGCCGCTCGCTAAACCCAATCCTAGTTCTTGTTGGTTGTTAGTTGGCTCGGAAGAAGATGTTTTTGCTTGTTTTGGGCAAGTCAATTGCTTCACACAAAGAGCACCCATAGCACTTTGTTAGGACATTAACTTTGCATCATTTGCTAAACCTTCATTCATCACTAGCACTAGCACCTGCATACACCAATGCACGGTCCGAAAACTAGCACCGCCGCGAGCTTGATTCTTGTAAACGACCCAAAAATCCAGACTAACTCCAACAAGCACTAGCATCACGATGTGCTTCAACCAGTCGTTGATCACGATGTGGAAGAGCTGGAAATGCTCACAACAAGTCAACAACCCCTCATCGTAGTCATTGCCACTAGATGGCTTCAACCAGTCGTGCTAGACGCCCAAAAGTAGCAGCCCTAGCATCACTAGAAAGCTGCATTGGCAACCAACCCCGATAAGTAGTAAGAACTGTTGCCTAAGACGGTAACCCGAGATCAATTCACCATGGAGTTGTCAGGGCGGAGTTATCAAAAACAAGCAAAAAGTGTAAGTTTAAGCAATTGGAGCAAGGAACGAATTCATGATGGAGAAGTAAGGAGTAGAATCAGAATGGATGTGATAACTGACTTAGCGTAGCCGGTAATAAATAAGAACAACGCAGCTACAATGGAAAGCAATGGTTAGGTCATGTCTTTCTGTCTTGGTAACAATAGTTGAAAGGATAATTTAGTTTTTGTTAGAAACATGATTTTGTCTTATTTTTCTATTTGGACAATTATGTCGGTTTTATTATGTTTTGCAATTTTGGATGTATTTTGGGGTTTTTTGGATTTACTTGAGTATTTCTGCTAAGGATTTAAATTATGAGTAGTTAGAAAAAATTGATCAGACCTTATATTTTATAATTGTGGAGAATTATAAAAACAGAACAAAATTATATGTACGACTCATACATATCATAAGGGAATAGAGCAACATATTAGCGGTTGAAGTACAATCTCATCTATCTCTTTGGTATGCATGAACTTGTGTACGATCAATAGAACAAAATGTCAGTTCGGTCACTTATATTTGAATATTGTTGATGAATCCATCACTCACGTTTTCATTAACTAACGAATTGGTCATTTCGTTACATTTCGTTTTAAAATGAATTCCTGTGTAGAATTCATTGTCAAATGAATTCCTGTGTTTGGTATTTGCTATTAAGCGTTACAATCAAATTCTTGTCGACGTTCCTCATACTACATGAATTGGCGCCAAATAATATATATGTAAAAGTAATTTTGTTAATAAATGAGAATGATTATGTCCTTTTATCATAATTGGTAAATACTTGTGAAATTCATTTGAAAATTCCATCTCAATTCCTCGGAATTGCCATAACTAGTTCAATTCCGTAGAATTCAAAATTTAGAATTGAAAAAGAATTCTTTTAAATACCAAACACAAAAAGATTTCATTTCAAAATGTTCCTAAAAACTTATGGAATTCATTTATACCAAACGGTATGTTAGTGTGCTGTGTGCATTCATTTTCAATTCCAAATTGCCACGTCATCATCACAATTTTAATTAAAAAAACCCTGGGCTTCTAGCCTTCTATTAACACACACTTAACCAAAACTGAAGCCACCCCAATCAAGCCCACGACCCAACCCCAACCCTGTCTATCATCTTGCTTCTGCGAGTGCTCTTCTCTCCCTTCTCAACGGCGAGCCACATTAGCTATTTATCTCCTTCCTGAACTCTTATCCCTTCCTTTCCATTTGCATTTACATTTGCATTTGCATTTTCTATTGTTATTGTTGTTATTGTCCCACCCACCATCACATTCTCAATTTAGATGCATTGGACATATGAAACGCTGGGGTTGGTTGCAGACGAAGAGGGGAAAACAGAGAAAAAAAATTAGCAGTATTGAGCAGCGAGAAGTGAAGTGAAATCGAATGGAGACCAACTATAAGCACAACATCAATTCTCTACTCATATTACCATTATGTTTTTTTCATATAGAAGTGAAGTTAATCCACAATGTAGTCCCTGAACTATCACTTTTTCCTATTCAAGTCTCTCAACAATTTTTTTTTCATATTGAGGTCCCTTATGTTTTCAATTTTTCCTCAACCAGTCCCGTCGTTACTTTTTCTGCTAATATGACGTCAATACAAATCAAAATGACAAAATTGTCCTTAGTAAATTAAAATAAAAGAATAAAGAAGAATGAACCTTAAGTCTATGAAGCTAAATTATTAAAAGTGGAGCGCATGAAGGATTGCATCGGATTTGCTCTGAATGTGGAACGTATGGTCACATGAAAGCGGCATGCCCTAGGCTCATTAAAATTGCTGAGCCAGAGGTACCCAAAAAGCTACGGATAAGGAAGAAGTCGTACAACGACCCTGTTATGGAGAGTGGATGACGATGAAACCTCAAGGTAAAAATACGAGTAAGAAACAGGCGGAGCAACGACACACTGAGGAGTAGCAAAGGGCACCTACTACCACTGAAACTAGGGTAACAGATTATGGATCGCGCTTTACTGTGCTGAACGAGGAGGAACCCGCACAAATGATGCATTCTACGGATATTACCAGGGAAAGGAACTAGGAGCGGCTTGAGTTGGTGAACCTAGATGGTGGACAGGGACACTCAACTCAGATTACTGCTCTACCGAAGCCAAACAACAACCACCAAGATACTCGTTCCACTAGTGAGGGGATGGTTGTGGAACAAAGCGAGAAAACACTAATCCCAACAGAAGACATAGCCAAAGAAAACCCGATTATATCCGGCCAACCAGTGAAGTTGATGGCAGAATCTCAAACAAACTTAATGGGGAAGCCTCATACGGGGAAAGGGAATGGCTCGAAAGGCAAAGCTAAGTCTCCTGCTTCTGCCACTTTACAATAGGTGAGTAATAAGAAGGGGTCTTGACCAAAATATAAATTATCTGATGGTGCGGGCAACCTATTCCCTTCATGGATTATATGAGGATCCTTAGTTACAATTATAGGTGTCAAAACATAGCCTGACCCGATTAACCCGCCTGATCAACCCAACCTGTAACCCGTCGCAACCCGAATTGACTAAAAGTCAACAACACATAGCCTGCCCGACCCGCAACCCGATTGACCCGCAACCCAAGTAACCCAAACCCAATTGACCCACAATCTGACTAACCCGTAACCCGATTAACCCGAACCCGATTGACCCGAACCTGACTAACCCATAACCCGACCGACTCAACCCGAACTTCACCTAATCCACTTGAATAATTATTATAATATACAATACATAGTTTTTCAAAATAAAGTTTTTCACTCTAAATTTAAGTAAATATATTTTTAAATTCTATTTTTTCATTTCGTATAAGGAATTTAAAAAATATGAAACTCACTTAATATTATGTATTTTAAGAAAATTACAAAAATTGAAACATGAAGGTCACTTGAACACTAAGTTCTTTAACAAAATTAAAAAAATAAATATAAAATCAACATAATGTCATTATTAATAATGAAGAATTAATAATTGAGATCATGGACAATATTAATATAATATATAAATTAAATTTTTGGTTAATTTAACTATTCAATAAAATTATCAATTAAATATAAATAAAGTAAAGTAATGTATTTGGTGGAAAATTTTGGTGTATTCAACTTGTTGGGAAGAGAAAGAAGAGAGAAATTTGGTTTTTTGAATGTTTTAGAAAAGAAACAAGTGGAAATTTTGGTTGTTTTGATTTGTGGGAAGAGAAATAAGTGGGAAAGTTTGGTTTTTTTTATTATGAAAGAGAAATAAGGAGGAAAATTTTGAGTTTTCAACTTTTTGTGGAAAGAAAGAAGAGGGAAATTTGGTTCTTTCAATTTTATGGAAGAGAAAGAAGAGGGAAAATTGAGTGTTTCTAATTTATGGAAAAAGAAAGAAGAAGGGAATTTTTTTGTGAAAAGAAAGAAGGAAACAAATTGGTGTTTTTAATTTTTTGTTTTTCAAAATTTTAGCCTTTGAAATATGAATCTTTAATTTTTATATGGAGAGCATGACTAGTTAAATTTATTCTTATATGCTTTGAAGGCTAATATATATATATATATATATATTATAATTGTTTATGGACTAATAAATAAATTAACCATTAGTTACAACAATTATACTAAACTTTATAAGTAATCTTTGACGGTTAGTTGTTTAGGGTATAAAGTATACAGTTAGGGTATAGGGTATAAGGTACAGATGGTTTAGGGTGTATATGGTTAGGATATAAGATATTTATGGTTTTGACGGTTCTAAGTTTTTTTATTAACATATGTTCACTTGAAATCATTTGAAGTCTTTAACGGCAGGAGATCCCTTTTAATTTATGTTTATGGTACGTGGTTCGGGTACAACATATGTGGTGTAGAGTATAGGATAGATGGTTAGGGTATAGCAATTAGCAAATATCACTTTTTATCTATGTTTTGAAAATCAAAGTATGAATTTCACTTTTAAATTAACTATACTAGCAAAATCACAACTCGTAAGGACATATGGTTAGGGTATAAGGTATAGGGTATAGGGTATGTGGTTAGTGTATAATGTATTGATGGTTTATGGTATACAATCAACAACATATACTAACTTAATATTGTCGATTGAGGGTAAGGCTAAATGTATAGGATATATGTTATTAAGTAAGTTATGATTGAAGTCAGAATAATTTTACTAAATTTGATAGTTAATCTTTAATGGTTCAATTTTTAAGATAATTCGAATAATTTTACAAATAACTCGTTTGGCAACAGTTTTTTTTTTCCAAGGCAAGCCCAAAGGGCATGGGACAAAGACTCGACACGTTTACAAGACCGACTCCGATAGTCCGTATGCAACCAGACTACGATGAAAGAGCTTGTTAAGCCACTACTTGGGCAGCTCTGAAGAAGTTCTGAGGAGCAAAGACACGACACTGACGGGAAAAAAACAAAAACAAAACCCCAACGACTCCAAGATAGTCCCGCCAGCGAGTGTAGTTTCCTTCGACGAAGTATGCCGGATGACCAGTATCGAGGTACCACAAAAACCACAACAAAGAAAAGAAAAATGCATTAGCAATCTTTGACGGAACATGCTTAATTGATCTCATAAATTTGATGAAGTGAATAAAATCGAACTATCACCTGATAGATCGATGAAAATTATTGCACGTCCTTCAATTATTTTCATACCATATGAGCACCTGCAAATGATTAATAAAAAGGCACGACTATGATGCTAGAAATCTCTATTATAAGAGATTAAAACTTGCCCTTACGACAAAGTCGATATTATCGAAAATAACCACCAACGATATAATTCAAGCTATTAAAAGATTTGTACATTATAATATCAATAAATATTTACTATAATAATTAAACACAAAAGAAGGAAACCATTTATACCCTGAACTTAAAAAGAAAGGAATGAAATTAGTAATTTAAACATGTATTCCTACTTTAAAGCCAAGTAAATGACTATTAAAAGTTCAAACGAAGAAATGTCAATAATGATAAATTCATATCAGTCATGAATATAAAAGGAAAATTAATTAGATTACTAAAAGATAATTATTGATGAGAACGTAAATTAAGGGAATAATAAAGGCTAATAACTAGTAACGGAAATCATAAAGGTGATAATTAAGAAAGGAATTAATTAATTTAAAAAGATTCTGATTTAAAACTTAACTGTTCTCGCAATTACCTTTTACAGGCGAGGTGACGCAAATTGCGCATCGTCGTCATCAATGGCTCAACTTGCCGGCGAGTTCGTCAATGACGGCCCCCCACCGCCGATGATCACCTTGAACGACTGTCCCCAATCCTTGTCATCGGAATCAACCCTCCCGTCGACCCCTTCACCGCCATCGACATCACGACGCTGCTACCGTCGACGGTATTCACCATAGTCAAATTGAAGCAGTACTCAGGATTAACCACAGAAATAGAATCAAATTGCAGCAATACCCTAACAATATAAACTGAGAATGGAAAATAGCAACTAAAAACCTCCACATCGTTTGGCAACAGTTTACTGAAATTATTTGGCCAATGAGTTATTTCGAAATAACTCCTTTAATCACTATATGTTTTTGCCAAATACCACACTCCAAATACCAGATTTGCATGGTTATACTAAACTAGATACTTTAATTTAATTACTATTGAAATAATACTAAAATATCAAATAAATAATTAATGATGTCTTTTGGTTGCAAATATTGATATCAACACTACTATTAGCTAGTGTATGTTTACCAATTATGATTAATTACATAAGAAGTTTCCAAGTCACACAAATTGATTTAACATTTTGACTAGTTTTTTTCAAAAAAAAATTAAGTATATATATACGAGGTAGAAATAAATTGGTTAAAAGGTTGAGAAAAATATTTTAAATTAGTGTAATAAAATGCGTAAGTTGGTAACGAGTAATGAGTAAGTTACTCGATGTGCTAGCCCGAACAACCCAAAATCCGATCCGCCCGATCCAAAACTCGATGAACCCGCAACCTGATTTGCCCTCAACCCGATTGTACCCGAACCCGATGAACCCATAACCCGACAAACCCGCAACCCGTTTGAACCCGAACCCGATTTGAACCCGAACCCGTTAGAAGAGTATTAGTTGCAACAGTGACGGAATGATGTTAGGAACGGAACAACAAAAGGAACGAGGTTACCGAATCTGGAGCTGAGTCGCGGACTAGGTCGCTCTCTTTAAGACGTTCTCGGCACTGCCTTCGATGCGCACGGCAGACTATCAACCGGTCGTCTACAGGATAAAACAGCTCCTCTCAATACTCGCGGTTTTGTGCGAAAACCGAAGCTCTCTAAACACTCTCTCTATTGTGTTTCTGCTCGTTGTGATGTGATTAGAGGGGCTGGGGAGGCGGCTATTTATAGGAGCCGAACCCCTAGGAATATACCCTCTTACTTGGGGAAAAAGTCAGATTAATTAAGGAAGATAATTACTTCCTTAATTAAAACCTTCGGTTAAGATAAACCTGGAGGGATTATCCTTCGAATATTCCGTTTTAGTCGATTATCCTTAGGAATATACCTCAGAATAACCGATTAATAATTAATTATTAGATAATTAATTTCGTTCGGAATTTCTCCAAAAATATATATATAGTCTCAAGTGAACCAACCAACCAACCAACAAACCGACCGGTCGGTCAGACAGACGGCGCGCGCGCGCGCGTGTGTGTGGTGGTCCGTTAGGTCCTCCCTCTCCCACAAAAGTGGGTCACCCCAAGGGGCATGCCCTTGGGAGAGAGGCTCCTATCTTTATACACATTTCACCAAGTAAAACTACCAATGTGGTAGTTTTTCCACTAGAGACTCTATAGCTTTCAAAGCTATTCATATACATTTCCAACAATCCCCCACTTGAATAGTTTGAAACTATCTCTGAGCATCAACAGTTCCATAAGATCGGGCATAAGCTAAGGTATCGCGAAGATTTGAACCTTAGCGTAGTGGTTACACTTCCGATTTCATAAGGGTGACTCGTAGTCTTGAACCCTATCTCAGACAGTGTAGCACACCGGATCTTTTCATTGAGTTGTGTTCTCTTCATAGCCCGTGCGTTTATGGCCATGCACGTTACCCTGGTTTAGTGAACGCTCTAGCAACTTTGTGCCTCCAAAGTTCCATAGGGAGCGGCCCCACTCCCACATTCACATAGGTGAGTCTATCAAGAGTACCCCCAAAGTAAAGTACTCCACCCCACATAGGGTATAGATCTCATTAAGAGTTATTAACTCAACCTCCATTGCTTTGGGATTCATGCTTCACTATGCATGAACTTTTCGCATACTACTCATGACTTGTTATTACCCATTGAACCCATTTCTTGGGATCTCCAGTCTATTGGGTCGGGTTACCATCACTTGTAGTCCGTGGTTCGGTAGGCATAAGTCCCATACCCTTGGCGGTATTCTGGACTTTCTCTCTAGGTAATCCTTTCGTCAAAGGATCAGCTAGATTCTGTTCGGATCTTATATGATCCACCCTCACTGCTCCTATCGTTAGGAGTTCTCTTACAGTACTGTGCTTACGACGAATCTGTCGTTTCTTTCCGTTATAGAACCGGTTCTCAACTTTAGCGATAGCTGCGGTACTATCACAATGGATCAATACCGGAGGGACCGGTCTTTCCCATAGGGGAATCTCTGACAACAATCCTCTCAACCAACTTGCTTCTTCACTAGCCGTTGCTAGTGCTATCATCTCTGATTCCATAGTTGATTGAGCTAGGATTGTTTGTTTCTTTGACTTCCAAGATACAGCTCTACCAGCGATGTTAAAAACATACCCGCTGGTTGCCTTGGAGTCATCTGATAGGGTATTCCAATCCGCATCACTATACCCTTCTAGTACAGCAGGAAATCTTTGATAGTGTATACCAAGGTTTGCTGTTCTCTTGAGGTATCTCATGACCCTCTTTATAGCATTCCAATGCTCTCTACTAGGACAGCTGTTAAACCTGCCAAGCAATCCCACGACATAGGCAATGTCTGGTTGAGTGTAATCCGCTGCATAACGGAGACTGCCAATGATGCTAGCATATTCTGATTGTCTTACACTGCCTCCAGTGTTCTTAAATAGCTTTACACTAGCATCATACGGAGTACACGTAGGTTTACAGTCGAAATAGTTATATTTCTTCAAGATCTTCTCTATGTAGCTAGATTGATCTAGAGAATAACCATTTGCTGTTCTAGTTATCTGGATTCCAAGCATAAACTTTGCTTCTCCCAGATCTTTCACTTCAAAGCTCTCTTTCAACATGGCTTTTGCTTCATTGACCACGTAAATATTTGTACCAAATATCAACATGTCATCTACATACAAACATATGATTGTACAAGTGTTATTTTCTGACTTGCAGTAAATACACTTGTCACTTTCATTCACTTTAAAGCCATGTGAGAGAACGAGAGTGTCAAACTTCTCATGCCACTGTTTTGGAGCCTGTTTCAAACCATATAATGATTTGTCTAACTTACAGACTTTCGAGGCATGTTCGGGGATAACAAACCCTTCTGGTTGTTCCATATAGATTTCTTCATCCAGATCACCGTTCAAAAAAGCGGTCTTAACATCCATTTGGTGTACCACGAGATTATTCAAGGCAGCAAGAGCAATCATTACACGAATGGATGTTATTCTAGATACTGGTGAATAGGTATCGAAGAAATCTATATTCTCTCTCTGCCTGTAGCCCTTAACTACTAGGCAAGCTCGGAACCTTTCGATTGCACCATCAGGTTTCCGTTTCGTTTTTAGAACCCATTTATTACCTAAGACTTTGCAGCCAGGAGGTAAGTCTGTTAGATGCCAATTCTTATTAGCTTCTAACGATTCCATTTCGTCTATAACGGCCTCATTCCAAAAATCTGCATCTACGGAAGTTAATGCTTCCTGCAAACTTTTTGGATCTTCGAGGGTGAATACTGTAGTAAAGTCATCACCAAAATCTTTAGAGATTCTAGCTCTTTTACTTCTTCTGAGTTCATCCTCAGAACCAACACCCCCACTAGTTCCGTTATCTCTAATAGCGGGTAGTACATTACCCCCACTATTTCTCGTTTTAAATGGAAATCGTGTCTCAAAGAAATCAACTCAATGGATTCTATTATAGTACGAGTATTCAAATCATAGAATCTATATGCCTTACTATTGGCTGCATAGCCAACGAAGACACATTCATATGCTCGACTAGCCAATTTAATCCTCTTAGGATCCGGAATTCTTACGTAGGCCAAACAGCCCCACGTTCTTAAATAGGACAGATTAGGTGGCTTATTCTTCAAGATCTCATAGGGTGATTCTTTTCTATTTGTTTTTGGAAGACGGTTTAGCACATAGCAAACTGTCAACAAAATATCACCCCACCAAGAAGAAGCAGCTCCAGATTTGAGCATAATAGCCACAACTAATTCTGTAAACGTCCTATTTTTCCGCTCTGCTTTACCATTCATTTCTGGTGAATATGGTGCCGTGGTTTCATGAATGATACCATGTGAGCTATAGAATTCCTTGAAGGGATTAGAGTCATACTCTGATCCTCTATCTTTTTATCTTTCGATTGCACTGATTTTCAAATTCAACCACAAATACCTTGAACATATCAAGGGCTTCACTTTTGTTTTTCATCAAATAAACAAAGCAATAATCAGAGCAATCATCTATGAAAGTGATAAAGTATCTCTTGCCAGACCTAGTTAACGTCCCATCTAGTTCACAAATATCAGAATGAATAAGATCTAAGGGTTCTGATTCTCTAGTCACAGATTTATGGGGCGTTTTCGTTATTTTAGCTTGGCTACAGAAATCACATTTATCAAATTCATTCATTGAGAGTTTAGGGATATGTCCTAGCTTGCTTAAATTCTTCACAATACGTGTGTTCACATGACAAAGACGCGCATGCCAGACATTCAAATCAAACACCATGTAAACTGAAGAATTCATCTTATTAATTTCGACATTCAACTTGAACATCCCATTACATGCATATCCCTTTCCCACAAAACTCCCATTCTTAGTAAGGGTATACAAGTCTGCCCCAATAGATTGATTAAACCCAGCCTTATTAAGAAGATATCCCGAAACAAGATTCTTCCTTATCTCTGGAGTGTGCAACACATCCTTGAGCACCATCTTCTTCCCAGAGGGGAAGTTCAGCTCCACTTCACCAGAACCAGCAACCATAGTGGTGTGGGTAGTCCCCAACAACACTTTCTTGTCAGCAGGTGCTTCTGTGTATGTTTTAAACATAGCACGATTGTTGCATACATGCTTCGATGCACCTGTATCCAGCCACCATCCTTCTGAGTCACCGGTGAGGTTAACTTCAGCGATCATTTCTGTGATCATGGCTATCAAATCCTCTTCTGTCAAGTTAACCCTGGCCGCAGCGGCAGGGTTTTGCTTGTTCCGGCACTTCTTTGCCATATGACCCGGTTTTCCACAGTTATAGCAGATAAACGGTGGGTCATTCTTAGAGGTTTGGGCCATGACCCTTTGGTTACCTCGAGAGGCACCATTCTGGTGGGGGCGGACCTGCTGGTTCTTACTCTTAAACCCTTTCTGGTTAGGTTTAAGAGCTCTAGGGGTGGGTCGTTTAGCAGTGACGACCATCACCTCTTCTTTCATATCCTGCTTGCGGGACTCTTCCTCAATCCTTAGGCGTGTAATCAAGCTTTCCAGTGAAAATTCTTTGGTTTTGTGCCTAAGCATATTCTTAAAATCTTTCCACGAAGGGGGCAGCTTATCAATAATGCAAGCAACTTGAAATTGATCGTCCAGAGGCATACCTTCAGAGACGATCTCATGAGCTATTTTCTGAAGTTCGTGGGACTGAACTTCGACGGACTTGTCATCCACCATCTGGTAGCGCAGGTAGCGGCTGACAGCATACTTCTTAGCTCCAGCCTCCTCCGTGTCGTACTTCTTTTGGAGCGCATCCCAGATCATCATCGCGGTGTTCTTACTGTCCGCATAGTAGTCGTAGAGATCGTCTGCCAGGCCGTTGAGGATGTAGTTCTTGCACAGGAAGTCATGCTCCCTTTCCCTGGCAGAAGCAACCCTCTCCTCATCGGTCGCTTCTTCCGGCAGCTCGACGGGCATGCTGGTGAGGCAGTGGGCCAGCTTTTTGGTTGTCAGGTAGAACTCCATCTTTTGCCTCCAGCGACGGAAGTTGACCCCAACGAAGCGAAAGGGTCGATTGATATCGACAGCACCAGATCCGGCCATGTTGTTCTGTTCAGTCGACATAGCAGCAGCCGAACGTCTTAAAATTGTTAGGAACGGAACAACAAAAGGAACGAGGTTACCGAATCTGGAGCTGAGTCGCGGACTAGGTCGCTCTCTTTAAGACGTTCGCGGCACTGCCTTCGATGCGCACGACAGACTATCAACCGGTCGTCTCCAGGATAAAACAGCTCCTCTCAATACTCGCGGTTTTGTGCGAAAACCGAAGCTCTCTAAACACTCTCTCTATTGTGTTTCTGCTCGTTGTGATGTGATTAGAGGGGCTGGGGAGGCGGCTATTTATAGGAGCCGAACCCCTAGGAATATACCCTCTTGCTTGGGGAATAAGTCGGATTAATTAAGGAAGATAATTACTTCCTTAATTAAAACCGTCGGTTAAGATAAACCTGGAGGGATTATCCTTCGAATATTCCGTTTTAGTCGATTATCCTTAGGAATATACCTCAGAATAACCGATTAATAATTAATTTCGTTCGGAATTTCTCCAAAAAAATATATATAGTCTCAAGTGAACCAACCAACCAACCGACCGACCGGTCGGTCGGACGGACGGCGCGCGCGCGTGTGTGTGGTGGTCATTTAGGTCCTCCCTCTCCCACAAAAGTGGGTAACCCCAAGGGACATGCCCTTGGGAGAGAGGCTCTTATCTTTATACACATTTCACCAAGTAAAACTACCAATGTGGTAGTTTTTCCACTAGAGACTCTATAGCTTTCAAAGCTATTCATATACATTTCCAACAAATGAGAGTGGCAGTCTGGAAGCCGAGCAGGCAAAATGGAGGAGACTGCCGGATGGGTGGACGAAGGTGAACATAGACGCTGGATTACTAGTGGGAGGAGGAGTTGGTTTGGGAGCTGTCATTCAAGATCAGCATGGGTGATTGATTGTGGTGGCTCCAAAAGTGTAATGATTTAATTTAATAATTTTACATCTTATCTATCTTGATAAAACATAATGTATTAAAATAGAAATTAATAGATAACTTTATAATTGACTTAAGATTTAAATATTATTATTACTACTAATTTTTTGTGGTTTTTTATAAATTCAAAGGGTGCCATATTATCCCTTGTAAGTTTTCAGCTCTAACCCTATCGACGAGCCTGGACGTTCTCGATCTCATCATTCCGATTCATCATCGTGACATAGATTTCTTGTTGACGCGACGATGAATCGAGATGATGAGGTCGAGAATGTTGAGGCTCGTCTGATCATGCTCGACTCCTTGAAATTGAGCCTCCGGCCGAGAGGCAGCCGATGGGTCATCGGCAGAGGCAAAGTTGGCACCTCCTGCGACGGACGAGTATAAGTGAGACTAGATTTGGGCCCGCCCATTTGCCGGATACATTTTGTTATTGAACATAAACAACAATCTCAATTGTATAAAGTAGGATACATTATTATTTAATATTAAAAAATAACCCAAATTGTTTAACAATTGCAAAAATAAATTAAAAAATACACCATAAAAGTTTTCCGACATCCTAACTGATTCATTGACAAAAGTTTGTAGGGAAAGTAGTCTATAAAATCTTTGCAAGGGATCGCATCCTAAAATAATTTTCAAAACCGCACTTGGCCTCATTTTGTGTTTTAGATAACATTTAAATTTGTACATTCGTATGATGAAATATCATCGTATGCTTGGGTAGTTGAGGTAATTGATAGGAACTTGTGACTAATTTGTTTGAATGTGATATGTACTCTACTATTTTCATATTCACGCTCAAGTTCTCAAAATTTTAAACTATTTGAACGGTTGAAAACCTTAATTTTTCATCTGTCGATTCGGAAAACGAATATCCTTGATTTTGGTTACTTTTCAAAAAGTTATGGATATTTTTAGTGGCCTTATAGTTGGTTGGATAACTTTTTTATATGGAATCACTTTCCATATCAAAGTTTAATTATTATATTATGTATAAATATATATAATAGGATAAGTAATTTCTTATAATTTTTACTCCTATCATAATATAAATGAAAAATAATTATTTAACTACTGGACAAAATTCCTAAGTTATATTACTTCATCATTGTCCAAGTACTTTGTTGTTGCTAAATGACTCAATTATTATTTAATAGTTATAATACATTAATCAAATATACATATTCGGTGGCAGGCTATCTTGGGGGTCCTTTTTTAGATAGTGAAGTATCTTTTTTTTTTTTATAAGAACCTGCGAGTCAGCTTTATTACGACGAAAGAGAGGTTACATCATCACTAGCAAGCTGATCCAACAGATTCAGCGGAGGTCTATCAAACCATACATCCGCTATATCCCATCTCGCTTTCGTATGCGCCATTATGTGAGCCGCCTCATTAGCCTTTCTACTTACATGCTGCACTTGGCCACCACCAGTCTCTGTCGCCAACCTCTTTATGTTTCTAAGAATCGTGCCCAGCTCTGTTTGGACTCTCTCCTGCGCCGCCATCCTGTTAACAACCACCTGGCAATCTGTCTCCACAATGGGTGAGGCCATCTAGTGTTGTCGAGCCAACTGAAATCCAAACTCCACCGCCATAGCTTCTCCCAGCGTTGGGTCGCGTACTCCTTTGATTCTCTTTACCGCCGCCAAAATAAAGGCGCCATTGTGATCTCTAGCCACCACTCCAAGCCCTGCTCCTGTATCATCCAGACCCACGTCCGTATTGAGCTTTACCCTTCCAGCTGGTGGCCGCGCCCAAGTCTGATTCACTGGTGGAGTTGGTGTATGAAATCTCTCCTCCTGCTGGTAGCGATATTCCTCCACGTATAGCTGCGCTCGGGGGGCCTATGTCGCACTCCTCCATCTTCTTCCCATTAAAGAGGTGTGCGTTGCGCTCTCTCCATAGTGCCCATAACAGAACAATCCACTCTTCAAGTTCACTCACCGGAACTGTCTTGACTACATTTCTGACCCACTCCATGCAATTGCTATCACCTCGCAGTTCAAAGCATCGAGCCACCCCCGTCGACCGCCAAATCTTGCTCGCCCAGGAGCATTCAAAAAATGCATGGCTCTGCGTTTCGTGTTGATCGCAAAAGGGGCAAGCACCACTCCGCTCCGGATTCCTTTTATTTACCCTCTCCCCCGCTGCTAGTGCCTCCCTCGTAAACCTCCACATAAACACTTTGATTTTCGGTGGCAGGTTCAGCGACCATAGCAATTTCCAAAGAGCCGGATCTCCCACACTACGAGGGTCATGCTGCTCCTGGAACCTTCTCAACCATACTTGATATCCACTCTTAGCCGTATAATTCCCATCATCATTGTCCATCCATATCAGCTTGTCTTGTTCAGTTGAGTTGCGAAGGGGGATTTGTTTAATCGCATCCACCACATCACTTGGGAAGCAACTTTCCAGGATCGTCTCATCCCATTTTTCCTCCTCCTCGTCAATCAGCTCCCAGACAACCGAGTCAACTGGGAGACCCATCGGTGGAGAATAAACTATATTGTTCGGAGTCGAGGGCAGCCACCGATCCCCCCAAATTTGGACAGCTGATCCGTTCCCAACTTTCCATCTAAGACCATCCACTAAGAACTCCTGAACGCCCATCAGACTTCTCCACACATAACTGGGCCGATAGCCAATGCCTCTCTTGGGTGGGTAAAGTTGTCATAATTTCAGTACGGAGGAATTTCCTTTCCTCGGAGAGGGGGGTGGGTGACGGGTTTTCAGTGATGTTGCTGTTGCCGGAGAGGCAGGCGGTGTTGAGTGTTCGGTGGGGGAGGCGGAGATTGTGAGTTGGGGAGAGGTGGTGAGTGGTGGCGGGTGGAAGAAGTGGGAGGAAGGTGGAAGAGCAATGATGGCGAATGAATTTTGGATTCATTGATGGTGGCAGTAGGGTTTGGGTTTTGGAGGGGGAGATTGGGTGTTGTTTGCGGTTCGATCTCATTGATTGACCCCGCCTCTCGCTGCAAGGCGGCAAGACACGGGTGCCAACTTTCTTCTGGATCTATGATGGAGGTACGTACCTCTGTTTCTTTCGAATTACTATAAAATGAGATTCGGGTGTCTATGAGCACTTAATCTTGGTTATGGGTTCTGATTTGCTGAGAGAGAGGAAGAAGGACCTTTGATGATCTATTTGTGCTTTCTTGGATGCCAAATTCTTTTCCTTCTGTTCATAACCAAAAGGAATGGGAGGCAATGATGGCCCAATCCTGGTTCTGAAGGGAAGTGAGTTATGGTGAATGATTGTGGGAGAATGGGGATTAGGAGGTTCCTTCTTTTGATTCATGGATGACTCTTTGATGCATAATATTTCATGGAGATCTATGCAGTTGACCATGATCTATAGCTCCTGTTTGTTTAATCATGATGATCAATGATGTTGTATTCAGTGGGATCCCCAAAAGCTATTGTTTGTTACTTTTTTAGAAGATGTTTAATATAGGTTGATGTCTAAGATAATTCGTACACAATACACGAAACAGGGACAATGGAGTAAATGTTTTCCTTTTATTGATCTTGCTGGGATCAAACAAGTGAGTTAATGTTGGCCAACTTGCTTGGTTTAATGACAATTGGATGAGACATCTGACATTCCATGCTTAAGAAATACATGTCAGTTTTGGGTGTGACTTCTCAGGCTGCTTGAGCCACTGTTTGATACCATATTGACCTTAGGATTAATTGGAGAGAAGAACTTAGTTTATTCATTAATAGTGTACGTCAATATATAAAGTGACTTCAAAATACTCGGCTAATAGAAAAAGTGGGTGGCAGTTGTTTGAGTTTTTTTAACTCCGAAATGAATACTTGAGATTATATTGTAGCCTGCCTTTCTCGATTTTTAATGTGGCCTCTCTTAAAGAGATCAAAAGCAACGTTTCACAATGGTGTGAATTCAATAATAGGTTAGGTCAATTAATGGTAAAATTAGGAAGTAGGAATGGTTAGGTGACTTTAAAGAAGGGCAAATAATAATAGTGATCATCCCAATATTCACTGAACCAAGTAGATACCTAGAGAGCTCAGAATTGAGAAATGATTGCTTCATCGTGTTCCAATTTCTGTCTTAAGGTAGATTCGCATGTGTCAAGACCAAAAGATGAAAAATCGTGAGGAAACTAAGTTAATCCGCTTATGGATTTCATATATTACTACAAACCTTAGGGGTCTGCCTACTGAAGGATATCGCCTCAAAATTTGGTAGGCTATTGTTTTTGATGATGTATGCATCATGGTTTCGTGTTTTTGATCTATGAACTGCATAACTAATGTCACTGTAAGATTACAACTTTTCGAGCCACAGATTTAGTGTAATTTTAGGATACTGAAAGGCCCTAGGTTTTGTTTTCAATTATGGCATAAAAGGTTTCATGTTTTAATGCATGATATGTAGAATCCCATGTTTTGATCGATCTTCTGTGAGATAGTTGGATTTTCCAAAATCAACTCCTACCTGGCCCCTTCTTCCTGTTGTGATGTAATTACGCCTATCATAGAATGGCCTGCCATGTGGTAGTTGACTGTGTTTAGTATATTTTCTTTCACTTGCGTGAATTTTGAGTTGCTAAATAATTTATATCAGATGGTAAATGGTGTCTCGGTTTAGGATAAAGATCTTAGTATTTGTTATTGAGTCTATTGTGCTAGCTACATTTTGCATTTTGAAGATAAAGTCGTTTCTTGCTGCTCATGTCTTTGTTACTATTGTGGCTTAGTGTTGGAAGTTATATGCTATAGCATGTGCGTGGAAACTTTGTTTCATGGGGTCCAAATTTCTCGATTATTAGTCCATATTTTCCAGTTACTGTATTCCAGTTTTGGGGTGCTCCTCTCTCTCTCTCTCTCTCTCTATCTATCTATCTATCTATCTATCTATCTATCTATCTATCTATCTATATATATATATATATATATATATATATATATATATATATATATATATATATATATATATCATGTTCCATCGTTTGGAGAAAAGAGATTTCAGGCAAAGACGTAAAATTTCTCAATCCCTTCTGCAAGCTTGCATTATTTTGGGTTTTCCCACCACAACTCCATTTCTCCTCTGCTCTTTCTCTGATCGAGATGAATGGTCATTTGTGGTTGTACTTGATTTAGTCTCTTTTATGTACCAGCAATTATGTTACTCCAGAATGGATAGCTGCAGTAAATCTTATCCAAACATAAGGAGTTGTCTTCATGAAATTTCGGTACTACCATCTGCCTTTACTAGATTGGCCCATTTGAATGTGAAGTTAGGTTGTTGTCAAGCTCTTTGTCGTAATTGTGTTCCCATTAATGTCTTCAGGTAGTTGTATAACCCATGAAAGTGTTATTTTTCCTCCGGCCAGGGTTAGAGTAGCCTTTATTATGACAATTAAAATAAGAATGACAAAGAAGGCGTTAGATAACCACCCACACTACATGAAAATGCATCATTAACTAGGGTAAAAACGGTGGCCAATAGTCACATTACGGTGGTTAATACTTTTGGCCACGGTCTAAAAACGGTGGATAACTTGGGCGTGGCTAAAACTCAAAACAGTGATGCAGTTCCTTTGAACTATAACTTTTTCCATTGCTAATCGCTTTTTGGTTTGCTGTGCTGGTGATGCGCGGTGCATAATGTTTATTGAAATCCATTCGACTAAAAGCTACTATATCCAGTTTCAGGTTTGTCAGCAAGTATTCAATGAAGACTGAAGAGTTCATGTTACTCATAAAATTTAGCAGGTAACCCATAATGTGTTTGGTTAGCCAGCTCACTGAAATAAGTTCTATGTTTAGTCATTCTTAAGGATACTGCTTTAACTATGCTTGGTGCTGAATGCTCAGTTGATTACTCTTTTAAGTAGTGAAGTAATTGAATGTTCGGTTGTAATTCTATAGGAAGGGTTTAATCATTCTATAGATTCGAAGGAGATATAGATCTTTTTCTTTTCCAGTAGGAGCTGACATCTTTTAGTGGACATTTTCGCTTTTAACAAAGTTGACTCCATTTTGCATTTGCTAGAATCTTAAGCCATTATTGTTCCCAATTGATTACCGAAGGGTACTACAGTTACATAAGGATGTAGTTTATTCAACTATATATAAGCTCTGTTCTCTGTTAGTTTTACTATTTGGGGTCAATTGCTTTTGGTAGACGTAAAATTTTAACTCTGTTTAATTGTACATTTATTGTCCGATGTTCTTGAACCTGATGTTCTTGCTTCATCTCTTAATCATATTTCTATTGTTTGATTTAGTTTCTCACTTCTATCAATATATATGCATTCAGATTCTCAATAAACTACTACCTATATTGAAAGGTAAAGCTGATGACTAGAGGTGGTTCAAATTGTTTGGTTGGTAAAACTCAATGTGTATTGAAGCCAGATTAAAGAAATTTTGACAAGGGAACGGGAGAGCATTCTGAAAGAAGTCTCAGTTGCATATATCAAGGTAACTCTTTTCCTTTGGTGATCGTGAGAATTGATGCTATTTCAGCAAACCGAGGCAGGGAACTCTGTTGTACCAGCTAAATATAGATAGCAGTTAGGATTGAAAACAAGCTACAATCATATAAAAAAATCGATGTTATTTCATATGCAAGTATTTATATTATTGAGGTGCCATGATTTTGTTTTTCTATGCATATTTTGGACCTATATGTATATCAGCGCTAAACTGTGGGGAGGGTTGGTTAAGCTTTGATGCACAAAGGGTAATCATGGAACATATTTTGGGGAATCCTTTGTTGTGGTCGCATCCTAGGTTGTGGTTGTGGTCAGCAAATTTTGGGGGATTTCAACTTCATTCACGGGGTGAGGGAACTGGTCTCAATGCCTCGATTAGCGTTGGAGTCGTTCACCACTAACCAGTGACTTCGGAGATCGCTTCGAAAGCTGAGATTCCAAGTAAGTTGACATTCCCCATCTTTTTATCTTCGATTGAGGGTCCAGAGAGTGCTTATGATTAGAGGTTGTATTGGCTGCATGGAAGAGGATGCTGAGGGAAGAGTTGTTCTCTTTGGTTTGAACAAAGCAATGAAAAATGGGGTTGGACCCTCTTATCGTGGAGACAAACTGCAAGAGGATGCTGGACTTGCTACAGGGGACTACTGAGTGCATAACAAAATCCTGGAATATTTGCAGAGACATTAAACAGATGGGCTTGCAATCTGATGTAAGAAGTTTGACCTTTGTTCACATACAAGCAAACGTAGTGGCACACTCTTGCTCATTTTAATGTTCCTGTAAACTCTTTTGAATTTGTATAGAATGATTGTATCCTTTAAGACATGTGGCGATTGATTTCCTTTCAACGAAGGCTTTTGTAGTTTCCTCTAAAAAGAAAATAGATGCGGCCATGCAGGACTATCAATCAAAACCTTTGATTTGGGGTTGGCCGATTAATGCTTTTTATTATATATTATTATGTGAATGAATTTGATAATTTTGCCACTATTTGCTACAAAGTAATCCTAATTCCGACTTACTATTTTGTTTTTGAATATGGATTTATAGGACAGGAAATTTCATTTGGATTGGGTTGTATGAATAATGGTTGTATCTTTGTTGATTCCATTACTTTTAGATCTCATAACTGTTATATTTGATGTTTTATATGTTGAATTTTATGAATAACAGTATTGGACATACCAGACGCGTATTACCCATGAGTAGCCGAAAGCCTCAGGCATAGGGATAGCGTTGCAAAACCTCCCTCCCATGGATATATGGTGGGTATGGTTAGAATATCTAGAGACGAGGATGTGGAAATTCTCCCCAAACCCGCTTATTACCATCTCTAATTGTGTTGAAGGTTTAATGCCTATAACAGAACATGAGATCGAAATATGTATATGGTTTCGCTAATTAAATTGGTGTTTGTTTAAATGTATTGTTATCCGACATATTTGGTCGTTTGTTTGGGTCAATCTATTCCTTTGACTGTATTTGGGATTGTGGTGCTCAAATTGTTTATGTGGTGTAGTGGTTTATATCTTGGTTCAGGAAGTTGAATGAACTATCATGTGTTTGACAAACTTTATTTTGAGTGTCATCCTTGAACTATATGATGGTTTTGTATCTCCTATGGAATATGATGTTGAATCACTGTCGAGGCTGTGCATGTGTTATTCCTAATGTTTTGCAACAAGTAATCTTATGTTTGAGACACGTCGTGGTTTATCTAATAAAAATATAAATAAATGTGTAGAAGATCTTCCATTTTTGTCATTATAATAGTCTTGAACTATCCTCCTGAGTTAAATGAAACTTTTAGGACTACAATTATTTTTTGACAAAGATATTAGTTACTAATCAATTGTCATTTGTACTTTCTTAATTATAATAATTTTAGATGATTTTTTTACCACAAAGTTTGAACCTAGCATGTGATTAATTTTTTCCTTCCAGATTACCATTAGGCCATCCTTTTGATTTCTAATTGTTACTTTAGTGAATAAATATTTTAATTTTGTTAGAAAAAAATATATAAATGCAAGTTGATAATTCTGAATTTTATGAAGAAATATTTTCAGTAATTTAAGCTGACAATAAAAAGTGAAAAATTTTCTTCTAAAATATAAAAATCAAATACAACATATGAAATACTTGCATAAAAGTGTTCGACAACAAACTCTCATTGCGAGTAGTTTCTTCGCTGGCAATTTATAAATTACTAATATGCTCCTATGCAAGATTTTCACTTCCATCATACCACAAAACCAGTTAAGGTGTGAGCAAGGCGAGATTCATCATAGTTAGGGTACCTAATCAACAAAAATATCTATGAATTAACTACCGCTAATGACACAAACAACTAATAACACAATAACTTTCAAATCATTTATAAACTACTTCGACAATCCTTAATTATTGCAAAGCATCGATCATTTAAGATTAGTAAAAAAATAAAATACATCCGACCAACGGGTCTGGTAAAAGCTAGTTTAATAATAGAGTTTAAAAGACTGATTAAAAGGGCAGAAGACTAAACAATCCTTCCGAACTCTGCGCATAAGGCAGGGAAAAGAAAATAAAGAGAGTTCTCGCCAAGAACCTCTTTATATTGTTTGGAGGAGGAGGAAGGAAGGATTGCCTGCTCCGATTTTAATTTCTTAGATACCTAAACTTAACGTTAATTCTTCTTTTTAAAATTATTTTATTTTCTTCAAATTTATTAAAGTAATATTTTGTCTTTTCTATTTGTTTTAACGTCACATTAACATAAAAAGTAGTGGTGGGAATGGTATAGGAAATATCGAAAACATAAGTGACCTCGATAGGAAAACAAATTATTGAAGGGCATTAATAGGAAAAAGTGATAGTTTAGGGATTACATTTGTGTATTAATTCCACGATTTTATCCTGAAGAGTTCGGTCACCTTTATGATTCTTTTCTTATGCAGGATTTAGAGAATTATTATTATTTTGTTAAAAATGATGAGTTATTTCATGAATTAAAAGGAATTCATGAATTAATTGAGTTGATGGTGGAGATAGAATTGAATCTATCATATTCATGAGTATTACTCCTCACAGTTGTATGAAGTTTATTAAGATTTGGTTGCAACTCCAAGTGTTGAAAAAGCTTTTTAAGATTTGGGTTACATAAAAAAAGTTCCGAAATCAAATAAGCCATAAGTTCGGGAATGATTGTCTATTAAGATAAATTGAAATAGTTTTATTGAGCGTTGTAGACAACAAGTCTATTTTACAAATTTTTTCAAAATATGATAACATGCCATTGACTTTTGTTGTAACTTGTACCAGTAGGATATTTCCTCATTTAAATATTTTAAATTTTAATTAATATTTTAATTTAAATTTTGAAACAGACATCCCTATATTAAATTTCTGGGTTCACCACTAATTAAACCATTTTAGGTTTTTAGGTAGGGCTTAGGTAAGATTTATATTGAAGCCAATGTAACTGATGACTAGATATATACACATGTTTTTATCCACCATTCTTATGCTGTTTGAGCCTCATTTCTTGTATCTTAGGCCAATTTCACGCTAGGTTGTTCTCGTTTGTGTTATTTCAGGTCTTAGTACGTGATTGAAAGTTTGGGAACGAGTTCGGGGTCGATTGGACGAAAGTTGGAAGGTTGGCGAGAAGCTGAGGAATCCACACGGCCAGACCAAGCAGCCACACGGCCGTGTGGAATCCCATTACGCGGGCAAGACACACTAGCCGTGCATTGGGTCCCTTGAGGCCGTGTGGAAATTCCAGGGAGCTCACACGGTCAGGCCGAGATTCCACACGGCCGTGCATTTCTGGCCGTGCAGTGTTCATGAAACTTCTTAAATGGAACGCCGCGTTTTGGGACTCACGCGGGCAGACTGGGAAACCACACGGCCGTGTGGTCGGGAAATTCTGGGTTTTAACCCAATTTCGAGCCTAAGGAGAAGGAATGGAGTTTTTGAGCAAGAAACAGAGATTTAGGGAGAGAAAGTGCGAAGAACAAACCCTAGGAGTTATTTGGAGTGGATTTCTCACCATTGAAGCCCAAATTGCATCCCCGGGAGTGAAGATCGACATCCCAGAGCATATTTTCCTCATCTTTATGAGTATGACTACTCTGATATGTTTTCCTCTCTCTCACTCTCTATGGAGTAGAACCCTCTCTTACTTGGGTATGAAGAACCCTAGTTCCATGTGTTAGGAATCTTGATTGTAATGACTTGGGAGTGATATACTGATTGGTTATAATCGATTGATGCATGATTCATTGAGTCAATTGAAGTCTGATCATCTTTTCTTGATTTCTGCTGCAACTTGAGATAGATAGAATCTGATTAGGTTGTTAGAGCTTCATCAATTGGTAATGGTAGATTGGTTATACGAGAGTTAATCAATTTACTACTTTGTACTAGAATCCAATTCCAGTAGTGGAGTTATGTGCTTATTGCCTCAGCAGTCTATCCCAGTGAAGGATAGTCGCATGCCGGTTAGCTAGCCTGAGAGGGCTTGGTCAGCTTAAGAGATTCCAAGCTATTGTCGGACCTTCCGCAGTTTAATCAACAGTTAATCAACCCAGGATAATTACAACCTCGACCTAACTAAGGAGTTAGGGGGACTCATTCCCGAGTGACTCTTCCCTTGCTAAAGAACTTTGAATTATTTCCTGCTTTCTTACTGCTTTTAGTTAAAATCACAATCACTCGACTTAGTTTGCTAGATAATAGATAATCACGGAGTAGGCAGTAGATCTAGACCCCGGGTTGATAATTAAAGCTTGCCACTTACTGCATTTCCGGACTGCGATTACACTTGGTCGTAATTTGGTGTTGTGTTTTAGCGTGTCAAGTTTTTGGCGTTGTTGCCGGGGAACTCTAGGTTATTGTAGAAACGTGAAAGTCTGTTACTTTAGCATTTACTTTTATGCATCCTCTCTTTTCTGCCCTTGCTTTTCACTTGGGTATTTTGTTTTTGTTGGTGCAGATTTGATACATGGATTCTCAAGGCTTCTCCAACCATTGGGGGTATCCACCAAAACCCGAGTGGTATCACCCCGAGAATTCCTGGAGCACTCAAGGAGGAGAAGACTATGGAGTCGGGTTTCAGTACCAACCCCCCTACTACGAAGTTCAATCAGACCCTTGGGTATTTCACGAACAATTTCATTATCAAGAAGAATTCCTCACACAACTAGAAGGGCCATCAGATCTTGATTTAGCCACAACCTTCACGGGCCATCTGGCAGAGCCATGCTACACTCCACCTCCAGATCCAAACTATCACTTGAGGCTTCTCGTGGAGCAGATTGCTCGAGTACCTGAGAGATCCTTTCCTGAGATGGATCCTCATATCCAGGCCATGGCCCAAACTGACTTCTCCTTTCCCCGTGAAACAAAGGAGACCCTTCGAAGCATAAAGAATCACATAGAGGTCATTGAGAAAGCTTGTGCACAGTTTTCTCAAGACAGCCTTTATGCGACAATACAAGCAGAGAAGGAGGAAGAAGTCAATCATGAGGATGTCGTGGAGCATACAGAAGTTGTCACAAAGAGATCCTATGATGATCATGATAAAAAATATCCTGTTGTAGCTGCCCATCCCTTTATGCACCCCACACTGAGGGCTGAAGAGGCGGGCATGACTGAGGAGATGCAAGCTGATCTTATTGAAAAGATTGCATGGCGACTTGCTCTCCAATCCGTGCTAGAAGAAGAAGAGCGAGAAAGGATGAGGAAAGAAGTTGTGGAGGATGAAGTTGAGGTGGAAGAGGCATGCACCGGTCATGAGTTACATGTGATATCTCCACCAAACTTCGAGGAGCTGCTTGGCAAGGACCCATTTGCAGTGTCTCTTTGCCAGACCAAGACCACATCAATATCAATCCCTCTTGGTGGATGCGATGGTGGTCAATCGAATATATCTTATCTGGTTTGGGGCAATGGGACAAGAGCAGACGCGAAGGAGAGGTCTTGAAAGTGGAGACTTCATCTTTCTCAAGGCCACGAGTCATCTTCATCACCTATCACATCACATGCTCGTGACTTGAGACTCCACCTCATTAATGAGAACCTCAACTTCAAAGAGGTTCTGGGGTGGACCAAAACTTAGGAGCCACCGTTCGGCTCACGACGATAAAGAAGCGCTTGTGGGGAGGCAACCTCACCACGGTTTGTTTTTATTTTGTTTGTTTTCGGTTTGTCCACTTGGAACTATGGTTTCTATAACCCAGTGTGTGTGTTTTCATGACTCTAGCTCTGTTCCAGTTGGACTGGTCCACTTCCAGTCTCTTGCTCTTGAGTGGTCTGCCTTCCAGTCACCGTTCCCGCTCATCATTTCCCGGTAACATCGTTCCCGCTCATCATTTCCCGGTAACATCGTTCCCGCTCATCATTTCCCGGTAACATCGTTCCCTTTCCCTCTGCTCTATTGAGGGCAATGTCGAACTTAAGTGTGGGGGGTGCTTTGTATTTATTGGCACGTATATATGTGTGCTTGGAGTCTAGTCCGCTATCCAACTCTCGAGATTTGAGGGCTCCAAGTACTACTGTTTGCTTGATCATATTGGCACTGTGGGTTTAATTGGTAAATCGAATGTCTTTCGAATTTATGCATGACATTTGGATTGTGACTAGACAACCTATAATGATGACTGAGACATGCAATAGAATTGTTTAAGAGTTTAGTTTTTCAACTGTTTGCTTATCAACTGTGACTTGGATTGATAACTTGCTTTTGACAGTCGTTTTTGCATCTATTTCAGGGAATCAGAATGAGAGATAGAGCATATAGGTGGCCATGTGAGATTTGAGCATGCTCGTTTCTTTCTTGTGTGATAGATCTCTCTTCCATGATGTGTAGCATTCACGTTGTCACTAGCTGAGATGATGGAGGCATAGGAATGGCCCACGACCGAATTGACTGTCCTGGTGTGTCATACCCGCTAGTTAGCCCCTTTGAGCCGTGTACTTTCCTTTCTTTCGGTCTACAATGTAAAATCACCTTTTTGCATCTCCTAGAAGGTTCCACAGAGTGGTTTTTGCATGTTCTCTGCTGTTTCTGCTAAATATAGTGTGAGTGTTGGAGGTATTGCTTAAAATTTGGGCGTGTGTTTGAAAATTGTGAAAAGGTGGTGGTTCTCTCAAGAAATAAAAAAAAGAAAAAAAAATGAATGAAAGCAAAAGAGAGCCACTACTAAAAATCTGAATCATCCTCATTAAGTAGTGTTTCTTAGCATTCTGGCTTAGAAATACTAACATTATTGTGACCTCCTTCGCTCTTGTGCTTTAGATAATTTGAGTAATGCATAATGGCAAAAAGAAAGTTCCTGGTTTGATTGGTTGTGAATGTGTTGGTTTGGAACTGTGGAACCTTGTGTTTCTTAGCATTCTGGCTCGGTCTTGATTCTGATGTCTTGAGTTTGATGCATGCGCTGACTGTCTTGGTTAAGTGTTTGAGTCGAGTCTATGTTGGTTGGTGACTAGAAAGGATTCCTCTTCCTTTACCCGATTTTGCTGCACTCGAATGTCCTTTGTGGTGGTTGTCCATGTTGTTGTTGAGTTGTCCATATGTCAATGATCAAAAGCCGGTATGATTCACGTATTCTGTGCCTATATGATTTGTCCTCAAAGTTGGTATGATTGAATTGTGTTAAGCTTACCTTGTATCTGACTTGGTTTGCTTGGGGACAAGCAAACGGTTAAGTGTGGGGGAGTTTGATGACTTGATATATACACATGTTTTTATCCACCATTCTTATGCTGTTTGAGCCTCATTTCTCGTATCTTAGGCCGATTTCACGCTAGCTTGTTCTCTTTTGTGTTATTTCAGGTCCTAGTACGTGATTGGAAGTTTGGGAACGAGTTCGGGGTCGATTGGACGAAAGTTGGACGGTTGGCGATAAGTTGAGGAATCCACACGGCCATACCTACCAGCCACACGATCGTGTGGTGTGGTCGTGTGAAATCCCATTACGCGGGCAAGACACACTGGCTGTGTATTGGGTCCCTTGAGGCCGTGTGAAAATTCCAGGGAGCTCACACGGTCAGGCCGAGATTTCACACGGCCATGCATTTCTGGCCGTGCAGCGTTCATGAAGCTTCTTAAATGGAACGCCGCGTTTTGGTACTCACACGGGCAGACTGGGAAACCACATGGGCGTGTGGTCCGGAAATTCTGGGTTTTAACCCAATTTCGAGCCTAAGGACGGGGGAATGGAGTTTTTGGGCAAGAAACAGAGTTTTAGAGAGAGAAAGTGCGAAGAACAAACCCTAGGAGCTATTTGGAGTGGATTTCTCACCATTGAAGCCCAGATTGCATCCCCAGGAATGAAGATCGACATCCCAGAGCATATTTTCCTCATATTTATGAGTATGACTACTCTAATTTCTGTTTTCCTCTCTCTCTTTATGGAGTAGAACCCTCTCTCACTTGGGTATGAAGAACCCTAGTTTCATGTGTTAGGAATCTTGATTGTAATGACTTGGGATTGATATACTGATTGGTTATAATCGATTGATGCATGATTCATTGAGTCAATTGAAGTCTGATCATCTTTTCTTGATTTCTGCTGCAACCTGAGATAGATAGAATCTGATTAGGTTGTTAGAGCTTCATCAATCGGTAGTGGTAGATTGGTTATACGAGAGTTAATCGATTTACTTCTTTGTACTGGAACCTGATTCCAGTAGTGGAGTTCTGTGCTTATTGCCTCAGCAGTCTATCCCGTTGAAGGTTAGTCGCCTGCCGGTTAGCCTGCCTGAGATGGCTTGGTAAGCTTAAGAGATTCCAGCTACTGTCGGACCTTCCGCAGTTTAATCAACAGTTAATCAACCCATGGTAATTACAACCTCGACCTAACTATGGAGCTAGGGGGACTCATTCCCGAGTGACTCTTCCCTTGCTAAAGAACTTTGAATCATTTCCTGCTTTCTTACTGCTTTTAGTTAAAATCATAATCACTCGACTTAGTTTGCTAGATAATAAATAATCACGGAGTGGACAGTAGATCTAGACCCCGGGTTGATAATTAGAGCTTGCCACTTACTGCATTTCCGGACTGCGATTACACTTGGTCGCATTTTGGTGTTGTGTTTTAGCGTGTCAGTAACTTTTTTTAATTTAAATTTGAGAATGTTGCATGATGATGTGACAAATTAGGATAAGAACTAACTGATTCGTTACCTAGTGAAAATATTTTAAACATAAGTAACCAATTTGTTAGTAAATTCAAAAGTAAATGACTTTGTATACAATTGACTAAGGATTGAAAAATCATATTTAGCAGTATGAAATGGTTGAACCACGATGAAACCATGATTTCAGCATAAAATATTCTATCCTTAACTTCTCTGCTTGGTCAGTAATATTTTATTAGCGATGGGACAATTTCTGACGACTGTATGTCGTTGGAAAATGTCATTTCCAACGCAAATTGATTTATTTCGACGAAAAATGTGGCGTCGGTAATGACTGCTTTTTTTGTAGTGCACGGTGAAACCATGATTTCAGCATAAAATATTCTATCGTTAATTTTCCGATACAACCTCCACTATGACGTTACAATTCATGTTATTTGACTCACTAGTGTATCCACTACCCACTCTAGGATCCATCCTTTGTATCTTCCTTCTTTGGCGGTTTGTTCCTCCAAAGAATAAATAAAGGCATAGGGTCAAACGTACCATTGAATGTGGGGAATCTGAAATTCCTTTTTTGAAGGAAAGTAAATCTGAAATTTATTGAACCATCTCTAGATAAGCGTGAAAATGCGTTGGATAGACATGGAGCTTAGTTTATGGGCATCACTATATAAGGATTCGAAGACCACAAACTACCAATATAAGTGCAAGGTTATTATAAAAACCAAACATAGTAATCCAAGGTGAAAGAAGAACAACAATGGGGGTGACCATCATGAAGGCAAACACAACCGGGAAGTTGTTTCTTGCAATTGCAATTGTGGTGTTGTTGGTTGCGGCGTCACCATTCCCATGTCATGCTAATGATCCTCACTTGGTGTGTTTTGAAAAATGCCTGAAGCATTACGGTACGCCATATTACGACTGGTGTGTCGACAAATGCAAGATGCCACTTCCCTCCTCCACCTTCAAGAGAGGCTCCGGTGATTAGAAGTATATGTGATGATCAAAATAAGGGATATGAGTGAATAATAATGTACTATATATGAAATAATACGAGTTCTGGTTCCCTTTTCATGCAATCACTTCCTTCAGATTTTCCTACGATTAACATGCCCAGGGAAGGAAAAAAAAAAAAAAAACCTAATCCTCTCCCCTCTCTCCCCACCTTGGGCGAGTGGGTGGGCGTTTCGCCTTCGTGCGACAATGGTGACAACGGTTCCCGTCCTCGTACCCCGCCGGTTCCGGCACTCCCTCATCGGAGTAGGGATAAAAGGGGGATTCCAGCATCGTGCGATTGAATCCTCACCGCTCTGTTCCTCTGCAAAAGTCTCCTCTCACGGCATAAGTTTTCAAGTCCGAATCGAACAATCAGTTACCATGGCTGTTGTTCAATTCAACGATGCGGATGTTGCAGTGGGTGCTCTTCGAATTGACCAAACGCTAATTGGCCGGCTCTGTGGGCCACTCCCTTCTCTCCCGACGCTAAGAACTATTGTTGGGAGGGTCTGGAAATGCGATTGCTCGATAGCGGTTGTGGAATGGGATGTTGAGGATATTAATTACTTAGTCAAAATGTAATTAATTCCTTGTCCAACAAGTCTTTTGTTTCCTTGTCCGGGTAAAAGAGGGAACTTGGTTGTCTTTAGGGGTTTAACCCTAAGTCGTTCTCTATAAAAGCTTAGCTATGGTTCTGTGATAAGCAAGCCGTCACAATGTAGTCTCATAATAAAATCGTCAGCCGTGAGCTCGTTCCGAGCTCACCGTGGATTAGTCTCGATCAATCAATCGATCGAGGATACCACGTAAAACTCGTTGTCCCGTGTTATTTTCAATTCTGCGTCATCAAATTCTTCATGGTATCAGAGCTGTAGATTCAGCTAGTCTTCCGCGCACCAGCGATCGTCATCCCGCTGGCCTGTTTTGTTCATCAGCGATGTTATACCGCTGAGCATAGTCGACCTAGGCGAAGTCCATTCCGCCGTGAGTCATCAATCGCAAGCCATTCATGGTTGTTTTCATTAGGAGATCCGAGGTTCATACCGGCCTACAATTCTGTCTCGGTCGCTGTCCATGCCATCAGCGCCCTCGGCATCCTTTAGTCGTCGTCAATCCTACCGACACCGCTGAACTCCCGGTGAAAAATTGTGGTTTTTTTTCTCGTAGGTGGTAGTCGCCTTTGTGTCCCAGGTCTTCAGTCTAACGAGATAGTGGCAGTCGCGTCTCCGGAATTGCCATAGCGGCTCTTTACTAGCCTCATCGTCAACCGCAACAGAGCTGGAGTCATCGCAGCACTGCCGCTGCCAGTTCTGATTTGTTTCTCATCGCCCAGTTGCCGTTCAAGGCAAATCCATAGCCCGCAGTCCAGCTGCCATCCATGGCGATCATGAGTTCGCTACTGCTCGGTCTGTTCTTCTTCGTCTCGATTGGCGCTGTCCTCGTCCGAAGTCTTGTTCGTCGTTGGCAACAGGAAGGCCAAGCTCAAACAGAATCAGATCAGGCGCCGGGAGCGTTTCAATCAAATCACAACCGTGGGGGTGACTCTCGTTCAGCTTGTGAAAATCAAGAGGCAGGTTTTGTCGAGAAGTCACCGCCCGACGATTTTCGACGGCCATTGGATTTCAATCAACCTGACGAGGGCGCCGATGTGAGGACTTTGACGAGGACGACTTGGGGAGTGAAGACCGGTTGGTGGGTCACCATAATTTACTTGTCATCGTTCCGGCGAGCAATCACAATTTGTCGTGGGGCATTGGCATTGCACGTGGTCCAGGTTAATGTTTATGGTGGTTGTGGTGGTGTTCGCAGTGCACAAGGATCAGTTTTGGGAGAAACTGTGGCAGCATAGAGTTTGTTTGCTTTTGGTGACCTATTCCTTCATTGATTCCATAATTTATTGCACACGTAGTCACATGTGCTTTGTCCAGCTTGTTTATTGTGACTAGTATCCTCACCATCAACACTCAGTTCAGGGATACTTCCGAAGTTTACAGCCCACGAGGTGTGCCGTGGAATTCATACTTTGTCCACAGCTGGAGTCAAGTTGTCATTATGGCCGGTCAAGGTCACTTAGAGAGGAAAATCTTCACCAACATCGATTAAAGTCATGGCATTGAAGACAATCGCGACCTGCCGTGGTCGTCCGTTCAATTGCTAGTGTTGGGGAGACACAACTTTCGTCAATAAAGAAGTTCAAGTTATCAAGCGAGGCAGTCACGATCAAAGAAGCGATCGTCCCCTCCACGTTCAGCATCGGTCAATGTTGAGTCATCATCGTTCTAACTTTCAAGCTGGGCATTCACATTGTTCATGCTCCAGCTTGAGGGGGAGAATAGGGAGTCAACATACGTCGGTCGACTAGCTCAGTCATCAAGTCGACCGCGATGTACCAACTCAGTCACGTTGCTCGGAGAAGCACTGTCAGCAGTGCATTTAGAAGTCTCCAAAGTCAGCAACGCAGTCATCAGTCTCATCCAACACGTCAAGGTAATTCCACCATGTGGAGTTCACTATTGTTGAACTAGGTCAAGCATGGAGTCGGATCAGTCTCATCCAAGACGTCAAGGAATTTCACCATGCTGAGTTCACTGTCAAAAGAACTGGGTCAAGCATGGAGTAGTTTCATCATTTGTCTACCTCTCCCACAAGCAAACAAAGTCACCGCCTGTTGGATCGTCATTGCCAGCAAGAGGTTGTTTGAGTGTTGTTCAGCTTCAAGCTCGACATTCTTGTCATTCATGTCTTCGCTTGAGGGGGAGTGTTGAGTATATTAATTACTTAGTCAAAATGTAATTAATTCCTTGTCCAACAAGTCCCTTGTTTCCTTGTCCGGGTAAAAGATGGAACTTGGTTGTCTTTAGGGTTTTAACCCTAAGTCGTTCTCTATAAAAGCTTAGCTATGGTTCTGTCATAAGCAAGCCGTCACAATGTAGTCTCATAATAAAATCGTCAGCCGTGAGCTCGTTCCGAGCTCACCGTGGATTAGTCTCGATCAATCAATCGATCGAGGATACCACGTAAAACTCGTTGTCCCGTGTTATTTTCAATTCCGCGTCATCAAATTCTTCATGGGATCTTCTCCAATTCGTACTTCCCGACGCCCAGACTGCCCAACGTATTCTGAAAGGGACGCCATGGGTGTTTGAGAAGTTTCTCATTCAGGTGAAGAAGTGGGAAACACCAATGGCCGAGTTAGCAGTGGAACTCATCCGGGTGCCTCTCGTGGCCCAAATCCGGGGAGTTTGATAACGATGTAATTGCACATATTTGCAGCCCTAGTTCTTATCCGTTTGAGGGGCATAGTCGTGTATTTTTGGCCTATTTTACGCCGGGTTGTGCTACTTTGTCATATTTCAGGTCCCAGACGTCGAAGGAAAGGCTAAGCACGAGTTTCGGGGCATTCGGAAGTCATTCGGTCGAGCTGGAGCCAAAACACGGGCACGCCTAAATCAAAGCACGACCGTGTTCATGGATCGTGTTTTTACTGCCGAGGCTTGGTCCAAGACTGTCAAACACTAGCTCAAAACACGGGCGGGACTGACCCAAAACACGGCCGTGTCCATCAAAAAGCACGCCCGTGTTTTCCCCAAAGTCTGGCCGTTTATTTACCATGTGGCAAGGGCACGGGCGGACTAGAGCAAAGCACGGCCGTGCCCTCGACCGTGTTTTGGCCAGTGATGCCCTTTTAGGCAGATTTCAGCCAAAAGAGAAGGGGATTCAAGTTTTAGAGAGACAGAGCGATTCCTAGAGAGAGAAAGCGAAGAACAAGAGTTCCCAAGTGCCCTAACTTGATCTTCATCACCATTGGAGCTTGGTTTGAGCTTGGAGTAGTGCCGATCAACGCCCAGGAGCAGAAATCCATCCTTCACAATATGGTTTCGGCATCTGAATCTGCTTTTGCTTCTTTCTCCATGGAGTAGTTCTCCCATTCATCTGGGTATGGGAAACCCTAGATTTGTATGTTAGGTTTGATTGTATGAACGCAAGTACAGATTCTATGATTTGATTATTTTCAATTGAGGTTTGAATGATTGAATGACATGAATCCTAATCAAATTCCTACTGTTTCTGCTTTAACCTAGAATGAGAATATCTGCCTAGGTTGATAGAGCACCCTTAATTGAAGGTAGTGAATTGGCGACTTTAGTCGAGGAACCAATTCACTATTCTGTACCGAATTTACTTCGGTAGTGGAGGTTTTGTTCGTTAGGGCCTCAATCTGTTTACTCCGGTGGAGGTTAGTCGCCCGCTAGAGACTCAGATTGAGAGGGTCTGGAGACCTTTAGTCGAGACTTCAGACTGTTTAAGAACCTTCCGTAGTATAACTATCATAGAAATTGAACTTGGTGAATTGCAATCCGGCTTAACTGCAGTTTAGGGGGAACCATATCCAGATGACCTCTCTTGACTTGAAACAACCGTTTAACTTGCTTTGTGTTTTTGTTTGTTTGAACCTGCACTTAAGTTTTACCGCTAGATAATAAGAATTCGCTCAGTAGTCATCAAATCTAGGACCCGGGTTGACATTAAAACCCAAACCCGCTATACTACGCTTTAGGAAGTGGTTTCACTTGGCCATTTTCTAGAGTGACAGTAGGAGTGAGTCAGAGTTCCTTATTATTGCTGCACTGAGAGACTCAGCTCAATGATGGGGGCTGCCATGGGTCCCGCGGAGGCGGCCACAATCCACCGATCAGTAACCTCCGGCGGCCTCTACCTCAAGACGAAGATCAACCTCGACCTGCTACTCCCTCTTCCAGATGAGGTCTCTGCTACTCATGAGGATCCCTCGAAAGGGAACTTCAAAGCCAAGGTGAAGTATGAGTCACTTCCCCAATTTTGCTTTCTTTGTGGGATAATTGGCCATGTGAACAGAATTTGCCCGAGGAAGGATGAACTGGCTGGGCAGCCCCGAGATATGGGAAGCAGTTGGTGGCTCGGGAGTTTGGCCCGAGAGTGACTGAGGATATGCTGGTTCGTAGGCCTAGGTGCTTCGTGTGGACACTGGGCGGGAATCGGTCTGGGGCTCGAGCGGCAGCTGCTCCCCGCAGCAAGGGATCATCCCAAATCAGGGCTCAAGGAGGGACTCGTCAGTCTGCCATGCTACATCTGGGTATGGCATCTCACATGGGGCAGCTTTGCATCTCTGCTCCGCTGAATGCATCCTTACCCATCCCTTTGGAAGATATCCAGCAACAAGCCTTGATGATTCACGAGCAGGCAGAACCAAGTGCTCAGCGAGCCCGTCTTGAACCAAACAACCGCGAGTCGTGTACCAATGAGAATCTGGAGGTGGTGGCAACCGGCCCGGACCGGTCCCAGTCTGATCCATGAGCATAATCGCTTGGAATTGTAGGGGATTGGGAGCTCCCCTGACAATTCCGGTTCTTAAGGAGACCATCCTCTAGGAATCTCCGCTTCTGGTGTGTTTGAGTGAGACTAGAAGAGATGATGAGTTTGTGATTCAGCAACTTGGTAATCTAGGATTCCCATAGGATCGTGTACATAGTGTGTCCAATAACGGTAGTGGATTAGCTATTGCCTGGGCGTCTAGTCTAGTTTGTTATGTTTCAGTCGAGTCTTTTGGATTTCTGTTCTTAGAATGCGATCACCTTTCCTTGGGTCGCTTTGGTGTAATTTTCGTGCATTTGCAGTGTGATGAAGGCCTCCGGAAGTTTCAACTTAATGAAATTTCTTTTATGGCTTCCTTGTATGAGGATCCTGTCTTTGTCGTAGGTGATTTTAACTGTCTCCTTGCCAGCTGTGAGAAGCAGGGAGGTCGGCCTCCTTCCCCTACATCACTTGCTCAGCTTAATCTTTTCTTGGGTGCTGGGGGACTTCATGATTTGGGGTTCATTGGCCCACCGTTTACATGGTCCAACCGACAATCTAATGGTGACCATATCCAATCACGATTGGACCGTTGTTTGGGGAATAATCTTGTGCTTTCCTTGTGGCCAGATTTGCAGGTCTACCATCTATCTGACAGGGGTTCTGATTACAGAATACTGCTGCTGCGGCTGGTGAAAAATGAGGCCCATCGCGCTAGACGATTTCAGTACGACCAGCGTTGGGATTCAAACCCAGCTGTTCCCTCCCTGGTTCACTTGGCGTGGCATCAACCAGTTGGAGGAACACCCCTTTTCAAAGTGAAATCTCAGCTAAAATATGTTCGACAGGAGCTCCTAGGATGGGCCAAGGCAGGTTCGACAAACTCAGCTCGTCAAATCCGGGAACTCCGAGGAGCTATTGACATTGTGAGGGAGGCTGCTGCAGTTGATTGGGCAGCAATCACCAACCTAGAAAATCAACTCGCTGAGGCATATAAGCAAGAGGAATTGTATTGGAAGCAAAAGTCGAGGGTGAACTGGCTTCAAGGTGGTGATGCTAACACTCATTTCTTCCATGTAACCACGATGAAAAGAAGGCGGAACAACTTTATTCTAGGCCTTCGTGATGAACATGGGGAATTGCAAACTGATGAGTCAATCAAAGGGGAAGTTTCAGTGTCATATTTTGAAATGTTATTTACTTCAAATGGCTTGGATCCCACAGATTTTGTGCATGGTTTGAATCTTCCTCTCAAGGTAGATTCAATGAATAACCAACTCACTATGCAGGTGTCCAGGTTGGAAATCAGGAAGGCAATCTTCAACATTGGGTAAAGCCTAGCACCCGGTTCAGACGGCTTCACAGCTGCTTTCTACCAGAGGTACTGGGGGGAGATAGGGTGGGATATTTCAGAGGCCGTTCTATCCTTCTTCCAAACAGGGCTGATTCTTCATAGTGTGAATCACACACTATTGAACCTCATTCCAAAGGTTACAAATGCTTACTCCATGCAGCAAATGCGACCCATTGGTCTTTGTCAGGTTTTGTATAAAATTATTGCCAAAATTCTAGCATCACGATTAAGTTCCATCCTTCCTCATATCATTAGTCCATTTCAGAATGGATTTGTTGAAGGACGATGCATTTCAGATAACATTCTTATTAGCCAAGAAGTGATGCAGTTCCTGAAGACCAAGATCCGAGGACAGGACAAATGGATGGCTCTCAAGCTCGACATGGAAAAGGCGTATGATCGCCTAGAATGGGAGTTTCTCTTTTAGGTTATGCATTCGATCGGGTTCTGTGAGAGGTGGATGATATGGATCAAAGCCTGTATCACAACAGTCCATATGTCGGTTCTCCTCAATGGAGCTCAGTATGGTTACTTTCAACCCCAGCGAGGAATCCGCCAAGGAGATCCGCTTTCACCATTACTATTTGCCATCTACACGGAAGCCTTTTCAGCTAAGATCAGCCAAGAGATATCCATTTCCTCAATCCACGACTTACGTGTTCACAGGTCAGCTTCTCTCCTCTCTCACCTCTTTTTTGCCGATGACTCGTACCTTTTTCTTAGAGCCTCTATTCCCGAGTGTGCAAACTTGATGCAATTGCTGTCTGACTATGAAATGTATAGTGGACAAAGAGTTAATTTGAACAAATCAACTGTTTGTGTTAGTGGCAATGTCTCAGATCAGGAACTCCATTCAATTAGTTCCTTCCTAGGGGTGGGAATTATGCAACCTGATGACAGGTACCTGGGGCTCCCTTCACAAATTCGCCGTTCTAAATCCCTATCGTTCTAGTTCATTGAGGAAGATTTAGCGTCTCGCATTAGAAGTTGGAAGAATAAGACTTTATCGTTGGCGGTGAAGGAAGTTGTAATAAAGGCTATTGGGGTGGCTGGACCAATCTACGCAATGTCGGCCTTCCGTCTTCCGCAGGAAACTTGTCGTAGGTGCAATGGCCAGCTGTCGAAGTACTGGTGGGCTGGACAAGACAAGGAAAACAGGATCCATTGGATTTCTTGGAGCGCTATTTGCCAAATCAAGTTTACTGGGGGATTAGGTTTCCGTGATTTTAATCGGTTTAACATTGGGCTCCTCGCGAAACAGGCTTGGCGAGTACTACTCAACCCGTCCAGCCATATTGCTCGCATCTATAAGGCCCGATACCACCCGGTACACGACTTTCTCAATGCATCAGCTGGTTCACGGCCATCCTGGGCTTGGCAGGGTGTCTTAGAAGGGAGAGATCTGCTCAAGCGTGGTCTGCGGTGGCAGGTTGGAGACGGATCACAAATTTGGCTTTTACAGGACAATTGGCTGCCCTCGTCGCCACCGTCATGTCCGAAGCTCCGACCAGGTTTGCACTCTTTCCCTTCTCGCATCTCAGAACTCATATGCCCTAACTCCCATTCGTGGAAGAAAGACCTGCTAGTTTCCTTATTCATGCCTGAAAGTGTGGATCTTATTTTGGCAATTCCTCTTCCTGTTTCTCATTCATTTGACAGCTTGATTTGGCATTACGATTCATCTGGGGCTTATACTGTAAAATCAGGTTACCATTTGTTGTCTAATGAGTATAACCTTATCACCCGCCGCCCTTACTCCCTTTTGATTCACGGTTTTGGAAACTGCTGTGGAGTTTGGCGGTCCCGCCAAAAATGAAATTCTTCTTCTGGAGGGTGATGTCACGGACATAGACTTCCGAAGTCCGTGCGGCGTCTTGAGGTGCACTCATTCCTCAAGACCAGCCTCTCTGCATACGCATGCCAACTGGTTTCGCCCTGCCTTGGGCTCATCAGGGAGACGGCAATAGCCTCCGACCAGTTGTGCCTTCTCTTGCAACGATCCCTTTCATAGCCATATCCTGACTCGGCCAGATGCGATGCACAGGCAGACAACGCCTTATCGCTAATGTCTCCCCCTTTACCCTTCTCATGGCAAGACAACAAGATGGCAGCGTTCTTCAGACGATCAACACGGTCACGACATTTCGGGTCGTGACATTCTCCACCAATCATAATGCAGTACGTCCTCGTGCTGGTGAAGAATGCTTCTCTCCGCAGCATGTATTGTAACTCTCTCGAACCGATTATGGGCATCCGCATACGATACCATCCTCTGACGGACAGGCTCCGGTCGCGTTCTCGCGCTAGCCTGTTGTGCCCCGCGCACATATCGCTTCGCCCCCTCAACATCAACCTTCACTCTTTGCTTCTGCTGCGCTAGTACCTCAGTCGACCTTCACCCTACGCTCTCGCTAGCGTTAGTTCCTCGGTTGAACGGCATTCTCGGCCGCTGCATCTTCAGCCTGTCGAGGTCCCCCACAACGGCGCAACACATGTGAATCTGCGTCCGGACCGCCTGATATGCTCACCTAGGACCGCCTCTCATTCGGGCATAGGGTCGGCCCATACACGACCTATGCCGTACTGAGAGAGGAACTAGGCTCTTCAGCCTAACCAGATGGCAGCGTTCTTCAGACATGAGAAGTCTTGTTCACGAAAACTCTAGTTTCAACCACGATTTGCCCCATTTGTTCGGAGGAGTCGGAGTCTTTCTCCCATTTGTTTTATGGCTGCAGGGTGGCTAGAGGTATATGGCTACTGGCGAACAGAGAAGGATTGCGGAGCACCCTTTGTGGAATGCCGCTTGCTGATGCATGGAACCACCTATTCTTCTCCATGAACATGTCCAAAACTGAGCTGGCCGATGTCGTCTTTATTCTATGGAGGATCTGGAAAGGTAGATGTTGGTCTGTACACGCACACATTCAATACCTACCACTACCCTTGTTTCGTCAATTTCAGAGACAGCTAGAGGAATGGCGGGCAGCTGAACAGGTGACACCACCCTCCCCCAGACAAGGCTTTTCGCTCACCCACGGACCTGGCAATGGCGGCCAGCCATCGACTGGAATTCCTCCCAACGCAATTAACGTTTGGTTCGACGAGGCAGCTAAGCGCGGACGAGGTGGTAGCATTGGTTTCGTGGGCTTCCAGCCAACATGTAATGTCCTATTTGCCTTTGAAAAATTTTATGAAGGGTTACATGATCCTTTTATTATGGAGTGCTTAGCTTTACGAGATGCTCTTCAATGGTGTTTGACTCATGATTTTGTGTCCGTCAAATTTCATGGGGATTCGCAACAACTGATACGGCGGATGGTGAGGGAGGATTTCGCTCATGATCGGAGTGGTGCTGTGCTTGAAGATGCTCGAGTCTTGGTTTCTCAATTCAGTTGGACCTCTTTCTGTTTTGTTTCTCGTCGACTTAATAGGGCCGCCCATCTTGTGGCACAAAAAGCCCTCTCATCGGGAGTTCGACTATTGGTCGACTCCCGCGCTTTTCTTGACTCCTCTGTTTAACTCTTGTTACCCCTATCTTTGAGGGGAATAAAACATGCCCAGGGAAACAAGAGATGCCCCAACGACCTGCAGCTATGGGTGAAACTGGCCAGGACCGATCCTATATCTTTCTTGACCCTATCCAATCCTTTTGGGGGTTGACCGTGACCCTACAAAAACTCCAGTGAATTTTAAAAAAAAAAATCATTCAAGATTTACTTTCATTTGAATGATTTAGGATTTAGTGTTAGGGTTCACAATTTGAGGTTTATAGTTGGTGTTCAAAATTGAAAGTTTAGGAGATAGGGTAATGGATTGATTAGTTGTGATTCTTTGTTAAATCGCCATATAAAAGACTAATGTTACCACTTAAAATTCCATATCTTATTACTACTTTTAGAGTGTGTACCAAAAAAAAATTATTACCCCGAAATAGCCACCTTATTTATATATATTATGTTTTCTTATATTACACTTTACGTATATATTTTGACTTCAGTCGGCTAAATGGAGTTTTGCTTATTTGGATTCTACAAGCAAGGATATCCATATGGTTTTGCCAAGTTAAGGAAAACAATTATTATTCCGTGCTTTTTCTATATGGAGATCTTTTTTCTGTCTTTCAGTCATACTGCTACAAGTTTAGGTCCCATAGCGTAGCCACATGTATTGATTCCTGTAATCCTCCGATTGTATATGGTAGAATTTTGTGTATTTTTCTCTGTTTCAAAGTAGGAATGAAATTTTAGTCTTTACAATTCTTTATTAATTCATATAAAAAATATATTGATACCAAGATTTGAACTAGAGTCTATTCAAACAAAGACAAGTATAATCAATTATACTATAAATAGATTTGTTGTAGCTTTTGAATACAAACCATAGACAAAGTTAAACTTTGAAAACCAGAGGACTTTTCCATTATAATTAGCTAGCCCACTAAGTCTCATGTAAATATTTTTATAGTGCTTGATACATCAAATTTCATAGTAGAGTTTCATGTAACTTTCTTCATTTTCAGGGTAAATTGGTAATTGGCTAGCATGGAAGAAACTATTTCTTTTACTATGTGTTGAGTCCTTGCATTTTACCTTTTTTATCTTTGTTCTTGTCCCTTCCTAAGATCCTCTAAAATTCCATCCATAGTGCAATAGTTTGCTCTCTTCACTTCCTCTCGTACAACGCCGCCTATGAAAATCAATCTTCTGGTATCTCTTAGAACTACGGTTTGATTGTTGGGAAATGAAGCTGGGCAAGTAGAAGATTTCAACTTCGATATAAGTCCATGGCGAATAGAATGGAGTTCAATCAAAAAGTTAGGGTATGGCCTATCTCACTTGATTCCTTCGCACTAGCATCGCCCAATGGTTCTATCTCCCATATATCGATGAACTACTAGAAGAACTATTTTGTTGCTTCTTTTGATCAGTTATATCTTCCTGCTTTACTCCTCTTCCTATACCAGACTTTGAACTTAAATGGGGTCTTGGTCTTTGTCCAAGGTTAATCGTTTTTCTTCTCTTTGTCTCATGGTTTTATCTTCCTGATTAATAACAAAACGACAATTATTTTTCAGGTTGTCTTATGATCAGAACATGCAGAAGATCTATTACTTTTGATCCTATTGCCTAATACAATTTTTGAAGGCCGGTGGATCTCTTGCATCGTTGCTCCTCTTATATTCTTAAGTTTCAACTTCAATGAGTTTTCTATCTTCACAGAAGGTTCATTGAGTTGAACTGGTAGACTTTTTTGAAATCAAATAGACGTTTGTGTAGAACAGGGACAATTGTACTTTCTTAGCGCCCTATCTACTTTCTTGGTTGTTTGTTTGGTGTATTAATTTTATTATTCTTTGCTTAGATATTGGAATAATAAAATAAGAACACCATTATAAAAAAAGTTTCTTTTCAAATACAATGTTTTCACTGAGGTTTTATTTTGTCATAGTTAATGTTCTCCGCAACCATATGTTTCTTCATCAATCTCGATTCAAATGGTCCAGCTCACCAATCAAATTTTGATATTTTTTTAGGATTAGTTAGACACTGTTGATTTTGTCGATAATTTTTAGTGTCCATTAATATAAGTGCAAGCCATAATGATTACTATAATTAAGCCTCCACGCAACAATACATTGAGATGTGGGGTATTGCACTTGGAGTAGAAGAGTTGGGATTAGGTTTGGAAGGGAAGTGGTAGAGGAAGCAATCGTGTTTGGATTTGATATCAAGTAAAGTTCAACTACATCAGGTGAAGGTGGAGAAGAAGGAGTTGGTGAGGATAGTGATCGAATTGAGGAGGATATTGAAAGACATGGAAACAAAACTGGAGTAGTTGAAGAGAGAGAAGTGAGAGATGATGAGGATATTAATAAAAATGGAGAGGGTATTGAAGGGCATGGAAGTGAACTGGAGCAGGTGAAGACAATCAAGGAGGAGATGAGCATATTGATGGAATTGGAGATGAGGGTTGGTTTTACCGAGCTTATTACAACTGCCCTAAGGAAGATGAGTTGGCCAAATACAAGAAGAGGATTGAGTTGAAGAGCGAGTTGAGAAGAACGCCAATTTGAAATGAAATTGAAGGCCTCAAAGAGAAGGTCCATCAAAGTAGCAGAAATAGAGTTGCAGGAGGAGGATTAGAAAGTGAAGTTTGGGTTGAAACAGATGCCACTTGAGATTGAAGAAAGAGGGGATAAAAAGTTGGATGTATAACGGAGAGTGGTGGCTATTAGATCTTTTGGTTTATGGTTATTGAAGCTACTGGAGCTGATAGACAAAGAGTGTATTTTTGTGCCTTATTCTTTGTTCGAGTCTATTCGTATATTGGAGGTAACCCTAATATTGTCATTTGCTCTTAAGTTTTGATGGCCCCCTTTTTGTTGAGTTGTTAGTATATTATTGACTTGAATCAACAACTCTCCATTTCATTTTTTTTATTAGTTGCATGTTGTTCCTAAAAGGAGAGCATTGAACCCTTTATGTAAGATTGTGAGATTTTAGTTTTAGTTTCCAATTATCTGCGGGACGTGTGGGAATTCCAATTGGCTTTTATACGCTATCTTTCCTGACAATCAATTAACCAATAACATTTTAGCGGTGACTTAATTATCATTATGAAATGGGATCAATGATACATTTTTATATTTTATATTCTTAAATGATTATGGTATTTCGTCAAATGTTTGACCTATACTTTCATTCTTTATGTATTATCTCGATCAAAGGATTGTTAGTAAAATTAAACAGATTGATATAATTAAACATAACATAAAAATATAAATACTCAAATACGAACATTCCGGCCAACGGGCCAGGTTATAAGTTAGTTTATAATAGAGGCACACAGAGTTGCATAGTCTTCAAATAATCATGTACGATTCTTTTCATTGGGAATGTAATCTATATACTTTATGTTGATTTACCGAGCTTGTGAAATTTTGTATATACATATGGTAATGACTATTGTGCTCTTGGAGTATACTATACTCCAAGTGTTTTCGCCGTTTTTTATATACTCAAGATGATGACACGTAAAAGAAATAGTTTATACCCATATATTTTTTATAGGTTTTGCATAGTTTTCATATCTATAGTTCTATAATATCTTGGAAACGCTTGGTAATTACTCGAAGGCATTGTTAGTAGTTCTTGGGATTACTTATGTTATTATGATGCACTTTTGGTAGTGTTTCATGTGTTTTCAGACCAAAGTATCCTAGTGAACTGGTTTGTACAAGTAGGAGACATCAAGGTCCAGGTGTAGGAGGTAAACTAATAGATTGAATGATTTGTTAGTTGGTGAAAACATATGTGACAAATTCGTTAAAATTGAAGCGTAAGTTGTCAATTTTTAGTAAAACCAAACATAAGTAGCATTTTATGCTATTGATCCATTTGTGTATCCACTAGGTGAAAATGGGTACGGTATTGATATCGGTATCCCAATACCAAATATCAAAATCCCGAATACCAGATAGTTCTCTAAACTCGATCTCAATCTCCAATAAATTCGGAGTCCCATTCTCAACCCCTAATATTTTATTCGGTATTAGGCAATACCAAATACCATATTCATTCCCTTCAAAATTATAAATCAAATTTACATACGCAAGTAATTCTCCTCTGCCAGCAGTCCACAAACCATTCTCAATATATATAAAAAGTTAAAAAAAAACAATGGTGCCAACACTCGTGCAAACCAAAATGAAAAAAAAAATCAAGCATAATAATCAACAACTAGAAAACTGTGGTTCTTAAGAAGCACATTAACAAAATGAAACATGAGACGACTAATCAACCTATAAAGTATAAACATACTACAAGTAACAAAATGAGTTTGATATGGGTTGTCAAATAGTGAGGGAATAAGCTATATGTGTAATTAAATGACCAACTTCGCAATTGAGGGTCTGAAAGTAGTGAGTAAGGGAGCCTAGTTGAAAGAGATAAAATACACTAGCTTATATTTTAGGTATTAATCGGTATTTTAGAATACTATTAATTCAAATCCCGTAATTTCTAATATCAAATAACACTTGAAATTCAATTTCAATCTCATAAAATAACACATATATTCAAAAATACCAAATATCAAAATATTCAATATGATATTCAGTGTATTTCAAATACTAGAACCAAACTTCCAGCCTTACCCGCCACCCGTTATAAGATCCATCCTTTCCTTTGTATCTTCCTCTTTCTTTGGCGGTTTGTTCCTCCAAATAATAAAAAAGGGCATAGGACGTCATACACCATTGAATGTGGCGATTCTGCAAATCTGAAATTCCTTTTTTTATGGGTAGTAAATCTGGAATTTATTGAACCATGTCTAGAAAAATGCATTGTATAGATATGAACCTAAGTTTATGGGCATCACTACATAAGTATATGTGCTTTCAAAGACCATAAATTACCAATAGAAGTACAAGGTTATTATAAACCCAAAAATAGGAATCCAAGGTGACAAAAGAACAACAATGGCGGTAAGCATCGTGAAGACAAACACAACCGGGAAGTTGTTTCTTGCAATTGCAATTGTGGTGTTGTTGGTTGCGGTATCACCATTCCCATGTCATGCTAATGATCCTCACTTGGCGTGTTTTGAAAAATGCCTGAAGCATTGTGGTGCGCCATGTTACCATCAATGCATCGATAAATGCAAGAAGAGACTTCCCTCCTCCACTTTCAAGAGAGGCTCTGGAGATTAGAAGTGTGGAGAGAAAGTATGATGGTAACATACTTTTAGGAACATGGCTTGTTCATTCACTTGCTCATGAACTCGCAGCTTCGCCAAGCCAGAAGCGGCGAAGGAGGGGCTGGGGAAGGCCGACGACTACATGACGATCAAAATAACGGATATGAGTGAATAATAATGTACTAGGAAATAGTACAAGTTCTTGTTCCCATTCACTTGAACATTTTCTTTAGATTTCCCAACGATTAACTTGACACGGAACAAATACTTCACATGCGATCATGCCCAAGCAAACAAGAGATGCACCAACAATCTGCAGCCACTATCCAAACACGAAAAATCAATACAAACTAAAGGGTATTCACCACATTGTTCTATCACTGTATCTCATAGCTCAATCCTCGATCTCGAGAATTGTGCGCGAATGCCTTCGATGTATAAACTAGGGGTGGGAAACAATCCGGTCTGGTTGAAACCGGACCGAATTGACCCGGTTTTTTATAACCGTCTTGGCAAATACCACAACCGGAGACGGGATTGGATTGTATCCGGTTTCAACCGTAACCGGATTGGGTCCGATCCGGTTTTAAACCGAAAATTGGGCTGGCATTAACCTCTCCCAGAACGTTGTCGTTTGAATAAAAATTGAGGGAGAAAAATAAAAATCAATAAAAATAAAAATGTAAAGAGGGATCTAAGATATCTCCTTCCTCCACTTCTCGACAACTCCCTAGTCCCTACCTTTCTCAATCTCTCTCTATTCTGGAAATCAAAAATTTCTCATACTCCCATTCCTTCTTGATCTTTCCTCTGCCTTTTCTCCTCCCTGGAGAGTTCTTTGCCTTCTTCGTCGTCGTCGCGCGCAGGGAAGCCGAAGAGCTTCGTCTCCGTCACGCGTAGGGGACCCAGAGAGCTCCCTGCCTCCATCATCACCGTCGTCGTCGTGCGCGGGTCTTGCATGTTTCGATATGGGAGAAATCCAGAGGAAGGCAGGTCATGCATGTCTCGATCCGGGCGAGAAACAGAGCGATGGCCGCTTCAAATCGGCTGGTGAGACTGAGAAGAGAGAGGCAGAGCTGCGGTTGCTCCAAATCGATCGTCTTGGTGTCGCCGCCGCCGCCATGGAATCGGATGAGAGGCAAGCAGAGAGGGTGAGTGAGATAGAGTGGGATTTGGGAGATGGGAGGGTGGTTTTTGGCTTTGCCGGTGGAAGAGATTAGAGAGAAGGGAAGAGATCGAAGAAAGGCAGCTGCGCCTTTGAGTGTGAGCTCGAGGGAGACGATGTACGGTTGTGGAGTCGGGCTTTAGGGGTTTGGGAGGGTTGGTGGGCCTGTAGCTAGGCTCCGGCCTAATTAAGTTGTTGAGAGAGGTGGGCTTACTGGAGAGATGGGGTGGGCTCAAGTTGGGCTATCCGGTTTTCCGGTTTTAACCAGATCGGATCGGGCTGTGACCACTACAACCGCAAACTGGATTGGGTTACTTGGAATCCGGTTTCCGGTTACAACCGGACGGTTTAAACTGGCCTGTTTCCGGTTTGACCGAAAAACCGGGACCGAATTCCCAGTCCTAGTATAAACCCATTAATCTTGCCGCAAGACCATTATAGAAAGACGTACGAAAATCCTTTAAACGTTTGACTATTTGTATTTCGTAATTTGACCAAAAGTCCAAAAGTATTCAAAATTGTATAGAACAACTCAACTTCTGGGTGGTTTTTCAGGGTGGATTGAGTCGGGCTGGAAAATGGTCTGGTTCAGTTAAATTGGACCATTTTACCCGGTTTTTTAATGCTATTTATTCTAAATGTATAACCGAAAATTGGATTGCGTTGAATATGCTTTTAACCGTGACCGGATTGAATTGAATTTGTTCAGTCCGATCTCGACCCACAAACTGAAAGGGCTCACTTCCATTCCCTAAATGTCACCGTTTACTCAAAATACATTAAAAATAAAATAAAATTCAATTTTATATCATCGTTCTTCCTTCTTCGGTGGTCCTGAAGATCATCTGCGGCGGGAACTCCGTGGCGACCAAGAATAGTTGCGGAAAGGGAAAATTCGTGGAGCGACTCGATTTGGAATGGCCTGGCGAGAAATGATTTCAATCGGATGTCTGTTGGATATTTGGTTGAACCAAACTAATCAAGTTAAACATGTTTTTGGTTGGACCGACCAACCGATGTGGAATTAGGCCGACTGAATCAATATTCTAATTCCATGAAGGGACAAATCCCTTTGGCGTAGTGGCGGTTGCATTTTTTTATGAATAAGAATGTCCTTATGGATAGGAACAACCTCTCATATGGATTAGGGCAACCTTTCATATGGATAACGTCAACATTTCATATGGATAATGACAACCTTTCATATGGATAAAAACAACTCTTCGTATGAATAAAGGCAACCTTTCATGAAACAATGCATGTATTCAGCCCCTCTCTCTCTCTATATATATATATATATATAGTGCCTTCTACGGTTCCCTGGGTGAAATCCGGGGTACCACATACCTTGAGTATGAAAACGCTATCTAGACATCGAATTAACAGAATTTTTGGACATGATACTATACCCTAACCCTAAATGAGTGAACCCTAGGTCCTAATTATCTAAATAATAAACTATAAACTCTAAGATGGTGCATTGATTTTTTGTCTATATTTGGACGAATCATAACCATCGATTATTGTTTCTAATTAAATTGATCTTGGGGTATAAGATTTAGAGAATTAAGACTTTGATTTTGATCTTTAAGGGTTAGAGTATAGTATCATGTTCTAAATATCAGTCAATTCAAGTTCTGGATAGCGTTTTCTTACTCAAGATATGCAGTACCCCGGATTTCACCCTGGGTACCATAGAACTCCCCATATATATATATATATATGTGTGTGTGTGGGGGGGGGGGGGGGTGGATGATGTCACACGCCATTAAACATATTCTTATTCTTTCTTCCAAAAATTTCTAAGTATTCTTTGGTGTTCTTGAGCCTAGAACCTAAAGTGGTGATAGTTTTATCCTCTCGGGAAATTTCCTGTAACCCAAGGCTTTATGAAGGGCGGAAATATTCTTTTCGGAAAGTGAACGTTGTTCACGACTCTATCACAATCCTGATCACTCGTTCTTGGTATATTGTATGTGTACCCTCGTCATAAAAGTCCCAACAATGTGTGCGACGACGACTGAGAATGGAGCACCCTCGTCGTTGCAAATGGATGAAGGGAACAGAAACAACCACCTTTGACGATCTCCCAGATAGCGGCTAGAAGGGCATGGGCAATTGGAGGATTTTTGGATGCTCAATCTGCTTTCTTCCCCTGCCCTGAGGGTGACTTGGATATGGCTGGAGCAGGAGGCTAAAGGAAAATAACAAAGAAGAAGTGAAGTGATAAAACCTAGCACTTGAGTTTTCTCATTAGCTTATCTGCCTTCTTAAAGAAAAATCAAAGAAGAAGAAGACAAGGTTCATTACATTTGTTTGATATCTTGGAATGGAAACAACTCTGACTTGCAATGTCGTCGCAGAGGAGTCGAGCATTTACGAGAACGACAGCGCATCGGGCGACTTCAATATGACTAGAAAACGGCAGCAGTGCGAACAACTCCGAGATCAAGAGCAAAATGTTGTCGCAGAGGAGTCGAGCATTGGAAAAGGATTTTCAATCTGTTACCCCCCCCCCCCCCCCCCCCCCCCCCCCCCCCCCCCCGCAAGTTGGTGGCCAGAGGTTTTGCACACCAAGCTTGGAGAGAAAAGAGAGGAATGGAGTTGGTGACACTGGATTGGTGAAAAGATCAGCAAGCTGGTGTGAGGACGAGATATGCAGCAGCTTGAGGGTGCCTGATTGAAGTTTCTCTCTGACGAAGTGGCAATCCAACTCTATGTGTTTGGTCCGTTCATGAAAGGTTGGGTTCTTTGCAATGTAAATTGCGCTTTGATTGTCACAGTAGAGAGCAATTGGGACTGAAGAAGGTACGTGGAAATCATTGAGGAGGTATCGAAGCCGTGGTATCTCACAAGAGGTAAAGGCAAGAGCACGGTACTCTACTTCATAGGAGGATCGAGATACGTTATGTTGTTTCTTGCTCTTCCAAGAGATGAGGGAATCACCAAGATAGATTCAGAAACCTGTTGTATATCATCTTGTATGAATACAGGCAGCCCAGTCTGAGTCTGTGAAAGCTTTCAACTGAAACGATCCTTTTGATGGAAAGAGGTTGGTGTTGTTTTGAAGTATCGTAGAACCCTTAGTACAGCTTTGTAATGTGTGACAGAAGGAGTGGTCATGAATTGAATTAGTTGCTTTGTAGCGAAACTAATGTCTGGACGAGTTGTTGTGAGGTAGATCAGTTTTCCAACTAATGTTCTGTAGTGTTCTGGATCCTCAAATAGAGTGCCATCTTCATTGCTGAGATGCAATTTGTAATCCATTGGTGTGGTCACAGACTTCGAATCGATAACATTAGCTTCTTCTAAAATTTCCAATGTGTACTTCCTTTAGGAAAGATGAATCCCTGAGTTGCTTCTAGCAACCTCGATGCCAAGAAAGAATCTCAAATTTCCAACATCTTTTATGCTAAATTCTCTGTGTAGCATCTGTTTGAGTGCTTGGATTTCTGATAGATCGTTGCCTCCCAGAACAAGATCATTGATAACGATGTAATTGCACATATTTGCGCCACTAGTTCTTATCCGTTTGAGAGGCATAGTCGTGTGTTTTTTGCCTATTTTATGCCGGGTTGTGCTATTTTGTCATATTTCAGGTCCCAGGCGTCAAAGGAAAGGCTAAGCACGAGTTTCAGGGCATTCGGAAGTCATTTCGTTGAGCTGGAGCCAAAACACGGGCACACCTGAGGCATTACACGGCCGTGCCCTCGACCGTGCTTTGGCCACTGATGCCCTTTTAAGCAGATCTCAGCCAAAACAGAAGGGGATTCGAGTTTTGAGAGAGATAGAGCGATTCCTAGAGAGAGAAAGCGACAAACAAGAGTCTCCAAGTGCCCTAGCTTGATCTTCAACACCATTGGAGGCCAGTTTGAGCTTGGAGAAGTGCCGATCAACGTCCAGAAGCAGGAATCCATCCTTCACAGTATGAATTCCGCGTCTGATTCTGCTTTTGCTTCTTTCTCCATGGAGTAGTTCTCCCATTCATCTGGGTATGGAGAACCCTAGATTTGTATGTTAGGCTTTGATTGTATGAACCCAAGTACTGATTCTATGATTTGATTATATTCGATTGAGGTTTGAATGATTGAATGACTTGAATCCTGATCAAATTCCTGTTGTTTCTGCTTTAACCTAAAATGAGAATACCTGCCTAGGTTGATAGAGCATCCTTGATTGAAGGTAGGGAGTTGGTGACTTTAGTCGAGGAGCCAACTCACTATTCTGTACCGGATTCACTTCGGTAGTGGAGGTTTTGTTTGTTAAGGCCTCAATCTGTTTACTCCGGTGGAGGTTAGTCGCCCGCTAGAGACTCGGATTGAGAGGGTCTGAAGACCTTTAGTTGAGACTTCAGGCTGTTTAAGAACCTCCCGCAGTATAACTGTCATATAAATTGAACTTGGTAATTGCAATCCGGCTTAACTGCAGTCTAGGGGGAACCATATCCGGGTGACCTCTCTTAACCTGAATACAACCGTTTACTTGCTTTGTTAGTTTGTTAGTTTAGACTCGCATCAAAGTTTCATTGCTAGATAACAAGAATTCACCGAGTAGTCATCAAATCTAGGACCCGGGTTGACATTTAAACCCAAACCCGCTATACTACACTTTAGGAAGTGGTTTCACTTGGCCAATTCCTGGAGTGACAGTAGAAGTGAGTCAAGTTTTTGGCGCCGTTGCCGGGGACGGCTAGGTTGTTGAAGAAAAGTGATTTCTGTTAATTTAGCTTTTCTTTTTGCTTTGTTTGCTTTGTCCCACTTGTGCCTTCACGGGTTTGCTTGCTTGAGTGTGTGCAGGTAGTGCATGACCCGTAGCCAGTCAGGAGGTTTACTGCCGTTGAATCCAGAGATTGATCGCACCTGTCGCCAGCTCAGGAGACAACAGCGAGCTAGACTGGCTACGGAAGAGCGCATAGACGGCCACCTGAGTAGCGATTCTGAAGAAGAGTACGGGATGGACGAAGACTACAATCAGCACCAGGGGAATCCTCGGCAGGTTCCCCCGGTGAATCAGGTCCTGGGGAACAACCCCATACCCCAGGATCATGGGGTTCATCATCATCACCCGCCGCCGGGTCCCACCTTGGAGTACTACTACACTCCACGGATTGCTGACATCCGCCCGGTCATCCTCTACCTGCCTATTCCAGCAAACAACTTCGAGATCAAGCCATGCTGGATTCAGCTCATTACATCCTCTATCCAGTTCCATGGCTTGAAGGATGAGGAGGCCAGGGTGCATCTTTCCCGTTTTCTGCAGCTGACGAACGGGTTCAAGCTGAATGGTGTCCCTGATGATGCAATCCGCCTTCATCTCTTCCCCCATTCTCTGGCGGGGAATGCTAAGAGGTGGTTGGAGACCCAGCCCCCATTGTCCATCACCTCTTGGGACGATCTGGCTGACAAATTCGTGCACAGGTACTATCCGGCATTGAAGACTACAGAGATCCAGCGGGAGATCACTCACTTCCGCCAAGAGCCAGATGAGTCACTTCGTTATGCATGGGAGCGGTATATGGGATATTTCTGGCAGTGTCCCCATCATGGCTTTAGTGATGCATTCACAGTGGGGAACTTCTACAGTGCTCTCTCTCCAGAAAGCCAGAGGGTGATTGAGTCTCTATGCCCAGGAGGGGATATTCTTACTAAGACTCCACCTGAGCTGAACCAGATGATCAGTACTTTGGCTGCCAGAGATCATTCTTGGGGACAGGGTAGCCGAGGCAGACAGTCCTGGGACCGTGGTGTGCACGCCATGGAGACCAGATCCGGGCTCGAGCAGCAGGTAGCTGAGCTAGTGCAGACATTGAAGCAGCCCAACAGTCTTATTCCGGGCAGAGGTGTGGTTACCCCTCCAGTTGCTCAATGTCAGTGGTGTGAGAGCTCGAGTCACTTAGTGGAAGACTGCCAGGCTATGAGGGAGTCTACTACTCCCCAAGAGCAGTTGGACTTCATCGCCAATGCTCGGCGCCTCGACCCGTACAGCAACACATATAATGAGGGGTGGCGCCAGCATCCCAACTTCGCCTGGAGCAGCAACACCACTAAACCACCTGGTTTCCCAGCACCAGCAGGTGGTTTTCAGCAGAGGCAGCCCTTCCAGGCTCGACAGTGGCCAGCCCCACAGCAGCAGCCCTACCAGCCTAGGCAGGGGCAACCATTCCAGCAGCCCCAGCGCCAGTTCGCCGAGCCAGCAGCAGCCCCTGCCCCAGATGACCGGATGACAAAGCTGGAAAATATTCTAGCTTCATTCATGACTAGCACTCAGGCTGCTATCACGTCACTGGAGGCAGGTCAGCGGAACCAGGGTGCCATTTTGCAAGATCTGCAGACCCAGGTGGGCATCTTGGCCCGCCAAAACACTACCAGGGCACCGGGGACTCTGCCTGCCACCACTATCCCGAATCCTCGGGATCCTCACCAGCTCCAGCACCTGGATGCCATTTTTACCAGGAGCGGTAAGACCATATCAGCTGATCCTGTCCTGGCCAGACAGGAGGAACCACTACCTGCTTCAGCACTTCCAACCGACGATGCAGAAGTGCGGGTGGAGAAGGAAGCCCCTGCTCCCAAGCCACAACCAGTGGTTAAGGAGCATGTACCCCAGCTTCCCTTCCCCACTCGCCTACACAAAGACAAGTTGGAGACTGAGTTTGCCAAGTTTATGGCAATGTTGAAGCAGCTCAACATCAGCATACCGTTCGTGGAGGCACTGTCGAAGATGCCCAAGTATGCCAAGTTCATGAAAGATCTCCTCACCAACAAGAAGAAACTTGGGGATCTCTTGACAGTGTTGCTGAGCGAGGAGTGTTCTGCTATCCTGCAGAACAAGCTGCCCGAAAAGCGCAAGGATCCAGGGAGTTTTACTATCCCTCTTACTATTGGCAGCATGCATGTAGGCAAGTCCTTGGCGGACCTAGGCGCTAGCATAAATGTCATGCCATATAAGTTGTATAAAAAGCTAAACCTAGGTGAACTTAGCCCTACTCGGATGAGCATTCAGCTAGCTGATCGTTCCATTGTGCATCCTAGGGGAATCATAGAGGATCTGCTTGTCAGTGTCGGTGCATTCACATATCCTGTTGATTTTGTTATTCTTGATATACATGAGGATGTGGACGTGCCCTTGATTCTAGGTAGACCATTTCTTGCCACCGCCAAGACACTTATTGATGTGCATGATGGTAAACTGATCCTGCGTGCTGGGAATGAACAGGCTACTTTTTCTGTGACTGAATTTGATCACTGTGCTATGATTGCTGTCACACCTGTGCATGCCATTCCTGATCAGGTACACGAGCATGTCGTGTATCCTTCTGCACCTCTTATTTTGCAGAACTCCCCTATCACTCCTTCGCCGCCACTCCATCAAGTCCCCCCTCCGAACAAAAAGATCAAGGAGGAGTGGCGGCCGAAGCAGCAGGTTGCCAAGCCTGCACGGAAGAAGGGTGGAGACCACTACGAGCGGGTCCCACCTCTTGCACCAAGACCACCCTGGCTGTCTGGGTACTCACTCGCCTACATCCTGCCAGATGGCCAGGTCGAGCTTACCGATGATGGTGGTCGCATCCGCCGGGTGCATGGCCACAACCTGAAGCTGTACCTCAAGAGCGACGTGGATCCGCTCTTGGAGGCACCTGTTCCTGCACCTCCCTAAGTATCCACCATGGGCGTCCAGCTAAAAGACGGTAAAGAAGCGCTTGTGGGGAGGCAACCCCACCACGTTTTGACTTTCTTTCTTGTGTTTTGAGTCGGATTGTAAACCGGTTTGGTTTTGGTTTGGTTTCTTTTGTCTTGGATGATGTATTAATGGGCAGACCATTGGACCTAACATATTGTGTTTGAGCTCTTCTGTTTCCATTTAGCTGTGCTTGTCTTGACTGGTCCTCTCTCCAGTCTGCTTCACTCCGACTGGTCCGCTTCCAGTCTCCTGCAGTCCGTGCATACCGGTAACATCGTTCCCCTTTCCCTTCCCTCTTCTCCATTGAGGGCAATGTCGATCTTAAGTGTGGGGGGATGTTTATCTTTTGAGTGCATTAGATCTGTTTGTGTGCTTGGAGCCTAGTCCACTGTCCAAATATTTATATTTGAGGGCTCCAAGTACGTGTTCCTTGCAATTGCCTGCTCAGTATGCTTTGAATTGACTGTCTTTATAGTAATATTCAACCTAGGGAGGTAGTGTAGCACTATGGAGGATGTTGATGCATTTAAGAAGTCTCATTGCTTCTTCATATTGTGTTGGTTGATTGAGTGAATTAGTGATCTTAGGACCCTTGAATTGTGTGGTGTTGTGGACTCTCTACCTGTCATGGACTCTTGTTTCATGTTTTGAGTTTAACAGGTGCTCGAAAATGTGCTTCAAAATAACGTCTCCCGTGCGAATAGGGCGAAAGTGAGTAAGGGGAGACGGGAATCCGTTCCCAATTTCCACCTACTACCTCCAGCCCCCTTACATGTCTTTCCCCCGCACGAGGCTCGAGACATCCGCTCCTGGCATGGCCGGTAAGAGCCGGGCTCCCGCAAAACCTCTGCTAGGTGGGAGCACCATTTTCTGAAAAGCAGGTTGGGACCCTTGAAAAAAAAAACAGAAAACAAGCAAAACAGAAAGAAAAGGGGTTCCAACCATCTTCAAGAAGAAAATAGAGCACCTTGAAAAATGTGAGTCCATGATCCTTTGTTTTTGAGAATCTCTTCATCCACAATTCATTTGTCCTCTGTTCACTATTTGCCATGATGCCGACTCGATACTAGTGCTCTCGCCGAAGAAGCTATGAGATAACTTGTGCGTCGGTTGACCTCGTAAGCTGCTAAATGATCTAGGAAGTCCTCTATCTACGATCTGGATTGTTTATTGCTATAGAGGTCTGGAGAGTTGCATTGGTTTGAGTTAGGTTTGCTTGGGGACAAGCAAACGGTTAAGTGTGGGGGAATTTGATAACGATGTAATTGCACATATTTGCGCCCCTAGTTCTTATCCGTTTGAGAGGCATAGTCGTGTGTTTTTGGCCTATTTTACGCCGAGTTGTGCTATTTTTTCATATTTCAGGTCCCAGGCGTCAAAGGAAAGGCTAAGCACGAGTTTCGGGGCATTCGGAAGTCATTTCGTTGAGCTGGAGCCAAAACACGGGCACACCTGAGGCATTACACGGCCGTGCCCTCGACCGTGCTTTGGCCACTGATGCCCTTTTAAGCAGATTTCAGCCAAAACAGAAGGGGATTCGAGTTTTGAGAGAGATAGAGCAATTCCTAGAGAGAGAAAGCGACGAACAAGAGTCTCCAAGTGCCCTAGCTTGATCTTCAACACCATTGGAGGCCAGTTTGAGATTGGAGAAGTGCCGATCAACGTCCAGAAGCAGGAATCCATCCTTCACAGTATGAATTCCGCGTCTGATTCTGCTTTTTCTTCTTTCTCCATGGAGTAGTTCTCCCATTCATCTGGGTATGGAGAACCCTAGATTTGTATGTTAGGCTTTGATTGTATGAACCCAAGTACTGATTCTATGATTTGATTATATTCGATTGAGGTTTGAATGATTGAATGACTTGAATCCTGATCAAATTCCTGTTGTTTCTGCTTTAACCTAAAATGAGAATACCTGCCTAGGTTGATAGAGCATCCTTGATTGAAGGTAGGGAGTTGGTGACTTTAGTCGAGGAGCCAACTCACTATTCTGTACCGGATTCACTTCGGTAGTGGAGGTTTTGTTTGTTAAGGCCTCAATCTGTTTACTCCGGTGGAGGTTAGTCGCCCGCTAGAGACTCGGATTGAGAGGGTCTGAAGACCTTTAGTCGAGACTTCAGGCTGTTTAAGAACCTCCCGCAGTATAACTGTCATAGAAATTGAACTTGGTAATTGCAATCCGGCTTAACTGCAGTCTAGGGGGAACCATATCCGGGTGACCTCTCTTAACCTGAATACAACCGTTTACTTGCTTTGTTAGTTTGTTAGTTTAGACTCTCATTAAAGTTTCATTGCTAGATAACAAGAATTCACCGAGTAGTCATCAAATCTAGGACCCGGGTTGACATTTAAACCCAAACCCGCTATACTACACTTTAGGAAGTGGTTTCACTTGGCCAATTCCTGGAGTGACAGTAGAAGTGAGTCAATCATCAACATAGATGAGTATGCAGGTATAAGAAGAATCTGTGACCTTGAAGAAGAGTGAATGATATGCTTTGCTCTGAACATAACCAACCTGAAGTAGTTTATCTGTAAGTTTCGAAAACCATTGCCTTGATGTTTGTTTAAGACCATAGAGTGATTTTATGAGACGACAAACTGGATTGGGAATGCCATAAGGAGGAGTAAATATTTTAGGAAGTATCATATAGACTTCTTTAGAAGAAGTCACCATTTAGAAATGCATTATCCACATCTAGTTGATGTATGTGCCAGTTCCTGAGGGCAGCAATGGCAAGAAAAGTCCTCACAGTTGTCATCTTGATGACTGGAGAAAAAGTATCTTGAAAATCAATTCGTTCACGTTAAGAGTTACCCTTTGCAACTAACCTGGCTTTGTGCCTTTCCAAAGAGCCATCAGAAAGGAACTTGTCCTTGTAAATCCATTTATTGCCAACTAGTTTATTGCCTGGAGGTAGTGAAACTACATCCCAGGTATGGTTTATGATAAGAACCTGAATTTCATGAACAAAAAAAAAAAAGAGGATCGTTTCAACAGAAGGAGAGGGACTTGCAACGGCAGAGACTACTGACCCTCTTCTTGTTTGTTCCTAGCTGTCTTTTACGAGTCTGGAAAGCCAACCTAGAATCCTAAATATGAGGGATCCAATAGAGATAGAGTAGGGCTAAAGGGCTTAGGCTCGTTCCTCTCCCTTCGCCCTACGGGCTTAGGCTCGTTCCTCTCCCTTCGCCCTACGGGCTCATATATTCTAAACCTTCGCCCTTCTCCCTCTCAGTTTCTATATGCGAACTCTCCCCCTCTCCTTTCAGTCAAGCATATTGATAACCTCTCCTTCTTGTTCTTGCATAGCCTGATTCCATACATCATGCTGAGAAGCTTCTGTATAAGTCTAAGGTTCTTGATGACTGGAAATGCTTAGGAGATATTTTCTGTAAGGAGTTGAGATTTTGGTAGGAGATCATGTAAGAGAGAGAATACATGTTGTCTTTGATCTGTTGTAGATTGGAGTGATTGGTGCTACTAGGACCTTGAGAGATAAAGCAGTGGTAGTTTCTGACAAGGTGAGGTGGAGGTTTGAATGTGCTGTCAGAACATCTTAGAACAGGAGGTGGAGGGGGAGGTGGGGAATTGGGTGATGATGGTGGTTTATTTGAATTATGTGAGGAAGAGGAAGTGGGGGGAGAAGGAAGGGATGTGGACTTAGTGGGAGAAGGGGTTGGAGATGAAGGTAATGTGGAATCGGGCATTGAGGGAGGAGGGGTATCATGAACAAGAGGTGAGTGAGGGGAAGATAGTTGAAAAATGATATCTGAGTGTGGGTTGGAAGGATTAGTATCATTGTTAGGGTGAAATGGGAAATGAGATTCATAGAAAATGACGTCTCTGGAGGTGAAAGTTTCATGGGGATGATAAGTCATAGAGCTTGTAACCTTTAATTCCAGGAGTGTAACTAATGAAAATGGATTTCCTGGCCCTAGGTTGGAATTTGGTTCTGTGGTTGGCTAGTGTGTTGGCATAGCAAAGACAACCAATAACTCTTAATTCATTGAGGTCAGGTGGTTTGTTGTACAGGATTTGAAAAGGAGTATGATTGGAAAGAACAGGGGTGGGAACTCTATTGATGAGGTGAATTGCATGTTTGACACAGTCACCCCAGAAGGTTGGTGGCAAATTTGCTTAGAATTGGAGGGCTCTAGCAACAACAAGGATGTGTTGGTGTTTCCTTTCAACCTTGGTGTTCTGTTGTGGGGTTCCAACACAAGACATTTCATGGAGAATGCCTGTTGAGGCAAAGAAATCAGTCATTTGGAATTCCTTGCTCTGATCACTTCTAATGATTTTGATGGTTGTTTGGAATTATCTTTGCATTTGAGTACAGAAAGCAATGAGTTTTGGTCTTGCTTCTGATTTTAAATGGAGAAGAATGATCCATGTCCTTCTGGTGATATCATCAATCACACTTAAGAAGTACTTGAAGCCATCATAAGAAGGAACTGAATTAAGGCCCCAAATGTCAACATGTAGAAGTTCAAAAGGAAATTGAGTTACAGACTGGCTAGAAGGGAAATAAAGTAGTTTTTGCTTGGAAAAATGACAAATGTCATAAGGTTGATCTTTCTGTGTGGTAATGGAGGTACATAATTGGTTTAGAAGGGGAATTTTAGAGTGGTAGACATGTCCAAGTCTAAAATGCCACAAATCAAAGGTGGATGTGGAAGCAGCAGAAATCAACTTAGGAGTGTGTGATGCTTAAAGGTAATAGAGTCCATGGTGAAGTCTAGCAAAACCAATCACTCTCTTCTGCTCCAAATCCTGTATAAGACAATTGGTAGAATGAAAAGATAAGCTTAAGGGGGTGGTAGATGTGAGTCTGCTCACAGACAGAAGGTTAAAGGTGAAATGGGGAACAAACAATGCATTGTGTAGGATCAATGCATCATTGCAAATGGCTGTGCCAGTATGAGTAGCCTGTATTTGGGCTCTAGTGGGGAGGGTTATGAAGACATTGGATAATGGTTGAGGATCTTCTAAGGATTCCAAGGAGCATACTATGTGGTCTGAAGCTCAAGTATCAACAATCCATGTTTTTGTGAGGTTGAAAATGCATCCAAGGCAAGAATTGACAGAGAGGGGGTGGGAAGAATACCTTTGTTAGTGACAAAGGCAGCAGCAGAGTAGGTCTGCCTCTTCCCGTGCTAGAGGTGGGATTCCTAGGCACAAAGTTTGGAGGATACCCTCTGAAAGCATTTTTTTTTCCTCTGTGTGTCCTCTTCTCTTACAGTAGGTGCATGTAATAGGATTGCCAATAGAAAGGGTGGAGGGTTTGGACATTCCTGGAGGCCAACCATGTTTTTGAAAACATATGTCTTCAGTATGACCTTCTCTTTTGCAGAATGTGCAGTAAGGAGGTTGGCATTGGGGTTGGTCCTCGTGTTTCCTCCTTGAAAGGCAAATGCTGAAGAATCTGTTTGCAGTGAAGCCACCATTTTGTGGGATTGAGTGTCATAGAGTTGTCTTTCATGTTGCAGGTTTCTTTGAAACACTCCATTGATGTTTGGAAGATCATCACAAAACAGGACTTGAGCTCTGACGCTTGATAAATTTTCATTTAACCCTCAAAGGAAATTTATCACATAGCTTGTTTCTTGGTACTGAAGAACCCGTATCATGGCAGCACAGTCATTGTGGCTGGTAGGTGTGCAGGTACATGGCAAGAGGGGTTGATAATTCTCTAATTCATCCTTTAGAGTTACCAATTTACCATAATACTCAGTGACAGTTTGGTTACCTTGTTGCAGAGAGGAAAGGCTTCTTCAAGTACAGCTATGCGGATGCGGTCATCAGATCCATAGCGAGTTTGCAAGCTTTTCCATGCCTCTGATGCTGTTTTGCAAGAGAGGATGGTTTTGCGGATTTCTGATGAAGTAGACTGTTGGATCCAACTTAGAATCATAACGTTGTTGCGAGTCTAAGCTCCATACCTTGCATCACTTGCAGCTGGCTCAGGGATGATGCTATTGATGAAGCCAAGTTTGTTTTTGGCTGCAAGAGCGTTGAACATGGCTCTGCTCCAGTCATTGTAGTTTGTTGCTGTGAGATTTTTAGCCACAAGAAGCAAACCAGGTTGCTTAGAACCATGGAGAAAGAAGGGATCAGAAGATGGATCTACAGCGTTTGGTTGTTGCGGAAGTGGTTGTTGTTCTGGTTGTGGATTTGGTTGTGGGTCTGGTTGTGGTTGAGCTTGGTTCTCGGCCATTGAAGAAGAATGGGATAGGGGCTAGGTTTTTATCATAGGCTCTGATACCATAACAAAGAAGAAGTGAAGTGATAAAACCTAGCACTTGAGTTTTCTCATTAGCTTCTCTGCCTTCTTATAGACAGATCAAAGAAGAAGAAGACAAGGTTCATTACATTTGTTTGATAGCTTGGAATGGAAACAACTCTGACTTGGAATGAAAGAAAGTACAAGTAACAAACAGGGAAAGAACGGCTGCGTATTGGAAAGTCTTCATTTACGAGAACGACAACGCATCGAGCGGCTTCAATATGACTGGAAAATGGCAGCGCATCGAACAACTCCAAGATCAACAGGAAAACATCGTCGCATATGAGTCCACTGTTGGAAAAGGATTTTCTATCTGTTAGAAGATAGAGTTTTAATAGATTAGAGGAAAGTAATGATGATAAGAGAGAGAGAGAGAGAGAGAGTATGGTTTTGGTGAGGTGGTGGGGAGTTGGTGAAGAGGGTTTGGATTTAGTTTTTCCGATTTTCATTCGGTTTTGGGCTGGGCTAGCGGGTTTGGCATTCGCTTTTGTCAATTTTTCGGCTTTAACCGGACTAAACTGGATCAATTTTCTCAACCTTCTTATAACCATCAATTGGACTGGATCGGTTTTTCTCAACCTTCTTATAACCATCAATTGTAGGATGAACGCGGGAACATCCTGGAAGCTGTAATTTGTAAGCCACCTTCCCTACCCATGATATAATGTAGTAGGGTCCGAAATATCGAGCAATCAACTTCTGATAAGATTGCATGTAACTGTAAGAGTGCATATGCAACAACGCCCAATATCCTACCTCAGCTTGTTCCGAGCTAGTAGTCGATGATTGTAGACGGTCCCTGACCGTATACAACCAGAAATGCTGTTATTTCGATGGAGCTATGGAAAGAAGTGTTATGTGACACTTCTTTCCAAGGTGATAGAAACCGATTCTGATTGGGTTTCTATCTATTTCTTTTATTTGGTAATGATTGCAGGATTTGTTGTGTTTGGTTATTTCTGGCTTGATTTTAGTTCTTTATTGGGGAAATTGTAAGTCATTTGATTAACAACCACAAAACATGCCACAATCTCAAAGCATGTCATAACCACAAAACATGCCAGAACCTTAAAGCATGCCACAACCACAAAGCATGTCAGAAGTTTATAAAAGCATGCCACAAGTTTTTCAAAGCTTACAAGAAGTTTTTTAGCAGTTATCTTGTTTGTAAATTTTAAAAATTTAGGTACCAAAATATAAGGGGTAAAATTTAGGTACTGATAGACCAATAATTACACATGTTTATAACCCTATTCTTGAGTCGTTTGAGATGTTGATTCTCATGTTTTAAGCCGATTTCACGCTAGGTTGTGCGTTTGTGTCATATTTCAGGACTTAGCATTGGCATCGAGGCGAAGAAACGAGTTTCGGGTCGAAAGGACCATGTTTGGGTTGAAGTGTGCTGGAGGACCAAAATACCCGGCCATGAGCAGAAATACCCGGCCGGGTATTATATGGAGCAGAGCGGGGAAAATATGTTTTGGGCGTCTGAGAAGCAGAAGGGGGCCCGGGCATTAATGATAAATCCCAGGTCGGGTATTCTTCACCCTGACCGGGGATTAACCCCCTGTCCCCGACTGTGCGTTTCAATAATCCCCGGTCGCCAACTAAAATACCCGACCGGATATTCTGACCGGGGATCGCGACCGCAGGCTGTTAAAAGCATGTTTTGTGCGTTTCTGCAAGGGGGGAGCTGGGTTTTGGATCCCAAACACCCAAGGGACGAACCAGAGAGATAGAGAGGGAAATTTGAGGGAATTCTTGGAGTGGAACTGGAGGATTTCTTCGCCTTGGAAGCTCGAGGAACAAGCCCGGACTTGAAGACTGATCATCTGAAGATTCTTACTGCAGTCTCTCTCTTCTCTATGGAGTAACTTCCCTTCACTTAGGTTTTGAGGAACGCTAGTTATGTTTGTTTAATTGGATGATTGTATGAGTACTTTGACTTGATAACCTTGAGTTCATATTCAATCTATGCATGTTTTCATGATTCAATTCTGCTTTAGTCGAGATTATTTATTCTGATTTGATCCTATGAGAGCGAATACCTGATTAGGTCAATAGAGCACCATAGATTGATAGTAGTGGATCGATTGCTTTAGTCGAGGGTTGATTCGCTGCTTTGTATAGATTGAGAACCTCTTTCGATAGAGGGAGTCTAGTTCAGAACGCCTTGATCGGTTGTTCTAGAGAAGGATACGTCCCTCTAGGCAATTGACTCAAGAGGGCCTTGTTCCTTTAGTCGAGACTCAAGGTCTAGTCAAGGATTCTCCGCATTGTGAATGAAAGTGAAACAAGTTAGAAATCATCAATCCTTAATCTGGCTAGTGGCTAGGGGGAACTGAAGCTGAGTAATAGTAACTCTATAGACCCGTGGATTCGATATTTATTACTTGAGCCACTATACTGCAGTCTCTTTCATTGGTTACGCTTGGCCATTGTTAGGAGTTGTGTCATAGCGATTCAGGTACTCAAATGTAATTTTCATCAATATTTTAAGGATTTAAATGTAAAAAAAATTGAGTACAAAATATTAATATCTATTAAGTTCAGATACCAAAACAGTAATTTGTAAATGGATTTAACCTACTAAGTTTAATTAGAATATTATTTTCATAAACTAACTTCTCCCTCTTTCCCTAGAAAAATTCGAAAACCTTCTTTTCCCACTCCCTTAGCAGCCGCCACTTCCCTCTCCCTCTCCCTCCCTTTTCTCAATTTCCTAATTCTCGTTCCCAATCTCATAACAATATGTCAAGATCAATCACTAATTGATCTTCAATTCCCAATTTACAAATATATTATAACGAGCAGTTTTTAACATTTTAAATTTCAAGCAATGAAAGTGAAAGTAAGAAAAGTAGATTTGTCTTCACAATTACTATTTTTTCCTTATTCATAATTAAAAAACACATCAATCTCAGGATTTGAATCATGGTCTTTTCAGACGAAGACAACAATAATTACCAATTACACTAAAGAAATTTTTTTAAATAAAAAAGTACATACCTAAAATATGAAAATTATATGACTATTCCGCTATATTTAGCTAGCCCACTAACTTTCTCGTAAGTACTTTCCTTGGTGTTTGATATTTAAATTTCATATTTCGATTATTTGAATTTGAGTATAATAATAAACTTAATTTATGTATATCTTATAAATTGAAGATAATTATAAAATTGCAACCTAAATATAATTTATTCGAATATTTCATATTGAATTGCAATAGTCAATGTGTATAGGTGATGTAGAATTATGAACTTTGTATTAATTTTTAGAACTACCATAAAGCAGTGATATTGTTATGGAAACTATAAATGATCAGTAGGTTTAGTTCGTTAATCGATAAATTCTAAGTATCTTGATTTATGACCTGATTGGACCAATGAGTGAGTTTAAAATAACACAATTTATTAATACCAATTTTGTAGATGATTTCACTTATTTAAATCTTTTATCTTGTAGAGTAATTGACCATATGTATTATTAAGAGTTATTTAGCTTAATATGAAATAACTGCAGTACAAGACTAATCATGAAAGTTGGGTTTGAATTTTCATGAATGCGTTTATGTGGTCATGTGCATTAACAAGGTAGGTACCATAAGATATGTTCAATTTTTTCATGAGTAAATAAGATTGTCCTTGAATTAAATTTGGGTATGTTGGTCGATAAACCAGATTTTTATTGCATAGAGTATGGATGAATAATTTTATTTTCACACTAATTTTGTTATTGTATTGTGTAGAATACTTTAAGGTTTAGATATTGATATATATGTATTGTCTCTCAAGCAAAACAAAGAAATATTAGCTAAAGGCTATCAATATGTGTTTCCTATTTATGTTACGCTTTTTCAGACAAACTCCTTTTTTGTTATGTCAATTTTATTTTCAACCATAGGCAACTAAGTGACTACATCATTAAATAGATAAGTCGTGAATAATTATTTACGAGTGTTATAACCAATGTTGTTAAACCTCTACTGACCGACCGGTTGGACCAGGTCCGACCAAAGTCATGTCCAAAATGGTCAGATTGTTGGAAGGGGGAGGGGGAGATAGGGAAGGGGATGGTGGGTGGGTACTTAGGTAGATTTTGTTTAGAATTTGAAATTTTAGTATATATAAGTCAGATACATTTCATTTCAGTCATTTAATTTTTTATTATCTTATATGCATATATATATTTAGAAAACAGGTGTAAAACAGCTCAAATAAGTTGGACCCAATCAAACCATTAAACTTCAAACAACTTGCTTGACCGGCTCAACGACTTAAACTGGTTTGACAACTTTGATCATAATCATTAAGATTGCAGTGTTCATCATTGATGAGAAGTTATCAAGACTTTCAAGAATGGAAATATAATTTCGATGCCACCTTAATGTCATACGAAAGTTAGCATTTCAAATAGTTTGAAAATTTTAGATACACATGATAAATACGTTGAATTCAAATTACATTCCGACCAACGGGCCGTACACCAAGCTAGTTCTCTATACAAGTCGGGGAGCACTCCAAATTCGTGTTTCTACCATTTGATATCAGAGCAAGTTGGTGCTCAACACAGAGAAAGGAAATAATGGTGGCTTCCAGCAATTTTTCAATTGCAAGCAGACTCATCAGGTATGGGCCTTTCCACCAAATACATTTTTTTCTCTTGCTTAAGACATTTAATTAATTAAGCTTCAGAACCAATTGAAGAAATTGGAACCATTCAAGTTCTCCTTCTCAAGGATGTTTTACAGTGAATTAGATTGTTGTGTTTCCTAAAGACTCATGTCTACACCAAACAAATAAGATTCTAATGTCATGATTCATTCATCTAAATAAGACCCATTAAATGATAGTCCCACTAATTTCTTCAAAATTATTACCTTCAAAGGATCATTGCATGATAAATATTATCATACACTTTGTCGATTTTTCAAAACAATTATCAGATTATTGATTGGACAATTTTTTTCCGATACATCCCATGTTATTATCTCAACTAGGCTTCAATTTCATAATACTATTAGGATTACTTGGTTAAGTTGATCCAAATGTTTAACACTGAGTAATGTATGATAGGGAGCACCCATCTTAAACATGAACCTACTCTTCTTTCATCAACACTTTTCAAATCTCCCAATGATAATAGATGGTACATAGCCTATGAATATAACTAACATCAATTATCAATGATTTGATGAGGATTAACGTATTGATAGGCATTTTAAACTTAAACTTTCAACAACAGATTTAATTGTTGTTTGAGAAGTATCATCATACATCTCCTAAATTAATTACATATAATATTTTAATAAAATGTGACTTAACCTACGGTACTTTTTGGAGAGGTCTTTCTGTCCTTAGAAACACATCCAATTTGCCTAACCCATAACGTGAGTTCCGAGGTAAGAGGGTCATCTCGTGGAAATATATTTGTGTAAAGAGATGTTTGCCTAAAGGCGACAAACTCCTGTTTTCCTTTCATTACAGTTATTCTGAACAAGTTCCTGGATAACAAACCTAAGGATTTTGTTATTAATAATAGTGACGATATTGATGATAGTTATTGCATACCATAAATAAACTCGAACACACAAGAAGCCTGTCGGGCAGACGGACTCACATCTCTTACAACCGTCACAGTCCATTGTTCGTGGAGCATTAGCAATTTGCTTCGCTTCTAGGCCAACATCTCTTTACACAAAGAAATCCACCTGATTCCCCGCTGACTCGCTAAAACACCAAACTGCGACCAAGTGTAATCGCAGTCCGGAAATGCAGTAACAGGCAAGCTGTAATTGTCAACCCGGGGTCTAGATCTACTGCCTACTCCGTGTATATCTGTTATCTAGCAAACTAAGTTGAGTGATTGTTGATTTAAGTAAAAGCAGAAGAAAGCAGGAAATGGTTTGGTTTTCTAAAGCAAAGGAAGAGTCACTCTGGAATGAGTCCCCCTAGCTCCTTAGTTAGGTCACAGTTGTAATTACTTTTGGTTGCTTTACTGCTGATTATACTGCGGAAGATCCAACAGTGGCTTGGAATCTCTTAACCTGACCAAGCCCTCTCAGTCAAACTACCCGGCAGACGACTAGTCTTCACCAGGATAGAACGCTGAGGCAATGAACACAGAACTCCACTACTAGAATTGGATTCCACTACAAAGCAGTGAATCGACCAACTCTCATATAGACTATTCACTACTACCGAATGAAGAAGCTCTAACAACCTAATCAGATTCTATCTATCTCAGGTTGCAGCAGAAATCAATAAAAGATGATCAGACTTCAATTGACTCAATCAAAACACTTCAATCGATTATAATCAAGCAATATCACAATCCAAACGTAATTACAATCAAGATTCCTAACACATGGAACTAGGGTTCTTCATACCCAAGTGAGAGAAAGTTCTACTCCATAGAGAGAGAGAGAGAGAGAGAGAGAGAGAGAGAGGAAAACAGAAATCAGAGTAGTCATACTCATAAAGATGAGGAAAATCTGCTCTGGGATGTCAATCTTCACTCCTGGGGATGCAATCTGGGCTTCAATGGTGAGAAATTCACTCCAAATAGCTCCTAGGGTTTGTTCTTCGCACTTTCTCACTCTAAAAATCTGTTTTTGCTCCAAAAAGTCGACTCCCTCTCCTTTGGCTCGAATCTGCCTCAAAAACCCGATTCTGGGCAAAACACGGTCGAGGTCACTACCGTGTTTTGCTTTTTCCCCTCCGTGCCCTTGCCACGTGTTAAAAACATGTGCGCGTCGGCAAAACACGGTCGTGCCTAAATATGGACACAGCCGTGTTTTACTTTAGGCCAGCTCGTGTTTTGTTTTTCCATCAGTTCAGCTCTCGCACATAAAAACACTGTGTGCCTGTTTGTGTACACGGCCGTGTTCTTCAGGCCTCCTGCCCATGTTTTGCCCCCGGCTCAACCTAATGACCTCCAAACTCCCCGAATCTCGTGTTTAGCCTTTCCTTCGACGTCTGGGACCCGAAATATGACAAAGTAGCACAACCCAGCGTAAAACGAGTCAAAAATACACGACTACTAGCCGCAAACAGATAAGAACTAAAGGTGCAAACATGTGCAAATACATCGTTATCACCCGCTTACCTAGTTTCCATTGAAGTGATTAAATTCATGACGTCGTGATTAGCCATCTGAATCTTCAAAATGACTCATATAAAGTGATGATTATTCATTCTCGAATGAATCCTTATTCAACACCTTATGCTTATTAGCACATTATGGTAATAATGTGGAAGATGAAGATGATTCGATCTTTATATAATCTACTACCTCATAGTTATGATTAGACCGATATGATCCACCACGTGCTTATTATCACCTCATGCTTAATTACCACCTCTTGCTAATTAACACCTCGTTCTTAACAAAAATAATAATTAATCTTAATTTAACAACCAAGACAATTCTAGATCCTTAATTTAAATGCACAAAGCATTAGACTCTACACTTATAGTCCATAACCAACATGCTTTGACTATTCAACTTACCTGAACAAAAATTTTGTATGTGACCTATATGTTTCTTCTCACGTTGGTAATGATTTTAGCATCCACAGTCATTAAAAAAGAGCAGGGTCTATCAATGCATCATTGATACCTAAGTGAACTTAGAAGTTGGGGTGATCTAACTAATCTTTCAATATAATCACTATCATATTATCGTTTTGATTTTGATAAGTGTTGTGTCTCTTCATCATGACATCTAGATAAACCACGAGGCACATATAAGTGTCAATGTCATATAGTGAATATGTTTCACCTGATACAGAGTGCACATAATGTGACAAATATTGGTGTAATATATAAATCGTCGACTATGGATACATTCCTTTGTCTTACTCCATCAATACGCCTGAAGATATCCCTCAAGTACAATTTGGATTAACGAACCCCATCAAGGTTAAATACATAATGAGTTATGCACCCAATAACAATTATGTCTCTCCCTATTAAGACATGATTAAATAAGGTATCAAAGTATGTAGGGCCCCACATCAAAGGACATCATTTTTTATGATCACCTAAGATACACTTATGACACAATTGTACACTATGTGAAAGTGCTCCCCGGTTGGGTATTTCCATAACAAAAGTTCTCTAAATCGTAACTCCTATACATTACTTAACTATGTAAACATATACACATGCACTGGTCTCGATTGTATAAGAGCTGACCAAGTTCTTGCTAATATATTGGACAAGGGATGTTTAAGAATTCACATCAAATATGTGATGTTCTATAATCATTATCATGTTTATTAAAAGGAAAGTTTGATATAAAATACAATAATTTAACAAAGTCTCAAATATGTATAATATATACACGATACAAAAGTGCAACACTACACAAGCGTCCTAACTGCATATCCAAAATATGAATGACTTTTGGGCACAACACTAATAAAATCTTCATTCATCACTTGTTACACCACACGTAGTTCACTCAACGATTATTTTTAACTTCTCAACAGTGAACTTGGCACAAAACACTAGTGCACAGGCCATCAAGCAAAAAGAAACAAGAGCTGCACCACCAAAATGCAACCACGCCGCCAAGTACGGAAACAACAAAAACTCAGTGGTGTCGGCCACCCTATTCATCGCGATCCCGAAACTAGCACCGTGTGCTCGATTCTTGTACTCGAACACCTCAGAGGCATAAATCCATGTAATCGAGCCCAACCCTACCTCAAACGACCCGAGAACCCCAGCTAATCCCAACATGAAGAAGCTCACAACTACTCCCTGATCGTAGCCACTTCCACTAGATGGCTTCAGCCAGTTGTGCTGGACGCCCAAAAGTGGCAACCCTAGCATCACCAGAAAGCTGCACTGGCAACCGATCCCGATGACCAGCATGAACCTTCGCCCTAGACGGTCCACCAGGCAGCTCGAGACAAGGGAGAAAATCAACCTGACTACCTGGATTCCCCATTCCGCCAACACCTCAAACTCATTCGAGAATTGGTGAAAAAATGTCACTGTGTTGGCCTTGAAACCATAGTTTACGCCGGCCAGCTGACGGAAGACATGTAGCCCGACCACCGAGATTACAACGTTGCGGATTGGTGGCTGGAGGAACAAGTCCTTGGAGCTACACCAAGCAACAGCGAGAACTCCATGTTGTTGTTGTTGTTGTTGATTTTCATTATCATCTAGTATTTCCATCTGCGAGATTATGAAGTTAACTTCATCCGGACCTCGCTCACTGTTTTCCAAAATTCTGGTCGCTTCATCAGTTTGCCCACTTTTCATCAGTAGCCAGTACGGCGATTCCGGGATGGCTAGAGTACAGGCAGTGAAAAGGATGGATAGGACGACAGCTATTCCGTAAAAGGCCATATGAGCAACTTTTTGTGAAAATGATGACACCATAGCATTGAGTATGTAGGCTGCTAGGACTCCCGTGTTCAACCATACCTAGCACCGTGGATTTTCAAATACATTTTGATCGTATCATTATTCTGAGTGTTTCAAATTCATATAAAATGTGAATATCTATAATCCATCTAAGCATTTTTGTAAATTTTCAAAAGTATGGATAGTATAATTTCTTAGTAAAAATCTCTAGATACTAAAATTTTGATTTTCCATCAATTTATGGGACCTAGTTACTAATTGTATTAAACTTTAGGTACTACGATATAAGAAATAATAAGTATAGGTACCAAAGTTTAATTTAAAAAAATTTGCTTCTTTAGACCGTAAGCGTAAATAACCTAAATATTAGGCTGAACATATAAAGTAAATCATAATATGCAAACAAATGCTCAGATACTGAATTTCAAATACAAATATTTAAAACATATGGTGTATTTATTGAATACAACGGCGAAACTATAAGTATTTTAAATCAGAAATTAAAAAACTAACTAGTATTTTACATAGTCAAATAGATGTATTTGAAATGTGCATGATTGACTACAATGAAGAGTTGATTGAAAACACAGATTTTAGAAGCAAGTAAATGGACTCATAGTTACGTTGATTACGCGTACCTCGGCGCCCGAAGTGAAGAAGCCTCGAGCACGAGCAGGAACAAGCTCCGCTATGTAGACAGGGCCCACCGTCAGGCTGATCCCTGTACCTAAGCCCGTGAAGATGTGACCAACGGCCAGAACGCCAAACGACACCGTCCCGAAGCTTTTCAAAACGTTCCCGGCGAAGAAGAGTGCTCCTCTTGCCGTAAAATGGCGTTTCCTCCCAAAGTAGTCTGCCGTCGCGCCAGCCACAAGCGCACTGAAAACGCTGGCGACATTGGCAATCACCACCAGTAACTTGACCTGTAGGTAGGGTGCAGCATCGGGATTGCTCTGCCACCCGAGCTTCGCCATGGAGTTATCTGGCATTGGCAGAGTTATGATTAAAACGAGCGAAAAATTAGTACAAGTTTAAGCAAATTACGCTGACGAGTAAGGATTACTGACTTACCGTATCCGACAAGAAAGAAGGACAGGGCAGCTACGATTGCAAGTGTCTCCGATCTCATTGTTGAGCAGTTTGAGAATGTTGGTTTGTATGAACTATGAACACAAAGGGTTGCAAGTGTCTCTGCGTTATGCTTTGCGGCATTGTTTCCTTTATATAATAGCTCAATATCATTCTTCTTCTCTATGTTAGCCTCTCTGCATCGTCTAGAAAATTTTTAGCTAGTGGTTTAAACGTCATTGTTAATGGATAGTTGGTTGAAGGCTTTTGCTCGTATTTAGTAATGTTTAATGCTTCCAAGTCAAAGAAAGTTTTAAGCGTGCTACACATCACAACCTTACTCCTTGTCCTATTATTACTTGAACCAATTTGATGGAATTGAATCAATGCTAAAACGGGACAGTAGCCTGCGTCTACTACTCTCTCTCGGTAAGAAATAACAAAACGTTCATTGCACAGACTGGACAAAGAGCCAGCCAAATCTTCCTGTGAAGATTGATGTGAGATATGTAGGCTCGTTAGGTCAGTCCTCCTTGTGCAAGACTTTAGGAACTCGAACATAAGGCTCGTCGTAGCTTGTAAATGTTTGGGTTATGAATGAATGAATGTGTTTGTCTAGTAGATTGTTAATGCCACTCTTTCCTAAATGATGACGCTTGGGCAACTGGCTCTAATCTTCCCTCTTACCCTACTTTATGCTAACGCCCTGGGTATGGAGTTCTAGGGTTAGACGGGTATGCCCCATCTAGCGAGTTTAGGTTAGATGAGTGAATGGGGGCCCATAGTGGTCGAGGCTACCGTACCCCCTCTATAGGTAGCCTTCCTATATGAAACCTCGGTGTGGACATTGGATAGTGTCTATTGAAATGAGCCATAAGCTTAGTGCCCCATATACGATAGCCTAAATCGAGGTGACTGAAACATGGGTTTAGGAGAGGCGTACTCGGAGGCGTGTGGATAACGACGAAGGCCCATGGAAAAGAGCTCACTCACCACATTCGATTAACGCTACATTACAACCTTAAATAGGAAGATTCGACCCTAGACAACCATCTCATTTCTAGTGTCATCCCAACCACTTGGTTATTTATTTTGCCTTAGGAGTAGGATAATTTAGTTAAAACCCCTCACCAAACTTCCATCCCGATTAGATAGTAGTTCGGGCGAAGTAATAAAACACTTAGAGATCCCTCGGAATACGAACGAGCCACTTTACTACAACCCTAGCTACGTTATACTTGGCTTAGTTAGGATTGAATAGAGAGTGTAATTCGAGTTTATATATTTAAAACTCAATCGCGCACCCGAGGAGCGATCACCAGTATCTAATACATAAATCTTGAATACCAAACAGTACACTAAACTCAACTTAATCTTAATCTCAAAATAAATTTGGTGTCTCAATTTCAATCCCTAATGTTTTATTCGGTATCGAGGTGTACCAAATTAATTTCCTTCAAATTACAAATCAAATTTACATACGCAAATACTTCTTATCTACCAACAGTTTCACACACCATTCTCAAAATATATATAATGCGGCCAACACTCATGCAAAACAAAATGGAAAATGAATTTCAAGTATAATAACCAACAACTAGAAAATTGTGGTGGAAAATGAATTTCAAGTATAATAACCAACAACTAGAAAATTGTGGTTCTTAAGAAACACATTAACAAACTGACACATGAGACGGCTAAACAACCTATAAACATACTACAAGTAACAAAATGAGCTTGGTATGTGTTGTCAAATAGTAAGAGAATGAGCTATGTGTAATTAAATGACCAACTTGGCGATTGAAGGTCATATAGTAGTGAGTAAGTAAGCCTAGTTGAAATGGATAAAATACACACTAGCAAATATTGGGATATTAATCGATATTTCGTTATATACTGATCCTAATCTCTTAGTCTCTTATACCAAATATCACTTGAAATTCAACCACAATTCCAAGAAATATTACATGTATTTGAGAATATTAAATATCGAAAAATTCAATACCATATTCGATATATTCCAAATACTAGTACCGAACTTCTAACCCTACCCACTTTTTATCCTTTGTATCTACGGCATAGGCTCATGCACCATTTAATGTGACGAATCTGAAATTCCTTTTTTTTATAGGGGAAGTCAATCTGAAATTTATTGAACCAATCTCTAGATATGTGTGAAAATGCATTGTATAGCCCTGGAACTAAGTTTATGGGCATTACTATATAACTATATATATGCTTTCAAAGACCATAAACTACCAATAGAAGTACAAGGTTATTATAAACCCAAAAATAGGAATCCAAGGTGACAAAAGAACAACAATGGCGCACTACAACAAATATAGCCTTTTGTGACCATTTTCATTTAACTAATTTTTTTTTTGTCGGCGAAAATTAATTATTAATGACCAATTATATTTTGGTAATAAAACGTTTGATGAATTGGTTACTAACTAGAAAAAGATTTTTTATAACCAAATTAAAATTTATACGACCAAAAAAATTAGTAGCCGAATGTTCAATTCTTTTTCTAACCAAAACAATTTGTTTATCATCCTTAATGCTTTTTAAAGTAACTAATACTTATGGTCGCATAAACATATTAAAATGGCCACTTATAAGAAAAGAATTTTTATGATCAAAACAAACTTTACAAAACTAAAAATATTGGTCATAAAATATTAAATACTTTTTCTGGCCAAATATAATTGGTCATATTTTCTCCCAACTTACTATTTCTATTTTTTCTTTATAATGTCCGCATCGTTTCTTTTAATGGCCAAATAGAGCATCTATCTATGTATCTCCTTTGTTATAATTGAACTGAGAACACATAGCTAGAGCCTAGAGACATAGTTGTCGTCGTTAATGTCTATATAATATATTAATAAAAATTGAAATATAAAACAAAGCAGTAATATCTCTTTTTTTATGTCACTATATTGAAATTATTCCTTTTTCCACTTGTATTTGCTAACATCAATTAATTTAGCACAAATAGAGATGCTGACTTCTTTTGGGCTTTGCCTCTTTCTCCGGTTCTATTTTGGGCTTTAACTCTTTCTTTTTGGTATAAAAACAAATCCGCTTTATGTTCAGTCTGTTTGGGAAAACCCATCTCCTTCAAACCATTCTTTTCTGTTCTCTCCTAAAGTATCGACGTCGCCTGAAGAGTTGGGAGATTCTAATCTGAGGTGAGTAACGCCATCGCATTCACTCCAGGAGGACATCGCCTGCAGGTTAGTAACGCCATCGTTCCAAAACCTCCACTTCCTCTTCGATTTGTACCGTAGTTGAAATTCGAATCTGAGCGGCGAATCGTATATTCTTCTTTTCAAAACTCGATCTATCTGAGCGAAGACTCTAATTCCTCTCGTCATACTTCTGATTAGAGTTCAGATCGGTGAGCGGCTTGAATCGCATCTCCTTTTGGTTGAATATACTCAGATTCGGTGATTACTTCACTTTATCGTCTTCGGTGATTATTTGCCTGGATCGATTTGTCTCACGGCGAGCCATTATTGTATGGTCGTCTTCGTATATATGTTTGTATGTATCCTCTGTAATTGGCTTCCCCGTAGGGATAAGGACGGAGTCTTATCTCAGAAACTGACCTCATGGCCTCCATCGCCAGAGATCCAATTAGTTGTCATTGGTTAATTCAACATAGGCACCAATATAATTAGAGTGAATAGATGATTTTGTGGGTCTGCTAATATATGATGATGAGAGAGCTGCAGGTAGTAAGTTGAGATTTTGCAAAGGCATTTTGCAGCTGTCTGTGGGTTCCAGGATTTTTGGTATGGATAGGGCAGCTCTTACTTTGTTTATCATTTGGGACCAGAGTGGGCTGCTGTTGCTTTAGGTTTTTATTGTTTTACTGCTGCAGTTGTTCTAAACCATGAATGATGTGCAGACTTGTTTTCTATGATCAGGGAGGATAGTATTCTTAACTCATGGATGTGGTCAACTGAGGTTACCAATTTTGATCATTTTCTGTAACAGATTTCTGAATGGGACCAGGAGGGAAACGTACGTTTGAGTATCCCAGCCGAAGTCTAACACCCAGAGCTGGACAGAAACATGCAGCTGAGTATGCTAATTCATATGCTAGGCAGTACAAGGGAAACAAGACAGGACATAATTCTAGGAAAGGTATGATTTGAAAGAGATTTTGTGACTGTAAGATTGAACTTGGTTTGGTTGCTTGTTTTATCTTCCAAATCGATAGCAGAAGCTCTTGGAGGTTCCACTTACTGATGGACCTCTTGGAGATGATGAATATGAGCAGCATTTGGAGGAAGCACTTTCTGCCTCTGAAATTGGTCTTACAGGTGAATTTTTGCAATTAAATATCCACTTCATTGCCTTACTATTCCTATGTACACCTGTAACTAAAATTGCCAAGTGGTTTTGCGTAAATGTATAGATCAAAATCGAAAGAAGAAGAAGGTTAGAGGTATAACAAGAGGCTTGGAAACGGTGAAACTGGCTGCTGCCATGGGGAAAGAAAAATTTCCAATTACAATTGATGTCTCACAAGGTCGACCAGTTAATGGTGTCCAATATGCCAAACTTTCAAGTGAGCTTGGTTTGATAAGTCGGGAATACATGGATGAGATCCCTATCCGCTGGACTAAGGATTCCAAGAAGAACCATCTGCGTTCAGCTTATGACAGACTAAATGTAAGCTTAATTTATTTATAGTGATTGCATTTTATTATTAGGAGTTGGTATGATTTGTTTATGATTGTTTTCTTTTACCATGAACACATTGTTGATTAATATATTACTGGTGATAGATGCATATGCAAGTTGAAGATATCAGTGAAGAGGCTGTCCAAGATTCCATTGATGGGTTATTGCAAATCCAAGTCAAGCAGCAACGTTCCAAGCTGAAAAAGATATTCCTTGAGTGCGGTGATGCAGTGGAAGCTAGAACAATGAAGCCTCCTGGAATAAGCCAAAAGAACTGGGACGATTTGATTGACTATTGGCTTAGTGACAAAGCTAAGGTATGATTAATATATTACTGGAATAAGCCATTTGTAACTCTATTCTTTGCAGGGTCTAGATCCCTTGCTTTTTGTTTCTGTGCAATGATCGATGGATTTCATGATACGGAGATCAATGTTTTTGCTCAGTATATATATATAGTTTCATCATGCATAGTAATTTCTTCCTTTATACCCTTATTGGTGATACTGATGCACCAGTATAATGATCAAATGAATAATGGAAAACTTATATGGGTGCCTTTGTATTAATGATGATGATAATGAACTACAAGTGGACTTTGAAAATTTGTGCATTCTTATGACAGCTTGAAAGTTGAGATCCTGTACATTGATCGATCTGTGTTCGCCCAGAAAATTTCATTACTAATTTTGTTACTTCTTTCATTTGAAGCGTGTTGCTGTTGCCAACACTCAGAACCGACAGCGTGTAAAGGCCTCCCATCGCCAAGGACGTAAAGCTTTTGTTGTCTTAAGAAATGAAATTGTAAGATACATTCTCTGTTGTATCAGTTTGCACAGCAGAATCATTAATGGGATTTTTGTTCTGCAATCCTAAGTAGCATATCCTTTTTTCTTGTATGGTTGCAGAAGGAAGCGAATAATGGAGAAGAATGTGATCGAATAAGCCTATATAAAATGGCATAACCATTCTTATGTCTTGTTGTCTTTGCTTTTAATGGCTTGTGTTGTGATTGACTCGTTTATTTTATGCTTGTTAGATAACTGGAGTGAGAAGGCTATCCGCAGAAAGACCACTGGAACTGGAAGGATGAGGTACCTCCGTCATCTCCCCTGCAGGTTCAAGAGCGGCTTCAGAGAGGGTAAATGAATATGAACACATCCTTCTGTTCATCAAGTAAAAGTGCAATCTGCATGTTTGTTGTGACTGTAAACTAGCTTAAATGGTTGAATTAATCGGATTTTCTTGTCCAAATCTGGTCTGAAGTCTTTTTAAAGTGTCGAACTTTTCTCTTCCATCTATAAACTTGAATATGACAAGTATACATACACACTTACTACCCTTTTTTCCACAGCTTCTTACCTTGTCTTTTGTCATTTTTTTAGCATGTATTCTGGTTAGCAATTTGGTTCCAGAACTCTACGCGCCTTTCCACTTTAGCATGTTGCATGCTGCTCATCACATTAAACCTGTTCCTGCCACTGAATCTCAGGTACAAATTACCATTGAGCTGCATCTTTTATTCCCCCTCCCCCTCCTTTTACCATTATCCTTTTACCACTGAATCTCAGGTTTTCATGAAAGTCACTCACATATTGATAATCGGCTTTAACATATTGAATTTTTGAACTTTATGTGACTATCGTATGATCTGTTTAAGCCGATTGGTGCTAATCTAGTGCTCGCTAACCCGGAAATGGTTGAAAAACCATTATTGCCTAGTGCCATGAGTTTGATATGTTACAGGTGGAAAAAGTACGAAAAAGAAGCGAATGCACAACAAGTAATTGGGCCAAAGCCCAAATTGATGGGACTTTGAATTAGCAGCTCGGCGGAAGTCTCGAGGGAATGGAATAATGGAAGGAAGAAGTGGGCCAAAGTCCATGGGACTCTTCTCCTTGCTGGGCGGCGGAACAAAGGGTGGAAGAATTGGACACAGCCAATTTTGGAGGCGGAATCTCTTTGGTGGAGACAATTGGAACCAGGCGGCACTTTTTCTCTCGGGGACGCGAATTTTTCTTGGGGAGAAAGAAAGAAAGCAGCGGAGAAAGGCAGCAGGGCGCAGCAGAGAGCGTATCGAGCAACGAGCAGTTTTTTCCAAGCGGCTAGAGCTGAGTTCAACGAGAGCGATTATTTGGTTGGATTTTCTGAACCGAATTAGTTGTTTATTGTTGATTTAGAACATGATGAACAAAACCCTATCGATTTATCTTAATTTCGTCATGAACTAAACCCCAATTTCTGGGGGAAACACCATAGGATGTAGCTATTTCTTGATTTGATGGATTGATTCATGTTTCTTTTCTTCCAATCTCTATTGCATGGAATTGCTTAATGCTTTGTGTTGACTGGCCACCAATACAACGATTTGTAGTTAATTAGGTTATTAGCGACAGTGAAACCCTAATAACTGAACTTATTTCATGTGACATAGTAACTTATCGAAGCGACAGTGGATTAAATAAGGTGCTATGCGGTCTTAAATAGGATATCAATCTTCAGACTATATAGTTGATTCATTGAGCTACGACAGTAGGATTTGAATTGATTATCTAGTACGTAGTAATTCCCGACAGGGATAGCTAGCACTTTCGTGATATCCTGGCTGTAGAGAGTTGGATTAAATTGATTGGAATATGTGAATTAATCTGGATAGGATAGGTAGTGAATCCCAGTGTTTCTCCCAGAGCCTTCTCCCATTGATTTTCTCCCGAACATTTTACTTTGCATAATTAGTTTAATTATTTTGCTAGTAGTTAATAATCTTATTAAACCATTTTCACATATAGTTTGCTCAATAAAATTGATAGAACTTAAGGTTGTACCAGTCCCTGAGAGACGATACCCGGACTTTCCGGTTTACTACAAGATAGGAATTGGCATTACGCTGCTGCCCTATCAATTTTTTGGCGCCGTTGCCGGGGACTGCCATACCTTATTTTTTGTTGATTTTTGTGAGTGAACTATTTTGATCTGTGTGCTAGTGTGCAGGTGAATTTCAGGTTAATCCTTTTTGTGCATGCCTAGGAGGACAACCAGGGATTTATTGCCACTAGACCTGGAGATCGAGAAGACCTGTCGACTGAACAGGAAGCAGGTCAAGTTAGGGAAGCAGCCAACCACAACTCCTAGGCCTTCCCTAACCCAGAGAGGGCAGGCTTCATCACCAGTCGTCCCTACACCACCACCACCACCTCGTGACATTGAGCCAGTCATCATGGCAGACGAGGATCGTTCGATCAGGGCTCGTTTAAATCGACGGACTGGAGCCCGGGCTTCATGTGTTTTCATTCCGGCTGGGGATGCAACCATGGAGATTACCCCAGCATTTATCAACATGATCACCAATGGGTATACTTTCTCTGGGGCTAGCAATGAGGATCCTCACGAGCATCTCCGCCGGTTCGCGAGTATATGTGATACAATGAAGAGCCCCACAGTATCTGATGATGCAATCCGTCTTCGGATGTTTTCATTTTCTCTGCTAGAGAATGCATCACACTGGTTCCAAAACTTAACACCCCGTTCCATCACGACATGGGTTCAGCTTGAGAAGGTATTTCTGGATAAATACTTCCCACCTGCCTTGGCAATGAAGAGGCAAGAAGAGATTGTTACTTTTAAGCAGGCTGATGATGAGAGTCTGACCGAGGCATGGGAGCGCTATAAGGAGCTTCTAATGAGATGCCCGAGCCACGGTCTTGAAGATTGGAATGTGATCTCCATTTTCTTCAACGGAATCAGAAGACAATTTCGAGATGCTCTGAATAATGCTTCCCGAAATGGTTTCACAAGAATGGAAGCACCAGAAGCATATGAACTGGTGGAGAAGATATGCTCTGAAGATACTTAATGGGGTAGTGAGACCGGCATTCGAAGGAGAGGAGGCTTGCATGAGATAGACAGAGTTGCAAGCTTAGAAGCAAAGATTGATGCTAAGCTGGATTCCAAGTTCGATGCACTCGAACGAAGGCTGGCTAAGATGGCTCTTGGTAGACAGGAGGAGGTTGCATATTGCGAATTATGTGAAGATGCTCATCATAGGGATCTATGTCCACTGGTAGCTGATCAGTTGGAAGATGTGCACTACATCAACAATCAGCAAAATCAAGGCCAGGGTGGTATGTATTCAAATACCTACAACCCGCAATGGAGGAAGAAGCATCCTAACTTTTCCTGGGCAAACAACAACCCAGCTGGTGCTCGCAACATTCCACCTCCGGGCTTGCAGAAACAACAACCTCAACCAGAGAAGAAACCACAACTTGAAGAATTGCTTCTGGCTCACATGCAGAAAACCGACAATAATCTGAAGGGTCTTGATCAATTTGTCACTCAACAGCTAGCCATCAACAATAATTTGCAATCATCTATGCTAGCTATGGAGAGGCAAATAGGCCAGATGGCTCAAACTTTGGCAGATATGCAAGGCAGGATTCCTGGGACATTACCAGCAAATACTGAGAGAAATCCGAAGGATGCCATGGTTGTAGCAGTGACATTGAGGAGTGGAAAGGCCTTGGAAGACCCTAGCAGCTCGAAAAAGGCACCAGAGGCAGAAGAGGAAGCACCGGAAGAAAGATCTTGTGCAGAAAATGAAGAATCAGCCTTGCACAGGCAAAATGAAAGCGGTTTGCCTGTGCAAAAGCATGCTGCCCGTGTACCTCAAAAAGTGGAAAAATTGAAGAATGAAGAGGTAAAGCCTTATGAACCTCCCTCGCCATTCCCTCAAAGGTTAATGAAGCCCATGGAAGACCCAAACTTCAAGAAATTTGTGAATATCTTCAAGCAACTTCAGATTAACATACCCTTGGCGGAGGCACTTGAACAGATGTCTGCATATGCTAAATTCTTAAGGGAGTTGCTGACAAAGAAGCGCAAATGGGCTGATCTGGAGAAGGTAACCCTTACTTCTGAATGTAGTGCTGTGATTCAGAATAAATTACCTGAAAAGAGGGATGATCCGGGCAGCTTCACCATCAGTGCAGTCAAAATTGCGCTTTAAAGTGTAAAATCGTACGATTTTACGTTTCTAGGGTAGGAAAACGTTTCAAATCACCAATAAAATCGTTTGTTACTCAAAATCGGTCAAAAGCGTAGTAAAATCGGTAAAATCGGTAGAAACGGTTAAAAACACGTTTTTATACCGCTTTTGTACGATTCCAAGCAAAGGAGCAAAACAGTCTCCTTTCATCAAAACGACGTCGTTTTGAATTTTGATTAAAAAAAAATTTGGGGCTGCCAAAAGGGAGAAGGGGTTAGCTGGCTGAACCCTAATTTCATCTATCTCCATTCTCCTCCGCCGCACCACCCTCCTCATCTCCCTCGGTCGCCTTCGTCAGTCGTCACCTCCCTCGGCCGCCGCCAGTTGCCATCGACCGCCGCCCGTCGCCCTCGTCAACCACCTGTCTCCCTCGGCCGCCGCCCGTAGCTCGTCGTCGTCCACTCGTCCGGCGCCGCCCGCTCGTTGTCCACACCGCCCCGTCGCCCTGTCCATAGCTCGTCGTCCACAGCGCCCCATTGCTCGTCGTCCACAGCGCCCCGTCACAGTCAAAGGTTTTTCTATTTTCTCGTTATTCAATTTGCAATCTAAAATGGAATCTAAAATGCAATTATGCAATTTTCTATTTTTCTATTTTCCACAGCGCCCCTTCTATCCTTTATAACATTTGTGTGCTTTGATTGTGAGGACTTGGATTATTAAACGCATATGTCATTATGTAAACTTAAACCAGCTTGTGAGAATTTGGATTCTTAACTCCTTTGTGGGTTACGATTTATGTTTATGAACTTATTGTTATGATGTTATGAGTTTTTTCTAATTTAGACATGAATTGCAGGTGTTTTTTCTATTATCTAAACTCTGTGAACTCATATTTTACATAGTTTATGCCGTACTTAACATTATTTTAACTATTATACAGGATGCATAAAAAACTTACGCTTTTACGCTTTGATTCACCGCTTTTCGATTCTACCCCTTTTTCGCTTTTAGGTAGAATCGCGCTTTTAACTGCATTGTTCACCATTCCATGTGTCATTGGAGGTACAGAATTCAATAAATCACTTTGTGATCTTGGAGCAGGAATTAATTTGATGCCATACTCAGTCTACAAGAAATTGGGATTGGGAGATGTTCTTAAACCTACTCTTATCACACTCCAATTGGCTGATCGATCAGTAAAAATCCCAAAGGGAGTGGTGGAGAATGTATTGGTGAAGGTGGGGAAGTTTATTCTCCCTACAGATTTTGTGATTCTGGAGATGGAAGAAGATCAGGGAGTGCCTCTAATTCTCGGCAGACCTTTTCTAGCAACTGGTGATGCACTCATCGATGTCGGGAGAGGCAAGTTGACATTCCGAGTAGGTAAGGAGGAGGAAATTTTTAATGTCTTTCAAGATGATCATAATCACGATGCATTTGATGACTTTGAAAGTGGAGCTCGAGAAAGGAAAAATTCCTCTTCCTATGATAGTGGACCATCCGAAGAATTATCACCTATCCTATCTGCTCAGATTCTGAAGTCAAAGCAAGGGCAGAAATCTTTGCCAGGTCACCTCAAGTATAGATATTTGGGTAAGGATTTCAATCTTCCTGTTATTATTCCTTCTTCACTGACATTGAAACAGGAAGAGTACTTGCTTGAGGCGCTGCAATACCACCTACGCCTCACTAAAGGGTCTAACATGCCAGCTAAGAAGGTCATACCCAATTTTCGCACACCTGGCCCTGCAGAGGTGACTCATATGCTGGATGGAGGGTATGCGTTCTATCATTGCTCGGGAGGGTATGCTGGATATCTTTCCATACCCATTGGTTGAAAGTTCCATGAACGTCAGGCTGAGGACGTTAAACAAGCGCTTCTTGGGAGGCAACCCAAGGTAAGTTTTCTTTTCTTTATTTTTCTTTTTAGTTGTGTCAAACCCGTACATGTTTAGAGTAGGAGTTGAACATTAGGGACAATGTTCCATCCTGAGTGTGGGGTGGCGAGTCTTAGTGTTTGTTTGTTCCTTTTGTCATGTGGTCGGTAAAAAAAAAAGTAAAAAAATTTTGCCATTGGTGAGTCTTAGTGTTGTTTGTCCCTGTTGCATGTGGTAAAAAAAACAAAAAAAAATTCTGTCATTTGGCTATGCACAGCCAAACTGCATGCAGTTTGCCTGTGTAAAAAGCATGCTGCCTGTGCAAAGCTAATGGCTAAAAAACACCTAAAAATCAGAAAAATCAAAAACAAAACCTTGTACTCTTGTGGTAACATGATGTAAATGACTGTGATGCCTTGAAAATGAGTTTGTGCTTGAATGAAATCGTCAAAATCACCCCACTAGTGTTGAATTGCATAGTTCTTCACAATGAGCTTGAATGTTTTGACTGACTTGATATGCTTTGAATGAGCAAACTCTTTTAGCAAGATTCTCTTTTGTGAGGATAGTGTAACGACTTTTGGTGAAGTAGTTAGGTGGAGAACATCGACCATTCGACATGTTTGGATACCGTGCTTACTTGCATCAATTGTGAGCTTCTGATTTTGCAACGAGTCTCTCTGTTTTGATGGTTTTATGATGGGGTGAACTGTATCTTTGTAAAATGAGAAAACACTACCTGACAAGTAAAATATAAGAAAGTTGCCATAACAATTAAAGTGTGGGTAAAAATGCCAAAATCGTGTGAGGCAATCACTCATTGCACATGGGGATGAGGAAAGATTCAATTGAGAATCGGTTCGCGACCGTACGATGTTGCTTATCAAGTACGATCCCCAGTTGAGTGAAGTGCCATTAGAGGATGTGCAATGACCCTCCACACGGACCGAGGAAAAGGAGTTGAAAGAAGCCCTTATGCGAGTGCTAAGAAGCAGAAATTGCTCTTGCTCGGTCACAGGTAGTAAGAAACAAATCCCACTTGTACTAAATACGACTTCTCGGCAAGCAAAAGCAGAAAGAGAGAAAGCCTCTCCTTGTCATAAAAGGTAGTGATGTGCTTAAAATTAAAATCTTGTTTGCGAAAGGCTTCCCCCATTAGTTTTTGAGACTCATGCATAATTAATTGCTTATGATTGGTGTGAGTAAGCCAGATTGTCCTCACGAGATGTGCACCTCACTGATGTGGTTAGATTCTCCTAATAATTTCTGCACCATAAGTTGTTAATCACCCGCTACTGACGATCGAAATTGAGTGTTGCTATTTGAGTTTTTGATGGATTTGAGTCAGTCAATGGTAATGGTTGCAAAGAACTTGAGTGTGGGGTGAAAGGTATGACCATTAAAGCACAACTTGTTCGTTGAGAAAGAAACTACTGATTACAACAAGAGTACAAGGAAATTTTGTGTTTTGCTTTGAGTGTTGAGTCTGTAATGTGTCATTGTTTTGGATGATTATGTGTTTTTGTTGTTTGAGTCGTTGCTTAGGGACAAGCAACAATTGAGTGTGGGGTTGTGATAATCGGCTTTAACATATTGAATTTTTGAACTTTATGTGACTATCCTATGATCTGTTTAAGCCGATTGGTGCTAATTTAGTTCTCGCTAACCCGGAAATGGTTGAAAACCCATTATTGCCTAGTGCCATGAGTTTGATATGTTACAGGTGGAAAAAGTACGAAAAAGAAGCGAATGCACAACAAGTAATTGGGTCAAAGCCCAAATTGATGGGACTTTGAATTAGCAGCTCGGCGGAAGTCTTGAGGGAATGGAATAATGGAAGGAAGAAGTGGGCCAAAGTCCATGGGACTCTTCTCCTTGCTGGGCGGCGGAACAAAGGGTGGAAGAATTGGACACAGCCAATTTTGGAGGCGGAATCTCTTTGGTGGAGACAATTGGAACCAGGCGGCACTTTTTCTCTCGGGGACGCGAATTTTTCTTGGGGAGAAAGAAAGAAAGCAGCGGAGAAAGGCAGCAGGGCGCAGCAGAGAGCGTATCGAGCAACGAGCAGTTTTTTCCAAGCGGCTAGAGCTGAGTTCAACGAGAGCGATTATTTGGTTGGATTTTCTGAACCGAATTAGTTGTTTATTGTTGATTTAGAACATGATGAACAAAACCCTATCGATTTATCTTAATTTCGTCATGAACTAAACCCCAATTTATGGGGGAAACACCATAGGATGTAGCTATTTCTTGATTTGATGGATTGATTCATGTTTCTTTTCTTCCAATCTCTATTGCATGGAATTGCTTAATGCTTTGTGTTGACTGGCCACCAATACAACGATTTGTAGTTAATTAGGTTATTAGCGACAGTGAAACCCTAATAACTGAACTTATTTCATGTGACATAGTAACTTATCGAAGCGACAGTGGATTAAATAAGGTGCTATGCGGTCTTAAATAGGATATCGATCTTCAGACTATATAGTTGATTCATTGAGCTACGACAGTAGGATTTGAATTGATTATCTAGTACATAGTAATTCCCGACAGGGATAGCTAGCACTTTCGTGATATCCTGGCTGTAGAGAGTTGGATTAAATTGATTGGAATATGTGAATTAATCTGGATATGATAGGTAGTGAATCCCAGTGTTTCTCCCAGAGCCTTCTCCCATTGATTTTCTCCCGAACATTTTACTTTGCATAATTAGTTTAATTATTTTGCTAGTAGTTAATAATCTTATTAAACCATTTTCACATATAGTTTGCTCAATAAAATTGATAGAACTTAAGGTTGTACCAGTCCCTGAGAGACGATACCCGGACTTTCCGGTTTACTACAAGATAGGAATTGGCATTACGCTTTTGCCCTATCACATATCCTATGCAAATACTGCCTTAGCTAATACTGTGAATGGACTGATCTGTATGCAGGCAATACAATGGTTGGGTGGTAATGATACTTGGCTTTGGGAACTCACAAGTCTAAAGCTGAAACAAAAGGCTGATAAAAGTATAAAGTTATACTTGCTTTGGTAATCATACTGTTTTGATTTGGTGTTGAGAACCAAGGATCTTGTTTTGTTCACTGCGTTTGTACTATATATGGTGCAGGTATTTCGAACAAGGGGCAGAAGAAAGGAGCTGGGTGATCTCTCAAGCAAAAGTGATTTTTTTGGCAGATTTTAGTTTCTCATATTTTTGTATTTTTTTTTAATGAATTAGAACTGCTATGAACTAATGTAAGTTGGTATTTGGTTGGAAATATAATGTGACCATTATACCATTATTGTCCTAAATTGGTTGCATTACGTTATGCTAATATAACCAAATTTATAGCCTTTCTCAACTAATATATATATAACCAAATTAGCAGTCATATTTATAACATTTTATAACCAAAAAAATGGTTACATTTAGAACGTATGGTTACCATAAAACATTGGTTGGAAATAATATTTGTGACCAATGAAAATAGTTATTGTTGAACAAATAAATTGGTTACATTATATACTTTTTAAAACCAAAATGACTATTCAACGCAGTCATATTTAGAACATTTTACAACCAAAATGTTTATTGTAGTAGTATTACTTTCGTCATTTTTTTTTATAATTTGTGCAATTTGTATTTCTTTTCATTAGCATGGAAGGAGTTGAGCATTTGTTAATTGACATGTGCTAGGCAAACTATTGTCACACATATGTAAAAATTTGTGTTTTTTAAAGTAAATCTAAATCCTTCAAATTAGAGTAAATCTTCAATGTTTTTTGTGCAAATTCATGTGCGTTATTGTTCATACATCATAAGTGATGATTGACATCATTTTGATATAAATCGCATGTTTAAAATGACGGTTATGAACCGAGTGCACTGAATGCACCAAAAAAAGTGAGTGCACCGAAGACGCCACCATACGGTGCACTCACTTTTTTGGGTGCATTCAGTGCACTCGCTTCATAACCGTCATTTTAAACATGCGATTTATATCAAAATGATGTCAATCATCACTTATGATGTATGAACAATAACGCACATGAATTTGCACAAAAAACATTGAAGATTTACTTTAATTTGAAGGATTTATAGTTTAGAGATTTAGGGTTATATCATCCTATTACAATAATTCTACAAATTAAAATTGAAAATCCGACATCATAAGACTAGTTTTTTAGTTGGGTGCATTGAACGCACTCATTTTTTCGAGTGCACCGAAGTAGTCAATATATATATGGCGAGTTCTACGGTATATAATGCTAAATGAAAAATATGAAAGCATTAGTGTGGTTAAATAGGGACTTTAGACACGTGTTACATTGACAATACAATACATTACCTCGGCGCTCGAAGTGAAGAAGCCTCGAGCACGAGCAGGAACAAGCTCCGCTATGTAGACAGGGCCCACCGTCAGGCTGACCCCTGTAGGCTGTAGCTAAACCAGTGAAGATGTGACCGACGGCAAGAACGCCGTACGACGCCATCCCGAAGCTTTTGAACACGTTCCCGGCGAAGAAGAGTGCTCCTGTAGTCCTGTTGCCGTAAAATGACGTTTCCTCCTAAGTAGTCTGCCGTCGCGCCAGCCACAAGCGCACTGAACACGCTGGCGACATCGGAAATCACCACCCGTAACTTGACCTGGTAGGGTGCAGAATCGAGATTGCTCTGCCACCCGAGATTCGCCATGGAGTTATCTGGCACGGGCGGAGTTATGATCTAAATAAGCAAACATTAGTAGAACCAGTGTGTTTGCAGGTCACGAATGACTTACCGTATCCGACAAGAAAGAAGGACAGGGCAGCTACGATTGCAAGTTCTCCGATCTCATTGTTGAGCAGTTTGAGAATGTTTGTTTGTACAAAACACGAAGGGTTGCGGAACGATTCTCGATCGTTTTTCCTGTATTTCTCAAAGATCAGAAAAAAATTGCTACCCTGTACAATGATTCCTACAAACTATTTAAACTCTAATGGCTAAGCTACAAGACAAAAACTATAGTATACACTGGCCTGAGTTCAGGTCCTTAAACCCAATTCCTTATGGAAAGCATTTTGATTGGTTGGATGGAGATTTGGTAGTTAATAGGGAGTTATACGTTAATTAGTTAATAAGGATATTTTGGGAAATTATTAGTAATATAAAACTAAAATAATTAACCATAATAATCTCTTAACCCACGTCTCATTATCTTCCCTACGCCGAACGTTTTCTTCTCAACCCTTCCGTCAAGCAAGGTTATCTGCCGGTCATTGGTCTCCCGGCGGTGATCTCTGTCCGACCCAGTATTTTCCCGCCATCATTTCCGGCAGCCATCCCCAACTCCCCCCTTCGCCCTCAATGCCCGCCAGCAGTAACAATCGTTCCAGTTGAGGTGATTGCCCGTCCGGTTCGTCTCCCACCGTCACTCAGCAACGTCGATTTGCTCTCCCCCCGGAAGCTTGCTCAATGTCCCTTTGCTCTCCCATCCGAAGCTTACTTTTAATTAGTCCCTCTCAGGCCGCATAGCTCTGCTCTCCCAGCGCCCGTCCGGTTTGTCGTGGCTTGCTAACCCCTCACCCGCGTTCTTCCTCGTCGCACAAGCATAACAGCGGCGTCGGTCCGGCTTTTGGTGCTGCTTCCGTCCTTTGCCCTCTCCCGTTGTTGGCCTGTTTCGTCCCTCAATTGATGTCAACAACGGCGTCGCTCCCGTCTGGCGTCGGCCTGTATTCCTAGGTCGCTCCCACTTCTGGTGTCAATCTCGTACGATGTTACTCCAGTCTCCGACTGATTTCTTTGATAACATTAACAATGACCAATATTCAATCATTAAAATATTTTTTTGACAATTATTAACTAAAATACATTTATGCAAAGTATTATTAACAAAAATACAGTCATTATTAACGTTTACTATAAAATTTTACCAAATTATTTATTAACAATATCTCATCATTTATCAATATTTATGTCAGGTACCATTAAACATTTCGATGTATTATTAATGAGATACAAAAACATTATCACCTTTTCACAAATCATTTGTTGATTGTTTGCAAAGTTATTATTAATGGGATGTCATCATTTTTAAATGACCAATAATTCAATCATTAATTTTTTTTTACAATTATTAACAATGTAACAAGACGTTATCAACGTTTATGCGAAATATCATTAACAAAAATACAATCATCATTATTAACGTTTACTATAAATTTTTAACAAAAATACAATCATCATTATTAACGTTTACTATAAATTTTTAGGATATTTATGTAATCATTTATTAACAATATCTCATCCATCATTTATCAACGCTTATACCATGTATCATTAAATATTTTGATGTATTATTAACGAGATACAAAAATATTATCTTCTCTTCCCAAACCATTTGTTGATTTTTTGCAAAACTATTATTAATGGGATGTCATGATTTTTCAATGTAAATAATATTACATTAACAATGACGGATAATTCAATCATCAAATGTTTTTTTGACAATTATTAACAATGTAACTTGCCGTTATCAACGTTTATTCATAATATCATTAACAAAATACAGTCATCATTATTAACGTTTCCTATAAAATAGGATGTCTACTAAATCATTTATTAACAATATTTCATCATTTATCCATGTTTATGCCAGATATCATTAAATATTTTTTATGTATTATTAACGAAATACATAACATTATCAGCTCTTTCCAAATCATTGTTGGTTGTTTACAAAATAATTATAAATGAGTTTTCATCATTTTTGAACGTAAATCATATAATATTAACAATTACCAATCATTAAATATGTTGTTGACAATTATTCAAGTCTCCCCGTTATCAACAAATTAAATATATAATTTTAATTATATTGAACCACGCTATCAATTCATCTTATTATAGATTATTAACCGACCACGTGACTATTTCTAACTATATTATTGGAATTATTAACCGATTACATCATCGCTATGCGTTTTCAATAATAATATCAACGTCATCAAAAGATTAATTTTTACAAGTGTCTTATTAATATTTCCAATCATCGTTATTAAAATCATGATAAAAAAAAATTGATCCGACCTACCATGTACCTATCAACATTCTTAAATTACGTTATTAATAATATCATCAACTTTATCAATATATTATCGACGTTATATTAAAATCTTATTACACATTATTACCAGTACATATCAACTTTTTTCCATCCCTTATCAACATTTACAAATTAAGATTTTAATATTATCACTGATCAATCTGCTGCGAGACGTCAAATACCGACGAAAACCCAACCCAACGACAAAACAATCAACATAAAAAACCCAAATACCAACAAAAATCGTATAATTTTTAATGAAACCCATTACCAAAGTCAAATGGAACTACATGTTCCATGTCTCTGGCGGCGGACCACCGAAGCGGCTACGAACGGAAGAGAAGCGGCGGAGATAGACACTGTAGTCGTGGCCGGAGGGGGATGTCACAGACGAGCTCTTCCGACGCAGAACGCTGGAGAGACAGCTCTTCGAAAATGGTTTTTGCTCCGTCAAGTAGGATTAATTATATTTTTCATTTTAATTATTAAATACCTATTTTTGCTTTTAATTATTAATGACAATGTTTTTTAATTCCTTCCGTGCCCTTATGGGCAGTTAAGCAATCATTGCTTCGACTTACCTCTCTCCTCCTCTTATTGGGTAGAATTGACTTAAGATCCTCCTTAAGAATTGGGGTTTAAGGACTGGATCCAACCCGGTATACACTTCTCTATTGTAGGCTTTGCCTTTGAGACGTCGTTTCCTTTAGTAACTCAACAAGGTTCATCAACGTGCATGGGAGGAGTTGGTAATTAATGGAGTTACTAGCTAGCTGGTTATATATACTTCATCACCAGCCCAACTTTGTCAGAGTAAATGGGAAGTGAATCGGCAAAAGTTTGTCAGTATGTTCTACGATTCAACTACCTACATTAATTGCCTAATGCTTCGAGTAAATGGTTCCATTCCTTGTCCCTTTTGTTTCCTTGTTAATTGCTAGCTGTCTGTTTGTGATGGATGTTTGATCTGGTTCTGCATCCATCAACCTCCCCTGCTTAGGTTGGTTGAGAAGCTTCTTTCTGCACTGTTTATTCCCACTTATTCACTCAACCCCAGCTAGCTAACAAGACATTTTAGCATATATCCATGTTACAAAGAACAAACAAGTCATGAAACTAAGTTTATAAGCTTTCGTAAATTGTTTGGACAAGTAATGCAGGTACTCTCAAATACATGCACCAGAGTACAACACAGTCTTCGATCAGGTGTCTGACAATTACAATTGTGCACATATTATCCTTGTACATTATTAGAATAAACACTGACTTGTACATAATGTAATACTTCAGTACCAAGTCGCACCAAGCAAAAGAAAACTAGCAACAAACTGTTCCTCCCTATCTCTTCGGTTTCGATGGTGTCGGGCTGAGGCACGATATGGGTAATCAAGATTAAGGAATTGTACGTTGGGCTCGACGATATCGAGCTGAGGCACGGTATGGTCAGTGTTTGAGCAACACACTTTTCTAGGATGGGTAGGAAAGTCAGCAAGTTGAAGAGCTTGGTAAGGAAATAATCAGACAGAATCTGATGGTTTGCATCTTAAGACGAAAACTCTGGGATGCTCTCAGTATCGTCTCGAAACCTTTCCGTTAGTGGTTTAACCTTCTTTGTCAATGGATGGTTGGTTGAAGGTTCTTGGATGTTGTGCTCACTGCATTCCTGAAGGTAAATGCAGAGCCTTCACGCGAATAACAACCTGAAGCTTTCTGCTCATATTGAGTAATGTTTAATGCTTCCAAGTCAATGAAAGTTTAAGCTTGCTACACATCACAACCTTACTCCTTGTCCTATTACCTGAACCAATTTGATGGAATCGAATTAATGCTAAAACGGGACAGCAATACAACCTACGTACTACTCTCTCAGTAAGAAATGACAAAACGTTCAGTGCACAGACAGGACACAGAGCCAGCCAAAACTTCCTGGGAAGATTGATGTGAGATATGTAGGCTCGTTAAGTCAATCCTCCTTGTGCAAGACTTTAGGAACTCGAACATAAGGCTCGTCGTAGCTTGGAAGGCCTTCAATGATGGCATCCCTGGATTTTGAAAGCACAGATCACTTAGATAGTATGTCGTTTATCAAACACAGATTACCCTTCAAAAAAGCTCATTCTCGTACACAGCACTTGTTAATTAGTAAGAACTTATTTCACCACAAATGAAGAAGAGAGACTTACGTTTTGGGGAATGTTACAGGAACATCGTCCCTCAAGTTCACTCCTTCAGCCTCTAATGATCACACAACGAAAATCACAAATGAGATCGATCACACAAGACACACAGCCACAAGAATTAAACAATCTACGAAAACCTCGAGTTATTAAGATCACTTCATCGTTGTTCACTCGTTAATCAACATCTGTAATGGAAGAGCTGAAACTTCGATCACAACAGTCCATTTCTACACGAGTTTCTGTTAACTCCCATCATCAAAGGTTCCATCTTTTTGCATATTATGATAAACCCACAGTATTAGTTGTTGGATTCAAGTACAGTGTAATCTTTGATCAAACATTTTAACTCCCATCATCACAATTCAGAGGTCCCATCTTTTTGTACATTATGATAAACCCACAACATTAGAGTTGGATTTAAGTACATTTGTAATCTTTCTTCAAACATTTTAACCATCCAGAACCTTGGATAAAGGAGAAAAACACTTGCCTGCTGCTGTTGCTGCTCGGATCCCAGGCTCGACTTGATTGAGATCCACACCCTGAAGTTGCCCAAACCTACAAACACAAACCCATGAAAATTCTTCCCATTACTCTCCCCCGAGTGTTTCCAAAATCCAACACTGGAAGCGAGGGATTCTAAACAATCACCATTCAATCACTTGTTGGATTTTGGGGCCGAAATCCTCCACCTGGAAAATCGAACACACAAATTATATCAGAAACCAGAGCAAGGGAGAGGAAGAAATCAGACTCCGAGCTTGATTACCTCTTGTTCAGTGAGCGAAATTCGAGCGGTTTGAGCCAGTCGCCGGACGTCCGGCGCTTCCTCGTTCGTCAATGCTTTCGCTGAAAACCTCGCCGCGCTGTTCTGCCGCCAACAAGGACTACCGCTCCCGCCGAGAAAAGAGTAAGAGGCGCGGCGGCCATAGCCATGAGTGAGCTTCACCGTCTTGCTGCTGTGGATTAGCAGCAGCGGAAATGAGCGGCCAAGCATCAATCCTCCGGTCGCCATAGTGTCCTTCCAGTTCCAATTTCCCCTCTTTCCCCCTGCCGGCCACCCAAAATTTCTTCCAGAAATCCAGAAAAACTCAAAAATTAATTCCAGAAAATTAAAATTACATCTAAAAAGTCTAGATCACCTTACGATAATCCAAATCAAATAAAAAAATGCAAATTACATCTAAAAAGTCTAAATTACCAATGAGGCACAGCACTCGTAATAAAAACTCAGCATTGTCCAGATTATCAATGTATAGCCTTGTGATAGGGTTTATCATAATAAAAACTCAGCAGAAGGCAATGATATATCCCTAACCATAATACATATAAAATCAACTCATACATGCTGTCAAAAGTACTAATACTTCTCACCAACAATGCCTTAAAGGTAATACCTATACAATTTTCCATATTTGGTAATACACGGAAAATGGGAAACTAAGCAAGCATACATCTATTCCATGACACAAGCTTATCATCAATTCGATGCAAAAAAATCAGAGACCGGGAATAAAATAAGAAGTCCAGTAGTAGGATGAGTTCCCTGAACTTTCAGTTTTACGGGGAAAACTAACAACATCAATGGTAAGATGGCGTAGCATTCTCTCAATTCCATAGTACTCTGGGATGCGGATCATGAACTAACAACATCAATATCAACCATCATAGCTTAAAATGAGCAGGAGGTTTACCTAAGAAGTTGTAAGATAAGAGCAAAATTGCATTATACACAACTGCAATAGTCAAACAACTACACCATTTTCTTATCTTACACCCCAAATCTCACTGCTATTCACCAGCCTGTTAAATTTGTTTCAGTAATGTTCTTTGGCATGAGCATAAGTCAGCAAAAAACCAACTATTGTAGTTGTGAACCAACTGTTTCCCTAATCAACATAAATTCACAACACAATTCTATCTAACACAGTCGGACCAACATGATATATATAGAATATAAAGCAAAATAATACAACCACCATTCATTCATCCCAAAAGCATGCGATTATAATTATAGGGATGCATCACAGACTGCTAAAATATTAACTTTAAGAAGAACTCTTAGTTACTCATGGCAAATTGCAAAGTGAGAGGAATCTCACAGAGGGCCAATGAAAATATAGAATCTAAATTAGATTCAATAGAAGTTGTAATTTGGGTCCCCAAAACTGGAAGCAGAAACCAGTGCCTTGGTAGCATATAATTTGATACTCAATCATGTCAATTGTTTAAATTGTGATGAGATAATAAGACCCCTGAAATGGCAAGCAAAAGCTAGCACTAGGAAATAGTAGGAGCAGGTCCTGATTAGATGAGTATCATTACTGCCATTTTGACCTTGAGTTTGTGATTGAAGCAGGAGAAGGACGCTAAGACAGGAAAAGTGAGATGAACCAGTCGAACCTGGGTCTGGGTTTGGGGAGCAGAGAAGCTGGGTGTGTGGAATCCAATTCAGAGCTGGGTCTATTTTCCCTCCTCACCCATCAATCTCCTGCGGATGTGAAAAAACCCAGCGCCGTGGTCGCCCCTGAGACGAGAAGGAGGAGGGGGAAGGAGAAAACGGCGTCGTCGACGAAACGGAGAGCTTCTGCTACTCCTCCAGGAGCTTCTCCTTCGACGACACGTCGTGCGAGTTCAGTCGCGCCGGGGAGACGACGGGGAGCGAGAACGAGGAAGGGAAGCTGCTGCGGCGGGGGGCAGGGCGAACCCGAGTGCTGGACCAGCGCAGAGGATGAAGGAGATGCGTCGGCAGGTGCTGGGTCGATGATGGAGAATATAAGGGAAGCTTTTGGGCAATCGTGTTTTCAGAGATGCGGTGAGTTTGGGCTTTGGGTCTACTATTTTATTGGGCCAATAAGCCTACTGATCTCGAGTCTAATTAGAGTTTTATGACATTATCCATTGTTGCAGGGACAGGGAGGGACCGTCTTTTTCCGTTGGCCATGGCAGTAGGCCGATGAGAGCTGGAGTTAGGGTTGTGCATTTGTTTTGGACAGTAGGCGTTAGGTAGTTCGAGCTTATATAGAAGACGCTACAGGGAAGAAATCAAAACCCCTACTACTACTATTACGTTCTCAAGGCGGAAAAATGTTATCTTTGCATATTTAAACGAGAAGACTTATCCGCAGAGGCTTCGGAAAAGTTATCCTTGCCGGTTAAGTTTACAAATTGATCAAAAAATACCAGCCTAAAATCAATGAATGCATGATTCATCGTAGGGCTAACTATACGGTGCAATTCGGTTAAATTGGCCCGAATTGATTCAGTTCCAGTCCAGTCTTTTCGAGAATATAAGAACCAAAGATTGGATTGGATACAGTCCGGTCTTGATTCGGTCCGGTCTTTATTTTAGATTGAACTTGTGGGGATTTGAGTGGTCTGAGGCCCGAAAGGGTAAGGAGTTCGTTAAATTTTTGGTGTTGGACTCTCTTATCTGGTTTTTCGGTCCGATCCCGAACGATTTTTTACCTCAAATCTAAGCCCGAATATGTGATTGAATTGTTTGCTATCTGGTCCCGATCCGGTCTTGGTTCGGGTTATACGGTCCAGTTTCGGGTAAAACCAAAAAGAATTGCATTTTATTTTCATTTTTCTTTGTAATAGTTATAGTGGTGAAGTGGAAAATAAAAATAAGTAATTTTCTTTTTTATTTTATGATCTTTTAATTTGACAACTCACCTATTTGACGGTCAAAAATTGGAATTGACTGCTAATATAAAGTATTTGTTCCAAAAAAAATTGCACCAAAAGTCTAATAGTAGACATAATAAAAAAAAATATGGATAATTGCAGATCTTGTTCCAGAAGCTTTTTGTACCAAAAATCCAAGTAATCGCGCTCAATTGCAGTAAACTGTAAAAGTCTTAAAAATAGCTTTTAAATCACTTTTTATGTCTTTTATATATGTATTTTAGTATCATAATGGGTTGAGATTGGATTGATCAACCAAACCTATTGGACCACGTCATTTTAGACCTTTGATATAACTTATATACAAGTTATTTGGCTCTGGATAGTATGACAATAACTCATATGTTGTTAGGATAACAACAGATAATAATAAGGGTATAAGTATAACAGTTTAACCAAAAATCGAGAATTGGCGTCGTCCGTTTCTCTCTCGTTGTCTATCCTCTTTCATCATTGGAGTTGTTGTCTCTTAATCAATATTTGTCTCTTCGTGTCAGGTAGCTGTGGCTGCACCATTATCGGTGCTAGAGAAGGATTTGCAATGAGTTCGAACGGAGCAAATTTGGGATTTTTTCGCTTCCATTTGCTTACGAACCAATTCCAGTCGAATCGACGGTAAAGAAAACAAAATTAAATCATGTTTATTAGTTTATCTAATGAAGATGATTGGTCCATGGGAAAAGCTTGGGTTCAAGCTTCTAGCCTGCTATAATTTCATGGAGTAGCCACCTCCACGTTCACTCGAAGCACACCAGAAGTCTTTTAATACAAACCACATATCCCGTGAAACATACTAGAAACACTATAAAGCAAACAAAAAAATGTTTCTAAAGAACACCAAAAACCTACTAATGCAGACCACTAATCGCCTAAAACAGAGCAGAAACCCCACAAAGCATACCATAAATATTCCATAAGCACATAAAAAAAACCACCTACTGCAGACCATAAACACGATAAAGCATACCAGAAACCTCCTAATGCAAACTACAAAAAGCAAACTAGAAATCTCGTAATGCAAACCAAAAAATACTTCGAAAGCACACCCCAGAAACTTCTTAATGCATACAACAAACACAATAAAGTAGACCACAAAAGGCAAACAAAAACATGAGAAAGCAAACCATAAATTTCACAATTCAGACCACAATATCCGATGATAGTTGACCATTGACTGACGACCGAAGATCGTTTACTAAACTCCCATGATTTCGAGGACCGGATTCCGACGGCGATAAGCATATTCCGCCTCCGATGACCGGATTCCGACAATGATAAGCATATTCCGGCCACTGGATTCCGACGTTGTTAAGTATATTCGACAACATTGAACATATTCCAACCACGGTGGGTGGATTCCGATGAAGGTGAGCATATTCCATCACTTGTGACCGGATTCCGACGATCGAAAATTAGGACAAAAAATAAAAATTAAATTTTGTAATTATTTTATTTTTCTGCCATTATTTTTATTTTTTATTGATTGTTTAAACAAAATATTCACAATGACCATTTTACCCTTTCATTGATTTTACACAGTCAACCTAACTAAAAAAGTTATCACAATGCTAATCTCCTATTTGTTGGATCTAATGTTGTCACCCTATCTAATCTCAAGTTATTTAAAGCTCAACCTTTCTTGTCAAAACTCAAAATATTCTCCAAATCCCAAAAGAAAAAAAATAAGAACAGAGACCGGATGATCGCTGGTGGCGTTCGTTATGTGCTACTTGTCTAAATTTGGGCTTGGTCCCAAGTTCGATCATTTGGTATCCTTCTCTCTCCCTCTCTCTCTCTCTCTCTCTGTGTATGTCTTCCTCAACTACAAGCCATGATATGGATATGCCATATCGACTTGTCAGTGAACCGGGGGGGGGGGGGGATAAGAATTTAGAGACGAACAATCCCGAAACGGATTCCTCTGTCGGGCGTTGGTTTTCTTCCCAATCTTGTGATGAAGAAACTCTTTTCAAACTTGTTAAGTTGTCATTTATGTTGCTTCACTTAAGTGGTACACTACATCCTAAAAATTCTTTTCGGTCTTTTGATGAAGAAACTATTTATTCAACGAAAAAATATATATTTACAAACTTGCTCAAGATTTTATCCTCGAGACTTTGAAGGCTATGAGATTCATTCTTTGAAGAATGAGTTAGGATATTATGCCGCTCGTGTGATTCATAGTAAGGAATGTGAAGTTACTTTCATTGCAAAATTATTAGAGAGTTGGTGGAAACAGGGAGAACGCACACTACAAGTTGATTTGTCGGTTGATTTGTCTAGTGTTGACCTTACCCATTAATGGCTACTATGGAGAGAACATTTTCAGCAATGAAACATATGAAAACTTATTTGCACAACAAAATGAGCGATGAGTTTCTCGCTGATTGCTGAACTCTTTTCATTGAGAGACAGTATGTTATTGGTATCATGGTATGGATGGATACTCCATTGTTGATAAATATGCTAAACTAAAATATCGTCGTGTACAATGGACATTGTAATGAAAACTATAGTTATTATATATTTTTGTTTATAATATCTAATTTTCTATTAAAATACGATGTAGTATTCTGCTATATTTTGAATCCACGTTGTTATGGTTTCATCCTATTAACTATTAAGTATACCCTACGGTCAATACGAAGTATTCAGAGTTCGTGTTGACGAGGTAGTTACTGGTTTAACATCAATGCTCCATTTCTATGATTCTATCTTCACGTTCAATTGACAAACGTCTATTTCTCGCATATCCTTCGAGAACGCCCGCCAGCTGCCTTCTTATGGGCATGCACTGTTCCGACAGAACTTCACCAAGAGTTCTTTAGCCTCCCCATCGGCCAGTGGTTAAGAAGGAATCTGGAAAAGGATGATACCTCCCCTACCGGCGTGCCTTGGAAGGCGTTCTTCAGCATTGCCCTCTGGAACCTGTGGAAGAACATGAGTGATGGTGCTTTTAGTGGAGGCCAGAAGACACTCTCCCCTTCGTCTCTCACCCAGGCGATCAGAGTTAAGGCGGAGTTATTATGGTATAATGCCTGGAAGGCCCCGGTGGACATTATAGGCAGACATCAGAACTCGCCCACCCGTACGCGTGCAGAGATTGGATGGTCTCCACCTCCACCAGGATGGACTAAAATCAATGTAGATGGAGCTTTTAATGAAGCTCGGGGCCTTGCAGGGGCCGGCGGTGCACTTCGAGATGAGAATAGGAACTGGCTTGCGGGTTTTGTCTCGCAACTTGGTTCGTGCCCGGCCACCATGGCAGAAATTTGGGCGATCTATCATGGGCTCAAGGTGGCATGGAAACTTGGCTTCAAGGTGATCGTTTTGGAATCGGATTCACAGACCGCGATCCATCTTATCCACAACAGGTCGGACCCCCTTCACCCATATGCGACCCTGCTCTCGGCAATTAGACGACTGATCTTTCATAACTGGGTAGTGAAACTAGTTCACACTTATTGGGAAGGGAATAAAGTCGCGAACTGGCTCTCGAAGCACAGTCTCGTCTATCCCTACGGTTTGTACGAATTGGAGACACCACCCCATGGGTTGATTACACTCCTCGAGGAGGATAGCAGTGGAGTGACTTTCCCTAGGAACGTTATTTATACTCCTCCCACCATGTTACCTTAATCCTGCTTGCCCTGTAATCCTCCTTTCTTCGGCATTTTGCCTCCTTCAATGAAAAAAAATTGACAAACGACTATTTACTACCCACATCACAAAACTCCAATTACCAATGAATTACTTCCCCTATTTTATTTATTATTATTACTTCCCCTATTTTTTTTGTTAATCATTAGAAGCCGATTCTTGTTCTTTCTCGAAATTACTAATAAATGTAATTATACGTATACAATTAATTGTCTCCTTAATTACTTGTTTACAGAATATGTTAACATAGTTAGGTCCACGCGTTGAGAAAAAGTCTCTCCACGGTCCATTTAATTGAACGTGTGAGATATGTTTCACAAATGATAACTGGAAAAAAAGATAATTTAATTAATTTCCCACTAATGAAAAAATTAATTTCTAAAAAGTAGACTGTTGAAGCAGTTGATGTGTTCGTTTGGACTGGTGTAAGATCAACTTTCTAACAAAACCCTAAATGCGTAGATGTGGATATTAGTTTGGAGAGGACAACGTCAAAGAATGTCTCGTTGAGTATTTATCGGGGAAAATGAAGATTCTTTGTTATTTTAAATGTGTGCGCGATAACGAGTTGATTTGGTCTAAGATCTTCTTATGAGTGTGATTTTGCAAATTTCCAGAGTTCTTTCTCGCAATTTTAATTTGGGGTTTTAACTCTTTTTTGAAAGGATGTATAAGTCTTTACAAATGCTTACTTTCTTAGTTTTTTTAGGGAGATTCGACCATTCAATAAACAACGAAGATACAAAGTGATATGGAGTGATTATCTATCGCAGATTAGAGACTTATTACTATACTCATTAAGTTGTAGAGGATGTCTCAAAAGATAAAAATAAAATAAAATTTAATGGAAGCTTACAACTTAGGGTATGCCTATGGTGACTTGCAAGTCAGTGTAACTTGGAGAAAACGGTTGACCTCTTCCATTAAATGGTCGACCACTTTCAAAGAAAATGGTCTACCACTTGAGTCAACCGGTCTACCACTTCCGGAAATGGGTCGACATGATGACACACTTATCTTCAAGTGGTCGACCACTTTCCGGAAAACTTATGACTTGAGAAACTTGTCATCAATGCTTGCAGTCTTTGTACTAATTTTGAATCTCCTACTAGCAAGCATATCTTATTATTGGACTCTAATTGTATATGATGATATCACTCGCAATGGTTCATCAGGTGGACCAATTATTGAAAGCGGTGAACCACTTGGGGAAAGAGATTGGCCACTTGATGGAAGTGGTAGACCATGTTTTTTTTTTTTTGTATAGTGGACGACCTTTTAGTGGAAAAGGTCGGCCATTTGTTGAATATAGCAAAATGGAAAATAATACATCTAGTCGACCATTCCAACAATGAGGTAGACCATTTTGTCCAAATAGGTCCACCATACCAGTGAAGCGGTCAACCGTTTTGTCCAAATTGGTCGACCATATCAGTGAAGAGGTCGACCGTTTTGTTCAAATAGGTCGACCATATTAGTGAAGACGTCGACCGTTTTGTTCAAGACACGGTGACTTGCAAGTCATCGTAGCAACGTCCTACAAGTTATCCTCTTTATCCTTGAAGTTAGCTCCCTTGCTCCATAGATGACGAGACTAAAGAAAGTTTCACAACAAACTATACATAATTCCCTGGAGATCTCTTTTTTATCTTGGATTTCCATTACATCATAGATGTATCCCTGCATAATTTGGAACCATAAAATATATCTGAACTCTTAATTAATAAGATTTTCATACCTCGAATCAAATAGTGAACGAAGTGTCCTCATAAGGTTTATTAACCTTGCACGGTTGCACCAACTAGTAAACAAGGCAACTGCAGATTGTTTTTTGATCACTTTCATTCCTTGCAATTTTTTGGACATTTCCATTTCACATTACAAATCATTGATGAAAACGACATGAAATTTGCAGTCCATGCCGACAAATGGTGTTGTACGATCAGGTATGTGGAAAAACAATATTATTCTTTTCCGAATTATTTTTTTCACATTGTCCAAACACAAGATAAAATGTCGAGAAGAAGGCAAAAATATGCAACAATATATATATATATTGTTGCAGAGAGAGAAGGTATACCGGAAATTCCTGGCATTGTTTTCTGAACATCGATCGCTCGTAAAGGTTGTAGAGAGAGAAGGAAAGAAAAGGGAATAGAGAGAGAAAGAGAAAGAGACTAAAACCTTCCCCTGTGCTCTGTTCTTTCTTTTCTTTCTCTTTCCCCTTTAATTTTCTTTTCTTTCTCTCCCTCTCAAAAGAAGGAAAAAAAATCCTTCATTCTCATTTGAATTTTCTTCTTCTGTCATCCCTCTCCCATCTCTCTCCTGTTTATCCAATCCCAAGAAGCTCTCCTCTTCTTCTTGTCGGGGAGGACTTTCGGTCTGCTTTCTTCTTCATTCCCTTTTTCTCCCCGTCCAAATCTTGATCCGTGAAGTCCTCTCTTCCCCCTCCCTTTTCTTTCTTCAGCTGCAATGGCGGGTTGCTAGTTTCTGGGTTCGGCGAGGACTGAGAGGAATCCGCATTTTGCAGGTTACCCACTTCAAATTTCTGCTGAAATTTCGTTCCTTTTTATTTATATTATGGGTTGCTCTGTTTTTTCCACCCTTGTCTCCATTCCTGAGCTAGGAACGGATGCAGAGAAGATTTGTTCTTGGAGGAATTTAAGGTCAACGTTGGAATTGGGTTTTCGCGTCTAGGGAGGTAGCCAGCTGAGAATGTCTTTTTTTTTTTTTTGGAGGATTTCATGCATATGAATTCGATTCTTGGTTGCCTGTCTCATGCATATGAAGGTAGAGAAGATATTTTTGGTTTTCCACGTTGGATTTCCCCCCTGGTTCGTTGTCGGTTTCCCTTTTTTGTTTGATGGTTCTAGATCGTGGGAAGTCTTTTTTTATGGAATGTTTTCAATTGAATTTGGAATTTGATCCTTTTTTCGTTTTCAATCCTATGTATGTGTAACTGTTATGCTGCTGGAAATTTGATAGAATGCATCTTCTTTGGGCTACTCGCCCATTTCATGCCATTCATTGATATTGTTCCCCTTTGTTTTCATAATGGTTTGATCAGCCATTAGCAGAGGACCAATTTTGCAAAAGGGACAGCTGGGAAAAATTATATGCTTGGAAGAAAAGTGTTACTAACGATTGGTGGTGAAATTTATAGAGCAGCCAGATAGAATCTATCCTCTTGGATTGAATTGGGAGAGAGATGGGGCGGGGTAGGATAAGGTCTAAGATTCGACGCAGCCATCTTCACCCATTTTCATGTCTAAGGCCAAGCACAAAAGAAGGGCAAGAGCCACATTCATTGGAAGGCCCCGGTTTCTCCAGAATTGTATATTGCAATGAACCCATAAAGCATAGGAAAAATCCCTTGAAGTACTGTTCAAACTACATCTCCACGACCAAGTACAATGTCATTACATTTCTTCCCAAGGCATTGTTTGAACAGTTTCGACGGGTTGCCAACATCTACTTTCTCTTGGCAGCCATCCTTTCGCTAACCCCAGTAGCTCCATTCTCAGCAGTGAGCATGATCTTTCCTTTGGCTTTTGTTGTTGGTATTAGTATGGCGAAGGAAGCATTGGAAGACTGGGGGAGGTTTATGCAGGACATGAAGGTTAATACGCGAAAGACTTACGTTCATCAAGGGGAGGGTGAGTTCGGCTACAAGGCTTGGGAAAAGATTCAAGTTGGTGATATAATCAAGGTAGAGAAGGATCAGTTCTTCCCTGCTGATTTACTTTTGTTGTCCACGAGTTACGAGGATGGTATTTGTTATGTCGAGACTATGAACCTCGATGGGGAGACTAACTTGAAGATCAAACGAGCTCTTGAGGTGACATTGCCTCTAGATGATGATGACACTTTCAAGAACTTTTCAGGGATGATAAAATGTGAAGATCCAAATCCAAGCCTCTACACGTTTGTTGGTAATTTTGAGTATGATCGTCAGGTTTATCCTCTCGATCCTGGTCAAATACTCCTCAGAGATTCGAAGCTTAGGAACACGGCTTTTATCTATGGGGTTGTTGTGTTCACTGGCTTCGATAGCAAAGTCATGCAGAATTCGACTAAATCGCCTTCCAAAAGGAGCACGGTAGAGAGGAAAATGGACAAAATCATATATATCCTCTTCAGCTTCCTTATCTTGATTTCATTGATAAGCTCAATCGGCTTTGCAGTCAAGATAAAGTTCCTAATGCCAGATTGGTGGTATATGCAGCCATGGAAACCTGAAGATTTGTACAATCCGAATAGTCCTTCGAAATCCGGCCTGGCTCATTTGATCACAGCTCTCATCCTTTACGGTTATTTAATCCCCATCTCTCTTTATGTTTCCATTGAGGTTGTGAAAGTTTGTCAAGCAATGTTTATTGACCAAGACATACATATGTATGATGAAGAAACTGGTAATACTGCTCGAGCAAGGACCTCGAATTTGAATGAAGAGTTGGGCCAAGTCGACACGATCCTATCAGACAAAACAGGTACGTTGACATGCAATCAAATGGACTTTCTAAAGTGTTCCATTGCTGGCAATCCATATGGCGTGAAATCCAGTGAGGTGGAGCTTGCTGCAGCAAAACAGATGGCTATGGACCTTGAGGATCAGGATGGAGAACTTTCTATTGGTTCCAAGAGCAATACTGGTACTAGAACCTCTTGGGAAAGGTCTGGAGATCCAGAGATTGAACTGGAGACCGTCATTACTGCTAGGGATGAGAAGGACCACAAACCAGCTATAAAAGGGTTCAGCTTTGAGGATAGCCGACTCATGAATGGGAACTGGTCGAATGAGCCCAATCCTGATGTCCTTTTGTTGTTCTTCCGGATATTGGCGATTTGTCATACTGCTGTTCCTGAACTGAATGAAGAGACTGGAACTTATACGTATGAAGCTGAGTCGCCTGATGAAGGAGCATTTCTTGTTGCAGCAAGAGAGTTTGGTTTTGAGTTCTTTAAAAGAACTCAATCTAGTGTTTTTGTCAGTGAGAGAATGCGTCCAGGACAAGTTGTTGAAAGGTAAGGATTCTTTTTTTTTTCTTCATTTGAGCATTTGGCTTGCGTGATAATGTCAGTTCCTAATATTTTTTTAGTGTCTGTTTCGAATTACTGTAGAGAGTATAAACTTCTGAATCTGTTGGAATTCACGAGCAAGAGGAAAAGGATGTCAGTAATTGTGCAGGATGAGGATGGGAAGATCCTAGTCCTCTGCAAAGGTGCTGACAGGTCAGAACTCTGAGGAGCCCTTTCATTTAGGTACTATAAGGAATCATCTTTTGGTAAATTAATGAATCATTGACCATTACAGCATAGTTTTTGATCGGCTGTCAAAGAATGGACGAACATTCGAGGAATCCACCACGAAACATCTGAATGATTATGGAGAAGCTGGATTACGTACACTCGTACTTGCTTACAAAAATCTCGATGAGGCGGAGTACAATGAATGGAACAATGAATTCGTCAAAGCCAAGACTTCAATTGGTGCTGACAGAGAAGTTTTGCTTGAGCGAGTAGCAGACATGATGGAAAAAGATTTCATTCTCGTTGGTGCAACAGCTGTCGAGGATAAGTTGCAAAAAGGGGTACAACACTCTCGCCCATCTAATTTACTGATACAGAAGTGGTTACCTTCTATGTTTCCTCGCACTTACTTTTAATTCTATTATTCTCCCTCTTTATAGGTGCCACAATGCATAGATAAGCTCGCACAGGCTGGTCTAAAGATTTGGGTTTTGACAGGAGATAAGATGGAAACTGCAATCAACATTGGGTATGTATCTTTAACTAGAATATATTATGTATCTTGTTTTGACTGGCAATATTTATAACTCAGGCTTTGCCTTCTGCAGATTTGCTTGTAGTTTGCTTCGACAAGGGATGAAGCAGATTGTTATATCATCGATGAATTCGGATAACTTAGCCCAAGACTCGAAGCAGGTATTTCATGACTGAACAAAAGAGGTGCGAGCCTTCTGTGTGTTAAAGTGTTGATTGACTTTTATTTTAAGACAGACGTTCGTTTTTGTCTCTCACCAGGCGGTGAAGGATAATATACTGAACCAACTTACCAATGCCTCTCAAATGATCAAGCTTGAGAAAGATCCGCATGCTGCATTTGCTTTAATTATCGATGGAAAGACGTTAACTTATGCTTTGGAGGATGATACGAAGCATGTGTTCTTGGCTTTAGCTGTTGACTGTGCATCAGTGATATGCTGTCGTGTTTCGCCAAAGCAGAAGGCATTGGTATGGTAATTCTATCCCTCTCCTGCTCTGTTCTTGTTGAAGTTATCTATGCTCTATTGTTTTTCTTATGCGGCCATTCTTATTATTCCAGGTCACACGGTTAGTAAAAGAGGGCACGGGAAGAACAACCTTGGCAATTGGTGATGGAGCAAACGATGTTGGAATGATTCAAGAAGCTGACATTGGTGTCGGTATCAGTGGGGTTGAAGGCATGCAAGTAAGTAATGCATCATAGCAAGTGATTCTGAGTTCCAATATAGAGTGTGCCTTTCATTCATGCTTTTGAAATGGCATTATTATGCAACATTCTCAAATGCAACTTGATGGGTATTTGAGTGGTTTTAGTGACAGAAATGGTTGTCTTTGAATCCCAATGGAAAAGATCGTGTCATGTATGATCTTACTTCTGAAATTGAAGGTGGCTCGCTGAATCTGTGAATTTAACTTTTACAGGCTGTGATGGCGAGTGATTTCTCAATTTCACAATTCCGGTTCTTGGAAAGACTTCTAGTAGTCCATGGACATTGGTGCTACAAAAGAATAGCTCAGATGGTGAATAAACCAAGTCATGATTCTTTCTTTCTTGCGCCACAAGTTCAGTTTTTTCTTTTGTCTGAATTTTGATTGGTGGTTTTCCTGCTATCAGATCTGCTATTTCTTCTACAAGAACATTGCTTTTGGTCTTACTCTCTTCTACTTCGAGGCATTCACCGCCTTCTCCGGGCAATCAATCTACGACGACTGGTACATGCTTCTGTTCAATGTCCTTCTCACCTCATTGCCAGTCATCTCACTTGGAGTCTTTGAACAAGATGTTCCTTCAGAAGTCTGCTTACAGGTACGTGCTTCTTTTCCATCCAGTCCTTCGCAGTATAATTTGGTCACCAATTTCCAGAATGGCATTTTGTTGTTCCTTGCAACGCATGATCAACTCTTGTGTATTGTGCAGTTCCCCGCATTATACCAACAAGGCCCGAAGAACCTGTTCTTCGACTGGTACAGGATACTTGGCTGGATGGGGAATGGTCTATACTCCTCCCTCGCCATATACTTCCTGAACATCCTCATCCTCTCTAACCAAGCTTTCCGAGCTAGTGGACAGACTGCTGACATGGCAGCAGTGGGTACCACAATGTTCTCCTGCATCATTTGTGCTGTGAACTGCCAGATCGCCCTCACCATGAGTCACTTCACCTGGATCCAGCACGTCTTAGTATGGGGCAGCATTGCCACGTGGTTCCTGTTCCTATTTGTATACGGGATGGTGTCTCCAGCCTACTCGGGAAACGCATACCAAATTCTCGTGGAAGCTCTCGGTCCAGCGCCACTCTACTGGTGCGCAATCTTATTGGTGACCATCACGTGCAACCTTCCTTACTTGGCTCACATTTCATTCCAAAGGTGCTTCAATCCCATGGATCATCACATTATTCAAGAGATCAAGTACTACAAGAAGGATGTTGAGGATCAACATATGTGGAGGAGGGAAAGGTCAAAGGCTAGGCAAGAAACCAAGATCGGGTTCTCGGCTAGGGTTGATGCAAAGATCAGGCTTTTGAAAGGTAGGCTGCAGAAGAAGAACACTTTAGCAGTGCACAGGCATAGGCCTTCGCAATCTTGATTAAGGGTTTGCGGCGGATGGATCTTTGGGTTACATTATTTTCACTCTAATTCTTTTTTTCTGGGTTGGTTACATTTTTTTTTCTTTTTCTACTTAGGGATTATTCTTTGGCCATTAGCAAAATTTTCCTGGTTCCTTCTTCATGAGGCCTCCCCTTCCTTGCTGAGAGTCAATTTGCCTTACTAATTCTTCTTTTTGTTTAGAGCTCGTTGAAAGGAAGTAGGGAGGGGAAAATGAAAAGAGGAAAATGTGAAGAGAAAAACTGGTTCAGATTCTGTGTATGTAAAGTTCTCTGATTGCTGAAGAGACAGAGTGGACCAAGTTAACAGCTTGTGAATGTGAAGTAAATAGTTAATATCTAACTTTTTTACAGCAGTAGCAGTTGCAGCCTTGTACTTGTTCTTGTTCTTGCCGTTCTTCTTTCTGGTTGCCAACCTGTGTATCTTTTCATCTCATAGCTTAATCCAATGCAAGTCAGAGTTGAGTATGTTTATTTTACTATTCTACTGTATCATAATCATATTAGGTCACACAAATGGCTTCATCTCACTAGCCTCCTATTATCAAAAGAAAGCAATATAGTTTATACACTCTTAGTGGCACAGTAAGCCAGTGACCAATGTTACTATTATGCTATCTATGGGGAAAAAATGTTTAATTTGTACTAGTGTGATATGTTAGATGATTTCTCAATTTGTGCAAATGCATTCAAATTCTTGACATGAATTCAAAGTGGACGGAATTATAAAAAAAAAAACAATATGACAAAATTTGACAAAATAACTTAAAGTGTATGGAGTTTAAAAAAAAATTGAAGCAATTTGACAAATAATTATTGTTCTTGGAATGTTTAGTGGAAGTTCCCTTATTCCTTGGGTAATCCTTATCCCTTCTAAGAATTCTTTTTCTTGAAATTTATCCAAAACTTTGTTGATAGAATTGATTGTGCTTATAGAAATTAAAGAAGGTGGCGAAGAAAACAATGTAGGGAGAAGAAAAATGAGATAGCTTTCCTCACTTATTAGTTATTATCATCAAGAAACTATAGTTGTCCTTCTACTAAGAGAAATGTGTCTATTAGCTTTTTTTAGTAGTTAATTAATTAGTTATCATATTTTTATTCCATTTTTGGGTAAATTGTTTGACATACTGTTTGGTACCAAATGAATTAATAATTCATTTCATTCTAAAATGAATTACTGTGTAGAATTTATTGTCAAATGAAATATTGTGTATGTATGTCATATTCAAATCTTTAGAAATAAAATGAATTATTGTGTATAATTCATCGTCAAATGAATTCATGTGTTTGATATTATATATATATATATATATATATATATATATATATATATAAGTAATTTAGTTAATAAAGAGGATAATTATGTCATTCTATTATAATTAGTAAATAGTTGTGGAATTCATTTAGAAATTTCATCTCAATTCCCCGGAATTGCTATAACTAGTATCAATTCCATAGAATTCAAAATTTAGAATTGAAAATGAATTCTTTTAAATACCAAACACAAAAATGTTTCATTTCAAAATGAATTCCTCAAAACTTGTGGAATTCATTTATACCAAACGGTATGTGAGAGATAAATTTGTTGAGTGGAGAGTATAAAAATATTTTGAATAATTTTTAAAGTACCGTAAATAATTGAACTAAACTCGAATATATCAACGAGTATATTACCAACAAATGTTTCATAACTTATCAACCTCGTCTTTATGAAAACATCACAAAATGTACTTTTGTTTCACTTTTATTAATGCTTAGAAATAAATTACTTCTTTGTTTAGCAGAAAATGAGACAAACACACCCTTAGGAATTTTGAGGCCAACCTCCTGAATACCATTTGAAGACTGGATACCATATTAGGTTGAGAGAACAAAGATTGGACTTGTTTTATGGTTTCATTAGTTGTCCTAATCATGTACGCTAGCAAAACGGTTGTCCTTAATCATATTGGGTACTCTTTCTATAGTTCACTTATGCAAGTGTAGATTTATCATTTAGAATATGTATGTATAGTAGAGATTTTATTTTATTAGGGGAATCTCATTGCTTTGGTGGCATAAAGTCAAACTCCAAGCACTAGTATTAACTAATAACTCAAATAATAGAAAGAACCCCAAATTCTATGAACAAATTTAATGAGAAAAAGGGGTCCAACCTAATCCTATTCGAATAAGGATTCCTTGTTTGATATCCGCTAGGGTTTGTTTACTTGATTATGCAAAAAAACATAAATGAGCTCAAGTCATGGAGTGTGTAAACTTAGGGGTCGTTTGCTTCATGGATTTATAAACGAGGGTTTTGTAATTTAAAAACCCAAGGATTTATCAAGGATTTGAGGCATCATGGATTTGTAACAATCCTTTGTTTGTTGGGATGTTTTTATCATGGATTTAAAGGTGTGGGATTTACTACTTGAAGTCAAAAATTACATTACTGCCCTTTTCTATATGTTTGACATGTTTATGATATGTACACAAAACAAGGACAAAACTTCAAAATTACCTTACTATCATTTTTTATATGTTTGACATGTTTATATATGTACACAAAACAAGGACAATATATACTAATAAGCATAATGTTGCCACATGGACAATAATAATAAACGAGAAAATTCCGTTTTAACTTTTAACGTAACATAATCAATTACCAATTCTTTGTCATCCTTTTCAAAAGTAACATATAACAACATATATTAGAATCGGGAGAACAAAGAATTACACGTTCCATGAAAAGGTCAAAGAAAACTAGAACACAAGAAATGATATAAAAAATCTAACTCATGTTTGCACATTAATTGAACGTTTATATTATTCATTTATTTTTAATTATAATGTATAATAGTTAAATTTGAGGGCAACCTTGGAATATTAAAATTGCATTAGGGTATATGGGTAAAATGTCATCAAGGATTTATGCCATACTCCAAATCCCACATCAACATGTGGGATTTATAAGTCCGTGGGGTCCACGTATTTGGACCCTTAAAATCCGTGGGCCCCACGGATTTGGTCTCCAAAAAAGGTGCAAGCAAACAACGGATTGTACCTAAATCCTTGATAGTTGGTTTTTTGGTACCAAATCCATGTACAAAATCCTTGAAGCAAACGACCCCTTAAAGCATAATCTAGTTTCTTGATCTAAGTTTATGAGAAACATGAGATTGGTATAACATCCCAATTTATTTCTTTCAGAAAAGACAAGCATTTGATAAGGAAACTGATGAAAGAGCTAGAAAATGTCATTCAACTACCTTATTCTCCGCTATGTCAAAATAACAAACAATTACTGTTAAATCATTCCACTAACTCAATGACACATTTTATGTCGACAAGATAATCATTGTAACTAGATTAGTGTCTGGCCGTTGGCCGGATGAATTTCATTAATAGTATAAATAATCATAGAATTTTATAAAGCAAGACATGTTTTATTTCATACCTTAAAAATTTCAAAAAATTTATTTACTGAAAATATCTTACTCATTAAAATTTCAACATAACAACCCGATTTATTGACTAAAGTCCTTACTAAATGCATAAAACAATGTGATGCAAGGAAATTGACTTCTAAAATTTTAGTTAGACCACACATTTGCTCCTCACTGTCAAGAATTATTGCAAATTTCATTTTAGATTCTCTGTGATTGCTCTCCCTCTGCCCTATTAAGCATCACCTTCTCCACCAAATACAATATGTTTGTCTTCCTAGTTCTTTAATGAAAAACTTTATCTTCACAATAGGTTGTTTCTTCTTTATTTAATTTTTTTCTTCTTTATTTCAATGGAAGCATCTTTAATAGTAACGTGTTTGGAAACACTAAACATTTCACGCAGTAGAGTGTACATCTCATGAACATTCTATGAGATTTCTTTGTTCCCCTAATGCGGATAAACATGAACGACCAACACACAAAATCAAATCTATATATTGAAAACTAAATAATAAACAGTAAGAGCTGACTATTCTCCAATAGACACATTTGTTTTTTCTTGTACCTTTGCAGATTTTATTTCCAATAAGTAAACATGATTGAGGAAATTTTAGTGGTCGACAATGAGAATAATTAAACATGCTATGAATTCAATTTTTTCTACGTGGTGTTTTTATTTTTAATTTGTAAATCATGAATATATATTTTTTTTTTTATGGGGGCCTGCTTTAAAATAAATCAAAGAAGAGTTGCAGGTACATCGTCCAGCACAAGCTGGTCAAACAGAAATATCGGGGGTCTATCAAGCCAGACTTCTCTACTATCCCAACGAGTCTCGCTCTAGGCCATGATGTGTGCCGCGTTATTAGCCTCGCGCCGAGCATGCTGCACCATGTCCGAATGTGACTTCGCTTGCCTAAAAAATTGTCGTATGCTACGGCAAATAATCCCCACTTCATTATTAGGACCCGTCGACATCTTCACAAGCTCAATGATAGCAAGGCAATCCATCTCTAGAATAACTCTCGACATACCCAACTGACATGCGAGCTGCACTCCAAGTTCGGCAACTAAAGCCTCCGCCTGCTCTACATTATGGTTTCCTCGCACTTTCTTCGCTGCTACCGCAATGAATCGCCCCTGGTGATCGCGTATTACAGCCCCCAAACCTGCTCCTCCATCCGGGCGGAGTCTCGCGTCGGTATTGATCTTTATCCAGCCCTCCGGAGGGCGCGTCCATTTCGTTGGCTGGGAGGCCTGAGAGTCATTGTCAATATCATGTTGGCAGCGTTGATATTCCTCCATGTAAGCTTGAGCTCGCATTACCATCTCATTTTCCGGCCACTTGTCTTTGTTGAACATCTGGGCATTCCTTTCCTTCCACAGCGCCCATAAGAGGGTGGCCCATTGATAGACTGATAATTGCACATGTTTTTACCCCTATTCTTGAGCCGTTTAAGATGTTGATTCTCGTGTTTTAAGCCAATTTCACGCGAGGTTGTACGTTTATGTCATATTTCAGGACCCGGCGTTGGAATCGAGGCGAAGGAACGAGATTCGGGTCGAAAGGAGCAAGTGAGGCTTGAAGTGTGCTGGAGAGCAAAAATACCCGGCCATGAGCAGAAATACCCGACCGGGTATTATCTGGCCATGACCGGGGATTTTTGGCTTTGGGCGTCCGTGAGAAACAGAAGGGGGCCCGGGCAGGAGGCAAAAACCCCCGGTCGGGGATTCTTGGGCCAGACCGGGGATTTCCCCCGAGGCAAAAACGGGCCGTTTCAATTATACCCGGTCGCGACCCAAAATACCCGACCGGGTATATCGACCGGGTATCGTGACAGTCAGCCTTTTAAAGGAAAAGAAGGCAAAAAAATCAAGGGTTCGGAGTTTTAGAAAGACAGAGCGATTCCTAGAGAGAGAAAGCGACGAACCAGAGTTCCCAAGTGCCATAGCTTGATCTTCATCACCATTGGAGCCCCGCTTGAGCTTGGAGAAGTGCCGATTGACAACCAGGAGCAGAAACTCATCCTTCACAGTATGATTTCCGCGTCTGAATCTGCTTTTGCTTCTCTCTCCATGGAGTAGTTTTCCCATTCATTTGGGTATGGAGAACCCTAGATTTGTATGTTAGGTCTGATTGTATGAACCCAAGTACAGATTTCATGAGTTGATTATATTCGATTGAGGCTTGAATGATTGAATGACTTGAATCCTGATCAAATTCCTGTTGTTTCTGCTTTAACCTAGAATGAGAATATCTGCCTAGGTTGATACAGCACCCTTAATTGAAGGTGGCGAATTGGTGACTTTAGTCGAGGAGCCAATTCGCTATTCTGTACCGAATTCAATTCGGTAGTGGAGGTTTGGTTTGTTAGGGCCTCAATCTGTTTACTCCGGTGGAGGTTAGTCGCCCGCTGGAGACTCAGATTGAGAGGGTCTGGAGACCTTTAGTCGAGACTTCAGACTGTTTAAGAACCTTCCGCAGTATAACTTTCATGGAAACTGAACTTGTTAAATTGCAATCCGACTTAACTGCAGTCTAGGGGGAACCATATCCGGGTGACCTCTCTCGACTTGAAAACAAACGTTTAACTTGCTTTGTTTGTTTGTTAATTTGGACTTGCACTAAAGTTTCACTGCTAGATAACAAGAATTCACCGAGTAGTCATCAAATCTAGGACCCGGGTTGACATTAAAACCCAAACCCGCTATACTACGCTTTAGGAAGTGGTTACACTTGGCCAATCTCTAGAGTGAAAGTAGGAGTGAGTCACCCATCCTTCAAGTTCTTCCGTGGAGCATCCTGCCATTGCCTTTTCCATCCAATCGAAACAGTCCACTACCCTCGGAATTTCGAAAACCTTCGCGAGAGGTGAAGATCGCCATATCCGGCTACTCCAGGTGCAGTCATAAAATCTGTGCCTCTGTGATTCCGGCTGGTCGCAATAGGGACAAACATCACTCAATCTCTCATTATGGGCACTAACTCGCTGCCCCGTAGGGAGTAAATTGCGGGCAAACCGCCAGAGGAAGTGACGAACCTTGGGAGGGGTATTCAGCGCCCACATCTTCCTCCAAACTACACTAACTCCAAACGCTGCTACATTTTTGTCGACTTTAAAATCCCCCAGCCAGCAACTATATCCGCTCTTTACTGTGTACTCCCCATTGGCACTATGATGCCAAATAATTTCATCGGCTTCCTCCTGGTTGCATAGAGGAATGGCGAGAATTCTCTGGACAATCTGGGTTGGGAAGCATCTCATAATTCCACTGTTGTGTTTCCGGATTAATCAGGTCACTGACCAGCGCATCCACAGGAAGCTCCGTTGGGGCCGAAGTGATAAAACGATGTTCGTCATCCGGCAGCCAGCTATCACCCCAGATTCTGACCTGAGTACCATTGCCAATCCTCCATCGTAGGCCCTTGCTAAGGAACTCTTGCACTCCCATCAGGCTCTGCCAAATATAACTCGGTTGGTAGCCAAGGTGCGCATCCATGATCGTGTCGCGCCGATGGTACTTGGCTTTGAGAAGCTTTGCGATAAGCGATTCCGAGCGTTGATTAAGTGACCACAACTATTTCGCCAACAACACAGTATTGAACCTCTTCATATCTCTAAATCCCATGCCACCATTCTCCTTCTCGGACACCAATTCCTCTCTTCTCAACCAATGAGCGTGCCTCTTGGTTCCTCTTTGATCCCACCAAAAGTTAGTAATCAGGTTGTGGATCTCATCAAGAGTTCCATCAGGGATTTTAAATACTGACATGGGATATGTCAATTGTGCTTGGGCCACTGACTTAATAAGTAGTTCTCTTGCTGCCACTGACATGGTCCTTTCCTTCCAGCCCTTGAGTTTCTTCCGTACTCTCTCCTTCAAACCTGTGAAAAGGGTCTTCTTCGATCTGCCCACTTCCGTCACTAGGCCCAGGTACTTATCCTGCTTCTCCACGATCTTCATTTGCAATGTGCCCCCGACAATGAGCTTATTATGTGTTTCACATTTGCTCCAAAGGATACCTCGGACTTTTGGTAGTTAACCAGTTGTCCTGATTCGCGAGCATAGGCCTGAAGAATGCTTCTCAGCTCAAGACTCTCCTTGCCGCTCTAAAACACAACACCAAACTGCGACCAAGTGTAATCGCAGAATGGGACTGCAGTATAGTGGCTCAAGTGATAAATATCGAATCCACGGGTCTCTAGAGTTACTATTACTCAGCTTCAGTTTATTATTTAGCAAATCATATTAAGATGAAAGAACTAAAACTACTCTAGCAAACTACAGTTAAAGTTAATCTAATTACAGGTTGGGAACTCACTTAGGTATGATTCCCCCTAGCCACTAGCCAGACTAACGATTGATGATTTCCAACTTGTTTCACTTTCATTCACAATGCGGAGAATCCTTGACTAGACCTTGAGTCTCGACTAAAGGAACAAGGCCCTCTTGAGTCAATTGCCTAGAGGGACGTATCCTTCTATAGAACAACTGATCAAGGCGTTCTGAACTAGACTCCCTCTATCAAAAGAGGCTCTCAATCGATACAAAGCAGTGAATCAACCCTCGACTAAAGCAATCGATCCACTACTATCAATCTATGGTGCTCTATTGACCTAATCAGGTATTCCCTCTCATAGGATCAAAGCAGAATCAATAATCTCGACTAAAGCAGAATTGAATCATGAAAACATGCATAAATTGAATATGAACTCAAGATTATCAAGTCAGAGTACTCATACAATCATCCAATCAAACAAACATAGCTAGGGTTCCTGAAAACCTAAGTGAAGGGAAGTTACTCCATAGAGAAGAAAGAGACTGCAGTAAGAATCTTCAGATGATCAGTCTTCAAGTCCGGGCTTGTTCCTCGAGCTTCCAAAGCGAAGAAATCCTCCAATTCCACTCTTAGAATGCCCTCAGATAGCCCTCTCTCTCTTTGGTTCTTCCCTTGGGTGTTTGGGATCCAAAACCCAGCTCTCTCCTTTCCTTTGGCTGAAAATCGGGGTTTAAACAGCAATTCCCGACTCACACGGGCAGGCCGCACGGCCGTGCAGCTCACCCAGTTGCCCGTGCGATTCAAAACGTAGCGTATCGATTAGTTGAATTCCAGGCTTCTTACACGGCCAGGGTCGCACGGCCGTGCAGCTCACCTTGCACGGCCGTGAAGCTCACCTTGCACGGCCGTGTGGATTTTCTGCTCTGCCCGTGTGGCTTGCTCAGCCTCTGTTTAATGCTTCGTTTCGTTTCCCCTCGTCCGGACTCTGAATCAGTCGCCGTTTGATCCCAGACGCTCGTAGTCTCGTCCTCTTTCGTTTCATAACAAGCTTGCATGATTCTTTGTCCATAAAGTGAGGTAGAAATCCATTCCTCTTCAGGTCATGCCCGAGTTTCTTCTCTCGAATCGTCAATTGATCTTAGATTGACTTGAAACTTGCGCCTATGCTTCACTTTATGTGCTAGGACCTGAAATGGGACAAAGGAACACAACCTAGCATAAAATAGGCCAAAGACGCAATAATTCAAGCTCAAACAATCAAGAAACAAAGGGGAAAACATGTGCAAATACCGAGTCATCAAATCCCCCCACACTTAACTGTTTGCTTGTCCCCAAGCAAACCTAACTCAAACCAATGCAGCTCTCCAGACCTCTATAGCAACAAACACCCTAGATCGTAGGTAGAGGACTTCCTAGATCATTTAGCAACTTACGAGGTCAACCGACACACAAGTCATCTCATAGCTTCTTCGGCAAGAGCACTAGTATCGAGTCGGCATCATGGCAAATAGTGAACAGAGGACAAATGAATTGTGGATGAAGAGATTCTCAAAAACAAAAGATCATGGACTCACATTTTTCAAGGTGCTCTATTTTCTTCTTGAAGATGGTTGGAACCCCTTTTCTTTTCTGTTTTGCTTATTTTCTGTTATTTTTTTTTTCTTTTTTTTTTCAAGGGTCCCAACCTGCTCTTACCGGGCATGCTAGGAGCGGATGTCTCGAGCCTCGTGCGGGGGAAAGACATGTAAGGGGGCTGGAGGTAGTAGGTGGAAATTGGGAACGAATTCCCGTCTCCCCTTACACACTTTCGCCCTATTCGCACGGGAGACGTTATTTTGAAGCACATTTTCGAGCACCTGTTAAACTCAAAACATGATACAAGAGTCCATGACAGGTAGAGAATCCACAACACCACACAATTCAAGGGTCCTAAGATCACTAATTCACTCAATCAACCAACACAATATGAAGAAGCAATGAGACTTCTTAAATGCATCAACATCCTCCATAGTGCTACACTACCTCCCTAGGTTGCATATTACTATAAAGACTGTCAATTCAAAGCATACTGAGCAGGCAAGTGCAAGGAACACGTACTTGGAGCCCTCAAATTTCAAAATTTGGACAATGGACTAGGCTCCAAGCACACAAACAGCCAAACATTCACCCGCATAAATAATCGAACACCCCCCCACACTTAAGCACGACATTGTCCTCAATGGAGGAAAGATAAGGAGGGTAGAACGAAGTTACCAGATCAAGGGTGAATGATGATGAACGGGTCAGGCGGTGCATTCCAGAAAGAGAGAGTAATCGGAACACAAACACCACACAAAATCTCACAAAGGTTGAGTTATTGACTCTAAAATCAAATAGCAAAACCGACTCAACCGAGGAGAAATAGAGAAAGAAATGCAAACCGACTGGTTGGGTTGCCTCCCAACAAGCGCTTCTTTCACGTCGTGAACCGGACGATGGCTCCTAAGTTTCGGTCCATGCTAGAACCTCCTTGAAGTTGAGGTTCTCGTCGATGAGGTGGAGTCTCAAGTCACGAGCATGTGGTGTGGCAGGTGATGAAGGCTCATGTACTTGATGCAGATGAAGTCTCCACCCTCGAGACCTCTTCTTCTCTTCTCTTGTCTCATTGCCCCAAACCAGATATGACAGCATCGACCGACCACCATCGCGTCCACCAAGAGGGACCGATGTCGATGTGGCCTTGGTCTGGCAAAGAGACACTGCAAATGGGTCCTTGCCAAGCAGTTCCTCAAAGTTTGGTGGGGATATTACTTGCAACTCATGGCCGGTGCATGCCTCTTCCACCTCAACTTCATCCTCAGCCTGGACGCCAATTGCTTCCTCAACCCCCCTTCCTTCTTCAAAATGTGGTCTCTCCCCTGGGAAAAGATCAAGAACCACCTCTTCTTTTCTTTCTTCCTCATCATCCACAACTTCCTTCCTCATCCTTGCTCGCTCTTCTTCTTCTAGAACAGATTGGAGAGCAAGTCGCCAAGCAATTTCTTCAATGGGATCATCTTGCATCTCCTCGCACGGGCCCATCATGTTAGAGCATAAATGAGGAAAGGTGTGGTCTGCAACCAAAGGACTTTCCTGATCATGGTTATCATGGGAGTTCTCTGTGATAACTTCTGTATGCTCCTCAACGCTCCCATAGCCTTTGTCATCCTCCACCTCTTCTAGCGTGGTAGCAGAAAGGTGATCTTGAGCAAGATGTGAGCAAACTTGCTTCACCCACTCTGTTTGCTTCGCTGAGCGCTGAACAGTCTCCTCCATATCATGGAGAAATGAGGGATCAGAAGTGGCAAGGGCTTTGATTTGAAGATCCATCTTGGAGCATGATTTCTCAGTGTCTCGAGCAAACTGCTCCACGAGAAGCCTTAATTGTTCGTTCGGATCCTCCAGTGAAGTGTAGCATGGCTCTGCAGAGTGGCCCGTGAAGGCCGCCATGGGTAACTCCAGCTCCGATGGCCCTTCTGGTTGTGGGAGAAAGTCTTCTTGGTAATGAGGTTGTTCTTGATATGCCCAGGGGTCTGATTGTTCTCCGTAGTAAGGGGGTTGGTACTGGAACCCGAATCCATAGTCTTCTCCTCCTTGATTGCTGTAGGGAGTCATGGGGTAATACCACCCGGATGGTGGTGGATACCCCCAATGATTGGAGAAGCCATTAGGATCCATGATTCAGATCTGCACCAACAAAAACAAAAACACCCAAGTGAAAAGCAAGGGTGGAAAAGAAAAGAAAATAAAAACGCTAAAGTAACAAACTTCTGCCTTTCCTAATACTCTAGAAAGTCCCCGGCAACGGCGCCAAAAACTTGCCGCTCTAAAACACAACATCAAACTGCGACCAAGTGTAATCGCAGAATGGGACTGCAGTATAGTGGCTCAAGTGATAAATATCGAATCCACGGGTCTCTAGAGTTACTATTACTCAGCTTCAGTTTATTATTTAGCAAATCAGATTAAGATGAAAGAACTAAAACTACTCTAGCAAACTACAGTTAAAGTTAATCTAATTACAGGTTGGGAACTCACTTAGGTATGATTCCCCCTAGCCACTAGCCAGACTAACGATTGATGATTTTCAACTTGTTTCACTTTCATTCACAATGCGGAGAATCCTTGACTAGACCTTGAGTCTCGACTAAAGGAACAAGGCCCTCTTGAGTCAATTGCCTAGAGGGACGTATCCTTCTCTAGAACAACTAATCAAGGCGTTCTGAACTAGACTCCCTCTATCGAAAGAGGCTCTCAATCGATACAAAGCAGTGAATCAACCCTCGACTAAAGCAATCGATCCACTACTATCAATCTATGGTGCTCTATTGACCTAATCAGGTATTCCCTCTCATAGGATCAAAGCAGAATCAATAATCTCGACTAAAGCAGAATTGAATCATGAAAACATGCATAAATTGAATATGAACTCAAGATTATCAAGTCAGAGTACTCATACAATCATCCAATCAAACAAACATAGCTAGGGTTCCTGAAAACCTAAGTGAAGGGAAGTTACTCCATAGAGAAGAAAGAGACTGCAGTAAGAATCTTCAGATGATCAGTCTTTAAGTCCAGGCTTGTTCCTCGAGCTTCCAAAGCGAAGAAATCCTCCAATTCCACTCTTAGAATGCCCTCAGATCGCCCTCTCTCTCTTTGGTTCGTCCCTTGGGTGTTTGGGATCCAAAACCCAGCTCTCTCCTTTCCTTTGGCTGAAAATTGGGTTTTAAACAGCAATTCCCGACTCACACGGGCAGGCCGCACGGCCGTGCAGCTCACCCAGTTGCCCGTGTGATTCAAAACGCAGCGTATCGATTAGTTGAATTCCAGGCTTCTTATACGGCCAGGGTCGCACGGCCGTGCAGCTCACCTTGCACGGCCGTGTGGATTTTCTGCTATGCCCGTGTGGCTTTCTCAGCCTCTGTTTAATGCTTCGTTTCTCCCTCGTCCGGACTCCGAATCAGTCGCTGTTTGATCCCAGACGCTTGTAGTCTCGTCCTCTTTCGTTTCATAACAAGCTTGCATGATTCTTTGTCCATAAAGTGAGGTAGAAATCCATTCCTCTTCAGGTCATGCCCGAGTTTCTTCTCTCGAATCGTCAATTGATCTCTGATTGACTTGAAACTTGCGCCTATGCTTCACTTTATGTGCTAGGACCTGAAATGGGACAAAGGAACACAACCTAGCATAAAATAGGGCAAAGACGCAATAATTCAAGCTCAAACAATCAAGAAACAAAGGGGAAAACATGTGCAAATACCGAGTCATCACTCCTGTTGTGTGGCCTTGGCAAAAAAGATACTATCGTCAGCGAAAAAAAGATGGGTAATCACCGAGGCTCCCCTTACCACCTCAAGCCCATGCAACCGGTTCTCCTTTAAAGCTTTGGTTGTATAGGCTGATAATCTCTCCTCACAAAGCAGGAAGAGATATGGTGACAAAGGATCGCTCTGTTGAAGTCCTCTGCTGGGGGCAAAAGAATCAGAACGGTGGCCATTAATAAGCACTGAGTACGACACAGTGGTCACTCCCAGCATCACCATCTTAATCCATTGCTCCGAGAACCCCATGCGCCTCATCACCCCCTCTAAAAATCGCCATTCCACCCGGTCGTAGGCCTTCGCCATATCAATCTTAGCATCAAAGTATCCATGTTTGCGTTTTTTGCTCTTCTTCATCGTGTGAAAACATTCAAACGCTGCCATCACATTGTCTGTGATCAACCGCCCAGGCACAAAAGCACTTTGTTCAGGAGAAATGATCTTATTTAGGAGAGGTTTTAGCCGATTCGCCAGCACCTTGGATAAGATCTTGTAGAGGATGTTACAGAGGCTAATCGGTCGGAACTCCTTTTGGGAGGTTGGTTGCTTCGTCTTCGGTATTAGGGCAATGAGGGTATGATTGAGGCCGTCTGGCATCACTCCAGACTCCAAAATCTGCACGACCGTTGCAGTCACCTCATCACCGACCAAATGCCAATACCTGCGGAAAAAGAAGACAGAGAGACCGTAAGCTCCAGGGGCTTTTCGCTGTCCCATCTGTTTTAATGCTGCAGAGACTTCGTCCTTAGTGAACGGTCGTAAAAGATGGGTATTGTCTTCCTGATCTAGCCGAGCAGGGATGGAGTCGAGCACTGGCCAGTCCTCCGGAGCTACACATGCGGTAAACAACTGCTTATAGTACCTGACCATGCAAGTAGACACCTCCTGCTGGCCCACATACCACCGGCCTGTTTCATCTCGGATACGTCTGATTGTGTTTCTCTTTCGTCGAGCCGACGCTTTTCGATGGAAAAAGTTTGTATTTATCTCCCCCTTTTAGCCAGTCAGCCCGGGATCTCTGTTTCCAATGTTGTTCCTCGTTCTCCAACCGTTCCGCCATTTCATTCTCTAGTTGCCTGCATTGTTGGAGGTTTTCCTCTGTCTTCGGCCTCCTCTCTAATGCCCGCAACGCCCTGTTAATTTTCTCTTTGTGCTTTGCAAATATAGGAAAAGTAGCCCGGCTCCAGTCCTCCAGTCTTTGGCGGCATAGGTCCAATTAGTGAAGTATATTAGAGTGACTCCCATACTGCCACGCGTCACCAACAATTTTTCCACATTCTTCGTGTTTGGCCCAATATGGCTCAAAGCGGAAAGAATTCCCCCACCGAACCTCCTCGTCTTCAGCTCCTCGCGTATCACACAAGATCAGTCTATGATCCGAGCTAGCTCGATCCCAATGTTTGACCTTAAGTGGGGAGTATATGATCCTTCTAAGTTAATTTTAGAGATTGGGAGCTTAGTCAAAGTCCAGTCAGCAAGTTGAGACCCGCTTCTGTGACAATCTAACAAAAAGTTGATGGTAGAAATTTGATTAATTTTTTTGTATAGATCGAGTATCATTGTAGAAGAATTGATAGTTCATGAATATTATATATGATTTTATAAGTTGTTCGACTAAAAAAATTAACTTCCACAACATGTCAAACTGGGTATCATTTTATATAGTATAATTAAATTAAAATTTTAGCTAAAATTTTATAATTTAAATTAGAACAAATGAAATATGATTAAGTAAAGACTAATAAGGGAGTGGGTACGAACGTTGAATTATACACCTAACATGTTAATAAACTAACCATAATATAAATTACCTATATGGATACAACAAATATAGCGGCTAATAGTAATTTTAATGTATGTATATACGTAAAACTTATCTTACGTCTATGTAGTTTGCTATTTAGACAAAGAATTAATTGGATTTTGGTGCATGATATTATACCCTAATTTCTAATGGGTAAACCCCCATCCACTATTTTATAACTCAAACCATAAGATCCAATTGATATAAAAATAATAACTGATGGTTCTAAATCACCGAAATATATTGAAGTGCATCTAATAAGTGTGAAGGCATGCATATATCATTTTTTAGATTAACACTTGTGTCTATACATTTCCAAACAAATTTTGTTATATTATAAAGTTATGGTACATGTTTAGTTTGTACCTATATATTTTAATACAAATTCATTTATAATACAAAATGAATGTATACCTTTATGTTATGGTACAATTTGTACTTATACATTTTCGTACAAATTATTTTATAATATAAACTGAATTTATATAACGTTATGTTACCAAGTTGTATATGCAAACTCCAACATTTTGAAATATAGCAAATGATCTCATATATATAACATATACTTTTTTTATAATAGACGACATACCATATCAATAAAAAAGGGTGGTTTTTTTTTGTTTTGTGTAAGGGGTGGTATTTTATATTTGGAGTCTCTATTTTTTAATTAATAAGTTGATTATTTTAAGCAAACCAAATGACCAAAGAGTCCCCCCCTAACTATGCGCGTAAGCTAGTAAAAAATCAAATGGGTGGGTTCCTCACGAGGAACCTCTATATATTGTTTGGAGGATGAATATTTATGAAACTGACATAGTAGTCCGGTAAATATGCTAATGGGTGGTTCTATCAAATCCAAACTCAATTTAATGGGTTTATCCACAACAAAAATCCGAATCCAACCCATTTGGTACGTGCGAATTCATGGATTTTCATAGGTTCATGGACAAAAATGCAAAAACACCAATTTTCCACTACAATTGTCTAGTTTTCCACTACAATTGTCTAGTACATACAAACAAACTCACAAATTATCCTTGCTAATTGTTCAATACAAAGATAAACACACCAAGTTTAAGGAATTTAGGGTTAAGTGTTGAGGGAGCTTGGGTGTGGGTACAGGTATTCATTGATCAAGTATGGCTAAACCTGAACCCAACCCGCAAAATAGCAAAACATTTTTCAACTTGAAATCGGTCCACAATATGTCAATACGGGTTTTACCCTCTTTGTCTAGAATGAGTCGAATAGGATACCTACATATTCGAATTGTTGCCACCGTAATCCATATGTGTGCTCCTAGTGTATCGATTCTCCAAGTTTTGTACTTATAAGACGATCCATATATCTCTATATTAATGCCCTATGATACTATATGAACTATAGTTAGCCCATTTCTCCGCTTAAGCACTATCGTGTCCGTATGTTTATTTGTATTCTCCAACCTCCTTATTTCATTTAATTAGTTAATCATATCTAGGGCTGTTAATGAACCAAACTATTCGCCAACGACTTGGTCTCAAACTCGATAAAAGCTTGTTTGATTCAATAAAAGTTCGATTCGTTTATTAACGAGCTGAACTTGAACTCACCCTTGTTCGGCTCGTGAGGCTCATGAACTAGCTCGATTAGGTGGCTTGTTGAGTTCGAGTCATGAACTATCTCATTTTGAGTTCATGGGATGTCTCAACATTATAACTAACGAGTCGATTTGATTATGACTAATGAGAAAATCGATCTATATCTTATGAGTTGGTTTGTTAATGATGCATATATTTATTAAATTGTATATCACACCTCAAGTGATGTTTAATAATTTGAAAATGCGAGCAAATATGTCTTGTATATGACATGATGATCATTTAATCACATGTATCATACAGGACATATATATTAGGGTATTTAATCAATAAATTATCTCAAAGTTGAATTCGAGCCAAAATTTTGATTTTAATGATGAGACAAGATTCAATAAATGAGTTGGCTTATGTTCGGCTCAACTCAACTCATTCGTAAACTAGTCGAACTCGAGTTCGGCTCGTTAATAAATGAACCAAATCTAAACAAGGCAAACGTCGATTCAGCTCGACTCATTAACAGCTCTAATCATGTCAGCAAATCTCAAACGTGGCAAACCACAAAACTTAAAATAAGAACTTGTAATTAATTTTCGAGAATTTCCTATTTAGAAAATTGTTTACTTATTATGTAAAAAAAAAACACCCAACAGCAAGGACGTTCATAAAAAATATTAATAAGAAAAAGATATTGAAGGAAGAAAAGCGGAGGCCAAGACAACAATGCCCTCTTCTCTCTCTCTCTCTCTCTCTTAAATTATCGCTTGTACTGAGAGGAAAGTTCGTAGTTTAATTCCACCAAATATCCCTTTCTCTCTTCATCTCTCTTCCCCACGCTCCGCCGTCGGTCCTCTCGATCGGCACCGTTACTCGTCGTGTCGCTCCCCGGTTGTTGCCTCCAAGAAAAATGAACGGGAAGGATTTCCGATTGGCTTTAGTGGGTCAGGATTTCGTTTGATTTTTTGATCCCTTTTTTCCGCGAGAGATTCCGTCGGTTTCTTCTTTCGCGCGAGCGGAAAAAAGCTCAGAGCTTGCTTTAGGGTTGCTGGGGGTGGGAAATCATCATGGAGCCTCGCGTTGGTAACAGGTTTCGTCTCGGTCGGAAGATCGGCAGCGGATCGTTTGGAGAGATCTATCTCGGTTCGTTGCTTCTTCTCCATCCCTTTCATTTGCATTTTCTTTCTTCAATTTTCTTTTTTTTCGAATTTGTCTTATTGACGGTCCTTTGCAGGTACTAATGTTCAAACAAACGAGGAGGTTGGAATTAAGCTCGTAAGTTCTCTCTATTTCATTCTTTATGAACACCCAATTCGAATTTCGTTTCTTGTCTGTGTTTTGCATTTTCAATGCAATTTTACCTGAGATTCGGTCTCTGCTTTTCAATAAATTATGTCCTTCATTAGAATGGAATTCGAGGGAACTGAGAGTGTGCATTCTCTGGCATTCCAAAATGGTGATTCTGTCTTTCGGATGTGGTTGTTTAAAATGTGTTTCCTTTTCGAGTAATTTGGTCGGTTCTACGTAAATGCGGTGTCTACAAGACATTTCTTTATGGCTTCATGTACTGGGTTCAAATTCAATCCAATTTGGGTTTCTGTGTAGAGTTGTGTAGTGAATGCTGAAGTGTCTGCATGCTGAAGTGTGATTGATCCTTGTATGGTTGAAGGTGATGGTGTCGGAATGGGGAGGACTTGATTTCAGTCTGATTTCGTTTGGAGTTTCTTCATAGATGTACTATCTCCTTGCATTGATAAATTTCCGGTATGTTTCTCTCTATGATCCAGGAAAATGTGAAGACAAAGCATCCTCAGCTGCTGTATGAATCAAAGTTGTACAAAATACTTCAAGGAGGAAGTAAGTAATGACTTCTCCTTACTATTTTGGTATCTATTTATGTCATCATGCTGAGGATTGCAGTTTATATATGGGAAGAGACTCATATGTTAGCTGCTTTCAAATTTTGCAGCTGGAATTCCAAATGTCAAATGGTTTGGAGTGGAAGGAGAGTACAATGTTCTTGTGATGGATTTGCTGGGACCCAGTCTTGAAGATCTATTCAACTTCTGCAGTAGGAAACTGTCTCTCAAGACTGTTCTCATGCTCGCGGACCAAATGGTAAGCATCGTGTGTGATATGCTGTTGGTATCTTCTTTGGTTGGTCGCCCATATATATTTTATTGACAAATGGAAGTTCTGCTTTCTCGCAGATTAATCGAGTTGAATTTGTCCACTCCAAATCGTTCCTACATCGAGATCTCAAACCTGACAACTTTCTCATGGGTTTAGGGAGGCGTGCCAATCAGGTATGTCCTTGGAGACCTGTCCCTATTAGACATGGATATGATTGTTTCTTATTGGTTATGTTAATTCATATCTTTAATACTGGTTCTGCTCAGGTCTACATTATTGATTTTGGGCTAGCTAAGAAATATCGTGACACCTCGACTCATCAACACATTCCTTACAGGTCAGTTATTTCGAAGCATGAGTTAACTATTCCATATGCAGTGAAACTTGTTACCCTCTTCCTAGCTGTTTTCTAGCCGTCACAAATGGCGGTCTCTCTCTTTGTGACCCTGTTTCTTGTTTCAGCCTCCTCTATTTGTGCAACTCTACCTTAAATACATTGCAGGGAGAACAAGAATTTGACAGGAACTGCAAGATATGCTAGCATGAATACTCATCTTGGGATTGGTATGGTTACACATATAACCTATTTGGTTTTAGTGATTGCACTTGAAACATACAACTACTAATATCTAGTTGGTGAGTTAATACTTTTTCCATGTTATGCTATTTATGTGCTTTGTAGAACAAAGCCGCAGGGATGATCTGGAATCACTTGGATATGTTCTTATGTATTTTCTCAGAGGAAGGTGACACCTCAACTCTCTATCCAATTTCAGTTATCTGTATGCTACATGTAAATTTTGTGTGTGTTATGACCGTATGTTGGTTTAGTCTTCCTTGGCAGGGACTAAGAGCTGGAACTAAAAAGCAGAAGTACGAGAAGATCAGTGAAAAAAAGGTGTCAACTTCTATTGAGGTAAGCTTCGGTCGTGGTCGAAGTTCGAATTTATTTCCACTTAGGATCATTTCCTTTCTAACTGATTTGAATCTCGTTTGCATTTTGTAGGCTCTATGTCGAGGTTACCCTACCGAATTTGCATCCTATTTTCATTATTGCCGGTCATTGCGCTTTGACGACAAGCCAGATTATGCATACCTGAAAAGACTATTCCGTGATCTTTTCATTCGTGAAGGTTTGATTCGTGATGTACTATGTTCATTTTACTTATTCATTCTTGTTAGCCGTGCGAAATCTTTTAACAAGAATCATGGACTTTCTTATTCCAATCCAGGGTTCCAGTTTGACTATGTTTTTGACTGGACTATATTGAAATATCAACAGTCACAGATTGCTAATCCTCCTACTCGCGCAGTTGTAAGTCACTAGACCATTTTCTTCACTTAGGTGTTTCCAGGTAATTTCACTGACTGATGATCATTTATCTTATCTTCAGGGCCCCACTGCTGGACCTAGTGCTGGAATGCCACCTACTGGTGCAAATGCTGATAGACAACAAGGTTTTTTAGTTATCTTCCACCTCAAGCTTTTCTGCAATTGTTAGCCTTCTCATCTCTTGTGCTTATAAGGAATGCTTCTCTCATTTTAATTTTATTCGAGTAGGTGGGGGTGGAGAAGAAAGTAAACCTGGCTGGTCTTCAAGCGATCCTCGAAGGAGAACTTCCGGACCGATTCTAAGCTCCGCAACTTTATCCAAGCTAAAGAGCCCTCTCGTCAATGATGCCAAAGATGCTCCGGTATGAATGCCAGATGCAAAAAGTTCAGCACTCAACCCTCCAATACTAATGATTCATTCCACTCTAACATGGGATTTGTGCAGTTATCTGGCTCTAACCATATGCGAACTAGCTCCTCTACTAGAAGACCTGCAATATCAAGCACTCATGACTCTACACAAGCTGTACCTTCCACAGCAAGAAACAGCAACTCGAACAGTAAGAACTTGGAATCCACTCTTAGAGGCATCGAGAGCCTCCGGTTCAATAACGATGAGAGACTGCTTCACTAGGCCAAGTGAAAAAAGCCAATCTCAATCCCGAGAAAATGCTTTGCCCTTCGCTGTAAAGCTGAGATCTTTATACTCCTGGTGAATCGGACATGGAACGGTCGAACTCCCTTGGCCGCGGTCGTTATATTGTCGCTTGGTTGCTGCTAACCTTGTGCAAACAGATTATGGTATCTAATTCCGTCGATCGGTTTTTACTCTTCGAGTGGATTCTAGGGATCAATGATGGACCATCTGATGGAGCTCATGAATTCATGTATAGCAGTGAATCTTTTCTAGAGTACCTTTTATAGTTTTCAGATCCATAAAATGCGACCAAAAGAAAGAGCCAAGACTATTATTGCTGCTGCCGATGTACATCCTCTTAAGTTTGAACTGTACTCTACTGCTCAGGTGATCTCAACCTTCCTTTTCTCAAGGAGACCAGTGAATCTGACTTTTTTTTATGATTCAAAATGTGGCTGAAGTGCTTTCTTACTTCACATCTTAATGAGAAGCAAGTTTGGTTTTAATTGCTGTTTATCTTATAGTTGCCCTGACCCACCCTCCTTGGACAAACCTTGCGGAGGAACCCTTAAGGTTTTCGGGGCATTGGTTCTCACGAACGTTTGTGTTACTCAAGCCGATATTCTGGCTTCCGCTTCGTCCACAGCCGTTTCATCCAAATACTTAGTGGTCATTGATCTTTGGGAGTTGGAAGCTAATTTGCTGTTTGACTGCAATGTGCAAAGTTTCATCCAAATACTTAGTGGTCATTGATCTTTGGGAGTTGGAAGCTAATTTGCTGTTTGACTGCATTGTGCAAAGTTCATTGTGCGTGAAAGTTTATTGGCCAAGTACCTACTTCCATCAATGTAGCTCGACAGATGGATCATAATTCAGCCATGGATTGACATGCAAAAAAGCTCCTTAACCCATAATTATTCATCATTCTAGTTGTCATGCTCTGGTTTTGGGACAAGGACAGTTATGGAAAAGAGATGAAAAGGGCGTCGAATGAATATTCTTAGCTGGCCTTTCAAGCATGGCCGACAACCGCAAAAAATCTTCTCCATGTTCCAGAGGAAACCGTTGATTCTAATCTGTTAATGAAAGATCGAAACTTTTCCACAAACCCTAATCATTGATCTCTCAACCATATTAGTTTAATAAATGAATAAGGAAAATAGGGAATAAAGTAAGGACATTCTGCATTCTTGTTGAAGCACAGTGAAGAAACAAAACTCAACAATACAAGAAACCATGTAAAAGACTTAAAAAGAGTATTCCATTACTGGTTTCTTTCCTCTAGTAAGAAGGTGTACATAAATTATATCAAGAATGTATTTCGATTATTCAAATCCAAAGTAATTTCCTTCATTCCGACTGATTTGGCAGAAAGGGCTGCGCTTCAAATCCAGATTTGAAGATGAAATGACTCTCACTTCCATCCATGAACAACTTGATTGCAGGCATCTTTAATCCATCTGAAACTCTTCTTCAATGACCCTTTCATCTTGCCTTCCATTGCATAAGCTTTGTAGCTAACAACCCTCTTCTTCCTCTGGAGCTCCGGATCAAAATTCATCTTCCCCCAGCTTCTTGAACCAACAACTTCAACATGTTCTTGCTTCTTGGCCTTCACTTCTTCATTGGGTTGTTGTCTTGCTCCATGGCTTACACTGTAAGACCTCAGCCCTTGCATGTTTCTTGGCCCTGGTGGCGGCGGCTGGTTTTCGTAGGTGAAGTCGGTTGAGATCCTCCCATCTCTGCAGGACATGGATCTGAAATTCTCCATTGAAGGAAGGAGGAGGAGGAGAAAGGGGGAAAATAGAGAAACTTGTAATGTGGGATGGAGGGGAAAAAAGTGGTATATGATATATTGACTATAGAGATTAGAGAGAGACCCTTTTGAATAAATAGAAAAAGATAATAGTTAGTTTTTTTTTTTAGTGCTTGGGGGTTTGTGTATGGAGGTTTATTAAAACTTTGGTAATGTACTTTAGTATCATGGAGTTTGTGAGATGATGAGTGAGATTGATTCATATGCACTACTTGTTTGTTGGAAGATTTGGATGATTAAGGAAACAAAACAAAACAAATAATTAAGAGCTGGAAATTTATGGTTAAAGAAATGGGCAATGGGGCATGTGCCACTTGGGATCATACTCAGACTTGACTGTTCAAAGATTTGTATTGATAATAATAAAGAACAGGTCATTTGATAGATTGTTTTAGTCCCATGAGGGCAAGAATTGGCCTTACTAGGTTTTGGTTCGGAAAATAAATGGAGAAATTTGAAAAGAAGAAAGTTGGTAGATACAAGAATATTTCTGATAGTTGTGAGAAGCTAAATTTTTAGATACAAATCGCAATGGAATGATCAAATCAAAGAATAAAATTTTGAAAGGTGAATCAAATAATTTGCTTGTGGAACAAGATACTAGTAATGTAAGTAATTGATCCTATTCCTCATCAATAAGTGTCCATGATTTGATGGATAAGGCGCTTTACTAGATACAAGTCACAACGAATGGACCAATGAGAATGAATCCACGAGAGGTGGATGGAATGGTTTGGTTGTAGAATAGGGAATGAGTATTTAAAAACGTGGTCTTATTTATTAACAATAAGCGCCCATGGCCTAATGGATAAGGCGCTTGACTTCTAATCAAGCGATTGTGGGTTCGAGTCCCACTGGGCGTGTTTTTTTCGTTTTTTTTTTTTTTTATTTTTGCCAGCATTTCAGAACACTTGACTTTAACAGAGCTGAAAGGGTGTTCAAATCATATTTTGCTCGAGACCGTAATACTCAAGTCATAATATAATATCCAGTTGGAGTGGTGCCCACGATAAAACAGTAACTAAGATCAAATATTCAGATCATTGATTACAATAAGGGTGAATGAGTATTGAATCTAAGTACTCTAACCTTGCTGCATTAACTAATAGAGTGCCTTAATTACATTTACCCAAACCATGATAAAGGACTAGATTCCACCAGAAAGCAGAAGCTAAGGAGCAACACTGCAAAAATACCTCACAAAAGTATATTATATATGTATGACCCCCCAAAAAAACACTAAACAAAACCCTTTTCAGCTAGTGCACTTGACCCATCATCATCATCATCATCTGATTCAAACAGTCAGATCTCCTTTAGAACATTTAAGAGTAAGACTAGAAATTAAAAAAAAAATAAAACAGACTCAAAAGAAGAGAAGACAGCAACAAGTTAAAAACAGTGCTTGCAGAAACAACAGAAAAGGCAAGAAACCTCTTCTCTTCCTTCTCAACGCACCACCAAAAAATCTCCACTCTTACTCGCTTCACAGGAGATCAGCAACATTGGAAGGCAGCTCCTCGATCATAACATTGTAGAACTTCTGGATGTCAAACAGCATCCTCTCATCGTCCTTCGTCACAAAGTTAATGGCAACACCCTTCCTCCCAAACCTTCCACCTCTTCCGATACGATGGAGGTAGTTCTCTGGTTGAGTCGGCAGATCATAGTTAATGACGAGAGACACTTGTTGTACGTCAATACCACGAGCCAGGAGATCAGTGGTGATCAGGACACGTGAAGATCCCGACCGGAACTCCCTCATGATGATGTCACGGGTGTTCTGGTCCATGTCACCGTGAGTCGCTGAGACGGTGTGGTCGCGGGCTCTCATCTTATCAGTTAGCCAGTCAACCTTTCGTCTTGTATTAACGAAAATGACGCTTTGGGTGATTGCTAGGGTTTCATAGAGATCACAGAGGGTTTCGAGCTTCCAGTCTTCCTTCTCGACATTGACATAGAACTGCTTGATACCTTCCAAAGTCAGCTCATCACGTTTGACTAAGATCCTGACTGGCTTGTTCATGAACTTCCTGGTGATCTCAAGAGCCTCGGGGGGCATGGTGGCGGAGAAGACGCCTATCTGGACATTGGCAGGAAGCAACTGGAAGATATCATAGATCTGGAAACCAGCCAATAAAACAAAGTCAGTTGAGAAGCTGAATAGATAAAGAGAAAAACAGACTCGGCAAATAGGTTGGCTTGGCAGGTTAGCTTGATATTTGCCACCTCTAATCAAAAGAAATCATAGGAGGCTACAGATATTTCAGAAACTGAACCTGATCCTTGAAACCACGTGAAAGCATTTCATCAGCTTCATCAAGAACAAACATCTTGATATAATCTGGACGAAGGGACTGCCTCCTCAACATGTCAAATACACGACCAGGAGTACCAACAACAACATGAACACCAGCTTGGAGAATGCGTTGGTCCTCACGAACACTGGTCCCACCTACACAAGCATGGACCTTCACCCCAAGATAATCTCCAAGTGCTCTCATGACCTTCTCAATCTGTTGAGCAAGTTCCCTAGTGGGAGCCAGGACGAGAGCTTGACACTGAACTATATTATAATCGAGCTGCTGCAGAATTCCAGAGCAAAAAGTTGCTGTTTTCCCAGTTCCTGACTGAGCCTGCTGAATGACGTCAAGTCCCCTGCAGAAAGGGACAATACCCCTCTGTTGGATTGCAGATGGCTTCTCGAAACCTGAATTATAAGATTGGGAATGGAAAATCAGACTCATCAAATAACATTATTTGGGAATCCACTCGGCTTATATTTCCACAGGAGTGCACAACTTACCATAAGCATAGATACCCCTAAGCAAGTTTTCTTGCAATCCCATTGCATCAAAACTTTCATAGACTTCGTCATAGGGAGTGAAGAAATCTTGAGCATCACTAGAGAGCCTGAAAGATTTTTTAGAAAGGATATTATGCCATCAGGCTGACATCACAAGCAAGACTAGGGACCACGTTATTATCCTCAATCTCCAGGCTGAAAATAATACACAGAACTTACAGATCGGTCATCTTCTTGTCAAATTGACGAGCATCAAACTGCGAGCCTTCTGGTGCCTCACCTGCCATAACTGCAAAATACCAAACTACTTTTGTTACTCGCATACCCAAGTGAAATGACAACAGCAGGGGTCATAGCAAATAACAAGTATAACCGAAGCAGGGACCAGTGCAAAATGAGCAATTCCAGGTTCCAAACTACTGCAGAACCTCCAACACACATACTTTATTGTGAAACACCCTAGAGCAGGAAGAGCAGAAATTCCAAGTGTCACAGAAGAGCCAAACTTGTAAGACAAGTAACATGAGGATTAGAAGCATTAAACTTCCGAGTCTATATCTAGAGAAGCTGAGCATAGGGGGGAACATCCATCTGATACAGAAGAAAAGGCAAGGTGCAACACCATAGACTGCTTTACCTGCTTCTCTAGATTATCAAACCAACGAAATACCTACCACCACACATAAAAGTCATGATCATTCAGAACGCTATTCAGACACGAACCAACCACCTCATGCCACGGTACATCATTACATCTTCTCCAAATATCCAGCTACCAAGCCTCAGACAGTTATAGTTCAGAACAGTTATCGAAGGCCACATCAAGCCAGCTAACGAGGAAGTCCTGTGATTACATTAACATCATCATCTCACTACCAGTTCAAGTATCAGAACGTTACATGAACAGATCAACCACAGATCGGAGAGAACACCGTATCTAAATCCAAATCAAGCTCAGGAGGTCACAACCCTAAGCCACCATCCACAATCCTATTTTGCTTCGGAAAATTCAACACCCACAAAAGCAGGAAGCATTCGGACAATGAAAATCCGATCTTTCTCAGCGATCTCCCCATCAACAAGTCAACCCAGAACTCCATACAACGATCAGAACCGAGAGAGTGCAGCACAAGAAACGCAGAGAGCAAAAAAGCGCAGCGTCATTGAAGCAGAATAAGGAAGCGCGCCGAACTGTTCTTACCTACAAGAGGAGTGTTGATGATTGAGAAGAGAGCTAAACGTGATTTGGCGAGAGAGTGAGAGAAGTGGCCAGACGAAAGCGAAACAGTATACTTCTGATGACAAAATTAGGGTTTTCTGAATTCCAAACTCCTCGGATCTGCGCCGTGGAGTTTGTGGAGAGAGACGAAGCGATTCAGTGCTTTATACTTTATAGTGTAACTGTGCCTTTCTCATCAATCCTAGCCCAAACAAAAAAAAAGGAAAAACAGGACTTCCTATTTACGGATTTGCCCTTGGACTTCCCTGTACTTTTTTCAATTGTTTATTCTCCCTCCTGCGGAGAAAGTTGCAAAAATTCCTATTCTCACAAGGAATGTTGAGATTGTGTTGTTTACTTGTTTTCAAAAGAAATGTTTGAGATTCTTATAAAAAAAATGTTGAGATTGTGTTTAATAAGCTTTGAATCCTAACTTTTGTTGTTAATGGCTGATTACATCAATCGCTTAGCTTATATGTGATAGTTTGACTCAACTCAATAATATTGAAGTTTAATCAGTTTAGTTATCATGTTTATATTGAGTCGTTATTAATCTATCACACCTCTCGGCTTAATGTTCATATGAGAACTAATTTGTCTTTGGGATTAGTCGGATGGCTTATGCATTGTGAGAACGTCTACCGCGACATTCTGGTTTAGGACTAGGTAGAGCCACGTTATTGGCAGGGAAAATTATAGACTCACTCAACTCTCAAAATTACGTAAAATTAAATGTAAATTCTGCAATAAATTGAGAAAATGTAGTAGTTGATAAGGCTTTAGCCTTCCCTCGCTAGTTCAAATTCTTTGGGCGTAAAATTTTTAGCCCCCTTGTTGAGATTTCTGGCTCCACCACTGGGACCGAGAAAAGTCTTTCACTTTGGGTAGATAAATATATCCTTCGTGAAAAAGGATTATGCCTTTACAACTAGGGTGAACATGAGTGGTTTTATGCAGATTTGGGTGGGTTTGGAGCCACCCACTACGTGAGAGGTGAAGGAGAAAATGACTCACACCTACAGGTGTCAATCGGGCGGGTTCGGGTCGGGTTCAATAGGGCTTCGGGTTCACCGGGCTTCAGGTTCATTGGGTTCGGGTTCAATTGGGTCGGGTTCAATAGGTTTACGGGTCCATCGAGTTACGGGTCCACCGGGTTACAGGTCCATCGGGTTGAGGGTTCATCGGTTGCTGATCAATCGGGTTACGGGTTCATCGGTTGCGGATCAATCGGGTTACGGGCGGATCGGGTTACGGGTTGTTTGGGTCAGCGCATTGTGTTCTTTACTCTTTACTCGTTACAACTTACACTTCGGGGTCGTTTGGAAGTTGCGATTGTTAAATAGATGTATTGTTGAGAATGCATGTATAATATTATACATGTATTGTCGAATTTGATGCATTGAAGAATACAACGTTTGGTATGTGTGATTGTTTCTGTCGCATCAGCTAAAATCTGAGACAAAACAATCTCAACTCAACTATCTCAACAATCACAACTAAAAGTTGAGATATAACAATCACTCAAAATGAGTGATAGTTTCTGTCACATCACAGAAACAATGGATTGTTTCTGCTAAAAAAAAAACGATGCATTGTAAACAATACATGCATAATGACAATCTCAACAAAACAATCGCAACTTCCAAACGACCCTTCATTTATTACACTAAATTTCAAACATTTTTCACAATTTGTAGTCAATTTGTTTCTACCTCGTATTCATATATGTACTTATAAAAGATTTTTTTTTTGTATAAGTACTTATAAAAGTTTATTTTTTTGGTCAAAGTGCAACATTAATTTTGTATTCTTGTACATAATTAAGTTATTGCAATCGTATGACTTAACATACCAAAGCCCGACAAGATTATCTTGTGTGGTATACACTGAAACAAAATTGGGTGCATGAGTCGCCAGCACTACCATCCTGCTCTAGGTCAACCACCTGGTAAGCAAAAGGTAAGAAGACTTATAGGGCGACGCTTGAGGGATATGCAGTTCGTGCAACAAATCACCCGTCTTGAAGTCGACCAATGCAGCACAGAGACCATCCTTAAATGGATAGTCCCGATCAAGCATTGCATAAACGACCACAAAAAAGTCTTTCCCTTCCTTCATTAACCTTGACGACAATGTTTTGGCACCTGAAGGAAACCGATGCGTGCCCAGTTCCCACTTTAGAGTGTCAACGTACGGCCACCTTACTCTTGAAGAAGCGAGAGCGGGTGGCGTACTCGTCAAAGGGAGGCGCAGGAAGTGAATTCCAATGGGGGTTGCCATTATCATCCAGTGCCAAAACCTGGAAGCAGTTTCCAGAGTCTTTCGGGGATCCGTGTATTATTCGGCAGCAGTGATCTCCGTACACTTTGCCCTTGATCTCTGCAACAATTGGAGACGGCATAGGGAGAGGCAAAGGAAGCTTATCGAGATGGTGGAGGGTATTGGTATCGGGATTGAATTCATAGAAATTGTCACTTGATTTCTTGCTCGACTTGAGGAACTCATAAGGTAATGCACAAACCTCTGGCCCCCAAGGTTTGCCCTCTGCAGTTTCTCCGCCGACCAAGTATGCTTTGCCATTGAACTTGAAGAAGCCGTTCCCGATTGGGAAACCGGGATCGGCGTCGAGGAAATCCCTCTCACAAACAACCTTCGGTGCTAAAACCTCAAGTCCACCGCGTTCACCTACAACCGCTGGCTTACCCTCGAAAGCCTTAAACCCCCAAATCCAACTGCCATACTTATACTTCATGTACAGGTTCTTACCTCTCCACTTCTTATCCGTCGCCGCCGCTGGAAACTTGTTCCTTTCTGCCTCCGTCTTTGAGGATTCCCCGGTGACGCTCATCGTAATCAGCAGGAAAATGGAAGCCTTTGATTTCTATCGCTATTCCGATTGCGATTCAGCTAACCCTAACGGCCTAACCCCAATCATATATAGTAGAGAGAGCGGTTGGCTGGATAGTGAACGCCATGTAATTATACTGGACCGGTCTTCTATCTGGGCTTTCTATCGAGAGCTCCTGCCCAGAGGGCCTGGTAACTGCGGGGAATGTTAATCTGCTAACTTGAAGATTCGTTAGCAGATACTAACTGATATTCAAAATACATGAACTAGTATCCAAGTACTAAAGTATCTAGAGAGCACAGACTAGTATTTAAAGTTTGCTAACTAATATCCACCATGAATCAACTATTATCCCAAATTCACAAACTAATATCTAGACAACACAAAATAGTATCCATCAGCACATAATTAGTATCCAGATAACGCATAAGAGTATCCAAATAACACATAAGAGTATCCATATTGAATACTAGATGGTTGATTGTGGATATTAGTTGGTATCTGCTATCTGAATACTAGTTTGAAATGTTTTGAATACTAGTCTGTGCTATCTAGATACTCAACAGACTTGGATATTAGTTCATACATTTTGGATATTAGTTAGTATTTAACGAATCTTCAAATTAGCAGAATAACTAGTCTGGATAACTGCGCATCGGCAGAGCTCTGTCGTATAGCAAAAAAAAGTTGTGTCTCTGCAGTCGATGTTCTTGTCCTCGGTAAAATGCCATGTTGTTGTTTAAAGTGTGGATCTCGAGACTATTTGAATGATCTAAAACGAATTGTTTGAGAGATATTTCTATAAATATCACTATTTACAAAAAAAATTACAAAAATACCACCTAATCCAAATAATTTCCAGTTATACCGCCTTTTAATTAAGAACTGCCGCCAGGGGAGGCGTTTTCAAAGCAAACCGCGCTAGGAAGGAGCGGTTTTAGTTTTGGGCAATAAACCGCTCTACCCATGCGCGGTTTGATGGCTGCCCTAGGTCAAAATATAAGAAACCGCTCCTCCAGGGTCCGGTTTGTGAAAACCACCCTTGGGAGGAACAGTTTGTTATGTTGACACCAAAATCGCCCTTGGGGGAAGCGGTTTGTGTGTTTTCCCCACTTTCCCGACAGGAAAACAGTCGGCATGCAGGGGACTGCAAGGGGTGGGGAAGGTGTTTTCTGAAAACCGCTTGGGGGGCGGTTTTCATGGAAATTTCTGCTATAAAAGGCTGCTCCGGAAAACTCAGCACTTCACCTCTCTTCCCTCTTCCTACTCTTCTTTAAGTTTTTGTTTTAGCGATTTGTGTTTTATATTATAGCGATTAACGTTACGTTGTAAGTTTGTTTTGTATTACTTGTTATTGTAAGTTTGCTTTGCGATTAACATTGAAAAAATTTATGGTATTAATTAAGTTACCGTTTTATTGCAGATGGCATTCCAAAAGTTCATACTTGGGTTACGGTGGAATGGTTATACGGAAGAGACCGAAAAGGGAGTACATTACGTCGATGGCAATTTTCTAAAAGTGAAGGTTGCTACGAAACCGAACCTTGAAGATCTCCATCGAATTTGTACTGAGGTTACTTGCATGGGTGGCACGAGGAGAGTTGACCGTATGGTGTATCGATACAGACAATCCGGGGCGTTGTGGCATGAGGAATTCCTCATAACCACTCAGGCAGAAGTAGATTCCATGGTTGAATTTTTTTTACCAACAATAGCATTTCCAAAGAAGAGACGTTCGTTTACATCGAGCCGGTCGCACGCGCTGGAGGTCATTATGGAGAAGGCCAAACATCTGGTATCAACGGTGGAGGGGGATTATATGAAGATCATCCGTACCAAATCTACCATGATCGTCATTCCTACAATGAGTATCAAGAAGGAGAAACCCAATGATACACTAACAACCAAGATCATGCCGATGAGGTAAACACGTGCATAGATTTCCTTATGTTCCTCATCACTTTCCTTTGTGAGGAGAAAGCCATCTTGAGCAAGGTCGCGCTTCTTCTTGATCTCGTTCGTCAACCAAGTGATGGATACTTGGCGGCTCCTCATTGGTGGAAGACCATCTTCCTCGTCATCTCCTTCTCCCTTTGCAGGCACAAACAAACCCAAGGCGGTCCATATCAAATACTGCCATCCATTCATCTCGTCAACATATGAGGGTGGTGGGTGATCGTCCACACAAACGACATTGCCATCAATGCGCAAAGGTTAGAATGGCGATGTCCTTCAGTGTGATGGTGCACTCGCCTTCAGAGAAGTTGAAGCAATGTGACTCGGATCACCATCTCTCCACCAACGATGTGATGAGCTGGCGGTGGATCTTGACTCCTACGAAATATCTAATCGAATCCAACCTTTCCCTTCTTAGATGGGGCAAGATGACGTCGTTCCATGGGAGCACAGCGCTGGAACTCCTAGAGCGGACTATACGGTGTGCATCCTAGCGAATAAATTTACTTTCGCTATAAGTTTCTGATTTATAAATATATATAAATCTATTTTAACAAACACTATAGTCTTAACAAAATCAAGGTTTTTTTCACAATGTATAAATAATTTACTAAAAAACATATTAAGTTAACTAAAATAAATGAATAGCATTTTGAAACATTTCATAAAATTAATTTTGTACACAAAATTATACTAGATTATATTATTTTTTAAATTGCATTGGTTGCTTTCAGTAATTTAAACAATACGAGTACACTCGTTAGACTCTTAAAAGAGGTATACATATTCTTAGAAACACATCTTTTTATACAGAAAAAGGGGGGATCCGAGGATCTCTTAGAACCGATTTTCCCAAGAAATGGGAGGATCATGATGATCGCTTAAGACCCCCTTTCCTTAGGCATGCATCTCTTTATGAAGAGTCTAAGGGGTCGTTTGAAAGTTGCGAATGTTAAATCATTGCATTGTAATGAATCACCATAATATAAATGCATGTATTGATACAATGGATGTATTTTAACAATACATTGTTTGGTTGTTGAGATTCTACTTTATGCATTGATTTACATAAAATTACTTTGATGGGGAAATGTCACATGTACTCTCAACTTTTATAATAAGACAAAAACTGTTAGGGATATAAATGAAAAGAAAAAGTTGACACAAATCTAAAACCAACAATCACATCAATCTCAACTTTTAGTTGAGATTGTATAATGCATCATTTTTTGTAATTGTTGGTGGGACTTACCTAAAACAATGCATGCATTGTTTTACACTTTGACACTTCCAAACTTTGTATTGTGCACAATACATGGATTCAACAAACACAAACCTAAGTAAGTGGCACATTGTATTGATTTAAATTATTGAAAACAATTAATATGATTAACAATTAACAAATTTATTTACAAACCACTAACTTACGTTAACAAAATAAAAAGATATACTTATGAGAAATTATAAGTACCTCGTGATCGTTCCACACATCCCTTGAACGATGATTTGCTTGATCGTATAACACGGTTGGATCAATGGGTCCTTGATCGACATAATATCTTTGATTGTAGATATCAACGTCCTCCCCAACCTATGATAGCATAACAACAATATAAATTAATTAGTATATAGATTAAATAAAATCATTATAACAACAACAAAAACAAGAGCAAAATGAGTATGTACCGCTTGATAGTCATCCATATAAATACCCTCCTCTTTGATAAAATCGGCCATATTTTCAGGAACCAGACAGAGATTCGACGGGTTTTGAAAGAAAAAACTCGAAAATGTTTTCTGATGGTAGTTCGAACTTAGTCGCAACCAACATACCACTATTTCCTAGTTTTTTGGGTGGAGAGGGGATGTGATGAGAACTAATCTTAAAGAGAGAGAGGAGAATGGGTTTTGGTGTGAAAAAAAGGGGAGGGGAAGAGAGGTTTATATAGCTTTCAAACCTTGGGGTGGGAGGGCGGTTTTGTAATTTTTCCAACCAAAAACCGTGTCCGCCACCCGCAGTTTTCGTTTCCCTTGGTGGAACCGCTCCCTCCAACGGCGGTTATCAATCCGTGACGCGAACTGCTGCGTTGGCGCGCGGTCTGCCGTCAGAACACCTCCTAATCCGACGGTCATTAAGACCGCCTCTTCCCTAGGAGACTCCGCGAAACCCTAGCACAAACCGCACCCTTACAGCTCGGTTCCGGCTTAAACTGTCTCTCAAGACGGCAGTTTTTAAGAAATAGTGGTAGAAGTGTAAATTATTTGATTTAGGTGGTATTTTTGTAATTTTTTTAAACAATGGTATTTTTTGATTTTTCCATTGTTTGATGCCATAAAAAGTGTCTGGTGAAGTGTGAAGTATGAAAGAGTTCTCTTTATTATTAATAGCTTATAATCCGGTCCGTTAGCCAGAAAATTCATTTTTCATTATTTATATTTTTATGTTACGTTTAAGACTATCAGTCTGTTTAATTTTACTAACAATCTTTCGATTGAGATAATACATAAAAAAATATATAGGTCGAATATTTGCAGAAATATCATCTTCTTCATCATCATTTAAGAATACAAAATATAAAAATGTATAATTGATCCCATTCATAATGATAATTAAGTCTTCGATAAAATGCTATTGGTTAGTTGATTGTCAAGAAAGATAAAGTATAAAAGCTCACTGAAATTCCACACGAATCATAGATAGTTTGAAACTAAACCTTAAAACTCACAATCCTACAAAAAGGGTTCAATGCTCTCTTTCTATGAACAATATTCCACTAATAAAAAAATGGAGAGTTGTTAATTCAAGTCAACTATATACTCAATTAAGTGGGGTCCATCAAAACTTGAGAGCAAACGCCAAAATTAGGTTACCTCCAATATACTAATAGACTCAACCAAAGTAATAAAGAACAAAATAACACTCCTTATCTATCAGTTTCAATAGGTTGAATAAAGAATCGGCCGACCTACTTCAGTAAGTCAATCAATGATTCCTCATTTTAAGATAGAAATAGGTTGTGATAGATGCAAAAACCATAAACCTAAATATCCAATAGCCACCTCTCTCCTCGTTGTACAATCGGATTTTTATCCACTCTATCTACAATCTCAAGAGGCATATGTATCAACCAAAAATTCAATTTCTAATCCTCCTTCTGCAACTCAATTTATCAACTCTTTTCTATTCACCATGGATTGATATCAGAGTTGAAATCTTCTACTTGCCCGGCTTAAATCCCCAACAATAAAATTGTAGTGCCGAGAGATACCGAAAGATTGATTTTCAATGGCGGCCTAGTATTGTGAAGTGAAACGGGCGCAAACTATTGCACGATTGATTGAATTTTGGAGGAAGTTAGAAAGAGATAAAAACAAAGATAAAAAAGTATTAAATTTAGATATAAATTGAAAAATTCAAGGACACAACACGTAGTAGTAGAATTAGTTTCTTCCATGTTAGCCATCTACCAATTTACCTTTAGCGAAAATTAAGGAGAGAGCGGTAATTTTAGAATTAAGAAAACTACATGAAACTCTGCTATGAAAATTGCAGTATCAAGCACCATAAAAATACATACGTAGACTTAGCAGGTTTCTTATCATGATGGAAAAGTCCTTCGATTTTAAGAGTTTCACTTCGTGTATGTTTTGTATTAAAAAAGATACAACGAATTTTTTTAGTGTAATTGGTTGTGATTGTTGTCTTTGTTTGAAGAGACCCGGGTTCAGATCCTAATATTGACATATTTTTATATGAAAGAAATAATTAATTGTAAAGACAAAAATGCCCTTCCTAATTTCACTCTCGTTGCAAGAAATTTGAAATAGAGAAAAGTAACAAAACTCTGTCATATATTATTGGAGGATTTATATTTTTATGTTACGTTTAAATCTATTAACTTGTTTAATTTTATTGATAATCCTACGATTGAGATGATACATAAAGAAAAAATATATAGATCGAACTTTCAGAGAAATATCATCATAATTTAAGAATATAAAATATAAAAATGTATTATTGATCCCATTTTCATAATGATAATTGAGCCCTGTTAAAATGCTACTAATTAGTTGATTGTTATTAAAGATAGAGTATAAAAGCTTCTCACACGACCCATACATAGTTTGAAATTGAATCTGAAACCTCACAATCCGACATAAAGGATTCAATACTCTCCTTTTATGAACAACGTGTCGCCACTAAGCAAAAAGAATTGGAGAGTTGTTGATTCAAGTCAACTATATACTAACAACTCACTTGTGAGGGGACCATCAAAATTTGAGAGCAAATGTCAAAATTAAGGTTACCTACAATATACTAATAGAATCGATCAAAGTAATAATGCACAAAATTAGACACTCCTTATCTATCAGTTCCAGTAGGTTGAATAAAGAACCGAACTACTTCAGTAAATCAATCAATGATTCCTCGTTTTAGGGTAGAAATAGGTTATGGTAGCTACAAAAACCATAAATCTAAAGATCCAATAGTCACCAATCTCCGTCGAACTACCAAATTTTTATCAACTCTATATTCAATCTCAAGAGACATATGTTTCAACGAAAAATTCACTTCCTTCTGCAACTTAGACGGACCTTCTTTGTGACCCTCAATTTCACTTCCAATTGGGTTCTTGTCAACTCGCTCTTCAACTTCTCAATCCTCTTCTTGTGTTTTCCCAACCCATCTTCCTCAGTGGGAGTTGTAATAAGTTCGCTAAAGCCAACACTCATCTCCCCCTTGTCTTGCTTCACCTGCTTTAGTCCACTTCCATGCCCTTCGATACCCTCTCCATTTTCATTAATATTCTCATCATCTCTCATTTTCCTCTCTTCAACTGCTCCGATTTCTCTTCCATGTCTTTCAATACCCTCCTCAATTCGATCACTATCCTCACCAACTCTTTCTTCTATGCCTTCACCTGTTGCGGTTGAACTTTACCTGCTACCAAAATTCCCCCGCCACTTCTATTCCCAAACTCAATCCCAACTCTTCTACTCTAAGTTCAACACCCCCAACTTCTAGAGTTTTGCATGAAAGGTTAATTTTAGCAATCATTATGGTTTGCAATTAGATTAATGGATACTAAAAACATCAACAAAATCAACAATGTCTAACTAATCTAAAAACAATATCAAAATTTGATTGGTGAGCTGGACCATAAGAATTAAAATTAATGAGGATAATATTGTTGCGGAGAACATTAGCTATGACAAAATCAAACATGAGCAAAAATATTATAATTGAAAGAAAACTTTTTTCTAATTGTGATATAGTTTTATTATTTCAATACCCAAACAACCAATAAAGTAAACAACCCACGTTCTACACAAACATCTCTTTTGGTTTCAAACAAATCTAGCACCCAAACTATCGTATTTTATAAATCAATCACAAACAATAAACTTAGATAAATCGGGGAGGAAATAATAACCTACCAGTGCAATTTGATGAACCTTCTATGAAGATAGAAAACTCGTTGAAGTTGAAACCTGAGAACAGAAAGAGGATCAATGACGCAAGAGACCCACTGAGTTTGAAACATCGTATAAGGAAATAGGATCAAGAGAAATAGATCTTCTGCATGTTTTGCTCAAGACAACGTGAAAATAAGGTCGTTTTGTTATTAACCAGAAAGATAAAACCATGAGACATAGAGAAGAAAGGAATGGCTTACATATGCAAAGAGATTAACCTTGGATGAAGACCGAAAACCTATTGAAGGTAAATGCCTAGTATAGGAAAAGAAGTGAAGGGTGAAGATATAACTGATCAAACATTGTCTTCAGCAATAGAAGCATCAATGTAGTTCTTCTGGTAGTTCATCGAGGAGAGACAAAACCATTGGGCGATGTTAGTGCTGAGGAATTGAGCGAGATAGTTAAGGTCGGACCATAGCTACTTGATTGAACTCCATTCTATTCGCAATAGATTGATATCAGAGTTGAAATATTTTACTTGCCCAATTTAAATCCTCAACAATAAAACTGCAGTGCCAAGAGATACTAGAAGATTGGTTTTCAAAGGCACCTTTGTACTGGGAAGTGAAAGGGGTGCAAACCATTGCACGATGGCAGGGAATTTCGAAGGAAGTTAGAAAGACATAAAAACATAGATAAAAAGCACAATTCTTGAATTTAAATTGAAAAATGCAAGGACACAACACGTCGTAAAATAAATATTTTTTCCATATTACCCAATTACCAATTTACGTTTAGCGAAAATTAAGGAGAGCAAGATTTTAAAATGGAGAAAATTACATGAAACTCTACTATGAAAATTGAAGTATCAAACACTATCAAAATACATACAGTAGACTTATTTGACTTGTTAATCATGATGGAAAAGTCACCACTTTCCAAAATTTAACTCGTGTATATTTTGTATTAAAAAATACAACAAATTCGGTTAGTATAATTGGTTATGTTTGTTGTCTTTATTTGAGGAGATCTGGGTTCAAATACTGATATTTACTTTCATTTTCATTGCAGAAAATTTGAAATGAAGAAAAGTATACAAAAGTCAATAATATATTATTGGAAGATTAAAATAATTAAACCACAAGTAAAAAATTGTTCATTACGATAATTTCGCTTAATCGTCTATCTGGGCTTTGCCTTGGCCGGCCAACTGAGGCCCATACCATTACCATTAATAAACACTTGAGTAATACTAATATGCGTTGGGTAATCCAAGTCAATGCAGGGGTTAATGACAGAAATATTGTTTTTTTTAATTTACCACGAATATGGCCAATTAAAAACTATTGACAAAGATATTGTGTTTTAGAGATAAGAATCGGCGGGTACACCTGAGACTCAGGCGCTGCCGCTTAAGCTTGGTTTTTGGACCGTTTTATTAGACTCAGGCGGTGGCGCTCGAGACTCAGGCGGCGGCGCCCGAGACTGAAGCGAGTAGGCGGGAAATCAAGACTCCGGCGGTGGCGCCCGAGACTGAGGCGAGTAGGTGGATTGGCCACCCACCCTATAAAACCCCGACAGACTTTTCGTTTCAGATTCACACCACAAAAAAAACCGTCCAAAATAGAGGAGAGAGCTCTGGTTGCTGCTGCAAAAATGGCTAATAGGTAAGAGACACATTTATTTTTGTAATTATATTATTCAAATGCTATTATGATTGTGTTTAGTTTTTAATTAGTGAGTTTGTTTTTTTGTAGTGATTTTTAAGAAGATTTGAACTAGTTGTTCGGTGGAAATCGGAGAAAGTAGAGGATAATTTGGGCGTCAAATTCGTTGGTGGTAGTAGTTTTCAGTTGACGGTTCCATCCAGAGTCACATATCACAAACTTTGTGAGACTCTAATTCCGAGAATACGGCGCAGAGACGAAGCAGTAAAAGATAGTGATGTGATCACAGGTTTCACTTACCGTCTTCCAGAATGGCAGAATGATGTTTTATTTCATTATGCGTTACCTATTATGGATGATGATAGCTTGGATGTGCTTTGGAATTTTATGGCACAAAATCCTTATTGTTTGGGTGCTGAGATACATGTTGAGCTCAGTGATGATCAGGGTGGAGAGGAAGAAGATGATACATGGAGCGTGCCATCCGATCATGACTATGATCACAGTGATTACGGAGAGGAGGAAGATGAGGAGGAGGAGGAGGAGGAGGAGGAGGAGGAGGAGGAAGGAGAGCAGCTTAATTATCCTCCATATTTTTACTTGCAGGGCAATGAAGAGGACGAAGAATTTGCACTTGCTGATTCATATGGCGTAATTCCAATGCCTATTGTTGATAGTTTTGAAGGAGAATTCTACAAGGGGCAGATATTTCACTCGAAACAAGCTGCACAGATGGCGATTAAACACCACGCACTACAACGCAACTTTCAATATGGCGTGGTGGAGTCGTCACCTTCAATATGGAAGGTCAGATGCTTGAGGCACAAGGATGACAATTGTCCTTGGATGGTGCGGTTTGGATGTCGAGATGTTGGGGGCGAATGGACTGTGAGAAAAGCTGAGTTGGTGCATCCTTGTAGCAGTACGACTCAACCGACGGATCATCGCCATCTTGATGTCGACATGATATCTGAGGCCATCAAACATTTGGTACGTGCCCAACCAAATCTGAGTGTTCTGACTGTTCAAGCCGAGTTGAAAGATAAGTTTAATATGCAAGTTACTTACAAGAAGGCTTGGTATGGGAAACAAAGAGCATTGGAGAAGTTGCATGGAAATTGGGAAGAATCCTACGATTTTTTGCAAACATTCTTGCGGGTGGTCAAGAGAAAAATGCCAACATCGGTGATTGATTGGGTAACAGTTCCTTCGACTCAACCCGGTCATTTAATATTTCAGCGAGTATTCTGGGCTTATGGACCTTGTATAGATGGATTCAAGAATTGTCCAGGCGTCATAGTTGTGGATGGAACATTTATTACTGGGAAGTATAAAGGAGTGCTCCTCATGGCGAGCTCATTTGATGGCCGGAGGAAGATTTTTCCAATTGCATTTGCCATAGTGGAGAGCGAGAATACTGAGAGTTGGCCATGGTTCATGAGGAAGGTTCAGGGTTTGACTGATCGAAATGATGTATGCATCATCTCAGATAGACATGCAGGACTCTATGAAGCCATGAATAACATCGGAAGAGGTTGGGAGTGGAGGTGGTGCATGCGACACTATACAAGCAATTTGCAAAGGAAGACTCGAAGCAAAATTATGTATAATCAACTATTTCGAGTCGGTAAGCTTTCTTCATTTAATTTTGTTATTTGTTTTCGTGTAATTTTGTCATGAATTTATCTAACACGTGTTGTGGTTTATTTTGTTAGCCGGAGAAAAACGGTTGGAGAAGTTTGATCGTCAAGTTGAGCAATTTAAGAAGGTGGCCGCTGATAGAAATATTTCATGTGATAACTGGGTGGATCAACATCAGATTCGTTGGAGTTTAGCACATGATAACTACAATGGTGGGGGTCGTTGGTCTATCCTGACATCCAACATGGCAGAAAGCGTCAATGGTATTTTCAAAGGTATTCATGCACTTCTGATAGCTTCTCTTGTGCAGCATACCTATTGGCGATTGGTGGAGAAATTCGATAAGTATAGGTTGGAGACAGGAGCAGAAATTAGAAGTGGCGGTTCACAGTACTCCACCAAGTGCGAAGAGCTGATGAAGTACAGGTCACAAAAGGCAATTGGACATTCTGTGACAGCTCTTGATCGAGGTCAAGGCATCTATGTAGTTCAGACTCCTCCCAACAATTTCAACATGACAGGGTCAAACACACTCACAGTTCACTTTGACGATCAAAACCGGGCAGGATTTTGCACTTGTGGTAAATTTCAAGGAAATAAAATTCCTTGCTCTCATGCCATTGCAGCTTGCAACCGAATGGGGGCTAATGCGTATAGGTTTGTCAACAATGTCTACAAGCTGGAAACAGTGATGGCTTGTTATGGGACAAGTTTCGCACCTCTTGGTGAACCTAAGGGTTGGAAGAAACATAATGGTCCTATTCTCCATCCTAATGTGCACATGATTAGGAAGCCGGGGAGGCCACGAGTTACAAGGATCCACAACGAGATGGACTGGCCAAGGGAGGGTGCATCACACCAAGTGTGCAGCAACTGTAACCAAGCGGGACATAATGCATCAACTTGCGGTGGCCAAGCTAGTAGGAGTGGGAGCAACCGAGGAGGGAGTGGTGGCCAACGAAGTACGAGAGGTGGTAGAAGAGGAAGTAGAGGTAATAGACGTGGCTGAGAGGTGGTAGAAGTTGTTATATTTCTTTTGATTTACCATGTAAAAGTTGTTGTTTGTTTGAGATGTTGTTGTTTGGTATGTTGTTGTTATCTTTTGATTTACCATGTAAAAGTTGTTTGTTTGAGATGTTGTTTGTTTGAGATGTTGTTTGTTTGAGATGTTGTTGTTTGTTTATAGTACATAATAATAACAATCCAAAAATAATAGTCTAAATGTAGTACATAATAATAATAATCCAAAAATAATAGTCTGAAGGAAGTACATAATAATAACAATCCAAAAATAAACGTCTGAATGAAGTACATAATAATAATAGTCTCACTGACGATCACCACGACGACCACCACGACGACCACCATGCTCCACCGCTAGATGGCCGCCAGTACCACACCTAGCAGGCACCCTGATGCGCACTGGTCTACCATCATACTCCTGTGGCTCATCTTCCTCAACTCCACCATCCTGATCCTGTGTACCGAACATCTCATCCTGCTGAGACTGAAGATGCTCATCAGGCTGACCGCCACCACTACGCTGAGACTGAAGATGCTGCTCATGGATCCACATCGTCTCCCTAAACACCTCATCACCCTCGGCCCACAGGTCGGGAGTCGTCGCTGCTCTAGTATCACCACCTGATGCCATGTTTCCCATCGTAGCATGCTGTGGTGTATGGAAGCTATCCTCTGGCTGATAGAAGCTCGATGACGGATCTGACTGAAACTGCTGTCGTCGCGGCGGCTGAAAGCTCGAAGACGGATCTGACTGAAACTCGTGTCGTCGCGGAGGTTGAAAGCTCGAGGAAGGATCTTACTGAAACTGCGTTCGAGGCGGATTAAACTGGAAGCTCCTCGATGTAGGCCGGATGGGCTGTGCTCGCTGTCGTCGGAAACCCGAAATGGGTTAGGTGCATCACGATGCTCACGTCGCTGTCTACGTGGCCTATGCTCCTGTCTGAACTGTGGCTCTGGGACGACCCAGCCCGGTGTCGGATCAGTACGCTCTGGCCAGGCAGTCATGACGGGCCCCTCATAATGGCGCTGTACAGGTACTGTGAGATCAGGGTATCTACGATCCTCAAACCCTAGAGCAGCAACCCCGGATGCCATAAAGTTGGCCAAGTCCTCACACTGGTCGGGGGTCAGCCCTCCAGACCGTACACCGTCACGCAAACTCACCTCAGCATGCTCGATAGTGTCGTACTAAAAAACACCAACAAAAATGTCAGATATTTCACACAATTAACAACAAATTAAGCAAATAAATCAAATAACTAACCAACGCCTCTGCTGCAGCTCCTCTCCGTGTGCCGGATCGTCTGGTGACATCTCTATACCACTCCATATGCTCCGAGTGGTAGGCTAACTCCTCATCAGTATATGGAGCCGTCGCTACAAACTCGTGTCGACGGTTCCAGAAAGCAATCGACTCTCTGGAGGCGTGTACCAACTGCTGCCCACGCGATGGCCCACGAGTAGCCTGGCGAAGAAAAAACCTAACCTCAGCCTCAGAATGTGGCTGATGAGGCTCATGCTGTCTCATGCCAAACTGCCGGAGCACGCGGTCTGGATGATGCCACATCACCGATGAAAAGCAGATAAGTGGCACTACTGCTCGAAATGTCTCAGACTGTAGCACACTACCTCTGAGATGAAGTGCTCTCTCAAAGTAAGGTTGCCACTACATTAAATCCAAAAATTAACGTTATTATCCCTAAATCTAAAAAAATAAAACAAATGAAAACTATTATATAAAATGAAATGTTATATACTAACCACCACGGTGTCCATCGCGTCAAACCACAGCTTGTACTGGAATAGATGGTCACCATACTGACGACTGTTGGCCGAAAGCCATCGAAGACCACGTGGGAATGCATCCTCGGTGGCCTGTGCCCTCGTCTCCTCGTCTCGAGGTGCCAGATGTGGGAATCGCTCCCACGCCCAAAACTGCAGTAGGGCGACCCATCCACCAAGGTCACCGCTAAGAGAAGTGCCGGTATGCGTAATGTGCAAAGTCGACCTACCCATCTCACGGTACAGGTAGGATAAAACAACAGCTCCCCAGGCAAACCGTCCAGCTCTCTCCCAATCCTCAATCAGAAGTAGGTACTGTTGGTGCACCGTACTTCCAGACCGATCCGAGAAAAGTACACCTCCAAGCAGAGATAGAGCATAAGCTCGTGCAAACTGCTCTATAACCTCATGTGATGCATTCTCCGGCAGATGACTGAATTCAACCCTCAGCCAAACAATCCTAACAACAGCGACACTGCCTACAAGATCGGCCGGAACTCGTCCCAACAGTCTCAAACAGATCGCCGACCACTCCTCATCCGGTATATCAACTACGACGGCATCACCGTCGATCGCCAGACCGGATAGTGTAACAACGTCCTCTAACGTGATCGTCATCTCACCACACGGTAGATGGAAGGTCGACGTCTCCGGGCGCCACCGCTCTACGAGCGCAGTAATCAAACTAGCATCGGGGTTCATAGGGACTAGGGGCACGACATTAAACAAGCCTGCCGCTTCGAGATATGGCCGATAAAGTTCATGGTAAGGTACTAAAATGGTCGTACCTCGAACATGGTACGATCGATCACCAGCCTATAGTGCACAAAACTTATATTAATTCATTTTCATTCGTAATAATTCTAATTTCACCTAATAAATTCTAATCTGTCTTATCTAACATAAAATTATACTAATTTGAAATTATACTAATTTCACCTAACAGTTCAGTGCACTACCTAAAATAATCTAATTAGCTAATTAACTTTACATGAATAATTATCAAATACTTACCTCGTTTGTCCAAACAGAGTCGATACGATGTTGGCCGTGTCCCCAAAGAAGTGTCGGATCGACCGGACTTGGATCAATTGTCGCTGGCGGTAATCTCATCGAATAAGGATCCATAAGCCTCGGAACTGCAAAAACAAAGCAACAAAACATAAAAAAAACACAAAACATTAAAAAAAAATCAAGCTGCCGACGAGAGTCTCACCGCGCAAACGGCTGCCGACTCCACCACGACCTCGCCGACCTCTACCTCTGCCTATGACGGCGGCGACTGGTTCTTCGTCGGAGGACATCTCGGGCGGCGGCGGTTCAGTCCAAGGCGGCGGCGCTTCAGTCTGGGACGGCGGCGCTCCTGTTTGCGGCGGCGGCGCTCCTGTCTGCGGCGGCGGCGCCCGAGTGTGCGGCGGCGGCGCCTAAGTCTGGGGCGGTGCGGCGGGCGGCGGGCGGCTGGTCTCTGTTCGGGGTTGGGGTGGAGGAAGAAGAAGAAGGGAGGAGGAGGTTGGGTCTGGTTCGGGGTTGGGGGGAGGAAGAAGAAGGGAGGAATATGTGTGGTGGTGGGGAGGGGATAAGGTGGGAGGGGGATAAGGTGGGACGGGCCGTCCAAATTTTAAAAAAAATTAGTCCGGGGCGCTCCCGCCTGAGTCTCGGGCGCCAGCGCCTCAGACTAATTAAAAAAATTTGTCTGAGGCGGGGCCGCTTGAGACTGGGGCGCCAGCGCCCAGGACTGGGTAAAAATTTAGTCCCGCCTGAGTCTCAGGTGGTCCCGCCCCAATCCTTACTAAAAACCACAATATCTTTGTAAATAGTTTTTAATTGGCCATATTCGTTGTAAATTAAAAAAAAAAAACAATATTTCTGTCATTAATCCTCAATGCGGAGGGTCTTTTATTCTAATTATTATTATGACAATGCACGGGTTATTGAAATGCTTTCTTCTCCATGGGATTTTAATAATAATATTTTCTTAGAATTTCATTATTATTATTTTGTTGGTGAAATTAGAGTTTCATTATTGAATTGGATTAACATAAAATATGGGCTTTTCTTTTCACATATTAAACATTCTAGCCAAAAAATTTCGATCTATAATTTCGTTGCCTCAATTATGTATCAAAATTACGAAATTGGTTAAACCAGAGATTTGACTGTTATATGGGGTTTTATCTCATATACCAATTTTACCGTAAGCTTCCCCTTCTGACTGGATAGTATTCGTATGATATTTTATCCCCTATACCCAATTTCAACGTAAGTATTTTTTTCTCCTATAGCCAATTTTAATAAAATGTGATACTTTTTATAACTTAGTTTTTTTTTGTTGACAAAAGATAATCATATATTGAATGTGATCAAAAGATAGTTACATCCTGGAATTCAGCCAGGTCTGAAAATCAAAATAACGACATGTAGACGGGAACAAAGACAGGGCCTGTCTAGCTACCAAATGAGCTACCCTATTGCTACCTCGTCCTACAAATCGCACACTGAATCCCCAATTCACAGCAAAAATCTGCACAATTTTCTCCAAAATAGCCCCTACACGACTATCCCGCACCTCAGCTCGGCGGACTTTATCAATAATCACCTTGTCATCACCCTCGAATCGCCTTTCGGAAAAACCCTGTTCCAAAGACCAATGGACCGCCTCACGGAGGGCAATAATCTCCATCGCCATTGGATCGTCAATCAAAGGGAACTGGACCCCCGTAGCCCAGAGGGTCTCCCATGCCTCATTTAGGATGACCATCCCCCCGGCCGAGTGAGACCCCCTTCGTACTGCCCCATCCCAACGACACACAGGCCCTCCTGATCCACCCCAGTCCCCCGTAGGGAACAGACAAGGAGACAGAGAAAAGGGTTGAGGATCCCTGGTCAAGCAGAGCCATTCTTCTATTTGCTGGTTATACTGCCTCATTAAGGCGGGAATCCCGAACTGTTTGCCTTTCAAAGACAACCCAATTCCGGGATCTCCATATCCTCTAGAGGACAACAATCACCACCATGAATTGCGAGGGTTGGTGTATCAGAGACAACAACTTTTTCAGAAAGAGCGGGAATGTATGACGAGGCAAACCTTCACCAAGAGATTCTAAACCCGACTGAGTTCACAGCGCCTTGGCCACAGGACAGTCAAGAAACAGGTGTTCCATTGTCTCCAAGGCAGCCCAGCAAACCGGGCAGCGAGGCAGGACCACAACTTTACGCTCAAGTAAAGCCTCTGTCACCGTCCATTCTTTAGGTCAAGGAAAACTGCAAAGTGGTAAGCCGACTTATTAGTAAATACACCATCCGCAGTGGCGCGCCAGACTAGACGGTCCTCAATATTATGCCTCGAAAGTGGCATAACTTTAATTTCCTGACACGTTGGGGGATCAAACCACCGACTAAGCTCACTCTCACACCAGCGCCCTTCTCCCGGGCAGAGAACAACAGACACCGTCACATCCCCTCCCTCGGCAAGGACCCGCTGGTTATAAACTGGAGGAAGAGGGTGCAACTCCAGGGCCCAACTTGAGTTAAGCATAGGGGCTTATTGACCATTACCAATCTGCCACCGGAACCCCTTAGCTAACAATTGGAGACCAAAAAGTATGTTTTGCCAACCCCAAGAGCCCGGTGATCTGATACTTGATCAGTGAAATGTTTCACCATCGTTTCAGGGAAACAGTCCATCCATCTTTGTGAATAGAGTGCCCTATCCACCATCTCATCAATACACATTACCCAAAGGTTTCGCAAGGTCGGTTATTGTTAACTTGATTTTACTATTACACCAAATGTTTATGGAAGATTTATGCAAAACTATTTTATAGAAGCCATGTAAATTACAAAATACATTACGTAAATTTTACGGAGGATAAGTATTCCTTATGTATTAATTAAAAAAATATATTATATAAGTCTTTCGTAATGGTCAGGACACTTCGTAAAAGTTTTGGAGGGATAATTATTCCGTATGTATCAGTTAAACAAACATATTATGTATGTCTTTCATAATATAAGTTTGAATCAAAATTCAATCAAGGTGCGCCTACGGTGGCTTGCACTTTTTCGGTCGACCTCAGTTAGGATTAGGTCGACCTAATCTGTTGTTTCAGAGTAAAAACACTTTTCGGTCGATCTCATTTAGGATTTGGTCGACCTAATATGTTGTTTCAGTGTAAAAACAGTTCCATTGTGCCTACTTTGGAGATTCATATAATACAATTGGCTAGATGGAAATTGAAGATTAATTGCTTGTTTTGAAGCTGAAGTGTCCCTATACATAATGAAGTGCTTGAGAGCTCGATAGGAAGTCCAGAAGACCATTTTTAAACCTGATCAAAAGGCTATGCCAAAACTGGGAAACTGCCTGAAAATGGCTAAGTCTGGGAACGTGTTTGTGAAGCCTACTTTGGAGCTCAATTCGAGAAGCATGGATGCGGGACGAGTCCAGGGTCCTCTACCACGTTAAATTAGGTATGTTTTTATACAAATTCAAGGTATTGGATGAAAAGTTGGATATCTTTAAGGCTTCAAACAAAAGGGTCGAAGTTGCTACAAAGGGAGGTCGACCGAAAAGTGCATGTCACCGTGACATGTATGTCACCGTAGCAAAGTCCATTCAATTATTATTAATGAAACTATTGACCTTATCATCAAGTTACACTACACAAAGGTTATGTAAGATCAGTTATCTCTTATATAACAGTTTAATCAAATGTGATACTTCTTCGTAACCTAATTCTTTTATATTAACTAAAATGTTAACATCTCACCCTATATTCATTATTCAAATATTTATAAGGTCGGTTAACTTTAATATAACAATTCAATGAAGCGTTATACTTTTCATAACTTGATTTGATTATTCAACCACATTTTACATAAGATTTATATAATATCATTCTATAATAGTTACTTGATTACAAAAATATCGTGTAAATATTATGAAAGGATAATAATTTATCATCTATCAATTAAAAAATGTACAATTTAATTATTCCATAATGATTAAGAGACTGGCTAATTCTTATAATGGGATACTCAATTAAACAAATATTATACTTTTTATACCCTTATTCCATTATTATTAACTCGAATAATAATAATAATCTCATCAATTTATATTACGTAAAAGTTTTATAAGACGAGTTGACCTCTACATAAAAACCTAATCAAATATCATACTTTTCTTAATTTTATTTTATTAGTACACCACACACTATGGAAGATTAATGTAAGACTACTCTATAATAGTTAGGTAAATCATAAGTAAAAATCTTAAACCTTATGGAGGGAGAGTTTTTTCTTACATATCAATATGAAACAAAAATATTACATAATTCATCAATAATTATGAATAAAATTAGGACACTACTTAAAACTTATGAATGGATGATTATTTCTTATATGTTAATTAAACAATCATATTACGTAAATGGGTTATAATGATTAAGACACTACGTATAGCTTATGAAAGTATCTTATGTGAATGTTTTTTTAATATTTGATTTCAAGTAAATCATTGAAAGTTGATAAAATTCAAATATAATTATTTTCTTATCGTAGCGCAGAGCGGGCAAAAAACTAGTTTTAGAATTAATTAGGTGGCGATTTCGCGCCTTGTCGCGAGACGGAAATGGTTTATGGGCATGTATTATGTGGCTCGTTATGGTGGCTTGTTAGTATTATTAGGCTAAAATTAATATTTTGTTAACAGTTTTGTTAGTAATATTGACTTGACAATATGATATTGACTAAGAAGAGATATACGACGGGATACTTTTTATATGCATCAACATTCTCCATAGTGCTACACTACCTCCCTAGGTTGTATATTAATATAGCGACTGTCAATTCAAAGCATACTGAGCGTCATCCCGTTAGTTAGCTGTTGGCCCACCATATAATTTGCAAAGTCGGAATACCAACGGGTGACACTCTCCACCAGGCACATCATCATCAGTTGCTCATTTGGGAAGTAGTTGTTGATCTCCTCCTTGAGTTTGTCCGCAGGCGGTGCGTCCAACCGGGAGAGGTGATAAGCAGCAACATTTTCGGCCCCCTTCTTGTCCCGAATCTCGATGTCTAACCCTTGCAGAAATAGGATCCATCGTATGAGCCTAGGCTTGGCATCTGCCTTGCTCATCAGGTATCGTATTGTGGAGTGATCTGTGTATACGATCACATGGGACAAGACCAGATAAGGACGAAACTTGTCGAAGGTGAATACCACCGCGAGCAGCTCCTTCTCCGTGGTGGTGTAGTTCTCCTGGGCATCGTTGAGGGTCTTTGAGGCGTAGTAGATAGGACGGAAGTGTTGATCTCGCCTCTGCCCCAAGACAGCTCTAACGGTAGGGACCAGTCAGGAGTGACCATGATAGGAGCATGAGTGAGCTTCTCCTTCAAGGTCGTGAATGCCGATGTGCATGCATCAGTTAACTGGAAGGGGGCAACCTTCTCAAGGAGCTTTGTCAAGGGCAAGGCGAACTTCGAGAAATCCTTGATGAACCGCCTGTAGAAACCTGCATGGCCCAAGAAACTACAGATCCCTTTAACAAAGGTAGGAGGAGGAAGCTTGCTGATAGTCTCGATCTTGGCAGTGGGAAGTGATCCTTCCGGGTGGCATCATTGAGACGCCGGTAGTCGATGCAGACGCGGTACCCAGTCACCGTGCGCATAGGGATGAACGCGTTCTTCTCGTTGGGCACCACGGTCATCCCACCCTTTTTAGGCACCACCTGGGTAAGACTGATCCACTCACTGTCAGAAATGGCGAAGATGATCCCCGCGTCCATCAGCTTCACGATCTCTGCCCGAACCAAGCTTCCAGGTTCGGTGTCAATCTCCGTTGGGGTTGTCTTACTGGCCGCATCTCATCCTCTAGCAGTATCCGGTGGGAGCAGAAGGATGGGCTGATCCCCCGGATATCAGTGATCTTCCACGCCAAAGCTCGCTCGTACTGCTTCAGCAAAGCCACCAGTCTGACCTTCTGCTCGGGTGTGAGGGTCGAGCTAATGATGACTGGCAACTTGTTCCCCTCCCGGAGAAATGCATACTCCAAGTGAGGAGGGAGGGGCTTTAGCTCCGGTTCTGGTGGCTCCTCCAATGGTGATGCGAGGTGAGGATGAGATCAGTTTGAGCAGTTTATCACTTTCCAGGAATTCGCCACGCTCCAGCGCGGCTAACTGCTCCTCCAGATGCGGGTCCTGCGATGCCTGCTCACCTAGCAAAATACAACGCTCAAGAGCATCGTTAGTACCCTCACTCGTGATGGCGAGTGTGGTCTCAAAATCAGCAAGCATATCATAATAATCTAGGTCATCATGCAAATGGGAATGCTTCCCATTGTCCGACACAGAAAAAGTAGCTTGTTCATCCCCAGCCCGCAAGATCAGTTTACCACTATGCAAATCAATAAGCGCCTTGGCGGTGGCGAGAAATGGTCTACCCAAAATCAAAGGCACATCCACATCCTCATTTATATCAAGAATAACAAAATCAAAAGGATATGTGAATGCGTCTACATTAACAAGAAGATCCTCTATGATACCCCTATGATGCCCAATAGAACGATCAGCTAACTGAATGCTCATCCTATTAGTTCTAGGTTCACCTAGGCCTAGCTTCTTAAACAATTTGTAGGGCATGACACTAATGCTAGCGCCTAGGTCCGCCAAGGACTTTCCTACATGCATGCTGCCAATAACAAGAGGGATAATAAAACTCCCTGGGTCTTTGCGCTTCTCGGGCAGCTTGTTCTGCAAGATGGCCAAGCACTCCTCGCTAAGCATCACTGTCGATAGATCTCCAAGTTTCTTTTTGTTGGCGAGGAGATCCTTCATGAATTTGGCGTACTTGGGCATCTTCGACAGTGCCTCCATGAATGGCATGCTGATGTTGATCTGCTTCATCATTGCCATGAAGTTGGCAAATTCAAACTCCAGCATGTCTTTGTGTAGTCGAGTGGGGAAGGGGAGATGGGGAACATGTTTCTTAACCACTTGATGTGGCTTGGGAGCAGGTGCTGCTTTCTCCATCCCCACTTCTGCATCGTCTGCTGGAAGTGCTGAAGCAGGTAGTGGTCCCTCCTACCTAGCTGGGGCAGGTACAACCGATGTTTTCTTGCCACTCCTCGTGGTGATGACATCCAGCTTCTGGTGAGGCTCGCGAGGATTTGGAATGGTGGTGACAAGCAGAGTCCCCGGTGCTCTAGTGTTATTTTGGCGAGCTATACCGCCAATCTTAGTCTGGAGATCCTGAAATAGGGTACCTTGGTTCCTCTGGCCTGCCTCCAGTGAGGATATGTCCTGGTCCATCCCGGCGATGGTTTGGTCCATCTTGGCGATATTCGCCTAGCTGGTAGTCATGAATGCTGCCAATATGTTTTCCAGCTGCTGGTGGCTCGGCATACTGGCGCTGCGGCTGAGGAAATGGTTGCCCTTGTCTGTGTTGGTAAGGCTGCTGCTGTGGAGATGGCCCCTGTCGGGCCTGGAAGGGCGACCTCTGCTAGAAACCACCAGCTGGTGCTGGGAAGCCAGGTGGTTTAGTGGTGTTGATGTTATTGCCATTCTAGGAGAAGTTGGGATGTTGGCGCCACTGTAAGGATCGAGGCGCCAAGCATTGGTGATGACGTCCAACTGCTCCTGGGGTGTAGAAGACTCTCGCATTGCTTGACAGTCTTCCACTAGATGGTTCGAACTCTCACACCACTAGCATTGTGCAACCGAAGGCCCGGCCAAACCTCTACCCGGAAATAAGACTGTTAGGCTGCTTCAAAGTTTGGACCAACTCGGCCACCTCCCGCTCGAGCCCGGATCTAGCCTCCATGGCATGCACACCACAATCTCGAAAACTCCTACCCCTGGTGCTCTGCCGCCAAGAATGATCTGTGGCATCCAAAGTACTGATCATCTGATTTAACTCAGGTGGAGTCTTAGTAAGAATGTCCCCCCTAGGCATAGAGACTCAATCACTCTCTGGCTTTTCAGAGAGAGAGCACTATAGAAGTTCCCCACTGTGAAGGCATCACTAAAGCCGTGATGGGGACACTGCCAGAAAAATCCAGAGTACCGTTTCCATGCATCACAAAGCGACTCATCTGGCTCTTGGCGGAAATGAGTGATCTCCCGCTGAATTTTTGTGGTCTTTGAGGCCGGATAATACCTATACACGAACTTGTTGGCCAGATCATCCCAAGAAGTGATGGACAATGGGGGCTGGGTCTCTAGCCACCTCTTCGCATGTCCCGCCAGAGAATGGGGGAATAGGTGGAGACGGATCGCATCATCGGGTACACCATTCAGTTTGAACCCATTTGTAAGCTGTAGGAACCGGGAAAGGTGCACCCTAGCCTCTTCATCCTTCAAGCCATGGAACTGGATAGAGGATGTGATCAGTTGAATCCAGCATGGCTTGATCTCAAAGTTATTTGCTGGGACGGGCGGATACAAGATGACAGGGAGGATGTCAATGACCAATGGAGTGTAGTATTACTCCATAGTAGGACCCGGTGGGGTGGTGGATGATGAGCCCATCTGCTTGGGGGACTCCATTGTTGGCCAAGACCTGATTAACCAGGTGAACCTGGAGAGGCATCCCCTGGGGCGGGTTGTGCTCGCCGTCCATCTCGTACTCCTCCTTAGAATCGCTGCTCAAGTGGTCGTCGATGCGCTTTTCCTCCGTAGCCAGTATTGCTCATTGTTCTCTCCTAAGTTGCCGACAAGTGCGTTCTAGCTCTGGATCCAACGCTAGTAAACCTCTTGACTGGCTACGGGTCACACACTATCTGCACACAGCTAAGCAAGCAAACCCGTGAAGGCACAAGTGGGACAAAACAAACAATCAATGCAGAAAAGAAATGCTAAAGTAACAGAAATCACGTTTCTACAATAACCTAGGTCCCCTGCAACGGCGCCAAAAACTTGACAGGCTAAGACACACCAAATTGCGACCAAGAGCAATCGCAGAATGGAAATGCAGAATAGCGGCAAGCTCAATTTATCAACCCAGGGTCTAGATCTACTGCCTACTCAATGATTATCTATTATCTAGCGGGACTAAAAGAGTGAAGTGTTTTCAATGCAAAAGAAACTAGGAAGCAAGTAATAGTCTGGTTCTTTCAAGTTCAAGAGGTCATCCGGATATGGATCCCCCTAGTGTGTAGTTAGTTCAGATTATACGATCCCAAATTACTCAAATTAATGGCTAAACCGCGGGAAGTTCTAAACTGGTCTGGACTCTCGACTAAAGTAGTCCAGACCCTTTTATTTCAAGTACCCGGCGGGCGACTAACCTTCACTGGTATACACTAACCAAGGATTATCGAGCCAAACTTCCACGACTGGCCTTATGTTCCAGTACGGAGCAATGAATACAAATCTCGACTAAACCCATTGATTCACCACATTCAATTCAAGGTTGCTCTTTTAACCTATGTAGAGACTATCGTTCTAGGTTAAAGCTGGAATTACACAAGTTTGATTAGGACTCATGCAATTCTGAATAATCCCTTAATTGAATTCAACCAATCAATCATTCATAACATGGGGTTCATACAATCATTCCTAACATACACATCTAGGGTTCTTCATACCCAGATGAGATGGAAAATTACTCCAGGGAGAGATGTGAGAACGACATGCGGAGTAGACATCATCAAAGCGACAATGGAAAACTGCTCTTGGCGGATAATCGGTACTCCGAGGTTGGGGACTCGAGCTCCAATGTCTTCATATCGCTCTAATCCTTGCCCACGGTTTCTCTTCATCACTCTCTCTAGGGTTCGGTTTCTGGATTTAGAACTCTCCAAAAATAATCCCTACAGCAAAATTCCCGAGCAGCCTATAAATGGGCAGAGACAAGGCAAGTTATGATCCGAGTTACGGCCATAACTCGCCTTCACTAGCCCGTAACTTTCTGAGAAACGGCAGCGTGTTGCACTGTCATCGCCCCAGGAGTTACAGTCTCCTTTAGAGAGTTACGGCAGCGACCGTAACTTGAGGAAGTGAGCCGTAACTCAAAAAGCACTTATGGAATTCTTGCATGATTAACTGCAACTTACAGGCGCCTTTGCTGAGTTACGGGCCAGACCATAACTTGCAAGGTCTGGTCGTAACTCACAGGAGGAAACTGCTCCTTCCGCTCCAAATCATCCCGAACTTCACTCATTTGCGCCCTTACACGTGCTAAGTCCTGAAACATCATAAACGAGCACAACCTAACATAAAATAGGCCACGAGTGTAAAACCAAGCGAGAACGGTCAAGAAATGACGGGAAAAACATGTTGGAATACGCTAATATCAACTATGCAGGTGAATTAAGCCCATATGTTAATAAAATGCGATGTTTAATGCAAGCAGAAATGCAGAATGGTAAAAGATGGGAGAAAGGATCCTTAGTTGTGCATAATTTATTTCAGTATTCAATACTGAGCAGGAACGTACAAAACATAGTATTATTCTTTGCTAAAAAGCAAAGGAGATCCCATAATAAGGTAAGCTCAAACGTACAACGGAGATAGCCTTTGATAAGAGTGTTCTTATTTTAACAACAAAAAACCCTTCCCCGTACCGAATCAAGGCATATGGTTTTGTGGCCATCGGGCAGAGCTGAGAAATGCTTGGCAGGTTGCTTATGCAATGCGGTTGCTACAATAGCACCGAAGAGAAGGTCATGCGTGTCAAGAACCAGTTGCTCCCAATAACTCGAGTTGTTGGGAGAGGTTCAATCGTGGATCATATACCACAACACTAACACGTCCCCTCAAACGAAAGCCACTCACAAGGGCTTGAAGTTTGCACAGGTCCGAAGACAAGAATACCATGTGCTTAACAAATAGGGGTGACCGGAAATCGAACACAAGACCTCTCAGTCACAGAAGGCTCTGATACCATGTCAAGAACCAGTTGCTCCCAATAACTCGAGTTGTTGGGAGAGGTTCAATCGTGGATCATATACCACAACACTAACAATGCGATTTGTTGACTAATGACATCTTCACAGCGAATGTATAATTCAAACCTGAAATAAATGAGTCCATTATACGCAGGTCTTCATATATATTTTTCTTCTTCGTTGAATCAGGTCTTCATAATTTTGTGGGCATAAAAGTAGGACGGAATAAATACCTGTAATAATTGGCTGGACTGATGTGAAATGTGATCTCCAAAATTATATGCATGGTAATTTAATATTTGATTTGTGTGGAATGTGGATTTGAGCAACTTTAACAAGGAACCAAACAGCTATCTGGTGGGGAATAGGGTCAGGAATTTGCCTCTCCTTCATCCAGGTCTATATGCTTAACAGTCGTCCAACGTCATCTGGGAAGAGAAAGGAAGGTCAACAAATAGTCTGGTTTAAAAGACTTTCTGTGATAGAAACCTATTTCTAGGGTTCTATCGATAGGATTGGAAATTTGAGAATTGATGGAGATTTTAGGGATTTAGAAGAGAATTTGGGGATCAGGAATAGAATTGGGGAAGAACAAGAACAGAATGGCCGGCGGCCAGAATAGGTTGAGAAGAGAGTTTGAGAGGATTAGGAGAGATTAGGGTTGAGAGTGATACCTTGATAATTCTTTCTTGATTCCCCCTCAATAAAACGCAAAGCACATATTTATAACAAAAGACGGGAAAAACCTAATAGACTAACCTAATATGACTCAAAGACTACTAACCATATCTAGATAAATCCTAATAATTATTATTATTATGATAGAACCCATAAATTAGGTTTCTATCATTCTGCTTCTGAAGTGAGACGTTGTTTTAGGTCTTGGAAAGAGATTGCTTCAAATAAAATGGATGGGAACCATTGGTAGGGAGGTAGCTAGCTCCGTCAGGTCCTGCAGTATAGTTTCTGCAGACTATTACTTGCTTAGCTTTTTTTTTTTTTTTTTTGACAAATCATATCAACTTTTATTCCACCATAACAACTTCCACACAAAAGCTATTACAATTCTAGAGGAGAACAGAAATTAGATCAAGAATATTAATCCAGTCTTCTGGCAGAGTAGACTTTGCCATTGATCGTGCAACCCAATCTGCTCTGACGTTCAAAGTCCTCGGAACCTCTTCCACCGAAATAGCTGGGTTATTCCTCAGGATATTGACCATTGTTCTAATCCAGGCTGCACATCTCCAGGGCCATCGAGACTGATTATGATTCAGGGCCTTCACCAGCATTTGACAGTCAGATTGAACTGTACATACCGATCCATATTCTTGTGCTAATTTAATTCCTTCCAAAAGTGCCTTAGCTTCCGCTTCCATTGGGGTGGAACAAAGAAGAGAATCAGCTCTCCCATCACACACTTGTCCATGGTGGTTAACAACAACAACACCATATGCCGCAGACTGGGGGTCGCTAAAGAACGACCCATCACATTGAATCACAAACGAGTGACTACTTGGCGGTGGATTCGTAGTAGGGTGGGATCCCCTGAGCTGAGTGGGACCATCAAAGCCTTGAGGAGGGGGCCTCGGGCAAGCAATCCATTCCGTAAGCTCTCTATAAGTTTGTAGACAAACATTTGGGGGCCAGGGAACTCGATTCTTGAACGTGCATTCATTTCTTGCCTTCCAGATGTTCCAACACAAGTAGATAATATGAATTAGGGAGTTTTGGGGGATGGTATCTTTGAGGGAGCAGAACCAATCAAAGAAGGAGGTGCCCTGGGGAGGAATCGGAAGGGATGGGAAAGTGATATTCCATGCTTCACTGGCATGAGGGCAGTAGAAAAGGCAGTGGTTGAGGGATTCAAAAGTGTTTTGACACACTTGGCAACTCGAGTTAGGAGCACATTTGCGTTGGAATAGTCTTGCTTTCGTTGCTAACCCGTCTCTGGAACATCTCCATAAAAAGAATCTAAGTTTTGGTGGGATATTCAGTCCCCAGATCCATTTCCACTTCTCTTCACTACCATTTGACTGGAAATTTGTATTGGCTTTGTGAACAGCGTGGTAGGCCGTCTTGACCGAGAACTCTCCCTCTCGGGTGAGACTCCACGCCCAGAAATCCTCAGATCCCTCCTCCCCAATTGGGACTTTAAGAATAGCCGCCTCTTCATCTCTCGTCACATTACCTTGCAGCAAATCAATATTCCAGTTCCTACTCACAGGGTCGATCCATTCCTTTACCCTCAAGTTTTGCTGGGGGCCACTTCCAATGACATAGTTTTGGAGGCTTGGAATCCATGGGTCCTGACCAATCCAAATATCCTCTCCAGATCCAATAACTCTAATTGCTCCCATGTTGATAACCTTTTTTTGCCTCCCACAGACTCGCCCAAATCCAAGATGATCTCTACTCCCTTTTTTCGATTGCATGAATCCTCCTCTCGGGAAGTACAGGCCCTTCAGGAGCCGACACCACAAGGCGTCAGGGTGGTTAAGGATCCTCCACGCTTGTTTTGCTAGCAAGGCCATGTTAAAATCTTTGAAGCTTCGGAATCCCAATCCCCCTTCTGCTTTTGGTGCGCACAGAATATCCTTTCTGCACCAATGCATTGTGCTTTTCTGCATTGACCCTGACCAGAAAAAGTTGGTTAGGAGTGAGTCCATCTTCTTTGTCAGGTTCACCGGGAGATTAAACAGGTACATGATGTAGGAGGGTATAGCTTGAATGACTGCTTTGAGTAGCACTTCTTTCCCTCCATGAGAAAGTAGGAGGCTTTTCCATGCTTCACCTATCCTCTCCATTCTCTGAATCAGGAATTGGAATGTTTCCTTCTTCGAATTTCCCCATTCCGTCGGGACTCCTAAGTATTTGGTGTGGCAGTTAGACGAGGCAAAACCGATGTGATCAATGATTGCTGCTTTATCCGCATCGGGAACATTCGCACTGAAGAAAACAGATGATTTGTTGATATTCACTTCTTGCCCCGTGATGGTCCCATATTCTCTTATAAGATCCAGAATTTTCTCCGCTTCTTGTAGATCAGCCTTGCCAAAGATAACAGTATCATCTGCAAACAGGCAGTGTGTTAGAACTGGGCATCTTGCATTCAACCTAATACCTTTTAACTGGTTCTGGGAAACCGCTTTATCAATCAGGAAGGTAAGAGCATTAGACATTAGAATGAAGAGGAAAGGAGATAGAGGGTCTCCCTGTCTGATTCCCCTTGACGGTTTGAACTCCTCTGTTGCTTCCCCATTGAAGAGGATGGAGAAATTGACCGTCCTGATACAAGAACTAATCCATCTACACCATCTATCATCAAACCCATACTTTTTCAGCAGAACTTCGAGACAGTCCCAGTCCACCATATCATACGCCTTCTTCATGTCCAACTTGAGCATCATATCCCTTCTCCTTCCCTTTTTGTGGTTTTTGAAATGATGGAGGGCCTCGTGGACAATAATGACATTGTCTTGGATAAGCCGTCCACTGGTGAACGCTGTCTGGAGCTCCGATATAAGATCAGGCGTCCAGATCTTCAAGCGGGTTGCCATAATCTTCGAGATAATTTATATCTAAAATTGCAGCAACTGATGGGTCGAAATTGGCTTATCAACTCTGGGTGGTCCACTTTAGGAATCATGATGATATGTGTGTCATTCCATCCAATCGGCATAGTTGCCGTCTCAAAAAACTCCTTAACCTCTCTACAGACTGATTCCCCGATGATATCCCAAAATCTTCGGTAAAACCTACCCGAGAAACCATCCGGGCCTGGAGCCTTTTTTGCTCCCAATGAGAAAACAGCTTTCCTAATTTCCTCTCCTGTCACTGGGGCACAAAGAGCTGTGTTCATCTCATCTGTAACCTTTTCTTGGAATCCTTCCATGAGATTGGCAAAGGAGATAAGGTCTCTCGCTTTAAAGAGCTCTTTGTGGAAATCCTGGGCCAAACCTTTGAGCCTATCTTCATCCTCCACCCATTCTCCTATATCATTCTTGAGTCTGAGAATTCTATTCTTATGTTTTCTGTGGATCGTGCTAGAATGGAAAAAGGAGTTATTCTGATCCCCTTTCTGCAGCCAGTTAACTCTTGAGCACTGATTCCAAAACTCCTCCTCCTCCCTCCACATCTTTGACAGTTCCTCGATTAGACTTTTCTCTTCCTCCACCCTTTCCTGGGTTCTCGGAGGCCTTTGTAGAATCTCCAGTCGTTCCAAAATTTCCTTTTCTCTTTGTAAACTGTTCCTATGAAAGTCTTTTGACCAATCTTTAAGATCTTGTTCGCATTTAGCCAGTTGGTTCGACGATTGCCCTCCTGGATCCCAAGCTCGGACCACAATCTCTTTACATTCCTCCTTATCTAACCATCTTTCATCGACTCTGAAAGGTGTCTTTTTCCTCCTATTCCCTCTATAACAGAGCTCGAGCCTGATCGGGCAATGATCCGATGCCACCATCTTCTCATGAAAAACAGTAGCGTCCCCGAAGAGGACTCTCCAAGAAGTCGAGCACAGCACTCGATCAAGTCGGACTCTCGTTGTATTTTCACCGATTTGTTTATTGGTCCAAGTGAAGGGATCACCTTTAAAACCAAGGTCAATAAGTGCATTATCGAAAATGAACCTTTTAAAAGGTTCCACATTCTCGTACCTAAGGGGGCATCTCCCCTCCTTCTCACTTTCATAGATAGCAGCATTGAAATCTCCTACAATCACCCAGTTATCCTCCCTACTACTCCAAAGAGAGCTAAGGTGCTCCCAAAAATCCCTTCTACTGACAGCGGTAGAGGGTGCATGAACAAAAGTACAGAAAAACTTCCTACCCATATCGATACTACAATCCATATAATAGCTATCACTACTTAAAACGTTAATACTAATACCCGCTTTCCACCAAAGCGCAAAACCCCTAGAAGAGTTAACCGGTTCAACATACTCTTTATTGGGGAAAATATTGAGGCTTCTTCTTTGCTCCTCCATGAATGCTTCATTTTTGCTCGTTTCCATGAGGAAGACAATCGAGGGGCCTAAACGTCTACACAGCCGTTTCGTATAACTTCTTGTAAGGGTTGGGCCAAAACCCCTACAGTTCCAACTTACCAAACTCATTCTTGAAGAGGTGGTGAACCACCGCTGCCCTCGTGTCCCTTCCTTGCTCCTCTTCAGATGTACCCTCCCTTGCATTCCTGATCGATTGAGCTTTGTATTTTTTGTTTTTTTTTCTCTTTGTTTTTTCCCCCATGCCCTCCCATGAACACCATCTCTGCTGGGCCATATGGAAATTCGGCCCCTTCATTTTCACTACTGCTGGGCCTTTCCTTGCTCTTCAGGCCCGTCCCTTTTCTTTTCTTTTGACCACGGCCCATCTCCACCTCCAAGGCCTCTTGTTGGTGTTGATACAGAGACCCATCTGTTGGGCCTATGTTACCCAAACTTTGGGCCCCTCCTGCTCTTCCCACTTGCTGCGTCGGCCCTAGAGATAGGCCTGTTTCCACCGCCTCCTCCTCCGCTCTTCGTTGGTCGGCGCTGCCCTGTGATCAAACTTCTTCCAATCGGAGGCTTCCCTCCATAGCCGCCACTGCCCTTTCCAAATCCAAACTCAGATCCCTTTCCCCCATCTCCTCTCGATATCGCCCTCTCTGTCTCCCTTGATTCTCCTCTTCCTCCCTCACTGGATGCCCCAACTCGATCCTCCTGATGGTGAATCCAGGGGGAACTTGTGGGTTTCTCTCCACCTGGACTCTTCCTTCCCGTTCAGCCCTGTCGTCCCCGTCAATCCCCCGCCGCTGATAGTCCCCCACCCTCGCTCTGTTTCTTCCCCCCTGAACGTTCTGTGACCCTTCCCCTTCTCTGCTATTTCTGAAATTGCCCGGTCTGTTTGGAGAGTCTATCCCTGCCTTGAGAGATGCGTTGTACACGTCCGAAAGGTAAGCCACTCCGTTCCTCCTCCTCTCCTCATCCATTCTCCAGCAAGTCGGCCAGTTGTGGCCTATCCACCCACAGAAATAGCACAGTTCCACGAGCCTCTCATACTTGAATTCAACCACATCGCAATACTCCACCCCTGTTTTCTCATCTGTGAATGGGAAATCGAATCCTGTTGGAATCGGCTCCCTGAGATTCACCTCCACCAGAATTCGTAGGAATCTTCTATAGCCATTAAACCCAAGACTAGCTCTGTCGAGGTCGAGGAAGCCTGGGAAGTAGTGTGTACCTATTGCCACCATATTCTGTTCATTCCTTTGGTCTTGGTGCATCCCATGGATCTGCACCCACATTGCAATCTTCTCCAAAGGTATTTCCTCTGGCTTCCCTCTCCCGTTGTATTTCTCCAGAGCTGTCAAAGTGTTGGATAAACTCCACGGCCTATCTCTCCAGATTCTTTCTCTGATCTCCTGGTTACTGAAGGTGAAAATGAAGAGGTTTTGAGTCTCTGTAGGCTGGACGTTAACCTCTCCATATCCACCCCAAGCATAGCGGGCTGCCCCTGCTGCTTTTGCTAGAGCCACCCTGCTTTCAGTTAACATTCTCCCCAGCAGCATGGAGATTCCACTCCCACCAGTTGAGATCAGGTTAGGGCCGCCCTTTCTTCCTGTTGTTGTTGTTGTTGGGACGTGTCGCAACCGTCCCGTCCGGGAGTCCGTACGTCGTCGCGTCGGCATTTTTGGGAGTCGCCATCGATCTTAGTTGGAGTGGATCGAACACTCTTAGGATCGGCTCTAACCTTAGGGTCAGAACCGAGATATGGTCTGCGAAAATGAAGTTCTGGGTTCGGGAGTACGGTTACGTGTAGGGAAGTTAAGCAACACCCCCACAACGCCCTAAATCGGTACTACTTAAGTCGATAAGTTTTATACGAGTTGGGTGTATTTTAGTAATAATTTGTAATTTTAGGGGTCCCACTGGACCATTTAATGATTTAATCATATTAGTTGTAATTTAATTATACGCCCACTGACGTAAAAATTTAAAGATAAAGTTAGTTGATTAATTGGACTCGAACCTTATCGGTTGCCTACGTACCCGTAAGACGGGATCAAAGTCCACGTAGTTCGCTAGGACTTTGATAATTTAATTGTAGCTTTTACCACGTTCCACTGAACGTAATTCTCGTATTATAATTTTATTGTTAAAATTTAGATTGATTATTATTAGGATTTTAATTAGAAGGATGTATTTTGGTGTAATAGAAAAAGAAACGAAACAAACTTAATCCACATTTCACATTTCGTATTAAGGATTGTAAAACAAATAAAACTGAATGGGATGACAATATTAATGCATGATGGGCTAGCAGCCCAACTGGCTAAAACGTCAGACCAGGCTCGCGTTTGAACCGGAGGACGTGGGTTCGAAACGCGCTAGTGGAGGAATTTTTTATTTCTCGTTTTGATGTAGAGAAGGGGGAAGGGCATTCTAGTAATTTCACGAAAACGCGGTGGCAGGGCCGCGTAAATAGCCGGAAACCCTAGGGGCATTTTGGTCATTTTAAAACTTGAGGTATATATAGGCTCTTAAAGCGCAAAATCAAACCCTACTCTATTCGACCTAGCGGCCGCCGCTCAAACTCTCCCTCTCATCCCTCTCTATCTCTCTCGGTCAGAGACCACAAACCCTAACCCCCGATCCAAAACCGCCGCCGCTCTCTCCTCTCGTCCCTCTCTATCTCTCTCGGTCAGAGAAACACAAACCTAGCCCCGATCAAAACCGCCGCCATCTTCTTCTTCTTCCTTCCCTACCAGAGAATAAAAACCAAAAACCCTAGCCTAAATAAAACCTCAAACAGCCGCCATCACTCCCTAAAACACTCGCCTCGTCCGAGCTACGAGGACGACGAGGATGGCGACATGCGCCGCTGGTGGTGATGAAATCAAGTTTTGAAGGTTTGTTTCCTTTTGCATATCCGTTTAATGGTTTTATTTGATATTTTCGGTTTGGATTCGTTTACGATCTTGTTTTGATTTTTTTTGTTTATCTTTGGGGTTCGACGAGAGGAGGAAAAGAGACGGCGGAAGGCGGCGACTGTGAGACGATGGTAGTCAGTGACGACGGTGACATGCGCCGCCAGCGATGGCAAGAGTAAGGTTCGTTTCCTTTTTGAACGATTTCTATTTTCTTTCAGACTCGATTTTCTAAGGTTTCATAGATCTGATTCCTTTTTTTTTTTGTTTATTTCCGTAAAACTAAACCGAGTCCGAAATGGGACCCTCGATCTACCGTCCCCTTTTTCGATCTACTCTCTTTCGTAGAAACGATGAGGATGGTGAAGAGATCTCGGTAAGATATTGTTTGCATGTGGGATTTTGTTTGATTTTAGATTCAAAATTTAGGATCTGATATTTTATTTTGGTTTTTTTTATTTATGCGAGGGTTTTGGTCGAGGAGAATGTAGCGTCGGCCGGCGAGGTTTCCCGGCGGCGATAGGCCGACGATGTCACAGGTAGTTTTATTTTTTGTTTTGTTATTTCTCTTTATTGAATTTTTTTTGGGTTACAACTGGTTTTGACTCTGATGTTTTGTTCTGTGCAGGTTTTTGAGTTTGAGAGATCTGGGTAAGGTTTCTAAACTTAGCTTAGTATGACTGGAGAGGTTAAACTGAAAAAAAAATGAAAAGGATTGTGTTGCGGTTTAGATTTAGCCTACAGATCTGTGGTTTGAAAATATGTTGTATGTGCGTTTGATGATCTCAAATATTTTCATGCTGGGTGGTTTGGTGGATGGTTTTAGAAGTAACTCCTAATATGCTAGATTTTTCTAAAAATGAAAAAGAAAAGAAAAAAAGAATTTTCTATAATTGGGAAGTAATTAACATGCTCTAAAATTGATAATTTTGGCAACTAAAAATCACTGCATCTGCTTGTGACTTTACCAAAGTGGAGTTCAAAATATGAAATATAATTATGTAGGGTGATCCTATTGGATCCAAATCACACCCATCATAACGCCCAATATACAAAAAGGTGGTGGTTTTGGTTCTTTAAAGTTTGTCTACTTTACTTTCTACTGTCAGTTGTTAATGTCAGTATTCCAATCAATCGACAAAACTTAAATTAGAAATTGATGTAAATGTATGGAGGCGCTTAATTGAACTCATCTTAATCCGAAAAGAAATTACATGAGTGAACTTTGTATGAGTAAATAGAGCCCTTGAATGAAAAGGGGTTTGCACGAAGTAAATCGTTTTAATGAGTAGGCAAGTTGATGGACGATTATAACAGTACAACGATAGAGTAAAGCGATGCTAAATGAGATGAAATTTATCACGAATAATGGAAGTAGAGTTAAAAAAAAAAAAAACACCAACCTTATTAAGATATCTGCGCCAAGAGTGCTTCCTTGATGCTGCTCCGATTGAATCCCTGGACTCAAGTCTCGTGTTGTAATGAAGAGATTAGAGTTAGAATTTCTGTATGTTTTTCAAATCTTCCCCTCCGTCAACACAGAGCCCAAAGAGCTCATTTATAGCAAGAATTGCATGCCACGTGTCATGCTGTGATTGATGATGAGCATGACGTGCTTCTCTTTGATTGGTTGTTTCTCAAGGCTGCTTCTGAGGCCTCCACCTTGCTTAGTCTATGATTGATGATGAGCATGACATGCTTCTCTCTGATTGGTTGGTTCTCAAGGCTGCTTCTGAGGCCTCCACCTACAAAGGTGCTGACTAACTGCTTGGATAAGATTGGGCCGAGTTGGGCCTTGAATTCGTTTGGGCCGGTACCAGGGCTTGGTCTAGTCCTGAACCTGGGTTCTGTTTTGGGGCGAATTGGGCTCTGTTTTGGGTTGTATCATGATCGCTTTCTTTTTCATTTTGCAGGTATGTGATCTGGTTTGGGCTCAAAGAGAGGAGAAGAAAAGGAGCCCAATGACTTCAATTGATGAGTCGGCCCAGTTTGAAATGGTGTTCAAACTTCAAATTTTTTGTTGTTAGTAGTAACAGGCAGTCATTGTAATTAGTTTCAGTTCATACTTTGTACCATGTGTCAAATTTAACTATAAAGCTTTTGCCTCCATTTCATCTATCACGCCCATGTTCGAACCTCAAGCTTTGCACCTCTATTGTTTTTTTATAATTAATGTTTAAGATTTGCCACTACTAATCTTATTAAATCGATTATATCTTAACCAATCCTAGAATCGACTAGGTTGGTAATATTGATTAGTTATTGACTTGCCACTGCTAGTCTCAACCAATTCATCACAAGTTTCCACTTCCATTTGTTGTTATATTTTTATTTTACATAGAGTGTTTGTCCCGGACAAAATGTGGTGTCTACAGTTGCCCCCCTTTGTATATCTCTTTGTATAAAGAGTTATACAAAATTTTATAAAGACACCACATTTTGAAGAAAATCTCATAAGTAGAATTGAACTGATCGTGGTAATAATGACGTATCCATATTGTTAAGATGATGGTAACCAAATTGTATAAGAAAATGGCAGTGATGAAATCAAACTGGCCATTCGGTAACAACGAACAGCGATATACTCAAGTTGTTCGTGATAGAAACAAATTGATCGATTTGGGAACATGTTAGCGATGAAATCAAGCTAACCATTTTGTGACAATGATATAATCAGGTTTTCTGTGATAGAATTTTAGACGAACATCGGAATAAGTGTTAGCGATAAAATCAAGCTAACCATATTGCAACAACGATGTACTCAAGTTGTCTGTGGTAGGAACCATGTTGGCCAATGAGAACGAAGATAGTGATAAAATCAAGCTAATCATTTTGGTAACCATGATATGCTCAAGTTGTCTAAGATTGAAATCAAATTGATCAATGTGAAAAATGACTGTGATAAAATCAAACTAATCATTTTGTAAAGGATCTTGTACTCAAATAGTTTGTGATAGAAATCAATTCAAACAATGAGAGAATGACAACGATAGCGTAAATCTAATCATTTTATAAGGACGATGTACTCAAATTGTTCGTGACAAAAATCAAATCAAACAATGAGGAAGATGTCAGTGATAAAAATCAAACTAACAATTTTGTAAAGGACGTTGTACTCAAATTGCTCGCGATAGGAATCGAATCAAGCAATGAGAAGATGTTAGTGATAAAGATCAAACTAACAATTTCATAAGGAAATTTACTCAAATTGTCTATGATAGAAATCAAATAGCACAATGAGGAAAGTGTTAGCGATAAAGATCAAGCTAACGATTTGGTAAAGGATATTGTACTCAAATTGTCTATGATGGAAATCAAATAGAACAATGAGGACTATGTTAGCGATAAAGATCAAGCTAACGATTTGGTAAAGGATATTGTACTCAAATTGTCTATGATGGAAATCAAATAGAACAATGAGGAAATGTTAGTGATAAAGATCAAACTAACGATTTGGTAAAGGATATTGTACTCAAATTGTCTATGATGGAAATCAAATAGAACAATGAGGAAATGTTAGTGATAAAGATCAAACTAACGATTTACTAAATAACGTTGTACTCAAATTGCTTGCGATAGGAATCAAATCAAGCAATGAGAAGATGTTAGTGATAAAGATCAAACTAACAATTTCGTAAAGGATATTGTATTCAAATTGTCTATGATAGAAATCAAATAGAACAATGAGAAGATGTTAGTGATAAAGATCAAACTAACAATTTTGTAAAATATATTGTACTCAAATTGTCTATGATAGAAATCAAATAGAACAATGAGGACTATGTTAGCGATAAAGATCAAGCTAACGATTTGGTAAAGGATATTGTACTCAAATTGTCTATGATAGAAATCAAATAGAACAATGAGGGAATGTTAGTGATAAAGATCAAACTAACAATTTTGTAAATGCGTAGTGGTATTTCGCATAAAAAGTTTTCACATACTATTTATATGGATATTTTAGAAATTTAGGAAATGATTGTGATGCATAGCAAGTCACTTTAATGTATAATGATGGTATGACGTGATTATCAAAATGATTTGAACATGATTTTGTGATATGTCATGCATGATGAAGTCGTGAATGTTGAGTGACATGATCCTTTTGAAATTAGGTATGCCAATATGTTGTTTTGTTTTGTTGGTTATTTTGTTTTTACTCGGGGTTCCTTTAAATTGCTCATCCTCCAGGAACTATCATTTCCTTTTGATCAACTCGATCCATAGGTCATGCTTATGTTGGAGAGACTTTGAACTTGTTGTCTTGAGGTGTATCTTTTTGGGTGATAGTTGCGTAAAGATATGCTTTGTAAGTTGAAATGATGATGTATGTCGCCTTAATCCTCTTGTTGGTCAGGCTTGGAGCGACTTTCGACTTGTTGTCTCAGGATATATCTTCTTCATGGAAGTGGTGTGACAATATACTTTGTCGAATGAGTTGAGGATGTGTACTGCTTCATCATTCTTGATGGGCAAGCTTGGACCCAGAAGTTTCAGAGTTGTGTATCTCTTGGAATGTGCGGTATAGTAGGACTTCCTTCTTGCTGTGCAGTTGAAGTATAATTGATTGGCTGATTGGCTTGATGAGATATGAATGTTCTCAGGAGATTTCCTCATCAACTCGTGAGTGAAGTTGAATAATCTGATTCTTGGGTACTCAGACTTCCCCTTCTTCCATACTGCACCGTTTTTGCCCCCCAAAGATCTGTTGCTCACTTTCTATTCTCCAGAACAAAGAGTGACTTTATCAATCTTGACTTAAGATGAATGCAACAATGTTTGAAAAACGTTTATTAGAGAATTAAAATTGAAAGCCATCTCAAGACTTTGGTTTTGAGAAGTGTGTGCAAACTGGACAAAACCGTTTTTGTGTGGTAGTTGTCATATTGCCAAATTTGGTTTTCTAAGAGAAATGTAAGCCAAGCCATGAGAATATCAGTAACTCTCGCTCTCACGCTTGCTTTCGATTTTGATCGCTCTCACTCCCGCTTTGGATTTCGCTCATCACTCATTCCTATAGGTGATTTGAGTGTACGACATTTCAGCTACCATTAAGATTCTGGTCACCTTGAGACGTCGCCTTTATGTTGTGGCCAACTGTTTTCCTTGTGAAGATTAACTCAAACATGGAAACCCTTGGTATGAACGAATTAGGAGGCCTCCATATGGATTCGTCGCAGACATTTTTAGTCTCCCACGAAAGAGGCTTTTGTCCGATATGACTTTGAGGATACGAGTCTCCTTGTTCTTGAGGTGTAGTTCGACAATATCTGTATAAAGCTTCTTGAAGAGGGATTTTGGATTTGCCCCCAAAGTATGGGATTGACTTGATGGATTAAGAATCACTTATTATCTGGATCTTTTTGCTGACAAAGTCTTGTTCGAAAATACTGGTGGATTTCTCTGGGAATGTATCTTCAGATGAGTTTGCCCCCCAGTATTTTTTGCTAGCCGAGACTATGATTTTTGCGAGTTCAATCGGGCTTGGAACTTTTCGAGATCCTTGTATGGCCTCTAAATGTTGAATGCTGTGGATTTTCAGCTTATGGCTTTCTCTCAAAATGATGAGTACCTTGGATGATGTGATTTTGGTTATAACGGCTTTCTTATCATGGAATTTTCTTGCTTGAAGGTTCTCATTGTTGTATCTTGAGGTTGATCTGCTAAGACCCTGACTTGGTGCAGGTATTCGGTACTTCAAATGCTAAACCGGGGGCACCCAGATTGTAAGTCCCACGACATTTTGTTTGTTTTTCTTTTGTCTTTGTTTTTTGTTTTGTTGTTTTTCTTTTTGCTTTTCACTTTTTTTTTTTTTTTTGCGTGTGGGACTTACTTGACTCTGTCATGCCCCCGACTATGCTTTTTCTTTCTTAATCTGGAGCTTGTCTTTGGTGGGACGAGTATTGAAAGGATCGAGAGTCCATTTTGATGATTGATTGTGTGGGTGTCACTTCTCGTGAGCTAGGTTGAATTGGCTATTCGTTTTGTAGAAGTGAGGATTTTGATACCATGCGCTTGTTTGTATAGATGAGTGCTTCACTCGTGTGATTCTTGGGTTTTGATAAATGGGATCCCTGAACTTCCTGGTCTTCTTGTCACTAGACACTTGTGAGGGTTTTCTTGGTATGATGCTAATGTTTTGGCTCCCTATGCATCGGGATTGACCATTTGACTTCTTGTAAACTGAATGTCAATCCGTTGGCGAAAGTCGACTATAGTGGTGTCGAGATTCTACAAGTAGCATGATGTCGTATACTCATTACACCTTTTTCCTATTAGCTCACATAATTTATGGACACCAGTAGGGTGTTTATCCCTTGATTTTAGCGAAACACGTACACTCTCAACGCAGTGGGTGCTAAATTTATCGATGGTAGCATGGTGTTTATAATCGCTCGACACCAGTGGGGTGTCCCAAATCTCAGCACCAGTGGGGTGCTCACATTTTCTTTGCATGAAAATCTCATGGCTTAGCTTGAAAATAAAACTGGATTTTGATGGCTTTCATGTTTGAGAAAATAAATCTGTTTTAAAAAAAGAATCCGAAGTGGCATTCGTTATTTTGATAAAAACATTGATGCAAACTCTTAAATTTAGATTGATAGTGGTCACACAATGCTCCAAAGAGGTCGAAACGTGAGAGACCTTTTATTTATTATGATAAAAGCAGAAGTGATACATATTTTGCTAAGGCAAATTATCTCGATATTTTATTTACTAGGTAGGATCAACATCATCCTTAAATCGAGCTTTGCCTTGTAGTATGTCTACTAATTCCCATGAGTTGGCAGTGGGTTATTGTTGACATCTGGACGCTTTGGCTCATCTTCGAACTTTAACCAGCCAGTATTCATCATTTGTTGGACCTTGATCTTGAGCGATCTGCAGTCCTCAGTCGAGTGTCCCGCTACTCCCGAGTGGTAAGCACAATGTTGGTCTGTTTTGTACCAATTTGGATAAGGAGGTTTCATAGGTTCACATCGTATTGGGGAGATTAGGTTACTTTGAATTAGCTGAGGGAAAAGTTCAGTATATGTGATAGGGATAGGATCGATTTGGATGGGTTTCCTGAACCTCTCATAATTATTCTGGTTTTGGTTATTTGGTGGTGGTGCGACTCGTGTCGGGCTCTGGATGGCTCGTTGAGTAGGAAAATTTGGACGTTGATTAATTATTGCAGCATTTGCAACACATGGATGGGCTTGATTGGCTTGAGGTTGATGATCCCACCTTCTTCCTCTGGGTAATTCTGTTTGAGCATAATGGACATCTGCTTCTCCTCTTCGGGCTTGGTGTGGTTTCTTAGAGGCTTCTGGGGTTTCCATCCGACCTTGCTTCAAACCCTTTTCTATTCGCTCTCCGATTACAAGCAGATCCGCAAAGTTGGTTGTGGTAATTCCGACCATGTTGTTGTAGTATGGAGCCCTTAGTGTTCCGAAGAAGATTGAGACCATCTCTTTTTCTGACAGAGGAGGTTGAACATCTGCAGCTTTCTCTCTCCACCTTTGAGCATATTCTCTGAAAGACTCTTTCTCATTCTTTTCCATATTCCTCAGATCTTCTCGGTCTGGAGCCAGATCCTGGTTATGCTTGTAGTGCCTCATGAATGCATCTGCGAGGTCTTGCCATCTTCTCACTTTTGTTTTCTCTAGTTGCATATACCATCGTAGGGCAGAACTACTCAGGCTGTTTTGGAAGCAATGTACCATTAGTCTTTCATCTCGAATATGGTTGGCCATTTTGTTACAGTACATGACCAGATGACTTTTTGGGCAAGTGGTGCCATTGTATCTTTCAAATTCTGGCATTTGAAATTTGTGAGGAATCACGACATCTGGGACCAGACATAGTTTTGATGCATCCATAGGCTCGTACGACTCAACTCCTTCTATGCTTCTTATTCGTTCATTCATGTGTTCTAATTTTTCTTCTAGCATAGCTTCAATTTTATGTTCCTCTTGCTTCTCGGGTTCTCCGGATTTGTCATGCTTTGATGACCCAATATCACCTTTTTCGCCTGTGTTCTTCGAAGGTATGAGAATGAATTTACTACCTGAGACGTTTCCCTGAGGTTGCTCATAGTGATCGTCGTCATCAAATACGATTTCTTCCTCGTTCGTTGCAACCTCCTTCCCTTTTCTGGACAATATGCTCACTATTGTGTTGAGCTGGCTTTTCATCTCATCGAAGCCCGTTAGTTTCTCATCGAACCCCACTAGCTTCTCGTCAAACCCGGTCAGCTTTCCTTTGATGCCGTTCAACTCTTTTTGAAATGCATCCATGACGACCTCGAGCTTGGATCTAGTTAAGTACTTGAAGTCTTGATTTTTTCCTTGTGGACGAGCAATTTTAAGGAACCCTGACCAATTACTTTTATTAAATTGACTTGAATGAACGATGGAGAGTACGTATGATGCTTATGCGATGCACAGATGCACAGATGATTCATTGGATGCACGTGCATTTTGAAAATGTCCACATGATTTATTTTGAATGCATAAGCGTAAACCCAAAATGATGCTTATGAGTTTCTTTTTTTTTTTTAAAAAGAAGAAAAGAAAAATTCACATTGTTCTCACAAATAAATATATCGCGATTGGTAAAACATACCACAAATTATCACGTCAGTAGAAAACATACATATAGATAATAAGAACATAACCCTATTTGGGAAAACTTAGGGCTTTCAGAGGGCATAATGACGCGGTTCTAGGTTTGTTTCGGGATTATTTTGGACGGTTTAGGGAGGCCTCGATGCTTACTATATGCTGGCAGAGGAATTCCTAAGGATTTGGCTCCCAAGTTGTATCCTACCATAGCCCTTACGAACTGGTTGGATACCTCAAGATCATCCTCGGATCTGAGTTCAACTTGGTTGGAAAGTTTTGCGTGACTACCACCACTGTGAAAGTCACGGTACTCCTTTTCCGTTTCTAATAGGATAGCTCGGGTATAGAGCTTTTATGCATGAATGCAGAATTAAATTGCGAAAACATAATTGCGCAAATAAGAAAGTAAACACCCAACACGTAATAGAAAATTAGAAAACTTATCGAACTTAGTTATGTAGCTCGTCTCTCGAAGTCCCCAGCGGAGTCGCCAACTGTCGCAACCGTCCCGTCCGGGAGTCCGTACGTCGTCGCGTCGGCATTTTTGGGAGTCGCCATCGATCTTAGTTGGAGTGGATCGAACACTCTTAGGATCGGCTCTAACCTTAGGGTCAGAACCGAGATATGGTCTGCGAAAATGAAGTTCTGGGTTCGGGAGTACGGTTACGTGTAGGGAAGTTAAGCAACACCCCCACAACGCCCTAAATCGGTACTACTTAAGTCGATAAGTTTTATACGAGTTGGGTGTATTTTAGTAATAATTTGTAATTTTAGGGGTCCCACTGGACCATTTAATGATTTAATCATATTAGTTGTAATTTAATTATACGCCCACTGACGTAAAAATTTAAAGATAAAGTTAGTTGATTAATTGGACTCGAACCTTATCGGTTGCCTACGTACCCGTAAGACGGGATCAAAGTCCACGTAGTTCGCTAGGACTTTGATAATTTAATTGTAGCTTTTACCACGTTCCACTGAACGTAATTCTCGTATTATAATTTTATTGTTAAAATTTAGATTGATTATTATTAGGATTTTAATTAGAAGGATGTATTTTGGTGTAATAGAAAAAGAAACGAAACAAACTTAATCCACATTTCACATTTCGTATTAAGGATTGTAAAACAAATAAAACTGAATGGGATGACAATATTAATGCATGATGGGCTAGCAGCCCAACTGGCTAAAACGTCAGACCAGGCTCGTGTTTGAACCGGAGGACGTGGGTTCGAAACGCGCTAGTGGAGGAATTTTTTATTTCTCGTTTTGATGTAGAGAAGGGGGAAGGGCATTCTAGTAATTTCACGAAAACGCGGTGGCAGGGCCGCGTAAATAGCCGGAAACCCTAGGGGCATTTTGGTCATTTTAAAACTTGAGGTATATATAGGCTCTTAAAGCGCAAAATCAAACCCTACTCTATTCGACCTAGCGGCCGCCGCTCAAACTCTCCCTCTCATCCCTCTCTATCTCTCTCGGTCAGAGACCACAAACCCTAACCCCTGATCCAAAACCGCCGCCGCTCTCTCCTCTCGTCCCTCTCTATCTCTCTCGGTCAGAGAAACACAAACCTAGCCCCGATCAAAACCGCCGCCATCTTCTTCTTCTTCCTTCCCTACCAGAGAATAAAAACCAAAAACCCTAGCCTAAATAAAACCTCAAACAGCCGCCATCACTCCCTAAAACACTCGCCTCGTCCGAGCTACGAGGACGACGAGGATGGCGACATGCGCCGCTGGTGGTGATGAAATCAAGTTTTGAAGGTTTGTTTCCTTTTGCATATCCGTTTAATGGTTTTATTTGATATTTTCGGTTTGGATTCGTTTACGATCTTGTTTTGATTTTTTTTTGTTTATCTTTGGGGTTCGACGAGAGGAGGAAAAGAGACGGCGGAAGGCGGCGACTGTGAGACGATGGTAGTCAGTGACGACGGTGACATGCGCCGCCAGCGATGGCAAGAGTAAGGTTCGTTTCCTTTTTGAACGATTTCTATTTTCTTTCAGACTCGATTTTCTAAGGTTTCATAGATCTGATTCCTTTTTTTTTTGTTTATTTCCGTAAAACTAAACCGAGTCCGAAATGGGACCCTCGATCTACCGTCCCCTTTTTCGATCTACTCTCTTTCGTAGAAACGATGAGGATGGTGAAGAGATCTCGGTAAGATATTGTTTGCATGTGGGATTTTGTTTGATTTTAGATTCAAAATTTAGGATCTGATATTTTATTTTGGTTTTTTTTATTTATGCGAGGGTTTTGGTCGAGGAGAATGTAGCGTCGGCCGGCGAGGTTTCCCGGCGGCGATAGGCCGACGATGACACAGGTAGTTTTATTTTTTGTTTTGTTATTTCTCTTTATTGAATTTTTTTTGGGTTACAACGGGTTTTGACTCTGATGTTTTGTTCTGTGCAGGTTTTTGAGTTTGAGAGATCTTGGTAAGGTTTCTAAACTTAGCTTAGTATGACTGGAGAGGTTAAACTGAAAAAAAATGAAAAGGATTGTGTTGCGGTTTAGATTTAGCCTACAGATCTGTGGTTTGAAAATATGTTGTATGTGCGTTTGATGATCTCAAATATTTTCATGCTGGGTGGTTTGGTGGATGGTTTTAGAAGTAACTCCTAATATGCTAGATTTTTCTAAAAATGAAAAAGAAAAGAAAAAAAGAATTTTCTATAATTGGGAAGTAATTAACATGCTCTAAAATTGATAATTTTGGCAACTAAAAATCACTGCATCTGCTTGTGACTTTACCAAAGTGGAGTTCAAAATATGAAATATAATTATGTAGGGTGATCCTATTGGATCCAAATCACACCCATCATAACGCCCAATATACAAAAAGGTGGTGGTTTTGGTTCTTTAAAGTTTGTCTACTTTACTTTCTACTGTCAGTTGTTAATGTCAGTATTCCAATCAATCGACAAAACTTAAATTAGAAATTGATGTAAATGTATGGAGGCGCTTAATTGAACTCATCTTAATCCGAAAAGAAATTACATGAGTGAACTTTGTATGAGTAAATAGAGCCCTTGAATGAAAAGGGGTTTGCACGAAGTAAATCGTTTTAATGAGTAGGCAAGTTGATGGACGATTATAACAGTACAACAATAGAGTAAAGCGATGCTAAATGAGATGAAATTTATCACGAATAATGGAAGTAGAGTTAAAAAAAAAAACACCAACCTTATTAAGATATCTGCGCCAAGAGTGCTTCCTTGATGCTGCTCCGATTGAATCCCTGGACTCAAGTCTCGTGTTGTAATGAAGAGATTAGAGTTAGAATTTCTGTATGTTTTTCAAATCTTCCCCTCCGTCAACACAGAGCCCAAAGAGCTCATTTATAGCAAGAATTGCATGCCACGTGTCATGCTGTGATTGATGATGAGCATGACGTGCTTCTCTTTGATTGGTTGTTTCTCAAGGCTGCTTCTGAGGCCTCCACCTTGCTTAGTCTATGATTGATGATGAGCATGACATGCTTCTCTCTGATTGGTTGGTTCTCAAGGCTGCTTCTGAGGCCTCCACCTACAAAGGTGCTGACTAACTGCTTGGATAAGATTGGGCCGAGTTGGGCCTTGAATTCGTTTGGGCCGGTACCAGGGCTTGGTCTAGTCCTGAACCTGGGTTCTGTTTTGGGGCGAATTGGGCTCTGTTTTGGGTTGTATCATGATCGCTTTCTTTTTCATTTTGCAGGTATGTGATCTGGTTTGGGCTCAAAGAGAGGAGAAGAAAAGGAGCCCAATGACTTCAATTGATGAGTCGGCCCAGTTTGAAATGGTGTTCAAACTTCAAATTTTTTGTTGTTAGTAGTAACAGGCAGTCATTGTAATTAGTTTCAGTTCATACTTTGTACCATGTGTCAAATTTAACTATAAAGCTTTTGCCTCCATTTCATCTATCACGCCCATGTTCGAACCTCAAGCTTTGCACCTCTATTGTTTTTTTATAATTAATGTTTAAGATTTGCCACTACTAATCTTATTAAATCGATTATATCTTAACCAATCCTAGAATCAACTAGGTTGGTAATATTGATTAGTTATTGACTTGCCACTGCTAGTCTCAACCAATTCATCACAAGTTTCCACTTCCATTTGTTGTTATATTTTTATTTTACATAGAGTGTTTGTCCCGGACAAAATGTGGTGTCTACAGGACGACTCCACCAGCATTCCTAGCATCACTATGCGCCACACTGTTGGTATCCATTAGGATGAGAGAGGGGTTAACTGTTTTTCTATGCTCTGTGATTTTTGCAGGGGAGGCCAGAATATGAATCCAAAGCCAGAGGAAGCAGAGGGGATGTTTTCTTTTGGAAGCAATAAGACTTCTCCTTTTAACCTCGTCTTCTTTGTGTCTCTTCCTAGATCGTTGAACCTTCCACCCTTCTTTATGGCGGTAGATAACAATCCTTTCAACCCCTTCATGACTCCTCTGTTGACTGAACTTTACCCTGCTCTGCTTCTTCCCTATCGCAGCAGGGGCTCTTGGCTCGAAGCCCTCCCTGCCCTGTACTTGACTATTCGTATTAACTCCATAGGATAGTCTCTTCTGTCTTCTATTCCTTTCCTTCCTTTTCTTCTTCTTCTTGATCTGGCAATAAAGCCTACACCACCACCAGTCTGGTGGCTTCCAAACATCACTTCTCTTTATGATTCTCGCTGCCCCTCCCCTGTGTTGTCTTGTCTCTTTTCGAATATTAGTTTGTGGATTGCAGCTGTAGCTTCCCTCTCCTTGATATCCTCTATACTGTGAGATCTCCTTACACACCCCCCTTTGATTCTTCCTAAAACCCTCTGCTAGAGCTGAACGAGTCCCACTCACGGGGACGGAAAAAGACCCGTTGGAGGGTACAGAGCAAATGCCCGTTAGAGAGAGAGATGAGAGAGACATTTTGTTTCTACCAAAATTCTGCATTTACTCCTTACTTGCTTAGCTAGGAAGTAGATAGTTGCATGCTGCTATGACAGCCGTTTGGTTTAGCAGTCACTGAGCTTAGCTAAGAAGGTAAATATGTGCAGGCCATACTTTAGCCGCTGGTTCACTATACAGATCACCGGGCATGTAGACTCTGTAGCCATGAAAGGTTCACTAGCATTGTTCACTAAACAGATCATTGTTCACTATCCATAGGAACAATGCTAAGAACAATACAAATCAAGGTATTGTTCACAAAAAGGCATTGTTCAAAAGGCATGAAAGGACTTTGCAAGTGTAGCTTCTATAGGAACAATGCGAAAAATATTCTAAAGAAATCTATAATCAAATCCTCTATGACATGATAAGTACCAGACTTCTTGTGAGGAAGACCTGTTCTTTGAGATGGAAAAGGACATAATTGACACCAAACATTTATGGCTTAATTGCAAGTTTGGTCACTAGAATTGCTACAAAATTTCACGTTTGCCACTCAAATTAATTAATTCCATTTATAGTCACTTAAATTAGGTTAACATTCCAAGTTTGGTCACTGGCCATTAGTCTCCGTTAACTTTTGCTGATGTGGCGGTCAACTCTTATAGTTGACCGTTAAATGCATGACGTGGCAATTAAAAAAATTTAAAAAATAATTTTTAATAATTTCCACCTCATTATTACAATTTATTAAAAAATAATTAAAAAATGTCATAGAACCTATAGCGAAAGAACAGATGCACCTACTAGCTAATAAAACTTCCAGCCATAGAACACCCCTGATAAATTCTAAGCACCCAGATCCAGGCTTCCACAGGTAAAAAGATTAAGTGCTCCCTCTCTCGCACCGACAAATTTGCAAAATTTCATTAACCCCTGAATTTCTGCTGCCGGAAGCGCGATGGAGCTTCCCCGATTTGTTTTCGCTGTTGCCATACTTGTATTTAATTCGGTTTGCGGAGCTCACGGGATGGTTCTAAAGCAGAGCTTTCTTCTGCGCAAAATGTCAGTGGTGAAACCGGAATGGTTGTTGTTTTTTATTAGATGGTAAAAAAAGAAGCTTTTTTCAGCTCTTTCGCAAACGAACCCCCATAGGCCATCGATTCCGATTATCAGAACGAAAACCCCCCATCGATTCCTCTGTCTTCCCTACTTCATCCTCGCAACCAACCCTAGTTGACGGAGACTGATCAATAGACAAGTGTGGCGAGAATCGGTTCTCGAGTCTAACCAGGTTTCTTCTAAGCCAACTCGGTGGGAATAAGAAGCGTCGCCCTTTGAGTACTCGCCCGCAGCAGCGAGGACGGCAGCGGCATGTTCAGGCGGCCGAGGCGAAAGTGGTGCAGCTTGGTCGCCGGCGCCAACCATAGGAAATAAAAATTTTATTTTATATTTTTTAATAATTTTGAAAATGAGGTGGAAATTATAAAAATATTAAATATTATTTTTTATAATTTTTTAATTGCCATGTCACACATTTAACGGTCAAAGATCAGAGTTGACTGCCACATCAGCGAAAGTTAACGGAGACTAACGGGGAGTGACCAAACTTGAATTGTTGAACTAATTTTAGTGACCATGAATGTAATTAATTAATTTGAGTGGTGAACGTGAAATTTTGTAGCAATTCGAGTGACCAAACTTGCAATTAAGCCAAACATTTATATAAGAACACTGCAATGAGAACACAAAACTATAAGTCTGATTTGCAGACCGAATATAAATTTTGTTGTTGCCGCTACAACAATGATACTTGTTTTGGAGAAGATAACCCCAAAGCAGGACAGATAGCAAGGCCTTGAATGATTAGACTAAGTAATGAAAGACAAACACGTTAAGCCAAAAAAACAATAGTAGAGAAGATGTGCAAATTCAGCACAGAACACTTAAATTAAGAATGACGAAAATGGGTCGCCGACAACATCAGTAAGTTTTGAAAATGGCTATATTCATCCATACAACAACAAATTCTTCTTTCTCTCAGTATTGAGAAATGACGAACTATACAAATTTGAACTAAACTAAAAAATTGATTGTTATAAACATCCAGTTAACCTAATCAAACAATGGATGTGCTAACTGGCATTCAAATGAAAGTCGAACTCTTAATTCTCACTCAGTTCAGTATTGATACATGACCAGTTGAAATGAAAGCAGAACAAACCAAGATTTTGAAGCAACATCTTATTTGAGAATATCCAACTTTCTCCCTACCGACGATGGAAAATCTTATGGTTTGAATCTGAATGCTCTTGTTCCAACTTCAATTTGTTTAGAATTTCCGGATAAAGTTGAATTTTACAAGGCAAAATTAGGACGTAAACACGTGAGTGTTCGATTTGTAAAAAATGAACACAAAAAGCTATTATGAAGGGAAAGACAAGGTTTTAGCAGAGCAAGACCACAGTACTTTGAACCAGTGTTATTAAAGCCGAGGCGAGCCGCTCGGCCCGACCAGTAAAACCACCACCCGATCACAAAACCGGCTCGGAACAGTCTAAAAGCCGCTCCGGTTTTATGTAGCGGTTGGCGAGCGGCCGAGGCGGTTAACCGTTCGAGCCGATCGAGCCGCTCGTCCGGTTTTTGCCATTCAGCCACTAAATTTAATTAAAAAAATTGCAGAAAATCGAAAATTGAATAAAACCAAAAAAGTCGGGCTCTCAAACTGAATCCTTATTTCCATTTCACAATTTCGAAGGAAAGAGATGAACTCTGATTAAGAAATGTCCACTTTTTATACTGATAACGTTTATTAGGTACCGGTTCTCTAACGGTTTTTAAATGGTCTAATGCGGGTTGGACCACTAAAGTGCGAGCCGTTCGCATTACCGGGTCATGCTCCGGTTCGGTTCTGACAACATTGCTTTGAACAAGTACTTCCATCATTGTATATGTTTGAAAACAATACTGGATGCTATTTCGTATACGACCAGTACAAGTATACTTTAAGTGAATATGTTGGTAAAATTAAGAATGATGCTAACCGCGAGACAAAGGGAGAGCAACATTTTCGGCCTTGAATGAATTGCACCATGGTTCCAAGAAGCAGTTGCATGGCGGCTCTGTACAAAACTAGGGGAATAACATTGTGGTTGTTGAGCAACCGAAGTTTAAAGTTCAGCTTTGGGGATTAGGATTTGATACACCAGACAACATATCCAAAGAGTGTTGGAGCATAGCTAAACATTTTGAAGAATGTACACATGTGCTGGATTGTCAAGTACAAGGGTTGACCTCAGTGATGCGAACATTAAGGATAGTTCTTCTCATTTAATTATTTAAATATGTAATTTATTTCTTCTTCTCAATTCAATGTAGTCAAAGTCTCGTCTAAACTGAAAAAAGGGAGTTTATGTTTTTAGGTAAGCAAAACAAGTTAGAGTCCACATAAACTCGTTTGGTGAGTAAAAGCATTAACAACACTTAAAATCGTTCAAAAGCAAACTTCTGTTGCTGTGCTTCCTAATCTGTTCGACTATGTCCCCATCGTCAATATTTCTTTGTTCCTTACTTGGGCCGCTCATTGCTCATTCTCTTGAAACTTTTGTTTGATTGCTTTCTTTCTTTTATTGTTAGAATAGGTAGTTAGGTACTGAATCAGAGTGTTTGATGAATCCTGGTCAGTATTTAGATCAATTTAATTAACTGGTCGTCGGTAGGGAAAATGCTTTCATCACTTCTCTGTCAAATTACTTTTAGACTTCTCTTTTGTAGAATGTAAACTAACTGTTGGATATCACTACTGCTTGATTTCTAAGAATGATTTATGTTATTATATATGTATTGATTTCGAGATATTGGATTCTTAAGCTTGTTTATATTATTACGTGATAAGTTAAATTCCACATGTGGCTTTACCTTTTTAAAACAATTTCGAATTCCAAAATTTTCAGGTTGAACAAACAGAATTTGCACTATTCATTGTTTTTTTATGGGAGCTAAGCAAAAGTTTGTTTACTTAAGCGAGGCCGGAAGAAAGTTTTTCTCATTGGGGCGATCTGGTATACTTGACCGAACGTTTGACATTGATACTCGAAAAGACTCGTGGTTTAAGGATGTGTCCAATGTTGATGGAGCCTTCAAGGCCGTATTGTATCATAACAAACCTGAAGACAAAACGGATGAAGAGTTCAAACTAGAGAATTTGAAAAAATATAGTAATCCGGTGGCATTTTTTGTGTTCTGTTGGAACTATTCAGAACATGCAGAATCAATTGTAAGTAAGAGTCTTTTTTATTCCAAGTACTTTACATACTTGCAACCTGTTAAGAAAGTATTTTGTGTCATTTATTGTTGATATCATGTTTGTTTTTGGATATCCAGCTATCAATGAATGCTCAATGGGAACAATTATACCATTTTTAGCCTGGATTCTTCGACCTCCTGCACGAGATTCTGGTTAGAAATGACATCTATGTCCTTAAGCAATGATGGTTAGTAATTGAAACTAAACTGATATGATTTTGCTTATCTTTCAATATCTGATTTGCCTCATAGTTTCACCATAATGTTGATGATTATTTGTAAAACAGTTTGGGGCTGACTGCTTCAATGGTACTCATTAGATGCACAGAGAATCTGAATGGCAGAGATATAGCAGTAAGTAGAAGGAAACATAACCCAAAGACGATGTGCTTATTCTCAAGCGAGTCACATTTTGTGCAGGTGAGGAAGAACTGCAGTTTATAGGCAAACAATTCCATATTAGACCAACTTTTGGAGCCTATTTCTTTTGGAGCCTATTAAATAGGCTCCAAAAGTTGGTCTAATATGGAATTGTTTGCCTATAAACTGCAGTTCTTCCTCACTTGCACAAAATGTGACTCGCTTGATAATAAGCACATCGTCTTTGGGTTATGTTTCCTTCTACTTACTGCTATATCTCTGCCATTCAGATTCTCTGTGCATCTAATGAGTATCATTGAAGCAGTCCACCCCCAACTTTTTTACAAATAATCATCAGCATTAGGGTGAAACTATGAGGCAAATCAGATATTGAAAGATAAGCAAAATCATATCAGTTTAGTTTCAATTACGAACCTTAATTGCTCAAGGACATAGATATCATTTCTAACCAGAATCTCGTGCAGGAGGTCGAAAAATCCAGGCAAAAAATGGTATAATTGTTCCCATTTAGCATTCATTGATAACTGGATATCTAAAAACAAACATGATATCAACAATAAATGACTCAAAATACTTTCTTAACAAGTTGCAATTATGTAAAGTACTTGGAAACAAAGAGACATACTTAAAATTGATTCTGCGTGATCTAAATAGTTCCAACAGAACACAAAAAATGCCACCGGATTACAATAATTTTCCAAATTCTCTAGTTTGAACTCTTCATCCGTTTTGTCATCAAGTTTGTTATGATACAATACGACCTTGAAGGCTCCACCAACATTGGATACAATACGACCTTGAAGGCTCCACCAACATCGGTCAAGTATATTAGATCGCCCCAATGAGAAAAACTTTCTTCCGGCCCCACTTAAGTAAACAAACTTTTGCTTAACTCCTTAAGAAAAAGCAATGAATTGTGCAAATTCTGTTTGTTCAACCTGAAAATTTTCGAATTAGAAATTGTTTTAAAAAGGTAAAGCCACATGTGGAATTTAACTTATCACGTAATAATATAAACAAACTTAAGAATCCAAAATCTCGAAATCAATACATATATAATAACATATATCATTCTTAGAAATCAAGCAGTAGTGATATCCAACAGTTAGTTTACATTCTGCAAAAGAGAAGTCAAAAGTAATTTGACAGAGAAGTGATGAAAGCATTCTCCCTACCGAAGACCAGTTAATTAAATTGATCTAAATACTGACCAGGATTCATCAAACACTCTGATTCAGTACCTAACTATCTATTCTAACAATAAAACAAAGAAAACAAGCAAACAAAAGTTTCAAGAGAATGCGCAATGAGCGGCCCAAGTAAAGAAGGAAAAAATATTGAAAATGGGGACATAGTCGAACAGATTAGGAAGCACAGCAACATAAGCTTGCTTTTGAACGATTTTAAGTGTTGTTAATGCTTTTACTCACCAAACGAGTTTATGTGGACTCTAACTTGTTTTGCTAACCTAAAAACATAAACTCCCTTTTTTCAGTTTAGACGAGACTTTGACTACATTGAATTGAGAAGAAAAAATGAATTACATATTTAAATAATTAAATGAGAAGAACTAACCTTAATGTTCGCATCATTGAGGTCAACCCTTGTACTTGACAATTCAGCACATATGTACATTATTCAAAATGTTTAGCTATGCTCCAACACTCTTTGGATATGTTGTCTAGTGTATCAAATCCTAATCCCCAAAGCTGAACTTTAAACTTCGGTTGCTCAACAACCACAATGTTATTCCCCCAGTTTTGTACAGAGCCGCCATGCAACTACTTCTTGGAACCATGATGCAATTCATTCAAGGCCGAAAATGTTGCTCTGCACATGTAAAGAATGAAAACTGAAAAATGAGAAAACTCAAGAAAAAATCATAATATCAGAAAATATCACATTTACCTCATTAGGTGGAGTCCCTTTGTCTCGCGGTCAGCATCATTCTTAATTTTACCAACATATTCACTCAAAGTATACTTGAACTTGTCGTATACGAAATAGCATCCAGTATTGTCTTCAAACATATACAATGATGGAAGTACTTGTTCAAAATACTGTGGTCTTGCTCTGCTAAAACCTTGTCTTTCCCTTCCTATTAGCTTTTTGTGTTCATTTTTTACAAATCGAACACTCACGTCTTTACGTCCTAATTTTGCCTTGTAAAATTCAACTTTATCCGAAAATTCTAAACGAATTGAAGTTGGAACAAGAGCATCCAGACTCAAACCATAAGATTTTCCATCTTGAGAAAACAGCTTGGATATTCCCAAATATGATGTTGCTGCATTGGAAGCCAAAAAAAGAAATAGATATTAGACTAGAGTCCAATGATTAATACAGACATCCAAACAAAACTAATTGTGTTGATCATGCTTAAATCCCACCACAATCTAGAACAAAGCCAAATTCATCACAAAGTTGAAAAGACAAAAGCTTGGAGCTCCATTCTCTAACCAGACCAAAGAGGAACCGCTGCATGGCTCATTAAAGCTGCAGTCCATAGTCCATCCATTCACTCATTCACAGGCAGCTCAAGTTGGCACATAATAAGATGCATTATTATGTTCTATTATTGAGAAAGGAACATGTTCATCTGCCATACCTTCTTTCCCTTTCAACAACATGCACTATCAAACAAGGATTTAAACACAGAAAAGCCTACCACACCCTATCACTAGTACATATGCCAAAAATTTCAACAAGTTGCAACTAGAAGTTCGTAATTAGTTATATGTGTTGAAAGAGATTTCACATATGAGGCATATATCTAGGAACTGCACCAAAATTCCAATAAACTCAGATTGTTGTTAAGCACAACATAAGGATAAAACTCATGTCTTAACCATTACAGTTCAGATTGTCTTAAATTAGCACCTCAAATTGATTTCTTTAGCAAAGGCGGATTTGATGGTGGATAGGAAGGGAGCGGATGTGAGTAATCTTAGTCGTTTGTCTTCTGGGTAGCTTTAGTTGTTAGGGTTAGAGACGAAGGGAGGCAATAGAGGAAGAATGTGATCCCTAACCCAGAACCCTAATTTCGAACATTCAAATCAGTTCATCCCCAACCCAAAACATCCAACCCTAGAACGAGAAAGGAGGAAGATACACGCACATGGCTTCTGATCCACCGTTGCAGAACTCGACATCGTACCGGGAGATAGAGTAAAAGATAGAGATGGAGATCTACAAAAGATATGAAGGCAAGGGTTGGCTTTTCAGAGGAAGGGGGAAAAAAAGTGAGCTTCCCGGAGGAGCAATCATATCATTTCACGAGAAATTTTACAATGCTATATAGTATTGGTGCTATAGGATTTTGCCTTTATGGTACAACTTAAAATTGTACATTTACGTTATGGTACAACTTCAGATTGTACCTATACTTTTTGTACAAATTCTTTTATGGTACAACTTGAACTTGTACTTTTATGTGATGGTACAACTTCAAGTTGTAAAGTTGTACCATAACATAATGGTACAAATTGCTTTATGGTACAACCTAAACTTATACATTTAATGTTATGGTACAACTTTAAGTTGTACATTAAAGCACCAATACTATATAGCATAGTAGAAGTGCTCATCATTTCACTCCAATTAATTGATACCGTGCGTTAGGGCAACGCCCTCTCACTGGAGCTTCAAGTCGTAGAATGGGCCAACTCAGGGCGGGCCAAATCAGGCCAGCCCTGCTACGGGCCCAATCCCCCGCTGGTGAGTAGGGGTGGGCAACGGGACGGGACGGAATACCCGTCCCGTTTTAAACGGGTACCCAGTCCCATTTGGAGGCCAAAGTCCATCCCATATCCCAAACCCATATGGGAAACGGGTACCCATTACCCGTACGGGACAGATAACGGGTACCCATACTACCCATAAATACCCAAAGTTTAAACCACTTAATTTTTAACAAAAGTTTAAACTTAACTTGTACTTGCTTAACAATCACAAGACACAAATCATGAACAATCACAACGCATAGAAATAAATCATTCTAAGCACCAAATATCAAATAAGAAGTTTCATTCAACACAAATCATGAACAATCACAACGCGTAGAAATAAATCATTCTAAGCACCAAATTATCAAATAAGAAGTTTCATTTAACAAAAGGGAGTAACTGTTATCTGATTTGACATCTGATCTTCCAACTCCTTTGCATTTCTCTGTTATACATGGATTAAAGACATAGATACTAAGTTTTCTCATGATAGCCAGTTAGTTACCAGGAATGTACCATGGTTCTACACAAATAGCCGTACCTGAAGCTCTTCAGCATAGGACTGATAGTTAAAAGGCAAAATTTCCTTGTCTACTAACTGGAGAGCTAGATATCCCCAAATGCTTGCAACTGTAGGTCAAAAAATTAAACTTGAGGCTGAGATGCATGATTAACTTGTAGTTTAGCTTGCATTTGACACTACATTATGGCCACTTTTCTCTTTCGGATTCAGGAGAGTTTTGTATCAGTTTCTCAGTCCAAGTAAGGCTTCAGTATGGACTGTTTGTATCCCCTCATCTAATAGAATGATTCTGTTGAGCATAATTTATACAATCTGAAAAGATAGATGGATATTCTCCATTATTCGGCCTCAAGTTACCCACCTGCAATGTGCCTGCGAAAATTAGGGTCACGAAACTTCTCCATCCAGACAAAGTCATCATACATTGAGTGGTATACAGGGTAACCTGCATGCATTCAGCTATTGTTAGCAGGGTAGAAGGAAAAATGTAACTGATAATTTCAATGTTAAGGAATCATACACCGCTGAGGTTCCTTTAGCGATTGATGACTACTTTGAACTATAAAAATAATCTATGGTACTTCTTGGATAGGGATGAGTTTAGGTTGCATGTCACTGCAGAGTGCAGACTACAAGTATTACGTTCACATAGCGTTCTTTGTTTCTTTACTAAGAAAAGTTTCATCTTTGTGGCGAAGTGGACATTCCCTTTCTATGGATTAGAGTTTGCAAATGGGTAAAACGGGTACCCACATTACCCAAACGGGTATTTGCGGGTAATCCGCGGGTACCCATATTAGGAATGTACAATCCCAAGTCCCATCCGTTTATAATATTACGGGTAATATGGGTACCCGTAACCCTTAAAAAAGGGACGGGTACGGGTATACCCAAATACCCGTTTCCCGTTGCCCACCCCTACTGGTGAGGTTGCTGTAATCAACTGGATCTGCGTTTTGCAATCGTCACTTTCACTAGCATGTGCCCAGCAAAGAACGGCGATAATACGCGAGGAGTTGCCAAGGAGAACTCATCTTCGTATCGTCTTCGTTTTCAATGTTGTCAGTAGGACTGAAAGTTTGGTACCGGTATTTGGGATATATCGAATACCGTATCGAATTTATTTATATTTGGTATTATCGAATACACGTATTATTTCTTGGGATTGAGATTGGGATTGAATTTCAATTGTTATTCGGTATTAGGGATTACGGGTTTGGGATCGGTATAATACCGAAATACCGATCAATACCAAAATATAAGCTAGTGCGTATTTTATCCTCTCAACTAGACTATCTCATTCACTACTACACGACTTTCAACCACCAAGAGTGTCATTTAATTATACATATATCATTCCATCACTATTAATAGTCGTCTCTCAACCTCCAAATCGTCAAATTAACGATTACCAATGACAAGAACTTGCGATGTCTCCTCTCCTCCGTTCTCCTTAATAATATCCTAATTCAAGACTCTTTGCTTAGTCTTTTTCCCTAAATTAAACAATAAAATCTAATTTATATATTTAATTATTAATTGGAAAGATAATTAATTTTGTATTCGATAATACCGATTGGGATACCGAAACATTTAGGAATTGGGATTGGGATACCGAAATTATTTAGGGATTTGGATTGACTCTAGGGTGTAATTCGGTATTCGGAATTTCGATATTTGGTATTTGGATACCGATTCCGTACCGATTTCCACCCCTAGTTGTGAATCCCTTTCCTTCTGCAAACGAACCGCAACAAAAGAGTTTCAATTGCGAAAGCTGTAATAATTGTGAAAAGCTGTAATTGGGTGTTACTCCCGCAGAGCAAATTGTTAATTGTGTAGCAAGTTTCGTGTAGGTTGTCGTGGACCACAAGGACACAGAAAGCTTTGGGGTTTGAGGGTTATCAGGTTGCATGATTAAAATGTTTTGAGTTTACCTTTTATCTTATTTGGTTTGTTTGGGGACAAGCAAACAGTTAACTGTGCGGGAATTTAATAGTGTCGTATTTGCACGTACATGTTGGCACCCTTGTTTCCTGACCATTTTAGATCGAATTTGTGGTTCCTTGGCCTATTTTATGCTAGATTGTGTTATTTCGTCATATTTCATGTCCTAGTGAGTAAAGGGAAGCATAGGCGCAAGTTTCTGGTCATTTGGAGGTCATTTAGCGATTCAAGGTGCAAAATGTTGTTGTCCCCTGAAGGATTACGGTCGTATTTGTCTTGCTCCTGATCGTAAAAATTATGCCGAGCCAAACCCGTGAAGATGTCTGAGGAAGTGTAAAATACGGGCAGGAACAGAAGGATTACGGGCGTAATTTGTTGATTACTGGTAGTATTTCGTAAATGACGACCGTATTTCCCCTTCATCAACAAGTGAAACGTACGTTTTGGGTGAAATACGGTCTCGAGCAAATTACAACCGTATTTCAGCCCGTATTTTTCCCAGAATCAACCTGAAAGGTACAGATTCGAGCCAAAGGAAGGGGACTCGACTTTTTGGAGCAAAAACAGAGTTTTAGAGAGAGAAAGTGCGAAGAACAAGCCCTAGGAGCTATTTGGAGTAGATTTCTCACCATTGAAGCCCAGATTGCATCCCCAGGAGTGAAGATTGACATCCTAGAGCATATTATTCCCATCTTTATGTGTATGAATGCTTTGATTTCTGTTTTCCTCTCTCTCTCTCTCTATGGAGTAGACCTTTCTCTCACTTGGGTATGACGAACCCTAGTTCCATGCGTTAGGGATCTTAATTGTAATGACGTTTGGATTGATATACTATTTGATTATAATCAATTGAAGTGTGTTTATTGAGTTAATTGAATCCTGATCAACTTCTTTTAATTTCTGCTGCAACCCGTGATAGATAGAATCTAAATAGGTCGTTAGAGCTTCTTCAATTAATAAAAGTGAATTGATTGTACGAGAGTAAGTCAATTCTTTGCTTTGTACTGGAGTTTCTTTCTAGTAGTGGAGTTCTGTTTTATTTGCCTTAGCGTTCTATCTCGGTGAAGACTAGTCGTCTGCCGGGTAGTCTGTCTGAGAGGGCTTAGTCATTTTAAGAGATTCCAAACTACTGTCGGATCTTTCGCAGTTTAATCAACAGTAAATCAACCAAAGGAAATTACAAATTGAACCTAACTAAGGAACTAGGGGACTCATTCCCGAGTGACTCTTTCCTTGCTTTAGAAAATCGAACACTTTCCTGCTTTCTTACTGCTTTTGGTTACAATTACATTCACTAAATCTTTCCCGCTAGATAATAGATAATCACGGAGTAGGTAGTAGATCTAGACCCCGGGTTGATAAATTAAACTTGCCACTATTTTGCATTTCCGGACAGCGATTATACTTGGTCGTAGTTTGGTGTTGTGTCATAGCGTGTCAATACCTGTTAAGCATATTGGGTCGATAAATTTGCAGTCAGATTTTACTTTGAGGCGTGTTCTCCACTTCTCGGAATTTTGGTGTAATTTGATCTCAGTCAAGCAACTTACACAGGATAATCTCGTGGCCTTAATATTTCTTGATGGTTTTTGCGTTATTCAAGACTTACTCTCCAAAGAGTTAATTGGGAAGGGTGAGCTCCGAGTTGCCCTTTACTACCTCCGCCTGTTTGAAAGTGGGAGAACCCAGGCTTGCGCGGTACAATAAAGCCAAACTAGTTGAGAAGCTCTTTGGCATGCCCGTCTGGAGCATCCTTCTTCGGACAAATTCTCTTATGTTGGTCATAGTTTGTCGTTATCTTTTGTACGTTCTACTGATGGACCCTGTCACTCTTGTTCTCGAGCCAAACAGTCTCGTACTCTATTTATTTATAGTTATGATCAGAAGATCTGTGGTTTTTTAGCTTATTCATGTTGATCTTTGGGGCTGAGAGACAGAGAGCCTGACGAGGTTGCGAGCCTAAGCCTGAGACAAAGAAAAGCAGCAGAGGTAAGGGAACGACACCGCCAACAGAGGTAAGGTAGCGCAACGGAATGAGCCAATAATGGACAGGTTTCTCTTTGCCGAATTCGAAGTATTCCCAAACCCTAGGATCCTCCTCTGACTTGACCTTCGTCGCCGACGATTTGGATCGCAGAGAAAAGCTCAAGACTCGTTGTGGACCCATCCCTGAGATGAACTGAGTGATATTTGCGCTATTTGGCGTTTGGGCTGCCATGGGACACTTTAATCTTTTAGGTTTAACAAAGGATTTTCTAATTTGGGGTTCAAAATTTTTCGCGCACTAGTTTTATTGTTTTTGGAGCCAAAATAAATTCTCGTTTAAAAATTGGGATCACACTTTTGACATTCGTAAGAAGTGCAGCTGAGAAGGGGGGAAATTCAGTGGGAAGTGGGAACACATCTCGGTGATGCTATTATTTTTTATTTCTTTTTAAATTTTTGGTTTCTTTTATTTCTCCTATATGGCCTAAAGCCCACCCGCCAAAAAGAAACTCCTCTCGCAACCATCTACGAAGGGATTTCAAATGCTCATGTTTTGTAGTCCCTTGCTCTCCGGGATTGTCTACATGAATGATCCAAAAGACATCTTTCCTCTCTTTTGGTTACAGGAGATGCTAAGGTCATATTGGATAAGTGTGCTTTAGGGGATTTCAATTATTCTAAGGTGGGCACAATTTTGCGCTAGATCAAATCTTTATTGGCGGGTTTGGAGGGAAATTGTGATCTGCGTTTCGTAGGTCGTCAGAGGAATAGGGAGGCTCATTTAGTGGCCAAGAAATCCCTGAGTTTGTCGCCTCGGCTCTTGTCGAGGTTCGACTATGTGTCCTGGTTGCGTAGTTTGTAATTGACTTTGTTTGGATCTTATCTCCATCTCTATCTGTTGAATGACAACAACAAAAAGTCATCCAGGGAGAAAAAAGGCCTTTTGAATTTTTTTAATTCAAATATGTTTTTCCCTTCCTCCATTAGTGCGCTGCAGGTTGCACTTAAAATCACACCTGGAAATTGTATTTTATTATTCCAAATTTATTTTGTTTATATCAACAGTATAATTTATAGCTGAAACTTATAACTGCAACCCCAATTTAAAAATCCCTGGCTTTAGAGCGTTTTTCGGTTGCTGACATGGCTTTCCATTTAGGCGGGTTTTTTCCAATCTTTTCCCCCTTTTTCTTCCTTCTTGGAACCGCTCTACCTCTACCCCTCTTTCTCTTTCCATCCCGCAGCCGATTCCATAACCATTCCACTGATATCTCTCACCTCGCCGTCGGGTTTAATGGGTTTTTAGGGTCTTTCGCAAGCATCCGACGACTCTTACACCGTCGGCTCATAACTGGCTGCCGCATTCTACCTCCTTCATTCGGAGTTTGCTGGTTTCTGATTCACCGGGCAGGACCTCTTCGCCTCCGGTGTCTATTGTGCAATCCAAATCGTCTGTTTGTTGCGTTATTTATCCGTTCTAGGAGGAATCTATATAGGATTTTCTTTCATCGAGCTTGTGGTGTTTCACCGCGTCGCAATTGGAATCCGGGTAAAGTCAAGCTTTCCTTAGCTCCTTCCTCCGAGGAATCCATGTTGGGTTTTCTTTTACAAAGTTTGTGGTTGGTTTCAGTTTGGCGGTGGGGAATCCACGAAAGGCCATTCTTGCGATGGGTAGCTTCTCCCTCTTGCTGTTCCATCGTCGTCTCATCCCAGTCATTGAGTAGCTGTCTCTGCCGCCGCCGCCTATTGAAACCAACCACAACTGGTCTCAACCACCCACTGCAGTCTTCCCCTGAAATTAGCGTGGGTATCAAAGCCAACGAACACTACTAGGGGTGGGCAACAGGACGGGATACCCGTCCCGTTTTAAACGGGTACCCAGTCCCATTTGGAGACCAAAGTCCATCCCATATCCCAAACCTATATGGGAAACGGGTACCCATTACCCGTATGGGATAGATAACGGGTACCCATACTACCCATAAATACCCAAAGTTTAAATGACATTTTACCTAAAGACAATTAGTCAATTACATCCAAAGCATTCATTTCAAAACACAAAATGGCTGAACAAGTAGCAACTTACACCAATTCCTACAACCCAAGGAAGGGATGATGATGAAGATGAAAAGGAATCAAGGAAGGGGAAAGGACCAAATAATAAAACCCAGAAAGAGAACAAGTTCTGCTTCCTGGAAAGTGCCATGACTCAGTAATAATAATAATAATGTTGTTTCTACTCAAATCAATCCTCAGTTTGGCAAAATAGGGTGGGGAAGGTGGTGAATTTTGAAGCAGCAAGCAAGGGTGAGAAGAAGGAAGTCTGGTTGCTGCTGGCCGCCGGGTGAGAAGAAGAAACCTGCTACTGCTGCTGCTCCGCTGGGTGAGAAGAAGGGAGAGCTCAGAGGAGGCGGTGGCGGTGAATGAAGGAGGCGCCGAGGCCCGAGGCGAGCTAGGTTTCGACCTTTCGTCTCTTCTCTCTCATCCCGCGAAGACGAATCCTCCAGCCAGGGACAAGACACAAGACAGAGACAGACCTTTCCAAATTCCAGAGAAGCTGCCGCCTGCCGTCGCGTGTCTTGCGTCTTCTAGGGCCTAGGGGTGCGTCAGCGTCTCAACTCTCACGGGCTGAATTAAATGGATTTTGTAATTTTAATGGATTTTGAATTGGGTTGGGCCTGGACGCATGGGCTGAATTATATGTCTTTGTAATTTGAATGGGTACAACGGGTACCCATTTACCCAAACGGGTATTCGCGGGTAACCCGCGGGTACCCATATTAGGACTGTACAATCCCAAGTCCCATCCGTTTAAAATATTACGGGTAATATGGGTACCCGTAACCCTTAAAAAACGGGACGGGTACGGGTATACCCAAATACCCGCTTCCCGTTGCCCACCCCTAAACACTACCCATACCCAAGTAAGCCCCTCATGAGTTTTTTACCTTCTGGTTTGGGATTGCAATTTGCCCGCCTTTCTACGTTTATGGTTTCTATAAGCTGGTTAGCTTTCAATTTCTACTAGATCTGCAGTATTGGTAGTCCAAACCGCCTACTTGGGTTATCAATGGCTTGTCAAAGAAGTAATTCTGGTGGATTTCTAGAGATTGCCCTACTGCTCAACTTCATACAGTCTAAAGTGGAGGAAAACTCTGCTTGGTGGAGCTTGAGAGTTTGTTTCATCAATTGATATGCTAATTTGTTGTTTACATTGCATATGTATACTACTTTTGACCGAGTGATGCCTCCATTTGCCATTTACCACTATAGCAATTAGATTAGAATCTTCCTGGTATGTTAAGTAGGCAACATCGGTTATTGCCGAGTTCCTAGATGATCCCTGTTCCCTCTGCCCCTTATCTACTCCCGCCAAATCCAATCCGTATTTGGTGTTGCAAAGTCGACTTTAGGTAGTGAACTTGAAGAGAGCATAACAGTTACCATTGGGATTCCTCTTGAATGGTGAAAATCAGTGGTTGTTTTCCTCTTACTCCTTTGGGTGCATCCCTGGGTCATGACCTGTGTAAGTGCATGATGCTTAAGTTGTTTCCAATACGCTAGGGTAATGTGGTTTGGTTCTGTGTATAAGGTTTTTGTTGACAGTACTCACACTATGTATGAATTTTAGATGGAAACTTGCTATCAGTAGCTTGAAATTATCTACTAATATTCTGCTTTAAGGGATTGTTAGAGCTCAGTATGTACAACTGCAAACTCTATTGCAGGAATTTTCCCCAATAGTTAAATTCAACGTGCCTTGATGTTTGATTAGAGTTCTCAGGAGGATTTCTTATTCTCAATCATTATGCCAGTCCTGCAACTCCTTCATGTTCCTACAGAGTTCCTTCTCAAGCCATCACTATTCCCTGCTTACTTTGTTGAACCTCAAATGTTTGGGATAGGTAGCAGCACCGCCTCCTTACTCCACCAGTTCTGCTCGACCACCAGTGGCTTTTATGCGAGCCTTAAAGTTTATGATTCCCTTCATTTTGCGAGTATAAATACACTTTTAACCATCTCTTTTTTATTACTATACAGGTACATATAGTGAAGGGAATAATTTATGTCAGTAAGTTTTTTTTTTACCTTTTGTGACCTTTAAAAGTGCATACGTTGGCATCTGTATCTTTTTCAATGTGGTTATCTTTATCTGATCAAGGAAGTAGTTTTGTTACCAAACCCACTTAGATACCTGGTGTTGTGTATCGTATATAATTGGATGGTTTTCTAAATATCTTATTTAATCATTTAGCATTTGGCCCGTTCATTCACATTTTCACCCCTCTTTGGCTCTATTATTAGGTTAACTGTTGTGTAGTATTGCCTTATTGGGTTGCAGTATACAAGGAACTTCATAAACCAACATAAGTTTTGGTTATCTAGAGTACCATAACAATGCATTTGCTGAATAATCAAGGCAAAATATGTAAGATCCAAGGTTTATGTTAGAAGATAATACACATACTATGATCTCGGATGATTATATGAGTACTAATTCTGCTCCTGCTACTGAGTTTATGAATGGATATCTTATCAATTGCTCTATGAATGTCATGATTCTCTCATGAATAGAGCATGCGATTGTATGATTAGATCATGGTGGATCCAAAACTATTATGTTGCTTTATTTATCAAATTGGGATTCCCTAATCTGCTTCACATAGAAGGCTGCAACTCACCTACTAAGAATGATATACATGGGTAAGCATTATCTTTGAGTACTGCATATCAAAAAGACTTTTTTTCCCCATCACTTATGTGGTTTTTAAGGTTACTGATTAGTAAGAGCATGTATGTTCTTTTAAATCCCTCGGGTAGTGGCCACGTGCTGTTATTTCATCTTTATCTATTTATTAGTTTGATGCTTCTCCCCTACATGCCATCGACTTCTCTTGATTTTGGAAGAACTATGAGGTCTTACGGGTATATGCAATGGAAGCATAGTGGGTTATAGAGTTATGGCTTAGAGATGGTGAAGCAGCCTCCCAATACTATCTTGGAGTTCCACCCCTTTGTAATTCATACCAACTCAAACCATATTATCTACGATTCATCTCCATCTTCCATATATATGCACTTTGTAGTATAATTTTTGTTTGATTTCTTATGTAATAACCGCGGGAGGTTCAAAAGTGGATCTTCATCAATTTTAATTCGGATCCCTCAAGTGGCAGAATGAGCAATTTGGGATCCTCTTTGCCCAATTGTAGTTGTTTATGACAATTTTTGTGTCATTTGGTTCACTTACCGGATCAATAGCCCCAAACCCCCAAATGAAAATTACATTGACGACTCTCTGATCACCTTACGTCGCATGACACTTCCAGAGTTAGTTAACTTGGGAAAATTTTAGGAGATGGCGATTTATTTATTAACGGTAATTTATAAACTTTATCATATTTTTATGTACCATTTATAAGTTCACCATATTATTTAAGAAAATATCTTCCTCATTGCGACTCCCGTATAGATATATATACTTTAAAAAAAAACTCCCCTACAAGCCAAGCAGAGGAGAGGATCACATATCCATAACCATTGATGAAGAAATTGAACCCTTCATTTCTAGCTAGAAACACATAAAGATAGAGTGGGAGAGAGATAGGCAGTGGCGGATACCGGTCTCATCAAAGATGGATTAAAAGGCGCGATGATCGGTTGTTGCCACCCGATAAAAAAGGGATCATGGAAAGAAAGTGAAAATTCGAATATACAAATTTTGTAGTGAAAATTCAAAATAAAGAACGAAATGTACGCCAATCCAATCAGATACTGCCTTCCAACTAGGACAAACTAATCAATAGAAATACAAATACTTATGAACTAATTACCCATAATGTCACCAATAATATGTACCATAATTATTGCCTTCAAATCATGCAAAGACTAAAAATATCTTCAATCATTTAAAATATCAACATTGATACATAAATAATATAAAATAGACCAAAATCCATCCGACCAACGGTTAATTATTTTGTCAGCGGGGTTGTTGCAGCAGATATTGAAGCATCAAGCCTGCACTGCCCAACAACAATTCTTCGAAGGCCTTCGATGAAGCATCAATGGTGTTGATTAGAGTTAAGGCATACAAACTAATATTAGTGTTGGCCACCAGACTAATTTATCGAGCAAGATCCTGACAACATACAACACAACTATTGCTGTGGTGTGGAGTTGGAATTCGACAAACGCAGGCAAAAAAAAAATGTTTGGATGTGGTGTGGTGTGGAGGTGAGCATTAAATTGGAGATTGTTTGGATTGATACACGAAATGTTTTTATTTGGATCTTGAAATTTCGTAGACGATACCTATTTGGTGTAAGGGAAAGAAATATTGACGACCGATGGTTAGAAAAAAATGAGAAGAAGATGAGAAACAATACGACTGTAATGTGGAGTACTAGAATGTCATTCGGGAAAAACTTAAGGGTTGAGGTGGGAGTGAAATACATGTACTTTTATTTTATAAATAAATTTTAAAATACAAAGTGAATCACTGAATCTATATAATTTTATGTATAAAATTGGTAATAAATTATTAGAATGAGCTTTTAAATTTTGTTATTTATTATGATCTTGATTTATATATTGAATTAAAAAAAGATGTGTTGTAGTATTGTTCCGGATGTAATATTTGTCTAAAATCTTATCATATATTTAGTAATATTTTAAACATAACAATATATTAACACTTAATTAATGGTTTGAATATAAAATTCTCTGAAAATAGATGGTAGTGTGATTTTTGTCAGGCTTCCAATATGTAGGTATCTAAGATCTCTATATAACTGAATATATGGCTCTCTAGGAGGCAATCCAATAGCGATCTTTAAAGGGTGCAACAGAGGTGGTATTCAAAGGGGTGCAAAAGCAGTCATTGATTAGGTAAGAGATCAGGAGATACGTGATGGTAGAGGTGGAGTCATTTTCGAGAAAATTGGCCAACTCTAGTAGCAGTATGAACGTTTTGTTGTGGAATTCATAGGCAGATAAAACAACCGAGCAACCAATTTGGTGGCTAACAAGGAAATTTCTTTGTGTTCTTACAAGTGTTAGTGGTTTTGATTTTCGACATTGGTTTATCTTTTGGTTGTAAACTATGGTATTTTCATAGTTCTCGGTAATACAAGTTAGGTAGGCCAAAACCATTTTGAATGAGACAAAATATTTTCATGGGCCCTTCTCTGGCCTCCAATCCGGACAACCCATATTGGCAAAAAGGAAACTACAAAAATAAATACTCTCACGCTTCAGCTCTGTTTTTCATTATACGAGTCGATAACTTAAAATAATCCGACCAACGGATCGGGTAAAAGCTAGTTCAATTTATGTAGCAACAATTTTTGTCTCTGATTTTGAAATTTATCTAATACATTTTTAAATAAGACCAAATATTTTTTTTAGTCAATTAAATCTCTTTCCGCACATGCTATATTTTAATGACTAGCATAATATACAGCAGCAAATATAATAATTGACTCTAAAACTGTTTACTTAATTTATTTCATAAGAAATATAAAAATATATATGATATGAGTATAAGCAGCATTTATATTTATCTCTTAAGACTATTAAAATTGTCTCCATATGAATAACTATAAGTGACATTTATATTTGTCTCTAAAGATTATTAGGTTTGTCTCCATATGACATAATTATAAGACTATTAAAATTGCTATAAGTGACATTTGTATTTGTATCTAAAGATTATTAGGTTTGTCTCCATATGACATAATTATAAGAGACATTTCTACTCGTCTCTAAATACTATTAGATTTGCGTCTATAAGATATATGTATAAGGAGCATTTATATTTGCATCTAAAGACTATTAAATTTGTCTCTATAGGACATAACTATAAGCAACATTTGTAATTGTCTCTAAAGGTTATTAGATTTGCCTATAGAGACAAAAAAATCACCTATTGAGACAAATAATATATTTACCCCTAAAATTTAGTTATAGAGACCACTACAACAATTGCATCTAATTATTTGCTTCTATAGATTGGTTTTCTTGTAGTGACAATTATAAGACTGATAAGAACGATACACTGGAGTTCGTATGCAATGCAATCGTATAAAGAACCTGTTATATGTCACTACACAACAACTATATGAAAGCTTCAAAAAGCAAAAGACGTGAACAACACAAGAAATACCCAAAAGAATATGGAAAGCAACAAATCAAACAAAGAAGTTTGATGTTACCCAATGAAGTACTCGTAGACCATAATTTAGATTTATCTCTTCGCATGTGAAAGTTCAAATGGATGAGTATGTAAAACTAAACAAAGTAACTTAAAAAAACAACTAAATAAAGTAACAAACTAAATGTTTCTACAACTATCACAAGAGATATAAAAGTAAGGGTATACATGAGTCGGGAGGGTTGAATTTAGTTTATTTAATCATACGATTCATACATCTAATTTGGAAAAGCTAAATTCAAACACATAAATTTTTTTTTTGGAACCATACGTTTTGTTTATGACTGAGTTGGGTTGGGTGATAGACCGTTAATTACACATGTTTTCACCCCTGTTCTTACACCGTTTGAGATGTGGTTTCTCGTGTTTTAGACCGATTTCACGCTAGGTTGTGTTTGTTTGTGATATTTCAGGTCCTGGCAAGTGAATGAAGGTTTAGGAGCGAGTTCGGGGTCGATTGGGCGAAGATCGGGCGCGAGACAAGTCACAAAGGAGGTCACACGGGCACACCCACAACTCACACGGCCGTGCAAGTGACCACTTTGGCCGTGTGAGATTGTGCGAGAGCAAACACGGCTTGCCCTGATGTTCACACGGCCGTGTGAAGGAGTGGTTTGGCCGTGCGAGTTTCGCCGAGAGCAAACACGGGCAGATGGAAATCTCACACGGCCGTGCTGGCCGTGTGAGAAGCCTGAAGATCGAACTAATTGGAACGCAGCGTTTTGACTCACACGGGCAACTGGGTAAGCCACACGGCCGTGCCACCCTGGCCGTGTGAGTCGGGATTTTCTGCTTTTAAGCAGATTTTCAGCCACAAGTCGAGGGGATTCGAGTTTTTGAGAGAGAGAACGATTCCTAGAGAGAGAAAGCGACGAACAAGAGTCTCCAAGTGCCCTAGATTGATCTTCAACACCATTGTAGGCCAGTTTGAGCTTGGAGAAGTGCCGATCAACGTCCAGGAGCAGGAATCCATCCTTCACAGTATGAATTCCGCGTCTGATTCTGCTTTTGCTTCTTTCTCCATGGAGTAGTTCTCCCATTCATCTGGGTATGGAGAACCCTAGATTTGTATGTTAGGCTTTGATTGTATGAACCCAAGTACTGATTCTATGATTGATTATATTCGATTGAGGTTTGAATGATTGAATGACTTGAATCCTGATCAAATTCCTGTTGTTTCTGCTTTAACCTAGAATGAGAATATCTGCCTAGGTTGATAGAGCATCCTTGATTGAAGGTAGGGAGTTGGTGACTTTAGTCGAGGAGCCAACTCACTATTCTGTACCGAATTTACTCCGGTAGTGGAGGTTTTGTTTGTTAAGGCCTCAATCTGTTTACTCCGGTGGAGGTTAGTCGCCCGCTAGAGACTCAGATTGAGAGGGTCTAAAGACCTTTAGTCGAGACTTCAGGCTGTTTAAGAACCTTCCGCAGTATAACTATCATAGAAACTGAACTTGGTAATTACAATCCGGCTTAACTGCAGTCTAGGGGGAACCATATCCGGTGACCTCTCTTAACCTGAATACAACAGTTTACTTGCTTTGTTAGTTTGTTAGTTTAGACTTGCATTAAAGTTTCATTGCTAGATAACAAGAATTCACTGAGTAGTCATCAAATCTAGGACCCGGGTTGATAATTAAACCTAAACCCGCTATACTACGCTTTAGAAAGTGGTTACACTTGGCCAATTCCTGGAGTGACAGTAGAAGTGAGTCAAGATTTTGGCGCCGTTGCCGGGGACGGCTAGGTTGTTGAAGAAAAGTGATTTCTGTTAATTTAGCTTTTCTCTTTGCTTTGTTTGCTTTGTCCCACTTGTGCCTTCACGGGTTTGCTTGCTTGAGTGTGTGCAGGTAGTGCATGACCCGTAGTCAGTCGGGAGGTTTACTGCCGTTGAATCCAGAGATTGAACGCACCTGTAGCCAACTCAGGAGACAACAGCGAGCTAGACTGGCTACGGAAGAGCGCATTGACGGCCACCTGAGTAGCGATTCTGAAGAAGAGTACGGGATGGACGGAGACTACAATCAGCACCAAGGGAATCCTCAGCAGGTTCCCCCGGTGAATCAGGTCCTGGGGAACAACCCCATACCCCAGGATCATGGGGTTCATCATCCACCACAGCCGGGTCCCACCTTGGAGTACTACTACACTCCTCGGATTGCTGACATCCGCCCGGTCATCCTCTACCCGCCTATTCTAGCAAATAACTTCGAGATCTAGCCATGTTGGATTCAGCTCATCACATCCTCTATCCAGTTCCATGGCTTGAAGGATGAGGAGGCCAGGGTGCATCTTTCCCGTTTTCTGCAGCTGACGAACGGGTTCAAGCTGAATGGTGTCCCGGATGATGCCATCCGCCTGCATCTCTTCCCCCATTCTCTGGCGGGGAATGCTAAGAGGTGGTTGGAGACCCAGCCCCCATTGTCCATCACCTCTTGGGACGATCTGGCTGACAAATTCGTGCACAGGTACTATCCGGCATCGAAGACTACAGAGATACAGCGGGAGATCACTCACTTCCGCCAAGAGCAGATGAGTCACTTCGTGATGCTTGGGAGCGGTACATGGGATATTTCTGGCAGTGTCCCCATCATGGCTTTAGTGATGCTTGCACATTGGGGAACTTCTACAGTGCTCTCTCTCCAGACAGCCAGCGGGTGATTGAGTCACTATGCCAGGAGGGGATATTCTTACTAAGACTCCACCCGAGCTGAACCAGATGATCAGTACTTTGGCTGCCAGAGATCATTCTTGGGGACAGGCTAGCCGAGGCAGACAGTCCCGGGACCGTGGTGTGCACGCCATGGAGACCAGATCCGGGCTCGAGCAGCAGGTAGCTGAGCTAGTGCAGACATTGAAGCAGCCCAACAGTCTTATTCCGGGCAGAGGTTTGGCTACACCTCCAGTAGCTCAATGTCAGTGGTGCGAGAGCTCCAATCACCTAGTGGAGGACTGCCAGGCTACGAGGGAGTCTACCACACCCCAGGAGCAGTTAGCCTTCATCGCCAATGCGCGGCGCCTCGATCCATACAGTAACACATATAATGAGGGGCGGCGCCAGCATCCCAACTTCGCCTGGAGTAGCAACACCACTAAACCACCTGGTTTCCCAGCACCAGCAGGTGGTTTTCAGCAGATGCAGCCCTTCCAAGCTCGCCAGGGGCCAGCCCCACAGCAGCAGCCCTACCAGCCTAGGCAGGGGCAACCATTCCAGCAGCCCCAGCGCCAGTTTGCCGAGCCAGCAGCAGCTCCGGCCCCAGATGACAGGATGACAAAGCTGGAAAATATTCTAGCTTCATTCATGACTAGCACTCAGGCTGCTATCACGTCACTGGAGGCAGGTCAGCGGAACCAGGGTGCCATTTTGCAGGATCTGCAGACCCAGGTGGGCATCTTGGCCCGCCAAAACACTACCAGGGCACCGGGGACTCTGCCTGCCACCACTATCCCGAATCCCCGGGATCCTCACCAGCTCCAGCAGCTGGATGCCATTTTTACCAGGAGCGGTAAGACCATATCTGCTGATCCTGTCCCGGCCAGACAGGAGGAACCACTACCTGCTTCAGCACTTCCAGCCGACGATGCAGAAGTGCGGGTGGAGAAGGAAGCCCCTGCTCCCAAGCCACAACCAGTGGTTAAGGAGCATGTGCCCCAACTTCCCTTCCTCACTCGTCTACACAAAGACAAGTTGGAGACTGAGTTTGCCAAGTTTATGGCAATGTTGAAGCAGCTCAACATCAGCATACCGTTCGTGGAGGCACTGTCGAAGATGCCCAAGTATGCCAAGTTCATGAAAGATCTCCTCACCAACAAGAAGAAACTTGGGGATCTCTCGACAGTGTTGCTGAGCGAGGAGTGTTCTGCTATCCTGCAGAACAAGCTGCCCGAAAAGCGCAAGGATCAAGGGAGTTTTACTATCTCTCTTACTATTTGCAGCATGCATGTAGGCAAGTCCTTGGCGGACCTAGGCGCTAGCATAAATGTCATGCCATATAAGTTGTATAAAAAGCTAGACCTAGGTGAACTTAGCCCTACTAGGATGAGCATTCAGCTGGCTGATCGTTCCATTGTGCATCCTAGGGGAATCATAGAGGATATGCTTGTCAAGGTCGGTGCATTCACATATCCTGTTGATTTTGTTATTCTTGATATACATGAGGATGTGGATGTGCCTTTGATTCTAGGTAGACCATTTCTTGCCACCGCCAAGGCACTTATTGATGTGCATGATGGTAAACTGATCTTGCGTGCTGGGAATGAACAGGCTACTTTTTCTGTGACTGAATTTGATCACTGTGCTATGATAGCTGTCACACCTGTACATGCCATTTCTGATCAGGTACACGAGCCTGTCGTGTATCCTTCTGCACCTCTTATTTTGCAGGACCCTCCTATCATTCCTTCGCCGCCACTCCATCCAGCCTCGCCTCTGAACAAAAAGACCAAGGAGGAGTGGCGGCCGAAGCAGCAGGTTGCTAAGCCTGCACGGAAGAAGAGCGGAGACCACTATGAGCTGGTCCCACCTCTTGCACCACGACCACCCTGGCCGTCCGGGTACTCACTCGCCTGCATCTTACCGGATGGCCAGGTCGAGCTGACCGATGATGGTGGTCGCATCCGTCGGGTGCATGGCCACAACCTGAAGCTGTACCTCAAGAGCGACGTGGATCCGCTCTTGGAGGCACCTGTTCCTTCACTTCCCTGAGTATCCACCATGGGCGTCCAGCTAAAAGACGGTAAAGAAGCGCTTGTGGGGAGGCAACCCCACCACGGTTTGATTTTCTTTCTTGTGTTTTGAGTCGGATTGTAAACCAGTTTGGTTTTGGTTTGTTTTCTTTTGTTTTGGATGATGTTTTATTGGGCTGACCATTGGACCTAACATATTGTGTTTGAGCTCTTTGGTTTCCTTTGGCTGTGCTTGTCTTGACTGGTACTCTCTCCAGTCCGCTTCCAGTCTCCTGCAGTCCGTGCATACCGGTAACATCTTTCCCTTTCCCTTCCCTCTTCTCCATTGAGGGCAATGTCGATCTTAAGTGTGGGGGGATGTTTATCTTTTGACTGCATTAGATCTGTTTGTGTGCTTGGAGCCTAGTCCACTGTCCAAATTTTTAAATTTGAGGGCTCCAAGTACGTGTTTCCGTGCAATTGCCTGCTCAGTATGCTTTGAATTGACAGTCTTTATAGTAATATGCAACCTAGGGAGGTAGTGTAGCACTATGGAGGATGTTGATGCATTTAAGAAGTCTCATTTCTTCTTCATATTGTGTTGGTTGATTGAGTGAATTAGTGATGTTAGGACCCTTGAATTGTGTGGTGTTGTAGATTCTCTACCTGTCATGGACTCTTGTTTCATGTTTTGAGTTTAACAGGTGCTCGAAAATGTGCTTCAAAATAACGTCTCCCGTGCGAATAGGGCGAAAGTGTGTAAGGGGAGACGGGAATTCGTTCCCAATTTCCACCTACTACCTCCAGCCCCCTTACATGTCTTTCCCCCGCACGAGGCTCGAGACATCCGCTCCTGGCATGGCCGGTAAGAGACGGTTGGGACCCTTGAAAAAAATAAAAAAAAAATACAAAATAACAGAAAACAAGCAAAACAGAAAGAAAAGGGGTTCCAACCATCTTCAAGAAGAAAATAGAGCACCTTAAAAAAATGTGAGTCCATGATCCTTTGTTTTTGAGAATCTCTTCATCCACAATTCATTTGTCCTCTGTTCACTGTTTGCCATGATGCCAACTCGATACTAGTGTTCTCGCCGAAGAAGCTATGAGATGACTTATGCGTCGGTTGACCTCATAAGCTGCTAAATGATCTAGGAAGTCCTCTACCTACGATCTGGGTTGTTTGTTGCTATAGAGGTCTGGAGAGTTGCATTGGTTTGAGTTAGGTTTGCTTGGGGACAAGCAAACGGTTAAGTGTGGGGGAGTTTGATAGACCGTTAATTACACATGTTTTCACCCCTGTTCTTACACCGTTTGAGATGTGGTTTCTCGTGTTTTAGACCGATTTCACGCTAGGTTGTGCTTGTTTGTGATATTTCAGGTCCTGGCAAGTGAATGAAGGTTTAGGAGCGAGTTCGGGGTCGATTGGGCGAAGATCGGGCGCGAGACAAGTCACAAAGGAGGTCACACGGGCACACCCACAACTCACACGGCCGTGCAAGTGACCACTTTGGCCGTGTGAGATTGTGAGAGAGCAAACACGGCTTGCCCTGATGTTCACACGGCCGTGTGAAGGAGTGGTTTGGCCGTGCGAGTTTCGCCGAGAGCAAACACGGGCAGATGGAAATCTCACACGGCCGTGCTGGCCGTGTGAGAAGCCTGAAGATCGAACTAATTGGAACGCAGCGTTTTGACTCACACGGGCAACTGGGTAAGCCACACGGCCGTGCCACCCTGGCCGTGTGAGTCGGGATTTTCTGCTTTTAAGCAGATTTTCAGCCACAAGTCGAGGGGATTCGAGTTTTTGAGAGAGAGAACGATTCCTAGAGAGAGAAAGCGACGAACAAGAGTCTCCAAGTGCCCTAGATTGATCTTCAACACCATTGGAGGCCAGTTTGAGTTTGGAGAAGTGCCAATCAACGTCCAGGAGCAGGAATCCATCCTTCACAGTATGAATTCCGCGTCTGATTCTGCTTTTGCTTCTTTCTCCATGGAGTAGTTCTCCCATTCATCTGGGTATGGAGAACCCTAGATTTGTATGTTAGGCTTTGATTGTATGAACCCAAGTACTGATTCTATGATTGATTATATTCGATTGAGGTTTGAATGATTGAATGACTTGAATCCTGATCAAATTCCTGTTGTTTCTGCTTTAACCTAGAATGAGAATATCTGCCTAGGTTGATAGAGCATCCTTGATTGAAGGTAGGGAGTTGGTGACTTTAGTCGAGGAGCCAACTCATTATTCTGTACCGGATTTACTCCGGTAGTGGAGGTTTTGTTTGTTAAGGCCTCAATCTGTTTACTCCGGTGGAGGTTAGTCGCCCGCTAGAGACTCAGATTGAGAGGGTCTGAACACCTTTAGTCGAGACTTCAGGCTGTTTAAGAACCTTCTGCAGTATAACTATCATAGAAACTGAACTTGGTAATTACAATCCAGCTTAACTGCAGTCTAGGGGGAACCATATCCGGGTGACCTCTCTTAACCTGAATACAACAGTTTACTTGCTTTGTTAGTTTGTTAGTTTAGACTTGCATTAAAGTTTCATTGCTAGATAACAAGAATTCACTGAGTAGTCATCAAATCTAGGACCCGGGTTGATAATTAAACCTAAACCCGCTATACTACGCTTTAGGAAGTGGTTACACTTGGCCAATTCCTGGAGTGACAGTAGAAGTGAGTCATTGGGTCTACATGGACTATATTTAAGTAATAACACAACATAACACAAAAATATGTTATGCTTCTATAATTGCACCCCAGAAAAAAGTGTGAACTACATTGTATTAAATCTGCTTCCAAATTTTCAGTTGAAGAATGGAATAAGCTAGTGAGACCACGAGAGAAAAATATGACAAAATATCCTCACTTCCTCACAAATATACTTGTATATGGCACAAATGCATTTTGGACACAAACACGTAGGAAAATAGTTGTAACATGTATTGAACCAGGTATCTACAAATTGCATAACCCAAAATCCACAGCCCAACCCAAAAAAGTCAAGTTCCACAAATGAAAAACTCTCATCCAACCATGAACCTTGATCTTAGTGGTAAATATGAGTGAGTTGGGTGAGTCGGGTTACGATCTATTTTGTTCACTCATAGATATAAGTTTACCCTTATGCATCATTAGAATTTCGAATACAACACAACAAATAGTTGTATAAAAAGAATATAAGTAAAACAATTTCGTATAGTCGCTATGGAACTAAATGCATAACATGATTACTAACAAGTATGACCTCCGTCTCAAATAATGATAAAAAAGCAACCAACAAACATTATTTTTATTGAACACCTAGAATATTTTATTAATCAACCATAAGAGAATTACAATCCGCATTTAGTAGTGGTATTAGAAAAATGGGTGACCTCTCCTCCCAGAATTCGTGGGAGTCCCAGTCACACCGGGTATGGGCTAGCATATGAGCTGCTTTATTACACTCTCTCTTGGCAAAACTCCACTTTATGTGGTCCAACTGCTAGGCTTGGGCCGGGATCTCTTCACTTAGTCCTCCTTCTTCCGTCAACGATGTCGTGTCTTGTCTTAGCTTGTTAGTAAACGATATATGATTCACAATTGAATCTCTCACAACAACTCGAGTTATTGAGATCAACGGGTTCTTGACATGGTATCAGAGCCTTCTGTGACCGAGAGGTTCGAATCTCGACAACCCCCATTTGTTTCTGTTAAGCACATGGTGTCCGGACCTGTGCCTGTGCAAACTCCAAGCCTATCTGAGTGGCTTGAGTTTGAGGGGGTGTGTTAGTAAATGATATATGATCCACGACTGAACCTCTCTCAACAACTCGAGTTATTGGGATCAACTGATTCTTCACACAGCTTTGATACCACTTCCAGGCAGTCTGGCTTGATCTCCCCTAGAGAATACCCCTTCATTTCCACTATTTACACCGCGAAAGAGATGGCATTGAGCTCTGCTATCTCGAGGCTCCACCGGCGGGGATCTCGACGTATCGACATTATGTTACGAGACGAGCTATCGTGACAAATTAGGAATTTCTGGGCTCATCTATTTTTAGTAATTAGTTGGTATTTTGTTATTAATATGAGATATTATTAATTATTAGTAGTTGTCCTAGTTGGATTATGAGATGTGATAGTTATTGTTAGTATTTAATTAATATTTATTAGGGTTGGTAACCGGTTTTCCGATTAACGGTATAATCGGTAACCGAACCGGTAACCACCGGTTACTTGTTATACCGTTAACCGTCGGTATCGGTATACGGTAGTAAAAAATCAGAACTCGGTATACCGAAGTGGAGTCGGTAATTAACCGACGGTAACCCGGTATACCAAATTACCGTCCTTCACACTTAAAAGACCAGAAATATACAACTCTCCCCAGTCCCCACTGACCCACTCTCCCTTCACCTGCCAACGAATTTCCTTCCCCCTCAACTCTCTTCTTCCCCAATCTGACTCCCAATCCATGCCAATCTTTCTTTTACCCCTCAACTCTCTTCTTCCCCAAACTAAGTCCCTCTTCTTCCAAATCCGTTGCCTGCGTCTCCAAATCCACACCCATTGAACCCAATATCAGTCACAGTCAGCCTTCTTAATTTGTCCGGCAGTTCTCTATCGACGGCGACCAAAAAGGACAACGAAGAAGCCAAGACGAGGAGCAGATGCAAGAGCTCCGCCTCAAAGCCCCGCAACCACCGCAGCCGCTGGACAACCCTGATTTGCAAGATGAGGAGTTGTTGCAATCGCTATGCTCTGCTTCAAATCAGGTCCTCACTCCTCAGAGGTCTGCCGCCATTGACCTCCATCGCAAATCGACGGATCTAAAACGTCGTCGGCCAATACTTTCAACAGAGTAGCGCAAGACAACTTCCACCACCATCGGCGGATCTTATTGATTGCTTCATCCACCATCTCTCCTCCACCAGCTTGCATGTCACAAAGAAGAGGGTGCGCCGCCTCAAATCCGATCGAGATTGGGTGACTATCTCCTACCTTCCCACTGATTCACGAACGACGGTTGGCTAGAGCCGCCGAAGGGAGAACAGAGCGTCTGCTGACTGCTGGGCCGAATGGAATTCATTCACAGTTAGGGGTTCAGGGTTTTGGGAGCAAATTTTCTGGAGCTAATCGCCGAAGCGGTGCTTCGTTTAATCTTGTCCCTTCTTCCTCCCGTAATCTGATAACCGGTGTACTAACCGGTAACCGGATATCCGTTTAGTCGGTTTACCGACTGCTTTCCGGCAACGGTAGACGGTGACAGTTTCATGCTAATCGGTATACCGATAACCGGTTATTCACCAGTAACCGACCGATTACCACCCCTAATATTTATTGTACGAGAAGAAAGGGAATTCCAGTAGGAAAAGGATAAGGAGAGAGGCTTACGCATAGGGTGAGAAGGAAAAGGATTTGGTTATGTAACTCTATGAATAGAGACTTTGTCTATGAATAAAGATATGAGAAGATTGGAACCCAAATAACTTTCTTATCAGTCTTTCATTTATTGCAAGTTCCTTAGTTTTCTTTAAGTGTTTATTATTTCCTTTCGAGTAATCATTTTAGTTCGTTCTATTTTCGTAGTTTAGTTCATAAAGTCGTTCTCCTAGAAAAATCTGTGTAACACGTTAGTAGACAAGCTCCATTCGAGTCCCTCACCACGAGCTCCACTCCTGTTCCTTCTCTTGCTAAGACCGCTGCATCAACTTTAATTTTCACCTATCTCGCCTGCGGTTTCTGCCAAAGCAACCAACAAACATTAATTTATATAAATCACTATAATTCTCAGACCTGATAAAGTACAAATCGAAACAACACTAAAAATTATGCATCTAGTAGAGCGGAAACAACGTTAAAATTCTAAGCAAAAAAATTAAAACATTAAAAGCATGAAGCAATAATAGAAAAAAATGACAATATAACCTCGCGACATCGAAGAAACTTTGAATTTAAATCACCTATAAAGTAAGATCGAATCAACGGTGTGTTGGTTTTGCAGGTAAAGTTGGTTATAGGGATTACCACGATCTGTTGATGCTATGCTTTCAGCTACAAACCCATGTCGAAAAAGAGCTGATGGACTTTCCTCAAGTATTGGAATTTGGAGGTGACACTTCATTTTTTTTTTATGGCATTTTATGTTGTTTATTATTTTTGCAGGAGTTGGCTGGATTGCTTTCGTCTGATAGTTTGAGCTCGGTTTAAGGCTTTCAGCTTGGAAGGTTTGATGCTCAGCCACATGTATAACTTGACTGTCTAAATTGTGAAGGAAAATATCATTTCTTTGTTGGTTAAACCTTTAATTGACCGGTATGCTTTATTTTTTTTTTAATTTGATCTATTTAGATCCTGTATATATTCGTGTCGGGACATTTTGTAACAGAATACCTTCGATAAAAAAAACAAATCAAAATGCTAAAACACATATAAAAAAGTTAATTAATTAAATTCATTCAATAAAATTCCAAGACATAAACTTAAAATATTGAGATTAATTGATCAATATAAAAAACTACTATTAAGTATTAACAGTAATGCAAAATAAATGATACATAAAAAATGTAAATAAAAACAAGTGAGAGCCCTGCCACAAAAAGACAGATTATTGTTAATTTTCTCAATTGCTGTGCTCTCAGGAAAATTTTCCCATCGACCAAACAACCCTTTTCTTTCCCATATTCCCTGGGTTTCGCTCTTCTTTCTTCCACACTCCGCGCACCACGAGCACTTTCCATCTGCCAAATCTTTTGGGGTTTTCCTTTCTCCCTTCTGTCCTTCTGTCTACGAACACGAAGCTTCGACCTTTGATCGAAGAAACCTGCCATGGCGTATGCATCTCGCATAATGAATCACTCGAAGAAGGTAAGCTTCCGAATCACTACACTTCCCCCTTCCCGATTCAGCTTTGATTCAATGAAACAAACCATGGATGTGTGTGCGAGCCATGGTTATCTCACTAGAAATTAAAAATCTCTCTTCATTGAGTATTCGCTCGATTTCGATCTCTTCATGGGAGCTTATTGAATAAACGGGTCATCAGAAATCTGTTTTCGTTGCCTTTTGTCCGTCTGTCGTAACTATTGTCAATGAACTGTCAGGCCAGCTGATTTTGTAGCTCTGCGATTGTGAGATTAATATTATTTCTCTGCTTCTTTCTGCTTCCAATAACTTATTAGTGGCATCCCGTTTTGCAATCTGAATTCTGGGGTTTCTTTTTGCAGCTAAGGGACGTTCCCAACATATTGCGTTACAGACATGGAGGCTTGGTTCGTTGGTTCTCGAATGAGGCTCTTGGTAAAAGAGAAGGTATTTGTGAACTTCAGCGGCATTTGTTTGTAGACTAGTCTTGCTTTGTGCAGTTCATCGATGATCAAATTGCTTATGGATGTTGTAGTAGTTGGTGTAAGAGTGTGGAGATCCAGCATAACCTTCTCCCAACAACTCGAGTTATTGGGACCAACTGGTTCTCCCAACAACTCAAGTTATTGGGACCAACTGGTTTTTGACAGTTGGTATTAAGAGAGCAGGAGGAGGGCATGGATTACTTGTTTCTTGCATTCGTTACTTCGTGTTTTGATTTGGTGGCCTTTAAACTGGAGTTAGAATCTTCTAAATCTTCCCATGACGAATCGGTTGTCTGCAGAAATTTTGAAGGCCCGCAATCATGTAAATGTGGCTGCAGAGAAAGGAAGTTTCTCCTGTACTGCCAATGGCCCCGTAAGTGCTCTGTTTGGTTTTTCTGTTTCTTATGCATTTTAATTCCACTTCTTTTGAACTTTCAGTTCTGTATGCACATTTGAACCAGGCTTAGTTCTGAAGTATTTACCTGTTCATTCTGGTTGGTTAGGTTTCATCCTTGGGTATTTTCAAGAGACATGTTTCAACCATGATCATGAGATCAGGAAATCCAATGCTTGCGCCGGTGGCCGGGTATGGTTCTTTCATTCACACACTTGTTGAGAGTCAATATTATCTTTTTTTTTATATCATATACAACCTTAAAATTCTTATTTTCTGATGATAGCTCACAAGTACACTCAAGGAGAGCCTTTTCAGCTGATTCAGGTGCAATGTCCTACCACCAACTTGCTTCTGTACTCGATAAGTGAAAACTGTGAAAGTCTATTTTTAACTGATGCACCATGCATCGATGTTGCAGGTCTACCTCCACATCAGGAGATTGGAATGCCGTCTCTCTCACCAACAATGACAGAGGCATGTACCTTTCCTGCAACTTACTACCGTTGTAGTATTTTGCTGTCTTCTAATAGCTTTTCCATTTTCTCTATTCTACAGGGGAACATAGCAAGATGGCTAAAGAAAGAGGGTGATAAAATCTCACCAGGTGAAGTGCTTTGTGAAGTGGAAACTGTATGTTCCTCGTTCTATCACTGCCATTCCTTTTCTGGTTTTATTTGCATTGTGCATGTAGTGTGTTAACATGCTCTTCTCTCCTCTCCTAACTTTTGAAGGATAAAGCAACTGTCGAAATGGAATGCATGGAAGAGGGTTTTCTTGCGAAGATTGTAAAGGGAGATGGAGCCAAAGAAATTAAAGTTGGCGAGGTAATCCACTCTATCTGGTAAAGCTGCATCTGCAAAAGGGGAAATAAATTGAATCCGCACTGTCTAACTCATTATGAACTATGAAGTAGCAAGATTCAGACATTAGACTTCAATTGTATCTTCTGTTCACTGCTTGTAATCTTGTTTAGATCATAGCCATTACTGTTGAAGATGAGGAAGACATTGGAAAGTTTAAGGACTACAGCCCTTCGGCTTCAGGAGCAGATGCTGCACCACCTAAAGAGCCATCTTCCTCTGCTCCACCTCCACCAGCAAAAGAGGCTGTTGAGGAACCAGTTAGTTCTCCAGCACCAAAGACCCCCAAGCTCACTCCAGCATCTTCTGAAGATCGCATTTTTGCTAGCCCTCTGGCAAAGAAATTGGCTGAAGAGCACAAGGTTAGTGACTTGAATCACTAAATGGCATTTTCTCAATAGGTTTAGCTACCTTGTCCAGGTCAATTGTGACCGCTCTTTCATTTTCTTTTTGTGGCATGAATTATAGGTATCTCTCTCAGAAATCAAAGGAACTGGTCCTGATGGAAGAATTGTGAAGGCTGATATAGAAGATTACTTGGGTAAGTATAGATGCTACACATTGTTCTTTCCCCATCTGTTTGATAAACATTCATTGGCCTACGGATGACGTTGCTTTCCATTGTTGCTTTTGAGTTAACATATTAAAGAATTTCTCTGAATTATAGCTTCGCGTGGCAAGGAAGTTTCTGCACCAGCACCAAGGACCAAGGCCGGTGTAGCAGATGCTGCTTTGGATTATGTTGACATTCCTCACACTCAAATTAGAAAGGTAATATTAGTAGCCATCTCTATTGAAACTGCACTCGCAAGAAGCATTCTGTTTCGTGACAGAAGTCACGTCCAGGGAAAACAACTTTTTGAGCCGAGTGTTCTGCAAAATTTTCCGTTTTGCTTTATTTGTTAGGAACAGCAACAGTACAATATACCTTTAAGCATCTCTTTTTCTGACTTCATGTTATGCTTTTAACTTGGCTCTCAGTACAGTTGCTTGTATCATGTGACAGGTCACTGCTGCACGCTTATTACTGTCGAAGCAAACTGTTCCTCACTATTACTTAACAGTTGACACACGAGTTGATAAACTTATGGAGTGAGTGTTCGTTTATGTTATCTGATGTTTTGCTTATGATCCATTCTGTTGCTCTATAATTTGAACTGTGATCTTCCGACTACAGATTGCGCAGCCAACTCAATTCTTTGCAAGAGGCCTCAGGCGGGAAGCGGATATCTGTAAATGATCTTGTGATCAAGGTAGACGGCCTTTCTTGTCAAACATATAAAATATTTTGATGTTTGTAGATCTGCTTGCTCAATTATCACTATGACACAATTGCTAATGCCGATCTTCCTTGTGGTGCTACTATCTCAACTTAAATATATTTCCTTCTCATCTTCTTTGTTATCTCAGGCTGTGGCTTTGGCCCTTAAGAAAGTTCCACAATGCAATAGTTCATGGAATGACACTTACACTCGCCAGTGAGTATATGCTCTATAGACTGTAATATCTTGAAAAGCTGGGTCAAATATCCGGACAGTATTAGTATGGTAAATCATGTATCATCTCTTTTCTTTTCTGTTCTTGGTACAGGTATAAGAATGTAAATATCAACGTAGCCGTACAAACAGATAATGGGCTGTACGTTCCAGTTATTAGGGTAAGAAATGACGATCCTAGAGATTGCTGTGTGCCAAGTTACATTCCATTATTACTGATAGATTAGTGCTTAACGCAAATCATGCTTATAACATATCCCAGGATGCCGACAAGAAAGGTTTGTCAGCAATTGGCGAAGAAGTCAAACATTTGGCCCAAAAAGCCCGGGACAATAGCTTGAAGCCAGAAGATTACGAGGTACTAATCACTATTTCCTCTATTTGTTCTTTCCTCCTTGGACTTGCTTCTATCCAAAAGCTTTACTTAAAATCATGCGATGTCTATTAATGTGTCAGGGAGGAACATTCACTGTGTCTAATTTGGGCGGGCCTTTTGGCGTCAAGCAATTCTGCGCCATTGTGAATCCTCCACAGGCAGGAATTCTAGCTGTTGGTTCAGGTAAAAGATAAATCCTTTCCTTCCACATCAACAAAGACTTGATGGTTCCCTGCTGATGATAATTTGCTTCCACCTTCAACAGCCGAGAAGAGGGTAGTGCCCGGTTCCGGTCCTGATGCCTACTCGTTTGCTTCATTCATGGCCGTGACACTAAGCTGTGACCATCGGGTTATCGATGGTATGATCTTACCGAACATCTTTTTTTACAATCATCTGTACATTCTGACTCAACATAATAGCATTGACACTGCTGAATATGTATCAGGCGCTATTGGGGCAGAATGGCTGAAGGCATTCAAGGGTTACATTGAGAATCCTGAGTCGATGTTGCTATAGAAAATTGAACCACGTGGGCAAGCAATGGAAGCCAAGCGTGCATCTGAAACCAGACACACTGATAACACTGTTGGAAACTCCATTCCGGTTTTTTATTGCATTCATTGAATTCGAACGAGCAAAAGCATGTTTGATAGAGTTAGCATTTCCTTTAGGGGAGTAAAAAGAAACCGTTGTTGATGAGTTCAATAAGATAGGGGATTTTCAAGGCTTTGTAAACCCAAAAGGTACCTCAAATTTTTTGACACCAGCAGAGAGGGAAAGAACAAATGGCCCCATTCCATTGCTTCTGCAGATGCAAGATTTTTAATCGACCAAGTCGATGTTTCGTATAGTTACATTCAAAATTCTTGTTCTATTTCATTTCCTGTAGTTACATTCAAAATTCTTGTTTAGTTTCAGGTCTGGCGCCATCAGGTTAGTGTTGGACACCGATACTTGGATCAAATAAGACCAATCCGACGCTTAATCGCACTCGATTTAGATTCTTGAATTCAATATTATTTTTGGTTTGACATTCAATGCCTAATGGTTGTCATGCCATCGGTATGACCGACATGATTGATTTACGAACTCTAAGCAAATCGAAGTCGTTTAGTAAATTTAATTAATTAAAAAATAAATTTATTACATATTTTATGAATATAAAAGTTAAAAGTTGATGTAATTTGTTGGATTCAAGTATAAACGTTGAAGTATTGACGTTAAATGTTGTATTTAAATATGAGTATTTATTATTTTATTTGAAATATCGTATTTTATTAAGCCGGCATGAACCAACACAAACCGGTTGTACAACTGGTCGTACCATTACACTAGATAAACCGACACAATAGTATTAACCGGTTTGACAACCTTGATGTACCCTCTTACACAGTAAATATGCAGAGTAAAATACATATGATGTCACTTGAATTTACAGGTTGATGAGTGCATGTCACTTTACTTTATTTAAGGAAGTGCATATCACTAAATACTCGTTTGTGTATTGGGTACCACATAAATCTAGTCTATAATAAGTGCTTTATATTAAAATTGACAAAATATTCTTCTAAATTTTAAAAGTAATACATCTTCTTTTCCTTTTTACCAAAATTCTTTTGAATTTATTCGAAATACTCTTACCTCACAAGTGTCAAGAGTTCTAAAACCAACTATGGTGAGACTCATCCTTTGTATGTACTGATGGTAATGGAGAGAGGCAAGTACCGTTCATACTCATTTCGCACCAAGCGCGGGCCGAAGCGATGTGTGGGTACGGAACGGAGTGGGTTGATCCAATCTTACATGTTATTTGAAAAAATTATACGCAAAATTTAACATTTTACAATAAAATGAAGAGTAAACATTTTATGAATGAAAAACAATGATAATAGAATGTGTAATTGAGTTTAACTAGTTGCAAGATCAAATTTAACTAGTTGAAGAAATATTGAAAAAAGGATAAGTATGAATAAATATGTAAGAAATTGATATATAATAGGTCAAGAACGGGGGCGGGATGGATTGGACATAGATAACTATGCCCCGCCCCACATTACTACGGTTCGGATATATCCGACAGGGCGAGTTCAATTTGTCATCCTATTTGTATGAACTACTCATAGTTATTTTTATAAAGTAAGCTAATTAGGTTCAAAAGTAAGCTAATTAGGTTCAAACTCATGTCGCCTAGCAGTAAGTAGTTTACTAAATATTAGATCATCTACTTAAATCACAATATTTTTCATTAAACCCATAGATTTTAGAAGGTCGTTCATTAGCAGTAGTATAAGAATTTTGAGCTACATTTGAATTTATTTAGAAACATAAGCCTCTCATTGGTTTCTCGTGGTTATTTATGAAGAAATTGCCTTTCAATAAAGTTATGAGAACCAAAATGTAACTAATATTTTGGGTTGGACAGAAATGGGTTGAATGCACTTTCATAAGACTCTAATGATACTTGATGTCTTATTCTAAATTTAAATGGTGTGAGAGCATCTCCATTGGAATTGCATTATGACATGACATTCATTTGCAATTGCATTAATGTAGATGACAATTGCATCTTTGCAAGCTTGTATATAATGTAATTATTCAATGCAAGCCACATCATCTTTTTTATTATTAAATTATTTATTAATTTTATTATTTGAGTGTTTATATTTTAATAAATTAAATCAAAAAAATTAGTTGCAATTACAAGTTAATTGCATTGATGCAGTGCAATGCAAGTAAGATGAGTTTGATTGCAAAAAAATGAAGTAACAATAAAAAAAAATGCAATTGCAAATGCCATTGCACCAATAGAGATGCTCTGAGGGTGTACATGAGTTGGGCGGTTCAGGTTTAGCCATTTTAATCACTCGACCCATGCATTACGGTTTGAGAAATATTAAATCCAAACCCATAAAAAAAATTAAAACTTTACAGTTTGTTTCTAACTAGGTTGGGTCAAGTTGGTGATATTTTTAAGTAAAAACCCAACCCAACACAAAATATGTAATTATTCTAACCATAGAGATATTTTTATAACTAATTAAAATTTCAAACAAATAATCTGAGGTGAAAGGTATCAAAACATGTCTAGTTTTTTCATGACATTTGTCGAAATATGCTAAAAAGGTTATAAACGAACACATCCATAATATGTTATTCTATTAACATTGTACATAAGAAAAAGGATTACGTGAATCATAGCTATATTTAATATATGTCTAAATTTTTAAGCCAAAAAATGCATAAGATTAGGGAGACCATAAGAGAAAAATATAGCGAAATATCTTAATTTTCTCATAAGTATGGCTATATACTATATAAATAGTTTTTGGTTACGAACTCATATCAATAGTTGGAACACGAGTAGGATCAGATACTACGAGTTGTATAATCCAAAATCTAAATCCAACCCAAAAGAGACGGATTGTACAAAAGAAAACCCTAACCTAAACCTAAACCTTAGTTTTAATGTTAAATACGAGTTTTAATGTCAAATACGGATCGGTTGGGTAGGACGGATGGGTCAGTTTGCAGGTGTATTTGTTCACCCAAGCTACTCCAATTCTCAAACTCTTATCATCAAACTTAAGTGATAAGAAGAGTGTTTTACCCAAATATGTTTGAAGTATACATAGCTTTCACGGATAGAATCTATAGCTGCAAATATGAGCCGAAAGTTTAAGGTGTCTGCCTCTTTGGCTTTTTTGCTAGCGAACTGTCTAAAAATGTACAAGAATGGGGAAATTGAGGTGGTCATCACTAACAAGAATTGCATGAAATTCACAAGCCAGAAAAAGGATAAAGAAGTTAAAAACTCAAACACATCATTAAGCTTGGCTGACTTTGTGACAGGCAAGGAGCCACTGACACAACTAGAAAAACAAAACCAGCACCATTGGATCCTCATTGTTGAACCAGATTATGTAGGTGTTCAAATCCATTCTTTTTTTGAACAAACCATGCACACTGTCAGGCACTCTGCATTAAGATTTCATCCTAGACATGGTATAAAGCAGGAGATTGCCTAGTTGGATAAAAGACCAACAGACCTCTACCTAGAAAGTAACATCAAGAACGGTTCGACACAGCTGAGAGGTACAGGATTAAGGAATAAGCTGCAGCCAAAGCATACATGCATGATGCATTATACATCTGATGGATGAACTAAAACTCAGCACTAGCAGCTTAATAAGATCCTAAACTGAAAGATGACCTGCAACAACAGATCCACAGCACAAAAAAAAGCTTCCAAACAGCATAGATTTCCTTATCAAGGATACTCATTGAGATCAGATATTACGCAACCACGCCGGAGCACAAACACAAATGCACTACAACATTTGTAGCTCTATATCAAAGCAGCAGCAGAATGTTATTCCTTAAATTCGAACAAAGTCGGCGAATTACATCACCAGAGAAATGAGAACACCACCATTATACATTTCATCAAATTTTTGTTGTTCATCACAGCATGATTCTTCCATGCCAAAATAACATTGAATTTTTCCACACTTACCAACTAACTACTCTTTCCTTTGATTCATTCTCCCTGTGCTTCTTCTTCTTCTTCCTAATTTCCATTCCACCAAATTTCTACTATCACGATCAAAACTGGAGCAGAACACAGCATATCAAATCTTATTACAAAACAACCATAAGGCTAAAGGAGAAGTCTAAAACAAGAGCTCAAACCCTAACCTCAAAGCTCCAACCTTTCTCCTCGTCCTCCCCTGTTCCGATCAAATCATGGCATACCTCTTCATCGCCTGCTTCCCAGCCACCACAGCTCCTGCAGCCAGCCCTCCCAAAGCCCCAGCGACAGCAGCAGACCTCACCCCTCTCGCCGCCCTACAAACGGCGCCGGTCCCGAGCCCGGCCGCAACGCTGGTCCAAACGTCATCCCGATCCGTAGCCGCAACAATCCCACTCTCTGCCATCGCGTAGATCAACCCGACGATCCCGATCCGGTTCCCCCAGACCCGGCCCACGTGGCCGGAGCTATTGAGGACGCGATTCACCTTGAGCTTGAGCGTATCGTTCGGCTCGAACGCCTTGACCGCTGAGTAGAGCCCCGCGGCGCCTCCTCCGACGGAGGCGCCCAGGTAGGCGGTGCCGGTGTAGAAGGTGAGATTCTCGCCCCACGAGCGGCGCTGCTTGATGGATTCCTCCGAGAAGAGGTACTCCGGCGATGTGGGTAGGTTGTAGAGGGTTTTGATCGGGGTGTTGAGGTCCTGGTACGGGTTGTAGAGACGGGGCTGCGGTGGTTGCTGCTGGGATCGGCGGTCGGGATCGTGGTTGTGGTCGGAGTGGGAGAAAGACATTGCGGTGGGTTCCGGCCGAAGAGATGGAGAGGCGGAGGAATTAGGGTTTGGTGTGGATGGCGATGGCGGCGATGGATGGAGAGAGCGCAAAAAGAAAAGACGGAAACTTTATGAGTGGCGGAGCAAATTGGGGGAATTGGGCTTTCGATTTTGTAACCTAACCTGTGGAAATCAAAAGGGACTTGTGCCGATTCTTCTGTGCTTTGAAGATTCCCAACTCCCACGTTCTCCCTCTCTCTTTCTCTCCCTCCGAACAAGACTAACTCCAACCCAAAAGGTTATATTTAGCCTCTCAAGCTCTCAAATTTGCATTTTTACCTTTCAAAACTTCCAAAAACACTTTTTTTTTCAAAAAAAAAAAACTCATAACCAACCAATCAAAAATTAAAAAAGTAAAAAATAAAAATGCTTTAAAGTGGAGGGCCCCAGCGTGTGGGCTTGAGTTCCATGGTTGGTCCCCCCACATTCTCCTTGCATTTTTCCATATGAGCTTCTATCTATCCACCTCCAAGCCAACTTCTCCAAATTTGCAAGCCAAATAATTGGTGGGTTGGAGATGAAAAAAACCAAAAACCTCCCTTTCTCCAAATTTGCATGCTTGGGTTGGAGACAGTCTAACAATCGTGGGTGGCTAAATAGTTCCTTCACACCTTTTTTTTTTTACTTTTGTCGGCCAAAAATATATTTGAGGTGAGTAATCTATTGGGTGTGCCTACGGTGACATGCATGTCACGGTGACTTGCACTTTCTGGTCGACCTCAGTTAGGATTAGGTCGACCTCATTTAGAATTCGGTCGACCTCATATAGGATCGAGTCGACCTCATCTGTTGTTTTAGTGTAAAAACAGATCATGGTGCATACTTTGGATATTCATATCATACAATTGGTTAGATGGAAATTGAAGACTAATGACTTGTTTTGAAGCTGAAGTGTCCCTCTACATATTGAAGTGATTGAGAGCTCGATAGGAAGTCCAGAAGACCATTTTTGAACCTCATCAAAAGGCTATGCCAAAACTGGGAAACTGCATGGAAATGGCTAAGTCTGGAAACGTGTTTGTGAAGCCTATTTTGGAGCTCAATTCGAAAAGCATGAATGTGAGTCGAGTCTAGGAGCCTCTACCACGTTAAATTAGGTATGTTTTTATACAAATTCAAGGTATTGGATGAAAGATTGGATATCTGTAAGGCTTTAAATAAAAGGGTCGAAGTTGCTACGAAGGCTGTTTTTCTGGCAGACTTCGAGCACAAGCAAGCTGCCAGAAAAACAGCCTTCGTAGCTACTTCAAGCCTTTTGTTTGAAGCCTTAAAGATATTCAATCTTTCATCCAATGCCTTGCCTTTGTATAAAAAAATACGTAATTTAACGTGGTAGAGGCCCCTGGACTTGACTCGCATCCATGCTTCTCAAATTGAGCTCCAAATTAGGCTTGACAAACACGTTGCCAGACTTAGCCATTTTCAGGCAGTTTCCCAATTTTGGCATAGCCTTTTGGCGAGGTTCAAAAATGGTCTTCTGGACTTTCTATTGAGCTCCCAAGTACTTTAATGTGTAGAGGGACACTTCAGCTTAAAAACAAGCCTTCAATCTCCAATTTCCATCTAGCCAATTGTAAGATATGAATCTCCAAAGTAGACACCATGAAAGTGTTTTTACACTGAAACAACAGATTAGGTCGACCTAATCCTATATGAGGTCGACCGAAAAGTGCATGTCACCGTGACATGCATGTCACCGTAGCAAAATCTTTTTTTTTTATTGTTGATTGATTCTCAATTTTGATTTTGAATAGCATGATGCTAGAAGACACTGAAAAAAATTATAATGGATGATGTCCCACCTCAAAATTAAGGATGATGAAAGTTATGAAATATGATTAGGATTTGAATTTGAATTTCTTTCTTACTTTTATATAATAATTTTAATGTATATATTGATCATATCGATATCGAGGAATACATTTAAATGTATGAAGTCATCGACGAGGTTAATTTTTACCTTGTTTTGGTAGAAAATTGGATCAAATATGAAATTTGAGACTTTTCTCATTATTTTCTATTATTCGATTAATTATTTTTTAATATTATCGCTCCCATGTTTTGGTAGAAAATTGGATCAAATATGGAATTTGAGACTTTTATCATTATTTTCTATGATTCGATTAATTTTTTTTTTAAAGATTATCGCCCCATGAAAAGTTAAGATACGATTAAAAAAATTATTGAATCTAAGAAAATATTGGAAAAAAAATTTACAATCTAAATGAGTACATAATTCTTTCCCCACCTCTTCTTCCATATCCCTATCCTTTCACATTTTTCTCCCAAAACTTTCAATAATTATCGACTTCTTTCCCTTTGCATGTTTCACCTCTTCTTCTTTCTTCATACTTATTCTCCAAAATAATAATGGAAATGATTCTCCCCATCTAAATAAACAAAGTTGGAAACTTGAATAACATGAAGACCAACACAAAACCTTCTCTCCCTTTTTTGAGCTAGCTAGCCACCATTTTCCCCACTTAATTTTCATCTGCTGAAAAGTTCCTGAAATGATCCCAGACAAAGAAAGAACCATTAGAAGAAAGACACTCAAACATTCTAACATTTCAACAAACAACTACCACATACCTCGTTATAGTGTGGTGGTGCAACATCCATGTCTTCTTCAGGACAACCCAACGAGAAATTACCCACAGCAAAATCTCGCAACCGGTTCAACTCCGGAAGCACTACATTCCCAAGGCTAGGCCTATCCTTCTTCCTCAGCTCACAACACTGCAATGCCAGCTTGGCGAGCGACAGAGCCTCCTCCACGGGCCAATCCTTAACCGTGGGGTCGAGAACCGTCGAGAACCTCTCGTTCTCGACGGCTTCTTCGACATGGTACGACAACCCCATCGGGGGTTTCCCCGTGATGAGTTGCAACAGAACCACGCCGAGTGAGAACAAGTCCGATTTCACGGACAGTAGCCCTGTCTGCTGGTATTCCGGGTCAATGTAACAAAACGTCCCTGCCGCTGCAGTCATATGGTATCTTGTCACGTTACTGTTTGGTGCGGCCCCCGGGACGAGCCTCGCGAGGCCCACGTCCCCTATCTTGCTAACGTAGTTGGAATCCAGAAGGATGTTGGCGGGCTTGAGGTCGCGGTGGACGATGGGCTCGGGCCTGTGCTCGTGGAGGTAGAGCAGGCCCGTGGCGATCTCGGAGGCTATCTTGAACCTCGTGGGCCATGGGATCGACGGGGTGTTGTCTTTCCTCATGAGACGGTCTTCTAAGCTCCCATTGTCCATGTACTCATAGACCAGGCACCCGTATTGAGGGCATGCGCCTAGGAGATTCACCATGTGTGGGTGTCTCACGGTACTCAATACCTCGACCTGTTGAGAGAGAGAAAGAAAGAGGATGATGAAAAAACAGTCTTTTCGTGCTATTTAAACAGAAGTTACTTGAATTACCTCTTTTTGGAACTGTTTTTGTCCTTGAGACAAGTCCGGTCTGACAACTTTGATCGCGACAGGAACGTCATTGATTATGCCTTTATAAACAGGTCCATACCCACCTTCACCAATCTTTTTCGACGGGGCAAAGTGGTTCGTCGACATCTCTATATCTTGGATGTTATACTCTCTGAACTGAACAATAGGATTTTGACTGTCGCCGCCGTAATATGCAAGCGACTCCGTTGATCTAGAGTCGTGGTGGTGGTTCTCATCTCTTAGAGCTTGCTTGTAATTGGCTCTCATTATTTCTGCATTTTGCTTCTTCTGAACTTCCATCTCCGACAATAGTTGTGATATTCTCGCCGCCTTGTTCCTCTGTAATTCGATTTCCGGTGTTGAAATCTCGAGGTTCAAGGACATAGTGGAATCCTCGTCGGATTCGGATTCACGAGAATAGAAATTTTGCGGTTTTGTCATCTGTGGAACAAAATGTAGATAAGGTGATAATAAGTAATGTGACTCGATAGGTCTCAATTCATCCTTATAAATCTACTTATTAGATGAAACCATAAACTAATAACTCGATCGTATATAACCACTATAACTGGAAACACTCGTATGTAGTTCCTTCTCATACCCGAGATAAATTTGACTTAAAAGTATATCACTGGAAATTTTAACAAACATAATAACTCGATATACCATTTGATTGGCCGTGGCAGCATCTTTGCAAATGGAATGGTAAGCATCGAGAGTTTGCTGCAGTTCAAGCTTCATTCTCCTGATTTCTGAGTCAATCAATTGCTGTACGTAATTGCCACGAAGAAATGGTAAGAAAGTGGTTAAATATCATACATGCACGTTTCTTGGCAATTAGAATTATTGATATCAGTTGGTTTATGACATTGTATTAGAGTTGGTTTGTCTTTGAGATCATGTGTTCAAGTTCTAATGACTTCCAATATTAACTGTTTTCTAAAGTACATGATATGGTGAGTTTTCTGTGTAAACTTCAAACTCATGAATTGACGTAAAAGAAGTGTTTGGTTTATAGTAGAAATCACAAGAAGAAGAAACGTCAATTTTTTTTACTAGCTAGTAATTCTAATGGTAAAAATAGTGTAATGTTTTAATGCTTTTTACCTACATCATGGAAAGTAGAACCAGCAAGTAAGGGGCTTATCTAGAACCATTGATTGTTAGAATACATATGTTTTGAGAATATATAATACTCGAAACATATGAATTACACAAATGAAATGCACCGTTTCAAAATTATAATTTATAACTAAATAAAATTAAAATTTAATTTTTTAGTCACATGAATACCTTTTTATTTTATATAAAAAAGATGCATGTGGGTTTGACTACCTTTTTAATATTTGGAATTTTAAATATTATTTTGTATATCTAATTAAAAATTATATTTGAATTTGTGCCAAACACATAAATGAACTAGAAATACATATGTAATTTATTCTTTGTGACTTTGAAATACACATCAACAACTAGTGATTTGAAATTTCTCACGGCAACATGTTAAATATTTTTATAAAATTAAATTTTCAATATTAAAAATGTAAAGGTATTAAAATATAATTTAACCACCAAAAGTTATAGACCAATTTGTGAAAAAATAAAATTCAGGAACTAATTTGCAATAAGAATGATTTTATCTAACAAATCTAATGTGTGAGAAAAGATTCAAAATTTAATCAGAAAAATACCAAATAATCAAAGGGAACATAGTATAGAATCTAATTCCTTACCATGTTTTCGGATGAATTATTTGAGCTGGTAGAACTAGCTGACAATCTAGAGAACTCCGTACTATTATTATTGCTCTCATACGACGCCGCATCAACATACTGAAAGTTCCTCGTCATCACCGCCGACGACAACGACGACGCCGACGAAGCATCGCTGAAATTCGACATGCCGGCAGATTCCGCCGCGGGCAACCTACTGATCATCCTGCCTTGATGATGATGATGCCCCGAAGGTACAGCTGGTGTTCTGCCATACCCGCCGCCGCCTCTGCTCGCCGACATTCTGGTAACACCGGCGGATTCGCTGCTCTCGACGGACATTCTGTCGGACGATAACTCGCTCCTGAAGCTCCCCTGGCTGTAGCTGTACTCCGACACCGACATTACTTCGGACTGCTGGTCGGGGCTCGGCGGAGGGAGCTGGTGGTTATGCGGCGCCGGCGGCGGCTCATTTGCTAGCCGCAAGCTCTGGAGTTTGCCCTTGGAGATGACGTAGACGGAGCAGGAATCCGGTGCGGCCTGGAGTAGGGTTGTTGAAAGGCTGACGCTCCAGAACTTCCTGAGACAGTGGAACCAAATCGAGATATGATTGAATCAAAAGTAAAGATGAGATAATTATCACAATTAATTAATGTATAAGGTTTGGTTCATTCCAAACTTAGTGTACGTAACATACTATAGCACGTAATTAATTACTAAGCACGTGTTACCAATTTTTATACATAAATTTTTGTTAGAAGATTGAAAACCCAGTAACGAACGATATAGTAACGTAACATTTTTGCTGAACTACCTTATCATAAAAGAATGTGGTTGTTTCAGAGAGACACATACTATAGATGACATATACCGATATACGGTTCGAATTTCGTCATAGGACATTCAAAATTGGTATACAACAATATAATACAATAACGACATAGTATCCATATTCATAAGGGAAGTATTGATCTAAGAGACAGAACCTGGAGAAAGCACTCTTGTTGGTGGCACCAATGACCAGAGTCGCTACGGAGTTCTTGGCAATGAACTCTAAGAGAGCTTTTGCTATATCTGTATCAAACAGAAGCACTTCCTGGGCTTTAATCTGGAATATTATACAGCAGACAACAATATATATATATTACCAAACACATTATTTAAGAAGATAAAGAAAAAGAAAAAAAATTTGGTCGCACAAGACACAAATTTCATTGAAATAGATATGCAAGAATGATATATATTTTTTTTCTGGACACTACTCGCCCCTTTTCTGGCACAAAATCCTCGGAACGGAAGGAATAGTTGCTGCAGCTCCTTCTTGGATGGCCCATTTGGGTTCTCTGCCAAATATCAAGGTCAATCAATTCTTCCTTACCTGTAAAATGGTTTTGTGAAAATTGAACGAGAAAGACACAGTCTGATTTCGTACATAGAAAAGAACAGGATATTTGGACATAAAAAGGTGGATTTCTCAAGCAAACTTTTTTTTTTTTTTTGGGGCAGGATTTCATGCACAAATTGGAATGCATTATGCATAAGAATGAACATGAACATTATACTAATGAGTCTAAGAAAAATAAAAGGAACTCACGATTGGGAGCTGGTTTGTTGTGGACATGAACAAGAATGCAAGAGGAAGATTCGCCCTTTCTCAAGAGATTGTCTGTAGCCCATTTCACAGCAAAATGGCTGTTCTTTCCCATATCAACCGCAATTGCTGTTACTCCTGGGTTTTCTCCTTCGATGTTTGATCTTGTTCTTACAAACCCAGGCGCCATTTTTTTATAAAAAAAAAAAACTGTTCCGTAAAACTCCAAAGAACAACACAACAAAAGAAAGGAGAACTTTAAGAGGGAAACTGATTATATTATAAAAAAAAACGAACAACTTTTTTGTGACGGATGAAAAGGGTGAATATGTTAATTAGATTCAGATTAATTTCATGAAGTTTGAAGGTGGGGAAAGAATTTTTTTTGACGAGAACTTCAAGAATATTGAGGCGTGGCTGTTCTTTTTGCCATGGCCGCCATCAGACCATAACCAGGCCTTAGCTTGGCCTGGGGCAAAAAGAACAACAAGAAGTTTGAAATTTTTTCTCAGGAAACAAATTAGAAGAAGGAAATGTATAATGGGGATTTTTTTTGGAATTTTCATAGCTAATTAATAGGGTATTATTAATTATGGGGAACATTGTGTTGAGATTGAAACAGAAAGTATTTTACAGAGATAGAGGTAATTATTAACAATTGTGAGACACAGATCAATTGATGTAACAATTATTAGTTATATGTTTTTTTTTTACTTCTGTTGTTATTGCTAATGTTTGTTTTGGGAAAAGGCATTGGAGCTAGTTAGTTAGATTTTGTTGTAAAAGTTGGTGCAATACATCAAAATTGATATTATTGGTGTCTTTTAAATATAGAGTAAAATTCAATTGATATTATCGTCATAATCAAAAAATAAGTTAGAAGGAATATAAAAAAATGGGGTTAAAAACACATTTGGTCACTGAGATTACTAAATCTGGACATGTTTAGTCACTAGAAAAAGTTAATATCAAATTTGGTCACTATAATTACTAAAACGAGTCACATTTAGCCACTCGCAGTTAGTTGCCGTCCAACTCCGTTAACAGAGTCTGTTATATGCTGACGTGGCTAACGTGAGCGCCTAGTCAGCGCCTTTTTGGACTGGAAATGGTCAAACCCGACCCACCACGTCACTAAACCAGCCATATCATAACCCCAATCCAACCCATGAACCCAACCCGACCCACTTAACAAAACAAATCTGCCATCTCTCTCCTCCTAGCAGATCAACATGAAGATTCTGCTCTCCCCTAGCAGCCGCCGGCATCAGTGCCAACCTACTCTCCCGTCCAACACTTGCTCTACATCCTCCACGAGCTCTCCTCCAAACCCAGAAGCGCCAACCACTGCCGTTGACCTCCGATTCCTCACCCACCACTTATCCTCTGCTTCTCCCCCGCTACCACCATGGAAACCAACCAGATCCAAGAAACCCCATTCTGGATCGGACCTCCAATCCCTCACCCACCACTTATCCCCTACTTCTCCCCTGTTGCCGCCATGGAAACCAACCAGATCCGACAAACCCCATTTTGGGTCGGGGATGAGTTTTACCGCTTTTGTAATCAACAAATTGGGTTGGATTTTGTTAAAAGCTCAACCTGCTTTATCAAACCGTACAGAGGAAGTTGAATCTAATTTTCAAAAAATTTGGGTCACTTTGGGAGTGAACCCTAATTGAACCCACGTCTTATGACAATTGAATTGAACCCATATTCATATTTGTTTAAGCTAATTCGACCCGATACTGCTGTTGCCGCATTTTGGGTCGAGAATAAATTTTACCCGCTTTTGTAATTAATGAATTGGGTCGAGTGTGGATTTTGTTACAAATTTGCTCCGCTTTATCGAGTTGAATCCAGTGGTGAAATTTTTTGGTTCGTGGACGAGTTGTACCCGCTTTTGTGATCAACAAATTGGGTCACGTGTGGATTTTGTTAGAAACTTACCCCGTTTTATCGAACATATTAGAGAGAGTTCTAAACACTTTTTCGTAGAATCACATCACAAAAAGTGCTCTTTTTGTAATTAACCAAAGATAGGAGGAGTTTTGGTGTTATTAGGGTAATTATGTGGACTCATTTTGGTTAGTTTAGATTTATTTTTATTTTCATTTAATTCTCTCTCTCTCTCTCTCTCTCTCTCTCTCTCTCTCTCTCTCTCTCTCTCTCCACATCTGCCCATCTCCTCATTTCTCAGCAAGACTACTGAATCAAAAAGAAGAACTAACGAGAGGAAAAACTCGAACAACAAAATACATGAGGGGGTGATTTTTATTTCTTGTTCTACAATAATTGAACTATGACTCAACATTCTATTCTTAAGTTTTTTTCTTCTTCTTTCTACCTTAATTTCGATTACCGGGTACTAAGGAACATATTATTTCAGTATTTAGTTTCAAGTTATAATTCTTTTAAAAAGGTTCACTTTACAACAACAAATCAATAGCCCTGTCGCGAAGCGCGGGCTTCCGTCCTAGTGATATATTGCATAACAAGAGTGAGTGTACCTTGCCCACAGCCTGCTTAATTACAAATTGAGCAGCAAGCTCTTTCTTCTTGGCTGCCGGTTCTCTGCACATAGCTCTGGATTCTCTCCTCCACATAGTGGCGAAGCAGGATTTTACGCAAGGGAATGCCATTTTCTTAATTAAAATAAATAAATATCTTATATGAGAAATTATTAATCCTATATAGTGACTCACAACGTTTTTTTACTATATATAAATTTTAAAATATATGTTCATATAAACTACCAAAGATATTATAGTCAATATATCCTACCAAATTATTCATGATTTTCCTTATCATTCCATCCATGAAGAGTTACGTTAGAGTCATTCTAGTGAATATGGATAGCCGAGGAACATCTATTAGAATGAGATGGTAGAGGTGAACGACTTAGTAACCACATTTGAGTGGATAGTTAGATATTGGGCGTATAGTGGTGTTGTGGAAAGTTAAGAGTCACCACAATTTAGAGTTAACAATTATCTAAAATATTAGAGATTTAAGAAATTGAAAATAATTAAATTTTATTTAATTCGTGTACAAACTATGTTAACGTTTATATAATTGAAAATAATTTAAATGTACGTTCTTAATTTAGTTTTATTACAGAAATAAAATAACATTTTATATTCAAGTTCCATTGCAACCAACCTACTATATATACTAATTTTTAACCCTTTCTCCAATCCAGGGTGTGCAGGGGCATTCGCGACAATATCATGCACTCCCTCCGCCTAGGGCTGGGAGTCTAGACCAAACCGTATGAGAAACCGCGGTCTAGACCGTTTCGTATGGTTTGGTCTGGACCGCGAGACCAGAACTATGGTCTGGTCTGGTTTTCGGTCTCCTCCTTTAGGGCGTGGTCTGAAGTGGTCTGGACCGCGGTCTACCGCAGTAAACCGTAACAGACCGCGACACATTACCTAGTAACTCGGATAAAAATAACACTAAATTGAACCTCCATTTGTGTATTTGAAGAACAAAGTTAGTTGATTCTTCATCTAGTTGAGAGCCAACGAATTACCAAATGATCGCTTAATTGTTATCTCCTTATCAAAGAACCACACAAAAACCAGAAAGATTCATAAATAATATTCACAGACAATGTCTAGACTATGGTTCTTTAAATAAAAAAAAGTCTAGACTATGGAGTCGATAAAAATTAAACGATAGAAAAAATTCGTTCACCTTGATGAGATACGAAAAATTATTGAGAGATATGTGACAATTTTAGTGGTTCAAAATTACCGCAACGTCATCACAAAGGTTATCAACCGGGAGAACCTTCGGATCACTCGAGAGAGGAGAGAAGCGGTAGCACAAAGAGGAATAGGGAAACAATGCTATTTGATGTGTGTGTGTGTTTGAAAATTGAAAAACCCCACTTCTATCCTCATATTTCTTCTCATTTAATTACAATCACAATTTTTTTTTGTTTCAATAGCATATTGGTCACTAGAATTTTTATTTTTATACATGGACTGTCTGGTCCGGACTATACCTTATTTGTTTCAAGAGTTAAATTTTTATTATATATTATAATAAAAAAATTTGAGAGTTAAATTTTTATTTTTATACTATTTCAATAGCTTATTTGTTTCAAGAGTTAAATTTTTTTTTAACATGGTCTGTCTGGTCCACACTATACCGGACCGCACCATACAGGTGTGGTCTGGTCTGGACCGTATAGTATATGGTCTAGTCCATGGTCTGTATTCCAACCTTTCGGTCTAGACCACAAACCGTATCTATCGTCTGGTCTGGACCGCACCGTTTCCCACCCCTGGCTCTGCCCCTGCCTCCACATTCGCGACAATATCATGCACTCGCTGTCTCACGTCCAATCTCAATCTACACATAATATAATACGCCGAAGGGAAAAACGGGAGCTCCATTTCAAATTTCCTACAACGAGAGTGAAAGTAGGAAGGACATTTTGGTCTTCACAATTACTTTTTTTTATTCATTAAAAAGACACGTACTGGGATTCGAACCATGACCATTTTAAAGAAAAGCAAGGATAATAACCAATCACACTACGTACATTTGTTGTATCTTTTTAAATTAAAAACATATAATAGCAGGGAGGAAAAAACCCTTCCCCCATTTCAAATTCCTGCTCCATGAGTGTTTGTAGGAAGGGTAGAATAGGAAGTGTCAATTTTTTTCTCTTTCCTCTGTGGAACGGGCCAACTTACCGTACACATGCGAATTTAAACGGGTCCATGAGTGTCAATTTTTTTTCTTTAAACCCTTTTATTTCTCCGTGGTGATAAAATATATATGAAAAGGAAAAACTAATACTCCTTTTTATTGTTAAAAATAAAAAATTTAACAATAAACTAATGCATGGTATCTAATGGGCTAACCGCTAACCATAAAATAAAAGAGTTGAATGGGCCTGACCTACATGGGATTTGGCCATCAAGTAAAACAAATGAACATCATTGGTTTGTCATTCTAAAACAAGCTATTTTCTATTATGCTATTATTTTATATCTTAGTGGCTAAAATATAATGTATTTTAAAGTTATTCAATGGTTCAACCTCGACCAACACAATTAGTCCAATTTTTATCATTTCAAATATATATTTTATAATTATTTGATATCACAATGATCAAATTATAGTGTATTTTATAGGGAATCGTTTGGTATTTGTTAGTAAAAAACTAAACATAACGATCTATTTGGTTATTTTAAACATTATAACGATCCTAAACATTTTCAGTTCCTTTTGAATTTCCATGGTTTTAATCTCGATTAAGTGATGTGCAAATGGCGAATTGTAGTCGTCTCTTTTCTTTCACTATTTTTTTTATTTTCAAATAGAAAGTTTAAAAGTAAAGAATAATTAGAATTTGGCATGGGTCGATCGAACAGGCTGAATTTCAAGTTTTGGCCCGTTTGTTTTATGCATTGCAAATTTATTAGCATGTTGATGGAAATGGCTTGGAAAAAAGACATATAAGTTGTACCTTTGCAGAAATGTCCTCAAATGTTTGAATGCTTTGTGAATCAGGTTCCGTGACTTTTATGATGGTGTATGTGCTTGACGATTGCTCTTTTGATTTTCCCTATGAGTTGTGATACCAGTTCTGGTGGTTGCAGCATGTTGTCGTTGTTGGCCTGTAAAAGTTGTTCCACCGTGGTGCTAAATACCTTTCTTTCTTTTTTAACAAATTGTGTGGTAGTGCTATGAAACAGACCACCCATGAATGTTACGCTTATTATGGTCTGTTCTTACTTCCGGTGGTGAGAAATTGTGAATTGAGAATCATATTCGCCTACCGCACTGTGTCTGGCTGGTGGCTGCTTACTGTGCTCTCTAGAGTTATGAAACAGACTACCCATGAACGTTACCCTTAAGAGTCCATAACTTTGCGAAAAACCAAATTTAGGCAATTAAAGGTGGTGGATGTATGATATTTTTTATGGCTTAATTGTTTGTGAATTGGATATATGATCTTTGTATGATTAGAGGGGATGTTTGCTTAATAGAATAATCCATTTTAATTCATGTTTATTTTTAACATGAACTTTAGTAACTCAAAACCTTCGAGACACATATCACCTACTGCATTGTATCATTTTGCCTGGGTGCTTGCTGTGTTGTCAAACTTCTTTGCCGCTGCTGCTGCTTTTACACTAACAGGGGAGTTAAGAACCCATGAATGTTTCCGTTTGACACAAACAGGAGGACTTGCTTCTAAATCGTGCAGTTGATATATTGGAGACCAGAACAAAAGCAATGTATAACATCAAAACCAACCATCTGAACTATTAGCATTGTTGCTTTACTCTTTTTTCGTGGTTAGGTCTCCTTCAAAAAATTTAGTTTGATTTTAGAAAATTTTGCTTCTGCAGTCCTGTCTTGCCACCAACGCGTTCAGTAGATGGAGATGGCAGAGGCGAAGGCTATTTTTGTGTTGTTGTTGCTGGTTTAGGGATCGGTTTGTGAAGAAGAGGGAGAAGAGAGGGGGAAAGGAAAATGCATGAGAGGGGGTTAACTCTTTTCTCTGACAAAAATGGAGTGAAGAAAGGAATTATGATCAGTAAGGATATGGTTATCTTACATAACTGTCTCTATTCTGTTGGAATTGAGCTTGGGAGGCAGTGATAAGGACGAGCTGCAACCAATTCATAGTGAGAAGAGAGCTATGAACTGTGATCATGTCCTATTTCAAGTTAGAAGGTAGTTTTGAGTATAAGGATTATTTAATTTGACAAGTTGTTTCGTCCATGATTCTTGGTAGTTTCAGTGCCATTCTAGCCATTGTTTAGTCTGTAATTTTTGAGAATTGATTTGCGAGTAATGACTTTCACTTAGCTTCACTATTATGCGTGTATTTATTGGCATGTGATAGAATTCTCTTTTCCTTTCTTTGAATTCAGTTTCATACTCTAATTGTATCATTTGTACATAGGCAAATCATGTTCGAGATGACAACTCGCCGATATGGCTGGTGCAAGGAACGAAGCCATCATTAGAATTCAGACCGACAACGGGGAGGGATGCCCAGGACTAATTCAATGATGATTGATGATGGTATAATAAAAACTGCAGTCTGCATCAGCACCAATTTCTAGGCCTAAGTAAAGTTATTCAACCAGAACTCTGCTTAGCGCTAAAAATTCCCCTCACCCAACCTTGATCCTGTTTGACCCACTTATGAAGATTCAAGATATATGACTAATCCTCTCCGTTCGTATTTTCTTATTGACTCTTTCTGACCCTTTAGGTTGGGGCGGGTCGGGAAGAATCGGATTAGTGGGTCGGTCCTAAGCAAGTGGAATCCCAATTCCTTCTACTCTCACTTGCTTTTTCTCCTATTCCACAAGTGGGTAACATACACTAATCCGGCCAACGGGCCGGGTAATAGGCTAGTATGTTTCCATATCCAAGGCCTCAATCAACTCCGTCAGTCAAAATCCAAACTAACTCACGGCATTAGCCAAAAAGTATTTCCTTTCTCTTCCCCAGTTCTTCACTAACACAAGATCAGCAAAAGCTGAACAGGAAACCAAACCGATAATACCCTATTTCCAGCAATTGTGCATATTCCTCTTCTTCTTCAAAGCGTAGTAAGATGCGAACACTATAGGGTGTTAGGCTATTAGCACCTATCTCCTCCCACGCTATCACTCCTTAGTGTTTTTTTTTTTTTTTTTTTTGTCATTCTTATTGTACTTGGGCTCCGAAGAGTGTTTTATACTCGCTGGGCTCAAATGGTACGTGCTCCCTCTAGCATTGTCGAGGTGTCTTTTTGGGCCGGACCTTTTTCCTCAGGGTTTTGGAAACTAGGCTTGTATACTTATCTATGACCCAACGAAGATAGATTTCGTCTGCTTCGTGAATTTGAAAAATTAAAGTTTTAGTATAATTTGGGTTTTGATAAACAGGGGATATATGAGGGTTTTGGGTTCATTATGGATTTGAAAAATATCATTGTTTGTTTCATGGATTTTGTTAATTAAATTTGTATGTATGAAGTGAACTTTACCATTATCGCCCTCAATGATATAAGAAGAGAAAGAAAATATGAGGAGTAGGTTGGTAAAAAAAATGATGGACTTCAAAGTCCATGATCAATTCCCACCTAAAGAGGTGAGATTTTCAAGTCCGTGGGGCCACGGATTTGGACCCTCAAAGTCCATGGGTCCCACGGATTTGTTACCTCTAAATACGTGAAGCAAACAATGGATTTTGGACAAAATTCATCATGAACCCAAATTCATCACCAAATCTTTCACCAAATCCATCAAGCAAAGAAGCCCTGAATGGATTTCGATAAATTAAGTGGCTCGATCTCAAAGTCACTCCACTCTCCCTCATGATTAGCTCACCATTATTGAACTTACTTAAGCTCATGTCTGATGGAATTTTGCTTGTACCTCAGACTGGTTATGAATGAATAATATCCATCTTTTTTGCCACTAGTATTGGGTGAATATTATATATAGGGTATCACGTAGTATTAGTAACAGAATGTTGGGGGAAGAGGATATTGGTTTAATGATTTAGTAGATACAGAATATGTCGAGCTTTTTCTAACTGAAACCAATCTTTATTTTCATCTATCTATGAACGAGGAGAATATACGAGGATATGCGAGCAACTTTCACGAAAGACTAGCATCAGCCTACTCCAAATAAGAACCTATTCTTCTTACTTACTCCCCCAAAAAAAATGAACATTTGTCGAACCTTCTTTGGAGTCTCTACATGCAAGGTGGAGTACAAACATAAGTAATTTTCCATTGATAGTATCTTCTTCATGTTGTTTGTTTTTATATATAAGGGTAACACAGATTATACACGTTTGTGAACGGATTCGAATCTGTAACTTTTAGAATCTATGCTAGTGGTATTATCGCTTAACTAAGCCCTTGTTCGTTTCTTCATGCGGTTTGTTTGTATGGGATGCTCCTATTTTTATTTATTAGTGTTGTGTTTATAGGAAAGGCAGTGTGATATGCGGTGGTGGGATTGCAAGAGGAGTTTCAAATGTACGCAACAACTAACAAGGACAAACAGTATTTGTAGTAGTAGCAATAGAGATGTTCCTGAGTATACCATATCAAATTATCTATATATATATGGCGAGTTCTACGGTACCCTGGGTGAAATCCGGGGTACCGCATACCTTGAGTATAAAAACACTATCTAGACCTTGAATTGACCGATCTTTCGGACATGATACTATACTCTAACACTTAAAGATCAAAATCTAGGTGTTAACTCTCCCAATCTTATACTCTAAGATCAATTTAATTAGAAACAATAATCGACGGTTATGATTCATCCAAATATAGGCAGAAAAAGGAATGCACCATCTTAGGGTTTATAGATTATGATTTAGATAATTATGACCTACGGTTCACTCATTAAGGGTTAGGGTATAATATCAGACACAAAAATCCTGGTAATTCAAGGTCTAGATAGAGTTTCCATACTCGAGGTATGCGGTACCCCGGATTTCACCCAGGGTGTCATAGAAGCCACCATATATATATATATATATATCTTTTTATGATAGAATAGTTAGGTGATGACCGATTCAGCTGTGTGAATACTTGATTTCAGGATTATGGAGATGGCCCCAATAATATATTCGAACATGGGATGGGTAGCAAGCGAAGTTGAACGAAATCTCGCATGGACTTACGCCGGTGATCTAAAGACTAGCGTATGCCCGGACGTACCCTAGTTTACTGTACGTCCTTTGAGTTTTGCTATTTAGACAATGAATTAACCGGAGTTTGGCGCATGATACTATACCCTAATCCCTAATAGGTGAATCTCAGTCTGCAATTCACTAACCCAAAGCATAATATTTGTCAGAACGGAAGCATGCAATCGATAATTCAAACTAACACGAACGAACACAAATTTAACGTGGTTCACTAACACAATGTGTGCTAGCTAATCCACGGGCAGGGGGACAAATTTCACTAATTTGAGGAGAGTACATGTTACAAACCAAATTCCAAACGGACAAACCAAACAAACTAACCTGACTGACCTTACTACAGACTAGGGTGATGAAGAGTATTTATAGAACTCTTCTCCTAATCCCAAACAGAAAACCAAATACATTTTCCCAAACATACAAGGAAAAGGTCAAACAAAGCCCAAACACAAACCCAAACAGAATAGGCCTAAAACACAAAACAAACCCAAATCAAATTCAAGTCATATTCTAACGATCTCCACCTTGACTTGAATTCTCTGTCAAATACCAGATGTACCAGACGCAACCAAAGTTGCCAGATGTATCAAACGCAACCAAAGTTTCTAGATGTACCCAGACGTGATACATATCGCCAGACGTATCCAAATGCGATCGAAACCGCCAAACTCAAACTCAATCAAGATTGCCAGACATATCCAAATGCGATTCATATCGCCAGACCAAACGCGATGCAAATCACCAAACTAAGATGCAATCAAAATTCTCAGACGTACCAAACTTCTCCAAATCAGTTGTACCAGAATCTCCCCTGCCTTCAAATGCCCCTAAGGGCGATCAACAACTCCAACCATTCGGCAAGTCCAACCCATGCTGAGACTTGTCATTCAAAACCAGCTTGGTGCACTTATCACCAACAGAACATGTCAAAACAGAACCTTGTAGACCATACAAGGCACCCCGTTTGACACCTTTCAAAATCACCTTACAACCCTTGTAGACAGACAACACTCCACCTTCACCTTTGAAACTGAAACCCTTGCTGTCGAGTATACTCAAAGATATCAGATTCTTCGTCATCTCTGGAATATGCCTACCATTGTTCAAGGTGCGAACAGAACTATCATTTGTCCTCATCCTGACGGAGCCTCTTACAACAATCTTACATATAGCACCATTGGCCATAGAAACATGTCCTCCATCTATCTGCTCATAAGTTGAAAAACACTCCCTGCTTGGACACATATGATAATCAGCTGCAGTATCTAAATACCACACATCCTGATGATGTACCTTTTCATTCACTGCTAAGGCTAAACCATCTTCAGAATCAGAGTTAGTTTCTTCCGCCACAGCAGCAGATGATTCCTTCTTCTCTTGATATTTCTTCAGTTTAGGACAATCAAATTTCCAATGTCTTTTCTCCTTGCAGTAATGACAGATATCATCCTTCAAACCAGCAGAATTCGAATTTGTATTCGCCTTCCTATTACCAGATTGTTGTCTTCTACTACTCGTAGCAGCCAACCCAGATGCCTGATTTTCCGAACCTGAACCAGATACCTTATGTCGAACCTCTCTAGTATGTAGAGCAGATCTGACATCTTCCAAAGACAAACTATCTTTCCCAGCAATAAAAGAATCCACAAAATTCTCATATGATTGTGGCAAAGATACTAACAGAATTAAGGCAGCATCCTCATCATCTATTTTAACATCAATATTTTGCAGATCTAGCAAGATAGTATTGAGTTGATCTATATGATTCCTGAGAGACGTACCTTCCTCCATAAGCAAACTGAACAAACGTTGCTTCATATGCAACTTGTTGGTTAAAGACTTTGTCATGTATAGACTTTCAAGCTTCAACCACAAACCCGCAGCAGTCTTCTCAGCAGCAACCTCAGTGATGATGTCATCAGCCAAACAAAGCAAGATTGTAGAGTGAGCTTTCTCCTCCAAAATAATCCACTCTTCTTCATCTATGCTTTCCTTCTTCGACTTTCCAGACAACGGAGCCCACAAACCTTGTTGTTTTAACAGTGCTTGCATCTTGATCTGCCACAAACTGAAATTGTTTCTTCCGATAAACTTCTCAATCTTCATACTGATAGCAGCCATTCTTACTATCAAACAAACTCCAACCAAACTCCACAAAGCAAAACTTCAGTCCAGCGCCAAATTCCCAAAACCGCAACCAGAGGCTCTGATACCACTTGTTGGAACCGAAGCGTGCAATCGATAATCCAAACCAACACGAACGAACACAAATTTAACGTGGTTCACTAACACAATGTGTGCTAGCTAATCCACGGGCAGGGGGGCAAATTTCACTAATTTGTGGAGAGTACATGTTACAAACCAAATTCCAAACGGACAAACCAAACAAACTAACCTGACTGACCTTACTACAGACTAGGGTGATGAAGAGTATTTATAGAACTCTTCTCCTAATCCCAAACTGAAAACCAAATACCTTTTCCCAAACGTACAAGGAAAAGGTCAAACAAAGCCCAAACACAAACTCAAACAGAATAAGCCTAAAACACAAAACAAACCCAAATCAAATTCAAGTCATATTCTAACAATATTCATTTAATCTTGAAATGAAAAGCAACGGTTCTGATTCGTCGAAATTATTGTTGATTTTTATTTTAAGCTTAAACGAATTCATGATTTGGGTTTGAAAACTAGGGGCCGGGGGTTTATCCATTAGTGGTTAGGGTATAGTATCATGCCCAAAACTCTGGTTAATTCATGATCTAAATAGCAAAACTCAAACGGGCGTACGGTAGTCTAACATCCACTCGGGTGTACGCTAGCCTGAACCCTATATATATATATGGTGGCTACTTCGGTGCACTCACTTTTTTGGGTGCACTCAGTGCACCCAACTCTAAAAGCGTCCATAATACATCGATTTTGAACTTTAATTAGTACTCTCAATATAATATGATGATATGACATAGAATCATAACAAATCAATCCATTACCCTATCCCCTTAACCTTCAATTTTGAATCCCAACCCAAAATCCCAAATTGTAAACCTAAACCCTAACCCTAAATCCCTAATCCCAAATGATAATTATGAGGCGGGTGCACTGAGTGCACCCGAAAAAGTGGGTGCACCGAATACGCTACCATATATATATATATATATATATATATAGGGATATATATATATATAGGGCCATACTACTTCATCAGCTAGCTAGCTGCAAGCCAACTAGGGACAAGCTAGCTTGGTTACAGGTTCCATAAGACGACCCTTAAAAAAGGTACGTATACGTACCCCGTTCCATTTTCATGCAAACGGACGACGTTTCATTCCCTTTCCCTAGCTACCTACCTACGTTTCGTTTTGCTTGTGGCATGCATGTACTTAGGAGCGTTAGTGTTGCGTTGGGTTCTGAATCAACATTTTGAGTTCGCTAACTTAGACAGCGAATACATATACATAGATACCACAGATGGCATGCACCGAAACCTCGCATTTTTATGTACATCACGTCAAGTCTAATGTCGGGTTATTCCCATGATCGACACAACACGTAACACTCTCTCTCTCTTACACCTAATCGCTTGCTTGCCTCTCAATCTTCCTAAGCATCCCTAATTCCTCCCTAATCCTGAGAGACATCACTTGTGAACATGTCCTGGAGGCTGGAACTCGGTGAACTTCTTGACCACCAAATAAACCAGCTTTGATATCATGTTACAAACCAATTTGTATCAATAACTCGGCTTGTTTCTAGAGTTCCATATATTCATTTTAAACCGACTTCCTTAGCTTACAGCAGCAGCAGGCAAACCGACTGAACCTGACTACTAGCAGAACGTATCCAACCAAGCTAGACTTGCTCGCAAGGACTATAAAAGGAGATAAGGAACCAGAAAAGATGAGCTAATCCTATCGAATTTAATCGAGCCGGCTCAAATTGAGAGGTGAGTGTCGAACTTGAGATCTCTCCTAAATCGACACGTATGGAGACGAGTTAAACTCGTCTTCCATGTACCTCAGCTAGCTACCCTTGTAAAGTTTTGGTATTCTAATTTGAAGTTCTATAGAATAATTACAAAATTGAATACAAATATGCAATGTGAAGATGAGTTTTTGGACTCCTTTCTAGATGATTAGGACGTGAGCTAGAAGACGACGAGTGTTGGGGTTGGGTTGGATACCGTCTGTCTATCTTTTGTAGTAAGCTAGCTAGCCCACAAACAATTTGGTCACTGAGAGAGAGAGAGAGAGAGAGAGAGAGAGAGAGAGAGAGAGAGAGAGAGAGAGAGAGAGAGAGAGAGAGAGAGAGAGAGAGAGAGAGAGAGAGAGAGAGAGAGAGGTTGATGGCGTGCCAGCTCATGATTGCTTGCTTGCTTATTTAATTTGATCCAAATTAAACAGATAGAACAAAAGAAAGAGACGTTAAAATCGTTCACTACATTCCACAATCTCTCTCTCTGCTTTGCTGCTTTTTTTCGTTGTGCCGTCAAGGAATAAAATCCAGGTGTTTTGTCAGACGCGCAACATAATTCTTGCTCGAAATAATAAGTCAGGAGGAGTAGCCGCGTATAGCAGCCTGCCTACACGTTCAATCATGCAAAGAATAGTTAATTCTGCAAATTAAATAAGAATTTCACAGCAAAAAAAATGAAAATTGGAGATACTTTCTTACTCTGAGCAGTGGAAGAGTTATGTTTTAATCTCCTCTCAAATTTGAAAGGATAGAGGTAAAATTACATATAAAATTTATAATAAATTTAAAGAATATAATAGTTGGTATTAACAAATGAAGGATTATAAGAATGATCCTTAATTCTTGGCATTAACAAATGCCTCGTAATATATGTTTTCCTTTGCCTACCATGATTGGATCCACTGTTTTAATTAGCACATGATGATGATGGGAGTGAATTCATACTATCCAATTGATTATTAAGAGTTGGTTTATATTAAGTTAGTATTGCATTCCCACGTATTCATCTTTGTTTGGTAACCCTCAAGATCCTGAAACAGGAGTTTGAAGCGCCATTGCCGGACTTTCCAATTGAACACGCTGCGAGCGATGCAACTCGGCAAGAATTGTTTAATTAAATTTATTTATTTTAAGATTATAATATTTGATGGTTGTGATTGTGTATCGTTTAGAAATAAAATACGGTAAACTTGGTTTTTTTTTTATTGAAAAACATTTAGCTTCTGTATAGACATAAAAAGCCATCTACATACAAATACCCAAGGATTTTATGTTTGTTTAGTGGCTTCAGATAATTCAGACAACACAGGTTTTCTAGAACTTTTTTCATGGGAAGAAGAGATAGAGAAAATGTCTCAAGCCAATATTCGAGTACCAGGCAGCAAGTCGCTACAACGCTGAAAGTAACCCATCAAAGAAACTACATCTAATCACGACTAGAAAATCGAGGTCTGAATAATTTATTTTAAGTGACTAAACGTCATAGTAACAGTCAATAGATACATTGTTTATTATTTTAAAACAAAATTACATTTTGTATAGTATATATATGTATATGCATTCATTAATACATAATTTAGATGCACATCCATCAAACAACCCCGAGAACAATTCCAAAGATTATAATTCTCAATCAACGACATTGTAAGTAACGATGACGTACAGACGTAACCAGAAACTAATAACGATGACGCCACTGTAGGTGTCAACGTAACTATCAATTGAGCATGTGAATTTGCACTAGAATTCAGGACCATATGTCGAGTAATAGGGGTCAAATATTCAAACATATATATGTGTGTACATTACATGGCTAGCTAGGGAACAAATAAAAGGTGTACGAAATCTCGCAACGATTTACGGTGTGGAATGTGGTGGTGTAACATATATAAATTTGGGATATTGATGGGCTTGTAATTCATTACTTCATCAGCTAGCCTAGCCTAGAATATTTCACAATAGCAGGGAGGGTTGCACGCACCCATGCATGCATGACAGCAAGGTTACAGCTAGTCAGCTACCCAGCCAGCATCCCAGAAAGTACGTTCCGTTTTCATGCAAACAAGTTGGCGGGGTTGATTTGACGACGTACCTCCATCGACTTTAACGTTGCGTTTTAGCATGGTTCTGCAATCCACTGGTAAGTCGGCCGGCACAAGCAGAATGAATTAGTATTGGGACGACACAAACCGGCTGGAATATCACCGCTATAAAGAGATGGTCAAAAACGATAATAAAGAAATCGGTCAAATCGGGAAACCAGTGGTCCGACTGGAATGATTGATTGACAAAAGAAAGATTTATGATGTTTTTCAAAGTATGAATATTGATGTTATTTGTTGGATTCAAGTATAATCGATTGAATGTTAGATGTTTATAAATGTTGTATTGAACATGTTGATTTGTTATTTTGTTTGTGATATGGTATTTTATTTAAAAATGGATCTAAATTATGGAGAAATTGTTCTAAGATTAAGATAGACTATACATATGCATAATTCATTTGGTGTAAATTATTTTCCACTCTCACACCCATGTTTTAAGGCATAAATCTAAATATAAATTGGGTTGTACCCAGTGGCGAAGGCAGGATTTGAAACTACCCCTGTCCTCTTTTTGTATTATAATCGAATAGGCATATAAAGAAAAGAGATTTATTCCAGTTGAGATTTTGTTTATTGTATAATAAATTAATTTAATGTCAATATATGATCAAATAATGAGTTGTGATATAGTAACGATATACGTTGTAGTGGGTATTGTGTTTCATCCTTCGTATATACATATATGGAGTTTTTTTCCCCTCAAAATTTACCCTTTTCTTGAGACAATGCCCAATAAAACTGTCTCCGCCTATGGTTGTACCCCGATCAAGTCATACCCGAAACTGGCATAATGATTGAAACCGGTTGGACAACCTTGCATTATAGAGATGTATTTAATACAACCAATACATCTAATTGTGATCCTTTATAAGGATCGTCATGTATATATGTACGGAAATTTAATCAGCAACCCCCATGTGGTTCAACATGTTAAGAACGGATCGTGATATAATCGACAATGCAAGTTCAACATGTTAAGAATGGATCGAGATATAATCGACAATGCAAGAAAATAAAAAACACACATATTGAAGTCATATCAACACATCTCAACCCTTGCTTGAATCTTCACTACAAATCTCATATGTACTTGTATATGATCTCTCCCCTGTCTCAACTCCCCAGAGGGCCTCAGCCGAGCCCAGAACATTCAGCAAGTTCAAACAGTGTTTGAACTGACCATATGTGGAAACCGATTTCGTGGACATATCATCAATATTGTCGATCAAATAATCCAATTCAATTCATATCAACTCAACATATTGCATATATATCGTCATAATTAGTGAAGCTACAAGGCAAGGAGCCTAGCTCATAGGCCTTTATAGAGGTAAAATGCTTGTAAATGAAAGTCAATTTATTTTTCCCAAATCACACCTAATCCAAAAGGATCACTGAATTCATGGAGAGGTTTATTGGTAATGTATGGGGTAGAACAAAGATTGACAAAGACTACTACTATACACGGTTTATGAAACCAACAACACAGCAACAGCTGCATTTATACAATTCCAGCTTTCGCTGTCATTCTCACAAATGACAGCCAGCGCATATATATTCTGCATATATGTACGTGTATGGATAATAATATTAATCATATATCCAAACTTACTCTTTGGCCTTCTCTTCCCCATAATTATGCTTTTCATTTTTCATTACTATTCTAAGAAATTCATATCAATTGTGTGTCTCTGACGCACGGTGTACCTGTTTACGCAGTTATTCATGAATTCATTTATTGGCCTATCTATCTACAAAAATATTAGCTTTGAGTGTGGTCAGTTGGCCGGAATACTTCTTTGTAACTATTATATTTTTTACACTAATGAAATTATTGTATATTATGTTGCTACAAAACTGAATGATATTGAATATAACTTAGTAATTACATAGTTTAGTAATTCTATCGAATATGCATGTGACCCTTCAGTATGTAATCATGATTGTGACTATGTCTTTGGATTTTTTATTTAAATATATATCAAACTAAATATTGTTATGGAGATCAGATAAAAAAAATTATGCAAAAATATCTAAGTGCATGGCTGAATGAAAGAAGTACGGGTTGATTAAGAATAACAGGAAATTGGGAAAAAAAAAAGAGTGAGAACGTGTCTAAAAGAAAGTAAAAATATCTTGTATTGATCATGTCAAAAACCATTTCAAGACAAGAAAGTTAACATGTTTTGCCCAACCTATTCAAAACTATTTTATGATATTGTTGATCATGTCTAAAAAGAGTTTAAAATATTTTGCATTGATAGGTACAAATATGATAGAATATCGAAATACAAACTCTGCAAGACTCAATATTTTTGAAATTAGAACGTTCAACGGGCATGGTTCAGCCTAGTTTAATCTATAGATTATTATGTAGTGCTCGATTCCTTCCTGTGAAATCTTTTACCATATGAGAGACATTTGTTTTTGGATGACTCATCTAAATGTTTAGTTTGCATATCTTCTTAATGAGTGTCTGATCGACTTTTGTTGGAATGATGTAATAGATACGGTATGTCACTTGTATGTAAAATATCTTCTTCATGAGTGTCTGATTGACTTTCCCTACTTACTTTGCTCAAAACTCAAAAGAATTCCACAACAATCCGCCTACTATGTAACACGAATACACAGGATTGTAAAAGTATCAAGAAAGAAATTACCTTCCGCAAACAACACAATTACCGGGAAAATAAAATTATCTTCAGCAAATAAATAATGTAATATGTTGATTTTCTCAAGTAACAAAATTCAAACTATATTAAAGAAAGACCAGCCCCCCTCGCACCTAAAAAGTAGAAGAACAAGAAAGCGGACCCTGGCCCGCCCTGGATATGATTTGATTACACAAGTTTTCAATTAACAACTCCAATAGCAATAGCATACCATCCCTTGCCCGAGTTAATCCACTAATCCTCCACCATCATCTATTTATTCATTCATTCATGTTTTCTTCTCTAATAAAGATGTACGTTTAATTTAATAAAAACATATTTATGGATGTACAAAAGAAGTAGTCGTGAGCAAGACTGTAGGGCCATTCACATATTGGTCCCTCAACTTTTATTTTTAACAAATTTCTCCTTCATAATTTAAGATAACTAACATAATAACTACATCGCTCATCGTCTCTCAAAATCAGTATCTAAACTATCTGGTTTCAAACAGGGCATAGAACTTTTATCTACTACGAACTAAACAATGCATATTAGCATACACAACTTACTCATATCAAATAACAAAACATACATTTTTCCGCTGATGCGGACGATTCGTTTGATCTCAAAATTAACCCAAATTAAAGACTCTGCTCAACAAAATTCCAATCCGCAGTACCCAACACCACCCTCGTAAGTCATAATCCCTGCCGAGTCAAATTAGTTGACATGTTCTGGATAGATGGAAGGATTCTTCTGTTGATTGTTCTAAAAGTTCAGTGATAAGTTAGTTAAAAATCAAAAATATAATAATTGAGCAAAATGACCCCCAAAGTTCAATGACCACTCATGTAATTGACCAATCATTCATTCTCAACTCTCAAGTTGTTGTCTTATAAATAGGCAAAAGCATACCATTCCCCCTCTTCATAAAGAACTCATCACTAATTTGCACCAACAATAAACAAGCATTCACCAAAAGGCAAAAGCAGAAAACTCAGAAAGGAAACCACAACAAAGAAATTTCTCCGTCTCTGCCCCCAGTACCAAAAGGCCCAACAAAAAAAGCTCATTTCCAACCCGTCTTGCTTCATTTCCCCCACACTTTTCCTTCCTCCGTACTCTTTTGGCAATGGAAGACGACGAAGACCTTGCAGAGCCATTCTGGCTCCAAACCGCCGACGGGCACCGCCGTCTCCGCCGTCGCCGCCAGCTCTCCTCCATCTTCCTCAACTCCGGCCTCCTCCTCACTCTCCTCCTCCTAATCGCTTGCCTCTTAATCTTCCTAATCATCCCTTCCTTCCTCTCTTACACCTCCCAAATCTTGAGACCTCACTCCGTGAAGAAATCCTGGGACTCGCTGAACCTGGTTCTCGTCCTCTTCGCCATCATCTGCGGCTTCCTGAGCCGAAACGGCGTCCAGCGGAGCAGCAGCGGCAGCTACGAGCCAGCCGCTTCCGCCGCAAGGACTGCTGTTAGCTCTAGTTACTATGAGGATCATCGGAGGTTTCAGCAATCGGCTCTAGCGGAGAAGATATCGCAGCCGCAGCCGCAGCGGAGACTCGGTGATTACGAGCGGTATCAGGATCGATTTAATCACTCTGCTGGCGGTGGAGGTATGAGTAGACTGAGGAGCATCAATTCGTATCCAGATCTGAGGCAGGAATCGTTGTGGAGCGGCGGTGGTGATGCTGCTGGAGATGATCGGTGGCGGTTTTATGATGATACGCACATTAGGGATTACAGTTACAGATTCCCTTCCTCTTCCTCCGATGAAATCCTCCGCCACCGCGAGGTTGCTAAGGAAGAAGAAATGCCGGTGGCGGATGTGAAGGAGAGCGAGAAAGAGAAGGAGATTGCGGTGGATACGGTTACGGTAGTGAAGGAGGAGGTAAAGGAGGAGGAAGTGATGGCGGCGGCGGATCCGTCAGATCCGCCTCCTCCTCTGCTTCCGGTGGATCTGCCGTCTCCGCCTGTGCCCGCTCCTTCATCTCCGCCGCTGCCACCGCCTGCGAAAGCGGCGAAGAGGAAAGTGCAGAGGACGTATCGATCCGTCGGTCAATCGAGAAGTAGCGATGGCCGCGAGGAGAGAGAGATGGACATTGAAGATTTCTACAAACGACCGCCGCCGTCGTCGTCTCGGTCTCCGCCGCAGAAGGCTGTTAGTAGAAGGAGAGTTAAGAGGAATGTTAATCGACCGGAGTTTGTGGAGAGCATTAAAGAAGAAGAAGAGGAAGAAAAGACTGTGGTGGAAGAAGTCAAGTACGTCTATCTGCCGCCACCATCGCCTCCGCCTCCTCCTCCGCCTCCGCCTCCAGAGAAGAAGAAGAAGACAAGTAAGGATTTCTTGATTTCTCTGAGAAGGAAGAAGAAGAAGAAGCAGAGGCAAAATAGCGTCGACAATCTCGCGAGCTTATTTGATCCGGAGGCCGAATTTCCCCCGACTCAACCCGAATCCTCCATTCCGCCGCCGTCGCCTCTGCCACCGCCTCCTCCCCCGCCGCCTCCGCCGCAACATTTCCTGCAAAATCTGTTTTCTCCTAGGAGAGGAAAGTCCAAAAAAGTCCACTCAGTCTCACTCGCTCCTCCGCCGCCGCCACCCCTTCCACCTCGTCGACGAGCTGCTGATTCAACAGAAGTCCACCTCTCCAGAAGCGTCCAGCGCTCAATGGACCATCCGTCCGTATCCCGAGCCAAATCGGAACGAGCTCAGGTTCCTGCATACATAATTTCGAACCGAGAGGAGCCAGGGAACGCGTCGCCATTGATTCCGATACCGCCTCCGCCTCCACCGCCGCCGTTCAAGATGCCAGCGTGGAGGTTCGAAGTTCGCGGTGATTACGTCAGAGTAGCCAGCTTCAACAGCTCGCGAAGTGGATCACCTGATTTGGATAGTGAGGATCCCTCCGACAGGGAGTCTAGTCCGATGGCCGGTGGATCGCCGGCAGCGGCGGCGGGATCGCCGTTGTTCTGCCCGAGTCCCGACGTGGACACCAAGGCCGATAACTTCATCGCCAGGTTTAGAGCTGGTCTAACGTTGGAGAAGGTGAAGTCTAATCTCGGCCCAGGAGCAGGAGAAGGCCCAATTTGAAGCTTGTTTGCTTTCTTTTCACCCCACATTTTTTATGTTTAGATTGGATTTGTTTATTTTTTTCATTTAATTTTTCTTTTCTTTTTTGTTTGGTGAGGATTTGTGAATGTGAGTTGCACACTGCCCCTCTTTGAGTTCTGACTTATACTATATGGATTAAGATATAAAAGATAAAAAGAATATACAGAGATATGGAATTTCTTTTGAAGATTGAAGTATATAAATATAATCAACCTAAAACAAAAGAATATTGAGAAATTTGTATTTTGTACATTGTTTTGACTGCATTAAACCGATTTGAAGTGAATGCAATTAAGTTCTTGACTTTTTTTGGTGACATAATTTCGATTGTCTAGTTCGTTTATTTCTTCTCGTTATAGGTAACTTCTTGTAAGGTTCTTATGATGGTTGTTGACAAATGAGGAAGGATTGGAAGTCTTGCGAATTTCATCACCCTAGGTTTGTGATGATGTTTGTATTGCATATATTGTAAGAAAATATAATTTATTTTAATGATTTATGTTTTTTTCAACGACATAATTTTTTTTGTGGAAGTCAAACACTCGAAACATTATTATTTCTTAATGTCTTTAGAGATAATTATCTTTGTTGTTTCTTACAATACAAAACAAGGGAGGATAGAAAGTCTCATGAGCTCAAAATCGTCATTTTGAGTTTGTAACGATGCCTCAAAAATTACTTTATTTGAGTCATAATCGATTTAATAGTACTTGTTTGTATTGTTGCTCGAACTTGTGTTATTGGGTTAATAAAATATTAACGTTATATGTCTAATGATGTCTTTAGCAAAGGAAAGAGAAAAGAAGAAAGGCATCTAATCGAACTCCTTTTACTTTGGATGCCATTAAGCCTCATCCTAATATCTATGATGATATAATAATGCAATCATCTAATTGATTAACCAAATTAATCAAATCCAGACCAAAGAAGGTGGCTAAGAACATGGAAGGATGTCTTAACCATGAAAAGCTACAAAGTCTTAATTAAAATTGAAAAATAATATACAATACACATGGAAATATGGTTGGTTTTGATTCTAACCCAACCCAGCCAATGACTTGCCTTGCAATCAATTACAACAGTGTTCCCATCAAAACCAGGTTGGAGACAACCTTTTTTCCACACAGTTTCCATGTTTTGCTTTTGACCATACAATAACAATAATAATAATGTGTCACCAAAACGTTTATAAATTCAAGGCTAACTTAATAACCAAACCAAAATGACCAACCTCTCCCCCCACATTATTATTGTATATTATAGTTTACTTGTTGCTGTAGGTAAGTTGTTGGACAAGTTCTTCAATGGAGCTTTCTTGCTTCACAATGCTCTCAGCCCACCTGGCTTTGATTCTCACTTTCTCTATGCTCTGCTTCAAATTCATTTCGATCGCTCCTGTCCCGTGCTCTGTGAAGAATGTCTCGATCTCGTCGGCCTTTTCGTGGCTGCAAAACTGACAACCACAAAACCAAATCAGCCACCATGATCGAGATGTGTTATGTGTGATCTTATTTTCCTTGGACAAAACCTTTAACTGTGGATTAATCTAGCAAACATCAATTTGGGCTTGATTGTCGAAATGGTCACTAGACTATGACGGTCATAATGGTTACTAGATAAAAAATCTTAACGAAATTTTGATTAAAATATGCAATTAATAGTAAAAAAAAAAGGTCGTTATCTCATTGGTTCTAATATATCATTCATTCTGCTAAATTGACATGGTCAAATAGACTTGTTATGTCACCTAAATTGTTCAATCAAACACCTTCCCACGCCCACTAGACCAAGCCATTTCTAACTCGAGGATGGATTTGAAGTTGGGTTGAGAATTAGGTTTGAGGGCCATGTTCAAGTTGGAAAGGAAAGGGAAGGTGAACAGGGTTCATGGGGTGTTGATTTTAGTGACTAGGTGGTCCTATTTGACATGCTACCTTAATCGAACTGAAGTCTCAAAAGGGGTAAGATTGAGAAAGTTCTTTCGTCACAACCTAATTATCATGTCGTTAAGCTTTTTCTGGCTCATTGACCCTTTTCCTTTTGTTACAAGTTCTATAGCTTAGTGACCATTTGAGCATATGTAATAGCACTGCTTTCACTTACAGGTGAGATTATGTCTCTGACAAAATGCGTGATCAACAATCCATCACCATACTTGTTCAAGATGAAGCTCCACTTCTCCTGGGTACCCCAGCAAACCAAAAATGTCGAAAAGATGAGAATCACCACGAAAATTTTGGTTAAAAAAAGAAAGATCAGAGATTGGACATGTATCAAAGACCTTCAGCCATCTCCATGCCATTTCACGGCCTTCTAGGCTTATTCCAGCCAATCCATAGACTATATCTTGATCTCTTACTGCATCAGACACTAACAGGTTGAGGGCATCTTCGACGACTTCTGGATCTGATGAAGTCGCTATGCAGCCTGCATTTGCGCGCAATCAGAAATATAGAAGACTATGATCAATGGTGATGGCCTTAAGGGAAAATGGTGATACTAATCAATCTTTAGTCTAGAGTAAAAGTTTATTGTCCTTAACGCAAGACACGTTCTTTCTCTTGGACTGCATCAGATTCTCTATAGATCTTCAGCAATGACTCGAACCCGTCTCTCTTTGTGTTCGTGCTGTTCGAATTCCTCATTGCAGCAACATATGCAGCCTGCAGAAAAATTCGCCCCATCAGATAATCCGATTGTAATTCAGCTTGCCATCACAAGGAGTGAGGCCAAATGATACCTTTCTTGTGTCAGCTGAAAGGAAGGGTGTGTTTCTGTCATTTAAGAAAGCCTCGAATCGGTTCATTGCCTTGTTGATGGTTCCATCATGTCCTAGAACAGCCAATGTAAGGAGAATTTCTCCCCTCAGAAGAGCATCCAAATGGCTCTCGCCTGGAACTGATTCCCACCCCAGTTTCCTGCCTCAAGCCCAAAAGATAGAGGAAACCTTTGTTAAGGAGGGTTGTTGAGGAATTTTGAAATCCTAACCTCATCAGGATTAGGCGAAGCGATGGATGATGCCTGTTACCCTGCAGAGAATTGGAGGAGACTGATGAAGAATGCTTTCAGATCATTGACTGAACCCGGGATGGCATCTGTGGAGACCTCTAGAATGCTGTAACATATCTGTTCAGCGGAATTGGTGATCATGAATTCATCCATGCATAGTCAATGGCAAAGAGAAAGCAAGTTCAGTGGGATTACATCCATGAGTCTTGACAGAAGGGCATAGTCAAGCTCCTTTCTGTACACATCCATGAGGGACAGCAAATTTGATAATGGAAGTTCACAAGATTCACAAAGAGCAAATACGTCATCCAGAATTCCTGGAATCAATATTTCAAAGCGCAAGATTTTGTCAAGATAGAGAATAAGAAAGACTGTACCTTTAAATGCTTATCAGTGTGATGCTATACTTACCAAATTTATCTGTTGCTGATAACTGATTGTCCACTACAGCCTTCTTCAGCCTTGCTGACAGTTTGTTTTCATATTTCACTCTGTAGAACCCACTTTGCTCGACGTTAACTTTGATCCATAGATCTTCACCAAATGAGATTGGATCTCCATTGGAGGACTGATCAAGATCAGACAGGTGAAACCTTCCAACTTCTGTTTCCAACAAGAATGTCTTCCTTCTCTTGTAAGATCCAAGGATCAAGGTGATTGGAACTATCCAGTTAGCAGCATTGGAAGCTTGCCCCGATGATAAGAATTGAGCCTGCAGGTCGTAGGCCACTATCGGGTTTCAATCAAGTTCATCAATGAGTACATGACATACACTTAAATGTGTGAGGTTTCCAAACCTGTTCAAATTCCAAGAACTGATCTTTAAGTTTGACAGAGATGACTGGATATCCTTTCTGCTTTGTCCAACTGTCCATCATCGAGTTTACCCGAACACCTGACACTTCTGACAGAACACTCCACAAATCTTCTGTCTTGGCATTTCCCCAAGCATATCTCTTCATGTATGCACTCAAGGATTTCTGGTTTAAAAGTCCATAACACGATACAGTTAAGCATATAAAATTATGTAACAAAACGATTACATCCTCAAATAACTTCCCAATCACCTGAAAAATGGCATCTCCAAGATAGCCCTGCAGCATTCTGACAACAGAAGAACCCTTTTTGTAGCAGACATCGTCGAAGGTTTCGTTCACCAACCGAGCATACTTCACCTCTATCTGTGAGTACAGAAAGGTTGCAACTTGTTAAAGAAAACACCACAATATTATTACTTCAATGGAGTGTGATTACTTAATCCTTGTCATGCCTCAATTGGATGTGATCCTTGAAGTGCATCAATCCGTAGGCCACTCGTGACCATTTGAAGAAACTGAGCCCATATTTTCCATTCCGGAAACATAATGTCTGTTGCTAGGTAACTTATCTGTCAATGAAAACCAAAGAACTCATCAGCCAAGAAGAAAACATGGAAAATCACTGCAAAGAGAGATGGAGAATATATAATACCCAGGTTGCAAAGCCTTCATTAAGCCATAAATGAGTCCACCATTCCATTGTAACCAGATTGCCAAACCAATGGTGTGCTACTTCATGTGCCATAACAATTGCCAACTGCAACAGACAAAGAAAAAAGACAGGTCATATTTTCACGTTTTCAAACCATTCGGAATCATTGGGTCTAATTTTGAAGCCTAATCAAATACCCTTTGCTTCCTGGAAGCTGAAGATATCAGGTCATTCTGAAGTAACTCGTTCTCGCGAAAGATTATGAGACCATTGTTCTCCATAGCTCCACCAGAAAACTCAGGGACAGCAACCATATCAAGCTTGGGAAGTGGATATGCCATTGAGAAGTATCTAAAAGTTCAAAATGTCTCATTTTAGCCATGTCAGAAATTACATCCATAAAAATCATTCATTCGAACAGCAATAAAAAAGAAGGGGTCATCACTTACTGACTAAACAGATCAAGCGACTTCACAGCAAGGCTAAGAGCATATGTCCCTTCATCTCTTTTCCCTTTAGGGCAATATACGCGAACCTTAATCCCTGCAAATAGTCAATCCATTCAAGGAGACCTCATGAAACAAATCCGATTCTTCATACAGAAAGGTTATTCCAGGAATCTTTTGCGTACCATCTGAGGTTGTCTGTTCAACATGATCAAATACACCAAGGACAACGGCTACTAAATAAGTTGACATGAGGGGAGATTCCTGAAAAGTAACTGTCTTGATATTCCCATGAATCGTTTCATCAGCAACCGGCATGTTTGACAATGCTGTTAGCTCCACTGGAGCGTCTATGGCTACCCTGAAAGTTGCCTGTGATGAAATTAGAGATTGATAAGTCGTTCCAAGATGAACGGTGAATTTCAAAATAACCAGATGAGTACCTTAAGAGCAGGTTCATCCCAGCATGGGAAACACCTCCTAGCATCCACAGCTTCGAACTGGGTTGCCACCATGTTCTTCTTTGTTTCTCCATCCAAATAAGTGCTGTTCGGGGAAAACAAAAACAGCAGCCAAGTTGCTTCAAGCATCATGATTGACGAATTTTGAAGTTCTTATGGGATTCAGTGCAACAGGGATGATATGATCACAAACCGAAAGAGAGACTTACCATCTGTAAAACCCTCTCAGATGCTCGTTAAGCGACCCAGAGAAGTCAATCTTAAGGACACCATCGCCAACTGAAATCGGTACGTCGAAGGGCAACACAAGTATCTCATCTTCATCATCCACCAGAACATCAAATGGAAGGTACTTCTGTAGCAGTCAAATCACAAAAGAGATGATCTTTACAAACTGCAATCAACTAACCAAGTTGGTATTGCAATGGATAGTAATATGCTGCAAGTATACTGTATACTAACCTGGTTATTAGACTCACTGGTGAAGGAAGCTTCATGAATTTTGAGTTCAAGGGAATTCAAAACCATAAAGCTTGAGGGTTCAGTGATGGTGAGCCTGATTTCTACAGTACCAGAGAAGTTGCAGGCGAAGAGGTCAGGTTGAAGGTAAAGATTGTAACTTTTTGGGATTGCAAATTTGGGTAACCTCGTTTGGCCCTTGAACTCTTGCTCCATGATCTTCTTCTGCTGCTTCTTTTCCATTTTCTTATGGCTCCTCGCTACTCAGAAAAGAACTCTCTCAAGTTGGAGACTACTTAAGCACCATAGAATTAAGGGGAAAAAAAATATATTGACTACTGATTTCATACTTTTGATTGACTTTTTGACTTGTGATGGCACATTGCTATACAACAAAACTGCTTTCCCGTGTCTTTGAATGTCCAATGAACGATATCCTTTTCCAGTTATTTTATATAGAGCACCAGTTGATTGTCTGATTGAAGTCTTAAGTGGCATCAAAATGTCCATTGCAATTATGCAATACCTATATCGACGTAGCTTCACTTGTAAGATTAACGATGTAAACTTCTTCCATTATCACAGGCATGCTAATAATTGTCTTTGGTAGTAATGCTGATACGGCATTACTTTCGAAGTGTTGAAACTTAAAATGCCTATTCGTGCCAATACATTTCGGAAATAACGGGATATGGATCTTCCTTTCATCTCGTCGTACTTCAATTCTTGACGAATTCTATCTTAATGAACATTGTTACTAACTCAAATGTCTCTCACTAATCCATCTTTGATCAACCCTACAGGCTATAACAGACAAAGTACACCCCAAAATGGCCAAAAACAAATATGGAAAGAACAGATTTAGATACTCAAAAGCATCAACTTCTTCAGTGTGTGAAAAGTAGGCAACTCTAGACAGCATAAAAATCCTCAAAAGTTACATCAATGCTCGCTAAAAAGATTAAGTGGCCCCCCAAGTCCCAACGTCTACTGAACAAATGACCCGGAGAGAAAAGAAGCACTATCCAAAACTACTGGACAGATAGTGAACAATCGCCCTGCCTAATGAGATTTACTCGACAGATACTTCTGCAGAACATCCATTATTGAACCGAAATCCGCCTTCACGCTCACAGGCGGATTAGCAAACCTACAAGCCATGTCTTTGATATCACGCGAGTGATAGTCGATCTTGCTCTGCGTGAACTTCAACCCGTGCGCAGTACTCACCACCACAGTCCGGTCGTTAGGACCTATGATCCCAGCCTTCCTAAGCTTAATCAGTGCAGTCAAGGCCACGCCCGTATGAGGGCATATGAACATCCCAGTAGAGTCAGCTTGCGCCATGGCATCCATTAGTTCCTCCTCGGTAGCTTCCTCGACAATCCCATTACACTTCTTCAAAGCATAAACAGCTCTATCGATCGAAACTGGATCCCCAATCTGAATAGCGGATGCAAAGGTACTATTGGCCTTCACGGGGCTGAAATCCTTCCAACCGGATTTGTAGTACAGGTAAAGAGGGTTTGCATTTGCAGCTTGAGCACAGACTAGCCTGGGGATTCTATCAACAAGCCCTAGTTCTTTACACATGTGGAATCCTTTGTAGAATGCATAAATGTTGCCCAAATTACCACCAGGAACAATGACCCATTCAGGGACTTCCCAATCAAACTGCTGCAGTATCTCAATTGCAGCAGTTTTCTGTCCTTCTAACCTCAAACTATTCAGCGAGTTAGCTAAGTAAATAGGCAATTCAGCTGTAACTTCCCTAATCAGTTGCATACAACCATCAAAATCTGTATCTATGCTCAACACAAACGCTCCATTAGCAATGGGCTGAACCAGTTGAGCCATGGAGATCTTATTAGCAGGCAAAAACACGATAGAAGGAATACCAGCTGAAGCGCAGTAAGCAGATAAAGCAGCAGAAGTATCGCCGGTGGAAGCACATCCAACTCCGTGCACCGGTTTCTTCATCTTCCTCAACCTGTTCACCTGACTCACCAATACAGTCATCCCCAAATCCTTAAAGCTCCCCGTATGGCTGATCCCACAATGCTTGACCCACAGCTCACTCATCTGCAGAAATTCCTTCCCGTACCTCTCCGCCCAGAACAGATTCGAATTGCCTTCAAAAGCACTCACAATGTCGTCGCTCGAAATCTCCGGCAACACCCACTCTTTCTTCGACCAAACCCCTGATCCGTAAGGCCAGGTCGTCTTCCCGACGCGGGAATCGAACAGGGACTTCCAGTAAGAACCTGGAAACGCCTTGAGAGCTTCCATGTCGTGCTGGACGTCGAGCAGACCGAAGGATTGGGATCGGTAGACGATCTCGTCGAGCGAGTAGGACTCGGTGGAGTTGGGTCCGGCATTGAAGGGTACGTACTTGGCGGAGAAATTGTTGGATGGTTGTGGGTGGGCGAGGTTGTGGCGGCGGGCCTCGTCACGGATGCTGGAGCCTTTCGTCGGATTGGTTGTGGTGGTGGACGTCGTTTTGGAAGGATCGGAGGAGGGAGAAGAGGAAACAGAGGCTCTGGGTCTGGTTATTGAGATAAAATGGGGAGTGGGTTTTGGAGAGTGGATGCCGGAAGGGGTCCGGTGGTGGTGGCGGCGGTGGCTGTGGAGGTTGGGGGAAATGGAGAGGGCGGATGAAGTCGCCGCCATTGGTGACTGGTGAGAGGGACTGATAACAACGGAGATCTGATGGAGAGAGGTACGCAAAAGTTAAAACTGCTAACAAGTGTTTTTGTTAGCAAATACTAACACGGACCGGATTTATGCCACGTCTCTACAGCTGCGATCCAATGGTCAAAATCGCCGAGCTTATTAATTGGTTGCTGGTGGGCCTTTTACTTTGACAGAAGGAAGGTGGCTGTTTTGGGCGGGAGAAGGCAGATGGAAAAGTGGGTCCCTACATCTGATTTACAATGGGGAAAAGAAAACGAAAAAATGGAAAGGAGGAATGACATTAAATGCCCAACCACCCAACTCTCTTTCTTCGAGAGTGGTATGTTGTAATCTTATATTGACATGTGATGACGGGATATGTTTTTCTAACTGGAAGGATATTAGTCCGTTTTTAAGGGATACTAGTCTGGGCTTTACATATATTTGTTGACAAGTATTTGCACACTAGAAAGTCCTAACACATAAGGCTTGCAACCTTAGTTAGGGCTGCCCGCCGAGGGCACAGGGGCCGAAGGCCTATGAAACAATCATAGTAGAAGAGTAATCACCTAATTCACTTGAGTTTTTCAACACCCGTTCGGTTATGAATTGTCATTAATAGTTGTCTTTGTGCATGAATGTTTGTATGTATGTTACAGAAATGGTTATGAATAGAATGTAGGGTGGTTCGAGAGTGGTCTATTGTGATATGATATTGACATGTGATTCCAGGATACATTTTTGTGGTGTAGTGGATATTAATCCACTTGTAAAGGATACTTGTCTGGGCAAACTTGATATGTACTTTATTATGTACAGATATTAGTCTGGGCTTCCTTAATATCAATATTTTCAAAGTAGGTACAATAGTACCAATGATTACTTATTTCACTATTAACATGTGACCTTTTTTTGTTACAGTACTCATGTGACCTTTTTTGCATTTGTCTATTTAAGACAAATCATACACAAACCCAAATCGGCTATCCTCCTCTCTCAGTTTCTTCTTCACTTCTCTTCCAAAGCAAAATCCATGTCTGGAGAGACTCCTAAACCAGCGCGTCGGGGATTGGTGGATGAGTTCGAATATGATGGTGTTATACTCTGTTATCATGGTTGGAGAGCCGCTAAACGACTTGTTGTTGATAGAGTCAACCCACCGAAGAGGTATTTCCGATGTCGGATGTACGAGTACGACAATAATAACGGGTGTGGTTTTCACACGGATGATGAAGATAACACCGAGGAGACCATGAAGAAATGAATTAGTATTTCCTGTCATCACTTTGTATTGTTTTGAGTTTGTTTCTATTTCTGATTCAAAGTGTTATCCATCTTTATCTACTATTAGTCTGGGTTCCAAGGATATTAGTCTACAAAAGAAGGGTATCGGTCTGGGCCTTAAGGACATTAGTCTGAGCTCTATTGATATTAGTCTAGGTCTTTCGGATATTTGTCTGGGTCTTTCGGATATCTGTCTGGGTCTTTCTGATATTTGTCTGTGATTTGTTGATATTTATTTAAATAAAGAAGGTATTTGTCTGGGGTGTATGGATATTTGTCTGTTCTTTAAGGATATTAGTCTACAAAAAGACAGATATTTACCTGGGAGGTTACAAAATATTTTTCAATCAGAACTTATGTTGGTAATTATATCCAACATATGGCAAAATATCTTCCATCCTGCTACAAACCATCATCCATCCCTAAATATTATCCAACCCTAAGTTCAGTTTTACAAACCAATATCACACTACACAAGTCTACAATAAACTTCTCTTCCTTTTCCCTTTTTCTTTCTCTTTCTTCGCATTCCAATCTTTTGCACCTTGAATTTTCATCGGACCGACTGCTATAGTCCCATAAAACAGATTCTTCATGCTCAACTTCTGCATCCCCAAAATCATATTCTTCTTCCTCCTCTTGCTGTTGTTGTTTAGCACGTTTAGGCCTCGAGGTTTCAGCTTCTGTTCTGGGCCTCATTGCTGCAACAGCTTTAGTTCTTGCCATTGTTGTGTTTTCCCTGTACAGTAGAATATCCAAATTCGTCAAAAAACTATACATACAATTCACCGTTGATATCTAAATATACCAAACAGATATCCAGGCAATTCACAGCTGATATCCAGATATACCAAACAAATATCCAGGCAATTCACAACTGATATCTAGATATACCAAATAAATATCCAAGCAAATGAAAACAAATATCCTACTGCAACAGAACTAATATCGGATTGCAGATACACAAAACCCAGAACACAAGCAATCCAGATCCAGACAAATAAGCAAAAAAATAAAATTGGGTTACCCAAAAAAGTAATCATGCACACCAGGGCAATACCCAAACCCGTCAACACTCGTATCCATCACACAACCATGAAAACGAATCCCAGGCATCTAGACAAACCCCAACGAACCATTAACAAGCCGAGCCAGCCAAAACCCCCAATACATGAAACCCTAAATACAATCCATGCCAAAACCTAAAACGTATCTATGAAATCTAAAAACGTATCTATGAAATATAATAGTCTTAAGTACGAATTAAGTAAGGGGAATACACATACCTTATCGGCCCATCATCGAATTTTTCATGATCGTCTTCATGCTCAATTTCTGCATCCCCAAAATCAGATTCTTCTTCTTCCTCTTGCTGTTGTTGTTTAGCACGTTTAGGCCTCGAGGTTTCAGCTTCTGTTATGGGCCTCATTGCTGCAGCAGTTTTAGTTCTTGTCATTGTTGTGTTTTCCCTGTACATTAGAATACCCAAATTCGTCAAACTGATATCTAGATATACCAAATAGATATCCAGGCAATAATCAACTGGTATCCATATACACCAAACAGATATCCAGATATACCAAACAGATATCCATGAAAAAATCAACTGGTATCCAGATAGACCAAACAGATATCAAGGAAATACACAACTGATATCCATATACACCAAACAGATATCTAGGCAATTCACAACTAATATCCAGATATACCAAATAGATATCCAGACAAATGAAAATAAATATCCTGCTTCAGATACACAAAACCCAGAACAGGTGCAACACAGATCCAGTCAAATAAGAAAAAATAAAATCGGGTTACCCAAAATCGTAGCCATGCACACCAAGGCAATACCCAAACCCGTCAACACTCGTATCCATCACACAAACCCCAACCAACCATTAACAAGCCGAGCCTGCCAAAACCCCCAATCCATTAAACCCTAAATACAATCCATGCCAAAACCTAAAAACGAATCTATGAAATAAAACAATCTTAAGTACGAATGAAGCAAGGGGAAGACATACCTTATCGGCGTAGTTCTTGTCTCGCTGTCGTCACCATCGCGATGCTGTCAAAACCGCCGTCGCAACTTCAGTGACCGTCTTCCTCGCCACAATCGTCAAAGTCAAAGTCGCCAAGCACCACTATCGTCGTCGATTCCTCGCGCCACCGTCGCCGTCGATCCCTCGCGCCACCGTCGCAGTCGTCGGCGACGTCGTCACACACGATCGAGTGAGGAAAGGGAGAGGGAGAGAGAGGGAGAGGGAGGGAAACAAACACTTTTTAGAGAGAGAGGGAAAATGCACGAATGAATGGTGCCTGGGAAAGCAAATATGGGTAGGGTTTTGGGAATTCAAATTTTGAATTTTTTGAATTTGTGGGCCCTGCGGGCCCAATTTTCTTTTCAGGGCCTTGGTGACGTGGAAGCACATCTGGCTTTGTTAGTATCTACTAACAAATATACCGGTTAGTAGGATAACTAAGTTGAGAGAGGTAGGGGTGGGCAATGGGCGGGTTGGGTGAGTTTTGATCTCAAATTGACCCACCCGCTTCCTATCGAGTTGGAATAATTGTGACCCATCATCCACCCACATATTTCTGTAAGTTAGGTTGGGAGGGTGACGAATGAGTGCGGTTGGGTCGTGGGTCACGCAAAAACAATTCTCCAATTAGTCATTAAGAAAGTTGACTAACATTTATAATAAGTTCATAGCAAATTAGTAAGATTGTATCAATAATCTGTGATTTTGCTACAATTAATAATTTATAGTTTACATCTCAATATTTAATTGATATTAACAATAACTTGCATACCAATATTCAATATCTAATAGATATTGCACACCACAAAACCAATAATAGTAGTCAAAACTATTCTTTATTCTCCACCTTTTGAAGTATTTTTTTACAACACTTTTTGAAGTATATGATCAGATTATAATGCACTTTGGAAATATGATGAATATTTGATAATATAAGAAATAACATTTTTTCATGTAAAAATAGGATGCGGGTCATACGGGTGACCCGCAATCCACCCACATAAGTGCGGGTGGAAGATTTATCAACCCGCAATCCACCCACATCAATCACCAATTGCGTGCGGGTTAGGTTATTTGAGAATGGATCGATATCAATCCGCGGATTAACCACCCACATGCCCACCCCTATAGAGAGGAACGACAATTGGAAAGGGTTTAAGCGACTGAGTAGCATATATATAAACCACTGAATATGAAAATGTTGAAACGGTGAAGCAAAACGCCGGGACGGAGGGAAGACCGGGCTTGCTACGAGAACGCGAAACTGCAGGGAGAGAGTTGAAACCGCCGCCCGAAACTCTAAAGACAAGAAACGTTTCGGATGTTGAACTGAAATAGAACGTGATTAATTGTCGATACGATAATTAATATCGGGATATTTTTGCAATGAATGAGATATATTGAGTTAGCCTTGCAAATATAGCCCAAAGTTTATGAAGGTTACTGCCATAAAATGCCCTAAGCAATGTAGGACAATAAAGATAAGAAAACCCTTGTTCGCACTCATGAGGACTACAGAGGCGCTCGACGGAATAATACTTTGATGGAGGAGTTTAACGACTGCATTGATAATAATGTCCTTATGGAGCTCCCTCTCAGTGGCAGTCTGTTTACTTGGTGTAGAGGAGATGGTTTTAACTCCCTTTCGCGCATTGACAGAGCGTTTATCACACAGGGGTTTGATCAACTATATCTGAATTGCAGCCTGATGGTACTCGAGCGGGTTGAATCAGATCATAACCCTCTCCTGATTAGGTGGGGAGTCCCGGGAAGGATTAGAAGACCTCGGAAGTTTGAGAACATGTGGTTACATGACGAGAGATTTTTCAGGGAGCTTGATCTCTGGGTGAGGATAGACATTGAGGGGTTTGGGGAAGCCTTCCGGTGGAGTAAGAGATTGCAGAATCTGAAGGAGCACATTAAAGTTTGGAACAGAGATGTCTTTGGTAATGTTAATACACAGGTCGAGATGGTTTTGTCCAAGATTAAAGAACTTGATTTGGCCGAGGAATCGAGGACTCTGAGCAATAGTGAGGTGATTGATTATGGGTTTAAGTTGGATTTAAACATATTGCTTTTTCTTCAAGAAATATCGTGGAGACAGAAAACAAATGAGCAATGGCTAAAGTTTGGGGATGATAACGAGGTACTTCCATGTGATGGCAAACTACAATAAGAAGTTTAATCTGATTGAATGCATCAATACTCAAGGGGAAAGGTTCGAAGGTAGAGAAGACCTGGCGAAAGGGGTGGTTGATTTCTACACCTCTTTCTTTAAAGAATCTGTTGCTAAAAGACCCTTTTCAAGGGATCTAGCAGTTGCTAAGTTGGATGAGGCGGAAGCTATTTCACTTACCCAGAATTTTTCCGAAGCTGAAATTTGGGCGAGCCTTAGCGATAGTGACGGGTGGAAAGCGCTGGGACTTGACGGTTTCTCCTGGAATTTTTATAAGAAGTGTTGGCCCTTTATTCGCGTGGAGGTCCTGAATGCTTTGACTGATTTCTACGATTTGGGTGTCCTTCCTATGTGCATCACCCACTCTTTCTTATGCCTTGTTCCTAAGTGCGATGTCGTTGAAGATATCAAGGATTTGAGGCCTATCAGTTTGATGGGGAGTCTTAATAAACTTATCGGCAAAATTTTGGCTCGTAGGCTTAGCTTGGTGCTCCCAAAGCTTGTCTCCTCCTCCCAGCAAGCTTCTGTTCGTGGCAGAAAGATCTCGGAGGCTAGCCTGATCGCTTTCGAACTCGTGGACAGCAGAAAGAAAAGTCGAAGACCTGGGCTAATGTTTAAACTTGATATTGAGCGGGCTTTTGACTGTGTGAGTTGGGGCTGCCTTTTCAAGGTTCTTGCAGCTATGGGGTTTCCCAGGAAATGGTGTGATTGGATTAGAGGGACGATGTACTCTCCGGTTATTTCGACAATTATAAATGGGGAGGCTAATGGTTTTTTCAAAACGGGGAAGGGTCTCCGCCAGGGAGATCCACTCTCCCCTGGACTATTCGCGTTAATCATGGAGTTACTCTCGTTCATGTTGTCCAGGCTCAAAGAAGAGGGAAAAATCAGAGGTTTCTTTATGGACGAGATTAGTGGAGTGGGGGAAGTCACTCACTTGCTGTTTGAAGATGACACGCTGATCTTTTGTGAGGCCTCCGCGGATCCGGTTATTAATATTCTCTCTGTGCTTGTATGTTTTCAAGCTATCACCGGGCTCAAGATTAATCTCCAGAAATCGGTGATGATTGTGGTTGGTGATGTCCCAAATTCGGAGTTTTTTTGCTGTTGTGTTTGGTTGTAATTGGACCAGGGACGTCGTGAAATACTTCGGATTTCCTCTTGGGGCGAAAGTGAACTCCGCTTCAATCTGGGATACTATTATTGATAAGTTCGAAAGACGCTTGACTGGATGGAAAGGTCGTCTTCTTTCGCTTGGGGGCCGTTTGGTACAAAACATCGCTGTCTTGACAAGTCAGTCGGTCTACTACTTCTCGCTATTTCGTACCCCTAGAGGAGCTGTCCAGAAAATGGGGAAAAATCAGAGAAGGTTCGTTTAGGGTGGTGTTAGTGAGGATCGCAAGATCCCGCTTGTTAATTGGGATCTTTGCAAGGCTTTAAAGGAGAATGGTGAGCTAGGTATAAGGGATTTAACCTGTTTTAACAAGGCTCTCTTAGCCAAATGGTTGTGGAAATACGCCAATGATAGAGGAAGCTGGTGGAGAGAGTTAATCTCAAAAAAATATCCTTCTGATTTGGATTGACAGAGTAAAAGGTGCAGGGGTGGATTTGGGGAATCATTTTGGGCCAATATAACAAAAGAATACGAGTCGTTCTGGAAAGTGTGTCACATTGATCCAGGCAGTGGAGAATGGGGTTCTTTCAGGAAGGATTGCTGGATCCCTAATCAGATTTTGGCGGATACTTTTCCGAGAGTTGTTGTCGTCGATGTCGTTCCTGATGCCTGGGTGTCAAACCTCGCCAACAACACAGGTACGCAAATTGAATGGAACATAGTCCTTAATATGAATTTGAGGGGGGGGGGGGGGGGGGGGGGCTGAGAGGGAGAGAGTTGATTTTGTTAATCTTATTAATTCTGTGGATGTTAACTTGGTCCCTTGCGGACCTAGTAGACTCGTCTGGTCTCCAAATTCAAATTGCGTGTTTTCTGTTCGTCTTATGTACAGGCAGTTGACAAGTAGCAGATTCCTAGGCGTGAATGGCTTTCCGGACGAGTCTGTGTGGCGGAGCTCAATCCCACACAAAATTCGGGCTTTCATGTGGTTGGTCGCGCATAAAAAAAATCCTCACTTTGGATAATCTGCAGAGGAGAGGATGGAATCTGGCTAACCAATGTTTTATGTGTCACAAAGCAGAGGAAAACATAAACCACCTGTTTATTGATTACGATTATTTCGTCAAGCAAGTTTGGAACGTAGTTGGTAGCGTGTGCAACAATTTTATTCCACCTGCCGGTGATATGTTAAGCACCATCAGGAGATGGAGTTGTGACTCCCTTGAATAATCTTGTTGATTGGATTGGTTATGGTGCGCTTCATGTGATCTGCTGGCATGATTGGCTTGAAAGAAACAACCGTGTTTTCAAGGATCGGTGTTTAGACGTTGTTGATATTCTTCAGAAGTTCTTTGCCTTAATTGTGGATGGTTTAGTTTCTCATGGCAAGATCAGCAGGGAGCAGGGTCAGGAGCAATATCCATGAAATCATACCATACCGGTGGTCAACCACGAAATATCAGTATTATAGACTAAATCGATAGGTGATATTTAACGATACTATGGTTGAACTACGGTTAAACCACGGTTTTACCATAAAATACCATACCACTGACTTTTTCGGTATGATCTCCTGTACGGTTTCATGGACCATGGTCAGGAGTGGATGCTTGCTTTTCGTCGCAGAAGCTCTTAGGCCTTTCACTGTTTTTGGTTTGTGGCAGCGGCAAGGGTGTTTTTGGCTGAGTCTGGGCTTTTGCGGGTTCTGTTTCGATCTTGCGCTTGGGCTTTTGGTTCGATGCCTGCTTTTCAGGATAGGGGTCGCCTGGTCGGTCTAGTCCTTTTGTGTGAAGATTGTTGTTCTTGTTGGATTTGTTGTTTTCTTGTTTTGGGTTTTTTCGGCGGTTCTTTGTCTTTGTTTTGTTTTTCGTGTTCTTTGCGAGTTTCACCTCTTGTGCGGCCTCTCCTTTATATTAGACTCTTTTTCCTTTTTTTTAATGCACTTTTCACCTTCATAAAAAAAAACCATTCTACCTTCGATGCAATAACTTTTGAGGAAAAAATTGTAAAAAGTTTTCCCATTAGATTTAAAAAAAAAAACCACACAAATATACAATTAATGACGCGACCGACCAAAATCAATTACGAACGTAAAAAACCAACACACTCGGCAAATACCAAAAAATGGGCTCTCTACTCACCAAATATACTATTCTATTCCTACTCATAAACTGAACTCCAAACTCTGAAAATGCCTAGTGTAGCCACGAACCTCATGGCTCCACCATAAATCATTTGCAAAACAAGCCACGTGAAGATATAATCAATCATGTTACTGACCGAAACCAATAACGAAATGCAAAAGCACACACTCGTGTGAAACCCAGATATGGTATTCCTAACCACCAAATGAGGTATCGTATTGCTACTCCTACAAAAAAAAAAAAAATTCATCAGCCCTCAAACTGTAAAGTCTAGCTGACGAACCTCCCCAAATGGTCCCACCATAAACAGCCAGTGGCGCCGGAGGCAAGATTTAAAACTACCTCTTTCCTCTTTTCGTATGATAAATATATAAATATTTAATGAACATAATTAAATTAACATATCTAAATAATTTATTTTCATATATAAAAAATAACAACTAATACAATATTTATTTTCATAAACAACCATGAAAAGTTTTCATAATCTGAAAGAAACACAAAATACATTCATTGTCTACACTCTTGAGTAAGTCCTTTTCAATGGATCTCACTAAACAACCATCAGCAAACAGGTCGTGAGTTCGACTTCGAAGTTGATTCTTTATTTATTTATTTGATAACCCAGGGAACCTCAGCCCCACGTGCCGCTTGAGCGACAGCTGGGCCTACTAAACCACTGGGGGTCCCTGCATACTAACCGGGGCTTTCTGCTACCAACATCGGGGAGGCTTTGCCTCCGATACCAAGGGTGCCGCCAGGAACGCTCAAGTGGCGCCACTGGGAATCGAACTCAGGACCTCCCACATCCAGAGCTCAATTGGTCCAGTGGTTTCACCACTAGGCTATGTTACTTTTGGCAAAGTTGATTCTTGATATAGCTCAAAATTGAAAATATTTTATCTACACTTGCCGTCAAAACTAGTAGAATCGGCGCTGCCACTAGACTGCTTCAAGATTGTCGGGTAAACAATTGAATAGGCATATAAAGAAAAGAGATTTATTCCAATTGAGATTGCGTTTATCATATAATAAATTAATTTAATGTCAATATATCATCAAATAATGAGTTGTGATATAGTAACGAAATACGTTATATTGGGTGTTGTGTTTCATCCTTCGTATAAATATATATAGAAAATTTTTATTTCTCCCAAAATTTACCCATTTCCCGTGATAATGCCCAATAGGGATGCCTCCGCCTATATAAACAGCCAAAAAATAATACATAACAAAATTAGGACAAATATCACGACAATACTAGAAGTTTGAATGCGTGTATATGGTAGCACAGACTTTTCAAAATCACAATTCTAGCATGATATTCCGCTTGCTTAAGTTTAACTTTTGATGTTCAACGGGCAACACATTGATCGACAGAGTGTCGTATGATCTATAGTTTTATGAAATTTTGAGGGAAATTTATTTTAATTAATTGGAAAAACAAAATTTTAAGAAAAAATTTATATACACCACTTATAATATATTTTAAAAAGTTTAATTTGCTCCATTTCAAATTTCTTGCAACGAGAGTGAAAGTAGGAAGGGTATTTTCGTCTATACAATCAATTTTTTATTTCATATAAAAATATATCAATGCTAGGATTTGAACCATGGTCTCTTCTATCAAAGACAAGAATTGTAACCAATTAGACTAGACACATTTGTTGTACTTTATTAATATAAAACATAGAGAAAGTTAAAATTATGAAAAACAGAGTACTTTTCTATCACGGTTAGTTAGCCCGCTAAGTCTCCTGTAAGTATTTTGTGGTGTTTGATAATTCTATTTTCATATTTTAATAATTAATTTAGAATTTTTTCTAACTTATAAATGAAGGATAATCTTAAAATCTCAACACAAATATCATTGGTTGAAATATTGCGCATTGAATTGAAGTGTTCAATGACAACATAAGAACATTGGTACCATACATTTCAAGAAAAATAAACTTGACAAACACCGATACCAATTATCTCGACAGTCTATGCTAAAATTCGAATTTGTTTAATCATTAAATTTGAGTGATAGTTTAGTCAAAGCAAGCAAATAATTCACGATTGTGTATGAACAAAAATAAAAATATATGTATTGTACTATGAAAAATGTATTTATTTTAACAATCTAAAAAACAATCAAGACTTCCATATACAACCCCTTATTTCAGCATTGTAATTAATGAAACAATTTTTATCAACATGATGTAATGTTCAAGCTAAGGTCCAATTATTAATCACCAGTATATAGTATTCAACTTAGTAAACTATTTCAGTATCCACAGGTAACTATTAATGATTATTTGCTTTCTGTTTGAAGGTTTAATGTAACACTCTCATGCCTACACTCTAAGCATTTTTTTTTTCTTTTTCCAATATTTTTTGCAGTTATTTGTTAAATCAACTATGTTTCTAGCTTTCCATTCCTAATTATTCACTGCTTCCTACCAACTTATGGGAATGATGAATATTTTTTCATGTATAATCTATTGACTATGAATGTTGCTTATTACTTAAATTCAACGGTATCCATGTTAAGTTTGTTGTCTCCAACATACTCTCACAATTTCTCGAAAAAGCATCATATCTTGCGATTGATATAATAGTTTTGTTAGGTAAAGCTCAACAAACTCAATCAATATTCGAACTCTTTGAAGTAGCTATCTACATGTGAATATGAAGTACTGAGTAGCTAAAACTCTACTTGAGTTAGTACGCTCTTTTGTGCTATCAATTAAAATTTAATACATGATTATCTTATTGCAATTTAGTCATACTAATTGTGCAGTAGGGGACATCTTATCAAAATCGTATCGAAAGACTCATTGATTGATCAGTTTCAGGATGTAATCAATTATACCAAATAGAAGTGATCAAATTTATAAGATGCTCTCAAAGTTTGCTATAATTATTGAGGATCAACAACACGTTAATCGTAAGGTGGTCATTGGGCATTTGTCTATCTCCTAGCTCGCCTAGACACGCTTAGACGTTGTAATAAAAATAGTAATTTTTAATAATGATGAATGAAGTAATAGTTCTGAAGCACTTTCATACTTCAGTTCAAATGATTTAACAACAAGCAAAATAACTCTCAAGTTTATAATTTTTTTTATACCAAATGGTATAATTAATTGATTTATGAGCTGAAATAGCTAATTATAAGCACTTAAATTTTTAAGTTAAAAATCATATGATATAATTGTTTGAAAAAATGGTTTTTATCATAGAGTGTTCTATCCAGAGAGGTCTCTAAGAAACATGGCTTACTTTATTATTCCTTAGGTAGATATAATATATATCTTCATCGTTACTTTTACATTGGATTCAATTTAGTATGCTTTTTCGTTTAGATAGATTTTTTAAATGATTTTTTGGGATATAATATATCATTATTGTATGATGGTGTAGGATATTAGTTCCTCTCATTTTAGTTTCAAATTGATGCATTTTCCCCTTTATCGTTCCCTTTTATCAGTTAATAATTTTTATGATATTTTTCACTATGAAATATCGTGAGCATAATCTATACACAACAATTTGTTTTTTTTTCGTTTCCTCTTCTTTTGATTAGATATTGTGTCCATATTGATTCTTATATTGATTATTGAATTACTACTTTTTTGTTCTGAAGTTTATGAAACCAAGATGCATTTTTTCGAGAAACATGAATCTAAGATGCATATTGTTAAAGAATCTAAGGTGTCATCTTCCCTCTTAAGGCTTAAGCATTACATATCATTGTTTACCTACTGTTAAATCAAAGTCTTTCTAACTTGAGTACAAGCTACAGTGACTTTTATTGTTGTCGATTTTTCCCAAAATATTAGGTATGTTGCTTTTAGTTTTCGCATTCTTTTCAGTTTGATTTAGCTTTTTATGTGTTGCTCTATTAGTTGAACTTGCCAGTTGGAGATCTGCATGCTTCGACTACATTAATGTCACAATGACTTCTATATGAAATGTCACTCGAAACATGAGTGTGTGATTTAGCTTGTTTCTTATTAAGGACACTTTAAACATATACTTTGTTCCATTATATCATTGAATACACTAAAGTAAATGGAAAAGTCGAAACATTTTATCGTATACTGAAGATTGATTATGCATGTATGATGTAAAACAACTCTTACCATTGTTCTTCTTAGACATTTTTATATCAATAGGATTTCGTTTGAAAATATGTATTTATGTTAGTGTAGTTGGACGTTGTTCGTCATTTTTAAAACTTCATTAGTCAAATACATCAAATACTTTTCTATATTATTATGGAGAACTTACCAAACTAAATAGTTACTTCAAACTCCAACAACATGAACCATAACAAAAATATATACCTACACTTATACATGACAACATGAAAATCAAACTCTCTCGGCCAAGAGGTCGGGCCATAATCTAATTTAACTTTTAATGTTCAACGGGCAACACATTGATCGACAGAGTGTCGTCTGATCTATAGTTTTATGAAATTTTGAGGGAAATTTATTTTAATTAATTGGAAAAACAAAATTTTAAGAAAAAATTTATTTCAATTAATTGGAAAAGATTAAGAAAAAAACTTATGCGCATGTGTCACTAATGTGACACCTACGTGACCTCCACATCATCAAAAAAGTCAAACATGTTTGACTATTGTTCGATTAACCATTAATTTTAACGATCAAAGAAAAACATGACGACATAAATGAAAACACGTATATATATTTTAGAGAATGCATAGTTTTTTGTTGCAAAATGAAACACATTGAATGTATCTGATTGTTGATGTGACATTTGAAATTATTCAAAATGAATGATTTAGAATGTCAACTATTTGGTGAGATTGTTGAGATTGTGTTTTGACATTGTGAATCAACTTTTCTTCTCTTTTATGCCCTCATCAACTTTTATATGTGGTTGACTTTTGTATCTAAAAGGAAGGGTAAATGTGTTTTTTCATTAATAAATTGGTTTTCCTGCTATATTCTTAAAAATATAATCACAACTATCAAACATTGTAATCTTAAAATGTAACCATTTAACCAATACATCAATTTTAACAATGCATGCATTTATATAATACATCAATTCTAACAATCGTAAATACCAAAAGCATAATTTGGAACAAGATTGTCATTTTGTGCGACACTTTTTTATTAACTTATAAAAACAATACCTGAAAAAAGGTATGACAATTTGCATAAACTTTCCGGCAACTATTGCAGGATGTTTGTACGTAAAACATTTGGTGACAAAAATTATACACGATAATCAAATAAATGGGTTTGGGTATGGTGACTGTGTGTGGTAGTTTGAATGAGTAAATTAGATGAGTTGTTCTAATCCAAATAACACACAAGGGATCGTTTAATTTGTGTGATTGTTTGGTTGTGATTGTTATAATATTTGTATGGTTTATAATTCATTGTTTTTCTGTTTTTATGCACAGACAATACATGTAATGTTTACTTGATGTGATATGTACAATCATCCATTACGAATAATTGTACAATATCAACTAAAAGCTGAGATTGTTTGGATTGTTTAGTTGAGATTATTTTCTTCCAATTTTAATTTTTAGAAATTATCTTTTGCATTGAAAAGAAGGAGCACAAGTGACATTTCCATTAAAAAGTGGCTTTCTTTTTACCTATTGAAAACATAAATACATATATCAAATGTTGTAATCTACAATACATCAAATTCAAAAAACATATATAATATTAATACATGTATTTATGACAATACACTGATTTAACAATCGGAGAAACCAAACGATTGTTTGGACCAAAATAATTTGTTTGGATAGATAAAGTTGAACTGTGGAAAATAACTCATTGGTGGACCTCTAGTAAACTTTAATTGTCACACATGTTATATGTCTAAACTTATAGGGGTCATTTGAATGGGTTATTGTGTAATGAGTTATTATAAGGATGAAACAACTCACAAAATGGTACAAATATGGGTTAATTGTATGGTTGGTCACTGAGATTACAAATAACGTTCAAGTTTGGTCACTCGAAATATTTAAATTCATTGATGGTACTTCAGTTTACGCAAACCGTTCACGTTTGGTCACTCTCCGTCCAACTCCGTTAACTTTGGCTGATGTGGCAGTCAACTCTCAAAGTTAACCGTTAACTTAGTGACGTGGCAACTAAAAATTATTAAAAATAAAAAAATAAATTTTAATATTTTCCACTTCATTATTACATTTTTGAAAAAATAAAAAACCTAATTTCTTTTCTACAAACTCCCATACCCTACCCGACCCAACTTCCACCGCCGCCGTGAAATCCGACCACCGTAACAACCCTAATTTCTTTTCTACATCCGCGATTTCAGCAGCAGGATCGTCTACAACAGCAACTTCGATCTCTACACCGGACCGACTTCCAATTGGAGGGACACAGTCTCTTTCAATATGGATCCCGACCCACTCAATCCCGAGCAGCTGCCGACCGTGTGTGGCGAAATCGTGGCAGAGTACTCTGAGGAAGTGGTGAAATTGGGGGATCTATTGTTCGAATTGCTGTCGGAGGCTCTGGGTCTGCGTTCGAATTCCCTTATGGCAGAGGATGTAATATCACGTCATTTATCCATCGTCTGTACTGGCAGCAGTCGCAGCAACAGATGGGGAGCAAGCTCAAAGAGTTTTTCCCGCCGACGGCGTAATTGCCCGATTAGGTGACGAATTTGGCGGGAACAAATGCCCCTCATGCGGCCACGGCATGGAATCGTCTTCCCAAGATCAGGTGAGGATTACCTTAATACCTTAGTTTCATTGTCGTCCTAATGTTGGATATAGCTGCAGTAAATCGGAGATTTGATGATTTTTTTTTTCCGACGGTGGTTTTTGAAATGAACAGGGTAGTGGTGGCGACGGAGGGATACAGAATTTGCCGGGGCTACCAGCGGGGATGAAGTTGGACCCGACTGACCAAGAGATACTGGGGCATTTGGAGTCCAAGGTGACGTCGGATTCCCGCAAAATCCATCCACTCATCGACGAGTTCATCCCCACCATCGACAGCGAGAACGGGATCTGCTACACGCACCCTGAGAAGCTACCAGGTTGTTTTCAAATATTTGTTCTGCAATTACTAATTTGATCTCAAAACTTGTATTTCTAGTCCATGCACATACGGTGTTTGTGAAAATGTGCAGGAGAGATGAGGGATGGAGGGCGGGATGGAGGGCACATAGAGTGACGTAATAAGGTTAATGGAAAAATATTAAAATTTATTTTTTTATATTTGATAATTTTTTAGTTGCCAAGTCACTAAGTTAACGTTCAACTTTGAGAGTTGACTGCCACATCAGCCAAGGTTAACAGAGTTGGATGGAGAGTGACCAAATGTGAACGGTTTGCATGAACTGAAGTACCATCAATGGATTTAAATATTTCGAATGACCAAACTTGAACATTTTTTATAATTTCAGTGACTAACCATGCAATTAACCCGTACAAATATTGTTGAACGATACTGGAATTTGGGCGGCCAATCTATGTAATAAATATGTTGTATACGCTTCTTGTGTTTATAAAGGCCGACCATACTTAGTCACTGGTTCACATAGTTCAATAGTTCAAGGCTATATATGTACCTCAATAGCAATTCATAAGTCTATATAACATGACAAATGGAGGTTCAATGGCAGGCCTACAATTTTTTAGTGACATTTTTTATTAACGACAAAAATCATCTCGTTAGTAGGCTGTAAAAATAGACCAGATCGTTAGAAATACCGTGGTTCCAATAGTTTGGTTTGGACGGTAGACCGTTAAATATGGTCTATTATGGTCAATGGTCTGTATTATTTTACGTTTTGATCTCTTGGTCTGGTCTGGTCTAGACCGCGGTTTATCAGACCAAACCGTGGACCCAACTGACTTGTCAATACTTGTTAACAACCACATTTAACCAGAGAGTAGAGATAATCATGTCTTTATATGAGATTATGTTAATGTCATGACGTTATGGTGCAAGTTGGGATGCTCTTACTTTGTATCTTTGTTATGTACTAAGATTTAGAGTATCGAAATTATTCATGCATGTTAGGACTAATGTTTTAAGGCAAATAATAATTATTTTTCTTGGTTATTGGTCCAATTTTTTGTGTGGTTGACTAAACAAATTATTCATTTTTCGTTGAGTGTGGTCTATCTGGACCAGACCAGACCGAATCAGATCGCACAGGCGTGATTTGTATCAGACCGTATAGTCTGTACTTTAATCTCTCGGTCTGGACTATAAACCGTATATATGGTCTGATCTGAACCAGACCGCACCATTTCCCAACCCTACTCGTTAGACTAAACATATAGCTAAAAGTGGGGGAAAACATAAAGGATATACGAACATGAACCTACACTTAACATGGTACCTATCCTAGGTGCATTTAATCTTGTAAATTGTAATAGTAGTAAATCTAACTTAACATGGTACCAAACTTAATATGTCCTAGTTTTCCTATAAAAAAACTTAATATGTCAACGTATGATCATTGTTGCAGAAGAACGAGCACTCATCTTTCATTATTTGACCAAGGTTGTCAAACCCGCGGTTGACCCGGACCCGGTCGAGCTAGTGGGTCAAGGGTTAATGGGTCACCCGGTTTAGTCCGGAAATATGGAAAGAGTCGTTATATTATACTAATCCCGATAAATTATATCAAATATCATCTAACATAAGAGTTATAACATATAATATTCCATCAAAATAACATGTCGTACTTAGATCCAACATATAGTGAAAATTCACACACACACACACTTATATAACATCAATATTCAAATGTTCAACTTAGGATTCCAAAAATTGAGTTAGGCGAAAAGAAAGATCGGAAAATAGACGCATTTCGCAAACCAAAGAAAAAAATGACACAATTTGACCTCCAACCCAGTACCTTGTAGCGGTCAACCTGGCGGGTGCGTGCCGTCCGTTTTACTCACCAATCCAGGGTCAAAGTGGGTCGATTCGCGGGTTGACAACCTTATTATTTCTTTCCTTAAAAAAAATTTCTCGTATAACCATCTTGGCTATATTATTAATTTGAGATTTTTTTTTTTAATTTCAGAAACTTTTATTAAAATAAGTGTCACCAACGTTAATAAATTGTGGTGGACCTCAAATGACATGAACGATGCATTCATTCATGTTTCTTCCTTTTCCCTTTCTGTCTATATGCTCACCAATTGGAACGATAATAATTTATCAAAAACGAAATTAAGTTAGGAAAATCAACGAATTAAATGTAGTTTAAAACTCCTAATTTAATTAATAATTTATGCAGGTTACAACTAAGACATCTCTTTGTCTTGTCGTGTAAGGCTCTGTTTTGGGGAGCTGCTTCAATCCCCAAAGTGCCCTTTCCCTGTTTTCACATCAGCATTTTTTATGTGTGTTTTTCTAGCTTTATTGATATCGATTAACAATTAATCATCCTTACATAGATTTACAAGTGAAATGAGAATGGATAGATACAGATTAAAAATAGAATTTTTCGAACTCCTTGTGAAATCATCTGTAAAATATTATGACAGATACATACATTGTAATTTCGAGAAATGAGATATCAAAGAAATTGACTTAAAAAAGAGGTGTCGACGTTTGTCATTATTAGCTCCTAGTGACACGTTTATTTCATTATTGAAATCGGAATAAACATGTAATTTCTTATTATACAATAAAAAATCATCTGCCAGCTTCAAATTTGCTAAAATAATTAAAGTATGCCTGATTTATAAGTTGACCATATAACAACATAGAAGTTTTCCCCTAGCGTTAGTTCCAACTGTTAATTAGATTAAAAGAGTCAATTTTTGTTCAAAATAGAAGTTCAGTCATAGACAAGTTCTACACAAATTGTCATTTGATCAAATACACACTTGTGTTATGTTTGATAAAGGATCAAGGCATAAGTGGTAGTTGTACATAATATTGGCAATGATTACGATTTACTTATTTCAACCATATCCAATTAATGATTTCTATCTTATTAACATGTCATCTACATCTTCAAACAATACACACATATTATTATAAAAAGTTGGATAAATATCGTATTTTTAAATCACAACACCTCAGGTGTTACAATTTTGAAGGAAAAAAAAACTAAAATAGAAAGCTAATTGACTCACAATACGAGGGTATATGCGTAAATAGGTAAACCTAGAAGGGGAAGTAAACTCCTCTGCTTAATCTTGAGATTAAGTAGACCATGATGACTCCTTTTCAGATAATCCGAAGCACTCCATTTGTTTGTTTGTTTTTCGAGTTTCTGAACAAAGGAAGAGAGCTTTTGTTTTGTGTGGGGACACCCCTCCCTCCCAAATCCGACCCAAGCAAAATCCAAAACCCAACAAAGCTTCGAACTTTACAGAGAGAAAAAGAAAACAAACCAACACCAGGCGGCCTGCTGCTGTGGCGAGAAACTCAAAATTCAAGAAACACAGAATCAGGGAAATTGTTCTTCTTTCCTTCGTCTTTCAAAGTGGCTTGCTTTCAGATATAGAGTGGGGAAAGAGGGAGAGAGAGGTCTGTGTACAGTTTAGGAGTCGTTGGTATTTATTCATTTGAAATTCTTTTAGAGACAGAAAGAGAGAGGGAAGGCAGGAAGGAGGGTTGTGAGGTTGCTTTCGGTTTCGGCTGGGAATTTGAAAGCTCTGCGTTGTTTCGCTTGTTGGGGGTTGCTTTTGGACCATTGGAGGAACTGGGTGTTCTCCATTGGATGAGCGTTGGAGGATTGTGTTAAGCAGGATCTGTTGCTTTGGTGTCATCGAATGGTAAATTCCAGAGCTGAAAGCTTGAACTTTTAATTTTGTCTTTCGAACTGCTGTTTTTGATTGCTCGGCTTGATTATGCTGGCGTGTGGGCTTCATTTCGTGATTTGTTCTCCACTTTCATTGTGGTGTGAAGCTTCTTCCTTGCTTTGTGGTTCTTCATTGGGTTTCTGTGCCAGCTTATTGATTTTGGTTGAATTTTTGTTGACTATGGGGGACTTGGATTCTCCCTTCCCTTATATTGCGCACTTTCCTCCTCCATATCATCCCATGAATTTATGAATTTCGAGACAAAGGGTTTAGCATCTTTATGGGATTGGATTGAGTTATTGCGAAGTAAAGAAAAACTGTGAATTTCTGGTAGCTTGTCAAGGCAGCTGTTCTTACTGCATTGTAGTCGGTTCCAGCATTAATTTTATAATCAATTTGAGAGACACAGAGATCGATCGAGCTGATTTGGTCGATTGACATTTTGGCAACTGGCTTCTTGTTCTATGGCAGTTTTTTTTCTTCTTCTGAGTGTTTTATGATGAGCTGGTTTTGGCCAATTGTAGTTTTTGGCAAGTTTAGTGTCGAGCTCTGATTGTGGAAGGCATTGGCCTTGAATATTCTTCATATTATTCGTTAGTACGAAAGGCTTGAACAAGTCGTGGTCCTTTAGCTGGTATTTCTTAGAAAAGAAGGAACCTTTTTTATTCGCAACTTGCCATTTAGGCGCCTGCTAGCCTACATTGATTGTGGACCATCCTTTCCCAGCACTTTTGTAATTTGAATGGTTACTTGGAAGACGCTGAACAAACTTTTATTTATTTATTTGCAGGCTGCACCAGACAACATAATCGTTGGTTCTCATGTGTGGATTGAAGATCCCAAGTTGGCGTGGATTGATGGTGAAGTTACAAGGATAAGTGGCAAAGATGTCCATGTTTGGACTACAAATGGGAAAACTGTAAGCTCGCCAGTTTCATTGGTCCGAACCTCCTTTGCTGGGAGAGCTGATTCTCTGGGTAATTTGAATATGGTCAATAATCAATGATTTTCTCCAGGTTGTCACGAATATGTCGCAAGTATTTCCCAAGGACACTGAAGCCCCACCTGGTGGTGTAGATGACATGACCAAGCTTTCCTATTTGCATGAACCTGGAGTTCTGCAAAATCTGGCTACCAGATATGAGCTTAATGAAATCTATGTGAGTTATAACATTACCATTCTCTTTTATTTACATCAATTGGTCAATGCAAAGAGGATGTGATATATGGGTAAAGACATTTAATGTCTGTGCTTTACTTCTCTCAGACATACACCGGCAATATCCTAATAGCTGTCAATCCGTTTCAAAGGTTGCCCCATCTGTATGATACTCACATGATGGAACAGTATAAAGGCGCTGCGTTTGGAGAGCTAAGTCCTCATGTCTTTGCAGTTGCAGATGCTGCGTACAGGTCAGGTTTCTTTCTCGTGTACTGATCTGTCTTCATAATCTATATATGGTTCTTACTGATGTCCTGAGGATGAAGAGATATAGGGCAATGGTTAAAGAAGGGAAAAGCAATTCAATCCTAGTTAGTGGTGAAAGTGGTGCCGGAAAAACCGAGACTACAAAGATGCTCATGAGATATCTTGCCTTCTTGGGAGGGCGATCTGGAGTAGAAGGAAGGACTGTTGAGCAACAAGTTCTGGAGGTAAACTTAGTTAATTTTATTTTTCGGTTGGCAAGTTTCCTTCTAAGCTAGCTATATCTTTATGAATTATGTAATGTCGGGAAGAGTGATGTTTCTGTTCTGGCATTAACTACAGTCAAATCCAGTTCTTGAAGCATTTGGTAACGCCAAAACTGTTCGCAACAACAACTCTAGGTATGCATCACCATGGATTATGGATTTCTTGAGATCAGTGTTATCGCAGAACTATTTTCTTTATATTCATTTTGATTGTGTTTCATAAATGTAGCCGTTTCGGGAAATTTGTGGAGATCCAATTTGATAAGAGCGGTAGAATATCTGGCGCTGCTATCAGAACTTATCTGCTCGAAAGATCTCGTGTGTGCCAAATTTCTGATCCAGAAAGAAACTATCATTGCTTTTATCTTCTTTGTGCGGCACCGGCTGAGGTAAAACCTTCTCTTGTACTTCTTTGTACTGGAGTTGGTCTTTGTGTTGGTAACCGAGCAGTGCATTCATATCCTGTAAAGTATTTTACAAGATTCTGTTTTCTCCCTGAAGGATAAAGAGAAATACAAATTGGGGAGCCCAAAATCTTTCCATTATCTAAATCAATCAAAGTGTTATGAGTTGGATGGGGTAAATGATGCTCATGAATATCTTGAAACTAGAAGGGCTATGGATATAGTTGGGATTGGTGAAGAAGAACAGGTTTGTTTCTAGAATCTGCTCGAGTTTCATTATGATATATCCTATTTTGTACCTTCATAAAAAAAAATCATATTTTGTAAAACCTGGTGTTCAAATTGGATGATAACAAATTGCAATGCCGTTAGGAAGCAATTTTTAGGGTTGTAGCTGCAATTCTTCATCTTGGAAACATTGAATTTGCTAAGGGAGCAGAGATTGATTCGTCAAAGATTAAAGATGATAAATCCAGATTTCATCTTGATACGACTGCAGAGCTCCTCAGGTACGGATTTCCCTTTATATTTTAATATGTAGGTACATAAAGTCAGCCTGCATCAGTCTTAACCTACCTCATGTAGGTGTGATCCAACGAACTTAGAAGATGCCCTTATTAAACGTGTGATGGTTACACCTGAAGAAATTATCACAAGAACACTTGACCCTGAGAATGCTGTCGGTAGCAGGGATGCTTTGGCCAAGACTTTATACTCTCGTCTGTTCGATTGGTGAGGAGCTCATACAAATCACATCTATTTTCCTCGTGCTTCTGATATTCTAGTTTCGCAGATTACTACCTCTTTACTATGGTTGATAATTTACTGTTACTTTTCTTCACTTACTGCCAGGATTGTAGAAAAGATAAACGTTTCAATTGGACAGGACCCAGATTCTAAATCAATAATTGGAGTTCTGGATATCTATGGTTTTGAAAGCTTTAAGTGCAACAGGTAAGTCGCTAGTATTAAGGTTGTTATTTGGTGTGGATCTTCCATAACTGATCACTGTATGTACTCTCTTCAAATATTGGAATTTTACCTGCTGTAAGGCTTTCCTTTTACCTTTTTGTATGAGATATAGTTTTGAGCTTCTGCCTTTAAATTTGTGCTTGTGAAACAGTTTTGAGCAATTCTGCATCAATTTCACCAATGAAAAATTACAGCAGCATTTCAATCAGGTTAGGCCACTTCACAAACCAATGGGTTTCTGTTACCATTCAAATGGAGTGAACAGTCTTTTCTCATAATTGCTTGTTTATTTGCAGCATGTGTTCAAAATGGAACAAGAAGAGTATACCAAAGAGGAGATAGACTGGAGTTACATAGAATTTGTTGATAACCAGGATGTTTTGGATCTGATTGAGAAGGTATTTAATACGCAGCATTCTTTATAGTGTCGATCACTCATTGTTTACCCCCATATTTTGCTTCTTAAAGAAACATGCAATTTTGGTCGCATGGCTCATTGTGACACATGGGTAGTTCATCAAAATCCTATAAGAAGTTAATGGATACTCATCACTTATTGAGTCACTCTAGTATCAAATCTAGATAATGCACTGAACTGCTATTTTGGCCATTAACAGAAACCAGGAGGAATAATTTCTCTTCTAGATGAAGCTTGGTATGTTGTTCTGTTCAATTCTCTGTTCAAGCTTTACCATATTAGACTTCTTCTCATTTTTTGGATCCTTGTGCTCTCATGATGGAATCGGTTTGAGGGCTCCACTTAGACTCTCTGAATACTTTTGCAGCATGTTTCCCAAATCGACGCATGAAACTTTTGCTCAGAAGCTGTACCAGACATTCAAGAACAACAAACGTTTTATCAAGCCGAAGCTATCACGTACGGATTTCACTATCTTACACTATGCTGGGGAGGTACACTCATTTTACAATCATGTCAAACAGTTGTTCATTTTTTTTTTAACACGGTTGATTCCTGAATTCATTATTTTTGTACTTTTCTTATTGAAGGTTAATTATCAAGCCAATCAATTTTTGGATAAAAATAAGGATTATGTGATAGCTGAACATCAAGCTGTGATGACTGCTTCAAAATGCCCCTTTGTCATGGGATTGTTCACACCACTTAAAGAAGAATCATCTAAGTCATCAAAATTCTCCTCTATTGGTGCTCGGTTTAAGGTAATGAATATAGCCTTTTCTCACTCTCATGTTTGGATTGGCTTGTGGCACTTGAGCTTTGTGAGTAATAATCAAATGTGCAAGTTATCTGTTGCAATATAATGTGAACACTTCTTAACCTCTTTATCCCAGCTACAACTTCAATCTTTGATGGAGACTTTGAGTGTGACGGAACCTCACTACATTAGATGCGTCAAGCCGAATAATGTTCTGAAGCCTGCTATTTTTGAGAACGTTAATATCATTCAGCAGTTACGTTGTGGGGTTAGTACTATATCCGAGTTATATTTACTTTATCTTTCAACCACTTGAAAATTACTTTTTTTGCCAAAATCTGTTTGTTATTACTTTAATTTCTTTCTACCGAACTGTTCATGCTTATGCATTATAATATAGGGAGTTCTTGAGGCAATTAGGATTAGCTGTGCTGGATATCCTACAAGGCGAGCCTTCTATGAGTTTCTCAATCGTTTTGGTCTTCTAGCTCCTGAAATTTTAGATGAAAAGTAAGTTCCTACAATTTTCTCACTCATTAATGTCGTATGATAAATCCAGGAAGGATTCCTTGTTTATATTGATGGTGTGGAACATAATTTTTAGTACTTTATCTCGATTGTTGCAGTTACGATGATAAGGTTGCATGCCAAATGATTCTTGACAGAAAAGGGCTTAAAGGGTACCAGGTGATTAAACTTGCACCTTTCTATTTTTTCAACTTTTGTGCTCCATTAGTTCCTTCATGTCCGGTGTATCTTTTTTCATTGGACATACTTGGAAGCATTCACCGACAACATATGTGAATTCACATTTGGCAGATAGGCAAGACAAAGGTATTCTTGAGAGCAGGTCAGATGGCTGAGTTGGATGCCAGGAGAGCAGAAGTACTTGGAAATGCAGCTAGAATCATTCAGCGGCAAATCCGCACTCACATTGCTCGCAAGGAGTTCATTTCATTAAGAAAGGCAGCTATGGAACTTCAGTCTTATATACGAGGTGATTTGTGGGACTTTAATTAAGTTACTGATAAAACCACCTCAATCAACAAGTGGTAGTTCTTATAAGTTGTGTTTTGTTGTGAGAATGAGGTGGACCACCATTTCTATTATTTATCACGTTTATGGAATGTTATGGCCGACTGAATTGATTGAAGCACCTGTTTAGTAGGATTCAGGAAAACTGGCTCCCCTTTTTGTATTTGAAAAGTTATTAGTAAAATGTTTCAGGTTGATTGTCTAGAAATCGGAAAGATTTACCTTGTCTTATTAACGTTCCGGGAATTCTTTTTGTAGGTAATAAGGCCCGTGGAATGTTCGAGCAGTTGAGGAGGGAGGCATCTGCTGTGAAGATTCAGAAAAACTTCCGCCTCTTTGTTGCTAGAAAATTCTACATAAGGAAAAGATCATCTGCTATAACATTGCAGACAGGCTTAAGGGCGATGGCTGCACGTAATGGTTTCAGGTTCAGAAAGCAAACTAAAGCTGCCATCACAATCCAGGTATGACCCTATTTTTTATGTTTGTTCTGTTGTCAAGATGGTTCTACCTTTACGTCGATTTGGGGAAACATTGATATCGTCTTACCTGGTTCTTAGTCTCACTGGCGGTGCTACCAAGCTCGTTCCTACTACAGGCGTCTTCAGAAGGCTACAATTGTTACACAATGTGGGTGGAGATGCAGAGTTGCTAGAAGAGAGCTCAGAAATCTGAAAATGGTAGATCTTGTTAGAGATATCAGCATGTGTATGAGATATAATCATGAGGGGGAACATTGTGCTAAATTTTCTTGTGAATGTGATCAGGCTGCTAGAGAGACAGGAGCTCTTAAGGAAGCAAAGGATAAGTTGGAAAAGCGTGTTGAGGAACTCACATGGCGCCTGCAATTGGAAAAACGACTAAGGGTAGTTATATTGCATCACAGCCTGCTCTTAGTCAGATTACTGCTTAGATGTACTCTTGCATAAAAAATAAAAATAGCTAGCTTTACTCTGATCTCCGGTCCTGACCTGGCTGATTATTTTTGCTCAAACACAGACCGATCTCGAGGAGGCTAAGTCCCAAGAAGTTGCCAAGCTTCACAATGCATTAAATGCTATGCAATCACGAGTAGAAGAGGCCAACGCTTTGGTTGTTAAGGAACGGGAGGCAGCTCGGAAAGCTATTCAAGAAGCACCTCCAGTTATTAAGGAAACTCCTGTTGTAGTTGAAGACACAGAGAAAATTCGCTCTTTTACTGCTAGAGTTGAAAAGTTGGAGGTATGTGTCCTAGTGGTGCAGGGATATTGGTCTCCTTGCAGATTCCATTTCTATATTATGTCTCCGTGCTTTGATGAGAAGGATGGGTTACTTTCAGGACACTTGGAACTGCAGTAAAATTTGTCCAGGTTTACTAGCTGAAAGGAAAAACCTCGTGCTGACAGAATTTAATTTCATTAGGCTTTACTGCTCTCTCAAAGACAAGCAGCAGAAGAGGCAAAACAAGCTTGTGCTGTTGCTGAGTCTCAGAAGGAACAGCTTTGTAAGAAGCTTGAAAACTCAGAAAAGAAGGTGGATCAACTTCAAGATTCAGTTCAGAGGTTTGTGACAGTTCCTCATTTCTTGTCTACTCCTCTCTTGGTTGACTGTCTGTTACATCGGTTGTGATTGATATGTTAATGAATGGGTATCATCAATCTTATCCTCATCCTAACCTTTCGCCGCAGACTTGAAGAAAAGGTATCCAACTTAGAATCAGAGAATCAAGTTCTCCGTCAACAGGCACTTGCTATATCACCAACTGCAAAAGCCTTGGCCCTTAGACCAAAGACAACCATTATTCAGGTATAATATAAACTAGCTTTGTACCTGGCCTTTGGACGGGCATAATTTGTTATTATTTATATCGATCCTTTTTTAATTTTATAGTTATTCAAAAAAATTATATTGTTATCTTCTTATTAGTAATTCGTCAAAGAAAAAATATTTGTTGTTCTCTGCTACACCTCAATGTATATATTTACTCTGTCTTATTCCTCCTTAACATGAGCTTCTTAAATAAAACATTATACATTGACCCTTAGTTCCGTTCTCCTCGAATTACACAAGTGAGTTTGCCCATATTAACATTTTCAATATTTAGCATACCCCCTTATAATGGTTCCATTCTTAAATGGTATCTTAAGACATGGAGGTTGACAAATTAATTTCATGATTAAAATTTACAAAATCTTACAATCATTATGAAATTTTGTATGTGCCTCAAATATATATGTTTAAACACATTAACATCGTTAAATTATAACTTTAATCTCATTTAGAAAATACCAATGTGCTATAAATCTTGTCCAAGAAAACTAATAAATTACGGCTAAAAGATTTCAGTTTAAAATCAAAATGCTGAAAATCATTTATAAATTGCACATATGTTCCTAAAAAAGAGTATTGGATTGACAAAATCAATTTAATTAAAATGAAAAGGAAGGAGAAAAATTGTGGCCAGTTTATTTCTCATGCGGGAAGCCTTATTACAAAACTGACCAAAGAAGGTCCTCGGGGAAACGGTTACAGAGGGAAATATTTAAAAAATTTAAAATAAAAATTCTGATGGCCGAGAGTTACGGAGAATGCTTGAGGGCTGGCGTGGAGGGCCTCTTTTTAAACCCCTTTAATATATTGTAAGATTCCGTTCATTTTATCAACACATGAGATACTGCATGGAGATTGAGCTGATTTTTTCCCGACTTATTGCAGAGAACCCCAGAGAATGGAAGTATTCCTCACTCAGAAACAAGGCGAACACCAGTAAGAGTAATATATTACACATTCTTGGTGAGATGCTTTTTCCCAATGTTTTGTTATCTAGCAGCTTGAAGTTGTTTTTTCTCTGGGTTATCCAATCCTTGTAGGACACAATGCTGGCGTTGCCTAGTACAAGGGAGTCTGAAAACGAGGACAAACCCCAGAGATCTCTTAACGAAAAGCAGCAGGTAGGTTTCTAGAAATACATGGAAATAAATGCATCTCTAAAGAATCAGGGTTTGCACTTCTCTTGACAGATGGTGTTTGCTCTTTATGTAACTTGTAAATTGTCTTTACCTGCTATGCTTTGACCTATAGGATATACAAGACATGCTACTCAAATGTGTAGCTCAAGACCTTGGATTCTCTGGGGGGAAACCTGTTGCTGCTTCCCTGATATACAAATGCCTGCTTCAGTGGAGGTCATTCGAGGTTGAAAGGACTAGTATTTTTGATCGTATTATTCAGGCAATTGGTTCAGCAATTGAGGTAGCTAAAACCCTGTCTCCTGCTTTGTAACAATGAATTGATCTCATTTGGTACATCCAGCAAATCCAGAACAATTACAATGCATAAATTTCCTTTAAATTCGGGTAAAATCAGTTGGCCCAATTCATTCATTGATTGTCCTTGAATTGGGAATTATGTATGTGCATGTATGTGCATGTATTGAATTTATCATAATTTAGGTATGTACTGGTTACTTATTGCTGATCTTACTCATTTCCCTCTGGTAAGGCCCAGGATAACAATGACGTGTTGTCGTATTGGTTATCCAATTCAACAACCCTCTTGTTGCTGCTTCAACGGACACTAAAAGCAACCGGTGCTGCTAGCTTAACTCCACAGCGCCGAAGATCAACATCCTCTTCTCTTTTTGGGAGGGTATCCCAGGTGAAGAACATTATCAGCTTTCAATCATTCTTTCACGAAGGACATTTGGTGTTCATACTTAATGAATTCTCTTACAATTTTCTGGTTGGCTGTATGTTTCAGGGGTTCCGTGGCTCTCCCCAAAGTGCTGGTTTCTCATTCCTCAATGGCAGGGTGCTCGGTGGTCTGGAGGAGTTGCGTCAAGTTGAAGCTAAGTATCCTGCTTTACTTTTCAAGCAGCAGTTGACGGCATTCCTGGAAAAGATATATGGAATGATAAGGGACAATTTGAAGAAAGAGATCTCGCCCTTGATCGGCTTGTGCATCCAGGTATTCCTCATGCCATTGTTCATAGATCCATTGGAGTCCCCTCTCTTGCAAGTTGTAAATCACATCTGGAAATATTAAATGCAGGCACCACGTACATCACGAGCTGGTTTAGCCAAGGGACGGGCTCAGGCGAATGCTATGGCTCAACAAGCTCTTATTGCTCATTGGCAAAGCATAGTGAGATCCCTGGACAGTTGCTTGAAAACAATGAGAGCCAACTATGTAAGTAGAAGTTCTTACTACGTGAATGAAGATCAATTTTCCTCTTTTTCATGTTTATGCGGCATGAAATCTTCAATGTTGTGTTCCCACAGGTACCTGCATTCCTAGTCCGAAAGGTCTTCACGCAGATATTCTCGTTCATCAACGTTCAGTTATTTAACAGGTACCTCCTCTAGTCCTTTCTGGTCAAATTTTCTAGTCTCCTAGACTTTGTTGGAACACCACAAATGAAAACTAAGAGTTTGGCTGTCTCTAGCCTTCTTCTGCGTCGAGAATGCTGCTCATTCAGTAACGGGGAGTATGTAAAGACAGGGTTGGCTGAACTGGAGCAGTGGTGCCATGATGCAACTGAGGAGGTAATTTACTAGTTGGAGGTATCTTGGTAGTCCAAATTCTTCCCTTTTTCTGGAAACCCACTAATCGGTAACTTTTCGATCCAGTTTGTAGGCCCGGCATGGGAGGAACTGAAACACATAAGACAAGCTGTCGGATTCCTGGTTCGTTCCAGCAAACTGTCTTGTCTTTCTACGACCATTCTCATTCTTGCCTTACCTTCATTCTCTTACTGGGTTTGTTCATTTGTTCAATTCAGGTCATACATCAGAAGCCAAAGAAGGCGTTGAAAGAAATTACAACCGATCTTTGCCCTGTGAGTAGTATAGCACCGTTCAGCATCCTGTATCTGCTTGTTTTCCTCTCTTTTTTTTTTTTTTTTTTTTTTGTTGTTGTCTTTGTATTGACCTTTCCCTGACTCTTCTCTTCGTGGTATCTCCAGGTCCTCAGCATACAGCAACTATACAGAATCAGCACCATGTACTGGGATGACAAATACGGGACACATAGTGTTTCATCGGAGGTAAGCCACTTGATTCTTCTCAACTAACCATTAGACTTGCCACCAATGAAAAGTGTTCCGGATGGTTACTTGTCTCTTTGGTAACGGTATTTCCTCCGATTTCTTTCAGGTCATCTCAAACATGAGAGTCATGATGACAGAGGACACGAATAACGCTGTCAGCAGCTCGTTCTTGTTGGATGACGATTCGAGGTATGAACATCAATTCAACTTCCTCTTTTGTAGAATGAAAAGGTTTTACTTAAACCATTAGAAAGTAGAAAACCATTAATCTTTTTTGTTTTTGTTTTTGGGAATGCAGTATACCATTCACAGTAGACGACATTTCCAAGTCAATGCAGCAAGTCGAAGTTGCTGAGATCGAACCACCACCTCTGATCCGTGAAAACTCGGGCTTCTCCTTCCTGCAACGCACGGACTGATCATTTGCCCTCTGCAGCCCTGTGAATATCTTGTTCTATGGAAGCTCCAATTTGTGTAAGTATTAGCATTGCGCTTAGTTTGGAACAGTAGGTAGACAGTTCTTATATAGGGCAAGAAAACTGAAAAAACCACAAAGAAATCAAAAGAAGGGGGGAGGGAGAATAGGCAACGGTCGAAGCCCTTTCTCATTGCTACTTTGATTCTTTTTTTTTTTTTAGTTGGGAAACAATGATGTGTAGTGTAAAATTAGCTGCCATTGGCAGCTATGTAACTTGTTGTAATGTTCGCACTTCTGTCCAAACGACCGATAATGTCATTGTTAGTTAATCAAGTGGTATATTTGGATTGGCTCTTGTGAGTTTTGTTGTCGAACTCATCTCAAGATATGCGTTACTGACCGTAATTAAATCTGGATGAGTTTAGAAAATCCAGATCTAAAAATTGTGAATTAATGCCCTTTTATTTTCGGGTAAATTGCAAGGTTGGTCATTGAAATTACTAAAAACGTTCATGTTTGGTCACTAAAAATATTTAAATCCATTTGTGGTCACTTATTAGTTAAATACTTCAAGTTTGGTCACTTTCCGTCCAACTCCGTTAACTTTTGTTTATGTGGCGTCAACTCTTATAGTTGACCGTTAAATATATAATGTGCTAATTAAAAAATAAAAAAATAATCTTTTAATTTTTTTACCTCATTATCACTTTTATTAAAAATAAATAAAAAATCTAATTTCTTCTAATCCGCAATACACTTGATCTATCCTTCATCGCCGAGACACTCTCCACCGGCGCTGCCGCTTACATCATTGGACTTCCTTCCCACAGGACATTCTGGAAATCCCCACCATCACTGTCATCTTCCTTCCCTTTCCTTTCCTACTCCCCTGTGGCTGAAATCGTTGAATCCGTCGAGAAATCTAGCACCTCATCCCTGCCGTCGTCTACCTCTACTCCCGCCTCTCCGAGTTCATCACCCCAATCTGAACCGTGCGCCACAACCAGTACCGCGCCGCCGATGCCGCCATCATCAATAAGCTCTTGGACGAGGGCAAATATGGGTTGCTGGAGGGAGATAATTAAATCTTGAGAGGGAAAGGCCCTTCGTTGCGGGCGCGCTGGAGGGGTTCATCGAAATCGGCAAGGGACTGTCGATCTTCTTCTTCGACGGAGCTGGAGCAAGATAGTCCTACGACGATGATGGGGTGGTTGGCAATGATTTCCCCTTCTTTCCCTAGAGCTGGAATTCGATGACTTTGACAGTTGGAATTCGATGATTTTGACAAATTGATAGTGACTATACTTCATTAGATTAAGAACATGGAGAAGCAAGTAAAGGACCGAAAAGGAATGAGCACATCAGAAGGCGATGCAAGCCGCTAATTTTCCCCATTGATCAAGCACTTTCTCTCACATATCAGCACGTTCGGACCTAAGCTCAAATTACGTACCAATAAATTGGCTTGCCAGAGCTCATCTCCAGGAACCCACACAACAACACCGACGAGATATCGCCTGAGCTCGGCCGCCTCCGGGAGCCGTGGTCCCAAACTCCAACTCCGACACGATCCTTGCAAACCTCTCCGCCTGTTCGAATCTCACCATGCTGCAAGCGATTACAACGACTTGACTGGAGAAATCCCAATCGAGCTCTGCCATCTCATGAACCACGAGCTGTAAAAGGTTAAATTTTTTATAATTTTTATTTTTGAATTGCCATATCACTTATTTAACGGTCAACTGTCAGAATTGACTGCCACATCAGTTAAATTTAATGGAAGCTGACGGAGAGTGATCAAACTTGAACTATTGAACTAATCTTAGTGACCACGAATGGAATTAAATATTTTTAGTAACCAAACATAAACTTTTTTCGTAAACTCAGTGACCAAACTTGCAATTAACCCTTTTATTTTCCTTAGTTTTCTTAATCGGCTCTTATCTTTTTCGTTCTAACTCGGATTTCAATTTTTTTTTGCAAAGATGGAAGGAGTTTGTTGTGCTCTACAAAATAATATCAATTTTCAATATTTTTGAGAATTTTGTTCATACCTCTGTTACCAACTTCATACCATATGATAACTTTTTCGTTTTTAAGTCGTTTTTGAAAATATTTGCTCAGAAGAAAGAGTTCATAATGATCTATTGGATCTACAAATTTTTGGGTGAAAAAAATACAGGACCAAAAATTACCACACTTTACCACTCTGATATGAGAGTGGTAACTTGTGATAAACAATAATGAAAGTCGTAAATGACAGTTAGTATATTCCTACTATCATGTATTCAACCTTCCTACAGTCTTGATATGTTCATACCATCATGGTACGCTTTCTTACCATATGGTATGCTCATATTTAATACCATATGGTATTGACTGGTAAAAAATGCATCAATTTTTTTTTTGTTCTAAAAACATATCAAAGTGAATATCGTTTTAAAGAGCACAAATAATCTGATTTATCTGTACAAAAAAATTTTAAATTCCGACTTAAAATGAGAGAAATCGTTCGTTGAAGATTAAAGGAGAAAAATAAAAGGCTTTCCATGAGAGAAAGATGCTGATGTCATGTTGATATGGACAGATTACTCATGGTTACTCACCCTAAAGTTACTGACATGATCCGCTCCCGTTAGTTTGTGTTCCTCTCAGGGAATTCTCCTTACAGGTGTCAAAAAACTAAACCCGACGCCAATAATTGGTAATCTATTAACCTCCACTTGGCCAATTTAGCGAGGCCTCGAAGACTAAACCAGTCTCTTTACATCAGCAGCACAAGGCTGTCAAAATTGAAACAATACTAAAAGAAAGAAGTTCAACATCCAGCTTTTTATCTTCGATCTCTTCCACAATAACACCCCTTTTAGCAATCCGAGAGAGGAAGTGTATCAGGTTAACTCTCCAGTCCTCAGTAATGATTTTCAAGCAAACAAGACAGAAGACCACTTTCGTTGAGAAATAGATAACCAATTCACAACCCAAGAATGAAATTTCAATATGAAGAGAAAACGTTTCAGAGGTATAACATTGAACCATATCCTTTTCCAAGTCAACCAGAAAAAAATAAATTAACTAACGGGTGATGATTGTATGAATTCTGTAGCAAGATCCTTGTGTCGAACCGAAGTAGATGACAAATCACCTAGTTAGAGTTGACTCTTGTTTAATATAACTTCTTAAAGTTCCTTCCTTCCTTACTTGTTGCATTTTTATTGTGTCTCTGCAGATGGATACTAATTCAGCCAATTCACCCCTCGGCATGCATCTCTCTCCTCTTTTCCATGTTGCAGTTCCCTTTTACCAACTGTTTGTTGTTGATCGAGCATTCACTGAATTAAAGGAGGTTGCATTTACCATGTGTGACAGAATCCAACTCTGGAGCATTACAACAATTATAGTGCACCAGACCAGAGCTAAGAAGTACAATATTGCACTGTAAGATCTGCAACTCAAGAAACATCTAATCAAAGTTTAGTTTTGGTCCTTCCAGACCAAAAAACATTATCTCATGAAATGTACCACAATTTTTTGCAAGGAAAATTCTATATTGAGAGAGGCATAGCAAGGAATAGAGTTTCAGACTTTTGAGGTGAGGGAGGAGATGGGGATATTGTAAAAGAGGAGAGTACCTCAGCTAATTTCTCAGCCAAATTGATTGATTCATCCAAATTTTTTACTGGCAAACGAGGCAATTTGGTACAATTATCTCAAAATGATCTGTTACAATTCCTCGTCTAAACTACCCTTAACTGACAGAAATTAAATGGGTTATAGGTATAATATGCCCATCTATTATGACGCTTTATCAAACATGCCCCTCTACTATTTTTTACATCAAACATGCCCCTGTACTTTGTAAAAATGATCAAACATGCCCTTTTATTAAAATTTTCATCCAAAAACCGTTAATCAAAGCCGAAATTTAGTTTGAGCGACACAAATGACTAAAATATTCCTAATAAATTCACTTTAGAATTTTTTTGGTTCTTTTGTATAATCAAATCATTCAAATAATTTCACTTTGAAAAGACCCAGGGAAATAAAACAGGGACAAAACTGACATTTTCCCTCCCATTTGCCAATGTCGGGTCGTCTAAATCTCGGTTCAACCACGATTGACGATTTTTTCAATGGAAATTTCAACAGAAGGGCATGTTTGATAATTTTTTCAAAGTACAGGGGCATATTTGATGTAAAAAATAGTAGAGGGGCATGTTTGATAAAACGTCATAGTAGAGGGGCATATTATACCTATAACCCAAATTAAATATACCTGATTAGCTCGGAGAGTTGCATATGTTTGGACTGAGTGACCGATTAGGGTTAGCCGGTTAGGTTTTGAGAAAGCCACATAAGCATCTACGTGGCCTAATTAAAAGAGGGTGCCGCACTTTAATTAGCGGACTGTAGTATTGGCAAGTTGAATCAAATATCCACTGTAAAGCCCAATGGTCAGTAATTGGGCCACAGAAATATGGGCTCGCGGTTGCGCGGTAGAGCACCACCGAACCGCTTGACCCGCGAAGGCTTCGTTGACAAACAGCCATTTGTTTTTCCTTCCCTTCCCACGAATTTGTCACAGGAAACCGACACAGCAGTGGTTTAAAGAACCTTTGCAAAACCTTTATAAACCCTTAAACCCTAGCTAACTGCGGCAAGCAAGCAAGCAAAAGGGAGAGGGCCGAGAACTTTACCGCCGAATTACGTCGCCGGCCAGAAGGACCAGCGACTTAATTATCGTTTTTTGTTTTTCTGTGTGCAGGGTTTTGGAGACTACTGTGTTGTATAACCTTGACTGCAGGAGCTCTGGATATTGTAACACATACGTCGCACAGTTTCCTTGATCAAACATATCGTTTACCTGTTTTAGTATATACTCTAGGTTTTTCAGATGGCAATCGATGGAAGGTTCAGTGTCCAATCTGCGCTGGAGAGGTTCCTTGCTCGTTGCCCAGAGCTCAAACGAATTAAGAAGATTGATAATCTTGTTAAAAAGGTGCAAATCCATTCTTAAATTACTCCTTTTCCAAGGATGAGGAATTGGAAGGCCTTGGGAGGATAGACGAATGAACTTCTTTCCCCCTTGTTCTTCCCGTTTTGCTTCGACGAGAACTGTAATCTGTCTCTGTGGCAACCCATTTGTGTAGTCTGTTAAGTTATTGGCATTGGAATTTGTGTGTGTGCAGGGGGACGTAGGGATAGAAGAAGTGGTTAATTTGGCGGCAGAACTGTTTGTGAACCCAAAATATACAATTCTATTGGTTGGCTGTTTCCGAGCAATATCTCAAAAAATCATAGAGAAAGTGGTGTGGTTACTTGGCCAATGCAATCTGATCGGCAACACTAATGAAGAAGTAGGAAGTTTCAGTGACGCAGAAGCGTTTGTTGTTGAGCATTGCATACGGAATGGCATGGGTTTGTATCTTCATGAGCTTGCTTGCTTGGCCTTCGCTCGTGCTCTTGACTTGGACCAGTCCTTGTGGAGGTAATTTGTTCTTCTCTGCTCAGATACGGTGCACTTGTGTGCTTGCAGTAGTTGCACATAGTGCTGCGTCACTGTTAATTTCCACCTTAGAGGTTGTGACGGCCTCTGTATAATTCTGTCACTTGAATCTGGTTTTTTTGTGTTCAGCCGCTGCTTTTGTCAGTATTTGGATATTGGTATTAAACTGCTGCTCTAGTGATGTAGTACCGCTCAGGGATACATGTGTAAGATGTTCCTTGTTTTCCACTTGTTGCAGGTCTGTATCTCCGTATTTTAAATTCTCTCCTCCGCCCTTTGAAAGGATCTTGAGGAAAAGGGTGGTTTCTGAGATCTCGAAGGTTCTCACTCTTATCCCTCATGTTTCTGATTCATTTGTGTTGCAGTCTCGGGTATTTGTATCTGTTTATGTGCAATTGAGTTTACCTGCCATTTATAGTCAGTAGTAGATAAAATGTTATTCTGGTATTGGTCAATTTTATCCTTCTCTATATCTTAATCATCACTTGGAAGGGGATGTATCTATGATTGATGTCCTGACCTGTAACTGTAAGTAGGAGTTGAAACTTATAGACGGGAAATGTGGTGAAATGCTTTTTCAGCTTTTTGTTTTTGAAATTTTCAAACAGACTTAAAAGTTGATAGAGTTTTGGGAACAAAGCCTGTGTGATGGCCCAATGATTTACACAAAACTTGTTACAGTCACTTCATTCCATGTGGTATTGTGTTTGGAGTAGGACGGCAGCAGGAAATTTACCTCTTGATTTGACTCCTTGTTTCTGAAATGTTGATTGATTTATTCCCTTATCACACATGTATTTATATATATTTTTATCAACCGTTTTTGTTATTTTTAAGATATTTTATTGAAGATCTGTTTTGTGTCTCTCCAGCTTGCAGAGCATTACTTACTTGTGGCCCGGACGTCTTATCGTCTCCTTCTTATGGAGCCAGAGTGTTTTTCCAAACTATGGGACTGGTCTTGTTTTTTGGATCTTCTGAAGGAGACTCAGTGTCTTGATATGAGCCTTCTCAGAGAGCACGAGAGGGAACTTTCAGATATTAGATGGTCTGGGGAACAAATTCTAGCAGTTCTGTTGAAACTGAATGGGCCAAAGACCGAAAAGGCAGAAGAAGCAGCATCGTGTCTGTTGCGGTTGGTCTATATTCTGAATTTTGTTTGTAATTCAATTTTCTGTAGGCCTTCCCTACATGTGTAAGTATGTCATTCCTTTCCTGTTTGCAGGTGGGAGGACTTTTGTCGGGATGTCGCTTTAGAGAATGGTGGTTCATACTTTGAGCTATTTGACAATACCAAGGAATATTCTTCCAATCATTTTAGCGAGCAGGACTGCCTAAAATCTATTAGCCTTTGTCCAGTGAAGTCATCGCCGCTTCAGGAAATTGAGCCTGCAGTAAAAAGTCGAAGGTTAACTAGATGGTATGTTTTTCAACAATCATCTACGAAGCTTGAATAATTAATTTTCTTACATTGTAAATGAAGTTAGTCCTAACGTCATATATGAAGAAAATTCGTGGGTAGTGATGTTTGTTTCTTCATTTGATTGTTAATCTGTTACTGTTTTGCCGACATAATTAGGATCTTGAAGTTTGCTTTGTTGACTTTGATTGCGTTCTGTGGTTATTAGCAGTGAATCGGTTCGCAATCCTTTTGTCGTCACATCGGCGATGCGAAGAAGCTTTGAGATGGTTCTTTTAGCTGTTAGTCAAAGGTGGCCTGTTCTTCTTTATGGCCAACCTGGGGTCGGGAAAACAGGTCTGATAAGCAAGTTGGCTGAAGATACCGGAAACCAAGGTATTTCAAATTACAATAAGAACAATAAGAACTGTAGAAATTAACATATGCTACCCCAAATCTCCTACGTGTTCGTTGCACAACCATTTTAAGATTCGGTTGCATCTTCTGTTAAATCAGTTGGTTTCTGGAGCTTGTACATGCCTGATTAAATGGACTACAAAGTTTTCTAATAACAGGATTTACATGAAAACACAGTTATATCTAACTGGTACAAGTTTCAGTGAGCATTGACATTACGTAAAAGACACACCTAATGTGTATTTTTTTCTTGATCTCTAAGTAGTGTACCTGCAGCTTAAGGAAATTCCTTTAAGGCATCTTGGGGTCCCATTGTATGTTAGAGATTGTTAACATGATTCTTGAGGATGTGATGTGATAGGAAAGAGGTTGTATTTTTGCCTTTTTAGGTCCATTTTGCAGTATAGATCTATCAAAGGTTGGAGGCTGAGGATAATGGTTGGCATGCAAATATAAGATGTTGCCATTTATGTAATGTGAGAAATTAAAAAGATCTAAAAAGGAATATGAAAAGTAATGAAGCTTCATCACTTGGTGTGAAGTGTGGTACCATTCTCTAATTGTGTGAAAATTATTTAATGTAAAGCTTCATTATTCGTGCAGTAGACTGTCTAAGCACCATATTTAGGACATGGTTGTGGAACGGTAGATTTGTGGAAGCTGTTTGTGCTCTAAAGTGCTTAAACTTGAAGTATGGGACTTTGGTTTGGCTCTGTGTTAGATTCTCTAATGAACACATCATTTAACCTTCCATTTTATTTTTTTATTCTAAGTTTCTTTTACTTCCTCTTACGGTGGTACCTCCAGGCTATGTTTATTTACTGATATATGTTTCTTGTTCCAGTTCTGTCTATTCATATGGATGATCAAATTGATGGCAAAACATTGCTTGGGAGTTATGTTTGTACCGAGAAACCTGGTGAATTTAGGTGGCAACATGGAACACTTATCCAGGTTTGTTTATTACATATTTGATTTCCTTTATGATGTGCTTGTCTGTAGACCTGTTAGATTCCAGCCCTTGTGATTGAGTATGCAGTATGAGCTATCTTCCATTCACCGTGACCGAGACAGTTCTCTTTCCACAGGCTGTTTTGGGTGGGTATTGGGTTGTATTTGAGGACATCGACAAAGCCCCAGCTGATGTGCAATCTATCTTGTTGCCTCTATTAGAAGGTGCAAGTTCTTTTGTTACTGGTCATGGAGAGGTAACCATGTAACTCAATCTATTTAGTTTTAGTTTTTTCTTTTTGCTTTGATCATTTTAGTAATAACTAAGGATCGCTTTCTTTCAGGAAATACACGTGTCAGCAAATTTTAGATTATTCTCTACCATTTCTACATCTAAGAGTGATGTATCTCGATCAGCCGAAGGTTTGTAGAATTTATCTCTGGTTCAGCTTCATTGAAGGCTGCTCTTATGTTGTTTTAATTATAGGTTCTGCAGGAATTATGTGTTGTACTTGTTGTGGTTGAAATGGAACTTATCCCGTCTTTTTCCTGTTTGAAGGGGGGAATGTGCTTAGCGTTTTTTGGAGAAGGGTGATGATTGACCCCCCAAATACAGATGACTTGAAAAACATACTGAATGCGTGGTATCCTGTTTTAGAGCCTCTATCTGGAAAGATCTTGCGTGGGTGTTAACTTTTCTTGGCTTATCTTATTTGAACTTTGAATTGCCTTAGCTAGCCAATGATGGTATTCACTCTGTTCTGTTTTTGTGCCCATTTGTAGAAACATTTGAGCGAGTCAACTCTGCCACTGTCCTTCAATCTTTTGGTTTTCTATCAAGAAATTCTGCTTCCTCCAGTTCCCTTTCCAGGTTCTCAACAAGGTATTATGTCTTCCGTCACATTGGCTCCAGTAGATATGGTCACCCAGGTCCTTACGCTAATAGAAAAATTCATGTGTGGTAATGCAGGGATCTACTCAAGTGGTGCAAACGAATTTCAGGGTTAATTTCTAACTTTAATGGAGATAGGTCAACTGAGTGGCACTTTATTTACCTGGAGGTCTGATCTTGTCATTTAATGTCCTGCACTTTGTTTTCTGTCTGCTGATTCATTTACAGATGTTGGAAGTTTATTTAATTTTCTTATAATGTCTACTTTCAGGCTGTAGACATATTTGCAGCCTTTTCAGCATCTGTCGAGAAGCGGCTTGCTGTGATGAAAGAAATAGCCGATGTGTGGGGAGTTCCCCACTCTGAAGTTGCCATATTCCATCCTTTCAGACCTGAGATTCAGGTGACTATATCTTGATAATATAAAGAACTCAGCTACTTATATGCCTTGACTTATATTTATTTGTGTACCTCAGGTTCTTTCTACAGAGCTAAGGGTTGGTCGAGTTACCCTTGAACAACACAATACTACGGTTGGTGGGAGCATTTGTTTTAGCCTAGTTGAGTTTGTATCCTTCTGTTTGTTGATATAAAATTATACTGTTACAGGATCGCTTTCATGGAAAACTTGTCGCGATGCGTAGTTCTCTGTATGTACTTGAGAGGATAACTTGTTCTGTTAAGAACAATGAGTCTGTTCTTTTGGTTGGTGAAACTGGAACAGGGAAAACTACTCTTGTGCAAAATCTGGCCATGATGCTTGGTCAGAAACTGACTGTTGTGGTACGTACATATCTTTCTTCCTTCGATATAGTTTTCTCCTTTGGCCTCTTCATATCTAAGATCTTACGGGAGCTGCTATTGGCTTACAGAACTTGAGTCAGCAAAGTGACGTTGCTGATTTACTAGGAGGATTTAGGCCCATGGATCCACAGTCTATTTGTGTTCCCCTCTACAAGGAGTTTGAGAACCTGTTTTCCAGGACCTTTTCTGTGAAGGTATGTGCTATATGGAATTATGATTTTCCTGTGATGTCCTTTTGCCTTCGTGATCTTGAGTAACTCGTTTTTGGATGCTGGCTCGCAGGAAAATGGTAAAATCTTTGCCTATTTACAAAAGATCCTGAGCCAAAAGAATTGGGGAAAGTTATTGAGTCGGTTGAAGAAGTATGTTGAGGATGTCTATAAAAAGGTACCAATAGAAAGCTTTGGGTCTGGGAAGAAGCGAAAGCAACATTCAGACAGAGAAATAATTCGCGAGGACTGGGATAATTTTGCTAAGAAAATTGCAACTGCTTACGGGCAAGTGGGAGATTCATCTGGTATGATATTTTCTTTCATAGAAGGAGCCTTCGTTAATGCTCTTAGAAACGGGGAGTGGATTTTGCTCGATGAGGTGAATTTAGCACCCCCTGAGACTTTGCAGAGAGTCATTGGTGTTCTAGAGGGAGAATACGGTTCACTGTGTTTGGCTGAAAAAGGAGACATTGCAGATATACCTCGACACACTAACTTTCGCATGTTTGCCTGTATGAATCCTGCAACTGATGCCGGGAAGAGGGACTTGCCATACTCTCTGAGGAGTAGATTTACAGAGTACTTCGTTGATGATGTGTTGGACCGAGAAGACCTGAAATTATTTATAAACAAATATCTTTTGGAAAGAGAAGCAAATAGTGAGTTAGAAAGCCGGATCATTGATTTCTATGGATCTGCCAAAACGAACTCAGAGGATAGGCTGCAGGATGGTGCCAACCAAAAGCCTCAATACAGTTTGCGGTCGTTGTACCGCGCACTGGAATATACCAGAGAAGCAAGCAAACAGTTTGGCTTTCAGAAAGCGTTGTATGATGGATTTTCTATGTTCTTCCTGACTTTATTGGACAAACCCAGTGCTGAAATCATGGAAAAATTGCTCACTAGTAAGTTGCTTGGTGGAAAGAAACCTTTAGATGTACCTTTTTGCTCGTACTTAAATGACTTGCATTCTGGAGAATCCATGGCAAATTATGTGCTCACAAAGGGTGTTGAGAAGCAGCTTGAGAATTTAGCACGTGCAGTTTTTATTAAAAGATACCCTGTCCTCTTACAAGGGCCAACATCTAGTGGAAAGACGAGCCTTGTTCAGTATCTTGCCACCAGAACAGGGCATAAATTTGTGCGCATAAATAACCATGAGCATACAGATTTACAGGAATATTTAGGGTCTTACATATCTGATGCTCATGGAAAGCTCGTTTTTCATGAAGGCGTATTGGTTAAGGCAGTCCGGGAAGGTCATTGGATTGTTTTGGATGAGCTTAACCTCGCCCCATCTGATGTACTGGAGGCGTTGAACCGTCTGCTAGATGATAACAGGGAACTTTTTGTTCCTGAATTGCGGGAAGCAATTAGGGCACATCCAAATTTCATGCTTTTTGCCACTCAGAATCCGCCTACTTTCTATGGTGGCCGTAAAATGCTTTCTCGTGCTTTTCGTAATCGTTTTGTGGAGGTTCATGTGGATGAAATTCCAGATCATGAGATGAGCACAATTATTGAGAAGCGGTGCTGTGTCCCTGGGAGCCGTGCTGGACTCATGGTTGAGGTCATGAAGGAGCTGCAGATGCGCAGGCAGAGTAGCAAGGTCTTTGCTGGGAAGCATGGATTTATAACTCCAAGAGATTTGTTTCGCTGGGCTAGTCGCTTGCGAACGTTTTCAGATTCTAAGGAAGTAATGGCAGAGCATGGTTATTACCTTTTGGCGGACAGGTTGCGTAATGAGTCCGAGAGGGTTGTGGTTCGGGAAGTACTGAAGAAAGTTATTAAAATTGAAATTCATGAGGAGAACTTGTACAAGGTAACCTTGAATCTCACTTTTTTGCAATCTCGAGATGCTTCCACCAAATTGTCATTAAAGTAACAGTGTGTTAAGTAATTCTAGGTCCCTCTTATAACTGGACTGGCATATGTTTCAAATTTGTCCAAAATAGGCTTGACCTTTGTTGTCTGGCATGTATGCAATGAATGCCTTGAATATTTGCTGGTGTTTTAGTTTCATGGTAGCAATTCAGCTTGCTAGAGGCCGTACAGTTCATATGGTTTTTATGACATTCTTCTGACTGGAGCCTGTGAATGCAGCTACAAATTTCTTTCAGTTTGCTTATATTTTGTATCATTCTTCTCCTTTTGCTGTTTGATTCTTGTCCATCATTACCCAATATGACAATAATTGTGCTTGCTGTATGCTGCATTTTAAATCTCACTACGGACTTCTTAATGTCTGCGTGAACTTTGGTTTTTACTTGCTTAATTTTCTGTGCACTGTTCAGGGATCAGCGGGAAGTCATTCAACTTCAGGCTTCCAGAGTCTAGGAGAGTATGTACTTCTTAGATATCTTTTCTGCTCACGTTTTTCCTGTGAAGTTTCACACTGTTTCTGTGGCGTATCCTACTTCCTCAAGCTGATCTTTCTTCTTCGCATTTTTTCATATTGTTTTGTTCAGTGTCATCTTGACTGCAAGCATGAGGAGATTGTTTTTTCTTGTTGACTGCTGCTACAAGCTGCGAGAGCCTGTCCTGCTAGTTGGTGAAACTGGTGGTGGAAAGACAACTGTCTGTCAGCTACTAAGTCGTACTCTGGGGTCAAAATTGCATATCTTGAACTGTCACCAATACACGGAAACTTCTGATTTCCTTGGGGTTTGTGTCCTTTGCTCTAGTTTCTGTGTTCCGCTTTTCTTTTTTTGAATTACCTGTTTAAATGTCGTAAGGCTACTCATCAAGTAGTAATTGACGCGTTGAACTGGCTTAACAGGGTTTTTTCCCCATTCGAGAGAGGTCAAGGTTGGCTGCAGATTTCAAGGATACAGTAGAAAAATTGCTTATGACAGAGGCTTTCGCTCATTGCCCTAAAGACTTGGTAAGGAACCATTGACATTTTCTGGTGGGAGATCTTAAACTTCTCAATGAACATATAACTCCTTACATGTTCCTATGGTGCAGGGCATTTCTTCCGACATTCGCCAAGGGTCTTCAAGCATTGCTTCTGTTGATGAGATAATCCGTAACTATAGACAAGGCCAGTTCTCAGTCACTAACGTTACTGCTGAAGACCTTGATACCCTCGAGGGGATGAAATGGGATCTCAGTGAGCTGCATAAAAAATGGCAGACTATATTTATGTGGCAAGATGGTCCCCTTGTTGAGGCAATGAAGGCAGGAGATCTGTTTCTTATTGATGAAATATCATTGGCAGATGACAGTGTACTGGAAAGATTGAATAGTGTGCTAGAGCCAGAAAGAGAACTGGTTGGTATTATTAACATTTAATTGTGGAACATGTTCTTTATTGTACGTCATATAACTGCTGTTACTCTGTGCTAATCGTCCTTACCCATCATTCTTGTGTTGTGCTTGTACTTTTAAATTTTTATATTTACTAGTTAAAGGAAGTTTTAGGTCAGAGAATCATATTACTATTAAGTGTTTTATTAGAATATTGGATTAATTTTGTTGTCTCTATTGGATAGACGATATATGCATTGCTTCCAGATTAACTTTTCTGGCCTAGATCTGATGTCATATTGGGGTATGTGTTGCTGAAAACGTTTGTGATGTGTAAACTTATAGGAATTTTATCTTTGCAGTCACTGGCAGAGAAGGGAGGGTCTGAAATGGAAAAAATTACTGCTCATCCCAACTTTTTTGTGCTTGCTACTATGAATCCTGGTGGTGACTATGGTAAGAAAGAGTTATCTCCAGCTCTTCGAAACAGGTTTACAGAGATTTGGGTCCCTCCTGTTGGTGATTTGCATGAACTTAAAGACATTGCATCGAACAGGTACATTATCATTGTCAGTGATGGTTTAACTTGAAGATTAAATGGTTCTCTTTTTTATGTTTAATTTAAACTTGTGCTTTCAGATTCAACCACCTCGACCTCGCATACATTCTGGATGTTATCGTAAAGTTCTGGGATGTAAGTTTACTATGTTTTCTGAGGTTTCCATAATGCAGTGGACAATCTTCTTAACTTCACTGTGTTTGTTGCAGTGGTTCAACAAGTTACAGACAGGGAGAATACTTACTGTGCGGGATCTTTTATCCTGGGTTGAATTCATTAATGTTACTAGAAGAAGTCTGGGACCACAATATGCGTTAGTACACGGGCTTTTCCTTGTTCTGCTTGATGGTTTACGTCTAGGTAATTATTTATTCTCATCATTGGACATTGCATCTTATCTTGCTACACTTTGTTCTGCTTGCCTGCTTTCATGGAAAGGGAAAAAAATTTGACTTCAGATATCAACATAATTTTCACATCACTTCCTATTGACAGCATTCAGAATCCTCCGCGAGATCCAATTGTCTTACTGGCAATCGGTTGAACGTCCTTTTCTTGAGGCTTGTGTGCTGATGCACATTTAATTGATGTCATCAGAGGTCTTTACTGTTAACCGGCGAGAAAACTTTTGTACTCTTTTGTATGCAATGCAGCTCTGGTCTAGTCATGCCTTGTCTAATACTTGGACGACAGATTCAAAGTGGATGGCACTAGTTAATATTACATTTTACTATCCAAGTTACAACTACTATTCTGCTTCTCTTTGCCTGTTCATTTGCACTAGCATGTCGCTTTCCCATTATATGTTAACTTGTTTTAGGTACTCCTTCCTTTTGTTACTTGTTTGACGTTCTGAGCTGAGTTTATTATTGTCCTTCAGGAACAGGGATTTCTTTACCTGATGCCAGAGTCTTAAGAGAGAGATGTATATCCTTTATCCAAGAACAACCCGAGGTAAATTTTATTCATCTATATGCTTCTGGTTCCATTTTGCTAATTGAAGTTGTAGAAGGGTTGTTTAGGCTAAACAGGATAATGAACCAACTTCCTTTGTGCACCATATACATGATTTATGTAGGCTATTTATGCAAAGTTAATATTGGAAGTTAGATCTGATTGTCGAAGTGATATTTTTATATTGTGCACCATGTTCAGTTGTTAACTTGTAAGATTCTGTAATGTCTCATTGACACTGCCTTCCCTACCAAGTTGCTTACAATTCTATGCTGTTGATGTCGTAGCTCCGTGGTGTTCCAAATTTGTCTCTTATGGATTATGGATGGAGTGATCAAATGGACATTTCATGCATTGAAGATAATCAGCCTGAAAATACATTTGGGATCAGTCCGTTTTATATTGAACAAGGTAATGTGGAATATGTTTGCTTGTTCTAATTTGCCTCCGCCATTAAAACAAAATTTTAATTTGCCTCCGCCATTAAAACAAAATTTTAGAACTGCATGAACTTCAAGTAGATCATGTGTGTTTGAGCTCCATGTTGTGTGTTTTCTCAGGTGACCAGTGCTGTGAGTCTCAAGGTTTTGAATTCCTAGCTCCTACAACACGTAGAAATGCCATGCGCGTATTGAGGGCTATGCAACTTCCAAAGCCCGGTATGTTTTCTTGTGCATATTTTACTCTTACGATCCCTAACTATCAATCTGCAGAAGGAATTTCATAACTTCAGGTAAGGGCAGTTCTGTACTGCCTTGCTTTGTAAATGCTGTGTTTATGCTTTATGTTCGCATTGCTTGTGTAGTTCTACTGGAAGGTAGCCCTGGTGTTGGTAAAACAAGCTTGATTACTGCGTTGGGAAAATATTCTGGGCATAAAGTTGTACGCATAAACTTATCTGAGCAGGTTTGTCATTTAGAATGTGTTCTTCTTCATATGGCTCCTTCTGCCTTCCAAAACTTCCCTTGTAATATTCTACCACTCATAAGCCTTACTCTGCCATAAATGGTTATCTTAAAATATATTAAAAGGGTTTGAGAAAATCACCCTATCCACGTCAGCCTTGGAGAGCTCTCCTTAATTTTCGGAATTAGGGTTGTTTTTTCTCTCTTTTTTTTTATTTCCCGTGTTTTTTTATTAAGACGCGGTTACCACCAATAATAATTAAATTATTGTTAAACAACGTGACGCTTCTATTATTCAAACTAAAACATTTTAATTAGGATTTTTTCCTTTTTGCTAAGAAACGGTTACCACCAATAATTCTTTTGTTAACTAAGGTGGCTCTTATATTATTATTTTTAATAACCCTTCTATTATTCAATTCAAACTAAAACGTTTGCAGTTTTTTTTATTTTGTAATTTTCCCTGCCTTCTGCTAAGAACAGTTACCCGCTATTATTTTTTAATCAAGTTTATCCTTTTAATCTTCACAGTTTAATTAATGAATTTAAAAAATAAATTGGAGAATCAGATGTTCGTCTACAAATCTTTTGGGAACGTGTGGCTTTATTAATTAGGCTTGGTTCATCTCCAAATCTTTTGGGAACGTGTGGCTTTATTAATTAGGCTTTCCATGATAAATTTTGAAGATGGCTTCTTAAGCCATTTTTAACCCGATTTTTGCTTTCATGTTTAATATTATCTTTTTAATAAGAATTTTATATTAATAATAACATTTATACAATATATAATTTTATTCTATAAATTTTATAGATTTCAAATACGACATAAAATATTATAATTTTGATTTAGACTCAATAAGCCTCTTTAAAATGTACATACAAGTAAGAAAGACGAGAAAATTTCATTCTTGACTTCAAGTGAATAAATGTTTGAAACATTTTTAATTCATGATCACATATATTTATAGCTTTAATTGTAAAAATATAAATACTACCTGCCCAAAGGGCAGGGTCTATGCTAGTTTTCTGTATGGTATTTTATGATTTTGTGTGTTCTTTTGTCTGTGTTCTCTGAATGTGCAGACTGACCTCATGGACCTATTGGGTTCTGACTTGCCTGTTGAGAGTGATGATGGGATGAAATTTGCATGGTCTGATGGAATCTTGTTACAGGTAAGCCTTCCTATTTGAGGGCCTGTTCTGTTGACCTTCGATAAGCTATAAGTTCACTTTGCTGTGGTGGGGCAATTAAGTTCTGCTCACTTACTTTTTACTTGTCCTTGCTCAGGCATTGAAGGATGGTTCTTGGGTTCTGCTGGACGAGCTCAATCTGGCTCCGCAGTCTGTCCTAGAGGTACTTGTATTAGATTTAAAGACAACTATCCTTTGTATGCTCTTTCGTTCTAATTATTGGTGTTCTATTTTTATCAGGGCTTGAATGCTATCCTTGATCATCGTGCTGAGGTGTTCATTCCGGAGCTTGGACTTACCTTCAAGTGTCCACCGTCGTTTAAAGTTTTCGCATGTCAGAACCCTTTCTACCAAGGAGGTGGCAGAAAAGGCCTTCCGAGGTCCTTTTTGAATCGATTCACTAAGGTATGTTTATCATACGATAAAGGCCATCTTACTTATCCTGCTTTGGGTAATTGGAGTTGCAATCTGGATCAGAAATTGATCACCAGTCTGTTTATTCCAGGTGTATATAGACGAGCTAGTTGAAGCTGACTACCATTACATCTGTAGTTCACTGTATCCTTCCATTCCTGGACCTTTGCTTTCAAAGTTAATCACTTTCAACAGAAGGTTGCATGAGGACACCATGTTACATCACAAGTTTGGACAGGATGGTTCCCCTTGGGAGTTCAACCTGCGTGATGTACTTCGTTCATGCCAGATAATTGAAGGTTTGTTTAACCCTCATTTCATATGATTTTGTATTTTATCTCTTTGTCCTACTAATTTTTTTATCCTTGAACATGTATTTCAACCTCAGGTGCCTCAGAGAGGTCAAAAGTTGATTGCTTTGTCAACATCGTCTATGTGCAGAGAATGCGTACAGCAGCTGACCGTATTGAGGTCCAAAGGCTGTACGAAGAGGTTTTTGGAGTTAAGCCATCCATAAATCCTTACCCAAGAGTGCAGCTGAGTCCAGAACATGTTAGAGTTGGTTACACAGTCATTCAAAGGAATGGCTGTTCTGCCTTAAAATCCCCAAACAGTGAGCTGAAACTTTTACCTAGCATTCGTCATTGCATGGAAGCTGTTGTTAGCTGTGTTAAGCATCAGTGGTTGTGCATCTTGATTGGTCCGCCATCCTCTGGGAAGACATCCTTGATTAGGCTACTTGCTCAGCTGAGTGGCAACAAGCTGAATGAATTGAATTTGTCAACTGCTACTGATATTTCTGAGCTACTTGGATCCTTTGAGCAATACAATGCTTTCCGCAATCTAAGATTGGTGTTTGCTCAAGTTGAGCATTATGTCACTGAGTACTGCAGTTTGAAGCTGGATGAGCCGAAGACCGAGTTCATCACCAGGAGAAGTGAGATAATGGCCAAATGGCTTACTCTCTCATCGAGCATGGATTTTGTGTCCTTGTCAACTTCCACCTTCATGTGTATCGAGAACTGGGATAGCATTGCTAAATCGTTGAACATGGTGATTGAGATTGTTGCATTGTTAATGTTGGATTTATCAAACAATCTTCTGCCCGTTTCTTGGACATCCAAAGAACTAGACAAAATTCTGAAGTCGATTTCAAAGTTTCAAGAACATCATCATGGGAAGCCCTCTGCCAAGTTCGAGTGGGTTACGGGATTGCTTGTGAAGGCAATAGAGAACGGGGAATGGGTTGTTTTGGAGAATGCAAACCTTTGTAATCCGACGGTACCTCTCCTGCTCATGAATTTTGTTTTTCTCTCTTCTCATACTCTTCAAATATTTTCTGTAACTAGCATGCATTGTCTCGTTGATCTGCATAAAATTTTCTTGCATGCTTCAGGTACTTGACAGAATCAATTCTTTGGTGGAGCCAAGTGGGTCTATAACTGTCAATGAGTGTGGACTTGTTGATGGAAGCCCTCTCATTCTTCGCCCGCACCCCAATTTTCGGATATTTCTCACTGTTAATCCGACCAGTGGTGAAGTATCCCGGGCAATGCGAAATAGAGGAGTTGAAATATATATGATGCAGCCATATTGGCTGCTTGATGAGGCAGAGGGATACAATCATGCCGAGTATGAACTAAAGGATGTTGAGCGACATCTTGTTCTATCTGGTATTCCTGGTGTCAGATTAGTTGAATCAATGGCTAAAGCTCATGTTTATGCTAGAAGGCAAGCTTTGAGCCATGGTCTGGAAATTTCTTATCTTGAGCTTGCACGCTGGGTTCAGCTGTACCAGAAGCTTCTCACAAGTGGAAACCATAATTTGTGGAGTCTCCAGATCAGTTGGGAACACACATATCTCTCATCCCTTGGGGAGGCTGTGGGACGTGACATTATCAGCCATGGGAAAGATATTTATTTATCAGAATCGGTACTGAAGTATGTTTTCTCTCTTCACTCTTCTCTGCAATTACCTGGTGGTTGGCCGGCACCTTTGAGAACCTTGGATTTTGTTTTGCACTCTGAAATGGCTACTGTTAAGCAGAACTGCATGTATTTGGAGACTCTGATCTTGCAATATGTAGGCTGGTCCTCACATAGGCATCCGATGAAAAGTCTTTTAACTCTGCCAAGTAGTGATGTGGCCTTCCTGATGAATGAGCAGCTGATTTGTAAACTTATGTTTCCTGAGACTCCTGAGCAGATGATTCCCAAGTCCTATGTTGACAAACTGGTTGATGTAAAGATGAAGAGACAAGTTTATTATGCTGCCAACTGGACTCTTGAACAGGCTACCTTGAAGGATTACAAGCTGTATCTTCTGCACCTTAGCTGGCTTAGCTCTAAAGTGAAACCTTTTAGCCTGTTCATTAGTTCATTACTGGAGTTACTTGAGAAGGAATTCAAACATCCTATTTGGGAGTGCATTTTCAATTCTCACCGCAGACTAGCCACTCATCGTAACAGAGATCTGTCTTTACAATCAAAACCATTGCTTTCTCTCGATTTTTCTGATGTTTCTGCATCAGATGGTGGGTTGAATGAACATGTTCTGCATAATGCTGTTAACTTGACAGGTCTCCTGAGGCAGTCACACCAGCAGTGGGATTCGCAGAACAGACATCTGTTTGTTAATGAAGCTCATTGTTTCAAACCAGTTCTTGAGTCTCTTCAACAGCTAGAAGAAGAAGTGCTTGAGAGACTTGTTGAATCTGAATTCTATGAACTACTGCGAACATTGTATTCAGACCTTATTGATCACCATGTTGCATTTTGGGAGGCTTTTATGTCTTCAAAAGTTGAGGAATTGTTGATCTCCTGGCAATGGCTAGTGAAGGATATATCCAACTTGCGAAATTTCTTCCCTAGGATAGCAGAAAATGTTTTGCTGGTATGTTAACTTTCACTTATATATTTCCCTCTTATCATGTTCATTGAAGCGAACTCAGATTCATCTGCTTGCTGCAGATTGCTAGCAGGAATCTTGATAGGTCTTTCCATCAGCAGTCAGAGCAGTCTCTGTTATGGGTTAATGGGGGTCATCCCATTTTACCATCTTCAGCTACTTTGTATGACAAACAACAAAAGCTATTCGATCTCTGTCAAACCATTTGGCCCACAAATATAAATCCATTCCAGCGTGGTATGGCCTGTTCATACTTGCTTGTAGATTTTCCTTCTGTCTTCTCTCTATTAATTTCTTCTGATCATGTTGCAGAAAACGACCATCTTGTTGAAGTATTAGCTTCTACGATTGCTGAGCTTCGTTCCCTTGGTCTGCAAGGTAATATTTTCTGGTGTTTATGTGCTTCCCACTTTTTGAAATTTACCTCTGCTGCCACGTATCTTTTGTAGTAGCAGACGTTGCATTTTATTCTGTTGACCACTGGTTCTGAAGGTTTCTCCGCTGACATCTCCAGTTGTGCGAGTGGTTTGTAGACCATTGCAAACACCACCCTTTCCCTGATGACTAATGTCACTCCAATATCTTAGATACATTCAGCTGCCTGGTTTACTGATTTGTGAACAACAAAAACTTTTTGGGGATTGTCAACCTGCTCTTATGTGCATACAAGCAGTACACTAGGGGTCGCAGAAAGCGGTTGTTGATATCATTAAAATTACCATATCTATTGTCATCCTTCAGATATACAGTCTCTACTCTTACATTATGTACTTGCATTCAGAGGACACTGATAATTTTCACCTTAATTGCAAAGTCATTTCCTTTTGGAAAGCTTGTGTTGTGTCCTCAACAATCAGTTCTTTTATTTCAGGCATATGCATGTCTCTGTATATAGCAAACAAAAATGATGAGGACGGCACAGATATCGTTGGGCAGTTGGATGAGATGAATCAGGTTCACTGTACTTACTATAGATGATAGAATTGTTTGCTTTCTTTGTACTTTTTTACTCATTGTTTGTTGGGTTGGCAGGTACTTCGCAAGCGGTACTTGTTTGAAAAGAAAAAGTTGGAGGTGAAAGTCCAGGCGAGTGATAATGCGACTGCTGACGGGAGTCCAACTTATTGTTGTGTGATTCGCCCTGAACTCTTGTGGCTGCAAACGGGTCTTGTTGGTTGGCAAGAGACAATTCCTATCGTTGACAATGCAAGTTTTTTCCTTGACATGGAGATATTGGAAAAGCTTTCACTTCTGATTCTGAATAATCCCAGAGCATTGCAACTGGTAGGGGCTTGTAGATGACATTCATCTTAACATTGGCCACCCTATTTCTGTTCTTCATCCTCCTATTGTTGGTTGAACTGCTTTATTCTTTTTATGTTGGAAAAAGAAAAGATGAGGTGCCAGGTTGATTGTTATGGTCCTTGTTATGACAGGAGTTGGCTTCAGTGACTTCACTGCTGGAGCATGCCTTAAAATACTCCAGGATTTCGGGAAGACCTCCACAGAATTTCATACCACACCAGAAAATACTGTGGATGTTTGATGCTTGGACATCCGTTCATGAAGGTTTGTGACATGTGATGTTTTGTGTGTGTGTGTGTGTGTTTGGTTTTGTTGTGCTGACAACTGTGAATTTTTTGCCTAGCAGTAAATTCACGAATTACCAGCTATGTTCTTGAAATGTGGTTCTGGTGGCATTCTTCCTTGTGGAACCACTACCCTCCTTTTATTCAGGTATGCATGGAATTGGTCTAGATACTATCACACAGAAGATGGTAAGGCTCAAATATGTGTATTTATGCCCACTCTTTTCTGCAGGAGTTCTCGAAGTTTGATGACTATGATCTTCCACTTCCACATATGCTTCTTCAGCCGATTAAGATAGCAACTGTTGCACAGATTCTGTGAGTGCAATTATATCTAGGAAGTTCGACAACCTTGACTATGTCATTATAAACCTTCACGAAGGCACATAACTTTTGCTTGTTTTTTATTTCTGAATGAGAGAAAAACTGGTGTGGCATAGATTGTGCAATTGTTTAGATAAACAGAATGCTTGTTTCCTGTCATATGATAGTTCCCTAGGAAAATACGACAGCTATCCTTAACGTGGAGACAGAGCATATTCTACCTAGGTGGTCTATGCTCTTTCAGTCTGTGTGTCTTGGTTTTTATCTTTTAAGAGTTTTATAACAAGCATATAAAATGTAGCATTTATGTTAGTCTTGTCTTTTCACACTCGGCCGAGTAGTTATGTCGACATTGTCTCTTTTTCAATTCAAAATCTGTAATCAGGAGGGGCAAGGGTACTGTTAAGGATTATTTTGCACACTGCTTGAAGCTTGAAGCTGCTTTGTGTTATCTATGGCAAAGTCCCCAAATAGGATCCGGTGTTTCTGGATTTCTGTTGTCTGCTGCGAGTTCCCTCTTCCAACAGGTATTTTGGTACCATAAGTCTGCCAATTCACTGTTTCTCGCGTTATCAAGCAATGTATATGTAGCTATACTGTTTCTCGAGTTCTCTAACAGCATATTTCTCTTATGATGTTTCACTAGATCATCCATGCACATGAGGAGACGTTTGATTCTGATACTTTTGCTGCAATTGCGAGAATGTTTTCCACTCTCCAGAAGAATATTGTAAAGGTATGCTTCTTGTAAGTACTACGGCCCTAATGGTAATTATTTTGAAGCCGTACTGACTGTGCTTAAATTCTATTGGTGCAGCAAACTGACCTAGAACAGCTGAGCTCCCTTGTTATGACATCGAAACATCGAAAATTGACGTCCCTGCATTTCCTGATTGAATCAGTGCTCAAAGATCTCTATCTTCATCGTTCATCAACTGGTAATTTTGCCTGCTGGTCATACCCACTCTATGATTGTTTTGTGCCAGCTGGATTTTACTTTCTTGCTCATGTTTGCTTTGACTTAATTTTATCTGTAGTTGCAAACATGAACGTTGGGTACACTTGGTTGAGGATCGGGCTGTTGCGGTTCAATCTCTTGATCAGCACTGATGACTTGGATCCTATGATGGAATATTCATACAAGTTTGCGCTGCTAGAAGATAAGATCTCATCACTTGAAGTCGAAATCAAGGTTGGGAATTTGATGGTTTTCTTTGTCTATTGTAATCACTGTTTTCCTTTTTGCGGTTTTAAAATATTCGCTGCTGAGTTTCAACGAAGTATATTTCCTGCCTAGTTTGTGTTGTTAATTGTTTGTTCCTGTCTTGCATTGCTTGCCTGATTATCAACTCCTATGGGTATCCAAATTCCTTTACTTCATGAAGCTCTCGTGGATGTATGTAAACCATAACTGGTATCTCTTGTTGTAGGTGCGACAAGAATGTGACTACTTATCAGGATGGGCTCAGTCAAGAGAGGCTCATGAAAACAGAAAGGGGGAATTGGAAAAGCTTAAACTTGAGCATAAAGTGCTTCAAAGCAAGGTCGGAAAGCTTATTTTCTAATCTTTATTTGAACCAATAAGTGTGTGTGTGTGATCTTATTGCTTCTCGTTCTAACTTACCATTTGTATTGTGGTCAGATTGTGTTCCGCAGCAATCCCTTAAAATTTAAGGCATTTAGGAAAGAATGCAAGGATTTCAATAAATCTGTGATGGCAGTGATGGATTTTACAAGCAATATTGATTCTAGAGAGTCGGAACAAGTTATTCTTCAAGTGTGCAACTGGCAGGTACGTTGGTACCGAGTGTGGAAAATTGTATCTAGGTCAGCTTTACTATTATCTTAATGCTGGTTCTCTTTTATCCTACAGAAAACAGCAAAGTCTTTTATTGAGCGGCTGTCAGATGAATATAAAGAGTACATCGACCTAGCTCAACCAGTTCAGGTGGCACTATATGAAATGAAATTGGGCCTGTCATTAGTTTCTTCAGCTGCCTTGAGTAAAGACTTACTGCGCAAGATCAATGAGGATAATCTGGAACTCCTTTTGGTACTAATGTGCTCTTATATTTTTGATCGTAAAATTAACAATTATTTTCATCTAGACTTTGTCTGCAACCTTATCACCAGTTACTTATCTATACTACAGGATTCAATTTATTCATTTCTGAAATTTCCTCGAAGAGATGGTCTGGAGTCAATTTCTTCTATTGATCTCGGTATTCCTACAATTTCCTGGGACTTGAGAATAGATTTGCTGGAAAAACTTGCTTCCATCTCAAGGGATGTTGATGGTGGGAGAGTGGTATTTATTTGCCGACGACACTGTTTCTTTTTATTGTTATTTCTCTTTGTTGTGCTACTGTTAACATGGTCTCAACTAATGAAGGCATCTAATTTTCTCTTGAATTAATTCAGGTTGCCGATTGAACTTAATGTTGTGTGCTCATGCATTAAATGCTTGTTGAATTGATAACAGGTCTCTGTATTGCAACGCAAAGCTGCAATTTATCATAATGTTCTTCTGCGTGTGGTACACCTCCTAGCCGTGAGCCAAAGGATTGATGATGCTTCTTTCAAGGTGAGATGTTTCTTGGAGCAATTAAACAGAAATGAGGTTTTGGTCTGGATGATAGTCATTTAACACGCGTATCCGCATCAGATGTTGGACAAATTGTTCAGGGGCTTTGCTATTATGTGGATGGATATGAAAGCTGAAGTCCAGGATAAAGAAGGGCTCAATGCTCAACAATACAAGTTCAAGCCCCGTGCGTTTGAGATCCAGAATGTTATTGATGCTGATGTGTCAATGCTAGCAAAATATTTCTCAAATGATAGCTTCTCGGAATTAAAGGAGCTGCTTTCTGAAGAAGATGAATCTTCGGAAAAGGTGATTTCATGTATAAATTGTTTCTTGCTTGTAAATTACACACCTCCCTCTCTCTTCATCATCCTTTTTGCTTTTTCCTCTTGATTTTATTTAAATTCTTTGTCAACCCAGATACATACTAGCGAGGACCATGGAAGTTTGGAGGAAGAGTGGAACCTCATGCAGGCGCCTGTCCTTGACAGCATGATCCATTTCCATAACCAACTATTTGGATCTGTTGACCTTATTAGTTGTGTAAGTTAGACTATACTCTTTTATTTCTGGTTTTGAGTCCTCAACCATTTCATGCTATGTTATTGATGCTGTAGAAGTATTTCAGCTGCACGAGGTTTGAACCTTGAGGGTGATTTTTTAAATACCAATAAAGGGAATACTTATATTATATTAAGTTGAGTTGAGCACTCAAAAGTAGGATCATGATAGATCTTTGATTGTAGAACATGTTTCTAAAACAGAGTGAAAGGGGGTTAGTATGTATCACGGGCACGTACCCAAGAAAAATCTTTTCGTGTTTTATTTGTCTGAAGTCCTATCATGCAAGGTTTCTTATCGTTAGCATCGCGTGTGTTTGAACACGCCCATGCTCATATGATGATGATAGCACTTCTTAATTGTTTTTACTAATAATTGCTTGATTTTCAGTTAGGGACTTTCCACATATCAGATACGGATAAATGCACTTCATTCATCAACTCTTACGATCTGGGAGCAAGCATGATTAGAGGTAATTTGCTGCTTTATTTACTTCCTTATTGATGCATGTTTTCGATATCACATCTAACAGACTTTTATTTCATAATCTCCAGGCTTGGGAGGTTTGTTTAGTTCCTCCCTGGATGCTAAACTTATTCCAGAACATATGTTTCGCCTTTGTTTGGATCGTGAAAGCAAGTGCCCGTCCATTCGTAGAACGTCTAGCAAGTACAAATATTACAAGGTTCTCTGAATTCTGTTTTTATATTCACTTCTGACAAATTTAGATCTCGTTTCCTTGGATGTTATCAGCACTCTTGTTATCATATGTCTTTTCTTTATTGATATTTATTAGACTTCGTATGTATGACTCATCTCAACTGTATCACTTGACTGGTCCAGGATTCAAATGCTCCTAATCTAGCTAAAATGGTGAAGCTGCTGAGTGCACTTCAAGATAAAGTTGTTTCACTCCTAAATCAGTGGGAGGACCACCCTGGTCTTCAAAAAATATTGGATGCAGTTCAGTCACTGTTGGTTATTCCTATGGAAACACCGTTGGCCAAGGTAGCAGTCAACCAACACTGTGTTCCATGCAAATATGATCCTGGACACAAGCAACCATGATTGACATTGTCTTCTTCTTATGAGATTTATTCCTTATTTGCAGGCTCTTTTAGGATTACAACTACTTCTTCGTAGGGTTATTGCTTTGCAGGAGAATGGATCAAAACTTTGTCTCTCTGGTACCCAACTTAGTGAAGACTGTTCATTTTGTTTATCTCTGAAAGTCGCTGTTTAAATGAGCTGTCAATTTGTTGTGGTTAACACGTAACATTATCATATTTCTTTTGAGTGCAGATGAACTGGAACCTTTAGTTGCTTTGGCGCGCTCGTGGCAAAAGATGGAAGTTGACTCATGGGCTGTGTTGTTGGACGAGGTGCAGGAGCAGTATGATACTAATGCTGCTAAGGTAAAGAGCAGCGTTTTTTGTTTGGGATGTGTTGGTAGCTCTGAAAATCTATTTATGTTTGATTCTAATTTCATGTCTTCAAATTCTTTCTGCAGTTGTGGTTTGCCCTGTCTTCAATTTTCCACCGGAGTCATGCTGGTGAAGTTGCTGTATACGAGCAAACAACAATAGAAAGGCAGGCTTATTTCAGTTGTGTAGATTTCAGTGGTGCAGTGAACTCCAAAATGAAATGTTGACTAAGATTGTTATATATTGCAGCATCGAGAATTTCGTCCAAACTTCGAGCCTTGGAGAACTCCAAAAGCGACTCCAGTTACTATTGGCTTTCTATGGCCAAATTAGTGTTGGGAGGTGTCTAGAAGTAGACAGTTATGCAAGGTGGTTAGTCCTGCCTTTTCATTGGTTACTGTACCTTTCCATTCAAGTTTTACTTTGTAGGGTGGTTGATCACCAACTGGAATTTAGTATCTACACAATATTGAGCTCTACTTTTTTGAAGAATTTTAATCAATGGCGATGTTTTACTGCTAAGCTTTGTAATTGCACTTGATTCTAATGACTGGACTGGGTTGTGCAGCTTGTTCCAGGAGAGTAACATGAAGATCTTATATAATGCCTTTGGATACTATGTTCAATTCTTGCCAAGGTTGAGTTTTTTCGCATTTTTCATCCGGACTCATTGCAAATGTATTCCATGATATTCTTACCTGCTCTGCTTGCCTAAAATATTTGTGTTACTGGCAGAATATTGGAGCACATAGGTGCTAGTAGAAGAAATATCGAGAAGGAACTGAAAGATCTCACCGGATTATGTAGATGGGAGAAGACAGAGTTAAGCTTGTCTATTGAACAATCAAAAAGAGCGAGGCAGAAAGTGAAGAAGTTAATACAGAATTACACTGTGAGTACCAGAATTGGCCGCCTAATTACTTTTGCTTGTAGGGTCATCTTCTGTCTTTGCTATGCTCCACAGTCATTCTTATGCACTTAAAGGTTTGCCTAATTTCTTTTTTCAAATGGACAGGACATCTTGCAACAACCTTTCATGCTCTTTCTTACTCGAGAAGCGGAACAGAAAGCAAGTGCTGCTCAACCTGAGCTGAGTATAAATGATCTCAAGGAGAGTTCGGAAAAGGGTTCTGTGACATTAAATACGATAGCAGATGAGATAGGGTCCAGGATTGATCATCGGTATGTATTTGTCCGTTTCTTGTGATTCTTTGCCGTGCAATCATCAATTGGTGATCCTTCTGTTATCTTGTGTTATAAAATAGGCACACTTGGTTCAGTGATTGGAGTCAGAAGGTTGAAGCTTCACTGCACTTACTTGTTAGCATGTCTTCGGAATATAACCTTTCAATGGATGCAGGTTTTTCTATTACACTTCTATTTCCCTTGTCCCTTGGCCTTTTATCGTTTTAGCAAGATATATATATATACGGCTTCAGTGCTAGAAACCTAAGAACTTAGAAACTTCTACAGATACGTGCAGTGCTTCTTACCTTTCCGTAGAAGAAGAATGGAATGCTGTGAATCGTACACTTGAGGAGATATGTTCTGCTACTTTTAATTATGATGTCCTGTGGAAGGATATGGAAAGAACCGTAGGTAAAAGGCGGGCATTCGATGATTTACTTAAGCTTCTAGAATCCAGTGGGTTGGATAAGCACAAATTCGAGAAGGTAATTGGAAACTCCTAATGGTGGGCATTATGTTATCATTAATTTATTTGAAGCATAATTAGATCCTTCTAGTTATGATTCCTTTTGTGGTCTTGTAATTGATGCTTGTAGGTCTCCTATAAATCGGATTGGCTGTTTGTCCAGCCATCATTCGATATCAAACATTTGCTGCTGACACATAGTAGACTGCCTTCGAGAGATTCTAATCTTTCTTCCTCTATGATATTGGAAAGTTCTCCCAATGGAAGTTTGGAGATTGAGTGGAAAGTAACAAATGAGTTCTACTTTAAAGGCATTGCAGCTGTGCAGCTCCTGCGGCAGATATGTCTGAATCCTCATCAAGATATCATCCTGGAGAAGGTTGGTAGACGGATTGTATATATAAACTCAAAATAAGCAGCACTATTATGTAAGGCTAGATATAGCATTAAAAGTAATATGGTGACTATCAAATCACCTATTAAAGTATATTGGTGACTTTTACTAGTGACCATTTATTTCTCATTATTCTTAACAGTCTCATTAGTGTTAGTGTATGGCTTATTTATCCAAAAGATATTTTCCCGTAAAGGTTTGTGTTTAATCTTTGCAGGCTAGGCGGGTTGGCTCATTTCTCAATCATCTCTTAACTATCCAACATGAACAGCGTCAGGCAGCATATGATCTCTCTAAGCAATTAAAGTGCCTGCAGAAGTGTGTGTCTACAATGGAAACATTATATTTAAAATCCTTGGATGTCAATGACCAGACTAGTGTGATGTCCTCCATTCCTGAAAACCAGCGTGCCATCTGTAGTTGCATGTGGAAACAGAAGGCAAGTTGCATGAAGTGATATCTTCAAAATTGTGTCTTTTATTTCTAAAGGATTTTGGATAGTTATATGTTGTATTCTTTCACCATTTTGCAGGAACTATTGGATGCTCTGAGCTCCATGTTGATAGAGGAATCATTATTGCTTGAAACTCTGGAAACTGCTCACCTTCAATCTTGTGAAGAAGTGAAGCCTGCAGCAAATCATGTGCTTCAGGTCTTGGACAAGTTCATTCCACTGATCAAGAAGTCCAAGGTACTAAAAAGTTATCTTCTCGTGTTTCCCATCTTCTTTGAAGCATGTTGCAGGTTGGCGGTTGCATGTTGTGGGTGTCTCATGTTTTACTATCTAACAGGAAACACTAGACAAGTATCTTTTGTCCCATGGCGGGATGGTGCAAATCGTTGTGGAGGGATCATTGGATAAATATATTCTTGGTCAAGTTGGCCATATAACTGAGGCTGGGCCTTTCTATCCTTATGTTGTATCTGGACAAATGACACAATCTCTCTTCACAAATTTCCAAGTCATTAGAGAGTTTGAAAACCATCTCCTTGATCTCCGCAAGCGAGGTTTAAGTAAAACCGCAGTCATAGGGACCTTGCTTTCTCACTTTAATGGTGTCTTTGAGAAGGTATTTTCTACTTTCCTTACAGGTTACTTTGACTTGAAGTTGAATACTACTAGTTTTAGTTAGCGTATTAACAAGATGCTGGGACTTAAAACCATTATTACAGGGGAAGCTGTTGGCTGAGGAGCTTGATTGCGCACTAAAGACTAGGGACGATTCAGTGAACATATCTGAAGCGTCTACTTCTTCTGAGCTCAACACTTTCTGGCAGTCCTTCGAACGAACGCTACAGCTAGCCAACAGTGCGATGACAAAGCAACAGTCTCTAAGCGATGGACATGTTATTTCCGAAGAGTCTATTGGGAGCATTACATCATGGGAATCTTTATTTAGATCATCCGTGGAAAATCTCAATTTGCCAGATCTATGTAAAAGTCTTCTACAAACCATTTGCAACAGCGTAAGTTTTGTATCTTTGCCTCACTTGAGAGTTTGTGTTGATAATCTTGGTAGTTTGGTCTGTATCTTATTTAATGTGGTCTTTGCATAGCAAAATCTGCTTAGCCAATCTGGTGGTACTTCTCGCTTGGGACGGTGTTTTGAGCAATTACACACAATTATGGATGTGGTCTTGAGTCTTGGTGACACGTTGCTTTCAGATCTTGTGGGGATGAACAGAACTGTAAGTTTTTACTTTTCCCAGTGTCGTTTCTTGCAATTATGTACTAATAGTCGTGTTAATAGCAGTTTGTAACCCATGTTCTGCATTGTTTTATAGGTGTCCATAATGACTCGGGAATTGGCAGATGTTCTCGCTTCATTATTCTCCAAAGGCTTCCGTACCCCTTCGAAGGATGAGGTTGATGAGAATGGCGCTTCTCAAGATGTTAGTGGAACTGGCTTGGGAGAAGGTACAGGACGTAATGATGTCAGTGATGAGATAACTGACGAGGAGCAATTGCTTGGAACGAAAGAAAAGGTGCAGCCTTTTCTGTTCCTTAACTTTGACCTCATTATTTCCTTGAAATGGTTGACTAGCTTGTTGACTTTTTTCACGTATTTAATCCAAACTCTAGCAGGAGGAAGACCAAAATGGCAGTGGTGAAGTTCCCAATAAGAATGAGAAAGGGATAGAGATGGAGGAGGACTTTGCTGCGGACACATTTAGTGTCAGTGAAGACTCTGGAGAAGAAGAGGAGAATGACGACAACGAGGAAGAAAAGCTGGATTCTGCAGTTGGAGATGCTGGACCGGACAGTGAGGCGGTCGATGAGAAGCTTTGGGACAATGAGGAAGACGAAAATCCTGAGGACAAGAAGGAAAAGTACGAAGCTGGGTCATCTGTCAAGGATAAAGATATGAGCAATAGAGAACTCAGAGGCAAGGATGATTCTACAGATATTCCAAACGAGGAATCCAAAGAGCTGAATGGTGATGATCTCAATAACGAGAAAGATGATGAGGGTGATGTGGATGAATCTGGTGATGGGGAAGAGAATGTGGAGGATATGAACTTGGATAAGGATGAAGCACATGCTGATCCTACTGGGCTTAACGTTGATGATGACGTGGATCGACCTGACGAGGAGGAGATGGAGGTAGATGAGAACTCAAATGAGACAAAAGACATGAGTTCTGGTGAAGAAGAAGGTTCGGAGAATGGCGAGGAGGATAAAACAGAGAGTGGAGATGACGAGACTATGCAGGATGCAGATGCTGGACAGTCCGGTGGGACTCCTGAAGAAAAGCTGGAGCATGGTGCTGATGCTGAAGACAACTCTGCTGAGATGAATGCACAGAGTAAGGACGAGCTTGTACCTGGAATGCGGGACCTTATCGGCGAGCAAGCGCCCAATGCAGAATCCGCAACTCAACCGAATGGGGAAGTTCAGGCATCAGATTCTAGGAGTGTGCCTACTGAGGCGAACGTTTACAGCTCTAATGCCAATGTTGCTCCATTGAGGAACGTGCCTTCCGGTGCTAACTCCAACATGGAGATCATGGTCTCTGACCCATCAGATAAGGGGCAGCTAAACGGGGATCAGAACAACGCCCAACCGCCTGAGGAAGAGTCTTCGTCGTTTAAGAAATCCCAACCCAATCCTTATAGGAGCATTGGAGATGCGTTTGAGAAATGGAAGGAACGGGCGAAAGTGTCAACTGATGATATAGCCTCAGAGGCTCCCCCTGTTGAGATGGAGGATAAGAATGCCAACGAGTATGCTTACGTGTCAGAGGCGGAGAGAGGGATGGAACAAACATTAGGACCTGCGACTCCTGATCAGGTCGATGCCAACATCTTGGGGAATAAGCAGGAGGATAGTTCTGCTGCAGGTCAAGAGGAGGAAGATGACACAAATGAGACTGAAATTGATAGGAATCTTGAACCTTCCTCGGCGGCTGTGTTGAAAGATAAGATGGAGCAGCATTTGCAGGTTTCAGAGGTTGGAAAGTCGAAACAAGCAGAGGAAGATGTTGAGATGCCAGATTATAATACGCACACCGAAGTGGGAAGTTCATTGCAGAATCTGGTCTCGATCAGGAATCCGGCAGCGCTTAGTGATGGTGTCAGTCGTTTTGATGAGCTGGCGATTGGTGATGACAGTGAGTTGGGGAAAGCGGTGGATGGAGATGCTGTGAATTTAAATACCAGGGGAGGTACTGGTGATGCGTGGAGGAGGTATGAATTGCGTACTACAAGGTTGTCTCAGGAGTTGGCTGAGCAGTTACGTCTTGTTCTGGAGCCCACGGTGGCCAGCAAGCTTCAAGGCGACTATAAGACCGGGAAACGAATCAACATGAAGAAGGTAATTTATCATCTTAAGCAATTGCAAAACTATGCAGGTGCAGTTCTGTTGGGCTGTTTATTGTTTCTCTTTCTAACTCTTTCCTGCAACTGAGTTCAGGTGATTCCATATATTGCAAGCCACTACCGTAAAGACAAGATTTGGCTGAGACGGACTAGACCTAACAAGCGTGATTACCAAGTTGTTATTGCGGTGGATGACTCGCGTAGTATGTCAGAGAGTCGTTGTGGGGATGTTGCAGTTGAAGCTCTGGTTACAGTTTGCCGTGCCATGTCTCAACTTGAATTGGGCAACTTTGCTGTCTCAAGCTTTGGAAAGAAGGGGAACATCAGGTTGCTGCACGACTTTGAAAGGCCATTTACTGGAGAGGCAGGGCAAAAAATAATTTCCAGTTTGACGTTTAGCCAAGAGAATACCATCATCGATGAACCAGTTGTGGATCTGTTGAAGTACCTGAGCAACTTGCTAGACACTGCAGTTGCGAGGGCTAGGCTTCCTTCTGGACAAAACCCACTGGAGCAGCTTGTCTTGATTATTGCAGATGGTCGGTTTCACGAAAAGGTACAATTCCTTTTAAGCTTAGTACACACTGAACTCTCAGCATCCATTTCACGATAGCTTATGGAATAGTTGTCCAATCCTGTAAACAGGAGAAATTGAAGCGCTGCGTCAGAGACTTCTTAAGTCAGAAGCGAATGGTTGCATTTCTGCTGTTGGACAATCCTGAAGAATCTGTCGTTGATCAATTGGTAAGTGCTTCTACTTTTCGTATTGAAGATGCTAAACTAGTCCTTTGCTTGTGGTAGAAGAATGAATCCATCTGATGCTCTGACATTCTGTCCCTCGATCTTATGGTTATCAGGTGGCGACGTTCGTGGATGAAGGCGACAAGGGAAGGCTCAAGATGGCAAAGTACATGGATTCTTTCCCTTTCCCATACTACATTGTGTTGAGAGATATCGAAGCTCTTCCAAGAACCCTCGCAGATCTACTAAGACAGGTACATCAACAAATCCGCACGAAAAGATGGTTCCTCTTTTTTCTACTTGAGCTAATTTGTGTTCAAAGTTGCCTTGTACTTCAAGAAATGTGCGCGGACTGACTTTCTTGTCAATGGTTTACTTTGGATGTTGCAGTGGTTCGAGATTATGCAGTCCTTCAAGGAGTAGATTGTTCTTGGGGGTCTAGATGTTTCTCAGCTGGTGGGAATTGCGAAGGGAGGTATTTGGTTATAAAGTATAGGGCACCTTCTCTTCTTTCATTCTTTATCGCTGATATCGAGTGTAATTAGGCAGCCAATCGTAAGATAAACTTGTATGGTTTGCCTTTTTTGGTAGTGTAAATATTCCTACATTCTAAATGAGTAACGGATTCCCTCTCCTTCAGCGAGGAAGTTTTGCTTCACTTTCAAATGAGTGCTTTCGCGAATCCCATGAGAGACGGGAGGTGTGATCAGCCGATCAGGTGCTTAGTACAGGTCATCTTGTCCTTAGATTTAAACACATTAAGAGTTTAAGACCAACTTTAACGTTAAATTTGGCTCTCCAAATAGCTTTCCAAATCCCATTTTCATTCCAACCATACAAAAAGCAAAATTTAGCTTTCTACCTCCTTTTTCAATTTATTTCAATAAACTATACTTATTCGACCTCTAATTTTTATATTTTACTTTAATTTTTTTATAGTTAGTTATTACTTTTGAAAACAAAAAATTTCATGTAATTTTTTTTAATTTTGAGACAAAAAAGTTTTGAAAAATTAATCATTATTTTGTTACCATTAACTTCGGTACCAATGAGAAAATATCAATTAAACATACAACATTCCATATCTTCTTTCAAACAATTAAATAATCAAAATACACAGTCAACCAATGACAAAATACCACACAAAAAGCAAAAAGAAAAACAAACACAATCAACCAATGAGAAAATCTCACCGAAAAAAGCAAAATATAAAAAATAAAGGAGGACCCGTCTCTGGTCCACCATTTCCTCTAGCCAAATTTGGCTTTTCCACCCATTTGGAAAGCTAAATTTGGCTCCCAATTCACCAATACCCATTTTTAGCTCCCTAAAATTATGTGGGTTGGAGCACCAAAAGAGAGCTAAATATGGGTAATTAGCTTTTTAGCTCTAGGGTTGGAGTTAGTCTAATATAATGGTTAAAAAGTCGGAAGAGCTTTTTAATTAGTCATAGGTCTTTCAAGATTTACAAACAATATGAAAATAATATAAAGCATACGAACTATACTAATAATACAAACTATACAAAATAGAAAACCAACATAGTAAATTTTTTAGGTTTCGACTTTATATAGGGGTAGGAGTGGAGGTCGGTTACTTTCGGTTATAACCGGTAACCGATCGGTCGATCATCCAAAAGGTCGGCCCCCAACCGACAACCGACCGAAATAGGCTTCGGACATCTCGGTTATCGGTTAACCGCACCTCCTCCAAGACCAATACCATCTCGTCCAGCTTTCGAAAATCGGCCGAATTTCGGTTATATCGATTACCGATTAGTGGATAACAAACATACAAACTATACAAATTACATTTGCAAACCATACTAACTAAATTTACAAACAATACAAACATACAAAATGGATATACAAACAATACGAAACATACAAAATGGAAAATAACATGGTTAACTTTTGAGCTTCGTCCCTATATAGAGGAATTTTGTACCAAAGTCAATCAGGTTATCTTTTATTCATATAAACATTACAAATATGATAGACAAAAATGACGAAATATACACACATTACAAAAAAAAAATTGACAAACGTTACCAAAATGACAAAGCCTACAAACATTAAAAAAAAAAGAAATTGACAAACATTACAAAACATACTAACCGTACAAAATACCAATACCTACAATAAAAATCAGTAAACTTGTATTACAAACCAATATATGCAAAGTATACATATAATGAAATAAAGTGTACAAGCTAAACAAAAAAATATTACAGATTACGATATGTACAAATTAATTATATATACATTATAAACATAATAGACAAAATGACAAACTAGAATGATAAACAGTATAAACCGAATTGATATAATCATTACAAATGGTACTTAGAAACATTACATGATAGTCAGACAAACATCACAAATTTGGTGCCGCCGCCAGAAAATCCTCCTCGAACGTAAGAAATCTCTCTCTCCATTAAATGAGATCCATTTGAAACCATTTTATTTAAATAAAGTTGAAAGGCTGAGATTCACATAGTCATATGATCCTAGCCTTGAGAGATGGTGCCATCGAGCTGAGCCAGTGCAGCTTCAAACTCGAAGAAGCCCAAAAATTACATATATGAAAAACCCATATTGTCATCTTCCTCTGTGAACGAGGATTCTCCGTCGTCTTCATTCTGGAAATCTGTTTCGCGAGTTTAGCGAGTTTAAGGAAAAAGGAGGAAGGGTTAGAGAGAGTTGGGTTGGTCGAGAAGGAAAGAGGAAGGATTAGAATTGGAACAACAAGCACAAAAATAGTGAAATTTTTTAAAATAGTGTGAAATCCTTGAAGGGTAGGTTTTCGACATTTCCGATAGTCAAAATCCATCAATTTTTTCTTAGCCTTCCCAAATGTAAAAATATATTGACATTCATGAGGGATAGGGATTGTAGCAAAATCCTTCCCAAATTTCCTAATTCAAACAATCACTTAAACAGTTCCGCAAATACCAAAGTGGAGGGGTGGTAAAGTTTTAACCGATTATCGGTTAAAATCGATAATCGAACTGATAAAGATGGTTAGTGGTTAACTGATAATTTATTAGTGGTTTAGTTTCAGTTAGCTGTATTTTGCTTAGTGGTTAACCGCTAAGTGACTAATCGGTTAGTGGTTAATAGATAAATGCATACTAGTAAAACCTACTTTCAAAAAAATTACAAGTAAAACCACATAATTTTATGTTGGGTTATAGGTATAATATGCCCCTCTACTATGCAGTTTTATCAAACATGTCTCTCTATTATTTTTTTACATCAAACATGCCCCTATACTTTGTAAAAATGATCAAACATGCCCTTATGTTAAAATTTGCATCCAAAAACCATCAACCATGGTTGAACCTTGGTTTGGGCGACACCTATGTCTAAAATATTCCTAATAATTTCACTTTAGAATTGTTTTGTTTCTTTTGTATAGCCAAATACCTATGATAATTTCACTTTAACGAGATCTGGAGAAATAAATGAGGAGGAAAAACTGGCATTTCACCCCCAATTTTTTTTTGACGTCGGGTCGTGTGAATCTCGGTTCAACCGTGATTGACTATTTTTAATGGAAATTTTAACATAAGGGCATGTTTGATAATTTTTCCAAAGTATAAGGGCATGTTTGATGTAAAAAATAGTAGATTGACATGTTTGATAAACGTCATAGTAGAGGGGCATATTATACCTATAACCCTTTTATGTTTTGGCTTAGGAGAAAAGTTTCATAATTCAAAACCAACCACTTTTGCAATTCCAAACATCTCAATTCCCACCTATTGTAAACAACCCTCCACCCAAAATCTCAATTTTGTTTTGAGTTAGAATCGGAAAGTCACCCCTCTATGATTCCCCTTTGTAGTCGAGAGAGTAACATTGCACCCTAGTGATTTTTGTTTCTTTGATTTTTGTAAATGATGGTGATCTTATGGTTCTTTTGTTTGATGACTTAATAATTGGTATCCGCTAAGTGGATAAAGATGTTTGATTATTTAATTTTATTCATTGGAATTGGATTATGAATTCACAGTGAATGCTGTATTATATTGATGTTATTTCTACGATGATTATTAAAAAAAATGACATCGTACAAAATTTCAAAATAACAATCACATGTGTATGTTGTTATTGGTTAGTGATTAACCGCCAAAATAACCACAAACCGAACCAATAACAAGCAATTAACCAAAAAGTCTTATCAATTCAATTTTTACTATGCATTTTATGCTTAGTGATTAACCCAAACCAAACCGATTAACGGTTTCAATCTACGGGCCTATATTTTCTTCTTTTAGTTCAGTTAGTAGATTACTCTTGTTGGTCCAATATATTGGCCCAGCTCAAACGGAGCCCAGCATTCTCTCCGCAAAATTTGGTCCGACGTCATACGTGGGTCCCGCCATCATCAACATTCAGTTTGTCCTTTCTCGTGGATTCCACTGAACGACTGTCGTCTTTCTTCTGATGGCTCCAAAAACAAAAACAAAAAAAGTTCCACCAATTTCTCCCCTCCCATTACCTCCGTCTACCGCACCACGGCCAAGCCAAATGCGAATTTAAAAACACTGAACGAGAATTCCCACAACTAACCAGCATTCCCTCCGCACCCGAACACCATCGGACGTCCGGTCATGTGGCGACGAAGCTTCAGCACCGGCGCGGCCGCCTCTCGCGCACTAACCGGTAAGAAATTTGACGCTCTGGTGATCGGCGGCGGCCACAACGGCTTGACTGCGGCTGCCTACCTTGCTCGAGCAGGCCTCTCCGTCGCCGTGCTGGAGCGCCGTCACGTGCTCGGCGGCGCCGCCGTTACGGAAGAGATCATTCCAGGATTTAAATTCTCTCGCTGCAGTTACCTCCAGAGCCTCCTCCGGCCTTCCGTCATCAAGTAATCGCCGAAATTGTCAACTCCTCTCTCATTTTGCCATGTACTAGATGATATTTTTTGTTAGCTGAAAGTATCGAATCGTTTGCGATTGAGAGCAGAGAGTTGGAGCTGAAGAGACATGGATTGAAGCTGCTAAGGAGAAGCCCGTCATCGTTCACGCCGTGTGTGGATGGACGCTATCTTCTGTTGGGACCTGATAAGGAGCTCAATCGCTCTGAAATCTCCAAGTTCTCTAGTCGCGACGCGGAAGCTTATCCAAGGTGCCAATGGTGTCCCTCTTTTTGCCCTCCAGTTTGAAACTAATTGAGAGACACAAGTCCTTTATTCCCAGCTTTATCGATTGCTGATATGCAGATATGAGAGCCAACTTGAAAGGTTCTGTGAGTTCATGGATCCACTCTTGGACGCACCTCCTCCAGAATCTCTGCAGAATACTTCATCAATTGCTGATCGATTGAAGGACAAATTGCACAAATCCGCTTACTGGACTCGTTTCTTGCGGAGCGGTCTCTCCTTGGGGCAAAAGGATTTAGTGTAAGATCAGATCGCCTCACTGTTTTGGCTCTCGTCTAGTTAGCTTGAATAAGTTGATTATGATGCTTGATATGTGCTTCGAATTCGACAGCGATTTCATGGACCTTCTGCTGGCCCCGGCTTCAAAAGTTCTAAATAACTGGTTTGAGGTAATCAGAATGTTTATGTTGTACTCAACGTTCATCCATCCTGAGTTTAGTAATTATGCTGAACACTTGACGATAGGATACTATTAGTCTTTATCGGCTTGTTGACTTTCTGCCACTTCATTATAGGCAGAGGTTCTAAAGGCGACTTTGGGAACGGATGCTATTATAGGTACTACGGTAAGACTCCACCAACGTGGAGATGTATTTAGATTAATATTGAAGAGAATCCTCATTAGACCTGTTATTGTTGACCAATTGAAGCATTTGGAGTTATATGTTCCAGGGTAGTGTCCACACACCAGGAAGTGGATATGTTCTGCTACATCATGTGATGGGAGAAACCGATGGGGATCGTGGAGTTTGGTCGTATGTATTGTAGTTGGTTATTCGACCAATGACTGCTTCGATCAGTTTCAATGAAAGATACTAAAAAACTTACCTCCTTATTGTAGGTATGTTGAAGGAGGAATGGGTTCAGTATCCCTTGCTATAAGTAAAGCTGCTAAGGAAGCTGGCGCTCATATTTTGACAAATGCAGAGGTAACATTTTGTGGAATATGATAGTGACATGAGTCCTCGACTTCAATGTTTATGAATAACTATGCCTTGGTACTTCTTTCCATTTTGCTGGATGAGTGGTTAGCTATTCTTCTAGCAGAATATTTTGTGCTTAAAGCTGGAGTGAAAGCAGAGTTAGTGTGTTACGTGAGAACTTACTGCTCTCTTTCTTTTTGGCATAGGTTTCACAATTAATCGTCAACGACTCTGGTGCAACTAGTGGGGTTTGTTTCAATTTTGGACCCTGTTAATGAATTGGCCCAAGGGAAGGATTTCAAAACTAATTGGAGAGATGTTGAATGTTGGTGTTATTTAGGTGGTGCTGGCTGATGGTACAGAAATACTCTCTTCAATGGTTCTTTCAAATGCTACGCCTTACAAGACCTTCATGGTATAAGCCTTTCGCTCATCAACATCTGTTATAATTATTTAGTTGAAGGAAATAGTTACCTAATTGTCACTTTTTGGGCGAGTAGGTTATTACAATATGTTATGCTTTTTTTATCCCAGGAATTAGTGCCCAACAATGTTCTTCCAGATGAATTTACCAGTAATTTGAAGCATTCTGACTATAGCTCTGTAAGCATACCACTTGGGTAATTTTAGGTTGTTCTGGAGGCTTGTATATTCCTGCCTTTTTTATTTGGACTCTCTTGTTTGGTGTTCCCACAAACTGATAAGGCAACTACAAAAATAAACCTGGCTGTTGATGAACTACCCAAGTTTGAAAGTTGCAAGTTGAGCCATCCTGATGCCGGGCCTCAACATATGGGCACTATTCATATTGGTTCAGAGAGGTATGATATTTGCTTGAGAATTATTCGTCTTCATTCTTGTGTTATCCCAGTACAAAATCCTTATAAAGTTTAACCTACAGGGAGAATGGATAGGAAGATTAGTAATTTAGATTCATCCTTTAGGCCTTCATTTATAGCCCATATTGAGAGGATTATCGATATTTTGTTTTTTGTTTTTTTTTTTTTGTTTGTTTTTTCTGCTTTGATCAGAATGGAAGAGATAGATTCAGCCTGCCAGGATGCTGTGAATGGAATACCATCCAGGAGACCAGTTATTGAGATGACAATTCCTTCTGTTCTAGACAAAACCATTTCTCCTCCTGGTATAAATTCATCCTTCTGTATCTTCGCTGCTGTTGACAATACTAATCCTAAAAACGATGACAGAAGGATAAACAACTCCTAGATTGACACGAGGTTGACCTGAGTTTACTCTTTCTCTGTAGGTAAACACGTCATCAACTTATTCGTACAATACACCCCTTATAAGCCATCAGATGGAAGCTGGTCAGATCCTGCTTACCGGGTACATTACTGAACCATCCGTTGTCCAACTAAGTACTCATAGCTTTTTGTTTTGGTCAAATAAAATAGCTTACGGTGGCTATCAGTATCCGCCATCCGGTTACCTGTTAACTGAACCAGTTGTACTTGTTAAATGGCTAACTGTTAACTGGATCAGTAGCCACCTGGATAAAAGCCGCTTGAATTGTGGGGGATTAAGCTGAGTTCCACTGATCTGAGAATACAATCTTTTCTCTGGTTTGAGTAGGAGTCTTTTGCACAAAGATGCTTCAGCTTGATCGACGAATTTGCACCTGGCTTCAGCTCATCAATAATCGGCTATGACATGTTGACACCACCTGATCTCGAAAGAGAAATCGGTCTAACAGGTAAAAACCATTAACCAACATCAGATTATCATTCGTGGGATCACACCGAACCATTAAAATGTTTTTGTAACAGGGGGCAACATATTTCACGGAGCAATGGGGTTGGATTCTCTCTTCCTTATGCGACCGGTGAAAGGATGGTGAGTGAGGCCCTTCCCCTTTTTTTGTGTTGTCATACAAGTTGTTTAGATTCAGACTGTAGTCTTATAACTGTGGGGTGTTGTTACGTATAGGTCAAGCTACAGAACTCCTGTCCAGGGCTTGTACCTATGCGGCAGTGGAACCCACCCAGGCGGCGGCGTGATGGGGGCACCTGGACGTAACGCCGCCAACGTCGTTCTTCAGGACTTCAAGAGACGATGAAAGAAAAGGAATTCCTCCTTCCAAAATGCTCTTTCCAGTGTTGCATTGACAGTTCCAGAATCCATGACTTCAATGGAAGAACTGTGGTTCTATATCTCCCCTCTTGAGTACAGTCGTGAGGATTCTCCTGTTGCTTTGAGTGGAAATTACTCTGGAATTTGAACATCGCCTCAATTTACGTACTATGAGTGAAGTCGTCCAAAGAACATAACGTATTCCGCACCTTGTGTAACATCACAATACAGGCTAAGTACAGGGCCAGCTGTATAGGATAAGTTAACTCACTCATGAACCTGTAGAACACAAACCAAAACCAAGCCATGGAATTGCAGCAAATTTACTAAGCGGATATCAAGCTCAATGGTTGAGGGCAGTCTAGATTTCAAGATCTGAATGCACTTAGACTGCAACTTCAGCTTGCACTCTCGGGGCTTGTGCATGTGCGACGATCGAGAATCAATCTTTCAAGCGTCTCAAATAGGGATGGCAAATTACCCACCCATGGGTAATTATACCCAAACTCAAGTAGACCCATTGATAATGGGTTGGGTATGGGTGAAGTGCATATGGATTTGGGGGTTTATAGATGGGTTTGGGTTTGAGGCTTCCATAATCTAAATGGGTATGGGTTGGATATGGATATCCATTTACTTGAGGGTGTTTTAACTACACATGCAAAAATTGGACCTATTTGCAAAAATTGAAAAGTTTAGGTACCAAAATGTAAGACCAAAAAAATTTAGGTACCAAAACGTAATTTTCCATCGATATTTTGAGGACTTATATGCAAAAAAAATTAAATTTAGATACTAAATATGCATGTCTATTAAGTTTGGGTACCAAACTGTAATTTGTATTTGGGCATGGGTACAAACCCAAATCCATTTGATATAAACCCAACTCAACCCAAAGTAAATGGGTATGGGTACAAACCCATCAAGCTCTACTCATATCCATCTATTTGGATTTCATACCCAATCCAATTGAGTTGGATAGTAAGAAACCCTTGGGTATGGGCAAAGTTGCCATCCCTAGTCGCAAAGTTTCACAGCACATAGTCCAGGAACCAACTCCCTGTATGGGTAGCTGCAATACCAGCAAACCCGCTAACCTCCACCACTTTGATGCTCTCCTCCATGTCACTCCCACCCCAAATGCGAATAGCTGCCTATGTATGTCCTCCATGGACGATTTCATATTAGTATAAGCCAAGTTGGTCAACACGCGGGTTGAACCTGACCCGGCCAAGATAGTAGATCAAGGGTTAATGGGTCACCCGTTTTAGCTCGGAAATATAAAAATATAAAAAAAGTCATTGTATTGTACTTATTCTGATAAATTTTGTCAAATCTCATCTAACATATGAGAAATAACATATGACATTACACCAAAACAACATGTCGTACTTAGATCCACTATATAGTGAAAATTCACAAACACTTATATAATATCAATATTCAAATGTTCAACGGAGGATTCCACATATTGAGTTAGGCGAAAAGAAAAATCGGAAAATAGGCGCATTTCGCAAACCAAAAAAAAATGACACAATTTGACCTCCAACCCAATACCTTGTAGCGGTCGACCCGACAGATACATACGGTCCGTTTTTCTCATGGGGTAAAGATCAAAGTACGTCGACCTACGAGTTGACAACCTTGGTATAAGCACATCCCACTTCCCCCAGCATATTGAGTTTCTGGCTTAGGTGTAATTTATTCATTTAATCCATCATTACTTTGCAGCTGTCCATCATTACTTTGCAGCTGTCCTGCAAACCCTCCAGAAGAGCCACCTCCTCTGTTCTTGCTCTTAACTCTTAAAGCTTAAAGCAATCAACTATGACATGATTGTCTTTCTAGTCGTATTTCCAAAAACAAGTTTCCTTTCATTTGCCTTGTTACGATGACGTTCTAAGAAGTGCCCCTAAATCCACCATAGGTCTCCGAAGTTGCATTAGTAGCCAATTGCCTATCATGTTGAATGACATAATGGAACGTAATTTCCATATGGGGAGAAGTGGGTTCATCATAATTAAATTGGTCCTAATACCCTCATATACATCATTCAGATCTTTGAGTAACACACGCCACATATTCATTGTCCATATATTTCTTGATTGTCGCTTCAATTGCACTTGGTAAAGCTTTATTATGAATTTCTCCACACAAACAACCAAGGATAGGAAAAATTTGTTCAAATCTTCCCAATAGCTTTTTAGTTATTTATAAAATTCATTCACATATCTATTTCTCTGTTCCCAAGTTGGGTAAGATTCATCGAGTGGGTCTGGAGCTGGTATGCTGTCATTGATGAAGCACAACTTCTATTCTTGATTTTGAGAGTAACTCCTATTGTCCTGCTCCATTGGTTGTAGTTGTTAAGTTCTAGTGAGGTTGATCGAGAAAACCAAGCTTCATTTGGGTTTGATTGGTGACTAGTGGTGGTGGAAGTGTGCTCGGGACAGTGGTAAAGTAAGTAGTTGTGATATAGGCTTGACCTCCAGTGTCTATAGATTCATCCACGACAAATGGAGTTTGATAGGAAGGAAGAATGGTAATTGAAAATCCTATTTCATAAAATTAGACTCTGATATCATATGCAATTTGACAAAACACGCAAACAAATTGAAGAGAAACACGCAAAAATCATCGACGATCAATCAAACACATTGACCATGAGGGCCAGCTGTATAGGATAAGGTAACTCACTTATCCTATCCTACCATACATATAAGGAGATTCTTGCTCAGCACATACCCAATTAAAATTTTCCTGGCCTCCCCGCAAAGCAAGGAAGCCCTTATGAGTCTTTTGGCATCTCAATTTTTCGTACATGTTACTATGGGTAACTCACACAACTGGACATATCAATTGGGTTTTCCGTTTCCTTTTCCACAGCCCACAAAATTATAACTTATAATTGCAAATCAACATAAATTAATACGTCATTAGTTTATTTGGACATAAACTTATGATTTCTTTGACCATTGTTATACGTGTTATACATATAGAATAAATAAACAGAAAAATAAAAACAATTTTATCAAGAGTTTCAAATGCATTTAACACTTATACACATGTATTATAAGGAGATTAAATATTCAAGTATAAAAAAAATGAAGTTCCATATGGTTTTCGATTTAACAATTCAAGAATATGATCATTTTTCATTCGGTGATAAACTTATATGTTTAGCTCGAGTGTAAACGAATTTGGTCTAAAATTTAATTTCTAATATCATTGCTTTCTTCTCAAAGCAGTGGCGGACCCAGAAATGTAATCAAGGGTATTCAATCATAGATCAAAATCATTAAGGATTGTCAAATAATCTTACATTTGAATACTATAATCACTAAAACAAAATTTTACAGTGATTTTGGTTTCCCAAATTGGATCCAAGGTTTGTCAATGACAACCCTTTCACCCACTTGGGTCCGCCCATGTCTCAAAGAATGATAATTGTTAGACAAAAACAATGATAATTGCCTGCGTATTTCGAAAACATTTATTAGCAAGTTTGAGCCTCTAGGGTTTTCAGATTGTAATAAGTGAATAAATATTTTTACACTTAGTTATCAGACAAAAATGTCATATTTGGTCACTGAGATTACTAAATTGTTCCATGTTTAGTCACTAGAAAAATTTAATATCAATTTTGGTCACTCGAAATACTGAAACAGGCCACATTTGGTCACCCTCCTGTAGCCTCTGTCCAACTCCAGTCACTCGAAATATTGAAACATGTCACATTTAGTCACTCTCCCGTTAGTTTCAATCCAACTCCATTAATGGAGTTAGACGGAAACTAACGGGAGAGTGACTAAATGTTACCAGTTTCAGTAATTCGAGTGACCAAAATTGATATTAAACTTTTCTATTGACTAAACATGATACGATTTAGTAATCTCAATGACTAAATGAGGCATTTACCCTATTAAAGTTCTAAGTTTCAATTCAAGTAGAAGAGATGTATTGTGAAAATAAATCAATGAAGCAGAATTGTTGCTAATTTCAATAAATTCTTAATAAGGCTATTTTTTTATAGAAGGCTATTAATACTATGCATCTTAAATTATTTATTTTTTATCATAACAAATACTAAAGCTTTTATTGCTCTTCTAAATAATGAATCTCAATTATTAACATTTTTCATATTTAAGATCCAACTACCCAATCAACTACTACCATTTTTCACATTTATGATCCAAAACTCGAGTTGTGAATACTACCAAATATGAATTTGTTGTCTTGGATCATCAAGAATTTAGGATTTCTGAGAATTACTGTTGAAAATCTATCAAAAAAATAGTTGAAGAATGAATCGCCAATTTGAATCACAAATTAACAATTCCATAAGCAAATTAACAATTTTGAACATAATTATTGATGGAAAAAAATGAATCTCAAACAAAAGTTGAAACTATAATGAGACAGATTCTTTTGTTGTGAAGCACCTCTCAATGATGAATATAGACATATTGTGGAGTTGATGATGAAGATGTTGATGGTTAAGAGGTGATATCGATTATTTTGAAACACCTATATGCTTAATTCAACCAGAATTAATATAGATGGCTCTGATTACAATGTTGGTGATTCTTATGATGGATGCACATTTTCTATTCTCGAAGAACTTAATAATTTGATTTTCTTATAGATAGCTTGCGATTTGATAATTATTTGTTAATTCGCATGACATTAACATATAATCATAGCACGAATATAAGAGAAGTGGAGATTATTGAAATTTAAACTTTAAAACTTTGTTAATTAATGTCATCATATTGCAACCGGCCAACGGACCGGGATACAACCTAGTGAACATGTAAAACACAAACAACCAAAACCAAGCCATGGAATAGCAGTAAATTAACTAACGGGGATAACAAGCTCAACGGTTGAGGGCAGTCTAGATTTCAACATCTGAATGCACGCGACTGCAACTTCAGCTTGCACTCTCGGGGCGTTAAATATGCGTCCAGTACTAGTGCATGTGCGACTATCGAGAATCAATTTCTCAAGCGTCACAAAGTTCCGCAGCGCATAGTCCAGGAACCAACGCCCTGTATAGGTAGCTGCGCTACCAGCAAACCCACTAACCTCCACCACTTTGATGCTCTCCCTGTGCATCTCCTCCATCTCACTCCCACCCCAAATGCGGCAGGAGCTATCCTTTTCTTCGTCGGTGTCCATCTGCATTACATACAGTTACCAGGTTTGACATTACATTTTCAACTTCTTGCAACATCATAACCAGCGCATTTGAAAATGTGTACTAGAAGAAAGAGTAAAACTGAAGAACCAAACTTATCAGAACATGAGATAAACTAGCAAGTTCAAACTTCATAATTGATTGATGATGAATTGAGGTAAAATGAGATAGCATACCCGAACCGACAGTTGGTACAATGAAGGACAAGCATTTATCACGGGGAGCAGACCACGAATCTCGTTCCTATCAGAACCGAGCACATAAACAGTCAGCTGCTTAAGGGACGTCAACTCCTCAATCGACCTGGGAAACTTGGCTTTACGCTGCACCAATAGAAAGACTTCATTCAGATCACATCATAGTAATTATGTATAAGAGGGGGTTCAGTCATATTATGATGATTATTTACTTACCGCGTCAAACATAAAAGTGAGGGTCTCCAGCCGTGCAAACTTTGCTCGAGGAAGGAAAACAGGACCTGGATCAATCATGTTGTACAAGTCCAATCCGGTAAGCGACGATATATTTTCCATTCGAAGATCAATGCCATCTGGAAACCGACCATCCAACTTGAAGTAGGTGAGATTAGGCGCATCGATTTCAATCTCCTTTAGATTCTTACAATGGACTACTTCCAAGTGCTTCAACGGCAGTGGTGACGACAAGCCAGCAGCAACTTCAAACCTTACTAAACCATGGGAATGTTGGACGGCTAACTTCTCCAGTAGAGGACAATTGCAAAGGAAATGCTCAAGGATCTCATCGCTCACATCAACGAAAGCCAAACACAAGGACTGAAGGTACCGAATATCCGATAAACCCTCAGGGGTTTTCATATGTTTGAAACAGCGTTCCGAGAAAATATAGCACCCTGAAGCATCCCAACTGGTATCACCATACCGGTCAAAGTCCAGCTTGAGCTTCTGAACTCTTTTTGAGATTGCAAAGTCCAACCACCTATCGATGTCACCATTGGCATTGGATTCATTATGAATGTTGAAACAGGCGTGAAAGTTGTTCACTTTCCGACCCTGGTAGTGTGTCAAGACCCTATTAACCCATTCAATGTACCTCCACCTTTCGAAAAGCACGGGCTCCATATCCCCTGAATTCCAATAATTTTCCCAGATGCACTGCCTCATCTTTGGAACGTCGAAGTCCAAGTTTGGAACAAATTTCCACAAATCAACCCAAGTCACGGAGAGGATTGATGTCCTAGCTGCTTCTTTTAAGGTCAGGCGGGACAAAATCTCCACAAGAAGCGCATGGGGCAATGTGCTTATATGATCCATGGAAATAGCTTCCTCTTTAACCTATATGCACAGTAGAAATAGACAGCCAATGAGCGCAGGAAACCTCAACAAAGCTTTTGATTTACATAATAAGCAAACGGGACGGTAATTATCATGATGGAAAACAGAAGCAGCAGATCCATACCTTCTCCGAGCTACAAACGTTGTTGGGTGGATCAAATCTGTACATCACGCAGATGATATGAAAAGCTAGAAACTTTCAACAAGGATCGCTCCGATTTCCACCTACAAATTAAATCAACGGGTAAGAGACACAGAATCTTAGGCAAACAAGAGAAGGCATCAGTTTCCTTTACTACAAGGAAGAAGAAATAAACAAAACAGAAGGAATGAATGAATGAATGTCGAACACAATTCTGTTTGAACTTCAAACAGCCCCTCCAGAAGGAAGGAACTGGAGACAGGGACTCCATACAAACAGAGCCACAGTAAAGACAAGTGCTTTAACCTCCAAATCGAATAAAATGATGCAAGAAAGCAGTGAATTTTCTCAAGGAAGACTCGCAGAAAGACTTGCCTCTCGCTGACCCGAGCCGCTAAATCCTTCGATGGAGCAGATCCCACAGTCCCTCACTTAGATAATATATAGGAAGTCGTAGAGCGGTAGAGTTGAATGGTTCCCGTTTGTGAATCTGCTTTTTTCCATATCTTATCTGGAGAAGGATTCGCTCTCACTACCGCCGCCGCCCGCCTAGCTCTGTGCTTTCAACTTTCCCTCTCTCCTCTGCCATCTCCCTAGATTTGTCATGTATGAATTATTATACAAACCTGCTTCGGAGCTCATAGATTAGAAGGTCAACTGGCTGAATCGCCAAAATCAGAGTCAGGCTAACAAGTTAATTAAGAGGACGCCATTAACCCATTGGACTGTCTGATTCCAGCCCACATTTAAATGGACTAGACCATGGGCTATTTCATTACCCATCCACCAATTTCCAGCCCACGATCTGACCGACAGCTTCAATTTGTCTAGGATGGTAATTAGGGATGGCAATGGGTTGAGTTTTGTCAAACTCAATCTCATTGTTTATTCGTAAAATAATTCGGGGTAAAACTTAATGGGTTAGGAAAACACAAATCCAACCTAACTCACTGGGTATCTATGGGTTCATGGGTACCTATGAATTTTTGTGGTAAAAAAATTTACAATAATAAGTGTCTATCAAAATAAAAGTAAAACATCAACTTCTCCATACAATTTATCTATACATAAAACATTGGTCTATAAAATTCAAACAAATCACAAATTATCCATACAAATTGTTAATTAGATTGGGAGAAATTAGAATTAGGGTAGGGTTTGGAGAGAGTAGGCGACAGAATATGTGTGAGCGGGTATTCATGGGTCGTGTACCTCTAAACCCAAACCCAACCCAACCGGGTGAAAGTGTAACGCGCTTAAACCCAAACCCGGGCCGGTATCCAAAACACGAGTTGGGGGAAATTAGGTCCCATTCGGCGGGAGGATTGGTTCTTCTGTCTCCTACAGGGGTGATCAGTATGGCCACGGGTGTGCAAATTGCGGGTATTGATGATCCGATGGTTGTGGAACTGTTGGTGCTTCGGGAGGCTATGCTTTGGTGTCAGGGATTGGGCCTTACTGATGTTCGTTTTGAAGGCGACGCCAAGGTCATTATTGACAAACTCAATCGGGGGGATCATGGAGATAACAGGATGGGTGCTGTTCTTGAAGAAATTGCTAATTGGCTCCATGTCCTGCCTAGGTTTAGCATTCGGTTTGTAGGTCGGCATAGTAATAAGGTAGCCCATTTGGTGGCTAGAAAAGCCCTTTCTTTGTACCCGGCCATGAGTCGTTCTTTTGATTTTCATACCTGGCTGTCTTCCAGGGTGTAACTGCCTATTTTTTGAATCAATATATGATTATCTTTTGTCAAAAAAAAAAAGATTGGGGGAAATTAGAATTAGGGTAGGGTTTGGAGAGAGTAGGCGACAGAATATGTGTGAGCGGGTATTCATGGGTCGGGTACCTCTAAACCCAAACCCAACCCAATCGGGTGAAAGTATAACGAGTTTAAACCCTACCATTGAGTTCGGGTTTTGTTGTCATCCCTAATGGTGATGGTAGGGGTGAATAGGTGGGTGACCCACAGATCCAGGGGCGGAGCTAGGTGAGGGCTTAGGGCCCCCCCCCCCCCCCAGAATTTTAGAACTTACGTATAATTTGTACGAAATTTGAAAAGTTACGTATAAACATAACAATATTTATAAATACTTACGCGTGCAAAATTTGGTCACATGTACATGCCAGTCTAACGGTGAAGTCTTAACTCTGCATCTCAATTGACCCGAGTTTTTTTTGTTTGTTTGTTTGACAATGGCAGTTTCATTAAAACTGAGAAGTGTACAAAGTGGGTAAAAACCCAGAGGAAAGACAACATACAAAACCAACAAAGAAGGAGAAAAGCCCAAACACACAGGCCCAAAAATAAGGGAAAAAATCCAAAAGTACCACTGTTTAAAAAAAAATTCCAAAAATACCACCCAACCCCAAAAAATTCCAAAAATACCACCCTTTTTCAAAAACGCCACCCCACCCTGCTGTTTACACTAAAACCGTTTGTCCGGGGCGCGGTATTCTATGCAAACCGCGGGCCTAGGGGGCGGTTATAAAAAAAAATTGGACCAAACCGCTGGGTGGGGTGGCAGTTTGGCCTAAAACCGCCACCCCACCCAGCGGTTTGGTCCAATTTTTTTTTTTTCCGATCAACTCCTAACTTCGGCCGAAACTTCAAACGAACGTAACTTTGCACTCGGGTATCCGATCGTAGTGAATGTTTTTTCCATTTCGCATAACTTTTCAAGATCTACAACTTTTACTAGGATGAAATTTTTAAAACAGGAACTATTTGTGGATATACGAGACCTTGGGAATAACCTTACCTTTACTTTTCACAAATCCATGTACATTTTGAAATTATGATTATATTAATAGTTGTAGATCTTGAAAAGTTATGTGGAATCAAAAAAAATTCATGACATTCGTATTTTGGAGCACAAAGTTATGGCCGCCCAAAGTTTGACGAAATCAAAAAAGGCTCGTTCGGGGTGGCAAATGACGTTTTTTCGAGACGAAGGTGGGACCCGGCGGTTTACGGCTTGCAAGATCTCAAAAAGTTATTCGGATTCAAAAAATGGAGGCCGCAAACTTTTTGAGATCTTGCAAGCCGCATACCGCTGGTTCTCGCCTTTCGTCAAACTTTGGGCGGCCATAACTTTGTGCTCCAAAATCCGAATGTTATGAATTTTTTTTGAGTCCTCATAACTTTTCAAAATCTATAACTTTTAATATAATCATAGTTTCAAAATGTACATGGATTTGTGAAAAGTAAAGGTAAAGTTATTCTCAAGGTCCCGTATATCCACAAATAGTTCCTTTTTGAAAATTTTATCCTAGTAAAAGTTATAGATCTTGAAAAGTTATGCGAAATGAAAAAAAATCGCTACGATCGGATACCCGAGTGCAAAGTTACGTTCGTTTGAAGTTTCGACCGAAGTTAGGAGTTTATCGGAAAAAAAAAAAAATTGGACCAAACCGCTGGGTGGGGTGGCGGTTTTGGGCCAAACCGCCACCCCACCCACCGGTTTGGTCCAAATTTTTTTTTATAACCGCCCTCTAGGCCCGCGGTTTGCATAGAAAACCGCACCCCCGACAAGCGGTTTTCGTGTAAACCGCAGGGCGGGGTGGCGGTTTTTGAAAAATGTGGTATTTTTGGAATTTTTTGGGGTTGGATGATATTTTTTGAATTCTTTTTTTAAACAGTGGTATTTGTGGAAAAAAATCCAAAAATAAGTGTCCAAAGACCAAAACACATTAGCCCACAAACACCCACAAAATAGCCCACACCAGGACAAAACCCCAACACTAGCTGGTTCCATCTTCTATGTGTAGCCGCCGTCGTTGGTAACAACATCATCCACCGAACACCATCCCAACCCAGCACCAGATAGAGAGAACCAACTCCACTGTAAGCGAAATGAGGCTGGAATGCAAAAGCTTACCATCCCAGATGCGGATCGAAGCAAGACGAGCACAACAGAACCAATACTCGCCTCCCAACCTTACCTCATCGGACCAGAACGTCTTCAGATGCTCCCAGAAGACCATGCACGAGCCGATCTTCAGATAAAATGGGCGTCCGACGATAAAACACATATATCGAGTCTCTGTCTTCAGATCTCCCCACCACGTCCGAGCCGATTCACAAGGGAAGGCTACTAGCATCTCCGAAACGCCGAGATCAGCTGGGCGAAGCAATGAGGTAGACGAGAGGCGAGAAGACGAGAAGGCAAGCCGATCTTAAGAACCAAAACCAGCCACCCTTTGCCACCACGAACAAAAGATCTCTATATTTGAAGAATCAGAACAGAGCTAGAAGACAATCATCTCTAGAAGAGAGATCGAAGGAGGAAATCCAAAAGAGGATCTGAAAAAGAAAAGCAAAAAGAAGGAAATAGAGCGATTGAAAAGATGGAGCGGAGGGCTGCCACCGGTCGCCGGAGAGACGCCGGCAGCAGCCCCCGGAAGGGACTTGGAAAGAAAAGTTTAGGGAGAAGTCAGAGTAGAATGGAAGAGAGAGGTGTCAAGTGGGCGGGGTTGTTTAATTGACCCGAGTTCAATCCCTGTAAGGTGCTGGTTTTAATTTTTTTTACTGTGTACTTTTTCTTTAAAAAAGCTTCTCCTATTGATAACCATTCATGTTTCTTTTTGTGTTTTCATTTACCACAGAAATAATTTTATTTTTATATTTCCTTATAAGTTCAGTTATTGATTTTAGATTATACCAATTTAGTTCTTCAACTTTTGAATTCTTATTTATTGTGTTATTAATTGACTTCAAACATTAATATATACATATATTTATTTTCCCGTCATAAAGATATTGAAGGACGTAGTATACATTGGAATGTATGATTTATTTTTTGTTCATATAATTACCCTTATTTGGAACATAATAACAGAGATTTTTTTTTACATATAATTTAATAACGTGATCATATAATTCACATTTCCCTACTAGTAAACCAAACAAATTTTGGCACCCCCGAACATCAAATCCTAGCTCCGCCCCGGCGCCCCCGCACAGATCCACCCAAAACCACCCGCAATCGACCCACCCATTATCATGTGGGTGGTTCATATGGGTGGATGTGGGTTGTGAAAATAGGTGACCCACAAAAGATTGGTTGGGTGCGGGTGGACTATGGTTGACCCACGATCCACCTAACATTTTAAGCTCAAACCATCGAAGTTCTAACATATAATTTTACCGAAAATAGAACTCTTAAAATCACAAAAGTTCCTCTCAATTTTGATCAAAAGATGAGTTGTGAGGTGTTCCATAAGCAATTTGAATCCCCAACTTGCACAGTAACTCTTTTAAACGAAATATGTCCAGTCCCTTGGTGAACAGATCAGCCTTTTGCTCCACATTTCCAACATGCTCAAGCTTAATCAAAACACTCTTAATCCTTTCTCTTGTAACATGCATATCAATCTCAATGTGTTTTGTTCTTTCATGGAACACAGGGTTCTCTGCTATGTGAATTACTGATCTGTTATCACAATATATAGGGATTGGTAAGGGTACCTGAACTGTCAGTTCTGAAAGTATCCTTTTGAGCCATTGAACTTCACAAACAAGGTGTGCCAAAGCCCTGTACTCTGCTTCTGATGAAGATCCAGACACTGTTGTTTGTTTCTTGGTTTTCCATGTGAGAAGGGATGTGCCCAGAAAAGTATAGTACCTTGTTATAGACCTTCTAGTGTCTGGGCAGCTAGCCCAATTAGAGTCACTGTATCCACTAAGCTTCAAGTCTGCATTGGTCTTAAAGTGTATGCCTTGCCCTGGTGCAGTTTTCAAATATCTAAGAACCCTATAGGCTTCCTGCAAGTGTTCCTGGCAAGGGTTCTTCTGATATTGACATAGCTGCTGAACTGGGAATGCTATGTCAGGCCTAGTGATGGTGAGATAATGAAGCCTTCCAATTAGCCTTCTATAGCATTTTGCATCTTCTAATGGTGTTCCCTTAGCCACCAACTTGACCTTTGCAGCATAAGGAGACTTACATCCCTTAGCTTCCAAGTATCATGTGTCCTTAACCAGCTCAATACAGTATTTCCTTTGGCATATGCTCATTCCTTTTGCATTTCTGCTCACTTCCAGACCTAGAAAATATTTAAAAGGTCCTAATAACTTGATCTTAAATGCCTTACTTAGGGACAGTTTCACTTGGTCAATGTCCTTCTGGGAATCTCCACCTAGGATTATGTCATCTACATAAACCAAGAGCACTACAACTCTTCCATGTGTCCATTTGGTGAAGATATAATAGTCAGAAGCTGCTTGTGCAAACCCTTGCCTCATAAGTGACCCTGTCAGCTTGGCAAACCATTGCCTTGAAGCCTATTTCAGGCCATACAGGGATATCTTTAATCTGCAAGCCATCTTCTGCCCATTAGAGTTAGGTACCTTAACCCCTAAAGGGATCTTCATGTACACTTCCTCCTCTAAATCACCATGAAGAAATGCATTTGACACATTAAGCTGTTCTAAGACCCAATTCTTTACTGTTGCGACTGCCAGAAAGGCCTTTACTGAATTGATCTTTGCAACAGGTGAGAATGTGTCTAGAAAGTCAATCCCATAGATTTGGGGAAAACCTTTTGCGACAAGCCTTTCCTTTTCTCTTTCAACTCCTCCATCAGGCTTCAACTTCAGTTTGAAAACCCACTTGTTACCAATTGCTTTCTTCCCTTCTGGCAGTGGGACAATGTCCCAGGTCTGGTTCTCTTCCAATGAGTATATCTCATTATTAACTGCCCTATTCCATTCCTCACTTTTAATGGCTTCATAATATGAAGTAGGTTCTACCATATTAACCACACTTAAAGCACATGCCCTATCTTCAGCACTCAAGGTATCAACATTCAAGCACACTGGATGTCTCAAGCATGCATTAGACTGTTTGAAACCACCAAACTGCAAAGAAGGGTCCAGTTCAAAGTCTTTATACCTTGCTGGGAGATTGACTTTTCTAGGTGGCCTTCTTCCCTTAACCATCTCTTCATCACCAGGATCAAAGTCTTGCTGGGGCATCAACTCTTGTTCATCTGCATCAAAGTACTCATAATGGTCTGCAATATAAGGAACTGATGAAGAAGATGGTTATTCCTTAGGCTGCCCCCTTTCATCATAGGATGAATGATTCTGAGGAGGGGAAGAAGAAGTAGATGGATGTGATGAGGGAAGTACACTAGAAGGGAAAAAAGAAGGGTGATAAGGAGATTGGAAATATTGAGAAGGTGCAGCAGGAGAGGACTTTGCTGGATCATGGCTAGGATCATGTTTAAAAGGCAAAATGTCTTCATAGAAGATGACATTTCGAGAAACAAAAACTTCTCTGGTATTTATATCCAGTAACTTATATCCTTTGACACCAGCAGGTAGGCCAAGTAGGATACATTGCTTAGCTCTAGGTGCAAATTTTGTTCTCCCTTGAGCAAGTGTACTGGCATAACATAAACACCCAAAAATCCTCAAGTTCCCAAGGAAAGGAGGCTGATCAAAGAGGATTTCATAAGGAGATTTGTTTTTGAGAAGAGGTGTGGGAATTCTGTTAATAAGGTAGACAACATGGAGTATGCAGTCACTCCAAAACTCAAGAGGAATGCCAGATTGAAATTTTAAGGACCTGGCCACATTTAGAATGTGTTGGTGTTTACGTTCCACTCTTCCATTTTGTTCTGGTGTTTGAACACAGGAAACCTGATGTTCTATACCTTCAGCAGCAAAGAATTCACACATTTCAAACTCCTTCCCCTGATCATTTCTGATAATTTTAACTGTCTTCCCAAACTGGTTCTTAACCAGATGACAGAAATCCTGTAAATACCCCCTTGCTTCACCTTTATGATGCATTAAATAAACCCACACAGTTCTAGAGCAATCATCAACCACAGTGAGAAAGTAACTAAAACCATCATAAGAAGGAACAAATAGAGGTCCCCATATATCCACATGAACCAAATGAAAAACATCAGGTGCAATGTTGGTACTAACAGGAAAAGGTAACTTCTTATGTTTGGACAAATGGCAAACTTCACAGTGTTTGATTCTATCACTAGTTACATCAGGAGAGGTATGATGAATTAAAGAAATCCTATCATGACCTGGATATCCTAGTATGCAATGCCATAGGTCAAGCTGTTGAGGTTGAAAGTTGAATAAGGTGGCTGCAAGGTGTGGAGGTGATGAATGAAAGGTCTTGGACTGTCTAGGTGTGAAGGTGAGTTGGTAGAGCCCTCTAGTTTCTTTTGCCAAACCAATCTTCTTCATGCTTAGTAGGTCCTGGATATGACAATGATCAAAATGGAAAAGTAATGAGATTGGGAAGTCTTTGGTGAGTTTGCTAACTGAAACTAGGTTGCATGTAAAGCTTGGAACTAACAAAACATCATAAAGGAACAAACCAGTAGGTAACTTGACTGTCCCTATATGAGTGACAAGGACTTTTGTACTATTTGGGAGGTAAACAAAGGTATCAACAACTTGTTTAGACTAGGTGAACAAGGATTTACTACAGGTTGTATGATCTGAAGCCCCTCTATCAAGTATCCAGAGGCCTAGATTATCAGGACTACAGTTTTGGGCTGAGGACAGGACATATTTACCGGAGTGATTAGGAAAGGGTGCTAGGAATTGAGATACTGAGTAGGCTTGATGGTCAATAGATGGTGAGGTAGGTGGAGAGGGTGATGTATTAGTACCAACTTGCAGGAGATACCTGAGTCTGTTCATTTCCTCTGGTGTAAAACTGGGTGGTGCCTGAGCAACACTCCCCTCACTAGAGAATCCTCCCTCTGATTGTGCTTCATTGAATCCAGGTTGTGAAACTGAACCAGTAAACCTAGGAGTGCTAGAGCTTGAACTAGACCCTAAGTTTGATCCATTACCATTCTTCTGATCAGACTGCTTCTTCTTCAACTTGTAACAGTCCTCTATATTGTGATTCCTCATTTTGCAAAATCTGCAAAACTTCCTGCCCTGCTTTCCTTCACCAGATTCCCTTCCTTGTTCTCCTTCTACTGCCAGAGCTAGAATCTATGACCTTCTTCCTCCATTTGTATTGTCACCCTTCAATTTCTCTTCATGTTGTAAAAGGTCATCCACAGTTGTTGACACAGTTGGCAAGGGCTTCTGCATCTCAAGAAACGAACCACATAATCTGTTTCTTGCTTCTGAACAAAGGTTGCCACTGCAGCACATGGTACAATAGGATTGTACTCAACATACTCGTCCCACAACCCTTTCACTTCTGTGTAGTATTGAGTGATATACCTCGAGCCCTATTTACAAGCAATAATCTCATCTTCCAGATTAGTGATCCTAAGGGCATTAGGTAACCCAAATCTTCTTTTCAACTCATCCCAGAGGGCCTTAGCGTTACTATGGGTAAGGATTGATCTCCTTATGTCCTTCTGAACAGAGTTTTGAATCCAACATAACACAAGGGTGTTGCAAGCATCCCATATTCCAAACATATTGGAATCTCGTGCTGGCATAGGTATGGATCCATCAATAAATTCGATCTTATGCCTAGTTTTTAGAACAACTTGCATAGATCTACTCCACATACTATAATTAGACCCATCAAACAGCTCAGCAACCACAAAAATGGACATATTCTCGTTTGGGTTGAGATAGTAGGGGTTACCAAACGTAATCGTCTCATTCTGAGCAGTCTCTTGGTTGAATGAGCCAAATTGCAGGTTCACTGGAGTTCCAGTCACATTTGCTCCTGAGCTCCCTGAATCGCGAGTGTTGCCTCCTGGGGTTGTTGGTTCAACAATGGCGGCGCGTTCTGAGAAACCCTAGAGCCTCACAGCTCTTATACCATATGAATTCTGTAGAGTGATTTGTGAAAGAGAAGCTCAAGCTTTCTGCTGAGTTCTCTGTTCGTTTTTATAGCAGCAAAATCAAATTATCAAGCTAGTACAGGTGTCACGATTCTACTGGCCATTAGCAACATAAAACACTGTTTGCTTAACGACTAATAAACAGAAAGCAAAACGTCGTCGCAGCGACTAAATGAAAACAAAACATAACAGAAGAAACATCCTCGGTGATGAAACGTTTCTCCACTTCTTCTTCTTCCTCTGTCAATCCTTGCTGATTCAGGACTAGGGATGGCAATGGGTCGGGTTGGGTCGGGTTTTGCCAAACCCAAACCCATGGGTTTATCCGCGAAAAAAACCCGGGGTAAAACCCATTGGGTTTGAAAAACTCAAACCCAACCCAACCCGCTGGGTATCCGTGGGTTCATGGGTACCCATGGGTTTTTGACGTAAAAAATTTACAATAACAAGTTCCTATCAAAATTAAAGTCAAATATCAATCTCTCAATACAAATTATCCATATATAAAACACCATTTTAGAAAATTCAAGCAAATCAAGAATTAACTATACAAATTGTTCAACACCATTCTAGAAAACTCAATAAATATAAAGCAAATCACAAATTATCCATAAATAACATGATTAATCGAAAGCTTCTTCCTTTCAATTAAGTTTCTTCACTCTCCACTCGATGACATCAACTTCATTCTACACAATTAGAAAGAAAAAATTAGACATGTCTCCAGAAACATAAATAAGATTAGTTGTTTAGAATATTAGATATATCGAGAAAATTAACTATATGGGTGTGGGCGGGTACCCATGGGTCGGGTTTACCTAAACCCAACCCGGTGAATAGTGAACGGGTTTAAACCCAAACCCGGCCCAAAACCCGTCAACACGGATTTTACCCGCGTTGACCGGATTGAATCGGGTGGGTACCCATGGGTTTGGGTTTCGTTGCCATCCCTATTCAGGACTAGCTCTGCTACTCCAATCCAGACTGTTACGAGCAAATTCTGCGTGATTCCGAAGTTTTGGGTTTTTTATTTTGAAATTCAAAATTTATGTCCTGAGCGGGATGATTTGGAGCGGAAGAATTTCACAATAGTTTCGCACGCCTACTTAATCTGGTGATTTCAATTGAGCCGGGAAAGGAAAACAAAGCTGAGCTTAGAGAAACAGAAATAGCAGAGAGACTGAGAGCGAGAGTGGGAGGAAAGGAAAGAGAGGAAGGAAAGCTACTCATCGGAGTCTGATCATGGCCGGGAATCCATGTCCCTTACCGACGAACCGTCTACTCCTGGCATTCAAGGCTTCCCAGGCTCAGGTTTCCAAGATGGAAGCCCTGGTTGAGGCATCGAAGAAGTGGAGGACGCAGCTGAGGAGCAGCCGGAGGCTCCTGGACGAACTGGAAGCAGCGCTTGCTAATAGCCCCGTGATTGCCGTCAACTCGATGGATGAACTGACTACTTTGATTGAGCTGCTGCCGAAATATCCCAAGTTCTGCGGGAAGATCATGGTGTACAGGCACAACCTTACCGCTGAAGAGCAAGCAAGGGTTACGAATCGAGCTCTCAGGGCAGGCATTCCAGTGTGCCCTCCTGGCAACACTTTGGAGAGGTTGGGTGTTTGAGGATTGGATCGATGTAGTAGTTTCGTTTCTTAGGTGTTGTTCGTTTTCCACTTCGTCTCTTATCACAACACCTGTATCATCTATCCTTCTTTAGCATTGTTTTCAATTTGTCCGTTTGTTTGAAATCAGTTTGTGGTGGATATTGAATCAGCTAGAAATCATTATTCTCTACTGTTTGTTTGCTTCTCACGGGCGTCCTTGTGCTTTGCTTTTTCTGAGAACTCCGGTGGTTAAACCGTGTTTCGTAGTTAATTTCGGTTCAGCAATCACTTCAACATCAAGGGCGATAGAATCTAGGCTTCAACATTTCCTTAGTAATTATTCTCTACTGTTTGAAGTGATTGCTGAACTTCACGCACACGCTAGTGGCGTTATTGCAGCCTTCCCCGCCTTGGTCCGGGATCGGGATGGTTGGTTATTGCCTGCAAACTCACGTATTACAAGCACTGCCACTCTCACTCCTTCCATCCACTTGCTCTCGTGTTCCGTCGTCTCCAACCCTCAGCCCATCGACTTCAATGGTCTGCAGAAGTTGTACCTGTGCCTGAAGCTGTTTGAACAGGGCATCGGATGCAAAAATGGTGGTCACCAGAGCTGCAGCACTAACCCAGGAAACTCCCAGCTGCTGTTCTCATCCTTGTTTCTTCCCTAGTAGCTGCTGGTTAGCCCCCTACTTGCTGTTTGTTTGGACGGATTCATTCCTGATGGTGTTGCTTTTGTAAGTTTGTGCAAAGGCCTTTTGTGGAATCAGCTAGTCTTGGCCCCTTTCGCTTCTCATGTATGATACAGTTGTAGTGCATGATGTTCAATTGATGAGGCTGCTCCCTATTTTCTGTTAAATGTAAGATAGAGCTAAGAAGAGCTGCCAACTTTATAAAGTGAGTTGAAAGAGCAGTGAAAGCTTTGCCCAGAGCTTTGAAATGAGATATTTTGTAGATGCAACTTTTTTCCCGATTGTCCTGCTCTAAGCTTTATGCAGTGAGCTTCTTTGGCCAGTTACTCTCTGCCTTGCAGTTGCAGGGTGGGAATGCTGTTGGTTTAGTATTTATTTAATCCAGATGAGCACAACATATTGTTAGATAATTTGTATCTGCAGATCATAGAGAAGCTGGTTGATTGTCACCTAGTGGCTAGTTGCACCAAGGTGGATGTTTAGTTGGATGTCATACATTTTGGATCATGCGACTTACGATGCGAGGCCAGTTGATATATCTGTGTCCTTTCGTTAGTTATATTTGCTTGTTTGGTTGACATTTGTAGGGTTAGCTGTTGCTAGCTTCTTGTCAAGCAAAGTGTGTTATTTGAATAGGTCAAGAGAGTTAGAGTTGTTAGCAGAAATTCAGGAGCGGTGTGAGTGGGTAGTCATGGAAGTTGAGATTGAAGGTTTCTGTAACACTCCTGCCCGAACGATGAGTCAGTCTCGACTAAGAATGCAGTAGTGGAAGGATATGCTTTGAATGCATGTATTGAATGTCACATCTCAAAGACCTTTATTTCAAAATCTGCAGGTTTAGGAGGTCTGTTAAGTTCCTCTCAGGATGATAACTTATGACAGAGCATATGTTTCGCTTTTGTTTGGATCATGAAAGCAAGTGTGCGTCCATTCATAGAACATTTACAAAGCACACAGTACAAGGCTCTGAGAATTTTGTTTAATGTTTTTTTTCCCCAGATAAATAAAGATCTTGCTTCCTTGGATGTTATTCTCACTCTTCATTGTCATATTTGTTTTCATTACTGGTAACTATTAGCCTTTGTATGCATGACTCCACTCAAATGCTCCTATGCTAACTAAAATGGCGAAGCGGCTGAGTGTACTTCAAGACAGTTGTTGCACTTCCAAATCAGTGGGAGGACCATCCCGGTCTTCAGAAAATAGGGGCTGCAGTTCGGTCACTGTTGGGTATTCCTGTGGAAACACCCTTGGGCAAGGTAGCAGTCTATCAATGCTATGCCTCGTGTAAACATGAACATGGATAAAAACAACCCTTAGTGAGATGCATTTCTAATTAGTTGTATTCGTCATGTGCAGGCTCTTTTAGGATGCCAATTACTTCACCGTATGGCCATTGCATTGGAGGAGAATGGATCAAAACTCTCTCTGTCTGGTACCCATCTTGTTTGAAGATTGTGAAAGTCTCTGTTCTAATAAGCTGTAAATTACTTGTGATTTAAGTTATCATATTTCTTCTGGAATGCAGATGAATTTGAACTTCTGGTTGCTTTGGCACGATTGTTGCAGAAGATGGAAGTTGACTCATGGTCTATGTTGCTTGATAAGGTGCAGGAGCAGTATGATACTAATGCTGCTAAGGTAAAGAACAGCTGGTTCTCTTTTATATTTGTTTTTGGTCGCAGATGTTGAGCTCCCGCCGAATTTGATTCTCATTTTCACATCTTCAAATTCTGTCTGCAGTTGTGGTTCGCCCGGTCTTCAATTTTCCATCAGAGTCGCGCTGGTGAAGTTGCTATATATGAGCAAACAATAAGAGAAAGGTAGGGCTCATTTGAGTTTCCTAGACTTCAGTCATGTAGGGAACTCAGAAAATGAAGTGTTTCGACCAACATTAATATATACATTGCTGTGTCGAGAAGTTTGTCCAAACTCTGAGCCTTGGAGAACTCCAAAAAGCGCCTCCAGTTACTATTGGCTTTCTATGGCCAAATTAGTGTTGGGATGTGTCTAGAAGTGGAGAGTTATGCCAGGTAGTTAGGCATGTCTTTTCTTTCGTTCCTTTGCCTTCTCATTCAAGACTTGTAATCGTTCTCTAGCTTCATCTACACATATTCAGGCCTGTCACTGACCAGTTCTTTGATGATATGAACTCTGTTTCAGAAAAATGAAGAGGTATCCTGCCATCTTCATCCGATCCATGCAAGCATCGGCGACCCCTGCACTCAACAAAGCCTTGACAATTTTACTATGGCCAGCATCAGAAGCTAGGTGAAGTGGGGTGTGGTTGGATGAGTCAACCTCTATATAAGTATAGGTGTCCAGCTAGGACCAATATGTGTAAACGGGTTTACGTGAAGGAAGAAATTGGAAATTTCTTCAGAATCAAGTTATATCCTTGAGTAAAGCTTAGCAGGGTTTCTCTACTGCCTCTTATTGCTTCATCATAGAGAGGTGATACATCAACTTATGCTAGGTTAATCCCCGTTACTCCAAGTGGTAGCTCTCCACCTCTACAGAACATCAGCTTATATAATGCCATCTTGAGACCTGGCAGGTATTTTCTTTTCCACAGATTTGCAAGTGTGAGTCTTCCAGAAAAAACATATAATTGTCACCTTCTTGGAGCAACCCACTTAAACAAAATTTGATCATTGAATAGGAGATAAAACCACCAAAGTACTATCGAAGAGCACTGAGATACAGATTTAGACTTGTATGATTCTGCTGTTCCAGATGTTTTTTCAGCCACCCAAGGGGATTTGGGTGGCATCACTCTGCTGCTGACAAGGAATCTTTTTTGCTTGCGTCAGCTTGTTGGAGGCCACTAAAATTCTTTTCCTTTTTGAGCTGCCTATTATTTCTCTTTCTAACTTATACCTGCTAACCAAGTTCAAGGGATTTCGTACATTGCAAGCCACTATCACAAAGAGAATACCATTGTCAATGAACAAGTTCGTGGATCTGTTGAGTACCTAAGCAACTTGCTAGGCACTGTAGATGGTTCCTTGCTATCTCTTACCTCCACTAGAGATATCTGTTTGATCTGGACTGTTTGTGTGCTCTGGTTTAATGCTATTTGGCCCGGACGCTACACAGTAAAAATTGGTTTGATGAAGACTGATGGGAACAGATCCGATCTTAAAATTCTGCTGTTGACTTGCACAAGTCTTAAGGAAGACAGTGCAGGTCCACCTGAACCAGACCCTGATGTTACTTACTGCTACAGGTTACTATATTACCTCTGCAGGCCAATCCCAAATGCTGCAGCTTATGGTCTCATTCAGTGCAGAGCCTATGTTTCCAAAGAAGACTGTCAAACTTGTGCACAGAAAGTAGTCTTGGAGGTCATCGATTGTGTCCCCAGTACGAAAGCCACATCGGAGGAGGTAGTGGCACTGAGGTGGCGCCACTGTGTCCGAAACCGAGAGCCTCCACCGATAGTTGCAGCCTTCCAGGAGGTGCTGGCACTGTTTGAGCTGCGGTGTTTTTAGGTTAGTGATGATGTGCCTTTGTAATAAGGAAATGAGTAGTGTACTGTTAGCATTGATATAGTGTCTTCTTGGTAATGATGCGATGCATTGGTTGTAATAATACGGTTTCTTGCACACATTGGGCGGTTGATGAAATTGCAGAATTAGTCGCCAGAATTTGATTAAATTGTGCGAAAATTGATTGGCCATAATGTTTTATGTAAAATGGTTATGTTCACGAGTATAAGACGATGACATGTGGGGATAGATTGTAGAGCAGAGGAAAGTCAGAATCTCTAACACAGACGGAAGTCTGGAAACAATGATGCATTCTACGGAATAGTTCAGAACGTCCAAACAACCCCCTTCATTCTATGACCTGATTCAGTCCTATAAATGTTACAAATCACAGCTTGTCTAAACTGAAGTACAGGGCCAGCTGTATAGGATAAGTTAACTCACTCATGAACATGTAAAACACAAACCAAAACCAAGCCATGGAATAGCAGTAAATTAACTAACGGGGATAACAAGCTCAACGGTTGAGGGCAGTCTAGATTTCAACATCTGAATGCACGCGACTGCAACTTCAGCTTGCACTCTCGGGGCGTTAAATATGCGTCCAGTACTAGTGCATGTGCGACTATCGAGAATCAATTTCTCAAGCGTCACAAAGTTCCGCAGCGCATAGTCCAGGAACCAACGCCCTGTATAGGTAGCTGCGCTACCAGCAAACCCACTAACCTCCACCACTTTGATGCTCTCCCTGTGCATCTCCTCCATCTCACTCCCACCCCAAATGCGGCAGGAGCTATCCTTTTCTTCGTCGGTGTCCATCTGCATTACATACAGTTACCAGGTTTGACATTACATTTTCAACTTCTTGCAACATCATAACCAGCGCATTTGAAAATGTGTACTAGAAGAAAGAGTAAAACTGAAGAACCAAACTTATCAGAACATGAGATAAACTAGCAAGTTCAAACTTCATAATTGATTGATGATGAATTGAGGTAAAATGAGATAGCATACCCGAACCGACAGTTGGTACAATGAAGGACAAGCATTTATCACGGGGAGCAGACCACGAATCTCGTTCCTATCAGAACCGAGCACATAAACAGTCAGCTGCTTAAGGGACGTCAACTCCTCAATCGACCTGGGAAACTTGGCTTTACGCTGCACCAATAGAAAGACTTCATTCAGATCACATCATAGTAATTATGTATAAGAGGGGGTTCAGTCATATTATGATGATTATTTACTTACCGCGTCAAACATAAAAGTGAGGGTCTCCAGCCGTGCAAACTTTGCTCGAGGAAGGAAAACAGGACCTGGATCAATCATGTTGTACAAGTCCAATCCGGTAAGCGACGATATATTTTCCATTCGAAGATCAATGCCATCTGGAAACCGACCATCCAACTTGAAGTAGGTGAGATTAGGCGCATCGATTTCAATCTCCTTTAGATTCTTACAATGGACTACTTCCAAGTGCTTCAACGGCAGTGGTGACGACAAGCCAGCAGCAACTTCAAACCTTACTAAACCATGGGAATGTTGGACGGCTAACTTCTCCAGTAGAGGACAATTGCAAAGGAAATGCTCAAGGATCTCATCGCTCACATCAACGAAAGCCAAACACAAGGACTGAAGGTACCGAATATCCGATAAACCCTCAGGGGTTTTCATATGTTTGAAACAGCGTTCCGAGAAAATATAGCACCCTGAAGCATCCCAACTGGTATCACCATACCGGTCAAAGTCCAGCTTGAGCTTCTGAACTCTTTTTGAGATTGCAAAGTCCAACCACCTATCGATGTCACCATTGGCATTGGATTCATTATGAATGTTGAAACAGGCGTGAAAGTTGTTCACTTTCCGACCCTGGTAGTGTGTCAAGACCCTATTAACCCATTCAATGTACCTCCACCTTTCGAAAAGCACGGGCTCCATATCCCCTGAATTCCAATAATTTTCCCAGATGCACTGCCTCATCTTTGGAACGTCGAAGTCCAAGTTTGGAACAAATTTCCACAAATCAACCCAAGTCACGGAGAGGATTGATGTCCTAGCTGCTTCTTTTAAGGTCAGGCGGGACAAAATCTCCACAAGAAGCGCATGGGGCAATGTGCTTATATGATCCATGGAAATAGCTTCCTCTTTAACCTATATGCACAGTAGAAATAGACAGCCAATGAGCGCAGGAAACCTCAACAAAGCTTTTGATTTACATAATAAGCAAACGGGACGGTAATTATCATGATGGAAAACAGAAGCAGCAGATCCATACCTTCTCCGAGCTACAAACGTTGTTGGGTGGATCAAATCTGTACATCACGCAGATGATATGAAAAGCTAGAAACTTTCAACAAGGATCGCTCCGATTTCCACCTACAAATTAAATCAACGGGTAAGAGACACAGAATCTTAGGCAAACAAGAGAAGGCATCAGTTTCCTTTACTACAAGGAAGAAGAAATAAACAAAACAGAAGGAATGAATGAATGAATGTCGAACACAATTCTGTTTGAACTTCAAACAGCCCCTCCAGAAGGAAGGAACTGGAGACAGGGACTCCATACAAACAGAGCCACAGTAAAGACAAGTGCTTTAACCTCCAAATCGAATAAAATGATGCAAGAAAGCAGTGAATTTTCTCAAGGAAGACTCGCAGAAAGACTTGCCTCTCGCTGACCCGAGCCGCTAAATCCTTCGATGGAGCAGATCCCACAGTCCCTCACTTAGATAATATATAGGAAGTCGTAGAGCGGTAGAGTTGAATGGTTCCCGTTTGTGAATCTGCTTTTTTCCATATCTTATCTGGAGAAGGATTCGCTCTCACTACCGCCGCCGCCCGCCTAGCTCTGTGCTTTCAACTTTCCCTCTCTCCTCTGCCATCTCCCTAGATTTGTCATGTATGAATTATTATACAAACCTGCTTCGGAGCTCATAGATTAGAAGGTCAACTGGCTGAATCGCCAAAATCAGAGTCAGGCTAACAAGTTAATTAAGAGGACGCCATTAACCCATTGGACTGTCTGATTCCAGCCCACATTTAAATGGACTAGACCATGGGCTATTTCATTACCCATCCACCAATTTCCAGCCCACGATCTGACCGACAGCTTCAATTTGTCTAGGATGGTAATTAGGGATGGCAATGGGTTGAGTTTTGTCAAACTCAATCTCATTGTTTATTCGTAAAATAATTCGGGGTAAAACTTAATGGGTTAGGAAAACACAAATCCAACCTAACTCACTGGGTATCTATGGGTTCATGGGTACCTATGAATTTTTGTGGTAAAAAAATTTACAATAATAAGTGTCTATCAAAATAAAAGTAAAACATCAACTTCTCCATACAATTTATCTATACATAAAACATTGGTCTATAAAATTCAAACAAATCACAAATTATCCATACAAATTGTTAATTAGATTGGGAGAAATTAGAATTAGGGTAGGGTTTGGAGAGAGTAGGCGACAGAATATGTGTGAGCGGGTATTCATGGGTCGTGTACCTCTAAACCCAAACCCAACCCAACCGGGTGAAAGTGTAACGCGCTTAAACCCAAACCCGGGCCGGTATCCAAAACACGAGTTGGGGGAAATTAGGTCCCATTCGGCGGGAGGATTGGTTCTTCTGTCTCCTACAGGGGTGATCAGTATGGCCACGGGTGTGCAAATTGCGGGTATTGATGATCCGATGGTTGTGGAACTGTTGGTGCTTCGGGAGGCTATGCTTTGGTGTCAGGGATTGGGCCTTACTGATGTTCGTTTTGAAGGCGACGCCAAGGTCATTATTGACAAACTCAATCGGGGGGATCATGGAGATAACAGGATGGGTGCTGTTCTTGAAGAAATTGCTAATTGGCTCCATGTCCTGCCTAGGTTTAGCATTCGGTTTGTAGGTCGGCATAGTAATAAGGTAGCCCATTTGGTGGCTAGAAAAGCCCTTTCTTTGTACCCGGCCATGAGTCGTTCTTTTGATTTTCATACCTGGCTGTCTTCCAGGGTGTAACTGCCTATTTTTTGAATCAATATATGATTATCTTTTGTCAAAAAAAAAAGATTGGGGGAAATTAGAATTAGGGTAGGGTTTGGAGAGAGTAGGCGACAGAATATGTGTGAGCGGGTATTCATGGGTCGGGTACCTCTAAACCCAAACCCAACCCAATCGGGTGAAAGTATAACGAGTTTAAACCCTACCATTGAGTTCGGGTTTTGTTGTCATCCCTAATGGTGATGGTAGGGGTGAATAGGTGGGTGACCCACAGATCCAGGGGCGGAGCTAGGTGAGGGCTTAGGGCCCCCCCCCCCCCAGAATTTTAGAACTTACGTATAATTTGTACGAAATTTGAAAAGTTACGTATAAACATAACAATATTTATAAATACTTACGCGTGCAAAATTTGGTCACATGTACATGCCAGTCTAACGGTGAAGTCTTAACTCTGCATCTCAATTGACCCGAGTTTTTTTTGTTTGTTTGTTTGACAATGGCAGTTTCATTAAAACTGAGAAGTGTACAAAGTGGGTAAAAACCCAGAGGAAAGACAACATACAAAACCAACAAAGAAGGAGAAAAGCCCAAACACACAGGCCCAAAAATAAGGGAAAAAATCCAAAAGTACCACTGTTTAAAAAAAAATTCCAAAAATACCACCCAACCCCAAAAAATTCCAAAAATACCACCCTTTTTCAAAAACGCCACCCCACCCTGCTGTTTACACTAAAACCGTTTGTCCGGGGCGCGGTATTCTATGCAAACCGCGGGCCTAGGGGGCGGTTATAAAAAAAAATTGGACCAAACCGCTGGGTGGGGTGGCAGTTTGGCCTAAAACCGCCACCCCACCCAGCGGTTTGGTCCAATTTTTTTTTTTCCGATCAACTCCTAACTTCGGCCGAAACTTCAAACGAACGTAACTTTGCACTCGGGTATCCGATCGTAGTGAATGTTTTTTCCATTTCGCATAACTTTTCAAGATCTACAACTTTTACTAGGATGAAATTTTTAAAACAGGAACTATTTGTGGATATACGAGACCTTGGGAATAACCTTACCTTTACTTTTCACAAATCCATGTACATTTTGAAATTATGATTATATTAATAGTTGTAGATCTTGAAAAGTTATGTGGAATCAAAAAAAATTCATGACATTCGTATTTTGGAGCACAAAGTTATGGCCGCCCAAAGTTTGACGAAATCAAAAAAGGCTCGTTCGGGGTGGCAAATGACGTTTTTTCGAGACGAAGGTGGGACCCGGCGGTTTACGGCTTGCAAGATCTCAAAAAGTTATTCGGATTCAAAAAATGGAGGCCGCAAACTTTTTGAGATCTTGCAAGCCGCATACCGCTGGTTCTCGCCTTTCGTCAAACTTTGGGCGGCCATAACTTTGTGCTCCAAAATCCGAATGTTATGAATTTTTTTTGAGTCCTCATAACTTTTCAAAATCTATAACTTTTAATATAATCATAGTTTCAAAATGTACATGGATTTGTGAAAAGTAAAGGTAAAGTTATTCTCAAGGTCCCGTATATCCACAAATAGTTCCTTTTTGAAAATTTTATCCTAGTAAAAGTTATAGATCTTGAAAAGTTATGCGAAATGAAAAAAAATCGCTACGATCGGATACCCGAGTGCAAAGTTACGTTCGTTTGAAGTTTCGACCGAAGTTAGGAGTTTATCGGAAAAAAAAAAAAATTGGACCAAACCGCTGGGTGGGGTGGCGGTTTTGGGCCAAACCGCCACCCCACCCACCGGTTTGGTCCAAATTTTTTTTTATAACCGCCCTCTAGGCCCGCGGTTTGCATAGAAAACCGCACCCCCGACAAGCGGTTTTCGTGTAAACCGCAGGGCGGGGTGGCGGTTTTTGAAAAATGTGGTATTTTTGGAATTTTTTGGGGTTGGATGATATTTTTTGAATTCTTTTTTTAAACAGTGGTATTTGTGGAAAAAAATCCAAAAATAAGTGTCCAAAGACCAAAACACATTAGCCCACAAACACCCACAAAATAGCCCACACCAGGACAAAACCCCAACACTAGCTGGTTCCATCTTCTATGTGTAGCCGCCGTCGTTGGTAACAACATCATCCACCGAACACCATCCCAACCCAGCACCAGATAGAGAGAACCAACTCCACTGTAAGCGAAATGAGGCTGGAATGCAAAAGCTTACCATCCCAGATGCGGATCGAAGCAAGACGAGCACAACAGAACCAATACTCGCCTCCCAACCTTACCTCATCGGACCAGAACGTCTTCAGATGCTCCCAGAAGACCATGCACGAGCCGATCTTCAGATAAAATGGGCGTCCGACGATAAAACACATATATCGAGTCTCTGTCTTCAGATCTCCCCACCACGTCCGAGCCGATTCACAAGGGAAGGCTACTAGCATCTCCGAAACGCCGAGATCAGCTGGGCGAAGCAATGAGGTAGACGAGAGGCGAGAAGACGAGAAGGCAAGCCGATCTTAAGAACCAAAACCAGCCACCCTTTGCCACCACGAACAAAAGATCTCTATATTTGAAGAATCAGAACAGAGCTAGAAGACAATCATCTCTAGAAGAGAGATCGAAGGAGGAAATCCAAAAGAGGATCTGAAAAAGAAAAGCAAAAAGAAGGAAATAGAGCGATTGAAAAGATGGAGCGGAGGGCTGCCACCGGTCGCCGGAGAGACGCCGGCAGCAGCCCCCGGAAGGGACTTGGAAAGAAAAGTTTAGGGAGAAGTCAGAGTAGAATGGAAGAGAGAGGTGTCAAGTGGGCGGGGTTGTTTAATTGACCCGAGTTCAATCCCTGTAAGGTGCTGGTTTTAATTTTTTTTACTGTGTACTTTTTCTTTAAAAAAGCTTCTCCTATTGATAACCATTCATGTTTCTTTTTGTGTTTTCATTTACCACAGAAATAATTTTATTTTTATATTTCCTTATAAGTTCAGTTATTGATTTTAGATTATACCAATTTAGTTCTTCAACTTTTGAATTCTTATTTATTGTGTTATTAATTGACTTCAAACATTAATATATACATATATTTATTTTCCCGTCATAAAGATATTGAAGGACGTAGTATACATTGGAATGTATGATTTATTTTTTGTTCATATAATTACCCTTATTTGGAACATAATAACAGAGATTTTTTTTTACATATAATTTAATAACGTGATCATATAATTCACATTTCCCTACTAGTAAACCAAACAAATTTTGGCACCCCCGAACATCAAATCCTAGCTCCGCCCCGGCGCCCCCGCACAGATCCACCCAAAACCACCCGCAATCGACCCACCCATTATCATGTGGGTGGTTCATATGGGTGGATGTGGGTTGTGAAAATAGGTGACCCACAAAAGATTGGTTGGGTGCGGGTGGACTATGGTTGACCCACGATCCACCTAACATTTTAAGCTCAAACCATCGAAGTTCTAACATATAATTTTACCGAAAATAGAACTCTTAAAATCACAAAAGTTCCTCTCAATTTTGATCAAAAGATGAGTTGTGAGGTGTTCCATAAGCAATTTGAATCCCCAACTTGCACAGTAACTCTTTTAAACGAAATATGTCCAGTCCCTTGGTGAACAGATCAGCCTTTTGCTCCACATTTCCAACATGCTCAAGCTTAATCAAAACACTCTTAATCCTTTCTCTTGTAACATGCATATCAATCTCAATGTGTTTTGTTCTTTCATGGAACACAGGGTTCTCTGCTATGTGAATTACTGATCTGTTATCACAATATATAGGGATTGGTAAGGGTACCTGAACTGTCAGTTCTGAAAGTATCCTTTTGAGCCATTGAACTTCACAAACAAGGTGTGCCAAAGCCCTGTACTCTGCTTCTGATGAAGATCCAGACACTGTTGTTTGTTTCTTGGTTTTCCATGTGAGAAGGGATGTGCCCAGAAAAGTATAGTACCTTGTTATAGACCTTCTAGTGTCTGGGCAGCTAGCCCAATTAGAGTCACTGTATCCACTAAGCTTCAAGTCTGCATTGGTCTTAAAGTGTATGCCTTGCCCTGGTGCAGTTTTCAAATATCTAAGAACCCTATAGGCTTCCTGCAAGTGTTCCTGGCAAGGGTTCTTCTGATATTGACATAGCTGCTGAACTGGGAATGCTATGTCAGGCCTAGTGATGGTGAGATAATGAAGCCTTCCAATTAGCCTTCTATAGCATTTTGCATCTTCTAATGGTGTTCCCTTAGCCACCAACTTGACCTTTGCAGCATAAGGAGACTTACATCCCTTAGCTTCCAAGTATCATGTGTCCTTAACCAGCTCAATACAGTATTTCCTTTGGCATATGCTCATTCCTTTTGCATTTCTGCTCACTTCCAGACCTAGAAAATATTTAAAAGGTCCTAATAACTTGATCTTAAATGCCTTACTTAGGGACAGTTTCACTTGGTCAATGTCCTTCTGGGAATCTCCACCTAGGATTATGTCATCTACATAAACCAAGAGCACTACAACTCTTCCATGTGTCCATTTGGTGAAGATATAATAGTCAGAAGCTGCTTGTGCAAACCCTTGCCTCATAAGTGACCCTGTCAGCTTGGCAAACCATTGCCTTGAAGCCTATTTCAGGCCATACAGGGATATCTTTAATCTGCAAGCCATCTTCTGCCCATTAGAGTTAGGTACCTTAACCCCTAAAGGGATCTTCATGTACACTTCCTCCTCTAAATCACCATGAAGAAATGCATTTGACACATTAAGCTGTTCTAAGACCCAATTCTTTACTGTTGCGACTGCCAGAAAGGCCTTTACTGAATTGATCTTTGCAACAGGTGAGAATGTGTCTAGAAAGTCAATCCCATAGATTTGGGGAAAACCTTTTGCGACAAGCCTTTCCTTTTCTCTTTCAACTCCTCCATCAGGCTTCAACTTCAGTTTGAAAACCCACTTGTTACCAATTGCTTTCTTCCCTTCTGGCAGTGGGACAATGTCCCAGGTCTGGTTCTCTTCCAATGAGTATATCTCATTATTAACTGCCCTATTCCATTCCTCACTTTTAATGGCTTCATAATATGAAGTAGGTTCTACCATATTAACCACACTTAAAGCATATGCCCTATCTTCAGCACTCAAGGTATCAACATTCAAGCACACTGGATGTCTCAAGCATGCATTAGACTGTTTGAAACCACCAAACTGCAAAGAAGGGTCCAGTTCAAAGTCTTTATACCTTGCTGGGAGATTGACTTTTCTAGGTGGCCTTCTTCCCTTAACCATCTCTTCATCACCAGGATCAAAGTCTTGCTGGGGCATCAACTCTTGTTCATCTGCATCAAAGTACTCATAATGGTCTGCAATATAAGGAACTGATGAAGAAGATGGTTATTCCTTAGGCTGCCCCCTTTCATCATAGGATGAATGATTCTGAGGAGGGGAAGAAGAAGTAGATGGATGTGATGAGGGAAGTACACTAGAAGGGAAAAAAGAAGGGTGATAAGGAGATTGGAAATATTGAGAAGGTGCAGCAGGAGAGGACTTTGCTGGATCATGGCTAGGATCATGTTTAAAAGGCAAAATGTCTTCATAGAAGATGACATTTCGAGAAACAAAAACTTCTCTGGTATTTATATCCAGTAACTTATATCCTTTGACACCAGCAGGTAGGCCAAGTAGGATACATTGCTTAGCTCTAGGTGCAAATTTTGTTCTCCCTTGAGCAAGTGTACTGGCATAACATAAACACCCAAAAATCCTCAAGTTCCCAAGGAAAGGAGGCTGATCAAAGAGGATTTCATAAGGAGATTTGTTTTTGAGAAGAGGTGTGGGAATTCTGTTAATAAGGTAGACAACATGGAGTATGCAGTCACTCCAAAACTCAAGAGGAATGCCAGATTGAAATTTTAAGGACCTGGCCACATTTAGAATGTGTTGGTGTTTACGTTCCACTCTTCCATTTTGTTCTGGTGTTTGAACACAGGAAACCTGATGTTCTATACCTTCAGCAGCAAAGAATTCACACATTTCAAACTCCTTCCCCTGATCATTTCTGATAATTTTAACTGTCTTCCCAAACTGGTTCTTAACCAGATGACAGAAATCCTGTAAATACCCCCTTGCTTCACCTTTATGATGCATTAAATAAACCCACACAGTTCTAGAGCAATCATCAACCACAGTGAGAAAGTAACTAAAACCATCATAAGAAGGAACAAATAGAGGTCCCCATATATCCACATGAACCAAATGAAAAACATCAGGTGCAATGTTGGTACTAACAGGAAAAGGTAACTTCTTATGTTTGGACAAATGGCAAACTTCACAGTGTTTGATTCTATCACTAGTTACATCAGGAGAGGTATGATGAATTAAAGAAATCCTATCATGACCTGGATATCCTAGTATGCAATGCCATAGGTCAAGCTGTTGAGGTTGAAAGTTGAATAAGGTGGCTGCAAGGTGTGGAGGTGATGAATGAAAGGTCTTGGACTGTCTAGGTGTGAAGGTGAGTTGGTAGAGCCCTCTAGTTTCTTTTGCCAAACCAATCTTCTTCATGCTTAGTAGGTCCTGGATATGACAATGATCAAAATGGAAAAGTAATGAGATTGGGAAGTCTTTGGTGAGTTTGCTAACTGAAACTAGGTTGCATGTAAAGCTTGGAACTAACAAAACATCATAAAGGAACAAACCAGTAGGTAACTTGACTGTCCCTATATGAGTGACAAGGACTTTTGTACTATTTGGGAGGTAAACAAAGGTATCAACAACTTGTTTAGACTAGGTGAACAAGGATTTACTACAGGTTGTATGATCTGAAGCCCCTCTATCAAGTATCCAGAGGCCTAGATTATCAGGACTACAGTTTTGGGCTGAGGACAGGACATATTTACCGGAGTGATTAGGAAAGGGTGCTAGGAATTGAGATACTGAGTAGGCTTGATGGTCAATAGATGGTGAGGTAGGTGGAGAGGGTGATGTATTAGTACCAACTTGCAGGAGATACCTGAGTCTGTTCATTTCCTCTGGTGTAAAACTGGGTGGTGCCTGAGCAACACTCCCCTCACTAGAGAATCCTCCCTCTGATTGTGCTTCATTGAATCCAGGTTGTGAAACTGAACCAGTAAACCTAGGAGTGCTAGAGCTTGAACTAGACCCTAAGTTTGATCCATTACCATTCTTCTGATCAGACTGCTTCTTCTTCAACTTGTAACAGTCCTCTATATTGTGATTCCTCATTTTGCAAAATCTGCAAAACTTCCTGCCCTGCTTTCCTTCACCAGATTCCCTTCCTTGTTCTCCTTCTACTGCCAGAGCTAGAATCTATGACCTTCTTCCTCCATTTGTATTGTCACCCTTCAATTTCTCTTCATGTTGTAAAAGGTCATCCACAGTTGTTGACACAGTTGGCAAGGGCTTCTGCATCTCAAGAAACGAACCACATAATCTGTTTCTTGCTTCTGAACAAAGGTTGCCACTGCAGCACATGGTACAATAGGATTGTACTCAACATACTCGTCCCACAACCCTTTCACTTCTGTGTAGTATTGAGTGATATACCTCGAGCCCTATTTACAAGCAATAATCTCATCTTCCAGATTAGTGATCCTAAGGGCATTAGGTAACCCAAATCTTCTTTTCAACTCATCCCAGAGGGCCTTAGCGTTACTATGGGTAAGGATTGATCTCCTTATGTCCTTCTGAACAGAGTTTTGAATCCAACATAACACAAGGGTGTTGCAAGCATCCCATATTCCAAACATATTGGAATCTCGTGCTGGCATAGGTATGGATCCATCAATAAATTCGATCTTATGCCTAGTTTTTAGAACAACTTGCATAGATCTACTCCACATACTATAATTAGACCCATCAAACAGCTCAGCAACCACAAAAATGGACATATTCTCGTTTGGGTTGAGATAGTAGGGGTTACCAAACGTAATCGTCTCATTCTGAGCAGTCTCTTGGTTGAATGAGCCAAATTGCAGGTTCACTGGAGTTCCAGTCACATTTGCTCCTGAGCTCCCTGAATCGCGAGTGTTGCCTCCTGGGGTTGTTGGTTCAACAATGGCGGCGCGTTCTGAGAAACCCTAGAGCCTCACAGCTCTTATACCATATGAATTCTGTAGAGTGATTTGTGAAAGAGAAGCTCAAGCTTTCTGCTGAGTTCTCTGTTCGTTTTTATAGCAGCAAAATCAAATTATCAAGCTAGTACAGGTGTCACGATTCTACTGGCCATTAGCAACATAAAACACTGTTTGCTTAACGACTAATAAACAGAAAGCAAAACGTCGTCGCAGCGACTAAATGAAAACAAAACATAACAGAAGAAACATCCTCGGTGATGAAACGTTTCTCCACTTCTTCTTCTTCCTCTGTCAATCCTTGCTGATTCAGGACTAGGGATGGCAATGGGTCGGGTTGGGTCGGGTTTTGCCAAACCCAAACCCATGGGTTTATCCGCGAAAAAAACCCGGGGTAAAACCCATTGGGTTTGAAAAACTCAAACCCAACCCAACCCGCTGGGTATCCGTGGGTTCATGGGTACCCATGGGTTTTTGACGTAAAAAATTTACAATAACAAGTTCCTATCAAAATTAAAGTCAAATATCAATCTCTCAATACAAATTATCCATATATAAAACACCATTTTAGAAAATTCAAGCAAATCAAGAATTAACTATACAAATTGTTCAACACCATTCTAGAAAACTCAATAAATATAAAGCAAATCACAAATTATCCATAAATAACATGATTAATCGAAAGCTTCTTCCTTTCAATTAAGTTTCTTCACTCTCCACTCGATGACATCAACTTCATTCTACACAATTAGAAAGAAAAAATTAGACATGTCTCCAGAAACATAAATAAGATTAGTTGTTTAGAATATTAGATATATCGAGAAAATTAACTATATGGGTGTGGGCGGGTACCCATGGGTCGGGTTTACCTAAACCCAACCCGGTGAATAGTGAACGGGTTTAAACCCAAACCCGGCCCAAAACCCGTCAACACGGATTTTACCCGCGTTGACCGGATTGAATCGGGTGGGTACCCATGGGTTTGGGTTTCGTTGCCATCCCTATTCAGGACTAGCTCTGCTACTCCAATCCAGACTGTTACGAGCAAATTCTGCGTGATTCCGAAGTTTTGGGTTTTTTATTTTGAAATTCAAAATTTATGTCCTGAGCGGGATGATTTGGAGCGGAAGAATTTCACAATAGTTTCGCACGCCTACTTAATCTGGTGATTTCAATTGAGCCGGGAAAGGAAAACAAAGCTGAGCTTAGAGAAACAGAAATAGCAGAGAGACTGAGAGCGAGAGTGGGAGGAAAGGAAAGAGAGGAAGGAAAGCTACTCATCGGAGTCTGATCATGGCCGGGAATCCATGTCCCTTACCGACGAACCGTCTACTCCTGGCATTCAAGGCTTCCCAGGCTCAGGTTTCCAAGATGGAAGCCCTGGTTGAGGCATCGAAGAAGTGGAGGACGCAGCTGAGGAGCAGCCGGAGGCTCCTGGACGAACTGGAAGCAGCGCTTGCTAATAGCCCCGTGATTGCCGTCAACTCGATGGATGAACTGACTACTTTGATTGAGCTGCTGCCGAAATATCCCAAGTTCTGCGGGAAGATCATGGTGTACAGGCACAACCTTACCGCTGAAGAGCAAGCAAGGGTTACGAATCGAGCTCTCAGGGCAGGCATTCCAGTGTGCCCTCCTGGCAACACTTTGGAGAGGTTGGGTGTTTGAGGATTGGATCGATGTAGTAGTTTCGTTTCTTAGGTGTTGTTCGTTTTCCACTTCGTCTCTTATCACAACACCTGTATCATCTATCCTTCTTTAGCATTGTTTTCAATTTGTCCGTTTGTTTGAAATCAGTTTGTGGTGGATATTGAATCAGCTAGAAATCATTATTCTCTACTGTTTGTTTGCTTCTCACGGGCGTCCTTGTGCTTTGCTTTTTCTGAGAACTCCGGTGGTTAAACCGTGTTTCGTAGTTAATTTCGGTTCAGCAATCACTTCAACATCAAGGGCGATAGAATCTAGGCTTCAACATTTCCTTAGTAATTATTCTCTACTGTTTGAAGTGATTGCTGAACTTCACGCACACGCTAGTGGCGTTATTGCAGCCTTCCCCGCCTTGGTCCGGGATCGGGATGGTTGGTTATTGCCTGCAAACTCACGTATTACAAGCACTGCCACTCTCACTCCTTCCATCCACTTGCTCTCGTGTTCCGTCGTCTCCAACCCTCAGCCCATCGACTTCAATGGTCTGCAGAAGTTGTACCTGTGCCTGAAGCTGTTTGAACAGGGCATCGGATGCAAAAATGGTGGTCACCAGAGCTGCAGCACTAACCCAGGAAACTCCCAGCTGCTGTTCTCATCCTTGTTTCTTCCCTAGTAGCTGCTGGTTAGCCCCCTACTTGCTGTTTGTTTGGACGGATTCATTCCTGATGGTGTTGCTTTTGTAAGTTTGTGCAAAGGCCTTTTGTGGAATCAGCTAGTCTTGGCCCCTTTCGCTTCTCATGTATGATACAGTTGTAGTGCATGATGTTCAATTGATGAGGCTGCTCCCTATTTTCTGTTAAATGTAAGATAGAGCTAAGAAGAGCTGCCAACTTTATAAAGTGAGTTGAAAGAGCAGTGAAAGCTTTGCCCAGAGCTTTGAAATGAGATATTTTGTAGATGCAACTTTTTTCCCGATTGTCCTGCTCTAAGCTTTATGCAGTGAGCTTCTTTGGCCAGTTACTCTCTGCCTTGCAGTTGCAGGGTGGGAATGCTGTTGGTTTAGTATTTATTTAATCCAGATGAGCACAACATATTGTTAGATAATTTGTATCTGCAGATCATAGAGAAGCTGGTTGATTGTCACCTAGTGGCTAGTTGCACCAAGGTGGATGTTTAGTTGGATGTCATACATTTTGGATCATGCGACTTACGATGCGAGGCCAGTTGATATATCTGTGTCCTTTCGTTAGTTATATTTGCTTGTTTGGTTGACATTTGTAGGGTTAGCTGTTGCTAGCTTCTTGTCAAGCAAAGTGTGTTATTTGAATAGGTCAAGAGAGTTAGAGTTGTTAGCAGAAATTCAGGAGCGGTGTGAGTGGGTAGTCATGGAAGTTGAGATTGAAGGTTTCTGTAACACTCCTGCCCGAACGATGAGTCAGTCTCGACTAAGAATGCAGTAGTGGAAGGATATGCTTTGAATGCATGTATTGAATGTCACATCTCAAAGACCTTTATTTCAAAATCTGCAGGTTTAGGAGGTCTGTTAAGTTCCTCTCAGGATGATAACTTATGACAGAGCATATGTTTCGCTTTTGTTTGGATCATGAAAGCAAGTGTGCGTCCATTCATAGAACATTTACAAAGCACACAGTACAAGGCTCTGAGAATTTTGTTTAATGTTTTTTTTCCCCAGATAAATAAAGATCTTGCTTCCTTGGATGTTATTCTCACTCTTCATTGTCATATTTGTTTTCATTACTGGTAACTATTAGCCTTTGTATGCATGACTCCACTCAAATGCTCCTATGCTAACTAAAATGGCGAAGCGGCTGAGTGTACTTCAAGACAGTTGTTGCACTTCCAAATCAGTGGGAGGACCATCCCGGTCTTCAGAAAATAGGGGCTGCAGTTCGGTCACTGTTGGGTATTCCTGTGGAAACACCCTTGGGCAAGGTAGCAGTCTATCAATGCTATGCCTCGTGTAAACATGAACATGGATAAAAACAACCCTTAGTGAGATGCATTTCTAATTAGTTGTATTCGTCATGTGCAGGCTCTTTTAGGATGCCAATTACTTCACCGTATGGCCATTGCATTGGAGGAGAATGGATCAAAACTCTCTCTGTCTGGTACCCATCTTGTTTGAAGATTGTGAAAGTCTCTGTTCTAATAAGCTGTAAATTACTTGTGATTTAAGTTATCATATTTCTTCTGGAATGCAGATGAATTTGAACTTCTGGTTGCTTTGGCACGATTGTTGCAGAAGATGGAAGTTGACTCATGGTCTATGTTGCTTGATAAGGTGCAGGAGCAGTATGATACTAATGCTGCTAAGGTAAAGAACAGCTGGTTCTCTTTTATATTTGTTTTTGGTCGCAGATGTTGAGCTCCCGCCGAATTTGATTCTCATTTTCACATCTTCAAATTCTGTCTGCAGTTGTGGTTCGCCCGGTCTTCAATTTTCCATCAGAGTCGCGCTGGTGAAGTTGCTATATATGAGCAAACAATAAGAGAAAGGTAGGGCTCATTTGAGTTTCCTAGACTTCAGTCATGTAGGGAACTCAGAAAATGAAGTGTTTCGACCAACATTAATATATACATTGCTGTGTCGAGAAGTTTGTCCAAACTCTGAGCCTTGGAGAACTCCAAAAAGCGCCTCCAGTTACTATTGGCTTTCTATGGCCAAATTAGTGTTGGGATGTGTCTAGAAGTGGAGAGTTATGCCAGGTAGTTAGGCATGTCTTTTCTTTCGTTCCTTTGCCTTCTCATTCAAGACTTGTAATCGTTCTCTAGCTTCATCTACACATATTCAGGCCTGTCACTGACCAGTTCTTTGATGATATGAACTCTGTTTCAGAAAAATGAAGAGGTATCCTGCCATCTTCATCCGATCCATGCAAGCATCGGCGACCCCTGCACTCAACAAAGCCTTGACAATTTTACTATGGCCAGCATCAGAAGCTAGGTGAAGTGGGGTGTGGTTGGATGAGTCAACCTCTATATAAGTATAGGTGTCCAGCTAGGACCAATATGTGTAAACGGGTTTACGTGAAGGAAGAAATTGGAAATTTCTTCAGAATCAAGTTATATCCTTGAGTAAAGCTTAGCAGGGTTTCTCTACTGCCTCTTATTGCTTCATCATAGAGAGGTGATACATCAACTTATGCTAGGTTAATCCCCGTTACTCCAAGTGGTAGCTCTCCACCTCTACAGAACATCAGCTTATATAATGCCATCTTGAGACCTGGCAGGTATTTTCTTTTCCACAGATTTGCAAGTGTGAGTCTTCCAGAAAAAACATATAATTGTCACCTTCTTGGAGCAACCCACTTAAACAAAATTTGATCATTGAATAGGAGATAAAACCACCAAAGTACTATCGAAGAGCACTGAGATACAGATTTAGACTTGTATGATTCTGCTGTTCCAGATGTTTTTTCAGCCACCCAAGGGGATTTGGGTGGCATCACTCTGCTGCTGACAAGGAATCTTTTTTGCTTGCGTCAGCTTGTTGGAGGCCACTAAAATTCTTTTCCTTTTTGAGCTGCCTATTATTTCTCTTTCTAACTTATACCTGCTAACCAAGTTCAAGGGATTTCGTACATTGCAAGCCACTATCACAAAGAGAATACCATTGTCAATGAACAAGTTCGTGGATCTGTTGAGTACCTAAGCAACTTGCTAGGCACTGTAGATGGTTCCTTGCTATCTCTTACCTCCACTAGAGATATCTGTTTGATCTGGACTGTTTGTGTGCTCTGGTTTAATGCTATTTGGCCCGGACGCTACACAGTAAAAATTGGTTTGATGAAGACTGATGGGAACAGATCCGATCTTAAAATTCTGCTGTTGACTTGCACAAGTCTTAAGGAAGACAGTGCAGGTCCACCTGAACCAGACCCTGATGTTACTTACTGCTACAGGTTACTATATTACCTCTGCAGGCCAATCCCAAATGCTGCAGCTTATGGTCTCATTCAGTGCAGAGCCTATGTTTCCAAAGAAGACTGTCAAACTTGTGCACAGAAAGTAGTCTTGGAGGTCATCGATTGTGTCCCCAGTACGAAAGCCACATCGGAGGAGGTAGTGGCACTGAGGTGGCGCCACTGTGTCCGAAACCGAGAGCCTCCACCGATAGTTGCAGCCTTCCAGGAGGTGCTGGCACTGTTTGAGCTGCGGTGTTTTTAGGTTAGTGATGATGTGCCTTTGTAATAAGGAAATGAGTAGTGTACTGTTAGCATTGATATAGTGTCTTCTTGGTAATGATGCGATGCATTGGTTGTAATAATACGGTTTCTTGCACACATTGGGCGGTTGATGAAATTGCAGAATTAGTCGCCAGAATTTGATTAAATTGTGCGAAAATTGATTGGCCATAATGTTTTATGTAAAATGGTTATGTTCACGAGTATAAGACGATGACATGTGGGGATAGATTGTAGAGCAGAGGAAAGTCAGAATCTCTAACACAGACGGAAGTCTGGAAACAATGATGCATTCTACGGAATAGTTCAGAACGTCCAAACAACCCCCTTCATTCTATGACCTGATTCAGTCCTATAAATGTTACAAATCACAGCTTGTCTAAACTGAAGTACAGGGCCAGCTGTATAGGATAAGTTAACTCACTCATGAACATGTAAAACACAAACCAAAACCAAGCCATGGAATAGCAGTAAATTAACTAACGGGGATAACAAGCTCAACGGTTGAGGGCAGTCTAGATTTCAACATCTGAATGCACGCGACTGCAACTTCAGCTTGCACTCTCGGGGCGTTAAATATGCGTCCAGTACTAGTGCATGTGCGACTATCGAGAATCAATTTCTCAAGCGTCACAAAGTTCCGCAGCGCATAGTCCAGGAACCAACGCCCTGTATAGGTAGCTGCGCTACCAGCAAACCCACTAACCTCCACCACTTTGATGCTCTCCCTGTGCATCTCCTCCATCTCACTCCCACCCCAAATGCGGCAGGAGCTATCCTTTTCTTCGTCGGTGTCCATCTGCATTACATACAGTTACCAGGTTTGACATTACATTTTCAACTTCTTGCAACATCATAACCAGCGCATTTGAAAATGTGTACTAGAAGAAAGAGTAAAACTGAAGAACCAAACTTATCAGAACATGAGATAAACTAGCAAGTTCAAACTTCATAATTGATTGATGATGAATTGAGGTAAAATGAGATAGCATACCCGAACCGACAGTTGGTACAATGAAGGACAAGCATTTATCACGGGGAGCAGACCACGAATCTCGTTCCTATCAGAACCGAGCACATAAACAGTCAGCTGCTTAAGGGACGTCAACTCCTCAATCGACCTGGGAAACTTGGCTTTACGCTGCACCAATAGAAAGACTTCATTCAGATCACATCATAGTAATTATGTATAAGAGGGGGTTCAGTCATATTATGATGATTATTTACTTACCGCGTCAAACATAAAAGTGAGGGTCTCCAGCCGTGCAAACTTTGCTCGAGGAAGGAAAACAGGACCTGGATCAATCATGTTGTACAAGTCCAATCCGGTAAGCGACGATATATTTTCCATTCGAAGATCAATGCCATCTGGAAACCGACCATCCAACTTGAAGTAGGTGAGATTAGGCGCATCGATTTCAATCTCCTTTAGATTCTTACAATGGACTACTTCCAAGTGCTTCAACGGCAGTGGTGACGACAAGCCAGCAGCAACTTCAAACCTTACTAAACCATGGGAATGTTGGACGGCTAACTTCTCCAGTAGAGGACAATTGCAAAGGAAATGCTCAAGGATCTCATCGCTCACATCAACGAAAGCCAAACACAAGGACTGAAGGTACCGAATATCCGATAAACCCTCAGGGGTTTTCATATGTTTGAAACAGCGTTCCGAGAAAATATAGCACCCTGAAGCATCCCAACTGGTATCACCATACCGGTCAAAGTCCAGCTTGAGCTTCTGAACTCTTTTTGAGATTGCAAAGTCCAACCACCTATCGATGTCACCATTGGCATTGGATTCATTATGAATGTTGAAACAGGCGTGAAAGTTGTTCACTTTCCGACCCTGGTAGTGTGTCAAGACCCTATTAACCCATTCAATGTACCTCCACCTTTCGAAAAGCACGGGCTCCATATCCCCTGAATTCCAATAATTTTCCCAGATGCACTGCCTCATCTTTGGAACGTCGAAGTCCAAGTTTGGAACAAATTTCCACAAATCAACCCAAGTCACGGAGAGGATTGATGTCCTAGCTGCTTCTTTTAAGGTCAGGCGGGACAAAATCTCCACAAGAAGCGCATGGGGCAATGTGCTTATATGATCCATGGAAATAGCTTCCTCTTTAACCTATATGCACAGTAGAAATAGACAGCCAATGAGCGCAGGAAACCTCAACAAAGCTTTTGATTTACATAATAAGCAAACGGGACGGTAATTATCATGATGGAAAACAGAAGCAGCAGATCCATACCTTCTCCGAGCTACAAACGTTGTTGGGTGGATCAAATCTGTACATCACGCAGATGATATGAAAAGCTAGAAACTTTCAACAAGGATCGCTCCGATTTCCACCTACAAATTAAATCAACGGGTAAGAGACACAGAATCTTAGGCAAACAAGAGAAGGCATCAGTTTCCTTTACTACAAGGAAGAAGAAATAAACAAAACAGAAGGAATGAATGAATGAATGTCGAACACAATTCTGTTTGAACTTCAAACAGCCCCTCCAGAAGGAAGGAACTGGAGACAGGGACTCCATACAAACAGAGCCACAGTAAAGACAAGTGCTTTAACCTCCAAATCGAATAAAATGATGCAAGAAAGCAGTGAATTTTCTCAAGGAAGACTCGCAGAAAGACTTGCCTCTCGCTGACCCGAGCCGCTAAATCCTTCGATGGAGCAGATCCCACAGTCCCTCACTTAGATAATATATAGGAAGTCGTAGAGCGGTAGAGTTGAATGGTTCCCGTTTGTGAATCTGCTTTTTTCCATATCTTATCTGGAGAAGGATTCGCTCTCACTACCGCCGCCGCCCGCCTAGCTCTGTGCTTTCAACTTTCCCTCTCTCCTCTGCCATCTCCCTAGATTTGTCATGTATGAATTATTATACAAACCTGCTTCGGAGCTCATAGATTAGAAGGTCAACTGGCTGAATCGCCAAAATCAGAGTCAGGCTAACAAGTTAATTAAGAGGACGCCATTAACCCATTGGACTGTCTGATTCCAGCCCACATTTAAATGGACTAGACCATGGGCTATTTCATTACCCATCCACCAATTTCCAGCCCACGATCTGACCGACAGCTTCAATTTGTCTAGGATGGTAATTAGGGATGGCAATGGGTTGAGTTTTGTCAAACTCAATCTCATTGTTTATTCGTAAAATAATTCGGGGTAAAACTTAATGGGTTAGGAAAACACAAATCCAACCTAACTCACTGGGTATCTATGGGTTCATGGGTACCTATGAATTTTTGTGGTAAAAAAATTTACAATAATAAGTGTCTATCAAAATAAAAGTAAAACATCAACTTCTCCATACAATTTATCTATACATAAAACATTGGTCTATAAAATTCAAACAAATCACAAATTATCCATACAAATTGTTAATTAGATTGGGAGAAATTAGAATTAGGGTAGGGTTTGGAGAGAGTAGGCGACAAAATATGTGTGAGCGGGTATTCATGGGTCGTGTACCTCTAAACCCAAACCCAACCCAACCGGGTGAAAGTGTAACGCGCTTAAACCCAAACCCGGGCCGGTATCCAAAACACGAGTTGACCGTGCTGGATCGGGTAGGGTACCCTTGGGTTCGGGTTTTGTTGTCATCCCTAATGGTGATGGTAGAGGTGAACATTAGGTGGGTGACCCACATATCCAGGGGCGGAGCTAGGTGAGGGCATGGAGGGGCCCCGGGCCTCCCCTCCCGAGAATTTTAGAACCTACGTATAATTTGTACGAAATTTGAAAAGTTACGTATAAACATAACAACATTTATAAATACTTATGCGTGCAAAATTTGATCACATGTACAATGCCAGTCTGACGGTGAAGTCTTAACTCCGCATCTCAATTGACCCGAGTTTTTTTTTTTTTTTACAATGACAGTTTCATTAAAACTGAGAAGTGTACAAAGTGGGTAAAAACCCAGAGGAAAGACAACATACAAAATCAGCAAAGAAGGAGAAAAGCTCAAACACACAGGCCCAAAAATAAGTGTCCAAAGACCAAAACACATTAGCCCACAAACACCCACAAAATAGCCCACACCAGGACAAAAACACAACACTAGCTGATTCCATCTTCTATGTGCAGCCGTCATCGCTGGTAACAACATCATCCGCCGACCACCATCCCAACCCAGCACCAGATAGAGAGAACCAACTCCACTGTAAGCGAAATGAGGCTGGAATGCAAAAGCTTACCATCCCAAATGCGGATCGAAGCAAGACGAGCACAACAGAACCAATACTCGCCTCCCAACCTTACCTCATCGGACCAGAACGTCTTTAGATGCTCCCAGAAGACCATGCACGAGCCAATATTCAGAAAGAATGAGCGTCCGATAACAAAACACATAGATCGAGTCTCTGTCTTCTGATCTCCCCACCGCGTCCGAGCCGATTCACAAGGGAAGGCTACTAGCATCTCCGAAACGCCGAGATCAGCTGGGCGAAGCAATGAGGTAGACGATAGGCGAGAAGACGAGAAGGCAAGCCGATCTTAAGAACCAAAACCAGCCACCCTTTGCCACCACGAACAAAATATCTCTAGATCTGAAGAATCAGAACAGAGCTGGAAGACAATCATCTGTAGAAGAGAGATCGAAGGAGGAAATCCAAAAGAGGATCTGAAAAAGGAAAGCAAAAAGAAGGAAATAGAGTTCAATCCCTGGAAGGTGCTGGTTTTAATTTTTTTTAGTGTGTACTTTTTCGTTAAAAAAACTTCTCCTATTGATCACCATTCATGTTTCTTTTTGTGTTTTCATTTACCAAAGAAATAATTTTATTTTTATATTTCCTTATAAGTTCAGTCATTGATTTTAGATTATACCAGTTTAGTTCTTCAACTTTTGAATTCTTATTTATTGTGTTATTAATTGACTTTGAAACATTAATATATACATATATTTATTTTCCAGTCATAAAGATATTGAAAGACGTAGTATACATTGAAATGTATGATTTATTTTTTGTTCATATAATTACCCTTATTTGGAACATAATAACATAGAATGTTTTTTGACATATAATTTAATAACGTGATCATATAATTCACATTTCCCTACTAGTAAACCAAATAAATTTTGGCCCCCCCGAACATCAAATCCTAACTCCGCTCAGGCGCCCCTGCACAGATCCACCCAAAAACCACCTGTAATCGACCCACCCATTATCATGTAGGTGGTTCATATGGGTCGATGTGGGTTGTGAAAATAGGTGATCCACAAAAGATTGGTTGGGTGCGGGTGGACTATGGTTGACCCACGATCCACCCAATATTTTAAGCTCAAACCATCGAAGTTCTAACATATAATTTTACCGAAAATAGAACTCTTAAAATCACAAAAGTTCCTCTCAATTTTGATCAAGAGATGAGTTGTGAGGTGTTCCATAAGCAATTAGAGCTACTCTTTCGCATAACTAGTAGAAAAATGGCAGAAAAAGACAGTTGTATTTAATTATGCTCACAATGCCTAGGTGAATGAGACGCTCGGCAATACCACAACGTTTGCGTATGTCTAGTGCCTTTTTGAACATTGGTTGTTATCAGACTCAGAACATGTTTATTAATTGAATATTTTGTAATTTGTAGACAATTGCCAATACCAATATTGTAAAATAAATAAATTACCTGATTTATGCATTAAACATTATTTTGTTTGAAAATTTCTTTTATTTTAATTTTTAAATTATTAAAACTATGTGATCATATGAAATATATGTTGCAAACCACCGAATTCAACCAACCACCCATTATCCGCAATCATCCAACCCAACCCACCCACATATAATACTTGAGTGTGTGTGGGTCATTTTTTCCTTCACCCACCACGTAGTGTGGTTCCAAATCCACCCAAATCCGCATAAAACAATCCACCACTGCTCACCCCTATACGTTGTGTTCCAAATCCACTCAAATCCGCATAAAACAACCCACCACTACTCACCCTAGGTAATGGATTATGTCTTAATTTCCCCTTGAGCTTTCAGTGGAGAGACCGGCAATGAGGAACATGCAAAGCTTTCATGGGGCGAATCTCCATCAATCTTCAGGAGATTTCGCCGGCAACACCATTCGTTGGCAGGGACGAGATTTCACGTTTGAAATTGGGTTTTTTGATGGTTGTCATGCCACTGGCATGCCAGCCGGTTGGACCAAGTTCAACCGGTATCGGTCACGAAACCGGCTGGAATGCCACCGGTATGATGCTCTGGTCAATACCGGTCAAATCCGGTCAAAACCGGAAATTTCGGATGGTTCAACCGGAAGTTTAAATTCCAGAAACTAACTAATGCGGCGTCACTTTAAGGTTAGAATGTAAAAAAAAGGTCGGGTGGGGTTTTCTTTTGCAGTTTCGTGAGACCGATACATCATCCTTCCATCTCTGTCTTTCCCCTCCTCCGAGCTCTAAAGGATAAAGTGCAGAGGCAAGAGAGCTTGGCGGCGCAGCAAGCTCGGCGACGGGGATGCGGGACGGTGAGTCTTTCCGACGGCGAGGCTGGGCAGTGAGGCTCGGAGGGCGGGACGACTTGTCACGAGGACTCGACGATTGCGGCTAGATGCCGCCCTTAGCAGGGCTTGGATTGATTGCCGATTTTCCTGGGGAAAGAGGACAACAATGAATGATTGGGGATTGGGTTTAATGGAGGAGTTAATTGGGATGATTTGGTGGAGTTGGGTTTTCTTTCCATTGTTTAGATTTGTTTCTCTCTTTCTTTTCTGGTCGATTTGGGCAAGAATTACCATTCTTCTCCTTTTTTTTAACAACTATTCTTCTCCTTCTCTGTTCCAACGGAGAACATTCCCCTATTTTGTCTACCAATGAAACCAAATTTGATTTCCACCGCCAGACTACTGCTTACTACTATCCTTCTACCACATATCAATCATCCACAGAAGCAAGAAAGAAGGGTAATCACTCAGGACATGGAGAAGTTTTTCAGATTATTTTTAATGAATGGTTCTCAATTCTTATACATATTTTTGTTAAACCGGTATGTATACCGGTTGCCACAGTTGAACCATTTCACTTGCGAAACCGGCACACCGGCATAAACCGGTTTAACAACCTACTTTTTCCCTCTTCTTTCTACCGAGTGTTGTATGGTGGGTAGGAGTTTATAGATTTGGAGGGGGGAAAAGCTAGCGGTTAATCAGCGGTGCACCCGTTACAAATCGGTTAGTCACCGACAATCGACGGTTGGCTACGAAACTAAAATAACCCAATCGCGGTTGAAATTGCAATCATTTTTTCGATGTGCGATTACCTGACTAATCGTGATTTTTTGGTTCGGTTTTTTGGTTAGTCGATTAACAAATCACCGACTATCATCCCTAGTTAAGGTACCCGTCTCGCCCCATTGCTATCACTAGATTTAAGAGTATTAAAATTTGTGCATATGTGTTGAAATTTATGTTTAAAGAAAAAAATAGATTTTATCTCCATTATTGATTTTATTTTTTGCCTAAATAACTAACAAGCGGTTCATTTTTCACTCAATATGATCTACATGATCAAGACTCCAGCATATCTAAAATCACGTTGGGCCGCCAATAATGCAGAGTCCTTGGCTTAGCATCTTTTTGGGCCCAAACAGAACCTTGCTCGACCCCTCTATTTTATACCGCCCTTCAGGAAAGAAGACCTAGCAGCCTGCAGCAGGGAGCTGAAACCTATCAGTGAATTGAAGGGACTGATTCCCGATTTCCGACGGCGCATGGCCACCGCCGCGCCGCATTCACAGGACGACAGCGACGACGACGATATAGAACTAAACCCTATGAGAGTCCTTCTGCCTGCCGAAGAATCCGAAGAACGAGAAACCGCATCGGCGCGGCGAGATGGAGACTCCAATCTAGAAATCGAGCAGCATTACCTCCATTCAATCAAGTCAACCGTGAAAATCCGCCAGCTCCCATCGGAAGGCCTCTCCTTCAAGCTATGGCCCGCTGCAACCACTCTCGTCAACCTCTTCGACCGCCACGTAATCGATCCCACAACCAGCCCGCTCTTGTCCACCCTCACGGCCGCGGCCGCCGCCCGAGCAGATCGCTGCGGTGGTAAGCTCAAAATCCTGGAGATTGGCTCGGGGACCGGCCTCGTCGGGATAGCTGCTGCGGCCGTGCTGGGAGCTGACGTCACGGTCACCGACCTCCCCCACGTGGCGCCTAACCTTCAATTCAACGCGGAGCTCAACGCCGGCGTGGTGCGCTGCGGAGGAGGGGCGGTCGACGTGGCTCCGCTGAGTTGGGGAGAGGAGGATGACGTGGAAACCGTCGCGGGGCGGGGATTTGACCTGGTGGTAGCGTCCGACGTCGTTTACCATGACCACCTGTACGATCCACTGCTCAAAACGCTGCGTTGGTTGTTGCTGCTGGGAGGAACAGAGCCGGCAGGGGATAGGAAGCCGGCGTTTGTGATGGCGCATTTGAGGAGGTGGAAGAAGGACTCCACGTTCTTCAAGAGGGCCAGGAAGTCGTTTGATGTGGAAGCGATTTACGTGGACAGCCCGAGTGAAGGGCGCAGAATCGGCGTCACCGTATACCGTTTTACGGCCAAGGGACTGAGAAATGAGAAACTGGCTTCTGCAAAGGCAGTAGATGTTTAATGGTTGGGTGGTTATAAACAATTATCATTGTGCTTATGTAGCTTTGTTTGGTAACCAAATATCAGTCCTGAAAGGTGCCATATTTTGGCTGCTATTCAGTGTCATTTGCATTTTCATAAGGACTTAAAAGGCTACAAACAAATCGTATATCAATTTACACTAGGCCATTTGTTTTCGTTTTGTCAATGGGAACTGCACTCGAAAGAACGAAAATCTCGATGAGGGAACAAACTCTGCAAAACATACAACACAGGGGAGCGCCATCGAGCAAGCCACCGAACTTCGAAATGGAAAACCAACAAGCTCATGAATCCCGAGCTATGGCCAGCTGCAGGATGTGACTCTGGCTCCCCGACACCAGTTTCATGAAAATGGCAATGCACTCGCCGGTGCTGAGAATCTCCTAGCTGATGATGTATCAGCGGTTTTCTGGTGATGTAGTGAAATATCCGGTCTGAAAAAAATGTCACCACTTTCGAAGAGTTGTCGTTGTGCCTTTCGTGACGGCCTTCATACTTTGTGAGTCTCTAAAACAAACGAAATGGACGAGTGTTTTCCCGTTGGGATAGACTGCAAACACACTTGTTCCGATCTTCTTGTGGCAGAGGGAGCACATGCTGTCGCCGCTGATCTTCACGACTGTTTTTCTATACTTGTACAGCTCGTCTTTCACCTAGTTCACCACATAATAGGCCATATTCAGTGGGACTTAATATATTAACCATTCTCAAGTGGTCATTCCGGGCTATAAAGACGACATCAAGAGAAGTTATACTTATACGTAGGGTGTCATGGATACCTGCAGGTTCTCACTCTGTCTCAAACTCTTGATTACTGAAAGGTTCCGGTTCGCTTCACTGGATTTCCTCAGTAGAGGTCCAAGAAACGGCATCAGGTTCTGCATAGTACAAAACAAAATGAGTTCAACTATATGTCTCAGGCCTCTCGCGAAGTGGTTACCTAAGAAGATCAAGAAAATACAAAAGCAGAGGGCAGCTCTAAGCTTTCAGCATACAAGAACGTTGCTACTTTCTGGCAAAATTGTTACCTGTAAGTTAGTTTGCCTCGGTAAAAGTCTGAGGGCTTGGGCACCATTTATTCGGTCCCACCTTTTGCTCAAGAGATCAAGCACCTCATCAAGCATTATAGTAGAACTTCCTTCCAGACTAATTTCGTCTGTATCGCCATCACTCCTGCTGCTGTCAGTGCCACTTGGACTCACACGCAAGTCATCTGCAACTTCTATTGCAGCAATTTTCTTAGCTCCACGACCACCTTTAGTCTTGGTTCCACTTGCAGAACTGACCTTAGGAATGCTGGTGCTCCGAGAAGCCACTATATTGGTGATTCGCTTCTCAAAGTTCTTGGTTGTCTTACTGGGATTAAGATAGATTTGTAGAAGTGTGAGGTATATACTGCCAGATTTTGTAGTTGAAGGTTGATGAGTTGCGGACTCATAAACGCGATCACAGTAGCACAATGCCAGATCAGGTAGATGAAGCTGATACAGGAAAAAGGTAACTTTAGTTGGCTCATGGACTGCAGATTAGAGATATGCATGAGTAAGTTTAGATGGTAAAACACTTGACAATTGATGAACTGATCAATCAACGCAAAGAAGGAAATAATTCCAATGAGTGCAAGGGGTTTGCTATAGCTTTCATGTGTAAGATTATTAGCCTTTTTGCATAAATACATCATTACCTTATGAACATATAGGGATAAGGCAAGCTCGTGTTGGTTCATCTTTCCTAATAAAACTGCACGTTCTTCATACAGTGCATCAGGAGGAAGACGCTTCAATAAAGCCTCAGGGTTATAACCTGAGATGCCTTCTAGAGCAGATAATAACTTCTTCCTTGTCGGGGAATGAGCCTTCTCGTCCCATTTATTTTGGCCACTTAATTCCGCATGCAAGTCGAGAACTTCCGAGAGATAGATTTGCACCTGTCATGAATGATAGAGTGACATTGAGCGATATGATTCAAAATTCATTACGAGAATGCAATTTGTTTGGTCACATCCAGTAAGAATACACGAAGAAAAAATAATATCCACAGACTAAAAGCAAGGGCAAGTTACCATTTCATTTTGCAGGTTTCCTGATATAGCACTTTCATTCATTGCGAGCATCAGTTCTAGATACCTTCCTTGCATGTTTGGAGCATGCTGTTTCAGATAAGAGTTGACCATATCTGCAGGTATGTTCCCAGATAAAAACAGCTCAATTGTTTGTGTTGGACACCTTTCGAGAATGATCATTGAGAACTCTAGAACAAGCATAGGATCTGTTCCACAGAGAGGCTGCATAAGAAACCCCATAAAAAAGATTCTCAGATACTTTTGGCAAAGGAAGAGTACGAACTGCAACCAAGTCGCATTCACAGACATCAAGCCTCAACAGTTCTGCTCAGGCCTAGATTCTGAAAGTTTCTCAATAAATTCAATGACCTTAGGTGAAGGTGGCTAACAAGCAGCAGAGATAATGGAAGCCAACCCTAGCAATATATAACCCACTGTGGCATAAGTATAGTAATAGATTCAGATGATTAACCCACTCGAAGGAACCAAAGTTTTTTTGGTACTTAAGCAAGTGCATATGAATAGAAAATGGTTTTTGTTTTTGTTTTTTTTTTTTTTGTTTTTTTTTTTTGTAAAGGAACTAATACAGACCTGGCATCATTACCTATGGGCCATTGAGTTTCATGGTAGAGGAAAGAAAACCACAGGTTGCACAAAGGCCAACTATCCTTTCTAGATCCTGGAAGATGGTTGACCTAATGCTTTGGTCTTGCTAATTCTCATTCAATTTTCCTAGAAAGATATATGAGCTAAATGAAAAAGAGGTACCAGAATAGAAACTAAAGATACCTTGAGATACTCTAGAATGTCCTCAGGCTTGAACTTATGTGTAACCTCAGATTTGCCTGAGCTTGACTCTTCAACTAATTGATGCAGAAGCTTTAGAGCTTCCCGGTGCATGGCATTGCTTCTATAAAGCTCCAGCAAAGCAGAATAGTGGTGTCTCTTTTGAAGACTCTCCTCACATATTTTTAAATCACAATAATTATGGCCTCTGAGTAATTCTACAGAAGCTGAAGACTGTCCAGTAAGCAGAAGTGCTTGGAGTAGTGCAGTGTCTAGGATAGCTGCCATTTCTCTAGCCCCTGAGTTAATCGCAACATTGCCACGCCCCTGAGAGATCATAAACAGTGTCAGATAATAGAAGAAACCAAGCGGAACAGAAGCATCACATGTAGTTACTTTTCTTTTCAAAAGTGAACTACCTAGAGTTACCATTCTTATCCTTCAAGAATATGCTTTTGTAGGCATTGTAGCTGCAAACTATGTGAATTAACAAGTTATTCGAAAGGATCAGCTTCTACCTTGCCAGACTTTTTGACCCTACTAGAGTCGTAATGTCCATAATTATCACCAACAGCGCCTAAAACAACCTCCTCTGTCCCCTCGGCAGTGGCCTTTTCAATTATGTTGTATCTCCGTTTCTGTAAGTATTTGATGAGAGCCATGAGAGTATTATGGCTCATTTTCTTGGACTCAAGTGCGGAATGCTCATCAAAATCCCCAAAATGTGATGCAGATGAGGGATCCATATCATCTGATGCACCAGAAGAACCTCTTGATAGATGTACAGCATCTGGGTCACTGTCCACTAGCTTGTCTGTTTCAGGAAGCAAAGTTGTTTTGGGAAGAACTATTGACGGATACATAGAAAGTACATAGGTGATATCTACTTGGGCAGCTAAAAAGTGTTCCATAGCCTCCTCATAACTCCCATTATCAAAAAGATGGTGAGCATATCTGTGGAAAGTGAAAAACCCTATCAGCAACTTGTTTAAAGAAAAATCATAATAGGAACCTTCAAAGGAAAAATTACTTTTCACCAAAAAAGGAGAAAATAATAGAGTCTGGCTGCTATTGCATGCCACACAGAAAATCATACATGTACAATGAAAATCCATTTGCTAGACCAAGCCTTGCAATTAGCGAGAAACACATCAATCATAGTAGCGAAACAAGAACTAAGTGATGCAAATTGTTCATCGGTCAATTTTGGTAAATATCTACCTTATGTGAATGGACCCCTCCTTTGCAGCTCGAAGGCTTGCATCTTCAGGAGGAAGTAACTTGCACAATGCCAGAGCTTCTTCAAAATTTCCAGATGCAGTTAATTGCACGATCTGCACCATAATCATAGGAATATTTTAAGAAGTACAATGTCAATGTGTCAAATCAAGTTTGTATGAGCACCAAAAGCAAAAACATAATCGAAATATGTCTAAGATGACCCAGGGCAGTCAACTTGATTTCAAAATTTAAGAATCTTTCTTTCCTCTAGACTGTATTCTTTGATACCCACCTACCAGTCATCACAAGAATTAACCTAGAAACTACCAGTCAAGAAAATTCTAACCCAAAAACCAAAGGGGTACAAGATGTACCTGTGCACCAACAGGAACAGGAAAGAGTCCGTGAACAGAATTATCTAGTGCAACAATTACTGCATTATTGCTCTGAACAAGACGACGGACATTCTGAAGAACAATGGTCTGAATCATCGGGTATGGAACTCGAAGAGACCGTATCTGCATTCATTTTACAAAACCTCGTCAGGAAGGCCATCTCCAGACAAAGATAAAGAGGACAGGAACTTCTCATGCTCTATGCTGCTACCTCAACACGCCTTGGAAGCAGGGCAATCGCATACGGCTTCTGAACCACAACAACAGAGGGAGCTTCCGACCAACAAATCCTTTCAGCTTGATGAAGCTTGCCGTTTTGGTCCACGAAGACTCCAATATTCTCCTGTAAGGAGTTGCAAGTGATAGCTTTTTACAGTCATTCACGGGTGAGAAGTAAATGGCAACAGTCCAGAAGAAAACAATTCGTCCAACAGTTGGAGGGCTGAAAGATGAGTGCTACCTTGCCAAGAAGAAGTTCTCCTGAAGGAAGAGGGACGACCAGAGGTGCAGCCAGTCTACCAGAAGGAAACACCTCGCTCAAGGCACCACTAGTGGCGTTCAGTATCACGTATTCCTTCTTAATCCCAAGACATATGTTTTCGCCACACCAGGACATTGACTTCACCACGTCAGGGACGCCAAATTCTTTCACCTCTACGAATCCTCGTCCTGCTGAAGAACAGCTCCAAAAATTTCAGTTCCAGAAGACGCATCGGAATTTCAGCAGCAACTGTGGAATTCAAAACGAGAAACTCACCATCGTGGCGGATGATGCAGACTCGCTTTTGCCTCGCGAAGCACAGATAACCTCTTCGATCATCCCAGGAGTAGACATTGGCGCCTTTGGCTTTGGTGATCACAGCGAAAGTCTCCAAATTAGGGAGTCGGTGAAAAGCGATCGATTCAGAGAGCGAGAGGAGCAGCTCTCGCGAGGCCAATACCTCCATTGCCAACAGACTCTTCTTGGAATACCCGTTCACTGTCCTCTCCAGGGCGTATCCTTCCTTTCGTAGTTCTTGAGCTTGGCCGAGGTAATCCGAAGACGACGAAGATCGATCGGATTCGGCAGCGTAGACTCGAAGAGCGCCATCGGAGCAGCCGACGAAGAGCTTCGAAGCGTAGGACGCGACGGCATCGATTTTCGTCGGACAGCCTCTGAGGAGCTCGAAGGAATCATAGGCACTGTGCACCATATTTTCCCCCCACGCTTTGGTCTCCGCCTGATCTTCCTTCTCCGATCACAATTTCATTACACGCACCGCACCGAAAGCTAGGCGCTCGTCGGTAATGGGCCAACCCGGCTAGCTCAAATCGGCCCGAGATCCAAATGCCGGACGCAACAGTCCTACGGTTCTCAAACTAATGGGACCCCGCCGACGTGGCCAGAGGTCGGCGAAATGATGACTCTAATTGATTGAACTTTCAAACCGGACCAAGTGAGTCAAACCGGTTTTTATTATATTAGACCCGGTTTAACAAGTAGTATGGTTCGGACAATAGTACAATGATTTATGTCGATTCAGGTGGATTTAGCAACATATTTAAAAATATGCAAAATCATAACACCCAAACGCTTATATTTGTATCCAACAAATATTATCAACATTTAATTTAAACAAATCACAAATTAATTCTTTAATTACAGTCACTAGAACTATCTAATTTATATGTCAATGCAAAATTAATCATTCCAGTCATATCAGTGTACTCAAACCGATTTCATGATCGCATTCGGTTATTCGTGGTTAAATCGACCGGCGTTCCTCCACGTGACAACCACGAACCGGAGAGACGAAAGTGTGACATGTGTCGACCTTCAAATGGCCCCCGGAATCAGAAAAATCCAGGTCCGCCCCTGAAATTCGCCGACTGCGGCGGACAATCTGTCCGTGAACTCGAGTAGTTGAGTAAATAAAGAAAAGGTTGAGAAGTAAAGGGAAGGGAAAAGGTCACCGGAGAGCGAAAGAGACTGCAAGGAAGAGGACGAAAAGGAGTTGAAAGAGAGACGAGATCAATGACTCTGGGTCTGATCAATGCTAACCCAATCGTCCACGCTAAGAAGGAAAGGGTCGCCCGATGCGAAGATCCCCACTGCGACGACGCCGTCGATCCACTCGATATCTATGATATCCTTTCTTTCTTTTCTTTCCCCCGCAAATCGCTTCTCGTTTCCTGATGTGGGTTTCCCTTTGATTGGATTGAGTCGTGCAATTTTTCTGTCTGTTTCTTTCCTTTTTGTCATGAACTGATTCCGATTAGTGGGGAACTGAAATGGCGATCCTTGACTAAAAGTTGACAAATTTCGTGAGGGATATTAGAGATCCGGAGCACCCGTATTCACTGGAGCAGCTCAGTGTATTGTCGGAGGAATCCATTACAGTGGATGATAAGCTTGGTCGCATCCTGTGAGTCTTTCTGCCTGCTGCTAACTTGAATCGAATAAGGAGGAAATGTTATCCAAAATATGAAAGAGTTTCTCCTACTTAGAGCTGAGTTGATTTGTTGTGCGATTTATTCATCTGGGTAGTTTAGATTCAGACTTCTATGCTCTTGCCATGGATGTTCTTAAGTAGTGAGTGGGTGTTGTGTCTTTGGTGTTGTTCTATAGGATTACATTCACCCCAACCATTCAGCATTGCAGCATGGCGACTGTAATTGGTCTATGCCTTAGAGTGAAGCTACAAGAATGTTTCCCTCCTCATTACAAGGTCAGTTCCAGGGATGTGCTGTTAGATACGGATATGCCAATCTCGCTTTGAGCTAGACCGTGATTCGCTCACCAGGTTTCAGAGGGATGCGTGCTAGAACTTGGCTATTTGAATCTACAAGTTCACTTTGAGCTGAACCAATTCTTCTTCTCAAGTCAGATAAAAGCAGCTATGCCTTTGTTGTTACTTTTTCTGCAGGTTGACATAAAAGTTTCCCCTGGATCTCATGCAGATGAAGAAGCAGGTAAAGTTTCCTCTTCTAGGCTTGATTTGGAACCCGGCATTAGCATGACTGCTTTCAATTAATGTTTCTCAATTCGTCCCCCTGCTATCATGTCTCAGTTTAGATTCCCTTCATCAATCAAAAAAACAAAAAAAAACACATAGCTTAGTCTCCTGTAAATCGTGGGGCTTGATATGTACACAGATGGGACGTTATTCTACTCCCCCGTAACTGACATTGTTGCTTCAATAGTTTGATCTTTCCAAGCCCGTATTTTGCAGTGAATAAGCAGTTAAATGACAAGGAAAGAGTTGCTGCTGCCTTAGAGAATCCTAATCTCCGCCAACTCGTCGATGAGTGTCTTTACTCAAATGAGCTGTGAGCCTGTGACCCTACAAATATTGATGGAACTTAAACTGCCTTCCAAAAGTTGTTGTACAGAGTAACTCCTGAGGCCTGAATGCTGATAAGTTGTAGTGTAGAAGATGAATGTTGTTAAAGTTGTGGCATAGTATACCTACCAAGCATGATTACTGCTAAGTTTTAGAACCGTGTTTTAACTACTGAATATGAATGCTGTTAAGTTGTGATGCAGTGCTTTTATCTTGGCTCTTCATGGATTAATGCTTACAGAATTGCCAATTCATTACGTACAAAGAACGTAAGAAGAATAGAGTTTCTTGTACCATAAGCTACTTCCGTCACGTAGACTTATGCTTTGGAATTTCTGTTCATGTTGTCGTAGCATCCGAATCCTACATCTGATTTTCCATGAGTTAGTTCACCCCATTCTAATTTCAATATGCAGTGGGCTGCTTGCAAGTTGCAAGTGCTTGCTAAGCCTTTCTGGCTCGGAGCCAAAACTTCTCTTCCTTTCGGTTAGGCGAGATACCAATTGTATGCCTGAATTATGTCAAAGGGAAATTCTGATTGAGATTTCAAATCTACCATGCTTACAATCGAAAGAGGCGAGTAGGAGAGAAACACATCAAGAAGGGAAAGAGCATAGAGTTGAGGAATATTTAGAGATAAACTGTCTTCTATCCGCATATAATAATAACTGTTAAACAAGAACATCAATTTGGACCGGTTATTCATCAACTCATCACTTCACTAATAATAAATTAGATCAGGAAAGCTCCCTTTCAGTTGCTTTAAAACCCGCCATTTTGGATTTCTCATGGGTAGGTAAGACTTGGTATTTGGTGATAGGTAGAGTTATGGCTTCTAGCTGGCTGCTGGGGCCAAAGGCAATGGCTCCGGAGCGACCTGGTTCACAGCAAGACTGCTGGAAATTGGGATCGGCTTCTCATCCGATCCCCAGAATTTTGCAGTTCTTACATCATCTTGAACCATCATCTGAGAGAACTCGGCGTGATCGTACTGCAGTGTGGCCTTCCCGCCAAACTCTTTAGGAAGGTTGTCAGCGTCGAAGAGGGAGCTCATGAGCTCCACGCTCTCTTTCTTGTTCGGGTACACAAACTTCACCTTCTGTGAAGTTTTTGGATCCAAGAAGTATTTCACAGCCTAGTAGACATCAAACATAGCAAGTAGGAAAAATAAACAAAGATCAAAAACTGTATGGCCCAAACGCACAATTAACAGAGACTAGGAAGGATAACAGACCTTCCAGAATGCTTCGAAAATTCTTGGCGGGCTGTACAGAAATGCAAGGGCGAGCCTCTCCGGGTAGTGATTCTGCAAAATGTTGATGATTTCACGAGCAGTTCTCATGGAGACGTTGGTGTTCAAGGAGAATCCCGTCAAGTCTATCAACCATGACATTTGATCTTGGCCTTCAGGAAGGTTGAGAATGCTGTTCTCGATGAGATACACCAAATGCCGGATATTGTCCTCTGCACAGTTGGTGTTCTGCAATGGAGAAGGAAAGAATATAACTTTAGCAACGATCTTGGTTGGTTTTGTTAGGTGTAATTGGGAGATTACTAATTGTAACGCTCGCATTAACCTGCATCCCTGGCCTCATAATCAGTACTGTCCTCCCAGCACGATCGCGAAAATTGGCTCGAAACACCTTGCCTGTCTCCCCTTCATGTGCTATTTCATGCTGTGCGGCAACAACGTAGATCCAGTGAGCAACCACCCAAATTCCATATAGCTTGTAATCCAACAACAAGAAACAAAAGAAGGTGATGCATTATTGCAATCAAATACCCAGCGGGTTTGTTCAGGCTTATATGTGGCTCTCCACTTGAGAGTTTCTTCTAGCATTTTAGTAGCCTTGTCAACATTCCAGTTCCTAGCTTCCAGGTATCTCCGCAGGCATCCATCGGTACAGTACTTTGCTTTCCTACCTGACAAAGGCCCTAAAGCAGCCCTTAGCTCATTTACCTACGAAGAGCGGAAAAATGGATCATTAAACCAAAACGAACCAACAATCATTTTACCATACTATATCAACTGATAGGATCGTAAAAACTGTTTATTGTCTTTCAGATCGATACGATCACAATCTTACAACAAATTCATGTCAGCCCGATTTAGGCCTTGGTCAAATTGGCAAATCAAATCAAACCCATTGTCAGGTTTTTCCCCCAAACGAACAAACAAGAAAAGGCGTGAGGGAGGGATGAGAGAGGGTATTTACTATTTACCTTAGCATCTCTCTGTGCAAGGTCAATCTCCTGACCATTCTGTTGCTTCCTTCGGAACATGATGGCGGGCGGGCCTCCCACACAAAGTGGATCTTTCTAGAAAGGTCAAAAAACAAGCGCCATTCAAACATTTCAGGGCCATTATTTATTATGACTATGAATCTGCAGCTTTGCATTTCTCTTTTCTTTTTGGGTGAAAAATGTTAATCCCGCAAAAAAATGCAGGAATCGTGTCCGGTTCTGACCACGTGATCCAGCGTCGTAAGGAAATAAACAAACAACTCGGCTCATCACGTGGATTGACGCTTAATTTTTTTTTTTCTTCTTCCTTCTGAAAGCAGGGGAGAAGAACAGGAAAGAGAGAAGAAAAAGTCTACGCAAGTGTGTTTGTGATCTATCCAACTCTCCCTGATTTCGCAAGTGATATGTTCCCACAGTCTGATCGACGATTCCGATTTTCCGAGAAACCAAACGGAAACATCAGGAAAATGATCAGGCCAGCAGCCAGGCAAATTTGGAGAGGAATCCAAACACGCCGGTCAAAAAAAAAAAAAAAAAACGAATTAAGCCAGAGAAAAATGAAATTCGTTACGCGATCACTGAGCGGCTTCAAAACTAATCGAATCCAGATCTAACAACAGGCAGGCCAGGTGGATTGATCATCACTGAGTCAACCACAAAGAATTCACTCGCGGATCGAATTACACCTGATTTCATAATTTTCACAAGCAAACGCGACCATGCAAATCCACGGAAAGAAATCGAGAGGATCGTCGGACGAACCTTTCAACGGTAGAGCAGATGAGCAGCTGTGATCGCTTCCTGGAGCACCGCTCGGGGAGGCGCTGTCTCAGTTTGACCGGCCAGATGGAGAGGCGGAGGTCGTTTTTTTTTTTCCGGTGGATTTTCCTGGGCGGGAAATGTGCGGCGATCGATCGATCAACGGAAGAGGATATGAAAAAAAAAAAAAAAGGCGAGAGAGTGAAAGAAGAGGAAAAATGAAAAATGAGATTGGGGTGGGGAGGTGTGTGTGTGAGAGAGAGAGAGAGAGAGAGGTTATATAAATGGCGGAGTTCGTAAGCTGTTTGGTGATCAAGAAAATGTAAGCGAAGTGGCGGCCTCAGAGACTCTCAGAGAGTGGAATTCATATTTGGAAATATTTTATTTGGTAAATAATAACAGAAGATAAAATTTAATAATTCAATTCCGAACTAATTAAGGGGTTGGGATCTACGGAATCCGGTGTCGTTTCTTTGGTGGATGAAAGTGAGACGGCCGGAAATGGGGAGTTGGTCTTGGTGAGTGAGTGTGTGGCCATTTCTGACCGGGACCGTTTTTTTGCCTTTTGTTGCTGAGGAATGAGGAGGCGGAAGAATGACACAAATATTGTTTTTTTTTTTAATTTACCACGAATATTACAAATTAAAAACTATTGACACAAATATTGTGTTTTTTAGTAAGGATTGGGGCGGGACCACCTGAGACTCAGGCGGGACTGGTATTTTACCCAGTGCTGGGCGCCGGCGCCCCAGTCTCAAGCGGCCCCGCCTGGAACATCTTTTTTAATTAGTCTCGGGCGCTGGCGCCCGAGACTCAGGCGGGAGCGCCCCAAACCCTTTTATTTTAAAATTTCGGACGGTCCCCCTTATCCTCCCACCTTATCCCCTCCCACACCACACAAATCCTTCTTCTTCCTCCCAAACCCGCGAACCTGCCCCCAACCCTGCGAACCAGACCGCCGCTACAGCCCCAGACCTCGGCGCCGCCGCCCCAGTCCTCGCCGCCGCCGCAGTCACGAGCGCCCCCGTCCCAGACCTCGGCGCCGCCGCCTTTGACAGTAGCGCCAGCGCCTTTGACTGACCCGCCACCGCCCGAGATGTCCTCCGACGAAGAACCACTCGCCGCCGGCAGAGGCAGAGGGAGAGGTCGGCGAGGTCGTGGTGGAGTCGGCGGCCGTTTGCGCGGTGAGACTCTCGTCGGCAGTTTGATTTTTTTTAATGTTTTGTGTTTTTTTTAATGTTTTGTTGCTTTGTTTTTGCAGTTCCGAGGCTTATGGATCCTTATTCGATGAGATTACCGCCGGCGACAATTGATCCAAGTCCGGTCGATCCGACACTTCTTTGGGGACACGGCCAACATCGTATCGACTCTGTTTGGACAAACGAGGTAAGTATTTGATAATTATTCATGTAAAGTTAATTAGCTAATTAGATTATTTTAGGTAGTGAACTGAACTGTTAGGTGAAATTAGTATAATTTCAAATTAGTATAATTTTATGTTAGATAAGACAGATTAGAATTTATTAGGTGAAATTAGAATTATTACGAATGAAAATGAATTAATATAAGTTTTGTGCACTATAGGCTGGTGATCGACCGTACCATGTTCGAGGTACGACCATTTTAGTACCTTACCATGAGCTTTATCGGCCATATCTCGAAGCGGCAGGCTTGTTTAGTGTCGTGCCCCTAGTCCCTATGAACCCCGATGCTAGTTTGATTACTGCGCTCGTAGAGCGGTGGCGCCCCGAGACGTCGACCTTCCATCTACCGTGTGGTGAGATGACGATCACGTTAGAGGACGTTGTTACACTGTCCGGTCTGGCGATCGACGGTGATGCCGTCGTAGTTGATATACCGGATGAGGAGTGGTCGGCGATCTGTTTGAGACTGTTGGGACGAGTTCCGGCCGATCTTGTAGGCAGTGTCGCTGTTGTTAGGATTGTTTGGCTGAGGGTTGAATTCAGTCATCTGCCGGAGAATGCATCACAGGAGGTTATAGAGCAGTTTGCACGAGCTTATGCTCTATCTCTGCTTGGAGGTGTACTTTTCTCGGATCGGTCTGGAAGTACGGTGCACCTACAGTACCTACTTCTGATTGAGGATTGGGAGAGAGCTGGACGGTTTGCCTGGGGAGCTGCTGTTTTATCCTACCTGTACCGTGAGATGGGTAGGTCGACTTTGCACATTACGCATACCGGCACTTCTCTTAGCGGTGACCTTGGTGGATGGGTCGCCCTACTGCAGTTTTGGGCGTGGGAGCGATTCCCACATCTGGCACCTCGAGACGAGGAGACGAGGGCACAGGCCACCGAGGATGCATTCCCACGTGGTCTTCGATGGCTTTCGGCCAACAGTCGTCAGTATGGTGACCAGCTATTCCAGTACAAGCTGTGGTTTGACGCGATGGACACCGTGGTGGTTAGTATATAACATTTCATTTTATATAATAGTTTTCATTTGTTTTATTTTTTTAGATTTAGGGATGATAACGATAATTTTTGGATTTAATGTAGTGGCAACCTTACTTTGAGAGAGCACTTCATCTCAGAGGTAGTGTGCTACAGTCGGAGACATTTCGAGCAGTAGTGCCACTTATCTGCTTTTCATCGGTGATGTGGCATCATCCAGACCGCGTGCTCCGGCAGTTTGGCATGAGACAGCATGAGCCTCATCAGCCACATTCTGAGGCTGAGGTTAGGTTTTTTCTTCGCCAGGCTACTCGTGGGCCATCGCGTGGGCAGCAGTTGGTACACGCCTCCAGAGAGTCGATTGCTTTCTGGAACCGTCGACACGAGTTTGTAGCGACGGCTCCATATACTGATGAGGAGTTAGCCTACCACTCGGAGCATATGGAGTGGTATAGAGATGTCACCAGACGATCCGGCACACGGAGAGGAGCTGCAGCAGAGGCGTTGGTTAGTTATTTGATTTATTTGCTTAATTTGTTGTTAATTGTGTGAAATATCTGACATTTTTGTTGGTGTTTTTTAGTACGACACTATCGAGCATGCTGAGGTGAGTTTGCGTGACGGTGTACGGTCTGGAGGGCTGACCCCCGACCAGTGTGAGGACTTGGCCAACTTTATGGCATCCGGGGTTGCTGCTCTAGGGTTTGAGGATCGTAGATACCCTGATCTCACAGTACCTGTACAACGCCATTATGAGGGGCCCGTCATGACTGCCTGGCCAGAGCGTACTGATCCGACACCGGGCTGGGTCGTCCCAGAGCCACAGTTCAGACAGGAGCATAGGCCACGTAGACAGAGACGTGAGCATCGTGATGCACCTAACCCATTTCGGGTTTCCGATCGACAGCGAGCACAGCCCATCCGGCCTACATCGAGGAGCTTCCAGTTTAATCCGCCTCGGACGCAGTTTCAGTCAGATCCTTCCTCGAGCTTTCAGCCGCCGCGACGACAGCAGTTTCAGTCAGATTCGTCATCGAGCTTCTATCAGCCAGAGGATAGCTTCCATACACCGCAGCATGCTACGATGGGAAACATGGCATCAGGTGGTGATACTAGAGCAGCGGCGACTCCCGACCTGTGGCAAGAGGGTGATGAGGTGTTTAGGGAGACGATGTGGATCCATGAGCAGCACCTTCAGTCTCAGCGTAGTGGTGGCGGTCAGCCTGATGAGCATCTTCAGTCTCAGCAGGATGAGATGTTCGGTACACAGGACCAGGATGGTGGAGTTGAGGAAGATGAGCCCCAGGAGTATGATGGTAGACCAGTGCGCATCAGGGTGCCTGCTAGGTGTGGTACTGGCGGCCATCTAGCGGTGGAGCATGGTGGTCGTCGTGGTGGTCGTCGTGGTGATCGTCGTGGTGATCATCAGTGAGACTATTATTATTATGTACTTCCTTCAGACGTTTATTTTTGGATTGTTATTATTATGTACTTCCTTCAGACTATTATTTTTGGATTGTTATTATTATGTACTTCATTCAGACTATTATTTTTGGATTGTTATTATTATGTACTTCATTTAGACTATTATTTTTGGATTGTTATTATTATGTACTATAAACAAACAACAACATCTCAAGCAACAACATCTCAAACAACAACATCTCAAACAAACAACATCTCAAACAAACAACTTTTACATGGTAAATCAAAAGATAACAACAACATACCAAACAACAACATCTCAAACAAACAACAACTTTTACATGGTAAATCAAAAGAAATATAACAACTTCTACCACCTCTCAGCCACGTCTATTACCTCTACTTCCTCTTCTACCACCTCTCGTACTTCGTTGGCCACCACTCCCTCCTCGGTTGCTCCCACTCCTACTAGCTTGGCCGCCGCAAGTTGATGCATTATGTCCCGCTTGGTTACAGTTGCTGCACACTTGGTGTGATGCACCCTCCCTTGGCCAGTCCATCTCGTTGTGGATCCTTGTAACTCGTGGCCTCCCCGGCTTCCTAATCATGTGCACATTAGGATGGAGAATAGGACCATTATGTTTCTTCCAACCCTTAGGTTCACCAAGAGGTGCGAAACTTGTCCCATAACAAGCCATCACTGTTTCCAGCTTGTAGACATTGTTGACAAACCTATACGCATTAGCCCCCATTCGGTTGCAAGCTGCAATGGCATGAGAGCAAGGAATTTTATTTCCTTGAAATTTACCACAAGTGCAAAATCCTGCCCGGTTTTGATCGTCAAAGTGAACTGTGAGTGTGTTTGACCCTGTCATGTTGAAATTGTTGGGAGGAGTCTGAACTACATAGATGCCTTGACCTCGATCAAGAGCTGTCACAGAATGTCCAATTGCCTTTTGTGACCTGTACTTCATCAGCTCTTCGCACTTGTTGGAGTACTGTGAACCGCCACTTCTAATTTCTGCTCCTGTCTCCAACCTATACATATCGAATTTCTCCACCAATCGCCAATAGGTATGCTGCACAAGAGAAGCTATCGGAAGTGCACGAATACCTTTGAAAACACCATTGACGCTTTCTGCCATGTTGGATGTCAGGATAGACCAACGACCCCCACCATTGTAGTTATCATGTGCTAAACTCCAACGAATCTGATGTTGATCCACCCAGTTATCACATGAAATATTTCTATCAGCGGCCACCTTCTTAAATTGCTCAACTTGACGATCAAACTTCTCCAACCGTTTTTCTCCGGCTAACAAAATAAACCACAACACGTGTTAGATAAATTCATGACAAAATTACATGAAAACAAATAACAAAATTAAATGAAGAAAGCTTACCGACTCGAAATAGTTGATTATACATAATTTTGCTTCGAGTCTTCCTTTGCAAATTGCTTGCATAGTGTCGCATGCACCACCTCCACTCCCAACCTCTTCCGATGTTATTCATGGCTTCATAGAGTCCTGCATGTCTATCTGAGATGATGCATACATCATTTCGATCAGTCAAACCCTGAACCTTCCTCATGAACCATGGCCAACTCTCAGTATTCTCGCTCTCCACTATGGCAAATGCAATTGGAAAAATCTTCCTCCGGCCATCAAATGAGCTCGCCATGAGTAGCACTCCTTTATACTTCCCAGTAAGAAATGTTCCATCCACAACCATGACGCCTGGACAATTCTTGAATCCATCTATACAAGGTCCATAAGCCCAGAATACTCGCTGAAATATTAAATGACCAGGTTGAGTCGAAGGAACTGTTACCCAATCAATCACCGATGTTGGCATTTTTCTCTTGGCCACCCGCAAGAATGTTTGCAAAAAATCGTAGGATTCTTCCCAATTTCCATGCAACTTCTCCAATGCTCTTTGTTTCCCATACCAAGCCTTCTTGTAAGTAACTTGCATATTAAACTTATCTTTCAACTCGGCTTGAACAGTTAGAACATTCAGATTTGGTTGGGCACGTACCAAATGTTTGACGGCCTCAGATATCATGTCAACATCAAGATGGCGATGATCCGTCGGTTGAGTCGTACTGCTACAAGAATGCACCAACTCAGCTTTTCTCACAGTCCATTCGCCCCCAACATCTCGACATCCAAACCGCACCATCCAAGGACAATTGTCATCCTTGTGCCTCAAACATCTGACCTTCCATATTGAAGGTGACGACTCCACCACGCCATATAGAAAGTTGCGTTGTAGTGCGTGGTGTTTAATCGCCATCTGTGCAGCTTGTTTCGAGTGAAATATCTGCCCCTTGTAGAATTCTCCTTCAAAACTATCAACAATAGGCATTGGAATTACGCCATATGAATCAGCAAGTGCAAATTCTTCGTCATCTTCATTGCCCTGCAAGTAAAAATATGGAGGATAATTAAGTTGCTCTCCTTCCTCCTCCTCCTCCTCCTCCTCCTCCTCATCTTCCTCCTCTCCGTCATCACCGTGATCATAGTCATGATCGGATGGCACGCTCCATGTATCATCTTCTTCCTCTCCACCCTGATCATCACTGAGCTCAACATGTATCTCAGCACCCAAACAATAAGGATTTTGTGCCATAAAATTCCAAAGCACATCCAAGCTATCATCATCCACAATAGGTAACGCATAATGAAATAAAACATCATTCTGCCATTCTGGAAGACGGTAAGTGAAACCTGTGATCACATCACTATCTTTTACTGCTTCGTCTCTGCGTCGTATTCTCGGAATTAGAGTCTCACAAAGTTTGTCATATGTGAATCTGGATGGAACCGTCAACTGAAAACTACTACCACCAACGAATTTGACACCCAAATTATCCTCTACTTTCTCCGATTTCCACCGAACAACTAGTTCAAATCTTCTAAAATCACTACAAAAAAACAAACTCACTAATTAAAAATTAAACACAATCATAATAGCATTTGAATAATATAATTACAAAAATAAATGTGTCTCTTACCTAGCCATTTTTGCAGCAGCAACCAGAGCTCTCTCCTCTATTTTGGACGATTTTTTTTGTGGTGTGAATCTGAAACGAAATGTCTGTCTGGGTTTTATAGGGTGGGTGGCCAATCCACCTACTCGCCTCAGTCTCGGGCGCCACCGCCGGAGTCTTGATTTCCCACCTACTCGCTTCAGTCTCGGGCGCCACCGCCCGAGTCTAATAAAACGGTCCAAAAACCAAGTCTTAAGCGGCGGCGCTGAGTCTCAGGTGTACCCGCCAATTCTGATGTATAAAACACAATATCTTTGTCAATAGTTATTAATTGGCCATATTCGTGGTAAATTTAAAAAAAAAACAATATTTATGTCATTGTCCCGTCGCTGGAAGCTAGCAGGAAATCAGAAACCCTTTTTTATATTTTCTTTACGAAAGCGAATTAAGAAAGACAATTTTGATAGGAGAGTTTCATCAAATTGGTGTGGTACATTTTTTTTGTCCATTAATAAGGAATAAATGACAGTGAATGATATGTATTTGATTACACAATACACACGCACCATAAGGTTAATTTTAAATACAAATTAATCATCTTGATTTAAATAAGTCCATCGGTTCAATATTTTAATTAAAAAAAGAAAAGAAAAAAAATACTTAAATCATAAACTAAGACCACCCAACCTAAATTAATATTATTCTTTTTTTTTTGTTTCCCAGCCTCTCGATTTTACGTGGTTCACTATCGATTGTCATCCTAATTATTAACGTGAATTCAATAATCTTTTTGATGATTTATTTTGGGAGATAGTTTGATTGATTATTTAAAATTTTGGTTATGGATGATATGAATTCGAAATTATTTATAATTATCGATAATTATTTCAATCATAAATTATTGCACTATATATGTTTTTTACGCTAAAACACATAAACTATTTTATTAACGATATTTTAACTTGTAGTCAATCATAAACCACTAATTTTCCCGTTTACTGTTCGATCTAGTTATGAAAATAAGATAGAGGTGTTTTTCTAAGCAGTCATGCATAATCGAAGTTCAACGAGGGGAGGTACAAAATCATTATTACTAGCAATTATAGGAACATACAAAGTCATAATTGTTAACAACTATGAAATTAAATTATTACTATCACCATGTACGTCCATTTGTAATTTTGTATTATATATATACTGTTAACAAATCTCCAGAGGGAGTGTTTCTCATAGCTTCAATAGCATTTTGCATCGTGTTTCATGCAATTACATGTTGATTACTATTTTTTCCCCATATATCATGCAATGACTACTATCGAAGTTTTTATATATATGCCCAAGAAATAAATGCAGCAAATTTATAATCTAAATGAGCCGATATAAATGAGTAAGCTTGGTCTAGTTATAATTACAGTTGTAAAACTTATACATAGAAATACAGCTGTGAAACTTATACGGATCGCTCAAAATTCACTTGGGATGACCAACTATTTGGTACATAACCGACCAAGTTTTTACATTGAATTATCGTTCCATTTAATTTAGTATGATTCTTAGCTTACATTTTTCAATTTTTAACTGTATTAGTTAGCTTGACAATGAAGAAGTTCCTCATCCTAGAGGTCTAAAATTCGAAACTAGCAATTTATAAATGTCAACAAAGAAATAAATGCAACACATTAATAATCTAAATGAGCTGATATAATTGAGTAAGCTTGGTGTAGTTATTATATGATTTATATATCTTTTTTTCCTAATGATTTATAGCTATATATACTAAATCAATATCATTACCGACACATAAGGAAAAGAAGAAAGAAAATCAATACGAGACCGGGCCATGCATGGGCCATGCAACCCATCTCTAGAATCAACTGTGGGCCTTTCCTATCGATCCCTGAAAGCACAAAATCCATCAGTTATTTGAGCCTACTATGACATGCATGTCACCGTGACATTGACTTTTCGGTCGACCTAATCCTGAAGGCGGTCGACCGAATTGACTAATTTGGGCAGCACGAGAAAGCATTGCGGTCGACCTCAAAGACCACCTGGTCGACCGTTCTTAGTTTAAGTTGTTATTTTTGGTTGACCAGAATAAACCTCGGTCGGCCATTTCGTTGGCGTGAGAAACAACATGGTCGACCGTAAAGGTATATAGGTCGACCACTTGATGGCAGTCATTAACAACATGGTCGATCAGATAAAGAAAGAGGTCGACCAGATAGACGATAAGTGTTCTATCAATTTATCCAATCATTTGACGTAAAATGAAGATCAAGTGTTGGTGTCGAGGTCGACCTAATCCGGTACGAGGTCGACCGAATACAAGAAAGTCAACCTATGCCCCGTGTCTTTTTAGCTTATGTATGTCGATTTGTGTGGTTCTTTTGCTCGTCTAAATTACGCTTTAAACCATCATAACTAGTCATAAATAATGATAACAAGGACTCATCAATTATGCTATGAATTGAGGTCGACCGCCTTTAGGATTAGGTCGACCGCAATGCTTTCTCGTGCTGTCCAAATTAGTCAATTCGGTCGACCGCCTTTAGGATTAGGTCGACCAAAAAGTCCATGTCACGGTGACATGCATGTCACCGTAGCAAAATCCAAAGTTTTTTTTGGTAATGAAATATATATAGTTGAAGTGAGGTATTAGAAAGTCGTCATTTTCCACTATGTGATTTGAAGGAATAGAATTTTAATCGAGTTCTAGTTTGTTTATTTTTTTTGCTTCTCTCTAGAGTTTTTTTTTTCACCCGGGCTAGAATTTTCAACATTTATACATGGAATTTTCAATAATTATTTATATCAAATAAATATTTTTTATTTTCTATAAAAGAGTAAATAATTATCATCTTAAATAAATCACCATAAAAGAAATTAAGCCTCAACTATGCAAATTATAGTTGGGTACCTAAACTTAATGGATCTTTAGATTTATAACTTATATTTATTATTTTGGCATATAAGTCCTCAAAATAGTTATGGAACATTACAATTTAGTACCTAATTTTTTTGTGTATTATATCTGAGTACATGAAAGGAAAAAGATTATGAAAGTAAATATCCATACGCTACCCAAACCCATCTACAAACTTCAAAACCCATTATACGTCACCCATACCCCACCCACAATCAATGAGTCTACTTGGATTTAGGTAAATAAAATTTATTAGCCAAAATTTTCAAAATTTTAAATTGGATGTTGACCGTCATATATCATATTGTCAAGTCAATATTACTAACAAAAATGCTAACAAAAACTTAATTTTAGATTAATTATACTAACAAAATAGTATAACAGACCACATAATACATGCCAATAGGCTACCTAGTCAACACATCCCTCTATAATATATAGTCATTCTTCAGAAGATTTTGAGCATTTCAAATTCCTTGCACTCTCCTTAATTGTAGCTAAGGGTAAATTTGTAAGTTCATTCCTTGCACTCTCCTTAATTGTAGCTAGGGGTAAATTTGTAAGTTCAACTTAGAGCTTAAATATCTTCTTGCGAGAAAAAAAATGTCATTACAAAGACTTGAACTCAAGTCCTCCAGATTGATAGTCAATATCTCTAACCAACTGGACTACAACAATGTTTATATATTTTTTGAATGAAAGAAAGAAAATACTGAAATATATCAAAATCATAGGACTATCCACCTCAACAATTAATCATCGAATGAATCAATAACTGTAATTATTTACAAAGTGAATCATCATGATATACCTAGCTTTATGAATCAACTAAGTGAGTTCCTCTGATCACACAATTCTTCACCAAGAATCAAATAGTACATTTTGAGTCTATGTAGGTTACATGACTTTGTAGTTTGTAGGAATACAAGGATTGTTTACAAAAGCGCTATACAAAATTTTATTTCAAAACATAAAATTTGACATTTGTGATCTATGGTTTTGTAACGAGACATTTTTAATGCTATAAGTGAATGACCAAAAATCATTGGCTAACAATTTCTCTAATGGTTGACAATTATAAGCATATAATTGAAAGACTAAATGCCATTGACAAATGAGCCAATTATCATTGGCTAAATTTAACAAACAATGATATGTGTTTATACATTGGAAATTCTATGGTACGCTCGATGGATTGAGGTTTATTGCATCTCCTTAGTTAAATAACATTATCTAGACCATAGATTAATCACGTAACTAAACCCTATATCATAATTCTCTAAATCCTATTATAGTGCATATGGTATGTTGTATACATCTTGGCGAATCAAGATCATTGATTATGTTCTTAGTATATGTGATATTAGGGTTTAAGTTCTATAGATTTAGGGTATATGATTTAATTATTTGAAATTTAATCTTCCTTTTCAAATTTCCTACAACGAGAGGGAAATTAGGAAGGACATTTTTGTCTTCACAATTATCTATATTTTTTATTTATTTACATAAAAAGATAGACATATTGAGATTTGAACCATGGTCACTTCAAACAAAGTGAAGGTTTAAAATCAATCTGAATATGTAGATTTGTTGTATTTTTTTAAATTAAAAATATATACGAAGCTAAAATATGAAATCACAACTTTTCAACAGTTAGCTAGCCCAATAAATATTCCGTAAGTACTTATTTGGTGTTTTGATACTTCAATTTTGATATTTTTTATTTTAATTATAGTTTAGTACTTAATTTAAATTTTTATCTATCTTATAAATAGACGATAACCATAAATTTGCAACAAAAATATTATTGGTTCGAATATTTCATATCGAATTGCAAGCATAATGATTGCTAAAATTAAGCTTTCACGCAACACACTGGGAGTTGGGGGTGTGAACTTGGAGTAAAAGTTGATATTTAGTTTGGGAATGGAAGTGGTGAGAGGAAGAAATTGTGTTTGGATTTGGTATCAGGTAAAGTTCATGGCTCGGTTTCTTTTCGTAAAATGCTTTGATTTATTTTAGTTAGAGGTATAATATCATGGTTATGTGGGATCAAATGAACCAAAAAATGAGCTTGGGGGATGGGAATTCCAATTTAGAAGGAGTGGATTAGATTTTGATAAACTCAAGTTCATGATTAACTGAAAGAATATTTAGATTTAGACTTTTTGGTATTGAGATGTTCATAGAGAGTTTAAAACTGATCCAAGGCCATGAATTGATATTGGTTAGTTGATTGTGATTTTGAGGAAGGTGTATAAAAAGTCATGGAAGTAGTTTGCAACAAGTGAAGGCAATGAAGAGGCAGTTGGTCAGGGTAGTGATTGAACCAAGGAGGGTATTGAAAGACATAGAAGCAAAATCGGAGCAGTTGAAGAGGGAGAAGTGGGAGATGATCAGGATATTAATGAAAATGGTGAGGGTATTGAAGGGCATGGAAGTGAACTGGATCAGATGAAGGCATAGAAGGAGGAGAAGAGCATATTGATGGAATTGAAGATGAGTGTTGGTTTTACGAGCTTATTAAAACTGGCCCGAGGAAGATGAGTTGGCCAAATACAAGAAAGATGATTGAGGAGTTGGAGATCAAGCTGACAAGAAACTCAATTGAAAGAGAAATTCAGGTTCATGGAGAGAAGGTCCATCAAAGTAGCATAAATGGAGTTGCAGAAGGAGGATTAGAACTTGAATTTTGTTTTAAAACATATACGTCGAGAGATTGAAGATGGAGGGGATAAAAAGTTGGTTGAACAACGGAGAGTGGAAACTATTGGATCTTTAGGTGTTATGGTTGTTTCAACTACCACAACCTATGTTTATGTTAAAACGAGGAATCATTGATTGAATTACTAAAGTTAAGGTCGACTCACTATTTAAACTACTGGAACCTGTAGATAAGGAGTGTCTAATTTTGTGCCTCACTACTTTGATTGAGTCTATTAGTATATTGGATGTAACTCTAATTTTGTCATTTGCTCTCAAGTTTTGATGATTTCTTTTTAGTTGAGTTGTTAGCATATGATTTACTTGAATCAACAACTCTTCATTTCTGTTTTTTTATAAATCCATTTCTTTTTTATTAGTGGCATGCTATTCATAGAGGAGAGTTTTGAACCATTTATGTGGGATTGTGAGGTTTCATTTCAGTTTCAAACTATCTATGGATCGTGTGGGAATTCCAATGAGCTTTTATATTATATATTTCTGGACAATCTATTAACCAATATCATTTTAATGGGGGCTCAATTATCATTATGAAAATGGGATTAATGATATATTTTTATATTCTTAAATGAGGAGGGTATTTCGCTGAATGTTCGACCTATATATTCATTCTTTATGTAGCATCTCGATTGAATGATTTTCAATAAATTTAAACGAATTAATAGACTTAAACATAACATAAAAATATAAATATTAAAATATGAACATTCCCTCTCTTTTTACATTCCGTTTTGCCGGGTTATAAGTAATAAGCTAGTATTATTAAAGGTGAAAGCCAAAACCCATTGCTCCATTTCAAATTTCCTGCATCGAGAGTGAATGTAGGAAGGGCAGTTTTGTCTTCACAACTACTTATTTCTTTCTTATTTATTTATAAAAAAGGATACTTATGGTGATTTGAACCATGACCACTTTAAAGAGAGGGAAGAGATACAACCAATCACACTACGCATATTTGTTGTATCTTTTAAAAGAAAAACATACACAAACCTAACATCTGAAAAATCATTGGACTTTTACAACGTTTAGCTAGCCACTAAATCTCCCATAAGTACTTATTGGTGATTTGATACTTTGGTTTTCATATTTTGATTATTTTAATTGCAATTTAATACTTAATTTGCGTTTCTATGTATATTATAAATAGGGGATAACTTTAAAATTGTAACCTAAATATAACTTGGTTGCATATAAAATCGGAGTATTAAGTAGGTCGAAGCAATGCCAAAATTTTATTTTAGTATTAATTTTTAGAATTACTATGAAGAAATCATATTGTTGTGTAGACTATATGAGAGGGGTTTTTTAACGTTTAAGTTGGGTTAACCACTAAGTTTTAAACAAGTTCCTAATTCGGTGTGATTAGATCCAATGATCATTGTACGAGATTCGGTTTAATTATTGGTTCATTTCACCATTTTTTGAAATGTTAATGAATTTCTAGGCAATAACATATGTCTACGTCTTAACATCTACACAGAATACAATATATAAGATTGGAATGAGAAAAATATCATCCAATTTTAAATTCCTACAACGAGATCCAAAATATGAATGACATATTTTCCTTCACAATTATTAAACTTATTTCTTTATAAAAAATAGACAAGTATTGAAATTTGAATGAATGTATCTCAAAAGAGAAGACAAGAACTATAAGCATGATTTTCAACCCATTGGTCGAATAAGTTTAGCCCAAACCGAGTATCTGTTAGGATGCTTGAGGCCGAGTTGGTTATCAACCCCAACTTGGCCGAACCAGGAAACCTACTCAAATTAGGAAATCAAGTCGATTCGACTAACTCATATGAGCACCGAGTAACTTCAAACCAGCATCATTTTCAACAAATCTAATCACTAGCATTGTTGACATGTTGTCCTTTTCTTTATCATAGACCCATGCAGTAGCGTACATCAACCCCTCGTGTTCGGTCATCCCATAAGATCTTCTTCTTCCTTTAGTATCGGCAGGTAATAATACAAACCTCAACCATCTCAAAAGCTAACATAGTTCCTCAGTAGTCAATTCCATTTTCCTTCCAGCTGCAAGGTCACAGTGCCTATGAACCACATCTCATACAAAGAATAGCAAAAAGACTAGGCGAACATGTATTTGAATAGAGACTTTGGGTGATTAACATAGACCAATGTCCTCATTTGTATATACACTTGAAATTGAATTGGAGAAGAAGAGTAAAAAAACATTGAGAATGGAATATGATATGCCAATGCAAAGAAGGAAAGAAAAAACTAGAAAATGAAATGGAAAAAGATAAAAAAGAAAGAAATTTAGAATTAAAGAGTAATTTCCAAGGGAGAAAAAAGTATAAAAAAACTCAATCCCAATGAATAAGTTATTAAATCATCATTGTATCTAAATTTATCATAGAAATTTCATAAATATCTAAGCATAATACATGTCGAACCAATAAAATTTTTCATATACATGGGTAAAGCTAGGCTAAACCAAGTTAATCTAATTTGGTCATTAATTCTTGACCCACTTGCTTAAATAAGTCATTGGTGGAAATTGAGTGTCAGCCTTGGTCATAACAAATTAGACTAAAAAAATTTATTGTATATTTCTTAATGGGTTATAGGTATAATATACTCCAGTATATATATATATATATGGCGAGTTCTACGGTACCCTGGGTGAAATCTGGGGTACCGCATACCTTGAGTATGAAAACACTATCTAGACCTTGAATTGACCGATCTTTCGGACATTATACTATACTCTAACACTTAAAGATCAAAATCTAGGTGTTAACTCTCCCAATCTTATACTCCAAGATCAATTTAATTAGAAACAATAATCGACGGTTATGATTCATCCAAATATAGGCACAAAGAGGAATGCACCATCTTAGGGTTTATAGATTATGATTTAGATAATTATGAACTACGGTTCACTCATTAAGGGTTAGGGTATAATATCAGACACAAAAATCCTGGTAATTCAAGGTCTAGATAGAGTTTCCATACTCGAGGTATACGGTACCCCGTATTTCACCCGTATATATATATATATATATATATATATATATACACTCTTATTCAGTATTCACTACTAACCTTTGGAAATGCATGCAAAATTAGTTTCCAAGCTGTTTGTGAAAGACTAAGAGTAGGAGGTTTGCACGGTAATTCAGGGGACTTAACGTAGATTCGACAAGAGAACAGATACCCTTCTTGATTCCAGATTAACCTTCGAATGTATACTGAGGGAGAGATTACAATTGGGAGGTTACAAGGGGAAAATCTAGGGAGAAGGGTAGAGAGAGAACCCCCTAAGTCCCCTTTCAAAGTGTAGTAAATGTGGTATTTATAGCCTCTCTGGGTTTGGTGGCAAATCCAGATGACAAGACAAGGTGGTCAGAGAAAAATACGTGGGCACACTGGCATTCCTTCCGCAGATTCAGTTACGGGGAACCTTTATGCGGGATCCGCGATTGGCAATTCCGCGGATCATATCGGAGTAGCGTGGTTTTTTTGGGTAATTGAGCGGAAAGCCTAAGTGCGCCGCATGGCCTTCTCGACCTTTACTCCTAACACAAGCATATTTTACTCAAATACATTTATATAACAGTGAATGACTCTCTAAATTTTGCTTAGTTTTCAATGAAAGATGACATGCACTTAATTGATCTATGAGCTCAAACATATTTTCATACCACTAAAACTACAAGCATTGTGATCTTTAGTTGTTAACTCACCTCTGCTTCTGTTTTCATGTTCATAGTTTGCTATGAAATTTAGATGAAGAAACTTTAAATCTCGCGCATTTAGAAGTAGGAGATGAAAAGTGAAAACTATGTAAATAAGTGATTGCAAATTTTCTAATTTGAAACCCAAAACTGAAGGAATTTAGATCATCTCGTTTCACAATAAATTAAAAAGTCTCATGGTAAGTGATACCTTAGCGGTGGATGTGGTGGTGTTTGAACAACTAATGTCAAACGAGACTTAAAAATTCCATCCTCTATGAAATGGCAAAAACATTCATTTCAAACCCAATTTATTACCAGTCAAATCATATTTGGTAATATTACTTATGGATCATACCAATAAACAACCTTTTAGTTTGGGTCTAAATTATATTCATTACACTAGCTACCCAAAAGAAAATGAACACCCAAATCTAATGTAAATTTTGAAATTTTCTTTACTGTATAGCTAGATGGTCGATATTATTGTTTCACTTGTATAATTATATGGACTCAAATAGACCCAAATTGTGAGTCCTGTTCTAGCTCACTTTGCCATTTCACAGGTTGGTAACTTAAAGTAATTCGGCCAACGGGCCCGATCAATAGCTAGTTTTATATTATACGTAAAGGCTATGACCCGACATGGAACTTGGTTAGGTTGTGCAATCAATTCGTTGATGTCATGATGTGGACCCTTCGTATTCAATGAACTTCGAGTTCCAGTTTTCTTTGGACTTTTCATTGAATTGCATTTATGTGGGCTTGGCCCATTGGGGACAAAAGAAGGTAACTGGGCCAGTGTGAGCTGCCAAATCATTGTCACCGGCTGGTCCACGGCCTGCACAGATGTTTTCGTTTATTTCTACCATTGCCTCGATATTTCATATGCCGGCGTTAGAAAATTCAAAGCAAATTAGTCTCGTGGAAAACACAGTTGGAACGAGATTCCCCCCCCTCAAAATATCAAACTTACTAAAAGAAATTCCACTGTACATCAACTTACATTAAGGATTTTCAAAATAACCAGCGATTTTGATGTTAATTCGTTTGAGACCAAATCAATTTTATTAAAATCTTCGCCAACATACACGATAATATAGCTTCAAAATCGCTGGAGGCTTTCACGATTGTACGTCGAAAATTCAGAGGCTCTAACTATTGTACATGAGTTTTCATGTACATAAGACTAGGGGTGTACATGGGTCGGGTGGTTCGGGTTTAGACATTTTAATCACCCGATCCATGCACTACGGTTTGGGAAATATGAAACCCAAACCCACCCAAAAAAATCTAAACCCTACGGTTTGTTTCTAATTGGGTTGGGTCGGGTTGGCGATATTTTTAAGTAAAAACCCAACCCAACACAAAATATGTAATTATTCTACATCATAAATATATTGTATAACTAATTAAAAATTTCAAACGAATAAACCGAGGTGAAAGGTATCAAAATTCACAAATATTGTTTGAAGTTTAGTAAAACTTGATTTACTTCAACTTATGTCTAGTTTTTTTCACGACATTTGTTGAAATAGGCTAAAAAGGTTACAAATGAACGCATCCATAATATGATATTCTTTTAAACTTGTACAAAAGAAAAAAAAATTACGTGAATCATAACTATATTAAATATATGTCTAAACTTTAAGTCAAAGAATGCATTAGATTAGTTAGACTTAAAGAGGAAAACATGGCGAAATATCTTAATTTTCTCATAAGTATGACTATATACGACATAAATATTTTTTGGATACGAACTCATACCAATAATTGGAACACGGGTTGGGTCGGGTTCTACGGGTTGTGTAATCCAAAATCCAAACCCAACCCAAAAGAGGCGGGTTGTACAAAAGAAAACCCTCACCCAACCCAAAATCTTCGATTTAGCGATAAATACGGGTGGGTTGGGTCGGGTTGGACGGGTGGGTCGATTTGCGGGTGTGTTTGTTCACCCCTACATAAGACCCAAACTGCTGGAGCCTCCAACTATTTTCTAGCTAGATTGCTGGCGACTTGAACAGTTTTGGTAAATCACATCTGCTGACAACGATTTGAATAAAATTGCTTCGGTAGAATTTTCTTACAGTAAGTTTGGTATTTTGGGGGGAAAAAATCCACTGCAACTGGACACCCCAATTGCCGTTAGGGCTAAGAACAACGAACGCACATTGTGAGCAAATGGACTGCGACCGAGAATAGTAATCTTCAATTGTACATAGCCTGCAGCTTAATTATATTATTATTATTATATATAAACAAATTGCCGCTTATAGCCTCTCTATATAAAATCCACACCAGCAAATTGTGGTTGAGAGAAAGCCACAACAACAATCGAATTCGATTGAGAAATCATGGCAACAATGATACCTGCCGCAGTCTTCGCCGCCGCCGTCGCAGTTCTTGTGTTGGGCGGCAGCACTATTTGCCCTTTCGCCGAAGGCAAAACCCAGGCAGTTGACACCGTGCCGGTGCTGTGCAACGGAAGGAATTTTACTGGCGGCGAGCTGCGTCAGGCCAGGGCGGCGAGGGACAAGGTTCTAGGCCGATTGGTATCCCAAACGTTGTCACGGACGAATAAGCCAAAGGTCTGCACCACGGCCGACGACGGCGGTGGTAAGAGTACTACTATCTTCGGCTTCGCTTCCTGCGCCACGTCGAAGCGATGTGGCGGCGGCGGCCGCGACCGTTGTTCCACCACATTCGAGGATTGCTCCACGTGTCTTGGCGCCGCCAGAGATCTGCTGAAGGATGTCTGCAGTAAGGCTACCGGCGGCCAGGTTGATCTGAAAATCGCGAATCCGAAATGTTTCATGAGATTTGAGAGCACCGAGTTCTGCTAAGTCAGCCTACACTACAGTCTTCTTAATTCCTTCGTTGTACCGTCTCCTTAAATGCCTAGCTAGAGGTACTAATTAATACCATTGAAAGGTGATTTGATTTGCGCTTTATACTTATTGTCAATTGTCATTAGTTTCATTTTCATCCATATGTTTTGCTTAATGTAAAAGAGGGTAATTGTCAAACGGTAGTTGAATGAATTTTTTTTATGATATGAACAACCATATTATATACACAAGAGATCAAATAAAATTACGCATGTTTAAAAAACGATGTAAAAGCCATAATTTTCGTTAAAAGTGCACTATCAAAAGATTAATATGAGTCATTCGCGATCGTCTTTCTGAAGATGGTTTCACCATCACGACAACCAGAACGACAGCCGACACAATTGGTTCATTTCATAGCTCATGCCTTTGTAAACGGGAACTCGAGATATTTTGATACTCATTCCTTTGTAGCTTGATTTTTGGAAGGTATGCAGTTTGTGGCCGGTTGTAGATGTTCTTCAGATAATCGATCAATAAACTTAGAGATAAACGACCCTTATATCTAGGGGGGAAAAATGAGAAAATGAAGGAAGCTAACTCGCTAATGATGATCGTTGCCAAACCATTGAGACAAGCAGATCCACTGGCTAAACTTTATGAGAATGAAGCGTCCAACATATATGAAATTATGCTTTTTTTTATCAATCATTTGTAATCTTTCATTATGCAAACATTTGTTAAGAGCCCTTTTACTATGCTATAAAGTATTAGTGTTTTAATGTAATAACATTAAATATATAAGTTTAAGTTGTACCATAAAGGAATTTGTACCCTTATGTTATGGTACAACTTTACAAGTTGAAGTTGTACCATCACATAAAGGCACAAGTTCAAGTTGTACCATAAAGAATATGTACAAAATAGTGTAGGTATAATCTAAAACTGTACCATAACATTGTATGTACAATTTCAAATTGTACCATAAAGATAAAAACCTATAACACCAATACTATAGAATATTGTAAAATTCCTCTTGTTACAAAAGAAAATGAAAATTGGAGGAGTTCACTTCATTGTTAAGGCTGAGATCCAACCCCAGTAAGTGTGAGATCTTTTCTAGAAATGAAACGGGAGGAAATGAAAATTAGAGCAGCTAAGACCGCCAGCTAGGTAAATTTTCAGTAAGGTACTTGGGAGTCCCTTTTATAGCTGGTAAATTGACAGTGAATACTTGCAAGCCTCTGATTAATCGGTTCACAATTAGAACTTAGAACTGAAAAGCTAAATCTTTAACTAATGCGGGTAGGCGGAAATTACATACCTACTATTTTTTTTTTAATTTTCGTATTATTATTATTATAAAACAGAGCAAACAAAGGTCTACAAAAATTTAGTGGGCAACCGAGATACAATCTGGGCTCTCACTTAATCTGGGCTCTCACTCCTTTAACTATAACAAAGCTAGTTAATACACTACTTGAAAATCAAGACGCGAGACAAGAAAGGGTACATGGCTCTAAAGGTTGACATGGAAAAGGCCTATGGATAGATTCGAATGACCATTTCTTCTTGCAGTTTTGGACCAGATGGGCTTTAACTCCATCGGGAGAGGATAGGTACATGAATGCCTCAGATCTATGTCGTTCTCTTTCCTCATGAATGGTACCCCTTCGGGATTCTTCACCACATCCAGAAGACTCCGACAGGGGATCCTTTATATCCTCTCTTGTTTGTCATATGCACTGAGGGGTTTGTGGCGCTCTTTCGGAAGGCTCTTTCTGGAAATAAAAACTTGAAGGAGTTAAAGTGGCCCCTTGAGCTCCTCGGATCTCACACCTATTTTTTGAAGACGATTCTTATTTATTACTTAGAGGCTCTCTCCAGGAATGTGAGAATTAGATTGAGATTTTGAATGAATATGAGGAACTTAGTGGCCAAAGGGTGAATCTGGGGAAGTCGGCAGTTTGCTTCAGTAAGAATATTGCTTTGCCAGACCAAGAGTTCTTGGCTCAGATTATGGGTGTTGGAGCGGTAGAGGCCCACGAAAATATAAGGGGTTACCTACGCTGATAGCCCAATCTAGGATGACTACGTTCCGTTATTTGGAGGAGAAGTTGCTTGAGTGCCTCCAGGGATGGAAGCAGAGAACATTGTCATGGGCAGCTAAAGAGACTTTGATTAAATCAGTATCTTTAGCATTGCCATTGCATGTTATGTCCTACTTAGAGTTGCCTTTATCTCTGTGTCAGCTCCTAGACAAACATGTGGGCAGATTCTGGTGGGGTGTGGAAGAAGCGCACTCGAGGATTCGATGGATATCTTGGCGCAATATGTGCAAGAGTAAGCATGACGAGGTATGGGGTTTCGTCGGTTCAAAGATTTTAATCAGACTCTTTTGGCTGGCGTACCTTGAATGAACCCTAGTCCTCTTGGCCCAAGTATATAAAGGGAAGCATTTTCCTAATGGAACCTTTCTCGATGCTACAAACCGTTCACACCCATCTTGGGGTTGGCATGTCAAGAACCAGTTGGTCCCAATAACTCGAGTTGTTGGGAGAGGTTCAATCGTGGATCATATACTGTTTGCTAACACCCCCTTCAAACTCAAGCCATTCAGATAGGCTTGGAGTTTGGACAGGCACAAGTCCGGACACCGGAAATTGAACAGAAGACCTCACGGTCACAGAAGGCTCCGATACCATGTAACGCAATCACAGACGATGAACAGAAAGTAATAGACAAACAAATTTACGTGGTATCCGTGGAATTCCAGGACTAATCCACGGAAGAGTTTAGAACTCTTCGAGCACCAATTCACTAGACTGATCAGAGTTTACAGTTGTGTGTTGTGTTCAACTACAGCCGCCCAAAACAAGTAAAATACTCGTCTACAGCCAACCGAACCCTAAGAGAGGCATCTATACGTACGTCTCCTGTCCTTGCATGGGTTGCATGGGCCTAACCTAAGCCCAATCATCATCCGTCCAAAATACATATGGCCCAGTACAATAAGTACAACAAAAGAAAAGCAAAAACGAGCTACACTCGTCTAACATGGCAGAGTATCGTCTTTGGTCGACAATTATTAGAAATGGGATTACGATGGCAAATTGGTAATGGTCCGAATGCGTCTCTGCTTCTTTCCAACTGGATTCCTCGATTGCATCCCTTTCCCCCTGTGTACAACCGCATGGTGCTTCCCGAGGCTGGGGACCCGCGAGCTGCGGAGGTTATGTGTCCTAGGGAGGGTCGTTGGTGTGACAAAAAACTTAGCTAGTGGTTAGACTCGAAAACCTGTCGGGCCATAAAAATTATTCCTCTTGCTCGTCAGAATGTGGAGGATTGACTGATTTGATATGGTACTGTTGATGGGGATTTCACTATTAAATCAGCCTACCATTTTACTATCTTATTAGATAAGCAGAAAGGTTGATAGCGTGTCATGGCTAGTTGGATGGATAGGGCTAGCTGGATTCGTTTATGGGAAGCCCACATTCCTCCCAAATTGAAAGATTTTGTCTTGCAAATTTTTAATCAAATTCTTCCGGCCACGGAAACCCTAATCGAGAAGGATATTCCAGTGATTCCAAGATGCCCAATTTACTGGGTGGATTCAGAGACAATGGAGCATCTATTTCTGGATTGTCCAGTTAGTGACGGACCCAGGAATTTTATACTGGGGTGTACTCTTTCAAAAAATAAATAAAAATAATATTTAAATAATTCTTAAATAAGAAAATACCCAACTCGTACAAGTTAAAAAAGTCCGTGATATATTTTCATATTTTGAAAATTTTTTGTAAAATAGACTTGGCGTCTACACTGCTCAACAAAGTTGTCTCGGTATATCCGAGATTTTTCCAATAATGGCATCTATTAAAAAAATTACAAAAATAGTACCCATCCCACAACATTTACAAAAATAGCACCATTTTTATCAAACCGCACCTCCAAGGTGCGTTTTATGTATAAACCGCACCTTGGAGGTGCGTTTTAGTCCACCTCAGACTGAGAACCGCACCTCCAAGACCGCAGGATGAAGAAGCGATCCAGTGGCGGACCGCTTGCCAGGTCAGCGATCCTTGCCACGGATCGAAGACCGCTGCGCCGAGGTGCGGTCAAGCATCGGGGAGCGTAAACCGCCTCGGCAAGGAGCGGTTTTGATTGGGGCAAAATTACCAGACCGCCCCTAGAGGGTGCGGTCTGATGGGTATAAATACCCCCTCCCCCCCCCCCCCTCTCATTTTTTCACACCACAACCATTCTCCACTCTCTCTCTCTAGAATTAGTTCTCTAACCCCTCCCCTCCTCTCCCAAAAGCCTAGGAAATAGTGGTCTGTTGGTTGCGGCTAAGTGTGATCTGCCATCAGAAAACATTTCTTTGGTTTTTTTCTCAAAACCCGCCGAGCCTAGCCGAATCTCTGTCCGAATTTCCTGAAAAAATGAGCGATTGGTGGCAAGGAGAGGAGTTTATGTTGATGAATTTCTAGCGGTACATACTCACTATTCTGGTTTAATTTTTGTTGTTGTTATAAGATTTTTAATTAATCTATGTACTAACCTCGTTGTTATTTTCTCGTAGGTTGGGCCGACGTGGATATATACAACCAACGGTATTATCTCGAGCAAGGACTGTTGGATACAACCGACTTGTACTGAAAATAGGAATCAGGATCATGGTAACTTTGGTAGGGATGATCGCCATATAATTCACCACCACCATGGATACCAGATGTTTGACCGTGTCCAGAATGACCTCCAACGCCAACGGCCGCCTCGGTGTAAACGAACATCTCGGCTTTGGAAAGATTGTTGGACCTCAAGAATTCGAGCATGGAATCTACTTCATCCTGAGTGGTTATGAGATATTCCTCATGCCACAATGACCCACTTTCTCTATTTGGATATCGGTACATCATACGATCAACTCTTCTCGTGCCATCCATGTGTAACACCCTAACCCGGCCGGGTACTACTTTTACTAAATGCCCTTGATAAATAAAATACTCAAATCTTAAATTGCAACTGGGAAAAATTTTAATAAATAAAATACTGAAAACACACACTTGTAATTCAAAGCAAAGCCCTAACACGTGGATAAATTAAACTAAAACTTTAAAATCTCAATCTGATCTCCAGTCTATACTCATAATCATAAATGTAGATAACTAATAATCTCTAATGTTGCTACTGAAACCTTGGCTAAGCATCCTCTGTGACGCTTATACTGCCCTCCTCTAGCTGTCTGCCCTCGAATTCGCTGCTCACTAAATGCTCCTCTAGCTCTTCCTCTAGCTCTTCAAACTGGTGAGTGAGATGGGGTCAGTCTACGCCCTTACGTTTAACATCTTATTAATACTTGATCACTTTACTTAACTGAGTGGAAGTTGTTTTGTACTTCCATTATAAAAAAACTTAACTCTAAAAACTGTATGGGAGTTACTGTTACTCCACTCTTAAATCTCAAATCTTAACTTAAATACTTGACCGACACTGGGATCCCTCACTAGCTAGTCCGGTTGCCAACTCATACGTATGAGAAGCCATCCAGGCTTTCATTAAACTTCAACTTAGTTAGGGAAGTCGTAAAGATTCATCTCCCTAAAATCTTAAACTTATTGTGGTGGCTCTTCACCACGATTCTCAAGAGCATAACTGTTGCTCATCTTAAAAGTCTCAAGAGCATAACTGCTCCTCTGTCTGAAAATCTCAAATGGCAACGGACTGGCGCTAGCGACTAAAAACACTTAAAACGACTTCACCTTCTTGAAGGTGAGTTACTTCTTAAAAAGAACTTGTTCTTAAGCTTTAACAATAACTCAAACATAGCGCTATAAGTTAAATAGCGCAAAATCACCTCATATCACCTCAAATAGCATTAAATCACCTCAAATCATAGCTCAAGCAAAGCAAAAATAATCAATCATAAACGTAACCAAGCAACGGTAGTCAATTTGCTAAAATACTTAAAATCATAATACTTAAAAGAATACGTAAGGCGTAGAATTTACCCCCTTTACACTCACCTAATTGGTTGTTCAAGTTGATTGATCCGATTTCACTTCCTCCTCCATCACTTCTCGTTTTCCATCTTCTTTTGTCATACCCCACATCACCTAATCCATCCATTCATGTATACCATTCCCAAAAATGTTAATGGACTTCCATCCAATGCAATAACCCATGCACGTGTAGTGATTGAATTGTAAAGGGGAAGCCTTTGATTTAACCTGTATCCGAGAGCATGAGGATGATCAAACTCCGTTTTCTCCTGTCTGATCCCAATGATGGGGTTGCTAGGCACAAGGAAATTACTGCTGGCATTTCTCTCCTGGTCCAATAAATCAAAGCGCACCCCATTTTCCACGAGGGTTGCTAAATGTCGCCCTAAGTTTATGATAATCGCCCTAAATTAAGAGTTAAAATTACCTCTTTATCCTTATATCTCTTTTATTGTTATGATATATTTTTTATTCTAATAAAAAAATCATCCAACAAACACAAAAATTGGCGGTTACATTAACCGTCCGGTCACCGGACCCTGATTCCGCCGCCGCTTGCCGCCGCCATCCTCTTAGGTCGGTCTGGAGCTTCTGCTAAGTTTCATCTCAGTGCCATCCTCATATTGCATCGCAGCGGGGAGAGGGAAAAGAGTCACACATGTTGAGAAGAGACAGGCGTGATTATAACTAGGGATTCATCCCCTTTATGCAATTATTTTCCACTACCTAGAGATGAGGAGATCCAACGAGGCTCTAGAGAATTGGGGATTGAATACATAAGGCGTCATGGTGTAATTTCCAATCTAACATTCGATGAAGAACGGTGGTTCATTCTAGCAGCGGGGCCGTTGGCGAACGTAACACGTAGTTGGGGAGAAGGAATGGCGATAGAGGGTCGTTTGGAAATGAGGAGGTCGGCCGCCGTTGGTGGATTGTATCACCGGTGAATAAAGAATCTCCAAAAAGTCGACGGCGGACAGACGCTTGGAGATCCTTATCAACGAAGATGAAGAAGAACTATCCATTTTAGGGTTATTTGTTTGTTGAACTTTTTTTTATTAATAAAGGATAGTTCAGTAATTTTATATTTTAAGTTAAGGCGATTCTAGTAAATCTAGGGCGATATTTAGCCATCCAGATTTTCCACATGGCCGAGAGCTGCTGCAGAAGCTAATTTGGGCGGCGGCGAGACATGCGCAAGTGAGAGGGTTTGGGCGGCGGTTTGTGACGGGAAGAGGAAATGGATGGGCGAGGGTTTTTGGAAATAATTGAGGGCTGAGCGCCCTCTCGGCCAGTTTTCTTCTTCTTTTTTTAAATAATAATAATAGTTACTATTATTATTATTATTCCTAATCCGCGGTTGCAACCCTTAGTACGTAACCGTTAATCCAACCGTTCACGTATTATGGTTGAACCTGAACCCAAAGGTCGGGGTGTAACATTACCTCCACCCTTAAAAAAAAATTCGTCCCCGAAATTTGCTTGAATCTCATCCTTCTAATACTTCCTTCTCACTATCATCTATTCTTACTATAACAACTCCGTTGGTACCCTTTGCTCATATACGTTTCCTTAGCTTGTAGTACTCGTGTAGCCACTAGTAGGGATGGCAATGGGTCGGGTTGGGTTTTGCCAAACCCAAACCCATGGGTTTATCCGTGAAAAAAATCCGGGGTAAAACCCACTGGGTTTGAAAAACTCAAACCCAACCCAACCCGCTGGGTATCCACGGGTTCATGGGTACCCACGGGTTTTTGTCGTAAAAAATTCACAATAACAAATTCCTATCAAAATTAAAGTCAAATATCAATCTCCCAGTACAAATTATCTATATATAAAACACCATTCTAGAAAATTCAAGCAAATCACAAATTAACTATACAAATTGTTCAACACCAATCTAGAAAACTCAAGAAAATTGAAGCAAATCACAAATTATCCATAAATAACATGATTAATTGAAAACTTCTTCCTTTCAATTAAGTTTTTTACTCTCCATTCGATAACATCAACTTCATACTACATAACTAGAAAGAAAAAATTAGGCATGTCTCCACAAGCATAAATAAGATTAGTTGTTTAGAATATTAAATATGCCGAGAAAATCAATTATATGGGTGTGAGCGGGTACCCATGGGTCGGGTTTACCTAAACCCAAACCCAACCCAACCCGGTGAATAGTGAACGGGTTTAAACCCAAACCCGGCCCAAAACCCGTCAACACGGATTTTACCCGCGTTGACCGGGTTGGGTCGGGTGGGTACCCGTGGGTTCGGATTTTGTTGCCATCCCTAGCCACTAGTGACTCACTGCCCATTTTATTTCACAATTTGGCCCAAATGTGCGATGAAATAAAATGTTGATTTGGTTTGATTTGATTATCCAATTCACTTGGTAATTGTTGTTGGACCTAAATGAAGATCGAGACATCACATTTCCTCCCTCCTTGCGAAAAATTTTGACCTCAAAATTTGTTCCTCGCGACAACCTAAGGTCTCACTTGAGGAAATCATTCTACTACTGGGATGTATACTTCCTTTACCTGATACGACCTTGAGCTATGAACCCTTTCCTCCGATTCGTGTGGTTCTTGTCCAACTAATTACTCACCCACTTTTGATAAATCTCTTGCTCAAGCTAGTTACTTGCTTAATGCGTCTATGACACTCTCCCTTCTTAAATGCCTCTGATGCTGTAATGGCTTCGTAGCTCATATTGTTCTCACTATTTTTCTTGGGTCTCTACTCCGGATTTCTTAAGAACCATTAAGGAAATAAATTCTTAGACAACCCTATTCAGGATATGACCCGTCGTAACTTCATTTCATAAGGTGCTCAGACCTTGAACTACTACGCTTTCCATATATTGACTGTTGACATCTCCACTTGAATTCCCTAACATCGATGTCCGTAGCGAATGCGTGACTTGGTTAATGGCTTACTCATAGGTCACTCCAAGGGTATTGCTTTTCCCCCCTATGTAGACCTCATTATTACCTTGCTTGGTAGCTCCCCTTGATGCACAACTTGATGCCTCATTCACCATATATGGTTCCTTTAGCATGGGTCAATCCCTACACACCCTTATTGATATCCGTAATACTCCTTTTTAATCCTAAAGTTACTGATGGCGGCTTAACCTTCTTCTGGTTAGTTCAAAAAACTCTTATAACGTAACCTCGACTGTGGTTGACTACGTAGGTCACGTAGGTCCTTGAACCTTCTAACTCTAAATCTCTTACTTTCTTCCAAGATGCTTCGCCTCTCCCTTTAGCCATCCTTTGAATGGTCATATCCTCGTTACTTCTTGCTTCACCCTGAAACCTCACACTACTGCTTTTGCTTCCTGAATGCATTAAAGGCATCGTTTGCATCTTTCTCTAGCTTGCTAACAACATTATAAATCCCTTAAAGAGTCATGACCTTCCCTTTGGCTTACTCGTTCACTCCTGGCGCCTAACTTAGCACTTGCTTATCGCCGCCTGAATCTGAAACTCTCGCACTATCCATTATGCTACTCTTAAATCCTAGATGAAATTCCTCGTACGGTTTCCCCATCCAATATAGTCTTACCCGAGAGATTGACACCTTTCACCAGCATAGGCAATTCTTGATTTCACTTTGGGGTATTCTAGCAGGTTCCCTAAACTTATATCCCTCTTACTTCGTTACTCGTGACTCTTTTTCTTGATGTTCCTTTCTAGTTCTAGATGTCCCTTGTTCTCGATGTAGTCCTCTAGGTTCTTATATCCTCTTCTCGCTTATGTACTTTGGCCTACAAGGTTTTCCCTCCCATTATTCTTGAAGACCTTGATTCCACCTTAAAATTTCTCGGAATTTTCTTGATGGACTTCCTATGGATCACTCGTTCTCCATTGGTGGTCAACTTAGTGCTTTCTCGTTGTCTGTTGTACTCCTGCTTCCGCCCGCCTTAACTATCTTCCTTGACGCATGCATCGCCAGGTTGATGCCCACCACTTTTTTTCTATAACTTCCCATGGTGTTCTTCTTGCTTCTTTACTTTTACCACCACCAAACTACAACTCTTCTGTTGTTGCTTGTACTATATTTGGTCACCAACCTCGGTTGAGTATCTTCTCGTTGTTGTTTTAGTTTACAACTTCCAATGGTGGCTTGCCCTTGGTAACCTTTAACATAACTCATTCCATGTCTCTTTTGTTGATCGATCTTGTACATAAACTTAGTCTCTTAGTTAGGATTCGTAGTGGCTTAAGTAAGCGTGCCTGTTTCATCCTTTACTAGTTGTCTCCTCAGGCTAGGTGTTGATAGAGGTTCCTCCTTCTGTCACCTCTCATGCACCCTAGATGGCTAGGTGCTCCCTCCTTTTAGGATAGGACAACCACACAAAAGATCATCACGAACTCTTGCATTCCCCTTTCAATGGTCCCAACAACATCCTGACCTTTCGTGATCTGGGTAGTTTGTAGGGTCTCTACTATCCTCCTTCTAACTTAGTGTTATCTTGGTATCCAACTCACGCACTTCTGAGAAGTGGTTCTCTATTCGTACTGCCATCTACTAGCTAACTGTTATTCTCTCTCAAAATTCATGTCTTTTCTTATGTATTGACTCTCCACTATCTTCTACCAGGCATGCTTTAGACTTTGGTGGCACTTTCCTCCACATCTCGTCCAACAGTGGTCGTACTGAGACCATAACTTTCCCTCTACATCATTTATCTCGTTGCTTGTCTTGTTCCTTCTAAAGGCTTGCCATCGGCCTAACTCCCCAGGGTTATGTACCCTCTTCTCCAGTTACGTGGTTTATCGGGTTCCTTCATCGTCATATGAAAACGACCATGCCTCCTCTCCTTCTTAAACTTTTGACTTTTGGCGTCCTTTCAGACCCGATGTAGCCTACTTATTTCCTCCTTTGCTTCCTTTATACTACCTTAGCATTTCTTAAAGTCTAAACATTCCTCTGCTCCTTGTCACTGTGTTGTAATGGCGTTGAGCCATCGACCACAAAAACTAGCCGAGGGACTTCTCGAGGGTACCTCTTCGTTTCTTGATCCGTTGCCCACTTTCCACTGCTTAGGACCAAAGACCCTAACATCATCCTATTATCATAGCTACTGGCATCTGGTTATTATCCTCGCACATTTGATTCTACCTCCACAGACCTTTGCAACGTTCCTCCTTCCTTTTCCTCGTATCTTGAGATTCTAATAGAGTTGGCCACATTTCTTGCTTCTTTCCTTTCATACTGATGATCGCCATACCCATCAATCTCTTATTTGACGTCCCACGATGTGTTAACTTAACTCGCGTCCTAGCTTATTCTTAAACCAATCGCACCCTCGTGCTACCTTCTCGTAGTGTCGTGCTGTAATAGTTATTCACCTTATTATGATTATAGTAGACTGGAGATTCTATAAACTTTTAAAAGAAAATCCTTGACTCATTTTCCTTTCCTTTAAAACAAAATCCTTTAAAACTGAGACCGATATTCCCGTATTCCTTGGAGACCAAGGAACAGAGGAAGACCGGCTCTGATACCAAAATGTAACACCCTAACCCGCCCGGGTACTACTTTTACTAAAATGCCCTTGATAAATAAAATACTCAAATCTTAAATTGCAACTGGGAAAAATTTTAATAAATAAAATACTGAAAACACACACTTGTAATTCAAAGCAAAGCCCTAACACGTGGGCAAATTAAACTAAAACTTTAAAATCTCAATATGATCTCCAGTCTATACTCATAATCATAAATGTAGATAACTAATAATCTCTAATGTTGCTACTGAAACCTTGGCTAAGCATCCTCTGTGACGCTTATACTGCCCTCCTCTAGCTGCCTGCCCTCGAATTCGCTGCTCACTAAATGCTCCTCTAGCTCTTCCTCTAGCTCTTTAAACTGGTGAGTGGGATGGGGTCAGTCTACGCCCTTACGTTTAACATCTTATTAATACTTGATCACTTTACTTAACTGAGTGGAAGTTGTTTTGTACTTCCATTATAAAAAAAACTTAACTCTTACAACTGTATGGGAGTTACTGTTACTCCACTCTTAAATCTCAAAGCTTGACTTAAATACTTGACCGACACTGGGATCCCTCACTAGCTAGTCCGGTTGCCAACTCATATGTATGAGAAGCCATCCAGGCTTTCCTTAAACTTAAACTTAGTTAGGGAAGTCGTAACGATTCATCCCCCTAACATCTTAAACTTATCGTGGTGGCTCTTCACCACGATTCTCAAGAGCATAACTGCTGCTCATCTTAAAAGTCTCAAGAGCATAACTGCTGCTCTGTCTGAAAATCTTCAATGGCAATGGGCTGGCGCTAGCGACTATAAACACTTAAAACGACTTCACCTTGTTGAAGGTGAGTTACTTCTTACAAAGAACTTGTTCTTAAGCTTTAACAATAACTCAAACATAGCGCTATAAGTTAAATAGCACAAAATCACCTCATATCACCTCAAATAGCACAAAATCACCTCAAATTATAGCTCAAGCAAAGCACAAATAATCAATCATAAACGTAACCAAGCAACGATAATCAATTTGCTAAAATACTTAAAATCATAATACTGAAAAGAATATGTAAGGCATAGAATTTACCCCCTTTACACTCACCTAATTGGTTGTTCAAGTTGACTGATCCGATTTTACTTCCTCCTCCATCACTTCTCGTTTTCCATCTTCTTTTGTCATAACCCACATCACCTAATCCATCCATCCATGTATACCATTCCCAGAAATGTTAATGGACTTCCATCCAATGCAATAACCCATGCACGTGTAGTGATTGAATTGTAAGGGGTAAGCCTTTGATTTAACCTGTATGCGAGAGCATGAGGATGATCAAACTCCGCTTTCTCCTGTCTGATCCCAATGATGGCTATGGTAGGCACAAGGACATTACTGCTGGCGTTTCTCTCCTGGTCCAATAAATCAAAGCGCACCCCATTTTCCACATGGCTTAGAGCTGCTGCAAAAGCTAATTTGGGCGGCGGTGAGACATGCGCAAGTGAGAGGGTTTGGGCGGCGGTTTGTGACGGGAAGAAGAAAGGGATGAGCGAGGGTTTCTGGAAATAATTGAGGGCCGAGCACCCTGTCGGCCAGTTTTCTTCTTCTCTTTTTAAATAATAATAATAAAAGTTATTATTATTATTATTCCTAATCCGCGGTTGCAACCCTTAGTACGTAACCGTTAATCCAACCGTTCACGTATTATGGTCGAACCTGAACCCAAAGGTCGGGGTGTAACACCATGCAAGTAACGTTAGTGCACATTTGATGGAGGTCTTCAAGCAGCAGTCTGGTAGCGACCTTTATTTTCTGAAAATTGCCACTGACGTAGGTGAACCCCTTTCCGGTCTCTTCCGTGTAACCATTCCACCGTAAGTCAAGCGTGAACTTTTGGAATGCCATCTGCAAAAAAATCGTAGTTCAGTTAATATCATAAAAATCACAAATCACAAATAACAATAAAAAGTAATACAAAATAAACTTACGAGTTAATGTTAATCGCAAAAACACTAAAGAAATATAGAGCTAGAACAGAAAATTGAAAAGGGAGAAGGAGAGGTGTGAAGAGAAGAGGTTTTCCGTGCAGTCTTTTATAGGCAAAATCACTGATGAAAACCGCACCTTAGAGATGCGGTTTTCGTCTGCCATGTAGCCCCACGTCTGTTATTCTGCATGGCTATATGTTGGGTGTCGAAAAATAATTGACACACAAACCACACCGGGGGGAGGGGGGGTGCGGTTTGTGTGGAAAAACCGCACCTTGGGGATGCGGTTTTGTTTTAGAGAAGCAAACCGCATCTCCAAGGTGCGGTTTTGATAGGTCAGACCAAAACCTCCGCCATGCGGTTTATGTAGGTAAGACCTGAAACCGCATGGCCAAGATGCGATTTTGGCCCAGGATAATTGATAACGATGTATTTGCACATATTTGGGCCCCTTGTTCTTATCCGTTTGAGGGGCATAGTCGTGTATTTTTGGCCTATTTTACGTCGGGTTGTGCTATTTTGTCATATTTCAGGTCCCAGGCGTCAATGGAAAGGCTAAGCACGAGTTTCGGGGCATTCGGAAGTCATTTCGTCGAGCTGGGGCCAAAACACGGGCACACCTAAAACAGAACACGGCCGTGTTCTGTGGCCGTGCTTTTACTGCCGAGAGCAAATTCGAGTTTGGCAAACATTGGCTAAAAACACGGGCAGGGCTTAGACAAAGCACGGTCGTGGCCACCAAAGCACGGCCGTGTCCATCATCAAACACGCCCATGTTTCTCCCAATGCACTGGCCGTGTAATTAACCCTAGCCAAAGCACGGGCGGGCTGAGGCATTACACGGCCGTGCCCTCGACCGTGCTTTGGCCACTGATGCCCTTTTAAGCAGATTTCAGCCAAAACAGAAGGGGATTCGAGTTTTAGAGAGGCAGGGCGATTCCTAGAGAGAGAAAGCGACGAACAAGAGTCTCCAAGTGCCCTAGCTTGATCTTCATCACCATTGGAGCTTGGCTTGAGCTTGGAGAAGTGCCGATCAACGTCCAGAAGCAGGAATCCATCCTTCACAGTATGAATTCCGCGTCTGATTCTGCTTTTGCTTCTTTCTCCATGGAGTAGTTCTCCCATTCATCTGGGTATGGAGAACCCTAGATTTGTATGTTAGGCTGTGATTGTATGAACCCAAGTACTGATTCTATGATTTGATTATATTCGATTGAGGTTTGAATGATTGAATGACTTGAATTCTGATCAAATTCCTGTTGTTTCTGCTTTGACCTAGAATGAGAATATCTGCCTAGGTTGATAGAGCATCCTTGATTGAAGGTAGGGAGTTGGTGACTTTAGTCGAGGAGCCAACTCACTATTCTGTACCGAATTTACTTCGGTAGTGGAGGTTTTGTTTGTTAAGGCCTCAATCTATTTACTCCGGTGGAGGTTAGTCGCCCGCTAGAGACTCAGATTGAGAGGGTCTGAAGACCTTTAGTCGAGACTTCAGGCTGTTTAAGAACCTTCCGCAGTATAACTATCATAGAAACTGAACTTGGTAATTGCAATCCGGCTTAACTGCAGTCTAGGGGGAACCATATTCGGGTGACCTCTCTTAACCTGAATACAACAGTTTACTTGCTTTGTTTGTTTATTAGTTTAGACTTGCATTAAAGTTTCATTGCCAGATAACAAGAATTCACTGAGTAGTCATCAAATCTAGGACCCGGGTTGACATTTAAACCCAAACCCGCTATACTACGCTTTAGGAAGTGGTTCCATTTGCCGGGGAACGGCTAGGTTGTTGAAGAAAAGTGATTTCTGTTAATTTTTAGCTTTTCTTTTTGCTTTGTTTGCTTTGTCCCACTTGTGCCTTCACGGGTTTGCTTGCTTGAGTGTGTGCAGGTAGTGCATGACCCGTAGCCAGTCAGGAGGTTTACTGCCGTTGAATCCAGAGATTGATCGCACCTGTCGCCAGCTCAGGAGACAACAGCGAGCTAGACTGGCTACGGAAGAGCGCATAGACCGCCACCTGAGTAGCGATTCTAAAGAAGAGCACGGGATGGACGGAGACTACAATCAACACCAGGGGAATCTGCAGCAGGTTCCCCCGGTGAATCAGGTCCTGGGGAATAACCCCATACCCCAGGATCATGGGGTTCATCATCCACCGCAGCCGGGTCCCACCTTGGAGTACTACTACACTCCTCGGATTGCTGACATCCGCCCGGTCATCCTCTACCCGCCTATTCCAGCAAATAACTTTGAGATCAAGCCATGCTGGATTCAGCTCGTTACATCCTCTATCCAGTTCCATGGCTTTAAGGATGAGGAGGCCAGGGTGCATCTTTCCTGTTTTCTGCAGCTGACGAACGGGTTCAAGCTGAATGGTGTCCCGGATGATGCAATCCGCCTTCATCTCTTCCCCCATTCTCTGGCGGGGAATGCTAAGAGGTGGTTGGAGACCCAGCCCCCATTGTCCATCACCTATTGGGACGATCTGGCTGACAAATTCGTGTACAGGTACTATCTGACATCGAAGACTACCGAGATACAGCGGGAGATCACTCACTTCCGCCAAGAGCCAGACGAGTCACTTCGTGATGCATGGGAGCGGTACATGGGATATTTCTGGCAGTGTCCCCATCATGGCTTTAGTGATGCATTCACAGTGGGGAACTTCTACAGTGCTCTCTCTAGACAGCCAGAGGGTGATTGAGTCTCTATGCCCAGGAGGGGATGTTCTTACTAAGACTCCACCAGAACTGAACCAGATGATTTATACTTTGGCTGCCAGAGATCATTCCTGGGGACAGAGCAGCAGTGATCCGGGCTCGAGCAGCATGTAGCTGAGCTAGTGCAGACATTGAAGCAGCCCAACAGTCTTATTCCGGGCAGAGGTTTGGCTACACCGCCAGTTGCTCAATGTCGGTGGTGTGAGAGCTCGAATCCCTTAGTGGAAGACTGCCAGGCTATGAGGGAGTCTACTACTCCCCAAGAGCAGTTGGACTTCATCGCCAATGCTCGGCGCCTCGACCCGTACAGCAACACATATAATGAGGGGTGGCGCCAGCATCCCAACTTCTCTTGGGGCAGCAACACCACTAAGCCACCTGGTTTCCCAGCACCAGCTGGTGGCTTTCAGCAGAGGCAGCCCTTCCAGGCTCGACAGGGGCCAGCCCCACAGCAGCAGCCCTACCAGCCTAGGCAGGGGCAACCATTCCAACAGCCCCAACGTCAGTTTGTCGAGCCAGCAGCAGCCCCTGCCCCAGATGACCAGATGACAAAGCTGGAAAATATTCTAGCTTCATTCATGACTAGCACTCAGGCTGCTATCATGTCACTGGAGGCAGGTCAGCGGAACCAGGGTGCCATTTTGTAAGATCTGCAGACCCAGGTGGGCATCTTGGCCCGCCAAAACACTACCAGGGCACCGGGGACTCTGCCTGCCACCACTATCCCGAATCCTCGGGATCCTCACCAGCTCCAGCAGCTGGATGCCATTTTTACCAGGAGCGGTAAGACCATATCTGCTGATCCTGTCCCGGCCAGACAGGAGGAACCACTACCTGCTTCAACACTTCCAGCCGACGATGCAGAAGTGCGGGTGGAGAAGGAAGCCCCTGCTCCCAAGCCACAACCAGTGGTTAAGGAGCATGTACCCCAGCTTTCCTTCCCCACTCGCCTACACAAAGACAAGTTGGAGACTGAGTTTGCCAAGTTTATGGCAATGTTGAAGCAGCTCAACATCAGCATACCGTTCGTGGAGGCACTGTCGAAGATGCCCAAGTATGCCAAGTTCATGAAAGACCTCCTCACCAACAAGAAGAAACTTGGGGATCTCTCGACAGTGTTGCTGAGCGAGGAGTGTTCTGCTATCCTGCAGAACAAGCTGCCCGAAAAGCGCAAGGATCCAGGGAGTTTTACTATCCCTCTTACTATTGGCAGCATGCATGTAGGCAAGTCCTTGGCGGACCTAGGCGCTAGCATAAATTTCATGCCATATAAGCTGTATAAAAAGCTAGATCTAGGTGAACTTAGCCCTACTAGGATGAGCATTCAGCTAGCTGATCGTTCCATTGTGCATCCTAGGGGGATCATAGAGGATCTGCTTGTTAAAGTAGGTGCATTCACATATCCTGTTGATTTTGTTATTCTTGATATACATGAGGATGTGTATGTGCCTTCGATTCTGGGTAGACCATTTCTTGCCACCGCCAAGGCACTTATTGATGTGCATGATGGTAAACTGATCTTGCGTGCTAGGAATGAACATGCTACTTTTTCTGTGACTGAATTTGCTCACTGTGCTATGATTCCTGTCACACCTGTGCCTGCCATTTCTGATCAGGTACACGAGCCTGTCGTGTATCCTTCTGCACCTCTTATTTTGCAGGACCCTCCTATCATTCCTTCGCCACCACTCCATCCAGTCTCGCCTCCGAACAAAAAGATCAAGGAGGAGTGGCGGCGGAAGCAGCAGGTTGCTAAACCTGCACGGAAGAAGGGTGGAGACCACTATGAGCTGGTCCCACCTCTTGCACCACGACCACCCTGGCCGTCCGGGTACTCACTCGCATGCATCTTACCGGATGGCCAGGTGATGGTGGTGGTCGCATCCGTCGGGTGCATGGCCACAACCTGAAGCTGTACCTCAAGAGCGACGTGGATCCGCTCTTGGAGGCACCTGTTCCTTCACCTTCCTGAGTATCCACCATGGGCGTCCAGCTAAAAGACGGTAAAGAAGCGCTTGTGGGGAGGCAACCCCACCACGGTTTGACTTTCTTTCTTGTGTTTTGAGTCGGATTGTAAACCAGTTTGGTTTGTTTTCTTTTGTTTTGGAAGATGTCTTATTGGGCTGACATTGGACCTAACATATTGTGTTTGAGCTCTTCTGTTCCCCTTTAGCTGTGCTTTGTTCCAGACTGGTCCCTCTCCAGTCCGCTTCACTCGACTGGTCCGCTTCCAGTCTCCTGCAGTCCGTGCATACCGGTAACATCGTTCCCCTTCCCATCGTTCCCTCTTCTCCATTGAGGGCAATGTCGATCTTAAGTGTGGGGGGATGTTTATCTTTTGACTGCATTAGATCTGTTTGTGTGCTTGGAGCCTAGTCCACTGTCCAAATTTTTAAATTTGAGGGCTCCAAGTAAGTGTTTCCGTGCAATTGCCTGCTCAGTATGCTTTGAATTGACAGTCTTTATAGTAATATGCGACCTAGGGAGGTAGTGTAGCACTATGGAGGATGTTGATGCATTTAAGAAGTCTCATTTCTTCTTCATATTGTGTTGGTTGATTGAGTGAATTAGTGATCTTAGGACCCTTGAATTGTGTGGTGTTGTGGACTCTCTACCTGTCATGGACTCTTGTATCATGTTTTGAAAATAACAGGTGCTCGAAAATGTGCTTTAGAATAACGTCTCCCGTGCGAATAGCGCGAAAGTGTGTAAGGGGAGACGAGAATTCGTTCCCAATTTCCACCTACTACCTCCAGCCCCCTTACATGTCTTTCCCCCGCACGAGGCTTGAGACATCCGCTCCTGGCATGGCCGGTAAGAGCAGGTTGGGACCCTTGAAAGAAAAAAAAGAAAAAAAAAACAGAAATCAAGCAAAACAGAAAGAAAAGGGGTCCCAACCATCTTCAAGAAGAAAATAGAGCACCTTGAAAAATGTGAGTCCATGATCCTTTGTTTTTGAGAATCTCTTCATCCACGATTCATTTGTCCTCTGTTCACTATCTGCCATGATGCCGACTCGATACTAGTGCTCTCGCCGAAGAAGCTATGAGATAACTTGTGCGTCGGTTGACCTCGTAAGCTGCTAAATGATTTAGGAAGTCTTCTACCTACGATCTGGGTTGTTTGTTGCTATAGAGGTCTAGAGAGTTGCATTGGTTTGAGTTAGGTTTGCTTGGGGACAAGCAAACGGTTAAGTGTGGGGGAGTTTGATAACGATGTATTTGCACATATTTGCGCCCCTTGTTCTTATCCGTTTGAGGGGCATAGTCGTGTATTTTTGGCCTATTTTACGCCAGGTTGTGCTATTTTGTCATATTTCAGGTCCCAGGCATCAAAGGAAAGGCTAAGCACGAGTTTCGGGGCATTCGGAAGTCATTTCGTCGAGCTGGGGCCAAAACACGGGCACACCTAAAGCCGAGAGCAAATTCGAGTTTGGCAAACATTGGCTAAAAACACGGGCAGGGCTTAGACAAAGCACGACCGTGGCCACCAAAGCACGGCCGTGTCCACCATCAAACACGCCCGTGTTTCTCCCAATGCACTGGCCGTGTAATTAACCCTAGCCAAAGCACGGGCGGGCTGAGGCATTACACGGCCGTGCCCTCGACCGTGCTTTGGCCACTGATGCCCTTTTAAGCATATTTCAGCCAAAACAGAAGGGGATTCGAGTTTTAGATAGACAGAGCGATTCCTAGAGAGAGAAAGCGACGAACAAGAGTCTCCAAGTGCCCTAGCTTGATCTTCATCACCATTGGAGCTTGGCTTGAGCTTGGAGAAGTGCCGATCAACGTCCAGAAGCAGGAATCCATCCTTCACAGTATGAATTCCGCGTCTGATTCTGCTTTTGCTTCTTTCTCCATGGAGTAGTTCTCCCATTCATCTGGGTATGGAGAACCCTAGATTTGTATGTTAGGCTTTGATTGTATGAACCCAAGTACTGATTCTATGATTTGATTATATTCGATTGAGGTTTGAATGATTGAATGACTTGAATCCTGATCAAATTCCTGTTGTTTCTGCTTTGACCTAGAATGAGAATATCTGCCTAGGTTGATAGAGCATCCTAGATTGAAGGTAGGGAGTTGGTGACTTTAGTCGAGGAGCCAACTCACTATTCTGTACCGAATTTACTTCGGTAGTGGAGGTTTTGTTTGTTAAGGCCTCAATCTGTTTACTCCGGTGGAGGTTAGTCGCCCGCTAGAGACTCAGATTGAGAGGGTCTGAAGACCTTTAGTCGAGACTTCAGGCTGTTTAAGAACCTTCTGCAGTATAACTATCATAGAAACTGAACTTGGTAATTGCAATCCGGCTTAACTGCAGTCTAGGGGGAACCATATTCGGGTGACCTCTCTTAACCTGAATACAACAGTTTACTTGCTTTGTTTGTTTATTAGTTTAGACTTGCATTAAAGTTTCATTGCCAGATAACAAGAATTCACTGAGTAGTCATCAAATCTAGGACCCGGGTTGACATTTAAACCCAACCCCGCTATACTACGCTTTAGGAAGTGGTTCCACTTGGCCAATTCCTGGAGTGACAGTAGAAGTGAGTCAATAATCAACCGCACCTTAGAGGTGCGGTTTATATATAAGACGCACCCTCCAGGTGCGGTTCACATATAAAACGCACCTTGGAGGTGCGGTCCATAATAAAGGGTGCTATTTTTCTAAATATTTTCGGGTGGGTGCTATTTTTGTAATTTTTTTTAAAAGGTGCTATTTCTGGAAAAAATCTGGTATATCCTACTAGCTACTACACAATCATTCACGAACTGACGCATATTCGACTTCTAAATTTTTTCTTGATGTAACTCAAAGCTGAAAAGACACTTTCAACATTTGTTGTACAACCATAAAATCAATACAAATCAAGGGTAGCTTGTAATTAGATTAATTGTTAGGTTTTGAAAATAATTAAAGATAGAGAATAGATTTTTGCTATTACTCAGTGTTTAGAATAGAACAACAAAAAAGTTGTAGTCTAATGGAAATTTAATTTATTAATAGTATTAGTGTCCCGAGTTTGAATTACCCAAACTACCACTTATATTTTCATACCAAACTACAAACAAGAGTAGGATAATGGGTTTTTTTCAAGTTTTGGGGTGTATCGGACTATTAATTATAATTTTTTTGTTCATACGTAAATTACCACCGGGGGTTGGATAATCGTTTTTCCACAATTTAGGGGTGTCCCAGAACACCCCCAAATCCTCATGGGTCCGCCACTGTGTCCAGTGGCAAGAGCCATTTGGGACCATTCGGGGCTGGAGTATCTTGGGCAAGGGTTGCCTCGTCATACTTTTCCGCTTTTTCTGAAACGGTTGATGTCTCTTATACATAAACCTTCACTATTCATGGCAGTCGTTGCCATTCTTTGGAGGATCTGGCGGTCTCGTAATTGGGTGGTCTTTGAGGGGAAATAGTTTGGGATCCCTGCCTTGATGCGACAATTTAATCAGCAGTATGAGGAATGAGTAAGTTTGCCGGTGTATCAAATTATCCAGTCGTCCATCCCTCTGATACATCACGTGGGTTCTAGGGGGACTAATTTGCCTGTTTTTATGTGGGATGGGGCAACAAGGACCGAGTCTCACTCAGCAGGCGGAATGATTATTATGAACCCGGCTAGGGAAATCCTTTTTCCAAAGGCGTGTAGTTCTCATTGATTGATGACCTTATGGTGGTTGAATTGCTCGTTCTCCGGGAGGCGATTTTATGGTGCTTGTCCCATGGTTTAGGGAGATGAGGTTTGAAGGAGACGCCAAAGTGGGTATCGAGAAGATCATTCGGGGTGATACCAGAGATAACCGGATAAGAGCTATACTCGAAGAGATTGTGCATTATTTTGTAGTTCATAATGGGTTTAGTGTTCGATTTGTAGGTCGGCGTAGCAATAGGGTAGCCCATTTGGTGGCTTGCAATGCCCTTTCATTGTACCCAACTATGAATCGTTTCTTTGATTTTCAGGCCTGACTGAACTCCAAAATTTAACTATCTTCTTGAATCAGCGTATGATCATATTTTGAAAAAAAAAGCTATAGCAAAGCTAAGTCGAGTAAAAATGTACCCAACTGCCACGAGCCAGAAGAAGGTATGGATGCGTTGGGTTGCAGGGACTCGCCATATCGCTCTCCATACTGGGTGTGACCCACCCGTCCTCCTCGTCAGTTAGTCCATCCCACATATCTCTTGTAACACGGAGAATTTCTGGATCCGTTTGGATAAAGCCACGACATCCGTATTCAACTCTTCCAGCAAAAAAAAGGAAAAGGGAAGGAAACCGTAATCAGCTGTAATACATAAGCCTAATACTTGGCACACTTTTTTATTATTATTATTATTTTGATTGCCAGTCCAGCCGGCACATAAAATAGACAAATAGTTGAGAAGAGGAATTGACCGTAGCCGAATGCTTTGGATGCCTTTCTATTTCGAAACAATAACATAAGGGTTCGTTTTTTTGGGTCCGAATGATACTAGCTGTATCTTTCCGAATGAAAGTGACCGATTTGCATTATGATAAAGCAATAGCAAGCAACAAAGCCTTATCTATAAATTTCCTAAATTTTCGTTGGAGTTTTGGGTGAACAGCATATATACTGCCGCTTATGTTCCACGGTATATAATCCCCATGCGGCCATGCCATCAACATTCCATTCCACACCAAAAACCAAGAGACACGGTATAATAATAAAAAGGCAAATACAATATATTAGCCACAATTATTATAAAGCGGGGAATTATAGTCACAACTATGAAAATTCAAATTATTAGTCAAACATTAACTCTCTGTTAACAATTTCGCTAGTAACGCTGATAAACTTTTATATTTTAAAGTTATAAATTAAAAGCAATCCGACGTGGCTGCTGCCGTGGCCTTCTCCGTTAAAAATTCAATAATAGTAACAGACATATCTTGACCCGCAACAATAATTATGGCTAATAATTTGAATTTACATAGTTGTGGCTATAATTCCCCGCTTCATAATAGTTGTGGCTAATATATTATATATATCCTAATAAAAAAAGGAAGCAATAAATGATGAAGATGACAAGTAGTGTACGTGGGCACCGGGCCGTGCCGCCCACGAGCTAGCACGACACTGCACGGTTAGAGCACGACACGAGCACGAACACGAAATAAATGGGTCAGCCCGGCACGAGCACGAATAATTTATGGGCCATGCTGGGCCTAAACTTCACGAGCACGGGCACGAGCACGGGCACAACACGGTATATAAGTGGGCAGTGTCGGGCCTAATATTTTCCAGACTTTATTGAGTATAAGAACGGACATGGCACGGAAATAATATTTATATGATAGAAAATAAATATAAAAAGAATTATAAGTTCAAATATTACAAAACACAAGTAGAAAAATAATTATTTGTTGTTGTTAGAAGTGTCATAAAGATGTATACGTAATTACTAACATAAGTAAAAATGAATAAAGAATTAAACAAATCCAAATCACACTCGCTATACTTCCAATTTTCTTTTCCCCCTGATTTGTTACTTTTCTCAAACATTATCGGTTAATACTATCTTCCTCCATCCAATTTTCACCTTCTATTTCATTCTCTCTTTTGTTTTCGTCCTTTTCATTAAACACGAATACAAGCATGGCACGAGCACGAATAGGCACGACATGATTCGAACTGTGCCCGGGCCTGGGCCAGGCCTAGCAAAGTTAACAAATGGGCCGTGCCAAGCACGACACAAAATAAATGGGCCCGAAGCGTGCCCGTGCCGTGCCGACCCAAGCACGGCCCAACACTCATGTACAACAAGTAGTACTACTATTGTTTTCCTCCAAATTAGGGGTTTACCTTGAGCATTAATGACATTTATTGTCCATAAAAAAAAGAAATATCATATAACTATGAGATTCAAAGTATACAAAGAATTAAGAATTTTGGAGGAGTTCACTTCATTGTCCGGGATGAGATCTAACTCTAGTAAGTGAAAGATCATTTTTGGGTAGGGTGAATTGCAAGTTTTGTCACTCCTATTATCTATTTGTAACAAGTTAGCCATCCAAATCACTTTCGCTTCAATTTAGCCATCAATATTACTCGTTTATATCATCTTTGGTCACTCACCGTCTAGTTCCGTTAAATCTGTCCTATGTGGCAGTCAATGGTTAAGTTTCACCGTTAAAATGGTGACGTACCCTCGATCTTGTACCTCTGGTCCTCTACTGTCTTCGATCCGCGCCTCTCAGCCATCAACCCGCTCCACGCCTGTCATTGCTAAAGCTTTCTCCCTAGGCCACCGCCGCACCACCTAATCGTCGCTGCAACAAGAGGTCGCCGTACTGCACTACCATTAGACAAGAAAGGGAAAGAAGAAGGAGAAGGGATTTTTTCATTCCCTCGGTTAAATTAATTATTAGCCACACCAATTTATTGGAAGGCATGATTTTTTCAATTTAGGGATCTTTTTTCTTTGTGTATTCTTATGGATAGGGGAAGAAGATGTAGATAGAGAGATGTCAATTGCCCAGCCCCAAAATATCCTCTTCTCTCTCCCTGTCGGCACCATCTCCACCGTCCCAACGAAATCCCCACCAACCCGGACTTCATCTCCTCCAAACCTCTCCTTTCTCATTTGTCGCCGCTGCTGCCGAAATGGCGAGTTCATGCCACTGGATCTACTGACCCACCTCTGCCACTCTCGATCCGTCGATCTGTTGTCGGCCGTCGAGCATGCATCGCCTCTCTTGATCTGGGCGGCGACGTAGAAGAGGGTTTACTCGACGGGTGGGCAAGCGTTGAATTTGGTCAACGGGTCGAGTTTTGCGTGGAGGGAGGTTTGGTCGGTTACCAAGGAGAAGCTGGGATTAGCGGTGCCGGAGGAAGCTCTGGCGGAGGAGTTTCGGTTTGCAGCGGCGTTGGGCGGAATGAAGGAGGTTTTAATGGGATCGTGGTAGAGGAAGGGTTGGTGGGGACGGAGATGGGGTAATTGGCAAACTGGGGAGTCGGGAGACTAACCACGGAGAAAGTGAATTGTTAATTTTTTAGATAATATTTTTGATTGAAAATTGTGAGCTGTAAAAGTATAAAATTTGAAAATTTGAAAATATTTATTTTTTAATTGCCACATCAGCATTTTAACAATCAAACCTAACTGTTGACTTTCACGTAGGACAGGTTTAATGGAACTAAACGGCGAGTGACCAAAGATGACACAAACGAGTAGTATCGGTGGCTAATTGCAGCGAAAGTTATTGGGTGACTAACTTGTTACAAATAGATAATATAAGTGACCAAACTTGCAATTCACCCTTTTTGGTTTTGGGTATGAAATAAGAGGAAATGAAAATTAGAGCTAGCTAGATATGTGGAAAAAAATCCAAAACTACCACTGTTTAAAAAAAATTACAAAAATACCACTAATTCTCAAGAACTTCCAAATCTACCACTGTTTATTAAAAATCGCTCCACTCAGGGGCGGTTAAAAGAGAAACCGCCCACCCCGACGACGGTTTACCATAGAAGCGCCTGGTCGACAAGCGTTTTGTCTATTTTGGAAGAAACGCTATTCGAATAAGCGGTTTTCATGGCTGCCCTAGCACAAACCGCTTCCTTAGGGAGCGGTTATGTGTCGACATGGTAAAACGCGCGTTTTACCATGTCGACACATTAACCACTCCCCCCCAGCGGTTTGTGCCTCATCACCCGACATCCGACATGTTGGCATGCAGGAGGTTGCAGGGGGTGGGGGCTGCATACCAGACTAAAATCGCTCCCCCCTGCAGTTTGTAGTGTAAAATTTGCCTATAAAAGGCAGGTTCAGAAAACTCAAAATCTTCACTCCACTCCTTCTTCATCTTCTTCAAATTTCAGTTGTGCACCTTTAAATTATTTTGTTTTTGCGATTAACGTTAATTCGTAAGTTTGTTTTGTATTACTTTTCATTGTCATTTGTGATTTTATGTTAGTAACTTAATTACAGTTTTATTGCAGATGGCATTCCAAAGGTTCACGCTTGGGTTGCGGTGGAATGGTTACACGGAAGAGACCGAAAAGGGTGTAAGTTACGTGGGTGGCAATTTTTATAAAATGAAGGTCCGTACGAGACCGATGCTTGAAGAGCTCCATCAAATGTGCACTGAGGTTACCTGCATGGATGACACTAGAAGAGTTGATCGTATGGTATATTGATATCCAACATGTATACATCTTCTTAGAGACACAGTCTGTTTGACAGAAAAAGGGGGGATCCGAGGATCGCTTAGAATCCGATTTTTCCAGGTCATGGGAGGATCATGATGATTGCTTAAGACCCCATTTCCTTAGATATGCATTTCTTTATAAAGAGTCTAAATAAGTGTTGTATCGTATTGATTTAAATTATTGAAAATAATTAATACGATTAACAATTAAGTAATTTATTGTACAAACAAATAAATTACGTTAATAAAATAAAAATAACAAGTGATGATAAATAATATGTGCCTTGTGGTCGTTCCAAACGTCTCTTGAACGATGATTGTATTGATCGTATAAAATAGTCGGATCAATCGGTCCTTGATCAGCATAATATCGTTGATTGTATATATCAACATCCGGCCCAACCTACGATAGCATAACAACAACATAAATCAATTAGTATATAAATTAAATAAACCAATATAACAACAACAAAAATTGGGTAAAATGAGTACGTACCGCTTGATATAGGGAAAGAACCGCGTGCTGGAGGGGCGGTTTGGTCTTTTTACCCCACCAAAAACCGCGCCTCCAGCACACGGTTTACGTTTCCCAACGCGCAAACCGCGCTTCAAGGCAACGGTTTCCCGTGGGCGACGCGTATCACTCCGCTGGGAGGCGATTAGCCGTCAGATCTCCTGCCCATCGTGCGGTTGCATGGACCGCCATGTGGAGGCGTGTTTTGTCAGCTGCCCCATGTCAAACCGCCCCTTGCCTGCGCGATTTGAATGAGAACCGCGCCTTCGAGGCGCGGATTATGGGGAATGGTGGTAGATTTGGAAATTCTTGGGAATTGGTGGTTTTTTTGTAATTTTTTTTAAAACAGTGGTAGATTTGGATTTTTTCCTAAATATGTGTACCAGGAAGGTAAATTCCTAGTGAGGTATTTAGGAGTCCCTCTGATAGCTGGTGAATTGATAGTGTGCAACCCTCTTATTGATCGGTTAACAACTACTTAGCTAGAGTTCAGGGCTGGAAAACTAAATTTTTCACCTATGGTGGTAGGTTGGAACTAGTAGTGGGAGTAGTCTTGTATAGCATGACTCGAGACTGGATGCTTGTGTGGGTTCGATTACCGGGCTAATCGGGTGCACCGCGTGTTGCCGAGCCTCGTGGTGGTCCAAGCCAACAAGGCCGACGAACATCGAAGCTTACCCGGATGCGATTCCATCGGGGTAAGGTGTAGGAGGAGAGGTTTGAGTTTTTCAATTTTTAATTTAAAGTTAAATTTTTAATTAGATGAAAAAGTAAATGAAATTTAATATGAAAATTCCACATCATAACTCACGTCAGCGCTGACTGGATTTCCTGTTAAATACCAACAGTCAAAGAAGATCAACACTAACGAAACATTAATTCAAGAAAAAAAAATGAAATATTAAATAGTTTGATATTTCTTTTTTTTAATTAGATGAAAAAGTAAATGAAATTTAATATGAAAATTCCACACCATAAGTCACGTCAGCGCTGATTGGATTTCCTGTTAAATACCAACAGTCAAAGAAGATCAACACTAACGAAATAGTAATTCAAGAAAAAAATGAAATATTAAATAGCTTGATACACAAATAACATTTTTTGCGATAGTTCGGATTACCTATTGTTTACCCATAAAAAATCAGCTTGTACCACATCGATTAACTACAAGAAATTCAATGAATTTATAATGCCAGCTCAACATTAATAATTAAAAGAGCTAGTTAGGCCTTGTTGGGTTGGATTTTTGGGCCTAAGTGGCCAAACCCCTTCTTCTCTATACAATGGTCGACCCGTCTTCGTGGCCCCCATAGCCGGACGATGCCTCCACCCCTTGGTATGAAATTTGGCTCCCAAAAACTAAGTATGGAAAACAAGGCGACACAACAGGGTGCCAAACGACAGGGTACCAAGCCTGGTACCAAATAAGGGGGGCCAAACAAGAGGGTATTAAGCCGACAAGGCAGGCCTGATACCCAAGTAAGAAATTTGGCTAAGTATGGGGCCAAGAGGGTACCATGCCGGCCAGGCCAAGCAAGGAGACAGGGTACCATGACCCCAAGGGGGTATCAAGCCGGCAAGACTGACTTGGTGGCCAGGCAACGGGGAGCCAAGCCAGGTACAAACTAAGAGAGTCATACAAAAACTAAGACTGGGTATCAAGCCGACAAGACGGACTTGATAGCCATACATCAGGGTATCAAGACAACAAGACAAGAAATTCGACTAAGGCGTGGTGGCTAACTGAGGTAGGCAGCCAATTAGGTACCAAACAGCCATGGATGGATCGGCCAGGATGCATAGTTGAGCCCTTATGGGGCCATATGGAGACAAAATCCCAAGACAGGCTTGGTAGCACATCAACGGGGTACCAAACCGGCAGGGTGAAACTTACCAACTTGACGAAGCTATAAAAAACTAAGTATGAAGACCAAGCCACCAGGGTTGGCTTGGTAGCAAAGGGTGTTAAGTTGATAACATGGGCTTGGTGGCATGCCGAAAGGTATCAAGCCAATGAGATGGCTTGGTAACAACCAACAAGTTAATGAGGAGGATTTGGTGTCATTGAGGTGGTAGCGATCTCAAGACGACAAGAGTGGGGAGTCATCAAGCAGCCGAGGGTGGGATCAAGCCCTCATCATGGTTCATGGAGGATAAGGCAAGAGCCTCAACCCCATCCAGTTATGACAGGCGACAAGGCTCAACACCAACCCGACCCGGCATCGAGGCCATCAAGTACCCACCAACCCCAAGACGGGACAAGGGCCTCCAAGGCGACGGTTACCAACTACTCACCAAGGCGGCGACAAGGACCCCAAGGCAGTTTGGAGCAAGAGGCCAACCAGCAGTTACCAAGGAAGTTACCAAGGGAGTTACACCTAGTGGCTATAAATAGAAGAAACGAAGAAGAAGCAAGGGTTCCACAACCAACCATTTGACACACAATGTCAAAATTTTATCCTTTCTCTGCAAATTAGCCATAGCCTTAGTTTTCGGAGCTCTCACTGAACCTCCATAGGAGTAGAGTAACGTAACTTAGCTTGTTCCCAAAAAACCATCAAAAACATCAAACACCCTCGTTCGAACATTATTCAGAGAGGAGTGAACCATGTTATTGTCGTTGTTCAAGAAGTCAAAGGTGCAAAATCTAATTCTGTTCATCTAGATTTTCCTAGCCGGAAAACACCTATTGATATATTAAAGGCCTCTCAAACATTTTGATGGCCAGCCCAGCAGCAGCCGGCACATAAAATAGGCAAATAGTTCAGAAGAGTAACTGACAGTAGCCGAATCATTCTGATGCCTTTCTAATTCCAAATAACAAGGGCTCATTTCGTGTCCGAAAGACACTAGCATCTTTCCAACAACGGGAAAAAAAAAAAAAAAAAAAGAGATTTCTGGAATGAGAAGCCAAGTCCGAGATAGTGACCAATTGATATTTGCATTGTGAATTATTTGTGATATAGCAACTAAGCCTTACGTGACAAATTTCCTACATTTCCTTGGAGTTTTGGGGAACAGCATATCTACTGCCGCTTATTTCTACACTATATAATCCCCAAGCCACCCAACATTCCATTCCACACACAAACAAAGAGAGAGAGAGAGAGAGAGGGGTAGAAGAAAAACAATAATATGAAGAAGATGGGAACTACTACTACCATTGTTTTCCTGGTCGCGGTTTTCCTGCTGGCCAGTACTGCTACGACTCGCCCCGCCGAAGCCATGAACAAAGTGAACGTGCCGGTGCTGTGCAACAAACGAAACTTCGACAGCACCGACGAGCCCGAGGCCACGGCGGCGAGGGACGAGGTCCTGGGCCGCTTGGTAGGGTTGACAAGCTCGCAGCCGAAGAGGAAGCGGTTCTGCATCACCACCGACGCCGACGACAGTGGGTTCACCGTCACCGGCCTGGCCACCTGCGCCGGGCGGTTCGAGCAGTGCTCCACGTGTCTCAACAGGGCCAGGAACCTTCTCAACCAGTTCTGCAGGAGTGGCAGCGGAGGACAGATCAATTTGGTTGATCAGAATCCAAAGTGTTTCGTTAGATATGAGAAGGACCCATTCTGCTAAAGCTTATAATAATCATCCAAAAAAAAGGGTTATTGCTTATGTGCCGTATTGATCTGTATGTTGTGCTGCACCGTTAGTGACAGCACTTTGTTGTTTGTTACTTACGTTCTGTAAGGATCGAGTTTGTTTCTTTACTTCTTAAGAATGTTGTATGAATTATTGTATTAATATTCCACAAAAAAACTATGATATTGAGATTTCGATTTGTTGTGGTTTCATTCAGTTGTGTTTACGTACGCATTATATATGCCCTCAATCAGTTCATCCCACCAGTTTATGCTGAGAAATTCATAATTTGCTTTATGTCATGACATTCTGTAAGTTACCATAGCAAAATCCAGAAATCTTACTAGCTATATAGATAGTTTGATACTCATTAAACAACAATTTGGTATTGAATGTGCCATTTTGCCACAAAATTTGTTGTATGCGTCATGGCGTACGTCCATTTATCGTATCCATGCGCATAAGCTATGTAGTGGTTAACCAATATTTTACCATTACCATAGTAATTAACTACATAATACTTTTCGAGGCTGAATCATAGTTAGTAAGATACGGCATGAGAAAGTTACGTATAAAATATGTATGGGTATTTTACTTCATCTCGAAACTAATGTTACGTTTAATAGTACATTAATAGTCATAAATATATAAAAACAATTATTTTAAAAATATATAAATATATAATAATAGTAAAGTTAACAATTTAGTTCATTAAATACAAATATTCAACGTGTTATATGGGTTTTATAAATGTTTAGTACAAGAGTCATCAAATAAATTGAAAAAAATGACTTACCAATAGTACCGATGCGAAAGTTTTAAATGAATAAGATACGTACAGGTACATATACTCGGCTGCTGGGACTTTAACCCGGAGTCCTTTTTTATGAATAATTAGTTGATCTTATTAGTTTTAGAAATTTACAGCAGAATTTTTTTTTATAATGGTGATAGAAAAGTTACAGCAGATTGTCGATACAAACCTCACCACTGATACTTAATTCTTAACTATATATATGATATTGTTCGGAGCACTCTTTTTTTCTCTCGATGTCATGCACTCATCTTACTTTGGTCATTTTAATATGCGATTTATGTCAAAACAATATCGATAGTTAGTTGTCATGTGATGGACAATTAAATGCATAAATTTGTACTATAACGGTTGAAGGTTTATTTCCATTTTAAAAATTAGGGTTGGGGTTCAGATCTCGAATCTATGGTTTAGAATTTAGAGTAATGTATAGATCGATTAGAATTCTTTGTGATATCATATCATCATATAAGACTAATTAATACAAACAATTATAATTTACAATCAGATATTTTAAAACTAATTTTAGTTGGCGTATAATATCCACCATTTTTAGCCCACCTATATATGCAGTGTTATATTATATAGTCCTTGTTTTGTTGAAAGCTTTCCAATGGGCTTTGGCGACCACATCCAGAAAGGAAGAAATTAAGTCTTCTGTACTGTACGTCATTAAGGTTCTTATTGCTATTTAGGTATCGTTTGCTTGTGGGATTTGGGTGATGGATTTGGCATCCAAATCCGAAGCATCAAGGACTTGACACAAATCCATTGTTAGAGATACAAATTCATGGGGTCCACGAATTTGCAAATCTCACATTTCATTTGGGATTTGATAATGAAAGGAAAAAATGTGAGACAAATCCCTCATAAATTCATTATAAAAATTAACTAAACAAACAATGTACTCTTCCAAATCCATAATGAAACAAATCAATCATAAATCCAAAAAATTTTAAAACTCAAAACCTTCATTTTCTAATCTAGCAAGCAAACCAGCCCTTAACTTCACCATCCATCCAAGAAGGCCACCAGAAGAACGGTAATAAGCCCAATGGTATATCCTCCAAACGACCAGCCCAGCAAAACAACACGTACTAGAAGAATCAAGGGAATATTCTTTCTTAGGAAACAAATGGAGACTACAACATGATTCACCTATAAATATCATAAGCCCTCTCCAACCAAACTCAGCTCACACCAAACCACCTGGGAAAAACCCCCTCTAGTTTCACCCTCTTTTCTTTCATAAAATCTTTCTAACATCACCCCAAAACAGCCATAAAAGATGAGCATTGAAGTTCTCGACAGCAATACCATCGTCAACTTTGTTGGCGACGAGGAGGCCTTCACTGTCTCGGTTCACGAGCTCTTCGTGAACCTCGACAGTGATCACGATGGCCAGCTCTCGTACTCGGAGATGCTGAAGGAGCTGCAAAGTTTGAGGGTCTTCGAGACCCATTTTGGCATCGACGAGAGTATGAGCCCCAGGCAGCTAGCTAGTGAGTACGAGTCTCTGTTCACAAAGTTCGATCATGACTCGAATGGGAAGGTGGATCTCGAGGAGTTCAAGGCCGAGACGAGGCAGATGATGCTGGCAATGGCGAGCGGGATGGGGTTCTTGCCGGTTCAGATGGTGCTTGAAGAGGACAGCCTATTGAAGAAAGCCGTAGAGTGGGAGAATGCTATGCTTGCTGCTTAAGAACGTAACGGGTCGCTTTGCAAAGCATCGTAGCTTCGGTTTGTTAATTTCTGCAGCAGTTTTCGTTTCTATGATTTTGGTCTAATGGACGATTTGGGTTAATAAAACACAACACTATATGTGAATTTTGTTTGCTATGGTATGGTTCAGCCAAAATATAGGGAAAACAATCTACACATAATATAATACACCAAAGGAAAAAACGAGAGCCCCATTTCAAATTTCCTGCAACGAGAGTGAAAGTAGGAAGGACATTTTGGTCTTCACAATTTTTTTTATTCATTAAAAAGACACGTACTGGAATTCGAATAATGTCCATTTCAAAGAAAAGCAAGGAGCATAACCAATCACACTAAGTACATTTGTTGTATCTTTTTAAATAAACAACATATAATAGCAGGGCGGAAAAAACCCTTTCCCCATTTCAAATTTCCTGCTCCAGGAGCGTTTGTAGGAAGGGTAGAATAGGGAGTGTCAATTTTTTTCTCTTTTCTCTGTGGAACGGGCCAACTTACCGTACACATGTGGATTTAAATGGGTCAAGGAGTGTCAATTGTTTTCTTTAAGCCCTTTTATTTCTCCGTGGTGATAAAATATATATGAAAAAGCAAAAACAATACTCCTTTTTATTGCTAGAAATAAAAAATTTAACAATAAACTAATGCATGGTATCTAATGGGCTAACCGCTAACCATAAAATAAAAGAGTTGAATGAGTCTGACCTACACGGGATTTGACCATCAAGTAAAACAAATGAACATCATTGGTTTGCCATTCTAAAACAAGCTATTTTCTATGGCATAATATATATTATGCTATTATTTTATATCTTAGTGGCTAAAATATAATGTATTTTAAAGTTATTCAATGGTTCAACCTCGACCAACCCAATTAGTCCAATTTTTATCATTTCAAATATATATTATATAATTATATGATATCATAATGATCAAATTATAGTGTATTTTATAGGGAATCGTTTGGTATTTGTTAGTAAAAAAACTAAACAGAACGATCTATTTGGTTATTTTAAACATTAAAACGATCCTAAATATTTTCAGTTCCTTTTGAATTTGTATGGTTCTATTCCCGAATAAGTGATGTTCAAATGGCGAATTGCAGTCATCTCTTTGCTTTCACTATTTTTTATTTTCAAATAGAAAGTTTAAAAGTAAAGAATAATTAGAATTTGGCATGGGTCGGTCAAACATGCTGAATTTCAAGTTTTGGCCCGTTTTGATCAAGTCTAATTTATAATCACATGGTTCCCTGATACCCGATAAAAATCTCAATCCAAACCAGTTTGGCAGGTGAGTCTGTGTTTACGACCATTTTCTAGGGATACGACAACGGCGGTTCCTATCCCAAATCGTGTTGTTCGTTCTTGATTTCATTAGATTTTATCATGGCCTAACAAAAACCAGAAAGCACAATGACGACAAGATGAAAGTTTTATAAAGCAAATTAATCAACCAACGGGCCGAGTAAAAGCTAGCAACTATTGTGAGATGCCCATTTCCCGAAAATCGACGGGATAGGCGATTTTTTATTCGATTTTCTTGAATTCGGTTTCTGTAAAACTTACTCCACCTCATCATATTACCAGAAACAATATTGTTTCACAAGGTAACATGTACTTGATTTTGGTTCATAAGGCCGATTTTTGATTCATTGCATCATTCATGTATCTTTCCTACTAAAATTCACTATTTTTATCACGAGTTTCCCAAAAAAAACTATACAACAATAAGCTATACACCCCATTACATTATCAAATTTCATACCTCACCTTCCTCCGGCCAATTGGCCGGGGCCCACGCTAGTATGTGTTTATATATAATGCGATGCACTTTTGTCTCTTTATTCTTAAAATATTTCTAGATTTCAAATCAATAGTGGTCTTGATCGAAACCAAATTTAACTACATTCGGTCTTATTCTAATTCGATTTAAATATTGATTTAGTCATATACGATCCACACAGACTGATCGATACCCGACCGTAATAATTGTGTTTTTAACACTTACCGATATTTGAAAAACCTGCAATTTGAAGAGACTACACTTAAGGGTAAGATTTTGCAGATAAATCAACAGAGGGATGCAGGGCAAACAGAGAAAGTTTGAGAATCATATTTATATTTCACAGCAAAACCTAGCTTTCGTGGTGTATTTGTCAATAAATTCATTTCCCACATATTACTTCCTTTGAAACTCGTTACTGATGTAGCCTATCAGAAAACCCTCTCGAATACACACCAATAAAATTACTATAATCATGATTTAATTGTGCATATATAGTAAAAACGCAGCAACAAAGGACACTCGAGTTCTGGGGCCTGTGGTGTTTCGTTTCCTCTGTTAGGAGGCTTGGCAGGTTTGTGTTGCCGGGCAGGGAGATGGTGGCCTGCTTGTTTGGCTGCGGGTTGCTGTGTCTCCGCGTTTTGTGTCTCTGTTTTTTTTTTTCGTTTTCTTCCCAATTTTAATAATAGATTTCACCTTTATATAAAAAAAATACTCGAGTTTTATGTGGTGTTCCCGAATCCCGATCGATTAATCAAGATCAATTCATACGAGAGATCGGCCTCTTTTATACTGTGCTACTATTGACTGATACCTTGTTTCATTGACCGATTGTCCTACATCCTTATATAAACCCTTTGATTTACTATCTTGAGCCGAACAGAAAATGAAAAGTAAGGATCACTATTCCTTCACCACGAAAAAAATGGAAGCTACGTTAGCTTGTGACTCGGGTTGATTGGGCTTGGTTGTTTTGGTCTAAGAAGTGGGCCGAACTTCATCTCAATATAATAGGTTTTTGCAAGTTGAACAGTGAAGGTCGCGAACGTTTAGGTTAGAGATCGAGGATAATATAAAATCAACCAACTCTCAAATTCTCGGTGAAATGTTTAGCAACATGAAGATGAGAGTTGACCTTGAAAATTAGGATACCTCCAAATTATAAACCGTTCACATACGAAATAACAATTCATTTTTACATGTTTAGACTGCGACCGCTCTTGAAAAATAAGATTGATAGAAATCTCAATAGATCGCTTGATTGTCCCAGCAAAATGATTTAATTATATTGAAATGATTTAATTGGTGGGTGAAACTTGATGAATTGTCGATTCTGGGACCAATAAATGACTTCTCATTGTAAGGTCATGTGTTCGATGTTTAGTCGACATTTCCCCTTCCCTGATCCCTCCCTTTAGTAGCACCTTGTAACAGGTAGGGGTGTCTATACGGTCCGGTCCGGTTAAATTGGCCCAAATTGATCCGGTCCAGTCCGGTCTTTTTGAAAATATAAGGACCGAAGATTGGATTGGATACAGTCCGGTCTTGATCCGGTCTGGTTTTGATCCGGTCCGTTCCCAATTCGGTCTTGATTTTACATTGAGATTGTGGGATTTGAGTGGCCTAAGGCCTTAAAGGGTGAGGAGTTGGTTAAGTTTTGTACTAAGTGCAAAGGTTTGTGACCGTTTATGCAAATTACCCTTAAGTTTTGGGTGTTGAGCTCTCTTATCCGGTCTTTATCCGGTTTTTTACCTCAAATCTAAGCCCAAAGATTGGATTGGATTGTTTACTATCCGGTCCCGGTCCGGTCTCGGTCCGGGTTATACGGTCCGGTTTCCGGTTTTTAATCCGGTCCCGGTCCAAATAACCACCCCTAGTAACAGGTTTATTCAAAAAAAAAAAAGTTTAATCTTTTGATGTTACCCGTAGTTTAACATCCTGACCAATTTTTTGACTAATTAATATTATATTATTGCCAAAACTATCACAAAAAATTACTTTTTGGCCAAAGCTGAGTGTTGACCATCGTGAAGTTATAAATGAAAAAAATCCCATTTTCCTATTATTGTAGAATAGTCTCATTTTTCCTCACTCGTTTAATACTTTTCGTTAGGGCTGGCTATTTGGTCCCGGACTGTTTGGTTTTACCCGCATCCGGACCGTATAACCTGGACCAAGACCGGATAGCAAACAATCCAATCTCATATTCGGGCTTAGATTTGAGGGGAAAAAACCCAGATAAAGACCGGATAAGAGACCCCCAACACCTAAAATCAAGATCAAATTGGGATCGGACCGGATCAAGACCGGACCGAATCAAGACCGAACTGTATCCAATCCAATCTTTGGTCATTATATTCCCAAAAAAACCGGACTGAGACTGGATCAATTTGGTCCAATTTAACTGGACCAGACCGTATAGCCACCCCTACTTTTCGTATAGAATGTTTAACACACGTGTTTTAAGTAATTGAATTAATCATTTTTCATATTTATCCTCAATATCAAATTATGAATTTTAATATATTTTGTAAATGGTACCAAATTTTTTAAAAGTAATGTTATGTTAAAATGATGAATAAAATTCTTGCCTAATTGATGGTTCTTTGTTATATAGTAAATGTTAAGACCAACTTAAATAAAGCGAAGTCCAAACATACATAGCAATATTATCCGACTAATGGTTCCGAAGGCTAAGTACTGTCAATATACATACTTGCCCACCCAAAGCTAATTAAATCAAGTAAAGGAAGGGATGGGTTCAGATTGTCAAGAACCGGTTGGTTCTAATAACTCTGAGTTGTTGGGACCAACTGGTTCATGACATGGTATCAGAGCCTTCTTTGATCGAGAGGTCTTGTGTTTAATTCTCGGCGACCCCCATTTGTTAAGCACATGGTATTATTGTCTTCAGACCTATGCAAACTTCAAGCCCTTGTAAGTGGTTTTCATTTGAGGGGGCATATTAGTGTTGTGGTATATGATCCACGATTAAACCTCTTACAAATAACTCAAGTTATTGGGACCAACTGGTTCCTCAATCCTGACACAGATTGGCATAACTAAAGCTAGGACGTGTGTCCATGGATATATTGTGTTTGAATGCATATTCACAGACCGGCAAAATTCTTTCCTGGCATGTTAGTTACGTGAAAAATTGAAACTACATTTTAATAACATAACCGGTTGCTTCCGGGAACCGTGATCACTTGCATACTGCATAGTATCGCCGATTCGCCGTCGGACATGCATCCATATGTTTGGACTTTTGCTTGTATGCACCAATTTTGGCCGAACAGAATTCGTGTAAGACCAAAACTAATTCTTTGAGGTTCTGAGAGAACAAGGTTCAAGGTAACATGCACATATCATAGTTTCAATTTTAATAATAATAATAATAATAATAATAATAATAATATTATTATTATTATTTGATGGCCATGCCAGTCAGCACATAAAACAGTTGAGAGGAGGAATTGACAGTAGCTAGCCGAATCATTTTGATGCCTTACTGGAATGAGAAATTTCATTCCACACTATATAATCCCCCATATGCCACTCGACATTCCATTCCACACCAAAAAACAAGAGAGAAGGTAGAAGAAAAAAAAAAAAAAAAAAGGAAGCAATTAATTAACAACATGAAGAAGATGGCAATCAGTACAGTACTAGCATTGTTTTTCTGGTTGCAGTTGTCCTGCTGGCCAGTACTACTACGACTCGCCCAGCCGAAGCAAGGAAGAAAGTGAAGGTGCCGGTGCTGTGCAACAAACACAACTTCAACAGCACCGACGAGCCTCAGGCCACGGCGGCGAGGGACGAGATTATGGGCCGATTGGTAGGGGTGGCCAGCTCGCAGCCGAAGAAGAAGCGGTTCTGCACCTCCACCGACGTCGACGGCAGTGGGTTCACCATCACCGGCCTGGCCACCTGCGCCGCGCGGTTCGAGGAGTGCTCCACCTGTCTCAACAGGGCCAAGGATCTTCTAAACCAGAAGTGCAGAAGCGGAAGCGGGGGCCGGATCAATTTGGTTGATCAGAACCCAAAATGTTCCGTCAGATATGAGAAGGAAGATCAATTCTGCTAAACCTTTAAGCTACTATATAGGGGGAAAAAGTTATGGGTTATTAATTATTAAGTGCCGTATGTTGTGCTGTAGCGTTAGTCGATCAATAATTAAACTTCTGATAAGAGAGCTTTTTATGCGTCATAAGATAGGCGGTCTTATTGAAGCGAGGAGGAGAAAAAAAAATATTTTTTTGAAATTGAGACGACAGCTTGTCAATATCTTCCAAGATGTCTCCTCCGGTCCTCCCAAATCATGTGAAAGCACGCCCGAGATCATCCGTCGAATGATCAGTTGGGAATAGGGATGACAAAAATATCCGTAATCGTGGATTTTCGTCCGAATCCGACATAATCAGGTAGGGTAAAATCCGAACCCGAAGGATTTTTAGTGGGTACGGGTAAAACCAAAACTCGAATATTGCGGGTAATGGGTGGGCATGGTTTTCTCACTATCCAACCCGAACCCGCCCGATTATACACATGCATATGTATTTTGTCAATAAATAATCAATATTTTTCTCTAACATATTTTATATTTAACATATAAATATAATTTTTTATGAAATTGTGTTGTTTTAACTAATTTTCTTCATTATAGTGAATTATTGTCGTACTTTTTGTATTACCTAACATGAGAATACATGTAAATATTAACTTTTTGTATTATCTAACATGAGAATACGTGTAAATATTAACATATTGGTTGGAGTTATAATGAAAAATTATTACCCATGGATAACCGTGGATACCCAAAACCCGAACAGGTATGGGCATGGTTTGGATTTTCTACCCGTTTCTTATGTAGGTATGGGTATGGGTAAAATCCGAACTACTTTGGGTAGGGTAACGGATATGCACTATCCATCACCGACTCGACCCATTGCCATCCCTAATTGGGAATCACCATGAAATTTAATAGATTAAACACGATGGGTTAGACATTAGTTCATAGCCTCTCGATCGCAAAGCCAATTAAGAAACTGAAACCCACGAACATTGTACCACCACCATGGCTATGTTTGAGCGAGCCAACAAACCAAACTCCTAGTTCCGGTACTTCTCGCAAGGCGATCCACGTCACTATTGAGCTACAACCCTTGTATTTTGCTCCTTTATTGTCCAAATGTTAGGGCTTTGTTTTAAGAGATGACAATTTGCATTCAGTATTTATTAAGGTTATTTATGAAAAACAGCGAAAGTTTTTCATATTGATAATATCATGATATGATGTCGAAAAACTATTTTGTCAAACATAGGAATTCATACTAACAACATATCACTATCATATCATTGTGATATTATACCAATACCAGTGGCAATATTATGATATGACAGTCGTATAATAACCTGAAAAGATTTTGTTCAATAAAATAATAAAATAAATATTATCTTGTAGAGTACAAAAGTTTTGATTTTTCTGTACAATTATTTTCAGAATCTAAAGCAAAAAAAAAATTGTCTTAACAACTTCCTAAAAGTCCACACTAAGCTAAGAAAGAGAACAAAGGACGCGCAACATATAATGCATCTGGCCGCACATGAACATGACTGGCCTTATTTTCCACAGGGATAAAATACTCTTCGGCATTAATGGGGTAAGATCAAGTAATTAGGGAGTGTCTTAGTCATCAATCTCAACCCTTTCATCTTATTAAAATTTAATGGCTCCAATTAATCCAAATTAATGAAGGGCAATGTAGTAATTGTATAATTATTTTAATTTTTAATTATAAAGTAAATAAAAAAATTTGTCCACTCCCTGTTCCTACCGCCGCCGACTGCTTTTCCACTGTCCCCTCCCCGTCCCTACCGCTTTTCCATCCCCTCCATCGGCCTGACAAATTTTCCGACGAGGGAACTTTTCCCGTCCCCGTCCCCTCCGCCGGATGCCTTTCCATGGATGCTGGGAACTCTATTGGAATTCCCCACTGAGAGAGAGAGAGAGAGAGAGAGAGAGAGAGAGAGAGATTTTCTGGTCGGAAAATTTTTCCCGGCGACCATCGTCGACGGAGAAGAATTTTCCGGCGACAGTGCTTTGTGATGTTTGTTGACATATTTTGTAATGTTTGTACGCTTTGTTATTTTTGTGCACCATGTTTATCATTTTTTTCAACCGTGTTTGTAATGTTTTTTATGTCTAAAAAACAACCTGGTTGACTTTTGGATGGAACTTCTCTATATAGGGATGGAGCCTCCAAAGTCAACCCGCGTGTTTTTTCCAGTTCGTATGAATTGTCGGTCTAGTTTGTCATTTTTGTCCACTATGTTCGTACTATTTGTATGTCTAAAAAACACTCTGGTCGACTTTGGGAAGGAGCCCCTCTATATAGGGATGGAGCCTGCAAAGTCAACCTTGTCGTTTTTTTCTTTTTGTATGGTTTGTATTGTTTGTCGTTCTAGTTTGTATTTTTTCTACAGTTCATATGTTTGTAAATCTATTTGTATGTTTTGTCGCTCTAGTTTGTACTATTCGTATGTTTGTATGGTTTGTACTGATTGTAAGTTCGGTTTGTATACTTTGTAATTTTCCATAATACCCAAACTACCTCTGTCATTAATTAAATAGTCCTTCCCGCTTTTTAACCATCAGATTGATGTGTCCAGATCTAAGAACTGGGAGGAGCTTAGTCAAGTGACTAAGTACCCCCCTTAGTCACCAGATCCACACTCGCATTAATGGCCATAAGATCTACAACCCCACTAACCTCCACTACTGATCTTGCTATTGTAGATATACAAAACCAAGGAATTTGTTACAGGAACCTCCTCCTTGATTATATGATTTCTTGCAATTATATTTTAAAATAGAGTGCATAATATCCTATGCTTTCAGAACCAGACCAAACGTTGAATTGAAAAAGTTAGTGATTTAGAGTTCAGTGATTAACCGTTGCAAAACAGTTGGCTAATCATTGATATAACCGTTCATGATATATAATATACATGACTTGTACAATACACTAGTTTAAGAATCATATAAACAGTTTAAAATCCATATCATCATCAAAATATCTAACAAATCATTCAAACTGCCTTACAAAAATAATAATTTTTTTAATTCAAGTTAAAAATTACGGTGTCAGTCGGTAGTGGACCATGTAAAGTCGAGAACGAGGTTGGAAAATGAGAAAAAGGAAGCATGAATAAAATTAATAATTCGGGTTTGATGGTCTTTACGTTAAATTATTTTTTAAAAAATACTTTAGGGCTAAAATAGTGAACTAGCTAGTGAACCATTTAAAACGTGATAGTTCATCTGATTTTATATTAAACCATGAAAACAACCAAATAATGAATTGAACCACTATCATAACTGGTTTAGCAATTCGACTGCAACCGCCAAATTAACCATTAATTTGGTTCAGTTCTTCTAACAATGATAATATCCACTCATTCTTAACACGCCTTTATATCCTGTGTTAAACTTATATATGTTACCTTGTTTTTGTTGAAAGCTTTCCAATGGGCTTTGGTGACCGCGTCCAGTAAGGAAGAAAGCCTGCTATCTTTCAGGTTCTTACGTACTTGTGAGTTGTGACTATACTGAAGTCCAAACCAGTCAAAAACAGCGTGACCCACTTACAAATTAATATTTAATTATATAATAATTAATTGTAATTTGCCGTTTCAATTCCTTCCTAGCCATATAATTCGGCTCAAGATAGAATGCATAACCAAAACTGGACCTATCATTCAGAAAATCCAGATCTAAGGATGGAGAATTAAAGACCATTTTTATTTTCCCTAACTTTTTTAATCGGCTCATATTATTTTCGTTTAACTCGAATTTTAATTTTTTTTTTGCACAGATGGAACGAGTTCATCTTGCTCTACAAAATGAGATCAATTTTCAATATTTTTTAGAAAAAAAAAATTCTGGCCTCTCGGTACCAACTGCATACCATATGGTATTTTCTTCGTTTTTAATTCGTTTTTGAAAACGTTTGCATAGAAGGGACGAGTTCATCATGATCTATTGGATCTACAAATTTCTAGGTGAACAAATTACATGACCAAAAAATACCACACAATACCATACAATACCACCCTGGTACGGGGTGGTATATTATGGTATTTTCTTCGTTTTTAATTCGTGTTTAAAAAAGTTTGCACAGAAGGGACGAGTTCATCATGATCTATTGGATCTACAAATTTCTGGGTGAACAAATTACATGACCAAAAAATACCACACAATACCATACAATACCACCCTGGTACGGGGTAGTATATTATGGTATTTTCTTCGTTTTTAATTCGTGTTTAAAAACGTTTGCACAGAAGGGACGAGTCCATCATGATCTATTGGATCTACAAATTTCTGGGTGAACAAATTACATGACAAAAAAAGTACCACACAATACCATACAATACGGGGTGGTATATTATGGTACACAATGATAAAAGTCGTAAATGACAGTTAATATACTTCTATTATCATGTATTCAACCATCCTACAGTCTTGGTTTGTTCAAACCACCATGGTACGCTTTTCAAACCATAGGTATGTTCTTATTTCAATACCAGTCAATACTATATGGTATAGACTGGTAAAAAATTGCTCAAATTTTTTTGTTCGAAAAATATATCAAAGTGGATATCATTTTGAAGAGCACAATTAATCTGATCTAACTGTGCAAAAAAAATTAAATTTAGACTTAAAACGAGTGAGAAATCATCTGTCAAAGATTAAGAAGGGGAAAATTAAAGGTTTTCCAGGAGAGAGATGCTGATGTCATGCTGATGTGGGCTGGTTACTCACGGTTACTCACTATAAGGTTATTGACCTGATCCGTTCCCCTATAATTCCCCCACTTGGTATTGGTTCAAGATAGGGTGCATAACCATGGGTTATGCACCCATCAATAACCAAATATGAACCCTTTTATTTAGAAAATTCAGAATTAAGGAAGGAGAATTAAAGATTATTTTTATTTTTTCTAAGTTTCTTAATTGACTCATATCTTTTTTGTTTTAACTCGGATTTTAATTTTTTTTGCACAGATGGAACGAGTTCATCGTGCTCTATAAAATGAGATCAATTTTCAATATTTTTTGAGGAAAAAAAATTCTGGCCTCTCGGTACCAACTGCATACCATATGGTATATTCTTCGTTTTTAATTCGTTTTTGAAAAAGTTTGCACAAAAGGGACAAGTTCATCATGATCTATTGGATCTACAAATTTCTGGGTGAACAAATTACAGGACCAAAAAATACCACACAATTGAAAACGTTTGCACAGAAGGGACGAGTTCATCATGATCTATTGGATCTATAAATTTCTGGGTGAACAAATTACGAGACCAAAAAATACCACACAATACCATACAATACCACCCTGGTACGGGGTGGTATTGTGTGGTATACAATGTTAAAAGTCGTAAATGACAATTAATATACTTTTACTATTATGATTCCACCATCCTACAGTCTTGGTTTGTTCATACCACCATGGTACGTTTTTCAAACCATAGGTATGCTTTTATTTCAATACCAGTCAATACCATATGTTATAGACTAGTAAAAAATGGCTCAATTTTTTTGTTCGAAAACTATATTAAAGTGGATATCATTTTGAAGAGCATAATTAGTCTGATCTAACTGTGCAAAAAAAATTAAATTTCGACTTAAAATGAATGAGAAATCGTCCGTCAAAGATTAAAGATGGGAAAATTAAAGGCTTTCCAGGAGAGAAAGGATGCTAATGTCATGCTAATGTGGACGGGTTACTCATGGTTACTCACCATAAGGTTACTGACTTGATCCATTCCCCTTGTATTTGGTAATCCTTTCCCTGCCTATGGGTTTTGATTAAGCGCTAATAACATACCAATGCCTCCATTAACTTAATTAAAACAAAGATTCGCGACTTAACCATCCATCCAGTGATCCAACAAGCAAGCATCATCTTTGCAATTGTAGACCACCAAGAAGTACTATAATAATAAGTCTCAGTGGTATATCCTCCAAACGACCAGCTAGCCCAGCAAAACAACATGCACTGACCGAAAGAAACAGAGGAAGATCTTTCTCAGGAAACAAACGGAAACTACAACCAGTAAACCACCAATAGGCAGCAAGTATTATATATAAGCCCTCTCCAACCAAACTCATAGCTCATACCAAACCAACTGAAAACCCACAACCAACTTCAATTTCACCCCTTTTCTTTCAGACAGTCTTTCTATTTTCTAACATCATCCCACAAAAAGCCATAAATTAACGATGAGCGTGGAGCTTCTCGACGGCAACACCATCGTCAACTTTGTTGGCGACGAGGAAGCCTTCACTGTCTCGGTTCACGAGCTATTCGTGAACCTGGACAGTGATCACGATGGCCAGCTCTCTTATTCGGAGATGCTGAAGGAGCTGCAGAGTTTGAGGGTCTTCGAGACCCATTTTGGCATCGACGAGAGTATGAGCCCCAGCGATCTGGCTAGTGAGTACGAGTCTCTGTTCACAAAGTTCGATCATGACTCGAACGGGAAGGTGGATCTCGAGGAGTTCAAGGCCGAGACGAGGCAGATGATGCTGGCGATGGCGAGCGGGATGGGGTTCTTGCCGGTACAGATGGTGCTTGAAGAGGACAGCCTATTGAAGAAAGCCGTGGAGTGGGAGACTGCTATGCTTCCTGCTTAAGAATGGTCGCTTTGCCAAACTAATATCCAAATTTAAGCCCCGTGGTTAGCTTTAATGTGTTAATTTCTGCAGCAGTTTTCGTTTTTGTGGTTTTGGTATATGGACATTTCGGATTAATAATAAAACCTAACACTACATGTTAACTTTGCTTGGTATGGTATTGATTTGTGGATTCCAAATCAATAGTGGTTTTGATTGAAACGGAATCGCACTATACTCGATGCATGTTATTCTTATTCAATTAGAGTGTTGATCTTGTCAATTCCATCCATCTAATCTAATCTAATTTAAACTAAACCATACCTATATGGAGGTTCTCCCCCAGAACCTCATTAAATCAAAATTCCCTACCTTCTACGCAAACGGTGGAAGGGCATTTATATAAAATCAACGAGGACTTTAATTGGGTCCGGGGAAGGCAATTACACACGCAACATCATTAAACAAACAAAAAGATGTTAAACTCAATTTTAACAAAGGCAAAACGGCCACCAAATATGCGAGCTTGAAGTGACATGAATCATGATGGAGGCCTATATTTCCAGATGTGGGCCCAATTATGAGCATACAAATTCTAGAAGGATGTTATTGATTATAGAACTACAAATCTTCGGTATGTTAAGCTCCTTATATTATTTCTTTGATTATAAATAGCATAGTTAGTAAATACTCAGTTTAATACACGTATATGTATTTGTATGTATTTTATCCATTTAAATTTTTCGTATATGTATTTTTGTCAAGTCATTTTATTTTTCCCGTTCATTTGGTGACTCCCGTACTAAACACGTAAAAACCTCATATATTATATAACACGGTTAATATCCGTATTTAATGAATTAAATTGCTAACTTAACTATTATCTATATTTAAAATGATTAATTTTTATATATTTATGACTATTGACGTACTAACATTAGTTTCGAGACGAAGTAAAATACCAGTACGTATTTTATATACAACTTACTCGTACCGTATTTTACTAATCATGGTAAATAGTAGTAGTATTATTTGTCTGAATATAAATATCTCCATTATGCTCATGTTAGAAGTTTGTCATTGTCAACTATTTTTCTTATATTATTTAGATTGAATACTTTTTAGCTGATTTTTTTTTTTAGTTCTATGCCTAATACTTCACGAGGAGAGTCATCCAAACAATAAAATAATACTTTAATTCGTTCATTAAAAATTAAATGTAAGTACAAATATTTTATTAGCATTATTATATACATCTTACCATGTAAAATGTGTACAAGTATATCATCGAATTGGTAGCTTGATACCTACAGAAAGGAACATGCCAGAATTTTCTCAACTGTACATCTATGACACTGTCAATTAACTCCAAAACATGTTAGATTTTTTTCTCCACATATCTAGCTTCAAGTACTTTTGCGCGATTCAATTATTCAAAAAGTGCAAAGAAAGGAAATTTCTTTCAGGTTCAAATTACTTTCTCAATTCAAAATTACTTCACTTTTATGCGTGTACACCCATATACATAAGCTTTTAGAAATTTTCTTTCCGCAAATGTTGTTGGTCAGCTTATTTAGTATTCGGATTTAGTGACAACTACTAGAATCACTGGAAAAGGTAATTGCAAAGAGCTTCAACTAAAATTTCCAGAGTATATTATTCTTGGCATTTTGTTTAAAATTGCATGCATTACTTTACCTCTAATAGCAAATCTAATATATAATGTTGGTACAAGGGATTAGTTGTCAAGAGAACTCTCTTTGGTAGGATAATTACTCAATTAAATGACATCCTTGCAAGTGTGGGTGATCACCCTCTCATCCTGGTCATTACATCATTATATATTGATAAGTACAATGATAAAGATACATCTAAATTACTTTATTATTAATACAAGCATTTGAAAATAAATTAATGATAATTAATTCAAAGATCATCAAATTTGCACGCGATAACACAATCTGCTCAATTGGAGCAACCTTGCTGCTGGCGAATCCAAGAATTCTAGAAGTCAATAATTTTGGGCCAAGGTGAAATTTACAGCAAATCTAATCTTTGTATATTTGTATGCTTTGTAAAATTTCAACTTCAAAGAACAAAAGAGATTAATTAACATTCTTTTTGGGTGACTAAAGTGCCGACAACACACCAATTTCTCCAATGAAAATCACATGAAAAACTCAACAGCCAATCACATCTAAAACTCTACATGAGCTCAATCAATTAAAAATGAAAGTTGGAGAAGAAGTAAGCATTATATTCGATTCAACAATCCATTAGCTAACAAATACTAACACTTTGAGTAATATGTAGGGAAATATGTATTTTGTCAAATGCAAAGTTATCAAAGTTAAGAATTGATGGTGCTATGCTGGATGCGAATCCTGTCCACAAAAACTTGAAGAAGAGTCCGCCGAGTACTTCTATTGGAATTTTACAAAGACATTAAAACAACAACATCAAGATAATGCAACCATAATTAACATGAAATTTGATTAGGTATAGTTAGTTGATGAATATACATGCCAAATGATTGAATATTTAATCTTTCGAAATATAATTTATTTTTTTAACAATTCAAAGATTATATTACTAATGCATAAAAAGAACATTTTCCTTAATAATTAGCAATGCACGGTACTTATGCTAGCGAAAACCTTACATACATACTAAAGTATTAAATAACATATCTAAACAACTTATGCACACCTATAGTACCTAATGAAACTATTTTTGTTTTATTGACTGAATAATTAAGATTTTGTATTTAACACCTAAAAAGTAATGTGTACTTCAACAATTTTAATTTTTTTATGTTATTACCATCATTATACAGATTCAGGATCAACCTTCGAGTTGCAGACAAAACAGGAGATACTAAATTTGTTGTTATGGATGGAGTGGAGGTTGTTTTTTTAGAATGTCGACTGAAAGGCTATACCAAGACAATGATAGAATTATAGGACCACCACATGCTCATCTCCTACAAATTGAGGGAATAATGTTGCAGTTCGACATCAAGCTCACAAATTACTACATCGCTAATCTAACAAGTGAGTATACAATTATCAAAATAGTGAAGGATGAGGAAGAGCAGACCACCGACGACATTCCTGACTTGATCGAGGTAAATTATATTTAAATAAAAATGATGATAAATATTAATTATAAATTTGTGCTATTCTCTATTGGATTTTATTATCATGCATAGTTCATACTGAGTTATATTCTTTAATCTAATTCACATCATGCAACGGCCGGATGAAAGGAACCATGAGTCTAATTAACTGAAATGGTTTGGTTGAAGGGAGCTGAGGGTTTAATTATTAAAATTGCATTTAGTTAATTACCAGTCGTACTAACCTTGTTGCAAAGGTGACTTTCACTGCCTGCTTGTAAATATGCAGGATCTGATATGTATTGAGTTTGGAGCTTTGCTCAGGCGACAATTTTATCTACAATATATATTGACCAATCATGATTCGATAAAACCATCCCGATTGTTGTACTTTTGAAGGTCAATACTCTAAATTCATGATGGTAATGCAAGATACCAAGAATGACACTACTAATGTGGAGGTAATGGATCCGTAACTAGAGATGATGATCATGTTGAGCAGAAGAAAAACATTGTTCTTGAGGAAGGTATACAGACTGGTGATGGGGAGAAAGAAAAAATATGGGATAACGTTCGTAACTTAGACGAGATAAATTCTACTCCAATGAAAAAGATGATTTGTATTTGCAAATATATTTTAACATCAAATTTTTGTGCTCGATGAAATAGAGAAAAACAAGGAAGAGATAACTGAAATATAAGAGAAGAAGGAAGTGTCAATTGATATTGGAGATAAATGTGTTGCTAATAGATAACGATAAGGATTAGTTAGAAGGGTCATTTTAAATGGTATTTAGGACTTGATGACTCGATATTTGCACATGTTTTCCCCTTTGTTTCTTGATAATTTAAGCTTGCATTATCACTTATTTGGCCTATTTTACGCTAGGTTGTGTTTCTTTGTCACATCTCAGGTCTCAAGCATCAAAGGAAAGGATAGGCACAAGTTTCAAGTCAATCGGAGACCAATTAGCGATTCGGGAGAAGAAAATCGGGCATGACCTGAAGAAGAATGGATTTATACCTCATTTATGGACGAATAATCATGCAAGCTTGTGATGAAAAGAAAGAGGACGAGACTACGAGCGTTTGGGATCAAACGACGGCTGATTCGGAGTCCGGACGAGGGGGAAACGAAGCATTGAATATAGGGGAACAAGTTCGGCAGTAAAAACACGGGCAGACTACCCTAAAAATATGGCCATGTTTTATCTGCCTCCCGCTAGTGTTTTTACTGCCGAGGGCGTGTCGTGAGCACTGCTGGGGGCAAAACACGGGCGGGCAAAAGTAAAACACGGCCGTGTCCTCGATCGTGTTTTGCCCAGAATCGGGCTTTTGAGGCAGATTCAAGCCAAAGGAAAGGGGGAGCTGAGTTTTGGTTCCCAAACACCCAAGGGACGAACCCTAGAGAGAGAGAGAGCAACTTGGGAATATTCTTGGAGATATTTTGGAGGATTTCTTCGCCATTGGAGTTCGGGAATCAAGCTTGGAGATGGAGATTGAAGATCTATATCAGATTTCTATAGTCTCTCTCTTCTCTATGGAGTAACTTCCCTTCACTTAGGTTTTGAGAAACCCTAGTTCCATGTGTTAGGATCTTTCTTGTATGAAGTTTTGGATGCTATATTATTTGATTATAATCGATTGAGGCATGATTTATTGAGTCAATTGAAGCCTGATCATCTTCTCTTGATTTCTGCTTTAACCTATGATAGATAGAATCTGATTAGGTTAAGAGAGCTTCCTTGATTGATAGTGGTGAATTGGTTGTGCGAGAGTCAATCAATTTACTGCTTTGTACGGGAATTCATTCCAGTAGTGGAAATCTGTGTGAATCGCCTTAGCAGTCTATCCCGATGAAGGCTAGTCGCTCGCCGGGTATTCTATCTAAGAGGGTTTGGTCAGCTAAAGAGATTCCAAGCTAATTTAGGATCTTCCGCAGTTTAATCAACAGTAGATCAACCAAAGGTAATTGCAACTTGGACCTAATTGAGGAGTTAGGGGGAATCATACCTAAGTGAGTTTCCAACTTGTAATTAGTAGAGTAGTTTAGTAAATCAATCCTTAATCTAGTTTGCTAGATAATGAACCGAAGCTGAGTAATAGTAACTCTAGAGACACGTGGATTCGATATTTATTACTTGTGCCACTATACTGCAGTCCTTTTCATTGGTTACACTTGGCCATTGTTAGATGTTGTGTTTTAGCGTGTCAGGACTCGGTCCCTTGCATGTGAGTTTTCTTTCATCTTCGTAAAAAGATTTTATTCAATTAGGCATTAGTATGCCGGATTACAAGATTCATTATTTTGAATTGTTGACTATTTTAATAATTTGGATTCACTTATTCTCCCAATTGATTTGAATGTTTAAAGTATTTGAAGAACTTAGATTTTCTTATACTAATATATAACTAAATACAAATTGCTACTGTTATTTGCATAATTGACAACTGAATCCGGCCAATTGGCCGGGCCCGTGACTAGTATAGACTAGACCAATACACAACCCTAACAATCATGTTTCAACACATACCGTTATTGTTGAGTATTGGATAGGGTATACTCTGAATAACACCCATTGAACTTGGTGGACAAAACACAACTTTTGTAAACTCGGAAGTCGTTTGGAAATTGCAATTGTTAAATAGATGGTGTGAATACATGTATAATATTATACATGTATTCTCGAATTTGATGCATTGTAAAATACAATGTTTGATATGCCTGTTTAGTTGATTATATAAGTCACATAAGTTAATATATGAGATAAAATAGTCTCAATTCAACTATCCCGACAATCTCAGCTAAAAGTTAAGATATAACAACCACTTATTTTGAGTGATAGTTTATGTCATATCACAAAACAATCCATATATTGTGTATGCTAGAAAATTATAAAATGATGTATTCTAAACAATACAAGTATAATAACAATCTCAAAAAACAATCACAACTTCCAAACATCATCTCAACTTACCAATTTGTAAAATTACAGCAAAAGAGCTCACACTTCACAAATATTCTCACAACACTCAATTCTTTCTCTCACATTTCTACCAATTATTCCCTATGTTTGGCCCGACTTTTAAAAGTGCTTTTCGACTTGAAAAGCTGAAGCAGAGAGAAACACCTCTAAAAGTTCGGCTTTTGAAAAGCCGGAAAGCGCTTTTGTATAACATAACTGCAGAAGCTCCGAGTTGGAGTTTTGCGAAAAGCTGTTTTGAAAATATAAGATTATCCTTACCATATTTTTATTTATTTCATAAAATATAATTTTCTTTCATTTTTATCATTTTAAAATTAAAATAAATTATAAAATTATATTATTTAATATAAAAGAAACCTAACAAGATCCATTTTGACTATTTCTATTCTTTAGAATTTTTATTCATAGTTTATATTATAAGCCCTTTTATAGTCATTTTACATAACCTCTCATATTAAAAAGCACTTCTAATAGTTTTTCAACCAAACACTCAACTGCTTTTTTTGAAAAGTACTTCCCTAAAAGCTCAAGACAAAAGCTGCTTCTGCAAAAACTACAGCAGAACCAAACTAGTCTATTATGTTCTTCCTTTCTTGCCACTTCTTCTCGTCCAATCTCTAATTCCCCTTTCCTCTAGGTTTTTCGTTCCATTTATTTCAGTTGAAAAAAAAAACTCAATCACCAATGATCTTCATTTATTTAAAATATATTTTAATTCTTCAATTCTCCCCCTTAAAATATATTTGGTCTTCTTATCATACTTGTACCTTGTATGACGTCCATACTGCTCCACGATGTCAATGTTATTCGCAATATCTCAAAATACTTTTTTCCCCTCATCCCTTGTAGATGTGATATTTTTTTTTTTGAGAAACCAAGTGCTGTTATTATTAATACTTAATGTGAAGAAACATCAGCAGCCCCATCTTTCAGTAAGAGGGGTACAAGGAAAGCTGGTGGACTACCTACCCAGATCTCTTCCCTCTCCCAATCACACTCTTTGTGAGCTAAAAATGGGCTGGCTCATTAAGATTTATGCTCACAAAACACCACAAAAATGAGCCCAATCCGTTTGCTCTTTGTCTTATCTCCTCACAAACCTGGCCCACTTCAAGCTTGGATTGGCTATCTCCATGAAGCATCCTCTCCAGCACCTGGCAATCGGTTTGGATAGAAACTGGAGAGAAAGGACAACGCCCTGCCACCTCCACTCCGAAATCGATTGCCATCTCCTCCGCCACCTCTGGTTCCCACTGCCGCCTCGTCCTTCTCAGCGCTGCCAATCGAAAGGCTCCCGCTCTATCCCTCACAATTATCCCGACCTCTGTTCCGCGACCCGCAAAGCAAGCCGCATCGACAAAAATGGTGAATCGACATCCTTCGATGGAGTCCAATTCGTCTGCTTTTCACTACGGCTGGGTTCTCGTTTTGTTTGAGCCTCCAGGTATTCTTCAATCCATCTGCTTGCTTGACCCATGATTTCCCAGTCTTCCATCTTAGGTTTGTTCCATAGACAATTCCTTTGGTCCCAGATGAACCATAAGGCAACCAGGAAGCGACTAATCTGGTCATCTCTTCACTTTTCTGTAATTCACAAAACCATTCCTCAGAGGTAAGGTTCTTCCCCTTATTGAACATAGACATTAGCGGACTGGGTCTCCAGACTCTTCGTGCCCATCCACACTCCTGGAAAATATGATTCTGGGTTTCCTTTAGGTCACAGAAGGGGCATCCTTCACTTCCCTTAGTTGTTCTCTGTACTACTCTAGCCCCGGTAGGGAGAATATTTCACACCCATTTCCAAGCAAATACTTTCACTTTCTGAGGGATTTTTAGCTTTCAAAGTCGATCCCAATTGACTGGGGAGTAAATTTCCCCTCTCTCTTCTTCGTATCAATTGAACCAAAGCTTGTATGCAGATTTGACTGAGTATTCTCCTGATTTTTCTGCACTCCACACCCTTTCATCTCGTCTCCATACCCGTGGGATGGGTATTTTTAGTATGTTTACCTGATCTTCTACTCGAAAGTGCTCTTGGAGCACATCTGTTCTCCAGCAATGTTCCTCAAAATCAATGAGCTCAGCTACTGAAGTAGAATCTCCAAATGGTATCACTGGGGTCGTCACCTTGAAACCCTCTGCTGTTGGCACCCATTTGTCCAGCCATATGTCAATGCTGCTTCCATTCTTGACATACTTGCTTCGGTATTCTTTTTGCCTCGACCAGCCCCGTCCCGTTCTTGGCTCATTCTATTTAATTTCTTACAATATTTATTCATATATATTCTATTTGGACTCGTCTTCAACTAATAAGATTTGATCTTTCACTTAGTTAGACTCAGTTAACCATTATGTGATCACTATTTTCATTCATAAAGTGTTTTTTTCTTCATTCTATCGTAAAAAGTAAAATTTTGCGTATATTTTTTTTAAATAACATGTAAGAATAGGTCGAACCGGTCCACCCCGTACCCGCAGAGTGTTATCTGCCTCGACCCGCAATAACGCGTGTGATGGGATCCATGGATATTGAGGTACCCGCCCCGCCACGTTACTATCACTACCGCTGAGGCATACAACCATACAAGAGTCAAGACACAAGTAGAATGCCAAATTAAACCAACCAAACAGGGTATGAGTCGTACGACAGTGGAAATTGCAGCTACAATATAACAGCATAATTAACAAACCGTTAGAATCCATTGAGGAAGACGAACTAATGTGAGGATATGATTTGCGTGCATTCCAAAACTAGAAGAGATCGGAAGGAGGCAAACTCCATCGATCTTAACCCTCTCGTGATGGAGTATACGAAGGTTCGTTTTTGGGTCCGAAAGACACTAAACTAAACTAAACGATCTTCCACACAACAAACAATGAAAAGGGCATATACACTGAGAAGGGGAATTAATTTCCGCTCATGTCAACAGTATATAATCCCCATGCAATTCAACATTTCATTTCACACCAAAAAAAAAAAAAAAAAAAGAAGCAACAATATGAAGAAGATGGTAAGTACTACTACTGCTAGCATTGTTTTTCTGGTCGCAGTTGTCCTGCTGGCCAGTACTACGACTACCCGCCCCGCGGAAGCCGGGAAGAAAGTGAAGGTGCCGGTGGTGTGCAACTCACGAAACTTCAACAGCACCGACGAGCCTCAGGCCACGGCGGCGAGGGACGAGGTCCTGTGCCGCTTGGTAGGGGTGGCTAGCTCGCACCCGAACAAGAGGCGGTTCTGCACCTCCACCGACGTCGTCGACGGCAGTGGGTTCGCCGTCACCGGCCTGGCCACCTGCGCCCGGCGGTTCGAGGAGTGCGCCAGGTGTCTCAACAGGGCCAGGAACCTTCTGAACCAGCTGTGCAGGAGCGGCAGCGGAGGCCACATTAATTTGGTTGATCAGAATCCCAAATGTTCCGTCAGATATGAGAAGGAACAATTCTGCTAATTAAACCTTACAGTGAAAGCTATACTATATCTATATGTGCTCTTTCAATAAACTAGCTTATAACACGACCCGTTGGTCTAAGGTAGCTGAGTTGAATATTGAATTATTGGTATGAATGTAATAATGCTATTTTGCTAATGTATATCGTGAGGGCAACATCTCATTAGTCACTTGTCATTAGTTGGTAATAAAATAAGAAATAAGTTACGTGAATTTCTTTCGGTGTTTAGGATAGCAAAGAAGACTACAAAAATGAGACCTACTTCGAGTTAATTAAACTGAACATCTAGCCGTATTCTTTGTATCTACTAGACAGGCAAGGACAACAACAATGTAGTAAAAACGCGTCTTAAAAAGTACAGATGCACGTTTTTATGTTTCTGACTAGGAAAAACACTTCATTTTCTATACAAAAACGTATAATGTGTAAAAATGTACGAAAAAGCGGACAATAACGGTTAAAAATGCGCTTCTGCTCCGTTTTGTACGTTTTCAGTTGAACGAGTTTCAATCAATTTCACAACCTCTCTTCCAAAAATCCAGTAGTCATAACATCAATCCCGACGGTCAAACCACCTTAAAATGAGTTTAAAACCAGTTCTCAAGGTTTGAAGATGATCAAACGGTTGGTTTCTCCGTAATCCTCGCTGGAACCATCTGCCCAACTACAGGAGAACAGGGTCGCACCTTGTGTGACCAGCAACGTTTCTCAACGAACTAGATATTATAACGACAATCTCAACGGTCTAATCGGATCCCCATAAAGTACGGAACACATCATCTAAATTTGAGGACGATCCAACGATGGGGTTTACTGAAATCTCCTCTTGAGCTCACTACTTTGCTGCAAAACGAAAATTCTCTAGCTTCTCTATTCCTCTCGTCTTTTCTTCACAATTTCTAGCTCTAATTCCCCCTAAAATTTTTGGTTACTTCAAGATTTGATGTTGGTGATGATAAGGATATGAGGATTTGGAGAGGAAAGAAAGGACCGAAAAGGGGGAAGCAAAGGAGATGAATGAGGGTGCAGATTTGTGCAGATTCATTAGAAATCTCTCGCGTTTAATGAATGAAGAACCTTATAATAAAAGATGCCTTAGTAATCCTGTTTAATTTGATATCTATATTGAAACAAAATGACTGATAATGAGGTATAGTTGTTAATTTGTTATATTTTTAATGAATGAAGAAGTCTCATTATTTCCTTATTGAATTGTTGGTTTAGTTAATTGTACCTTTGCTCCATTATTAAAAGTTTTCAAATTACATTATCTGCATGAGTAGTGTCATTTTTAAATGAGACAAATATTTTGTTGAAGGTTTATAAGATTACACAAAAAAAATTACGCTTTTACGCTAAACTTTTACGTTTTACGTTTTATACTCTCCCCGCCTCATCTCCTTTGCATGCTGTTTCTCACCAGGAGCACGAGTCTGTCGTGTGTCCTCCTGTGCCTTCCATTTTGCAGGACCCACCTCCCATACCTTCGCCGCCACTCCCGTCCACCTTGATCCCAAAAGAAAAGATCAAGGAGGAGTGGCGACCGAAACTGCAAGTAGCTAAGCCTGCTGAAAAGGAAGCATGAGACCACTATGAGCTGGTCCCGGCTCCTGAGCATCTACCGCCTTGGCCATCCGAGTATTCACTCGCTTGCATCCTGCCGGATGGCCAGGTCGAGTTGAAGAGTGCTGGTGGTCACACCCGTCGTGTGCATGGCCACCATCTGAAGTTGTACCTCAAGAGCGATGTGGATCCGCTCTTGATGACACGTGTTCCTACACCTCTCTGAGCATCCTCCCTACTGCCGTCCAGCTAAAAGACGGTAAAGAAGCGCTTGTGGGGAGGCAACCCCACCAAGGTTTGTTTTCCTTTCGTTTGTTTTCGGTTTGTCCACTTGGAACTATGGTTTCTATCACCCAGTGTGTTTTGATGACTCTAGTCCTGCTGACTGGTCCGATTTCCAGTCCCCCGACAATCCATATTTCCGGTAACATCGTTTCCCCTTATCTTTCCCTCTGCTCCATTGAGGGCAATGTCGTGCTTAAGTGTGGGGGGGGGGGGTGTTTGTTGACTGTTAGATGAGTTTGTGTGCTTGGAGCCTAGTCCGCTGTCCAAATCTCAAGATTTGAGGGCTCCAATTACTGATGTTTGCATGATCATATTGGCACCGTGGGTTTAATTGGTGAATCGAATGGCTTTCGAATTGATGCATGACTCTGGATTGTGACTAATACAACCTATAATGATGACTGAGACATGCAGTAGAATTGTGTAGGAGTTCAGTTTTTCAACTATTTGCTTACCAACTATGACTTGGATTGATCACTTGCTCTTGAAAGTCGTTTATGCATCTAGTTCAGGGAATCAGAATGAGCGATAGAGCATATAGGTAGCCATGTGAGATTTGAGCATGCTCGTTTCTTTCTTGTGCGATAGATCCCTCTTCCATGATGTGTAGCACTCACGTTGTCACTAGCTAAGATGATGGAGGCATAGGAATAGCCCACAACTAAATTGACTGTCCTGGTGTGTCATACCCCTTAGTCAGCCCCTTTGAGCCGTGTAATTTCCTTTCTTTCGATCTATAATGTAAAATCACCCTTGTGCATCTATTAGAAGGTTCCACAGAGTGGTTTTTGCATGTTCTCTGCTGTTTCTTCTAAATATAATGTGAGGGTTGGAGATAATGCTTAAAAGTTGGGCAAGTGTTTGAAAATGTGAAAAGGTGGTGGTTCTCTCAAGAAATGAAAAAATGAAAAAAAAAACCAGAAAAAAATGAATGAAAGCAAAAGTGAGCCACTACCCAAAAATCTGAATCATGCTCATTAGGTAGTGTTTCTTAGCAGTCTGGCTTGGAAATACTAACATTATTGTGACCTCCTTCGCTCTTGTGCTCTAAGTAATTTGAGTAATGCAGAATAGCAGAAAGAAAGTTACTGGTTTGATTGGTTGTGATTGTGTTGGATTTGGAACTGTGGAACTTTGTGCTATGAATACTTCCACCACCTAAAAGGCATTTTCCCCATTTCCAAGACCCTAGCCAGTCATCTGAACCTGTGTCTAAGACCTCCGGATTAGTTAGTGGTGACACCCAATATGTGAACTCTAACATTTTGCCTATTCCACTGGTTTGCGCCAAAATGAAAATTGGTTGTCCTTTCTCATAAATAATCACATGAAATAATTATAAGAGCATTCACATCAAGCTATCATATTCAATTGCAAAATGACATGACAATTGAAATACATATCATATTCAATTGCAAGCTACCATTTCTTGCAATTCCATTTTGCAATTTCACTTAGGCATTCATGGATTTTTTTATGTATGAATAAAATAATAAACAAATAAATATTTTGTTTTATTAATAAAAAAATAAATGGCCACATATGCAATTAAAAGTTAATTGCATTGATATAGGTAAATGCAAGTAATGTGAATTGAATTGCAAAATTTTTGATGTGGCAACAAAGAGCACAAATGCAATTGGTTTTACAATTGCATTGATGTGGATGCACGCTTTAACAAGCACACGAAGTTAACATTCTAGAGTCACGGGAATTCATCTCAGTACGGGAGTTCACCTGTGGTCAAATTACTGTGATCAACTATGTGTTTTCTTGTAGTGATATTTTGAAACAATTTTACGTGGATTTCTTCAGTAGAAACTCTTTTCATGAACTTTAGATACGTTGCTTGACGATTTCACGTAGAGGATCTCTTTGATGGTGAGAACCACCCCAAATTATTGTGAAATTACTAATTGAATAACAAAGCACGAAACATAAATTCGGTTCCAATCTTCAATAACATAAAACTAACGAGGAAGTACATATTTATGAATTATTTTCCTTCCCTTTTTGGTTCCGCACTCTTTTTCCTTTCATACCCAAAATATGTAACCTTCTTCTAATAGGAAACTAGCAACCATTCCTAAAAAAATTACTACAAAACATCCATACCTAGGGTGCGGATCAGGTCAGTAACTCTATGGTCAGTAATCATGAGTAACCTGTCCACATCAGCATGACATCAATAGCCTCTCTCTCCTGGAAAGTCTTTTATCTTTTCCCCTTTAATTTTTAATGAACAATTTCTCTCGTTTTAAGTCAAAATTTAATTTTTTTTTTGCACAGATAAATCAGATTAAATATGCTTTTCAAAATGATATCCACTTTGATATATTTTTAGTACAAAAGAAATTGAATAATTTTTTACCAGTCATTACCATATAGTATGCTCCAATTTAATACCATATGGTAAGAAAGCGTACCATGATGGTATGAACATACCAATATGGTAAGAAGGTTGAATACATGATAGTATGAGTATATTAACTTGTCATTTACGACTTTCATCATTGTTTACTACAAGTTACCAATCACATACCATAGTGGTAAAGTATGGTAATTTTTGATTCAGTATTTTTTTCACCCAGAAATTTATAGATCCAATAGATCATAATGAACTCGTTCCTTCTGAGCAAACGTTTTCAAAAACGACTTAAAAACGAAGAAGTTACCATATGGTATGTAGTTGGTAAAAAAAAATTCTCGAAATATATTGAAAATTGCTTTCATTTTGTAGAGCACAACGAACTCGTTCCATCTGTGCAAAAAAAAAATTGAAATCCGAGTTAGAACGAAGAAGATAAGAGCCAATTAAGAAAATTAGGGAAAATAAAATGTCTTTAATTGACAACCCTTAGATCTGAATTTTCTGGACTCACTTAAATCTAAAGGTCCATATTAATTACTAATAGGTTAGTAACCATTGGTTACTGACCCTATCCTAAGCCTCATACCTACTAAAACAAAAACTAATTACTAAAATAGAAAAGGTAAGCAACCCCAGAATTTTCCTACTTATTACAATAGTTTGATTCTTGTAACAATCATCACCCTGAATCGCAACCGCACTCTCAAGATTGGTCATATGGACGATGAATTGACCTTCCTACTTTTTTTTTACAAAAGATAAGCGTGTATATATATATATATATATTGATTGAAAAAAGGAGATCATTAGATCCTGAAATTCAACCAGACCACAAAATCAAACATAAAGGACCTTCTCAACCAGACACACTATCGGGTACAACGAAAGGGCCTTCCGAACCACCGAATGAGTTACCCTATACTACGCCGACCAACGAATCGCACCCTGAAGTCTATATGTTCCGCCAGACAACTAAGGACCTCGTGAAAAATGGCACCAGCAAGGTTGTCCATGTCTTGAGCTTGGTTAAGCCTATCAATAACCACTAAATTGACCTTCCTTCTTATTGTTGCATTCCACTATCACAAGTCTCACATTTTTATTCGCTCATTATTGACACACTTGCTGTGTTATATAGATGTTCCTTGTTTTGTTGAAAGCTTTTCAATTGGCGACCGCCTCCAAAAAGGAAGAAAGTCTTCTGTCTTTCAGGTTCTCATTATACGCTGAAGACTGAAGTCCAAACCGGTCAAATACAGCGTGACCCACTTACAGATTAATATTTAAAATAATAATTAATTGTAATTTGCCGTTTCAATTCCTTCCTAGCCATATAATTACCCCCACTTGGTATTTACCTATTTAGTAATCCCCTCCCTGCCCGTAGGTTTTGATTATGCGCTAATAGATATCAATCTCTCCATTAACTTAACTAAAACAAAGATTTGTGACATAACCATGAACCATCCATCCACTGATCCAAAAAGCAATCTTTGTAGGCCACCAGAACTACTTTAATTAGCCCAGTGGTATATCCTCCAAACAACCAGCCCAGAGCAAAACAACACACACAAAGAAACAGAGGAAGATCTTTCTTAGGAAACAAATGGAAACTACAACATGCACCTATAAATATCATACTTCATAAGCTCTCTCCAACCAAACTCAGCTCATAACAAACCAACTGAAAACCCAACCTTTACTTCCAATCTTTTTCTTTCAGACAATCTTTCTATCAACATCCCAAAAAAAGCCATATACGATGAGTGTGGAAGTTCTAGACGGCAACACCATCGTCAACTTTGTCGGCGACGAGGAGGCATTCACGGTCTCGGTTCACGAGCTATTCGTGAACCTCGACAGTGATCACGATGGACAACTTTCGTATTCGGAGATGCTTAAGGAATTGCAGAGTTTGAGGGTCTTCGAGACCCATTTTGGCATCGACGAGAGTATGAGCCCCAGCGAGCTGGCTAGTGCGTACGAGTCTCTGTTCACGAAGTTCGACCATGACTCGAATGGGACGGTGGATCTCGAGGAGTTCAAGGCCGAGACGAGGCAGATGATGTTCGCAATGGCGAGCGGGATGGGGTTCTTGCCGGTTCAGATGGTGCTTGAAGAGGACAGCCACTTGAAGAAAGCGGTGGAGTGGGAGACTGCTATGCTTGCTGCTTAATTAAGATCGACGGATCACTTGCAAAACCAATCTTCAAGTTTAAGCCCCGTAGCTTGAGTTTGTTAATTTATGCAACAGTTTTCGTTTCTTTGGTTTTGGTATTACGGAGGATTTGGGTTAATAAGACACAACGCTATATGTGAATTTTGTTTGCTACGTATGGTATGGTTTGGCCAGAGTTTCGTCAAATTGGTATGCGACTGGATAGAAAATATAGGGAAAACAATATATTTCTAATGCTATGCACTTGTCTCTTTATTCTTAACTAGAACGGAAGTCCGCGCTACGCGGCGGGAAGGTGAATTAAGTAATTTAAAACTATATTTTGTGAGGAAGCAAAACAACAATGCAATTATTGAGAGTCTATATTAGAACAATGTGAAAAGCATAGATTAAAAAACTGGGCAAAGGCTTTGATGTTTCAAAGGGGTGGAAAAGGCACACATATGAACCGCACAACACTAATAAAATTAATCATAACTAATAAAAAATCCCCACTAATGGTGATTATATATCAATGGTTCGATCTAAGCTTGTAAAGGTTAAGAAAAAAGTAGTATTGTCGGGAAGGAATTCCAATCGAAGTCTCCCAAGGCAGCATCGCCCACCCGATTTACTCTAAGACACCACTGCATAAAAGATTAAATGACAAATCATAATCATCAGTGTGAATAAAAAAATTCAATATCAATCAACTTCCTCAAAGGGCAACTGAAACTACAATAATAAACTCGAGAATAAGCTAGCCTGACAATCTAACAATTTTATACATGCACAAAGAAAAAATACTCATATAACCTTCAGTAGATACAACTTTCAAAAGGCAACTACATTTTTGCAGTATACATAAAGAAAGAATCGGCCATACACCTTAAGGAAACTCAAAGTAGTCTCAAAGTGGATATTCCATGTCGAGAAAAGCCCATATAAAGAGTTCTTTCAAGTGTAGAAATTAACATACCATTTGGTGAGGGCACAATGTACAATAGCTAAAAATTCATTTCGTTATAAGCAGCACAGTAAAGACAACCAAGCATGGATGAGGCTTAGTTTGAGGCATAATATCCCGGCGATAACTAAGAATCACAAGAAGGTAAGATGAAATATTGAGCGAGTGACCTTGCTCATTACTAAGAAAAACAATGAGCAGTAATTCATGACACAACATAAGGCCCACTCCATGACGCAGTTGGGGTTTAAAATATTTTAGGACTTAAAATTGAACACCAATGCCATGAGAGAACAACTTTGCAAACCTTACTCACACCTCCTGGCTCCTGCATATTGTTCTCACCAAAGCATTTTCGGGTCTAAGAATTAAAACGGTAAATGATAGGCAATTAAAACTATAAATTAGAGACATGGAAGGCAATTAAAGCATTAAGTGGCAAAGCAATCGACTAAAACGAACACGAACTTTCATGTTATGAACCATGTGCGTCCTCCACTATCCATCTTCCGGATGCAAAAGAACAAAATCAATAGAGGGATGCAAAAGAACATAAATAATTTCTCTTTCGTCCCCATGGCATAACCACAAGTTACACCATTCAAACTAAACAAAACTTTAGTAATTGCAAATTGTTCCTCAAAATGCATCCTCCCAAACTTTCAAATTAATTGTGCAAGGCACATTCTGTAAGCAAAACTAATCAGGGTCATCTTAGTGTAAGCAACTTTTGCAACGATGAATCCCAACAGGGTCCAGTCTAACAGTACAAAAATCAGTAGATAAGAGCTTGTTAAAATGATCGGAAGAGAGACAAAGAGAAAGAGGAGCTCACCATTATTGGCGGTTTGGTTTGACTATCACTTACGATGAGTCTATCAAGAATTGAACCACCTCAACTGCAACCCTGTCCCAAATATAACACATAAGAACTCTGAAAACCGAGTGCAAAGAGCTTGGTAATCTATATTACAATTCATATCGTACTACTTATCGTTTAACCATAGATTGTAGTGTTCAGCACTGGTCTGATGATGTCGATGACTATTGCGGTATAATCCACTCTTTTACCATCCAACGACTGCATATAATCCTTTGCATTCACCCAAAGAAGTAAAGTACTATGATTTGTTGGCACTAATCAAATGGAACATATAAGATTGGATTAAAAAGTTGGTTCACTAAAACAACGAAAGTACCAGAGGAAAAGATGTAATGTTTAGGGTCGTGAGTTGTTCATTGCAACCGTAAATCAGCCTAAATAGATTGAACACACATAACCGTAGATCAACCTATAAGTGAATTCATCGAGCTGAGTTCAAAAAAATCACAAATTCATCTCATATGAAATTAAGTCAGATTACTTGGGAGACAACCCAAGAAGAAAAGGCAGTGAAAGGAACATCAGTTGATGGAGAACAGAACATAAGTAATTGATCTCTCTAATACACGCTGATAATTGCTGTAACACCCTACCCTATACGTATTACCTAATCATATTGTTCATACAATTGCAGCGAAAATAATCTCGGGTGTTACATTAATTATCAAAATTTACCAAAATAAAATTTCGACATGAATTACTCGCATAATGGGCTAACACTTCTTCCATCTAATCCTGCAAAATAACTCATCACAAACATATATACTCACAACCATATGCATTGGCTTTTCTTAGCCATAGTCACACTTTTCATATTCCACAACTACATACCATACTTATACATACTATAATCGTCACAACTTACATAGTTACACAACATATACACTTATCAACAACTTTCCACACCTGTTGGTATCTCACACTACATCAGAAGCTAGTATGCACATGAAAAACGTTCTCAAAACATTTTTACAAAAAGGTGTAGATCACTGGCCAAAATCCCGAGTAGTAGTCCAAGCACAGAGTAGTTGAAGACCATACCTCATCTTGCCTTCAACTCTTGCTCAGCTCCCACCTATACACCTATCTACTGCTGCTGTTGATGATCTGCTTACACATGGCATAAGCAGAGAAAGAGGATAAAGAGGGTCAGCTCATAGCTGAGTGAGATAATCATAGCATCGTGAGTTCATAACAGAGCATACTCCTACCATACATCTAGCAAACAAGCCAAAGCACTAGGATCAGATCTCAGCCCTCCAACATCCCAATAGGCAAAAGACTCAACCACCTTGACTTATGCATATGCATCTTATCATGTTTTACTTATAGGCGCCTGGCTACTCCCATGCTAATAACTCTCCCAGGAAACATACCCCACATCCCGGCGGATGTAGTCTTACATACCCCAACATCCCGTCAGATGTGGGCATACATACCCCACACCACTATGGGTGTAGTCATACCCCGACACCGCTCTGGGTGTGGTCATATCTCTTAAGAATTCTTCAGTCACCACCACATGAGAGGTGTGACTATCATACATATCATAATAGAGTAATAGCATAGGGAGCCCTAATTACTATGTAGTTGACCGTGAGACCACAACACTTATATTTGATATCCATATGCATGATTCATATCTCATCTTGCTTAATCATAATTCATTACTTACACATGTACTTGACCTGACCATAATTGGCTCAACATAGGTAAATCAGGAGTCGTATAGTTGCACTTCCTCGGGATAAACCCTCGTGCAAGTCATCCTCCTTAAACATCATAATATCACCCTGGGAAGTTTATTTCCCCCACTTGTGAATCCAAAAACAACCACAATATCACATCATGTCAAAACACCTGAATGAACAGCCATGAAGTCATATCAACGGTTAAGCCACAAATGGCAACATGTATGCAATCATCAGCATAGACAATGTCCATATCGATTAGGGCAAGTCAATAATATCATACAACAGTCCAGGGTTCAATATATAGCACAAAAGCTCATACACCCCTAATCATGCCATTCTAGTTCACCTAGATCAATTCTAAGCATCAATATAATTATCGTGATACGACAAACCCGGTATGCCGTGCTAATCCCTCACCAGTTCTGGTCGTTCAAACACCGGTTTAACCTTCCCGTACTAAAACGTCAATTTCACAAACGAACTCCGAATAAAAATCCGAGACCGTCCTAATATCCCCTGCAGTATCCCCGTCAATATTAGTCCTAGGCTCCGGGTCAAATTCTTGATAAAAACACATCAAACCCTGGCCGGAGCTAAATTCAGCGGTTTGGACCCCGGCCTAAATAATTGCCGAAATTAAGGGATTAGAACTAGAGGATTGATTACCTCGCTGCAAGAAGCTCGTATATGAAATTTGGGCTCAATCTGGCTTCCAGATATTCCGAAACCCTAATCTGGCTTATTGGGAATTCAAGAAATTCCTGAACCAAAAACTCGTTTTAAAACTCTAAATTGATAAATCATGATGTATAGATGAATTAGGCATTACTTAGGGGATTTTTGGATCACTAGGGCTCAAGAATTTTAGCTTTGGAATTTCTCCCCGAGCTCCCCTGTTCGCTCTGCTCGGCTCGCTGTGCTCTCGGTTTCCTCTCGGTGGGGAAATGGAAAAAAGGTGATGATGATGAGAATTAAATGGAAGGGTGGGGGAAATTAAATGGAGCGGATATATATATGTTAATACGTATACTTATCTGATCGATCGATAATCCAATTTTCGCCGAAATACTGCCAAAATGCTCGATTTTAAATCACGAACTTTCTAGCGATCGAAATATGGGTTTAGCTGAAATGGGAGGGTACAATTCTCCCCTCCTTAAAAGATTTCGTCCCCAAAATCTAACCTTGAGTTGTACCCTTAGTCCGCTTACTTACCCTTGACATGGTCTATCGTAGATAAACCATTACCTAACTCTCAGGTTAGGCGATTCATAACATAGAAAGTAACACATAACACCTCAAATCCCATGTTTAGGTTTCAAAAACCTATACTGGGCTATCACAACAAAAGCACATCAGCAAGTTCAAAACATAACTTACTAAGCAAGATTGTTAACCTGCAAAGTAGGTTGCTACTAACTCAGGGTACTTCTCTCGCATACTTGCTTCAGTCTCCCAGGTAGCACTCTCACTATCTTGATTCCTCCACACAACCTTCAACATTGGAATTTCCTTTCTACGAAGAGTTTTAACCTGATGGTCAACAATCTGCACTGGAACTTCTTCAAATGTTAAATCTGTACCCAACTTGATCTCTTCTGGTTGTATAACATGGGAAGGATCCACTTTGTACCTCTTTAGCATACTAACATGAAATACATTGTGGATTTGAGATAGTTCTGGAGGCAATGCCAACTTATAAGCCACTGGTCCAATCTTCTCTGTGATTTCATATGGTCCAATATATCGAGGTGCAAGCTTTCCTTTCTTACCAAATCTCATCACCCCTTTCCATGGTGACACTTTGAGAAATACTTTCTCACCCACTTCGAAATTAACTTCACGCCTATTCGTGTCAACATAAACTTTCTGTCGATCTTGAGCCACCCTCAAACGCTCCCTGATTTCCTTGACCTTGTCAACTGTGATCTGAACTATCTCTGGCCCTGAGATTTGCCTTGCTCCTTCTACATCCCAACATAATGGTGTTCTACATTTTCTTCCATAAAGTGCTTCATATGGTGGAACACCCAAACTACTATGGTACTGATTGTTGTAAGCAAACTCAATTAAGGGCAAATGGTCAATCCATGATTCCTCCCATTGCATCACACATGATCGAAGTAACTCCTCTAAGGTAAGGATGGTTCGTTCACTCTGCCCATCTGTTTGAGGATGATAAGCTGAAGTAAAATGCAGTTTAGTTCCCAAGGCATCATGTAAACTTTGCCAAAACCGAGAGGTGAAGCTCGGGTCTCGATCAGAGACAATAGAAATTGGCACACCATGCAATCTGACGATCTACTTAATATATAGTTGAGACAAAGTCTCCAGTGATGGTTTCCATCTAATGGGTAAAAAGTGAGCCGATTTGGTCAGTCGGTCCACAATAACCCATACTGCATCTTTTCCCCTTGATGATGGGAGACCATATACAAAATCCATTGTGATTCTTTCCCACTTCCATTCTGGAATTGGAAGTGGTTGCAGTTTCCCTACAGGAGCTTGATGTTCTGCCTTAACTTTCTGACATACCAGACATGTGAAAACATGTTCAGCCGCTTCCTTTTTCATCCCACGCCACCAAAAATATGGTTTGATCGTGTGATACATTTTAGTTGCTCCTGGGTGCATAGCATAAGCAGAAGAATGAGCTTCATCTAGGATCTCTTTCCTCAAGTTATCAACATTAGGAACACATGCCCTTCCATTAATCTTCAACATGCCATCTACCATTTCAAATGGGCTTTCTTTTCCTTCTTCAATGTCTTGAATTATTTTTGCCAACTCTGGGTCCTCTTTCTGCTTCTCACAAATTTTGTCATGCAACAAAGGTCGAATATTCAACCGAGCTAGTAACCCTGTCACACCATCTACTTGCAAATCAACATTCATTGCCCTCAAATCAACCAGATCCGTTATATTCTTCTTGCCTTTTCTGCTCAGAGCATCAGCAACTACATTAGCTTTACCTGGATGGTAATCAATGGTACAATCATAATCTTTCAACAACTCTATCCATCTCCTCTGGCGACTATTTAAATCCTTCTGATCCATAATATACTTTAGGCTTTTATGATCAGTGAGGATTTTAAAAGTCTCACCATACAAATAATGTCGCCAAATCTTGAGAGCAAATACCACAGCTGCCAACTCCAAATCATGAGTGGGATAATTTACTTCATGAGGACGCAATTGCCTAGAGGCATATGCGATAACTCTTCCATCTTGCATTAACACACAACCCAGTCCTTTATATGAGGCATCACTATACACCACAAACTCTCCATGGTTTGAAGGTAAAGCCAATACTGGTGCTGTGGTCAATTTCTTCTTCAGTTCATCAAAACTCTTTTGACATGATTCATCCCAAACATACTTGGTATTATTCCTCAACAGTTTAGTCAATGGTGCAGCAATTTTAGAAAATCCTTCAACAAACCGCCGATAGTAACCCGCCATGCCAAGAAAACTTCTCAACTCCGACACATCTTTTGGTGGAGCCCAACTCACCACTGCTTCCACCTTTTTCGGATCCACCTCGACACCTCTTCCAGAAATTACATGTCCCAGAAATATTACCTCCTTAAGCCAAAACTCACATTTTGAGAATTTTGCATATAATTGTTTCTCTCTTAGAATTTGCAACACAATTCTAAGGTGAGTTTTGTGCTCCTCCTCGCTTTTAGAATAGATGAGAATATCATCTATGAACACAATCACAAACTTATCAAGATATTCATGGAAAACTCTGTTCATAAGAGCCATAAATACCGCTGGTGCATTAGTGACTCCAAAAGGCATTACCAGGAACTCATAATGCCCATATCTTGTTCTAAAAGCTGTCTTTGAAGTTGCTCCATCTGCCACTTTCAATTGATGGTATCCAGACCTCAAATCAATCTTAGAAAAGACAGATGCACCCTGCAATTGATCAAACAAATCATCTATTCTTGAAAGGGGATAACGATTCTTCACTGTCGCCTTATTCAACCTCCTGTAGTCAATGCACATTCTCATGGAGCCTTCTTTCTTCTTGACAAACAAAACCGGTGCACCCCAAGGTGAGATGCTAGGTTGAATAAACCCCTTGTCTAACAATTCTTGCAATTGTTCTTTAAGCTCCTTCAGCTCAATTGGTGCCATTCTATATGGTGCCATTGAAATTGGTGTTGTGCCAGGTACCAATTCAATATCAAACTCTACTTCCCTTTCTGGTGGAAGGCCGGGAAGTTCTTCGGGTAATACATCATGAAACTCCCTTACCACCTCTACATCCTCAACCTTCTTATCATTTACAACAGTAACTTGAGCAAGAAAGGCTTCACAACCTTCCTTCACTAATCGAAAAGCTTCCAAGGCAGAAAGAAAACCATGAGTCTCCTTTTTCTTAATGCCTCGGAATACAACAGGACCTTTATCTGGTGTGTTGAATAATACTTCTTTCTTTTGACAATCCACAACAGCTCCATGTGTTGCCAGAAAGTCCATTCCAAGGATGACATCAAATTCATCAAAAGGTAGCAGAATTAAATCTGCTGCTAGGAAAGCTCCTTCCACACAAATGAAGGAACTTCTAATAACTGAGTCTACCTTCAAGGTATCTCCCACAGGTGTTTTAACACATAAGGTATAACCTAGCTTATCTGGGACTAAGCGTAGCATATGTGCAAACGTATATGACATGAATGAGTGAGAGGAACCAGTATCGATCAAAGCATATAATTGCTTGCCAAGGATAGAAAGCATACCAGTCACAACTTCTGGTGCTACTTATGCCTCACCTCGAGTCATTGCATAAACCCTCGGTGCTCCCTGTGCTCTGGTACCCTGCGTACCACTTCCTGATGGTTGATTTCGACCACCACCTCTACCACCCTGTGAACCACCACGACCACTCTAAAATCCACTACGGCCTCCCTGGTAACCACCCCTGAATGGGGCTCTACTAATTTGCACTGAAGGCTCGGACTGTGTAGCTCTTACTTCTCTCGAATGCGGACAGTCCCTCATGATGTGCCCAGGTTGGCCACAGTGAAAGCATACACCAGAAAATCCCCTACACTTTCCAAGATGCCTCTTCTGACAAACTTGACAAAATGGAAATTGTGTGGCTGAGGAAATTGGTGCCCTGTATGATGTTCCCGACATAGATTGACTTGGTGTTCTCCCAAAACTGCTGGGACCTCTCCTGGGTGGGTAACGAGGTCCAACATAATTTACTCCAAACTTCCTCTTCTTCTCCTCTTCTTTGGCCTTGTGTTCCTCTCGGCTCTCAACTTCATAGGCTTCATACTTAAGTGCTGCCTCCTTGATTGTGGCCATGCTCTCTTCATCAACCCTGTGGATCTTTTCTTTCAATCCTATGCGCAGACCATGCAAGTATCTCATCTTATTCTTATGCTCAGTATCCGCCAACCCATCTTCAAAGTAGAGTAGTCGAACAAACTTGATGGTGTACTCAGTAACTGTCATATTCTCCTGCTTAAGGTTGGCGAATTCATTGTTCTTTGCCCTGATAAAAGTTTTGGGTAGAAACTCTGTTTTAAAGGCCTTCAGGAACTCATCCCAGGTGAACTGAACTCGTTCACCATTAACTCTAGAGACTGAGGACCACCAGCTCCTCGCATACCCCTTTAGGAGAAAAACAACATATTGCACTTTTTCCTCTTGGGTTGCATAAAGATACTCAAACACATCTTCCATCTCTCTCAACCACTCTACTACAACATCTGGGCTAACATCTCCCTTGAAGTCCCTACCACCCAAACTATTCATCTTTGCATAGTCTAATACTGGCGGCCTTGCATCAACCGCCCCCACTCCTCTCGACTGGTCAGTAGGAACATTATGACAACTTCCGTGCGAGCTACAAGAAAATATTGGCCTTAGATTGATCCACACAAAATTCATTCTTCACCAAATCTCTCAATTGGTTAAAACAAAAAATTTCCCAAAATAATTACTTGAAAACAATAAGTTCAAAACTCAATTTTGAAAACCATTATGCAATTAATTTCATCCAATATACCAATACACATAATCATGTCAAACTCAATTCCCAGTTTAAGTCATTATGGGGTACTCCCCTCCTTAGGAATGTTTAACCTCCCATAGGGTATAGTACGCCATAACAGAAAAAAGAGGGAACCGGGCTCTGATACCAAACTGTAACACCCTACCCTATACGTATTACCTAATCATATTGTTCATACAATTGCAGCGGAAATAATCTCGGGTGTTACATTAATTATCAAAATTTACCAAAATAAAATTTCAACATGAATTACTCGCGTAATGGGCTAACAGTTCTTCCATCTAATCCTGCAAAATAACTCATCACAAACATATATACTCACAACCATATGCATTGGCTTTTCTTAGCCATAGTCACACTTTTCATATTCCACAACTGCATACCATACTTATACATACTATAATCGTCACAACTTACACAGTTACACAACATATACACATATCAACAACTTTCCACACCTGTGGGTATCTCACACTGCATCAGAAGCTAGTATGCACATGAAAAACGTTCTCAAAACATTTTTACAAAAAGATGTGGATCACTGGCCAAAATCCCGAGTAGTAGTCCAAGCACAGAGTAGTTGAAGACCATACCTCATCTTGCCTTCAACTCTGGCTCAGCTCCCACCTATACACCTATCTACTGCTGCTGTTGATGATCTGCTTACACATGGCATAAGCAGAGAAAGAGGATAAAGAGGGTCAGCTCATAGCTGAGTGAGATAATCATAGCATCGTGAGTTCATAACAGAGCATACCCCTACCATACATCTAGCAAACAAGCCAAAGCACTAGGATCAGATCTCAGCCCTCCGACATCCCAATAGGCAAAAGACTCAACCACCTTGACTTATGCATATGCATCTTATCATGTTTTACTTATAGGCGCCTGGCTACTCCCATGCTAATAACTCTCCCAGGAAACATACCCCACATCCCGTCGGATATAGTCATACATACCCCAACATCCCGTCGGATGTGGCCATACATACCCCACACCACTATGGGTGTAGTCATACCCCGACACCGCTCTGGGTGTGGTCATATCTCTTAAGAATTCTTCAGTCACCACCACATGAGAGGTGTGTCTATCATACATATCATAATAGAGTAGTAGCATAGGGAGCCCTAATTACTATGTAGTTGACCGTGAGACCACAACACTCATATTTGGTATCCTTATACATGATTCATATCTCATCTTGCTTAATCATAATTCATTACTTACACATGTACTTGACCTGACCATAATTGGCTCAACATAGGTAAATCAGGAGTCGTATAGTTGCACTTCCTCGGGATAAACCCTCGTGCAAGTCATCCTCCTTAAACATCATAATATCACCCTGGGAAGTTTATTTCCCCCACTTGTGAATCCAAAAACAACCACAATATCACATCATGTCAAAACACCTGAGCGAACAGCCATGAAGTCATATCAACGGTTAAGCCACAAATGGCAACATGTATGCAATCATCAGCATAGACAAGGTCCATATCGATTTGGGCAAGTCAATAAAATTATACAATAGTCCAGGGTTCAACATATAGCACAAAAGCTCATACACCCCTAATCATGCCATTCTAGTTCACCTAGATCAATTCTAAGCATCAATATAATTATCGTGATACGACAAACCCGGTATGCCGTGCAAATCCCTCACCAGTTCTGGTCGTTCAAACACCGGTTTAACCTTCCCGTACTAAAACGTCAATTTCACGAACGAACCCCGAATAAAAATCCGAGACCGGCCTAATATCCCCTGCAGTATCCCCGTCAATATTAGTTCTAGGCTCCGGGTCAAATTCTTGATAAAAACACATCAAACCCTGGCCGGAGCTAAATTCAGCGGTTTGGACCCCGGCCTAAATAATTGCCAAAATTTAGGGATTAGAACTAGAGGATTATTTACCTCGCTGCAGGAAGCTCGTATATGAAATTTGGGCTCAATCCGGCTTCCGGATACTCTGAAACCCTAATCTGGGTTATCGGGAATTCAAGAAATTCCTGAACCAAAAACTCGTTTTAAAACTCTAAATTGATAAATCACGATGTATAGATGAATTAGGCATTAGCTCAAGAATTTGAGCTTTGGAATTTCTCCCCGAGCTCCCCTGTTCGCTCTGCTCGGCACGCTGTGCTCTCGGTTTCCTCTCGGTGGGGAAATGGAAAAAAGGCGATGATGATGAGAACTATATGGAAGGATGGGGGAAATTAAATGGACCATATATATATAACTTATCTGATCGATCGATAATCCGATTTTTGTCGAAATACTAACAAAATGCTCGATTTGAAATCGCGAACTTTCTAGCGATCGAAATATGGGTTTAGCCGAAATGGAATGTTACAATTGCAGGTACCACAGACCAAACCTCGAATATAAACTTGGAGAAAGTACAGAAGCAAGACAAATCTAACATTAATAAAAGGGTGCGACTTATCATCGATCCTGGATTAATTGATGCATTCATATCCCTTCAGTCCCGTGTTGTTTTCATGCTATTTTACTGGTGCAAAGAAAGTTAGCGGAGCACTAGGAAATCTCATTCTCAAAACAAAAAAAAATTTAAATAGAAAGGAATTACCCAATCCCCCGATTCATCCAACTCTCTCCATCCTTTTATTCCATCTTGCGGCTAAAGCTGGCAAGGAAATCCTCGATCTACGGCTTCTCCATGTTGCTCGCTGTGAACTCAATTAACTGTAACCCGAGAATGGTCCAAGAGGAAGAGCTGTTGTGGGAGGTGGAAGGAAAGAGAAAAGGAGTGGAAATTATAGAGCTCTTCTGAAATACATATATCTTAATTTCTCCACCTGCAACATCATAAACTCAGTATAAACATTTCTCTTCCTTTGAGAAAAATGATGCACTACTATTTTCATAGAGTAAACACAGCCCCAACAATGCATTGAAGACAAAGCAAAGTATGTGAGAAACATGAAAAAGAAGAAAACGAATATATGATAATTTTTGTTTATAAATAGATAAATATTTATTGTGAAAGTGAAGCAGGAAAAAAGCAGTGCAGGGGAAGTGAGGAAAAGGGGGAAACAGTACCTAAAGTAATAAGCAACGTTGGCCATTGTAACTCAAGCATACACAGAAGCATACAGTTCCTTTTCTTATATGAAATAATGGACAAATAAATTTAGTTCACTAAGCCTTACTATGATTGCAGTCGACATCAAACTATGGTTTCAGTTAAAGTTAGAGTGAACTGAATATAATTTGGGAAAACATATGTATATTCTCTTAAGTTACACAGGAAGCATAAGTGGCGGTGGCCTGGTGGGATGTTCAACAAAGGGTTGCATATATTAAGAAAGAAATAAGCAACTCGACAAATCCATACCCTTGTAAAGAATTCAAGTATGGAGTTTAACTCTAACCACAATTGACTTGACGATGGAGGGGATTGGAAGGTGTAACTCAATTTTCTTTCTTTCTCTAAGGCCTATCATGAAAGCAACCTGAGTGTGTACAGAAAGAAAGCAACTTATGACATTACCTACAATTCCTCTTCTATAACTACCACATTCAACTGATAGTTTTAAAAAGCTTAAAATAAATTACACTTTGGTGTGACTCGTCCTTAACTCAATCATAATGAGGAACAATTATTAGGTAAATAAACAGATCATTGATAATGAAAGCTTTTAGCTGCATAGCTTAGCAGTACAACAATGTAGAGTAATAAAATAACATAACATAGCAAAATCTCATTCCAATGAAAACTGAGTGCTGAAGGAGAGTTTGTGCCTGGTGGCATGTTGATCCCATATCATGATATCTATCATATCTCCTTTGGAAAGGGAAAAAAGATGACCAAGACATAATTGACACGCTATGACACAACACCTAACAATGGCCAAGTGTAACCAATGAAAGGGACTGCAGTATAGTGGCACAAGTAATAAATATCGAATCCACGGGTCTCTAGAGTTACTACTACTCAGCTTCAGTTCATTATCTAGCAAACTAGATTAAGGATTGATTTACTAAACTACTCTACTAACTACTCTACTAATTACAAGTTGAGAACTCACTTAGGAATGATTCCCCCTAGCTCCTCAATTAGGTCCAATTTGCAATTACCTTTGGTTGATCTACTGTTGATTAAACTGCTAAAGATCCTAAATTAGCTTGGAATCTCTTAAGCTGACCAAGCCCTCTTAGACAGATTACCCGGCAAGCGACTAGCCTTCACCGGGATAGACTGCTAAGGCGATTCACACAGATCTCCACTACTGGAATGAATTCCAGTACAAAGCAGTGAATTGATTGACTCTCGCACAACCAATTCACCACTATCAATCAAGGAAGCTCTCTTAACCTAATCAGATTCTATCTATCATAGGTTAAAGCAGAAATCAAGAGAAGATGATCAGGCTTCAATTTACTCTATAAATCATGCCTCAGTCGATTATAATCAAACAATATAGCATCCAAAACTTCATACAAGAAAGATCCTAACACATGGAACTAGGGTTCATCAAACCCTAAGTGAAGGGAAGTTACTCCATAGAGAAGAGAGAGACTGCAGAAATCTGATAATGACCTTCAATCTCCATCTCCAAGCTTGATTCCCGAGCTCCAATGGCGAAAAAAATCCTCCAAAAATAGCTCCAAGAATGTTCCCAAGTCGCTCTCTCTCTCTAGGGTTCGTCCCTTGGGTGTTTGGGAACCAAAACCTAGCTCCCCTCTCCTTTGGCTCGAAATTGGCTTAAAACCAGAAATTCCCGACTCACATGGCCAGGCCACACGGCCGTGTGACTCTCCCAGGTTGCCCGTGTGAGTTTGCAAAATGCATCGTTTCGTTAAGTGACTTCAGGCCTTCCTACACGGCCACGACCCACACAGCCGTGTGGACTTCCAGGGTGCCCGTGTGAGTTCCCTGGAATTTCCACACGGCCACAAGGGGTCCCCTACACGGCCGTGTGGCTTTTAGGCATGCCCGTGTGGCTTCTCAGCTTCTCGCCAAACGTCCAAACTTCGTCCAATCGACCCCGACCTCGTTCCCAAACCTTCATTCACGTACCAGGACCTGAAATATCACAAACAAGCACAACCTAGCGTGAAATCGGCCTAAAACACGAGAATCAACATCTCAAACGGCTCAAGAATACGGGTAAAAACATGTGCAATTAACGGTCTATCAATAATGCAGACACAAAATGCAGAGCGTCAACGTTAACAAACCCAAGTATTCGAGAACCAAAACAAATGTGACTTCTACATTGATCAATATAGGGGGCTGGTATAATCATTGCGACTTCTGGTCACTAACGAATAAACTAAAATGTTACTGCAAGTCATATAGACAGGAAGCATACCACTCAGGCATGATTTGGTGGCGTCATTATATATCTCTTCCCGCAGATACCATGAAGACTGCAATTGATCCAAAAACACAACATGTTGCAGCTGCAACACACGAGCAAACACTAGAAAATATGAGATAAGCAGGGACATAAAGAGAGTTGAAAGTAAACAACATCCCAAAATACAAACAGACAGGGAAAACACAACAACTGAGAGTGCTTAAAGAGAGGAAGAACATATACTGAAAGAAGATCATGCCTCTTGTTCCAACTCGAAAATCCAAAAGGAAACGTCCGATTAGATGAGCAGAAAACTAACAAAGTAAAAAAAAAAATTCACAAACATACCCATGCTGAAAAGGAAAATAAATCCACCAAAACATACCCTAGACGACCGTCAATAACTGTTCCACTGCCGGTAGTAGGGCATGCTTCCTCTTCCCGACGACCGCACTTCCTTCCCCTGTATTTTCTCCTTCTGTCTTCCTAATCGCAGAACCAAAAATTAAAAAAAAGAAGCAATCAAAATATAGAAGTAATCAAAATTCAAACCAGGAAAGGACCCACAAAAATCGTCCCACTCATCATCGACCTTCCCGTCACCAGCGCAGTCACTCATGTATTCTCTCCTCTTTGCCACCTCTAGAAGGAAAAACGAGATGGAAGGTCTGCCCAAAAAATTAGAAATGGAGGATAAATAAATCACATCTCAAAGAAACAAAGAAAGCAAGACAAATGAGTAAGAGAGAGTGAAACGGAGATCGTTAGGAAAACTTAAACACACAGGAAAGGAAAACTCACGATCTAGCCAACCAATCATAAAACAACACTCTTTCAGTGGCAAGCTCATCGGTTTGTCCCTGATTGGAGATTTAGGAGCTTGGAGAGAGAGAAAGAGACAAAATTAGAGCTGGTTTGGAAGAGGAAGACAACACAAAATGACGATCGAGTTGAGCGGTTTTCTTTCTGCTTCCTCTTCTTCTCCTGGTTCTTCTTCTCCTCCTCCTTCGTCTTCTTCCAATGGGAAAAGGGTAGAGATGGAGCTCAATGGGTGGGTGGGTGATAGTGGTTGCAGGAAAGAGATTAATATGACATATGAGTGGATGTGAGCAAAGCAAGAGAGAGCCAGAAAGCAGGATAAAGGAGGAAAGATGATGGGAAGGAATAAAGAAACAAAATATAATAATATTTTTGGTCCTTACATTTTGGTTAATTACGAAAAAGAGTACCTTTGGTTATATAATTCTATGAAAGAGAGTGTCAAAAGTTAACTAATTAGAATCTTAATAGTTGGGTTCAATTTTCAAAAGTTAATTAATTAGAACTTTAGTATCACAAAAACTCCCTCAAGCTTCAATGATTTAAGCGTTCAAAACTCGTTGTTCAGCCAAAAATTGTAAATATTTGGTTCAACTCGCTTACACCGGATCGAAGTAGGTCGAATACCCATTAATTTGGGTTCAATTTGAGTGCAAAAATCATGTGCAAGGGGGAGACAAAAAAAAAGTAAAATGACCGTAACCGTGATCGATAAGCAAAGGAAAGAATAATCAATAGATCATTAGGGTAAGAAAACATATGTATTACCAAATACAAAAAACTTGCAAGGGCGAGAAAAAAAAGTAAAACGACAGTAACCTTGATCGATAAGCAAAGTAAAGAATATCAACAGATCATTAGGGGTCTAAAGTTAATTAATAAGAACTTTAATGGCACAAAAACTCCTCCAAAATTCAATGATATAAGCGTGCAAAACTCGTTATCCAGCTAAAAATGTGGAAGAACATATGCATTACCAAGTACAAAAAACTTGCAAGGGCGAGAAAAACCAAGTACAAAATCTCGCAAGGGCGAGAAGAAAGAAGTAAAACTAACGTAACCGTGATCTAAACGAAGGAGAGAATAATCAATAGCTCATTAGGGTCATAAAAACTCATTCATCACCAAGTACGAAAAACTTGCTCAACCCAAAATTCAGTAACACCTAGTTCAATTCGCTTTAACCGGATAGACTCGATTCCGAAACATCAGGGTTTTACACGCTTAAATCGACCCAAAATTCGTAAGCATCCGGGGTCAACTTGCTTTCACCTGGTCGAAGAAGGTTGAATACTCATTGGTTTAGATTTAATTTGGTCTCAATTGTCATTAGTTAATTAATTAGAACCTTGATGTAAAAAACTCCTTCAAACTTTGGCCAATTACAAATGATGGGCGAGAAAAAAGAGCAAAACGATCGAGAAAAAAAAGTTAAACGACTGTAATCGGGATTGATAAGCAAAGCAAAGAATAATCAATAAATCATTAGGTTAAGAAAAACTTATGTATAGCCAAGAACAAAAACTTGCTCGACTAGAAATTTGGTAACACACCTAGTTCAATTCGTTGTAACCGGGTCGACTCGATTTGATCGGGTCAACTTAAGCATGTAAAGCTCACTACCGACACAAAATCTATAAACATCGAGGTCAATTGTCATATTTAACTAAGGTTTAGTCAAAAGAAATGGCGAGAAAAGAAAAGTAAAATGACCAAGGGGAAAAAAGTACAATGCAAAATTCGTAAACATCGGTGTCAACTCGGTTTAACCGCGTCGAACCAAGTCGAATATTCATTGGGTTGGATTTCATTTGGGATTAATTGTCATTAGTGTATATCAAATACTCATTGACTTGGTTCAATTGGGTTCAATTGTTATAAGCTAATTAATTAGAACCTTAATGGCATTAAAACCTCTTCAAGTTTTGGTTAATTACAAAAATAGACCTCTTATGATGGGACACTATGCAATAATAACTTGGTTACTTGTTCTTTTATAGAGATAATATTTCTGAATCTCAAGTCGATAGTGGTCTTGAACGAAACTGAGTTGAATTATATTCAATCTCATTCTAATTTGATTCAAATATTGATTTTGATATAAAATCATTGTGTTTTAACACTTACTGATATTTGAAAAAACCTGCAATTTGAAGGATTTTTCCCTAAGTAATAATTAATAAAAATTGTACGATACATATTTTTTATAAAAAATTCCCAAAATACCAAAGTTTGGTACATATCGAGTTCGATAAACTCAAACTAGAACCAGATCGATTGCCAGACCATCGATCCACGTACATCGAGTGAAAGGGCCATGATTGGCTGGAACATGACGAAGCAGATCGAGTTTTGAAAACTCGATCTAAGTAGATCGATGAGAGAAGGCTCGATCAGTGTGACGCGGATCGATGACATAGGAAGCGTTCCACCCTAGATCATGTCTTCGGAAATCGATCTGGTCCGTTCGATGGCCAATGCCGCGAATTAGTAGCTACGCGGATCGAGTGGGCGGAACTCGATCTACATGACCAGGATCGATTGCATCAGACACGCTCCTACGTTGATCGAGTATTCAAAACGCGATCTGGGTCGTTAAATCTCCCTTCCCTCGAACAACTGTTGACGCGGATCTACGTCACAAAACTCGATCCACTTTCTCCCACGGAACCTATAAATTCCCCACCCTTCATTCGAACTCACACCAGTCCATTCTTCTTCCTCTCTTCCTCTCACCACTCTTGAAGAAAAAAATATGCTCTGTGGTTACGGCTAAGTCGATCTTCCGCATCAATTTTTTTTCTTTTATTTGGTACTTCTATCACTCAAAATTGTCAAGATGGACCCGAGTATTTACGATCCTAGATTATAAATTCAAGGCGGACCGCGAGAAACCGATTTTTTGGATGAGCAACCTTACCATCGGTCTGAAAGTGTTTGGGCGGCAGACCTGGTAAGCATTTCCTCATGTACTTTTCTTTTTTTAAATGCGATAGTATTCTTTTAATTTTTTCGTATAATAATTAAGGTTTTTTTTACAGGAACAACTTGACGTAATCACCCATCAGTCGCTATCTCGCTTGCCTGCATTGGATGTTCGGATCAAGCCCTTCATTGAAAGAGCGAGATTGCTGAGGGTGCGAAACTTTGTGCGGATGGAGATGGACAACAACCTTCTTAGGTCAATGGTGGAAAGATGTAGAAAAGAAACACACACATTCCACCTCCTGGAGGGAGAGATGACGATTACGTTGAAGGACGTGGCCATGCTGACAGAGCTTCCAATCAATGGTGATGTCATAATAGTGAGTTCACAGAAACCATTGAATGGTTGGGGCCAATATATAAGCGAGCGTTTAGGCATCAACATCCCCGAGGAAGCACCACAAGGTCGTTGTATACCACCTCTACACAAGTCTATGCTATTGATCCCTTGGCTAGTGAGGACCGCTGGAGAGTTACCGGAGGATGCCACGGATGCTCAGATAGAGAGGTATGCTCGCATCTACCTGATTTGTTTGATTGGAGGATTTTTGTTTCCGAACAAGTCTGGTGGAAATATGCATTGTATGTGGCTCCGAGTTCTTTTGGAAGATTGAGACGAGATTAGGAGAAAAGGTTGGGGATCTTCTTGTTTGGAGATGATATATGCGGAGCTGTGCAAGTGACGGACGCGAAAACAAAGCAAGCGGGTGGTGCCATGTTCATCCTCCAACTATGGGTTTGGGAGCACCTTCCTACTTTCGCTCCGACCTGTCCTGCCAACAGTTGGGGTCCCGAAGAGCCACTACGACAAGCGGCTTATGGTGCTAGATGGATTGGAGCTATTACGAGAATCTCCTCTCTAGACGGGTACCACCAACATCTTGACCGTATAGAGTTGAACGAGGTAACATTCTAGCTTATGAAACTGAATTATTTTTATGAATATGAATGCTAATTTATTTGTTGAAATTATTTGAATGGATTTTAATTTATTTGCTGAAACTTAGGTGGAGTGGGATCCGTATCCGAATGGATCAAAGGAGTTGTACGAGTTGCGATACACGGAGGATCGTCGACTCTAATCGTGCAAGTTGCCTGTGATTGGCCACAACATTGTCGAGTGGCACCTCCCGAATAGATGTGCCCGGAAATATAATTGTGCGCAGCCGATTCCTCTTCCATCAACAGACGTACATAAGTCACTCCACAAGTACAACGAGGATCTGCGGGGTACAATTAGTGATTGGCCGCACCATAGATGGATTGGTATGTGGGAGTCTCGCCATACGTTTTCAATTGATGGCATCCCAATGACGAGGCCAATGGGGGTACCATGATGAATACATGTTTTGGTACCGCAAGTTCACAAAAAGATGGATAACCAAACGTGGTGTCGTGATCCGTTCGTTGGTCAGCACACCATCTATTTTCTATACTTACTTTAGCTACACAAAGAGTGTTTGACTAACGTGTTTATTATTTAGGTTGATGGGTTGGAACTTGCGTCAATGACTATGGAGAGTGAACCATGACAAAATTTGGGGCCTGAGAAATTTTCATTCTTGAAGAAGCTCTTCAAGAATCTCCTATCATGTTCGCGGGAAATTCGAAGGGATGTCATTGCATATCCACCTGCATCTGCATCGCCACGTCCTTCCTCTCATGCCATTGAAGTTGAATCCCTCCCGCCATCACCACCAAAGAGAAGTACACGTCGACTAGAGCCAGTTACAGTCCCTGTGCAATTACGAGAAGATGTGGCACTTCCTGACCCATACGAGTTTGGATAACCCCCCCCCCCCCCCCTACGCGTGTTAGAAGAGAATCCGGAGAGGGATCATCAGCTTCGGCTCGAGGAGGGGGAGGAGGAGCCAACTATGCTCCCCCGTATTATGGGTATCCCAATGTCGACCCTCAATTCCAAACCCTGCAACAAAGCTTCCAGCCTCCGATGGGCCATGTCTACTATTCTCCTCCAGCCGCTGCAACCCCACGTCCACTGCCACGAAATACTAGAATTGGATATAGAGTTCGTTCAAGGAATAGACGTCAAAGAAAGGGACGCGGACGTTGTGCACAAGAGTGAGCAGTGTGATTTCTAGAGTTGTGATATTATCGAGTTGCTATTTTCTAGATATTTCTGTATGTTCGGGTTGTTCTATTTTATAGAGATGTTAAGTTGCTCTAATTATATAGAGTTTGTTCATATGTTCGAGTTGTTCTATTGTCAATTACATTAGTTTCCTTAATATCTAGTCCTCAAATTACAATATAAAGTCCTCAAATTACAGGGATTTTTCCAGAAATAGCACCATTCCAAATTTTTTTTACAAAAATAGCACCCCACCCACACAAATTCCAAAACTAGCACCTTGTTTTCAAAAATGCATCTTGGCCGTGCGGTTTACATGTAAATCGCATCCTAAGGGAGCGGTTTGAGTTTCTGGGACAAAACGGCATCTTGGCCATTTGGTTATTATTCTGACCTAACATAACCGTATCTTGGCCAGGCGGTTCTTAGGATGACCTAGAAGAACCACTTGTTGTGGCTGCAGTTTTGTTTCTCCAACACAAACCGCATACTCAAGGGGCGGTTTTGCCATTGCCGACACACAAACCGCACCCCCCTTGCGGTTTAAGTGTCGTCCCCATGTTCCCTTCGACTAAACAAATTCACCTTATGCCATTTTTTCCTTTCCGACCATGATTTCATGTAATCCATAATCTTCATTAGGATGTACATTCGAGCATTCAGCATCTGATATGTTGCTTGGTAGCGTTCAACGAACCATGTAACTGTATGTAAGAAGGTATGCAAGACTATAGATGATATAGGCATTGCACGAAGACCAACGTACAAACCATTGAGACACTCACTCATGTTCGTTGTTGTTATGCCATACCTATACCCTTCGTCTTGATGTAACGTCCACCTCTCAAAAGGATGAGTTTCTAGCCAATCTACACCATCAGGGTGGACCTCCCTTATTTTCTTCATTTTGTCTACAAGCTTTTGAGTATAAAAAGAAATAGCTACAATAAAGAAAAATAGGGTTAGTAAAGGAGCAGAAGCATTCAACCAATTGAGTTAATGAAACATCTTATTTGTTCTTACCAGCGTGCCAAACTGCACGTTGTCCAAAAGTGTGACTAAAGTGCTTCCCATAATTGCTTTTGAAATGTCGTATGCACCAGCGCCACTTCCACCCTAGCTCCTCGGGCAAGTCGTACATTGCATGTGCAATTCCATGGTGTCGATCAGAAAGTATGGCAATGTCCTTCCGTTGAGTGACACGAGTGTATAGTTGGGAATAAAACCATGCCCAACTTAAGTTGTTATCCGAATCAAATATAGCAAAAGCAATTAGGAAAAGTTGCATACTGCCATCAACACTAGTGGCAACGAGTAGAGTGCCCTTGTATTTGCCGGTCAGAAAGGTGCCATCAACTTGGATTATTGGTAGACAATGGGTGAAACAATCAATGCATGGTTTGAATGTCCAAAATAGTCGATTAAAAACGTTTTTAGCATCCCCTCCAAACTATTCGTAACTAGGCACAAAAACATACTCAGGATTCTTGTCCACCATTGCAAGAATCAAACAAGGCAGGTTAGCAAATGACTCTTCCCAATCGCCATACACCTCTGCCATAGCTTTTTTCTTTCCATGCCATGCTTTCTTGTAACTGATGGTATAACTAAGTCGATTCTTCACTTCAGCGATGACACTCTTCACGGTGATCTCAGATTGTGCCTCAATCAGATGCTTGATTGTTTGTGCAACCTTCCTTGCACTCAATTGTCGATGATCTAGAGAAATCAGTGACAACCTATAAGTGTGGTTATTGTCTGTCTTATGAATGAGCCAAGCCCTATTTCTTTTAGCATATGCCGCCCGAACATGCCACATGCATCTATCGCCATGGTTCTCGCAACGAACATGAATTTGTTTAGTGTCGGAAGTGATGACACGATATTGAAAGCTTCTTCGCATAGCAGTTTCTTTAAATGCATCAACCACCTGAGGCTTTCCTCCAAATGTTTGACCAACCACGAACCCAAAATCAGGATTCCATATAGGTATAGGAGGTAGGTAAAGATCGTCGTTGTGAGCATAGAGAGGATGTGTGTACCATCGTGTAGTGAGGTGTTGGGGGCTCAAATTCCCCCTCATCAACTTCCACATCTTCACCATCTAAACTACTCGCTGATTCTAAATCTTCATCTTCCACGTCGCTTGTCTCGCTAGTGTACGGAGGACTTGGTTTATCCACATATGGATCATTGTTGATGCCAGATGCTGGTCTGGGTGCCTGTCTGGGTGCCCTTATGCAATCTCATTCTTCACCCCATACTGGCCATTCCTGTCCATCATGTTCCGCGAATGGACCAGGTGCAGTTCGATCCTCATATCTTGGCCATGGTACATCATGCAGAACTCTAAAATCTCCTGAACCGGAAATCCCTCCCGATCCTTCACCTTGTTTGGTATAACCGCCACCACCATATTGGCCAACAACTTCTGTATCGACATACACCTCAGCAAATGGAAATATGTTTTCTGCAATAAATCTCACCATCATATTAATGTCATCATCGTCAGACAGAACTGATCCTTCATATACAAATGCATAATTCTTGTAAACCGGCATACGGTAAGTCATCTTGCATACTCTTCACCCCCCTATGCAACATCGTTCTGCACAAATGTGGTTGAGTTCTTGCCAAGTAAATACGCTCTCAATCCGGACAGTACTTGATTCATCATCTTCGTAGTCAATACTATTCTGAAAATGTGTAATTCGACCATTCCACCGAATCAATAGGTCAAATTTTTGAAAATTTCTACCCATTTATGCAGTTCATAGAAGCAGCCCATTTCATACAGTTCAAACAATACTAAATTAATCCAAAATTCTAATGTTCATTAATTCAACAACATAAGCAGAAATTACCTCCAAAATTTTTCTTCTTTACTTAGCTATGGTGCTCCAGCTGCTGCAGTCTGTGTTTGGACGAAAGAAGATTAAACAGTGGTTCGAGGCCAGGGCAACCGAACTAGTGTTGTTCGAGTCCTAAACCATCGATCTATTGCAGATGCGGATCGAGTCTTCTAAAGTTGTTTGTGATGAGCGACTTCTTTGGCATCGATCTACTGGATCGAGTCCTCAAAAGTCTATCTGTTTTGATCGAGTCCTTTGTCATCGAACTGTGTTGATCGAGTCCTCCAAAATTGATCTACATTGATCGAGTTTTGCACACTCGATCCGCTTTTAGTTCGAGTTCTTGAGAGTCGATCCAGTGTGTTGTTTGAGTTTTAAGGACTCGAACCCTTTGAAACTTTGGTAATTTGGGAAAATTTTTAAAAATCTTATGTATTCTGGGAATTAACTTTAATTAATGTTGTATTTAGAGCATGGTCCATGAAATCGTACCGTACCGGCGGTTCAATCACGAAATACCAGTATCGGAGACTAAACCAATAGGCGGAATTTAACGGTTAAACTAGGGTTAAACCACGGTTTTATTATAAAATATCATAATGCTAACTTTTACGGTACGATATTTGGTACGGTTTCATAGACCATAATTTAGGGAAATCACCCCAATTTGAAGAGACTCACCTAAGGGTAAGATTTTGCAGACAAATCAATAGTGGGATGCAGGGGAAACAGAGAACGTCTGAGAATCATATTTATATTTCATAGTAAAACCTAGCTTTAATTTCATGGTGTGTTTGTCCTTAAATCCATTTGCCACATATTATTTCCTTCGAAACTCATTACTTTTTCTTTTGGTGGGAACAAATTTTCTTTTTTTTTTTTTTTTTTTTTGCGGGAATTTGAAACTCATTGCTGATGCAGCCCATCAGAGAAACCTCTTACGTTTATTAGCACACGAACACGCAATTAAAATTACTAAAACCATGATTTAATTGTGCATATATAGTAAAAGAGCATCAATAAGGGACACTCAAGTTTTATGTGCTATTCCCGATTGATTAATCCAGATCATCAAATGTGAGATAGACCTCTTTTATACTATGCTATTATTGGTTGATTAACTTGTTTCAGTGACCGACTGAAAACAACTAGTCAAGAATCTTGAGGTTACAGATTCGAATCTCTTAAATAGTACCTTAATCACAACAAATTAAAACCTATATTATCAACCTTAAAAAAAAAACTTGAGGTTCCGGACCTTCGATAAGCCTCATCGTTCGGTGGTAGCCTGGGTCCAGCTACCAGAACTACCAATCCATTTCTACCACAAGGAGGTACTCTTCGCCATGGGGAACTTGCAGGGAAGAACAATCAAGCTCGATTACCACACCGAACATCTTGAACGCGGCAAGTTTGCAAGAATAGTGGTAGAACTCGACATGACGAAACCACTCAAAACCAGGATCCGGCTGGACGGATGTTGGCAACAGGTGGTGTACGAGAATCTTCCAGAAATATGCTTTGAGTGTGGCCGTATCGGTTACTCGGAGTCCACATGTCCCACGCTCCACCAAGCGCCGGTAACACAACTTTCGTCGTTTTCAGCATGACAGTTGTTGGCGCCGGAAAATTCATCGGTGGAACCGCCAGCGTGATACGGCCCTTGGATGCAAGTGGTGCGCAAATCGCGGAATCCAACCAGGAAAGCCTCCGTCAATCAAGCCAATTCAACGGGCAAGGGAGTCAGATTAGGAAAGACAACAACGAAGTCACCACCGAATCAAAAGAATGAGAAAGGAAGCTTAACGAAATCAAGAGTGGAGGAAGGAAAGGAAGATCAGAAGGGCAATGACACAAAGGGAAAGAATAACTCTAATAAGGGGAAAGCCCTGGATGATAACGGTAACACAACCAGCGAGACTTCGAAGCCAAGGACGGCCCAGGTCTGGCGGGTAGTCGAGCCCAACCCAAACAAGGCCCATCAGGATGATGGGTCGCAAAGCTCTGTACAGGAAGTGGATCACCGTACAGACAAGGGTAAGAAAGAACTAGCAAACACATTGAAACCCATTAATGGCCCAACCCATAAAACGAATGATGCCATGGATTCCTCCCCGGGCCTGCCTAGCATCTTCCCATCTCCGCCGCAATTGAAAGCAAATCCCCTCGAAAGTATCTCTGTTAGGAAACACTACAGCAAACGATCGATGGGCACCAAGTCTAATCCGACCAACAAGAAACCCGACCACCTCCAGGTTACGAAGAAGGATCAAGGATCGCCCTCAGCATATAGAAATGGGAAACGAGCTAACGAGAAGAAGAAAGCTCCAATTCCCCAATAGGTGGTGGAGGAATTCCTGGCCCAATCGCAGCATAAACCAACGAATGAAGGAGAGAAAGAGGGAAGCGGTGGCTGATGATCTAATGACCGAAACCCCTTCTATCTCGGTCGACGAGCAGGATCAGACATTGGCGATTATGGCGATGATGAATCTGTTGAAATTAAAGTTTAATTAAGATAAAAGTTAGAAAGGTCTAGAGAAGTAGGTAACATGTGTAGTGTAATGGTGTGTCAAGAAAAAAAAATCAGTGTGTGGAATGGTGTAGAATCAATTAGGTTGTGTGATTAAAAAAAAAGAAAAAAAAGGAACCACATATTGGAAGTAGGTTCCAACTGTCCAAGTTAATGAGCTGCAGATTTTTTGTTGTATGGAGCCTATAAATAGGCTTGTGCATAGCTGTGTAAAGTGCAGAGCCAACAAGAAAAGCAAAAGCAATAAAAGAAGCCTTCATTCCCAAAAACTCCTCTGCCAAAATCCTTGTCCATGTAATAGAAAGCCTTCCCCATTCAAGCTCATAAACGAGCTCATACCCATCAAAAGCCCACCATTAGTTTTTTCAATTACAAAGGAAATAATTTTTTTATTTCCAACAAAGTGGTATCAGAGCCCGACTTATTCTTAAGTATGCTCTGTGGTTGCAGCGTAGTCTGAACTTCCACATCAGAAAAGAATTTCTCGTGTTTTTGTTATCACGATTGTCCCATGGCCGAAAAATCCACTTTCCCCATTCAATTCCCCCACCTTACCAAAACCAATTATAAAAATTGGTGCATCCGTATGAGAGCCTTACTGGGATCCCAAGATGCTTGGGATATTGTTGAGAAAGGTTACGAGATTCCCGCGGAGGATTCTCAGTTATCTCCTGCTGAAAAGGAGGTATTGAGAAAAAATAGAAAGAGTGATCAAAAGGCACTCACTCTAATTCATCAATGTCTTGATGAATCGATGTTCGATCAAATAGCACATGCTACCACAGCAAAGGAAGCATGGGAAATTTTGCAAAAGGAAATGCAAGGCGTAGAACCAGTAAAGAAGGTTCGACTTCAGACACTCAGGGGAGATTTTGAATCCATTAAAATGAAGGAAGGTGAATCTGTTTCAGATTACACCGCCCGTGTGAAGTCTATCGCCAACAAACTGAAGCAGTATGGGGAGAAAATAGAAGAGACCAAAGTGGGGGAGAAAATTCTACGATCGCTATTACCAAAATTTGACTACGTGGTGGTGGCCATGGAGGAAGCAAAAGACGTGTCAAAGATGACAGTGGATGAAGTTATCGGCTCATTGCAAGCACGAGAGGAAAGGCTAAATAAAAGAAATGAAGAATCATCAGAACAAGTGTTAGCTACAAAAGCTACCACGGAGGAGAAAGAAGGCGGACGAGGAGGAGGTTACAACAGAGGTCGAGGCAGAGGCAACTACAGAGGCAGAGGAAGAGGAAGAGGCCGAGGAGCATATCAAAGCAGAGACGGAGGAAATTTCACCACGAACAATTATGAAATGTCCACCAAAGGCAGAGGTCGTGGTCGTGGACGTGGAAGAGGAAGTTGGAGATCAAATGAAGGTCGTGATAAATCCAACGTTCAGTGCCATAATTGCTCGAAGTACGGGCATTATGCATCACAATGTTGGAGTCCGCCTAAAGAAGTGGAGGAAACAGCAAACAACGTGCAAGAAGAAGTCAAAGGCACATTGATGTTGTCACATCAAGGAGATGAAAAACCGAGAGACAACATGTGGTATCTGGATAATGCAGCAAGCAACCACATGTGTGGAAAAAGAAACATGTTCGTGGATATGGATGAGTCAGTGAAAGGAAATGTCGTATTTGGAGATTCCTCAAAGGTTCCTATCAAAGGCAGAGGAACTATACTCATCCGGCTGAAGAATGGCTCACAACAATTTATCAGTGATGTGTACTATGTCCCAGACATGACTAGTAACATCCTGAGTTTGGGTCAATTGATGGAGAAGAATTATGAGGTCCACATGGTGAATCGTCAATTGGAGCTGCTAAATGAGAAGAGGCAGTTGTTGGCCAGAGTCCCAATGTCGAAAAACAGAATGTTCACACTGAACATTCAGACAGAAATGGCAAAGTGCTTGAAAGCGTGTGTGAAGGACAATACATGGCTATGGCATCTGAGGTATGGCCATCTAAATTTTGGAGGTCTAAAATTGCTCGGTCAGAAGAAGATGGTGCATGGTCTGCCAATGATCAATCATCCAGCGCAATTGTGTGAAGGATGCTTAGTTGGGAAGCAATTCGGGGCAAGTTTCCCGAAAGAGTCCCTGTCACGAGCTAAAGCACCACTTGAGCTCGTCCATGCAGATCTCTGTGGACCGATCACCCCAACATCGTTTGGCATGAACAAATACTTCCTATTGTTCATTGATGATTACAGTAGAAAGACATGGGTATTGATGACTCGGTATTTGCACATATTTTCCCCTTTGTTTCTTGATTGTTTGAGCTTGAATTATCGTGTATTTGGCCTATTTTATGCTAGGTTGTGTTCCTTTGTCACATTTCAGGTCCTAGCACATAAAGTGAAGCATAGGCGCAAGTTTCAAGTCAATCAGAGATCAATTGACGATTCGGGAGAAGAAACTCGGGTATGACCTGCAGAAGAATGGATTTCTACCTCACTTTATGGACAAATAATCATGCAAGCTTTTCATGAAAAGAAAGAGGACGAGACTACGAGCTTCTGGGATCAAACGGCGACTGATTCGGAGTCTGGACGAGGGAGAAACGAAGCATTAAACAGAGGCTGAGCAAGCCACACGGGCACAATCCACACGGCCGTGTGACCTGGCCATGTGGCCGTGTGGAAATCACCGAGCCTTCACACGGGCAGCTGGGAAAGCCACACGGCCGTGTAACCTGGCCGTGTGAGTCGGGAATTGTTGTTTAAAACCCGATTTTCAGCAAAAGGAAAGGGGGAGAGCTGGGTTTTGGATCCCAAACACCCAAGGGACGAACCCTAGAGAGAGAGCGACTTGGGAACATTCTTGGAGCTATTTTGGAGGATTTCTTCGCCATTGGAGCTCGAGAATCAAGCTTGGAGATGGAGATTGAAGATCTAGATCAGATTTCTGCAGTCTCTCTCTTCTCTATGGAGTAACTTCCCTTCACTTAGGTTTTGAGGAACCCTAGTTCCATGAGTTAGGATCTTTCTTGTATGAAGTTTTGGATGCTACATTGTTTGATTATAATCGATTGAGGCATAATTTATTGAGTCAATTGAATCTTGATCAAATTCTCTTGATTTCTGCTTTAACCTATGATAGATAGAATCTGATTAGGTTAAGAGAGCTTCCTTGATTGATAGTGGTGAATTGGTTGTGCGAGAGTCAATCAATTCACTGCTTTGTACTGGAATTCATTCCACTAGTGGAGATCTGTGTGAATCGCCTTAGCAGTCTATCCCGGTGAAGGCTAGTCGCCTGCCGGGTATTCTGTCTGAGAGGGCTTGGTCAGCTTAAGAGATTCCAAGCTAATTTAGGATCTTCCGCAGTTTAATCAGCAGTAGATCAACCAAAGGTAAATGCAACTTGGACCTAATTGAGGAGCTAGGGGGAATCATACCAAAGTGAGTTCCCAACTTGTAATTAGTAGAGTAGTTTAGTAAATCAATCCTTAATCTAGTTTGCTAGATAATGAACTGAAGCTGAGTAATAGTAACTCTAGAGACCCGCGGATTCGATATTTATTACTTGTGCCACTATACTGCAGTCCCTTTCATTGGTTACACTTGGCCATTGTTAGGTGTTGTGTTTTGGCGTGTCAAGTTTTTGGCGCCGTTGCCGAGGACTTTCTAGACTATTAGGAAAGGCAGAAGTTTGTTACTTTAGCGTTTTTTCTTTTCTTTTCTTTTCCACCCTTGATTTTCACTTGGGTGTTTTTGTTTTTGTTGGTGCAGATCTGAATCATGGATCCTCATGGCTTCTCCAACAATTGGGGGTATCCACCACCACCCGAGTGGCATTACCCCGAGACTCCCTGGAGCAATCAAGGAGGAGAAGACTATGGATTTGGGTTCCAGTACCAACCCCCTTTCTACGGAGAACAACCAGACCCCTGGGCATATCAAGAACAACCTCATTACCAAGAAGACTTTCTCCCACAACCAGAAGGGCCGTCGGAGCTGGAGTTACCCATGGCGGCCTTCACGGGCCACTCTGCAGAGCCATGCTACACTTCACTGGAAGATCCGAACAAACAATTAAGGCTTCTCGTGGAGTAGTTTGCTCGAGACACTGAGAGAGCCTGCTCCAAGATGGATCTTCAAATCAAAGCCCTTGCTGCTTCCGATCCCTCATTTCTCCATGATATGGAGGAGACTGTTCAGCGCTCAGCGAAGCAAACAGAGTGGGTGGAGCAAGTTTGCTCACATCTTGCTCAAGATCACCTTTCTGCTTCCAAACTAGAAGAGGAGGAGGAAGAAGAAGGCTCCAAGGACATTGTGGAGCACACTGAAGTTGTCATGGAGAGCTCCCGTGATGATCATGATCAGGAATGTCCTGTCGTAGCCGACCACACCTTCCCACATCCCAAACTGAGCTTTGAAGAGGCGAGCATGAGTGAGGAGATGCAAGAAGATCTCATGAAAGAAATTGCTTGGAAACTTGATCTCCAATCCGTGCTAGAAGAAGAAGAGCGAGAAAGGGTGCAGAAAGAAGTTGTGGAGGATGAAGAAAATGAAGCAGGAGGAGTTCTTGATCATTTCCCAGGGGTGATACCACATGTAGAAGAAAGGAAGGTTAAAGAAGAAATTGGCGTCCAGGCTGAGGACGAAGTTAAGGTGGAAGAGGCCTGTACCGGCCATGAGTTACATGTGATATCTCCACCAAACTTCGAGGAGCTGCTTGGCAAGGACCCATTTGCAGTGTCTCTTTGCCAGACCAAGGCCACATGGACATCGGTCCCTCTTGGTGGACGCAATGGTGGCCAATCGATGCTGTCTTATCTGGTTTGGGGCAATGAGACGAGAGAAGAGAAGAAGAGGTCTCGAGGGTGGAGACTTCATCTGCATCAAGTGCACGAGCTTCCATCACTAGTCATACCACATGCTCGTGACTTGCGACTCCACCTCATTGACGAGAACCTCAACTTCAAGGAGGTTCTAGCATGGACCGAAACTTAGGAGCCATCGTCCGGCTCACGACGTGAAAGATGCGCTTGTTGGGAGGCAACCCAACCAGTCGGTTTGCATTTCTTTCTCTATTTCTTCTCGGTTGAGTCAGTTTTGTTATTTGATTTTAGAGTCAATAACTCAACCTTTGTGAGATTTTGTGTGGTGTTTGTGTTCTGGTTACTCTCTCTTCCTGGAATGCACCGCCTGACCCGTCCATCATCATTCACCCTTGATCTGGTAACTTCGTTCTACCCTCCTTATCTTTCCTCCATTGAGGACAATGTCGTGCTTAAGTGTGGGGGGGATGTTCGATTATGTATGCGGGTGAATGTTTGGCTGTTTGTGTGCTTGGAGCCTAGTCCACTGTCCAAATTTTTTAATTTGAGGGCTCCAAGTACGTGTTCCTTGCAATTGCCTGCTCAGTATGCTTTGAATTGACAGTCTTTATAGTAATATGCAACCTATGGAGGTAGTGTAGCACTATGGAGGATGTTGATGCATTTAAGAAATCTCATTTCTTCTTCATATTGTGTTGGTTGATTGAGCGAATTAGTGATCTTAGGACCCTTGAATTGTGTGGTGTTGTGTACTCTCTACCTGTCATGGACTCTTGTATCATGTTTTGAAAGTAACAGGTGCTCGAAAATGTGCTTCAAAATAACCTCTCCCGTGCGAATAGGGCGAAAGTGTGTAAGGGGAGACGGGAATTCATTCCCAATTTCCACCTACTACCTCCAGCCCCCTTACATGTCTTTCCCCCGCACGAGGCTCGAGACATCCGCTCCTGGCATGGCCGGTAAGAGCAAGTTGGGACCCTTGAAAAAAAAAGAGTAAAGAAAAAATAACAGAAAACAAGCAAAACAGAAAGAAAAGGGGTTCCAACCATCTTCAAAGAAAATAGAGCACCTTGAAAAATGTGAGTCCATGATCCTTTGTTTTTGAGAATCTCTTCATTCACAATTCATTTGTTCTCTGTTCACTATTTGCCATGATGCCGACTCTATACTAGTGCTCTCGCCGAAGAAGCTATGAGATGACTTGTGTGTCGGTTGACCTCGTAAGTTGCTAAATGCTCTAGGAAGTCCTCTACCAACGATCTGGGGTGTTTGTTGCTATAGAGGTCTGGAGAGTTGCATTGGTTTGAGTTAGGTTTGCTTGGGGACAAGCAAACGGTTAAGTGTGGGGGGATTTGATGACTCGGTATTTGCACATATTTTCCCCTTTGTTTCTTGATTGTTTGAGCTTGAATTATCGTGTATTTGGCCTATTTTATGCTAGGTTGTGTTCCTTTGTCACATTTCAGGTCCTAGCACATAAAGTGAAGCATGGGCGCAAGTTTCAAGTCAATCAGAGATCAATTGACGATTCGGGAGAAGAAACTCGGGTATGTCCTGAAGAAGAATGGATTTCTACCTCACTTTATGGACAAAGAATCATGCAAGCTTGTCATGAAAAGAAATAGGACGAGAGTACGAGCGTCTGGGATCAAACGGTGACTGATTTGGAGTCTGGACGAGGGAGAAACGAAGCATTAAACAGAGGCTGAGCAAGCCACACGGGCACAACCCACACAGCCGTGTGACCTGGTCATGTGGCCGTGTGGAAATCACCGAGCCTTCACACGGGCATCTGGGAAAGCCACACGGCCGTGTGAGTCGGGAATTGCTGTTTAAAACCCGACTTTCAGCAAAAGGAAAGGGGGAGAGCTGGGTTTTGGATCCCAAACACCCAAGGGACGAACCCTAGAGAGAGAGAGCGACTTGGGAACATTCTTGGAGCTAGTTTGGAGGATTTCTTCGCCATTGGAGCTCGGGAATCAAGCTTGGAGATGGAGATTGAAGATCTAGATCAGATTTCTGCAGTCTCTCTCTTCTCTATGGAGTAACTTCCCTTCACTTAGGTTTTGAGGAACCCTAGTTCCATGAGTTAGGATCTTTCTTGTATGAAGTTTTGGATGCTATATTGTTTGATTATAATCGATTGAGGCATGATTTATTGAGTAAATTGAATCTTGATCAAATTCTCTTGATTTCTGCTTTAACCTATGATAGATAGAATCTGATTAGGTTAAGAGAGCTTCCTTGATTGATAGTGGTGAATTGGTTGTGCGAGAGTCAATCAATTCACTGCTTTGTACTGGAATTCATTCCACTAGTGGAGATCTGTGTGAATCGCCTTAGCAGTCTATCCCGGTGAAGGCTAGTCGCCTGCCGGTTATTCTGTCTGAGAGGGCTTGGTCAGCTTAAGAGATTCCAAGCTAATTTAGGATCTTCCGCAGTTTAATCAACAGTAGATCAACCAAAGGTAATTGCAACTTAGACCTAATTGAGGAACTTGGGGGAATCATACCAAAGTGAGTTCCCAACTTGTAATTAGTAGAGTAGTTAGTAGAGTAGTTTAGTAAATCAATCCTTAATCTAGTTTGCTAGATAATGAACTGAAGCTGAGTAATAGTAACTCTAGAGACCCGTGGATTCGATATTTATTACTTGTGCCACTATACTGCAGTCCCTTTCATTGGTTACACTTGGCCATTGTTAGGTGTTGTGTTTTGGCGTGTCAGGTATACTTCTTAAAGCAGAAGTCAGGCACATTTGAAGCTATCAAGAAGTTCAAGATGATGGTGGAAAATGAAAGTGGCCGCTACATCAAAGCAATGAGATCAGATAGAGGGGGAGAATTTATGCTAAAGAAGTTCAAAAGGTTCTGTGAATATCAAGGAATTCGCAGGTTTCTCACAGTCCCAAGATGCCCACAGCAGAATGGAGTTGTTGAGAGGAAGAACCGAACTGTACTCAACATGGCGAGAAGCATGATGAAGAGCAAGAACCTGCCAAAGGAGCTATGGGCTGAAGCTGTTGATTGTGCAGTCTACTTGCTGAACAGGTCACCAACAAAGAGTGTTTGGAATCAAACACCCCAAGAAGCATGGAGCGGAAAGAAACCCACAGTCTCTCACCTCCGAGTCTTCGGAAGTGTTGGATATGTGCATGTACCGGATCAAGAAAGGAAGAAGTTGGATGACAAAAGCAAGAAGTACATATTCCTGGGATACTCAGAACACTCAAAAGGTTACAAAATGTTTGATCCTGTGGAAGAGAAGTTGATCATCAGCAGAGACGTGGTAGTTGATGAAGAAGTAACATGGGATTGGACTGCTGAAGCAAAGAAAAATTACACTTTTTATCCATTCACTATGGATGAAAGTGATGATGAACCAGATACAGCTACACCTGTGACAAGTCCACCCAGTCACAGAGTGCCTGCCAGCTCGGAAGGAGAATCGAGTGAAAGTCCTCGAGAAAGGCCACAGAAGTATAAGAGACTTGAAGAAATTTATGAGGAAACGACAACCATTGAAGGTGATGAATTGACACTCTACTGTCATTTCATTGATAGTGAACCAGTTGATGTCGAAGAAGCCATGAAGGATGAAAAATGGAAGAGAGTCATGGATGAAGAAATTGGAGCAATTGTGAAGAACAAGACTTGGGAGCTTGTGCCGCTACCTGAGAACCAGAAGCCCATCGGTGTGAAGTGGGTATTTAAAGCCAAGAAAAATGCTAAAGGAGAAGTTGTCAGACACAAAGCAAGATTGGTGGTGAAAGGATATAGTCAAAGACCAGGCATTGACTATAATGAAGTTTTTGCTCCCGTGGCGAGAATGGAGAGTATCAGGATGGTGATATCTCTCACTGCTCAAAATGGATGGAAGATACATCAAATGGACGTGAAGTCAGCTTTTCTCAATGGATATCTCGAGGAAGATATCTATGTGGAGCAACCACCTGGATATATCGTTGAAGGTCAAGAAGATAAGGTGCTAAAGCTAAAGAAAGCACTGTATGGTCTTAAACAAGCACCGAGAGCTTGGAATAGCAGGATTGACAAGTATTTTCAGCAGAATGAATTCAGCAAATGCCCACATGAGCATGCACTATACTGCAAGGTGCAAGGGGGAGCAATATTGATGGTTTGCCTATATGTAGATAATCTCGTCTTTACAGGCAATGATCCTCAAATGTTTGAAGAGTTCAAGAAGACGATGGTTCGTGAGTTCGAGATGACAGACATCGGACTAATGTCATACTATCTTGGAATTGAAGTAAGTCAAAAAGAGGAAGGAATTCTCATCTCACAGGGTGGTTTCGCCAAGGAGGTCATGAAGAAGTTTAAGATGGAGAATTGTAATCCTGTGAGCACACCAGCAGAGTGTGGACTGAAATTATCCAAGGATGACAAAGGAGAGAAGGTAGACTCAACGGACTTTAGAAGCCTGGTGGGAAGTCTAAGATACCTGACTTGTACCAGACCAGATATTCTCTACGCAGTTGGATTAGTCAGCAGATACATGGAAGCGCCAACTATGTCACACTGGAATGCTACAAAGAGGATACTGCGCTACATTAAAGGTACAATCGATCATGGTCTACTTTATACTAAGTCAGAAAATTTCAAATTGGTTGGATACTGCGATAGTGATAGGGCAGGAGACGTCGATGATCGCAAAAGCACTACGGGATTTGTATTTTTCATGGGAGATACAACTTTCACATGGAGTTCAAAGAAGCAAGCTATCGTGACACTGTCAACTTGTGAAGCTGAGTATGTTGCTGCGACATCGTGTGCGTGTCATGCGATATGGATGAGAAAGTTGCTGCAGGAGTTGAACATGACAAAGGAAGAGTCAACTGAAATTTATGTGGATAACAAGTCTGCCCTGGCATTAGCAAAGAATCCGGTGTTTCATGATCGCAGTAAGCATATTGATACAAGATATCATTTCTTGAGAGAGTGCGTGGAGCAGAAAGAAGTGATGCTGAAGTATGTGAAGACTGAAGACCAAATTGCTTATATTTTCACGAAGCCGCTAAAACAAGACGTGTTCGTCAAATTGAGGATGCTACTCGGAGTTACACCGAATTAAACTTTAAGGGGGAGTGTTGAAATTAAAGTTTAATTAAGATAAAAGTCAGAAAGGTCTAGAGAAGTAGGTAACATGTGTGGTGTAATGGTGTGTCAAGAAAAAAAATCAGTGTGTGGAATGGTGTAGAATCAATTAGGTTGTGTGATTAAAAAGAAAAAAAGAAAAAAAAGGGAACCACATATTGGAAGTAGGTTCCAACTGTCCAAGTTAATGACCTGCAGATTTTTTGTTGTATGGAGCCTATAAATAGGCTTGTGCATAGCTGTGTAAAGTGCAGAGCCAACAAGAAAAGCAAAAGCAATAAAAGAAGCCTTCATTCCCAAAAACTCCTCTGCCAAAATCCTTGTCCATGTAATAGAAAGCCTTCCCCATTCAAGCTCATAAACGAGCTCATACCCATCAAAAGCCCACCATTAGTTTTTTCAATTACAAAGGAAATAATTTTTTTTATTTCCAACAAAATCCGGATGGAACGACCAAAGCCCAAGAAACCTAGTATTTTGTCAGAGAAGTCTCTTGTGTTCTTCGCCCTACCCTTTTTATAATGTTTAGAATTTTATGTTGGAATTGTCGGGGGCTAAACACCCAAAGTTTTTGTAGGTTTTCAAAGAGTATATGGCAACCCATAAACCTAACATCGTCTTTATCGTAGAGCCGCGTATCAGCGGTAAGGATGCGGAAGAGGTGATTAGATCAATGGGGTTTGATAAACATCTTCGAGTGGATGCTATTGCGATTTCTGGAAGGATTTGGGTCTTGTGGAGGGAAGCTAATTTTTCAATAATTGAGTTAGACCGTGACTCACAATTTCTTCACTTTACCTGTACAGGACTGAACAATGGCTCTGGTATCTTGACTGCAATCTATGCTAAGCCTAACGACCACGATCGTGCTCTTCTTTGGGCGGCTATTCGCCGGCTTGAACGGAATATTACTTAACCATGGCTGCTCGCGGGAGATTTCAACTCTATCACTTGCCCATCGGAACGCGATGGTGGAGCAAAATTCAATCCCATAAGACCTCCAACTTCAATGCTTGCATCAGAGACTGCGCACTGGTTGGGTTCAACGGACTGAAATTCACTTGGAGCAACAGGAAACTCTCCCAATGTCTGGACAGGGCTTTGTGTAACGAAGAGTGGATTCGACTGTTTCCGGATACCTTGGCTAGTCACTTTCCCAAACTCTGTTCTGATCATAGACCTATCTTCATCCAGAGCAATAACAACCATGTTCCATCGCGCTAGGTGAGACCTTTTCGATTGCTCGTGCCATGGCTTTCTCATAAAGACTTCTTGTCCACTCTTGAAGCTTCATGCAATTGAGGAAGGGACTGCCTCTTGTCTTTGCAGGAACTCCAAGGTCGGCTCACTCGTTTGAACAATGAGGTTTTCGGTAACATATTTTTGAGGAAGGCTAAGGTGTCAGCTAAGCTTGCCCGTCTAGAAGTCCAAAATGAGAACTCAGCAACGGAAGCCTCACTGCGGAGAGAAGGGCAGAGCCATGAAGAGCTGGAACAGACACTGTGGCAGGAAGAACTTCTGTGGCTCCAAAAGCAAGGAACAACCAGATTTTGAATGGAGACAGGAATACCCGATACTTCCAAACTGCTGCCCTCACCAGACGAAGGAAAAGCAAAATCACCAAGCTGGAAATGGCAGATGGGATATGGGCTGATGATCCAGATGAACTCAGAACCATGGCACGTGACTTCTATGTGGACCTATTTACGGATGATTGTGCCGGACAGCAGCAAATTCCAGCCTGTTTCAACGCGCTCACAGAAACAATGACAACCCACATGGCGGATGTTCCAACTCTAGAGTAAACCTGCAAAATTATCAAGGAAATGGAAGCACCGGCGAAGGATGGATTTCATGCTGCTTTTTACCAAAAATGTTAGAACAATATAGGAGCAGATTTCTATGACCATTTGATTGCTTGTTTCGGAAACCCGGATCGGATTTGACTATGCAACGACACTCTTCTAGTGTTGCTCCCCAAGGTGGATCTCTCGAAGCAAATAGCTCAGTTTCGGCCCATTGAACTCTGCAACGTGAGCTATAAAATTCTGGCAAAATGCCTAGCTAATAGACTCAAAGGGTTCATGCCACAACTAGTTGATCATAATTAGTCAAGTTTCGTTCCCAAGAGGCACATCACATACAATATAATCATACTACATGAAGTGGTGCACTCTTTATCCCTCAGACCCGGAGCTAGAGGTAGCATGATCTTGAAGATTGACCTTGCCAAAGTGTACGACAGGATTAATTGGAAATTCCTCGAGTCGACACTTATGGCGGCCGAAATCCCAGATGATTTTGTCAAACTTGTCATGGCTTGTGTGACTTCTGCCCGCTTTCAGGTGTTGCGGAATGGCGGTTGCACGAAATCCTTTCAATCGATGAGGGTACTTCGACAGGAATGTCCTCTTTCCCCATATGCATTTATGTTATGCATTGAGAGATTTAACCATTGCATTAAGGATTCTATAGACAGGAAAGCTTGGAAACCGATTACTTTGTCTAAAGATGCAACACCTCTCACCCACTTATTTTTTTACAGATGACCTAGTACTCTTTGCAGAGGCGGATCAGAAGCAAGGGGAAGAAATTGTAGCTTGCCTGGATTGTTTCTGTGGGACATCCGGGGAACGGGTCAACAAGGACAAGTCTTGTGTCTTTTTCTCCAAGAACACCAGGTACCAAGTAAAGACTAGGATCAGTGACACGTTGGGAATACAACGTACCAACAAGCTTGGTCGGTACTTGGGTGTCCCGGTGCTTCACGGTAGAGCTACTAAGGACACATACAAGTACATCTTGGAGAAGATTGATAAACGCCAGTCGGGATGGAAAGATAGAAGTCTCTCCTTGGCTGGACATGTTACGTTGGCTGTCTCAGTCCTGAACGCGCCCCCCAACTACATAATGCAGACGACGGTTCTTCCTATATCTGTGTGTGATACCATTGATAGAAAAGTCCGGGCTTTCGTCTGGGAAGCAGAGGAAAAACGGGGCACGACTCACTTTTTCAAGTGGGAAACCATCTGCAAACGAAGGAAGAAGGAGATGATCTCAGGCTACGATAAGCTAGAGCGCTTAATCTTGCATACCTAATGAAGCTAGGCTGTGTTTTCTTGAATAAATCAGATGACTTGTGGATTCGGGAGATGCAAGGAAAATATTTCAAACTAAATGCTGCTGGGGACATGCTCATGAAGAAGAGCAATTTCTCGAGACTTTGGAAAGGAATTTGGAGACCTAGCCAATTCTTAAAGAACGAGTTGTGTGGGATATCCGGGCGGGTCACAATGCCCTTTTTTGGACTGACCCATGGTTGGTTGAGGGCCTTACCTTGCGGGATCATACTAATAATGGATAGGATGGTATCAACTGGCACGCAACAGTGGCAGACATGACCACCAACGAAGGTGAGTGGAACTGGGAGAAAATCGAACCTTACTTGACACAACGCTTAATTTCTCTGGTTGCATGTATGGATTCTCCGATTGCCGACTCCAATGAAGACATCACGACATGGGGAATGGAGTCTGATGGAAAATTCAAGCTTCGTTCTGCATACTCTGCGGTTGTCGACTGGATTGGTGATACCGCGCTCAGTGCGGAGGATGAAACTTCTCAACCCCACTGGAAACAACTGTGGAAATGGACGGGACAGAACCGCATCAAACATTTCCTCTGGCTGGTTATCCATGACAGGCTGATGACAAACGCAGAACGGAAACGGAGGAAGCTGACGAACGACGATACCAGCGCCTTGTCCAAAAGCGGGCCAGAAACAACCGAGCACATCTTGCTGCTCTGTCCTAGCTCATAACAGCTATGGCATAGGTTGGGAATAAATGACACTCTGCTAACCTGCGTCCTTGGTTTTACAGCCTGGCTAGAGTCACATCTTGGAAACGAACAGGAGGGACTCCTCTTCGGAGTGGCGGCTTGGCATCTCTGGAAACGACGCAACGAGAAGACCTTCCACAACCTTTCTCAAGAGGATCACGTTCTGGCGCATCGGATCGGGTGCTGGACAAATACCATACGAAATGCTCACCTGAATGACAAGGCTTCACAGGAGAAGCCCCGCACGAAGACAACCCAACAGCTTGCGTGGAACCCGCCCCCTGTGGAATGGATGAGCATCCACACTGACTGCTCGGTCAAGCAACCACTTGCAGCGGCGGGAGGGTTGACTCTGGACTGGACAGGACGTTGTGTTGAAGCCTTTGTGGAAAATCTGGGCGTGTGCACTATCACTAGAGCCGAAATCACTGCGGCAATTCGTGGATTGCAGGTGGCGTGGAGGAAAGGATTTCGCAAGGTCCAACTCAATTTTGACTCCCACCGCTATCAATATCCTCACTTCCTCTTATCAGACGGAACAAGGCTGCGAATTTTTTTGCCAATATGGGTCACCTTGTAAGCATCAGGGGTCTTCTTCATAAAAACTGGGAAGTCAGAATTTCTCACACTTATAGAGAATGCAACAAGGTTGCGGATTTCTTTGCCAATAGGGGCCACCTTGTAAGCATAGGTTTCCATGACTTCAAGGTTAATGATCCGGGCTTAGCTTTCTGGATTCTGTACGACACCATGGGCATTGTCCAAACTCATTTAATTTAAGTAGCAGGCAGGGACGCCCTTCTTTTTACCTAAAATAAAATATATAAAAAAAAAACTTGTTTCAGCAACTAAAGCTAGGATATGTGTGTTTATTAATCTATTGTGTTTACGTGGATTGAATTGGTGGATCCATGGATCAAATGGATTGGATCTAATGGATTGGTGGATTCATGGATTTGATCAAATGAATTGGTGGATTGATCCATGAATCCAAATGACATCCAAGGCTTGGACCAAAATATAAAATTTGAAAAGTTTAGGTACTAAAATGTCATAATGAAAAATTGTAGGTACCAAAATGTAATTTTTCAATGATTTTTTCGTATAAAATATAAATTTTAGATACCAAAATGTAAAATATAAAAAATATAAATACCAAATCGTAATTTGTCATTTGGATCCATGGATTGATCCATGAATCCACCAATTCAATTGGATTTGGATCAAATAGATTGGATTTAAATGGATTGGATTAAGTGGATAATTTGATGGATGGATTGGATTGGATTCGTGGATTTGGATCCTAATTGCCACCTCTAATTGTGTTTAATGCATATTCGCAGACCGGCAAAATTCTTTCCTGACCGGCAAAATTCTTTCATGACAGAAAAAAACACAGTTAACTCACTGCACCGGTATGGTGTTAGTTACGTGAAAAATTGAAACTACATTTTAATAACGGGATTGGACTTTGCTTATATGCACCAATTTTGGCCGAACAGAATTGTTTTTTATTTTTTATTTTTATCTGGCCGAACAGAATTCGTGTAAGACCAAAACTAAATCTTTTAACTTCTGAGAGAACAAGGTTCAAGGTAACACTAGATTTGTGCCAGCCCGTTGGTCGGATGAATTTCAATAATAAGATAAATGATCATAGAAATTGTTTAAAGTACGACATGTTTTATTTCGTACCATATAAGATTCCAAAACATTTTATTACTGAAAATATCATATTTGTATAATTTTCAACTAAAGTCCTTGCCGAAAGTAAAAAAATAGAAGTCATGCAAGAAAATAAATTCCAAAAAATTTAGTAAGACCACAATATTTGCTCTTTTATGTAAATATTTATTGCAAACTTAATTTTGAATTTCTTGTAATTGCTCAACCTTCGCCCTCTAAAGCACTAACATCTCCGCAAATTACAATTCATTTGTCTTTTTTATCGAAAATTTTTATTTTCAAAATAGGTCGTTCAATCTCTTTATATTTTATTTCTCATTGGAAGCCAATATTTAATAGCAAAATGTTTGAAAACACTAAACATTACATGTAGTAGAACTTACGTCTCATAAATATTTTATAAGAATCATTCTTTACCATAACGGTGATAAACAACCGAGAGACCAACACCAAAATTAATAATTTATTGATGAAAACTTAATGAATAACCTCTAGGTGTTGACCATTCTCTAGTAGAATTTTTCTTTTTGCCTTATATCTTTGCAGATTTTATTGCTCAAATTGTAAATCATGAAGAAGTATCCTATGATCATTCTAAGCTAACTTTAGAAAGATTGGGAGTTTAGTCAAAGTTCAGTCAGCGAGGTGAGACTTACATTCATGAAAATCTAACAGAAAATTGATGTTGGGGATATAATTAGGAACTGCAGCACAGATCGGGTACAATTATAGAAGAATTGATAGTTGACGAATGATGTTATGAATGATGCTATAGGATGCTAGAATAACATGTTTTCTTATTCCAAAATTTAACTAAATGAACATAGTTTTATTTAGTATAACTAAACTTGAATTTTTAGTTAGAATTTTATAATTTGAATTAGAACAAATAAAATATGATTAATTAAAAACTAATAAGGGAGTGGATATGCACCTTGAATTATACACCTGTTAATAAACTAACAATATGCTAAATTACCTATGGATACAGTAAAACGCAATTGCTAATAATATTTTTAATAAATATATATAGGAATTTTACAATGTTTCATATCATTATGTCTATATATTTTCGTACAAATTTCTTTATTGTATGGTCTAAATTTAGTTTGTACCTATTTCTTTCCATACAAATTCATTTACTATACAATATAAAACCACACTTTTTAAGTATGGTACAATTTGAACATACACATTGTGGATTCAAATTTGTATATGCAAACACCAAGACTTTGAGGTATAATAAATAAGCTGATACATAACATAACATGTTAATTAAAAAGCATGTCTTTTTTTTTTAGTTGGAGTCCGGAATTTTTCAATTCATAAACGGTGTGTTTTAAGCCCAGAAAATGAAAAATGTCATTTTTTTTAGTTGGAGTCCGGAATTTTCCAATAAATAGGCTAACTACTAAGTGTTTTATGCCCATAAAATGACCAAATAATCCCCTTACTATGCGGAGAAGCCACAAATAAATCAATAAGCGGAACCTCTATATATTGTTTGGAATTGGAGGAGGATGCACATAATAATAATAATAATAATAATAATAATAATAATAATAATAATTATTATTATTATTATTATTATTATTATTATTATTATTATTATTATGCCTCTCAATCATTTTGAGCCGGCACCTAAAACAGTTCAGAAGAGGAGTTGACAGTAGCCGAATCATTTTGAATGATGCCTTAGTGGAATGAGAAACGCCCAGGCCGCCGCTACAGTATATAATCCCCCACGCCACTCAACATATTCCCATTCCACTCCAAAAACAAGAGAGAGGTAATTAGAAGAAAAAAGGAAGCAATTAATTAACAACATGAAGAAGATGGCAATCAGTACTAGCATTGTTTTTCTGGTCGCAGTTATCCTGCTGGCCAGTACTACTACGACTCGCCCAGCCGAAGCCAGGAAGAAAGTGAAGGTGCCGGTGCTGTGCAACAAACACAACTTCAACAGCACCGACGAGCCTCAGGCCACGGCGGCGAGGGACGAGATTCTGGGCCGCTTGGTAGGGGTGACCAGCTCGCAGCCGAAGAAGAAGCGGTTCTGCACCTCCACCGACGTCGACGGCAGTGGGTACACCATCACCGGCCTGGCCACCTGCGCCGCGCGGTTCGAGGAGTGCTCCACGTGTCTCAACAGGGCCAAGGAACTTCTGAACCAGAAGTGCAGGAGCGGAAGCGGGGGCCAGATCAATTTGGTTGATCAGAATCCCAAATGTTCCGTCAGATATGAGAAGGAAGACAAATTCTGCTAAAGCTTACAGCTACTTTATCGGGGAAAAAAGTATGTTGTGGTTTGTTGTGTTGTGTTGTACCGTTAGTGACACTACTTTATTGACAAAAAAAACTGGTGTGCTGTGCAGAAGTATTTGCCAGTGTCTGTTAGGCGTTGGCACGGGTTCTTGGACGAATGAAGCAGCACATATCATATCATGGCTCATGCTTAGAAAAGGTAAAAACTGAAATGAGGAAGTGGTTTGGACTGACCGACCACCAGTTTTCCTTGTACATCAGTTACTTCATGATAATGTATTAAGCTCCAGTAGCTAATAAAATTCCTCCAAGGTTTGCATAAAAAAGGATCGATCGAGCTTGTTTCTTTTCTTCTTAAGAATGTATACGTCTATTGATCCACACAAAAATTATCATATGGAGATTGATATTTGTTGTGGTTTCATTTAGTGATGCTTATCAAGGACCACGAAACCGGATCGTACCGGCCGGTTCAACTGATTATACCGGAAGCCAGACCTAGAGCGATAAGGTAGGCTAGCTGGCGTTAAAATATCGTGTCGGCCGGTTTTGCCGGCTAACCTGGTACGAACGAAAATACCATCCGGTTTTGGTTTAACCGGAGGTAGGCATACTGCAAGGAAACGTCACCGTTTTGGAATTTAAAAAAAAAACCAAATTGGCCGAGAGGCCAAAAACGAAACCCTAATCTGGGTCTGGCCGTCTGGGAGAGTGGGAGCCCTTTCCTTCCTCTATTCGTTTCTTTCTTCCCCCAACCACGCCCAGTCTCGCCTGCCGCTCCTCCTCTTCTCCTTTGGCCGTCTGGAGACTGCCATTGGCAACCCGTGACCGGCGAAAACAAGGAGGAAGGAAACCAGAGACCGCCACTCGTCCTCGTCCTCTCTTCTACTCAGCCGCTCATCTGCTTCCGCAATCTGCGATTGGCGACCGACGATTGGCCTGCTGAAGAACGCGCCGGCCTGCTTAAGAATCTCCCTCCTCTGCTGCTCCCTCTTCTGCTCCCTCCTCTGGTTCTCAAAAAGACGAGAACGCGCCGACCTACTCAAGAACGCGAGTTCAAGCCTCAAGGTAATTAACAAAAAAAAGTATTTTTTAATTATAAAAATGGTATTTTACCTGTACACAACGGTTGAACCATGGCCGTACCACAAAATACCATACCACAGACGGGTCCGCTATGACTTCCGGTACGGTTTCCTTTACCATGCTTGGTAGCCTAAAAAATATCACTTCTAAGGTTTTATTTAATTGACTTCAGCCTTTCATGGACAACATCATATCCAGACAACAATTTAGGGGGAAAAGAGGTAGAGTGATCCATGAGTCCAACTTCCTTGCCAATGAACTAATTGACATTCATAAAAGGAGCAGGAGAACTAGGCTAGTCATAAAACTAGACATTGAAAAGGCTTTAGACATTATAAACTGGAACTGCATTCTGGAGATACTTGGGAGACTAAGGCTACATCAAAGGTTTCAAAAATGGATAAAAGGCTCCCTCTCCTCGTCCAAGCTATCTGTACTCATCAATGGTGAAGCTGTGGGTTTCTTTGGGATGGAAAGAGGTGTCAAGGTGATTCGTTGTCTCCTTTTATTTTCAACCTAGAAATGGATATGTTGACGCATATATTGAGCAAATTCAGTGAGGCAGGCTTCCTGCATGGCTTTTGTGTCGATGATGTTAGGCATCGCGGTGAAGTGACGCATCTCCTTTATGCCGATGATGCGGTCATTTTCTGCGAAGCCAATGAACAGAAGGTGGTGAATGTATTAATTACCCTGGCATGTTTCCAGTGCATTACAGGACTCAAAATCAACATGAGTAAAACCCGGATTTTTCCTGTTGGTGAAGTGCAAAATATTAATATGATGGCGGAAGTCTTTGGATGTGAGCGGGATTTCTTGCCGACTTTCTATCTTGGACTTCCCTTGGGAGCTCATCTGACCTCGCCTCAATTTTAGAACCGAGTCATTAACAAGACCCAATCAAGACTGGAGAGCTGGAAAGGGAGTTTCCTCTCTATTGGAGGAAGGATCGTCATGATTGATGTTGTTCTAGCAAGCCAAAACGCCTACATGAGCTCCATTTTCCTTGCCCCAAAAGGGAATCATCCATACACTAGAAAAGATGTAGATAAATTTTCTCTGGTCCGGAACACAAGAGAAAGAAAAGTTTCATTTGGTTTCTTGGGAGTTGTGCAAAAGAGAAAAACGCCTCGGCAGTCTAGGTTTTCATGATCTGGAGCTTAATAACCGAGCATTGTTATATAAATGGTGGTGGCGGTTTGGGAATGAAAGGTAGAGTTGGTGGAGGGAGCTTCTAGCTCTCAAATTGCCAAATAATAACTCATAGTGGATGGCTGGGGAAAGTTTGGGAAGTGTGGGTTGTAGCCCTTGGATGCAAATTCTTAAACTAAAAGATGGATTTTGGAATATGGCACAGGTCGAACAAGGATGTGGGAGTTGGACCTGATTTGGTTTGATGTTTGGAATAAAGGTGTCCGCCAAGCAGATGAGTTTCCGAGAAAATTGGCCGCTGCAGAATTCCCAAGCTCTCGTGTAGCTGATTACTTAGACAATCGAAGGTGAAAATCTTTTGTGGGAAATTCCTTTAACCGGAAACCTGCGGATCCTGGCTAGTGGTGTTCAAGGGTACTACTCCATTCCTTGTGTTGGATTGTGTGGCTTGAAAGCATAGGTGTTCATGCTAGTGGCATGTCGGTCGGTTGAACCAGGTTCAACCGGTACCGATCATGAAACCGGCTGGAATGTCACCGGTAAGATAGACAAGTCAATCCCGGTCAAGACCGGTCAATTCCGGTCAAGACGGGAATTTCGGGTGGTTCAACCGGCTGGCCTAATTCCGGACTCTAATGCAGCGACATCATTTTCGTGTTGTTTAAATTAAAAAACAATTCGGGTGGCAAACGGCCCCTCATTCAGCTCCATGCGCCATTTCTCTTCTCTTCTCTGCCTTTCTACGAACCCTAAATCTGAATCTGCATCCCAACAAGCTCGACCAGGCAAGGCGACGACGAGGCACGGCGAGAGGTTCCGGCAGCTGCGACGGTTTATTTTTGGCAGGCCGGTGAGAATCTGCACCATGGCGATTCCGTTCTCGGACAGGTTGGTGACACTCTGCACCGCAGCTAATGGGGAAGATGGCGTCGAGGCAATGGGCAGATCTCCACGGCGTCGATGCTAAAGAGGCTGAGGAGACCACGACGGCGAGATAGGTCCTGAGGCGGAGGGAGAAGATCAGTTGTGGTCTTCGACGAGATCATGAAGACAAAGTGGAATTGGGGGTTTTAAGAGGTTGATTTGGTCGAGGATAGGGAGCGGCGATTGTGGGATTGGAGGAAATTTTTGCTGGAGGCGGCTGCTGTTTATGGGTTTTGGTGGGTTAATTAGAGGAAGAAAAGATGGGAGGGTTAGATATTTGAGATGGTTTTGGCCATTCACGTTTATTGTTTTGTCATCTGCTTGGACTTTCAAGAATTCAGATGGATGTTTAAAATTTTCTCGTATAATTTAAATATGATATCAAGACCGGCATAAACCGATATGTATACCGGTTGTACCACCGTCGGACCATTTTAGTTGTGAAATCGGCACACCGACATAAACCGGTTTGACAATCTTGCTTGAAAGACATTTCAGAATCTTCAAGGATACAGACTCCCCTGCCTGGCTGATTGCATATAAAATTGGTTGTGACATTTCTTAGTGGTTAATCGTTGGGAAAAAAGGTAAACAGGGGCATGGCAGAGAGTTGGCTAATATTGTTGAAAACTAGACTTTTCCCCTCTAGGGATCATCGCTCAATGATGATGATTGGAGGCTAGCAGTTGGCTAAAGCAATGTCGCATCATCACTGATACCTGGGCCTTTTTTCTTTGATCTTCTTTACTAGTTTAAGTGGCAGTTGTGTCAACCTTTCTTTGTTGTTGCGGTCCTTGGATTCGTTTGTGGATCCTGGAAATGCCCCTTCCTGTACTCCTAAACTCTTTTTGTTCTTTTTTTATCCTAATACTATATCACGATTACCCAAAAAAAACTATGTTAGTATTATGAGTTACGAGATTCCATCAAACTCAGTCCTGCAGGCAGCAGGGCGATTGGCCAGTCAATTGGCCCAACTTTTTTAGTCTTGCTGCTGCTATATTTGGAAATGTCGCAATGATCAATTTTTCAAAGGTATCAAGCTCCCCACCTTGTGCAACTATGTGGTGAGCAAAGCTAAAAAAAATGGGCAAACGCATGGAAAACAACTAGCAGTAGGATTGTTTTATCGGGTCTCCCAATCTCGTTCATAGATGGTCATTAGCTGGAGCACGCCGAGATCAAGCTGGCTCAAAGTCAACACGGATGGGAGCAGCGACAAAATTTTCTGTTGAAATCGGGCAGGTTAATTAGTACGATATTGTCCGCTTTGGACCAAGCCCACACGGATTTACTTTTGGATATCCTTCCCAAAAGACTTCGTACTAATTGGCTAGGTTGACACTTACACTAATATATAAGAGTTCCTTCCCTTTTATTTCCGATGTGATACTTGGATTGTCGCATAACACTTTCGCTATGTATGAACTAGATAAATCTCCATCGAAATTGAACATGATTGTTAATGAAGATACTTTGGGCATAAACTTATATATTTTCCTTGTTTGTGTTGAAAGCTTTCCAATGGGCTTTGGCGACCGCGTCCAGAAAGGATGAAAGTCTTTCAGGTTCTTACTTCTTACTATACTAAAGTCCAAACCGGTCAAAAACAGCGTGACCAACTTCCAAATCAATATTAATAATTAATTGTAATTTGCCTTTCAATTCCTTCCTAGCCATATAATTCCCCCACTTGATATTTCGTAATCCCTTCCCTGCCTATAGGTTTTGAACTTTTGATTAGGCGCTAATGAGATATCAGTCTCTCCATTAACTTAATCAAAACAAAGATTTGCGACTTAACCATCCATTCCAAAAAGCAAGCATCTTCTTTGCAATTGTAGGCCACCAGAACTACTGCAATAAGCCCAGTGGTATACCCTCCAAACCACCAGCCCATCAAAACAACACGCACAAAAAGCAGATCTTAGGAAACAAACGGAAACTACAGCCAGTCAAGTATCATATATAAGAACTCTCCAACCAAACTCATAGCTCATACCAAACCAACTGAAAACCCACAACCAACTTCAATTTCACCCCTTTTCTTTCACAAAATCTTTCTAACAAAATCCCCGATAAAAACCCATAGACGATGAGCGTGGAGGTTCTCGACGGAAATACCATCGTCAACTTTGTGGGCGATGAGGAGGCATTCACGGTCTCGGTTCACGAGCTATTCGCCAACCTCGACAGCGATCACGATGGCCAGCTCTCGTACTCGGAGATGCTTAAGGAGTTGCAGAGTTTGAGGGTTTTCGAGATCCATTTTGGCATCGACGAGAGTATGAGCCCCAGCGAGCTGACTAGAGAGTACGAGTCTCTGTTCACGAAGTTCGATAATGACTCAAATGGGACGGTGGATCTCGAGGAGTTCAAGGCCGAGACGAGGCAGATGATGTTGGCAATGGCGAGCGCCGAGCGGGATGGGGTTCTTGCCGGTTCAGATGGTGCTGGAAGAGGACAGCCTATTGAAGAAAGCCGTGGAGTGGGAGACTGCTATGCTTCCTGTTTAAGAATGTAACGGCCGGTCGCTTTTCAAAACTAATCTTCTAGTTTGATCCTCGTAGCTTCAGTTTGTTAATTTCTGCAACAGTTTTTGCTTCTTTGGTTTTGGTGTATTGACGATTTGGGTTAATAAAACAGAACACTACATGTGAATTTTCTTTGCTATTGATTTTTGGTATGATTTGGGTTTTGCCAGTTTTAATAAATTAAGCTTGCAGGGACACAGTTTTATTGACCGAAATTAAATCCTTGGTAGAGTAAACAATCCGTGACCTCTATTGTTCATTACTGACTCTAATTCACGAGAGAGATCGGCCTCTTTGACTATGGTACTGTTGATTGATTAACTTTATTTCAATGGTCGATCTTCCTACTGTAAACATAAATCATAATAGTATGGATTTTAGAATTAGATGATTTCACGAATCGATAATAGATCAAGGAAACCTATCTCGATGCATGATGAGAGCGGCGGCGGTGACTTGAGTAGTAATCACCGGAATTGAGTTTATCCCTCTTGACCAATTTAGGTTTTAGGTTTAGAGATTTTCGTGATGGCTAAGAAATTCTACGTAATGGCTTGAGAGAGGACCAATCCTAGAGCTTCTTTAAATAGACCCACCATCAGGGTATATTAGGAATTTACCTTTCATTAACCTAATCAATATAGGATTTACCTTATATATTAAACCATTTAGTGATAATTACACTTGGACCATAATTATTCCCTTGTGACCTACGGGAATGGGCTTACATTCTCCCACTTGGCCTATGTATCATTATATGGTCTAACAATAAAGATAAGTGTACACATAATAAGATAAATCCATCGTAATATTTGGTTCACCATAAAGTCACAATCAAGTATGAAAGCTAGATTAGGATCATGGCGGTTGTATATCTATTTATCGACATAGTCCCTTCCATGTACTACAAAACCAGTCTCATACTCAATATGACACATAACAAGGTAGTCATAATGGTCCAACAATAATGTCTTCCCTAAAGACAAAATCTTGTTCTGTTCACATAATGCATAATGTATATATACCGATCATAATAAATAAAATTAAATTCATAACTTTGTTCCAGAAACAAAATAAATGAGCTCAAAGTGTCAATCCATGAGACATAAAATAACTTTAGTCATGATGTCCTATAATCCCCATCCTTTCGACATGTTCAGTAAATGTCTTAGGAAACAATCCTTTTGTTAATGGATCAGCAATCATAAGCGGTGTGCTAATATGCTCGATCAACACCCTTTGTTTCTGAACTTCTTCCTTAACGACAAAGTATTTCACCACCATATGCTTAGCACACTTCGGATACTTGTCATTCTTAGAGAAGAATACCGCTGCGGAATTATCACAATAAATTTTCAGCGGCTTGGTGATAGCGTCGACGATTTCAAGTCCAGAAATAAAATTCCGCAACCATAAACCATGATTCGTAGCTTCATAACAAGCTATGAATTCAGCTTCCATAGTGGATGTGGCAATAACATACTACTTCGCACTTCTCCATGAAATTGCGCCTCTGGCTAGAAGGAACAAATAGAAAAAAGTAGACTTCCTGGTGTCTACACATCCAGTATAATCTGAATCTGAATATCCAATCACCTCAAGGTGATCAGATCTCCTACAGGTGAGCATGTGATCTTTTATTCCTTGCAAATACCTTAGTATTTTCTTTGCAGCTTTCCAATGATCTACTCCTAGATTACTTTGATACCTGCCCAACATTCCGACAGCAAAACTGATATCTGGTCTTGTACAAGTTTGTGCATAATTCAAACTTCCAACAATAGATTCATAAGGAATGTGTTCCATTTGCTTGCGTTCCAATTCATTCTTTGGACATTGTTTGAGACTAAATTTATCTTCCATCTGAATTGGAACGACATTTGCAGAGCATTCAGCCATGTTGTATCTCTCTAGGATCCGGTTAATGTATGATTTCTGAGACAATCCCAACAATCCTTGTGATCCATCAAGAAATATTTCTATCCCAATCACATAGGATGACTCACCCAAATCCTTCATTTCAAAGTTCTTAGAGAGAAACTCCTTGGTTTGATGTAATAAACCAAGATCATTAGTAGCAAGCAAGATATCGCCAACATACAGAACCAAAATTATAAACTTACTCTCATTGATCTTCAGATATATACTCCTTCCGACTTTCCAGCACCGGGCAGGTGTCAGACTCTATACGGTTTTTTCAGAGGCCGAGATTCAGAGGGTGATCAAATTGATATACATCGATCGACAATGTTTTCCTTAAATCCAAAAGATGTGATGGTATCATTGAACTTAATATACCATTGTCGGAAAGCTTGTTTAAGTCAGTTTATTGACTTCTTTAATTTAGACACCATATGTTCCTTTCCCTCAACCACAAAACCCTCAGGTTGATCCATATAGACTGCTTCATCTAAATTCCCATTAAGAAATGAGGTTTTCACATCCATCTGATGGAGCTCTATATTATAATGAGCTACCATTGCCATGACAATCCTTAAGGAGTCTTTCTTAGAGATGGGTGAAAATGTCTCTTTATAGTCAACACCACTTTTCTGAGTAAAACCTTTGGCAACAAGTCTGGCCCTGTGTCTTTCGATATTGCCATTAAATTCGTGTTTGGTCTTCAAGACCCATCTATTACCAACTCTTTTACAACCTTCAGGAAAATCAACAAGGTCCCAAACTTCATTTTTATACATAGATTTCATCTCTTCTTTCGCGGTAGCTAACCATTTATCATAATGCTCACTTTCCATGGCTTGTGAAAATGAAACTGGATCATGATAAAGTCCTAAATCAGATTCTAACTCTTGAAGATAAACCTCATAATCATCAGAAATTGCAAGTCTTCGATTCTTGTAGACCTTCTTAATGCGATTTCTTGTGGTTCATTTATGTTAGGTTCATTCTCAATAGCAATATTAGGTGGTGCTTGATCATTCATTTGTTGTTCTTGCAAATCATTATCATGCTCAACATGTGCAGGAGCAACAACTTGAGAAGAGGTTAGAGGCAAAGATATTTACACTCTAACTTCTTGAATTCCCACATTGTGTGGCTCTAAGCTCCCACTACCTTCACCATTCTCAATGAACCTAGCATTTCCAGATTCAACAATTCTCGTACTATGGTTAGGGCAATAAAATCGATACCCCTTAGATTTTTCTGGATAACCAATGAAGAAACCACTGATTGTTCGTGAGTCCAGTTTCTTTTCATGTGGATTATATATTCTTACTTCCGCTGGGCAACCCCAAACATGCAGGTGCCTTAAACTGGGTTTCCTTCCCGTCCACAGTTCAAAAGGTGTCTTAGGAACTGCTTTACTAGGAACCCTGTTTAACAAATACACAATGGTCTTTAAAGCGTGCATCCACAATGATTTGGATAACGAGGACTTGCTTAACATACTCCTAAAAATATCCATTAAAGTACGATTCCGCCTTTCTGCAACACCATTTTGTTGCGGTGTTCCTGGCATAGTATATTGAGCACAAATACCACGTCTTTCTAGGAACTTCGCAAATGGACCAGGGCACTCTCCACTTTCATCATATTTTTCATAATATTCTTCACCTCTATCAAATCTGACAATTTTCACCTTTCTTTCTAATTGTCTCTCAACTACATTGATAAACACCCCAAGGGTATCTACAGACTGAGATTTTTCTTGTAGAAAATAGATATATCCATAACGTGAAAAATCATCGATAAAGGTAATGAAATACTTTTCTCTGCCAAGTGATGGAACATCAAAAGCCACAAATATCAGTGTGTATAATTTCAAGGAGCTGTGAGCTTCTTGTGGCTGCTTTCTTAAGTGTGTGTTTTCCTTTAATACACTCAACACAAATTCCAAGGTCAGTAAAGTCCAAATGATCAGGAAGGATGATGCAAGGTTAAGAGAGACTCGGCAAATGGGGTATCAAGTTTTAGTTTGTACAAACCATCAATAAGGGTACCAGATCCCAATAAAACATTATGTTTGATCAAACTAATAGAGCCATTTCCAATGTTCCAAAAATACCCAGTCTTGTCTAGTTGATACACTGAAACCAAATTATGAGAAATAGAAGGAGCATAAAGGGTATTGACAAGGTCCAAATGATGACCAACATCTAAAACCAAACGATAAGTCCCGATAGCTTCTACTGGAACTTTGGCTCGGTTTCCCATATAGATGAACTTCTCATTTTGCCTTATGGTTTGGGTCGTAAGGAATCCTTGCATCGTTCGAAACATGAATGGTACAACCAGTGTCAACCCACCAAGTATTATAAGGAACCTCAGTTAAATTTGATTTGAAACATACTGAAGCACTATGTTTACCCTTTCTTTCAAGCCATGCCTTTCGTTTCAAGCAATCTTTCTGATAATGTTCGGCTTTCTTACAGAAGCAGCATACATCCTTACTTGGTTCCTTCTTGTGGATTTTGGCAGATGACTCATTCACCTTTGATAGTCCTTCCTTGCCCTTCCCATTTTTGTTCCATGGTTTCTTTCCAGCTCCTTTATGACCAACAAGATTGGCAGAATGATTTTATGGTTTCTTAATCCTTGCTTCCTCTTAAACGAGCATGCTTTGTAATTCATGCACATTCCATTTATCCTTTAGAGTATTGTAATGCACATGAAATGTGCCATACTTTGGAGGTAGGGAATGAAGGATGAACGTTACTAGGAAATTTTCATTCACTTCCATTCCCATGGTCTTTAGTCTTGCTGCAATATTCGTCATTTCGATGATATGCTCGTGTATGGTACGAGAACCATCAAACTTCATGGTGGTTAGCGTACCCATCACTCCATCAGTGTCCTAGCAAGCGACTTATCAGCAGCCTCAGAATGAGAGCTTTCTTTCACGGAATTCATAAATTCCTTAGCACTTTCAGTGTCATTGAAAGTTGACTTAATGTTGTTTGCTATAGTCATTTGCATAAACATTAGGCTCAGTCTGTTAGATCTTTCCCACTTAAGAGTGCCAAATCAAGATCCAGAACACCGAGGTATGAACTTGTTCAGCCCATTCACAGAAGTTGAGGCCACTAAACTCAACAACAGACGTGGCTTGCGAATGAAGAGAAACAGGAACAGATGCTGCAAACATATATAACATGTATTCACACATTAATGCCTTGGGTAATAAGCATAAACATAATACAGATTCAGAAGCATAAACATAAAATATATATTGGTGCTATCTTTGGGAAAACAACAATATATAGGAGATAAATAATCGTAATTGATGCTCAAAATAATTTCAGATAGTTAGTGATAGACATACACAAATTAGATATACTTGCAATCTTTGGATATACTAAATATATCTAACCAAGCACATAAATTACCACAATAATGTTCATGAATTACAAAAACGAGCAATCAACCTTTGGGCGATTCGAAAATATTTATAATCACAAACTTCAACTTAAAGCATCACATAAACATTAGTAGTCGAACTTGATTCAACTTGATATCTACAAACCTTCTAATTTGGCCACTTTGGTGACTAACAAATGAATCATAACATAGATATCAAAGGTAAAATTTAACTCAAGGCAAAACAGTTTTGGTCAATCTCACATACGTAGACCTTGTTTCTTTAATTGCTTAACATAATTATGATAATAGTCTAACATAAGTAAGCATACATCCAATTTCATTTGAAACAAACGGTCAACAGATTAAAAGGAAAAAAACAACACATAGAAGCAGAGATGCCACTGACATTTGTGACTGAAACTTAGACACGTATACATGCATATAAATCTTAGAATCACAGCCATAAAGGTTAACGGATTAAAGCCCTTGATTGTAAAGTAGAGAATTAGATGATTTCACGAATCGATAATAGATCAAGAAAATCTACCTCGATCCATGACGAGAGAGGCGACGGTGACTTGAGTAGTAATCACCGGAATTGAGTATCTCCCTCTTGACCCCTTTAGGTTTTAGGTTTAGAGATTTCTCTAATGGCTAAGAAATTCTACGTAATGGGTTGAGAGAGGACCAATCCTAGAGCTTCTTTATATAGACCCACCATCAGGTTATATTAGGAATTTACCTTTCATTAACCTAATCAATATAGGATTTACCTTATATATTAAACCATTAAGTGATAATTACACTTGGACCACAATTATTCCCTTGTGACCTACAGGAATGGGCTTACACCTACATCTCCTTATATATGCTCTTTTATTTTGTAATTTTTTTTAAAGTGGAGTTCATTAGATTAATGACTGGGCCAAGCCCACAAGGGAAGTGTACAAGCAAATCAATAGGAAGAAATGGGGAAAAACCCCCAAAAAAGGGTCCCAAAAGAAAAACCCGGATACCCAATTGGGTCAAGTCCGAGAGCCAAAACTATTTTGGGTCTCTCCCAAACCCTAGCCGCAACGTGCCCCTCTGAAATACCTCCATCGTCGCTACTAAGCTCCGCAACTGCACCTGACACGTCGCCGCCACCAACCAGAGTCAAGCCATGGAACAAACACTCACCTGACTCGGAAGGTGAGGAGAGGAGGAAAGCCACCACCAAACCTCCCACCCCAAGTCGATTGGCGTGCCCTTCTATTTTGTATTTAGAGCTGAACATGAAGGGCTCATTTGCTAGTGGGATTTGTAAATGAGGATTTTGGCCACCATTTGAATTTTCAACACCTTCAGGATTTGTGATGGAATTGGCAGAAAATAAACAAAGTATAAGGGAAACAACCATTCCTTTGCGATTGAAGGGATTTTCAGCGGATGACACGCTAAAACACAACTCCTAACAATGGCCAAGTGTAACCAATGAAAGGGACTACAGTATAGTGGCACAAGTAATAAATATCGAGTCCATGGGTCTCTAGAGTTACTATTACTCAGCTTCATTTCATTATCTAGCAAACTAGATTAATGATTGATTTACTAAGCTACTCTACTAACTAAACTAAAGCTAAACTACTAATTACAAGTTGGGAACTCACTTAGGTATGATTTCCCCTAGCTCCTCAATTAGTTCCAAGTTGTAATTCCCTTTGGTTGCTTTACTGTTGATTAAACTGCAGACGATCGGATAATAGCTTAGAATCTCTTAAGCTAACCAAGCCCTCTTAGACAGAATACCCGGCGGACGACTAACATCCACCGGAGTACAAAGCTAAGGAAATACGCAAAGATCTCCACTACTGGAATGAATTCCAGTACAAAGCAGTGAATTGACTGACTCTCGTACAATCAATTCCCTAGTACCAATTGAGAAAGCTCTCTTAACCCAATCAGATTCTATCTATCATAGGTTAAAGAAGAAATCAAAGGAAAGTGATCAGGATTCAATTGACTCAACAATCATGCCTCAATTGATTAAAACCATTCAGTATAACATCCAAAGTTTCAAACAAGAAAGATCCTAACACATGGAACTAGGGTTCCTCAAAACCTAAGTGAAGGGAAGTTACTCCGAAGAGAAGAGAGAGATTATAGTATAACTTTCCAGATCTTCAATATTCATGTTTAGACTTGTTTCTTGAGCTTCAATGGTGAAGAATCCTCCAAAATAGCTCCAAGAATGGCTTTAGATCTCTCTCTCTCTCTCTCTCTCTCTCTCTCTCTCTCTCTCTCTTTGGTTCGTCCCTTGGGTGTTTGGGATCCAAAACCCAGCTTCAAAATCAGTTCTAGGGTTTGTTCTTCACATTTTCTCTCTCTAGGACTCTGTTTTATGCTCCAAAAATCGTCAAAACAGAGAAATTCGCACCCCCTAATTGCATGGCCGTGCAAATTAAGGTTTTAGCCGTGCAAACCCCTGAAAAACCTTGCACGGCCGTGCACAATTTTCATCACGCACTCCTAAGCTTCGTTGAGCTCGTTTGACCTCCGATTCAGGTGTCGTTTGATCTCAGATGCTCGTAGTCTCGTCCTCTTTCTTTTCATGACAAGCTTGCATGATTGATGACTCGATATTTGCACATGTTTTCCCCTTTGTTTCTTGATCGTTGAAGCTTGCATCATCGCTTCTTTGGCCTATTTTATGCTAGGTTGTGTTCCTTTGTCACATTTCAGGTCCTGGCATGTAAATTGAAGCATAGGTGCAAATTTGAAGTCAATCGGAGATCATTCGGCAATTCGGGAGAAGAAACACGAGCATGACCTGAGGAATAATGGACTTCTACCTCATATTATGGACAAATAATCATGGAATTTTGTCATGAAAAGAAAGAGGACGATACTACGAGCGTCTGGGATCAAACTGCGACTGATTCGGAGTCCGGACGAGGGAGAAACGAAGCATTAAACAGAGGCTGAGCAAGCCACACGGGCACACCTAAACACCCACACGGCCGTGTGACTTGGCCATGTGGCCGTGTGGGATTTACCGAGCACTCACACGGGCATCCTGGGGAGCCACACGGCCGTGTGGCCCCTGCCCGTGTAGCTTGCCTGGTTGCCCATTAATCGAAACTCCGCGTTTTGGCACTCACACGGGCAGCTGGGTAAGCCACACGGCCGTGTGGCCTGGCCGTATGAGTCGGGATATTCTGGGTTTTAAGCCAAATTCGAGCCAAAGGAGTGGGAGAGCTGGGTTTTGGTTCCCAAACACTCAAGGGACGAACCCTAGAGAGAGAGAGAGCGACTTGGGAACATTCTTGGAGCTATTTTGGAGGATTTCTTCGCCATTGGAGCTCGGGAATCAAGCTTGGAGATGGAGATTGAAGATCTAGATCAGATTTCTGCAGTCTCTCTCTTCTCTATGGAGTAACTTCCCTTCACTTAGGTTTTGAGGAACCCTAGTTCCATGTGTTAGGATCTTTCTTGTATGAAGTTTTGGATGCTATATTGTTTGATTATAATCGATTGAGGCATGATTTATAGAGTCAATTGAAACCTGATCATCTTCTCTTGATTTCTGCTTTAACCTATGATAGATAGAATCTGATTAGGTTAAGAGAGCTTCCTTGATTGATAGTGGTAAATTGTTTGTGCGAGAGTCAATCAATTCACTGCTTTGTACTGGAATTCATTCCAGTAGTGGAGATCTGTGTGAATCGCCTTAGCAGTCTACCCCGGTGAAGGCTAGTCGCCTGCCGGGTATTTGGTCTAAGAGGCTTGGTCAGCTTAAGAGATTCCAAGCTAATTTAGGATCTTCCGCAGTTTAATCAATAGTAGACCAACCAAAAGTAATTGCAACTTGGACCTAATTGAGGAGCTAGGGGGAATCATACCTAAGTGAGTTCCCAACTTGTAATTAGTAGAGTAGTCAGTAGAGTAGTTTATAAATCAATCCTTAATCTAGTTTGCTAGATAATGAACTGAAGCTGAGTAATAGTAACTCTAGAGACCCGTGGATTCGATATTTATTACTTGTGCCACTATACTGCGGTCCCTTTCATTGGTTACACTTGGCCATTGTTTGGTGTTGTGTTTTAGCGTGTCAATGATTCTTTATCAATAAAATGAGGTAGAAATCCATTCTTCCTCAAGTCATGCCCGAGTTTCTCCCCCTGAGTCGCCCATTGATCTCCGATTGACTTGAAACTTGCGCCTATGCTTCACTTTATGTGATAAGACCTGAACTGTGACAAAGGAACACAACCTAGCGTAAAATAGGCCAAGGAATGATCAACTTACGAGTTAAACGATCAATAAATGAACGGGAAAACATGTGCAAATATCGAGTCATCATCGGAGAAAGATAAAAACTTACAGCCTTGAGGTTTTAGGGTTAAAATACTAGATTTGATTATGGAATTAGAGGTTTATTAGGATTCAAAATCACTTCATCAGCCAACCCAGAGATCGATAGAGATCGATAGACGATAGTTGCGACAAAATAGCTCAAGAAGGTCAAATGTGGAATATGGAGGTATTAAGTGGTCAGGAGTGTCAGTTTTCATCAACTATTTTCTGTCCATAGTCAAACCCCATATAAAACGCGAGATTGATGAATCTGTGGGGCCCACGGATTTGGGTCCAAAAAAATACTCAAATTCGTGGGTGCCACAAATTTGTGTTTTATTTCTATAGCCGACAAATGATAGACTTCTTCAAGTTCAAAATGTTTGAGATTTGGGTGCCATATCCATCACTCAAATTCAATAAGCAAACAATACCGAAAAGAAGAGTGACACTAAAAAAAACCATCAGTCTAACTAGCTTTGGACGGTTTGCAAAAGGCTCCGGTCACTACGCGCAGGTGCAGGCGCAACTCCTTTCGGCGTTTTCTGGCTCAAAGTATCAATTCCAGCCGAGGGTCCATTGCTGGACGGTAAAGCGGCAAACAAACAGCTCCGACGCTTTTCCAGTTCGTGAGAGCTCTTTGCCTTCTTCGTATCCAAAAGCTTCTTCCTTCCTTCAACAATTTCCGAATCTTGAACGGTGAGAGCTCTTGATTTTCGGATCCGTCTCTTGGTGGGTCTCTCTCTTTCTCCTGGGAGGAGAATCGGCCGATCTCTGAGCTCCATTTCCAAGCTGGTCAAGGTGCGGAGTTTTCCAATCTCATCTCTTTTATACTTTGACAACAGTTCTTGTCCAATTTTTTCGTGGGTTTGTCGAATCTGTGAAGTATGAACAGAATTGGTTTTTGGGTTTCGATCTGTTCTTGGGAAAGCTCAGGACTTCATCGTGAATCTGGCTTTAGATTTAAATCTGCGATGCAATAGTCAGATTTAGGGATTTGGTTGAATCAATAGGTCGAAGCTGAATTTGTCGATTGTTTATACGTTCTATTCCTTGTTCTGTTTTGCTGCCTCACCGGATCAAGAACCACCACTTTCAACAGAGTCCTCCGTTTCAGTTTCATCTTGTCTTTCTCGCCGACCACGCTTTCATTCCCCCGCCGTGCTCGGATTGTACATTGTTGTCCGGTCCGTTTCCGGCAATGATGATAAGCTCGTATTTAATTTTAGTTGTGAATTTCCGTTTTTTTTTTTGCGCTTGGAGTGATTTCTGCAATTACCCTTTTTGGTTCAAATTCTTTGAGTATCAATTCTCGCCAAATTTATTGGGGTCATTACCTCTCTTTTATATTTAAAAATTTCTCAAAGTGATTTCTGCAGTTACCTATTTTGGCTCAAATTCTATGTGTATTAATTGTAACGTTTTGGAGTCATTATCCATTTTAATTTTAGAACTTTCTGAGAGTAATTTATGCTGAGTTGCTTCAGTTGTCCTTGTTGGCGGAGTTTAATTGCAATCAATGCTCTTATTTAATTAGCTTGCTAATTTCTATAATTTAAAATGACCTTATCTGTCTAGGTAGTGTCTATGACTATTCTTTTCCTTTTATTCCCGGTTTGAATTTCACATTTTCGTTATTTATGCTACTGGAATAATTTTTGTTTGATTTAATTACTTGTCAAATTAATACTTCCATCTGTGTAATTACCTTGCTCTTGATTTCCCTCTTTTAGTTCATATTGGTGACTACACCACATTTTTGGAGTGGTATATTCGGTAATCCCGATTATGTCTCATCGGTAGACTTTTATCTCTTTAGACAGAGATTTCTAGCACCATAGTCGTGCATTGTTGGTTGGTCATTTTCAGGTGCTCATATGGTATGAAAGCAATTGAAGGAAGTTTCATCAATCTATCAGGTGACAGTTTAGTCTTATTCATTTATACAAATTTATGAGAATAATTAAGCTTTCTCTGTCGAAGATTGCTAATGTCCCTTTATTTTCTTTGTTGTGGATTTTTGTTGCAACTCGATTCCGATCATCCGGCATACTCCGTTGAAGGAAATTACACTCGCTGGCGGAACTATTGTGGAGATCTTGGGTTTGTGTTTGTGTTTTTGTTTTATTTCCCCGTCAGTGTCGTGTCTTTGCTCCTCGGAGCTTCTTCAGAGCGGCCCAAGTAGTGGCTTAACAGGCTCTTTCATCGTAGTCTGGTTGCATACGGACTAACGTATTTATTTTGAGTCGTTCTTGTAATTGTGTCGAGTTTTTGTCCCATGCCCTTTGGGCTTGTCTTTGAAAAAAAAAATACCGAAAAGAAAAACAAGGATCACAATTCCTTCTCCACCACTAAACATGAAAGCTATGTTCGCTTGTGAGTTGTGACTCGAGTTGATTGGGCTTGGTGGTCTCGGTCTCAAAAGTGGGCCGAACTTCAATTTAATACGCCCATTTATTTATTTATATTTAAATTATTAAAGTGCAAGTTGTCGCATGATTATTTACTGCTCCTTACGAAATATGTGCATAACCCCAATTAATTAGAGAAAATACTGTTCATTAAGGTCAAGGGATTATATTATGTGGGTGTGTGTAGATTAGTTCCGTGTGGAGATCCGTGGCGGCTGACCAAGCATTACCCGAGATCCTTCAACTACCACAGAGGGAAAGTTTTGTCTCTTTAATAAGAAAAACCAAGGATGGAAGTTACTTTGGCCCAACAATTTATTATTAACTTGAATCTTTGGTTAATTTTCATATTTATAATTTTTATTGGCAAACATACTCGATAATTATAAGGATGCATTTTTTAACAATAATAATCAAATTTTGAAATATACAGAGATGTAGTCACATTTAGAAAAAAAAATACGTTTACACTAACTACACTATTGACGGTCTCATGTTTTTGCATTACACATAAATTTTGTACTGTCAGTTATTTTCTTATATAATTGTTCAATCAAATGTGATATTTTCATAACTTAATTGATTTACTTTGCCCCATCAATTCGACGTTAAGCCGAATTCATAATTTTCATGTTTAGAATATTATGTATGAAAAATACATCTGGATATATATAAGGATGCACTTTGTAACTATAATAGTCAACTTTTGAAAAATACATAGATGTAGTCACATTTAGAAACAATACGTTTATCACTAACTAAACAGTTGACCATCTCATCTTTTTGCATTACATAATAGTTTCATACGATCAATTATTTTATTCTATAATAGTTTATTCAAATGTGATACTTTTCATAACTTAATTCCTTTGTTATCAACTACAATATCCAGCCGGCAGCCACATGTCACTTTATAATTCTCTTTCTCGTACTATTGTAGATCCATCTCATTTTCTCTTATTTGTTGGTGTTTCTCATATAACATGTTTAATATATGTATATATTTTCAGAAATTGAGTTGATAATTTCATATTTTTCATATTTATATTCACTTTTTAATTATAAATTTCTAATATTTTGTAACTGGTGCAAAATTTAAACATATTATTTTGCTATTAAATCACGAATAAAACTTTGTGTGTATTAAAAATATGGACTTTGCTACGGTGACATGCATGTCACGGTGACATGCACTTTTCGGTCGACCTCATTCAGGATTAGGTCGATCTAATCTGTTGTTTTAGTGTAAAAACAATTTCATGGCGTCTACTTTGGAGATTCATATCTTACAATTGGCTTGATAGAAATTGGAGATTAAAGGCTTATTTTAAAGCTGAAGTGTCCCTCTACACATTAAAGTACTTGGGAGCTCAATAGAAAGTCCAGAAGACCATTTTTGAACCTGACCAAAAGGCTATGCCAAAACTGGGAAACTACCTGAAAATGGCTAAGTCTGGCAACGTGTTTGTCAAGCCTACTTTGGAGCTCAATTTGAGAAGCATGGATGCGAGTCAAGTCCAGGGGCCTCTACCACGTTAAATTACGTATTTTTTTATACAAAGGAAAGGCATTGGATGAAAGATTGAATATCTTTAAGGCTTCAAACAAAAGGCTCGAAGTTGCTACGAAGGCTGTTTTTTTTTGGCAGCTTGCTTGTGCTCGAAGTCTGCCAGAAAAATAGCCTTTGTAGCAACTTTGACTATTTTAATTGAAGCCTTACATATATCCAATCTTTCATCCAATGCCTTGAATTTGTATAAAAACATGCCTAATTTAACGTGGTAGAGGCTCCTGGACTCGACTCGCATTCATGCTTCTCGAATTGAGCTCCAAAATAGGCTTCACAAACACGTTTCCAGACTTAGCCATTTCCAGACAGTTTCCCAATTTTGGCATAGCCTTTTGATGAGGTTCAAAAATGGTCTTCTGGACTTCCTATCGAGCTCTCAATCACATCAATATGTAGAGGGACACTCCAGCTTCAAAATAAGTCATTAGTCTTCAATTTCCATCTAGCCAATTGTATGATATGAATATCCAAAGTATGCACCATGAACTGTTTTTACACTGAAACAACAGATTAGGTCGACCTGATCCTATATGAGGTCGACCGAATCCTAAATGAGGTCGACCAGATCCTATTTGAGGTTGACCGAATTCTAAATGAGGTCAACCTAATCCTAACTGAGGTTGACCGGAAAGTGCAAGTCACCGTGACATGCATGTCACCGTACGCACACCCTAAAAATATATGTACATGGTGGCTTCTAGCCTTCTACGGTGCACTCACAAAATGAGTGAAAACTATTCAACCATTCTAGAATTTGTTTTAAGAAATTGAATTATAAATTTTAAGGGCTAGTATTAATATTATATGATGATATATAATAAATATTGAGACACATCAATATAACAGGACAAAAATAATACCCATAGGTCCCACCTCACAAGACTACTGATCGGGTATACTACTCATTCAATTCAAATCAAATCAAGCAACACTAGGGATGGCAATTTCGACCTGACCCGTTTTACCCGACCTGTTTGACCTGTTTTGGGGCGGGGCGGGCATGGGTAGTCTCATTGACCCGACCTGCCCTGACCCGCCCCATTCTCGACCCATTCTTGTCTAAATCACATGTAATCTTAGTCAAATTACTGAGAATTTTCCTTTTATTGCATCATATTTTAGCTATAATAAAGTTGTAAATTAGTAAAAATCTCAATTTCTCCAATAATCTAACTACAATTGTCATAATATTGTTTGTTTTCTTAGTCTTATAATAAAAATAACGAATATTTCTAATGTTTTTCATATAAATTGCATACCCATTGGGTCGACCTGCCCCGACTCGCGACCCGTGATCAATTACCCGACCTGGACCCGACCTGCCACGGGGCGGGTCTGGGTACCAAGAAACCCGCCCCGGACCTGCCCCACTGCCATTCCTAAGCAACACCCAACAAGACGGGTTCAAATTGACATCATTAAAACTAGGACATCAGCAATTGAATAAAGGATTAAAATAATGTACCGAAAAACTCAACATTAAGGTATTTTAGACTGTAACAACGCTTTTGTGTTGGAAACCCTAAAAACTTGGCTTGTTTCATTGATCTTTCAGCTTATATGGCTGTTTGCAGTAGTACAAGTGGGTTTGCAAAAGTGTAGAAGAAGACAAGGTTCCTTCAACTACAAGTACAATCCGAAAAGGGTAAAGTGAAGAAAAAACAGAAGTTCAGTGACCAAATGTGAAATTGTCTATCCGCTCTTGTTTTCCCCTGAAACGATGTCACTCCAGGTCCAGCTTGGTTTCGGTTGACTTAGTGGAACACTGTCGTCGAGGCGTTGGATTCCGTCCGTTGTCGAAGCGGCGTCGTAGTGGCTTCGCGGCGGAACGCCGTCGTCTGGAAAGCGGGATTGAGAAGAATTTGAATTCTTCTCTGATAGCCCCCCGCAAGCTGGTGGGCAGAGTTCATGGACACCAAGCTTGGAGAGTAGATGGTGAAAGATGGCCGGGGAGAGAGCCTTGGTGAAGAGATCGGCCAGCTAGTGAATAGTGGAGACGTGGAGGACCTTGATGGTACCATCTTGAAGCTTCTCGCGGACGAAGTGACAGTCCAGTTCGATGTGCTTCGTCCGTTCGTGGAACGTTGGGTTCTCGGCGATGTAGATGGCCGATTGGTTGTCACAGTAGATGGATGCCGGTTGAGGATGGGGAATTTTGAAGTCTTGGAGCAGGTAGAGGAGCCATTGCACTTCACATGTGGTGTATGCAAGGGCACGGTACTCTGCTTCACAGGAAGAACGAGAGATGGTGGTCTGCTTCTTGCATTTCCAGGACACCAAAGAGTCGCCCAAGTAGACACAGAATCCGGTGACAGAGCGGCGTGTGTCGACGAAGGCGGCCCAATCAGAGTCACTGAAGCCCTTCAAGTGCAGTGTGGACGAAGAAGGGAAGAAGAGACCATTGGAAAGGGCCGATTTGAGGTACCTCAGTATTCTATTGACAGCTCTGAAATGTGAATGGCTAGGGTTAGACATGTATTGACTTACTTGTTGGGTGGCGAAACTGATGTCAGGCCTTGTTGTAGTTAGATAAATGAGCTTCCCAACAAGTCGTCTGTATTGTTCTGGATCAGGGTAGGGATCATCATGTTGAGCAGTTAGATGAGTTTTGTAATCAATGGGAGTGGTAACTGGTTTGGTGTTGAGCATGGCAGCATCATCCAGGATCTCCAATGTATACTTTCGTTGAGAAATGTGAATTCCATAAGTTGTTCTTAATACCTCAATGCCCAGAAATAATTTTAAATCACCTAAGTCTTTGATGCTGAATTCCTGATGCAAGTAGGCCTTGATGTTGATGATTTCAGACAAGTCATTGCCTCCAATGACAAGGTCATCAACATAGACAAGAATGCAGGTGTAGGAAGTGGATGTAGCCTTGTAAAACATTGAGTGGTCGACCTTACTAGAAGTGAAACCTTGAGAATGTAGTTTCTCAGCTAGTTTAGAGAACCACTGTCTGGATGCTTGCTTAAGACCATAGAGTGATTTCTTAAGTCGACAGACAGGGTTCTTAATCCCTGCTGGTGGTATGTAACCATCTGGTAGCTTCATGTAGACACATTCCTCAAAATCTCCATGGAGGAATGCATTGTTGATGTCAAGTTGATGCATATGCCAGTTGTGGATGGAGGCCAGAGCAAGAAACAATCTGATTGTAGTCATTTTCACAACAGGGGAAAATGTATCTTGATAGTCGATGCCCTCCTGTTGTGTGTACCCTTTAGCAACTAGTCTTGCTTTTCTTCTTTCTAGGCTACCATCAGAGAGAAACTTGAACTTGTAGATCCACTTGTTACCAATGAGTTTGACATTGGGAGGGGCCTCCACAATGTCCCAAGTCTGGTTCTTGTCAAGAGCTTGAAATTCATCCTGCATAGCAGCATTCCAGAATGGAGACAGGATAGCCTCCTTGTAGGATTCTGGTTCTTTGTAAGAAGAAATGCTCAATGCAAAGTGTCTGTCAGTGGGAGACAAATGATCATAGTGAATAACTTTGCTGAGTGGGTGAGTGATACCTGGATTGTGCTGCTGAGTAGGATGACTGGTAGAAGGAAGCTGCTGAAGCAGGTTACAATGGTATAGTTGGAGATGTGAGGGTGGTTTGGGGGTTCTGGTAGACTTCCTAGTAGGGATTGGGGGTGGTGGTGGTGGTGAGGGTGATGAAGATGGGGAAGGAGAGGAAGGTTGTGCAGGGGTAGGATTGATTGGATTAGTGTCTGTGTCACTATCAGTGTCAAAATGGATGGTGTTTAAATCAGTGAGGGTATGAGAGGGGTTGGTGGTAGGTTGGTAAGTGGGGCTGGGATCATCAAAGGGGGAAGGGGTGAAGGAAGGGTTGTATAGGTCAGAAGGGAGCGGGGGAGTGGTCTCATTGTGGAATGGAAAGTGGTTTTCATGGAATTGGACATCCCTTGAAGTGAAAACTTCATGGGAAGTGAGGTCATAGATCCTGAACCCCTTTATCCCTGATGTAAAGCCAATGAAAATTCCTTTTCTAGCTCTGGAATCAAATTTGGTTCTGTGGTTGCTGAGGGTGCTGGCAAAACAAAGGTAACCAAAAACTCTGAGGTAAGAAAGGTCTGGTGGTTTTTTGTGGAGCTTTTCAAAGGGCTTTGAGCATTCTCACTCATCATCTGGATAAACTTCTCATACTCAGCTTTAGTGAGCTTAACCTCTTGTTGGTCTTTGTCTCCAATCACAGTGGTTGCTGCATTGGCTTGAGGTCTTCCTCTTCCTCTTCCAGTTCCTGGAGGATAACCATTCTTTTGGTAGCACTTGTCTTCTGTGTGCCCAAGTTTCTTGCAGTGGGTGCACTCAGCTGGTCTTCCAGTGGCAGTCACACCTCTAGGGGTCATGCCAGGTGGCCATCCATGTTTGTGAAAACAAACATCTTCAGTGTGTCCTAGTGCTTTACAGTAAGTGCAATAGGGTCTAGTTCTTTTGTTTGCTGGTATGTTGTTGTGGGAAGCAAAAGTAGTGCTTTCTGCAGCAAGAGCCTTGGCCTGATGGCTTCCATACTGATGTCTCTCATGTTGCAGCATTCTCTGGAACACCCTATCAATGGAGGGCAGGGTGTCCTGGAACAAAACCTGTGACCTAACAGTACTGTAGTTCTCATTGAGTCCCCTGAGGAACTGAATGACATAGCCAGTGTCCCTGTAACCCATGACCTGTCTCATGGCTCTACAAGTGGAGTGACTAGTGGGAGTACAGTCACAGGGATCTAAAGGCTGGTAGTTATCCAGTTCATCCCTCACAGCAATCATCTCACCATAGTACTCAGTTAGGGTTTGGTTACCTTGTTTCGTGGTGGCTAAGGCCTCTATCAGCTCTGCTATTCTCACCATGTCACCTTGTCCATATCGAGCCCTTAAGCTTCTCCAGGCTTCTGCAGCTGTCTTGAAAGACATGATTGTCTTCCTGATCCCAGGTTCAACTGCTTGCTGGATCCAAGACATGACCATGATGTTGTTCCTGTTCCAAGACCAGGCTTGAGGGCTATCTGCTGCTGGTTCAGCCAGAGTGCCATTGATAAACCCAGTCTTGTTCTTGGCTCCAAGTGCATTATACATCGCTTTGTTCCAATCATTGTAATTGGTTGTGGTGAGTTTCTCCGCGACCAGTAGTTGTCCTGGTTGTTCAGAGCCATGTAGATAGTATGGACCTGCCATCAGATCCTGAAGTGCAGCTGTGTGTGCAGCATTGGTGTTGGCTGCAGCATTTCCTCCATCAGAACTCATGTTCACATCAGCCATGGTTGTGGCGGCGCCTAGGGTTCAAGAGAACCAGGCTCTGATACCATAACAACGCTTTTGTGTTGGAAACCCTAAAAACTTGGCTTGTTTCATTGATCTTTCATCTTATATAGCTGTTTGCAGTAGTACAAGTGGGTTTGCAAAAGTGTAAAAGAAGACAAGGTTCCTTCAACTACAAGTACAATCCGAAAAGGGTAAAGTGAAGAAAAAACAGAAGTTTAGTGACCAAATGTGAAATTGTCTATCCGCTCTTGTTTTTCCCTGAAACGATGTCGCTCCAGGTCCAGCTTGGTTTCGGTTGACTTAGTGGAACACTCTCGTCGAGGCGTTGGATTCTGTCCGTTATCGAAGCGGTGTCGTAGTGGCTTCGCGGCGGAATGCCGTCGTCTGGAAAGCGAGATTGAGAAGAAATTGAATTCTTCTCTGATAGACTGAAACAGTGGTTTAATCGTGATCCAACCATTTCATACCGCTAAACACCGCCTACCAATCTCCCTTCCGTTAGTAGGTTTTTTTGATCGAATCGCAGGTACGGTAATGTTTTTCAATCCCACTTTGAATACGTATGCACAGCACAAAAGGGAATAATTCTTTCCTGACCAGCAAATTTAACTTTAACAGCAATATATATATATACAGTTAACTCACTGCACCGAAATGGTGTTAGTTACGTGAAAAATTGAAACTACATTTTAATAATAAAATGAGTTGCTTCTGGGAACCGTCACTTGCATACATGTTTGGAGGACTTAGAAAACAGCACACATTAGCCGCCCGAATCTCTCCATATAATCCCATCTCAACTTACATCTAACTAAATATTGATCAGAGTTGGCCATCGGTATTTTCAAGTTTCAACATAAAAAAAAAAAAGGTTAATTATGAATTCTTCGTTGGCGATTGCTCTGTATTTTCTTCTGGGATGCAGCATCGTTCATTTCACAGAAGGCACGGCCACCTGCAGCGGAGGAAAGTTAAAGTCCGGCAACCCTCTGGCGGCGGCGAGGGACAAGCTCTTCGGTTACCTGATCGCCAAGACTTTCGATGCGCCCTACAATGAGTACTGCACTTGGTACCCTGCCACCACCAAAACTGGCGGCACCAAGTACGTATACGGCGTCGCCAACTGTGCCTCGGCGTCCAAGAGCTGCGGCGGGAACTACTGCTCCACCACCGCCGATCAGTGCTCCGCGTGTCTGACCACCGCGCGGAACCGTCTCGTCAAGGAGTGCGGGAAGAGAGTCGCCGGCTACGCTGTGGTTCTTGACGGCGGGAAAGAGCAGCTGTGTAGCATGCAATTTACAGATGCACACCTTTGCTCTTAACTAACTTATTCCTTGATATGATTGATGTGAAATTTCCCTATTGTACGATGTGGCTTCTTTGGGGTTCCGTTTTTTTCCTCATTTCGGATCATAAATATTTCTCAAAACATGATGTGCGAATCAAATTCATGTTTGAATTGAAATTGAGATACTAATGCTAAGTTCTTTAATCTTTTTGTGAATTAGAAGTTAGGGGTACTACGTATTACCAGTGGCGGAGCCAGAAAATTGGTCAAGAGGGTGTCTTTATCATATCATAAAAAATCACCTATACAATAGAAAAGTCAACTTTAAATTAAACAAAAAGTCAACAACGCAATACTCTAAATTCATACAATTACATTAAAATAGTTTCACGTACACCGGTTACAACGTCAAACAAATAAGTTCAGTACATACAAATCAAGACTTTCATTCATCAAATATTACAAATTAGAACTCAGAAGTACCTTGGAATTGATTTTGTGAAACAAACAAGTGAACTTCAATTGGTACTTCTTCACTTTCAACTTTGTTTAAACAAAAGACAAGAAATTTCTCTGTTGTAGAGCTACAAAAAAAAAAATGTGCGAGTTTAAACAAAAGACAACAATTTATTACTATAAATAAAGACGAAAGTGCATTGCATAACAAAACTCACTCGATCGAAATGATAAGAAATTCTTCCTGCAACTGAATGGTCATTGGTTCGAATTTGTATATACCCCTACTCGGAAAAAAATTCTCCAAACCCAAGGGGGGTGCTTGCACCCCCCACCTCTACAAGTGGCTCCGCCACTACGTACTACGAGGAATGTTGTAGTTCGAAAAAACCTGCAAATTTTGTATACTACAAATTAAGGTAATACTAGGTCTTGTGGCAGTTAAATACTGAATTTGACCTACCCCGTTGCTTATAACTGTAGAAATTGCGAAAGGTTCACCCCCATTAAATTATTATTACATCTAGAAGACATAAATACTGCCGAACTCCCAGGTCGTTCATTTTAAAAACAGACTATAATTTGGAATCAGTGATGACAATGGGGCGGGCTACCTCAATTCTCATGTCCCACCACATGCTACTACGAGACGGGCGGGTATCCGCGCGGGTACGGGGCAAGGCGGGTCAACCCACTCTAACATGTTATTCGGAAAAAATACACGCAAATTTTACTTTTTATGATAAAGCGAAGGGAAAAACACTTTAAGAATGAAAATAGTGATAATAGAACGAGTAATTGAGTCTAACAAGTTGAAGATCGACTCTAATTAGTTGAAGAAAAGTCAAAATAGGAGAAATATGTATAGATAGATACTATAGGAAATTGAGATAAAATGGGCCTAAAACGGGACGAGGCGGGGCAAGACAGGTCGGAAGTAGATACCCATGCTCCGCCCCACTCTACTACAGGTCGGATAATACCCGCCCCATCGCGAATCAGATCGGATAATACCCGTGGAGCGGGTTGAAATTACCATCACTACTTGGAATCCATTAGTTGCACGAACTACTCCAAGATCCACACTCCCAATCACATGCCATCCAAATGGACAAAATTAGAACAACCAAATGGCCTTCAATGTGAGGATTGAAGATGGCATGCACTGTCTAAATTTGATTGCTTGAAGCCATGTCCGAGTACTGCTACAATCAGTTTAGTATATGTAACTATATGCTTGTCTGCATCAAAAAATAATGAGATTTCTTAACATTACGGCCCTTCACTTGCAAGGCTGAAAGGTTGGGACTAGTATTTGGGATATGTCGAATATCGTATTTAATGTATCAACTATATGTTTTTAGGATTGGAATTTGGGATATGTCGATCATCAATGTAACATTCAAAGGACAAGGGGGAAAAACTAAAAGAATACTAATTAATTGATTCAATGAAAAGAGAAAAATAAGCTAGCAAATATAATTAAAAATTAAACCATAATTAGGTCTTGTCTCTTATCACTTATCCTTTTATTTAGATGGTAAAAACCAAATTCCAAAACTTAGATACCTTTTAAATCGGGTTAATTGCATGGTTGGTCACTGAAATTACACAAAATGTTCAAGTTTGGTCACTCGAAATATTTAAATCCATTGGTGGTACTTCAGTTTACTGAAACGATTCACGTTTAGTCACTCTCCGTCCAACTCCGTTAACTTTTGCTGATGTGACAGTCAACTCTCAAAGTTGACCGTTAACTTAGTGACGTGGCAACTAAAAAATTATTAAAAATAAAAAATTAACCTTAAAAATTTTCACCTCATTATTATATTTTCGTCCTCGTCCAACAGCCAGAACGCATCGATCGCCTCCTCTTTAAACAACGGCACCCGACAACGCACTGGACTAATCGACACCGCCGGCGGCGATAGGGCCACGAATGTCGACCTCGCTACCTTCACCCTCCGCCGCCGGATCTTCGCCGCAGCCTCGGATGCCGAGATCGTGTCGCGGTACCTGCACGTGAAATCGTAGCACCACTTGCAGTACTTCTCCATATCCCTCTTCGCCGATTCCAGATCTAGGGTATTCGATCTCAATTGAGTCTTCAATTTCCCCAATTTCTCATCCTTCTCGTTCAATTGCTTCTTGTAATCGACGATCGCCTCGCTCTTCTCGCCGCTGCGATGGGGGAACCCGTGGTGGGTGTCCCACAGATTGCCGACTGTGGACGGCGGAGGGGGGTTAACGGCGTCGTATTGAGACCAGTTGAAGGTGTCGTTTAGTCTCAAGAACTGTACCCCAAACGCCGGATCGACAAACTCGCCGTCGCCGGCGGAGACGTCTATGAAGCAATTGCCAAGTGGGTTGACGTAGAAATGGGACTGCGAAAGGTACTCTGCCAGATTGCTCAGGTCCCGCCCTGTGATCTCCTCTTCGAACAACTTCAGGGCATCGTATTGATTCTCCTGCTGCTGGTGACTAGTGGCTGCGACGGTCACGACGATTTTCCAGTCGGTGGTTCTGACAGCTGAAGACGGGGAAGTTGTTGACGGAGTCAGCTCGTAGACGTCGATCGTGGTAGATTCCGATGAAGCGACGAAATGGGTAGTGGAATTAAACTCGAAAGGCGCCATGATCATCTCTATCCGGTTTTTAGTTTTGTTTGCTTACCAGTTACCAATTCTGTCATTTATATCTCTGGGTTCTAGTATAGACTACTAGGAGATTTGGATTGAAATTAGTTTTTTTTAAATGAATGTAATAATGAAGTGGAAAATATAAAAGTTATTTTTTTATTTTTAATAATTTTTTAGTTGCCACATCACTAAGTTAACGGTCAACTTTGAGAGTTGACTGCCACATCAGCAAAAGTTAACGGAGTTGGACGGAGAGTGACCAAACGTGAACCGTTTCAGTACGCTAAAGTATCATCAATGGATTTAAATATTTTGAGTGACCAAACTTGAACGTTTTTTATAATCTCAGTGACCAACCATGCAATTAACCCCTTTTAAATCTCAAAAGGGAAAAAGAAGGAGGCGACATTTTCCTTGATGAGGCGCCAAGAAGGAAATTTTATCCCGCCTAGATGCGGGGACGACAAAAATAAGCGGACTAGTGTGAATTATGTTACTTGTTCGTCTTTGGGGACGATTTTGAGATGTTGTCCCCTATGTCACTAAGACTTTCATTTCCAGAGACTAGTTAAATCTGTTGTCCCTTATGTTTGTCCCCAAACCTTCTTAATTTTGTAGTGAATGCAGTCAAAATCGTGTTTTAAAACTTACAAACTTACTGTTTTACGCTTCTATGTCACCTAAACGCTTTCGTTTCCATATAAAATCTTTAGTGTATAAAATCGGACTAAATTGGTTTAAAGCTTAAAAACGTACGCTTTTACGATTCTTGTTCACTAAATGGGTATTCTTTTCATTAAATTAATGATAAAAAGTATATTTTAAAGGTAAATTATCAATAATATGATACATTTGAAATTAAAAGATACATGCCAAGTATTTGGATTCATTCTCAGCTTCAAAAAGTAATCTAATTCACCAGCTAGGCCCTTCCCAGCTTATAAAATACTCTCTTAGGGGTTGTTTGGATCAGGAAATTTAGATAGGGATTTTGCCACAATCCTTGATCATGAGAGATTTTAACAAAATTATGCGTTTGTGAAGTATAGGAATTGTGGACTTCAGGAATTTTGCCCCCAGCTATTTCAAAATCTATGATATATTTTTTTATTTCTTCCAACCTTATCCTTCTGTTCTTCCAACCTATTCTCCACTACAACCTATTGACTCTCCCATTTGTTCAATCTTCTCCGACCACACCCACCTCCGGCGACAACTTCATTTCCCCAAACCCAGCAGCAACTTTTCTCCGGCGTTGATTCTTCCTCCAGCGATCTCTGTCTTCCTCCGGCGATCTCTAGATTGAGCGATTTCCAGTGAATGAGTTAAGCGGATCTCTTCGATTTCTTCTCCGATTTCTATGGATCTGCGACCCTTCCGCTAGGCCTCGATAATCGACGAGGTTCAAGAGCACAGTTCTTGCGACTACCGTCTGCTTCTAACCGGCGGCGACTCGAGCTACTCCTTTTTCCGATTCCGAACTCCCGCCGGCGAAGAGAGTAGGTGCGATGATTGGGCATTCTCTGTATTGGCGGTTTCTGGTAATCGAGGCGATTCCGACAACTTCTTCTTCTTCTCAAACCCGGCGACGGTTGGGCGTTCTCCAGCAACGTCTTCTTCTTCTCAAGCGGCCAGCGGGGACATGCAGTAGCCCAGAGGGACTCTTGCGATGGATCTGACTGCTTCCCCCTTGATTGGTGGCGGCGGATTTGACGCGACGACGACGAGAATCAAAGAAAGAGAAGAAGATTGCGGATGCCTGTGGATGCTTGCTGATGGGAACTGCTATATGTCTCTGGTGGGGATGCTTGCGACGGGAACGACGATGACCAAATCTGGTTCCTTTTCCGCATAGAGATGAAACAACACGATGAACAATGAAAGGGCAAATTAGAAATTTGACATTTCTTATTAAAAACCTATTTTTCTAAACAAACAAGAAATTTAATACAAATCCTTAATCACAAATACCTGGGTTTTCAGTTGAGGGATTTGAGACTAAATCCTTCACAAATCCCCCAAATTAAATTCCTTAATCCAAACGATCCCTTAAAGTATTTTATAGGGTTATAGGTATAATATGCCCCTATACTATGCACTTTTATCAAATATGCCCTTGTATTATTTTTATTATCAAACATGCCTCTGTAGTATGAATCCATCATCAAATATGCCCCTCCGTTAAAATTAGCAGCCGAAAACCGTTAACCAGGATCAAACCACGGTTTGGGCGACCTGATAGAAGGGGGAAGTGTCAAAAATGCCCCTCTCTTTATCTTAAACCTTTTCAGTTTCTCTCCAGCTTGATTTCGGGAAATCAACCATCTGCTTGCAGCCCCGTTCCCGTTCACGTCCCATCTTCCTCTCAATTCCATTGTCTCCATCCCCTTGTCGTCGTCCACTCGACAACGGCAAATTCAGCCTCCATATATTTATTATCTCCTTCCGTCCGTCCGCTTTTCCGAGAAATCATAGTGGGACTCTAAACCCTATTATGTCATTCTAAGCTGTAGAAGACGACAACCTAAGGTAAGCTATTGCTTTTAAAATTCATTGTTTTGACTTGTAGAAACGACAACCTAGTGTTTAAATATTGATTTTGTATTTTGACATCTTTTGCTTTAGTTCTCACCTGTAGTCGTAGGTAAAGTTTTACTTTAATTTCCCCTTATGAATACTTTATTGTTTTAAGTTGGTGGGTGTGTAATTTATGGTTGAAAACTTATCTGTAGGGTCAAGAACAATCCAGTTAAAAGCGCGATTCTACCTAGAAGTGGTAAGGTGACCTAGAAGCGTAAAACCATAAGCTTTTAAGATTTAAAACGTAGATTTTGACTACATTTGTAAGGAAAAATCACGATTCTACGTAAAAGCGTTTTGGTGACCTAAAAAGGTAAAAATGTAAGCTTTTAAGTTTTAAAGCGCGATTTTGACTGCATTGGTCAAGAATGGATAATCCCAGCCCCAAAATGATTTTTCATGTTAGAGGCAACTTTACAAAGGCTGGCGGTGATGTAATTAGGGCTGCAAATGAGCCGAGCTGAGCCGAGTTTTACCCCAGTTTGAGCTTGACTCGTTAACAAATGAGCTGAGCTCGAGCTCGAGCCATTTATTAACAAGTCGAGTCGATTCGAGTTCGAGCTAGGCTTGTTTACTAAATTCGTAGATCGTATTTGATACATTCATTTTGTATGTCATGTATGGTACATGACTATATCTGATTGATGTAACTATAAAAAAATAATCAAATGTTCATCATTAATTAATCTTATATTATAATTTGTAGGTGTCATATTGTTTAGTTAATAAATTTTAACTAGTTCAAATCATGTTATTTCATAGTATCGAAACAATTTTGCACATAATTTCTTTATAGAATTAAAAATAAGGCATATTTTCTTACAAGTTCAACATGTTAAACTTCACATGATGTGAGATATATAATTTAACAATCCTATGAATTATGAAAGTCCAAACTAGATCGATTCGTCAATAAGTTGGTGATCAAGTTGGCCCTCAAACCACAATGTTGAGACATCTCATGAGCTCTAAATGAGCCAACTCACGAGTTGAGCTCAACAAGCCACCGAGTCAAGCTAGCTCGCAAGCTTCACGAGCTGAACAAAGCTAAGCTCAAGCTTGGCTCGTTAGTAAACGAGTCGAGTTTCGAACGAGTTTTTTCCCGATTCGAGCCTCGAGTTGCTCACGAGTAGCTCGGCTCATTTGCAGCCCTAGATGTAATATATGAAGGAGGTGAAGATTTGTCCTATTCTAAACTTGATCCTGAGGTGATCAGCACTTGGGATCTATCCGAAGTGGTAAAAGAAGAAGCAAATTTAGTTCATGATTTTCAGATGTACTTCAGATCGTGTACGGGACAGGGGGATGAGGCTTGGAGAGAGTTATGTGAAGATATGGCTATTATAGAGTTCCTTAATCAGTTTAAGAGCAAGAATGAATACCATGTCTACATTAAACACTCATTGTCACCAGAAGTAGAGAAACATGATGCTGCACTAGATTTCAATGATAGAATGACAACAATAGAGGGATGCACTAATGAAAATTCCGATGGACAAGAAGCTGAACCGATTAGGGATAATGTGGCAGCACCACGGTTCGAAGAGGATGTGTGGTGTGATGAAGAAATAGATGATTCGGATAGTGAGTTTGAGGTGCATCCGGATTGGGTAAGTGATGGCGAAGTTGAAGATCGTGAGGAAATCGCTACCAATCTAAAGAAGGCAAAAGAAAACTTGAAGAGAGGGATATCAACCACATATCACTCTGATGATGAAGTGGACAGAAGACAAGAAATGATTGCTGAGGAGGGTGGCTTTGACTCTGATGACATTGGGAGTCATGATGAAGATGAAGTGGCCGATCATGACTTACGCAGGAAAAGCATTTTCCCTAAGTTCAATCCGAACTTGGACACACCCTTCTTTGAGGTTGGTATGATTTTCAACAATATGGATGAAGCTAGGGAAGCAATCACTAAGTATTCATTGAATGCCAAGAAAGATCTTAGGGTTAAGAAGTGTGATACAACTAGGGTTAGAATGATATGCACTTATGCTGGTTGTCCATTTGTCCTTTTTGTTTCATGGAGTAAAGTAGCCAATGCCTTGCAAATTAAAACATTGAAGGAGCATAGATGTGGAGTGCATTTTAAGTGTAAAAAATTGTCTCCACTTGTGATTGCATGTAAAGAAATATCATAGGAGGATAAGAATGGACCCTCGATGGAAGCTGAACGACATGGTTGAGACTGCTCGAAGTGAGTATGAGGCCATTCTTCCACCTGATTTTAGAGTCATGCCTGGGAGACCAAAGAAAAAGAGAGTAAGGAGCGCAGAGGAAAGGGAAGACAATAAGAGGCCAAGAAAGAAGCGTGTCTACACTTCTAAAGAGTTGTTAGCTCGGGATAAAAAGGACCCAAATAAACTTGGTAGAAAGGGAATGGTAATTCAGTGCACAAACTGTCAAGCTAATGGACACAATTCTCGTAGTTGTAAGAAGCCAAAGCCAACTAAGGTATGCAATGATTTTCAGAAAACAAAACCCTTCTGTTTGTGACTTGTTTTGTGTATTAAAGGGTTGTTAGTGTTTCCTTAGAGTGATGGTGGAGCTAATAGTACTACGAGGCCAAAAGCAAATAAAAAAAGGCCATTTGCAGGTGGAGGGGCATATCACAGTACTAACAAAAGCTTTGGTGTTATGAACGTAAGAATCCTACATTATCTACTCTATTATAATGTGTATTTGGCAATTAATGATTCTAATCATTTTGTGCTCATGTTGCAGCCTGGCGTGATCAGGAAGATAGCAGTGGAATGCCCCAAACAAAGACAACAAGGGGAAAACAATGTTGGAGGCACACAAGAAACCACTACCACCACTTAACTAGTTCAAGTTAGCTTGCTAGTAAAGTACACGAGTTGACTCCTAGTTTGAAATCTCTTATGATTAGCTAGCTAGCATGGGTGACAAAGAAACTACCATTGAAATTGTTTTTAGATGTACCATTTTGTGATGTTTCTCGGTTGTTGCTGTTATTTTTTTTAGATTGAGCAATATATAAACGTGGTTGGGTTTCTATTAATGATTTGTAAATACTAAAGAAATTGCCAATATATAATTCCATAAAATACCCAGGTTCCAGAAAAGTGACTTGCAAGCAAGTAAAGGGGTGGGTTGGAAGGCTTTCCCGATGTTCTTCTGGTCCAGGCGTTGGAGGCTTTGTCCATGTAACCTCAATAAATATTAAAAAGACACAAAATGGTCAATTAAATAATTAAGGGTATTTTGGACATTTTAGGTCGCCCAAACCGTGGTTTGATCCCGGTTAACGGTTTTCAACCGCTAATTATAACGGAGGTGCATATTTGATGATGGATATATACTACAGGGGCATGTTTGATAATAAAAATAGTACAGGGGCATGTTTGATAAAAGTGCATAGTATAGGGGCATACTATACCTATAACCCTGTTTTATAAGGTAATCTAACTTTTAGGCTTTAGCTAATAGCTTAATCAAATGTGTATTAAAAATATATGTACATGGTGGCTTCTAGCCTTCTACAATGCACTCACAAAATGGGTGAAAACTATTCACCAATTCTAGAATTTGTTTTAAGAAATTGAATTATGAATTTTAAGTGTTGGTATTAATATTATATGATGATATATAATAAATATTGAGACAGCTCAATATAACAGGACAAAAATAATACCCATAGGTCCCACCTCACAATACTACTGATCTGGTATATTACTCATTCAATTCAAATCAAATCAAGCAACACCCAACAAACGGGTTCAAATTGACATCATTAAAGCTAGGACATCGGCAATTGAATCAAGGATTAAAATAATGTACCGGAAAACTCAGCGGTAGGGTATTTTAGACTGAAACAGTGGTTTAATCATGATCCAACCATTTCATATCGCTAAACACCGCCTACCAATCTCCCTTCCATTAATAGGTTTTTCTGATCGAATCGTAGTTATGGTAAGGTTTTTCAATCCCACTTTGAATACATATGCACAAAAGGGAATAATTCTTTCCTGACCAGCAAATTTAACTTTAACAGCAAAATATATATATAGTTAACTCACTGCACCGAAATGGTGTTAGTTACGTGAAAAATTGAAACTACATTTTAATCCTCCATTAATATATTGTAGAGTTATGTGTACTTTTCTCCATTTCAAATTTCCTGTAACGAGAGTGAAAGTAGGAAGGTCATTTTTGTCTTTACACATTTATTATTTATTTCATATAAAAATAGCAATATCAAGATTTGAACCCGGGTCTCTTCAAACAAAGATAACAAACACAACCAGTTACACCAAACAAATTTATTGCATCCTTTTTTATACAAAAAATAGACAAAGTTAATCTCTGAAAATCAGGACTTTTTCATCATAATTAGCAAGCTCACTAAGTCTACCGTATGTATTTTTATCGAGCTTGATACTCCTATTTTCATAGTAGAGTTTCATGTAATTTTCTCAATTTTAAATTCCCGCTCTCTCCTTAATTTTTGCTAAAGGTAAATGGGTAATTGGCCAACATGGAAGAAACTAATTATGTAACTACTGTTGTATCCTCGCATTTTTCAATTTAAATTTAAATTTTGTGTTTTTTTTATCTTTGTTCTTTTCTCTTTCTAACTTCCTCCGAAATTTCATCCATCGTGCAAAGTTTGCGCCTTTCACTTCCCAGTACAAGACTGTTATTGAAAATCAATCTTCATGTATCTCTTGGCACTACGGTTTTATTGTTGGAGATTTTAAGCTGGGCGAGTAGAAGATTTCAACTCCGATATCAATTCATGGCGAATAGAATGGAGTTCATCAATAACTGAAGTTGTAGAAGAAAGATTAGAAATTGAATTTTTGGTTGAATATATGCCTCTTGAGATAGAAATTTGGTTGTACAATGGAGAGTGGTGACTATTGGATCTTTAGGTTCATGGTTTTTGCAACTGTCATAACCTATTTCTATCTTAAAACGAGGAATCATTGATTGATTGTTTGAATTATTTATTCAACCTACTGGAACTAATAGATAAGGAGTGTCTAATTTTGCGCCTTATTACTTTGATCGAGTCTATTCGTATATTGGAGATAACCCTGATTTTTTCGTTTGCTCTCAAGTTGTGATGGTCCCCTCTTAGCTGAGTTTTTAGTATATAGATGACTTGAATCAACAACTCTCTATTTCTTTTTGATTAGTGACATATTGTTTCTAAAAGGAGAGCATTGAACCCTTTATATAGGATTGTGAGGTTTAAGATTTAGTTTCAAACTATCTATGGGTTGTGTGAGAATTTCAGTGAGCTTTTATACTCTATATTTCTTGATTGTCAAAGAAAACTAACCAATAGCATTTTAACAGGGACTTAATTAGCATTATGAAAATGGGCTCAATGATACATTTTTATATTTTATATTCTTAATGATTATTATATTTCTCCGAATGTTCGACCTATATATTATTTCTTTATGTATCATCTCGATCGAATAATTATCAATAAAATTAAACGGGTTAATAGACTTAAAAGTAACATAAAAATACAAATAATCATATATGAGCATTCTGGTCAAAGGACCGGGTTATAAGCTAGTAATAAAATGAGTTGCTTCTGGGAACCGTCACTTGCATACATGTTTGGAGGACTTAGAAAACAGCACACATTAGCCGCCCGAATCTCTCCATATAATCCCATCTCAACTTACATCTAACTAAATATTGATCAGAGTTGGCCATCGGTATTTTCAAGTTTCAACATAAAAAAAAAAGGTTAATTATGACTTCTTCATTGGCGATTGCTCTGTATTTTCTTCTGGGATGCAACATCGTTCATTTCACCGAAGGCACGGCCACCTGCAGCGGAGGAAAGTTGAAGTCCGGCGACCCTCTGGCGGCGGCGAGGAACAAGCTCTTCGGTTATCTGATCGCCAAGACTTTCGATGCGCCCTACAAACAGTACTGCACTTGGTACCCTGCCACCACCAAAACCGGCGGCACCAAGTACGTATACGGCCTCGCCAACTGTGCCTCGGCGTCCAAGAGCTGCGGCGGGAACTACTGCTCCACCACCGCCGCTCAGTGCTCCGCGTGTCTGACCACCGCTCGGAAACGTCTCGTCAAGGAGTGCGGGAAGAGGGTCGCCGGCTACGCTGTGGTTCTAGACAGCGGGAAACAGATGCTGTGTAGCATGCAATTTACGGATGCACACCTTTGCTCTTAACTAACTTATTCCTTGATATGATTGATGTGAAATTTCCCTATTGTACGATGTGGCTCCTTTGGGGTTCCGTTTTTTTCCTCATTTCGGATCATAAATATTTCTCAAAAAACATGATGTGCGAATCAAATTCATGTTTGAATTGAAATTGAGATACTGATGCTAAGTTCTTCAATCTTTTGTGAATTAAAAGTTAGGGGTACTACGTACTACGAGGAATGTTGTAGTTCTCAAAAACCTGCAAATTTTGTATACTACAAATTAAGGTAATACCAGGTCTTGTGGCGGTTAAATACTGAATTTGACCTACCCCGTTGCTTATAACTGTAGAAATTGCGAAAGGTTCACCCCCAATAAATTATTATTACATCTAGAAGGGGAGGGGTTATGGTGGATACCAAGTTTTAGTATCCACGGTGGTTACTAAGGATAATAAGAGTATTTTCCATCCTAGTTATTATCAACTACCATTTTAATAATGCAATTAATTAGAGAGAGAGGAGAGATAATTACCAAAATTAAATATATGGAGTTTTAATCACAGTAGGAGTTTGTTATACCAAAAATTACGGCAGGAAAAGAATTTTGTTGTGGGCACGCTGCCCTAGGGAGGAAATGGCAATGGTAGTTGAGGATTAGAGAGCCCATTGGAGCTAAATCCTCAACTTTTTGGTTTTTCTTCCTCAGCTAAATCCTCAACTAATCCTCAACTAATAAATCAATGGGCTACCCTAAGAATTCTGCAGTGGGCACGCTGCCCTAGGTTTTTCTTCCTCAACAAGGAGCTAAATCAGTTGCTATGGTGGTGATTAGTAATTGCAATGGTAGTTACCGCACTGTAGTTATCAGATACTGTAACGGTAGTGTTTCGTTTGTGGTAATATGACCTACTACAATGGTAGTTATTCATTGTTTCTTGCTCTTTGAAGCCCCACGATTTGGGTTCTTGGTTCTTGCCATTACTAAAACCAAAAAATGGAAGGTAGCAACATTAACCAATGTTAATGATGTATGGAAATGTAACCACTACTACTGGAACTGAATACTACCATACCACACAAACTACTACGGTTGCACAGAACACCACACTACTACTGGAACTCAACACTACCATTCCACACCAAACATCACAGGTATGCAGGTCACTACCAATGCGAGAGAAAAAACCTACCATTCCAACTAAACACTATCATTCCACACCAAACATCACAATTCTGCAGATCACTACCAATTCATGAAAAGAAGCTACCATTCCAAACAACATGAAATCTACCATTCCAACTAAAAACTTCAATTCCACACCAAACTTCACAGGTCTGCAGATTACTACCAATGCATGGGAAGAACCTACCATTCCAAACAACCTAGAACCTAGATCACTACCAAAATTGACCACTACCTTTGCAAACAACCTAATAGTATTCAATACCAAACGACCATATACCAATCCATGCCAAACAAACTATCACAATCGCACATATACAAAAACGACAAGAATACCATTCCACGGAAAACAAAACTCAGATTAATACGATTTGAAGAACATGCAATGTCTATACAATAAAGCGCGCTATTACAACACGTTTACAACACGATTTGAATAACTCTCGCCGATCCCACAACAACGAAACAACCAGTTGCCGAAACGTCTCCCGCTGCGCCGGGGAGAGAACTTGCGGCGCCGGAGGGGGACTGCGGCGACGGGAGAGGGATTGCGGCGACGGAAGAGAACTTCCAGCGCCGGAGAGGGACTGCGGAAGACGGGAGAGGGACTGCGGCGACGGGAGTAGGAACGGCGCCGATCATCCTTAACCGTTCTTGGGAGAGGCGCTGAGGAAGAAAAACCAAAAAGAATGAAAGATTCGAATAGGGAAAGAGCCTATTGATTTAGCTCCTAATAATACGTCGTCGGTTAGGGAGTGGATCCTGTGGGTCTTTACTAAAGAAGCCCTCCAGCAAGATGGGCCATTAGATTCAATTCACTTAATCTCAATGGCTAGATTTAGGGTAGCTACGATGATTACTCAAAAAAGAGTAACTAGGCTAACGCATTCCCATCTAGAAGACATAAATACTGCCGAACTCCCAGGTCGTTCATTTTAAAAACAGACTATAATTTGGAATCAGTGATGACAATGGGGCGGGCTACCTCAATTCCCATGTCCCACCCCATGCTACTACGAGACGGGTGGGTATCCACGCGGGTACGGGGAGAGGCGGGTCAACCCACTCTAACATGTTATTCGGAAAAAATACACGCAAAATTTTACTTTTTATGATAAAGCGAAGGGAAAAACACTTTAAGAATGAAAATAGTGATAATAGAACGAGTAATTGAGTCTAACAAGTTGAAGATCGACTCTAATTAGTTGAAGAAAAGTCAAAATAGGAGAAATATGTATAGATAGATACTATAGGAAATTGAGATAAAATGGGCCTAAAACGGGACGAGGCAGGGCAAGACAGGTCGGAAGTAGATACCCATGCCCCACCCGACACTACTACAGGTCGGATAATACCCGCCCCATCGCGAATCAGATCGGATAATACCCGTGGAGCGGGTTGAAATTACCATCACTACTTGGAATCCATTAGTTGCATGAACTACTCCAAGATCCACACTCCCAATCACATGCCATCCAAATGGACAAAATTAGAACAACCAAATGGCCTTCAATGTGAGGATTGAAGATGGCATGCACTGTCTAAATTTGATTGCTTGAAGCCATGTCCGAGTACTGCTACAATCAGTTTAGTATATGTAACTATGTGCTTGTCTGCATCAAATCATAATGAGATTTCTTAACATTACGGCCCTTCACTTGCAAGGCTGAAAGGTTGGGACTAGTATTTGGGATATGTCGAATATCGTATTTAATGTATCAACTATATATTTTTTGGATTGGAATTGGGATCTAGATCAATGCAGTCAAAATCGTGATTCAAAACTTAAAAACTTACTGTTTTACGCTTCTATGTCACCTAAACGCTTTCATTTCCATATAAAATCTTTAGTGTATAAAATCGGACTAAATTTGTTTAAAGCTTAAAAACGTACGCTTTTACGCATCTAATTCATCAAAATGCTTTACGCTTTTACGATTCTTGTTCACTAAATGGGTATTCTTTTCATTAAATTAATGATAAAAAGTATATTTTAAAGGTAAATTATCAATAATATGATACATTTGAAATTGAAAGATACATGCCAAGTATTTGGATTCATTCTCAGCTTCAAAAAGTAATCTAATTCACCAGCTAGGCCCTTCCCAGCTTATAAAATACTTTAAGAAAGTATTTTATAAAGTAATCTAACTTTTAGGCTTTAGCTAATAGCTTAATTAAATGTGTATTAAAAATATATGTACATGGTGGCTTCTAGCCTTCTACGGTGCACTCACAAAATGGGTGAAAACTATTCACCAATTCTAGAATTTGTTTTAAGAAATTGAATTATGAATTTTAAGTGCTAGTATTAATATTATATGATGATATATAACAAATATTGAGACACATCAATATAACAGGAAAAAAATAATACCCACAGGTCTCACCTCACAATAATACTGATCTGGTATATTACTCATTCAATTCAAATCAAATCAAGCAACACCCAACAAAACGGGTTCAAATTGACATCATTAAAGCTAGAATATCGGCAATTGAATCAAGGATTAAAATAATGTACCGGAAAACTCAGCGGTAGGGTATTTTAGACTAAAACAGTGGTTTAATCGTGATCCAACCATTTCATACCGCTAAACACCGCCTACCAATCTCCCTTCCATGAGTAGGTTTTTCTGATCGAATCGCAGGTACGGTAAGGTTTTTCAATCCCACTTTGAATACATATGCACAAAAGGGAATAATTCTTTCCTGACCAGCAAATTTAACTTTAACAGCAAATATATATATATAGTTAACTCACTGCACCGAAATGGTGTTAGTTACGTGAAAAATTGAAACTACATTTTAATAATAAAATGAGTTGCTTCTGGGAACCGTCACTTGCATACATGTTTGGAGGACTTAGAAAACAGCACACATTAGCCGCCCGAATCTCTCCATATAATCCAATCTCAACTTACATCTAACTAAATATTGATCAGAGTTGGCCATCGGTATTTTCAAGTTTCAACATTAAAAAAAAAAAGGTTAATTATGAATTCTTCATTGGCGATTGCTCTGTATTTTCTTCTGGGATGCAGCATCGTTCATTTCAAGTTTTAACACGAGTGTTGGCACCATATAGTTTTTTGTTTTTATATATTTTCAAAATAGTTTGCGGAGAAGATTAATTTGTGCATTTGTCTATTTGCTTTATAATTTTGAAGAAAATCAATTTGGTATTTTGTATATATCGATACCGAATAAAATTTTAGAGATTGAGATGCCGAATTTATTTTGGGAATTAGATTGAGAATTGAGATTGAATTTATGATACTAATTGGTATTCGAGATTTCGATATTTGATATTGATATATCGATACCGTACCGATTTACAAGGAATTTTTGCAGGTTTATGGAAATAATTAACGACGTTCCTTGCATTACCTTCTTAACTTTTATTCCAGAAAACAGAAACCAACCCAGCCGCGGCTGAAACAGTAGCTACCACAACATAGCAAATAATTTCACATGATCAAAAACACGAAATCAAATCACTGGCAAAGCGTCGTATCCAACACAAACTGCATGGTACACTGCAACAGTTGGTCGTCCACAATCTCAACAAAACCGCCCTCTCTGTCTCCGCATTTCAACATGAGATGATACCGAGCGGTGGTCAGGCAGTGGTTGCAATCCTTGTACACCGTGGAACAGTAGTTGGCGCCGCACTTCTTCGACATGGCGCAGTTGGCCATGCCGTACATGGTGCTCGTCGTGCCGGCGGCGGGGTAATGCGTGCAGTACTGTGAGTAGGAGTTCCAGAATGTGTAGCTTATCAGGTCGGTGAACAATTGGTCCCTCGCCGTCGACAGAGCGTCGCCGGAGCTCAAATGTCCTCCGCTGCACGTGACCGTGGCTGCAGTGAACGGGCAGTAAGAGATGGTGATGCATCCCAGTACAACAAGAGCAATTACTATGGGAGAAAAAGCATTAATGGCGGCGACCTTCATAATGTATTCTAGCTCGTCGTCTTTGTATGTTGTGTGTTTGGTATGGTGAGACGTAAGTTGAGATGTGGATTAATATTGTACGTCGATTGAAGGTAAATGATTGTATTGTGTTTAGACTTTAGATAGCAAATTTGGACACTTCTCAAATATGAACAATTCTTTCCAGACCGGCAACATTTTAATTCCTAACAGTTAAAATGTACAATTAATTAAATGCGCCAATGCTCATCAAACTAGAGTATTTGATACGTGAAAAATTGGAACTAATAATATTAATAATATATAACGATAGACATACATATATGTTTGGAGGAGTTAGAAAACAGCATACAGTGGCCGCCTGAAACTCTCCATATTAATCCAATCCTCAATAATTAAGTTACATCTGATCTAACCATATCAGAAGCCAATTACCGCCATGAATAGTACTGCTTCTTCTTCCATGGCAATTGCTCTGTATTTTCTACTGGGATGCAGCATCATCCATTTCCCTTCCACCCAAGGCAAGGCCACGTGCAGCGGAGGAAAGTTAAAGTCCGGCGACCCTCTAGCGACGGCGAGGGGCAAAGTTTTTGGTACCTTAATGACCAAAACTTTCTCTGCGTACTACAAACAGCGCTGTACTTATGACACTGCCACCGGCACCGGCGCAACTAGCAGCACCATGTACGTATACGGCGTCGCGAACTGTGTCGTTTTGTCCTCGAGCTGCGGCGGAGATGAGTACTGTTCCGCCAGATACCAGCAGTGCTCGACGTGTCTGAGAGAAGCTCGGCGTCGTCTCATGAAGAAATGCGGGAAGCGAGTCGGCGGATTTGTTGTTGTTGTGCAGAAACCACTGCAGTGTAGTTTGCAATTTTCGGATCGACGGCTTTGCCCTTAATTACATTCTGTTTTGATCTCAAAATTTCTATTAATTGCATGCTGCAGTCGGGGAGAAATTTTACAATGCTATATAGTATTGGTGCTATAGGTTTTTTTCTTTACGGTACAACTTGAAATTGTACCTTTAACGTTATGGTACAACTTTAGATTATACTTATACTGTTTGTACAAATTCTTTTATGGTACAACTTGAACTTGTACATTTATGTGATGGTACAACTTCAAGTTGTAAAGTTGTACCATAACATAATCGTACAAATTCTTTTGTGGTACAATCTAAACTTATACATTTCATGTTATGGTACAACTTTAAGTTGTACATTAAAAACACCGATACTATATAGTATAGTAGAAATGCTCGCAGTCGTGTGGGTTTATTTGTTTGGAATAAAATCATCAAATCAGTACTTCGTCATAGTTTTATTTTTACAGGAATATAAGTTTATTTTTTTGTTGTTTAGGTTTGAAACCACTAGATTTAAAGTTAGTAATTTTACTACTAGATCAAGTAATTGTTCGTTACTTTGTCTAGTTTTATGTCACAAAAAAATAACTTTTTTTAACTCCAAATTCAGTTTTGAAAGACATTTTACCCCAATTGTACTTTAGGACGAAAAAATTCATGAAAACGTCTAGTTGTAATTGAATACGCACACGTGGACCTCCCTCCCACAGGAGATAGATAAATTCTTATACAAGTGTCGCCAAATTAAAAAAAAAAAAAAAACATTAGTCTAGTCAACATTTAAAATGACACTGTTAAAGTTTTGAACGAAATTGAAAATTTTGTGTATTAATGAGAAATTGGCATCCACATGGCGTCCTCGTTGGTGTCTTGTTAATGTAACTGACGGAATCTCTAACGGTGTTGAAGTTTTTAACGGAAGTGACTAAATTTGTCAACAATGTTTCTAAAATCAGGACTTTTTTTGTATTTATCAGAAATTGACTATTATTGTCACAAAATCAATAGTTATGACTATACAAGACAATTTTGCATTATTTAAATATAATTATAATTTAAATATTCATTTCTTACAACTTACGAAGACGGATAATTAATAGCCGCTAAACAAATATTTTAGCAGGCTAAAACAATAAGTTTGCTAGGTGGATGGACAATATCTAGATCTGATTCATATGATTCTGGTAACGGTGGAAAAATGGGTGGATGGGTTGCCTCTGACTTCTATTATGAAAATAGTCTACACCTCTTCAACATTTTTCGAATGATGGTGTTTGGTGTATGGGGAATCTACGTTATCTTACACTACTCTTATAGAGATTCCTTGAGAGCTCTGCGACTACAACTAAAACTACTGCTACGGAGAATCCTTCATGGAGTAGAGCTCCGTAAACTATAGAGAAAAAGAAAAAAAGGACAGTTGAGACAAGTAGTCTTTGTGTTGGATTGTATTTGTCTGCCTCTCTCCAGAAGGTTGCTTCAACTTCTGTTTCCCAGGGTCGTCCAACTGCTCGCTCTCTGCTCCTACCGAAAAGTAGCTCGCTTAGCCTCTACGCATGTCAGTTATCGTCGTAGGAAGTCTATGTACACCTCATCATGTCATCCTGTTTCAACATGGTACTACAAGAAAACTAGGCTTTAGAAGTAAATAATTAGAGACAGTTATTGCATTAGTCTCTATATCTAATCTATGAATGCATATATATTATCTGCTTCGGTATATTCTGTTATTTATCTCTGTATCGTAAATTTTCTTACATTTTTTATGTGATAAAATTAAATTAAAACTTTTGGAGACGATTATAACATTTGCTCCTATAAAGTATACTAGTTATTTTGTTCAAAACTTTATTATGCGCTTTGACATCGGAAAGGAGATCAGGCCTATGAATTAGGATGGAACGGGATGTATTTCCGTCGATGGAAGCACGATCTGCCGGCGATTCCATGGTTGACTGAATAAAATTAAATTAAAACTTTTGGAGACGATTATAACATTTGCTCCTATAAAGTATACTAGTTATTTTGTTCAAAACTTTATTATGCGCTTTGACATCGGAAAGGAGATCAGGCCTATGAATTAGGATGGAACGGGATGTATTTCCGTCGATGGAAGCACGATCTGCCGGCGATTCCATGGTTGACTGATTCGTCTTCTTCAGGGAGTTGACTAGGGATAGCGACGCCCTCGAAACCAGATTTGAGCAGCGACAGTGCTGCGGTCGATGACGTTCGGCAAGAAGCTTGGCTGGCCGGTGATACTGCTTGAGAAGGTTATGCAGGGGGTCGTGAGGATTTGAACACGTGACCTCACGGACAAACCAGCTCTGATACCATGTCATAAACCAGTTGGTCCCAATAACTTGAGTTGTTGGGAGAAGGTTATGTTGGATCTTATACAGGTCCGTGTGTGGTGCTTAACCACTTCCTTACACGCCCCCTCAAACGAAAGCCGACTCATGGGCTTGAAGTTTGCACAGGCCCGCCATACCATGTGCTTGAAAGACAACGGTTAATATTGGGGGTCGTGAGGACTTGAACACGTGACCTCACGGACAAACCAGGCTCTGATACCATGAAAAATTTGATGATGCGGAAGAACGAAAGAACACAGAACACACGATTTTACGTGGTATCCTCGATCGATTGATTGATCGAGACTAATCCACGGTGAGCTCGGAACGAGCTCACGACTGATATTTTATTTGGGACTACATTGTGACGGCTTGCTTACGACATAATTCGTAGCTAAGTCTTATATAGAGATGTAATAGGGTTAAAACCCTAACGAGAAGAGTCGAGTACGGCCTAGTATCCGTACCTACTACAACTCGAACAACGCCCAACAAGACCCAATACTAACACGATTTAAGTAACCGCAACAAGCTAGCTAGTCATGGTTTGAGAAGGTAAATCTTGGATTCTAAGAAAGTAAGCCAATATTTTCACCCAATGCGTAGTTAGCATTTCTCCAGAAGGTGCAATATAGATAAAGTTCTGGTATTGGATACATATCTTCCGATCGACAATTCCATAAATTGGTGCAATATAGATAAAGTTATGATATGATTCTGATTATATTTAACATGTTTGGAGGTATCTATTATTTGACTGATGGACCAAATCTATTTCTATTTAATCATCCCTTTAGTAAAGGTGATGTCAATCATTTGCTTGCAAAGTTAGCTGGACAGATAAGGGCAACAATTTATGAATACTTGCTTAATTAATTAGTCCCTAGCTACTTTGATTGTTGATCCTTTCACCTTTTAAAATTACTTATAATCAGAATCCAAAACGAGATTCCTTCTTCCTAATTCCTTGTTCCGCCTTCTTCCCATCCCGGTTTCACTATCAAGAAGACGAATTCTCAATCGAGCCACCACCAGATATTGGCTCGGTCTCGATGGTCTCACACTAACCTTGTTATTCCTCTTCCTAACCACCGGCTTCAGCACCAACTACGAAATCAGATCCAACCTCCAGATCTTTGTTATTCCTCTTCCTAACCACCGGCTTCAGCACCAACTACGAAATCAGATCCAACCTCCAGATCTCTAAAGCAGATGGTTCATAGAAAAGATGAAGAACAATAATGGTCTTGAAAGTAAATAGATCGAAAGAGATTATTCGTCAAAGGAGAGAGAGGGAAACATTGATGGTCGGAACGATAGAGTGGTGGATGTCATAAACCAGTTAGTCTCAATAACTCGAGTTGTTGGGAGAATGTTATATTGGATCTTATACCACACTCTAACACGCCTCCTCAAACGAAAGCCAACATCACGGGCTTGAAGTTTGCACAGGATTACCATACTTGTGCTTTAATTAACTGTTAATATTTATTGGGGATCGTGAAGATTCGAACACACGACCACTTGGTCAAACCAGCTCTGATACCATGTCGAGAACCAGTTTCTCTCAATAACTCGAGTTGTTGGGAGAGGTTCAATCGTGGATCATATACCACAACACTAACACGCCCCCTCAAACGGAAGCCACTCACAAGGGCTTGAAGTTTGCATAGGTCTGAAGACAAGAATACCATGTGCTTAACAAATGGGGGTCACCGAGAATCGAACACAAGACATCTCGGTCATAGAAGGCTCTGATACCATGTCAAGAACCAGTTGATCCCAATAATTCGAGTTGTTGGAAGATCATAAACCAGTTGGTCCCAATAACTCGAGTTGTTGGGAGAGGTTCAATCGTGGATCATATACCACAACACTAACAGTGGAGAGGGATGATGAGTAGGGTAGAGTTTGCAATGAATGAAATTGGGCAAATGGTTTTTTTTAGGAAAGAAGGAAGAACATATGAAAGAGATGAGGAAGTGGGGCGGATGAGAAAAAGGAAAGAGGTGGTGTTTTTTATTTTTATGGGGTAAAATAAAATATGAACAGCATGTCATTGTTGACTGTATTTTCTAGTTAATCACTAACAGAAAGTCGGTGTACAAATGACAAGTCGAAAGTTGAGTAATATCAATGATACATTCACTAAAGATGGCTATTTTTAGAGGTATTAGCCCTTAGTATAAAAGAGAACCTGCTGTGTTTTGTCAGTTCAGATTAAAACAAAGCTAACCCACAGCCACAATCATCATAATAATATAAAAAAACTGAGCGATAACATGCTTATAATTAAGCAGAAGAAAAGAGAAGTTCTAACCAACACCACATGCTTATAACTTGCAACCTACAATAACAAAAGAACAGACCACAAGCATTAACGGCCAGCCATGGCAGAAATTAAAAACCAGCCCGGCCAGGCCTGTCTAGACGAAGCGGTTAAACCTACCGGACAAGCTAAGTAGATCCGAGTGGATTTGAACCACCAACCTCTCACATATCCACAAAGGGAATGGAGCGCTCTCCCATTTTGAGCTTACAGATCTTCCCAAATAGACCAAGCCACCGAGGACCCACTATTTGACGTCTACTACACGTCTACACCCACGCAGCAGCAAGCAAATCAATCGATAGATATTCACAAGCCGATGCGATACCGCGTCCGCACAAATATATCGGCCGACAATTGTTGCAAATAAAAATGACACCCAACGAACAAAGAACAACAATCTGCCTCGGTGTTATATCCACCACATCAATTTTCATGCACATGATGTTTTTACCTCTACAAGGCTTTGCCCATGCGCTACATTTTTATAGTTGAATTCTTCAATCTTGGGTGTTTTCTAAAGGTTAAAGAACTCGAGTAAAGATTACATCTAGAATATAATGCAACATCAAACAGTAGCAATATTCTTACCAGAACTAAGCACACCGGTAAGACCAATTTCTATATCACAAATGAAATAAACCCACTTAGGCATTATTAACAGGTAAAACATTATTTAGTATTATTTAATCAGGGTTGTAATCTGTGTTCAAATGTGATTCCATCACAATAATTACCTTTATGCTATTAACAAATAAAATTTTATATTTTAATGCTATAAATAATTAATCATTGAATATAATAATATTAGAAAATGGCCAAACTAATACAACAATCAAGGAAACCAAATTGCAGTTAATCAAAATCGATTTGATAAATTGATTTAACCGATAAACCAATAAGACATCACTTTATCATTAAGATTATCATTAAGTGAGAAAATGAAAATTCATGGGTATACGTTTTGTGTGAATAGACTTAATTACGACCAAATAAATATATCATATAGACGACTAATTACTTTATTGATTATGATTATTAGGAATGCTGGAAACCAAACCAGGTCACCTAGACAAACAAGCTAAATAAGTATACCAGACCAATAATCTTAATTAACAAGCCAAATTAACCAAATAGTAAAAATTGACTCGGTCTTACCACATCACCACCAAGTTTGAACACCATAGTGATATTCATTCCGGACATCAACGAAGAGCAAAAATTGAAAATATCATATATACGGGTGACTATCATATTTCTTGACTGACGCGGAACACAAACGCCGGTAGAATTTACCAATGTTGTCATAACCGAACCGGTGCATGACCCCCGAACCGGAGCATGACCCGGTAAACAAACTGCAGCAACAAAGCCAAACTTGCAAATAATTTATCAGCGCCTTTGCTCACTCAAGAGGTTGATTGCTAATCATCATTAACGAGGCCTTCGTAACATTAACAAGGACTCGAAGCCAACCATCGGCAAGCCTACAAAGTACTGCCAAAACCACTCAATCTGTCCAAGAATGAACTATAATAATCATATGCCAGCGCACTAACGTAACAGAAAAATACCGCAATTACAAGATGGTACTCAAAATCACGGTCACCTCAATGAAGCCTCCGGGTTATGGTCTCCTTGAGATTATTCAGAGCTTCTTCCCCAACAAGTTCATCTTCCCAGCCAGAGAAGATTTCGTAACCCTCCTAGAAACAAGTGATCTGAACTACTACATATTACATGTGGCAAATAGCTCGACAGGAGTAAAGAGTATTAGCTACAACAATCAGTGCAAACATGACAAAAGAATGCGAGGAAAACGAAGAGAGACGATCACAACAAGGTTGTTCTTCTACCTTCACAAAAACTTGGTCACAACCCTACTCGAGGTTACGAAATGAAGAGAAAGGTGGATTAAATTCGACCAAGCGCGAGAGCCTGAGATCGAGAGATTTCAACTACTTAAATATGATTTTAGGTTCCAGTAGTACGTTATAATTTACCACCTGACGTATCGTAGCATATACTATGGCCGAACAGAAAGGCGAAACAGGCCGAAATTCATATGATAAAAGGAGTAACCTGGTTGGATAGGAGGTACCTTGTGCGAGCTGAAATAATCGGACATGGAAATGAACCTTACTGGGATGCTGATTGATTGACGCGCCTTGTGAACAACCTCTGGGCAATTGTAGCGAGTGATAGCTTGAACAGTTGTTTTTATCGAAACAGAGACGACCGAGAGAGAGAGAGAAGGAAGACACGAGACATGAGAGGGAAGAACCCGGGCAAAATCCCCCGTGCGAACTTCCCTCTGAACACAAAAAGGTTTCCTTTTTTATTCAATAGGGTGACCTGCCAAGCGAGCGCACCCGTCATGGCAAAGGTCGGATGACAAAGATATTAACCAGGACCACCAGGCAACCGAAACACAGCGCCCTTCGTCCTCCCATATCTTATACATCATCCCACAACACACACAGGTCTTCAACCTTCAACTGCTCCGCCGGCAACCACGGATCTTACCTAAAGCCACCGGCTGGATCTCGATCCGCCAACAGAAACACCTGCTATGCCGTCGCCGTCTCCATTATAGGCAACAAAATGACCAGATCTGCACAGGCCCTGCTGTTCGAGATCTGAGGGGGGAAAACAAACCGAAAGAAGAATCAATAAACAGAAATACGGAATTCAGGAGTTGAGATGATAACCTTTAGTTAGAACAGATCTTTGTTCGTGTAGGATAGAAGTCGGAAACGAACATCTCAGCCGCTGAAATGACCATCATAGGGTAGATCGATGCAAGATCTACACGGAGACAAGAACCACGCGCCGAGAGGAACCGACATGGAAGGGAGATCTGGAGCGGACGCGAACGCAGAGAAGGGATGGAGAGCGTTGCCTGTGAAAAACGGGAGGACGGAGAAGAAAGAAAAAGATAATGATAATTAATATGAAATGAATATTTCAGGGTAGAGGGGGAGAGATAGCTAATATAGGAGGGAAAGGGAGAACGGACGGTCGAGATGAAGGGTCAGCACGTGGCTTAGGCGGTGGTACAATAGACATAGACAGACGGCAACTAATTAGCTGGAATTGCAAGGGAACAAAAAGGGAGCAATTAGGCCTTAGCTGGCAACGATAGGTAACATTTTTTAAACCTTGCGTTGGTTGGACTTTGTCAAAGGCGGCCGATGCACAAGGTACGGGGGGACATTTGTTACCAACTATGTCATGAATCAGAAGCAAACTCAGAATTTAAGACCCTTAATCATTTACAAGGAGCTTTTTCTATTAAATCCACCCAAAACCATTCGCGTATGAACTATTTGCCAGCTTAACATCTCATAACTAAAAAGAATTTAGGCCAAACAAACACAATCAGACTGTGTTAAACGAAAATTTGATGCATAAATTGATCTTGGTAACAAATCAGAAACATGATTGTCAAGCCGGCCGGCGTGCCACCGATTGTACCAGGTTCAACCAATACCGGTCATAAAACCGGCGTGACACCACCGGTATGACCGGTATGATCGATATACGAATCTCTAAGTAAAATGACCTTATTTTAGCAAATTTAATTGATAAAAATTATTTCATTATTTATTTTATGAGTATAAAAGTTAAAAATTGATGTTATTTGTTGGATTCAAGTATAAATATTTAGGTATTGACGTTAAATGTCATGTTTAAATATGAGGATTTATAATTTTATTTGTAATATTGACCGGCATGAACCGATATGTGCCACCGGTCGAACCATTCCACTTGCTAAACCGCCACACTAGCATAAACCGATTTAACAACTTTGATCAGAAACATTAAAACACAGGAAACAGAACAAACTAACAATAAGAAACAGAGGACATCACAAAGGGAACAAAGTCAGGAACCAAAAGAACAAACTGCATTCGATAGGCCCATTGTATTTATTCACTTTTTCAGGGGAGGGGGTAGGTGCTGGTTCAGGTTTCAGGAAAACGCTAGTCAGTGGTTCCTTGGAATGCAAGGTAGCATCCAGCAACGCCAGAGCCTCTTCGGACCCGAATTCGACCTCCTTCTCGACCACATCGGCCCGATCAAAGCCCTCGAAAGCAGTCAGAACAGAGTTGTAATCCAGCGGCGATACCGTGAGATCGTCGCTTACCATGTACTGGACCTTTTCCTTCACGTAGTCCGCCATCGAGACCAATTCGGTGAACTGCACTACCTCGTTCATATCCCCACAACAGTGAACACATCTAGTCCATTTGTCGATTCCGCACTTGACGTGCCTGTGATTGTCCTTGCAGCTGTAGAGCTGTCTGCCAAAATTTTGGCTGGGAATCAGCCGTGGCAGAATGGGGACATAGGTAAACAACTGAGGGGTAATGTTGCTGGGGTGGTCCCAGTAGCTGTCGTGTGGAGGGTTTAGGTACCCTTTCATCTTGAGCGAATGGACGCTGCCATGAAGCTTTGCGAGGCTACTGGAGCCTGCGGCGTCCAGGTACTTCACCATGGCGCTTAGAGGGAGTGAGAGGATGTAGAACAGCAGGTCCACGAAGTCCTTTTGAGCCTCTGCAAAGATCACCATGTTCCTCTTCCTGTCCACCACCAGCTTCAACTTCATCTTCGCAGTGATGGCCGCCATGTCTGTCTGTGATCTCGATACTTTATTCGATGAACAGTCGCTGTGGATTACTGGTGGGGTGGGGGGGCCGTTTGTTGTTCTTCTTCTCAAGAAGGTAGTGACTCTTCCTTTGACTTGGCATAACATGTTGGATAGTATGATTGTGAAAGTTGTGCAGGGAGGGAGAGCTGGTCTGATTGAGTGCTCAATTTGGTGCTGGTGTATGTGCTTCATTTGGAAGGAGCGATGTCGTCGTTGTTTTGGTGAGGAACATTGTGCCCCTGATGTTTTTGTAGAGCAGCTGCGTTGGGAGATAAGTTTGTATGGAACTGGGAATACTGCATTTCATGAGGAAGTTAGGAAGATTCCAGTTTACTGCCAACTGTTGTAGGCATACTTTTTCTATCTTCCCTTTGTTATGAGTTGCTTTGTTATTTGAGAGATTTGGGCTTCTAGCCTTTGTATTTTCGAGACTCTTTGCTTGTTTGCAAAGGGTTTGTGCTTAATGATAACCACTAATTGCCGGGGAAAAAATGTGATCTTTATCGTAGATTCTCAACAAAGATATTTCTAACCTTATCATATGTTATTTTTCAAGGAATCTTGTGTCTCATCCTCGGGTATGAAGTCAAAGTTCGTCAACAATCATACTTAAGTCATTTTGAAAAATTTGATGGGTAAATACAATATATTAGCCACAACTATTATGAAGCGGGGAATTATAGCCACAATTATGAATATTCAAATTATTAGCTATAACTATTGTTGCGGGTCAAGATATGGCTAACTGTCTGTTACTGTTATTAAATTTATGACAAAGAAGGTCACGTCATTAGCCACGACAGCGGGCACGTCGGAATGATTTTAATTTATAACTTTAAAACATAATAGTTTAGTCAGTATTACTAACGAAATTGTTAACAGATAGTTAACGTATGGCTAATAATTTGAATTTCTATAGTTGTAGCTATAATTTCCAGCTTCATATATAATAGTAGTGGCTAATATATTGTATTTACCGAATTTTGATTAATAATCGGCGACGATAACTCCAAGTCTGAAAGAAAATTTCTTAGCATACGACTTATGACCTCAATAGAGCTTGCTCAATCAAACATGATATAGAGCAAATATTATTAATGTGAACTTAGGACACATTATAAATTAATTGCACATTTAATTCCTCTTCATTTGAGGAGTTTAAGGTAGAACGTGATTTGAATGAATAAGAAGTCTTTTTAAATAAAGAACCGTAACTATTCGATCAAGATTACACTCTAACATTTTTATAAATAATAATTGTTTTATTTTATAGACATATACTTTATGAATAAGAGAGTATTTCATTGCAACAAAATATAAAGTAATATAGTTTGTTTTCTCTCTTTTCATATATATTTTGTTTAATCGATAAAAACATTATTGTTTATGTGTATGTTTGTTTAATTTTTTCATCAAAATGTAACTTATCATTCAGTTTTAGTAAAAATGAGTAGAAAATTTACTTCATAAGGTTTAATCATATATTTTTTATTTGAACAAATGTGATATATGTCACATATTTTCTTATTTGTATTTTGTTTACTTGACGAATTTTTATTATTATTTATGTGTGTTTGGTTAAGTTATCAACATGTAACTTATTATTAAAGAAAAAAGTGGATAAATGAAAAATAATAATTGAATAAAATAAATGGAAATATTAAAGAAGAGAGAGGTAGCTCCATAAATACATTAATAACTTTTTTTTTTTTGTAAAAAAGTTGTCCAACTTGGCAAATTGTGGATCCTCCAAGTGCTTATGTGGCAAGAGATTGACTTTGAATTGCCATAATATATAGTATAGATAGATAGATAGATAGATAGATAGATATAGATATAGATAGATAGATAGAATAGATAGATATAGATAGATAGATAGATAGATAGATAGATAGATAGATAGATAGATATAGATAGATGACCCTACGATTAAGGGTTAACCGCATGATTGGTAATTGAGATTACAAAAAAATGTTCATGTTTGATCACTCGAAATATTTAAATTCATTTTTGTTACTTCAATTTATTGACACCGTTCACGTTTGGTCACTCTCCGTTAGTCGTCGTCCATCTTCGTTAATGGAGTTCGTTAAGTGATGACGTGGCGGACAGAATCGTTCAATCAGCCATATTTCACCCGAAAATAGTGCGACCCGACCCACCATGTCACTGACACCCCCCATGTCATCTAAACAAACCTACCCTCTAACCAGACCCGACTCTTCGACGGCGACATTGAGATCGGCAAATCGGCGAACTCCCAACCCGCCTTTGTTTGGGCTTCGTCGAACACGCGGAGATAATGAGGGTCCGAAATGCGGTTGGGGATGTATTCAGGACGAATGGAGCTTCGTAAACGGATTGAACGAGAAATCCCCCTTCTCCGAATCGAACTGGACCGACCAGCCGGCGATTCTACGTCGCGACAAAGAAAGCCGGAGAAGAAATCAACCACATCTACGGATTATCCATCACCGGGTTGAGATTCTTCACTATTTACGGGCCATGTGAAAGGTCCGACATGGCCTACTTCTCATGGACGGAGCCAGGATTTTTAATTAGGGGGGGGGGCGACGAATTTTTTTCCAACACATATATAGTGATTAAAAAATACGACCTGGGTTCCATTATAAAACTCCATCCCTGTAAAATCATGGAAAACCCCGATCGTATCACGTATCACGACTTGTGTGATACAATGACACGACTTGGTATGTATTTATGTTAAGAGATCTGTTGTAAGCTTACTATATTAGGTGCAGAGATGATGAATGATGTATTAACTCCAATGCTTATAATAATCATGGGTGGTTAGTTTTGGGGGGGCCGCTATGCCAAAAGCGAGAGAAAACCTCATCTCTCTCTTTCCTTTTTACGTCTTCATGTCGCCACGCGAGGGGGACATGGGGACATAAAAAGGGGGATCCTATCAACTTGTTCCAACTTAGGATAATAAGCTCATGAGCTTGGTCTTACTTCACCGTCGAGAAACGAAAGAAGACTTCCGTTTTTTGGGTGTGAAGCAGTGTCAAACCAAAATACCCAACAAGCATTACCTCTCCCTGAAAAGGAGGTGATCCAGCCGCCCCTTCCAGTGTTACGACTTCACTCCATTCACTAGCCCTGCCTTCGACATCCCCCTCAATCAATTCTGTTCCACTTAATCCCTATTTCATGGCCACATATCTTTTAGGCTAATGAATGGGAAACCTTTCTCCTATTCCATGAATCCAATTTTCATTTCATCCGGAAAAAGCCATCTTTATGCATATATATAATGATAGTTTATGATAGTAACAACATATGATTATATTTTATTCATTTACAGGATAATTGCTTACATGTAATGTTACTTAGTTAATCCAATTATCCGATTAACCAAATCAATTTAATTTTGGTTTGATTAATTTGATTTTCGTGTTAATTTGAACGACTTGATCAAGACATATTATTCCACTGTTAAAGAAATTTAGACTTACTTAATTTGATTATTACCACGATAATCATTTGAACACCCCTAATAACTTTGGTACTCATTATAAACTCCAACGTTCAAGTAATAACACAGATTAACACAGATCCAATTTTCTTAACTACCAGGAACTACCAACACAAATCCAATTTTTCTTAACTACCAGTTTTTTTGAAAAGTAGAGTTTCGCTTCTTTAATTAGTCTTAGACCATTTTAAATCTTCAATTAGCAAAGCGAGTATTACTCGAAATCTTCTTATTTGAATAGAGTTCTTAGTTATTATAGAAAATTCTATCAAAAAGTTACTATAGAAAATGACTAAATTAATTAATTTAAATAATATAATATCACGCTCTCGTCACACTCTCAATGTTAGAAATCTTCAAATCTTCACAAATGAGCGCTCTCACACCCTCGTTCTCACCCTACGATTACCTAAAACTAAAAACTGGATGGATCCGACATTTCAAAAAAGAGATTCTCACCCTACGAAACGAATTGATTACCTAAAACTAAAAACTGGATGGATCTGACAGCTCAAAAAAGAGATTTGGAATTCCGTAATGACCATGAGAGTCGTGCGACTAAGGCCGATGATGAGAATCTTTTAAGAATTGTGCTTTCGAGCACAGAGATTAAGCAGAAGAACAAAATCGAGCTTACTTGTGCTTTGATACCGTGTCCGTGCCTAAACACTCGATTCACGAAGGAAAAAAATAACTCTTAAAATGATTTATTCATCTAGATCCGCTTTACTTGCTTGGAAAAACGAGAATGATACAGAGGAGTTCCCCCCCTTCATACCCGAGCTGGGTTTACTACCAGGAGGGGAAAAGCCGAAAAGGTTTTTTGCAACTGCAAGCCCTAACAAACAGATGAGGAAAATTACGATTTCATACTTCTATTTTACTAGCTAGTCTTCAGAGTCCCTACTCTTCCTGTATAGTTGCTCTTCAGTTGGTCTGTTCATAATCAAATATATAGTTGATTATGATCACTGACAACCACAGCCTCATTCGCTATAGATTAATCGGACGCCTAACTGATAGAACACCCAGAAAGTGAAGATGAAATTGAAACCTAGAGACTTATTACAGAGGCGCAGCGACCACTTGGTCTCGTGCGTCCCTTCTTATTGAAATCGAACTTCTGCACGCACCATCTTTGAACTGATCTCAATGGTTGGCAGTGGCTTGGTTACGCGCCTTCTCCTTCTCTTTCACTTCACTCCCCTGGCTCCTGTCATAATCTATACACCATCCATTCACCCGTAAGCCCAAAATAAGAAGGGGGCAACTATCTAAAACTGTCCAATTGACCAAAAACAATATCATCTCTTAACTAAAGCATAAATACCAGGGTGATCTTCATGGATCTTCTTGTCCAGCTTGACATCGTCGTCGTCGTTCCCCCCATAGATCCCGCCAAATCCCTCCTCGTCGCTCCTCGTTGCATACCCTTCTCCAAACGAATGCGACATCGCGTCCCTGCACAGCCATGCACATATACAGCTTAGCTAGCTTCAGCAACCTTTGTAGCGTGTGTAAAGAAACAAACTTTTGCACCTAGATAACAAATTCGAAACATCGTAACTCATATATGGCATACCCTTTCTTGTCCTTGGGCTCCTGAGCTTTGTCCATGTCGTGCTTACTGTCTGGGTTGGTACAAAAGGCCTTCTTCCCCTTCCTCAAACTAACAAAACCTGTTGACCAAGGAACTCTAACTTCCCTGCTTACTTGGTTCGACGTCGGAGATATTACTACACCAGCGGGCAGTTGATGATGGCTTCTAAACGACCTAACGATCGCCTGGTTCATCTTTATATTGAAGAGGAAAGAGAAAGGAGATGAATAGTACAATTACAGACTCTCCAACGAACGAAGCAGATTTTCATGTCGAGGAAACCGACAATATTAACAAAAAGGCAGGGTTTCAGATCAGCAGCTTTGTCCAGATCGACAGATTTCTGCTCTAGATAACGCCCACTTCCTGCCACGTAGCATTGCTGGCGACACGTGGCTGACGGAGACCTTGCAAGTGCTAAATAAGCCCCAAGAGAAGAGAAGAGTGGGTGGTGAGCTGGTGGCCGGTGGTTGATTAAACATCGACGCTTGTCCCCCGCGTGGCAAAGAAGCGAACCTCTGTGTATATGGATTGGGCCTCTTTTTGTGACTGGCCCAACTCATTGAGGCATCACGATTGGGCGCAGTTCTCGGATTTTATGGGCCTAACCCATTAGCTTTTCCAGAAACCCCGACCCTTGTCTTTGATCCGTCGTTCGATACAAGAGTTAATAGCATTTTGTACATCTCTATTATCACAAATTAACAAACGTACTCCTTTATTAATTTTTTTGCAAGAACATACCCCTCTCATATTAAAACGTAACAAATATACTTTTCCATCCAATTTTCAGTTAATCAGCCTTTTAACGGACTACAAAATTACTTGAATACCCCTAATTTACTCCTAAATTCGTTGTCCAACTCAATTAATTAAAATCTAAACCTGTCCTAAGTCGATCACTATTATCTTCGACAGTAGAACCTTTTCGTCTTCCTCAATCACCCGCTACCGCAAGGTTAAAGCATTTGGGACCCATTAACTTCCGACGTCACCCAGCTTTTCGTTCTCGACACATGGAGCAAGCTTCAGTGGGCGAGATGTCTAGCACCCGAAGGTGAGACGCGACGAACACCAGTGGGTGATCGTTGACGAATCCGGCCTAGAAACTCCGGTTACACCCAGACTGTCCTCGAAGTCGGTTGGAGAATATTTGAGTAGACGAGACGGTAGGCATAAGATGGTGATCGATCCTTTGCTATGGTGAGACGCCACAAATTTAGCCATTATCTACTCTGCTACTACCCATCTTCTCGGTGGTTAATCAATTATATTGGAATTGTGGATTTGAGTGGTAATTGGTAAGGTATTGTTACTGTCTACAATGAACCCAAGGGCGGATCCAGGTGGAGGGGTGGGACACCCCTAAATTTTGGGAGAAAAATTGATCAATTTCCGATAGTAGTTTGAGTATGAAAAATGGTAGTGTATTTGATTCGATTCTATAACACAATAGTTATTAGTGAATATTTTTTCTATTTGACTGAACACTTCAATTGGCCTATTTGTTTCTCAAAGTGGCATTGATTTTATCGATTGCAACTCCAAGTGTTGAGATAGTTGTTTAGCTTTGGGTTACATCAGGAACAAGTTTCAGAATGGAATAGATGATCCTTTTGTGAATAATTATCTTGTAAGATATATTAAAAAGATTTGTTGAGCAATGTAGATAGTGAGTAACACGTCGTTGACTTTTGTTATAACTTGAATTAGTTGATACTTTCTTATTCAATAATTTTTTATTAATTTTAATTATTATTTGAACTTAATTTTAAAGGACACCCTATATAAAATTTCTAGGTCTCCAGTGTATGAACCCAATTCATTTTTAATGTTTATTGTTTGTTGAGGGGCTTTGCGGGTGAGGGTGGAGGGAATTATTTTCTGAATCAAGTTTCTTGTCACGTTAGGTGACAAGAACACCTAATTCACGCATTTTTGTCATTTATTCACGCCATATTTTCGTTATTCACGCCATATTGACATTATTCACGTAAGAGTGTTGCTTATTCACGCAACCAATATTGTTTAGTCACGCAACCTGGTATCGATTCACTCATATTGTTATTTATTCACGTCATTGTAAAATTAAATTTTAGACGTTAAAATATATCAAAATGGATGTCATTGTGTTGATTATGATCAATGCAACATATTTTGACAGACTAATTGAGAATCCAAATTTAATTCCATAAAATATAGCCAATACAAATTATTAGGGGGGAAAAGTCTGAATTTTCATTTACGTGAATAACTTACACTCTTACGTGAATAAACATAGTATTACGTGAATACACACAAAATGGCGTGAATGAGTACAAAAATACGTGAATAAATTGACATTAGGTGTTTTGTCACCTAACGTGACAAGAGATGTTTTCCTTATTTTCTTGATTGACTAAACAGAGGGAGAAGAAGGGGTGAAAGTGAAAGTGGTCGCGGTTCGCCGGTGCTCTTGCCGAAACTCTCTTCTCCAGCCGATGCTCTCGTGCGTGCCACCTAGTCGTTCGTTGTCCATCTGCTCCAGCCGATGCGCTGGCCATCTCAATCACTTCCGCTGTTCGAGCTGCCCACTAGGAAGAACCGAGTGAAGCCGCCGTCGAATTTTGCCTGAATCGTATCGGTGGTTGGGGGAATTTAAGGGGACCCGGGGGAATGAAGGAAGTCCAGAATCTAATTAAAGGGGTCATTTTTGTTTTGTGAATAGAGTTTCAATTTTTAATTGGGTGTGTTAAAAATTTGATAAAATGAATTAAGGGTGTGTAAGGGGTATATGGATCATTTTCCTTCCCATTTAACAGCCGTTTAACGGAAAATTAAACAGAATGGTATATTTGTTACGTTTTAATATGAGAGGGGTATGTTTGTGCAAAATTAGTAAATGGGTATGTTAGTTAATTTGCGATAGTAGAAGGGTAGAAAATGCTATTAACCTTCGATACAACGTTTGGGTCCCAAATTGTGTTTGCCGAGTAAAACGACATGTTGCTTACATGAATGCACATTTTAAACTTTTCACAAATTCTAAAATGTTAGCCAAAATTTTGAGTTTGTGAAATTTGTTAAAAATGTTAGCGTTCTTATAAGCAGGAATGGGATAGGGTGATTACTTGTTTTTTAGTAATCACGGTGGCAACCTCCTTATATACCATTTAATTAATTATTTTTCATTCTTTTTTAATCTTACGGTCAAGATTCTTTTAGAATAATTTTGGAAATTAAAAAGTGACCACACCTGATTATTCTATATAATCTAGTCAAACCCTAGTTCTATCCTCCCTCCTCCGTCAGCCACCACCGCCTAGAACTTCTCTCCTCCTCGAGAAGCCTCCCTTTTCATCAAATCAGCCGACATGGGTACGCCAAAGACATCTAGGGAGCCTTGCCCGGACCGCATCCTCGACGACATCGGCGGCGCTTTCGGCGACTCCGCCTTCCACTTCATCAAAGGGGTTTACAACTCCTCCGCCGGGACTCGCCTCACCGGCGGAACCCAGTCCGTCTGGATAAACGCGCCTCGCGTCGGCGGCAGCTTCGCCATCTAGGGAGGCCTCTTCTCGACCTTCGATTGCACGATGGTCTATGTCCGCCAGAAGGAGGATCCGTGGAACTCGATATTCGCCGGCGCCGCCATCGGTTTCTCGCTATGCGGCAGGGGCTCAGTGCCTCGGCTCGCTCAGCCGCCTTCGGCGGGGTTCTTTTTGCTCTCATCGAAGGTGGTATTGGTTACTATGTTATGATAACAACATGATATTCATTCATCTTCGTTTGGTAGTGTGACACTTTAGATTGGTATTGGTTCATTACACGTGTATTAGTATTAGCAATGCTAGTCTGGTAGTTCTTCAAAGTCTAATGATATTGGTTCAAAGCTCAATGTTCATAATTCTCTTCATATATGCAATGATATAGATTGTTTATATTCGTAGTTTTCGTGTAATTGTATAGATTTATTTTTGCAATGGTATTGATTGTTTATGGTATAGATTGTTTATATTGGTAGTTTTCGTGTAATGGTATAGATTTATTTCTGCAATGGTAGTTTTCGTATAGTGGTTGTCTAATGGATTGGTACTGATTTCGTGTTTTTTTTTTTTTTTGCAGAAAGATTGAGAAAAATATGGAAAGGAGATATGGCTATAGATTACGGAAATGAGAGAAATAGAGAAAATTTTAATTAATAAATTTTTGTAACTACCTAAAATGTAATTTATTAAAAAATTCGTTAATATAATTTATTTTTTCATATCCAATTTACCCTTAGTAATCACCGTAACCACTCCCCAAAATGACGTTATTTTGGTTACTAAAATTGATTTCTTGTAAAAAAAAAATTGCCATAAAATTTGAAACTTGAATTCTCCCCTCCCCAACCCTCAATTTGCCATAGACATATTGTCGACAATTCCCATTGTGTTCCCATTCTCCAACGCGCTAGACCTCTGAGCCGATTAATGTGACCTTCGTGCCCAAGGCTAGAAATACGAGAGCCAATTAGATGGCCAAATATTGGATATTGTCTCTTCTTTGCTATAAAATGTTTTACTTGCAATTGGAGCAGTTGTTATCATAAAAAAAAAACTCTGCAAATGTGATTGATAGGGAATTAGTATTTTAGTACCGCCTTTAACTCAGTAATATTTTTGTTATTATAATCCAAATAATGGTAATTTTTAACAATTTCCTTTTAAATAATAAATTTTAACGGAATTCATTTCTGTTAGCTTGAACCTTCGAGAACTCTTAACCTCTACTGATACGTAGAGAAACATACCAGTCGAGCGAAACAATATTTACTACTACACTATACCTCTGGTCGTACCAAACAATATTTGCCTACCTTTCCCATCCCTCATCATGCATGCAGCCCATCGGGGAAAAAGACCCAATTTCCTGAAAACTCATATGTACCAATGAAGCTCTGTGATTGCACACTGACGTTATTTCTTCACATCCAAAAATGTACCGTGTGGAGTAAGCAAGGTTAGAAAGAGCTTTGGCTACGGTTCATACAGGGCACCCATCGAATCCAACGTCTTACTATCTATAATTGTTGGAAGAACGCATGATAATTGATAGTTACATGTACTCGGCAATTATAAATCTCAAAATACATAATTCAACGATATAAACACATTCTTAGACTATCCACAACCCTAGGGTTTAAAGGGCAAAATGTCTTTATAGCCGTAATAAATCATGTTCAATCATGGAACAAATTTGAGGACTAAAATGCTACAAGGGGTTTTAGGGGCTATTTTAGCTCTCTTTTGGGGAGGGAGGGTTTAAGAGGGGCTAAAATGGTGGAGATTATTTTAGTACTTAAATTGAATATACTTGTGTTGTTGTGAGTGCTTTTAACTAACGAAATTTTTTTTGTTGTAACTTTCAAATTTTCGATTGCTATTTGAAAATAAAAAAAATATATTTAAAATTTGGAACGTTCTTCCATTTCAACAAAAAAAAAAGTATCTCCGAAATTGCTCAAAATCTTGGTAATTTTTATGAATGAAGTTCATTTTGGCGTTCTCGAGCGGTCCTTGGCATCTGCGGAATGATATGTGTTACCTGAGGAAATGGGAGCCAGGTCTCCGAGCAGAGGAGCCTCGTCCGGTAATTCCGATTTGGGTACGTTTTCTGGACTTACCTCTTGAGCATGTGACTGGGCGGATCTTGACACGGCTAGCAAGTATGCTTGGACGACCTCTTTGGTTCGATAAGTCCAGTAGGCTTGGTAGAAGGTTGGGTTACCCAAGAGTTTGTGTGGAAATGGGGGTTGACTCAGCTTTCCCTGAGACTCTTCGACTTGTTCCAAACAAACGACCAGCTTACACTGTTAGCATTGAGTACTGCCACAAACCGGAGATGTGTGGGAAGTGTAAAAGGTTTGGGCATAACTGTGAGACAGTTGTTCAGGAGGATCCAGCTTCTCAGTTGGGGGTGGGGGAAAACTTGGAAGTGGTTCAGGTTGAGCATTCAATGGCAAGTACAGAAGCGGTTGTAGAGGGGCAAGTCATAGACCAGAGACTTGTGAATGATAGCTTGGAGTTGTGTCCTGTTGTGGGGAATATCCAGGCAGCTGTTGCAGGGGACAGAGCTGGGCCTTCTCCTGTGGCTGACCTGGGGAATCAGGAAGAGGGTGGCTTGCATACTGCAGTGGCGAACCTAGTGAATTCATTATCAACTTGGCAGGGCTATCTTCCATCAGATAGTGAGTTTCAACAGGCAGTGGGTACAAATAACTCTTTTGAGGTCCTTGCTCCCCAGATTCAGTTTGAGGTAGGGACACTGGCTGTGTCTCCCCTGAAGGATCCTGTGCAATTCCCAGAATTAGGGAAGGATGGACAGAAGAAGAAAAAAGGGAAACCAGGTCGGCCCCCAAAGGGGCAAAACCCGACTATTAAAGCATGAATGTCTTGGTATGGAACATGAGGGGCTTTAATAGCCCTGTAAAGCAGAAGAGTGTAGCAGAGTCAATTAGAAGATACAAGGTGGAGATATTTGCAATTCTGGAAACAAGGGTTAGCAAGGAAAAAGTTCAAAAAATAATCGCGCAGTTCTTTGAAGATTGGAATCATGTAGATACTTATTCCCATACTGGGGTAGGAAGGATTTGGGTATTGTGGAGGAAAGACCTAAAGTTTGTTGTTCAAGAAAGGACTGGTTTTTATGTGCATGGGATTTTGCAAGAACAAGAGCCAACACAGTTTACCTTCATCTATGGATCAAATGAAATCAGTGAAAGGCAGCAGGTATACCAAGAATTGAAGACGAAGGTGGATCCATCACTTCCTTGGCTAGCAGTAGGGGATTTCAACGCAATTCTTAACAGTTCAGAATCCTCGATCTCAGGGACACTAGGGGAGAGTGCTTCCCAGTTCTCTACCTGGATAACAGACATGAAGCTGATAGATCACAGAGTTCTAGGCCCGTGGTACACATGGTCCAACAAACAGGAGGAAAACCCTATAGCGAGAAGATTGGATCGAGCTTTAGTTTCGGAGAGCTGGCTGGAGACCTATCCTAGGAGTAGTGTCAGAATCTTGTTACCTGGCTTGTCTGACCACTGTGGAGTTCTGGTCACTTTAGATTCAAAAATCAAAACCTTACCGCGTCCTTTCAAATACTTCAACTTCTGGAAACTGCACCCTGACTATGAAAGGCTAGTTACAGAAGGTTGGCTTTGCCCCACCACAGGCTCTGCCATGGCGCAATTGTATCAGAAATTGCGAAATATTAAGGTCAGGCTGCGAAAACTGAACAGAGAGCACTATTCAGATATTCACGAGAGGGTTAAGGTGGCATGGCAGGAACTAACTAGAGCTCAGTTGGAAGTGTTGGAGCGCCCTGCCTCCTCAGCATTCCTAGCTGAGAAGAGGTGTATGGTCCAGCTTCAAGAGCTCCAGAAGGCTGAGGCATCCTATAATCAACAGAAATCAAGGCAATCTTGGGTGAATAGTGGGGACTCAAACTCTGCTTTCTTTCACAGTATGGTTAAGACCAGACAGGCTAAGAACACTATTAGGCAGTTGGTCTCTGACTCTGGCAATGTTTTGGAAGATATAGAGGAAATAGGTCAAGAGGCAGTTCAATTCTATCACTCTCTACTGGGAACAAGAAATGGGGATTTGAAGAGAGTCACAGTTGGTACTCTAAGGCAGCTACTGGTTCATCATTTGGCAGAAGGGGAAAGTGCTGGTTTATGTGATATGGTTACTACTGATGAAATATATCGAGTAGTTAAAACTATGAAGCAAGGGAAGGCACCAGGGCCAGATGGCTTCACATCAGAGTTTTTCAAGGAACACTGGGGACTAGTGGGGGTGGAGGTGACTAAGGCAATTCGGGAATTCTTTGTTACTGGTCGAATGAGGAAGGAAGTAAACTGCACAATTTTAGCCCTGATCCCAAAGGTACCTAATGCTAACACTATGAAGAATTTTCGACCTATTTCCTGCTGTAATCTTGTGTATAAATGCATATCCAAGATCATTGCTAATAGATTGAAGCAAGTGCTGCCAAAAATTATTAGCCCTAACCAATCTGCCTTTATCAAAGGTAGGCTTATAACCGACAATATAATCATGGCTAATGAACTTGTCAAGTGGTATAAGAGGAAGAACATATCTCCTAGATGTGCTCTTAAGATAGACATAATGAAGGCCTTTGATAGTGTGGATTGGGACTACTTATATTGTGTACTTCTGGCAATGGGAATCCCAGATAGATTTGTTACCTGGATTAAGGGTTGTCTTGAGTCCACTAGTTTCACTGTTTGTGTAAATGGGGGGCTTACAGGCCATTTCACAGCTCAAAAAGGATTAAGGCAGGGGTGTCCCCTGTCTCCCTATCTTTTTGCAGCCAGTATGGAAGTCCTTAGTTGCATGTTTAATAGAGCAGCTTCCAGGTCAGTACTTCCCTACCACCCTCAATGCAGTCGAGTAGGCCTCACTCACCTATGTTTTGCAGACGACTTACTTGTGTTTACTAAGGGTACAGTGGAAGGTGTGGCTGTGATTGCAGATATTCTTCAGAAGTTCTACTTGGTTTCTGGTTTGCAGTGTAACCCTAACAAAAGCGAGATATTTAGTGCTGGGGTGACAATAGAATTGCAGAATGCCCTGGTGCAACACTCAGGTTTTAAAGAAGGGGCACTGCCAGTTAGATACCTCGGTTTGCCACTGAATGCAGGGAAGTTGACTGTTGCAGACTGTAAAAATCTAGTTAACAGAATAGCTGGGAAAATCCAGGGTTGGCAGCCAAAGCTTTTATCCTATGCAGGTAAGATTGAATTAGTAATCTCGGTACTAGCTGGTATGACCCAATATTGGATGCAAGTGATCCTTCTGCCTAAGAAGGTTATCAAAGAGATTGAGAGCCTCTGCTCACAATTTCTTTGGAGTGAGCTGGAGAGAAAGAAGAGAGCTAAGGTTGCCTGGAAAACCGTGGCACTTCCTCGTGTTGAGGGTGGAATGGGATTCAAGGATCTGCACTCATGGAATAAGGCCTGTCTTGTTAGACATTTCTGGGGGATTCTGACTATGCAGGAGACTTTGTGGATTGCTTGGCTTAATGCTTACAGGCTTAGACATCAAAGCATATGGGATATTCAAACGCGAGGCTCCTGGATATGGAATAAAATACTGAAAGTTAGGGACTTGGTGGCAGGGAGACTATGTCAGACTGATAGGGGTGTTGAATGGGATGGAGAACTAATGCAGAACTTTAAAATCAGCAAAGTATGGCATAGCTTGAGACCCAGAGGTAATCTAGTGCAGTGGTCAGAATTGGTTTGGAAGGGTGGTATCCCAAAGAACTCAGTGTTGACTTGGCTTGTTCTTCTCAACAGAGTCAACACTCTGGACAAGATAAAACGTTGGAACCCCAATGTCTGCACCCTCTGTCCCCTGTGTGGGCAATCAGACGAAACCAGAGACCATGTTTTTTTCATGTGTGATTTTGTGCAGGCAGTTTGGCGAACAATATTTCCTAGCTCCTGGCACCTTCCATTAGCAGGCTCGCTAGACAAGGTTGTGATGCAAGCAGTGCAGAAGCTTGGGAAATGCAGTGTGGGCAGAATTCTGTGGTGCCTGGTAATCAGTGAGGTCTGGAGGGAGCGCTGCCGAAGACTATATGGCCAGAGAAGTCTCACATTAGAAGAATTGGTTCGGAAAATGCAGATGGTGGTGGAAGCAAAGGTGCAAGGTGACCTGGGGTTTGCAAGCTCCCCAGCTATTCAGAAGCTCTGGTATATTGAGGGACGTTAGGTGGTAGTTGATAGTGAAACCAATTACTTGTAATTTTAGTTGGTTAAGGACAAAAGGGTCTTGTAGTTTTTTGTAAACTTTTGGATCGTATTTGGTGAATAAATTCCACCCATTCATCGGGAAAAAAAAAAAAAAAACTTTCTTCCGTTTCAACCAAAACAAAGTATCTTGGAATTTGTTCAAATTTTATAGGAATGTTCGTGTTCAATTATCGTGAATGAATATATAATTAGAAATTAAAAAAATGAGTTTAACTATTCAAAGTAATGATTACTAAATACAAAACATAAATTTTTAACCATCAGGGTTGCAGCTATTTCTATTTTCGAGGAGACTAAAATAAGCTTAAAATCCTCAATTTTTGCCCCTCGTGTTGTGGTTAGCCTTACGGGAAACTATAAGTCCACCAGGAAACAAAACAGAAAAACCGTTACTTGTTTAGGGATGAAATCCCAAAATACACATGTTTTTAAAAAAAAATTCTCAAACTACACACGTTATAATTTTTTTTCCTAAAATACACATGTTTGGCCATCACTACAGCCGTCAATCGTAGTGAATGCATTCACCGCGACAGACGAAAGTGGTGAATGCCTGACCTAACACTGAAACTTCAAATGAACGTAATTTTGCGCTCGGTTATCCGATTGTAGCGATTTTTTTATTCCGCATAACTTTCAAGATCTTTCAATTTGCATCAAGGCTTCATCCCAAAAAAATGTCGTTTGTTACCCCGAATGAGCAACTATTCGATTTTTCAAACTTTGGAAGGCCACAACTTTTATCTCCTCAATCCGAACGTCATAAATTTTTTTATTATTGCACATAACTTTTTAAGAACTACAACTTTTGCTAGGAAAATTTTTTTTTAAAAAAGAAATATTTTTGGGTATACGGGATTTTGGGATAACTTTGCCTTTACTTTTCACAAATCCACATACATTCCAAAATTATGGTTATAATCAAAGTTGTATTAATTCAAAAGTTATGCAAAATCAAGAAAAGTTTCATGACAGTCGGATTGCGGAGCACAAAGTTATGGTTCTTCCAAAGCCTTTCAAAATAAAAAATTGCTCGTTCGGGGTAGCAAACGACATTTTTTGGGATGAAGGCTTGTTTCAAATTGAAAGATCTTGAAAAGTTATGTGGAATAAAAAAAATTTCGCTACAATATGATACCAGATCGCAAAGTTACGTTTGTTTGAAGTTTCAGTGTTAGGTCAGACATTCACCGCGACCGTCAATTGTGGTGATGCATTCACCGCTTTTGTCTGCCGCGGTGAATTCAATCACTAAGGTTGACGACCGAAGTGATATTCAAACATGTGTAGTTTGGGAAATTTTTTATAACGTGTGTATTTTGAGAAATTTTTTAAAAAACATAAGTATTTTGAGATTTCCCCCCTTGTTTGGCCCACATTGAATAAGAGAATAGAAAAAGCCATGTAAAAAAATCGTACTCCCTTGTAAAATGGTAACCTGTCATTTTTTTCGACCTCACGCTCACGCAATTTCATTCTTACCGTACCAGAGTGACATAGTAGGCAGGCAAGCTCTCTGTTTCCATTTTCTTTTTTTCCTTCTGGTGCAAAAGATGACTGGTTGGTTCTATTAAATGTGCAGTGACTGCAGTCAAGTTTCTGGAGCAACGTACAACAGTAAAAGTGATTCACCATCCCTTTTACCATTTTACCTTTACCGCCATTCATCCCTTGGTAGATTGCGGGGGCAGGCTTAGGCTGTGGCTGTTCTGGCAGATCTAGTTGCCAGGCTTCAGAGATCTATTAAGAAGCTACCATTTTCAGGTAAAAAATTGGACCATTGCCCTGTAAACACTAACAAAGAAAGAAGGGCACTAGAGGGGCATAAATTTAAGGCCTAAATTCATTGAAGTGCGCACAATGGTCCAGCAGCAGCACCAATCCAATCTTAGGGTGGCTGCATTCAGGATCTACTGATCTTCTGAATGGCCTTATTTAGACCAACATCGACTCATTTCATTTGGCCTAGATCTTGAGCTCCATTGTGAAATTCAACCCTAGTGTCAGATCAATAAACCTTATAGAATATGTGGAATGTTCAATATATAATTTAAAATAGGCACCATATAGATAATATACGTGACTAGTCAGAAAAATTATCAAAGCAAACCGCACGTTGTGCTGAACTTATAAGTATGCTTTGTGGATAATTATTAATTTGAGTTTGGAATAAATTATATACCGTATTACAGTATATGAAATATAGATCATGGGGTCGTTTGGATGAGTCTTTTAGATGAGTCAATGCTGTCCAATTGACTCAAAATGAGACAATTGGGTTACATTGGCTCGTTTGGCAGCAGAAAAATAAAATGGATCAATTTGGGTCGGGGCAATTCTAATTATCTCGTTATGGGTCAATTTAAAATACCTGGGTGGGGGGCAGGCAATCTTCATTGACGCGTTTTTGGTCCCCACCTTCCAATTGTGATCCTCGCACCTTTCCTTCCTCTCTCTCTTAACTGGTACAACCCTTCCATCTTCTCTTCTCTTTCACGTCTCTCTCTGGGCTTTAACAGACGGACTACAGTGTGAGAACAAGATCCCCGATCTTCACTATGGCAAAAATCGAACAATTTTCTCTCTTCCTTTTCTTCTTTTCTTCATCTTCTATCTCTCATTCTCTTCTTCTTGTCCGCCTTCTTTGTCCGCTTCTCGAATCGACAAACAAAATGCGGAGATGATGAAGATGGTGGTGGTCGGCGCCGACTACAAAGACTACAACGGCGATGAATTTGAAAATTAGGTTTGTTCTAATTGCATGTCGAATTCGGGTTTTGCTTACTTAATTCGGATCTGACACATGTGTTTTTTTTATGTGTTTTCATTTTAATTTCTCGGGGTTATGATCCGGGGAGAAGAGAAAGGGCGGAGCAGTCGCCGGTTGCAAAGAACTTTGATGGTAGCCTTAATCGCTGCCTCTTCCTTCATCTGAAGAGGAACCCTAACATTCAATATCTCGTTTTCTTCTTCCTCTCCCCTTCTCTGTTCGCTATCGTATTCGGTACAAATCTTGGATGAATGTTTTAAGGGGGGGTTTTGGTTGTTTGATTCATGGGAAGATTTGGTTGTTTGATTAGTTAAATAGTTGTGGCGATGATGATGAAATAGCTGATCTTTATTTGTTTTCTGGAAAGAGATAGTCAATCTTTGTTGGTCTGGAACTTTTGTTCTTTAGTTGCAAAGAGATGGAAGGAAGATGGAGAAGAAGGATAAATTGAGGGCAATAGTGTCTTTTATGCAATTACCTCATCCTAAATCTCGCATATCAGATTACAAGCCAAACGGGATAATTTGGGACAAATTTCTCATAGAATTGCCTCACTTTCTAAAATGAAACATTTACTGCAAATTGCCTCATTTTACAAATGTTCCATCCAAACGACCCCATGTTTTTTGTTCCGATTCTCCAACGACAAATCTTTCCGGCTTTTTATGGCACCGGTTATAACCTCTTACTCTCTTTTTTCTTTTTTGGCTCATTACTATAAAAAAAATTCATCTTTGTTTTTGTAGAACAAGAAATTCATCTTTGGTGACATACATTGTAGACACCCAACTTTGTTTTGGTTCCAAAATTTCATAATCTCTTTGAATTCATCAGAAAAGTTCTTAGCAATCTCTACGACTCGTAAAGAATTTCTTATCGGATGAAGTCCTTGTCTAACTAGTCCAAACTATCTCAGTTTAACGTAATTTTATTGACTCGCAATCTAGCTAATAACTATGATTCAAAATGGCTCACTTAAACTTATGTTTAGGCACTCCTATGCATTAGGTAACAGCAAATTAGATATCGGGAACACATCGACAGAGTAATGCGACACTTAGGTGTCTCCACGGAGCTAGACAGTCAATATCCATGGAGGGATTATGATCATCTACACACTAAATCTTCTACATCAATATTTTTTTTAATAGTAAAAAACTTGTGAGCTATTAAACTCTGATTTTACGAATTTGTTAGTTTATATTATAATTGTTAAGTGTCAAGTAAATTATCAATCATTCCAATTAAAGTGTCGAAAAGAAAAGGTGTCAAAATATTATAAACTATTATTTCATTCACCATGTAATACAAATCACTATTTTTCTTTCAGTGCTCATCAAACACACTTAAACGACGCAAAAATAAACTAAACTAAACGTTAGACAAGAGCCCATAGCGATTGGCAGGCTCATACCAATCCAATCCTGAAGAGAGTAAACAAGAACAGTGTTGTGCAACTGTAGTGCGCGGTGGGAGGGAAACTCCAGCAAGGAAAGAAACCTCACATAGATCCACGTTGAAGATGACTGGAGCTCACAAGCGTGAAGCAATCCCACACTTGGGACCGGCCCAGTTTTTTCACCCCTTTTTCCCTTCTCGTTTCCTCTGTAACATTTTGCTCTCTCTGAAAAGCGCACTATTTCCCCCCCTGTCTTGGAGAGACCAGAGGTGGACGGAACTTTGAACGGTCACAATCGGATTAGCCACTGTAGTAGGCAGGCAAACAGCCCCCGCAAACTTGCTCCGAAAACAGAAGTGTGTTTTGTTTTCTTCTCTTTCCCCGCCTTTGCTTGGTTCAACAACAGGGCCGGCCTGGCTTTGTTTGTTTTTTGGGGCTTCCCCTTTCCTTCTTTTACCTCACAGAGAGCGAAAGGGACACGCATTAAATCCACTATCGCCAGAGATGGTGGTGGGGAAGAATGGGGAAATGGGGCTATCAGATCATTTCTCAGACTACATAATTTTTTTGCGTCGATGGAGGCCACAGAGAGGGACCCAGATTTGTACAAGTTGCAGTCGTTTTCAGTTTCTTAGATTCAAGAGAAAACGATGGGTGTCCGGAGAAAGAGCAGACTTTTCAGATAAGAAAGCAAATGGCTAAAACTCTGCTGAATGCCTATAAAATATGTGTAACAGGATAATATGGATGGATCAGTCATTTCACAGAAACATTGGGTTGTGCAGGAGGTCTCTATCTAACACACTTCATTTGGGCAATTGAAAGCCATCTCCACCTTCAATTTTTTTTGCTTTCACTGCTTACCATATACGTTACTGTTTCCAATTTGATCTTCTGTAGCTTACGGAACTGTTCATCGGCCACTGGTTCAAAGATAATGACAGATGATGATCGAAGCTTGGGGGGAATTCATTTGTATTGTAGTAGGTTAAAGGGTTGCCGCCAGTATACAATCATGGAACGAAGGAAGGAAGAAGGTGGGGGGAAAAAAAAAACAGGACGTTTTCCTGTTTCTTCCCCAACAATTCATCTGCAGAATAGTAACAGTGCCTTGTTCAAACTCCAGAAAGAGTTCACAGTTTTGAAAACTGTGCTTCTGATTTTACTCTTCTTTTATTTCTTTATTTGGACACTTCAATTAACTGCGAATAAGTGCGAGCCTATCTTGATCGTTATGAATACCCGACGCTCGAAAACGAACGTTTCGTGCTTGCATATGACGCTCGAATAGTCTAAAGCCGAAATGATAATCTGTGAAAATTGAACCCACATCATATTGGTCTAAATATCATCCATTACGAACTTAAAGAGTGTTAGGCAGAGAAAAGTCATGAGACATAATCAGAATCGAAAAGAAAGATAAGATTTTTGTACACAGAGTGGTTACAAACGAAACCCTAACAGGGAAACCAACCAAGCTTTTGCCTTTCTACTTCAACTTCTTCCATTTCATTTCAATTCCTCCTTCCTTGCCCCATTCTTCTCTCTTTTTTTTCACCAAGGAAGGTAAAGGGAACAAAAAACACCAAAGCAGAAGCAAACAAATACACTTCAATAAGCAACCAGAGGACTAAAATAAGGGTGTCACGAATTAGGTCAATGGCCTAAAAGTGGTAATGGTGAGATCGCAGATAAAACAATTCACAACTGCAAAAGCGAAAACCAAAAACTATAGAGACCTTAATCTAGCTAAAGCTACCCACCAATTTATCAGAAACTTCGATGAACATTAGCTACAACACCAATTCTCAGTAGTGTCCCAATCAACGCCATGAAGAAACAGTGAGCAGGGGGACTTCATTCCAGGCTAACGAAACGAACCCAGGTTTCGATTCGATGAGTGAGTACCGTGGGCTGTAATTGTAGTTCCAAAGAAGGATCTTTGCCTGGCTCATGGCGTAATTGCTCAGCGCCACTGCTTCGAACCCGCAACTCTCCATCAGCACCCGCCATTGCTCTCTGTCTTCCATCCTTTCCCTTCTGATTCCGGGCTTCTCCTCCGGGCCGATCACTCCTGCGATCCTCCGACCCAGCAGCATTCTCTCGACTTCGAGCCTCTCCGTCGAGTCCCTGCTCAAGCTCGGCTCCAGCGACTCGAACACGGCCGAGTAGTACCTCATCGCGTTCTTGAACCGAGCCAAGTACCCGACCCTGTTCAAGCTCACTTCGTACTCACCCAACGTCACGATCCTCGGGCTCAATGACTTCGCCATTCGCAGAGCCGTCTCCACCGCGACAGGGGTCTCCTCCAGCAGATTGAACAGCTGGAGCATGAAATTGACTGCTAAAACCTCATCCTGCTCGACCCGGAAACTAGCTCCGTTCAGGTCTTCGATCGGAGCAAGAATCGGTTCGAACTCGAAGTTCAAATCCAACAGCTTGGCGAAATCGCGAAGCCGTTTCCCTGTGGCGAACAGAGAAGCTGCAGGGGAAGGTCCTAGAGCCTGTGCGGGAATGCCCGATATCCTGACCCGAGCCGGTTTCCCGGCGGATCGGGTTGCCAGAGCTTGCAAGAGGGCCGCCCATTGAACCCCTTGAACGATGCCGAAATCGACGATGTGAATCTTGGTCGCCCTTTCGGTTGCCTCGAGAATGGCCTGGTTGGCCGTCAGGTGAGCGAACTTGGAGTACGGGCAGGCGTCGTTTAGGGATTTGTAGGACAGCGTGAACTCGTCGCTCGTCGTCTCCAACATGGTCAAGCTCTTGCCCGCTTGCTGAGACAGCCGACAGTACAGAGCCTCGGCGAAGTAAAACGCGACCCGCTCAGTCGGATCTCCGTGCTCCGAGGCCGAGTCTCGGATTTTAACCAGTGATTTAATGGCCGATTCGGGTTCTGACTCGGCGAGTCGGGCGCAGTCCAGTAGGGATTTCAGTAGCGGTGGTGACGACGGCTCTAATTCCGCTGACGTGGAAGGAGAAGCTGTGGGACCCGGGATGGGTTTGGGTACCGGCGGCGGCGGCGGCGGAGGGGGAGGAGGAGGAGGAGATGTATCATTACCCGGTTTCGCTTCTTTGACCGTCGCCTCCGGCGGAGGAGATGGAGACGATGACGGTGGAGCCCACGCGGGTTGGATCGGTTTAGGACCCGATTCGGGGAAAAGGATCCGATTAAGATCCGCCGGGGCGCTGAGACGAGCGGCAACAAAGGGATCTGAGCCGTAGAGAGCGAAATGATCGGCACTGTTTTGCCACGCGTCGCAAGCAGACGGAAGATTGGAACTATCCGTTGAGTCTCCACCGCCCATTAAACTATCCATCCACTCGTCCGAGTCAAACTCACCCGCCGCACCGCCTAAATCGGAAAACCTAAACCCTCCACCGCCGACGCCGCCCTCGAACGGGAACCCGGCCTCCCCCGCGGCGGCGACAGACCCGGGAACCTGAAACGGGTCGGAAAACCCGGGAGCGGCAAGGCCGTAGCCCAGATTGGGGTTAGTGGGCCAGGGATTCAAGGGGAATGAAGTAGTGAGACCCAGTAGCTGATTTTGCTGCTGCTGGTTGTGCTGTTGCTGTTCTTGCTGCTCCCTCTGTTGCTTTTGCTGTATGACTTGTTGGGCTATGGCCATTAGATTGCCGCTGTCGGCGGCGCACATATAGGCCATTCTCCGGCCAAATCTCGCCGGGAAGTCAAATCACCTGCGATTAAAATTTTTTTTTTAAAAAAAGAGCAGTCGTCAGTAGCCAAATCCAAATGAGCGAGTCATCACTCAACACAGCGAGCGAGCCGCCGCCAGATTTACAGAGGATGAAAAGGTAAAGGGCGAGTAACGTACACTGCAGAGTCAGATTTGGGCTTTCAATTGCAGAGCTTGGGAGAAGAGGGAGAGTGAAGTGGAGAGGGAAGAAGAAGGAGAAGAAGAAGAGAGTGAGATTTCTGAGTAAAAGTTGAGCGCAGAGTGCAGACCTTTTTCTTTTATTTACTAGAGAGGGAGAGGGTTGCTGAAAAACCTGGACGAGGACAAACGCCGATTAAAGAGACGACGAGTCCACCCTAGAAAACAGTGGGACCCACTCAGAGGGAATTATTAATTAGATTTGTTTTTTATTTTTCGAGGGAATAATAGCGAATAGTGCGGATTATTATTGTACTGTTTGAATGATGGATGACGATGAAAACGCTGCGTACTAGTAGCAAGTTTCGTCTAGACTTTGCAGAAGGTACGGCTCCCCGAGGCGAGGTTGTTTACTGACGTGGTGGCTCCCATTTTAGCTCCAGGTCACTAATATCCACGTGTACAACTTTATATACGATTAATTTATTTTCCGTTTTCCTTCTAATCTCGCATGAGCCCGTCACCGGGAACCGTTCCGGTCTCCTTCCACCTCCGTCAGAATTCACCGAGCGAGTGAATAAATATAACGGTAATGACGTCATTGGCGTCTGATCTTCTCGGGGAATACAAAAAAAACTAAATCCTCACCGCCCGTTTTGGGAGATGGCGCTTTTCTGCATTACCCCAAAACGGGAGACTGTGCCCACTTGCTCCTTTGCTGATAGACAAGATGACCTGGGAGGAGGCGCCAAGTTTAAACACTTCCCTGCTTCACAAATAAAAATCGATGCAGTCGGCTGTAGTGATTCTTAATTACTCATTTAATTAAGGATCACTTTGTAATTTCCCTTTACTCCGTGTTGCATGTGTATAGGAGTTTAGGGTTTGGTTTTTGGGTATAAAACCCTTGTACTCGGCGGCTGTAACCCCAGAACAGTGAGAATAATAAAACTAATCTCGAGAGCTTCATGCTCTCCGTGGAATAGTCTCGTTCACATCGAACGGGGAAACCACGTAAATCGCTGTGTTCAATCTCTTTTCCTTTCCCTCAATATCGATTTTTACATGGTATCAGAGCTGGTTATCCTATGGCCCAGCGACGGTACCGCATATATTATCTTGAGAAGAAGCAAGTGTATACCTCACGTGATGTAAAATTCCTTGAGCACATATTCCCTTATCGGGATCTCCCTTCTTCTGTGTCTCGACCGGCCACCTTGTCCCCCGGACCCTCGTTGCCTGCTGCACTCTATGATGAGGATACAGTGCCCGTCCTTCCCGACCATGATGAGCTGGATGTTGCCCAGCCTGACTCTCCTTCGGCCGCACCTGGTCCCTCGGCCTCCCCGAGCTTTGAAGTTGCTCCGTTGGATTCTCCACAGCCCACCTCCCATTTGGACATGGGCGCTACTTCTTCTACCTCGGCGGATGCTTCCCCTGCAGCTGCCCCTGCCGAGCCCATTGTTGTTCCTCCCCCCCCCCCCCCCCCCGACGTAGCGATCGGGTGCGCAAGCCTTCTGTTCGGCTAGAAGGATATGATGTGCAATTTCCCAAGGCCGCTCACTCTACTGGCACTCGTTACCCCTTGGAGGATTATCTCAGCTACCATCGTTTGTCGATGGCTCATCACGCCTTTGTTGCCGCAGTTACAGGGATTCACGAGCCCACTCGGTTTTCTCAGGCTGTTCGTTACGAATATTGGTGTAACGCTATGCAAGTGGAGATCACTGCTCTTGAATAAAATGGTACTTGGTCACTTGTTTACTTACCTCCTGGCAAGAAGGCTATCGCTTGCAAGTGGGTTTACAAGATCAAGTTCCATCCCGATGGGTCCATCGAACGGTTCAAGGCGCGGTTAGTCGCCAAAGGATATACCCAAATTGAAGGGGTTGACTTTCATGATACTTATGCTCCAGTTGCAAAACTGGTCACTATTCGCTCCGTTCTTGCTGTTGCTGTGACGCGTGATTGGCATATCCATCAACTCGATGTCAATAACGCCTTTCTTCACGGCGACTTGGAGGAGGAAGTGTACATGCAAATTCCCCAAGGGTTTGCCAAACCTGGTGATACCCGTGTGTGCAAGTTGCACAAATCGATCTATGGACTGCGACAGGCTTCTCGGAATTGGTACCAGAAGTTCACTCAGGCCCTACTTGAGTTCGAGTTCGTCCAGAGCAGGGCTGATCATGCTCTCTTCACTTATCAGCATGGTTCCACCTTTGTTGTTGCTCTCATCTATGTCGATGATGTGATTCTTACTGGTAATTATCTCTCCTTCATTCAGCGTGTCAAGACATTTCTTCACGATAAGTTCACCATAAAGGACCTTGGGACTCTCAAGTATTTCCTTGGAATTGAGGTTGCTCGTTCTCCCAAAGGCCTGGTTCTCAACCAGCGGAAGTATGTCCTTGACATTTTGGCCGATGCTGGTCTTGAAGCCGCCCGGCCCTGTTCGACCCCTATAGAGCAGCAGCATACTCTCGGTCGTTTGGCTTCTCCACCAGCTCGCGACCCTGCTGCCTACCGTCGTCTTGTGGGTCGTCTACTCTACCTCACAGTCACGCGCCCGGATATTACCTATGCCGTGAATATACTCAGCCAGGTAATGCAGTCTCCTACCCAGGCTCACGAGGATGCGGCTGTTCGTGTGCTCCGCTACCTCAAAGGCTCTCCTGGTCGTGGTCTCTTCTTTTCAGCTACTACACCGCTCACTTTAACCGACTACTGTGATGCTGATTGGGGTGGTTGTCCCACCACTCGCCGGTCTACTTCTGGCTACTTTATCACTCTTGGGAGCTCTCCCATTTCTTGGCGTACCAAGAAGCAAACAGTTGTTGCGCGTTCTTCCGCCGAGGCTGAATACCGGGCTATGGCCAGCACTGTTAGTGAGCTTCTTTGGTTGCGCTGGCCGCTTCGTGATTTGGGGGTGCCGTCTGCGACTCCTACCACCTTGTTTTGTGACAATCAGGCAGCTCTTCACATTGCTGCTAACCTAGTGTTTCATGAACGCACTAAACACGTGGAAATGGATTGTTACTTTGTGCGTGAACGAGTGCAGGCCGGTGACATTTCTCCGGCCAAGATTGCCACCGCCGACCAGCCAGCTGATATGTTTACGAAGGGATTGAGTGTTGATCAGTTTCATCATCTCTTCGTCAAGCTTGGACTTCTCGACATTCACTCCTTCGCTTGAGGGGGAGTGTAGTGATTCTTAATTACTCATTTAATTAAGGATCACTTTGTAATTTCCCTTTACTCCGTGTTGCATGTGTATAGGAGTTTAGGGTTTGGTTTTTGGGTATAAAACCCTTGTACTCGGCGGCTGTAACCCCAGAACAGTGAGAATAATAAAACTAATCTTGAGAGCTTCGTGCTCTCCGTGGAATAGTCTCGTTCACATCGAACGGGGAAACCACGTAAATCGCTGTGTTCAATCTCTTTTCCTTTCCCTCAATATCGATTTTTACATCGGCCGCGAAATTTGGTTCACAATGAAAATGGTCAGTCGTTATTCGTTTGTGAATTGTTGATAAAAGAACTCATGACAAATAGAGAACACAAGTAAATAATGAACTGATTATATATAATCAGAATGGTAAACAAGAACGAAGGGCTAGCGAGAAACTAAACAAAGAGAAAGTAGGAAGGGGGAAAATTAGCTTGTTAATGCCTTGAACATCTACTTCATCCGACGGGTTTTGACTCACCCCAATATTTCCCACAATGATCAAAGTTCATAGTGAAGTTTCTCATCGAGAACCCATCCCACTGCAAATCTTCTTACCGAAGGAACTCTATTACGGAGACCATCACCTTCATCTGAAAGGTTCTTTCACTCTCGGAATAATCTAAGGAAGTCCAAATCAAATTCTTAATTATTATTGGTATTAATCAAGGTCCTGATCTTGGTCGAGACAATATCAAACATTCAATCATTTTACCAAATTGGTTCTAGCGGTAAAGTATTGAAACACTAACAATCTTCATGCCCACCTACCTATTGACTATCCGAGCAAACGTGCCAATACGTTATTGTAGTTGATTAGTAATTCTATTGATCCGGCATGTCAATCCAATCCGATTTTTTTTTATATTTAATAACAAGACAATCTAAGTAGTAATTTCTTAGACAACTCATTTCAGTTGCAGCCTATGTAAGTGGCGTATTTACATTTAGGGTCAGGAGCAACGCTGTCCTGTCTTAACACTTTCTTTCTTCTGAGTTTAAGCCAGAGGGTAAAGAAGTTAATTCAGAAGATAAAACACCAAAAACTAGGGTAAAAAAGATAACTCCTGAGTACGGAAGTGTTTCATTTTGTTGTTGACAAAATGGATAGGGGTTTGATTTGTCAATTAGGGCCCCGTTCTTTGAGGGCACTTACGGGCCCACAATTGGTAACTGGGCCAGTGAAAGGGGGGAAGATTAAAAACGGGCCCACCACAAAGGTAAAACGGGGAAAGACTGGACCAACCCAAATGAAACAAACAACCCTAACTTGAAAAAAGAGCAACGGCAGACGGGATTTATGACGGGGCGCCATCACGAAAGCTCGAAAAAAACTACGTTGGGTGATGGGCCCCACCACAGTCAGCAATATAGAGTAGAGTGGCTGTCGCTGTAACTTTGCTGTCAAAACGGCTCCCCAACGTTCATATTTGAAATTAACAAATGAATGAAATGACGACCAAAACCTTCCTCATTATGCAGTAGAAGTGGCCAGTAGAAAAATATATATTGTTAGGATGTGCAAGATGGTAATTCATTTATTTAATTTGTATAATTAGGTATTTATTTATACGTAATTCCTTTATTAATTGTGTAGACAGCTAAAATTATGTTTATATTTATTTGAACCTATCACAAGGTGGGGCTACTAGAGGAGGGTAAGGGAGGAAACGTTGTTGCTGTAAATCAAACACAAAAGCTTGTAATGGGAAGTGCACGGATCCACCAACTTGGATGATCCTCTTTCGCATGATAGCATTTTGGAAGGGTCGTAACGAATGAACTCTTCTCCACTAGACATATATTAGTTGGTGCGTGTAGTCCGTGGATCTCGCCTTGCCAATCTACTATATCTCTAGCGTAACCTAGTCCATGACCTAATGGTCTTCAAAAATGAAGTTCCGTCGTACGAAGTGTTGCCAAAATCTTTTGCACGTGGCGTGCTATAATAGAGGTAATCATGTATCACGACAGTAAAACTTTGAAATAAAACATGTCAAATGCACCCTTTATTTCAAACAACACAAAGTTATATGAATGAAATTTTATGGCATCTAATTGACATTATTTTTTACGCTAATACATTTTACCAATGATGTTGGGTTTTGAGGTGCAATTCCTTCGTGTATGTGTGTCAGCATGATTCCAATGCAATGTTGTATAACTTGAGAAACAGTTTGTCACTAGAAAGTGACTGATCTCTAACATCGGGGGAGTTGTTGTGGACCAAGCAATGGCAATGGCAATGGCAATGGCTATTTGCTGGCTTTCTCTCCTCTAGTCCTCTTCATCTCAAACAAAAAGAGTCATTTGTGGCAGTTAAAATTTGGTGCCAACTAACCTCACGCCACGTAATCCAATATTTTCTGTGATTTCTTTTGTGTTATTGTTGTTGAATGGTACATCACAAAGAAAAATTGAAATGTGATAACGAAAATTATAGGGTGATTTGGATGGAGATAATTCGGTTAATTGTTTCATATTTTAAAATGAGTCATTTAAAATTTAAACTGAGTCACTTCGAATTACGTATTCCAATTCAAACAATTATAATTGTTCCAAAACGAATCGATTTGAAATTTTTCTAGACCAAATTGCCATATTCAAATTTTATACTGTCAAACCAGTCAATTCGAACAAACTGTCTCAAAATGAGTCAATTGGGTCAAATTAACCCGTTAAGTTCTCTCATCCAAACGAACCGTAGAAGATAATAATGTGATTGGCAACAGCTTATTCTCCACAAAACCCTGATCTTTACAAGAGAACATATATGGTGACTTCTATCTTACTTTGATTAAATATAGACTTCGAATTAATCGGATTTTGGGATGTGACCCTAACGCTTAATGAGTGAACTCTAGGTGCTAATTATCTAAATTATAATCCATAAACCCTAATATGATGCATTTAGTTTGTTGCGTGTATTTTGATGAATTATAGCTGTAGATTTTTATTTCTAATTAAATTGATCTACTATATAGAATTAAGACTTTGATTTTAATTTTTACAAAATGATATAATATCATGTCTCAAAGTCTAGTTAATTCAAATTCTAGATAGTATTTTTATACGCAAGGTATGCCGTACCCACAAGCAGATGTTACCATATTAGAACTCCCGTTTCAGTGGGTTTACATGTACTAAGCGTTGAGGTTTATGTAGTAATAATACGTGGAAAGTAGACCCAAAAGTGAAAAGTGGGAGCTAACTAAAGATCACCACCACCGCCCCAAGTTGAGTAGTCAATAATTGCGGAGAGAACGGAGAAAGCGACGGTCGAAGAAGGTTTCTGCAACAAATACTACTCTTAATTAACTTTCTACGAGAAAATGATTGTTGCTTTAGAATCTATAAATCTATGTTATGTCATATAGTACGCGAAGCTATTGTTTGTTGGGCACTGTGGATGGGATGGATCTTTCGATGAATTATATAAAGCAGCAGCTGGAAGCCTGGAAGATTTAGAGAGAGAGAGAGAGAAGAGCACAATCAGTGTAGGTTAAGGAGACGACCATCGCTGTCCAGAGGACACCCAAAATGGAGACCAACTATCATGGGAGCACTCCCATTGTTGGATGTTGGACTATGTATGTTTCTACACTGTAATCATCATCTTGTTTAAATAAACTACATGGAAGGTATTGCCAATGGCGGCTGACCCAACTACAGTATCAACCTGCGTAGTGATAATTTTGTAAATCGCGGCAAAGAAAAGTAACACGTTGTTGGGTTTAGGTGGATTTCATAATTCAATAGTCATGTAGTCTACTGGTAGCTAAACTAAATTATTAGTCTGAAGTAAACAGGTTCGATCCATAACAAATTCATTTTTGCTTTAACTACTTTTTGAACTTTATTATCTTAACTAGCTTTTTACCCGACCCGTTGGTCGGATGAATTTAGTTTTATTTATTATATTTTTATATTAATCTATTTTTTCATATTTTCAAATAATTTGGGATCGTCTAAATAATTTATTAATGGGTTGAAACTAATATTTGTGCGAATTATTGATTGTAACATTAGTTAGTTTATAAGTATTTGTATTGATCATGCTATCGCTTACTGTTATCTATATATTTTTTACATTTAAGAAAAAAAATCACTTCCTATTGTTAGAATAAATTACTTCAAAAATATTTCTTCATAAAATTTGATATTATTCACTTATTTTTCTATTATATCCATGAAAATAAAATAATTAAGCATTGAAGTATTAATTATAAACTCCAAGGGATTTTCCCTATTAGTAATTTGGAGGGATAAAATTTATCAAATAAAGGATTCAAATTTTATGGTCGACAACCATTAGGTACTAATTGAGAAAATACAAATTATTAACTAATAATTCACTTTTAAATAATATATATCTCCAAAAGCAGTGGTGGTTGTTAATAGCTAACATTAATGTATACGGATAGTACAATGCTATTATAATGGACATATCTGAAATATTCCAATTATTTCTTCAAAATTTTAATTAAATAAGGCACTCTATAGTTCAAACATACAATCATTTGTTGTGAAAATTAAGTTTCTGAAAAAGATTCATGATTTTAGGAAATCAATATGGATTTTTTATAATTGATTTTGGTGTTGCCTTTGATATCTAAAAGTCAACACTTATAGATTTGTCTACTATGTCATTTGAAAGATTCTAAAAATTTATAACAAATATGTGCCACCAACAAATAAAAACTTTTTTTTCAAAAATTTGTGTGCCCATAAATTTGTTCTTAGCTTTGTGCTCGGCCTTTAGCTCGATAGTATAACATATGCTAAATTTACGACAGTCCTTGTGTCTGCCACCTATTTCATAGCATATAAGGTTTCGAGTATCCACAAATATTAGTACGCTTTCAACAATTATGTTCATAGTTACACATATACTAACATTATGAAGTGAAAATTTACAACAATAAATTACTATAATAAAGAAAATTAATTAAAAAGAATACCATCCGTAAAGCTCAAGAATTATTAGTGAATTAGTTGGTAATAATCTATTATCCTCTTGCAAAAAAATGGACAATTAGATTATGCTCATCGCTATTTTTGGAAGGTCAGATGATCAACAATAAAAGTCGGGGAATTTCAAGAATGGAGCTGTTATACCTGCATAAAACAATGTCTCTTGAAATAGTGTTTATTTTGAACAATTTGCACAATTCCAAATTGATTGATAGGTCAACGCGATCACATATTTTATTGACTTATCTGTTGATCATTATAATTAGAAGCAACAAATAAAATGAAAAGCATAGTGATAAAGATGACTATTAATACCATAGACCGATAGACGCATCCCTCTTCGCTACTTTCTGTTGGCAACTATGGAAAAATAGAAACCTCTGGGTCTTCGAGAGACTATTGGCGCCGGCAACCCAGTTAGCCTACCAAATCCGGCAAAAGCGAGTGCAGATTGATCAATCTTCCAGGAGGATTGGGCAGGTTCTCGGGGAGGCTACAGAGCGGGTGGAAATGATGCTTGGCTAGTTGGCTGGGAACCACCTCTGCAGGGAAGGACCTGTTTGAATACTGATGGCTCTGTTAACACAAGCCAAGGGAACTCAGCAGCGGGAGGAGCGTTATGCAGACAGGACTGTCAGTTTGTGAGAGCTTTTACGGCCAATCTGGGTGGTGGCTCGATCATCCATGCTGAACTGGCGGGGATATTTCATGGACTCAGCATGACTTGGGACACAAGGATCCGACAACTTCAGCTGCAAACAGATTCGGCAACGACGCTCGCCCTCGTCAATGGCGATTCTTCCAGTCATCCTCATCATACTTTAGTCGCAGAGGTGCGACAGCTGCCGGCTCGAGACTGGGAAGTCAGGTAGAGCATGTGTTCTGGGAGAGAAATTATGTAGCGGACTATTTGGCTTCACTTGGACACACTATTCATTTTGGGATCTGGTTTGTGGATAACCCGAGTCATATGCTCAACTACTGGTTGTACTTTGACGCGCTTGGGACTCAGATCCTACATATGATTAATAGTTAAGGGTTAGAGTGCCCGTCTGAGCTCTCGTTTTTACCAACAACAAAAAAAGACGACTATTACTCCCAAATAAAAGCAATGTTTAAGAAGACGCTAGGCGCTATCTAGGCGAGGAGGCACCGCCTAACCCATGCCGATTAGTCCTTGTCTAGGCGAGATTAAACGTAAAAAAAAATGATATATAAGCCATATTCCACAAAAACTCAAGTCGTCATATCATTATTCATCCTTCAAATATACATACAACCATTTTCCACAATCCCAAACATCCCAAGTCGCCAACCATGAGGAGGGATCTCACTGGTGGTCAATGAGGGGGAGCGGCTAGTCGAATGGAAATGGAAAATAGAATAGGGTTTGGGATTTTCAGAAAAAGACTACAATTTCCCCTTTATTAGTTGTTCTGGGCGTCGCCCACCAAAGTGAAAACGCGTCTCCGAGTGCCCAGGTGCCTAGATCAATCACCCAGGGCTAGACTGGGTGATTTCCTCCTGCCCAGCTATTAATCGCGCCTAGGCGAGAGATTAATCGCGTCTTCTTGAACACCGAATAAAAGTGGACCAAACAAAGACATTACATCAAACTCATTTCAGTTCCATCTTAACACAGTATCGGAGGCATATACTATTATTATACAAATGATCTTACGCTCTCAATTAGGAACTAAACGAAGGTTAAATGCTTGATTGGCAAACTAAATCGATGAACCTAGTGATCTTAAGAAAAAAATAATGATCACATGATTTCTTGGACCAAACTACTAAAGGAAAAAAGAAAAAAGAGACCGTACATTAGCATAAGAACTCAACAAATTACTTATAAGAACTAATGACATAAGGAAAATGTAAACTCAAACCGTTCTTCCGAAAGTCATGGATTAAATCATTATTTGTCGATTACATAGTCTAAACTGCAAGTTATATCCAAAATAGAGGCAATTTAGAAACAAAAAAGTTAGATAAGAAAGACGTGAAACACAGAAAAATTGAGTGTACAAAGTGGGAAGTATTGCTTTCAATTAAGCTTGATTATGTTGACATAAAGCAGTCACACATTGATGTTGGAAACCTAAACAAAAAGCTTAAAAAGTGGCAAGAGAATTCTTCCCTTGAGGTTCAAATATAGCCTACCTATATGAGCAGAGCCAAGTAATTACCATGATTCCATTTTACACATACCATCTCACAACCAACTGCTGCTAATGCTCTGGTCCGTTCCAAACCTCACCTGCTCATATCTCCAATACCATATCACGAAACCAAGAATTATACACAACTAAAAGATCCAATAAGGAGAGTAACTTAGCATGGAACTTTGTTGCTTTTGAATTGAATAACCAGTTGAAGAATATTGATAAAATGAGTTCAAAACCCCAAGAAACTATACACTATCACCCTAGCCAGTCTGGACGCCTACTAATTCCATCTTCTGCTGACTCAAACTAAATTCATACCGGCCACAACTTTGCTACCAACAGAAGAGAGAAAATAATGGAGGGTGTAGAAACTGACCTTGTCACTATAGCCAAAAAGGATTAAGGTCCAGCATCGAAAGTGAAAAACCAATTTAGAGACATAATAACCATTGATGTTGTTGCCCCACGGAATCATATACTTCTCCAAAACCAATTAACTGTCAATTGAGTAGAGCAACAACCAATCCTAGCAAATTATATTTGCAATCATATACTACCCTCTCTCCCCACTTACCGTTCGATACTTACAACGGTCTCTTTATCCAGGTTCAAGGTCCACTTATCTTTCACATAAATGGTTCCTTCTCTTCTACACTGATGGCTTCAGGTTGGGTCCGGGTCCTCTGTGGAGGAGAGGAGAAAATATGTAGTGATTGAGCCCACCCAATTGGGATATGTGCTTCTTCTAATATGGTTCATGGATACAAATACCAAGACATTGATGTAAGATGTTACCTGAATATCCCATTATGGGTTCATACTAAATATGCAGAGAATACCATAAGGTAGAGATGGGAGCAGAGGTGGTGATGGAATCAAGAGGCAGCCTTTTCTAATCCAACATGGACTACTTGTGGTAAGTTCAGTTCCGAGTCCTGCAATTTTGCAAGGGCAATAAACTCTTCCCACCAAGTATAAATGCATACTTTATCCTTAGTTACATGACCTAGGTAGCTGCATCAATGTTCTTAAAAGATACTTCACAAATCATGACTCTATTGAGTTCAGAGCATGCGGAAAAAAAATATTATACTATTGGAACATAATTCTCTACTTCGAATCTCAAACTAATCACAATAGAAAAGAAAGAAGAGGACCAACCTGACTAAGGGGAAACTGTACCAAAAGTAAACTTGGAGAACTTGAGAGATGACAGAATTATGGGTCTGTATTCTTCAAGAGTCGGCAAAACTGAGCTCTTTATCAGCTTAGACGCTGCCTGCAGAGCAGCAAGATTTCCAAACATAAATATTTCAACATCACCGCATCAAACCACAGTTTCCCAAACATTCATCAAGATTCAAGCTTAACAAATGGGAGGCAGGTCAGGATCATAGTGCAATTTGAAAATTGTGCAAAGATCTTTACAACGGTTCAGCAGGATTGAAATTTGTGGGCGAAAACAAAATGAACGCCTAAGGTTCTTCAAGATGACTGTTAGCGGGTATAGCTAACAACTCGAAGCTAAATATAGAGTGGGATTTAAGGTTCCCCTTCACACGCTAAGCGCATGATGTGAAGCAGCAACATGCCTAGACAATGAGATCATATCATCAGTTTCCCTACATTAGTCATTACTAATGTACTCTTTCTCTTTTTTTAAAATGGCAGGGGAGTTCAGGGTTGGAGGGGAAATTTCGGAGTCGGGGTCAGGAATTAACACAATTTCAAGCATTTACAGTGACGATTCAGCTCATCATGTTATCATTCATAGCTATGCAACTTTGTTTACCTAGGACCATTCAAAGTCATCAGAGCTAATGTACAAACATTAAAAATAACAGTGATGCTGAAAAGAGTTAACTAACTCTAACTGAATAGAATTTGACAGCGGCTCCATCTTTCTTTTACTTCTGTGTTTTCCCGGTTTCGTCTTTGTCGCTGGAAGCTGTCGATTCCAGTATCATAATTAGCTTCCTATTTGGACAAAGCTTTGGAATGGGAACAAAATGCCCTCTTTTTGTAAAGAGTTGAATAACTTAGGGTCTTGGAAAGCACCCTCGTTCAGAATGCAATGAATATGAACTGAATCGATTCAATTTTGTCTTCCCAAACCCTAGAAAGTTTACCCGCAAATATGCACCCCAAATCGATCCAGGTTCTCCTCAGAACCCCAAATTCCCGCCGCCTCCAAACCCTAACATTCGATCCATCGCAGCTCCAAACCCTCCGCTCCCTAGTTTGGTTACTAAAAACATTTTATTCCATTCGTGATATTCCAAATTCGGTCACTCTCTCTTAGTCTCCTCCGGCATCCATTACCACCGCGTCGGTATTTTGCTGAGGTGTGGCTAACAAAAGCGATGATGATGCATCCAATTTTGACCTCGAATAAACGAAAACCGACTCGTACCGTCAGCTAAACAAAAGCCATGGCCCTACTGCTTCGATGCTACCTTTCACAATATGTTGGTCAAATCGCTTTACACTAACATTCTCGTGGATCCACGGCTTGCAGTAATTGGGCCTGTAGTTGGGCCAGCGCTGTCAAATGTGTAATTTCGCGACGGTTTCTTAGTTCTGGGCGGGGAGTTTTATTTTTTTCCCGCTTAACATCCTGCCACATCAGCTTCCTAAAATCACTCTCTGGGCAGGGAAATTTGAATGGGGTTGCAGTTTTACTTTTCAGCTATAAATTATACTGTTGATTCTCCTCCACAAGGTCCCGGACAAAAGCAAACGGAAACCCACTCCTTTTCATTCTTTTTGTTACTTTAATCCAACTACAAATGAAAAAATCAACCTCTATTCAGTTCACATGAGATTTTTTAGCTCTTTATAGAAACTATATGATCTATTTTTTTTTATCTATGTCCGAATCAACAGAAAGATGATTGTCAAAATAATTTTATTTTGTTGATAGGTTGATTTGTCTTCTTCTAACTCTTTCTTCCAAATTTCCAAAGCTACATGTGAACGTGCATGTTTTCAGGTATAAAGATAGTGAAGAATAGATTGCGAAACAAAATAAATAATGATTTTCTTGTTAATGATTAAGTAATTTATATTGAAAGAAAGATAGCTACAATTTTTAGTTTAGATGCTATTTTGAAATATTTCAATGATCTCAAAGAACGTTGTATACTTTAAAAATAATTATTTTCTTTTTATTTACATTTATCTATTTTCGGCCCACCCGATCTCGAAATCCGGCCTCCGCTCATGGCATCAATGATCAACCCACAAGATAATGTGAAGAAGACACCACTTCTAAGAGACATATAACCCTCAAACTTGGTGATATTATTGTTAGAGAAGAAGTTGAGCTGCAGTTGCTGAGCAATCCGAATCCGAGCAGGAGAAGGATTGGACTTGGCGCCAAAGTTCAAATGGGAGTCTAGCTAAATAAAACGACGTCGTGTTATTCAATTCAGTCAGTCAGTCTGTCGATTGGATATTTACTACTTTAGTCCTTGAGTCTTGTTTAGTGTTAATTAAGTCCTGTTAGCAGTTAATCTTTGTAGTTGATTGTGGAGATCATGTTGCTGATTTCCAGGAAGCTTAGTTAGTGGTGAAAGGCAGAACTGTTGGCTGAATCCCTCGATGTATTTAAGAGTCTCAGTTGCACTCTAATGAAGTATGTCAGTTTGCAACACTCTGAGTTTTCACATTGTGGTATCAGAGCACTCAAAGAAAGCTGTAACCACGATTTGTGCAAGAGAGAGAGATTGAGAGAAAGCATGAGATAATCTGGGATCAGGGAAACACGAGAGATTATCTGTGAGGTTGTTTACAAGGTAAATAGGGGAGTGAGATCTGTTGATTCTTCAACAGAACATCATGGGTGATAATGGCAGTGTTGCTCAAGTCTGCATTCCAAAATTTGATGGAGATTGGAGACTATGAGCACTGGAGGATCTCACAGCAGCACAACAGAGAACTCTAGACGAGTTGAGACTGAAGGATCTCAAAGCTAAGAACTACCTATTCAGTTCTATTGACAGAACTCTTCTAAAGACTATTGCAAAGAAGGGAACTGCTAGGGAGCTGTGGGAATCAATGAAAGAAAAGTTTCAAGGGAGTGCTCGAGTTCAGAAGGCTGAACTTCAGGTACTCATAAGGAATTTTGAATTGCTAGAAATGAAAGAAGGAGAAACTATCTCTGAGTACTTTGGTAGAGTCATGGTGATAGCTAATACTATGAGGAACTGTGGGGAGGACATGTCTGATGGAAAGGTAGTTGAAAAAATACTAAGAACCTTAACTGAAAGGTTTAACTACGTGGTTTGTTCCATTGAGAAATCCAAAGATATTGATTCCCTAACAGTTGATGCACTTCAAAGTTCTCTTTTGGTGCATGAGCAAAAGTTTAGCAGGAAGGTTACAAAGGTGGTGACTGAGGATGATCAAGCTCTCAGGGCTTCCTATGACTATGGAAGAGGAGGAAAAGGTCTAGGAAGGGGGTATGGACCAGGCCAAGGAAGAGGAAGAGGCTGGAACAGAGAAGCTGTGGAGTGCTTCAAGTGCCACAAGTTAGGGCATTACAAATATGAATGTCCTGACTGGTATAATGATCAGCAGGCACACTGTCAGTTCCAGTCAAGTGCAAACAAGGGGTCAGGGAGACATGAAAGATGATGTTCTCCTCATGGCGTGTGTTGACTCTAAAGGCTCAATAGAACTGGAGGAGGAAGCTCAAGGATTTATGGCACTGCTTGAAGATATAAAGCAAGATAGTCATGACGACTGGTGGTTCCTGGATTCAGGAAGAAGTAACCATATGACAGGAGACAAGAAGTGGTTTACTGAATTGACTACCCGCCCTAAAGGTACTGTTAGGCTTGGTAATAACAACAAGTTGGATGTTGCAGCAAAGGGCAGTGTGAAGATTGAAGCTGCAAACATGAACATGATGATAAGTGATGTGTTCTATGTTCCTGGACTTAAGACCAATCTGTTGAGCAAAGGTCAACTGCAAGAGAAAGGCCTGGCTTTCTTATTTAAGGATGCAAGTTGCAAGATCTTCCATGAAGAAAAGGGTCTACTGCTGCAGACTAAAATGAAATCAAATAGGATGTTTGTCATACATCCTGAATACAAACCGAAGAGCCAGGAAGTTCAGTGTTTTTAAATTTCTAACAGTAAAGAGAAAGAACTGGAATTATGGCATAGGCGATTTGGTCATCTGAATTCAGTGGGTCTCAAGCAGTTGCAGCTGAAAGGTTTTGTCAAGGATTTGCCTGCACTGAAGGGGGATCTGGAGGTTTGTGCTACTTGTCTCATTGGCAAGCAACACAGGAAACCATTTCCCAAGAAGAGTCCTTGGAGAGCAAGTCAGAGGTTGAAATTGATCCATTTTGATCTTTGTGGACCTCTTACACCAGTCTCAAATGGCGGGAAAATGTATATTCTCACCTTGACTGATGACTTTAGCAGAAAGTTGTGGGTCTACTTTCTTGTTGCTAAGTCAGAAACCATTGAGTACTTTAAGAAGTACAAAGCACAGGTTGAACAAGAAACTTGTTCACAGATCAAGTGTTTGAGAACTGACAGAGGAGGAGAGTTCATGCTTAATGAATTCAAAGAATTATGTGATGAAGCTGGAATTAAAAGACAACTGCCAGCAGCTTTAACACCCCAACAAAATGGAGTGGCTGAGAGGAAAAATAGAACAGTTCTGAATATGGTGCGATGTATGCTATCAGATATGAAGGTACCTGCTGTGTTTTGGGCAGAAGCAGTTGCTTGGACAACACATGTTTTGAACAGGAGCTCAACAGCAGCAAACCAAGGTAAAACACCTCAAGAATTGTGGTATGGAAGTCCTCCCTCTGTGTCCCAGTTTCGTGTTTTTTGTTGTGTTGCATATATGCATGTGCCTGACCAGCAGAGAAAGAAGTTAGATGATAAAAGTATTCCTTGTCAATTCATTGGCATCTCAGCTGAATCAAAAGCCTACAAGCTCTACAATCCTAACGCCAGAAAGGTTGTGATAAGCAGAGATGTAGTTTTTGATGAAACTATAGGTTGGAGATGGGATTCTGAGATGCAGCCTGTTCAGACACAAGTATTTTGGGAAGAAGGTGATCGAGACTGGTTTGATTCAGACACAGAAGATGATACTGCAAGTTTGACTGTGCCAGTTGTTCCTGCAAATCAAGAATCACCACAACTCACTACTCCAGCAACACCAGAAGGATCAGGAGGAGGTTCCACAAGTGCTGATATCATTAATGAGGATGAAGTGGACATGGGAACATATGTTTGGGACTCCCAAGTGCCAACTTAGGGAAAAGGGTCAGCAAGTTGCATAGTCATTTCTAGAATTATGACATGAGTTTCACTGCCACTGACTGGGCAGCAATGATAGCTGTAACTGATGACCCTCAAACCTTTGAGGAAGCAATGCTGGATCCCAAGTGGAATGCAGCAATGCAGGAAGAAATGTACTCTATTAAAAGGAACAATACCTGGACTTTGACTGAACTTCCAGCAGGTTTTGAAGCTATTTGGTTGAAATGGGTATATAAGACAAAGTTGCAGGAGGATGGAAACATAGACAAGTTCAAGGCCAGAATTGTGGGCAAGGGGTATTCTCAGAAGGAAGGCATTGATTACACAGAGGTGTTTGCTCCAGTAGCTCGTTGGGACACCATCAGAACATTCTTGGCTTTAGCAGCTCATCATGGTCTTTCAATCTATCAACTAGATGTCAAAAGTGCATTTCTCAATGGGGAGCTCACTGAAGAAGTTTATGTGGAGCAACCACCAGGGTTTGTGGTTGCTGGGGAAGAAAGGATGGTCTACAGGCTTCACAAGGCTCTCTATGGCCTGAAACAAGCCCCTAGGGCCTGGTACAATAGGATAGAATCCTATTTCATCAAGGCTGGCTTTGAGAGGAGTCCCTATGAACATACACTGTTTATTAAGAAAGCTGAAAATGGTATTCTAATCCTAAGCTTGTATGTGGATGACTTAATGTATGCAAGCAACAACTCTGAGATGATTGCTGACTTCAAACAGGTAATGCAATCAGAGTTTGAGATGACAGATCTTGGGAGGATGCACTATTTTCTGGGAGTTGAAGTCATTCAGAGGGAATCAGAAGTATTCATCAGTCAGCAGAAGTATGTGAGGGGGTGCTTAACAAATTCAATCTCCTAGACTGCAATTATGTGCATAAATAATCCCATGAGTCCTGGCAGCAAAATGAACAAGGCTGGGGATGGAGTAATGGTGAATCCCACTGAGTATAAGCAGCTTATTGGAAGTCTGCTAAAAGACCATTAACAATATTAACGATAATATTTATATCTAAAACCCAACAAATTCACCATTCAACTCCTATGAGTACCCAATTACTCTATAGTTACACCCACGGTTAATAAATCCAGTAATTTGGTACCATCAGAAACAGAGCAAGAAATTAAGCTGAAAGGTACTATTTCGGTTTGTGACTCAAATCCCGAACGATTCTGAATTGTGATCGATTTTGAGCACTAGTTGATAATAGCTTTTACCCGACCCGTTGGTCGGATGCTTTCATCTTATTTTTCATTACTTCATAATAATCGAAAGTGATCTTTGCACTACTTGATAATTGTGACATTGTTAACAATTAGTTCATATGTATTTTTGTTAATCAGATTATCCTAACTCACTACGGCCTATACATGTTTCGTATTAAAAGAATTTGCCCTATTTATTGTATCATAAATTGCTTAAAATTATTTCTTTATATTGGTATTATTAACTTGGTTTACTATTAGATACAAACAAAACTAAAACAATTATGCATTAAATTAAAATAGTAATTAGAATTTCTTCAAGGGATTAACTTATTGCTACAAAAGCATAAAATTGATCATCTTAAGATTTCCAATCGTGCTCCATCAGACACAAATCAAAAACCTTTCACGAACATAATAGGAGGGAAGCATATAGCTAAAATAAAGAAGCGAAATGGCAGACCGATAGAAACAAATATCAAAAGCTGGCTGGTTGATGGCTGAGAATTACCTTGACAGAGAGAAGCTGCTAGTGGAGTTTTCGCTGAAACGCTTTCGTGGGTCTATGTGATTTAAACTGCCTTTTATACGCATAACGCAGAAGGTGATTTCGTTTGCTGGCGTGAATCGAGCTTGGGTTGGTAGCTGAAATTACCTCGACAGAGAGAAGTTGATAGTGGCATTTCTACAGGAAGCACTTTAACACCCCAATTTCTTCGTTAGAACATTACAGCCGCCGACGTCGAATCTCAGACATGGAGAGCAGGAGGATATGGGTGGATCTAGCTACCTCCGACACAATCCCTATTCGACACTGAATTTGCCCACTGACATCCACTTGGACGTCGTCCAACCACTGACATGCAAAACAACCGTTTGATCCTGGCTTCCCAATGAAAGGAGAGGACGGAGAACGACGATAGAGATGAAGGAGCGGAGGAAGGGCCCTCTACGAAACATTTAGGCCAACAGTGGTAGACGACTAATGTATCAATCCCTAGCCTTTCTGACAATCATTGTTATCCTTATCACCCAACATTTTACTAAACCCATTACCTATTGCAAATTTTAGGTAGAGTTCCTACTAAAGTACACAAATCCCCCTACAACAATTTAATCAGAACCACTGGTTAGACATTCACTCATGGCAAATTTGAGAAACTGGTGCAAAACTCTACCATCCTAAATTTGAAAATAGTCAAGTGTAAAAATAATTTAAGTCCATCCAACTATACCTGAAATAATAAGGGATCCCACAGTACATCATCATATACAACTAACATTGCATTTGTAAGTTAAGCATTCTAGGCAGGGGCGGATACATGGGCCTCTAGGGGTGTCCCAGGACACCCCTAAAATTTGGGGAAACGATTATCCAACCTCCGGTAGTAATTTCGTATGTGTATACAAAATATAATTGGTAATCCGGGACACCCTAACATTTGAAAAAATGATTATCCTACCCTCGATAATAGTTTGCTTATGATTAATAAAATATAAGTGGTAGTCCGTGTTATTCCAACCTAGGACACTACTATTATCAAACATATTCCAATTATGTTGCTACTCATTTGTTATTCTATTTTAAACATCATGCAACAGTAAAACGCTATTTCTTTATCCCCAACTATTTTCAATACCTAATAATTAAACTACGTACACGCTACCCTTATTTTTGAATTGATTTTATGGTTACATGGCAAGTGTTGAAAGAGTCTTTTCTACTTTGAGCTACATTAAGAACAATGTTAGAAATCGAATATGTGATAAGTTCGTGAAGTATTGTCTAGTAGGATATGTAGATTTTTTGAACAGTGCAGACACGGAGTTTATTTATATTATTTTTTCAAAATATGAATTTTAATTTATTATTTAATAAAAATTTTATAAAAATTATACAAGTATGATATTTTTAATATACGAATTATTTAATTTATTATATAATTAAATTTAATTTTTGAAGAGGACACCCCTGTGAAAATTTTCTGAATCCGCCACTGATTCTAGGAGCTAGGAAATATGTAGCGTAATGTAGTAGTGTTGCAACTTGATTAGAAGATAGAGCCATAGATAAAAGAGGGGAAGAGATAGTGTATATATATAGTTATTGTTAGAAGGCATGATGATTTGCATGATGCTCCATGCATAAAAAGAAATGGAGTCACAAACTTGGTGAAGTATTCATACAAAGTGACTTAGCAAAATAAAACGTGTAGGTATAGAGAAACACACAATCCACTCAGCTATAATGCGTATAAAGTCATCGATAAACCTAATTGAACATTCATGAGAATAAACATTCAAAAACTCGATCATCTGTGCATCACTTTCTGAATTCACATGGACCTTCCTCTTTAGTGACTCGCCTAAAGGTGTTGCAATATAATATCATGGTTCGCTTGATCAATTTTGGTGCATTTGGCAGCATCAAGGTCACCAACTTCATGTTCACTACTAATATTATGGGAGCTTTAGGCATTAATATTTTTAGTATCAAGCAAAGCTTATTGATACATCCACACAACCACCCTATCCATTAAAAAACACGAAATATATGTAGCTCATTAAGTCATGGAGATTCAGGAAACACATATACAATGCAGTGACAATACTAAACCACATAACTCAACTTTTGAATGCCACAAAGTTTGGCAAAACTACAAAGATGTAGAGATAATAATAACTTAACAACTTTACCAAAACTCATACCCCCAACACTGTCTAATTCTATTATAATAATAAAAGTACCTATATAGCTAATTGAGTACTACTTTTCCTTACCTAAACTTATGTAGGGAAGCTATGAGAAACTTCAAATCAAGAATAGACACAACAAAATAAAACACCATGACAGAATCTACAAAAGGCATTCATCCTTTGTTGGTGGCCAGCTTTTGATTTCCCTAGAAATTTATTAGTTTCCAAGAACATAACAAACAAAAAAGGCCCGGAGGAGAAATCAGCTGTGGAACAGAATACTCTACATAATGATATGATAAGATGAATGCATCAGATCTATGTTTGAGACATAACTTAGGCCTATCAACTCCGAGAACAACAGGCTGAATTTCAAATGAGAACACAAAACTTTAAACTAAACATTGTAGATTCTAATTTTTCACTAATTGTCTTATGAATACTAATGCTAAACCCTTATCATTTCTAGCAAATCCTAAGTTTTTGTCATGAACAATAAAAATGAAGGTATCTCATAGAGAGTGAGCCAACCCATGGTATCCCAAAACCGAAGCAGGAAACTTTGTGCATTCTCATTTAAAAAGAACACCAAAAGGAAACACATGTTTATTTTGTGAGACAACTTATCCTGCTGCCACTCACCAATACAAACTAAAAAAGCACATCTCATGAGAATATGTAAAGCATGGTAAGGCTTATCCCACCACTGCTAATGTCACAGTCTGCGCCAGTCATGACACCTTCCAAATTGAAAGCTGAAGGAAAGAGCAAAGTACCAACTTGCACGCCACGACGGAGGGAGACAGTGCAAGTGGCACCAGCAAATCCGACGATGGCTAAAGCCGAAAGCTTGATTAGAAAACTCAAAAGCGAAAATAGGGGTGGTGGGATCCTGGGACGAAGAGGGGCAACCCGGTCTCCCGAAAACAAGGGCGGAGAGAATAGTAGGAGAACATGGAATGTGGGGTTTCCAAAGGGTAACATTAGTGCGACATGCCTGTAATTCAAACATGGAGAATAGAATAAAAAGAACAAAACAAAAAATGAAACACAACAAAAAAGGAACAATAAGAAACTGAACATAAAAGAATAGAAAAATGAACCACGATGGAAATCAACAACAAATAAAGCCCGCAAAAGAAAAAGGTTAGATAAAATCGACTGAAGGTGAGCGAATGACATGCCCACAGTTCATAGCACCGGATCTGAACATCCCGACAACAGATGAAGTTGTGACTGGTTAGCGAGCCTCCTTTGTCCTTTGTTCCTCTCCAACCAGAATTGCGAACTATTCGACGTCAAAATCGAGCGCGTGGCCCTCTAGCTGGTTCCCCTTTTGTTGTTGCTCGATTGGCATTCACTCAGTCTTGGAGAATAGCGTCGTCGACTATATCCATCAACAGGGAGCAATCCAGAACGGGAACTGGAGAATCCGAGTAGAGAAGGCCCCAATAGGCGAGGTCACACAAAAGAGATTTTGAATTTGCTCACCGACGAACCAAAATTGGAATCCCCACCTCTGGCCGTCGCAACTCAGAAACCTAGATCTTCCCCTTTCGTCGCCTGATACCCGAGTTTCCTTTGCCGACGAAAAAAACAAAGGAACTGATGCGAAGGGGAAGAGGAAGGAGCTTTGCCTCTGGATTTTGTTGTTTTGCAAATAAATACAAATTAAATGAGAACGTGGGCCTGGAAGGAGAAAAAGGTGGGTAGTGGACAGTTTTTTGGTTCTGAAATCAGGCGGGACTCTTTTTTTTCCCCGCTTAACACTCTGCCACATCAACTTCCTAAAATCACTCTATGGGCAGGAAATTTTGAATGGGGGTGCAGTTTTACTTTTCAGCTATAAATTATACTGTTGATTTGAGATTTACCCTTTGGAGAAACATCCATGAAAATTTGTGGAACTAGGCCGAGTACAGTCCAAAGCTAAGAGTGCATTAAGAATGAAAACTGATACAAATACTGATCTAAACGTATAATGAAGCGATGGATTCATGCTCGACACACATTTTGCAGCTTATGCGCAGCTAGAGACTGGGAACAAAGGAAATAACTGTAAACAACAATCAACAATCACCCCGCGTTTCGGGGACCAAGCTAACAACGAACTTTTAATAACTTACATTGTCGAATCCTTTTTACCAAATCTGATCCTAGACGTTGCTGAAATCTCCAGACGAATGAACACAACCAATCTTTTTTCTTGCCAAAGAAGCTCTTCCTAGTACAAACAAACAAATTATTGCAGCATGTCCTATCATTTATTGGCGTCCTGGGGGGGGTTTATTGCAACGCTTTGTTGGCCACTACAGTAAAACGGCCATTCATTCCCAAGTCTCACTCGGGCGAAAGAAACTATCGATATGATCAATACACGCGAGCTTTAGGTGGGAACGTTTCCACCTCGTCGTCTAATGTGTTCATGTGTACTGGCCTGTATTCGAGCCGCACTTTCTCGTTTTCCCAGTATCTGAAACACCCAAAAGAAACACGAGAAGGCATGATCAATCATCCATTAGCTTTCCTATTATAACCGAAAAAGCAATCTTTCCACTCCACTCCAGTAAGGGGGATTAAGAGGCTTACCCCAAAGTATGCTTCATCCACTTCTCGTCGTCTCTTTTCTGCACCAGTGCAACAAAAATGAGATATCTACGCCGTCCCATAAAGGATGAAAATTTGAAGCCAGAAAAGTGAAATTGAACTCACAGTGAAGTCCTCACGAGCATGTGCTCCTCTGCTCTCTTTCCGAGCTTCGGCAGAATGCATTGTGATGCACGCATTGATCAGGAGGTTTTCCAGTTCTATCGTCTCAATCAAGTCAGAGTTCCTACATAATCCATATTGTACACAAAACCATTTGTCAAATCACTAGGAAAACAATAAGAAGTTTACGGTCAAATATCAATTGTTCTTTGGTTTAACCATACCATATCAAACTTCTATCTTGCAGCTGAACATCATGGAAACTATCCCAGGCTTTGTCAATCAGCTGGCAACCTGCGATCGAGAAGAGTAATATAAGGCATGGGACATATTTGGAAAGAGACATAACAAATTGTGTCATAAACAAAGGGAATGACATGAGACTTAAAAAAGTGAAGTACCTTCTTCCAGAGTTTCCTGTGTACGGAAGACTGCAGCATTATTTTGCATCACTCTCTGCATATTTAATCGAATTTTGGAAGTTGGAAGTGATCCATTTGAATTTCTAATCTTGTCAAGCCACGCAACAGTCCTCTCTCCAGCATCTGCTTCCAAAGGCTTCTGTTTCTCCCCTGTAAAGGTAGACAAGTAGAACCGTTATTTTCAAAAAGTCCCCATTATTGTATTTGGGTTGTGGACACTAGTCACTTCATTATACTATTACTATGGACTTGCCTGGTGTATGGATCTCCGCCACTCTATTAGCACAAGCACGACCAAAAACAACAATATCAAGAAGAGAATTTGCACCAAGTCGGTTTGCCCCATGTACAGATGCACATGCTGCCTCTCCAGCAGCCATTAAACCGGGGATTACAGCATCTGCATCGTTGCCTTTCACAGTAACCACCTGAAGGACAGATATAAGACAATAGATGAGATACCAATCAGCCCCTATGCTAACGGTTCAAGTACTTCAGGCAAATACATCTAACATGTTCTCTGCTCTTCAGAATACGTAGATTTCTTGACCTCGTCCTTGGTTTGTTCATATATCACGGGGAAAAAAATGGATATAGTTCACTAAGTCGTACCTCTCCATGATAATTTGTGGGAATTCCGCCCATGTTATAATGAACAGTAGGAAGCACAGGGATTGGTTCCTTTGTAACATCTACTCCAGCAAAAATTGCAGCAGTTTCAGAGATACCAGGAAGCCTTTCCTTGAGTACTTCTGGTGGCAAATGATTTAAATGCAGATAGATATGGTCCTTCAATGGTCCTGACAGAGAATGCATAAACTTTCAGTTAGTTACAGAAGGGTAACGGACATTAAGTACAGAATAGTTATACCAACTTCAAGAAAGTGCTGACTAATCTTTATCCTAATTGTTAATCTTGAACCAGAATCGAGCATGAACAGATAAACTATGACACATCATAAATAAACTGAACATAGTTTCTGCTGACTAATCCATGTATATTTTGTCAAGTTCAAAGCATTCTTATGCGAGAACCATAACCTTTCATGCAAATGACTAATAAGGATATCCCAACCATGAAAAGAAGTATGAAGCATGAAGAAAAAAGGATGTGCAGTTGAGTGAAACAATCATACCTACGCCACGGCCCTCCCGAATTTCCATGGTCATGGATCTTGAAACAACATCTCTTGAAGCAAGATCCTTAGCAGTAGGAGCATACCTTTCCATGAATCTTTCCCCTTCACTGTTCCTAAGGATACCACCCTCACCACGAGATCCTACAAATCACAGGTAACATGAGGAAAAAAACATTGACTTCAGACTAAAACAAACTACCACCCCCAACAGAAGTAGATAGGGATATTAAAGGACACAAACAGAAAGTTAAGGGTGGGCCTAGAGATTTCCATGGGTTTGAAAAAGTTCTAACCTTCGGTAATAAGGCATCCAGCTCCATATATGCCAGTAGGGTGGAACTGCACAAACTCCAGATCCTGCATGAAAGTACAAGTCACCAACAATGTTAAAAGAGAAAGGGAGATCATTACATATGGGGCCCATTCCAAAATCTATAAACATAGGTAACCTGAAGAGGAAGTCCAGCTCTTGCAACCATGGCATTGCCATCTCCGGTGCATGTATGAGCTGAGGTCGCAGAGAAGTATGCTCTACCATAGCCCTGAACTCAAAAGAAGAAGACGCATAATTATAAAAGGTCCAAAGTGCTTTTCAACTAAAAGCAATGATGTCAATTAAGTAAAATACCCCGGTGGCAAGAATAGTTGAAGAGGAACGGAAACGATGTAATGTTCCATCCTCCATATTAAGGGCAATTACCCCTTGACAGGTTCCTGAATAAAACGATAACTGACAAGTTATTCCAAAGTCCCGAGTGAGGCTAAAGTGAAACTATAATACGCCTTGTGAACACAAAGCAAAAGCAAGTGAATATGTCAAAGACATGTCGCTATAGAGGCATCCAAATGCAACAAACATGGAATATGCAAAAGTGATGAGTTACAGGATCCATGCCCTTAATACAAGGAGTCCAAGACTCTATTGGGACGAAATTATAAAACTCCGTGGGTCAAACAACAATAATAGAGAGCAATGACATTGCAGAACCCAACATTACTGACTATTGATCATGGAAAAACCAAGAGGACATGTCACAAACCAACCCTAATATGCTTATAGAGGGGGGAACAAGTGTACCATCACTACTCATCAACAAGTCCAAAGCAAAATATTCCACAAAGAATTGAGTATTGTGTTTCATTGCTTGGCCATAGAGAGTATGCAGAAGAGCATGCCCAGTTCGGTCAGCAGCACAAGCACAACGGTAGGCTTGTCCGCCTGCATCAATCACAACAAGAAGAGAAGATTCCATTGTCAGAAGCCTATCACCACAGCCAATCCATTCAGTTTATACAGCAAGTTAAAACTCTGGTTTTCCATTACCTTTTCCAAAATCTAAACTTTGACCACCAAACGCTCGCTGATAGATTTTCCCGTCCTCTGTACGAGAGAAAGGTAGCCCATAGTTCTCAAGTTCAATGACAGCTTTTGGTGCTTCACGACACATGTACTGAATGGCATCTTGATCACCTGTTGATACGTTCTTGGACATTAATCTACAACTCAAAATTGAAGATAAAGAAGAGGGCCAAAAGGGAAAGCTCAACAATGCAAGAGGCAGCCCAGGTAATGTAGATAACATTACAGAACCGAGTTGTAATACAGGAAAAGCAATTACATGATTAAAGATAATAACTCAAACAATCCCTAAAGTATTGTGAAGCTGGGAAATACCTTAAACAGCTTTCCCTTCAGTAAATTAACACTTTAAGCAATAGTAGTTACCACCAATATCACAAAAGGGAAAGAGCATACCTAACCAGTCACTGCCCTTGACAGTGTCATACATGTGCCATCTCCAATCATCCTCGGTCATATTCCCAAGAGCGGCATTGATACCACCCTGTGCCATCAAACCAGGAAAGATTATGTACAAGCTAGCAAACAACGCCACGCTTCCTACGGTATCATCAAGTGACTAAAGCATCCACGTACCCACCAGCTCAAGCCAACTACTTGAGGTAAGAACATCAGATACCCCTAGCAGTCCCAAACACCATGGATTGTTGGACAGACAGACTCATCTACTGGTCTAATCATCCATCGTTCTTTGTTAACGAAGGGTGCATAACAATATAATGGAACGTCACTGACCATGTACAATTTGTCCTACCGAAATTCGTAGTACATACAATACAAGAGCAAGTAAAATTAGAGCACACTTCTTAATGACAGGGAACCCAATACACCGGAAACTATACCTGAGCTGCAACTGTGTGTGACCGGGTAGGAAAAAGCTTTGTAATGCAAGCTGTGTTAAAACCATGCTCTGACAGACCGATGGCTGCTCTCAACCCTGCGCCACCAGCTCCGACCACAACCGCGTCATAGGTGTGATCAACAATTGTATATGAAGTAGTCTGCAACCAACAGTATCACAAGCCATCATTATTTTCCAGACCCAAGAAAACCACAAACACACAAAACCAACAGCAGCAATCCAAAATATCGCTTGATACGCCGCTGAGAATTTCGGATAATCACAACAAAATAGAAATGGAAAGGGATCCAAGAATTCTCAATTCCGAAACTGCTGAATGATATTCTAGTTATAGCCTAAACTTGACATAACTAACAAGAAACTAAAGAACAGTGAAGTTAAACACAAATACATGCAACGAGTGAACATCGAATCCTAATTGCGAATTCCAGTCAGGGATCCAGCTCAGCTAGCCATGAAAACGAAAGAAAGGTGAAAAGCTGATCCAATAAAAACGAGGAACGCAGGCTGTACCGGGCTGGTTGAGAAGAATCTGGTAATGTGAGATCTAAGCGAGTCCTTAGAGATCGATCTCCTGCCAGAAGAAGAAGAAGGAACGCGAAGGCCGCGAGCGACACACCGCCACATCTTTTTTCCGATATAAATCCAACTCCGTTCGTTCGTCGACCTCCGGTAATGACCAGTCCCAATGAATTTGATCACCGAATCAGCACTTGCTCCGACCAGTGTCCAGAGATAGATCCGTGGACTGAAAGTGGGAGGATGAGAGACGGCGGAGGCGGAAAGTCTCCAAAATGGGTTGGGTGGAGAGAGCCTTAAGGCAGCCGAGTGTTCAACTTAATTAAGCACAAAGGTCCTAACAAATTGAATAGGATGATGCATGAATGTGACGAGGTCACTAATTCAAATGGGCCTTGTTGTTTCGGAAAACTACCGAAATGCCACCCGGTTCGGTCGGAGCCTGGAGGGAACCGACTCGGGTAAATTGCACCGATGCCGATGCCATGCCATCATAGATTCATAGTCTGAGAAATTACGCAAACTAGCCATCTGCCTCAACTTTTATGGTGACAACGTCACTTAAACTTTTTTTTTTTTTGACAAATTAGCTAGTACGATTACATGTCAATAATCACATCTAACTCATAAGTCATAACTCGTAACTAAAACAAGGTTTGCTAATACGATAAAGAGTTACCAAACTATAAATATTCATGCTCATATTCTCCAAACTCAATTCTTTCAATATACACACTCATAAGTCGTTAGTCCTCTCAAATCATAGTTTCAGTATCTCATGAGCAGAATGATACACTCGTCTCAAATACCGGAATCGAGCTACTGCTCTTAACAAAAATTGCGAATACTAGGTTATGTGATAATTGAATATGAATATTTTCAAATTATCAAAACAACAATACCCAACAAAATACATAATCGAAAATGTAAAAGACACAAGTCTCATATAATTTTGTTGATGTCACAGAGAATCTGTATCTTCCGGAAAATTTTCAAACGATATTTGATCTCGTATATTTATAATTTTTCAATCGAAATTCTATATCTTTGCTGTGGCAAATTACAACTTTCAAGTAGTCATTAATTCTGAGTAATGTTTAATAGATAACATCAATTAGATTAGATGAGTAGGGTTAATTAGGGTTAGGGTCAGGGGCGGACCCAAGGGGTTTTAGGGGTATCCCCGGACACCCCTAAATTTCGGGAAAATGATTATCCAACCCCCGGTGGTAATTTACGTATAGACAAAAAAAAAATATAATTGATAGTGAGGGACACCCCTGAAATTTGAAAAATTGATCATCCTACTATCATTTGTGTATAAATTTATAAATGGTAGGTTGGATAATTCAAATCTAGAACACTATTATTATTAATAAACTTAATTTCCGTTGAGCTACAACTCATTTGTTATTCGATTTTGAACAATGTGTGATAGTAAAAAGTCATTCCCTATCTCTAATTATTTCAATCTAAACTAATTTCAATCTACCCTTAATTTGTATTGATTTTATGATTGTACGGCAAGTGTTGAAGAGTCTTCCAGTTTTGGGTTACAACAAGAACAAGTTTACAAATCGAATATGCGATAAGTTCCTGAATGATTGTCTAGTAGGGTATATGGAGAATTTTTTTTAACACTATAAACACCAAGTGTATTCTACAATTATTTTCGAATATGAAAACACATCATGGACTTTTTTAACCTGTACGAGTAAGGTATTTTCATATTTATGATTTTATTTTTATTTTTTAAAAGAGGACACCCCTATGGAAAATTTATGGGTCCGCCACTAGTTAGGGTTAATCATGTCAAATCGTAATTAGGGAGGTGATATAGATAAAAGCATGGTGTGTTCTGTAGGTTGTAGTTGCCAGCATTAATTACTCGTATAGAAGGGACTTGGGGAGGTGCGGCCTACTACATCGGTCGGTGGCGATGGTGGCCGGCCGTGAGGGACGACGAGTACCTAAAATGGGCATTGCTGTTACAATTGCAGCCACGCCGGGGTTTCAGTGATGGTCGGTTTAGCCACGATGCCTGCGGATCCACCACAAAAAGCCGACGATGGAGAGGGCGGAAACATATGCACCTTTTCTCTTCTTTTGCGTAATAGACTTCCTTCCGAATTGATTCCCAACCGATAGGAAGAATGGATTGGCGATATATGGACGGAAGGGCAGGTGGTGAGGGGGAACGGTCGGCCTGACAAAAGTGACTCGTTTTAGAATTGGGCCGGTGGTGGAGCCCGACGTGTTTGAGTTTGGGTCCATTGGATCGTAAATCTGTTATCGGTCCAAGGACCTGCCGAAAATTGGGCTTGTGCATAGTCTAAGCCTTTCAATGTCTCGTGAGCCGGGGAAAAAGATTATGAAGCTAGATGCAGTTGGATAATTAAAGCCCATTGTATTGTGATAGAGGTTTTGATAAATAAAAATTGATACGAACATGTTAAGATTACAAATACATGACATAAGCAAGCATAGGTGGGGATTTAAATGGTTTTTGGTTCCGAAAATGTAACATTTATGGTTCGATTATAAGAAAAAGTATGATTATAGGATGTCGTCGATTTTGTTGTTGATGAAATCACCTTTTTCACCCTATAACCGCCACAGAGCTCGTCTGGATTGGCTGAAGTTGGTGTAGACCAAGGACTCGCACAAGTTAATGAGGAGGTGGATCTAACATGATGAGAATTGACCTAGGTAGATCGACAACAGTCTACAAATACAGTAATAAACGGTTGGAAAAGTATGTATGAATAGATTTGAAAGCTATAGAGTTTTAAGCGGAACAATTACCACATTGGTAGTTTTACTTGGTGAAATGTGTATAAAGATAGGAGCCTCTCTCCTAAGGGTATGTCCCTTGGGGTGACCCACTTTTGTGGGAGAGGGAGGACCTAACGGACCACCACACACACGCGCGCCGACCGTCCGGTTGGTTGGTTGGCTTGAGACTATATATATATTATTTGGAGAAATTCTGAACGAAATTAATTATTAATCGGTTATTCTGAGAAATATTCTAAGGATAATCGACTAAAAAGGAATATTCGAAGGATAATCCCGCAGGATTTATCTTAACCGACGGTTTTAAGTAATTATCTTCCTTAATTAATCCGACTTATTCCCCAAGCAAGATGGTATATTCCTAGGGGTTCGGCTCCTATAAATAGTTGCCTCCCCAGCCCCTCTAAACACATCACAACGAGCATAAACACAATAGATATTCTTTGGAGAAATTCCGAACGAAATTAATTATTAATCGGTTATTCTGAGGAATATTCTAAGGATAATCGACTAAAAAGGAATATTCGAAGGATAATTCCGCAGGATTTATCTTAACCGACGGTTTTAAGTAATTATCTTCCTTAATTAATCCGACTTATTCCCCAAGAAAGAGGGTATATTCCTAGGGGTTCGGCTCCTATAAATAGTCGCCTCCCCAGCCCCTCTAAACACATCACAACAAGCATAAACACAATAGAGAGAGTGTTCAGAGAGCTCCGGTTTTCGCACAAAACCGCGAGTACACAAAGGAGTTGTTTTATCCTGGAGACGACCGGTTGATAGTCTAGCGTGCGCATCGAGGGCAGTACCGCGAACGTCTTAAAGAGAGCGACCTAGTCCGCGACTCAGCTCCAGATTCGGTAACCTCGTTCTTGTTGTTGTTCCGTTCCTACAAACAATCCTAACTCAATCAACTATGGAATAAGAGATGATAGCACTAACGGCTAGTGAAGAAGCAAGTTGGTTGAGAGGATTGTTGTCAGAGATTCCCCTATGGGTAGGGTTGGCAAGCCTGACCGACCCATCGGGTATCCACCCGAGACCCGCCCAAATTCTGACCTAAAAAACCGTCCGTTGTGGGCTTTTGTCGGATTCGGGTTTACCCGAAACCCGTGAGTTGCGGGCGATGGGTGGCGAAGGTATAGGTGGTATCCGCCCCACCCCCGCCCCGTATCATAAAACGACGTTGTTTTAGACATCGTATATAAACCAAACAAAGTAGACTGCCAACCCTAATCTTCATTTTCCACTCTCCCTCCCCAAGGACTGCTCCCATTCCTCTCCTCTTCCTCTTCGAGAACCTCCCGAAACCCTAGCTACTTTGTCTCCATCGAATCTCCCAAACATCTAATCCGCTAAAAAATCTCGTTCTCGTTGTTCCCCACGATTTCCTCCCAATCAAGGTTGTTTATACAATTATGATTGCCAGTAGGCAATCATTATCTCTCAATTTGGCCAATTGGATGCTAGTTTTGCTGGCGATTTCGTTGGGAAATAGCATGCAGAACCCTAAATTGCCAGCTGCAATCTTCGATTTGCAGCTTTTGGGGGAAATCGGCGTGATATCACACATCGAGCGAGATAAGTTCTTTCCCCTTTTCCTTTCGTATTCTGTTGCACTTTCTTGCCTTCTTCCTTCTTCTCGTATATATAGTAACCCCTCGATTAATTTCAGGTCACTGGTCAGCCCAACTTCTTCCTTAAACCCATTACCTGCACTCTGCTTAGAGCACAGTCGAGGTAAGCACAAACTTATACCTTCATTTGTCTATATTCATGAGCTATGTCTTTATCAATCGATGCATGCTAATTTTATTTTGTTTGTTTTGGCTTTGTTTGGGAGTTCTTCAGGTTCGCATTAGGCATCAGCTCAGTGCTCACCATCTGCAGTCTGGTGAACAGAGTCTCCCTCTCCAGATTACAGGTTAGGCATAACCTTGATACAATTCAACTCTCGATTGTAATTTGTATTGTGTGTTGTGTGATTTGTCTGGGTAGTTATGGTTGATTGATTGCATGCAATTATTTAATTGTTTATGTAGATGGATGGTGCTACTGAAAATTGTGCTTTGAATGCGAATGATCCTATTGTGCCTTCTAATCAAAATGGTAATGGCAATGGCAACGGTAATGCTACTGCTACTGCTAGTGGTTCTGGGAATGATGCTTTGAATAATGGAAGTGAAAATGTTGAAATAATTCTGGATGAAGATTGTAAATTGACTTCTGATGTCTGACCACATTTTGTGAGGGTGAAGTTTAATGGGGAGATTAAAGCCAAGTGTAAATACTGTCGAAAATGTTTAGGTGGTGATACTAGTAATGGAACCTCCCACCTGAGGAACCATTACAAAACTTGCACCCAAAGAAATATACATGATGGTAGGCAGATAGTTCTTGGTCCTGATTATAAACCAACTGGAAAACCCCTCCTATCTGCTACTCAATTCAATTCTGATGTGTCTAGGAAGGAATTGTGCTCTATGATTATGGTGCATGAGTATCCCCTGAACATTGTTGAACACTTGGGGTTTAAACATTTTTGTTGTTCTTTGCAACTCCAGTTCACTGACCCTTGTAGAAATACAGTAAAGAGGGACATATTTGCTTTATATGGGGCTGAAATGGCAAAGCTTCAGAAGGTTTTAGATGGTAATATTGGTAGAGTTGCAGTCACGACTGATATGTGGGCTGCAACTAACCAAAAGATGGGGTATATGGCGGTTACTGGGCATTTTATTGACAATTCTTGGAAACTTAAAAACATGATGTTGAGCTTTGTCTATGTCCCTGTCCCTCATACTAGTAAGAGGTTGGGAGATAGGTTGTTCAAGTGTTTGCTTGGTTGGAATCTTGATAGGAAGTTGTCCTCGATTACCTTGGATAACTGTACCACCAATGATGCCATGATTACTCATATGAAAACTAAACTTGTTATGGATGATCTGTTGTTGGATGGTGTGTTAATTCAAATGAGATGTTCTGCTCATGTTTTGAATCTTATTGTGAAATATGGGTTGGAAGTCATCAAGGATGGCATTGAATTGGTTAGAGATAGTGTTGTGTACTGGAAGTCCACTCCTAAGAGGGTACAAACCTTCTTTGAAACTGCTAAGCAGCTTAAAGTGCCTTGTGAGAAGCAACTTGTGCTTGATTGTCCAACGAGGTGGAATTCCACCTATGATATGCTACCTACTGCCATTGTGTATAGAGATGTTTTCCCTCGTTTGAGGCAGTGGGATAGTCAATACACCACTATCCCTACTAGTATGCACTAGGATTTTGCTGCTATGGTCATTGATAGCTGGAAATTTTCAGTGAGATTACAAAGCTGTTTTCTGGCAGCAAGTATCCCACTGCTAATTTGTTTTTCCCCAAGGTTTGTGATCTGAGACTGAAATTGTTGGAATGGTGTGCTGATACCAATTCTCTTATCTCGGCTATGGCTGAGAGTATGTGGGAGAAATTTGCTAAGTATTGGGATGATATACACTTGGTTCTCGCTGTGTCAGTGGTTCTTGATCCTAGATATAAGTTGCATGTGATTGAGTATTATGCTGCTAAGTTTGGCAGTACTAATACTGACTTGGTGGCTGATAAGATTAAGCAATGTATTTGTGGTTTGGTGCTTGATTACCCAACAAAGTCTGAGAAGAACAATTCTGGTTCTTCAACTACTTATGATAGTTCTTCTACTCCTGCAAATGATGATCATGATTTTGAACTGTTTGTGAGTCGGAGGAAAAAAAGCAAAGCAACTCTAGTCCATACTAAACTGGATCACTATCTTTTTGAGGAACTGATTCCTAAAAGGTCTCCTGACTTTGATATACTGATGTGGTGGAAACTGAATGGCCTTAAGTACCCCACTTTGCAAGCAATTGCAAGGGATTTCTTGTCCATACCAATTACATCACTGGCTTCTGAATCTGCTTTTAGCTCTGGTGGGAGGTTAATAGACCCTCATCGGAGTAGATTGCACTATGATACAATAGAGGCAATGATGTGTACGAGGAGTTGGATTATGGAGGAAATGCAGGAAGGTAATCTGCAGCAACTCCCATATTAGTTTTCTAATGTTAATTGGATTTAATGTTAATTTTCTTTTTCATTGTTTTCTTCAATCTGCAGAATCATCGAAGGCTGCTGTAGAGGCCATGAAAGGGGTGTTCTCAGCTCTAGCAATTGCAGATTCCAGTAGTGAAGATCAAGACGAAGCTGGTAAGATAGTTGGTTCTCAAATTTGGCTTCTGTGTAATTAGTTCAATTTAGATTGGTACTTAGTTTGATAGTTTCAATCTGTAACTGTATTCTTTTATTCTTGCAGTTCAAGGGGGATTTGTGATGAAGAAGCATCTAATATCCCTAGACAACTGATTTGTTCAAAGGTTCAACTGTTCAAGGTATTGAGGCAGACTTGAGTCTTTTTTACTTGATCAATTTAAAATGAGTTTCACTTCTCTAACTGTGTTTGCTACTCTGTTTCTTGCAGTGATTGGTTTTCAAGGATGAATGTTGTTGTTGGGTTGGTTTCCAGCATAGTGTTGCTTGCTTTTGGAAGAAAAGATCAAAGGAACTCGTGCTAGTAGTCTAGGTTTTAGTTCGATTTATGGATGATGTTATTGGGGCTGTCTGCCTGTGTTTTTGTATCTCTTCCTTTTAAATTTGAAAACTAGTGTAGTGAAGAATATGTTATAATGAGTTTTGGGTGGTGGGTTTTTGGTTGCAGCAGCTTGTTTGGTTGCTGCAACCTATCACTTTTGTTTCATTGTTTGAACAATGAAGTTCTGGGTGTTGGGTGGTGGGAGGGTTACAGCCCCAGATCTTCCTTTTGTGTTTTGAATTTATGTGCCTTGAACATCAAGGTACTTTGAAGTTTGAATTTCAGGGATTTTATGTTAGTTTTTTCCTTCTCTTTTGTTTTTTCTCAAGATCGGTGGTTTACTCGAATTCGTCTGGAGACGGTGACGGAAACCAAACGCCCCCCGTTAAAAGCACGGGGACGGGGACGGAGAAATTCGTTGGCTTTGACGGATGGGTAACGGGAACTAACTACCCGTCCCCGATCCTCCCCGTTGCCAACCCTACCTATGGGAAAGGCCGGTCCCTCTGGTATTGATCCATTGTGATAGTACTGCAACTATCGGTAAAGTTGAGAACCGGTTCTATAACGGAAAGAAACGACAGATTCGTCGTAAGCGCAGTACTGTAAGAGAACTCCTAACGATAGGAGCAGTGAGGGTGGATCATATAAGATCCGAACATAATCTAGTTGATCCTTTGACGAAAGGATTACCTAGAGAGAAAGTCCAGAATACCACCAAGGGTATGGTACTTATGCCTACCGAACCACGGACTACAAGTGATGGTAACACGACCCAATAGACTGGAGATCCCAAGAAATGGGTTCAATGGGTAATAACAAGTCATGATTAGTATGCGAAAAGTTCATGCATAGTGAAGCATGAATCCCAAAGCAATAGAGTTTGAGTTAATAACTCTTAATGACATCTATACCCTATGTGGGGTGGAGTACTTTACTTTGGGGGTACTCTTGATAGACTCACCTATGTGAATGTGGGAGTGCGGCCGCTCCCTATGGAACTTTGGGGGCACAAGTTGCTAGAGCGTTCACTAAACCAGGATAACGTGCATGGCCATAAACGCACGGGCTAAGAAGAGAACAATACTCAATGAAAAGATCCGGTGTGCTACACTGTCTGAGATAGGGTTCAAGACTACGAGTCACCCTTATAAAATCGGAAGTGTAACCACTACGCTAAGGTTCAAATCTTCGCGATACCTTAGCTTATGCCCGATCTTATGGAACTGTTAATGCTTAGAGATAGTTTCAAAACTATTCAAGTGGGGGATTGTTGGAAATGTATGTATGAATAGCTTTGAAATCTATAGAGTCTCAAGTGGAAAAACTACCACATTAGTAGTTTTACTTGGTGAAATGTGTATGAAGATAGGAGCCTCTCTCCTAAGGGCATGCCCCTTGGGGTGACCCACTTTTGTGGGAGAGGGAGGACCTAAAAGACCCCCACACACACGCGCGCGCGCACCGACCGGTCGGTCGGTTGGTTGGTTGGTTCACTTGAGACTATATATATTTTTTGGAGAAATTCCGAACAAAATTAATTATCTAATAATTAATTATTAATCGGTTTTCTGAGGAATATTCTAAGGATAATCGACTAAAAAGGAATATTCGAAGGATAATCCCGCAGGATTTATATTAACCGATGGTTTTAATTAAGGAAGTAATTATCTTCCTTAATTAATCCGACTTATTCCCCAAGCAAGAGGGTATATTCCTAGGGGTTCGGCTCCTATAAATAGCCGCCTCCCCAGCCCCTCTAAACACATCACAACGAGCATAAACACAATAGAGAGAGTGTTCAGAGAGCTCCGGTTTTCGCACAAAACCGTGAGTACACAAAGGAGTTGTTTTATCCTAGAGACGACCGGTTGATAGTCTGCCGTGCGCATCGAGGGCAGTACCGCGAACGTCTTAAAAAGAGCGACCTAGTCCGCGACTCAGCTCCAGATTCGGTAACCTCGTTCTTGTTGTTGTTCCATTCCTAACATAAACACCTAGAGAACTGTATTTCGGTGAGAAAACTTCCTTTAAGAAATCAAATTGATTGCACCTTGACTTCTTGAATAATGATTAAGTTAAACACAGTTCTCATTTTTTCAAACAAAATTGAACGAGGGTGCTCAATGTTTCTACAATTCACGAGACATATCTACATTTAATTAGCCTTACATCTTTGAAAGTTCAGTAATAGCTTCATAACTATGATTGAAAGTTGCAGAGGAAAGATAAAAATGATAAAAACTTGACAAGCAGTGTCGAGTTGTGATTTTTGCGAACCCCTCCTCTGTCAATTCATCCTCTTATATATAATCATGAGGAGGTAACCGTCATAGAAAACCGTCGTTGAGTAATTTCCAAAAAGAAGCACCTCCCTTCTTCCTCGGACGTGGCTGGCGTGTTCTCGAATGTGGAATAATCGATAGTTGCTCCCTCAACCGCCCATGTGCTTCTCTCTTCTGGAATTGAAAGTCTTGGCGCTTGCCTCCTCTTCACCACGGCCAGATCTCACAACCAACGTGGTCAAATCTCGCGACTAAGACGATCAGATCTCGCGATCAACATGGTCGTCTCAGACTTAGCTCTCTCGTGACAAGAATAGCGCATTCTATAAGATTTAGTCGTTTTGGCTTAAAAATCTAGTACCTTGACGCCCTGTTTAAACAGTATTAATTGTTATAGTTAATCTGGCCTTTATAATGACTATAAATGTCTAGTAAATAATCGATATGTTACAAAATTATGTTTAAGTGTAAACAAGAATAATAGCACAAGTTGACATATACCAATGTGAACATACAAAATTTATTCATCTACAGATGCTGACGGCGAGATATTGAGAGTTAACAACAAGAATCTGATCGGTGATGAGTCCATCAAGGTTGTAATCATATGACCTTTCAATTATTGAATGTTTCAGCATCATCTTAGCAATCAACTTATCCCATTAACTGAATTGGATAGTTCGGAGAACAGACATAATTTCTACCAAATGAAAGCGAGGTCCAGAAAGACGACAAATGGCGGACTGTTTAGGTTTTGGGTCTCTACTCCACTATACGCGAGAGAAGTGTGAAAACCCCAAGGTTGTCAAACCTCTATCGGACCCAATTGAACCCGGTTTGACTTTAGTCGGGTTTCAAAATCGCTTTTAGAAAGCTCCTGGTCTGACCCCTAAAGAGGGAGAAGAAGAGAGGGAGAAGAAGAGAGGGGGAAGAGAAGAAGAGGAACGAAGAAAGGGAGATGGTGGGTGAGTCATAGAGGTTAGATAGATTTAAGCGGTGGAAAATAAGTTTTTAATAGATACATGTAAGATAAATTTCATTTCAGTGATGAAATCTTTAATTACTACCTTATTCATATATATATATTTAGAAAATGTCTACAACGGCTCAAACCGGCCGGACCCCGATCAGAACATTAAACCTCAAACCTCTTACTTGACCGGCTCAACGACTTAAACCGATTTGACTACCTTGGAAAACCCACAACCATAAACTTACGTACGTGCACATTTTCAGGCCATATTATTAGCGGCGTGGCTTTGCTTCTGCTTCACACGCTGAGACAGAGCAGAGCGCTTGGAGACACATATCCATGTATGATTGGGGACAAAGAAAGACGACAATTTGCGTTATAAAAACCTCGGAAAACGAAAGTAGACCTAACTACTGTAGTGATACTGAAATCTGAATAGATTTGGTTTTGGCTCAGTTCTGTTGCAGGAGAGCGACGGTCGGTAGAGAGCAAGAAGGGAAAAAGAACACACAGACTTGTCAACATTATTTAAGTTCCCATATATGGAGTATTATGGAATGATGGTCTCCTCACATAGCCCTTTTCCCTGTTAGTGTCTGTCTTGTATCACTTAATTGCTAGCTAGCGAGCCAAGATAAGCCGGACCACAATTTCATTGCACTTGACTTAATTCCCCCATTTGATCAACTTCTCTTGAAAATTACAGCAAATAGTTGTTGGCATACAACGATGATTAGATGTGTGTGGGGTGCTTACTCACTTTTTTCGGTTGTTCAATCTCTTCCAGAAGGCTACCGCGAAGCGGGGGACGATCCATGATTTACATTTGATGACAATCAAATCATTTCATAATATAAAGTTTACGCAAAGTAGTTAGAGATAGAAGACCAAAAATTTTGAATATGACACGTAGTCTGAGCTCGTCGCTTGGAATGTTTGTGCGTCCATATAGTATAAGAGCACTTGAGACCTATTTAATTCGCGTATGTATAGTTAGAAATTTATGTGTGTTCCTCTCTTGATCCACTCACTTATACTTCACAAGTCCAACATTTTACTCCCTTTGAGCATCCTTAAAATAAAATACTAGTCGTTGTATTTTTTTACCATAATATTTTAGTGGTATGGAATATTATATTATAATGTATAATATTGTATTATATTATGGTGGTATGAAAATGTACCATGATGATATGAATGTATTATAGTATAGAATGTTTGTATATTTGGTGAAAGAAATATACTATGATCTTTTGCTATACATGGGCCTCTAGGGGTGTCCCGGGACACCCCTAAAATTTGGAAAAACGATTATCCAACCTCCGGTAGTAGTTTCGTATGGGTATACAAAATATAATTGGTAATCCGGGACACCCTAACATTTGAAAAAATGATTATCCTACCCTCGATAATGGTTTGCTTATGATTAACAAAATATAAGTGGTAGTCCGTGTTATTCCAACCTAGGACACTACTATTATCAAACATATTCTAATTATGTTGCTACTCATTTGTTATTCTATTTTAAACATCATGCATCAGTAAAACGCTATTTCTTTATCCTCAACTATTTTCAATACCTAATAATTAAACTACGTACACGCTACCCTTAATTTTGAATTGATTTTATGGTTACACGGCAAGTGTTGAAAGAGTCTTTTCTACTTTGAGCTACATTAAGAACAAGGTTAGAAATCGAATATGTGATAAGTTCGTGAAGTATTGTCTAGTAGGATATGTAGATTTTTTTAACAGTGCAGACACGAGGTTTATTTATATTTTTTTCAAAATATGAATTTTAATTTATTATTTAATAAAAAATTTATACAAATTATACAAGTATGATATTTTTAATATACGAATTATTTAATTTATCATATAATTAAATTTAATTTTTGAAGAGGACACCCCTGTGAAAATTTTCCGAATCCGCCACTGTCTACCACTATGATAAACGTAAATGATGGTAAGACTGTCTCCAACCCAAGCATGCAAATTTAGAGAAAGAGAAGTTTTTGGCTTTTTTCATCTCCAACCCACCAATTATTTGGCTTGCAAATTTGGAGAAGTGGGCTTGGGGGGGTGGATAGATAGAAGCTAAAGTGGAGGAAGATGCAAATATAGCAGCTGGAGGTGGGGGGCCTCGCGTGCAGGCGAAGGCCACCCGCGGAGGGGCGCCTGGGCCGCACGCGCGCGGGAGGAAGCCGCCTCCGCGGGTGGCCTTCGCCTGCACGCGGGGTCCCCCACTTTTCTGTTGTTGCTGTATTTTTTCTTTTCTTTTCAATTGGTTTGAGTGGTTATTTGTGTGAGTGTGTTTGCGTTTTAGTTTGAAAGAAGAGTATAGTGACAATAAAACGGTCACATTGCAACGAACACATTTTAACGGCCATAAAATGGTCATATTTTTTTCTATATGATGAGTAACTTCTCATGGTTTTTCTGCACTCATTCTCAAATCAATTTCTCTCATTCTCATCTATTTATCATTTCTCAATACAAAAACATGTCAAGTAAGAGAGGACCCAATTGGAAAGTATAACGGCTACAAAAAAACGGTCATATTTGGATTGGTCCAAAAAAGCGGTCATAAAGTATAACGACAACAAAAAATGACTAATTTTGCAAAAAAAAAAAAAAACTCGAAATTAAAAAAAATTTCATCGAAAATTTTGTTTTCAAAACTAATAACAAACTATAAAAAAATTAAAGTGAATTACAAGAATGATATTGCAAATCAGTATGGTTTATGGAAATTAAATAAATAAAAAGATGTGGGAAGCTAAATTTGGAAGCCTATAGGGTTGGAGCAAAAAAGTATTTTGGGGAGGCAAAAATGCACATTTGAGAGATTGGGAGGCTAAATATAGCCTTTTGGGTTGGAGTTAGTCTAATGATCCCGAAACCGGAACACCTAAAAAATTGACATAATTTTGCATGTCACAGCGAACTACTTCTTTCTATGATTTTTTTTTCTTTCAAATTCTAGTTAAAATGAAGGAGGTAGAGGGTGGTTCGCAATTTTTCCCCTAATTAAATAAAAAAAATGGACAACATTTGTTGTTCACAATGAACTTAAGGTGAATTTTTTTCTAAATTCAAATTAAAAAGAATGCGATACAATCAATTAAAAAGTAGGAAAATTTAAAATCCTTCAATCTCAACTATCAAATCTGAGGCTCAAGATAGCGGTTATGCACCCATCAATAATCAAATCTGGACCCTTCATTTAGAAAATTTAGATCTAAAGATGGAGAATTAAAGATCATTTTTATTTTCCCTAACTTTCTTAATCGGCTCATATATTTTTCGTTTTAACTCGGATTTTAATTTTTTTTTGCACAGATGGAACGAGTTCATCGTGCTCTACAAAATGAGATCAATTTTCAATATTTTTTGAGAAAAAAATTCTGGCCTATCGGTACCAACTGCATACCATATGGTATTTTCTTCGTTTTTAATTCGTTTTTGAAAACGTTTGCACAAAAGGGACGAGTTCATCATGATCTATTGGATCTAAAAATTTCTGGGTGAACAAATTACATGACCAAAAGATACCACACAATATCATACAATACCACTCTGGTACGGGGTGGTATCTTGTAGTACACAATGATAAAAGTCGTAAATGACAATTAATATACTTCTACTATCATGTATTCAACCATCCTACAATCTTGGTTTGTTCATACCATCATGATACGCTTTTCAAACCATAGGTATGCTCTTATTTCAATACCAGTCAATACCATATGGTATAGACTGGTAAAAAATTACTCAATTTTTTTTTTGTTCGAAAAATATATCAAAGTGGATATCATTTTGAAGAGCACAATTAATCGGATCTAACTGTGCAAAAAAAAAAAATTAATTTTCGACTTAAAACGAGTTAGAAATCGTCCGTCAAAGATTAAGGAGGGGAAAATTAAAGGTTTTCCAGGAGAGAGAGGTATGCTGATGTCATGCTGATATAAGCTGGTTGCTCATGGTTACTCACCATAAGATTACTGACCTGATCCGTTTCCCCAAATCTAAACCCAAGACTTGATTTAGAAGTTACGCACCGGAAACTATACCGCTTATACGTGTAAAAGTAAAAAAGAAAAATCTTAAAGTAAAGAAACAAAATTTCATAGCAAGCATCCTGCCTTGAATAGCTAGTAAAATTTACAATGTGGAGCAGAAGTACAGGGAAGCAAGTGGGAAAGATGCGAAACTGATACATATATATAATATATATGGTCCTAACCTCCTATACATTCATAATTAATTGCAACCTTCTCTTCAAACTCATTGAATTGCTATGTAACATATTATATGGGCATGGAACAGAAGACTTACACTCTACGGACCCAAATCTCTACAATTTGCACAATATTTTCAGGCCTGGGCTGCTCAAAAGGGATTCCCTTCTTCTGGGCCTCGGGCCCAGCAACCTGATCAGCTTAGGTGCCCATGTCCCGGCGCTTGACGGTAATCGGTAATCCCTTGGGGAAATCGAGGTAAGGGAATGCAAAAGGTTGGTCCTCGTCAGCCAATTCCCACCGGTAGTTGAGGACCAAATGGTGGATGAAAACCGCCATTTCCAGCTTCGCGAACTCCGACCCTGCGCACAGCCGCGGCCCGCCGCCGAACGGCATGAAGTAGTTGTTGCTGTTGTTCGCCGCCGCCGTCGCGCTTGGCGATCCCCGGCCGTCGTTGTTGTTCTGTTATCACCGCCGTAAAAAAAATCAGTGAAGATTGTCATCAAATTGACTCGGTAAAACTAGGGATGTTAACGGGAATGGCCAATTGGCCATGACCTCTCCTTATCCTTTCTGGATTGTTGCTTTTTTTTTTTTTACCTATGAGATGGACAGTTACCAAACGGGTAATTTGTCTCATCTGGGCGGTTTTGGACGAACCAGAATTCCTCTAATTTAAAATAACTCATTTAATTAGCCCTAATTCACTGTTGGCGGCAGTGAATTTAATATGGAAAAACGAACCTTTTAATTTGCTTTAAGTTGATGTCAGAAATAAATAAATAAATAAATAAAGTTGAGGTAACAGTAAATATTCGAACATTATTTTTTTATCGCAAATATTCAATTATTATAATAATAATTTATAATGAGAGAATATAAGGAAAAAGAAGAAAGGGAATGGGGTTCACAGCCAATATTAATTGGACTGGGCCCGGGGAGAGCAGAGCAGGCCAGTAGTAGTAATAGGTAGATGACCCAGAGAGAGAGATGAACAGAAAGAAAAAGGCAGAAGCGCACGTGTAGTTGATAGGCCCACAATCCACATGGGGGCCTGGGGAGTAAAGGGGGAAAAAGGAATTTTTTAATATTATAAATGTTTTTTTATTTAAATTAATTAATAATCGTCCCCTCTCGAAGTTCCCACCCACACGCGCACCAACCCAAAAAACGAAGGGGCAGAAATCCAGTGGGGCCGATTCCACAACAAAGCACCAACCCCATCCTCCCCTCTTCAATGATCACGACAGTTCACGCACGGACGGAGATCATATGATTGACTTCTCCCCCAACCCCAATCTTTAATCCGACGGCCCTGATTCATTTTTTGTATTCTGGATTTTCACTTTTCTGCTATCCACCTCCCATTGGCCATTGGTGTTGTAATTAAATTATTGAACATGATCATGCATGAGATGACCTCATAACCCCCCTGATTATGTTTAACTATGTAATTAATTAATTAAATTGCCCTAACAGCCAGAGATCTCTTGGATGAATATCTGACAGCAAAGCCGTATTTGTCTTTTTTTTTTTTTTAATTCTAAAGCTTACTTATCCCAACTTGCTTTGCATCTGACAACAACATACATCATGTAGATTAGTTTTTATAGTGTGTTTTTGTAACGACGTTCTTATATTATATATTAGATTGAAGGATAATTTAGTACTTGTGTTCGAGAAGGAAATTCCGAATCCTAGGGAGGGTAAAAGCTTTATATAAAAAAGAGAAAAAAATATATATATTAAGAGTATGTATTGTATGGGAATATGATGATAAAATTACAATCGTCTGGTTCTAAATAAATGAAAGAGAGGAAGGAAGGGTCGTTCTCATGGCGTAGTAACAATATTTATGTGCAGAGTCGTGCCAAGAGAACAAACAAAAGCTCTTATCATTTTTTCTAAATTTATTTTTTAAAATTCGAAAGGGATATTATTTTTATTAATTATTTTTTAAAGTAAATAAATAAATAAAATAATGTGTAATCCACACAATACGGCGGAAGGAGTGGAAGTGAGGGCTGACCTGGAGCCACCTCCACGGGTTGAAGTGTTGAGGGTCTTCAAACATACTACCATCCAAATGGGCAGCCGATATCACCGGCAGCACTTTCCATCCACATGGAATGTCATACCCTAACCAACCCAAATCAAACCCAAAATCCCATTACTACGAGCAAAATTCAATGTGTACCATAAAACGCGACATAATACTATTGCAATGAAATCATTTATAATACCGAATCAGACCAATTGCTACTAGAACGATCAGATTGATGCAAATTAATCGAACAATGAGAATGAAACTTTAACTTGTTATCATTTATAAGTTTGTTACCTTTGTAGCGAACGTCTTTTAAAGCTTTTCTGTGTAGGAACCTCACCACGTTTCCAAGTCTGAGCGTCTCACTGATAACCTTTCAAACAAAACCAGCATTTCAGTTCCATTTGTCCTAAACCATTTTGTATCCAACAGGTCAAACTGTAAAAAAAAAAAAATTTACTGCCGACAATTTCAGAAAGCCCTTTTGGAGGGAAGTAAAAAGAGAGGGAGCTTACACATTGGGTGAATTCCATCTTCTTGTAATCTTCCCAGTTGAGTTCGGTCTCCCCTGCTAGTTTTTTGGCCCTGGCGATTTCACTGTGCTCTTCCTTTTGTTTTTTGCCCCCAAATATGGAAAAAGGTCACCAGAGGGTAAATTTAGTATTATTGTTTTTTTTTTTTTTACTGTCCGTCACGTTAAATCAGTTTTGACCAGACCACCACACTTACTGATTCCAAAAGAAGAAAAAGAAAAAGAAAAAGAGCACACGAGTGGGTTGTGCTTTTTTGTTGGCTTGCCTGTAATTGCTGAAGCGCAGCAGGGGAGCCCTGCAAGAAGTAAATAGCTAAAGCAATGGCGACAGATGAAGTCTCGTGCCCGGCAAACAGTAAGCTGAGTATCAGGTCCAGAATCTGCTCCGTCGAGAGATTGGAATGCTTCAGAACCCAGCCCAGGAGATCGTCGTCTTCCCCGTCCTCTGTTCCCACCTCGTTGCTCCTCTTTATCCTCTCCTCCATTTTCCTCTCTATGAACTTCAGAATCGCCGACCGCGACTGCCGCCGGAGGGGAAGAAACAAGAAATTAAGTAAAGGGAAATGATAGATAATGAAAAGGAAGGTGAAAGAAAGGTAAAAACGAACCTGCAAGGCACGCCGGTAAGCAGTTCCAGGAAAATTCAGGGGAGCTGAGACAACCCCTTTCATGAAGGTGACATACTCCTTCTTCAGCTGCTCCGTTTCCGGTTCACCAGGATCCAAGCTCATGATATGCTTCGCCATCAGATTGAAAGTGAACTGCCCAAGTCCAAGAATTTGAATCTTAAGAAAAAACATAGCCCGAAGCAGGGTGGAAAAGATTGAAAAAAACAGAGCAAGAAATTGGTCTACCTTCTTGGCTTCGTCCTGGGCAGAGAAAGTGGAATTGTGGTTCCAGGAAGAGAGCACAAGCAGAGTGTGGTGGTGGACTTCTTTGAGGAGATGGGTTCGCAGCCTGGCGTGGCTAAGGAAGTTGAGCGAGATGATTCTCATGTTCTTGTGCATATCTCCCACCAAAACCAGCATCGACCATTTCCCCAGAATCCCGCCGATGCTCTTCGGGTAGCTGCATTCGAACAGCTTCCCTTCGTTCTGGAGTATGAATCGGTTCAGTCCTGCGTCCGCCGACACAATCGTCCGCTCCCCGAACAAATTCGACTTGTATATCTTCCCGTACCTGCACAATCAGTCAGTTTTACTCTGTTCCACAAACAAAAATTACAAAAATTCAAATGCTCTGTTTTTACCTGGTGACGTGCTGGTCCATGAAATAGCCGAGGGAAGTGGCGGAGAAAGGTCTCAAGTAGCCAATCGTTTCGCCGAGGAAAGGCCAGCCAGAGCTGCCTGGAGGGAGATTGAATCTGCGGTGGGATTTGGTTTTGACGATGAGGATGAGGAGCAGAGTGAGGAGGGAAGGGAGAAGGAAGAGAACCACACGAACTAGCTCTGACTCAGACATGGAGGACATGCTTGGGACTGGGTCTCTCTCTGTTTCTCTATTGAGGAAAGGAGTTGAGTGGAGACAGAGAGATGGTTTTTCTCAGAGAGCAGGAGTAATAGTATCTTCTTTTGCTGCTTCGAATTTCTCCATCTGTCGATAAAGGCTGGTTTCGCTGGACTGTCTCGTTTTTAAAGAGAGTTTTATGGACGAACCCTCTTCTTTTGTAATCATGGATCAAACAAGGCGGACTTCAAAACAAATACCGCCGATTTTATGAGACCAAAAATCATGATAAAAGGAAATTCATCCAGTTGGAAGTTCATTTTACCAAAGGAGTTTTTTTTTAAGAAGTGTTCTAATCTGTATTATTACTTATTAGTCAGTAGAATTTTATAAGATTCAGTAGCATCATTCACAATTAATAAACTAGACAAATATTATGACTAATTAATAATGTACTAATGTGACATCTGAAAGGCGGTATACGATTTGGTGGAAGTGATTGTATGCTATGAGTGTAGGTAGTCTAAGGGATAAGTTGTGGGTACAACAATAGAATTGAACTACAATATCCAAACCCTATATCTCGCACTTGGACACAATGTAAGATCCCATTTCAGTTAAACTCTAATGATTGATCCATCTTTAAGATTGAGGTTGAAAGACAATGAATCATCCTTCTCTCTAATGAGACTACTTTTAGAGGACGAGTCTGAAGGGTGCTAGACAAACTCGTTGCTAACATTGATCCATCACCTTACTCCAAGTCATCTTCTATCTCGTGAATCAAGCTACTAACCCGATAGTGGATATGTACATCGATAGTAAAACAACTTTAGTAAGCATGCTCATTCAGTCATTCTGGTATTTTCATAGAATATTCTACTAAGTTATCCCAAAACTAACATGTCTAATGAAGTTGATTTTACCGACTAGGTTCTATTGCACCCAATTTGAATCTTTTCATAGAAGAAGGTGAATAATGATAATTTTTTTTTGGATTTGGCATGATCTTATCGTTCATGTGGAAATAATCAGTTGTACAATGATAACAAATTAGAGGGCTAAAATACTAATAAGTTGTTAATTTTGATTGCCATTAGGAGAAATAGAAAGAAAACGAATTACATTCGTGGGAAAAAAACGTAGCTACTCCTAGCCAAGTTACACCAAACCAAAATGATGTGCTCCATGTTGCGACACACACATTTGCACAAAAAAAAAAAGGTAAGCTCTCTTATGAGGATTTTAAAAGGTGGCAGTAAAAGATGTACTTCTATTTCACCAAGTTGGCACTTTAAAAGTTCACCAAGGAAAAAATCTCCAATCCTTATGAGCAACTGAGCAAGTGCTCGAGAAGGATATGCAATATAAGCTTGGAAACATTATGACTTTATTTGCAAGAACTATATCCTTAATGGTCTAGACGATGCTCTCTATAATTTCTATAGTACCATGATCACCTCTAAGAAATTGTGGGAGGCATTGGAGAAGTAGTACAAGGATGAAGATGTTGGATTGAAGAAATCCATTGTTTCCAAGTTTTTGGAGTACAAGATGGTTGACTCTAAGACCATTGTGACGCAAGACCAAGAACTTCAGGTAATAACTCATGATCTTCTCAATGAAGGAATGAATGTTAACAAAGCTTTCCAATTTGCTGCCTTTATAGAGATGGTGCCTCCCGCATGGAAGGATTTCAAAAGTTACTTGGAGCACAAGCGCAAGAAGATGACGTTTGAGAAAACGAATTCTTGAGAACCCCTTGCACGAGCCTCGTTATCCGTTTGAAAATTAAAGAGGTTAGTGGGTTGACTGAAAAGAAGAGTTGTGGACAATCAATCATATATATATATATAAACATTATGGAGACCGACTCCTAGAGAAATAAGAGAAAGGGAATCTTCCCCAAGTTTCTCCGCATGAAGAACAACATCTTAACACAAGGTTCAAATGTGCTTGCTATAATTTTAGTAAACCTTGCCATTAAGTTTTGGTCTTTTGTGCTATAAAAAAAAGAACAAGAATAAGGGTCAAGCCAATGTGGTAGAGAACAAAAATGATATGGATATTGATGACATGTGTTTTGTTCTCTTTGAGAGTAACTTGTTGGAAACTCAAAGGAGTGGTGGATAGAATTTAGTACTCCCTGCTATGTTTGTGTTGTCAAACAGATGTTTTCCTCCTCTGATGTAGCTAAACCAGAGGATAAGTTGTTCACGGGGAACTCTTCAACTATCAAAGTCGAGGGATGTGGGAAGATCGACTTGGAGATGGCATCGAGCAAGGTAGTAACACCAACATTGTGCTCTATGTACCTGAAATTTGCAAGAATTTGGTGTCTACCTCACTTTTGGTCAAGCATGGATTCAAGGTTGTGTTTGTTTCCTAGAATGCCGTAGTAAGTAGATACGATATGTATATGGGAAAGGGTTATCTCAATGATGATTTTTGCAAGCTAAAAGTTATTATCGTGAAAAATGCTATTAAAAAGAATAATGTAAGTTCTTCCGTGTATTTACTTGAGTCAAGTTATTTATGGCATACACGTTTGGGACATGTTAATTACAAATTCTTACAGAAAATGATAAACATGGAGATATCGCCCAAGTATGAATCCAACGAATCAAGATGTCAAGTATGTGTGGAATCCAAGTTTACAAAGCATCCTTATGATTCAGTCAAAATGAATTCTGAACCCTTAAATTTATTCACTTTGCTATGTCTTCCTTACAATTCAGCCATAACATATATTGATGATAGCACTCTGTATTGCTATGTCTATGAGATTAATACCAAAGATGAGACTATTGATGCATTCAAACAATATAAAATCAAAATTGAGAATCAACTCAACAAGAAAATCAAAATAGTAAGAAGCAATAGAGTTAGTGAATATGAATTCCATTTCAAGAAATCTGTCTAGAAAATGAAATTATTCATCAAACTTGCTTCATATACCTCACAACATAATAGAGTTGTGGAAAGAAAATCAAAGTTTGAAGGACATTATGAATGTTTTGCTCCTAAATTCTGGTTTACCTCAAAATCTGTGGGGTCAGATGTACTTACTACCACACAAATACTAAATAGAGTATAGTACATTAAGATGCAAATCATTCCATATGAGCAATGGAAAGGAAAAAGACCAAACTTGATATACTTCAAAGTGTGGATGTTTGGCAAAGGTGCGAGTCCCAAAACCAGAAGAGGCGAAGGTAGGTCAAAAAACGATAGATTACATATTTGTTGGTTATGCCAAGATTAATAGCACGACACATCATTTTTTGGTCTGTAAATTGAAAATTCTCAGTATCCATTCTAATACTGTCATAGAGTCTGATGATGCAGAGTTCTTGGAGGACACATCCCCTTCCTAGGAGAAAACTCCAATCGGCCTTGAGAAATTAGATCAAAAAGTGAGTCCAATATTGATGAGCCTCGACGTAGTAAACATCAAATAGAGTCCATATCATTTTGTCCCGAATTCTTCAGAAGCTCAATATTGGAAAGAAGATGTCAATAGTGAAGCTACTTTCATTTTGAATAGTCACACATGGGCATTGGTGGATCTTCCTCTCGGTAATAAAGCATTGGGTTATATGGATTTTCAAATGGAAATTGAAATACTAATGGTGATATTAACAAGTAAAGGCAAGACTTGTGAATCCAAAGGTAAGACAAAAGGAAGGTATTACCTACTTTGACACATATGCACCAGTCGTAAGGATTGCATCTATTCAGATGCTAATCGCTTTGGTTGTCCTGTATGGTCTCAATATCCATTTAATTGATGCAAAAATTTCATTTGTAAATGGATTCAAGGAGGAAGAAATCTAGATGAAACAACCTGAAAGGTTCATCATTCCCGGAGAAGAACATAAGGTATATGTAGATCGGTTAGGTCAGTATATGAACTTAAACAATCTCCTAAGCTACGACACCATAAATCTGGCATAGTAATGTTGTCAAATGGGTTTAGGATTAATGAGTGCAATAAATGTGTCTACCTAAAAAGCACTCATGATCGCGAGTTCATTGTTTGTCTCTATGTAGATGATATGTTAATAATGAGTAAACACATTACTGACATAGAAGCTACGAAACTAATGCTAACTTGATCTTTCGTATGATATGTTTCGGGGAGGCCAATTATATTTTGGGTATTAAAATTTATCGACCGCCTAAAGGTCTAACGTTACCACAGGTTCACTATATTGAGAAAATACTTGATAATAATAAAGGTGAAAGTGAATCTCAAGCATATTACACACGAGTTTTGGGATATCTAATGTTCATCATGAATTATACTTGGCCATATAGTGCATGGGTGATTCGGATCAAATTGTACACATTTTGCCCCTCGTTTCTTGATAGTTTGACTTTGCATTTCATCGTTCCTCGACATGTTTCACGCTAGGTTGTGCTTGTTTTGATACATTTAAGGTCATAGCATGTGTGGAAGGGTCAAAGACTAGTTTCGGGACGATTGGAGGTCAAAAAGCGCAAAAACCAAAGAAAAGTCCAAAGACTGTGACGATTGCCTCGTGACAGTGAAGCGCAGGTGTCCAGGAATCAGCTGCAATTCACGGTCTCCCATTGGAGCTCACGGTCTCCTAAGACTGTGAACTGGAACCACAAACCGTGAACAGCGAGGCGTCCAACGAGGTTTCAGAGGTTACTGACCACAAGGCAGTTCACGGTCTCTAAGATCGTGAACTTTGAGTACAAACCGAGAATCCCGGGGAGTGAAGCGGTGCGTATTGGGAACGAAACTGAGTTCACGGATGCGTTCTGTTGTTCACGGCCGTGAACTCGCCAACACGACCGTGAATTGGCACTTTCGGGCAAATATGAAGACATTAGTGGGGAGAGAGAAAGGAGAGCTGGTTTTTGGAGAATGAACACTTTCTTTCTCTAGGGTTTCGACCCAAAAAACCAAAGGGGATTTCTAGAGAGTGAGAGAGTGATCTTAGACCTTAATTTAAGGCATTGATCAAGCTTGGAAGCAAGTAATCAACCATAGAAGAAGATCTAGTGGTTTCTTTGTAATCTCTCATCTCTCTCTCTAGAAACTAACCCTCTTCTCTTGGTTTAAGAACCCTATGTCTAGATTTGGGTTTAATGTTGATGTATGTGACACATTCCATGTTTGAGTGATGATTCTACTTGATTAATGGATGTTTTCATGAATGGCATGAGTTGGATTTCCATTTTCATGCCTTGAGCTTTTGAGCTAGGAGGGAGATAATCCCCTTAGAGCCCCCCCTATTGGCGTCTTCGGGTCACTCCTATCGTATATTGTCCGGGTAGTCCCCGAGGGAGTTGATTCGACCCGTAGGTCGAATAGAGCATTACCCATCCATCTATTTGCCGTTCCGGGCCATTCCCGAGAGAGTCCATCTCCAAACGGTAGTGTATTTTAGTCAATCGAACTAGGAGGATACTCAACATCGATTCAAAGGTCGAAAATAGGGGGATTGAACCCAAGAGAGCTCCAAACCTTGTAAATAGCTAGGTTAGTGGTTAGTCTAGGTTAGTTAGATTAGTTTTATTAATCACTATCCTAGGATTTGATAGGTAATGAACCATAAACCTGAAGTAGGGTACGCCTAGATCCCAGTGGTACGATAAATTCTTATTGCTTGCTTGTCCAATGCTACACCCGGTTGGCGGTTATACTTGGTCGTCGATTGGGATGTTGTAGTTAGAACGAGCCAATGTGCAATAAGTAAATGATTCGATATTAGCATAATCCGAACAACACACATCGAATGGTATGAGACATGTTTTAGGTATATGCAACATACTAATTATTTTTCCTTGCATTATAAATCATACCCCGATATAATGATGCTAATTGGATCACCAGGTCAACCAAAAGTGCATCCACAAGGGGATATGTGTCGAAGGTTGGTGGGGGAGTGTTGCCTTGGAAATCTGGCTAGAAATCATGTATGGCTCGCTCTATAATGGAATTAGAGTTCATAGTTTTGGACTTAGAGAGTAGGAAGTTGATGCCTTATAAATTTCTTGGAAGATATTCCATCTTGGCACAAACTATCAACTCCAAATCTCCAATAAGCATACATTGTGATAGTCAAGCTACTATTGGATGAGATAGGAGTGTTATGTATAATGAAAACTAAATTGTGAATGATGGTTCAACATTGTCAAATCTAAAAAAAAATCATTCTCATTATGAGAGAATGATAAAAAAAAATTGGGATAAACAAAAAGACGAAAGGTTTTTAATAGTTGGAATGCTCAAATAGTGTAAGTTAACGTACCACACGTTTAGAAATCACCTATGTGAGTATGAAGTGGAGCTGCTTCAAGGAGAAGAAAAGAATGTTAATTTTTTCAGCACCACGAAACTAGGTTGTGTTCAGGATTAAAATGAACACAACAGTGGGAACCAATGAATGGATAAGAGTTACTTCTGTGTCGTATGTTCACTACAAAATATTTAAAGGGAAACCTTCCTATTCCGATGCAACTGTGTCTTAATTTAGAATCACATGATTTTTTGCATGTTTTTAAAACATAACATTCTTCGTTCATGTGAGTAATTGTTGGGTTTATGAAGGTGTGAATAAACATAAAGGTAAGAAGAGCGATCAGAAGCTCGTGTGTACTATATTAGTGAAATATGGGTGTGGGAAATGAGTACAACTATGTTTATAATCAATCGTACCAAACCGACTTGGAAGGTTGAGTGCATGGAGTGATGGTGACATTAATTAGTTTAACTAAGTGTCCCCATTCAATTCCATGAACGTTGCTATGTATGGCTGGTAAATGAAAAATCATAACTTTCAATCGCATACCCTTTCAATTTCCATCCACTTCTTATAAATTCGGAGCTCCGCTCATTTTTGACGATACGGGTTCTCACTGCATAAATGTTGGGAAATAGAAAGGATGTATGTTTCTGCTCCCATCTATCAAAAGATAACAACCTCGGTTAAATCTCTCTTATTTATCTTACTTGTCGTAGCTGTAAAAGTATGATTGCAGGATCTCCTAAATCAAAGAAAGATCAAAAGAAGAATCCCCCATATCAAGAGAAGATTGTTGCATTAAGAATCTATAAATGAAAGAAGCAACAAGACAAGTCTGATGGAATGTGGCAGAACAATCCTACACAAAGCATGATCAAACACTTTGTGATTAGCAATATGTGTAAGAAGTGATAGAAGTTTGTTGTCTGTATTGCTTGAGTGATTGTGATGTTGTGTAGTTTCTCACTTTAGCGTGAGTGCTTGTGAGGAAGAGAGAACGAGGTATATTGCTTTATTCTTGTGAAGGGTATGAGTTTCATCCAAAGGAACTCAACTTGGAGTTAGATTGGAATAAGATAAAAACCTAAAATTGGGTCTCAAAGGATAAGCTACCTTTGAGCCGTAAAGCCATAGGCTGAACTCGGTTAACAAAACAGCTTGTGTACGTGTGTCTCTCCCTACTCTTCTCTATTGTGTGTTTGCTTCTCAACATTAACATTACCTTGAATGTTAAAGACAACTCGATAAGGGCCAAAGCCCAGCTCGTGATATACTCGGGGTTCTAGCAACGAGTCACGCCCAACACTCTAGTCTATACGACTCGTTCTTTATTACTCACCTTTATTTATCTTAGTTTATAATATTTTTTTGTGTGCAACACGTGTTCTACAATAAAAATTTTCTCTAAGTAGATTTCTTCATTCTCTTATCTTTAAAACTCATAAAAGAAAACCAGAATCATTTGGTTCTCATCGCTTGTTGCATAAGTGGGGTTCCGGAGTTTGCAGTACCGCTACACTAGAAATGTAGTGCATTCTATCCTAGGATGAAATGTTCTATAAATCTTGAGTAATGATATCTAATATTGACTCGAATTTAATTTACATGTTATTATGTTGTTAGCACTTATAAGTTAATATATATAAACGTGAACTAGTGTTACTGTTTCCTACCAATTTCGCTAATTGATATCGTAAATTTAATTAAATCAAAACTTAGTCACTATAATGTACATTTTATATTTTGATACCCCAAATTTAACTTTAATGTAAAATCATTGAACAATTATGTTTTGTTCATTTTTAAGAGATTTTCGTACCTATTACATATTTGTCTAATGTTTAGATTTCATTCGAATCCATAAATCCAATCCACCAATCCATGAATTCAGTCCACCATAACATAAAAGTATAAATTTAGATTGTACAATACAATATGTTGTATCACTCAACACTAGGAGAAGATTCGACCATTTTATATTTGCTCATTACGTGAAATATTAAATAAATAATAAAAGAGAGACATACTCTAAAATATTGCAAGAGTGGATTTATAAACTCATTTAGTACATTTATGGGGTACTAAACAAACTTCTACTAACTACATGTAACAAAATATGCGATATCTACATAAGCACGTGTCAATAAATTGCGACGGTGAAAAGGGTTGATTGTTGTATTGACGGCCAACTAAAGAATTGGTCAAAACCTTTCCATCATCTACTTCATTTTCGTTTCATTTTTCACTTGCCTTTCATAACCCTTTCTTTATTTCTTTCTTTGCCTTCTTCGTCTAACCCTAATTAGTATACTATTTTTATGTATTCTAATCAAAAGTATGAACTGGCAGGGGCGGACCGACCTTGTAGCAAGGTGTGTCCAAAATTTTTGTGAACAACCCATATTTTTTCGGTGTAAAAAATTCGTACACGGGACCTCTGACACACCTTCAATAATTTTAATCGACACACCTTAATCTTATTACATTAAAAAAAAATTGTTGTGATAATAGTATTAAAATATATAAATATAGGAGTTATCGGATTTCATATTAGGTAGATAATTAGTTGGTTGTAAAAGAGTAAACAATTAATTGACTATTTACTAGGTAGTGAGTATTCAGAAAGATAGTTATCACCTTAGAGATAATCACAATAAATTGAATGAGAATTAAATTGATTAATAATCTTGAGTCAAGTAATTAGATAGTGAATTTCATAGAGTCTTTCCTCATAACTTCTTCCATGGATTCTTTTTAAGTTAGCTTTCTACTTGCTTTCTAATTTAGCTGTTTCTTTCTATGTTAATGCCTATCGTCACCATCTAACTGTCGGCATCAAGCCGACGACATCCTCATTCTCATTCAAACTTACACGTTGACGCATGTGACCACCCTTCCAGCTTCTCATACCAGCTTTCTCATATTAAATTAGTGTTGATTTTACTTATTGCAACTGCAAGCTACAAAAATGACATTTTTCATATATGAGTTTAATCGAGAAATCTTTAGTATAAGTTGAGTGATCAATTTATGAATAATTTTTTAGTCGTGTACATAAACAAATATTTGTTTTGCAACCTAATGAGCAAATGTATTAAGAAAATTTTCAGAATATGAAAACTCGTTGTGCTTCACTGTAAAAAATAATGAACTTTATGAAAAAAAATTATGTTTATTTTAAATTAATTAATTAATTTTTTTATTGTCTGACACACCTATATCAAAATCCTGGGTCCGACACTGTGAATGGGTCCATACACGACTCACCAAAAGTCTAGAGAACTAATAATTGAACCACGAATCACTAACTTCTTCAGCTCAATTTCGAGTCCAATTAAAAATAAATATACATGATTATTACTTATTAGAAAGTCATCATTTTCCACTATGGAATTTGAAGGCGTTAAATTTTAAGCGAGTTTCAGTTTGTATTCCTTTTGCTTCCCTCTAGAGTTTTTCTCTTTCACTCGGGCTAGAATTTTCAACAATTATACATGGAATGTTTGGCTAGATAGGTATCTACACATATCAAATAAATACTTTTCATTTTTCTATAAAAAGGTAAATAATTATCATCTTAAATACGAGAAATTTTACAATGCTATATAGTATTGGTGCTATAGGTTTTAGTCTTTATGGTACAACTTAAAATTGTACATTTACGTTATGGTACAACTTCATATTGTACCTATACTTTTTGTACAAATTCTTTTATGGTACAACTTAAACTTGTACCTTTATGTGATGGTACAACTTCAAGTTGTAAAGTTGTACCATAACATAAGGGTAAAAATTGCTTTATGGTACAACCTAAACTTATACATTTAATGTTATGGTACAACTTTCAGTTGTACATTAAAGCACCAATACTATATAGCATAGTAGAAGTGCTCATTAAATACATCACCACAAAAGGAATTAAGCCTCAACTATGCAAATTACAGTTCTGTACCTAAACTTAAAAGATCTTTAAATTTATAACCTTCATTATTTTTTTGGCATATAAGTCCTCAAAATATTGATGAAAAATTACATCTTAGTACCTAAATTTTGTATGCATTACATTTTGGTACCTAAACTTTTGAAATTCAACAAATAGGTCTAATTTTTGTATGTGTAATTAAACCACCATCGAGTAAATAGGTATCCATACCCAACTCATGGAAGTAAATATCCATACCCTACCCAAACCCATCTACAACTTCCATAACCATTTATACGCGCCACCCATACCCAACCAATAATCAATGGGTCTACTTGGGTTGACCGTCATATATCTTTTTTCTGTCAATATCATATTGTAAAGTCAATATTACTAGCAAACTACTAACAAAAAAATAATTTTAGAACAAAACACCATGACGACCACATAATACTTGTCCATACGCCATCTCCGTCCGCGACAACGCACGGATCACCACCTAGATATATATTGAATGCAAGATATACGTAGTGGCCATAGGCGGAGGGAGGCCTATTGGGCCTTGTCCCGGGATAGGGGTAAATTTGGGATGAATAAAAATATGTCATATATATGTATATTGGTGATGCAAAACAACGCCTATAGGTAGTATTAGAGTATTTTTGTCACTACAGCACAACTCATTACTTATTCATAAATTGACATAAAATTAATTTATTATACTATCAACGAATTCGAATTGCAATAAAGACCTAATCGGATCTTTTTCTCCTTATGCCTATTCGATTTTTTTTCCCAACAACCCTGAAATTGTCTAGCGACAACGACAATTCCACTAGTTTTGATTCTACAAATTACAACTGCAAATGTAAAAAGAGCATTTTTCAGCTTTGAGTTATATTAAGAACAAGTTTCCAAGTTGATTTGGCGACCAATTTGCTAATGCTAATTTAGTGAGATACAGTGAAAAAGACTTATTTAATAGTGTAGACGACGAATGTTTTTGGGTTTCTTTCACAATATGAGATCTCTCCGTGGTTGTTAAAAATAATGTTTGGATAGTCGGTTATTTTTAATCTAATTAATGAATTATGCAGATATAATTATTTTTTATTAAATTATTTTTAATTAAATATTTATATATTTATATTATGAAAAGAGGACAGGGGTGGTTTGAAATGCTAGCTCCGCCACTGGAAGTGGCTCTTATAGTTTATCTCCCCTGTGTTGGTCGGCATCCGCCATGCTTTAATGAATTCTATATTTCCTTCGTCCGCCTCAATTTTCTTGCGATCACAATAAGAGCAAGAACCCAGTGGTTATAAAAAATAGCAAAAGGGCAAAGCTTGCATTAATTTCCAGGCTGAGAATTGCAAATTGAGGGCGAAGGAAGATAGACTGCCAAAACCTTGTTCATGAGCTGTGCAGGTTCTACTGAAGTGAAGAAATCCCAAGGTTATGGAACTCAAGAGTTTTGGAAATCCACAGTGGCACAGAAGTACACTCTGTCCATGGGATGATAGTACTGAAACTTGGACTGATCCTTTGATCCTCACATATTAATTAAAAACAAACGACTAGTTCAGAAAAAAACTAGAACCCTTTCAAAATCCGTAGAATACAACAAAACAAACGACTGCGAAGTGGGCACTGGCCCCCGCTTCAAGATAACAGCAACGACGATCATCGATTGCGATTTTTTCCAGAATAAGCAAATACCGAATTTGGAGCTATTCGGAAGTAGGGCTGCAAATGAGCCGAACTGCTCGCGAGCGGCTCGACGTTCGACTCGAGAAAAGCTTGTTCAAAATTCGACTCGTTAATAAACGAGCCGAACACGAGCTCACATTTGTTCAGCTCGTGAAGCTCGCGAGCTAGCTCGACTCGGTGGTTTGTTGAGCTAAACTCATGAGTTGGCTCGTTTAGAGCTCATGATATGTTTTGACATGTGGTTAGAGAGCCAACTCGATTACCAACTTATGGACGAATCAATCTATATCTTATGATTTTAATTCATATGGTTGTTAAATTATATATTTTACCATATATAAAGTTTAACACGTTGAGTTTGTAAACAAATATATCTTATTTTCTACTTTAAAAAGAAATTATGCATCATAGATTGCTTCGATACTATGAAATAACATGATTTGGAGTAGTTAAAATTTATTAACTAAATGATATATTATACCAACAAAGTATAATATGAGATTAGCTAACAAAATAAATCATATGTATCATGATATACAAAATGAAGTATCAAATAAAATTTAAGATTTTAATAAACAAGCTAGCTCGACTCGACTCGACTCGGCTCATTTATAAATGAGCTGAGCAGAGCTCAAGTTGGGGTAAAACTCGACTCGATTCGACTCATTTACAGTCTATTCGGAAGCAATTAGTTGGAAAATTTGAAAAACCCTTACACTGCATTAGCTTAGCAGACAGCGACTGATGAGAAGCCAACAAATTAGTACCAAACTGGAGGGAGAGGAAATAAAACAAAAGAAGCAATAATTATTGGTCCAAAAACTACGTGATTTGTATAGTGAAAGCCAGATTGGGACTTTCTTTTGTTTTTTGTTTGGATGGAAAGGAATATTATATCCACTCGTGCGGGTGGTGAGAAGCCAAAACAACACTTCTTTCTTTCTTTCTTATTTATTTTTTTTTTTTTTTTGTTAACAACCAAACAAGTATTACTTGTTGTTGTTATGATTGTGACCACTAGCTTGTACTCTGATGAGATTTCTTCAATCTACGCATAATAATTTAGGATTATGTTTACATCATCACATGGATCATGCATGATTTACATAATGTTTTTTTTTTAATATTTATAGTGATGGAATCATAGATATGAGTTAGGCGGATTTGAATTATGTTAGTTGAATCGGAGAAATATCTTATGACTGCAATTTGTTTCAAATTTATTACAATTTTACATCTATTTTAACTCTAGTTTGGAAAGTTGAGTATCAGTACAAATCATAGCGGTCCATATTAATATTTAGGTCTCCGCGTCTTTGTCGTCATCAATGTCGTTCCCTATCATCTTAGAATCCATATTGATTCGCTTACCCAATGATATTATTGATTTCATGTGATCATTTTGAAGTAATTTTCAAAACCAACCATGTAACTCTTTTGTTTTCATCATCCTCCAAAGTTAGAATTATTATTTGAGTTCAACCTATACTGCAAATCCATGTCAAAGTTCACCATATTTAATCTCTCATTTTTACTCGGTTTTACGCTCCAACCAATATAGATTAATTAGATCACCTAAATACCTAATTATTTTTTGATGAATGATGAAAAATTTTATTAGAAAAATGCTAGCAGCTCAACTAGTAGTAGAGCAAGCTATTAACAGAAAATGAAACATTCTCGAGTTAAGGCACAAAAACCAGTCTAGAACAAAGAGGGGGGAAAAAGAAAGAAAATCAAACAAAACAAAAAGAACACAAAAATCAAATAAGATGTTTTGTCCCGGTTGTCACTCACTCATGAAAGAGTCCATATGAAATCCGATGACGAACTCGGATCCTAACTATTACTAGCAGTCAAGAATATGTTATATGCCTGCTAATTCATGCTTAATACTACACTAGCTGATGATTAGCAATAGATGAAACTATATGTATTTCTAAACTAATTTGTTTGGTTTGTGTTCCCATCACTTTTAGTGACTATAAGGGACTTTTCACATACGATCCTATCACTTTTTAGTGACAAGTGTACTCATTCAAACTTCGCGTTGTGTGGAAGGTGATCATGTGTATTGTGTGGACATAATTGTTAACAATATATCTAGTTATGTGCAATGGTTCGGATCGTACCGGATTGCATCGGATCAAGTATAATGCGGTACGGTATTTGGTTCTCGTGAATTTTACAAGTGTTGAAGAAATGATGGACCGAATTGATTATGAGACCGAATTGAATGCAATGATGGTCCAGTCCTTGGATCTAAGATGTTTTTCACTAATGGATTGCAGTTCGAATTTTGACCTAAAAGTAAAGAGTGTATCATCTACAACTCCATGTATGTAGTCCACGCAACGATGAACTTTAATAAGTGAGAAAGGTCATCGAGCAAATGATTTTATTTTTTATCTTCTCTAGTTTGTATTCTTTTTGCTTTATTTTTTTAAGTTCATCTTGATTCTCCTTTTTATAGATTTTCGGATTAATAGTAGGCTTGAGCAGGCTCAAATCACTTTGGCCAGGTCGAATTAGGTTGAACCCATGGGTTTGGGTTCAATTTCATTCTCAACCAAAAAGAAAGAAAAATTAACAAACACTAAAGCTGATAAAACTCGCTCACGACCCAAATTTTGGCAACATCATGTTCAACTCTCTTTGATCAGGGTGAATCGACTTTATAACAAATTCACAACCTACCCGACCAGCCAATTACAAAAGTGAATAAAACTCACTACCGCCCAAAAACTTGTAAGCACCGGGTTCAAGTCGTCTTGACCAGGTTGAATTAGGTTGAATACCAATAGGTTTGGGTTATCGACCAAAAGGAAAAGGATAATTAAAAAAAAGCACTAAAGCGGATAAACTCGCTCCCTACCAAAAACTCTACACAACGAGTTCAATTCGCATTGACTGGTTCAAACTGATTTTCTATCAATTCACACTTGGCTCTACCTGTCAATTCTAAATCAGATAAAACTCGCTCTCTATATGAAACTCGTCAGCACCGGGTCCGGGTTCAATTGTCATTGTCAACCAAAAGGAAAAGGAGAAACAAAAATATTAAAGTAGACAAAATTCGCTCTTGATAAAAAAACTCGTCAACATCGTGTTCAGCTTGCTTTGACCGGGTCGAGTCGAGTTTTTAACAAACTCACACTCGACCCAACCTGCCAACTATAAAAACAAATAAAATTGGCTCTCGATACAAAACTCGTCAATACCATGAGTTTGGGTTCAATTGTCATTCTCATTGAAAGAAAAAAAAATAGAAATTTAAAAAATACTAAAATTGGGTTCAAAGCCACTTTGACCTGGTGGAATTATATGGATATCCATGAGTTTAAGTTCAATTGTCATGTTTAACCAAAAGGGAAAAAGATAGATAAGAAAACACTAAAGAACATGAAACTCGGTCCCGAAACAAAATTCGACAACACAAAGCAGATTTGGTATGGAATTTCGGTAGTGATCTTGGGACACGGTGAATGGATACAACTTAGGATTCCATCGAGAGTGTTCGGAGAAAAGTTGTGCATTATTGGGCGAATGCGAGGATTGTGCATAATAGATATGGTATGGATCTTCGGTAGCAGTAGTGGAAAACGATGGAAGAGGACAACTCATAATTTCGTGGACAATGTTTCGAGCTGGGTTGCGAATTGGTGGGCCAAGGCGATGATTTGGGCAAAAGACGAAAACCTAATAGATAATTGTTGCAATATGGAAAGCAATGAACAATATATGAAAACTTAGTAGACAATAACTATTACGAGAAATCTAATGGGCAATAGATGTATACCCGACGGACAATAGATGAAGAAATATGTTATAGAATAAGAGAAGGGTAAAAGAAGAACTTGAAACTTCCACACTTATACTTGGAGAAGTTTGGGAACCATAAATAGTAACTCCAATGTTATATTATATATATTAATATTAATATGCTTTTGAATTGAATTTTCCAAAATTTTGTCTGAGTATTCATGAAATCCGAATAATTTGAGATGTGTGATAAAACTAGCAAAGCTAATTGGAGTTCTGGTCTATATATGTGGGGCCTGCTCTAAACCATGATTATGTTTCTTAGATATTGAAATCTTGTGCTAATTGCCGGCCTCCTGGTACTGGTAATAGAGGGGAAGAGAAGGCGATGGGCGGGCCACCCTTCAAAGCAAAACAACGTCATTATGCAATGCTACTTTCTTCACGTACTGTTTTGGCACGTCTTAGCTTACACAGGTTCATGGGTTTATGCCTAATCAACGTCAATCTAATCATTGCGTTAGGCCAAGAATCACCATTATTTGGTCCTAAGTGGAACTACAATGAGAATGCATCCTCCTCTCCAAGGAAAAAGGTTTCTGCAGTGTGGGGTGCACATCTCCGATCTCCGAAACCTTCTCGCTCAATCCTCTAAATCGTGAATTCGACTTCACTGCATAATCGATTCTACAACATAGCTAGTGATTTGCACCATCTTACCATCTCAAATCCGAATACAGACTGAAAGGGAAACAGGTAGGAGGCAAATATGCAGGAGTTCTGGGATTCGTTTTTCTAGCTAGCTAGACCCTAGGGTGGTGTTGTTTGGCTTTCTAAGAACACACATCCTTTCCTTCCTCACTTACCAACGGCATTGTCTATGGAGGAGGAGAACACAATCAAGGAAAAGGCTAAAAGAAACAGCAGGAAGAAGAAAATAAAAAGAGGCCTTCAACCAATCAAGTGGTTTGTTTCCCTTTAATCCTTTTTTACACCGTGGAAAAATCCACTGGTAATGCAGACAGACAGCATGTTCCATGAAACAAAAAAGGTACTTTCTTTCTTTGTGCCACTAAACTATATACCCTACACCAACCCCATGCGCCCCCTTAAGCCATTCTACTATTTTTCCCCTTTCCCTATTCATTTCAGTAATATTCTCAGGAAACAAACAGCTCATAAGTCATTTGTTATCAATCATCCCTTGTATATGCCATAATGAGCCACTACCATTACCTGATGCAGCATGATATGGTCTTTCATCATTTCACAGCTTATTAGGCCCCCTGCACCACAATAATATCATCTGCAAAATAAAGAAGCCATCCCCTCATTCTTTTGCTATCTATACTACGACTATACAGATATGTTTCCAAATGTCATTCTATAGAAACACACAGAAGGGCTGCAGATCAAAAGGGTAAGAAGCATATGTGGATACCATCGAGATTGGTCTCCCCACGCGAATTCATCAGTTGGATCGACCCGATGGCAATCTTGTAGATGATATCGCCCACATCGATCCAACAGCTGAGATCGAGTGAGTGACGAGCTGACGACGACAACGATGCCAGCCCATGCGGCCCTATAAGCATAATAACCAATCCCACATGCATTGGGGGCAACACATCAAAAAAGATGAATTAGATGGGTCACCTGCAAAGCTATCAATCACTATCAACTCTATGTTATATTCCTTTTGTGCCTTTTCCTCCTCTTCTTCCTTTGAGGATGACAACTGGTACCTCAATCCATGTTTGAGGATACAGAGCTAATTTGGTCCCCTACCCTAAAGGGGACCATACAACAGCAACAACAACAACAACAACAACAACCACATTTGAGGCTTTATGAAAAGAAAAGAGATAGGGAAAAGATCATAGACAAGGAGAGATATATTATACCCCATCATCACTTCGCCTCCCTAAATATGCCAATCATGCTTCTCGTGTCCATCTGGGCTTCTTTAGTTGACTTTGGAACACAGAGCAACCCACAAAAGAATGGGGACATAGAACAAAAGTGTACAAGAAACATGCATAATCTCAATCAGTGAGCGCACGATTGTAGACTAGTGATATATATGGTCCCTGCAAAACAGGACTGCACCATCATCATCATTAAAAAAGAAAGATATTTCCTTCTTTCCCACAAACCAGGTTTCCTGAAGCTTTTCTTGTTTCTCGCAGCATATTCGAAATGTTCTGTTTTCTCAGTTCAACCTCAAAGATGTTGGAAGGTACTTATTATGGTTGGCTAACAATATAACAAAGACCAAATTCTATAAGGCAAATGGATTCAGATTAGAGAAAAGAATGGTCCAAATTGGTGGATGGTAGGTCTGTGTGTTATGTCTTTTTCCTGGGAGATGAAAAGGAAATGCTTAGCAATTGGTGGGCTGATTAGAGATTTAAACTCTTTGCACTTCAAGCAATTATCTTAGCCTCTTAAACAAGTTGATAAGCAATTTCTCACCCTATCGTAAGTCCAAACCTCAAGCTAAGGTTCAATCACTAGCAAAAACTTAGAACAAGCGAGGCTGATTGAAGAACGCAGGGAATATGATAGATAAATATCTTGCCAAATAGGTAAAACTGGGACATACCGGCCCAGTTTAAATTTAGGAGTTCGCTACAAATAATTTTCTTACAGCTGATTCTACAAGATCCCTTTTCAGAACGATTCTCGTAAAGTAAACAGGTTTACAAGCCAGCTGGGAGCAAAAAATCGCTATGTTGCTGCCCTCAACTGAAACGATGATCGATACCTTTACATGTCAGTAAGAAAAGAGCAGTGCATGCCTTGGGTATGGTATTGGTAATGTAACAACATTGGTTCAGAAGAAAGAAAAATGCATACCATTCCGGACGCTGTGCACTTGATTTTTCCAGATGACTAGGTGCTCCAAATTTTAGAATCATTAGTTAGATGCTAGAAGAAACCCCCTGGATCAGGAAATCATTCTGTACTACTTCTTTCGTTCTCTTCAGGGAAGTTATTTACATCGACAAAGGAAGCCCCCTGTCCCTCTTTTTGGCTAGTGCTTGCCTTGAACTTTGGAGGCGTAAAAGAAGCAACATCGCAAGACAGATTTCAATGGCTGAAACCCAGAAGTGCCGGAAATGAATGGCTAAACATGACAAGATTACAAGCATGCTGAAGACCAGTGCCCAAACGAGTGCCACGGCAACATCAGCCCTACACGAAATTAGCCACAGAACACGGTGTCAAAAGACAGTTTACAGATGCTTGAGAGCTAGTAACATTGGAATGATAGCTGGTTTATACTCATACTTCCCTAGATGTTGCTTAGTGATGATGGAAATTATAGCTCAGTTGGTGGTTAAATCGATCTAATTGTACAGTAACCGTAATACTCCTAACTGGAATTCAGATGCCATACCACATTCACTTCCAGTAGCCACGAATCGATCTGGAATGAAAGCTCGAAAACTGGAACTGAATTATGATCAACACTAAAAGGGCCCGCCTTTAGCAAAAAAGAATTGGAGGAAAACAAAGACCTAAACCCTAAAATTTAAGCAACGCTTGCCCGATTAACCAAATTCATCATCATCCCTTCCAACTCTTCCCGCGTTTTTAAACCCGCTGTTCATAGGAAATCAATCGGAAAACCTCCATATCCAGAGAACGACAAATGTAAACGATTCGAAGGAGTGGATGGAGGGAAGAAGTGGAGAGAATTGTTATACCAGGAAACGAGATGCGGCTTCGGGGAGAAAATGGAGAGCGCAGGACACCGGTGCCGGGCTCGGATCCGATAATCTTCAAAGAGCTGCTCCACGAGCTTGGAACGAGTTATCATTTCTTCTGATCGGAGACTCACCTTCTCCGACCAGATTACCCCCAATCAACGCCGTCAGAACTCCACCAATTTCTTTTTCTTTTTGCTTCACCGACCTGGATCAGAAACAACACTGAGTTGCTCCCCTCAGAGAAATTTCCTGTGAGTCGCTTCCGGATTCCGGCAGAGGATCGTACCGGAGAGAAAGAAGAAGCGAACAACGACTTACCGCCGACGAAAAGAACCAGCGGTGAGCCGGTAAAAGCTAAATTTTGGCTAGTCGTTTTAGTTACCAACTTACCAGTCTGTTGTAGTCCTATTTCTTTTTCTGTGCATCATGTTTATGGGCCTTAACGGCCGAAGTTAACATTGGGCTGGGCCGAAACAATTTGAGCATACGGTCGCTGTTAGGAGGCCCATATGGAGGGGAAGAGAAACGGAAAGCGACAAAAAGACAGTTCGTTATAGAGAGAGAGAGGTGGTTAACTTATTTCTCATTCTTTTTTCCAGCTAGCCGGAGCGCCAGACACCGAACACTGTTGCTGGAAACAGCACGAAGAACGATTCTAGAGCGCCATAAAAGAGAAGGGGCGACGAAGGGAAGAAGGAATTCGTCGAGATTGGCAACAATGGCGTCGAGGGAGAGGGATCTGGAGCGGCTGATACCCGTTCCGCCCAAACAGATTCAGGAGAGCATCAGCACCAATGGTGGCTCCAATTCCTCTGCCTCCGCCGCCCCCTCCGCCATCATCTCTCATAGCTCCGGAAAAGAGGTCCACAAATTCCTCATTCTCTTCTTCTCTCACGATTAGGGCTCTTCTTCTTCTTTTTCCCCCTTCCTCAATATCTTTTCAGCGTGATCGCTCGTTCGTTCGGTGACCAGAGTTTTTTTCAGGACGAGAAATGATGAATACTATGATTTCTTTCGGGTCACTCATTGTGGCCAAAACGATCAGATTTAGGGTTTCGTGGATTTTTTTTTTTTTTTTTTTTTTTTTGTGGGGCTGTCTGGCTGGGTATATGAACTCTGTGATTGATTTCTTTGCACAGGCATTTTCAAAGCTAATCCGTAGCTGGGCATGGAAGAAATTCATCACAGGAAGGTTTGGCCTCTAATTTGAGCAAGGAATTTAGGATAACAAAATCACATTTTTCTCTGTTAGATTCATACATTCGATATCAAATTGCTTGTGGTGTTCTTCCTTGCTGTTGCTGCAGTGTAATTCTGCTCCCAATAGCCATAACATTCTGTGTTACATGGTGGTTTATCCGATTCGTCGATAGTTTCTTCTCTCCCATCTATGCTCTACTCGGAATCAATGTATTTGGTGGGTACCGTAGCTTCTTTAACTTGTTATTCCATTCTGAGATGGGTTTTCTTTGCTAACTCCATTTTTGTTTATGGGCAGGGCTTGGATTTGTGACCTCCCTAACATTCATATTCCTAGTTGGCGTGTTCATGTCGTCGTGGCTGGGCGCTTCTGTTCTCAGCTTGGGGGAGTGGTTCATCAACAAAATGCCCTTCGTCAGCTACATCTACTCTGCTTCTAAACAAATCAGCGCAGCCATCTCATCAGGTGAAACAGTATCACAATAAAACATCAAATAACCTACTGTTCAAACAAGTTGGGGGACAAGATTAGAGTTCAAAGAAGAAAACTTTTTGAACTTGGTTTTGCAGATCAGAAGTCTAATGCGTTCAAGGAAGTAGCCATCATCAGGCATCCGCGTAACGGTGAGTATGCGTTCGGGTTCATTACTTCGACGGTGCTCCTGCGTGGGAACTTGGGTACAGAGGAGCTCTGCTGCGTCTATGTGCCAACGAACCACCTTTACCTTGGGGATATATACCTGGTCAGCTCTAAAGATGTCATGAGGCCTAATTTGTCAGTGCGGGAAGGAATTGGTGAGAGTTTCGTTTTTTCTAATACAAGCTCTGAAATTACACGAATTCATAATGATCCTGATTATGGGTTTCTGTTTGGTTGGGCAGAAATCGTGATCTCGGGAGGGATGTCGATACCGGAAATAATCACGACATTGGAAGAAGCGCAAGTGAATGATGCAGCTAGGCTGGGGAAGTATGGAGTGCCACAGGTGTAGATTTGCACTTTGGAACTTATATGCTTCCTTCTATTCTCTTGTCCAGTTTAAGAAAGGAACTGCCAGAGCTCCGCAAGGTTACCATGTCCATGACTATCTGTGACGGGGTATGAGACTCATTGGGTAACGGAGGGAAGGAAGTATATTGCGTTGCAAATGGGGGAAGAAACAGCGGCGTTGGATCATTGGACGGATTGAAAGAACAGTTGCAACTATGTGTATCTGTGACTGTGGGGGTGAAAGTGGCAGATTAAGAAGCAAATGAAAGGTGCTGAGATGTATATTATTGTTCCTTTCACCGAACTACGAGAAATGAGATTAGGAGTAATTGGTGTTTGTTGATGGATGCATTAAATGGGGAAACGATTGCACAAACTTATTCTGTAAGACAGATCTCCAGCTGGGTTAAGAATTGTTGAGCTAGTCAAAAAATTATTTATTAAAAACGGTTTGAATATGGGTCAAGAGATGGAATGGGAGCGAAAGGGAAAATGGATGAATATCTCTATCATCCAAAAGACGAACATACATTTAAGCTTTAGCAATATCAATATGACAGACACATCCAATTTAAACTTATCTTCATTAATATAGGTGATTATCTAATCATCAATTCCATTGTCGTCCAGCGGTTAGGATATCTGGCTTTCACCTAGGAGACCCGGGTTCGATTCCCAGCAATGGAATTTTTGGCTGATTAACAATTTTAACTTTTAAGTGTCAAAAGTTAACATAGTTTACTTACTCTCCCATCATCTATTCTCTACAAGGTTCTAAAAGGCGCTAGGCGTAAGGCAGGCGCTCGGCTCCTGACTTGCGACTTGTCCGATTAGGCGTAGCCTAGGCGCGCCTAGGCGTTCAGAGCATAAATGGAAAATTCTCAAATATTTCCTATTTTCTGGAATAATTCATATAACCCAAGTGCATATAAAATTAGCAATGCCTAGTTCTTAACAGTAAACACTTAACATAACAAATAACAAGCAAATAGTGACCAATCATCTGCTAATAGGTGCTTATAGAGGCAAGAAGTTTGTGCTACGTATCGAGGAGAAGGAAGGAGCAGCAATTGACGAGTTTCGACTTTATTTCCCACTATAGCAGCGGAGCGGTGTGAAGGCGATAAGAGTGATCGATGACTTTCTCCTGCGGCGGCAGAGAGCAGCAAATGGGGCGAGAGCTAGGGCGGCAGGCGGTAGCAGATGGGGTGAGAGCTAGGGCGGCAGGCGACAGCAGATGTTACTTCCCGTGTTTCTGATTTTCTAGGGCAAGAGGCAAGTTTCTAATTTTCTAGGACAAAACGAAGAGTATTGGTTTTAACCGCTTAAGCTCGCCCAGGAACGCCCAGACACGCTTTCTCTCCACTAGGCGCAAACTAAGCGATATTCATACCTACTAAGCGCTACCAGCGCTTTTTTACAACGCCTATGACCAAGTCAAGGCGAACCTCCACCGCCTAGCGCCTAATTGAGCCTAGACGTGCGCCTATGCGCGCCTTCTTGAACCCTGATTCTCTATGATTTAACCGTGTTGGCTTGACATTTCTCCTTAGTCCTTACTACCAGTCTACCAGAGAGAAATCGAAAGCATTTCCCCTTGGATGAACCAACATTTTCGAGCAACAATAACTATCATCGATTACAGATATACAGCCATCTTACTTTAGCCATCCAATAACAACAAATCCTATTCCGAAGTTATGTTCTCCAACTCCTAAAAACGAGCTTTGACCACCACCTCCTATCAACAAAATATAACTCGATCCCCCAAGTCCTAACCATCCTTGCTATTCATCATCGAATCATCCCCAAAATGGCAAAATATGGAAGGGCACAGCTCTAGCCTAGTACAAACATGCACCAGGAGGCTTGTTCAACAAAAGATAAAAAGCAGCATCCCTCAACTTCTGTTAGCCCCAAAATTAGCTACACTCCTTGTGCACCTCTCGTACAACCAACGCTACAACTTATAGCTCGAGTTGTTAGCTGTTGAGGGTGGAGAGCATGCCTCCCGTCATTGTGGGAATAACCACCTCCCAGCCAGGCCCCTTAACAGGATATCCAGCAGCAGCAGCAGCACCGTTTCCTTTGTTGCTGTTGTCAGAGGGTATGTTAATAAGGTCGCATCTGTCCATCACTATCTCCAAGTTTTCGTCGCTGATGTCTGTTTGTATCAACTTGTCTTCAGCTGTTTCCTCATTCCGAAGCAGTGCTAGTAGATCCTCTTCCTGTACGAATACAAGCAGAATAGCAAAATTCCTCAAGAGGCTTAGGAACAAAGTTCTAGAAAATGGAAAAAAGAAAACAAGAGGGAGAAGGAAGGATGCACCACCTCCAAGTTAGCCAAGGTGTTACCCTTGGTTCGTTCTTGATGAAACTGACCCTTCCCAATCACAACATGCTCCAACTTCAGCTTGCTAAACGCCCTTTTCAGAATTCGACCCTCGACTGATTGGGCCGTTGCTAGCCTGTAAACATGGACAGGTTTTGTCTGGCCAATTCTATGGCACCTGTCCATTGCCTGCAAATCCATTTGTGGATTCTGCACCATATTTGGAATTTTTGGAGCACGAGAATAAGAGATCTGGAATGATTTGGGTGTAGAATCAGAAAATTGAGAAATGTTCATATAATGAGCAAAATTTACCCAATCACTATCATAGAGTATGCAAGTATCAGCTGAAGTGAGGTTGATACCCAATCCACCAGCTCTGGTGCTCAGAAGAAACACCCTGCAACTGCTGTTAATGTCATTGAATTCGTCAATCTGTCAAAAGAGAAAAAATATGTCATGCTCGTCTGCCATACAAAACACCAGTATCGCAAGGAAGACTAAGCAAAGAAAAATAGCTACTGTATCATTCTCATAGCATGTGTCAACACCCGAGTAAACATTAAGTGGTGAATGCAAGAAGGTCATCTTCGTCACTGAAAAGGGTCAATGGAGGCACCAAACCTGTCTTCGTCTTTCTTCCAGCTTGACACTACCATCAATTCTACACACCACAAATCCTTTTTCACTAAAATAGTAGTCCATGATGTCCAAGATCTTAGTCCACTGGCTGAAAATCAGAACCTGCCCAGGAAATCAACAGAAGATGATGAGTGTAAAAGGCATCAGCGCATTTACTTTCTATGAGATCAGCCTTAGTCATACTTTATGCTTGAGTTCGAACAACCGCTTCAGCAACCTTTCCAGCAACTTGAACTTGCCACATTGCTCAACGATCTGCTCAACAGGCGGGTACATATCTACAAATATTATATAAACATATCATCTCTCGTGAATCTGCAGTTCACATCACTAAATAGCTTGTTAGCGTACTGCAGTTAAGGACATACATGAGCCGTCAAAGGCCGACTCCAAGAGATCTGGATGATTGCAGTTCTTCCGGAGTTGAACAACCAAATTGTTTAACTTCCCTTTCATGACAGGCGCTGCAAGGTACAAGATTCAGCTTAGATTAGACAGAGAAGATTATTAATACCACATTAAAATAACTGAACCAAACATTTTGATCATGCAGTACATCAAAATATGGTGCAATATCTGAAAATTGCACATCATGCAGACAACCCCAAATTTATCATCTTTACTAAAGCTACAAAATAGATTTCCTGAAATATTAGCCAGTTACAGAAAACATAGAACGCCTTTCTACCAAGGACGCGTTCACATGATGTTTAATAGGGCACCCATTTGATAGAAGAGCAAACATAGCACAAGATGGTAGTTTTATAAGTAACACAGTTTGCTCAAATTTACAATACCAATACTCACAGCAGATGAGTCACCATAAATACGAGGGCTTCCATGCATTACCTGCTATAATAGCTTTATCTCGCAAATGATTTTCAAGTGTCTTGTTAATTAAGTGATCCTGGAAGTTCTTCTGGTGCTCAGTCATGGTTGCATATAGTATAATTTCCTTCTTCCTAGGGAGCAGCTGCTCAACATCAGCCTTCAGCCTTCTGAGGAGAAATGGGCGGAGGATGGAATGAAGTTTAGCTACAACCTGAAAAAGTAACAACGTGGTTATAAAGCCTAGCCAAAAAGCTTAATGTCTTCTAAAGCAGCAAACCAAGAATGCAATACTTGCGATCTTCTCTTCTCTTCTAGCTCTTCCCTCATGTCTTCATTGTTGCACTTTCCTGACAGATCAAACCTGAGAGAAGCCATTAATAAGTTATGAAGTGAATCGTCATTTAATTATGAAGTTGCTCGATAGGTGGATTGAGCATTATCAACTCTGTCATGAATTGAAGAAACAGGAAGCTATCAAATGGCAACTAAGTTACGCAAAAGAACTTAAGAAGATGCTAACCATGACTCAAATTCTTCATGAGACTGAAAAATATCTGGTAATATAAAGTTCAACAAGGACCAAAGCTCTGCAAGATTGTTCTGCAGAGGCGTTCCAGTTAACAAAAGTTTGTTCTCCATTGGAATAAGCTTTAGATGTTTCAGCAGTTTACACTTGGAGTTTTTCAGTCGATGACCCTGAAGAAACAATTAATGGTTAGAAGTGTACAAACAGAATAGTTTAGGCATGAAACACACCTAATAGAGAGATGAATGGGTCAAAACACAATCAAAGTGCAAGGGCATCTAAAGATCAAACACATTAGTTACAAAGAGAGACTTCACCTCATCAACCACAACATATTTCCAAGAGTAGTGTCTCAGAAACCTTTTCGCATCAGATAATGCAACTTCATATGAAGTAACAATAATGGGAAATTTTGGGCCAATAGATCTAGGCATGTGTTTCCTCCTTATCTCATCCCTCTGATTCTTGTCACCATGGTAGATTACAGCATTCAAAGATGGAGCAAACCTGATTGGGAATCAAAGATTCACAAAATCCAAGTAAACCATAAATTCTTGATTGTATTAGACTTCGCAAGAAAAGGCAGTGACTCTATACCTTGAAATCTCATTCACCCAGTTTGCCAGAGTAGATAGAGGAGCTATTATCAAATAGGGGCCATTTAAACCCTCCCCCTTAAGGTGTGCAAGGAAACCAATTGTTTGAATAGTTTTCCCGAGCCCCATCTGGTCAGCAAGGATGCCATTCAACCCATTTTGCCATAAAGAGATCAGCCACTTGACACCTTTGAGTTGATAAGGCTTCAGCTTGCCACCAGTCAACAATGGCACCAGCTCCTTCTGCTCTTTCTCAACCTTATCTTCTTCACTCAAATTGGCATCTTCAGCACTTTCTACTTCTTTTGATCTGGTAATCATGGCTGCAATGGCCCTCTTGGCTTTTCTCTGAAACCATGGGAATAACAGAAAACTCAGTCAGAAAAATAACTGGACACAAGAAGAGCTCACCTGTCAAAATCTACGAATCAACCACAATTGCGTAATTAAATATTGATTAACTCAAGGGAGGCCTTAAAGGTTATAGCTTCAACAGTCCGGAATAGAATACGCAGTATAGTTTATATATCGGAAAAGAAATTTACCGTATTACAACCTGCAGCAGCTTTTCTCTTTGAACCACGGCCTTTCTTTTTCTCAACAGTTTCATCCTCTTGCTCCCCGCCGTTCTGCAAACTCACTCTCAAATTGTAAGACACGTGACTAAGAGATACCAATGACAAGAGGGGGGAAAATGTTACAGCATAAACATGTTTGAGAGGTACATGTGTGATTTCATCCATCTTCTCCAGTAAGAACTCCGAGTACATCTGTGTCTGAGTAAGAAGCTCATCCAACTTGGTAAACTGAGAATCATTCAAATGAGGTGCCTCCTGCTCTTCTGATTTTGCTTCTTCTTTCTCCCTGTAGTTCAACAGATTCTCTTCCTCCTCCTTCATTGTCTTTGATATGAGAGAGGAATCCCCAATCCCTCCCTCCTGAAGAGTGTCTTCCTCAGATTTAGCTTCCAAATTGTTCTGGCCATTATCCTTCACATCCCAGAAAAATGCGAAAAAGTTCAGGAACTAAACATGGTAGCAAACAATCCCTTGGTACAACAAAGTAGCTCAGTATCATTGACCTAAGTTGGATAGAAATGCATCCAGATGAAGCATTTTAAGCATTGCGCTGTAGAATCTATTTTAGAAGCCTCGCAAAAGCAAAGCTTCTGAAATGCATAAGAGCTCCTCGCCGTAGGGCCGACATTACAAAGTATGAGATTTCCATGTCTCTTTTTTTTCCCCCCACTCCGCGGAGAACCAAACAGAAACATGAGACCTCAAAAATTTAAGCAAAAAAGCAGGACACGAGAACCGTGGAAAAGGGAGGTCAAAGAACGCACCTCATCTCCGAGAACCGACGTCGGAGAGTCGACGGAAGCGTCGTTCTTCATTTCACCCTGAATCAGATTCATATCCAGCCCTAGAACAAACACCACAAACAAAATCAGAGCAGCTCCAACGGCGCAGCGACACAAACAGAAATCCCTCGCAATTTCGACTACCGCATCAACAAAAGCGCGCAATGAGCTACAGTCTTAACTCGTAAACACACAAGTGCAGGAACAGAAACCCTAGGCACGCAGAAATAAACACAAAATGAAAGCACCAAGTAACCACGAAGAACTATGAACGAAGACTGAAAGCAGCAGACGGACCGGCACAGGGAGCTTGCTCAGCGACGGATTGCAGTGGAGCGGACATTGAAGAGGCTGAAGCAGCACAGCGCGACGGTGAGAGGACAGAGAACTCGAAAAGTTGGAAAATATTTGGAAATGGAGTTTGTTTTATGATATTAATTATCTCAGTGTCTCCAGTATTCCCTCCTCCCCAGGAGTTTTGAGCGGGAAAATCAATATTTCGTTTATGCCCCTGGACAGTAGAAGATTTACGATTATGTCAAAGTGGATACTTATGGGCCGTTTACTTGTCATTCCATTTCTGTTAGCTGCCACAACAGAAAACAAAATTAAAATGAAAACGAAGCTGTCATTTCCTGGAAAACAAAACCTGAAAAAACCTTGTTTAGCTGAGAATTTTAGTGAGTTCTGAAACTGAGTTCTGAACTGAAAACCTGTTTAGTTGCTTCATTCTGTTTTCTGATTCTTGATTATCATACAACTGTAGACATGATTATCATACAAAGTAATTGAAATTGAACACAAGCACACCCAATCATTCAACATTGTCCTCGACATGGAAATTAACAAACATCCATTTAAAATATACACAATGCAATCAAACAACACACAACTCATTTATATAATTGCTAACTATTGAACTATCAACAGAGGGAGGTAGAGTTGCCGACTGCATAACCGATTTATATAATTGCTATTTGCTAACCATTGGACTGTCGACGGAGGGTCTCAACCCAGTAAGATCCTGAATCTCCGTCGCCACCGTGAAATTCGCCATCCTCTTCCCAATCTCCTTCACCACCGCCTCGAACACCGGCCGCTCCATGTAAGTAAAAGTCGTGCCGGAGTCCACAATCGTGCCACCGTTTCCGTCAGATCCGGGCTCCAGATACTCCGACGGAACCTTCACGTGCTTCCCCTCGACGACGATTTGCCGGAGATTGACGTAGTAATAGGTCTGCAAAGCGGAATTAGAAGTCACGGGATTTTTTTTGAAGGGCGTGTAGCTAACCTCCGCCGTCTTCTTCCCAGATCCAGAATCCAGATCCAGAACCAAATCGCTTGATGGAGAGGGTGGCTGCGAAGGAAGGAGCTTCGACCTCTGCACCTGCTGATGATGATGGGAAAATTCGATGGAGCGGCGATTGCGGACGCGTTTGGGGGATGGAAAGCAGAGGGAAAAAGAAGAAAAAAATGAATGTGGCTTCTGGGGTTCGAACCGCGTATCTCATTAAATGTACGGACGCGTTTTCCGCCAGGAAACAGACCGTTTCCCGTGTCCCGGATTCCACAAAACGTAATTTTAACGTTTTCGCCCAGCTGCCCCATTTTTGCCAAATGGTTTTCTCAAACAAAAACAGAATGACAGGTGAACATGTTTCTTTACCTCTGTTTCCTAATTTTTGTTGTGACAACGAAAAACCAGAAAATGAAATGGCAAGTGAACGGGGCATTAGTTTCGATCAAGGTTGTCAACCCGCGGGTTTGTTTTATGATATTAATTATCTCAGTGTCTCCAGTATTCCCTCCTCCCCAGGAGTTTTGAGCGGGAAAATCAATATTTCGTTTATGCCCCTGGACAGTAGAAGATTTACGATTATGTCAAAGTGGATACTTAGTTTCGATTAAGGTTGTCAACCCGCGGGTCGATCCGCGGGTTGACCCACTTTGACCCTGACCCGGTGAGAAAAATGGGTCGCACGCACCCACCGGGTCGACCGCTACAAGGTACCGGGTTGCGAAATGCGCCTATTTTTCGATTTTTCTTTTCGCCTAACTTAATCTTTGGAATCTTAAGTTGAATATTTGAATATTAATTTTATATAAGTATGTGTGAATTTTCACTATATGTTGAATCTAAGTACGACATGTTATTTTGGTGTAATATTATATGTTATAACTCATATGTTAGATGAGATATGTTAAACCGTACTAAAAAGGGTGACCCATTAACCCTTAACCCACTAGCTTAACCGGATTCGGATCAACCCGCGGGTTGACAACCTTGGTTTAGATCAAGTAATGGTGGGGGTGTTTTAGGCAGCAAATAATCGCTGGGCGGCACCCCACGAACGGTAATCGAAAAGGAAAGGAGTGCGCTTCCGTGTCCCACTTTCTTAGGCATTTTAGCTCTTCTTTTTATAAGGGGTTAATTGCATGGTTGGTCATTGACATTACAAAAAGCGTTCATGTTTGGTCACTAGAAAAATTTAAATCCAACTTTGGTCACTAACTTTACAAAAACCGTTCATTTATGGTCACTCTCCGTTAGCTGCCGTCCAACGCCATTAACGGAGTCCGTTAAGTGATGACGTGGCTGACGGATTCGCCTAATCAGCACCTTTTGACCCCAAAATTGACTGACCCGACCCGCCACGTCAGTTAAACCCTCCATCTCAGCAAAATCTAACCAAACCTCTAACCAAACCAGACCCGACCCAACCCACCAACAAAAATGACCCACCCGCCACTAATCAAAACCCAATTTCTAAAACCTACAGGACATTCCCCTTCTCCTCTCCATCCCGCGCCGCCTTCATCTCTCCCGCGAAACTTCCTCTCCGCTCGTTTCATCGGCGACGAAGGAGGAATGGAGCCCGCGCCACAATGTGGTTGACTGTTCTCCTTGGGCTCGCTTGGTGACTTCGATTGCGCCTTCCTTGGGCTCTCCTCCGCCGCCGCTTCCGCTGCCGCCACTGTTGTGGTCGTCGTCTTCGTCGTTGAGGGCGGAATTGTGGAGGGAAGGGTGGTGGTGGTGGTGGAGGTCGAGGCCTCCCGGGAGGCCGCCGACCGGGCCGGTCCACCAAGGGTTGGCCAGGGCTGCGATTCGAGGTTGGATTAAGAAAAAGTTGATGAAGCAAACAAAAATGATTAAGCAGACAGTTCGACGACTCCGACCCGGGGGAGAAGGCGAGGAAGGGATCCTTCTTCAACTGGTTCTACCTCTCCATCAACATCGGCGCCCTGGAGAAAGGAGTCAACCACACTGTGGCGCGGGCTCCATTCCTCCTTCGTTGCCGATGAAACGAGCGGAGAGGAAGTTTCGCGGGAGAGATGAAGGCGGCGCGGGATGGAGAGGAGAAGGGGAATGTCCTGTAGGTTTTAGAAATTAGGTTTTGATTAGTAGCGGAGTGGGTCATTTTTGTTGGTGGGTTGGGTCGGGTCGGGTGTGGTCTGATTTGGTTAGAGGTTTGGTTAGGTTTTGCAGAGATGGAGGGTTTAACTGACGTGGCGGGTCGGGTCAGTCAATTTTGGGGTCAAAAGGTGCTGATTAGGCGAATCCGTCAGCCACGTCATCACTTAACGGACTTCGTTAACGGCGTTGGACGGCAGCTAACGGAGAGTGACCATAAATGAACGGTTTTGTAAAGTTAGTGACCAAAGTTGGATTTAAATTTTTCTAGTGACCAAACATGAACGCTTTTTGTAATGTCAGTGACCAACCATGCAATTAACCCTTTTTATAAGTTTTATTTTCTTCATGCCATTTCATCTGCCAGCTTTTAGTCCATTTGGATGGGAAGGTAATGTTTTTTATTTATTAAATTTGACGAAGGATGGGAAGCAGGGAAGGTATGGCCTAAAGAATAATCAAAATTCTACATCTTGCATTAATAAAATTTAAATTCGAATTGATGGTATTTTCGATTCTATAAAACTCGAATTTGATTAGAAAAATAATATTTCTAATCAAATTTTAGATTGTAAAAATAAAAAAAATGGCTATGGATGATTTGGAATTTGAAAATTTTGTTGTTTGGATACTACATTTTATGATGGATTGTGTGTTCAATATTATTTATGAGTTGAAAGTTTTATTTATCTTACTATCTCCAATTGTTCTATTATTTTCAATCAGTTTACCTTTCTAAGGGGATAAAATTTTAAATTGTCTTTTGTTTTTCAACTTTTCATCCCTTTTGTTCAAGCGAATTCATTACTTTAATTTTTTAATCAATATAGCTTGTATTACCAAGAAATAACATTTACAGCATCGTGCAGAGCCAATTGCAAAATTTAAAACTAGCCAAAGCTACTGAAGACAAAAGATGACTTTCTTAGTCACCAAATAAAAACTCCTAACTTCGGTTTTTGTTTTTACGAAGGAAATAAACCATTAGGATTTTAGGGGGTAGTTATCATAAATGGTCACAAACCTATTCACTTTGTAAAAAATGGTCACAATCCTTTAATTTTGCACGTTTCGGTAAATAAAGTTTGAGCAAATAACGAAACGGTCAATCCGTCCAAAATTCCGTCTCAGATCGCCACGTCAGCATGCCACGTCAGTGTAAAAATAATAAAAAATATATTTTTCTTAGTCCACTTAACCCGAGACTCCAACCGGTTCAACCATTTACCCATGACTCACCCTTATCATATTATTCAGTCTGTCTTCATTCTTCACCCACCCCCCCCCCCAAATCGCGACTGGAACTCTGAAGGGCAGGAGACAGAACGTCGCCATTGTTGGGAGACAGATTCGGGGCCGTCGCTCGCTCGCCATCGCTCGAAATCGTCGCTCGCTCGCCATCACTCGAAATCGTCGCTCGCTCGTCATCGCTCGATCGTCATCGCTCGACGCGCGGGAGCGATTCCTCCGCGCCGGAAAGCTAGTTCGTCGTCGCCAAGCCCTTCGCGCTGGCGACAATCGTCCATCCCCTATCATCCTCGACGTGCGGGATCGATTCCTCGTCCGATCTTCCCTTCTCCTGTCATCCTCGGCAATATTCCCCTAAAGCCCGGCCGATCTTGTGCATGCGTGGCTGGAAATTTCATAGCTGCTCCGGCTAACGAACAATGGACGAGTGGAAGCTTCGTTCGGCCCGGAGTCGCCATCTAAAGCCCGACTATGGTAAGAATTCTCCCTTTTCAGAAGAATTTTTAGGGTTTAGAACAATGTGGGGTTGAGGGTTTTGTTGCTATAAAAGAATTGGGGAAAAGAATTGATTTAGTTGTCGGGTTGTGGTAGGGAAAGTGCTTGGTCCCATTATCCTATTCGTTTTTTCTGGATTGAAAGTAGTTGGTCCCATTATACTATTCTGTTCTTTTTGTGGATTCAAAGCAGATGGTCCCCATTTTTGTATTCGAATTAGTGGGTACAATTTAATGGATTTCATTGCTATTTATAGGAAATTCTGGACTTTTTACCATTGAGATTCACAACATGGGGCAGTTTGGCGATACGGGCTACACTGATGGGAAGACTGATTATATTGACTTTGTCGATGTTGACAAATTGTCAATGCTGGAAATTAAAGAGATGGTCAGAACAGCAGAAGTGGAGCAGGCGATGCAGTTCTTTTGGTTGATGCCTTGTTTGGATGTGCAGAATGGATTGAAGCTTTTGGAGAGTGATAAGGATGTTCTGGAGATGGGCGGGCATGTTCCTGAAGACAGGGTTATTCATTTGTATGTTAAGCATACAAATTCCAGTTGTGGCAGCCCAGATACAACTCATTTTGTTCACACTAGCAGCGAGAGGGAGGTGGAAGAAATTAGAGCGCCATCAGTTTCAGTTAAAAGGGGACATGGACATACATTTTCAGGGGGGAGTCAAGGTAAAAATTCCACAGGGTCATCCCATAAAGAGCAACCAGCTGCAACTAACGCCAATGAAGCAGTTCTAGATGAAGATGTCCTCGAGAGAGACGACTTGTATGCAAGTGAAGGTGAGTTATTGGAGAAGACTGGATGGGGCAGCGAAGAAGAAGAGGACGTGTTCAACATAAACACAATTTTTCCTGAGTTTAGGGTTGAAAGGGATATGCAGATGCCTGAGTTGAAGATTGGTCATCTATTTGGATCTTTTGACGATTTCAAGGATGCTTGCAAGTCACATGCTGTTGTGCAAAGGAGAGATGTGAAGTTTCCCACCAACGACAAGAAGCGTTGCATCTGTGTGTGCTCACAGAACTGCGGATTCAAACTCTATATTGCAAAGCTAAGAGATTGTGACACTGTGCAAATCAGAACTGGGAATCTGGAGCATACTTGTGGAGTTGATGAAGACTTACGAGCTGCTGCACCATCATTCCTTGCCAAGAAGTATCTAACTCGGTTTAAGTTGGATCCATCGTGGTCGATACCAAATCTCGTGCACACTGTGATAACAGATTTGAGTTTGAAGATCAACCGAATGAAGGCCTATAGAACCAAGCAGTTAGCTTTAAAATTGGTTCATGGCGAGGATAGTCTCCAGTTTGGGAAGCTTTATGCTTACAAGAAAGAGTTGGTATCGATGGTGATGACTGCATGTACCCAATTACATGGGCAATAGTAGAGAAAGAATGTCATGATACATGGGAATGGTTCATGGCACATTTGGGAGAGGATTTGGAGATAGACGACTCACCAAATTGGACTTTCATGTCCGATAGGCAAAAGGTAAATTTCTATCTAACTTTTGTTGCTTGTTTCGTGGTTGTGAAAGTGGTTTATAGTGAATTTCTTTTGTTACTACTTCTGGTCTACTCCCTTCTTTGGAGGGGCTAATTTAAATGGAATGAAATCCCCTTCTCTCAACCATTGTAGTCTGTTGAGTTATTATTGTTATGATGGTATAGTTATAGCTAGCTAGTAACTGTGTGTTTTTGTCTTGCTTGCTTTTTGGATGCTAGAGTTTGATGAACGTGATGAACTCTATGTACCCAAATGTCGAGCATCGTTATTGTGTCCGCCACATGTTCGTGAAATTTAGTGGCAAGTTCACTAGGTCCAAGAAGCTCAGAGATATTTTCTATGGTGCTGCCGGTTCGACTTATCGGGCACAATATTTGGCAGTCATGGAGGAGATAGAGACAGTTGGGGAAGGCTACAAGGTTGGTGATCAAACACCGCATCAATGGCTAATGGAAAGAGATAGAACTCAGTGGTGCAAGGCCTTCTATAGAACAAACAGCAAATGTGACATGGGAGTTAACAACCACTACGAAAGCTTCAACAAGTACATTCTCGAGTCGAGAGACATGCCAATCCTCTCTTGCTTAGAGGACATATTTGGCAAAGTAATGAAGAGAGTTGTTGTAAAGAAGAGGATAATGCAGTGTCTAGAAGAGAAAGGAGTTAGTATTTGCCCAAAACCCATACAGAAGATGAAAATGTACAAGGCTTGGGCTGCTTTTTGCTTCCCAACCTTCAATGGGAATATGGAATATCAGGTGCAATCACATAGGGGCAGATATGTTGTAGATATGAGGAATAGAACATGTGCTTGTGGTAGTTGGCAGCTCAATGGCATCCCTTGTCAACATGCAATTGCATGCATGAAAATGAACAACGATCATCCGGAGCGGTATATGGATGATTGTTACCGTGTCGACACATGCAAGAAAGCATACTCTTTTGTTGTCCGCCCTCTCAATGATTCCAGTCAATGGATTCATGATGACTGCATTGAGCTTGAATCGCCTATATTTCAACAGAAGAAGAGGGGTCCTATACAGAAGAAGAGGCGTAAGGAAGCATGGGAGTTGGAGAAATCAAAGAAAGATAAGCGTGAAAGATCATACACAGTTATGTCCAAAGGTGGAAGCGAGATGACGTGCACAGTATGCCACGAGAGAGGACACAATAGCTGATTCCACGACAAGGTGAGAATCTGCCCATGTTCTCTTTAACATTAATCTTCCGAAATCTGTTTATGGCCAATGGAAATGATGCTGCCATATTGACATTGTTATTTTTTTTTTCCAGAAATCTGGTGGGGATGATGCAGCAGGTCCATCGGCAGCATCTCCACAACACATGGCAGCCTCTCCACCACACATGGGAGGCTCTCCAATAGCTGCATCTCTTCAAGATGGCGAGCGTGTCGAGGGCTCAACCTTCATGCCTACTCCAGCATTTGTACCACCATCTGAGAACCCGCCTAGGATGAAGGTCACAGTTCGAAGGGGTCGTGGTAGGGGTCGTGGTAACAATGGTAGGGGTCGTGGCAGGCATAACGAGTAGTTGAAGAACCAGCAGACATTGAACTTTTTTTGTGAACATCTTTTTTGTGACATGTCGATTGCTTGTTGAAACTTTCATGACGAGCCAACCCATGTCAAGTAGGATCTAATCAGTTTGGTGAATGTAATCTACAGTATGGATGTTTAAATATGCAGGTTTGATGGTCTTTGCTCAAATTACTGTCCATTACAGGTCTCTATCGCTGACTGAAGTCACTCTTACAGCAGTCTCTCTATGCCATACCTTTGTGACCATTCTGTTACAATGACCAAAAGATTGTGACCATATTGTTACACTGGCAAAATTATTGTGACCTTTCTATCTATTATTAATTAGTATTATGACCATGTTGTTGTCGACAAAAAAGCTATATTACCATAACAAATAACGTTGCAAACTTAGTTAGAACAAACCAGAAACAGAATTACTGAACAAACTTAGTTCGAACAAAACAGAAACTACAGGAGGATTTTCATGTTCTACACTACACATATATACCAATAACTATTCCTACAATCACACAAACGACTACATAAACTAGATTAATTGTCCGTGCATACAGATCTTCACTTTGCTTGCCCCTTCTAGATTGTTCATTGTTGCGTGCCGTCGATGAAAAAGAACTTGTCTCATTCAGCATGCTCTCTTCCCTTGATCTTATTTCCATGTTCTTAATCTTCTTCAACAGCCATTTATGACAGCTCTGGCCCTAGCTTCAACTGGAGGATCGACCCATTCAAAAAAATCACAGTGGTGGGATAATTTCTTCATAAAATGAAAGAGAAGAGAATGGTTACCAAATCTTCTTATGGTCAACACAGAAATCAGAATCAAATTCAAAATCCTTACCAAATAATTTCTCTTGCAGCGGAGGAAACTTCTACCCGGATTATCTTCCGTCCATGATGTTAGTAAAACAACTCTGTCTTGACACTTACAAGTAGGCAGGGAACCCATTTCGGCCTGTGTTGATTTGGGATTTTAGGGTTTTTTTCGTTCAAAGGAAGAGGGAAGGGGGAAGGGGGAAACAGAGGATGAATAATGGAGGTGAAAGGTAAGGGTTTTGTTCTTATAGGGGGGCGTATCTAGTCATGAGTGTGGGTAAGGGTTTTGTTCTGAACCGGTTGAAGACTCGGGTTAAGTGGGCTGACGTGGCGATCTGGGACGGAATTTTTGACGGATTGACTGTTTCGTTATTTGCTCAAACTTTATTTACCGAAACGTGCAAAATTAAAGGATTGTGACCATTTTGTACAAAGTGAATAGGTTTGTGACCATTTATGATAACTACCCGGATTTTAGGATAAAATATAAAATTTTAATTTGGATAAAAAGATTATTGTTTCATTAGACGAGTTGCTTGGATTTTTTCTTGGGTTTGTATTGTTTGTTATACACAACCATAGTTTCATTTTTGGATTATTTTTCCCATTTCTGAACGATTGATTTCATGGACAAGGAAAAATAAATAATGATGGCAATTGACAAATATGAACGGAATAAAACTTATGGGGATATGAGAATCATTTAGTACAAAGAGGTATACAAAAATTGAGGTGTCGTTCCAAATCCAACACTAATGGGAATCAGTTAAAGCCCGTGTTTGGGTGCATAAAAATGTGAGTATCAAACCACCTCTAGTATCTTTTAATTGAATAAAACAGTAAATGTGATAGAACATTGAAATGCCTAGAATTTAGATCGACGACACTGTCAAGAACCAGTTGCTCCCAATAACTCGAATTGTTGGGAGATGTTCAATCGTGGATCATATACCACAACACTAACACGCCCCCTCAAACGAAAGCCACTCACAAGGGCTTGAAGTTTGCACAGGTCTGAAGACAAGAATACCATGTGCTTAACAAATGGGGGTCACCGGGAATCGAAAACAAGACCTATCGGTCACAGAAGGCTCTGATATCATGTCAAGAACCAGTTGCTCCCAATAACTCGAGTTGTTGGGAGAGGTTCAATCGTGGATCATATACCACAACACTAACAGACACCATTGAGTAGATAATCATAGTGAATTGTAAAATGGTAAAATTTGACTACTCTAGAAAAGAATTATTGTGAAAAAATTGAGAGGTCGTTCCAAATCCAACACTAATGTGAATCTGTTTAAACCAATGTTTGGGTCCATAAAAAAGTGGGTATCAAATTCGTAGACCTATGAATTTGAAAATCTCATGTCAATTGGTAAGATTTGAGAGAAGGAACCAAATATTTGCTGAATTGTATTCGTCGCCCTGAAATTTAAATTTATCGCCCTAAAATAGACTAAATTGACACATTTATCCCTAGCCCTAATTTCTACACTAAACAACGCCCACTCCAAATCTGGACAGAAAAATTTGACACCCACTTCTCATGACTGCCGCCGCCCACCACTCCGATTCCGATATATTCTCTAAAGGAGGAGGTTTCTCCTCCTTTCGCTGCTGCTCCTTGTACTGTCGCCGCCCCATTGCTCCTGCTCTCTTGCTCGCGAGGATGAAGAAGGAAGAAAGAAGCAGGAAGGAAGAAGAAGGTTGATCGTGAGGAGGAAGGAGGAAGAAGGATAAGCTTGACCAGGAGGGATGGATTGTTTTTCCATCTATTTTATTATTCTGTATTTAGTGATTCTTTGTAGTGTTTTTTGCCCTGTATTTGGTCATTTCTTATTGTCAATCGTAATCATCAGTATATAGGGCACTACTTTTGTTTTTGGCTTTATCGGTAGAATCAATTTGTTTGTTGATAATTTGGTTTTGGATTTAAGTGTTTAAAATATAAATAAATGAAAGAAGGGCATTAAAGTAAAATGAACTTAATTAGGGCGACAAATAAGAATTTATAGGGCGACAAATAGCAATCCCCAATTCTTTTGGGTAAATTGTAAGTTTGGTCACTAGAATTACTTAAAAAGTTAATGTTTGTCACTAAAATTAAATTATTTCATTCGTAGTCACTTAGGGGTCGTTTGGTTTTGGTGATAGTTCATTAACAGTCCAAGTTTGGTCACCAGCTGTTAGTCTACTTTAAGTCTTTAACTTTTGCTGATGTGGCGGTCAACTCTCGTAGTTGACCATTAAATGAGTGACATGGCAAATAAAAAATAATTATTTTTATTTTCCACCTCATTATCAAAATTATTTAAAAAATAACTAATTATCTCCATCCCCTACCCACCCCTCAATCCTCACCAGCAATTCGTAATAGGTCGTGACCAAATTTCGACAAAGCGACCAAGCGGAGCACTCGTAGTTGCTCCGTCGGTGGAGGAGGCCGTTAGACAACCCGTTGCCGAGGGACAGCACGAGAAGATCCTCGACTCCGTTCACCGACGCTTGTTGTGGAGCACGTGAGCAACGACAGCCGCCGTGGGGTTGTTCATCACCAATCCACCGTTAATGGCGCAACAGGAGGTTTTCCCGTCAACATACTTGAGGTTGAAAGTCTTGAACAGGCTGAGGGGCGCGGTGGTGGCTTTGTATACCTGTCAGAGCTCGAAGTCAAAGCTCGAGGATTCCGAGGCGTCGGCAAGGGAGAAGACGAAAGAAGTGCTGGTCTTGAGATCAAAGCAAGGGACGAGGAGAGGCTTACACGTGTCCTTCATGGTCAAGATCTTCCCGTCCTCCCTCCGCCTATACGCTTCCTTCGGCGCCTTATCCATGCTCCGTCCCGACAACCACCGGCCGAGGAGGAACTCGGACGTGAAAAGCTCCGAGTTCCTGTCGACGAGGACGACATCGCTTCTCTGATTGAGAACAGAGGGCGATCAAGTCTTCACATTTCAGGCTACACATCAATTCCATCAATTCTGAAGCAGAGTCACCGCTGCCCTGTTCGGAAGAGCATTCGTAATAGGCCGTGACCAAATTTCGTGCGAAGCTGTTGAAGATTGCCGAAACGAAGCCGACCCAGATGGAGTTGCGAACTTGTCTTTGAACTAGGTCTGGCCATTCGGTTATCGGTTGCCGGTTAACCGGTCGGTTAAATCGATAACCGGCGGTTACCGGTTAACCAATAACCGAAAAACTTATGGCACGGGCGGTTGGCGGTAGAAGGGTTGAGGAGGCCGGTTAACTTGCTAACCGAGGTAAATAACCGCCGGTTAAACCGACTAACCGACGCATCCTCACCCCTAAAACGACTCCGCGTCTGTACTACCCTAAATCCCTAAACTATCGATGCCTCTCCCTCACCATCGCGATTCCACCATCGCGATTCCTCTCCCTCTCCCTCACTCAGTCACTCTCCCTGCCTGCCGCCGCCCTCACTCTCACGTCGCCGCGCCGGCCCCTGCCACCGCCGGCCCTCTCCCTCACTCTCTCCCTGCCGCGCGCCGCCGCTTGCCCTGCCGTCGTCAGTAGGGATGGCAACAAAACCCGAACCCACGGGTACCCACCCGACCCAACCCGGTCAACGCGGGTAAAATCCGTGTTGACGGGTTTTGGGCCGGGTTTGGGTTTAAACCCGTTCACTATTCATCGGCTTGGGCTGGGTTTGGGTTTAGGTGAACCCGACCCATGGGTACCCGCTCACACCCATATAATTAATTTTCTCGGTATATTTAATATTCTAAACAACTAATCTTATTTATGTTTGTGGAGACATGTCTAATTTTTCCTTCTAATTGTGTAGAACGAAGTTGATGTTATCGAGTGGAGAGTAAAGAAACTTAATTGAAAGGAAGAAGTATTCAATTAATCATGTTATTTATGGATAATTTATGATTTGCTTCAATTTTCTTGAGTTTTTTAGATTGGTGTTGAACAATTTGTATAGTTAATTTGTGATTTGCTTGAATTTCTAGAATGGTGTTTTATATATGAATAATTTGTATCGAGAGATTTATATTTGGTTTTAATTTTGATAGGAAATTGTTATTGTAATTTTTTACGACAAAAACCCGTGGGTACCCATGAACCCGCGGATACCTAGCGGGTTGGGTTGGGTTTGAGTTTTTCAAACCCAATGGGTTTTACCCCGGATTTTTTTCACAGATAAACCCATGGGTTTGGGTTTGGGTATAGCAAAACCCGACCCAACCCGACACATTGTCATCCCTAGTCGTCGGCCCTCTCCCTCACTCTCTCCCTGCCGCCGACGCCACCATCTCCCTCCCGCCTCCCCGACGCCAGTCTCCGCTGGTTTCGTTGCATGCCGCGATTACTTCGGTTAACCGAGCAACTAACCGGTAACCGACCGGTCGATTGCCGGCTAACCGAAGCTTTCCTTCGGTCGGTTGGCGGTAGCCTCATTCCCTGTATCGGTTAACCGGCATTTCGGTTATCGGTTATAACCGAACTAACCGAAATGCCAGCCCTACTTTGAACCCCTTAGAGACGACGCTAATTGGCTCATCGTAATTGGAGATTGCATCGCCCATGGAAAGGAAAGCTCCTAGAAGATATGTATTGAAGGATCTGGTATGTGTTTGAGTTCTATACCCAATCTGATCGTCCTATCCTCGAGGGGATTTTTGCAGAGATTATTAAAATGCAGTGGTGGGTGGTGAGATCAGGGGTGGGCATTCGATCGGTTCGGTTTCGATCGAACCAAAATCATACATACAGGAACCGAACAAAAATCATAAATATCGAGTCCCCGAATTCCACCAAACCTCAAATCGAATTTGTGATAATACTTGTATCTTCTCCATTTTAAATGAATCTTCACCCCGAATGTAAACAATAAATATGCAATTATCAATGATAAAATCAAACATTTCAACACATAAGTCATAAAACACTAACATTATTCAAATATTTAAGTCTCAAAACAAGTACAAACATAAATATCCACCATTTAGAGCTTGCAATTATAGTAATTCGGTTTTTTGGTCGGAATTTCGTTCGGTTGAAAGACCCGTGGTTTCCAAAATATCCATATTTCCTTTCCAAATTTCGAACCGAATAGCATTAATTCGGTTTGGTTATGGTATAATTTGGTTTCGGTTTGGGTTTATCGAACCGGTTGCCCACCCCTAGGTGAGATCTCCGCTAACGTCCTCATCGTATGGTTACGCGTCTGTTGTTTCTGGTGGCAGTGAGATTGCGTTGATGTCGGCCGCCGTAGAGAAAGCTAAGCCCAGTTCACAATTCAGCCCTCCTCCCCCACCACCGACCGCGCTCTTGATGTCGCCTTGACTACCACCAACAGTCCAACAATACCCAAGCAGCCGTCACCTCCTCCGCCACCTCTCCAGAACAAGACTTTAGCGCCGCCTCTGCCAGCTCCTCCGAGGAAACCAAACGCCCCGCCTCCCTCGACCAAAGCCGGTTTTGCCTCTAAACAACCCCCTATCGAAGAATTAGGCGAGTCGTTTGGGAGCGGCTTGAACATCCTTGGATTTTCTTGTTTTGAATTTTATAATAATTAGGTGGAAAATAAAAATAATTAAATTTTATTTTTTTAAATTGCCACGTCACTCATTTAACGGTCAACTATTAGAGTTGACCGCCACATTAACAAAATTTAACGGAGACTAACGGCCAGTGATCAAACTTGGACCGTTAACCTATTTTAAATGACTATGGATGGAATAAACTGATTTTAGTGACAAACAAAAACTTTTTAAGTAACTAGCTTATAATCCGGCCCGTTGGCCGGAATGTTCATATTTTAATATTTATATTTTTATGTTATGTTTAAGTCTATTAATTTGTTTAAGTTTATTGAAAATCATTCAATCGATATTCTACATAAAGAATGAATATATAGGTCGAATATTCAGGAAAACACCCTCCTCATTTAAGAATATAAAAATGTATCATTCATTCCATTTTCATAATGATAATTGAGCCCCCATTGAAATGATATTGGTTAATAGATTTTCCAGAAATATATAATATAAAAGCTCATTGGAATTCTCACATGATCCATAGATAGTTTGAAACTGAAATGAAACCTCACAATCCCACATAAATGGTTCAAAGCTCTCCTCTATGAATAACATGCCACTAATAAAAAGGAAATGGATTTATAAAAAAAAATGAAGAGTTGTTGATTCAAGTAAATCATATGCTAACAACTCAACTAAAAGGAAACCATCAAAACTTGAAAGCAAATGACAAAATTAGAATTACATCCAATATACTAATAGACTCGATCAAAGTAATGAGGCACAAAATTAGATACTCCTTATCTACAGGTTCCAGTAGTTTCAATAGTGAATCGACATTAACTTTAGTAAATCAATCAATGATTCTTCGTTTTAACATAAACATAGGTTGTGGTAGTCGCAACAACCATAACACCTAAAGATCCAATTGTTTCCACTCTCCGTTGTACAAACAACTTTTTATCCCCTCCATCTTCAATCTCTCGACGTATATGTTTTAAACCAAAATTCAATTTCTAATCCTCCTTTTGCAACACCATTTATGCTACTTTGATGGACCTTCTCTCCATGAACCTGAATTTCTCTTTCAATTGAGTTTCTTGTCAGTTTGATCTCCAACTCCTCAATCCTCTTTCTTGTATTTGGCCAACTCATCCTCCTCGGGGCAGTTTTAATAAGCTCGTAAAACCAACACTCATCTTCAATTCCATCAATATGCTCTTCTCCTCCTTCTCTGCCTTCACCTGATCCAGTTCACTTCCATGCCCTTTCAATACCCTCTCCATTTTCATTAATATCCTGATCATCTACCACTTCTCTCTCTTTAACTGCTCCGATTATGCTTCTATGTCTTTCAATACCCTCATTGGTTAAATCACTACCTTGACCAACTGCCTCTTTACTGCCTTCACTTGCTCCAAACCACTTCCATGACTTTTTATACACCTTCCTCAAAATCACAATCAACTAACCAATATCAATCCATGGCCTTGGATCAGTTTTAGACTCTCTATGAACATCTCAATACCACAAAGTCTAAATCTAAATATTCTTTCAGTTAATCATGAACTTGAGTTTATCAAAATCTAATCCACTCCTTATAAGTTGGAATTCCCATTCCCCAAGCTCATTTTTGGTTCATTTGATCCCACATAACCATGATATTATACCTCTAACTAAAATAAATCAAAGCATTTTACGAAAAGAAACCGAACCATGAACTTTACCTACTACCAAATCCAAACACAATTTCTTCCCCTCACCACTTACCTTAATCCCTTCCCAAACCCAATATTAACTTTTACTCCCAGTACACACCCCCAACTCCTAGTGTGTTGCGTGAAAGCTTAATTTTAGCAATAATTATGCTTGCAATTAGATTAATGGACACCAGCAAGCGCCAAAATTCCACCAGACGATGAGTTGTCTTCACTTTGAGTTTTGTAATAAAACTGCTGGCCCCATATGTTTATCAGTTTGGAGGCCATATGATGAGCAATACTGAATCAGTTGCAGCGAAGTTACCGGTCACAGTAATGACAATGTGAAACACGTGTTAACAAACGCAAATATGGGTTACTTTTATGGATTGACATTAGAATGATGGGATTGGACAATGAGATCGTCCTTAGTTAAGCGACATGTAAATTGGTCATTTGGTATGGAGGACACAAACCGTTAAAATTCTAAATTATTTGGGTGAGTTTGTATTTAGTGTTTTCAAAATCGTGGTATATGATTTAGGTGATTAAAATATCTAAACCCAAACGAACCGACCCACGCACATCCCTAGGAAGAGTTTCAAACTTAGTATTTAACTGGACAAAAATATTCAGAGAACCAGTCCCCTATAGTTTGCACAAAGATATGATTGTTTTACTATAGTTCTGAAAATTAATGATAATTTAAGAATTCTATATCACTTCTACATATTCAATACTATAATTCGATATGAAATATTCGAACCAACAATATTTTGGTTGCAAATTTATGGTTATCGTCTATCTATAATATAGATAAAATTTTAAATTAAGTATTAAATTATAATAAAAATAAAAATATCAAAATTGAAGTATCAAAACACCAATAAGTACTTACGAAATATTTATTGGGCTAGCTAACTGTTGAAAAGTTATGTGATTTCATATTTTAGCTTCGTATATATTTTTAATTTAAAAAAAATACAACAAATCTACATAGTCTGATTGATTTTAAAATTTTACTTTGTTTGAAGTGACCATGGTTCAAATCTCAATATGTCTATCTTTTTCTGTAAATAAATAAAAAAATACAGATAATTGTGAAGACAAAAATGTCCTTCCTAATTTTTCTCTCATTGCAGGAAATTCGAAAAGGGAGATTAAGTTTCCAATAATTAAATCATATACCCTAAACCTATAGAACTTAAACCCTAATATCACATATACTAAGAACATAAGCAATGATTCTGATTCGCCAAGATGTATACAACATACCATATGCACTATATTAGGATTTAGAGAATTATGATATAGAATTTAGTTACGTGATTAATCTATGGTCTAGTGGCTCATTTGTCAATGGTATTTAGTCTTTCAATTATATGCTCATAATTCTCAACCATTAGGGAAATTGTTAGCCAATGATTTTTGGTCATTCACTTATAGCATTGAAAATGTGTCGTTACAAAACCATAGATCACAAATGTCAAATTTTATGTTTTGAAATAAAATTTTGTATAACACTTTTGTAAACAATCCTTGTATTCCTACAAACTACAAAGTCATGTAACCTAATAAATGTAAAAGTTGTAAGACATACATAAACTCAAAATGTACTATTTGATTCTTGGTGAAGAATTGTGTGATTAGAGAAACTCACTTAGTTGATTCACAAAGCTAGGTATATCATGATGATTCACTTTGTAAATAATTACAATTATTAATTAATTTGATGATTGATTGTTGCGGTGGATAGTCCTATGATTTTGAGATATTTCAGTATTTTCTCTTTTTAATTCAAAAAAGACATATACATTGTTGTAGTCTAGTTGGTTAGGGATATTGACTATCAATCTGAAGGACTCGAGTTCAAGTCTTGGTAATGGCTTTTTTTTTTTCTCGTAAGAAGATATTTAAGTTCTAAGTTGAACTTACAAATTTACCCCTATCTACAATTAAGGAGAGTGCAAAAAATTTGAAATGCTCAAAATCTCATGAAGAACGATTATAGAGGGATTCCAGTGACCAAACTTGCAATTTACCCAAATTCTCTTCTTTTCTGAATCGTTATTCGTCGCCCTAAAATTCAAATTTTATCGTCCTAAAATGTACCAAATTGACACTCTTACCCTCCGATCCCTGCTAATCCTCTGTCTTGCGGTCTCTGCTGTCACTGTCCGAATTTTCTATCGGAGCCGCCCACCTCAACCCGATCTTCGCAGGTGCTTTGCTTCTACTGTCGGAGTCGATCCCAAGCAGGAGGAGGAAGAAGAGTATATATGACTAAATTCCAAAAATGACAAAATAAAAGTAAGCCTATTTCTCAAGTTCCTTGCACGAGCTTTGATGGTGATGATTCTTCTTCTCTAGTTTCGTTTTTCTTTTTTTTTGGCTTGGTGCAGTTTTCATGGAAGCTGAAATCAGGCAACGGTTGGAATAATTCCCATTCAAAAGTAATTAAGAATTGTTGGAATAATTGAAAGCAAGGGAAAAAGGGTAAACGGATCGCGCAAGGAGGCCGCCGCCTAACTCCTCTGTCCTACACTTCTAATGCTGAGAAATCTTCTCTCCGGCCCAATGCCCACCGCCGCTTCCCTACTGCTACTGTCGGATTCTTCTGTACCGAACAAAAGGAAGGACACGAATGAGGAAGAATGCTTAGGTTTAGTTTTTTTCCTAGATGCCAGACGTGTTGAAACTCTGTCTCCGGCGAGCATGGGACGAATTCCTGACCTGTCCCGATGATAAGAAAGAGAGAAAAGACTCGGTGGAAGGCAAGGAGGAGGTAGAAGAAGGCAAGAATATTTAAGTCATTTTAATAAAAGTTAGGGCGACGAATAGCAATGCTCATTCTTTTCTAGAGTAGTCAAATAGATTTGTTCAATTAAAAGATACTATGAGGTCGAGTGTTCCATCAATATTGTTCTAATTTTACATTTTTTCCAAAAGATTTTTTAAGTTTGGAGATGCAGAGGATCAAACCCTGTACCTCCCACATGCAAAGCGGGTGCTCCACCATTTGAGCTACATCCCCTTGTTATAATATTTTCTTTCTTTGCAATGTATCTTTGTTTATGCAAACATAATGCATGTATTATTTGCAGGAACAATCATTCAAAATAAATGATTGTAAAATATCAACTTTTAACTGAGAGTTGTGTTTGTTCAGTAGGGATTGTTGTTTCTTTTCCCCAATTTGATTATTTAACAGTACATATTGCATTAAATGGATACTACAAGTGTCATATTTTTTCAAAAACAAATTTCATTTTTAATATTGAAAACATAATTCAGCCCTCCTCCTCCTTCTCCTCCCCCGCCACCGGCCGCGCCCTTGATGTCGCCTCGACTGCCACCAACAATACCCAAGGAGTCGCCGGCTCCTCCGCCACCTCTCTAGAACAAGACTCTAGCGCCGCCTCTGCCAGCTCCTCCAAGGAAACCAAACGCCCCGCCTCCCCCGGCCAAAGCCGGTTCTGCCTCTAAACAATCCCCTACCGAAGAATCAAGCGAGTCGTACGGGAGTGGCTTGAACATCCTTGGATTTTCTTGTTTTGAATTTTATAATAATTCGGTGGAAAATAAAAATAATTAAATTTTATTTTTTTAAATTATCACGTCACTCATTTAACGGTCAACTATTATAGTTGATCGCCACATCAACAAAATTTAACTGAGACTAACGGCAGTGATCAAACTTGGACTCTTAACCTATTTTAAATGACTATGGATGGAATAAACTAATTTTAGTGACAAACAAAAACTTTTTAAGTAATTCCAATTACCAAACTTGCAATTTACCCAAATTCTTTTCTAGAGTAGTCAAATAGATTTGTTCAATTAAAAGATACTATGAGGTCGGGTGTTCCATCGATATTGTTCTAATATTTACATTTTTTTCTAAAAGCTTTTGTTTGGAGATGCAGGGGATACTATGAGGTCGAGTGTTCCATCGATATTGTTCTAATGTTTACATTTTTTTCAAAATTTTTTGTTTGGAGATGCAGAGGATCGAATCCTGTGCCTCCCGCATGCAAAGCGGGCGTTCTACCATTTGAGCTACATCCCCTTGTTATAATGTTTTCTTTCTTTGGAATCCATCTTTGTTTATGCAAACATAATGCATGTGTTATTTGCAGGAACAATCATTCAAAATAAATTATTGTAAAATATCAACTTTTAACTTAGAGTTGTGTTTGTTCAATAGGGATTGTTGTTTCTTTTCCCCCAATTTAATTATTTAACAGTACATGTCGCATTAAATGGATATTGCAAGTGTCATATTTTGTAAAAACAAATTTTATTTTTAATATTGAAAACACAATCAGAAATATCAAACGTTATATTACGATAAATCAAATTAATCACCTAGCCAGCCTAAGGTATCCCGCTCAACATTTGTGGCACCGCCAAGCAATTTTTAGCGGAAGTGATGGATCATTCTGAGATCCTTCTCATATGGCGGCATATGGGGATGTGGTCACCAACTACCATGGACAGATTGTTGACGGCAGGGCTGCTACCCTAATCTGCTCATCAACAATTGTGGTAGAAGCACAAGCTATCTTAGTTGCTTTGGAATTTGCAAATGCGTCTGGCTTAGACTCACTTATGCATACAGATTGTCTTTATATTGTGAAAGCCCTTCAAGAATAGCTTATGTGACCACTCTAACTAATGTATAGTGTCCTCACTTTTAATAAAAAAATGTGGTTGATGAGTCAAAGACTCAAAATTCCTTCTTAATTTTTCATGACACAACATTTAATTTTGAAGAAACAAGTTCAAAATAAAGATTTAGAAGCTTCATAATTATTCGTACATAATATTATGGCGAAGAAGAACAATAACCAAACTCAAATACACTATTTAGCAGCTTGACTCGCACAAGACAACAGTTTTGCAACATCCTCGAATCTTGAGATCAATGGCGGCAGAAGTTCTCAAACCCCATGTATTCTCTCTTCTCCAGCTTCTCAACCATGTTGACTATCCCTACCCCTCCTGCAGTAACAACCAAAGTGTAACTTTCTCCAGAAAACCAGAAATGGTGACTTTATAAAGGAGATGATGATGGTGGAGAAAAAAATGGAAGACAAGAGAGCAGTATACCTAGGGTGATTGCACTGAGGAAAATGGTCAAAGCAAGGATGAAGATGATGATTGAAGCCCTCCCAAGAACTGCAATGATCTTTCTCACCACATGTTGCCCAGCCAGAGCAGCAATGGTCGATACCACCACGAAATAAGCAGCTGCAACCATATATAGATTTTCAAGCAACCATAGTTAAGACTAATTATCAGACAAGTGTAAGCACTAGACCAAGCTCTTGTTCGTCATGTTAACAAACAATTCAAGTACAAATGTTTCGACGGGTTAGGGTCACGTTGGATGCGAGACTGACCATAGGGGATAGGGAAGCGTTTGAGGAGGTAGTACTGGACTACAGACATTGAAGATGAGAACACCATTGCAAAGGTTGATGTTGCACTTGCCACCTGCATTACAGGTGAGATTGTGAGAGTTTATGTAAATCTCAGATTATAGTGTTTGATTTTCAATAAATGTTTGATTTCCCTAAATGGCCAGTTTTCCCCACCTGAGGAGGGATACCAAGTTCAAGGAAAAGAGGCCCCAAGATGAAGCCACCACCAAGGCCAAGGAGGCCACCAACCATCCCAGCCACTATCCCACAGCAACAGTACAGCAACAGCTGATGCAGCTTCCAGTTGGTGATTTGCTTCCCTCTGGAAGCTATCACCCTTTTCCCTTTCCACAGCCACACCGCTTCATACACTGACACAGACACTGCAATTGGTACCTACAGTACAAACCATTGCAGCAACATTTCTTCTGTTGAGTTGCTACAGCAAAAAATAAACACTACTGTTAATTAAGAAAGTCATGAATGGGTATTACCTGCAAGGCATTCAAGATCCAGTATGTGACAGAGCAAGTTGGAACATATGTCTGCGTTACGAAGTCACACGAATCGATGGATTCAGTCTATCGAAGAATTTCGCGCGACACTGGAAAAAGGTGAAGGGAAGTTGTGTGCCTGTACCTTAACTAGTTGAACTAAAAGGAATCCCACCCAGACATAAACCAGCATTGCCATCTCTTTCCAGTGTATGTTCTGTGATAAGGAAACCTGATAACAATGGCAACAAAAAGGAACAACAGAGAGCACATAAGTAACTAGATGGGATTAGTTTCTGCTGAAAACATTAAATATGAATAAACTCACCTCATCATCGTTATCATGGAGAGCTGCTGGCCCACTTGGCAGCCTCTTATAGTCTTGTTCACCACCATTGCCATGATCTGCAGAATTTTACCTCAGTAAATTATACACTTCACAGTATACTACCTATTTTTCTTTATATGGTTAGGCATTAACAAAATGGTCAGTACCATCATGATCTGTTTTGGGTTGTGATTCCATCTGCCTGGCAGCTTCCTTCATCATTGTTTCCTTCTTCCATGTCTCTATGCCTTTGGATAAAGCCTTTGTTGATGTACCTGCAGAGTAGTCAATTGCAGAGTTTGCCCCATTAATTCAATTCCAACTACTACTGTTATTTTTATCTTTCCAGTAACTAGTTATCACCAACTTGCCTATGAAGAGAATGATGAGGAGAACAGTGACCATCCAGTCAGCAAACATGACATTGAACGCGACACCGATGCTGATCCCAAGCATCAGCATCGGCTGAAACAGGAGGGCAAGGTCGTAGTCAATGAGTGGCATGTCCAGCGTCGGATGCCTCAGTCTCAGGTTGTAGTAAACTGTTGATCCAGCAGCGCCCGTTATCATGCCTGCAGAATTCACCACCACCATCCATCATTAATAAAAAAAACGTTACGCCACATGACTAAACTATGAAGTTGAAAAACTCGCGTTGATTTTTACACTTGGAAATGGCAGTTGAAGACTTGGGATCGAAGCCGACGATCAATGTAAGCATGGGAACAAAGATGCCACCACCTCCAACTCCCCCAACGCTGCCAAATGCAGCTCCAAAGAAGCCTACTACTGTTCCTACCACAATCTTCCATCCAAACTCCATTTCCTGAAACGTTTAGGGATTAGAATCGAAGAACAATCGGAGGGGGAAAAGGGTGCGAAAAGGGGACAGAATTGGTATTACTCACAGGCCAGACAGGCTCATAAGAGGACTTGCCACTCTGCCACAGGAAATGAACCATTCTTGTCAGGAACTGATCTTGTCTAATTTCTTTCTGCACTTCTTCAGTTTCATCTCCTAACATTCTATGTGCTGCAGTGGCTGTGATTCTGATGGTAAGCAGCCATAGAATTGTCATCCAGGCTGCTACTGATCTTTGGCTGAGCTTGTTGTTCTGATCCATTGTTTTCTTTTCCTTCAAGTTAACTGATGAGAATGCTGCAGAAAGAACTGTGTGCAAGAGGGAAAGATGATAATATATGAGTTGTTTAAATGTTCACTCCTTTGGCTGCTCAGTCTTAAAGTTGCTTCTGCATGTGTGGGGTGGTTTCCTAATTCGACCCGGATATGAAATTCTGAGGCGTCCTTTTGTGATTCCTTTCAGAGGAAGGTGGCATGGGTGTGACCAAAGCAACTTTGGTACCGGTATTTGAGATGCATCGACATTGTATCGATTATCGAATTTATCGATGTTACCAAATTTATTTTGAGGTGTGTACTTCCTGTGAAGTTGCAGTTGGAACTTAAACAGGAAATGCGTACTGCTGTTTTTAGCTAAAGGTTAAGCTGTTGGGTTTCCTGTAAAAATGACGTTACTCCGTGCACAGAAAAGAAACAGCCTCTGAGTACGGCTGTCTTGAAATGCAAGCAACCGAAGGAGGAAAAGAAAGATGGGATGGATGCCGGTGCCTTAGCAAAGTGGTAAAAAAATCCAAAGTGGCGAAATTTCCTGTAGTAGTGCAAGGAGGAGTTCCTCAAAGAACAACGAGAATCATTCAGCTGGGAGGTTAATTATATCTCACATATTCAACCCGGAAATCTTTCGTATTGAACGGATATGAAAACACTAAAAAGTAAAGGTGATAATTTTAGTGATCATGACTAGAATAAAATATTTTTAGTGACAGAACGTGAATTTTTTTTAGTAATCCAACCAAACTTGCAATTTACCATCTTAATTTTGTTCCTTAGCAAATTTTGAACAATTTTGACTTCTTTCCCATACGCCATAACCATCCTCTCCAACGATCTCCAAATCCCATTGCTTGTTAGATATTATCAAGCCTTTTCCAATCTACCAAGTCATGTACTTTCCTCGTGTCTAATTTAATCACCATTTCCTATGTCACTTCATGGACTCTTAACAGTGAGAGCGAGTGGCGTCTTTGAATAACTCACTCACTCTTTTTTTTTTTTTTTTAATAAAACTCACTCACTCGTGAAGGTTGATTGCACTTGCACCTGGCAAGTAGGGCTGCAAGTAGCGATGCAAATAAGCTGAGTTGAGCCGAGTTTTACTCCAACTCGAAGTTGAGCTAGTTTGGTTACTAAAATCTTGTCTCTTATTTGATATATTCAGTTTGTATGTCATGCATGATAAATGTGATTAATGTCAAAATGAAAATTATAATAATAATATTTGTGTGTTCATATTATTTAGTTGATAAATTTTAACTAATCGAAGTAATTTATGATACATAATTTCTTTTTAAAATTAAATAAGACATATTTGCTCACATAATCTACGTGTTAAATTTCATAGGGTGAGAATATAATTTAACAATCCTATGAATAATCAAAATCAAACTCATATAGGTCGATTCGCCCATAAGTCGGTAATCGAGTTAGCTTTCTAGGTACAATGTTGAGAGTTAAGACATCTCATGAACTGTAAATGAGTCAGCTCACGATTGAACTCAACAAGCCACCAAGTCGAGCTAGCTCGTGAGCTACTGCAGGCTTAACTAAAACTCGGCTCGTTAGTAAACAAGTCGAGTTTCGAACAAATTTTTCTCAAATCGAACGCCGAGCCGCTCACGAGCATGCTCTTGATTTTAAACCTCAGAGATTGGTATTGTTTAGTCCTGCTTGATTTCATCACTTGCGATTCTGGGCATTCCGTCCCGTAGTTAGTTTCTTTTCACTCTATGAAATAGGACACAGACTAAGCACCAATATACAAATATGCAACCCACCAATATATCCCTAATATAAAACAGATTAGAGACAGAGAGAGATGGGAGCTTTCAACCAAACTGGCAGAGAAACACATTAATCCACACATTAAACAATACAGATAACCAAGTAAATCCTCCAGGCTGCAGCCAGTACCTTGAGACTTACGAGACAAAACACCAACCAAATGTGATCCACCAAGCAACTAATTCAACAGACCTTTCTTCAGTACAAAAAACACGAAACCAAAAAAACCTTCAAAACAAATTTCATCTCAATCTCACCGCTACAGGCTTCAAGGAAAGTCTTGTGGGATTCCCTTGAAAACCAGCCCGATGTCCTTGCAGAAGCTCTTCCTCAATATTAGCGGTAATCATCATCATCATCACCCACCTGATATGATCGATCACGGCCAGCAGTGTATTGATCGCCATAACGGTCTTGATCGCCTTCTTGAACATCCATGTCGTCATATTGCTGCTCCCTACCACGATGACGGTCATACTGCTTATATCGTTGTTGATCATCGACAGATCGCTTATGTCCCCCTTGATCAGATTGATCGTACCACCCAGGATCGTCCTCTGCATCACCACCATCATAATCACGACGGTCCCTACTATGCTTTGAGTCGCCACGTTGGTAATCATATTCTCGATCACGGGAGCGTCCACGAAGGTCATCATCACCGCCATCCCTCTCCCTCTCTCTTGTCCGGTCGCGGTGGTCTCTACCACCACGATCGCGACGGCCATCCCTACTATCTCTTTCTCGGTCTCGGCCTCCTCGCTCTCTCTCCCTCTCACCCCTATCACGGTCTCTGTGATGCCTATCCTCCCTGTTGTTGTCACGATCCCTTGGGCGATCATGGGATCTCTCTCGGGACTTCTCTCTTTCTCTCTCCTTCTCCCTCCCTCTCTCCCGCGACTTCTCCCTATAATAGATCACCGTCGGATATAAACAAAAATTCAGAACAGAACATACAAAGAAAAATAGTAAATTAAACAAGATATACACAACCTTCATTCTGTCTTCTATATACATCAAACAAGACGAGGCAACTTACCGTTCAACATGGTGATCATCACGAGCCTTTGGTTCCTCAGATCGTGATGTACCTCCAGGTTGCTGAGCTTCTCTGTAAAAAAACAAACCAAAGCACATTTTAGTAGACATAAATTTCTCCAACAGAAGCAGATCAATGTCCACGATAATTAATGATGCAGGCGGTGTCAAAATGGTTTCCAATGACACACAACGAGTATATCATTTTCAGAAACATATAACAATCAAAATAATTACGGATGCAAGTTAATTTATCCTTAATTTGGCAAAATGAGCAGCCCAAGACAACCAATTAGGTCTCTATCAGGGACATATGATGAGACAACATGCAGCTACAGTTTACAGCGCTATTAAGTATTAACCACAACAAACAATGCCTCCCAAAGTACCTCGTAGCAACCTCTTCGCTACCTACTCTGCTAGTTCCAAGTCCACCACCAAGCCTGCGAGGCCTCCAATTTGGCACGGTTCTACCACGTTCGACATCAACAAGTACCCTTCTACCATCAATCTTTCTCCCATCAGCTTGCTTATATGCAGCTGCCAAACATATAAGCACAAATCAGAAAGCCATACAGAAGAAGAGTAGAAGATAATGTACAAGGAAAAATGAGCTCAAACCTTTCATGTCCCGTGTATGCACATATTCTATGAAAGCATAGCCTCTAGGTTTGTTTGTATCCTTGTCTGTCACGAGGCGGACCTGCAATGCTCAAAGCAAGAGAATGATCTAATGCACAAAGAAAATAAAATGAAGCTCTGTCACCTATTTTCCATATAGAGTGCACTTTTATGGAAAGTTTTGAACTACAAATTCCTAAAATGGCACGGCAGACAGGCACTAAGCCTAATGAGCCGTGCTCACCTTCAATAAAAGGGCTGCCAATTGTGAGATGCATCACCGCCAGCGCTAGAGTTGCAGTAAAACTGATATATCGTGCCATATTTACCATTTCTTGGACAGAAAAGACTAACCATCCCCTTACCAGGGAGCAATGTTCTAATTGGGAGACAGTAAGAAAATGAAGGAAATACCAGAAGAACATCTTCACAATTGCTGAAGTGTTTTGGTAGCCTTAAATGTCAAAAGTAAGAGTTTTAGTAGCAGAAATTGTACTATGATAAGTCCAGATAAAGAGATAAGAGGTGCTAATACTCCCAACTTTGTTACCAAGAGTAGGAGAAAAAACAGATGCCAGCCTTCTTTTGTTGCAAAGGACAAAGGGCAAGTGCTCTAAGCTCGGATCAATTACGATTTTCAGCTTGACCAGCAGGAGGCAACATCTTTGCATTTGGAATGGCAAGATAAATAAAGAGCCTAGATTTCCATTTGAGGAACAAAATAAACAAACCCCTTACCACAGATCTCCCACTGTCATGAATCTTAGCAGATCATACTACTTAGAAACTGAAACATTTCCCAATTCCAAGATAATTTCTAAAACCAACTACAACAAACAGAGTTATCAAAGGATCAGCTCATGAAATCCATGTTAATACCAGTGAATAAGCAGTGATACCTGTCCTATTACCTGACCTGCATACTTCACCCGAGTCACAGATGCTAGAAATTAGAGAGAAGATCAACAGTCTTCCATATTATTGAGTACAGAATGCACTAACCACAGCGCACATACCACATGTTAAACGGAAGAAACCTTTTTCTTTGGCAAATCATACCTGTGGTTTTACTAATAATTGTTTCTCGAACAAGCTTTAGAACTTGAAAAATTGGCATGACATTAATTTTTTTAAGTGACCACAGAGGCAGACATGCGAAATAAAGACATAGGAACAAATAGCCTCAGGTTTAGTTAAGAATTTAGGATCCTTTAACTGTTCAGCAAAGGTGAATAATAATATTGTTAAATATCTGCTTACCAAACCTCCTTGCTTATATTCAAAAGTACCTACCCTTTTTATTGGTCCATAAGACTCAAACTCCCTTTTAACTCTACTCTCAGATGTCTCGTAGTTCTGCAAGAAAAGATTAAGCAACTTAGATAGAGTCACCATAAAAAATAAAAAAATAAAAATAAATAAAAAACTGAAAAGAAAAAAAAAAGAGAACTAAAGGTAAGACTCACAAGCCTAGCCACAAACAATGTTTTGTACGGATCTCCTGAGACATTCGAGTCATTAGTGGAATCATCTGGATGAGAGAAAAGGAGTACAAACATGTTAGAACTACAAGATGAGTACCAACATGTTAGAACTACAAGATTTATTCTGTGCATATAGATAAGATTCAGCCAAGAGAAAGAAAGTCTCACAGTTTTTAAGCTCCTCAGCAGCAATCTCTGCACCTTTTTCCAATCGTAGCTTGTGGATTCTGGCTCTTCTTTGTGCCTGGATAAAACAGACAACAAAACCATGATTTCAAATCTATGGAATGTATAAAAAACAGAGAATGAGCAACTTCAAAACAAGACACAGTTCCAGAAAGAACTTCAGAAAGATGGAGACATACAGGAGTTTCGCCTTTTTCAACAGGTGGAGCATATTCAGGGTCACCAGGCTCCGCAAAATTGCTCACAAATTGTGCCATACCTTTGAAAACAACGAAAAGAGACAAAACCCCAGATCACCAGAGGGATTAGAACCCAATACAGAGCTATGAACATAAGGGAAGAAATTAAGCAATACCATCAAGATATATAAAAAAAGTGATACCAGAGTAGGGTGGGCATTTTCTCTTCTCGGGAGGGGGTTTGAAGTCCAATGGAGGACGAGGCTCAAAAAGCTTCAAAAGGGTGTTTGTCAACCCAGTTGGGTGGCTTTGCCCGATCTGCAAAAAGTAACCACAACATTCAACATCGACTTACCCAGACCCAAACAGCTTAACTGCACAAACCTCTCTAACCAACAATTATCAGTGTGCAGCACCATATACAGCTAACTACTAGAAATATTTGTGAAACCCGCCTGTCCCTCGGTTAGAGATAACTTATTGCATTTGACGACAGGATAAAGATGAAACTCATAGAACAGCTTCATAATCGCAAGAATGCGATATAACATAACTATTGCGGATGGATTCCATCGATAAATTCCGTATCTATGACGGAGAAATGATGCAGCATGTGATAATAAACATCCTATCATCAAGAAACAATCAGATGAAGAAAAAACACCCTGATAAGATAGAACGCCAATAGATCACAAATCGGTGATTAGTGTTCTGTATGAGTCTCGGAGAATGAGAAAACCCTAGCTCTAAAGGGAACGAACCAGTTTGAGCTGGAGAACGTTAGCTCGGTTCTGCGCCTTGGTGGCGCCGCGAACGGCAGTGTTCTGGTTGCGCATGAACGCATCGGTGTAGTCCCCCATGGCGACGGGATGAAAAAGCTAAGCTCCTATTCGTCTTCGTCGGGAGCGAATTTGCCGCGCTTCAACTTTTATCTCCCGGGAATCGCAGAGAAGGAGCAGACGAGATTCGGCCGAACGGAATCTGGGGTCGGCGTCGGGTGGAGGGCTCTTTGAGGCCACAGTCCGGATCCTAAGTGAACAGCGAATCAGAGGTGAGTTGAATTTATACGAGGCCTTAACTATGTAATGGGCCACGGCCAACGAGACGCTGCTTATGGCGAGTCTAATAAGTTTTTAAGTGGGTCGAACCTGGCTTTAGCTCGGTAGGTCGTGATCAAGTTTTTAAAATTGGGTTACACCGTTGTTTCGGTTAGCAAGTGAAATTGTTCGACCAATAATATAATCCATCTATCTATCTATCTATCTATAACATATACTAGTTTTTATCCGGCCAGTTGGCCGGAGAAGTTCATTTTATGATTTATATTAGTTAACTTATCTACATGTTTGAATTTTTTGATCTTGTATACATTTTCTGCTCTCGTTTCATAAGTGAATATGTAGTATGCCTATATCGACTAATATTTAATAGTTAGCACACTCTCTTGTGATGTTTTTATTCTCTGATCATAAATCATGTCGTAAAGGTTTATCACGTCCCATTTAGGATCGTATATAATTTTTTCCCCCCATCAAGACGCTCAAATTTATTATCTTATACAACATATATCAATTCATGATTCTCGAGTTTGTACGAACTCTCAGCCAATTAATCAGAGTTCAAATTATTGGAAAAAGATACTTGATTACTGGATAAATTATGTTTATCCAATTGAAATTTGACACACATCGTATCCCTTATAATGATTAAATTCTCTAAACCTCACTCATACATTTTATTGTTGATGTTCATGAAGTCTTTGTATAGCAACTTATTATAATTGCTAATATTTTAAGTTTGTACTATCCCTCAACCATGCCTTTTGTCTAGATGTTCGTTTAGAATCTGAATCCAAGAATTCATATACACTATCGAAAGTTCTCATCTTAACATGTTCCTTCAATGTATAAATTTTTAACTATTTGAATGTCCATTCGCTAAATTTTTTTTATATTTGGTGTTTGTTCTAGAACAAAAATTTCATTACTTATATTAATAATTGGTAAAGTGTGTATACGACAGACAAATATTTCAGGTGCATTCAAAATTATGTATTCCTTGAATAATTAACTTTTTAACATAATATTTTGTAACAAAAATTAAAAGTTCATACAAACATTGTGGCTTTTCACATGTATTTAAATTATTGGATGTATTGTAGACACATCTATTGTTAATATCTAAACATATATATACAAAGAGTTTATTTTACTTTCAACACTGATTAATACCTTTGAACTCAGCTCCTTGGGTGGAATATGATATCAATTTTTTTTTGTTATTGCCAAAATTTGGTATCAAATCACAAACTCACAACTATATAGACTTGTTACAATTTTCTTACTGAACTCATAATCATTAAATATTCTTCTTTTGACCCAATAGCTCGGTTTACACTATTGTAACTATAAATATTTTTGTTAATATCTAAACATATATATATATACAAAGAGTTTATTTTACTTTCAACACTGATTAATACCTTTGAACTCAGCTCCTTGAGTGGAATATGATATCAAATTTTTTTTTTTTTTGTTATTGCCAAAATTTGGTATGAAATCACAAACTCACAACTATTACAATTTTCTTACTGAACTCATAATTATTAAATATTCTTCTTTTGACCCAATAGCTCGGTTTACACTATTGTAACTATAAATGTTTTTGTTATATATGCGAAGTAAAATATTAATGTTTATTTATTACCTCAATCTTCGAATTTAGATTTTTCTTAGCATGAAATGTGATGTTTAACGTATATCCTTAACAAAGATTTCTCTAAATTCCACACATTTAGTTTTTTATTATATATGTGAAGTAAAACATTAATGTTTATTTATTACCTCAATCTTCGAATTTAGATTTTTCTTAACATTAAATGTGATGTTTAACGCACATCCTTAACAAAGATTTCTCTAAATTCCACACATTTCATTTTTCAAGTGATCTTGTTTCTCAGTCAAAGTTCATCAACTATTATACTCTAAGTCATTTGGGAAACTTCAATTTATAATCTTTAACAATAAATAACTCCAAGTCTGAAAAGAAAATTTCTTAGAATATGATGTAAGACCTCAATAGAGCTTGCTCAATCAACATGACTTAGAGAAAATATTAGTAATGTGAACTTAGGATACATTATAAATATTGCACATGAGATTCATATGTTTTCACTTGATCAGAATGAATAAGAAGCTTTTTAATAAATAACTATTATTTCTTGGTCAAGTTTCTTTCAGACATTATCGACAAAATATTATTATTTTTGTGTGTTTGTTTAAATTATTATTAAAATGTAAAATTATTATTAAGTTTAGTAAAAATGAGCATAAATTTACATAGTATTCTTTAATAATATATTTTTTGGTTTAAAAAGTGTGATATATATGTCACTCTACGAACATTAGTATATTGTTGCGTACATCGATATAATGCAAAACCAAAATGTGATATATGTCACTCTCCATCATGATTGTCACGTCGGTCGGCATGCCACCGGTTGAACCATTCAACCGGTACCGGTCATGAAATCGACATGACAACCGGTATGATCGTTTTACGAATTTCTAAGTAAAATACATAGTTTTAGTGAATTTAAGTATCAGTACATGTAATTTTATTTGAAATATCAATATGAATTGTACGTAAATTATCTTCAAATATGGTTTATATATGATTAATTTCATTTGATATTAATGATTTTTTATATTTCTACATATTTTATTAACCGACATGAAACGACACAAACCGGTTGTACCACTGGTAAAACCATTACACTTGCTAAACCGGTTTGATAACCTTTCTCTCCATATATTATTTATAGATATAATGGAAAAACAAAAGCAAAATAATTATTGGATAAAAGAGAATTAAATATTAAATGAAGAGAGAGGGACAACTCCATAAATAGGTCAAAAACTATTTTTTGGGTAAAAAAATTGTCCACCTTGGCAACTTGAGATCTCTCCAAGTGCTTATGTGGCAAAAATTTAATTTTGAATTGCCATAATATTATGTATAGATAGATAGATAGATAGATTATGGTTGTTTTATATAAACAATCTGCCACATCAGCTGGAGCTCATCTCTCATTGCTTCACACTATTCGCATTCCACGACATTTTCTCACATTTAATCATCTCTGATTTGGGCCGTGCAAAAATAGAGCCCAAATTGGGCATTGTCTATTGTATAGTAGTATTGCCGATGTACCAAATTGTGCTCATGCAAACTTAAAATAAGGTGAAAGCGTAACTGTTGGTAATAAATGCAATTATACCTAAACTATTATCAAACTCCCACAGCCCCTAGCCTTATGAAGATTTGATCCAGTAAAATGTTTCATTTCTCCGTTGCCATTAAGACTCAGTAACAATAGGGTAGCTCACTTGGTAGATAGGAAAGCCCTCTCTTTGTATCCGACTATGAGTCGCTTCTTTGATTTCCAGACCTGGCTGGTTTCCAGGGTGTAACTATCTTCTGTTTCGATCAATATATGATATCTTTTGAGAAAAAAAAATTAAGAACCTACCTCCTCCCTCCCTAGCAACTTATCACAAACGCCCTTAATTTGCAAAATGAATTTCTTAAATTGGTGATTTAGGGGTTGTTTGGAAGTTGTGAATGTTAAATAGATATAATGGGGTGAATATATGTATAATATTATATATGTATTGATGAATTTGATACATTTTAAAATATATTATTTGGTACTATAATGTATATGTCATATAAGCTAAATGTTGAGACATAACAATCTCACCTCAACTATTTCAACAATATCATTTCAAAGTTGAGATATAACAATCATTCATTCCGATTGATAATTTATGTCATATCACATAAATAATTCATGTATTGGGTATGCAAAAAGTCAGAAAATAATATATAAATAATCCTTAATATTATGAAATTCACTACTAAATTAGTGGCACATTTGCACATGGGTGACAAGTTCTAATTCTAGCTAATGTATTTTTTTTTTCTTCCACTTTAAATCGCCATCATATCAATAAAAAGCAAAGTTAATAACAATGAATGCAACATTTTGGTTTGTTCTTTCCATTTTCCTGTATAATTTTCTCTCTAAATCTAACATTGAAACTAAGAGGAAAAAGGAATTGGGTTAAACTTTGTAATAACTAATAAAGCTCTCTTATTTGCTCAAACTTTGAGATTTTTAACATTTCTCTTCCTACTTTAATACACATAGATACAAGGAAGGAAATGTTAAGGTATATGAAGGTTTTTTTCTTTCCGAAAGAATAGGAGACAATGATTAGATGGAAAATAATTAAGCAATTGTAAAATATTTTTTCCATTGACGAGAAAAAAATTTATCTTATCATTGCAAAGATGAAACGAACAAAGCTGAGAGTTGTCGACAACTCCCTCTTTCTCCTTGAGCGGCAGCTGGCAACTGATCCCCCTTCCTCGGCGATCTGTGATTGACCAACCAAGTTCTAATCTTCTTCCCAATCTTTTTAAAAAAATTTCATATTAATTACAACGTTTTAGTTTGTAGATTTCTCCACTTGATGCCGCGTATGTATTTCTTCTTCGTTTTTCATGTAGTTGTTTTATGGTTCTCTATTTTACTTTTTATGTAAATAGGTAGTAGATAATTGAAAGGGTTTATTGCTTGGACTTAGAGCATCTCTACTTGGTTGAGTAGTTAATCGTTTTTCTTGGAGGCCTATGGCATCTGATTCCTTGGATGCTAAAATGGAAAGCAGAGTTGAGTGGGTTGTCACCTTGCCATGTTCCTTTATGTTTATTATGTTCATGAGTGAAATATTACTAGCAAGCTATACAATGATAATCGGGTTAGAAAGTATTATGTAGTAGAGGGTTATAAGTAGAAGGAAATATATGTGGGGTTTTATAAATGTCATGAAGACGAAAGAAAGTGGTGATGGTGGTCTCTGTGTTGTCTGTATCGATGTTCTTTCACTTTTTATATGTTTGCAATGATATTTGTTAGTTTCCTTAGCTTGGATTTTGGTCTAATTGAATCCCTAATTAAGGCTTTGATTCTGACATAATTATTTTCTTACCAACTACTATTTTGATAGATGCATCAATCCAGTTCACAAATGAGGACTCTACAAGATAGAATGAACCGAGTTGTAGGGAAGTCTGCAACTTTCACTATTCAATAAAGTTTTTATTAGCTAAAAAGAGCACCATTCACTTTTTGCAAGTGATATATGTAGTTCTCTACTATATACGGTTTAGTTTGATAAAAATATCGTTTCAATAAATTAGTGACAACTTATAATTCTATTTTTGGTCCGTTCCTCTAGAGCATTTTCAAGGTAAATTAAACGAGTAAGCGAATGATTGACGATGTAGATGCCAATGTGGTACCTAACTCATTCAAAATTGCATGGATAACTAATACAACATGATATTCGTGGGATCTATATCACGATAGTCTCTGTTATCATATACCAATATACGAGAAGGGAGAGAAAGGGAAAAACTCTTCACTTATTTTTTAGTTATTTCAAATTTACTTGCTTATTTTAACTTCTTCATTTGTTGCCCTTAAATGTTTTAACTTCTTTGTCACTTTTATGTACTAAAATATTAATAATCATATCTTAAATGGTGATTCTCATACCAAATTCTAAATCAATAGAAAAAAAAATATACATAGAGCTAATCTAATAAAATTAAAATTTTCATAAATAAATGGAAGAAACAAAAGTGTGAAACGATAGCTAAAGTTAGGTAAGTGATATTAACAATTTCATTATAATACATTATAAAAACAAATCATTATATTTTCATAACATATATGAAAAAAATATTTAATTGAGAATAAAAATTACCCAACATACTGCACCGCCCAACGGGCGGGTAAAAAACTAGTTGATTTTATGTCGGTTCATGTCCGTTTATAATAAAAAATGTAGAAATATGAAAAATCATTAGCATCGAATGAATATAATCATATATATAAATCTGAATCATATTTGAAAACAATTTGCTTACAATTCATATCCATATGTAAATAAAATATAACGTTCCAAATAAAATAAAAATACTCATATTTAAATACAATATTTAATGTCACTAGCTAAAAGTTTATACTTGAATCCAACAAATAACATTAAATTTAATTTTTAATTTATAAAATCAATAATAAATTAATTTTTTAAATAAAATTCACTAAAATGACATCATTTAGGTTAGATGTCGTAAATCGATCACTCTGCTAGCTGTGTTCACCCCGGTTTCATGACCAGCACAAGTTGAGCCAGGTTCAACCAACCGACATTCCACCAGCATGGCAATCATGCTCAAGATAGACAAATATATTTAAAGTAGAATGAAAAATATTTTTCCGCAATTCAAATTTTCTTGCCCGTGAATTATTTTAGGATGTAATTTTCGTAATTACGTCCAATTTATTTTTATATATTAAAAATGTAATTATTTTAATTTAAATTCACGTCACTCAAATGAGAAAGAGCACTATACACTGTATTTAATGCATATTTGATAGTGATGTTTTCTCATTTGTATTTTATATGAAGTTATTTGTATCTTATAGAAAGAGATCAATTCTGAAAAAAAAAAACTCAAGTAACAAATTGGGGGGCAAGTGCTATAGTAGTCAATCTAGCTATGGTGCTCATAGCCTTTTTTGTGAGTACATGCTCACACAATGAGGATGAAGGCCACGTAGACAGAAATAAGATCCAAGGGTTGGGCTCAAGGAATAGCTCATTTAAGTGGATTTTGGTGGCTTCTCGACTGAGAGCCAATCCAGCTGAGAGAACTAGTATCCAAAATTTAAAAACTAGTATCTTAAATGCAATAACTAGTATTTAATGTCACCCACCAACTATTCTCACATGGGAGAGAGAAAACATCCCGGACTAATATTCATATTGCACTTCTAGTATCCGCCTGAGTTGAAGTAGTATCCATGTTTTGTTGAACACTTGGTATGATTTTGTTTTAATGAACTAAATTCAATAGAGCACAAAATTGTATCCATAGAGCACAATATAGCATCCAGATTCACATAACTATATTCAACCAATCAATTACCAACTAATATCCACAATCAAACCAATTAGTATTCAAGGTTTGCTAGCTGATATAAATCAGTAAACTTAGTAGCATTTTGATATCGATCAGTATACATGAACTAGTAACCACACTATGATAAAGCAGTATTTTAGTATACATGAATGAGAGCACAGACTAGTATCCAGAGAGCTCCACATTCACGAACTAATATTCAGACAAACATACGAGTATACATATATCACATAATTAATATAAAGCCAACAAATTACGAACTAATATCCACATTCAAAACAACTAGTTTTCAATGTTAGCTAAATTATATCCAACATGAAAACAATACGTATTTTACATTCACGAACTAATATCTAGATAACACAAAAGAGTATCCATATTGCACAGAACTAGTATTCAGAAAAAAAAAATCCATTTATGAACCGGTATCCATGGCATTAAATAGCAACATGTCTTGTTTTCTGACTCATTCTCTTTCGTAAAACACAAAATTAAAATGATATTTAGGAACTTTTTGTTCCTAAAGCTAGTCACTCATGTCTCGTTAGATTCACTTGTAAACTTATATACATTAATAAAAATAAGATAATGACATATTTGTAACTTTACAAAAACAATGAATTTTTTATTTTATCAAGAAGTTGTGATAATGAGTGCAGTCTAAATAGGAGAAACAAATGGACAATGTAACATCATATAAAAAATATCTAATAAGGCGCTAGTATGCATGTATATTAATTTATTTTAAAAAATCATAATTAAAAGCCCCACAAGGCACAAAGTAGCTAACTTTAAAAACTTAAATAATGCAAAAATCACACAATCTAATGTAAGAAAGTATATAGAACTGGATATGTGTCTCCACTTTTCATTACTCAAATGTTACAAACCACAAAAAGGATGAATGAGAAATTAATTGTCCACTTACGAAATAATAAAATGAAAGAAAGAAAGAGAAATTTCCAGTCAGTACTATAAATAAAGATCCAACATCAAATGCTTAACAATTGTTTTTTTCTTTTTTTTTTTTGGTCTTCCTCTTTCCGCTTTTTTTTTTCTTTTCCAATACTTTCTCCTCTTGGTTTGTCCTACCATTAAAAAAACATACATTTGCACAACAAAAACAACTGAGAGTAAAAAGACTTCAATTGAATGCCTAACATTAATTTTTTTCTTTCTTTTGCACTCTATTCAGTAAAGTCTCTCATTTTCCTCTTCTAACTTCCCCCTCCAATGTTTGTCGAGCTTTGTTTGTTGGTTACAACCAGTTGTGAGTTCCGTTTACAAATTGTACCTGCGAAGGCCGGCCGGTGCCATGTCTCGAGAATCGCTGCTTGATGAAGTGGTCTCATGTTCACTGCTTGAGAATTCCTGGCTTGCCAATGCCACTTGTCGGAATCTTTCCATGTCAGCGTTGTAAGCACTGATGTCGTACTCGCCGCCACTACCCCCGGCTGCGCCAAAGATAGAACTTTGGCCGGGCTTGATCCCGTCGTTCAAGTCGTCCAAAGATGCGTCTCCTTCCAATGTGTGCACTATCTGTTTGGTTTCATTTTGATAGTGTAATTACGTAAATACAAAACATGCACATCAAATGGTTCAGAATATGGTCACCTTGTTTGACAAAAAGAAATTATCAAAAGTTGTTACCTGGCTCATCTTAGGACGCTTTTTGGCAGAGTGGCGAATGCTGGCAGCGGCACATGCGATCATTCTTAGCATCTTTCCAGTGTTGAAGTTGCCCTCCATTTTAAGGTCAACCAACTCATTTAAGTTGCCTTCATCCAACGCTCGGGTCATGAGAGGGCGTGCCTATGCCAATCAAATGAAATAGTTGAGGAAAAGGGAAAGAAGACATTAACAAATTTACATTTAGAAGCAATCTAGTCAGTAGTTAAGTTCAGTGAACAAACCCAATCCACCAAGCAATCTTCCATGACATTGGTTGGATCCACGGGCCTCTTCCCTGTGATGAGTTCTAAGAGCATGACCCCAAACGAGAACACATCAGATTTCTCTGTCAGCTTCCCACTTGATGCATACTCTGGAGCCAGATACCCAAACGTGCCCATCACTCGTGTGGATATATGAGTATGATTGTCCGTAGAGAGCTTGGCCAACCCAAAATCAGCCACCTGAAACATATAGGAAGGAGGAGCCAATATTAGTTACTTACCCTTAGTTCAAGCTTAAAGGTTGGCAAGGAATCATAAGTCAAACTATATATACCTTAGCTTCAAAGTTCAAGTCCAAGAGTATGTTGGAAGATTTGATGTCCCGATGAATGATCTTCGGGTGACCTAGTAAAAAGGGTAAGTAAGTGATTTACACGTTAAAATTTATTAGTAGGGTAGAACTTACAAGAGAACTTTTTGTAACTTACAATCTTCGTGGAGATAGGCGAGTCCCTTGGCGGAGCCTAATGCTATCTTGAGCCTAGTAGGAAAATCCATAACTGGACGGCCCCTCCCTACATCCCAAATATATGATCAATCAACTTCAATTGTATCTCTCTTATAAAAAAAAACTTCAATTATATCTCTAAGCTATCCAAAATATTAGGATGATATTTTATATCTTATTTCATTTTTAATACATCAAGTATGAGGGTTTTAAATACTTCTTCCAATGAAATGTAATTAATTCTTCATTCATTCGGAAAGTAAAAAGAATTGGGTAAAATTATATATTCCATATATCATTCTTAATTTTATCATATTGGTTTATATTTCAAATCTTTCTTAATGCCTTAAAAATGAATGTATAACAATGAAATCTTCCATAGATAATTCCTATTAAACCATATAATTTCCATTTCATGTAATGACAGACTTTCATGATGCACCACATCCAACATACACCTATCAATTATACGACGGCCTAATGCATTCATGATGCATTCAATAATAATTTATAGCTTTAATATGTCGTAATTCTAGTGGGCGTATGGCCATAACATTCTTATGAGATATAAGAATATTAGATGCACCTTGTGATGATATTGTTCATAATTACTACGGTATGCATCCAAAAAACCTAAATTATGATAAGACTATCCAAATTCAATAAATTAATGACCCTCGTCATATTTCATCCCAACTACCAAAACATGCTATTAATCTAGCCCAAATTTATCCATTGGAAGAAGAAGAAAAAACCAAACCAGAGAAAGATAGGGAAATTAATTACCATGGAGATGATTTTCAAGAGTGTCATTAGGAAGGAACTCATAAACCAACAACCTCTGTTGATTAGTAATCGAATACCCAACGAGCGACACAAGATGTCGATGATGAACCCGACTGATAATCTCAACCTCTGCCATGAATTCCCTCTCACCTTGCCCACTACCAGATTTCAAGCTCTTTACCGCCACTTCTTTTCCATTAGGCAAAACCCCTTTATGAACATACCCGAACCCACCTTGCCCCAACAGATTTGACTGTGCAAACCCGCCCGTTGCAGCCTGCAACTCCTCAAATGTAAAAGTGCTTTGATTAAAACCAACCGAGATCGTTGGCGGCGGGGGCGGCGGCTGGAGGTTGGAGTAATTGGCGCTAGTCATGTCCCCACTGGACATCATCGGAGGAGGCCCACCTTGCCACCCGCTCCCAGGCTGTCCGCCGCTGTAATTCATCCCCATCGGTGGTTGCGATTGTTGCCATTTTTGAGGAGGTGGAGGGTGTTGGCCGCTATTCATATAGTACTGCTCTGGTGGGGGACCCATTGGGTACTCGCCGTAATAATGGTGTATGTGTTCTTGCTTATTCTTCTTCTTCTTCTTCCGACAACAACAAATGCAACAAATGATTATCAATAAGATGAAGAACAACCCAACCCCGGCAGATATTCCGGCAATTAGCTTAATTTGGTCTTGGGTTAACCCTTTGGTTGCGCTTTTCCACTGCTCCACTCCCGGTGGCGCTATTGCCTTGTTCTCGTGCGATGGCTGACCTGCTCCTGGTGGTGCTACAATCTCGTGAACATTTGTCTCGCCATTTCTATTGTTGTTGTTTTGGTTGTTGTTGTTGTTTTGAATGTTGCCTCCGCCGCCGCCTTCTTCACGACGTTGAGGCGGTGCTGGTGGGGAACCAAAGTTTGGATTTTCATTTTGTGAGTTGGAGTTCTTCGGTTGCGGTGGAGAGTTATTTGATGGAGGTGATTTGTTGTTGTTGTTGTTGTTTGTTGAACCATTATCTGATTGGTTCGGGGGTGAGTTTGTGGTCGACGGAGTTGCTGAAGGGGATCCATCATCATTCGAGCTTGACATTTCTTTTTAATTTTTTTCCCTCTTGTGAAAAGAAGATATTTTTTTTATCTTTCTGCCTCGTGAATCTTCGACAAAAGAATTTTTGGCATTTGAAGTAACAAAGCCGAAAAAATATTCACCCCTCCCCTGTAATTGCCACTCTCTCGATCCCAAGCCCCTGTTACAAACACAAGAAATTCAGAAAATTAAGGGGAAAAACATATTCATTCCATTATCTTTACAAGTATAAGATCAATTCTTGTTTCTCCTTCAATAACTCAATGGTATATATGTTATTCATTTCATTTTTTTCCTCTAATTTTTTTCTCCCATTTTCGTTTTTTGTTGGCAAATTCCCAAGTTTCATTCAAGTTTTCACATCCATATTCAAGAGAAGAAAAAACCAATTGATTACAATCAAGCTTTTGTACCCTATACAACACCTCGAACACGTTGATTCCTCCACTTCTTAACTCGTGGATTCCATTTTTCTTATGTAAAAATGAATCTCCTTGACCTTCTTCAATTTGTGAATTTTTCAATGTTCCACCCATCGAAATATTTTCCTTGATAATTTGAGTTATTAAGAAAGCATGTAGAATAAAAATCATACATCTTTCACAAGATTAAATCAACATTTTCATGTAAATTACCTGGAGAGGGGAGCAGAAAAAGGTTGCGATGAAAATCCTTCTGAAAGGATCGAAAAAGAGTGGGAAGAAAAGAAAAGGGGGCAAGGTGGTGTTAGCAAAAGAACATAGAGAGACAGTGATAGGAAGAAAGGGAAGCCCTTCCGGTAGCTCCGATGCTTTGTTTTTCCTACAAAGTTGGGGCTTCCCCTCCCCTCTCAATCTCTAAGCTCTATTAGTTGCTTTGTTTAGAGATCTATCCAAAAAAACACAAAACAAAGCAAACCTCCTTCTTTCTTACTTTTTTGCTTAGGTCTGTCTTGTTTGGTCTTTCTCGTTGTTTACTATTCATGGCTATATGGTTCTTGTTTCTTTTTTGTAGGTTGTCCTGTTTTTTCTGTCATTTCTTCCCTCTAACCTCGCTTGCCGAATCTCCATAACCATTAACAAATTCTCATTTTCAAAAAAATTAAATAACGTGGGGGATAAGGACTTGATTTTTTTATTAAAAAAAATTAAGTCCTTATCCCCACGTTAAATTAATTGTGAAAAGTGCAAAATAAAATATATATACATTTTGGAATACTTATTTGACTATTGCTCTTATCTTCTTCAAGTCGTTGGAAGTATTGTGTGAAATCAAATGACTTCTTTTGTGTGTGCAATTGTCTATATATGATTGTTCATTTTGGAATATCTACAAAAACAAAAACAAAAATGTTCTTTTGCCTCCATCAAGGATGTGTTTTTACTCTTCAATAACTATAGCACAAATTTGATAAAGAATACAAAGAATTGTGTTTCAATTCCGACCAAGTGGATATACTATCAAATAAAACAATATCATAAACGAAATTTATATGAACCTCATTTCATCCCAATCAGCCAATTGACTTATTTATTTACAAGGAATGGAATCAAAATCCAAGTACCAAAACCTTAGAAATTGAAAAGTTAAACCAAATCAAACTATGCACCCATCACATTCAACCCTGGATTCAATCAACTTATGTCCAAAATGGCTCATACTCCATACTATCGAGTCAACAGACTAATCCTCTTACCAAGCACAAACCATATCTCCAGATCCAGCAACCTTTACATCCACCAGGCTGTTCACATACGGCAGAAACTTCTCAAACCCATCTTCCCTCGCATTCCCAATCCATTCCCCCTTCTCAGCTTCCACATCATAAGCCACAACCTTGTTCCCAAAAACTGCAATCACTACCTTGTCGCCAACGAGAGCCAAAGCTCTGCCACAGAACTCCCCTGCACCATAATTCACATTGATCACACGCTTCAGCTTCATGTCCATATCTCCATACACTTCAATCACCGGCGACCAGATCGCCTGCAGGGCCCCATCTCCTTCTTCTTCAACGTCCACCTCCCCGCCGCGAATACTCGGCAAAAGGTAGCACAGCTCTCCGTTCATAACCCCCAACGAACCCTGAGGGCCATGGCCGAGTGGCAGATTGATTACGCCACAGTCTTCGTTCTTCACATCAAAGGTGAGAACTTTACCACCTCCAGTCTCCCAATGCACAAACCCATTCAAGTACAACCCGTCTCCGACGAACTCAGGGGTCCCCAAATCGCCATCGCAGTACATTGCATCGCACACCCTCCATTCACCGGACCTCGAGGAGTAGACCTCGAACGAGACCACCACGAGACGATCCTCATCGTCATCATCAATTGTTGAGGAATTGGCGGCCACAACAGCACAAACGAGCTGGTAGTTTGCAGAGTAGCTGGATGGGGAAGGCTCGAAGGTGAGCCCCAGAGCTGTCTCGGGTCCGTGGTACATATTCGGCTCCGGAAGCTTGGTCCATTGCTTGGTGGCTGGGTTGCAGATGTAGTAGGATCCTAGATGGCTTCTGCAGCAGAGCAAGCCGCCATTGGTGGCTCGAACCTCGACTCTTTCGGGCAGGAAGCTGAGGGAGGGAATTGGAACCCCAGAGGAGCGCCAATCGAGGGCGGTGAAGGATGGGTTTTCTCCGGGGAACTGGGAGAAGAGGCCGGAGATTTTGGTGAAGCGAAGCGATTGCTCGTGGGCGAAGAATGGCGCGGATATCCAGCTGTTCCAGTCTTTGGACACGGCTCTGAATCTGCAGACTGACTTGGCAGGCAGATATGTGAGGACAAGGAGTTTGATTACGTCCTTGATTCGTTGTTCCCTTGGTGGGATGTTCACTGCCCATCTCTTCCTTGGAAATTCAGGGGTGAGCGTCAGAGTCTGCAAAGCAGGGGACGGGAAATTCAGATTTTGAAACTAAGGGAATTGATTAACAGAGTTTAGAAGAGGATCTGGGAAGAACTTACAACAGAGTTGGTGTAGCTCAATTCGTCTTCGTCGTCATCAGACAGCAATTCCTCATGATTTCCGTCGTTTGCCGCAAGAGTTTCTTCGAAATCAACAAGGACGAAGCCACCATCCAAATCCTCCATCACGATCCTTTCAGTCTCGGAGGTTTCCATGTTCCCTCGGTTTCTTTTCTCCTGGGGAGTCAGTCAGTGTGATCGATATGAAAAAGGGTGCTTTGGGAGTGAAGGTATGGCAGAATAGTACAGGGGAAAGAAAGAGAGATGGGAATTAGATTTACTTTTCCCCTCAACTATTCAACAAGAATCAATCTCACAGTTCAGGAAACCGGATCGTTCTTTCCATTTACAGTCAACCAGAAATAAAGTGAACCGCAACAAGAATTAAAGACCATTAAAAGACGACGGAAATTTGTGATCAGTCATCACAGAAATTTCCTCCAGAGGGATAGAAAATAACCCCGCCCCCTACCCTACCCTGTTTCGTTCAACTTACGCAGAGAACTAGACCAGTACGCCAAGTCAACAACAAAACCCTGAGGGAAAGAAAAGAAAAAAAAAACCCAGAAACCCAAGAAGCTAAAAGATAAGACTTGGAATTCAAGAAAAGCTATAACCGGAGAAAATTACTAACTCAACTTTCCCGGAGTCCAATCAGTAAGAAAGGAACAGGAAAAAGAGGGAAAAGCGATGGAATCATAGAAAGCAACTAACGAATATTCACTTTCACATCTAGAATCGACAGATAGAAACGATAACCACCCAGAAAACAGAGGACCCCTAAAAGTGAAGCCCACAAAACCCTTGAGAACAACAGAATTTTCTTTCTCCCGGTAAGGTAAACGTAATTTTCGCAATCAAACAACTACCAGGAGAATCAAAAAGGTACATTATGGATAGAACAACAAAGAGATTAAACGAAGAGGGGAGGGGGGAATGGAGAGAAACGCACAAGCATCGAAGCGAGAGAGAGAGAGAGAGAGAGAGAGCAATTGAATTCCGGGAAAAACAGAGAGCAGACGAGAAAGAGAATTTTTTTTTTCTCGGAAAAGCTTCTTACAGAAACTCGATCGCCGCCGGAGTAGGGGGCAAAGTTGCTGATCGGCGGCGGAAGAATCTTAGAGCAGTTCCGGAGCGAGGGAGTTGAGCGCGAGTTTACTAGTCTTTTCTCTGTTTCGAACCCAAAGCCAACAGATTTCTTGCTTTATTTTTCTTTACTGAACGAAGTGGCCTGCCTGCCTACAGAGTTTGCTTATATTGGCACGAAGGGGCGTAGAATGGAGGAAGACTTCCGTCGGGTGACGTGGCGAGATCTTATTGGCGCCCCACCGTTTCAAGTCTAAGGTTGCGTGAAGGTCAAGTTTACCGCAGGTGGAACTCACATCGGCGAGACTCGCGTGACGTACGTCACTGACTTAATCTCCTTCTACTTCCGCCGCGGGCTTCTCGGCCGTTTCGCGGAATTGCTATTGCTATTGCCAAATTAATTTGAAGTTCTCCACCACGTTGCTTGAATCGAAAGGAACGCCAGAGAGGATTTCCGGTTGTCCCCACCTCCAAACCGTTACCCAAAATGGTGTGTAATTGTATGCTTACTGCCTAGTAGTGCTCTTTGACATCTCGTCTTTCAGCTTGACGATGATGCCTTTCACCACCGGTGCACTACTGTTTGGGTTTCTTTCATCTGAACCTTTTGTGAGAAAATCACATTGGGGAATTTCTGGCCGCAAATTTGAGTTCAGCTACAGTCACCCTGATGAAATTCGAAGAACAATCCAAGGATTTGAAAACAGCCTCGAACATGGGAGCTCGACGAGTTGAGCTGCGCGACCAGCCTTCCTTACCGGAAGCTGATTGGAAAACGGGTTTTGGTTTGTTCGAGGGCGAGTTGCCTCGGCCATGGTGGGTAATTTTTCCACCTGACCGGAAAGGCTGTAGAGGGAAAACACAAAACAGAGGGATAATTGGGGGGAAGGAGGGAGAAGCGTGAAATGAAGCAAATGCGAAACGTTCCGGATCCTACACCAAAATCGAAACGAGATAAATTCACATCCAGAAAAACTGGCTGTAAGATTCTGACCCAGCAACAACCCTAACAAAAACAGGAAAAGTACCCCAAAACACATTTACACATCAGCAACCACAGTTAACCATTCTAAATTCTGCACTCTTTTGAGAGGACAGTCAGGGAACTTCCATCTAGAGAGCTTTATTCCTAGTTCTCAAGCTTAAGACTCAGAGTTCCACTCACAAAGTCAGAGCCGAGAGAGAGGAGAGGAGATCTTAGAAAGTCTGACTCACATCTCGACGAGGCTATTGACATAGGGAACCATCTTGGAGCTGAAATCAACATCAGCTGCTACCGTCGAGAATCTCCTGGTCCTCATGTTATAGCAAACAAGCGCCTTGGCTGCTTTAATCACCACGGTATCCCCGCCCACAAACATCGCGCTAGCTTGATCCAGCCGATTCCCTTCGAAGAGGAAAGACTCGATCACCGCCTCGTGGTTCATATTCCAAGCCGAGGCTCTACTATTCATCTGCATGGTGTTGGTGAAGGTGTTGGACAGTTGAAAAACTTTCAGCCGGGGACCAGTGATGGAAGCAACAGCGAGCTTCCCGTTCGTAAACCCGAGAGCACAGATCTCACCAGAGGATGAGTCACTGTACCCGCATGAGGACTGGATAGTCGACCGCTCGCTCGTGAGATTGAACGCCAGGATCCCTCTGGTTTTCGACCGCCAATAGACACTCCCACCAGCATACACACCTGGACTTGACATGAGCTTACTGTCCCCGAAGCAGATCTCATTAGAGATTCTCCAACCTTTTGTGGCCGAAGAGTATATCTCGAACTCGCAGCCATCGAGGTCAGAAGGGAATGCACAGATCAGCTTGTAGTCGGCAACAAAGTTGAGCAGCGAGGGCTCAAAGGCGATCACGATTGAAGGGTCAGACCCGTGATCAGCATTGGGCTTAGGGAGCTTGGTCCACTGCTTGGTGACAGGGTTGCAGACGTAGTATGGTTTCTGGCCGCTTCGGCCCTGGCAGCAGACTAGGCCATTGGAGGAGCATCGGACATGGACCGGTTCAGGCAGGAAGCTGAAGGACGGGTCAGCGACGCCATACGCCATTGGGTCCAAGGGTATGAATGTGGGTTCGCCCGAGGTGGAGCGACAGAAGAATCCGGACAAGTCGTGGAATGAGTTGGACTGGCTGTGGGCGAAGAAAGGGGTGGAGATCTGCAGCTTCCACTCACGGCAGACGGTTGTGCACCGCCGGAGGGATTTGGCGGGAAGGAATGGAAGGGCTACTTCTCTTATGATGTCCTTGAGATCCATGTAGATCTTGTTGTTCTTGTTGGCAATGAACTTGCCCTGCTTCTTTCCTCGATCCATTGCAGAATTCGGATCAAAGTTACTGCATCAAATAGACAAAATTAAGGGAATGAATCTACCAACTCACTCATACTACTGATCCATAAAGAAAGAAAATCGATTGTAAGAAAATTAGATTCAATAAGAAGCATCCTGAATGCGGTTTCTGAGATTGGTATTCGATAAAACAAACACAAGAGTAGAGCAATCCATCAACAGTCTGCAATGTCAGCTACTTTTCATCAATTATAAGGAAACGAACATCAATGAATGGATTCAGAAACTGCAAACACTGAAAAACCCTAAAACAAATTGCAATGAATTGCTATGCTAACACTAATTCCCAGCAAGGGTTCTCTTTTGACTTATTAATTTCTACCTCCCAGAAAACTTCCCGAGCAACCAAACAGTCTGAAGGCGCGAGAAAGAACCAAGGAAGCAAATTGTACCGAAAGGTGAAATCCAATCCATAGTAAACTAGAGAAAGAGAATCTACGAATTCCGACGACGATAGTAATGCAGAGAGTGTGAGAGAGAGATGAAACCTGTAGAGAGATTATTCAAACGGAAGCTGTACTGATTCAGTGATCAAGACCTCCAAAGAGAGTGGGGCAGGCGGGCGGCCAACAGAGAGCAGATCGCCGACGGGGGAGTCTCCCTGGGCGGAGAGCCGGAAGCCCTAAACACGAATTGGAGGAGACGATCGAGACAGTAGAGCCGTCAAGCGAAAACGACTGAAGAATCGAGCGGAGCGCCTGGCTGATCTAACGGGGCTCCTGGCGGCGGCGGTGGACGTCAGACGTCAGAGGAGGATGGAAGAACTAAACAGTGAACAGAAGATTTGTGGGGTTCGGGGAAAATCATTATTTATTTTCGTTGTAAAACCTAATTAAAACGGGGATTGGAATCAATCTAGATTAGGTACTGAAGATTAGTTTAGTTTGGGCTAGACTTGGGCTCGCTATTTGGTTCGAATTTTTTTGTTTTATTTGAAATCGGACCGTATAACTCGGATCGAGATTGGCCGGGACCGGATAGTAAACAATTCAATCCAATTCAATCTTTGTACTTAAATTTGAGAAAAACACCGTTCAGAACCGGAACGAAAACTGGATAAAGACGGGATAAGAGAGTTCAACTAGGAATGGCAATGGGGCAGGTCCGGGGCGGGTATCTCGATACCCATACCCGCCCCATGGCAGGTCGGGTAATTTATTACTGGGCGCGGGTCGGGGCAGGTCAACCCAATGGGTACGTAATTTATGTCAAAAACATTAGAAATATTAGTTATTTTCATTAAAAAAGCAAGAAAGAAACCATAATATGATAGAAACTAGTTAAATTATTGAAGAAATTGAGGTTTTCTGTTAATTATAACTTTATTATAGCTAAAATATAATGTAATAAGAGGAGAATACTAAGTAATTTGACTAAGATTATATGTAATTTAGGCAAGAACGGGTCGAGAATGGGGCGGGTCAGGGCAGGTCGGGTCGATAAGAGATATCCATGCCCGCCCCGCCTACGAGGCGGGTCTGACTCGCCCCAAAACAGACCAAACAGGTCGGGTAAATCGGGTCAGGTCGAAATTGCCATCCCTAAGTTCAACACCCAAAACTTAAGGGTAATTTGCATAAACGGTCACAAACCTTTGCACTTAGTAAAAAACTTAACCAACTCCTCACCCTTTCAGGCCTTAGGCCACTCAAATCCCCACAAGCTCAATATAAAATCAATATCGAATTGGGACCGGACCGGATCAAGACCAGACTGTATCCAATCCAATCTTTGGTCCTTATATTTTCAAAAAGACCGGACTGGACCGGATCAATTTGAACCAATTTAACCGGACCAGACCATATAGCCACCCCTAGACTGGGCTGTAGGGTGTAGCTATGTATATAAGTTTTGGCTCTTGAACTTTTACAGATTTTCTATTGAACTCCCTGAAGTTTTTATTTTTTATTTTTCTATAGCATCCTCGAATAGGGATGACAATTTCGACCTAAACCGTTTTACTCGACCTGTTTGACCTGTTTTGGGGCGGGCATGGGTACTCTCATCGACCCGACTTGCCCTGACTCGCCCCATTCTCGACCTGTTCTTGCCTAAATTACATGTAATCTTAGTCAAATTACTTGGGATTTTCCTTTTATTTCACCATATTTTAGCTATAATAAATTTGTAAATTAGTGAAAATATCAATTTCTCTAATAATTTAACTACATTTATCATAATATGGTTTATTTTATTCATCTTATAATGAAATTAACAAATATTTCTAATGTTTTCCATATAAATATGGGGCGGATATGAGTATCGTGATACTCGCCCCGAACCTGCCTCATTGTCATTCCTATCCTCGAACGTGAAACTCAAATTCAAAGGCCAACACACTTTGCCTAACACTGTCAGTAATTATCAAGTATTGAAATACCGTACCGTTTCGGTGGTTAAAAAAAAAAAACCTCATACAGGAGGCTAAATCGATTTTAGTAGTATAAAGCGGTTGAACCAGCGACGAATCTAGTAGGGCCGTCCCCAGGTCATGGGCCAGCCCTCCTCCGGATTTCGAGTTAGTATAACCCTTGTAAATGTTCGAGTTTAGGTATTCGTTTCAGGTCGGGTTACAGCCTAGTGCTCTCCGTCACTTTTCAAATGTGGCGTAGTGCTCTACTCTATCCTGGATCCGCTGGTGGGTTGAACTATGATTAAACCACAATTTTAGAATAAAATACCTTATCGCTGATTTTTCCGATACAACCTCCAATACGATATTTCAATTCTTGGTAATTATCGAGATTTTTTTATGACTTTTCTTATACAACCTCCAATACCATATTTCAATTATCGGTAATTATCGAGATTTTTTTATGGAGCTGTTCGATATCCCCTTCGAGGCGGATGCAGTAAGTTCCTGAATTGAACACAGAAAGGGTAGCAAGAAAATGGACCAGTTGCAACCAAGAAAGATTCCATTTTTCATTTTTGGGTATACAAAAGGGTTTTTCATAAATTAAAGGCCACCACACATTCAAGATAAGAACACATTTACTTCCCTCAGCTCTATTCACCCAAAGCACTGATCGCCGGGAACCGGAACAGGACCCGGAATGTAGCCTGTACCCAGAAACTGCAGCCCGAAAACCACCAAGATCGCGACCAACGACAGGTAAGACAGCCCTTCCACGGCTCCAAGCAACCCGAACGGGCCTTGGGGAAGACCCGACCCGGTTTTGGACTTGGTATAGACCGACCACCCAATGATTCCCACCACCGCCAAGTAACTAATTCCCTCAATCGCCCCGATGGAGCCGCCCGGCCCCGGCGGGAGCCCGCAGCCGGTGGTCTTGAGGGTGTACAGCGACCAAGCGATCACTGGGTTCGCGATCAATCCCCCTGCTATTGCAGCTTTCTCTACCGCGCCTACTCCGCCGCTCTCCTCCGCTTTCGCCACCACGCTGAGACGCCGTCTGTGCTGGTTTGACACCCTGGCGGCAGCGGCATTAGAGACGCGGAACCTGGAATGGAAGAAGGTCGATATTGTGGCTGCCGCCGGTGGTGAAGATAATGAGAACATTTTGCTTTTGTTTTTGGTTCCCACGGTGGAGTTGGGATTTGATAAGTGAAAGGGTGAAGTCTATGCAGCAGCGCCTCTAAAGTTCAAACCAATTCAGTTCACTCATAGTGGAAATGGGCTGGAGAGCGTTGCGGGTTGGGCCCAATATAAACAGTAGCGCACTTGCTGCATAAAATGCTTAGGGCAACAGGGGCAAATGAAGGGTAATGAATTCTGCTAACCATTCTACAAGCACTATCAAAGACTTGAAACAGAGCAGCGATCCATTCTCTCTGGGGATTCACATAGGAACAAATCTAATATGGTAAAATAACAAAAATAATCAAAATTTCGTAGTAAAGTGATTGATCTACTAATCGAGCAACAGTAACATATATCGCGTTTGATATCGAAAATATCTCTATATCCATAAGCTTCCTGTAGAATGAAAACCTAAGTACGTACATGATCTTTTCATCCGCTGTAAACAGGAGGAAGAACTGCTAGTGTGATGCTTCTTCACCAACTCCGACAAACTTCTCCTTCTTCAGTTCGTTGAAGAACTCGAGCGTTGGTAGAGAAATAGAAGGGCAGGAAGCTTCAGTTCCTCTGAGAAAGAACTGTCGTTTCTTTTCTGTTCATCGGTGGATTCCTTGGTAACTCATTGCAGCACCTCCACCTTTCCCCATCAGCTTCAGACTCTTGCTTATTTCCCGTGCATTCTGTAGAGAATAATCGTTTCATGTTAAATGCATTGTCTACAGAAACGTGTGAAGCTTTGTTGCCAAGGTCAAGGGCAAAGCACAGGCAAAATCAATGACGAAACATTCGAGACTCAATAAAGGTAAAGCACACATCACTAGAAAGTAGCGATATACACAATACCTTAACCAGTGAATAGGCAGTATCATTCATCAGGAAAATAAGTTGAATGGGGAGCATTAAATATCAAGGCAGGAAAATATAGGGCAAAATATGAATCCAACACAGTTTTTAGTGAGGGTCTGAAGAATCATTTCAACTTAACAACGTTTTATGAGGCAAAGAGCTCCTCAAACTTGATGCTCTTTGCTTCTGATACGGGCCAAACTAGAGGGTGGTGGTACATTAACAGAACATCTAAAATGGTCAAATTTGAATCTAGAGAGCTCAATTCACGATGAAAGCATTTCAGTGAAAAAGAAATTTAGACCTAAGTGAGCAAACACCAACATGTTTCAATAATCAATACAAAATATACAACCAGAAGGAAGAAAAGAAAATGAAGTTGACGGCTCTTTGATAGGAAAAGAAACAGGTATGAGTTCAGTTTAGTCGGGAAACACCATGGTAATGGTAAAAAAAGTTGACAGATTTGTCTTGGGTACCATAACATACAAAGGGTGCAAGCTTTCATGGCACACAAATGAGGAACGCAGTAGTTATTCGAGAAATGAACTACATTGGTGAAGGACAAACTGTGAATCCATGAGTGGCAAAAGATGAGTATGCCCTTCATTGCAAACAAACCAGCTAACATCACTGCTCTTTTCTTTTTTGGCAATTCAATCCAACACCATATGGAGTAAACCCCAAGAGAACGAACAGTTAAGAGTATTGCTATGGGCTTATATAAACCATGAACTCTGACGTGCCATCTAACCGATTCCACAAGTTGGGTTTCAAGTTATCCACAGTGGGTACCATTTATGAAGCAGTTCTTATCAAGGGACAAACCAGCTCTCACATCTATCCTAGCACAAATTCACCTTCAATCAAGCAACCAGCTCTCACTTGCTTGCCTACACTTAATGCAGCGCCTAAAACATGCAGGACATGGCAAAAACCCATCTGAACTCAGTGAATGAACCATTGTTTTGACATAGAACAGAGAGTTACCATACAGCGAGTGTAGGTTACTGGAAAAATGCTACACTGAAAAGCGAGACAGCCTTCAGCTAAATTCTACATCAGATACTGCCATAGAATCATATGTGTAAGACTATGATCCAAACGGCACCGTCAATCAAACCACAAATCCTACCCATTGAACAACCATATCATATTATTCTCACAATAATCATTCTTGATCTTGCCCTATTCAATTTATAGATCTTCTCAAAAGAATACTACACCCACAAACAGCAATTCCACCAATCTAAAGAACTAGTTGATAGTTTAATTGAAATGGACATTTCCGAAACAGAAATCAGAAAGCAAATTCGAGCAGGAGTGGGAGGGGTTAATGGCGTCTCACTCACCGTGGATTGAGCAGGAGGCGGATCAAGATCAATCGATCTCACAGACATCTTAGCAATCTCGGTAATGGCAGCGTCTCTGACTCCAGGGACGTCGCTGGTCAAGTCCTCGTAGGCAGCTTCGAAAGCCTCCTGCCAGAACCTCGGTAATCTGATCCTACGGCTGTTAGTGTAGACATCCCACATATGCGTCACCACCTTCTCCCTCTCCTCCATTTCCTACAAAAAATTACCCCGCGCCACCTAATCAGCCGAGATCCGACCTACAAACCGAAAGGACAGAGAACAGAGGATGGAGAGAATTTTTACAAGGACGTCGAGATCGTCGTGGATAGGCGTGTCGATGTCGTCGGAGAGACGGTTGAGGTTGCCGGCGGACCAGCGGAGGGTGACTGTTCCGGTGAACATGGACCACAATGCCAAGAGAAGAATGGCAGCTAAGGCCCAGAACTTGTACCTGCCTTTCCCGAAGAGAGAGGAATCGGAGGTGTCCTTCTTCAACAAGCTGCCCGTCGCCGTCGATGTTGGAAGAGAATCGTCATCCTTCATCTCGATTCTGCTCCGATCCGGATGCTAGAAATTTTTCTCTGGCTTCCAACCGAATCGATCGCAAATGGAAAGTGTCAGTATCGGAGTTTGTCAGATCGATAAGCTATCTATCTCCCTCTTGCTCCTTTGTTCTTCGTTTCCTTTTGGGGTTAGATTGCTTGCTGCGGGGAGGGACGGGAGTGTGGAAGGAAGAAGAGCATGAGGAAAAGGGAGTCGTTAATTAATTATTAATTATTTAATTATATGTTCCGTGGGCCACCGTACTATATTTTATTTTATTATTTATTATTTGTGGTGTTGTGGCGGTGCGTATCCCAGAGAGAGGGAAGGGAGGGAAGCTGATGGCCTTTGATTTGATGGGCCAGTCAACAAGCTCTGGATCTGGTTCTGGATACGTTCCCAACTTCCTCCAGCCTCCAGTAGTCCAACCAACCTCCAAACCGACAAGGAACGACACCACTCGCTTGCGTTTTTGGTTTCATGGTTCGTTAGTTGATTTGGTGCAAGGGGAATCAAATAAATTAAGGTCTAATATCGCTGAAAATACTAATTTTTAGTGGAAGTTCCATTTATATTAGGTAACTTCAACAAATACATTAATATTACAACTTATTGGGTGTTTGTGTGATTTTTGTTATAAAATTTTCTGTTGACTGTTAGATTTAACGATTGACTTAATGTTTGTCAATCTTTATCTGGCCATTGATGGCGTGACTATGTAAGATGAGACTATGGAGATCGAGATGAGACCTCTGGAAAAAGGTCAGAGACGAGAATTCTTCACGAATCACGTCCGACCGGACCTATCACATAACCTCCATAGCCAAGGGCGGTGGCAAAGGTTAATTAGGGGGTTTCATGGCATCCCCTTAGATTTAGACAAAAGCACAAAATATCAATAATATTATTATTTTAATAATGATATTTAAATTCTCAATTTTCAATAGTGAAATTTTATATGGTCAAACCACAACAAACTATAGAAATTAATTTCTCTACTAATTTCTACACTCTAGTTTATCAAAATGGAAAATAGGTGCAATCGTTAGAGAAAATCATTCATTTTTTATGATAACGATAGTTGGAATAGAAAATTAGTTTCCGTCAATATATTTGCATGTGAAAATATATTTGATTTGCCACTGTCAGTTGTCAATGCACAAGTTGATAACACTTTATGCAATGAAATGATTGATCAGCTTTCGCATTAAGTGAAATGAAATTATGAATGATTGTTCAGTGAGATACATTAAGGGGTCGTTTGGAGAATATGAGTTTCAATCTATAGATTGTCAACAATCTAAAGATTATAACTATTCGGATTGTTGAAAATAGATTTTAAAATATTTATTGTTTGGTAACTGTGATTGTTAACATTCAATGAAAATAATAATTTTAATTTTATATTAAATAACATATTTATCCTTAATAAAATATTAGAGTGGTTCGAGAAATATTTAAAGTTTTATTGATAAATATATTTAATATGATAAATAAATAAAAGAAAGAAAAAATGTAGGAGATAAAAATCTCACGAATCAAGATATACATGGAATATGTATCCAGGAACCAGAAGAAGGCGTGGTGGACTCAATTCCAAAAAACACACAAGAAATAAGGGTGGAGGAAGCCAACCCCAAGTGGCCCCAATCCGATAAATGAATGTCTTCGCGTGGAATTGTCAGGGTGTGAGGAGTCCCTTGACATTCCAAACACTCAAAACTCATCGTTGCTTAGCTAAATCATTTCTTTTCCTAAGTGAGACAATGTCTTCAAGGAGTACGGTGTCATCTTTTATTTCCTCGTTAGGATTTTCTGATTGTCACATTGTTGATCCTTCCGGTATGTCGGGAGGTTTAGTGTTTGCTTGGCCACGTTCGGCCTCGGTCTCTGTTATTGGGTCCACCCCCTTTTTTATTGCAATTTTCATCATCAATAATTACTCCTTTATCTACGGTGTGTGCCCTCGCTTTGTTTTAATTGGAGTTTATCTTTCTTACATCATTTCGAAAAGACAAGAACAATTAGAGGAAATAAAACGATTTTCGTCCAGCATATCTGATCCATTCCTAATCATAGGGGATGTCAACTGCTCACTGTTTCCATCAGAAAATTAGGAGGTGCAACTTGGCGTACGGACAAAGCTCGTTCTTTGTGGGATTTCCTTCACCAAACTGGCCTCTTTGAACCTCCTCTCCATGGGCCTAAGTATACTTGGACGAATCGGGGCAGGAATGGGATCACAATTGAGCAAAGAATTGATAGAGTATTTATCTCACCTTCTTGGATGAACTTTTGGCCAAACTCTTCCCTATACCACCTCTCTGATAGAGGGTCAGATCATCGACTTCTTCGACTGACTACTAGTGTCTTGGCTCCTCATTTTAAAAGGTTATTCAGACTTGATATTCGCTGGACTTCAATGCCGGAGGCTGAGCTAATTATTAGCTACATTTGGAAGTTACAAGTTTTAGGCTCTGTCCAATATTGTCTATTCTCTAGACTATTGCGCGTAAGGCACTCCCTAGTGGATTGGTGTAAAGGAGGTCAATCAAACTTAGCTAGATTGATTAATGACCTGAACTCCGCTTTAGAAAAATCCAGGAACGAACATATGATGGATTGGAATTTAATTCGCTCCTTGGAAGAGAACTTGTCCATCCAATATAAAAGAGAAGAGATCTATTGGAAACAGAAGTCTCGTACTATATTGGTTAAATGTGGGGGATAAAAATACTCCATATTTTCACTTAGTTACCTCTTCAAGGCGTCTAAATAACATAATTTGGGGGCTCGGGGATGAAAGAGGAATCTGGTGTACTTCAGAAATAGAAAAATGTGGCATAGCCAAGAGATACTATCAAGGAATTTTCCAAAGTCAAAACCCGAGCGGGATAAATCTTTCCAATCTAGTTTCCACAAACTACCTTACGGAAGAACAAAATATGGGGTTAATAGCTCCTATCACCGCAGAAGAAATAAAAAAAGTGGTCTTCAGCCTGGGCAAAACTCAAGCTCCAGGTCCAGATGGGTTCACAGCCGGCTTCTTTCAACATTATTGGCCCCTAGTTGGACAGGACGTTACTCAGGCATTTCTAACATTTTTCCATACCGGAAGACTGTTGAGAATCTTTAATCGAACTTGGATTTCCTTAGTGCCAAAAGGGTCGGAAGTTCGTACTATGAAAAACCTCAGACCCATTAGCCTTTGCCAAGTGGTATATAAGATTATATCCAAGGTACTTGCCGACAGACTTAGCAAGGTTTTGCCCTCAATCATCTCTCAATCTCAAAATGGGTTCATCAAGGATCGCCAGATCACAGATAATATTATGATCAGCCATGAGATCACTCACCATATTAAAACCCTTTACTCAGGGTCAAAGCGTTGATATGGAGAAAGCTTATGATCGTATTGAGTGGCCATTTCTCTTTAAAATGATGAAGGAATTAGGGTTCAATAGTCAGTTCGTATCCTGGATCCAGGAATGTGTGACCACCGTCTCTTATTCCATCCTCGTTAATGGTTCCTCTTCAGAGTACTTCAGACTTAGGTAACCCGAGCGTGGAGCGTAAGCGAGAGCGTTAGAGCGTTGATCTTCAAAGAATTCAATGTTGAGAGCGTGAACAGAGCGTCAATATTATATTATTATTAAATATTTTCTAAATGTATTTATTAAAAATAATAATAATTCTTATGATAAAATATAAAAAATAATAAGAAAGCATCACAAATGTAGTTCTCTGCTACGTAATTTTCTATCATATATAAATCCTGGTTTCTTCTCTCTTTCTATCTACTTCTCTTGTTTAAATAAAAACATTAATTAAAATTTTTACCTAACCAACCGGCTCAACCCACCCCACTCCACCCAAACCACTAGAGTACCGATTCCTCTACCGCCACTGACCGTCAAAAGCTCTATTCGTCTCCTTCTGTTACTCTAGAGCTCCTCAATAGAGCCCTAATTAGTTCCTAAATAAAGTCCCGATTCAAGTTAATTTGGATTGATGGGTACGATTAAAATTGATATTCATCCTTAGATAAAATTAAATCGTCTTCTTCATAAGGAAGGTGAAGTGCAGAGTAGCAGGAGAGGGTAGGGCAACGTGAAGAGAGGAAGACGTTCCCCGGCGCGTCAAAGCGGTGGTGGCTCTCCGCTTTTCTGAACCATCATCGAGCTCCTCCATGTCTGTTCACGTCTGGATCAATTGCTTCAAGAGCACCAGAAGAAATGCCCATGTTTCACAAGATTGCGCAGAAGACCATCTTCTCGCTAACTGAGATTCGGAGCACTCGAGGATCCTGTTGGCGACACATGATGGAGAATTGTTGATCGGACGAGGGATTTAAGAATATAGTTCGCGCTCTGTACAAATAAGAAGCGCGAATTATGCACGACTTGCGGAGAAACCGCATTTTGCCGCGCCAAAGCGGGAGCGGCGGCCACACACCCACGAATTTGGTGACCTAACTTCAGACCCTTGAGAGGACTACGCCAGGGCGACCCTCTATCTTCGTTGTTGTTCGCTATATGCACAGAGGGTTTTTCTGCTATGATAAATCCGGCAGTAACCATGGGCTTCTTGGAAGGAGTCAGAATCCGTCAAAATTGTCCAATGATTTCTCACCTCTTCTTCGCTGATGACTCTTACCTTTTCGTGCAAGCTTCCCGCACCTCTTGCTCGAATCTATTATCCTTGTTCTAGGAATATGAACGACTCAGTGGTCAGAAAGTTAATCTTTCCAAATCGGCAGTATAATTCAGTAGAAATACTAAGAGTGGAGATGCAAGCCTCATGGGATCGTGATACGTGTTAGATTTGATAGCTCCCTTTTCTTGGCGGGAGTAGACCAAGTTTCTCCTTTCTTGGCGAGAATGGCCAGGGGTTTCTTGTTTTCTGAAATTGCTTACCGTTATTCATTACGTTCTCAACTTAAATACACAAAAACTTAAAATGAAAAGTCCTATCTAAGTGGAACTAATCCCACGTCTACCTAAGCTAACCAACTAACCATAAGATGCTAAAACCATTCCCCCTATTATGCAAACACTCCTAAAGACTCTAACAAACAGAGGACTCTAACAACCCTACTTACCCATTAAAACCACTAACTAGAATTATCAATCAAGTGCAAATCCATACAACGAAAGCTTGCTACACGGCTTAAGGCCTAGTGCCTCTGTGAACTGGGCTACTCCTCATCATTATGATAGCGGTGTTGGGCTACGACACTCGAACTGAACAATTTATGGGCTCATCATTACCAACCCCCTGAAAAACGGCCTTGTCCTCAAGGTCGAGCTTAATGAAGCGATCATCGACAACGGAGGCCAACCTGCAAGTAGTGTCATTGATGAAATGCGGCCTTTCAACAACCGATTCCATTCTTGATCGACGCTAACTTCCGTGTAGCATAAGAATACGAACGCATCAAGCAATGGATCGTTGTTCAGTAAGTAGATACGTAAGTCGATAAGCTCAGGAGGGGGCTGCTCTTGATACGTGTTCATCCTTGAACCGTAACAGTCAATTGGTCTGGCCCATAAGTCAACCCAGATGGCTGATCCTGCCCACCCATCACCTCCTTCAGCTCGTTCAACCCTTTGTTGCTCGTTCATCCGCTCCCTAAATTGTACCATTCGCCTAATCACAACGTTTGTCCCCAACCGGCGCTTTCGCTTGTATGTCTTGTTGTCAAAGTCTTTGTCAAGGTAGCAAAGATCAAAAGCACAGGCCATGGCTTCTTTCCTCACCGATGGCTCCAGCCTCCCTTGCCGAAGTATATTATTGTCCCCCATCTTTGGGGTATTAGCTATGTCTCGACCCTTTTTCCTTCTCTTCCACCAATAAAGAAAATCCCTATCAACGCCATATTGCTCTGAAGTGGATGAAGCTAGTCGGCTGTTTGTATATGCACAACGGAAATATGTCACCAAAGAATTTTGGGGGATTTGAGTCCTCTGTATTTGTAGCGGACGGCTGTTAACCCACAAAGATTGCGGCTTCCCTTCCCGTTGATACTTTACGGCGAGGCGTGCCAAAGCAGGGGCAGCCTTGGCTGCTGATGCAAGCGGTGGCTCTAGCTCAATGTCCAACGATGGCGGTTCTTGTGTGCACACAAGGGGGTTGGTCGGTGACGCGATGGACGTCGGTGGTGCTAAGGTGGGAGCGATGAGGAATGGATCCATCTTCATGGAAACTAAGGATTCTTCCTGTGACGGCGGTGGTATTTTGGAGACACTTGTTGGCGGCGCTGCAAGAGGGACGAGCGACATCAGCGGTGCAGGCGGTGCGACATCACCGACATCCGCTTTTTCTTCCTCGTACTTTGACTCTGCTAGAACTGCAGCTTGCGGCAGTGGCAGTGCGGTTGCTACAGGTGGGATGGCGATCTCCGCCTCTTCCATGGCGGTCATGATGTCGACTTGTGGCGGCGGTGGTGTTCTGACTCTATCGTAAGCCATGATGGCTCTACGGCAAGCTGCCATCGCAATATCCAAAGATGTCATCATCCGATTGATGAGTTCATCTCTTGATGGTTTCTCTGAGTTCGTCATGATCGAAATACGGATCGACGGCTCTGATACCAAATGATACGTGTTAGATTTGATAGCTCCCTTTTCTTGGCGGGAGTAGACCAGGTTTCTCCTTTCTTGGCGAGAATGGCCAGGGGTTTCTTGTTTTCTGAAATTGCTTACCGTTATTCATTACGTTCTCAACTTAAATACACAAAAACTTAAAATGAAAAGTCCTATCTAAGTGGAACTAATCCCACGTCTACCTAAGCTAACCAACTAACCATAAGATGCTAAACCCATTCCCCCTATTATGCAAACACTCCTAAAGACTCTAACAAACAGAGGACTCTAACAACCCTACTTACCCATTAACACCACTAACTAGAATTATCAATCAAGTGCAAATCCATACAACGAAAAGCTTGCTACACGGCTTAAGGCCTAGTGCCTCTGTGAACTGGGCTACTCCTCATCATTATGATAGCGGTGTTGGGCTACGACACTCGAACTGAACAATTTATGGGCTCATCAGATCGCAGTTGGGAGTAGGGGCTATAGGAGAACAGGATTCCTATCTAGGCCTTCTCTCTCTAATACCAATAACCAAGAAGGATACGTTCCTCTATATTGAGGAAAAGATGGGCAAGAAATTGCAAGGTTGGAAACAACGTACCCTGTCCAAAGCAGCTAAGGACACTCTAATCGGGACCTCTGCAACTAATATACCAGTTCATAGTATGTCGTGCTTTAAATTCCCAGTTGATACTTGTAGACGTTTAAATGGCCTTTTGGCAAGGTTTTGGTGGGGTTCTTTTACTAATTTTGACCATCCAATACACTGGGTATCATGGAAAGGTCTCGCCCAAAGTAAATTTCATGGAGGGCTAGGCTTCAGGGATTTTAGAGCTTTCAACCAAGCTCTTTTAGCCAAGTTATGTTGGCGTATTTGGACAAACCCCGACTTGCTCATTAGCCAATTGTATAAAGGAAGATATTTCAATGGAAATACAATTTTGAAAGCCTCCATTGGCTCTAATCCATCTTGGGGTTGGAGAAGTATTCTCTATGGGCGAGAGCTCCTCTTGCAAGGCTTACGATGGCAAGTAGGCGATGGAAACGACATAGAAGCCTTCAAAGACAATTGGTTATTAGCTGATAAACCATTGCCTCCTGAGCTTAGGCGGCAAGAGGACAATAACAGTCCGAGGGTTTCCTTTTTCATCAGAGAAGGCCAAAGGGAATGGCATATCCCTAGATTAAAGCACTGGTTCAAAGAAAATTCAGTTGATCTCATTCGAAATATGGTAGTTCCCATACTACCACAGCAAGACAAGTTAATTTGGCACTTTACCAAAAATGGATCTTATTAGGTAAAAACAGGATATCATCTAGCTTTGGATAATATCTTAACGCTTAGTCAAAAATCGATGGCTTCCATCATTGATCCTCCTATTTGGAAAGGAACGTGGGTACTTGACGTCCCACCAAAGCTCAAGTTCTTTATTTGGCAATGTTTGAAAGTTATATTACCAACTATGACGACTCTTAGGTCCCGAGGAATTATCTGTCAAGTTCGTTGTCCAGTTTGTTGGGACAGTCAAGAGAGTATTGAACACCTCTTTTTCCATTCTCCTCTTGCTTTACACCTCTGGAATATGGTGGGACTACGTAGGGATGGCAATGGGTCGGGTTGTGGCGGGTTTTGTCAAACCCAAACCCAAACCTATGGGTTTATCCGCCAAAAAAACCCAGGGTAAAACCCGTTGGGTTTGAAAAACTTAAACCGAACCCAACCCGCTGGGTATCCGCGAGTTCATGGGTACCCGTGGGGTTTTCTAGTAAAAAATTTACAATAACAAGTTTCTTTCAAAATAAAAGTTTAACATCAATTTTCTCATACAAATTAATCATAAAAAAACACCAATCTAGAGCATACAAGCAAACAGCAAATGTTCAATACAAATTGTTCAAAATTAAAGATAAACATCTATAAACAATAAGATTAATTAAAAGCTTCTTCCTCGTCAACTAAGTTTCCTCATTCTTCACTTCATAATATCAACTTCATTCTAAACAATTAGAAAGAACAAATTATACATGTCTCCACAAACATAAAGAATATTAGTTGTTTAAGGAAGATATATTAATTAGAATATTAAATATACCGGGAAAGTAATTATATGTGTGTGGGCGGGTACCCATGGGGCGGGTGTACCTAAACCCAAACCCAACCCGACTCAGTGAATAGTGTAGCGGGTTTAAACCCAAACCCGAGCCAAAACCCGTCAACACGGGTTTTACCCGCTTTGACCGGATTGGGTCGGGTGGGTACCCGTGGGTTTGGATTTTGTTGCCATCCCTAGGACTAAGCAGTCTACTTCTTTCCGCCCCAACTGAAAATTTTGGAATCTGGTGGCGACATGTTATGAACTTGGAAAGCTTCCAAATCCACTATCTCCCCGACATTTGCCTTCTTTGGAGAATTTGGAAATCTAGAAACAAAGTGGTTTATGAATTCACTCAACCACTAGCCAGTTCGCTTGCCCGTCAGTTTTTCTTCCAAGTCCAAGAATATTTCTCAGTCTCTCCCCATCCTCAGATCCTCTCTCCCCGCCTCCAGTCCTCTCGTCTCTCCAGTTGGGTTGGTCCTCCTGAAGGTTTTATCAAGATCAACTTCGATGCCGCTGTTCGTGACCATGGTAGCTCGTCAGGCCTCGTCGTTCGAGGATCAGATGGGCAAGTCTTTTTGTCCTTGAGATTCCACCATCCAGGGATTTCGAATCCTTATCTTGCAGAGCTGCTAGCCGCCAGAGATGCCATCTCTTTGGTGCTTTCTCGCAGTATTCCCCGCGCCATCATCGAAGGTGATTCAGAAGTGGTTGTCCGGCAACTTGATGGTAGATGCTGTGAAGACTCGGTGGGAGGGCCCTTACTTCGCGATTGTTTTCAGTTGTTGAGATCCTGTTCTTCTTGTATTCTCTTTAGTTCGGTCCCGAGGACTGTCAACTGGGCTGCCCATAGAGTGGCAAGACAAGCCCTGTTGCTGTCCCCTGTAGCGATAGCGTCCTTCGATTTTGTAGGGTGGCTCCACTAACTGTCTTTTTGGGGTTTTGGGTAGAGGATTTAACTATTGTATTTTGATATTACTTGAAAAAAAAAAGATTTTAGAGATTTGAAATCTCTAAATCTAAAATCCACAATACAAAAAACAACAAAAAAACATAACTTTTCACAAGATTTACGGATTCAATGAATTCGCACTCTAAATCTCATTCTCCAAACGACCTCTAAGTGTGAAATTTTGATAATTTGACATATTCATACAATTTAAGAATAATCTCACAATATGAAACATGAGACCGGATAAGTAAAGTTTTTTATGGCACCTCTTTTAATAAGATCTGGTTACGCCACTGTCGAGCGCACATATTTCCCACTTTCAACAACGTCATTATGAACCTGGAAAATATTCCATAAGTACCAAAGCAGCTTGGAGATTTATTCAGCAGTTCACTAGACGAGAATACGAATATTCTGGTTAACCAGGCGGCAAACGAAGTCATAACACAACTTCATTGCATACCCTAGAACATTTTGCCACTATTGCTGCAAAATCCAGGAGCATTTTTTCCCCCTTCTTACGGGTTTGGGCCTTTGAACAAAGTCCACAATTTTTGGATCCATTTGCTTTCTGCCCAGCTGGACTCGGGTTTGTACCATAAAAGAATCTGTTTTTTTTTTCTTTCGAAGGGGCCCAAATATTTTTCAGTCTGTTACGAAGAATTATCTTCTGCCCTGCTCATCTTCCCGTTTCTCGCGTTTTCTTTAAAAAAAAAAAAATCTTCCCGTTTCTCGCCGTTGAGAGCTCGCAGAGTGCAACTCCCAGGAAGACTTCTTGTTCTTGTTCGTCTTACACACCAACTACCGCCAACTCCATCTACAACCTCAAATTTCCTCCTCGGTTTCTTTGTAAGGTAGAGATCTCTGCTTTCCTTTTATGACTTGATGGTTTGATTCGCTTTACCATGATCGGCCGGCCGATCATATATCGCGTCCGATCGCCGTAAAGTTTGCCCCTTCTTTTGTTTATGAGTGAAATAAGAACATGGGTTCTGCTTTTACAGCTCTGATTTATTGATGTCCTCGCTTTGGGGGTCTTCTTTTTGCTCTTTCCTGGTGCTCTTTGCATTGACCGTTCTTCTGGGCTGGTCATCAATTGACTTAAAATTGACCGACAGCTAGGGTCTTGTATGATGAGTGGATGAATTATCTCTTTTTGTTTTCACTCAGGCTTCTAAGATGAGTGACGATTTAATCGAGAAGGTGAGTGCTTTTGGTGAACGCCTCAAGATTGGAGGTGCGGAGATGGGTCGAAAAATGAGTGCTGGGATGACTTCTATGAGCTTCAAGATGAAAGAACTGTTTCAAGGTCCGAATCAGGCGGATAAAATTGTTGAGGAAGCTACTGCAGAGACGCTTGAGGAACCCGATTGGGCTATGAACCTTGAAATATGCGACATGATAAATCATGAAAAGATCAGTAGCGTCGAATTGGTTCGTGGGATAAAGAAGAGGATTGTGGTGAAGAATGCTAGGGTTCAGTACTTGGCCTTGGTGTTACTCGAAACATGCGTCAAGAATTGTGAGAAGGCGTTCTCCGAAGTGGCATCTGAGAGGGTTCTTGACGAGATGGTGAGGCTGATTGATGATCCTCAGACTGTTGTTAACAACCGCAATAAGGCTTTGATCCTGATTGAAGCTTGGGGTGAATCAAGCAGTGAGCTACGATATTTGCCTGTTTATGAAGAAACATACAAGGTATTCATTTGGGCGTATTTACTAGTAATCTTTTCATTTTTCCTCTGCGCTTTCTAACTGTGAACATATTAATCTCTTTGTTGAGATCAGTACTTGGGTAATGGTGAGTCCTGGATCTTACTTGTCCTTGGCTGATGTCTAATTTCGTATGGAACCGAAGATTGTGTTTTGTCAGTACATGGTAGAGCTTGCATTCTTTTTGGTGAATTATAAATCTCAACATTAGTTAGTACTCGTGTAGCAAGAGGATCCAAACAGCAGAATATCAGCTATATCAACTGGTTTCAATAATGGTGAAATCATGTTTTGAAACTTCAAAGTGCGTGTATAAAGTGTCCTGTCTTGGTAGAGCTTGCATGCTTTCTGGTGAATTATAAATCTCAAAATTAGATTTCGTGTAGCTAGGGGATCCAAACAGCAGAAGATGAGCTATATAAACTGGGTTCAATTATAGTGAAATCATGTTTGAAACTTCAAAATGCGCGTAGAAAGTGTCCCTTCTTGAATGAATCTTATTTTTCTGGCAATGGGCCCTTACCTGAAAATTCTTTTACTTGTTGCCTGCTGTGTTTTTGCTTTTCCTCATTTGCAACTCCTATATCTTGTATGGCATTGGCTCGTTAGCCATGGCTTTATCACTCATCTTACATATACACTGATCTCTATTCTGCTTTGGTTTTCATGAATTCCTCCTTTTGTGCAGAGCTTAAAATCAAGGGGCATCCGGTTCCCTGGTCGTGACGATGAGAGTTTGGTACCTATCTTCACCCCTCCTTGTTCCATTTCAGCACCAGAAGGGGATAACAATCTGGCAGAGCAGACTCATCAAGAGGTTGTTGTAGAAGGCTTTACTGCTGAGCAAACTAAGGAAGCTTTTGATGTGGCAAGGAATAGCATCGAACTTCTCACTACAGTTTTATCTTCGTCTCCTGGACAAGATGCTTTGAAGGTACTTCTATCTTACTGACTGCCATCATACTCGCTATATGGTTTTGACGAAAAAATTATTGTTCTCTCCAGTGGTCTTAGAGATCATTGAGGACTAAACTATCTGTGTAAGTTGCATGCATAAAATGGCCTTCCGTACTAATAATATACTATTATGTATGTTGAAGCCTATGAATATTGCTTTGGGTGCTGTTATGTGTTGGGATGTTGGGATGATTCAAGATAGAGATAGAGACCTGCTAACCAAAGTTGTTTTGCCGCAACATTGAAGTAATTTGAATTAGTTGGAGATACATGTGTGCAGCTCAGTAATACATCCACTGATGTCATTGCCATGCTTGTGGTTTAAATTCTATGTTGTTCTTCATATTTTGACTTTGTGCAATTTTCAGCTTTATACCACATTAGTACCAACTTACCGAGTTAAACATGGAGTAATATATCTAAGTTACGATATGATGCTTTTTGGGGTTCCAGTGGTGTGTGAATAAGATATGGATGGTTGAATTTGTAGCTTGATTATTTTGCGGAAAAAGCTTAACAGGCCGAAATATACATACAGCTAACACTCAAGGCCGTTTGTTTTTCAATTGTAACTGTTGTATAATTCGACGATCTGAGTTGGGATTTGGTCTCATGCTTTTGTAGGATGATTTGACTAGTACGCTTGTCCAGCAGTGCCGGCAGTGTCAGTCGACCGTCCAACGAATCATTGAGACGGCAGGGGAAGATGAGGCCTTGCTTTTTGAAGCTTTGAATGTTAACGATGAGATTCTGAAAGCTCTGTCCAAGTATGAAGAGATGGAGAGGCCATCAGTGGTCCCTTCCGCACCAGAACCTGCCATGATCCCAGTTGCAGTCGAGGCCGATGACTCCCCAACTCATGCAAAAGAAGCAGATGCATTGATCAGAAAGCCAGCAGGTTCACGGGCCGGGACACAGGGTGAGGGGAGCAACGATGACATGATGGACGATCTTGACGAAATGATATTTGGGAAGAAAGGCGGCTCCGGCACATCATCTGAAGACCCAAAGAAGCAACCTTCGTCGTCATCCAAGGATGATCTCATCAGTTTCTAAGTGCTCGCGTCAAGCTTCCGAGGATGATCCCTTTTCCAGGGTATTGAAACACAGAACCGTCCTATGTTTGAGTTTGAGTCTCTTGATTAGACATGGTTTAGGAATGGTGATTTCACTGTAGTCGTCGTTATAAAGATTCACTCTAATCTGTTGCATGACATTGGCAGAACCCCCGGCTGTATTTGAAGAGTAGGCTAATAGTGCTGCCCTGCTTTTCTTGGGTGTTTCGTATCTTTGTTTTTCTTATCATCTGGAAATTGGGGTTTGCTGGTTGGAAGAATGCCGCCAGGAGAGCTTCCCGTTGCTTCCGCAGATGACTTTACACCCGGAAACCACCAGCTTTAAGATCCACAGGTCCGGATCTTTTTGCCACAGCACGAACCCGCCGGCTTCCTCTGTGTTCTTCACACGTTGATGGTCTGGTCCCCTTGATGAAACTCCGACGCGCTGATCTTCACCTCCCACCGTGTTCAGCGCCGGCTGACCTCCCGTCGCCGCTATGTACTGATGCAAGATGTACTTTGCCGTCGACGCTTGGTGCATTCACAAAGCCCACAACAACAACAGCAACAAATTGAAAACGACGACGAAATGCCTGAGCGAAAAAAATAAAAGAATGAGAAGAAATTGAACTTTTTTGTGGGACGGCCTTGTGGACGGCGTGGCCGACTTGGACCTGAAGGGGGATAAGGGGAGATCCGACGAGGAGAAGGAAGTGTTGTGGAAATTGTTCATGTATATAGTTTTTTTTAGAACAAGTAACAAATTAAGATTATGTAATCAACACAAGAAACATATAAGATCACGAAATCATGCAAATACATATGCAAGCGTCCTAGCAGACAGAATTTACTGTCTCTCCTTAAGGAATCTTATTCCGCTCTAGTACCCAAGGTTATGGAATGATTCCTCCCAGGATAGGAAGGACGTACATTTTCCGGCGTAGCGGTACCTCAAACCCCGGAAACCATCAAACGCAGCGAACCAACGAACCGCACTTGACTCGATTTTCTTTTTGAAAAGAATGCAGAAAACTAATTTTGGATTTTAGTAGAGTTTTGGTACCTGAAAACACGTATCAAAACCAGAGGGGTTATGTGCTATTTATAGAGAATGAAGGGGTGCATATGAAGGGAGGCAACTCTTCGTATGGATGGTTACACCCCAACCAACACATTGGTTCGTTTTTAAAATAATGAACCATTGCATCGGTTCGGTCCATGATAGTTGGACCGGTTGGTTTACTCCAACCGCCATATCAGTTCAGTTCCATTTGGTTCGACTCGGTTTGGTTTAGTCCGTTTGGTTACACAAACCAATTTAACTGATTAACCACATATTACATCAAATCAATTGATTTTGAGGCCGCACCTTCCCACACCTTACCAACATGGTACTTCAAGAGATTCTCTTGGAACTTTCCCCTTTCATTTCCATTCACACCATTAAAAATCCCAACAATCCCCCACATGAATGGAGAATGTTGTACTTCAAAAACTATGCAAAAAATCGTGTGATTCTCGACTAAGAATTAGTTGCATCGGGATAGGTAGGTTTCCCTTTGAACATTCCTTAGTGAACATATATCGAGTATACTCACCAATCGGTAGATGTGATATCTTTGAACCGTCGGCTTTGCTTGTATACTAAGACAAAATATGTCACACAACTAACTCTTATCCGTTCACTAGTTCTCATTGTTGTGTTCGTTTTTGCCATGAACACTGCCTGGTCTCATGAGTTCTTAGAGAATTGGCCTTTTTTTATTCACCTTGAAGCGGCTCCACTTCACACTCACATAGGTGATTTCTAAACGTGTATTCCGAAAATACACTATTTGATCACACCACGTGTCAAACTTAGAAACCATTAAAAACCTTTCATATTTCGGTTTACCCTTATTTCAGACATTGTCTCATCATGAGAATAGACTTTGAATAATTTGACAATGTCGGACCAACATTCACAACTTTGTATGCTCATTGAACCTAGAGGTTGGGTTTGCCAATTCTACTTAGGTAGAGTTACCACCATGATGATTTGTCCTAGGCCACGAGTCCATTCCCTTCGATGTTTTAATTAATTTCCAGGTGGGCCCCACATTTGTTATCACTTGATCTAAAATGATCAATCTAGATAACTTTGATAGACATTAATCAATTTATAGTGTTATGTTTCCATTATCTATGACAAGTTTTATTACATAACACTTCTTCCAGCCCTTGTAATAACAACTTTGTGCACAAGTGCGTTTATTAACGCCAGTCTTTGGGGCTAGACTACTGAAATTCACCGGTCTTTAGGGTGAGTGTATAGTTTAACTTGGACGTTTTCCAAGATAATGCTCCTCATCAACCATAAATGTCTCCATTTAATGGATTATATATTTTGGTTCATCCGGTGAGTTCCTTGAGCTATAATACACCAAAAACTCGTCTCTTTTTGATTCACTACACATCATGTATGTCTGACTTGCCTTGCAATAATCATAACACATGCCAATGGTGTTGAAGTCTCTCCACTTCATTCACCTTAGAGTACTCGAAATTCACAAGTATCTCTTTCAATGTAGTGATATTTATGACTTAGCTTAGCGTTTACGTAAAAATTCTAAGTATCACTTCAATTGGAATCACCAAAGCGACATTTAATATCACTTCTTCCCAATATATCCCCCACTTTTCAACTTATTTCGCCATAGTTGTTGAAACCAAAGTTTCCGGTATGGGGAATGTTGTTCATAGATCTTCATGTATATGATCAAAATCATTTTCTTTTTGGGGAAGAGTATACTAACATCCCTAAGAAATCCTCTTTCGATTTCTCATACTAGCTCTCTGACATAAATGTCAATATATGCTAGATTTTACACATATGTTATACCCTTGGACAGGGTTCACTCCACAAGGTTTAAGGACTTTCACTTTCTAACTGGCTACCTTCATACTTTCAAGTATGACTTCGTTTACCTTTCCACATTTTCCTTATGGATAGGTTTATGTCTCATTGTAGGATTTTGAGAGATAGTAGTTTATACAACAACTAATCTCCCCCACAATTCTACCACTTGCTAAAATATCATGGAATAATTCCATTTATTTTTCATGGTTTTACTTTAGAACTTGATAACCTCTATATGTATCTAATTGTTTACCAATGATATGATCTCATTCGATTAGCATACCACAAATAATTTAGATCTTATCATAAATAACATCAAATTACTTTCCAATGGTATCAGTCAAGAACACTTAAAGTGCCATAAATAATTGAGATGCATTCCAATACTGGAAATCACATCTAATTATTTACCAATGACATTAGTCAAAGAAGCTTGGCATACCACAAGTAATTCCGATGAATTTTCTAAATCGATAGTCTAATTACTTGCCAATGGTATAAGTTTCATAAATATACCATAAGTAATTCATACTTTAAGTTCAATATGATAATCTCAATTGAGGTCTCATGCCAAATTGTTTGCCAATGACATTATGCTTATCTTGATGACCACCATTTTTTTTGGCAAGCTTATTCAATCCCTATAAGGATCAATCATAGCTTCATTTTTCTTTCTCTCATGGCATAGGAAACATCATATCATAAACCACATACACGACAAACAAATTATCATGTCTTCACAAGTATCGTAGGAATTAAATTCTTTATCGCTTGTGGCTTACTCCTAATGCAATTCTTTATACGTGCATTAACCAAATTCCATCTCCAACACATTGGAGGTATACTCTTTCATACTTTGTTCAATTTACTTTGAAAATAACCTTTGCAACCATTCCGGCTTAGATAGACTTGACTCACAAGTCCCTACTAGTCTCAAGCCATGGGTTTTACACGCGTATAATGAACGCATTAAAAACTTGGTGGTTGATCACGTTTTAGAAAATATGGCCACATTATTTATCAGTACGTAAATATATAATTTACATAAATCCATCATCATGGATCAAACTCCTTGTCTCGTGAACACTTTCCACATTTTGTTTCAATTCATTCCAAGATCACATTACAAACAACTTGGTTACATAAACCAAAATGTAACATCTTGCAAGCACCAGAATTGAAACCCCCTGCAACTTCCTTCCAAGAATTCCAACATGAATTCTTTTGAATTCAACCAAGTTGAATTTCATGAACTCTTCTCATAATATGAACTATGAGTTCGTTCTCATATCAAATACTTTAAAAGTATTATTTGAGATTAATCAAACCAAATTGGTTCAATGATCACAAAATGGTTTCCCATGGCAATTATAATGCAGAGTAGATATGACATTGTTAATTAGTCAGAGAACTTATATGGACAGTTCCATAGGAGCACATGGTTCACAATAGAATGTTACCTGATCCCGGAATTGACTTACGAATGCCACTTTTCTTTTTTTTAACCAACCAAGAAGAATAAAGTACACACAAATTGACCAGTGGAAAAACACTTCCAGAATCATACATATATGTTGTTCGAACCGAACAACGACCAAAACCGAAATAATCCTTATTAGGTTCAGAATTCAGACGAAGATAGGCTAAATTTCGGGAGACAGGTGCCTTTTGAAAGAACAGAGAAACCGGAATACCGACCGAATTTTTGAATTAATAATGGCCCAATCCTTTTCAAACCTCAGCAGTCAGCCCACTCCCACTTGAGTACTTGACCCAACTAAAGCCCAAGCGGCCAAACCCAAACCTGCCAGCAGCATCCAATCAGCCCACTTTCCTTCTCCTATATGAAAAACACTAAGGCTAGTGTCGATTGCTGAAGTCGAAACCCTACCTGAAGCAGCCAGCAGCAGCCACCAACCAGCAGAGAGGCGACGCAGCAACTGCCAATAGCAGAAGTCGAAACCCCACGTCTGCTCTGCTGCGTCCTCGTCGGCGTCGCCCGTCGGCCATCTCGTCATCCCCCGACCTCGAGTACGAACGACCTCTTCCAATCTCAACTCTCGACCTCTCTCTGCCTCCGTCCATCTCTCCCATCGCCAGTCCGTCACGCCACTCGCCGGTCACCGCCTCCCTCCCACTCTCACCCGGCAGTCGGCACCCACACCCAGAGACTCTCCCGGCTCCCGCCGACAGCCACCCAGCTCTTGCCGACAGCACCACTCGTCGCCTTGAAACATGACCACTAGTCGAAGGCCAAAAAAAAAAAACCACCGGCAGCTCCACTGACGCCGACGGTCAGCAGATTCCAAACGAGGATGTGGATGTGCATGTGTTGGTAGGTTCTTAATATTCAAAAACTTGAGATTGCTATTTGTTTAATAGCAAGTGTGTCTAGAACTAGAAGGCAGAATGGTTGATAGCAAGTTTGTTTAAATAGCAAGTAATTTGTTGGTTTGCAATTTATGATAATAGCTAACTGCTTTTTTGGTTTAATTTAGGAGAATGCTAATGGCTAATGCTACTGTCTCTTGTGTCCTTAGTAATTTTGTATGTTGCTTAATGGCTAATGGCTAATGCTACTGCCTCTTGTGTTTATCGATGGTGTAGGAAGAAGATTCATCGGCCGGTAGTGATCCTCCTGTGGGTGAAGCTGTTGTCCGCTCCGGCTCTACTACCGAAAAAACTTTAAAACCAAAAAGAAAGGAGACGAAGTCAAGAGCGGTGTGCTGGACTCAATTCACAAAGATCAACGCTCCGGACGGATACAAGATGTCAAGGTGTATGAAGTGTGGGAATGAGTATGAGGCCGATCCATTTCTTAATGGTACCAATGCTATGAATGTTCATATGGCGAAAGGGTTGTGGTGATAAGAAAGGTACTACTCAACAACTCTTGAACTTAGGGAAAACTGGGGGTAGAAGGTGAGGGTACTTTAACAAACTAGAAGTTTGATCAAGAAGCTACTAGAAAGGGGTTAGCTTACATGCTCATTGTTGATGAAAAACCATTTAAGTTTGTTGATGAGATGAGTTTTAAGTACTTCATGTCACTATGCTGCTCTATGTTCAACATTCCTTCTAGGAGGACAATCACTAGGGATTGCTTTGCCTTCTATAGCGAAATGAAAGACAAGTTGAGAAAGTATTTTCAAAGTTGTGAAGGAAGAATTTGTTTGACTACTGGTGCATGAACTTCGAATAAGCAAGATAGCTTTATGTGCCTAACTGCCCACTTCATTGATCAAGATTGGAAATTGAGAAAGAAGATCATCAATTTTGGGGAACTTAAAGGTCATAAAGGGGTAGGTATTGTTGATGGCATTGTTGCTTGTTTGGATGATTGGGAGATTGAGAAGGTTTTCACAATTACCGTGGATAATGCTAGCTCTAATGATACAGTTGTGGCCAAATTGAAGGAAGTTTTTAATGCTAGTGGTACAAGTATATGTGATAGTAAATTCCTTCACATGAGATGTGTAGCTCATATGTGTCTGATGGGCTTGGAGATATTTCCTTATCGGTGAAGAGAATTAGAGAAGCAGTGAGGTTTATTAGAAATTCACCAGAAAGGTTGAAAAAATTTCATGAGTTTGCTACTGTTCAAAAGGTAGAAGGCAAACGTGGATTGTGTCTTGATGTTCCTAATAGATGGAACTCGACATTCTTGATGTTGCAGGCTACTGAGAGGTTTGAAAAGGTCTTCATGATGTTTGACATGTATGATGACCATTTCCGAAAGGATTTGGAAAGCAAGAAGGATAGACATGGCATAATTGGTGTCCCGGAGAAGGATGATTGGGAGAATGCAAGGAGAATGATGGGATTTCTTGGTCAGTTCTAAGACTTCACCTTGAAGATCTCGGGCTCAAAATATACCACTTCTAACTTGTTCTTACAAGAAGTGCATTCCCTATATTATTTGATAACCAAGTGGGAGACGGAAGTTGAGAAAGATCTCGACTTGAGTGTCATGGCTAGCAAGATGAAGATGAAGTACGAGAAGTATTGGGGAGATGTGGATAAAATGAACAAACTACTTTACATCTCCACTGTAATGGATCCGAGGTACAAGATGGGTTTTGTTGATTTTGCTTTGAAAAGGGTGTATCCTGAGGGTGGCAAGGGAGCACGTATGCCGGAGGATGTGAGGAAGGCGACATTTGCTCTATTTGCTCACTATGAACAGCATTGGAAGTTGAAACAATCCAAGAATGCCTCTACTTCGTTGGCCCCAATTGTGGAGGAGGGTGATGGGGATAAGCTTGATGTACTTGCTGAATACAAAAAGCATAGAGAGCAAATGGTAGGGGTGGTAAACAAATCCGAACTTGAGAAATACCTTCATGAGGAAGACGAACTAATGGTGCTCAAGTTTGATGTACTTGGTTGGTGGAAGGTTAACATCTTGAGGTTTCCAGCCCTTTCCATGATGGCTAAGAATGTTTTAGCGGTCCCAATCTCTATCGTTGCATCCGAATATGCCTTTAGCGCTGGTGGGAGGATTCTAGATGATTTCAGAAGTTCATTGACTCCTAAGATAGGGGATTTTTCCAGAAATAACACTGTTTAAAAAAAAAATTCCAAAAATAGCACCCAACTCCGAAAAATTCCAAAAATAGCACCCTTTTCCAAAAACCGCTCCCTACTAGTGCGGTTTAGGCGAAAACCGCCACCCAGGGGTGCGTTTTTCGATGAAAACCACACCCCCAGGGGGCGGTTTTGCAGACCGCACCCCCACCATGCGATTTGTTTGCAGATCGCACCCCCAGGGTGCGATCTGCTTTTTTTTTTTTTTTGAAAAATCCTAACCTAGGTGGAAACTTCAAACAGACGTATCTTTGTGTTCGGGTATCCAATCGTCGCAAAATTTTTTTTGATTCCGCATAACTTTTTGAGATCTTGCAAGCCAAAGGTGGTTTGGTCCCGCCTTCATCCCAAAAAATGTCGTTTGCTACCCCGAACGAGCTTTTTTCCGATTTCGTCAAACTTTGGACAACCATAACTTTGTGCTCCAAAATCCAAACAACATGAATTTTTTTTTATTTCGCATAACTTTTTAAGGACTACAACTTTTATCATAGACACAATTTCAAAATGTACGTGGATTGCTGAGAAGGGAAGGTAAGCTATTCCCAAAATCCTGTATATCCAAAAATAATTCCTGTTTTGAAAATTCATTCTAGTAAAAATTGTAGTCCTTAAAAAGTTATGCGAAATAAAAAAAAAATTCATGTTGTTTGGATTTTGGAGCACAAAGTTATGGTTGTCCAAAGTTTGACGAAATCGGAAAAAAGCTCGTTCGGGGTAGGAAACGGCATTTTTTAGGACGAAGGCATAATCAAACCACCTTCGGCTTGCAAGATCTCAAAAAGTTATGCGGAATCAAAAAAAAATTCGCGACGATCGGATACCCGAACACAAAGATACGTCTGTTTGAAGTTTCCACCTAGGTTAGGATTTTTCAAAAAAAAAAAAAAAAAAAAGCAGATCGCACCCTGGGGGTGCGGTTTTCATCGAAAAACGCGGCCCTGGGTGGCGGTTTTCGCTTAAACCGTACTGGTAGGGAGCGGTTTTTCAGAAAGGGTGCTATTTTTGGAATTTTTCGGAGTTGGGTGCTATTTTTGGAATTTTTTTTTTAAACAGTGCTATTTCTGGAAAAATCCCCTAAGATAGTGGAGGCCTTAATTTGTAGCTCGGATTGGATTTGAGGTGATTCTGCACCACCATCAGCCGAGGAGGATCCAGAAGAGGTTGAGAAAATAGATGATGGAAAAGTCTCAAATCTAGCATTACATATTTATAACATGATTAATTTATATGTCATGACTAATTTTGAGTCTTTTTAATCTTGCAGAATTGGACAAGTTGATGAATGCAATCTCCATAAGAGATAATCTTGTTTCATCTACCTCGACTTCCAATGTACCAAGTTCAAGTGGAAGGAGGAACGATGGTAGTGCATGTGCATCTAGTAGTGCTAGTGGTGATAATTCCGATGTTTCTATGCATGATTGATGACTTTAGAAGTAAGAAGTTGAGATTCTATTCTACTTGGTTATTTGTAATTAGCTATATACATATTAATCACTAACCATCATTGTTTTGTTTCATGTTTATTGTACTATTTTTGAATTCAAATGTCTCAATTTTCCAAGAGTGAAGAGCTAAGAAGCAAGACCTTTGGAGTTTATACAAGTTATGCTTGGAATTTAGACATTGGTTACCTTTCTCATGTTAGTTTGAATTTAAAACCATTTGTATTGTAATGAATATTTGGAAGGACTTGATGATTTGTGTTTGTGTTGAATATTTGAAAGGCAGACATTGATTATCTTTCAACTTTGAATGCTTGTTTTAATTGATTGTATTTGGTTTATAAAATTGAAATGTTAGGTGGTAAACAACTCAAATGAGAAGCCAAAATACAACAGTCCTATTGATAAATGTCGAGCAACCCTATCGTCCAAAAGGCAGCAGAAGCACCAAACTGGCCCAACACTCAGCAGGTCAGCAACATGAAATTCGATTACGGCTGGGAAAATCGAACCGAATTATAGCTCGGTTCGAATTCGGTTGGGTCGCGGGTAACTTCAAAAATTTGACATATACCAGTTTAGTTCGGTTCAAACCGAACCGACCGAACGCCCACCCCTAGAGCATATGGCCAAGTTTCTCCGATGTGCATAGGGAGTTGGCCAATCTTAAAAGAACAACTTGGATTCATCTAAAATATGTGTTAAATTGAAGGATTAAAAAACAGTAGCAATGGTCGGTACCTTAAATTTTGTTTGATAATGGTGACTCAATATTATTATTAGAAAGAAAGAAAAGTTAAATACAAATACAAGGCCAAAAAGCAAAAGCTGCCCATACATATTATAGCAATGGCCCAGTACCTTAATATTCATGTCCCATCCCATGTTATTCTTGGTTGGGCGGGTAAAACCCACGCGGGTACGGAACGGGGCGGGTCGATCCATTCTTACGTGTTATTATGATAAAATAAAGGGAAAATCACTTTGTGAATGAAAAATAGTGTTAATAGAATGGATAATTTAGTCTAACAAGTTGAAAGATCGACTCTAACTAATTAAAGAAAAGTCGAAATAGGAGAAATATATATAGCTACTGATAGAAATAGTTGAACCATAATTTTAGCATAAAATACTCGATCAATAACTATTTCGATAAAAACTGTGGTACGGTATTTCAATCTGTCATTAAATTGAGTTGTGCAAGCTCCCACCGCTATTAGAAGGCAATTTCTTCGTATGATTGATTGCGAATTTTACAGGCGTACGTACTCTAATATAACATACACAACAATCTTGGTCTCTCTCTCTCTCTCTCTCTCTCTCTCTCTCTCTCTCTCTCCTTCTGCTCAATATAACCTTACCGTGAAAACATCCATGCTGCACGAAGCAACCAACTTAGACGACGTTGCCCTGTCCTACTTGCCCTTTACTCTGCTGCTTCCGACCCGACCGGAACCCGTGACTGAACAACTCCTCCATCTCCTCCAACGACCTCCCCTTCGTCTCCGGGAACAAGAAGTAGAAGAAAAACCACGCCACCACCGCCACCCCGGCGAACATAAAGAACGCCCCGCCGATCGTGATCGCCTTGTACAGCGATATAAACGTCATCGAGATCGTCGCGTTCATCAACCGATTCACCGCCACCCCCAAACTGTACCCCTGCGCCCTCAGCCGCAGCGGAAAAATCTCCGAGCTATAAACCCACGTCACCGGCGCCAGCCCGATGTTCACAAACGCCACGAAAGCATAAACCGACGCGATGCTCATCCCCAGCGCCCACATCACCTTCTCCCCCTTTTCCCTCTCCACAATCGTCAAACACGTCCCCAGCACGGTCAACGCCCCGACCACCCCCGCCGTGCTGACCAGCAGCAGCCTCCGCCGCCCGACCCGGTCCAGGAGAAACGTCGAGATCACGATGAAGGCGAATTTCGTCAATCCGACCCCAACCGTCGCCAATAAAAGCTTGTGCTTATCCGTAACCCCGGCCGATTTGAAAATCCTCGGGCTGTAGAGAACCACCGCTTCCGTGCCCACCATGTGTTCGAAGAAATGTATCCCCACCGCGGCGATCAAAATCATCCGCACGGCCCGCGTGGGCCGCAGAATCAGCTCCTTCCACACCCCTTTCCCTCCCGAATTCTTCGGAACATGATCAACCGTCTCCTCCCCTTCCTCCTCGAGATCGATTCCGGCCGCGATTTTGATCTCCCGGAACCGAATCTCGGCTTCCTCTTTGGAATTCGAGACCGCGAAAAGTATCCTCTTCCCTTCCCCCAATTTCCCTTCCATGATCAGCCAGCGCGGGGACTCCGGCATCTTCGAGACGATCGCGACCGCGAGGATCAGCGACGGGACCGCCCCGATCCCGAGCATCAGCCGCCACCCGAGCCTGAGCGACAGCCTGGCGCAGGCCACGTTGGAGATGTATCCTAAGAGGATGCCGATAGCGATCCCCCACTCAGGAAGGGAGGTGAGGAAGCCGCGGGATTTCGCCGACGAGACCTCGGCGGAGTAGACGGGAGCGATCATGAGTGCGAATCCGACTCCGAGTCCGGCCACGCAGCGTCCCGTCATGAGGACGGCGTAATTGGGGCTCCAGCCCATGAGGACGGAGCCGGCGAGGAAGATGGTGGAGGCCATGGCGATGGTGTACTTACGACCGATGTAGTCGGAGATTCTCCCCGCCATTAAGGAGCCGACCAGGGCGCAGAGGTTGAGGATTCCGGCGAGGACCTCGACTTTCGTGTCGTTGATTCTCAAGTCCTCTTTGATGAAGATCATTGCTCCGCTCATCACTCCGGTATCTGGTTAAGTAAACATATTTCGACTTATATTATTTCATCACAACTTGTTCATCGTAGAGATGAATGAATGGAAAAACTTACCGTAGCCGAAGATGATGGATATGGTGGAAGCGACTATGGCGCAAGCGGCAGCGTAGTAATTGAACCTTTCCGCCGTCGCCGCCATGGTCGAAGTCTTTTTTGGTAACGAAAGTAAATTTCTTTCTTTGTTTTTTGTTTTTTGTTTTTTTGGGCTCAGACTGTTCCGAAGTTACTTGAAGAGTGTGGCGAAAGCTTGTGGCATTTGTTACTAGAAGGAGGGGTATATATAAGATTAGTTAAGTCAGCACTCGGATTAGAGAAATTGTGGAAATTAGGAAACGATGTTTTATTGGAAACAATTAATCGATCGGAGAAGGAAAAGGGTGGAAAAATTGGTCTGATTATGGAGTTGGCTAATTGGTTACTTTTTAGTTTGGTGGGTCGGATCATTCAGTGGAATTGGATGGGAGTGGAAGAACTCAAATGCGATTCTTATTATAACTATCTGTGCGGCGTTGTTGTAGTTTTTGGTTTTGTTTGCATGTCTGTGGGTGCTGCTGCTGACTACATCCTTGCTATTAACATTTAGTGACGAAGAGGTGGTTGCAAATAAAGAGCTGATGATAATTTTCCAGTTATTGTAGATTTCAAAAAATGTTATTCGATTGTTTCGTTTGATTGATTTGATTTACGGGTTCATATTTTAAATTATCTGATTATTAGCAAATTAAGTTGGAATAAATAGAAAGAGAGAAGGGAAAAGGAGGACATAATTTGTAGGGTGGGGGATATACAATGCCAATTGAATTAATTAAGGGGTCGTTGGAGAATATGAGTTAAAATTTATAGATGGTCAATAATCTAAAGATTCTAACTGACAATCTAAAGATTCTAACTCTTCGGATTGTTGAAAATAGATTTTAAAATGTTTATTGTTTGGTAACTGTGATTGTTAATATTCAATAAAAATAAAAATAAAAATAAAAATTATTTTTATATTAAATAACGTGTTTATCCTTAGTAAAAAATTAGAGTGGTTCGAGAAATATTAAAAACTTTGTTGATAAATATATTGAATATGATAAATAAATAAAAAGAGAAAAAGTAGGAGGAAAAAATCTCACGAATCAAGATATAGAATCTCTCTGATTATGAGAGATTTGATATCCGTAGATTTTAGAGATTTGAAATCTCTAAAGCTCAAATCCACAATACAAAAAACAACAAAAAAACATAACTTTCTACAAAAACTACTGATTCAATGAATCCACGCCCTAAATCCCATTCTCCAAACGACCCCTAAGATAAAAAAATTCCTATAAAAATTATTATCGAGAATTTGATCTTTTGTATAAATTTAACCGATTTGTGTGGAATTTTCAGTTGAAATAAAAAGATATTTCAAACTCGTGGACCGCACGAGTTTCATAGTCTCTTCAGCAAGCAATTAACGAGTAAGCCGCCACAAATTTTCTTAACTGGTTTGTAGAGTTGGACTTTAAAATAAAATATGCTATGCAAATATTTTAATTTCAAATTAAATCTGTCAGAAGAGAAGCGTGCAATCGATAATCCAAAGCAACACAAACGAACACAAATTTAACGTGGTTCACTAACACAATGTGTGCTAGCTAATCCACGGGCATGGGGGACAAATTTCACTAATTTGATGAGAGTACAAGTTACAAACCAAATTTCAAACGAACAAACCAAACAAACTAACGCGACTGACCTTACTACAGACTAGGGTGATGAAGAGTATTTATAGAACTCTTCTCCTAATCCCAAATAGAAAACCAAACACCTTTTCCAAAACATAAAAGGAAAAGGTCAAACAAAACCCAAACACAAACCCAAACAAAATAGGCCCAAAACACAAAACAAACCCAAATCAAATTCAAGTCATATTCTAACAATCTCCACCTTGACTTGAATTCTCTCTCAAATACGAGATGTACCAGACGCAACCAAAGTTGCCAAATGTACCCAGACGCGATCCATATCGCCAAATTTACCCAGATGAGATCCAAGTCGCCAGATATCCAGATGTGATCGAATTCACCAAACTCAAGCGCGATGCAAATCGCCAAACTCAGATGCAATCAGAATTGCCAGACGTACCAAACTCCTCCAAATCAGTTGTACCATAATCTCCCCTGCCTCCAAATGCTGCTAAGGGCGGTCAACAACTCAAACCATTCGGCAAGTCCAATCCATATTGAGACTTGTCATTCAGAACCAACTTGCTGCACTTATCACCAACAGAATATGTCAAAACAGAACCTTGCAGACTATACAAGGCACCCCGCTTGACACCTTTCAAAATCACCTTAGAACCCCTTGTAGACAGACAACACTCCACCTTCACTTTTGAAGCTGAAACCCTTGCTGTCGAGTAGACTCAAAGATATAAGATTCTTAGTCATTTCTGAAATATGCCTAACATTGTTCAAGGTGCGAACAGAACCATCATGTGTCCTCATCCTGACGGAGCCTCTTCCAACAATCTTACAGATAACATTATTGGCCATAGAAACATGTCCTCCATCAATCTATTTTAATTTCAAATTAAATTCCTTTGAATTGATTGATAAAAAAAATAATCAGGAAATTAAATAGCAAGAAAAACATTTTCAATTCCTATTTTCAAGCAATAAATTTTTATTATTATAAAGGAAAGCGAAGGGAGCTTTTGGGCTTGTAGGCAGGCAATACTGGAACTGGTTCGGCCTACTTGCTAGGCGCTGACCATTGACTCAATAGAGCAAAGAGCCAAAAGATCAGTAATGCACCGATCCGAACGGGCTTTTTCAGTTGACCACTATTAGGGGGGGCTTGAAAATTACAGGTGGCCTGATATCTTTTTCCACTCCCTGCCCACTTCCACGTTATAGTATTTAATTTTTTTTATAATTATTTATATTTATCATCTCATAAAATAATGATCAGTCATTATTGTCTACCATGAATGCTAGAAAAGTAATACCATAAAAAAAATATGAACCTCACCATGGTAATTTATTTTTTATGAGTAGGTTTTTCACATTTTCAAAATGCTAGTATGCTACTACATATGGTGAAACAAAGCTATAGCCTAGTTGGTGCAGCATCTCAGGCAAGGTTTTGAGTTCGATCACCATTTAAAGCAAAATGATGTTTGTATTAAGATAGTCTAGCGGTGTCGCCATAAGTAGAAGCGTTCAAATGGTTACAATGGTAATTACCAAACCAAATAAGTATAAATTCTATTAATCATGGAATACAATATCATAACCAAATCGTTCAAACTAATACAACAATCAAATTAACCAAACTAAAATTTAATCGCTTTGGTTAATTAGTTAACCAAAATAACCAATATAACATCACATTTTTATTAAGTGAAAAAAATTTCCGGTTAGTGGATCAATTTGCAATTTATATAATGCATAACACATAATAGTCCACATAATTATAGTTAATCCTTAACGTAAATACATGTAACAAATACAGTTATCTTACATTTGACTCTTGAGTGGTTATGCAAAGTATTAAGTATGTGTATATAATATAATTGGATATATGGCTAATTATTTAACTGGTTGATTTGGTTTGATTGGTTAAGAGTGTCTGAAACCAAACCAAAGTACCAAACAAGCTAAAAATTTTAACCAACCTAAATATCCAAATTAACCAAACCAAATTAGCAAAATACTACCGATTAAAATGGTTACCACGGTAACCACACCGTTTGAACACCACTAGTCATGAGGTAGGCTATCCTTTAATGTGTAAGGGCCTAGATTCGATGCCCCTTGAAGTCCGGAGTGGTGTTCCCGTCTTCCCGGAGGTGAAGCTCCATTGGTGTATAATATTGCATCAGATGACCCCCAAATTTGATCTTGCTCTGCCTTCACAAAATGTGGTGTTTGCGTGAAAATGTTAAGTGTAGGAAGGGGCGGACCCCGGGCACTTTGAGGGTGTCCCAGGACACCCCTAAATTTCAGGAAAATGATTTTTCAATCTCTGGTGGTAATTTACGTATGGACAGGAAAAAATATAATTGATAGTGGGGGACACCCCTGAAATATGAAAAAATGATTATCCTACTCTCATTTTCTTACATTGTGTACGAGAATATAAGTGGTAGTTTGGGTAACTCAAACCTAGAACACAATTATTACTAATAAACATAATTTCCACTAGGCTACAACTAATTTTTTTGTTTGATTTTAAACACGGTATAATAGTAAAATGTCATTTTCTAGCTCTAACATTTTTCAAAACCTAACAATTAAACTGATTTCAAACTACCCTTAATTTATATTGATTTTATGGTTGTACGACAAGTGTTGAAAGAGTTTTTTCAGTTTTGGGCTACATCAAGAACAAGTTTAGAAATTGAATATGCGATCAATTCATGAATAATTACCCAGTAGATATACAGAGGAATTTTTTTTTGTGCAGTGCCGAGACCAAGTTTATTCTACAATTCTTTCCTAATATGAAAACATATCGTGTACATTTTTTAAAATTGAACGAGTCAAGTATTTTCTTATTTAAGAATTATTTATTTTAATTCATTTTTTAGAAGAGGACACCCTACGTTAAATCTTTTGGATCCGTCACTGAGTATAGGTATACTAAATGATTTCGAACACATAATGCTTGTGTAGTAAAAATTTGATGTCCATGGGGACGTAGGAGTATGAATATTCTATTATTACGGTTGGGCGCTAGATTGTGAGTGGGTAGGTTTGGAAGGATGAGGAATCCGTGCGGGTATTCTTGATTTTCATGGAGGTTGGTGGAAAAGATCAAATTTGTGTAGAATTCTTTGGTAGTGATTTCTGGACTTGGACTAGCAGCATGTATCGACTCCACCACTGGAATAAGAAATTGATGCATGCGCGGAAGGAAAGAACATGTGCCTGCTGCGTGGACACGTTTGGAAACTGTTCATTCTTTCATTAAAGTTGGCCGACCTCACCCGTTGGTATGTCCGGTGCGCCGGAATCACTCGGTGCCGACTTATCTTTTTGGTGCAGATAGGATTTGGTCGATCGAGCGAGGTAGAGTACTACAACCGGAGTCTCTTTGAATGACAGTGAGTCGAGTTTGAGACAAATTGCCTAGTCGGGTATTTTCTTTGCCAAAAAAGGCTTAGATAAGAAGATCTCTTTTAATCTATTTGCTATTGTAATGGTTGTCTATTAGATGATGTAGTTAAAAATCATGGATTGCCTTTTCACCATTTGCGTAAAAGAGTAGGAGTGATTGTAACACACTAATCCGGTCGGGTACTATTTTTACCAAAATGCTCTTAATAAATTATAAACGTTAAATATGTGGGAGAAAGCGAAAACGTTCTATAAAAAGAATCTGAACATGAAAATTTAAAAGATCAACATAATGTGGAACATTTGATTGAAGAGCCCTTCTAGTGTGCTCTATAGCACCCATGCTATAAAAAAACAAAAAAAAAAGGTGACCTGTTGAGGAGGTAACCCACTAAATGACTGGTCCCACATCATTAATGGCAATCTTGTAAATAATGAATCAATGTATACAAGTGTAGGTACAAATTAGAGTTGTACCATATAGTATAGGTACAAGTTTCAGCTGTACCATTGAAGAATTTGTTTCACAAAGTGTAGGTACAACTTAAAGTTGTACCATTAGTATAGGTACAATTTTTAGTTGTACCATAAAGGGATTTGTTAGAAAGTGTAGGTACAACTTAAAGTTGTACCATGGTATAGGTACAAGTTCGGGTTGTACCATAAAAGAATTTTGAAAAAGTGTAGGTACAACTTAAGGTTATACCATTAGTATAGGTACAATTTTGAGTTGTACCATAAAGGGATTTGTTCGAAAGTGTAGGTACAACTTAAAGTTGTACCATGGTATAGGTACAAGTTTGGGTTGTACCATAGAAGGATTTTTAGGAAGTGTAGATACAGCTTAAAGTTGTACCATAGTATAGGTACAAGTTTAGGTTGTACCATAGAAGGATTTTGAGAAAGTGTAGGTACAACTTAAGGTTGTACCATTAGTATAGGTACAAATTTGAGTTGTACCATAAAGAGATTTATTAGAAAGTGTAGGTACAATTTAAAGTTGTACTACTAGTATAGGTACAATTTTGAGTTGTACCATAAAGGGATTTGTTAGAAAGTGTAGGTACAACTTAAAGTTGTACCATGGTATAGGTACAAGTTTGGGTTGTACCATAAAAGAATTTTGAGAAAGTGTAGGTACAACTTAAGGTTGTACCATTAGTATAGGTACAATTTTTAGTTGTACCATAAAAGAATTTTGAGAAAGTGTAGGTACAACTTAAGGTTGTACCATTAGTATAGGTACAATTTTTAGTTGTACCATAAAGGGATTTGTTAGAAAGTGTAGGTACAACTTAAAGTTGTACCATGGTATAGGTACAAGTTTGGGTTGTACCATAGCTGGATTTGGAGAAAGTGTAGGTACAACTTAAGGTTGTACCATTAGTATAGGTACAATTTTGGGTTGTACCATAAAGGGATTTATTAGAAAGTGTAGGTACAACTTAAAGTTGTACCTTAGTATAGGTACAAGTTTGGGTTGTACCATAGAAGGATTTTTAGAAAGTGTAGGTACAAATTAAAGTTGTACCATTCGTATAGGTACAAGTTTGGGTTGTACCATAAAGGGATTTATTAGAAAGTGTAGGTACAACTTAAGGTTGTACCATTAGTATAGGTACAATTTTTAGTTGTACCATAAATGGATTTGTTAGAAAGTGTAGAATGTTGTACCATAGTGTATAGGTACAATTGTGAATTGTACCAGAGAAGATTTTTAGGAAAGTGTAGGTACAACTTTAAGTTTAGTGTAAAGGTACAACTCTAGAATGTGAGATTTTGACGGGCGTGACAATGTCAAGTAGTAGCCGTGAAATTTCCTGGGATAGTGAGAACTGCTCTTTGCATCTCACGGGACATCTCACGGCCGTGATATTTGCCTGAGGAATGAAGCACTGCTTTTTACATCTCACTTGAGTATTTTACGGTCGTGAGATTACCAGTATAAGGTGTCAGATTTCCAGTAGGAGACTTTCACCTGTTGAACTATCCCGTGTACTTATTATAATGGTGTTTCAAACAGAATGGACTTTTTTCCAGAACTTCAAACTTATGAAAAAGATGATTCATAATGTTCTCTAAACCTTGACACGAGCATTACATAGATCCATTCACAATGTTCTCTAGTAACTGTACATCATATCAGATGAGATACCCTGTTAACAAAAAGTAAAACGCAGTCAAAGCATTACATTTGTCTAATAAAACAAGCATCCATAACACGATTAAATCTGTCTAATTAATGCTTAAGTTTAGCTGCATGTAGCCCACACTAGTGCATCATCATATTCTAATTGGAAAACATACAAGCACAAACGCAAACACACATAGCTAAGTACTAAGGACTTTTGTTGGGTCATCTTCACTGCCCATCTTCCTCGTCAGTGCTCTCGTCCTCGTCTTCGTTTTGCTGGATTTGCTCATCTTCATTGTCCTCGCTAGAGTCACTGCCCTCTTCCTCAATGGTCCCTTTGTCCTCTTGATTTCTTTCCTTGTTTTGTTCATTGCCATTGTCCTCGTCGTCCTCTTCACTGCCCTCTTCCTCATTGGTCTCTTTGTCCTCTTGATTTCTTTCCTTGTTTTGTTCATTGCCATTGCCCTCGTCGTCCTCCTCTTCACTGCCATTTTCCTCATTGGTCCCTTTGTCCTCTTGATTTCTTTCCTTGTTTTGATCATCGCCATTGCCCTCGTCTTCCTCGTCACTGCCCTCTTCCTCCTCTTCACTGCCCTCTTCCTCATTGGTCCCTTTGTCCTCTTGATTTGTTTCCTTATTTTGTTCATCGTTGTTGCCCTCGTCGTCCTCCTCTTCACTTCCCTTTTCCTCATTGGTCCCTTTGTCCTCTTGATTTATTGCCTTGTTTTGTTCATCGCCGTTGCCCTCGTCGTCCTCTTCACTGCCCAAGTATGTTATGGGCTGACTCTTCTTCACAATTGGATTATAGTCTCTTCACTGCCCAAGTATGTTATGGGCTGACTCTTCTTCACAATTGGATTATAGTCTCTTTGGAGATGTTCTTGTTTTTGACTCGACGTACAAAACTAATGCATATAATCTTCCATTTCTTCTATTCATTGGTGTGAATAATCACAATGCAAGCACTGTTTTTGCATGTGCTTTACTTGCGGATGAAACGGCGGAGAACTACGTATGGATTCTAAATGCTTTTTTACATTGCATGGGTGGTAAGAAGCCAACCGCAGTTATAACAGATGGTTGTTCTTCAATGAGGAAAGCTATCAAGTCGGTTCTCCCTGGATCCCGACATCGGTTATGTTCTTGGCACTTGGGCAATAACGCAGAAGCGCGTGGCCATGCGGAAGGCTTCCGGGAGGATTTCAAACGATGCATGCTAAACTGCAGTTCTATTCCACAATTTGAAGCTACGTGGAAGGAAATTTTGTCCAAGTATGACCTGGAGCACAATGCGTGGATGAAGAAGATGTATAGGCGACGAGCTCTATGGGCCACAACTTACTTGAAAGGTATTTTCTTTGCTGGGATGACTACGTCACAACGTTGTGAGAGCATGAACTCTTATCTAGACAAATTCTTGCAAAGTAAGATGAAGTTGTTTGAGTTTGTCAAGCAGTCTGACATGGCACTTTTGTATAGGAGACAAACTGAGTTACATGACCAGTTTAAGACAATACATACTGATGTTGTTTTGATGGCACATTTACATGAAATTGAAAGACATGCCTCTATAGTATATACAAGAAATGTGTTCAGGAGCGTTCGAGCAGAAATAGCGAGAGAAGTTCATTACTATATTACAGACAAGTGTGTGTTGACCAATAAAACAATTTACACATTGTCACGATTCAAATACCCTGACTCAAAGTGCACTGTGGTCTTTTACACGAGTGGACATGATGTGCATTGTTCTTGTGGCATTTTTGAGTTCTGCGGAATTCCATGTCGGCATATATTCTGTATATTGAAAGCAGAAAATCAAATACAAATTCCAAAGTCACTCATTTTGAAGCGTTGGACTAAAGATGCAAAAGAGTTCGATCCCTCGAGTATGGGAAGCTGTCCTACCCATCAAGACGAACCAATACGTCCCTGTTATACAAGACCAAGTTCAAACACCACAACATTAGAATAAGGCAAATACCAAAAATTTCCTACAGATATGATCCAATCTTACTTGTAATGATTTCGGGAGGTACCTTTCGGGAAGCGAACTACTAAAAGCAAATTGAATCATCTTTACTGCCTCCAGAGTCAATGGTGTCTGAACAACAAAGGGAGGAGCACGGTACAAAGGTTGTCCTTTCTTAGCTCTGGGATTTGCACGTTCGAATGGAGAGACCACATACAAACTAGGCTTCAATTTAGATACACTACGTAGTCCACCTCCCTTTCGCCCCTTTATTGTTCAAAAACATAAAAACAAAACAAGTTCATTAGTAACCACACAATAAGTACAAATAATTAGAAAACTTAATAAAGTGTAATACCTTCACAGTCTTGGCACAACCATCATTAGCAGCAACACTTTCATCACTCAACAATATGAATTTCTCAACTTTAGACGCTTTCGCCTGCTTGCAAGGAGACTTTTTCACAACTTTGACAGAAGGAGATTCAGAACCGCAGTCATCTCCAATTTCCCCCTCAGCTTCTCCCCAATTCTTAACACCTAACCCTTGAGTCTTGACAGATTCGGAGGTAGGAGAAATGGGTTCACTTGGTTTTTCAACCTCAGCCTTCTGATTGCCCTTTTCCCCTCTGATAAGCTGCTCCGTTGACAACAAAACAGCTGCAGAAGCTTTCACATTATCAGCCTCATCCTTCTGATCGTTCTTTTTCAACTCAGTAGGCTGCTCCCTTGACAACGGATCACCTATAGTTGCTTTCACTGCCTCTATAATGGACTTCACTTGACTACCAATTTCGTCTCTAAAAGCCCGAAATTCGTTCTCCATATTCACAATCCGACTCATTAGCTCATTCTCTCTGGAAGCAGCATCACCCATTGCAACTCTAAATTCTTGCCTAAAGTTGTCAATTCTACCCTCCATGGTAGTAAACCGAGCGTCAATACGCTCACAGAGAAGCAGCTCATCACCGTCGGGTTTTTGCCGTTTCCCATCTCTTTTTTCCCGTTTTCTTGCAGGTGATTTCAAACCTGCATCCTCAGGTGATCTTTTACCCGAACTGCTGGAAACCTACAAATTAATTAAAAAGGGAACCAAATGTACCATTAGCATGCTCCAACTCGTCAAAAGAATCAAATATACTATCAGTCTTACCACTTCTGTTAACAATAACTCCACGTCTCCGCTCCCCCAGCTCAACAAATCCAAACTCCTATCAATAGTTTCGAAAATACCATTTGCATGCTCCAAGAATATTAACTACAAAAAAAAAATACTATAATCAACATGATGATTAATCATTACAAATATGTAGAAAGTAGGGATTAGCAATTATTTACCTCCAAGAACAGCAAGCAACCCGGTATATACTTTCTCCCCTCAGCATTATGGTCGCAGATGCATTTGACCAATTCATTGAAGCAAAACGATGCCCAATTCTTCTTCGGAATATCGGCAACATCGAGGACAGCGTATACCGAAGATAACGAAAAGTCATCTCTTCTAGTTGGTACTAATAGCACCCCTATTACGTACAAAATAAACGTTTGAAGAAATAGATCACCGCTATCTTTCATCTCCGACAAAGCCTTCCGCATTAAGCTTGTCGAAATCGCCTGTCGGGCACAATCAACTGTCGAATACACTCTAAATGGATTCAATTCCTCGGATCTTCGTCCCACTTCTTCACCATTCAAGATGATATCAGTACCTCCCTCAGGCACGCCCATAATTCGCTCGAAATCTTTGGCCGAAATATGGACTTTCAACCCATAAGCCTGAATTGAGCTTTCTTCCACATTAAAGCTCTTCAAAAGGATCTCCAACAACTCACGTTGGAGCATTCTTCCTTTGACTTCAAGCATACGACCAAAGCCACATCTCTTAATGGCCTCTGATTGACAAGCCTCTAAATTTGAGACTACTGAGAATACTTTCCTAGGAGAACAGCGGGTGCTAAAAATTACATGACTCTTCGTCTTCATTATAGAACAATTTTAGCAAACTGCAAAATTAAAACAACAAAAAAATTATAAGCATGCCTTGAAACACGATTTATAAGCATGCCGAAGAGTACTAACAAAATACACAAAGCCAGAGTCGTCCACCACTGATCTAAAGAAGCAACTTTCAGTTTTCACACTTAAACACATTCGAGAAAACGTGGTTATGACAAAGTTTCATTCAAGAAAAGGATCATTTAATCATTCGGTAAACACATTCTCCAGGTAATGAGTTCAATCCTGGTTTTCAATATATGGCTTTAATCAATATTGAACAAATACAAGACTATACCAGAGCTCACAAGCACACTTGCCTCGATATCAAGTTCTAACTACCAGAAGAAATGAAAACCCCCTACATCAACACCTGAGTACACTAATTAACCATGAAATCCGCCATTGGCATATATAAATTTCACCCAAAACACCCAGCTTCCATTAAATTTCACCCAAAATGCAAATTCTCACGGCCGTGACATGACCCGTGAGAAGCAAAGAGTAGTTTTCATATCCCAGACAATCTCACGGCTTTGGTTTCAAAAACCACGGTCGTTAAACTAAGCCGTGAAACTAAAAACACCCTGATTTTTCAGTACTTCAAAGCTACTAGAGGAGTCACTTATCAGTACATCAAAGCTACTATTCTAACCTCCCAAAGCTCGATCCACCTATGAAATGATGCATCTGCATTTTTCAGCATTTGAAATACCACACCAGTACCTACCAATCCTAGTCCCAACAATCCAACTTGTCTCAAGCCAAACTGAAAAGAATCAAACTTTGAGTATGAACTTTCCTATTCGATTTGTCTCCATAAAACACAAATCAAGTCTCTCCAATCAAAAAGCTAATACTGGCATGCATAAAGGAAGGAACACAATCGCTAGCTAGGTCAGATTGGAGCAACTTTTTTTGAGATCACGCATGGTTGGGAACAATAATACTGGAATGCAAGGTTCACTAGGTGAATCACGCCAAAACCAGCTGTGACCATCTCACGGGTTAATCTCACGCCCGTGAGATTAACAGATGAGCCGTGAGAAGTTCAGCATTTCAATTGCACAAACACGGCTCATCTCACGGCCGTGATACTGGCGAGACCAACCCGTGAAACCCCCTGGAACTCCCCCTTTTTCAAAAAAATCTAACGGCTCATCTCACGGCTTTTTGTCCCGGGCGGGATATAACCCGTGAAACCCCCTGGAAGTTACAAATTTTAAAAGAATCACGGCATAACCTATCAATTGCATCACAATCTTGCTCTAATAGTAAACTGAAGTACTAATCACATAAACGTAGACGGAGCCAGCATTCAAACGCAAATAAAAAGCTCAAATGAATGCAAAGAATCACATAAGACTAATGCAAAGCTCATGCAAAGAATCACAGAAGACAAATGCTTCGATTACCCTTTTCTAGAATACATCCACACAACAACCATACTACAAATAGTTGCTAGCTTAACCACAATGGGAACATGATTAGGACTCCTCTCCCAGCGCTCACAAAGACAAGATGAATCGCATGCTTGGAATGACGATTATGTAACTCAACAAGGCAATAGCTCTCTCGACACGTGCAACTCACACCGGTTTTCCAAGTGAAATGGAGTTTCCATTTATGAAAAAGTAAACAAAAAAAGTTTCCAAAACTAATTTATGATATCATTTTCATGAGATAGCATTTAGCTATGGTGGAAAACCACATAAAGAACACATGATCTTTGCTTGGTTCATGCATGCTATTTCCTAGGCTCTTTCACCAAGTGTGAGTTTTCTTGGTGACAAGCATTTTCCTCTTTGGTACATGATTAAATTGTTCACTACCCAGCAAGGCAACCACAACCATGCACAACCCTCCCTTCAAGCTTCAATGTGTAAATCAACTCACAATGAACTTTAGTAGCAGGAAATCTATGGCTGTATGGTTAATGGAGGAGCAACCAACAACCACATTACACCACGTTGCTTTGACAAAGACCTCTATGCCCATATGAAAAGAAGATTTTTGGAATTGACAACATGTTCCTTCCCACAGGAGACACAGCCACACCAAGGAAAATAGACCAGCAGAAGTAGAACATGCTACTTATCATGACAAGTTTAGAATCAACCAACTCACTCGTAATTGTGTAAACAATAAGATGGTCTACAAGATGAACTACAATGGCTTTCAGAAGGATTTCGATCAACATCGACCTACATCTATGAGGTACACAATTAAACCAATACCAGGACATCAACAAGCAGGTCCCATATGTGAATTGATAGTTTGCTTTGACACTAAATCAGTCAATATATAGCTAATTATCAAGCTAAACACAAAGAAGATAGTACAAGGACATCAACCTGGTCAAAGGACATGACCAATTAAACTCATAAACCTAAAACGAGCATGGAATTTCAATCCCCCTACCGAAATGTGTAAATCTAGAACATCCCAACAACGAATGCAACAAATTCGGTCGATACAAATGCCCCCTAGAAGAATGAAGAACAACGGACTTCCTCCACCACCATTACCACCAAAGCTTCCCCACAAAAAGGAGAATCATTAACCACAAAAACAATGAATGTTGTGAATTCGTCCGATTCGAATCCTCCCACGAAAAAGATGGAAGAACTACAACAACAACATCCATCCAAAACTTCGTCACCAAAGGAAGCATCATCAAGAAGATTGGATAACTTCTACAGCTGCATCAGATGACCCGGGTTCAAGAAGAGTTGAAGGGATTGAATATTCCAAAGCATGCATAATTTGCAGCGACATCATTCCAACAAAGACTACTCCATCATATCGATCAGCCACAACCATGCTCTAAATATCCTAACTAAGTTTGACCTTAATGTCTCATCATTCATGGATGATTCATAGGTCTTATAAGTAACTAAAGTTTAACGATGCATCCTTTCTATCTACCATATCATATCATATCATATCAATCCTCCCACGAAGAAGATGGAAGAACTACATCAACAACCACAACCGCAACCACAACAACAACAACCACAACTGCTGTGAATTCTTCAGACTCGAATTCTTCTACCCTAACAACAGAAAAACCCAATGCTCCTCCTCAACAGAAGAAGATTGAGGAACAACAACAACAACAACCTTCTAAGGATGTTGCTGAAACGGAGACAAATCAAGCACAACCTCAACAGCAAAAACAAGGTGAAATGAAGGTAAATGCTGCAAATTCTCCTTCAAAACAAGTGAAGGAACAACAGGAACCGCCATTGCAGCTAATTATCAAGCTAAACACAAAGAAGATAGTACTAACCGAAAAAAGTTGCGGTGGAGGAGGTAGGCCAGCGGTCTTCGTTTGCTATCGATGGGAAGAGGGCTGTGCAGAGTCGTCGTTTGCTATCGATGGGAAGAGGGTCTTCGTTTGCAATCGACGAAGAGATGCTCGCTCTCGTCGTCCCTTGCTCGCCGCCTTCACTGTGGTCGTCGGAATCCGGCTCGCCGCCTTCACTGTCGTCGTCGGAATCCGGAATCCGAATCGCTGCAATCGACAAGCTTCTTCTACTCGTCGTCACCCAATGCTCGCCGTCTTCACTGTCGCCGTCTTCACTGCTCGCTAGCTGCGTGGAGAGGATCGAAGGAAGGAAGGGTTTCGGCGGTGAGAAAGAGGTGAGAAAGAGGATCGAAGGATTGTAATTGGTTTCAGACAACCGGTTGTACCGGTTACAACCCACAAATAAAATAATAAAATAATAATTTAAATGAAATCTAATGGTTGATATAGTTTGGACATGATCTAATGGCTGTAAATGTTTTATAGTACCAATACTATAAAGCACACTAAAATGCCTCTTGATTGAAATCAATAGCCCTCTTCATAAAACTGCATCAAATCTCAATCCCATAAATCACAAACTTAACTAACTTCATACTAGGGTCCTTGGAATCACCAATCTTTCGATGCACTACCGACTTTCTGAGCATACTCCTTGAGCTTCTACCATTCCTGGATGCGGGCTATGGGGTCAACCTCCAGAGTTTTTGAATATACATACAAGGAAAATTGATTTTTTACTTAAGAGGTAATTCGGATACCAATATGAGGGGGGAAACATGTGATTTTAACTTCATCACATATTAAGTAGTCCTCTATATAAGAATGTAATTTTTTTATAGTGAGAAGTAAATTGAACTGTGATTTGATTATGTTTATTAAGAGTTGGTTCTCTTGAATGACTTTAATTTTACTTTCAATTAAGAGTTTTGATTTTTTTCAACATTTGAATAGTTTGGTCTATTTTTATTGTCAAATAAAGGATTTTTTACATAATAATTATTGTCATTTATTTTATTTTCAAAATGCAACCGGCCAACGGGCGGGCCCAAATCTAGTTTTATAGAGATACTTAATACTTTGCAGAACCACTCAAGAGACAAACGTTCCTCCCTTTTAGACTCATAAAAAAATAAAGCTCAATATTGTTCATATAATGTATATTTGTATGTGAAGAGTGTAGACTACAACATATGAACGTCTACTTTAGATAAAAACTCATACATTATGTTGGATGAAAACTTGAAAAGAAGTTCTTTTACAACCTCTGATAATGTTAAGAGACAAAGTCAATTCACACAAACAAAACAATTCATTAACCTCATATCATTGACATATATTTTTGTTAGGTGAATACTTCTATTGAGCGTAAGATAATTGTATTAGTTGCATGTAATGTTAAATGTTAATGATAACTATGTGTTGATTGCTATGTTTTATTCATTATATAAATTGTGAATTAATGCCTTAACCGAACTTTTTCTCACTTAATTATAATGTGATGTTATATCAGTTAATCTGGTTTACCAAATTGATTAAATTTTAGTTTGGTTAATTTGATTGTTGTATTAGTTTGGACGGTTTGGTTATGATATTGTATTCCATGACTAATAAATTTAGTTTTATTTGGTTTGGTAATTACACTCGTAACCATTTGAACACCCCCTAAGTTGACAACTTTGTGTTGTTTTTTTTTTTGTTTTTCTTTCCTAAAAATTTGCCACATTAGAGTTACACGTCATGATTGACAAGAGTTTTGATCAAACCATAACAGAACACTAACGTTTAAACCTAAAATAATTAAATGATAATTACAACTCAATATGTAAAGTCTCAAAGTGTTAGAATACGTACATAAATATCTTTGAAATGAAATTTTGTACAAACTATGTAAATCCAAATCGATCGAAATTACTTCGATTCAATCAGTCAGCCCTTAACATGATAGATAAATTAAGTAAGTGACTTTTATGAAACGTAAGAATCTATATATATGTGTATTGCCTTCTCGAAAGATAATTGTTCATATCACAATTAGGTTGTTTTTCAATTCAAATACAAATCTATATTCCTGTTGAAAATGAACTATCCCTCCTTTTGAACCGAATCAAACCAAACAATATCAATAGCATCACTACATTTAAAAATGATTTGAGATAGTGAAGAAAAAACAAAACAACAGAAACTACAATGTATGTAAAGTATAAAAATTCTCCTAAACCCGGCCTTCAAGCTCATCACTCTTCCTATTCCCTCCGCCAAACAGCTCCTCCATCTCCTCCAACGACCTCCCTTTCGTCTCCGGAAACAAAGTGTACACAAAAATCCACCCCACCAACGACACCCCGGCGAACAGAAAAAACGCACCGCCGATCGTAATCGCCTTGTACAACGATATAAACGTCATCGAGATCATCGCGTTCATCAGCCTATTCACCGCCACTCCCAAACTATACCCCTGCGCCCTCAACCGCAACGGAAAAATCTCCGAGCTGTAAACCCACGTCACGGGTGCCACCCCAATATTGAAAAATGCCACAAACGTATAACACGAAGCAATGCTCAGGCCCAAGGCCCACAAAATCTTCTCCCCGTGATGCCTCTCCACAATCGTAAGACACGTCCCCAGCAGACTCAACGCCCCGATTATCCCCGCAAAGCTGGTCAGCAGCAGCCTCCGCCGCCCGACCCGGTCCATCAGGAAAGTCGAGAGCACAATGAAGGTGAATTTCGTGAGGCCGACGCCGACCGTCGCGAGGAGAAGCTTGTGCTTATCCGTGACGCCGGCCGATTTGAAAATCCTCGGGCTGTAGAGTACCACTGCCTCAATGCCCACCGCGTGTTCGAAGAAATGTATCCCCACAGCACAGACTAATATCCTCCTCACGGCCGGCGTGGGCCGCAGCAGAAGGTCCTTCCACACTCCTTTCCCTCCCGATTCCTTCTTCGGCACCTCCGCGAACTCCGAATCGCAATCCTCGTCGATCCCCGCCGCGATCTTGATGTCTCGGAACCGCTTCTCTGCCTCTTCAGGGGAGTTCGACACTTTGAAGAGGATCCTCTTCGCTTTCCCCAATTTCCCCTGCGAGATCAGCCACCGCGGGGATTCCGGCATTTTGAGGATCCCGATCGCGAGGAGGAGGGAAGGGACCGCCGCGATCCCGAGCATTAGCCTCCAGCCGAGGCGGAGCGAGAGCTTGGCGCAGGCGACGTTGGAGATGTATCCGAGGAGGATTCCGATCGCGATCCCCCACTCGGGTAAGGAGGTGAGGAATCCTCGCGATTTCGCGGAGGAGACCTCCGCGGAGTAGACGGGGGCGATCAAAAGGGCGAAACCGACGCCGATGCCGGCCACGCAGCGTCCGGTGATGAGGACGGCGTAGTCAGGGGACCAGCCCATGAGGACGGAGCCGAGGAGGAAGATGATGGAGGCGAGGACGATGGTGTAGCGGCGGCCGATTAAGTCGGAGATTCGGCCGGCCATCAGGGAGCCGACGAGGGCGCAGATGTTGAGGATCCCGGCGAGGACCTGGACCTGTGTGTCGTTGATTAGGAGGTCTTCTTTTATGAAGATCATCGCTCCACTCATCACTCCCGTATCTGTAAATTATAATTAATTAAACAAAACATCATTAATTAATTTCAAATTCAAAACAGTGATTATGCATTAAACAGGATTAATTAATTAATTAGTTAGGAACAGAGAGAGATGATGACTTGCCGTATCCAAAGATGATGGAAATCATGGAAGCTACGATGGCGCAAGCGGCAGCGTAGGCATTGAATCTCTCGTCGGACGGCGGCCCTGCCGCCGTGGTGGACGTCATGAAAGACATTAATTACTCACTGATCAGTGTTTCTCTGACAGATTCGAGTTCTAGATATATCGAAAAAGAGACAAAAGAGGAAAGAAGAAGAAAATGGTGTTGGGTGAGTCGTGTGGTGGGAACGATTCAGTGGGGGAGACGAAGAAGCAAAAACTCAATAAATAGCGGAACTGAAATGGGAGTTTGTTTCTATAAAAAGAGATAATTATCGGTCCCGTAACAATATAGCGCTTATCCAAAACGAAAAGAACAGGAAGGAAAAAAGTAGAGTAGAGTAGAGCGAGTTCGTGCGTGGTATTTCCTTTTTGGTTAGTTGTACATCAATCAATAATCATACAAGTATGATTGTACGTATCTATTTAACTATTTTGTTATTATAGATTGAGCCGTTTGTTATATATGTAGATACAGTCAAATAGATATCTTCATATCTACTTTATTAAGTACAGCATAGTTTTAAAGTCGTATATACTTTATACACCAAAAATTACCGTAGAGTTACTTTTTATATCGCGTGGAAGATTGTGAGTTTCAAATTCAACATCTCCAACTATCAATTTCTAATGATATTCACTAAAATTATGTCGAGAAGAAGCAAACAGGGGGAAGGAGAATGAGAAGCAGAAAAGAGGAGGAGGAGGACCGACATGGATGAGTTGAAAGATGAATTGTGTTTGGTTCTGAATAATAATAATAATAATAACAATAATGAATTCCATCTCAGTAGCCTAGTCAGTATTCTGTTTGCCACGTCATCAAAAATTTGACGCCGTTAACGGAGTTTAATGGAGACTAACGACCAGTGACCAACGGTGAAACGGTTCGTAAAGTTAGTGTCCAATAAAAAAAGAAAAGTAATTTGGATGGCAAACGTAAAAACTTTATGTAATTTGAGTGACCAAACATGTAATTTAGTCTTTTTAAACATATAACGTCCAACAAAAATCCAAAAGTCCAGGTCAAATTTAGCTTGTCGCGTGGTTGCCAAATGCCAAGTTGATTAGCTCGATAGATTCGTAACTGCAAGTTGCCAAACGTATTAATTAGCTGACAACAAGCTATAATATAAGATAGTAATTAACAGTTACAAACACGTACACGTGGTGGAATCCACTGCTTTTCGGTTGGTGTGTGTATATTTTAGGGTTTTGGGTTTGTGTGTGGATAAGACCGACTGGATGGAGCAGGATCTCGATATAGAAGTCTGATCTGAATCTGACTACGAATCGTACGCCGGAAAATTTTTTTTTGGATGTGTTTGGATCTCCGTAACCGCTGCCGGCGTTGGAGCACCATCCCAGGTCCCAACTGATTATCCTTGCCCAACTGTTTTGGATTACCGCAAATATGCATGCATTGGCTTTTTGTCCCCTGCACTGATTAAGCTTATTTATTTATTTATTTATTTATTATATATGCTTAGTAAATAAGCTTTTGGTCCCCTCACTACGGATAGCAATGGGTCGGGTTGGGGCGGGTTTTGTCAAAACTCAAATCCAAATCCATGGGTTTATCCGCAAAAAAATCCTGGGTAAAACTCGTTGGGTTTGAAAAACTCAAACCCAACCTAATCCGCTGGGTATCCGCGGGTTCATGGGTACCTGTGGGTTTTTGTGGTAAATAATTTACAATAACAAGTTTTTTTCAAAATAAAAGTTTAACATCAATTTTCCATACAAATTATTCATACAAAAAACACCAATCTAGAGCATACAAGAAAACAAAAAATGATCAATACAAATTGTTCAAAATTAAAGATAAACATCTATAAACAATAAGATTAATTGAAAGCTTCTTCCTCGTCAACTAATTTTCTTCACTCTCCACTTCTTCGTCAACTAAGCTTCTTCGTCCGGTTCATATATTTGCTCACATACTCTACGTGCAAAACTTTATATATGGTAAGATATATAAATTAACAACCATATGAATTAAAATCATAAGATATAGATTGACTCGTCCATAAGTTGGTAATCGAGTTGGCTCTCTAGCCACATGTTAAGACATATCATGAGCTCTAAACGAGCCAGCTCACGAGTTTAGCTCAACAAGCCACCGAGTCGAGCTAGCTTGCGAGCTTCACGAGCTGAACAAAGGTGAGCTCGTGTTCGGCCCGTTATTAATGAGCCGAGTTTTGAACGAGCTTTTCTCGAGTCGAACGTCGAGCCGCTCGCGGGCATCTCGGCTCATTTGCAGCCGTAGTAATGAGGATCAGGGACCCCAAAACGACGGCGCTCATCTTCGCATCCGGCAAGATAGTATGCAGGGGTGCCAACAGTGAGTTGCAGTCGAAGCTGGCTCCCAGGAAGTAGGGGTGGGAATCTGGTCCCGGTTTTCCGATCAAACCGGAAACCGGCCAGTTTAAACCGTCCCGGTTGTAACCGGAAACCGGATTGCATCCAATCTGATCCCGTCTCCGGTCTGTCTGTTTGCCAACCCGGTCCAATCTGGTTAAAACCGGAAAACCGGATTAAAATCTTCAAGCAAGCCCAGCTCACAATCCAATCCTCAGGCCCACACTCAGCAAATCCAGCCCGACCCAGAGCCCAACCCTAAACCTAATCCTACTCCCTCTTGCTCTCACCCACGTTTCCATACCAGCCGCTCACTCCTCCCCTCTAATCTCCCTCGCCGAAAACCCACCTTGGAGACTGGAGTCGCCGCAATTGGCCACCACCACCTCCTCCTTCCCGACCACGACCACCACCGTCGTCGACCTCATCATCCAATCCTTCTCCTCCACCATCCCGTCCATCCTCCTGAAACACCCTCCATCACTCATCTCCACTCTGCCCCATCCCCAGCCAGCGTCGCTAGCGCCGCCGCCGCCGCAATCTCCTCCGCCATCAGCTCGTGCATGGAGGAAGAGGAGGTGTCGACCACGACTCGTCAAAGAGAAGAAGAGGTAGATGGAAGAAACAAGAAAGAGAAAGAAGAACAGAGAGGAGAAGAGGTAGGTGGAAGAAAGATCGGTAAAGAAGAAGAGAGAAGGAATTTAAGTGGAGGAGGCAGAGACCCCTCTTCTCAATTTCATTGTTTTTCTTTTTTTTTTTTTCAAATTTTTTTCAAACGTCAACGTTTTGGAAGGGCCAATCTGGTTTCCGGTTTAAAACCGGATTGGACCCAGTCCGGTCACGGTTGAAACCGGATGCCATCCAATCCCGTCTCCAGTTATGGTATTTGCCAAAACGGTCTTAAAAAACTGGGTCAATCCGGTCTGATTTTGACCGGACCGGATCGTTTCCCACCCCTACCAGGAAGTATGCTCGAGCAGTTCAGAAGCTCGGTTTCCCGGCCAAGTTCGAGGACTTCAAGATCCAGAACATGGTAGCCTCTTGTGATGTGAAGTCCCCATCAGGCTCGAGGGTATTGTTGCATCCTCCCATGGCGCTTGCTCGAGTTACGAGCCCGAGCTTTTCCCGGGGCTGATATACAGAATGAAACAGCCCAAGGTCGTGCTCAGCATTTTTGCCCCGGGGAAGATTGTGATCACGGGAGCTAAGGCTAGAGAGGAAACGTACGCAGCGTTTGAGAACATATATCCTGTGCTTACTGAGTTCAGGATAAAGTCCAGCAATAATATGGCGGCGGTAGAATGATATTTAGTGGTTCTGATTTTAATGGGTAGCATACTCATTTAATGACAACTAGGATGCAAACTCGCGCTTCGCGGCGGGTGAGATTATGGTGAATTGATCAAGTTATTAAACAGTCATATTAGAGAAAGTATTTCATAACAATATGTCAGACAATCGATAATTCAAACTGTTTGAGCCTAACTGGGTGTAGGAGTGAGATTCGGGAAGATGGGTCAAGGAGAGTAAGCAATAAGAGAATAACTGTCAACGGAAGAACTGAGGAGAGAACGAATGGAATTGAGAGGGTGATATCTTAGAGAGAGAAGTTGATAATTCTTAGAGATAGAGTCAGAAAAATCCGATCCCCTCACCCACCGGAGTAAATGCCGTATTTATAGGCTACATGGTGGTGGGTGAGTTACATGATGGTATGGTGATGACTCGACTCTACTGTCACTCCAGGAATTGGCCAAGTGAAACCACTTCCTAAAGCGTAGTATAGCGGGTTTGGGTTTAATTATCAACCCGGGTCCTAGATTTGCTGACTACTCAGTGAGTTCTTGTTATCTAGCAATAAAACTGGAGTGCAAGTCTAAACTACCAAACAAACAAAGCAAGTAAACTGGTTGTATTCAGGTTAAAGAGGTCACCCGGATATGGTTCCCCCTAGACTGCAGTTAAGCCGGATTGTAATTACCAAGTTCAGTTTCTATGATAGTTATACTGCGGAAGGTTCTTAAACAGCCTGAAGTCTCGACTAAAGGTCTTCAGACCCTCTCAATCTGACTCTCTAGCGGGCGACTAACCTCCACCGGAGTCGACAGATTGAGGCCCTAAGAACAAAACCTCCACTACCGGAGTAAATCCGGTACAGAATAGTGAGTTGGCTCCTCGACTAAAGTCACCAACTCCCTACCTTCAATCAAGGATACTCTATTAACCTAGGCAGATATTCTCATTCTAGGTTAAAGCAGAAACAACATGAATTTGATCAGGATTCAAGTCATTCAATCATTAAAACCTCAATCGAACATAATCAATCACAGAATCAGTACTTGGGTTCATACAATCAAAGCCTAACATACAACTCTAGGGTTCTCCATACCCAGATGAATGGAAGAACTACTCCATAGAGAAGAAAGCAAAAGCAGAATCAGACACGGAATTCATACTGCGAAGGATGGATTCCTGCTTCTGGACGTTGATTGGCACTTCTCCAAGCTCAAGCTGGCCTCCAATGGTGTTGAAGATCAATCTAGGGCACTTGGGAACTCTTGCTCGTCACTTTCTCTCTCTAGGAACTGATCTCTCTCTCAAAAACTCGAATCCCCTTGAATTGTGGCTGAAACTCTGCTTAAAAGCATCAGTGGCCAAAGCACGGTCGAGGGCACGGCCGTGCTTTGCCTGACTCCGCCCGTGCCTCGGCCAGGGCTTAATTACACGGCCAGCAAGTGGGTTAAACACGGCCGTGCTTCGCAATGTACACGGCCGTGCTTTGACTGAACACGGCCGTGCTTCGGTGCCCGTGTTTGCAGCTGAATTGGCCAAACTGAATTTGCTCTCGGCATAAAAATCACGGCCAGCAGTACACGGCCGTGTAATGCCTTGGGTCTGCCCGTGTTTTGGCTCCAGCTCACCGAAATGACTTCCGAATGCCCCGAAACTCGCGGTTAGCCTTCCCTTTAACGCCTGGGACCTGAAACATGACAAAATAGCACAACCCGGCGTAAAATAGGCCAAAACACACGACTATACTCCTCAAACGGATAAGAACTAGGGGCACAAACATGTGCATTTACATCGTTATCAAATTCCCCCACACTTAACCGTTTGCTTGTCCCCAAGCAAACCTAACTCAAACCAATGCAACTCTCCAGACCTCCATAGCAACAAACAACCCAGATCGTAGGTAGAGGACTTCCTAGATCATTTAGCAGCTTACGAGGTCAACCGACTCACAAGTCATCTCATAACTTCTTCTCGAGTCGGTATCATGGCAAAAAGTGAACAGAGGACAAATGAATCGTGGATGGAGAGATTCTCAAAAACAAAGGATCATGGACTCACATTTTTCAAGGTGCTCGATTTTCTTTGAAGATGGTTGGAACCCCTTTTTTCTGTTTTGCTTGTTTTCTGTTATTTTTCTTTTCTTTATTTTCTTTTCAAGGGTCCCAACCTGCTCTTACCGGCCATGCCAGGAGCGGATGTCTCAAGCCTCGTGCGGGGGAAAGACATGTAAGGGGGCTGGAGGTAGTTGATGGAAATTGGGAACGAATTCCCGTCTCCCCTTACACACTTTCGCCCTATTCGCACGGGAGACGTTTATTTTCAAGCACATTTTCGAGCACCTGTTAAACTCAAAACATGATACAAGAGTCCATGACAGGTAGAGAATCCACAACACCACACAATTCAAGGGTCCTAAGATCGCTAATTCACTCAATCAACCAACTCAATATGAAGAAGAAATGAGACTCCTTAAATGCATCAACATCCTCCATAGTGCTACACTACCTCCCTAGGTTGCATATTACTATAAAGACTGTCAATTCAAAGCATACTGAGCAGGCAATTGCAAGGAAACACGTACTTGGAGCCCTCAAATTTAAAAATTTGGACAGTGGACTAGGCTCCAAGCACACAAACAGATCTAATGCAGTTAAAGATAAACACCCCCCCCCCCCCCCCCCACACACTTAAGCTCGACATTGCCCTCAATGGAGAAGAGGGAAGGATAAGGGAACGATGTTACCGGTATGCACGGACTGCAGGGGACTGGAAACGGGCCAGTCGGGGCAAGCACAGCCGAAGGGAAACAGAAGAGCTCAGACACAATATGTTAGGTTCAATGGTCAGCCCAATAAAATATCATCCAAACCAAAAGAAAACAAACCAAACCCAAACCGGGTTACAATCCGACTCAAAACACAAGAAAGAAAATCAAACCGTGGTGGGGTTGCCTCCCCACAAGCGCTTCGTTACCGTCGTATTAGCTGGACGCCCATGGTGGATACTCAGGGCGGTGCAGGAACAGGTGCCTCCAAGAGCGGATCCACGTCGCTCTTGAGGTACAGCTGGAGGTTGTGGCCATGCACCCGACGGATGCGACCACCATCATCAGTCAGCTCGACCTGCCCATCTGGCAAGATGCAGGCGAGCGAGTACCCAGACGGCCAGGGTGGTCGTGGTGCAGGAGGTGGGACCAGCTCATAGTGGTCTCCACTCTTCTTCCGTGCAGGCTTAGCAACCTGCTGCTTCGGCCTCCACTCCTCCTTGAGCTTTTTGTTCGGAGGCGAGGTTGGATGGAGTGGTGGCGAAGGAATGATAGGAGGGTCCTGCAAAATAGGAGGTGCAGAAGGGTACACGACAGACTCGTGTACCTGATCAGACATAGCATGCACAGGCGTGACAGCAATCATAGCACAGTGATCAAACTCAGTCACAGAAAAAGTAGCCTGTTCATCCCCAGCACGCAAGATCAGTTTACCATCATGCACATCAATAAGTGCCTTGGCGGTGGCAAGAAATGGCCTACCTAGAATCAAGGGCACATCCACATCCTCATGTATATCAAGAATAACAAAATCAACAGGATATGTGAATGCACCAACACCAACAAGCAGATCCTCTATGATTCCCCTAGGATGCACAATAGAACGATCAGCTAATTGAATGCTCATCCTAGTAGGGCTAAGTTCACCTAGGTCTAGCATTTTATACAACTTATATGGCATGACGTTAATGCTAGCGCCTAGGTCCGCCAAGGACTTGCCTACATGCATGCTGCCAATAGTAAGAGGGATAGTAAAACTCTCTGGATCCTTGCGCTTCTCGGGCAGCTTGTTCTGCAGGATAGCAGAACACTCCTCGCTCAGCATCACTGTCGAGAGATCCCCAAGTTTCTTCTTGTTGGTGCAGATATCTTTCATGAACTTGGCATACTTGGGCATCTTCGACAGTGCCTCCATGAACGGTATGCTGATATTGAGCTGCTTCAACATTGCCATGAACTTGGCAAACTCAGTCTCCAGCTTGTCCTTGTGTAGGCGAGTGGGGAAGGGAAGCTGGGGTACATGCTCCTTAACCACTGGTTGTGGCTTGGGAGCAGGGGCTTCCTTCTCCACCCGCACTTCTGCATCGTCGGCTGGAAGTGCTGAAGCAGGTAGTGGTTCCTCCTGTCTGGCCGGGACAGGATCAGCAGATATGACCTTACCGCTCCTGGTAAAAATGGCATCCAGCTGCTGATGCTGGTGAGGATCTCGAGGATTAGGAACAGTGGTGGCGTGCAGAGTCCCCGGTGCCCTGGTAGTGTTCTGGCGGGCCAAGATGCCCACCTGGGTCTGCAAATCCTGCAAAATGGCACCCTGGTTCCTCTGACCTGCCTCCAGTGAGGCTACACTCTAGTCCAACCTCGTGATAGTCACCTGAGTGCTCGTCATGAATGAAGCTAGAATGTTTTCCAGCTTCGTCATCCTGTCATCTGGGGCTGGAGCTGCTGCTGGCTCGGCAAACTGGCGCTGGGCTGCTGGAATGGCTGCCCCTGCCTAGGCTGGTAGGGCTGCTGTGGGTCTGGCCCCTGGCGAGCCTGGAAGGGCTGCCTCTGCTGAAAACCACCTGCTGGTGCTGGGAAACCAGGTGGTTTAGTGGTGTTGCTGCTCCAGGCGAAGTTGGGATGCTGGCGCCACCCCTCATTATATGTGCTGCTGTATGGATCGAGGCGCCTCGCCTTGGCGATGAAGGCCAACTGCTCCTGGGGTGTGGTAGACTCCCTCATAGCCTGGCAGTCCTCCACTAGGTGATTGGAGCTCTCACACCACTGACACTGAGCAACTGGAGGTGTAGCCAAACCTCTGCCCGGAATAAGACTGTTGGGCTGCTTCAATGTCTGCACTAGCTCAGCTACCTGCTGCTCGAGCCCGGATCTGGTCTCCATGGCGTGCACACCACGGTCCCGGGACTGTCTGCCTCGGCTACCCTGTCCCCAAGAATGATCTCTGGCAGCCAAAGTACTGATCATCTGGTTCAGCTCGGGTGGAGTCTTGGTAAGAATATCCCCTCCTGGGCATAGAGACTCAATCACCCTCTGGCTATCTGGAGAGAGGGCACTGTAAAAGTTCCCCACAGTGAAAGCATCACTAAAGCCATGATGGGGACACTGCCAGAAGTATCCCATGTACCGCTCCCAAGCATCACGAAGTGACTCATCTGGCTCTTGGCGGAAGTGAGTGATCTCCCGCTGGATCTCTGTAGTCTTCGATGCTGGATAATACCTGTGCACGAACTTGTCCGCCAGATCGTCCCAAGAGGTGATGGACAATGGGGGCTGGGTCTCCAACCACCTCTCAGCATTCCCCGCCAGAGAATGGGGGAAGAGATGAAGGCGGATCGCATCATCCGGGACACCATTCAGCTTGAACCCGTTCGTCAGCTGCAGAAAACGGGAAAGATGTACCATGACCTCCTCATCCTTCAAGCCATGGAACTGGATAGAGGATGTGATGAGCTGAATCCAGCATGGCTTGATCTCGAAGTTGTTTGCTGGGATCGGCGGGTAGAGGATGACCGGGCGGATGTCAGCAATCCGAGGAGTGTAGTAGTACTCCAAGGTGGGACCCGGCTGCGGTGGATGATGAGCTCCATGATCATGGGGTATGGGGTTGTTCCCCAGGACCTGATTCACCGGGGGAACCTGCTGTGGATTCCCCTGGTGTTGGTTGTAGTCTCCGTCCATCCCGTGCTCTTCTTCAGAATCGCTGCTCAGGTGGCCGTCTATGCGCTCTTCCGTAGCCAGTCTAGCTCGCTGTTGTCTCCTGAGCTGGCGACAGGTGCGGTTAATATCTGGATTCAACGACAGTAAACCTCCCGACTGGCTACGGGTCATGCACTACCTGCACACACTCAAGCAAGCAAACCCGTGAAGGCACAAGTGGGACAAAGCAAACAAAGCAAAAAGAAAAGCTAAATTAACAGAAATCACTTTTCTTCAACAACCTAGCCGTCCCCGGCAACGGCGCCAAAAACTTGACTCGACTCTACTGTCACTCCAGGAATTGGCCAAGTGAAACCACTTCCTAAAGCGTAGTATAGCGGGTTTGGGTTTAATTATCAACCCGGGTCCTAGATTTGCTGACTACTCAGTGAGTTCTTGTTATCTAGCAATAAAACTGGAGTGCAAGTCTAAACTACCAAACAAACAAACAAGTAAACTGGTTGTATTCAGGTTAAAGAGGTCACCCGGATATGGTTCCCCCTAGACTGCAGTTAAGCCGGATTGTAATTACCAAGTTCAGTTTCTATGATAGTTATACTGCGGAAGGTTCTTAAACAGCCTGAAGTCTCGACTAAAGGTCTTCAAACCCTCTCAATCTGACTCTCTAGCGGGCGACTAACCTCCACCGGAGTCGACAGATTGAGGCCCTAAGAACAAAACCTCCACTACCGGAGTAAATCCGGTACAGAATAGTGAGTTGGCTCCTCGACTAAAGTCACCAACTCCCTACCTTCAATCAAGGATACTCTATTAACCTAGGCAGATATTCTCATTCTAGGTTAAAGCAGAAACAACAGGAATTTGATCAGGATTCAAGTCATTCAATCATTAAAACCTCAATCGAACATAATCAATCACAGAATCAGTACTTGGGTTCATACAATCAAAGCCTAACATACAACTCTAGGGTTCTCCATACCCAGATGAATGGAAGAACTACTCCATAGAGAAGAAAGCAAAAGCAGAATCAGACACGGAATTCATACTGCGAAGGATGGATTCCTGCTTCTGGACGTTGATTGGCACTTCTCCAAGCTCAAGATGGCCTCCAATGGTGTTGAAGATCAATCTAGGGCACTTGGGAACTCTTGCTCGTCACTTTCTCTCTCTAGGAACTGATCTCTCTCTCAAAAACTCGAATCCCCTTGAATTGTGGCTGAAACTCTGCTTAAAAGCATCAGTGGCCAAAGCACTGTCGAGGGCACGGCCGTGCTTTGCCTGACTCCGCTCGTGCCTCGGCCAGGGCTTAATTACACGGCCAGCAAGTGGGTTAAACACGGCCGTGCTTCGCAATGTACACGGCCGTGCTTTGACTGAACACGGCCGTGCTTCGGTGCCCGTGTTTGCAGCTGAATTGGCCAAACTGAATTTGCTCTCGGCATAAAAAGCACGGCCAGCAGTACACGGCCGTGTATTGCCTTGGGTCTGCCCGTGTTTTGGCTCCAGCTCACCGAAATGACTTCCGAATGCCCCGAAACTCGCGGTTAGCCTTCCCTTTAACGCCTGGGACCTGAAACATGACAAAATAGCACAACCCGGCGTAAAATAGGCCAAAACACACGACTATACTCCTCAAACGGATAAGAACTAGGGGCGCAAACATTTGCATTTACATCGTTATCAGGTGACATGACTACTGTGGTATGGTGACATGACTACTGACACGTCAGAGACATAGGCCACATCCCTACTTATGAAAAGACCTTTAGCCATGACTATACCTAGGACTATGATGGTCACTACTCTTGGAGTGACGCGGCGCCGCTTTCATGATTTCTTGGCCAGGGTCAACATCTGACCAAAGCGCCGTCGTTCGGTGTACGGGCGCAGCCTCCGGGCGCGGTCCTTTCTCGCGTGCCTGACTCTTGCGTGAGCGCCACTGGGGTGTTTCTTCGGCGCGGTGAGGTCCGAGTCACATGCCCAACAATTGCCCCCCATCAGGGGGTATTCTGCGAATAGCACCTATTTGATCTTCGTGCGACTGGCTCAGATCGGCGCGATTCCGTCTGATTCCGCGCCATTGGTTAGGATTGGCGCGATCTGGGTGAGCTGGCGCATGTTTGATCTTTGCGCGATCTTCGTGTTTTCAATGGCGCGCATAATTTGCGCGCCATTGAACATTGCCCCCCATCAGTGGTATTCCGCGAGTGACGCCCGTCTGATTTGCGCGATTCTCGTCTGATCGAGATCTCCGGGGTTGGTTGCGCGTGCCGCTTTTTTGGTTGAGATTGGGTATGGGTTTTCGGGCGTGTTTTTTCTCCTTCGTGGGCGTGTCCTGCCCCCCAGGCGCTGCGCGGAACTTATGACGTCAGCGGCTAGTGCCTATGTTGGGTAGGTTGCCACGTGTCTGTGGATGGTTGGTCGATTTTGGCGGTCGTTTTGAAATTTGAAAAGAACCTGACAGTTGCGATTCTCGATGCAACTTTAACCTTTTGGCTCTCCCTTGTCAAGTATAAATACCTCCTCTTTGTCGAGAGGTTGGAACTCACTCTGCTTTCTTTTAAAAAAGAAATTTCTTCTTTCGTTTGTACCTTCTTTCCATCTCCGGGATTCCTCTCCTTCTTCTACAACCTCGATTCTCACTTTGCTGTTGCTGACTCGAAGTATTACCATGGATAACACCAACATCAACGAGACCGAGGTCGTGCAGGGCGAAGAAGGTAATCCCTCTTCTTTTTCACGTGTTTCTACTGATCCTTCGCTGGACTTGGACGATTCCGGCCACGGGGACGACGGCGGAGCCGACGGTGATGAGGCGGTTTCAGCGACGGCGTCGTTCGACGTTGATTCAGGCAGGGACCCCGATGCGGGTATGGTTGCGTCTGGGAGTGGGCAGGCAGGCGCTGGCGCTCGCGGGGTCTTGATTATTTGGAGGCGCGCGAGGGGTCTGATACACAGTCAGCGCCGCACTGTATCGCGCGTGTAACCGAGGCGATGAGTCGATTGGGATTCCGTGGTGTGGGCGCGGCCTACACCGTAATAGACTGGGTAGAGATGTGGGGTGATCAGCCCGCGCCCAGTGACAATCTTCTCAGGGGGCCCGATCATGCGTCCATTTACGGGTATCAGGACGTGATGGATATAGTGCGTGGGTTGGGTTTGCCCCCCAGTTGGGAGTACGCGGTTCCCTCCGCACGCAGCATGGTTGGAAACTGCCCCGCGGGCTGGTTTGGGGTATACACGGAGTATTGGGTGATGGGGTTCAAATTTCCCATCGACCCATTGCTATGCGCTCTGTACAGGCGCCTCAACTGTTCGGTTGGGCGGCTTTCCCCTTCCGTGATAATGCACGCGAGCTGTCTCTGACTCGCGTGCAAGAGGCTCAACATTGAGCCAACTTACGGGTTGTTTCGGAAGATTTATAAGATTCAGGAGCCGACCAAGAGGAGCGACTGCCTTTCTATCAAGCGGCGCGGCAAGAGACCTGACGGTTTCGTGTACGGGTCTCCCAAGTTGAAGAAAACTTGGTTCGAGCGTTTTTTTTATGTTAAGCCAGCCCCGGAGGAGTGGGCAAGTGAATTTATGGCGGAGCCGACAGTGTGGAAGAAGGGCGGCACGCATGGGTATGAATCGGATCTAGGCCATTACGCCGGGCTCGATGATGAGTACGAGACGTGCATGCTGCAGAAGTTCAAGCCAGGCTTGTTTGGAGGAACTTTTTGCCGATGGTTAGTTGTGCTTCTTTCCTTTTGCATTCTATCATATTAACCGCCCTCTTACGACTTATTGGCGCAGGTGTTGATTTTTCCAGCCTGGCGAGTATGATGTCGGTTGATGACATCGTGAAGGCGCCTCGCGCTGGGAAGAAGAAGGGGAAGGAAAGCGCGCGGCCCAAGAGCGCGAAAAGGAAAGAGGTTGAGCAGCCGCTGGTTGCAGAGAAACCCGTGAAGGCTGCCCGCGTTGCTGAGCCACTTGCACGAGCGCCGCGACAACAGCCGCTGATGATAACGGAGCCCACAACGCAAGTGGACAAGAGCGCTCGTCCGGAGGGGGCGCGGCTGGTGGCTCATCTGGGGCTACCATTCAGCAGAAGCTGCCTCAGATGGCCGGTGGCGCCATCGATTACTTCCGCGACGTGCGGGTTCACACCGGTGCAGCGTGTAATGTTGCGCCCGCGAATAATGCCATCCGGGCGTTGGGACCTGTTCTGAGTGTCCCGTCGTGCCTGGAGAAGTCTGATCCGCTTCAAGACCTAGCCCAGGTTCACTTCTCGGTAAGATTTGTTTGAACCTCCGCGAAGTGCGCGTCCTTTATTCTTTTTGTTAAATGTGATTTTTTGCTAAGTCTTGTGGCGGTGTGAGTGCAGGGTTTGTTGGCTACCTTCCGTGCTCAGCAGGAGCAGAGTCGAGAGCGCGCGAGGCTAAAGGCCGAGGAGTCTAGGATTGTGCAGCTAGAGGATAAGCTGGCTGGGGCTGAGGGTCGCGCAGAGTTGGCGACAAACAAGGCCAACGATGCATTGGAGCAGCTTGGCGTCTTGCAGAGCCAGCTGGCGGAGCAGGTGGGGGCTGTGAGGGATCGGGTCCGGAGAGAGTTGCGGGCTGAGTTTGAAGAGGAGAGGAAGCGTCTAGCGGACGAGCAGGAGCGGGAGAGGAGCCAGCTGGAAAATGACCATGTGGAAAAGTTGAAGCAGGCTCGCGAGGAGTTTGAGAAAGAAAAGGAGGATCTGGTCCGCCTTCACGAAGTGGCTAAGTCGGAAGCTGTGCGAGAAGCGCAGGTTGCGGCAGTTCGTCAGTACAAGTCTTCTCCCTTGTTTGGAAAAATACTGGCGGACGCGATGACCAAGGCGGTGATCGCGATTGGCAAGAAGGTGCGGCCGGAGAATCCGGGCTATCGGTGGAACACTCGCGCCATGGTCCAGCATGTGCAGCTTTGGCTGCGCGAGAAGAGGTCGCTGGAGTTGGACTCTGAGTCAGAGGAGGAGTCGGAGGATGAGGAGGATGGGGAAGACGAGGTACGGGCCGAGGTTGCGGTTGGGGATGGTAGTTCTGGCGCGGACAAGGGAGAACCGGACGCGGCGGCGACTGAGAAGGCAGAGGAGACTACCACTGAAAATGTTGTAATAGACTAAGTGTAGCTGCGCTGCTTTAAATTGCGTTTGTTGTCATGGACATTTTTCTTCTCTTTATGTCGCGCCGCGCATGTGCTCGCGCAATTTCGCTCCCGTTTTGTGAAATCCAAAGTAATTTTATCCTTTGTTTCCTGTGAGTGGGCGCGAATAGTTCATTGCTATTGTTTTTTTTTTTTTTTTGTGTTCTTTTCGAACTCCGTTGGCGCGAATAGTTCTTGACTACTGCTATTTTTTTTGTTTTTTCGAACTGTGTTGGCGCGAATAGTTCTTGACTATTGCTATTGTTTGTTCTTTCGAACTGAGTGGGAGCGAATAGTTCATGACTATTGCTATTTGTTGTTCTTTCGAACTGTGTTGGCGCGAATAGTTCTTGACCATTGCTATTGTTTGTTCTTTCGAACTGAGTGGGCGCAAATAGTTCTTGACTATTGCTATTGTTTGTTCTTTCGAACTGTGTGGGCGCGAATAGTTCTTGACTATTGCTATTGTTTGTTCTTTCGAACTGAGTATTTCATTATTCTCGTGCGACGAAGTGCCGTTGTGGGCAATGTACATATCAGTCGAGGTACACATCAGGCGGACTGGTAGTATTTCCTGAGGTTTTGCGCATTCCATGTCCTTGGGATCTTGGTGCCGCCTAACTCTCTGAGCTTGAAGGTGTTGGCGCCGACAACTTCTCGCACCAGGTATGGGCCCTCCCACGTCGAAGCGAGTTTCCCATGCTTGGGGTCGGGGCGGAAGTTCCTTCGCAGCACTTGGTCTCCGAGGGTCAGCTTATGCGGGACTAGCTTCGCGTTGTAGTACCTTGCCACTTGTTCTTTTGTCGCGGCTAGCTTGATTGCTGCCAATTCTCGTCTTTCTTGCGCCAGCTCTAAGTCCAGCACGCGTGCTTCATCGTTGTCCGCTTCGTCATACGCCGTGATCCGGTAGGTCGGGGATGTTATCTCCATGGGTATCACCGCGTCGGTTCCGTAGGTAAGTACGAAGGGAGTTTCGCCCGTGGACACCTTGAACGCCGTACGGTGCGCCCATAGCACCGTGTTGAGCTCATCCTCCCAATTGCCTTTGGCGTCGTCCAGTCTCGTATGCAAGCCGTGAAGGATTGCTTTGTTTGCCGCTTCCGCTTGGCCGTTGGCTTGGGGGTAAACTACTGATGCGAATCTCGCGATGGCTCCCACTTGGTTGCAAAAGTCTATTACCTCCGCGCAATCGAATTGCTTTCCGTGGTCGAATATGTACGCACTTGGGATCCCGAAGCGGGATAGGATGTTGCTTTTGAGGAAGCGCGTTACCTGTTGTGCTGTTATTGAGGCTAGTGCTTATCCACTTGGTAAAGTAGTTGACCGCTACAATTATGTACTTGCGCTTTCCTTTGGCCGTTGGGAAGGGGCCCAAGAGGTCTACCCCCCATTGCGCAAAGGGCCATGCGCTCAGATTGCCTTGAAGTTCGGTCGATGGCAGATGGTGTTGACGCGGGTGCAGTTGGCACTTGTGGCACTGGTCGACGTATTTTTTCGTGTCCTTTTTCACTCGCGGCCAGTAGTATCCGTGCAGTAGGATAGTGCGTTCCATGCTACGCGCGCCGGCATGCATTGCGCATAATCCTTCGTGAAGATCATATATCACGTTGCGCGCCTCCTCTTGCCCGATGCATTTTAGGTACGCGCCGGAGTACGACCGGCGGTACAGGTTTCCATCAATAAGAGTGCATCTGGCCGCCTTCTGCCTTAAAGCCCACGCCTCTTTAGCATCCTCGGGCACTACCCCGTCCTGTAAGTACTTCATAATCGGATTCCTCCAGTCTTCGTCTTGTGCTGTCTGTGTGGTGTTAACCACGGCTTCTTGGAGGACTTCCTCTTCCTCTTTTTGAACTGACACTAGGCGCGTTGACTCGAAGTTGGTGGCGGTTGCCAGCTTTGATAATTCGTCCGCGTGTATGTTTTCTTCTTTGGGTGGTCTCCCTCTACTGTTACCACTCCTATTTCTTTCCGCACTACATACGAGCCAGTAACCTCGTTGTAGTCGGCTTGCGGGGGTGGTGGCGGATCTTGGGGTTGCTCCACCTGTTCTTTCTTTTCGCGGATGAACTCTCTCAATAGTCCCCTTCGTATGAGGGCTTCGATTTCGTACCGCAGCTCTCTGCAATCCTCTGTCCAGTGTCCCGTCTCCCTGTGGAAATCACAGCGCTTCTTAGGATCGCGCATGTGAGGCGGGCCCCTCAAGGGCGCGGGCCAGTTGATTCTGTAACCTTTATTGTGGAGTACGAGGAAAACGTTTTTCACCGAGTCGTTGAGGGGGGTGTAGGCGTTTTGTGGGCGCCTGTCTGGTGATCGCTCCCGTTGCGTCTGTTCTTGTGGAGGGGGTGGGCGCCTAGGGCCGCTATGTAACTGAATCAGCTGTTCCCGCGGTATTGGGAGTTGCTTCCGCCCTTGATCTTCTCTGGCCAGTTTAGCGGGCTCAAAGCGCCTTACGGAACAGGCACCTAGAGTCTCTTCCAGTGTGATGACCTTCTCGATTTTGACCTCTAGCTCTGTCGAGAGCGTGACTGGTCTTTTTGCTAGCGCTCGTTTGAGCTCCATGTTGGTGGTGGCATCCATGAGGTGATGGGCGGCGGTCTCGGGGGTAAGATCTCGCACAGCCATCGCCACCCTGGACCACCTGGCGTAGAACGCTCGTAGGCTTTTTCCGTCTTTTTGCCTTATGTCTATAAGCGCTTTGAGGTGGAGAGGCCTTCTTTTTTGGGATGCGAATTTGGTTGTGAACAAGAGAATGAACTCTTCGAACGAGCCGATGATTCCGTTTGGCAGTCTGTTATACCAATCCAGGCATATTCCCGAGAATGTTGACGGGAAGGTTCTGCATAGCGCCGCATTGGAGTTGGTTTGAAGCTGCATCCGCAAGCAGAAGGTGCTGACGTGATCCTCCGGATCGGTTGTCCCATTATACGTGGGGAGGGCGGGCGGCATTCCGCTTAAGTGCTCCGCCATGATTTTCGCGCTTAGCGGTTGGTGTAGGGCTCTTTTGGCAGGGTTGGGGCGGTATTGCGGGGATAAGTGTTGCTCTAGAAAGCTGAGGTCCGCTCTGCCTGGTAACTCGGCTCGTTGTGTTTCGCTGGTACGCAACTCGAGCGGCGCTTGTTGTGGAGCGGAGCGGTTCCCGAGGCCTCCCCCGCTGTTTGCTGTGGCGCGACCGCTGCCGCGTCTCCCATTGTCGCGCTTTCCTTGCTCATCATGAGCGCCATAACCTGGCTCATTTGTTTTTGCATGTTGAATATGACGTCGTTCTGCTTCGCCATTAGTTGCTTCATTTCTTTAGCTGTCAGCTCGGGCTCTTCTTCTTCGATGAGCACCGCGTCAAGGTTGCTGGATTCCGCGAACGTCCTCGGGTTTGTCATTGCCTTGATGGGCGTCGCTTCGTCGGGTGATGTGTTTTGTTCTGCCATTGGTTGATTTGCTGTTGCTTCTCTACTTGGCCCCACGGTGGGCGCCAATTGTTTGAGCCTAACTGGGTGTAGGAGTGAGACTCGGGAAGATGGGTCAAGGAGAGTAAGCAATAAGAGAATAACTGTCAACGGAAGAACTGAGGAGAGAACGAATGGAATTGAGAGGGTGATATCTTAGAGAGAGAAGTTGATAATTCTTAGAGATAGAGTCAGAAAAATCCGATCCCCTCACCCACCGGAGTAAATGCCGTATTTATAGGCTACATGGTGGTGGGTGAGTTACATGATGGTATGGTGACATGACTACTGACACGTCAGAGACATAGGTCACATCCCTACTTAGGAAAAGACCTGTAGCCATGACTATACCTAGGACTATGATGGTGACTACTCTTGGAGTGACGCGGCGCCGCTTCCATGATTTCTTGGCCAGGGTCAACATCTGACCAAAGTGTCGTCGTTCGGTGTCCGGGCACAGCCTCCGGGCGCGGTCCTTTCTCGCGTGCCTGACTCTTGCGTGAGCGCCACTGGGTTGTTTCTTCGGCGCGGTGAGATCCGAGTCACATGCCCAACACAAACTAACACGAACGAACATAAATTTAACGTGGTTCACTAACACAATGTGTGCTAGCTAATCCACGGGTAGGGGAGAACAAATTTTACGGATTTTGAGGAGAGTACAGGTTACAAACCAAATTCTGGAATGGACAAACCAAACAAACTAACCTGACTGACCTTACTATAGACTAGGGTGATGAAGAATATTTATAGAACTCTTCCCCTAATCTCAAACAGAAAACCAAAGACATTTTCCCAAACATACAAGGAAATGTACAAACAAAGCACCCACAAACCCAAACAGAATAGGCCCAAAACACAAAACAAAAGCCCAATTCAAATTCAAGTCATATTCTAACAATTTCCACCTTGACTTGAATTCTCTTTCAAATACCAAATGTACCAGACGCAACCAAAGTTGCCAGATGTACCAGATGTAATACATATCGCCAGACGTATCCAAATGCGATCGAAACCGCCAAACTCAAACGCGATGCAAAATCGCCAAACTAAGATGCAATCAAAATTGCCAGACGTATCCAAATGTGATCCATATCACCAGACTCAAATGCGATGTATATCGCCAAACTCAAATGCAATAAAAATTGCCAGAAGTGCCAAACTCTCCAAATCTCCAAATGTATCGGAACCTCCCCTGCCTCCAAATGCCTCTAAGGGCGATCGACAAATCAAAACAAGCAACAAGTCCAACCCTTGTTGAGTCTTGCCATGCAGAACCAAATTGGTGTTATTTCCGTCAAGAACACCAATATCAAAATTTCCCTCTATCTCCAAACATGCAGCTTCAAACAAACTTCTCAATCTTCAAATCTAGAACAAACATCCTTGACGATCGAAAACCCTAACCACCGTCCAAGCACAACAAACAAACTTCTCCCCAAACCCAAACCCTAACCCACCGTCCACCTAGATTAACAAAAGTTTCTACAAGTCAAACTTCAACCTCCGCAAAAGAACTTAGGGTTCGTTTGGATGAGTTTATTGGTCATGTGGTATTTGTGAGATGAAATAACTCATTATTTGTTAATTAGGTTTTTGTGTGGTATTTAAGTGGTAATTGAGTTAAAATGTCTTGTTTGGCTCAAAGAGTTATTTGTGGTGTGTTATTGTATGATATCTAGATAAAATACAAACATACCCTTCTTCCCTACCCTTCTATTAACAGACAACAACTAACCATAGATGTTCACTGCAAACCAATTGAATAAAATTGTGGGAACAGAACCAATATCAATTCCACACCACTCCATGTCTCCATCCTAATTAAATGCAACACTTTCTTTTTTGCAAAAGAAAAAACTTCAATCCACCTCACCAAAACCAGTACCCTTCAGGAAGCCCAAAACTCCAATTCAATCCACCTTCCCCGCCGACCTGACTCCTCTCCTCCCTTGTTGTTTCACTTTCTCTTCCTTTTACAAAATTTGCAGAAGCAGTCCCCCACACCCCTCCTCCATCCCCCCACCCCCTCTTGAATTCTCTTTTAGCACGGTAGCGGCTGCCTTCAAGGAGCAATAGAGAAAACAGAGCATTTAGTGAGAGGAAGAATACGGAGAGGTGAGAGAGATGAGAGTGGTGCGTACCTGAGATCGGACCCAGAGCCATGCTACCCGCGATGGCAAATTTGGACACTCGTCCGTCGCCAAATTCAATTGAAGACGAATCGACCCACTGCTGTTGGTGACAGAGGAAATGGACCCTCTGGCCCATCCGATTGCAAAATCCATACTCATGCAACCCATATCCAGATTGATCGATGCGGACTTGAAGAAGAAACAGAAGAGGGACCTATCGCCCACGAAGCTCGGTCTCTCCGTCGAAGTTATTCCATCACCACCAAGGAAGCTCTACCGTCACCGTCACCGCCGCTGCCAAGCTCACCTCCGTTAGCCGCCGGAAGTTAGGGTTCCGCCTACTCAATCGAATCTGCATGCAGAAAAGAATCTAAAATTAGTAGAGGAATCAATTTTGCAGCAGTCGATTTTTGCCTCTGTAGGGAAGAATCGAACGAGATGAAGAAAGGAGGAAGAAGGAGAGAGGAGAGAGGAGAGGGTAGAAAGGGGCTCAGAAATCCCACAACGCGTTATTTGCAAATAACACGGGGTGGGGTGGTATTTGCAATACCGCGTTTCGCGTTATTCATAAATAACTCGGGCTCCAAATAACGCGATCCAATTTTGTGAAGCCAAACAAGTTATTTTGGCCCAAATAACCAATTGTGAATGATTTGGGCCGAAATAACTCATCATAATACCCCATCCAAACGACCCCTCAACTTCCCCTCCCAATTGCTACTGCAGGGTCACAAAAAAATGCAACCACACTTTGGAATTAGTAATTCCAAATATCAAACTTTCCAGCAACTCAATAATTCCAAAACACGCCAAACTTCCAATTCCAATTAGCTCCCGGCACCAAATTGGCTTGTGATAATTATCACCAAAGCCACAAATACAACCTTCCTCGACCCCGCAACAATTCAAATTACGACACAAGACAAGAAGAGTCTGTTGTCCACCGCAAACCAAATTGGCGGAAGAAAAACTAAAGGCTTCTCCGCCAACCAAATCGAAGACTACCTCCTGATAACGCAACAGTCACCAAAATCCCTAGCCGATTGCCCAACCGATCGATCAGGCTCTGATACCACTTGTCGTAACTGGACAGCCCATTAGTAGAATATTGTTCGCTTTGGACCAAGCTCGCACGGTTTTACTTTTGGGTTTCCTTCCCCAAAAGGCCTCGTACTAATTGGGCTAGGTGGACACTTATATACAAGGGTTCCTTCCCTTGTATAACCGATGTGGTACTTGGATTGTACCCTAACAATCCTCCCCTCAAGACAAGGACCACAAACTTCGTGTCCTCACCTCGAGGATTATCTTGATCTGCCACACCCCTTGTATCGATGGGCTTCTCGGTACAAGGACTTTTTACCACACGCAGAACTCTCATTGATCTGCTTCCCAAATGCGGAACTCTCTTTGATCCGCCAAAGCCCAAACATGGATCTCTCCTGGACCCACCAAACCATACGCAAATCTCAAATCCCGAGGTCACTGAATGATGGTCCCACCAAACTGACGTCCACCGCCCCGAATATGCTGAACCAGACTCTGATACCACTTTTCATAATCGGGCAGCCCATTAGTACGATATTGTCCGCTTTGGGCCAAGCCTGCACGGTTTTACTTTTGGGTGTCCTCCCCAAAAGGCCTCGTACTAATTGGGCTAGGTGGACACTAATATACAAGGGTTTACTAATTCCAAATACCAAACTTTCCAGCAACTCAATAATTTCGAAACAAGCCAAACTTCCAATTCCAATTAGCTCCCGACACCAAATTGGCTTGTGATAATTATCACCAAAGCCACAAATCCAACCTTCCTCGACCCCGCAACAATTCAAATTAGGACAAAAGACAAGAAGAGTCTGATGTCCACCGCAAACCAAATTGGCGGAAGAAAAACTAAAGGCTTCTCCGCCAACCAAATCGAAGACTACCTCCTGATAATGCAGCAGTCACCATAATCTCTAGCCGATTGCCCAGCCGATCAACCAGGCTCTAATACCACTTGTCAGAACAGAAGCGTGCAATCGATAATTCAAACTAGCACGAACGAGCACAAATTTAACGTGGTTCACTAACACAATGTGTGCTAGCTAATCCACGGGTAGGGGAGAACAAATTTTACTGATTTTGAGGAGAGTACAAGTTACAAACAAAATTCTGGAACGGACAAACCAAACAAACTAACCTAACTGACCTTACTGTAGACTAGGGTAGCGAAGAGTATTTATAGAACTTTTCTCCTAATCTCAAACAGAAAACCAAATACCTTTTCCCAAACATACAAGGAAATGTGCAAACAAAGCTCCTACAAACCCAAACGGAATAGGCCCAAAACACAAAGCAAAAGCCCAATTCATATTCAAGCCATATTCTAACACAATAAAATAGTGTATGTTTGAAGGAAATAATGATAGGTGAAATTAAAGAGCAAAAGGTCACGCAAATATACGAAGATGCAAGCCAACACGCCTGCATAATATCAATTTCGCTATGGTACACACACAGGAATCTGTGTGCGCACCAACTCACAGGTCAGGGGGAGGGCCACGAGGCTATATGAACTTCGTCGAAACACTATTTGGTCACTGCATGCAACGAGGCTGTATGAACTTCGTCGTACGATCAACTCTCTTCAACAAGAGAAGGCGTCCATTAGCAAGGGTATTATATAAGTATATGTTGAAGGTTGAAGAGCAGCAGCAGCAGCATGAAGAATCTGAATCCTTTCAGGAGAAGGATTCCTTATGGCGCCAAGTTCAAATGATAGAGTCAAATAAAGGAAACGGTGTCGTTCCAGTTAGTAGAGTCAGTCAGGTGGTTTATGTCTATTTCAGTACCTATTTGTTTAAAAAGAACAATCGAGTCCTGTTAGTGGTTAGTCTTGTTAGAGAGTTTGTAGCTGTTAGTTGAGTCATGGTTGCTGATTTGTAGGAACCATAAGTCAGAGAGTGGGGTTGTGCAAGGTCACGTTGGGACTAAAGCACAAGGGGTTTATATTCTGTTCATTGGTCAAAAAATAACGGTGTCAGATTGCAAACCATTGAGTTAACATTGTGGTATCAGAGCTCAAGCAAGCTGTAACCAGAAAAGCTTTCAAGCAAAGAGTGTTAGAGGTAGAAGTCTGTTTTAAATAGTGCATACAGGGTTGGGAAACACGAGAGTTTGTGTGAGGAGATTCAATTCAGGGTGAGTGCAAACCACTGTCAAGTAGTTGTGAATCTGTCAAGATGAGTGATTCAGGGAGCTTTGCTCAAGTAGGTCTTCCTCGCTTTGATGGAGACTATGATCACTGGAGTCTCCTTGTGGAGAATCTGTTGCGATCAAAGAAGTATTGGCCTGTGGTTCGTGATGGTTTGAGAGAACAGAAGGAAGGAGAAGAAGTATCTGAAATTGAAGTCAAGGCAAGAGATGATCTGCTGTTGAAGGACTTGAAGGCAAAGAATTATCTCTTCAACTCCATTGACAAATCCATCCTCAGGACCATCTCAAATAAAGGTACTGCCAAAGATCTATGGGATTCAATGAAGCTGAAATATCAGGGCAATGCTAGGGTTCAGAAATCAAATCTGCAGGCTTTAAGAAGGGATTTTGAAATCATTGAGATGAAAGAAGGTGAATCTGTGAATAGTTACTTTAGCAGAATCATGACCATAGCAAATGCCATGAGAAACTGTGGGGATGAGATGCATTATGTGAAAATTGTAGAAAAAGTGCTAAGAACTCTCACAGACAAGTTTAACTATGTGGTATGTTCCATTGAGGAATCTAAGGACATTGAGGAGCTATCTGTAGATGCTCTACAAAGCTCTTTGGTTGTTCATGAACAAAAATTCAGGAAGAGAGGGTCTACTGATGAGGATCAGGTACTCAGAACTACTCATGAGTTTGGCAGTAGGAGAGGAAGAAGTCAGGGAGGTAGAGGTTTCTTTCCAGGAAGAGGGAGAGGCAGAAGTGGTGGTAGAGGCTGGAATAGAGATTCTGTAGAATGCTATAAGTGTCACAAGCTGGGGCACTACAGGAATGAGTGTCCAGAATGGTACTCAAACCAACAAGTGTATTACTCTAGCACCAGCCTCACTCAAGAAAATAAAGCTTATGGAGATATGACAGATGACATGTTGCTGATGGCTTTTGTGGAGGAAGATTCACAGAAAGAGGGAGATTCTGATTGGTGGTTTCTTGACTCAAGCTGCTCAAATCATATGACTGGAGAAAATAAATGGTTCACAGAGTTAGATACTAGGTTTACCTGTAATGTCAGGCTTGGAAATGACTCGAGATTGAAGGTAGCTGGGAGAGGAAGTGTGAGGCTGGTGATCAATCAGCTATCAGTGGTGGTTCAGAAGGTGTTCTATGTGCCAGGGCTCAAAACTAATTTACTGAGTGTTGGTTAGTGGCAAGAAAAAGGATTATCATTCCTGATTCAAGATGGTTTCTGCAAGATATTTCACAAAGATAAGGGTCTCCTCCTCCAAACTGAGATGAAAACAAACAAAATGTTTGTTCTTCACACCACTGCAAGCAGACAAAATCAAGCTTCCAATGTGCAGTGTCTTCAAACTGGGAATGTTTCAGAGTCACAGCTGAGCTTGTGGCACAGGAGGTTTGGACACATCAGTCCCCAGAGCCTTCAACAGTTGCAGAAGAAGGAGCTAGTACAAGGGCTACCACAACTGCAAGGCAGCACAGGAGTATGCAGCACCTGCCTAATTGGAAAGCAACACAGAAACCCTTTTCCAAAAAGGAGTCAATGGAGGGCATCCCAGAAGCTGCAATTGATTCATGCAGACTTGTGTGGTCCAATAACACCAGCTTCAAACAGTGGTAAAATGTATATCTTCACTCTAACTGTTGACTATAGCAGAAAATTATGGGTATACTTCCTAGCTGCTAAGTCAGAAGCTTTGAACTGGTTCAAGAAGTTTAAAGCTCAGGCTGAAAAGGAGAATGGACTTTCTATCACTTGTCTCAGAACTGATAGAGGAGGGGAGTTCATGTTGACTGAATTCAAAGAACTTTGTGATGAGGCTGGTATAAGGAGGCAGTTGACAGCTGCTCTCACTCCACAGCATAATGGAGTGGCTGAGAGAAAGAATCGAACAGTGATGAATATGGTGAGATACATGATTCAGGACACTCATGTACCTGATGTTTTCTGGGCTAAAGCAGTTACCTGGGCCACACATGTGCTCAACAGGAGCCCTACAAGTGCTAATCAAGGAAAGACTGCTCAGGAGCTTTGGACTGGAAGTCCTCCATTAGTTTAACATTTCAAGGTCTTTGGCTGTGTAGCCTATGTACACACCCCTGATCAAAGAAGGAAAAAGTTAGACAGCAAGAGTTCACAATGCTATTTTCTTGGGGTTTCAACTAAATCTAAAGCATACAGGCTATTTGATCCTGCTACAAAGAAGGTTGTAGTAAGCAGGGATGTTGTGTTTGATGAAGCAAAGGGCTGGATGGAAGGTTCAGAAAAGGCAAAAAGATATAAGCTGGTTTGGGAAGGAAGTGATGAGTTGTAGGATTCCTCAGACACTGAAGAAGAGGTCACTGCAGACATTGATACTGCTGTCAGTGAAGAACCTAAGAGTCCAAAAACACCAGTGGATGAGGATCCAGCAAATGAATATGATAAGGATGGCTCTGGACCTGGTACTGATGTGTTGGGCTTACCTCCCAGGTCCAGGCATCCACCTTCCCATTTATCCATCTACGAATGCAGCTTCACAGATACAGACTGGAGATTGATGTTGGCCATCACTGATGATCCTCAGACTTTCGAGGAGGCATACAAATATCCAAGGTGGAGGAAGGCAATGGATCTAAAGTTTGATTCAATTGAAAGAAATCAAACCTGGGAGTTGGTTGACTTGCCAGAAGGGGCAGTGGCAATTGGGTGCAAGTGGGTCTATAAAACAAAGCTGAAGGAGGATGCTTCTCTAGACAAAAGAAAGGCTAGATTGGTAGCCAAGGGATTTGCTCAGAAGGCTGGAATTGACAATACAGAGGTGTTTGCTCCTGTAGCCAGGTGGGACACTATCAGAACCATACTGGCTTTGGCTGCCTATCATGGTATGACAGTTTATCAACTGGATGTCAAATCAGCTTTTCTCCATGGAGAGCTTACAGAGGATGTGTACCTAGAGCAACCTCAAGGCTTTGAAGTTGATGGGGAGGAGCATAAGGTCTATAAACTCAAAAAGGCCTTGTATGGACTGAAGCAGGCCCCCAGAGCATGGTATAGCAGAATCGAGGGCTATCTGCAGAAGACTGGGTTTGAGAGGTGTCCACATGAACATACGTTGTTCATCAAGAAGAAGGAGTCAGGTATTCTTATTGTGTCAATCTATGTGGATGATGTGCCGTATACAAGTAATTGTGAAGAGATGATAGCTGGATTCAAGCATTCTATGGAATCTGAGTTTGAAATGACAGATTTGGGAAGGATGAGATACTTCCTGGGTATTGAGGTGATGCAATCAGAAAGAGGAATCTTCATTTGCCAACAGAAATACATCAAAGAGGTTCTGGAAAGATTCAAACTGGCTGATTGCAACTTTGTTAGAAATCCAATTACAACTGGAATTAAGCTATCTAAGGCTGGAGATGAAGTTTCAGTGAATCCCACAGAGTATAAACAACTCATTGGGAGTCTCCTCTATGTCACTGCAACTAGACCTGAAGTAATGTACTTTGTCTGTCTTCTGAGTAGGTTCATGGAATCTCTAACTAGACAGCATCAATTGGCTGCTAAGAGAGTGTTGTGCTATCTAAAAGGGACCATGAGGTCTGGAATCTGGTACAAGAGATCAGAAGGGGAAAACATATTGCTAGGGTACACTGATAGTGATTATGTTGGGGATGTTGATGATAGAAGAAGCACCAGTGGTTATGTGTTCTTCCTTGCAGGTGGAGCAATTTCCTGGGCCTCTAAGAAACAAACAGTAGTCACACTCTCCACTACTGAAGCTGAGTTTGTTGCTGCAGCATACTGTGTGGCTCACTGTGTATGGCTGAAGAGGATTCTGGAAAGTTTGGGATGGAACTCAAGTGCAGAAGGCTGCACAACTATTCTCTGTGACAATAACTCAGCAATTAAATTGTCCAAGAACCCAGTGCTGCATGGAAGAAGCAAGCACATCGATGTTAGATACCACTTCATCAGGGATCTGGCAAAGGAAGGGGTCATCGAACTGGAACATTGCATCACACATGAACAAGTGGCTGACATCATGACCAAGCCACTGAAGCTAGAGACTTTTCAGCTTTTGAGGAGCAAGTTGGAGTGTATGATCTTGCAGAGTTCACAGGTGAAGAAGTGAACTGAAGCTTGGTTCCAAACCGGCTTCAGTTCAGGGGAGGATTGTGTTGAAGGTTGAAGAGCAGCAGCAGCAGCATGAATAATCCGAATCCTTTCAGGAGAAGGATTCCTTATGGCGCCAAGTTCAAATGATAGAGTCAAATAAAGGAAACAGTGTCGTTCCAGTTAGTAGAGTCAGTCGGGTGGTTTATGTCTATTTCAATACCTATTTGTGTAAAAAGAACAATCGAGTCATGTTAGTGGTTAGTCTTGTTAGAGAGTTTGTAGCTGTTAGTTGAGTCATGGTTGCTGATTTGTAGGAACCATAAGTCAGAGAGTGGGGTTGTGCAAGGTCATGTTGGGACTGAAGCACAAGGGGTTTATATTCTGTTCATTGGTCAAATAATAAAGGTGTCAGATTGCAAACCATTGAGTTAACAGTATAATCGAGCTGCAATTATGTTGTTCACTGGTTTTTAACCCTAGCTAGTTTTAGCAACAAATATAGTGGGGGTTTAAACCCTAACTACGAACATATCATTTGCTAGATTTTAAATTATCATGTAATAGGGGTTTAACCCTTGGAAAAAGTGGCAACAGTATGAACCCCTACTATAACCTTTGAATGATACTTCCATCGTGGGTTGCTAAAAGTCCTTGCTATCCATAGCAGGCACTGTCAAGCGTTGGTCCAGAGGTTGGAAAAATTATTGCTACAATTTGTATCAGGGGTTAAAATACATGTATTGTCCACAATACAACTCTTGAAAGTATCAGGTTGCAAGACAATGCATGTATTGTTTATGTGGCTCCCACCTACAATCAACAAAAACGAGGGATTGTACAATGTCAACTAATTGTGATTGTTGGTTTAATAGCCATACCCCTTTTCCTTTTCATTTATATCCATAGTTCCTTTTATTTTATATCAAAAGTGGAGGGACAAATGTGATATTTCTTTATAAAGTAACTTTTATGACAACAAATTCATAAATTATAATCTCAACAACCAAATAATATAATATCAAAATACCCAATACATGGATTTATATCATAATGATTAATAAACAACCACCCCAAATTCCTAATCCAACCCACCCATATCATTTTCCCAGTATTCTCTTTTTTCTCCAGATTAGAAATTTGGGTGGCGTGTATATCTACAATGAAATTCCTGGGAGGGCGAGCCGTCAGTGTACATATATACGCAGATAGATAGATAGATGCAGGGCAAAGGGGGAAATCTCTGATGCCGTGTGGAATTGATTGCTTTGCTTCACTCCACAATGGCACTGTGGTAGCTTTGATGGCTTCTGCTCATCATCATATATTTCATCTCTCTCTCATTCTAACTCTCACTCACTGAAAGAGTGAAAGTACAATGCTGTGTAGTATCGAGTTTTCCCGTTTCTTGTGTGTTGGGTTGGGAGCCAAAAGTAAAAAAGCTGGTAGGGCCATAGAGAGAAAGAAAGGGCGCTTCACTTTACATCCCAGCTCCTGAGATATACGCCGAGTTCGTGTAAGTATACACAAGCTAAGACTAGTGAAAGTTGCATGCATGGCAGCCAGTACTGCATGTGACACAGCATGCATGCAGCAGAGATGAGAATCAGAGAGATGGATTTGGGGAAGGAACGAACGCCGCCCGTAAAATCACCACTCAGCTGATGAAATCGATGCATTGCTTCAAGACAACAATAAACTCTCCACCCCTGCTGTGACCTTCTTTCTTGTATCTTTTAGCCATGTACGTACGTGTTGTTGGTCTGAATGGTCCATGATGGTTCAATATAAACAAGAAAAGAAGCATATAGATTCAATTCAATAATGCAGTACTATTGGAGGAGTAATCAGCGGAGTGAAAAGGGGAGGGAATAGATTGGAGGATAGAGGTTAAGATAAAGGAGGGAAAAGGGAAAGGGAAGACCCCGGCCGGCCTCCCCACTAACCTTTACCATTTACTTAATTACCATAATCATTATTATCACAACACATAGCCTCCTAGCTGTTCAACTGTCCTCAAGCATTAGCAATATTAATAGGCTCCCATTCTGCCTATTAGGTCATTTACCTCTACCTAGTAACTTAAAACTAGTTTCTAGGGAGTGTGTAATGGTCCGGTCTGTACCGATCGCACTTGATCAAAATGAAGTTTGGATTTTGGACCCTGAACAGAATTGAGTATAATACGGTCCAGTTCTTGGTCCACTTGAATTAAATAATTATTGAAGAAATTATGGACCGAACTCATATTTGGACCGGATCGAGCCGGATCAAATGGACCGAATGCAATGATGATCCGATCATTAGTCCTAAGATGTTTTTCACTAATGTAACACCCTTCATTGGCTCACGCGCCACCTTGAAGGCGGTGACGGCCACTAATGCTGGTTTTTCATTTCACTACTCAGTAATACTGTTTGAGCCTTTGAGGTAGGGGTGGCTATACGGTCCGGTCCGGTTAAATTGGCCCAAATTGATCCGGTCCAGTCCGGTCTTTTTGAAAATATAAGGACCGAAGATTGGATTGGATACAGTCCGGTCTTGATCCGGTCCGGTTTTGATCAGGTCCGGTCCCAATTCGGTCTTGATTTTACATTGAGATTGTGGGATTTGAGTGGCCTAAGGCCTTAAAGGGTGAGGAGTTGGTTAAGTTTTGTACTAAGTGCAAAGGTTTGTGACCGTTTATGCAAATTACCCTTAAGTTTTGGGTGTTGAGCTCTCTTATCCGGTCTTTATCCGATTTTTTACCTCAAATCTAAGCCCAAAGATTGGATTGGATTGTTTACTATCTGGTCCCGGTCCGGTCTCGGTCCGGATTATATGGTCCGGTTTCCGGTTTTTAATCCGGTCCCGGTCCAAATAACCACCCTACTTTGAGGGCAAGAGAGACATCAGCTTTCCACTGTTGCAACTTGCACACGTAGTAACCAAGAATGAGAATTTCCATTTCCTGCATGATTGACAAGACAACACCTCGCCTAGCTAATTAAGACACCGTTTTGTCCAGTCAAAACCATCGGATCCCGACTCGTTTGACGAAAACGCCATAATAATTAACTAATAATTAACGGCAGAGATTAACTAAGACTAAACTTAAATATTAAATTAAGTCCTCCCAAATCTCGGAGAAAGCCTGGACGATGACAGGGTGGTGATCCCGGGAATTCAGGGACAGAAAGCAGCGCAGCAGCTGCTCCAGATCCTTCTCCTCGAACATCTCCTTCTCCCGAATCATCTCCGCCATCGACCTCTTGAAATCCTCCCTCGGATCCTCCGACCTCTTCACCACCGCGTAGCTCTCCTTCACTTTCCCTTCCACCCTGCACGGCATCACCCACTGGGAGAACCGCGACTGCCTCGCCGGCGACCCCACCTCCCCTGCCGCCGCAACCTTCCTCCGCCGCCTCCTGCGCGCTCCTCGTCTGTCCTTCCTCCTCGTCGCGGCGCCAAATAGTACTGTCTCGCTGATGGTCTTCAACTGAGGGGAGGAGTCTGCCACGTCATCGTCTTCGTCGGTGGAGAAGCTTCTACAGGATGACACCAGCGTCGCCTCCATTTCCTCGCCCTCGTCGTGGTCCTCCGGACCTCCTAATTCGCTGCTGAAGAGTCCCGCAGTGTCGGCGGAGGAAGTCGAGATCCGGATCCTCGTCGTTTTCTTCTTCTTCACGCGCCGTTTAGACGCTGCCTTCTTCGAGGCAGGGGGCTCGATCACGTGATTGCTAGCGACAGCCACGTGCCATTTGTCCTCCTCTTCCCATCGGAGCACGTGCCTCCTCCTCGGAGGCGGGGCGGAGGCGGTGGATTTGGAGGCGCAGCCGCAGCCGACGGAGGTGATGGTGGAGGACACGTGGCGCTTGATGGAAGAGGAGGAGTCACGTGGCTTGCTGCTGCTGGGATGATCTGGCGGCGGAGGCAGGGGATGAGCGGCGGAGGCGGAGACAAGGCGGTGGAAGGAGGAAATAGGGGCGGGATGGGAAGAAGGATAGGTGTCGTCGAGGTTTTTGGAACGGCAGTAGTATAAAGATGATGGGATCACTCGGGAGAGCTTGGGCAACTGGAATCTCTTCCCCATTCTTTCTATCTGTCCTACTCTGTTTTGGAGTTACAACTGTTGGCTTCGGACAGGCGACCACTGCACTTATATAAAGTGAGGGATAATTCCCTAAATACACATAACACTAAAACAAATTTCTAAACTACCACACTAATAAATTTTTTTCCCAAAATACCTAAGTTTGGAGTGGTTCGAATTTGAGGAACTCGAACTATTAACCGGTTCGAGTGTAGGGAACTCGATCTAGTCGTAGATCGATGATATAAGCCTCGAACCATGTGGGGCTGAAGTACTGAACTCGAACCACTTCTTTGAAATTTCCAACCACCTTAACTTTGTGCTCGGTTATCCGATCGTAGCAAACTTTTTTTTTCATTTCGCATAACTTTTCGAGGACTACAACTTTTTTAATAGAAATATTTTCAGAATATATGTGAAAAAGTGAAAATTAAAGTTAAAGTTATTTCCAAAACCCCTTATATAATCGATCTACGACTAGATCGAGTCTGCTACACTCGAACCGGTTAGTAGTTCGAGTTCCTCGAACTCAAACCACTCCAAACTTAAGTAAAACTTAAGTATTTTGGGAATTTTTTTTAAAGTGTAGTAGTTTAGGAATTTGTTTTACTTTTATCTGTATTTAGGGAATTATCCCTATAAAGTGATGATGATCTAGCTAGAATTCACTTTTTATTATTATTTATAAAGAGAAATTTAATTTCTTTGCTTTTCATGTAATTAACAAGATGAAGTAAACAGTTGGGTTGTATGCTAATGGGTGATTATGGTTGGAAATAAATGGTCTGGTTTTGTCATTGCTTTGGATACTTAATTAGTTAAGTTGCAGCAGCTTAATCTATGATCTACCTGGTGTTTTATTTCAGTACCGGATCTCATATATTTCAGAGTGCAAATCGCCAAGGATCGGTTAGCTTGACTACCCCTAAAAGGGTAGTGATTTTTGACACCCCTCTTAGATACCATCCATCTAATCCAATGGTAAGTATTAATCACCTTTTTTTATACATTAATTACATAATTAATTTCTCTCACCACATTGGAAAAGAGAAAGAATCTGGGGAAAAACGATTATCACCCCCCATTCGAAACCCTTTTCTTCTCCCCTTTTTTCTCTCCCTTTCGTTTCCTCCTCTCTCCCTCGATTCCCTCTTCCCCTACTCGCCGTCGTCGCTTCTTCACCGTCACAGTCCACATCTCCCTCCGGTTCTGTCCTGCATCCTCCATCGTGGCTATGTCTTAGATCGTGACTATCGCTGTTCTCCGGGCAACGCCAAGCTTGCCGTAACTCTCCATCTCCTTCCACAAGCTTGGCACTGTGAAAGGATCGACGGAGAAGACAATGATCATCCTCACCTTCCCGGCAAAGATGACGACCCGTCTCCCCTTCCTACACTAGCCATCCTTCCCTTATCGGCGACGACGACGACGAAGAATCTGAGGTAACTCTCTCCGTCCCACTATCTCTCTCTCCCATACCCAGATCTGGGTTTTTGGTGTAGAACTGGTATTGATACCAGTGAACTGGTAGTTTATGATTATACTCATATGTGAGTACTGGTATTGGTACCAGTGTACTGGTAGTTTATCATTATCCTGGATTTTTCTAGATTTGTGATTTTTTAATTATTCCTTATCAGTCTAGTTTTTCTCTCTCATACCCACGAAGATGTGTTTTTTTCTTGTGGTAATGTTACCACTACAATGATAATTGTAGTGTTTGAGTTTTTGTTGAATGTTATTCCAGTGGTATGTCTATCACTGGAGTGGTATAAATTGTTGATTCTGGTACGGAAGTATACCACTCCAGTGATAGTTGATTCTTGGATAATGTAGTGTTGTTTATTTGACTGCAGTCTATCAACACATTGATATAGTTAACCATGTGAATATTTTTGTGGCATATTGTGTCTATCACTTTAGTGGTAGATCTATCACTGCAGTTGTTGATCTATCGCTGTAGTGGTAGATCTATCGCTGCAGTGGTAGTTCATTGTGATGTTTTTGTGGTAGTGCTATCACTGTAGTGGTACAAAAAAAATCATTATGGTTGTTTAAAGTACAACTACCGTAGTAGTAGTTATGTTTAGAATGGCTTTCTAGGATAGAGCCAATGGATTGATATATCTGCAATGAAAGTCTTATTGTTGATCTTATCTATCAGTAGTTATATTTATTGGTTTGACTATTGATTTTACCTTCTTTGATTTCAGTCAGAGCAGTGAGTTCCTCGAGAAGTTGTGGAGCGGTGTCAGATGCACGCTAGGAAAGACAAATCACACGGAGCAGGGAGTAGAGCACGTTCCTGACTACAAGCGAGAGCGATTAGGGAGCTTGCAAAATGGAGCAATGACAATGAAGATATTTATGGTCCAGCAACTCTTAATGTCGAGTTTCAACGGAAGTTAAAGAGGCTTGAGGTGGAAAAATATATTGTATTCATTTGGTTAATCAAATTGATGAAGAATTTAATGGATGCATATTTTGGCTTTGGGAACTTTAATGGTATTTGGTGCTCTATTTTCACATTAGTAGTATCCTTCCCCCAATTCTTATAGTTTAGTGGCGTGTAGTGTATTTCTCCCATACAAAATACAAATGAAGTGGTACATTATAAGTGGCAAATACGAGTTAGAGTGAGAACAATACCAGTGCAATGATATTTTTCATAACAATGATAAACAATAACGGAGCAACAATGCAGTACCACTTCAATGATACAAATACCACTCCACTGGTACACGTACCACTCCACCGGTACACGTACCACTCCACCGGTACACGTACCACTCCACCGGTACACGTACCACTCCACTGGTGCGAGCAATCCACAAGGTAGGTCAGAGGCGATCCCAGGATGGCGGCAGCTGGAGATAGGAGGATGGTGGTGGAGGAAAGAGCCGGAGGAGTACGACGGTTGGAGGGATGGAGGCGGCACAGGTGGAAGGCGTGGATGAAGATGGCGGAGAGGGGTGATGGCGGTGGCGGCTGCGGGAGGAAGAGGAAGATGAAGATGAAAATGGGGGAGGGTTTTGGTCGTTTCAGAGTAGAGGAGGGTTCTGGTTAAAATGAAATCAAAATGGAAAGGGGGCCCAAATGGAGAGAGAAGGAGACGAAAGGAAGAAAAAAGGCAATTAATTGCACATTTGGGGGGGAGCTTTTTTCTGATTCCCCCAATTCTTTCCCTTTCCAATGTGGGTGAGAGACCCCAAATTACAAGATTAAAAAAAATAAAAAATTAGTTTAATTAATACTTGCCAATGATTGGAAATAAAATTGGCCAATCATAAAGGGGGTGTCGAAAATCACTACCCCTTTAGGGGTTAGCATAGTGCCACTATATCCTAATACTTGAAACATCATACATGATTCAGTACCGGATCCCATAGTTAGAGGGGGGAAAAGAATGGATATTGTCTAAATCCATCATAGTTTGAGTCAAAATCAAATTTGAGTTTTTTTTTTAGACAGACATATGTCCAAGGTTTAAGTTCGGATCTAAATTGAACTCATAGCATTGAATACTCAAAAGAAAAAGGGTACTCAATTCTAATCCAACTTTCTTATTTTAATGAAACAAACAAAAAATGGAAAACACTAATATGAATATATCTAAATAGGAATCAATTCAAATTCCATTTAAAAACAAAATCATTAAAAATACATATAAGTCCAATCAAATACTCATACGAAGTTATGATAATGACATCAAAGTATCCAACAATACAAACCATTACATTTTCTCCTATAGCTGGAAAAAGACCAGAAAAAACCCACAAAAGGAACCTGTAAATAAGAACCAAACCGAATCAACGGTTGGGCCAATAGAATCGTCAAACCAGTGATGATAGCGGTCCGGTTCATTGTTTGGACGATTATTGATGGACCAAACGATTTTTCACGGTTCATTATGAAAACAGATGAACCACCACGGTTTAACTTGTTCATTATTTTAACAACAAATATTTTATAGAAAATGCAAATAAGGTAAACTAAGACCACCAAACCAATATTATTATTATTTATGCTTCCTCTTCTCATTTTTCAATCTCGATGTCAACTTAACGTGGTCCACTATTGACTGGCACCATCATTTTTAACTTGAATTAAAAAAAAGATTTATTTTGTGACGATTTAGATGATTTGATAGATATTTTGGTGATAATATGAATTTGAAATTGTTTATGGTCAATGATAGTTCCATTATTAAATTAGTGTATTATACCAATCTTGTATGTTATATATCATGAACAGGGCCGGCTCTGGGATTCGGGAGGCCCTGTTCTATAAAAAAAATGAGGCCCAACTTTAAAAAAAAAATAATCAATAAATAAAAATGCAATAATCAATAAATAAAAAAATTTATATAATTTGATGCCAACATATATTTAATATTATTTTAATAAAGAGTGACAATAATTTAAATATAAAGATGAAAAAAATCGGTCACTACTAATTCTAATTTGATAATGGTTTATATATATAATATTATCTTTTTAAAATATGATAATGGTTTATATATCTAATATTGATTACAAAATAAAAAAATATAACATTGTGCTTAAATATTACTAATTCAAATTTCATAGATGACATAATTAGTAGAAAAATAAAATTAGGATAATAAACTTTACAAGTATGATCGAAGCTTGAAGATGAAAGTAGACCATTGATGATATTTGTTGGTGATTCATTATTCATTGAATGATGGGATGGTAGTTGAAACAAGATGCTAAAATTCAAAATTGAATAATAGAGAGAGTAATAAAACAAAAACGAAGCAAAAGTATCCACATAGTAACTCCACAAAAAATTAGTCTATTAATTGGATTCACCTAAATATATCAGGAGAACTCAATTGATGCTAAGAGTAGAAAAGCTAAGTGGAAAAACAAATAATAAAGGGGAAAAAATGTTAAATGAGTAGAAGTAAATTATTTGGATTTGAGTTTATATCACAAGTTGAATACAATAGTAATATTTATATTAAGTAATTCCATTTCTTATTGTTGATAACTTGGGTAGTGGGTAGTGTGGTTACGGGAAAGTATTATATACTTGTGCTTTGATTTATTTATCCTTTTTTTACCGTTAATGGGAGTGTGGTATGTACAGCTAATTAGTAATTACTAAGCTGAAATGATAAACAACGAATAATAATCCGGCATGCCCAACTTGGGCCTTAAAGTGTTGGTAATTATCTAATGGGCTTATGCTACATCAATAGCATTTTATTCTTTTGTAAAGGAGGCCCATGATAAATTAAACCGTGTATTCTAAACTGGTCCTAGATTTATCACTCTCATTGGAGGCCCCTATTTTGTTGAGGCCCTGTGCTGGCCGGGCCTGATCATGAACCGTTCTATCAACGGTTCACCAACGGTTTTTAATAGTTAACCACTGAACCATAAACCACTAACTTTTCCGGTTTAACGTCCGGTCCGATTCTGAAAACAACAAATAAACACATAATAAAGAAAATTCGAATCTAGGGATTGGATTTGAGGCATTTGGTTGCGTTTTGGATTCTTGTGTTGTATTGTATGTACAGTGTCGTTATACTTTTGTCTGTGTTTGCATGCATATTGTTCAACGGCATGCGTAGCTTCTGTTTGTTCCTCCTAATAAACTCACTATTGTACCTTCACTATTACCCCCCCACAGTATTAGGAGATAGCCAGCAACGAGATCACTTGCTAACCCTTCAGTCTCTTCTTTCTTCTTTTGGCCCCAGAAAATGGACAATGATGGCCTCTTTGTCTTTCGGTTAATTTCAAATTATTGACGAGAGAGGCTCCTAACTGTGATTATGGATATGTTTCCCATTTGGGTTGTGGTTATGGCAAAGCTCAACAATTATATGATTGCTTGCTTTATTTCCACATAATTTGACCCTTGCAAAAACTATTCAGTATGTGTAATATCAATATGTCTCAACATTAACATGGATGAACTGAACTTGTAAACGTGCTAGTAACTTTTTTGGAGTGTAATAGTTATTTTTTGAGTAAGTATTTTATATTGAAAAGATGTTAATTTTTGTGACTTGTAATATGATGGACAAGAAAAGACACGAATATAGGGGAAAAACATTCGAAATTTATTTTGATTTTAAGGTTTTAGGGCTTAGGGTTCATAATTTAATGTTTACGCTTTATGGTAATGTATGAATTAGTTATAATTATGGGGTAGTTAGTACAAAAGGTCACAAACCTATGCACTTAGTACAAAACGGTAACAAATCTTTAATTTTGCACGTTTCAGTAACAAATGTTTGGACAAATAACGAAAATGTCATTCTTTCCAATTACATCCAGAGAAATCGTTACTCATGCTCAGTCAGCATGCCACATCACTTAAAATATTAATAAAAAAATTAATGATGTAACCCAACCAACCCAAACTCAACACAACCGGTTATCAAGTCAACCCCCACGTCACCATCGTTTACTCCACCGCCGACCCTGCCTCCGCCAAAAACATCTCCTCAATCTCTCAAAATCTTCAGCCCGCCGAACCTTCCCTTCGCATCCAATGGAAATCCCCAAAAGTTGCTTATTTCCGTTTATTCCCAATCGACATAGAATCAAACCTTAGCGGACTCCATTATTTCTTTGTTTCTCTCATTTCTTTTGGTGCTTTCAGATACACCCTTGCCAAAAAAGAAGAAGGGTAAACGAAGGATGCTTTATCCCTTGTCCAACCTCCCCCTCTCTAAATCCCTCGACATATGCAGTAATGATAAATTCCAATTGACACAGAACCAATTCCATTAGAACCCAACCAAAAAACAACCAGAAACCCATCTCTCCAGCATCACGCCTCACGCGGCCAGGTTCCGGTGCGGCAGCCTGACACGCCACGGCGTCCAGATCGACGAATTCCGCCAGCGAATCGGTGTCTTGCTCTACCCATGCCCCAAGAGAGTGATGTTGTCGGCAAGATGAGGAGCAATAGCCCCAATTCCAACTACCCTTTTGAGGTCGGGATCCGTTCCACCAAGGGAAACCCCCTCACCATCAACGAGCATTTTGGGCTGGTCGTGAAGCTTTTGCTTGCGCAGAGTCCGTCATCTACACCGGTAACGGCGGGGGAAGGAGCGAGAGCGAAGTGGGCAGTGTGGAAAGTGGTGGTGGCGCGCAGCGTGGGGAGTGCGTTGGGGATTGTGCTACTGTGTTCAGCTGCAACTTTATGGGATTTACATTTGATGTGGTGGGTCAGACGACGGTGATGAGGGTTTGAGTCGGCAACGAGTTGGATTGAGTCTGTTTTGATTGGGTTTTATCATTATTTTTTTAATAATATTCTAAATGATGTGGCACGCTGACTAGGTAAAAGTAACGGGTATTTTGAATGGAATTGGACGGAATGACATTTTCGTTATTCGTCCAAACATTTGTTAATGAAACATGCAAAATTAAAGATTTGTTACCGTTTTGTACTAAGTGCATAGGTTTGTGACCTTTTGTGCTAATTACCCTATAATTATGTACTATAGGGTAATGCTACCCGATGAAATTCAAAATTCATTGTCTTAAAATTATTTTCATAATGGACACTTATTTTTGTGACGACATCATAGAAACCAACAACAAAATTTGAGATTGTGCATGACTTTATTAGGATACTTGATTTGCAGCTGTAAACCTCAAGTCTATGGTGCACAAAGAGGCTCAAGATACGCTGCATAACCATATGCATCCATCAATAATTAAATATGGATCTTTCATTTAGAAAATTCAGATCTAAGGATGGAGAATTAAAAATCATTTTTATTTTCCTTAGTTTTCTTAATCGGCTCATATCTTATTCGTTTTAACTCTTTTTTTTTTGTTGTTGCAAAGATAGAACGAGTTCGTTGTGCTCTACAAAATGAGATCAATTCTCAATTTTTTTTGAAAAACAAATTCCTTACCTCTCGGTACCAACTGCATACCATATGGTATCTTCTTCGTTTTTAATTCGTTTTTGAAAACGTTTGCACAGAAAGAACGAGTTCATCATGATCTATTGCATCTACAAATTTCTGGGAGAACAAATTACAGGACCAATAAATACCACACAAACGAAAATATCCTATCAACGATCATTCTCCCCCAAAAGCCAGATGAAAAGGGGAATTAATGACTTTCTACGCAATCGATTTGTTTGATGAAAAGAGAAGAAAAAGGAATTAAGAGAGGAGAGGTTGGAGAAAGCTCCACTTTACTCGTTCCGCCATTGATGTACGATTTTCATATCATCTTGATAACATAATTGTCCATCGGTTGGCTCCTGATCAACATCATGATTCATGTCTCATGAGCTCCTCGGCCTCGGGGGAAGCGCTTATTGTTACTGTTTTCTTGTTTGGCCTCCATCTTTTTCCCCAGCTGGTCGCTGTTGGTTTGTTTGTTCCTTTTCGGTTTTATGATTCATCTCTCACCGGTAACTACCAAATGTAACCAGGTAGACAGTACATGTAACTCCAGCTAGCTAGAGTAGAGATGCCTCAATGCCTCATCATATATGACGACCAATTCCGGTCTTTGCACTTGTATTCCAGTCTACGGCAGTCGGCAGTCGGCAGCTACATAGTGAATTTATGACGACAGTCTCTTTCTATCTATATGTACTCACAGTGGAGATACACAATGCAGAGTGAATTGTGTCATTAGTGACAATTAGGTGTGGGAAACAGTGCGGTTCTGTTCAGACCAGACCATAGATACGGTTTGTAGTCCAGATCAATATATTAGAAAACAAATTATAGATCAGACCATATATTATATGGTCCATACCAGACCACACTTGTATACGGTGCGGTTTGGTACGGTCTAGATCAAGCATACCATGTTCAGTAAAATTTCACTCGATTTTCTCCAACCCTCCAATCCTCTTCCGTATCTATAAAAATAAAAAGTTCAGTGCCAAATATACTAGTGAAAACAAAATTTAATGAGCGTAATTAATCCGCGAAGAAATATGTGGAGAAAAGTGTACATTTTTAGATTTCTTACTCCTACTCCAATCTCCACTACTCTATCGACTATTCACTTAAAATAAAAACTCAACAAATAACTTTGTCTCCCTCTTTCTTTTTGTGTTATCGCTTCTCTCCCTTTTCGAGGTGGTCTAAAAGATTCTCGCACTCAATTTTCACCACGAAGAAGTCGAGATTGTTTTAAACCACTAGTTTGGCGAATTTCGCTTATCTCACTCGAGTAAATAAATTTTGTTTTGAATTTCTATATAATCGACTCGGGATTCTACATGGATAGTTCAGATGATCTTCCTTCCCATCTTTTCTTGTTTTCGTGTGGTTGTTTCATTAGGTGATAACAAATAGAGATCGCTTGAGTAGTATGTTGGTTTTTAGTTGGATGAAAAATCAACAGATTTATTAAGCTTATATAGAAATCTATAATAGGAAGGTCAGAGTGTTTGTTCGCCATGGGCGAATTGATCATGCTCAATTTGTTCTTCCAAATAGGGTTGGGCATGCGGGCGGGTCGCCAATGGGTTTGGGCCGATCCGCTCGCATTTGACCCGAATTTCGTCATGCGGATGGGTATGTGGGTGGGTGACGGGTTGTGCAGGGAGCCATCCGCGCGGGTGGCGGGTGGGGGGGGGGGGCGTGAGTGACCCGCTCAACCCAACAGCAAAAAGAACAAAGTCGTTGACGCTTGATAGTGGAGAGTGGAGATGTTGACGGAAACTAGGGATACTCCTGGAGATTGAATATCAAAGCCAATCTTTGAAATCTCTACTTCCCTCTTCTTCCCTTTATTTTTTTCTCTAATTCTTGTGCCAAAATCACCTCTATTTCCTCCGTTGAATTGTTTTTCTTGTTTTCCTGCACCCGATAATCATCTCCATCCGCAGAAAACACCTCCATAATAGAACTTCTATGCAATTTCATAACTAATTCGACATTTTTTCTTCCTATTCCATCTTCTTGTTTCCGTCCGATAACTCTCCACCAACTATCTTGCCACTTGAAGTGAATATTAAATTTATAGGGTGAAATGGATGTTGAATTGGATTTTTATTTTACATATTGACATTTGACAGTGGGTTCTGAAATATAAATGGATCATGTCAAGTTGACTCCTTTATATTATATACATTGTGATGTGGGTGAACCCGCAAACCCACCCGCATCATCCGCATCCACCCGACCCAAGTCGAGACTAAATGTGGGTGGATGGTGGGTTAAAAATTGTTAATCTGTTTAAGCGTGTGTGGGTGCATTTTATGGACAAAATCCACCCGAACCATCCAATGTCCTCCACTACTTCCAAATGCATAAATGGAGATTTAGTGCTATTTTGATTTAGATTAGTGAGTTGTAGGTCACGATCCATCGCAATTAACCACGGTTTAGTACGGTCCAGACCGTATCAGACCACAAACTAAAGGGGGAGACCACAAACTAGGCCAAACCGTAATTTTGGTCCCACAATCCGAGCCAAGTCACCAAACCATACGATCTGATTTGGATCGTGGTTTCTCGTATAGTTTGGTCTAGATAGATTCCCAGCCCTACTATCAATTACCGTTTAAGATTGTGATTCCACATTTCCACTTCCATCAAATACTGGGCCTCGGAATGGGATAATGTGGCTTATAACATATTTCCTAGTGATGACCTAGGAAGACATTAATCGGGCCTATAACAAACAAACCACTGGCCATGTGTTCTGAATGTCTATGTGTTTTGTCGTTATAAGCCCAATCTATGAACTTTAAGCTTTTTAAAATACATTTTGGGCCGTGAAGTCCAGACTCGCTTCCGGCTTCCCGCTTTAAACAAACGACGCCGTGGTATGCAAATAGCCGCCACCCACCACAACGCTGTTCCTTTTCGCGGTGTGATTTTAATTTTAATTTTTCCTTTACTTCTGAATACTGCTCGTAAACTCCAGCGAGAGAGCGAGACTTTGCAGCAATCTCGGAGAAGCAGAAAAGGGAAGGGTCTAGGGTTTTACCATTGAAGAAACCAGACAAGGTTAGAAGAACGACGATAGCCGAGGGAACGATAGACAGTTAAAGGAATGACGACTCGAATCACTCCCGGCGTCGGGGCGAATTTGCTCGGCCAGCACTCTGCCGAGAGGAATCAGGATGCCACCGCTTACGTCGGTAACCTCGATCCCCAGGTTCATCCACTTTCCCTTCTTCTTCCCTTCTGTGGTTCCTTCCGTTCTTTACAGTCTGCTGAGATTTAGTTCCTTGCTCTGGTTTGTTCTGATAGATGAGCGAGGAGTTACTGTGGGAGTTGTTCGTTCAAGCTGGCCCCGTAGGTATGCATTCCCTCGTCCACTCAATTTCTTCCGAAATTATCTTCTGTTCCGGTATTTCTTAATTCGAGCTCTGAGGTTTTGAACTTAATTTCGGAGGATCTCTTTGCTTGCGCTGGTTCAGTGAATGTCTATGTGCCAAAGGATAGGGTGACTAACCTGCACCAAGGATATGGATTCGTGGAATTCAGAAGCGAAGAAGATGCTGACTATGTAAGCAGGTTTCCGGTTTTCGATGTTCATTTATTATTGAATGCCTCACCGTTGCGAGAAGATGCTGAATGAAACTTGCCAATGGTGATTGTTTTTTACATTTGTTTCCACTAATTTGTAGGCAATTAAGGTGTTGAACATGATTAAACTATACGGGAAGCCGATTCGTGTGAACAAGGTATGTGACTCTGCTTTCGTTTACAGTCTGAAGCTCTTTCTGGTTCATGTGGAATATTTAACACAATTTGGGATACACTGTTGTTTTCAGGCGTCACAAGACAAAAAGAGCTTGGATGTTGGGGCGAATCTTTTCATTGGAAACCTTGATCCTGTAGGTTTATTCGTTCGATTTCTCTAGTAAGATGCATCATGGATATGCATTTGGTGTAACTTAACTAAACACCATTGTGTGTTGCTGTCTTCTTTGCAGGATGTTGATGAAAAGCTTTTGCACGACACTTTCAGTGCATTTGGAGTAATCGTTAGCAATCCCAAGGTCAGCCCATCCGCTATCATTTTAGTTCTGCCATTTTTACATTGTGTGTAATATTGTCACTGAGATTATTGTTTTCGTTTTCCCAACCTTGAAGTTAGAGATTTGAGCCTTAAAATACAAGCTATGGCTAGAATTTTCACTTTCTGAGCGCGAAATTGGGTGTTTCCGTTGCCTATCTTGCGTGCACTATGTAGCTCTTTCCTCTTGAGTTAGGTTTTGGTTTGTGTATAGATATAAGAAAAGGAGCAATATCAGTGAAGTTCCTTGAAATGAAGGCTGGATGCTTCTATAGTTTTACATTATGAGTGCAATCAAGCAATTAATATTTGCTTTCTTTTGCAAGTGTAAGAATTAAGACAATAACATTGCTTTAGACATTCTTAGTGCCTGTATGTTATGTTTGCTACTTTTATTTGTTGAGTCCACATTGACCTTGCCTTATGGAGTTTGCTTCATCCCCTTGTAACTATTTTTTATCATTTGCCTACGAAAATATGTTTGTTTAGTTATTTGTACTGACTTCGGTACTTGGTTTTATTAGATAATGAGAGATCCAGAAACAGGAAATTCCCGTGGTTTTGGTTTCATTAGTTATGACTCTTTTGAGGCTTCAGATGCTGCCATTGAGGTAATTTCCTTCCATATAATTATATGTTTCTGAAGTTGATTATTTCAAGAAAATAATTGCTCGTGAATTTGCTATGTTGATTCAAGAATTTTTTCGCTGATAATATAATTCTGACTCGCGGACTTATAACAGGCAATGACTGGTCAATACCTGTGCAATCGTCAAATAACAGTGTCATATGCTTATAAGAAAGACACTAAAGGAGAACGTCATGGGACCCTGGCAGGTGAGTTACTTCATCATCTGGTTTCGATGGTTCTTTGTCGGATGAGTCTGCTTGGACACTATTTAACTTGTTGGGTTCATAATGCAGAGAGAGTGTTGGCTGCCAGCAATCAGAATACTACAAAAAGTCGACCCCATACCATGTTTGCCAGTGGCCCTCCTACACTTCCTGGTGTCACTCAGGCAAATGGTGCTATGGTTGGTGCACCAGTGCCACCCCGTCCTTTTGCAAATGGTGTTGTTCCTCCAAGTCCGGTAGTCCCTCAGTTGCGTGCACCAAACCCAGCCTTCCCCCCAATGCAGATGGGTGGTGGACAACCCCATTGGCAGGGTCAGCCTCCACAACCAAGTCAACCCATGGGACATATGCCTCCACCACCTCCAGTTCAGTTCAGGCCTCCACCTCAAAACATGCCACCACCACCTCCCCAGGGAATTCCCGGAGGCTATGCAAGACCTCCGCCTCAGCCAATGGCAATGATGGGAGGTCAGCCACCGCAACAAATGTGGCGGCAGCCACCTCCTCCCCAGCAGTTGGCTGGTAGGCCCCTCATGCAACAGATGCAACCACCTCCTCCGCCCCCAAATATGATGCCGCCGCCACCTTCAAATTGATTGCATCCACAGCCACTGCCCTCACCCTCTCATTTCATCACCAGGTTTTTAGTCTCTCAGAAGTTTGTCATATCATTAATTACTGTTCGTGTCCGGAACCGTTGAGCCATTATCTAGGAAGATAGATGATTTAATGTAAAAAAAATCCGTTCGAACCGGTGCTACTCTATCAAGCTATGTGAAATCTTACTTTCATCCCAAAGCCGCTAACTATGTGTCCGTGCTTGGTAAACAGATCTTTTCTTCAGGTTTCTGAATATGCCTTTATCACAGATGTTGGAATCAACCCAGGTTATCAGGAGAGCTTCAGAACGAGGAGATCAATCTCTTTACAAGCACTCGAATCCGGTAAGAATCTATTGTTCTGAAGCACTCCTTTTTGGGCCACATAAAGGTTTTCAAAGATTGGTGAGACAGAGATTCGGCTTTAATGGAGGCGGTAAAGCTTTTTTCCTTGTGTTGGCATGTGAATGGGAATGGACCATGGGGCTGGCAATTGTGAGTGCGAAACTAGAAGCCCTTCCTTCAGGCTGGGAGGGAGAAAGGGGGGTAAAGTTAAAGTTGGGTTTTAATCATGTGCTACTGTTTTTGTACCTTTAACTGAAAGTCAGCCCTACATACTTTCCCCTCCTCTTCCCCTCCCTATTCTCGTTAGTGGGTTTGTTGTACATCGGAGATAATGTGTTGTGTGTCGGATAGAGATAAGGCATTTTTGAAGAAATCTTCTTTCTGAGTTAGTCAAAATTGAAGAAGAAATCTTCTTCTTCTTCTTTGTGTACTTTGATCCATCGATGGGGTTTCCCTGTTAGTGATTGGGGAAATTAGTGGGAGCCTAATAATGATAGGGCAAATGATTGGAGGGTTTATGCTATACTGACATGTGGCATGTCTGTTGGTTTGGCGAATCCCTGCCGCCCATTTTCTTGTACTTGCTGTGTAGGACGTTTTGTGACGTACACATTAGAATGCGATGGTAACCAGTTTTAGGTTTGGTGAAGAGATAGGTTTCTGTAGCTTACTCCAACTTTTCTTTTCCTTTTCGCAATTCAATTCAGTTGCCCCAGAGTTGGAAATGTTGGGTCCCTAGCCTCCTAAGCTTCTTGGCTGTTTCTGGTTTCTATGCTTTGTTTTGGTGTACATCCACGTACTCTTTAGGTTCCTTTTACTTGGCTTGGCTTTCAACATTGCCTAACCAGAGATCGAATTGAGCTGATTCTTAACCTCGGCCGTCGATTCGGTCCTCTTCTGATGGGAGATTGAGTTCCCTGGTGGAATTAGGGAAACGCCTACCAGAGATGACAAGTTTCCTTGTGCTGGTAGGGAAGATTGTGTGGAAGGGAAGAGGTCTCCAAATGGAGTTGTCTCTACAACTTTTCGTCCAAACCCATGGAAGACCTCTCTCAGAACACTGTGCAAAGCCTTTTCTTCATGCTTTTCGTTTGGTATGCTGATACATCTGCGTAACTAACCAGTTTCTCGACATGGGGGTCGCACGACCCCAACCCTTCAATGGCTGGAGTGGGTGATAACTTCCAAACCCCAGGTATAGTTGTAAATGAGCAGGGTCGAGTTGAGTATTGACATATTTTGAGTTCAGCTTGTTAATAAACTAGTTGAAGTCAGCTCGTTTAGTGAAATCCTGGCTTGTGTGTTTGACTCTAGCTCAACTCATTAATGAGCTCACGAGTTCTAATCGAGTTCGGCTCATCAACTAGCTTGCGATGTCAATTCGAGCTCTAGTATCATATTATTTAGCTCATAAATTTTATTTGTCCATATCATGTTATTTAATAATAATTAGTATCTAAACAATCCATGATATTTTCAATTATAAGCGAGACATTTGCTCGTGTACCCAAAGTCTTATGTATCATTTGTAATGATATATAGAATCTAACAAAACTATGATTTATCAATAAGCCCTCACACACTTAAAACCTAGTCGAGGTGGCTGGCTAGCCACATTATAAAGCCAGATCATAGCTCAAAACATGTTAGCTCGCGAGTTGGTTTCAACAAATCACCGATTGAAGCTAGCTCGCGAGCCTTCCACGTCGAACAATGCGTAGCTTAATTTGTGCTCGTCCTGGCTATCCAACGGCTGAGGTTGCACGACTCTCGCATAAGACGGCCATGCGTCCTTCTGGGCAGAGGCTGGAGCTATGGGGCAAGATGGTGAATCCGGCCGTGTCAAGTAGAACGGAAATGCGAAAAAAGTGAACGCACCATGCCTACTTTTCTCTATCCAAAACGATGTTCTTTTTCCCTCCCTTCTCTTTGTGCGTCGTCACCACTTGCTTGAATCCTTCTGCTTTGCGGTTCGCACTTGAACCACATAAAACCTCACCTTACCAGAAACAAGAATATCTGCTCTGTATTACTGCAGCTGGCCAAAACGCCAAAGGCCTCTCGCTCTCATTCTCACCACCACCACAAAACGCCGACGGTGAAATCGTTGACAATCAAAACCTTCCCCCCCTTCTTTCAGTAATTAAATAGTGAGTGAATTGACACCCAGCAAATCTTTACCCTTATTAGGTTTGGCTCTTTTCCCTACTTCTTGCATCATCCCATTGGAGTGCTTCTCTCTGATAGCGACCCAGGGAAACCGTTGTTTTCTTGCTCTGTGCTTAGCTGAGCACATATGGCATTCAATGTTACAGCAGGATGAGAACAACTGTAACGACAAAACCGAGGAATGTTGGTTTTATTGGGCCGTCAACAGATTCCAATTTCCAGACGCTTCACCATTACCCAACCCAAAACAAAAAAAAAAAAAAAAAAAAAACAAAACAAAACAAAAAAGAAATATTAAGGAAACCATTTCTAAACAAGGACAGGATTTCCTTGGCACTCATAAAGAGGCTAAAACCCAAGAAACTGTTATTCAGATTAAGCATTTTGCACACTGTTGGATTGGGGTGTTTCACTGAGATTCATTCCCTTCTTTCCTTTGCCTCTCCAAACTCTGCCCTATTGCCAAACCATGGAGACATGAGACTCCTTGAGTGCCTATAAAACCCAGAATAGCTCCATCGATTAATGGCCTTGCTTTCTTCTTCATATTGGCAGGGAGAAGCAGCAGAAGAGTACCCAACAAAGGCAACTACTCCTTCCTCCTCCAGCTTTCCACGCATTATCCACAACTTCCTCCCTTCCCATATGCATGTGAACGACATCATTTTCAGGCAAATTTTGGGCCAAAGATACCTTCTCCTTTACTAGAACTAAAGCTTCCTCTCTCTCCAGCTCTTTTATACCCCCCTTTCTGCTCACAGATAGGGTATAGCTCTCCCCAGAAACTCAACAAACAGCTGACTTGGTTGCATAATCAAGTTATGCGCCAAAAACTGAATGAACCCGCCATAAACAGCAGCAAGAGCAAGATATTCCAGCAGCCAATGATCCCGGGTTCGAAGCTGGTGTGGGTTCCTGGCCCTGTGATCATTGGTGCAGGACCTTCAGGGCTTGCAGCGGCCGCTTGCCTTAAGACCAAAGAAATCCCATTTCTGATACTTGAGAAAGGAAGCTGCTTGGCGTCTCTGTGGCAGTTTGGGACTTACGACCGTTTGCAACTCCACCTTCCGAAGAAGTTCTGTGAGCTGCCTTACTTCCCATTCCCACCTCACTTCCCTGCATACCCAACAAAGCAACAGTTCATAGCTTACCTGGAGGCCTATGCCAAGCACTTTGCTATCAAGCCCGTGTTTCGTCAGGAGGCTCGAGCAGTTCAGTATGATCCGGACATGGGGTTCTGGCAGGTTCAAGCGTGTGGGTATGAGTTCATATGCCGGTGGGTGATTGTTGCCACTGGTGAGAATGCTGACCCTTTCCTGCCTGAAATTGAAGGGCTGGGAGGTTTCAGAGGGAGGACTCTGCATACTAGCAGCTACAGAGATGGAGGTGAATTCAAAGGGAAGAAAGTTCTCGTAGTTGGTTGTGGGAATTCTGGAATGGAGGTTAGCTTGGATTTGTTTGATAATGGTGCTGATGTTTCCCTCTTTGTCAGAGATAAGGTAAAAAAGACTACAAATTTCCCTCTTCAGTTTTCTCTACAGACGTAAAAAGATATGTTCTTTTGTTTGTTTCAATTTATTGAACCATGGAATTCTTTGCATTGCAGCTGCATATATTGCCTAGAGAGATTCTAGGGATCTCAACTTTTGCACTATCAATGTTGCTGCTCAAGTGGTTCCCAGTGAAACTAGTCGACAAGTTCCTCATCTTTGTCTCAAGGTTGATTCTTGGTGACACAAGTAGATCTGGGATCAAAAGGCCTGATATTGGGCCCTTGGAGTTGAAGAACTCCACTGGGAAGACCCCTGTTTTGGATTTTGGAGCTTTTGCCAGAATCAAGTCTGGCCAAATCAAGGTAACAAAACAACCTTTTTCATCCATTTCTGTCAGCAGAAATCCATCTTCTCTTTGGAAAATATTGATGAATTCTATTCAATCAGATTGTTCGTGGGATTCGAAGATTCACGACGAATGGGGTGGAGTTTGTGGATGGCAGAGTGAAGGAATTCGATGCAGCGATTCTAGCAACAGGCTACAGAAGCAACGTAACTTCATGGCTCAAGGAGGAGAACTTCTTCAACGAAAAGGATGGGTACCCGAGAACCCCATTCCCAAACAGCTGGAAAGGAAACAATGGACTCTACTGCATTGGGTTCACCAAGAGAGGATTGCTTGGAACTTCCATGGATGCACAAAAAGTTGCAGAAGACATTGCAAGACAATGGAACTCCGAGACAAGGCATTTGAAGGTCGAGTCATAGTTCGCTAGCTGCAGTTGACCCATAGCTTTGTATTCTGCACAACCCTTCTGACCCTTTTTTTCCTTTCTTCTTAACCTGTAACTAATCAAGTCCTTTAACCTTTGCACAAAACTAACTAGCTAACCAGAGACTGAAGAAGGGAGACCAGTTTTACTTATCAGAAGATGAGACCAATTCAGAAGTAGAAGCAGGGGAGAATATTGCTACTGTTGTCAGCCTGAAAAACGTTATAGGGTCTCTATCCATTTGATGTAGAATTGCAGGCGGTGGTGTGGAAGTACAATTTCTCTTTGTCTATGAAAGCAAAGTATATAGAATGTTACAGATAAACTTATGACGCAGAATGAAATCGTTTAAATTGTGGACGTGTTGGAGCTCTCCTCCTTCCGTTTCTCACTTAGCTACTGGCATCTTCTTTCAAGTTTGCACCATCGCGAGCTTAGAAAATGAATCCATGTCAAGCACAACTGTGAAAGTAACACTTTCTTCCCCCTATAATTGGTTTATGGGTGTGCCCATCCCTTAAAGCTTATAAAGGGGCCATTGAGACTTAAATCATTCACCTTAAGGTTGAAGAGAACATGAAGATGTCATATGAATTTTCCTCGTCTTAGAGATCAACGTGTCAATCATATTCATAAGTCCGTCTTAAAACTTGAACCAATCGCCTTAAGGTTAAGTGTAAAAAAGAATATCATATAACTGGGATAAGTCCATCTTAGACCAACAAAAAGTTTTTCGAAATTGTATGCTAAACTCACAACTGCGTATGATTGTTGCTCGATTTTCTGATGAAGCTACTACCACGTAACGACAAGCACGATTAATTAACTTGTTTGGCTAGCTAGCTGTAGTGATTGGTCACTGAGTCAGAGGCTCAGTCTATCCGTACTCTTGATTTCTTTTGTGATAATCAAGTAGCTTTTCACATTGATGTAAATTATCCATATTATCACGAATTATCCATATATGTTGGACATTCATAATAGATAGACAGTAACGGATATTTTCAAAATTAGTCATTAAATTAATACAAATATAACTTGTAAATTATATGCTTCATTACCAGCTTTTGTAGCGCTTCGAACTTCCAAAAGTTGGTTCAAGATTCCTTTAATTTTTAATTATGTGCAATGAGAAATGAACTTCAGGGGTAGGTGGCCAGGGATTCAGGGTATTAGTAAGTAAATGAATTTTATTTGATTTTATCATCTAAAAAGAAGAACTATCAAACCTATTTGAGGGTTGTTATGAGATTTGAGATTTCATTTTTAATGTGTAGAAAAATTATAATTAGCATGAAATAACTTGAAGTAGGCAATACTCATTCTAATATTTTTTCAGGTATATTATCTTAGTCGTTCCTTTATTTAAAAAGTATCCAGGCGATTCGTTTATTGTTTCTTATACTTGATTGTAAATGGTTTAACATCACATGTGCAGTTTAATAAGTATCCAGACGATTCGTTTACTGTTTCTTATACTTGATTGTAAAGAGTTTAACATCACATGTGCAGTTTAATAAACATCCTTAGCCAAGCCATTTGCTCGCCGTGCTAAAAGCACGTTGATGCAGTTTATGGAGTTTCTTATATCTTAAACCTAATTCGAGTTCATTGTTGCTCGATATTCTAATGAAGCTAGCATCGTGCAACAACAAGCATGGCCTATAAACTTGTTTTGCTGTAGTGATGGTCACTGACTTGGGGGTTTTAATAGTCCATGTCTACTTTCAATTTCTATGGTTTTAATTAGGTAGCTTTTTTATATTGGTATAAATGATCCAAACTACTATGACTACTCTATGTTAAATATTCGTGATACATATGCCATACCACAAAATCGATTATTCATATTTGGTTTCGGTATCGATAGGTAACTTCTACTCTATTGTATTGAGTCATTGACACCTATATAACATAGATATCATAATCTCCATTACCAGCTTTTGTAACATTTATAACTTCCAAAGTTAGTTCAAGACAAGAGAAAAAAAAATTCAAAGTTTTTTCAAGATTCTTTCATTTTTTTAATTATAAACGGACAGATATGAACTTCGGTTAAGGTATTGGTAGATTGAAAGTTTGTTAAAAAGGAAAGTTTATTTAATTTCATTATAAAAGAAAAATCATTATGACAACAAAGTGGAGATTTATTTGATTTAATTGTAAGGTATGGAAAATGTTATTATTATAATTTTAGCATGAAATTAAAAAAAAAATAGTATGAAATAACTTTTAGTATACGGGAGACCAGTTATTCCAATATTTTGTAATCTTACCATCCATTTTTTCTCCCTTTTCCTTTTCATAATACTAATAAAAAGGGTTATAGGTATAATATTCCTCTCTACTATTTTTTACATCAAACATGCCCTTGTACTTTAGAAAAATGATCAAACATGCCCTTCTGTTAATATTTCCATCCAAAAACAGTCAATCATGGTCGTACCTTGATTTGGGCGAAACAAATGTCTAAAATATCCTTGGTAATTTCACTTTAAAAAATTTTGGGTTCTTTTGTAGAGCCAAATACCTCTAATGATTTCACTTTAACGAGCCCTAGAAAATTAAAATGGGGAACAAAACTGACATTTTCGCTCTCATTTGCCGATGTCGGGTCATCTACATCTCGGTTCAACCATGGTTGGCGATTTTTTAATGGAAATATTAACAGAAGGGCATGTTTGATCATTTTTCCAAAGTACAAGGACATGTTTGATATAAAAAATAGTCTAGGGGCATGTTTGATAAAACTACATAGTAGAGGGGCATATTATACCTATAACCCTAATAAAATGCTTCGCCCTTAATTACCAAAACAAAAGGCTGGATTTGAGGAAGGATGTGGGAAGCCTCGTCGTCTACCCTCTGACAATCAACATTAGTATTGTGATAAGGAAATATAGAGATTAAAGGTATAGAGAGATAAGTTTTATGCTCCCAAATGAGAGGAGGAGAACCTCGTACTTGGAATGCCTAATGGGCTACTTATAGGCAGAGGCTTGTGTTCCCCTTTGTGAGGTTTGATAGGATCTTTGAAATTGTTTCATGGGTATTAGCCTATTTTTACTCGTGGATTGTAATTGTGCTTTGTGTCGAGTTGCATCATACTTATTGGCGCAAACATAAAGTGATTAAAAACAAACAATCTCATTTATAAGCAGCAAATTGATAATTCGTAACTACATAGTGAACTTACACTCGGATTCTCTATTAAGCCTCTTATATACGCGTAAAATTTTGTGTTCCAACCTCATAGATGTGTATAGTAGCCAGATTTTGGAGCAATGACAAAATAAGGAATTTCGTGGTTATGTTGCATTGTTGTGAGTTAAGAACCAAATATATATAAAAAAAAACTTCATTTATCAAACTATATATATATTGAAATATGAAACCGATACATCAATTGCATACATATTATATGGACACCGACTTCATTCGTAAATTTGAGTGTCCGTTTTATTTAAACCCATATCTTAGTATAGTGAAAGATATTACAAAGGATCGAACTTAATTTTACGACGGTCCATCCCCCACCATTGATGAAACCGCGCCACCATGATGTTCAATTCATGGCGAAGTTCCGCTCCCTTGCTTCTTCACGTCTGCGCAGTGGTCTCCGCAAGACTCCAGGCAAAGTTCCGTTCCCTTGGAGACTAATCAATCAGTCAAGTAACGTGTTAGATTTACTTGTAACCAATGTAGTCAAAATCGCGCTTTAAAACTTAAAACCTTACGATTTTACACTTCTAGGTCACCAAAATGCTTCTACGCATAATCTCCATTTTTATAACTAATGTAGTTAAAAGCTCACTTAAAAACTTACGATTTTACGTGTCAAAATCACCAAAACACTTAATCGTGAAAACGCGCTTTTGACTATACTGCTTATAACAACGGCCAAAAGATGTGTCGACAAATTATAAATATATATATGGACATACATGGTTCGGCTTTGGTGCAGAGCTTGGCGCAGGCGGGGACGGCGCAGTCGGCCATGCAGGCGGCCTGGGGATCGGTGCGGTCGGGCTCTCCGCCGGTGGTCGGGAAGAGGCACTGCAGTATGCAGCTGCCGAAGCAGTTGATGTCCCCTCCGGACAGCGCACATTTCACGAAACACATTGGGTCGCACGCCTTGTGCCCTTTGTAGGAGCTGCCGGGATCAGCCACCGACGACGGCTGGCACTGGCCCGGCCCGGCGAGGAACAGCGCTAGCATCATTGCCAGTGCAGTCAATAATGTAACGCTTCTGCTCTCCATGTTTGGTATTAGAACGATCGATGATGGTTTTCCTGTGGGATGAAGGTGTGCAGGTTTAGTTTGCTGGATTTTGTTGTGTGTGTTGGGAGAGAGACTATATATATATAGGCAGAGGGCGGCAGAGTGGTTTAATTTTGATGATGGTGTGTGGATCGTGTGATTTGTGAAATTGATGAATAAAAACTGGAAGAGGAGTGGGTTTCGTGGGTGTTTGTTCCTCTACCTCTGGAACATGTTGTTTGTATGTAGCCCCAAAAAGCATGGGGGTAAGAAACTAACTAGCTGGGAGAGGCAGTTGCTTGTGGGTTTGTCAACGAGAAGGAACTGCATGCAGAAATCGATCAAGTCAACGAAGAAACCGCCTGAAAGCCCACGATTACTCGATAAAATAAGCTTTAATGTCGTGTTATAAACCAGTTCATTCCAAAAATTTCTTTTTAATATCTATTTTGGTTCCATTTTGAAAAAGTCTTATTCGTACATTATTTATAAAATTCATTATTCCATTTGAATCCAATAACTCGAATTGTTGTGGAAAAAAATTAATTATACCTCTTACTCACAGCCCTGTAGATATATATATAAATCTAAAATCAGGTGACTAAGGGGGTCACATGACTAAGTGAATCTCAGTCATTACATCTCATTAAAATCCAATGTCTCTCACTAATTCAATTTAATGAATGACAATATAGTAATTGTAGGATTATTTAATTTATTAATTAAAATATAAAAGATGGCCGGACCTCTCCCTTTCGCGCCCCAGAGAAATACACCCCCGTCGGTGACCACTTTTTCCGGCGAGGTCCACTTTTCCGGCAGTGGGGAATTTTCCCCTCCAAGCCCGCCGGCGGTCACCTTTTGTGGGGACTTATCTCTCCAAGTGTGACTATTATGAGGACTTTTCTCCAGGAGAAAGAGATTTTCCAGGCGATCAGAGGTAGCCTTTCGGCGACCAGAGACTACGGAGGTGGATTTTTCGGTGTAGTGCTAAATGTGATGTTTGTCGATCTATTTTTAATTTTTATTAGTCTTGTCTGTAATGTTTATGTAAATTCAGTTTGTATTGTTTATGATTACTGTTTGTCATGTTTGTCTATTATTTTTGTAATGTTTAGATTACTATTTTGTATATATATTGTAATTTGTAATGTTTGTTTGTCTAGTTTGTACATTTTTATGTTATGATTTGTACATTTTGTATTCGTTGATTTTTAATACAATTTTATCGATTTGTATTGTAAGTAGTGTTATTTTGTATTGTTAGTATGTTTTGTAATGTTTGTCGGTTTATTCTGTAATGTTTGTAAGCTTTGTAATGTTTGTTGGTTTCTTTTGTAATGTTTGTAAGTTTTGTTATTTTGGTCCAACATGTTTGCCAGTTTTGTCAACCATGTTTGTAATGTTTTTTTATATCTAAAAAACAACTTGGTTGACTTTTGGACTTAACTCTTCTATATAGAGATGAAGTCTCCAAAGTCAACTCGAGTATTTTTCCATTTTGTATGGTTTGTCGATCTACTTTGTATTGTTTGCATAGGGATGACTTTGGGACGGTGTCGTTCTATATAGGGATGGAGTATCAAAAGTCAACATGGTTGTTTTTCCATTTTTTTATGGGTTGTATTGTTTGTCGGTCTACTTTGTATTGTTTGTATAGTTCGTATGATTTGTATTGTTTGTAAGTTTGTTTGTATGTTTTGTTGTTCTATTTCGTATTGTTCGTATGTTTGTATGGTTTGTACTGTTTTTAACTTGTAAGTCCACTTTGTATATTTCATAACTTTTCATATTACCCAAACTATTCATGTCAGTAATTAAAGAGCCCTCATTTTTTAACCGTTGGATTGTCGTGTCTAAATCTAAGAACTAACTAAGGTCCCCTTAGTCACCTGTGTTGGGCCCTGGCCCATAGTCTTGCTGACGGATTCGACCAAAAGGCCTCTTCACTCAAAGCCCACGCTTCTAGCCTGTCGTCGAGATCACCGAGAGCGTCTTCTCCTTCATTCCATTATACCTAATCACCAGAGCATCGAGAAAATGCATTAGCACCAAGGCTTCTTCAATCAAGCCAGTCAAAATCCCGATCAAACGGTAAAATCATTCAAGAAGAGAGAGATCGAGAGCTCGCCTCAGAATCCTACTTAAGGACATCGCGAAGAAGGAGACAGGCAACGGTTTCCACTGCTCAGGAAGAATTGGTTAGTTCTTAGGGAGAGTTGGATTGGGTTCTTGTTTAAAGTGTCTGGATTGGTAGAGTTGGGGCAGTTGCCATGAACTCAACTCAATCTGGGCTTAGAGCTCTGCTCGACTGTTTCAGTTTGCTTGTTCTTCGTTTTTGTTAGAATCTTCCTTCATCTGGTGAATCAGATTGTTTTGTTTCTTGACTGTTGCTATTCCTCGGCCTTACCGAGTGAATCTTGAGTTAATCTAATAAGAATGGGATAAGACATAGGTGTTTAACAATTGGTATCAAAGCCCCCTTTTCGTGGAACCTTGTGTTGCCGAAGAGGAGATCCTCTGACTCACTATGTCTTCTAACTCATTCCCTACTAGCTCAAATCCTCCCTGGTTTTCTGGGTCAAATTATTCTGTATGGAAGAAAAGAATGAGATTATACCTCCAAGGAATCAACTGTGAATTGTGGGCAAATGTCCGAAATGGACCAATTGACATGAAAGAAGACGATGAGGAGGATTGGTCGAATGAACAAAAGAAAAGTGCTCAATTAGACTCTAGGGCTATGCACATTTTGTTGTCTGCCATATCAGATGATGAAGGTGAAAGAGTTAACAAATGTGAAACTGCCAAAGAGATTTGGTCTATCCTAGAAACCACTCATGAAGGAACCTCAGAAGTTAAAGAAACTAGAATTGATTTGCTGCTTAAAGAATATGAAACCTTTGACATGCTATCAGGAGAATCTATATCTGAAATGGACAAAAGATTCTCTACCTTAGTAAATCGTCTCAAGGGCCTAGGAAAAACCTTCTCCAGCAAAGAACTAGTTAGAAAAGTCCTTAGATCTCTTCCCCTTGAATGGATGGCCAAGAGAACTGTTATAGAAGAAGCTAAAGATCTGAACACTCTATCATTAGAGAACTTAATAAGATCACTTCTTAGTCATGAAGAAGTTCTTAAGCAAATGAACTCCCTTCATGACAGAAAGAACAAATCTATAGTCTTTACTTCTATGTGTGCTAATGAAGGAGAAAAACTGGATGAGGAGTTTGAAAATGAACTTGCTCTCACCAGCAAAAAAACTCCAAAGAATGATGAAATTCAAACATGATCAAAATGCAAAAAGGGGTAGTCAAAGTAATAGTTATTCCTACAGACCATCTGGAAACATGCTCAATCACTCCCCTAGAAACATTGGACATCACTCTGGAAGTTCAAATGACAAAAGCTCATTTGCAACTAACAGACATGATACAAGTCCTAAAGATGTCAAAAGCAACACTGAAAACAAATCTGACTCAACTATTTGCTTTAAATGTGGAAAAACAGGCCACATCAGGATCAACTGCCCACTAAACAAAAAGAAAGAAAAAGCCATGACAGCTACCTGGAGCGACTACACCTTAGAGGAGGAGGCCAACAATGTTGCATTCATGGGATTAAACTCCAATAATGAGGATGACAATGCAAAAGATCAGGTATGGTCTGACTCAATTTCTGACTCCTCCTAGAAAATTTGAATGAAGACTTCTTTCTACATGCCCTTTCTAACTTACAGGAAGAGTGTAATAGATTAAAAAGCAAGTATTGTCTTGCTACAACTCAATTAAAAGACAAAGATATTGAAATTCAAAAACTAAAAGAACATATAGCAATTCGGTATACTGCTCAGATCACTCAGGACACTCAAGTTGCAAATCTTAAGAAGGAGATTAGCAGCTGCTCCAGAATTATAAACAAAACCTCCTGGATGCAATCTCCTCCTTATCCTTCAAATTGGCATAACTCAAATTTCTACTCTCATAAACAAAATAGAAAATATAGCAACTGGAACCACCCTCAATTATGCTCATTCTGTAAGAAATCAGGTCATGACTATGATCATTGCTATTCCAGAAAACATAAACCCAAACTTGTTTGGGTGGTTAAAACTTCTAACTAAGCCTACTCTTCTTTTCAGAATAATAAAGGTGCTAACATCTGGTACTCAGATTCTGGTTGCTCGCATCATATGACTGGTAACAAAGCTCTTTTCTCTTTTCTAAACCCAAAAAGAGGAGGTAAAGTTTTCTATGGCAATAATAATTGTGCTTCTGTAGTTGGTAAAGGCACTATTAGCAGTAATTCATCACTTATAATTGAAGATGTACTCTATGTAGAAGGATTAAAACATAATCTGCTTTCCATTAGTCAAATATGTGGGTCCACTTATCGAGTCATATTTGATCCTCTCTGCTGCATCATTGAAAGAATTAGTGACAATGCTGTGATCTTTAAAGGAAAGAAAATTGAAAATGTATACACTGTTGATTTATCCACTATTGATTTATCAGAGGATATATGTCTGAGTTCTATGACTGATCTAGCTGTCATCTGGCAGAGAAAACTAGGGCATATGAGTCCATCTCGACTAAGTAAACTTTCTAAGCTCAATCTAGTTAGAGGACTACTTAAAATTAAGGCAATTGACAATTTCACTTGTGAAGCATGCATACTAGGAAAATATTGCAAAAAATCCTTTAAGAGTAAACTAGATATCACCACCTATGCTGCCTTTGAACTTTTGCACATGGACCTTACTGGACCAACAAATGTTCTAAGTCTTGGAGGAAAATCATATGTGCTGGTAATTGTTGATGACTTTTTGAGATTTACCTGGGTTTACTTTCTGTCTTTCAAAGATGAAGCCTTTTCTAAGTTCAAGACATTTTTAATTCTTATGCAAAACCAATTTGAGTGTCAAATCAAAAGCATAAGAAGTGATAATGGTGGTGAATTTATAAATGATAACTTCTGTTGTCTCTGTGACAACTTCGGTATCCTTCACACTTTCTCTGCATCCAGAACCCCACAACAGAATGGGGTTTTGGAAAGGAAAAACAGATCTCTAATTGAAACTGCCAGAACTATGCTTCTTGACTTTGATTGTCCTAAGTTTCTCTGGGCAGAGGCAGTAAACACTGCTTGCTATGTACTTAATCGAACCACCATTAGGAAGAATATAAATAAGACACCCTATGAAATATTAAAAGGAAAAGTACCTAAGCTATCCTACTTTCATCCATTTGGAACTAAGTGCTACATTATGAACACTAAGGATCAAATAAGATAGTTTGATGCCAAGTCTGACATTGGCATCTTCCTTGGGTATTCAAGTAAGGGTCAAGCATATAGAGTCTTTAATAAGAGGTCAAGGAAAGTAGAAGAGTCAGTTCATGTTAAGTTTGACACTTCTCATCCATCACTACCCTTGCATTCAGATATAAGCAACTATGACTTTCTTCCTCTTAGTTCTTATCCTGAGACAGGTGAACCCTCTAAAGAGGATTCTGCCCCTCAAGTTGCATCCTCTGAAACTGATTCCCCTGTGAATCCTGAAGCCCCTGCTCACATCAGGAAAAGACACCCACCTTCTCAAATTATAGGTAATATTTCAGATCCCATTCACACCGGAGATAAGTACACCCCAGGTCAGTATGCTTTTGTTTCCTTACTTGAACCAAAAAACTATAAGGAAGCCATTCTTGATGAAGAGTGGTTACTTGCCATGCAAGAAGAATTATCTCATTTTGTCAGATTAAAGGTGTGGGAACTTGTTCCTAGACCTGTAAACATTTCTGTCATTGGCACTAAATGGGTCTTTAGAAATAAATCTGATGAATTAGGGTTTATCATTAAAAACAAAGCTCGATTAGTTGCCGAAGGATATAATCAAGAGGAAGGAATTGATTACGATGAAACCTTTGCCCCTATAGCAAGGTTAGAATCAATCAGACTCCTTTGTTTTTGTTGAACAGCCCCCTGGCTTTATTGACTCTGAATTTCCAGATCATGTCTTTAAGCTCTCCAAAGCTCTTTATGGTCTTAAACAAGCTCCTAGAGCTTGGTATGAAAAGTTAACCTCATTTTTAATATCTCAAGGGTTCTGTCAAGGTGGAGTTGACAAAACACTTTTCATTAAAAGAAAGGAAAGTCATTCCTTGATTGTCCAGGTGTATGTAGACGACATTGTTTTTGGTAGCACTGACCCAAATATGTGCAATGAATTCTGTGCTGCCATGAAAAATCAGTTTGAAATGAGTCTAATGGGAGAATTAACATTCTTTCTTGGTTTGCAAATTCATCAAACTCACTCAGGAATTTTCATTCATCAAACCAAGTACCTCCAGTCTATGTTAACCAAATTCGACCTAATGAATGTCAAACCTTGTAAAACTCCAATTGCATCAAACACTCATCTGGATCATGATATTGATGGAAACCCTGTATGTGAAAAGAGATATAGAGGAATGATAGGTTCCCTGCTTTACCTAACTGCTAGCAGACCTAACATTTAGTTCAGTGTTTGGTTATGTGCAAGATTTCAGAGCCAACCTAAAGAAAGTCACCTGGTGGCTGTGAAAAGAATTTTTTGATATCTTAAAGGCACTCATGATCTTGGATTATGGTATCCAAAATCTGAGGGATTGTCTCTAATTGGTTACTCTGACTCTGACTTTGCTGGCAACATCACTGACAGAAAAAGTACCAGTGGTACTTGCCAATTTTTTGGAGGGTCTTTAGTGTCTTGGTCAAGTAAAAAACAAGGGTCTGTTGCTCTGTCAACTGCAAAAGCAGAATATATTGCTGCTGGCAGTTGTTGCACTCAAATTCTGTGGTTAAAATCTCAATTAACGGATTATGGTCTTAATTTTGATAAAATCTCTGTATTTTGTGACAACACCAGTACTATTTGCATTTCAAAAAACCCTGTCCATCACAGCAGGACCAAACACATTGAAGTTAAACATCATTTCATAAGGGATATAATTCAGGCTGGTCTCGTGGAACTAAACTTCATTTCTACAGAATTTCAAATAGCTGACATTTTTACTAAAGCTTTGTCATCTGAAAGATTCATTCGACTGTGTGATCAACGTGGACTGCAGTCCCTTCACACACAATCCAGAACGGGCAATAAATCAGGTTATGCACTTCCTAATTCCCTATCTAAATTCAATAAATATTTCATTTATGTTAGATTTTCTATTCTGATTGATTGAATGTTCATGAACGTAGTGTTTGATTTCCCCATGCATTAAAATAGGCTAAATCATTGACTGCTGTTGTTGGCAGTCTTCTTAAATAATCGTGATAACTCTTAGTATTCTTCATCCCTAGTGTATATATATATACCCCCCCCCCCCTTCTTATATTCTCCGATCACTTCACTCTCTGCCAATCTCATAAAACATCATGACTGAACCGTTCACCTCCTACACCATTCCTGGTGCAATTGTCACCTATGTGGGGAGAACGTTCAATGAGCCCATCGATTTCAATCTCCATATATTCAAAGAATTCTTTGCTTCCCGAAGGCTTTCTGATCCCATCTCCCTTGATCTCTATGAGTTCAAAGCCTTAGGAATTGACATTACACCCTTCATTAAGAACCTGAGTTGGGAATTTCTCCTCCATTATCCTCCACTTGCTGCTTGTCCTCTTCCTGTCAAAACATTCTATGCAAACCTTGACTGTCAAGGAATTACCACCAGAAAACTAACTACCCTGGTGAATGGTTACTTTATCTCTCTCACTGCTGAGGCTATTGGCATTCTGCTTAATCTTCCTACTGGAGGTCCTTTGCCTCTGGCTCATGAGGATGAATTCCTCTTCTATGACTTTGATCATGAGATTGAATACTCTCGCATCACTCAGCGTAAAGTAGGGGCAAATGAAATCATCACCTCTGCAGATCTGAACCCCTCTCTTCGCACCCTCCACTACTTTATCACTCATTTTTTTCTACCTCGCTCTCAAGGGTTTCACATTGTTACCAAACTCGACCTCTGGGTTCTTTCCAATGCTCTAACTGGACGCAAAATCGACTATTCCCAACTTCTTTTTGGCTGCATTATTCGAAGTGCTGATGCTCATCTCGATGGTCGCCTTCCATATGGAGGCTTCATCACCCTGTTGCTATCCAATCTCGGTTTATCACTCGATGGATACTCCTCTATCGAGACTTCTGTCTCTGTCTCGGCCCTCACTGTCCTAAACTATATCGGTGTTGAGCCTCAACCTTCGAAAGGGGGAGAATCTCTTGATCCAGCAGCTGTCAGACTCATCAAGAATAAGTCTAGATCACTGAAACTTGGAGACTCATCTTCTTCAGTTCGCAAAAACCTGATTATCTCGTTCGAAGAAGATGAAGCTGAACTGGAACCAAAAACAGTATCTGAAAAGGATGTCAGACTGTTTGCTGAGGAGCTTGAGAGGGACATGATGGAAGGAGTGGCTGGAACTCAGGGGGAGGATGAGATGGAAGGTGTAACTGAATCTTTGGAGAAGCCAAAACAAAATTCTGTGCCAGAAGATTGATATTGAGAAGAAGATCATAAAAATAAGAAAAAGTCTAATCCACTTTGTGTCCTTCTATTTTGGCAGCTCTATGTTTCTCTATCCTAATCTGCTCTAAAGACCATAATGGTCTATGTGTGATTTTCTTTAAAAGACCATAAAGGTCGAAGCTAAGTGTTCGATGAGTCCAGAATAAATGATCAAAAAGCTATGGTTTGATGATTGTGTCTATATTGCCTCATCATGACTAAAGCTAGTTTACATTCTTGTTATGGTTCGATGAATCCAGAATAAATGATCAAAAAGGTTATGAATTGATGATTGTGCCTATTTGCCTCATCAAGACTAAAGCTAGTTTACATGTTTTGTTATGAAATGTTATAAAGCTCCCTGCATATGATCTGAGAAAACTCCACACTCGATACTTTGATAGTACTATGTTCTTTGACAGGAATGAAGGCTTGAACGCAGGGGGAGATTGTTGGGCCCTGGCCCATCGTCTTCCTGACGGATTCGACCAAAATGCCACTTCACTCAAAGCCCACTCTTCTAGCCTGTCGTCGAGATCACCGAGAGCGTCTTCTCCTTCATTCCATTATACCTAATCACCAGAGCATCGAGAAAATGCATCAGCACCAAGGCTTCTTCAATCAAGCCAGTCAAAATCCCTATCAAATGGTAAAATCATTCAAGAAGAGAGAGATCGAGAGCTCGCCTCAGAAGCCTACTTAAGGACATCGGAAAGAAGGAGACAGGCAACGGTTTCCACTGCTCAGGAGGAACTGGTTAGTTCTTAGGGAGAGTTGGATTGGGTTCTTGTTTAAAGTGTCTGGATTGGTAGAGTTGGGGCAGTTGCCAGGAACTCTACTCAATCTGGGCTTAGAGCTCTGCTCGACTGTTTCAGTTTGCTTGTTCTTCGTTTTTGTTAGAATCTTCCTTCATCTGGTGAATCAGATTGTTTTGTTTCTTGACTGTTGCTATTCCTCGGCCTTACCGAGTGAATCTTGAGTTAATCTAATAAGAATGGGATAAGACATAGGTGTTTAACAACCCGATCCTCCCTGGTAGATATAAAGTGATGGCTTGCCGGCAAGGAGTCGCGATGAACTCGTCAGGGGCCCGGATAGAATAACAACACCCTTTGTGTTGTTATAATAACAACATGATTCATTAAGGGTAAAAGGGTAAACTTATACTGAAAATAGTAAAATAAATTTGATTAAAATTCAAGGTCGCTTTAATCCCGTAGCAGACCTCATCTCCGCCACCGCAGCACCTTCCTCCTGCATCTCAGTCGGCGGAGGCAGCACGGGACCATCGGAAGTGAAGGTCAGCGTCGCTGCCAACGCCGTTTTTTCGAGCTTCAGGACAGTCCCACGTGGCGGTCATGTCAGCGGGCCCCACTCCCCTCCTCTCCTCTCCTCTCCTCTCCTCTCCTCTGGCCTCTGGTTGTGGATACCTAGGGGTGGGCAACGGGACGGGACGGGATACCCGTCCCGTTTTAAACGGGTACCCAGTCCCATTTGGAGACCAAAGTCCATCCCATATCCCAAACCCATATGGGAAACGGGTACCCATTACCCGTACGGGACGGATAACGGGTACCCATATTACCCATAAATACCCAAAGTTTAAATCATATTTTACCTAAAGACAATTAGTCAATTACATCCAAAGCATTCATTTCAAAACACAAAATGGTTGCACAAGTAGCAACTTACACCAATTCCTACAACCCAAAGAAGGGATGATGATGAAGATGAAAAGGAATCAAGGAAGGGGAAATAGTAAAAAAAGTTACACAGAACTCAGCCGTTGAACGTACGTGTTGCGTCTGTGAGGGAATGGGGTTAGAAGTTACCGAATAACTGAATATGCCCTGTGAGGGAATGGGGTTAGAAGTTACCGAATTGTAATTGAATCATGAGATTGCGGTTGGTGCTGCTCCCCAGTTCTGAATGAATTCATATCCTTTTGTGTTGGAAAAGTAAGACAAGTATGATTTGCAACCGTGTTAACAGGTTTTACTTGCTCCAAGAGGACTAGGACATGTCCGGAACTACAGTCGCCTTGTTGTGCCAGGTAATATTTACTTTAAGCTTACCCCTTTTGTTGGTGGTTGTTTTTGGTGGATGCTGAATGTAAGGGTTTTTTTTACTGTTACAGGTTCTACAGTTAGTCTGACGCCCATATTACTTGCTCCAAGAGAAGATGAATTATATGTCTTTGTAATTTGAAAGGGTACAACGGGTACCCATATTACCCAAATGGGTATTCGCGGGTAACCCGCGGGTACCCATATTAGGAGTATACAATCCCAAGTCCCATCCGTTTAAAATATTACGGGTAATATGAGTACCCGTAACCCTTAAAAAACGGGACGGGTACGGGTATACCCAAATACCCGTTTCTCGTTGCCCACCCCTATGGATACCCAGTCCCTCTCCCCATTGCTCCTCTGCCCCCACCTACACCACTTCTCTCTGCTCTCTCCGTTCCTTCGCCGGCCATATATAGACTTCCCAATCTTCCCTCCAGATTTTACCTCCGCTTCCTCCTCTTCACAACCCACTCAAAAACAATCGGAATTCGATAAAAAAAAAACCCCATGGATCGAGCCTCATTCCTAGCTGCTCCACCGCCCGATTTCCACTACGCCGACTCCGCCGCGCTGCTGACCCGGCGGCGGCGAAATGGCATCATCATCCCTACTATCACGACGCGGAACAACAACAACGATTACAGTACAATTTCCATCAGCAGCAGCAAGAAGTGGGCTCCTTAGGAGACGATTATATGGACTGCGTTTTGAACGGGTTTCACGGCGACGGTGGTGACGGCGGGTTAGGGGAAGTGGTGGAGATGAGCCGGACCCCTTCTTCCTCCATCCAATTGAAACCCGACCCGGGTTTCTTCGCGAACGGCTGGCCTGATTTTGCCCCGGTTGGGAATCATGTGTATGGGATTTCTAGGACATCTAGCTGCCCGCCTACGGCGGCCGAGTCGTCGGCGCCGTCGGCGATGGAGACTCAGGCTGCGGGGAGCGTAGTTGACGGCTCGAAGAAACGAAAATTGGACAAGCCCCAACAACGTAACCCTAAGGTCATTAATTTTCCTTCCCAAATTCAGAATTTCCGTAAGGTAAATGACTATAACTCTTGGATGAATTAACCAATGAAGACTTCCCATTTGAATGATATAGTCGTAGGACACCAGGTCGAATTGAAGGTTGAATTGATTGTGTTTTTAATGTATTTTAGTGTATTGTTGTGTTTATCGTATGCATTTAGGAGTTATTGGTATGCAGATCACTAGTCTTAAACACACTAGAAACCTCCTAATGCATACCACAAACGTGATAAAAAACTACAAAAAAGCAAACCAAAAACCTTCTAATGCATACCACAAATTCCCTAAAACAAACCACAAGCCTTACAAAGCAAACCACAACATTTGCGAAAACACACCAGAAACCTCCTAATGCAGACCACACACGTGATAAAAAACCATAAAAAAGCAAACCAGAAACCTCTTAATGGAGACCACAAATCCTCTAAAACAAACCACAAACCCCACAAAGCAAACCACAACATTTGCGAAAGCACACCAGAAACCTCCTAATGCAAACCACAAGCACGGTAAAACAAACCACAAAAGCAAACCAGAAACCTTCTAATACAAACCACAAATATATTAAAACAAACCAGAAACCTCACAATGCAAACCACAAACACGATAAAACAAACCAGAAACTTCTCAATGCAAACCACAAACACGATAAAACAAACCACAAAAGGCGTACAAAAATATGAGAAACCAAACCATAAATCTCACAATGTAGACCATAACATCCGGTGATCGTTGACCGGTCAATGAAGACCGTTGACCGGTCAACGAAGTTCGTTGACCGAACTCCGGTGACCGTCAGTGAGCAGATTCCGACGCCGATAGGCATATTCCGGCTCCGATGACTAGATTTCGATGCCAGTAAGCATATTCCGGCGACAAATAGCATATCCGGCGACAAAAAGCATATTCCGGTGACCAGCGACCGGTGGACGAATTCCGGAGACCAAAATTTTGGGCAGAAAATAAAAAATGTTTTTTTATTTATTTTTATTTTTTCATAATGACAATTATACCCCTGCTTTGATTTTACACTAGGTCAACTCAACTAATAAAAAGTTATCACAACCCTAACTTCCCATTGGTTGGAGACTAGTGTTGTTACAATAACAACAAAAAGAGTGTTGTTATAGTATCTAGTCCCACTGGTCGGCGATAAAATACTATAGGTCAGCAAACCGAAGAAAGGCCCAAAGTAAACAAATCACAAGGCCGACGGAAATGGTCCAATATAGGCAAGCCAGCAAGGCCCAAAGAGAGATTTTACGTAGCCATCCATGAGATGAGAGCCAGCGATTCGCCTATATAAGTCTGTCAAAAAAAAAAAAAAAAAAAGTCTGTCGACGATCGCCCAAATTTATTTTACTCAAAGCGTTTCAAAGTGGCATAATTATACATTACGGTCGATTTCAAAAGTGGACCTAAATATGGAAAACAAGAAACGCTCGTTTTTATTTGTTATGAACTTATAGAGTAGCTATCAAGAGGGTCAGTGGCACATTCAAGTGTTGGTCCAGCAGACCAGTAGTACTGATGAAAAAATGACAACAAAGGAGTTGGTTTGGCCCAGAAGTTTTTTTTTTTTTTTGCAACATTGGAGGCTAATAATAGCCGAAGAAAAAGAAACAGCAGGGAAGGGAGAGGAAGGATTAAGAGGAAAAAGGGGTTTCAGGAGTCACAACAACATTCCTGGTGAAAGTTTGTCTCCTACGATCGTCGCCAATGAGAGGTTGAAGTCCTTGGGGTGGTGAGGTTAGCTCATGCATACCGTAGGGATAGACGAGACTGTGCTTCGAGAGCCAGTCCGCGACTCTATTCCCTTCCCGATAAGTATGGACTAACCTAACCACCCAGTCTTGAGCAAGTCGTCGTCTTATCGCTGCAAGGAGGGTCGCGTGAGGATGTAGAGGATCCGCCCTCTTCTCAATAAGCTGGAGAGCCAGTTTGGAGTCGGACTCCACTATGATAGTTCTGCCACCACTTTGCCAAGCCACCCCAAGTCCGTGATAGATACCCCACAGTTCTGCTTGAACTGCTGAGCAAGCGCCCAGCTTTGAGACAAAGCCTGTAATCCAGCTGCCCTCAGTGTTCCGCAAGATGCCGCCCGCTCCTGCCGGCCCCTGATCTCCATTGGCCGCACCATCCACATTAATCTTAGTCCATCCTAACGGAGGAGGCTGCCAGCTAATCTCTTGCGTCACACGCTGAGTTGGTGATACTCTTCGCCCCAATGAATCTTGCGGAGCCATCCACGCTTTATGCCAAAGACTTGCTTTGATCTTTATGGCCTGGGTCAAGGATGGCGGAGAGAGCGTCTTATTAATCCCTTTAAAGACCCCTTCGTTCCTGTTCTTCCATAAGTTCCAAACAGCTACGCTGAAAAAGGAGTTCCAAGGGATATCATCCACCATTTTTTCTTCTTCCATCAGCAGATTAGCAGCAATCCAGGGCTCCAACTGCAGACTGAAAAACTCGTGCTGCCGTTCACCTGGGACTGTGCGAGTCCAAAGGAAGGCTGCCGGGGGACAATCCCGAAGAATGTGAATCGGTGTTTCCACCTGTGAAGAGCACCTGTAACAAAAAGGTGAGTTGCAATCAACCCATTTGCATGCGCTACCTCCCTCCCTCCCCCCATACTTTTTTGGCATTTACTTATAGCATATGACAAGACCTATATATTCCACCTAGAGCGAAAGGGTGAAGAGTTGGATAACTATTGTTCTGTTCGTCTTGAGTTATCCATTACCTCCCCTTGAACCTTCATGATTCACTCCTTGCCTATCTGATCGTGTTTAGCAGAAAGGAAGAAACAGCTGATCAACTGAAGAGCTCGCCATCCGTCGAAAGTCAGTTCTACGAACTACGAAACAAAAGCTGACAAAAACTCATACGTTCCACCCCACAAGTGCACGAAGAAACCGAAGCTGAAACGAGAACAGAAGCGTTGAACACAGGGTCAATACGATCCGTGCTCACCGGTTTCTCTATAGTTTACCAAACACAAATGCAGAAATCCAGAAAATCAGTTATTGAGAATAGCGTGCCCTGGACCCAGGCTCGTTGTCTAGGCTGCGTTGGCCATCAGCTCGTGCTAACAAGAGAGGCGAGTACCCCCGGAACAACATGCCCTAAGCACTGGCTGTGTTCATCGTCACATTCCAGACACGCCAGTTTTGCTAAGGCTGTGTCCACTTCCGACACTGACACAAAGAGCCTTTCTTTCCGATAAAGATGAACACGACCTGAACCATAGCCTTTTCAGGAAGGAGTAATGTTCTCTGAATCTCCATGACTCTGTTGTGCTCTCTCTGTCTCTCTTCCACACATGCAACCAGAACCTAAAAGTGCACTCTCCAGCAAAACTTTCCAAGCTTCAATACGTATATTCAGGTGAAAAGAACCTGTCTTTACCTGAAACTACAAAATTAATTTGAACATACATAGAAAATCGGATCCCAACTGAAAGCATAACTTCATGTCCCATGTTGATAGCATCGGCAGCATCAGACAAATAAACCAATCAAACCAAAGTTGTGTATGCCTAAAGCTCAAAATTTAACTTCTCAACCCCAGTTTAGCTCTAAGGTAGCTAAGCGCGTTACATCTTCCTAGAACTAAACTACAAAGCCAAACTGAAGCAATCATGGCAGCAACTTTATGAGATACAGTAAACTGACTGGCAGTAGAGCAAAAATCTTACAACCACATCTTCATTTATCATTGAGCTGCAGCTTCTCGATTCTCATTTTCATTTTCATCTTCCTCTTCATTATCACCATCATCCTCACCAGCAACAGATGCCAGGCCAAGATTTTCCTCCACTTTCCTCCAAGCGTTCAACACATTAGGTGGGAACTTCTTCCTGACCGTGCGAATCAACCCTTTCGCAGATTTAATCTTCTTCTTCTTCACCAACCCTTCTGCCAAATGCTTCAATGTATTAAAATCCGGGATCTTGTTGTGCCCCACGCTAGTCTTGAACACTCTGTACCCTGCCTCGAACCTCTCGTTCAGACACAAGTAGTAAACCAAACTCCTGAAAGTGGTGGCATTGGGCTTGCAGCCGAATTCCTCCAACCTCTTGTACACATCCTGAGCTTCCTCCAACATCCCATTCTTGCAGTAACAAGTCATCAAGTAGTTGTAGCTGATCGTATCCGGTTTCAACCCTGAAGTCCCCATCTCTTCGATCAATTCCTTAACTTTCTCGGGCTCCTTATCATGTGCATTCATGATTCTAACGTTATAAGCAGCAACATCAACTTCACAGCCCCTTCTCGCCATTCGATTCCTCAGCCTCTCGGCCTCTTCGCTATTCCCTTTCTTGTACAACCAATTCAGAATGGTGGTGAACGTGATAGCAGTCACTTCCACTCCTTTATCTTCCATTTCTCTCAGTATCTCCAAACCCTTCTCAGGCTTCCCGGACTCACAGTAAGACTTGACCAAGATACCGTATGAAATCTTATCAGGCCGAACGCCGTATTTGGACGGGATATCGGAGAACAAGATTGGGACCTGATCGAAACGTTTCGACTGATTGCAAGCAGACAGCAAGGCGTTGAAAGAGATTGAGGAACGACGGGTACCTAATTTGTCCATCTGGTTGTAGGTTGAGAGAGCGTTGTCGAACATTCCGGCGAGGCCATAGGATCGGATCAGCGTGGCGAGGAAAGGCTCCTGCTTGATCTTAGGGTCGGACTTGTGGGCCTCGATGAGGGACTCGATGTCGGAGAAGCGGCGGGCCTTGGCGAGGCGGCGGACGGTCAGGTCCTGGGCGTAGCGAGAGGAGACGGGGGAGGAGTAGCGATCGGAGACGGAGGAGTAGATTTCCAGGGCTTTGTCCGGGTCGTGTTCGTATCGGAGCTTGGATTTCGCCTTGGAGATGGAGATTGAGGAATCAGCGGCCGCAGCAGCAGCTGTTGTGGCGGCGTCAGCAGCAGCAGCGGCGGTGGTGGAGAGGTGACGGAGGTGGCGGAGGGGGAGGGAAGAGGCGGCCATGGTTTCTTCGGTGTTCCGTGGTTGGAGAGGGCGTCAGTGGAAGTGTGTTTTAACTTTTAACTTGGGCAAGGCAGCTGGGTTTTTCCTAGGGTTTTAGATCGACTCTTCGCTCGTTCCATTTTTACTTAACAGAATTTGCCCTTTCGCTGTGCATTTTTCTCAATGGCATCACTTGCTAGTAGGGGTTGCAATGGTCCGGTCTAGGACCGGATCAAATCGAAGTTTGGATCGAACTATATCGGATTGGTGCTTGGTCCAAATGAATTTGACAATTATTGAATAAATGATGGACCGAGCTTATATTTGGAACGTACAGGATCGGACCAAATGGACCGAATGCAATGATGGTTCGGTCCTTTGTCCTAAGATGTCTTTCACTAATAAATTGCGATTCTCATGACTCATGAGTTTGATCCGGTCCGGACCGGATCGAACCGTTGCACACCCCTACTTGATTGCAATGGAACTAGCGGTGGAAATCGATACGGTACGGTATCCCAATACCAAATACCGAAATCCCGAATACCGAATTACACGCTAAAATCAATCCCGATCTCAATCCCTAAATATTTTGGTATCCCAATCGGTATTATCAAATACAAAATTAATTACCTTTGTAATTAATAATTAAATATATAAATTAGATTTTATTGTTTAATTTAGGGCAAAAAGACTAAGCAAAGAGTCTTGAGTTGCCTAGAGCTAATATCTCAAGTTCTTGTAATTGGTAATCTTTAATTTGACGAATTTGAGGTTGACAGACGACTAATACTAGTGTGAAATAGTGATGGAATGATCTATGTATAATTAAATGACACTCTTGGTAGTTGAGGGTCGCCTAGTAGTGAATGTGAGAGTCTAGTTCAAAGGATAAATTACGCACTAGCTTAAATTTCGGTATATCCTGATCCCAATCATGTAATCCCTAATACCGAATAACAATTGAAATTCAATCCCAATCCCACAAAATAATACTTGTATTCGGTAATACAAAATATAGACAAATTCGGTAGGATATTTGGTATATCCAAAATACCGGTACCAAACTTCCAGCCCTAAATGGAACACACTTCCTCCAACCTTAATAGTAGGATGAAAAGACCAAAGGTCACATAGTCAAGTGGTGAAACTTTTAGTGAGCGCTCATTTCGAAAAATGACAGATCTTGTATTTAACCCCCTACCGAGGCCCGCTGTGGTGTGTGCGTGGGGATGCTACTGAGTTATTAATAAAAAAAAGTTAAATGCAAATACAGAAAAGGCGGCGACGGTATTTCCCGAACTCAAGTCTTAAATGGTTAAGTCAACACTCTCTTGAAATGGTAGTTAATTTTAAAAACTTGTCAAATATCCGGACCCCTCTAGTCTTCAGATATCCAGGCCCGGGTTAGATCCAGTCCTTAAGCCCCATTTCTTAAGGAGGATCTTAAATATATTCTAACCAATAGGAGAAGGAGAGAGGTAAGCAATATCAATGATTGATTAACTACCCAAAAGGGCACGAAAAGAATAAAAAAACATTGACATTAAATTCAATACTTAAAAAAGGAAAACCAGCTTCCCCTCTTAAATTCTGTACCTAATTAATACACAAATTAAAATAAAATAATAAAAATCCGAAATTAATATTTAATATTTTAAAATGAAATTTTAAAATAAAAATATCTACTCTCCCTCTCTATAGCGACTTGCAATAGCATTATTAATATTTTTACTGGTATTATTAATGTTTATGAAATATATAATTAATAATATAACTATTATTATTAACAATTTCAATAAGCTTATAATTACATTGTTGACAATTTGGATAAATTGTGACTTATTTACATTTTCGTCGCCAATGTGTATGATGAAATTATTAACATTGTACCACATCATTATTAATGATTAAAAAATTATTATCATTGATTTTCAACATATTTGTTAACAATTCAAATTTCCACGTCATGCTCATAACTAGCAAATCACGATCTCTTACAATGACTTCTAATGACATTATTAATTTTACGATTGATTGATATCGTTTTACATTATCGTTCTAAGTGATCATAAAACACAACCTATTTCCTATGGAAAATGGAAATTAAAACCCTAACCCATTTCCTCAAAACCGCTACACCCCTCTCTTTCTATCGTCATCTTCGCCGGTCTTTCACCTCCGCTCCCTTCCACCAGCCCCACCCTATCAAGCCGTCGTCACACAAAGCCATCGTCGCAAGTGGTCGTCGAGCTGAGCCGTTGATAATGATCTATAATAACCCATAATAAAACGTTATTCATTGAGCATTGGTAAAAAAAAATATTGATAATGACATAAACAAATTTTAATAAAGACATTTGGTAATGTTACTAACTTCACCAAAAATTACAAATTAATACCTAAGAAGCATATGACAAAAATTGATAATGATTCGACAAAGTTACTAACGTTTGCAAAAAAAATTACAAATAACCTTACACAAGTAAAAATTAATAGCGCGATAAAAAAAATTGATAACGACGTAACAAATTTTGATAATGGCATTTGGAAATGTTATGTACATCACCAATTAAATTAAAAGTAAAGACTGCTAATGTTACAAACAAAAACCTTAAAAACACGAGACAAAAAATTGATAATGGTATTTGAAAAAATTACAAATGTAAGCAAAAAAATTTACAAATAACGTTACACAAGTAAAAATAATAATGCAATAAAAAATTTGACAACGGAATAAACAAATACATAATGACATTTTGCAAGGTTACTAGTATCACCAATAAAATTAAAAATAAAGACTTTATAGTTAATAATTACAAACACAAAACAGGGTTATAAACTTACCTTGTCCAACAAAGCAACGAGTAGCCGTAAGGAGGTGGAGATTGGTGAAACACCGATCGGCGAAGAACTCCAACCAGTAGAAGGGACTGAGACCTGACCGATGACCCAATGTGAATGGACGACCAACCGACAACCCGTAGCGGGACAGAGACCGTACCGACGACCCGACGCGGGGGACTACCAACTGACGAACTGCAGCATGACGGAGACCGGATCAACAACCCGCAACGAATGAGTTGGCGACTGGAACGACGACCTGCAGCGGGGGAAGTTGAGGCGTCGAATGGTTGAAGAGAGAGAAGGCTTGATTGAATTAGGTTAAATGAGGAGGTGACATGATTAATTATGTTAATGGTTTTAATTAGATTATTATTAAGTTTAAATTATTTAGAGTTTCCTAAAACTCCCTTATTAACATATAACTCCTTATTAACTACCTAACACTCATCCAGCCAATAGAAACACTTTAAGATCCTTCTTAAAGAATGGGATTTAAGGACTTGAACTCAAGCCCCAGCAAGGCCCCTCATTCCACTAATTTATACTTTAAAGGGATGTAGACCATTAATGAAGTGTACCTTTCATCTCAACCGTTGGATGACCTTCGGTATAACATCCTTCTAACAGTATCCTTAACGGGCCCTGACCTACTCCTAATTTGTGGAAGAGGTGATCGAATGGTACAGCGCAAATCGCAAATGTTGCAAGTGTGGGAAAAGACGAGAAACAAACATCTGCAGCAGACTTGCAACTTCATTGCTGCAGTTACAGGGTTTTGACATTCATTCTAGGGGGCGAAAGTAAACATTACAATGTTGGGAGTTTGATGGGAGAGCCTAGGCAGAGCGTATCAGTAATCCTCGAGTTACATATAATAACAGTATCATTCAGAAGCTAAAAGGATCACATCACCATCCTCCTTGAGGCACTACTAACAAAGAAACTATAACCAAAATACACAATCCAGAAAACCTTCATTAGACTTGCACTTTCCTATTCCCACGACATTACCCGTCATACTCTCCTGCGTAGTACTTGTTCTCTGGATAAAACACAGCCACCACCTCATTGCCGCCGAATTTCCTCCCGTTCATTCCTGCTCGGGCGTTTGTTGCACCATCAACACCTGCATACTCCAAGAACACCTGCATTCCACACAATAACATGTCGGATCAAATACAGCCTGCGATAGTCTCAAACCACAGAAATTGATAATCAATAACACAATGCAACAGTCTTCAACTAACCTTTCCAACACCAGGGGAAGCACTACCATCCAGTTGTGGGCGGGGGATGACGACATTCACCAATGTACCTGCGATAAGAACATGAAAATATGCCAAACCAAACCACAAATATATCGAGAGTACGTCGCATATATATTAACAGGAGATTAAGCAGCCTTCTGTCGCTGTATCTTAGGGCTGATTCTCTATAGCAGACCGTAGGACTACAAGATGCTGGAAAACAGACATACAAACCACAAGATGAAAAAGAAAACAAATCCCTTAGCAAGATGATTGATAGAAGCTCTTTTAGATTTTCATTAACTCAGGGGAATGATGGGGTTAAGAGATTATACCAAATTTACTGGATTCTGTTCTCATGTCCTCCATTATCTCTTCATACTCATCATCATCTCTGAGCTCATCCACAGTAACTACTTGAGTTAGGCATACAACTTTAGTCGCTGGAGGTTGTAACATAAGCCTCTGCAAGAACACAGCCAACATCAGTAAAACTAGACCTAAGTATACAAATATGCAACGAAAATAGAAATTCAGAGCATGATTACCTGTATAGCAATCTGCTGCTGGGCATGTAGCAGTACACTTTCTTGTTCGGGTCTAGGTTGGGAACTGCCTTGGTTGGCACGCCTAACGGTGAGAGTCTTATCACCCATTTTAATTCCATTCAAAGCAGCACAGGCTACATCAGTAACAGCAACATCTTGATACACACAAAAAGCATAGCCTTTTGAGTTTCCTGTTTCTCTGTCTCTCACTAGATCAAAACCTCTAAGAGCCCCAAAAGACTCCAACAATTCCCTGATTTGTGGTTCTGTGAAGTAATAGGGAAGCCCACCCACAAATACGCGATCTGGACCTTCAAGCCCACCTGAAGAGCCGGGATTTAATCCCACCGCAGCAAGGTTAAGGTTAGCGCTGGGTTGGCTAGGACCAAGAGCTGCAGCCAGGGATGGGTTATAATCACTAGGCCGACGTACCTTGACAGGTGCACCCTGAAATTATTTTAAGTTCCAAGAAAGATCTGAACACATCAGTAGATGGCCATATCAACACCATGCTTTACAACTCAGAGACAAAGATTCAAAAGAAGTAGATTTTTACCTCAAATATAATTCCATCTAGAGCCATGGCATTACTGGCCTCCTCAACAGATCTCATCTCCACGAATGCAAACTTCTTTTCGTGGTTTATATATACATTTACAACAGCATCCCCTTGTAAAACAATCAAATAGGTTCAGGGACAGGAAAAGCAAGGGCAGATTCAATGTTTTCACCGAAAATAAACAACATACCAGGGCCAGCAGTATTTCCTCCAATGGCCGCCATGACCTGACTGAAATAGGTAGCTACAGTCTGCAGTATGATAGAGCATATCAGAGTGGAACTAGTATGTAGATCTACTAGAAAGAAACTGAACGAGAATAGCTACCTGTTCATTAGCCGATGGTGGAAGCCCTCCAACATAGACCCGTCGAGCATGCCTAGTAGCCTGGAAGCATGGAAGACAATAGATGAACAGGGGGGAACTAGGAATATTTAACCAACGCCGAAGCATGATATAGAGTGAAATTAAATTAAGCATCTTAAACAAACAGACCTGCTGAGTCATTGCTTGAATCGGCATTACTGGGAGAGAACCAAACTGGTAAAGTGTGTAAATACGCAACATGAAATTAGAACAAACCACAGAAAGACATAATCAGTATCTTAAAATAAAAAGTAAGCTATACCTGTCCATTGGGTGTCGGAAACAAGTTTGGAAACATTCCTGGGATGGAAGGAGCGGACCCAGGAATTTGGCCTGCAAAGGTAATGAGCTGCGAATTAGAAGATTTTGTACATGAATTTTAACTATAATAATTAATTAAATTACAAAGCTGCCTTATGACAATCCTTTTTGTAAATGCAGACTAACCTGTTGGGGAAAAGGTAAAGAAAAAGACGGGGAAAGTAGATTTAAGATTCATGTTACAGAGAAAATATTCACAAAACTACCAAGACATGCAATAGTTTGCCGGTGGGAGACGAACAAGAACCATCAAACTGATGCCCTGATTCCTCTTTGTACATATAAGCTATAGGGTGTCAGCTCATGGGCCATTGTCAGCACAGTGGGGCAACCAGCCCAACAGTTCCTTCTCACAACAAAGACAAAGACACAGAAACAACAAACAAACACCAAAAACACAACAAAACCAAAAGCTCTCTCAGTTCCAGAATTATTTCGCAGTATGCAAGATAAAATAGAACACAAACCAATAGGACCGATATTATGTAAGCACTAGTTTCAAGTTGTAATTTTTCCATTTGAGAACCGAAGTTGAGACTTGTGTCTTAACAAAATTCAATAATGCAAGGTACCCAGTACTTATCATACTTAAAAGAACCAATAAGGATAGCAGTTAAGTGATATAGTTGTCCGGGTACCTGTAGTAGCAGCGTTGACAGCAGCAACAGCAGCAGCCATCGCAGATGTAGGAGGAGCCATATCAAAGCCGCTCACCCTTTTGCTATAATAAGTTTCAATGGGAGTTAGCAGAGAAACAATCCTATATAATTTACCCAAAAGAACATTATTACTAGTTATCATCACTTGTATGTACCTCTTAGAGCGTGATCCTGAACTGGAGCGAGACCGAGAACGAGATTTTGATCTGTGTCTTGATCTACCCCTTGAAGGAGACTTCGAACGAAGCCTGGGCCTATCTTCACGCTCTCTATCATTTTCTCTTCGCCTGTAAAACGTTTAGACCACCGAAGACATCAACTGACTGCCATTATGGCAGCAAAGATGAAAAAACTAACTCAATTAGTGTGGAAGAACCATACCGATCATAGTCTCTGCTTCGGTGATTATCATCCTCGTCTCTATCTCTGCCTCTTTCTCTCCTGTCATTGCCATCTCTATGACGATTCCTGTCACGCCCTCCTCCTCTATGGTGTCGATCAATATCTCTCTCCTTCTCCCTTTCCTTATCCTTATCCCTCTCCCTGTCCCTGCCACGATCTCTGTCCCTGTCCCTATCCCTCCCTTTGTCACGCACCCTTTCTCTATCTCTATCCCTACTTCTCACAGAATCTCTCTCATGGTCACGCTACAAGCAACAAGTCACATCGGTGAGAATACAGCAACTTGACTGATTCGAGCAATTTAATGACCAAATTGGTTAAACACACTACAAATTCAAGCAAACTAATCCAATTATTTAAAACCCTAAAACCAGAACGAGCTGACGGTCCCCCAAATGTAAGACTTCCTAAAGCCTAAGGAAAGCAAGCAACTTGACCCCTCCTCGTAAATCAAAAGCCAACATGTAACTTGGGAGTCTAAGGTAGAATCAAAGACCTGGGATTTGGAATCGCTATGATTCTCAGGGTCACCACCGCCACTGAATTCGTCGTCCTTTTCATGATCCGCACCGTTACGTTCGAGCCTGCCTCCGCTGCCGTAGTCGCTCATACTTCGGAGATGCTTTCTTCGAGCTTCAATGCTTAAATCAATCAAACCCCAGGCAGGTTCTTTGACCCGCAGTTTATTCTGCAACAAGGAGAAAGCACGGACGATGTATGCGAAGCTGAGAAACTGCGAGTCGGACGAAGAGCAACTCTAAATTGGGAAGTTTTGTTCTAGCTAGGTCGTGAACGTGTGTTGTGCATAAGAGGAAGACAGAGACAAAAGATCGGGTATTTAGAATTTACTATTTAGCCATATGTAGGTACAGCTTGGAACCTAACCAAATTTCCACCTTTATTTGGATTATTGAACTCGAAAAAAGAAAGGGTTATAGGTATAATATGTGTTTCTATATTAATGTTTTATCAAATATGTTATTCTATTATTTTTTTATATCAAAATGCCCCTGTACTTTGTAAAAGTGATCAAACATGCCATCGAATAACTGTTAACCAAGATCGAACTTTGGTTTGGGCGGCACAAATGTCTAAAATATCCCTAATAATTTCACTTTAGAATTTTTTTTTGTTCTTTTGTATAGCCAAATAATTCAAATAATTTCACTTTGAAGAGATCCAAAGAAATAAAACGGAAGACAAAACTGACATTTTCGCTCCCATTTGCCGATGTCGGGTCGTCTAAATCTCGGTTCAACCATGATTGATGATTTTTTTCAATGGAAATTTTAACAGAAAGGCATGTTTGTTATTTTTTTTTAAATACAGGGGCATGTTTGATGTAAAAAATAATAGAGGGACATATTATTCCTATAACCCAAAAAGAAACAATTTGGCTCATAGTTTTATTTTACGAAATGTGTTGATTAAAATGGGTCAATTTGAATTATCTGTCTCATTTCAAACAATTAAAATTACTCAAAACATATTAATCGGAAATTTTTCAGGTAAATTGATTTATCCAAATTTTTTGTCGGCAAAAATGGTTTAATTTGACCATATTATTTCAAACCGAGAGTGGAACAATTAGATTAAATTAATATGTTACAATTCCTCATCCAAACAATCCCAACACTAAAATTAAAAGCACACACCTTGGCTAATCCAAAGTCATATACAATTTACAATTATAAAATATTTTCTTATTAAATTTTGACAAACCATTTATAATTTCAATTTCAAACTTCTAAGAGAAAAATCAATTAATTGTGCTATATATGACAATATTTATTTTTATATCGACCGAGTTTAAAGAATTGTATGATTTAACAAAAAAAATTCATTCTATATGTGATCAAATTATGCATCAGCTATTGAGATTGCTTACTTTGTTGATTTCCTTATAGGACTAGCATTGCTTATTGTGCCAAGGACTACCACAAGGAGTGATCGGAAATGATGTAATCAAGATTCAAGATCCTCTTTAACTTCTAGAGGGATTTTGTTTTAACTAAGAGATGTTATCAAGCTAAGTAGAACCAAGTTCTCTCTATTGGATTTACACCATATATAGAGTGAACCGACTCACTATTGTGCAGTCGATCCCCTACTTCCAATCAATATTGCTATATCAATCTATCTAGATTTTCTTTCTCTTATGTTAAAGCATAAACTATCAACACTTTATCCGGACACATATAACTTAATGAATATGTATCGATTAGATTTAGATATAAACCACGAGTGAGAAAAGAGTCTACTCCATATAGAAAGAAGGAAATATAGATGAGAAGATGAAAGACTTCATGGTGAAGATTAATGTAGTCAAAAGCGAGTTTCTATGTAGAAACGTTTTGGTGATCTAGAAGCGTAAAATCGTAAGTTTTAAAGCGGAGTTTTTAACTACATAAGTTATAAAAACTGAGACTTTGTGTAGAAGCATTTTAGTGACCTAGAAACGTAAAATCGTAAGTTTTTAAGTTTTAAAGCGCGATTTTAACTACATTGGTGAATATAATATTCTATGTCCAATCTTCAATTTTCACTTCTAAACTTGATTCCCTAGCTCCTATGGTGAAGAAATTGTCCCAAAGTAGCTCCAAGAACTTCCGAGATTTTTCCAGAAATAACACCATTTAAAAAAATTACAAAAATAGCACCTTTCTTTCAAAACCGCACATCGGTCGTGCGGTTTAGCATCCTGAGGGAGCGGTTTGCTTTTATGGGCCAAAACCGCAGATTGGCCATGCGGTTCGTAGGATGACCTAACATAACCTCATCTTGTCCATGCGGTTCGTAGGATGACCTAACATAACCTCATCTTGTCCATGCGGTTCGTAGGATGACCTAGCAGAACCGCATGTTGGGGCTGCGATTCTGTTTCTCCAACACAAACCGCAACCTCAAGCAGCGGTTTTGCCCTTGCCCGACACACAAACCGCACCCCCCTGCGGTTTATGTATCGTCATCATTTTCCCGACATCCAGCATGTTGGCCATGCAGGTTGACAGACGAGGGCCTGCATGGCAGATGAAAACCGCTCCCTCCCCCTGCGGTTTTCAGTAATGATTTTGCCTATTAAAGGCAGCCCCGGAAAACCTCTTCTCTTCACACCTTTTCTTCTTCTTCTTCTTCTTCTTCTTCAATTTTTTGTTGTAGCACCCTACTTTTTTATTGTTTTTGCGATTAACGTTAACTCTTAAGTTTATTTTGTATTACTTTTTATTGTGATTTTTATGATATTAACTGAATTACGGTTTTATTGCAAATGGCATTCCAAAAGTTCACGCTTGGATTACAGTGGAATAGTTACACGAAAGAGACCAGAAAGGGGGTCACCTACGTCGGTGACAATTTTCAGAAAATAAAGGTCGCTACCAGACCGATGCTTGAAGACCTCCATCAAATGTGTACTGGTGTTACTTGCATGGATGGCACGAGAAGAGTTGATCGTATGGTGTACCGATATCCAAACAGAGAAGGTGGGTCGTTGTGCCATGAGGAATATCTCATAACCACTCAGGATGAAGTAAATGTCATGCTCGAATTCTTGAAGTTCAATAATCTTTCCAAAGCCGAGATGTTCGTTTACACCGACGAGGTCGAAGGCGTTGGAGGTCATTCTGGAGAAGGACAAACATCTGGTATCCATGGTGGAGGTGAATTATATGGAGATCATCCCTACCAAAGTTACCATGATCCTCGTTCCTACTTTCATTACCAAGAGCAAGGTGAAGGTCATCATCAATCTTTCCCATCATATGAAGAAGAAGTCCAACGGGACCATGCCAACCAACCCGACTACAACTTCCATTCACGCAGCGATAGTTTTCACAACTACCATTACGGAGCTGATGAAGGTACCTTTCATGAAGTGGATCAGATGGAAGATGCCTTGCCAGCACCAGTTAGTGACCCCTCCGATGAAGAAAAAGGGAGCAATGTTAGTGCAGACAGTTCCGACCCTCTTGAAGGTGCTGATGATTCAGGCCCAAAGTCAGACTCAGCTGATGGTGAGGCGTCTCGTGACCGTGTACCTATCTCGTACTACAATCACATTCCAGATGACAATTGGTGTGTCGACACCGACATGGAGCCGCTAGAGGTCCCAGTATGGGGTCCACTCACTGGGTTTATGAAGAGCCAACAATTTGGTTCGAAGAAGGAGGTGCGACACGCCATTGAAACTGAAGCAATGACTAGGCATTTTGAATGGCACACAACTCATTCCAACACGAAGAGCTCATAGTCAGATGTCGTAATCAACAAGAGAGATGCAATGCTAGCATTCGGGCCATCAACAGCAAGAGACACGACTATTGGGTCATATCCCGTGCGGTGAACACACACACATGTGTGTCATCCATAACATCCCAAGGCCATCGACAGTTGAAATCCAGGGTGGTGGTTGCGACTATCAAGCATCTAATTGAGCAAGGTCCTGACTTGAAGGTGAAAGTCATAATCGCTGACGTTACAAGTCGTTATGGTTATATTATTAACTATAAGAAGGCGTGTCATGGAAAGCAGAAAGCCCAGGTTGATTTTGGCATTGGAGGTGTCTAACCCTGACACTGTTTTCTCCCCTCGATACCAAGATGAAGAGATACAGCCGCCACAACCCGGTGACAAACGCCATTTCAAACGTCTTTTTTGGGCATTCAAGCCATCTATTGATGGTTTTTGCTTCTGTGTCCCTGTGATCCAAGTGGATGGTACATTCCTTACCGGCAAGTACAAGGGCACTCTTCTGATTGTCATTGGTGCGGATGCAAACAAACAAGTCTTTCCTTTAGCCTTCGTCATTGTTGAGGGAGAGAATGCCGATAGCTATGGGTGGTTTTTCCGGCAAATTCAGCTCCACGTCACCAGGAGAAAAAACCTGACAATCATCTCTGATCGACACGACGGCATCAGAGCGGCCATCTTAGGTTTGGATCCAGCCTGGAAGTGGTCCCAAAGGTGGTGCATACGACACTTCAAGAGCAATTGGAACCATCATTTCAAGCGAAGGAAGCTTGCTGTTAATTTATGGTGGATTGGTAAGCTCTCTATTTCACTGGTTGTTTAATTTTGTCAAATAACAATAGCTTATAGGAAATTCAATGCAACACTTGTTAGACTCTTTGTAAAGAGATGCATGCCTAAGGAAATGAGATTTTAAGTGATCGTAGAAGGAGTTGGGGTGGGGATCTTAATGGTAGTTGGGCCGGGGATCATAGGAGGAGCCAGGGTGGGGATCTTGATGGTAGCTCGGGCCGCCACTCTGTGAGGAGCTGGGGTGGGGATCTTGATGGTAGCTTGAGCCGCCACCGTGTGTCACTTCCAAAGGACCCGACACTTTCCATCCCTCAATCGTCCTAATCTCGGGCACGTTCGGTCTTTCCCGAGTCTTCTTGTTTTTCCTTCTCTCGTATGGTGGTGGGCGGTTGTCCACATCAATTGCTATCGGATGTGGCACTGGTGCGGGCATGGGCAGGTATCTATAATGATCACGACCCTGTGCTCTGATACACCCAAGCAGGTTATTTGTCATCCTCCTCAGCAAGCCCACTTCTTCCTTGACCGGTTGATCTCGACCATGGCTATTATCCTTGATACGCTCGAGCCCATCAACCTAAATTACATAAAAAAAAGTTAGCAAGATAAAACTCATGATATGTCCATGAAAAATCAATAAATTTAATTGATTAGACGAAATTACTTACCAATGCACCATCGGCCGCACCCTCTGGAGTCACGTACTGAACCGATTGTTGCCGATATCTATCCATGTATGGGTCATGATACCCCGTTCCCCCCACAGCTCTCGGAGTGACGATCTCAAAATCTTGTTGGTTCTCCCACATGGCGATGAATTTCTTCAACTTCACGGGCCAATCTTGCTCACCTTGCCAACCATCTCGGTGGTGAAACGCTCTTTGAATCTCGGGGACCTCCAAAGGAATGCATTGGTCCCGACCAAACTGACGGAGGCATCTATCCGGCAGGTGCCACTCCACGGTAAATGAGAGGGACTCTCGTGCACCATTGACCGATATGACCAGGGAATTGCTGGCAATGCCAGTGAACGATATCTAAAGGTATGGATCGTAAATGATCTACAAAAAGAAATGAATAACTTAAGTTAAACGAAATTGAAAGGTACATGTAGTTCGTCAAAAAAATTTATAACATTTCGAAGAATTCTAGTTACCTCGCCTTCCCAAAGTCGCTCTAGCCTCCTCCGATACTCCGCCAACTTGTGGTCTACAAGGTTGTCGCATGTTGTGGCTCCAACCCACCTTATTAGTAAGGCAATAATGAAATGTTATAACTAAATAACAAACGAAATTGTTTTATGAAAATCATGATTGGGTATGAGAAGTTTATCTACAACACTAAGCTTCACCTCTTAGGGGATGGTCGATTGGCCAATTCATGTTGGGACGTTTGATCGGTGCAATCCATGGCAGATGCTCCCAAGCCCAAAATTGAACGATGAACATTTGCCCGCCAACCTCCCTCACAGCTTTGAGAAATGCATTACACAAATAGTGGTAGATATTAGCTAGGCAAGCGGATGCCCAGCTCAACTCCCCCATCGCATCCCAATTACCAAGGAGGATCCTAAGCCATCCACAGCTAATTAAATTGTTGGATTTTTTTGGAGAAGAACACTCCTCCGATCATGCCTATGAGATAGACACGAGCATATCTTTCCTTCACCTCCTCTAGACTTTCCTCGGTTAGGGGGCACCCCGCCTTTTGTAGGATCGTGCTTGTCCTTCAGCCACTTCGCCAACCAAGTAATTGATACTTGGTTTTTCCTCAATGGTGCTAAGCGATCTGTCGCATCTACGCTCCCCTTGACTGGCACTCGCACCCTCAAATCATTGTAGATCAAATGCTGCCAACCAGTCATATCCCAACATCCTCGGGCGAATGATCACTCACACACATCGCTTTGCCGTGGTTGGGCAGATGGGTTAGGATGGCGACGTCCTTTAGTGTGATGGTGCACTCTCCTCCGGGAAAGTTGAAGCAATGTGTCTCTTTTCGCCATCTCTCCACCAATGCGGTGATGAGTTGACGATCGATTTTTATGCCTAAAAAATGTCTAATCGACTCCAACCGTGCCTTTTTGAGAAAGGGCAAGATAACATCGTTCCATGGGAGCACATTGGTCGTACCTCTATAGCAGAGTATTTGGTATGCCTCCTAGAGAAAATTTTAACGTTATTTATGATATACTAGTAATAGTTTTTTTATAACTAAACTAATTAAAATAAATTATTTAACTTTGACCATAATTTTATTATAATTATATTATTAACAAACAAATTAAAATAATTCAAGGTTTTTTCCAAGATATATGCATAAAAAACAAACATACTCAATTAATTAAAATAAATAACATTTGAAATGAATAATAATTTAAAGAGATACATATTCAAATATTTGAAAGTAATAAAATTAATTTTGTACACATACACATAAATCGTATTGGTTGTTTTAAATAATTTAATTGTATTAGTTGTTTTAAATAATTTAATCAAATACACTGCAACACTCGTTAGACTCTTAGAAAATGTATACATCTTCTTAGAAATGCAGCCTTTTTGACAGAAAAAGGGCGGATTCGATGATCGCTTAAAACCCGATTTTCCCAGGGAATGGGAGGATCATGATAATCGCTTAAAAACCCCCCATTTCCTTAGGCATGCATCTCTTTATGAAGAGTCTAAGTAAGTGACGCCGCTATGTATTTGATTAAATTATTGAAAACAACCAACACGATTAAAAATGATCAAATTTATTTTACATTCCACTAAGTACATTAACAAAATAAAAGAAACACAAATAATGAAGAATTGTATGTACCTCGTGATCGTTCCAAACATCCCTTGAACGATGGTTGGATTGGTCGTACAACACGGTTGGATCACTAGGTCCTTGATCAACATAATACTGTTGGTTGTATGTATCCACGTCGTCCCCAACATACGAGAGAATAACAACAAGGTTAGTACATAGATTAATTAAAAAGGTTATAACAACAACAAAATTTTGGTAAAATGAGTACGTACCGCTTGAAATTCATCATAATATACTCCCTCTTCTTGGAACCACTCGTCCATTTTTTCGCGAAATTCGGACAGAGATTCGTCGGGTTTTGAAGGAAAATCCAAAGAAATGTTTTCTGATGGCAGATCGGACTTAGCCGCAAACAACATACCACTATTTCCTAGGCTTTTGGGAGGGGAGGGGGATGGATAGAGAGATAATTTTAGAGAGAGAGAAGAATGGGTTGTGGTGTGAAAAAATGAAGAAGGGGAGGGGGTATTTATAGTCTTCAGACCGCACCCTCCAGGGGCGGTTTCATAATTTTACCCTTATCAAAACCGCACTTGGAGGGAGCGGTTCATGGAGTCCGAGGCGCAAATAGTTTCCCAAGCGTGCGGTCTTCGATCACTGATGCGGATCGCTGCGCTGGCGTGCTGTTGGTCGTTGGATCGTCGTCTAATCCAACGATGCTGGGGACCGTCGCGTCGAGAATGAGGACTGCCTCGTCAGCATGCGATTTTTGGGATGCCCTATCGAGGACCGCTCCCTCGTTGTGCGGTTTCTACATAAAACGCGCCTTGAAAGTGCGGGTTTGAAAGAAAGGTGCTATTTTTGAAATTTGTGTGGGTTGGGTGCTATTTTTGTAAATTTTTTTAAAAGGTGCTATTATTGGAAATATCGTACTTTCTCTCTCTGTGTGTGTTTTCTGTCCGAAAGTCAAGCTACCATTCCTGAAATTCACAAAGCCCTATTTATCCCCGAGCAATGCCACATTCACGATCATGACTACTTGAAAAGTCACGATCGTGATTCTTCAATGGCCTACCCATGACTTTTCCTTGGAGCCCCAACATGAATTGCAAGGTCGTGATTTGTTGATGATTGACCATGACTATCAGCTCGACATTTACGATCTGAGGGAGACGCAAGTCACGATCGTGATTTGGCTCTAGTGGTCGTGATTGCTCATTTTGGCTCCTTTTTCTACCTCCAAACGTCTCGAAACTTGCTCCTAACCTTCACCCCAAAACTCAGTCCAGGGAAAAAATATTAGAGCATTTGGATAATAGAAAAAATGAATAGAGAAAGGGGAAATTGTGAATAGATCATGTAGTGATGCAATGGGGTGGGCTAGGCGGAGCGGGTACCTCAATACTCATGCCCCTCCCAATGCTACTACAGGTCGGGGCGGGGGTACAATACGGATCAACCTACTCTTACATGTTATTTGACATGCACAATTTTACTTTTTACGATAAAACGAAGAGAAAAACACTTTATGAATGAAAATAGTGATAATAGAATGGGTAATTGAGTCTAAACTAATTGAAAGATCAAGTCTAACTAGTTGAAAAAGTCAAAATAGGAGAAATACGAATAGATTCTATAAGAAATCACGATAGTATGGGTCAACGGCCCGGGACAGAGCAGGACAAGTTGAAAATAGATACCCATCTCCCGCCTCACGATACTGCGGATCGGATAATACCCGCTCCATTGCGGATCAGGTCAGGTAATACTCGACGAGGCGGGTTCAAATTGTCATCTTGAGGGGGGATGTAGAATTATGGAGAGATTTGGAAAGATGATGGGGAGGTCATTTTGAGAAGTATTTTACAGATACAGGAGAACCACAAATTATTGTTGAAGAATGTGTTACTAAAATATAATGAATTTTGACGATCAAACAGATTACTAATATGTGCAAACCTAGTTATTGAAATGTGTAGATTTGTAAAAATGCATTATTATTGTTTAGAAGCTTTTCTTAATAAGTGGGTTATGATTTATGAGAGCTGTGATCAGACAAATATTCTTTTTTTTTCTTCTACTTTTTAGTGATTAGCTCATCCTTAGTATTTGTGTTGAATTTTGTTTGAAGTTGTAATCGTATGTGGAGAGAGAACAAGGAAAAGTGGCTTGATAAAGCCCTCTTCACCAAAGATTCAGCTACAATCTTAGAACCGGCTGTAATTTCTTCATCCAAGATCTTGCTACAATGTTAGAACCTATTGTAATTTCTTACTTAAATCTCTGTTCTTTCTAAATCATAGCTTCACCACCGGATAAGAAACAAGCATTAATGGAAGATCTGAACCAGAAGGCTACTGCAAAAGAAGATCAGGTGACCACAACAATAGCTAATGAGGAGGCACTGAAGCAGAAAGAAGCTGATGAATTTCCTAACCCAAACGTGACAATGAATCTTGATAACGTGTCGAAGAAGGCAGCAATCACTGAACTGAGAAGTGAATTTGGTGGTTTCCAGTAAACATAGGAGAGACAGGAGCAATGATCAAGCTGCCAGGGAAGCAGCACCAGTGTATCCGAATGTGTATGACTTGGCACCGACGAACTACTGGGCTGGTCTAGGTGTCTTTCACTCTGGCGTTGAAGGTACAGAAACTAAAATAAAAGCCTTGAAAAATTTCCTGTTGAAGATAACTCTACATTGTGTTCTTGTGATTGTAGTAAATGCTAATGTACGTGTTGATGTGCAGTGCACGGGGTAGAGTATGCCGATGGGAAGACAGACAAGCCAACAAGTGGGGTGTTCGAAGTCGAGCCAAGGCAACATCCCGGGTACAAGTTCATGAGGTCGATATTCGTAGGGACGACGACCTTGGAACCTAAGCAGGTGAGGGAGTTGATGGAGAGGCAAGTAGCTGCAGGAAGCTTCTATGGGGATACCTATGGCTTGATTCTGAACAACTGCAATCATTTTAGCAAGAGTGCTTGCCACAAGCTCACCGGGAGGCCGATCCCCAAATGGGTCAATCGGCTGCCACGAATAGGTAACTACTCCAGTGTTACTATTACTATTTACTACCACGACCACCCAACCTGTACATGATCTAGCTATGGCTTAAATGGGAGTTAATGTATTGGTACATGTTTGTTTGAGCCTAGTAAGACCTTGATTTCGGAGTTCCTTAAGATAGCACCAGAGGCGGGTCATGATCCATACTGTCCGGTGTCAGTAGCAATTAGCAGGAGAAGAAGATGAATGCAAGACTGAGATCCATCCATGTGCTGACTGCATCTTAGATTGTTCAGCTTAATCTGTATGTATATACAAGTATAGCTTGGTTTAGTTTACTGTTAGTTTATCTTTCCGAGGGAAAGATTTAAGAAACAGAGAAATAGATTCAGGTTTTCTAGCTAACCAGTAACTGTTTCTAATTCTAGTCTATCCCAGAAGCTGGCCTAGCTTTTCAATCACCTAATGCATATCTTTATACTGTAATACCAACGAGCTTATTACTACTTTCATTCTTCATCCAGTCATCATCCGGTCAGTTGTGCCTTACGGAGCTCTGTATATTCATCGAGATCGATCTCTAGAAAAACACAACCAGCAAGAACATCTCTTACAGTGATCTTCAATTGTTACCATAATATTGACATATCGATTCAGATTGTGCATAACCAAGTACCCAAAGTTTCTAACTTCTTTTGGAAGCAAATATATCTATGTACGTACCGAGAAAAGAGCATCAAGGTCCAACATTGTAAATTAGATTCAGTGGGTTCTCTCCTAGGTGCACTAGAAAAATTCACGGAGTCCAGATTCTACGATCGTCATGATGGCTTCCCGTCTCCACTTTTCAACATCCAAGCAGAACCTTTTGATTCACAAAGTTCTGTAACTACCTGCACATTCGAGCCACATTGCATGTCAGGACTCAGAGAGATATATGGCATTGAAACTGAATCCATCTCCATACTAATAACTCTCCTCGACACAAATACACGTATCAAGAACCTAGCTCAAGTTCAAAGATGCCTTCTACCAGCTTCTACACGCTTTCAATGCCCTGTACTACCCAATTTCTAATAAAGACAAGATTTTCTCAGACAGAATTAACTTCTATCAGCCAGATATGTGTGTTTTAACAGAATCCAACTACTGACCTTCTGGTACTCATTGTTAGGGACTGTTCTTTTGAGTGCGAGCTGAGCTGCCTCCATGATTTCGGCCTTCTTAAGCTTTGCATTAGGCCCTCTAGCCATAAGAAGGTCCATGACAACTCTCCTGCAAAGACAGAGTTAGTGCTAAGAAGAATAATAAGCATCGTTACAAAAGCTACAAATGAAATCCAATTTGCCGAAAGGAAAGAAGATTGAACCTCAATGGGTCAAATTCTGGGTGGTCAGGCGATGACTTCAAGACATAAAAACCATGAATTTTGGTGGCATATTCATTTATCACTTCTTCAAACTCTTCTTGGGGAGCATCAGCAGCAGATGCTGCGGCCTTGGCTACTCTCGGGTCAGCCTTTGGAAGAGTAGCCGTCTGGACAGCCTGGTCTCTCAAATTTTGGCAAATGAATTGGTAACTGCAAAAGAAAAAAGAAAACTTCATATTGCTTGGGAAAGAGAATAAACTATTCAACTGACACCAAGTCTTTGAACACACGGCTAAACTAAAAAGTTAAAACCCCCCAAGCCATAATGGTTTGAGAGAATTCCAGTTTCCTTGTTTCAACCTCAGATGTCCAGAAAGCTGTTCAGTTCTAGAAGATAATGAGTCAAAGTGGACAGAGCTTCAAGTTGAACCACCAAAAAGATCCAACTAGATTCAAAATGTCAAAAGTGATCAATACATTACCTGCAAACCTTGTGAGTCTGAAAAATCTTTGGTAAGACCTTTTTCAGAACTTCTTGAGTTTCTCGAGTTATGCTTCCCTTTGTAGGCATTGAAGTAGCTGTTCTTGTTGTTGTGCTTTTATCAGAACCCAATTTTTTTGCAGGATTACTTGGCACATTTCCCCTTGCTGTGCTCTTGTTGCTAGAACCCACCCTGCCAACTTTACCAAGTATTTCACTAATGTTTTTCCATGCACTTTCATAAGACTTCTTGTACTTTTCAACAACACGAGGGAACTGTTTTATAAATGACCAGTCTGTTTGCTCCTTGAACTTCCAATCCCCCAAAGAGGGTCTTTCAACACCAAATGTATTCAGGAAGAGTTTCATATCTTCTTGAAACTTTGGATGGACTCTTATTATGGAAGAGCTGATCTCTAGACCTTCATTAAATTTAAGAAGAACATAATCCCTAGCCAGATGTTTAGGTCTATCGGTTGGAGGGACCAACAAAGATGTTTTTGCAGTCCAAAGTCCCTGCACTAGTTGCCCATGCTCCTCTAGCATAGTTAAGAGGTCTTCACTCGTGCTTTCTGGAGCAAAGTGCTTAATAGCGCCAAACTTCTGAAGTGCGGGTCCCTGTAAATCAAAGCTCTATATTTAAAAAAAATAGAAGCACTTAAAAACCCCCCAAGGAGTTGACCAGTGGTCAAATAGGGTCGGAATGATGACATCCCCACACCCTGGGTTTGAACAAGTTGGGCAAAAAAGTAACAAAACAAACCTCCATGAGCAATTTCTGTATGCGCTCTTCAAGCGGCAATGAAAGCAAAAATCTGAAGCAAAAACTCAGGATAGGTAACTTTGTTTCTAAACACAAGCACATAGAGAAAGACTGATACTAGGATTGACAATACAGACAAGTTTGACAGAATGATCACATGCATTGTTCTATTATATCAGTACATTCAGTATACATGCGACCGGAATAGTCTAATCACAACTACCAAATGCTGAACTCATCTGAATTTTGAAAGAAGTGAAGTACACAATTCAGTATGTTGTGCTCTTCTAGACCTATTGTTCTTGTGCAAGCATGAATTGACTGAGACAAATCAAAGAAATGGAGGTCAAGGCACCTTCTGGAAGGACCTTTAGGCTTATCACCGCTGTTGGATGCTCCAGGACACATTGAACTCATATAGTCATACCTTCAACCATGAAGCAACGAACTTCAAAGTTTAAATGACAAAGATCAAACTGCAGTTTACAAAAGGTTAGTTGAATCACAGAGCTATAATAGATGGAACATACGAACTCATTGTGAAATCTATGGGAGAATGCTCTTGTGTCACCATTTTCTCCATATATGTGGAAGACATGTCACTCTTGGAGTCATGATACTTAAGTGGAACCCAGGTCTGGAATGAGACAAATAATTAATGAAATTGCAGAGTATGATTTAGCAACTTGTTATCTAAATAAAAATACACACTTAAATTATGCTAAAAGGAAGGCAAGCGGAAAGAGTTAACATGGCTATCAAAATCAAAGTGAACAAGTTACCTCTCCAGCATCTGAAACTTGCCCATTTACAGTCGCTGTCTGTGTGTTCTGCAAGCAAGTGAAAACAAAAGTTGGTACTGAGATAAGGCGCATAAGCAAAAATAACAGCTAATCAGCTCTCAATACACAATTTACAGATGCCCTTTATATGCATGACTTATGATTATAGGTCTACATACTATGAAAAAACATCAAACTATTACCATTATGCATCAAAAAGTTCACTTCAACAAGGTAGTATTTGTAAGAGGTCAAATAACAGTTCAGGCACTAGTATAATCAAATAAATAAATCTATTTTTGGTAGCCCAACTCAGATTTCAGTCAAACCTGCTTTTTTGATGGACCAGCACGTTTTGCCTGACTGGATTCTTCTTTTTTAATAGCAATACCAGCGTCTTTGGACTCAACGTGCTGCAGAGAAGGCCGAAGCTGCACCACTGCCTTAACAGGATTCAGATGTAGCTGGATGATGAAGAAAATACAAAGACTCAGAAAATTAAGAATGAATCAAGCAGCCTCATTTCTCTACAACTCCAATTATCAACACTATCTTCCCACGGTTTACTTGTTATTAGACACCGAAAAGGCTACAAGTTCCTTAACTTCAGAAGAAAGAAATTTGCAGATGTCAAGTCGTGTAGCTAGGAAACAATCAATGACATTAGAACAATGAGGATCCAGGTGAAACCAACTTCAAATAAGCTTATGAACTGAGAAAAGGAAGCATGTTTATCCGAATATATAAACCATCATCAGAAGTAGAATTTTGTGCATTGGATAAGTACAATTATACAACTTCATATGGAGAAGAGTCGAAGATACAATCGGATGCATTGCTAAAATTAAAACGCCACTATCAGTAAAAGCAAAAGCAGCAGATGAACGCGCACCTTGTTACCAATAAGAACCCCAACAGCATAGCCAGCACGTGCAGTAGGAGGTGCCCACACAGATGACAAAGTCTAAGAAGCAAGATCAAACCATACAGCAGGTTAGAAGAATGACAGAAAACAACTCAACGACCAATGAACTGATCTTTTTATGAGTCATATTGGAAGAAAAAATTGCAAATGCAGTGGGGCATGCTATGCAATGAGTACACAGAAACTAACCCGCTTAGTCATCTCTAATGCTCTTGCATAATCGGCATCCCAATTCATAGAATCATCAATGGATAAATCAACCTCGACTTCTGATGTGGAAGGTTTCACTCTAACCTAACAACAGATGCAAATGTGACCAGGGTCAGAAGCCTCCATCACAAATCCAAACAGTAAGAATCCAAATGGAATGTACAAGGAGAGGGGAAATCACCTCTCTACAACGATCATCCAATTCATACGGCCTCCACCGTGGCCTCAAAGGATATTGTAGAACATACAACTGAAGCCAAATTGATTGATAATAGTATATTAAGAAGCATTCATGTATGTATGATATTTGTTACAAAGAGCCATCTCACAGAAAAGGTTCCTCACCTGTGTGTCAGTGTCAACTGAGGGAGTCACAAATACGTCGATCTCACGAACAATCACATCATCATCTTCTTTTCCTTCCTCCCCTCCATCAACATCCATGTGATCATTCCCGTCTTCCGCCTCTCGCTTTGCAGCATCAACTTCCATCTCCAGCCATGCCTCCGCTTCCGCCTTGGCCGCCGCATCCAATTTAGGTTTAATGTCTTCATCCTCTTCTTTACTTGCCGGAGCCGATGGTAGCGCCGATGGTAGCGGTTCTTGGGGCTCAGTTTTGGCGACAGAGTCCTCCGGCTTCGATGAAGACTGCGCCGCCGTTTTCCCCTTGGGTTGCGGTTTGAACCTGGAGGATTTCGGCACGAACTTGGCAGCTCGCGCGGGAGCCTGCTTCGGCGCGTCCACGTCGTCGAAGTCGTCGAGGTCCATCTAACTCTCACGATGGTTCTTCAACTCAGTCGGTTTCCGTTTCAGTACGAAGTCGATCCCGCGGTGGTTTGCGAAACTGTAGTTGGTGGTTATCAAGTGGATTTCAGGCTTCAGCACTCGATAAACCCTAAACCCCGAAAGCCCAGTTCCCGGTTTTTATTTTGGGGCGGAAAGGTTTTCGACTCTTTTTTTTTTTTTTTTAATCGTAGAGTTTAGCAGTTTGAAGATGAGCGAGCGAGGAAAGATTCGCCGCTGGCCTGTTCTCGTCGAGCCGCCAGAAACCGCGATGCCCGACGAAACGGCGGTGGCCGGTGGGCTTCGACAACCCGACGGGTGTGGCTCCTCTATCTGAGTGGTGGCGTCTCGCTCTCTTTCGTCTGTCGATGAAGCCACTCTTCTCAGTTTGCTGGTCGTCTATCTGGCTGAGGAAAGGCGGAACGGAGGAGGAACGAAAGTATAAAACTGAAGTCGAAGGGTAGGGTTAGGGAAGTACTTAGGGGTCGTTTGCTTGTTGGATTTGAAAAATAAGGGTTTTGGCCAATAAAAACCTTGAGATTTAGGGGTCGTTTGCTTCAAGGATTTGCATCATAGATTTGGTACCAAAAAACCAACTATTAAGGATTTAAGTACAATCCTTTGTTTGCTTGGTCCAAAAATGTTAAAACAAATCCGTGGGCCCCACAGATTTAGGTTTTTTTTTTCACTCCAAATCCGTGGGGCCCACAGCTTTACAAATCCCACATGATTATTAGGGAATTGGTGATGGGCTGAAAAACCAAGAGGTCAAATGACACTCCTATCCTCATTCTTTTTTATTAAACCAAAATTGCCCTCTTCACATCCACCATATCTGCCGCTTCCTAATCCTTCTCGCCAAACCGGGAAACCTGTCGAAGCTTCCCTTCCTGGAAAATTGCAGCCGACCCCCAAGCTCCGACGGCGTCAACCTCCGACGATCAGGTGATCTTAGTTCATGAAAAGAAGCCTGGTTCTGGAACCACAGAGTTTGGTAGTGGGGAGGCCCCAGACGTGGAGAATTGGAAGGTTGCATTGACTTTGAGAGGGCATAGCGCTGATGTGGTAATGGCATTTGCTTTCGCTAGTTGGATCGCCAAAGTTGGAAAAACTTTTTTGATCTGTTTTTTGCTGTTCATTGAATGGATAAATAAATGCCTTGGCTATGTTTTTTTGTTCGTGCTAGTTGTTTCTAGTATCTTCTAACTAGGAGTTTTTGTTCTATGCTTAAAAGTAGGTGGATCTCAACAAGGAAAGAAGGGGGAAACGCATGGCAATCCCTTCCTTTAATGGGTTAAAAAAGGCAATAAGGTAAATGCAATTCTTTATTTCTAAATCCCAAATTATTAAATCCATGATCAAAATGAAGAAACAAACAAAGGATTTTTCCAAATCCAAAATGCCCCAAATCCCAAATAAAACCTTAAGTTTTTAAATCCCACGTTTAAGTGAAAACCCTCATTTTACAATCCTTGAAGCAAACGACCCCTTATGTTGGATTTATTGGATTATGGATTTGAAGAGTCTATTGTTTGCATGAAAGATTTGATGATGGATTTGTTAAATAAATAACTAACCATCAAGGATTTGCTAATCCCAAATCAATATGTGTGATTTACAAGTCCGTGGGGTCCACGGATTTGGTTCCAAAATAAAGACCAAATCCGTGGACCCCACGGATTTAGCACTCTTCAACAAACAATAGACTTATGTTAAATCCATCAAGTTTGGGATTTGAGTACCAAATCCATGACCCAAATCCAACAAGCAAACGACCCCTTAAGCTCCTAAATTATACCATTACTTAGGAGGTGGCAAATGGATTGGATTCTTGGGTTGGTGGATCCATGGATCAAATGAATTGGTGAATTCATGAATTGGATCAAATGAATTGGTGGATTCATGGATTGGATTAAGTGGTCGTTTAAATCTACAGATTGTCAACAATCTAAAGATTCTAATTCTTCGGATTGTTGAAAACAGATTTTAAAATGTTTATTGTTTGGTAACTGTGATTGTTAACATTCAAGTAGAATAAAAAATTTAATTTTATATTAAATAACAATTTTATCCTTAATAAAAAAATTAGAGTGGTTCGAGAAATATAAAAAACTTTGTTAATAAATATATTTCATGTGATAAAAAAATAAAAGAAAGAAAAATTAGGAGAGAAAAAATCTCACGAATCAAGGTATAGAATCTCTATGATTATGAGAGATTTGATATCCACATATTTTAGATATTTAAAATCTCTAAAGCTAGAATCTACGATGCAAAAAGCAACAAAAAAATAACTTTCTACAAAATCTACGGATTCAGTGAATCCATGTCCTGAATCTTGTTCTCCAAACGACCCCTAAATGGATTAGTGGATTGATCTATGAATCCAAATGACATTCAAGGTTTGGATCAAAATGTAAATTTTGAAAAGTTTAGGTACTAAAATTTCATAATAAAAAAATCTATGGACCAAAATGTAATTTTCTAATGATAATTTTCGTATAAAATATAAATTTTAGCTACCAAAATGTCAAATATAAAAAAATATAGGTACCAAATTGTAATTTGCCATTTGGATTCATGAATCCACCGATCCAATTGGATTTGGATCAAATGGATTGGATTTAAATGGATTGGATTAGGTAGATAATTTGGTGGATGGATTGGATTGGATTCATGGATTTTGATCTTAATTGCCACCTCTACAAGCACTTGATGGTATTGCTCATTGTTATAAGAATCGAACCGAATCAACGATCGTACTAGTAGAACCGCCAAACCAATTACGATAGCAGTCCGGTGAGTGAGAGGCGTCGACTACAAGCCAGCAGTTTTAAGGAAAACATACTTAACACCACCAATTCACCTTCATTAACACTAGTACACTACGCAATGACTCTCAAATCTCAATGGCCAAGGTGAACTCTGTTTCTTATTTGTTGAATCATCATTTGATATTTTTAATTTTACCTGAACCTCTGTTTTCATAAGTTCCCCGGTTTCCCTGCGCCGGTGATCGGAGTTTGGGATTCGTTCACTTGATTGAGCACAGTGAACTCAGTCACTCCTCTCTAGTCTCTGTTTTCCTAGTTGGCGCTGAGACTGGGTCTAATCATTGAGCTTTCTTTGGTTAATGTGCGGGCATACGGTAGGTGGGTTGAAATAAAAAGGAGGTGGAAAATGAAAGATAAATGGGAAAATGGAAACTTATTAGAAAAGAATAATATCGGAGAAGCAGATTCATTGACTGGTAGCTGAGAGAGAGGAAACAGAGAGCGCTAGAGAGCGAGAGATAGCAAAGCCAAAGAACACGAAACCCTAGAAAGAAGTGGGCAAGCAAGTCCAAGGAGGAAGAAAATTTGGGGAAGAAGCCAAAACCCATCAGCCAGAAAGTTCCTTTTGAGAATTCCCTGAAATAATTTTGTTCCCACGAAGTTGCTCTCATCAGAGATTTCTCCTTCCCTTTCCATTTTCACCCCTTCCCCCAACCCCTGTTCTATCTTTGCTCCCAACACACAATCCCTTTTCTTTATTTTATTAGTAAAGCTTCCATCTTTTCCCCTTTTCCCAATTTCCCCCACTCGCCTCTTCAATCTATATACTTATCGCCATGCCGGCCGATTTGGATAACTCGTCCACCGCTTCAGGGGAAGTCAGCGGCTCTTCCTCCGGCGGAAACAACCCTTCTCAACCGCAGCAGTCCACCACAGCCACCCCCAAGAAGAAGCGGAACCTCCCCGGGATGCCAGGTCTCCAGTTAGATCAAAATCGATTTCAAGAATTTCAGGGTGGATGAATGAGAATCTTCTGTAAGTAATCGGATTTTGGGTTTTTTTGTTTTGTTTTCTCTTCCTTTCTCTGCAGATCCAGCTGCTGAAGTGATTGCTCTGTCCCCGAAGACTCTAATGGCGACGAACCGATTCGTGTGCGAAATATGCAACAAAGGGTTTCAGAGGGACCAGAACTTGCAGCTTCACCGGCGAGGCCATAATCTGCCGTGGAAGCTCAGGCAGAGATCGGGGAAAGACGTGAAGAAGAGGGTCTACGTTTGTCCCGAAGTGAGCTGCGTCCACCACGATCCGTCGCGGGCGCTGGGCGATCTCACCGGGATTAAGAAGCATTTCTGCAGGAAGCACGGGGAGAAGAAGTGGAAGTGCGATAAGTGTTCTAAGAAATACGCCGTCCAGTCCGATTGGAAGGCTCACTCTAAAATTTGCGGTACCCGGGAGTACAAATGCGATTGCGGGACTCTGTTTTCCAGGTTCCCCATATATGACGGATTTGATTACACTTCTTACGCGTTTTCGACGATTTACTCTCTCTGTTTCCCCCATTTTGTCACTGAAATTGCTGTTTTGGATTTGAAGGAGGGATAGCTTTATTACCCACAGAGCATTCTGCGACGCTTTGGCAGAGGAAAGTGGCAGAGCTCATCCCCGTCACCCAACGCCACCTCCGCCTTCGAATCGGAGCACTGGACCCGACCCGACAGCTATTGTTGATTCAGCTCCGCCGCCGGCGCCTCCAGCTCCTCCTCCATCGCAGTCATCAGCTCCTTCATCTTCAGTGTCGCCGATTCACAGTCCAGGTAAACACTAACCCTCCAAATTCAGAAACTTTTTCAATTTCCCGTTTCGTTTTTGTCGGTTGCGTTTTTTGTCCTTAATTATAAAGGACCAAATCTTTCAGTCTGTTTTGTTTTTGTCTTCCTCTCCTTTCACTTTCAAGTAGAGATCTTTGGAGTGTAGTAGTTCTTTTGTCTGTTTCCGCCAAAACAAAACAAGGAAGAAACCCTTCAAATTGGGATCTTTCCGCCAAAACAAAACTAAGGACCATGTGGTTTTTGGAAATGCAGAGTTGATAGAAACTCAAGATCCGGCGCCAATCATTGAAGAACCATTAGCTCCGGTCGCAACCGTAAATGCAAGCTGCAGTAGCAGCAGCACCATCTCGAGCAGCAATGGCAGCACTACTAGCACCGTCTTCGCCAGTCTATTCGCCTCCTCGACAACTGCATCCGAAACAACCCCTCCGCCTCAGCCTCAGCAGGAGACTCACTCGTTCACCGACTTGATTCGAGCAATGGCATCACACCCTGATCACACTCACACCACAGTTGAACTCGCTCCACCACCAACCGAGCCAATTTCACTCTGTCTGTCCACGAGTCATGGCTCGTCGATATTCGGGCAGGAGAGACACTATGCTCCACAACCACCGTCAATGTCAGCCACCGCATTGCTTCAGAAAGCCGCCCAAATGGGATCTTCTGCTACGAACGCATCATTGCTCCGCGGTTTAGGGATAGTCTCGTCGGCTTCCTCTTCCTTGTCTTCATCCTCGTCGCCTTCCCCAGCACAGCTTGATATTTGGGGTCAGAGACACATGGAGGCAGATAATTCTTCTGTTCATCATCATCAGCATCAGCATCCAGTGCTTGGACTTGGATTACTGCCTTGTGATGGAGGGTCGGGGTTGAAGGAGCTGATGATGGGAAGTACTTCTTCTTCTGTGTTTGGTCCTAAACATGCCACACTCGACTTCCTCGGACTAGGAATGGCGGCTGTCGGTGCTGGCCCGAGCAGCGGCGGGCTCTCGGCTCTGATTACTTCGATCGGCGGGGGGCTTGATGTAGCTGCTTCTTTTGGAGCTGGAGAATTTAGTGGCAAAGACATTGGTAGTAGCTCGTGAGACTAGAAGGACAAGTCTTTCCCCCCTGTTTTTTGTGTTAGAGATTAGAGAAACTCTCTCCAAGATGCATATTGTACAGCACTATATAATATATATCAGTATTAGGGGCAAGCCAATCCAAACAGAAGATCAAAATGCTTTGTTTTTGGATGAGAATTTTTTCTGAATGAAGACCAGCAGCTTGATTTTTCCTTTTGATGTGCCTTTAAGCGGCCGTTGAGAGGATACAAGTGTGGTTTTGTGCCTCGGTAGAAATGTGATTCGTGGTGTATTCTGGGTTCTAATCCTTGATAGTTTGTCCTGCTGTCCACATTACATGGACATGCTCAACATGCACAAATTTGGGTTCTAATCCTTGATAGTTGGCCTATCTACCCACATTTCTAAAGGAGGACAAACAACAACATGGTCAGGATGGTTAATGGCGATTCCATTTGTCTTTTTACTACATACACAGTAATCAACCATGCTACTATGTTTTCCAAGGTTATGCATATCATGGCAAAATAAGTCCTCTTGTCGTTCGTTCATTTTATAGTTGACTATAATTCATCCGTTCTTTTTGTGTGTGATTTGACCTGCAAATTTTTTGTATTTTATATTATCTGGTTATTCCTTTCAGGATATGTATGACAACAAAAACATGCTACTATAGGTGATCTTATCAAAATTGTTAACCATATTTGAACCTAGTTTCAACCATCCTAAAATACCGTAGCATTAAAATTCAAATGTAGTTTGTTTGTCATCAACATAAATCTAGGGATTGTTGGATGAACTAATTGTACATGTGATATTTGTAGACTCAAATAACTCAATAATTGTTCATGTGGTATTTATATGGTAACTTGATAAAAGTATCTCTTTTAGTTGAACCATTCACAAGTTGTATTTGTCAATAACAAAGGGTAAAACGAGCTTTTCTAAATAACATCGAGGGTAGGAGTTATTTCAAATAATTCATGACTCGAATAGCTTATCTTAGTTAAGTGTTGCCAAACGAAACAATTAACTCACCAAAAGTCCGATCCCGGGAATGTTTGACACTCAGTTCGAGCAACTAAATTCATTTTTTTAACCTATGATCGTATAGCTGATGACGCCAATGGTGGAGCATGAATTTTACTCACTATACAATTTGTATCTGAGACTAAAAGTTCGTCCTCTTGCACGTTTTCACATTGCGTCTCGATTTGTCTATTTAAGAGTTTATATGAATAAACCAATCAATGAAATATATGTCTATCAACATTGTAATAAACTGAGATAATGAATCTCATTTATTGTACAATTGTTCTCGCGACTAAAAGTTCGTCCTCCCATACGTTTTCAAATTATTACACGATTCCTACCGTGTGATCTAGTGCCACGCGTCGTGCATTGCGCCATTCAACAACCATTCGTAAAGTTGAGTATCCACCAATCGTTTAGCTCCACCTCAAACCACATGGATCACTTCGCCCTCCGGCGATCCACAAGTGCCTCACGCCTTACTCCAACAAACGATTACACAGTTTCGCGTGTGTATAGAGCGAACACCCCAAACTTTAGTATTTTGGATTTTTTTGCCAAGTGTTGTAATGAGGAAATAAAGCAAGGAAAAGTAAAGTTGTTTACGTTTTTCGATTTATAGATGCATAAAAGTAATGATACGTTATTCTATAAGGGAGTGAATCTCGAGTAACATCATGCATACTACGGCTCAATCACATCATGTACCAATGACTCATTTATAACATCACTCTATCCCTTCCACTAAGGCCATTCTATATCCTTGCATGCGCCTTTTGCGATAGAGATTTAACTAGCTAATGCATGCTTTTGCTTCATGTCATTACCTAATTAATGAAGAACAAGGAAGTGAGGATAACACATGACTAAGTGTGGACCTCTTAAACCATAATCAATGGTCTATATCATCAATAATATAACAATCAAACATTGATACTAATCGAGGCATAGATGGTTGACCATTCGCTCTATACCCGTGTAACATCAGTGGGGTACCACTAGAATATAATTTCTTAACAATCTAGATGATACTAAGCACAATGCATATAATAGCATACTATGGAATCATAAGCATCAATGATAAAGAGCATTGAACTTGAGGAGCATCAAAATCATACACATAGACATAGGCATCAAAACATAAAACATCCATGCATATATATAGGGAATTGAAAATCACGAGCATCAACACAAGCATAAACACAAGCACAACATGAAATCATAGCAACAATACATACAATGATAAACAGGTTCACATCCTCATACAATCAATTTCAAACTAGCAACATAGAATAGAAGAAAGGTATCACCATTGATGATGAAAGCATCTCCTATTTGCACCCTCTCCTGCGAAAGCTAAATTAGTACTCGAGCATAATATAAAGAAGTTTGAATATAGTTGTGCAGCCTACTGAACTAATGAGTATAGCCTCCTAATTAAAAAAAAAAAAGGAAACCAAACTGATTTCAGAGCCCTATACTAAAATTTAAAAAAGTGAAAGCAAGCAAGGAAATAAAAATATAGTTGTTGTTGATTTTGTGGGTTGACATTTTGCGGGTACTTGAACAAGTTCTTGGATCATCTTATATATTTATAAACTCATGGAAAGTTCGAATCACTTGCAAATGCAAAGTGAGATTTTTCGGTAAGATCCATCATTAAAATAGTGAATCTCATTATTTTAAAGAAGTTATATATGTCCGGCCGAGGCATTATTTGCTTGTTAAGTAAGTGATGGTGAGGAGGTGATGACTGATGAGTTTAGGAACTCATCAATCGAACCCTTGATAAGGATTTGCCAAACAAAATTGAGAGGTTTAATAAAAAGGGTTTTTATTGGATTAGTTGTTCTGCTTGTGCTTGTGAAAAGAAAGAGGAGAGAAATAGTGGGGGGTGAGTTGACCATTGGAGTTGTCGGGACCCTATCTTTCATTGCCACCATTTCTTAATGAATTAGTTTAATTGTTTAAACAAACCAGTTCAAACTAGTTATCAATATCATTAGAGTGGATGCATGCATCCACTTGTATCAATTATGTGTTCTACGAATGCCTTAATGGTAAAACTTGATACGCGGAAAAGAAATAACACGAGACACGGATTTTACGTGATTTCCTCGTTCAGTATGATCGAGACTACTTTACGGAGAACGTGAGTTCTCAGGGTTCTATTATTAGATGCAGTTTATCTACTGCTAGCGGCTACACTCAGCTGAAGCTACAAACCTACCCTTAAATACTCCATTCGAGTAGTAGGGTTAGGCAAGGTAAAATACAAATTTAGTCCTCCAACTATAATAAATGTACAAGAGGATATCACACGGTTCTACACTCCCCCTCAAGCTGGAGCGTGCAGATCTCGAACGCCCAGCTTGGAAAGTAACGTGTGAAACTGATCGGCCCCCAAAGCTTTAGTGAAAATATCTGCAGTCTGCGACTTCGTCCCAATCTTCTCAGGCTGTATCTCCTTTGACATACTCGCTCACGAACAAAATAGCAATCCATTTCGGCATGCTTCATCCTCTCATGGAATACAGGGTTCACGACAATGTGCAGTGCAGCCTGATTGTCACAGTAGAGTGACGTAGGACCCCGCTGTTTAACACTCAGCTCTCCAAGCAGAAAACGCAGCCATAACACTTCACTAACAGTACTCGCCATCACTCTGTACTCCTCTTCGACTGAAGATCTCGACACTACCTTTTTATTCTTCGTCCTCCAAGACACTGGTGCTCCACCCAACTGAACATAGTAACTCGTAGTAGATCGTCTAGTGGTTGACATCCTGCCCAATCTGCATCGCAGTATGCCAACAACTCTAGGCCTCCCGACGAAGGGAAACACAATCCCTGAACTGGTGACTTCTTCAAGTAACGCAGTACTCAATCCGCTGCCGCTACATGTTCCAGACCTGGACAATTAAAAAATGGTGATAACACATTCACGACATAAGAAATATAGGGGCGCGTAACCGTTAGATACAAGAAACGCCCCACTAATCGCCGAAATCCACTTGGATCTGCGGCTACTTCATCAGTCGGTCGAGTGAGTCTATGGTTTTGCTCCATGGGAAAACCGCTCGGACAAGCTCCTGAACCTCCCGCATCATTCCTCTGGCTCAGCACTAACCCATCGGCCACTCTTGCCACTTCTATGCCCAAGAAGTACTTTAGAACGACAAGGTCCTTGATGCTAAAACGAGCATCGAGGAATTTCTTCACCTTGTCAATGTAAGCTGCACTATTTCCTGTAAGAATTACATCATCCACGTATATGGGTGTTGCTACAAAAAAATCACCTCGACTATAAACCAACAAGGAGTGATCCGCTCGCAAAGGCTTGAACCCCAGTTCTGAAAATGCTTGTGTAAACTTATGATAACAATTCTGTGATGCTTGTTTCAGTCCATAGAGGGACTTCCGCAATCTGCAAACTCGATTATCTCCTGGACTGGCAAACCCTTGCGGAACCTGCATATTAACATCTTCCTCTAGGTCGCTGTGTATGAAGGCGTTGTTCACATCAAGCTGGTGAAGGTCCCAACCGCACTTGACTGCTATTATTAAAAGAACACAAACTGTGACCACCTTTGCAATAGGTGCAAACGTATCGTGAAAGTCGATGCCCTCCAGTTGCGTAAAACCCTTTGCCACAAGTCGCGCCTTGCAACGCTCTACGGACCCGTTTGGTCTGTATTTCACTTTGTACACCCACTTTGCACCTATCGCCTTCATGCCTTGTGGAAGAGTCTCCAAGGTCCATGTACCATTGGCTACCAGTGCATCTATTTCTTTCTACATGGCCTTTTCTCCAACAGGCATGTTTCACAGCCTCGACAAAGGTTTTGGGCTCTACAATCTTGGTGATGGCATCGAGGTAGGCTCGATGTTTTGGCTAGAAATGCTCACAACTTACCTAATTCGCCATGGGATATGTCACCGCCGTCTCTTCACGTGGCTGCCCCAGTAACTCGGTTTCATAAATGTCCATCAGAGCCGAAGGGGGACGTCTGTTCCGAGTTCTACGCCTTAAGGGAGGCTCTGCCACCGTCTCAACTGCCTCACCATTTTCATCACTAGAAGAATCTTCTTGCGTGCTGCTCCCATGCATGTCATGTAAGCCATGAGTCTCATTATTATCATGAGTAAGCTCCAACTCGTCCTCCTCGTCGTGATCTGCCTGCACGACCTCCTGCTCTCTCAAAACTTCTTCCTCCTCTCCAATCAATGGCTCCATGTTCACTTTACTTTGCTGACTCTCCTACAACGATCCTTTCTCCTGATACGGAAAAAAAATTTCAACAAAGTGAACGTCTCTTGAAGAGTAAATTCTGTGAGTATGAAGGTTATAAACACGGAAACCCTTTGTGAGCTAGGATAGCCAACGAACACACAAGCTTGTCACCTCTCGACGAACTTGTCGAGACCAGGACGTGTGTTTTTGGAGTAGACCAAACAACCAAACCTCCGAAGATGTGCATACGAAGGTGGGTGACTAAGGAGAACTTCATATGGAGTTTTGTTCTTGAGAATACGTGTCGGCAGACGATTTATTAAGTAACTGGCCGTGACAACGCACTCCCCCCAAAACTGAATGGGGAGCCCCGAGTGAAACTAGAGAGCACGTGTTGTTTCGAGAAAATGACGATGCTTGCGCTCAACAACACCGTTTTGCTGCGGTGTGTCAACACAACTGGTCTATAAAAGAATCCCATGAGTTTCATAGTACTCTCGTAATGTCCTCGTCTGAAACTCGAGGACATTGTCCGCCTAAATGCGCCGAACACTAGTACAAAACTGTGTGACCACCATCTGACAAAACTTACGAAGATAACGCTTAACATCAGATTTGAACTTGAGCAAATAAACCCATGTGGCCCGACTATAATCATCCACCACTGTCAAGAAATAACGTGAACCATCCATAGAAGGGGTACGATAATCGCCCCAAATATCCATATGAACTAATTCAAAACAAGCACTCGTCGAATAGAATGCGAAACAAAAGGTGTCCGAGTTTGTTTGGCACGCAAGCAAGAATCACAGTGCCGATGTTCATGACTTAAATCAGAAATAGATAGTGATCTATGTAAACATGACATCTTCTCCAAAGAAGGATGTCCCAGCCTGGTGTGCCATAGATTAGTGGAGCTCTTTCCAGCCGCAGCAAACACAGAAGGTCGCCGACCACTTGCAACGTCGAGGCCTCCAACTCGGCGAAGGTGATAAAGGCCATCACTCAGGTGGCCCAGTCCAATCATAACTCTGGAACGTAACTCCTGAATGACACGGACATCAACCAAAAATAGCAAAGCGACATCATTGTCCTTGGTCAATCGACTAACAGACAATAAGTTACACCGAAACGTTGGGACATGAAGAACTCGATCAAGTTTGAGAGAACAATTCAAATTCAAAGTGTCAATCCCTTCTACTAGGATACTGGCTCCATTCGGTATTCGAACTGGAGAGAAAGGACCCATTGTATCAACTGTACTTAACCAACTAGAGTCCCAAACAATGTGTTCGTTGCAACCTAAGTCAATGAGCCAATAAGAGAGTTCAGAACTATTACCCTCCATGTGAGCTGTTAGTTCATTTGAATTGCCTTGAGGTGCCGTGAAGAATGCCTTCAGATGTGAAAATTGGGCTGCGGAAAGACCGGGAATGGGACTATCCTCAACCTCCATGTTGGCAGCTCGTGGGTTTGACCGCCCTTCTCCTCTCGGTTTGCGAGCATTGCCAGCTCCGCGGTCACCTTGCCGCTCAGCACGACTCCCTTGTCGACCCTTGGTCTGATAGGGATAGCCAAAGCTCTTAAAACAGGTGTCTTTCGTGTGCCCCGACTTGTTGCAATGAGAGCAACGTGGAGGCTCGTCATCAGCATCCTTATCACCGGTCTTTTGGGCCTGAAAAGCAGCAACTTCCACAACTGGACGACGTAATCCTGTGATTTGTCGTTGTTGCTCCGCAGCTACCACCAGGCACCAGCTGATAAGCCTCTGTAAGAGTTGGAATTGGTTTCATGCTTAAGATTTGTGTTCGTGCCACCGTGAAGGCATCGTCGATTCCAAGGAGGAAATCGAACAAACGTTTCGCACGTAACACCCTGATAGACCATTGATTGCACATGTTTTTACCCCTATTCTTGAGCCGTTTGAGATGTTGATTCTCGTGTTTTAAGCCGATTTCACGCTAGGTTGTGTGTTTATGTCATATTTCAGGGCTTAGTGCTGGCATCGAGGAGAAGAAACGAGTTTCGGGTCGAAAGGAGCACGTTTGGGTTGAAGTGTGCTGGAGGAGCAAAATACCCGGCCATGGGCAGAAATACCCTGCCGGGTATTAATCGGAGCAGAACAGGGAAAACCTATTTTGGGCGTTTGAGAAGCAGAAGGGGGCCCCGAGCATTAATCATAAATCCCCGGTCGGGTATTCTTGACCCTGACCGGGGATTAACCCCATGTCCCCGACGGTGCGTTTCACCAATCCCCGGTCGCCACCTAAAATACCCGACCAGGTATTCTGACTGGGGATCGCGAACGCAAGTTGTTAAAAGCCTGTTTTGTGCGTTTCTGCAATAGAGAGCTGGGTTTTGGATCCCAAACAGCCAAGTGACGAATCAAAGAGAGAGAGAGAGAGAGGGCGATTTGAGGGCATTCTTGGATTGGAATTGGAGGATTTCTTCGCCTTGGAAACTCGAGGAACAAGCCCAGACTTGAAGACTGATCATCTGAAGATTCTTACTGCAGTCTCTCTCTTCTCTATGGAGTAACTTCTCTTCACTTAGGTTTTGAGGAACCCTAGCTATGTTTGTTTGATTGAAGGATTGTATGAGTACTCCTACTTGATAATCTTGAGTTCATATTCAATCTATGCATGTTTTCATGATTCAATTCTGCTTTAGTCGAGATTATGGATTCTGCTTTGATCCTATGAGAGCCAATACCTGATTATGTCAATAGAGCACCATAGATTGATAGTATCGGATCGATTGCTTTAGTCGAGGGTTGATTCAATGCTTTGTATCGATTGAGAACCTCATTCGATAGAGGGAGTCTAGTTCAGAATGCCTTAATCAGTTGTTCTAGAGAAGGATACATCCCTCTAGGAAATCGACTCAAGAGGGCCTTGATCCATTAGTCGAGATTCAAGGTCTAGTCAAGGATTCTCCGCATTGTGAATGAAAGTGAAACAAGTTAGAAATCATCAATCATTAATCTGACTAGTGGCTAGGGGGAATCATACCTAAGTGAGTTCCCAACCTGTAATTAGATTAACTTTAACTGTAGTTTGTTAGAGTAGTTTTAGTTGTTCCATCTTAATCTGGTTTGCTAGATAATGAACTGAAGCTGAGTAATAGTAACTCTAGAGACCCGTGAATTCGATATTTATTACTTGAGCCACTATACTGCAGTCCCTTTCATTGGTCACACTTGGCCATTATTAGGAGTTATGTCATAGCGAGTCAAGTTTTTGGCGTTGTTGCCGGGGACTTTCTAGATTATTAGGAAAGGCGGAAGTTTGTTATTTTAGCGTTTTTCTTTTCTTTTCCACCCTTGCTTTTCACTTGGGTGTTTTTGTTTTTGTTGGTGCGGATCTGAATCATGGATCCTCATGGCTTCTCAAACCATTGGGAGTATCCACCACCATCCGAGTGGTATTATCCCGAGACCCCCTGGAGCAATTGACTCGCTACGACACAACACCTAACAATGGCCAAGTGTAACCAATGAAAGGGACTGCAGTATAATGGCTCAAGTGATAAATATCGAATCCACGGGTCTCTAGAGTTACTATTACTCAGCTTCAGTTTATTATTTAGCAAACCAGATTAAGATGAAAGAACTAAAACTACTCTAGCAAACTATAGTTAAAGTTAATCTAATTACAGGTTGGGAACTCACTTAGGTATGATTCCCCCTAGCCACTAGCCAGATTAACGATTGATGATTTCTAACTTTTTCACTTTCATTCACAATGCAGAGAATCCTTGACTAGACCTTGAGTCTCGACTAAAGGAACAAGGTCCTCTTGAGTCAATTGCCTAGAGGGACGTATCCTTCTCTAGAATAACCGATCAAGGCGTTCTGAACTAGACTCTCTCTATCGAAAGAGGTTCTCAATCGATACAAAGCAGTGAATCAACCCTCGACTAAAGCAATCGATCCAATACTATCAATCTATGGTGCTCTATTGACCTAATCAGGTATTCGCTCTCATAGGATCAAAGCAGAATCAATAATCTCGACTAAAGCAGAATTGAATCATGAAAACATGCATAGATTGAATATGAACTCAAGGTTATCAAGTCAGAGTACTCATCCAATCATCCAATCAAACAAACATAGCTAGGGTTCCTCAAAACCTAAGTGAAGGGAAGTTACTCCATAGAGAAGAGAGAGACTGCAGTAAGAATCTTCAGATGATCAGTCTTCAAGTCCGGGCTTATTCCTCGAGCTTCCAAGGCAAAGGAATCCTCCAATTCCCCTCTTAGAATGCCCTCAAATCGCCCTCTCTCTCTCTCTTTGGTTCGTCCCTAGGGTGTTTGGGATCCAAAACCCAGCTCTCCCTTGCAAAAACGCACAAAACAGGCTTTTAACAGCCTGCGTTCGCGATCCCCGGTCAAAATACCCGGTCGGGTTTTTTAGGTCACGACCGGGGATTTTTTTGGTTCACGACCGGGGATTTTTGGGTCACGACCGGGGATTTTGGTTCACGACCGGGGATTTTTGGTTCACGATAGGGCCCCCTTCTGTTTCTTAGAGAAGCCCGAAACCAATTTTCCCTTATCTTTGATTCTTCGTTTCTCCATCGTTCGGACTCCAAATCAGGTGCCGTTTGATCCCAGACGCTCATAGTCTCGTCCTCTTTCTTCTCATGACAAGATTAAATGATTATATGGTCACAAACTGAGGTAGAAATCCTTTCTTCAAGTCATACCCGAGTTTCTTCCCCCGAGTCGCCAATTGATCTCCGATTGACTTGAAACTTGCGCCTACGCTTCACTTTATGTGCTAGGACCTGAAATGTGACAAAGGAACACAACCTAGAGTAAAATAGGCCAAAGAAGCAATAATGCAAGCTTAAACGATCAAGAAACAAAGGAGAAAACATGTGCAAATATCGAGTCATCAGCAATCAAAGAGGAGAAGACTATGGATTCGGATTCCAGTACCAACCCCCTTACTACGGAGAACAATCAGACCCCTGGGAATATCAAGAACAACCTCATTACCAAGAAGACTTCCTCCCACAACCAGAAGGGCCATCGGAGCTGGAGTTACCCATGGCGGCCTTCACGGGCCATTCTGCAGAGCATGCTACACCCCACAGCCAGATCAAAACTATGAATTGAGGCTTCTCATGGAGCAGTTTGCTCGAGACAGTGAGAGATCATGCTCCAGGATGGATCTTTGTACCCAGGCCTATCGTGAAACAGAGGAGATCCTCCTGAGCATAAAGAGGAGCCTCGATGATCTTGAGATATCTTATGCACAGCCTGATCAAGATCACCCTTCTGCTACTATACAAGAAGAGGAGGAGGAAGACGATGGCTACGAAGACAGTGTGGAGCACACATAAGTTGTCACGGAGAGCTCCCGTGATGATCATGATCAGGAATGTCTTGTCGTAGCCGACCACACCTTCCCATATCCCACACTGAGCTTTGAAGAGGCGGGCATGAGTGAGGAGATGCAAGAAGATCTCATCAAAAAATTGCTTGGCGACTTGCCCTCCAATCCGTGCTGGAAGAAGAAGAGCAAGAAAGTGTGCAGAAAGAAGTTGTGGAGGATGACGAAAGTGAAGCAGAAGGAGTTCTTGGTCATTTCCCAGGGGTGATACCACATGAAGAAGAAAGGGAGGTTGAAGAAGCAATTGGCGTCTAGGACGAGGACGAAGTTGAGGTGGAAGAGGCTTGCACCGGCCATGAGTTACATGTGATATCTCCACCAAACTTTGAGGAATTGCTTAGCAAGGACCCAATTGCAATGTCTCTTTGCCAGACCAAGACCACGTCGACATCGGTCCCTCTTGGTGGACGCGATGGTGGTCAATCGATGTTGTCATATCTGGTTTGGGGCAATGAGACGAAAGAAGAGAAGAAGAGGTCTCGAGGGTGGAGACTTCATCTGCATCAAGTGCACGAGCTTCCATCACCTGTCATACCACATGCTTGTGACTTGAGACTCCACCTCATTGACGAGAACCTCATCTTCAAAGAGGTTCTGGGGTGGACCAAAACTTAGGAGCCATCGTCCGGCTCACGACGTGAAAGAAGCGCTTGTTGGGAGGCAACCCAACCAGCCGGTTTGCATTTCTTTCTCTTTTTCTCCTCGGTTGAGTCAGTTTTTTTCTTTGATTTTAGAGTCAATAACTCAAAATTTGTGAGATTTTGTGTGGTGTTTGTGTTCCGACTACTCTCTCTTCCTGGAATGCACCGCCTGCCCCGTCCACCATCATTCACCCTTGATCTGGTAACTTCGTTCTATCCTCCTTATCTTTCCTCCATTGAGGACAATGTCGTGCTTAAGTGTGTGTGTCTGTGTGTGTGTGTGTGTGTGCGCCGGGGGGGGGGGGGATGTTCGATTATGTATGCGTGTGAATGTTTGGCTATTTGAGTGCTTGGAGCCTAGTCCACTGTCCAAATTTCAATTTGAGGGCTCCAAGTACGTGTTTCCTTGCAAATTGCCTGCTCAGTATGCTTTGAATTGACAGTCTCTATAGTAATGTGCAACCTAGGGAGGTAGTTAGGGATGGCAACAAAACCCAAACCCACGGGTACCCACCCAACCCAACCCGGTCAACGCGGGTAAAATCCGCGTTGACGGGTTTTCGGCCGGGTTTGGGTTTAAACCCGTTTACTATTCACCGGGTTGGGTTGGGTGTGGGTTTAGGTAAACCCGGCCCATGGGTACCCGCCCACACCCATATAATTAATTTTCTCGGTATATTTAATATTCTAAACAACTAATCTTATTTATGTTTGTGGAGACATGTCTAATTTTTTCTTTCTAATTGTGTAGAATGAAGTTGATGTTATCGAGTGGAGAGTGAAGAAACTTAATTGAAAGGAAGAAGCTTTCAATTAATCATGTTATTTATGGATAATTTGTGATTGGCTTCAATTTTCTTGAGTTTTCTAGATTGGTGTTGCACAATTTGTATAGTTAATTTGTGATTTGCTTGAATTTTCTAGAATAGTATTTTATATATGGATAAATTGTATTAAGAGATTGATATTTGATTTTAATTTGATAGGAACTTGTTATTGTAAATTTTTTACGACAAACCCCATGGGTACCCATGAACCCACGGATACCCAGCGGGTTGGGTTGGGTTTGAGTTTTTCAAACCCAGTGGGTTTTACCCCGGTTTTTTTTCATGGGTAAACCCATGGGTTTGGGTATGGCAAAACCCGACCCAACCCGACCCATTGCCATCCCTAGAGGTAGTGTAGCACTATGGAGGATGTTGAAGTATAAGATTTTTCCTATCTAGCTCTCTGTTGTGCCAGTTGATTTTGTGAATTAGTGGAGCTAAGACCGTTGAATTCATGTGGTAATGGTGACTCTGATTGGATTGTGTTATGGACTCGTGTATCGAACAGGGTGCTCGTGTGGGAAATGAAAGGCAGTTGGTCCTCCATGTCGAAATCATTGAAATCTTAAACATGGGGTAAGCCCAACGTGTGTGGCACCGTTCATTGCACAAAAATCGGGTTTTAGAAGAGATTTTAGTGATCCTTAGTAGGGTACTCCTACAAGGTGAGGCTAAGTTGTCTCTAGTACAAGTAAAATTTCCACCCGTTGAACGGTTTGTCTACTCGAGGATGTGTTTTTAAGGGCACGGATAGAGCTTCCGACCTCCCCTTAATTTCATTGACCCTCCACACGAGTTGAGGAAAAGGAGTTAAAAGAAGTAATCTGGCGAGCGCCAGATGTACAGAAATTGTTCTTGCTCGACTAATAAGGGTCGACCGTGCAAAAGACTGCAGTTGGACCCCCCGCCAAGTGAATGAAAAAAAGTAAAATGAAAGTGAAAAAGGGGTTCCAACGGTGAAATGAAGTGAAAGAGCACCCTGGTACAACGAGTCCTTGGTTGTGAATGGTGTGAGTCCCTTTATCCATGAACTGACTGTCTTACTTCTACTTCTTCTCATGATCCTGGCTTGAGTCTAGCACTCGCATTGAGAGAGATAGGGGACATCTTAGAAGACTAGTTGACCTCGTAAGCTGCTATATGATCTAGGAAATCCTCTATCGACGATCGGGGTTGTTTGTTGCTATAGAGGTCTGGAGAGTTGCATTGGTTTGAGTTAGGTTTGCTTGGGGACAAGCAAACGGTTAAGTGTGGGGGAGTTTGATAGACCATTGATTGCACATGTTTTTACCCCTATTCTTGAGCCGTTTGAGATATTGATTCTCGTGTTTTAAGCCGATTTCACGCTAGGTTGTGTGTTTATGTCATATTTCAGGGCTTAGTGTTGGCATCGAGGCGAAGAAACGAGTTTTGGGTCGAAAGGAGCACGTTTGGGTTGAAGTGTGCCAGAGCAGCAAAATACCTGACCGTGGGCAGAAATACCCGGCCGGGTATTAATCGGAGCAGACTGGGGAAAACCTGTTTTAGGCGTTTGAAAAGCAGAATGGGGCCCGGGCATTAATCATAAATCCCCGGTCGGGTATTCTTGACCCTAACCGGGGATTAACCTCCTGTCCCCGACGATGCATTTCAACAATCCCCGGTCGCCACCTAAAATACCCGACCGTGTATTCTGACCGGGGATCGCGAACGTAGGCTGTTAAAATCCTGTTGTGTGCGTTTCTGCAATGGAGAGCTGGGTTTTGGATCCCAAACACCCAAGGGACGAACCAAAGAGAGAGAGGGCGATTTGAGGGCATTCTTGGAGTGGAACTGGAGGATTTCTTCGCCTTGGAAGCTCGAGGAACAAGCCCATACTTGAAGACTGATCATCTGAAGATTCTTACTGCAGTCTCTCTCTTCTCTATGGAGTAACTTCCCTTCACTTAGGTTTTGAGGAACCCTAGCTATGTTTGTTTAATTGAAGGATTGTATGAGTACTCCTACTTGATAATCTTGAGTTCATATTCAATCTATGCATGTTTTCATGATTCAATTCTGCTTTAGTCGAGATTATTGATTCTGCTTTGATCTTATGAGAGCGAATACCTGATTAGGTCAATAGAGCACCATAGATTGATAGTATTGGATCGATTGCTTTAGTTGAGAGTTGATTCAATGCTTTGTATCGATTGAGAACCTCATTCGATATAGGGAGTCTAGTTCAAAACGCCTTGATCGGTTGTTCTAGAGAAGGATACGTCCCTCTAGGCAATCGACTCAAGAGGGCCTTGATCCTTTAGTCGAGATTCAAGGTCTAGTCAAGGATTCTCCGCATTGTGAATGAAAGTGAAACAAGTTAGAAATCATCAACCATTAATCTGACTAGTGGCTAGGGGGAATCATACCTAAGTGAGTTCCCAACCTGTAATTAGATTAATTTAACTGTAGTTTATTAAAGTAGTTTTAGTTGTTCCATCTTAATCTGGTTTGCTAGATAATGAACTGAAGCTGAGTAATAGTAACTCTAGAGACCCGTGGATTCGATATTTATTACTTGAGCCACTATACTGCAGTCCCTTTCATTGGTTACACTTGACCATTGTTAGGAGTTGTGTCATAGCGAGTCACACCCTAACCCGGCCGGGTACTACTTTTACTAAAATGCCCTTGATAAATAAAATACTCAAATCTTAAATTGCAGCGAGAAGAATTTTCATAAATAAAATACTGAAAACACACACTTGGAGTTTAAAGCAACGCCCTAACACATGGGCAAACTCAATACTTAAAATCTCAACATGATCTCCAGTCTATACTCATAATCATAAATATCAATAACTAATAATCTGTAATGTTGTTGCTACTGAAAACCTTGACTAAGCATCCTCCGTGACGCTTATACTGCTCTCCTCTGGCTAGCTGCCCTCGAACTCGCTGCTCACTAACTGCTCCTCTATCTCTTCAAACTGGTGAGTGAGATGGGGTCAGTCTACACTTAAATTCCATTATTAAAAACCTTAACTCTTAAAACTGTATCCTTAAAGCTCAAATCTCCACTTAAATTCTTGACTGACACGGGGATCCCTCAATAGCTAGTCCGGTTGCCAACTCATACGTATGAGAAGCCATCACGACTTTCCTTAAACTTAAACTTATCGTGGAAAGCTCTTCTTCCACGATTCTCAAGAGCATAACTGCTGCTCATCTTAAAATATCTCAAGAGCATAACTGCTTCTCATCTTAAAGTCTCAAGAGCATAACTGCTGCTCTATCTCAAAATCTCAAATGGCAACGGACTGGCACTAGTGACTAAAAACACATAAAACTATTTTACCTTCTTGAAGGTGAAATACTTCTTAAAACAAAGGACTTCTTCTTAACTTCAACAATCACTCATAAACATAACGCTTTAAAGCAAACAACACACATTCACTATAAACCACAGCTCAAACAGAACATATCATCAATCATGAGCATAGACAACCATAGCAACACTTCACAAAAATACTGAAAACTCTAATACTTGAAAGAATACGTAAGGCGTAGAATTTACCCCCTTTACACTGCACTCACCTAACTATATAGCTAATCGGCTTCATGAACTAGGTACTCCAAAAGATGTCATGGAACAACTTAGCATTTAATCGACTTGCTCCCCCATCAATTCCATTCGCCTCAGTCATCAAAACTCAACCACAACAATTTTGCCTAGCCATGTTAAAGCACCGCCCACATATGTACATATTTGCTTAACCATTTCACTTGTTATTCCTCTACGAACTAACTACATGCGGGTAGTGTAGGTAACTTACCCAAAACCATTCGCCTTCAGTTTCCGCTTCCTTGTACTGCATCTCCCCAGAGATGGCGGCCGCTACTTTTCGGGTGTGTTTTCCGCAATTGTGATTTCTTAGTGGAATTTAGGGAGAGGGGACACGCTTTGGATTTGGCCCTGAGCTGGCAAACTTCTCGTGTCCAAATTGATACTTTCCCCTTACCCAATTGACTCCTTGTCCCCTCCCCTTTTCTGCTTGCTTAAGAAGGGAGCTCTCATAGTGGATGAGAGAATGACAAGAATGACCTTCACCCAAAAGCAGTAGGTCGCCGTTGCCATTCGCTCCCACTTCTCCTGCTTTGGTCGAAACACATAGGTGCCACGATAGGTGTCCCTAGATTCGCATAGGAGTCACCCCTCCTGCTTGCTTCTCCTGCTTGCTTAAGCAGGCAGCTGACAAAGTAGAGAGGCATAAAAAATGGCCGCATGAAGAGACCTCGTCCATACCAATAATGGCCGCCTTTGCTCGCTGCTGAAATCGCCTCCTGCTTTGCCTTAAGCAGGTAGCTGCCAAAGTAGAGGGGCACCAATGATGGCCGCGTGAATCGCGGGGATAAAAAAATGGCTACTAGAGACCAATTAGCTTGATTAGTTATTTAGATCAGTCTACCAAAAAGAAAGCGAGTCCTCCGCTCGGTAAAGGAGCATTATCCAACCTCGTGGCACACTCCTTCAGCTTGTCCAAAACAGGGTTGGCATGGCTATAATACCACCCGGCTCTGTGGGGTGTGGGGGGGGGGGGGTTGGGGGTGTGTGTTCCCTTTCTCAATTATGACGTACTAGGTTAGGTTGCCATCTAAGTCTCGGTCGGGGTGACTTCATGAGAGAAGTAGGTGCAATGATCTTAGTTGACAAATGAGTTGCGGGATGCGCCCGTTGGTGAAATCGCCTCCTGCTTGTTTAAGCAGGCAGCTGCCGTAGTAGAGAGTCATCAATAATGCCCGCGTGAACCGTCCTCGCCCGCACCAATAATGGCCGCCTTTCACGTTTCAATCGTCATCGGCCGCTGCTTAAATCGCCTCCTGCGTGCTTAAGCAGGCAGCTGACGTAGTAGAGGGCTGCATCAAGCAAGATGAGACCGGTGGAAATCCCTTTGGTCGAGGGCAGCTGAGAGGCTGCCGCTTGCTTTGCCTTGCGCGGTGGTGGTGGTGCTACTGGAGAAAAGAGAGGGAGCCAGCTGCTCTCGCACCTCCATACGATTTAGGTTTGTTGATTTATATATATATGGATGGGGTGAACGTGTGGGGAGACCCACTTTACGGTTTAAATAGTTGTAGTCCATTTTGGGAATTTCACGGTCGAGTTTAATCCAAAACTCAATTAACGTCTGTAGCTTTCTCATTTTATATCAAAATTCGACACCGCTTGAATGAATAGTTTACATTTTTAGTCCTCCTCGACATTACGGTGGAATTTGACAAATTTGAACCAAGGACATAATGGTCATTTTGTCTTAGAAAAAGATGGGGTGTAACACCGCATCTTGCTTTTCTCTAGACTGCTTGGCGACGTCACACGTACATAACCCGCACGAGCACCACGGGTTCAAGCTAACCGCTTGAGGTTCGTTCCAATACGTGCACAAAGTCGTGTAGAAGGCTGGCACAATAAGCTTTTCTTGGCAGAAAGAGCTAATCATGCTGCGGAGTTCATATACTCGCGTCGCACAGCTAGTCCCAAATCGCTGTAGCAAATCTACCTAGATCTCGCGAGCAGTCTTTGCGCCCCGGACGCTATTGCGCACTTCCTTGCTCATGGCAGTCTTGAGCCATCCTTTGACGGTAGGGTCACATCGACTCCATGCATCGTCGAAGACTCCAGGGCGTGCCTTAGAGCGAGGGAGTGATCCATCCACGAACACCATCTTATTTTTCGCGATTAGGGTTTCCGTCATATTGCTTACCCATTCACTATAATTCAGATCCGTCAACAAGTCGCTGCCAAACAGCTGACCGGGATTTTTAGATGGATGCATGTAGAGGGGCGATGTGAGGGGTATCACGTTGGTGAGCGAGGAAGCTCCGCCCTTGCCAAGCTTGTCATCTTCTCCTGTCATCCTGAACCGTCAAGCTATGAAGCGATCACAACTCTGATACCATGTAAAATTTGATACGCGGAAAAGAAATAATACGAGACACGGATTTTACGTGGTTTCCCCGTTCAGTATGAACGAAACTACTCCACGGAGAACGTGAGTTCTCAGGTTCTATTATTAGCTGCAGTTCGTCTACTGCCAGCGACTACACTTAACCGAAGCTACAAACCTACCCTTAAATACTCCACTCGAGTAGTAGGGTTAGGCAAGGTAAACCTCCAACTATGATAAGTGTACAAGAGAGTATCACACGGTTCTACATTAATTGCTCAACCTCGTGCTCTTTCGTGTGCCATGGTTGCATTGTAGTTTGGATCTCACTCGTTTGCTTAAATGTGATCTCATTTTTTTTGTGAGTTTGGAACAAATACCTCTTTGTTTTCACAGTGGACATTTTGCGATGTCGATTGATTAATTGATTTTAGGTGTAAACACTCTTATATCTCTACACAAATGGTTGATGAAGTAATGAAAGATTTTATACATATATTATACAAATTCACATGACATAAAGCAGGATGGGACTAAATTGCTTCATTTTTATCAATTTGCGAGAAACTTATTATTAACGTCATTCAACTTGCTCAATGACTAATTGGAAAACCACATTTTCGGGTTGATTCACAACCCAAACGCTACTCATCCAACTCAAAGAGCATGTGACTAAGCCGCTGTTCCGGGCTCATATCTCAACCTGCAAGCCCGCTAGAAGTGGTTCGAGCTGGCCCATAGGATAGAGCCCAACATCTAGCTTCTGGCCCTTGAGTAATCCCAATTCCCAACTCCCAACTCTCTTTTAAGCCGGGGGCCCACATTATCAAGTGTCAAAATCATGATTTTTGTGGCTTATGGCGAAACTGGGAGGGCAAAGCCCGCCAAAACCCGAAATCCTGCCTCCCACAGAATTTTCAATTCGCAAATTGAGGCCAGGCCAACCAATGGAATGGCAACACGTCATGTCTTTGGCGGGATTCATGGGAGCCTACTTGCTGCTCACCTAGCTTTGACCCAGCGAGGGTCAGGACTTAGTGAAGTTCCGGAATTGCCCTCCCCTCGCAGTTTGGACGACCTACAGCAACCAGGGCTATTATTGTATTTAGCGTCGTCGGCATTGGGGGGCCTAAGATTAGATGGGAAGTCCGAAGGCATATTTCGATGATATCCTTTTTTTGGCCATTCACTTTTTCTTCCCCCCGCCCCTCTCCTCGTTAAATTCTGGTAGCTCGCCAGCTGCCCTTTCCCCAACCCACCAAATCCATCGGCTTACCTTAACTGATTTGAGAGATTTGGAGAGGGACACTTGTGTTGCAACCCAGCGTTGGAGCCTGCAGCTAAGCTGATAAGATAAGGCGTGTTTGAGAATTTGAAAGGTTTTTTGGTGGTGGTGTTCTCAAATCTCAATCCACCATTTCTATCCATTTTCTATCCTTACCGGTGTCTGTGATTGCAGTGGTGAGTTCTTTTGAGCCTCTTCTTGTGTAAAGATTGAATCTTTATATCTTCTGTATTTGGGTTCCAACGTTGGAAGAGGAAATTGGGTGAGGAAATGAGGAAATGAAGAAATTCGCCTCTGTTTTTGCTTTCAGGTGTTCCAAATTGATAGAGACTTGTTGCTTTTTGGGGGAAAAAAAGGGCCGGTTTGAATTCGAGGGTTGATTTTAGAATGGTGTTGTGATTGAAGTTTTGGGAAGCTTTCTTGTCGAGGATGAACTATGAAGCCGCTTGGGAGTGGATATGGTAATGGTTTAGGTATCTGGCCAATGGTTCAGCTCGCAGAACATAAGTTAAGGCACTAAAAAAAATGCGATTTGGGAATTTGTCCAAACTGAGTTTTGGCGTTAGGCAAGCGGTTAATTCTAGGTATTCCGCTTGTTTCCGACCTACTTTTAGCACTTCAGCCTGCTTTCCTCCTCCTAGTTTTACTTTTCAAGTTTCCCCATCGAGCCAGCGTCGTAGGAGTAGTGGAATTGCAATGGCTGCTTCTGGTTCCAAGACTGTTTTTGGCGATGTCTATGCCGATGCCAATTGTGGGAATGGATTGGAGCTGTGTAAGCCTAGTGGAGTGTTCTTCTCCGATTCTAGCCGTGTTAGTTGCTCCAAAGCAAGTGTGAAGATGGGTAGTAGAGAGCTTCCCCCTAGTAGCAGGTTGGTTTGTGGGAATTTCCTGATGGATGCAATGAGAAGGAAGAATTTGAACAACTTTGGTGTTGGGCCATTGCTGAAGCACTTGCACTCTCCATCTTCTTCTATGTTTGCCTCGATTGGGCCTGCTGCGGACTTGTCGTTTGATGCTAACTCAAATGATGAACAAGCAGTGAACTCCACTATGGTTTCCGGCCGGTATGTGCTCTCAACCAGTCTTATATATGTTTGCTTCTTTTTCCGTGTGTTTGGTGTACTTGTAAATTTTGTTATTTATCTCAATCGTATGCTATTCATTTTCTATGTTATGGTGTGTGGTTTATTTGCCAAACTATAGCTTGCAAATGCAATTGCATCAGGAAGGTGCAAACAAGGATGACATGAGGGATTCACTTCTCTAGAGTGCTTTACTCCCTACCTCCAACTTTAGAGTTACATAGTTTCGATACGTTTGAGATTGCAATGAAAAGTGATATAAAGTCACATGCTATATCAAACATCACACTCCCAAATGCACCAAACCAAGCGACCTGCAAAGGACAGAATTTTGCACTCAAAGAGAGTTGAAATGTGAAAATCAAAATAACATCTTGATTCCAAAATACTTCCTTCCAATTTGCAGGAAGTTAAGGCTGCATTCAGGATCTTGTTACTTGCCACATCCTGATAAGGAAGCAACTGGCGGGGAAGATGCTCATTTTATATGTGGAGATGAACAAGTGATTGGTGTGGCTGATGGTGTGGGTGGATGGGCAGATGTGGGTGTTAATGCTGGTTTATTCGCTCAGGAACTCATGCTCAATTCCGTGAGGGCTATTCAAGACAACTCCAAAGGATCCATTGATCCAGCCAAAGTCCTAGAGAAAGCTCATTCAAACACTAAATCCAGAGGCTCCTCGACTGCTTGCATCATAGCCCTTACGAACGAGGTATGTTTTGGTTCTTTCTTTCCCCGGTATTCAGTATTTGGATCGTTGTGTAATATAGTGCTTTAAATTATTAAGATCAGACACAGTTACTCTGAGTTTCATCCTCTACTACTTACCCTTTTCGTACATAACAGGAATTACATGCTATCAATCTCGGGGACAGCGGATTCATTGTGATCAGAGATGGGTCGACAGTCTTCCGATCCCCAGTTCAACAACATGGCTTCAATTTTCCTTGTCAACTGGAGAGTGGTACAGGTGGTGATCTTCCCAGCTCTGGCCAGGTCAGCAAAAGTTTCACCTTTATCTACCAATTGCAGTACTAAGAAGTTCAGAATACGTAATTAAATCTTCATAACTAGTTAATAAACGAGACTGGCAAGTTACCCCTATCACCATTCATTAAGGGGCGCATTGATGCATCCACACAGAACAACTCAGTGTGCTCGTTCTTTGCCCCAGTCGCTTCTGACCATCAGTATAGCTAGATCTGCAGCTACCTAAGTTTGAAGCTAGTAAGTTACCCAGATCATTACTCATTAAGGGTATGCGGCTGCCTAAGTTTGAAGTTTGTAAGTTACCCAGATCGTTACTCATTAAGGGGTACTCTAATGTGCATGTGGTCATATGTGTTAGGAAACAATTTCGTTTTCTCCCTCTGTCAATAGACGCTGCTGTCCTTAAGAAATGGCTGTTGAGTTTTGAAGCACTAACCTCGATTTCCTACCTTTGATCTCAGGTTATTACAGTTCCAGTTGCCCCGGGAGACGTTGTCATCACTGGAACAGATGGGCTGTTCGACAACTTGTACACCAACGAGATCAGTGCCATCATCGTGCATTCCATGCGAGTCGGTCTGGGGCCTCAAGAAGCTGCACAAAAGATCACAGCTTTAGCAAGAGAACGTGCCTTGGACCGAAGCAGGCAGACACCATTCTCTGTTGCAGCTCAGGACGCTGGATTCCGCTATTACGGTGGCAAGCTTGATGATATCACCGTAGTCGTCTCCTACATAACAACAAAAGCGAATTCCTCAGCCGGCATATGAATGTCGTAGTTGTGGGGGCATTTCAAATGATGCTTCTTGTATAATTCTTTTGGCCACCAAACCCGCCTCCAGTAGATTTTTTTTTTTTTTGCCATCAAGATGAAATATTCCCAGATTTGAGATACAGCCGCGGTTAGTAGAATCCTTAAACTGTTACACTTCCAGTTCCAGTTGCACTTGCAGAAAGTTGCAGTTTTGATTGTTTACTTTTATCTTGTGTCTGGGTTTGTCGAGAACTGGTTTAGGGTTTGAAGATGATGACTTATGATGATAGTGATTGCTTCTTGAGGGCTTAGAACAGGGATGGATCACTACATTGATACAGAACTGATAGAAACAAGACACAGAAACAAAACTGAAACTCTATTACATGAAATGCACATACAGTAGAAGCCGTTATTTTGAAACTGCCATAAGATTATGCTTGCAGAAAAAGAGAGCCAAATCCTACTGCTAGCCGGTTGCCAGGTCCTTGAGAAAGTGGATCAACTTGCTTTTGGCGGTTGCTTGCTGGTGGCCTTCACAATTTCACATCCATAGCTTCATAGGCAACTCTCTGAACGATCTTCTCCCTCCACCACCGCCACCTTCTTCCTCCTCCTCCTCCTTTCTCTCCCTTTCTTCCTCTTCCTCTTTCTCCCTGGCTGCTGCTGCTGCTTCTTCTTTCTCCCTCCTTCTCTGCCTCTCTTCTTCCTGCCTCCTTGCTTCTTCTTGCTCCCTCGTAGCCTCCTCTTCCTCCTTCTCCCTTGCTGCTTCTTCTCTTCTCTGCCTTTCTTCCTCTTCCTCCTCCTCTCTGGCTGCTGCTTCTTCCTCTCTTCTCTGCCTTTCTCTCTCTTCTTCCTCCTTCCTTGCCTCTTCTTGCTGTCTCCTTTCTTCCTCCTCTTCGCGCTTTTGTTGGGCTTCCTCTTCAGCTTCTTCCCTCCTTCTCTTCCTCTCTTCTTCTTCCTTTCTAGCCTGTTCTTGCTCCTTCCTTGCCCCTTCCTCCTTTTGCCTCCTCGCTTCTTCCTCTCTCTCCCTCCTCTCCTCTTCTTCTTGCCTCTTTCGTTCCTCCTCTTCTTCTCGTCGCTTCCGTTCTTCTTCCTCTCGCCTCTTTCGTTCCTCTTCTTCTTCTCGCCTCTTACGTTCCTCTTCCTCCTGTCGCTTGCGTTCCTCTTCCTCTTCTTGCCTCTTTCGTTCCTCTTCTTCCTCTCTCTTCCTCCTCTCCTCTTCCTCTTCCCGCTTCCTCTCTTCTTCCTCCCTCTCCCTTTCCCTCTCAATCTCCTCCACCATCAACCTAAACTCCTCCTCGGCACAGGAAACACACTCCAATATGATGGCATCCTCCTGAGAGGCCAGCAGCAGCTGATCGATCGTCGTGTTGCTTGCGTTGAAAGCCAACGCGAGCACCTCCCTATCCAGTGTCTGGAAAACCGAGCTCTTCCCCACAAGAAACTGCGGATGGTTCTTCTTCGACGTGGTGCTGAACCCCATGAACACAAAGGACCCATTGTTGAACGACATTTGCGCCATGGGGTGAAACCGTGGCACCACAAACACGTCTCCTTCACGAACTATGAACCTTTCGTTCTTGCACCCCGTCGAATTCGAAGCACAAATGATTCTCACCATTCCTTCCCCTTCAAGGACTACCGCGATCTCGGTCGCCATCGGATTCCAGTGTGGCCCCATCATTGCCCCCTGAAGAAGGTACACATATCAACATCTCTGCATGATTGTTGGGATTTAGATAATAAATGGATTAACCATTTGGCCATCTTCACTTGTATAACTTTACCTTGGTCAGGTTAACCATGAAAACACCCATGTTGGAACCTTTAAGGTTCTTGTAATTGCCCTTATCAACAGTCAGGCTCCACCCATTGCAGTTATGGAAATCAGGGTCAGCTTCCAGAATGTTGAAGGTCTTGGATTTCTTGCTCTTTTTGAGATTGATCAATCCTGCTTCTTCTCCCGCCATGACCTTCAGGAATCGGTTCTCCAATTCGTAGAATACTGATTTCTTTTTCTTCTCCTCCTTCTCTTCTGAAGACTCTGAAGCCGGTGCGTGAACAATCCCCGGCGGCTTCGGCGTGGTGGTTATCTCCTCGATCACGCCCTCAGTAACCTTCACCATTTCAACAAAACATCCAATCAATCTCAAGCGAAGTTCTCCCTGAAATTCAGATTTCAGGGATACCAGAGAAAAAAAAAAAAAAAAAAAACAAACAAACAAACAGAGAGACATACCCCAAAGGAGGATTGGAGAAGCTTGGCGTTGAATCCCAGGACGAGATCGGAAATGCTGGAGTAAGCTCCAATCCATGGCTCCTGCGCAATCCAAACAACAATATCACTTCGATTGTGTTAGTGTTCAACAAAACCGATCAATTCAGACGAAGGAAATTGATGAATTAAACCTAATACCCAAATGTCTTCATCCGTAGTGGAGAAGATGGCATGAATCCGGAGCTTCTGCCGCTCATTCTCCAAATCACTCTGCAAGAAGAAAACAGAGCCGGGCTCCAGCCTGTAGACATCTCCCCTCTTCAAATCGACCCTCTTCACTTCGTCCTCACCGTCTCCCGTCCAACTCAGCTTCCCGCTGCCACTGTGGACGTAGAAGACCATGTCGGCGTGGAGCAAGACGGGGAGGAACAGCGAGTTTGGGTCCAGTGTGATGAACTCCACGTGGTACGGCCCTTTGGTTGGGGCGGCGGCGGTGCGGACGTCGACGGAAGAGATCTCGCCGTACTCTGTCACCATCAGCTGCTTCCTCTCCGCTCTCCTCACCACCGGGAGCGTCGACGTGGCAGAGCAGCATAGCAGTAAAAGCGATGATAGAATGAGTATCAAAAGTTTCGCCATTGTTGGGTTTGGGAAGCAGATTGAAAACTTTCTTTTTCCTGGTTTTGATGTGGAGGTTTTCGGTACAGTCTAATAGGAGATTAGGGATGCTGAAATAGTGGGGGGAGGACCGAAGGAGGAGTGAGAGTAGGTGTCGTTGCAGAGGGACGCGTGGAGGTTTCATGGGGACACGTGGCGGATGCCCACTTCACGAGTTCTTCGCTTGCCTGATGATACTACGAAGTTTGTATTTTCTTTCTTTTTTTTCCCTCGCGAGAATGGATTTGCTTTGATCGATTGGAACGGCAGAAAGTTTTTTGTTCTTTTTCAGGTAATTGGGCTCTAAATTGGGTCGGAGTGAATGGTTGGACTTTGGACAATGAACATCGTTATGTAGCTTTGGGCCTGAATTGATTATTAGGTTGAGGGCAGAATTGGGATCTAATAAACCACAATCCATTTGCTCCTTATCTTCAAACGAGCAGCAAAGTCCATCTAAAAGACTTCGTTCTTATATTTGTGTTCTAGACAAGTTTCCTCTGTTCTTGTCCACCATTTTTTTCTACCTTAGTGTTTCTGACATAGTTCTCCTCTCATTTGGTAGTGTTGGAGGTTGTAAACCCATATTTGGGAGCACGAGTTCAGCGATAAAAAAATTCCCCTTATGGTGAAAAATGAAGGGTTGGGAGGAGGATGGAGGGTGTCCTAGACCCAAGCATTTGGGTGTTCTCAGATGGTGTGACCCGACGTGGCTCCCATGGGGCGGTGGATGGGTTTTGCAGGAGTGTACATGTGTGGTGTGGCTACTTCGAAAACCTTGTATGATGCTTTGGATGACTCGTTCCTCGTTGAGCTACTAACTCTTTGTGATGGGAACTGTTGGTGTTTGCTTTATGGCGTCCGACAAGTGATTTTTGCAGGTGATGCCAAGATGGTGTTTGAGAAGGTTGTGGAGGGTGTGCATCTCGGCGCGTGTGGTGAGGTTCATACTTGAAGAAATTCAGTTGTTGCGATATTGTTTTTACCGCTTTTATTTGTGATTTGTTGGTCGTGCAGATAATAGGTCAACCCATTTGGTGGTCAACCATGTGACTCTAGTGGCGAGCTCAGTGATGCGGACTTGTAATACGAATGAAAACATTGAAATTGTGAAATTGTTAACTATCTCGAATAATCGTGGCTGTGAGATACTAAACAAATTTTTATTATTGCTGCCTGTGAAATACTAAACTGTAGGCTAGATTGACTTTCCAAATTGGATAATATGACTCTAGTGTATCTCATTTTTCTGGATAAATCAATCTGGGGAAAAAACACTCAACCTTACCCCAACCCTAGCCATGGAGTTGACTTACTATGTGGGGTTGATAACTTGATCAGGTGGGGTTTCCTTTGAGCCTTTGATTTGTCTCTATCAAACTATTGATCATGTCTCCAACTCGAGCTCTGCAATTGCCAAGTGGACAGACAAATTATTGTGAATCAAAATTATGATCTATTTCTCCAAGTTGCACCAACAAAAATACCAAACTACTTTGCCTCTACACCACAAATAGGTCATAATTCTTGCTTTAAAAAAAAAAAACCCCCAAAGCCTGTCCTTTTAATCGCCATGGTCCCCATACAGACGTATGGGAAATGACGTACAAAATGTGGACGAATCTTTACAGGAGAATATTAATTATGATAAGAGATGGGGAAAAAGCTTCAATAATTGTGATGGTCATCCATATATAATAAATAAATAAATTTAGGGGTGGTTTGGTTTCTCCGATTGTTAAATTGATGTATTGTGAACAATACAAGTTTTATATTATACATGTATTGTTGAATTTGGTGTATTTTAGATTACAACGTTTGGTATTTATGATTGTGTTTTCAATAGTTAAAAGGGAAAGTAACTTTTTAACAAAAATGTCATTTGTATCCCTCATTGTCAATGCAAAAAGTAACTTCTAAAGGTCAAAGTTTGAAGGAAAAAAAAAAACAATCTCAACAAGTACAATCCCAACAATCTCAGCTAAAAGCTGAGATTGTACAATCATTCATTATGAATGATTGTTTCTGTCACATGAAGTAAACAATACATGTATTGTATGTGTATAGAAAATCAGAAAAACTATGAATTGCAAACAATACGACCATTGTAACAATCTCAATCAAACAATCACAAAAACCAAACGACCACTTAGAGAAAAGTGTTCGTTTGATTTCCCCCTTATATTTTTTTTACTGAATCAATAAGAGGGGTATTTCCACCAAACAAATCCCATGGAATTAGGATCCATGAAGAAGCTCAGCCCTAACAATGGTATCCTTAAGGTAACTAGGGCCGTGCACAAACCCTACAACAAGAGAAAACCCTATGTACTAAACGTTTGATAGCTAAGCTCTAAGTGCATATTGACTTGTACATTTTGAAGCAACTCGTTTGTGTGAATTGTTTGATCTGCGAAACTCATCATTAAATTACTTGAAATATTTTAGTGTAAGAGGTCATTTCATGCATAATTATAAAAGTTTTTTTTTGTAAAAGTAAAATTTTGGTTGATATATGGAAAATTATTATGATTTGAACCTGACCTGGTAATATCCAACAAATTTATGAAAACAAGTAAATCGCAGATACTTTGTATTTGGTACATGAAATAATTTGATATTAACATAAAATTGTAATTATTTGTTTCATTTAATTTGTGGGTTATAGGTACCATATGCTCATCTCATCTTCTACGTATTTTTATCAAACATATGTTAAAATTACCAACATTGCTCTTATGTTAAAATTTCAATCCAAAGCCTGTCAACCACGATCGAAACCTTGGTTTAGACGACGCAAATGTCTAAAATATCTCTAATAATTTCACTATTTTTTTTTGTTTCTTTTGTGTATCCCATCACCTCTAATTATTCACTTTAATGAGACAGAAATAAACAAAGGGTCAACAACTAACATTTTTCCTTCAATTTTTCTGAGGTAAGGTTATTCAAACTACGATTTGGCTGTAGTTGACGATTTTTGGATGAAAAATTTAACAGGAAGGTATGTTCGATAATTTTTCTTCAAACTAGATATGCATGTTTGATGTAAAAAAAAATAGTAAATGACCATGTTCAATAAAAGTACAAAATAAAGGGACGAATTATATCTATAACCCTTTAATTTTTTGGTATATTGTTTCCTCGGAAAAAACCATATGCCACCGTCGGTGCCGAATTCGTTTCCGGCGATGTTGATTTGATGTTTCGCGGTGGAAACTCTTGCGGTGCCGTTTGATCGAATGCACCGCTGATTGCTGAAATCGAGACGACCGTCAAATATCCGCCGCCGAATGTCGGCGCCGTTGATTTGATCGATGCACCTCTAAATGGTGAAATCAACGTGACCGTCAAATATCCACCGTCGGGCGGTGTTGATTTGATCGATGCACCTCTGACTTCTAACCAAGAACGACCGTTACTACGGTTCGCACCTCTCCAAACTACGTTCGAACGAGGGTGTTTGAGTTTTTTGAGGAATCTACACTACCGCTACTCCTATGGAGATTCCTGTGGAGAGCTCTGCGACTACGACTAACACTACAACTATGGAGATCCTTCCTGGAAGGAGAGCTCCGGGAAGGAGTTACAGAGAAAAAAGGTAAAGTTGACAGATGTGTTTCTGTGTTGATCTTGTTGTCCCCTCTCTCTCCTTGCTCCGGTGATTTTATCTGAAATCACTTGCGTAGTCTTCACGCTCGGTGGAACCGCTTCCTCAACTGCTCCGTTGTGAACTCCCACGTGTCTCAACCGTCTTGATCTCCTCCTCGCTCTAGTTGGTGTGAATCTCACGCGACGTCGTTTTCTCCTCCAAACAGCTCTGTTTGGCTTTTTACTTCGCGACATTGTTTTATATTAAACAATGTCGTTTTAACTACTGCGGCATTGTTGGGCTTACTCGCGGTATCGTTTTTAACTAAACGACACCATCCAAAATAATAATGAAAAATATCAATTTATTTAACCAAGGAGACCTTGCACTCGCGTTGGACTTGGCGGATTTTGGCCCAAGCACTTACCCGATATGGTTTTTAATTAACCGACATTGCTTACCAAGGCTTCTCGCGGTATCGTTTTCTAATCCGCGGTGTCGTTGGGTTTACTTGCGGTGCCGTTTTTAGCCAAACGACACTGTTTCCTACTCTCGCGATGCCGTTGAGCTTTGAGATTCGTGGCACCGTTTTATCCCTCCTCCGACAAGGAAAAAACAAAAACATTCCTTTTCCAATAACAACACCAACAGGCCGAGTGAATCCGACATTGTTTTTCCCTAAACAATGTCGTTTTAAATACCGCAGTGTTGTTGAGCTTCCTTGCGGTGTCGTTTACACTCTCCGCGACATTGCTCGATTCCGAACGACACCGTTTTTTATCATGCAACATCGAATTTAATGCCGAGACTCATTAATACGACATTTAATTAATCCAAATTAATTTTAGGTGTAAACATATATATATATATAGTGGAAAATTCAATAGTACCACATGCCTAATACAAAGTTTATTACTTTGTAGAGCAGAGAAGATGGAAGATCCACACCCACCCATAGTTGTTATGACACACTCAAATCACTTCCAAAGTATATATGGGCATCTTTTTTTCTTCTTCTTTACTTTGTACTTCTTTTTCTTTTTGTATATCGACTTTGTGGCCTTGTGAGGGTGAATGAAAGGAAATGAAAGGAAAGGTTTCTTTTTGAAATGAATGATTAAGATTGGAATCTCAAAACCCAACTCTCTCTCTCTCAGCCTGTCTTTTGTATCCTAGAAGCTAAGAGGAAGGCAGACTTTTCCCTTATCGTGTAATTGCAGTGTCGCGTGTGTCCCGTGTGCATGAAAAACCTTAGCACCTAAGTTAGTATTTACATAATATATTCCCTTCCCAAATAATGGCCGCCTTTATATTGTTTTCTTGTCGGCAAACTGATTAAAGAATCATAACTACGTACTTCCTGTGTTTGGATTTTAGCAAGTAGAATTCTAGGAATTTCAAGGGTTAAATGGTGACTCATATATAAAAAGAGTATCGTTAGATTTAGCTCCTTTTTTCTAACAATTTATTTTAATAGAATAGAATCAATCAATTCTGGACATTGTATTAGAGTCATTAACCGAGAGATCTTACGAAATTTCTTGATTTTTTTATATTAATATTTATTTTAAGTACAATATATGGTGTGTGCGTAAATCGTTATTGTCAAACCAATTTCGTGTCGACTGGTTTAACTAATAGTGACCAGTGAGAATCAAATGAGGCGGAATACCCTCAATATGAAGCGGCGATCAAAAGCGGCCGGTTTGACTGGCTCCCGACTTCTAGAGAAAACTTCTCCGTTTTGAGGCTGTTTAATAGAAGGGAGGGAAAAAAAATAATAATATTAGTTCGAATAAGATGTAGATTGTTGAGAGATTATCTTGACATAAGTTATATATGCAATTCGTTTGATGCTAATTGTTTTCCGCTTTCTCCATATGTTCAAATTCACATGAACTGTTGTACTCTGGCCGGACCACATCAGTTGCTTCACCGACGTAACAGCTGGTTCTACAACTCTGATGTAGACTTCAAACACATGTGTTAGTTTTCGTTTAACAAAAAGTATAATTAAGGAGTAAACAAGGTTCGAACTTCACCTTCTTCCAACAACAAAGTTATTAAGCCCAACTGACTATCAAACTCTCGAAGCACAATCGGATTTTTGTTCAGACGAATAGTTGCAGTTTAGAGTTTAACCATTAACAAGCAAAGAGAGACATATCTTATCGGAGAAGTTTGGATCTTGACGGCGAGGGGAAATTGACCTCGATCGTTTTCTTGGGTACGTACAGGTCGACCGATGATCAAATTAATTTAGTGAAGTAAAAGACTTGGTGCAGGTTCACGACGACCTTACATCTATTCCTTACCATACATATGCATGCATGTTTTTGAAACATTTGTCTATTCATGCAATGAAGGTAAACGTTCTTCTCCAAAACTAGCTAGCATAAATCACCTAACGATGATCAACCCTATCCATTGCTTAGGCAATTCGATCGAATTCCACTAGCCCCGCCCGTACGTCCCACAAACCCGAAACCGGACCTGTGTTTTGCGGGTTGCGGGTACAGGAACCCGAAAATGCACTGGTGGTTTTGGTTCGGTTCAGGTGAACCCGAAACCGAACCGATTTGAATTTTTTTAATACTTTTGTAATTTGAATTTTATATTCTTTTGTTTGTACAAACAATTTTATCTTATTATTTGTACATTCTTAAACATAAAACATACTATTTTATTCTTATTAGTTAATTATTAAAATATTATTCTTATTATTTGTACATTCTTTTGTTTGTACAAACAATTTTATTCTTATTAGTTAATTATTAAAATATTTAATTTTATGTATTCTATAACTATAGACATACTATTGTAATTTTATGTATTGCTATGTTATGTAATACAACCTTTTGGGCCATTTAATTGTGGATTTTCATATAATTAAATGTTTTAGTAATACCATAGGTACAAAATTGAAGGTACTATCATATGCAAAAAATGTTTGGTGTTTGGGACAAAATTATAAATAATTTTGTTCAACATAAAATACCGACAATCATAGATGAGATTATCTTCAACTCGTAATTAAACACATTAGTTTTACAATTCTCAAATGATAACATCCAAGTAAAATAAAAATTCATCCACCATACAAGATAAATACTACTACCATTATCACTCCTCATCAGGCTCTACATCTACATAAGTCTCATCATTCTCATCGAAATTGTTGTCGACATAGTCTTCTTCCACTTGTTACATAGTAGGACTCGAGACCAAAACATGGGAAGCAGGAGAGCTTCCACTAGGTCCTGCACGAGAGCTTCCACTAGGTCCTGCAGGTGCAGTTGCACTCCGAGCTTGAAAAGCTGCATATACTGGATAAAATAAACAATAACAACTTGTTAGAATATGACTTGATCAAGATAACAAATATAAGAATAAAGAGAAAGATTAAATCCTTACCATTTTGAAATACCACTTCATCACCCTCATCTTCTCCATCAGTCACCAACTCGGAGTCTGAAGATCTTATCCAATCTTCACAACAAATCAAAGCCTCCACAACTTCAGGGGATAAGGAGGTCCTAAACGAATCTAAAACTCAACCTCCTGTGCTGAATGCCGACTCAGAAGCAACAGTGGAAATAGGAACAACAAGAATATCCCTAGCCATCTCAGAAATAGTAGGATATTTCATCCCACTTCGCGACCACCATCCCAAGATGTCAAACTTGTATTCATCCTCTTCTGAACCCACCAATGCTCGTGTAACCACTTCATCATCCTCCTCCTCCTCCTCCTCCTCCTCCTCCTCCTCAAGGTACCTATCAAACTCAGATTTGGAACTTTTTCTGGTTCCTTTCAGAATGGCATCTCTTTTCATTTTCCTGAAATCACCCCAAATCTTCCCTTTCTTCTTCCTATCCCCACTTCCACTAGGTTCTTGCTCATCTTCTTGAATCACAATGGGAGAACTTCCATGAATTCCGAGTTTATGCTTGTAATGGTCAAACAGAAGACGCATTTCATCTTTCACCTCTTCGACCAAAGCTTTACCCCTGCTCTCACCATATACCTTTTTTAAAGCTTGTTCAAGATATTCAACTTTCCGCCTAGGATCTAATATGACTGCCATATAACACAACCGATTCATCTTGGAATTCTCCAACTCATCTTCTAACCAATACTTGGCAAGTTTGGACTTGATTCTATCAGCCATGCAAGACACCTCAAAATCTATACCATCAGCCCACTCAGATATCATAGTATACATTTCACATACCTCATCAAACAAGAGGTGTAAAGTCACATATGAAGTCCCAGAAACTCGAACAGTCAAATCATAGAATAGTTTCAGGTAATCAATCAACCGTCCCACACTAGACCAATCATCAGAAGTTGTGATACCAAGACTTTCATTTCCATATTTTTTTTCATTGAGATGTTTCTTGAATTTCTTATCATTTCTAGCTAATGTCTGAAATGCTTTCTCAAATGGCTTTGCAGATTCCAACACCAGATACGTTGAGTTCCACCTTGTAGCTACATCCAACGAAACAAATTTCTTCGACACTATCTTTTCAAACTCAATGCAATCTTTAAATTTTCTGCTCCTAGCTGGTGTAGATTTAACCAACTTCACAGACTCTCTCACTCGCTCCACAGATTTACCAGTTTCTTTAAGCCCGTCCTTCACAGCCAAATTAATAATGTGAGCCACACACCTCATCTGCAGATATTTTCCTTCCAAAATATCTGATCCCCACTCTTTCAACTGTTCTTTCATATGGATAGCAACCACATCATTGCCACTAGCATTGTCCATTGTTATACAAAACACCTTCCTAATGCCCCACTCCACCAAACAACTAGCCAACTGTTTTCCAATTTCACTTCCAGAATGTTTTCTAACTTGGACAAAGTTAATAATTCTTTTATGCAATTTCCAATCTCTACCAATGAAATAAGCAGTAATGCACATATAATTGAGATTGGACAAAGAAGTCCAAGTATCAGTGGTGAGCGATACCATCCCTAAACACTTAGTCTTGAAATAGTCCTTCAGCAACTCTCTATTTTCAAAGAACACCTTGATACAATCCTCTCTAACGGTCTGACGGCTAGGTAACACAAACATTGGACAAACACGAGCCATAAACCGTTTGAACCCTTCATGTTCAACATACCTAAATGGTAATTCATCTATGATAATCATCTCCGCTAAAGCTCTCCTAGCATCAATCTGATCGAATTTCCAATTCCCAAGAGTGTGTACCTGGCCTCCAGAAGATGATAGATGGTCGACTATCAGCTCACCCTTTTGTATCTTTTCCAAACAACTATCTTTATGATTCCGCAGAGTAGAAGTCCCATATCTAGTGGGAGCCATAAGAACACCATTGCAATAAAATGCATCTTGCTTTGTCCACTCCATCCTTCTTAAAACGCTTGAAGTGTGGCCAAACGTCAGGCTTCTCTTTCCTTTTTCTTGAAATTGTCTCCTCGTCTATTGTTTGAGTAGGAGGTACATTGGTGGTACCGATAGACGGTGCAGGAGCAGGATCGGAAGACGGTGCAGAAGACGGTGCAGGAGCAGGAATGCTGGTACTCTTAGAGCGTCCTCCACGTCTAGGACGAGAAACCGATGGTGCCTCACTTCCCCTGTCAAAATGAAAAGTTGAGTTGAGTATAATTCATTAACTATACTGAGGAAATTTGATCAAGTATAATTTGCATCCATCATTAGCATATAATTAGTTTGAAATTAGGATTTCACCATAATTCAAAGGTTTGAAAATGGGCAGAACAGACAAATAGCAGGATACGATGGGTCGACTGCCACCATTTTGACATAACTATTGGGGGAGGGTACATGGGTCTAGGTGTGGAGGGTACGATGAAACAGACAGCTACCAGGATTATATCCTCTAGAATATCTGACCACTGAATATGGAAACGACAGTTGGACCAAAGAAGTGTGATATTTTACTTGTTCAATGATCATGTCGAAAAACTTGGTTTAACCTAGGCATAGTGCATTAACATAATTTGGGATCTAGAACTAATTCGAGTTCTAATAATATTTCCATATGGATCATTGGCCAAGGTCCATTCATGAGTCCTGCATTACTGTGTTTGCCAAATGATGCCAGCAGCTTAAACTTGTGCATTCCTTCTGCTAGTCTGCAACAGAGGAGCCTTCTCTGTGGACTGAGAACCAAACCAGCAAGCAAAGGCACAGAAACAACCAGGGGAAGACTCACTGATCATTCAATGTTGAGACAAGACTCGCTTGTTATGATTTTATCAAGTTTGAACATTAACAGGACGATTCATTAACATATACAAACAAGTTAATACAATTAGGAACCCAGCAAGCAACCCAACAAGCAATCACTCACACAACTTAGTATCGCAACCCAGCAAGCAACCCCTCAAAATCAACAACCAACAAAGAGGAATCCATATGTGAGGTCAGAATTGAACAGGGGATTCCATATGTGAATAAAAAGGAGCTTACTGGGATTCCATATGTGAGGTCAGAATTGAACAGGGGATCGCTTTCCAGCTCCCGAACCTGCAACACCACAAAGCCATCAGCGATTCAAACGAACATTTTCAACATTTGGGTTCATCGCACAGAAAGGAATCACTGCCTCGATTAGAACTCAGTTGCCAGGAACCCATGTAAACAAGAAACGAGGAGGAGTAAAACAGGGGAATGAAAACGTACAAGTTGGGGAGATTAGAGCGGAGAGCAGAGATGTCGAGATTGAGGCAGCGAGTGAGGAGGCGTTTGGCCTGTCGTCTGCTTCTGTCTCTTCGTCGTCGATGGGCGAGGACGATGATGGCGGCGATGAGGCTCTGTTACGAGGCAAAGACGAAGAGACGGCGACTGCCGACTGCACGAGGTGAAGAGCTGAAGAGTGAAGACTAGGGTTGCTCTTGCTCTCAAAATTCAAAACGACAGCGTGATGCAGTTACGGGTTTTGCGGGTTGTTTTCGGTTTTTCGGGTTTTAGTAAACCGAAACCGATGCACTTCATATCGGGTTGAACCCGAAAAAACCGAAACCAACACTGTACAAATCGGTTCGGGTTAACTCGAAAACCCGAAACCGAATTGACAGGCCTAGGTGGGTACTTCAATACTCAATATCCAACTATCTGTTTCGCTCTAAGTATGAGTTAAGTACTCGAGTTGTTGGGAGATGTTCAATTGTGGATCATATACCACACACTAACATGCCCCCTTAAACGAAATCCACTCACAAGGGCTTGAAGTTTGCACAGGTCTGAATACCATGTGCTTAACAAAAGAGGGTCACCGGGAATCGAACACAAGACCTCTCGGTCACAGAATGCTCTGATACCATGTCGTAAATCAGTTGGTACCAATAACTCGAGTTGTTGGGAGAGGCTCAATCGTGAATCATATACCACACACTAACATACCCCCTCAAGTATGAGTTAAGTACTCGAGTTGTTGAGAGAAGGTTATGCTGGATCTTATAACATTCTCTAACACGCCCCCTCAAACGAAAGCCAACCCATGGGCTTGAAGTTTGCACATTAGATCATCATACCTTGTGCTTTAATCAACTGTTAAATATTGGGGATCGTGGAGATTCGAACACACGACCAATTGGCCAAACCAACTCTGATACCATGTCATGAACCAGTTGGTCCCAATAACTCAAAATTGTTGGAAGAAGGTTATGCTGAATCTTATAACATTGTCTAACAATACGTACCCGCACATGTATGAAACGTGTTTAATTGCCATCCTTAATTATGCATATAACTGTCGCTTCTCATCCTTCATCGCTGCCATGTGGGCGTACGTGTGTATAACGCGCCACCATCATCCTTGCGGCCCTGCCCCGTCTCCGTCTCCGTCTCCTTGGCGATACGATAAACCACTCCCCGGCGGGTCCATAAATATTGGACCATCAGTCCACCTTCGCCGGGGGGCCAGCCTGCCGTCAGCAATTATTCTGTCAACTTATTCAAACAAGAAGAGAGAAAGAAAAGAATTACGATGAACATTCTTTTCCCCCTGAAGTGTGAACGATCAAAAGCCGTAATCTACAATATTCTTCCTCACAAATAAATAACCGTTGTTGGGTGGTTTGCGTATCAAATAATTAATCCTACCTAGCAGATCTCTTTACTGGATTCAACTTGTCAAAAGTGATTCAATGTCTTTGGCATTGTTGCTGGAACTATAGTTTAAATCCTTCGTCTAACAAATCGTGGAAAAAATGCTAAGCTATTTGTATCAATTAGTTTTTAATATCATATTAGAAAAATTGATCAAAATGTTTATACTCGAATCTATATCGGATGGTATAATAATTAATATCAGGTATAATGGATCTGTGAAATTCTTGAACCAATAAACAATAATATGAAAAATAGATACATACTTGAAATGAAACTAAAATTAATCCTTTGGGTTTTCCTTGCCTTTCACTTTCTCTGTTTTTCACTTAATAAATCATATCTTTTGGTGTTATTGTCATCTTCCAGTTCTGCTTGGTTTGTCAACATAGATATATGCAACTTCAAGTGCCCAGGTAGAAAGTAGTATATTAGTGCTTAGAAATTATTGGAATATAATTATTTGGGCGGTTAAAAAGTTCGTTACGGGGAACGCAACGGATAGTTAAAAAAAAAAAAGTAGGAAAAGGTGTTACAGGCTTTCTTTAACCCTTTTCATTCCTTATCTTTTTTTACCTTTTCCATACAAAATAAATCCTCTTTTCTCCAATGTGTAACATGCAAATAAAGCGAGATCAGCTGATATCATCCAATTATTTGGAGCACACGAATAATTTTTAAAAATATTGGAAAATCGTATGGGGATTGTAAGTTTTTAACATATAAGTGAGTTATTGTGTATTTTATATTACACATGTGTATTGTTCATAGGATGGCAAAGATATCCGTAACTGTGGATATCCGTCCGAACCCGGCCTAATCGGATAGGGTAAAACTCGAACCCGAAGGACATTTAGTGGGTACGGGTAAAACCCGAACCCGAATATTGCGGGTAATGGGTGGGCATGGGTTTCTCACTATCCAACCCGAACCCGCCCGATTATACACATACATATTTATTTTATCTAGAAATAATCATTATTTTTCTCTAACATATTTTATATTTAGCATATATATAATATTTTCATGAAATTGTGTTGTTTCAATTAATTTTTTTCATTCTAGTGAATTATTGTCATACTTTTCCTCTTACGTAATGGGAGAATACGTGTGAATGTTTACATATTGGTTCGAGTTATGAAGAGAAATCATTATCCATGGATAACCGTGGATACCCGAAACCCGAACGGGTATGGACATGGTTTTAATTTTTTACCCGTTTTACATGTGGGTATAGGTATGGGTAAAACCCGAACTACTTTGAATAGGGTAACGGATATGCACTATCCGTCCCCGACCCGACCCATTGCCATCCCTAATTGTTCATCCGGTCCAACGAGTTGGTGAGGTTGGTCAGCTTGAAACTATATAATTTTTGGAGATATTGTCTTAATTATTTGATTCCTCGTGAAAGAGGAAAACTTGGAGATTTATGCTCCTTTAAATAGTAGATCTCTCATACCCTGTAGACAAACGATTTGAGAGAGCAGAAACACATACGAGGGTGTTCTTCAGAGCTCTATGGTTTAGTTTTGCACGAACCAAAGAAAGTGAGAGTGCTTGTTTATAATCCTAAAGGCTTCGACTGATATCTTGATCTGTACAAGACGAAGCACTACTTTGAACGTCTTATATAGAGCGATTTAATTTTTTGTTCACTTAGATAGGTAACCCTAATTTTTCTTTCTTCGGTATCTAATATACACAGTCTCAACCATTACAACCATGAAATTTTTTCTTACAAGCAATGTCATTTGGGTCGAATTTCACAACTAAAACAATGCTCTATAAAAGTGTCCACATCAATGAAATTTCAAAATTTGCATAATTAACATATGATGTTTTTATTGTCATATCAAATTTAATGCAATCCAATTCAACTTTCTTTCATTGCACCTACATATATGCAATTGCATATATGAGGGCTTAAGTGACTTTATAATAAATAAATCAAAAGAGGATAATCTTTTTTTTTATGTGGATTATATTTTTAATTATATTTCATTTAATGCAACCTTATAATTGAGCGAATACTATTAATGTGGATAATGCTCAAATTAATCAAATGGTGTCAGTTCATATTGATAAAGGGCATTCAACATAACCGAACTCGATTTTGAGTGAAATAAAGAATATGGAGCAACTATATATCTATAGAAAAAAATTATGCAACTATACATATATAGAAAAAATTATGCAGTACCGTAGTGAATTTGGGGCATCTATAACTAGGGCTGTCATTTCGGTTTTCGGTTAGCAGCTAACCGGCCAGTCTAACCATTAACCGCCGGTTAGCGGCTAACCGGAAACCGAAAAAACTGGGCACGGTCGGTTGTCGGAGGCGCTCCGTGGTTAGACGGTTAGCCGAAAAATCGACGCCGGTTAAACCGGCTAACCGACAGGCCTAAACGACGTCGTTTTTGCCTTACATAAAACACCCCATCCACAAATCCCCAACCCTAGCAGCCTTCGTCCCATCTCCCAAATCCCCAGCCACCTCCCTCCAATCCACCTGCTCCCAACTCCAATCGTCGTCGCCGCAACTCCGCCTCGCCGCCCGCCTCCAATCGCCGTCGCCGCCCGCCTCCAATCGCGCTACCCCTCCACACCGAGCGACCGACAACACCTTTCTCCTACTCCGAATTCAATTTACCCTCCTCCCACCATCTTCTCAGCACTTTCCCTTTTTCCTTCCTCTCTCTTTCGCTGGCTAGCAAGCAAGCAACCCATTCCTCCTCTTGCTCGCCGGAATGGCCCATCCCGATGTCCATCTACGGCGGAGCCGGATGGCAATGTGGATTTGGAGGACAGAGTTTCGGTCGATTGGGACGGAGAAGAAGGAGAAGATGGGAGCGGTAGCAATTGGCGGTCGCTGCTCTGGAAAGGAAGAAGAAAGGCGGTCGCTGCTCTGGAAAAGAAGAAGAAGAATCGAGATGGTGTGAGGGCGGTCGGCGGACGCTGCTCTGGAAAGTGGAAAGGAAGAAGAAGAATCGAGAAGTGAGAGGGGTGAGGAGTGAGTGGTTCAAAATTTTTGTTGCTTTTAAATTTTTTTTTTAGAAAGGGTATTTTCCGGTTGGCCGGCTAACCGAGCCTAAAACCGAAACCGACCGGTCGGTTGGCCGACTAACCGTGACCACTCTCACGGTTGGCAGCTATAGGGGGTGGCTCGGTTTAACCGATAATCGGGTTTTCGATTTTCGGTTAAACCGAAACCGACCGACTGCCACCCCTATCTATAACCCGAATGGCTTCGCGCAATTTGGTGGGAGAAATGTGTTCTACCAATAAGAATCATTGATTACTAATTTTAATTAAATTGATCGTAGAGTTCTTGGTTTAAAAATTAGGATCTGTAATTAAGCCATTAGAATTGAGGATATCATATTCATATTAAACTTTATCGATCAATTCATCATAGCTACTCCTAGTGAGTTATATCTATCTAGGCCATAAAGTAAATTGGTATGACACTATACTCGAACTATAATGAATAAATCTCAAATCCCGATTCGGCGATTCTCTAAATCCAAACTCAAAATCCAATTTAATAAAAAAAAGTTGACGATTATAATTCATGAAAGTACAACAGAATACCTCTAATAATCAGATCACCTGTGATTATGGTATACAACATAGATACGTACGTCAATTATTTGTATACATATATATATATATATGCTTGAAAGAGCTTTTACTTTAATTTTGCTTATATTTTGTTTGTTTAATTGTTTGTAGGAGTTCCCTCAAAAAAAATTGTTTGTAGGAGTTGAAGTGCTTTATTTTCCCCATCCTAAAGCTTCTTTTTGGGTATTATATTTATAGGGTAATAGTCTACATATCTGCTGTGCATTCTTCCTTTACTCGAAAGCAAAACCATGCACTCCTTGTATGTCTGTGATGTGACAGTGGATGAAGAGGAGGCGGTGGTGGCTTTTCTGTTTTTCTTTGCCTTTTTTTATCGTTGTTGTTTATGGAACTTTAACGCCCACTACAACTTGACCTGTTCGGTCGTTTCCGGTGGAAATGAGCCTCTGTCAGAATATCCAACTAACCCCTCTGGAAAATTGCATTTATCTCATACTGCAGCAAATCTTTTTAGGGCTTCTCCAAAATACATTAATATGTACATAATTTCAGGCGTTATTTTAACATAACAGTATATTTACAAGATAAAAAAATCGAAAAAATATATGAAATTAAAACTTAAAATAAATATAAATGTAAAAAAATTATTATACTATAAATTAAAATTTTTCAAAATATGTGCATAAAACATTTTATACATAAAAAGGGGAAAAATGAGACAGCTCTATAATATTTGGAAAGAGATTTTTTTTAACAGATTTAGGATATATATGAGTATTATAATTTTTGATAAGTAACTGAATAATATTTACAAAGTTTTCATGAAGGATAGTGTTGTAGGTTCAAATACATAGCCAGATTCGATCCCTCATTTTTAAATGATCTCGAATTGATAGTTGGGATATTTTTTTAATTCTTAATACCTTTTTAATTGCTTTATTTTTCTTAAAAACATTTTGCACAAAAAAAAAAGTTCATTGTGTCCAGAAAATTATACTAATTTTGTATATATTTCATGGGAAAAGTTATGGACCACCCGTCACAACCCTATACCACTATTTACCTCAAACTTTGAAGATTTTTATACAAAAGGTACAGGTCATTTGATCTACAAAAGGGAAAAATAAAATTGTTCATATATTTTGCGAAAATTTTATACCAATTCTGCCACCCTCTCTATCATAGTTATTGATGGAAATTTCCCACCTGACCCGCGCAACCCGAATTGCCTCGACTTGTTTGAAACGGGTATACCCTCCGCAGTAGAATGGAGTGGGGCAAGTGTATTGCTTCCGACCTGCTCCGTCCCATCCTGCCCCGTTCTCAACTCTTCCTATCATATTTTGCATCAATATCTACATGGATTTCTACACTTTTGACATTTCTACAATCATATTTCATCTCAAAGAAATTTGAAGACACCATTTTTCAAATATTTAGACTTAATTATCCCTCCTACTGTATATTTTATTCATTTAAGTGTTTTTCTCTATGTGTTCTCGTAAAAGAGTTGTTTTTTAATAATAGATAAGAATGAATCAACCTGCTCGTACAGTACCTACGTGTGTATTACCCTATCTGACACGTGCTTAGTACAGAGAGAGTATGACTACTGAAGTACCCGTCCCATCAAATAGATGATGGTAAATAATGAATAACATATTCGTATTACCAAATACATCATCATACAATGCTATTATACATTTCTACCACCATATTGTCATCTGTGGTGTTTTTTCCCCATTGAATATCTCTCTTGTTTGGTCATCTGGTTTCTCCTTTTCTGTATGTTTTTATTAAATCTCATTTTCATTTTCCCGTCCAATTTCACAAAGCATTTTATAAAATCAAAAGAGAATGTGATTAACTACGTCTTCCTTATTTCCCCCCAAACAAATAGGGCGTTTAATTAAGTCAAACAATTAGAGGAAGAAGACAAGAGAAGGTTTGACTCCAATCTCAACTCTATTATAGTGATGAACAAAGTGCCCCAAACTGAAGTCAACGGATATAGTGACATCTTTAACTTGTTGACTAACCAATAACCTCCACACTTGAGCTAAGCAATAACAACCAAACAAAACATGATTGAACAATTGATCACTTAATTAGCATATAATAATAAATAATTGCCTTCCGACCAATCCTATTATAGTTTGATCACTACACTAATCATGACTACCATTTTGACCGCTGACCAATCACTATCAGCATCATCATTTCCTTATCTCCAACTACTTAAATGATCACCGCATACACAGCACAGCAAAGAGATTTGGTCGATCCTGTCCTGCCCTTTTGTTCCACTGCATTTGTCTCGTTCCCATGCACGTCCTCTTGATTTTGCTCATGTTATTTTTAAAGCACATTGGTATATATTATTATTATTATTATTATTATTATTATTATATAAACGTAAAGTGAGGTTAGGCATAAATAGTTACACTTTAATATTCTAAATTTAATTAAATTATAATTTAGTCATTATAATGTACATTTTACATTTTTTATACCCAAAATTAATTTTAATGTAAAAATCATTGAACAATTATGTTTTGGTATCTAAATTTTATGAGATTTTCGTACCTCCAATTTTTTAAATTTACATATTGGTCCAATGTTTAGATTTCACTTGAATCCATGAATCAACCCATCAATCCTTATGTTTAGATTGGCTTCAAGAAGAAGAAACGATTGTACCAGTTCTTCTCCAACTTCGGGGACCCATACACGTAACCATCGGGTCGCTTGTCACGCCGCCTAATGGAAAGACAGTCGCTCGTCTCCGTGGGCCCCTTTATCTTGTAAATCTTCTGGAAAAGTCCATAAGTTGGTTGAATCCTCAACCTCTTACAAACAAGACGAAGACAAGATGCGTGCATAACCACCGAAGGAGATATGCTCGCAATTGAACAACCCAGATGCCTATAAAGAGCGCACAACAGAGGGTCGATAGGGAATTTGAAACTCATCCTCCAATATTCGGAGTACACGCCGAACCATCCTGGGGGGCAGTTCCCAATTCGGCTCTGCGCGGTTGGGACGACGTACTGCCAATTGGGGGGGCAAACCCAACCCGCGCACCAATTCTGACACCTCCCGCCGCCCATATACCGACACATGGTTCGGTCCGCGTACCAAATTGTCACTTGGAACTTGGCCCGCGTCGAACATCTCCTCCCAGTCCACGATCGTGTACGCGACCCCCACCCCGCGCATGCCGAGACGACTCATCTCCTCAGTCACACGAGACACGCAGAGTGGCTCGGATGATGTCTCTGATGTCCCTGGGGCGTCAATAGGAACAGCATCGGACCCGCTCGCGTGATCGCGGCAGATTATTAGTACCCCCCGCGCACGCGTACTCGTCTCACCGCTCGCACGATTCACCTCCCCCGCGTCTGAAAAGCCATGCAGCAGATCCGGGCCAGAATCGACATCATATGACGGCGTCGCCGGTGCACCTCCTTCATCTGCTCCGTCGCCGCCATTGTTGTCGGACTCGGCCAGATTCAGAGACCGATCGGAAGAGACAGGAGAGAAAGGAGAAAGATTACCTTCTTCATCTGGTACGACCAAGATCTCGTTGTTCACATCGGTGTTGGCCATTGTGCCTCTGGGAAGATACCACGAACAATCTCGAGATTTAAGGTCATCGGAGAAGAAGAGGAATCTCGTCGGCAGAGAAAAACGACGGAAGAGAAAGTAGAAGTGATGGAAGAGAATAACTCTTCTTCGTAAAAAGAGGAGTATTTATAACCCACAGAGGAGTAATCGAAGGGTTAAAGGTGCATCGAGAACTGGAAACGTAAGGAATTTTGAAATTCAAAAAGCAACCGCCCAAACGAGTGAATGACGGAGCGCCACGTCAGCACCTATAGATACTAGGGGCTAGGTGGTGACGTCACAAGGTACACACACCGCCTGGGGGCATGGTGTACCCATGGAAAAAAAAGACACCCAAAAAACAAAGCTACACCGCGCAAAACCGATAGGAGCACAAGAAGGAAGGTGGAGACAGCGAAAAAGACAAGTCACGCATGGTGTACTCGCCGAGAAAGCGGACGAGGAGCGCAAGGAACCGAGCCTGCCGCGCAGAGCATAACAGGCGTCATTCACAGAATACCCCCTGATGGGGGGCAATTGTTGGGGATATAGCTCGGATCCAGTCGCGTGAGTAAAATGGCCCAGTGAACCCCCGCGAGTAAAGACACGTACGCGAATGACTGAAGCACAAGGCGGCGGCGTTTTGCTTCGCCCAAGCCGCCGTCGTTTCGCTCTGCCCAAACCAGCGTCGTTTCGCTTTACCCAAACCGGCGTCGTTTCGTCCTGCCCAAGCCGTCGTCGTTTCGGTTAATTCGAACTGGGAAATAGAGCCGAGAAAAACGGTGTCGTATCCTCTGAAGGAAGGGTCACATCCTAGTCATAGTCCTAGGTATAATTATGGCCTAAAGCATGACCTAAGTATCTGACACACGTAGTGGTCTTGTCGCATTAAATATCCACTCACCGCAATGTACTATAAAAGGAGCATTTACTACGAAGGTGAGGGGATCAGATTTTCGACTCTATCACTAAATACATCAACTTCTCTCTCTAGAAACCTGATTCTCTCAACCTCACTCTCTTGAACTTTTAGCCATTAACAAATTGGAGATTCACCTTGCTGACTCTTCTCTCCCCACTTTCCCCGAGTCTCACTCCTACACCCAGTTAGGCTCAAACAAGTATAAATTTAGTTTGTACCATATAAGATGTTGTATCATCCAACTGTATGAGAAGATTCAACTATTTTATATATGCTTATTACGTGATACATTAAATACGTGATAAAAGAGAGACGACTCTAAAATATTGTAAGAGCGAATTTATAAACTCATTTAATACATTTACAAGGTACTAAACAGACTTCTAATAACTACATGTAACAAAATATGCGACATCTACATAAGCAAGTGTCAATAAATTGCTACAATGAAAAGAAGTGATTGTTGTATTGACGACCAACTAAAAAAATTGGTCAAAACCTTTCCATCATCTACTTCCTCTTTATTTCTTTCTTTGCCTTCTTCGTCTAACCCTAATTAGTATATTATTTTTATGTATTCTAATCACAAGTATAAACGGGTCCATACACGACTCACCAACAGTCTAGAGAATTAATAATTGAACCATGAACCACCAACTTTTTCAGCTCAATGTCGAGTCCAATTAAAAATAAATATATATGGTTATTCCTTATTAGAAAGTCGTCATTTTCCACTGTGAGATTTGAAGGCGTGAAATTTTAAGCTAGTTCCAGTTTGTATTCATTTTGCTTCTCCTCATAGTTTTTCTTTTTCACTCGGACTAGAATTTTCAACAATTATACATAGAATGTTTGGCTAGATATCTACATATATCAAATAAATAGTTCCCTATTTTCTATAAAAAAAGTAAATAATTATCATCTAAAATACATCACCATAAAAGGAATTAAGTCTTAACTATGCAAATTACAGTTCGGTACCTAAACTTAATAGATCTTAACATTTATAACCTAAATATTTTTTTTTTGCATATAATCCGTCAAAATATTGATGGAACATTACATTTTAGTACCATAAATTTTTTTGTATTACATTTTGGTACCTAAACTTTTGAAGTTCAGCAAATTAATTGGTCTAATTTCTGTATGTGTAATTAAAACACCCTTGAATAAATGGGTATCCATACCCAACTCATACACATTTTAGATTATGAAAGTAAATATCCATACCGTACCCAAACCCATATACAAATATGTCACTCCTACCCTACCCATAATCTATGAGTCTACTTGGGTTTAGTAAAAATATTTTAGTAGCCAAAATTTTCAAAAAATATTAAATTGGCCGGATGTTGACCGCCATATATCTCTTCTCAGTTAATATTACTAACAAAACTGGTAACAAAAAAATAATTTTAGTATACTAATACTAACAAAACTACATAACGGACCACATAATGCATGCTCATATGCCATCTCCGTCCCGTAACAAGGCGCGGCATCGCCACCTAGTATATATCTAAAACATATATACGCCTTGAGGTTGCTGTGCAAAAACTTGATTTTCCACCATGCATATATTGCACCCCCACTGTTCCGTCGGGAATTTGAGTTTTAGGCAATTATTATACTTGTAGTTTAGAACTACAAATTGAAATGTATTTGGGTACGGTGGTCCTTAAACTGGTATTCCTAGTTCACTGATTCAAAGTACCCCAAACAAAACAGTATGTACCTAACTCATATTCTCTACCTATCACTTTAATTAGTAAGAACTAATTTCTGAGGCTGCTAGAGTATTCCCAAACGTGCGACTAATCAACACAATAATAATAATAATGATAACTAATAAAAGTAATACCAATATTACATTTATGTAGTGAGTGATTTAGTCACGAAACATGTAACGTTAAGAAAAGCGAACTACAAAAACTTGCAAAGTGTAGGGAGGAGAAAGGCAGCAGAGGCGGGGCCGAGTGCACTAGCTGGGCAAACCCAATGAGGGCTGGAGGGAATCCCAGAAAGCAAAAGGGATTGCGAAGCCTTCAACTTGAAGCTTCAGAAAACAAGATAAAAAGTTGGAGGAAGACTCTACGTTGTTGTGTTACGTTGCTCTCTGACTAATGAATTCAGCAGCAGTGTCATGGCCACACATGTCCCTCATGTTCATGTATGACTATCGTTAAAAATTAGATCACCACAAACCCACAAACTTTTAAGGAGTGTTTGTTTCGTGGATTTGAAAAATGAAGATTTTGGTATAACTTAAGGTTTCGATAAACCATGGATATATGAGGGTTTTGGGTTCATTATGGATTTGAAAAAGACCATTGTTCATGGATTTCATTATGGATTTTGTTAATTAAATTTGTATGTATGAATTGAACTTTACCTTTATTGCCCTCAATGATATAAGTAGAGAAAGAAAATACGTGGGGTAAATTGATAAAATTGATGGACTTCAAAGTCTATGATCAATTCCCACCTACAGATGTGGAATTTTCAAGTCCGTGGGGTCCACGAATTTGGAGCCTCAAGGTCCATGAGTCCCATAAATTTGGTACCTCTAAATACTTAAAGCAAACAATAAATTTTGGACAAAATCCATCATGAACCCAAATGCATCACCAAATTACTCACTAAATCCATCAAGCAAACAAGCGATGTTGGTCGAGCCAGAAATTAGAATGTGGGAAACCCTAAAAATGAGACCCGAGAGATTCAGATTCGAATTGTCAAGCAGGAAAGGTTAAGCCTTACCAATCTGTTTTATTTATTAGATTTGTTACAAAATTTACCTGTTTTTCTTAATTGTTGTAACATAGGGTAATCACAAACTACGAAAATAAAATAGAATCACACAGTACACGGTCAGTGGTGGACCTAAGTGATGGCAAGATGTGTCGACCAACACATCTTCGCCCAAAAATTTTGTGAGAGGTCTAGATCTTTTTGGTACGAAAAATTTGAATTCAAAACCTCTAACACATCTCCAATAATTGTAAATGACACACTTTCATTATGCTACGGCCAATTATTATTATAAAGTTACTAAAATATGTAAATATATATTAGTCATTTTAGTTTTTAATTAACTATTTCTCATGTCAGAGGAAGTTATGAGCTTTGATGAATTGCGAGGAACCATTGAGCTTGCAAGACGAATGGTGAAAAGAGGAAACAATGCTTATTATTATTTAGTTTACTTGTTTCTGAAGTTAGAGTTGACTTTACTTGTTACAATTTCAAGGTACGAAAGGGCATTTTCAGCTATAAAGTCAATAAAAATGATCTACAGAGTGACCAATTTGATGAAATATTGTTTTTTTTAAACAAAAGATAATCATATTGATTGATAAAAAGATCACGAACTACACCCTGGAACCAACCTAGGCACGAAAATCATACATGCGACATGCAGCCGGAGACAAAGAAAGAGCCTTCCTAGCCACTGAATGAGCTACTCTATTGCTAATCCGACCCACGAATCGAACCCGAAAACCACTACTCAGGGCCAACAGACACATAATCTCCTGGATAATAGCCCCAACACGACTGTCTTGCGCATTCCTGTCATTAATCTTATCAATGAGCACCTTCGCATCGCCTTCAAAGCGAACTTGAGGGATGCCAAGATTTTGACACCACTGAATAGCTTCACGGAGGACAATAGTCTCCACCACAAGAGGGTCAACAATGTTTTCAAACACCATTCCTCTGGCTAAGAACATAGACCCTCCTCCATCCTTTACGATCAGCCCCCCCCCCCCCCCCCCCCCCCCCCCCCCCTGAATGTGAGTCGACATGAACCCCCCCATCCCACATACAAACGACAGAAGTCAAATCCACCATCTCCAGATTGTGCTGCAAAGGAAGCCGATCCCGGACCAACCTGTCCTTTGGTAAGGACACCCATTCATAGAGTTGCTGATGGTATTGGCGCATCAGTTGAGGAATCAAGAACTGCTTGCTCTCAAAGGCAGCCCAGTTTTTAGATTTCCAAATCCGCCACAGAAGTGCCACCATATCCATAATCTGAGCCGACTGGATCATTCTAAGCAAGCACATTTTAAGAAAAAGAGGAAATGTATGACGAGGCAAACCATGCCCCAGAGGCTCCAATCCCGAATGAGTTCAGAGAACCACTTCAATTGGGTACTCCCAAAAAAGGTACTTCATCGTTTCAGATTCGGCTCAACACACATGGAATTGAAGCAAAATCTGAACTCTTTTCTCAATCAAAGGCTCATGATTATTAGGTTGTGTATATCGGAAATAGTTTCATTTGTAACATAAGTAATGAATGTAGTTTACAACCAAAAAAGCTGGGCAGATAAACCTCGTGCTTTCTTTCTACACAAACTTGTAAATGTATTATATTTTAATCCCTCTGATGAGTGTTGATTGCATGAACTAATATCCAAGTACTAAAGTATCTAGAGAGCACAGACTAGTATTCAAAGTTTGCTAACTGATATCCACCATGAATCAACTATTATCCAAAATTCACAAACTAATATCTAGACAACCCAAAATAGTATCCAAACAACAAATAATTAGTATCCAGATAACACATAAGAGTATCCATATAACCTATAAGAGTATCCATATTGAATACTAGTTGGTTGATTGTGGATATTAGTTGGTATCTTGATACTAGTTTGTGATGTTTTGAATACTAGTCTGTGTTATCTAGATACTTTAGTAAAATTCGCAGATTTGGATACTAGTTAATACATTTTGGATATTAGTTAGTATATACAAACAACTTATACAGTTAGCAGAATAACTAGGCTGAGATACTGACCTGTTTCTAAAAAAAAAAGGTTGAGTGAATTCTGTGAGTGGCTCCGCCACAGTGTCCCGCCCACCACCGTCGGATCAATCCCACCGTCGTCATGCCATGCGACGCTTTGCTTTGCTTTGCTGAAGATAAAAAGACCACAATCATCACTTCCAAAAGCCCCTTCCCTCCCGCACTTTCCAATACCTTACTTTCCAGTGACCTTGCTTGCTTGCTTCACCCTTTTTCCCTCTCTGCCACTCTTCCTCTCATTTCCACCTGATCATCAGCTGCGCTATGAAAGTCCCTGTTCCTGCTTCCTCCATCAATTCCGAACCCAACCCACCTCGCAACCATCATCACAACAACAACAACAACAACAATCTCCCCAGCCTCGCTCCTGCTCTGTGCTACGAGCCCACCTCTGTTCTTGAACTGGGTCGGACCACCAGCCCCGCTGTTGGCAAGCTCGTCTCTGCCCCTGACCCGCTCGAGTGGGATGATCACGTTCTGGAGAATTTCAATTGGGATTCCATTATGAGGGAATTGGATTTCCACGAAGATCATGGCAGTAATAACAACAATTCCGGCCACACCAATAAGACCACACTTTCCAGTCTTGCCCAATTCGCTTCCGCCGACTCCCATCTCCAGAGCCAGAGTTTGGGATCCACAGCAGCAGGGGATCATCATCAGATTTTCGGGTCGGCTCTCCCGGGTATAGACCCGACCCTGTTCGTCCATCACTCCGAATACGGCGACGTTTTCCTCAACAACCACGATTTCAGCTCCCTCGACCTCTCCCACAGCTTCCACAACAACCTGAATTCCCCCAATTCGGCCGCCGTCGGCGGCTTCGATTCCGTCCAGGACTTAATTCGGGCGGCGGACTGCTTCGATTCGAACCAATTCCACCTGGCGCACGCGATACTGGAGCGGCTCAATCAGAAACTGCCGTCGCCGGCGGCGGCAGGAGGAGGAGGAGGGAAGCCGCTTCATCGGGCGGCGTTCTTCTTCAAGGAAGCCCTGCAGTCTCTGCTCACGGTCTCGACCCGCCCTCCGGCCTACCTTTCCTCGTGGTCCGAAATCGTGGAAACGATTAGGGCGTACAGGGCTTTCTCCGGGATATCTCCGATCCCAATGTTTGCCCACTTCACCGCCAATCAAGCGCTGCTCGATGCGCTCGACGGGCCGTCGTCGCCGTTCATTCACGTCGTGGACTTCGACATCGGGCTCGGCTGCCAGTACTCCTCGTTCATGCGGGAGCTGGCGGAGCGGGGCTCCGTCTGCAAATTCGGGGCCCCGATCCTCCGCGTGACGGCGGTGGTGACGGAGGAGTACGCGATCGAGACGAAGCTGATCAGAGAAAGCCTGACGCAGTTCGCCCACGAGCTGAAGCTGCGGTTCCAGATCGAGTTCGTGCTTCTCCGGACCTTCGAAGCGCTGTCGTTTAAGTCGATCCGGTTCGTGGACGGAGAGAAGACGGCCGTCCTCCTCTCCCCTGCGATTTTCCGCCGTTTGAGCCTGACGGGCGGCCCGACGGCGTTTGTTTCGGATCTTCGGCGGGTGGGGCCGAGTGTCGTCGTTTTCGTTGACTGGGAAGGGTGGGGGGATTCCTCCGGGACGGCGTCGTTTAGGAGGAATTTCGTCAACAGTCTGGAGTTCTATTCGATTATGTTCGAGTCCTTGGAAGGCGGCGGGGCGGTGGCGATCGGAGGCGGGGATTGGGCGAGGAAGATCGAGATGCTTCTGATGAGACCGAGGATTTTGGCGGCGGTGGAAGGGTGCGGACGCGGGGCGGCGCCGCCTTGGAAGGAGGTCTTCGCCGGGGCGGGTATGTGGCCGATTGGGTGGAGCCAGTTCGCGGATTTTCAGGCTGAGACGCTGTTGGGGAAAGTTCAAGCGAGGGGATTCTACGTGGCCAAACGGCAGGCTGAGCTGGTGCTCTGCTGGCACGAGCGGCCACTCATCGCCACGTCAGCATGGAGGTGTTAGACTAAATTGGCAAACAATTTAGAGCAATTATTAATTATTTATTATGGTGGACTGCTAATTAGTAATTAATGATTAGGGGCGGGGTTTTCTCCTTTTTCAATTTTCCCTTTTTGTTTTGGTTTCATGGGGACGGCGGTTAGGAATGGTTTTTAGGGATTTAATAAGTTATCCCGAAAGCTTAATTCCGTGGTTCCTCTCTCTTTGTTTTGTACAATTAATACTAAAATACAAAAAAAAAGAAAAAGATTTGAGCCGGTTCTATATAATTAATATATCGATCACTTATGAGTCTACTTCGAGATCAATTTTGATGTTGCAGTTTGCCTTCATCTCGGTGTTTCTTCGATCTTCGTTTCAGAAAAAAAGAGCTAGAGTGTAAATTCGGTTTTGATTTAGTGTTTAATCGTAACACTTCAAAACTGTGCGGGTTGCTACTAATCACAAATCAAATAAACATCTCTTATTCGGTTATGAATATAGCTTGTTTTGTGGTTTAACCGCGATCAAATAATATCCAAATCGAATGAGAAGCTGAATCACATTATACTAGCCAAGCCCAGCTTACACAAATCCTGACCCATTTAACATGTTGGCCTTGTTCGACTTCCAAGTCCTACCCGTTCTCCCCCATTTTCTTTGGTTTTGTCATAAACCAACTAGTCAAAATAACTTGAGATGTAGGAAGAGGTTCATGTATGGTATTTAACCATTTCTTTATACGTCTCTCTCAAATGAAAGTCAACTCAAGGGTTTGAAGTTTGCACAGAGCCGTCATACCATGTGCTTGAAAGACACCGGTTAATATTAGGGGTCGTGAGGACTTGAACACGTGATCTCAATTACAAACCAAGCTATAATACCATGTCATAGCCCAACTATTCGCAATAACTCGAATTATTGGAAGAGACCCATGTATAATACTTAGCCACTTCCTTCAAGTTTTGTTTGTAAATAGTCTTTTTAGCATAGTTAGTAAATACTCCGTTTAATACACGTATATGTACCCGTACATATTTTATCCGTTTAAAAATTCCGTATCCGTATTATTGTCAAGTCGTTTCATTTTTTCCCATTCATTTGATGGCTCCCGTACTAAACACATATAAAACCCGTATAACACGTTTATTATCCGTATTTTATGAATTAAATTGTTAACTTTACTATTATTTATATATTTATTTATTTTTAAAATGATTAATTTTATATATTTATTACTATTAACGTACTATTAAACGTAAATTTACCTTAGAGACGAAGTATAATACCCGTACGTATTTTTTATGTAATTTTTTCGTACCATATTTAATATTTTACTAACTATGCTATTTAGTTAGCCATAATAGTCACTAATCGCACTTGTGGCTTCTGGTTTACAAACAACCATAATATGTGAGGTCACGACAGGCAAATTATCGCAATGATTCTCAGCCCTATTGCGCGCACTTGATAAGGGATTAAGGGTTAAGTTTGAATAAGGGGTGCATGAGCATGAAGCCATTTTTTATCTACACTTTGCTAAATATATTGAGAATCAAGTATCAACTAGCTTTTACCCCGACCCGTTGGCCGATTGAGAAGTAAGAGTAATAATTAGATTTGGATTTTGATTAAGTAATGATGCGTCGATTTGGATTTAAAGAGTATGTGCGTTCGTGCATTAACGAATCTGGCTTATTAGTATATTTGAGATATTATTTCGACTATATAAATAGGTTTTAATTCTGATTTTGATGAAATTACTAATGGCAAACATGTTGACATCTTTCTATATTGGTAAAAAAAAACATTTCTCTCTCTTTAGATTGATAGAAAACAACAAGGTTTTTCCTTGGACATGTTTGTTCGATTGAGAAAAATAATTTACTAAATAAAAATTATGTAAGTTTTCTACTCGAATAATGACCCGCGGCATAACCGTAGGTAAAGCTAGAGCTGTGAAAATTGAAGACAACTCCATAAAATCGGTCAATCCACATAAACCCTTGTATGCAAAAAACTCGAATAATTTCTGAAAGTAAATATGAACTGATCATCGATTGGTATGTTGAAAACCTTCATGTCAAGGATGACACATTGCGAAATATGTTACACCAAGTTGGCTACTCTAACATGGAAAAAGTGATGTATTGAGTATGAGATTAGAGCTTCACTAATTTCCCACTTATTTTAAAAGCTCAATTGCAGTAAATACGGTAGGTTCTTAACTTTTACAAACAAAGATATGAAGACAACTTTCACAACAAAAAAATAATAATATGAAGACAACACCAAGCCACTCGAATAATTTTCCCACTGCATTGACTACTCAAACTATCAGTATTAACCATATAAATCAGAATCTAGGTCATAAAATTCAAAACACAACTTGAGGCAACAAAACCTTGACCCTTATTTCTTAGTACGATTCTCGTAAAGATGAACAAATTTCTATTGCCTTGCATGTTGGTTATTGCTATGAACAAAAGTGGGCGTTTATGGTTTTATGCTCATGTTCTTAGATCACTTCACATCTTTCTTTGGGTCACTCCAAGTGAGCCCTAGCATAAATTTAAAAATAACACACATGGCATACACAAATTATTAACATAATTCTCATAACCCTAAACAAATATCTAGTGCATAATGACTCAATCAACTACGTTATCTTTTGACTCTTCTAGTTTATGGTCCTGCCATTTGCGATTAGGGGTGTGCATCAGTCCGGTCCGGACCGAATCAGACAAACTCAGAAAAACTGCGGTCCAATAGTGAAAGATATCTCAAGACCAAGGACCAGACAATATTGCATTCGATCCGTTTTGGTCCGATCCAAATGTCAATTTGGTCTATTTTTCTCAATACTTGTAAAATTAATAGGATCAAGATTGAACCAAATTATATTCTAATCGAAATGATCCGCTCCAAACATCGGTTTGTTTAGGTGTGGACCATCTCGTTGCCCACCCGTGTTTGCATTCTTAATTGATTCGCTTGGTTTTATCCATTCTTATTGATTTCTTGCCATAAACAAATGCAATTTGGAAAAGAAAATAGTAAATTTCTAACCATAAACAAATGCAATTTTGAAAAGAGGGACCTAAATTGCTCATTCATCCAGTGAGGATCTACTTTTAAACCCCCCTCATTTGGTTATTACATAAGAAATCGAACAAAAATTATGACACAAAATGCATACGGAAGATGGAGATGGATCATAGATAATGTGATTTGAGTAGGTAACTAGGTATGAATTACAAAAGGCTTGAACTCCAAGATAAGGCTGCTTCACCATCTCCAAACACGACATGTTTATTATTGGGACTTTATTGGGGAGAGGGTACACGTACGATAGCCCGAGACCGGGTGACCAGGATTGTGATAGAGTCGTGAACAACGTTCACTTTCCGAAAAGAATATTTCCACCCTCTACAAAGCCTTGGGTTACAGGAAATTTCTCCCGATGATAAAACTATCACCACTTTAGGTTCTAGGCTCAAGAACACTAAAGCATACTTAGAAAGTTTTAGTAAGAAGAAGAATGTATTATGGTGTCTTTGAGATATCTTAGTACAAGCTTCACTTCATTTCAAATGATGAGCACTATGATTCATCATGTACCGACTTAATTGTTCTATCGCATATGTGATATCTAGCATCGTGCAAGTCATGCATACATCAAACTCATTTAACATGGAATACTCCAGTTGTAAAACTGGTTGACCAGTATTAACCATAAGTTCCATACTTGTGGATCCATTGTCGTATCTAACCCACAACAATTTCCACTAAGGAATTTTCTTTACGAGTACCTTCTCGATGCAGAAAAATTGAGAGAAAGAATATTCTTTGTTGTACCGCCTAATTCAATAAACAGAATCACATTTGACAATTGTTGGGACTTTATTGGGGCGAGGGTACACGTATGAGAGCCCGAGACCGGGTGACCAGGATTGTGATAGAGTCGTGAACAACGTTCACTTTCCGAAAAGAATATGTTTGATGGTATGTGGCATCATCCACCCCACACATATTTATAGGGGCCGAATCCATGCATTGTTTCATGAAAGGTTGTCTTATGGTGTACACGTACGATAGCCCGACACCTGGTGATCAGGATTGTGATAGAGTTGTGAACAACGTTCACTTTCCCGAAAAGAATATTTCCACCCTCTACAAAGCCTTGGGTTACAGGAAATTTCTTCTGAGGATAAAATTATCACCGCTTTAGGTTCCAGGCTCAAGAATACTAAAGCGTACTTAGAAATTTTTGGAAGAAAGAAGAAGAATATGTTTGATGGTATGTGGCACCATCCACCCCACACATATATTTATAAGGGCCGAATCCATGCATTGTTTCATGAACGGTTTCCTTTATCCATACGAAAGGTTATCCTTATCCATATGAAGGGTTGCCTCTATCCATAAGGTTGTTCTTATCCATAAGGCCATCCTTATCCATAAAATTGTAACATCCCGTTCCGGCAAAACCCATATTTCGATCGCTAGAAAGTTCGCGATTTAAAATCGAGCATTTCGACACTATTTCGGCGAAAATCGGATTATCGATTCGATCGGATAAGTATACGTATATATAAAACCCTGTCCTTTTTCCATCTTCTTCCTTTCGTAGCAAAATAAGAACCGAGAGATCATTGAGAAACAGGGCGCGCAGGAGACAGAGCAGGAAATTCTCCGAGCTCGATTCTTGAGTTTTAGTAACCCAAAAATCCCGTAAGTAATGCCTAATTCATCTATTCACCGTGATTTATCGATTTAGAACTTTAAAACGAGTTTTTGGTTCAGGAATTTCTTGAATTCCCGATCTGCCAAATTAGGGTTTCGGAGTATCCGGAAGCCGGATTGAGCCCAAATTTCATATACGAGCTTCCCGCAGCGAGGTAACCAATCCTCTAGTTCTAATCCCTGAATTTCGGCAATTATTTAGGCCGGGGTCCAAACCGCTGAATTTAGCTCCGGCCAGTGTTTGATGTGTTTTTATCGAGAATTTGACCCGAAGCCTAGAACTAATATTGACGGGGATACTGCAGGGGGTATTAGGACGGTCTCGGATTTAATTCGGGGTTCGTTCGTGAAATTGACGTTTTAGTACGGGAAGCTTAAACCGGTGTTTGAACAACCAGAACTGGTGAGGGATTAGCACGGCATACCGGGTTTGTCGTATCACGATAATTATATTGATGCTTAGAATTGATCTAGGTGAACTAGAATGGCATGATTAGGGGTGTATGGACTTTTGTGCTATATGTTGAACCCTGGATTGTTGTATGATATTATTGACTTGCCCTAATCGATATGAACCTTGTTTATGCTGATGATTGTGTATATATTGCAAATTGTGGGCTTGACTGTTAATATGCTTTACGATGGTTCGAGAAGGTGATTAGGTATGATTTTTCATGATTGTTGTATTTGGATGCACAAGTGGGAAAATATATATTCCTAGGTGAAATTATGATGTTTTAAGGAGGATGACTTGCACGAGGGTTTATCCCGAGGAAGTGCAACTATACGACTCCTGGTTTACCTATGTTGAGCCAATTATGGTCAGGTCAAGTACATGTGTAAGTAATGAATTATGATTAAGCAAGATGAGATATGAATCATGTATAAGGATACCAATTATGAGTGTTGTGGTCTCACGGTCAACTACATAGTAATTAGGGCTCCCTATGCTATTACTCTATTATGATATGTATGATAGTCACACCTCTCATTTGGTGGTGACTGAAGAATTCTTACGAGATATGACCACACCCAGAGTGGTGTCGGGGTATGTATGACCACATCCGACGGGATGTTGGGGTATGTATGACTACATCCGACGGGATGTGGGGTATGTTTCCCGGGAGAGTTATTAGCATGGGAGTAGCCAGGCGCCTATAAGTAAAACATGATAAGATGCATTTGCATAAGTCAAGGTGGTTGAGTCTTTTGCCTATTGGGATGTCGGAGGGCTGAGATCTGATCCTAGTGCTTTGGCTTGATTGTTAGATGTATGGTAGGGGTATGCTGGTTATGAACTCACGATGCTATGATTATCTCACTCAGCTATGAGCTGACCCTCTTTTATTCTTCTTCTCTGCTTATGCTATGTGTAAGCAGATCATCAGCAGCAGCAATAGATAAGTGTTAGGTGGGAGAGGAGCTAGAGTTGAAGCCAAGATGAGGTATGGTCTTCAACTATTCTTTGCTTGGACGACTACTTGGGATTTTGGCCAGTGATCCACACCTTTTTGTAAAAATGTTTTGAGAACATTTTCATGTGCATACTAGCTTCGAATGTAGTGTGAGATATCCACAGGTGTGGAAAGTTGATGATATGTGTATATTTTTGTAATTATGTAAGTTGTGACGATTATGGCTTGTATCAGTATAGTATGCAGTTGTGTAGTATGAAACTGTGACTATGGCTATGAAAGCCAATGCTTATGGTTGTGAGTATATATGTTTGTGATGAATTATTTTGCAGGATAAGTTGCAAGAACAGTTAGCCCATTACGCGAGTAATTCATGTCGAAATTTTATTTAGGTAAATTTTGATAATTAATGTAACACCCGAGATTAATTCTGCTGCAATTGTATGAACAATATGATTAGGCAAAACGTATAGGGTAGGGTGTTACAGTTTGGTATCAGAGCCCGGTTCCCTCTTTTTGCTGTTATGGCGTACTATACCCTATGGGAGGTTAAACACTCCTAAGGAGGGGAGTACCCCATAATGACTTAAACTGGGAATTGAGTTTGACATGATTATGTGTATTGGTATATTGGATGAAATTATCTGCATCATGGTTTTCAAAATTGAGATTTGAACTTATTTGTTTTCAAGTAATTATTTTGGGAAAATTTTGTTTTGACCAAGTAAGAGAGTGGGTGAAGAATGAATTTTGTGTGGATCAATCTAAGGCCAATATTTCCTTGTAGCTCGCACGGAAGTTGTCATAATGTTCCTACTGACCAGTCGAGAGGAGTGGGGGCGGTTGATGCAAGGCCGCCAGTATTAGACTATGCAAAGATGAAGAGTTTGGGTGGTAGGGACTTCAAGGGAGATGTGAGTCCGGATGCTGTGGTAGAGTGGTTGAGGGAGATGGAAGATGTGTTTGAATATCTTTATGCGACCCCAGAGGAAAAAGTACAATATGTTGTTTTTCTCCTAAAGGGGTACGGGAGGAGCTGGTGGTCCTCAGTCTCTAGAGTTAATGGTGAACGAGTTCAGTTCACCTGGGATGAGTTCCTGAAGGCCTTTAAGACAGAGTTTCTTCCCGAAGCTTTTATAAGGGCAAAGAATAATGAATTCGCCAACCTTAAGCAGGAGAACATGACAGTTACTGAGTACACCATCAAGTTTGTTCGACTACTCTACTTTGAAGATGGGTTGGCAGATACTGAGCATAAGAAGAAGATGAGATACTTACATGGTCTGCGCCTAGGGCTGAAAGAAAAGATCCACAGGGTTGATGAAGAGAGTATGGCCACTATTAAGGAGGCATCACTTAAGTATGAAGCCTATGAAGTTGAGGGTAGAGAGGAACACAAGGCCAAAGAAGAGGAGAAGAAGAGGAAGTTTGGAGTGAATTATTCTGGACCTCGTTACCCATCCAAGAGAGGTCCCAGCGGTTTTGGGAGAACACCAAGTCAATCTAGGTCAGGAACATCATACAGGGCACCAATTTCCTCAGCCACACAATTTCCATTTTGTCAAGTTTGTCAGAAGAGGCATCTTGGAGAGTGTAGGAGATTTTCTGGTGTATGCTTTCAATGTGGCCAACCTGGGCACATCATGAGAGACTGTCCGCATTTGAGAGAAGTAAGAGCTACACAGTCCGAGCTTTCAGTGCAAATTAGTAGAGCCCCATTCAGGGGTGGTTACCAGGGAGGCCGTAGTGGATTTCAGAGTGGTCGTGGTGGTTCACAGGGTGGTAGAGGTGGTGGTCGAAATCAGCCATCAGGAAGTGGTACGCAGGGTACCAGAGCACAAGGAGCACCGAGGGTTTATGCAATGACTCGAGGTGAGGCAGAAGTGGCACCAGAAGTTGTGACTAGTATGCTTTCTATCCTTGGCAAGCAATTATATGCTTTGATCGATACTGGTTCCTCTCACTCATTCATGTCATATACGTTTGCACATATGCTACGCTTAGTTCCAGATAAGCTAGGTTATACCTTATGTGTTAAAACACCTGTGGGAGATACCTTGAAGGTAGACTCAGTTATTAGAAGTTCCTTCATTTGTGTGGAAGGAGCTTTCCTAGCAGCAGATTTAATTCTGCTACCTTTTGATGAATTTGATGTCATCCTTGGAATGGACTTTCTGGCAACACATGGAGCTGTTGTGGATTGTCAAAAGAAAGAAGTGTTATTCAACACACCAGATAAAGGTCCTGTTGTATTCCGAGGCATTAAGAAAAAGGAGACTCATGGTTTTCTTTCTGCCTTGGAAGCTTTTCGATTAGTGAAGGAAGGTTGTGAAGCCTTTCTTGCTCAAGTTACTATAGTAAATGATAAGAAGGTTGAGGATGTAGAGGTGGTAAGGGAGTTTCCTGATGTATTCCCCGAAGAACTTCCCGGCCTTCCACCAGAAAGGGAAGTAGAGTTTGATATTGAATTGGTACCTGGCACAACACCTATTTCAATGGCACCATATAGAATGGCACCAATTGAGCTGAAGGAGCTTAAAGAACAATTGCAAGAATTGTTAGACAAGGGGTTTATTCGACCCAGCATCTCACCTTGGGGTGCACCGGTTTTGTTTGTCAAGAAGAAAGATGGCTCCATGAGAATGTGCATTGACTACCGGAGGTTGAATAAAGCAACAGTGAAAAACCGTTATCCCCTCCCAAGAATAGATGACTTGTTTGATCAATTGCAGGGTGCATCGGTCTTTTCTAAGATTGATTTGAGGTCTGGATACCATCAATTGAAAGTGGCAGATGGAGCAACTTCAAAGACAGCTTTTAGAACAAGATATGGGCATTATGAGTTCCTGGTAATGCCTTTTGGACTCACTAATGCACCAGCGGTATTTATGGCTCTTATGAATAGAGTTTTCCATGAATATCTTGATAAGTTTGTGATTGTGTTCATAGATGATATTCTCATCTATTCTAAAAGCGAGGAGGAGCACAAAACTCACCTTAGAATTGTGTTGCAAATTCTAAGAGAAAAACAATTATATGCAAAATTCTCAAAATGTGAGTTTTGGCTGAAGGAGGTAATATTTCTGGGACATGTAATTTCTGGAAGAGGTGTCGAGGTGGATCCAAAAAAAGTGGAAGCAGTGGTGAGTTGGGCTCCACCAAAAGATGTGTCGGAGTTGAGAAGTTTTCTTGGCATGGCAGGTTACTATCGGCGGTTTGTCGAAGGATTTTCTAAAATTACTGCACCATTGACTAAACTGTTGAGGAAGAATACCAAGTATGTTTGGGATGAATCATGTCAAAAGAGTTTTGATGAACTGAAAAAGAGATTGACCACAGCACCAGTACTTGCACTACCTTCAAGTCAGGGAGAGTTTGTGGTGTATAGTGATGCCTCGTATCAAGGACTGGGTTGTGTGTTAATGCAAGATGGAAGAGTTATCGCATATGCCTCTAGGCAATTGCGTCCTCATGAAGTAAATTATCCCACTCATGACTTAGAATTGGCAGCGGTGGTATTTGCTCTCAAGATTTGGCGACATTATTTGTATGGTGAGACTTTTAAAATACTAACTGATCATAAAAGCTTGAAGTATATTATGGATCAGAAGGATTTAAATAGTCGCCAGAGGAGATGGATTGAACTTCTAAAAGATTATGATTGTACAATTGATTACCATCCAGGTAAAGCTAATGTAGTTGCTGATGCTTTGAGCAGAAAAGGCAAGAAGAATATAACGGATCTGGTTGATTTGAGGGCAATGAATGTTGATTTGGAAGTGGATGGTGTAACAGGGTTACTAGCTCGGTTGAATATTCGACCTTTGTTGCATGACAAAATTTGTGAGAAGCAGAAGGAGGACCCAGAGTTGGCAAAAATCATTCAAGACATTGAGGAAGGAAAAGAAAGCCCATTTGAAATGGTAGATGGCATGTTGAAGATTAATGGAAGAGCATGTGTTCCTAATGTTGATAACTTGAGGAAAGAGATCCTAGATGAAGCTCATTCTTCTGCTTATGCTATGCACCCAGGAGCAACTAAAATGTATCACACGATCAAACCATATTTTTGGTGGCGTGGGATGAAAAAGGAAGCGGCTGAACATGTTTTCACATGTCTAGTATGTCAGAAAGTTAAGGCAGAACATCAAGCTCCTGTGGGAAAACTGCAACCACTTCCAATTCCAGAATGGAAGTGGGAAAGAATCACAATGGATTTTGTATATGGTCTCCCATCATCAAGGGGAAAAGATGCAGTATGGGTTATTGTGGACTGACTAACCAAATCGGCTCACTTTTTACCCATTAGATGGAAACCATCACTGGAGACTTTGTCTCAAATATATATCAAGGAAATCGCCAGATTGCATGGTGTGCCAATTTCTATTGTCTCTGATCGAGACCCGAGCTTCACATCTCGGTTTTGGCAAAGTTTACATGATGCCTTGGGAACTAAACTGCATTTTACTTCAGCTTATCATCCTCAAACAGATGGGCAGAGTGAACGAACCATCCTAACTTTGGAGGAATTACTTCGATCATGTGTAATGCAATGGGAGGAATCATGGATTGACCATTTGCCCTTGATTGAGTTTGCTTACAACAATCAGTACCATAGTAGTTTGGGTGTTCCACCATATGAAGCACTTTATGGGAGGAAATGCAGAACACCATTATGTTGGGATGTAGAAGGAGCAAGGCAAATCTCAGGGCCAGAGATAGTTCAGATCACAGTTGATAAGGTCAAGGAAATCAGGGAGCGTTTGAGGGTGGCTCAAGATCGGCAGAAAGTTTATGTTGACACGAATAGGCGTGAAGTTAATTTCGAGGTGGGTGAGAAAGTATTTCTCAAAGTGTCACCATGGAAAGGGGTGATGAGATTTGGTAAGAAAGGAAAGCTTGCACCTCGATATATTGGACCATATGAAATCACAGAGAAGATTGGACCAGTGGTATATAAACTAGCATTGCCTCCAGAGCTATCTCAAATCCACAATGTATTTCATATTAGTATGCTGAAGAGGTACAAAGTGGATCCTTCCCATGTTATACAACCAGAAGAGATCGAGTTGGGTCCAGATTTAACTTTTGAGGAGGTTCCAATTGAGATTGTTGATTTTCAGATTAAGACTCTTCGCAGGAAAGAAATTCCAATGTTGAAAGTGGTGTGGAGAAATCAAGATAGTGAGAGTGCTACATGGGAGACTGAAGCAAGTATGCGAGAGAAGTACCCTGAGTTGGTAGCGACCTACTTTACAGGTTAACAATCTTGCTTAGTAAGTTATGTTTTCAGCTTGTTGATGTGCTTTTGTTGTGATAGCCCAGTATAGGTTTTTGAAACCTAAACATGGGAACTTGAGGTGTTATGTGTTATTTTCTATGTTATGAATCTCCTAACCTAAGAGTTAGGTAGTGACAAGATTTGTGATAGTGTAGGTTAGGGGGGGAACGAGCGGATATGTACTATCGACTCAAGGATAGATTTCGGGGACGAAATCTTTTAAGGAGGGAAGAATTGTAACATCCCGTTCCGGCAAAACCCATATTTCGATCGCTAGAAAGTTCGCGATTTAAAATCGAGCATTTCGACACTATTTCGGCGAAAATCGGATTATCGATTCGATCGGATAAGTATACGTATTAATTTTATATATATATATATATATATATATATATATATATATAAAATTCCACTAAGCGGCCAACACTTTAGTATATATATAAAACCCTGTCCTTTTTCCATCTTCTTCCTTTCGTAGCAAAATAAGAACTGAGAGATCATTGAGAAACAGGGCGCGCAGGAGACAGAGCAGGAAATTCTCCGAGCTCGATTCTTGAGCTTTAGCAATCCAAAAATCCCGTAAGTAATGCCTAATTCATCTATTCACCGTGATTTATCGATTTAGAGCTTTAGAACGAGTTTTTGGTTCAGGAATTTCTTGAATTCCCGATCTGCCAAATTAGGGTTTCGGAGTATCCGGAAGCCGGATTGAGCCCAAATTTCATATACGAGCTTCCCGCAGCGAGGTAACCAATCCTCTAGTTCTAATCCCTGAATTTCGGCAATTATTTAGGCCGGGGTCCAAACCGCTGAATTTAGTTCCGGCCAGGGTTTGATGTGTTTTTATCGAGAATTTGACCCGAAGCCTAGAACTAATATTGACGGGGATACTGCAGGGGGTATTAGGACGGTCTCGGATTTTAATTCGGGGTTCGTTCGTGAAATTGACGTTTTAGTACGGGAATCTTAAACCGGTGTTTGAACGACCAGAACTGGTGAGGGATTAGCACGGCATACCAGGTTTGTCGTATCACGATAATTATATTGATGCTTAGAATTGATCTAGGTGAACTAGAAGGGCATGATTAGGGGTGTATGGACTTTTGTGCTATATGTTGAACCCTGGATTGCTGTATGATATTATCGACTTGCCCTAATCGATATGAACCTTGTTTATGCTGATGATTGTGTATATATTGCAAATTGTGGGCTTGACTGTTAATATGCTTTATGATGGTTCGAGAAGGTGATTAGGTATGATTTTTCATGATTGTTGTATTTGGATGCACAAGTGGGAAAATATATATTCCTAGGTGAAATTATGATGTTTTAAGGAGGATGACTTACACGAGGGTTTATCCCGAGGAAGTGCAACTATACGACTCCTGGTTTACCTATGTTGAGCCAATTATGGTCAGGTCAAGTACATGTGTAAGTAATGAATTATGATTAAGCAAGATGAGATATGAATCATGTATAAGGATACCAATTATGAGTGTTGTGGTCTCACGGTCAACTACATAGTAATTAGGGCTCCCTATGCTATTACTCTATTATGATATGTATGATAGTCACACCTCTCATTTGGTGGTGACTGAAGAATTCTTACGAGATATGACCACACCCAGAGTGGTGTCGGGGTATGACTACACCCATAGTGGTGTGGGGTATGTATGACCACATCCGACGGGATGTTGGGGTATGTATGACTACATCCGACGGGATGTGGGGTATGTTTCCCGGGAGAGTTATTAGCATGGGAGTAGCCAGGCGCCTATAAGTAAAACATGATAAGATGCATTTGCATAAGTCAAGGTGGTTGAGTCTTTTGCCTATTGGGATGTCGGAGGGCTGAGATCTGATCCTAGTGCTTTGGCTTGATTGTTAGATGTATGGTAGGGGTATGCTGGTTATGAACTCACGATGTTATGATTATCTCACTCAGCTATGAGCTGACCCTCTTTTATTCTTCTTCTCTGCTTATGCTATGTGTAAGCAGATCATCAGCAACAGCAATAGATAAGTGTTAGGTGGGAGAGGAGCTAGAGTTGAAGCCAAGATGAGGTATGGTCTGCAACTATTCTTTGCTTGGACGACTACTTGAGATTTTGGTCAGTGATCCACACCTTTTTGTAAAAATGTTTTGAGAACATTTTCATGTGCACACTAGCTTCGAATGTAGTGTGAGATATCCACAGGTGTGGAAAGTTGATGATATGTGTATATTTTTGTAATTATGTAAGTTGTGACGATTATGGCTTGTATCAGTATAGTATGCAGTTGTGTAGTATGAAACTGTGACTATGGCTATGAAAGCCAATGCTTATGGTTGTGAGTATATATGTTTGTGATGAATTATTTTGCAGGATAAGTTGCAAGAACTGTTAGCCCATTACGCGAGTAATTCATGTCGAAATTTTATTTAGGTAAATTTTGATAATTAATGTAACACCCGAGATTAATTCTGCTGCAATTGTATGAACAATATGATTAGGCAAAACGTATAGGGTAGGGTGTTACAAAAATAATGCAACCACCACTAGGCCAAAGAGATGTGTCACTTCATGAAATTAGAATATTGGTTTGGTCGGTCTAATCCCAAACCGATTGGTCGGTCCAACCCAAAACCAATTTGACTTGGTTAGTCTGGTTCAACCAAATTTCCAACATTCCTCCCCCATTTTAGTGTATTATAGAATTCACTAAAATCACAACATTCTTCCAACAAAACTTAAGCATAAATGAAAATGTCGTGACGATTGAATTTTCATCTTTATATTACACTTGACAAATACTCGAATATAAAGGGTGTCGTTAACGATTGGACCCATTTACTCATATGAATATTCGAAGATAATATACACTTAAGTTTTCAAAACTTCTAAGCGCCTTGACACTATTATCTGCCATGTGTCCAATCCTTCTCATAAGCGCACACGAAACCAAAGTCCGGGTTTCTTGAAGCGGCTACACTTCATGCTTACGTAGGTCGAATCTCTTATTCGTGTACCCGCATAATACACTTTTTCAAAGATTCAATTAAGAAGTTTTGAACGTCATCCTCTTCTCTCATGCAGGATAACGAGCACATACCTCGGGATGATAAATTGTGTGCTTCAATTTCTGATAATAAGCTTTCCACATCGAATTCAACCTCTAGTGACGCAAGTTTGCTTTCTGGAGGCCAAAATATGGCACCTCCCCCAAGCAAGAGGACCCATCTCAATGTTGAAGTATCACTTTTAACATGAGAAATCCAACTAACATCAACAAATCCTTCCAAAAATGGATGGAAAACCACTATAACTCAATACATTGTGCCTTTGAGATATCTTAGTACACGCCTCACTTCATTTCAAATGATGAGCACTATGATTCATCATGTACCGACATAATTGTTCTATCGCATATGCGATATTTAGCATCATGCAATTCATGCATACATCAAACCGATTTAACATGGAATACTCCACTGTAAAACTAGTTGGCCAGTATTAACCAAAAGTTCCATACTTGTGGATCCATTTTCTTATCTAATCCACGACGATTTCCACTAAGGAATTTTCTTTACGAGTACCTTCTCAATGCAGAAAAATTGAGAGAAGGAATATTATTTGTTGTACCGCTTGATTCAATAGACTGAATCACATTTACCTCCCCATGTCCCACACGGAGAATTTAAATAACAACTTTTTATCAAAAGTTCACTTATCTTTTATTGGTCCCAAAGATAAGCATGTCATATACATACAAATGTACGATGACTCCATTACCAAAATCATCATAAATTTTATATACATTTTGTCTCCTTGGTTTAAATAACGTAAACCCCTAGAAAAAAATCACACCACCAAACCACTAGACAAATCAAAATTTGTCTAGAACTTCAAAAACGTCAAATAGAGAATTAGACAAATTAACCATTGAGTATGTGACCTATACAAAGGCAATTGTCAATCTTCTATTTCTCTTTTTTACGAAGCCTTCTCCTTCTTCCTCATCTTCGAATCATCCCTCTTCCAAGTTACCTTCCGAATATGGAATATACCATGAGACTAGTATGAAGAAAACCCATCTTCATTGTCTCTGATCATGGGATACCCAATTCCCCTCTAATACAACGTTAGCGGTTGAATTCAATGTGGAAAGCTCATTCTCAGAAATTGAAGCACACAATTTTTCATCCCGAGGTATGTGCTTGTTATCTGCAAGAGAGAAGAGGATGAAGTTCAAAACTTCTTAATTGAATCTTTGACAAAGTGTATTATGCGGGTACACTAATAAAAGATACGACCTACACGTAAGTATGAAGTGTAGCCGCTTCAAGAAACCCGGACTTTGATTTCGTGTGCGCTTATGAGAAGGATTGGACAAACGACGGTTAATAGTGTCAAGGCACTTAGAAGTTTGAAAACTGAAGTGTATATTATCTTCGAATATTCATATGAGTCAATGGGTTCAATCGTAACCGACACCCTTTGTATTCGAGTATTCGTCAAGTGTAATATACTAAGGTGAAAATTCAATCGTCACAACATTTTCATTTATGCTTAAGTTTTGTTGGAAGAATGTTGTGATTTTAGTGAATTCTATAATACACTAAAATGGGGGAGGAATGTTGGAAATTTGGTTGAACCGGACTAACCAAGTCAAACCGGTTTTGGGTTGGACCGACCAACCGGTTTGGGATTAGACCGACCAAACCGATATTCTAATTCCGTGAAGAGACACATTGATAATCCCTTGATTGGCTTAACTCAGAATAACGCCGCGATGAAACAATGATGAATGAATTTGATCGGAAAATCGATGGAAACAAACAAACTAAATCAGCAACTTCAACACGAAAAGGGAAGAGGCTAATCTTGGTAGAACTACCACGAGATCAAGGGTGAATATCCTGATCTCTAGGTCTGCAATTCTCGGCCAAAAAACCAAGAACCAAAAGCTCGCAAGCTGGAAAACTCCTCGGAGTAATTTCGATTAAACTTCAACGTGTCCTTTACAACTCAAAGTGTGGTTATTTATAACCAAAGAAACCTAATTACAATCCAAAACAAACAAGGCAACAATTTTGAATCAAACAAGGAAAAGAAAATGTTGATAACAAGTAAACTTGCATCCCAAGTATCTAGCTTCTCTCACAAGCCAACTGCCCAAAACAGCCCTTGATGTCAACTTCGTGGCTCTGGAAATCAACCTTCTGGGTTGAGTAAAGCTCAGCCAATTCCTTCCCTTGGTTTAGAAAGTTTTACTCTTTCATTCCCAACTCCAAGCTCTAGTTGATCATGCTCCAAACGTCGTGAATTCAAGCTTAAAGTTGGTACCTTAAACTGTCTCCCTGCCTTAGCCAAAAACTGGCAATTTACGGAATGCAGGATAGGTTTTTGATGGCCTTAAAAAACAACCCTCATGACCTTCTTTCCACGATCCAAATGCATCAAGATATAGACAAACATCCAATGTTCAAAATAAGACCCTAACCTTGCACTTCCATTGAATGGTTTGAGAGAAACATCCCTCCAAAGTACCCTTCCCAAAACTGTCTCAAAACTTAGAAATTTCCAGCCTTGTTCGTATTAACTTGACCCGATCTTTGGACGATTTGTTTGAGTTGATACGAGGGTGGAATTGAGATCATATCAGACATCCCTTTGGCCTAGTGCTGGTTGCGTTATTTTATGGATAAGGATAACCTTATGGATAGAGGCAACCCTTCATATGGATAAGGATAACCTTTCATATGGATAGAGGCAACCTTTCGTATGGATAAAGACAACCTTTCATGAAACAATGCATGGATTCGGCCCCTATAAATATGTGTGGGGTGGATGATGCCACATACCATCAAACATATTCTTTTCGGAAAGTGAACGTTGTTCACGACTCTATCACAATCCTGGTCACCCGGTCTCAGGCTATCGTACGTGTACCCTCGCCCCAATAAAGTCCCAACATTTATGGCAATACAAATCCGTATCAAAACTTGTTAATAGACTTGATAACAGAGAAATTTCACCTGAATGGCCCCAAAAAATCAACAATAATTCACCGAGTCCACAACTTAGGCAATGCGAATCTCCCAGGGCTCATCACTGTCTGGCCTGTAGAGTTTGTGTTTAGTGATTGGTATGTCAGTGTAGGAATTAGTAAAGAGAAAAAAGTGTTTCACAAATGGAAAAAGATGAGAACTATAGCTACAGAATGAACAACACTGGTAATTTGACCACAAAATTTGGAAATGGAAATGGTGGACATGACACATCAGTGGTTGGTATTCTGCACCCTAGTGACCAGTGCGGTTAGATTAATTTGTTCAAGTTTATGAGGCGGCAAAGATGACATTTATATTTTACATGGAAAAAGAAAGGATTGATGTTTACGTAATATGAGAGTAATAGAACCTGTTTCTAGGGTTCTATCAGGAATTGGGGATTTAGAGATTTAGAAGAAGAAATTGGGAATCGATGAGAAGAATGGCCTTTGGCCGTTAGGGATAGGTGACTAAATATTGAGAGAGAAGGGTTTAGGGTTTGAGAGAGATTCTTTGCTAATACTTTTTTGATTAATCTTACGTAAACCCCAAAGTACATATATATAGGAGAATAATAGGAAACCCTAATAATAAACCTAATTCTACTAAAAGACTACTAATCATAATAATAATTATCCTACTATTATTAATAAATGAAAGCCTAATAATAATATTTCTAACATTCTCCACCTCTTGAGAACAACCTTGCCCTCAAGGTTGTAGTGAATGTCAATTTTGCACTTCGACTTCCTTCGACAACAGCTAAACTGTTGCTCGCGCTTCCTACTCTTCCAATTCTGTTCAAGGACTCGAGCAAAACTCTTAGCAGAAGCAACTCCATCCTTCGCTGGGTTCTCGTGAACGACATAGCTCGACCTGTTTTCATCCTCCCTCCTTGACTCTTTCAAACAGTGACCAGCTAGTTGCTCCTTCTTGTGTCCGCCATCACTAAAGCCTGGGAATTCAATAGTCGAGTGCTCCATACCCTCCATTGCACTAATGGTGATTAAGACAAGCCCTAACTTCCCAAGAATTCTTTCCTCTCCATCCTGCACCCTAAGCATGACATAACACAGCCTCCTCTTCCCACTTTCACGCATGCATTCATTTCCACGTTCCATCCACAATTCACTTCCCTTAATTGTGCAACACCCCTGTTGTGGGATTCCCTCCCCATTGATGGTCTTTATTTGGATATTCTGAACTAGCTTCCCTACAGATAAAGCACAAGGCTTATGCATTAAAGGACAACTCCCACATAAATTACTTGAATTGGTTATTTCATTCATTCTAGCCATGGCTTCTTCCACCATGATGCTAGCATCATCAAGTTCGTTGAAGACGGAGGAGCCGAGTGATGAAGTCGTCATCAGTTGACTTGAGATGGCGGAGGTAACCATGACAGCGGTTGCGACATCAAAATCCCCTCCTTTCTCGACCAGCATATGAGTCATTACTCTGCCCTCTGTTCCGCCTGCGTCTCTGTTGCTCTTGTTATCGGGAATTGAATGCCGCCAGTCGAGCTCGAGCACGTATGAGCGCACCTCCCTCTGCTTCTTCCTCTCCAGCGAACTCTTCTTCAACGACGACTGGGGTTCGTCATCAATCAATCAAGAAAGAGAGGGAGATAGAGAGAGAGCCAACGCCCTCTTCCCCATTCGCCGCCAGCTCCGTTTCGTCCCTCAACAATGGCAACTCTGTCGTCGCGCCCTCCATCATTGCTCCGTCAAGTTGGCGGCTGAATCGCAAGCTCAAGCCGAAGACCATCTTCTTCGGCATTGTCCTGTTGACAAACAACTTGAGAAGGGTCGGACTGTCGACGGTGCCATCCAATTGAATTTCATATGGGAACTCGACCTTCCTTGTCTCGTGGTTTCTGTACCAATAGACGTTAAAAGCTAAACCCCACTCGAGCTCGATGACCAGACCTTTGTGTCAATGATGAGTGATCTTTCCTCGACCAATACCATCACCTTCAATAATAACCCTTCCGTCCACCCTCTTATTTGGAGGCTTCTTTCTGAATTTCCAACTCCAATGGACAGCCACTCCAATTTTAAATCCAAAATCACCTCCCAATGCAAAATCATCATGATACTTCTTTGCGGCCGCGTTCGGTGAAATTGCAACAGCTTTGATGCAGGATAGTGCCGCAAGAATGGTGGTCACGGCTGAGACGACGCCGACTGCTGAGGGTTCCTCCTCTACCGTGGTTTGTTCTGCTGGTAGCTTTGAGACAGCCATCTTATCGATGCCCACTGCTCTGGTGGGAAAGGTAACATTGGAAAAAAGCTCCGATCGACAAGGGAATCACGCCTCGTGTCAGAGGGGGCTCCGCACCGTCCTCCGCTTCCCTGTTGACCTCCATTGCTGACGTTGAAGGAAAAGTAGGAGCAGTTGTCGATGTTGTGGAGGGCAGCGTTTTGGACGCCGGTAGCGACTGCGAGGCAGCAACTACGAGGGCTAATGGCTGCATTGGTGATGATTCAATGGCCTTGGTAGATGTTGAATTGGCAGCGGCGGCTGGTGATGCTGGGGACTCCATTGGCGTAGCCACCATCGATTCTAGATGGTTGTTGGTCTTACGGCGGCGGGTCGCGCGACGCTCGAGTTTGGCTAGAAGTACTTCCAAGCCTGCTATCGTATTGTTATAGTGAGCTTCCCTATTAGCTTCATATTTTACCAGGCTGGCTTGGAGAGCTTGAAACGCATGAGAGAGTTTTTGATAATAATTTCCTGGTGAGAGTTGTGACGAACTCAAGTCTGTGACCATGGCTCTGATACCAAATGATAGAACCTGTTTCTAGGGTTCTATCGGGAATTATGGATTTAGGGATTTAGAAGAAGAAATTGGGAATCGAGGAGAAAAATTGCCTTCGGCCGTTAGGGATAGGTGATGAATATTGAGAGAGAAGGTTTTAGGGTTTGAGAGAGATTCTTTGCTAATACTTTTATGATTAATCTGACCTAAACCCCAAAGTACTCCGTATATATTTACATATGAATAACAAAACCATGTTCTGATTAGCTACCCTAATTGTTGAGAAGTGTGGACTGGAAGTTAATATATATAAAAGCCTATGTTTGAGTTTCTATTCATTAGTGGCTCTCACACTCCTCCAATTGCAAGTGGGGAAGTCTCAAGTCCTTCTTTTACCCCACTCTCCATTCAACAACCTTTGTGTTTATTTATTGTTCGCTAGATTTTCGTCTATAGCTTTTTACACAAATTATCGCCTTTGTGTTTTGTTATTGTTCGTTAGGTTTTCGTATATGGCTTTTTGCACAATTATCGCCTTTGTTCGCTAGGTTTTCATCTATAGCTTTTTGTACAAATCATCACCTTTTCCCAACATATTGCGGCCCATCTCGAAATACTGTCGGCGGAATCCTAGGTTGTTCCTCACCACCGTTTCCCAAGGCTGCTACAACGATTTTTGTATCAGGACCGAGATTCATCCTCTTTAGTGTTTTTTCTTTCTTTTTTCCCTTTTTGTGAGCGAGCTTTATCCGCTTTTGTAGTTGGCAGGTTGGACCAAGTGTTTTTTTTAACATAGTCAAAGAGTACAGAAAACCACATAGTCAAAGAGCAGACAACAACCACAGGCGGAAGTCGACTAAACGACGAACTTCCGATGAAAGGGCCTGTTTCGCCACAAGATGGGCAACCCTGTTAAAGCTCCGAGGAGCAAAATGGCAGGAGCAGAAGATAAATTTCTTGGCCAGCAAGGAGACGTCCTCAAGTACAGCTCCACCTCGGTCATGCCCAAGATCCCCGACCAGCACCCGTCGTATCACCAGTTGCGAATCACCATACAATTTTGCCAAAACAAGAGACTTAGTTAGGCACCATTTCATTGCATCTCGAAGAGCAAGAAGTTCCATAAGAAAAGGATCTGACATCCCATCATAATACCTTCCAAATGCAAAGCTTATTATCCCTGAAGCATCGAATCCTACGAAGCCAATGCTGCCCCCAACACCTCATTTCAGAGCACCATCAAATCGCACTAACACCGCCTCTGCTGGACATGGGACGCCACTACCCAATCTGGAAAACAAAGTGTCGGAATGTGGTGCTGGTCCAACTCTTGTAGCCACTTCTCCAGCCCGAGGTGCCCCTGTCCGTGATTGTAAAGCCTCTTGCCATTCCGTTACCTGCAAGCAAAATTGGCGGAACAAAGCTGGGGGCAAGAATTGCATCCCACCATGCACAGACTTACACCTGCCTTTCCAAATCCGCCAACATAAGAAGACAACATTAGCAATATGGACTTTTGATAAGTGCAAGCCAAAGAAGAGTTCCTTCCATACAGGAGCCAAACCCACTAGGCGTTCACGAATATGCTCCAAGTTAGCTAGCTCCCAAATGCCACGGGCTATCCTGCAGTCAAAAAATAAATGGGTAAAAATTTCTGCTGCTTCTAAACATATTGGGCACGCTGTATCTGTGACAAGGGTCTTTACAAATAACACAGTCATTAGCGGCAGGAATCCACGAACCACCCGCCACCAAAAGAACTTAAGCTTGGGTGGCACCGGCATATTCCATAGGAGTTTCCAGAATCTGCAGTCAAAGGGAAGAGCAGGGGGTGGATGTCTGGCATTCAATTCATTCGTTAGTACATGGTAACCGGTTTTGACAGTATACTCTCCCGAACTCGAGTAATGCCAAATGAGCCAGTCCTCAGTCAAAGTCGATGGAAGTGGGATACTGAGGATGGAGCGGACAAAATCGGCTTCAAAAAGATCATTAAGAAGCTCCCTTTTCTAGCAGCGAGTGTGTGGACATATAAGGTCTACCACTCTGGACGCGGCCGAAGATACCCCTGGTCGCAGGGTAGGCTTAGAAGGCGGGGAAGTTGGGAGCCAGTTATCCTCCATTGTGCGAACAGATTCTCCCGACCCTACTTGCCAACGTAGGCCACGGTTAAGAAGATCTCGCCCTTCTAGTATTCCTTGCCACGCCCATGATGGCCTATAACCCGCCACGGCGTCAAGAAAGTGATGGTGAGGATGGTACCTAGCCTTGTAGATGCGAGCCAAATGGTTCTCCGGGTGAGTGAGTAATCTCCAAGCCTGTTTAGAAAGAAGAGTAACATTAAATCTATCAAAGTCCCGAAACCCCAATCCCCCGTCAAACTTACTCTAACAAATGGCAGTCCACGATATCCAGTGCATTCCGTTCTCCTTATCCTGACCAGCCCACCAATACCTCGAGAGTTGACTGTTACAATGGCGACAAGTGTGAGATGGCAGCCGGAAGGATGACATTGCATATATGGGTCATGCCGCTCCTATGGCTTTAATTACTACCTCATTGGCAGCAAGTGATAGGGCCTTTGACTTCCAACTCCTAACCCTGGCTGCCAATGCTTCTTCAATGAAGTGAAAGGATAGGGTCTTGGAGCGGTGAACTGTAGAGGGTAAACCCAAATACTTGTCCTCCATCCCCATCAAACCTACTCCAAGAAAAGAACTTAAATTTGAGAGCTCATGAGCCGAGACATTTCCACTAACACACATGGCTGATTTGTGGAGGTTCACCTTTTGACCACTTATAGATTCATATTCATTAAGTAAAGACAGGAGGTTAGAACATTCAGGCATAGACGCTCGTAAAAAAAGGTACGAATCATCGGCAAAGAAAAGGTGAGATGTAATGGGAGCCAATCGATGAACCTTAAGACCATGTAATGAAGATGAAGATATTGCTGCCAGGAGGCACGCTGAAAATGCCTCTGTGTACAATGCAAATAAGAGAGGGGAGAGGGGATCACCTTGCCGAATACCACGCTCAGCTCGAAAGTATCCATATTCTACCTTCATGAGAACGGAGAAGCTTACAGAGGTAACGCAGGCTGTTATCCAATGAATCCAGCGTTCACAGAAACCCATAGCCTGCAAAACAGCAAATAGAAACTTCCATTCGACCCGGTCATACGCCTTCTCCATATCTAGCTTCAAGGCCATCCACTTTTCTTTCCCTTGCAGCTTAGTCTTTAGAAATTGCATCACCTCCTGGGCAATTAGAATGTTGTCCTGAATAGATCTCCCTTTGATAAAACCATTTTGAAAGGGGTTAGTGATATCGGGAAAAATTGAGCTCAATCGACTTGCCATAATCCTTGCAATGATTTTATACAGATGCTGGCAAAGGCTAATGGGTCTCATCTGACGCATGCTATCAGCATTCTGTACCTTTGGAATTAGTGCGATCCATGTGTGGTTAATGCTATGTAATAACCGGCCCGAATCAAAGAAGGATAGGACCGCTGCACAAATATCATTCTCCACCTCAGTCCATAACCGTTGGTAAAAGGCTGCTGTAAATCCGTCGGATCCCGGCAATTTTGATTGTCCAATGCTAAATATTGCACGCCGTATCTCATCTCTAGAAACCTGCGAGGTAAGAGCCTCATTCATGGAGTCAGTAACCAATTTAGGCAACCCCAACTGAGCTACATAATCGGTAGGATCAACCCCATTTGTTGTAAAGAGGTTCTGAAAGTATGAGACCGAAATACTCCCTTTGGCTGGTTCAGCAGTGTGGACGATCCCCTGCTCATCTTGGAGAGATACAATAGCATTGAACAGCCTCTTTTGCATTGTGGTCAAGTGGAAGTACCGTGTATTGGAATCTCCTCCTTGCAACCAGTTAGCTCGAGATTTTTGTATCCAGAATAGCTCTTCTTGCCTATGTGCTTCCGTAAGTCGACCTTCCAGGATTCTAATATGATTCCAATCTACGTGAGGAGCTTGGCGGGCTTCTTCAATTTCTTCTCGGAGTCCACGGATGCGTCCGACAGCATTGGAAGTGCCGTGACGCGCCCATTCAACAAGATCATGTCGGAGATATTTGAGTCGTGATTGCACCCGAAACTGAGTAGTGCCCCGCACCTCTTTATGCCAAGCTTGATGGAAGATATCCGGCACCTCGGGGTTCGTGTTCCATCTCATGTCATAGTGGAATTGTCTCTGTTGTCGTGCCGTACCCTGTGCACATTGGACCAGCATGATTCGGTGATCTGAGCCAATGTCAGTCAAGTGTAATACCTGCAATTCATGCCAATTAGATACAACTAATGAGTTAGCTAAACACCGATCTAAGCGTTCAAGAACATGACGTTCTCCACTTTGTTGATTGGACCAAGTGAAAGGGGGACCCACAAAACCCATATCAGTTAAGTTTGTCCTCTGCAAGAAGTCTCCCAACTGTGCTAGCGCAGCCGGAGTGGGAAGCCGACCACCATCCTTGTCATTCATGGATAACAAACAATTAAAGTCTCCAAGAACGAACACGGGAAGCACACTCGAATAAACAAAGCTAGCTATTTCATTAAACTGAACTTGGCGATCCCCTACATCACAACTTAAATGGACAAATACTATGACAAACCTTCTTAATGAAGGGTGCAAACATTCTACGAAAAAGGAAATATGCAGATGGAAATCACACTGTACATGACACTGGGGGAGACCAAGCAACTGCCAAACCCCTTCCACTATTACTAGAGCTATGAACACGAACTTTAGAGAAGCCAAGGCTACGAAATTGCTCCTCCATAAAGGCATCCGGACGTCGAGTCTCACTGAGAAATAGGAGGGATGGAGAGTGACGCCGAGTGACCTCCCGGAGGGTGGGAACTGTCAGGTTTGAGCCAAGACCCCGACAGTTCCATGCAAGAATGCTCATTTGGCCTCCTGGGACCAGTTTGGGCTGGTTGCCTCCACCCTTCCAGCAGTTGATGTGTTAGCAGCAAGAGTATCAGTTGCCGCTCTGGCTCGCTTTGAGGCCGTTCATCAGACAGAATGATTTCCCCTTCCTCCAGGCCCCCTTCTCGACCATCTCTTTTGGCCGAGCCAACAAGATCATTGACAGAGGAGCTTCTGTCTCCAAGCAGTGTATCAATGGAGAGTCCCTACATACAGTGATCGACCACTAACGCACCAGCTTCAAAGGTCTTCTCCTTCGATCTTATCCAGGTGAACTGTTTCCTCTTCCGACTTAAGGTAAGTTCATCCACCTTTGATCCGACTTCGCGGGACACCGTATGCTCACCATAGCGGGGAGGAGAACCAGCAAGTTTTGCTTTCCAAGGGCAGAACTGACCAATATGGCCAATAACACCGCAGAGAAAACAAAATTGGGGTAGGCGCTCATACTTGATTTGAGCCTTGTAATCCCCTTTGGCGGCATCTTCATGGGCCGCTGTTACCTCAACTGGTAGCGGGGCAGTGAGATCAAGGGTCACACGAACTCTGAGACAGAGCGCGCTGGTGATTCGGATTGGTGGAGAACTGCTGTCTCCGCCGGTCCCAGAGCAGTCCCCAGCATGGATCCCAACCGTTCAGCGCAGCAGTCGAATGGAAGCCCCCATAGTTGCAGTCTAAGAGGAGCACGCGCAAGGGACTCCGCTAGCACTTGAGTAGGAGAAGCCCAGCGAGTCAAACACAAAGCAAACTTGTGGAAAATCCACGGAGATCCTCTCTGGATGCGAGCCACATCCTCCGCCTTAGAGAAAACAATTTGGAGCAGTCCACAATCGATCGGCGCAATGGAGAAATCTCCATTGCAATTCCATACCCGGGCTGCCGTTAGCTTCAAGGAGTGCGGCGAAGGTAAGGGGCCAAAGGTGAGGCCAAGCAGCGTCAACTCCCCTCTGTTCAGGCCCACCGCAACATCAGCATCTGAAAAACGCACAACCGCCATCGCATACCAGACTAGGGCTCCGAAGCAAAAGGGATTGGTGGAATAGATTTCCAATTGGCTCAATTGAAGGTAACGAGAGCAGAGGAGGATCCCAGAATGGCTCCTTTAAAGGCTCCATGAAGGAGAAGGCCGCCCCCGCAGCCGCACGATGGCGGTGACAGTTATCGGCCAGCACGCACAGGGCGAAAGATACGACCCACTCGCAGAGAGGGAGAAGTGGGGGATTTTTTTTTTTTTTTCTTCCTTGAACGTCAATTAATTCCTTCAGTCGACATGTGTGTCTTTGCAGGTTGGACCAAGTATTAATTTGTCAAAAATTATAAAAGCCTAGGTTGTGAGTTACCATTCATTAGTGACTCTCACACTCCTCCAAGTGCAAGTGGGAAAGTTTAAAGCCCTTCTTTTACCCCATTCTCCATTCTACAACCTTGGTGTTGAGTTATTGTTCGCTAGGTTTTCGTTTATGGCTTTTTGCACAAATCATCGCCCTTGTGTTTTGTTTTGTTCGTTAGGTTTTCGTCTGTGGTTTTTTGCACAAATCACCACATTTGTGTTTAGTTATTGTTCGCTAGGTTTTCATCTATGGACTTGAACACAAATCATCGCATTTGCCCACCATTTGGCAGCCCATCTCGAAATTCTGTCGACGAAATCCTAAGTTGTACCTCATCATCGTTTCCCTAGGCCGCTACCACGAGTTAGTATCTGGACCGAGTTTCATCCTCTTTAGTGTTTTGTTATTGTTTGTTAGGTTTTCGTATATGACTTTTTGCACAAATCATCGCATTTTCGTCTATGGTTTTTTGCACAAATTATCGGCTTTATAATCTGTCTTGGTTTCAATCTGCCCATTAGGTAGTAGAATATCTGCCCTTTTTCGTCATTGCCCTACCACCTGGGCAAGAACTGTCGTGCTTCCTTTCCTCAGTGTTTTGTTATTATTCGTTAGGTTTTCTTATATGACTTTTTGCACGATCATCACCTTTGTTCACTAGGTTTTAATCTATGGCTTTTTGCCCAAATCATTGTCTTTGCCCACCATTTTGTAGCCCATCTCGAAAGGCGGAATCCTAAGTTGTTCCCCACCACCGTTTCCCAAGGCCGCTACAACAATTTTTGTATCGGGACCGAGTTTCATCCTCTTTAGTGTTTTTTCTTTCTTTTTTTCCTTTTTATTGAGCATGATCACAATTGAACCCAAATCCATGGGTATTTAACCTAATTCGATCCAGTCAAAGCGACTTTAAACCGACTTTAGCATTTATAATTTTTTTTCTTCTTCTTTTGGTTGTGAAGACAATTGAACTCGAATCTAAGGGTTTGACGAGTGTTGTATTTTGAGTGAGCTTTATCCGCTTTTGTAGTTGGCAGGTTGGACCAAGTGTTAATTTGTCAAAAAATTGTTCAATGCGAGTTGAACACGTTGTTGACCAGTTTTAGATCGAAAGCGAGTTTTGTACGCTTAAATGTTTTTTATTTCTCATTTTCCTTTTTGTGGAGAATTGCAATTGACCTCTGACATCGTTGACGCTTTTCGTATTGAGAGGGAGTTTTATCCGCTTTTGTAATTGACATGTTGGATAAATTGTGAATTTGTTAAAACAGGGTCGACCCGGTCAAAGCAAGTTGACGCAGCGTTGAGAGTTTGGGGTCATGAACGAGTTTTATCCGCTTTAGTATTTTTTTTATGTTTTTCGTTTTGGTTGAGAATGACAGTTGAGTTTAAATGCATGGGTATACAACCTAATTCGACCTGACCAATGCGACTTGAACCTGAGTTTACAGGTTTTCGGTGGGAGCTAGTTTTATTTGTTTTTGTAATTGGCGTGTTGTGTAAGGTGTGAATTTGTCCAAAACTCGGTCCAACCAGGTCAAAGCGAGTTGAACATGGTGTTGACGAGTTTTGAGTCGATAGCGAGTTTTAGCTTTAGTGTTTTTCATTTCGCTTTTTCCTTCTGTTTGAGAAAGACAATTGAACCCAAATCTATTGGTATCTAACCTAATTTGACCCGATCAAAGCGAGTTGAACCTCCTTAAACCTGCAATAAGTCCAAAACTTTCATAAAGGAGAACCACGATTACCTCAAACCCCAAAAAAGGAAAGTCATACAGATTGAAAATTAGCGTCATGAAAGTTTAAAAATAAATTGTCTATTCGGCGATCCCTCTACCTTATGCAAGTTCATCGACCATATGCTATTGTAAATAACAAACCTATGAAAAGAAAAGAATTATTAGCAATGAAATAAGATGACTTTCACTTTTGGGTCAACATTAAAATTATTACTTTTTAAAATATTTATCTTTGTAATACGTGAAGTGATATCGAGCGGGCTTTTACTAGTATTATACAAAGCACACTCTAGTCTATGGGGATGAGAAGTACAAACTACTTACAGCAAAAATCCCAACCGTTGATTGGAAAGGCAACAAAGAGAAGAGAAACACCTGCAACCTGCAATAAAAAACGAAACAACTAAAAACCAATAACATGCAGAACAAATGGAAATTGGAAGAGAATGCTGCATCCATAACACAAACCGATATCATTAATAGATGAGACCATATTACTTGGCCCAAATTATAGCAAGTAAGCTCAAAAAAACTATCATAGCATAAACCTGCAACGATAACAATGGACATCATATGGAAGGAAGGAAATTGTTTATGAACACATTATCTATGCCGGTAGAGGATATTGGTACCAGGGAAGGAAGGAAATTGTTTATGAACACATTAGCTCTGCCGGTAGAGGATATTGGTACCACCATAGTTCATTGCCGATGGAGGAAATTGGCGGTTAGGAATGACAATTTTGACCTGACCCGTTTTACCCGATTTGTTTGGCCTGTTTTGAGGCGGGGCGGGCATGGGTACTCTCAACGACCCGACCTGTTCTGACCCGCTCCATTCTCGACCTGTTCTTGCCTAAATTACATGTAATCTTAGTCAATTACTTAGGATTTTTCTTTAATTACATCATAATTTAGCTATAATAAAGTTGTAAATTAGTGAAAACCTCAATTTCTCTAATAATTTAACTATATTTATCATGTTTTCTTGGTCTTATAATAAAAATAACGAATATTTCTAATGTTTTTCATAGAAATTGCATACACATTGGATCGACCTGCCCTGACCTGTGACACGTGATTCAATACCCGACCTGCCACAAGAGAATTTGGATACCAATAAACCCGCCCCGAACCTGCCATTGCCATTCCTGGCAGCCCAAAAACAATGCAAAGTAGTATTTAAACCTACTGATAGATAAGTTCAATGAACCATTCTATACTACTATCCACCCTGGAAAATGCCCAACCTGAGAAAGTGACATCTCATGTTTCCCCACTCACTTAGAGCGTCCAGGGGATCAAAGTTTATTTTACTTTCAAATATGTGAAGTGGTTGAAATAAAATTGAGAGAGCTCTCTAACACAATTGCTTAAGGAGGTAGGTGGCTATTCGTAGAAGGGCAATGTATAGTGAATTCACAAACCCGATGGAGAAACTGGGCTCCACAGGGAATCCAAGAAATGGCAGCGCCCGGTTGGAGTTCAAATTAAAAAGCAAGGTAATGCGGAACCTAGCAATCCAGTGAGCAGATGAAGGAGTGGAAAAGCTAACAATTGAGTCTGTAACGACCAAGCAACCACGAATCCATAAGTAAAGTAACCTTCTTTCGCCAAGTAATTCGTGAGGAAGAAAGAAATGAGAACTTTGACCTCTGAATTGAACACCCGACGACACCGAATCTCCACCACAGCAACAAACTCAAGTGGGTAAACGAATGGCTGGGGAGAAGATACCGTCGGCTCCTCTTCCGGAACAATACCCAGTCCAGAACAGATATGCAGGCGTTAAACTCAGCCGTCCGCTAACCACGGTATGGAAGAACTGCCGGTTGAGGGTTGACAATGAAATCGGAGGAAATAGTGACCGCCCACTCCTTTAAAGAAATATAAAAAATGTATCGTAGAAAAATTGCATCCACGTCAGCTCGCGAAAAACCCTCATGATGCAGCATTTTTTGAATGGTGATAGCAGTTTTACTTTTCAACTATAAACGATACTAATGATGATGATCACCCAAAACCTCTCCAAGCTCATCTTTCCTTCTACATCTCTAACCCTTTGTTTCTCTTTTCAAGATGTCTCATCTACTCCAAAACAGTCAACAAGAACATATAGACTCACGCACGGGTCAAAGTTCACTACAGATGGTTTAGAGGAGTTCACAATGATATTTGAAAACGTTATTGAACTTTGTGAATTATGCAATTGCTCACGGCTTTGAATCACGACCGTGACCTAATTGTTGCGAGCATGCTTACAGACATTTCATCATATTCATGCCCATGAACATTTTCTTGCGCGTGGGACCTCTATCTCATGGTTTGGCTTGTTGTAGTCGTGAAGCTAACCATAAGACAATTTGTACTTGTCATTAATCACATTCTTGGCCCGAAATGATGTTCACGGTGTGAGCATTAGTTGTGAAGTTGGCCACGGTCGTGACTCGAGTCGTGATATGACTTCGAGTTTTCTTCTTGTCTTCTTTACCACCTGCAAACGACTTTCGATTGACATGAAACTTGGTGCACTCTCCTTCGTTATCATGTTAGGCATGAGATTAGGAAAGAAAACATAACATAACCTAGAATATGTTAAGGTAACAATAGCTTTTTGTGCTCCTCTTGATTTATTTTTATTTTTAATGTTTTATTTTTAAAAATTTTCTCATCAAATGAAAGTGAAAGCTATGTTGTAGCTAGGGGTGAACAAACACACCCGCAAACCGACCCACCCGTCCAACCCGACCCAACCCACCCGTATTTATCGCTAAAACGAAGGTTTTGGGTTGGGTGAAGGTTTTCTTTTGTACAACCCGCCTCTTTTGGGTTGGGTTTGGATTTTGGATTACACAACCCGTAGAACCCGACCCAACCCGTGTTCCAACTATTAGTATGAGTTCGTATCTAAAAAATATTTGTGTCGTATATAGCAATACTTATGAGAAAATTAAGATATTTCGCCATGTTTTTCTATCATGGTCTCCCTAATCTAATGCATTCTTCGACTTAAAGTATAGACATAAATTGAGTATAGTTATGATTCACGTAATCCTTTTTCTTGTGTACAATTTTAATAGAATAACATATTATGGATGCGTTTGTTTATAACCTTTTTAGCCTATTTCAACAAATATCGTGGAAAAAACTAGACATATGTTGAAGTAAATCACATTTTATTAAAATTCAAACAACATTTTTGAATTTTGATAGCTTTCACCTCGGTTTATTCGTTTGAAATTTTAATTAGTTATAAAATATTTTTATGGTGTATAATAATGATATATTTTTATGTTGGGTTGGGTTTTTACTTAAAAATATCGCCAACCCGACCCAACCCAATTAGAAACAAACCGTAGGGTTTTAATTTTTTTGGGTGGGTTTGGGTTTGATAATTTCCAAACCGTAGTGCATGGGTCGGGTGATTAAAATGGTTAAACCCGAACCACCCGACCCATGTACACCCCTAGTTGTAGCCACCTCAACACCCAATATTAAGTCTCGAATGAAAAATATGTATGACCATCAATATAGGCAATCAACCTATATGCTTCACCAAAATTTTTAATTTCTTTCAAAATTCAAACAAAATTATATTATTTGAAAGTTCTGACAAAAATAAAGTTCACGTTAAAATAGAGTATTATTATCATTTCTATTTTCTTAATTAATTTACAAGCGATGTTATGGAAAAATAAAAAAACCCAAAATGGGCATTTAACGGATCATATTACCACAATCACGAAAATAAATTAAAAAATTCTTTCTATAACCAAACATGAACGGTTGGGTGATTGGGAAAAGAAACTAAATTAGGGTATCTGAGCTGAAATTTTCTGAAGGTAGTACACAAAGGGCAAGAAAGAGGAGAAATCAGAAAACTAATCAAAAAATTCAAGGCTTGCCCTTGCCGTTACTCCTAATTGGCCAATTCGAGCTGCAACCAGAAGCCGGAAAGCCTCATCGTTGATCATCAGCTATGGCGCTTCTCGCACCCAGCATAACGAGCGAGGTTGGTAGCCCTCATCGGTCCCTCCCCCGTCCCCCTCCTGTGTTATCACGTTAGGGTTTGACGAATGCGGCATCGCTGGATCGATCATTTAATAGTTGGGTTCAATTCATGTTTAGGGTTCTCGTTTCCTTCTGGGTCAAAGTGGAGCAAAAATTTACTCTTGAGAATGAGACGGTTGTTCTGTGAATTTGTGATTGTGATGCAGGTAGGCTTGCGTTTGCTTCTTTCCCCAATTGGTTCCAACGTTGTCACTCGAGCAGCATGGTGAGTTTCAGCTTCTGGGCTCTGTTTTCAGCTTCTGGGCTCTGTTTCTCAAATTGTAATTTTAATGTGGATTGCATGTATCTTTTCATATGGTTGTTAATAAAGTATTTGCTGGAGGCTCATTGGTGGTTTCTGCAGTTGCTCTGTTGGGATTGTTCTGCCGGTTTACTCTACATACCAAGCTCTTGAAGCGGATGATGAAACCCAGCAAAGGAAGTGGCTGATTTACTGGGCAGGTTAGCAGTGTTTGATATTCTATCGATTGTTTATTGCATTAGCTTGCCAAAATTTCATTTACCCATTTCGATTTGTTGCTCTGATGTTCAAATCTCAGTGTTTATGGATGTTCGTCACGAGTTGTGTTTTGGCATCTCCTGACTACTCTTTTATTATGCGTGCATTGCAGCATATGGATCGTTCAGCCTTGCGGAAGTCTTTGCAGACAAGTTGCTTTCCTGGTGCTGGTCTAACTCTTTCTCTAGTAAGGGTCATAGCTTTCATTTAACCATTGTCTGATCTGATTGATCCTTTTGTTTCCATGTCGTGCAGGGTCCCCATGTATTATCATATGAAGTTTGCATTTCTTGTTTGGCTTCAACTTCCATCAGCCGATGTAAACTACTCGTTCTATTCTTTCTGTAATGTCCATAGGTTATTCATTCCAGATCAGACTTCATCTAATATTGAGGAATATAAAAGCTACGAAATTTCCATCTTTTCTAATAAACGTTTAGGTTGGATGTATGAGATTTCACTTTGATGTAAATGCTGCAATGACAATGTTGGATTTGCTTTTTCTCCTTTACAGGGAGCAGCACAACTTTACCGAAAGCACTTGCGTCCATTCCTCTTGAAGCACCAAGCTAGAGTAGATCTGCTAATGAACTCTGCCTATAAGGAAGCGGTATGCACTATATCTTCGTATTCAAACATCTAACTGCCATATTGTCGATATCCTGCCGAGTTTGAGATATCTGAACTCTGGCTTATTTTCTTGCTCTTTTACACATTAGAGATGAAAAACACAAAACTTCACGCCTGGCTTGTTTTGTCAAACTGCAGGCAAAACTAATTATCTCACACCAGGCAGAAATTGACTATGCCACGTCTGTATACTTGAAGATCAAGGGAACAGGTTAGGCCAACTTCCGTATGTTTAATACAGTAGCATCAGTACATGCTGCTCCCAGTTCTTCTAGTATTTAACATTTCTTTGTCTCTCAACAGATGAAGGAGCAACAATAGCTCGGTCCCATGAGACAGCACGTCAACCCAGGAATGATGGTGATGATGAGTCGAGTAGAAACACATAAAAACCTCCATATTTATATCCGAATTGTGCAAGTATAGTTGAGAACGGCATTGTGCATAGATCAAGCCTCCCAGACCCTCTTTGTTATTGAGCTTGTACAGGACTCGATTGCAGTAGAATCGAACTAGTAATAGTCAGTGTTCTTTTTAGAGAGATGTTTGCCACCGTAAGCTGCAGCCAGGTTTTGTGAATTCGATGCAGTGCCGCATGGGTTCTCCACTTGGATTGTGAGATTTTTGTTCATTCTCTCTTGGCCGATCTTTCTTTGTAGCCACGTCGTTTTACAGCTTGGGTTGCTTTGAATTGATTGTTCCCTATTTGGAGCATAAGGTGAAAGTTATCACTTGTCTCTCAAGTCTCAACCCTCTAAACCATCAATATTCTTGACTTCCTTTCTAATGTTAAGCCCTTTCATAATATTGCTTTATATATATATATAAAAAAGCGCATCGCCCACAACAAGTTCAGTTTAAACGCGAAACAGAGAAGGTGAAGGCAAAGTAAGAGAGAGAATTCGCTCTGCCCTCTCTCCTCTCTTGTTTCTTCCCGTTGGACGACCGTTTGGGATGGAGCCTCCATCGGACATTTCACCAGCAGGGTCCCCAATCCAACCGAGCAAAAAAGCGAAGTCATCTGCAAGTGAAGGATTCTCGGGCCAAGGTGACATGGAGTTTGCCATCGTCACAGCTCGGGTGGAAGATAGGGATTTTGAAATGGTTGATGAGGTACAGGAAACAATTGCGATAGAAGAAGGAGCCAAGTCCGCCACGACGCAGCAAGAGAGAGCCTCGTACAGAGACTCTGTTATGGGCTTCGGGCCCCCACCAGTGATCCCCAACGGCGACGAACTGATGTCGGACGAATCCGACGGCGAAGATGGTGAGGACGATCCCCTTTGTCCCATCATTCGAATAAAAAAAAAGCACCGATGCGAGAGTGCGGCACCTCTGGAGTAAGGCGATTACCTTCAGAGTCTTGGGGAAAAGTCTTCCCTTCGCCTTCATCCACCGGAGAGTGCACAAGATGTGGGCAAAATCAGGCTCCCTGAAAATCAGAGATATTGGCAATGAACATTACCAAGCCATTTTTGGATCCCAGCTGGACTACAACAGGGCTCTGTACGGAGGGCCATGGTCGGTGGATGATCAGTATATAGCTTCTGAGCCTTGGAGGCTTGACTTCGACCCAGACTTTGATGTGATCAACAAGACGATGGCTGGGTGCGCCTGCCCCGCCTTCCCATGGCTTACTTCGACGAAGAGATCCTTGAGAGCATCGGAAGCAGGCTGGGGAGAGTTGTGAAGATTGATTACAATACGGTCAACGGATTCAGAGGTAACTATGCTAGAATTTGCATTGAAGTTGATTTAACAAAGCGACTTGTGCCAAAATACAGGCTGAAGAGAAGAGTGAGAAGAGTCGAATACGAGGGATTGGAAACTATCTGTTTTGAATGTGGACTCTATGGACATTTGGAGGCTCACTGCCCAGCAGCTAGGAGTGCCTCTCAGACCTCCCCAGAGGAAGAGACAGTGAAAACAACGGCACAAAGACTTAGCCAGGAGGTTCGCCCAGAAATCCTGGATGACTTCGGACCTTGGATGATTGCCACGAGACCTAAACGAAAGAAGAATCAGCAAATGAGAAATGGGAAAGGCCAGGAGATTACTAAGGAAAAAAGACTGAGACTCAAGAGCATAATGGATCGAGGTTTGGGGTCCTGAGCGAAGGCCAGAAAGAGCTGAGTAAGGATTTGGATAAGGAGGAGTCTTCATCAACCATGCCAAGTGAGCAAGCCGAGGCAGAAAGTGAGGTCAAGAACAAATAGCCAGGACACACATTGACAGAAATTCCTCAATAGAAAAATAAGGAGAAGGAGAAGGAGAATAAAAAGGAGGAAAACAGAAGAAAGATGGCAATACCAAAGACAATACCCGAAAGGAGAATCAAAAGGCTTCACCAGAAACTAGCAAGCAAACAACCAAAGGCTTAGCTGCAGCAAAACTCAAGAGGTGAACAAAGGCAGGCAACCAACAAGTTCATCAGGCAAGGAAAGAGTGACTATCCCAAATGACAAGTCACCCCCACAGGGTAAGCAGATTGCTCACGTTAGCCCTGGGGGGAAGCTACAATTAACGGGAAGGACTTGAAAAGCGATGAGGCTTCTGGTCACCAACCCAAGATGAAGGATCCTACACCGCCAGGTAACAAAGGACGAAGCCAGCTCAGTACCAAAAACCCTGATGTTGGAAGAAACCAAGGACACAAGCTTGACTTCAAACAAGATTTGGGAGGAGCTACAAAGTCCAAGCCAGAAAATGAAGCCACCCCGATGGAAGCTACACCAAGTAGATTACTGGGGAGGAGAAGGCGGCAATGGCCGTCGACAACCTCTGACTTTTCGACCTAGGCGTCGTCACAGGGAAGTACGTTTCCTCATGTTTTCCATGATCAAAGTCTTCTCCTGGAATTGTCGTGGTGCTAAGCACCTGAATTTTCATTCTACTCTTGATTTTTATGTGAAAACTCACTCACCTAATGTGGTGTGCATTTTGGAACCCAGGGTAAGCGGGGAGGAGGCAGAGAAGATCATCCACTCCCTTGGTTTCGACTCCTGGGAAGTCTCTGATGCTCAAGGTTTCTGTGGAGGAATTTGGGTTCTATGGAACAAGGATCAACTTACACTGGAAGACATTGATAACCATCGTCAGTTTATCCACCTCTGTTGCATACTTGAGAAGAAAGAAGTCTGCCACATAACAGTTGGCTATGCCTGCCCGAATGATTTTGGAAGAGTTGCCTTATGGGATGAAATTAGGAAAATCAAGTGCAACACTACCTTGCCATGGCTCCTCACTGGAGATTTCAACTCCATCTGCAAGCCATCCGAGAAGCAAGGAGGAGCCCCTTTCAGCTTTGCCAAGGTGAAAGCTTTCAACACCTGCATCGAAGATTGTGGGCTGATTGACTTAGGCTTCACTGGGCCCAAGTTTACCTGGTTTACTCGTGCCTCCAAGCTGAAGGAGAGATTGGACATGAGTCTCTGTAATGCAGAGTGGGAAAGAAGGTTTCCCCATGCTGTCACTTTCCACCTCCTTAAGTTGAAATCGGACCACCGGCCGATTTTAACTTGCTCTGCAAGCAACCCGGATAAAAGCAAACTTGAAAGAAGGTTCCACTTCCTCGCTCCATGGATTGCTCATGAGGAGTTCTTCCCCTTCTTGGAACCATCTTGGAACAATGAAAATGACCTCATTCCCTCCTTGAAGAACCCAGCAAGCTCACAGAGTGGAACAAAAAGGTTTTTGGGAACATTTTCAGAAGAAGAAAGAAACTCTGGAACCAGCTGCAAGATTTGGAGTTCAAGAATGAAAGGTCACCAACCAGTAGGTCCCTCACAAAAGAGAATGAAGTCAGGGAGGAACTTGAGAACACTCTGTGGCAGGAAGAGATTTTATGGATGCAGAAATCCAGGGCTAACGGGATCGTCCATGGGGATCAAAATACGCGTTTCTTTCACTCCAGCACTCTGAGAAGAAGAAGAAGAAACAAAATTGTGGGGCTCAGAGATGAAACTAGCGACTGGATTACGGATCCTGAAGCTCTCCAGCAGATGGCCCGTGACTTCTTTGTCAAACTTTACACCAAATATGACAATGGATCGCGCCAAAGTGTCACTGCTGACTTCCCTAAAGTGAGTGAGCATCTCCTAAAGGGAATTAAGGTCCCTCAATCCAAAGAAGAGGTCAGACAGGTGGTCATGGAGATTAATGGGCTTAAAGCCCCAGGGAAAGACGGCTTCTAAGGCCTGTTCTTCCAGAAATGTTGGAGCCAAGTAGGGATGGCAAAAATATCCGTAACCGTGGATATCCGCCCGAATCCGGCCTAATCGGGTAGGGAAGAACCCGAACCCGAAGGACATTTAGTGGGTATGGGTAAAATCTGAACCCGAATATTGTGGGTAATGAGTGGGCATGGGTTTCTCACTATCCAACCCGAACCTGTCCGATAATACACATGCATATGTATTCTGTCTAGAAATAATCATTTTTTTTTCTCTTACATATTTTATATTTAGCATATAAATATCATATTTTCATGAAATTGTGTTGTTTTAATTTTTTCTTCATTCTAGTGAATTATTGTCGTACTTTTCTTCTTACGTAATGTGAGAATACGTGTGAATGTTAACATATTGGTTATAGTTATGAAGAAAAATCATTACCCATGGATAACTGCGGATACCCGAGACCCGAACGGGTATGGGCATGATTTTAATTTTCTACCCGTTTCACATGTGGGTCCGTATGGGTAAAACCTGAACTACTTTGGGTAAGGTAACAGATATGCACTATCCGTCCCCGACCCGACCCATTGCCATCCCTAGAGCCAAGTGGGAGATGACCTGCACAAGTTCGTCCGTGACTGCTATGACGACCCCAACAAGATCAGATTTGCGAATGAAACCCTCCTGGCCTTGATTCCCAAATCAGTATCTCCTGCTACTATGAACAACTTCCGGCCCATTAGTTTATGTAACGTGGACTATAAAGTGCTTGCCAAATGTCTTGCGAACAAGCTGAAACCTATCATGCCCCACCTCGTCCACAAGAACCAGTCCAGTTTCGTTCCAAACAGGCATATTACTGATAATATTCTTGTTTTGCAGGAAACTGTTCACTCTCTGTCGAACAAGAAGGGGAAGAAGGGAGCTATGATCCTCAATGTGGATCCCGCAAAGGCTTATGACCGCTTAGACTGGTCGTTCCTGGAGGATACCCTGAGAGAGGCAGGCATTCCAGAAAGCAGTATCAACATGATCATGAATTGCGTGACAACAACAGAGATGCAAGTTCTTTGGAACGGAGGGGAAACAGAAAGTTTCAAGCCCACTAGAGGCCTCAGGCAGGGATGTCCCCTCTCACCCTATCTCTTTACACTTTGTGTCGAAAGATTAAGCCATTGCATTCTTAAGGAAGTTAGCAATAATAGATGGAAGCCTGTGAGACTCTCCCCTAGGGGCCCCCCTCTTTCACATCTATTTTTCGCGGATGATCTTATGCTTTTTGCCGATTCCAGTAGTAAACAAGCTGAAATAATTATGGAGTGCCTTGATTGCTTTTGTTCTGCGTCGGGGGAGTTGGTTAGTAAGGAAAAGTCGCGCGTTTTTCTCTCCAAGAATACTAGGACTATAGTTAGGAAGGAGATAAGCCAGAAACTTGGGATCCAAACTACTGCTGACCTAGGAAAGTATCTAGGAGTTCCTGTCCTTCATGGTAGGATTAATCAGAACACCTATAGATACATTCTTGAGAGACTCGATAACAAACTCTCTTCATGGAAAGCTAGGACTCTTTCCTTGGCAGGAAGAGTCACGTTGGCGCTCTCTGTCCTCAATGCTATTCCTGTGTATGTGATGCAGACTTTTGTGCTTCCCCTTTCTGTGTGCGACACCATTGATAGAAAAATTAGGAACTTTGTGTGGGGAGGAACGGATGATAAGAGAAAGATCCACTTAGTCTCTTGGGATAACATTTGCAAACCTAAGTATCTTGGTGGTCTTGGCCTTAGGTCAGCTAGATGCTTGAATCGGGCTTATATGATTAAATTAGCTTGGCATATGTTGAACAATGGTGATGATTTCTGGATCCAAGGATTTTCCAGCATAAGTACTTCCATATGGCTGGTGGAAATATTTGCTCTATGAAGAAAAGCAACCATTCACCACTATGGAAGGCTATCCTGCGAGCAATGGAGACTATGCAAAAGGCTTTGTTGTGAAGTGTAAGAGACGGACAAGCAACCAGATTCTGGACCCATCCTTGGGTTGAGAAGGGTGTGATGCTTGAGGATTATTCCCTGTAACATCTCACAGAAGAAAAGTGAGGCTCTTCTGTGGCTGATTGGAACAGAATCAAGCCACTCCTCCCTGATGAAATTCTTATTCATATTGCAGGAAAGGATCCACCGCGCCCTGAGCTGGGTGAAGACACAACTCTGTGGGGAGGGGAGAAGGACGGACGCTTCAGCCTCAAGTCAGCCTACAACCTGGTGACGAACATGGCTGAGGAGGAACCAATGAAGATGTGAAAAGAGCTTTGGCATTGGAAAGGACCAAGTCGGGTTAAGCATTTCCTCTGGCTCGCTAATCAGGACAGACTTCTCACCAACAAGCAGAGGGAGAAGAGGAAGCTAACAACCTGCAGCGACTGCAAAGCCTGTGTAGGAATTGAAGAGACAACATAGCACATTTTAAGGGATTGCAAGAGAACAGAAGGCATTTGGAGGCACTTTGACAGCCTTCTCAAGAGCAAATCACCCACAACTGGCTTCCAGACCTGGGTGGGTGAGAACCTTAAAGCTGATGATACGGGCACTAACTTCGGCCTTGTTTGCTAGATTATCTGGAAGCAAAGAAACAAAGAGGCAATTGAATGGAAGACCCCTACTGATAAAAGGACAATTCACAGAGCCCTTGCCTGGTTACAAATCAACAAACATGCAAGTGAGAATGTGCAAAGAAGCATCCTCCCGTTGAGAAGAAATCAGAAATCAAGAGATCTAGCATGGCGACCTCCACCCGAAAGCTGGATTCAGCTGCAAACAGATGGCTCGGTTTTGGGAGCCTCTGACAAACCAGCAGCAGGAGGGCTTATGAGAGATCATCTTGGTAGATGTTTGGATGCGTTCACATGTAACTTAGGTATATGCTCAATCACAAAAGTAGAGATCAAAGAAGCCGCTGAAGGACTTGAGCGTGCGTGGAAGAAGGGGTTCAAGAAAGTGAAGTTAGACCTTGATTCCTCCACTGCAGTTGCACTCCTTCGGAAGATAAATGACACCAACCACTGTCACAGGCCACTTGTGGAAGATAAATGACACCAACCACTGTCACAGGCCACTTGTGGATCACCTGTGCAGGATTCTGGATCGAGATTGGGAAGTTAAGATTTCCCATGTTTTTAGGGAATGTAATTTTGCAGCTGATTTTTTGGCACACATTCATTCGATGTGTGCGACCCTAATTTGGGTCATTGGCTTCTCTATGACCACCTTTCTCCTTTTGGCACACATTCATTCGATGTGTGCGACCCTAATTTGGGTCATTGGCTTCTCTATGATTATGTAGGCATTGCCACAGACCATTTGATTTCAATATGATCTAGACGCCTGTTAGTGTCTGTCTTCTTACCCAAAAAAAAGCGCAGCACATTGATTCAGCAATCTCTACTCTTTCTGTCATTGGATGAAAAGTTTAACAGACTACTGCAAGTAATAGTGATACACAAATATCCCCAGGCATGGCCCTATTACGACCTGCTTGACTAACAATAGCACAACAAAGCAGTCGTGTAGGTCTTATGAACAATATGTTTCCAGCTCATAGTTACAGTCCTTATAAAGGAGTAAAAAAAGGTATGTTTAAAACACTGATACAACTAAAAAGGGTTAAGGGTAAATAGGGTATAGATCAGTGAAGAGAATCATCGTCCTATTGCTCAATTTTGAGGTGGTCAATACTTCATAACTGCGAGTAGACCAAATCGGTAGGGCAGTGCTATATATCTATCAGAAGTTGCCATTCTTTCTCCTAATGTCAGCTCAACTATTCCCCTCGTCACCGTGGGAAGTCAGGTTGTTTTGCTCGAGCTGATCTTCGGCTTCTTGCCCGTACGAGTCCTTCAATTTTTTCTGAAACAAGTGGAAGAAGGAACCAGGTGCTGGTTAGAAGCATGGTGGACAGTAAAGCAGCGGATAAACTACAAGGGGAGCAGAGCAGGGATAATGAACCTTGATGGAATCGTTCTCAGATTTCAGCTTCTCGCACTCCTCCGAAAGCCTCAACAACTCATTTTTAAGATTGTGATTGTCATTGGTCAGGTTTTGTACCCTGTGCTGTAGCTCTTCACATTCAGCCTGCCAAACGGGTAGAATCATTTTAAAACTGTTATGAAGATTGGCATAACATAGTTGATGGGAAAACCAAGAAAATAGAGCCCACGCTTTCATCACGTGAACAAGAGAAGTCAGTAGGAACCATCTCTGCAAGGCGATCAACGCAAGAGGGCATCCAACTTAATACTGGAGCAATGATCTTCAAGAGACGGAATAAAAATATACCTGCTTGCGTAATCTTGATCTTCTAGCCGACTCCCTGTTCGATTGTTTTCTCTTCTGCCTTTTTATTTCTCGTTCATCCTGTGAGAACAATACTTTACATTTTAGGAGCAGAGGAAATTAAATGTGGTCAACAATCTAACTAAGCATTGAGTTTCTACCAAAGCCTTTCTAAGGAATATAATGCCTCCTTGGCTGACCAAGATAATTACAGATGATAAACTACAGGAGGATCAAAGCACCTGAAGCCATGGCTCAGGCATTGAAGATGAGCCACCAGGGGGATTCGACCTCATTTTTGCCGTTCCCAACGCAGCAGCACCGGGAGAGGCGTTCCATAAGTCCATCCCAATATTTAGATTGGTAGCAGGCACAGAAGCAACAGGAACAGCACCATGGGCATTTGGTGCAGCATTGCTGTTTTGTGCATTGGCTATGAAAAAATGTATATAAAAATAAAATGTGATGACACATGCCTATTAAATTACACAAAATGATACACTGAATGTAAAAATGGAAAAGATACCATCTGCCAGCATCTGATTGAAACTGCTTCCTTTCTTACTTGCTGTATATTCCTGAAAAAAATTGAAGACCAGCATTATTTAACAGAGGATCATGGAAAAACTGTCATAGGCTGTTTTTGCAATTATAGAAAGGGCAATATTGTCCTCGAGTTATACCTGCTGGTCATCGCTACCATCTGACGAGCCCTCGCTGCCACTGTCACCACTGTGTTCATGAGAATTATTTCTATTAGCCACAGAGGATGGAAGAAATAAATTATTAGAAAATCCACAAATGGAATTAAAAAAAACTAAGGGGCTGACCTTTGGGAGCCGCCATCCCCTGAACCTGAAGCTGCCTTTCCACTCTCTACAACTTTGCTTACTGGAGTTACCTTGGCCTTCTTTGCAGAGGCCTGATCCTTTCCATTAGCTCCTTTTCCTTCGGTCTCCCCACCTGGTGGTACTGAGTTTGGCGCCTACACGAGTCACCCGCACAGGATATGAAAATAAGGAGGACAAGAATAAACAAACAATATGACCATAAAGCATACTGATCTTACCATGGCCATACTAGGATGGGGATACATCCCCCCTGCAGGATATATTGCTGGGTATGGAACTGGGGTGCCATAATGTGGCACAAATGGATGCTAAAATTCCAAACATAAACAACAATAAGATAGTATCTCGGCTAATGAAGAGAAGACAACAAACATGAAACTTATTGAAGCGTGCATCTAACTTACCTGGTATACATAGGGGTGGGGAGAACCAACAGTTGATGGGAAAAAAGGTGGAGTGGCTCCAGCACCATAATAAACCTGAACATAGGAATAACTGTTAAAAATTAAATCTAACTCCACAGCACCATAACAGACATGAATATGATAACCAGAACTGACAGAAGAATAGGTGGTGAGCACGAGATCTAAGGTGCTAAACATTAACCTGCATAGAACCTGGCCACTCTGGATATGCAGGTGTTGATTGAACTTCCTGCAAACGGAAGGCAGATGGTTAATTTTGGAGCAATAAGTATAACAAGTGGATTAAGATGGGAGCAGAGCAGTGTGAAATTACCTGAGTAGAAGTAGCTGCCGGTTTAGATGGCTTAGCAGGTGTACTCTCTTCACCTGTTCCCATTTGGCTAAGTGGAGTGGTACCCTAGCTTCAATGCTTAAGTATGACCTTGTCTATTGCAACAATATCTAAAAATCGCCTGGAAACAGCATTCCGAGAAACCATGCAAATCAGAAATCATTTTCTTTCCAGGAAATAACTCCAATTATTTTGTTGCACATGTTATCTCACTTTCCATACACCAGATGTTATCTACTGCTAATCAATGTTGAAAGTTGAGACATTCAAGTGCTCTCGTGAAAGTATGCAAAATCATGTGTATCATCTTGTCAACATCAGAATCAGCCCAAAACCAGCTGGGATAATCCATGAAGCACCTGTAAACCATCGACTGCCTTATATACACCAGATGTTATCTACTGCTAATCAATGTTGAAAGTTGAGACATTCAAGTGCTCTCGTGAAAGTATGCAAAATCATGTGTTTCATCTTGTCAACATCAGAATCAGCCCAAAACCAGCTAGGATAATCCATGAAGCATCTGTAAACCATCGTCTGCCTTATCACAATTGCTTTTATTATCTTTACTTACTCAACACTTCCCTTTTATATTTAGGTTTCGAGAGTATATTCTCTAATCACCAAACTTACATGATTCATAACATGCAGCATGCGGGTTCTGTGGGAGCCCAGATCGAAAAAATAATGATTCAAGATTGCCATCAGTTTAAACTTAATTTGTAGGAATTTTCCACAAGGAAGAAATGATATCTAGAGGTTGTAGTTGCACAAAAGATCCATATGAATACTTAAGATCTAAAAAGAGAAATCAAGCCCTTCACTTAACTAGTTCGATATGATTAGGTTCAAACAAAATTCATTGAACTACAACAGAAAAAAACAATATGGCTTTGAACCAATTAACTCATGTATATTATTCGGCATAAAGGTCCTCTTAATCTTATTCGGAGAGGACAGGGGTTGGCTGGAATGTTCCAACCCAATGCAGAAAGCTGACAGCTAGCCAACCTGAAGATAAGTTTAAGGGCCTCCAGGGAAGATGGGAAACAGCATCTCCAGTCTTACAGTGTTCATTCTAATCTCCACCAACCACCAAAATCATTTACTATTATTTCCTTCCATTCTATCTCCATAGACCATGCGCATGTGGACAATTTCCCCTAGCTTATTCAGCGTTGGGCGTATATTTATCCAAGGTGACCATATTCACAACTCACAAGGGTTAAGAGCATCGAGCCTACCCGGCATTCTTCCGGCCGAGAATCTAAACATAACCTAAAACTGCTGCTACCCAAATGATTTGAAACTAATTGAAGCACAGTTGGTAACATTCGCAAACAAACAGAAGACAACACATAAGAGCCGTGACCCGTGACCCATTAATACATAGGTTGCCTTGTGCAACAAACAAGTACAAGAACCTGGCTGACGTCTTGGATTCTACCGCCCCAAAATTCAATGTACAGATTAATTGCAGCCAATTACAGGGAGCATCCATTAATTGCAGCCAGACAATAGCAAACTACTCGGCCAGTCACTCCCTAAAATTTGCGTACAGCAAATTATGATACCAAAGCAGCCATTACTTGAACCAAAACCACATTCCAAATTCATGACATGGAGAATCCCTACTCCCCTAGGCCCCTCCATAAGAATTCAAGAGACCAATCAGAACTGAGCTGGTAAAAAACAGAGCTACACTTCAATTCCCAGATTCCAAAATTCAACTAGCTGAAAGGTCAAGCACGGTTCCTGAGCAAAATTCCTATATCTAGACACCTGAACTTGCTTGATTGGTCCTAGCTACACGGTAGCTACCCAATCCAACTCAATCCCAAAAGAGGAAAAACCTAAAAGACCAAAAAATTCAACTGGGGAAAAAACGGAGAGCACACAGAAGACAACAAGGAACAAAAAGTCAGAGTTCCGCAATCGCTTCCATGACATTGAAGAAGTCTAATAATCGCAGATCCCAAACGGCCAAACCAAAATCAACAGGATACGAGCTAGCTTCAGCCCAGAAGACAAACATGCAAAACACAGTAAGGAGCAAGAGCAAATAATAATCAGAGAGAGCCAGAGAGAGAGAGAGAGAGAAAGAGAGGATCTGACCTGCTCTCATGGCGTGCCAGAGAAAGAGAGAGTGTGAGGTGGAAGTCCAAGTTGGATACTTTTAAGACACCCCAGCCAGAGTAAAAACAAAAGAAGGCCCTCTTCTCTGTAGATACTTCCCCCCTCCCAAAGGATCAACGGCTTAGAATCAAAAGGCTCCAACCCACACCACACACCCGGTGCAAAAAAAAAAGAGAGAGACCCGGAAGAATATACGCCCAAACAAACACGAAATCACCGGAACCCAGCTACCCAATTGCGAAACCGACTCAAATTTCCGGCCTTCCCTCTCCAGTTGGCCGATTATAAACGAACTAAAGGAGAAGAAGAGCTGACTGTTGGGTTTCGCAGCGAAAGATGAGGGAAATTAACAGAAAAAACCAACGGGGAGACAAGGGATTGAGGAGGAGGAAGGCGATGATGTGGTGGGGCGGTGTCCAATCGCGGGGTAAAGAAGTGATGACTAGTGGGTGAGATTAGGGTTCTCTCTCCTTTTTTATTTTTTTCGATTTGGGGGAGGACACGTGCGAGGAAAGAGGTATCCAGCTGTCGGTGGCTGAGTGGATTAGGTTTTCCATGACTTGGCTCGTCGTTGGCGTCGGCTCAGTGACTCATCAAAGCTTCTCAGCCCATCTGTCTTCTTGCCCAGGCCCACCATCTCTCCTCTCCTCTTCCGATAAGATAATTACAAATTACTAATGATTTTTTTGTATTTAATCATTTAAGTAAATGTTTAGGATTTTGCTACGGTGACATGGACTTTTCGGTCGACCTAATCCAACATGCGGTCGACCGAATGGACTAATTCATGTATGTGGGGTTCCAAGACGCGGTCGACCGCTTTGGTGGTCTAACAGAATGAAAGGTCGACCCAAATATCTCATAGGCCGACCCTTGTGCACCTAACAGGTCGACCGCATTATGAAGAGGTCGACCACCTTCACACCGTATCCGTATTGGATATGGATTCCAACACCAGAAAGGTTCCACAATTGGACAAGGAAACGAATTGGGTCGACCCATTGACGTCCTAAATCTCTATAAATACGAATATTAGTCCCCTTCAACGAGGGGAAGAGAAAACCCAGCTATTTGAATTTAGGCCACAACACTTGGATTTCTATACTTGCGAGGTAACCCAATTGGTCGACCTAATGGGTTTCAAGGTCGACCGTTCCTGTTTTTTTGGTTATTCAACCTGAATGTCGACTTTGGCTTTGATTGTATGACTATGTTGTGCTTGAAACGGTCGACCGCGCCAGATATCTGGTCGACCTATCCTTTTTCGGTTTAATTTAGAACTTACTTTTTGTTGTTAATTGTTATTTTCCTGCTGGATAGGTCGACCTAGGAATAACAGAGGTCGACCTTAATGGTTGTGGTAGTCACTATTTGTCTTCCAGGTCGACCTAATACTATGTCAGGTCGACCACGTATTTGTTTTTTGGTCAATTGTAGAAATTTGAAGTTGAATTATGATTTAAATTTTTCTTGAAATTGTTTAGACAATGACGCATGATGATAAACTGCATCAAGATTTGGGTGAAATCATGAAATTGTTGAAAGCCACACAAGAGAAGCTGGTGGTGTGTCAAACACAAGTCAATGATTTTCAGAAGTCCATGTGTGATAGAGTGGAGCAATTGTCAGTTCGACTGACAGATATGACTGGGATGATGCATGACGGGTTTGAGAGGCTAGAAGGTGCTATCAAAGATATAAGTGCATAACGAATGGAGAATGGCGGAAGAAATGGTAAAGGAAAGAAATTTGACTTTGGTAAAGAGGAAGAAGACCATGATGACTCTGAAAATTGCTACCAGAGCATAGACGATTTATTGAAAGAGCACATTTTAAAGGTATCCAAGTATATTCATATGTGATTGAAGATATTAGTATTACTATCATTAGTGCTAATTTGTTTTGTTTATATGTTTGACAGAGTGAAACAACGAATGGCAGCAAGGGTTCCTCTCCTAAGTACAAGAGACCTCGATATGAAAGTGACTCCTACACCACTCCACAGAAGGATCAATTTGTAAGAAAAGGATTATTTAGTGATGATAGCGATGAAGAAGAATCTAAGAGTCCTTTCGAAAAGCACGGGGTAAGTTTACGTTACATATTCATCTATAATGTGTGTTTGTGTTCATATGTTACTTTAATTTTAACTATGATTTGTAGGTCATGAAAGTGGAGGGTCTAGAAGGATTCACCAAAAATCTTCAAAATCCAGTTGAAGACTTGTGTTATGTTGTTACTAAAGAGAAGGCTGGGGACAAGAATTGGGACAAGTAAGACGTTTTTTAGTACGTGTGGTCGACCGGATCGGTTATGAGGTCGACCTCTTTTCCAATAAGGTCGACCGTGACTGTGAACAGGTCGACCTGTACGTTGCAAATCACAATTGACATTTCTGTTATTTTGATTTTTGCAGTTTGACCGTTGTGGACTTTTTTTCTGAAAACGTGCAACGACATTATTTGAGTTCGGTCATTAGCGAGAATAGCTGGGTTTGCCAACGAGGGGAAGAGAATCAATTCTTACGGTGCTTGGAATGAAACGCATTTCACGAGAGCCAAGCAAATCCAGACGGTATGTGGTCTTGATGAAGAGGAAGATGCTCAGGGGCGCAATAGGCCAACGAGTAACCACCTGACGGTTCAAGCCATAGTTCTTCACCACATGCTTTCCTACAACATTCTGCCAAAGGGTGGACATCGGGAGACAGTCACCTACTTCGACATGGAGCTCCTCACCAACCTACTGTTAAGCGAGAAGGTGAACTTGCCATACTTGATCTTTAACCACATGCTTACTACTGCAGAGAGTTCAAACAGGAATCTTCCCTATGGGATGATCCTCACTGTGCTATTTGAGCATTTTAATGTGAATTTAAGTGAATAGGTGGGGTTAAGAATCTCAAGGCAGGAGTTCTATATTGTTTCATCTCTGAAAAAGATGGGCTTTGAGCTGCGTAATGGTGAGTATGTCGGAGTAAACAATGCTCATGGTGGTGATGATGATGATGATGATGATGATGATGAGGGTGATGAAGGAGCTCGAGACGAGCCAATGGCGGAGGCACAGAGTTCAACTCCACCGATCACCTTACAGCGTGTGTGGGAGCGCATGGATGGCATGTACGAGTACATGGGCCAGATTTCCACCCAGATGACTGGCATGCACGACTACATGGGGCAAATGACCGCCTAGATGAGCACAATGCAGGTGACCGTGAATGAGATGCGAGATGAGTGGCGATCTTTCAGCGGAAGATACATGCATCCCACCACATCCGACCACCATCATGCTAGCACCACCAATGAAGAAAATGTGGATGAGAGAGAGGGGGGAGATGAGTAGGAGAAATGAGTTTTTATATTGTGTGTTTTAGTGGTCAAAACGATTGTTGAGTGTTATTCTGTTGTTTTTTTAGTTTTATTTTTATGTGTGAACAATTATGATTTCTGTTTTATTTTTAGTTGTTATGCTATGAATTGATGAGTCCTTATTATAATTATTTATGACTAATTATGATGGTTTGAAACATAATTTATACGATTAAAAGAACCACACAAATCGACATACATAAGCAAAAAAGACACGGGGCATAGGGTGACTTTCTTGTATTCGGTCGACCTCGTAACGGATTAGGTCGACCGCGAAACCAACACTTGATCTTGATTTTACGTCAAATAATTGGACACTTTGATAGAACACTTATCTTCTATCTGGTCGACCTCTTTCATCATCCGGTCGACCATTTTGTTAATGACTGCAATCAAGTGGTCGACCTATATACCTTAGGTGGTCGACCATGTTGTTTCTGACGCCAACGAAATGGCCGACCCAGGTTTTATTCTGGTTGACCAAAAATAACAACTTAAACTAAGTGCGGTCGACCAGGTGGTCGTTGAGGTCGACCGCAATGCTTTCTCGTGCTGCCCAAATTAGTCGATTCGGTCGACCGCCTTCAGCAATAGGTCGACCGAAAAGTGCATGTCACCGTGACATGCATGTCATAGTAGGCATACCCAAATGTTTAATCTGTTCTTTTTTTACCTCTTACTAGGAGAGCAGATTCGGTGAGTAATCTTGTGGTGAGTAACCCCATGCATAACCCAATAAGAATCTGCCACATCAGCGCTTTCATCTCTCTCCTGAAAAAATCATTAATTTTCTTTCCCTTAATCTTTAACGGACGATTCTCACTCGTTTTAACTCGGAATTTAATTTTCTTTGCACAGTTAGATCATATTAATTGTGCTCTTCAAAATGATATCCACTTTGACCATATGGTATAGTCAATACCATATGGTATGAAAAATACCACCTCATACCAGGGTGGTATAGTATGGTTTGGAGTTGGTAATGATTCAAAATGATATTCACTTTGATATTTTTTTGAACAAAAAAAATATTTGCCAGTTATTACCAGTCAATACCATATGATATTGACTGGTATTAAATAACAGCATACCATATGGTATGAAAAATACCACCTCGTACCAAGGTGGTATAGTATGGTATGGAGTTGGTAACGATGGGTATGAAATTTTTTCCCCCATAAAATTTTGAAATCCAATAGATCATGATTAAATCGTTCCTTTTGTGCAAAAATTTCCGAAAATAACTAAACAACAAAGGAGACACCATATGGTATGGAGTTGGTAACGAGAGGGATGAAAAAAAATTATAAAAAAATATTGAAAATGGATATCATTTTGTAGAGCACAACGAACTCGTTCCATCTGTGTAAAATTTTTTTTGAAATCCGAGTTAGAATGAAGAAGATATGATCCAATTAAGAAAACTAAGGAAAATAAATTCCTTTAATTCTCCACCCTTAGATCTGCAACCACTTAAAAGAATGGTCCAGATTTGGTTACTCATTGTTACTCACCCTAAGGTTACTCACCCTATCTTGAGCCCTTACTAGAGGTGGCAATTAGGATCCAAATCCATGAATCCAATCCAATCCATCCACAAAATTATCCACCTAATCCAATCCATTTAAATCTAATCCATTTGATCCAAATCCAATTGGATTGGTGGATTCATGGATCAATCCATGGATCCAAATGACAAATTACGATTCGGTACCTATATTTTTATATTTTACATTTTGGTACCTAAAATTTATATTTTTATACAAAAAATTACATTGGAAAATTACATTTTGGTACCTAAAACTTTTAATCGTGACATTTTAGTACCTAAACTTTTCAAAAATTACATTTTTGTCCAAGCCTTGGATTTGGATTCATGGATCAATCCACCAATCCATTTGATCCAATCCATGAATCCACCAATCCATTGGATCCAATCCATTTGATCCATTATCCACCAATCCAATCCACAATCCACGAATCCGATCCAATTGCCACCTCTACGTCTTACCATTGTTATAAGAACCGAACCGGATTAATAGTAGGGCCAGTAGAACGCCAAACCAGTTACGATAGCAGTCTGGTTCATTGTTTAGACGGTTACTGATTGGCCAAACGATTTTTCACGGATCAACATAAACTCTGACGAACCACCACGGTTTAACTGGTCCGTTGGTTCACTATTTTAACCAAAAAATATTGAAAAATACTTTAAACCATCAAACCATAATTATTAATTTTATATATGCTTCATCTTCTTATTCCAACCTTGTTGTCGACTCTATGTTATCCACTACAGACTGGCACCGTAAATTGAATTTGCATTAAAAAAATATAATTTTTTTTGTGAGATGGTTTGAATGATTTATTAGATATTTGGTGATGATATGAATTTGAATTTGTTTATAGTCAGTGATAACTTCATTCTTAAATTAATGTAATATACAAGTCTTATATGTTATATATCATGAACAGTTCTATCAACATTCTCCAACGATTTTGTAACATTTAATCAGTGAACTTTAAACCACTAACTTTTCCAAATCAACTTTTGGTCTGGTTCTTAAAACAGAGCGTTTTACCCAAACTATTAATATAAGAGAGCTGTCTCTTGGAACTTCAAGTGCCACAGCACCTAAGAGTTTAATAATATAAAATTCAAAAACTCATTTGTGAAATCCAATATCTCATGGGAGATAAAGAGATACGAGAAGTTTGAAAGAAAGGAGAAATAAAAGCAATTTTGTTTTATCAGATAAAGGAAAGGAGAAGATAAAAGCCTTCTCCTGACTCTTCACGCTTCCTTTCCCCTTCTTCCCCACGAAGATACCCACCATTGTTGCCTTTTTTTTTTCACAGAACATTGCCTTCTCATCATAATCCTGTGATTCTCCACCCAAACATATTCCGGTAAGCCTTAATTCCAGCCCCTTGTTCATGTAATCTTTTTCATCCCTTTTTTTCCTTGAGAGGAGCAAGTAGCCCCTTCACGAAAAGGGTCGGGCTCCATTGGCGGCTGCCGGATTTCGCCATTGACGGTGAAGAAATATCTTCATTCACACTACCTCTCTAATCTGTAAGTTTGTTTCTTCTTGTTGTTGTTGTATTTTTTCCACTATTGAAGGAACCCTAAAATCTAACCAGTAGCTTTTTTTGCAGTCCAATTGGTTAAAGAGTCAACTGAAGCGAAAGAAGCTGGAAGTATGGAACAAGACACTATCATGGTTGAAGATGATGAAATCAATGATCGAGGTAATACTATTCAATCACCCGAGCAAAATGGTTATAATAGAAGTGAATGGAAGTGGGTACCAGTGGTGGGTGTGTCCTATTCTTCAGCTGATGAAATCTTTGAGTTATATCAAGATTATGCTGAAGCAAAAGGATTTGCAGCAACATAGGCAACAACCCAAAAAAATAAGAAGGGAGAGACTGCAAATTGTAGATTTTGTTGTCATAGGGCTAGGAAACCATCTAACAAGTCAAAGAATCCTGTCAAACCAAAACCCAGCCATCGAATTGAATGGGGAGCTCGATTGAATCTTAGTTCAAATGGGTTGCAAGTATCTAGTCCAACTTTTGGGATGCAGGTACTTTGACTTGAATTTCCCTTGCTTTGATTGGTTTTGCCATTGCTGATTTGTTAGTATCAACATAAGTAAAGTTTGAAAGTTACATTTTTTCAGGTTAGATCGGTATTTGGTATTCCAAATTACCCTTGCTTTGCTAGAAATGAACAGGTTTGTGATCAACAAGTTTTCCTAGGTGGCGGAGGTTCACACACTGAACTTTTGACAAGCATGCATTTGGGTCATAATTTCGTAAATAAAAAAGTGTACATTTGTTGTTTGAAAATCTTATATGTTGAAGCCAATTAGTTTTAACTCGTTGTTTTGATATTGCAGAATGCATATTGACTACATAAGTGATTCTAGATGAAGTATATATTCACATATTAGCTACTAAACAATACAGGAGGATGCACATATTTTGACAACAGTGGATGGGTATATAATGAGTTTATTGTATACGGATGGTCTTTGGTTATTTTGTGGACCATACCAAACTTATCCATTGTGTAAATCTCATGGATGAGATATATTTTCATTGTAACCCCTGGATGTTATGAGTGCAATTAGTTCACTGTTAATTTATGACAATTTCTTATTCACGTAAACCTTTCAGGTGTCACGTAAAATCAAATTTATTCACGTAAGTCTTCAACTATTTACGCATATTTGATCTCAGTCACGCCAAAACAATCAACCCAGTATAAAAACAAAGTCGGTCGTGTTCTTATCAAACAAGCAGGGGGCACACTTAAAAAAACACCCTCTCCTTAACAAAACCCGGCTTCTTCCCAAAAACCCGGTCTCTCTTCCTAAAAGGCCGTATTTTCATGTGATTAACACAAATGCACGCCATGTCACGCTAAAACATTAAAACTCACGCATAAACAGACACTGTCACGCCAATATAACACTATTCACACATAAGCATACCCTACTCACGCATAAACAGACATTTATTCACGTTAGTCTTGTAACTATTTACGCATATTCAATCTCCTCCACTATATTCAAATAAGATCAAGGAAAAGTTCTTGTCTCTAGATGTGCCAAGAGACCAGACTCGAAGATCAATAAGGTATAACTATTCAACAACATGTTATAAGAACTCATAACATACCAAACTAATAGTCTAGTATGTTAGATAACATGCTCAACAACGCATTCACAAGTTTAAGTGCAATACTCAAGTCACATCGTCGAATATGAGTTACTCTATAGTTTTATATCAATTCAATAGTGTAATAACTTTTAAATATTAGTATATACATTTCAAAAAATTACACAGTCACGTCAACACTATCTATTTCACGCCAACATTATATGATTCACGCACATTCATCTCTGAAAACGCCAAAACCATATGATTCACGCCAATACCCATCTTATTCACGCCAACATTATGTGATTCACGCAAACACATTCTCATTCACGTCAACACTATGTGATTCACGCCAAAACAATCTGACTCACGCAAATGGATCGCCATTCATGCCAATATTAATCTGATTTCACGCATATTCATGTAGGGACATGCCAAAACTGTAAAGTCACGTCAATACACATCTAATTCACGCACATTCATCTCTGAAAACGCCAAAACCATATGATTTCGCCAACATTATGTGATTCACGCAATCACATTCTCATTCACATCAACACTATGTGATTCACGCCAAAACTATATGGTTCACGCAAATGGATCACCATTCACGCCAATATTAATCTGATTCGCGCATATTCATTTAGGGACATGCCAAAACTATAAGAGTCACGCCAATACACATCTAATTCACGCTCATTCATCTCTGAAAACGCCAAAACCATATGATTCACGCCAATACCCATCTGATTCACGCCAACATTATGTGATTCACGCAAACACATTCTCATTCACGTCAACACTATGTGATTCACGCCAAAACTATATGGTTTACGCAAATGGATTACCATTCACGCCAATATTAATCTGATTCACGCATATTCATTTAGGGACATGCCAAAACTATAAGAGTCACGCCAATACACATCTAATTCAAGCACATTCATCTCTGAAAACGCCAAAACCATATGATTCACGCCAATACCCATCTGATTCACGCCAACATTATGTGATTCACGCAAACACATTCTCATTCACGTCAACACTATGTGATTCACGCCAAAACTATATGGTTCACGCAAATGGATCACCATTCATGCCAATATTTATCTGATTCACGCATATTCATTTAGGGACATGCCAAAACTATAAGTCACGCCAATCCACATCTAATTCACGCACATTCATCTCTGAAAACGCCAAAACCATATGATTCACTCCAATATCCATTTGATTCACGCCAACATTATGTGATTCACGCAAACACATTCTCATTCACGTCAACACTATGTGATTCATGCCAAAACTATATGGTTCACGCAAATGGATCACCATTCACGCCAACAATATCTAATTCACACAAACACGTTCTCATTCACGTCAACACCATCTGATTCACGCCAAATATATATGATTCACATAAATTGATCACCATACAGGACAATATCCATCTGATTCACGCAGAACCATACCCCCACCAAAATGTACCATTTCAACAAAGTAGTTACCATGTCTGTCAACAAACATTTACATCCAATCACCAAAAAGTTATCTCGTGTCTCTCTTGTCTGGCAAACCATCTCCCACTTGCACATAATCTCTCTATTACTCAAAATATGCTTTCCTTCATTGATTCCCAACAGCTGTTTTCCTTGTGTTGTATCCACTCAAGGAATAAGTTCTCTCGCAGTCTCAAAGAAGATTTCTGAAAAAAGAAGAAAGATAACATAAGTAAAGATCAACACAACCATAAAAGTACATTGATATACAAGTTTTTGTCAAATCATACCTCATTCACGGCATCAGATAAATTTTTTCATCAACCATTCACATAATGTTTCCTCATCAACCATTCACATAATGTTTGATCATGCCTAAATTTCTTCATGTATAGCAACTCGCCGAAGCCCATTTCTCCAACCCATCCTCTCTTTTCCTCAGATAAACAACTTATAATTTCAATCACTTTCATTGAACTGCACCTCACATTTCCTCCTCCCTACATATAGATTAGAAACAATAATGCACAAGACAAATTACTTTCACTAAGACATGCAAGGAAATCATTTTGTTAATTACCTTTCTTTGCCTTTTTTTACGAGGTTCAGCACTATCCATATTGGCACTATTATAACCTTTGGAAGAAAAAAGACAGCCAATCAATGTAGTTGGAGAAGACATACAATTTCAGTACATAAAACATCAAAATGCTTCACAAGCTACTATGGCTCATTCCCAACCCACCCAAAATTACATTTCCACTTCCTAGCCGAAAACCCCACCTACAACAAATATGTGTTATTGTCTTGTTAAACACCTTATTCTGCCAAGAGACCAAATTTTATTGCATTATAAATAAATAAACAAAATCCAGTATGTTGTGGCTCATGTCACGTGTACTTCATTGTTATATATAATTGAGTAATTAATCTTTCCCCTACTCTTCAATTATTGCTTGCTTCTAATTGATTAACTAATCTCCCCCATGACTACAAAATCCCTAAACCAATAATTTAAAATCTTACCCTAAAACAATTTCAAAACAAATCCATAATGTTTCGCAAAACTTACCCACGAGCAGGGCTGGGTGGAACATGCAATACCAGGGGTTTCCGTTTACCGCGATTGGGGTTGAACGTTTGCTGCGATTGGGGCTGAAGATGTTGGCTCTGATTTGCCGGACCAAACTTGCGGACGGGTTCTCCCTACATTGTTTGTCCCTTTTCACCCCGATCTCTGGCGCCTTCGCCTCCGAACCCGACGCCTCCGACTCCGGCGCCTTCGCCTCCGAATCCGACGCCTCCGACTCCGGCGCCTTCGCCTCTGAATCCGACGCCTCCACCTTCGCCTCCGATCTCCGGCGCCTTCACCTCTGAATCAAACGAAAGGAAAGCTTGCCTCTCCCTGATCTTCGTTTGCTTGCCCTCGCTCTCTATTGTCGTCTCCAGTGACTATTTGGTGAGGAAGAAAAGCATTGGAAAGGGTAGTGGAAGAAGAGCAGAATGAGATTTCAAAAGATGGCTTTTTTTTTGGTAGAAAATAGACGCAACTGCGTCCTATATCATATCATTAATCAAACGATTCCTGGAAATTCCCATAGAATCGTGGTACAACCAATAACAGAAGTTCGGGTCGCTCACATCGAATAGATGTGTGCCAAAAGGAGAACAATGACCCTTAGTAGCTAAGAAGTCCGCTGCAAAATTACACTCACGATAAACATGATTGAATTCAACAGTCCACTCCCTCAAAAGTAAGCTACTAAACTGCTTCGCAAGCAGCCCGTGACAGTGATCAGTACGATCTCTGTTTTTGATGATATCCAACGCTGTTCTAGAGTCCACATTCAGCTCCACATTTCTGTAGCCAAGCTTCCAAGCAAGTTCCAGACCCTCTACTGCACCCTTCAGCTCCGCCCTGGTGATAGAACACTTCCCGAGATTGCAAGTAAACGCCCCCATACATCTTCCAAGGTGATCTCTCAGCAGCCCACCTGCAGCAGCACTTCCAGAAGGTTGAAGGACAGATCCATCTGATTGGACCTGAATCCATCCCTCTCTAGGAGGTTTCCAAGCAATCTCATGACTTGTCTTGGTGGCTTTCGGTGACATTAAGCTCTTCTGGGCATTCAAAGTGGCCCGACAATAAATATTGAGCCATGCCGTGATTCTATGAATAAGTCCTTCTTCACAGAACCTCTTCCCATCCAACACTTCCTCGTTCCTTTGCTTCCATAGACTCCAACAGATGATGCCGAAGTCCACACCTTTCTCAGGGTCCATCATATTCCTATGCAGCCATTCCTGGAAGTTCAGGTTCTTGTCTTCAACCGTAAGCTTGTTACCAAAGAATTTCCAAACCCCAGCTGTCTTGTTACAGGATCTAAGGATGTGCTCTGTGGTTTCATCAGCTATTCTACAGAAGTTGCAGCAGCCATCCACAGTCAGCTTCCTCTTCTCCCTCTCCTTGTTGGTAAGCAGTCTATTGTGGCTTGCTAGCCATAAGAAATACTTGATCCGACTAGGGCCTCTCCATTTCCAGAGATCCTTCCAAGTCTGCAGTGGTGGATCCTCGTTTTCCCCAGTCACAAGAAGGTAGGCAGACTTGAGTCTGAACCTTCCGTCCCTCTCAATTCCCCAGATTGTCTTGTCCTCTCCTAGCCCTGATTTTGGAGCTTCAGTGCCTGCAATAAGATCAATGACATCATTAGGGAGGTAAGATCTCATCCTGGTCCAGTCCCACTCACCTGAGCCATCCACCCAGCTAGCCACTGATGCTGCCAGCTCTTCCTCTGTCAGTGCTCTTAGTGCATGCTCTTTCAGAATCAGTTCACAGGAGATCCAAGGGTGAGTCCAGAACCCTGTTGTTTCCCCATCTCTTAAACTCCACAAGGTAGCCTTCTTCATAAAGGGCATAGCTCTCACTATTCCCTTCCACAAGCTTGAGTGATTGCTTTTTTTCATAGAGCAGATCCTTCCCTCCTTGTGGTGAAAGTACTTACCCTGCAAAACTTTAACCCACAACTCAGAATCATTGTTGAGAATTTGCCATGCCAGTTTAACCATATACACCATATTGAGGCTTCTAGCAGACCTAAGACCTAGTCCACCCTGATCCTTAGGTTTACAAACAGTGTCCCAGGCAATCAAGTGCACTTTTCTCTTCCCCTCACAAGACCCCCAGACAAAAGCTCTAATTTTTTGGTCAATTGCATCACAAACTGAGCAGGGAATAAGAGAGGTTTGCATAGCATAAGATGGTATTGCATTCAAGACAGTAGTAGCAAGGGTGACCCTTCCAGCCAGGGAGAGGGTTTTTGCTTTCCATGTTGAGAGCTTGCTATCCATTTTTTCAAGTATGTACTTGTAAGTTGATTTAGACATTCTACCATGGAGCACAAGCACCCCCAGATACCTACCCAGGTCCATAGTAGATTGAATACCCAACTTAGCACAAATACTTTGTCTAGTACTACCTCTAATGTTCTTAGAGAAGTAAACCCTGGATTTCTCTTTACTAATAAGTTCTCCTGAAGCCCGGCAAAAAGAGTCAACACACTCCATGATAATCTCAGCCTGCCTACAGTTTGCCTCAGCAAAAATGACTAGATCGTCTGCAAAAAATAAGTGGGAGAGGGCAGGACCACTAGCAGATAATTTAACAGGTTTCCAGTTCTTGTTACTAACTTCCTGAAGAATGCTATGACTAAGCCTTTCTACGCAAAGAGTGAAAAGATAAGGGGATAGAGGACATCCCTGACGTAGGCCTCTGCTTGGTTTGAAACTCTCTGACTCCCCCCCATTCCACAACACTTGCATTTCTGAGGTTGAGACACACTCCATGATCATCCTAATGAAGTTCTCTGGTAGACTAGCACATCTCAGGGTCTGCTCCAAGAATTGCCAGTCGATTCTGTCATACGCCTTAGCCAGGTCCACCTTCAACAACATGCTCCCTTTCTTTCCCGTTTTCCTTGCCATCGAATGCACAGTCTCCTGCAAAATGAGGATGTTGTCAGTAATGTGTCTAGCAGGGACAAAACTCGTTTGGTTTTGATGCACAAGGACTGGCATCAGAGCCTTGAGTTTGTTGGCTAAGCACTTAGCCACAACTTTGTAACCTACGTTACAGAGGCTAATTGGTCGAAACTGGTTCATAGAATCAGGGGAGTCAGTTTTAGGAATCAAAGCCAGGAGGGTTTGATTCAAAAGTTTAATATTAGAAGGGGCAGAGAAGCAAGACAGAATGAAAGATGTAAAATCACTCCCTATTTGCTTCCAGCATTTTTGGAAGAAGATAGCCTGGTAGCCATCTTTTCCTGGTGCCTTCAACCCATTCATCTCCATGACAGTAGCTCTGATTTCATCTGCACTGGGAGGACTGCTCAGCCTAGCTCTTTCTCTTTCTCCAATGCTAGGAAAGGCAGCAGGAACCAGAGAGGGGTCTGTTTGTCCATCCTTGGTATAGAGAGCCACAAAGAAGTCTCTAGCCATTTGTTGCAGGATGTTGGGATCAGTAACCAAGTTTCCCTCCCCATCTTGGAGTCCCAATATTTTATTCCTTCTTCTCCTGCTCATTGTGGAGTTGTGGAAGAATCTCGTGTTCTGGTCTCCAATGCTCTCCAGGATCTCTTCATCGAAATACGCCATTGGGAGGCGTGGGAGGCGAACCCACACCATGGTTTTGTTGATCACAACATAGTCTGGATCGAAATCCAGTCTCCACGGCTCAGAGGCAATATACTGATCGTCAACCGTCCATGGACCTCCATACAGGGCACGGTCGTAGTCCAGCTGCGATCTAAAGATGGCCTGATAATAGCCATTACCAATGTCTCCAATCTTCACAGTTCCAGTTTTTGCCCACATCGAATGGACCCTCCTGTGAATGAAAGCAAATGGGAGGCTCTTACCAAGTATTCTGAAGGTAATGGCTTTGCTCCAACGGTGTCGCACCCTAGCATCTGTACTCTTTTTAATGCGGATGGTTGGGCATAGCGGATCATCTTCTGCTTCCTCGCAATCGGATTCGTCCGACATGAGGTCGTCCCCATCTGGGATAATCGACATCGGCTCATTTCCGAGGACAGAGTCTTTATAGGATGCCCTTCCTGGTTGATTTCCTTCGGTTCCCTCGTTGGAGGATTCCCTGAGCTTTTGATTTTTCTCCGGCGTTTCCATTTCTGTATCAGTATCTTCCCTTCTCGCTGTAATCATCGCGACCTCCATGTCAGCCTGTCCTGGGAAATTGCTGATTGAGGTTGCCTTCGCCTTCTTACTTGGCTGCGTAGGCGTCGTCTCCGGAGATGCATCCGGTGGCTTTGGGTCCGGCAGCGGTGCCTCTGATGGAGGCTCCATGGTGGTAACGGGAAGAAAAACGGAAACTAGCGAGAAAAGTGGAAGAGAGAGGTCAGAGCAAATCTCTCTCTTACTTTCCCTTCTCTCTCTGCACTCAAAAGATGGCTTTTGTGGATGGAGGATACGAAGAGGTGGTTGGGGTAAAGAGAAAGTGCATTTTTTAATTCAATATATCTTTTATTTTCAATTTCTCTTCTCACCAACATTCAATTTCTCTTCTCACCAACGCATATCTCTCATACAATTATTTAATACATTTTTCATTAGGTGTCCCTCACACCTAACGTGCCAAGGAAAGTTTTCCTTCATATAAATCTATTCTTTCACCGTTTTTTTTTTTTTTTGGAATGAATAAACAATTATTGTTAACCTCATCGGTTGAATTCTGGAGATCACTTAATTAATTAATGTCAAATGCTTACTCATCAGTCTAGGGAGTCGAATCCAACTTAAAAACCATGAACCATCTATTAAATATTTTATTATTTGTTTTTGTCCACACTGGCCCACTACCACCCAAATCGGCCATTAAGGCTGCTATATTTTCAGCCCAAGGCCGGAACTATTAATCCGAAGGTGGGCCTGGTGCGCAGAGGTCGTTAAGCAAACAGATGGGCTGAAGAGCTACAGAGAGGGTGAAACTTAGCCTGTCGGCCCAAGGAAAATGCAATCTCACAGACGGCCGTTCAAGCAGGGAGAAATCGGCCCGAAACCAAGAGCGCAATCCGATTACAATTTACTTCTCCTTGGCGTTAGGAAATACACGAGGCTCCAATATTCTTAATGCGTACCCTAGTAATTAAGAAAACCGTCGTGGGACAACTATCACCCTTTTCGAAACCCATTTGATCAGACCGAGTTACATCATTCTCATCCTTATCTAACATGATTTGCACTTATCCAGTGGAGGATCCAGGGGGTGGCCACCCCGGGCCCCGGCCTAGCCCTCCTCTGGATCCATAGTTAGTATATGCCTTATGAATTTTTCGATTTTAGATATTCGGGTCGTTGTTATTTTAAAATAACATTGGGTATAATTAGAAAAATAATTCAGATGAACATATTCAAAATCACTACTCTAAATTTAGCTTATAAATTCTAACCCCAAAGGTTATTCGTCTAAAAAAACAATGAAACCTAAAAATTCAAAAAGTTTAAAACGTAAAAGACTAAACCATATATGAGGTTTGTTACCTTGGAAAAGTTACTAGAGCAGCTGGTGGATATAGGGATGGAAACACAATGCAAATTGATTAGTAGATTGATTTGTCTAGTGTTGATGCTGCTCGTTTCAACAGCTAATACGAATAGAACCTTTTCAACAACGAAACATGTGAAAATTGATTTGCGCAACAAAATGAGCGATGGATTTCTAGTCGATTGCTCAAGTATTTTATTTGAAACAGTGAATACTATTGGTATGGATGTGGACTCCATTATAATGTATTCGCTAAATTAAAATACCGTCGTGTACAATTTACATTGTAAAAAAATTATAATCATTATATTTTTTTACTATTCTAATTTTTTAATAAAATGCGGCCCAGTGCACTTCTGTGTTCTGGATCCGCCGCTGCACTTATCACGAAATGAGTCGAGATATCGAGATACCCGAACTATCTCATCCGATTACCACTCCTATACATATAAGTGTAACCGATTTTACTTCACTATTTGCTTCTGTCAATAGATTTGGATATTACTCTTTCCCATATCTCCAGGAAGGTTAATTTCTCTTGCAGATTATCTAGCTCATAGTGCGCATTCTATGTCCCTCAACCAAAAGGCATATACATTATCTAGATTGCCTACCATATGCCACACACATCGGGGTGAAACTTGCAAAGGATCATTTTCCCAGAAGATTCCATCTTCTGTCTCCTTCCTTATCTTTTTTTTTCCCCCGGCACCAACGACCAATCACTTTCACTATCTTACCCTATCCATTTCTATTTCTGCTTTCGACACAACTACTTTCCCTCTCCAATTCCATGGGACGAGAAAGACGACATCTATGTAGGGGGATCATATATCTGCCTTTCATTTGTTTCCATTTTCGTGACACCGAACATTGAACCGTGTTTTGGTCATTTGTTGGGGCTCCAACTTCGGATCCTTGCTTGGTTCGGTAGACATTAAGCGGATTTGTCCAATAAATCCAACACAACTCATCACACCAAAAAAAGGGTAAATTTCCTTTATGTCATCAGACGGATCTGGTCAGTGGTCATTGGAAGTTTGGCACACGCATATCCGCATCTCTCAATCTCATGCTGTCGTATATTGACCCGATGGTTGAATCAAGGTATAGCAACCCATACAGCCAACTCAGATCGACACGAATCGAGTTAACCCGAGACTTAAATCGCGGATTTAAGTGTCCGGTTCGTAATAATAGGAGAAATTCGATTTCGGGTTAGGTTTAATTAGGTGAAACCCGAAATTAAAGGATACTCCTTGTCGATGCGTGTTTGTGAAACCATATACCGTATTGGCTATTTAACCGTAAAAATACTTTGCCGCGCTAGGCAATTTTTAATTGTATGAAACTGTTGAACCATAATTTGAGTACAAAATACTCTATCGCTTCCTTACTCTTACTTCTAGCTAGTACAAGTTAATGACACCTCACCATACTTACCTCTCTCTCTCTCTTGTTTCATGTTAACATGTAGGCTCCCTTCTCTCTCTATTAATCCAGCAAACTCTTCCATTTTCGGTGGTTGTTGCTCCTTAGAAAACCCTCCCTCCACCATCCATAATCCTTATATGCTTTTTAAGTTTTAAGTGATCTTGAGGATAAGTCCAATCTTTATGCCGTTCCCAATATAGGTGCCACCCTATTCTTTGCTCTTCAGCACTTCTTTCGATCCTCCCATATATAATGTGTATGCACTAATATATTACTATTCATCAGACCTGTCATTAATTGAGGTCAACAATTTTGTTTTAAAAAGTTAAAAACACATTCATCTTCATATACAACAATATATACCAACATGTATTGTAATATTTTCGGTTCACATATACTCAAACGAATGGTTGAATCTTTTCGGTTTACAATAAGTTCAAAACATTATTCACTACTAAGTACTGATGTGACATGTATCATAATATTTTTCATGTAATCTAGTAATCACAAAACCAAACATGTGCTTACCAACTCACCTCTTATCTCTGACTTTTCAATATATTACATCTGAATAATTTATGTGTTCACTTGTGTCAATATGACATATGTATAGCATATTGGTAGGCACAAAATGCATGTGACATATCAATTTGTATATTCGCTTACTAGAGAAAAAGGTAGGGTTAAGTAGCTAGGCAAGATATTGATGAATAGAAGGAAAAGACGTCCACAAGCTTCCTACCTCATCTAGACACAGAAGCAGGCCAAAGTCATCTGATTGATTGGCTACTTACATTATTAACATTTAATTAGTCCTTAACATATAAACTAATTAACAATTAGTTATTAGTTCCCCCTCCCCACACAATCACATGCACGAAACCCGATCAAAAGGAGGAAAAGGACAACTAAGATGAGAGGAAACTAATTACTTTCGTTAATTACTACAAGAGTACGATCGAAGAGAGAGAGAGAGAGAAAGAATATTTACATGAGAGAGAGAGAGAGAGAGAGAAAGAATATTTACATGAGAGAGAGAGAGAGAGAGAGAGAGAGAGGGAGAGATCATCAACATCATGATCAGTACTTGGTTGGTAGCTAGCTTAGCTATATCTACAATGATACATATAGATCCTAGAAACATTTAATTAAAACTAATTACTCACTAATGATAGTTAATTACGTACGTTAATAATGAATCTCGTTAATATTTTTTGAGATCACAAGCAGTAGTATTTGCTAATTCACATGTACATCCATTCCATCCCGTTGACAACGTAAGTCGCCTCCGGCGCCAAGTCGTAGAACACATCTTCATAGCTTTCAACGACTCCAAACATTGCTCCCCCTCCTCCTCCTCCTCCTCCTCCGAGAAACGCCGGCGCCGGTGGCGGATATTCCATGGCTTCCATCGTCATCGACGAGCTCGGGCTGTTGCTGCCGGCCGCCACGTCAGTTGACGACGACAGCTGCTGAATCTCCTTCTCGGCCTCCGATAGTTGCTCTTTCAGCTTCAAAACCTGAGAAGTTAATTACGATGAAGATAAACACAGCTTTAGATGAACCGTCCATTTTGGTTGGTAAAACTGTAACAAACAAACTAACTAAACACACGTGACTGTGAAAAGGGCACAGTAAAAATCTGACGAGGTCGTGTACTGTAGCATATGGCTGTAACCTTGAAAACAAAATATAGAAAAAGAAAAATGGAAGAGACTCAGCTAGCTAGGCCACAGACATGAATTGTACGGACGTGACATAACTCCATGTTCTGTACCCAGATGGCAGAAAAGGTTTGTTAATCTGAACCACATGTCCTCCTTGATATTTTTGTCTTTCTGACTCCACTGCTTCTGAGTGCTACTCGTTTGTGTGTAAGAGATTTTCAAAAATTAGAAAAAAGCCCACAATTTTCCGAAAAGGAAAGAAAGGGAAAAGGGTTTGAGTTGAACTACTCTTTTCTTTTTAGATGCCAAGGTCGATAATTTTATTTTGTTCCCATATTGTTGGGATAATCAGTATAGTTTTCACTCACTTTATAATTCTTCGGAATATTGAATATATTTTTGATTAAATTAGAACTAAAACCTCAATATGATTGAGAGAATAAAGATAGTAGCTAGCACCATTTTGACGTGTTTTGTTTTCACATTTCGAGCCTATTGCTCATGCACGCTCGAGAATGATGGACCGTAACAAAATCACCACAAAATATCGGTTTTATTATTATTATCATCGTTATAGAGACGGTTTGGGTAATTTTTAAAAATATAAGGAAGTGGGCAGAAGAAGAAGAGTGCCTAGCTAGCTAGTCTTTGTTTTCTCTTATTAAAAATTTATCCTTTTTCTACTCACCTAATAACATTAACTTCATTCAACTGGATAAGATCAAACCGAAAAAACAAACGAAAGAAAGGAAAATGGAAGACAGAATTGTTACCTCGGACTCAAGGCGGCATTTATCAAGAACGTTACGGTCGTGAGCGGCTTTGAGCTTGGAGTATTCCTCCTCCAGCTTCTTGTTCTTCCATCGGGCCCGCCGGTTCTGGAACCAGACCGCCACCTGGCGCGGGTCCAGCCCCAGCTCCGCCGCCAGCCTGTCCTTGCGGTCCGACTCCAGCTTGTGCTCGTTGCCGAAGCTCAGCTCCAGCATCGTCACCTGCTCGTCACTCAGCTTCCTCTTCTTCGGCCACCCGCTGGACGACGAACCCGACGACCCGTCTTTGTTCTTCTTTCTCCTTCGCCGCGCTGCAGGTTTCACTTTCTCCTGCTGTTGATCATCACCTGGACATCCAACTCCAATCATTAGAAATTAAAAAAAAAAGTATAAATACTTTCTTCATCGTAAACCATACTAAGTGGTACTGCCGAGTTTTGGGGGGAACGAGTGAGGAACCTGGTTGGGGGACGAGTTGTGAGTAGACGGCGGCGGCCGAGTCGGCGGTGGTGGTGGGGTAGAGTTGTGAGATGAGAGACATCTGATCTGATGATAGTGTAGTTGTTGGTTGAAATCCGATAATTAAGGAGTTAAGAGAGAGAGTGTTTGGTTTCTGGGAAACTGATTTGTGGAAGGAAACATGAGGGAGATGGAGGGCTGGGGTTTATTTATATAGTGAGAGCGAAGACTTTGAAGGAGACTAACTGCTTTGATGATGATGAATGAAACAGGTTGCTTGCTGAGTTGTTATTCCTTTTTTTCTACCTCTTTTGAGGTCAGGAAGGAAAACATATATAGATTGACAGATTAATTAACTAATTATATATAGGAGGCATAAAGTGAGGTCTTTGTTTTGTTTTTCTTAATGGACGATTGATTACACAAGATTTTACTGTGTTTTTCTAACTCATGATAACTAACCACAAAACAAATATATGTATATTTTTAACTAGGGAACTCATCGGGATTACTGTTTACACTCTCATCCGATCCATCCATTTACTCAAATTGGGTTGGATTGGATGAATGTATATTTATTTTATACACTACTCTACTCATAGTCTAAAAACCTATTCTACAATGGCCAATATCAATATGTACCCATTAAAATAAGCCTTATTATATATGACTCTATATTGCACTTTGGCTAACATTACATTTAGGATTTCGAAATTTATGACAAATTAAAATGGCAAGGTTATTACAAACGTTTTTTCTCCTTAAAATAGGTGCTTATATCAATCCATGACTATAGCAAAACAACAATGAACAAATTCTGAACGAAAGCAACACGTACAATTGGTCACTAGAGATCAACATGAGCGTTTTTGCCTAAATCTAAGGCTCGCAAGTACTACAACGAATAAGAAATAAGCAAAATCATAGCTTTTTTTTATAACGATGAAATATTATTATTGATTTGGCAGAGATATTTAGGAGATGACTACCTTGGAAACCTAAGAGTGAACTGTATCGAAGATGGTTATAAATATTGTTCGTATTCTTTTTTCATGACGAGATGACATTTCTTAATGGCTTTTGTGTTAATGTGACATCAAAATTGTGAACCGTATGAATAAATTCAAACATTATATTGCAAGACGGGGGGAGAGGGGTACCGTTTATATCAAGCTATCGGATAAAACCAAAATTAATTAATATAATAAAAAGTGAGGCTAATTGATAGATTAATTAAAGTATATTGGTGTAGGCATATAGGGGGACGAAAATGGGTAGTGGATTGTAGGGTTTCTTTTTCAAGTAATTAGTTAGCTAGTGATCAATGAAAGCAACGTCAGTAGCTAGTTAATTAGTTATTAATCCCAATTAATAAGACGAGAGATGAGTGGTTCAAAAGAGAACACATCACACCACTAATCCTATCCCCTAATTACTACACTGCAGATTAGTGTTGTAATTAATTTCCAAGTAGCTATAGGATTGGGGGATCCCACGTCGCGTTGATGTATGTAAACAAATTAAAGGGCATATAATCTCAATGGTTGCCTCTAGATTTGGACACGCACCTCTTTCTTTTGCAAAAATCGCCCTCTAAAGTAGAGGGTATGTTGTAAATTATTAATTAACATTATTTAATCACAATTAACCCCGTACGTCAGTTTATTAAATTAAGAATGACCCACGAGGCAAAGCAAGCGGAAGCCCACCATAGGCCGCCAACTCATCACCTTCTTTCCCACAATTTAATTACTAAGTACAATTAATTGAGACTTCCTTTATTTTATGCGTGGCTCGAGATGGGTTTACATTGTAAAAGATTAACTACCCACTTTATTATTTAGCTAGCAACTGCGAGGAAGGACACCCGACCCTAAGTAATTAGGAGGTTTTTTTTTCTTCTTATAAGTTTACGGCAATTAAAAATAACTATAAATAAGTAAGGTAATTTGGGGGGTAGTAAGTTGCCGTCATTGTTGACGTCTGGTAATTAAGGCAAGCCCATTATAAAAGAAATAGTGGATTAGCAACTATGATTTGAGGGTAATTAGTTGCAGGCCTATCCAATTTGGCTTAATTGCTATTAATACTTTGGATTAAGTGGATTGGGTTGTTGTAGATCAGATTTTTCTTTCTTTGGTCACGATCCGCCATTTACTTCCTTCACTTTTAACTTCCCCCACCTCACTGGACTGTAGTCATTCCATCTTCTCAAATTCTATCATTAGCTTAGTAATTAACTTAGTGCCGTCTTTTTTTTTAGATAATGACCACTTAGCTTAATTATACCTAGACGTACCCAGAGAAATTTGCATGGCGATGGTCATTATAATTAGAAATTACGTGTAATTAACAATCAGTAATTATGTTTAGATAATTGATCCCAGGGGTAGGTACGTAGGATAAAAAGAGAGGAGAAAGTATTGAAAAAGACATATCAAATGGATATCTAGACAGAGAGTAGAAAACAACAAAATTTCCCTTGATTTCAGACATTTGATCATAAGAGTCCAATCCAAACAAACAACTCACGAAGTTGCTTTCACATTCTTACTTGCACTCTCTCCTTGATTCTTTATTTTCTTTTCCATCTCGTAGAGCTTCATAATTAAAACAAAACATGAAACACAATAAGCGACTAATGGATATCGTTTGGATAAGACAATTTGGTACAATCCTTTCGAAATGAAAGGATTAGGTTGAATAGTCTCGTTTGGCAGCACAAAATTGAGTTGATGCAATTTGAAATTATGTTTTTTTTTGTGAGAAAAAATTGTGAGAGAATTTGGTCAAGTTATTTCATTTCAGAAATACAACATCCAAATGAGTCCTAAGTGTTGTTTTAATTCTAGGATTGTACAATGTTTGCATTCTTTTGAATATATATCTTTTTAATTTTTACGCAGACATAATAGATGCATTGTTTGGTTGATACGATAGAAATAATCAACGAAAAATGAATGATTGTACAATCTCAACTTTTAGTTGAGGCCGTTAGGATTTTCAGTTGAGATTGATTTTATTTTTCTTGGTTCTGTCTTTATATATTAAAAAGTTGTTTTTAAATGACATTTTCGTTAAAAAAATTCTTTTTTTAATTATAAAAAATTATAATCGCATATACCAAACACAGTAATCTATGATACACCAAATGCATAAAATACATGTCTAGTGTAATACATGTATTGATCACAATATGCATAAGTTTAATAATAGGAGAAATCAACCATTGTACAGTTGTTAGACATAAAATTGATACGATTATGGTATATGCTTGCAGGTTTAAATTTTGTACTCCATTAATTTAAGAAGAAAAATCTATTTATATAAATTTGCGGATCTTTATTCATGTGACCAAAATAATCTATAAAAACATAAGTGTTCAAGTCCCATCATAAAAGGAGGAACTAAAAGTCATAAAAAAACAGAGCTTGTGAGTGAGGCGATGGAGTGGAGTCGTCGAAGTAGTAAGCAAGTACGTGGCATTCACTTGGCCAAACTCTGAGATTTCAAACAAACAAATATTGTTGAGAAGAATAAAAACAAAGTAACAGAAAAGGAAGAAAAGAGAGAAAGAAAGACCACTTTGGCTTTGGGTTGGGGATCATCTGTATCTGAAGCATAAATCCGGATGACTTAAATGAAAGGAGTGAGGCTTTAAAGTTTAAATTAAACGACAGAAAGGAACCCTTCGAAAGCCCTGAAATGAAGTCGTATATGTTCACTTTGGGCAAAATGTTATCGGGAACCAATCACCGGCCTAGTTTTTCTTTGGGGATATAGTTTCAGAATTTTTTTCAGGAGTAAGCCAAATTGTTTTTTTTTTTAATTCCAACATAACGATACCCTGCAATTTATTCTCAACCTAACAGACAAAGAAAAATCCAATGTAGTTGGGTTTTTGCTGACTTGGCGGTGGGGGCGCGGAGGAATGTCGTCAGCCTAACAAGCGACAACTTGTGTCGTTATTTCAAAAAGCTATATGTTACAGAACGACTGTTAACAATATTCACAAAACTTGTTAAAATGATTCAACGCCCGTGGTCCAAAATAATTAGTATGAATACGTAAAATGTGTTGTGAAAATATATCACGTATTGTGTGTGAATATTTGAACCCACATATATAAACACCTTAAAAAATGTGTAATAAATATATGAATTGACATAATTAGATGCAATTTTTTTTAGGGTATGTTCTTCACAAGTTTTCTTGTAAAAACTATGATTTGAACCAAACAAAAGGGAGAAAAGTGCTCTTAGCCCTTCCCACAAGTCCAAGGAAGCAAAATGTCGCTTTGTAGAAAAACCGATATACTCGTATGTTGCCAATTTGTCAAGCGACATACCCTTTTATCGCTTTCCCAAGTTACTAAATTTACCTTCCCGCAAGTTCAGAAATACATCGCTATATTGAAAAATAACTGTAATATATCGCTATTAAGAGAATCAAAACAATACTTACTTTTAGAAGAAGAAAAATCCTATAATTCCCCACATTCTAGAATCCATCCCCACCAGCAGATAATAAACGGATGGACGGGGTTGAGCTAGGGCAAAACGTGACATATTTACGAGCTCTATAGATACCAAATAGTCAAGGGGAGCGGGATGATGAAGGGACCCATGAAATTGAGGCAGTAGTCGAATGGAACAAATTCATTCATTTCATTTTCACGACCAACAACAGTTGTTTGATGTGTTGTCTACTATCTGTCACACCACTTCACGAGCTCTCTAGCTACTCTAAGCAGCAACATAGCAACACATGGGGCCAGCAAAAAGTTGGATAGAAAGTAAAGGTGGAGAGACCATCCAATCCATCAAACTGTGTGCATGCGAGTTACCCACTTACTACCCTATCCTTTTTGTCCAATGTTGCAAAACCCTAGCCCCTAATGAAGATGTGTTAAGAGTTAAAAGTCAATTGATCGAACCTAATTTATCAGCAAATGTAGGTATATTCGTAAGAGCTTTCGTAAACCCACAAATACATTTACGTGCGTGTGGTTTCATACTGTCATAAATCAACCGGTCCCAATAATTCGAGTTGTTGGAAGATACCCGTGCATGTATATGGTATTTAACCACTTCTTTACACGCTCCCTTAAACGAAAGCCGACTCATGGGCTTGGAGTTTGCACAGGCCCTCCATACCATGTGCTTGAAGACAAGCAGTTAATATTGAGGGTCGTGAGGACTTGAACACGTGACCTCAATGACAAACCAGCTCTGATACCATGTCATAAACCAACTGGTCCCAATAACCCGAGTTGTTGGGAGAGAGCCATGTATGATACTTAGCCACTTCCTTACACAGACTAGCTAGTGATAGAACCCGAAAAATCGAGTTTTATCTAGGGATTGGGATTGAAGGGGATCAACTAGGGATTGATCCTTTAGTTGCAGGATATGGGAAAGAGGTGGGAATTTGGGTTGAACGAGGAAGAAGAAGAAGGAAGGGGAGGTGGCCGCGTAGCAGCCAAGAGGGAAAGGAGGGGGAAATCGGCAGAGGGGAAGAGAAAGAGGAAGAGTAGGTGATTCGGTTTTAGGTTTAATCTTGCTTCCCCATTTCTACGTAGCACAATAGTTTAAATACTAAAACACGATTATCTATAACTACCCCAGCTATTTAATCCCAAAATTATCTCATGCTAACTAATCAAGCCCACATAAATAAAGCTAACAATCCAATCCGAAACACAAAACCGAATAACTAGAGTGTCTATCAGCTAGCTTCTTAATTAATTCATCACCACGCAAAGTATATAAACAAATGCACGTAAGGATGATCATGCTTACTTCAGTTCTACTAATACCCATTACTCTTCTTGTTGTGGGGTTCAATTGGTTCTTAATTAATTTTTGTCATTCTCTAGGTTCTAACTTGTAAGATTACATCAAACCTGTTACAGAGTTGGGGGGAATTTGTGCGGGCGGGGAGAGTAATATTGATTGGTTGTAAGTGGGCAACATAAGTGTTACAAGTTATGGGTTTGGATAACAAGTTGATGCCATGATGTGGAGGAAGAAGTGTTTGGAGAAAAAAAAAAAGTTGATGGGATGAGTTGAGTAGTGGTTATAATGGATCATGGAGGAGTTAATGTGGTGGGAGCTGATGAGTTGGTCAGAAAAGCTAGTAGCTAAGCTAGACAAAGTCATACTTGTTGTTGATGTAGGGGCCGGCCTGCACCAAGAGAGGAACTGGAGATAGAGATGCCAAGCCAACAGATTAAAGTACAAATTGGTGAGAGCGACACAATTGCATTCATCAGCGCGGCGGATTCACAACACAGTAGAGTATCAGGTATTCATTAAAAAATTAGATACAATAAAAGAAATATAATGATCATAGTTTTTTCTAACAATGTCAATTGTACACGATAGTATTTTAATTTAGCGAATGCATCAATAGTGAAGTCTACATCTATACCATTGACATACTCTGTTTCAAGTAAAATAGCTAAGCAATAGGTGAGAAATTCATCACTCATTTTATTGCGCAAGTCAGTTTTCACATATTTCATTGTTGAAAAACTTCTCTCCGTAGTAGCAGTTGAAATGGGCAGCGTCGACACTAGACAAATCAATCGGCTAATCAATTTGCATTTTGTGTTCATCCCTATATCCACCGGCCGCTCTAGTAAATTTTCAAGGGAACTAACCTTATATTTCTTTTAGTCCCTTACGCTTTAGACTTTTAGAATTTCATTGTTTTTTTAGATGAAATCCTTTGATGCCAGAATTTCTAGGCTACATCTAGAGTAGCGATTTGAATATGTTCATCTGAACCATTTTTCTAATTACACACAATCTTATTGCAAAATAACACTGTGCCAAATACCTAAATAAAAAAAAATTCATAAATGCTATACTAGCTCCAGATCCAGAGGAGTCCGGGCTGGGCCGTGGCTCGGGGTGGCCACCCCCTACATCCGCCACTGGCATCGACAGGATGATGAGTGGGTGTCCGGGTGGTTGGTGGTCGTTTGGATGGTGTATTTATGAAAATGGCTGCAGCCGGTCCAATTCTTTTTTATGGTTGGTTCATCTCATAACCGTCACATAAAATCGCATCAATTAACAATACTTTTATCCATTACGTATCAATTTAAAACGATGTAAAAAAAAACGATACAATTCGAATCGTCTGGATTCAATTGCGGCATATCTCCATTTTGTGTTGTTGTAATCAATTTGATTATACGGTATGTATCTACAAACCTCAGAGACCACATTAGACATGCCTGAACACCAAATTTGATAGGAACATGTAAAGAAAAGGTGGGGAGGGGACAGAACTCTGAACGTACACTGAGAGAGTGTGAAGAGATGAGGGGTGAAAGTTGGGGAGTTCTTTTTTTAAGGAAGGAAAGAAACCAACCAATGAGCCATTTTTGCCTTCCCATAAGGAGGACTCGTGTCACTACCCCCGCAGCTCCAGCCGAGGGAAGCGGAAGAGAGTAGGGGACCACTTTTTGCTTTTGATCTGGCCACGTGTGCTCCTTCTATTAGATCGATGTTATTGACTGACTTTCAACGCCAACATCCATCACCCTCACCTTTGCATATGCATCCGCATCTCGGATGCCACCACCCGCCACAACAAGTAGGGGTGGAAATCGGTACGATATTGATATCTCAATAGTCAATATTAAATATCGAAATTTTGAATATCGAATTACTATCTAAAGTCTATTCCAATCTCAATCTCTAAATAATTTCGGTATCCCAATCCCAATCCCTAAATATTCCGGTATCCCAATCGGTGTTATCGAATACAAAATTATTTACCTTTGTAATTAATAATTAAGTATATAAATGAGATTTTATATTTTAATTTAGAGGGAAAAGACTAAGCAAAGAGTCTTGAATTATGATATTATTAAGGAGAATGGAGGAGAGGAGACATCTCAAGTTCTTGTCATTAGTAATCATTAGAGAGACGACTATTAATAGTGTTGAAATGATCAATGTATAATTTAATGACACTCTTGGTGGTTGAGAGTCGTGTAGTAGTAAATGAGAGAGTCTAATTAAGAGGATAAAATACACACTAGCTTATATTTCGACATTGATCGATATTTCGGTATTTATACCGATCACCATCCTACTTGTAGCGTCCATTGGCACTGCTTTATGTGGAGGTGGAGCGCCTCTATCGTGAAACCCATGATTCCTAAAACACCCCCATAACAAATTAATAAAAAAAACTGTTTAGGTATCTTTTGATTACATTCAATTGATTTTTGACAAAGTGCTATTCCATCTTATTGGATCATATAATAAAAGTAGTGTTTTCAAGGATAGTCATTTTGCGTGCGTGACGAAATTAAAGCACTATAGTCCATGATTCATGTTGATTTGAGCTACAAGGCAAATCCTATAGGACCCAATGATGCTATGACATTGTTATGCTAAATATTGATAACTAATAGTTTTCATAGAAGAGGGGGTTACTTCCAAATCAAGGCTCATAAAGATAAGGCTACCCACTTCTTCTAATTTGTTTAAGTTTACTAGGGTTAACCCATGATCAAAGTTAATGATCATCAAAGATGGTAAGTAAAGGGGATAAGGATGAGAACAACTTTGGAGAGATGGAAATGTATAGAAAGAGAGAAAGGAAATGCATGCGTTGAGAAGAGATTCGCGGCTAAGCTGGCAGGTTAGTTAATTAGGGTAATCAATTCTGTACTAACCCCTTCTTTCCCATTGATTAATTATCAATCAACAAATTCGAGGGGAAAAAGTCATTGGAAAAGAGGCAGAGCGCATGGCTTTGGAGGAGATTCCTTTTCACTTTTGCGTCAAAAAGCAACCAACTAATTAAAAATTAATTAATGGGTTTTGAATAGATTAAAGATTAAGTACTAACCCCAGCTCTTAATTATCCAACTAATGATGGAAAAAAATGTAAACTAATGGGCTGCCATGTTTATCCCGACACCTGCAACTCTTGTTTCCCATCTTCCAACTTACTTCCTTCTTCCACAACCATCCATCCTCATTATGTGTTAACGCATAATCATCATTTTAATTAGATGCTAATCAACAACGATTGGCGGGAGGGATTAGGGGGTAATCAAATCAGAAAAGTGCGATCGAAAGCTGTGATGTTATTGGAAGCCACCCCGGTTTCATGTGCGCAGCGACACAAAGCTTAATGATATAATTAAGAGTACGGATTAACATTAATGCAAAACACATACACATACGTATCGGGCTTTCATTATCACCATGAACTTTTGCTAAGGGAGATATATGATTCTATTTGGTGGTCCTCGAGGATTATAGGCCGAGCCAGCTAGGTTTGGCTGTGTCAAATCCTGCCATGTTTTCTTGGCAAAAAAAAAAAGTAACAACCCAACACCTAACCCAATCTCTTATTACTTATTAGAGATGTCAATTTTGCTCATACCCACGGGTTTTTAACTATCCAACCCAATTGGGTTGGGTATGAAATCCAAATAGATGAATATGGGTAGAGTTTGACCATTTACTTGGGTTGGGTTGGGTTGGGTTTACAACAAATGGATTTGTACCCATGCCCAAATGCAAATTACAGTTTGGTACCTCAACTTAATAGATATGCATATTTAGTACCTAAATTTAATTTTTTTTTTGCATTTAAGTCCTCAAAATATCGATGGAAAATTACGTTTTGGCACCTAAATTTTTTTGGTCTTACATTTTGGTACCTGAACTTTTCAAATTTTACAAATAGGTCCAATTTTACATGTGTAGTTAAAACACCTTCAAGTAAATGGATATCCATATCCAACCCATACCCATTTAGATAATGGAAGCAATATTTGAAATCGAAACAGGGAAGGAGAAGTTTTAGGGTTCAGGGAAATCAAGAATGGGAACAGACAGAGATGAGAACGATAAACACGAAGTGTCTTCAGACACTTCTCGTTTCCTCTATTTATATCTGGGCCAAAGTATTCTAAGCCCACAGTCTAACCTCAGTTTTACACCACCACTAGGAAAACTTAATAGACAGGCCGAAGCCCAGTCTCGGTTAGACTTGAAAACCAGAGACAACTTCTTCTTTGTAACAGAACAGGGCACAAATGCTCAGCAGTGTAAAACAGGGGAAGAACAGAAGATCGGAAGAAGAAATCTGAATCGCAAGTGAAAGACTGAGAAAAGAATGACACACGATCTTTTTAACGTGGTTCGCCCAAGTGCAATGGTCTACTTCCACGTCCCAGAATATGGTCTGGGAGGCCTTTATTATAATTCAGTTTTTGCAAAAAGAAAGAATAAGAACACACAAATAAATTGCAGAATAGCTAATCCAGATCAAGCTTGATCTGACCAGCCTTGACACACCCAGATCCTCTACCCCTGTGTGTGTCAAAGACTCCCTTTTGTAATTGCCAAGCTCAAGCCCTCTACCGCTAACAAGCTTCTACAAAAGTGTCTTGAGAAATCAGCACCGAGAGGTATAAATACCAGAACCAGCTAGCCGTTAATGTACTAAAAAGGAAACTCTTCAAATTTGCTAGCTGTTTCCTTTGATACAGCTGAAAGGGCAACGGACATAATAGGTAATCTTCAACTTGATTTACTTGCCTGAATCAACAATCTCCCCCTAAGTTGGAGATTGCCGATTGACTTTTCCCTGCATAAAACCTTTCGACACAAGATGCAGTAATGAAGGAAATAATCATATCAGAGAATGAAGAAAACCAGAATCCTCATTGATTAAAGAAACTTAGACTCACAGAACAGATAACGTGAACCAGAGAATAAAGCATTCATCAAACAAAAACAAACTCCCCCTGAGTTTAGATCAACTCTAGAAACTACAACTCACAAATCACGACTAAAAAAAAAATCAAGGATCAGAGCTGTCACTGGATGACATAGCATCTGACGAACGAGCAACAGGTGAGTCTGATTCAGAATCAGAACCATACAATTCCTGAAGAGCAGCAGCAAAAGATGGTAAGAAAATAGGAGCCATGATTCCTTCTCCTTCAGGAGCTTCCCTGGCTTCATCCTCTCCTCCATCTTCTTCTGAATCACTGCTGAGCCAATGTAGTAAGGGACTCTCCCCCTCAATCGCAATCCCAATCTCCTCCAGAACATCATTTGCAGCGAGCCAAAGGGAGGGAGATTCAGTACGATAAGCTGAGAGATCTAGAGGCAGAGCAAGCAATAGCCGAGTAATTATAGGCCCAAAAGGAAGTGGGGCATGGAAGTTGTGATCAATGAAGGGGAGAAGAGCTCCAAATAGCATATGAGTGAAGTCCAAGGGGACAGCAGCAACAGCATGTGCCAAGATCCACAAATCCAAGGGAAGAACACGATCAAGGAGGATTGGACGAGGTAAAAATACTCTGGTGAGAATGTAATGAAAGGCTTGTAGAGAGGGAGGTAAAAGACCAGTGGAGAAAGTACCGTCTTGATCAGGTTCATGGCCAGTGAGATGAACAACCTCAGTAGTGATATTGAAATTAAACAGAGGAAGTTCATCAGGATGGGCCAGTGCCTCCCCAAAAGCAGGAATGTTGAGAAGACGACTAATGGTCGAAAGAGGAAGGGTCATCATGTGACCATGAACAAGAGAACTAATAGTTCGAGTTTGGAGACCAAAATACCTCAGATTTGAGTAGAAAACCCTAACAGCCTCAGGACAGATGAGAGAAGTGGTAAAATCAGGCATCAGGAGAAATTCCCAGCCTAGATTATAAACAAAGGGCATCACATCGAGTCCTAAGGGCACGAAATCAGGGAGATGAACTATTGTAGAGGGGTTGATAGGGCGATTTGCAAAGGATTGGGTGTGACGATGATAGTTCGCAACAACAGGCTCATGGAAATGTGCCCCAGAATAAGTCAGAGCAAAAGCATAAACCATGGCTGACACAGAAGAGAAATTTAGACACGGACTAAACACGACTGACCAACCAGACCCAGCAATATAAAGACCAAAAACCTAACAATAAAAGGAAAGCACTCAATCAATCAAAACTAAGGAAGAAAGGAAATAAACTGAGATTCAATTAAAAGGAGTAAGAATACAACATACAAGGTAACTAGCTTGAAGCTAGTTTCTATCAGCAGCAGTAATGGAGGAAAGTGATCGCAGACCAATTTCACAGCAGAGAAAAGTAAAGCGATCAGTTGATAATGGTTTAGTAAAAAGATCTGCCAGTTGGAATTCTGTATTAATGTACTGGAGATTGACAATTCCAGCACTGACAAGATCACGGATAAAATGGTACTTGATTTCAATATGTTTAGTTCTTGAATGTTGCACAGGATTTTTGGACATACAAATGGCACTTGTATTGTCACAAAGTAAAGGTATGCTGGTCATAGTAATTCCATAGTCTTGAAGTTGGCTTTTTAACCACAAGAGCTGAGTACAAGTGCTTCCTGCAGCTATGTACTCTGCCTCAGCTGTGGAGAGGGCAACTGCCCCTTGTTTTTTGCAAGACCAGGAGACTAAAGAAGTTCCTACAAACTGACAACTACCTGAGGTGCTTCTCCTATCAGTTAAACTTCCATCAAAATCTGAGTCACTGTACCCAACAAGATCAAATCGATCATGTTTAGGATACCACAGACCAATGTCCATGGTTCCTTTAAGGTATCTAAAGATGCGTTTGACCGCAGACATGTGACTTTCTTTAGGAGCTGATTGGAAACGAGCACACAAACAGACACTATGTTGAATATCAGGACGACTTGCAGTTAAATATAGCAAAGAGCCAATCATTCCTCTAAACTTTGATTCATCAACTGGTACTCCAGTCTCATCTTTATCAAGTTTTAGATTCACTGCCATAGGCGTGGGACTGGTATTAAGATTTAACATGTCAAATTTACTTAGCATTGAGGATATGTATTTTGTCTGACTTATGAAAGTGCCAGACTCTGTTTGTTTGATTTGGAGTCCGAGGAAAAATTGAAGTTCCCCCATCATACTCATCTCAAAGTCTTCTTTCATAGAGTTACAGAACTCAGAACACATATCTTTGCAGGTAGCCCCAAAAACAATATCATCTACATAAATTTGAACTATGAGCATGTCATCTGATTTGTGTTTAATAAACAAGGTCTTATCAACTGAACCCTGTATAAAACCATGTTGAAGCAGAAAAGAGGTAAGTCTATCATACCAAGCTCTTGGAGCTTGTTTTAGACCATATAGAGCTTTTCTAAGTTTATAAACATGATTAGGGTATTGATGATCTTCAAAACCAGGAGGTTGTGAAACATAAACTTCCTCATTGATATCACCATTTAAGAAAGCACTTTTAACATCCATTTGATAAAGAGGAAACCCCATGTAGCAAGCATAAGCACAAAGTAATCTAATTGATTCTAGCCTAGCAACAGGGGCAAAAGTTTCATCATAATCTACTCCTTCCTCCTGTGAATAACCTTGTGCCACTAATCTGGCTTTATTTCGGATTATAGTACCATTTTCATCAGATTTGTTCCTAAAGACCCACTTAGTTCCAATCACTGATTGGTTCACAGGTCTAGGCACAAGATCCCAGACATGAAGAGATTTAAATTGTGTTAATTCATCGACCATAGCAAAGAACCATTCATCATCTTTAATAGCCTCTTTATAGTTCTTTGGTTCAAACTGAGAAACATAAGCATATTGTCTAGGAACATACTTACCTCTAGTTCGAAGACCATCATTCAGGTTACCTATGATCTGGTCTGATGGATGACGCCTCTGAATGTGGGGAGGTGCTTTAGTAGTAGCAACAGAGGGATCCTCCTCTGCAGAAACATCTACCAGGTTGGGACCTTCATCAGTTTTGGTTCTTTCTTCTGGGATGACCTCTTCAGTAGATTCTGAACTTGTTCTTATCATCTCCAAGAGATCATATTCCTGCAAATCCTGCTCAGATTCCTCACTTCCAGTGTTAGACTCATTAAATATAACATGAACAGATTCTTCCACTTTCTGAGTACGTTTGTTATAAATACGATAGGCTTGTCCTTTTATTGAGTAGCCTAGAAAGATGGCTTTGTCAGATTTAGCATCAAATTTACCTAGCCTGTCTTTAGTATTTAAAACATGACAAGAACACCCAAAAGGATGAAAATAAGCAAGGTTAGGAGTTTTGTTCTTAAAAATTTCATAGGGAGTTTTGTTAATACCTTTTCTAATCAAAACTCGATTTGTAACATAACACGCAGTACTCACAGCTTCAGCCCAAAAGAATTTAGGAAGATTATAATCAAGAAGCATAGTGCGAGCACATTCAATAAGAGTCCTATTTTTTCTTTCCACAACACCATTCTGTTGTGGAGTTCTTGGAGCAGAAAAAGTATGAGAAATACCTGACTCATTACAGAAAATTTCAAATTCTTCAGACACAAATTCCCCTCCATTATCACTTTTAATGGTTTTAATCCTTTTTGAAAACAACATGACAAATGATTTGAATTTAGCAAGAGCCTCATCCTTGTGAACAAGGAAGTACACCCAAGTGTATCTAGAGTAATCATCAACCATAACCAACACATAGTTTTTACCACCAAGGCTAGTAACATTACATGGACCAAATAAATCCATGTGGATTAATTCAAACATTTCGTGTGAAGTGATATCAGTTTTGGATTTGAAGGGTTTCCTACACTGCTTACCACTTACACATGCTTCACAGAAGAAGTCAGTTTTGACCTTTAAAGTTGGTACTCCCCTAACTGAACCAGACTTAATCAGATCAACAAGTTTTTGAAGACTCACATGACCCATCTTCCTATGCCATGTCAATTCTTGTTGAAATGAAGAAACAAAGCACAGTTCATTAAAGGCACCAAGATTACTTAGATCAATGACATACATGTTATTTAACCTTTTTCCAACAAACATGACTTTTTCATCTTTATTCCTCTTGACAATACACCTATCTGTTTCAAACATAACATGATATCCATTACTGCAAAGTTGACTTATTGACAATAGGTTATGTTTTAGTCCTTCAACTAGTAAAACATTCTTAAAAGAGGGAAGAGGTTTTCTTCCTACAGTTCCAGATCTAATTACCTTTCCACATCCATTATCCCCAAACCACACTTTACCTCCATTCATCAGGGTTAAAGAAGAAAATAGAAGCTTCTTACCAGACATATGGTGGGAACACCCACTGTCGAGATACCATTTGTGATCATCACTCACCACAACAGACTCTTTTTCTTCTTCTATGAGGCTTGTTCTGGCCATAAAAGCTTCATTTTCTTACTCCTGTTCTTCTTGATCAGTGTCATAATCACTCCAAGAGGCCTTCATAGCTTTCTCTTTGGCCTTTATGGTTTGAGGGCAGTGCTCTTATGTGACCAAATTTTTCACACTTGTAGCATGCCTGAGACTCCCTTTCCTGTTGACCTGATTCAAATTTTCTGGTATGTTTTTGTTCGTTTTTTAACTTTAGCATTCTATGAAATCGTTTGCTAACAAGAGCAAATTCCTTTTCAAAGTCATTTTCCAGATCACTGTCTTGTTCATAGTCTGTAACTTTTGATTTAAATGCTAGGTTTTTGCTACGTTTTTCATCCTCCTGACTAACCTGCTTTAAAACATGTTCATGACTTAACAAAGAACCTATTAATTCACTAATAGGTAGGGTACTTAGATTCTTAGCTTCTTCAATAGCAGTTCTTTTAGGAAGCCATTCTCTAGGCAAAGATCTAAGTATTTTTCTGTTCAAATCCTTTGTCTGAAAGGTTTTTCCCAACCCTTTCAACTTATTTATAAGAATAGTAAACCTAGAGTACATCTCATGAATACCTTAAGCTTTACTCATACTGAAAGCTTCGTAATCATGGACAAGAAGGTCTATGCGAGATTTTTTAATATTAGATGTACCTTCATATGTGCTTTCGAGCGTTGTCAAGATCTCCCAGGCTGTTGCGCAATTCTCCACTTGATCAGCTTCATCGGGATTCATGGCGGATTGCAAGACATGCATAGCCCTCTGATTCAATTGAGCACTCTTCTTCTGTTCTACTGACCATATCGATTGTTCTTCATCGTTCATTTCTACAGGTCCGTTTTGCACGACTAGCCAGAGTTCTTCATCGATCCCCCACATGAATTGTTTCATCCGTTTCTTCCACGCTGTGTAATTCGATCCAGTGAAAATTGGGGGATGATTTAGGGCTGCATGACCGAAGGAACTAGACGCCATTGGATCGTAAACCTTGGCAGTAGTTAGCTTCGTCAAGGAGCAGCTCTGATACCAATTGAAATCGAAACAGGGAAGGAGAAGTTTTAGGGTTAAGGGAAATCAAGAATGGGAACAGACAGAGATGAGAACGATAAACACGAAGTGTCTTCAGACACTTCTCATTTTCTCTATTTATATCTGGGCCCAAGTATTCTAAGCCCACAGTCTAACCTCAGTTTTACACCACCACTGGGAAAACTTAATAGACAGGCCGAAGCCCAGTCTCGGATTAGACTTGAAAACCAGAGACAACTTCTTCTTTGTAACAGAACATGGCACAAATGCTCAGCAGTGTAAAACAGGGGAAGAACAGAAGATCGAAAGAAGAAATCTGAATCGCAAGTGAAAGACTGAGAAAAGAATGACACACGATCTTTTTAACGTGGTTCGCCCAAGTGCAATGGTCTACTTCCACGTCCCAGAATATGGTCTGGGAGGCCTTTATTATAATTCAGTTTTTGCAAAAAGAAAGAATAAGAACACACAAATAAATTGCAGAACAGCTAATCCAGATCAAGCTTGATCTGACCAGCCTTGACACACCCAGATCCTCTACCCCTGTGTGTGTCAAAGACTCCCTTTTGTAATTGCCAAGCTCAAGCCCTCTACCGCTAACAAGCTTCTACAAAAGTGTCTTGAGAAATCAGCACCGAGAGGTATAAATACCAGAACCAGCTAGCCGTTAATGTACTAAGAAGGAAACTCTTCAAATTTGCTAACTGTTTCCTTTGATACAGCTGAAAGGGCAACGGGCATAATAGGTAATCTTCAACTTGATTTACTTGCCTGAATCAACAATATTCATACCTTACCCAAACCCATCTACAAACCCATAAACCCATATGCACTTCACCCATACCCAACCCATTATAAATGGATCTACTTGGATTTGCGTATAATTACCATGGGTGGGTAATTGCCATCCCATCTCTTATTGTATCAAATTGCTAATCGAATGTTTATGCTTTATGGTTCTTCTGACTTTCTTCTATCCTTTATGAAAACACGAGTGAAAGTAACAACTCAATCATTAGCATTGCTAATGGAATTTTATATTTTCTAGTGGAACAAAATCATGTTCTCTTACCGTCTAAACATGATCATAACGATTCGAGAATCAATTAAGTTCCGCCTTGTACAATTCTAATGCACATTATAGTACTGCATAGCTGTCTACATTTGACACAAATAAATACAGAAACCTTTGGAGAGGATAAGAAGTAAGAAGTTTGGCTTCCAAACCTCCTCCAGAAAACGATCAAACAATGTGGGCTACTTAGATTTATTTCTGATAGCCTGTATAGGGATTGTGCAGTAGCCACTAATGCCCTACGGCCATTATGGGCAGCTAGCTAGCAGTCAATATTATTGGCAATTTAGGCATAATGTGATGATCGATCATATATTTATAATCCACACAATTAAGTTATTATAGTTATTGATTTTGTAAAATGATCTCATAGTCAAAGCTAGTATCTACCTTATAATCTGTGTTAATTGCTTAATTATGTCCACTTGATCTATTTTATTTGTTATTATGGATATGTAATTGATTCTTGAAACAGTCTCTTTCCATGTTCCCCTCTTTTCCCACAAGCCCTAAAAGATCCTTCACGCCATGCTTAATTTGTCCCTTTAAATTAAAGCACATGCGCACGTTTCCCCATGCATGTATATGTGTTTGCGAAACCACAAGACAAAACACCACCACACAAGTTGGTTTGGTTGATTAAGAACAACATTATATTAATCAATCGTATCTTTTTAATTATGCATGTTTGGGCGTATCCTATCCTTGAATTCCGCCTTAATTTGGGCCCTAATCTTGGCAACCATATATATATATATGTGGACGAATAAGTTGCAGAGACTAGCTGGCTAAATGTAAAGGTCCAAGCCACGAGAGAGTGACTCATTTTATTATGGCGGTCTTTTGATCTTCTCAGGCAAATATTACTAGCTCGATATTATCGGGTTTTCTCAACTATTGCGTGAGTGATTGTTTGTTTCGTTCTTTGTGATCGTATTTATATCATATTTGACCCATTGGGTTTAGTTTGTCGGCTCAAACCATTGCACACTTCTGATGTGTCCACCCTTTTCAAGTATTTTTCTATGTTACATATGACCTTATCTAAGAGTATGACCCGGTAACGTGAACGGCTCGGTCATTAGTGGTTCAGCCGGCATTAGATCGTTAAAAACCGTTTGAGAACCGGTACATTATAAACAATATAATATCATAGTAGAACACACATAAAGTAATAATTAAATGATTTAATGAGTAAAAATGATAATTACAGGTACCATTTAATAATTATACACAACATATATATACAACAACTAAAAAAACCCTAACCTAATCCTAAGCGACAATGCCGCTTCCCCACCCATCACTCTCCTTCCTTCCGCTTCCCCACCCCCCTCCCTCTCTCCTTCCTCCTCTCCCACCGTCGCACCTATTTTCATTTTTCAGCCACTATAGCCTTCTGCGATTCCTCAAAAATCCATCACCTCATCCTTTCTTAACCCGTAAATGCTCTTCCTCGTCCCAATCCGCGAAATGGCTCGGATTCAATCCGAGCCTCTGGTGAGACACGGCAGCTTAGCGAGGAGCTGCTTGCGACGGCGGCGACGGGATGGAAGCGCCGGGAGCGGGGAGCTGCTTGCTACAACAAGGACTAGCGATGGCGACTGGGGATGGCGATGCCGTCGGGAAGCGCCGATGCCGGGACAAGAGGTGTTGACGGCCGATTCCACGATTGGCCTTTTCTATTTTTTTTTAGGGTAAATCAAACGGCCGAACCGCGCGACCGGCTCGAGCGGTTAACCGTTTCGGCCGCTCGCCGGCCGCTGTATAAAACCGTGGCGGTTAAGTAGTTGATCCGAGCCAGTTTTACGGCCGGGTGGCGGCTTTGGCGGTCCGGCCGGCCGGCTCGGTTCGGCTTTGACAGCACTGTTAATTATATTCGTTTTTTACTATTGTTAGTAAATCAGAATACGATGGAAACTGTTGTATATTGTTACTGAAACCACATAGAGTTTATATAGAGTACATAGACTGAGTTCTATAATAACTCTAACACTAATACGACTCTAATAAGGAATATAACTCTGACCAATTACATAATAGTACTAGTAGTATAACACAATACTACTCGTACTACACATACTCTAATAACTATTTCCTCTGTAAGCAACCAAGGTGGCTTGTTTTCTTGTACGGTAGATGAAGTACATGTTCCCATGAGAATGCACAAGGGAGAGAGCTAATTAATTTACACAGCAAAGCCAACATCGCATTCAAGAATAATGCTCAATGAGTAGGAAATCCATTCAAGGGTTACAGAAACATTGAGGCACTGTTATATGATCCGAGATAAATCCATTCAAGGGTTACACAAAGTCATCACGTACGACCTACTCTTGGAAATCAAACTATCTCATCACTTAGCTTTCTCTAGGAAGTTCCACGCTACGAGCATATAGGCCTTAGCCAAGTCCAGTTTAACAATAAAGTACCCATCATTAGCCTTCTCCGTTGGCTTCACAAACTAAAGCGAAAATTACATAATTAGTTATACATTTCCCTGATATACAAATCTCTTTGCTCGTCTGAAATAATATCATCAAGAATCAATATCAGCTTATGAGTTAAAACTTCGGAAATAATTTTGTAAATAACTCACATAAAGCACTAGGCCTCAGCTCTTTCGTCGTACAAGGATTTTAACCATGGATACAATACAAGAAGTATTACAATACTAGCCTATTACCCGGCTCATTGACCGGATTACTGTATGTTACCCACTTGTGGAATAGGAGAGAAAGCAAGTGAGAGTGAAGGGATTGAGATTCCACTTGATTAGGGCCGACCGACTAATCCGATTCTTCCCGACCCGCCCCAACCTAACCTAAAGGGTCAGAAAGAGTCAATAAGAAAATACGAACGGAGAGGTAGTCATATACTCATATATCTTGACTCTTCAGAAGTGGGTCAAACAAGATCAAGGTTGGGTGAGGGAAATTTTTAGCGCTAAGCAGAGTTCTGGGTTGAATAACTTTACTTAGGCCTAGAAATTGGTGCTGATGCAGACTGCAGTTTTTATTGTACCATCATCAATCATCATTGAATTATTCCTGGGCATCCTTCCCCGTTGTCGGTCTGAATTCTAATGATGGCTTCGTTCCTTGCACCAGCCATATCAGCGAGTTGTCATCTCGAGCATGATTTGCCTATGTACAAATGATACAATTAGAGTATGAAACTGAATTCAAAGAAAAGGAAAAGAGAATTCTATCACATGCCAATAAATACACACATAATAGTTGAAGCTAAGTGAAAGTCATTACTCGCACATCATTTCTCAAAAATTACAGACTAAACAATGGCTAGAATGGCACTGAAACTACCAAGAATCATGGACGAAACAACTTGTCAAATTAAATAATCCTTATACTGAAACTACCTTCTAACTTGAAATAAGACATGATCACAGTTCATAGCTCTCTTCTCACTATGAATTGGTTGCAGCTCGTCCTTATAACTGCCTCCCAAGCTCAATTCAAACAGAATAGAGACCGTTATGTAAGATAACCATATCCTTACTGATCATAATTCCTTTCTTCACTCCATTTTTGTCAGAGAAAAGAGTTACCCCCCTCTCCTGCATTTCCCTTTCCCCCTCTCTTCTCCCTCTTCTTCACAAACCGATCCCTAAACCAGCAACAACAACACAAAAATAGCCTTTGCCTCTGCCATCTCCATCTACTGAACGCGTTGGTGGTAAGACAGGACTGCAGAAGCAAAATTTTCTAAAATAAAACTATTTTTTTTGAAGGAGACTCAACCACGAAAAAATAGTAAAGCAACAATGCTAATAGTTCAGATGGTTGGTTTTGATGTTATACATTGCTTTTGTTCTGGTCTCCAGTATATCAACTGCAATATAGATGTTACCTCCAATCATCTTTAGTGCACGATTTAGAAGCAAGTCCTCCTGTTTGTGTCAAACGGAAACATTCATGGGTTCTTAACTCCCCTGTTAGTGTAAAAGCAGCAGCAGCAAAGAAGTTTGACAACACAGCAAGCACCCAGGCAAAATGATACAATGCCGTAGGTGATATGTGTCTCGAAGGTTTTGAGTTACTAAAGTTCATGTTAAAAATAAACATGAATTAAAATGGATTATTCTAGGGTTATAGGTATAATCTGCCCCTCTACTATGACGTTTTATCAAACATGCCCTTTTACTATTTTCTACATCAAACATGCCCCTGTACTTTGTAAAAACGATCAAACATGCCATTTTGTTTAAATTTTCATCCAAAAACCATTAATGAAGGTCGAACTTTGGTTTGGGTGCACAAATGTCTAAAATATCCCTAATAATTTCACTTTAGAATTTTTTTTTGTTCTTTTGTATAGCTAAATAATTCAAGTAATTTCACTTTTAAGAGACCCAGAGAAATAAAACGGGAGACAAAACTGACATTTTCGCTCCCATTTGCCGATGTCGGGTTGTCTAAATCTCGGTTCATCCATGATTGATGATTTTTTCAATGGAAATTTTAACAGAAAGGCATGTTTGATAATTTTTTCAAAGTACAGGGGCATGTTTGCTGTAAAAAATAGTAGAGGGCCATGTTTGATAAAACGTCATAGTAGAGGGGCATATTATACCTATAACCCATTATTCTATTAAGCAAACATCCCCTCTAATCATACAAAGATCAGATGTCCAATTCACAAACAATTAAGCCATAAAAAATCATCAGACATCCACCACCTTTGATTGCCTAAATTTGGTTTTTCGCAAAGTTATGGACTCTTAAGGGTAACGTTCATGGGTAGTCTGTTTCATAACTCTAGAGAGCACAATAAGCAGCCACCAGCCAGACACAGTGCGGTAGGCGAATTGATTCTCAATTCACAATTTCTCACCACCGGAAGTAAGAACAGACCATAATAAGCTTAGCGTTCATGGGTGGTCTGTTTCATAGCACTACTACACAATTTGTTAAAAAGGAAAGAAAGGTATTTAGCACCACGGCGAAACAACTTTTACAGGCCAACAACAACAACATGTTGCAACCACCAGAACTGGTATCACAACTCATAGGGAAAATCAAAAGATTTACTCTCAAATTAACCAGTTACAACATCGAGCAATTGTCAAGCACATACACCATCACAAAAGTCACGGAACCTGATTCACAAAGCATTCAAACATTTGAGGACATTTCTGCAAAGGTACAACTTATATGTCTTTTTTCCAAGCCATTTCCATCAACATGCTAATAAATTTGCAATGCATAAAAGAAACGAGCCAAAACTTGAAATACAGCCTGTTTGACCGACCCATGCCAAATTCTAATTATTCTTTACTTTTAAACTTTCTATTTGAAAATAAAAATTAGTGAAAGAAAAGAGACGACTACAATTCGCCATTTGCACATCACTTATTCGGGAATAAAATGATAATCGGCTTTAACATATTGAATTTTTGGACTTTATGTGATTATCCGTGGTATGTTTTAGCCAATTGGTGCTATTTTAGGGCTCGCTAACCCGGGAATGGTTGAAAGACCATTACTGCCTAGTGCCATGAGTTTGATGTATTACAGGTGAAGAAAACACGAAAAAGAAGTTGCACCGGCAAACAATTCTCGAATGCTGGGCTTAAAGCCCAGCTGGACGGTGACTAATGTTTGGGCCAGGCAAAGGGGACAAAGGTTTTGGACGGTTCTCTTTTGGGGAATTGGACACGTTTTTGCCTTTTGGAGGAGGGACGGAATTTGGCTGGGGTGGGGATTAAGCTGGAAGCGGACACGATTTGGAAGGGATTTTTTGGGTCGGAAGGCTTGGAAGGAATTAATAAAGGAGCGGAACTGATTTTCTGGGACGCGGGCTGAATTCTTGGGCAAAAAGCGGGGGCACAGCAAGCAGCTGGCGGCGCACGAAGAATAATTGGGGACGCAATTTGACTTGGAACGAAAATTCTCTGGGCGCGGAGAAGCAGCTGGCGCGGGCGATCGAGTGCAGGGCAGGGAAGAAAATTTCAGTATTTGTTTTTTCTTTGCTTTGATTCGTGACATGATAATTAAGAACATGATTATATCTTTTGATTTCGTCATGAACTAAACCCCAATTTCTGGGGGAAACACCATAGGATGTAGCTATTTTTATACTTGATGGATTGATTCGTATTTCTTTTCTTCCAATCTCTATTGCATGAAATTACTTAATGCTTTGTGTTGACTGGCCACCAATACAACGATTTGTAGTTAATTAGGTTATTAGCGACAGTGAAACCCAATTAACTGAACATATTTCATGTGACATAGTAACTTATCGAAGCGATAGTAGATTAAATAAGGTGCTATGCGGTCTTAAATAGGATATCGATCTTCAGGCTAAATAATTAGGTCATTGAGCTACGACAGTAGGATTTGATTTAATTGTTTAGTACGTAGTAATTCCCGACAGGGATAGCTAGCACGTTCGTGATATCCTGGCTGTAGAGGTATGGATTAAATTGATTGGAATATGTGAATTAATCTGGATAGGATAGGTAGTGAATCCCGGTGTTTCTCCCAGAGCTTTCTCCCATTGAATTAAACCCGACATTTTAATTTGCTTGTTTTGTTTAATTACTTTGCTAGTAGATCATAGTTTCATCTCATTAAACCATTTTCACCTATAGTTTGCTCTATACATTGATAGAATATAAGGTTGTACCAGTCCCTGAGAGACGATACCCGGACTTTCCGGTTTTACTACAAGATAGGATTAAGTCATACGCTTTTGCCCAATCAAGTTTTTGGCGCCGTTGCCGGGGACTGCCATACCTTATTTTTGTTGATTTTTGTGAGTGAACTATTTTGATCTGGGTGTTAGTGTGCAGAAGAATTTTCAGGTTTATCCTCCTCGTGCATGCCTAGGAGGACGACTGGCAATTTACTGCCACTAGACCCGGAGATCGAGAAGACCTGCCGACAGAACAGGAAGCAGGTCAAGTTAGGGAAGCAACCAACCACAACTCCTAGGCCTTCCCTAACCCGGAGAGGGCAGGCTTCATCACCTGTCGTCCCTACACCACCACCACCACCTCGTGAGGTCGAGCCTGTCATCATGGCAGAACAGGATCGTTCGATCAGGGCTCGCTTGAATCGCAGGACTGGAGCCCGAGCTTCATGTGTTGTCATTCCGGCTGGGGATGCAAACATGGAGATTACCCCAGCCTTCATCAATATGATCACTAATGGGTACACCTTCTCCGGAGCTAGCAGTGAGGATCCTCATGAGCATCTTCGCCGGTTTGCAAACATTTGTGACACTATGAAGAGCCCGGTTGTGTCTGATGATGCCATCCGTCTTCGGATGTTCTCGTTTTCTCTGCTGGGGAATGCATCACACTGGTTCCAGAACTTGACACCCCGTTCCATCACAACATGGGGTCAGCTTGAGAAGACCTTTTTGGATAAGTACTTTCCTCCTGCCAAGGCAATGAAAAGGCAAGAGGAAATTGTCACTTTTAAACAAGCTGAGGATGAAAGTCTGACCGAGGCATGGGAGCGCTATAAGGAGCTTCTAATGAAATGCCCGAGCCATGGTCTTGAAGATTGGAATGTGATCTCCATCTTCTTCAACGGAATCAGAAGACAATTTCGAGATGCTCTGAATAATGCTTCCCGAAATGGTTTCACAAGAATGGAAGCACCAGAAGCATATGAACTGGTGGAGAAGATATGCTCTGAAGATACTGAATGGGGTAGTGAGACCGGCATTCGAAGGAGAGGAGGCTTGCATGAGATAGCCAGAGTTGCAAGTTTAGAAGCAAAGATTGATGCTAAGCTGGATTCCAAGTTCGATGCACTCGAACGAAGGCTGGCTAAGATGGCTCTTGGTAGACAGCAGGAGGTTGCTTTGTGCGAATTATGTGAAGGTGCTCATCATAGGGATCTATGTCCGCTGGTAGCTGATCAGTTGGAAGATGTGCACTATATCAACAATCAACAAAATCAAGACCAGGGTGGTATGTATTCAAATACCTACAACCCGCAATGGAGGAAGCATCCTAACTTTTCCTGGGCAAACAACAACCTAGCTGGTGCTCGCAACATTCCACCTCCAGGCATGCAGAAACAACAACCTCCACCTCAACCAGAGAAGAAACCACAACTTGAAGAATTGCTTCTGGCTCACATGCAGAAAACCGACAATAATTTGAAGGGCCTGGATCAGTTTGTCAATCAACAGCTAGCCATCAACAATAATTTACAATCTTCTATGCTAGCTATGGAGAGGCAAATAGGCCAGATGGCTCAAACTTTGGCAGATATGCAAGGCAAGATTCCTGGGACATTACCAGCAAATACTGAGAGGAATCCGAAGGATGCCATGGTTGTAGCAGTGACATTGAGGAGTGGAAAGGCCTTGGAAGACCCTAGCAGCTCGAAAAAGGCACCAGAGGCAGAAGAGGAAGCACCGGGAGAAAGATCTTGTGCAGAAAATGAAGAATCAGCCTTGCACAGGCAAAAAGAAAGCGGTTTGCCTGTGCAAAAGCATGCTGCCCGTGTACCTCAAAAAGTGGAAAAATTGAAGAATGAAGAGGTAAAGCCTTATGAACCTCCCGCACCATTCCCTCAAAGGTTAATGAAGCCCATGGAAGACCCAAACTTCAAGAAATTTGTGAATATCTTCAAGCAACTTCAGATTAACATACCCTTGGCGGAGGCACTTGAACAGATGCCTACATATGCTAAATTCTTAAGGGAGTTGCTGACAAAGAAGCGGAAATGGGCTGATCTGGAGAAGGTAACCCTTACTTCTGAATGTAGTGCTGTGATTCAGAATAAATTACCAGAAAAGAGGGATGATCCGGGCAGCTTCACCATTCCATGTGTCATTGGAGGTACAAAATTCAATAAATCACTTTGTGATCTTGGAGCAGGAATTAATTTGATGCCATACTCAGTCTACAAGAAATTGGGATTGGGAGATGTTCTAAAGCCTACTCGGATCACTCTCCAATTGGCTGATCGATCAGTGAAAATTCCAAAAGGAGTGGTGGAGAATGTATTGGTGAAGGTGGGAAAGTTTATTCTCCCAACAGATTTTGTAATCCTGGAGATGGAAGATGATCGGGGAGTGCCTCTAATCCTCGGCAGACCTTTTCTAGCAACCGGTGATGCACTCATCGATGTTGGGAGAGGCAAGTTGACATTCCGAGTAGGTAAGGAGGAGGAAATTTTTAATGTCTTTCAAGTTGACCATAATCATGATGAATTTGAAAGTGAAGCTCGAGAAAGGAAAAATCCCTCTTCCTGTGATAGTGGACCATCCGAAGAACTATCACCTATCCTATCTGCTCAGATTCTGAAATCAAAGCAAGGGCAGAAATCCTTGCCAGGTCACCTCAAGTATAGATATTTGGGTAAGGATTTCAATATTCCTGTTATTATTCCTTCTTCACTGACATTGAAACAGGAAGAGTACCTGCTTGAGGCGCTGCAGTACCACCTACGCCTCACTAAAGGGTCTAACATGCCAGCTAAGAAGGTCATACCCAATTTTCGCACACCTGGCCCTGCAGAGGTGACTCATATGCTGGATGGAGGTTATGCGTTCTATCATTGCTCGGGAGGGTACGCTGGATACCTTTCGATACCCATTGGTTGAAAGCTCCATAAACGTCAGGCTGAGGACGTTAAACAAGCGCTTCTTGGGAGGCAACCCAAGGTAAGTTTTCTTTTCTTTATTTTTATTTTTAGTTGTGTCAAACCCGTGCATGTTTAGATTAGGAGTTGAACATTAGGGACAATGTTCCATCCTAAGTGTGGGGTGGCGAGTCTTAGTGTTTGTTTGTTCCTTTTGTCATGTGGTCAGTAAAAAAAAAAAAAATTGTTCCTTTTGTCATGTGGTCGGTAAAAAAAAAACAAAAAACAAAAAAAATTGCCATTAGGTTGAGCACAACCAAACTGCATGCAGTTTGCCTGTGTAAAAAGCAGTCTGCCTGTGTAAAAAGCATGCTGCCTGTGCAAAGCTAATGGCTAAAAAACACCTAAAAATCAGAAAAATGAAAAACAAAACCTTGTACTCTTGTGGTAACATGATGTAAATGAATGTGATGCCTTGAAAATGAGTTTGTGCTTGAATGAAATCATCAAAATCACCCCACTAGTGTTGAATTGCATAGTTCTTCACAATGAGCTTGATGTTTTGACTGACTTGATATGCTTTGAATGAGCAAACTCTTTTAGCAACATTCTCTTTTGTGAGGATAGTGTAACGACTTTTGGTGAAGTAGTTAGGTGGAGAACATTGACCATTCGACATGTTTGGATACCGTGCTTACTTGCATCAATTGTGAGCTTCTGATTTTGCAACGAGTCTCTCTGTTTTGAATGTTTTATGATGGGGTGAACTGTATCTTCAGAAAAGAAAACACTACCTGACAAGTAAAAGATAAGAAAGTTGCCATAACAATTAAAGTGTGGGTAAAAAGGCCAAAATCGTGTGAGGCAATCACTCATTGCACATGGGGATGAGGAAAGATTCAATTGAGAATCGGTTCGCGACCGTACGATGTTGCTTATCAAGTACGATCCCCAGTTGAGTGAAGTGCCATTTGAGGATGCAATGACCCTCCACACGGACCGAGGAAAAGGAGTTAAAAGAAGCCCTTATGCGAGTGCAAAGAAGCATAAATTGCTCTTGCTCGGTCACCGGTAGTAAGAAACAAATCCCACTTGTACTAAATACGACTTCTCGGCAAGCAAAAGCAGAAAGAAAGCCTCTCCTTGTCATAAAAGGTAGTGATGTGCTTAAAGTAAAATCATGTTTGCGAAAGGCTTCCCCCATTAGTTTTTGAGACTCATGCTTAATTAATTGCTTATGATTGGTGTGAGTAAGCCAGATTGTCCTCACGAGATATGCACCTCACTGATGTGGTTAGATTCTCCAAATAATTGTTGCACCATAAGTTGTTAACCACCCACTACCGACGATCGAAATTGAGTGTTGCTATTTGAGTTTTTGATGGATTTGAGTCAGTCAATGGTAATGGTTGCAAAGAACTTGAGTGTGGGGTGAAAGGTATGACCATTAAAGCACAACTCATCCGTTGAGAAAGAAACTACTGATTACAACAAGAGTACAAGGAAATTTTGTGTTTTGCTTTGAGTGTTGAGTCTGTAATGTGTCATTGTTATGGATGATTATGTGTTTGTGTAGTTTGAGTCGTTGCTTAGGGACAAGCAACAATTGAGTGTGGGGTTGTGATAATCGGCTTTAACATATTGAATTTTTGGACTTTATGTGATTATCCGTGGTATGTTTTAGCCAATTGGTGCTATTTTAGGGCTCGCTAACCCGGGAATGGTTGAAAGACCATTACTGCCTAGTGCCATGAGTTTGATGTATTACAGGTGAAGAAAACACGAAAAAGAAGTTGCACCGGCAAACAATTCTCGAATGCTGGGCTTAAAGCCCAACTGGACGGTGACTAATGTTTGGGCCAGGCAAAGGGGACAAAGGTTTTGGACGGATTCTCTTTGGGGGAATTGGACACGTTTTTGCCTTTTGAGGAGGGACGGAATTTGGCTGGGGTGGGGATTAAGCTGGAAGCGGACACGATTTGGAAGGGATTTTTTGGGTTTTGGGGCGGAAGGCTTGGAAGGAATTAATAAAGGAGCGGAACTGATTTTCTGGGACGCGGGCAGAATTCTTGGGCAAAAAGCGGGGGCACAGCAAGCAGCTGGCGGCGCACGAAGAATAATTGGGGACGCAATTTGACTTGGAACGAAAATTCTCTGGGCGCGGAGAAGCAGCTGGCGCGGGCGATCGAGTGCAGGGCAGGGAAGAAAATTTCAGTATTTGTTTTTTCTTTGTTTTGATTCGTGACATGATAATTAAGAACATGATTATATCTTTTGATTTCGTCATGAACTAAACCCAATTTCTGGGGGAAACACCATAGGATGTAGCTATTTTTATACTTGATGGATTGATTCGTATTTCTTTTCTTCCAATCTCTATTGCATGAAATTACTTAATGCTTTGTGTTGACTGGCCACCAATACAACGATTTGTAGTTAATTAGGTTATTAGCGACAGTGAAACCCTATTAACTGAACATATTTCATGTGACATAGTAACTTATCGAAGCGACAGTGGATTAAATAAGGTGCTATGCGGTCTTAAATAGGATATCGATCTTCAGGCTAAATAATTAGGTCATTGAGCTACGACAGTAGGATTTGATTTAATTGTTTAGTATGTAGTAATTCCCGACAGGGATAGCTAGCACGTTCGTGATATCCTGGCTGTAGAGGTATGGATTAAATTGATTGGAATATGTGAATTAATCTGGATAGGATAGGTAGTGAATCCCGGTGTTTCTCCCAGAGCTTTCTCCCATTGAATTAAACCCGACATTTTAATTTGCTTGTTTTGTTTAATTACTTTGCTAGTAGATCATAGTTTCATCTCATTAAACCATTTTCACCTATAGTTTGCTCTATACATTGATAGAATATAAGGTTGTACCAGTCCCTGAGAGACGATACCCGGACTTTCCGGTTTTACTACAAGATAGGATTAAGTCATACGCTTTTGCCCTATCATAAAACTATAGAAATTCAAAAGGAACTGAAAATGTTTAGAATCGTTATAATGTTTAAAATAACCAAATGGATCTTTATGTTTAGTATTTTACTAACAAATACCAAACGATTCCCTATAAAATACACTATAATTTGATCATTATGATATCAAATAATTATAAAATATATATTTGAAATGATAAAAATTGGACTAATTCTGTTGGTCGAGGTTGAACCATTGAACAACTTTAAAATACATTATATTTTAGCCACTAAGATATAAAATAATAGCATAATACATATTATGCAAGAGAAATTAGCTTGTTTTAGAATGACAAACCAATGATGTTCATTTGTTTTACTTGATGGCCAAATCTCATGTAGGTCAGGCTCATTCAACTCTTTTATTTTATGGTTAGTGGTTAGCCCATTAGATACCATGCATTAGTTTATTGTTAAATTTTTTATTTTTAACAATAAAAAGGAGAATTAGTTTTGCCTTTTCATATATATTTTATCACCACGGAGAAATAAAAGGGCTTAACGAAAAAAAATTGACACTCCTGGACCCGTTTAAATTCACATGTGTACGGTAAGTTGGCCCGTTCCACAGAGGAAAGAGAAAAAAATTGACACTCCCTATTCTACCCTTCCTACAAACGCTCATGGAGCAGGGAATTTGAAATGGGGGAAGGGTTTTTTCCTCCCTGCTATTATATGTTTTTAATTTAAAAAGGTACAATAAATGTGATTAGTGTGATTGGTTATTATCCTTGCTTTTCTTTAAAATGGTCATGGTTCAAATCCCAGTACGTGTCTTTTTAATGAATAAAAAAAGTAATTGTGAAGACCAAAATGTCCTTCCTACTTTCACTCTCGTTGCAGGAAATTTGAAATGGAGCTCCCGTTTTTCCCTTCGACGTATTATAAGTACTAGAGTGGGCCCCGGCCAGTTGGCCGGAGGAAGCTGAGGTATGAAATTTGATAATGTAATGGGGTGTATAGCTTATTGTTGTATAGTTTTTTTTTGGGAAACACGTGATAAAAATAATGAATTTTAGCAGGAAAGAGACATGAGTGATGCAACGAATCAAAAATCGGCCTTATGAACCAAAATCAAGTACCTGTTACCTTGTGAAACAATATTGTTTATGGTAATATGATGAGGTGGAGTAAGTTCTATAGAAACCGAATTCCAGAAAATCGAATAAAAAATTGCCTATCTCGTCGGTTTTCGGGAAATGAGCATCTCACAATCGTTGCTAGCTTTTACTCGGCCCGTTGGCCGATTAATTTGCTTTATAAAACGTTCATCATGTCATCATTTTGCTTTCTGGTTTTTATCAGGCCATGATAAAATCTAAGAAAATCAAGAACGAACAACACGATTTGGGATAGGAACCGTCGTTGTCGTATCCCTAGAAAATGGTGGTAAACACGGACTCACCTGCCAAACTGGTTTGGATTGAGATTTTTATCGAGTATCAGGGAACCTTGTGATTATAAATTAGACTTGATCAAAACGGGCCAAAACTTGAAATTCAGCTTGTTTGACCGACCCATGCCAAATTCTAATTATTCTTTACTTTTAAACTTTCTATTTGAAAATAAAAAATAGTGAAAGAAAAGAGATGACTGCATTTTGTCATTTGCACATCACTTATTCGGGAATAAAACCATAGAAATTCAAAATGAACTGAAAATGTTTAGGATCGTTTTAATGTTTAAAATAACCAAATAGATCTTTCTGTTTAGTTTTTTTTACTAACAAATACCAAACGATTCCCTGTAAAATACACTATAATTTGATTATTATGATATCAAATAATTATATAATATATATTTGAAATGATAAAAATTGGACTAATTGGGTTGGTCGAGGTTGAACCATTGAATAACTTTAAAATACATTATATTTTAGCCACTAAGATATAAAATAATAGCATAATATATATTATGCCAGAGAAAATAACTTGTTTTAGAATAACAAACCAATGATTTCATTTGTTTTACTTGATGGCCAAATCCCGTGTAGGTCAGGCCCATTCAACTCTTTTATTTTATGGTTAGCGGTTAGCCCATTAGATACCATGCGTAAATTTTTTATGATTTAGCAATAAAAAGGAGTACTGTTTTTGCCTTTTCATATATATTCTATCACCACGGAGAAATAAAAGAGCTTAAAGAAAAAAATGGACACCCCTGGACCCGTTTAAATCCGCATGTGTACGGTAAGTTGGCCCGTTCCACAGAGGAAAGAGAAAAAAATTGACACTCTCTATTCTACCCTTCCTACAAACGCTTTTATAACAAATGATGTTCATTTGTTTTACTTGATGGTCAAATCCCGTATAGGTCAAACTCATTCAACTATTTTATTTTATGGTTAGCGGTTAGCCCATTAGATACCATGCATTAGTTTATTGTTAAATTTTTTATTTTTAGCAATAAAAAGGAGTATTGTTTTGGCCTTTTCATATATATTTTATCACCATTGAGAAATAAATTAAGAGCTTAAAGAAAAAAATTGACACTCCTGGACCCGTTTAAATTCGCATGTGTACGGTATGTTGGCTCGTTCCACAGAGGAAAGAGAAAAAAATTGGCACTCCCTATTCTACCCTTCCTACAAACGCTTTTAGAATGGCAAACCAATGGTGTTCATTTGTTTTACTTGATGGCCACATTTCGTGTAGGTCAGGCCCATTCAACTCTTTTATTTTATGGTTAGTGGTTAGCCCATTAGATACCATGCATTAGTTTATTGTTAAATTTTTTATTTTTAGCAATAAAAAGGAGTATTGTTTTTGCCTTTTCGTATATATTTTATCACCACGGAGAAATAAAAGAGCTTAAAGAAAAAAAATTGACACTTCTGGACCCGTTTAAATCTGCATGTGTACGGTAAGTTGGCCCGTTCCACAGAGGAAAGAGAAAAAATTGACACTCCCTATTCTACCCTTCCTACAAACGCTTTTAGAATGGCAAACCAATGATGTTCATTTGTTTTACTTGATGGCCAAATCCCGTGTAGGTCAGGCTCATTCAACTCTTTTATTTTATGGTTAGCGGTTAGCCCATTGATACCATGCATTAATTTATTGTTAAATTTTTTATTTTTAGCAATAAAAAGGAGTATTGTTTTTGCCTTTTCATATATATTTTATCACCACGAGAAATAAAAGGGCTTAATGAAAAAAAATTGACACTTCTGGACCCGTTTAAATCCGCATGTGTACGGTAAGTTGGTCCGTTTCACAGAGGAAATAGAAAAAAATTGACACTCCCTATTCTACCCTTCCGAATGCTCCTGGAGCAGAGAATTTGAAATGGGGGAAGAGATCTTTCCTCCCTGCTATTATATGTTTTTAATTTAAAAAGATACAACAAATGTACTTTGTGTGATTGGTTATGATCCTTGTTTTTCTTTAAAATGGTTATGGTTTGAATCCTAGTACGTGTCTTTTTAATGAATAAAAAAAGTTAATTGTGAAGACCAAAATGTCCTTCTTACTTTCACTCTCATTGCAGGAAATTTGAAATGGGGCTCCCGTTTTTTCCTTCGGTGTATTATAATATGCGTAGATAGATGATTGATCAAATGGACACATGTCTAGTATCTATACAAACTATGTTTTACTGGCCCAATGGCGGTCGTGGTCATGGAGCCCATGCAGCCAGAATGGGCCATCATCGTGGCTAGAAGGTTGGTCAATGGCTCACCCCTACCTTAACCGCCAAGGACAACTTTTCCATAGGCTCTGCGGATAATTAAGTTTCTCGTTTGAATATGCAACAAAGAGAACTTCTTTTCCCCCACAACAAAGACATAACTGTTGTCTGCTGACATGGCCACCGGAACGTGATGCACCACAGTTTCCGATCCGCCGCCAGGCGCCTGCAAAAAATGACGTTCCCGTCGACAAACAAATCCCCCTCCTTCGAGGATTGGCGAGCTCGACAACGATCTCCTCGTACAAGTTCTGATTCGCCTCCCGCATCCTCGATCCGCCCACTTGGGCAAAGCCGTCTGCAGACGCTAGAGGTCCCTGATTTTCGATCCCTCCTTCAACCCCTGTTTCTGCTCTCACCATCAGGCTAACAACCAACCTCCGAAGCTTCTCCTCTCGGCCGACAGCCTCACCTTTCTTCCCGTGCCCGCCACCGACCGTCCACAACATCTCGAGGTTTTGGATTGATTCGAGGACTTGCTTTTATGCCGGTTTAGCGAAGTGGGTCGCTTCCATGGATTTGGGGAGCTAGCCGTAGGGGCGGACCCACCTTGTAGTAAGGTGTGTCATCCGACAAACTTTGCTCCGAAATTTTTGTGAGAAATTCACATTTTTTCGTTGTAAAAAATTCGTACATAGGACCTTCGACATGTCAAGAACTAGTTGCTCCCAATAATTCGAGTTGTTGGGAGAGGTTCAATCGTGGATCATATACCACAACACTAACACGCCCCCTCAAACGAAAGCCACTCACAAGGGCTTGAAGTTTGCACAGGTCTGAAGACAAGAATACCATGTGCTTAACAAATGAGGGTCATCGGGAATCGAACCAAGACCTCTCGGTCACAGAAGGCTCTGATACCATGTCAAGAACCAGTTGCTCCCAATAACTCGAGTTGATGGGAGAGGTTCAATCGTGAATCATATACCACAACACTAACATGACACACATTAACTTTATTACATTACAAATTTTTTGTTGTGATAATAGTATTAAAATATGTAAATATAAGAGTTATCATATTTCAGATTGGTAGTTAATTAGTTGGTTGAACAAGAGTAAACAATTAATTGACTACTTACTACGTAGTGAGTATTCAGAAAGATAGCTATCACCTTAGAGATAAACTCAATAAATTGAATGCGAATTAAATTGATTAATAATCTAGTTGAGTCAAGTAATTAGATAGTGAATTCCATACTGTCTGTCCCCATAACTTCTTCCTTGGATTCTTCTTAAGTTAACTTTCTACTTGCTTTCTAGTTTAGTTATTTCTTTCTACGTTGACGCCTGTCACCACCATCCAATTGAAGGCATCGAGCCGATGACATCCTCATTCTCATTCAAACTTACACATTGACGCATGTGGCCACCCTTCTAGTTTCTCATACCAGCTTTCTCATACACCCTTCGAATCGGGGAAAACTCGTTCGAAACTCGGCTCGTTATTAAACAAGCCGTCTCGCGAGCCAACTCGTCAGTAAACGAGCCAAGCTTGAGCTAGATCACACTAGGCTTGAAAAGCTCGTGAGCTAGCTTGACTCGGTGGCTTGTTAAGCTAAGCTCGGGAGCTGGCTTGTTTAGAGCTTGTGGAAGGATTAATTACTCTTTTAAACATGAATATTATCTTGTTATTACGGATATGCATGAAAGTTAGCTTTAATTTATTGTTTCTAGTGTTCTTTTTATCATCTAAACTCGTACGTGTACACATTTTTCAACAATAATGATTTTAAATCGAGCTCATCTAGAGTCGAGCTTGTACTAAGCTTGACAAGCTGTGTTAATGAGCATTTACAGAGCTCTATCGAGTCGAGCTCGAGCTGGATTATGAAAATTCGAGTTCGAGCTGAAATTTTTATAAATGAGCCGAGCTCAAGTTAAGGAAAAACTCAACTCGACTCAGCTCGTTTGCAGCTCGAATAATGAGACAGGACACGAGTTTAGCAATCCGCATTCCAAAGTCGACCCGTTACTATTTAACTCTGCTAGTTAAGCAGATTTCCTTCCAATTTAACCCATCAAATTTGCCGCACATAAAATAGGACAGTGCGACCGACTTCCATGTTTGTTATTATTTCATCTGTCCACCAACTTACAATTCCCCCATAACGGCGGATCCAGAATATAGTAGAGCACTAAACCGCATTTGAATGAAATATTAGATACCGTAAAAAATCTCTTCTAGTCACATAGCTCTAGAGCGATGAAGCATTCTCCTCCAAAAGACTAGAAATACGATTAGCAATCAACGAGCAATTCATTGCTCATTTGGTTGCGCAAATTAGTTTTCACATGTTTATTGCTGGAAATGTTCTATCCATGGTAGCTGTTGAAACAGACAAGGTCAACATTAGAAGAATCAACCGACAAATCAATTTGTATTGTGTGTCCATCACTGTTTCAACCAGCTTCTCTAGTAATTTTGCAAAGGAAGAAACTTCATTATCCTAACCACGAACCGCATAGCATAGCTTATTCTTCAAACAATACATCGCATAGCCTTCAAACTCTTGAGGCTAAACTCTTGAGCAAGTTTGTAAACATTTTCTTCATCAAAAGACCGGAAAGAACGGTTAGAATCTAGTGCACCGCTCAACTGAAACAATCTAAATGATGACTCAACAAATTTGCAAATATTTTTCTAATCAAAAGACTGGAAGGAAAACTAGTGTCCGACGGACTTGAGGAGGAATCCATTTTGGGTCCGTTTGTCTCCTAGTAGTTGTTTTTTATTTAGGAGGATTGGGGAATTGTTTTGAGTTTTGATAGGGAAGGGTGAACTTTAGTTTAGACATATTTTGTATTTCAAAGAAATTCTATGCTTAGTCTTTTGCATTTTACACTTTAGTTTTTTTTTCAAATGAAAAACATTCGTGCTAGAATTTCTATGTTAAATTTTGAGTAGTGGTTTGGATGTTCATCTAGACATTTTTTTAGTTACACAAAATCTTATTATCAAATAATACTCGACCGACTTTTATATAGCACTGAGCCAAATAACTAAAATCGAGAAATTTATAAGCACTATACTAATTCTGAATTGGGAGAAAGAGTGGGCCGTGCCCCAGATCCGCCGTTGTACCCCCACTGAATTCACCTCATTGCCCAAGTAGGGCATAGGTATAATTCTTTGTTAGGTGGATTCAACATTTTAGAAAAATGTATGATAAAATAATTTTCTAGAACGACGCAGATAACTCACCCTAATTTTTATCACTCATATTATGAGAAATTTATAAAATGTAATTATCATTCAAATTATTCAGAACGTTACACATAATTCACCCTACAAAATCATCTCTTATGATTCTTATACTCATTCAATTTAAAAAAAAATTTCATTATAGACAGCTTAGTAGGATAAAAGTTATTCGATGAACAAAATTAGAAATTTTAATTTATTATATGCCATTTAATATTATTTTATCTCACAAAAATACAAGTATCAGTGGAAAAAATACTAAATAGTAATGTTTATACCTAAATTTTAATATATATTATACAATTGAACATATAATCTAATTTTATTCCAGAAAATTTGCTTGTGTTCGGTGAAAAACATATCAATATACACATTCAACTATTTAATAATAGGGCTAATATCACTAGAAATTCCGAACTATTACCTTTGTGTCATTTGTGTTCTAAAGTATCCGATGTGGCATTTGTGTCCCAACCTATTATAGTTTTGTGTTATTTATGTCCTAACGATTTTGTTGACCGTTATATATAACGGTTGACCAGACAGTGGTCAACTTGATGTTGACTTTTGCTGACGTGGCAAACACATGGTAGCCACGTAGATGCCATGTCATTAATATCTAATATTTTTAATTAAAATTTAAATAAATACTAAAAATTGAAATTAAAATGTTAAAAATTAAAATCCTATACTAATTTGCCCCTCTCTCTCTCAAAATGTTCCCCAAGCAGAAAAATCCTCAATCTCCTATCCATCTAAACTCCCTCTTCTTCTAGGCTTTGTCGGAGTTCAGGAGATTCCCGACTTCCCTGGGGGATCGAGACCCAGGCGTTGAGCAGAGGAAGCAAGGATCTACTGTGGCGATTCCCTCTCATCTCCTCTCCCCAGCCGCCGTCGCCAAACACCACCTTAACCTTCGTCTGCTCCAATAGATCGACCCAATCAAAAGCTCCACCGTCAACACCTCGGTGGAACCTAAAAGAAGGCAATCCAATCAGGCGACTCTGCTTCTTCATTCTGTACTTTTGTCGCCATCAATCTTCCCACAACGTCGGCGGTGACGGCGGTTGAAGATGCCCCTATTTCTTCCCATCTCGCCATCGGGAAAGGGGAATGGCCAGAGCTTCAATTTCCTCCCAGATGTCGCTTCAATTTCCTATAGGGCTTGCGGCGTCGGGAAAGAGGAATGGGCCACTATTTCAATTTGGGATTGGAACTCAAATTAATGAACCTGGATTTCGGATTTCTGAGTCGAACAAGCACCGACTTGCAGAGAGGAAGTTCTGGCTAGAGGGAAGGAGATTGAAAGTCTTCGACTGTAAAATAGTGCGGAATTGTAAATGAGACTTTGATTTACGTGGTTCTTCCTCACGTTGTGTGAGGCTTACATCCACGGGAAACCCTTCTATGATTTTATTGATTGATCGATCGGCTGTTTACAACAAGCCGTCTCTTTATACCCTATGTTACAATTATCATCTAGGGTTACAGAGTTTTCACAATGAGTGACGAGATGGGAGGCCAATGCCGACGTGGGCTTCGTCTGTGCATGGGCTGCATGCGTCTCGTGTGGGCCGCATGTGGAGCTGGTCACCAACTCTCGGCCCAATACTCCCCCGCAAGCTGGAGCGTGCAGATCTCGAATGCTCAGCTTGGACAAAAGAAACTTGAACCGATCCGCCCCAAGTCCCTTAGTAAACAAATCTTGCAGCTGGAGTTCTGAGCCTTTCTTTGACTGGAAGAATGTGACCAGCTTGAACTCGTTCTCGAACAAAGTAACAATCCATCTCGACGTGCTTGGTGCGTTCGTGGAAGACTAGATTGTTAGATATATGAAGGGCGGCTTGATTGTCACAGTGAAGAGAAGTCGGTCTATTTTGTGGCACACCAAGCTCACTAAGAAGCCATCGAAGCCAGACAAGTTCACTGACCGTGCTAGCCATAGCACGGTATTCAGCTTCGGCTGACGACCGAGCAACAACCCGTTGCTGTTTAGCTCTCCAAGAAATGGGTGCACCCCCTAGGGTGATGAAGTAACCTGTCGTGGATCGTCGGGTGCTCTGGCATCCTCCCCAGTCTGCATCACAATAAGCGGTGAGCTGCAGTGAATTAGAAGAGGGAAAAAAGATACCTTGACCTGGACTGGACTTTAGGTAGCGGAGGACCCGATAGGCAGCATCCATGTGCATCTGACTAGGTGCCTGAACAAATCGGCTCAAAATATTGACCGCATAGGTGATATCCGGTCGAGTGATAGTGAGATATAACAACCGGCCGACCAACCGCCGATAGAGCGAGGGGTCTCGCAAAACATCATCAGTAGTGCGGGTAAGCTGGTGGTTCTGCTCAACAGGAAAGGAGCTTGGACGAGTATTCAAGGTGCCAGCATCTTTCAATATGTCAAGAGCATACTTTCGCTGACTAAGAACCACCCCATCAGCAACACGGGCTATCTCAATGCCCAAGAAATAACGAAGCTGACCCAAATCCTTTATACTGAACCTGCTGTCAAGAAAAGCCTTGACTCGGGAGATAAACAGGAGATCATTCCCTGTTAGGAGAACGTCGTCAACATATATGAGAGCAGCAACAAAAGTGCTCCCCCACTGATAGATAAACAAAGAAGCATCAGCTGGTGAGGAGCGAAATCCGAACTCGCTCAAGGATGATGTAAATTTCTGGTACCAATTACGGGAGGCCTGCTTTAGCCCATACAAGGACTTATGGAGGCGACAACCACGTGTCTCTCCTGGCTCCCGAAATCCCTGGGGAATCTCCATGTAGACTTCCTCATCGAGGTCACCATGTAGAAATGCATTGTTGACATCCAGTTGATGTAGATGCCAACCCTTGCTTACTGCGACAGAAATGAGGCATCGGACTGTTACCAACTTCGCGACAGGTGAGAAGGTGTCATGAAAATCCAGCCCCTCTATTTGGGTATACCCTTTTGCTACCAAGCGTGCTTTGAAGCGCTCAATGCTGCCATCCGGATAGTACTTGATCTTGTAAACCCATTTGGCCGCAATAGCACGCTTTCTTGGTGGTAGTGACACCAAGCTCCATGTCCCATTGGCTTCTAATGCCTCGATTTCCTTAGCCAGGGCAGCACGCCATCTTGGGTCACGCATCGCCTGAAGAAAGGTGGTAGGCTCTTCACCTCGTGTAACGGCTGCAAGGAAAGCACAATATTCTTGTTTAAATCCATCATATGAGACAAATGATGATAGAGGGTAGGTAACAGGGGGAGGAGTGCTTCCCTTATCTCCTGGAAGATGGGTATCATAGTCGGCCAGGTACTTTGGCCGCGCTCGCGCGGGATCACTGCGTCGAGGAGGGGGCGCTTCGGCAGCTGAATCAAGAGCAGGAGGAGTGACCTCCTGGTGAGGAGTTGACGAAGGTGACGAAGGCTGAGAACGTGTGTGCTCTCCACGATCCATTGGTGAGTCATCACACGAGCTGGGCGACATGGCCTCTGCATGCAACGTGGCCTTTGCATTTGGTTCTGCCGCCTTAGTTTGAGGAGATTCCTCATGAAGAGATGAGGCATGATCATTATTCATCCTCCCCACCTGCCGAACGGAATCCTCAAGGCTTGAATTCATTTAAATTGTCGGCCGAGGGATCCAGTGAAGTTCCCGCTGCATGTCTTTTTGGAAAGGAAAACTCTTCTCATGGAATTGGACGTCCCGAGATGTGATGACACGACGGATAAGTAAATCGTATATACGATAACCCTTTTGAGAAGTGGCATAGCCAAGGAACACGCCGACCCGGCCTCGTGCATCAAATTTGCCAAGATGACTATACGTGTCCTTGTAGTATGCGAGGCACCCAAAAATACGTAAGTGACGATAGGCAGCAGGTTTACCCAAGAGGATCTCGAAGGGAGTCTTCCCTGTTGCAGTAGTGGGCAACCTGTTGATGAGATAAACCGCAGTGAGAATACATTCACCCCAAAAACGAAGAGGAAGGCTAGCCTGGAACCGCAAGGCCCGAGCAGTGTCAAGAATGTGCCGATGCTTGCGCTCAACAACTCCGTTTTGCTGCGGAGTATCAGTACAAGATGTCTGTAACAAAATGCCTTTGCGAGTATAGTAGTCACGCAATAGCTCGGTGTCGAATTCAGCTCCATTATCTGCCTGAATTCGTTTAACAGCCTTTCCAAACTGTGACCGAACCATCTGGCAAAACTGTAACAGCTGGCGGCTCGCCTGGGACTTATAACGAAGTAGATAAACCCAAACACCACGTGAGAAATCATCCACGATAGTTAAGAAATAGTATGCACCACTCAAAGAAGCAACTTTATAACCTCCCCAAAGATCCACATGAATAAGTTCAAAACAACTAGTGGTCTTAATAGCACTGTGCGGGAAAGGAGAGCGTGACTGTTTAGCTCTTGAACAAGAATGACAGGGTCCATCATTATTCCGAAATAAAGATAAAGACAACATGTTGCCAACATAAGAAAGCTTTGCTGGTGAAGGGTGTCCTAAACGAGCATGCCAATCAACTGCAGAATCCATATCCCGTTGCTGAGCTGCGCAAGCTTGCGCCCTCCCATGCCCAAACAAACGTAGGTAATATAAACCATCCTTGAGCTCACCTTTCCCAATCAATTTCTTGGAGCGTAAGTCCTGAATGACGCAAAATCCATCAAGAAAAATCAAGGCAACACGATTATCACGAGTCAACCTGCTCACTGATACTAAATTGCACCGAAACTCAGGGACATGGAGAACCCGCTGTAGAGTGAAACCGGGTTGTAATTCAACCGAACCAACAAGTTTAACCGGGATACTAGCCCCGTTGGGAATACGAACAGGTTGATTATTAACAGGTAATTCTGTATTCGACAAGAGATGCCCATGCATAGTGATGTGATCGTTGCACCCGGAATCAAGTAACCATTCAGAACTGTCAGAAATATTACCTGCCATATGAGCCGCGGGATCATCCGAAGGTTGATCGGAAAGCTTGAAGAACTGTTTGAGCTGCTGAAGTTGAGCGACGGTAAAACCAGCCACTGGACTCTGCTCGGCTTCGACTTGAGAGGCCTTGGGTTCGCGATGCAATCCATCACGGCTACTTTCGCCAGCGGCGCGGCCTCGACGCTGAGTGCGATCACCCCCTTTGTCGCGAGAGCGTTCCCGATCACGGTCACGGGGTGGATACCCAATTAATTCATAGCACGTTTCACGAAGATGGCCCTGCTTGTTACAGTGCGTACAACGAAGCTTCTCACGCTCGCCAGAGCTGCGTTCTCGATCCCTTGTCTTGTCATGCTCGCCTTGAGCAACAAAGGCAGCAGCCTCGGGCTGAACTTTTCGGTTCTGTGTGATGAGCTTTTGCTGTTCAGCATTTAAAATGATGTTAAATGCTTCACCCAAATTAGGGATAGGCTTCATCGCCAGAACTTGAGTTCGGACACCACCAAAAGCCTCGTCGAGGCCCATAAGGAAGTCAAAAACTCGTGCACTTTCTTGTTGTTCACGAGCGCGGCGGGAGACGCACACACACTGTCCGCAGGTGCAGATCAGGGGAGGATTAATGGCAGAAGCTTCCTCCCATAGCGCCTTCAAGCGCGTGTAAAAGGTCGAGACAGGCCGCTTCTCTTGTTGAAGAAGCGAGATGAGGCGGCGCAGTTCATAGGCGCGCGCCGAGCTTCCTTGGCCGAACCGCTCTTGCAGGTCCACCCAAATAACACGAGCACTCTCCGCGAAGCGAATACTGCTGCGGATCTCCTTGTCCATTAAGGTTTTCAGCCAGCCTTTGACCATGGCGTCACAACGGACCCAAGCTCGTCGTGCCGGCTGATCGGCAGGCTTGACGAGAGTACCATCCACAAAACCATATTTATTCTTGGCGAGCATGGCATCCTTTATATCGAGGACCCATTCGCCGTAGTTCGAGGCAGTCAAAACATCACCCACGAGCATATTCCCGGGGCCATCAGACTTGTGCAGTTGAAGCTCGTCGGGCAACCCATCCTCCGAGTCCGACCCCAAACTGCTCGATGCGGACTGCTTCTCACCATTCTTCACGACGGAACCAGTATCATCGTCGTCACTCATGATGAAGCGGCTAGATCACCGGGAGCTTATTGCTCTGATACCATGTAAAATAGTGCGGAATTGTAAATGAGACTTTGATTTACGTGGTTCTTCCTCACGTTGTGTGAGGCTTACATCCACGGGAAACCTTTCTATGATTTTATTGATTGATCGATCGGCTGTTTACAACAAGCCGTCTCTTTATACCCTATGTTACAATTATCATCTAGGATTACAGAGTTTTCACAATGAGTGACGAGATGGGAGGCCAATGCCGACGTGGGCTTCGTCTGTGCATGGGCTGCATGCGTCTCGTGTGGGCCGCATGTGGAGCTGGTCACCAACTCTCGGCCCAATATCGACTGTAGGAGAGGAGAGAGGGGATTGGAAGCTGAAGGGGAGCGAGGGTTTGGGAGTAGCAATGATGGTCATGAGATGGATTGAATTATTGTGTTTAGATTCTTTAGAAACATATCGCCAACGGAAGGGAAGTTTTGAGACTATTTGATTATTTTTTCTAATTTTTTATTGTTTTTATTATTATAATTAATTTAAATTTGAGTTAAAAATAAAATAAAATTCCACGTCAGATACCACATCAGTTCTGACTAGACTTTCTGTTAAAAACTAACGGTCAACGCCTGTCAACTATAACGGAAAAATAGTTTAGGACACAAATATCATATTAGATACTTTAGACACAATTGACACAAAGTTAATAGTTCGGAATTCCTAACGGTATTAGCCCTTAATAATACCTATCTTTACTCTCCCAAACCAAGACTCAGGTCCGGGTTCCACACGATTCTACTCTCCCTCCGTCCCTCAGTCCCCAAGTCGCCAATCTCAAACCTTATCCAGCAAGGATAACTTTTGCATAGGCTCCGTGGATAAGTTTTTTCGTTTAAATATGCTTTTTCCCCATTGAGAACGTAACTAGTAGTAGGGGTTTCGGTATCTTCTTTTAGCTCGAACTACCTAACGCCTTCTCCCCAAAACAAATACATAACTAACCCCAACTCCGGCTATTAACGGTGGTAGCATTGGTGGTTTCGAGGATTGTCACGTATCCTGCGATTTGGGGAAGGGCGGAGTGCTAGAATTCGCTGTTGAAAGAAGTTCAGATTTTACGAATGGGAAGGTGTTTCAACCTAAGGTCTATTGTTGGCCTACTCCAATACCATGGTACCAGAAGTTGCAGCGTATTTACGATGGAAGCTACGTTTGCTGGGCTCATAGCAACAACATCTTTCATCGGTTTCGGGAATGACTCGCTTAATAACTGGTGTTTGGCGTAGGTTCTAGTCCTTAAGCTTTAAAGCTTAAGGAGTTTCTTAAACTAATCCTGGCCATTAGATTAAAACGTGGTAGTTAGGGATTAGTTAGTAGTTGTTAATTAGGTAGTAATTAATGAGGGTAATTAAGGTATTATAATAAAATAAAAAGTAAAAGTAATATAATAAAAAAAAAGAGCAATTAAAGTTTCCTTCGGCTGTAGGTTGTTATATATATATAATATAATTAGGTTTTTTTTCCCGGCTGTAACTATAACCTTGTTCCATCTTCAACTGCCGCCGGTGTGTTCTTTGTTGCAGCCCTAGCTCTCAGCCGGCCGGTGGATTTTCCGTGCGGCAACAGTGACGACGCCATCCCAAGCTTCACTGTGCCCATATTCCTGACAGTACTTTGGTCGGACGTGCACCAGCAGCTTGCCGGCGGCCATAGCTTTCCTCTGCAGCAACACCACCGACGTCGGCGTGAAGCTCCCCTCACTTGGACGTCGGACGTGAGTTCCTGCTCTGGTCGGCATCTTTGACGTCAAGTTGTATTTGCTTTGACTTGTGAAGATTTGGTATCGATTTATATTTTATTGGGTTTCAAACGATAGTTGTCAATTATCTTTATTGGTTTTCAAATATTAACGTCATTATCAATGATTCCATGGACGTCATTTTTCTTGATATGGTGTACGTGGTAGTTATTAATAGTTTTTATTTTGATTATTAATTTTATTTTGGGTCATTATCTAACATTTTATGTATTGGTGAACGTTTCCAGTTGTAGGAATGACTCGAACTAAAAGCACGTCACGTAAGACGGTTTCTCATGAAGATAGAAGTACAGTACAACCTTCAGTAGTAGAGAACAATAATGATGGGAGATTAATTATCAGGTGCAGCATGTCCCAAGTGTTGAAGATGGTTAAGAATATCAGTTCACATTGTATTGAACAACATCCCACCTTCCTCTCCCTCAGTGGACATCCGTACCGGCGCTTGCCGTCCCTCCTGATAATTACCAACATCGATGTTGCCATTATAGTGTCCCTCCAAGTTATCATCGAAAGGAATTTCATTCATATCTGCATCATTGATTATATCAAATATTTCGTTACCACTAATTCTCCCACATCAACCAGAACAATACTTATAATCAACCATCATTGAGCATTATTAACCATATATCGTAATATCATCAACCATCTCCCCACTATTATCAACATTTTAAAGAAAATTTGAGATGCTTATTAACACTATTATTAATCAATCTCAACATTATTATTAACATTATTATATGTGTTATTAATCGCAAAAGGGGAAATATCCCATTTTATAAGGTTATTAATAATATAATAATCAATTATTAATAAATGTACTTGTTGTTATTAATTTAGTCGAATTCTATTTTTAAACGAACATATTATAAATATTATTAAAGGTGTTACTATTACTAACGTTTTAGGGCAAATTGGAGATGCTTCACTTGCCAAAAAAAACCCTCCACGTGTTATGCTAATTATTAATCAATCACAATATTATTATTAATATTATTATAGGTGTTATTAATAACAAACGGACAATGACGAACCAATCCCAAAAACAACTAAGGTTATGTTTTTCCCCAGTTAATGGGATTAACAAAGATTTAACCCGAAGATATTAATATTTACCCACAAGTTGTCAACAATATATTATATTGCACGCATAAATGGTTATCAACCAGATTATCAGTTATTATTATGCATGCGACATACCATTATCAATAAAACAAGGCAGTATTAATGTTTGTATTCATCACACGACAACATACTGCAGGATAGACCAACGCAAAACAATATCTCCATACCAATCTGCAGCGGCCATGACGGTTTCATGTTGCCTCAAGATAGGCGATGGATTCAATGACTGGTGGTGCGACACGGAGCAGTTGGTAGAGACGGCGGGGGCCGACGAAGATGCTATTTTAAGCAACGTCACCGGAAGCGGGCTGTCAGGGGACGGAAGCTACGTTCTCTTCGGGAACTGCCGATATGATGGCGTCGAAGTCTCGAAGATGGCGGCGATGGGTACAAGTCTAGGGTTTGGGAGGAGAACCTTTTTTCTAAAATGGAAACATGAGAAGTTACAAGGTGGAGACCCTCTTCTGGCTAAATTCCTTTTTTATTATTAATGATACTAATTAATTATTATAATCACTAAATTATCCTTTAAGGTAGTTATTCAATCATTAACTCTCGCTTTCTCTCTCCTTCTCCTATTGGCCAGCAAATGTTTAAGAAACTCCTTAAGCCTAGAGGCTTAAGGATTTACAACTTAATTAGTCTTTGCATATTATTGGATGAGGATAACACATTGGTCTTCAATAACATCGTAAACCAATAAAGAGCTATATATAGAAGAACGGAAGCATCTCATCTATGTTTTGTTGGATTTTTTTTCTTCTTCTTCTTAAGAATAGAAGAACGGAAGCTCGTTGATGGAGTTGGAGATTGGTCATCATTGAAAAACCCTAGGCGGTGACAGGCTTGATCCTAGCTCAGAGACTGAAATGAAGGACAATGTCCTTTGGCAGAAATAATTATCCATCAGTAGGAGGGAAAGGATCTGATCAACTGGTATGGAATTGGTATTTATCATGGAGGGGGTCATTTGCGCGTTGGAATGATTTGTGTTAATGTATGGTTTTAGCAGTTGATTACTGTAAGTGAATTATGAGTACTTTTAATTAATTTTTTTCGTTTATTATTTTTATTGTTAGAAAATAAACAAAATTCAAAATTAATTTTTTATTCCCTGATAGCTTACGTGGCAAGTGAGGTGGACCTTGACTAACGGTCAACTCGGTTGACCGTCTAATTAAATGGTCAAACCCGCCTCCGGGTCAAATAAGAAAGTATGATACATAGTTTAGGCCAGGATAGCAATTTCCGATACCACCGACCAATGTAGAAAGTTTGTCTATAGTTCGGGCCAAATTAAGGTATTAACCCTACTTTTAAATTTTAATACTCTTGATGAGATGATTATGCTTATGCGTTATCCCGATTCTTTTAATTTGTTGAATGAATTGCACCAGCACCTCAATTTTGAGTCCGCCAACAATATCATGGTCTCAAAACCATACTAGTAGTTGACCCGTATTTATAGGTAGCAAATCGATTGGATCCATGGATAAGAGGATTGTATTGGTGAATCCATGGATCATATGAATAAGATCAAAGAGATTGGTAGATTGGATTATTGCCTATGGGTTCATGTGGCATCTAAATATTGGATCAATATAGGGGTGGGCAAACGGTTCGGTAAACCCGAACCGAACCGAAATCGAAATAATGCTATTCGGTTCGGAATTTGGAAGGAAAATATTGATATTTCGGAAACCAGGGTTCTTTCAACCGAACCGAAATTCCGAATTTCCGACCGAAAAACCGAAATACTTCAATTGCAACCTCCAAATGATGGATTTTTATATTTGTAGTTGTTTTTATACTTAAATATTTGGAATGTTTTATGACTTATGTGTTGAAAAGTTTGGTTTTATCATTGATTATGCATATAATTGCATATTTATGGTTTATATTAGGAGTGAAAAATAATTTAAAACTGAGAATATACAAGTAGCCTCACAAATTCGGTTTTGTGTTAAAAATCGAACTGAACCGAATTATATTTCGGTTTAATCCGACCGAACCGAATTATAATTCAGTTCGAATTCGGTTTGAAGTTTGGGAGAATTCGGGGACCAGGTATTCATAACTTCGGTTCGATCGAAACCGAACCGACCGAATGCCCACCCCTAGATCAATATGTAAATTTTGAAAACTTTAGATACTAAAAATCATATTTTAATTACCAAAACATAATTTTTCAATGATATTTTCATAAAAAAAAATAAATTTTAGATACCAAAACACATGGTATAAAAAGTTTAAATATTAAGTTATAATTTGTCAGCAACCCATCAATCCACCAATATATTTGGATTTAGATCAAATGTATTGAATTTAAATGAATCGGATTAGTTAGATAATTTTTTATTAGTACTTTGTAATTGGTCAACGGTTTGAATTGGAAGGAAAGTTTACCAAATTTCAACTTTTCCATACCACACCCTTGCAGTTTGGAAGCCTTTCACTTAGGGGTCGTTTGGAAGTTGCGATTGTTAAATAGATGCATTGTTGAGAATGCATGTATAATATTATACATGTATTGTCGAATTTGATGCATTGTAGAATACAACGTTTGGTATGTATGATTGTGTATGTCGCATCAGCTAAAAGCTGAGACAAAACAATCTCAACTCAACTATCTCAACAATCACAACTAAAAGTTGAGATATAACAATCACTCAAAATGAGTGACAGTTTCTGTCACATCACAGAAACAATCCATGTATTGTTTCTGCTAAAAAAACAAAAAAACGATGCATAATAAACAATACATGCATAATGACAATCTCAACAAAACAATCGCAACTTCCATACAACCCCTTAATTCTCCGTTACAAGAGCAATTTTTGTTGATAGTGAGTGATGTTGAGAAAAGGAATTGGTTGTGAAGAGAATTAAAAAGCAATCGAATATGATTTGATGTTGTTCATTCAGTTTAGTTTTATACGCAAACAAAGGAGAGTCAGTTGAGAGATTGTAGGGTAGTGTACAAGATTGAAGGAGAGTGTACAGGAGACGTGGGAGAGATATGGACAAAAAAATAATAAGAATTATTATTCTTTTTCTTATTTTCCTTTAATATGCCCCGCAAGATGGAGGAGTTGTCAACGACTCCAATCTTGGACCGAAGAAGAAGAAACCGAGATGCTGGTAAGCATATCCGCGATTCGCTGTGCAGTTGGGACGTAGTGGACAGAGAGGCGGCCAGACTGGACAAGTTGGCAGACGAAATGGTAGTCAAGAGCCAAATGCTTCATACAAGAGTGGAACAATGGATTGGCATTGAAGGAGGTGGCACCGAGATTGTCCGAAAGAAGCATGGGAGACTCAGAGAGCGGTTGATGCAGTTCTGTTAATAGATTTTGAACCCACTCCAACTCAGAAGCGGCAGGAGCTATGGTACAATACTCCGACTTGGTACTAGAGCGGGCCACCGTTCTTTGTTTCTGTGACCGCCAAGAAATAAGAGTGGAACCCAAGTAAACCAGATAGGTTGATGTGGATGTACGATCCTCAAGATTTCCTGCCCAATCAGAATCCGCAAAGGCCGTGACTCACATAGGAAGAGAGGAACGCTGAATAGCCAGCCCATAGGAGATAGTACCACAAACATAGTGGAGCAAACGTTTGAGGCATTGCCAATGATGAGCAGACGAAGAATGCATATACTGCTAGAGCTTGTTGACGGTATATGCAATGTCAGGACGCGTGTAGACAAGATACTGGAGGGCACCGAGAACTTGGAGGAAGCGTGTAGCATCAGTGGGAGAGGTGCCATCATTCAATGTCAGAGAAACAGTGGAGGCAAGCGGTGTAGAGACCGGGGCAGCGCCCAACATATGGAAGCGGGAGAGGACATTAGTCATATACTTGTGTTGTGAGAGAATATAGCCAGTGGACGTTGGGATAAATTTAATGTCCAGAAAGTAATTCACATCACCAAGTTCTTTGTGAGAGAATATAGCCAGTGTATGTAGAATCAATGAAGCCATGAGGTTCTTCCATGTATACCTCATCGTCAAGCGGCCCTTGAAGAAAGGTGTTGTTGACATCGAACTGCTTAATAGCCCAGTTCTGAGAAAGAGCAATGGAGAAAACCGTACGAACCATAACCGATCTAACCACTGGGCTGAAGGTATCCTTGAAGTCCACACCAGGCCGCTGATGAAAACCTATGGCAACAAGACGACATTTGAATAGATTGATTGAGCCATCAGAATGATGCTTAATGCGGTAGACCCAGCGGTTGCCTAGAACATTGAAATGAGGTTGACGGGGAACAAGATCCGAGGTATGATTACGGAGAAGAGTACAGTGTTCCTGACAAAGGGCAGTATCCCATTCAATGTATTGCATAGCCTCTTTGACGGAACAAGGCTCAAGCGACGGAGTGCGGGTGGTGAAATTTGCTGAAAAGAGGCGTTTGGGCTTGTAAATCCCATCTTGGGTCCTTGTGGTCATTTTATGTGTGCGTATGAGGGGTGGCGGAGCTGCTGTGGGGCGGACAGTGGGCTGAGGCGAGAAAAGCAGGGGCCCGGCAGACTGGGAAGGCCCAGTAAAACGTGACGGGCCTAGGGAGGCCTGCTGTGGAGGCGGGGGCCCGTGAACTTGCAAGGGGTCAGGGACAGAGCTGGGCGTGGGCCCGGTCGCGGAAGGTGGGACAAGGGAGGCAGGGTCCTGGTTGTTGGCAATGGGCCAGAGACGGAGGTGGGCTCAGCCCAATCGGAGAAGACAAGTGAGGCAGGGGCTTAGGAGCTGTTGTTGAGCGAGAAGACTCTTCACTAGGGGAGGCCAAAACCGCAGTGGAAGGAGCAGTTGGGGAAGGCGATGTGAGCAAGCCAGCAGGGAATGGAATAGAGGTGATGTGCAGTCCGGTGTCAGTGAGCCACTAGGCCACCACAGAAGAATCTGCAGAGGGGTTAGACAAATACCCAGGAAACGAATTATCAACAAAGTGGACATGACGGGATAGGAAAATGCATTGGGTGTGAGGGTCAAAACATTTATATGCACTTCGTTGAGGACAGTAGCCAAGGAACAGACAGGGACGAGAGCGTGGATCAAGTTTATAAGATGAATAGGGACATAGCCACGTATAGCACAAGCAGCCAAAAACACGAAGCTTATGATAATTGGGGACAATGTTAAAGAGCACGGTATATGGTACTTGACCACGTAATGCAGAGGAAGGCATACGATTAATCAAGTAGATGGCAGTAGAGAAAGCATAAGACCAAAAGATAGTAGGTAAATTAGCATGATGCAGGAGAGTGATACCCGTTTTAACAAGATGGTGATGTTTACGTTTAGCAAGACCATTATGCTCAGGCGTATGAGGAGGGGGTAAGGAGATTACTGATGCCATGAGTAACCAGGGTGGAGCATAATTTCTGAAATTCCCCACCACCATCAGAATAACTACGAAGAATGGTAGTGGAAACTAATTTTCAACCATCGTGTGAAAAACGAGAAACACATCAAGAACATCAAATTTACGTTTTAAGGGATAGTACCAAGTATAACGGGAAAAATGATCAACGATGATTAAGTGATAATAAAAACCATCAACGGAGGTGACCGGAGCGGGTCCCCAAACATTCGTATACAATAAATCAAATGGTCTAGTGCTAGATAGAGAAGAGACAGGAAAAGGGAGTTTGTGACTCTTATTCGAAAGACATGAATGACAATGACTACTAACACAAGAGGAAGATGCTGGCAAAGAATGTGTGCGAAGGAGACTGGTGAGGGATTGAGAGGAGGGATGACCGAGACGAGCATGCCACGATGTCGAGGACGTGCGCGTGGTGACAAGAGAGAGGCGGACCGTGTTCACATCAACTGGCAGCTCATAAACATCCCCATTATTTGCTCCTTTCAGCAGTGGCGCCCCCGTGCGAAGATCCTTCACAACAAAACAATCAGCAAAAAATTCCACCAAAAATGGGATTAGTACGACAAAGTTTGGCCACCGAGATTAGTTTACGCTTGATGGCAGGAGCACAAAGTACATCTTGTAATTGTAAACTAGAATTTTGGAGCATAGAAGACCCAATGTGTGTGATTTTCAAACCTGTGCCGTCGCCAACAAGAATTTCAACAGGACCATTGTAGTCTGAATAAAGTGATAAATTTCCTAGATCAGGAGGAACATGATGTGACGCAGCAGAATCAAGCAACTAGGGAGCCGATGGCGAAGAACGAGTAACTGTGGAATGATGGGCCTGAGCTTGACGGGTGATAATTGTCGAAAACATATTGATTTCATGTGCTTAATGTGATTATTTCATAATATGTTTGAGACATATAATGCTTGTTTTAAGGCCAACTGACTGTGGAATGGTTGTAAGACCATTACTATCATGTGTTAGAATTTTGATACATTTTAGGTGGAAAGATAGAAATTATGAAAGCACAAGCAGACAGACAAATCGAACACAGATCAAGTCTATAACCGAACCATTTTGGATCGAGTTCTTGACCTAGCCTAGTTGGATGAAGGGACAGCTGGAGGGCATGGTTTCCTTATACTGGACCGGGGGCTTTGGTGGATTTTTTTTGGGCCCGGCCAATTAAAGAAGGCCTAGTGGCCTACTGCCCTACTGTGACATGGAAGCAGCTCGGAGGGACGGAACATAATTTTGGGGGACATATTTGGAGCGGGCAGCGGAATTGATTGGACAGAGGGAATTGGAGGGAGGAATTTTTTTGAGGAGGAGACGCAAGCTTGGGCCACGAAATTCTCTGTGGAAAAGAGAAAAGAGGCGAATTAGTTTTGGGAAAAGGGAGGAGCAGCTGAAGCGATTGGCAGAGGTAAGAAAATTGACGTTCGGCAATTGGCGATCGAGATTTCCAAGGCGGCTTGAACTGAGTTCAACGAGAGCGATTAGTTGGTTGGATTTTCTAAACCGAACTAGTTGTTTATTGTTGATTTAGAATATGATGAACAAAACCCTATTGTTTTATCTCAATTTCGTCATGAACTAAACCCCAATTTCTGGGAGAACACCATAGGATGTAGCTATTTCTTGATTTGATGGATTGATTCGTATTTCTTTTCTTCCAATCTCTATTGCATGAAATTGCTTAAAGCTTTGTGTTGACTGGCCATCAATACATTGATTTGTAGTTAATTAGGTTATTAGCGACAGTGAAACCCTATTAACTGAACATATTTCATGTGACATAGTAACTTATCGAAGCGACAGTGGATTAAATAAAATGCTATGTGGTCTTGAATGGGATGTCGGTCTTAAGGCTAAATAATTAATTCATTGAGCTACGACAGTAGGATTTGAATTGATTGTTTAGTACGTAGTAATTCCCGACAGGGATAGCTAGCACAGTAGTGATATCCTGGCTGTAGAGATATGGATTAAATTGATTGGAATATGTGAATTAATTTTGATATGATAGGTAGTGAGTCCCGGTGTTTCTCCCATAGCTTTCTCCATTGAATTTCTCCCGACCAATTTACTTTGCTTAATTAGTTAATTTTGCTTTTAGATAATTAGTCTCGTTAAACCATTTTCACCTATAGTTTGCTCTATAAATTGATAGAATATAAGGTTGTACTAGTCCCTGAGAGACGATACCCGGACTTCCGGTTTACTACGAGATAGGAAATTGGCATATACGCTTTTGCCCTATCAACGGGCTTGATAGGCCTGACGAGCCTGTGGAAAGAGTTTAAAACATTGTCGAACGGAATGCCCAGGACATTCACAAAATTGACAAACAACAGCAAGCTCACGCTGATTTTTGGAGGGGGCCGAAAAATGGCCAGAATTGAAGTCGTGGGCCTGCGGGCCTAGAGCCCGTTGGAAACCATCATGGGCCCGCTGGGATGAGATAAATGACACGGGATTGGGCGTTGTTTGCGTAGAGCTTCTCAAGAATTAGCCACGCAGCGCGTGAGGTAGAGGCAGCGGAGACAAACGAATAGATCGACTTGGAAATTAAGCAACGCAGGACATAGAGGATCAGTTTATCCTGGCGAAACCACAACTGTTATGCCGGATTGGGTTTTTGACTTTTTTCAGGCCATTCTCTATGATTGTGCGGGCAGGGGCCGCAGGCGTGCCATCGATGAAGCCGAACAAATCAAGGCCGATGAGCAGTGCTTCTAACTAAGAACAACAGGAGGCAAAATTGGACGGGGTGAGCTTCAATGGAAGCTGAGCAACATGATTAAAGGTCACGATGGCAGGGACCATGGTGGAGGAAGCAGTATCGTGAATTTCAGAACCGCCTGACATGGTGGCGGAAAAAAAAAATTCGGAGTAAGAAAAGAAAACGAGGAGAAGGAGGAGATTGGATCGATACTAGTTAATCGTTTCTAGCTCTAATACCATGTTAAGAAAAGGAATTGGTTGTGAAGAGAATCAAAAAGCAATCGAATATAATTTCATTGATTTGCTTCTATTCATTCAATTTAGTTTTATACACAAATACAGGGGAGTCAGTTGAGACTAGAAGTGGCAAATGGATTGGATCCATGGATTGGTGGATCCATGGATCTAATGGATTGGATCCAATGGATTGGTGGATTCATAGATTGGATCAAGTGGATTGGTGGATTATCCATGAATCCAAATGACATCCTCAACCAAGGACAAATATGTAAAATGTGAAAAGTTTAGGTACTAAAATGCCATAATGAAAATTTTTAGGTACTAAAACGTAATTTTCCAATGATATTTTTTGTATAAAAAATTAAATTTCAAGTTCCAAAATGTAAAATATGAAAATTATAGGTACCAAACCGTAATTTGCCATTTGGATCCATGGATTGTTCCATGAATCCACCAATTCAATTGGATTTGGATCAAATGGATTGGATTTAAATGGATTGGATTAGGTGGATATTTTTAATGGAATGGTGGATTGGATTGGTGGATTGGATTGAGAATTGCCACCTCTAGTTGAGACATAGTAGGGTAGTGTACAAGGTTTAGGGAGAGTGTACAAGAGATGTAGGAGACGTGGGAGAGATATGGACAGAAAAATAAAAAGAAGGTTAAATACACTTGTATATCCAAAACTTTCACGGTTGTGGCAATAATATCCAAATTTCCCGAAAACCCACTTATATCCAATTCCTTCACATTCTTTAACGGTGTTTTTGGATATACAAGTGTATTTAACCAAAAATATATTGGGAAATGGATAGATTTGGCAATTTCCCGAAATACCACTTATATCCAATTCCTTCACATTCTTTAAAGGTGTTTTTGGATATACAAGTGTATTTAACCAAAAATATATTAGGAAATGGATAGATTTGGCAAAGAACAACTTTAAAACATGGATATAAGACTCGAATCAAGTCAGAGGAGAATAACCAGTCACAAGAACGAACCACTCCGAATGTCTATGCCCCGCCCACCCCAACCGTCCGTCCGCCGGCGTTAGTGAAATTGTATCACGGAGAGAGACGGCCTTGTGTCCGTGACCTAGCCCCAAACTTAATTGGGCTTCGGCTCTGCTGGCGGATAAATTATCCGGTCAAAATTTGGAAAAGATCAATTTTTTGTGCGTGGAGAATTAGGGGTTTTCGGTCGATGTCTTCTACCTAACCCTAGCTCCTTCCACCCGCCGACTCCATGGCCACCGAAACCTGCACCGCGGTTTCAGAACTCAATCCTCCTTCTCCGATGATGATTAGCGAACTCGGAGACGATCTCCTCATAGAAGTTCTGATTCGCAGCTTCCCGGATCCCAGATCCGCGTGCCGGAGCAAAGCCGTCTGCAAGTACTGGAGATCCCTGATTTCTGATCCCTGCTTCAGACGCCGCTTCCTCTGCCACCACCAGAGCAAGAGCAAACCACCTCCTCCGATGCTTCTTCTCTCACCCGCCAGCCTCCTGACCTTTCTCCCCATGCCCGCCCTCCCTCCAGAGCATTTCGCAGTTTTGGATTGCTTCAAGGACTTGCTTCTATGTGGGTTCTGGGAAGTACTTTACCGTCGCACTAATCCCCAGCTCGCCAGATCATACTTGCTCTGCAATCCGTTTACGGAGCAATGGATCGCCCTTCCTCTGGCCCCTGAAAGGCCAGTCGGGTTTAGTGAATTGTCGTCGAGGCTAGTTTGTGAACCCTTAGTTTCTAATAGTCATGATGTTGGATTTGGCCATGAGTATCGATTCCGGGTTGTGTGCGTCTACCAAGTTGCCAATTCGATGAAATTAGATGTGTTCTGCTCGGATTCCGGCGAATGGACGAAGGAGGCCCTTGTTCTTGATGGTTATCGCGGATGCGGGAGCTGGAAGAACAATGTTGTTTCTTGCAACGGTGTTTTGTATTTGTCTTACGCTAGAGCGCAAGACTTGGATGCTGGGTTGTATAGACCTTCGATTGCTGGTTTCGATCCTTTTCGACTTGATACACCTCCCACTCTTGTTGATGTTTCCCCTATCAGCTCCAAAACGCTTTGGAGTATTTCAGTTTCACAGGGTGCTTTGCATTTGAGTGTGTACGAGAAGCTAATACCTATGGTGTTGGGTGTTTGGAGACTACGAGAAGACTGTAAACTTTGGAGAAAGGTATCTGAAAGTACCCTTAAGTCACAATTCTGGCTCCTTCGTGTTCCTTCTCTGCATCCAGAGAAGCCTGAAATTGCCTTCTTCACTAATATTGATGGTGGTGCTGGTAGCCTTGGGAGTTGTTACGTATTTTGCGATTTGGGGAATGGGGGAGAGCTAAAGTTCATCTCTAAACGAACTCAATATTTTGATCATTGGAGGGTGTTCCAGCCCAAGGTCTATTGTTGGCCTACTCAAATTCCAAAGTATCAAAAGTTGCGGGATTTGTACGATGGAAACTATAGCTGTTGGATTCAGACGCGCTCAACAATGGGTATATGCTACTTGTTAAAATTTACCGTTCTTCTTTGTTGTTCATGAATTTGTCTCGTAAACACATTTGTTCTGAAAACTCGTGTTGTTATAAGCCAATATAGAAAGATCTAGAGGCATATACGACCATTCTTATTTATGCTAGTTTTGTGTAGCTTATGGTTGAACATATATTCCTTTATAAATGATAATTTCTGATTGGCTAAACTTTTCGTCTTTTAAGATATGACTGAACATCTGTCATTGTTTGTATTTCGTAATCTTTTCATTGATCAATAAAATTTGACATACACTTCTTGAAAATGTGACTATCAAGATGAACTATAGTAGTTTTCTTTCTCGATATAGCTATGCTTCACAGGGGAGGAATTAGGAATTGGCGCTCGGGGGCCCGAAGATTCTTATTATGTTAGCGCATAAAGGCAATAAAATTAATCAAAATAATAAAAGAGAATTAATTTCTAATATTATGGTAACTGCACGTTTTAATATATTAAATACACTCAAAATAATATCTAAACTAAAAATTTATAGTATGGTATGTTCAATATAAATTCAAAACGAATAAATAAATAATGAATTTTTTTGATGAAATTAATATTAATAACAATACAATAACGATGGCAATAAAAAAATACAATAATAAATTTCATTGCTGTTTAGACGTCATATTATCACTTAAAGTTTTATATTAACTTAAAATATCTACTCTGGAATAAACAGATTAATAATGCATTGCAATATTGTATAATCCATCATATTTTTAGAATTTAAAATTGAGTGTTTACATATATATAAATACTAGTTCTGTATCCAGTCCGTTGGCCGGTTTGTGGTCATTTAGGTATTTTTTTAGTTAAATATATTGTAGGAGGTTCAATTTTTTATATTTTGCAATGGTGGTCCGAAAAAGTATCTTGATTGTTTATGCTTTTGAGTGCTCATTAACTTTATATTGTTTATTGAATCGGTGTTTCAATTTATACTTCTACAAATATATAATAGCCGAGTTGGGAGCAGTTTCTATGCATTTCAAATTTTCTGCAACGAGAGCGAAAGTAGGAAGAGTAATTGTGTCTTCACAATAATTTTTTTCCATAAGAAAAAAAACATCATTCTGGAGATTCGAACCATGATCTTTCCAAAACTAAAACAACAATCATTACCAATTATGCTAAGGAAATCTTTTGCATCTTTTTAAGTAAAAAATCCGAAAACCTGAAATATAAAAATCATACGACTTTTCCACTACCGTTAGCTAGCCCACGACCTTTCTCGTAGTACTTTCTTTGTTATTTGATATTTTAATTTTCATATTTTGATTATTTTAGTTTGAGTTTAATAATAAATTTAATTTATGTCTATCTTATAAATGGAGGATAATTTTAAAATTGAAAATCAATATCATTGATTCAATATTACATATTGAATTGTAGTATTGAATGTGTAGATATGATGTAGAATTGTTAACTTCGTATTAATTTTTAGAACTATTAAAGCAACGATATTGTTATGCAAACTGTAAGTGACTAGTTTTTTGAAAATTTTAGTTTGGTTTACTGTTAAATCCTTGCTCTCTTGATAATATGGCATGATTAGACAAATGTGCGAGTTCAAAAGAACACAATTCCTGAATACCAATTTTTCTAGATGATTTCAATTATTTAAATATTTTATCTTATAGGATAATTGACCATATGTATCATTTATAGTTACTTAGTTTAATATGAAATAACCGCAATACAAGACAAATCATGAAAGTCGAGTTGGAGTTTTCATGGAAGCATTGATGTGGTCATGTGCGAACGGGCCGAAGCCCAAACGGAAAAGTACAAGCAGATTACAATCAAATTTGAAAACCAAAACAAAAGCCCCAAACGATCCGGGTCCAGAACCTAATAGGGCCCAAACCCAAAGCCCAAACAGAACAGGAATCAGCTTTCAAACCCTAATCAAAACCTACTCCTCTACAATCCTCAACCGCCGTAGCCGAAGACCAGCATCGTCTCCTTGATTCGCTAGTAGCGCAACTTCCCACCAGCTACTTCGCCATGCACCAAGTAGAGAAAGCATCTTCCACCAACCCAGATGGAGGGAAAATCACACCTCGAGCCAATCGCTCTCCGCTTCCCGTCGCACCATCAAAGAGAAGACATCAGAGACGATCGGTCGGCCGGTGGAGGAAATAGAGGAAAGAGCACTTCTGTCTTCAAGCTCATCTAGCCGTGTCCGACGCCATACGGCTGCATCTCTGAAACACCATGACCTGCAAAGTGAGACAAGGAGACAAGGAGGTAGACTAGGGATAGATGAGGAGAAAACAAGCCAGATCTACATCAGAGGCCTGTAAACAAACAGATCAGACGCCAAAAGTACATCCCACAGATGGGGGAGAAAGGAACCCTAAAATGGGATGGAAATCACTCAGGAACGGGCAGAAAAACACAACCAAACAAGGAAGAAAAAAAAAGAAGGAAGGAGAACAAGTAAAACAGAAAGTGCAAGGAGAAAAGGAAAACACAGAGGGGCAGAGGGCTGCCACCGGTCGCCGGAAGGACGCCGACGACAGCCCCTCCCCGTCAATACGATTAATCGCCTAGAGAGAAGGCGAAGAAAAAAGAAAGAGGAGAGAGAGACTAATGGGTCGTCTTTTAGTGTTGCTGGAACTTAGCAAGGTAGGTACCACAAGATATGTTTAATTTTTTTGTTGAGTGAATGAGATTGTACTTCAACTAAATTTAGAGTATGTTGGTTGATAAATATATTTTTCATTGCATAGAGTATGGATGAAAAATATTATTTTCTTACTAATTTTGTTATAGTATTGTGCAGAATACTTTAAGGTTTAGATACTGTTATATATGTATTGTTTCTCAAGCATAAGAAATAAATATTGAATAAAGGTTATGATCACGAGTTTCCTATTTATGCTATGCTTTTCAGACAAACTCTTTTTTTGTTATGTCAATTTTCTTTTCAGAGTGACTACATCATTAAATTGACAAGTTCCTCACCTTAATGTCATACGAAATGCAACATTTCAAGTAATTTAATTTTTTTCAAATACACATCATACATACATTGTATTCAATGACATTCCGACCAACGGGTCGGACAACAAGCTAGTAACCATAAGAAGTTTCGGTTAAACAACAAATGAAATGAAAAGCTATCTAGAATCTATATTAATGCCTTCATGTAAATAGTATAGACATAAATAATAGCATAATTAGGTTGAAAAAGCATTTAAGTTGTTCCGCTGGACCAGTTTTTATGTTTAATTAATTTTTAATAAAAAATTATCTTGTATTGGCCGGTTTGTTATAGTCCATGATCCCAATGAATCATGATAGAACCAAACTAAAAATAAGTGAAAATTAAAGATGAAAGTCAAAAGAACATTTGATATGGTTGCGATCTATCATTTTTTGTTTGATCTAATTTGATCCAAATATCTATTCGATATGATATGAATGAAATTATTATTTAACCTACGACTAAGCATTCAATCGTACATTTTCAAATTTTATTGTAAGGAATTAGACATGCTTATTTGAAAATTAAAATAATTAAAAACAATAGAAATTGATTGTATTTTCCAAGATTTCCCATTTTTCTTCCTCTTCCTGTTTGTCGAAGTCACTGTCAAATTAAGATTCCAAAGCTTTTGAGAGTTAATACTTGGTTTAACTTAAAAACCTAATGCGAAAAAACCTATCTAGAGGTAACCTCTTCCCAAACATCCACTCCACAACAATGTAAAATCTTTGTCGCCTCGAAATTCAATTCGCAAACATTATCCCATTCAAGAGGTAAACAACTTTAGTTAACCTGAGTTTTATCCTGAACCACACAAAATAAATCTACATAGAGCAAAGTCCAAATAATTATTATAATAGCATTTACCTTAAAACAAATATGCTTTTCCCTTAATTCTAATCGCAATTACAAAAAAGGAAACCAAAAGTCCAATAATTATGAGTGGCCCTATTATAATAGCAATTGGCTTAAAACATATATGATTTTCTCTTAATCCTAATCACATTTACAAAAAAGATAAGCAAAAGTCCAACAATTATGAGTGACCTTGTGGTGATTGAAGAGTTAAAAAAATGGCAAAATTGCCCTTCCACCAAATAAGGAGAACTAATCAAAGTGCAAGGTGGCAATAATGACATAGAGTGAAGTGTATAATATATTCTGTAGATGTAGATAGATAGATGTAGATGTAGATAGATGTAGATATAGATGTAGAATGTAGATAGATGTAGATTTGGAGAAGAACTTAATGGCTCATCAAGAATTGACCAGATGTAAAACTTGCAATCATCCCCTCCGCTGGACTAAGTGAATTTTCTGTGTCCCCTTTCACAACACTAATACATTTTTAATGATTCTTTTTGTTTATACGAAATTTTTCAAAACAACATCGAGTTTACACGTAACTTCAAAAATTCTCGGGTGGTCAGGGCCACCCCAAAAGCAGCAGTAGCTCCGCCCTTGATGCTTCATATACAGGGTCGGAGGGTGTGTCAGGGGACCCTTCGGCACAAGGCTTCCATCTAGATTTTTTAGTTAATTCGATCGTATACTGTAGGTTGTATTTTTAGTATATGATTAATTGATTATTATTATGATGACGAGTTTAATTATATTAATTCATATTGGCTTTCACCTGATCCATTGGTCGGATGGATTTATTTTATTTGTTATTACTTCACAATAATCAATTCATTTATATTTTCAAATGATATGAGATATTCTCAATAGTTTATTAAAAAGTAAAAGTAATATATGTACTATTTAATAATAATTGTTGCATTGATAATAATTAGTTCACATGTATGCCTCTCTAGTGAAACAACCGTTCGTTGACTTTCGGCCGCATCTATTAATTCGTGAATGTATCTTGGATTCCTCCAAATTCTTTGTTTGGTACTAAAACTCAAGGTTGTCAAACCGATTTATGTAAATACTCCAGTTTTGCAACTGAAATGGTTCTACAGTAGTACAACTAGTTCATGCATAAATTTGTTGCCGGTTTTAACAAAATTCACAAATAGAAATCTAAACAGTCCATCTTAAAACAATATTTCTAGAATCTAATTTCATATTTGAATAAAACACCACAAAATTCAACCATTAATCTTTACCCAATTCCACCTCTGGCGAGTAATTCCAATTCCATGCTAGCCACATTTCTCTCTCACATCAAATTCCGAATTGGAGATGAGAAAGCACAAACTTGCCCCAAACTCCAAAGGAGAGAAAAAAGCAATCTCACAATTTGACGCCGTACCAAGGCTGGACGCCGTCGCCGCCGCATGGATCGTCTCCCACCCAAGCATTCACCATTCTTAACTAGAGCGACGATTTGATATCGTTTAACGCCGTCACTGCACGGGAACAAAACATAAAATGGGACACCAAAACTAGAAACTCAGATAAGTTGCCGAAAACAGTTCATCGGTGCCGGTGAGAGATGAAATTTAGATCCGGAGATTACCGCCTCGTTGCAGGGTTGCGGAGAACGCGCGAGTATCAAAGAGAGTGACGGCGAAGAGAAAGGAAAGTTTTCCAAAAATACCACGCAAAAACTAAAAAAAATCGATTATACCATTCTTTTTCAGAAAAATTCTAAGTATACCACCTTTTCACATACACCGTCATAGGGTGTTGCGGCTTACAAAAGGACCGTTGGGGTAAGGGGCAGTTTAAATTTGATCACAAACCACGGGAGCCAGTAGCGGTTTTATGGCTAATCTAGACCAAACTGCAGGGCTCCCCAACGATTATATCACGATATGCAACATTTTTAGTAGTGTACTCTATAGGTGGTGTTGTGTAAAGTAATATGTAACACTTTTTTAGATTATGCACACAAAAAAAAGTGTTGCATATGTATATCCCTAAAACAACAACAATTTAGGCAACACCTCAAAAACTTTATACAACACATTTTAATAAGTATAACCAACATTTTTATGCTTTATTCGTAACAAATTTTGTAATCACATAAGACGTATGCAATCGTGTCAACTTGTGCTTGTCAACTCTTTCAACTATTACCAATTTAAGTTGCCACAAATCAGCCATTATTAAGATAGTAGTTGTATCGCAAAATGAGGTTTTTGTGACGTTGTTATGATCACAATATCACAAAAGGAGGTTTTTGTACGACAATGCCCTTTGGAAGAAATTATTATCTATCAGTGAAAATGAATTGTCTCACTGTGGAAACGCGCGTGTTTAATGCGCACTGTTCTCAAAGAAAACAAGAACACAAATCAAAGAACCAAACGATTGTTACTCGGTTTCACACCTCTCCAAACAACGTTCAAACGAGGGTATTCGACGAACAACGAGAAAACAAGGATGATCTAAATTACGTTACCTCTACTCCTATGTAGGTTCCTCTAGAGGTCCCTAATTTCAGATCCCTCCTTCAACCGTCGTTTCCGCTCTCACCGCCACACCAACAACCAACCTCCTCCTCCTAACCTTCTTCACTCGGCCGACAGCTTGACCTTTCTCCCCATGCCCGCCGCTGACCGTCCACACCATCTCGAGGTTTTGTATTGCTTCGAGGACTTGCTTTTATGCCAATTTAGTGAAGTGGGTCGCAGCCCACATGCCTTTAATGACGAAGTACACATATCGTTCTTGTTGTGCAATTTCGTTTAAAAAGCAGTGGGTCGCCCTTTCTTTGGCCCCTCATAGGCTTGAAACTGTATTGGCCGTGAAGATGGTGAGTGGTGGAGAGAGGTATGTCAAGGTCCAGTGAAGTCGTCATCAGGGTTTCAGTGTCCACTACAAAATTAAGAAGGTTTGGGGACAAACATAAGGGACAACAGATTTAACTAGTCTCTGGAAATGAAAGTCTTAGTGACATAGGTGACAACATCTCAAACTCGTCCCCAAAGACGAACAAGTAGCATAATTCACACTAGTCCGCTTATTTTAGTCGTCCCTGTATCTAGGCGGGATAAAATTTCCTTCTTGGCGCCTCATCATGGGAAATGTCGCCTCCTTCTTTTTCCCTTTTGAGATTTAAAAGGTATCTAAGTTTTGGAATTTGGTTTTTACCATCTAAATAAAAGGATAAGTGATAAGAGACAAGACCTAATTAGGGTTTAATTTTTAATTATATTTGCTAGTTTATTTTTCTCTTTTCATTGAATCGATTAATTAGTATTCTTTTAGTTTATCCCCCTTGTCCTTTGAATGTTATATTGATGATCGAACTTACTATTTCGAACTCTTTTAATTTTGTTTTTGACATAAATTATATGTGTACTAATTAAATATTTTTCATGTTTAGGTGTATCCATGGATCAAATGGATTGGATCAAGTGGATAGGTGGATTGATCCATGAATCCAAATGATATCCAAGTCTTGGACCAATATGTAAATTTTGAAAAGTTTAGGTACTTAAATGTCATAGTAAAAAAAAATTAGGTGCCAAAACGTAATTTTCCAATGTCATTTTTGAATGAAAATAAATTTTAAGTAAAAAACGTAAAATATAAAAAGTATAGGAATAAAATATAATTTGTTATTTGGATCCATGGATCAATTCATGAACCAGCCAATCCAATTGGATTTTGATCAAATTAATTGGATTTAAATGGATTGGATTACTTGAATATTTAAGTGGATGGACTGAATTCGTGGATTGGATCACAAATTGCCACCTCTAATTGGAAGAGGAATCTAATCCACATGTTGCACGATATACTTTAATAAAGATCGTATTAAAACTAGCAATCATTGTGAAATTGGTTTGTCATACCCACCAAGGGACAACTGGTCTCTACATTATCTCATCTTGGATTAGGAACTAATAGTCTATCTATAATTGGATCGAATCGAGATAGAATCGGACCAAAATAAAAATAAAATTGAGGATTAGAACCATATAAAAGATGTGTTTGGTTCAATTGGCTTGATTTGGTCCGATCCAAATTCAATTTCGGTCCACTTTTCTTTCATGTTCAAGATAATTCCTAATATCAAGCCGAATCAAAAAATATTCAAATCTGATTTGATTCGGTCTTAATCATATAGATTCGGAACAAAAGTATATACTAAACTTATTCAGATATCAGCAATCATCTTATGTGTAGTTGTCCTCAAAGACACATACTAACAAACACTCGGTTGTTCGCGCAAATGTGACATATGACAACTAGCTATCCTTGGAAACACAGAATAAGGAATAATTTGGCATCCTTACAAATTACATGGGACGACTTATCATCTCAGAAGACAGACCTATGCATCATCACTAAAGAAATAAATCCTCAATCCCGAATAATATGTTAAAATTTACAAGAAATAACAACTTTAAAGGTTAAAGTGTCTTTCTCACAATTTTCAAATACTTGTAACAATAATAATATTTTGTAAGTGTACTCACAATTCTCAAAATTATTGATGGTAACATGTGGATGCACAGAAAGCTAGAGCAGGAAATTAACGCTCCGTTTGGCAACGAGGGGGTGCAAATTTGAGGAGGGTGCAAATTGAGGTGCAAATGGTTGGGGGGAGCAAATTGGAGCGTAAATTCATGTTTGGGAGAAAAAGTAAGGGGGTGTAAATAAGAATGTGAGATATATTATATTAATTATAATATTCTATTAAAAATTAATTTTAATATTTTAAAAACTAAATTCCTTTTCTTTATAATTTCCCTTCTCCCTCACGTGGGTGCCAGCCCATCATACCTTCTCTCTCCCTTTCTCTCCCCATAGGGTCTTGTCCTTGGCTTAAAAAAAGAAAAAGTAAAAATAAGAGTTGCTTGTTTCTTCTTGCACCAAGATTTGAGGGGTGAGCTTTCAATGTGGTAGCATCGTCCTTTATAACGATCAAGGCTGGTAAGCCCATCGGTCCACACAGTTGTCCACGTACCAGTAGTGCTTTTGCACCCACTTTACAAACCCCTGCTCCTGTTCAAAAACATCCAAACGGGTGTATCTTCCTCGATAAAACCATTTGCACCCCAAAATTTGCTCCCCCAGCTTTTGCTCCTCTTCCCAAACGGAGTGTAAGTCAGTGGGGTAAAAAGGAAATAGTGAATGGAAAAAAATAAGTAAAAAGAATAAGTGTGGTGGATGTGGATGCTAGATGAATTTAATTGCTTAAATATGGTAGTTGTTTCCTAATATTCGTAGGCCAGTGACTCCAAATTAGTTAAACTTCCTTTTGACAGTCAAATGAGTTAATTAAACTTTAATCCCTCTTTTTACCGAGGACAAAATATAACCCCTTATTCTAGAACCCTCCATCTCAACCATTCATTTGATTACTCTAAATCCACACCATCAATTGATTAAAACCTACAAAAACCCTACTTCTACCCATCTTTCCATTTCACTCGCCCGAATGGCCTCCACTTTCATTATCATTCGTCTTTTCTTATCTGTTCAATATGGCTGTCGGCGATGAATCTATCTCCCCCATCTTTACATATCATCAGATGTCGTCACTTCCTCAAGCTCCAAATTGACGCTTCTCTTTCCCATATTCATCAGTGTTCGATCCCTTGCTTTTGTCCTATAATCGGCGATGGTACGAATTCAATATAATTCTTTTAAGGTTGTTTTTGGATTTCAATGTACTTATTAGTTTCTTTTGTACCAGTGGTTGAATGTATTGTTAAGTTTTTGTTATATTTGCTATTTCCAAAGCTTATGACGCTTTTTTTTTGTTCTTTCTCCAGGGCTCCGGGCTGGACACTGGTGATAGCGTGGATTAGGCAAGGTAGAGAGAAAAAGAACGTAGAGAGAATGAAGCAATTGAGAGAGCAGTTTGTCACAGAGATCTAGCAAAAGTACTACTGGTGCTTCTCTCGGTGATTTTGGCGTTTTCTTTTTCAAATATATAATTGGCTCTTGTTTTTATTGTGCATTTTCTATACTGAATTTTATTTATGTAAGTGTACAGTTTTTACTCGAGGATTGAAATAATAGTTGAGATGTTGCCCTGAGCTTTCAATTAAATTTTTGGTCTCGTTACCAACTTCAAAGTTTCGGTCCCTGTTCTAGTTTACAATTGCTCTCTATAAGGATTAAGGTTAACCGACCATTAATTGTCCCTAAAAGGATTAAGATTCAATTAGTCATCCCCAAAGACACATACGAGTTACATTAGGAGACAATTTGTCGGTTTCAGAAGGTGCATAAGTGACAACTCCTCGTCCCCCAATACATAAGTTAAGGGACAATTGTTCGTTCCCAAAAGTCATAGGTAACAACTTGTCATCTCTAAAGATCTACTATAAGAGACCACTTGTAGTCCTTGAATAAACCATTTGGAGACGATTTTTAAACTCCAATTTGATATCTATAGGAACGACATGTCGACCCTATAAAAAGAAAAAGGGATGATATAAAATCCTCATATAGGCCCAATACAATCATCAAATTGATTATGTGGAGACAACAAGTTGTCCCTAAAAATGATGTTTAGGGGACGACTTATTGTCACTAAAGTTATAGCTTTAGGGACGACATGTTGTCTTTCATGGGGAAAAAACCAGACGACGACTTGCAAATATCGGGGACGACTGTCGTCCCTTGTAATGGGGACGACCTAGATTTTTGTCGTCCCCAAAAGAATAGAGGACAAGAGTATAGGGAACCACACACTGGGGACAACTTAGTCGTCCCCAAAAGGTATAAGGACGATTTTTCCTATTTCCAGGGACGACTTTAGTCGTCCCCAAACCTCCTCTTTTTTGTAGTGGTCGGTTCAAATTTCTTGGTACTCCTACTCTCCATCCAGAGAACCCGAAAGTTGCCTTCTCCACTGTTACCGGCTTACCGGTGGCAGCGTTGGTGGTTTTGAGGAGTGTCATGTGTCCTGTAATTTGGAGAAGGGGGGAGTGCTAGAATTCGCTACCGAAAGAATTCCAGATTTTACAGATGGGAGGGTGTTCCAACCTAAGGTCTATTGTTTGCCAACTCTAATTCCAAGGTACAAGAAGTTGCAACGTATTTACGATGGAAGCTACGCCTGTTGGGCTCATAGCAACAACATCTTCCATCGGTTTCAGGAACGACTCGTTCAATAACCGGTGTTTACAACTTAATCTTTTTTTTTTTTGGAGCAACTTATAATCTTTTGCATATTATTAAAAAAGGATAATACATGACAATTTCTGTATAATCGTTAATTTGCTTCAGAATTCAAGAAACATACAGAAAGGCGTCGTCGTACTATTTCTTTTCTCTATATATCTTGTTGTTGTGACATATTATCTCAGCTATGTTTTGTTGGATTGGTTTTTCTTTGTAATCAATAGAACGGAAACTCGTTGATGGAGTTGAAAGAAACCAGAGGCGGTGACAAGCTTGCCCCTCAAAGACTAAAATGAAGTACAATGTCCTTTGGAAGAAATTATTATCCTTTGGTAGTTATCATGGAGGGGGTCATTTGCACGTTGGAATTTGTGCTAATGTATGATTTTAGGAGTTGATTTTGATTAGTGAATTATCACTTCTAATACTCTCGATGATACGATGATGTTTATATGCGTTATCATGATTATTTTTTAGAATGAATTGCACCAGCGCCAGGCCGCCAACGCCTCAATTTTGAGTACCGGCCAACAATACCCTCAAGATCGAGTTGGAAACCTAGTTAGGATCGTCCCAACTACCAACCAAAAAAATGTGAATATTCCTCAGCCCCATATTCTGTTAAATCCTGTAATCCTAAGGGGTCGTTTGGAAGTTGCGATTGTTAAATATATGTATTGTTGAGAATGTATGTATAATATTATACATGTATTGTCGAATTTGATGCATTGTAGAATACAACATTTGGTATGTGTGATTGTGAATGTCGCATCAGCTAAAAGCTGAGACAAAACAATCTCAACTCAACTATCTCAACAATCACAACTAAGGGGTCGTTTGGAAGTTGCGATAGTTTTGTTGAGATTGTCATTATGCATGTATTGTTTACAATGCATCGTTTTTTTTATTTTTTAGCAGAAACAATACATGGATTGTTTCTGTGATGTGACAGAAACTATCACTCATTTTGAGTGATTGTTATATCTCAACTTTTAGTTGTGATTGTTGAGATGGTTGAGTTGAGACGAATAGTAATCCCCGGAATTTTCTGGTCACTTACTATTTATTTTGGTACCCAAATTTATTTTTTCTTACAATTTAATACCTATGTTATAAATGCGCTGCTACGGATCGGGAAATCGCAGGAATTGACAAAGCAAGAATACGAAAGCGAGAATCGAAAACACGACACACGATTTACGTGGTTCACTAACACGATGTGTGTTAGCTACGTCCACGGGCGAGAGAGAGCCAATTTCACTATATCGAGGAGACTACAGATTACAGAGGAGTATGAGAAGTGTTTATAGTACTTCTCAATGTGGGTCTAAACCTAATCCAATCTGGCAAAAGAAACGGTTACAGGCCAGGCCCAGAACTCGAACCCAAAAAACAGCGAGACCCCCGATTACCAGTCGTAGCGGCTGATAGTCCGATTCAAGTCACATCAACAACCTAAACTTTTAAAATTTTACCAAAAGGTCCATCAATTTAATACCTAAACTCGTTGATGGAGTTGGAGATTCTGGTCATCATTGAAAGAAACCAGAGGCGGTGACAGGCTTGCCCCTCAGACTGAAATGAAGGACAATGTCCTTTGGAAGAAATTATTTGCTATTAGTGAAAGGGAATGGATCTGGTATGGAATTGGTAATTATCATGGTTCATGGAGGGGTCATTTGCACGTTGGACTGATTTGTGTTAATGTATGATTTCGAGAGTTGATTATGATTAGTGAATTATGACTTTTAATACTCTCGATGATACGATGATGCTTTTATATGTTATATCACGATTATTTTCTTGAATGAATTACACCAGTACCAGCTAGGGATGGCAACTTTGCCCATACCCATGGGTTTCTTAGTATCCAAACCCAATTGGGCTGGGTATAAAATCCAAATAGATGGATATGGGTAGAGTTTGATGGGTTTGTACCCATACCCATTTACTTTGGGTTGAGTTGGGTTTATATCAAATGGATTTGGGTTTGTACCCATGCCCAAATACAAATTACAGTTTGGTACCCAAACTTAATAGACATGCATATTTAATACCTAAAATTAATTTTTTTTGCATATAAGTCCTCAAAATATCAATGGAAAATTACGTTTTGGTACCTAAATTTTTTTGGTCTTACATTTTGGTACCTAAACTTTTCAAGTTTTGCAAATAGGTCCAATTTTTGCATGTGTAGTTAAAACACCCTCAAGTAAATAGATATACATATCCAATCCATACCCATTTAGATTATGGAAGCCCCAAACCCAAACCCATCTATAAACCCCCAAATCCATATGCACTTCACCCATACCCAACCCATTATCAATGAGTCTACTTGGGTTTGAGTATAATTACCCATGGGTGGGTAATTTGCCATCCCTAATACCAGCGGAGTGCCTCAATTTTGAGTCCCGACCAACAATATTCCGTTGAATCCTGTAATATTCTCGGCCTCTCGGGTTCTCGCTCAATTTGAGAGCTTGAGTTGAGTTACGCCTTATTTTGCAACACCAAATTGGTAAAGCGAAATCATATGTTGGATACCACTTGTATTTGGACAAGCATTGTCAAAGCCATACTAGAAGTTGACCCGTATTTGGTGGTGGCAAATCGATTCGATCCGTGGATAGGTGGATTCGATTATGGATCCATGTGACATCCAAACATTGGATCAATATGTAAATTTTGAATAATTTAGGTACTAAAATGTCATATTTTTAGGTACCAAAATGTATGGTATATATATATACATATAAATAAAAGACATAGATACTAAATTGTAATTTGCTAACAATCCATGAATTTATCAATCTAATTGTATTTAGATAAATGAATAGATTAATCGAATATTTTAATGAATTGATTGAATTGTTGGATTGAATCGAAAATTCTAATTTTTATTTATTTATACTTATTTTTTTCTTTTTCGTTGAATCAGTTCTTCTCATTAACTAGAAAAAGTAAGAGTCTGATACAACAAAGGGACAAAACATCCCTGGTAAACAAGGAAATACGTAACATAAGAGGGCAACCCATCACAAATCACCACCACATCACTACAACCCTACCAATCAAAACTAATTTAAGGACCCATTCCTAATGACTGCAAATCCCGCTGCACATTGCCATTAAATAAGCTCATGAATTGCAAATCCTGTAAAATCGTTTTGCCCAGCAGCTCTGCACTTCGACCAGCATCTCCATGAACCCGCTTGCACCTTTATTTCCAGATAGTAGCAGCAATTAAACACCAAAACCACCCCCACCATTCTCCCTGCAGCTATGTTTTTACGACTGAGCATACAAGCTGCTGACAAAGTGCTAGTCCAATCTCCCCTGCAGAACCAGTCCTCACAGTGTAAAAACATTAGTAGCTCCTTCGAGAAAGAACAGTAAAAAAATAGATGTTCCCTCGATTCAGGTAGATTGCAACATAAAACACAGGTACTATCAATCTGTTTTTCCCATTTTATCAGTTTGTCTTTCGTAACAATACTATCCTGGAGAATTAGCCAAGCTAAGAAACTAGGTCCAGGTAGAAACCCCTTTCCCCAGATCAGCTTATGCCAATCCACCTTTGGCCATTTCATTCTAATAGAATCCCATACTAGACCAACTGAATAACGCTGCATATGAGAGTTATCCCAGCATAATGAACTCCCCTGACCTGAGAAGTGCCTTTGAACATCTTATCGAACGTTAAGAATGCGCCTCCATGTCCAAGAGCTACTAGAAGTGGACCTTATTGTCCATATACTACCTGTTTTAATCCGATATTGCGTGATCCAGGCCACCCATATAGTCCCACTCTACATGAGCAGTAGCCAAATCATCGTGGTAGTACATACCTGATTCCATGAAAACAGTTCCTTAAGCCCCACTCCTCCTTTTCGAGGCCTTGCTAATCTTTCCCAGCTAACTTTAGCTTTCCCCTCATCACCACCATGCCATAAGAAGTTGGAGCATACCTTATGTACCTGCTTAAGCACCTTTTTGGGAAGGAAAAACACTTGCATCCAGTATTGTAGCACTCCCATAAAAACAGACGATATAAGTTGCAAACGTCCAGCATAACTAAGCTTTTTGACTCTCCAGGTTTTAGTTTTCTGAGTAATTTTGTCAACTAACCTAGCACAATCAGCAGAGGAGAGTTTACCAGAGATGAGAGGGAGTCCCAAATAACGAACTGGAAGCTTACCCTCTTGGAAACCAGAAACTTCCAAAGCTTGACGCTTGAAATCAACCGAACACCCCCCAAAATACACTTCACACTTGCGAGGATTGCACTGAAGACCAGACAACTCATAAAACTCATGGAGAAGGTTCTGTACACTAGCAATAACCCTACCAGATCCTTCAGTAAAAATTAAGAGATCATCAGCAAAGCAAAGGTGTGTTAACTGTACTCTCTTACACTGTGGGTGGTAGGGAATGAGACCAGAAAGAGCCGCAGCATTAAGAACAACAGTTAAACCCTCCATTGCAATGGTAAACAGATAAGGGGATAAAGGATCCCCCTGTCTAACTCCACGTTTAGCCCCAAAGTAACCACATAAGCCACCATTTACACATATGCTAAACCGGACTGTTTTGACACACAAAGATATTCATCTAATGAATTGTCCAGGGAATCCCATAACAGACATCATTAAGAATAGATATTCCCAATTAACCAAGTCAAATGCTTTCATCAAATCAACTTTTATAGCACACCTCGATGACAACTGCTTTTTATGATATCCACTAACCAATTCCTAGGCCATAAGAATATTATAAACAATACTCCTACCCTCAATAAAAGCAGATTGATTACCACTGATGACTGAGGGGAGGACCTTTCTCAAGCGATTTGCCAGTAACTTTGCAATAATCTTATAAAGCAAATTGATGCAAGAAATGGGTCCGAAATCCTTAAGAGCACAAGCTAAAGGAATTTTAGGCAGGAGAGTAATGGCAGCAGAGTTAACACTACCTGGAAGACGCCCTGAATGAAAGAAATCCAGCACTACACCTGTAACATCCTCTCCAATAATAGACCAGGTTGCTCTATAAAACCCCGCTGAGAAACCATCTGGCCCCGGGGCTTTATGAGGATCCATATTTTTAACCACATTCAGCACATCCTCAGAAGTAAAGGGAAGTCATAGAAAGTCTCTTTCATCTTCAGTCAACCGCTTCTGAATCAAACTGTCAAGTTTCTCTCTATTCGGATGTACTTGTGAATCAACCTTGCCCAAGGATGAAGAATAAAAGCGAACCACCTCAGCTGCAATCTGCTCACTGTCAAACAATTCCTCACCAGATTCAGTCACCAACTTCCTTATTGCTTTCTTGGCATTTCGAATTTTCACTGCAAGACGAAAGTAATTAGTACTACATTCCCCCAGAGCAAGCCAATCAATCCTTGACTTTTGTTTGTACATGCTTTCTTCAGCCTTCTTTAATTCCCTCAGCTTTGCTTCCAGAGTAGCAACTTCCTTAAACACTTGTTCCCCAGGCTCATCCAAGGCATTAATATGCACGAAATTAAGCCGAGATTCCATATTCCTCACCTGACCACTCAGATCCCCATATACTTCCTTATTAAACTTCTTTAACAACTTCTTGGCCTCATTCAGTTTTGCCTTTACCACCATAATAGGGGATCCTTAAACATCCAGCTCCCAAGCCTTTTGAATTAGAGGGAGGAATTAAGGATCCTCCGCCCAAAATTCAAAGTATTTAAACAGTTTTGGGAAAGACTTCTGACCTGGTTGTGTTGCTACCAGTACACCACAATGGTCAGTAAAAGGAGTTGTTAGCAAATTAACTCTACAGTCAGGAAAAGTATCAAACCAACCTTCATTGACCAAAGCTCTATCCAACTTTTTAGCTATAGGGTTATTTGCATGTTTATTAGACCAAGTAAACTGAGGTCCCACCATTCTGTGATCAATTAAACCCATATCAGCCACCCATTTAGTGAACTCATCCATGCAACTTGTTCTATCACGAAGATTAGAAGTTTCCTCAAGCGCCAAAACAGCATTAAAGTCCCCACATACTAACCATGGAATCCCACTGATCTTTGTTTGAGCCAATTCTTGGTAAGTCTGTCTCCTCTCCATTTCATCATTAGAGCCATAAACAACAGTGAAAAATAATGACTCCCCACTAATCGAGGTAGCCAGACAATGTACAAAATGTTTCCTCGGGAGCAGAATTCTTACATCCACCACTTCTGGATCCCAGAACAACCATACTCGCCCAAGCTCAGAGTCGACATAATTCAGATGTCTCTTCCAGTCCTTGCAGAAATCTTCCACTACCTCCTCCGCTTTTACTTTCCTAACCCTTGTCTCAATTACAGCCACCACTTCTACTATACACTTGCGAAGAACCAAAGCCAGGTCCTTCCTTTTAGAGGGTTTGTTAAACCCTCTAACATTCCAAAAAAGAAGAATCATTGGGGAGAAGAGGGCTGTTGTAGCCCTGATTTCTTCCCACCTTTTTTAGGAGCACTCTGGAGTTGAACAACTCTATCCTCATTCAAACCTTCCAACGCAGCAAACGAATGTGAAGTAGATAGAACACTTGTAGGACTAGTTAATGGCGACCATCTCGGCTTAGCCCCATGTACAACTTTCTGAAATTCCAAATCGGATGGAAGCCGAGGTGACAAACCATCAGAAACCTGTTGGAATGATGCCTCAAGATTTACACCCTGAGTACAATTCCTCGTACTCTCTAAAGGTACTTCAACCCTATTAGACCCAATCACCACCTCAGTAGCCCCACAGTTAACATCAACAGGAGCATCCACCACAACCTCTTTGCCTTTAGCAGAATTCTTTACTGGAGTAAGTACCTCTACCAGATCAGACTCAACTACCTTCGGAACCCATACCTTACCCTCCCTTATACAACCACAATCAAGTCCAAATGTCTTGCACGCCTGACAAACCGGAAGAAGATGGCTATATGTCACCCCCACCAGGATCGAGTAATCGTCAGTTGGCCAAATCAGAACATGATCAGGGAAATCACCATTCGCGCGTAACTCAACAAGAATTTTAGCAAACCCCAAACGCCCTCCCCCCCTAGTGGTTTGATCCACACCAGAGGAATATCCAGCCAACTAGCAGTCTTGCTCAATCCCTTAAAGTTCACATACTCAAGGGGAAGGTTCGAGAATCTTACCCAGATATTTATTACTTTACATCGTCAGTCAACAGTTTGAATTGGAGGGAAAGTTGACCACTTTTCAACGTTTTCATACCACACCCCTTGGAAGTCTTTCACTTAATTCTCCGTTACAAGAGCAATTTTTGTTGATAGTGAGTGTGATTGAGAGCGCTTTGTCTACTAATCTCTAGCCGAAGAGCATCCGATGACCCACGACCGGGCAAATTGCCAAGTGCGAGCAAATCGACTGTGAAAAAGGAGAGAAGACTCGTATAAAGTCAGAGGAGAAGAGCTAGTCACAAGAACGAACCACTCCGAATGTCTGTGCCCCGCCCACACCAATCGTCTGGCCGGCCGGCCGGCCGTCCGCCGGCGTTGGTGAAATTGTATCACGGCCTTTTTAGAAGGCGCCCATTACCTAGCCCCAAACTTAACTGGGCTTGGGCTCTGCGAGCGGATAAGGTTTCCGGTCTAAATATGTATGGAAAAAGATTTTATTTTTCGGTGACCGTCTTATTTATTTATTTATTTTATGTCTGTGGAGAATTAGGGGTTCTCGGTCGATGTCTTCCCTGTTTTCTACTTGTGCTGGTGCTGACTACTAACCCTACCTCCTTCCACCCGCCTACCGCCATGGCCACCGAAACCTGCACGGCGGTTTCGGATCGATTTCGAGTCGGCAGAAAAAGACGGTCACTTCCAGAAGTCAATACTCCTTCTCCGATGATGATTAGCGAACTCGGAGACGATCTCCTCATAGAAGTTTTGATTCGAAGCTTTCCGGATCCCAGATCCGCGTGCCGGAGCAAAGCCGTCTGCAAGCAGTGGAGATCCCTGATTTCTGATCCCTGCTTCAGACGCCGCTTCCTCTCCCACCACCAGAGCAAGAGCAAACCGCCTCCTCCGATGCTTCTCCTCTCACCCGCCAGCCTCCTGACCTTTCTCCCCATGCCCGCCCGCCCTCCAGAGCATTTCGCAGTTTTGGATTGCTTCAAGGACTTGCTTCTATGTGGGTTCGGGGAGGTATTTTACCGCCGCACTAATCCCCAGCTTGCCAGATCGTACTTGCTCTGCAATCCGTTTACGGAGCAATGGATCGCCCTTCCTTTGGCCCCTGAAAGGCCACTGGAGCTTACGGGATTCTGTGCGAGGTTAGTTTGTGAACCCTTAGTATCTAATAGTCTTGATGTAGGATTTGGCCATGAGTATCGGTTTCGGGTTGTGTGCGTCTACCAAGTTGGGAATTCTATGAAACTGGATGTGTTCTGTTCGGAGTCGGGTCAATGGGTGAAGCACGCTATTGTTCTTGATGGTTATCGCAGATGCGGGAGGAATAATGTTGTTTCATGCAGCAACGGTGTTTTGTATTTGTCTTATGCTAGAGCGCAAGACTTAGATGCTGGGTTGTATAGACCTTTGATTGCTGGTTTCGATCCTTTTCGCTTTGATAAACCTCCCACTCTTATTGATGTTTCCCCTATCAGCTCCAAAAAGCATTGGAGTATTTCAGTTTCACAAGGTGCTTTGCATTTGAGTGTGTACGAGCACCAAAAACCTATGGTCTTGAGTGTTTGGAGACTACGAGATGACTGTAAACTTTGGAGAAAGGTATGTGAAAGTGCCTTGAAGTCATCATCTGGGGATAACTATGAACTCCTGTTCCTTGGTGTTCCTTCTCTGCATCCAGAGATGCCAGAAATTGCCTTCTTCACTAATCTTCCCGGTAGTGTTGGTAGCCCTGGGCATTGTCACGTGTTTTGCGATTTGGGAAGCGGGGGAGAGCTAGAGTTCATCTCTGTAGCAACTCAATATTTTGATCGTTGGAGGGTTTTCCAGCCCAAGATCTATTGTTGGCCTACTCGAATTCCAAGGTATCAAAAGTTGCGAGGTTTGTACGATGGAAACTACAGCTGTTGGGTTCAGATCAACGAACCGTTAACTCCCTCAATAACGGGTATTTACTACTTGTTAGAATTTACCTTCTTCTTTGTTCCTGCGGCTGCATGAGTTTGTCTCGGTAACATATTTGTTCTGAATAGTGTTATAGACAGATCTAGAGGCATATATGACCATTTTTATTTATGTTAGTTTTGTGTAGCATATGGTTGAACCTGTTCCTTTATAAATGATAAATGTCTTATTGGCATCAACTTTTCTTTAAAAGATTACTGAACGTATGCCTCTGTTTGTACTTCATAATCTTTCCAGTGATCAATAAAATTTGTCCTACACTTCATGAAAATATGACTATCAATTTTTGGTATTTGATGAACTATAGTAATTTTCATTCTTGATATTTAATGGTAAAAGTTAGAATTCCTATTCTCATTAGATGTCAATAACCATAGTTTCTTCTTATAAGTATTGGATAAACTATAGTAGTTTGTTGATTGGTTTTGACAGCTTCATAAAAAATGGGTGAATGTATCTTCAGTGCCTTTTTCTTTTTAACTGACACACCCATTCTGTCTAATTGCTTGAGAAATCAAGATTCAAGATCGATGCAGAGAGACAATCAGACGTCTGGTTTTCTTTGTCCATATTTATTTATGTAGCCTGCTATCTGATAATATCTTCTCTCTCGATTCTATGTTCTGGTTGGTTTGATTTTTCTGAATCAATAGAAGAGCGGCAATCTGTTGATGGAGTTGAAGCTGGTCGTCAGAAGAAGCTGAAGGTGGCGAAAGGCTTGCACCTCCGCAGCAGTACAATGAAAGGCAATGGCTTTACGAGGGAATGATTATCTATAAGTGAAAGGGAAGGGACCGCTGATTACCTGGTATGGTATAGTTTGGTGTTGTTTTAGCACAGTCCAAAGCTATTTAAAGTAGATGAATTGGTATTTATCACGAACAGGTTACAGGTCAGCTGCATGCTGTATTTAAACTGTGTCAAGCTTATGAATGGTGTTTGCTTGAATGTATGGTTTTAGGAGTTAGATTGTTGTATTTAAGGAAAATGCAGCGACCAAAACTCAGGTTGATTGATGTACCAAACCATTGTCAATAGAAAGTATACATCGACTACCTGGCTGGGGAAAGATCACAACAAATCAAGTCCTAATCTTGACCCTGGCTGGCCTTATCACTGTCGATGTCGAGTACCTGGCGTGAGATGCAATGCTTGCACGAAGAGCATTAGTTGATTCTAGTATAGCTGCAGCGGGATGTGTTACCAGTCTAGGGGTGTACATGGGTTGGGTGGTCCGGGTTTAGACATTTTAATCACCCGACCTATGTACTACGGTTTGGGAAATATTAAACTCAAACCCACCCAAAAAAAATCTATACCCTACGGTTTGTTTCTAATTGGGTTGGGTTGGGTTGACGATATTTTTAAGTAAAAATCCAACCCAACACAAAATATGTAATTATTCTAAACCATAAAAATATTTTATAACTAATTAAAAATTCAAACGAATAAACCGAGGTGAAAGGTATCAAAATTCACATATGTTGTTTGAATTTTAATAAAATTTAATTTCCTTCAACTTATGTCTAGTTTTTTTCACGACATTTGTTAAAATAGGCTAAAAAGGTTACAAATAAGTGCATCCATAATATGTTATTCTATTAAAATTGTACACAAGAAAAAGAATTATGTGAATCATAGCTATATTAAATTTATGTATAAATTTTAAGCTGGAGAATGCATTAGATTAGGCGGACCTTAAGAGAAAAACATGGCGAAATATCTTAATTTTCTCATAAGTATGGCTATATACGACATAAATATTTTTTTTGGATTTGAACTCATACCAATAATTGGAACACGGGTTGGGTCGGTGTCTACGAGTTGTGTAATCTAAAATCCAAACCCAACTCAAAAGAGGCGGGTTGTACATAACTTCAATTTAATTGGTACGGTGAAGCTGAATTGCATAAGTATGTGGTTACGTTACGTACAGTATAGTCCACAACTGTATATTTGGCCGCAATTAATATGACAATGTAGAATTGAATTGACAATGTGTGTTGGATTTGTACACGCATCATCACCCATAATTCTAGCGAAAACCGCAAACTTTCGGGTATGGGGCCAAAGGCTGTTTGATGATGTGTTCAGAGTTTGGTTTCGCCTCGTTGGTTAGTAACTCACCAAGAGCCGTATATCTAGGACGAGCATTCTTGTGGCTAGGCTTGATGTGGGATAGGGAGAGGTTTTTTTGTCCGCTTTTTGAAGTTTAATTGTTTCCTTTTTTTTTATTATTTTGTCCAGCATTTATTAGCTCGCTTTTCAATAGAAGAAAGAGTTACTATCTTTTATTTGCAACTCTCTTTTCCTCTTTCTTTGTTCCTTACTCTCTCCCAATCTCCTCCTCCTCTAGATCTAATCTCTTCTTTAATTCTTCATTTTTTCTCTCTCCCAATCTCCTTCTTCTCCAGATCTAATATCTTTTTTACTTTTTCATTTTTTTTCTCTCTCTAGCAATCGACGAAGGAAAAGTGTAGCCTCCTTCTTTTGTCAAGTCCTCAGCCTCAAAATTGGTGACACTCCATTTCGACAAAGAGAGAACAGATCTAGGTGAGTCGAGTTTGCATATTATATATTTTAGTATTTGTTTGTGAATTTTCAATTCCGATCTTTCTCTTTTTGTCTTCTTTTGATGTTCTAGATTGCGGAGGAGGAAACGAGAGGAGGCAGAAGAATGGCATGTGAAGTATGTCTTAGTTATATGTATATTGTTGTTACCATATTATACCATGGTGGCATTGTGTGGTAACTAGATGTGTATTGTGGTTATCATACTATACCATATGGTAATGTGTGGTAACTCGATTTATACATATGGTTAACATATTTTACCATGATAGTAGAGGGTGGTAATCGACAACAATTCAGAGAAAGAAGAGTAAGAAGATAATAAAGGGACAAGAAAGCGAGAAAGTCGTAACTATATATACCACAGTATACATATTGTAATGTGTGGTAACTAAATGTATTTTTATGCATACCATATTTTACTATGGTCGTAGAGGGTGGTAATTAGATTTATATTTGTTGTTATATGGTTTACATTCTCTTACCATGTGGTATTTTACGATAGTTAGATTTCTAATTTTATTTTAGCATGTTATAACATATGGTATTGTATGGTTATTAGATTTGTAATTTTCTTTAGCATATTTTACCATGGTAGTAGAAAGTGATAGTCATATTCATATTCATACTTGTAATTACCCTTTTTAGCAGAGAATCATTAAATGAAAAAAATCATCATTCAATTTGAGTTGGAGTTGAAGTAGAGAGAGCTAAGATTGTTGATTTCATATTTATTTTTAGAGATAGAATTAAAGCGGAGAGAGCATGTACTTCTCTCTCTCTCTCTTTCAGTTGTTGATAGGGATGGCAATGGGTCGGGGACAGATAGTGCATATCCGGTACCCTACCCAAAGTAGTTCGGGTTTTACCCATACCCATACCCACATAAGAAACGGGTAGAAAATTCAAACTATGCCCATACCCGTTCGGGTTTCGGGTATCCACGGTTATCCATGGGTAATAGTTTTTCTTTAGAACTCTAACCAATATGTTAATATTCACACGTATTCTCACGTTATGTAAGATGAAAAGTACGACAATAATTCACTAGAATGAAGAAAATTAATTAAAACATTACAATTTCATAAAAATATTATATTTATATGCTAAATATAAAATATTATAGAGAAAAAATTGATTATTTCTAGACAAAATACATATGCATTTGTATAATCGGGCGGGTTCGGGTTGGATAGTGAGAAAACCATGCCCACCCATTACCCATAATATTCGGGTTCGGGTTTTACCCATACCCACTAAAAATCATTTGGGGTCGGGTTTTACCCTACCCAAATAAGTCGGATTCGGGCGGCTATCCACGGTTACGGATATTATTGCCATCCCTAGTTGTTGATGGGAAAGAGAAGAAATCATTTATCTTTTCTTTTAATGATAGATAAAAGAGTGTCAGAGGGGAACGCGTGGTGATGGAGAGTGGGGTTCACGTTCGGTCAGAACTCAGCGCCAGGTCGTCAACATTAAATCAAGGGTGGGTGCAAAATTACCCTACTGCCCCTCCATGTTTTATTTAAATAAAAGAGAATGACTCAGATGTAGACATGTGGAGGATAGAGGAAGAGGTTATGCACGGTTACGGAGGATAGGGTTACTGACATGATCTAGACTCCTCCCTACTACTGCAAAGCTCTGAACTCTCTGCGTTACTCATAACTTTTTTTTTTTGTAACAAATAGGGCTTAAAGAAGCACCCCAACCTTAACATTAACAACCAAATGGGGTGTCTGGACCCCAACCAAATCAAAGTACAACTTGTAGTTTAGCGTCGGACTAGACGTTGTTAGAAACAAAGTTTCTAACGGGTTTGGGATTAGGGAAATTAGCTTGATCAATTAGCTAGATCAATTAGGGTTTGACCAAGCTTGGGATTGGGAATAGGGGAAATTGGGAAATAAGAGAGGGAAAAGGGGGCTGCTGTGCGCTGCTTAGGGGGAAGAAAAGAAGAGAGGGGGGGGGGGGGTCGGCGCAGGGAGGAAAGAGAGAGAGAGGGATTAGTTTTAGGTTTTCTGTAATTGATTGCTTAATGTCAAAATAACACCCTACTGCAGATTATATAATCCGCCAATTCCCTATCTCTTACCCATCCAATAAAACGTAACAATCGACTCCCTGTTTATTGCTAAATACCCAAAATAATCCCCCAATTATCAAAGACCGACAATAATACGAAATAACCAAAAGATGTAAATTATTTGTTTCTAACATACCTGCCTCATTGGGAAGCAACCTTGTCCTCAAGGTTGAAGCTTCTCTTGCCCCGCTCCAGAGTCCTCTACGGCTTCATCCTCGGCCTCATCTTCCCAGCGCCCCACCAAGAACATTAGATCAGGCTTCCCGCATTTGTGACCAAAGGTGAACCTCTCGTCGCAGTTAAAACATTTTCCTTCTCGCCTCTTCTGCTCGATCTCAGCAGGAGATAGCCTAGTAAATCCCTTGGGCGGTGCCCTCGGTCCCGCTCGAATGGCCGCGGTGGGTGGACCAGCCGTCGCACCCCCTCTCGTGCTCGGACCAGGCGCCGGGACCCCCGACCCGCTACTCGGCCCGCTACCACTTCCTCCTCCGCTCGGCTTCTGATATCGGCCTATCACTCCCCGCCAGCTAGCCAGTTCCTCCTCTTTATTACCTGCAAGATGGAAAACAGCTCGTAGTGAATCTGGCTCAAATACCCGGACAGCAGCTGCAATCTCTGGACGGAGTCCCGCCATGCATAGGCCCACCAATGTCTCTTCTGGAACGCCCTTGCATTGGTTACCCAGTTTGAAGAACTCGGCCCTATACTCCGCCACCGTCCCTGTCTGGCGCAGCTTGGCCAGCTGCTCCAGAGCCCATCCTTCAGATTTTCCGAACTGATACCGCAACTCCTCCTTAAACATAGGCCAAGTGATTAACGTATGAGCTTCTGCATAGGTCCGCTCCATCCACTACCACCACTGCAGTGCATCTCCAGGTAGAATAGGAAGCTAGCTGAGCCTTCCGTTCTTCCCTAGTGGGGTGGTTCTTGAACCATCGCTCCGCTGAGTATAACCACAGACCTGCATCCTCACGACCATTGAATTTTGGAAACTCAATGGTGGGAGGTTTAGCTCTAAAGACCATGTCATCCTCTTCCTCACCACCCCGGGGATAACCGGCATTCCTCCCATAGCTTGGGGCCCCCACTGTGATAGTGCTACGAGAATCGCGGGTCTCCATCGCATCCCCAGTCGTCCTCTTCCTCCTCCTGATATCTCGTTCTTTGGCCTAACTCATCCCTCTACCTTCGATCGCCCATTCCTGACCTCATAGGTTCCTTTCCGGTGCCCCGTTGATTCGCAAAAGGAGGATGAGATCCGCCGTACTCGTCGAACTGCCCTTGAGGAGCTGGGTAAGCCCTGCTGGCCGCCTGGGCTGCGTGCCCCGCCGACTCATCCGGTTCGACCAGGGTTCGACCGGGTTCGGTCCGACCAGGTTCGACCCGACCACTGGGGGCCCGACCCGACCACTGCTCGGCCCATGTCGCCCCGGCCCGAGGGGCTTTGGCCCACAGCTCCCGGCCGCCCCATCTCCCAGCCGCGGCCCGCCTCCCTCCGACCTCCGCCCGACCCACCTTCCATCCCGGATCGGCCCACCTGGTTGCCTTCATCCCCTCGGTAATCCGCCCCTGACCCATACAGCTCGTTGGCCCAATGCCCATGTTCAAACTCCTGCTCCAGGTCCACCAACTTTTCCCCGTCCAAGCCCGCTTGCAGGTCCCGGTCCACGTACTCGGCCATTTTGGCCTTGCCACGCGCGTGGACCATCTCCTGGTTGTTGGGCCGAAAGAGACGTGGCTCGTACGCGAGACGGGCGGCCGGCTAGGGTTGGCCGCCACCGATCCCCCTTTCTCGCCCGGCCCGTCCGCTTCCCTGTCCGCCGAGACCCGCACGGCGTCTTGGCCGCCGAGCGCCGCTACCGAGGCGGAGCCCTCCCCCGGCGCTCCTCCTTCCACCTGCGGCTGCCCACCGCCACCAGCTCCGGCCTCACCCTTCTTCCACGCCTCCGTTAGGCTGCTCACCTGCCCCTGCAACGCCTCCACTGCCGCCAACAGCGCGTCAAGGGTGCGGCTGTGATCTCTGGCCTTCACCTGCAGCCCATTCAGCTCCTCCTCCACCTGCGCTTGCCTCTCTGTTTGTGTCTCCACGACCTTCCTCAGCTCCTCGATCTCCGTAAGATCCTCCACCTCCCTGTCGGGCCCTACGTCGCCCGCATCGGTGCCTTTCTCGGCTGTCTGAGCCGCCTTCTCTGCAGCTTTCATTGATTTCGTCGATACCATTGCTGCCTTCCCTGGTTCAAGAGCTCAAAGGAACTCACTCTCGTCCGGGCTCTGATACCAGATGTTAGAAACAAAGTTTCTAACGGGTTTGGGATTAGGGAAATTAGCTAGATCAATTAGGGATTGACCAAGCTTGGGATTGGGAATAGGGGAAATTGGGAAATAAGAGAGGGAAAAGGGGGTTGTTGTGCGCAACTTAGGGGGAAGAAAAGAAGAGAGGAGGGGGTCGGCGCAGGGAGGAACGAGAGAGAGAGGGATTAGTTTTAGGTTTTCTGTAATTGATTGCTTAATGTCAAAATAACACCCTACTGCAGATTATATAATCTGCCAATTCCCTATCTCCTACCCAACCAATAAAACATAACAATCGACTCCCTGTTTATTGCTAAATACCCCAATTAATCCCCCAATTATCAAAGAGCGACAATAATACGAAATAACCAAAAGCTGTAAATTATTTGTTTCTAACAGACGTTGTAAAAACATGCAATCCTGGGGGGAGACTACTACCCAAGGAAGCCAAATAATCTGCCACCATGTTCCCCTCTCGGTACACATGCATGACTTTTACCTCCCATGCTAGTGCGAGGAGTTGCTGAGCTTCATTTACCAAACCTGCACAGTGATGTTTGTCACCCGCTACACGGATGAGTTTAAGTACTATTATTGAGTTCGTCTGCATCACTAGCTTCCGGATACCCAGATCCCAAGCTAATCGAAGGCCATGTACCAAACCTGCAACTCCGCCGTTGTAATTGAGCTATCCTCATGTTTGCGGAGAAATCCCTGAGGAATCTCTCGTCCTCACCACGCACACCCCTCCTGCCGCTGCATTACCTCCCACGGAACCGTCTGTGTTCACGCATGCCCATCCTTTCCGTGGAAGCAACCACGCAATGAGTCTATGAGTGTACTCTCTTCCTTGCCTGAAGAGTTGCGTCACCTTGGTTGAGGCCACTTGAATCTGCTGACAGAGGGTATCCACATTTGTACACAGCCTATGGGTTTCCTCAAGCTGCTGCTCGAAGACAGTCTTGATCCGTTGTTTCCATAGCACCCAACACATAACCGCAAATTTTGTGGGATTAATGACCAAGCTTCTACATGTAATATAGTGACGGGCCCACTTCGTAAAATCTTCCTGGAAGAATATATCATCAGGCCCATCCTGCAAAAATTTCGACCAAGCCGCCCTCGAGTAAGGGCAGTCTCGAATAAATAGAGGGTAGACTCCCCTTCAGCTCCGCAAATTGGGCAGCTAGTAGCCGAGGAGAGGTGTCTCTGCTGCCTCTCACAGTTCGTTAGCAGCCTGCGGTGGGATATTAGCTAGAAAAATGTCTAAAGTCGCTGAGTAGTCCAGATCCTCCAAATAGCTTGCTATATCGGATGGTGCCCGCCGAGCTGTTCCGCATCGTCTGTGATCTCATATGTTACTTTCAGGGAGAAGCATCCGTTGCGGGTATAACGCCACACCGGGATGTCCTCTTCTTGCTCCTGCGGGATAGGATGTAACTTGATATGCATGAAAATATCATTAGGCAAAAAATTCTGGATATAGGGTATGTTCCAGTCCCCATTCAAGACCATTTTCGCTACCAACTGCGTGAGAGCCTCTTGAGGGAGATTAGCTGCCAGTTCGGCTATAATGGGTCCATGTAACCAACGATCCACCCAAAACCTTACTTGTCTACCGCTTCGAACGTTTCAAATGGTGACCTCGGGCATAAGGTACCGAACTCGGATGACCCCTCGCCATAGATTCGATAGCCGCCCACTTGTTCTCGGCTGCAAACCATCCTCCGTACGTCTCAAGTACTTCGTCGAAACTACTTGTGCCCATAAGCTCTCATGCTCAGTCTATAATCTCCAGGATATCTTCAACATAAAGGCTTCGTTCATCCGGGTTGCATTCCTGAGGACGAGCCCACCTTCCTCCTTGGGACGACAAATCGTCTCTCAATCTACTAGATATATTTTCCTCCCTACTTCCCATAGATAATAATAATTATTATTATATATTTCACTTCTAGAGGGGAAAAAAGCAAAATTAAGAGATTGAATTAGACGGCCCAGCCATGGTAATGTTGAGAAACTAATACAAGTAAAATATTATTGTCACTGTTATAAAACTAATGGAAAATATAAACAACTACAAGAGAAGATTAGAGAGGGAAAGACACAAAGAAGAGAGGGGGAAGTGAGCTTTCTTATTCATTCTTCACTTTTGATACAATAATATGCTCTATTTATAGGCACACATTGGTAACCACTACATCCTTATATCAATGCATATGAATGAGAGATAATAATGTAGGAATATGGGTTACATGTAACTCCCAAGTGAGCATCTAATGTGGTAATGGCAATGGTCATCCATATATCAATATTTACATAATACTCCCCCTTGGATGACCACTAGATTGCATTACGCTATCTCATACTGCCTCATTAAAAACCTTACCAGGAAAATCCAGTGGGAAAAAAACCATGGTTAAGGGAAAAAGAGTGCAGTGCGTATATGCTCCCCCTCATGATCACATCACTTCAAATCTTTGATTCGTTGAACTCAAATTTCACGAACAACTTTTAGAAATATTGTTGACGGGAGTGAGTTAGTGGACAATCTTCTAGATTGTCAATTTGATGCATGATCTTTAGATTTTCTTCATACATGATCGTCAGGATCATTTCCTTTGGAAATAGTTCATAGCCACAAGTCCTTTAGATATGGTGGATCACAAAGTGTAACGAAATACATTCAGGACTTGTCTATTATTGTTTGTTTTGTTTCTATATATAACAGTTATATCACCATATGTACGAGATAGCTCGTCTCCGATCAACCAATATGAGGATCAAATGGTATTATAGGATATGAATATATAGTTCACCAAATATCTCTTTGATAATACCAAAATAGAACAATCGCACATATTGTTCCCGGAGGTAACTAAGTATTTTCCAATGTTCCAACGAGGGAAACATTGTATCTTGCTAATATTATCAACACCAAAATGATGGTTTATATGGTGCTTGGCTAGCAAGGTGCATTGGTGCTCTGATGCATCAACATATGGTACTTCAGGACCTAATGTTTCACTTCTTTCTTGACTTCTTAATGGATCTTTGGTCGCTTCTAGTGATCTTAGGATCCTAATGTTATTTGATGAATACAATTCGTGCATGCAAAATTACTTTCCCACTTTTTCAACATTACCTTCCTTGCCCATAAAAAGGATCTTAAATCCTTCAATTTAACTTATGTCTCTAAGAAATCAACATCTTTAGGAAGCTCTTCAGGAGCTCCAATAATACTCATATAATCAACATAATATGAGATCGTCACAAAAAAAAAACTTGACTAAAACAAATTGAAGCAAGCAATTCTTTCATATCACGTAAGATATTAACAAAACACACATCATAGAAACAGATGAACTAGACAAAGCACACTCATAAAACACAACTCATACTTTAAAGTAAATCACAACTCATAAATCAAGAATTTAAAATCCTTGAAGCACATACAGACAACACAACTATATATGCACAATGCAAATGCTCTAATGACTCTATCCGGATTTAACTTTTTAAGGTCCATTCACCCTACTGTTGTAGGTGTTCACTTAGACGAGTATTTCACATTCATCTATATTGTCTCAACCCACACAAGGGGTTTTTTTAGTCTATCTATATATGTTCTCGAGAACTTTACTTGTTTACTTCAGGTAAATTAATCCTTCTAGGAGTAATTAATCCTTCTGGGAGTTTCAGATATATTTAACATCTTCAAGGAATTCAAACAAATAGGCTATCACAACAATTTTCAAACATTGATTTGAAAAAGTAGTTGCATCCACCATAGGGGAGTATAACTCCTCTTAAACAATGATAGGTCTCTTCGAGAAACCATTGCAAAACATTGTGCTATATCTCTCACAATTTCATACTTTCCAATAGGACAAAAATTTGTTTGTATCCCGCCAGTTTTGCCCTTTTTTATGTGCAAGGACTTTTGGTCCTTAAACTTTATGATCCTTGAGCAAGTTTCATGATTTCTTTCTATATTGGCCAATAACATCATCATTTGCATGCATCAATAGATTTTTACTCTTGATCCTCACTTGTATATATCATATTCAGTATTGAAGTATAACAATTTTCGTCGACAATGACTTCATTACAGTTCCAGTATTGTAGTCCAATATGTTTTGAGATCTCTTCGCTTTCACAGCTTTCAGACACATGTGTTCTTCTGGAACTAAAATTATATTTTTTCTTGATTACTCTTCTTGAGTTTTCATGTCATCGAGTTGACCATTCTAATTATAGCTCCTTTTCTTTCTCGAGGATGTTTATCATTGGAACCGATTCGTCTATCACGCTTCATGCACTCTTTCATACACATTTTTTTTATAATAGAGTATCTAACAAGGATATCAAATTTAGTTGGAGCATTCACAGCTAGTATATATGACTTGGACACTTTGTATGGTCAGTAAAGACATTTGATAGCTGGTAATGATAATTCATCTTATGAACTTCAGGTTCATGTTTCTTAATTTGAAGATCAAAACTAGATAATGATAACACATTCCAACTCATCTCTTTGTCTAGCTGTTTTTTTTTCTCTCCCCCTTAATGTTGGAAAAGTGATTCATCAAAATAATAATTTCGAAAACAAATTTCCCATTTGTGATTCATACCCAACACAAATTCTCAATTTCCAACGAGAATCAACTTAAGATATTGTGGTGGAGCAATTGGGATGTATGTGGCACACCCTGATATGCTCATATGAGAAATGTTAGATTTTTGACCACAATCATTTGTAAAAGGGGGGAACTTATGATAACTTGTTGGTTATATGTGAACAATACTATCACTTGCCAGCTAGCATGTCCTCGACAAGAGACCAGAAGGCTTAGTTTGTTCTCTTAAGCAAAGTGATGTTTGATTGGATAACCATCAAAATGTATCCACAATGAGGCAATCAATCTCGCAAACATCGGGTTGCGATTAGATAAAATAAAAGTGATCAACCGTTTGATGCAGCAACCCATAAAATTCACAAATGATCCACATTTCTGATGTATTGTTCTGCATACACGTTTGACACGCTACGACACAACACCAAACTGCGACCAAGTGTAATCGCAGTCCGGAAATGCAGAATAGTGGCAAGTTATAATTATCAACCCGGGGTCTAGATCTACTGCCTACTCCGTGATTATCTATTATGTAGCCAACTAAGTCGATTGATTGATGTTTTAACTAAAAGCAGTAAGAAAGCAGGAATTGGTTCGGTTTTCTAAAGCAAAGGAAGAGTCACTCAGGAATGAGTCCCCCTAGCTCCTTAGTTAGGTCTCAGTTGTAATTACCCTGGGTTGATTTACTGTTGATTAAACTGCGGAAGATCCGACAGTAGCTTGGAATCTCTTAAGCTGACCAAGCCCTCTCAGTCTAACTACCCGGCAGACGACTAATCTTCACCGGGATAGAAAGCTGAAGCAATAAGCACAAAACTCCACTACTGGAATTGGATTCCAGTACAAAGCAGTAGACTGACTAACTCTCGTATAGCCTATCTACTACTACCGAATGAAGAAGCTCTCACAACCTAATCAAATTCTATCTATCTCAAGTTGCAGCAGAAATCAAGAAAGGCTGATCAGACTTCAATCAATTCAATGAATCAAGCATCATTCGATTAAAACCAAACAGTATTGCAAACCCAAGTCATTACAATCATGATCCTAACACATGGAACTAGGGTTCTTCATACCCAAGTGAGAGAAGGGTTCTACTCCATAGAGAGAGAGAGAGAGAGAGAGAGAAACAGAATACAAAGCAGTCATACTCATAACAATGGGAAGAATCTGCTCTGGGATGATGATTTTCACTCCTATGATGATCTCCAAGCTCGATTTGATGAAACCCAGCTCCAAGATCGCTTATATGGTGTGTTCTTCGCACTTTCTCTCTCTAGGGCTCTGTTTTTGCTCTGAAAAGTCGATTCTCTCACTTGTGGCTCGAAATTGGGTTAAAACCAGAATTCCCAACTCACACGGGCAGGCAACACGGCCGTGTGGCTTACCCAGATGCTCGTGTGAGAGTTAAAACGCGGAGTTTCGATTAATTGGACTTCAGGCTACCTACACGGCCAGGGACACACGACCGTGTGGAATCTCCACCATGCCCGTGTGAAGCCTCGCTAAATCCCACACGGCCACATTGGTTCCTTACACGGTCGTGTGGGTTTTAGGAGTGCCCGTGTGGCTTCCTCAGCGACTCGCTACACATCTGATCTTCATCCAATCGACTCCGAACTCGCTCCCAAACCTTCATTCACGTACTAGGACCTGAAATATCACAAACAAGCACAACCTAGCGTGAAATCGGTCTAAAAACGAGAATCAACATCTCAAACGGCTCAAGAATAGGGGTAAAAACATGTGCAATTAACGGTCTATCAACGTCCATAAAATCTCAAGAGATTTGCCAACTCTTATACAAGCGATGACCAATTGTTCTATTCTCCTTGAGAACAAACATGACATAATAACTCTTTTATTTGAAGAGTTCTTTGACTTTTCATATGATGTTCTCATGATTTATCTAAGAACTTTTTTCACATCAAGATCCGGGATGGTCTAACCGGACCAACCAATTATCAAGTTATCAAATCTTGTAAACTTCTGGTTTACACTTTTATGTGTACTGATTGTACTAATATACATGTAGTACATATTTGTGATGTTCACTATTTTCTTGATAAGATATTCATTTTACGAATATCCTTTTAATTGGGTAATGCATCATCACTAGTTAGTTTGGTTCCTTCAGGCCACAAAATTAGCTCCTTTAAAGCTTTATCATATTTTGTACCATATTCCACACTTCCGGGGACTTATGATTTGATGCATTCTTAGTAAACACAAATTCATAGTGAATATCATCACAAATTGTTATCACAAGTACATAATTTAGTTACTTCAAGCAATCAAACATAAGCTCTTCAGAAGCTTTTTCTGATTTATGTACTCTACCATATAGTTTATATGGAATTTTTCTAACAATCATACTTTACAAAAACATACTAAAAGTAATAAATGAGAATATTTCAACCTTAAGACAAAAATGATGAATTTATCAAGTTAATTGTTCTAGATAAAGGTTATCATATTAAATTATGCATGAAAAATAACGTCACAATAAAACATAAAAGAAATAAGAATCATAATACCACAATTGTGAAAAATAAATAAGATTTATTTGGAACAATACCATTACTAACTAGGTGATTTTAAATTTAAATAAGAATTGTTATGGTATATGTAGACATATACCATTGGAAAACAATTTGGCATGAGAACTCAATTGAGATGATCTTATTGAACTTAAAGTCTGAATTACTTATGGTATATTTATGAAGTGTATACCATTGGTAAGTAATTAGACTGTTGACTTAGAATATTCATTTGAATTGCTTGTGGTATGTTAAGTTACCTTGATGGTTGTCATTGGTAAGTAATTAGATGGTATTTCCAATACAATCTAAAAATGCAACTGAATTACTTGTGACATCTCAAGTTACCTTGAGTCCTTGACCAATTCCATTGGTAAGTAATTAGATGATTTTCTAATAATATCTGAATGAATTGTGGTATGCTAATTCAATTAGTCCATACCATTGGTAAACAATTAGATCAATGTAGTGGTTGTGAAGTTCAATAAGTAAGGCCTTGGAAAATTAAATGGAATTATTTCATGATAGTTCGGCAAGTGGTAGAATTGTGGGGGTGATGTTTTTTATGCTAGTTGGATAACAAGTGTTAGTGATAATAAATCTACAACGGGTGGATTTTTACACTAGGCGGTGGAGTTGTTTCTTGGGTTTCGAAGAAACAAACGTGTGTTACACACTCCACTATGAAAGTTGAATTCCTGGCCCTTGCTTTGGCTGGAAACGAGGCAGAATGACTAAGAAATATGTTGTTAGATATCGAGTTGTGGCCACAACAGATGTTAGCCATTTCTGTCTATTGTGAGAGTAATGCTACTTTGTATAAAGCTTATAGCAAGATTTACAATGGTAAGTCTAGACATAATAGCCTAAGACATGGTTATGTTAGATATTTGATTATTAATGTAATCATTTCTATTGTGTATATAAGATCAAGCAACAATTTAGCAGATCCTCTTGCCAAGGGATAGCCAAGAGGCATGATCTATGAGACATCCCAAGGGATGGGATTAAGACCTTTTTGTGTAGTTAGAAGTAACGGGAACCCAACCTTTTCTTTAGGTATTCACTAATTAAAAGGTTCAATGTGGTAATGACAAGTTACTCTAGCAGAGGCACTAATTTATTGTACAAGTAAATTAGTCCAAAGAAGGGTGAGTTATAGAACTCTTGAGATGAGTTATAGAACTCTTAATGAATTCATTTGGAATGTCACCTATGTGAGCATTTAGAGTGGTGCCGCTCTAACAAAAGTAGAGGTCAACTTTTGTGTATGCTCATGAAACAGGATTAGCACATGGCCATAATAGTGCTACCCTAGTTGGTGGTTGTGGTTTAGAGAAAAGACAAGTACGTGTTTGGCATCTCCGGTTATAGCTTTAGATCGTGACTCCTAGGCTTAATTAATTTTATATTAATTAATTAATGTTTGAATTTTGTGAAAAGAAGTGTCCTTCCATAAAGGTAGCTCCCTTTTTCTGTTTAAGGATGTGTCCTTTCGGGAAAGGTAACTACCTTTTATGTGAAAGGATGTGTCTCTTTGGAAGGAACTTCCAGTTTCACTACTATAAATAGATGACTGCCATAACTCTTTAAATGATGAGAGATTACTTCTTCTTCCCGTTTTCCTTCTCTATTTCATAAACACATAAGTTTGCAAGATTGCTGCTTCCAGACTTAAAAATTGAAGGTACTCCTGGGGGTGGTTTGCTCAAGCCTACCAGCAATTTGTAGTGGGGGCAAATAACACTCTAAGGAGAGTGATTAATCACGCCTTCAATCGATTCTTTCCTACCATTTCCTGACAATCTTAATAATCACATACCCAAAACAAGAAAGAAACTGCATGCAACTGCCCCGTTGAAGAAATTGAAAGATGGATAAGCCATAAAACCGCAATATACCTAAGGCGGGGGGGGGGGGGGGGGGGGGGGGACGAAATCTGGGCCGGAAGAAGAGGACGGCAACGAAGTCAAGGGGATCTAAGCCGAGGAAGAATCTGGTCGGGGAAACTAGCAAGGGCAACTCAGGCAAGGAGACGGAGGATCGAGAAACGACGGCGAGGGATGCAAGAACGGGAATGACGACAATCGCTTATACCAAGTCTCTATTTGATGAAAGAGAAAGGGGAGACCGGAGAGGAAAAGAGGAAGAAAACAAAAATAAAAGAAACTGAAAATGAAAGGAAAGGAAAGGCGGGGATTTACCCCTAAAAATCTGCACATACACACGTCATTTTCAATGCTAAGCTTCCCAATAAAATAGACTCCGTAGATTGCATAGTTTCCTTTTCAACGGAGATGGAGCGGGTTACCATCGTGCTAACTCATTACAGAGTTAGTATCGCATCCCATTCCAACAGTCTACTTATAATCTAGATCATTGAAAGAAATGCAACGCTATATTTTCTTGAAAATTTGTTAAAAACCACAAATTCAAGTATTCATTAAAATGTTGTTTGATTTACCCGCCCTCCTGCCGCACCAAATCGGATATCAACTTGAAACTCATTTCTACTCCTTTCAAAATGCACTAACCGCTGGGCTGGGACTAGATAGGGTGACAACACCCTTTGTGTTGTTATTGTAACAACACTAGTCTCCAACCAATAGGAAGCTAGTGTTGTGATGACTTTTTATTTGTTAGGTTGACGTAGTGTAAAATCAAAGAAAATGCGTAATTTTCATTATGAAAATTATGTTTAAATAATAGAAATTAATATTTTAAAAAATATTTTTTATTTTCTGCCCAAAATTTTGTCGCCAGAATCCGGCCACCGGTCGCTGGAATATACTATTTGTCGGTGGAATCCTCCCATCGTGACCGAAATATTCTCACCATCACCGAAATATGCTCAAAGCCGCCGGAATTCGATGGTTGTGGTCGAAAAATGCTTACCGGCATCGGAATCTGCTCATCGGGGCCGGAATATGCTTATCGGTGCCGAATCAGATCACCGACGGTCATCTGAGTTCGGTCAACGATCACCGGATTTTATGGTATGTATTGTGAGAATTATGGTTTGGTTTCTCACTTTTTTGTTTTGCCTTTTGTGGTCTTTATCGTGTTTCTGGTGTGCTTTCGAAATTTTTTTGGTTTGCTTTGTGGGGTTTCTTGTTTGTTTTAGTAGATTTTTTGTCTGCATTATGACGTTTCTGATTTGCTTTTTGTGGTTTGCTTTACCGTGTTTGTGGTTTGCGTTATTAAGTTTCTGGTGTGCTTATAAAATATTTTGTGGTTTGTTTTGTGGGGTTTCTAGCATGTTTTAGGAGACTTGTGGTTTATATTAAGAGGTTTCTGGTACGCTTTTTGTGAGTTGTGTTACCGTGTTTGTGGTTTGTAATATGAAATTTTTGGTGTGTTTATAAATTATTTGTGGTTTGTTTTGTGGTGCTTCTGGTATGTTTTAAATGATTTGTGGTATGTATTGTGAGGTTTCTAGTATACTTTTTTTGGTTTGTTTTACTATATTTGTGGTTTGTATTAAAAAGTTTCGGGTATAGTATACTTTTTTTGGTTTGTTTTACTATATTTGTGGTTTGTATTAAAAAGTTTCGGGTATGTTTCAGGACATTATTGGTATTCTTATTTCATTTGTCGTAAGTTCATCTCAATATAGTACAACTTCGTATAGGAAAACAAGAACACAAAATTGTTTTGAGAAACATAAATTCTAATTAGCAAAAGCTACAAAAAGCATTGTCGGTGTTCACTCAACACTATTTTCTATCAAATAAAGAACACCAACTCCAATTAACACATCATATCGATTTTCTACAGAATTGCAATCTTGCCCCTAACCCAAAATACTCATCACCGGAAGGAAAAATGCTTGTTGTGGACGAAACTACTGCTGCAAACAAATCACCAAAAAGAAAGAAAGGGATTTAACCTTCCAATTACAGGCCCCAGTTCCAAATGTAGCAATTCACAAAATGAATCGGAGCTTACCGCTCTCCTCCCTTGCTGAATCCGGTTTCCACAAATCCTCTCCTTGTAGCTTCGCAAATCTGGTTTCCACATCGCTGTCGCTCTCCATCCCTATAGCAACCTCGAATTCCTAGATTCGTCGCCGGAGATGGAATTGTGAACATGAAGGTTTGTGCATGATGAATGATCCACCGTAGGGACACGACGAGAGGAGTGCAGAGGATAGAGGGGTTATCGCCCCGAGCCTGTCTGCCAACACTCTGTTCCGGCGATCCAATCTCTATTCCCGTCGTCAGTACAATTGTCGCCGATTCCACAACTTCAGCAGCAAAAGAAGACCGTTTCTGATTGCGATTCTACATGCAACCACTCATTCGTCGACATCGCTCTTCTAACTCCGATCCTTGCTTGCTTCGGTTACAAAAAGCTAGCCATGGCGGTTCTGACTCTCTTCTCCAACTTCACCAATACGCATATCGATGGCCATTGTTGGCGCCATTGGAGGGATTGTGGCCGTTGTTACTGTCGCTGGTAGTTGTTGAGTATCATAGTATTCGGCCCTAAGGCCTTGTGTAAAAAGGGCTCGGCCCATTAGATGTAGATGAACGGCTAGGGTTAATCGTAGATAGCCGTGTGTATATATGTAACCTAGTGTCCTACGTTAAAGGTACAAAAAATAAAAAGCTACGCCCCTTCCCGTGGACTAGTCTTGCTCGATCACACTCGAACAAGGAAACCACGTAAATCCCGTCTCGTTTCAATTCTCGTTCTACTCCGATCATTGTTACGTTACGATCAACATGGTATCAGAGCCAGGAACTATGGATCGGGAGAGTATTAGCACTCGTCTCAACTCGAAGAATTTTGCACTATGAGAGTTTCAATTTCGTACGATTCATTGAAGGTCAGGGCTTTTTCGGATTTCTCGATGGCACAACAATGAAGCCAGTCGTACCTCCGTCCATGCCACAAGAGCAATCCAAGTGGATGCAATCTGATGCTCGGGTTCGCTCTTGGATCTTGAAGTCGGTAGATCCCTCTATCGTCCTAGGGCTGCGTCTCCTTCCGACGTCAGCCGAGATGTGGAAAGCTCTTCATGACACGTATGACACAACAAGCATCGCCCGCCAGTTTGAGATAGAAGTGGAGCTGGGTAATCTCTACCAAGGTAACAAAGATATTACTACGTACTATAATGAAGCAAAGCAATTATGGACAGAGCAAGACCTCCTCTCGGCCGCGTTGCTCTCGGGATTGGCCTCCGCCGAAGTTCGCACTGAGAAAGCAAAGACCCGCACCTTGCAATTTTTGGCTCGATTGAAGCCTGAATACGAAGCTGTTCGTTCAACCCTTCTCAACCAAGAGGGCCTTCAGCTGGAGCAAGTGCTGGGCGCACTTATCCGCGAGGAAACCATGTTGTGCACTCAGGCCGGCATCGACGCGCGTCCTGGGAATGGCGACCCTTCTGTGTTTGCTGCTGTGAAGGGCAGTGGGAATAATCAACAGGTCTGCCCTAGTGATGACTCCGGCCAGTCCGATGGCACTGCCTTTGCTGCCTATCGCCCACCGTCGACTACTCGACGGGAAGTCGAATGCTTCCATTGCCACGCCAAAGGTCACACAAAGAAGTACCGTCGACGTAGAAATTTATGCTTCTATTGCAAGGAAACCGGTCACATAGTCCCAGATTACCCTGTTGCTCCACCTAGGCCATCTCCTAACAATCGCACTATGCCCACTAGAGGAACACAACAAGGAGTGGCCTCTCGGCCAAGTGGAAATTGGCGCCACCAGCAAGCTTCCGCTGAGAATGAAACTCGCCCAGCCTTTGCCACTCACATGGCCCCTGATGGTGATGATATTACTATGACTGCGGCTGCCCTCGAACAACTTGTTAACAAAGCAATCAGTTCAGCTTTGCTAGCCTGCAAGCATCGGGTAAGCTCCCTAAATGAATTTTCGACTCATCATGATTCAATCACATGACCAGTAGTACTTCTAGTATCTCTAATTTATTCCCCGTTGATGATATTTCACTTCAAGTTGCTAATGGTTCACGTTTGCCTGTTGCGGGTGTGGGGTTAGTTAGAGAACGGGACTTAGCTTTACCTAATACTTTTTATGTACCTGATCTTGTGCCGTGTTTGGTGTCTGTTGGCCAGCTCACTGAAAGTGGTTGTCGTGTTGTGTTTGCACCGTCTGGGTGCTCTGTTCAGGATCTGAAGACGGGGCAGGAGATAGGCAGGGGTAACAAGCATGGACGGATCTTCTATTTGGAGCAGCTCGACACATTTCCATCGTCATCATCACTTGCCTCATCGTCATTGATGTCTAGGTCTTCTCCATCCACAGTTTTTTCAAGTCTTGATGATCGTACGTTTAAGAGATTGCACGCGAGACTAGGTCATCCTAATTCGTCACGTCTAGGAGTCATGTTTAAGAAAAAATTATTTGGCAATAAGGTACCTCATTCGTCGGATTTCTCTTGTACTAGTTGTGTCGAGGCCAAAACAACTCGTATTTCCTTTCCATCGAGTCGTACGATTATTACTGAACCTTTTCACTTGATTCACACTGACCTATGAGGCCCTAGCCCGACCACTTCTCGTCATGGTTACAAATATTTTGCACTTTTTGTGGATAATGCTACTCGTTACACGTGGGTCTACTGTTTGCGTAAAAAATCTGACCTTTTGTCCATCGCCACCGAGTTCCTTCACATGATCCGAACCCAATTTGATAGAACTGTTCGTGTAGTCTGGTCAGACCCAGGAGGCGAGTTTAGCTCCAATCCTCTTCTCGAGCTATACCGCTCCCTCGGCATTCTCACTCAAAAGTCATGTCCCGAGGTTTCTCAACAAAATGGCATAGTCAAACGAAAAAATCGCCATGTCATGGAGGTCACTCGAGCTCTTCTCCTAGCCTCTCATGTCCCGGCCTCCTTATGGCCTGAGACAGTTTCCACTGCACTACGTCTTATCAACTATTAGATAACTCCTATCGGTTGTTTTCAAAACATCCTCCTTACTCCCGTCTCTGTGTCTTTGGGTGTCTCTGTTTTGTTCTTCTCCCACGATCTGAACGTACTAAACTCACCTCTAAGACTGCTAAGTGTGTGTTCCTTGGTTATAGCGACATTCACAAAGGCTACCTCTGTTACGATCCCTCCCTTCGTCGTATCCATATAGCCTGTAATGTCGTGTTTCTTGATGTACTACTCCTCCTCCACGGAACCTAGCCCATTGTTTGATACCTCTCTAGCTCTTCCGTCCTTTCCTGATGATGATGATGATGATGATATTTTATATGAAGCGGATCCTCCGTCCAGTCCCTCGTCTGCGGATACTTCTCCCGCCCCTTTCTCCCCGGCGACGTCCAAGTCCTCGTCAGCATCCACCGCCTCCCCATCACCAGTTCCTCTTCGTCGTTCATCACGTGCTAACCTGGGGCAGCCCCCTGTTCGTCATATGGACTATGTTTCTTTTCAGGTTGCTCCCCTATCTGTTCCCACTCGCTATTCACAGACCAAGGGTGATCCAGTTTGGGATGCCACGATGACCGATGAGATTTCGGCTCTCCTGGCCAATAATACTTGGGTTATTGTACCTCGACCACCCCCAGAGATTCCTGTTGTGGGCAGCAAGTGGGTGTATGCAATCAAAGTTTATCCAGATGGCACTATTGAGAGGCATAAGGCTCGTGTAGTTGCCCAGGGCTTTACTCAGGAGTATGGGATTCACTTTGAGGAAACTTTTTCCCCTGTTGCAAAGATGGTCACTGTCCGCACTCTACTTGCTGTTGCTACTCTCGAAGGATGGCCTCTATATCAGCTAGATGTCAAGAATGCGTTTCTTCACGGGGAGTTGAAGGAAACGGTGTACATGGAACGACCACCTGGGTATACGGATGGTCCACCTCACTCGGTATGTCTTCTTCAGTGATAATTGGCTTTAATATATCGGATTCTTGAACTTTATGTGACTATCCTATGATCTGTTTAAGCCGATTGGTGTTATTTTAGGGCTCGCTAACCCAGGAATGGTTGCCATTACGGCCTAGTGCCATGAGTTTGATATGTTACAGGTGGAGAAAGCACGAAAAAGAAGCGAGTGCACAAGCAATTAATTGGGCCCAAATCGCTTTGTCTTGGGAAGGAGAAGCAATTGGGCCAGGAACAGGAGTGGGACACATTTTTGGGGAGGATTAATTTGGACGGAAGGGAATTCTTCTCTAGGGGAATTATTTTGGGCCAGAGATATTGAATGAAAAAAAAACACGAGGCTAGGGGGACTTTTAATTGCTAGGGATTAATTTTGGGGAAGGAATTCTCTGGGGGACGAATTTTTGGTGGACGGATATAGAATTTCTTTGAGGGAGGATTTTGGGAGGGAACTGGGGAATTAAAGGGATAAAGGAAAAGCCAAAGCGGCTGGGGAATTATTGAGGGGAACGAAAATCTCGCTTGGAGAAAAAAGGCAGAGGGCGCAGCAAGTTGGTACGAGCGGAAAGCAGCAGGGCGCTTGGCGATCGAGTTTTTCCAAGGCAGTTAGAACTGAGTTCAATGAAAGCGATTATTTGGTTGGATTTTCTGAACCAAATTAGTTGTTTATTGTTGATTTAGAATATGTTGATCAAAACTATATCGATTTATCTCAATTTCATCATGAACTCAACCTCGATTTCTGGGGGAAACACCATAAGATGTAGCTATTTCTGGATTTGATGGATTAATTCGTATCTCTTTTCCTCCAATCTCTATTGCATGAAATTACTTAATGCTTTGTGTTGACTAGCCACCAATACAATGAATCGTAGTTAATTAGGTTATTAGCGATAGTGAAACCCTAATAACTGAACATATTTCATGTGACATAGTAACTTATCGAAGCGACAGTTGATTAAATAAGATGCTATGTGGTCTTGAATAGGATATCAATCTTCAGGCTAAATAATTAAGTCATTGAGCTACGACAGTAGGATTTGATTTAATTGTTTAGTACATAGTAATTCCCGACAGGGATAGCTAGCACAGTAGTGATATCCTGGCTGTAGAGATATGGATTAAATTGATTGGAATATGTGAATTAATTTGGATATGATAGGTAGTGAATCCCGGTGTTTCTCCCAGAGCTTTCTCCATTGAATTTCTCCCGACAACTTTACTTTGCTTAATTAGTTTATTTTGATTTGCTTTTAGATAATAGTTTATCTCTCAAACCATTTTCCCTTGTAGTTTGCTCTATAGAATCAATAAATCATTAGTTTGTACCAGTCCCTGAGAGACGATACTCGGACTTCCGGTTTACTACGAGATAGGAATTTGGCATATACGCTTTTGCCCTATTAAGTTTTTTGCGCCGTTGCCGGGGACTGCCACACCTTATTTTTGTTGATTTTTTAGAGTGAACTATTTTGATCTTGGTGTTAGTGTGCATGTGAATTTTTCAGGTTTATCCTCCTCGTGCATGCCAAGGAGGACGACTGGCAATTTACTGGCACTAGATCCGGAGATCGAGAAGACATGCCGACAGAACAGGAAGCAGGTCAAGTTAGGGAAGCAGCCAACCACAACCACAACTCATAGGCCTTCCCTAACCAAGAATCATCAACAGAGAGGGCAGGCTTCATCACCTGTCGTCCCTACACCACCGACACCACCACTTTGTGACAGTGAGCCTTTCATCATGGAAGACGAGGATCGTTCGATCAGGGCTCGGTTGAATCGACGGACTGGAGCCCGAGCTTCATGTGTTGTCATTCCGGATGGGGATGCAACCATGGAAATTACCCCAACATTCATCAATATGATCACCAATGGATATACTTTCTCCGGGGCTAGCAATGAGGATCCTCATGAACATCTCCGCCGGTTCGCGAGCATATGTGATACGATGAAGAGCCCAACTGTGTCCGATGATGCAATTCGTCTTCGGATGTTCTCATTCTCTCTGATAGGAAATGCATCACACTGATTTCAGAACTTAACACCACGTTCCATCACGACATGGGCTCAGTTTGAGAAGGTCTTTCTGGGTAATTACTTCCCACCTGCCTTGGCAATGAAGAGGCAAGAAGAGATTGTTCCTTTTAAGCAGGCTGATGATGAGAGTTTGACTGAGTCATGGGAGCTCTATAAGGGGCTATTGATGAGATGCCCAAGCCATGGTCTTGAAGATTGGAACGTGCTCATTATTTTCTTCAATGGAATCAGAAGGGAGTTTCGGGATGCCCTAAATAATGCTTCTCGAAATGGTTTCACAAGGATGGAGGCTCCAGCAACATATGAACTGGTAGAGAAGATCTGTTCAGAAGCCACTGAACGGGGTAGTGAAACCAGTATTCGAAGAAGAGGAGGCTTGCATGAGATAAACAGAGTTGCGATTCTAGAAGCCAAGATAGATGCCAAGCTGGATTCTAAGTTCGATGCACTTGAACGAAGGCTTGCCAAGATTGCTCTGGGTAGACAAGAGGAGGTTGTTTCATGTGAACTTTGCGAGGGCCCTCATCATAGGGATATGTGTCCACTGGGGGCTGCTCAGTTGGAAGATGTCCAATATATCAATAACCCGCGAAGTCAAGGCCAGGGTGGTATGTATTCAAATACATACAACCCTCAAAAGAGACATCACCCCAATATTTCATGGTCAAACAATAATCCAACTGGTGTTCGAAACATCCCACCTCCTGGTTTTTAACAGCAGCAGCCTCAACCAGAGAAGAAGCCCCAGCTGGAGGAGTTGATTTTGGCTCATATACAGAAAACATACAATAATTTCAAGAGTCTTGATCAATTTGTCACTCAACAGCTAGCCATCAACAATAATATGCAATCATCTATGCTAGCTACGGAGAGGCAAATAGGCCAGATGGCTCAAACTTTGACAGATATTCAAGGTAGGATTCCTGGGACTATACTAGCAAATTCAGAGAGGAATCCGAAGAACGCCATGGTTGTAGCAGTCACATTGAGGAGTGGGAAGGAGTTGTAGGATCCAAAGACCAAGAAAAATCCAGTAGAAAAGGAGGGCAAAGCAGCTGCAGAGGAAGAAAGTGCAAAAACTGAAAAATCTGACTTACACAGGCAAACTGCATGCAATCTGCCTGTGCATGAGCATTCAACCTGTGCAACTCCAAAAGTGGAAAAACTCAAGAATGAAGAGGTAAAGCCTTATGAACCTCCCGCACCATTCCCTCAAAGGTTAATAAATCCAATGGAAGACCCAAACTTCAAGAAATTTGTGAATATCTTCAAGCAACTTCATATCAACATACCATTGGCGGAGGCACTTGAACAGATGCCTACATATGCTAAATTCTTAAGGGAGTTGCTGACAAAGAAGCGCAAATGGGCTGATTTGGAGAAGGTAACCCTTACTTCTGAATGCAGTGACGTGATTCAGAATAAATTACCAGAAAAGAGGGATGATCCAGGAAGCTTTACCATTCCATGTGTCATTGGAGGTAGAGAGTTCGATAAATCACTCTGCAATCTAGGAGCAGGCATTAATTTGATGCCATACTCAGTCTACAAGAAATTGGGATTGGGAGATGTTCTTAAGCCTACTCGGATCACTCTCCAATTGGCCGATCGACCAGTGAAAATTCCAAAGGGAGTGGTGGAGAATGTATTGGTGAAGGTGGGGAAATTTATTCTCCCTACAGATTTTGTGATTCTGGAGATGGAAGAAGATCAGGGAGTGCCTCTCATTCTTGGTAGACCTTTTTTAGCCACTGGCGATGCACTCATCGATGTTGGGAGAGGCAAGTTGACATTCCGAGTAGGTAAGGAGGAGGAAATTTTTAATGTCTTTCAAGTTGATCATAATCATGATGCATTTGATGACTTTGAAAGTGGAGCTCGAGAAAGCAAAAATCCCTTCTCCTGTGATAGTGGACAACCTGAACAACTATCACATGTCCTATCTGCTGGAAGTCTGAAATCAAAGCAAGGGCAGAAATGCTTGCCAGGTCACCTCAAGTATAGATATTTGGGTAAGGATTTCAATCTTCCTGTTATTATTCCTTCTTCATTGACATTGAAACAGGAAGATTACTTGCTTGAGGCGTTGCAATACCACCTACACCTCACTAAAGGGTCCAACATGCTAGCTAAGAAGGTCATACCAAATTTTCGCACACCTGGCCCTGCTGAGGTGACTCATATGTTGGATGGAGGTTATGAATTCTATCATTGCTCGGGAGGGTATTCTAGATACCTTTCCATACCCATTGGTTGAAAGCTCCATGAACGTCAGGCTGAGGACGTTAAACAAGCGCTTCTTGGGAGGCAACCCAAGGTAAGTTTTCCTTTCTTTATTTTCTCTTTTTTGTTGTGTCAAACCCGTGCATGTTTAGATTAGGAGTTGAACATTAGGGACAATGTTCCATCCTGAGTGTGGGGTGGTGAGTCTTAGTGTTGTTTGTCCCTGTTGCATGTGGTAAAAAAAAAATTGCCATTAGGTTGAACATATCCAAACTGCATGCAGTTTGCCTGTGTTGGTACAGTCTGCCTATGCAAAGCTAATGGCCAAAAAACACCTAAAAATCAGAAAAATTAAAAACAAAACCTTGTACTCTTGTGGTAACATGATGTAAATGACTGTGATGTGTGTGAAATGAGTTTGTGCTTGAAGGAAATCATCAAAATCACCCCACTAGTGTTGAATTGCAAAGTTCTTCACAATGAGCTTGAATGTTTTGACTGACTTGATATGCTTTGAATGAGCAAACTCTTTTAGCAACATTCTCTTTTGTGAGGATAGTGTAATGACTTTTGGTGAAGTAGTTAGGTGGAGAACATTGACCATTCGACATGTTTGGATACCGTGCTTACTTGCATCAATTGTGAGCTTTTGATTTTGCAATCTCTATTTTGATTGTTTTATGATGGGGTGAACTGTATCTTCATAAAAGAAAACACTACCTGACAAGTAAAATATAAGAAAGTTGCCATAACAATTAAAGTGTGGGTAAAAATGCCAAAATCGTGTGAGGCAATCACTCATTGCACATGGGGATGAGGAAATATTCAATTGAGAATCGGTTCGTGACCGTACGATGTTGCTTATCAAGTACGATCCCCCGTTGAGTGAAGTTTCGTTTGAGGATGTGCAGTGACCCTCCACACGGACCGAGGAAAAGGAGTTGAAAGAAGCCCTTATGCGAGTACTAAGAAGCAGAAATTGCTCTTGCTCGGTCACCGGTAGTAAGAAACAAATCCCACTTGTACTAAATACGATCACTCGGCAAGCAAAATCAGAAAGAGAGAAAGCCTCTCCTTGTCATAAAAGGTAGTGATATGCTTAAAGTTAAAATCATGTTTGCAAAAGGCTTCCCCCATTAGTTTTTTGAGACTCATGCTTTGTTAATTGCTTATGATTTGTGTGAGTAATCCAGATTGTCCTCACAAGATATGCACCTCACTGATGTGTTTAGATTCTCATAATAACTGTTACACCATAATTTGTTAATCACCCACTACCGACGATCGGAATTGAGTGTTTCTATTTGTGTTTTTGATGGATTGGAGTCAGTCGATGTTAAATGGTTGCAAAAGACTTGAGTGTGGGGTGAAAGATATGATCATTAAAGCACAACTTGTCTTTGAGAAAGAAACTACTGATTACAACAAGAGTAGAAGGAAAGTTTTGTTTTGTGTCGAAGGTTTGATTGGTGAGTCTGTGATGTGTCATTGTTGTGGATGGTTTTGTGTCTTTGTCTTTTGAGTCGTTGCTTAGGGACAAGCAACAATTGAGTGTGGGGTTGTGATAATCGGCTTTAATATATCGGATTCTTGAACTTTATGTGACTATCCTATGATCTGTTTAAGCCGATTGGTGCTATTTTAGGGCTCGCTAACCCGAGAATGGTTGAAAAACCATTACTGCCTAGTGCCATGAGTTTGATATGTTACAGGTGGAGAAAGCATGAAAAAGAAGCGAGTGCACAAGCAATTAATTGGGCCCAAATCACTTTGTCTCGGGGAGGAGACGCAATTGGGCCAGGAAGAGGAGTGGGACACGTTTTTGGGGAGGATTAATTTGGACGGGGGACTATTTGTGGACGGAAGGGAATTCTTCTCTGGGGGAATTATTTTGGGCCAGAGACTTTGAATGAAAAAAAAAACACGAGGCTAGGGGGACTTTTAATTGCATGGGATTAATTTTGGGGGAAGGAATTCTCTGGGGGGAAGAATTTTTGGTCGACGGATATAGAATTTCTTTGATCACGTCACCAGTTCCTCTTCGTCGTTCATCACGTGCTAACCTGGGGCAGCCCCCTGTTCGTCATATGGACTATTTTTCTTTTCAGGTTGCTCCCCTGTATGTTCCCACTCGCTATTGACAGACCAAGGGTGATCCAGTTTGGGATGCCACGATGACCGATGAGATTTCGGCTCTCCTGGCCAATAATACTTGGGTTATTGTACCTCGACCACCCCCAGAGATTCCTGTTGTGGGCAGCAAGTGGGTGTATGCAATCAAAGTTTATCCAGATGGCACTATTGAGAGGCATAAGGCTCGTGTAGTTGCCCAGGGCTTTACTCAGGAGTATGGGATTCACTTTGAGGAAACTTTTGCCCCTGTTGCAAAGATGGTCACTGTCCGCACTCTACTTGCTGTTGCTACTCTCGAAGGATGGCCTCTATATCAGCTAGATGTCAAGAATGCGTTTCTTCACGGGGAGTTGAAGGAAATGGTGTACATGGAACGACCACCTGGGTATTTGGATGGTCCACCTGACTCGGTATGTCTTCTTCAGTGATAATTGGCTTTAATATATCGGATTCTTGAACTTTATGTGACTATCCTATGATCTGTTTAAGCAGATTGGTGTTATTTTAGGGCTCGCTAACCCGGGAATGGTTGAAAAACTATTACGGCCTAGTGCCATGAGTTTGATATGTTACATGTGGAGAAAGCACGAAAAAGAAGCGAGTGCACAAGCAATTAATTGAGCCCAAATCGCTTTGTCTTGGGAAGGAGAAGCAATTGGGCCAGGAACAGGAGTGGGACACATTTTTGGGGAGGATTAATTTGGACAGAAGGGAATTCTTCTCTGGGGGAATTATTTTGGGCCAGAGATATTGAATGAAAAAAAAAACGAGGCTAGGGGGACTTTTAATTGTTAGGGATTAATTTTGGGGAAGGAATTCTCTGGGGGACGAATTTTTGGTGGACGGATATAGAATTTCTTTGAGGGAGAATTTTGGGACGGAACTGGGGAATTAAAGGGAAAAAGGAAAAGCCAAAGCGGCTGGGGAATTATTGAGGGGAACGAAAATCTAGCTTGGAGAAAAAAGGCAGAGGGCGCAGCAAGTTGGGACGAGCGGAAAGCAGTAGGGCGCTTGGCGATCGAGTTTTTTCAAGGCAGTTTGAACTGAGTTCAATGAAAGCAATTATTTGGTTGGATTTTCTTAACCAAATTAGTTGCTTATTGTTGATTTAGAATATGATGATCAAAACTATATCGATTTATCTCAGTTTCATCATGAACTAAACCCCGATTTCTGGGGGAAACACCATAGGATGTAGCTATTTCTGGATTTGATGGATTAATTCGTATTTCTTTTCCTCCAATCTCTATTGCATGAAATTACTTAATGCTTTGTGTTGACTGGCCACCAATACAATGAATCGTAGTTAATTAGGTTATTAGCGACAATGAAACCCTAATAACTGAACATATTTCATGTGGCATAGTAACTTATCGAAGCGACAGTGGATTAAATAAGATGCTATGTGGTCTTGAATAGGATATCGATCTTCAGGCTAAATAATTAAGTCATTGAGCTACTATAGTAGGATTTGATTTAATTGTTTAGTACATAGTAATTCCCGACAGGGATAGCTAGCACAGTAGTGATATCCTGGCTGTAGAGATATGGATTAAATTGATTGGAATATGTGAATTAATTTGGATATGATAGGTAGTGAATCCCGATGTGTCTCCCAGAGCTTTCTCCATTGAATTTCTCCCGACAACTTTACTTTGCTTAATTAGTTTATTTTTATTTGCTTTTAGATAATAGTTTATCTCTCAAACCATTTTCCCTTGTAGTTTGCTCTATAGAATCAATAAATCATTAGGTTGTACCAGTCCCTGAGAGATGATACCCGGACTTCCGGTTTACTACGAGATAGGAATTTGGCATATACGCTTTTTCCATATCATTCAGCGATCTCTCTATGGTATTAGACAAGCTCCCAGGGCTTGGTTCGACAAGTTTCAATCAACTATCCAGGGGTTGGGGTTCATTTAGAGCACTAATGATCACTCTGTTTTCACTCGTCGCACGTCCCGGGGCCTGGTAGTTTTGCTCTTATATGTGGATGACATGATCGTCTTCGGTGATGAAAGTGAGGGTATTGCCGCCTTGCCTAAAGCCTTCATGATTCATTTAATCTCAAGGAGCTAGGGAGGTGTCTCGGTCTTCGTCAGGCATTCTACTCAGCCAGAGGAAATATATTGATGATCTTTTGGATGCCACTCGGCATAGCGACTGTGTTCCTGTTGCTACTCCTATTGAACTCAATCTGAAGCTGGGGAGGGACTCTGGTGATCTCTTGGCAGAAGGGGGGAAACAGTACCACAGCATAGTGGGTAGTCTTATTTATCTTGCTTCTACTCGGCCTGACATCGCCTATGCCGTCTAGATCGCCAGTCAGTTCATGTCCGCACCTCGCAATGATCATTTGGCCGCTGTTCATAGGATTCTACGATATTTACAGGGCACTAGGGATGTTGGTCTTCACCTACCCTCACAGGGGTCTCTTGTTCTTAGGATTTTTCCGACTCTGATTATGCTGGCTGCGTTGATACCCGTCGTTCTACGACTGGATGGTGTATTAGGCTTGGCTCTTCTGTTATCTCCTGGCGGTGCAAAAATTAGGATCGTGTCTCTAAATCCTCCACCGAGGCAGAGTATCGGGCCATGTCTGATGTCACATCGGAGCTTGTGTGGTTACATCGTCTCTTAGGTGACTTTGGGGTTACATGTGTCACTCCGCTGGAATTATATGTTGATAATATGAGTGCCATTCTCATTGCTACCAATCCTGTTCTTAATGACCATACGAAGCACATAGAAGTACACGTTCACTACATACGCGATCTGGTGCGTGATGGTACCATTCGCATTTTCTACATCTCCTCTGAGGACCAGCTCGCAGATCTTTTTACCAAGGCGTTCACTGTTACTCGACACTCATTCTTAGCTGGCAAATTGATGATGAGAACTCCCCATAAATTTGGGGGAGGGTGTTGAGTATCATAGTATTCGGCCCTAAGGCCTTGTGTAAAAAGGGCTCGGCCCATTAGATGTAGATGATCGGCTAGGGTTAATCGTAGATAGCCGTGTGTATATATGTAACCTAGTGTGCTACGTTGGAGGTACAGAAAATAAGAAAGCTACGCCCCTTCCCGTGGACTAGTCTTGTTCGATCACACTCGAACAAGGAAACCACGTAAATCCCGTCTCGTTTCAATTCTCGTTCTACTCCGATCATTGTTACGTTACGATCAACAGTAGTCTCAAAGCCTTGGACGGAGAAATAATGGTGGAGGGTCCAGGACAGGGGAGGCGGAATTTCGGGGCGGAGTTGGAGGATAGTAAAGTGGAGAAAGCAAAGCGAATGATGATATATTAATTGTACTAGCCTAGTGCCCGGCCCGATGGCCGGATGCAGCTTAGTTGAGTAACATACAATAGTTGGAGATGTAATTTAGGTGTGTAAATGTTCCGGGCACCACGAAAGTGTGAGAATATGGGATCCTGTTTTTTCATTGTTGCTATTATAGTATGGGTAGTCACTATTCATTTATCTTCCAATTATCCCGTTTTTTCCTTGCATTCGAACAATGTGAGGTTAAATATGCAGTTGGTGTAGAAATGCAGTGCATACGGCGAAGAGTGAATGGAAGACATACATGTACTTGAAATCACAGAAGTATCTGTTCTTCTAAGTCAGAATATAACTACTACATCTCAATAACAATATAAATGTACTTCTTCTACTACCGAAAAGATGAAATGCACAAAATAACATTGGAATTCATATCTTCTAGTTCTTCCTTTCCTTGATTCTTTCTCAGGCAACTAGCTGATTCATTCCTTAGTCTTACCAGCAGAGATAATAATAGAAGAAGAAGCTAATTATTAAAAGTAAAGCCTCAGTTGTGTTAATAAATAGCAATATTCTCCTGTAGTTAAAATAAAAAAGGCAAGACATGTACCTTCTTCGAATGCAAAATGAGGACAGTGTTTATAGCTTCAGTTTAAGATCCAGTAATGGTTGAAATGCTTTTGGATGCCAAATTGCAAACATGCAGATATGTGGTTCAACTTCATATTCTGATCCAATAATGAATACTTCTGCCATGAATTTGATGTTACAACATTCTTTCAGCAACTGAATTCGCTTGTCATATGGCATTTTTTAAAACTCGATCGGTGGCATACGAAGCAAAGCAAGAGCAGGTCCATGGTCCAGAGTGACCTTTGCCTTGTGATTTCCTGATTCACATTCAGCCTGCAGTTCTTAGAATAATCTGGAGAAATTTGTAGATTAGATACATTTCAACAATGTATAGTAGTTTTATAATGGGGAATCAAAAAGCAAAGGTATTTGGAAATACTCGGTGTCTCTAGGCAAACTTGACGGGTCACAGAATCAAGGTCAAATTTGACTATTTTCAATTTGCACCGATATAGTTTGATATAGGAGAAAGAAAAAAAATAGAATTTATGCGTATTTGAAAACACTGCTACTATTGAAAGTCAATTTGAAACTTATTTATATTTGTCAAATATACTTCCTTGACAAATGTATAACAGAGCATAGAAGGTAATTACAGTTACCTCTGTTTCTTCTTCTCCTAAAGCCAGCTTGTTCTTCAATTCTAATAATGAGATTCTGGGCGGATTATTGCGCCAAAGGTATCCAAGACGCTCTTTTGATTTGTAGTCAATGATATCCATAGGCAGTCTGTTAGGAAAGAACCTAGAATGTTTTGGAAGTTAAATTAGACAACATCTAGGGGAAAACATGCAAAATATATTACAAATGAACATATAAATATAGCAGTTTACCTGTTCATTAAATCTTTGGTCATCTCATTGTACGGATGTACAATAAGACGACTGCCCGGAGATGTTACGAAACAGAACAGTGGAATATGGTCAAATTCGTGCACGTTTCAGGTCAGTGATGTTGATGTCATAACCAGAGGATAATGAACTTCTTTGGCAATAGCACTTTCAATGAAATCTTTAATTCTTGTGCCAATATAACTCACAAGTCCTTTGTTTCCACTATAAAGTTGGAAAACGGATTATAAGTATGATTATAGACTAATCTTGATTCAGTAAGACATTATAGTAACTAATTATAAGTGGTACCTCATGTCTTCAAGATGAATTTGGAACATAGATATATCATAACTGACTTTAGTTGGTTCGGTGATATGCATTACACATCCTGTGATATCTGAAATTTGAAAATGTTTTAGTTATTTTGTTCTATGTGATCTTTGGAATATACAATACTTAGCACATCAATTTCTAATACAATATGTTGAAATCAGTGGGTTATGTATAAACAATGAATACCTGAGAAGCAAGGTGGAAGACTTGTTGAAGAACCACTGCCATTGAAAGGACTTTGAAGAAAACAATCATATGGAAAATGCATTGTGCTCCGATATTCATTCATCGCTTTCAATGAAGATCCCTTTGTGAAATGCAATCTTAAATCGGAAGGTGCAGTGTGACGTTCAGATCTAGCTGGTATGACAGTTGGATTCATCATGGTATTGAGACAACCAATCTCAATGTCTTTGCAAATATGAGCAGAATCTTCATAGGGTACATTTGCTTCCATAAGTTGTCCCTAAAGGAGTTAAAATGTTACAAATGAGCTAAAAGTAACTGTTTTGTGATAAGAGTAAAACCAGTAGGTGTTTAATGTTTATAAACATACCTCTTTATCTAACCAAAGCATATGCATTGAGGTAATAGATCTAGTTCCATCTGAGTCACATTCTGACCACATGTTTAACAGTCTAGCCATGAGGAAATGGTTGCTTGTTCCAAGATGTAGTTCACGAAAGGTTGTGGATTCAACCATTACATCTAAAAGCAAAAGGGAAACTGAGTCATTACATCTAAAAGCATTCGAACACACCTCTTTTCAACTAATTGTAAGATACCATGTGGGTCTTTCGGCAACATTTTCAAAATAGCAGATCGGGTTGTGATAAATTTTTGGGGCAGCAATAACTTCTTGCTCGAACTATGAAAGAAGACAAAATGAAGAAATCAAAGGGAAAAGAAATAGAATGAATATGTAATACTTGCCAGTAGATTCTGTATGTGGTCGAATGCGGGAGATGGGGGACCAGCACGGCGGCAGCTGCGACGTATTTATTCTAGGGTTTCCCTTTCGACAAAACCAGCTGGCCAAGGAGAGAAACAACATCAATTGTTTTACGTTCCATACAGTACAACACTACCTCTTTCAGCTAATGGAGGTGTTTTATATGGGCTATTTTGTTGTTTATGTATGTGAATGGCGACCAAAGATCGATTGGGCTTTCATTTTTGGCCCGTCTTTTTTTTTTTGTTAAATGATTAAGAGGCTTTTAAGTTTTGGGCTTCTTTTTGTTTTAAATTATTAAATATGCTTTTAAGTTTTGGGCCGATGTTTTGTGAAATGAAGAACAACAGCTTTGTTTTGTGAATCTTAGTGGAATTATGTGTTTTGAACTGCAAATCACCAATTCTCTACTACTAATTAAACACACCAGTAGTATATAATATATGCAATTCATTGTTATCAGCACCATCAAAGAAGGGCAAAAGCGAAACAAACATATGTATATCACTATTGGACCTGTCTATCTTCTCACCATAGTAATTAATCCAAAATATAAAAAAAAAAACAGAAATGCTAGATCAGAACGATGGTTGGAGATAGGGTAGTAGAATAGACTTTGTCCTACTCGTTGCACTCAACAATTGCGTCATGCTTTTTTTTGGAGCTAGTGGTAGGTGTTCCCTTGGCTAGAGCATGTTGTGGAGTCAACACCTCAGACAGAATGTTGTCAGGTGATACTTGTGTTGGTGATCTTGGCGGGGATCCACTGATAGTCAAAGACAGGCTAGACGAATGGGTGCTTTGGATGCCAGCCTACATGAAAGCCATAAGGACAATTAAGTTTAAAAAACTGACAGAGGAGTAACAGTAATCTAAGAAAGAAAGCACATTAAGATATGATTAATGATTTTCAATAAACAAACCTCATTTTCCTTCACAACAGTTTGAGTTCTTGTTGTACATTCTTTTGCTTCCAGAATATTCATGATAGTAAGCCTACTGGAAGGGTTGGCAAAGTCGTAGTCACTAATCCGAATATGCAGCTTCAGTTGGTTTCCTTGAAGCTGAAGTAATTTTGTAGGTGGGGCACTGACATCGCCTTCTGTCTGAATAAAAAGGTTTTGGGCAGAAATGCCAAAATGTTTTTCGGAAGTGTGATCAAGCAAAACCAGTTCGGTTGAGTCCCCCTGGTCACAAACGACTATGACAATCCGAAACCTGTAAGAAATGTGCAAAACAATTACTTAACAATGTATAGTGATCAATTGCTAAAGGTCTGCTATCTTTTGGAAAATGTTTAATATACAAAGAAAGTTTCTCAGAACCTAACCATGAACACGTACTTGTTAATATAGAAAGGGTTCCATATAGAGCATTTGTGAATAGTAATTACAAAACACAACTTCAAAAGCTCATTCTAATATAGTGAGATTCAATTGCTTTAGGAAATATTATATTTAACAACTTTGATATAGCTATTCAAGTTTCTTGATAACCACCATGTATATTCACCAGTGAAATAATATACATACTATTACATCTAATATGGGCCATAAAGTCATTAACAAATAAACTATATAAAGGCTATGCTTTCCTTTTCACTCTAACAAAAATGAATTTCTTATATACACCCAAGAACAATAAGTTCTTTGAAAGAGAAGCTATATCATTTATAAATCATTTTGGATAGAAAAGAATACCGTTTCACAGATTCCTTTGTCGTTGTTTTGCATTTTCCACTTCTTCTCGAACCAAACGACGACATTCTATAGTTGCACATCCGTTGTAATACCAGTTGTCTTTGATGCTTGAAACAACACAGTTCAATTCCAAAGTTTTCTGTCCAACAATACCAGGTTTGGGGATTAAAATGGATGAATTAAATGAACAAAAATGGTCGGAGTAATTTATGAAGGTTAGTTAGGGATTGGTTAATGACCTATTCTTTAATTCCGTTTCTCAGTGCCAACAGCTCTTCAATGGTAACATCGGGGATGATAATTGGAGCTTGGTCAATACCAATAAAATATGGTGCATTGTTCCGATGAAGCCTAACAGAATTGGCAAAGTAAACTTATACCCCATTGCAAATATAAAGCATTAGGAAAATAAATAATATTTGAATAATATACGCATTACCATTATTGTTCAGCTGTAACTTCTGGAATATTCATATTGGCATACAGTCTTGTTGCGCTAGACGATGATAAATAGAATTTTTCTGAAAAGAAAGGGGTTTAGAATAAGCAACTGACGAAATGTATAACGTCAGAAGTGAAATGCACAATATTTGTTATATAGAAGAAGAGAGCAGCATTAGTAATGGCAAAAACATTAAAACAAAGTAGAACCGATTTACTACTTACTATTCCATGTTTTGACGAACAAAGATGTAGCTACGACAACAGTAGTTGCATTTCCTGTAGGGTCAACAATACTATCCAGCTGACTCATTGTTCTTCCCCACAAGGAGATCTTAATAATGTGTCCACTGCATTTGACAAAACCAAGGTATTTAGTTTTTTTGCACAAACATTAGTTCAAGTGAATATAAAGACAATGGATCAAAATTGGAATGAATTCAGTTTGGTATAGATGAGAAACACCTACCGGTAAGCCTAGGCTACTATGTAAAAACTAATTAGCATTGTTGTGGCTAGGTCAAATAACCAGCAACTAAACTACTTATATGCTAAAGTACTTCGAAAATCATTTCTGTTAAGTTCGGTAATAGATACTTTAGCTCATACTATTGGAAAAGGAAGGCCTAGTAATAATTGTCATCGAGTGGAGAAAATAGATAGTAAGTGAAAACTAAACGGTAATGAGTTATAATCAGCAAGTACTTTATATTCAATTGGCAAACAACTAAAATTTCATTAAATAACAGAGACCCTAAATAAAAAAGTAATTGGCAACAGGCATATATAAGCTACAGTCACTAAATGTGTATCAAATTGAAATGAATTGAACTTTTAACTTAACATTAGATTTTTTCATTAGATTTCAGTGATTGAAGTTATGTTCTTTCCAGGGAAAAAAATTGGATTTTCATTCGGAAAGAGAATAGAACAAATGGGAGCTAAAGTCGAGTAAAAAGGAAAGCAACATGTATTTCAACTCATTTCTATAACAGGTTCAGAGCAACGATTTTAATCAACATCTCCTATTGCTAGTGGATACTAAAACGACCATCAGTTCTAAAAACCACATTTACTAATTTGAACAGTTGAGTGATACTAAGAAGTTACTCAGAAAACTGGATTGTCATATCCCTTTGTGGAGTCCTGTTTGTTGATGATTTGGGAGTTTCAATTGGTCCATAGCTTTTCAACACTCCATAGACGTCTGCGTGCATAAGTGTAATTCAAGCCTTTAGAATATAAATGATAAAGGCGTCTAGCAAAAACAAACAAAACACTCACCCATCAGATCATCAACTTTATTATTATACGTTGGAAGGTCAGATGTTTTCAAGAATCTGAACTTGTAAGTTGGGGTAGCTGGAATGTCATCGATTCGTCGAAAAACGGTACCGTCAGTGAACTCAATCATTAATGGATTACCAAATGGACGGTAGCTCTTCTGTGTGAGTTTTACTGAAAACTTTGAGAACTCGTAAAACCTTTGCTCCTCAACTCTGTCTTGGAACTTCTTCATTATATAACTCGGAACTCGAGCCCATATATCAGTTCCCTAAGGACACATGAAACTATTTCGGCATTCGACGAACATAACTAATGTAATGCGACATGGAATGTGATAGTAGAATTACCTCAGCATCAATGAAGATGAATTCCAAACAGATAATGACATCCTTCTTAGAATTGTAAGCAATCCATTTTCTAGACACACGACAGCAAAGCTCGCTGTAAGGTTGATCGGTAGAAAGCTAAGCAATGGTGACAGGCGCCATTCTACTGTGTTTCGCTTGTAACTGAGTGAATGATTGATCGATGAGGTTGTGGCAGGTAAAATATAAGAGCGGGCTTCTGAAGTTGGTACTACATAACCGTTCATATTTAAATGAAACCCCCTATGTAGAGTGTATTGGATAACAGTTCTTTGCGTTGGATTCGTGAGGAAACCGTTGGGGACATTACGGCAGCTGTGGAACAGTTGTGAAATTCTACCCTACAAAGGCGGCTGGAAGGAAGGGGAGCAGAAAGAGTGGTGTTGCCGAATTGAGGGTTGGGGATTGGGAGTTTGTATTTTCTGATGGGTAAAAAATTGGGCTGGGCTATGATCTATTCAGACGCTGAGAAAAACATCCTGCAAAGAATGGGCTTGTATGTTTTGGACAAAGTAGATAGTCAAATATCCAAATCTCTGGTTAAGAAAAGCAGCTTCTGGGCTATAGATAAGCCCATTTTTTAAAGCCCATTATGATCAACAAAATTTAGATAATAATTGTTAGGGGTGTGGAACGGGTCGGTCCAGTCCGGACTGGACCAAACTCATGAGGACCGGGACCATTAGTGAAATACATCTTAGGACCAAGGACCGGACCATCATTGCATTCGGTCCATTTGGGCTGGTTCGGTCTGATCCAAATATTAGCTCGGTCCATCATTTCTTCAGTAATTATAAAATTCATGTGGACCAAGAACCGGACCACATTATACTCGGTTTGGTGCAGTCCGGTGCAAATTTTGGTTTGGTCCGGTGTGGTCCGGTACAGACCGGACCATTGCACACCCCTAACAATTGTATATGGCTTGTGTCTTGGCCAGTGTTGATCATATTGGTAGTTATGAATCAAAATTGATTTTGGAAAAAAAACATGTTGGTATTTTTTTTCTTATTGAGAAAGAATTTCAGCACATAAAAGAAATTCGAAAAACTTGGTGTATATTTCAAAAAAAAAAGCGTTGAACTACGATGATACATAGAATTTTTCTTTAAATGGTTTTTTCGACATAGGCATGAAAGTGAAAAGTTGTTTAGTTTATTTAGAACTTTAGCGTACATTGCTTTTTTGTCCAAATAATTAAATTTGAGCATGGTACATGTGTGACAATTATATGTAAAAGTGATTACTAAATATTTGTATCATTTTCCAACTCCTTACAAATATATAAAGTGTTTGTAGTTACATAGGATTAATTAATTCTAAATGAACATATTAAATGTTGGAAATGGAATGGCAGTATGAATGATCTCAATATAGAAAAAGAAAAAGGTATGCTAAAAGCAAAAAAAAAAAAAGATATTAGGGTGATGAAAAATAATAGTAAAAGTAGGATTCAAAAAATCCTGGTCATTACTATTATATAAAGATACAATGCCCTACAATCATATAAATCATATAAATAAATAAAATTGTTGTTGTGATGCAGAATATGAACAAACTAAGATTATTGTCCGCAATTCACATATCCTAGCATATTACTAATCAAATAAATAAGTATCCAATTACGCTGTGGACCGTGCTGTATTCTATACAGCAGTGTTACTAATCTAGAGATGGGGACAGTTTTAGCAACACCAATTCACAATACTGCCCAATCTGGTTCCGTGGGCCAACTTTCAGGAACAACTCGTACTGATTCCCTTGAAGATGGTTTAGAATGGTGTTGAAGTCAGCATGTAACAAATGATCTCTTGGAATCACCGGTGCAGCAATTCTTCTAAGGTACTGGGAGCTAAATATGACCTCAAATTCTGCATACTCGTCCACAAGGGTTAGGTGGGTGATAATTGAATTGGTAGTTGCACATCTTGAAGTCTCGAGCTCTATAACCCGTGCAAGGACGCGGAACACCTCTTCCTAAGGTGAAGAACAAAAAAAATAATTGTAAAAGTATAAGCAAGTTAGCTCATGAACACCATAGCAATTTTGTTAAGAAGTTAAGTTCGATTTGAAGAGGATAGATGAGTACCATGTTGGTTCTGTCACTTTGAAAGTCAATAAGGTCTACAGAAATATAGAGAGGACTAACTGCAACAGCTTCCGCGTATGTCAGGTGACTGATGAAGTAGTTTTGGTTTACATCCCTAGAAAATAAATGGAATCACACAATGGTAAGATAATATAAAATCCATTTCTAGTGTCACATAAGGTTATTGGTGGGCAATCGAACTAACCGCGTTAGGAGTCGATGAATATGTGGAGCATGAAGACCTACAAAAATCGTTGTAGCTCGGGAAGCAGAGTAGACATACTCATCTTCCAAACAATAAACCAAATGTGTAATGTTAACAAATATTAATATGTAGATATACGTTTACACTAAAAGAACATCAAGACAATATTAGGCAAGTTCAAATATATAATAATTTAGCTAACCTCCTAGAATAAAAGTCTACATGAAAAATGAATTCGGGTGCATTTATATAAATTTGAATAATATGTTTTTTTGTAAAAGGACTCATCTACAAATTTGCTAAACACATTTATGATCCTAAATGTTTCTACTGTGTTGAACAATCAGTACTTCTTTTAGAGTAAGCAAGAATATGGGTTTACCTTCATCATGTTCTAGATATAGTGATGTTAATGCCACCACTTGGCCAAACACTCCTGCTTCGGGAAGCAAGTTCTCAAAAGAAGCAATCATGGTATCCCAAAAGACAACGGTAACAAAAGCTCCCCTGTTGGATATAAGAAAATATTATTTTCGTTCCGAATGGAATTAGTAGGCTCAAAGTTATTCATAGGGCACAAAAAATACATACTCTATCAGTTGGAGGCAAATTCGTTTTCTTTGTAGTGGTAGTCCTGGAACGATAACATCGGTCTGGTTGCACATAACTATTCTACCAACCAAATCTAAGTATACCACAACCCATCAATACCTAAACTACTGATTAGTAAAAAAACAAATGGTATTTCGAATATTAGGAGGATAGTTACCAGGAAGAACTTGAGGAGTTGTCAACACGAATGGAAAGTCCTTATAAGCCAGAAAATGAAAACTCAAAGTGGGGATGTCATCAGTGTCTTCCCTTTTACGAACAACCGTATTGGCTCTAAACCCAAGTCGTAGGTGTCCAGGAGAAACACGATGGCTGCTTGTATTCTCTTCAACGACAAAATGTGATATAATATAAATGTAATCTTCAAGAAAGTACCCAAGGAATTGGTGTACATGTTCTCCATGAATAATTCCCTCAATTTGAACACCCTGGGAAAGCAACGTATGAAATGAATGAATGTAAACAAAAGAAGAAATGAACCCAAAGAGAAGAACACCAACACTTACGTCTTTGTCAAGGAAAAGAAAATTAAGATGTTCAAAGGTGTTTCCCAAAGGTGAGAGCTTCCCCACATCCGTAGTAGCTGTACCCGAACTGAAAAAAAGTGGTCATAGATTTGAAGATGGGCGACAGGAACAACAGGCAGTGCATTCATGTTTAGGAGATTTCAGTGTGTTTAACGATGGCGGATGGTATGGCAAATGGGTAACTGTGGAGTAAAAACGTAGATGACAGTGGGAGGGAAATTGGAGTGGTGTTCGGGTGGTATACTACGCTGTGGAACGTGGGTAATTTGTGGAGAATCAAGAATGCGACAGTTGAACTTTGAAAATGAGCTCATGGGAGTTATGGCACCGTAAATGGATTGCCTAAATGGATTAGTACCATACATTAAATTAGGCTTTTCTTACCAGGCCCATTAGCCCACTTGTCTTATCGGCCCATCAACATTTATTCATTTAGCCCATTGTAATGCATCACCAACCGGTCATTTATTGCAAACTGGAAAACACCACAACCAAAGTAAGAAGACGAATCGTCTCATTTTTTCGTTCCCACACAGCCGATCTTTTCTCTCTGACGAAGAAGTTGAGCGCCATTTGCGCCTCTTGCATGCCCACCACTACCATTCCGTCAGGTAACACGGAGGCTGTGGTTCGGTTAGCAAACGCCGATTTGGTGAAAGTATCTGAGGGGTAGTGTGGCAGAAGGTCTAACACCGACAAACACAGTCGAAGCTTTCAGTCCGCACCTCCCGGCGAACAGTACCCACCGCTACAGGTTCTTTCCTTTACTTAAACCTCTCCAAACTATGTGGACTGTGTCTTAGAATGAGTACCAACTTGTAAATTAACGATTCCAACCTATGATTCATTTCTATGTAGGCTACGATTACGATAGAGAAAGAACTCCACCGGCGGTTACATATGTTGCATGTATTAATCTAACGTCCTCCACAAGTACTTCCGAAAACAGAATTTGAGAAAGGAATCGGTGGTGTAGTTTATGAACCATGGATGATGTACCACCATGGAATCCGTAAGTATTGTTTGACCAACAAACCCCTAACACAATAGACTATTATGCTTAATTTTTCAAGTTATTTGCATTCGTGACCGGTTGAATTTATAGGCATTTTATCGTTGCTCCTGCTTTCATTGCAAATCTGAGCTATGAAGAAGTCATATCCATGTCTCATGTTGTTGATACCGTGGATCTTATACTGTTGCAAGTGAATGGTGATAATGAGGTGATCCAAATAAGTTTTTTGTTATGCATCGTTCCCGATTAGTTATATAGTTATAATATTTCATATTTGTTGTTTTTTCTCAAATATATTGATTTTTAATTAAATACCAGGGCACTTGTTACCTCTTATCCGGACGTGTCACAGAAGTGAGGTCTTCTTGGTGTGCTCAATCTAGAGTACATTTGATCCACTTAACTATTGAGGATCAATTCAGTGATGTTGAGGTGGTATTCCCATCATCATACTTACGAAGGATAATTGCATCTACAGTTAGTCGCAATGATGCTGACAATGCCGACTTTGAAACACTACTCAACTTGCTTGGTGCAAACAATTATGAGGTCATGGTCACAATCGGTCCCTGGAACAACATGTTCAATTATTTTGAGTTGTTCTTGGTAAAGTTGTTCTTGCCTTTGGGCAATTGATTACCATCTACGCAATGTGAATGCAATCTAGTAATGTTTCTAAGTAGTCCACTTGCATATCGTTTCTCCTATCCTTTAAGAATACTGGAATTGTAACGCAACACTCTTTTGCAAGTACTTTATCCGTTTAGCGGTGTTCTATAAAAAATTGTATGGATGTCTTATTGTTGATAGTTTATTTTGTTGTTGTATGGATGCAATGATAATAGTCCATGAACATCGCTTTGTATCAAAATCAGATTGATGGATAGCATGGAGATAGTATGGGAAAAGGTGGACTAATCCACATGCTTAATTACCCCACTCGCCACGCATTGAATTCAGATGTTTGTTGAATACATGAGGCTCTGCTTCTATCGTTTCATGTTTCGGTTTTGCCTAATCAATATCCTTATTCGTGCTTCACATTCTCTTCTCCTTTTCAGTGCCACATTCTTGTTTAACACCATTCACCATCAGGTTACATTTTGCTCGATCCATAAACACACATTCTCATGCAAATGTAATTGTTGAATTATGAATGGGTTAAAGTTTTGTTTTTTTAATAAAGGGGGGGGAGCCAAGGTTACAAAGCATGTCGGTGTTGATCAGTAAAATCCATGCGAAAGAACAGTGGGGCAATAGTAGGAAAGAATGCGGACCAACCTCTCAAGAACCAATACCAAAACAGGTGGCAGACACAAACACAACTCAACAATCCAAGTTTATGTTCTGCAGAACTCTCCGCTGTTAACTAACACCAACAATGTCATCTAACGAAACTATATCAAGCCCTCTAGATGGAAAAAAACTCTATCATTAGTAATAAATTAAGGTTAACAAATGAGGGAGTAATTATCTCACTTGATCCTGAAGATAAAACCAAAAAGCATAGAAATCGGTCACATAGGGAATAAGTTAAAGATGAAAGATGGATTCCCAACAAACTAAGTAATTTTTCTTCTGGAAAATGGATTCCCAACCATGCAAAAGTTAAAGATGAAAGATGAACCCAAAATGCTCAAAAAGCATCACTTATTACGCATACTATCGAAACCATAACATAGACAAAAATGGCAACGACTCTACATATGATCTGGCAAAAGGCCATAAACAATGCATTTGTAAAATTGATAATAGAATAACATATGAATATTTACATAGAAATCCATTTCAAACCTGGTAAGGCTACTCTCTTGCACAATCATACTAACACTTAAATAAAAACCCTAGAAAGAGTCTAATTATTTGTTGAACAACCATAAGCAAACCCCTAATAAGATGCAAAAGAGAACACCATCGTTTACCAAAGCTAAAAGACCTATACAACAAACAATTTCAGCAGGATCAAATCACAGCGATTCGCTGTTTCGTTCCACTCACCAACTTCGACAATAAAATGATAGGGGTTTCCATGTATGGAACTGAGAATGGCCCTGAAGTTCACATCCCAATCAAGATTATCTGCAGTGAAGACATTTTCAGCAATCTGTCTCAGCTGAGCAGTGGGGAACATGACTTCCCATGTTGAGCTAGGATCATCAATTGTAAAATAAACAATACTTGATTGAGCATCAAGTGAACATGAGATAGACACCTCCTTTACACTTCCACTAAGCATAAATGTATTTCCCTATCAAAAGAAACAAAAAAAAAAAGGATAAGAACTTGGAATCACATATAGTACTTGTTAAAGAAAGACTTTGACACTGATGGTTTAGATATTGACAGTGTTTACCATATTTTCAAAGTCAAATCTCATCAAATTGAGTTGTTCGGCATGAGTGAATTGTAATGTACCCACAACTTGCTCATAGGAAAGGTCTCTTACCATGTCAATTGGTCCTAGATTTAGTTCACCATTCCTATATTGCGTAGTGAAAAAAAAAACAAATAAAATTACAATGATGTTCAAGCATAAATGGAATGATAGTGAAAAAATAGTTGTTTAACAATTACCGATCTAAGAATGGATGGAGGAGAGGACAATGAATGTTCAAATAGACCTTGGTAGCTCGAGATGCTCAAAAGGAATAGTATCCTATAGTGCATGGACAAAACAAACGAATCAGTAAAAGTCACTATTAAATCTATGAATTCAAAGCTTCAGGTTGCAGGCCCACTTAGCTTTGCATACTAATTCGATTCAACAAAAATCATGACATTTAATCATGCTGCTGGATAATGAGCTAAACACATCAGCTAAAGGCAATAATATGTGAAGCAACAAAACCAAGAATCAAAACATTTTGGAATACAAAAAGCCTACTAAACTGAGTTTAACAGTAAAAAAAACATGTACTTTTTACTCTAGACACTCAAACTCTACTGCACTTCCCTATGATTCCCAATTCATAATTCTAAATGACTAATTTTATACTCTTATACAGTGAGTACTACTGTTATCCATAGACGAATTACACATATGCAATAGATGTATGATGCCAGAAGGGTTTTCTATACTGGACTATTTATCAAGCAGAGATGCATCACACGATAAGATTCTAGTAAGCACTTGATTAACAGTTCGAGAAGTTTGACAACATCACTAAATTCGCGGGTTCACATTAAGCATTCTGATGCATAATAATTCAAACAGTAGCAATTCATTAAGTTGAATTACCTTCTTGCTCATCAATATACAGAGAGGTGAACACAGCTTCCTGTCCTATAGCTTCAATATCAGATATGTTATTCTCAAAGCCTCTGATCATTGAATCCCATAAAAATACATTCGCCAACACACCTCTATGAAAAAAAGGAAAAGTATATTATTCATCTGTGTTATTTCATGCATACAAAAAAACAACTAATTAGGGGAAAAAATCCCGAACAAACTCAATTAATCGGATGGTGATGTGTTTCTTCCATAAAGGCAAGCAAGGATGCAAGAACTCGGTGGGTGCACATTCAACAATAACACCAACCAAATCTGGTAGACCAAAAAAATTCGATTTGAGGCCCGGTTTAGCAGAACAATGGATATTAGTTACAAGCAGGTGCACAAAACAAATACTTGGTAGATTCAACTGATTCTGATGAAACTGACAGAATTGACTGGCGGGGAGAAACCGAAAGCTGAAAAATTCAATGTCTGTATCATCATCCACCTGAGTCAAGATGGTTTGCGCATTAAAAGCAAGCCGAATATCACTATCTGCTACACGATTCAAGCTGCTATTCTCTTCCACATCAAAACGAAATATTTGATAAATGGATCCTTCAAAAAGATATGGCAGAAATCGATTGACATCAGGCCGGCGAATGAAGGCCTCAACCAAGTCCCCCTTCACGAAGTATAACTATGAATTAGTAAGGTTTGGATAACGATATACATAATTAAATGCAGATAGATGATTCCTACCTCTTTGTCGATAAATAAACACCTAAGATGCTGAATAGCATCACCGGTGTGAGTTAATTTCCCCCATAATCTCACAAGTCTAACTCTCACTGTCAACATTTCATCTCCAAGGGAAATGACCCGAACAGGTACGATTGACATCTCAGAAACAGAAGAAAGCCCGAAACAGTTATGGGTTTTTTTCTTTCACTGAAAACTTGTGAAACTGAGTTCTTCTCCTAGAAACGATGAATGGGTGTTGTTGTACTTGTATATATATGTCAGTTACCTACACTAATAATTTGAAATCCTAAGAGGCGGGGAGGGCGGTTGGGTGGCTTTTGGAATTGAACGTGGGATAGTGATACAGAAGCGGTTATGTATGAGTGAATACATAAATCCGAATCCAGAACTCAGTCTGTATTTTGTGTACCACGAAGGAAATGGATAGAAAACCAAGTCCAGTGAGATTTTTAAAACTATTAGAATGTGATAATTTTTAGTCCTATCGAATTCAGCCAATATTTCTAGGTTGGATGAAATACGCAGAAAACATAGGAATCAGATAGCTAATGAAATTGACTAAAATATAATTTCTGAATTGAACACAAATGTCGGATTTAAAATTTTCAGCTAGATTGTGCTAAGATGGAAAAGAAGATTACATTGACAGAAGTCTAGACGAATGCCAAAGTAAAATACTATCCAGATTGCTCAGGGATTAGAAGTCGGTTTGCTCCGGATGTGATTCAAATATAGGGTGTCTCCATACATACGAACTATTGTAGAGAAGTAGGATTCGTCCAAATTGGGTGTTGATCTGTAGTAATAACGACACTCATGTTTGCACAATGGATTTGATAGATAGATGTGTCTTGGGCAAGTGAGTAGCCAACACAGAGGGTAATTGATTGTTTGAATCTTTGCGAATTTAATATGTGAAGATTCATAGCTTTTGCAGAAAGGGAGAAGGAACGGAGGGAGAAGAAAGGCATAATAGACATGGGCAGAGGGTATTCACCATTCCAATTTGAGCAGAAAAGGGGAGGAGCATGTCGGCTGCTGAGAATAGCTTGTCTCAGGCCAGCGACATTAGGGTTTGTAAAGAGTATCCGTTGAGTCCAAAATTGCATTTAATTAATTGGGCCTGTCTAATAACAGGCCAAATTATACCCGGGCCTGTCCAATTCTTTGCATTTTGTCACCGACCTGTCAAGTTATGGAATTGGTATACAATTCCAAAAAAAACAACTAAAAGACTCTACAATAAATACAACTTGATAATTAAACCTAAACCAAAATATTAATATATATAAAAAACAAAAAAAGTAATGGACACAAAAGTGTATCCCATCGATATGTTTCTTAATGAAAAAAATATTGTATATCTGTCATCCTATAACAACGAATTTTATCTCCATCTTGCTGTACCAATATTTTTGACGTAGCTCCGATCTACTAAAAGAAAATATAAAACATATTAGATATTGGAAATTAAATATCAGATTGGAAAGATTAAAACAAAATATGACTTGTGAAAAAGATGACATACCTAAGAAATTATCGGGCCAATCTTTATTCAAATATCTCTGTAAAGACTATATTTTGCATGGTTTTTAGTTGTCGACCTTCTAAATCACAACTCAAAATATGAAGACCATTTTTTGATGTAACACGCGACATTGCAACATAAAGTTGGCCATGAGAAAAAACATGTTTTTGCAAACATAGCCCCGCATGTTTCAAAGTTTGACCTTGACTCTTATTTATCGTCATTGCATATGATAATGCAATTGGATACTGTCTTCATACCAGCGTAAAATTCAGACTTTTGTAGTGAGTAGACAATGTGAGTCGTGGTAGGAAAACTATATCCCCAACATTAGTGCCCGTCACTATTCGAACCTCAATAAACCATTGACCCAATCGCTTGACAACCATTCTAGTTCCATTGCAAAGACATGTGCTTTGATCCATATTTCGAGGAAGAATAACAGAGCATCCGACCTTCAATTTCAACTCATGCTCTGGAAAATTACCAATCTTCAAAGAATTCAAGAATTCAACAGTATAGTCGTCCTCAATGACATGGGTTTCCTTAGCATCAATCTCAATAGAATCACAACTACAATAAGTAACCTCCTGTCCGGGAAAGAGTCCTAAGACATAATTGTTAACAGTTGACACAGTGTCATGGTGTGGTGCTAAGAAAGCACGCTCGAAAAAATAATTGCCATCATTATGTCGAGTAACCAAGTCTGGATAAATTTCAGCAACAATATCAGAGATAGGATCCGACCTTCGATTTACAGATATCTCTGGTGGTATAGATATAATAGATTCCCCAAAAACATTACTATGCCTTCCTTCACCAATTTCCAAAAGCCATTTACTGAAATGTTCAAGTTCAAGATTTGAACCATTTGCAGAATTGCCGTGGGCTAGCCGCATATTTTGTGTTAACTTCAGGACAATTATTGAACCCCACAAATATGACCGTTTAATAGAACTGTTAACTATTTCTGTCCTCGTACCTTTAGCAATGATAGGTAGTGTTTGCCTAAAATCACCTCCAAAAACCACGGTCATACCACCAAAAACCTTGTTACCAGAATCAACATCTTTGGTTAATAAGATATCCCTCAATGTCTTGTCCAAAGCTTCTATACTATGCTTATGAGCCATCGATGCTTCGTCCCAGATTATCAGAGAAGTATTTTGAATCAATTTTGCTAAGTCTGAACCTTGTTCTATGTGACATGTTGACTTAGAATCACAATTGATAGGAATGCAAAATCTTGAATGTGCAGTCCTTCCTCCCACCATTAGCAAAGCAGCAATACCAGATGATGCAACACATAACACGATTTTCCCTCGTTGTCTCAGTTTTGTACAAATCGCTCGCCACAAAAAGGTTTTTCCAGTACCACCGTAACCATCAACAAAGAAAGTTTTGCCCCCACCTTTATCTGCTGACTCCAAAATGTTGTCAAAAGCAATTATTTGCTCTACATCCAACTTCGTATAAACATCATCAATTTCAGAATACATGTCAGTAGAGAAATGACTCAACTCTTCGACAACCAACCTATTGATATCAAGTGATGTCATACACTATTCAGGAATTGGCAATCCAGGAAAATCAACCAATGTCTTGGAATACTTATTCAATATCTCATTTATGGAAAGCAAACACATATCTTTAATAGAGGTGGCAATTAGGATCCAAATCCATGAATCCAATCCAATCCATCCACCAAATTATCCACCTAATCCAATCCATTTAAATCCAATCCATTTGATCCAAATCCAATTGGATTGGGATTCATGGATCAATCCATGGATCCAAATGGCAAATTACAATTTGGTACCTATATTTTTTATATTTTACATTTTGGTACCTAAATTTATATTTTTATACGAAAAATATCATTGGAAAATTACATTTTGGTACCTAAAATTTTTCATTATGACATTTTAGTACCAAAACTTTTCAAATTTTACATTTTGGTCCAAGCCTTGGATGTCATTTGGATTCATGGATCAATCCACCAATCCATTTGATCCAATCCATGAATCCACCAATCCATTGGATCCAATCCATTTGATCCATGGATCCACCAATCCAATCCACGAATCCACGAATCCGATCCAATTGCCACCTCTAATCTTTAATGATATGCTCATCGAAGTTCAATTGTGGCTGCCTCACCTGTTTTCTTTTGGAGTACAAAATATCATCGCTAAGTATCATCCAATTAGTCTCCCAAAAGGATTGGACATCAGCCACTTGACAATGAATAATTATACTGACAAATAGTTTCCTAAGTTTATACCCAGTAGCCCAAAAAGAAACTTCCTTAAGACAATCATTCCATTCAGTATCAGCAGCAAGCAAACTTCGTGCATAACATGCTTTCTTAAATGAAGGATGAGTAATACCATTCACGGTTCTAATATCCTCATAGCTACAACAACCCTTCACAGCGTGCAATAACATACGCAAGTAGTATCTATCTTGTGCAGATGGATAACAGTAATATAGTCTTGCTATACACATTCCTCTCTTACGCTTTTGCCACCTTTTCTCCTTATTCTTCCAAACATAATGTTGTGGTAGTTCAGCAAAGCTGTATTTGTAAGCTTCAGGTGACTTAGCATTTAGATCCATCCATGCCAAAAGCATTGTTTTCCCTTTATCTTCAATTACATCTTGCACACAGGAATTTGCATTGGTGTACACTATATTCTCTCCAGACAAATTATATGACATTCGAAGAACAGGTGGAGACTGATTATAAATATCAAATTTAAATATTCGCCAGCACGCTTCACCAGATGTTATGTAACGGGCATCCATAAATGCTTTAATTTCATCAATTTGCACTACTGTGTTCTTCGAAGAGGCAGACAAAACACCTGATGTTTTGTTGCATAGCCAAAGTTGCCATAGCACGATCCTCAGGTTTGTTTATATACTTAAACAAATATTTGACAGCCCTAAAAAATTTAGTTCATGTTTCTAGAGGAATTAGTTGATATATAGAATACATTACCTTATGTGAACTATACCTCCCATAAAAATTAATAACAACGGTAGAAATAAATAAATTTGAAATAAACTAATTCGTTTAACTACTTTATAATATTCGGTACACATATTGAATGCAACAAAAAACTGGTGAAATAATATAAAAAATAAGAAGGGAAGAATGACCCACTAACCTTGTTTTGTTGCAAAATTCAACATTGATATGAGCTCCAAAACGTAGTGACAGATATCGATTATAGGGTACAACCCATCGATTATCAAGCTCAATTTCTCCACACTTGAATACTCTACCATTATTGCGCCGACGGTATTTTGGCAAACCCATTGTCATCTATTGTTGTCTGATCACAAAATTCTTTTGGATAATGTTTACTACATTTACCATTCTTCATGCATGAATTAGTCGGCCGTAATAACCCACATGGTCCATGCATCATAGAAGCAGTCACTATTGCATAAAGCTTAGGATCAAGGTCAGGATCTGGGATTTCAGCACAAATTACAGAATCAATATCAGCTGGTCCATAAAGCTTATTCTCAGGGGCCAAGAAGTAAAGCATATGTGCATGAGGGAGACCACGTTTTTGCCATTCAATCGCTTTTACATCTGTAAAATAGAAAAGAATGATCAGAAACCCTAATTACATAGGTAATGACTGGAAAATAAGAATATAAGAGGTTTTACAAATGGGACGTACATGCACTGATTTTGCCAAAAATTTCCTTGTCCACAATCTCCATTGTCAATTCATCTAGTTTAATCTTGAAAACTCTTGCTATTACATCAGCTCGATTAGGATCCTTGCCAGTGAATTGTCTAATCAAATCAATCATCAAATGAATCTCAGGCCAATTCGAGTTACATGTGAATGTGATGAAAAAATCAGGATATCCAATCCATTTGCAAATGGCCATAGCATCTTGGAAATTTTCATACTTGTATCTTGGACTTCCAGTATGTGATGCCCCTAGAATCACTGGCTTTTCGGACAGCTTAAGATCACTATTACCTTGCAAATAAGAATCTACCAACCCCTGATAATGGTGCCCTCTTAACTTTGACTGATTGTTAAGCATCCAGTCCAAGCGTTCCGCCTCAATTAGAGCATATGCATTCACCATATGTTGTTGAAATAATTTCCCAAAGAGTAACAAAGAATTTGATTCAACAGCCCTAGTTTGCAGACGATAGCTATAATAATCACATTGTGATACCATTTTCTCCCCTCCACCACTTGTATTTTGAAGAAAACTAATATTTGGATGCCACCCATCTTCTCCATATGGAAATAAAATTGGATATTGTAAAGGCATAAGACTGGGATGATACAAACTTATCCTTTCCATCTCAGAACTACGATGTTGAACGATTATATCAGGAGAGAATGTTTCAATTCCGGTTTCATCAACAATCAACGCTGCAATCTCATTTGCAGTGGGCAAATCGTATTCCCTACCATTACCCTCCCTCTTAGCAAATAATTTAAGCTGAAATTCATTAACACCAGACTCAGCTATCTTATCTCTCGCATAACAAAAAGTACGTACCAGAACATTATTCGCATCAAGCATTTCTTGAAGACATTGAACAATAGATGCGCATAAGGGATTCCTATCAGGATCTGAAGAGTAAAACTCCATGCGATTCTAAACCTCATTGTCTGAATCATGAATGTATAGTTGTGCAAATTTAGGACTGACACCGTCAGGCGGAACCAAGCTTCCAATTCGATGATAAATTTGACCTCCAATTGAGTACACGTAAACACCTTTTCCATCATTAATGGAGTGATTAACTTTCCCACCGATGGAAATTAACCAAAATATACCATTATAACCTCTCGTGTTAGCGCGGAAATGACGGCTTTCTGCAGTATCACCTTCAAGTAAGGTCTTCAAGAATTTTGGAGGATCTCTACGCGTAGGAAGATTCACCTTACCATGCTTGCAACACAAACCAAATGAAGGATTTGAATGATTCCTTGTGGACGACGTGCTCTCATACCGCCAAAACACAGCACCACAATGTAGTCAAGTGCATGATGGGAATCCAATATCGAAAAACTCGACAATTGGAAAACCTATAACACAGAACATAATGAGAAAAATTTATCCAGTATACAGAAGAATGATGAGAATAATGAAATGCAAAGACACATATGTCATTCCAGAATTGTAATAATAAGAGTAATTTTATCCCCTTTACATTTATATCCAAAAGATGAACAAAATGTGAACTGCAAAAAAACAATACACCAACATCTACAGGAAATATATTCTCCCATCTTGGACAGCACATACTCTGGTTGGATCGATTTTGGAGAAGGGATTGGCGTCGACGTTTTTGGACCAAATGGATACGGCGATACAATCGATTTCGTTTCCTGAGTATATTAAGATGCTCAGTCTCCAACCTTCCAGTATCTAAATAATTTCAAAAACAAACAACATGAGTTCACTATAAATTCAGATTAAGATAAACACACAACAAAATACCAACCATTAAATAGCTCAAGCTGTTTATGTATGACATTCATTCGCTTGCGCTTGCACTTGCACTTCCTTTTTAAAATTAGATGTCTCCTCTGTCGTGCCAGTTGGGAAAGAACCTTTTCAATACATTGCAGTTCAGCTAGCAACTGACTTTGTGCTGCAGAGTTACATATAAGTATGAATCAAAACAATTTATAATAGGGGAGGCATAGTGAACGTGAAGACCGATGGATCTGTACCTTTTTCAAACACATATTCTTCCTCAGCAGATAAAACGAAGCATTGTCCCTCATCTTTAGGATTATAAAAGACTGCCCAACATTTCCCTGGAAAAACAATAGTTACCAAGTTGTGAGATTGGGTTTTGACCAATGACCACCAATCCATAATCGAGAAATAGCGTACAAGGTGAAGAAGAACGAAGACCCCTGTTGATGCCTGATGAATTGCCATGCAATGCTGCAACATTTGAAGCTTTAAAACCAAAAAAACCAGAAAATACTAAGTCATTGGGGAAAGACTCATGAACTTTGCCATTATGTGATTAACAAAAACAAAATACTTACATTGCTGAGTGAATACAGTATTATGAACGAAAGTCGACTGAGTAGATGACTCGCCTAACTCAAATGTAGTCACACCCATAATCCAAGTTTAGGGGAATGGGTTTGGAGGACGTAATCAATGACTTACTCTAAGAAAACAAAAAGCACACCACAGAAGACAACAATGACAGTCAGGAATGAAGGATTAAGCATCAACAATGTCATACGCATCTCAAATTGTAAGAAACTGCCGCTAATCGGGAAACTGAGTCTGGTTTGCCAATTGATTACACAAAACTGGAAGCCAGGGAACTAATTTACCAAGCAGACCTCATTTTGGGACTGCTCCCCTAACGGGTTCACCGAACTGAGATGTTGAAAATAGATTTCTGATTGATTGATGATTATGGTTCAATGCTTCCTATCCAAAACCACTCATCTAGAATAATCAAAACTTGGGGGAACGAAAATAATGAACCAAGAATGAGCAAATATGTTGTACACACTTATCATACTCAGTTCTGCATATCTACATTAATATAGAGGCACAATGGGGGGAAAGCTTACTTGGTGGCTTCTGTTAATAGGCAGAATGTCCATAATCAAATTAAATCTTCAATGAATTCGAGAGGAGATCATTGTTGTGTCTATTTTTTATAATGTTAATTGACAGCATGAATATATGATCAACGTCCTTGTAGCAGCCGACGTCAATGCAAAGATTGAGAAATCAAAACCTGCACATGAACATGACTTCATAAACACTATGCACCGACTATATTGATTATACCTCAAAACAGGTGAGTAACAAAAAGAATCCAATTCTGGTTTCGACCAAATAAAACAGATCATCTATGTTCTGCTGTCCGTGTATAGGGTATGGAGCACAAATCCAATCGACATGCTATGAAGTTAAAGGTCTAATAACAGAAGAAAAACCAAACTCTGTTGGAATACTCATCAAATCAAGCCAGCAGTTAGAACTCAAATTACCAGACAAAGGAGTTAAGTTGCTACGAATGAACTACCAAAGCTTTGATAACAACAAAGCTTTCAGACCCTGTTCGCACAACCCTTCTAGGTAAAAAAGTCCATCCTGAACCTTGAATCCCAACCACGAATAACTCATCTTAAACATACATGAATTCGAAAATAGATTTCTAACTGATTTCGGCGGTGAAGACGGACAACGTAGAATTCGATTACCTAACTAAGCTCAACCCTACATGGAGCCGAAACTTTAATTCTACCTGATTTCGGGAGTCAAGACAAAGTACGGAGAGTCCGGTTACCTTCATAACTGCAGTTCAATGAATCGACACCATGGGGTGACAAGTCGCGCTCGGATGGTGTCTAATATCGACGGCGAAGAAGCTGGAAGGAGAGAGCGCGCTTACTGAAATTGCCGGTGAAGACACAGAACGGGGAGAGCGCTGCTCCGACTGACCACACAAAATAAGGCAAACGGATTCCGTCGTTGAAGACACTGGCCAGAGACAGCGCGCTGACTATATTCGATGGTGAAATCAATGAAGGGAGCAAGCACTGATCGTACCGACGGAACAAAAAAACCCACCAGGCCCGTTCAACGCAATATGAACCGGTGTATTTTTCCGTGTCCGAAAATACCCCTCCGAGAAACGCTCTGGAGGCAGCAAATTCAAAATGGGGGTTCATTTTTAGGCTTCGGCGTATTATAAATAGAGTAGATATTATTTTGTTAGGGATTGTGTGTAATTACCCTTCTACCCGAATTATTTATTTATTTTTATGGACGTATGGCTTTGCTTGCAGCGGTTGGGGTCCGGATACTATAACAACACTTACACTTTCAATAAGGAGGATAATGGAGAGTGGAGATTATAGTGTTGTTATAGTATCAGGACACCAACCGCTGCAAGCAAATCCATACGTCCATAAAAAAAAATTCATACGTCAATCTCCACTCTCCATTATCCTCCTTATTGAAAGTTACACTTATCCTTCGGTTGTATGTATTTTGCGGTTTCAGAATCCGGACAGCAACTGATCGCAATCTCGAATCACATTAAAGACAAATTGTGTGTTAGACTTGGACCACAAGTTTTGTGGTGCAGTTTGGCTAGACCGTAAAAGCGGTTTGGTGCGATTTGACTACACCAATGCCCATTCCTAGCTCTATCTCTATCGATACTAGGGATACCACCGTAGCCGGATAGTGGATATCCGATTCCTGCCCGAACCACCTACTCCTTCCCTTTTGTTAATTATTTGCCAACTTGGTAACTAGGTCAATAAATTCAGGTTGGAAGTTGATGTGGTTTGGTGTTGGTTGTAGAGTGGAAATTGGGGTGAGTGTGGTTATCCTCCTCACATTTTGTGGTTAACCACACTCACAAATTCAGAATCATACTATCCACAATCTATTGCTGTGTGTGCATTGCCTTCCGGGGGTGGCGTGGTATTTTACATGGGCGGGAATTGCTCCAACAGGGGCAGCGTTGGCAGGTTGGTTCTGGGGTCTCGATTTCTATTTCGGGAGCGGATTGGGTTCCTGCTTTGCACCCACATTCGGCTGTTTTAAAACCGTCGACCATGGGTGCTCAAGGGACAGTGGCTGATCTCATTTCCCCGGCGACGCGTTCTTGGGATGTTGATCGATTACGCCATTTCTTTGAGGAAGAAACTTTTTCTCTGATTCACGCCATTCATTTACCTACTTTGGCAATCCCTAATAGATTGATATGGCATCATGACTCGTCTGGGGTTTACACGGTTAAATCTGCTTATCACCTCGCTGCTCATCTGCGATGGACTCGAGAAAGGGCCTCTAAGTGTGGAGCTCGTATTTGGGATTCCAATATGTGGACGAGGGATTGGGGGGCCTAGGTGCCTCCTAAGTTTAGGGCTTTTTGTGGCAACTTTTGCGTCGTATCTTACCCACTGGGGAAGCTCTGTCTACTCAAGGGATGCAGGGTGTGCTTCTCTGTCCGGTTTATCTTGGTGAGGAAAAGACGTTGGAACATTTATTCTTTGAGTGCAGACTGGCTCGGGAACTGTGGGAGGCCTCTGGGCTTCTTCCACTTCAAGGGTCTTTTCCTGTGGGGTGTACAGAATTGTTCTGGCGGAGGGTCTTTGAGCGTGAGGATGTCCCTAGTTCGGAACTGCTTGGGTTGGTAGCTCTCTTCTGGTGAATTTGGAAAGCTCGAAACTGGGTGGTTTTTTACTCCACCCTATTCTCTACCCCGGTACTGTTGTCTCAACTCACCTCTCAAGTGTCAGAATGGGAGACAGTACCGCAGGGTCAACCTGCTATTACCCCTATGCTTGTGCATCGGGGAGGGGGTGGGAGTAGGGTGGAGAATGTCCCAGCTGAGACATTCTGGTTATTTTCGGATGGAGCTGTTGCTCGTGGTTCGCATGGGGCAGGGGGTGGGTGCTACAGGATTCGACAAGCATGGTGTTGGGGGCCTAGGCAAAGATTTACGATGGTGTGGTGGATCCATTCCTGGTGGAGTTATTGGCGCTTCGAGATGCCATCAGTTGATGTGTGTCTTGTGGTATTCAACAAGTGGTTTTTGCAGAGGATGAGAAAGTGGTACTTGATAAAGTGGCGAATGGAGAAAGTCAAGATCTTCGTGGCGGGGCGATCTTTGAGGAGATTCATTTGTTGCTCCGTTGTCTGCATTGGTTTTCTATCCGCTTTGTAGGACGGTCTGAGAATAGGGTGACCCATTTGGTGGCCAGAAAAGCCCTCTCGTTGTTTCCTAATCTGGTTGGTTTTGAATTTTTGTCCTGGCTGCGTACGGCCAGGTGACTCTAGTGTAACTCTTTTGTCTCGATAATATGAGTTATCTTTCGAAAAAAAAGGGTTGGTTGTGGATACCCACAAATTTTTATTATTGAATTTTTTTCTGATAATTCATTATTGAATATTGTAATATGGTAATTAATAATTTTTATTAACATTATGGTAATTAATATTGATGTTGTGTTTTATGTCACACATAAATAAACATATATAATAAATAAAGATACTTGAATATTATATAAACTATAAATCTGTTGTTCCCCTTTAATTAATCGATTAATTTATCTGACTATTTTTATTGACTTGTTTTTGTTTTATAAATGTATCCCACAAGGAAATTGCTATTGACTTGATTTTGTTTTATAAAATAAGTGTGTATTTGATTTTGATGGATTCTTTAATTTTTAGCCTTTCACTTTTCACATACTATGATATTATAAAGTATTATTGATAAATAAATATAATTAATTTTGTTAATATGGTTATAGTGGGTTACTCGTGGGAGGGGTTATGGTGATTACCACAAAAGTAGTAATCACCATGCTTACTAAGGGTAAGTTGGGTATGGAAAAATAAATTTTATTAATTAATTTTTAAAAAATTATATTTTGGCCAGTTATAAAAATCTATTAATTACAATTCTCTCTCTTTCTCTCACTTTCGTAATCTCTAGGCAGATCTTCTTTCCTTATTTTTCTCAATCTTTCTGCAAAAAAAATCACTATCAGTCCATTAGGCAACAATAAATCACTACCAATCCATTAAAAAAACACTACCATTGCACAAAACACCAATACCATTCGAGAAATAAAAACACTACCATTTCACAAAACACCAATACCATTACAGATTTAATCAATACCAATGCGACAAAAACACAATTATACTATTTCATAAAACAAAATTAATAAAACAGTACCAAAACAAAACTATAACAAAGCAACTGAAAGATTACAATTCAATTTGGACTTTCTTCTTCTGATTGTGATGTCGGCAAAGTAACCTTTCCAGCCATCGTGAGAGGCCAACGAAGAGAGAGAGAGAGAGAGGACTACTTGGCCTCCAATTTGGCCGATCTTAGCGGTGGGTACAACGGCCAGACGCGACGGGGATGGCGACGTAACCTGGCAGGTAGAGGGAGGGAGGTGGGAGTCGAGATCGAGAGAGAGAGAGAGAGAGAGAGAGGTTGGCCGATCTTAGCGGTGGAGGCAAGGTCAGAGGCGACGGGGATGGCGCCGTAACCTGGCAGGGAGAGGGAGGGAGGTGGGCGCGAGAGAGATGGAGAATAGGGTTGCAGTAGGGTTTTGATAAAATATATATAAATTAATTTTGTTAAGGATAGTAATCAGATGTGATATAATTTTTGTTTCCAAGACTATCCTTAATCTAATCTTGATCGTCAATTTAAAAATAAGATAAAATAAAGTTAATGAATGGTGTAGATTTTGGTAGCCACGGTGGTTACTAAAAAAGTAGTAATCACCCTAACTCATTCCGTTTACTCGCTGTGGATAGTGGTTAACCACACAAAAATCAATATTTTGCTAACCAGCACCAAACCCACTATCCACAAATTGTGGGTATCGTTATCCACAAAGTGTACAGTTTTGTGCGGGTTTACCCACATGCACAACCCGCAAACCAAAGTTCCACCCTAGGTGGTTGTATTTTATAGGATAAATAGAGTCCATATTGTAAGGTCCAGTATTGAGGTCAGCTTCAAGAGAAATTAGACGGTACAGTAGGTCCTCTAAAGTGGGAGGAACTTCGCGAGCACGGATACCAGCAACGAACTCACGATAGTCATCACCAAGGCCGCGAAGACACACCGTGACCAATTCATCATTGAGGACAGGAGAACCAGCAAGAGTCATCTCAAATGCAATCGAACGAAGAGACTGAATGAAAGTAACCACGACACGGTCTCCCTTTTTATCAGCAAGCAGACGATCCCGAAGTGTCATGACACGAGAGCGAGAGTTATTCGCATAGAGATTAGAGACGAAGGAGAGAAACTCAGGCTTCGGCAGTAGAAGCACTAATGAACGGAAGGACAACTTCCGTGACAGACGAGAGGATGCCATTAGGAAGGAGCTGATCTTGTCGAAACCATTGAACGCAAGCAGAGTTTTGAGTTTCAGCACCATCAACAGTAATGGTAGCTGCAGGAGGCACGATAGTACCATCGAGATAGCCGATGAGGTCGAGGCCATGAAGCAGCGGAAAGAGTTGGGCGCATCATGATGGGAAGTTGGCGGCAGTGAGCTTTAGCGGAATAGACGCGGCTGGGTTGAATGTGACCAGCGCAGGCTTAGATGTAGTTGCCACAGGAGAACCCCTAGAAGAGACAGAACCGGCAGACATGGCGGCGAACAAGAGACGAAGCAACAAATACGACGGTGATTTTAGGGTTGTGGATCAAAGGCTGTTAAGCAAGAGGCTCTGATACCATGTAAGGTTTATCAACCATTGGCGGATCCACGGGGTGGCCACCCCGGGCCCCGACCCAGCCCTCTTATGGATCTGGTGTTAGTATAGTCCTTATGAATTTTTCGATTTAGTCATTCGGCCCAGTGTTATTTTATAATAAGATTGGTTATAACTAGAAAAATGATTGATATGAACAAATTCAAATCGCTAGTCTAAATTTAGTCTAGAAATTCTAGCCTCAAAGATTATTCGTCAAAAAATTTATGAAACCTAAAATCCCAGAAGTCTAAAAAACATAAAAGGCTAAAGGAAATATGAGTCCCTTGAAAATTTACTAGAGCAGCAAGTGGATATAGGGATGGACACACAATGCAAATTGATTAGTCGATTAATTTGTCTAATATTGACGCTGCTCGTTTCAACCGCTACTACGGAGAGAACCTTTTCAACAATGAAACATGTGAAAACTTATTTGCGCAACAAAATGAGCGATGAATTTCTCGCCGATTGCTCAAGTATTTTATTTGAAACCGTGTATACTATTGGTATGATGTGGACTCCATTATTGAAGCATTCACTAAATTAAAATACTATCATGTACAATTGACATTGTAAAAAAAACTATAATCGTTATATTTTTTTACGATTTAATTTTCTAATGAAATGCGGCCTAGTGTTCTTCTGTGTTCTGAATCCGCCGCTGTTATCAACCGTGTAATTATATTATTGACGTAGAGTATATTTATATCCATAATATTACATGATACAGACTGGAACAAGGAGACTAAACACAACTATGAGAAGTAAACTGTATACAAGTGTAAGGATTACAAGAACTAAACTGACAAAGACTTTTTCCTAATACATATGACATTTTTAGATATTAACTAATTCGTGTGATGTGGCATAGTAATGTGGCTATTTGGAATGAAAAATGGATAGAATCAATGTAATCACTAATCACGTCGTTAGTTAGTACTTGGTACAAACGTAAATTAATAGCTTGCTAAAAATCCAACGTAGGTGACATTTTTGTTGATTAGCCAAAGGTAAGTGACTTTTTATGCTATTAACCTAGATTATTGAGATCTATCGGCTCGTCGTGCTAAGATTAAAGAGGATGCAAGGAGCATTTTACTTTACTTTACTTTACTTTTTTTTTTTTCCTTAACTATGTGACAAGTATAAATGTTTCGAAGTGATTTTTTGTGATACGTTTTTTATGCGATTTAGAAAAGTCAAACCAAACAAAATAACAAGCCATCAACCAAATATGTCAACAATTGACATTTTTTCTAATTGAAAAAAGAGCGCTTAAAGAGCACCCCAACCTTTATCCATTAACAAAGCGGGGTTTTTCACCCCAATCCTATCAAAGTACAACCAATAAGCCAGAGAGCTCGTGGGAATATCAATGATATGGACACCTACTGTGTGGTTATGGCCTATGGAAGCCAAGTAATCAGCTACATAGTTTCCCTCCCTGTAGACATGCTCTATCCGAACCTGCCATGGATACTGAAGCCAACGTCGTACATCAACAATGGCTACAAAGTGTGGATGTTGATGTGAAGCCGTCTCAATCAGGGTCTTCGCTATAAGCAAGTCCGTATGTAAAATTACCTTCCTAGCCCCCAGTTCCCAGGTAAGTTTCAGTCCCTGCACAATCCTAGCCAGCTCTGCACGGGTTATAGAAACCCCTTCCCAGGTTCGCTGTAAAGACTCCGATAAAGCGGCCATCGCCTCCCCTAACAATGCCGCCAACTGCCGTGCTAGAAGGAGAATGTGTGACTGAACCATCGGTGTTCAGGCATACCCAGTCCTCTGGTGGTGACTGCCAGCAGATCAGTCGTCTCTCTTGAGGTCCCCCTCCTCCAAACGCGGTAGTCTCCTTCTCAAAAGCAGCGATTATCTGATGCTTTAGCTATTTTGTGTGGAACTGGATTTGTGCAGGGGATTTTAGCTCACCTTGGAACACGTGGCCATTCCGGTTCTTCCACAGAAGCCATGTTGTGCAAGCGAAGAGGGTGATATCCACTATGGTGTTGCGTCCTGCAATGTAGTGAAATAACCATTGGCGTAAAGGTTGACCGAAAAAGTCCGCATCATGTTCGGATTCCAGCAGGTCAGCCCACGTTGCTCTAGACATCGGGCATTCTCGCAAGATGTGAATTGTTGTTTCCGGTCCTTCTCCGCACAGCTTGCACGAGGCGTCGTGAGTGAGGTGGCGTCTACTTCTTTCTGCTTTTGTGAGCAGGCGATCATGGGTAGCCAGCCACAGGAAAGTCCTAGCATGCTGCATGACCGAAGCTCGCCATATGGATCGCCAAATAGGATTCTTAGCATGGTTCGCCGGGTCTGTTTCCAGCAGCTGGTAGGACGCCCGGACTGAAAACTTGTCGTCGGTGGTGACTCTCCAGATCCGGACATCATCCTCTTGTTCCGCCGGTACCGGATGAATAAGTACCTGCGCAACAAGTGAAGAGGGTAAGAACGCTCGCAAATAATCCACATTCCACTCACCGTTCAGTACGAAATCCGCCACTGAGAGCTTCAACGCGTCGTGAGGCAGTTCTGGTGCAAAGGTCGCAAGTGGCTCTCCATCGTGAAGCCATCGGTTGGTCCAAAACCTTGTTGTTCGTCTGTTCCCCACGTTCCAGGCTGACCCTGCATCAATCAAGTTCCAAACCTGCAAGACTCCTCTCCAAAGGTACGATAGCCTCCCTTGAGTACGCGGGACGTCTGGAAATACTTGGACCGTATCAGGAGAACCCAAAGTTCATCCAGTTTCGTCAGCATTTGCCAGACTAGCTTTAGCATGTACGCATCATTCGTGCGCCTCGAGTCCCGGAGAGCTAGTCCTCCCTCCTCCTTTGGGGCGCATAGTGTTGTCCAGTCAAGAAGATGGGTCTTCCGACCGCCCTCTATGCTCCCCCAAAAAAATGCTCGAATTTTTTTATCGATATAATCATGAACACTTGCTGGGAGAAGGGTCGCCCGCCTCGTGTACGCCGGCAGGGAGGATAGTACGGATTGAGCCAGGGTGACACGAGCTGCAAGAGACATCGTGGCAGCCTTCCAACCTACAAGGCGAGAGTCAATACGGTTAATCAAGTCAACATATGTCGCTTTCGATACCCTGTCATGGATGACAGGAACCCCCAGATACCTCCCCAGGCTTAGCAAAACCGAGGGTTTGAAAATCCCCCCTTCGTTCGTATAGAGCTCTCTAAAGTGGCTGCAGGCGAGAACTTGTAACTCTTTCGGGACGTCAATCCAAGCACCGTTAGGTACCTTCAGGGTGATGATAAGATTTTTCTTCCTTCGCACGAGTGTCCGTGTATGGAAGAATTTGGTATTCTGATCACCCATTTAATCCATTCATCCCGGGATTTCTGGCACCATAAGAGTTCCTCCTGAAAAAGAACCGTCTCCAGCTCGGTTCGGGCAGCTTCAAGGTTGGGAATATTTGTCGATCCCCTATCCTAAGCTTCCAGTCTTTCAATCCTCCTTAATAGAGCATCTTTTCGTCGCTGAATATGGCCAAAAGTAAATTTATTCCAATGGCGGGCATCGTGGGCAAAGGCAGCAGCAGATTTCTTGAAGTTTGACCCTCGAGCCCAAGCAGAACTAGTCATCCTCATAAAGTCCTCGTGGGTGAGCCAAGCGGCAAGGAACCTGAAGGGTTTGGGCCCTCCCGGGGAAGCATGACTCATCATCACCACCAGCAGAGGTCTATGGTCCGATTTCAAGCGGGGTAGGTGCTTCACTATAGTCTCCGGGAATGAGGTCAACCAGCTAATGTTAGCCAACCCGCGATCTAGGCGCTCGCGAATCCTCGACCGGAACCAAGTGTAAGCTGGTCCTGAGAATCCGAGATCAACGAGGCCTGAATCGTTAACACAATCTTGGAAGTCCCTGACTCCCGTGGCATCAAACGGAACACTCCCTAGCTTCTCTGACGGGTGTAAGATGGAATTGAAATCCCCGAGAAGTAGCAGGGGCGCTCTTCGTCCTCGGCCAGCCTTCGGATAGGTGATCATAGATCTCGACGTTGCATGGGAGCTGGGTTCACGTAAATTGCAGTGAGGAGCCAAGGATTCCCCACTGTGTTGACCTGGCTTACCTGCACATGGAGGAATTGCGAATTAGAATCCTGCTTAGTAATGTTGAACTCAGTTGATTTCCAGATGACCCAAATGCCCTCCAAAAACCCCACAGCGTCCACAACTAACTTGCTATCATAACCCATATCACATATCACCCCCTCATCAGTAGTACCGCTGATTTTGGGTTCCACTATAATCACAATATTTGGCCGAAATCTACGTTTATACTCAGGAAACTCCGGTTGCAGGCACCTCTACAATTCCAAGAATAAATAGTACAATCCATGGAAAGAGAAGATGAAGAAAACTCCCTGAGGCATGTCACTGATGGGTGGAGCCGCCATCGCTCCCTGAGGAAGTCAGGGTCTCGGTTTGATATTGTAATTCCTCCATCGGCTGATCCAAGTTGTTTCTTGCCTTTGGTGGACGTTCTATGGCGTCCCAAGTGAGATTCCTATTATATGCGTCAAGCCCGAAAGGAGCTTGAGCCGAACTGTGGTCGAGGTGTAGTCCCTCGGTCTCCATGAGAGCAACACCCTGAGTGGTAACCTTTCCCGCCGTCAGCTGTTGGTCCTCAGTACGAACATTGTCACGGGTCGGTGGGTCCCTCTAGGCTGCACTAGTAGTCTTCCCCTGGGATTTGAGTTTGGGAGCTTCCATTGGCTTCTCACGCTGTATGTTTCCTGCTTGTTTCCCATTTTTACTAGGGTTTGAATTTGAAGTCACATTCTTATCACCCTTTGGGGTTGTCCCACGAGTCTCCCCTCCCGCATGAACTCCCTAGGCTCTTTTCCCTTTGCTGGATAAAATCCTCTTCCATGGAATCCTCCTGTGACAAAGCATTGAACCTTGAACCCGATCTAACGGTTTTCTCCACTTGGTTGTTTCTCATCCCGTTCGCCTTTACATGGGTTCCGGAGTCATGGCGGGCGGCTCGTGGTTTCTTCTTCGCAATCATCCACTCCCCGTAGACTTTTCCTGGCTCCTGAACGGGCTCTTTGGTCGGTTCAGTGTGTGGTGTTTCCTCATGCGGTTGTGGCGACGTATTAGCCGTACAAAATCAACCCGTCCTCTCGAAATATTTACCGCAATTGAGGCAAATTTTTTCCATCCCATCATACTGAATAAAGTACTTGATCCCATGAATTCTCAACTGGGACAGGAGAGGTTTGGACAGATCAACCTCCACACCGACTCTATCATAGTCTAGGCGAGCACCTATTTTGGTGGTTTGATCTACCCGTACAGGCTTACCAATTCGTTGCCCTATCTTCATCACAGCTTTAGTGTTGAAATATTGTGTCGGGATATCAAGTAGTCGTGCCCACACCAGAGTTGACGAAATTTCATGACTATACGGGTTGAAATGCTTATTCCACATATGGACTGTGAGGTAGTAATCCCCCACCATCCACGGCCCCCCGTTACTGCCCTTTCGTAGTCGACTCCGCTGGTAAACCGCACGATGTAGTACCCTTTCTTTGCTTATGCTACTTGTATAGTGCCGGATTTTGCCCATATGGAGTTTAGTCTCCGAGAAACTACTGTATAGGACGAGGAACGTCCCAGGACTTTAACAACTAGTGCTGACCTCAATTTCCTACAGTATTGTCGTTCCTCTGCAGCGGAAAAGGGAATATTAGGGCAGAGAGGATCATCATCCTCCTCTGTACCATCGTCCCTTCCATCTTCTCGGATGGCCGCCGCGACATCCTACGAATCGAAGTCGGCGATATACCTCTCGTCAGTCTTAAAGAAGTCGTTAAATTGACGGCATGCAGCACCCGTGCCGGAAGTCCAGGCCGACCGGGGGGGGGGGGCTACCCGATCTCGTACGCTTCTCTTCTGTATCGGAGACATCTTCCAACCCTACATCAGATTCGCTATTGATAGTTATCCCTTTGGTTGTTTGCTTGGCCCTTTTCTTGCTTTGCTGAGCTTCCCGATCCCCCTTAGGGTTAGGGGATGAAGATGATGATGGAGTTCTCCGTTGTCCTGCAAGGCTTTCTGGAGTGGGGACAGGTGGTCCCCCACCAGCCAGTGGCTCGGACACCGATGGCATGAACGCTGCACAAAAACCCTAGCTCGCCGTGGGAGATTTTCGCCGCTCCTAAAATTTCGGAGCACGCCCAAAAGCTGGTTAGAGTCTGTGCGGTTGATTTTCAATTAACTGTCAACTTTAACACAATTCATTTTGAAAAGCATGAAATATAAAATCAATTTCCCGAAAATATAATATTTTAGTGGTAATATCCAAATAAATAAAATAGGTGAGCAATAGAAAGGCTGGGGCCGGTTTGCATTTGCAAAGTCCGGAGTTGCAGCGGGTGGTTAATTAGCAGTTAATTAATCTGAACAATTAGGATTCTCATACTAACCACGAAAAGAAAAACACCCACGGGCGACGACAAGGATATAAGAATTCTAGGAAAGCGGTTCCGCCTTACGTTCACGTCGCGGTCTTGAGGAGGCTTCCATCAATTTTTGAGAATCAAGAATCTTTCAATCGATAACAACACTCCTCTCTATCTCAGATGAGATCTAAAATCAAGGCAATAAAGGATCCAAACCAGAGCCAGAGCCGATACTGCCATCGCCACAGAGCACCCTGTTCCCCAATATCCCCAACTTAAACCCTCTCTCCACCAGCCTCTCCGTGTGACCCGCCCTCGCCCACCCAGCGGCGGATCTAGGACACAGTAGAGTATTGGGCCGCATTTCATTAGAAAATTAGATATCGCAAGAAATTCATCGCTCATTTTGTTGCACAAATAATTTTTCACCTATTTCATGGTTGAAAAGGTTCTCTCCATAGTAGCTATTGAAATGAGCAATGTCAGCACTAGACAAATCAATCGACTAATCAATATGTATTGTGTGTCAATCCCTATATTCACCAGCTGCTCTAGTAATTTTTCAAGAGAGCAAACCTCATATTTCTTTTAGTCTTTTACGTTTTAGACTTTTAGAATTTTAGGTTTCATTGTTTGTTTTTCTTTAGATGAGACCGTGGAGGGCTGTACCGTGGCCCGGGGTGGCCACCCCCTGGATATGCCAATGCGCCCACCTCACCATCACCTCCTCCTCCTCGTCATCACCCCCGCCACCGCAGAAGCGATATTCCTGGCGGCGTTGACCAACAGGAAGTTGGCGTCCATGAGGAACCCAAGCCCCATGGAGCTGCAGAGGAAGCTGGCCAGCAGGCACACCGACGCCGAGCCGTACTTGAGCACGGTGATCCCATATTTTTGGATTGGTGGACAGATGTCACTTCAGTAGCTCTTCTCAGCTTCTAACCCAACTTTTATATATAGTCTTGAATGAATATTTTTACATATATAAAGTAGGGTTGTGAGGGGCACTAGACATTAGTGTCGAATCAATAGGATTTTTTATTATTAGTTAATCACATTTTATGTGGCATTTTGCATTTTTTTATAATAATTGAACTCAAACTCATTGACATTCAACCTAATTCGATCCAGCCAAATCGAGTTGAATTTAGTATTGACGAGTTTTGTGTCCGAATCGAGTTTTACTTTCTTTTGTAATTGAGGAAATGGATCGGGTGTAGATTTTGTTAAAAACTCTATCTGCTTCATTGGACCTCACCTGAAAAAATAGAACAATGGACCTAGTCAAAGCGGGATAGAATTCAGTGTTGACAAGTTTTCATTCGATAGTGAGTTTTACCCGCTTTTGTAATTGATGGGTTGGGTTGGATGTTGATTTTCTTAGAAACTTGGTCCGGTTTCTATCCGACCTGCACCTAACAAACAAAACAATCGACCCAGTAAAGCGGTTGAATCGGGCTGTGGATTATGTTAAAAACTCGTTCCGGGTAATCAAAATATTCTTGGTGTTGACGAGTTTTGTTTAGGAGCGTGTTTTGCCCACTTTGGTAATTGGTGAGTTGGGTCGGGTGTGGTTTTGTTAAAAGCTCAGTACAATTTTCATTCGAACCACACCTAAAAGCAAAACAATCAACCCGACCAAAGAGGGTTGAATCTTGTGTTGACGAGTTTTTATTCGGGGTGAGTTTTACCAGCTTTTGTAATTAACGAGTTAGGTTGATGTGAATCTTGTTCAATAATTGGCCCGCTTAAACGAAAACTTATTGGTGTTGATGAGTTTTGGGTCGAGAGCGAATTTACCTGCTTTTGTGATTGAAGGGTTGAATCATTTTGGATTTTGTAAAAAAGAAAAACTAGACCTACTTTCCATTTGACCTACACCTAATAAAACAATGCCCCGGTCAAAGAGGCTTGAATATGGTATTCATGAGTTTTGGTTCGGGAACGAGATTTGCCTGCTTTTGTAATTAAAGGGTTAGTTTGGTTGTGTATTTTGTTAAAAAACAACCCACTTAATCAAAATTTAGTGATATTAACGAGTTTTGGGTTGGGAGCGACTTTTACCCACTTTTGTAATTAACGAGTTGGGTGGGTGTGGATTTTGTTAAAAACTCTATATGCACATAAAAAACAAAAAGTTGACCATGTCAAAGCAGGTGAATCCAGTGTTGATAAGTTTTGGTTCTAAAGAGAGTGGGACCTGGTATTGACGAGTTTTCTTGTTAGGCGCAAGTTTTTCCGGCTTTTTTAATTGATAGATTGGATTGGGTGTGAATTTTGTTAAAAACTCAACACGCTATCCATTCGGATCGCTCCTAAACAATCGACCAGGTCAAAGCGGGTTGAACCCGGTATTTATGAGTTTTTTGTGGGGATTGAGTTTTACCGCTTTAGTGGTTGGTGGATTGGGTTGGGTATGGGTTTTGTTAAAACTTGACCCATTTATCATCCGCACACAACAAATAAAACAATAGCTTTTGATGGACTGGTGTGCAACTTAATTCGATATAGTTAAAGTGAGTTGAACTTGGTGTTGGTGAGTTTTAAATCTGGAGCAAGTTTTGCGCGATATTGTAATTGACGAGTTTTCTTATTAGGCGCGAGTTTTTCCCTTTTTTTAATTGATAGGTTGGATCGGGTGTGAATTTTGTTAAGAACTCAACACGCTATCCATCCGGCTAGCTTCTAAACAATCGACCAGGTCAAAGCGGGTTGAACCCGGTATTTATGAGTTTTTTGTGGGGATTGAGTTTTACCGCTTTTGTGGTTGGTGGGTTGGGTTGGATATGGGTTGAAACTCGACCCATTTATCATCCGGATCCAACAAATAAAACAATGCATTTTGATGGACTGGTGTGCAACTTAATTCGATACAGTTAAAGTGAGTTGAACTTGGTGTTGATGATTTTAAATCGGGAGCAAGTTTTGCTCGATATTGTAATTGACAAGTTTTCTTGTTAGCTGCGAGTTTTTCCAGCTCTTTTAATTGATAGGTTGGATCGGGTGTGAATTTTGTTAAAAACTCAACACGCTACCCATCCGGCTCGCTCCTAAACAATCGACCAGGTCAAAGCGGGTTGAACCTGGTATTTATGAGTTTTTTGTGGGGATTGAGTTTTACCGCTTTTGTGGTTGGTGGGCTGGGTTGGATATGGGTTTTGTTAAAACTCGACCCATTTATCATCCGCACCCAGCAAATAAAACTAGGGCTGGTAATCGGTCGGTAACCGGTTAACCGGTTACGGTATACCGTCTGAGTCGAAACCACGCCCGAATACCGCTACCGGTTACCGAATAACCGGTTAACGGTTACAAACCGGTATTACCAAAACGCCGAGCCAAGGAGGAGAAACAACATTTCGGTTCGGTTAACCGAGAAATAACCGGTCACCGATTGTGTGCATAAGGGTGATGGGAGGCAGCAGGCTCTCGGCAAATTTTTTAAAAATTTCATTGTTTTATTTTATTTTATTTTATCTACTCAATAATGTAAGTCTTAACTCTTATTTACAATATTAAGAGTTATTATAATTTATAACATTACAATTGTCATTTGTCAAACCAGTAATAATTGATTTATAAGTTATAACGAGTTCGAACTTCAAATTCTGAAATTCATTAAGTATCATCAAATATTGAAATTGAAAGGGACGATAATCAACATAATTGTCAATCAACCAAAGCGCATAATGATTAATGACAGTGTCCAAAATCTAAATTCACAAGTTCAAACTTCAAACTTAATAACTCACCAAAAAAAAACTTCAAACTTAATAATAAAAATGGATCTTAGAAGTACCCAAATAACACAACATAAATAAACACATAAACTAGCTCGCATCTCATGCTCCTCCTTCTCCGATAGAACTTGTTGTCCCACTACCAACATTAGCACATCCTTTCTTCTTCAAAGTCCTAAGTAGAGAAACTTCGGGATCGTCATCGTCATCGTCACTCATATCATCACTCTCGGTCTCCTCGTCATCTTCCTCCTCCTCAACAACCCCATCAGGTAAGTTATGTGCTCTAACTTCAGTAGCAGTTTCCACTCGAGCTTGGAAAGTATTAGCCACTCGTGCAAACAAAAAACACAAATTTTAATGATTTAAATATGGAATGGCTTAATTAATAGTAAAGAGTATATACAATAATACATATAAGAAGAATGAATTGAATTCTCACCATTCTCAAAGTCGATTGTATCCTGATCTTCTTCCTTATCACTCAGTTCATCTACACTCTTTCCACTTTCATACCTTATCCAATCTTCAGCACAAATCAAGGCCTCTACAATGTTTGGGCTCAAAGATGATCTGAAAGGACTAAGAACTCGACCTCCACAACTGAAAGCGGACTCCGAGACAACAGAGGATACTGGAACTGCGAATATATCCCTAACCATCTCTGCAAGAATGGGATATCTAACACTGTTCCGAGACCACCACTTCAGAATGTCAAACATCCGATCATCAAGCTCCTCGTTAACAGCATCACCAACATCTCTCAAAATATGACTCCAACTCACCAGATACTCGACCCCCCCCCCTCTCAAGTTGCTCCTTTCTCTTCTGCTGGAACCGAGCTTCAAATGCACGTCCCATAACAGAAGACTCGGCACTAGTCACAATAGGAGGAGTAGTCTGAGTAGTAGCTTCGGAATTAGAATGTGAAGATGCATAGTTCACCTTGTAGACATCGAACAATAGTGTCATCTCTTTCTTCACCTGATATGCCAAATCTTCCCCTTTTGACTTTCCATACATCTCTTCCAACATCATAGTCAAATAGTATAGTTTACGCCTTAGATCAAGCACACATGCCATGTAAACTATCCTATTTATTCTAAGGTTATCCTCCTCATCATCACCATCATTCTCAAAACAATACTTTCTCACCTTTGCCTCTATTATTTCTGCCATTCTTTGTATCTGTTTATCTGCATCCTTCTTCAAAGTAGCAATCACTTCATGAATATCAACAATGGCTCTGCAGAAAGTATGTGCAGTGACATATGATGTCCCTGATACAAAGAAAAAATTACAAAGAAAATGTAAGTGAGAAATCATAAACTTTAACTTTAAGAAATGAATTTTAAAATTTGATAGTTCATTCACATACCTGATACACGAAGAGTAAGATCATAAAAGAACTTCTGGTATTTCATGAGACGCCTAATGTTGCTCCAATCTTCTCCAGATGGAAGACGCTTCTTGGAGTCCACATAGTCTCGAAAGGAAGCATCAGTAGGACTATCATATATAAGAGAAAACACCTTCTCAAACCTCTTTGTAGACTCCAACATCAGATAGGTGGAATTCCACCTAGTCGGAACATCCAAAGACACTAGTCTTCTACCATCCATCTCTAGGTAGTCGATGCTAGACTTGAACTTTGCACTCCGAGCTGGTGATGACTTCACCCATTTCACACAATCCCTTACCCTCTCCACAGCAACTCCAACCTCTTTCAAACCATCAGAGACGACCAGATTGATTATTTGTGCCGCACATCTATACTGCAGATACTTCCCATCTAGCAAATCCGATCCCCACCCTTTCAGTTTTCTTCTCATACAGTCAACAAGCACATCATTGGAAGTGGCATTATCCATTGTCATGCAAAACAGATTCTTCACTTTCCATTCTTGTAGACATGCTGCCAAAGTATCTGCAATATCTCTCCATGTATGACTGGTTATGGGAACAAAACAAATAATCCTCTTCTGCAGTTTCCAGTCATCTCCAATAAAATGTGCAGTCCCACACATATAATTCTGGTTATTATCACTAGTCCATGTATCTGTAGTGATAGAAATCCTTCCTTTGCACTTTGAGTTAAAAAAACTCAATCAACAGCTCTTTCTTCTCCAGAAAAATGACATAACAATCAGATCTAATTGTTTGCCTTCCAGGTATCACAAACAAAGGTTGTGATACTTGTCGCAACCGCCCCTCGAAAATCTGGTGATCCGTCGCGAATTGCTCGGAGTCGCCATCGACCTTACTTGTGGTGGATCGAACACCATTTGACCCGATCGCGACCAAGGAGTCGAAACCGGTATTTGGCCTGCGAATATTGGAGATTTGGGTTTGGGAGTACTGTTACGTGTGGGGAAGTGTATTCACACCCCGCAACGCCCAAAATTGGTACTACTTAAATCGATAAGTTTTATACGAATTGAGTGTATTTTGTAATGTTTTTGTAATTTTAGAGTCCCACTGGACCTAATAAAGAAATTAAATAGTATTAATTATAATTAATTGTACGTCCACTGACGTAAAAGATAAAGTTAATTGATAAGTTGGACTCGAACCTTATCGGTTGCCTACGTACCCGAGTAGTCGGGATCAAAGTCCACGTAGTTCGTTGGGACTTTGATAATTTGAAATAAAATTATAACCGTGTTCCGCTGATCGTGGTTTCCTTATCAAAATTTATTGTTAATAAAATTTAAGTTGATATTATGAAATTATGAAAAGATAATATAAGGATTTCAGTTATTAAGATGAGATTTGATGTATTAGAAAAGAAAGGAGATAAACTTAATCCGCAATTCTACATTTCGTATTAAGGATATGAATTGAAATGGAATGGTTAAATTATAATTGAAAAGCCGGCAGCTCAACTGACCAAAACGCCAGTCTTACCACGCGCTCAACCGAACAGACTCGGGTTCGAAACCTGCTCTAAACAACTCTTGGGATTTCTCGTTTTGATGCAGAGAAGCTGAGAGGGTATTTTTGTAATTATCCAAAAACACGGTGGCAGATGTATGTAATATATGGAAGCCCTAAGGGTAATTCAGACATTTTAAACGGTGAGGTATAAAATGTCTCTAACGAAACCCTAAGGCCAAGCGGCCGCCTCTCACTATCTCACTCTCGCCTCTCTCTCTCTCTCTCTCTCGTTTTTTCAACCTCTCTCACCTCTCTCTCTTCTCTTTCAGAGAAGCTGAGAGGGTATTTTTGTAATTATCCAAAAACACGGTGGCAGATGTATGTAATATATGGAAGCCCTAAGGGTAATTCAGACATTTTAAACGGTGAGGTATAAAATGTCTCTAACGAAACCCTAAGGCCAAGCGGCCGCCTCTCACTATCTCACTCTCGCCTCTCTCTCTCTCTCTCTCTCTCTCTCTCTCTCTCTCTCTCTCTCTCTCTCTCTCTCTCTCTCTCTCTCTCTCTCTCTCTCTCTCTCTCTCGTTTTTTCAACCTCTCTCACCTCTCTCTCTTCTCTTTCAGAGAAGCAAAACCCTACCCATCATCTAATACCGCCGCCGCTCTTACCTCCTTGCGAAACCCTAACTGCCGCCGCTCTCCCTCTCTATCTCGCCTCTCTCTCTTCTCTCACTCTCCTCCCTACCTAGAAATTGAAAACCTAAACTAAACCCATTTCAATCCGTCGCCATCCTCTAAACCTCTCGCCTCGTCCCTTTTCGCCCCGTCCGAGCTACAAGGACGACGATGACGGCGACATGCGTCACCGGTGGTAATAAAAATCGAGTTTTGAAGCTACGTTTCTCTTTTTATTTTGCGATTTCTACTGTGTTCAAATATGATTTTAGAGTTTCAAGTTTCTAATCCTTATTTTGTTTTCTTTTTATTTCCGGAAAAACTTACCCAGGGCCGAGATGGCCCTCGATCTATCTTCCTCTTTTCGATCTACTCTCTTTCGTAGAAACGAGTAGGATGATGAAGAGATCTGCGTAAGATTTTTTGCATGTGGGATTTTGTTTTATTTTATATTCAAAATTAGAAATCTAATATTTTATTTTGGTTTTTATTTGTGCGAGGGCTTTGGTCGAGGAGAAGGTGGCTTCGGGCGGCGAGTTGCCGGCGGCGACAGGCCGGCGACGACACAGGGTTTTGTTCAATACAAACCTAGTTGGGCATCTGTTTGCCTGAGGTCTTCTGCTTCTATTCTATTTTACAGAAAAATAAAGAGGAAAAAAGTGTTTGCGTCAAGGTTGTCAAACCGGTTTAAGTCATTGAGCCGGTCAAGCAAGGGGTTTGAGGTTTAATGGTCTGATCGGGGTCCGGCCGGTTTGAGCCGTTTTAGACGTTTTCTAAATATATATACAAATAAAGTAGTAATTAAAAATTTAATGAGTGAAATAAAATTTATCTTACGTATATCTATTAAAAACTTATTTTCAACAAAATAAATCTACCTAACCTCCATGATCCACCTACCATTTCCCTTCCTTCGTTCCTTTTCCTCTCTTCTGCCTCTCTTCTTCTCCCTATTTAGGGGTCAGACCGGGGGGTTTTCTGGAAGCCGTTTTGAAGCCCGACTCGGGTTGAACCAGTTCCAACCGGGGGGTTCGATAGGGGTTTAACAACCTTGGTTTGTGTTTCCCTTTTTTTATTTTCCCAGCACTTCCCCTCTCTCTAAACTGACTAAGAATAACAACATTTCTGAAATGACTGAAAGAAAGAATTGACAGTGTTTCCCCAAGTGCTTTTTTCCCTCTGAAAAGCTGTCCCCCGTTCTAGAAAATTGAGCCTCCTTTTATAGAAAAGGAGGCGGTGGTTTCTGGGTTTGGTCGGACCAGTTCTTGTTCGACCGGTCCGTCTGTTGGTTGGGGTCGTTGGGCTGGTTCGGATTGCTGGCCCATTTTGCATGATCTGGTCCAAAATGGTTTTAATGCTTAGGCTTGAACTGTGGGCTGTGATCTTCTGGATTTGTCTTGGATCTGGGCCTGAATAGACTATCTCCTTTCTTATTGCAGGATTATGGCGGATGAAGTAAGAGTGCGCTTCAAATATCATAATGATGTTGTATAAGTGCAATTTTATGCAGTAATTCATATTTGTAATTTGTTATTCTGATTGTAATTGTAATTTAGTAATAATTTTGATAATAAGTTCTTCTTTATTATTATTATTATTATTATTATATTTTCGTTGTGCCAAAAGCCGAGATTGGATTTGATTTTACAACAACAATATCTAATCAAACGAAAGTCTCCTATTTGATCTACTAGAATTGAATTCAGCTAAATTGTACGAAATGGCTATCTTACGAAATTTCGAGATTAAGTTAGAATTTTTAGTTGAGTAATTGACCCGGACAAAATAGGGTGTCTACAATACTGTCATAAATCTCCTAAATCCTTCCCGTTCAACAAATTGAAATGGAAGCTCATCCAAGATTATCATGATAGCTAATGCATGTCTAGCTTTGTTCTGATCAAACTTCCACGGAGTAAGAGAGCCTACCTCACGAGTCCCACTAGCTTGATAGTTTAATACTGACTGCCCACTAGATTCCTTCGACCTCCTCTCGCACATCAGATGATGGTTTTTCAAACCAGTAGTGCCATTGTTGGTAGAATGAGCTTTGATCAACATCCCACACCGTTTGCATTTTCCAAATGGATAGTCATCCACTAACACCTCATCATAAGGGATCCACCACTTAGACGTCTTCTTCCTCTTCCCCTTGTCTATTTTCTTTTGCACACCAGGTACCTCACCAGCAACACCAGTAGTAGTAGCCGGATTTGCTGCAGATGGAGGTGGATTTGCTGCAGATGGAGGTGGTGGATTTGCTGCCGATGGAGGAGGTGGATATGCCGTAGTGGAAGGTGCACTAGTTGAAGCCTTCCCTTTCTTTGAAGAGCTTCGAGGACGAGGAGGTAGCGAACCAGCTTTCTTTGATTTTTTCGTCCTACAAAAGTACAAGAAAATTGACACATAATCAACAAAAGTACAAAACTATTTAAGTTTTAAGAATGTAGCTAGAGTGCCATCAGTAATAGATTCACCCATGAAAGAACAAAAGAGATACAATAATCTCATTAAGAAACAAGACTGTGTTAGATATATATATATATATATAATAATTATGTTAGGCTTATTAGCAGGGTTGGGCGGCTAGGGTAGGCCGATTAGGTTAGGATTAGTTTATTAGGTTTTGGGTTTATTTCCTATATATATGTACGTTGGGTTTACGTCATGATCAGTCAAGAATCATATTACAGAAAATATCTCTCAAACCCTAATCTCTAATCCTTCTCAAATCTCGTCCCTCTCTTCCCTAGAGGCTGTCGGCCATTCTTCTATCTCAACCCCAATTCTGTTCTTCAATCCCTAATCCTCAATTCTCATCTAAATCCCCAAATCTCTAATTGTTACGATAATTACGGGTGCCGAAGATCAGTCTCTAGAATCCTTAAAAGAGGGTTCTTTCAGTGGTATCAGAGCCCGGTTGCAGGCACTCATACCGCAGCCATGTCGAAATTCGAAAGGCTCTCAATCAACGAACTCACAAAGATGTTGAAGCTGAAACTGGAAGAGGTGTGGAAGAACGAGGAGGAGCGAGCGTCGCCAAAGAAGGAGCCGCCGACGAAGAAGACGGCGAGGCCGCCGTCGGAGGAAGTGGCAGCTCCGCTGCCTGGGAGCGAGTCGACGACGAAGATGGAGGAGGAACGAACGAAGAAGATGACGGACTCGGGCCCCCCTCCCTGTCGGCATGGTGGTCGCCGTTCGATGAGAAAATCGTCGAAGCCGAGGTGGCCGTCGGGAAAAGAAGGGACGAGGGAGACGAAGACGGTGGGCGGCGATGCTCCTCCCTCATGCGCTTCGTTGCCTCTCTTTCCCTTCCAAGAGTTGCAACCCTACAACCTTAGTGGGCCAGAGTATACAGAGCTTGGGCCCATCAGTCTTGACCATGGGCTGGCAAAGGAGAAGGAAGTGGTGGGCTCCTTTGAGACAATTGGGCCGCATCATAAGGGGAAGTTTATGTTCGTTGATGGGCCAAGTCTTAAAGAAATCGAGCCCAACAATGGCTATCTTATTGGGCTAATTTTACAGAGAAGTCATTTAAAGAAAGAAGAAAGCTTGGTGGACTTAAAAGGTGGGCTCTTGGAGGAGACAAGCCCACGCGAAGTTAGGAGTAAGGAGATGCTGGACTTGGGTTTGGGCCACAACTCATTCTTACAAGCTAATGTGGGCCGACCCAAGGGAGTAGGAAAGGAAGGTTGGGTAAAGTTATGGGTTGTTTTCACCACCAAGCCCATGGAGGAATTTATGGAACATTTCATTGAAGATCTCAAGGTGGGTAATGATGATGGGCAAAATGAAGAACTATTCTCCGATTCTTATTTCGTTGATTTCGAAAAGGAAGATGGCAGATTGTTCGGCTATGAAGAACGTGATACATGTCACGTGGGTGGAGGAGAGTCGAGGAAAGTTGGACTGGTGCGAGAAGAGTTCATTCAAGGGATTGAGCGCAATTGGAAACGAAGAAAGCGGAAGGTCAAGAAGATGAAAGTTCTGCAACCTTGAGGACAAGGTCGCTTTCAAGGAGGGTGGAATGTTAGATATATATATATAATAATAATAGTTATGTTAGGCTTATTAGCAGGGTTGGGCGGCTAGGGTAGGCCGATTAGGTTAGGATTAGTTTATTAGGTTTTGGGTTTATTTCCTATATATACGTGCGTTGGGTTTACGTCATGATCAGTCAAGAATCATATTACAGAAAGTATCTCTCAAACCCTAATCTCTAATCCTTCTCAAATCTCGTCCCTCTCTTCCCTAAAGGCTGTCGGCCATTCTTCTATCTCAACCCCAATTCTGTTCTTCAATCCCTAATCCTCAATTCTCATCTAAATCCCTAAATCCCTAATTGTTACGATAATTACGGGTGCCGAAGATCAGTCTCTAGAATCCTTAACAAGAGGGTTCTTTCAGACTGACATTGCACAATTCAAGGCATACTAAACACAAATGGTAAGTTAACACTTAACATATAAACATAATCTCATATTCTCATTAATGAATGCATAACTAGATGGGGAAAAGAATCAACAACACTACTGTCTAGTTCACAATTCAAATTCACTAATTCAATTCAAGTTCCATGATCAAATTATCAAACACAATTACACAACACTACTGTTTAGTGTCTACTGACTATTCCAAGCTTTCAATCACTAATTCTAATTGTCTAATTCAAAGCTCCAAACACCATTCACAATTTCACATAACTAATTATCAACTCAAAAATCAAATTTCTCGTACATTTGTAATTTTTTCACTTTAGCTTCCAATTCAAATGATCAAATCTACTGGCTGCTGGCGACTGCTGTTCTCAATTATGGGCTGGCTACTGGACGTAGGTCGAGTTCGAGGAGCTCGGCAGCTCTGCGCCTCTGCCTCTGCCCTCTGTTCATCCAAACCAACAATCCAACATAAACAAGGAGGGGCAGGGAAGAAGAAAGATGAAGGCAAGAGGAAGATAAGGGAACTTACATAGTGGCAGGCCGACGGCGACTGGGGAAGACAAGGCAAGCTTCGTCGTCGGCGACTGGAGAAGAGGAAGGCGTCGTCTGGCAAGGGTGAAAGGGCGAAAGGCAGAGTCGGAGAGGGAAGTGGGACTGTGAGAGTGGGAAGGGTGGAAGGAGGCATCGCCGAGAGGTCGGAAGTCGAGGCGGCAGATGGCGATGGGTGAAGGCTTGAAGCGAGCCCCTCTGCGGCTCTGAGAATCGGAGAGGGAAGTGGGACTGTGAGAGTGGGAAGGGTGGAAGGAGGCGTCGCCGAGAGGTCGGAAGGCGAGGCGGCAGATGGCGATGGGTGAAGGCGTGAAGCGATGCCCCTCTGCGGCTCTCCACTAATCTCCCTGAGACGATGGAGCAGCAGAAGAGAAGTGGCACTAGGTTTTTTTTTCCCTTCGTTTCGTTTTAGTCGAACCCCCCTGTTGGCCTGTGCGCTGTATTTTTGGCTTTTTGCCCCTCTCCCACACGGTATCCTGTTAATCGAAAAACCGGCGGTATATACCGGGTGGGGAGGCGGTATATCGGCGCTGCGCAAACTCCATCCGACAACCGAGTTTTCCGGTTATACCGATAACCGGGAAACCGATTGTCACCCCTAAATAAAACAATGCATTTTGATGGACTATTGTGCAACTTAATTCGATACAGTTAAAGTGAGTTGAACTTGGTGTTGATGAGTTTTAAATCGGGAGCAAGTTTTGCGCGATATTGTAATTGGCGGGTTGGGTCGGGTGTAGATTGTTTTAAAACTCGACCCGTACCTAGAAAAACAAACGGTTTGAACCTGGTCTTGACGAGTTTTGGGCTGGAAGGGAGCCCGCTTTTGTAATTGGCGGGTTGAGTTAGGTGTGAGTTTTGTTAAAACTGGGTCCAGTTTTCATTTGACTTGCACATTAAAAAAACAAAACAATGTCGAATTCTCAGTATAACTTAATTTCTACAACTTTTGAAAACACATTTATTGTGTGAGATGATATAATAAACGATGTTTAAAACTATTATTATGTGATGAATCAATAACATCACTACTTATAATTTCAACTATGTATATATGATAGTGTGGGATTTCGTGCTAGTATGCATTTTAGAAAAGAAACGAGGCGTTTGAGATTATCATTTTACAATCTTAACTCGTTATAAGTTGTAACCAAGGTTGTCAATCCGATTTGGCCTGATTAAGGAAATGAGTTAAGGGTTTAATCCGGTTTAGCCAGATATTAAAGAATATATATTATTGTGATTTGATAATCTGAAGAATAAAATATAATTTGTTTACAAAAACAAAAAACCCCTTTCCTTCCTTTCTCTTCTCCTTCCTACCTACAGACTCACACACCCACAGGCCAGTCGGACGAATGGCAGGACGTAATTAACGTGGTTGTTTAGTGGAGTGTGAGGAGCGAGAAAAACAAGCTCACGTCAAGTGAGTGAAATTTTTGAATTTTGATTTGAGGGTAGGGGAAAGGGGGCGGGAAAATCTGCAAGTCATTGTTTCTCTGCCTCTATAAAACCCAAACAAACATACAGGCAACAGCCGAGAATCCTGAGTCCTCATCGGGAACAAACAGCTCCCGTCCCTTCCATTCCATTTTCTTCTGATTTCTCCTTCTCTTTCCCCTCCGCCTCCTTCTCCTCCTCCTCCTCCTCCTCCTCCTTCTTCTTCGTCTATACTTTTGCATCTCAGCATCCAGCTCTCCGATTCCAGGATTTCCACAACTGATGGCGGTAAGACTCTTTACACTTACCTTTAATCATCTAGGTTTTCCCTCTCCTTCCATTGAAATCTCCAAACCTTATACTGATTGATTGTTTTCTGTTGATCAAATTTGATCTCGTTTCTTTGTGTGTACCGTTCCTTGCTTCTTTCTGTATGTATGTATGTTTTAGTGTAAACTTCAAACTAGATCCAGACTCATGGATTCGAACGAGATTTCGATTCATTTTCTAATTAGAATCTAACAAACTGTAGCTCGATTTCTTTTTAATTAATTCTCTAGGAAATTACCGCCTGCCTGCGTATTCTATGGTTATGTTGTTTGTGTTCCTTTGTATCTTCCTTCCTGATTGGTGCGATTGTGTTTCATCAACCAACCGGGATAACCGAATTAGAATTGTGGTTTCATCAATTGGAATTGGCAGATGGATCTCAAGGCGGCACTATATATTCTCTAGGTTTTTCGAGCTGCAGAGGCTCAATCCTTTTACGGGAGACCAGAAACCAAGCCAAGAGCAGTTGGATCTTGCAGAGGGCATTAGGGAGGCTATCATGCTCAAGTACAAGGGCCTGCTGAGGTTCAAGAACAACCCCAACCTCCATCTCAAATTTGACCACAACAAAGCTACTGATCTTGTTGACGTTCCAATCACAATGGACGATATTGGCGGCGCTCGAGAGGTTAGCATTCATGTTGCACGTGCTGTTCTCCAAGCAAGCGTGATCCCGCCTGCCATATCTACTGATGAAGAATCTTATGCGGTGGCTGAGAAGTTGGAACAACTGGGACTTGAAATCCGTCGTGCCGAAACATTTGCTAATGACAATGCAACGGACTGTATTGCATCTCTAATGGATCTGGAGGAAGAAAACAAATTCTCGCCAACAATGTATGCCAAAGTTCATAGGTAAATTTATTGTCTCCCATGCATCCTTGCAGTAGATATGCCGATTAGTTCATGAGAGCCCGTACGTATAACCTTCGTTTTTTGTTTTATATTTTACTTAGAGTGGCAAAGAATTTTCTGTTCCTCAAGATTGCAGTGGAGAAGAAGAAATGCTTGGAGTTAAGGAAGCAAGCTCTGCTCAATGCATCGAAGGCGTATGGCGAGCCACAGTAAGTAAGTAAGAAAGAGAGATATGATATGAATTCGGAAACTGAAACTGTCAGTAGAACTATGTTACTTTGTTTTGTTTGTACTAGATGAATCGTTCGTTCATATCTCATGAACATGAACATGAACATGAATAGGTTGGCTGTGTTTGTTTGTTTGTGTTGTTGCTATGGTTGAAATAGATGGCTGTAATGTTGTTATATAATGAACGGATGGTAGTGTTGTGAATGTTGACAATATTGGGTTGTGGAGGCAATGTTACTTGTTGCGTTGACAATCAGAAATCAGCTGGGTTCGGTGCTTCAGAGTTTGCAGTAGCAGCAGCTGCTGTAAAAGAGGACAAAAATGCAGCAGCAGCAGCTGCTGGTGTTCCGTTTCGTGTATAACAGAGAAGATGAAACACACATTGCAGCTTCATTTGCATCCTCCACTTCCTCCTCTCAACTTATACTCTATTAGAAACAGTTAGTTCATCTTCCTCCAGGCAAAAGCAAGATCAGAGTGGTGTATTGGTTCAAAACGAAGATAGTTGAAGAAAGGAGGAAGGGCTTTTCGATCGAATTGCGATATATAATGGTGTGGCTCTGTGCATCTAGTGTTTATCCATGTGTATAAGCAGTATGTTACGTGGCTTACAATTATGAAGGGCGGGATATACGGGGAATGGATGATGGAAGGTAAAGTGGGTTAGCAGAAAAGAAATCGAGGAGTATATCGAGTGTGGTGAATCCAGCCGAATCCAGCCGAGCAATCAGCTTCTTCTCCAATGAATCTGAGGTGGAAGAGGGGAGAAACTCCACCAGCCTCTAAATTTCCTCTGAAACTCTACCAACAGCTGAAGTCGGCCAATGCGCGGAGGTTACCCATTGAATTGGGGATGGCAAAGGTTGCCAATGGAATTTGGATATTCTTTTGTTTTACGCAATGGAAAGTTTGTGAGGAAGAATTTTTTTTTTTTAATTAAAAATGACGTGTCATCCACTTGTCATCGAAGGTTGAGTTGTCTATGATGTGTCCGGTAAGTTGGCATCCCAGTAAGCATACCGTTAAAGTAACTAACGATGTCAATGACACTGTTAAAGTTTGTAACGAAAATAATTATATTTGTCATGAAACTTTTAATATTCTGGCTATAAGTAATATATCTCCAAACGCACAAGCCTAAAATATATATTATAAACCCAACTCATTCACAATTCCAAAAATTAATCCCCTCCCAGTCACTCTGGAAAGGGCAATAGAAGCATCAAAGACTGAAACGGGTTTGGCTGACCCCATCATCCTATGAATTCCATGATTTCACATTCGACCACAACACTAGTCTTCGTAATTGGGATGGAGTTACAAATTGGTGGGTACTTGTGATCCCAACATGCTCAGATTGCCCCTCAGTCACTTGTTGCTTCAACTATGGCAATGAACTCGTCAAGAACGCGACAGAACACCCTTTGAGCTGCACACAGGAGCATCCAACAGAGTAGAATCAGTGGGGTCAACCAATCAAAAGAGAACTAATTGGAAATGCTGTTTGTTGAAAGAACTCAGCAGAGGGACTATCTGAGATTTGGGGGTACCTTGGTACGGTCCCAAGGCGTCGTGGGTCAAGTTCTGTTGCTTGTCGAAGAGCCCTGGCGAAAGCTTTGAAGGTTGCCTCAATAATGTGGTGGGAATTCTTTCCAGCAAGCTGCAGAAATGCAAATTCAGGAGCTGAAGATTTCCGACCCAGTTCCATTCAAATGCCCTTAAGTGGATGTAATGTAACAGAAAACAGCCTGCACTTAGTTTATCTTTCTAGCATTGCTTAGAACAGTATTCACCTGTCGGATGTGAAGTGTCATACCAGAAGTATTCGCTAATGACTGGAAAAAATGCTCAACCAACTGCACAAAGCACATAACCACCAGTTAGAAAGTTAACAGAATGAAAAGCACGATTGTGTGCACTCCGTTACATGATCAAGACCCAACTTGAGGCTACGAACTAATACGAATTCAGGACACAAATTAAAGCATCGAGATGAAAGAAACGAAATCGTAGCACCTGAGTGTCATAGGTACCAACTCTCTGAGTGGGAATCTGCAAATCATAACCTAAATATGGTCTCCCAGATAAATCCTGGAATACGAGAAACTGCAAATTAGCATTTTGTGCTGTTGCGAAGATCATGTATTCAGGTACGAAATCAAGAGCTAATCCTGTAGCAATATAGTGCACATCTATTATGTCAGAATAATGTATATTTCAATTCAAATGCCTGTAAAGAAGATTATCGAAGATTAGCGTCTTATTTCTCTCAAACAACCCTAAAGACTATTCCACCGCCTAACCAAGTTCTCAAATTCTTGCCTGTAGCCCTCTACCAGTTCCACTTTTGCTTTCCACAGATTGCACCTCCAACAAAGATGTAGCAAGTACACACACAAATACATTATAAATCACTCAGCTCAATCTCGTGGTTCTAACTCAATTCTAAATTGAGTCAAATTAATCGGATAGCGCAGAAAACATACCAAGGCGACGTGAATCAATGCTTCATCCAGAGGAGCTGAGAAATCCCCAAACCGGTGAATTCCTTTCCTATCACCAAGAGCCTGCAGCAAAGCCTACAGAGACCCAGACAAGCTTCAGACTTTCTTTGAATCAACAATCCACGGACATGACTCGTGAGTTACATATGGTGGGCTATATGAAGGCAGACAACTGAGAAATGAAAAGAGGAAGACAACTGAAAGTACTGACCGTGCCAATAGCAAGAGCAACATCTTCATTGGTGTGATGGTCATCGATATGAATGTCACCAGTTGCCCTCACATGTACATCGAATAGCCCATGCGACGCGAGTTGCTACAATCGATCAAACAATCAACCAAAAGGTAGGGGTTATCGTCTATCAAATCCAGTGCAAAAGAATGCTATTTAGCAATGGACCAAAAATAAAAAGGGAGAAGTTGCAAACTGTGAAGTAATGATGTTCAGGCATCCACTAACATCTAACATGTGATCGAGAAATGGGATTCCCGTAGAAGAATCAGCAACCCCAGTACCATCCAAGTTAATTTTCACAAAAACATTGGTCTCTTTGGTGACCCTCTTCACTTCCCCAACCCGGCCTCCAACTGTAACAGAAACCCAGTTCTCAGAATCCATCAGAGAAAGAAAAAAAAGGCGAAATCAGAGACCAAGAACCAAACTTTACCTGCCTGTACCGGCGAAGCGGCGGAGATGGAGGAGGAGCCGTTGTCACCGATAGGAGAGGCGGCGCACGGGGTTGTGGATTTTGACGTCAATGACTGTCGGTCCATTGGTCTCGGGCTTGAAGGGAAGACGGGGTATTGAATCCCTGAGAACCACGCGGTGTGTCTTTGGGGAAGAATTCTGAGCCGCCGCAAGGTGGAAGAGCTAGGGATGCCGGACGGAAGGGTGAGCTCCATGGTCGATCAACGGTGAACAAAGAGGAGTTTGTCGTGCGCCGTCCGGAGGTTAACGGGTCTTTGCACGGCGTCGTTGTGCATCAGGAAGCGATTCAGCGACCCGTTAAGGAATGTTTGGATGTGATCTAGAGGGTTAAACCTAGTTACATTCGAAAAAGTTAAACTGCTAACAGGGAAATCTGTTAACATATACTGACACGGTGGAGATGATAGCCACGTCGGCCCACTTATAATTCAAGGGAGGAGGATTGAAGGCTTGTAATGGCTCATTTAAGTGAGCGGCTTTTGGGCTAGGACTTGAAGCCGACCCAGCCGCAAAATTGAAGAAGATGGCGTTGGGTCCACTATAATTTGGGCGGGATTGGGAGAGGAAGGGAAAGTGGCGCTGGGTCCACCATTCTTCTCTCTCTCTCAACACCTTTTTTTTTTCTTTTTCTGTTTCTTACTTCTGGTTACAATGAATATTTCTTTTGGCTATAGCGGATATTTATTGTTAAATGGTTGGATATTAGTTTGTGATATTTATCTATGTTTGTTTGTGTTGATATTTATTTGTTTTTCAATATTAGGGTTTGGGGTTAGGGTTTGGATTTTGGTTTAGGATTTAGTGTTAGGGTTTGGGTTTACAGTTTAGTCTGGATTGTATGAATATTTATTTTTGCATAAACTGATATTATATGCAATGAATATTAGTTTGTGTGTAATGAATATTGTGTTTTCCATCAAAACTAACACACTATCAAGTCCTAACACATAAGGCTTGCAACCTTAGTTAGGGCTGCCCGCCGAGGGCCCATGGGTCGAAGGCCCATGAAACAATCATAGTAGGAGAGTGAGGGTTTAAGGTTTACGATTAGGGTTTCAGGTATAGGCATCGAGTTTTTTGGTTTCGGGTTTAGAAGGCAATATTGTAGAAATGATTTTGAACACAATGTAGGGTGGTTGATTTTTGTCTGTGGTGATAAGATATTATTATGTGATTAGATGATATTATTTCGCGATGTGTGGATATTTTGGCTGTGTAGCACGATATTAGTCTGTGAGAGGTAGATATTAGTTAATGTTGGTGACGATATTTATTATGATAGGAACGAATATTAGTCTGGGTGGTGCAGATATTTTTTTATGTTGTACGAATATGGGGGCACTTTTGATAACTATTTCGATGTGATCTTTTGTTTATTTAATCATATAGCATCACACACTTAGCCAACCATATTACACAAATTTACGGTTTATCGATTAGGATTTAGGGTTAAGGATTTAGTGTTTAGTGATTAGGGTTTCGGGTTTAGAAGGCAATATTGTGAAAATGGTTTTGAACACAATGTAGGGTAGTCGATTTTTGTCTGTGGTGATAAAATATTATTATGTGACCGGAGGATATTAGTTGGCGATGTGTGGATATTTTGGCTGTGTAGCAGGATATTAGTTTGTAACTGATGGATATTAGTTAGGGTTGGTGAGGATATTTATTATGGTAGAAATGAATATTAGTCTGGGTGGTGCGGATATTTTTTATGGTAGGAATGAATATTAGTTTGGGTGATGTGGATAGTTTTTTATGTAGTACGGATATTGGGGCACTTTTGGTAACTATTCAGATGTGATCCTTTGTTTATTTAAGCATCTAGCATCACACACTTAGCCAACCATATTACACCAATTTACGGTTTAATGGTTAGGATTTAGGGTTAAGAATTTAGTGTTTAGCGATTAGGGTTTAGAGTTTATGTGTAGTTGGTATTAGTCTGCGATGGTCAGATATTAATCTGTGTGTGGTGGGTATTAGTATGTGATGGGCAGATATTAATATGTATGTGGTGGGTATTAGTTTGATACGGTCAGATAATAGTCTGGGTAGTTTGGATATTTGTTCTGTGTTGATGTTTATCTACTGATTTGTATATGATTACATCAATTTAGGGTTTAGTGTTAGGGTTTAAACTTTAGGGTTTAGAATTAGGGTTTGGAGTTTATGATTTAGGATTTGACTTTGGGGTTGAGGTTTAGAGTTAAGGGTTCAGGGTTCAAGCTTTGTGTTTAGTGTCTACGATTAGGGTTTCAGGTATAGAGTTTGAGTTTTGGTTTCGGGTTTAGAAGACAATATTGTGGAAATGATTTTGAACACAATGTAGGGTGATCAATTTTAGTGTGTGGTGATAAGATATTATTATGTGATTGGAGGATATTAGTTCATGATGTGTTGATATTTTTGCTGTGTAGCCGGATATTAGTCTAAGACATCCATATATTAATCTGTGTGTGGTGGATATTAGTCTGTATGATGAAGATATTAATTACAGGCTGACTCGATATTGGTATTAGGCGGTGGGATATTAGTCTGGGTGTTCTGGATTTTGTTTATGGTGAACGGATATTATTCTCGGTGGTTTGCATTTGTTTTTTTGTGGATGTTTATCTATGTTTGTTTGTGTTGATATTTAGTTTAAGCAAATTCATAATAAAATAAAGTCGTTTTTCGATAAACTGCGATACAACTAGTATTTATTGTCATTCCAACTTGGCAATCCCATAATCTAAAATCTAAAAAAGTATAACTACATAAAAAACGGAAAAGGAATAGTTCAAATGTTGTCTTGCTTGTGCAAATTCTCGATTATCTTCTTTCTCATGTCCGTCCGAGCCCCCCACGTTTCGATCATGCCACGACGAGGTTGGGATGATCCTTCTCTTACGCTCTCTTCGTTGTTGTTTTTGTTCTTGCCATTGTCCAATATCCCTGGAGCATATATAAATATCCACGTATAAATCAACTGATATCCTGACCACACAGAACTAATATAAGGTAACTATAATCCATACAATAAAGAGCAAACAAATATCCAAACATGGAGAACAAATATCCAAACATGGAGTACAAATATCCAAACATAATATTTTCAATATCTGGACATCACAGAACTAACATTATAGAAGTAATATCCAGATACATAAAACAAATATCCAGACATACTATAACAGATATCTCAACTGCACAGAACTAATATAAGTGAACTAGCATTCATATAAGGCAGAGAAATATCAAGACGAAGTAAATAAATATCCAGACATCACATAACTAATATCTGAACAATCAATTACAGAACAATATCCACATCATAAAAAAGTAGTATCTCAAGCATGCTAATTGTTATCCACTATGAAAGGAACTAATGTTTCAGATCTACAAATCGAATCCTAGATCCCAACCACACAACTATCCAGACAATTGAAAACTGATATCCTGACTGAACAGAACTAATATCGGAATGCACATAAAACATATCCACAAAACCCAGAAAACAATGAAACCCAGATCCAGTCAAATCCACAAAATCCACAAACCTCAGGAACTCAAACTCATATCCAATCAAATCCACAAACCCAGAAAACATATCCACAAGCATGCTAATTGTTATCCACTATGAAAGGAACTAATGTTTTGGATCTACAATTCGAATCCCAGATCTCAACCACACAACTATCCAGATAATTGAAAACTGATATTCTGCCCGAACATAACTAATATCGAAACGCACACCAAACATATCCACAAAACCCATAAAACAAAGAAACCCAGATCCAGTCAAATCCACAAACCCAGCAACCCAAACCCAGATCCAATCAAATCCACAAACCCAGAAAACATATCAACAACAAAAAAAAAAAAAAAGCAACCCAGATCTAGTCAAATCTAAGTTACCAGAAAACAAATCCATCAAACTCATCCAGAAAAAACGTAGGAAAAGGAAAACCCAGATCTAGTCGAAGCTATGAAACCCTAACTCCAATATACTCAAACGAACATGAGTATCCATGACCAAAAGAAAAAAAAAAACTCGACTACCTCAGTCAACGAAGTTGTTCTTTCGTCAACGACCGCTGTCAACCAACCCCTTCGTTGCCGCTGCTTCGTCGCCGCCGCCGAGTTTGCTACAAAGCGCCGCCGCCGAGTTCGCTACAAAGCGCCGCACCGCGCGGCCGCTTCTTCTGCGTTCGGGAGAGGAAGAAAGGGAAAAGGAGAGGAAAGAGAGAGAGAAAGGGAGAGAGAGGGGGGAAAATAATTTGAGAGAGAACTGAAAAGGGGTAGGGTTTAGGGTAATTTATTCTGGGTTTTTGAATTTGTGGGCCCGGTGGGCCCCGCAAGCCGTCGTGGGCTTGGCCCAGCTGATGGAATCGGCTCTCCTCCCTCACATTCTGGCGCGTTTTCTCCTCCACCGATGGATGACGGCTTGGCGACGTGGAAGCCTATCCAACCATGTCAGTATCTCCTAACAAAAGCCCTTGTTAGGAGCATAACTAGATTGAGTTACATTACGGGGTGGTTTGGAAGTTGTGATTTCAAATGGTGTATTGAAATAATTTATGTATTTGTGAAATTAAATCGTTTTTTGGCTTGTATTGAGCTAGAATACATGCATTAACTTTTTAAAGGCCCCATTACAATCACTCATAATTGAAGGATTATTAATCTCTACTTTTTGTTGAGATTCTTCACAATCACTCAAAAATTACTTTTGTGGTTTACAACAAAACACAATATAAACTTCCAAACAAAGTATGTGCCTAATATTACCAATTGATTTAATACATCAACTGATAATATATTAATTAACTTAATACATCAATCCCTAAGTTTTACACTGTAAAAGTTGCTTGTTGCTTTGTAATTGTAAAGTTTGTTTGCTTGCACGCAAATGAAAAAGAAAAAAGGAAATCGCCAAAGGTAACATAGCCTAGTGGTGAAACCACTGGTCCAATTGAGCTCTGGATGTGAGAGGTCCTGAGTTCGATTCCCAGTGGCGCCACTTGAGCGTTCCCGGCGGCACCCTTGGTATCGGAGGCAAAGCCTCCCCGATGTTGGTAGCAGAAAGCCACGATTAGTATGCAGGTACCCCCAGTGGTTTAGTAGGCCCCGCTGTCGCTCAAGCGACACGTGGGGCTGAGGATCCCTGGGTTATCAAATAAAAAAAAAAAAGAAAAAAGGAAATCAATTGTGGGGCTGGGGTGGCCAAACGACGGCGGAATTGCCATCGTGGCGGTGAAAGGAGGTTAGTTTACTTCTCAGGATTCTGTAACTCCGGAGACACCGCTCCTTTCCCACATTTGGTTTTTAGTTCCAACTCTATTTCATCGGTCTCGCCATCTCAAAATCCTTCCACTGCCCAGCTCTCTGTACTCCTCCCCGATTACAGTCTCTCCTTCGACTGCTGAATCGATCGGACCAGAACCATGGCGGAAATACTCTCGTCTCTGAGGTCTTTAATGGCTGCTCACTCTCCTCCTCTGGATGCCTTGGTCGTTCCATCTGAAGATTATCATCAGGTCTCTCATCGCCGCTCTGTGATGCTTAACCTGCCTTAGCTCTCTCATGGGTTCTCTGTTTTATTCTGAAAAGTTCGTTGCTTTTTCGTGGATCAGTGGAATTGATCTGGTTTGCTGAATCATAATTGCCATACTGCATTCATCGCTACTGAGTTTACTTATCATTATGCTTTTTTATTGCTGTTATTCACAGAGCGAGTATGTATCTGCAAGGGATACGAGGCGCGAATTCGTTTCTGGTTTTACTGGAAGCGCTGGTCAGTCTAAACAACTTCACTACAGATCTCCCTTTCAGTCAAATATGTTTTATTTCTCGGTTTCTGAACCGTTTTGATTCATTTAGTAGGCGCAATCATAGGTTGCCGATGATTCTGATTGTGTTATGACTTATGATTTATGAAGTATGTTGGGGTGGCGATCATATTTGGAAGTCTTCTTTTTGAACGGATTGCCACTTTGGAGGAGCATTTGCTTTCCATTGCTAAATTGCATTTGTGTCCAAGTCCATACGTTGACTTGTTGTCTGGAATTTCTGTTCCATTTCCACATCGATGCAGTTTTTAATGCTATATCTAAAATGCGTGTGCTTTGACTGCCCTGGCGGCATATATATCCGAGTTAATTTGACCTCTGATGGATGCTGGTTGATGGGTTTCATGTAATTTGCTTGTATTTTGTCCAGGTTTGGCTCTTATCACAAAGGATGAGGCAAGGTTATGGACAGATGGGCGCTACTTTCTGCAGGCTGAGCAACAACTGAGCAATGAGTGGACCCTTATGCGAATGGCCGAGGATCCTGCTGTGGATGTCTGGATGGCTGAGGTGGGTTACCCATCTTTGCTTGTTTGCTTGTAGTTAGGGAGTTGTTGTATGGATTAAGTGCCTGCTTTCTTTAATATGTTCTCCAATTGATCTACTCTCTCTCTCTCTATCTCCTTCAATGAACTCTACCAATGTACTTGATTAATGGTGTTTCCAACTACTGGTACTTTGTTGGTTTTACTGCAAGTTGTTTTGACTCTGTTGTAGTTTTTCTTTATTAGGTTAGCTGTGTTTGTGTTATAATCTCGGTTTAATGTAAACTTTTGATTTCTTTTTCCCTTCTGATCCTTGTGTCCTTTATCTAGAATTTACCAGAGGAAGCTGCTGTTGGTGTCAATCCATGGTGTATATCAGCAGACACTGCTCACAGATGGGAGTCTGCTTTTGCAAAGAAACAGCAGAAGCTAGTCCAAACTGCTACGGACTTAGTAGACGAGATCTGGAAAAATCGGCCAGCGGATGAAGCAAATCCAGTTGTTGTCCAGCCGCTGGAGTTTACTGGTTGTTCAGTTGCAGAAAAGCTGCATGATTTGAGGGGGAAGTTGAAAGCTTCAAAAGCTCGTGGTATTATTATTACCACACTTGATCAGGTGAAAGTCATGTTCTTGGCAACTCGACTTATTCCTTATCTTTGTCTTTTGAAGTACAAACATTTTTAGAGCTGCTGCTGTTCTTGCAGGTTGCTTGGTTGTATAATATTCGAGGAAGTGATGTCCCATACTGTCCAGTTGTTCATGCATTTGCCCTCGTAACTCTCAACTCTGCTTTCCTATATGTAGACAGAAGGAAGGTGTCTTCTGAGGTCAGTTGCCTGTAGCATCCTTCAATCCTGGATTATTTGTTGAATTTTATGTACCTAAGTATATTTGAGGCTGAAAATTTTGTTCTCCTGATTATATTCTTGAGAAATACTTCTACGTAGCCAGCCTCGGAATAATAACTAAACTTATCACTTGTCTATTTTCTTGTGCATTTTCATGCAGATAAACTCGTATATGGAAGAGAATGCTATAGAAGTCCGGGACTATACTGCAGTGAGCTCAGATGTTGCACTGCTTGCATCTGATCAGCTTGACTCGACGAGTACTATCAATCGAAAGCCTAAGGCGGAGACAGTTGGAAATGGTACAACTCAAGCGGAAGGAGCGGGGGTTGATCTTGTGTGGGTTGACTCTTCCTCTTGCTCCTATGCTTTGTATTCAAAACTGAATCTGGAGAAGGTGTTCCAGCAACAGTCACCTTTGGCCCTTGCAAAAGCACTGAAGGTTCGCATACCTACTTTCATTCCAGTAAATTGTCCGTCTAATGTGATATATATTATTTTCTGGCATTTGTCCAATGTGATATTGAAAGATGTTTTGATGGTAAATTTTGTTGCCGTTGAAGCTGTTCGTGTAAGTAGCACAATGATGAACAAATCTTTGCATTCTAATGGATTTAATGGTTTTTGTAGAACCCGGTTGAGTTGGGTGGCTTGAGAAAGGCTCACATACGGGATGGTGCTGCTGTCGTACAATATCTTGTCTGGTTGGATAAGCAGGTATAATCCGAGATCAAGGCTCCCTTGCCACAAAGACTGTTGGTGTACTTCAATATTGGATTGCCTGTCTGGCTTCAAACATAGCACTCATCTGATCTTGCTGGTGCAGATGCAAGATATGTATGGGGCTTCTGGTTACTTCTTGGAAGGGGAGACAGACAAGAAGAAAAAGGATTTGTGAGTTGCATTGAATGTTACTTTAAAAGAGGCATGTTGGCAAATCTTGATTCTTAATTCAGAGAACTGGTAGTTGAAAAAAGAAATGTTAGCAACTGGGAGGGCTTATTTTCTTTCTAACTTGGCCTGGATGACCTCATAATCAAAATAAGCAAGTACACCAATAATCTATGGTGAATTTTGGAAAATGAAGTTGTTTCGTAATTCTTGCATTTTCATGTTATTCTCATGGAAGCATGTCATGACAACTTGAATGTACTCTCGCAGGAGAACTACAAAACTCACAGAGGTGACAGTTAGCGACAAGCTAGAGAGCTTTAGGGCATCAAAAGAGGCATGTTGTTTGCACAACTTATTTAGCCAGAAGTAGATCAGTAAGAATAGAATGTTTGATGTTTTTTGCTTTCTTGTTTTCTGGTGTACTGGCAGCATTTTAGAGGATTGAGTTTCCCTACGATCTCTTCAGTTGGTCCAAATGCAGCAATCATCCATTATGGGCCTCAGCCTGAGACATGTGCTGAAGTCGACCCAGATAGGATCTATCTGTTTGATTCTGGAGCACAGGTTTGCATGATTTTTCTCTTCTTTTTCACGGTTTAACAGCATCACCATTTCTTATTTAATAATCACACTGCTGAATGGCACCTAACATTCCATTTATCTTACTTTTCGGGATCAATGAAGTATTTGGATGGCACAACTGACATAACGAGGACAGTACATTTTGGCATCCCATCTACACATGAGAAAGCGTGCTACACTGCTGTATGTGGTGATGACTTGCAATAATTAACTGTCTAATTTATTTGAACTTCCTTTCCTCTCTTCTTTGTTCTTGACTTATATGTTTCATCCAGGTTCTTAAGGGTCATATTGCTCTGGGTAATGCGAGGTTTCCTAATGGAACCAATGGTATCAGAACTTAGTTCTCTGTCTCTCCTTTTCCTTCTTTTCATGACATTATGTTTGTAGTATCTATGTGATGATTGTGTTGATCTGAGTGTGTTTCTCTTTTACATTAAGGTCACACCCTTGACATTCTTGCTCGAATTCCTTTGTGGAAAAGCGGTCTTGATTATAGGCACGGTACTGGCCATGGAATCGGATCGTTTCTATTTGTTCATGAAGGTAGAACCACTAACAACAGACAGTTATTGCCTCTTTCTTTAGTTCATTTTTTTCTTAGAGAAATTAACCTGTACTTTCCCCCGATATTCTTCATTATGCAGGTCCTCATCTAATCAGTTTTAGGCCATCAGCTCGCAACGTTCCAATCCAAGCTTCCATGACAGTAACAGATGGTTAGTCTTAGTGCCACCCGCTACCATCATACTTTTCCTATTTGGTTCTCATAAAATCTCAGCAGAACATAAGAGTTCTGAATTTCGCACCGTATTCTCGTATATGAGACAGAACCTGGATACTACGAGGATGGCAACTTCGGCATAAGATTGGAGAATGTGCTTGTAGTCAACGAAGCCGACACCAAATTCAATTTTGGTGACAAGGGCTACTTGGAATTTGAGCACATAACATGGGTAAGACTCAAAGTTTGCATCTTCATTTCCATTCGAGAATTTGCGCCAATTGGTTTTTTGCTGATCATGTCTTGCATATTTCTGCATTGCAGGCACCATATCAGAGAAAGCTGATTGATGTCAGCCTGCTTGTCCCTGAAGAGATCGAATGGCTGAACACGTACCACTCGAGATGCAGCGAGATTCTTGCACCGTATTTGAATGAAAACGAGAGATCATGGCTGAGCACAGCTACCGAACCTGTGACCGTTGCTTGAGTTACGGATTGGAACCGCGACTCCATGACCATCCCAAACAATGAAACATTTGCTAGATGGTTATTGTAATCGGTATACTCTTAGCCTGGTCGTCGTTCCTGCCTTCCTAGTCTCTGTGAATACAACGAAACCCTAAATTTTCCGTTGACTTGAGTCGTACATGAAAAGCAGACCAGCGGCGTGGCCCTGAGGCTGGCGGCATTTCCTGTTGCTCTCTTTGACGCAGCCTAGCAGCAGGGTCCAAATGCGAAATGTCCATTACAGTAAATTACAGTTTAGTAACTAAAATTTTCACATTTTATAATCCGATACTTATATTTTAATTTTTATACATTGGGAAATTACATTTTTGTACCTAAAATCTTTAATTATAACATTTAGTTTGTACTTTATCATATTGATCGAAGTAAACCATTTGTGGAACTGTGATAACAAATTCAAGCCGCTCCCATCCCATTCATATGGTTCATTCTCCAATCCGTTGACATTGTTAACATCGAGGATGCATCAGAAAGAATTAACAAAGGGATTGGGTTTCGTTCCATGCATGTGATTTATCTAAGACGTGAATTTTTATTATGTTATTAACTTATAATGAATCAATGTCGACGGACGTAGCTAGCCGCCCCTGTCCTTTTCCGAGACTTCACCTTCATCTCCGTCTACGTTGTCATCCCCCAAGCAAGCTAGCCACTTGTTGCAATGGCCGACGTCTAGCTATGCAAAATTCATTGGAGGAGTTCATCTTTTACCTTCTTACCGTCGACCTTATCATGTTCGACGATACGTCATTCAGAATATAATTTGGTTGTTGCTTGTCGCCCCTATATTATCACTAAAAATTAGTCGGTGTAATTTAAAGAGCTAGCGATCTCCTGTTCAAGTCAAAATTGCTGGACATTAGATAAGATAAAATACATGTATGTATTCATCATGCCGTTATCGATTGCACATCACTGGCATGCAGTGGCTTAGGGGAGCAGGGGCGGTGGCCGCCCGATTGCCTAGTACGTACGTAGAGCGTGGCGGATCCAGAACAGGATAGAGCACTGGGCTGCATTTAAAAAATGGTGTAGAGGGTTGGGTTGTAACCCTATAAACATTGAAATATATGCTCAAAATCGAAAATTTACGAGCTTTGGATCCGGAGAGGGCTGGACCGTGACTCGAGGGCGGCCCCTCTAGATCCGTCGCTGCGTAAGTAGTTTTATATAGGGAGTCAACGGTACCCGGCCTTCCCTAATGAACACTTGTTCAATAAGGCCGCATTGGTACTTGCTTACGAGATGTTATGATGATGGCCATAAGTGAGGTGAGCTGGTGACTTTTGCAGCTTGATTTAGTCTCCTTCAGAATCAGAACTACCGAAATCTATTGCCCAAACATAATCCAGATTGGGAGAGGAAGAAACATATTGACAATTTCATATTTGAGGGTTCCGAGGGAGAGGCAGAAATAGATTGCGAGAGGTGGGAAGAAGTTCTTGCACAAAAGCGCAAGGGGATAAGTTTGGAAGAAACATAAAGGGGGCAATCGAATCCGGCCAAATCTCTCGTGCCAGAAATTACTTGTTTTCAAACCTTTTCTAAAAAATGAGGGATTGTTTTTAAATTCAACGACGGTGAGGGATTGTGGCAAAATCCCTCACTTCAATTTGCCAGTCCAAACAACACCTACATGGTAGATCTTCTGGTTGATAACATAGTGCCAATGGGGAAGATACAACTGTGGAATCCTAACATCAATTCTAGGTAGAAGTGGTACCTAAATTTTTTTATGATGATATTTTAGTATCTAAATTTTTTAAAATTTACATATTGGTCCAAGACTTCGATGTCATTTGCACTCATGGATCAATCTCCAATCCATTTGATCTAATCCTTGACTCCATCAATCCATTTGATCCAATCTATATGATCCATGGATCCCCCAATCCAATTCACCAATTCATGGATCCAATCCATTTGCCACCTCTACTTCTTGGTTGATAATTTTTCACATCTATTTTCCCTCAAACTTTACGAGTAAAGAAAATCAACAACAGACAGACGACCAATAAAAACAACTTAAATACCACATCAGTACATAAATAATTAATTGTTTTTCAAATCGAAATCACATATTATATGATTTCATAAGTATGAATGTGCTGGTGAAGTTAATTTCATATGATAATCTCTATTCCTAATGAGTTAATTTATCCTCTCCACCATGCCATTTCATATCCCTAAATACGTATTAATCAATTTTCTGTCGCATCAAAATCATATTATATATATGATCCACAAGTAGTATGATTATGCTGGAGGAGTTACATCAGAAAGCATTTTATATTACCAGTTAAGCCTAAATACGAGACGACTATACTTAATTAAGTAGTATGATCAATTGTTACAATATTACAAAAGGTCGCTGTTATTTTCTTTATTTGTTAATAATCCAGTAGCAATTAAGAACCTCGCAAGTCACATGCCCATGTCTCACGCAGTTCTACACTTTCTACTATCCATATGGCACTTGGAAATCTCAATCACCGAAGAGTTTACTTTAATACTTAAAGTATTCAACGGCTAAATCATTTAGAAAACTCAGGTATAAGGATGGAGAATTAAAGATCATTTTTATTTTTTTTAGATTTCTTAATTGGCTCATATCTTCTTCGTTTTAACTTGGATTTTGATTTTTTTTTGCACAGATGGAACGAGTTCGTCGTGCTCTACAAAATGATATCCATTTTCAATATTTTTTGAGAAAATTTTTTTTGCCTCTCGGTACCAACTGCATACCATATGGTATCTTCTTCGTTTTTAATTTATTTTTGAAAACGTTTGCTCTAAAGGAACGAGTTTATCATGATCTATTGGATCTACAAATTTATGGGTGAACAAATTACAGGACCAAAAAATACCACACAATACCATACAATACCACCCTGGTACGGGGTGGTATCTTGTGGTACATAATGTTAAAAGTCGTAAATGACCGTTAATATAATTCTACTATAATGTATTCAACCATCCTACAGTCTTGATTTGTTCATACCACCATGGTACGCTTTTCAAACCATAAGTATGCTCTTATTTCAATATCAGTCAATACCATATGGTATAGACTGATAAAAAATGGCTCATTTTTTTATTCGAAAAATATATCAAAATGGATATCATTTTGAAGAGCACAATTAATTTGATCTAACTGTGCAAAAAAAAAAATCGACTTAAAACGAGTGAGAAATAGTCCGTCAAAGATTGAGGGGAATATTAAAGGATTTTCAGGAGAGAGAGGAATGTTGATGTCATGCTGATGTAGATGAGTTACTCATGGTTACTAACCATAAGGTTACTGACCTGATCCGTTCCCGTATTCAACGATAAAATAAAACAAAAAAAAATGCACACTTAAATCTTCATTAATAATGCATAAATTTTATTAGGTATTATTAGTGTTTGAGAAATTGTTTTTCCTATCATCTGATTGTATCTTACCTTAACGGTACGAAAAAGTTAAACCATTATTTTAGTACAAAATGTTTATTATAATTTTTGCGGTATAATTTGTTTTTATAGTAAACTAAGAATGTTTCTAAATTCTAGAAAAATTATGTTCCGATTTACATTATTGTCGACGAATGCAACCAAATAATGAAACAATAATTCATATATTCACCACCCATTCGATTCCAATAGGGAAAGAGAGAGTTAGAGAGGAAATTATGTTTGATTTTTGCCGAGGAAAAGAAAGGGGATAATTGAGAAAATATTTAAACTTTAATTAGGGACTTTTAGCAATAAATATGTCTTTCCTCTGCAGTTTTTTTTAATAACAATGGGTTGGCTTTAATTTAAGTATTTAACGAAGAAGTTCAGTACAAACTTTCAAGAGTTGTCAAGAAGTTCCAAGTTCAAAAGGTGTGTAAACATATTACTGCAAATGAGTCAAAGTTGGCCAAGAGTGGTTCGACATTTGATTCGAAAAAAATCTCATTTGATATTTGACTTATTTACATTTAACTTCTGAATTAGCTTTTATAGAGTGACTAGCGACTCAGCTCGAATAACTGCTTATTATTGAATCGATCTACAACTTATGATTTGACTTAGTTGATAATTCATATCTTTGTTAGATTATATTTTTCACGTTATAACTTTGAGTACATGACTAAGGGGAATTATTATTATAGATTACTTAGATACTACAAATGTTTGATAACATGATATTAACTAGTTAGAATCTATAAACCAAATATGATATTGACAAAGTATAAAAAGTGTGAGATCAATTAGTTATGAAATTTTTTTGGGCAAATACAATATATTAGCCATAACTATTAAGCAACGGGGAATTATAGCCACAACTATCGAAATACAAATTATTAGCCATTCGTTAAGTTTTCGTTAACACTTTTGTTAGTAATGATGACTAAGCTTTTACGATACCGAGCTGGCTCCCACATGGCAGTCATCATATCATATTTTTTACGATGCTGACATGGCCTTCTACGTTAAAAATTTGAAAACAGTAATGGGCTGTTAGCCAAATCTTGACCCACAACTATAGTTATGGCTAATAATTTGTATTTCGATAGTTGTGGCTATAATTATCCGCTACTTAATAGTTATGGCTAATATATTGTATTTACCCAATTTTTTTTACTATCATTATTTTTTCATCATCATATTAATCAAAAGTATCATATATGCTATACAAATATTAGCACATCTAGTTTATAAATTTATTATAGAGTTTATGTTAGAGGTTCAATCATATAGAATCATGAATGAGGTGATCAACTCGAACCAAACTGGAAATCAAATTTGTGAACTCCTTAATGAGCCAATTTTAAGTTGAAATCGAGCGAAATTGAACTAATATGTTAGTAAATAAGCTGGCTCAAAAGCAACACATTTTTTTAAAGAACTAAACATGAATTTGATTAAAACTTAACTCAATTCGACTCGTTTACTTCTCATTCTCATGTACACTATATAAACCTTAGCCCCTCTTAGTCCCCCTAGCTCGGTACATGTAATCAAACGTAAGCATATGGTTATACAATCAGAAAGTTTTAAAAATAATATTCAAAATTTCATATCACATTCTCCTAGATGCGCTTTCTCCATGAGTAATCTATCAATCACCATCGTTTTCCATCTTATTTTTGTTTGTTATGGTAAATGGGCATTTTCCATTTCTTAATGAGAGATATTTTTTATATGAATTTCTTAACGAGAGATACAATAAGCGTTTTATAGTTAATAATTAAGCTTTAAAAATCAATAAAATGAGCGACTACCTCATCACTGACATATGGCAGTTAAGGTTCTAGAAACCTCAAGCCAACGGTTGAAATTGTTCCACAATATGCTTTCTGCCTCATCAATCGTATGTGTGTATTGGATTTGCTACAAATGTTCGCCTGCATGCGACTGTGGTTTAATTTTGTAGAATAAGTTTGTATATAATATATATTTTGCTTTGATCAGGAAATAATTTGATAATATATGAATGCAAATTAGTGAGATTGTTTTAAAATATGTATGTCAAATATATGCGTAACCTGGTTGAGCCACGTTGAAATTTTAACTTCTGCACTTGTTTTGAGTTTTTTAGTTTTGGGTCTGTCACTGCAAACATGTTGTGCCGTAAAAAACTAAAATTGCACCAAAGGTTGTCAAATTTGTATCACCCGGCCGTTTAAACTAAGTTCGACAACAAATCGGTCATCTAAACGATTGGAATACGCTCTGGTTCGAACGGTTGTATAAGAAAATCAAAACAATATTAAATCGGATAATATTAGGTGGTCTGACCAGTCAAAACCGAGTTTGAAGATGAGGAATTATAATTTTGTAATATATATGTTCCTTTGAGGAAATAATTTGATAATATATGAATGCAAATTAATGAGATTGTTTAATTTTAAAATATATATGCATAATTGGTTTGGTATTAGAGGTTCTCTAACATATTATGTTAAAATCGACTTAAACCCACTTCGACCATTAAAGCTCAAATCACCTGTTAAACCGACTTGATTGCTTAATCCGGTTTGACGAAACGATATTGTCCACCATTCTTGGTCTACATTAATGATATGTTGGTCCGGACAAACAACATTCCTGCTAACTGATATTGCAAGCCAGTACCCACAATATTGGCAGGACAGGAGATTTCTTTGCCCTCCAGCGGTCCAGCCTATGAGAATAATTAAGAGGACTACGTACATAGATATTATAGCGACTAATTGCCACCGACGTTTTGGATTAGACAACGGGGCAGCAACTTCTTCTTCTTCCTTCTTTAAACGAATTAAGAAAGTACGAGACAATAGCGACGCTAGCTTGAAAGGCAAAGATCGATAATAATCTCTCTTGATCATGATGGAGATTAGGTTAGTTTAATATGCACAAGACTAGTTAATTTCATAATTTGTACAGCTGTAAAAAGCTGTATAAGTTCTAGAGCTACTTCATAATTGTGTAGTGCAATAGTTTACTACATAGTACATACCGATAGGTAGGGATGACAGTGAGTAACTACTCCATTTAATACACCCATTTAATACATGTATATGTATCCGTATGTATTTTATTCATTTAAAATTTCCGTATTTATTTATTGTCAAGCCATTTCAAATTTTTCTGTTCATTTTATGGCTCTCCTACTAAACACTTACAAAACCCGTATAATACGTTTAATATCCATATTAAATAAATTAAATTTTTAATTTTACTATTATATATATGGGTGGATAAAATGTAGGGTACGACATACCCTGAGTAAGAAAATACTATCTAGACCTCGAATTAACCGGATTTTTGGGCATGCTACTATACCCTAACCTTTGATGAGTGAACCCTAGGTCTTAGTTTTCTAAATCAAAGAGCCCAATCCCTAAGATTGTGCTTGTAATTTGTTGCATATATTTCGACAAATCATAGCCGTTGATTTTTGTTTCTAATTAAATTGATCTTAGTGTATGAGATTTATAGAACTAAGACCTAGATTTTAATCCTTAAGGGTTTGGGAATAATGTCATATGCCAAACTATGCTTAATTCGAGGTCTATATATAATTTTCTTACTTAATGTATGTCGTACCCTTGATTTTACCAAAGGTACGATAGAACCACCCTATATATATTTATTTATTTATTTTTAAAATAATTAAATTATATATATTTATGACTATTAACGCACTATTAAACGTAACATTAACTTAGATATGAAGTAAAATACCCGTACGTATTTTATACGTAACTTTTCCGTACTGTATTTTACTAACTATAGTAGGGATGATAATCAAATTCATTAATTACTGTGGGTACGTGGAGAATTTCTGAATTGAATGGGTATGTACAGGGTATGGTTTTAAGTTTTCATCTCATACTCTTAGCCATACGCAATAAATATATTAGAATCATAGTAAATCTCTCAATGTCAGGGAGGTATTCAAAAAATAAAGAGTTAAATAGTAATTGAGTATCTCTCAAACAAAATACTAATTTCTTCCCTCCATTCACCCTGTTTCTCTTTCACATTTTTCCTCTTGCGTTAACAAGATTATCTTAGTTATTTATTGCTTAGGAGATGTGTCGAAGTCGGAGATTATTCTGACAGTATTGTACTTTTTATGGATTAATGGATGTTTTGGAATTGGGTGCATTGAACTCATATTAAGAATGATCGTAGTTTTGTTGATTTCATGACTTAATGTTATAACTTATGGTCTACATGTTGAATTATACGTATAATAACATTAGATGTACTAGACGGGTATATTACCCATGGGTACCCGAAACCGCGAGTAAGAGAATGAGTTGCAAATCCCCTCCCCTTTCTCCTTACCGAAAAGAGTATAGGGCGGATATGAGTTTGTTAATTTGGAAATGTTGATATGGAATGTTTAGAAAAACTCTTTGCTCATGCAGCTTTCCTTTCTTGGGTTCACCGAAGAGGAATGGAGAACGAGAGTAGCATAAAAAAACACATAGTAATCACCATATACTATGACACTTCCTTATAAACAAAACGAAAATAAGCAAGAGAGAATCATCCTCCCCACGTAATACAGATCTACTTATATTTTATACTACAAATTCTCACATAATAAACATCGATCCATTGTAGACCATTTGAAACACACATTATTTTTCCCCATCACTTCAACAAAATACAAGGCCGCCTCCCACATTCTTGCACGTCATACGTGGGTCGCTAATTCCCTGGGCCCCGGAGCTAGCCACGAGCTTTAGCCACCACCCGCTGGTGGTTCAACTCCAGCTCCCTCGCCACCTGCGCCAGCGCGCTGTACGACGAACCCTTCAACTTCCGGCTCAACGCCCTCTCCCCGCTTTCCTTCAGCTCCATCACCCTCTCCCTCATCGCCTTCCCTTCTTCCTCCTCCGCCACCATCACTCTCCTCACCATCTCCTCAATTTCCTCCCTCTTCACCACGCCGCCGTTGTTATACCCCGGCCGCACCGCCACCTGGAGCTCCTCCGCCAGCAGGGCGGCGTTCAGCTTCTGCTCCGCGTACAGCGGCCACACCACCATCGGCACCCCGTTCGTCAGGCTCTCCAGCGTCGAGTTCCACCCGCAGTGCGACAGGAACCCGCCCACCGCGGGGTGGGCCAGGATCTCCGCTTGCGAGGCCCACATGGGGACCACCAGCCCCCTGTCGTGGGTCCGGGACAAAAATCCCTCCGGAAGGTACCGTTGGGGTCCTTCAGAACCGCTTTCTTCTTCCAGAGAAAAGAAAGCGGCTGAAACGTCTCCGTCCTCTACTGGAGGAGGGCGGACCACCCACACAAACCGCTGCCCGCTCAGCTCGAGCCCCCAGGCCAGTTCGGCCAGCTGGGCACGCGGGAGGGTCCCGCCGCTCCCGAACGACACGTAGATGACCGACCGGTCGGGCTGCCCGTCCAGCCACTCCACGACGTCGTTCGGCTCGTTGGTCTCCAGAGGTGGCGATGGTCGGACCAACGGTCCGACCGGGTAGACCGGGGCCCTAACCACGTCTTTCAGGGCCTTCCGGTTCCTGAGAGCCTCCAGGGTTTCCCCCTCCATCTCTTCCCACGTGTTGACCAGGATCCCGTCGGCCGTCGCGAGCTCGACCCCGACGCGCTGGAACTCGTCGAAAACCCGGTCCCCCATCGCCTGGTAGGCGTCGAGCGTGTCCTCGAACCGGACCGGTTTGCAACCCGGGACCACGAGCGGGGTCCTCGAGTTGACGTGCCTTGCCACCTCGTCCTCGGCGGAGGAGCCGTAGACGGTGGTGGCGAGGAACCAGGCGGTGGTGGTGTCGAACGCGTACTTGAGCATGCCGAGCTCGTCGGCGACGGGGAACGTCGACGTGCCGAAGATGTCGACGATGAGGGCGGTGGGCGGGTCCGCCAACGCGGAGATGGCGGAGCGGAGGTTGGGGATGGAGTGGCGCATCATGACGAGGAGCTTGGTGACGATGTGGTCGGAAGGGTCGACGTGGTGGGAGACGTCGACGGCCGGGAGCGGGACGATGGAGAAGTTGGTCGTGGGGCAGGATTTGAGGAGGGACTTGGTGGTGGCGGCGTCGGTGGCGACGACGAAGATGGTGACGGCGATGTCGTGGTGGGTGACGAGGCGCTTGCCGAGCTCGAGGACGGGGATGAGGTGGCCCATGCCGGGGCTCGCTAGTAGGGCGGCGTGAGGCCTGTTGCCGGCGGCGGCGGCTTGCATGTTTGTTATATGTAATGTGGATGAGTCGTTACTATAGTTTTGGTATGGAGGTGTGCTTTTGTAACGGTTCGATGTGATTGGTATTTATAGGCGGGAGTAGTGTTGCCCAATTGGTCAGTCGAGTTATTTCCACATTTTCTCCCTTTTTGCCCTTTATTGGCTTAAGGAAGGAAATGTACAATCTAAATATTAATTGTTGGGATTTGAATGGGGTGAATGAGAATGGAAAGAAGTCAATAGTTGGTGAGTTATTGGTTAAACCAAGTTGAACCAAATCGGACCGAATCGATGTGGTGGTTGGAATGAACCAATCGGTCCAACTACTATGACGAACCGATGCAATGGTTGGGGTGTAACCACCCACTTGAAGGGTCACATCCCTTCACTCGCACCCCTTCATTGTCTATAAATAAACACCTACCCCCCTCTGTTTTCTACACAAGTTAGTTTTCCCAAGAAATTTTTCTGGCCAAAAGGTAAAAGAATTTTCCATTCTTCATTGCATTTCCTCTCTACAAACTCATAAAGAAAACATAGTCGTGTGACTTCTCTCCGATCGTTGCGTTCGTCGGATTTTGGGGTTTCAAGTACCGGTACGCCAGAAAAGGTACGTTTGTTCTATCCTGGGAGGAATAGTTCCAATAACCTTGGGTACCGTAGAGGTGAACTAAATTCTTTAAGGAGAAATAGTGAATTCTATTGGCTCGGGCGTTGTTTATGCATGTGTCTATTTCTATATATGTCTTGTGTGGCAAGAAACATACTTCTGTGAAACGTTTTTTTTTTCCATAACAATCTTAAGGAATTTATTTTTGTTTTCATTCACGTGTTCTGTTTCTTCCCAAAGTTGACGTATATGAATCTGAACTTGGTGTCCATGCATGAAAAATTGATCTCGCTTGTGATTAAGAAGAAATTTTGGTCAGTTACTCTATTGAAAATTTAATTACATTGGTTAATATATATAAACTGCTTCTGGTGTTATAGTTATATCTATATAATTGTTACTTTAGGGTTATATACGTGTTTCTCTGAGGTGTATATATATATTTTCAGTATAACTTGCTCTGTGTCGTGTATTGATCTTATATTTAAAAGGTTTATTAGATTTGTAAGAACCGTACATGATTGTGTGAAAAACTGTGTTGGTTATTGTTAATCTCTGTGATTCGATGTATATGTCTGTCTTTTAGTCCCTGTTCTTTGTAGGGTTGTGTTGCAGTCGTATTTAATTGCTACTGTTTCAATACTAATTAAATATAATTCTGTTGTGATATATATTATGGTCATATATAATTATTCTTTCTTTGGAAAGAGTGTGATTTCCTACTGCGGACGAGTTTAAACCTCTTCGGTTTTCTACTCGTGGGTATTAGTGATTTACTAATACGTGTTGTGGTTTCTATTTCTAGAGAAAGGAAATAGTGAAGAACAAAGATGTCTTCTGGTTCTGGAATAAATGGGGAGAACCCAAATCCGGTAACATCAACTCAAAGTACTCCACTTCAAGTTGCTACTCACTCGCTTGCACCGGCGGAGAAACCCGGCAAGTTTTCCGGTGTAGATTTCAAGCGTTGGCAACAAAAGATGTATTTCTATCTCACTACTTTGTGACTTCAAAAGTTCATCAAAGAAGAGATCCCAAATCCTAACGAGGAAGTGCCAGAGAAAGATAGATTTCTTGCAATTGAAGCTTGGAAACATTCTGACTTCCTTTGCTAGAATTATATTGTAAATGGTCTAGATGAAATTTTGTACAATGTCTATAGCACCATAGGGACCTCTAAGGAATTATGGGAGGCGCTAGAGAAGAAATACAAGGCCGAAGATGCGGGATTGAAGAAATCCATTGCGGCTAAGTTTTTGGAGTATAAGATGGTTGATTCCAAGGCCGTTGTGACGCAAGTCCAAGAGCTTCAGGTAATTACTCATGATCTTCTTAATGAAGGAATGATTATTAACGAAGCTTTTCAAGTTGCTTCCTTCATAGAGAAGTTGCCTCCCGCATGGAAGGACTTCAAGAGTTACCTAAAGCACAAGCGTAAGGAGATGACGCTTGAGGACCTAATTGTCCGTCTAAAGATTGAAGAGGACAATAGGTTGGCCGAGAAGAAGAGCCATGGACAATCATAGAGAAGTTGCCTCCCGCATGGAAGGACTTCAAGAGTTACCTAAAGCACAAGCGTAAGGAGATGACGCTTGAGGACCTAATTGTCCGTCTAAAGATTGAAGAGGACAATAGGTTGGCCGAGAAGAAGAGCCGTGGACAATCAACCATCTATGGTGCAAACATTGTGGAGAGTGACTCCAAGGGAAAGAAGAGGAAGAGAGACTCTATTCCAAGTTCTTCCGGTGCAAAGAACCACAATGGTAACAAGAAGATTAATGGTACTTGTTTCAAGTGTGGAAAACAAGGGCATAAAGCCTCGATGTGCAAGACCCACAAGAAGAAGAAGAAGAACAAAGGTCAAGCTAATATTGTTGATGATATGGATATGGATGACCTTTGTGCCGTTCTTTCTGAATGTAACTTGGTAGGGAATCCAAGAGAATGGTGGATAGACTCTGGCGCTACCCGCCATGTTTGTGCAGTCAAAGAGATGTTCACTTCCTACTCTTTGGCTAAGGCGGAGGAGAAATTATTCATGGGAAACTCCTCCACGGCCAAGGTCGAGGGATATGGTCTTGAAGATGACATCGGGCAAGGTTGTGACCCTCAACAACCTCCTCCATGTACCGGAAATTCGCAAGAATTTGGTGTCTACCTCGCTTCTTGTCAAGCACGGATTCAAGGTTGTGTTTGTTTCCGATAAGGTTGTAATTAGCAAGAATGATGTGTATATAGGAAAAGGTTATCTTAATAATGACCTTTTCAAGCTCAATGTAATTACCGTGAACGATGTTATTAATAATAATAACGCTTCTTCCGCGTATTTACTTGAGTCAAATCATTTGTGGCATGCCCGTTTGGGACATGTGAATTACAAATCCTTACGGAAAATGATAAACATGGAAGTGTTGCCCAAGTTTGAATGCAATAAATCTAAATGTCAAGTATGTAAAGTTTGTGAAACATCCCTACAAGTCGATTGAAAGAACTTCTGAACCATTGGACTTGATTCACACTGACATTTGTGACATGAAGTCGACACCATCTCGAGGTGGGAAAAAGTACTTCATAACATTTATCGACGATAGCACTAGATATTGCTATGTATATTTGCTAAGTAGCAAAGATGAAGCGATTGATGCATTCAAACAATTCAAAGCAGAAGTTGAGAACCAACTCAACAAGAAAATAAAAATGGTCAGAAGTGATAGAGGTGGTGAATATGAATTTCCATTTGAAGAAATATGTCTAGAAAATGAATTATTCACCAAACATCGGCTCCATATACCCCACAACAAAATGGAGTTGCGGAAAGGAAGAACAGAACTTTGAAGGACATGATGAATGCTTTACTCCTAAATTCGGGTTTACCTCAGAATTTGTGGGGGGAAGCTATTCTTACTGCTACACAAATACTCAATAGAGTACCGTACAGTAAGACGCAAACCATTCCGTATGAAAAATGGAAAGGTAAAAGAACAAACTTGAATTACTTCAAAGTGTGGGGGTGTTTGGCAAAGGTTCGAGTTCCAAAACCGAAACAGGTCAAATTGGGACCTAAAACGATAGATTGCATCTTTATTGGTTATGCCAATAATAGCAAAGCATATAGATTTTTGGTCTATAAATCACAAATCTCTGACATCCATCCTAATACGGTTATAGAATCTGATAGTGCAGAGTTCTTTGAGAACATATTTCCGTATAGGAATAAGGATGTAGTCGTTGGAGAAAGCTCCAAGCTACCTCGGGATGATTCATTGGAAAATGATTCCAATATTGATGAGCCACGGCGTATTAAACCTCAAAGGGTGCCTACGTCATTCGGTCCCGACTTCTTAACGGTTTTGTTGGAAGATGAGCCAAAGACATTTGAAGAAGCGATGAAGTCTTCTGAAGCTCAATATTGGTTGGAGGCTGTCAATAGTGAAATTGAGTCCATTTTGAATAACCACACATGGGATATGGTGGATCTTCCTCCCGGTTGCATACCATTGGGATATAAATGGATCTTCAAAAGGAAGTTGAAAGATGATGGTACTATTGACAAGTACAAGGCAAGACTTGTGGTCCAAGGATTTAGACAAAAGGAAGGCCTTGACTATTTTGATACATACGCCCCAGTCACAAGAATTACATCTATTCGGATGCTAATTGCTTTGGCTTCCGTGTATGGTCTACAAATCCATCAAATGGATGTAAAAACGGCCTTTCTAAATGGCGACCTGGAGGAAGAAATCTACATGAAACAACCAGAGGGGTTCGTTGTCCCTGGACAAGAACATAAGGTGTGTAGATTGGTGAAGTCCCTATATGGACTTAAACAAGCACCCAAACAATGGCATGCTAAATTTGACGCAGTTATGTTGTCAAACGGTTTTCGGATTAACGAATGTGGTAAGTGTGTATATATCAAGAACACACCTAATCACGAAGTCATTGTTTGTCTATACGTAGATGATATGTTGATAATGAGTAAGAACGTTATTGACATAGAAGAGACAAAGAGAATGCTATCAAGATCTTTCGACATGAAAGACTTGGGTGAGGCGGATGTTATTCTTGGAATAAAGATATCTAGAACGCCTCAAGGTCTAGCATTATCGCAGTCTCACTACATAGAGAAAATTCTTGATAAATTCAAGTATTTGCATATCAAAGAAGTGCACACGCCGATTGATCCAAACCTTGTTCTTACAAAGAACGGAGGTAAAAGTGAATCTCAAGAGGATTACGCACGAGTTTTGGGATGTCTAATGTACATCATGAATAGTACTCGACCAGATATTGCTTGCGCAATAATTAAATTGAGTCGATATCAACGTAATCCAAATAGCACGCATTGGATGGCAATGCGGCGTGTTTTGGGGTATTTACAACATACCAAAGATTTCGCTTTGCACTACAAAAAATATCCGGCAGTACTTGAAGGATATTGTGATGCAAATTGGATCACCGGCTCAACCGAAATCAAATCCACTAGCGGATATGTATTTACGGTTGGTGGGGGAGCAGTATCTTGGAGATCCTCCAAGCAGACTTGTATTGCCCGATCCACAATGGAATCGGAGTTCATAGCTTTGGACTTAGCCGGTGAAGAAGCGGAATGGCTTCGGAGCTTCTTGGAAGATGTTCTGTTTTGGCCCAAGCCATTAACCCCAATAAGCATACATTGTGATAGTCAAGCGGCTATTGGAAGGGCAAAAAGTGTTATGTGTAATGGAAAGTCTCGTCACATACGTCGACGACATAACACAGTGAGGCAATTAATCTCTAGTGGAGTTATCTCGATTGATTATGTAAGATCAAAAGATAACGTGTTGGATCCGTTAACTAAAGGCCTAACTAGAGCATTAGTTGAGAAGTCATCGAGGGGAATGGGACTGTGGCCTAGGACAAATCATCATGGCGGTAACTCTACCTAAGTAGGATTGGCAGACCCAACCTCTAGGTTCAAGGAGCAAACAAAGTTGTGAATGATGGTCCGACATTGTCAAATTATTTAAAGTCCATTCTCATGATGAGACAATGTCCAAAATATAAGGGTAAACCTAAATATGAAAGGTTTTTAATGGTTTCTAAGTTTGACACGTGTTGTGATCAAATAGTGTATTTTCGGAATACATGTTTAGAAATCACCTATGTGAGTGTGAAGTGGAGCCGCTTCAAGGAGAATAAAAGAAGGCCAATTCTCTACGCACTAATGAAACCAGGCGGTGTTCATGGCTGAAACGAACACAACAATGAGAACCAACGAGCGGATAAGAGTTGGTTGTGTGACATATGTTGTCTTAGTATACAAGAAAATTGACGGTTCAAAGATATCATATCTACCGATTGGTGAGTATACTCGATATATGTTCACTAGGGAAGGTTCAAAGGGAAACCGACCTATCCTAATACAACTAATTCTTAGTTGAGAGTCACACAGTTTTTTGGCATAGTTTTCAAAACTTAGCATTCTCTTTCATATGGGGGATTGTTGGGATTTGAAAGGTGTGAATGAGAATGGAAAGGGGAAGAAGCCAATAGTTGGTGAGTTATTGGTTAAACCAAGTTGAACCAAATCGGACCGAACCGATGTGACGGTTGGAATGAACCAACCGGTCCAACTACTATGGCTAAACGATGCAATGGTTGGGGTGTAACCACCCACTTGAAGGGTCACATCCCTTCACTGAACCATTGCAATGGTTGGGGTGTAACCACCCACTTGAAGGGTCACATCCCTTCACTCGCACCCCTTCATTGTCTATAAATAAACACCTACCTCCCTCTGTTTTCTACACAAGTTAGTTTTCCCAAGAAATTTTTCTGGCCAAAAGATAAAAGAATTTTCCATTCTTCATTGCATTTCCTCTCTATAAACTCATAAAGAAAACAGAGTCGTGTGACTTCTCTCCGATCGTTGCGTTCGTCGGATTCTGGGGTTTCAAGTACCGGTACGCCAGAAAAGGTACGTCCGTTCTATTCTGGGAGGAATAGTTCCAATAACCTTGGGTACCGTAGAGGGGAACTAAATTCCTTAAGGAGAAATAGTGAATTCTATTGGCTCGGGCGTTGTTTATGCATGTGTCGATTTCTATATATGTCTTGTGTGGCAAGAAACATACTTTTGTGAAACGTTTTTTTCCCATAACATTAATTATATTTATGTCGAGAGTGAAAGTCAGAGAGCTAGCTAGGCTAAATGCAGTAATATAGTTAACAAGAGGGATCCCCAAATTATTTTTATTATCTATTGTTATAATGTATGTATTTATATTTGAGAAAATATTAAAAAGTGAAGATGGGGCTAGTAGTTCTCCTCCCTCCTTCAACATTAAGATTCAAATTCAATTGTGGGAAGATGTTGAAGTTTGTCACTTGTAGAGCCCCTTTGTGTTCTATTTTCGCCACTGACTAAACGTTCAGGTTTTTCGAAAATCGTATGAGAAAAGTTAGTCAAATGGTATTTAGTGCTAATAAATTCATGTTGTTCATAAGATACCGTATTTGTGAATACTGAAGTTAAATAAATAAAAATGTGTAATATATATACATACATGATACATCAGGATATCATATCGTTGTAATACTAGTGAGAGCGATGAGGATGGGAACATGTACACTTGGAGAGCACAGTACAAATAGAGAGTACTCTATCAATTGTAGTTAGACGTGAGACTGAAGGATGTTCTCATATCGATTGTTTTCACTTTTCATAATTAAAATAATTTTGCTCGTATAAATGAAGTGGCGCATATGAAGATATAAAATAAAAAAAGTGTGGGGTGGCTAGTGGCTACTGGAACTGTGGAATGCATGCTGTTCTGGCTGGTTGGCTGAACTTAAATATATAGTAATTAAATGGACGGCTAGCAGTTTTAGGGTTCAAGTTAACGTCATTTACAATCTTTTTTGTCGGTTTAGCATAAGGATTAGCCGGATTGAATATTGTTCAGTTAATTTTTGGTATTCATTTATTGGAGGCTTTTCTCGATTTCAACGGTTGAATCGAAAGAGAAATATTATCTTCATATATGCTTTTTTACGTAAGTGAAAACAGAAAAGTCAACTCTCTAAATTGCCTACCCAGACTCCCAGAGAGTCATCCAGTTTTAGGTTTAATGTGTATTGAGTATGACGTACAAATATATATAAGTAATTCAATTTTAAAGGCAATAAATTTAAGAATATTGCGTACTCTTAATAAGAAAACATTGTTACATACAAAATTAGTGTACTTTGAAGGGTGGTACTATATATACTGTACGTCCTAACAAGCAAACCATAATCCTTAGTTCTTTAAATTATATAGACTAAAGATTACTTTAATTAGAAATAATAATTGACAGTTCTGATTCAACAAAATATATCCAACATACTACATGCATCATTTTAGAGAGTTTATGGTATGTCGTTTAGAGAATTGAAGACCAATGATTCACTTATTAAGGATTAGAGATTTAGAATATGATATCATACCTATAATTTGATTAATTCAAACTCCGGATATCATTTTCTCGTTGGATTTGTAATTATTCATACACGTACCTACGTGTACTATAGCTACATCTAGAGCAAAGTCAATATATCGCTCCTTCAAATTAAAACCAATCAGATTAAATTAATCGACCCTGGCCTCTCTGCTCTGTAAAACCTTAATCGATAATAATTCTTATCTTCACTGCTTTTAAGTTAGTGAAAATTAAAGACGAGTCAACTCTCTCTAAATTGCCCTGCACCATACCGCCCTCCGAGAAGTTTTTGCCGGCTCTGGGACCACGATAGCAGGGAGGCAGAGGCCAATCCCATTTTTGATAGAGAGATTTCCCTTTTCCTTATTTTGGTCACAAGCAGGAGTCGCTGATGAGGGTCTGTCCTCGTAAAATTGGTTTCGCTGACTCGATTCGAAAACGTCGACGGCGATCCTATAGATCCACCGCCCTAGCAGCAAGCACAGGCAGAGGAGAGAGCTCCTCTCATAAAGTTTTTTTTCCCCAAAATACGCAAATGTCTAGTGAATTGATCTACAACTTATGATTTGACTTAATTGATAGTTCATATCTTTGTTAGATTATAATTTTCACATTTATAACTTTGAGTACATGACTAAGGGGAATTATTATTATAGATTACTTAGATACTACAACTGTTTGATAACATGATATTAACTAGTTAGAATCTATAAACCAAATATGATATTGACAGTATAAAAAGTGTGAGATCAATTAGTTATGGAAAAAAATATTACTATCATTATTTTTTCATCATCATATTAATCAAAAGTATCATATATGCTATACAAATATTAGCACATCTAGTTTATAAATTTATTATAGGGTTTATGTTAGAGGTTCAATCATATAGAATCATGAATGAGGTGATCAACTCAAACCAAATTGGAAATCAAATTTGTGAACTCCTTAATGAGCCGATCTCAGGTTGGAGCGAAATTGAACTAATATGTTACTAAATAAGCCGGCTCAAACTCAACACATTTTTTTAAAGAACTAAACATGAATTTGATTAAAACTTAACTCAATTCAGACTCGGTTACTTCTCATTTTCATGTACACTATATAAACCTTAGTCCCCCTAGCTCGGTACTTGTAATCAAACGTAAGCATATGGTTATACAATCAGAAAATTTTAAAAATAATATTCAAAATTTCATATCACATTCTCCTAGATGCACTTTCTCCATGAGTAATCTATCAATCACCATCGTTTTCCATTTCTTAATGAGAGATATTTTTTATATGAATTTCTTAATGAGAGATAGAATAAGCGTTTTATAGCTAATTAAGCTTTAAAAATCAATAAATTTTATATATATATTTCTCAATCAAATGAGCGACTACCTCATCACTGACATATGGCAGTTAAGGTTCTAGAAACCTCAAGCCAACGGTTGAAATTGTTCCACAATATGCTTTCTGCCTCATCAATCGTATGTGTGTATTGGATTTGCTACAAATGTTCGCCTGCATGCGACTGTGGTTTAATTTTGTAGAATAAGTTTGTATATAATATATATTTTGCTTTGATCAGGAAATAATTTGATAATATATGAATGCAAATTAGTGAGATTGTTTTAAAATATGTATGTCAAATATATGCGTAATCTGTTTGGTATTAGAGGTTCTCTCACATATTATGTTAAAACCGACTTAAACTAATTATATTGAACCCACTTCGACCATTAAAGCTCATCAAACCACTTGTTAAACCGGCTTGATGGTTTAATCCGGTTTTACGAATTGATATTGTCCACCATTCTTAGTCTAGATTAATGAGATGTTGGTCCGGATCGACAAACGACATTCCTGTTAACTGATATTGCAAGCCAGTAGCCACAATATTGGCAGGACAGTAGATTCTTTGCCCTCCAGTCTACGTCCATAGATATTATAGCGACTAATTGCCACCGACGTGTTGGATTAGACAACGGGGCACCAACTTCTTCTTCTTCCTTCCTTCTTTAAACGAATTAAGAAAGTACGAGACAATAGCGACGCTAGCTTGAAAGGCAATTAAGATCGATAATAATGTCTCTTGATCATGATGGAGATTAGGTTAGTTTAATATGCATAAGACTAGTTAATTTGTACGTACAGCTGTAAAAAGCTGTATAAGTTCTAGAGCTACTTAATAATTGTATAGTGCAATAGTTTACTACATATTGATAGGTAGGGATGATAATCAAATTCATTAATTATTGTGGGTATGTGGGAAATTCCTGCAGGGTATGGTTTTAAGTTTTCATCTCATACTCTTAGCCATACTCATACCTCACTGTGAGTATTTCTTCATATATAAAAACATTAGAATCATATTTAAATCTCTCAATTACAGGAAGAATAATTAAAAAAAATAAACAGTTGGAATGTAATTGAGTGGCCTCTCAAACCAAACACTAACTTCTTTCCTCCATTCACATTGTCACTCTTTCAATTTTTTTTCCATTGTGTTAGTTTTCCATTGCTCGGTAGATGTGTCAAAGTCGGAGATTATTCTGATAGTATTGTACTTTTTTATCGATTAATGGATGTTTTGGAATTGGATGCATTGGACTCATATTAAGAATGGTCGTAGTTTTGTTGATTTCATGACTTATTATATTCGTTTAGTGTTATAACTTATGGTCTACATGTTGAATTATAGGTATAGTACCTAACATTAGATGTACGAGACGGGTATATTTACCCATGGGTACCCGAAACCGCCAGCAATGAGTTGCAAATCCCTCTCCCCTCCCCGGGAAGAGTATGGGACGGATATGAGTTTGCATATTTGGAAATGTTGATATGGAATGTTTAGAAAAACTCTTTGCTCATGCAGCTTTCCTTTCTTGGGTTCACCGAAGAGGAATGGAGAACGAGAGTAGCATAAAAAAACACATAGTAATCACCATATACTATGACACTTCCTTATAAACAAAACGAAAATAAGCAAGAGAGAATCATCCTCCCCACGTAATACAGATCTACTTATATTTTATACTACAAATTCTCACATAATAAACATCGATCCATTGTAGACCATTTGAAACACACATTATTTTTCCCCATCACTTCAACAAAATACAAGGCCGCCTCCCACATTCTTGCACGTCATACGTGGGTCGCTAATTCCCTGGGCCCCGGAGCTAGCCACGAGCTTTAGCCACCACCCGCTGGTGGTTCAACTCCAGCTCCCTCGCCACCTGCGCCAGCGCGCTGTACGACGAACCCTTCAACTTCCGGCTCAACGCCCTCTCCCCGCTTTCCTTCAGCTCCATCACCCTCTCCCTCATCGCCTTCCCTTCTTCCTCCTCCGCCACCATCACTCTCCTCACCATCTCCTCAATTTCCTCCCTCTTCACCACGCCGCCGTTGTTATACCCCGGCCGCACCGCCACCTGGAGCTCCTCCGCCAGCAGGGCGGCGTTCAGCTTCTGCTCCGCGTACAGCGGCCACACCACCATCGGCACCCCGTTCGTCAGGCTCTCCAGCGTCGAGTTCCACCCGCAGTGCGACAGGAACCCGCCCACCGCGGGGTGGGCCAGGATCTCCGCTTGCGAGGCCCACATGGGGACCACCAGCCCCCTGTCGTGGGTCCGGGACAAAAATCCCTCCGGAAGGTACCGGTGAGGTCCTTCAGAACCGCTTTCTTCTTCCAGAGAAAAGAAAGCGGCTGAAACGTCTCCGTCCTCTACTGGAGGAGGGCGGACCACCCACACAAACCGCTGCCCGCTCAGCTCGAGCCCCCAGGCCAGTTCGGCCAGCTGGGCCCGCGGGAGGGTCCCGCCGCTCCCGAACGACACATAGATGACCGACCGGTCGGGCTGCCCGTCCAGCCACTCCACGACGTCGTTTGGCTCGTTGGTCTCCAGAGGTGGCGATGGTCGGACCAGTGGTCCGATCGGGTAGACCGGGGCCCTGACGACGTCTTTCAGGGCCTTCCGGTTCCTGAGAGCCTCCAGGGTTTTCCCCTCCATCTCTTCCCACGTGTTGACCAGGATCCCGTCGGCCGTCACGAGCTCGACCCCGACGCGCTGGAACTCGTCGAAAACCCGGTCCCCCATCGCCTTGTAGGCATCGAGCGTGTCCTCAAACCGGACCGGTTTGCAACCCGGGACCACGAGCGGGGTCCTCGAGTTGACATGCCTTGCCACCTCGTCCTCGGAGGAGGAGCCGTAGACGGTGGTGGCGAGGAACCAGGCGGTGGTGGTGTCGAACGCGTACTTGAGCATGCCGAGCTCGTCGGCGACGGGGAACGTGGACGTGCCGAAGATGTCGACGATGAGGGCGGTGGGTGGGTCCGCCATCGCGGAGATGGCGGAGCGGAGGTTGGGGATGGAGTGGCGCATCATGACGAGGAGCTTGGTGACGATGTGGTCGGAAGGGTCGACGTGGTGGGAGACGTCGACGGCCGGGAGCGGGACGATGGAGAAGTTGGTCGTGGGGCAGGATTTGAGGAGGGACTTGGTGGTGGCGGCGTCGGTGGCGACGACGAAGATGGTGACGGCGATGTCGTGGTGGGTGACGAGGCGCTTGCCGAGCTCGAGGACGGGGATGAGGTGGCCCATGCCGGGGCTCGCTAGTAGGGCGGCGTGAGGCCTGTTGCCGGCGGCGGCGGCTTGCATGTTTGTTATATGTAATGTGGATGAGTCGTTACTATAGTTTTGGTATGGAGGTGTGCTTTTGTAACGGTTCGATGTGATTGGTATTTATAGGCTGGAGTAGTGTTGCCCAATTGGTGAGTTGAGTTATTGGCTTTAGGAAATGTCCAATCTAAATATTAATTATATTTATGTCGAGAGTGAAAGTGACAGAGCTAGCTAGGCTAAATGCAGTAGTATATTTAACAAGAAGGGGTCCCCACATTTTTCATTATTATCTAATGTTATAATGTATGTATTTGTGTTTGAGAGAGAATATTAAAACATGAAGATGGGGCTACTAGTTCTCATCCCTCCTTCAACATTTAGATTCAAATTCAATTGTGGGAAGATGTTGAAGTTTGTCATTCGTAGAGCCCTTTGTGTTCTATTTTTACCACTGACTATACGTTCAGGTTTTCCAAAAATTGCATGAGAAAAGTTAGCCAAATGATATTCGGTATAATAGAATATTAATGTCGTTCATAAGAATGTGTAAATATATATGTTCATCAGGATATTATATCGTTGTAATACTAGTGAGTGCGTACACTTGAAGAGCACAGTACAAATAGAGAGTACTCTATCGATTGTAGTTAGACGCGAGATCGAAGGATGTTCTCATATCGATTGTTTTCACTTTTCATAATTAAAATAATTTTGCTCATATAAATGAAGTGGCGCATATGAAGATATAAAAAAAAGTGTGGGGTGGCTAGTGGCTACTGGAACTGTGGAATGCATGCTGTTCTGGCTGGTTGGCTGAACTTATATATATAGTAATTAAATGGACGTCTAGCAGTTTTAGGGTTCAAGTGGGTTCAAGTTAACGTCATTTACAATCTTTTTTGTCGGTTTAGCATAAGGATTAGCCGGATTGAATATTGTTCAGTTAATTTTAGGTATTCATTTATTGGAGGCTTTTCTCGATTTCAACGGTTGAATCGAAAGAGAAATATTATCTTCATATATGCTTTTTTACGTAAGTGAAAACAGAAAAGTCAACTCTCTAAATTGCCTACCCAGACTCCCAGAGAGTCATCCAGTTTTAGGTTTAATGTGTATTGAGTATGACGTACAAATATATATAAGTAATTCAATTTTAAAGGCAATAAATTTAAGAATATTGCGTACTCTTAATAAGAAAACATTGTTACATACAAAATTAGTGTACTTTGAAGGGTGGTACTATATATACTGTACGTCCTAACAAGCAAACCATAATCCTTAGTTCTTTAAATTATATAGACTAAAGATTACTTTAATTAGAAATAATAATTGACAGTTCTGATTCAACGAAATATATCCAACATACTACATGCATCATTTTAGAGAGTTTATGGTATGTCGTTTAGAGAATTGAAGACCAATGATTCACTTAATAAGGATTAGAGATTTAGAATATGATATCATATTCTAGAATCTGGTTAATTCGAAGACCGGATATAATTTTCTCGCTGGATTTGTAATTATTCATACACGTACCTACGTGTACTATACCTACATCAGAGCAAAGTCAATATATTGCTCCTTCAAAATAAAACCAATCAGATTAAATTAATCGGCCCTGGCCTCTCTGCTCTGTAAAACCATCCTTAATCGATAATAATTCTTATCTTCACTGCTTTTAAGTAAGTGAAAATTAAAGACGAGTCAACTCTCTCTAAATTGCCTTGTCTATATTTAAACTCCAGAAAGGCATGCAGTTTTAGGTTTTTAATGTACAGGAAGATGCATGCATGTGGTAACTTGATGGGATTCCAAACAGTAGTTTCATTTTTCTAAGTTGTTCATCATTTTTCAGGCTTATCCTCTCTTTATTGTAATTTGCAAGTACAGACCATTGACCTACAAACATTAATTCAAAACCTCCAAACCGCTTCTCAACTTCCACTCATGTGCATGTTTTGATGATTAATTGAATAATTGATGATAATATAATTAGGTTATTTCATTTTAATTGCATACTGAAATTAAATATACATTAGACTTATCGTGTGGCCGGCCGTAACCTTGGGGTTCAGGTCTCATGTGAATGGCCTAAACTATAGTGACTATAATTTAGAAGTTTAAAAGAAGATGGTAAACTATAGATTCAATCTGCAGTTTAATTTTGAACTTAAAAGTGAAAATGAAGTGATGTGTATTACTACTTATGGTTTAAGAAAGCGCCTTTAACCTTATGCCTAATCACGCCAATACACTAGGTAACCCCAAAATACCTCGTATAGTGGTTCCGCGGCGAGTTAGATATCAAGAACATGTTGTGTAGTAAGGAGACATCTAGGTGTCACCTAGGTATAACTAGAGTGAGCTAATTAGTCAATATTAAAGGAGAAATTCAACATCATCTACAATGGAGAAATTCAGCATCAGTTATTTCAATAGCTGAAGAACTTTATGAGTTACTAATTTTATGAACTTATACGTTGTTTTTCTTGTCATTAAGTGTTAAGTAAGTTATTAATAATTTGAAATGAAATAGCGAGTGATATTAATTTTTATTTTTAATTACAAAATGATATTGCACTTGAAGTTAGAGATTAATGAAGGGCATTTCATTAAGCTGCATGCTGTACTGGCTGAATCAAAGGAGAAAGGTTGTGGTTGTGTCTTGTGGCTGGGGAACATATACAAGAAAACAAACTTCTCAAGTTGATAGCAGTACTGTTAATTAATTAAGATTCTGTATTAAGGGCTCATTTGGTATTGCCTTTTTCCAGTATTGGGTTTCAAGTTGATAGATAATCTATAGTATACCATTAATTGGCATGGCAAATTTATCCATAGTTAAGTTAAGGGTATTTTGTTATCCAACCCAATTGAGTTGGGTATAAAATATAAATAGATGGTATCCATGGATATAATTTGATGGGTTTGAATTCATATCCATTTACTTGGGTTGGGTTGGATTGAATTTTTAATTCATGGGTTTGGGTTTGCACTTTGCACCCATGCCCATATGAAAATTACAGTTTGGTATATAAACTTACTAAATTTTTAGATTTAGTGGCTAAATTTAATTTTTTTTTCATATTAAGTCCTCAAAATATCAATGGAAAATTATATTTTGGTACCTAAGTTTTTGGATATTACATTTGATATCTAAACTTTTAAGTTTTACAAATAGGTCTCAATTTTCTATGTGTAGTTAAAACGCTCTCAACTAAATGGGTATCCATACACAACACATGCCCCATTTAGATTATGAAAGCAATATTCAAATCGTACTCAAACTCATCTACAACCCTCCAAACCCATATAAATTTCACTCATACCCTACCCATAATCAACGAGTTTACTTATATTAGGTAAAATTTCCCATAGATGGGTAATTGCCAACCTTACCAATATATACTTCTTCTTTTCCTTCCTCCGAAGGACCAATATGGGCTCACGATTAGATCAAAAAGCATCTACAGTTGTACAGTACCCATACCAATAAATACTGCTTTTATGCCTTTGAAAAATCAGTATGTATATGCTCACGTTTATTAGGGAAAAAAAAACAAAGAATCACAATAACCTTCCTCGTATACTCTGCCAACAATTGATGTGTTCTAATAATTCGAGTTAATAGGAAAGTTTTATAAATAATACATATATGCACACTCTCAAAGAAAGGTGAGCTCATCATCGCGGCTTAAAGTTTTGCGCACCACCCGACATACGGTATACTCAAACTAACCAAATACAAGTTCTTGTCATTATATTATGACAAGAACTCGAATACGAGAACTCTTGACTAAAGATCCCAACAAAGAATATATCATAATGATCAATCCATCTCTCAAAGACAATTTTTTTTCTAAACAAGTTGGATAAAGAATATATCATAATATAATTTTCTTACGATCGATTAATATAATATATTATATATATGCTTGTTATTGCATGGAAGAAACCGGCTAGCTAGCTACCCCATCTAGCGATGATATTAAGGTTTGGAGGTAGACTGCAGTGACAAGCAAGTTTCATTTTGTAAGCTTGGAATTGGTTGGGGTTACGAAGAAAGAGCATATCGGGGCAGGCAGCCGCATCGCCAAATGAGCCAAACAAAAAGTGGTCAATTTCATCATCCCCTCCATTGTTTTTTTGGGTATAGAAACCTCCATTGTTTTTTTTTTAATGGAGACGCTAGCTAGCTAGCCATAACCGAGTTGATGAGTTCGATGATGAACGTACAATCTCATTTCATTGGGCCAACTGAAGTAGCTATTACCAGAGTTTGGTTTACCTATTTGTATTTTTCCAAATATAGCCGAATCGTGATTCGTGAGTGTTATACGACTGCCCTAATTAAAAAAAATATATATAGGGTATTAGCATCCAGGGGCGGAGCTACAAGCACCGGAGAATCTCGAAGTCGCGTATAAATGGTTCGGGTTAATATGTATAAATTAAAAATTTTATATGAAAAATAGAAGCTTGTAAGTTGTAAATTAATGACACGAAATGTCCCGCGCGCGGAAAGTTCATGTAATTGCACCGGTAGGTCTTTGTTTTGACTTTTGATACCCAAGATGATTAGATCATTAGTTTAGCCATTAATTTCAGTTTAACTCAATCAATTTAATACAAATTAAAATATTAGATAATAAAGTTCTTCAATTTTAAAGATATTTTGACTAAACAAATCAATTTAATCATTTAAGTGATTAGTTTCAGTATAAATCAAACATTTTTTTTCAAATTAGATAATTATTTCTTCAATTTTAAGTATAATTTGACTAAACAAATCAATTTCAGTTTAAATCAAGCTTTTCTAGTTTGGTTTGTTAATTATTTAATTTAAAATTTGATCAATTGAATTCTTCCATTTTAAGGATAATTTCTTATACATAATGAATAATTTTTTCTAAGTAATAATATTGGTAGATATTCATTTTGTAGTTACGAAAGGAGAATGGTTCGGACAATATTAAATGTATTATTCATTTTTATATTCTTCTGATTTTTAATGAATCTAATGTGAAATTATTTTTCTTATGATAACTAATTTTTCCTTTAATATTGGTAGATATTCATTTTGTAGTTACGAAAGGAGAATGGTTAGGACAATATTAAATGTATTATTAATTTTTATATTCTTCTGAGTTTTAATGAATCTAATGTGACATTATTTTTCTTATAATAACTAATTTTTCTAAAAATATTTCAATTTCTTTGAAAACTAGAAATTATCTACAGGTTGTTTGGATGAGGGTACTTTATGAGGAATTTTACTCAAATCTCTCTTTGTACCCATCTCTGTCCATATCGACGGTCAACGTAAATTCCGGGTAAAATTTGTCAAATTCTTCAAAATTCGAACAAAACTGTTTTATTTGAAAGTTCTTGCAAAAATCTTCTTTTACTCCAAATTTCATACCAAAAGGGGATAATATCTCTACGACGTGGAAGTCATGTCACAACCACCTCATTATTTTATGCTGAGTTATAGATGAAAGAAATGTTTGACCGTCGATATTAACGGTCAGGCTACATTTCGTATCAAATTTGTTCATTTCTTTCAAAATTCTGACAAATAACTGTCTTCTTTCAAAATTTGTGACTCCAAAATAAGGTATTATCTATATATATATATATACATATGCGTAACAGTTTCTTATATTGTGTCTAAGAGTGAGTTTATATTTTTATTTATGGTGTAACGTGTAAGGAGATCACATGCATCCACACAGATCATTTTCTGAAGATTACAAGGGCGAACAAAACAATAAATATCTATTTATGAGACTATACAATACATACACATATATGTTATGCCGCCCATGATTGAGACTCACTCGCGGGATATGTTATTTTCCTCTAATTCTTATTATGAAGTTATCAATTATATTGTTCTAGAAGGATATGGAGGTTGGAAGACATATGAGGGATAGAGTTGGTACGATCTTTTCTCAATTTCAATTTTTACTAGCTACGTATCAGAATTTGAATTAGATCTATTCAATTAATATTTTAAAAATTCAATACATATTTTACAAATAAACCATAAATTAACACTCGAATAATTCAAAAGCTGAAGCATTGTGACATAATGCCATACATTGTGACATAATGCCTATGTTTGGCCCGGCTTTTAGAAATGTTTTTCGACTTCAAAAGCTGAAGCAAGGCCAAACACCTATAAAAGCTTGGCTTTTGAAAAGTCGAAAAACGCTTTTGTATAACATAAAAGCAGAAGCTCCAAACTCCGATTTGGAGCTTCTGCGAAAAGCTGTTTTGAAAATACAAGATTATCCTTATCATATTTTAATTTTATTTCAGAAAATATAATTTTCCTTCATTTATAGCATATTAAAAATAAAATAAATTATAAAATCATATTATGTAATATAAAAGAAATCTAACAAGATCCATTTTGACTACTTTTTATTGTTTAGAATTTTTATTTATATTTTATATTATAAGTTCTTTATAGTCATTTTACACAACCGCTCATATTAAAAAGTACTTCTAATAGTTTTACAGCCAAACACTAAACTATTTTTTTTAAGTACTTATCTAAAAAGCTCCAGCCAGAAGCTGCTTCTGCAAAAACTGCGGCATGGCCAAACTAAGCTAATATTATATTAGTGCTATAGAGGTTGTTTTCTTTGCATATTTAGGTTTCACATCCACTCCCTAATACACATAGGAGGTGAAAACTATGGGGTCCATAAAATTTAACCCTCTGTTTCCGAAGAGCTGAAGAAAAATGAGAAGGGGAGATAAAATTTGGGAGGGAGGAAAATTGTAGGGGAATATGGCAAGAGAACATGGTGTTTTATGGGGTAAAATGAGGAAAAAAGATAGAGGGAAAATATATATTAAAATGTGTGATAAATAAGTTAAATTTATGCACTAGGACACTCTAACTATCACAAAAATGACGCTTGTATCTATACTCGAATTCATATAATAATCGGTTAAAATAACAAAATCATATCCATACCCTTTCAACAAACATGTTAACAATTATTTGTATATTGACATCACATAAGTGAAAACTTACAACAATAAATTATTAGAACGAATAAAATTAGTTGAAAACAATACAATTTCATGAAAATATTTTATATATATATAGTGCCTTCTATGGTACCCCGGGTGAAATCCGGGGTACCGCATACCTTGACTATGGAAACGGTATCTAGACCTCGAATTAGCAGGATTTTTGGGTCTGATACTATACCCTAACCCTTAATGAGTGAACCCTAGGTCCTAATTATCTAAATCATAATCTATAAACCCTAAGATGATGCTTTCCTCTTTGTGCCTATATTTGGACGAATCATAATCGTCGATTATTGTTTCTAATCAAATTGATCTTGGATTACAAGATTGGGAGAATTATGACCTAGATTTTGATCTTTAAGGGTTAGAGTATAGTATCATGTCTGAAAGATCCGTCAATTCAAGGTCTAGATAGTGTTTCATACTCAAGGTAAGCGGTACCCCGGATTTTACCCAGGGTACCGTAGAACTCGCCATATATATATAAATTATGTTAATAATTGGACGGATTCAAGGTTGGATAGTGAAAAACCATTTCCAATTATCACCACAATATACAGGTTTGGATTTTTTTTTTTTTTTTACGGTCTATACAGGTTTGGATTTTAACCCTACTCATACAGGTCGAATTCACATGGATATGGCTATTTTCACCATATGTAATTCCCCAAATTGAGAGACATGCTAGAATAGTAAATTTCTCCTCTAATTTCTTCCCATTTTTCCCATGCCTTTTCCCATCTCCCTCCTTTTCTCCCTTTCCTAGCGCACACTGTAAGAGTCTAAATTCATGGGCTATGGACCTCCAAATTATTATATGTTTGGAGTGGGCTAAAAAAATTAGCAAGGAGTGGGCTAAAAATGCTCCATTTTATTTCCCATGGATTTAGCGGCTGGATATTTATCTTGTTTGAAATGACATCAAGAGCGCTACTTTGGGCCGGCCCGCATTGGAATCCTCCCAAAGAAAGGTCATAGGAACCAGCAATGCTGTCAAAGCCGAGCCGGAGTATGACCCGGTAACGTGAACGGCTCGGTCATTAGTGGTTCAGCCGGCATTAGACCGTTTAAAAACCGTTTGAGAACCGGTACATTATAAACAATATAATATCATAGTAGAACACACATAAAGTAATAATTCAATAATTTAATGAGTAAAAATGATAATTACAGGTACTATTTAATAATTCTACACAACATATATATACAACAACTAAAAAAAAAAACCTAACCTAATCCTAAGCGACAACGCCGCTTCCCCACCCACCACTCTCCTTCCTTCCGCTTCCCCATCCCCCTCCCTCCTTCCTCCTCTCCCACCGCCGCACCTATTTTCATTTTTCAGCCACTATAGCCTTCTGCAATTCCTCAAAAATCCATCACCTCATCCTTTCTTAACCCGTAAATGCTCTTCCTCGTCCCAATCCGCGAAATGGCTCGGATTCAATCCAAGCCTCTGGTGAGACAGGGCAGCTTAGCGAGGAGCTGCTTGCGACGGTGGCGACGGGATGGAAGCGCCGGGAGCGGGGAGCTGCTTGCTACAACAAGGACTGGCGATGGCGATGGCGACTGGGGATGGCAATGCCGTCGGGAAGCGCCGATGCCGGGACAAGAGGTGTTGACGGCCGATTCCACGATTGGCCTTTTCTATTTTTTTTAGGGTAAATCAAACGGCCGAACCGCGCGACCGGCTCGAGCGATTAACCGCTTCGGCCGCTCACCGGCCGCTGTATAAAACCGTGGCGGTTAAATAGCGGATCCGAGCCGGTTTTACGGCCGGGTGGTGGCTTTGGCAGTCCGGCCGGCCGGCTCGGTTCGGCTTTGACAGCACTGGGAACCAGGATTGAAAAATCTTACTCGTCCAGCGATTAATTTAACCAGAAAAATTTCCTACTGATTGGCTATATTTAGCTGTATGGATTGGCTGAATCACAATTAAACCAAAATTCCAGTATAAAATACTTTATCGTTGGCTTTTTTGATATAATTTTACAATATTTGGATAGGAATCCATATGATCACATATAACCACCAAAGTACATTAAGGAGTTCGCGTACATTTATGAAATAGGGTTAATAGCATTTTCTGCCCCTGTACTATTGCGAGGTAACAAACGTGCCCCTGTACTATGATTTTGCACAAAGGTGCCCTTGTACTATTACGACGTAACGAAAATGCTCTTTTATTGAAAATTCTGTTCTCTCACCGTTAACTGGGTTAGGAAATGACCAAAATACCCTGTGTTTCATCATGCCTATCTACTACTCCTGCGAGTCTTCCTTTTCCCGCTGTCAAACACCTTCGACTATTCTTCTCGCACTGACAGCACAGCCGAAGCCTCCATCCAGCGAATGTGAAGGAAGGAATCCTTCTCCCTCCGACGAACGTTCTTTTCGAAACAAGTAATCCCTCCGCAAGACCACCTTCTAATTCCGCCACCGTCGGACCACCATCTCCCTCCGCCACCGGATCAACTTCTCCCTCCGCATGGACCGAGTTAGCCAACCCTGTTTCTTACTCGTCCCGCTGCTTCTTCTCACTTGGGCTTCTCGATTCCACAACAGAGAAATCAAAGATGTCCTTTCTCCCCCATTCTAGCTCTGTTATGTTTATTCTGAAATTTTTGGAACCCTAAATTTAAGTTTGTTCTGATTACTTTGACTTAATGTGATTGGGCTTTTTAGCATGCATTCCAGTAGCAATCCTCAATTTAGTGTTTTGGGATTTTTAGCCACGACTGGTTGTCGTTTTCTCCCAGGAGAAGATGATGTCCGCCGAAGAAATGGTGGACCTCTGAGAAAATAAAAATGCGGGAGAAGTGGTGGCTGCTGCCAACGGCGCTCAAGGAGAAGATAGCATCGGGCGAGGAGAAGATGGCGTCGGCCGAGATGGTGGACGGCGGGCGAGTTGGTGGAGGTCGTAAGTGAAGACGGCGGGCGATTGGTGCACGGTGAGAAGGGGAAAACGGAACGGGACTCGTAGGGTTACGTGCTCATTTTTCCTTTCCTTAATGGGCAGTGTATAACCCTTAAAAATTAATGCGGAATTTAAAAAAAAAAAAATTTATGTGAAATCAAAAATTGCATTAAGACCAGGCCACTTGCAGAGTGAAAAAAAGCTCTGCAGCACCTCTCAAACATTTACAACGCAAAGTCAAAAAACGTATAAAACCTTCCTATCTATTTTTTACTGAATACTATCTAACTCCATCTGAAGAACAGGATCTTCATATACTCTGTAGGTAACTTCCTCACTTATCAGCTTCACCACCATAGCTGGATCCCTGATTACCTTAGCCCCATACAGTCGATTGCACCTCTCACGCCATATGTAGCTCACAGCAGTACACCACAACACTCTGTAGATTCTTGATCGAGCAGACTTCTTCTTCCATTCCTTTGCACACCAATCAACTGTTGCTTCCCAATCTCCTACATCTGGTGGAGCAAGACTCTTCATACAAAGCTTTAGAATAGAAAGAGAATAGGAGCATTTAATCAGTAAATGATCTCTGCTCTCTACACCTCCTGGACACAAGACACAGCAACCAGAGACATTTTTTCCCCAAGCCAAAAGCTTATCTTGAGTAACCAATTTCCCATGGATAGCAAGCCACAGAATCAGTCCATGCTTAGGAATGATTTCCTTAGCCCAAACTAATCTCCACCACTTCACCTCTGGCTTGTGCTCCCTGATATCATTCCATACCCTAGACACAGAGAACTTTTTCATTTTCTCCCCCTGCCACAGAGTATTGCTTCCAGTCCCAGAAATAAATGGAGAGGCTAGTGCCCTGCATTTCAACAGTCGTTTCCAAATCCATGTCCCAGCAGAACCAGCTGAGAGCTCCCATATGCTTCTGCCTTTCAATCTATACCTTGAAATCCATGCAACCCAAATAGAACCCCCCAGGGTAAGAATCTCCCATAGATGTCTCAATACACAAGCCTTGTTCCATACACCAAAATTCCTTATTCCAAGTCCACCTTCCTTCTTAGGAATAGACAACTTATCCCAAGCCATAACTGCTCTCTTTCTACTTCCATCCTCAGCAGAATCCCATAAAAACTCATTGCACAATCTTCCCACCTCCTTTATAACAAACTGAGGCAGTAAGAAGATATTGAGCCAGTATTGGAGAGTGCTAGTGATAACAGTCGATATGAGTTGAATCTTGCCTGCATAGCTCAACAATTTTGATCTCCAGCTTCTCAGTTTTTGTGTTATTTTATCCACCAGCACTTTACAATCTTGCCTAGTTAGTTTTCCTGTAATGAGTGGTACTCCCAAATATCTCACAGGAAGTGTCCCTAGAGGGAATTCAGTAACTTCATAAATAGTAATCATTTCTTCCTTTGGAATACCAGCACAGAATAGCTGACATTTTGCTGGGTTACACCTCAGACCAGATAACTTATAAAAGCTATCCATTAATCTTCTAATACCAGCAACCCCTCTAACTAACCCATTGGTAAACATCATCAAGTCATCAGCAAAACATAAATGGGAAATCATAAGAGGTTTGCAGCGAGGATGATAAGGTATCTGATTATCAACCATTGCTTTCTTGGTCAAACAATCTAGGGCTTCCATTGCTATTGCAAACAGGTAGGGGGATAATGGATCCCCTTGCCTTAATCCTTTACCTGCCCTAATATTTCCACACAACCCTCCATTTACAGCAACTCTTATAGTTGGTGTGGTGACACAAGAAAAAATCAGTTTAAGGAATCCCTCTGGAAATCCCATTGCCTCCATAATTTTAAACAGAAACTTCCAGTTTACTGAGTCAAACGCCTTCATTATATCAATCTTCACCACACATCTAGGAGTAATGTTCTTCCTATGATAATCTCTAACCAATTCTGACACAAGTAGAATATTATCACTTATGGATCTCCCCTTAATGAAAGCTGATTGAGATCGACTTATCACACTTGGGAGCACTAGGGCCAGTCTATTAGCTAACAGTTTTGAAATACCCTTATATAAGGTGTTACAACAAGCAATGGGACGATAGTCTTTCATCTTCTCAGAACTAGGAATTTTTGCTACCAGTGTAAATATTGTGCTATTCACATTAGATGGCATAAAACCAGTAGAAAAGAAAGAAAGGACTACCTCTTCAACTGCAGTACCAATAAGATACCAGTGTGCTTTGTAAAATTCAGCTGGAAACCCATCTGGCCAGGAGCCTTATCCTTGCCAAGAGAATGGAAAGTCTGCTTGATCTCTGCCCTTGTTATACCTCTCATCAGATCCATCTGTTCAGCCTTAGATAGCCTGTGCTGGATTAGTCCTTGATAATATGAATCTTCTTTTGACTCCACATTAGAGTCCTCAACCCCAATTAACTGCTCATAAAACTCAACTGCAATCTTGCCAATGCTCTGCACATCAGTTTTAATTTCACCCCTGTCATTTTGCATTCTAGTAATCTGCTGCCTTTGAGTCTTAACTTTTACAGTTTTGTGAAAGTAAGCTGTATTCATGTCTCCTTCCTGTATAGCTTGAGTTCTTGCTTTCTGCCTATAGTATTGTTCTTCAGCATTCCTGAGTGCAATATACTCAATACACAACTGTTTTTCCTTTGCCACTGATTCTGCATTAGGACTAAGTAAAACAGCACGCTGAGCAGATTCCAGTTCAACTGCTGCTTCCTTCACTCTGTTGGATATGTCTGAATAAACTGTTTTATTTAGTCGTTTCAGAGCCTGCTTCACACTATGGAGTTTGCCATAAAAGATATACGAAGGATACCCCTCTACCTGCTTTTTCCAAGCTTGCTCTACAAGATTCATATAGTTAGGGTGAGCCTGCCAGAATGTGAAGTACTTGAACGGTTTAGGAAGTGTTTTCAGTCCAGGCTCAGTATCCAAAATCAATCCACAATGATCTGATATCCCAGGAGGATTTGTGCGAGATGAACTATCCTTATACTTTTCCAGCCATACCTCATTTACCAGAATTCTGTCAATCCTTCGAGCTATGGGATTAGCCTGCTGCTTATTCCACCAAGTAAACCAGTGTCCTGTTACCTTATGATCAATCAGTTCCATATCCTTAATCCACCCCCTAAAGTCCTGCATACTCTGAGTAACCTCCTGCACATTTGAAGTTTCATTAACCTCAGCAATAGCATTGAAATCCCCCATGAAAACCATAGGAATATTTGCATCCCTTCTAAGTATTAACTCCTGATAAAGCCTATTCCTCTCCCCCTCTTTATTTGGACTATAAACAAAAACTACTATGAAAGGTGTAGTATCCTCCACCAGAATCTGTAAATAATGCTCCCCTTCATTAATTCGAGTAACCTTCAGACATGCCCTCCAGAAAATCCAAACTCTACCTGAAGTAGAAGTATCATAGTTATCAGTATGTTGCCAAGCAGAAAACACTCCTTCAATTATTTTCTTACTATTTTCTTTAGTAACTCTTGTTTCTAGTAAACCTACAATATCTATTCTTCTCACCCTCAACTGCTCAAGAACAGCTGAGTGCTTGTCAGGGGAGTTGAACCCCCTGACATTCCAACTGAGTAATTTCATTTACCTCTTTTCCTCCCCCTACCTCTCCCTTTAGGAGTAGATGGAGGACAATTCAATACTGGCCTAGCCCCAGTACTAATACGATGCTGACTCCCTGATTTTTGAGCATTATAGTTTGGAATCTCCTTACTGCCAGACCCAGTGCCAATCCATATCTTCTGCTTCTGCTTCCTGTTAACAACGAGAGTAAAACCATCCTTGTCCACCAACCCACTCTTTGGAGAAGGGGTTTGTGCTCCCATTGTAGTATCAATCTCTTTTCCTGCCATGTGCTCTACCACAACTGCAGCAATCTCATGCTCCTTATTCTGAGTAGTTAATCCCACAGCCTCTGTACTCATGTTTGTACTCTGCACCACTTCCTGAACCCCTACTGATCCCTGCTCAGTTGGAACTTCACCTATCACTGGATTTCGCTTCACCCAAACCTTCTGCGACTCCTCCACTTTAGTAGCACAACTATGCCCAAAACAGCCACACTTCTCACACACCTTCGGCATATGGCAGTACACCACATCAATAAAGAGCTCTGGAAGCCCATCAGGTGTTACACTCAACTTCGTTATCTTCTTAGCAGTAGCCTTAACCTCTACACAGATTTGAGCAAACCCCACTTTCTGGCCCTGAGTAGTAGATTTATCCATACATAGTGGTTTCCCCAGCGAACTAGCCACTCTTCCCAAACCTTCCTTCGAAGTTAACTCCGTTGGCAGATTGGATAGCTTAATCCACAACGGAAGTGCAGTGTTATCAATCTTCAGAGGACTAATCCCAGGCTCCCACTTCCTAAGAAACAAGAGATTTTCCCTGTGATGCCAAGGCCCGTTTTCAAATACCCATTGACATATCTCAGCCGAGGAGAATTGAAACATCACCAGCCTTCTGCCCATCCAAGAAGCCTTGACCACACCCTCCTTGCCCCACAACCAGTTAGCCCAGTACCTTATCGAAGAAATCGAAGCCGGCCGATCAATGAATTGACCCACCAAACAATTCTCCCAACGCTTTGCCCCTTCCTCTACAACCTCCCGTGGAATCCTCAGCGAGTCATTCACAAATTCCGGCTCATAGTAGTCAAGTCGATTATCCTCCGGGATTCCAAAAAGAGCTGCCCACTGTCGACCGTCGCCAACGGCAGTCTCACCGTCAGCGACGGCCGCCATCGCGCAAATTAGGGTTTAGAAAATCGGCGAGAGAAGAGAGAGAAGAGAGAGGTCGATTCTGAGTGATAATTTCAAAATTCAACATAGGGTATTTTGGTCATTTCCAAACCCAGTTAACGGTGAGAAAACGGAACTTTTGACAGAAGGGCATTTTCGTTACGTCGTAATAATACAGGGGCACCTTTGTGCAAAATCATAGTATAGGGGCACGTTTGTTAATTTGAAATAATACAGGGACAGAAAATGCTATTAACCCTATGAAATATTATGAACGTACATATCATATGCTTGAATATTATGATTCTCTAACAACAATTTTCTACTATGACAAAAAAAAAAACATAATTCTAACTCATTCCTTCTCACCTCCCTCCTCGTGAGCATGAGTTTCGTTAGCGATCGAGTGTATCTTGACCTCTTAACAGGGCTTCTTAACCACCATTTCCAAAGCTTTATAAGACGACCCAACACCTTCTTCTAATGCCTTCTCCCCACTGCGTTGAGCTGCTTTCACCCTCTCCCTTATTCCTTCCCCTTTCTCGCCCACCATCACTTCCCTGATCATCCCTTTCACTTCGTCCCTCCCGACTACTCCCCTCCACGGCATCGTTTCGGTCCTCGACGCCAGCTGGAGCTCCTCCGCCACCAGCGTCGCATTCATCCTCTGCTCTGCGTATAGCGGCCACATCATCATCGCCACCCCGCTCCGAATGCTCTCCAGCGTCGAGTTCCATCCACCGTGGCACACGAACCCTCCCACCGCCGCGTGGCTCAGAACCTCCGACTGCGGGGACCACTCCGGGACCACCAGCCCCACGTGGCGCGTCCTCTCCACGAAACCTTCTGGCAGGCCGTAGCGGTTGTCCAAGTCATGATGAATCCCATCGATATCCTCCTCAGACTTTCCAGAACTGAAGAAGGCCGAGTCCTTTACACCAGTGGGCTGGCGGACCACCCAAACGAACCGTTGCTGGCTATGTTCCAGCCCATGAGCCAGCTCGATCTGTTGAGAGGTTGAGAGGTTCCCACCACTGCCGAAACAAACGTAAACCACCGACTCATTGGGTTGCTTATCTAGCCAGGACAACAACTCCCGGCTTGTTGCGTCTGATGGTCTGCAGGTTGGACGTCGAACCAACGGACCAATTGCTAGAATGTCTCCCTGAATGACCATACGACCGAAGAAGTCGTCGTTTCGCAGTGCGGCGAGGGTAGCGGGCTCCAGATCCTCCCAAGTGTTTATCAAAATACCTGCCCAAAATCAAGCCAAACCACATAGAAACCAAGGAATGAATTTCGATGTGTTTAATACGGTTTTGTTGCCATTGTGGCTGCAGTACGATTGTGATAACAGAGGTACAACTATAACATTATGAAAAAAAAAAAACATAAACATGTTTGGTTGATAATTCCGAGAAATCATGGAAGTTGACAATTTTATATGTTTAGTTACTTCATGAGGCCTTGTATTGTAACAACGTTTAGACTGAAACAAAAGTAGGAAAATAATAGAGGAGTAATATGACCTGACGAATTATGATAAAATTGAGGAATAAACATATATGAAAATAATATTTGCAGTAAGGTTTCGGTGATGAGTTATGTTTATATGACTTGAATCGAACTATCTGGCCACAACTGGAAGTCATGGTGTCTCGCTGTTATTTGGGTTTCTGTTATGGGTCTGGTTTGTCACTGTTTTTCTTTACCATATTGGATTAGGGCTGAAACAAAAGTAGGCGTGACAAGTTGTATCAGCACTCCAGTTGGAAATCAGGCTAGGGTTTCGAGATTGAAGAATGACTTTGGTGAACATGAAGATCAAAAAGTTCACGGTAAATAACAATTTCGGTATATGGCAGATCAAGATGCCGGCTATTGAACAACAAAGACTGTGGGGGCCGCTAATTGGTAAATAGAAGAAGATAGATGTCGATAACGATGAGTGAAATACCCTGGAGGAGAAGTCCCACTCGACCATCATGATATCGTTGTCTGATGGTGTCATCATTGAAGTCGCTGCGGAAAAGACTGTCCCAGACTTGTGGTTGAAGCTGGAAAGCCTGTATATGATGAAGTCCTCAACCAACAAGCTACATCTCAAGCAACGGTAGGTCATCTTGAGGATGCAAGAGGTTACACCTTTGACGGAACATCTGGAAAATTTTAATTCTATCTTGTTAGATTTGCGCAATATGCATGTTAAAGTTGATGACGAAGATGCTTCCCTAATCCTGTTTGTTTCTTTATCGAGTTCATATTAGAATTTTGTGGATTCTTTTATTGTTGGTAAATATAGCTTGTCGTTGGAAGATGTCAGATATGCTCTTCATACGAGAGAGATCACACATAAGGCGGTCGGATCTGGTACAGGTGGTGAAGCATCGGGGTTGGTTGTACCGATGAAAGGGAAAGAAGAAATATGGTGAAGGGAATTCGAATAGAAATCCGAATTCTAAGGGTTCCGGTCCACAGTCTATCGATGTCAATCACATCTTTAAAAAAGTGGGACATTGGAAGTAGTAAGTACAACTGTCCAAGAAGAAAAGGGCAATAAAAGAATCAAGGATCGGTTGTCGTAGCAGAAGTGGACAACAGTTCTGAAGACGATCTCGTTGGCTGTAGATGAGTAAGTACATCATGACGATGTATGTGTTGATATGACTTGAATCGGACTATCTGGTTACGACTTGAAGTTACAGGGATCTTGCTACCCGTGGACTAGCTATAACACACAACGTGTTAGTGAACCACGTAAATACGTGTGTTGTGTTTGATTCTTACTTTTGTTTTTCTTGCTTTGTCATTCCTCCGATTTCCCGATCCATAGAAATAGTCGTGACAGTAGGGTTTCTCCGAATAAGGATTGCTTTTCAACCTACGAGCAAATAGATGGTGGTAACGTGGTTATATCCAATGGAGATGTTTGCAAAGTGGTTGGAATCGGGTCTATCAAGATTCAAACACATTATGGTTTGTTTTATACTGTGAATGATGTCAAGCATGTTCCACAAATGACAAAGAATCTGATCTCTTTAAGTCTTCTCGACAACAAGGGTCTCAGTTTCAAGGAAAAATGTGGAGTTGTATATGTCAGCAAAGGTTCGATGAAGGTACTAAAAGATGTGAAGCGTGGTACCTTGTATGCATTATAAGGGTCTGTGTTGTCCGATTTTGCTGCTGTTGCACCATCTCAGGTTCATCGGGAAGATATAACCACTCTATGGCATATGAGACTGTGTAATATGAGAGAATGGGGGATGCAAATTTTTCAAAGAGAGATCTTTTTTGCAGGCACAAGGTGCAGAGTTTGGAATTCTGTGAGCATTGTGTGCTTGGAAAATTACATCTTAGTAAATTTCCTAAGAACGATATCCACTGGAAGACGGGGATACTAGATTACCTCCACTTTGATTGTCGGGGTCCTTCAAGAGTTGAATCTATTATACTCAGTAGGAATGTAATATTTGATGAGAAATCTATGTTTAACCCCATGTTGAAGGATACTGCTGTTGGAGATTGTAGGAATGTTGATAAACAGGCGGAGCTGCAAACTCTTAAAGAGAGTGAGTTTGAGCACCAAGGTGGAGAAGATCAACATGATGATGTTTCTGATAAGCTAGAAACTTCAGAGTCTAGTGCACAAGCTCAAGAATTAATAGCTTCTGTTATTTCAAAGAGAGCGAATGCAAGAGTACCTCCACAGAGGTATGGCTTTGAGGATGTTATGACATATGCTTTTCAGGTGGCTGAAGAAGTGGATGCGGGTGAACCACAATCCTACAGAGAAGCGGTTTCGTGTGGCGAAGCTGCTCAATGGTTTGCCACAATGGGAATGAGATGGAATCTCATGATAAGAATCAAACTTGGGACTTGGTTAAACGACCACGGGGAAGGAAGATTGTTACAAAAAAAAAATGAATCTACAAGAAGAAGGAAGGAATAATTTCAAGAGGGCATTAAATTTAAAGCTCAGATAGTTGCAAGAGGCTTCATGCAGAGGGAATGAGTTGGTTACTAGGAGATTTTCTCACCAGTGGTCAAACATACTTCGATCAGAGTGTTACTAGCAATAGTGCCATATTATGATTGGTGCTCGAGCAACTAGACATGAAGGCAACTTTTCTACATGGATTGGAAGAAGAAATTTACATGACTCAACTTGAGGGATTCAAGGTTCCAGGAAAGAAGATTATGTTTGTAAGTTGAAGAAGTCCTTGAATGCAAAGCAGTCAAAATCAGGATTTTACCTAAAATCGAAAACTGGGATAAAATCATAATCGTAAAATCGTAGAATTTTAAGAACCATATAAAACATAACCTATAATACTATTAATAAGGTAAATCATTAATAACACAAAGACACATAACCTTTAAAATGATAATTCTCAGTATTTTTTTTACAAAAGATAAATTCTCAAGATTCATGCTCCAAAATTACTATTTTAATTGTTATTTAATGCGTAACTCAAAATAATTAACGAGGAAGGAATAAAGCTCCATGGGTTTGTCTCTTGTTTTCATGTTGTCTAGGTAGTTTAACTCAAAGTAATATTCCTACATCGTCTAAGTATGATTTAAAACTAAAAATATTTGAACTCCAATAAAATAAGTAATGCTAGTGCCTTGGTACAAATATATTTATTTATAAATTAATTAGTTAATAATGATGTTAATTCTTACGTACTTCCAATATTAGGATAATTGTTTTACCAATAAGTTAAATGGGGCGAAGGGAAAGGGATTGACCGAGCCCTAATTTGGTTATTTTTATTATTTTTAAATATTTTATAAAAATATCTGAGAAGATTCTCGTCATTCCCCTTTCCCCCGTTATGCTTCTTTTAAATTGGCTCGAAACACCTATTTTTTCTCATACGATCAAAATCCCGATTTTTGTATGATTTTAAACGATTTTAAGGTCCATCGATTTTATATTAAAATCCGGATCGAATTCCTAAGCAAAATTCTAAAATACTACGATTTTACGATCAAAATCCCGATTTTGACTGCATTGCTTGTATGGACTTAAGCAATCCCTGAAATAGTGGTACAAGAAGTTTGACAGTTATATGCTAGAGTTGGGCTACAATAGAAGGAGAACTTCTACTATGCTATATAGTATTGGTGCTTTAATGTACAATTTAAAGTTGTACCATAACATTAAATGTATAAGTTTAGGTTGTACCATAAAGCAATTTGTACCATTATGTTATGGTACAACTTTACAACTTGAAGTTGTACCATCACATAAAAGTACAAGTTCAAGTTGTACCATAAAAGAATTTGTACAAAAAGTATAGGTACAATCTGAAATTGTACCATAACGTAAATGTACAATTTTAAGTTGTACCATAAAGGCAAAACCCTATAGCACCAATACTATATAGCATTGTAAAATTTCTCACAATAGAAGTCCTTATGATCGTTGTGTGTATCACAACAAGGCTAAGAATGGTTCGATGATATATCTAGTTCTGTATGTGTATGATATGCTCATAGCTGCAAAGTCGAAGTCTAATATCCAAAAGTTAAAGGACTTCTCAGTGCTGAGTTTGAGATGAAAGATTTAGGAGCTGCTCAAAAGATTTTGGATATGGAGATTTACAGTAATAGAGAGAATAAGAAGCTTTTCTTGTCACGGAAGAGTTACATCCAGAAGATATTGTCCAGGTTTGGGCATGTCTTCAGCAAAGCCCTTGAATAATCCTAGTGCTTCAAATGTTAATCTATCTCAGTTCATGCACCACAGTCAGAGGACGAGAAGGAGTACATGCCGATAGTCTCATATGCTAGTGCAATAGGTGGTTTGATGTATGTTATTATCTGCACTAGACCTGATCTTGCACATGTTGTTAGTGTTGTCAACAGGTTTATGATACAACTTGGAAAGGAACATTGACAGGCTGTGAAGAGGATTTTTCGTTACCTGAAGGGTACGTCTAATGTGGGGATTAGCTTCGGAAGTGATACATAGTTCTTAGTGTTTGGTTATTCAAATTCTGATTGTGATGGAGATGTCAACACGAGGAGATCAATGACCAGTTATGTATTCACTTTTGGGAGTCCTGTGGTAAGCTGAAAGAAAACTCTACAGTCGATAGTGAAATTATCTACTACTAAAGCAGAGTACATGGCGTTGACAGAAGCTGCTTAGGAGGAAATATGATTGAAGGGGCTGGTTGGTGTATTGTGATAGTTTGAGTGCAATATGTTTGGCCATTGATCAACTCCACCATGAGAGAACTAAGTACATCGACGTGAGATATCATTTCTTGAGGATAAAGAAGAGGATTAAGGTGAAAAATATTGACACTGTGGACAGTCCAGCTGACATGTCCACGAAATCGACTCCACATGAAAAGTTCCAACACTACTTCGATTTGCTGAATGTTCTGAGTGGGTGAATCCGCCCTAAGGGGCATTGGTGTCGGAAGAGAGTACATAGGAGATTTCAGAGGAAGATAATTCAAGTCAAGGTGGAAATTTGTTGATATGACTTGAATCGGACTATCTGCTATGATGGGAAGTCACGGGGGTATCGTTGTTATTTGGGTTCTACTCCGGGCCTGGTTTGTAACCGTTTTCCTTTACCATATTGGATTAGGGTTAGACCATATGGAGAAATACTACAAATATTTCTTATACTCCTCTGTAATCTGTATCTTCTCGAAGTATAGTCAAACTTGCTCTCTCCTACTCGTGGACTAGCTAACACACATCGTGTTAGTGAAGCACGTAAATTCGTGCGTCGTGTTCATTATTGCTTTCGTTTTTCTTACTTTATCGATCCCCCAATTTTCCAATTCTTAGAAACAGTCATGACAAGTTATGCGAAAAATGGAAAGGGAAATCATGTGTAGAAAGTAAATTTAGTGAGACCTAGTCATATACTCATTTGAATGAAATTATTACAACGGTTAATTGGATTCCACGAGAAAAACTTTTGAAAACAATAAAGAAGCTACTTATTGTAACTTCAACTAATTTATGTTGTGTTGTCAACTCATGTTGCCACAACATGTGAAAACATAACTAAACATGTTTTTAGTATCTGTTTTCACTTTTAAAAACAGTAACTGAGAATAGTACTAAACAGGAATTATAGATTGATAGTGATTGACTTCCTGATAATGCCCAGTTACCTATTGACTTCATTAATACAATGACTTTGCCAATCGTATAGCCATACAAGATCACTTTGGCATCACTTTAGCTTGGACCGCTCCAAGTTATAGACAAATAGGTAAAGAAAAGTGTAACTTATTATGATTTGAATAATATAAAATAATAAAAGAAAGCAGTTAGAAGCCGAGGAATCAAACATTTTACTGCAATTATTGTGTTGTGAAATGATTAAATGAATCAATGATCTATCTGTGGGAAAAAATGAATCAATGATAGTTATTGACATTTTTGTACTGTATAGCACCCAGTTACGTAATTTGACTAATACAATGACCTGCCAAGTGCCAATTGTCCATATCACTTTAGATTGGACCGCTCTAATTTTTAATTCTTATAATGGCCGCCCTAATTACAATAGACAATCCATTACGTTAAGAAAAGTGGTAGTGATCATTAGTTTGATAAAAATAAAATAATAGAAAGCATCATTATCCATTATCAAACGTTTTCATAATTGCAACAGATGTTGAATCAAAAAGTTAGTAATTGATGGTTCAACAATTAATTGTTATAGAATCATTGATTCATTTTTGATAAAATTATTCATGCGCTATAATATAAACGACATATATAATACACTAACTTAGAAGTGAATTTACACTATTCATAAAAAATTCAAATACGCATTATCTATCACAAAAGAAATCATTTTTTTTTATTTTGTTATGTATTGGAGCAACACTTGCTATTGATAAATCACTAACTTTATGTCTTTTTTAAATTGATTTCATTTAAAATAAAATAAAAAATATCACATGTGTATCTAAGGAATAGTCGTTTCAAAGCAAAATTTACCGGAATAACATCTACTTAATTAAAATTTTATCTATTTCGGAAAAATATGGAGTGCTTGCTCTAATAAATATTCAAATTTTATTTTCATATTTTTATTAATTTGAGTCAATAATAAGAGTGACAATCTGTAGTGAACAAGATAAATTCGACGAGGAGGGTTATGAAATGAGAAAAAAGGAAGCATCAATAAAATAGTGACTGAGGTTGGATGGTCTTAGTTTATGCTAATGTATATTTTTTTCTTAAAATTTTGTGGTTAAAATAGTGGACCAGTTAAACTGTTGTGGTTCATTTGATTTCATGTCCAATCATTACAAACTGTCTTACTCTTATCAAACTCTAATTGTCCAATCAAATGAACTGAACCGCTATTGTAACTGATTTAATGGTTCTGCTGTCCTGATTTGGTACTTATAAAAATGTGTCATATCTTTTATTTAAATCATCCTAATTTACAAATTAAGATTTTTTTCTATGATTTATTTTACAGGAATAACAAAAACAACATGTAACAATAGAACAAAAAGCTCTCTCTCTGACATTTCAATCACCTGTTGTCATCGGCCGTCGACTGCCACTGCCATCGCCTGCAAGCTGCAATCCACTCCAATACCCACACCCGCCACCGAAACCATGAGCGACAAAGTTGAGGAGGTTTGTTAGGAGGTGTTTGTTTTATTATTTTGTTTGTTGAAGGATGATTAAGTAATTTACATTTTAAGTTAGAATGAGTATAGTAAAACTAGTATGGCATTTAGCCGTGCCGTAAAAAAACAGGCGGTCGACGAAATTATGGGGCTGATTAACTTAATTAATAAAGAGAGAAATTTTGTCCAATTGTTTACAAATGGTTACGGTTACTTCAAATTCTACACAAATAAGTAAACAACTAATAAAACCAAATAATTAATTATAAGAAAATGTGATGAAAGAAAAGTAATCATACCGTCGGCTTTCCGGAACTCGACCCCCATGCGTCTGTACTCGATGTACACTTGATCCTTCCGGTCCAACATGGGGTCGACCACCTCATCCGGTCGAACCGAACGACACCCGGGGATCTTGAGCGGCTCCTTCTGATCAACGTACTCTCCTTCCACTTCTCCATCCAAAACCGGCGTCTGGATCGTCAGAGCGGTAAACCACGCGTTGGAAGTTCCCAGCAAGTATTTGCGTATCCCCAACTCCTCGGCCACCACAAAACACTCGGTTCCGAACAGATCCACGACCAGAGCCCTCGGTCGGACCGCGAGTGACTGGACCGCTGACCGGACGGTGGGAATGAGTTCCCTCATGAGCACGCAGAGGCGCGTGACGACCGCCGCCGCTGGGTCGAGTACGTTGGAGAGTTCCGGCGGCGGTAATTTCACTACGTTGAAGAAATTCCCGCCAGCCGGGGCTCCGACGGCGGCGGCGGCTTCGGTTGTTAGTTGGGTCTCCGCCTGGGAGGAGTGGGAGGTGACGATGAAGACGGTGACGGCGGAGTTGTGGTGGGTGACGAGTCGCTTTCCGAGCTCGAGGACGGGGATCAGGTGGCCGATGCCGGGGCTGGTTAGTAGGACGAAGTGGGGTTTCTTTGCCCCGGCGTCGGTTGAAGCTTCCATATTTGGTGGAAACCGGAGACTGGTGAATAGGACGGAGTGGGGTTTCTTTGGTGTTGGGGTAGTGAATTGGAATTTCGAAGTAGAGATGAGGTTTTGTGCACATATATAATATTACTGAATCTATCAATTATAAAAGGCTGAAGTGTATATATATATATATATATATATATATATATATATATATATATATATATATATATATATATATATATATATATATATATATATATATATATATAGCATTGGTAGGCAAATCAGCCACGAAAAGGCTCTTGTGCAAAACATGTTGTAAGCATGATGCATGACCATGTTAATGTTATTGTTTAGGCCTATAATGTACTAGCCAGGAATGAAGTTGCCTTTGTTGGGTTCACTACAATACGGATAGACTTCAACTCCTGCAGAAGGGATTCGGAGGTGGAGACTCGGATCATTCTCCAATGATCAAGTTAGTGATAGATAAAGTAGAGAGAGTGTGGGTAGGTTAGTTACTATTAAATGATGTGGTTGAGTGGTATTTATAGCCGATGGTGGTTGGTATGAGCATTTAATGCTCTGTTGTGCGTATAGTAAACGTCAATTCCCATGATAACGCCAGATGACTTGATATCTCCACATGTTTTCCCCTTTGTTTCTTGATCGTTTAACCTTGAATTATCTCTTCTCTGGCCTATTTTACGCTAGGTTGTGTTCCTTTGTCATATTTCAGGTCCTAGCACATAAAGTGAAGAATAGGCGCAAATTTCAAGTCAATCGGAGATCAATTGGCGCCTCAGGGGAAGAAAATCGGGCATGACTTGAAGAAGAATGGATTTCTAACTCATTTTGTGACCAGATAATCATGTAATCTTGTCATGAGAAGAAAGAGGACGAGACTACGAGGGCACCTGATTTGGAGTCTGAGCGAGAGAGAAATGAACAATCATAGATAGGTGACCCGAAACTATAAAATACCCGGTCATCGGGTATTTTGAGCATATGATAGGGTATTTTGATCAGAGCTCAGAAGGCCCCCCAGTCGTGAACTAAAAATACCCGATTGGGTACCAAAAAACCCAACCGAGTATTTTCCCTTTTGTGCAGAAAATTGACACTGAGTATTTTGTTGATATCCGGCCGGTTCCCCGGGTTTCGCGAGCTCGGACTGTTAAAAGCCTGTTTTGTGCGTTTTTGGAGGGGAGAGCTGGGCTTTGGTTCCCTGATACCCAAGGGACAAACCAAAGAGAGAGAGGGCGATTTGAGGGCAATCTTGGAGTGAAACTGGAGGAATTCTTCGCCTTGGAAGCTCGAGGAACAAGCCCGAACTTGAAGACTGATCATTTGAAGATTCTTACTGCTGTCTCTCTCTTCTCTATGGATCGGAGTAACTTCCCTTCACTTAGATTTTGAGGAATCCTAGCCATGTTTTTTAGATTGGATGATTGTATGAGTACTCTTACTTGATAATCTTGAGTTCGTATTCAAATGCATGTTTTCATGATTCAATTCTGCTTAGTCGAGATTATTGATTATGCTTTGATCCTATGAGAGTGAATACCTGATTAGGTCAATAGAGTACCATAGATTGATAGTAATGGATTGATTGCTTTAGTCGAGGATCGATTCACTACTTTGTATCGATTGAGACCCTCATTCGTTAGGGGGAGTCTAGCTCGGAACGCCTTGATCGGTTGTTCTAGAGAAGGATACGTCCCTCTAGGCAATCGACTCAAGAGGGCCTTGATCCTTTAGTCGGGATATAATGTCTAGTCAAGGATTCTCTGCATTGTGAATGAAAGTGAAACAGGTTAGAGATCATCAATCATTTATCTAGCTAGTGGCTAGGGGGAATCATACCAAAGTGAGTTCCCAACCTATAACTAGATTAACTTTAACCGTAGTTTGCTAGAGTAGTTTTAGTTGTTCTATCTTAATCTGGTTTTCTAGATAATGAACTAAAGCTGAGTAATAGGAACTCTAGAGAACTGTATTTTTTATATTTATTACTTGAGAAACTATACTGCAATCCCTTTCATTGGTTAAACTTGGCCTCTGTTAGAAGTTGTGTTTTAGCGAGTCAATGCCTCCAGACGCATTTAATGTCGTTTCAAGGTTGGCATAATTAGCACTATTGTCACCCTATCGCTCGTACTTTCCCTCCTCCCGCTTCCAGCAGTCTTCTATACTTTGCGTCTCCACTCCTTCTATTGGGCTTTGCTTGCTTATCGGGCTGATTCCTCTTATATGGGTTGTGGTTTGGGTAGTTATTCCGACTTGGCCCAACAATTGTCCTCCAGGCGGGAAAAGCCTTTGGTTTTGATGGTAGATTCTTAGGTCTAGGACGGGAATACTTCCTACACCTAGGACTTTTCCTACAAACTACTTTCCCTCCAGCCGTCGAACCATGAGCAACACGCCTCGGATTTTATGGGTTTGCCTTGCTGCCGCGTGTACTTAGCGGTACGTCTTGCCCCCTGCTCTAGAAGACTTTGTCTGTCAGGTTTTTTGAATTTTGACATCATTACTCCCTATATATCCCCCTAGGTTTACTCAAGAGTCTCCTCGTGAAATGACTCCTCCCTTTCCTTCCTTTAAAAGGCTCTAAAACCTTGAGACTGGTAAGTTTTTCCTCTGGTTTTTTCTCGTTCATCTTTCTTCTTCGTCTCAATTATTGTTGTTGTCGTTTTAACGACTTGCCCCTTCCTTTCATCATAACCCGTTGTGGTGATTACGAGCTCTGGCGTTACTTTACGATGCCTAGTGGAGATTCTGACGCTACCCTGCTGCTTGCCACCGGCTTTGGTTCCTCGCCGGGCAAGAACAAATCTGCCACTTGCCCTTCCATCGCCGTTTCTGCTCCTGGCTGCTTCGCCGCCACCATTAACGATAATCCCTCCATTTCGCCCATTATTCATGACGCATTGGAGACGGATTCGGACCCCATTATTGTTGTCTCTCAAGTTATGCTCAATCTGAATCTTTTCTCACCCTTTAGTATGTCAGATATTGATTGGGATTTTGGCGGGGTAGATACAGATTTCGACGGATCCTGGTCAGATGATGGTCGATTTCTATTAGGTCAAACTGGGGACGGTTCACTTGAATTGACCGATGTTAATTTAGGTTTGGGCGTAGAACCCATAGCTATTAGGGGTGATGCATTCGCCATTGGCGATAATTTGGCAAATTTCAACGACGCCTCTTTAGCGAGACTGATGAAGCGCTTAGAATTGATGAGTGAAATTCTGCAGAGCATCCAGATTATCCACCTCTTGAACACTTCAAGGATACCATTGAGTATGATTACCGGGCAGTGGAAGACGATGTGTATTCAGTGAGGTTTCATGCACACATGTGGGGCCAGGGCGATATTCCTAATAGAGCGTTTGATCAGGGACCAGAAAAGTATAGCAAGCTTAGGCCAGCTACTGTTATTACCCACCTCCGCAACTACAATCTACCTACCGACTGGAAGTACACTTCATCGTCACCAAATTCTAGAGCGGGAACGTGTCCGAAGGGATGATTACCATTTACACCGAGCAGTTAAAGCTCGGATTACGCTTTCCCCTCGACCCCATTATTACCCAAACACTATTGTTGCAGCCATGCATTTCGGGAGTGTTGCCATGATGACCATGCAACCAAGGCGATCCAAAACTAGCATTTCGAAAGCAAGGAGCACCTCTGCTCCTGCCGCAAAGCTGGGGTCAGTGTCTACTACAGCTGGAGCGACGAAGGTTGCGATCCCGTTGAGTAAGCCTTCCACGGCTTCGGGGCAGGCTACTCTTACCAGTGGTGTTGACGACGTGATGACGGTAAGCACAGGAGAAGAGATAGTCCACAAAAGTCGTGAAACCGGGAAGGCGCGTGTTGAGTTTCCTGTAAAGAAGATGGAGAATCGAAAGAAGATAAAGGCTACTACGCTCACCGAGACCGTTGCGTTCTCGCCCCATTCCTCAAGCCAGGCGGATTGCACTTGATGAATGCTTCATGAGTTGTCCGGGAAGCTTCCTGTGTCTACGGAGTATACAGAGGTAGAAGATCCCTCGACAAAGCACTGGGTTGGCACAGCCGCTTGCTTGCTGCTCGCTGTAAGTGACCGCCTCTGTCGTGAAGCGTTAACATTCCTTGATTCAGATGTTTTGTTTGTGTCGTTAACGTTGTGTTGTGTTTGCAGGCTGCAGTTGGTCTCCCCCAGATAGGGATGACTAACGAGAAGTTGCAGATGGTCAACTTGACAAGCGGTTTCGAGCTGGATAAGTTGCGCAAGCGGGTTCGTGAGTTGGAAACGGAGTCTATAAAGGGTCGCGCGACGTTCCGAGCGGAGGCAAAGCGGGTTCGTGAGTTGGAAGCTGAGCTGGAGAAAGAGCATGCAGAAGCGCTCCCAGATCTGCGTTCAGAGCTTCCCGAGGTGTTCAGAAGGTGAACAGCCTAATGGCGGATAAGGACATTTGACATCGGAAGTCTCCCGATACCGTACGTGGGTCAAGGAACTGGAGGCGGTGAAAAAAGAGAGTGTCTTAAGGCACAAGTTTGAGATTGATGTTACGGTTAAGTACGCAGTTGCCACATACTTGCTTTCTCCCGCCTTCAGGAAGATCAACGATTTGAAGCGCTCCAAAGTTATGACGGTACTATTGCCTCCATCTGTCATCTATTCCACCATGAGCACCCTGAGCTTGAATGGGATACCAACTCAGTGTGGGATGAAGTCGTGGCATGGGGAATGTCGGAAATTGATGTCAACTCGGAGCAAGGCTTGTTCAATGTTGCTTCCAGAGGCGATGGAGCTACTTCTCAGCCTGGAAGTGTTTAGGTCATTTGAGAACTTGTTATGTTAATCGAGTGTGTATGTCCTCAATTTGTTTTGTGATTTCAGATTCTTTAATTTTGTACAAATGTAGATTGTCTCCGTTCTAGTACAGAGTTTATTATTCCAGCTTCGCTACTCTTCCTATTTCCTTATATGCGTTCCTTCAAGGTAACTCCAGAGTTTGCATAAACTCAGATGTTTTTAACGGTCATGCTTCGTAGGGGTTTCGTTTTCCAAACAACCCATGCAACAAGAAGCGTGTAACAATTAACATGTGTCCCGAGACGCGCATTGTGCTCCTCGTTCCTTAAATCCTGCCCGTAGGGCGTTTCGCGGGTGGGTTATTCTGGCTTTGGGGTGGCTTGTTATGAACAACCCATGTCCGGGGAGGCATTGATTTCATACTCGCTCTGACACAGGTGGCATTTTATGAGCGACATCATGCCTTGTAGGGCGTTCCATGGGTGGGTTTTTATGCCCTCGGGGTGGCGTGTTATAAATAACTCATGCCCTGTGATGCGCTCATTTCGGACTCGCTCTGGCTTGGGGTGGTGTTTTATGAGCAAGATCCTACCCCGGAGGGCGTTCCGCGGGCGTGTAGTTCTGCCTTCGGGATGGCGTGTCATGAACAACCCATGTCTTGAGATGCGTTAATTTTGGAATGCTCTGCCTCGGGGTGTCTTTTATGAGCGAGATTTTTCCCTAGAGGGTGTTCCGCGAGTGGGTTGCTCTTCCTTCAGGGTGGCGTGTTATGATCAACCCATGTCTCGAGATGCGTTAATTATGGACTTGTTTTGCCTCGGGGTGGCATTTTACGAGTGAGATCCTACCCCGCAGGGTGTTCTGCAGGCGCGTTGTCCCAAGTTGCCTCAGCCACCTGATCCCTAACACGACGTCAAGACCCTTGATGGGCAGATCGTATAGATCGACTCGCAATAGCTCTCCTTGGACGTTTAACTCGGCGTCCTTGTAGCATCGATTGCAGAGTAGCACATCACCATTCGCGACCTTGACGGTGAACGGCGGAATAGTGGCGCGGCGAGCAGACTAGTGCCACCATCCTCTCCTGCTGTAGCTGCACTGAAATCTGCAGGATCGTTGGATGGGAAACCCCCATGAGCACAAATAGGGAGACCTCGTCCTCCATCGGGTCGGGATCCGGGTCGTGCATGTAACACCCTACCCTATACGTTTTGTCTAATCATATTGTTCATACAATTGCAGCGGAATTAATCTCGGGTGTTACATTAATTATCAAAATTTACCTAAATAAAATTTCGACATGAATTACTCGCGTAGTGGGCTAACAGTTCTTGTAACTAAAACCTGCAAAATAATTTATCTCATACTATAAATCCGTGTACATAGACATACACCCACAACCATATACATTGCTTCTCATATCCATAGTCACAGTTTCAAACTACACAACTGCATACCATACTTATACATACCATAATCGTCACAACTTACACAGTTACACAAATATACACATATCATCAACTTTCCACACCTGTGGATATCTCACACTACATCAGAAGCTAGTATGCACATGAAAAACGTTCTGAAAACATTTTTTTACAAAAGGTGTGGATCACTGGCCAAAATCCCGAGTAGTAGTCCAAGCACAGAATAGTTGAAGACCATACCTCATCCTGGCTTCAACTCTAGCTCAGCTCCCACCTATACACCTATCTACTACTGCTGATGATGATCTGCTTACACATAGCATAAGCAGAGAAGAAGAATAAAAGAGGGTCAGCTCATAGCTGAGTGAGATAATCATAGCTGAGTGAGTTCATAACAGAGCATACCCCTATCATACATCTAACAATCAAGCCAAAATACTAGGATCGGACCTCAGCCGTCCTCATATCCCAATAGGCAAAAGACTCAATCACCTTGACTTATGCATATGCATCTTATCATATTTTACTTATAGGCGCCTGGCTACTCCCATGCTAATAACTCTCCCGGGAAACATACCCCACATCCCGTCGGATGTAGTCATACATACCCCAACATCCCGTCGGATGTGGTCATACATACCCCACACCACTATGGGTGTAGTCATACCCCGACACCGCTCTGGGTGTGGTCATATCTCATAAGAATTCTTCAGTCACCACCACATGAGAGGTGTGACTATCATACATATCATAATAGAGTAATAGCATAGGGAGCCCTAATTACTATGTAGTTGACCGTGAGACCACAACACTCATATTCGGTATCCTTATACATGATTCATATCTCATCTTGCTTAATCATAATTCGTTACTTGCACATGTACTTGACCAGGCCACAATTGGCTCAACATAGGTAAATCAGGAGTCGTATAATTGCACTTCCTCGGGATAAACCCTCGTGCAAGTCATCCTCCTTAAAACATCATAATATCACCTTGGGAAGTTTATTTCCCCACTTATGGATCCAAATACAACCATAATATCACACCATGTCAAAAACCCTTATCGAACAGCCATAAAGTCATATCAACAGTTAAGCCACAAATGGCAACATGTAGGCAATCATCCACATAAACAAGGTTCATATCGATTAGGGCAAGTCAATAATATCATACAGCAGTCCAGGGTTCATCATATAGCACAAAATTCCATACACCCCTGATCATGCCATTCTAGTTCACCTAGGTCAATTCTAAGCATCAATATAATTATCGTGATACGACAAACCCGGTATGCCGTGCTAATCCCTCACCAGTTCTGGTCGTTCAAACACCGGTTTAACCTTCCCGTACTAAAACGTCAATTTAAGGAACGAACCCCGAATTAAAATCCGAGACCGCCCTAATATCCCCTGCAGTATCCCCGTCAATATTAGTTCTGGGCTCCGGGTCAAATTCTCGATAAAAACACATCAAACCCTGGCCGGAGCTAAATTCAACGGTTCCGGCTCCGACCTAAATAATAGCTAAAATTCAGGGATTAGAACTAGAGGATTGATTACCTCGCTGCAGGAAGCTCGTATATGAAATTTGGGCTCAATCCGGCTTCCGGATACTCCAAAACCCTAATTTGGCTTATCGGGAATTCAAGAAATTCCTGAACCAAAAACTCGTTTTAAAGCTCTAAATCGATAAATCACGATGAATGGATGGATTAGGCATTACTTACGGGATTTTTGGATCACTGTAGCTCAAGAATTGAGCTGGAGAATTTTTCCCCGACGTTCCCCTGAACTTCGCTTGCTCTGCTTTTCTCTCGGTTCGAAAGTGGAAGAAGAAATGGCATGAGAGAATGGAAATGGACGGTAAAATTTATATCCCGACCGCTTATATATATATATATAATACGTATACTTATCCGATCGATCGATAATCCGATTTTCGCCGAAATAGTGTCGAAATGCTCGATTTTAAATCGCGAACTTTCTAGCGATCGAAATATGGGTTTTGCCAGAACGGGATGTTACAATTCTCCCCTCCTTAAGAGATTTCGTCCCCGAAATCTGACCTTGAGTCGTACTCTAACTCCTCTTACTAACCCTTAACATGGTCTATCATACATAAAGTCATTACCTAACTCTTAGGTTAGGCAATTCATAACATAGAAAATAACACATAACACCTCAAGTTCCCATGTTTAGGTTTTAAAAACCTATACTGGGCTATCACAACAAAAGCACATCAATAAGCTGAAAACATAACTTATTAGGCAAGATTGTTAACCTGCAAAGTATGTCGCTACCAACTCTGGGTACTTCTCTCGCATACTTGCTTCAGTCTCCCAGGTAGCACTCTCACTATCTTGATTTCTCCAAACCACTTTCAACATTGGGATTTCCTTCCTACGAAGATTCTTAATCTGGTAATCAACAATCTCCACTGGAACCTCCTCAAAAGTTAAATCTAGACCCAACTCGATCTCCTCTGGTTGTATAACATGGGAAGGATCCACTCTGTACCTCTTCAGCATGCTAACGTGAAATACATTGTGGATTTGGGATAGCTCTGGAGGCAATGCTAGTTTATATGCCACGGGTCCAATCTTCTCTGTGATTTCATATGGCCCAATATATCGAGGTGCAAGCTTTCCTTTCTTACCAAATCTCACCACCCCTTTCCATGGTGACACTTTGAGAAATACTTTCTCACCCACTTCGAAATTAACTTCACGCCTATTCGTGTCAACATAAACTTTCTGTCGATCTTGAGCCACCCTCAACCGCTCCCTGATTTCCTTGACCTTGTCAACTGTGATCTGAACTATCTCTGGCCCTGAGATTTGCCTTGCTCCTTCTACATCCCAACATAATGGTGTCCTGCATTTCCTCCCATAAAGTGCTTCATATGGTGGAACACCCAAACTACTATGGTATTGATTGTTGTAAGCAAACTCAATTAAGGGCAAATGGTCAATCCATGATTCCTCCCATTGCATTACACATGATCGAAGTAATTCCTCCAAAGTTAGGATGGTTCGTTCACTCTGCCCATCTGTTTGAGGATGATAAGCTGAAGTAAAATGCAGTTTAGTTCCCAAGGCATCATGTAAACTTTGCCAAAACCGAGATGTGAAGCTCGGGTCTCGATCAGAGACAATAGAAATTGGCACACCATGCAATCTGACGATCTCCTTAATATATAGTTGAGACAAAGTCTCTAGTGATGGTTTCCACCTAATGGGTAAAAAGTGAGCCGATTTGGTCAGTCGGTCCACAATAACCCATACTGCATCTTTTCCCCTTGATGATGGGAGACCATATACAAAATCCATTGTGATTCTTTCCCACTTCCATTCTGGAATTGGAAGTGGTTGCAGTTTTCCCACAGGAGCTTGATGTTCTGCCTTAACTTTCTGACATACCAGACATGTGAAAACATGTTCAGCCGCTTCCTTTTTCATCCCACGCCACCAAAAATATGGTTTGATCGTGTGATACATTTTAGTTGCTCCTGGGTGCATAGCATAAGCAGAAGAATGAGCTTCATCTAGGATCTCTTTCCTCAAGTTATCAACATTAGGAACACATGCTCTTCCATTAATCTTCAACATGCCATCTACCATTTCAAATGGGCTTTCTTTTCCTTCCTCAATGTATTGAATGATTTTTTGCCAACTCTGGGTCCTCCTTATGCTTCTCACGAATTTTGTCATGCAACAAAGGTCGAATGTTCAACCGAGCTAGTAACCCTGTTACACCATCCACTTCCAAATCCACATTCATTGCCCTCAAATCAACCAGATCATTTATATTCTTCTTCCCCTTTCTGCTCAGAGCATCAGCAACCACATTAGCTTTACCTGGATGGTAATCAATGGTACAATCATAATCTTTCAACAACTCTATCCATCTCCTCTGGCTACTATTTAAATCCTTCTGATCCATAATATACTTCAAGCTTTTATGATCAGTGAGGATTTTAAAAGTCTCACCATACAAATAATGTCGCCAAATCTTGAGAGCAAATACCACCGCTGCCAATTCTAAGTCATGAGTGGGATAATTTACTTCATGAGGACGCAATTGCCTAGAGGCATATGCGATAACTCTTCCATCCTGCATTAACACACAACCCAGTCCTTGATATGAGGCATCACTATACACCACAAACTCTCCATGGTTTGAAGGTAAAGCCAGTACTGGTGCTGTGGTCAATCTCTTCTTCAGTTCATCAAAACTCTTTTGACATGATTCATCCCAAACATACTTGGTATTCTTCCTCAAAAATTTAGTCAATGGTGCAGCAATTTTAGAAAATCCTTCGACAAACCGCCGATAGTAACCTGCCATGCCAAGAAAACTTCTCAACTCAGACACATCTTTTGGTGGAGCCCAACTCACCACTGCTTCCACCTTTTTCGGATCCACCTCGACACCTCTTCCAGAAATTACATGTCCCAGAAATATTACCTCCTTCAGCCAAAACTCACATTTTGAGAATTTTGCATATAATTGTTTTTCTCTTAGAATTTGCAACACAATTTTAAGGTGATTTTTGTGCTCCTCCTCGCTTTTAGAATAGATGAGAATATATCTATGAACACAATCACAAACTTATCAAGATATTCATGGAAAACTCTATTCATAAGAGCCATAAATACCGCTGGTGCATTAGTGAGTCCAAAAGGCATTACCAGGAACTCATAATGCCCATATCTTGTTCTAAAAGCTGTCTTTGAAGTTGCTCCATCTGCCACTTTCAATTGATGGTATCCAGACCTCAAATCAATCTTAGAAAAGACCGATGCACCCTGCAATTGATCAAACAAGTCATCTATTCTTGGGAGGGGATAACGGTTTTTCACTGTTGCTTTATTCAACCTCCGGTAGTCAATGCACATTCTCATGGAGCCATCTTTCTTCTTGACAAACAAAACCGGTGCACCCCAAGGTGAGATGCTAGGTCGAATAAACCCCTTGTCTAGCAATTCTTGCAATTGTTCTTTAAGCTCCTTCAGCTCAATTGGTGCCATTCTATATGGTGCCATTGAAATTGGTGTTGTGCCAGGTACCAATTCAATATCAAACTCTACTTCCCTTTCTGGTGGAAGGCCGGGAAGTTCTTCGGGGAATACATCAGGAAATTCCCTTACCACCTCTACATCCTCAACCTTCTTATCATTTACTATAGTAACTTGAGCAAGAAAGGCTTCACAACCTTCCTTCACTAATCGAAAAGCTTCCAAGGCAGAAAGAAAACCATGAGTCTCCTTTTTCTTAATGCCTCGGAATACAACAGGACCTTTATCTGGTGTGCTGAATAACACTTCTTTCTTTTGACAATCCACAACAGCTCCATGTGTTGCCAGAAAGTCCATTCCAAGGATGACATCGAATTCATCAAAAGGTAGCAGAATTAAATCCGCTGCTAGGAAAGCTCCTTCCACACAAATGAAGGAACTTCTAATAACTGAGTCTACCTTCAAGGTATCTCCCACAGGTGTTTTAACACATAAGGTATAGCCTAGCTTATCTGGAACTAAACGTAGCATATGTGCAAACGTATATGACATGAATGAGTGAGAGGAACCAGTATCGATCAAAGCATATAATTGCTTGCCAAGGATAGAAAGCATACCAGTCACAACTTCTGGTGCCACTTCTGCCTCACCTCGAGTCATTGCATAAACCCTCGGTGCTCCCTGTGCTCTGGTACCCTGCGTACCACTTCCTGATGGCTGATTTCGACCACCACCTCTACCACCCTGTGAACCACCACGACCACTCTGAAATCCACTACGGCCTCCCTAGTAACCACCCCTGAATGGGGCTCTACTAAATTGCACTGAAGGCTCGGACTGTGTAGCTCTTACTTCTCCCGAATGCGGACAGTCCCTCATGATGTGCCCAGGTTGGCCACAGTGAAAGCATACACCAGAAAATCTCCTACACTCTCCAAGATGCCTCTTCTGACAAACTTGACAAAATGGAAATTGTGTGGCTGAGGAAATTGGTGCCCTGTATGATGTTCCCGACATAGATTGACTTGGTGTTCTCCCAAAACTGCTAGGACTTCTCCTGGGTGGGTAACGAGGTCCAGCATAATTTACTCCAAACTTCCTCTTCTTCTCCTCTTCTTTGGCCTTGTGTTCGTCTCGGCTCTCAACTTCATAGGCTTCATACTTAAGTGCTGCCTCCTTGATTGTGGCCATGCTCTCTTCATCAACCCTGTGGACCTTTTCTTTCAATCCTATGCGCAGACCATGCAAGTATCTCATCTTCTTCTTATGCTCAGTATCCGCCAACCCATCCTCAAAGTAAAGTAGTCGAACAAACTTGATGGTGTACTCAGTAATTGTCATATTCTCCTGCTTAAGGTTGGCGAATTCATTGTTCTTTGCCCTGATAAAAGCTTCGGGAAGAAACTCTGTCTTAAAGGCCTTCAGGAACTCCTCCCAGGTGAACTGAACTCGTTCACCATTAACTCTAGAGACTGAAGACCACCAGCTCCTCGCGTACCCCTTTAGGAGAAAAACAACATATTGTACTTTTTCCTCTGGGGTCGCATAAAGATATTCAAACACATCTTCCATCTCTCTCAACCACTCTACTACAGCATCTGGGCTCACATCTCCCTTGAAGTCCCTACCACCCAAACTCTTCATCTTTGCATAATCTAATACTGGCGGCCTTGCATCAACCGCCCCCACTCCTCTCGACTGGTCAGTAGGAACATTATGACAACTTCCGTGCGAGCTACAAGGAAATATTGGCCTTAGATTGATCCACACAAAATTCATTCCTCACCAAATCTCTCACTTGGTTAAAACAAAAAATTTCCCAAAATAATTACTTGAAAACATAGAAGTTCAAAACTCAATTTTGAAAACCATGATGCAGATAATTTCATCCAACATACCAATACACATAATCATGTCAAACTCAATTCCCAGTTTAAGTCATTATGGGGTACTCCCCTCCTTAGGAGTGTTTAACCTCCCATAGGGTATAGTACGCCATAACAGCAAAAAGAGGGAACCGGGCTCTGATACCAAACTGTAACACCCTACCCTATACGTTTTGTCTAATCATATTGTTCATACAATTGCAGCGGAATTAATCTCGGGTGTTACATTAATTATCAAAATTTACCTAAATAAAATTTCGACATGAATTACTCGCGTAGTGGGCTAACAGTTCTTGTAACTAAAACCTGCAAAATAATTTATCTCATACTATAAATCCGTGTACATAGACATACACCCACAACCATATACATTGCTTCTCATATCCATAGTCACAGTTTCAAACTACACAACTGCATACCATACTTATACATACCATAATCGTCACAACTTACACAGTTACACAAATATACACATATCATCAACTTTCCACACCTGTGGATATCTCACACTACATCAGAAGCTAGTATGCACATGAAAAACATTCTGAAAACATTTTTTTACAAAAGGTGTGGATCACTGGCCAAAATCCCGAGTAGTAGTCCAAGCACAGAATAGTTGAAGACCATACCTCATCCTGGCTTCAACTCTAGCTCAGCTCCCACCTATACACCTATCTACTGCTGCTGATGATGATCTGCTTACACATAGCATAAGCAGAGAAGAAGAATAAAAGAGGGTCAGCTCATAGCTGAGTGAGATAATCATAGCTGAGTGAGTTCATAACAGAGCATACCCCTATCATACATCTAACAATCAAGCCAAAATACTAGGATCGGACCTCAGCCGTCCTCATATCCCAATAGGCAAAAGACTCAATCACCTTGACTTATGCATATGCATCTTATCATGTTTTACTTATAGGCGCCTGGCTACTCCCATGCTAATAACTCTCCCGGGAAACATACCCCACATCCCGTCGGATGTAGTCATACATACCCCAACATCCCGTCGGATGTGGTCATACATACCCCACACCACTATGGGTGTAGTCATACCCCGACACCGCTCTGGGTGTGGTCATATCTCATAAGAATTCTTCAGTCACCACCACATGAGAGGTGTGACTATCATACATATCATAATAGAGTAATAGCATAGGGAGCCCTAATTACTATGTAGTTGACCGTGAGACCACAACACTCATATTCGGTATCCTTATACATGATTCATATCTCATCTTGCTTAATCATAATTCGTTACTTGCACATGTACTTGACCAGGCCACAATTGGCTCAACATAGGTAAATCAGGAGTCGTATAATTGCACTTCCTCGGGATAAACCCTCGTGCAAGTCATCCTCCTTAAAACATCATAATATCACCTTGGGAAGTTTATTTCCCCACTTATGGATCCAAATACAACCATAATATCACACCATGTCAAAAACCCTTATCGAACAGCCATAAAGTCATATCAACAGTTAAGCCACAAATGGCAACATGTAGGCAATCATCCACATAAACAAGGTTCATATCGATTAGGGCAAGTCAATAATATCATACAGCAGTCCAGGGTTCATCATATAGCACAAAATTCCATACACCCCTGATCATGCCATTCTAGTTCACCTAGGTCAATTCTAAGCATCAATATAATTATCGTGATACGACAAACCCGGTATGCCGTGCTAATCCCTCACCAGTTCTGGTCGTTCAAACACCGGTTTAACCTTCCCGTACTAAAACGTCAATTTAAGGAACGAACCCCGAATTAAAATCCGAGACCGCCCTAATATCCCCTGCAGTATCCCCGTCAATATTAGTTCTGGGCTCCGGGTCAAATTCTCGATAAAAACACATCAAACCCTGGCCGGAGCTAAATTCAGTGGTTCCGGCTCCGACCTAAATAATAGCTAAAATTCAGGGATTAGAACTAGAGGATTGATTACCTCGCTGCAGGAAGCTCGTATATGAAATTTGGGCTCAATCCGGCTTCCGGATACTCCGAAACCCTAATTTGGCTTATCGGGAATTCAAGAAATTCCTGAACCAAAAACTCGTTTTAAAGCTCTAAATCGATAAATCACGATGAATGGATGGATTAGGCATTACTTACGGGATTTTTGGATCACTGTAGCTCAAGAATTGAGCTGGAGAATTTTTCCCCGACGTTCCCCTGAACTTCGCTTGCTCTGCTTTTCTCTCGGTTCGAAAGTGGAAGAAGAAATGGCATGAGAGAATGGAAATGGACGGTAAAATTTATATCCCGACCGCTTATATATATATATATAATACGTATACTTATCCGATCGATCGATAATCCGATTTTCGCCGAAATAGTGTCGAAATGCTCGATTTTAAATCGCGAACTTTCTAGCGATCGAAATATGGGTTTTGCCAGAACGGGATGTTACAGTGCAGCTGCCCTTGCCTACCGGAGCTTACGTGTGTGTTGTCGTCGGCGCTCTTGGCCGATGCGTCCCTTTTCATAGACAAACAAAACTGTTCCTCCACGAAACCCGCCTCGTTGCGCGTCCCTGGGAGTTGGTACGAGCTCGGTTCTTTTGAACCAGGCTCTTATACCAATTGACGCATTAGCGTCGCGTTGAGTAACGAATAAACTAAAATAGACTAGGTTTAGGGGTTTTCTTCTTCTACTTCTCTTATTCCAACAACTGAATATCTATAGTGCTTACATCTGACTTGCTTAATATGAAAGGAATACTGAAATAACAAGGAAAATAAATAATAAGTAATAATGCTAATGGCCCATCACGTCTGGTAATTCGAGTTGGGCTTGGGCTGGCGGTCGGACCAGCACAGAATAGCCATGTACGCGTCATCACTCATAAAAAAGTGGAATACAAAGAAGGGCGCCTATTCAAAAATCCCACCCCATGAGGTTGAGGGGTATTTGAAAGACATGCACTCTAAAGAGCCTAGATCCGGTGCCGCACAGAGATGAGGAAGATTCGTTATCCGGGGAAGATATCGGAGGAAATGAAAGATTAGAAGAGTGTGAAAAGGCGTTTATGGTGGTTGTCCTGGTTAGTTGGTTGCGGCGGATCCAGAACATAGTTGAGCACTATGCCTTATTTGAATAGAAAATTAAACAGTGTAGAAAAAAATAAGTATTATTTTCATTTCAATGTCAATTGTACATGACGGACTTTTAATTTAGTGAATTCATCAAATAATGGAATCTTCATGTATATCAATAACATACTCTATCTCAAAGAAAATAGTTAAGCAATCAGCGAGAAATTCATCACTCGTTTTATTGCATAAATAAGTTTTCACATGTTTTATTGCGGAAAATTTTCTCTCCGTAGTAGTTGTTGAAACGAGCAAGATCAACACTAGACGAATCAACCGAAAAATCAATTCGTATTGTGTATCTCTAGTAATTTTGCAAGGGATGAAACTTCATATTCCTAACTATGAACCACATGAGCGGCATAATATCGTAGATCATTCTTCAAATAATGCATCTAATAGCCTTCAAAGTCTCAAAGATAAACTCTTGAGCAAGTTTGTAAATATTTTATTCATCAAAACACTGGAAAGAACTTTTAAGATCTAGTGCACCATTCAACTGAAGCAATTTAAATGATGACTCAACAAGTTTGTAAATATTTTCTTCATCAGAAGACTGGAAAGAAAATTTCCAGAACAGAGCAGAGCCAAACCAGATCTAGAAGATCTGTAGCAGAAACATGGCAAAACCTCCTCTAATGAGAGGGATGAGGAAAACTCCACTTAGGGGAAGAGGGAACGCCATGACAGCAGGAAAAAGCCAAGGAAGGCCAGGAAAGACAACGGAAAACCGAAGAGGAAGGCGATGAAAGGAGGAAAGCAACCGAAAAAACGGGAAATAAATGATTTTTTGGGCTACCGCCGATCACCCAGATGTGTCGGCGGCAGCCCTAACGGGAGGGAATAGATCAACACTAGACGAATCAACCGACAAATCAATTCGTATTGTGTATCTCTAGTAATTTTTGCAAGGGATGAAACTTCATATTCCTAACTATGAACCACATGAACGACATAATATTGTAGATCATTCTTCAAATAATGCATCTAATAGCCTTCAAAGTCTCAAAGATAAACTCTTGAACAAGTTTGTAAATATTTTATTCATCAAAAGACTGGAAAGAACTTTTAAGATCTAGTGCACCACTCAACTGAAGCAATTTAAATGATGACTCAACAAGTTTGTAAATATTTTCTTCATCAAAAGACTGGAAAGAAAATTTCCAGAACAGAGCAAAGCCAAACCAGATCTAGAAGATCTGTAGCAGAAACATGGCAAAACCTCCTCTAATGAGAGGGATGAGGAAAACCCCACTTAGGGGAAGAGGGAACGCCATGACAGCAGGAAAAAGCCAAGGAAGGCCAGGAAAGACAATGGAAAACCGAAGAGGAAGGCGATGAAAGGAGGAAAGCAACAAAAAAAACGGGAAATAAATGATTTTTTGGGCTACCGCCGATCACCCAGATGTGCCGGCGGCAGCCCTAACGGGAGGAAGCTGAAAAGGTAGAGAGATGGCAGAGGGAATAGATCAACACTAGACGAATCAACCGACAAATCAATTCGTATTGTGTATCTCTAGTAATTTTTGCAAGGGATGAAACTTCATATTCCTAACTATGAACCACATGAACGACATAATATTGTAGATCATTCTTCAAATAATGCATCTAATAGCCTTCAAAGTCTCAAAGATAAACTCTTGAGCAAGTTTGTAAATATTTTATTCATCAAAAGACTGGAAAGAACTTTTAAGATCTAGTGCACCACTCAACTGAAGCAATTTAAATGATGACTCAACAAGTTTGTAAATATTTTCTTCATCAAAAGACTGGAAAGAAAATTTCCAGAACAGAGCAGAGCCAAACCAGATCTAGAAGATCTGTAGCAGAAACATGGCAAAACCTCCTCTAATGAGAGGGATGAGGAAAACCCCACTTAGGGGAAGAGGGAACGCCATGACGGCAGGAAAAAGCCAAGGAAGGCCAGGAAAGACAATGGAAAACCGAAGAGGAAGGCGATGAAAGGAGGAAAGCAACAGAAAAAACGGGAAATAAATGATTTTTTGGGCTACCGCCGATCACCCAGATGTGCCGGCGGCAGCCCTAACGGGAGGAAGCTGAAAAGGTAGAGAGATGGCAGAGGGAATAGATCAACACTAGACGAATCAACCGACAAATCAATTCGTATTGTGTATCTCTAGTAATTTTTGCAAGGGATGAAACTTCATATTCCTAACTATGAACCACATGAACGACATAATATTGTAGATAATTCTTCAAATAATGCATCTAATAGCCTTCAAAGTCTCAAAGATAAACTCTTGAGCAAGTTTGTAAATATTTTATTCATCAAAAGACTGGAAAGAACTTTTAAGATCTAGTGCACCACTCAACTGAAGCAATTTAAATATGACTCAACAAGTTTGTAAATATTTTCTTCATCAAAAGACTGGAAAGAAAATTTCGGGTTCGTTCGTCTCCTCGTTCAAATTTTCTATTTTGGGGGAATTGAAATTTTTTTTGAGTTCTGATATAGAAGAGTGAGGTTTAGTTTAGACGTTTTTTTATTTCAATGGAACATTACACTTTTAGTGTAAGACTTTTAGATTTCATTGTTTATTTTATTCTTTTCAAATACAAATTATCGGGGCTAGAGTTTTTCGTCTAAATTGAGAGTAGTGATTTGGATATGTTCATCTAGACCATTTTCCAAGTTATAGAAAATTTTATTATCATATAACATTGGACCGACTTTTCAATATCACTGGGTTGAACACCCAAAATCAAAAAATTCATACGTATTATACTAGCTCTGCACCGGAGGAGGCCGAGGCCGTGGCCCGGGGTGACCCAGCCCTAAATCCGCCACTGTTAGTTGGTCGCCCCACGACTCTGCATTTGTTTATATAAAGAATACGAATAATTGGTTGACATAAATCGGCCTAGGCCATGTTTCTGACAATTTGTTTCAAAAGAAAGGTGATAGGAATTCTGTCTCATATTATTATGATCTCATCATATTGGCATATAACCACCAAAGTACACGTTCACATTCTTATTTTGAATCAATCCACTATATCGAAACATATATTAAACATCACATATATAACAAATATTATGATTCTCTTTTAGATAATATATATAAAGATTCTCTAATAACATCACTCAAGCCCATTCTTTCTCATCTCCCTCGATCATGGACGTGAATTTCATTGGAGAGTGTATCTCGATCTTAACATGACTTCTTAACCACCATTTCCAAAGCTTTATAAGACGAGCCACCTTCTTTCAATGCCTTCTCCCCACTGCGTTGAGCTGCTTTCACCCTCTCCCTTATCCCTTTCCCTTTCTCGCCCACCATCACTTCCCTAATCATCCCTTCCACCTCGTCCCTCCCGACCACTCCCCTCCACGGCATCGTTTCGGTCCTCGACGCCAGCTGGAGCTCCTCCGCCACCAACGTCGCGTTCATCCTCTGCTCCGAGTACAGCGGCCACATCATCATCGCCACCCCGCTCCGCACGCTCTCCAGCGTCGAGTTCCATCCACCGTGGCACACGAACGCTCCCACCGCCGCGTGGCTCAGAACCTCCGACTGCGGGGACCACTCCGGGACCACCAGCCCCACGTGTCGCGTCCTCTCCACGAAACCCTCCGGCAGGCCGTAGCGGTTGTCCAAGTCATGATGAATGCCATCCATATCTTCAGACTTTCCTGAACTGAAGAAGGCCGAGTCCTTTACGCCAGTGGGCCGGCGGACCACCCAGAGGAACCGTTGCTGGCTGCGTTCCAGCCCATGGGCCAGCTCGATCTGTTGCTCGGGGGAGAGGTTCCCACCGCTGCCAAAACAAACGTACACCACCGACTCGTTGGGTTGCTGGTCGAGCCAGGAGAATAAGTCCTGGCTGGTCGGGTTCGATGGTCTGGTTGGACGTCGAACCAACGGACCAATAGCTAGAATATCTCCCTGAATGACCTTACGGCCGAAGAAGTCGTCGTTTCGCAGTGCGGCGAGGGTAGTGGGCTCCAGATCTTCCCACGTGTTTATCAGAATACCTGCTCAAATGAAGACAAACAACATAGATGCCGAGGAATCAAACAGCATAATTGTACTGTGCAATGATAGTTATTGACTTGCCATATATATACTATATAGCCATACAGATTGCTTTAGCTTGGACCACCCTAATTCTTAATTCTTATAATGGCCACGATAATTCAATAAAAGATCAATTACGTAAAGAGAAGTGCTACGTTGTTATTATTTTAATTAAATAAAATAATAGAAAGAAAGAAAGAAAACAATTAGATTTTATCCATTACATTGTTAAATTAAATGTCATCCTAAGTTTACTCAAATCGTCCTAATTTAAAAATTAAGATTACCTCTATAGATTTTGTCATCTAGGAATAACAAACACAATGTAACAACACAAAAATTGAGCACCCTCTACGACAGTATCATTTTTCTTTGTTTGGTGAAGGATGATTGGACAATTTATATTTTAAATTAGGGGGTGTATAGTAAAAAACTAAAGTGACATTTAACCACGTAGTAAAATTATTAAGTGAGATTTTTTTATTTGATAATCCAGGAAATCTCAGCCTCACGTGCCGTTTGAGCGACAGCGAGGCCTACTAAACCACTAGGGCTACCTGCATACTAACCGGGGCTTTCTGCTACCAACATCGGGGAGGCTTCGCCTCCGATACCAAGGGTGCCGCCGGGAACGCTCAAGTGGCGCCACTGGGAATCGAACTCAGAACCTCCCACATCCAGAGCTCAATTGGTCCATTGATTTCACCACTAGGCTATGTTACCTTTTCGCAAATTATTAAGTAAAATAAGAGGTGTTTGACATGGGGAATTGATTTAATTAATAAACAGAGAAAATGTTGGTCCAATTTGTTTGTTTATAAAACGTCAAAAACTCATAAAACCAAATAATTAAATTTAGCGTTGCGTAAGAAAATTTGATGGTGGACTGGACATCATACCGTCGGCTTTCCGGAACTCGACCCCCATGCGTCTGTACTCGATGTACACCTGATCCTTCCGGTCCAACATGGGGTCGACCACCTCATCCGGTCGAACCGAACGACACCCGGGGATCTCGAGCGGCTCCTTCTGATCAACGTACTCTCCTTCCACTTCTCCATCCAAAACCGGCAACTGGATCGTCAGAGCAGTAAACCACGCATTCGAAGTGCCCAACACGTATTTCGCTATCCCCAACTCCTCGGCCACCACAAAACACTCGGTTCCGAACAGATCCACGACCAGACCCGTCGGTCGGACCGCGAGTGACTGGACCGCCGCCCGGATCGCGGGAATCAGTTCCCTCATGACCACGCAGAGGCGCGTGACCATCGCCGCCGCTGGGTCGAGCACGTTGGAGAGGTCCGGCGGCGGTAGTCTCACCACGTTGAAGAAGTTCCCGCTCCCCGGCGCTCCTCCGGCGGCGGCGGCGGCCTCGGTTGTCAGTTCGGTCTCCGCCTGGGAGGAGCGGGAGGCGACGACGAAGACGGTGACGGCGGCGTTGTGGTGGGTGACGAGCCGCTTGCCGAGCTCGAGGACGGGGATCAGGTGGCCGATGCCGGGGCTGGAGAGTAGGACGAAGTGGGGTTTCGTTGCTGCGGCGCCGGACGATGCCTTTGCCTCCATGTTTGGTAGCTTTTTTGGTGTTGGGCAGTGAATTGGAATTTCAGAGTAGAGATGAGGTATATATTGTACTGTTGAGATTTGAGGACTATTTATAAAGGATGAGGCAATAGTGGGCAAAATCAGGCACGAAAAATGCTCGTGTGTCGACAGTAGCTGACTCAGAATTCTCGAACAGGTGTGTAACCCTGGTACAGTAATTAGTGAAAAAAATGGGGTTAAAAATGGAAGCGCCGGGCCGTGATGAATTGTTGGCTGGCAGAGACGACGACTGGGCTGGACTGGATTCGATCGACGGTCCATTATTATTGGGCACGTTGAGCTCGGGAAATTGGTGGAGTAGGTGGCAGGCAGCCAATTTTAATTCGTCGCTCAACTTTCGTCCTATACGTACCCTCTGACGTCAACGTGTAGTAAAAACACAGGAAGCGTCGAAGCGATAGCTTGCATGCGGACAAAGATCGCCCCACCGGCCGTCGTCGTCAGTTGCGGCCTAGTAATTAATTAACCACTTTTTTTTGTGGTGGGTAAGAAACAGAGTAATGCTCAGCGGCCCAACAACCGCCAGAATTGTAGGGCAAGACAACACTAGTAAAGTGTGGATGTGAGCAGGAAACCATATGATAGCTATAACCGGTACGTACCCAACGTGACCATCCATCTTTCTTTTCTGTTTAAGGGATGGCTATAATTAATGATGGTTTTTGAAGTGAGTGACATGTTTTGTCAAATTTAAAAAATTATAGGGTAGCATGTGCGTGGCGTTGCTCAATTATTTTTGCGTCTTATCTTTAGCTGGCAGCGATTACAAGTGTCATAAAGCAAATAAAAAACAGAACAAACCATATCACAAATAACATAAAATAGACCAGAAATCATATAAATTTTACCACAACTCTCATGAAGCAAACCAGAAAACTCATACTAGACCAAAAATTCTACAAACCACACCACAAAACTCATAAAGTATACCAGAAACCCCATAAAACATTCCAGAAAAGATAGTAAACACACCACAAAGCTTACCACAAGTTTCCTGAGAAGTAAACAAAAAATCTCGTAAAGCTGACCATAAGTTCCTTGAAGTAGACTATAACCCTCATAAAACTAACCCCAAATTCCTCGAAAGAAACCAGAAATCCCACAAAGGAGACCATAAGTTCCCTGCAACATATAAAAATATGTGCAACCACAGCAGAAGTCTCATAAAGGCTAAAGGCGATCAAAAAGGCTAGAAACCACACTTGAAACATCATGACGAACCACAAACGGTATAAAGGATGAAAATGTAATAACTTTTTTTATAATGATGATTTTTTTTTTTTTTTTGCAATTAAAATGCTTGGTTTTTGTGGTGTGGTGGGGTTTTTTACAAATTATGGTGAAATAAGGAAGACAGAGAGCAATGGGAGGAGGACGGAGTGGAGGAAGAAGCTACTATATACATTAGTTACTATCATAGTCTTATTATTATTGTTAGCATCCTATCCGATCACTCAAACTATAACTAATAGATTCTAATAATACGAGTTATTGAGCGATGAAAATTAGATCTTGTATCATCTCAAATAAAAATTATACCATGTGTTTAAATCAACTGCCAATATAGATCATAATTGATAGAATTTGAGCATAAAATTTCTCTAACTCCATATTGAGAATGGAGGGAATTGGTTACCAACCACGCATATTGTTTCCCCAGTTATTTTTTTTTTTTTTACAACCAGCCTGTATTCATGAAGTCCAAAGTTCAGGGGTTACATTGTCATCCCCAATTAAATTTAACGGTTTCTAAAACCATGCATAAAATATCTCTAACGCCATATTGGAAAGGTATCCAATTAAAAGTAAGGCAAAATACACTTTCATAGCCATAACTTTACACTTTATGACAAATATTGCCAAATTTTGAAAAATACACAAAAATAGCCACAGATTTGAAACTACCTTGACAATTATAGCCATTTCCGTTAGAAATATTGACGAAGTCAGAGATGTCGTTAACGTTTGTCAAAAACAAGCTGAGATGCCGCCTCGTCAGCTTCCACGTCAACTCTTAGTCGACGCGTCATGCCACGTGTCCTGCCATGTCAAATTTAAAATATTGTTTATTACATTAAAATTAAAAAAATCTTTTTGGAGGACATCCACCCACGGGATTTGGTCTAATTGACCGAATCCCCTTCTTTTTTTTTTTAATTAAAGGAAAAAACAAAAAAACAAAAATTGATAAAAGAAAATAAGAAGGAAGAAAGTGGGACGCAGCAGTGCTGCCGCTGTCAATCCCAACAGCCTCTGACCAGAATCATAGCAAAATAGATGAACGAAGAATCCAAACCCAGAAATCCTACAAGCCAAATCGATATAGAAGAACCCAAACTCCCATATTTATTCTTCACCTTCTTCCTCAATCACATAACTTGAAGAAACAAACCCAAAACTCCAATCGAAGATTTGCGACTACAAACGTTGAAATAGACAGAGCTTCACCTTATTCCCCAATCTTCTAAGCAGTCCCCCTGCTCAACCCTTGTCTTTTTCTTCATCGCAAAAACTGGCGGCGGGTATCAGGGGATAATTCAACAAATTTGAATTTCCCCCTCGCAGATCAAACACAAGGAAGAAGGAAATGGAGTGACGTCGTTTCTGGCACAGACTGAAGACTCGGCTGGAACGACAACGTTCAACTGGAACGGCAGCGTACTACATCAAGTTGCCAAACTTCGCTTTTAATCCCAATGTTACATTTTTACTACTTTTCCTGTTTTGGTTCGTACTCGCATCAGAAGTAAGTTTGTCTTGTAATGCTACTTTGGACCAGCTATATATGCTGCCAAAACCAATGAAATCACACAGGGTTTTCACTTTCCCACAACACAAATTATTGTTAGCGGGCTTTGCATCAGTGGTCCCTGGAGAGAATCGAGCTAGAGCTGGAGCCTCTATTCCTTCACCGGATTTTTCACATCTAGCGTTGGACTTATTTGACATTGTACCCACGATGATTCTCGTTCCCGACTCTCCATAGCGAGCGTCGCGGAGGGGAGTTTGAGGAGCGGATGACGGAGGCGAGGTGGACGAGATTGATTGGTGAATGGATTGACATGGGCTGAGGTGAAATGGGGTTCCGACAAAGAGGACAAGAGAGGAATGGAAAGGGGCGGATGGAGAAGAGGAAAAGAACACGACTATTTGGTAAAGTAGGGATTTTTTAGTAAATATAATTAAATTTAAATTCCACCCTGGCATGCCACGTAGACCAAGTCACAGACAATGCATAACCAGATCGTAACACATCGTGTGGCCCAACACCCATCAAACCTAATTGGTGGGGTGATAATAAGTAATAAAGTGAAACAAAAAAGATACATATGATGCCTAATCACAACTTAGGAGCTAAAAAGTAGAGGGGTAAAGGTCATTATAGTCTTTTAGTCTTCTCAAAAATTGAACCTAATGGAATCCTGAAAATAGTCAGACTTATAATTTTATGTTGGGTAAATACTATTTTTTAGCCAAAACTTTTCCCCATTAGTCAAAACTATCGAAATAGTAATTATTAGCCAAACGTTAATTATCTGTTAATATCTCCCTTAGAATTGCTGACTAAGCATGACGATGCACTACAAAAAAGACTGGCAGATGTTACCAGACGATTGGCGTCACAAAAGGCCTTTTCTCGTCACTAAAAGTTTTTCCTGACGAAATACGGTCGTTAGCGGGTCATGGGGTAAAGGTCCGTGGGTAATAGTCCAAAAAAAATTGGCGTCATAAAAACTTTTTCTGTGAGGATAAATTATCCTCAAAACCCTATTTATCGTAATTAGAAAAGAAATACCCTTGAGGAAAAAAGTTTGACGAAAAGTTTTTGTGAGAGAGGAAAAACTATTTCTAAGGAAATTACTTTGTCAGTGTAAGTATTTGTGAGAATATTTTTTTGTAAGCAAAACTTTTTTTTTGTTAATAAGACTTTGGAATTTATATCCCAAAATACCCTTATGTGTTTTTGTGATGACTTGTTTATTGTTAGAAAAGGTTGTATAATTAGGCAAAAAAATTTGTTCCCAAAATACCCTTTGGTTATTTCTGACGAGTAAAAGTCTTCATGAATGGAGAACTCCTCAGAAATGAAATTATTATTCCAATAAAATTTTATGGTTGATAGTATTTGAAATTATTATTTATTTTGTAAATTATTGCTATATATTATTTGGGATGACCATTGGGTTGAAAATGAAATTTTAATTAATCAATTGAATGGTAATATGTAAAATAATTAAAATTAATCACACTATTATAATATTAAGAAAAAAGAATACAACATAAATATGAGGCCTAGCCATAAAATATGTCTTACAGAAGTAAACGCACAAAACACAGCATAAATAAATACATAAATATGTTCTATTTGTTCTTAATTAAACACAAAACATAACATGCTGCATAACCCCTACTACTGAAGGAAGGGCCCAAATTGACCAACAACATCTTCAGTCTTCACATGGAGTTGGTATCATCAAACTTGTCACCCTTCGAGCCAGAGTAATTAGAAGTGCTAGCATCATCATCTTCCTCGCCATCCTCGTTCACTTCCTTGTTTTCAGCCTACATTACAAAGTTTCATAGATCGTTATTAAGTTGTTGGAAATTTTTTTCATAAACCATAAAAACCACCAACATACTAGGCACAAAACAAATGAACAAAAGAATAAGTTGTGGCGCATCTAAGTATCGGCAGCAAGAACCAACCATCCACTTAATTCTAGGCATAGTTTTTTTTTACCGAAAACAGAGGCGACGAACCTTATTTCATGGATTTCCAAGGGGATGTTATGCCCCCGCTTTACCCCTTTGCTCGAATCTCTTCCCTTTCGCTTGGGTGGATTACCCACAGAAGATTTATGAGTCGACGATTGGCCGAGTGCTCCTTGTTGCTGTTGCTCTAGAGCAGGAGTAGCAGAGGCAGAGGCATCCTCCTCTTGTTGCGATCGATCGGTAGCAGGAGTCTGCAAGCTCTTTTAGCCTCTTGTCGTCGCTGGATAGCAGGAGTGGGAGAGCTCCTTTCCTCTTCTTCCATTCGCTCGGTACTCGGAGGCGAGGACCTCAGTTGTTGTTCTTGGGCAGGAGGGACCGTTTCTTCGATCTGGCCATGGCGGAGCCATCTCGGAATGGGAGAAGAGGGGTTTGGGTTTTGGAGAAAGGGATTGGTTATTGTGGAAAGGTTCTTTGACAGAGTTAATTAAGGCGGTTTTGGGGATGGAAAGGCGGGATTTTCCCCGCTAATTTTGTTTTGGTAAATTGTTAGGGGAAACGAAGAGTCGGAGTTGGAATTAGGAAGGTAGGATTTTTGCCCACCGATTAATAATTAATTTATTTTTTGTTTGCTTTTTATTTGGGAAATGATTGCCTCTGCTAGTCTTCTTGCCTTTCTGTTAACGAGCTAATTACAGTAATTTTTTATCTAGTCTCAAATCTCAATTGATCAACGCTTAAAGCTAATTGGCAGGATTTTATATGGTAATTTTTATTGCTCTAAACAAATTGGGTATTACGGGGGAGGGCAGCTTACCTATTACTAGCTTGACAAGGGGAAGACAGAGGAGTTCCGCTAAAAAAGTGTACAGTTCTTGAGAAGGAATTTATGGTAATTTTTAATTGGTCTTCAAAGTTACTTTTGTTTCAAATTCTTCAAATATAATTGAATTGAATGATTATCAACAAAAAGCTAAACAATATAATTGATGTACGTGTTTTTAATAAAGAATTTTACCCTATACACGGATGGACACAATTTTTTAACTAATAGCTAGTAAGCTATTCTAAGTAAAATACGACACAAGAAGTATTAAATAGATAAAAAATAATTACAGGTTTTATATATGGATACTAACAGTGTTATATGGGTTTTATACATGTTTAGAACGGATACATAAGTTTTTGGACGAATATAATACGTACAGGTATTTTCTAACTAACTATGCCTTTATGTAGCGCGTTAAAGGTTTTAGGGTTTGGAGGAAGTTCTTAAGGTTCAGGGTTTTACACTTTAGAGTTTACGGTTCAGTGTTCTAGGGTTATAAAGTTTGTGGTTTAGAGTTCAAGTTTGGTGTTAATAGAATGGAAAGTTTATAGGTAGCCCGCGCTAAAATTCAGGGTTTATGACCCTCGAGCCCCCATACGGGGAAGCATCCCCCCCCGAGCAGGGGGTGTCTCCTGGATCCCACTCGCTGACTCAGGGTAAAGTTTTTTATAGGTTCAAGGTAATTTTTTTACATGTTTCAAGATTTAGGGTTTATGGTTTAGTTTTTTACAGGATAGGGTTCAGTTTTTTTCTAAGTTTAAGGATTCGGGGTTTAAGGTACACAAGTGGAGAAAGGGAATGTTCAGGATTCGGGGTTCAGGATTTAGGTTTTAGGGTTTAGAGTTTAGTTAAAAAAAGGGTAATGTCTATCGCCGCCGAACACAAGTGGAGAAACCACCAATTGCATCGCCGTCGGATGCAAACCCAGAATCACCACCCATCGTTGTCGGTTGCAAACCCAGAACCACCAATTCTATCGTCGTTGAACACAAGTGGAGAAAGCGAATGTTTTGGGCTTCCTTCGTTTATTGCAGAGGAAGAAAGGGAATGAATTTGCAGAGAAGGCAGAGAGCACTTTGTTGCTTATAGATTTTTGTTAGGAATAAATACTCAACGAAACATGTATTTAACATAAAATGTTACCAGTCTAATTGGTTAGGACTTTGTTTTGCGAACAAGAGATCCATGGTTCGAGTACATCCATGACCTTTTGTTTAAGGTTATTTTCAATTTCATCTCTTAAAACTAAGAATTTGTTCATATGTAAAGAAATTTTCCCGACAAGCGAAATTTGTAAATAATGTTCTATATGTGACAACGTTGTTTGCATATTATCGACAACATATGAATTCTTCACAGAAAGTGTTTTCCTCACGAAGTTTTTTCAACGAAATAATCATTTGTGATGGCCATTTTGTCGAGTCACTTTTCTAACAAACTTTTATCGAGACCAAATACGTTCCCTCATAAAAACGTTTGTCTTTCTGAGAGATAGGGAAATTCCTAACAAACAATACTATTTCCAAAAACATTTTCTGATGAAAATATGTGTCCTCAAAAAAACATATTCATGAATTTTCCCCTCCTTTTCGGCGTAAAAAGAAACATATTATTTCTTACGCCTATTTCAATTTGGTCATAAATAATTTGTATTTGTGACAAAAGTTGAAATGTCCTTAGTAAAAGTTAGATGAAGTTCCTCGTATTTGTTATTTTCACTTTTAGTGACAAATGTTTTGGGCTTTATTGACGAGGATTGATGTTTGTCACAAATATTTTACGTTTTTATGAGGACGATAAATTTTTGTCACAAAAAAGTTTATTTCCAACCAAAAAACAGTGTCGTCAGAAAGATTCCGTCACTTCTGCCTGTCTTTTTTGTAGTGATGTTAAGTTGGAATCCACGCGGCGATCAATTTTGGTTTTAATTTTAAATCTAAAAAATAATGATTTACGAAAGAAAAGGAAAAATAACCCTCAGTCCCGACTTATCACCTCCCTCAGCTCCTCTGGTCTCTCCCTTGTCCCCCTTCTCCACCCGACGAAGCCAGCTGAAGACGAAGAGAGAGTGACACTTCAATCATTCGTCAATCTTTTGCTGAGAAATCTTCTAGCAATGTAAGGTGGTTCAAGTTTTCCGATTTGAACCCTACCCCTTTCGAAATTTTTGGTTTGGTTACAAAATCCTTTCTTCAAAATCGAACCCTTTCTGTAATTTTAGGGTTTCTTCATCAATTTGCCAAAAGTGAAGAAAATGCTGGGATTGAGGATCGATAAGTTCAGTTTCTTTAATTGAGAATAGAAAACCGAACACAAATTATGCCTTGATTGCTTCTTGCTTCTCTGGTGCATATGGCTTCTATGATGCTTCTTGTTTCTCTGGTTCTTTTGGTGGATACGGATGCTAGAGGGAAGAGACGGCTGCAGCGAGGCCCAACGACGGTGGCGGCCAGGCTCAGAGGCGGCGGCGAGGCTTTGCACGGCGATGACGAGGATAGAGAATCGATTCTCTCACCGCTAGGGTTTTTCCAGCAAGCCTTGTTCAATCTCCCTTCGTTGGTTTAAAAGAGAAGAGGAACGAGGAAACTATTAAATTGATAAATCAAAAATAAAAAAAAACAATAGACAAAATTTTAAGATATCAGATGTGGAGCTGATGTGTTTGCTGAGTTGAAGCACTATTAACAAAAAAACTAATGGTAACAGAATTAATGCTAATATATTTCGATGCATTACAAAACGTTTGGCTAATAATTAATATTTCGATATTTTTGGCTAATATTATAGAATGGGGAAAATTTTTGGCTAAAAAATAGTATTTACCCTTTTATGTTTAGTAAACCTAACTTATGAACACTTCAACTTATGTTTTTAATTTAATTTTTATATTGGTTGTTGATAATTCGATACGAATATTCAGATAAAATTGGATCAGTTTATCATACCAAAAAATTATATTTGAAATAATCAACTAATGACTTTCACTATGGTTCACATCTTCTTTCGTCAATCTTTGATACTGAAATTTAGTCACACCACTCATCTATTGTCCAGATGATTCAGTGATATATCACTTCATCTTAATACAAAATTGTGCACTAGTATAGTCAATTATTAATACTTGAAACCACACACACCACTCATCTCATATCCAAAACAATTTAGTGATCCATCACTTCTTCTTTGTACAATATAGTTGCCTACTAGTATTGTCAATTATTAGTACTTGAAACAACTCACCACTTAATTAGTATCTAGCTCCAACTCATTTGTCTACATAATATAACTTCTTAAGTGGAAAAAAATTCACCCCACTCTTCTCTTCTCTCAAATTTTCCACAACAAATCATCATGTATTCATCTCAATCTTCATCATCATATGAGCAAAAGTATGGATAGCTTGAAATGTTTGATCATGAACTCTAGCTAGCTTGGACTCGAGCAAATGTATGATGAGGAACGTGCGCCACTTCCTTGAAAGTTTGGCATTCTCTACTTCACTAGAAATTACAAAGAAGTTTTTCATCAACGCTTGGGGAATGATTACTTTGGTCAAAATGAAAGGAGACCAAAATACGATGAGCAAACCTTTAGAAGGTGTTGATAAAGACAATCATCGTCAACCGATCGTGGAGCATCAGCGTTGAAAAAGACGATATTGTTCTTCGCTAAGAGCGCCATGCGCATCGAACGAGCCCAAGATTGATAATTTCCGCCATGCACGAGTGTCGAAACAAGAACTAGAGCATGATTATAGCTCTCGTTGAGGTAGTAGAGATGATTATATTAGCATCAATATTGATCTCCAGAGGAACTAACAGAGCAGTCACCATCGATCAGATGAAGTAGAAAGCCGAGAAATCGAATAAAAAACGGAAGAAAACAATCCCTTGTGGCTTTGATACCGTGCTAGATTCAAGAATTTAGATTTGCAAAAGATGAGCTGACTAATGCAATTTAGATTGATTAGAGACAAGTGAGGTACGTTTTAATGTACAACAAGTATATACCAACAACCAAATTACTAACTAGTGCCTGCAATCTACAAAATTACATATAACTACCTGAAAACAACAAAATTACACTTTGTATCCTATACTACTAATATTCAAGAAGGCATAATTTCGCATACGCCTAGGCGCGTATAATCGTCAGGCAGTGGCAAAACGTCTCACCTAGACACTAGGTAGGTACTTAGGCGTTCGTCGCCTAGGCAGAACTAGCACGATTAATTGATGTGAGACGTGATAAATCAAAGTGAGGAACGCTTAAGCGTGTTGACAGGACAATGATTAAAACAATTTTGTAGCTAATCTTTCCAAAATTATCTACAATCCACGACTTCCATAAACTTGTTATTCTATGAAATCATGACATATTTTGCTTTTTTTTTTTTTGTCCGAGTAAGATCAAAGAGATAGTTAGAACAAACCTACCCATACTTCCTCCCAACCCCACTAACAAGCCAACCTACAAGGTCAAAAGAAGCTAACTCTAACCGAGACAGCAGCAGGGCTTTTAGTGCCACTCTATGGGCAACCCAGTTGACAGTCCGCGGACGGAACCGCCCTAAACTCTATACATTCAGAGAGAGACTCAAGAATCAGAAGACAATCTCGAAGGATAGAGCCACCAACGGAATCCTCCACTGCACCAAGACTAAGGTGACAGATGACCACTGCTGAATCGCCCTTGATGATGACACGAGGCGAACTTCTAGAAGCTGTAAGCAAGATCACATCCCTAGATGCAAGGAGCTCTGCAAGGTACGGATCTGAGATCCTCTGATGCTGAAAACCCGAGGCAAGCAATACATGCCCGTCCGAGCCACAACCCACAAGGCTAGACGAGCACACAGAGGCTTATTAATCATTTCAAATTGAAATCAAAGACAAAAGTTATGTAAAATTGTCATTGAAATTTGCCATTTTTTGTTAAACTTGTCGTCTAGGTACCACCTAGACATGCTAGGTACTAAATAAGACTCCAACACTTGTCTTACGCCTTTTTAAAGCACTTGTCTTGCGCCATATTGAACTCGCTTATAATTGCTTTCTATTTTGAGCTTTCCCACTAATGTCGGAAGAGGCCAAGCTCAAGCACATAGCCTCTCTGTCTATCCCAACGACTTTATGGTTGTGGATATTCAAACCACAAGACCCGAGGGATTACAATAATAACACCTTTAAAAAAATTACAAAACTAGCACCCAGCCGAAATTTTTTTCACTAATAGCATCATTTTTAATAGACCACACCTCGAAGGTGCATTTTATGTATAAACCGCACCTTGGAGGTGAGTTTTGTGCCACGTCAGACTGGGAACCGCACCTCCAAGGTGCGGTCTGTGTTTGGTGGGCAGCGGCCTTGGAGACCGCAGGATCAGGTGGCGATCTAGCGGGCAGAACGCACGCCACGTCAGCGATCCTTGCCACGGATCGAAGACCGCAGCGCTAGGGAGCGGTCAACCCTTGGAGAGCGTAAACCGTGCCGGGAAGGTGCGGTTTTGACTGGGGCAAAATTACCAGACCTTCCCTGGAGGGTGCGGTCTGATGGGTATAAATACCCCCTCCCCCCTCTCATTTTTTCACACCACAACCATTCTCCACTCTCTCTCTAGAATTAGCTCTCTAACCCCTCCCCTCCCCTCCCCTCCCAAAAGCCTAGGAAATTTTGACTGGGGAAAAATTACCAGACCGCCCCTGGAGGGTGCGGTCTGATGGGTATAAATACCCCCTCCCCCCTCTCATTTTTTCACACCACAACCATTCTCCACTCTCTCTCTCTCTATAATTAGCTCTCTAACCCCTCCCCGCCCCTCCCAAAAGCCTAGGAAATAGTGGTTTGTTGGTTGCGGCTAAGTCCGATCTGCCATCAGAAAACATTTCTTTGGTTTTTCCCTCAAAACTCGCCCGCCGAATTTCTGTCCGACGCCGAATCTCTGTCCGACTTTCGCGAGAAAATGGACGAGTGGTTCCAAGAAGAGGGAGTTTATTATGATGAATTTCAAGCGGTACATAATCATTATTTTGGTCAATTTTTTTTTTGTTATAAGCTTTTTAATTAATATATGTACTAACCTTGTTGTTATTCTCTTGTAGGTTGGGGACGACGTGAATATATACAACCAACGGTACTATTTGGATCAAGGGCCTATTGATCCGATCGACTTGTATGACCAATCCAACCATCGTTCAAGGGATGTTTGGAATGATCACCCGGTACATACAATTCTTCATCATTTATCTTTCTTTTATTTTGCTAATGTACTTAGTGGAATATAAAATAAATTTTAAATAATTTAATCGTATTGGTTGTTTTCAATAATTTAATCGAATACATAGCGGTCCTTACTTTGACTCTTTATAAAGAGATGCACGTCTAAGGAAATGGGGTTTTAAGCGATTATCATGATCCTCCTATTTCCTGGGAAAATCGGGTATTAAGAGATCTTCGGATCCCCCCTTTTCTGTCAAAAAGGCTGCGTTTCTAAGAAGATGTATACCTCTTCTAAGAGTCTAATGAGTGTTGCATTGTATTCGATTAAATTATTTAAAACAATCAATACGATTAAATTACTTACCAAACAACCAATACGATTTATTTTTATATTTACTTAAATGAATTTATTTATTTCAAATGTTTGAATATGTATGTATCTCCTTAAATTATTATTCATTTCGAATGTTATTTATGCCAATTAATTTAGTATGTTTGTTTTATGACTATATGTATATATCTTAGGAAAAAACTGCAAATTACATAAATTTTGATTGTTAATAATATAATTATAATAGAATTATATTCTAAATTAAATCATTAATTTTAATTAAGTTAGTTATAAGACTAAACTATTACTTATATATCATAAATAATTTTAATAATGGTTGAAATTAAATCATTACTTTCAATTTATTTAGTTATAGGACTAAACTGTTACTAATATATCATAAATAACGTTGAAATTTTTGCTAGGAGGCACAACAAATACTCCGCTACAGGGGTACGGCCAATGTGCTCCTATGGAACCCAATTATCTTGCCCTATCTCAAAATGGCACGGTTGGAGTCGATTAGGCATTTTGTAGGCATAAAAGTCGATCGCCAACTCATTATCGCATTGGTTGAGAGATGGAGAAAGGAGACACATTGTTTCAACTTTCGCGAAGGAGAGTGCACCATCACACTCAAGGACGTCGCCATCCTAACTCATCTGCCTATCGACGGCAAAGCGGTGTGTGTGAGTGATCCCCCCCCCCCCCCCCCCCAAGATCGTGACGGTATGACCGGTTGGCAGTATCCACAGTGTTTTGGGTGTGAAAGTACCAACCAAGGGGAGCGTTGATGCGACGGATCGCTTGCCACCATTGAGGAAATGCCAAGTATCAATGACTTGGTTGACGAAGTATTTTAGGGACCATCACGATCCTGAAAAAGATGGGGTCCCCTAACCGAGGAAAGTCCGGAGCTGGAGAAGGAAAGATATGCTCGTGTCTATCTCATGGGCATATGATAGGAGGAGTGTTCTTCTCCAAAAAATCGAGCAATTTAATTGGTTGTGGATGGCTTAGGATCCTCCTTGGTAGTTGGGATGCGATGGGGGAGTTGAGCTGGGCATCCGCTTGCTTAGCTAATATCTACCACCACTTGTGCAACGCATCTCTCAAAGCTGTGAGGGAGGTCGGCGGCGCAATGTTCATCGTCCAGTTTTGGGCTTGGAAGAATCTGCCATGGATTGCACCGCTCCAATGTCCCGACAGGAATTGGGGTCCCGATCATCCCCTAAGACTCGAAGCTTATGGTTGTAGGTAAATTTCTCGTACCCCATCATGATTTTATAACACAATTTTCCTTAATTTTTAGCTTATTTTAATTGAGTGTATTTTAATTATCGTCTTATTAATAAGGTGGGTTGGAGCCTCAACATGCGACAACCTTGCCCAACACAAGTTGGTAGAGTATCGGAGGAGGCTAGAGCGACTTTGGGAAGGAGAGGTAACTAGAAAACTTCTAAGTGCTATAACTTTTATTTCATGGAGTACATGTATTTTTCCAATCAGATTTAACTTAAGTTACTAATATTTTTTTGTAGATCAAATTCGATCCATACCCAGCGAACATCGTTCATTGGCATTTATAGCAAATCCCTGAGAATATCGGGCAATGGTGCACGAGGGTTCCTCTCATTTGTTTAGGGACCGTGGAGTGGCACCTGTCGGATCGATGTCTTCGTCAGTTTGGTCGGGAGCAGTGCATTCCGTTGGAAGTCCCCGAGAGTCAAAGGGCGTTTCACGGCCGAGATGATCAGCAAGGTACTCACGATTGGCCCACGAAGTTGGCGGAATTGAACGCGGTATGGGAGAACCGACAACTTCAGGATATTGTCACTCCAACAAGAGATTGGCAGCGCCTGAACACCCTTGTAGGCAGAATTGATACTCTCTGATGAGTTCGTTGTGATTATACCCCATCTTGTACCTCCGTCTTTATGAAATGTCCACATGGATAGGTCGTGTCCATCCAGCCACTGTGCCCCTTCAGGGCATAACTCGCGCATCTTCTGCAACTTCTCCTTGAATTTTTTCTCCTGGTATGCAACAGCTGATATAATCACAATTAAGTAATACGTTAGTAATAATTCGGCAATTCATTACAATTCGAACAACAATCAGGTACTCTCATTAGACTCTTTAGAAACGCAGCCTTTTTTACAAAAAAAGGGGGGGGGGGATCCGAGGATCTCTTAATACCCGATTTTCCCAGGAAATGGGAGGATCATGATAATAGCTTAAAACCTCATTTCCTTAGACGTGCATCTCTTTATAAAGAGTCTAACAAGTGTACCATTTATTTGATATATGATATTGTTCTTCTTCAAAATGAAACAACCAATAGAGAGCTTACCAATCCACCACAAATTATCAGCAAGCTTCTTTCGCTTGAAATGATGGTTCCAGTTGCTCTTGAAGTGTCATATGCACCACCTTTGGGACCACTTTCAGGATGGATCCAAACCTAAGATGGCAGCTCTAATCCCGGCATGCCGATCAGAGATTATTGTCAGGTTCTTCCTCCTAGTGACATGGAGCTGAATTTGCCGGAAAAACCATCCATAGCTATCAGTATTCTCTCCCTCAACAATGGCTAAGGCTAACGGAAAGACTTGTTTGTTTGCATCCGCCCCACTGGCAATCATTAGAGTGCCCCTTGTACTTTCCGGTAAGGAATGTACCATCCACTTGGATCACAGGGACACAGAAGCCGAAACCATCAATAGATGGCTTGAATGCCCAAAAAACTCGTCTGAAATGGCATTTGTTACCTGGCTCTAGCGGTTGTACCTCTTCATCTTGGTATCGAGGGGAGAAAATAGTGCCAGGGTTAGATGCCTCCAGTGCCAAAATCAACCTGGGAAGGAACGCATATGATTCTTCCCAATCACCATATACCGCGGCCAGAGCTTTTTGCAATGTCAGCGATTATGACTTTCACCTTCAGGTCAGGATCTTGCTCAATCAGATGCTTGATAGCCACAGCAACCACCCTGGATTTCAACTGCCGATGGCCTTGGGATGTTATGGATGACACACATGTGTGTGTGTTCACCGCACGGGATATGACCCAATGGCCGTGTCTTTTGCTGTTGATGGCCCGGATCCTAACATTGCATCCCTCGTTATGATTACGGCATCTGACTATGAGCCTTTTCGTGTTGGAATGAGTTGTGTGCCATTCTAAATGGCGAGTCATTGCTTCAGTATCAATGGCGTGCCGCACCTCCTTCTTCGAGCCAAATTGTTGGCCCTTCATAAACTTAGTGAGTGGACCCCATATTGGAACCTCCGGCGGTTCCATGTCGTTGTCGACTATCCAATCTCCGTCTGGATTGTGATTGTAGTAGGGGACTGGTACACGGTCATGAGCCACCTCATCATCATTATCTGAGTCTGACTCCGGTCCTGAATCATCAGCACCTTTAAGAGGGTCGGAGCTGTCTGCACTGACATTGTTCTCTCTTTCTTCATCGGAGGGGTCACTGACTGGTGCTGGCAGGGCATTTTCCATCTGATCCAGCTCATGAAAGACACCTTCATCAGCTCCATAATGGTAGTTGTGAAAACTAGCACTGCCTGATTGGAAGTTGTATTGGGGTTGGTTGGCATGATCCGGTTGAACTTCTTCTTCATATGACGGGTAAGATTGATGATGACCTTCACCTTGCTCTTGGTACTGAAAATAGGAATGAGGATAATGGTAACTTTGGTAGGGATGATCTCCATATAATTCACCTCCACCATGGATACCAGATGTTTGACCGTCTCCAGAATGACCTCCAACACCTACGACCGGCTCGGTGTAAACGAACATCTCGGCTTTGGAAAGTTTGTTGGACCTCAAGAATTCGAGCATGGCATCTACCTCATCCTGAGTGGTTATGAGATATTCCTCGTGCCACAACGATCCGCCTTCTCTGTTTGGATATCGGTACACCATACGATCAACTCTTCTCGTGCCATCCATGCAAGTAACGTTAGTACACATTAGATAGAGGTCTTCAAGCATCGGTCTGGTAGCGACCTTTATTTTCTGAAAATTGCCACCAACGTAGGTGACCCCCTTTCCGCTCTCTTCCGTGTAACCATTCCACCGTAACCCAAGCGTGAACTTTTGGAATGGCATCTGCAAAAAAAAAAAAAAAACAATAGTTCAACTAATATCATAAAAATCACAAATCACAATAAAAAGTAATACAAAAAAAACTTGCGAGTTAACGTTAACCGCAAAAACATTAGAGAAATATGGAGCTACAATAGAAAATTGAAAAGGGAGAAGGAGAGGTGTGAAGAGAAGAAGATTCCCCGGCTGCCTTTTATAGGCAAAATCATCAATGAAACCGCACCTTAGAGTTGCGTTTTTCATCTGCCATGCAGCCCCATGTCTGTGAATCTTCATGGCTGCTTGTCTGGTGTCGGAAAACAATTGACACACAAACTGCACTTGGGGGTGCGGTTTGTGTGGCAAAACCGCACCTTGGGGATGCGGTTTTGTTTTGGAGAAACAAACCGCATCTCCAAGGTGCAGTTTTGCTAGGCCAGCCAAAACCGCACCTCGGCCAAGCGGTTTTTGTAGGTCAGACCTGAAACCGCTTGGCCAAGATGCGGTTTTGGCCCAGGATAATAAACCGCACCTTAGAGATGCGGTTTATATGTAAAACGCACCCTCCAGGTGCGGTTTACATATAAAACGCACCATGGAGGTGCGGTACATAAAAAAGATGCTATTTTTGTAAATATTTTTAGCTGGATGCTATTTTTATAATTATTTTTTTAAATGTGCTATTTCTAAAAAAATCCCAAGACCCAACACCCGGCCCAATTGCACGGGTCCAAATCTAGTGAATCGGCAAGCGACACCGTCATCAATCCACCCGCCCACGTTTCTACGACCTCGTGCCCGCCGACGATGATCAATGATTCATCTCAAATCTCAAATCTTTTCCTCTCGTTGACCGGCTCGCCCTTCTGAATCGCCAGATTCATTTTCAACCCATCACATGGCATTCCCGCTTGTTCCCTTCTTCTTGGCTAAACAGGGCGATAAGAGAGTTTCAAACTCTTCTAACTTTCCTTCCGTCTTGGCCCGGCAAACCTCTCACTCTCCATCGTCTCCCAAAAAACAAAAACACAACCCACTTGCCTCTCTTTCTCAGCTCATATATCGGGCCCCTCGTTTTAGTCTCCGATGTGTCCGAGACCTTCCAACAAGGAGAATAAGGGAGCCATTGGATCCGCCATTGTTGCTCTCTGCTCCTTCCTCGAGCTATTTTAATCGTTTATGGGCATTTTCCGGACGACCCAGAATAGCTTCCGTGCTGCTGCTGCCATTCCTCGATTCAAACGTCGGTCTTCCATAACTTCTGCAGCCATGAAGTAAGTGCCCCTGCCTCTGCTTCGCCCAATTTGAATCTTCCCTGTTCTTAATAGCTTTGGATTCGCACAACGTTGTTTGTATTGTATTGTATTGAACGATATGTCAGCATGAACGTCGATTGGCTTTGGTGGGAAAACTCATCCCTTTTTGTTCCGTATTGATTACCCACGAGTCTATTAGATCCATCTCTCTGTTGTTTAAAGTTCGATCCTTTATTAGCTCCGCTTCTCAATCGAAGGCGGGTTTTGACTATTAACTTTTAAGACGGATGGATCTCTTCTGGGTTTCGATTTGTTTGGTGGATTTAATGATTGGAGACTGTACTTCGAAATGGTTGTCGAAAGTTTTGACACTGATCCTCTTGCACTCCAACTGTTTGTTAACTTGCCAGCAGAGAAAGAAAGATTCTCGGCATTTCCCTTTCCCTCATTCTCATCAACATGGCTTCAATAATGGAGAAGGCGGACGAGAATCTCCTCCCGTCCGTCTACAAAGAAGTCAGTGAAGCCTTCAACGCCGGCCCATCAGATTTAGGGTACCTTACTTTCATAAGGAACTTCGTCCAGGGACTCGCTTCACCCTTAGCGGGGATTCTAGTCATAAACTACGACCGCCCCACGATCCTCGCAATAGGGACTTTCTGCTGGGCGCTATCCACCGCTGCAGTTGGAGCTAGCCGCTATTTCGTGCAGGTAGCGTTTTGGAGGGCAATTAATGGGTTTGGTTTGGCGATTGTCATTCCAGCGCTGCAGTCTTTCATTGCTGATAGCTACGGGGATGCAGTGAGGGGCACCGGGTTCGGATTGGTGAGCCTTATTGGGAGCTTGGGTGGAATTGGAGGTGGTGTCATGGCCACGATCATGGCCGGCCAGGAGTTTTGGGGCGTGCCAGGTTGGAGATTCGCGTTTATGATGATGGCGACGTTGAGTTCGGTGATTGGTTTACTTGTTTTCATGTTTGTTATCGATCCAAGGAAAGGAATGGCTTCTGCTGCTGGTGCTCGCAACAGCAGTGAGAGTTCTGGCAGGTACAGGTTAATGGTACAAACTAATACATGGGGGAAAAAAGAATCTGATTCGTAGTGCCAATGTTTGTATATTCAGTTGCTTGTTTTGTTTTGCAGGGATGAGCTGATAGAAAAGAGCCATACCAGTGCAGTAGCATCTGTATGGCTAGAGTCATGGAGATCCATATTAGCTGTTCTGAAAGTGAAGACATTTCAGGTCATAGTGTTGCAGGGAGTTGTTGGCTCTCTGCCATGGACCGCCATGGTGTTCTTCACGTTGTGGTTCGAACTCATCGGTGAGAATTCTGAAATAAAAAAACGTATCCTTTTAAGCAAAAGCTAAAACACTGATGGAGAATGATGTATTTGTGTGGATTGCAGGTTTTGATCATAACAAAACAGCAGCCCTCCTAAGCCTATTTGCCTTTGGATGTGCGTCAGGGAGCCTGGTCGGCGGTCTAGTCGCTGACCGGATGTCTCGCCTTTACCCGCAAGGAGGTCGGATCATGTGCGCCCAGTTCAGTGCCTTCATGGGGATACCGTTCTCATGGTTTCTCCTCAAAGTCATTCCTCAGTCGGTGGACAGCTACTCCACCTTCGCCGTCACCCTTTTCCTGATGGGCCTAACAATCAGCTGGTGTGCGACGGCTGCCAATGGCCCGATGTTCGCTGAAGTTGTCCCCACAAAGCACAGGACCATGATCTATGCCTTTGATCGTGCGTTCGAGGTTTCCTTCTCGTCTTTTGCTGCTCCCTTGGTCGGAATACTGTCGGAGAAGACGTTCGGATATGACGTGAAGGGCATTGATCCCATAAAAGGGTCGATAAGAGAGGCCGCTGCTCTGTCCAAGGGGCTGCTTTCTATGATGGCTGTTCCTTTTGGGTTGTGTTGCTTGTCTTACACTCCATTGTACTGGTTCTTTAAGCAGGATAGAGAGAATGCTAAATTGGCCAGTGCCAAAGACATCCAAATGAGTGATAAGCCGTAGATCTTCTTTGTAAATACTATTGTAAGTTTTATCTATTCCGCGGCATTTTCACTGACGAAATTTGACAATCAAATTTGGTTCCTATGCTTTCTCCGACCATTCTAGTGTTCGGAATGGCCGATAATGGTTTATCAGATTTGATGGTATTGACATATCCCAACGTCTCAAACTTATCAAGCTCGTGTCCGCGTAGGTTTACATCAACATGCTCGATTAATGCTCGAATAAGACCACATATGAAGGCCGAACTGACGATGACCAGCAACAAACTATACGGACAGTCGTTACAACTTACAATCAGCCACAATGCTCAACGCCTGTATGAGAGGTTACTCGACTGAGATTATTTGTACATTAGTTATTCTGTTAGAATCATCTAAGCGAAAGCCTCTCAACTTTATGCTTAGTTTATCTCGTTGAATTCAGAAGTCGACAGAAATAACAGTAAAGTAGAATCCTCTATATGAGGCCAAACAAGAGGACGAGAATTTGCCCAAATTAAGTTGATGCGCATTTAACTTGATAATGACGCGTCCAAACTCCAAACATACAATGGCTGGGATTGAAGGAACTAACAATGCTGCGCCCAATCTCAACCCGTTGCAAAAGCAGAGTGACAAATGTTAATTTGAAGAGAATTTTACAACCATCATGGGGTATTCAAGATTGTCACATTTAGGGACACTGGCAAATGTATGGGAGAGGAGCTGCAGCTGTGCAAAACAGAGATATTAAACAGGGGACTGACCCAGCCTCACATACAGCGCGTGAAATATGTTTGGCCAACGTAACCACCGGTCATAGCCCTCCTCACATTTGTCTCGAACATCTTCGGGTTATCCCTCAACACTGCAGCAGCTTCGTGATTAAGGGGATCCTCGTAGTTTGGCTCCTGCACAGGTTCGATTCCAGTTCATTTGAGTAAGAAACGACTTTCGACACAACCAAAACAAAAGTGACGTTCAGAGAAGGGGGAGAGAGCAGTGAATAATACCGTGAATAAATGGTACAGCCCATAGATAATAGTGTTAATGTTAAGAACAGGTTTCCAGTCTTCTCGCAGGATGTTGAGACAAACATTCCCCTCCAAGTCGATGTTTGGATGGTATACCTGCAAACCAGAGTAAAGTCTATCAAATGACTCGAACTTGCACGACATCATTAAGAGAAAAAAAGGTGCAAAGGAGAATTGGCCTAGCTACCTTGGTCTTGCATTTCACTTTTGGTGCCTCATGAGGATAGATAGGAGAAACTTGAAAAGAGAACAAAAACGTCCCACCTCTGCGATAGCAGCACAAAAAGCAATAGGAATCAAGCTTTGTGTTAGTACGTATTTCTGCAAAACATTCAGAGCAAAGAAATCTTTTTTACTTAAAGAGCTTTAGCTAAAGAAATCCTTACGCATAATATCCTTCATCAGGTTTAATTGTGACCTCAAAGCTCATCAGGTCATCCTTGCCATTAGGGAATGTTATGGCACATGACTTTGGTAGGTTCAACTCAGAAATGTCTGCAAAGGGGAAGAAGATCAAAAGGTCAAGTAGGTAAATTATAATATTACATGATATCATTTATTTAGTGGTCGTGGTGCACGTAACAAACTATATGAAGCATTCCAAGACATGGAAATTGTAGTTCAAAGGTCTGATCACAAGACATAGATGCAAAGGCTACATATAAACATTGTATCACAAGCCACAAGGCTTGTTTAACCAAAATCCAGTTTCTAGCATCCAGCAGAAAAACAAAAAGGAACCTAATTCTACATACCAATGAGTTTCCTAACATACAAAGAGTCACTTTGCTCATCGCCATTAGGCAAAAGTTACACCGAGCAGTCATCAGCTTATTGACCAGATCACCTCAAGTTCACTCATGTTGGTTTAAGCTGAACTAACTAAATAATCCAGTGCCATGCTCTTCCCCAAACCATTTACACAATGTAATCCGAATGGGATCATTATAATATCCATTCAAAACCATTAATGGGATCAGACACAACCGTCGACACCAAGACCATTATACTGAATGTTATTAGCACGTAATCAGGAAAGCACAAGCAGATATACCCTTGTGAAGGCGAAGTTCTCCAGCACTTTGCTTTTTAACAGGTATGCCTCCATTGGCATTCTCAGCTTGTTCCCTCTGCTGTTCCTTAACTTTGAACAAGCGAATCATGGTTTCTGGAAATCAAAGGAAAAACAAAATGATGAGCAAATCAACCACCCAATATCCAGCAATATCCATAGACAGACAGATGCTCATCCATGGATCAAAAGCAGCAGCTAAACAAAAGCTCTCGACAACCAGCCAAAAGCCCAAATCGCAAACTAAATGATCACAAGAATGCAAAGTCTCCAGCTCCAATGAAGTGATCCCCCTTCCAGACCAAGGTGCAAGCTTTTAGCTCAACAGATCGCATAGCTCCTGAACTCGGTCACGACACTAATAATAAGGGCAGGCACGATTTACAGAAAATCCAACAACCACCACCGAAACCCTAAGCAGAAACGAAACCCAAAAAAACGAGAACCCAAAGCTCTGATTCGAAATCCACAGTCACAGAAGGAGCATCGACAAGGCATAGAGAGATGCGTAACTCAAAACCCATCCCCGATATCGATTGCGAGAAAACCCAACAGAACCCAAGCAAAAGATGAGAAATTGAGATGCGATTCGGGGAAAATAGCGGAGTTGGAGGAAGAGGAAGAAGAAGCAAGATACCTGGAGAGGGAAGCGCAGGTACAAAGCGAGAATTAAAAAAGAAAGGGCGCAGTACAGGAAAAAAGCTTTGGAGGGGTTATGATTAGCGGGGAATTGAGGGAGGAAAGGATGCAGAAGACGTAAAGACGCTCCGGCAGACGAGTATATAAAGGAGAACTGTGAACAAACAAATTAAATTTAGCCATAAAATTAAATCATAACAAAATTCGGGTTTCTGAACCGAAGAAGGAAAAGGACAAGCCAAATACCAATGGCTGCTTGCTGACTAATCCGTTCTTCAAGCGGAGATGAAGAAAGATCATATGCTGCCACTACCACATTACATTTACAGGCTTATGATATGAGGCAAACTAATCTACTCTGTCATGTACATAACATTTTATCTCTCCTGATTGGAACGTGAATCTATAATGTTTTTCACTTCGATCATGTTCATTAGTTTTTCCTTTTATGCTTTTTTCTTACGCAAGAATGGAATACAATATGTCTTCGATTTATTTTTGGTATCTATATTTGGTTTAATATTAAAATGCAAGTTGCTAATAGCCTGTGGTATGGTTCAAAGAAAGAAATGTACGGGACAATGTGTTTGGTTATACTCCATAGATGGGAATGGGATGCTATGTTGTCTTTCAAATTGCAGGGGTTCACTCTTCACTGCAACACGTTCATCTTACAACAAAGGATTGGTTCATGACTTTCGCCATGCAAATGGTGAAAACTATATCATGAATTCTGCTCATGTCGAAAGCTATTAAAAGTTGTCCATATCATGACATAAAAAACGTTCTCTTGTTGATGGTTCAACTTATGGTTGATCGTAGTTATTTTCTTTTGTATTATATAGTTTGCTTGAAAAGAATTTCAGTTTGTATCTAGCTATTTTTTCTCTGAAAATATCTATGAAAAAAACAAACATATTATGGCAACAGATCAGAGGCGGATAATGCATATCTATTACTCTATCCAAAATACTTTAGAGTTGACCCATACTCATATAGTCATGCCCGCCCATTACTCGTAATATTTGAATTCAAGTTTTATCCCTACTCATTAAAAACCCTTTGAGTTCAAATTTAACCGCTGATCGAGGCTGAATTTGAGGGAATATCCCCGGATACAGTTAATTTTGCCATCTCTCATTTGAATGATTGATGAAAATGAACGACAATATTGTTTTGTTATACTACGATATTCATATGTCCATTTTCTGATTTTTTAAAAGTTTGTGATCATTTTGTTTATCTGTATAGACGATGTGACCATTTTGGTCAATTATGAAGCGAAAGAAAGAGTCCAAACAAGCCTTACTTACTGGTCGAAAGTCGAAACGTATTGAGCAGCAACTAACCAATCCGGCAGCTCAGACACGAAACTCCACCAACGAAGCCGTCTAGGCGTTGTCTTCACCTGTGGGGGTTTCTGAGGCTTCACAAATTCTTGGTCCGCCCCAAAAACCCTCTCTACTGACGAGATCCGCTCCAATGGCGAAACTCGCGATCTTCTTCGCTCTGACACTCTCATTTCTCCCCTTCCTCTCCCACTCCTTCTCGCCGGACACCCCGACCGACCGCCGGATCTTGGTATTGCTCGACGATTTCTCCCTCAAATCCTCTCACTCCATCTTCTTCACTTCCCTCAAGTCCCGTGGCTTCGATCTCGATTTCAAGCTCGCCGATGATCCCAAGCTCGCCCTCCAGAGATACGGCCAGTACTTGTACGACGGCTTGGTCTTATTCGCCCCCTCAGTCGAGAGTAAGCCTCCGGTGTTTTGTGGAATTTCTCGTCAAAGTTTTTGCCTTTTTGCTTTTTTTCTAATTCGTCGGGCTCGCATTTCGTGCGCTTCGATTTGGTGCATATGTAGGGTTTGGAGGTGCATTGGACGTTGCAGCTGTGCTTGACTTCGTTGACTCCGGTCATGATTTGATCGTAGCAGCTGATACTACCGCTTCTGATTTGATCAAGAGCGTCGCTACGGAGTGCGGAGTCGATTTCGATGAGGTTGGTTGTGGGAATTGTATTAAAGTTCTATAATTTATTAGCGTAACTTGATGCAAATGAAGCTATTTGCTCGTCCATTTCATGGGCTTTGTAAAAGTTTTGTTTAATCGTGTGTTGTAGGAGCCATCAGCTATGGTTATTGATCACCAAAACTATGCGGTGTCTGATGTTGATGGTGACCATACACTGATTGCTGCTGATGAATTGATTAACTCGGATGTGATCCTCGGGAAGACTAAGATTGAGGTTGTTCATTCGGACCCTCGTTTGTGATGTTACGATATTGCTTTAGGGTACAAGCTCTTGTAGGGGTTATGTCATTGGGTCCAAAGTTCCATTGCCGAACTAATGAATTCTGTAATGGTTTTGGATTGAGCAGGCTCCAGTGCTTTTCAAGGGTATTGCACATTCCTTGAATGCTGCAAACACTCTGGTAAGCACGAAATTCAGTTTGTATAGCATATACTATGTCTGGAACAAATGGTAACAAATTATGTGTTTTGTTCCCCTATATTTCTAGGCATTGAAAGTCCTATCTGCTTCTCCATCAACATATTCAGCTCATCCAACTGCCAAGCTGTCAAGTCCCCCTTCACTGACTGGATCTGCAATCTCGTTGGTTTCAGTTGTGCAGGTAACCAGGCTACTTGACTTTCCCCATATGTGATCTAGGTCTAAGTTTATCTTGCTTCTGTGCTATAGGCAAGTTACAGAAAAAGAATGATCTATTACTATTATATGATGCAGGCAAGGAACAATGCACGTATTATGATCTCTGGCTCTTTGGATTTGTTTAGCAATCGGTAGGCTTGTTTCTCTTTTCTACTGGGTCCAAATATTTGGCTTTTATTAAGGTTGTCTGACTTTACCTTCTTTAAATCAGGTATATGAAATCAAGTGTGCAGAAAGCTGGGAGCCATTCAAAGTAAGTGAACGAGCTTTGATTTATCTCTTTCCCCTTTTCACTTCTTGCAAGCTTGTAATGCTGCTTATGAATGTGAATAACTCGACCAGAACTCCTTGCACATTTATGGGCTATAGCATCCTCCATTTAATCCGTTGAAGTCAGAGCAACCTTATTTACTATTTTCCTATTAGTTAATAGTCAGTGTCCATTAAACCATACCGTACCGGCGGTTCAACCACGAAATACCAGTATCGGAGGCTAAACCAATATGCGGCATTTACCGGTATAACGGTTGAACTACGGTTAAACCACGGTTTTACCATAATATACCCTACCGCTGACTTTCCCGATACGGTCTCCGGTACGGTTTCATGGACTTAATAGATATATGATTATGCACACATGTCCTGTGTGTTTGTCAGTTACAAATATGTTTGAAATAAGTCCCTAAGCTCTTGGCGGAATCTTATGAGAACTTTCCTTTCCCTACTCTTAGAAACACAAATCTACTTCTTGTTTGGGTGTGAGGTGGTTTGGCAGACTCACACGGACGGTGATTGTATGTTTGTTGGGCCTGCTTTTATGGGTGTTCTAGCTCGGTCCATAATGTCACTAATCTATTGTGGAGTCCATCCCGTACACAACATGTAATTGGATGCTAGCAAAACCTGTGAATATGTGTATTTACAAAGTGCACGTGGTTGTTTCCAATGTTTGTATTGACAACCTCCTTAGTGGTTCTCATTTCTCAATAACAATTTGGTACTGATACTTATGTTTTGATAATAGATATGAGAAGTCTGGCAATGAGCAGTTTGTAATTGAACTTAGCAAATGGCTTTTCCATGAAAGAGGTCACTTGAAGGTGAGTCATAATTCTTGGTGTGCCGAATTATTATTTTACATAGGGGCAATTCCTCAATATCTTGTTCATTCACAACCGAATCTTTTCTTTCCACTCCCACAACACTCCCCACTTTTTCCTTCCGCCGCATTAGTAGTCTTAGCTTACTCTTTTTCATGTTAAATACTCTGCCAGGCTGGAAACCTCAGGCATGTAAAAGTCGGGGAGACCAACGAACCTGCCATGTATAGGATCAAGGATGACCTTGTGAGTGCTTGCTACTCGCTATCTATTTTGGAATATACATTTGAGAAGTTGTTAAACAAATATTGAGTTGTCAGTGTAAATGTTGTATGTGTTTGAAGGAATTTTATGTGGACATATACGAGTGGTCTGGGAACAGCTGGGAGCCATATGTGGCTGATGATGTTCAGGTTCAGTTTTATATGATGAGCCCATATGTATTGAAAACTCTATCAACAGACAAGAAGGTAAATCTTTCCCTTCACACCCTTGCTTTCATACTTGTTAACCACCCTCGTGCCATTGCGAGCTTATTTATCTACTTCTGATTGAACAGGGTCTTTACCATACATCGTTCAAGGTGCCTGATGTATATGGAGTCTTCCAATTCAAGGTTGAATACCAGAAGCTTGGGTACACTAGTCTGTCACTTTCTAAACAGGTGAACTCTTTGTTCTATCAGCTCCTCTCTTTGCCCTTGCATCCTTAAACCGTTTTTGGTACTTCTTAATTTACTTAAAATATGAATGATTGGAGTTTTGAGTTGTCTTGAAACGTAAAAGGTTAAATGTTAAAATTATTTGAGCATGATTATGTAAAGAGCTGAAATGGTTGGAAATTGTAACTGCAGATTCCGGTGCGCCCCTTTAGACACAATGAGTATGAAAGGTTCATAACAACTGCCTTCCCATATTATGGAGCTTCCTTTACTACGGTAAAACCAGATTCCTCACAGAAATTCCCATTTTATGTGTTCTTTTGTTCGTCGTTAGTAAAAAAACACACGGTTTCGTGGTGTCTTTCTAATTGTTCTTTCTACTTGTTGATTGCAGATGGCTGGGTTCTTTATCTTCAGCGTCGTCTACCTATACAACAAGTGAGCCTGATTAGAGCCGAGCCTTGCACTAGGATGCTTTCTTCCCGGCCATTCTTGGACCTTGACAGACAACAATCTGCCGCCTTCTCCAGCACCCTTCTCGACTCTGTTATTTACAAGGAAGTTAGAGTTACAGTAGAAGTCAGTTCTGTTGTTTAGTAAAATTACATGCATCTAAAGATTTTCGTCGTCAAGACTGCTCAGCTGTACTAGAATCAAATGCTCAGATAGAGTTCGTTAGTGTCAGTTGAACTCTGGAAAACAGAAGCACTGAGATTTTGATCTAAGCTGGAAAAAACAAGTTGGATATGCTCACTAGCTTATGTTTTATGTATTACCTTTCCTCTCTCAACATTCTCGTTAGTCGTTATGTTATGCTAAACTTCTCTTCGAAAATGTGCGGTGACTTGAAGGCGTAGCAGCCTAGCACGGCTTAAATAAGGTGTGATATCACAGCCATATCCACCAGTCTAGGTCACCTGATCCAGATTCGTTTTATTTGGCCAGTTTAGCCGTGCAACTTAATTATGGTTGTCGAACCAGTAGCAGGAGGGGAAAGGAGAGTAGCAAGACAAAATAAGAATTTTCTAAATTAGTGTATATATTATTTTTGCAATGTCGTGTAGCGGTAAATTGGTAAACCACGTAAAAATCTTTTGTAATATATAATGCGGCGGAAACATGGAAGCTCACATTATAGCTCATACAGAGACCAGATGGAAATGAGAGGGAAGTTTGGTATGATAGGCCACCTATGATTCTTGTTGATCAGATCTAGTTGGACAATGTTGTCTGATTAATAAAGTATTTACAGATTTGATAATACAAAAAATAAAAATGCACGGTGCCATAGCGTAGATATCGTTCATGATTGAAATTTGAAAGGAGTGAGGATAATCTATTATACTTGTCTTTTTTTCTATTAAACTTGTCCGTGTACCCACTCCAACAACAATTGCTATCATGAAATGCATTGTTACGTTAATAATATTATTATATATAAAGCAGAAGTTTGGTTACTGTTTCTAAAAAATTCACATTTTGATACCCAAATTTAATTTTAAGGTAAAATCATTGAATAATTATGTTTCGGTATCTCATTTAATACATTTATGTGATACTAAACAAACTTCTACTAACTACCCCAAATTTAATTAAATCACAACTTAGTCACTATAATGTAGATTTTACATTTTGATACCCCAAATTTGATTTTATTGTAAAATCATTGAAAAAATATGTTTTGGTATCTCATTTAGTACATTTATGGGGTACTAAACAAACTTCTACTAACTACCTGTAACAAAATATGCGACATCTACATAAGCAAGTGTCAATAAATTGCTACGGTGAAAAGAGTTGAATGTTGTATTGACGACCAACTAAAAGAATCGGACAAAACATTTCCATCATCTACTTCCTCTTCGTTTCATTTTTTCACTCACCTTCCATAACCCTTTCTTTATTTCTTTCTTTGCCTTCTTCGTCTAACCCTAATTAGGATACTATTTTTATGTATTCCAATCACAAGTATGAATTAACGGGTCCATACACGACTCACCAACAATCTAGGGCACTAATAATTGAACCATGAACCACTAACTTTTTTTCATCTCAATGTCGAGTCCAATAAAAAATAAATATATATGGTTATTACTTATTAGAAATTTGTCATTTTCCACTATGGGATTTGAAGGCATGAAATTCTAAGCGAGTTCCAATTTTTATTCCTTTTGCTTGTCTCTAAAGTTTTTCTTTTTCACCGGGACTAGAATTTTCAACAATTATACATTGAATGTTTGGGGGTAATAATCCCAACTCCAAAATTGAGCACCTAAATCTTTTGTCTATTACATTTTGGTACCTAAACTTTTGAATTTCTACAAATAGGTATAATTTTTTTACGTGTAATTAAAATACCCCGAATAGATGGTTATCCATAGCCAACTCATACATATTTAGATTATAGAAATAAATATTCATATCCTACCCAAACCCATCTACAAACTTCCAACCCCATATCTATGTCACCCATACTCTACCCATGATCAATAGGTCTACTTGGGTTTAGGTAAATATCATTTACTAGCCAAAATTTTCTAACAAAAATTTAATTAGATGTTGACCACTATATATCTCTTCTCAGTCAATTTACGAACAAAATTGCTAACAAAAAATTGATTTTAGGCTAATAATACTAACAAAACACCAAACGGGCTACACAATACATGCCCATAGGTCATCTCCGCCTGCGACAAGGCGCGGCATCGCCACCTAGTATATCTATATAGAGTACTCTTCCTTTAATTAGTTTATCATCTGAGTGTTGATCTTAATGAGACAAGCCTTAGATACTAAGTTAACTACAATGTAAGGAGGATGTATGAATACCAAATTTAACTATTTAGTGATGTTTTCAAAAAGAAATATATGATGTTGCCTACTACATATCTTTTAGAGGCCGATTGGTTGGGTTATTGAGTACAATATATTTGAATGTAATTTGAACACATCGTTGTTATCTATAATGTTTTGAATTCGCTTAATTGAATGTCATTGTGGAGGATCAAAGTTGTAATTGGACTGAACTGGATGACTATATTGTTTTTCGTTAACACTCGATAATATGTAATTGTATTAATCGTCTTAGTTAATCGGGGTAAGAACTATTTTGAAAATTCAATCTATAAAAATGGATCTCACTGGTCACTACTAATATGTGGAAAAAATCCCACTGTACACATGTTTTTAAAAAAAAATTCTCAAAATACACATGTTATGAAAAAAATTCCCAATCTACATGTTTGGGCCTTCACCGCGTCAGACTAAGGCGGTGATTGCTTCACCGCGTTAAAGAAGAGCGGTGATTGCATCACTGCGTTAGAGAAAAACGGTGATTGCATCACCGCTGTAGACAAAAACGGTGATAGCTTCACCGCATTCAACGGTCGCGGTGAAGGCCTGACCTGCGTCGAATCTTTAAAAAAAACGTAACTTTGTGCTCGGTTATCCGATCGTGGTGAAATTTTTTTTGATTCCGCATAATTTTTCGAGATCTTGCAAGCCGCAAACCGCCGGAGGCGGTTTGGTCCCGCCTTCGTCCCGAAAAAACGTCGTTTGCTACCTCGAATGAGCCTTTTTTCGATTTCGTCAAACTTAGAACGACCATAACTTTGTGCTCCACAATAACCGCCGGTTAACCGGCTAACCGAGCAACTAACCCCTTCCCTTATTCCGTAAAAGGACGCCGCCCCACCCCCACTTCCTCTTTTCTAAATCCGACGAATCCTAACCCTAATCCGATGAATCCTAATCCCTGACGCCGCCTAACCCTAATCGACGCCGCCTAACCCGTATAATCCTCCGTCTCTTCTCTCCCTTCCTCACCATTCTCACTGATCTCTTCTTCCGCCTTGCTCTGCAACTCCTCCGCCTTCTTCTCCAACTCCATCATCTCTTCGATTTCCTTCACTCTCTTCCTCATCTCCTTCTCCCAATCAAACGGATCCTCTTCTCCCTCCTCGCCGTTCCCGTTCCCGTTCCCATTATCCTCGTCGCTATCGAAATCCACCCCGTTCACCTTCGAATTCTACTTCTCCCTCCTATCCCGGCAAATCGGGCAAGCCGGCACCTTTACCAGCCATGGATCCACGCACCGCCGATGGAACACGTGCCCACACACGGGAAGCTTCCTGCACCATTCCCCCTGCTTGATCGAATCCAAACACACCACGCATTCATCCACCTCGCCGCCTTTCTGCATCCTCCTCGAGAACCTGAATTGGGGAAGCCTCTGCTTCAGGTCGCGAAACGAGATCCCGTCGCCAGTGGCGGCTGAAGAGGGATTGTTGTTGTTGTTGGCCGGATTGTAATGGCGGTGGAGGGCGGCGGTGGCGAGGAGGAGGAGGATTGCCGCGACGCCGAGGAAGAGGAAGAAGATGGATTTTCGGTGTGCATTGTGTCTTGCGGTTACTGCGGTTAACCGAGAAACTAACCGGTAACCGACCGGTCGGTTGCCGGCTAACCGATGGCTTCCGTCAGGCGGTTGTCGGTAGGCAATGATGCTGTCGCGGTTAACCGGTAACCGACATTTCGGTTATCGGTTATAACCGAACTAACCGAAAATCCACCTCTATATTAAATGTGTTATTCGGATTTTGTAAGTGTTTATCACGGGAGCCATCACAAGAATGGAAAAAATGAAATGACTACACAATAATACAAATACAGAAATTTTAAATGGATAAAATACATATGTCCATATATACGTGTATTAAAACGAGTATTTACTAACTATGCCTCCCACCCACCCAAATTTTATTTTTGGTTGGGTCAGACGGGTGGTGTGTGAGTGCAGTAAGGTTGAGGATTATCCTGCAAATAATTTATCAATTGGTCATTAGGAGAGTAAGAGCTGATTAAAATTTACACTATATATATATATATATATTTTGCAAATAATTTATTGTCAAACCGTTTCATTTTTACCCGTTCATTTTATGGGTCCCGTACTAAATACATACAAAACACGTATAACATGTTTAATATATATATTTAATAAAATTGTTAACTTTAATATTATTTATATATTTTTTAAATAATTAATTATATTTATTTATTTCTATTAACGTAATACTAAACATAACATTAGTTTATAAAGGAATTAAAATATCCGTACATATTTTATATATAACTTTCTCGTAGCGTATTCGTCAATGTTTGTAACGTGAAAAGTATTCTATTAATCATGTCAACTTTCTTTTTGACCACTTCATATTGACCATTCACCAACATATCAAAGAAAATCATTAACAACAATATCCTTATAGGAAAAACTTTTCACGTATGTATGTAGATTCACTTCTTTGACAAAAACATAACTTATTTAATCACTTTATCAATCAGTTGCAGAGAAAATTGATGATTGTTGCCAGTTTGATACTACTGATGGATTGTAATTTACATCTCAATACCTATTTCACATTATATAAGATAGTAAAAACAATGGTAGTAGTCTCTTTCCCCGCTTTACAAGTTGATGATCATTGTTGTGAATTGTGAATTGTGATAGTAGAAGTTAAGAATCTTTGATAGTATCACAAAAGATAACTTTTTGACATATGAAAGTAACGCACAGGTCATTTATGTGATCCACAACTCGCTCACCATCCACACAAGTACGAGATCTACAAATCTAACAATCCATTTTCATCAATTACCCTGATAATAATCTAATTTTTTTATAAAAAAAAATAACTCAATATCAAACTGCAATTCAACCACCCATTTGAGCGATGGTAATACCTAATTGGCTATGTGATTAGAGGTGTTCGAATGGTTACCATGGTAATTACCAAACCAAACAACTCAAAATTCTATTAACCATGGAATACAATATCATAACCAAACCGTCCAAACTAATACAATAACCAAATTAATCAAACTATATTTTAATTGGTTTGGTTAATTGGTTAACTAGATTAACTAATATGACATCACATTATCATCAAGTGAGAAATTTTTCACTGCATCAATTCTCAATTTATATGATGAATAAAACATTACAATGAATACATAGTTATGATTAACCCTTAAGAAATATATGCAACCAATACAACTATCTTACAGTCAATAGAAGTATTCACCTAGCAAAAATATATGCCAATAGTATGGAGTTAATTAATTGGTGTGATTGTGTTAATTGAATTAGTCATTTAGTCTCTTAGCAATTATCATAAGTTGAAAAAGACCTTCATTTCAAGTTTTCATCTAATATATTGTATGAGTTTTTATTTAAATTGGGTGTTCATATATCATGGTCTACACTCTACACATACAAATATACAGTATATGAACAATATTGAGCTTTATTGTTGATGAGCCTAAAAAGAATGAATGTTCGGCCTCTTGAGTGCAGTGGCGGAGGGAAGTGTCAAGGAGAGGGGTCCTAGGACCCCACTTGGCCAAAAATATATAGATATATGGGGTTGTGTACGATTATTCAAGTTCTATAACCCCATAATCTCGTCGATCTTAGCTCACATAAGGACCCCAATCAACTCAAAGTTCATTAGATACCCAACCATTAGTATTAGTAAATTTTTAAGGACCCCAATGAACACAAAGTCTGGCTACGCCACTGCTTGAGTGGTTATGCTAAGTATTAAGTATGTGTATATAATATATATTAGATATACGGATAATTACTTAACTGGTTAATTTGGTTAGGAGTGTCTAAAACCAAACCAAACCACTTAAACCAAACAAGCTAATTTTTTTAACCAAACCAATTATTCAAATTAACCAAACCAAATTAAACAAATATTACCGATTAAAACGATTACCACGATAACCACACCGTTTAACACCTATTCTTGGAAAGTTGGCTATGGATCTTGGATAATGATTGTTCGTTGTATTGTCCCGCTCAATCTAATCCATAAGGAAACCGAATACGTTAAACAAAAAAAAAATGTAGAGATCAGATTACAGAACATTCAAGTATTTGTCCCATTCGATCTCTTACACTTTTGACTTTACCAAAAAAAAAAAAAAAGGGTCCATGTGAAGTTGTGAACATATCCGGTCCAGCAACTTACATAGAATCGCGCGCCATAATTAACTGCCAAATCCGCACCATTCCGTTTCCGCCACTTGGCCGCCCCAACCGCCCTGCCACGTCACCACCTCCCGCAGTAAGCGTATAAACCCGGGGAGGAGGAGAAGCTACGTCTTCTTCCCCGTCAAAACTCTTGAAATTCAATCTTCCAAACGACGACACGCTCTTCCATTTTGTTTTTTTTTTGCTTGCATCCCCAATTCCGATCAAAATCTCTCTCCCAAAAATGGAAACCCGGAACAACCCCAATCCATCCTCCGGCGACGACGCCGAGATCGTTTCCCGCCGAATCCAGCGTCTTTCCCTGCACCTGAACCCAATCCCCTGCCCGCTGCCGGACGCCGACCGACAAATCGGGATGGCGGCCTGCGCCAGGGCGAAGCTGGAGGTGGACACCGGGAAGCTGTCGGGCTACATGAGAGGGCCCCACAGAGACGTACAGGAGAAGGTTTTCGAGTACTTTGAGTCCCGGCCGGAGCTACAGACGCCGCTGGAGATTTCCAAAAACGACCACCGGGAGCTCTGCTGGCGGCAGCTTGTGGGTTTGGTCAGGGAGGCTGGAATCAAGCCTTTTAGGTATGTGGCTGATGATCCCGCCAAGTATTTCGCCATTCTCGAGGCTGTGGGTAGCGTGGATATGTCGCTTGGGATCAAGATGGGTGTCCAATACAGGTGATCTCTCCCCCTTTCCCCAAATTGGCAAATTTCCTTTTCGTTTCGTTGCTTTCAGAGAGGAAAATGTAGCTTGAACGAGCTCTGATTACGTATTCTTCTTCACGAGTGGTGATTTTACGGACCATTTTGTCAATCCTGTTTCTGGGTCTGTTCATTTTCCTAAACAACAACCGGGTTTTTGCTCAAGTTTTGAGTCTTGATAGCTGCATCAAATGTTCAACTTGAATGGGATTATTTATTGCCCATTTAGTTGATTGGAAAGCAAGAACTAGTTGAACACAAACAAGTTTGTGCCTCAATCTTGTTATTTGGAGATGGTAACAAACGTCTTTGGTTCAGGACGGGTGGTTACTGGTTACAATTCCATTTTGCTGGTGAGACTTGATTAGTTTGGCGGGTGTCAATTGATTAGGTAACTGCCGGTACAAACGAAATTTAATCTGTTTGGTGGACTTAGTGTACTATGTTCGACTGTGTTAAACGCTGGAAAATTTAATGCAGCATTTCATTTCATTTCATTTCGACAGACAGATAGAAGTATTGAGCTTTTGTACGTTTTAGCATGCATTAAGGCGCTGTTACCTCATTTTCAGTCAAAGAAGTTGTGAATCAATGTAATGTCGTTTGGGAAGCTGCTTCCCAATTCATTGCAACTTGCAAGGGCGGTTGTTGGAACATTAAAGTTGTACCTCTGAAGATCATTAATGATATGATATCCCTTTACCATGGTCCACCTCTTGAAGCTATAGGAAATCCTAAATTCTCAGAAGTCATTTTTTAGATTTGCTGGTGATCTTGACAGAATTTTACTTCTATATGCAAATATGTTGTGTCTAAACTGGTTTTTTCCTTGCATATGTTGTCTGCAGTCTTTGGGGTGGTTCTGTGATCAACCTCGGAACTCAAAAGCATAAGGATAAATATTTTGATGGCATAGATAATCTGTACTATCCGGGTTGCTTTGCTATGACAGAGCTCCATCATGGTTAGTTTTTTCCCATTACACTATTAGTGATCTGATGTTGTGTGCATGTTCTGTAACTCCATGCATACAAATGGCGAATTCACATGTCTAACCATATTGCCCTGCTCTTTGTACGCCCTCTAAAGGCTCAAATGTGCAGGCACTGCAAACTGCTGCAACATTCGACCCAATAACCGACGAATTCATAATTAACACCCCAAACGATGGGGCTATAAAATGGTGGATTGGTAATGCTGCAGTTCACGGGAAATTTGCCACTGTTTTCGCCCGACTAATGCTGCCAACTCATGACTCCAAGGCAGTTTCAGACATGGGTGTTCATGCGTTCATTGTCCCCATTCGACATCTAGAAACACACGAAACACTTCCAGGTATCGAGATACACGATTGTGGCCAAAAGGTTGGCCTCAACGGGGTAGACAATGGTGCATTGAGATTCAACTCAGTAAGGATCCCTCGCGACAATCTACTCAACAGATTTGGTGATGTGTCACGAGATGGAAAGTATTCGAGTTCCCTTCCCACTGTAAACAAAAGATTTGCTGCTACGCTAGGCGAGCTCGTGGGAGGAAGAGTGGGGCTCGCGTATTCCTCTGTAGCCGTCCTCAAGCTTGCTGGCACAATCGCTATCCGCTATTCATTGCTACGTCAGCAGTTTGGCCCACCTAGAAAGCCTGAAGTCAGCATCCTCGACTACCAGTCTCACCAGCACAAGCTAATGCCCATGCTCGCTTCAACTTATGCTTTCCATTTTGCTACTTCCTATTTGGTGGAGAAGTATGCAGAGATGAAACGAACTCACGACGAACAGTTGGTTGGAGATGTCCATGCCCTGTCGGCGGGCCTCAAAGCATATGTGACGTCGTATACTGCTCGGTCGCTGAATGTGTGCAGGGAATCTTGTGGGGGCCATGGATATGCTGCTGTGAATCGGTTTGGTACTCTGAGAAATGATCATGATATTTTCCAGACGTTCGAAGGGGATAACACGGTGCTTCTTCAGCAGGTAGTTTATCAATTCACTATAGCAAGCGAAAAAATATTCAGTGGAACACATTTTATCTTCTACTAAAACCTGTAATGCAGGTTGCAGGCGATCTCTTGAAGAGATACCAGGAGAAGTTCCAAGGCGGGCCACTGACAGTGACGTGGAACTATCTAAGAGAGTCGATGAATTCATACTTATCTCAGCCAAACCCAGTAACAGCACGTTGGGAAAGTGAAGATCACTTGCGAGATCCTAAGTTCCAGTTGGATGCTTTCCGAGTGAGTATGATTAATTTTTACCAGCTTAAACTTTATTAATACATATCTTAGTAGATTTTACAATAATATCTGTGTACGTCTTTTTTAGTACCGAACATCTCGATTGCTCCAAAGCGTTGCAGTCCGTCTTCGCAAGCACACGAAGACACTTGGAGGATTCGGTGCTTGGAACCGCTGCTTGAATCACCTTCTCACCCTGGCCGAATCTCATATTGAGACCGTCATCCTTGCAAAGTTCATTGAAGCTGTGCAGAAGTACTACTTATACCAGACCTTCTAGTTCGTTATGATCCTTCATGCATCTTAATACTTGTTTTGCTAATGTTTGCTACCTTGTTTTGTCTGTGCTAATAGCTGCCCGGATCCAAGTGCACGTTCTGCTCTGAAACTTGTTTGCGATCTCTACGCCTTGAACAGAATATGGAATGACATTGGAACTTACCGCAATGTTGACTACGTCGCACCAAACAAAGCTAAGGTAATTGAAAATTTTGATGGTGATTCTTCCATTTCAATTCCAGTTTCAGTTTCAAGACTCTGCATGGTATCTCCTTTTTATCCATGAATTTGTGAAATCACTTATCGAAGCTGAGGCCCTGCTAAATCCGAAAGGAAGACTTCTCATGTATCGTTCGTGTTCCTTGCGGTGCAGGCAATCCACAAGCTGGCAGAGTACTTGAGTTTCCAAGTCAGGAATATTGCGAGGGAATTGGTAGATGCATTTGATCTTCCAGATAATGTTACCAAAGCACCAATTGCAATGCAGTCAGAAGCTTATTCTCAGTATACCAATTATGTCGGGTTCTAGAAATTTTGCCTTCGTTGAGCTAAATCAATACGTATAGTGCTCACAGTGGAATTCAAGCAGCAGATAGTTATAGATATCTTATGTTGTGCTGTCTTTCGAATTGTCTGGAATTATATATATAGCCATTCAGCATTGAAGCAAAAGTTCATTAGCATGAGGAACGAGGAACTGCCAAACTGGCGGGAGCTCAGAGATATACAGGGTTTGCATCTTACCCATTGTATGAACTATAGTCAACCTAATACACCACATTATATTGGCTTCTACGGTTTATTCTGAACATTGCCATCGTATAATTTGTTAGAGAAGAAGTATTGACATTTACTGCACTCTGCAGGAGAAAACAAGTTACTGTAGAACATATAATAGTTTACTTTTCAATTAGACTTTCTCTATTTCAACTCTCAATAACTTAAATTCCAGTACTTGGCATTCACATTAGTAATATTTTCATTAAAGATCTCTACCGAAATCAAAATGCTGCCTGCTTAAACATATCGTGATTACCGACAGCTTCAGAATCTAACCGCTCTGCAAGTCGAGTATGCAACTCGCGCAGCTTCACTCTTTTGCCGAATATCCTCGTACATTTTCAGAGAAGTTTCAGAGAACTTGTTTAGCCAATCTAGAACCTTTGCTAGACTGGCGTGCATGCAACTCAAGGTTGCAGAAACATCATCGTTATTCTTCTCACCATCAACTTTGGAATCTGTTTCTTGGTGGGCTCCATCACCATCATTCTTTACTACCGTCTGCTGATGATGCATCAACTGGTCCACCTCGGCCAAAAATGATTTTATCGCATTGTGAGTTCCTCAGATGGCAAGGATTTGATGCCGACGGACCAATCTCGACAGAACGAAAATAGGCGGGGCCAGAGCTCTGCGTGGGGAAAAAGGCCTCCTGTTCTTCGATCGCTCTTGTGGTTGTTGCATGATGCAGTGCAGCAGCCACCCGTTAAGAGCTTGGACATATGATGTATGACTGTTGACCCAGTTTGCAAACCCCAATCCGAAACACTCGATCTCTTGCAGTAACTGGGACAAGGCTTGCCGTCGGGTGTCTCCTTGTGGTGTTGTCGCTGTCGCTGTAGTACTTCTCAAATGGCATGCTAAGGAAATGGTAATGTACTGTGCATGGTGGCATGCCAGCATAGCCTTCCACATTCGGATTAACCTGTCATGCACATTTTTTACTGTCACAAAATCTGGTAAACAACAAGCACCAAATTAGCATGCTAATGGATTATCAAGCTTGCTATTAACGTTACCCTTGAACTAGCTCAAGGAGTTGAGGATGCAGTTCTTCGTCTCTAATCTTCTCGATTCTTTTTGATATGGAATCCACAGAATGAATTGCAACTCTTATCCGTGAGTGTAAGTTTTTCGCAACCGCCCTAGTCTTGTCGATAACATGAGCATTATGATCTTTCGCAAATTGGTGTCTTAGCTTATCACACTTTTGATCATACTCTTTCCTAATACATTCACTGGCCTGGAGCAGAATGCAATAATGTGAATATTTGATTAAAGTCAGTTCCAGTTCAATGAGAAGTTCAAAGCTGTCTACTTTCTGAACAATCATATAGCATCCCCCACAAAAAACTGATATCGAGCACGGACTTGCGGGAGAGTTGTACCTTAACTTCATCATAGAGTTTTCTCTCCCAACTCCCAAGCATAGAGTCGGTCAAGGGTGGAGGAATGGCTTCCTGAAATCATGCAGAACTCCTCAATAAATTCGCTACCACTATCAGAGACATCATATCTTTTGCCCCATTAGTGAGTGGGTTTCGAGACGAGGATGACCTCGGTGAAGTTGTTCTCTTCCAAGTTATGACCTTCGTTGCATCTTCCCCAGGTTCTGACAGAGGCACATAGAAAAGGTTAACTACTGAGTTCACTTACCTATGGCTGAAGAGCTGAAGAGGGAAACAAGGATTTACCATTAGAAACAAGTGCAGTCCTTCCCTGGCAGCAAACAAGATTGAAAGCTTCCAGAACTAATATTGCAGAAACTTTCCTGTACATTCAGATTTCCCTTTAGAACGTTTCTAGAGGACATTCCAGCAAAAATAGGTTCCTAACTAACACCTATGCCTCAAAAACAAAGCCAATCACCTAGCTCTATGGGTAATGAACTCAGAAGGATCTTCTCTCTCTTCTGCTGATAAACCTTTCAATACAGTTGCTTTCTCCTTTGCAACTAAGATTTCAACGGATGGCCCATTGCAAGCCTTCCTCACTGTATCTGCCTGTCTTTCTTCACCTCCCTTGAGCCTCATTGAATAGCTTTCTTTAGCACCTGAGATCCTCGGAACATTTCCCTCGACTCCATGCCTTGCATTCTCACCATTAGCGGGAGCTTGAGCAGTGATACTACCATCTAGAAAACCAGACTGTGCCAATTTCCCCTTAGCATCTATTACACCATGATCATCACTCGAAACCCTTCCATTCCACTTTCTCGTGTCATGGAAGTCAAACCCCAACTCATTCTGCGCCGGAAACATAAAGCTCTCAGAATGATCACTGGTGTCGAAGTAGTCCCAAGATCCACTAAACGGTGGAGGCGAGGGCGGCATTGGCATGGAGAATCCCAAACCCTCATCTTCGTCGAACCCATCAACGCTAATCCTATTCGCATTCTGCACGCTATTGACTTTGACCGTGACCGCAGTAGCAGCAGTGCCGCCGCCGCCTGCGGATTTCATGCAGCTGACGTGCATCACCGGCGGGGAGAAGGCGGCATCCAACGGCGAGTCGGAAGCGTCGGCATGGTGAGTAGGGGAAGGTGAAGGGTAGGATGAGTGTGAAGGAGACTTGTCATTGTCGAGCTCGGTGACGGAGGCGGTCGAAAGAGAGGACTCGATGAGTACCTCGGCCTCGGCGAAGCGGCGGAGACAAGATTGTACCTGGAATCAATTGCTTGCTTGATGAACCTCTTCCGCTCTTTGCACAGGCGTAATGCTTCAATTTTCTCCTGCTTCGAGCTCGTGGTACCCATTCTTTGTTTCACTTGTCACTGTTTCTTTTTCCTTTCCCCACAGATGGTTGAAGAAAAAGGCTCCCGAATTGAAGTTAGCTAAGCTGCTGCATAAGGCGTAGGGCATGGAACGGCAGAAGACCCGGAAGAAAATTGAGGGTTTGGAGGAAAGAGGAAGGGGAAAGTGAGAGCAGAGATGGGAGAGGCAGCTTCAATGGCGGCAGCAGGGTAACAGAGGAGCAGACGGACGTAGTAGTGGGAAATCAATGTTATGCAAACGGAGGTAGTTGAGGTGGAAGCAGAGTCATAAAAACGGGAGGGACAGATCACAGAAGCAGGGTGTTAAACGGAAACCTGAAGGTGGCAGTCGAAATAGCAATGAATGCTACGGAGAGAGACAAAATGTTAATTTGAAGAGAATTTTACAACCATCATGGGGTATTCAAGATTGTCACATTTAGGGACACTGGCAAATGCATGTTGAGGAGCTGCAGCTGTGCAAAACAGAGATATTAAACAGGGGACTGACACAGCCTCTCACATACAGCGCGTGAAATAAGTTTGGCCAACATAACCGCCAGTCATAGCCCTCCTCACATTTGTCTCGAACATCTTCGGGTTATCCCTCAACACTGCAGCAGCTTCATGGTTAAGGGGATCCTCGTAGTTTGGCTCCTGTACAGGTTCGATTCCAGTTCATTTGAGTAAGAAACGACTTTCGACACATCCAAAAACATAAGTGACGTTCAGAGAAGGGGGAGAGAAGTGAATAATACCGTGAATAAATGGTACAGCCCATAGATAATAGTGTTAATGTTAAGAACGGGTTTCCAGTCTTCTCGCAAGATGTTGAGACAAACATTCCCCTCCAAGTCGATGTTCGGATGGTATACCTGCAAACCAGAGTAAAGCCTATCAAAAGACTCGAACTTGCACCACATCATTGAGAAAAGAGAGGTGCAAAGGAGAATTGGCTTAGCTACCTTAGTCTTGCATTTCACTTTTGGTGCCTCATGTGGATAGATAGGAGAAACTTGAAAAGAGAACAAAAACGTTCCACCTCTGTGATAGCAGCCCAAAAAGCAATAGGAATCAAGCCTTGCGTTAGTACCTATTTATGCGACATGCTCAATAACAAAGAAATCTATTTTACTTAAAGAGCTTTAGCTAAAGAAATCCTTACGCATAATATCCTTCATCAGGTTTAATTGTGACCTCAAAGCTCATCAGGTCATCCTTGCCATTAGGGAATGTTATGGCACATGATTTTGGCAGGTTCAACTCAGAAATGTCTGCAAAGGGGAAGAAGATCAAAAGGTCAAGTAGGTAAATTATAGTGCAAAGACATGGTATATGAAGCATTCCAAGACATGGAAATTGTAGTTCAAAGGTCTGAACACAAGACATAGATGCAAAGGCTACATATAACCATTGTATCACAAGCCACAAGGCAGGGTTAAATAACCAAAATCCAGTTTCTAGTATGCAGCAAAAAAAAAGGAACAAAATTATATATACCAAGGAGTTCCTAACGTACAAAAAGGCACTTTGCTCATTGCCATTAGGCAAAGGTTAAACCGATCAGTCATCAGCTAATTGACCAGATCACGTCAAGTCACTCAATGTTGGTTTAAGCTCAACTAAATAATCCAGTGCAATGCTCTTCCCCAAGCCACTTACACAATCTATACGATTTGGATGATTATAATATCCATTCGAAACCATTAATGGGACAGAACACAACCAATGACACCAAGACCATTATACTGAATGTTATTAGCACGTAATCAGGAAAGCACAATCAGATATACCCTTGTGAAGGCGAAGTTCTCCAGCACTTTGCTTTTTAACAGGTATGCCTCCATTGGCATTCTCAGCTTGTTCCCTCTGCTGTTCCTTAACTTTGAACAAGCGAATCATGGCTTCTGGAAATCAAAGGAAAAACAAAATGATGAGCAAATCAACCACCCAATATCCAGCAATATCCATAGACAGACAGATGCTCATCCTTGGATCAAAAGCAACAGATACACAAAAGCTCTCGCAACCAGCCAAAAACCCAAATCGCAAACTAAATGATCACAATAATGCAAAGTCTCCAGCTCCAATGAAGTGATCCCCCTTCCAGACCAAGGTGAAAACTTTTAGCTCAACAGATCGCATAGCTCCTGAACTCGGTCAAGACACTAATAATAAGGGCAGGCACGATTTACAGAAAATCCAACAACCACCACCGAAACCCTAAGCAGAAACGAAATACAAAAAAAAAAAAAAAAAAAAAAAACGAGAACCCCAAGCTCTGATTCGAAACCCACAGAAGGAGCATCGACAAGGCATAGAGAGCTGCGTAACTCAAAACCCATCCCCGATATCGATTGCGAGAAAAACCAACAGAACCCAAGCAAAAGATGAGAAATTGAGATGAGATTCGGGGAAAAGAGCGGAGTTGGAAGAGGAAGAAGAAGCAAGATACCTGGAGAGGGAAGCGCAGGTACAAAGCGAGAATTAAAAAAGAAAGGGCGCAATACAGGATAAAAAGCTTTGGAGGGGTTATGATTAGCGGGGAATTGAGGGAGGAAAGAATGCAAAAGTGGGAAGACGTAAAGACGCTCCGGCAGACGACGAGTATATAAAGGAGAACTGTGAACAAACGAATTAAATTTAGCCATAAAATTAAAGGGTAAATTGCAAGGTTGGTCACTGAAATTATTATAAAGTTTCAAGTTTGGTCACTAGAAATACTTAATTCTATTCATAGTCACCAACTTTACATTTTCGTTTCATTTTTAGTCACTCTCCGTCCAATTCCGTTAACTTTTGTCTATGTGGCAGTCAACTCTTATAGTTGACCGTTAAATGTGTGACGTGGCATTTAAAAAATTAATAAAAAATAAATTTCAAGATTTTTAGAATTTCCCTCTCATTTTCCACCATTAAGAAACAATAATAAAATTAAAATTTCATGATACAATAACCTCTACCCGACCGCCTCCGCCTTCTACACAACCCTGTAATCACTCTTCAGCCGACCTCCCTCTACCCAACCACCTCCGACTCCTTCACAACCGCTCCCTTCACTTCCTCGGCCTCAGCACCTCCATCGACTCCGCCGGCCTCCTCAAGAACAACAACTTTGCTCCGACCTTGTCATCGCGATACTCGACAACGACATCTCTCCCGACCGCCAAAGCTTCCAAGACCTTGAACTCCCTTCGATCCCATCAAAATGGAAGGTTCGTACGTCGGCGATCGGATACCCGAGTGCAAAGTTACGCTCTTTCGACTATCAATTTCCCTTCTTCCTCTTGCAACCGCAAGCTCGTCGGCGTGAAATTCTTCTATGCAGGGTAGAGGCCACCAACGGGAAGATGAATCAATCTCCGAGTTCCGCTACTCTCGTGAAATTGATGGAGAAAGAGGGCATCATTTATTAAGCAATGGAATAATCATAGAAGGAAAAAGGAATTTACCATTTGATGGAGAAAAAGGGTCGTCGGTCGTTACGTTTACCCTGCTTCGACTCTAGGCTACGCCAAGGGACTCGATGCCTGCCTCTTAGTTTCACCACTAGTAAGCGATATCATCCGGCGGGAGGAGGATGGGAATGGAAAGCCTCCATGATGTTGGAGACGATGGTCGTTTCTTCAGGCGACATCGGCCGTGGAAGTGGCAAAGGAGAGGGATGGAGGAGGTAGATCGATAGAGAGGGGTTGATGATAGCGAGGATGGGAGAGGGGTGAAAGGGCTAGGGATGAATGAGTTTGGGCCAACGATGAGATCGCACAAAAATTGAGCAGCGACATCTAGGGATTTAGAAGAGTCGGCGGCGATCTTCCTGGCAAAGAGTGAACGGCGAATGTGAGAGAGGAGAGAGAGCGAGGTGAAGCAGAGGGACTGAAAGTCTAAAAGTAATTATTTTTTAATTTTTATTTTTTATGAATTACAATAATGATGTGGAAATTTTGAATTATTAAATTTTATTTTTTATTAATTTTTTAAATGCCACGTCACACATTTAACGGTCAACTATAAGAGTTGACTGCCACGTAGACAAAAGTTAATGGAATTGGACGGAGAGTGACTAAAGATGAAACGAAAATGTAAAGTTAGTGACTACGAACAGAATTAAGTATTTCTAATGACCAAACTTGAAACTTTATAGTAATTTCAGTGACCAACCTTGTAATTTACCCTAAAATTAAATCATAACTAGCATCGGCGCCGGCCCATTGGTCGACATAGTTTTGTAAGAGAATAATAAGCTACATGAAACAAAGTTCAGCTAATGCCCTCATAATTTTTTTAGCGGATTGAATTAATACAAAAATGCATACTATTTACAACCTATACTTGTAATTGTGTTTGGAGGATGACAGTAAAACACTCACAACATACCACTAAACAAAAAACACATTGTCCTTCAAGAATAATAATAGGTGGAAAGGAAACGTAGATTAAAGAGAAGGTGAGTGGAAAAAGAAGAGGTTGATTATTAGCATTATAGCATTACCATAAGAACTGCTACTCAATACATAAATTCTACATCATAAGTGGTAGGCACATTTCTGAAAAGCTTTCTAAAAATAAGAACATTTGAGCTGCAGCAATAGAAGAGGATTCCACTCTGGCAATCCACATGTATTGTATGTCTCTAATTCTCTATACCTAAGGTCAGATCCATTGTCTTCCCATTCAACTCTGATCTCACTAATATAATCAGATCGTGGCCTGCCACCAGTCCTGATAACATTGAAGATTGGTTCAAGTATGTCGCTCTTCACGTGGTATCGTGGTTCATCTGGCTGGAACGTAACCAAAGAATCTTCAATAATGCCATGAAGAGTGCTGAAGAAACAGCTATGAAAGTTCTAAATTTGGCTATGGGATGGCTGGTCGCTCATGGAAAAATTGATCAAATGCAGGCTTTCCAGTGGCTTCAGAACAATCGTCATCTATTTATTCGCCCATGTTGACTCCCCTCGATGCATCGGAGTGTCGCGTGTTGCTGATTTGCTGCTGTTGTTGTTGTTATTGTTTTAGCTTTTTTTGCGTGATCTTGGTTAGTTGCTGTGCTGGTGCTATTACTGATTTTGCTTTTATCTGGTTACTGGCACTCCCTGTGCCAGTGATAGATTCCAGCTGTACATCCATACTTCTTTTCTTTTTCCGTTAATGCAGTTTTCACCTTCATAAAAAAGAAAAAGGTCAGGCTTCTTGCCCAACGCCCACTCAGGTTCTCGTTGTGCTGAATTGGAGCATCATCTGTTGATTATCAAAAACTGCAAAAGTTAAATAACATTTACAATAACAAAAAAAAAAGTAAGCAACTGAATGAAATAAGAGAAAATTTATTATCACAATTGCAGTATTAACCAAAGAGAATATTAATTCAGGTCAAAGAAGTAGAGATAACATTTCTATGTTCACCTAAAACTCCAAATTGAAAAACAATTCGACAAAATTGTCCCCAAAGTACTATATGAACCACAATCCATACAATCAAACAATTGAGCTGAATACAAACAACTGAGCTGAATACAAACAACAATAAAATGAAGGTCAATGAGTGAACATAAAGAAAAACTGGGAATTAGCCACTGACCGGAAGATAATTGTAAAGTAAACTGTATTTGCAACGCTAACATAAAATGAAGGGAGACCACCACACAAACCATATAAGCTAACTTGAGTGTCTAAGATAAAATATCAAAACTTGGTGAAACATAGAATAAAAGAAACAACGTGGGAAAGAAAATGCAACAAAGGTGAATAGTCAATTGCAAAGGGAATCAAATGAATGTATAAAGGTGAATAAATGGTGTTTTAAAACTCTACTATCCTAGTTTCATTCTATTTTTGAAGATTACTATTGCTACAGAGGATATGGTAGTTTGAACATAGCTAGTTAGCTACTGCAAATTCTTGAGGCCTTGAAGTACAACAACCATTCAGACTACATTTCAGAGCAAAGAGGGCCAAGGGAAAACTCACAGTGGGAAGGATAAATCGCATTCAAATTAAGCATAACTATGATGGACAAAACATCAAATTAGGGATAAAATTAACATATCAAATTGACCAGAGGAAGCTTTATGACGTGGCATTACTATGGTTGTTTCACAACCATGGAAAGAAGCAAAACTAAATTCAATTCGGAGAACCTTTCATCCTGCAATAACCTATCAGAGTCCAGTGAGCAGCCACCCATGATAACTTACCTATTAGATTGAGAATATAGACTACATGAATGTATAAATCCCACAAATGTATTGATTACAAAATAGCTCAGTTTTACTTATGGCCTACCCAAGCATTCCCCGACCACATTTGACCTTGTATAACATCACACAATCTGCTGACCTAACTCATAAAACCCAGTAACGATTCCACAACAACTATTTATATGATTTAACACCGTCTGCTTAATGCGCCACTACACTAAGAGAGTAGTAACATTTGTTTGACCTCCTAAGCCAGGTACCCCTACTAACGACTCCATAGAAACTATTAATCTCAGAAAGTTTGAAGGTAGTCGGGAATAATAACCTGGTGAGTGATGCTTTTATTGCTCTGCCCGCCGTTGGGCTTCCTCTTCTTGAGTGTCCGGCATACCATCAATCCTACTTTCTACAAAGCACCGGAAAAGTGAAAACAGTAAAAGACTAAGAATCTACAAATAGGGAGAGTACTATTTTTAATTTCCTTGTATAGTTCATATTTTACCATTTTGTTACCTAACAATTGCATTGCTAAGATGTTAAAGATTGAATCCCTATTGTTTGAAGGAAATTGGGACTAACCTGAACGCAACCCTCAGAATTATAATAAACCTTCTCCATAGCTTTGATTAGCAAAGATCAACAACTCTTTATCTGGAATCTGGAACGTTCAGATGCTCACAACACATGGAATCATGAGCACTATTGATTTCCAGCGATTTTGAACGAAGAGAGGGAAGAGAGAGGAGCTGCAGACAACTTGAATCAGCCACCGAGAAAGCTAATAGAACTATAGAAGGGACGGAGAAGGCAATCGCTCGGAGATGAACAAATTAGGCGGGAAAAGAGAGTTCGACACTTTGAGGGTCTTCGATGGCGATGGCGATTAGGGCTGGCTATTTGGTCCGGACTGTTTGGTTTTACCCAAAACCGGACCGTATAACCCGGACAAGGATCGGGTAGCAAACAATCCAATATCATATTCGGGCTTAGATTTGAGGTAAAAAATTGGATAAAGACCGGATAAGAGACCCCCCAACACTTAAAATCAAGATCAAATTGGGACCGGACCGGATCGAATCAAGACCGAACTGTATCCAATCCAATCTTTGGTCCTTATATTCTCAAAAAGACCGGACTGGAACCGGATCAATTTGGTCCAATTTAACCGGATCGGACCGTATAGCCACCCCTAATGGCGATGGTGATGGCAATGGTGAGGGCTGGATTTGGATGGGATCCGCGACAACAAGATTGAAGGTGGATCAAATTGAAGGTGGAGAATCGAGAGGGTCGGTTGAAGAAAGAGAGAGGAAGATAGAAAGAATTGGGCAGGAGGAAATTTACATACATAACCCTCCGAAGTATGCGGGTTAGCGAGGATGAGCTGAGGTGGCAAAAATTAATCACTGACATTCCCTTATAGTTATTTGTAGACAAATTTTGGGTTTCTGAACCGAAGAAGGAAAAGGACAAGCCAAATACCAATGGCTGCTTGCTAACTAATTCGTTCCTCAAGCGGAGATGAAGATCTTATGCTGCCACTACCACATTACATTTACAGGCTTATGATATGAGGCAAACTAATCTACTCTGTCGGGTACATAACTTTTTATCTCTCCTGATTGGAACGTGAATCTATAATGTTTTTCACTTTGATCATGTTCGGGTTAATTGCATGGTTGGTCACTGAGATTACAAAAAACGTTCATGTTTGGTCACTGGAAATATTTAAATCCAATCTTGGTCACTCAAATTAGTCAAATGGTTCAAGTTTGGTCACTCTCCGTCCAACTCCGTTAAATTTGTCTGATGTGGCAGTCAATCCTCAAAGTTGACCGTTAACTCAATGACGTGGCAATTAAAAAATAATAAATAAAATAAATTTTAATATTCTACCATTTCCAACTCATATTCACAATAAAGTAAAATTAAAAAATTAAAAAATTTATTATAGTCACAAATTAAAAGAGTAGCTTTCTCCTCCTCCACCACATCCTTTCCCCGCAACCATATCAGCTTCCAATTCCTCATCCTAGCTCTGCCCCCTACCGTCGTCCCAGCCCGCTCTCCGCCTACTACACGACCCTTCGATTGCTCGCGACAGCACAGGTGAGATCTCGAAGCTACGGTGACTACTGGCCATCAAATAATCGACCGAAACAACATCATCCCCTGCTTTGTCGTCGTTCCAGGATCTACATCGAACCTTCCATATACAAAATCAGGGCTCATCATCCTCTGATGTGACCCACTATTCTGTCAAGATGAAGGGATCTGGGAATAGATACGACCTCCGGCCGCTTCTGTGACCGTTGTCATATGATCTAAGCAGCGACAACTGTTTTTTTATTACACAGAGAAGTTTTTGGACAAAGAAGTCATGTTACATGTCGCGAGGTCCAGATTCCTCTGACTGAACAAGGGATTTGGTCGAGGGAAACGAGATTTGGAGGGTTCGCAGCCGTCATAATCCCATGCCCTCATTTTCCACTGCCATTTGGTTCTGCAATTGGTTCCATCAATTACGCTGCTTCGTTTAGCAATTTCGCCTGCAATTCGTTCCATAGGTCAAAGGAGGTGATGGGATAAGATGAGGGTGAAGTATATATGTTTGTCTCAAACAGATGAAGAAGACAAGGGGAAAGGTCGAGAGAAGAGGAGACAAGAAGGGTCTTGGTTCGCTGGGAGGAATTCGTCTGATGAGGGTGAAGTATACCCTTCGATTGCTGGCGACAGTGCAGGTGATTATGATCGGGGAGCGGCGGGGACGGCGGCAGCAGACGGAGCTAGGGATGGGAATTGGGAGATGGTTTGGTTGCGGGGAAGGGATGTGGTGGCGGAGGAGAAAGCTACCCTTTCAATTTGTAACTATAATAATTTTTTTTGTTTTATTTATTATTTTTTAATTGCCATGTCACCGAGTTAACCGTCAACTTTGAGGGTTGACTGCCACATCATACAAATTTAACGGATTTGGACTGAGAGTGACCAAACTTGAACCATTTAACTAATTTAAGTGACCAAGATTGGATTTAAATATTTTCAGTGACCAAACATGAACGTTTTTTGTAATCTTAGTGACCAACCATGCAATTAACCCATCATGTTCATTAGTTTTTCCTTTTATGGTTTTTTCTTACGCAAAAATGGAATACAATATGTCTTCGATTTATTTCTTGTTGGGTTTTTTAGTGGTGTGAATGGAAATGAAAGGGGAAAGTTCAAAGACAGTCTCTTGAAGTATCATGTTGGTAAGATGTGGGAAGTCACGGCCTTGAATTCGATCGATTTGATGTAATATGAGGTTAATTGGTTAAATTGATTTGTGTAAACAAATGAACCAAACCGAGTTGACCCAAATCAAACCAAACCGATGAGGCGGTTGGAATAATCGAACCGGTCCAACTACCATGGGCCGAACCGATGCAATGGTTCATTATTTAAAAATGAACCAATGCGTTGGTTGGGGTGTAACCACCCATATGAAGAGTTGCCTCCCTTCAATGCACCCCTTCATTTTCTATAAATAGCACTATACCCCCCTCTAGTTTTAACTATGAGATATAAATGGATTTTTCCGATACCAAAACTCTGCTAAATCCAAAACTAATTTTTCTGCATTCTTTTCAAAGAGAAAATAGAGTCAAGTGTGGTTCTCGCCGGTTCGCTGCGTTCGATGGTTTCCGGGGGTTGAGATACTGCTACGCCGGAAAAGGTACATCCTTTCTATCCTAGGAGGAATCATTCCACAACCTTGGGTACTATAGGGGAATAAGATTCTTTAAGGACAGATAGTGAATTCTGTCGGCTAGGACGGTCATAACTCATATGTATCTTTGCATGATTTTTCATGATCTTACATGTTGCTTGTTTACAAGAAAATAGTATACGTGAACAATTTCGACGACAATCTTAAAGAATCTTACTTTTATTAATTGTTCATGTTACTGGTTAGGTTAAAAATAATAATTGCAAGAAGAATTGGTTGTTCATCTTTTGATCACGTTTGTTCAGTTAATGGACATGTAAAATTCGTGTATTGCATAGGTATTGGTTTTCATGCATTTGCCATGCCATGAAGTTGATTGTTATTAACATGCATGCGAGTACGGTTACTCAGGAAAAAATCCCAAATTGTACGTTTTTTTAGATTGGGAATTTTTTTTATAACGTGTGTATTTTGAGAATTTCTTGGAATTTTTTCCGGTTAATGAGTTTGATTTGGTCCATTTCAAATTTCCTGCAATGAGACTGAAAGTAGGAAGGGTATTTTCGTCTACACAATCAATTTTTTATTTCATATAAAAAGATATCAATACTAGGATTTGAACCATGGTCTCATCCACCAAAGACAAGAATTGTAACCAATTAGACTAGACACATTTGTTGTACTTTATTAATACAAAACATAGAGGAAGTTAAAATTATGAAAAACAAAGTACTTTTTTATCACGGTTAGTTAGCCCGCTAAGTCTACTGTAAGTATTTTGTGGTGTTTGATACTTCTATTTTCATATTTTAATAATTAATTTAGAATTTTTTCTAACTTATAAATGAAGGATAATCTTAAAATCTCAACACAAATATCATTGGTTTGAATATTGCGCATTGAATTGAAGTGTTGAATGAAGTGTTCAATGACGACATAAGAACATTGGTACCATACATTTCAAGAAATATAAACATAACAAACACCAATACCAATTATCTCGACAGTCTATGCTAAAATTCTAAATTGTTTAATCATTCAATTTGAATGATAGTTTAGTCAAATCAAACAAATAATTCACGATTGTGTATGAACAAAAATAAAAACATATTATTGTCTTATGAGATATATTTATTTTAACAATCTAAAAAAACAATCCATAAGACCCCTTATTTCAATAATGTAATTAATGAAATAATTTTTATCAACATGATGCAATGTTCAAGCAAATGTCCAAGTATTAATCACCAGTATAGTATTCATCATAGTTAACTATTTCAATATCCACAACTAACTATTAATGGTTACTTGCTTTCTCTTAGAGAGTTTAACGTAGCACTCTCATGCATAGATATGCTCTAAGCATTTGTTTTCTTTTTCACAATATCATTTGCAGTTATTTATTAAATCACGTTTCTAGCTGTCAATTCATAATTATTTACTTCTTCATACTAACTTATGGGAATGCTAAATATATTTTTCATGTCTAATCTATTAAACATAAATGTTGTTTATCACTTAAATTCAATGCTATCCATGTTAGGTTTGAAATCACCAACATATTCTCCCAATTTCTCCAAAAAGCATAATATCTTGCGATTGATATCATAGTTTCGTTAGGTAAAGTTCAACACACTCAATCAATATTCGAACTCTTCGAAATAGCTATCTACATGCGAATATGAAGTACTGAGTAGCTAAAACTCTACTTGAGTTAGTACAATCTTTTGCGCTATCGATTCCAAATTCAGCACATGATTATCTTATTACAATTTAGTCATAGTAATTGTGCAGTAGGGGACATCTAATCCAATCTTAAAGAAAGACTCTTTGATTGATCGCTTTCATGATGTAATCAATTATACCAAAATAGAAGTGATCAAATTTATAAGATGCACACAAAGTTTGCTATAATTATTGAGGTTCAACAGCACGTTAGGAGTACGGCGGTCATTGGGCATTTGTCTATCTCCTAGCTCACCTAGACATGCTTAGACATTATAATAAAAATAGCAATTTAATAATAATTAATAAAATAACGGTTCTAAAGCACTTTCATACTTTAGTTCAAATGATTTAACAACAAACGAAATAACTCTCAAGATTATAAATTATTTTCTTTTACCAAATGATATAATTAATTCATTTGTGAGCTGAAATAGCTAATTATAAGCACTTCAAATTTAAGTTAAAACTCAATATGATGCAATTGTTTGGCGAAATGAGTTCTATAATAGAGTGGTTCTATCGAGAGAGGTCTCTAAGAAACATGGCTTACTTTATTATTCCTTAGGTGGATATAATATATATCTTCATCGTTACTTTTACATTAGATTCAATTTAGTATACTTTTTCATTTAGATAGATTTTTTGATGATGTTCTGGGATGTAATATATCATTATATATGATGGTGTAGGATATTAATTTCTCTCATTTTAGGTTCAAATTGATGGATTTCCCCCTTTATCGTTCCCTTTTATTGGTTAATAATTTTTATGATATTTTTCACTTTGAAATATCGTGAGCGGAATCTATACACAACAATTTATGTTTTTCTGCTTCCTCTTCTCTTGATTAGATATTGTGTCCATATTGATTATCGAATTACTATTTTTTTGTTCTTTTTTCTTATGCAAGATATGATTTTATGTTTGATAATATAGATTTATTTTTCAAGCATGTGGATGCTTGAGACTTTTCATTTGCTTCATAACATACATTTTACAATGGCTCCAAACTCGGATGTGTTTCTATTCAACACATAAATTTTTAATGATGTAAAATTTATGAAACTAAGATGCATATTAATAAACAATGTAAGGTCTCATCTTCCCTCTTAAGCACTACATATCATTGTTTACTTACCATTAAATCAAAGTCTTTCTAACTTGAGTAAGAGCTACAATGACTTTATTAACTTTCACTACTCATATATCACAAGTTTTCAAATCATTATCAAGTGTTCATACAATGACTTTTATTATTGTGGATTTCCCCCAAAATGTTAGGTATGTTGCTTTTAGTTTTTGCCTTCTTTTCGCTTTGATTTAGCTTTTTATGTGTTGCTCTATTAGTTGAACTTGTCAGCTGGACATCTGCATGCTTTGTTTTATTATATCATTGAATACACAAAAGTCAATGGAACTGTTGGGGGTATAATGAGCAAAGCCCAAGTGGGGGGCAAGGCCTGGGCAAACTTGGGCTCCCAAACAGCCCAAGTGGGGGGCAAGGCCCAAGTAAGGGGGATGTCACATGAAGACAAGGCACAAGAGGCCAAGGGAGGCCAGGCTGTCATGTGGTCCAGCGCCTGCGGGCGCCTGTCACGTGCCAGGAGTCTGACAAGGTGGTTAGGATATCTGGCCAGAAAGAGACAAAAGCATTGAATGAGGGCAGGGAGGCAGAGAGGATCAACCTCGAACTCAGGTAAGTATAAATAGAGGCAGTTGGTAGCATTTACGCAGGTTGGATTCTCTCACACAAACTCTAGCTTTGAGACTCTACTCTCTTCCTGGAAACTAACTTGGGCGTCGGAGGATTAACGGGCCAAGGCGCCCCCTCCTTGTTAGTGTGTGCAGATAGGCGCCTGGCGAAAGAGGATTCAGGGGAATCTAGCAAAGGGTATCAAGTCTCAAACAATTGGCGCGCCAGGAAGGGGAATATAGCCAGGAGCCATGAGTGAAGAGGCGCCCATGAACGAAGAAAGGGAAGAAATTACGGAAGAACAGTCGGAGCGAATGAGAGGGCAGACGCCCGAGGAGGAAGAAGGTGAAGGAAGTGAAGGCACGTTGCGGGGATCCGAAGGCGCCTCAGTCACGAAAAAAGAATTGTTCCGGATCATTGAGAATCAAGATGAGGCGATCGAGGCGCTGCGGCGTGAAGTGGACGCCTTGAGAAGGGGTGAAGGGATGACACCCAGCCCGACGAAGAAAAGAGAAAGGGCGGAAGAGACGGAGATTGAATCGAGGTGCCCGAGGCGTCCCGGATTATGGCGCCCACGTGATCACGGGGCGCCGGACGATAGTGGATGGAATGGTGGAATATTGGGGCGCCTTTCATGCCACTGTCCTGTGAGGCAGCCTCTGGCGCGTTGCATATTATCGGAGCCAGCCGGAACCAACATTCCCCCACTCCCAGCGTATGACGGAACTGGAGACCCCGAGGACCACCTCAACGGATATTTCACCAAAATGCAACTCTATAATAGCACAGATGCCACCCTGTGCAAGGTGTTTCCGTCCACCTTTTCGGGTGTGGTTCTCGATTGGTATCATCAGATCGGTGAAGGGCGCATTGACTGCTTCGAACAGTTCGCAGCAATGTTCTTGGCGAAATTTGCCAGCAGAAAAAGGCGCTCCTTGACCATAGGCGCCTTGTTTAAGGTCAAGCAGAAAGAGGGAGAGGGTTTACGGGAATTTTACGAGAGGTGGCTATCTGTGACTTTAGCAGTGAAGGACGCCCAGCCGTCGGTGTTGGGGGTGTGTCTGAATGAGTGCACCTCCAGTGAGGAGTTGTGCAGGGCGCTTGCGAAGAGAGATGTGGTGTCCACAGAGGACCTGGATTATAGAGTGCAAAAGGTAATTGTGCTGGAGGAGACTTTAGCGGCCAGGAGGGCAGATCGGAGGAAGGCACGAGTACAGGAGGTCGAGGCACCAAGGAGGCAGTACCCAACGAGCGGTTCGGGCTATGCGCCCACGAGCCAGCCACCGCCAAGGAGGAACGATATGGGGCGCCAGGCGCCTAGAGGGGCTGGGCCCTTCGCCGAGTATAACGACACCCTGAAGAATGTGCTCCAGCACGTCAAGGACAAGGGATACCACATCAGGTGGCCAGGCCCGATGCGGGGGCAACCCAACGAGCGGAACTTGGACCGATACTGCGACTTCCACCGTGAGATTGGGCACTACACAGCTGATTGCTACCAACTTAAGTCAGAGCTACAGGGTCTTGCGGACAGGGGAATGCTCAATGACTTCATCAGAAAGCCCGAGGAAAGAATGCATAGGGCGTGTGTGGCTGGAGTAGTGAGAACAGGGGAGGAGCTGCCGCCACCACCCTATGACTTGGACCAAGAAAAGGCGCCTGACCGCGTGCGCCTGACGATCGAAGCCATTTCAGGGACAATGGATCTGAGGGAGAAAATAGAAGTGAAGCGTCGGTTGAGGGCGGCGTCGGCAGATGTGCAGGAGTCGATCGACATTAGCTTCAACAAGGCGCCGGAGGAGGCGTGTATGCTCCCGTCCATGGACGCCTTGGAGATACAAGGGGTAGTAGCCGGATGCAGGGTAAGGTGAATGTTGGTAGATACAGGAAGCTCCATGGATGTGCTGTTCAAGGATACGGTGGTTCGCATGCAACTATCTCCAGAGATGATCAGACCATCGGAGTCGGTACTAGTAGGCTTTTCGGGGGCGCCTGCCAGAGTGATTGGGCGGGTATGCCTGCCCGTCACGTTGGGAGATGGGGAGCAAAGGGTGACGCGCGCCATAGACTTTGGGATAGTGGACTGCCCTTCACCATACAGTGCGATCCTTGGGAGGCCGATCCTGGCATTGTTTAATGGGGTGGCCTCCACTTGTCATCAGACTTTGAAGTTCATTGCCCCGCAAGGGGTGGGCGTGGCCCGAGGACGAGGCGCCCCGCGTTACGCGAAGGAGACAGGGCGCAAGCGAAGGCACGTCGAGGCGAGAATCAATGTAATGGAGGTAAGAGAAGACGAGGCGCCCCGAGCCGAGGCGGCCGATGAGGACCTTTTGATAGCGTTGGAGGATGGGCGCCCAGAAAGGTGCGTTAGGATCTCGGCAGAGGCGCCTGCCGAGATGACGGAGCAACTCATCGCGCTTCTAAAAGAGTTCGCAGAGCTTTTCGCGTGGAGTGCCATGGAAATGCCGGGCGTCAAACCCGAAACAGCAGTGCACATATTAGCGGTTGAGGAAGGGAGACGTCCTGTGCAACAGAAGCGCAGGAACTTATCGCCGGAAAAAGAGGCAGCCCTAAGGGTTGAGGTGGACAAGCTTATGGGCGCCAATTTGGTGGAAGAAACTTCTTATGTTACCTGGCTGTCGAATGTGGTGTTTGTGCCCAAGCCGTCGGGCGACTGGAGGATGTGCGTGGATTACACAAGCCTCAACAAGGCGTGCCCAACGGACGCCTACCCAATGCCACGGATAGATTTGCTGGTGGACTCCACGGCATACCACGAGATGCTGAGCTTCGTGGACATGTTTTTAGGATACCATCAAATCCCCATGGCAGAGGAAGATCGGCCCAAGACGGCTTTCATGACGCCTTTCGGAAACTTCTGCTATCGGGTCATGGCCTTTGGGCTCAAGAACGCGGGCGCCACATATCAAAGGATGGTCAACAACGTCTTCCAGCAGCAAATTGGCCGGAATGTGGAAGCTTACGTGGACGACCTCATAGTCAAGAGTCGGAAACGGGAAGACCACATTGGAGACTTGCGAGAGACATTCCAGGCCATGAGGCCGCATAGGCTCCGGCTAAACCCCCTCAAGTGCGTATTCGGCGCCGAGGCGGGAAAATTTCTGGGATTCATGATCACCAAAAGAGGTATAGAGGCCAACCCGAAGCAAGTGGATGCGATCCTTAAGCTGACCCCCCCAAAGACGCCCAAAGAAGTGCAAGGCCTGGCGGGCAGGCTGGCAGCATTGGGGCGCTTCATCCCCCGGTCCGCAGACAAGGCCGCCCCTTTCTTTCGAATGCTTAAAAAGGCGGCCCGTTTCCAATGGACCACCGAGTGTGACGGAGCATTCGAGGAGTTGAAGCAACTATTAAGCGCCCCCACCGTGATGACGGCGCCTAAGGCGGGAGAGCCACTATACCTGTACATTGCTGTGTCGGAGGTGTCGGTAAGTGCAGTGCTCGTCACAAGAGGAGCCCACTCTGGAGAGGACAGACCGGTGTACTACGTCAGTCGCACTATGGTTCCCCACGAAAGGCGATACGCGCCCATTGAGAAGGCCGCGCTGGCGGTCGTGATGGCTGCAACCAAGCTTAGACCTTACTTCCAAGCTCACACCGTCACAGTCCTTACCAACCTCCCTCTGAAATCCACGTTTGGGTCAATGGATGTGGCCGGGCGCCTCGTCAAGTGGGCAGTCCAGCTAAGCGAGTTCGATGTCAGATATGCGCCTCGACCAGCCATCAAGGCCCAAGTCCTGGCCGACTTTGTAGCGGAAGGAATAGCTGAGACCGAGAAGGGGACAGATGATTGCTGGCAAGTCCAAGTCGATGGAGCGGCCAGCCGTACGGGCGCCGGAGCAGGAATTGTGATGATAAGCCCGGGAGGTGCGATGCACGAGGTAGCGCTGCGATTCGCCACCTTGAAAACAAACAACGCTGCAGAGTATGAGGCGGTGATCACTGGCCTGACCATGGCTAAAGAGCTGGGCGCCCACAAAATCCAGGTCAAGTCCGACTCGGCCCTCGTCGTCAACCAACTTAACGGGGCATTCGAAGTAAAGGAGGAAGCACTAGAAGTGTACGTGCAAAGGGTTCGAGAGCTGGGAGCCTGGTTTGGGGAAATCTCCTTCATACACATCCCGCGTGAGGAAAACGCGCATGCAGACGCCCTATCCAAATTGGCCACCGCAGTAGAGTTTGCGGAGGATCGGAAGGTCATTGTCACAGCGGAAGTGCCCCGCCAATATGTGGTCGCAATCTTGGGGGACGAAGGCGCCGGCTCAGGGTGGATGGCACCGATCATATTATTCTTGACCCAAGGAACGGTGCCGGAGGACCCAAAGGAGGCCTGGCGCCTCCGTCGAAAGGCGGCCCGCTGCTCCATGATTGAAGGAACGTTGTATAAGAGGTCCCATTCGAGAGCATATTTGAGGTGTCTAAACGAGGAGGAAAGCAGAGGGGCAATAGAAGAGGTGCACAGCGGGACGTGTGGAATGCACGCAGGGGCGCGCAGTTTGGAAAAAACGCTGCTGCGACAAGGTTATTACTGGCCAACGATGAGGCGGGACGCAAGGGCACACGTGGGCGCCTGTCACCAGTGCCAAATTCATGCAAACGACATTCATGTCCCGGCGGCGCCCATGCAAGGCAATGTAGGAGCCTAGCCTTTCGCCCAATGGGGCATGGACCTGTTAGGCCCTTTTCCCAAGGCGCCCGGGCAAATGAAATACTTGATCGTGGCAGTCGACTACTTTTCCAAATGGATAGAAGCTGAGCCCTTGGCCACCGTTACAGAAGCGCAAGTGCAAAAGTTCACCAAGAAAAACATATTCACCCGGTTCGGCCTACCCGAGTCCATTGTCGCAGACCATGGGAAGCAGTTCGATTGCAAGAAATTTGTTGAGTTTTGCGATGACAACGGGGTCGTCCTGCGGTTCTCCTCAGTGGCATACCCGCAGGCAAATGGCCAAGCGGAAGCAGCCAACAAGAGTATTCTCCACGGGTTGCACACCCGATTAGCAGGCGCCAAGGGCAAGTGGGTGGAGGAACTACCAAGTGTACTGTGGGCGCATCGCACAACCTACAAAACAGCCACGGGAGAAACACCCTTCGCCCTAACTTACGGAAGTGAGGCGGTCATCCCAGTGGAAGTCAACACCCCAAGCTACCGCGTTGGCCAGTATGACCCAAGCAGCAATTGCAAAGCAAGAATTGATGAGCTAGACATGACAGATGAGGTGAGGGAAGTAGCGGCCATCCGGCTGGAGAAAATGAAGCGCCAAGTGGCTCGGTACTACAACAAGAAAATGCGGGCGCATGGAATCACCGAGGGCGCCCTAGTTCTCAAGCGTGACTTCCGCCCAGACGCCCGTGAAGGGAAGTTAGCACCAAAATGGAAAGGGCCATACCGAGTTCGAGAGGTGGTGGGACCAAGCACGTTCAAGCTAGAGCATACCAGCGGCAAAAGCGTGAAACGAACTTGGAACGCGCAGAACCTGCGGGTTTACCATGAGGGTGCCTCCGTTCGATAAGGGCCAAGAAGGAAAAGGATGGTCTAAGGCAAGAGCATTGTTAGTGTTAGAGACAGTTGTGTAAGGCGCCGTGTTGTGTTCAAAAGCGCTCGTAAAAGTAGCGCCGTGTTGTGTCCAAAAGCGCCCCGTGTTGCAGCGCTCGTTTGAGACATGTTTTCAATTCCTCTTTCTTTAGCAGTAAAAGCGCCCTAATTTCGCGCCCGGAAATTTGGTGAAGTACAAAGCGCCCAAAAAATTGCGCCCTATCGTAGGATTGTCAGTTGGTACGTGAGTAAGTAAAGCGCCCAAGTTTGCGCCCGTCAAAACCAAAGCGGCCTCTATTCTGCGCCCAACATTAGAACAATCAATGCGCCCACATTTGCGCCCTCGGGACATAGCAATCAGTGATAAAGGAAATTGGCCCCCGAAGTTTAAAAGCGCCCACACTACTCGCGCCCAAACACAACGCTAACTCAATATGAAAATAAACACAAGTATGGCCGCAACATCCAAGAAGAACATTTTTATTATCCAAAAAAAAAAAAAAAACTACAGAGGAAAACGGAACGCCCAGCTACACTCACTCAGCGCCTGAGTTGGCATCACCTGCGCTAGGCGCCTTCGGGGAAGGAGAGACAGGAACAGAGTCATCTTTTGGCTCCTCCACATTGGCTGATTGGGGCGCATTCCCCGTGTCCGGTGGAGTCTCCAACTCCCCAATCACATACTCGGCGATTTCAGTAAAATCCCAAGTAAGATCAGGGTGATCCTTCACCAGTTTGCCGTGGAAGATCTGCAGGCCAGACAAGATAGCACTGGCACTCATGTTCCTCCCAGTCTCGGACTCCTCGAATGTGTCCAGGGAGTGGCGCAAATTGGTGATCTCCTTCCGCGCCTCCTTCAGCTCCTTCTTGCACTCCTTGTAGGCGTCCTGCCATTTCTTCTTCTCCTCTTGGAGGATGGCAATCTCGCTGGCCTGGGCGCCCGCCCCCTGCGCCAGCGCCTCCTTCTCAGCTTCAAGGGTGGCTGACTTATTGCGCTCCTCGTCGAGGGCGCCCTGAAGTTGCGACACTTGCAAGGCCGCATTCATTTGCGCCTCGTCGCACTCCTTCACAAGTTGTTCACGACGCTCCGTCGCGTTATCAAGGTCGCGCTGCAACTGGGAGGCCGAAGAAGAGGCTTCGAGCGCCTCTCTTTTTGTTTCATTTAGGCGCCGGGCGCCTCTTTCAGCAAAGAGAAGAATCTACGCACACGAAACACAAAGAGTTAGTACTTGTGCAAAATTTAACAAAACCCAACAATCAAGAACACAAACAACGATGAACGTACCTTGGCGCCCACTTTCGCCAATTCAGCAAATAGGTGATCCCCGTTCACCTCCGACGGCACTTGCCACATTTTGGCAGCCGTAATTGCCATGCCCATGGCACAGCCTCGGTCAACAGCTACCAGCGGGGAGCATGGCAGCTCAATGCGCCCAACATCGGCGCGTGTGGGCTGGAAAATGGGGGGGCGCCCGTCGGGGCCTACCCACTGCCCCTCGTCGGTAAGATGATACTCGAAGGCGCCCCCTCCCCCACTTCGGGCGCCAGCGTCCATCTTCTCCTTCCCCTTGTCAGCCTTCTTGCTGACATTGCCCAAGGGGGACCCAGCCCGCTTCCCCCGTCTAACTAGGGGCTCGGGCTCCTCTTCCCCGGAATTCCCCTCCTGCTCCGCAGGCTCTGTAGTGGGCGCCTCTACGTGCGGCGCCTCCTCCTCCTCCTTCGGTGCTGAAGAGGCCACGCTGGCAGTCTTCGTGGTACCCCCCTTCACTGCCCTCTTCTTCTTTTTCTTGGGGGCAGCAGTAGGCGCCTGCGGTGTCGGCGCAGCCGGAACAGGCGCCTTGGGCCTTGGTGGTGGGGGCGCTCCCCCAGCCATGGCAGCAAGGCGGCTCTTCATGAGCTTCGCGATGCTGGTGAAGTCTGACCCTGCACATCGTTAAATGAGTTAGCACCAAGGCAAACATTCATCGACAACAGGACAAGGCAAGAAAAATGTTAGCACAACATATGGGCGCCTACGGACCATCATCATAATACGCCTCCAAAATAGGAGGACGATTCACGGTCTTGCGCAAATTTACGCGCGTCTCGCAAATCAGCGGGGCGCCTGCTTTTTCTGTTGGAGACAACTTCACGTCTTTGTTGAACTCCTCCACACTCCCCAGCGCCCACTCTCTCAAGAAGGCGCCCCCACTCTCAAAAAACGAGTCCCGATATGCCTTCATGAAGAAAAATCCGTTAAACCAGCTGCGCCCCAACTTCGGGCACTTCTCTACAAAATGATAAGGGCGCCCTTTCCTCTTCTGAAGTGACAAGCAGTTATCATGAGCCGCCATCTTGAAAAAGTATCGGAAAAGATTGAAGGTAGGCTCCACGTTATGCTCGCGGCAGCGCAGCTTGAAGAGGATGACCACCATGATCACCGAAGGAGACAGGCGCCCCAATGGGCAGCCACAGGTCGTCATAATTCCCTCCATGATGTGGTCAAGGGGGAACCGCAGCCCAAAGCGGAAGTACTCTTGATACACCCCTATCCACTTAGGCCCACAGACGCCCACTCGTACGATAGGGGAGGGAGGCGCATACCACCAATCACGGGGCAGTTGGAGGCTGGTCACAAGCTCATGAACACGAGCCAAGGTGACGGTAGAGGTGCGCTGTGGACCCGCAACGTCGAAAGGCAACGACTCCGTCTCCGTCGGGAGATGATCAGGCGGAAACGAGTTCTCCCACACGGATATCTTGTAAGATCCATCGGCGGGCATGAAGCCCGGGGTGGAGGCGCTTGATGGACCCACGGATGTCGACCCAGGCGCCCTCTCTAAACCAACAAACGACCCAGGCGCAATATGGCCGCAGAGTAAGTGACGCCCTACCCTAGAGAACTAGAACAAAAATAAGGAACGCAACTAGTAGAGCAAGAAAATTCCTTACCACTTCGACTGGGGCGCCTTGCCTCGCCGCCAGCGTTAGAGGCGCCTGGCCTAGTCTCTTCACCACCAGGGGAGGCGCCCTGGCCGACAACTTTGTCTCCTTGCGAAGTCATGCTTGGACGTATGGACGGAAAAGCTGACGAAAGCAGAAGAATCTAGAGAGATGTCAGAGAGAATCTAGAGAGAAGTCAGCGCAACAATCTTAAGAGAGAGGCGAGAATGTGGAAAGTGACTAGGACTGATGGGGAAGGGGGGTATTTAAAGGAAAGGAAGAGCAGGAGGGCAGATGCGTGTAGCGTGACACGTGTCATCGTCAAGGGCGGGCTTTTGAGCTTCCCCCCACCTTTTCCTTTTCTGATTGGAATTTTGGCCAAACAAAAAAAAAATGGCCAAAATTCAAACAAGGAAAACGTGGGGTCAATATCAAACGCCCACCCATGAGGGGGGCATAAGGGGTTGAGGCGCCTTAAATCCGGCGCCCGGAAAGGACTACAGGAAAGTCGAGGCGCCCAGGAAATCGGACGCCTAAGTAGGGACAAGGCAACCACCGAGTCAGCTAGGCGCTCAGCAGCAGAGCAATGAGCACCTAGCTGGGGGGGCAATTGTTGGGGGTATAATGAGCAAAGCCCAAGTGGGGGGCAAGGCCTGGTCAAACTTGGGCTCCCAAACAGCCCAAGTGGGGGGCAAAGCCCAAGTAAGGGGGATGTCACATGAAGACAAGGCACAAGAGGCCAAGGGAGGCCAGGCTGTCATGTGGTCCAGCGCCTGCGGGCGCCTGTCACGTGCCAGGAGTCTGACAAGGTGGTTAGGATATCTGGCCAGAAAGAGACAAAAGCATTGAATGAGGGCAGGGAGGCAGAGAGGATCAACCTCGAACTCAGGTAAGTATAAATAGAGGCAGTTGGTAGCATTTACGCAGGTTGGATTCTCTCACACAAACTCTAGCTTTGAGACTCTACTCTCTTCCTGGAAACTAACTTGGGCGTCGGAGGATTAACGGGCCAAGGCGCCCCCTCCTTGTTAGTGTGTGCAGATAGGCGCCTGGCGAAAGAGGATTCAGGGGAATCTGGCAAAGGGTATCAAGTCTCAAACAGGAACCATGACTGTGTCAGTTAGTTTGTTTCTTTTTAAGGACACTCTAAACATATACTTTGTTTCATTATATCATTGAATACACGAAAGTTAATGGAAAAGGAAAAAAAATTTATCGTATACTGAAGATTGATTATGTATATGTGATGTAAAACAACTCTTATCATTGTTCTTCTCGGACATTTTTATATAGATACGACTTTGTTTTAAAATATGTATTTATGTTAGTGTAGTTGGACGTTGTTTTTCATTTTTTAAACTTCATTAGCCAAATACATTAAATACTTTCCTATATTATTCATGGAGAACTTACCAAATTAAATAGTTACTTCAATCCCCAACAATATGAACCATAAAAGAATATATACCTCAATGTTTACTACACATACACATGAAAACCAAACTCTCTCGACCAAGAGGCCGGGCCCTAATCTAGTATGTTCAATGTGTATATATGTGACTAACGGTTTGGCATGGATTAATTGCGGCTGGTTATTTATATAGATGAATGATTAATTGATCAGTTTTGCCATGGTTAATTGCAACGTGTATGCATATCAGATGGGTATATATATATATATATATATATGGTTCAGGCTAGCGTACACCTGGTGTACGGTGTACGCCTGCGTTCACACCTATAAATTAATTATTAATTATTTATAATTTAATTATAATTAAAATAATTATTAATAATAAAGACAATTACAATCATATCCACTCATTAATTGTTGTTTACGTTTTAGTCCCATATCAATTTTTATGATACATTCCACCGAAATCAATCATTTAACTAATAGTCCTCTAAACTATAGTACTTCTTTTGCCAAATTATAAATCTAAACCACCCAAACTTCATAATTATCTACAACTTCACTGCTCCTGCCATTACAACTCATCATCTTGTCATTTTGTCCTCATTTATCTCTTCCACTTCGTCTTCTTCATCATAAGTGAGAGACTGTTTGCATCCTCCTTTCTCCTTCTCGATCCTCCTTTCCCTTATCTCTCCCCCAATTCAGGTCGACTCCACCACTGAACAAACACACCCCTTCTCAAGTCAGACCCCAATCCTCTGTAATTTTTCGGGTTTCTCATCTCTCCAGTTTGAATCTCATCTGCAGCGTTCGATTGATCGATTGAGGCGGATGAACCGCAGTTCTCATGTTGTTACCTTATCTCCCCCAAATCGGATCGATCTAAACCCTAAGAAAAGTTCACACTCACTTCGCTCATCCCCTGAGTCCCCTTTCTTGTTTTGCCTGTTGCATGGAGCATTAGACTACGCCAACATCCCCTTTCCCTCCTGCCCACGAAGCTCTCCATCACCGACGGCCTCCACTCTTGGGTCTGCCACGGTAAACCTATATCTCCCCTTCTCCTAGTTTTCTTCTTCGAATCATATTGACTCTCGTGTTTGAATCTCTCTGTTCCGTTTCTCCAGGTTTTTGTATTATCATCCGAGCTTTTGCTTCAAATTTGGCAGCTAGGGAAGAGGATGTGAGAGATAGAGTGGCGCAGTGGGTCAGCCAGTTTCGAGTATATCCAATTGGCGGAGAAGCACCTGAGGTTTCAAATCCCTGGCTCGGTCTAGAGGTTCGACGATGCCGGCGATGGCTGCAAACGAGTTAGTGATTCGCTTTTTCTATCATTTTTGTCCCGTTTGGAACTGTGTTCAATTTGGTTTGCTTTTGGATTCGATTTACCCCTTATGTGAATCAAACTTCATTATAAGTTAGGAAGATTGAAGGGATTGTATGAAGGGTTTGCTTTCGTTCTATCTAGCTTTGGGGCTGCCATAGGTCTTTGAAATGGTGAGCTTAGTTGTTCTTGACTCTTCTTGTTAGTTAGTACCTAGTGAATAATTCAGTTACTGCAATGTCGCTGGTGGCCTGATTTTGGCTTGAAAGAAGCATATGGAAGCATACAGAAAGGTAGTAGTGATTGACCAACTTTCTCCCATTAGAGTTGAGGCACACACTTGACTTGAGTTTAGTCGACAACACTTGGCTGCTTGTTGCTCTTAGCTCGTGGTTGTTTCATTCTCGCGATTCGTCTCTTGCTGATTTTGCTTGTTAGGTGTAGGTTCTATAGTATAACTAATTCCCTCGTTTGTGGTCCAGTTCCTTGCAGTTCTAAATTCGAAGAAGCGGAAAATTAGGGAGCTTCGAGATCAACTCTCCAAGAAAGAAACTTCGAAAAAGCAGCCAATTCCAATAAAAAATAAGAGCATTACCAAAGTTTTTCAAAGAAGGGTTATCCTAACGTAGGTCTGCTTTTGCCTTAGATCAACCTAAGTTTAACTAAGTTAAACTTAAAAGGAATCTCTATCGCCCTGCCCAGCTCATGATCTAAACGAGTCGCACATACACCCTAGTACATGTTCCTCGGTGCTGAGGGCATCCCCTAAGAGCGGGGGATTTTGTGAGATTTCTGATTGGTTGTCTTGTGTTTCTAATAAGTTGTTTAATAGTTGGCATGTTGAATTGTATGTATAATAAGTCGGTTTAGATCGATCCTAACCGAATATTATTATGAATTCCTTCTTTCTATTAAGTTGCGAATGAACAAGATATTGAGGAATTGTCCATATGTAAAATCATAATTCAAGAAGTAGAAGAAAATGATGATGAAGAGGATTACGAGGAGGAAGAAGAGAAAGGAGCATAGCGATCCCGGGAAGATCGAGATGTACTCTCCGGCTTTCTATGCCTCCTGTACCGTCGGCGATATCCTCAGTTGCGGTCTCACTGACATGGCCGTCACTCCTCTTGAAATCGTCAAGTGAGATATGCAGGTAACATTTGCTCAGATCTGGTAGCGTTTGTTCTTCATTTCTGGATTTCAGATCCTTGTTTGGCTGCTTGTTGCTCTTAGCTCGTGGTTGTTTCATTCTCGTGATTCGTCTCTTTCTGATTTTGCTTGTTAGGTGTGATAAGTAGTTTAGAATGTTGAGTATGAAGGGTTTAGCAAAAGCTCAGTTGTTCCCATGTTGGTAGTGGCTACTTTAGTTCCATGCTAATGCTTTCACTCTGATTTCGCTTAATGAAGAGTTATGATTATTCCTCATTCACCTCTAACCGTTGGAAAATTTGATCATTTGAAAGGCTTAAGGACTTGTTGTCCTAATGCTTCAATTATCAGGGTTTAGTTGGTGAAGGAAAAGTTTGTGAAATGCAGAATCATATATGTCACATAGTTTTGTTCTGGCTAGCTAAAACAGGGAGTTAAGCTGAGTTGTATGGCATGTCATTTTGTGTTCTGTTTCAGCTCTCCTTCTCTTGAAATGGCTAGTCATGCTTTAGGTCCATGTGTTTTTCATTCTCTCTAGTTGGAATAGAGTGAGAGTTGGCTTATTTTTGAAGGTATAAGAAAATTGAAGTCCGATGGAAGTGAGTTGGTCTGTTTCTTGATTTCTTAAGCTTATATTTGTTGGTACTCATGAGTCTTATCTCAGCCCTCATTAAGTATAATGATCAACTTTGTAACAGGAGAGTGCATGATCAACAATTAATCATTTTCACTAGCTTATCAGTAATGCTTGGCTTCCCTATGATTTCAAAACCTCTAGTTAGTTTATTATTTCTTTCAAAACCTCTGGTCATATTCTCTTTGCTAAAATACTTGTAATTCTTATTAGCTATTGTTCTGTGTGACTTTCACGAGCAGGAAGTGCATGACTACCTGAAGAGTTTGTGCCCTGATTTGCATATCACTAGAGGTGAATATGATGAAGACTCTCGCTATCCAGAGACTAAGACACTAACCATTGGCCAATTCAAGCTTGGAATATGCCATGGCCATCAGGTTCGCTCACTACAGCTGTTGCATAATTGTACTTCATTTATTAGCTGATATTTCTCAATTTGACAAGGGAAGGCCGGGGAAGGTAGGATCTAAGAGGGTACTAAAAATGCTGAACCAATTTCATAGCTGTGTTTCGTCTGCTCTTCGGAATCCTTATATTCCATGGTTAATGCTCTGAAGGTTATTCCCTGGGGAGACTTGGATTCACTGGCCATGCTGCAAAGGCGGCTCGATGTGGACATCTTAGTGACTGGTCACACACAATTCAGAGTTTGCTGCTAATTACTGGTCGTACTCTTTAAAAGGTAAGATAGCTATTTGTATGCATAATAACTATATTATCGTGAATGGATTTTTCCCTCTTAAAATTTTAGTTGGATAATTAATTGTTTCCGGTCATTAACAAAGGAAAGATTCATCATTTTTTTTTTGTTATTCTTCTTCATTATTATTTATGGTAAGTTTTTTTATTCTGGATTCTTTATATTATTTTTAGCATGAAAATAGGTTTCATGCCTACATGTTGTGATTAGAAAACTCTTTTCTTGTAGTGTGTATATCACATTGTAGTTCTTCTACCTCGTTTCATGAACTCATTCCACATGCTCTTGCTCGTTCTAATTTCGTTCCATGAATCACTGTTGAATGGGGATAATAGTGGAGTCAAATGACCGAGTCACTTTACAATATAAACTATGTAACCAAAGCAATCCACAAGACATTACTAAGTTAGTTGGCGAGCTATATATGAAGTCACTCATGAACTACTACCCTAGTTGGCTCCAGGTTCACACCTTCGAGTCGTCGTATGATGCAAACTCAAATGTCAATCTTTCTTAACAACATTAAATGGGTTTGGCCAACCTTTCAACTGTAGTTCCAATTGTTCTTTAACTATGCTCGTTAAACATTAAAAGAAACGGTTATATAACAATTATTGTGATAAGATCGGGAGCTTGAAAAATCTTCTTTTAAACATTAAAAACATTCGAAGTAAAAGGATCGGGAGCCTGAAAATCTTGTTTTAAAAATATCACCACAATATGTATTGTAAGGAAAACATAGTATTTTAAGTCATACAATTAGTTCGTCAATAATGTGTGTGGACAATTGGATGTAATGTCGAGTATCAAAGCAACGTTCAATGATATCGCCACTCATTTAAGTTTTTAGTTTTATGTGGGGTAGAAAAGGTTCTCAATGGTATTTTGGTTTTTGTTTTAGCTCTAAAACTCAAGATTCTTAATTCGAAACAACAAATCGGCAAAGAAGGCTACATCGGTTGTGATTTATTGTGTGACAAGTGAGTATAATGAAGAGAACATGATCCTTAACATATTTTGGTCTCGAAGATTATTAAAAGTGAGTCGTGAAGCCCATTACAAGTACCTGAACCCAACTCACTATCTTCTTCCTTGCCAGTCGCCACTATCGTATGCTTCTTCTCACCCACAAAGTAAAACCCAAAACCTAGCACGACCCAAAATACATAGTCAAGGACCACCTTTCAAGACAGGGTGAAGCAAGGATTCCATTTTCGGAGGGGCCATAAAATGTCAAACAAAATAATAAAATATTAAATATGATTTGCTATATGCAAAGTACACGATGCTATTTGGAATCAATCAAGTCACTCAAAATAGCGTTTAACCAAAACGTGTTCACTAATATCTCATTCATTATAAATAACAAGACTACTAACGATAGAGCCATCACTCTTTTTTTTTTGTAGGTTAGTCACTCACTTTATGGCAGAAAAAAACTCATTCAATACCAGCCGTAACGACTATAAGAGTCTGAACCAGATGAATCATATAATCAACGAATCAAAGTCAGTTGACTTCCCAGAGCATTCCAAACCACGATACAGTGGAAGAAAGCTCGGAAGTTGGGAGTCATCGTCGTTGGTTCTTCTTTCTGTCATCACCGACGTTGATTCTTCGTCCTCTATTTGGTAAGCTAACGTTTTGGATGTTTTAAGTTAAATCTCTAAAACCATGCTTTTAGTGAAATAGATGCACAATATGATAGATTCACTAAATCATGATGTTTAAAAGCATCAACACAAAAGATATTCAACGGAATTTTCAATCTATAAATTTACGTTCTAAAAAAAATGAGAGAGTAATACTTTTTTTTTTACAACAAAGGGTAATACTTTCTTGAAAGATTACGTATAATATTAATGTCGACGCCATATTAACATTTAACAATAAGAAACCTGAAACTAATAAAACAAAATTCCCACACTAATCTCTAGTAATCAGTTCACAATTCAATAATTGGGCACAAAAGAAAATAAAGAAAACTTAAAAGCAAAAACAAAAATTAACTCTCAAATAGATCACACTATTGTTTTAGCCATGTAAAAAAAATTATTTTGCAGTTACCTGTATTCGAACCCAGACCTCCGGATTGCTAGCCACAATCAACACCAATGCGCCATTAGCTCTTTCGTGTTTCATTCGTTCCAATGACTAATATTATACGTTTAGTTTGTTCATCAAATTCAGGGCGCTCTTCGTCGCTGCACTTTCTTTGCCCCTGAACCCAGAAATCGACTATTCTTTCCCAAACCCAGAAATCGAACGACCAGGCAATGCCATAAACTCTCCTTCCTACAGTTTCATCGTCCAATTCAATCGGGGGGCAGTGGCGGATACATGGGACTTTAGTAGTTTCGTATGAATAAAATTTGGGGAAACGATTATCCAACTTCCGCTAGTAGTTTCGTATGAACAAACAAATTATAATTGGTAATCTAGGACACCGTTAAATTTTGAAAAAAGATAATCATGTTCTCGGTAGTAGTTTGCGTATGATTAAAAATATATAAGTAGTAGTCTGTGTTATTCAAACCTATGACACTACTATTATTGAACATATTCTCTAGGTTGTAACTTATTTGTTGTTTTATTTTAAACACTATGTTATAGTAAAAAACACTATTCTTTATTCCCAATTATTTTCAAAACTTAACAATTAAACCCATTCGAGTTATTTGAATTGATTTTATAGGTATAATGTAAGAGTTGAAAGAGTCTTTCAAGTTTGAGTTACATCAGGAACAAGGTTAAAAATCGAATATAGGATCAGTTCGGGAATCATTGTCTAATATGGTACATTTGCACTAGTCGGATATTTATTTGATTTATGAATTATATAATTTATTTTTTAATTAAAATTTAATTTTTGGAAGAGGACACCTCTATAAAAATTTTATGGATCCGCCATTGGGGGGTTGAAGAGGCCAGCAGCGATTAGAGAGGATGTCGATTCGGAGATATGCAGGGGAAGAATCGCACCAGGCAAGAAAGAGAACGAGTGGAAGAGGGAAGCTGGGTTCTTGCTACCAGTCGATTCGTCGTCCGATCCCCGACACCACTGGGTTCTTGCTACCAGTCGACGACCTTCGATCGCATCCGACGCGGAGTGTCGACTACGGTGGCGGCGGCCAGAATTAAGAACGCGCTGCTCTTGAGCGGAGCTGGAGTCACCGCCGGAAGCTTCTTCTATCGCTCCCAAAAATCAACGATCGGATTGCCATCTTCTCAACCGGCGTTATTCTTCCTTGTCACCACCGGCCGGCGACGATTCTTCCTTGCCGGCGTTGAGTCCGGCTGCAAGTAGATAGCTTTTTTTTTATTAGGCTGGAACTTGGAAGTAGATACGACAGGAAATAAATTAGTAATTTCAAAATAAATTGCAGTGGTAGATTATTGTAAAGTTTGGGTGTTTCAAAGTTATAATTTGGAAAAAAAACAGTACTATAATTTATATATGATTGTTAGTTAAATTATTGATTTGAGTAGAATGTACGATAAAAATTGATATGTGACTAAAATGTAAACAACAATTAATGAATGTACATAATCGTAATTATATTTATTAATAATAATTAAGTTAATTAAAAATAATTAATAATTAATTAATAGATGTGAACACAGGCGTACGCCATACACCAGGTGTACGCTAGCCTTTGCCATATATATGTGTATGTGTTAATGCGGCAATATATGTTTCGGTTCCTTCCGATGTTCCACATAAATATGTGTTCCGCTAAATATATATATATATATATATATATATATATATATATATATATGGGGAGTTCTACGGTACCCAGGGTGAAATTCGGGGTACCGCATACCTTGAGTAAGAAAACGCTATCCAGAACTTGAATTGACCGATCTTTCGGACATGATACTATATTCTAACCCTTAAAGATCCAAATTTAGGTCTTAATTCTCTAAATCTTATACCCCAAGATCAATTTAATTAGAAACAATAATCGACGGTTATGATTCGTCCAAATATAGGCAAAAAAATCAATGCACCATCTTAGGGTTTATAGCTTATAATTTAGATAATTAGGACCTAGGGTTCACTCATTAAGGGTTAGGGTATAGTATCATGCCCAAAAATCCTGCTAATTCGAGGTCTAGATAGCGTTTTCATACTCAAAGTATGCGGTACCCAGGTTTTTGTCGGGGTACCGTAGAAGGCACCATATATATATATATATGGTGACTACTTCGGTGCACTTAGTGCACCTAACTCTAAAATCGTCCATAAGACATCAAATTTTGAACTTTAATTAGTACTCTCAATATAATATGATGATATGACATAGAATCATAACAAATCAATCCATTACCCTAACCCCTAACCTTCAATTTTGAATCTCAACCCAAAATCCCAAATTGTAAACCTAAACCCTAACCCTAAATTCCTAAATCCTAAATCCTTCGAATTAAAGTAAAATTTGAATGAATTTTTTTTCAAATTCATGTGCTTCTTGTTCATAATATCATAAGCAACAATTGATACCGTTTTGACATGAATCGCATGGTCAGAATGACGATTATGAGGCGAAAAAGTGGATGCACCGACGCCACCCCATATATATATATATAGGTGACTACTTCGGTGCACTCACAAAAATGAGTGCGTTCAATGTACCCAACTCAAAAACTAGTCTTAAGGTGCCGAATTTTGAAATTTAATTTGTAGAATTAGTGTAATATGATGATATAACACATGATAACAACTAATTAGCGGATTACCCTAAGCCCTAGACCTCCAATTTTGAGTTCTATCCCTAAACCCCAAATTGTAAACCCTAACCCTAAATCTCTATACTCTAAATCTTTCAAATTAAAGTGAATCTTTAATGGTTTTTGTGCAAATTCATGTGCTTTATTGTTCATCACATCATAAGTGATGATTGACATCATTTTAACATAAATCGCATGTTTAAAATGACGATTATGAAGCGAGTGCACTGAATGCACCCAAAAAAGTGAGTGCACTGAAAACGCCACCATATATATATATATATATATATATATATGTATGTATATGTGTGTGTGTGGTGACTACTTCAGTACACTCATAAAAATGAGTGCGCTCAATGCACCCAACTCAAAAACTAGTCTTAAGGTGTCGGATTTTGAATTTTAATTTGTAGAATTAGTATAATATGATGATATAACAGATGATAACAACTAATTAGTGGATTACCCTAAGCCCTAGACCTCCAATTTTGAGTTCTATCACTAAACCCCAAATTGTAAACCCTAACCCTATCTCTAAACTCTAAATCCTTCAAATTAAAGTAAATCTTCAATGGTTTTTGTGCAAATTCATGTGCGTTATTATTCATCACATCATAAGTGATGAATGACATCATTTTGACATAAATCGCATGTTTAAAATGACCGTTATGAAGTGAGTGCACTAAATGCACCCAAAAAAGTGAGTGCACCGAAGACGCCACTATATGTTCTGGTTCGTGTATTGTTATGACCAGAAGGTAGAATTGCATGATCACCGATCACCATCTTCGTGATACTCGTACATAGAGGTGGCAATTTCAATCCAATCCACCAATCCAATCCATCAATCCATTAAAAATATCCCCCTAATCCAATCCATTTAAATCCAATCCATTTTATCCAAATCCAATTGGATTGGTGGATTCATGGATTGGATCCATGGATCATTGGCAAATTACGTTTTGGTACCTATAATTTTTATTTTTTACATTTTGGTACCTAAAATTTTTTTTGTACGAAAAATATCATTGGAAAATTACGTTTTGGTACCTAAAATTTTTCATTATGACATTTTAGTACCCAAACTTTTTACATTTTACATATTGGTCCGTGGTTGAGGATGTCATTTGGATTAATGGATAATCCACCAATCCACTTGATCCAATCCATGAATCCACAATCCATTAGATCCAATCCATTTGATTCATGGAACCACCAATCCAATCCATTTGCCACCTCTACTCGTACATCATTATATTTATACACATAATGTATCATGGTTGGGCAAGACAAAGATTGGTTGGGGATGGTGATCGTTAAACCAATTTGGATTGATTAATGATATCAAATACTTTGTATAGTATTTGAGATGTGAATGAACATATAATAGTTTACTTTTCAATTAGACTTTCTCTATTTCAACTCTCAATAACTTAAATTCCAGTACTTGACATTCACATTAGTAATATTTCCATTAAAGATCTCTACCGAAATCAAAATGCTGCCTGCTTAAACGTATCGTGATTACCGACGGCTTCAGAATCTAACCGGTCTGCAAGTCGAGTATGCAACTCGCGCAGCTTCACTCTTTTGCCGAATATCCTCGTACATTTTCAGAGAAACTTCAGAGAACTTGTTTAGTCTATCTAGAACCTTCGCTAGACTGGCGTGGATGCAACTCAAGTTTGCAGATACATCATCGTTATTCTTCTCAGCATCAACTTTGGAATCTGTTTCTTGGTGGGCTCCATCACCATCATTCTTTACTACCGTCTGCTGATGATGCATCAACTGGTCCACCTCGGCCAAAAATGATTTTATCGCATTGCTGAGTTCCTCAGATGGCAAGGATTTGATGCCGACAGACCAATCTCGACAGAGAACGAAGATAGGTGGGGCCAGAGCTCTGCGTGGGGAGAAAGGCCTCCTGTTCTTCGATCGCTCTTGTGGTTGTTGCATGATGCAGTGCAGTAGCCACCCGTTAAGAGCTTGGACATATGATGTATGACTGTTGACCCAGTTTGCAAACCCCAATCCAAAACACTCGATCTCTTGCAGTAACTGGGACAAGGCTTGCCGTCGGGTGTCTCCTTGTGGGGTTGTTGCTGTCGTTGTAGTACTTCTCGAATGGTATGCTAAGGAGATGGTAATGTACTGTGCATGGTGGCATGCCAGCATAGCCTTCCACATCCGGATTAACCTGTCATGCACATTTTTTACTGTCACAAAATCTGGTAAACAACAAGCACCAAATTAACAGGCTAATGGATTATCAAGCTTGCTATTAACGTTACCCTTGAACTAGCTCCAGGAGTTGAGGATGCAGTTCTTCGTCTCTAATCTTCTCGATTCTTTTTGATATGGAGTCCACAGAATGAATTGCAACTCTTATCCGTGAGTGTAGGTCTTTCGCAACTGCCCTAGTCTTGTCGATAACATGAGCACTATGATCTTTCGCAAATTGGTGTCTCAGCTTATCACACTTTTGATCATACTCTTTCCTAATACATTCACTGGCCTAGAGCAGAATGCAATAATGTGAATATGTGACTAAAGTCAGTTCAAGTTCAAAGTTGTCTACTTTCTGAACAATGATATAGCATCCCCCACAAAAAACTGATATCAAGCACGGACTTGCAGGAGTGTTGTACCTTAACTTCATCATAGAGTTTTCTCTCCCAAGCATAGAGTCGGTCAAGGGTGGAGGAATGGCTTCCTGAAATCATGCAGAACTCCTCAATAAATTCGCTACCACTATCAGAGACATCATCATCTTTTGCCCCATTAGTGAGTGGGTTTCGAGACGAGGATGACCTCGATGATGTTGTTCTCTTCCAAGTTATGACCTTCGTTACATCTTCCCCAGGTTCTGACAGAGACATATAGAAAATGTTAACTATTGAGTTCACTGACCTATGGCTGAAGAGCTGAAGAGGGAAACAAGGATTTACCATTAGAAACAAGTGCAGTCCTTCCCTGGCAGCAAACAAGATTGAAAGCTTCCAGAACTAATATTGCAGAAGACTTTCCTGTACATTCAGATTTCCCTTTAGAACGTTTCTAGAGGACATTCCAGCAAAAATAGGTTCCTAACTAACACCTATGCCTCAAAAACAAAGCCAATCACCTAGAAACATCTAGAAAGTGTTGCAGTGATGTTGTTACCTTTTGGCTCAGAGTATCCTACCCTGATATTATTAGCTTCAAGCATTCTGGAAATCTCCTTCCCTGATTCGGATGCCCTGAAGAAACGATGTTCAATTTCCTTTATGCTCGAAAGAAAATCCTTAGCTCTATGGGTAATGAACTCAGAAGGATCTTCTCTCTCTTCTGCTGATAACCCTTTTAATACAGTTGCTTTCTCCTTCTTTGCAACTAAGATTTCAACGGATGGCCCATTGCAAGCTTTCCTCACTGTATCTGGCTGGCTGTCTTCACCTCCCTTGGGCCTCATTGAATAGCTTTCTTTCGCACCTGAGATCCTCGGAACATTTCCCTCCACTCCATGCCTTGCATTGTCACCATTAGCGGGAGCTTGAGCAGTGATACTACCATCTAGAAAACCAGACTGTGCCAATTTCCCCTTAGCATCTATTACACCATGATCATCACTCGAAACCCTTCCATTCCACTTTCTCGTGTCATGGAAGTCAAACCCCAACTCATTCTGCGCTGGAAACATAAAGCTCTCAGAATGATCACTTGTGTCGAAATAGTCCCAAGACCCACTAAACGGCGGAGGCGGGGGCGGCATTGGCATGGAGAATCCCAAACCCTCATCTTCGTCGAACCCATCAACGCTAATCCTATTCGCATTCTGCACGTTATTGAGTTTGACCGTGACCACAGTAGCAGCAGTGCCGCCGCCGCCTGCGGATTTCATGTAGCTGACGTGCATCACCGGCGGGGAGACGGCGGCGTCCAACGGCGAGTCGGAAGCGTCGGCATGGTGAGTAGGGGAAGGTGAAGGGTAGGATGAGTGTGAAGGAGACTTGTCATTGTCGAGCTCGGTGACGGAGGCAGTCGAAAGAGAGGACTCGATGAGCACCTCGGCCTCGGCGAAGCGGCGGAGAGCTATGCCAATGTTTTTCAGGGAGTTGATGTAAGAGACGTGAGCTGCGGCAAGATTGTACCTGGAATCAATTGCTTGCTTTATGAACCTCTTCCGCTCTTTGCACAGGCGTAATGCTTCAATTTTCTCCTGCTTCGAGCTCGTGGTACCCATTCTTTGTTTCACTTGTCTCTGTTTCTTTTTCCTTTCCCCCCAGATGGTTGAAGAAAAAAGCTCCCGAATTGAAGTTAGCTAAGCTGCTGCATAAGGCGTAGGGAATGGAACGGCAGAAGACCCAGAAGAAAATTTGAGGGTTTGGAGGAAAGAGGAAGGGGAAAGTGAGAGCAGAGATGGGAGAGGCAGCTTCAATGGCGGCAGCAGGGTAACAGAGGAGCAGACGGACGTAGTAGTGGGAAATCAATGCTATGCAAACGGAGGTAGTTGAGGTGGAAGCAGAGTCATAAAAACGGGAGGGACAGATCACAGAAGCAGGGTGTTAAACGGAAACCTGAAGATGGCAGTCAGAAATAGCAATGAATGCTACGGAGAGAGAGAGAGAGGTGGGGAAACAGGGGAAGGATGGAATTGCAGAAGTGGAACCCAAAATGGGAAAATGGATGACGGGGAAACAGAATGAGAGAGAACCCAGAACAGGAATTCTCCAGTGAGCAAAGAAGTGAGAGTGGAGAAAGGGGAGAAAGCAAGGGCAGATGGAAAAGTGAGGGCCTCGATAATGGGTGCGGCTCAAGAAAGAAGGGAGAAAAGGGAGAAAAAAGAAGAGAAGAAAAGACAAAGAAGGAAAACGGGAAAGGCAGAGTTATCTCTCTTCAGTAGCAAACGGCAAGGAGAGAGGGTGAGAGTGAGTGCCGCGCAGCGTTAAGGTAGAGGGAGAGAGTGGAGGGAAAAAATGGTGCGAGCGAGCGAGGGAAACCCTTTGCCTGTCAGGCCAGGCGTTGGGAAAAGGGAAAGGTTATACAACCAACGGACACCGGACCCGTACGGGACCCAGCAGCATAGAAGAAATGGCATTTTGGTTGTCTGCTTTTTCTTCGTCGGAACCTGTGCAGCTTTCGCCTTTCAGGGCACGGCTATGTTCACCTACTTCTAGGGTTGTAAATGAGTCGAGCTGATTCAGCGTTTCACTCGAAAAAAATTCATTCGAGACTCGACTTGTGTATTAATGAGTCGAGTTTGAGCTAAGTTTTCTGCAGCTCGCAGAGCTAGTTCGACTAGGTGGACTGTTGAGCTCAACTCGTGAGCTGGCTCGTTTAGAGCTCATGAGATGTCTCAACTTTCAACATTGTGGCTAGAGAGTCAACTCGATTATTTATTTATGAGCAAAGGGTTTGATTTTGATAATTCATAGGACTTTAAATTATATATCTCATTCTATATGAAGATTAACACAGAATATGTGAGCAAATATATCTTATTTAATTTTTAAAAAGAAAATATGTATCTTAAATTCCTTTTTTTTTTTTTTAGAAAGTGGGGTGCTAAAAGGGCACCCATGTCTGGCACTAGATTAAACGGGTTTGGGCAATGCCCATAGTGTCATACAAATCCAGAAAGCAAGTCCCAGATCTGAAATATCAAACTCATGGAAGCCTATACTAATTGAGTGACCTTTATTAGCCAAGTAATCAGCTGGCTTGTTGCACTCCTTGAATGTGTGAGATACTTTCACCTCCTAGTTTTGTTGAAGCATCTTCTGGAAACTCTGAACTAGAATAAATTACCTGTCATCTCCTCCCTCCTGGGAAGACAGAATCTGGATGGCAGCTTGGGAGTCAAGATGAAGGTGTACCCGTCGAAATTCCTTGTTCCAAGCTACTTGAAGACCATGTAAAGCTCCTTTAATCCCAACCCTTGTTATTGTGCATTCGCCAAGATTAGAGGTGAAGGCATTGACCGAGGTGATTGCGGATAAGGCCACCTGCCGCTGCTTCTGAGTTGGGCCGACGGACCGATCCATCTGTGTGAACTGAAACCCAGCCTTACTCTGGCAGCTTCCACAACAATTCCTCTCGAGTTTTGTGCTTTGCAATAAAATGAATCACCTTGTCTCCTTCCTAAGCTTGCATGATAATTCTTGACCAACACTGAATTCTTTCCGTCGGGATTGCGTCCGACTGATCCTTCTTTTCAAAAATCCATTTGTTGCGACGTTTTCAAAGCTACCACGCCGCGACTCTGAATGGCAGGCCTGATTCCGCGTTCTGCAGATGCGTCATCATCCATTCTGCAAAGCAGAGACCAACTGTTAAGTGTATATCCATGATGCCCAAACGTTGCCATACCTTATTCGCAAACTGGCATTTGCGAATAACATGCTCAATCGACCATGAATCCTCTTTGCATATGTCGCAAGTGTCAGTAGCACAAAGCTTCCTTCGCTTCCTTTCGCAGTTTGCCAAAAGTTTGTCGTGCAGAGCGAGCCATAGGAAATGCTTAATCCTATTGGGATCATTCCAGCGCCAAACTTTCTTCCAATCCGATGGTTTGTTATTTCCTTGTTCATCCTCCTTGTCCGCAAGAAACCATTCTGCAGCTACCATGTAAGCCGAACGCAATCGAAAACGACCATCCGCCTCCCTGCCCCAAGCTGTGATGTCCTCGCCCAGCTCCTCCTCGGGAGTGTCTGTTCCTGCAATAAGAGGAATCAAATTTTCAGGCACATGAGGTAGGACTCGTTGCCAATTCCACTCACCTGATTCTGTCGTCATATCGGCAACAGAGGCTGCCAAGTTCACGCCGTCCCCTGAGTTTGAAATGTGGTCAACTAGACGCACACCATTGGGCAGCCATGAATCCAACCAAAACTGCACATTGCGTCCACTTCGTAGATCTCATATTGCCTCCTGTTTCACCACAGGCAGGGCATCCATGATACCTTTCCATACCCGTGAAGGATGGATATGTTTCATGGACAACCCACCTTCCCTGTTATGCTTAAAATATTTCCCATGTAAGACCTTAACCCACAGTTCATCACCATTATTTAAAAAGGACCATCCCAACTTCAAAAGATAAGCAAAGTTCAGGCATCTAGCCGATTTCAAACCACCGAGCCCCCCATCTTCCTTAGGATTGCATATCGTATCCCAAGTCACGAGATGATTTTTGCTCCTGCTCGCTTCATTTTCCCACACGAATGCTCTGATCTTCTTATCTATAATATCACAAACATAGCAAGGAAGAACAACAGTTTGCATTACGTAGTTAGGAAGAGCATTAAGAACAAAAACCGCAAGAGTTACTCTGTCGGCCAATGAGAGGCTCTATGCTTTCCACCCTGACAGACGTTTGTCAATTTTCTCCAACACAAACTTGTATGTCTCCTTGGTAACTCGTCTGTGGATAACCGGTACACCCAGGTATTTGCCCAGACTGTTGGTCTATTTGATACCCATGGTTTGCGAGATTTGGTTCTTCAACGTTTCCTTGGTGTTCTTAGAGAAGAAGATGCAGGATTTGTCCTTGCTCACTTGTGCTCCAAACGCCGCACAGAAACGCTCCAAGCAATCCAATACAATCGCGCCCTGCCTCATGTCCGCCTCTGCAAAAAGAACCAAATCATTGGCAAAGAAAAGGTGAGTGAGTGCAGGACCATTATTGGATAGATAGGTTGGTTTCCATATGCCCTCTATCACTTTTTCCTTTATACAATGATTAAGACGTTCAATGCACAAAGTGAAAAGGTAGGGAGAAAGAGGACATCCATGCCTAAGACCTCTCGAAGGTGTAAACTACTCCGTGCATCCCCCGTTCCATAACACCTGGAAAGTAGTGGTAGTAATACACGCCATGATGAGAGAAACAAAGTCTTGAGGGAGACCGGCAACTTGCAGTGTTGATTGGAGGAATCCCCAGTCTATCCTGTCGTACGCCTTTGCCAGATCTATCTTCAGGACCATCAAGCCTTGTTTTCCTTTCCTGAGCGACATGGTGTGCACAACTTCCTGTAGGATAATGATGTTATCCGTAATATGAAGTTTTGGCACAAAACTTGATTGCTCCACATCAACAAGCTGAGGCATGAGGTTCTTCAATCTATTGGCCAAACACTTCGCAATCACCTTATAAGTCACATTGCACAAGCCGATCAGTCGAAAATGTGATATCATCTTCGGCGGATCCACTTTAGGAATAAGAGAAATGATGGTATTATTACAGAATCTGATACGCTGTGGGTCATTGAAGCAAGAGACGATATGATCATGAAAGTCAACTCCCACTGTATACCAACATTTTTGGTAAAAGATGGCGTGGAAACCGTCTTTCCCCGACGTCTTTAAACCACCCATCTCTTTGATAATCCCACGAGTTTCCTCAGAAGAAGGAATCTATGCTAGACTGCGGATAGTCTCAGTGTCAAGAGGGCTAAACATGGTTGGAATTGAAGAGTGGTCAACATTGTCCGCTGTATACAGATTGATGAAGAAATCACGGACCATTGCCTCCAGTATTTCAGGATCCTCAATCCAGTCACCATCCTCCCCCTGCAGCTTAGTAATTTTATTACGTCGTCTTCTAGCCAGAGCTGCAGTATGGAAGAATTTGGTATTCTTGTCACCATTGAAAATCCAATTCGTTCGGGATTTTTGCAACCACAATAGCTCTTCTTGCCAAAGAGTTGCCTCCAATTCCTCTCGAACTTTGCTCTCTTCTTGCTGCAGGTAGTTGTTGTTCGTACACTCATTGGCTTCTTCTAGCTTAACAAGTTGTATGGTCAATTGCATTTTCCTTCGTAAAATATTACCAAGCACCTCCTTGTTCCAAACCCGAAGTTTTAGCTTGTAAGTCTTAAAGTGAAAAAATGAGATCACCACCTATCTTCCATGATTCTTTCAGCATAGAAGAGAACTCCTGATGCGCAATCCAGGGTGCTAAAAACCTGAATGGCCTTTCCCCACGACTTGTGCGGCAAATCACTTTACTTCGGACGAGAATAGGGCAGTGATCAGATCGCAGCCGCGAAAGATGGGTACTGATATGATCCAAATTCGAAGAGAACCCTCGAACTCGGATGATATGACCAAAGTATGCAGCCTTCCTTCTTTTTAAGGATTTTTAAAGCTTTTCTCTAACTTGAACAACTTGAAATAAAAGATAGATGTGGAATCAATCGGTCAATCCCAACTCGTGACAAAGGGCAATTGGTATATTAAACCAATTGGACAGAATCAACTCGTGGAAAGGGGAAATTGATATAAGGTAGATGCTAGCCACAACTAAACGTGTTCTTTAGTTGATAAGAGACACGTACTATCTCCTGAAATCCTTGACAGAAGTCTTGCACAAACGTTCACAAAGGAACACGAGTAAAAACTCTTTAATTGATAACTTGAATGTTGGGTAAAAAAAAAAGCTTCCTTTTCCTGGCGGAATATGGAAATTCCGGTCCATTGTTGGTGGCGGACACTTGTTCTTCTTTAATTCCACTTGCATCAATTAATCACCAACCATTATTCCATGAAAGCCTTCATCACGTGGGACAAATTGATATGCTTGTCAAATGGTAATAAAACCTCCAAATTGCTCACTTCCATGCATTAACTTGACCACCAATAGATAATGACCACACGTCCCTTTTGTAAGTACTCAATTTCTCCCATGCATTCGTATATGCAGCTTATGAGCCCATTTATCAATCAATAATGCTTCCAGTTCATCCTTATATCGTTGGATTCGATCTTTCATTTTTGGACCACGGGAATTAAATATCGTGCTAGTCAATATCGCATCATTCCCTCTCTCTTGAAGAAGATTCGACCTCGAATCTTTATAGAACTTTGATCTCCAATCAGCACCACTCTTCTTGGCTTTCGAACCAAATTTTCTTGGTAGCGATAATTGTATCATTCCCCCTTCTTAAAGACAATTCGTCTACGAATTGTAGAGACTCCATTTTGATGAACACCTTCCACGTAGCTCTGAACTTCTCGTCTATTCTCCAAGCGGACCTCCTCTTTAGTAATTGCATCACTGACTCGCTTGTACCGTCACACTAGAAAGTGGCCAAGTGTAATCACCTACTAATGCATAGTATAGCGGGTTTTGTTCTAAATGTCAACCCGGGTCCTAGGTGTGATGACTACTCCGTGAGATTCTTATTATTTAGCGGTTCAACTGTAGTGAAGTTCCAACTAAACTAGCAAACAAAAGCAGTAAATGTTGTGTTCCAAGTTTGAGAGAGGTCACCTAGATATGATTCCCCCTAAACTGCAGTTAAGCCAAGTTGTAATTTGCCAAGTTCAGATTCAATGATAATTATATTGCGGTAGGTTCTTAGATAGTTTGCAGTCTCGACTAAAGGTCTCCAGACCCTCTCAATCTGAGTCTCCAATGGGCGACTAACCTCCACTAGAGTAAACAAACTAAGGCCCTAACGTACCAAACCTTCTCTACTAGAATAAAGCCAGTACAGAATAGTGAATTGACTCCTCGACTAAAGTCAATCAAGGGTGCTCTATCAACCTAGGCAGATATTCTCATTCTAGGTCAAAGCAGGAATAACAGGAATTTGATCAGGATTCATGCAATTCAGAAAACCATGCCTCAATTGAATATAATCAGTATCAAAGAATTTGTACTTGGCTTCATACAACCAGACCTAACATACAAATCTAGGGTTCTTCATACCCAGGTGAGTGAGAGAGTTTACTCCATAGAGAAGGAAGGGAAATCTAGGTCAGATGTAGAAATCATGCTGTGAAGGATGAGAATTTGTTTCTGGTACTCAATCTTCACTTCTCCAAGCTTTAGCCAAGCTCCAATGGTGATGAAGATCGATCTAGGGAGCTTGGAGACTCTGGTCCGTCGCTTTCTCTCTCTAAATTCGGATCCCTCTAAAAAATGGCATTCTTTCCCTCAAAAGGGTGCAGATCACGATACCTGGCCATAATACCCGGTTGGGTTTTTCAGGAGGTCGGCCGGGTATTTTGAAACGCAGCGCAACGGGCATAGGATAATACCTGATCGAGGTCTAGAATACCCGATCGGGTGTTTAAGCATTTCGGCCGGGACCCCTTCTGTTTCCTGACCTCCAAAGCGTGTTTTACCTGGCCTTCCTTCGCATTTCACCCGGTCGAGTATTTTAACTCCTGACCGGGTATTTCTGCCTGACAGCTCCTTAGGCTCCATACTTCCACTCTTCGACCCGAAACTCGTTCTCACGCCTCCATATCCACGTAAAGTCCTGAAATATGACATAAACGAACAACCTAACGTGAAATCGGCCTAAAATATGAGAATTGACTCTCAAACGGTTCAAGAAATGGTGGTCAAAACATGTGAAAATAATGGTTTATCAATCACCAATCACAACATCAATATGAGCAACGTCGTGAACTATTGGTAAATGCTCCATAATTTTTGAGCATTCATCTCCTCCATCGAATTCTGATTTCTCAATGTATTTCTCAACTTCTATCAAACTCAAAACTGGCACATCAACAAGAACATCTTCTTTCACCTCTTATGCCTCTTGTAATTCTTCTCTTTCAAGTTTTGGTTCTTCTTGAGATAAAATTAAAGCTTGTGAATCCTCTTCACAAGTGACTATAGTAAGTCCATCAACAAGAACCTCTTCTCTCATCCACGTCTTCTTTGACTTCCTCTTCTACTTTGACTTGAAACTCTTTCTCCTTCTTCAAATTCTGTTGCATTTGATGTTGATCCTCATAGATTTCTTTGCGAGATAAAGGCTTCAATACAAACTTCTGAGCTCTATGCGACCACTTGTACTTCTTGGTGACTTCATCTTGTTGTCCATTTCGATCAAACTGCCATGGTCTTCCAAGCAAAACATGAGCCTCTTCCATTGGCACCACATAACAAAGGACTTCATCTTTATAGCTTCCAATCTCAAACTTCAATATGGCTTGCTTGGTGACCTCAATTGATCCATCTTCATTAAGCCATTGAAGAGTGTAGGGTTTCGGTTGTTGCAATGTGTTTAATCCCAGTTTCTTCACCGAATATTCACTCACCAGATTAGTGCAACTCTCTCCATCAATCACAACTGATAGTAGCTTACCATCCACTAAGCATCTCGTGTGAAATATATTATTCATTTGCTCGAGATCTTGCTCTGGATTTGGACTCCCTATCGTCAAATGAGCTTCAGGTTGGATTATTGTTGCTGACGCATTATTCCCCCTTTAATCCTTGAAGAATAACTTCTGTCGTCTTGAGCATTTGTTTCATCATCTCCATCGCTCGTTGATTTTGCTTCGTTCTTGATTGTCAAGGTGGACAAGAACCCCCAAAAACAAAAAACAAACACGTCCCTTTTGTAAGTAATCTATTGTCAAATGGTAATAAAACCTCCAAATTGCTCACATTAACCCTCCATGCATTAACCTAACCACCAATAGATAATGACCACACGTCCCTTTTGTAAGTAATCTATCATTCGTGTAATTGGTAGCAGCTTATGATCCCATTTATCCATCGAGAATGCTCCCAATTGATTCTTATATCGTTGAATTCGAACCTTCATTTTTGGACCACGGGAATTAAATATCATGCTAGTCGATATCGCATCAGGTACAAAGAGTTTCTGGGAAGCGATTAAGCCATTCCTGGTTACATAAAGCCTTGTCCAGCCGTTGATAGAGTCGACCATTAGTCCAAGTGATTTTTGGACCACTAAACTCCACATCAATGAATTCATAGTCCGCGATACATTGGTTGAAATTAATAACTCTGTGACTGTTGAATTTGGCTCCTCCGTGGCGTTCTAAAGGGAAAGTAATCGAGTTAAAGTCCCTAACAAGGAGCCAAGGCTTTGAAACAGTGGGCTCAATACGGCGAAGGGAGTTCCATAATGTTTGCCGATCATGTTCATTCGGCTTCGCATAAATCGCAGTCATCACCGCTGACTTATTATCCTACAAATCAACAACAAAAAATGCAAGAATTGAGAGTCACAATCCAACAAAGAAATGGCTAGATTAGAGGAATTCCAAAGAACCCATATTCCTCCAGAAAAACCTACTGCATCTACCCTTTCGTGCTTATCAACCCCCAAAGTCAGAATCACTTCCAACGCATCCTTGCCACTAATTCGTGGCTCCGCGATGAGCACTAGATTCGTCTTATGGGCAATCATATAATCTTTGAAAGTAGAATGAAATTTTGGATGTTTAGCCCCCCGACAATTCCAACTAAAAACACTAGACATAACATAGATTAAACAATAAGACAAGGGAAAGAAGGGTCGGGCCACAATCCCGTTATTCGAAGGCTGGAATCAGAGCATTCAAAGTCGCTTACTCCGTTGGAGTGTTAGCACCCCCGCCACAATCAGACATCACTGCGTCATCTGCCCCAGAAGTCCCCATCTATTGGAATTCATCCTCCTTGCTCTGCACCTGAGAAATTATCTCCTTGATGTCTTGGGGAGAAGAAGGAAATGAGGTTTCTTTAATTTGAAGAGCCCCTTCACGTTTCGACTTCGAGAAGCCCGAAGTAGATTTCTTCACTTTTCTCAGGTTGACTAGAGGGATGCTATCCGAATTTGTAGTTTGAGCGCTAGATTTTCTCTTGCGGTAATGGTGTCTGATGGAGGGATGACAGAGAGGAGAGATCAACTGGACGGTGGTTCCCTCAATATTAGTAAACAGAGAAGCCTCTATGGGAGGAATTGTCGTAGTGGATTGGCCCATCATTGGATTAGGAGGGTGGGTTGTGGCGGTCGAAGAGGTTTCCTTCTGCTCATGAGATTTGTTAAGCTCATGGAGATGTGCTTCTTTTGGCCCAATTACTTTCTATTCATGAACCAAATTCACATTCTTCCCTTTAGACACTCCCTCCTCCATCTCCGCAGTTTTCCCTTTCTGAGATGTTGTGTTTCCTTGTTTGAGGTCTGGCTTATGATCCAACTTACCTTTCCCATCTTTATTTCCTGTTACCACTGATTGATCTTGTTTGATCCATTGAGGCAACTAGGTTGGTGGTTTTCCTGAATTGGAGTCTTTTTGATGATGAACCCCTTGATTTCCGCCGTCTTTCTTTGTTGTCTTGCGAGATTTTTGTGTTACCTGCATCCACGGGCCATACCCAACTTTCGGCTCCAACGAAGATCCGGCGCCGTAGTGATGTTTCCCGGTGACACAGTAATGAATAACGCTTGTAGCGCGACCTTCCTCGGGCAAGAATCTTCCGTATGGCCTATGCGGCCGCATTCGAAGCAAATATGTGGGAGATTTTCATACACCACTCCCTGCCAGAATCCGTATAGTTGGATATGAGTAGCCAAAGGCTTTGTCATATCAAGCTCGACGGTGATGCGAGCAAATTTTCCTCTTGTAGGGTCTTCGTATGGAAGTCGAGTTTAACGGTGCGGCCAATCAGATTTCCGAGTGCAAACAGCACTTCGCGATGGTAAAAGTGAACTGGAAGTTTCGGGAGCTCTACCCAAGCCACCACCGAGCGGTGCGGTTTATCCGACGTGCGAAACGAAGGCGACCACGATAAGATAGTGGTCAAGAATCGTCCAATGACTTCCTTTCAAGGCATGAAGATAGTCGTGCTCATTACTGAACGTCACTAGGAAGGTGTCATTGTTGAGATCCATTATGTCCATTGTGTCGGTCGGACGCCACTTCCACCGAAGTTGCGAGCAGAGGTAGGCGTATGCAATCGATCGGCCCAACAGACATACCACCAGCGTCTTCTTCCACGGTAAGCATAGCCTTTCTTTGAATTTTTCCGACACTTTCAACTCAGGTTTGGCAGCGAATGACCCCGTTACGAGATCATGTTCCCCGACGAATGTCCATTGATTGGCTTTAGTTGCTTTTTGTGGTATTGGTCCGACCAGCGCCGATTTGTAGTTAAGAGCAGGGGATTAGCAATGGGCGCCGTGTGATTGCTCTGGTTTACTATCGAAGAAGAGTGTGGATCCGACGGTCTTCCAGTCGGTGACAGGGATGGCGCCGGTGAAAGAACGGGAGCAGAATTTTCAGAGAGCATTTTTCTTTAGTTGCTCTCTCCCCCCATAAATTCCTTCGATACTATGAAATAACATAATTTTGACTAGTTAAAATTTATTAACTAAATAAAATAATATGATACCATGAGATTAGTTAATATTGAAAACTTAACTATTATTACTATTATTATTTTCATCTGAACATTTATCACATGTATCATGCATTACATACAAAATGAATATATCAGATACAAGTCAAGATTTTACTAACCAAGTTAGCTCGAACTCGACCCGACTTGGCTCGTTAATAAACGAGTCAATCTCGAGCTCCACTCGTTTATTAACGAGCCGAGCTCAAACTGGGGTAAAACTCGACTCGACTCGCCTCATTTGCAGCCCTACTTGGCTCCCAGCCCCTTGCCAATCTGGTTTACCATGGATGGAATGTGTGCGGGGCTAACACTAGGGTTTACCGAATCCAATCGAATCACGTGTGAAATCGATCGCATCGTAATATCATGTTGTGTGGATTGAAATTCGGTAGCTATATAGTCACTTATCGAAGTTTGGTTCAGAATAAATCAAATCAATTAGCCGATTTTCAAATTAATTTCTGAATTATTGCAAATTTAGGAGTGGGAAATGGTCTAATCCAGTTGAACCGGACCGGATTAATCCGGTTTTGGGCCCTTAATTTCGAGAAAAATGAAAAATTAATTGGATTGCAAATTGTTTTAGCCTGGATCCAGATTGAATTGGATTTGGTCCGGTCCAGTTTTAACATAAAAATCGGACTCCTTCAGTTGCACCAAAATAGCACAGTTTAGCGCTCAAATTAAAATTAAGAAATAAGAACAACTAAACACCATCGGCAACCCTTCCCTCCCCAAAACCCCTAATTCACTACTAGCTTAGACCCTGACGTTGCGCAGTTAGCTCTATTATTAGTATTATTATTGTTGTGTTGCCGTTATTTTATAATGTGTTCAGTTAAAAGCATATGCATCACTTATGTCTTAATATTTTGGATGAAAATGCTTTCAACAATAGGAGGAGTCTATTTCAAGCAGAATAGGAGGTAGAAGCATCTGGCGAGAGAAAATTAGAAAAACCAATTTCAGAACAACAATGTCCCGTAACTGAGAGATATGAATCTGGGAAAGAATGTAAAAAGTTAAGAATATAAAGTGCCAAAGTACAGTTTGAACTTACGTACTAGGTGGCAGGGACGGAGCCAGGAATTTCGGTAAGGGTGGCCGGTAAATTTTTTGTTAAGAAATAAATTATTATGATATTTATTATTCAAAAATATTATCAAAATATCAATATATAAAGCGTATTTTAACTAGCAGAAGAGCTTTGGCATGTTGTATGGTTCAAAAAATAAATTAGAGTTAATTAAAATGAAAAATGGAGCTCAATTTCTAATGAAAATGGAGAAAATGGTGAAACGAAGTATAATTCCTAATCATAAGCAAAATAACTTGCAAAATTCAGAAAATCAAAGTTAAAATTTGAAGAATATGCCTCAAATTAGAGTGCTCTCACACTTTCATTTCTTATTTCCCGTCAATTTTAATGGGTCATATCTTCTTCATTACAACTCGGATTTACAATAATTTTGCACTGGAAAATTTAATTTTAATGAGATCTACAAGAAGCTACTCATTTTAGCATATTTTGAAATTAAAAAAAAAATCATTTTATAATACAGATACTCACATTCAAGTAATGGACTTTGCTATAGTGACTTGCAAGTCACCGTGACTTGGACAAACGATCGACTGATAACTGTATCTGGTAGATCGAATACACTATTGTCTGTTTTGTTATATTCAACAAGCGATTGACCTGATGCCTCACAGTTTGACCTGATGGCTCAAGTGGTCGACCTGATTGCTCAAGAGGTTGATTGCTCCTAAAAAATGGTCGACCTCACGTTGATGGCTCAAGTGTTCCCTTTTGTTTGTAATTACTCAACTTACTTTTGCATATTGATATAAGATTTCGAGTCCAATTTTACAGGATGAAGAAAAGAATCACATGCATAGTGGGGACAAGGAAGAAATAGGGATGATGAAGAAACTAATGAAGAGCCCAGGGAATAGCCAATGGCATCGGGCAAATTATTCAACTCCACTAGTCACCCTCAACGCTATATGGGATTACATGACTAACATGATTGATTACATGAGCCCAATATCCAGCCACATGATCACAATTTAGGTGACTGTAACTCAGATGTCGGGTGAATTCCGAGTGGAAGATACATGTATCCCAACATATCCGAGCACCAGAATTTTAGCATCATCAATCGAGATAATCAAGATGAGTGAGAGGAGAAAGATCAAGGAACTCCATGAATTACATTAAGTTTTTATTTATTTATTTTGGTGTGATCAATTGAGCTTATAAGACGATTTTATTTAAAACAACTATGATTGTGGATTGATATTAAACCGTTGTGGTTTTGAAGTTGAGATATGTGTGTGAACTATTGTGAGTTGTATTTGTTGTGTTTCGGTATTAGTTATCAAGCTTTTAAGAAGATATGATTTTTGCTACTATGATTGGCGATTGAATTTCAGAATTTCTATGGTAGTTTGTTAGATTTCAGAAGGCACATGACGTTACGGGTTTTATGAGGTCGATTGGATTATTACAAAGGTCGAATGGAATAGACAACATCTCTATGTTTTTGTTCTCATACAAGTTAACCATAAAATCAATAACTTCTTTCTCAAAAGATAAAATAAAATAAAATCAATCATTTTAATCTTCCAAGAGGATGGTTTGTTAAATTTGGGAGTCGAGCGTTCTTCTGTTTAGTCAACCTCTTCGCTGGAGTGGTCGACCATACTAAGAAGAGGTCGGCCACTTTGCTGGAAAGGTCTACCTCTTCTTGATATGACCGACCATTTGTTGAAAATGTCGACATTTTTACTTATGAGTCTCTTAAGCGCGGTCGACCCATCCACGTTAAAGATCGACAACATTCTTCCATCTGTTGACCACATTCTTCCATCGGTCGACCACAATCACTTATCAATCGGCCATTTTGTCCAATTCATTGTGACTTGCAAGTCACTATAACTAATTAGTTATTATTATTATTATAATATATAAAAGCCTAGTATGAGAGTTACTATTCATTAGTGGTTCTCACACTCCTCCAAATGCAAGTGGAGAAGTTCCAAACCCTTCTTTTACCCCACTCTCTATTCTACAATTTTTGTGTTTAGTTATTGTTCGCTAGGTTTTCGTCTATGGCTTTTTGCATAAATCATCGCCTTTGTGTTTTGTTATTGTTCGCTAGGTTTTCGTCTATAATTTTTTGCACAAATCATCGCCTTTGTGTTTAGGTATTGTTCGCTAGGTTTTTGTCTTAATAATAATAATAATAATATAATATATTATATATTATATAAAAGCCTAGCATGAGAGTTACTATTCATTACTGGTTCTCACACTCCTCCAAGTGCAAGTAGGGAAGTTTCAAACCCTTCTTTTACCCCACTCTCCATTCTACAACTTTTGTGTTTAGTTATTGTTTGCTAGGTTTTCGTCTATGGATTTTGGCACAAATCATCGCCTTTGTGTTTTGTTATTGTTTGCTAGGTTTTTGTCTACAAATTTTTGCACAAATCATCGCCTTTGTGTTTAGGTATTGTTCGCTAGGTTTTCGTCTATGGCTTTTTGCACAAATCATCGCCTTTGCCCACCATTTTGCAGCTCATCTCGAAATACTATCGGCGGAATCCTAAGTTGTTCTCCACCACCGTTTCCCAAGGTCTCTACCACGAGTTTTGTACCGGGACCGAGTTTCATCATCTTTCGAGTTCTTTTTCCTTTCTTTTCTTCCATTTTGTTGAGCATGATCACAATTGAATCCAAATACATGGGTATCCTAACTTGAATACAAATTATCTCCTTTGCCCATCATTCTGCATCCCATCTCGAAATACTGTCGGCGGAATCCTAAGTTGTTGTTCCCCACCATCGTTTCCCAAGGCCGCTACCACGAGTTTTGTATGGGGATCGAGTTTCATCCTCTTTAATGTTTTTTTTTTCTTTTTGTTGAGCATGATCACGATTGAACCCAATTTTGCTACCGAAAATCCATAACATATCTACTCAATGTTGGCGAGTTTTGTATCGAGACCGAGTTTCGTTCGTTTTAGTGTTTTTTCTTTCACTTTTCCCTTTTTTGTTGGGGTCATGAGCGAGTTTATCTGTTTTTTTTTTGTTGAGAATGACAATTGAGTCAAACATATGGGTATACAACCTAATTCGACCCGACCAAAGCGATTTCAACCCGATTTTACAGGTTTTTGGCGGGAACGAGTTTTATCTGTTTTTGTAATGGACATGTTGCGTCAGGTGTGAATTTGTCCAAAACTCGATCCAACCAGGTCAAAGCAAGTTGAACCTGGTGGTTGACTAGTTTTGAGTCGGTTGCGAGCTTTAGCTTAATTTAGTGTTTTCATTTTGCCTTTCCTTTTTTTTAGAAAGACAATTGAACCCAAATCCATGGGTATCCAACCTAATTTGAAAAGATCCAGAGAAGCTATTTCATTCTGCTAAAGTTATAGCAGGATCAACTACTAGCCATACAAATTGAAAAATTGGTGTCATGAAAGAAGTTTAAACATAATAATCTATTCGACGACCCTTATACCTTATGCAGGTTCATCTATCATATGCTATTGCAAATAACAAACCTATGAAAAGAATGATTAAGAATGGGCTAAATTACACGTTGGGTCACTCAAATTATACAAATCTTTCACGTTTGCCACCTGAATTACTTTTCTTTCTTATTCGCAACTAACTTTACAAATAGTTTCACCGTTAGTCACCAGCCGTTAAACTCTGTTAAATTTGTCCTACATGGCAGTCAACGGTAAAGTTTGACTGTTAACTAGATGACATGGAAATTAAAAAATTAAAAAAAAAGAGTTCAAATTTCCACCTCATCATTCCACTTACATTTATCAAATTAATTATTTAACAAATAAAAAACAAAAAAGCGCCATGTTCGCCGACCTTGTAGTTATGAACGATAATTCAGATCAGAATAATCCCGTGGAGAAGGAGATTGTCAATTCCATCGACGAGGAATACCACCGAAATTGGCGGAATTCAAGATCCCGACGCTCCGGGACCAGATCAGGTCAGTATCTGATGGGTCAGTAACCCATCAGTAACCTCTTCTCTTGTCGCCACGTGTAAGTCCTTTTTTTATTTAAATTAAATGCGAAAGGACAATAAGGTAAAATTGCTCCTACCTCTATTTATTGCTAACGCTGACTTTTGACCGGATCACATCAGCGCCTTCTCTCTCCTCGAAAAACTTTTAATTTTCCTTCTCTTAATCTTTAACGGACGATTTCTCACTCGTTTTAAGTCCGAATTTAATTTTTTTGCACAGTTAGATCAGATTAATTGTGCTTTTCAAAATGATATCCACTTTGATATTTTTTGGACATAAAAATTTTTGTCAGTTATTACCAGTCTATACCATATGGTATTGACTGGTATTGACCATACCATATGGTATGAAAAATTTTGCCACATCAATATATATTACGTTACCACCCAATACCATATGGTATAGTGTGGTAATATCAATATATATTTCGTTACCACCCAATACCATATGGTATAGTGTGGTAATATCAATATATATTTCGTTACCACATAATATCATATGGTATAGTGTGGTAATATCACACAATACCATACAATACCATATGGTATAGTGTGGTAATATCAATATATAATTCGTTACCACACAATACCATACATTACCATATGGTATAGTGTGGTAATATCAATATATATTTCGTTACCACCAAATACCATATGGTATAGAGTTATAATATCAATATATATTATCTATAAGAAAAAAAACAGAAGGAGGTAGAGAAAAAAATCGTCTTGTGTCGCCTCTCATTTTCTCTTCCGCAATCAAGAACACCAAAATGCCAAAAAAATGAGAAAGATCGAATTTGAGGCCAACAAGATAATGAAGAGAAGAAATGCAATGAAAAAGAATGGCTCCAATTTTTATTCGTCATGGAAAAAAAATAAAGAAGAAGAGAAGGGAGCAGATTTAGATCTAGAAATGAGATTGAGAGAGAAAAAGGAAGAGAGAAAAAGAGAGGAGGGAGAGAAAAAGGAAGAGAGAATGAAGATAGAAAGTTGCAGAGAAGTGATTTCTCTTTCCTTCTTTGAAAGTGCAGCCATTAAATACGAAATAAAATAAAGAATTTAATGTATAAACGGACAAAAATACCCTTCCCCACTGAGAGTCCGGCCCAACTACACGATTGCCTGCCTTTTAGATCTATGGTCCCTATTCATTACTGACATGTCAGTAACCAATTGGTTACTGACCCTATCTGCTGCCCGACGCTCCTAAGCTGTCAGCCGGCGTCGAGGAAATCGAAAAGCACGCGGATCTCCTGCAAGCGAAAGTTGGTGTCGGAGCTGGCCTTCATTGACGTGGTCAACCGGGTGGAGGTCGAATCTTCTTCCGATACGGTTTCCAGCTGGCCAAGCGGATCAGGTGCACCGATCTCATCCCTTGTAATTTGTTAAAAGAAAAACAGAGTATATATCGCCGGCCGAGAAGAACGGTGTCGTATCGATGGAGCCCGATCAATTCCCATCGGTGAATGGACAATGCACTCTGGGCATTGTGTCTCGGCAGGGCAGCAGCCAGCATGGCAAACCAGAACATATTCCTATCCTCTCGTCACTCTGTTCGGAGGTGTCCACGACGGCGGCGGATCCATGTTCGGAAGGTTTCAATTACAACAATAATTTCAATCTTGCGTACCACAATGAACTAGTCGATCCCTTGAATGAGAGCGTACGTAGGCTGTCCAGATGCTAACGTTGGCGAAGTTGGCCACGGAAAGCCAGAGCGGCACGAACTTCACACTCTTGGTCTTGTACACCTTGGCCATGACGGGGAGCGGGTAGGCGTACACAATGGTGTTGAATACCAAGGCGACGTTGAAGGTGATGTTGCGGGAGTGCTGGCTGTGGAAGCCGATGAGGGCGACGACGATGATGACGCGGAAGAGCACCACCTCACCGAGGAGGCCAGGAGGAACTTCTTGCAACTCTTGTTGTGGCGGTCGTAGAAGACGAAGATGGAGAGGTAGACGAGCTCGAGCGCCAGGCCGGAGAATGATCCCGATTTGATTTTGGGCAAGCTGGGTAGGGAATCGAGATCGGCGGACATGACGCTTTTTTGTTTATTAAATAATTAATATTATAAATTATATGGACTAAGTGGAATGATGAGTTGGAAATTTAAATTTAAATTTTTTAAAATTTCCATGTCATTTAGTTAACGGTCAAACTTTATAGTTGACTGTCACGTAGGACAAATGTAACGGAGTGTAACGGCCAGTGACTAATGGTGAAACTAGTCGTAAAGTTAGTGGCGAATAAGAAAGAAAAGTAATTCGGGTGGCAATAGTTTTCTTGCTAATATAGCATGGACCAGGAACCCGGATCGTACCGGCCGGTTCAACCGGAAAAACCGGAAACCGGACCAGAAACGATACGGTAAGCTGTTTGTGAGCAGAATATCGTGCCGGCCGGTTTTTCCGGCTTAACCGGTACAAAATGAAATATCGCCCGGTTTTGGTATAACCGGCGGTAGACTGTAGGCAGAAAAATGACATCATTTAGGCACATCAAATTATATATAAAAAAAAAAATTCGGCCAAAGGCCAAAATGCAAAAACCCTAATCTAATGAAAAGCCCCTTTCATAGTTTCTCTTTCCCAGCTCAGTTCCACCCCGCCCCGCCGCTCCTCCTCTTCTCCTCTGGCCACTGGCGACCTGCGAGCTGTGACCGGCGACTCGTGACTGGCGGCCTGCGACCGAAGACTCGCGACCAGCGAAAGCTCGAAAGCAACCCGCGACCCATGACCCTGATCCGCCGAACCGATCCCTGCTCTGCCACTATGTCGTTCGTCTTCTCTGCTCTGGCGAGTGGCGACCGGCGAAAGGTCGTGCAGATCCCTGCTCTGCTCTGCCGCTCCTCTTCACTCCTCCTCAGCCCCGCCGCCTGCTCGAGCCTCCCTCCCTTGCTCAAGAACGCGAGACAGCCTGTTACTATCGGCGGCGGTGACTGTCGATTTGGGGAAGGAGATAAAATCGTCGATCAGATTGACGGAGGAAGCCAGAAAAAGGTCGAATCTGCATCTGAAAGAGACTTTGTTCATCATGTAGATCTTGAACTGTGGGGGAGGGTATTGGTCGGCAGAGGGATATGAAGAGCCGGCGAAGGGAGAGCTGGCGGAGGGAGGAATTGAGGCAATATATGATCGGGGAGAGAAATCCGCCGTTGGTGATTCTGCATGCAAGAATCGGGACATGGATTGATCCGTTGCCGCCGCCTCTCCGTTTCGTTATTCATCCGAGAAACCAATTGATGGAGCACCTTGCAGCGAGCAGCCAAGGCCAAATCTCACTGCTTGATATCTTCTTTCCATCCCCTTCAGCTTCTAACTTCCCGGCCGTCACCAGATCTGTTGTCAATAGCATGCAGTACCCTCTCTATGTTTAACCAATTGGTTCATATTTGGTATGCTCGGAGGAAAAGGGGAAAGTTCTGTAATTAAGGAATGGATTATTGGTGAGAGAGAGAGGGAGGCTGGGAGGGAGAGAGACAAAAAGGTTTGAAGGAGAAGGAAGTTTCACCATCGAGTGGGTTTTAAACTAGTAAATTAAAATAATGGACACTTTAATCGTTTGATATCTGTTAGCGATATAATTAGCCTCCAAAGCATGTCATGTCGAACTCAAAACTGTGGTTAAATATTCTGGTTTATTGTGGTCCGCTCATTATTTTGTTTTAATGCTAACTAGGTTTGGAATTGTAAAGTTATAACCTTATAAGTGGACGATATATTCCGGTTTTATTCCGTTATTATTCCGAAACGGTATACACAATCTGCCGGTACGATTTTTTAACAAAAAAATATTTTTTAATTATAAAAACGGTATTTTACCGGTACACAACGATTGAACCACGGTCGTACCATAAAATACCATACCACAGACGGATCCGGTATGACTTCCGGTACGGTTTCCTTTACCATGTAATATAGAGAATTGTTTTCTTTGATAATTTTGAATGGGCTCAATTTACAATAGGGCCAATAGTTTTTACTAAGGAACAATGGGTCTAGCAATAAACTGCTCAATGGGCCGAAATGTTTTCTTTGATAATCTTGAATGGGCTCAATTTACTATGGGGCCAATAGTTTTTACTAAGGAACAATGGGTCTAGCAATAAACTGCTCAATGGGCCGAAATGCTTCTCAAATCTCCACCCAAACCTGCAGAGAAGATAAACTCAATAATGATGTTTGATCATGTTCTCATTTTCCTATGCACGGATGACATTTTCACCCGCGTCACCAATCCCACCACAACTAAGTAATGGCGCGAAATATCGATATGGTTGAACAAAGTGAGAGAGACGCCGAGAGCCCCATTTTGCAGTGACGCCCTGCTGTGACGCCATTACCATCCCTTTTTTTAAACTGGGTAGTTTCATTGAATTAGTGTCATCACACTCTAAATTGAGAACCAAAATGATTCAGCACTAAGAAAAAACTAACCATGCCGCCATCATCATCGCGGCAGGCGACAGCAGCTGCTGCTCGACGCAAAAAGCAACGCTCGTCGTCTTCTTCCCTTTCACCCCCGCCAAACCATGTGCAGCACATGAATTCTGAGCTCATTCCATTCATCCCCCTCCTCTCCCACCTGGTTTTCTGCAACCCTTCTTCCCCCCTCCACCGCCCCCAACAAATATCCCAAAGTCAGAAGTTTAACCTCTTAAAATAACCCAAACTCATCATTTAATTTCATTTGTCCTGTTTTGCTTTCCCCCTGTTTTTTTTCCAAATTTCTCCGACTCTTTTTCCCCAGCCACCGCCATGGCCATCAATCACTCTTCCACCTATACCTCTGTCATCGTTTGGGCGACGACACTATTTAGGGGACGAGCCCCCTTCCGGGGTCTGCAAGTCGGTGCAGAAAATCTTGCTAACAAAAACAAAAAAGAATGGTTCGAATTGACGAGCCATCCATTTCGGATGTTCTAGAAGCAGAGGAAGAACAAGAGCTGGTAGACGCGGCGGAATCAGGGGAAGCGGAGGCAGAGGAGGAACCGATTGGATACGATGAGCTGAAGAGGCGGATGTGGAAGGATCGATTACGACTCCAGAAGTTCGAAGAGAATCGAGGGACTGCTGCTGCTACGACAAAGGAGCTGGCGCTGAAGCCGGAAACGGCTTCGTGTTCTTCCTCCACGAGTAAACAGGAAGCTTCGAGAAGGAAGAAGATGGCTCGAGCGCAGGACTCGATTTTGAAATACATGGTCAAGATCATGGAGGTCTGCAAGGGTCAAGGTTTCGTCTACGGGATCATACCGGAGAAGGGGAAACCGGTGAGCGGATCCTCCGACAGCCTCCGCAGCTGGTGGAAAGAGGCGGTGCGATTCGACCACTCCGCGCCCGAGGCCATCGTCCAATTCCAATCCTCCGCCGTGCCTCCCGCAGTCGCCGCCGCCGCCGCCGCGGCTACCTACCTCCACCGCCTCAACGAGCTCCAGGACACCACGCTGGGGTCCTTGATTTCGGCGCTGATGCAGCACTGCGCGCCGCCGCAGCGGCGGTTCCCTCTGGAGAGGGGGCTGGCGCCGCCGTGGTGGCCGACCGGGGACGAGATCTGGTGGGAGCAGCAGGAGGCGGCGGCGAAGGAGCAAGGGCCGCCGCCGTACCGGAAGCCGCACGATCTCAAGAAGTCGTGGAAGGTGAGCCTGCTGACGGCGGTGATTAAGCACATGGCGCCGGATTTCCACCGGATGCGGCGGCTGGTGAGGCACTCCAAGTGCCTGCAGGACAAGATGACGGCGAAGGAGACGGCGATTTGGTCTAACGTCGTTACTGAGGAGGAAGCCCTTCTCGGCGAGCAGCTGAGCAACAGCCTCCGAATTTCGGAAACAGACCCTTCTTCCTCCTCTTCCACTTCCTCCTCTGTTTTGGCGGAGAAGAGGAAGGGCAATTTCGGGAGAGAGGCGGCGGCGGAGGAGGAGGAGGTTCTGTATCCCTGCCAGAACGAAGTGTGCCCGCAGAGCAAGCCGGGGCTAGGGTTTGCAGACAAGAACACCAGATCGGGCCACCAATTGGATTGCGCTTTTTCGGAGAAGCTTCCTTTCGAGACGGACACAAGCTTGGAAACCAGCGGCAGCGATGGCGACGACTACTATCCTCTGCTGAGCAATCACAATCCGTTGCTCAGCCCGCCGATGGTTACAGCTCAAGCGAGTAGCGAGCTGAGCGTGACCGATTGGGCTAATATGGTGCTGGAAAGTGTTAATGTCTACGGCGGAGGCGAACCGTTGTCGTCGATGGAAACAGGGGAAGCTTCGGAGTACTGGAGTGGCAGCGGTAGCGGAATCGATGAACTGGGATTGCCGCAGGAAACAACAGGGTTAGGGTTTGGAAGGTCGGAGCATGAATTGGACTTGAATATGTATCCATCACTGTTGGATGATCATAATCACAATAACGGTGCTGATTCAACATCAATCTGGGATTTGGGTTATGTGGAACCAACTAGCCCCAGCTAAAATCTAATCAAATGAAGCAAATGCGGGAAGAGGGTTTCACTGGAATTCGGTGCATTATATCGACATGGTTGCACATGAATGAGAGATTGAGAATTGGAGGTTTACAGAGGGAGACCTAGTTTCAGTGGGGGAAATGCTATTCAAGAGTCAAGAAGAGAGTCTATGTATATGTTGTTCCCAAGAGGGTAACCCTTTTTTCTGTTGTTTTTGGGATGATATTAGTTAGTTAGTAGCCATAGAAGTTGTGTCTTTGGAGGTTACTACAGTCATTATCGTATCGAACTCTTGGAGCTGTACAACTATAGCCTTTCCTGAACCTGTTGTTGCTGTTTCTTGTAGCACTCATTTCCACCTCTACCGAGAAGATTGCGCAAACCGGTCTGTGATCCGAATATCTGTACTCCACTCTTATGTACGACATTTGCTCCACCCCTTCTCCGCGCCATAGCACTCGATCGCACCTGCGCAGAAGTCATCATCATCATGAACATCGTCTTCTGCACCGTTAATGCAATGTGATGATTCTGTTTGTTAATCATTACCAGGCAGGGGTTCTGCGTTTCTTCTTGTTCTTCACTGTTTCTCCGGCGTACAAATCCGAGTTGAGTGAGTACTTGTAAGTGGGAGCAAACAGAATCCTTCCTTCACAGAAGTCATCAAACACCCTCCCTGCTTCTCTCTCCATGTTAAGTTGATCCCTGTCAAGAAGGGTGTCCCATTCATTCTCTTCAAGTAGGACTTTGGTTTCCTCGTAGCTCAGCGATATCCTGTAGTTCAGGTCCCCGAACCAAAACACTCGACTGCAGGTGTTTCAACAGAAAGAAAGGGTACTGAAACCTATAAAGATTAGATGTACACAGGAATAACCAATGTGAAGAGATTTGGTGAAGGTGTGACAAACAAAGGAAAAAAGAGCAACTTACTCGTGCCCGGTGATCTTTTCCGGTGCTCGGTTGATTTGGTTCTTGCATATCTTGGGGAACTGAACGCTCCTCAGGATCTCAGAAACATCGGCATTCCTCTTCAATTCGTCGCCTTCCTTTTCCCCTGACGCCAAATGACTACACACGAAGCAAAAGCTCGTTCGGTGCAATGACATGCTTATTGCTATGCATCCCTGCAGGTTGTTTGATTGGATGTATTTAGAAGACTGACACTATTTTACCTACTTGAGTGCGTTTGAACAAGTTGACCCATATGGCAAATTCAGCTTCTAGTTCAATTAGTACCGATAACTGACCTTGTTGCCGAGGCAGCCCATGATCCCAGTCCCACATGAAGAAGTCCTGAGATGACCAATGTGCGGCACCAATTCCTTCCTAGCCCAAACCGACAGAAAAATCCCGACCATTTGCTTGGAGCTTACGAGGCTATAGACCATCTGGTTGGTGTTCGAACCAGGGGACGGTGCAGGTTCATTCGGAGGACATTCATCATCCAACCCGAAATCCTGACTCCCCATGCCGCGGTTGGTCAGCGGCCCACTGAACTCTCTCCCACGCTGCTGCCAGTCTCGTGTGGGAAGATCACTAGCACAGTTGCAGATCTTCAGAAGGCTGGCGTCTACCCTGAGGTTCTTCGTCAGGACCTTGACTGATTGCTTGTTGAAGAAGTTATGGGACTTTGCATCCTTGTTTTGAGCCTTGGATGAAAGTTGACCTGAAACTGGAGATCCCGGGTGAACGATGTTGCAGTTCATCGTCTTGTTGATCGTTTGGCTTATAAGTGCCAACCATTTTGTTGCTGGCTCGCTGTCTTCAATCACAAGCACATTTCCTGCGCTGAGAGGGACAATTTCCTGAAACCTGAATCAAGTGAGGGGGAGATCAGCTAGCAAATAATCAAACTATTAATTAGCGTTAGATATTACATTTTCTTAACCACAATCATACCCACAAATGTATAAGTCAGGAGTTTCATCTACTTGGAGGAAATCTTCGAGGTTCAAGCTGGCGTCGGGTGTCCTGCCTCCAACGTTCCATGTCGCGACATAGATCCTGATACGCTTTTGTTGGTTAATGTTAGATGGAATCATGGAATAGTAACATCAGTCTAGTCAAACCCAGAATCGACAAGCAACCGTGAACGAGAGAGGGAGTTTGTTTTTGGGGTACCGAAATTCTTTGATTTCTGTGGTTGAGGTCATGGACTGCTCGAAGTTGGACAGGTTCAGACCTTCGAGTCCAGGACTCGTCCCTCTTTCTGATGGCAATGGATACAAACTGTCATTTACCATATGTTCTTACTTATAACATGAGAGAATGATAAAAATTTCGTAACAACAATCCCATAAGATTCCACTCAACCCAATTCAAATTCGATGACCCTCCAGGCCTCTATTCCTATTCCTCGGTACTTTCTGTCAATTGATCTACGAGAGAAAGCTTAATCGGTCTAAAGTCCTGAACTTCAGAAAACAGAGTGTACGGTACCTGAGAAGTTTTTGCGCATTAAAGCAGGGGAATCCACCAACGATTTTCTCTTGGTTGTATCTTTGTTATCTTCCGGGGATGGGGTGGGGGCTTCGGCATCTGATCCAAGAATATCGTCGTTGGATCCTCCCCTGTTGATTTTCTTTGAGCTGAAGATCTTTGGGATTATTGACTGCACATAATATATATTTATCCCATTTTATGAAATCGGATCAATGTGAAAGAAAGTAATAAACGAAATTGGGTTAATCACTTGACCTTCTTCTTCTTGTCGCCACCCCTGGCAGAATTATCAGGGGTGCTAGGATTGGAGCTTGTAGGGCTCTTGGTCATCGCCTTTGAACTCATTCATGGGTTTTCTTATTTTCTCCCACCCCAGTTGAACCAACCTCGTAGGGGATTTGAAAACCAAAAGCCCACAAAATTGACAGTAAAAGATGAAGGATTCTATTGGAAAGATTTGTTCTTTTTTAATCTCTTTTCAATAAAATGAGTGGGTTCTTCTGGTTTGGTTTTTCATATCTGTGTCGTCTCCAATTCCCTTTCCTGTTTATCTTCTTCTGTCAAATGTTTGAACAATCTGATTTTCTGTCGTTCTAGGGCTGCTTGTGCAACGAAATTTTTTTTTTTTTTTTTGTTAGAAACTGGCGCCAATAGTTTCGGGAGGAACTAAGATTGAAACCAGGAATCGTACGTGGAAGGAAGAGTCTCCCAAAATCAGAGAGTATACAAAAATAATTTCAACACCATGGACTAGGATATTACTAATAGTAGTTCGATACCGAAAACAATTTTGTGTTGGGTATGTGCAGACTAGGGTGTACGTATGATAGTCTAAAATCGAAAGATTGTGTTAGAATTAAGGTTCAAGAAGGTGCTAGGCAGGTGTTGGGTTCCTGCCAAGCGCCTAGGACACTTAGGCGTCCGCGGCGCCTAAACGTTTTAAGTAATAAATATTTTTTACATACGACGATATTGAAGAATAAGAAAGAAAGTTGGGTCGACCGAAGTTGGTTACTAATGAGAGAGGAACTGAAGTAGTACAAATGGTGACATGGTTTTGGTTGTTTAGCCGTCAAAGCAGGTTAAATGGAAAATTATCTAAGTTTTCGTCACAGTATAAGCCCATGCCTAGGGGCTGGGAATAACTTCCTACTCCAAACCAAACAAAATAATACAAAAAAGGCGTAATATAGTGACAAAAACACATTCTGTGTATATCTTGAGCACATAATTTAAACACTTACAATATTCATGTGAAATATAATGAAAGCTACTAAAGATCTGCATTAATGGAAGATGAAAATGTATCAAATATATGAGAGTGATAAACACTATGAACAAAAAGTTATCAATCATCAACATAAAGTGAGATGCAATAAATATGGGGTACATTGTTCATCTTGAAGCCAATGAGGTGAGGCATAATGAGCGTGAGTCGCCATGTCTTAGTCATGTCATCCTTTTTACACTATCCAAAGTTAAGGAGGAGTTACGTACCCAAAAAAGGGGGGGTCAAGACTAAGGAGGGAAGGGAACCACCGTAGTTGAGAGGGTAACTATCTCTCCACGTCAATCGAGTAGTTTCACAAAGAATTTACTTCTTGTGGTTATAAATAGGAGGTGAAGATGAAAGATGAATTATTCGCCAAATTCACATCAGACAATCATTTTTACTTTTTTTTTCTTATGTGAATTACATTTATCCTAGTTGTAGTTCTGAAACTCTCTCATTACACCTCTATAGAGTAGGTTAAAAAGAGAGACGTTATGAAATTAAGTAGCACAACTGAGCTGATGAGAGAGAGAGAGAAAAAGATAGATATATAATATATGTATCCTCAAGTAGCTAGAGATGCCTTCATCTGAAAAATCCCAATGACGAGAGTACACGGAATTAATACTGAAAAATTATTCAGAAACCAACAAGCTATATTGATCATCATCACTCATGATGATATTCATCATTAATTAATAATAAAAAAGCTAATAATCAATTGGGTGAATCGATGATCTCTAGAAATCAGCGTAAAGCAGTTGGTGGACGAGCTCCTTACAACCCTCCTCCGCCTCATCCTTGTAGAACCCCATGGCGTTGGCGAAGTGGAGGTTGGAGACGGCGCCGTTTGACCGGGTCAAGATCACCTCCGAGTTGCACCGCCCACTGTCGGGGACCTTGCAGTATCCCCATGGGCTGCTCACCAGCACGGTCCGGCACAGCTGGTCCTCGTGGTCGTCCTGCACCGTGATCTCGTACCGCCCGTGCTCGTTCGTCACGGCCGTGTCGCTGTACTTGAGGTCCATCGTCTTCCTGTCGTAGCACTTGATCGCCACCATCGCACCTGCATATAGTACATATTCACACAGCGCAGCTGGTCTCAATAACTCGAGTTGTTACACAGTACGTACAGTTCTCTCGCGGCAATATATAGTAGTACGTTACCGGGGATGTAAGTGGTCTTGTTGGTCTCGAAGCCGCAGCGGCAGGTGTCGCAGTAGACGCGGCCGCGGATGATGAAGGGCTTCCCGACGTACTTGGAGGTGGTCAGCGTTGGCAGGACGCATAGGAGGGCTAGCAAGAGTAAGCTCCACCGAGCGATGGACGCCATGGCCGTTGATGATTGGTGGATGAACTGGGGGAAACTGTGAGTAGCTGGAAAGGAGAAACAGATTGAGATGAGAGGGTGGTAATGGTGGATTGGTGGTGGAGGTGGTGGGGATTAGGTTTAATTATATATCGGGAGTGTAAGTAAGACTAAGCAGTCGTGGGTCACATGGTGGGAAGAATGAGAAGTGGCGCTTCTTCTGCCGGTTTTATTTCCTCTTCCATTTCTCGCTGCATTCAATTCCTTGTCGGGTTTGTTTACCCAGTTAATAATGTGCAGACTTGGAAATTAAGAGAGAAGGAACTAGGAAGGGAAGCTGCTTGTTTTTATGGAGTCGAGGATGCGATCCGGTTTTGTTTATTTTCTCTAATGGCAATGGCGCTAGAATTTGGAGGGAAGGCATGCATGTGAGAGGCACGTGCATTAAGGCCGGCCAGATTTCCGTTTGGGGGTTTGACCTGCGTGCTGGATCTGAGATCCGAGGAAGTCCAACTTGATTCCCAAACTTCGATGGATGGTTTAGCAGCTTTGGAACTTCCACTACCTACTAGCAGGAATGGCAATAGGCAGGTTCGGGGCAGGTATCTCGATATCTATACCCGTCCCATGGTAGGTCGGATTCGATTGGGTAATTTATTATTGGGAAGGGTCGGGGTAGGTCGACCCATTGGTTATATAATTTATGCGAAAAACATTAGAATTATTCGTTATTTTAATTAAAAGACCAAGAAAGAAACATTAATTTGATAAAATGTAGTTAAGTTATTGGAGAAATTGAGTTTTTCACTTATTTACAACTTTATTATACCTAAAATATGATACAATAAGAGGAAAATCCTAAATAATTTGACTAAGATTACATGTAATTTAGACAAGAATGGGTCTAGAATGGGGCGGGTCAGGGCAGGTTGGGTTGATGAGAGGTACCCATTCCCGCCCCGCCCCGCCCCAAAACAAGTCAAACAGGTCGGGTAAATCGGGTCAGGTCGAAATTGTCATCCCTAGCTACTACTCTGGTGTTCTGACTAATAAACGATATATGATTCATAATTGAATATCTTTCAACAACTCGAGTATCGTGATCAATTGATTTTTTATATGGTATCAGAATCTTCTATGATCGAAATGTCTCTTGTTCGAATCCCGATAAGCTCCATATGATTTTGTTAAGCACATGGTGTCCGGACCTATGCCTGTGCAAACTCGCTCCAGCCTATCTGAGTGACTTGAGTTTGAGGGGGTGTGTTAATAACGTTATATAATCCATAATTAAACATTTTCCAACAACTCGAATAATTGAGATCAACTGATTCTTGACACCCTCTCCATAGTGTAACAAACAAGTTCTTGGTTGGATCAAGGCATGCGTATGGAGGGCCATATCGTGAAGAAAATGCTCAAGTAGAATTGATTATTTATATGATAGTCACGAATTGTTACAGTAAGTAACAGTACAGGTGGAAAGATAGAAATCCTTTCGAATTTCATTAATTTTACAACTTATATATGATTTTTTCCTAGAATGGTATGGTAGATTGTATTTATTAGAAAACAATAATCACTTTTACCTAACAATTTTTTAACTAACTGGAGGCCATAATATTGGGATCGGATGGGTTACTAACCCCCTACACTGTTAGCACCTTGCTAACCCTGTAGTACGGTTGCGTTTTGTACTTTTGCCTGATTAAAGGAGTTATGCCGCCAGAGCATTTTCGTCAATTGGATTATTTGATGATGGCAGGCCATGAAACCAGGCGGATACGGATGCGGTTTTTGTGGTGGGATCCCAACAGTCAAAAGCTTGAGTTTTTTTTATCTTCCCTCTTTACTCTGTAGCGGTCGGAGTTCTTCCCCTAGCGAAGCCGCCGATTTGTTGCAGTCCTTCCCGGCTTTGAAGGCTCCGTCGCCAGCGGCCTTTGTCAAGGTTGTCTCGCCTGCACTACCCTCCACTCTTCCCACCTCGTCGCCGCCCTCCGCTCTTCCCACCTCGTCCCCCCCCCCCCCCCCCTCGCTCCTCCGATCTCGTCGCGACCGTAGACACCTTCGACGGCCTCACTTTCAGCCGATCTCGTCTTCGTTCCGGCCACCGCCTTAGGTAGTAGTCAAACCTCGTCAATCGTCTTTCTTCTTCTCTTTTGGGCGCAATTGGATGTCACCGCCCTGACTCTGATTTTTTTTTTTTGGATCAAGATCTGCCTTTTAGGGAGGTTGCGTGTAGGTTTCTGGATCCTTGCTTCGATTTGGTTTTTGATCGCAGTGAGATTAATTTTCTTTTTCTTTTCCGACGATGTTCAGTTTGCAAATAAGACGGTGAAGAGTCTAGTATATTCAGGTGGTAGTGTTTTCGCGTGTGATTAGTAGTGTTTCGTTGGTGGTGATTCGTGTTAGGTTAGACCTGACCGCCAAGTGAGTCAGGCCTTTTAGGCTGGTAGTGATTCGTGTTCTGATTAGTAGTGCTTTTATTTTGGTTTGGTATTTTTTCCTAAATGAAGGAGTAGTATTTCCCTTGTTTGTCATTTCTAGGGGTGGTAATCGGTCGGTATCGGTTAAACCGGTTACCGTTTGACCGGTTATCGGTGTACCGAAAATTCCAATACTGCTATCGTTTTCCGATACCGAGTATATTTCGGTAAACCGCTTACCGATTGGGACGGTGTCGGTTTTTGAGCCGGTTTCCCGAGTTACCGCAGTCCGCAAAGGTCTCTTCGACTTCCAATCCTCTATCTGACCTTCACGACACCATTCTCACCTCGACCTCTGGACCTGCAGGCTGCAACCATGATGACGGAAATATAGTCTCCCTACTCTTACATATGTGTTGCAAGATTTGCATGATGGATTTGGGGTGGGGGATTTTTTGGGCTAAAGTCGATGGCGGTGTTCTTGAAGAGTTGAAGATGAAGAGATAGATTTGGGCATTTGGCGTCTCCATCATCGCCGTTTTCAGAGAGATAAATCGGGGAGGTAAATCGCAGTAAATTGGGGAGATAGATCGCAGTCAATCGGAGTCACCGCCATCACCGTCGGCCTATGTCTCTAGCTCCATTGTCAATCCGCGCTCCCGCCACTGCTGCATGTCACCGCCGCGTTCCTAATCACTGGCCAAGCGAAGCAAATCAGGCAATGAGAGCACCGGATCTGATTCTGCGTTCGGGAGGGAGAGCGAAGCACTGGATCGGCTTCTGGTTCTCCACAATGGCAGAGGTGACGGCGGCAGAGGTTACAGCGGCAGATGACAGAGTATCCGGGACGGGTGCCGGCGCGGAGGCGGTTGGTGGAGGCAGGGAAGGAGATGCTTACATAGCGGGGTCACCTCCCGTGGCGTTTCTTCCAATTGAGAGAGAAGAGAAGGAGCGGGGAAGGAGACGAAGAGAAGAGATTAGAGAGAAGGTTTGGCGGCGGGAGTGAGGCAGGCAAGCAGGGGAAGCGAGTTAATTAGGTTTGGCTCGGTATTCTCGGTATTACCGGGAAACCGACGGTTAGATACCATATATATCTCGGTATACCAATAGTTGAAATGTTGCTACCGTGTACCGGTACCGGCGGTTAACCGGATACCGGCGGTTACCGGTTCGGTATCCGGTTAAACCGTTAACCGGACAACCGGTTACCACCCCTAGTCATTTCCATTCCATTTCCATTCCCATCTGATCCCCAGGAGTATGCCCCATGTTTGGTCTTATGCAGAAGTATTTCCATTCCATTTCAAAAACAGTATTTTAAAAACTCTACTGACTTGCAAAACGCTACACATGCAATACCCTACACAAGCATTAGCACGCCATTCCCAAAACGCTACACACGCATTCGTAAAAATCACTACTACCAAAATATTACACTTCAATATCACAACACTACATATTCTCAATTCAAACTTCAACAAAAACACTACCATAGGTACACATCAAACCACCAGTAAAGACCCTACATATTTACAACAACGGTGATCAATAAAAACACTACAATTTAGTTCCCTAAAATGGAGACCCGTATGCAAAAAATAAAAAATCTTAACCGTCCCAAATCCCTAAAAATCCGCCCCACTAAAACAAACATATTTAATTTAAAAATGGAAATTAATAATTAATGTTGATTATCCCTAATTTATCCTTAGTGTTTTCTTAATCATTAAATTAGAAGTAGATTTGAACGGTGTAGATTGAGGTTAGGACGGTGCTAACCCCTATGGGGTCAGCACCCTAGCTTTTCCCCCATAATATTAGCTGTCGTTAAATAGTAAATGCACTTACCTAGAGTACCATTAGTCCATTACTAAATAGTAGATGCCGATAAAAAAATTACCACCATGATATACTATGTAAGGACTTCCAAGTCTGTATACTCTAATATCCAAGTCTGTATGAACTGATATCCAAGTCTGTTGAGTATCTAGATAGCACAGACTAGTACTATAAACATCACAAACTAGTATCCCGATAGCATATACCAACTAATATCCACAATTAACCAATTAGTATTCAATATGGATACTCTTATGTGTTATCTGGATACTAATTATGTGTTGTATGGATACTATTCTGTGTTGTCTAGATATTAGTTTGTGAATTTGGGATAATAGTTGATTCATGGTGGATATCAGTTAGCAAACTTTGAATAGTAGTCTATGCTCTCTAAATACTTTAGTACTTGGATACTAGTTCATGTATTTTGAATATCAGTTAGTATCTGCTAATGAATTTTCAAGTTAGTAGATTAACTTTTCCCGTTAATAAATGGTATATGATCCATAATTAAACATTTCCCAACAATTCAAATTATTGGCATCAAGTGATTCTTGACATCACCTCCATAGAGTAATAAGCAAGTTCTTGGTTGGATCAAGGCATGTGTATGGAGTACAATATCGTGAAGAAAAATGCTTTCTTTTGGTAATTCAAGTAGAATAATTGACTATGTAATTGTTAACTTTAACTAGCTAGTTCTGTACTGCGACAAAATTACACTCGTTCGATACATTTATATGGTAGATGATATTTATTAGAAAACAATGATCACTTTTACCTAACAATTTTTTAACTAATTAGTGGCCATAATATTAGTTGTGTCGTTAAATACACTTGCCTAGAGTACCATTAGTCCATTACTAATTACTAATTAGGGGTGGCAGTACGATTGTCAGTTAGCGGCTAACCGACCGATTTAATCGATAATTACCAATTAGCGGCTAACCGAAATTTGACTCCTAATAATTCTCGGTCAGTGGTCGGAGTGGATGGTAGGAGTTTCGGTTAGCCAAGTAATTGAAACCGATTAACTAGCTAACCGAAGTACCGACCGAGGGTTCCCACCAAAGACACTGTTCCCCCCTCCCCACAACGCCGTTCCACAAAAATTCTATCCACCTCCACCAAAATGACCCCTCTCCTTCATCACCTGTCACCAATCCATTCACCAACCGCCCCACCCTACCCTTCCTCTCTTCTTCATGTTCCCAGTTCCCCTGGCGTCACCTCCTTCCTCACCACCAGACCGGCGTCGGCCCATCGCGGGTCCTCCGCCGAGCGCATCAGCCTTTGTCGTCGTGCTCGTCCCGCCTCGGCCTTCGCTCGTCCTTTCTTTTTCTGCCTCCGCCGTCGAGCTCCACGCCACCAGCCACTCCTCCACTCCTCCGCCCTCACACCCGCCTTGCCGCAGCTCGTCGTCGTCGAGAAGAGACAGGGAGACAGGCGACAGTAGTACAACATACAAGCACCTCCCCGATCGCCCTTCACACTCACCTTCCCAATCACCCTTCGAAATCGGGATCTGCAGAAGAATGAGGCTAGCGGTGCCGATAGATCTTAAGACTGAAATAGAGATTTAAAGGAAGGATCGAGAACTTTGGAGTTAGAGATAAGGATTGGGCGGTAGACGAATTTCCATTTTTTTAATGAACTTCCCTTAAGCGACACCGTTTTGGAGAGAAGGGGTATTTTTCGGGTATGCGACTAACCGAGCCTAAAACCGAAAACCAACCAGTCGATTGACAGTTAACCGTGAACCTCTTCTTGGTCGGTTTTCGGATGGTCCAGGAAGTGTTTCGGCTAACTGATAACCGGGTTTTCGATTTTTGGTTTTCGGTTAAACCAAAATTGACCGGCTGCCACCCCTATTACTACCATTATACCGATAAAAAAAAATTACTACCATGATATACTAGTTAAGGAATTCCACTTAATACATGAGGGTAAAGCTGTAATTATGAGAAAATAATAGCGATAGACTAGTCATTTCGATTGTTCCAATCAAGAGGCGTCGGTCTGACATTGAGCAAATCTCAATTTAGTTTGGGCTTTCTTTTTCACCATGTTGCCGCTGCACTTCTTTTTGAGCATCCGATTCATAAGGCATTCCAATCCATCTGCCAAAACTGGACTTTCGTCATCACCCAAGTCGGGGAAGGCAAATTTGGCTCGTGTGCCCGAAAAATGGATGTAGGAAAGTTGGATAGGAAACTAGGGATTGCAACGAAAAATATTCGGGGACGAATAGTGAATGAATATTCATTTGCACATTTTTAGTTCTACCTAGTTTAAGTTTTGTTCATAATTATATTCCTACAAAGTCCCGACAGTAACTCAAAATCATACACATTTGTTTCAATTTGGAGTATCTATGAAGACTCTTAAGCTGGTCCCAGATCGAAAGCCGGCATTCTTGGTGAACCTGGAATATTGCAATAAGCCAATTGGTTGCCAGAAGTGTAGGGTGTTTGGGCATCAGTGTGAGAATTCAGGGGGTGAGGGGGAAGGGGATCAGGGAATTCAGGGGAATATAGAGATTGGAGGTGTAGAGGCTGTTGCTGGAAGTGCTGGGCAGCTGATTCTGGACTCTATTCTTGCTTTGAAGGGGTGTGTGCTGTGGAGTTGCCTACTGAGAGTGAGCTTCAGAGCTATGGTAGGGCAACCAAGCTCTCCCTCTACAGGGGAGGGTCCTATCACCCTTCGATTGTGATGGTATTAGGTTTTTTAATGTTACGACTGATGGAAAGAGAGAATGGTACCCGTAGTATGCTTGTGCTATTATGTTAGTATTGGTAGTGGTAGCTTTGTACTGGTACACTTGTAGTGGCAGTTTTGTACTGTCTGGTACAATTGTATTGGTACGCATGTAGTGGTAGTAGGGATGGTAATTTGAACCCGCCCCGTCGGGTATTACCTTACCTGACCCGCGATGGGACGGGTATTACCCGACCCGCAGTAGCGTGGGGCGGGGCATGGGTATCAACTTCCGACCCGTCCTGTCTCGACCCGCCCCGTTCTTGACCCGTTCTAGGTCAATTTCTTACGTCGTCCTTTCATACATCTCCTATTTTGACTTTTCTTCAACTAGTTAGACTTGATCTTTCAACTAGATAGACTCAACTGCCTATTATATTATCACTATTATTCATTCATGAATTCTTAAAGTGAAATTCTGTGTGTATTATTTTCAAATAACATGAAATAGTGGGTCGACCCGCCCCGACCCGTAGTAGCATGGAGCGGGGCATGGGTATTGAGGTACCCGCCCCGACCCATTGCCATCACTAAGTGGTAGTTTTGTACTGGTACACTTGTAGTGGTATTTTTGTACTGGTAGACTTGTAGTGGTATTTGGGACATGATACAGTTTAAATTGTCAATTTTGACAGATGTTTCCTTATTCTGATGAGATTTTCTTACCCGTAGATTTCTTATATTAGTCCATCAAGGAGAGACAAAACCATTGGGCGATGCCAGTGCAGATGAATCGAGTGAGATAATTGATGTCCGACCATAAATACTTGATTAAACTCCATTATATTTACCATGGATGGATATCAGAGTCGAAATCTTCTACTTGCCCAGTTTAAATCACCAAGAATAAAATTGCATTGACAAGAGATACCGGAAGATTGATTTTCAAATGCGCCCTTTTATGGAAAGTGAAAACTATTGCACGATGGAAGAAATTTCGGAGGAAGTTACAAAGAGATAAGAACAAAGATTAAAACACACAGAAATTAAATTTAAATTGAAAAATGCAAGGACACGACACGTTGTAAAATAAATAGTTTCTTCCATGTTAGGCAATTACCAATTAACATTTAGCGAAAATATAGGAGAGAGCATGAATTTTAAAATGGATAAAATTACATGAAACTCCACTATGAAAATTGAAGTATTAAGCACCATAGAAATATATACGATAGACTTAGCGGGCATGTTAATCATGATGGAAAAGTACTCCACTTTCCAGAGTTTAACTTTGTGTAAATTTTCTATTTAAAAAGATACAACAAATTCATTTAGTGCAATTGATATTAATTGTTGTCTTTGTTTAAAGAGACTCGAATTCAAATCTTGATATTGATCTTTTTTATATGAAATAAATAATTAATTGTAAAGACGAGAATATCCTTCATAATTTCACTCTCGTTGAAATTTGAAATGAAAAAATATACACAAAACTTGTTGCAATTTGAAATGAAAAAAATACACAAAACTCTACCATATATTATTGGATGATTTCATCTAACGTGTTAGTATTTGTGACTCGCTATGACACAACTCCTAACAAAGGCCAAGTGTAACTAATGAAAGGGACTGCAGTATAGTGGCTCAAGTGATAAATATCGAATCCACGGGTCTCTAGAGTTACTATTACTCAGCTTCAGTTCATTATCTAGCAAACCAGATTAAGATAGAACAACTAAAACTACTCTAGCAAACTACAGTTAAAGTTAATCTAATTACAAGTTGGGAACTCACTTAGGTATGATTCCCCCTAGCCACTAGCCAGATTAACGATTGATGATTTCTAACTTGTTTCACTTTCATTCACAATGCGGAGAATCCTTGACTAGACCTTGAGTCTCGACTAAAGGAACAAGGCTCTCTTGAGTCAATTGCCTAGTGGGACGTATCCTTCTCTAGAACAACCGATCAAGGCGTTTTGAACTAGATTCTCTCTATCGAATGATGTTCTCAATCGATACAAAGCATTGAATCAACCCTCTACTAAAGCAATCTATCCACTACTATCAATCTATGGTGCTCTATTGACCTAATCAGGTATTCGCTCTCATAGGATCAAAGCAGAATCAATAATCTCGACTAAAGCATAATTGAATCATGAAAACATGCATAGATTGAATATGAACTCAAGATTATAAAGTCAGAGTACTCATACAATCATCCAATCAAACAAACATAGCTAGGGTTCCTCAAAACCTAAGTGAAGGGAAGTTACTCCATAGAGAAGAGAGAGACTGCAGTAAGAATCTTCAGATGATCAGTCTTCAAGTCTGGGATTGTTCCTCGAGCTTCTAAGGCGAAGAAATCCTCCAATTCCACTCTTAGAATGCCCTCAAATAGCCCTCTCTCTTTGGTTCGTCCCTTGGGTGTTTGGGATCCAAAACCCAGCTCCCCCCTTCCTTTGGCTTCAATCTGCCTAAAAAACCCGATTCTGGGCAAAACACGGTCTAGGGCACGGTCGTGTTTTGCTTTTGCCCGCCTATGTTTTGCCCCGTGTTAAAAACACGCCCGCGCGCGTCGGCCAAAACACGGTCGTGCCTAAATATGGGCACGGTCGTGTTTTGATTTAGGTGCGCTCGTGTTTTTACTGCCGAACATGTTCCCCTATATTCAATGCTTCGTTTCTCCCTCGTCCGGACTCCGAATCAGTCGCCGTTTGGTCCCAGACGCTCGTAGTATCGTCCTATTTCTTTTCATGACAAGCTTGCATGATTATTTATCCATAAAGTAAGGTATAAATCCATTCTTCTTCAGGTCATGCCCGAGTTTCTTCTCCCTAATCGCCAATTGATCTCTGATTGACTTGAAACTTGCGCCTATGCTTCACTTTATGTGCTAGGACCTGAAATGTGACAAAGAAACACAACCTAGCGTAAAATGGGCTAAAGACGCGATAATTAAAGCTCAAATAATCAAGAAACAAAGGGGAAAACATGTGAAAATATCGAGTCATCAATTTGTAAGTATATTAACAAGTGAAAAGGTTCAATAACAAGTGAAATAATAAAACAGAACATGTATTCATTGAGATGTTTTATATATATGTGGTAACGATTGGTCTACTCTTGGAGTATATCATACTCCAAGTGTTTTGCCTGTTAGATGTACTTCATTGTGCTTCTGCAAATCACGTCCATAGGTAGGTGAGAACAAAAATTGGTCTCAGTTAGGGAAAGTTCTTCAATAATCTATTCGCGAAAGACTGGAGTCACTGGTACCTAAACCCGTGCCCCAATGGGATCTTTGGGCTTTGGTACCTAAACTCCGAACACCTGCCATACAAATATTACCTCTTTCATCTCTTACCACAACCCCAAAGCCCGATCCATGATTCGTTAGAGTCGTCATGTCAGCATTTATCTGGAAAAATCCAGCCACAGGCTTCATCCATCAGTGTACGAGAAATTCACCGAACTCGCCTAAGTCGATTAAGTCGATTGAGTCACTATGAGAAAGCAGATGAGAACGAGAGAGCGGAAGAAACCCTAGGCCGAAAAGGGAAAGTAAGAGAGAGATCAAGAAAATATATCCTCTGATACCATGTTGGTTCTTGTAAGAAAACATGTCTACTTTTATTATTGATCAAAACGGTGAAAAATTACACGGTCTTATTACGTATATATATTGTATCTGTAAAATAACTAAGCAATACTACAACAAACAAACATTACAAATCAGTCCCTATACTACTAATTCGTTACATTTGAATCCTCCAACATAGTGGGATCTTTGTTCATTAGCCACGATATGTCTCTCTTTTAGCATCTTATATTCATCTAGCCGTTGGACAGTCCGATCCGCGATTTCTCATTTATCTTTCTTTAATTTGTTCCATAGGTGACAATTACTCTCGTCACAGATAAACCGGAGGGCCATAAAAAATTGACCAATTTCGACTTTCCTGAAGCTCACACTACCATCCATTCTTCACACATAATTGTCTCACCCTCCCTGAATAAGTGTACTTGATACTTTGATTACCGGCATATATCTATTTTATTCGATAAAGCATCATTCGCTAATATATTTAGACCGTATTAATACTCATGGGGTTGTTTGGATGGGGAAATGTTTAAACAAGGAATTTAGACTTAATTCCCTCTTATTAAAAATCAGAGATTTTAAACAAGGGATTTGGCCAATTTATCTGTTTGTTTACAGATAAGAATTTCATTAATAAGAAATTCATTTATATTGACACATATCAAATTACGAATCTACCATTTTCAACACATTTTGCACCTAACCCCACCTCTTTTCCTCCTCTCAATGGAGACAACCATCGCCGCCCTCACTTCCCCAATTTGGGTTCTTGTTGCCGGTTACCAGATCCACCGCACTCTACTCTTGTGAACCCAGATCCGCCGGAAGAAAGGAAGAACCAGAGCGCCATGGTACAACTCGTTGGTCCTGCCGTCTCCCCAGTCCCGGACCCTCCCCCGAAACCGCCATCCAGCGCATTGTCGACAAGCTCCGCTCGGTCGGATTCTCCAAGGACGACTCATCCTCCTCCGGGTTGGACCGGAAAATGAAGAATTTCAGTTCCAACCCAGGCGGAATCTTAATCCCAAGCCTAATGGCTTGCCCAAGCACCAGGTGGTCACACTCTGGATCCTAGCTGGAGCATCGCCCCACCCCCCTCCCCGAAAAAGTACATGCGCAACCAATTAGCAGAAACAAAGACTTATTAGTGTCCACTTAAGTAATCTCAACTCTGTCAGGTGGAAATGAACACAGGATGGCAGCAGAAGGAATTGATGAAGCTAAGAGAAAGGAATTGAGGTGTGGGCGTGGTCACCATTGGGATCAAACGACGCCTATTTGGAATCTTTGTCCGTTATGCACAATCCCATCCTCAAGGAAATCGCCAACGCCAAGGGAAAGTTCGTCATGGGAGAAGATGAAGGAGAAAAGAGGGAAGAGGGAAGGGAAAGGTACCCACTCTGGTCGAGCTCAAGTTGTCGTCGTCTGAGCGGTGGCAGCTGACGACGATTGGGATTGTCGAGAAGAGGAAATTGAAAGTCAAGAAAGCTGGGATTACTGGAGGGATAGTTAATGGGATCCACGAGCGGTGGAGGCATGCTCAAGTGCTGAAAGGAAATGAGTCGGGAGCGGTGGTGGAGGAGGATATGGTGGTGGGAGGAGGAAGAGAAGAAATGAGATGATTCAGGGACACACTGGGAAAAAAGCCAAAAAAATTGGGACCGAAGGCTAGCAGCCATTTCTAATTTCAGACTGGGGATTCAAAATTCCGATGGCTCAAATCTCGCCCTCTTTTTTAGCTATTCAAAACCGAGAATGTTTTAAATTCCTGGACGGACGAGTATTTGGGCCAAATCCCTGTCCAAATTACTAGATCGAAACGACCCCTTGAAATATTCTAGTAGCATAAGAGAAGAATAAAATAACCGGAAAAAATTCCAAGTTACACATGTTTTTTAAAAAAATTCTCAAAATACACACGTTATGAAAATAATTCCCAATCTACGCATGTTTGGGTATTCACCGCGGCAGAGAAGGGCGGTGATTGCATCACCGCTGTCGACGAAAGCAGTGAAATGCTTCAAAAAAAATTTCGCTACGATTGGATAACCGAGCACAAAGTTATGTTTTTTTAAAGTTTTGACGCAGGTCAGGCCTTCACCGCCTTTCTCTAGAGCGGTGATGCAATCACCGCCTTCCTCTATAGTGGTGATGCAATCATCGCCCTTCTTTCACGCGGTGATGCAATCATTGCCTTGCTCTGACGCGGTAAAGCAATCACCGCCTTGCTCTGACGCAGTGAAGGCCCAAACATGCGTAGATTGGGAATTATTTTCATAACATGTGTATTTTGAGAATTTTTTTTAAAAACATGTGACACTTAGGATTTTTTCCAAAATAACATCCCAATCGATATATTTGATTCGTATCTTCAACTTTGAAGAAGTGAGAACATCCTAGGGTATCTAAACGCAATAAAAGCACGCTGCAGCAGGAGGAGGAGAGTACCATTGCATAAGCACTGGCAAAACAGTGGAGAAATTAAAGATGACGCAACCTCCAAGGATTGGTCGCAATGGAATAGAATAATATTAGAGCTAGGGACGATCGAGGGATAGTGTACTACTGAACTTGGTAGCTGTCTGTCCCAATCGCCCCGTGCGTCCCAACAGAGCAACACTTCTTCTTCTCGGCCATGTTTCTATACAAAGCGAAGTACGTAGCAGAAGTAGGTGATAAAGAGCTTAGTAGAGACTAGAGAGGCAGTGCAGACAGCGACCCAATAAATAAAAGCCGCAGCAGCAGCGCCTTGTTCTATCTATTTTGTCAGCCAGCAGCCTCTTCGTTTCTCTTTCTCTCTTGAACTATGTGCACCTGCTACTTCAGCTGCTCCCCAACCATTCCAGTCCGATATTCACATTACTCATCAATCTCTGCATTTGTTGCCAATGCGTGCCCCTGCGGGTGTAGTGTAGACCAAGTAGCTGAAATGAACCGATGGATTCATCTGTCTTAGAAACTAACTATGATTATGGGAGACACTAAATGAACAATTATGATGGGTCTCTTGTGTGTGTTTTTTTTTAAACCAAAAACCCAACGATTGATGATATTTATGTAATATATAGTGGGAATATTCAGATGACTTAGCGGGAGCATTCACATACAAGTTTTTTAGTATTTATAGCACATTTGTAAATTGCAAACACATCATTTGATCGGTCTGGGTGGTGTAGTTGGTTATCACGTTAGTCTCACACACTAAAGGTCCCCAGTTCGAACCTGGGCTCAGACATTTTTTCATTACAATTAAGTTTTTTAGTCTCACACACTAAAGGTCCCCAGTTCGAACCTGGGCTCAGACATTTTTCCATTACAATTAATTTTTGCACCTATGGTTAGTCAAAAATTCATCATGGTTAAGTGAATTCATTTTTTTCATTACAATTGATTTTTTTGCTTATGACTAATCAGTCTTCATACGTCCTAAAAATCCATCATGGTTAAGTGGATTCTACCTTTTTTGGTAATTTTTTGATGTTTTATAGCTCCAGTTTTGATCAATTCGACCAAGCTCTCGAAAAAACCAACAGTTCAAAGTACAAAATCTCTGCTACTGCAACTGTCTCATATGGCACTCATCATGCAACTACTTACATATACACTAAAACTGATCTAGAGCGAACAAGTGCGAGAAACTAGAAGTTACGAGAGCCCTAGAAAACTCTTCATTTCCATGGCAGTACAATTGAACCTCTTTCTTTAGTTGTTTGAGCACATCTCTATAACTTTCGATCGTAGTAGTTAAAACTCGGCAGCACCTTTCTTTTCACACGAGGGCCGTATACCAACACCATAAGCCACCTATGAGGCCCCCATCATTTGAGCTCTAACTCACCAACCTACAAACCTGCTTCACCATTTCACTCCAGCTATTAGGCCAGACCATGCTAGGAAATACAACCTCCAAAATTTAGTAAAATAGGAACACCTTCAGAAGACAATGATCCCTTGTTTCAGAGGCCTAATCACAGAAAAGACAGCAATCAATTCTCAAATATCCCCATTCCTTAAGCTTATCTAGCGTTTTGATTCTATTCATGAACACTAACAATGTCATAAACCTGTGCGTTTATATCACATACTTCATCCAAATTACCTTGTACCTAGTTATTACTTTGGTTGATCAAGGTCTAATGCATTGCCATACTGTTTTAATAGAAAATTTCTCTATTAGTTTTCCTTCCCAGCTAACTCTATTACAATCATCAACTTCCGGTCTATATCTAAACCATGACCGAAGCTTCCACAACTTTCTCCACATCCATAAGCCCACCCTAGTCTCTGACAATACTCAAATAGATCTCTACTTCAGCCTACATCTCCTAATCCAACCAACTCATAAAGAATCAAAAGCTATCATTGGCAACTCCATGCCAATTGACTTCAAGTGTCCAACTATACGAGAATTGAAATGAGCTTTGATCATGCACAAACGTGGTTTCCCCAACAAGAATTGTTGAGACTAGTCCTCGGAAAGAGAGCCTCTCGAGTCAATATTATTAGGTTTTCAGCTTACATGTCTTACAGTTATACATATAATTCGGCTATCACCACTATATATATACTTAGCCGAACACATATCCCTAATCACAGAACCAGATTGGTAATCAACCATACTCAATGGATAATTACCAATATATAAATACTAACTTCAACACCCTCCCTCAAATTGATTATGCTGACGCAACATCAATTTGTGAGCAAGAAACCAATGACGAGCCTTGGAGACTGCCTTAGTCCGGAAATCAGTCGTCTGATCTTCGAAAGTAATATATGCAAGAGTGATCAAACCTTCTGCCACCATTGACGGATATAATGAACATGAACTTCAATATGGGGATTTTTCCAGAAATAACATTGTTTAAGCAGAAATTCCAAAAATAGCACCCAATCCGGAAAAATTCCAAAAATAGCACCCTTCCCCAAAAACCGCCACCCAAACCAGCGGTTTAGGCAAAAAACGCCACCCCGGGGCGCGTTTTTCGATGAAAACCGCACGGGTAGGGTGTGGTTTGGTTGCAAACCGAACCCCCACCACGCGGTTTGTAATATATATTTTGTTTTTCAAAATAAATGTCACAATTGGTCTTTGCAGAACTGGTTTAGTTGTTTATTGTGTGCAAAAAGTCCTGAGTTCGAATCCCCAACATCCCATTTGAATTTTTTTATTTTTTAGAGAATAAAAAATAAATTTGAATTTTTTTTATTTTTAGAGATAAAAAAAGAAACATGTTGTGGGAGTGGTTGTTCGAACCCAAATAATAAATAGTCTACTAAATTTAGCACAACATCTACACCACTCAACTAGAGCTCTCTCTTGAAACAATAGTATATTGACAAAGTTTTACTCCTTGAAAGTTAAAAATCTTCAATAACTTTGTGCTCCAAAATCCGAACGTCGTGATTTTTTTTTCATTTCGCATAACTGTTTAAGGATGAAAAAAAAAGAATTTTGAATTTTTTTTATTTTTAGAGATAAAAAAGCAACATGTTGTGGGAGTGGTGGTTCAAACCCAGATAATAAATAGTTTACTAAATTTAGCACAACATCTACACCACTCAATTACAGATCTTCTCTTGAAACAATAGTATATTGACAAAGTTTTACTCCTTGAAAGTTAAAATCTTCAATAACTTTGTGCTCCAAAATCCGAACGTCATGATTTTTTTTTTCATTTCGCATAACTGTTTAAGGACTACAATTGTTACTAGGAATGAATTTTTAAAACATGAATTATTTTTGGATATACAGGATTTTTGGAATAGCTTACCTTCCCTTTTCAGCAATCCACGTACATTTAGAAATTGTGTCTATGATAAAAGTTGTAGTCCTTAAAAAGTTATGCGAAATGAAAAAAAAAATTCATGTCGTTTGGATTTTGGTCCTCAAAGTTATGGTTGTCCAAAGTTTGACAAAATCGGAAAAAAGCTCGTTCGGGGTAGCAAACGACATTTTTCGGGCGGCTTGCAAGATCTCGAAAAGTTATGCGGAATAAAAAAAAATTGCGACGATCGGATATCCGAACACAAAGATACGTTCGTTTGAAGTTTCCACCTAGGTTAGGATTTTTCAAAAAAAAAAAAAAAAGAGACCAAAACCGCATGGTGCAAACCGCCCTCAACCCGTGCGGTTTTCATCGAAAAACGTGCCCCCGGGTTGCCTTTTGTAACGTCCCGACCTTTTTCGAAAATCAAACCACAACTGAAACCCAAAAACCGGTTACTCCGGAGCAACCAAACCATTTTTTTAAAATAAACAAACTGACATTATATTAGGAAGTTCAAACGAAAAGCCCCCAACATTTGGGCAATCAATATCAAAATACTTAAGACAACTTAACCCATAATCTTGAACCTTGAATCTCCAGTACATATACTCATAGTCATAATCATAAAATAACCTTCAAGTTTTAATCTAACTCTTCACCCCGCTCCTTGACACCTCACTAGCACTGGCACGGCCGATCACCTCATCTTACTTCTTCTCGGAATCCACCTCTGCTAACCCTTCCTCAACCTGGTGAGTGAGAAGGGGTCAGTCTCGTCGTTACTTCCTAAGGTCTTTTCCCTAGGCAAACTCCTTACTAAACACATTATTAAGGGAAAGCCTTCCTAGCATGAAAGCCGTTCTCGCTTTCTGCTCTTAAATAATCAACCTTATCAACTCATTTCAACATTAACTCCTAAGAGGTTCTCAACTTTTATCCTTAAAACATAGAAGTTCTCTACTACTTCCTTAACTTATATACTTATTACTAGGGAATCACCGCGTTACGTATCGCCGTCCGGTGTCCCTATCCTCAAGGCAATGACACTGCGTTACGTATCGCCGTCCAGTCCATGCCCGGTCAACTACTGCGTTACGTATCGCCGTCCAGTAGTGACCTGACCATCTACCGCGTCCAGTAGTGGCCCAACCGCCCGGGGGTTCAATTATCATCATCCATACATCATAAACACACACATACATAGCACAACGCGTGCTTCCACCCTTACAGGCGGTGGGATGCCTCACACTCACAATCGCGCTTACTTGAAAATTTAATAACATAACTAAATTAAAAAGGCATAAACTGAAAGACCTCGACAGAGATTTTACCCCCTTTACACTCACCTCTTTATCAAGTTGTCTGTTTGAAGTTTGCTACCAAATGTTATCCGTAACACTGGCTCTTGCATGAACTTTCTAACATGATGCTATGTGATAAATCATGACTAATTGTCACCTATCACACTCACGTTACTGGTTCCCATAATGGACAAGGCCATTATAAACTGCACCACCTGTACCAAACATGGCAAATCAATTCCTAAACACAATTTAACTACGCAGATCCGCTAAGTCCACACCTAGTTAACTTCTTAGATTCCATCGACCCACTGTATCTCCATAATCTTGCCAATTAAAATTTGGAACCCAAGCTTCCAAATTCGATTGAAACCACTATGTCTCATTCTCATGCGAGGAACTCATTCATATTCCAACTTGCATAATTGCACATTTCCTAGCTCTCCCATCTACGTCCTATTCATGGTTAATTACCTCCAATTCCCATAGTCTCTTCGGTCAACCATGTTTTCTCATCTTGGTTAATTCCAGGAACTAAACAGGAACTAGACATTACCTTCTTATTACTTGTCCCAGATCGCATCCTGTCCAAAAGCAATTATCCCCCAAGCTCTTTCCTCGATCCACCTACTCACATGTGGCATCCTCAGCGCCTCCTTCCCCATCGATGGTTCCCGCAGCCCTACTGCTTCCTCAGCCGGCAATCACTTCACGTTTCCCCTCGTGTATAATTTCTTGGGATGGTGATTGTGGCACGGAAAGAGGAAGGAATAAGAAAAGAATGGTCGAGCGGCGGTTCGTGATGCTTATGCGAGGTGGGGAACTGGATCTATGCAAATTGCGGTTTTTATTAATTTTAGGCTATATACATGATCTAGGTGAGGCCGAGTGAGAGGTAGGGTTGGGTAGGGTTTAATTAGTTAGGGATATTTTGGGAATTTCACAGTTACGTGTGAGTTTAATCCGAAACTCAATTAACGTCCGTAACTTCCTCGTTTTGTGTCCAAATTTGACACCGCTTAAACCCACCGTTAACATTTTTAGTCCTCCTTGATATTACGGTGGAACTTGACCCAATGGTATAATATTCATTTTGAGTTTTGGAAAAAAACGGGGTATAACACCTTTTTTAGGGAAAGGGTGCTATTTTTTGGAATTTTTTCGGATGGGTGCTATTTTTGGAAAGAAAATTTCAACAGTGCTATTTCTGGAAAAATCCATTCAATATGTTTAGTGCGATCATGAAGTACTGGGTTGGTAACTATCCGGATGGCACTAGTATTATATGCAAAGAGACGCATCGACACCATACACGCAACGTCAAAATCGGCTAGCAGGCTCTTCAACCACACAAATTCAGAAGTCACTTTAGACATCGACCGATACTCGGCCTCAGTGGAAGATGTGGTGACACGGTCTTGCTTCTCACAACGCCACGAAACAAATGAGGGACCGACCTTAATGCACCATCCTGATGTAAAGGAGCGAGTATCAAGACAACCAACATAATCTGCATCTGTATAAGCCAAAAAAGTAGGGGGGCCAACTGCTGGAAAGAAGAGACCAACACCTTGCGTCCCCTTCAGATATCTTAAAATACGTTGAACTGCAACAAGGTGAGTTGTGCGAGGAGAAGTCATGAATAGACTAACCACTTGAACTGCAAAGGCTATGTCAGGTCTGGTGTGAGTCAAATAGAGTAGGATGCCGACGATGCTACGATACTGTGATCATTGAAAATGAGCTCCCCATCAGACTCTCCGAGGCGAAGATTCTATTCCATAGGAGTAGACACTGAATACACTCAATAATATATTTATGTTGACCCACCAGTAATCCCTCGGGTCAGCGTTCAATCTCTAGCCTTAGGAAATATGACAAGTTTCCCAACTCTTTCAAGTTGAACGCCTTCCGAAGTACTTGAGAAAGCTCTTGAATGCCCTGCTTGTCATCACCACTCACCACCATATCATCAACATAGATGAGAAGAATAGTAAGACTCCGTGCAGTGAAACGCATAAACTAGGACGAGTCATTCTCACTTTGAGTAAAACCAACAAGAATGATTGTAGTCTGGAATTTCTCAAACCAGGCACGAGGTGCCCATTTGAGACCATATAAGGAGCGACGAAGACAACACACTTGAGATGAATCACCTTTAGTATAACCCAACGGATGCTCCACGTATATGGTTTCCTGTAAATCACCACGGAGTAAGGCATTTTTGACATCCAACTAGAGCAATAACCATCCCTTCAAGGCAACTACAACAAGTAAGATTCAAAGAGTCTGCATTTTTGCCACAGTAGCAACGGTTTCCTCATAATCAATCCTGAATTCCTGTTTGAAGCTCTGTGCAACCACACGTGCTTTAGGTCGTTCAATTGAGCCATCAGGAAGAAGCTTGAGAGTATAGACCCACTTACTGTCAATGACAGAATATCTCAAATGTCATTCTACCAAATCCCAAGTGTGAGCACGATCAAGGGCATCCTTCTCCTCATCCATCGCACGTTCCCATGGGTCAATGACCTTGGCCTGTTTATAAGTAGTTGGAACAAAGACAAAGTGAGCCGAGTAAGCAAGGAAGTTAGAAAGATGAGCAGGGGCTTCCCTTTTGTCGCACGTATGGAATGACAGAGAGGTGGAGGTGGCGGGGACGGAGATGTTGTATCTTGGGAGGATTTCGAGCTAGATGAGGTCGAATAAGATGATGACAACCCGGGGGAACTTGTAGTCACGAAAGGTGAGAGGGAAGAGATAGAAATGGAGGGTGGTGGAGTAGGTAGATCCGCCCCATCTTCCGACTCATACCCAGGTTCGATCTCTCGGAGTCGGGGATGCATATGGGATGTCAGGTAGTGTAATCAAGAAATCCTAGTCCTGTTTTGTCCACTCTCGAGAGGAGGCATAATAAACAAATGCTCAAGATACACCACATGACATGAAATACGAATCCGTAGATGCTCAATATCGTAGTAAACATATCCTTTGTGTTTGTCATTATAACCCACAAAAACACACTTGGAGGTCTTAGGATTAAGATTGGTCCTTTCATAGACAGGTAGAAGGACATAAAAAAACACAACCCAACACGCGAAGCCACTTGTAGTTAGGTAGCTGGGACTCCGGGAGTACAAAAGCTGAAACAGACTTTGTTATTAAAGAACTGGTGTCATTTGTGGATTGATCAAATACACCACAGTGTGGACAGCCTTGACCCAGAAACGAGAAGGCACCTGTGAGTGAAACAGAATAGCACGAACCAACTCCAAGATATGTTGATGTTTATGTTCCACCAAGCCATTATGCTACGAGACCCCAGGACAAGATTGTCGAGCGAGGATATAGCGTTCCCTGAAGAGTTCTTGAAGAGGATACGATGTGAACTCACCCCCAGGATCCGATCGAATAATCTTGACCTATTTCCCAAACTGTGTGAATCATCTGAAGAAATTCCAGCGCGGCAGAAAGAAGATCAGACTTCTTCCGCAAGAAGTAAACCCATGAGTACCGTGAGACATGATCAATAAAGAGAGCAAAATAATGGAAGCCCAAACGAGATGTGATAGAGGAGGGATCCCAAAGATATGTGTGAACAAGATTGAATGGAGTAGAGCACTCCGTAGTACTTGATGCAAACAATGATTGAGAAATCTTTGCTTGTATACAATGCTCACAAACATAACCCGTATCTGAAATAGCATGGCTAGAAAGCCATTTATTCTTAAACATGGTCGAAAGTTTTGAAGAATGTGGGTGACCTAAACGACGATGCCACAAATCCCAATCCGATAATCCAACAGAATAAGTCAAACAATGTGACAAAAAAGTACATGATAAGGTCTTAGGACTGATACTACTATTACAGAAGGAAAATGTCGCTGAAGCTTTAGAAACTCCTCTTACTTCAGCAAAAGTAGCATCCGCCAAGTGAAGGTCACCACCCCCTTTGTCCACAGCGCCACCATGCACCCCATGCAAGGAGCCTACCCTTCCTCATTCCCATGTGTGAAGGAAGCAATCTCAAAAACACGACCCCGTTTATTCCCCTTCCGATCGCCTTCCCCGTTCTTAGGTCCTGCACAATGCAACCATTTGCATCAAACGTAATACCACAGTCACTATCAACCAATTGTCCCACAGATACAAGATTTAGAACCAATAATTTAGGGACATATAGAGTATCATTGAGAGTCATTCCCTTATCACACACAGTGCCTATCCCGTTAACTGAGAGACGAGAACCATTAGCCACTTGTAATGTCATACAAGGACCCAGATGAATATCATTAAATAAACGACGAGAACTCGTCATATGATTAAAAGCAGCGGAATCAATGTTCCATGAGGAAGAGGAACTAGAGTTCATACCCATAGAGAACATCGAGGTTAGCGCACTAGGAAGAGCATCCTTGATAGCCTCCTGCACTAAATAACGAATTTCTGCAGGTGACATAGACGCAACTGGAGGTGGCGACATAAGTGCAGCTGGAAACGCTGGTGCTAGATAGCAACCTGCCCTAGTAGTCGACCCTCCATGAGGACCGCCTGACCCTCCCCCTAAACTACCACGACCCCTTCCTCGACGTGCCAAGATCAGACAATCAGCAATCAAATGTCCTGAGGCCATGCAATAGTTAGAGACAATGTGATTGATGACCCGGTTCCTTGCAAAGATGACAGATAACAACACCACTAGGTGTGCGAAGAAACCAAGTACGCCCAACATGAACAATAGGGTTTAAAAAAAAAAAAACTTGTTCCTTAGAACTTCTGGATAGACCATTGAAGCTCAAATTCCCAACATCTCCTTGAAATATGAGTTGTAAAATTCCGAAACAAGATCCAGAATATCCCAACCGTGGCAGCTTATCACGAGTTTGAATCTTATCATGTATATATAATACATCACAATCCACTTGTTTCTGGATATTGCCTGACCTTTCCAGACAAATTACGTACCAATCTACATTAGGTCGATGAGGCCTCTCAAGTGCCCTCAAACCAACTTAATAGAATACTTGCACATAACAGCAACACTAAAATCCACTAAGCCGTTTGAAATCAAAATAATAGAAAAATTCATACAATACCAGCGACCCATAATACATTGATCCGAGTCCGACCCAACTTCAGCGCCAGTCCCTTGCTGATATGTCACAGGCTCACAGCTCGACGCCATGGCCGTGCCACCTGACAAGTACAGTAAATGGGGCAACCAGATGAATCACAGTTTAAGTAAAATATGCAACAACCCGCAACCCCACACCCCAAGCATTCCCACATATATGTAGAACTATATATATATATATTTACTCGGCACCATTAAATCATAAGTCAGCACAGTGATATTGGGACAGAGACCCAGCAAGTTGGCGTTGACAAGCTAGTCCACACAGACATATCCATACATCTGATGGCGACGTTTTTCTGTTCCATATCAGAAGAAAAAGGCTTCAAACAGAGGCAGATGGCAAAAGCGAAAGCAAACGCAACTAACCCAAAAGGAAAACCAAGTCAAATTGAAATTTCAGACCAAGAAGCTATAGCAAATTATAGCACAGCACACAGTGCTCACTGACTGCGACCTTTCCCTGTAAACATTCTCCTTTTTGTCTCTCTCTCTTGCTCTCGCTCTGGGCCGGTGTCTATTTTGTTCAAATCGAAGCATCCTAAGCCGGGAAAACAGAGTATTGTGTGATCAGTTTGGTGTATATAGCTTCGTCTCCCTTCCCGCGCGCCTTTTCATGCTCTCTCAACTCTCTCTTCCCTTTCATTTTCACCCTTCTGCTGCTGCTGCTGTAAATTTGTCCACTAGCTACCATCATGAATTCATTAGTCAAAATATAAAAAGCCAGAGGGGCAGGGGAAAAGGAAATGTTTCCCTATGAATGCATCGAGATTTTGAAGGTGGGTTTTTGATTTGTGAGAGAGAAAATCACGAGATGGAAGTGGGTGGTGCGGCGAGAGGAAGAAGATCGACGGCCGGGCGAGGAGGAGAGCAGAGAGACAGCACGGAGAGGAAACCTTGCATGGCCATGAAAAGGGTTCAAGTTGTTTACTATCTTACCAGGAACGGCCAACTGGAGCATCCTCACTTCATGGAACTCAGCCACTCCCCCAATCACCTCCTTCGCCTCAAAGGTAAAACTAGTTAAAATGTTTTAAACTACTGGCAGAAAAAAGGTTTGAACTTGGTGAGTAAAATATCTTTTGGTGGAAATGGTGGGTATATGGAGCAGATTTTGTGGATCGGCTGACCGCTCTCAGGGGGAGAGGGATGCCTTCTCTGTATTCATGGTCCTGCAAAAGGTCTGCAACCCCATCCCACTCTTGTGTTCTTGGCAAAAACCTGTGATGTTGACTGGATTTTTGTCAATGGCTTATGTGTTGAATGAATGATGTGTACAGGACATATAAGAACGGTTACGTATGGAACGATTTGGGGGAGAACGATGCGATTTATCCCGCCGATGGAGCTGCCGCCGAGTACGTTCTCAAGGGTTCCGAGATTCTCCCTCAACCTGTTGCTGGATTTGCAGAAAGGTTGCCGCCGCCGCCGCAGCAGCAGATTCATGATGTGTCGTCGAGTAGAGATGTGGTGGTTCATAATCATCAACCCAGAACCACCAATTATCAGCCTCTTGCCAAAACAAAACAGAGGCTACAGCAGCAGCAGCCATTGGAGTTTACAGCTCCCCTGCCTCCAAGAACTCGCCCCTGCAGCCGGGAACTCGAACCAGAACCAGAAGAAGAGGAAGAGGAAAAATCGCCAGAGGAACTCGATGAGGAGGAGAAAGCTAGCTACAGTACTACAAGCTCTACAACTCCACGTTCCCGCTGCTCCAGAGGCGTCTACACGGACGAACCTGAAGAGGAACAGCAGCAGGCGGCGAAGCAGGGGAACCAACTGGTTCCTACTCATACCCAGAAAACCCCATTGATTTTAGTGAAACGATTTCCAGGAGGAGAAGAAGGTGATGGTGGGTCGGACTCCGACCCGGGATCAATCAAGGAGTCGTCATCATCAGCAACCAGACCAGCAGTTCGCAATTCGGTTCTGCTTCAACTCATTTCCTGCGGCAGCTTCACCGCCCCACCTCCTCCTAAGCTCAAGACCAATGCTGCGGCTACAATCAAAAAACTGCCGCTGCCACCACCAGTCATTAAAAGAGAGGTCGTTGGCAGTAGTGACGACTGTGGCGCCGGCAATGTTAGCAGCAGAAGGATGGGCAGTACTGGTAATGGTGCAGGGGAGGAAGGAGAAGGAGAAGAAGAAGAGGCGATGATGATGATAAAGTACATGTCGGAGAATCCCAGGTTCGGCAACCCTCAGTCTCAAGACAAGGAGTTCTTCAGCGGCAGCATTGTCGAATCCGTTGATCATCCTGCTCCTCCTGGAATTGACACCATTAAGAGATCCAATTCCTACGGGGAACAACGGTATTAATTGGTCATAGTGTTTCTCACATATCATTACGCTTAACTTCACAAAGATTGATTATATAGGTTAGTTACAGTTCCATTCTTTCTGCAGGAGCAGCTTAAAGGAAGCAGCAGCTCATGTGGAAGATGCAGCTGCTGAAGCAGGGGCGCAAGTGAAGAACAGGGGAGGAGGAGGAGGCATCAAAGGGAAATGCATGCCTCGTTTGAGGTCCTCGAAGTGAATGAACAGAGGAATTTAATGAGTAGTGGAAATATGTCAATTACTACTAGGAAGGATAAGGACGTGGTGATTGCTGCTTTTCCTTTATTGCTTCTGTATAAAAGGATGGGTTGTTACTGGTTTTTCACCCGCCATTGTTGTTATTATGACAAGTCACTGGAAGTGGCAGGCCATTATTATCGTGAAATCTCCCCTCCAACTGTCCGTTTGGGATAATTCTGGAAAAATTGACTCGGTGAATCTGGAAAGCAAATTGTCGACAGAGAGGTGTTAGTACGTGCGTTGAGCTTGCAGGCATAGAAGGAAGAAAGCTGAAACCCTTTTTGACTTTCCAGTTGCTGTTTTGCTTCCACGGCCAGATTTTAGGCTTTCCTTGTAGTTGTTGCCAGCGGTCTTTTTCTTGGAGCTTAGTGGGGTTGTAAACTAGAGTGAAGTCGAGTTTTATCTAATAGTGGCTCAACTTATTAATAAATTAGATTTTTTTTTCTGCGGTAAGAAATTAATTATAGATAAAAATGTATTTTACGTATTTGATGATTTAGTGGAAACTGAGTAAATTATTGTCTTAATCTTTACGAATGACATACATTATACATTTGTTTATGTGATACATAAGGAAATAACTTACATACATTATATATTTGTATATATGCAAGTATTCTGTAATTTATTGTCTTAAATCATGACAGAATACTTACATCTACTTGTTTCTATTTTATTTTATGAAACCTGCGGTTAGTTGTATTAATAAAAAAATGTTGTTGCATCGTCCAACAGAAGCTGATTAATCAAGATCATAGAGGGTCTATCTACCCAAATAACCAAAGTATTCCAGGGAGTTCGTGTTACGGGTTATGAAAAGACACAGAAGAATTTTAGGGATTTTGACCAATTACGATACAGAAAAGAAAGAAGGAAAAACAAAGAAGAAGAAGGCTTCTGTTTCTCGTCCAAAGAGACTTGTAAATGGGCTCAAAAAGGCAAAGCCCAAAGCGAAATAAAAGTAAATGAAAATAAGAAGTAACGAGGGCTTGAGCTACAAAGCCCAACCAAAAAATGTAACAAGACCAACAGCACACTGCTTGTCTTCGACCTTGACCTGTCGAAGCAAAAACAGAGCAGAGGCAAAAACAGAGTCGAAGAACATGGAACACATAACAAGAACCGTAAGAGCAATAAAAAGAAAGGCAACACACGATTTAACGAGGTTCCCTAACTACTGTCACTCCTCGTCTCGGAAATAGCACTTGCTATTTTCCGAGAGACTCTTTTTTTTTTGTTGTTAAGATTTTTCCTAATCAGGTCTTTAGTAACAAAGGTTTTACCTAAACCCTTTACCTTATTGATTAGAACGGTGAATCAAGAGTACATGTCGTGAATACTCTCACCTGGCAGCATGTCAAAGGCCGCATGTTCGTGCATGAGGAGATCGATGCGAGTCTCCTTGATGTTTGATGTGCCCTCGTACGTCGTTTCCAGAGTCCGCCAGATTTTGCGAGCGGTGTCACAGTTCTCAACCTTGTCGGCTTCGTCGGGCACCATGGCGGACTGGAGAATATGCATTGCTCGCTGGTTGAGCTGAGTGCTCTTCTTCTGGGCGGCAGACCATAGATTCTGTTTGTCATCATTCATCACGATTGGACCATCACGAACCACCAACTAGAGGTCTTCCTCTACACCCCATAGAAACGTCTTCATACGTTTCTTCCATGCCGTGAAATTTGAGCTGGTGAAAATCGGTGGGTGATTGTACGAAGCTTGGCCAAAGTTTGAGGAAGCCATCGTCTGGATCTGTCTTGGCAGTAATTAGCTTCTTCAAGTACTGGCTCTGATACCACTTATGAAAAGACAGAATAATTTTAGGGATTTTGACCAAGTACAATGTAGAAAAGAAAGAAGGGAAAACAAAGAAGAAGAAGGCTTCTGTTTCTCGTCCAAAGAGACTTGTAAATTGTATAAAAAAGGCAAAGCCCAAAGCGAAATAAAAGTAAATGAAAATAAAAAGGAACGAGGGCTTGAGCTACAAAGCCCAACCGAAAAATGTAACAAGACCAACAGGACACTGCTTGTCTGCAACCTGGACCTATCGAAGCAAAAACAGAGCAGAGGCAAAAACATAGTCGAAGAACATGGAACACAGAACAAGAACCGTAAGAGCATTGAAAAGAAAGGCAACACACGATTTAACGAGGTTCCCTAACTACTGGTCATTCCTCGTCTCGGAAATAACACTTGCTATTTTCCGAGAGACTCTTTTTTTATCAAGATTTTTCCTATCAAGCAAAAGAAAAAGAAACAAAGTAACGAATCTGTAAAACCGAACAACCACCAGCCCAGATCACAATCCGATCTGTAGAGACCCTCAACATCTAAGAACCTTTTCCCCTAAACTGTTGTTGACCTTGTAACTAAAAGACCAGCCCTCAACCGCTCTCTTTTTCTCAGTTACAAACCTTACTTTTACAATCGAGATACACTGAATATATAGGTAGAGCAAAGTATCCGTTGAGAAGACCAAGCTAGCCGTTGCTGATTTTCCGCCAGAATTGCTTCTTCTGAGATGACCTTCCTTAGACGAATGAATCTTGAAAACTTACCAAAGCAGATCAATCGTCTACTCTTATTTCGTTCAACACGTGTCGCCATGAGGTGGGCTGCTTCATTTGCTGAACGTCGAGTAAATCGGACTGCGTTTGCAGCCCTTACTCTAAGCGCTTGGCGAATACTTTTGCAAAGAGTCCCAAGCTCTGTCCTGATCTCAAAGAGTCCAAAGATCCCTTGATTTTAAACTATGATAAAAGTGGCTTGATCAAGTCGATTTCCATGCACACCCTAGTAAATTTTCCACGAGCCCCATACTCAGTTGCTCTAACCATCCTTATGATTAAACCTATTAACTCAACTATTCTCAAGACGACTTCCTTATTGATAAATTCAATGAGTAGATCAGGGAGTTGTACCCACACCATTGTCCTTTTCACCTATGCTTTCCACGAATTAAAGCCCTTATACTAACATGAGACTGTGAGGTAAGTTGTTCCGAGAATCTAGGGGTTGCCATTGGTAGCCAACTCATAGTCTTGCTATTGGCGAATATAAGTGTACCGACAGTGCTTGGTACGAGGCATTCCTTCCCAACCCCTTGACGACCACAACTGATCGTCACTCTCTTCTCCATCTCCGCCACAGTCAACAGGACGTAGGGCATTTAGGATCCCTCATAGTTTCATCAATGAAATCATCCTCTTCCTTATCCGCTACTGCGACATCTTCCGAATCTGATTCAAACATTAATAAAATTCATCTTATGTATTTTTTATTTATTTTTACGTCTAATTAAAAATGAGTTACCATCATGATTGATATATGAACTCCCTAATGTTTTGCCAATGTTTTTCCCATGTCCATGCGTAGGTAGGTTATGTAATTGGTAGGTTGATATGGTTATGTGTAAGGTGGTGAATGGTGATTGGTGAATACAGGTGATTATACCAAATTCGCTTTCGATCAAGGCTTTTTCGATCAAACATTCTTAATGAAAATGCGCAACTTATTGGAAAAGGGTTACCAATTTTTAACTATAAAATATGTTATGTGAATTAACTATTTAAATTGTTTCTTTCTAACTAATTCATTTGATATTAATAATTTTTTACTTTTTTCATGTATTCTATTACAATTGACATAATTGAAACAAATCAGTTGTATCACTAATGATATAATGACTTACCTAGGGGTGGCAGTTCGGTTATTTCGGTTATAACCGGTAACCGATCGGTCGGTTATCTGTTAACCGAAATAACCACCTTTTCTACCAAAAACCGACCGAAATAGGCTTCGATTTCTTGGTTAACCGAACCACTTTTAAGACCAAAAATCATTTTGTCCAACATCCGATAACCTACAGAAGTTTGGTTATTTCGGTTACCGGTTAGTGGATAACCGGCCAATTATCGGATAAACCGACCGGTTAACCAGTAACCGAACGACCACCCCTTGACTTACCGATTCGAACGGGTTTCATTCACATTCACACACGCCCAACTTTATAACGAAAATTTGTTACCAAGATTGTGGGAAAAAAATCCCAGAATACTCTAATTATTAAAAAAAATTCCCTAAATACAGTACTTATAAAATTATTTCCCAAAGTACAGCAGTTTGTACATCACTGTCGATGACGAAGACAGTGATGATAATCACCGTTTTAGTCTAAAACGGTGATAACATCACCGCATTTGACCAAAGCAGTGAAGCTATCACCGCTGAAGAGAAAAACGGGGAAACAATCCCCGCTTTTGTGAACAACGAGGATGTTCTGACAGTTGATTAGGGAAGCGGTGAAGGGATATTAACCGTTCATGTAAAAAACAGTGAAGTGGCGCGGATCGCTGACGTGGACACGCGCGGGCACTTCACCGTTAATGACAAAAGCGGTGATAGCCCCGCTTTCCACGTCACCGATCCGCATCGTCCGCGCCTTCACTGTTACCGTCCGATGAGGTGAGGCGCGGATTGTGGTTTTTCTCCACGATCCGACGCCTCTCATGGCGCCATGTCACCGATTCGAGCCATCACTGTGTTTCTTCAAGGCGGTGACTTCACTGCTTTTGTTGGACGCGGTGATGAATGCTCCAAATTTTTCCAGCGCCTAAACCCTATAAATACCACCCCCTCCCCCTATTCCAAACCACACCACCATTTTATACTTCTTTCTCCCTCCATTACTTCACTCTAGTTTCGTTCTAAGTATGCTCTATGGTTGCGGCTAAGTCCGATCTTCCGCATCAGAAAGAATTACTAGAGTTTTTGTTTTGTCGATACTCTCTCTAGCTTTTCGGCAAAAAATGGACGAAGAGGCTCTGAGAGTACGTAGATTTTTTTTTTTTTTCTTTTGTGATTTTTTTTAAATAGGTGTTGAAATATAAATTGATTTTATTTCTTATTTTTTTATAGATGGGTGCTGAGATATACTACCCTCGATTGTATATCGATCCGGGCCCAAGGGATCAAAGGTATTTAACCGGGCAAGATCAACATCGCTCCCATGCAATTTGGAACAATAATCCGGTAGACACTCCTCGCCGTTTTTTTTTAAAATTATTTCATTAGTTTAAAAGTTTTTATTTTGCTTTCTATTGACTGACAACATTGTGTTTTTTGTTTTGTAGGAATCACTTATTCCCATCAGTCATCGAGGGACATGTTGATTGCCCCGTTGGCATGCTCGACTGGCGCCCGATATAGAGAGGACGGGATTGCACATGCTGAGGCACTTTATGAGGCTTGATATTGACAACGATCTGCTGACGGCAATGGCAGAGCGATGGCGCCCCGAGCTGCATACCTTCCACTTTCCCGAGGGTGAAATGACGATCACCCTCAAAGATGTTGCCATCCTCACCGGGCTCCCGATCACCGGAGATGCCATCATCGACAACTCGAGAAAACCGGAAGATGGTTGGGGGCCATTGATTCAAGAGCGTTTGGGGTTCAACATGCCGACCACCACGCCCGTCGAAGGGGTTGGGCATCCACCACTGTATGCGGGCAAGTATCGATCCCGTGGCTTGTTGAACACATCCAGTTGGAGGTTAATATAGACCCGAACACTCCTGAAGATCATGTGGAGCGGTATGCCCCGTGTCTACCTCATTGGCTTGGTTGGTGGGTTTCTGTCCCCGACAAGGCAAACCGGTGGATACAAGGCATGTGGTTCCCGTTGCTCCTTGGTGACTGGGACGAAATCGGGAACAAAAGTTGGGGGTCGGCCGTCTTGGCTGGGATCTAGCGAGAGTTGTGTACTTGCTCGAGGTTGGGAGCAAAACAAGCTGGTGGTGCGATGTTCATACTCCAGCTCTGGGCATGAGCATCTTTTGTTTTTCGCACCTCGAGACCCACAGGAATTCTGGTTGCCAGATGATGAGCTACGATTTGTAGCAAATCCCCCATATGGTTTCAAGTAAGTTTAATTTAAGTTTAATTTATTTTAGATATGCAATGGCAGTATTTTAGTGAATTTAGATCTATTCCTAGTAATTTAGATTAATTTTAAGTACGCAATTATAGTATTTTAGTGAATTTAGATCTATTCCAAGTAAGCGAATTTAGATTCATTTTAAGTATGCAATTATAGTATTTTAGTGAATTTAGATATATTCCAAGTAAGCGAATTTAGATTTATTCTAACCAAATCGTATTTAGCGAATTTAGATTATTGCTAAGTAAGGGGAAAATACTTAAATTTCCATCAACCCCAGTGGCAATGAGAAGAGTTCCTTTATACTTCCCAATAAGGAAAGTTCCATCAACTTGTTAAAATGAATAATTAGTTAGTAAAAATTGAACTTTGTAAAGTAATGAATTAGTATAATAGCTTGAGTCTGTAATATACCTGAATCACTCGCATGCAGAAGGGAAACCCGTCAATGCATGGCTTGAATGTCCAGAACAGAAGATGAAACATCAACTCGTTCTGTACTCGAACTTGATCTTCAGTTTGTACGTTGTTGTACCACGACACTAATAACGTCCCAGGGTTGGACTCCTCCATTGCGGACATTAGTCTAAGGAGTAAAACATACGAGTCTTCCCAATCACAGTAGACCTCAGCCATGACCTTCTGCTTCCCATGTCACGCCTTCTTATACCTTATGGTGTAGGAATGTCGATCCTTCAGCTCGGCCATGATAGCTTTTATCTTGATATCTGGTTGTGCCTCGATTAGGTGCTTAATGGTTCTTGCCACTTTTTTTGCTTTAAATTGCCAGTGATCCTGTGAAAGTATGGTTGAGGAGCATCTGTGGTTGTTCTCTACTGTCCGCATGACTCAGACGCCCTTTCTCTTCATATACGCAGCCTGAAGTTGCCAAAGTTGCCACATACAACCCTCTCCAACATTCTTATAAATGACATGCAGTTGTTTGGTGTCAGAATATTTTACCTTCCATTCGAAGTTACGCCGCATGGCTTCTTCGCTAAAAGCATCTTGCACATCGTCTTTCGAAGTGAAAGCCATACCCACTTCCAAATTAGCAGTCGGATTATACACAGGCATGGGTCGAAAGTCAGGGGCATCGTTCTGACCATATAAAAATTGATCAGGAACCTCTGTGTAGTAAGGCGTTGGTGCCTGATGGAACGCCACCTCTCTGTCGTCGATATCGCCCATATCTTCCTCCTCATTGACTGATCTCAAATCTTCCTCACTTTCATCGTCACTGGAGGCAAATGGATAGCTCGGCTCAGGATGGTCATCGTTACCAGCATAACCAACATCGGCTTCTTGGTCATGCGAAGTACGCCCAGATCGAAGGGTGTTCTTAATGTCAGCCCACTCTGGACCCCAAGCAGGCCATTGATCACCGTCGGGCTGAACGATATCGACGACAGTCTCAGCATGTTGCGGGTATTCTTCCCACCCAACACCTCCTTCAGAACTACCTCCTCCGTAGTTGCTTGAAGTACCACCCCAGCCATACCCTCCTGCAGAAGTACCTCCTCCATAGTTACTTGAACTACCACCCCAGCCATGCCCTCCTGCAAAACCATCATCACAAGAATACTGGTGAGAATGAGTTTCACCGACCTGCTCGGTCTCGACATACACCTCTAAAAGCACGCACCCCGTTGTCAGATAGGAACTGTATCATCATGTTCACCGCGTCATCACCATTTATGACAACTTTTTCGTACATGATTCCGTCAGCACTCATGTTTGGATACCGGGAAGTACTTTGGCCAACTCTCCTTTGTCCACCCATACAAGTCCTTTCTACACAAATGTCACGGAGTTCTTGCCACGAGAATCTCGACTCAATTTTTAGCATAGTGGATTCGCCATTTTCATAGTTGATCCCAATGTTCGAGTTTGTCACCTGACTATTCCACCGAATAATAAGCCGAAACTTCTTAAATTTACCCATGTCTGCAATTTATAATAATTAAGTATAGTATATAATTAGTACATTAGGGATACAAAAACAATATCATCCAAACCCATAAACAACCGCAACTAATTGATCTATCATGAGAAAACTAAACAAATTCATCTAAATTCATAACTAACTAACTAACTAACATCAATCATATCATAATTAATCTAAATATCTCATAACATATTTGCCAATAACCGCAATTCACTAAATACAGACATATAATTACTAATACATCAACATGTAAACAATACAAAATTATAACATGCCGAATCCCGATGAGTTTCTTGTTGCTGTAAACCAACTCCAAACCAGCTGAGAAAACGACCAAAAAAATCACTAATTTTTGTACTAATTTGTTGTAAGGCAGCAGGAGGGACGTGATGGTCGGTTTTTATAAGGAAATATGCCAGCTAATCACCGCAGTGGACAATTGCGGTGAACACATCACCGCTTTTGTCCAAAACGGTGATAGCTAGGTCGATGTGACCTAATTATCCACCTACCAGAGCTCTAAAACGTGGTCAAATATCACCGTTTTGGTCGACGGCGATGATGTAATCACCGTTTTGCACAACAGCGGTGATGCAATCACCGTTTTGGACGGCGGCGGTGATATAATCACCGTTTTGGAGGAAAGCGGTCATAGTATCACCGTTATAAAGGAACGCAGTGATACCTTCACCGTTGTTTTCAAAGGCGGTGATTACAATTACTGTCTTTGTCTTCGACAGTTGAAACTGCTGTACTTTGGGAAATAACTTTATAAGTACTGTATTTAGGGCATTTCTTTAATAACTAGAGTATTTTGGGATTTTTTCCATGTGTTGTTAATTTATAAAATCTTATTGTCTGCTTTACCGTATACGACTAGGGATGGCAATAAAACCCATGGCCGTGGGTATCCGACCGCCCCCGACCCAGTCAACGCGGGGAATCCCCGCTTTGACCGGGTATGAGGCGGGTATGGGTAAAACCCGTAAAAAATTTGATGGGTATGGGGCGGGTATGGTTTTGACCTCCCCCGCCCCATACCCATACCCATACCCGCCCCACCAAGAGAATTTCTTCACATATAAAAAATATGTGGATTAAATTGTAATCTATCAATGGTGATGAGGATAACTCAATGAAATAAATAGTAGAAATGCAATTGAGTGACCATTTTAATCAAAATCATAATTCATTTCCCTCAATTCTCCTTTCACTCTTTCACTTTTCTTCTTGTCTACAAGATTATGTTAGTTAATTATTACTTAGTAGATGTATAAGAGTTAGAAGATTATAATATGAAAAATATTATACTTTATATTATGTATTAATGGATGTTTTAGGATCATATACTTTGAACCGTATTAAGAAAATGATCGTGTTTTGTTGACTTCATGATATAATAGGTTCGTTTAGATTAATAATTAAAACTTTTCTTGTAAATTTTAGGTATAATAATGTTGGATGTATGGGTAAGGGTATTACCCATGGGTACCCGAAACCTACGGGTATGGGGATGGGTTTGCAAAACATTCCCCCACATGGGTATGAGGCGGGTATGGATTTGAGTATTTGAAAATGGGAATGGGGATGGGGATGGTTTAGACAAACCCGCCCCAAACCCGCCCTATATACGACTGAGTTTAATCCGAGAACCTGAATGTCCAGTGTCTTGACCTTTTCTCGGCCAGAAAAAAAGAAAACGGTAAATCAAAATCCTCTTCAGTCTTCACTTAGTAGGGTTTACAGTGGTGGCGGCGGCGATCGACGAAGACGGAGCAAAGCATCGAGGGCAAGGACTGCTTTCCGTTTGTAAGCTCCATTGTTACTGAGTTCCGCCGGCACCCCTAACTCTGCTCCTATCTTCGCATCGCAATTCTCGCGGCAAGCATGGAGGAAGTTTGTGAGGGAAAGGATTTTTCATTCCCCAAGCAGGAGGAAAAGATTCTCTCTTTCTGGTCTGAAATCAAGGCCTTCGAAACTCAATTGTCCCGCACGGAATCCCTCCCGGAGTATGTTTTCTACGACGGTCCTCCCTTCGCCACCGGGCTTCCTCACTACGGCCACATCCTTGCCGGAACCATTAAAGATATCGTGACTCGCTACCAGACCACGACCGGCCACCACGTCACGCGTCGTTTTGGATGGGACTGCCATGGCTTGCCCGTCGAGAACGAGATCGACAGGAAGCTGGGGATCAAGAGAAGGGATGAGGTTCTGAAAATGGGGATTGATAAGTACAATGACGAGTGCAGGAGCATCGTGACTCGTTACGTTGAGGAATGGGAGAAGGTTATCACGAGGACAGGGCGTTGGATTGATTTCAAGAATGATTACAAGACCATGGATTTGAAGTTCATGGAGACTGTTTGGTGGGTTTTCTCGCAGCTTTGGGACAAAGGTCTCGTTTATAAAGGTTTCAAGGTTGGATAAACCCCATGCTTGTGTTACTCTTTAGATTATTCTTTGAAGAATGTCTGGGTTCTGACCATTTTAGGAACAACTCATCTCAATTTGATTGTTGCAGGTCATGCCATACAGTACTGGTTGCAAGACTGTACTATCGAATTTTGAAGCTGGCCAGAATTTTAAGGTTATCCATTCACAGCTTCCTTTCTTTTTCTGGTGAATTTCTTTCTTCCCATTCCCGCTATTCAATCGTTACAACTTGCTGTGGCAACTGACAATGCAGGATGTACCTGATCCAGAGATCATGGTAGCATTTCCTGTTGTGGGTGATCCTGATAAGGCTGCATTTGTGGCTTGGACGACCACACCGTGGACTCTTCCTAGTAATCTTGCGCTTTGCGTCAATCCTAACTTTGATTATGTTAAGGTTAGTCCCCTTCGGCTACTGTCATTTTCTACCATCGTCAAGATGTATGCTTTCAGTCAAAATAGACAGCTTCAAAGAATGTATTATACAAACCAGCTCCCCTTATTGTATTGGCTTTTAGACAGGTGTTAGTTTCCTTGGTTTTGGTGTATCCATACAAGGTTGAAGCAAAAATGTCCTGCTAGGGACCTACCCTATTAGAAAAGTTTCCTACTTGACAAAACATCCGAGCATCCATTATTTAGTACAATGGTAGAACTTGAAGCTACTTTAGCTAGGCCTATTAGCTTAGAGATTTATAGTAGCTTTTTTATCCTATGAAAAGGGCAAGTGCTTCAAGTTGCTGAAAACCTTATTACTGGAAGCTTGTCAGCAGGTGTCCTTTTATGAGAAACGTGCCATTCAATAATTGTACTGCCAGTTTAGTATCTAATACGCAGTGGAAAAACAATGTACAGGTCCGCAGCAAGTATACTGGTAAAGTCTACGTGATTGCCGAATGTCTCTTGTCCTCCATTCCCGTGGAGAAGCCAAAATCAAGTGATTCAAAGACATCGAGCTCCAAGACAAAGGGTGCGAAGACGGAAAAGCCAATGGATTCATATGAATTGCTACAGAAATTTAAGGGCAGTGAACTTGTAAATAAAAAGTAAGAGTTCTGTTTTTATGAGTCTCTGAGTTTGGATTATGCTTGTTGGTGTCCTGCTGTATTCATTTAGTATACCTCATGCTTGGAAAAAATTGGCTGCTCATTGTCGAATAATAGCTGGATCTGAGATCATTTTTGGTAATGGTTGCTAGAGAAAGACTTATAGTTGGAACCAAACTGGGTGCTGATACTTTAGTAGAGTAATAACTGAAGAATAAACAAATCGCCCTCTCCTTTGTCTAAATTTATGACACATGGAATCGAACCTTTCCCCCCATTTAAATGCGATGGAACTTTGTTTTAACTTTTTTGACCCATTTTTGTTCTTTAAGAGGAGGTTCGGATCAGATACGTTCTCAGTAACGTGTGCTCTTAGCTGGTCAACCTTCATCAATTACCGTATCTTTGCAGCTCTCTTATTGCTTTTATATATCAGCATGTTAATGTAACCACAAAATTATTCTCTGCTGCATAGATTTCTCGTCTCTCTCCCCTCCTGACATTGCTTCTGTCTTCTTTGGACGCCAAGAACAACATTTCACTGAATTCCTGCACTTCTGAAATAAATTGAAATTGTCTCAACTCATGGTCAAGCTCTCTGTTGCAGGTACGAACCACTGTTTAATTATTTCGAGGAGTTTGCTGATGCAGCATTCAGAGTTGTGGCTGATAATTATGTGACATCTGACCGCGGTACTGGAATTGTCCATTGTGCACCTGCATTTGGAGAAGATGATTACCGAGTTTGTATTGAGAATACAATAATCAATAAGGTCTGTCTGAGCCTGCATTTGGAGAAGATGATTGTCCATTTTTTTCTGCATCTTTCACAATTTTCCTCCCCCAGGCAATGTATAGTGATTATTTCTAAACTAACCAGTAGAAGGGACTTTTTTGATTCCATCATGCTTCCCAGTTATCATAGATATATGTTTTGCTCAAGAAAATTAATATAAGAGATGTACTTATGTGGAATGCTTTTCACTTTCTATCTCTTTTTGTTTTGGTTTTCATTAACTCTATAATATTTCCTGGATTTTAGGGCGAGAATTTGGTTGTCGCTGTCGACGATGATGGGTGCTTTACTGATAGGATTACTGATTTCAGTGGGCGCTATGTTAAGGATGCCGACAAAGATATCATCGAGGCAGTGAAGGTGAGGGCCTCGCCTGACATGGATAAAAGGATAAAAATTCTGAATTTTTTTCTCCTTTATATTTTATGTACATAATTTTCTACACCGAGTGTAAAGGAGGTTATGGTTGTAGCTTTCTTGTTCTTAATTATTACTACAAATAAGTTTACTCTTTTCTTGATTGGCTTAAACTATCTTTAATCACCAGGAGTGGAATTAAGTTTGATGCAATCCTTTTTGTGGTGGTACTTGTGTTTCGTGCTGCTTTACTGTTTATCTGCTTACAATTTCTTTAAATATCTTAGGGAAAGGGAAGGCTTGTCAAAACTGGAAGCTTTATGCACAGCTACCCGTTCTGTTGGAGATCGGATACCCCGCTTCTTTATAGAGCTGTTCCAAGCTGGTATGTGCACCTTTTTCTTTCTGTCTCTTCTTCCTTTTTCATTTCCAAAAAATTTCCTTTTGCATTGTCTATAAGGTTATATTGATTGTCATTTTAAATTGTTTCTGTAGGTTTGTTAGAGTTGAAAAGCTGAAAGATCAATTGTTGGAAAACAACAGTCAGACGTATTGGGTTCCTGATTATGTGAAGGTTAAGGATCCTCATTCTGTCATCTCCTTTTGAACCTAGGACACACTCTTATTTGTATTTGGACTGTTTGGTGAAGAACTTGAGGTACTTTGAGGTTCTTCAGAAGGGCATGTTGGGGCTCTGAAATCTGCTAATTTTAGTTACCTAGGTGCAGAAATACTCTCATTATCCTAATAATATCTGTAACAATGGAAGAGTGAAAAGATTTTAAGATTGATGGTGTGAATCTGTATATCGATCTATCTATGAAATCGAATCCTGTATTAATTTGTACTGATCGTGGAATAAGGTCTAATTGTTCAAAGGATCGACTGAGAGCCTTGACCCTTATGCATCAGAACTATGTCATTGGTGCATCCTAAGCATGCATATCCTTTGGGAACTACTTTTCAAATAAGCAAGCTATTTTGTGTGGAAAATGAGCTCATTTTTTTAGATTTTAGGCCAGTGAATTGCATATGTTTTCCTTTGCTATCTAACATGTTTCTTCAGATTCTTGGTGTTCCTCAGCTCTGTTCTTAGTTTTTTCCCCTACTTACGTTGCTTCATAATTCTACAGGATAAGCGATTCCACAATTGGTTGGAAAATGCACGAGACTGGGCGATTAGTCGCAGCCGGTTTTGGGGTACCCCTCTCCCTGTATGGACCAGTGTGGATGGGGAGGAAATAGTAGTTATTGATTCTGTTGCCAAGCTGGAAAAACTGTCTGGTGCTAAGGTTTGATTTCTTTACTTGCACTCTCTGTGTCGGTGACGGCTGTACAATTGATGTTTGGTGAACTGCATACCGTGGTAAATATGAGTGTTAAACCCAGGAAGATCAGTGTTGACTTTGAACTGAATGGGGCAGTTAAGAGTCAGGTTTTTAGCTTTGTTTATTGAAATCACGACTTCAGCCTAAATGGTGATCTGGGCTTGGGCTTTGTAATAAATTTCTGATAAGGGACCTTGCATTTTAATTGTTAATGTCTCCTTTGATGTTTCTTGTTCTTGTTGCATATGAGGGTATATAGTTTTTTCTTACGATTGAGTTGGACTAAGAGCTATATTCATTCTTTGTTTCCTATTTGGTTCTGTTGAAAATTTTCCAGGTGGTTGATCTCCATCGTCACAAGATTGATCACATCACAATCCCTTCTAGTCGTGGTCCTGAATTTGGGGTGCTTCGACGTGTTGACGATGTAAGCCTCTAGAAGATACTTGGTGGTTTTCTGTTGTCAGATTTTTGTTAAACTGGAATTTTGGATTTATAATCTTGATTATACGTTTTCTTTGGCAGGTTTTTGATTGTTGGTTTGAGAGTGGGTCGATGCCTTATGCTTATATCCATTATCCTTTTGAGAATGAAGATTTTTTCGCGAAAAATTTTCCTGGGCATTTTGTCGCTGAAGGGTTGGATCAAACTCGTGGATGGTTGGTTCCTCCTTTTCAACTTGTATGCTGTTTTTGTGGCCATTCAATTTGTTAATGCATATGTCTTTTAGCAATTTTTTGTTGTGCATGTATGCAGTGATAAAATACTTTCTGAACATTATCATGACATAAGTCTGGTTTCTGCAGTTCTTGTCGCTATAAAAATGATTTTGTGTAAATTTCTGAGCTTGAGAATTTAGGCCACTCAACATCAAGTGACTCATTTTGTAATATGGAATGCTCCTCAAAATTGCTTGACAAGAACATTGTTGATCCCAATAGCTCCAATCACACAAGGAACTCACGAGGAGTTTTGATTAATATTGTTATTTTTCATTGCAGGTTCTATACACTCATGGTTTTGTCGACTGCATTATTTGGAAAGCCAGCATTTAGGAATCTTGTCTGCAATGGTCTGGTCCTTGCTGAGGATGGTAAAAAAATGAGTAAAAAATTGAAGAACTACCCATCGCCAATGGATGTGATCAATGATTATGGAGCTGTATGTCTTCAGCTTATTACTAGTTTTCTTGGGTTTTGTTATGCTTTTGCGTATTTGAGTCATGCTCATATTTAAGCCTTGTGTTTTTCTTTCGCAGGATGCTCTAAGATTATACCTTATCAATTCTCCAGTTGTCAGGGCTGAAACTTTGCGTTTCAAGAAGGATGGAGTCTATAATGTTGTAAGTACATTCGGAAACATCTTAATAATTAAGGAGTGGGCAGAGATTATTTGATGCTAATCTCCTCCTTGATCTGGGCTATAAATGAGGTCGACCCAGTTCTGTTATGTTCAGATTGGTTTGAGAGTTGGCCATCGAAGGTTTTTCTGTCACTATTCAGCATAAGTTTTGGTGGGCCTTCTAGTGCGTTACTAATTGTAGACATTCTAAAACCATATTAGCTGTTTGTTCTGCAATTCTTATTTATCATTATGATTTCTGCTTTCTTTTTGTCATGGCATGATGGAGATAGGCCTCTCATGTCCTATAGTAGTGGGAATGAAGTTGCTACTTCTTTAAGTTTTTTGGTTTAACTAACATATGGTAGGATATTAGTCAATTGAAGAGGCCGCCTTTATCTCCAGTGAAATGGAAGTTGGGTTCCTTAAACTCTGAAATTTATAGGTCCTGTCTTGAGCCCCTAATATTGTTCCTGCATATGAAGGAGGATTAACCTCTTTGGTCGTTTACTTATACCACCTGTCACTACACTTAATCTACCAACTACTTGCTGCTAACCTTGACAATACTGTTTTCCAGCGCGCAATTTTGTCTGTATATTTGGGCTTTATACTTTTTGCTTTTCTTCACCTATCAGCTCTTCTGTTAGTGCTCTCTGCGCATTTTCCTCATATTTTCCGTCGTTCTTACGTGCAGGTGAAAGATGTCTTTCTTCCATGGTATAATGCTTACAGGTTTCTTGTTCAGAATGCCAAAAGACTTGAGGTTGAAGGATTTGCACCATTTTCTCCTGTTAGTCCAACAGCTCAGCAGAAATCTTCTAATGTGCTTGATCAGTGGATTACCTCAGCTACTCGGAGTCTTGTACATTTTGTCCGTCAAGAAATGGATGCTTACCGACTTTACACGGTTGGCACTGTCCCAGAGCTTTTCTTTTCGGCTGGATTTCTTGCCTTCTATGATTGACAATTTTTGTGATCTTATGTGTATCTAGGATAGGCTGACTGATCCCCTGATCAATTTCTCTTTGTAATGTTTGCAGGTGGTTCCGTATCTTCTGAAGTTTCTGGACGACCTGACAAATGTATACGTTCGCTTCAATCGCAAGAGATTGAAAGGTCGTACTGGGGAGGATGATTGCCGAATTGCTCTCTCAACTCTCTACAATGTATGTTTACACTAATGTTATTATCATATGAATGGATTTGGTTCCTATAGTGTTGATCACTGGGAGTCCTTTCTCCTTTGCTACTGTTGTCAAATTGGATTCTTGTGATGACCAAAAATGGTTGGTATTTCAGGTGCTTCTAACTGCTTGTAAAGTGATGTCATCATTCACACCCTTCTTCACAGAAGTCCTGTATCAAAATATGCGGAAAGTGAGCGTGAACTCGGAAGAAAGCATTCATTATTGCAGTTTTCCTCTGGAAGAGGGGGAGGTACCACCGAATCATTTAGTAGATGAGCTTAGTTGTTCTTTGTGGCTCAAGTTATGAGCCACTTCTTTCACTGTTCGAAAAACTCATCATGACTTTCTTTGCATCACATGATAAATATTTTTTTCGGTAATTATCACATGATAATTTTATTTTATATCAAAACATTTTTTTTTCTCATTTGCTCTCCCTTGCACATACACATTTTTTCCTTCTATATTTAATCTCTAAATTATTTTGTCATTACAGAGAGATGAACGGATTGAACGAAGTGTTGCAAGGATGAAGACAATTATCGATCATGCTCGTAATATCCGTGAGCGGCATAACAAACCTCTTAAGTCACCACTCAGGAAGATGATCATTGTTCATCCTGACGGAGACTTCCTTAATGATATAGCTGGAAAACTAAGTGAGGTTTGTCCCAACTATGTGCAAATATATCTTTCAGTATCAGAATTCTTAACCTATGGGTTTGTGTTGCATAATTACTTAAGTAGAATATCTGATTGTTTTCCAGGTTTGATTTGGCTCTTGTAGTTTGTATGATGGGGTGCCTCTACGAGATTCTTTGGTGCTTTAATTGGCAAATACATAGAATGAAAAAAGTGTCTATTTAGAATGGGATTGGATGTTTCAAGAGTTACTCTCTAAGCTCATAATTTGTACTTCGTAGCACCTAATTCTAGATATACTAATTTTATGCTAATTTGTTTTGTTTTTCTTCTGTTCACTCTAGCATCTTGAATTTCCAGTTTTCTTCTAATTATCTGACAGCAAATTCTATTTGTTCCATTGTAGTTTGTGCGGGAGGAACTCAATATTAAAGATCTCATCCCATGTAATGACACTTTGGAGTATACTTCTCTACGAGCGGAGCCCGAGTTCAGGTATCAATTATTATTGTTATTATTATTGTTTCAACGATTTTTTATTACGTGTAACTGTTTCGCATTCAATGATAAGCATTTTTGTTTCCCTTTTAGTGTGTTAGGTAAACGACTTGGCAAAGATATGGGAGTTATTGCCAAAGAAGTGAAAGCAATGTCTCAAAACGAGATTTTGGAGTTTGAGAAAGTTGGCGAACTTACCATAAAGATGCACTGCCTAAAGCTAACTGACATCAAGGTGCATCCTTTATTAACTTTTTCAGCCATGGATTGATATTGCTGATGCAATGTATTTTCTTAATTCCTATAAGCTCTTTCAGTTGTTGCATTTGGATGAATGTTTAATTCTCTTGCTTCCATCCTTTAACATTTTTATTAAAATCATCTAAACTTGTAGGTTCGTCGGGAATTCAAACGTCCTGATGCCTTGACCGAGGAGGAAATCGATGCTGCTGGAGATGGTAGGATGTTTTATTTTGGACGTTCTCCGACACATGTTTTTGAACCTTAGCAGGGGATGCCATAAATCTTACTCCCTAATGTGTTTTCAGGTGATGTACTAGTTGTTTTGGATTTACGGCCCGACGAGTCCTTGTTTGAGTCTGGCTTTGCTCGCGAGGTACATCTCTTTTATGTTTTTGTTATATATATATACATGATCTCTAGCGTCTGTAACTTCATATAACCTTGATTAATAGTTACTTTTACACAATTCACATTCTATATATCTGCCAAAACCTTTATCATCATATAGTGGCTGAAATTTTTGGATATTTCACATGTTCGAAGCAATATCATTATTTTCTGCTGAACGTTAGTAGAAAGCAGCTTTGAGGGAATTTATTTTTCACTTGGTGTTGAGTACAGGTGGTCAACAGAATCCAAAAATTGAGGAAAAAGCTTGCGCTTGATCCTACTGATGCTGTAGATGTTTACATTGAACCCTTGAATGAGAACTCAAACCTGGAACGAGTTCTTAATTCACAGGTAAAATTTATCTCTGTTAGTCCGAGTAATGCAAAATACAAAGAAGTTATTCAGCATTGTATGCCTGCTATCATCATCACTCTTTTGTTATTGCGTCTCTTCTTGTCCTTGATTCGATTTTGTTATCCTGTTAGCTCTAGCCTCTCTTCAAATATAGGAGTTCGGTCTCACTTAACATTTTTCCCCTGGCGGGAGACTCTCTTCTGAAACCAGCTTGCGCTTTATCCCTGTTTGCATAGCTGTTTACTTTGCAAAATGCTGAATTCTTTCTATTCTTCGGTTTTCATAAGTACTTATTTGGGCTTAAATGTTTCAGGAACTCTATATCAGGGATGCAATCGGTTCTCAGTTGCTTCCGTCTACTGCAATGCCATCACATGCTGTAAGTTGCATTTCTTATGACCAAGATATGTTGTGTGTTTGTGGAATTTTCAATCATCGATTCTGATTATCAATATTAGATAGTGTTTATGTTGAGAGCTCCATCACTTAAACTGTCTGTCTGCATTAGGCTGATTATTTTACTGGCATTGCACTAATTCCGTTGCTAAGCTGGTGGCTGTCGATGTTTTATATTTAAGCTGAGGTTGTACTTGATATTGAGTTGCTTATGGAAACTGTAGCCTCTAGCTATTCCCACAATTGGCTCATGATAGCTGCCTGACCTCACCACATAACGAGTATGGTTCGAGATAGCAGGATAACAGGCAGGCCCTCACTAAAAAGTCTTGAGCCGGTAGTTTACCGCTTGTTGTTTGTGTTTTCCTTAGGATATGCCACTGTGTAACTAAACAAAGAAGAAACGGTAGAGTAGGAGCTGATCTCCATTTTGCAGACATTTTCCACCAATCCTGGTTTGAAATTCAGTTTTCTTAACTGCCGAGGGTTACTGCAGGTGGTGATTGGAAAGGAGACTTTCCACGGCATCTCTGGTTTGTCGTTCTCAATTCATTTGGCAAGGCCAGCAGTGATGATCAATTCAGAATCTTGTGCTGCTTTATACGGAGGTTTGTCTCTCGTGTTTATGCTTATCGTGCCTCGGTATTGTTGCTTGTGTCTGACGGAATTATCTGAATCCCACTGCAGGAAATACTCGATTTTGTCAGATGTTACAAGTTTACTTAGTCTCTAGGGACCATAGTAATCTCAAAACAGAATTCCAGCTAGGAAATGGAAAGGTTTGTTTGTTAGCTGCTTAAAGAGTTCCCTTGCGGCCCTTCAGTTCTCATCCCCTGTTAATGTTTATTGCTGTTTTACCTTGTTTCAGATAAGGGTTGATTCCATCGAGAATCTGCCTCCTGTGGAGTTGGAGTTGGGGAGGCACGTTTACTTGAGCGTAGGAGACCACTTTGTGGCTTACAGAATGCAACTCGACTGAAAATGCCTTGCTGAGATCGATTCCATTCTTGATATAACGAAGAGCAGTTTTCTTCCTCCTCAACAGTATCTTGTAGTTGATTGAAGTGATGATTCTAGTCTTGATTTTGCCGTCACATACACGAGAATAGGAGTTGCAATCACCCTTTTGTATTAACCAATCCAAGAACAAAATACAATTTGTTGTGTGGTTCTTTGTAGATTTTGTTCCTATATGATGCAACTTAAAGTTTTGCAAATTCTACTAGTGACCATGTAGGAGTGATCGGGAAAAGCAAAGAGGTTACCTGGCTGAACCCCATAACGCAGAATGTTAGGATTATAAGACTTTGGCGTGAGATTGCTAGGCTGGAAGCTTGTCGCCTGTCGGTAACATAATGAGTGGATTGATAACTTTCATAAGGTCTACTATTCAATGCAATTCGAAAGAAAAAAGAACAGTGCTGCATGTAGGCCAATGATTGAAAAACCGGACCTGACCGATGGTTCAACAAAAAAACTTTTTACCGGAAGCAAAATCAATATGCGGTATGAAACGGTTGAGCAACAATTAAATCACAATTTCAGAATAAAATACATGAATGCTGACTTTTTCCATACAACTTCAAGTATGGTTCTTTAATCCTCGGTTTTAGCACTCTCCCCAACTCTATTATGAATAGTGTAGCATGTATACACAACTTTTAGGATAAAATAATATATTTATTTTAAAATTAATATATATCACCTATAATTATTAAATTATTATCATATATTCACATATATTTCTATATTATGTATAAAATGATTTAAACTAATTAAATCCTGATTCGACCAATAAAGCTCAAACTATTTGCTTCATCGCCTCAATTAGGGGTGTTCAAATAATTGTCATGATAACTATAAGATCAAGTAATCCTAAACTTTATTAATCATGAAATACATAACCAATCTGACCAAAATAATACAATAACAAAATTGACCCAACTAAAGTTTAGTTAGTTTGGTTAACCAATATAACATAACATTATCATTACGAAGAAAAACATTCTTATAATGCATCAATTCATAATTTATATAATAAATAAAATATAGCAATCAACATATAGTTAACCCTTGATACAAATACATGCAACTAATATTATTATCTTATAGTCATTAAAAGTAGCAACCTAACAAAAATGTAGGCCTATGGTGTTAGATTACTGAACTGAGTATATATGTGTGAATTGTTTTTGTCTCTTATATTATCAATTAACAGAGGCTGAAAAAACCTTCTGTTTTAGTTTTTTCATTGAACATAATGTATGATGTTCATCTAAATTAGGTGTTGATATATTGTTTGCACTCTACAACAACAAATATAGTATAGATATAATAACAAATTTATTTTTTGATGGGTTCTGAAGGGAGGAATCCTTGACTCTTCGGTGGTTATATAAAGTATTAAGTATGATATATATTAGATATATGGCTAATTGTTTAGGTTGGTTAGGAGAATATGAAACTAGGGGTGGGCAATGGGAAACAGGTATTTGGGTATACCTGTACCCGTCCCGTTTTCTGAGGGTTACGGGTACCCAAATACCCGTAATTTTTTTATGGGAATGTGATGGGACTTGGGATTAAGAATCGCTATTTTGGGTACCCGCGGGTTACCCGTTATACCCATTAGTCCAAAGGAGTAGCGACACTCTAACATTAGTATATCAATCAAGAGCAACCAAGTAGCTATTCACTACTGCAGAAAAAGAGATAAAGGTATGGAAGAACAAGTAAACCATATTGTATTACTGTTTAGGCAAAATACACATGTATAGCCATAACTTTCACGTTTTTGACAAATATACCCATATCTATTCGAAATCACGAAATAGCCCAAAAAACAGAGGATAGTGTGACAAATTTAGCCAAAACCGTTAGAAACTTTAACACCATCTGTGACTCTGTTAAATCGTTTGACGGAACGCTGACGAGGACGAAATCTGACCTCCACATTACCGACACATCAGCAAAATGTACACGTGAAATGCCACATAAAGAATTAAAAATTTTCAAAATTATATCTGTTGACTTCCTTTCCCTTCCTCCTTCCCTGTCCTCAAAAATCATTTTCTCACGAGTTAGGGTTCGCACTTGCTGGCGGCGCCGCCGCTGGAGACCACGACGCCGCCGCTGTAGACCGCCACTGGCGTCATTCAGCTTTTTTCTGCTCCCGCCTCTGCCGTTCCGAAATCCCCTTCATTTTCTCGATTTGCAGCGATGTCACAACGGGGCTCTTCCTCAGCGACCGCCAACCAATGTCAGCGGGTGTGGGATGGTACTTTGCAAGCACAACGTTCACGCCGTGATTAAGACGTCGACTACAAAGACTAACCCAGGCAGGCAATTTTACGGATGTCCTTATTGGAAGCATGTAAGGGATAGATTGATTCTCGAGTTATTTCGGTCCCTTTGATTGTTTGATTTTCTAACTAAACCATATGGATAATGCAGAATGCGAGTGAAAATCCAGAGAAGAAAAATTGTCGGTTTTTTAGGTGGGTTGAGATGGTTGGTAATGAAATGGAGGACCGAAAGGGTGCTATGGAGAGCCTAATATGCCAACTTGAGGACAGTTTGTGCCTCGCTGAGTCTGAGGCAGAGAGTAGGAAGAAGGAGAAAAATAGACTTGCTCAAGATATGATGGTGTGGATGAAAGATCGTGAGACTATGTTAGCCCAAGGAAGGAGATTGAATGATGATGTTCGATTTATTCGTATTATGTTAACAATTCTTCTTGTTGTGAATGCCTCTTTCCTTCTTGTTTTTTGGGGGTACGAATCAGGTATGTAGATGTAATTGGGGTTATCGTAGTACTTGTTAACAGATTCTACTTGCCTAATGCAATGGTTGTGTTTCCTGTCTTATAAGTTGTTCAAATCTGGTATGTTTGTAAAAAGTGATGAGTGTAAGATGTTCCTTACACTACAAATATATAATCAGAATTTAGCCCAGCCATCTGTTCCTTACACTACAAATATAGAATCCGAATTTAGCACATCCATTTGTTCCTTACACATCCTAACTTAGCACCCCCAATACATAATATGAGTCGAATTCAAGCTATCCTAACTAGAAGTTGACAAAATGGGGTTGGCAAAAGGTTGATCGACCATGTTCTGCACAACTACGGTTGAGTGACTGGTGGTTGGCTTCCCTGGAGGACGCCTACTTGCTCCATTAAGTTGTAAAAAGAACTAAATATATTTTAGTTCACAATCAATGGACAATAAGCATGAAAAGTAACTTTCACGTTTTATTAGGATAAAACTAACCCGGACATATTGGTTTCCAGTATGCTCGTTTACATATACTCCCACACCTGCTGTTGCAATTCGCATTTCTTGCTGAATAGTTCTCCTATCATCAACATTCAGCCTAATTGCCTAAGGAATACAACATTATAGATTTCAGCATCACACAACCACATTCACATTCATATTCACACATTCACATTCATATTCAACACCTGAATTCTAGTTCCATGATTGAGGGGGCAAGTTCAAGCATTATGTGAACTCGAACCACACTTAGAGCAATGACCTGTCCTTGTTCTTTTACAAGTGTTTTTCCTAGTTTGATCCGCAGCAGGCTCAACTCTTGGCCTGGGAGCACTTTCTTTAGGTCTAGATGTGCCTCTCTGTCAACAAGTTGTAAGCGGGTGGGTATAGAGTTAGTAAACATGTAATTGACAATCAACTATACATTGAAATTGAAGGGTATGAAAGTAAAACTCACCGGGGCTTGGGCAACATAGGGGTTTTTGCATGACCTTGCATTGCGGCCTTCTACACGACACTTAGAACAGTGGATTATGGTCCCCCTCCTTGACACTTCTTCGCCTATCCGGGTTTCTTGAGGTCGAACCTCAAACTCATGAGCAGCCTTTCTTCTATTTTTCTTTGGCCTTCCTAGCATTCTTCTATCCTTTGGAGGGAGTACCTGGTATCCTACTCCTTCTGGCCATGATTGCCTTCCATTTAGACAAGGAATCCCCACCTTGTATGCATTGACAACCTCTCGACAATGGTAGCCCGGATGAACGTAGTTATCCACTTCTTTCCTTAGGTGAGTTATTGCCGAGAGAGCATGACAACAAGGGAGTCCACTTAGGGCCCAGTATCCGCAGGTATATGACATTGTTTGTCCACAATGTACCCCGAATCGCCCATTCTTACCTCACACTTATCATCCAAAGTCTGCCTAGAGGTACACAACCTAGCTAGGGCCTTTTCTTTCTCAATTATTTTTCTAATTCTAGGGCACAGATCATCATCACAGTCAGCTAGCATTTTCTGCTTTTTTACAATCCTTTCCATCATGTAACCCTGAATACCCTCAAGCATATCTATGATTCTCATGCCCCTGCACTTAATGATCGATCCATTCCAGGTTTCACAAATGTTACTCTCCACTGAGTCACATTTAGGAACCGGAGATAGGAAAGCTAGGCAAAAGAATCTAGGTTCAGCATTCACAAATGTTACTCTCCACTGAGTCACATTTACCTTGGATCTCCTCCATTTCTTTAGTGGCTTTCTTCCAGTCGACTTCATTGCAAGCATACACTTCCAGAATAACTTTCTTACCCTATCAATCTTGTTCTTCACCTTCTAGTTTTCATAAACGTGCCTTGAACACTTGCGATGTTCAACATCAGGTAACAGCTCACGTAGAGCCTCCACTAGACCCTTATCAAAAGACATAAGACAATTAAGTCAGAAATACAAGCAAGTAAAACAATGGCATAGATGCTGAAATTGAGGTTATAAAGCATGGATGGTGGAAATTTACCTTCTGTTGATCAGAAATAACACTCCAACCCCTTCCATCCAACATATTTAACTCTTGAGACAATATGTTTATGAACCACCTCCACGAATCTGCATTCTCACTCTCCACAATAGCCCAAGCCAGTGGATACATCTGGTTGTTTCCATCCTTCCCAACTGCAGTCAACAACATCCCCTTCACCTCTCCCTTTAAAAAGCAACCGTCCAAGCAAAACATTGGCAGACATCCATCTACAAACCCCATCCCTCAAGTTTGAAAACCCTACATACAGCCTCTGGAAATATACTTTGTCTTCAGAAGGATGTGGTTGAACCTCCAAAACAAACCTCCCATGTCGATCCCTCTTCATCATTTCAGCCCCTTAGCTTCTGATTGTCTGAAACTCAGCCTTCAACGATCCACTAAGAAGTCGAATCGCAACCACCTTTGCTCTATAACAGGTTCTCTTGTCCACTTCCATGTTTTGCTTGAGCTTGACTTCTGCCATGATCTGGTCTGGAGCCCACTATGAATTGATGTGAAACCTCTCAAGCATATCAGATGCAACCCAATTTGCAGTAACTTGATTCACCGGCATCCTACGTGAACAAGAATGGTGCAACCCTACCTTCCTCACCATGAAACTCTGGTTCTTCCTAAAACATCAAGCTAACACCCTCCATTTGCATCTACTGTCCTTGAATACGACATATTTTCTTGATGGTGTGCTCCAAACCCATCTCAAACTAGCACCAGCAGCCGCGGAATGTAAGACTACGACGCTCTTGAACTGTTATGGACTTTCAAACTTCAACCTTGGAATAAATTGAACTAGAGGTGCACCATCATCTTTGACTTCTTGCTCTGGTCCACCATTATCATCTTCGACTTCTTACTACTGCCTGATCGGGTATGGCACTCACTGGTTCTCCCAAATCATCTCCATTGCCGTCTTCATTGTCCGTTCCATCGCCAGAAGCATCTTCTTCATACTCGTCTAGTTGTTCAACCTCCTCCCCATGACCATCTCTCCTTGCCTTCACCTTCCTCCTTTTCATTTCCCCATAGGACCGAGCCTTATGGTACTCATCATCATCAGACGTGTCTGCATCGTCAGAATCATAAATATGGAACACATCTCGTGCCACAGATGCAACTTCATCTTCACGAGCAAAGCTAGCATCTCTGATCCTACGGGATTAGGATCATTCTCACCACCTTGCTCCTCGTATGAATCAACCATCTAAACCCTATACAAGATAAAGAATTAATAAAGTCATTAAACCCTAATCAAGAGTTTTTTATTCACTAACAAACAAACAATAGCACAGTCTTCCACCATTATTCTATTTTGACAAAGAAAGATGGCAATGACTCTTCTACCCAGGAATTGGAGGCACTCACCGTCGGATTGAGGGGCAATCTCGCGAAAAGCACAGATTCAATCTGAAGTGGTCCCTTTTGGAATCAACAGAGTCGCTTTCCTTCTTTACAACAAGTCACAACTGCAAAAAGAGACAAGAAAAGGAGGTAAGAAACAACCTATAAGTACATCCTACCCATAATCGAAACCCCCAACCAACCTCTCCCTTAAGAACTCACCAATCGCGCCAGAAATCGCGTTACTACTGTGAAATTAGGGTTTTGGAGAATCGGCGAGACAAGACTTTCGTAGGCTTCGTCGATGCTTTCCCCATTACTAGGATGCTTGAGTTTCGTCGGGAAATGGTGGTCGCCGGTCGATTAGTCAGGATGCATGCCAAAGTTCGTCATTGGAAGGGAGGCGATGAGTCGGGAGATGATAATCGATGAAGTTTTCGGGTTGGGATGGAAATTTATAGACGATTAGGGCGACGGACGGAAGCTGGAAGGTGGTTATCGGAGGTAGATCGGAAAAGGAGGACGGATTCAAGGGCTTCGTCCGTCTCGTGGTCGGAGGACGAGAGGCGAAGGGGGAAAGAAGAATGAAGAGATAAGAAAGAATGGACTAGTGGTGGTGGTCAGCTGAGTCGCTTTCTGCTTTTGTTTTATTTTTTGTTTTACGTTTTTTTTTTATTTCCATGTCTGATTTCCACGTCGGAAGGTTGGGTAACTCAGTGGCCAACTCAGCGTCAGCCGTTAGTCCAGTCATAACGTCTATTAACACCGTTACCAAAATGGACAGAATTGGCTATTTCGTGTTTTCGAATAGATATGGCTATATTTGTAAAAAATGATTTAAACTAATTAAATCCGGAATCGACCAATAAAGCTCAAACTATTTGCTTCATCGGCTCAACTAGGGGTGTTCAAATGGTTGTCATGATAATAACGAAACCAAGTAATCCTAAACTTTATTAATCATTAAATACAATATTATAACCAATCCTACCAAAATAATACAATAACCAAAATGACCAAACTAAAGTTTAGTTAGTTTGGTTAACCAATATAACATAACATTATCATTACGAAGAAAAATATTATTATAATGCATCAATTCATAATTTATATAATAATAAAAATATAGCAATTGACATATAGTTATATGTTAACCCTTGATACAAATACATGCAACTAATATTATTACCTTATAGTCATTAGAAGTAGCAACCTAACAAAAATGTATGCCTATGGTGTTAGATTACTGAACTGAGTATATATGTGTGGATTGTTTTCGTCTCTTATATTATCAATTAACAGAGGCTGAAAAAGACCTTTTGTTTTAGTTTTTCATTGAACATAATGTATGATATTTATCTAAATTAGGCGTTGATATATTGTTTACACTCTACAACAACAAATATAGTATAGATATAATAACAAATTTATTTTTTGATGGGTTCTAAAGGGAGGAATACTGGACTCTTTAGTGGTTATATAAAGTATTAAGTATGATATATATTAGATATATGGCTAATTGTTTGGGTTGGTTAGGTGAATATGAAAATGAAACCAAACCAAACCAGCTAAACCAAACAAGTTAAAAAGTTTAATCAAATCAAACCAATTACCAAATTAACTAAATCAAACCATTCGAGTATTACTAATTAAACTACTTACCATAGTAGTCACTCAATTCGAATACCCCCTGAACTCAACGGTTTAAACCAGTTTGACAACGTTGATGCTACATACATTTGATCATCCTTTATCCGAGACAGTGCATAGGAATATTTAGGGATGACAACAAAACCCGAACCCACGGTTACCCACCCGACCCAACCCGGTCAACGCGGGTAAAATCCGTGTTGACGGGTTTTGAGTCGGGTTTGAGTTTAAACCCGTTCACTATTCACCGGGTTGGGTTTGGGTTTAGATAAACCCGACCCATGGGTACCCGCCCACACCCATATAATTAATTTTCTCGATATATTTAATATTCTAAACAACTAATCTTATTTATGTTTGTGGAGACATGTCTAATTTTTTCTTTCTAATTGTGTAGAATGAAGTTGATGTTATCGAGTGGAGAGTGAAGAAACTTAATTGAAAGGAAGAAGCTTTCAATTAATCATGTTATTTATGGATAATTTGTGATTTGTTTCAATTTTCTTGAGTATTCTAGATTGGTGTTGAACAATTTGTATAGTTAATTTGTGATTTGCTTGAATTTTCTAGAATTGTGTTTTATCTATGGATAATTTGTATTGAGAGATTGATATTTGACTTTAATTTTGATAGGAACTTGTTATTGTAAATTTTTTACAACAAAAACCCGTGGATACCCATGAACCCGCGGATACCCAGTGGGTTGTGTTTGAGTTTTTCAAACCCAATGGGTTTTACCCCGAATTTTTTTCACGAATAAACTCATGAGTTTGAGTTTAGGAAAACCCGACCCAACCCGACCAATATTGTCCAAAACAATTAACAAACCCTCCGATGGTGGTTTCGGCTCACGTGATGTTGGAGTGTTGTTGGTGCCTTCGTTGAGTTGTGAAATAAATAAATAAATAAATAAAGAAAATGGGAAAGATTAAGCGAAGCCGGAACAGCAACATCTCTTCTCCAGTTTCTTTTCACTGTCCAGTTTTCTTCTCTTCCTCTCTAGCGAACGAAAAACCATAGAAAACGTATATACCATCAAACCCTCGTTTCCCCGAATTACTTTCTTCACTAGAGTTATCCCGTTTACCGATTGAACGACTACCATCTAGTCGCCGCGACCTGATAGTCTTCGCTGGCCATCAGCTCCGACTTCCAGGTCGACGACTACCGTTCCGTCAATGGAAGAGTACCGCCGTTGAATCGGGCCAGCCAGACGTCGACGCAGCAAGAAAGAGATTATATACGTGCAGACAGACCGAGAGATCTAAAGGGCATTCGAAATTTTTGAGTTTTTGATGCTGTAATGGGTGCCGCTGGTTCCAAACTCGAGAAAGCTCTCGGCGATCAGTTCCCTGAAGGCGAGCGATACTTCGGCCTCGAGAATTTCGGCAATACCTGCTACTGCAACAGCGTCTTGCAGGTTCCCTCTTCTCCCCATTTCCCCATTCCTCGTCTGTTTGGCTGGTTGTCTTTTGTGCGAGTTTCGACTTATCCAAATTCTCCCCAAAACAGCGTCTTTCTGAACCCCCAATAGGCTTACTCCCGTGGGTTTTCGGGTTCTCTGCATAGGTTGCTAGCTGAAATCTCCAATAAACGTTTATGCTCTTCGTGGAATAGATGATAGTGGAAATCGTGATCAGGTCAAGAGTATTATTGTTTTGAGCTATAATTGAATTGGTTGAAATCCAGTTTCTGGGTTTCGAATGAAGTCATGATTTACCCTCGGATAGATAGTATGTTCGTGCATTGTCAATTGGATATCCAAAAATTGATGAATGATGCGTGAATATTCCGCACTCTCGTCGCAATTTTATAGATACTTAGTTTCTCCATATTCTCAACTTTTGGCACCAATGTTCTTCATCGCCCAATTTCTCACTTCTCGTTTTCTTCCTTCATTTCTGCAGGCTCTATACTTCTGTGTACCATTCCGGGAACAATTGCTTGAGTACTATGCAATTAATAAATCCACTGGGGATGCAGAAGAGAATCTCTTAACATGTTTGGCAGACTTATTTACACAGGTGATTGTTTGATCAAATATTTTGCTTCTATCATATTCTGTTTTGCACACCATGTTGACATTTTAAGGATATTGAATTGTTGATGTTTCGTCCAAAATAATGATAGACCTCTCCCGCTTCATTGTTCTATGGGGTTATCTATTAAGGCAGGATATCTGTATGTGAATGGGCCCCCTCTCTGATTTCTCCCTATATTCTAAAGCAAATAGCAGTGTTTTGACTGTGTTATCTAGCATCATTGCTGGATTCTGGTGCATTTGGATTGGTTTACTTAGCTCCTACTTCATCGGTTGCAAGGCTCGAGAGGCCTATTATGCTCACTGCTTTTCTTCTCTTCTGTTTTTAGTGGAACATGACCTACTTCACATGATGATTTTTTTCTTGTCCATCTCTTCCTGCACCTCCTAGTCATTAGCATTCTGGATTAATGTTATATTTTCTCTTCTCTGTAGATAAGCTCACAAAAGAAGAAAACTGGTGTCATTGCGCCCAAGCGATTTGTCCAGCGATTGAAAAAACAAAATGAGCTTTTCCGTAGCTATATGCACCAGGTATACCTTCCATCTTTCATGCAATTATCTCGAGGTTCGTCCTGAATATAATACTTGGTTTTCTTAGCCATTTGTAATATTAAGGTCTAATGAAACTGTTGGTTTTGTAGGATGCTCATGAGTTTTTGAATTTTTTGCTCAATGAACTTGTTGACATTCTGGAGAAAGAGGCGAAAGCTGTTAAAAGCGATACAGAAACTTCATCTCCACCTGAAAAGACTGCAAATGGCTCAAAGAGTGTGCTGCCGAATGGAGTTTTGAAGGAGCCTTTAGTTACTTGGGTGCACAAGAATTTCCAGGTGAGATTCGTTAGTCGTGCATAGTCAGATATGATAATTACCTTGTTGGAAAACAAACGCTGATAATGTTATGCATTGAAGTCACCTTAGTTATTTTTCTGTATCAGGGAATACTTACGAACGAAACTAGGTGCCTGCAGTGTGAAACAGTGACAGCTAGAGATGAGACCTTCTTTGATTTGAGCCTTGATATAGAACAGAACAGCTCAATAACCAGCTGTTTGAAAAATTTCAGTTCAACTGAGACTCTGAATGCAGAAGATAAATTCTTCTGTGACAAGTGCTGCAGGCAAGTTATTTTACTTGCATAATCTGGCATTTGTTCTTCCATGGATGTTTACTTCATTGAATGGTTAACAATGCTGGTGCTAGTTTCAGCTACTTGGTCTCGAACCTTCTCGGTCCCATTGACCCATTGATTCATTCTTCCTCTTTCGTTGGCCTGAGCCATGGGTTAAAACTGACACTAGTTCTTATGGGCTCAGTTGCATGACAGTCTCCAATGCAATTTAAGTTTTAGTCTAAATTTTCTATTGATGAGTAGAGGCATCTTATCATTTTATCAACTGCTTCGAATGGTAATTGAAAGCACCTTGTTCTGTACATTCTGTGTCATTGCAAACTGAAGTTGTCTGGCCATGTATACACATTTTTTTCTTATTCTTTCACAAGTCCCCAAAATTTATTGATGGTAAATTTGGTTTCTGGTAGCGATCAATAGAGTGGATGATGTATAGTAACTGTTTGTATGCAAAAATGATGTGTGTGCAGCTTGCAAGAAGCTCAAAAGAGAATGAAGATAAAGAAGCCGCCTCATATTCTGGTGATCCACCTCAAGAGGTTTAAATACATTGAGCAATTGGGTCGTTACAAGAAGCTGTCATACCGAGTAGTGTTCCCCCTCGAGCTGAAGCTGAGCAATACAATGGAAGATTCAGATATCGAGTACTCGCTCTTTGCTGTGGTTGTACACGTCGGGAGTGGGCCCAACCATGGTCACTACGTCAGCCTTGTGAAGAGCCACAATCACTGGTTGTTCTTTGACGACGAGAATGTTGAGATGATCGACGAGTCTGCCGTGCAGACATTTTTCGGTTCAGCACAAGAGTACTCAAGTAACACGGATCATGGGTATATTTTGTTCTACGAGAGCATCACCGCCACAAACAAGAGCTAAACTAGGAGAGAGAAAGAAAGGTGGTCTAGATGGTTTTTTGCAAGTAGGTAACTTTAATTATTTGGACTTGGGTTTCTCTCTTTTGTTTTCTTTTTCTTTGTATCTCTTTCTAGCAGTTTCACTCTTTCTTGCCATTTCAAACTCTGCAATCTCCAGTACCGGAGATGCTAAGATGGTTACAAGTTATGATGATGATGATGATATGCAGTTGTGCAAAAAAAAAGAAAAAATGTATACTTCGTGGGTTCATGTTCAATGTACAGCGGATGATGGTGGGAAACACACTATCTTTCTAATTGTTTTCCAGAGAACAAGGATGGAAAAAAGGAGCAGCCAGTGTACATGTGTGAGAATACTTCACATAGAACCAGAAAAAAAAAAAGAACAGATTTGTATTTTCATGATTGAGATGAATGTTCAGTTACAACATTTGACAAATTTCGTCTGCAACATTGCAATTTTGCTGCTTTATACATGTTTTTCGATAGCTGTTGCCAATATTGTACACTTGATTCATGCCTAAACAGTTGGCATGAAAATATCTTCATCCAACAGTGATTCGAGATCAACAAGGTCATCAAAATCGGACCTTGCTGCTTCAGAACTTTGAGCAGACTGCATAGATGGAAATTTTTGTCAAGCATTGACTCAAATTGTGAAGCTGTAAATATGATATTTACTACAAGAATAAGTGAGGTTTTAGTTTTACCTTTGTCTCCTTGATCTCTGTGACTACGTTTCGAAGCCTGTGATATTGGTCTCTGGCTTCTGGATACTGAACCATAGACTTAACCCTCGCAAGAGCAATCTTTGATCTTTCTTCAGTTTGCTTCCTTCCTTCTTTAAAAAAATCGTAATCATCTTCCCTTGGTGATGAATGTTGCTGAACGCTTATGCTTTGACCTTCAGTAAGGGAATCGGGCTTGAATCCACGGAGACCGCTTCTCTTCCTTCTCCATCGAAGTATCACCTTCTCCACGATCCCCACTGACCATATGATCTTCTTGTAGTTCTTCCTCACCTGGTGTCCTCTTACGAGGGCCTTCCGTGGTAAAACAAAAAACCCACAGAAAAGAGTTAAGCTCTATCCCATCAAAGTCGAATGAACAGTCAGAAACAAAATAACTCAATTACCAAATACCTGAATCTTAACAATTTGTTGCCGGATAACCAAGAACTCTCTCCGGCCTTTCCAACTCCGGAACTTGTTCTGAATCCTCACTGCAGCAGCCCACACTGGCTCGTCAGGCTTCTTGTTGGTTCCCTTCACTTTGATGAAGGAAAGTGCTTCTTCGTCTGATATTCTTAGCTTCCCACCACCCCGCTCTTTTAGCTGCTTTCTTTGAAATGACTGCAGTCTGAACACTTGGTGAATACGAGCAGCAGCTTGAGTGGCATTGCTCAGAGCATCTAGCGACTCTTTCAAGGACTGTCCTTTATTGTCGTCTGGTGTCGCCCAAGGTCCTGGGACAGGTTGAACATTATTTGCAGCAGAGCCGATGTGACCACCATTATTACCTCCCTGCTGCTTGTCCAGAGCGAGCGTAGTGAAGTGTGAAGTCAAAGCAGATTCAGCAAGGAAACCAGCGATCCCTTTGTGACCGTTTGCAGAGGCCAAGTCGGCTGGCGTTCTACTTGTAGGGTTTCCGGGAGTGGGATCTGTCAGTGCTCCGGGTGCTGCTCCAAGATGTAATAGAGAAGCAACTGTCCGCTCCCTGGAAAAAACCCGGTAATCACATCTTCCATTTGATCGGAAAGTAACAGAATCATCACCTAATGGTATAAATTATCACAAGAGAAATGATTCAAGGATCACAAAAAATACCTCCTTCAAAAAGTTCTTGACTTCTCATTCAAATTTGCTATGATATGACATTGGAGCTCAAAATATATATGATCCACTAAAGCAAAATCACAAGCAACTTTCATGAAACAAAGACTTATGTAGTTCTCATTCTTTTTTTGCTTACCTGCCACAACAAGCAGCCCAATGAAGTGCAGTCCACCCATTGACATCCCGGAAATCGACTCTCACACCAGAAACGATCGTAGGCTCAAGGGCCCAATCAAATCCCAGAGCAGCTGCCAAATGCAGCACCCCTTGTCCACCTTCGTCCAATACACTTGCACCCTTCCCACCTTCGGTTACCTTCTGCAACAGCCAATCATGCAGTTTATCCTTCAACAGTTTCTGAAGAAGCTGGTCCTTCACTTTCTGAGCTGAAAACTGTGCCTCTGAAATCGACCTCACCATCAAATCCCATTCATCACCTTCTTCTTTCAGCAACAATCTGAGTTTACTGCCCAACTGGGAAATTTCATTTTCACCTAAAGTGCTTGCATCGAGCTTCGGAGGGGAAACTGGACTCAGGCATAACAGCTTTTCAAATCTCATCTCGAGGTTTTCAGTAGTGTTGTTAGTGTCGGCAGGGCCCACATCATGGACAATGCTGACACGGAATTCAAATTCACGTACTTCGCTGCATGCTATCCTGTTCGAGCAAGTGATGTAGAATGGGATTCTCCCAGCCTTGAGCAAAGGGTTATAGCAACGGAGAACACCATCTGCAATAATCTCAGCTGGAACTTCGACTTCTCCAAACATACATGACCATTTGCAGTTTTCTAGGTCTTCTTGGCTCTTCAAGAATCTTCCTGTGATCAAGACCTGCAACACGTGTAAAGACATGATGAAGGTAATCTCCCGCATGTCAGATCTCCAATCCAGTATCTTCTGGCAGATAGAATGACGTAAGAAGATGAAGTTTGAGAAAACTAGCTTGACATATCAGATGTTTTTGGAGCAGACAAAACAATTAAATGTCAAAAGGAGTTAGGAGCCGAAAGAAAGAACGTTGATATTTATTAACAGGAATAGCCTCTTGATTTTTTGCTTGATTAGTGTGTATTAGAATATAGAAGGAACAATAGTTTTAGTAGGGTACCTTCACTTCTGTGCCAACGTATGCCCAGTTCGGTGAGAAATCAACGATGGTGAAAAGCTGGTCATTGGCGAGGGATGGAGTCATCAAATACGGGTCCAAGTGTGATTGAGACAGAACACTGGAATTTTCAATTCCATCTTCACTTTCTACACTTTGCCAATATGTAGCAGAAGTGGATTGAGCAGGTGACTCGTTTACTACATCTCCAAGTTCTTTACTCATCCAACGGTTAAAGCTATCGAGCTTTTTCAGACTGTCTTCAACCACAGAAACATCCAACATGTGATGCTTCATGAAAGAACCATGGCCAGATTCTTTCTCAGGCATCACCCTATGGTGTGCATCTGGTACCTGAAATTGGAGATAGATCATCATCGAGTGTACATAAAAAAGACTAGGTCTCAGGAAAACTCAAATATTAAGATGCCAGTTAAAAAAGAAAATCTGCAATCACAGGAGAAGAGAGAAATTTTTTTACAAAAGGCTATACATTGAAAATTCTAAATAATGCTATACCTTCTGCCATTGCTCTTGGATTGCCACATGAGTTGCAGACTCCTGCCTTTTACCAAAGCTACTCAAAAACAGGTTCCCCAGTAACATATCTCCTTGTCTGGGATTAATGGGCACGATATCAGCTTGTATTGGAGATGGGAAGTCATTTGGCAGGTGCTCAATTCCATAACTACTGTTTCCGAAGTCCCATGATGATAATGCAACTCGACTTCGTGACTCAAATTCTGATCCAGTACCATTAACATCTTTGAGCTCACCGATTTGAGCAAACGAGGAGGAAACAGCGGGCAACTTCCCTGTATTATCACCTGTAACACTTAAATGCGATTAAATTAGAGTACAATGTTAACAAGTGGAAGCATCAAAGGGAGCATAAGAACTAATTTACCCGAACAAGACACATTTAGGCACGGATTAGACTGTTGGCCCTGAAAAATAGCATCGAATCCAGAACATGCCGGGTGATTGTACACTGCATTCAGAATTTGAATAGATTACAAAGTTGGAAAAGTTAAGCAGGTAGTCATAAGAGTGTTACTTGGATAAATCAGGTTGGTCAACACATCGATATGTGTTTGGTTACATCTTCCAGACATGACATAATCTGAAACAAACACACCCGTATGAGACTACCTGATTCTACATCCTCGTATTCTGAAGCTTTGCCACTGGCCATGCTTATTGTGTCTTCAGTTGTCTGTGTAGGCATTTGGTAGCTGTTAGAGTGATAGTTGGATGAAACAGAAGTGTCCATCTCAGAATTCTGTCCTACACCGTTGTCTGTGTTTGGGGAGTGTGAAATAGCCTCTGCAGTGTCTTTGACACGGTAGAAGCTCGCCCTACTAGTCCCCTGCTGAAATTTTTTAAATGGAATCTCAGATGAGACAGTTGAAGAATGGAAGTGAAGCATGCGACAGTTATAAGGTATATTCATCACTCTTGAAGGTCATAACTGACATTTAAGACCTTTAAGAAACACAAACAAGAAACGACTAATTAAGACAGTGAATAGAAGAGATCAAACAACCTTTACTTCTCGATAGTGGACAAGAACTATGCGTGATTGTTCCCTGCAGCCAAAAGTATAAGATTGAACACAAATATATTAAACCAAAATGTAAAAACATGGATAAATGTAGAGACGAGCAGTATTAATCAACCATGCATGCATACCACTACTGCAAAGACTTAGGAGCTATGGGGCAGTTAACATCAAAGAGAGGAAGTAAGTAGAAAGAATATAAATTCAGTAGGCAAAGCTCTACAAGTAAACCACTCCACCAAGGTAAATCAAGCAGGAAAAATAATTAGAATGTGGTGCCCGCTATAAGAAAAAGTCCATCATCCTCTAGGCAGTACTTTTTTTTTTTTTTTGCAAATGACGTACGTCAAGAACACTTAACTTAGTTAAGGATCCTTGAAGCAGCCATCACTCTTGGAATTCGTCATTTTATATCATAAATACACATCAAGGAAGTAATCGTAAACATACTCTTCAAGCATCCAATATGTTCTTCTTTGAAAATTCTCGTTTCCTTCTCCATGTGCATAATAGCAGTGCAGCACATCAATACTGCCAGACTGAAGGAAAATAATATAGTTACAGTGATTAAGCTTTCATGATGTAGTATCTGACAAAAAATTATGTTTCTCCCGCTAGGTTCAACAAATTGAGGGGGAAAAAGAACACATACCTTGAGCCTCTCATGAGCTTCCTTTACAGTCTTCCCATCCCTTTTCTTCCTCCAGTTATGCCCATCTTTTCTGAAGTATCTCAGTACCTTGCGGTCAAACAGGAAAAGCGAACCACCTACAACAATGTGAAGCAGAGCCACTTCTCAAAATTAACCTGACGGTTTCATACAGAATAACCAAATTAGTTAGCACATTTGGGAGCTCATACTATTTTCTTGCATCAAGCAGTTTCAGTTTGTTATTTGGTCTTACTTCATAATTACGAGAAGCGATTAAAACTAGTGCCCAAATCACTTCAACAGCAAGCAGTTGGGAATCATAAAGCAAAGGAAAACTAATAGTCCCCAAAATTCTATTTGACTTCATCCACCGAGGTCAAACCAGAACATAACTCGACCCTCTTTACCAATTGGAAAGAAAGAACATCTAATGTTGATTTCAGAAGTGCTTAAGCTAAGACCATCTTGGACTTGTTGCTTACTTGAACTTATACTCAATCAAAATTTCTTACTTGGTGGCCTGTTTTGGGGCTCTGGGGCAATACGGAACTTGTCATGGTTGCGCAGAATTTCACAGATTTCTGCAGGCCGCAGCCACCGGTTTTGCGCTTCCAGAAGTATTTGATGAATACTCTCATTCCACCCTGCAGATTGCCACAGTTAACAATCAGATATCAACAAAAAAAACTGAGCGATTCCTGCACAGTGGCAAGCAAAACAAATTCGAAATATTCAAGCTCAATCATTCCACATCAAAAAGGGAAACGCTTTGTGCTTCAATATAGAAACCCATTGGTGTTGACTTGGATGGGGAGAAGCTACAGCGAAGAACAGGCAAAAAACGAATACAAACTTCCCCACTTCAAGAAACTTGCTTCCAATTGAATATAACTTCAAGAATGAAAGCTTAGAGATGCATATATTAATTTACCTAGATGGTCACCAGGTCGGGAGGCCGCCATGAAGGGTTACTCTTTCCTTCCTCTGTATTCACGCTGAATACAGCTCCATCTCAGTGAGAATAAGTTAGCTGTAAGAGGGTAAAATTGAAATCTTTGTTTCTGATGAAGACCCAAATTGAACTGGCGGAAAAGCATTAGAAGATGGGGGGAAAAGAGAGCGATGGAGATATGGAACGAAACTCAGCCGCCGAAATGGAAACTTTTACGAACAGAGGACAGTTAGCTGACGTCGTCCAGTCATCATTTCGGCCATGTCATGTTCGATCCGACGGTAAATTAGTCAAGTCGATCCGCGTTTTGTAAAACAACAAAATTTGAACCCAACTTATTTTTTAACAAGCTGAGTTGAGTTTGCCTAAACTTGAGTTTGGGCAATTTTTGAAACGAGTCAAGTTCGAGCTTCTAATTGAGCTCGTCTCATCAATCGGCTCACGAGTTTAGATAATTTATAAGTTTAAATGGTTGAACCTTTAATTTAAAGGCAAAATAAATTTGTATAGCCAAAACTTTCGCACTTGTGTCAATAATAGCTAAATTTGGAAAAATACCACTTATAGCCATAATTTTGAAACTTTTGTGCCAAATATAGCCATTTCCATTACAAACTTTAACAGTGTTAGAGGCTCCATCAGTTAGTTTAGCATTAGGCTAGGACGCCAAATCATCGCACACGTCAGCGACAAATCAGCCACATTCCCCACGTAGGTTACACGTCATATTTTTCATTTAAAAACAAATGAAAAATTCATATATTAAAAATAATATTAAGTAAAAAATAATCAAAAATTTATCCTTTACTTTAATCAAATTAAATAAAAAATCATAAAAACAATAAAAGCATTAATCACTTCTCTCCACCCACCGCCTAATCCTATTCACCTTCATCAACCTAAACTCCCAGGGGTCATTTGGATGCAGGTTTTGGGTGTGGGATTTGGGCACAATCCCACATAGTGTTAAAATCACTCATTTGGAAACAATTATATGATAAGAGATTTTAAATATTAGAGATTTCAAAAACCCACAATTGTGGGATTGTAAAATAGCTATGGTCATCAGCTATTTTAAAATTCCACACAAATCCCACAAATTAAAAACCTGGGTTTTTAAACCAGTGATTTGAGCCAAAATCCTACAAATTAAAAACCTGCATCCAAATGACCCCCCAGAAGCTTCCTCTACTCTCATCACCACCATCTCATGTTCATCTTCATCATAACGCCTGCCAATGCCCGAGCCGCCGCGAGTCGCCGCTCTCACCCTCAGAATCCCCAGCAACTCCGCCAATGCCTTGTCTGTTATCCCTCTGGTTCTTAATCAACACCTCGCTCACGGACGCGGGGTCATCTCCGCCTCAATCTCCTTCCAAACGCCGGTGGCTCCTCCTCTCATCTCCGCCACCGCCGCCTCGTAGAAGCCGCCTCCTCTATTTCCGCGCCACTCGAGCTGCCCTTCTTGTGATTCCCGAGGTTAATCGAGCATCCCTCATCCGCTCCTGACCCTCCGCGAAATCCCTCAGATCTCGAGGTTAATCGACAAAGCAAGTCAATGGTGCTTATTATGTTGATGAATGATGACGACTCTGTAATCGTGATTGATGGGGGTGGGGGTGGTAGCCGAGGAGATGGGGGTGGTACGAAGAGGAGTCTGACGCCGCCATCGGCGGCGTACAAAGGCGGCGGAGGAGGCGGAGGTGGGTAGAAGAATTGGTTGTGGAGGGAAGGTGGAAGGACTGCGAGGTGATGGTGAGGCGGAGATGAGATGACGTGGCAGGGATGAATTCTTGGGCTTGAGGGTCGAGGGAACTAGGGAAACGAAGGTAACCACTGGTGTCTCCCATGGCGGATGAGTTTGGGGATTTTGGGTTCTGGGTATTTTTGTTGACGGGACAGTAGATGGAGATGGTGTTTGCTGGTTTTTGTTGTTCTTTTAACTTTGTGATTTTTTTTTTCATTTCATAAATCCACGTGTATATTTACAAACAAAATTGAAGATAAGAGTTTGCCACGTTAGCATCTCTGTTTGTCCAGTCACACTTAACGTTAACAACGTTAATGAATTGGACGAAAGTGGCTATAAGTGGTATTTTGTCAAAAGTGGCTATAAGTGCCACAAACGTAAAAGTTTTGCCTACATAAGTGTATTTTGCCAAAGTTAAACTCTAAAATAATTTATAACTTGAATATCATATATTTTTTGCCTGTGGTTAATGAAAAAAGCATAATAGTCAAATTTCCATCACTAATTGATCTCATATTTATATGCTATGTTGGTGTAATATAATTTAGTTAATCATTTTTAACTAATTCAAATCATGTTATTTAATAATAACAATGATTAGTAACTAAGCCTTCTATAATACATAATTTTTTAACTAATACATATCAAGTTATTGAAATTCCCTAACCTATTTTGAAATCCGGCTATTCAGAGTTTTTGAATCACTCGTTTTTTGTCTCATTTAATGTGTCGGACTGTCGGTTCATGCCGACTTAATAAAATACGTAAAAATATAAAAAAAAAATAATTAACATCAAATTAATTCAAACATGTATAAAACATATTTGAAAACCATTACTCAGAACCTATATTCATATTTAAATAAAATACAACATTTCAAACAAAATAACAAATACTCATATTTAAATACAACATTTAACATCAACACTCAAACTTATATACTAATTACTAAACTCCAACAAATAACATCAATATTTATCATTTAAATTTATGAAATATAGCACACTTATTTTTTTAATAATTAAATTTACTAAAAAAACATCATTTTATTTATAGGTAAAAAATTAATTATGACGATTTTGGCAGTAATATTTACGCTGATTTCATAATTGACAAACCAGATTCAACCGGCCACAGCCCACAAGTTCACCGGCACCACAAGGTCCACATTCCACAACCATACTGAAGACGAGATCACACTCCAAGTCTCCAACTCAGCGCCTCTTGTTTTCATCGCCTGCCCTGCCCTTGCATTACCATTGATTGCCCACTTTCTCTCTCCCTATCTTCCACCAACGGCTTTTTCTAGCGACTAACGCCGCTTCTCTCTCTCTCTCTCTCTCTCTCTCTCTCTTCCGTGTTCTTTATATTTGGAAAGTTGTTGAGTCGTTTCTATAGGAGTCCAATCCAAGCAACTACTTCAATTCCTGTGGAAGGAAAAAAAGGGGAAAACGTTGGACGATTACTTTGACTGGTATTTCCTCCACCGGGGTTTCCTTCGTTTTTGTTGTGGTGGACAAAATTGGTGTGGTTTTGGCCACCTAGATGCAGCAGATTGTTAGCCGATTCTGTTTGCTGCTGGTTATATGCTCTGTTCTCGAGTTCCACCAGAGGATTCTGCGTTTCTTTCTGGGGATCTTCGTGATGGAATGCGCCGCCTGCCTTAAGTTTTTGGCTCAGATCAGCGAGTTCCGCGGTGGGTTCATTGTGTTCGGATGTTTCTCGCAGGCTTTCAATTTCCTATGGCTTTTTTTGCTTTTCGCATTTGGGTTGAAGCTGCTTAAGCTCACTTCCTTCGGGATTGGTCTGATTCAGCTGTTGCAATATGATATTAGAGGCAAATCAATTGATCCTAGAAATGGGTTTTCTTCTAGGAAGGGTTTCGATCTAGCATTCCACTCCAAGGTTGTCTCTTTCAACAAGGGTTGCTTGGCGATTGAGAATCTAAAATCCACCAAGGATAAGGACGATTCCGATTCAGTTGTGAACTCAAGGAACATCGATTATGCTGAGGAATGTTCTGCTGAAGAAGAGGATGAATTCGACGTGTTGGCATTGAGGAGATTGGTTAGGAAGGAGAGGCGGAGAGCTCTGGCGGCCCAATTGGAATTGGAGAAGGAAAGAATGGCTGCGGCGTCTGCTACCGATGAAGCAATGGCTATGATTCTAAGGCTCCAGAATGAGAAAAGCTCCGCTGAGATGGACGCCAAGCAGTACCGTAGAATGGCAGAACAAAAGCAGGAGTACGATCAAGAAGTTATCCAGTCCCTCCAATGGAACATCATGAGACACGAATATGAAAGGAGCTTGCTGGAAGAGAAGCTCAAGTTGTGCAGGCAACAGTTGCAGCGCTGCTTGAGAAGGGATGAAATGGAGGAACTTGATGCTGCTCTCGACTCATTAGGTTCAACCTCTGATTGTGGTTTGGATGAGGATGAATTAATGTTGGAGTTTGAATCTCCAGCAGCTACTGTTCAGGCAAAAGTTTTTCAAGAAGATGTGTTTGGACAGAATGATGGAGAGATCGAGCAGCATGCATAACAAACAGTTTCTGGACTTGGGAATGGAGCATTCTTGAATGCAGCTCCGCCATGGTCCCCACTCAGACAAATATTTGCAGTAATATCTTCTACTAATCATTTTCTATCCATGTTTCCCCTTTTGTACATCCACGAGAATCATAGTCCATTCTACTGCCTTGTTATGTGAACTGATTTCCACTATTTAAGAACAGCTGAACCAGTTTGTTTGATTGAACCTCTATAGTGGGAAATCAATTCAGCATTCGCAGCCAGTAACAGTAGTCTTCTTCTTCTTCTTCTTCTCTTCTTGTAAAGTTACACATCCCTTTTCCATTTCTGAAGTCCTCTTTGTCAGTCAGATTGAACTGAGTGAGAATTGCATTACATACAAGCACGGAGATACAAACAGACTCTCCGTGGAAGAAACTGCTTAATTTCATCTTTGTTCTCTCTTCTGGGCCTCTCTGTTCTTGAGTGCTGAGTTGCACGTTTTCTTTTCATGTGATGTTATTCAATGTAGTGTACAACTGCAGCAACACAATCCAATATCAATCAATCAATCAATGTGCATAATTTCCATTTGATCTGCTAACTAAGAGGAGGATCTGAATTCAATATCATCACTTGTTGCTTGATCTTTTTGCTTGGAACTTAGCGAGGAGATCCGATTTTCTTTGTGGAAACTTGTGTATCATTGGAACTCTTGAATGATAGATTTCTTTTAAGGTTGTCAACTCAAAACTGTGCTGGAAAAGCTACAAAATGTTCCTGCAACCCTTTTCGTAGACTGCACTGGTGGTGAAGAACCCCTTTAGTTTAGATGACACACACAGATTTCCATGTGCAAGAACATTATTGACTAAGGCGGCACCTCACGTGGCGATCTGTTACCTTTTGATTTCCTTGCTATCCATATAGATCATGGGGCGATTTCCATATGCAAGACCATAATCGCACTTGCACAAATACTGTTGGTGCAATCATAGTGTGGCGTGGCCATAAGGTTTTCCTTCCTTGGTATATGATTTATCTCACGTGGTAGCATCGATGCGAATCGATGATGATGTTCCTTAATTCTTTTCTTTGTTGTGTTTGTCATAGTTTGTGCTAGATAATAGAGCATTGCATGCGCTAATAATAACGAATATGACTACTGTTGTAGGCGACGCGTTGTAAGTACGTTCTTACAAATGAGGCTATAAATACCCTAACCACATTGCTAATACAACTTGTGATTCCTTCTCTTAAGATAAATCGGGTTAGTAACCAGGTACTTCTGACTTGCTGATCTTTTGGAGCAAGTTAAGGAGGTTACGTTGTGGCTACCCATTTATTGGGAAGGCTATGTCCACCATGTCTCACCACTCATAAAGCTTAAATGTGGATTGACTACTTTGCCTAATAATGAGAGCATCAAGAATATAGTAAACAAGTTATTTCCAATAAATGATACTATATATAAACAATTTTATGATACACGCTATTTCGAGTAACTTTAGTTTTATCCAAGTATGTTGCATGAGACATTTATATCTGCAATATAATAATTCAGTATTTTTCTACATTAGTATTTTATTCACTAAACTAACTCTATAGGCAAAAAACACAAGTCCATAAACATGATGAAGCTAAAACAATTAGGGATATGTCTATGGTAACTTGTGATAAGCTTCAAGTAATCTTACTTGGAGTTTGGTGGAGGTATTGTCAATCAGGCCGACCATTCCTAGTCAACCAATTTGACCAGAGATAAACCACTTATGCTTCTGAAAAAATATTGATGACTAGCTCAAAGAGCTTTATTAGGTTGTCAGATAGATAATTTGGCTGAAGACAATGAAGACTTCATAAAGCGAAAAGGATGGACATAATAATGACGTTGCTGAAGAAGTACGAATGTAAACTCAAGACTTGAAACGAGTTTTCAAGTCTTGCCGAAACTTAATAATTTATAGAGGGGTTACTCGTTTGTGACTTACATTGTTTATCTATCAAGCCGTAGCGGTACATTGTATAACCCTAGTTTCATAAATTATGGACCATTAAAACCCTAAACTATAGATCCTAAGCACCAAAATTCTAAACTACGAAAATCCACACCCAAAATCCTATAATTGAACACACCTAAAACATGAAATCCTCCTAAATCTTATATCGCAAACTCCTAAACTCCCTACAAGCAATACCTTAAAGATAGGGTCAATAAACCCTATGCATGACCTTTAACTTGTACACCCAGAATCCTATATCCAATGGAAACTACATTCTAACTATTGCACTCTCTAAAACCTAAAATATGATCCATGAACCCCTAAAGCTTGAACTATAACCCCTACAACATTAAACCAAAACATTTACCATGCTATAAGATATGACTGAAATGGTACGATGGTGGCAACGGCGCTAGCAGCGACGAAAATGCCTCTTTTGGGTTTGCATATCGATTTTCTTTTAGGGTTTTCGGTTGATTTCGAGTTTTGGGGTTCTCACTATTTTTAGTGTTTTGATGGAGGTGAGAAGGAGAGGAAGGATGATACAGAGGAATCGATGGCGACTTGGTTGGAGGAAGGTGGTGTGGGAAGATCAAGAGGATGAGAGATCTTAGGGAAGATTGGAGGGAGAGATAGTGATACTCGCAGGGTTTGGGGTTTATTCAATTAGATCGAATTGTTTGATCTTAAAGGGAAATTTATTTTTCATTTTCATTTTTCATTTTTTATTAATCTATGTGGCAATGTTGTTGATGCAATATCGCCAAATCAGCATTTTCGTTTGTCCAGTCAACTTGTTTGATAACACCGTTAAAGTATTGGACGATAGTGGCTATAAACGATTTTTCTCCAAAATTGCCTATTATCGGCACAAACGCGATAGTTTTGACAATATAAGTATATTTTGCCAAATTTTAGGGACTAATTTATTTTTCATTTGAGTGTAAAAAGTATAAACAAATGGGACTAGATTAAAAAAATTTAACATTTGATCCTAGCCTCGATTTTGTTTTACCCCTCCACTTGGGGATTCCGACCTCTTTGACGCTTCTACTACGGCCTAACCCTTACTCTTCCGGTGGCCTTACCTTCTGTCCATCCGCCTGTTTAACTACCGCCATGGCCACCGAGAGTTCAGATATGCCGCGTCGACGGTCCTTTCCAGGGGATAATCCTCCTTCTCCGATCAGCAAACTAGGGGACGATCTCCTCTTCGAAATTCTGATCCGCCTGCCGAACCCTAGATCCGCCTGCCTGAGCAAAGCCGTGTGCAAGCAGTGGAGATCTGTGGTTTCTAAACCCTGCTTCAGTCGCCGCTTCCTTTCTCACCACCAGAGCAAGAACAAACCACCACCTCCTAAGCTTATTCTCTCGGCTGACAGCCTTCTGAGTTTTCTCCCCGTGCCCCGCCTTCTTCCGGATGAGGAATTCGTCGTTTTTGATTGCTTCAAGGACTTGCTTTTATGCGGGTTTGGGCGCCGTGCTAATCCCGAACTCGCCAGATCGTACCTACTCTGCAACCCATTTACGGAGCAATGGGTCGCCCTTCCTTTGGCCCCTGAAAGGCCGGTGGGGCTTAGTAGAGAGTCAGCAAGGTTAGTTTGTGAACCCTTAATCTCTGATAGTCATGATCTAGGAGGTGGCTATGACTATCGATTACGAGTGGTGTTTATCTACCAAGATAGGAATTCTGTGAAACTAGATATGTTCTGTTCAGAGTCGGGAGATTGGACCAAGGAGGCTGGTGTAGTTAATGGTTATCGCATGTCCTTAATGCAAGATGTTGTTTCATGCAATGGGGTTCTATATGCGTCGTATCTTAGAGCAGAAGACGAAGATGCTATGTTGTATACACCTCTGATTGCTCGTCTCAACCCTTTCCGCCTTGATATACCTCTCGCTCGTATTGATGTTTCCCCACTCTCCAACTTAGAGTATTGGAATATCTCGATTTCGCAAGGTGCTCTGCACTTGACTGTGTTCGAACACATAAGACCTATGGTCTTGAGTGTTTGGAGACTGAATGAAGACGGTAAACATTGGAGAAAGGTGTGCGAAGGTCCAGTGAAGTCATCACCAGGGGACGACTACAAATTTGGGAACCTCTATGTGCCTACTCTGCATCCGGAGAAGCCGGAAATTGCCTACTTTACTTATACCGGTCAAGGCGATAAGAATTGTCATCTATCCTGCAATGTGGGGAGTGGGGGAGAGCTAGAGTTCGTCTCTAAGATAACTCAATATATTACTGGCTGGAGGGTGTTTGAGCCGAAGGTCCATTGCTGGCCTACTCCAATTCCTAGGTACCAGAAGTTACGAGCTAGGTACGATGGAAGCTACAGCTGTTGGGTTCAGAGCAATGAACCGGTGACTTCCTCAATGACGGAGTTGAACAATCTGAAGCGCTAGAGGCTGGCCACCATATCAACGAGACGAAGGACGATGGCATGGGGAAGGAATTGTTTTGTACCCAGTTAGAGGGAAAGGAGCTGATCAATTAGTAAGGTATTGCTAGGTGTTTGTCTTTTTTGCAATCCGAGGTTGTTATTTAGAGTAGCTAGTTATGTCGAAGCAGTCATTTGCATGTTGGATTTAAAAACTGAAGGATTGTCAACCCCATGAATTTTGTTGCTTGATTGTAGGATGTTAGTAATCAATCGGGTTAGTACGGAACAGTATTAGGAGTTTATTGTCATTACTTATGAACGAATTGAGACTGCTAAACTCAATGATCTTTGTACTGATCAATTGTGTTCGTGCCATGGAAGAAGGGTCTAAGGAGGTTACGTCGAGGGTGTGCTACTGATTTCTTGGGAAGGCTATCTCCACCATGTCTCACCACTCATAAATTAGATAATTCAGGAACATCCCCACACACAGTCACACACAGGTTGAGCGATGATGGAGCGAGATCAAACATGAGGGTTCACTTGCTTGAGTCCTTTGGGCCCTCCATTAAATGCCTCTTGGAACATCATAGTAGTCATCAATGGGGTTGAATACGAGATCTGCCACTTTCCGGAATAAGCGCCCACTAAAAGTTTCATCGCTAGGTTGTGTGAACTTTGGCGTCTCACAACTACTAAAGCTTAAAAGTGATTGACTACTTTGCTTGAGAGCATCAAGTAGGGGTGGTAACCGGTCGGTTTTGGTTTAATTGAAAACCGAGACACCCCACACGACTGTCGACCACCGATTGTGAGAGTGCCACGGCTAACCAACCATCGACCGATCGGTTATCGGTTTTGGTTCGGTTAGTCGTGGTAACCGGACTTGTGCTGTCGCCGACAATAAATGGTATGCACAAAACACGTTTTTTCGGCCAAAATCAACTATGACGGTGGGATTTGGAAAGTAATTAATTAAAATTCAATTAATTACGAAATTATTAGTGGTGGCTATAATTTACGAAAATGATTAATGAGAAAATCTTGGGTTCAGATATGGCTAGGGAAGTTGAGAAGAGAAAGGAAAAAATCTCAGATCCCCAATCAATTCCCCACACCCCCAATCAATTCCTCTTCTCTCTCCCCCAATCAATTTCGTTCCCCTTCTTCTCCCGCCCAAAAATCTCTCCCAAAATAAATTCCCCTTTAGCCTTCTTCTCTCGTTCTTCTCTCCCAAAAAATCTTCCCAACTTTTCTTCTCCCCCCTCCTCTCACTCAATCTGTCTCTGTTCTTCTCTCATGGCCTCGATCGGTTCGCTGGCGGCGGAGGTGATGGGCGGTGCGATCGAGTAGTGGGAGTCGGGGAGCGGACGACGACTTAGGAAGGAGAGCAGGGAGCGGAGGCCAGACACGGTGGCGGCGACGTCGGGCGGCGAGGAAAACTGGAGGTTTTTGTCTGGTGGGGTAGTGGATTAGGCGGCGGAGCGGAGACCGGTTAATTTCGGATAGTCGGTTAACCGCGGTTAATCATAGTCGGTTAGTCGGCTAGCCGAAAACTCCCTCTGACTCTCCGACCACCGACCGACATTAGTAACCGTCGATTTTCGGTTAGCTACTAACCGGAAATCGAATTGCCACCCTTAGCATCATGAATATAGTAAACAAGTTATTTCCAATAAATGAGACTATATATAAACAATTTTATGACACACTATTTCGAGTGATTTTAGTTTTATCCTGAGATATTATATATGCAATATAATAATTTATTATTTTTCTACATTGGTATTTAAGTCACCAGACTAATTCTATAGGCAAAAAACACAAGTCCATAAACATGATGAATCTAATACAATTAGGGATATGTCTATGGTAATTTGTGGTAAGCTTTTAAGTAATCTTACTTGGAGTCTGGTTGAGATAGTTCCGAGTTATTTTTGGGTGGGATGGTCTAATTTTTATTCGCCACTAGTACCAACGAAGTTCTACCATTCATAGTCAACCATCTTGACCATATCGTCAGTAAGATAAACCACTTATGCTTCTGAAAAATATTGATGAATAGTTTCATAGAGCTTTAGGAGGATTTTTCCAGATATAGCACCATTTAAAAAAATTACAAAAATAGCACTCACCTCACAGAAATTCCAAAAAAAAAGCACCTTTATTTTAAAAACGCACCTCCAAGGTGCGGTTACATGTGAACCGCTCGTCCAAGGTGTGTTTTATATGTAAACCGCATACTGAGAGAGCAGTTTAAGGTTCTGGGCCAAAACCGCATCTTGCCCATGTGGTTTTGGGTCTGACCTAACAGAACCGCATGGCCTAGGTGCGTTTCTTTGGCTGACCTAGTAAAACCGCTCGTTGACGATGCAGTTCTATTTCTCCAACACAAACCGAACCCTCAACATGCATTTTTGCCCTTGCCGACACACAAACCGCACCCTCCCCCCCCCCCCCCCCCCATGCGGTTTGTGTGTCGTCCCCTTTTCCCGACATCCACCATGTTGCCATGCAGGTTGACAGACGTGGGGCTTCATGGCAGATGAAAACCGCACCCTCTCCATGCGGTTTTCATTAATGATTTTGCCTATAAAAGGTAGCCCCGGGAAACTTCTTCTCTTCACAACTCTCCTTCACCCTTTTCAATTTTCTGTTGTAGCTCCCTACTTCTTTATTGTTTTTGCAGTTAACGTTAACTCGTAAGTTTATTTTGTATTACTTTTTATTGTGATTTGTGATTTTTATGATATTAACTGAATTACAGTTTTTTTTTGCAGATGGCATTCCATAAGTTCACGCTTGGGTTATGGTGGAATAGTTACACGGAAGAGACCGGAAAGGGGTCACCTACGTCGGTGGCAATTTTCAGAAAATAAAGGTCGCTACCAGACCGATGCTTGAAGACCTCTCTCAAATGTGTACTAACGTTACTTGCATGGATGACACGACAAGAGTTGATAGTATGGTGTACCAATATCCAAACAGAGAAGGCAGGTCGTTGTGGCATGAGGAATAGGATGAAGTAGATGCCATGCTCGAATTCTTGAGGTCCAATAATCTTTCCAAAGCCGAGATGTTCGTTTACACCGAGGTGGTCGTAGGCATTGGAGGTCATTCTGCAGACGGTCAAACATCTGGTATCCATGGTGGAGGTTAATTATATGGAGATCATCCCTACCAAAGTTACCATGATCCTCATTCCTATTTTTAGTAATAAGAGTAAGGTGAAGGTCATCATCAATCTTTCCCATCATATGAAGAAGAAGTTCAACCGCACCATGCCAACCAACCCGAGTACAACTTCCAATCAGGCAGCTATAGTTTTCACAACTACCATTATGGAGCTGATGAAGGTGCCTTTCATGATCTGGATCTGATGGAACATGCCCTGCCAGCACCAGTTAGTGACCCCTTCGATGAAGAAGGATAGAACAACGTCAGTGCAGACAGCTCCGACCCTCTTGAAGATGCTTATGATTCAGGGCTAGAGTCAGACTTAGATAATGATGATGAGGTGGCTCGTGACCGTGTACCAGTCCCCTACTACAATCACATTCCAGACGACAATTGGTGTGTCGACAACGACATGGAGCCTCCAGAGGTCCCAGTATGGGATCCACTCACTCGGTTTATGAAGGGCCAAAAATTTGGCTCGAAGAAGAAGGTGGGGGCACGCCATTGATACTGAAGCAATGACTCGACATTTTGAATGGCACACAAGTCATTCCAACACGAAAAGGCTCATAGTCAAATGGCGTAATCAACACGAGGGATGCAATGTTAGGATTCGGGTCATCAACAGCAAGAGACACGACCATTGGGTCATATCCCGTGCGGTGAACACACACACATGTGTGTCATCCATAACATTCCAAGGCCATCGACAGTTGAACTCCAGGGTGGTTGCCGCGGATTTTTTGCAGGATCGTGAAGGTCCCTAAAATACTTGGTGTTTCCTCAATGGTGGCATGCGATCCGTCGCATCAACGCTCCCCTTGATTGGTACTTTTACCCCAAAACACTCTAGATGAAATGCTGCCAACCGGTCATACCTTCAACATCCTCAGGGGGATGATCACTCACACACACCGCTTTGCCGTCGATGGGCAGATGGGTTAGGATGGTGACGTCCTTTAGCGTGATGGTGCACTCTCCTTCGCGAAAGTTGAAACAATGTGTCTCCTTTCGCCATCTCTCCACCAATGCGGTGATGAGTTGGCGATCGACTTTTATGCCTACAAAATGCCTAATCGACTTCAACCGTGCCCTTTTGAGAAAGGGAAAGATAACGTCGTTCCATGGGAGCACATTGGTCGTACCCCTGTAGCGGAGTATTTGTTGTGCCTCCTAGCAAAAATTTTATCGTTATTTATGATATATTAGTAATAGTTTTTTCTTATAACCAACTTAATTAAAATAAATGATTTAACAAACAAATTTAAATAATTGATGTTTTTTTCCAAGATATATACATAATTTCATAAAACAAACATACTCAATTAATTAACATAAATAACATTCTAAACGAATAATAATTTAAAGAGATACATAGATATTCAAATATTTGAAATTAATAAAATTCATTGTGTACACATACACATAAATCGTATTGGTTGTTTGGTAAATAATTTAATCGTATTAATTGTTTTAAATAATTTAATCGAATTCAATGCAACACTCGTTAGACTCTTAGAAGAGGTATACATCTTTTTAGAAACGCAACATTTTTGACAGAAAAGGGGGATCCGATGATCGCTTAAAACCCGATTTTCCCAGGGAATGAGAGGATCATGATAATCGCTTAAAATCTCATTTCCTTAGACATGCATCTCTTTATGAAGAGTCGAAGTAAGTGGCGCTATGTATTCGATTAAATTATTGAAAACAACCAATACGATTAAAAATGATCAAATTTATTTTATATTCCACTAAGTACATTAGCAAAATAAAAGAAAGACAAACGATGAAGAATTGTATGTACCTCGTGATCATTCCAAACATCTCTTAAACGATGGTTGGGTTGGTCGTACAAGTCGGTTGGATCAATAGGTCCTTGATCAACATAAAACCGTTGGTTGTATATATTCACCTCGTCCCCAACCTACGAGAGAATAAGAACAAGGTTAGTACATAGATTAATTAAAATGGTTATAACAACAACAAAAATTTGGTAAAATGAGTACGTACCGATTGAAATACATCATAATAAACTCCCTCTTCTTGGAACCACTCGTCCATTTTTTCGCGAAAGTCGGACAGAGATTCGACGGATTTTGAAGGAAAAACCAAAGAAAAGTTTTCTGATGGCAGATCGGACTTAGCCGCAACCAACATACCACTATTTCCTAGGCTTTTGGGAGGGGAGGGTGATGGATAGAGAGATAATTTTAGAGAGAGAGTGAAGAATGGGTTGTGGTGTGAAAAAATGAGGAGGGGAGGGGGGTATTTACACTTGCAGACCGCACCCTCCAGGGGCGGTTTAGTAATTTTCCCCTTGCCAAAACCGCATCTGGAGGGTGCGGTTCACGAAATTCAAGGCGCAAAACCGCACCAGGAGGATGCGGTTTTCAATCCTCTACACGGATCGCTGAGTTGGCGTGCGGTCTGCCGCTGGATCGCCGCCTAATCCAACGGTCTTGGGGGCCGCTGCGTCGGAAATTAAAACCGCACGCTGATGATGCGATCTTCTGGCTGACGTGGCAAGGACCGCACCTCCAATGTACGTTTTCTAGATAAAACGGTCGGTGAAAGTGCGTTTTGAAAACAAAGGTGCTATTTTTGTAATTTCTATGAGTTGGGTGCTATTTTTGTGATTTTTTTTAAAGGGTGCTATTATTGGAAAAATCCTAGCTTTAGGTCGACAGATAAATAGTTTGGCTCAAGACTGAAGACTTTAGAAGCGAAAAAGATTGACATAATAATGATGCCGCCGAAGAATCACGAATGTAAAATCATGACTCTAAACGAGTTGCCAATACTTAATAATGTACAGAGGGGTTACTCGTTCATAACTTACATCGTCAATCTAGCAAGCAGTGACATTATCTTGTATAACCTTAGTTCATAAATTTTGGATCATTAAAACCCTAAACTATAGATACTAAGCACCAAAATCCTAATCTACGAACCTTAATATCCAAAATCCTACAATTGAACACACCTAAACATGAAATCCTCCTAAATCTTATATCACAAACTAATAAACCCCCTAAAACAATACCTTAAAGATAGGGTCAATAAACCTTAAAATTGACCTTTAACTTCTACAACCCGAATCCTAAATATCCAACGAACTCTATATTCTAACTATTGAACTCTCTAAAACATAAATTATGATCGAGGAACCCTTAAAACATAAATTTTGGATCATTAACCCCTACAACATTAAACCTAAACACTTACCATACTAGAAGATATGGTTGAAATGGTGCGATTTGGTTGATTGCTCTTTTGCTTGGATTTTATGTTATTCATATCTACACGTCTCCTCAAAACAATACTCTATTTTTGGGGTTCAAGTTTATAAAAGGTGAACATAACATATTATGTTTTTAAACAAAATATCAAATATTGAAAATCGTAAATATTCAAATACATGACCTCTTAATCAAAGTTTTGATATCATGTCAACTCAATTTGTGGAGACTAATTGTTTGGTGACAACCACTATATGGTCAATCAAAGACATGCACATATTGAACTTTCTTGAAGTTTTGTAAAATTTTAGGGACTAATTTATTTTTCATTTGAGTGTAAAAAGTTTAAACAAAGGGGACTAGATTATAAATTTAACATTTGCTTATCCTAGCCTCGATTTTGTTTTACCCCCTCCACTTTGGGGATTTCGATTTCTTTGCCACTTCTACTACGGCCTAACCCTTACTCTTCCGGTGGCCTTACCTTCTGTCCATCCGCCTGTTTAACTACCGCCATTGCCACCGAGAGTTCAGATATGCCGCGTCGATGGTCCTTTCTAGGGGATAATCCTCCTTCTCCGATCAGCAAACTAGGGGACGATCTCCTCTTCGAAATTCTGATTCGCCTGCCGAACCCTAGATCCGCCTGCCGGAGCAAAGCCGTGTGCAAGCAGTGGAGATCTCTGGTTTCTAAACCTTGCTTTAGTCGCCGCTTCCTTTCTCACCACCAGAGCAAGAACAAACCACCACCTCCTAAGCTTATTCTCTCTGCTGACAGTCTCCTGAGTTTTCTCCCCGTGCCTGGCCTTCTTCCGGACGAGGAATTCGTCGTTTTTGATTGCTTCAAGGACTTGCTTTTATGCGGGTTTAGGAGCCGTGCTAATCCTCAACTCGCCAGATCGTACTTGCTGTGCAACCCATTTACGGAGCAATGGGTCGCCCTTCCTTTGGCCCCTGAAAGGCCAGTGTGGCTGAGGAGGGTGTCAGCAAGGTTAGTTTGTGAACCCTTAATCTCTGATAGTCATGATCTAGGAGGTGGCTATGACTATCGATTACGAGTGGTGTTTATCTACCAAGATAGGAATTCTGTGAAACTAGATATGTTCTGTTCAGAGTCTGGAGAATGGACCAAAGAGGCTGGTGTAGTTGAAGGTTATCGCCTGCGCCTAATGCATGATGTTGTTTCATGCAATGGGGTTCTATATGCGTCGTATCTTAGAGCAGAAGACGAAGATTCTATGTTGTATAGCCCTCTGATTGTTGGCTTCAACCCATTCCGCCCTGATATACCTCTCACTCGTATCGATGTTTCCCCACTCTCCAACTTAGAGTTTTGGAATATGTCGATTTCGCAAGGTGCTCTGCACTTAGCTGTGTTCGAACACATAAAACCTATGGTCTTGAGTGTTTGGAGACTGAAAGAAGATGGTAAGCATTGGAGAAAGGTGTACGAAGGTCCAGTGAAGTCATCACCAGGGGACGACTATAACTTTGGGAACCTTTATGTGCCTACTCTGCATCCAGAGAAGCCAGAAATTGCCTTCTTTACTCATACCGATCAAGACGATAAGAAGTGTCGTCTATCCTGCAATGTGGGGAGTGGGGGAGAGCTAGAGTTCGTCTCTAAGATAACTCGATATTTTAATGGCTGGAGGGTGTTTGAGCCGAAGGTCCATTGCTGGCCTACTCCAATTCCAAGATACCAGAAGTTACGAGCTAGGTACGATGGAAGAATCTACTGTTGGGTTCAGAGCAATGAACCGGTGACTTCCTCAATGACGGAGTTGAACACTCTGTAGCGCTAAGAGGCTGGCCTCCATATCAATGAAACGGAGGACGATGCCACTTGGAGGTAATTGCTGTGTACCAGTTAGAAGGAAAGTAGCAGATCAATTAGCAAGGTATTGGTAGGTGTTGTCTTTTGTTCCCCCCAATACGAGGTTGTTATTTGAAGTGGCTAGCTAGTTATGTTAGGAACTGAAGGTGAAGGATAGTCAACCCCATGATTTTGTTGCCTGATTGTAGGATGCTAAGAGCTGATTGGTATTAATGAATTGAGACGGCTAATACTCCATCTCCATGATCTTTGTACTGAACAATTGTGCTCATACCATAAGTGTCCAAGGAGGCTACGCCAGGGAGTGTGGTGTAGGAATTAGGAAACATAAATCCTCAATTCTTTCGTTATTTGGGGCGGGATTGCAGTTTATTACTATCTAATAGACTTTGGATATTATTTCGGGATTTTTGGGATATTTGCATAATTCGGATGTTATTTATTATTTGGATAGTTATAGGGAATTTGTCGGTTCTATATATTCTGTACGGATGGGAATTTTCGGATTAAGCAAGAAATAGAATAATTATTTCCTAAACCTAATTCTTCCTCTCTCAACCTCTCTCCCTCGTTTCCCCTCTCTAACTCGGTGGCTCTCTTCCCCTAAATTTTCCGTTTCTTTCACGCTCCTACATTCTTAGTTCCTTCATGTGGCTTCCCATTTCCTTGCTAGGCTGCCCTCATTCTCCGCCATGCGGGCCTGATCAAATACTTGCAGTTACTCTTTATATAAAAAAAAAATACTTTCATTTACATCAAGCCTTTTTAAGGAGTTGTAAGTAAGGCTATATATAAGATCAATCTCGTAGGTGGAATCGTGGAGGAAAAAAGGTTAACTATAGTACTAATGATAGTATAAACTCTTTTTAATATCCAATGAAATAAAACTCGATAAGCTTGGTGAGTGGAAGATAACACTATAATTGTGTGAGAAAGAATAAATCATCAAAATATTGAGAGAACTTTATAGCAATTTGGGATGAAAAGAGAATAAAAGTAAAAATATGGAAAAAGACGAAAAACATGACATAACTTTCGTCCTCTTCGTATGGGTTGAGAGATATTTCCACTGTCTTCCTATGCGAATCCGAGCGAGAGAAATGAGTAACGATGAAAGAATGAGTTTATGATTTAGGAGACATGGAAGCTAGAAATGGTGGAAGCTCAAACATTTTTATGGGCTATGGATTTCATAATCAAACAAATTCTACTCTTCGTGCTTATTGAAACATATTGTTTGACACTCATAGCTAAGCTGAATCTCCTCCAATAATATATGATAGAGTTTGAATCAGGGTCTCTTCAAACAAATACAACAAGCATAACCAATTATACTAAGCAAGTTTGTTGTAGCTTTTTGAATACAAAACATACACGAAGTTAAACTCTAAAACCATAGGACTTTTCCATCATGATTAGCTAGCCCACTAAGTCTTCCGTAAGTATTTTTATAATGCTTGATACATTGATTTTCATAGTAGAGTTCCATGTAACTTTCTCCATTATAAAGTTTCTACTCTCTCCTTAATGTTTGCTAAGGGTAAATTGACAATTGGCTAACATGGAAGAAACTACTTTTTTGTTATGTGTTATGTCCTTTCATTTTTTAATTTAAAATATTTTTTGCGCTTTTTATCTTTGTTCTTATCCTTTCCTAAGCTCCTCTAAATACCCCCCCCCCCCCCCCCCCCCCCCCCCCCCCCCCCCCCCCCGCCCAATAGTGCAATAGTTAGCTCCATTTCACTTTCCAGTACAAGGCCTCCTATGAAAATCAATCTTCTGATATCTTTTAGAACTACGATTTGATTTTTGGGGATTGAAGTTGGGCAAGTAGAAGATTTAAACTCCAATATAAGCCCATGACGAATAGAATGGAGTTCAATCAAGTAGTTAGGGTCTGACCTATCTCGCTTGATTCCTTTGCACTGGCATCGCACAATGGTTCTAGCTCTCCTATATCGATGAACTACTAGAAGAAATAGTTTGATGCTTCTATTGCTGAAGACGATGTTTGATCAATTATATCTTTCTCCCTTACTCCTCTTCATATATCAGACTTTGAACTTGAATGGGTTTTTGGTCTTCGTCCAAGGTTAATCACTTCACATATGTAAGTCATTCCTTTCTTCTCTTTGTCTCATGGTTTTATCTTTCTTATTAATAACAAAACGACTTTTATTGTCAGGTTGTCTCCTGAGTAGAACATGCAGAAGATCTATTTCTTTTGAAGCCCGATGGATCTCTTGCGTCGTTGCTCCTCTTTCTCTTTTTAGGTTTCAACTTCAATGAGTTTTCTAGCTTCATTGAAGGTTCATTGAGTTGAATTGGTAGGCTATTATCTTCCTTCCCAATTTATCTAAGTTGTTTGCGATTGATTTATAAAATATAGGAAAGAAATTTGAACGGTGGTTTGGAGGCTAGATTTCTGTGAATTCAAATAGATGTTTGTGTAGAATAGGGGCAGTTGTACTTCCCTAGCGCGCTGTCTACTTTCTTGGTTGTTTGTTTGTTGTATTTTTTTGTTCTTTGCTTCGCTATTGAAATAATAAAATAAGATCACCATTATAAAAAATTTTCTTTTTACAATATTTATGCTCAAGTTTTATTTTGTCATAGCTAATGTTCTCCGCAAACATGTTATCTTCGTCAAGCTCGATTCTTATGGTCCAGCTCACCGATCAAATTTTGATATTTTTTAGGATTAGTTTGACACTATTGATTTTGTCGATGTTCTTAGTGTCTATCAATATAATTGCAAGCCATAATGATTGTTAAAATTAAGCCTCCACGCAACAGTACTCTGAGAGGTGGGGGTGTTGAACTTGGAGTAGAAGAGTTGGGATTAGGTTTGGGAAGGGAAGTGGTGGGGGATGAAATGTGTTTGCATTTGGTAGCAAGTAAAGTTCAACTACATCAGGTAAATGTAGAGAAGAGGGAGTTGGTGAGGGTAGTGATCGAATTGAGGAGGGTAAACTGGAGTAGTTGAAGAGAGAAGTGAGAGATGATGAGGATATTAATAAAATGGAGAGGGTATCGAAAGACATGTAAGCAAAACTGGAGTAGTTAAAAAGAGAGAATGGAGAGATGATGAGGATATTGAAGGGCATGAAAGTGAACTGGAGCAGGTGAATGCAATTAAGCAGGAGATGGACATATTGATGGAATTGGAGATGAGTGTTGGTTTTACTGAGTTTATTACAATTTTTTTATGATGCTGATGATTATATTAAAACAGAGAACGAAACAAAAACAAACAAGGAACAAGGATCAAAAGCATTGATCCCATTATCCGGGAGGAAACAAAAAGAAAAACAACAAAAAAACCAACAACGGAACACAAGAGCACTAGGTGGAACAGGCCACCCCTGTGCTCGACCCGACGGAAAAGAATAGACCAAAACAAAACAAACCGAGCTCGCTGAAGAACCAGGGTCGAGCAACACGAGAAGGAGCCTCACGAGACACCCAGACAGCTCCGCCGAGCGGCAGAAATGAAGCAAAGCAGACAAACCACCTAGGGGAAAAGTCTAACCAGCACCGAAATCATACGCAAATTGAAACCCCGGACAGCTGAGAGGCACCCACTGAGCTTATCACAATTGTCCCTAAGTAAGATGAGTTGGCCAAATACAAGAAGATGATTGAGGAGTTGAAGAGCGAGTTGACAAGAATCCCAATTGGAAGAGAAATTGAGGGCCACAGAGAGAAGGTCCATCAAAGTAGTAGAAATAGAATTGCAGGTGGAGGATTAGAAAGTAATTTTTGGGTTGAAACATATGCCTTTTGAGATTGAAGATAGAGGGGATAAAAAGTTGGTTGTACAACGAAGAGTGGTTGCTATTGGATCTTTAGGTTTATGGTTGTTGCAGCTACCACAACCTATGTTTATCTTAAAACGAGTAATCATTGATTGATATATTGAAATTAAGGTCGATTCTCTATTCAAGCTACTGGAACTGGTAAATAAAAAGTGTCTAATTTTGTCTTATTATTTTAATCGAGTCTATTGGTATATTGGAGGTAACCTTAATTTTTTCATTTGCTCTGAAGTTTTTATGGTCCCCTTTTAGTTGAGTTGTTAGTATATGGTTGACTTGAATAAACAACTCGCCATTTCTTTTTTATTAGTGGCATGTTGTTACTAAAAGGAGAGCATTGAACCCTTTATGTAGTATTGTGAGATTTTAGTTTTAGTTTCCTATTATCTATGGGCTGTGTGAGAATTTCATTGTGCTTTTATACTCTATCTTTCCCGACAATCAATTAACCAATAACATTTTAATGGGGGACTTAATTATCAAATGTGATTAAAGATACATTTTTATACTTTATATTCTTAAATGATGATGATATTTTTCAAATATTTGACCTATACAGTCATACTTTATTTATCATCCCGATCGAAGAATTGTCAATAAAATTAAACAAATTAATAAAGTTAAACATAATATAAAAATATAAATAATCAAATACGAATATTCCGACCAACGGGCCAGTTATAAGCTAGTAAAGAAGAAAACACAATCCTAGACATCAGTGACCTATGTGAAGAGATCAAGAAGAAGGCAAGAGAGAAGGGAGGAATTGTATGTAGGAGTGTTCAAGCAGATTGGTTACCATGGTAACCACTTTACTAGCACTATACCTAACCCTAAGGGTCAGAGGGTGAGTGATGTTGTTTCATGCAACGGGATCTTGTATCTGTCGTATTCTAAAGATGCTAGGTTGTATATTGTCGGTTTTAATCCTTTCCGTCTCGATATACCTCCAGCTCCTATCGATGTCTCTCCGATCTCCGGAAGGACGTTTTGGAATATTTCGGTGTCTCGTCAATGTTTTTTTCCAAGTTCGTGAAGTCTCTTCCTCTCTGCCTCCAGTGCCTGCTTCTCCCCTTCAGCCCTCAAGTTCTCGCCTTCCCTCCTGGATCCCTCCTCCTGATAGTTGTATGAAGATCAACTTTAATGCTGTGGTTCGTGCTTCCGGTTGCTCGTCTGGTCTAGTGGTTCGTGGAATAGACGGGCATGTGGCTTTGGCAGTATGGTCTCAGCACCACGACATTGCTGATCCCTACCTCGCGGAACTTCTTGCTGCTAGGGACGCCATCTCCCTCTTGGTCTCCAAATCCCTTCCTCGTGTCATCATCGAAGGTGATTCAGAAGTGGTGATTTGTCAGCTTCGTCAGGGTGTTTCTTCAGATTCCCTCGGAGGACCGGTGCTTCGGGATTGCTTCCTTCTCCTATCTTAAGTTTCTATCTCCTTAGAGTTTAGGGCAGTTTCCCGGACTGCTAACAGGGCTGCCCATAGAGTGGCGCAGAAAGCCCTGTTACTTTCTCCCTTTGAGTTATGTTCCTTCGACTTTGTTAGTTTGCTTCACTAATGTAGTGGGTTGGGAGGTTTGATTGTATAGTTTTTCTCTATTGATATTTATTGGGGAAAAGAAAAAAAAAAGTTGCTCTGCATCTGACTGTGTACGAGGACATGGACCCTGTTGGTTCGTTGGTTATCATGAGCCTCATTGAGGGATAACTACAAACACCAGTCCCTTCACCTTCTCACACACTGTATCAAGAGAAGCCGGAAATTGCCTTCTTCTCCAGTTGTGGGGCCGAGAGTTGCCACGTGTCCTACAATTTGAGCAGGGGGAGCTAGAGTTCGTCGCTAAACAAACTCAATTCTTTTATGGTTGGAGGGTGTTTCAGCCTAAGTTCTGTCGTTGGCCTACTCAGTTCCAAGGTATCAAAAGTTGCGAGTCAGGTACGATGGAAGCTACGTACAGTTGTTGGGTTCAAAGCAACGTGACCAACAACTCCCTCGACTCAATAATGGCCCATCCCTCCAATCTGATGCTGATAATTTCCAATGCATGGTGTTGCTACGAAATGGGTTAAGGAAACTTTCGATCTGCAAGCTCCTAGTTAGTGTGTTAATTGTTTTTGTTTTGTGTTAATTTGATTTGGCAGCTTAAAAATGGGGAAATTTGTCCTTTGGTAGAAAGCTAAAATCTTTATATGTCTCGTTTTGTCTAATTGCATGGCTTGAGAATTCCAGATAGATGCAGAGATGGCCTTGTACTATTTTCGTTCATATATACTTCTTATTTTGGTCACAAAGTTTGGTTTGATTGGACAAGGTCTCAAACTGTTGTCAATGAAAGTAGTATATACATATGAAATTATGTGTCATCAAGTGGTAGACTATGGTTTCTAGGCCTGCCCAACTCGGGTAGGAATTTTTTTGGAGAAAATCTTAAAATACACATATTTTTTAAAAAAAATCTCAAAATACACACGTTTTATGAAAAAATCAAATATACATATGTTTGGGCATTACTGCGGTTGTCAGCCGCGGTGAATGCATGAAAGCGGTGAATGCATCACCGCGGTTGACGGTCGCTGTGAATGTCTGACCTAACACTAAAACTTCAAACGAACATAATTTTGCGCTCGGTTATCCGATTGTAACGAATTATTTTTTCATTCCACATAACTTCTCAAGATCTTTCAATCTGAAAATATCGTTCATCCCAAAAAAAATGTCGTTTGCTACCCCGAACGAGCAATGTTTTGATTTTGACAAACTTTGGAAGACCATAGCTTTGTGCTCCTCAATCCGAATGTCATGGAACTTTTTTTGAATTCACTTGAATTTTGAAGAACCACAACTTTGATCAAAACCATAATTTTGGAATGTATGTGGAATTGTGAAAAGTAAAGGGAAAGTTATTCCCAAAATCCTGTATACCAAAAAACATTGCTTTTTAAAAAAATTCTTTCCTAGTAAAAGTTGTAGTTCTTAAAAAGTTATGCGCAATCAAGAAAAAGACGTTCGGATTTAGGAACAAAAAATTATGGCCTTCAAAGTTTGGCAAAATCGAAAATTGCTCGTTCGGGGTAGCAAACGACATTTTTTTGGGATGAATGCTTGCTACCAGATTGAAAGATCTCGAAAAGTTAGGCGTAATACAAAAAATCGCTACAATCGGATAACTGAGTGCAAAATTATGTTCGTTTGAAGTTTCGGTGTTAGGTCAAGCATTCACTGCGGCCGTCAACCGCGGTGATGCATTCACCGCTTTTGTCTGCAGCGGTGAATGCATTCACTGCAGATCAACCACAGTGATGCCCAAACATGTGTATTTTTGGAAATTTTCATAAAATGTGTGTATTTTGAGAATTTTTTTTAACATGTGTATTTTGGGATTTTTTCCGAAAGTTTTGTCTATTTATTTTTACATGAGTATTTTGCATTTAAGCTCTTTGTGCGTACAACACTACAACTGCATTAGAAATCTGCTCCACCCTCTCGTGAGATTTGTCGTGAGAGCTTCTGCCTGATCAAGTATTAGTCCCAATTAGGGCTGTTAATGAGCCGAGCCGAGCCGAGTCGAGCTTTGCCATAGTTCGGGCTCGGCTCGTTAATATATTTCCAAACTCGAGCTCGGCTTGTGTTCGTCACGAGCTTTAATATGCAAGCTCGAGCTCGGCTCATTTATGAAAATGAAAGCTCAGAGCTCGGTTCGAGCTCGACTCGTTAAATAAGGTTATCGATCCCAAAATCGAGTTAAGCTCATAAAATGTTCATAATAACTCAAGATTGACCTAGAACTGGGCACAAAATTACATTCAAACCTGTAGCAAAGTCTAGCAAAATAAAACACAATATTTATCTCAATTTCAATACATAAAATCCATGAATTCTAATCCTTTCTTATGCCAAAATGTTAAATGAGCTTGTTCGCGAGCTTTGGAGCTGAACATGGTATGGCTCGAGTTCGGCTCGTTTAGTTAACGAGCTTGTTCGCGAGCCGGCTTGATTAAGACGAATCGAGTTTCGAACGATTTTTTCTCGAGTTGGGCGTCGAGCCGTTCATGAGCGGCTTGGTTCATTAACATCCCTAGTCCCAACAACAGGGATTTATAAGAGTACTAAGGGCTGCCCATATCGTGGCAATAAAGACGCTCATTTCGTTAGTTCACAACTATTGACTAGTGCGCATATCATGAATTCGTATCCTTTTACTGATTTAATTTCTATCATGATTTTGCTCCGCGCATACATTGTTGTTAGAATTGCAGGGATTTGCTGCATTGCGGTCACTCGACAGCCACATGAGCTTGGTCCATCACTTCCGTCCTTAAAAGGGTCGAAGGACATACATGGATTCTGGTCAATGCGTAGGTATATTAGGGTGTCCATATTCTGATAAATTGGCCCAAATTGATCCGGTCCCAGTTCGATCTTTTCGAAAATATAAGGAACAAAGATTGGATTGGATACAGCCCGGTCTTGACCCGGTCCGGTCCCAATTCGATCTTGATTTTATATTGAGCTTGTGGGGATTTGAGTGGCCTAAGGCCTGAAAGTGTGAGGAGTTGGTTAAGTTTTGTACTAAGTGCAAAGGTTTGTGACACAAATTACCCTTAAGTTTTGGGTGTTAAGCACAAAGATTGGATTGGATTGTTTACTATCCGATCCCAGTCCGGGTTATACGGTCCGGTTTCGGGTAAAACCAAAAAACCCGGACCAAATAGCCAGCCCTAGCCCCATATCATGGCAAAAAAAGCCCTCTTATCGTTGGATCGTCCGACCTTTCTTCCTTATTATCCTTTTTTATTTGACTTGCAAATTCTTGTACTTATATTTCGTATTTTGCTCTCTCCCCACAAGCCTTTGGCAAAAAAAAAAAAAAAAAAAAGTGGTAGACTTGAAGGGTCCTGCATATAGGTGTCAATCGGGCGGGTTTGGGCGGGTTCGGGCTGGTTTCAATAGGGTTCTGGTTCAAACGGGTTGCGGGTTCATCGGGTTCGGATTCAATCAGGTTGCGGGTTCATCGGATTTTGGGTCGGGCGGGTCGGGTTTCGGGTTGTTCAGGCCAGCGCATTAAGTAACTTAAATCATTACTCATTACCAACTTACACATTTTATTACACTAATTTAAAATATTTTCTCAACTTTTTAACCAATTTATTTCTACCTCATATATATATACTTTATTTTTTAGAAAAAAACTAGTCAAAATGTTAAATCAATTTGTATGACTTGCAAACTTGTTATGTAATTAATCATAATTGGTAAAGTATTATAGCTAATAGTAATGGTGATATCAATATTTGCAACCAAAAGACACCGTTAATTGTTTATTTGATATTTTAGTATTAATTCAGTAGTAATTGGATTAAAGTATCTCGTTTAGTATAACCATGCAAATCTGGTATTTGGCGTGTGGTATTTGGCAAAAGCATAGTGATAAAAGGAGTTATTTCAAAATAACTCATTGCCCAAATAACTTTAGTAAACTGTTGCCAAACGAGTTATTTGTAAAATTGTTTGAATTATCCTAAAAATTGAACCATTAAAGATTAGCTATCAAAGTTAGTAAAATTATTGTGACTTCAAACATAACTTACTCAATAGCATATATCCTATACACTTAGCTTTACCTTCAATCAAGAATATTAAGTTAGTATATGTTGTTGATTGTATACCCTAAACCATCAATACATTATACACTAACCACATACCTATACCCTAACCATATGTCCTTGAGTTGTGATTTTGCTAGTATAGTTAATTTAAAAGTGAAATTCATACTTTGATTTTCAAAACATAGATAAAAAGTGATATTTGCTAATTGTTATACCCTAACCATATATCCTATACTTTACACCACATACCTTGTACCCTAACCACGTGCCATAAACATAAATTAAAAAGGGATCTCCTGCCGTTAAAGACTTCAAATGACTTCAAGTGAACATATGTTAATAAAAAACTTAGAACCGTCAAAACCATCAATATCTTATACCCTAACCATATACACCCTAAACCATATGTACCTTATACCTTATACCTTTTACCCTAACCATATACTTTATATCCTAAACAACGAACCGTCAAAGATTACTTATCAAGTTTAGTATAAATTGTTGTAACTAATGGTTAATTTATTTATTAGCCCATAAAAAATTACATACATATATACATATTAGTCTGCAAAGCATATAAGAATAGTTTTAACTAGTCATGCCCTCCATATAAAAGTTAAATATTCATATTTCAAAAGCTAAAATTATGAAAAACCAAAAAATTGAAAACACCAAATTTGTTTCCTTCTTTCTTTTCACAAAAATACTAAAATTTCCCTCATTCTTTCTCCTTCCATACATTAGAAAAACTCAATTTTCCCTCCTCTTTCTCTTCCATAAAATTGAAAGAACCAAATTACCCTCTTCTTTCCTTCTACAAAAAGTTGAAAAGTCAAAAGTTTCCCTCCTTATTTCTTTTTCATAATCAAAAGAATCAAACTTTCCCACTTCTTTCTCTTCCCACATATCAAAACCACCAAAATTCCCACTTGTTTCTTTTCTAAAAAATTCAAAGAACCAAATTTCCCTCTTCTTTCTCTTCCCAAAAACTTGAATACACCAAAATTTCTCTCTTCTTTTAAAAACATCAAATTACCAAATACATTATTTTACTTTATTTATATTTAATTGATAATTTTATTGAATAGTTAAATTAACCAAAATTTTAATTTATATATTATATTAATATTGTCATGATCTCAAGTGACCTTCATGGTTCAATTTTCTTAAAATACGTAATATCAAGTGAGTTTCATATTTTTAAAATTTCTTATACGAAATGAAAATATAATTTTACTTAAGTTTAGAATGAAAAACTTTATTTTGAAAAACTATGTATTGTATATTTTTATAATTATTCAAATGGATTAGATGAAATTCGGGTTGAGTCGGTCGGGTTACGGGTTAGTCGGGTTCGGGTCAATCGGGTTGTGGGTCAGTCGGGTTGCGGGTCAATCGGGTTGTGGGTTAGTCGTGTTGCGGATTAGTTGGGTTGCAGGTCAATCGGGTTGCGGGCCGGGCGGGTTACGGGTTGTTGACTTTTAGTCAATTCGGGTTGCGGGTCGGGTTGATCGGGCGGGTTAATCGGGTCGGGCTATGTTTTGACACCTATAGTTAATAGTCCTGCATTTGCCTCCAACAATTTGAAATGGAAAAATAACTAAACAAATGTGGGTATCCAACTAAATGTGAATCGATTTTGTCGGAGAAAATTTAACTATATTATCTTTAGGTAAGTTTTCCCCAAACTCGACAAAGAGGATAATGAGTTTGATATGGCTTTAATATTTTAAATATATGGCTTTAATATCTACACATAATATAATACACCGAAAGGAAAAACGGGAGCCCCATTTCAAATTTCCTGCAACGAGAGTGAAAGTAGGAAGGACATTTTGGTCTTCACACTTACTTTTTTTAATTCATTAAAAAGACACGTAGTGAGATTCGAACCATGACCATTTTAAGGAAAAGTAAGGATCATAACCAATCACACTAAGTACATTTGTTGCATCTTTTTAAATTAAAAAGATATAATAGCAAAGAGGAAAAAATCCTTCCCCCATTTCAAATTTCCTACTCCAGGAGCGTTTGTAGGAATGATAGAATAGGGAGTGTCAATTTTTTCCTCTTTCCTCTGTGGAACGGGCCAACTTACCGTACAAATGCGGATTTAAACGGGTTCAAGAGTGTCAATTTTTTCATTAAGCCCTTTTATTTCTCCGTGGTGATAAAATATATATGAAGAGGCAAAAACAATACTTCTTTTTATTGCTAAAAATAAAAAATTTAACAATAAACTAATGCATGGTATCTAATGGGCTAACCGCTAACCATAAAATAAAAGAGTTGAATTGGTTTGACATACACGGGATTTGGCCATTAAGTAAAACAAATGAACATCATTGGTTTGACATTCTAAAACAAGCTATTTTCTCTGGCATAATATATTATGCTATTATTTTATATCTTAGTGGCTAAAATATAATGTATTTTAAAGTTATTCAATGGTTCAACCTCGACCAACCCAATTAGTCCAATTTTTATCATTTCAAATATATATTATATAATTATTTGATATCATAATGATCAAATCATAGTGTATTTTATAGGGAATCGTTTGGTATTTGTTAGTAAAAAACTAAACAGAAAGATCTATTTGGTTATTTTAAACATTAAAACGATCCTAACATTTTCAGTTCCTTTTGAATTTCTATGGTTTTATTCCCGAATAAGTGATGTGCAAATGGCAGTCATCTCTTTTCTTTCACTATTTTTTATTTTCAAATAAAAAGTTTAAAAGTAAAGAATAATTAGAATTTGGCATGGGTCGGTCAAACAGGCTGCATTTCAAGTTTTGGCCCCTTTTGATCAAGTCTAATTTATAATCACATGGTTCCCTGATGCCCGATAAAAATCTCAATCCAAACCAGTTTGGCAGGTGAGTCCGTGTTTACCACCATTTTCTAGGGATACGACAACGACGGTTCCTATCCCAAATCGTGTTGTTCGTTCTTTATTTCCTTAGATTTTATCATAGCCTGAAAAAAACCAGAAAGCACAATGACGACAAGATGAAAGTTTTATAAACCAAATTAATCGGCCAACGGGCCGAGTAAAAGCTAGCAACGATTGTGAGATGCTCATTTCCCGAAAACCGACGGGATAGGCTATTTTTTATTCGATTTTCTGGAATTCAGTTTCTATAAAACTTACTCCACCTCATCATATTACCAGAAACAATATTGTTTCACAAGGTAACAGGTACTTGATTTTGGTTCATAAGGCCGATTTTTGATTTGTTGCATCATTAATGTCTCTTTCCTGCTAAAATTCACTATTTTTATCACGTGTTTCCCAAAAAAACTATACAACAATAAGTTATACACCCCATTAAATTATCAAATTTCATACCTCACCTTCCTCTAGGGATGAAAACAAAATCCGAACCCACAGGTACCCACCCTACCCAACTCGGTCAACGCGGGTAAAATCCGTGTTGACGGGTTTTGGGCCGGGTTTGGGTTTAAACCCGTTCAATATTCATCGGGTTGGGTTTGGGTTTAGGTAAACCCGACCCGTGGGTACCCGCCCACACCCATATAATTAATTTTCTCGATATATTTAATATTCTAAACAACTTATCTTATTTATGTTTGTGGAGACATGTCTAATTTTTTCTTTCTAATTGTGTAGAATGAAGTTGATGTTATCGAGTGGAGAGTGAAGAAACTTAATTGAAAGGAAGAAGCTTTCAATTAATCATGTTATTTATGGATAATTTGTTATTTGCTTGAATTTTCTAGAATGGTATTTTATATATGGATAATTTGTATTGAGAGATTGATATTTGACTTTAATTTTGATAGCAACTTGTTATTGTAAATTTTTTAAGACAAAAACCTGTGGGTAACCATGAACCCGCGGATACCCAGGGGGTTGAGTTGGGTTTGAGTTTTTCAAACCCAGTGGATTTTACCCCAAATTTTTTTCACGGATAAACCCATGAATTTGGATTTGAATTTGGCAAAACCCAACCCATTGCCATCCTACCTTCCTCCGGCCAACTGGCCGGGGCCCACACTAGTTTTAAATATATGCACCGAACTCACCCGAATATGTGTTATAACCGGTTCCACTCACTCACAAAGCTCTTCATATGAATGATTAAGGCTTCATTGAGCCAATACAATTTCGCAAGGATGCTTACAAGAGCTTTTGTAAGCATGTGCCAAACAAAGCCTTTGAATCTCCATTGGCATGGCCAGAAAAGTTTAACATTACCACATGTGGATCTGATACATTATCGATCATAAGAAAGTCCCAGGAGAATAAAGAAGTATGTTTCTCATTTTATTTCAGGAGGATCGATGAAGAAGAAGAAGAAGACACTATCGTTAGGATTCTGTGAGGTGAAGCTGCCCAAATTAGGATGGCTAGAGTTGAGAATAAAAACGACCTCAAACTGTTCCTACTTTCTACTCTTCAAAACCGAAGACATTCTAAGAAACCACACTGATTTTCAGTGGCATAATGAAGCCTTCTCAGAACCACAACAAAGAAGCAGGAAAGGACGGGGAAATAGGGTACCAGGGTTATAGAGATATTCTTTTATAAAATTTTGAGTGTTGTTTGTTGCAGCAAAAGCTTGTCTATGAAGAATCCACTTTCAGCACTATCTTCATGAATTCGTACACAAAATAACTTATCGCAGCAGAAGGTAAAACCTGCAAGACAAAGAACAGTACCAAGTTCAGACTAGACCGAGACCTGAAAGATATCAATATTCATGGATCTCAGTGGAAGAAGATGTATGCGCACAGTTGGCAAGACCTAAAAGGATCAGAAAACCAAATGATGGACTAATATAGTATATGATGCCATTGATAGGAGTATGGCGTGACTCATTTGCATTCAGCAACAAGAAAAAGTCACTGCGTATTATCACTCAACCAGATTCAAAAAAGAGATGTGAGAAAAGCGTTTGAAAGATTGTACTAGAAACATGGTTTTATATACCTGTAACAAGCTTGGTACTAATCCAGCATATAAAGCAGGAATGCCTCCATGCTCAACTATCTTCAAACAAGTTGCCACTGCATTCATCTTCGTGGCTCGGACTTGCATTTGAAGCTGTCTCCTCACAACTTCAAATGGATAAGTAGCAGCCTCAGAGCAACACCCTGCAATCGCACCATAGAGCAGAGTCCTGTAGGTGCCCAACTCCAGCTGGTCAAAGGCATTCAGCTCCTGCCCTTCTTGGTTCATGTGTTGAATTCTCGCCTTCCCCTCGGGCGAATGAAGATATCCTGTCTTGAGTATATCGTAAACACCATAAAATACTGCACCCGCAGGAGCCATGCTTGCTAATGAGGGTACTAAGCCCTTGTAAAGTGAGAAGAAGCCTTCAGTCTGGATCATGTAACGAAATGTCCCAATTACGCCACCCAATGCTTCACCACCAGGTGCTACCATCTTGGTCCTTATCTGCAGTACGCATATGGGATTCAAGAACGTTAAGTAATATTCTGTTCAAAGCTGCTTGAGTAATGAATTGTAATCAAACTGAAACCACAAACTCAGTTCCAGTGCCAATTTCATGTGACAGTTCAATGTTCAGGAAGCATCCTTATACATGGGTGAGAAATGTTAGTCATAAAATTTTCCATGAGTGGACTTTGCCCAAAACAAACTAGCAATCGTATTCCTTGAAAATGGTTTTGCAGCACCAGACTAAACTCCATGAGTGGACTTTGCCTTAAACAGACAAGCAAACGTATTCCTCGACACTGGTTTTGCTGCACTAGACTAAACCGATTACAAAATCCATTGAAGTTGTACAAGCAACTGAGGAAGGTAGCAATTACACTGTAAACATCAGTCAAGCGGAAACCAACAGTTATTTTTGGTCACCTGTGCTTCCAAGCAGTAACCCATATTCTTAGCTTAAAATTTTAAATCTACACTTATATATTTATATGATAATGCAAAGACAAAGTAAATTGAAAAGAAAGCTCATGCCAAAAACTTATGAAGAACCATAAAGATGGAGTCTTGAGGTTCTACATACAGTGTCCAAAGGCAAGCAGAGCAAAGAGGCAGTAACGCCAGCTGCTGCACCTGCAACAAACCTCTCAAAGTTTGTGGTTTCCTCATTCCCGGTCCATTTCAGTAGCGTTTTTCTGTATGTATCATATGCGTAAAAGTTTATAGCCTTAAAGGGAGCAGTTCGAAGAATATTGACCAAGTTGCCTTTCCAAAAACCTTTGACCCCTTGAGTTAAGAAAATTTTCCTGGTCAGTTCAACTATATGTGCCTTCTCGCCACAAACTATGTACTCCAGCTTCAATCTCTCCAGTGGTGCTATAATGGTTCTGTTTGAAGAAAACACACAAAGTTGAATGCTCAGATACTAAAAGCTACAATGTAAAGTTTCCAGACAATCTACTACTATACCATGCCAGACAAGTTAAGCTGAAATTTTGTTTGTAACCCATGTGAATATTAGTAGAGCCCATCTAGGAACTAATCTACTTTTAACACTTCTAGCAACCATTAGTACCATATTTGCATTAGGGAGGCTGGAACCAGCTATTAAAACAGTCCTCATAAAACTTGAACTGACAAGACTGTAAATCCATGGCGGTAGAACTTATCTATGAACCTAGTTACTGGTCCAATATAGTTGGGAGTTAAATGTTCATTGTCTTGATTTCCCAATGCTAGTTGTAGATCAAACACGGAATCAGCAAATCATATATCAATAACAAACATTGTAAAGGAGAACTAGTATATACAACTTTCAAAACCATTCTTGCCAGGCGAATAAGAATGAAGGTAAACCTGGAAACCATAGCTGCAAAGGCGCCAGCCCAGAGATGCTTGGTAGTATTGAAAGCCGCTGATCCGGAATTCCGCACAACCACCTTCTTATTCTTATTCTTCTCATTATCAATCCCCTTCTCCGTCTCAGCAACGAGAAATGTGCCAACGCTTTCCACCTCCAAATTCTTGTCTTCCCCATTCTGAGCCAAGCTTCCCGGCCGTTCCGCAACAAACTCTTCGTCACCCCGTTTTATCGACAAACTTACAGAAAGAAACGGCAGTGCATCCCTTCCCCCCTGCCGCCGCCGCCGCTGCCGGTGCGATGGCAGGCGGCCATCGACTTCAAGCCTCAAATTCCTGGAGAGGCCCGAGCAGCGAGAGGAGTCAGGCTGATTCGGCTTCAAGGAGAAGAAGGAAGGGAGAACTGTTTCGCGGTCGAGGAAGATGCCGCCGACGAGGATGGAAGAAGAAGAAGAAGAAGAGTAATCAGAGTGGTGGTGTTGGGCTTGAGGGGAGTGGAGCTTGATCAGTGTTGGGAAAATTAGATCCTGGCCACCGTACATTGCGCCGGGAATCGATTGTCTGGTGGAGAAAGGGCAGAGGAGAGCAACACCATGAAGAGAGGAAGCTAGAAATGAGGGGGGGGTTTCAGCGGAACGAGGAAGACTGGAGTGGGGAGTGGGTGAGAAATGGTTAGGTTGGGGGAAAATTAATGGAGAAAAGAAAGGGACATAGAAGATGCCGCAAGGGAGAGAATGGAGGACTAGGGAGTTTACGCCGGGGGAGAAATGGCTTCGCTGGAATCGCCCCCGAAAGGGCTGTGTGTAGTGACTGCAAGTTGGAGGACGGGAGGGAGAGAGGATACCAATCAAGTTGTCAACCCGCGGGTTGACCCGAATCCGGTTGAGCTGGTGGGTTAATGGGTCACCCGTTTTAGCCCGGTTTAGCCCGGAAAAATGGAAAACATCACTATATTGTACTTATCCTGATAAATTATATCAAATCTCATCTAACATATGAGTTATAACATATAATATTACACCAAAATAACATGTCGTACTTAGATTCAACATATAGTGAAAATTCACACACACTTATATAACATTAATATTCAAATGTTCAACTTAGGATTATAGGTGTCAAAACATACCCGACCCGATTAACCCGCCCGATCAACCCGACCGCAACCCGAATTGACTAAAAGTCAACAACCCGTAACCCAATTGACCCGCAACCCAACTAACCTGCAACCCGACTAACCCGCAACCAGATTAACCCGAACCCGATTGACCTGTAACCCGACTGACCCGCAACCCGATTAACCCGAACCCGACTAACCCGTAACCCGACCGACTCAACCCGAATTTCATCTAATCCACTTGAATAATTATAAAAATATACAATACATAGTTTTTCAAAATAAAGTTTTTCATTCTAAACTTAAGTAAAATTATTTTTTCATTTCGTATAAGAAATTTTAAAAATATGAAACTCACTTGATATTACGTATTTTAAGAAAATTACAAAAATTGAAACATGAAGGTCACTTGAGATCATGACAATATTAATATAATATATAAATTAAAATTTTGGTTAATTTAACTATTCAATAAAATTATCAATTAAATATAAATAAAGTAAAGTAATTTGGTAATTTGATGTTTTTAAAAGAAGAGGGAAATTTTGGTGTGTTCAAGTTTTTGGGAAGAGAAAGAAGAGGAAAATTTGGTTCTTTGAATTTTTTAGAAAATAAACAAGTGAGAATTTTGGTGGTTTTGATATGTGGGAAGAGAAAGAAGTGGGAAAGTTTGATTCTTTTGATTATGAAAGAGAAATAAGGAGGAAAACTTTTGACTTTTCAACTTTTTGTAGAAGAAAAGAAGAGGGTAATTTGGTTCTTTCAATTTTATGGAAGAGAAAGAGGAGGGAAAATTGAGTTTTTCTAATGTATGGAAAGAGAAAGAAGGAGCGAAATTTTAGTATTTTTGTGAAAAGAAAGAAGGAAAAATTTTGGGGTTTTCAACTTTTTGGTTTTTCATAATTTTAGCTTTTGAAATATGAATCTTTAACTTTTATATGGAGGGCATGACTAGTTAAAATTATTCTTATATGTTTTGAAGGCTAATATGTATATATGTATGTAATTTTTTATGGGCTAATATATAAATTAACCATTAGTTACAACAATTTATACTAAACTTGATAAGTAATCTTTGACGGTTCGTTGTTTAGGATATAAAGTATATGGTTAGGGTATAAGGTATAAGGTACATATGGTTTAGGGTGTATATGGTTAGGGTATAAGATATTGATGGTTTTGACGGTTCTAAGTTTTTTATTAACATATGTTCACTTTAAGTCATTTGAAGTCTTTAACGGCAGGAGATCCCTTTTTAATTTATGTTTATGGTACGTGGTTAGGGTACAAGGTATGTGGTGTAAAGTATATGATATATGGTTAGGGTATAACAATTAGCAAATATCACTTTTTATCTATGTTTTGAAAATCAAAATATGAATTTCACTTTTAAATTAACTATACTAGCAAAATCACAACTCAATGACATATGATTAGGGTATAGGTTATGTGGTTAGTGTATAATGTATTGATGGTTTAGGGTATACAATCAACAATATATACTAACTTAATATTGTTGATTGAGGGTAAAGCTAAGTGTACAGGATATATGATATTGAGTAAGATATGATTGAAGTCACAATAATTTTACTAAATTTGATAGCTAATATTTAATGGTTCAATTTTTAGGATAATTCGAACAATTTTACAAATAACTCGTTTGGCAACAGTTTACTAAAGTTATTAGGGAAATGAGTTATTTTGAAATAACTCCTTTTATCACTATATGCTTTTGCCAAATACCACACGCCAAATACCGGATTTGCATGGTTATACTAAACGAGATACTTTAATCCAATTACTACTGAATTAATTCTAAAATATCAAATAAATAATTAACGGTGTCTTTTGGTTGCAAATATTGATATCACCATTACTATTAGCTATAATACTTTACCAATTATGATTAATTACATAACAAGTTTGCAAGTCATACAAATTGATTTAACATTTTGACTAGTTTTTTTCAAAAAAATAAAGTTAATATATACGAGGTAGAAATAAATTGGTTAAAAAGTTGAGAAAATATTTTAAATTAGTGTAATAAAATGTGTAAGTTGGTAATGAGTAATGAGTTAAGTTACTTGATTCGCTGGCCCTAACAACCCGAAACCCGACCCGCCCGCAACCCGCCCGACCCAAAACCCGATGAACCTGCAACCCGATTTGCCCGCAACCCGATTGAATCCGAACCCGATGAACCCGCAACCCGACTAACCCGCAACCCGTTTGAACCCGAACCCGATTGAACTCAGCCCGAACCCGCCCGAACTCGCCCGATTGACACCTATACTTAGGATTCCAAAGATTAAGTTATGCGAAAAGAAAAATCGAAAATAGGCGCATTTTGCAAAACAAAGAAAAAAATAACACAATTTGACCTTCAACCCGGTACCTTGTAGTGTTCGACCCGATGGGTGCGTGCGGCCCATTTTTCTCACCTGGTCAGAGTTAAAATGGGACAACCCACGGGTCGAGTCGCGAATTGACAACCTTGATACCAATACGAGGACACAGAATCCTGATTCGCTTTTGGAAATTCCAATGTCGCCCAATTTGCTTTGCTTTCCTTCGTCCCTATTGGCCTATTCTCCAACAATTTTTTGCCTAATTTGTGTCGAATTTTATTATTAAACGTGTCAAGTTGGAACTTGATGTGTGTTTTACATTTTTTTTTCTTGAAACTCGATTTATTAGTGAGCTTACAAGTTCTAGTCGACTCCGGCACATTAATTCACTTGTGAGATCGGCTCGAGTTCGGATATCATATCTTTTAGTTCATAATTTTTTTTGTTTATATCATGTTATTTAATAGTAATTAATATTTTAGCAATTTATGAGACATATTTGATCATGTAATCTATTATTCATAAATTCTCTTTTAAATAAGAAATGAGACATATTTGATCATGTGCTCAATATTCTTAAACATCATATATCGTGAAATATATAATCTAACAAAACTATAAATTATTAGTAAGTCGATGATAAGCTATTAATTAATTCGCTCGTAAGTTGCTAGTTGAGGCGGCTCGCTATCCACATACTGTTGACCAAGCTCGTTGCTCAAAAGTCAAAACGAGATAGTTCAAGAGTTGAGATCAACAAGCCACCGAGTGGAGCTCACGCACAAGCTTGCGAGCTGAACAAAGCTGAACTAGAACTCATGTGTGGAAAGAGTTTCTTCGGAGTCGAACGCCGAGTCGCTCAAGAGCAGGTCAACTCATTTGCGGACTTACAAATCACCAACTAGCTATTTATCTTAGGCCTCTTTGGTATCATTTCATGTTTCCAGTTGAATTCTGTTTTCGTTTCACAACAACGGAAGTTGACAACACAACATAAATTAGATGAAACCAGTGAAATCACTTTAATTAGCTTCTTTATTTCCAAAAAATATTGTTTCCAAAAATTATTCTTTGTGCGATCCTATTAGTTTTTGGAATAATTTCATTCAAATAAATCTATTAATATATCTCACTAGACCCACTTTCTACATACTTTTTTCTTCTCCATTTCCACATAACTCATCCCCGAAAACTTATTGTCAATGTTATTTTCATATATTTTTTCTCTCAATTTCTCATAACTCGTCATTATTCCTCTTATTATTTTCCAACTTTTATCTTGTTATCAACATTGATACTAAATGGGGCCTAAAGAAAGTAACTAAATGCATTTCTGTTTATGATTCTCAACTTTCATTATTTTTAGAAATACCAATTAAACAGATTTTCATTTTTTATTTCATGTTGTTGTGATTATACCTTTATTATCACAATTCTATTGCAATCACAACAACAACAAAATTCTACTAAATGGCTTTTTGAGGTATAAAGATATTTCATCCACTACCAATGACATGACTACCCATGAGTTGCTATTGCAACCAAAACAGCAACAAAATTCTATTAAACGGCTTTTTAAGGTATTAGGGTATTCCTCCACGGCCAATGATATGACCGCCCATGAGTTGCCCACAAAATTAATGAGGAGGAGACGGCGATGGCCATCGGCCGGTGAACGGAGGGAGGGAGTGAGTGATTTGGGAATTTTGGCCTTCTCCCTTGTGAGAATTCAGAAGGTAAGGTGCCAAGAAGTTCTATACGTACGAGGGAGAGCAGCATCAAATCCGCAAATGGATTCAGAACCTTGTCATGCCCGCCAAAACTCTCAGTTAATTGGACCAAGCTATCAAAACCCTTGTCAATGAAAAGTATACATGGAATTTGGAAATTGTTATCATCTCTTAATCAAGAAGTTCTAAACTAAAATGCCTTGCAGATTCATGAATAACATTAACGCCTCCAGCAACTACAAACAACCCAACTTGGAATTTGTTAATACTCAGCACCCTACTCAAAAGCTTTCGGACCCAAACAAGCAGAGGTTGACATCCATGGCCATGACAGCGAAAGATCAACAACGAAACATCTTTCCAGTCTCTTCTTCTGCTGTATAAATTGCCCTTCGAACCTGAAAGATACCAAACATGAGCTACCAAGAACACTTTAACGCCAGGGCTTCAACAGGATGTCAAGATCATAGTTGTAATGAAATGGGAAAGAGTACCACTTAGGTCTACTTTACCATTGCATGGCTTAGCGACCACGGCCATCCGGGATTCCAACGAGAACTACGGGTTTGGAAGGTCTGACAAAAGGAGCATCACATATGAAGTAACCCTTCCTCTCCAGCTGCAGTATTTCACCATGCTTCACATTACGTATGTTTGAATCACCAAGAGCAGCAATCTCCTTCTTTGTACACGGGTTGAGAACATCCATGAAGCTCTCATCTTCTTCCAGCTGCACATACAACAACAGTTTCAAAGCAACAACTCTTACTTACTGTCACGAAGTACAGAAGCCAGATACCTGATTATGAATCTTCTTCGGATAAGGTTAGTAAGGAATTACCTTCTTCTTAGTGATCAGATGGTCATACTCGACCATCGACACCTTAACCAATTCATTTATCTTAGGCAGCCAGGTTAGCTTCAACTTCGTGGTCTTTACAGAGCCTTCCAAATGTAGAACACCAAACAACTCTTTGACCGTTCCATCTTCATTCTTCACAATTTCCTGCACAATCGCATTCCCCCAGTCCATCAAGGTAACCTCTTCATTTACTGAGATAGACTGAGCATCAGCTTGGTCAATCAATATGCTCTTTGTGTATGTTGTGGCCTTTTCTCCAGCACCCTCATATTTCTTGTGTCTAGGTATGATGCGAACAAATGCTGCATCAGGACCATCACGCAGTGTCAGCAACACACACTTTTCTTCAATAACAGCAGTGTGCCTTGGACACACTGGATCAACTATCTTCTTGTTGATCGTCCAAAGTTTGTCCCACTCCATGAGATTAAGGTTTTTGGAAGCCCCCTAGAAATCAACGTGACCAAACAGATCAAAATATATATCTCACAGACTAGAAAATGAAGCTACATAATTTTTTTTTTTTTTTTTTTTTGGATGGATGAAAAATCAAGCTACATGGTTGAGAGCAGACAAAATAAGAAAAGAAAAGAGCAGTAACAAACTATGCACAGTTGCAAGTTAGTTAGTTAGTTAGTTTACCTGTTCGAGAATAAATTGCACTAATGCCTCAATTTTGAGTCCCCTGCGAACAATACCTTGAACAGTTGGGAACCTTGGATCATCCCAGCCATCAACTTTTCCATTCTCCACAAACCAACGAAGATTACGTTTGCTCAACAATGTATATACCATGTTCAACCGGCTAAACTCAAAAATGTGAACCTTCCTGAGCCCCATATCCTGTTGAATCCTGTGGTACTGAGCATTCCGATCATGGTACTCGCTTGATCGGAGCGCGTGAGTTATACCTTCTTCGGCGTCAACAAATGGGCACGCAAAATCATATGTTGGATACAACTTATATATGTCCCCAACTCTATGGTGAGGAACAGGATTGCAACGATAGTAAACTGGATCACGCAGAGATTTGTTCGGATCTTGCATGTCCAATTTCCCACGGAGGCAGCACTGTTTCCCACGTTCGGATGCGTCAATCATTTCCTTCCACAGTTTCATATTCTCTTCCACACTGTGGCTCCGGCATTTCGATTCGATGCCTTCCCCCCTTTCCTTTTGCATTTGTTCTCTTGGTGTGTCATCAACATAAGCTTTCCCTTCTCTGATCAACTTCTCAGCCATCTCCATCAACTTGGGAAAGTGGTCTGAAGTATGTGTGACATCCTCATATTTGATACCAAGAGTCTCTATATCTTTCAAGAGATTGTCCACAAATTCACTGCTTTCTTTGGAAGGATTAGTATCATCAAACCTGATGATTAGCTGACCTCTGTACCTCTGGGCAAAATACTGGTTCAAGAGAGCAGCTTTAGAGTGCCCAATGTGAAGAAAGCCACTGGGTTCTGGAGCAAACCGCAATTTCACCTTTCCAATTTCAGCCTCCGGAAGGTCTACTTCAGCTGAAGGCCTGTTGCTGCTTCCTTTCCCCTTCTCGATGATGTCTCCCCCATTAACAGCAGCCTGTTGATCCTTTGGTTTTACAGCCACAGGCTTTCCTGAGCCTTTTTTCCCTACATATGTTGATGTAACCTCATCCAGAACTCCATACTCTGCAGAGATTGAGTTGAACCAACGAACTAGATTTTGATACTTCTTCGACTTCCTTAAACTTTCCCACCTTGGCCCAGTAGCTGCGGTAATACATGTTGTGATTGTCAACAATACTACCACAAGGTACCACATAGAAACACCTAAGCAGCACAATGATGCTAATCTGGACATAAACAGGAAATCCACCTCCCATTACACACCATCCACTCATCTAAACCAAACCTGACATTTAGTTCTCGCATCAATTAACTAGGCTTGTTTTCCCAACTCATCTGGTCATATGATATTATAAACTTAAAAGACCACCATTTCGAGCAAAAAAAATCACTTCTTTTACAGGGAGATCATAATCGATCACTAGAAATAGTTCTTATTTTCTACTTTAAAGACCTGCACTAATGCGCAATCGAGAACATGAGCACAGAACTAGAGTAGAACGTATCGGAAGTTACCTGCAAGGCCTGACCAGACTACTATGTCAGCGATAGTAAAAAAATGTCCTACCAACACGGTTCTCTTAGAGATATAGGAGTCCACAAACTTGCATGCACTCTCGAACTCAGATCCTGAAGAAAGTACAGGCACGTATTCCAGCCACTCATCAACCTGGTGGGAAGCAAACAGCTGAGCGATTCAGCAAAACCAGAAACAATGGGGCAATCATAGCAAAATTCGTTCTTCCGGGAGAAGGAAAATCACCTGGCTGGATTCATAAGGATTTTGGCCGTAGAAATTCGGCATGCTGCTGGCTGCTCGGCCGATATACCGAAGGAGTACACTAGTCCCATGTAATTCCAGCCTAAAAACGAGCGAAGCAGCCCGATGAAAAGTGTAAAAGTGAGCTCGTGATGCCGTAGGGAAAAACAAACAGAAGACAGAAAGGGAGCAGTACCCATTAGAGAAGACGAAAGTTGGAGTAGAAGACGGTTTACGAGACTCCAACGGGAGACTGAAACCGGAAACCCTAGCGGCCGCAATCACTGCCAAGGGGACAGAATCCGCAGCAAAAGAAAATTCTTTGATCTCCATTGGCGGCTTCTCTACAGCAGCGAAAAATGGAGCGGGGAGGAAGACGGTAGGGAAACAATGGGAAATCCAGAGCAAGCAGACAGGGGAAAGAAAAAGAGATGCACAGTGCAAAGAAGGGCGGCGGCGCGTTCTGGCTTTCTCTTCCAGGCTCCAGCCGCCAGAGACCACAAGTCCACAATCACCGGTTTGACAATTTGACCTGTGGTACAATCAATTTTTATGTCAGTTATATACCGATTTTAACAAAATATGCAGGAAAATTGGAAATCATAGACAACATATATAGGTCCTAGAGGAGATTTTTATATACTTGAGCTGCAACTCCGTTGTAGCCTCGACCAAGCAATTAGCAAACTCAGCAACCTGGAAAAACAATGAAAGTTCAGTCAATAACACATTGGCGTTACATACTATACTGCTCCTAGTTACGTATAAACTATGGCCTCATGATCTGACAGCTGCAGCCTGCACGTATCATCGACCAGGCAGACTAAACAATATGGACGCACAAATATAAGTTCCACCATCAATGTAAGCATAAGCGGCTAAGCCCATAGCATTATGGAGCACATTTTTAATACGATTCTGACATTTCCAATGAATGAACAGGAACAAACTCTACCCTAATCTTCATCACGACCTAGGATGTTGTACCAGTCTTATTTCAAATTTTAACCAGTTCATCATAAGAAAGCGCAAGGATATAGTGTGAGCATTCCAATTACTTCATTGAACAGCATGGTGGCCCCTGATGTCAAGATTCAAACTTTCTTGTTTTGATGCATAGCCAAGTCTGATATAAAAGTCAAATTGCAGCATTCGAACTCACAGAGTTTGTACATAGCCAGTTTATTACTTTACATAAGCAAGGAATTGCTTGAGAAGGGTACAATCTTACTATCTTTCCCAGTTGCAAGCAAGATTGAAGAAGAAGAAGAAGAAGAAACGCAATGAGGAGAACTCAAGGTCGCGCGTCAGCTCAATGTCTTCTCGGTCGCCGGCTGGAGGAGAAGCTCGTGTGGTGGAGCTTCTTGTTCGGTCGTGCACGGAGGAGGACTTGCCGCCGACTTCTCGACCGCCGCCCAGAAGAGGAAGAGGGTTTTGCTCGATGGGGAGGGGAGAACTGAGAAGAAGTCGTTCGATGGGGTTAGGGTTACAGAAGCGAAATCGACGGCGTTTGGTGTGGCTGACAAAAAGAGGAAAATAAGGAATGTTTGGTCGCTGAGGGGATTCGAAATCAGGGCTCATTAAATGAAAATAGAGCGCGGGAGAGGTGGGCGTTCGGTCGGTTCGATTTGAACCGAACCGAACTAGAGTATTATCGGTATTCCGAACAATGAAATGCGCCAACCGAAATCGAACCGAATTATATTTTGGTTCGGTTTTGCCGAATCTAAATACAACTCGGTTCGGTTCATTTTTGGTCAGAACCGAGAAAACTACTACTGCCTCCTTTAATGGTTTTGTAGCTGCTACCTGCTAGACTTTTTCCCTCTTAGCTGTTGTACATTTTTTATGCTACAATTTAAATTGATAAGGTAAATAACTAAATTGATAAGGTACATTTTGGTGGTTGGATTTCGGAGTTGGAATCTTCTTGTCTATTGGGCGGTGCTGTTCTGCGGACGCGGCTACTGGAGGTCGGACAAGACTGGAGTATGGACAATGGTCGGTGGGATGTCATGGCGAGTGAGTGGTGGCGACCGGCGGAAGAGTATGTGAATGGGAGGCGGTGGCAATTCGCGGTGGAAGTGGGAGAGAGACAGATCGGAGAAGATGGGAGACGCGCCGCGTCAGGTGGGACTCGACACTCACAGGTCAGGCCATCGCCGACGGGGAGCGACGAGTCGCGGTGGGAGAAATCGCCTATTGGGAGATCGAGTCAGGCTGATGGGCGACGCCGCGACGGTGGTCTTTCTCTCCTTTCGATTTCGGCTGGCGGCTGCTACTGGACAGTACTGTTAGGCTAGGGTTTTTTGTGCGAACTACGAAGAGAAAGAGATACGACTATGAGTGCGAGGCCGAGAGATGATTTGGGAATTGGGTCGGGTTTCGGTTGTGACTTGTGAGGGAGTGGATGTGTGCGAAAATGGAGTTGGATTGGGCCTAGGGCCACATTTCGGAATGGGCTCAGAGAGAGGGGATGGACTCAGGCCTCAGAGTTAGTGGGCTGGGTTGGAAATTCGGAATTCGGTCGGCAAATCGGAAGTTCGGTTCGGTTCAAACGATGATGATTTCCGAAATATACGATATCCCATTCTGAATCCCAAACCTAACAAGGTTTAATTCGGTTTTGGTCGGTTTTAGTTCAGTTCGGTAAAACCGCACCGCATGCCCACCCTTAGCGCGGAGGCCTTACCCTCCGAAATTCCACAAATATTGATTTTTTTTAATTACCACCAATATGGTGGCTTAAAAATAATTGACACATATATTGTGCTTTTTTTAGGTTTACAGCGACAAAGCCCGAGACTCAGGCGCTGGCGCTTTTTGTTGAGTTTTCAATAAAAGCCAGCGGCGGCGCCAGAGACTGGGCAGTTGGCGCTGTTTATATGGTCTCAGCGCCGGCGCCCGAGACTGAGGCGTGGCCGCTGCCTCCCTCTTCCACCCCAGCACCATATATACTTCTCCACCTTTCCTTCGGTTCTTCACCACTAAAAAAATCAACGAAGTTACGAGAGAAGCTCTGATGTTGCTGTCTGTTTGCTGGGAAGATGGCTAATAATAGGTAAGAGACGTATTTATTTTTTAATGTGTTCTTCAAATGCTATAATGATTTTGTTCAGGTAGTAATTAGCGAGTTTGTTTTTTATGTAGTGGTTTTAGAAGATTTGAACTAGCTGTTCGGTGGAAATCAGAGAAAGTAGAGGACAATTTGGGCGTCCATTTCATTGGTGGTAGAAGTTTTCAGTTGACTGTTCCATCTAGGGTGAACTATCAGAAACTTTGTGATAATCTAATTCGGAGAATACGGCGTAAAGACGAAGCAGTACAAAATAGTGTTGTGATTACAGGTTTCACTTACTGTCTTCCAGAATGGCAGAATGGTATTTTATTCCATTATGCGGTGCCTATTGTGGATGATGATAGCTTGAATGTGCTTTGAAATTTTATGGCACAAAACCCTTATTGTTTGGGTGTTGAGATACATGTTGAGCTTAGTGAGGATCGGGGTGGAGAGGAAGAAGATGACACATGCAGTGTGCCATCCGATCATGACTATGATGACGGTGATGATGATGATGATGATGATGATGATGATGATGATGATGATGATGATGAGGATGAGGAGGAGGAGGAGGAGAGCAGCCTAATTATCCTCCGTATTTTTACTTGCAGGGTAATGAAGAGGACGATGAATTATGTGTTGCTGATTCATATGGCGTAATTCCAATGCCTATTGTTGTTGGTTTTGATGGAGAATTCTACAAGGGGAAGATATTTCACTCCAAACAAGCTGCACATGTGGCGATTAAACACTACACACTACAACGCAACTTTCAGTATAACGTGGTGGAGTCGTCACCTTCAATCTGGAAGATCAGATGTTTGAAGCACAAGGATGACAATTGTCCTTGGATGGTGCCGCTACCAAGATCATTAGGAGCCCTTCCTAACCGCCAAAGACACATATCCCTCCAGTCCTGGTGTGGTATGTCTACTACGACGACATCATCGTTGATCGCTAGACTGGTCAGTGTAGCAACGTCCTCTAAAGTGATCATCACCTCACCGAAAGACATGTGAAAGGTCGATGTCTCGGGTCGCCAGCGCTCTACGAGCGCAGTAATCAAACCCGGATCACCGGTAAAAGGGGCCAATGGCAGAACTGTAAACAAGCCTGCATCGACGAGATACGGCTCGTAAAGTGGATAGTATGACTAAATTGCTCGTACCTCGAATGTGGTAAGGTCGATCACTAACCTATAGTGCACAAAACTTATATTAATTCAATTTCATGCGTACTTCACATAATAATTTATGATTAGAGAATTGAAGCATTATAGATGAGTGTACTAAGTATTGAGAATTTTTAATAGATTCATATTGCATACTCACTTATGAAGTGAGAGTATAAAAAATCTAGAGGACTCAAGATAAATTAATTGATCTTTAAATGATAAAATGAAACTCTCCTACCAACGGGCATGGTAAAAAACTAGTCCTACGGTATGGCACAACCAGTTATACGGTATGTCATTTTCTCATAAATAATAGAAATCTTATTAAATTATTCCTTTATTATTAACCAAATTTCAATATTGTTAACTAAAATATTTAATATGTCATTAATTTGCATTATGAAAAGTTTCTGAGAGGTTAGTTGACTTCAGCATAACAGTTTAATCATATGTTACTTTCTAAATTTGATTTTATTATTAGACCACACATTATAAAATATTTATTTAATAACTTTTTTTTTCTTCGTTGAATTAGTTGCTTTTATTTCTGTAAGAAACCAATGCAACGAAAGCGGGATAATCATCCCAATGTCACCAACAGGCTAAACACATCACACCCTATCTGTGTTCTTTACTAAGACAAAGGGAACAAACTGCAAAACACTATAAGTAACCCAGCCCAACTAAGGCATCTTGGATCCCTCTATTCCCATATGTGAGGAGCGTCAATTCCTGCTTGATAAGGTCTGCTACTTGCCCCGGGGTGCGACGTGGAGCGCCATGGACTACACCGCACCTTTCCTTCCAAATGAACGTCACCAAGATGCACCAAATGAGAGGTGTGACATTCCCCTGTTCTTGCTTATCCTGCAGAGGTCAGAGAATATATCATAGCATCCCAATCATGATGCATCATCAGGTTACACCTAATGACAGCAGCAAAATCTCTTGCAAACGAGCACTGAGTAAAGGGATGATCCCTGCTCTCCACCTCCTTGCCATAGAGCTGATAATCTGCTTTCCTGATCTTTCCCCATTTTAGTAGTTTATCCCTTGTAACAATTGTATTCTTCATTATTAACCAGACAATCATGCTGTAACGAGGTGGACAATTAATATTCCAGACCAACTTGTACCACATAACTCTAGGAGCCCTGCTCCTAAAAGTTTCCCAGACTCTATGAATTGAGTAAGTATCCATCTCTTTGGAATCCCAATAGACTGTATCATTATGCTTATGCATCCAGGGGGAAATCACAGTCCTAAGCTTGAGAAGCCTTCTCCAAGCCCATGAGCTACTATATTGCACTCTTAATGACCACAGATCACATTGCCAACACTTGTATTCTTTCATCCAGGCCACCCATAAAGCCCCTAAATTCATCAAGAACAACCAGAGATTCTAATAGTGCATGCCTAATTACAAGCAACCAAATCTTTAACCCCCAGTCCCCCTTCCTGTTTAGGAAAGGCTACCTGCTCCCATGCCACTTTTGCCTTTCCTTCATCAATTCCGTGCCATAGAAATTAAGAGCAAACCTTTTGTATTCTCTTAAGAGCTTGCTTTGGTAGAATGAACATCTGCATCCAAAATTAAACCACCCCCAAGAGCACAGAGTTAAGCAGTTGCAACCTTCCTGCATATGATAGCTTCTTGGCCTGCCAAGACTTGATCCTTTTAGTAATTTTATCAACCAGACTATCAATTTCCACTGAAGATAACTTGCCTGACAGCAAAGGTAATCCCAGATACCGGACTGGCAGTTTCCCCTCCTTAAACCTAGTAAGAGACAGAGCATTGGTTTTGTAGAGAATTGAATCTCCACCAAAATAGATTTCACACTTGGCAGGATTGCTGTTAAGCCCTGAGATCTGATGGAAACGCTGCAGAATCACTTTGACCTGCATTATTGCCTGAGCAGACCCCTTAGTGAATATTAGCAGATCGTCTGCAAAGCATAAGTGATTCAGTGCTACTCTCTTACACAATGGATGAAATGGAAGAACCCCTGACTGGCCTGCCTCTGTTAACATTGTAGACAACCCCTCCATTGCAATGGTAAAAAGATATGGCGACAATGGATCACCCTGACGCACACCTTTCCTGGCTTTAAAAAACCCACAAAGGCTGCCATTCACATTGATACTATAGTGGGCAGTTTGCAAGCAACTTCTAATCCACTTCAAAAATGTTGCAGGGAAACCCATGGCACTCATCATGAAAAACAGGTACCTCCAGTTTACAGAGTCAAATGCCTTCATTATATCAACTTTAATTGCACATCGAGATGATAGATATCGCCTATTATACCCACTCACCAATTCCTGTGCCATCAGATTAACAACATTTTTAGCAGTTAAAAAAAAACTTTCTATAACAGTTATATAAAGTATAAATTCATTCATACATTTATAAACATTACACAAACTAAAATTTATTGCGGGATAGATGTGTTGTAAGCAAAGATATTAATGAGTCTTTCTTAATAATTAAAACATTACGTAAATATTATGAATATATAATCATTTTGTATGTATCAATTAAGAAAAAAATATAAGTTTTCCATTCACTACGTAATCCTTATATAGGGATAATAATTTATTATGTATCACTTAAACAAACCAGTGACATATGTTAATCGTAATGATTAAGACACTATGTAAAACTTATGTAGGTATCTTATCTGAATAATTTTATAATCTAATTCCAATTACATTATTATTTTCTTAACGCAGCAGAGCGCAGACAAAAAAATTACCGCGGCAGAGCGCAGGCAAAAAAACTAGTAATATCTAATTTGTGGTTTTTGTGCCAAAAAAAATTTCGTCGTAATGGGTTTGTCTTGATAAACTGTTAATGTCATGTTTATATTTAGGAATAGTCTGTATATTTATGGCAAAGTCATTTTGTCATAATCCGGCAATGCTAATTCTTTCGCCATATCTGAAAATTATGATGAATGACACGATTGTCATGAATATTGAGGGCACCACAAAATATTCAATAATATTGGTCATATTCCTTAATAATAATGTTGCAGAGTAACATGACATTCTCGTCTTCACATTGCCTCCATCTGTTCTACTTTGAGGACAACCCTACAACAAGTTCATCTTAAAAGGAAAGTTCTACAAACATCCAAAATGTTTGAAAGAGCATGACGCGTATGTTCCCTGTTATTCCTTTTGCAGCTAGCTTTCTTCAACTTCCTTCCGCTCGACCTAGAATAGGTTTTTAGAGTAGTTTTGTCAAGTTAGATACTTTATTATGACAAAATTAGAATGACAAAATTATTTTGTCAGAAAATTACAAAATTATTGTAGTGCCTTTTTTCTAATTTTAAAATGCTATTAAATTAAAATTGATTTTAAAATTCCATGTCATCGATCACATTAATATTGACTAGAGTTTCTGTCAAAAATTAACGGTCAATGTTGGTAAACTTAACGGAAAAATAGTCTAGAACATAAATCGAATATTGAATAGGTTGGGACATATGTGATATTTTTCTGATAGTTCGGGTTTTCTAGTGATATTTTCCCTTAAATAAAATATAATATTCCAAACAAAATAAAAAATCTTCATATTTAAATACAATATATTTAAGAGTAAATTGTAAGTTTAGTCACTGGGTTTACTAAACTAATCCATGCCACTAAAAATATTTTATTTCATCTTGGTCACTAAGATTAGTTCAAGCATGGTCTGACCGTTCAACTCTATTAACTTTATCTCATGTGATAGTTACACTTCATAATTGATTGTTAAATGAGTGACGTTGTAATTAAAAATAGGGTTTATAGCATTTTATACCTTGTATTATAAACTAACAAATGTGTACCTCAACTAATTTTTTGCACAAACTTGCTCTTCTATTATCAAACGGACTATTAAAAAGAATGAAAAATGACCAAATTGCCCCTACTTAACTAATTATTTGCCTTCTTTTAGTATATAAAAAGATGCTATGTTAGTGATTTAGTTTTTATTCTTTTTATCCCTTCCCCATCATTGTCGACAATTAATCACCTCCATGCTCCAACTGGTACTTCTCATTTTGAGGAGACGAAGATGTAGCAGACTCTTCGCCGGCGGTCCTCTAACGCCATTATAAAGCTCTTCTCCCACCGATCGAACATAGATCAGAAGTAACAATGACCAATGACTTCTTCCGTCCTTGCCTCCCCTCCGACCGAGCCCAACTTCTCTCTCCGTTCGTTAATTGCTCTTCAGCCCACCGCTCATCTGTCGACCAATCCTCCACTCTGGCGACATCGTACACGAGAAACTCTTAGGGGACTTTCTTTGACCTCCATTCTCTTAGAGTTAGTCAATAGAGCTGTAATACTATATTGAGGAAAGCAGGAAAGTATAAGAATTAAGTTTTTGGAAGTTTGATTAATTAATTAATTATAATTTATATTAATTAATTAACGTTTGAATATTGTGAAAAGAAGTCTTCTTCCAGAAATGTAACTTCCCTTTTTATGTGAGAGGATGTGTCCTTTCGGGAAAGCTAACAACCTTTTTCTGTGAAATGATGTGCCTCTTCGAAAGGTAACTTCCAGTTTTCACAATTATAAATAGATGACTCTCATAACTCTTTTTAATGCGAGAGAATTCTTCTTCCTATTTTCCTTCTCTATTTCATAACCACAGAAGTCTGCAAGATCGCTGCTTCCAGACTTTGAATTGTACGGACTCATGGGGGTAGTTTGCTAGACCATATCAGCAATTTGTAATGGGGAAAATAACCCTCTAAGGAGAGCGATCGAATCACGCCTTCAATAGATTCTTTCCTACAAGTTTCCTGACACATTCTCCCCCTCTTCAATTTTTGTGTCTAACTATTAGAAACCCTAATCTGTTATTTGAACTTCTAGATTTTTTATAAATTTATAATCTATCAAAATGCCCAGCAAATTTTACATACCGAAAGCTTTCCATGGTTTGCTGTAAATTGTAGTTGATCTTTATTTTCTTTTTCAACCGAGAAGAGGGGGTTGACTATTGAGATCCCAAAAATTAGAACTTGTTGCTATCGATGCAGACGCGCAGTTGGCGTGAGAGGTGAAAGGGAGAAGTCTGGTATTGTCGATAATAAACAAGGGGCAATATAGTCAATTACCATAGTCTTTTACACTTAGTTAACCTAAATTTGTACAGAAGTGCATGTTTGTTACATGTGAAACCTTACTGACTATCGCATCTCTTCCAACTCTGATCCATCGACTGAAGGAGAAACCGAGTTCTCCTTCCACTCTCCCTCCCGGCAGCTTCACCAGAAAACCAAGCAGTGCTGGTTACAAATAGAGTTGCTCAGCTCATGTGGCCTCTTGCAGTCTTGCTAGAACTAATGCCGGCGGCAAAGGAGAGGTGAACTGGATTCGTTCCCAGGTAACAACCGCTCCTCCTCTGTGTCGTCCTTGTACGCCGAGAGAGCCACTATCTCTTCAGTTCCAAATCAACAGACACAATCGATTCTATCAACAGATCTCTATAACCTTCAATCGAAACACGAATTGAAACCTTCAAAGCAAACTTTGATTGTGGCCCTTGCTCTGACGACGATCGGAGATGTCGGCGGCTAGATCTAAGATTTATATGTTCTTTTCATCGTTTGAAGGTCACATCTGCCTGTCCAAGGTCCTCGTCGCCGCGGCATATGCTTCATGAAGCTCATCGCTTGCTAGAGGAATCTAGGTAGACGAATCGAGATATTTGTCGGTGTCTTGATTTTTCCTGTAGGGGTGGCTATATGGTCCGGTCCGGTTAAATGGGCTCGAATTGATTCGGTCCCGGTCCGGTCTTTTCGAGAACATAAGGACCAAAGATTGGATTGGATACAGTCCGGTCTTGAACCGGTCCGGTCTCAATTCGGTCTTGATTTTAGATTGACCTTGTGGGGTTTTGAGTGGCCTGAGGCCTGAAAGGGTGAGGAGTTGATTAAGTTTTGGGTGTTGGGCTCTCTTATTCGGTCTTTATCCTGGTTTTGGTCCGGTCCCAAATGATTTCTTACCTTAACCCTAAGCCCGAAGATGAGATTGGATTGTTTACTATTCGGTCCCGGTCCAGTTATACGGTCCGATTTGGGGTAAAACCAAAAAGTCTAGACCAAATAGCCACCCCTACTCTCGAGTATTTCATGGCGGGAGATGAATAGGGCATTGGATTTGAGACAAATCTCTCCTCCGATTTCTGGGCAGTCGATTGTGTTTTCCTTTTCTATAACATTGCTCGAAGGCAAGGCAACGATGTTGGGTTGCTGTTCATTCTCTGGAGATTCTTGAGACGTCGGAGCCTTGTGAGGAGCTTATGTCGCCAAGGTCGTCGAAGATTAGCGAGGAGGCTGAACGCTCAAGGCTCACGAGTACGCGGCTGTTGTTTGTCTGTATTATTTAGTGTTGTGTTTTTTCTGGGAGAAATAAGAGACCGAAGGAGTGAGGAGGAAGAAGATGGGCAAATATATTTTTGCATAATTGGGGTTCAAATTCCACATGTCTAAATAAACAAGTTAATTAGCCCAAATAACTCATGTAAAATTTCCGAGTTTCTTAGTGAAGAATTTGAGTACAAATTCCTCATAAATTACTCAAACTGAAATTCTTGATTTGAACGACCCTATAAGGGATTTCAGTAACTACCCTATTCCAAATCAACATTGAAGCCATGCCCGTAATTGAGACATCTATTTTACCATTCTCTTGTTACATTAATTTTAATTGTTACATTATAGTTACTCTTAAATGATTTTTTAATTGTTACAAGTCCATGGCGGTTACATCTCTTTTACCATTCCCTTGGCAATTGGGACATGATCAAGATTTTGGAAAGAAGATTCTTTTATTGATAAGAAGAAGAAGAATTTTCTTTGCAAAGAAGAGGAGAGAAAAAATGGAAGTGGTGTAGTAAAAGTGATTAAGTGAAGAATGTGGTGTATTTGTAGAGAAAAATGATAAAATGGTTACTAGAAGCTGAAAGAGCCGTTGCGAAGAACTTGGAGGACTGGATCTTTCTTTTTCAACGGTAAATATGTGGGGACAGCCGCAAGCGAGGGCAGTGTGCAACATGCACGACAGGGCTTGGGGTAGGATACTATGCTAACCCTTAAAGGGGTAGTGATTTTTGACACCCCCTTTATGATTGGCCAATTTTATTTCCAATCATTGGCAAGTATTAATTAAACTGGTTTTTTATTTTTTTTAATCTTATAATTTGGGGTCTCTCACCACATTGGAAAAGAGAAAGAATCTGGGGAAAAACGAAATCACCCCCATTAATTACATAATTAATTTCTCTAACTGGTACATTAATTACACGTACCACTCTACTGGTACACGTACCACTCCACTGGTACACGTACCACTCCACTGGTACACGTACCACTCCACTGGTACACGTACCACTCCACTGGTGCGAGCAATCCACAAGGTAGGTTAGAGTGAGAACAATACCAGTGCAATGATATTTTTCATAACAATGATAAACAATAACGGAGCAACAATGCAGTACCACTTCAATGATACAAATACCACTCCACTGGTACACGTACCACTCCACTGGTACACGTACCACTCCACTGGTACACGTACCACTGGTACACGTACCAGTGGAGTGGTACGTGTACCAGTAGAGTGGTACGTGTAATTAATGTACCAGTGAGAGAAATTAATTATGTAATTAATGGGGGTGATTTCGTTTTTCCCCAGATTCTTTCTCTTTTCCAATGTGGTGAGAGACCCCAAATTACAAGATTAAAAAAAATAAAAAACCAGTTTAATTAATACTTGCCAATGATTGGAAATAAAATTGGCCAATCATAAAGGGGGTGTCAAAAATCACTACCCCTTTAGGGGTAGTCAAGCTAACCGATCCCACAGGGCTTGGTTCCACCCAAATGTGTGGCACGCCTTCCCCCTTCCTGACGTGTCGCAATTTATGATGAATGGGGGTGAGCAGTCTAGCCTTTTATTTTTATTTTCAAAATCGATAGGAAGTTATAAGATTAAAACGAACGACAGTCATTACTAATCGATTTGTCAATGAAAAAGTCGTTTATACCACACAATGGGCAACCCTTATTTGTCATGCTAGATTTGGCACTCAAAAGCCTATTTTTTTGGTTTTAACCTTTTAAGCATTTGATGATTGCTAGATATGTTTGGATTTTTTGGGACTACATTGGAGATGGTCTAATGGTGGATGAGGTAGAAATAAAATGATTGACTTTTGTTTTTTTAGGTGACAGGTCACTTCAGTTGATGGTATAGGGGATAGTTGACTGTCCTATAGAAATTTTTAAAGGAATTGGATGGAGAGTAATAAGTGGTGTGGATCAATCTATAAATGAGTCAATTTGATAAATTGTCTCGTTTTATAAACGAGACAATTAAAATGAGTCAATTCGAATTATATACCCCCACCCCAGGTAATTGAAATTGACTCAAAATGGATCAATTCAAAATACCTCGAACAAATTGACCCATCCAAATTTTTTGCTGGCAAACGAGGCAATTTGGTACAATTGTCTCAAAATGAGACAATTGTGTCAAATTGATCCGTTACAATTCCTCATCCAAACGACCCCTAAATTTATTCATTAAGCTAAAAATATTTGTTAGTGGAAAATGTGAAATATATTTGTAAACTTGTAATTGACCCGTTATAAAATTGAGAATATGAATTACCTTATAATTTATTTTCTTTAAAAAACCAGAGCCACTTTACATGGAATTCTGACCAAGTCACTGATAGTGGGATCATGTTGAATGTTTGGCAGGTGATCATTGTTTGTTGTCATGGTTAGAGAAAGCGATTGATTGTATGTCTAAGATCATTTTTTTTTTGTTAACCTCCAAAAATTTGATGGAACCAACCTATAACGAGTGGCTTGTTTCCTAGAATGAAAAAGGTAAAATTAAAAGGTCATAAGTTTGCATTTAAGTTTTAACTCTATAATTTAAAATTCTTATGGGTTTATCTATTTTGATATAATTTTTTCCTTTTTACTAAAATACATATGTTTAACAAGCACACCCTCCTCCCTGTTGATCGGCTTGGGATGAATTCACGGTAGGTTTGAGGTTCACATCAACCATGTCTTCCTGTTTCGTCGAAGAAAGAGTTTCCATTCCTGGTAGTGCAGCAGCAATTTTGCGAAAAAGTGGCTGCAAAGTTATTCGCATACAGAAAAGAAGTCGTCATAATATGAAGAATTCAAAGCCACCAAAACTAACAATCTGTGTAGAACTAGAAGAATTATGAAAATGAGTTCTGATATAAAGTTGGGTTAGACATGAGAGGCAGGTCATGCTGAAAATATCACATTTAAGAATCGAGTTGAGTTTCAAAGTAATATTTGACACACATATCTAAGATGAGATTTTATTAATTCAACACAAAACTAAAATTAGATTTTTAGCATCATTCCATTTCACATTGATTTCAAATACTTCTACCGTATACTTCTTTTAATGATAAGCAAAAGATAGCATACACACACACACGAGTGAAACAAGAGTGTGATTCCTTACTTTAATATTGAAACCCGCTTTGGCACTAGTTTCGATAAACATAACTCCAAAATCTTTAGCCTTGCCATCTCCTTCCTCTATGGACACTTGCCTGGTTGGTGAATTTTAATCACAGAAAGAAAAATTGTTAACGAGATAAAAATTTGATGTGATGTTCAGCTTGTTTATTATTTCAACACTTCTACCTTTTTTCAACAAGATCGGTTTTGTTGCCGACAAGCACTATTATGACATCGCTTCCTCGTTCTGTTCGTACCTCTTCAATCCACTTAGAAGTATTTAAGAATGATTGTCTATCTGAAACATTACATCAAGAAAGGCATTTACCATAACCACGAACACTAAATTTTTATCTACCACTTTTATGTCCCTAGCTAATTTCCGTAGTAGGAATGAAGTTAACATGTCTTTTAGAAGGATGCTTTTATACAAAGGAACATTTAGACCTTTTTCCACCCCTAAATCAATTGAACAATATTTATACTTTGATTGGTAAGAGTATTTGATGAACATGGTTGATTTTTACTTCTCAAGTTAGAGAACATAAGTAGTAAGGGATATGATTACTGCAGGTTGGATAATACTCGCCCCAAACAGATCGAAACACGCCAGGACTCCCAAATCAATTCAGAAATTGCCATCACTACTTACTTTACGGTTCATAGTTGATAGTTGTTGGACTATTTCACTTCTGTGAGCAATGATCCAGTATGATCATGCATTTCAATATGGGAATGTGCAATAAAGGTTAAGTTAACTCACTGGCTACATCATATACTACGACAGCAACAGAAGAATCTCGAATATAGCTAGGAATAAGACTTCTAAATCTCTCTTGTCCAGCCGTATCCCTGTAACAAAACAAATCAACAATTTCAAATATTAACCATACGTAGAAAAACAAAAACATTGGAAGCTAAATAATTATTATTAGCCATAAACACATATTTGAGAATCAACTCGACATGTTATTCCTGCAAATTTTGAAATTACACAACCAAAATTGTGAACATTTTATAGTACCATATATACAATCACCACTGCATCATTCATGCTTTGGGCATTTGTTGCTCATGGCATATTCAGATTAAGTAATATGTTCCAAGAATTCCCAAAGATAAGAGAAGTCTACAATCTAGCATCTGACTCGTTCCTCTTGCTCATGGCATAACTTACCACAATTGCAATCTAACAGTTCGATCTTCTAGATACATTGTCTTGGACAAAAAATCGATTCCAATTGTAGCCTGAGATACATGTAACAAATTAGTATTCAAACTAGCAGAACAAAATTTTGAAATAGAACTTCCTAAGGAAATAACATGTATGATGTATAGACTGATCAAGGGCATAATATATACAAACATATATAACTCAGAATATGAAGAAAGAACAATAAAAAGGGTATAATAAAGGTAAACCTGGTATGTGGTGTCGAATTTATCGTACATGAAGCGAGTGATGATACTAGTTTTTCCTACGGACTGATCTCCTAAGAAGACAAGTTTGTACTTGGCGAGAGGGGACACTGTTGCCATTATCAATACTTGTGATTGTTCAATTCGTCTTTCTTTTTTCAACCGAGAGAAAATTAAATATTTGTTTTTCTGTCTAAGAGTTGTGTGGTGGTGAAAAGGTTTGATCGAGTTTGTCTAAGATCTGAATCTTGAGGTGAAGAAGTAACTGAATTGGAAAAGAAAATTGACAGATTTCTCTCTTTCTCTCCGTCTCCTTCGATGGAAAGGGAGACGTGATGAAATAGGGGAAAGAAAAATGAAAAAGAAGAGAAATGAGAAGAAGAGAGGAAAACTTTGAAAATTTAATAATTTACGAGTTTGTATGGTATATATAGAGGTGAGAGAAAATCGCCAACTCTCATAACATATTTCTCTCTTTGATTCTTTTTATTATTATTTTTAAAACCTAAAAAGCAATCAAGAATCAAGATAAACATCTTGTTCCAAATAGTCAATAAGCATTCTAGATTGTGCTACATTTGAAAAACATGATTGAGATCCACCAAACTATGAATTAGTGTAGGATGCTATAAGTCTACAAGTTATTACGTGTCACTAAATGAGTAATCTTATTACCATCTCGTTGTATTGTAACAAAAACGTATAGAAGAGATTGAAAAAAGCCCTAAATTTCAACCCAGCAAACTGGGCCGGGGAAGGACCTCGACCTTATTCTCGATTAGGGCTTCCGTCGTGGGCAGGATACGATAGAAGATTTGCCAGAGGAACACCTTCAATTTAGGAGAAATATGGGCGTCCCACAAGCGGATCCAGCTTGCCCTGTCCATCCAATTAGCCATAGATCGCCAACACCCGATATGCTTATCTAGCAAGACTACAAGATGGTATGCGAATTTGACAGTGAAGATCCCGTCTCCTAGGTCATGCCATATCAATCTATCCGCCACATCCTGAAATGGAAGAAGGATGGTTTTGATGGCACGACAAGTAGTCGGGTCAAAGCATTATCCGAGTTTGACATCACACCAACGTCCTTCACTAGGACAAAGCACCTCCCTCACCGTCAGCTCACCACCTGTTGGTAACACCTGAAGATTATATACGGGGATATCAGGGTGTAACTGAGGGATCCAACTAGAGTCTAGCAGAGGCGTTGTCCGGCCATTACCAATCTACCAACACAGACCTTTCACTAGTAACTGCCCACCATAAAGGATACTCTGCCATCCACAGGATGGACGGGGTCGTGCGGTAGTAGAGAGGAAAGACCCTGTGGGGAAGTATTTTTCCCTTATACACCTGGGCTAGAAGCGATTGAGGTTCATTAGGATAGGCCATCCAATCTTGGCCAAGAGCGCCTAATTAAAATACTCAAACCGGCGAAATTCCATTCCCCGATCGTGTTTACTCCTGCACATATTTGGCTAGGATACCCAGCGTACCATGGGATGATCCTCCTCAACTCCCCACCAAAATTGGGCCACATGATATCCATGAGCCGACATAGGGCTAGGAGTGGCTTGAAGCAAGACATAACATGTAAAGGAAAAGCTAAAGCCACGGATTTAATCAGCGCTTCCTTTGCTTCCCATGACAATGTCCTTTGTTTCCACCCCTGGAGCCGCTCTAGCAGATTTTCCTCCAGGAACCAAAGGTAGCCATTTTAGATTGGGATATTAGTGTGGGCTGTTCCAGATATATATCATGGAATCCCACAGCCCCAACCCCCAAGAAATGAGCAAGAAACTCCTGGTCCGGCAGATATATTTTCTTACTAAAGCACACCATTGATTTAGCTAGGTTAACCCGTTGTTCACTCAATTCCTCATACTCATTTAATACCTCAAGCAGTTTCTCACATTCCTGAACCGAGCCCCGGAGAAACAAGTAGGAATCATCAACAAAAAAACAGGTGCAAAATTCATGGAGCTCTGGGGAAAACTTTAATCCTTCTAATTTCCCCTCAGAATTAGCCTTACACATGAGCGCTGCCAACCCTTCCGTGCATATAACAAACAGGAGAGGGGACAGCGGGTCTCCCTGTCGAATACCTCTTGAGGAAGTGAAATATCCAGAGGGCGACCCATTCATAAGGACTGGAAACAATGTGGAGCGGAGGCATTCATGAATCCAACTCTCCAAACTGAATTAAAGCCCAATTTGTCCAAAACTGCAAGGAGAAACGACCATTCGACTCTATCATAGGCTTTTTCCATGTCAACCTTCAAATCCATATACCCTTTCTTGCCTCTAGTTTTGATTTTCAAATAGTGCATCAGTTCATGCCCTAATATTACATTTCCCACAATTTGGCATTCACGGATGAAAACATTTTGGCCCTCCGAGATGTTTTGGGGTAAGAAATAGGCAAGACGTTCAGACATGATTTTGGTAATAATCTTATACACGAATTGGTATAAGCTTATAGGTCTGAGAGTCTTGTAATTGTTATGGCAATTTTGAGTCTGGGCCCCTTATATGACTTATATAAAAGGTGTTTTATGACAAAAGAAGGACCTTGTAATACTAATATCCCAATTTGATTGAAATCAGAAACACCAACAAGTATCATCGGAGTTCCATTACACAACCCTCCAACAATCAATTCAAAAGAACAATGAGAAGGAAATGGCTTTACATTGAGACTAAGGAGATGAACGACACATTTTTAACCTTTTTTATGGAGAAATGTTGCAACCCCTTGCTAGCCATGGACTTGCAACTCCCCACCTCTTATGATCAGTTGAGAACAATTTGTTGCCCATTCACGAAGAACGCCATTGTAACTTGACGAAGTCGAACTGAACATGACTAATGGTTGTAACACGGGTTGGGTCCGGTATCTACGGGTTTCATAAGTGAGAACCCTCACCCAACCCAAGAGAGGAAGGTTTCACAAGAGAGAACCCTCAACCAACCATAAATCTTAATTTTAGTGATAAATTGGGGTGAGTTGGGTCGGATTGGACGAGTGGGTTGGTTACAGTTATTTTTCGTTCACCCTGAGAGAAAAGTCTAACAAACGCTAATCAAAGTTCGCTATGAATAGAGTCCATCAAAGTCTCTATTGAACCCGAGAGAAAAGTCTAACAAACACTAATCAAAGTTCACTTTGAATAGAGTCAATCAAATTCTCTATTGAACCCGAGATAAAAGTCCTACAAACACTAAACAAAGTTCACTTTGAATAGAGTAAATTAAACTCTCTATTGAAGGGTTCATAAGAGGTTCTCATTTGGGACAAGGAGACTAAACAAATGGTCTTTAGTTTGTCTAAAACTAAGCAGGGGCAAGGAGAAGAGACGAGATGGTGATATCTCAAAGTTTTTCCTTGGTAATCTTTATTTGGATGGATTGGAGGATGAGAAATGACTAATAAGACTGCCACTTTTTGGTTTTCTGAAACTAACAAGAGATTGAGTGAGAGTCGAGAGTGACCTGCAAAATTTGGAAGCTAAGCTTAGATTGGATAAGGGCTTTTGAGTTGTTGAAGAGTGAGTAATGACGATACTTTGTGGGCTTATTTAATTAACTATAATTTTTATTTATTTATTTTGGTATATACTGATCTCAATTACATAATTATGAATATCGATTAACACCTCACAATCAATCAAAATCTAAAAAAGAAAGAAATTTGTTTGATTCAAGTATGAACATTTATATGTTGATGGTATCTACTGAATTCAAGTATAAACGTTTGGATACTGACGTTAAATGTTACATTTAATTAATGATGATTTGTCATTTTGTTTGTAATATAATATTTAAATATGGATGGAAGTTATATATAGATTGTTTTAAATTGATTATAAAAATATACAACTTATTTAGTGTTAATTGTATTTTCTCATATATTTTAGTAAAAGGTTATAGAAAAACGGTTTCAACATCAAAAACAACAAAAACTAAAGCAAACATATAATAACGGATTCGAAATTTTACCCAAGCATCGCCCATCGGCTCTATACCCGAGGTATAATATGCCCCTCTACTATGACATTTTATCAAACATGCCATTCTACTATTTCTTACATCAAACATGCCCCTGTACTTTGTAAAAATGATCAAACATGGCCTTTTGTTAAAATTTTCATCCAAAAACCGTTAACCTAGGCCGAACTTTAGTTTGGGCAACACAAATGACTAAAATATCCCTAATAAATTCACTTTAGATTTTTTTTTTGGTTCTTTTGTGTAATTAAATCATTCAAATAATTTCACTTTGAAAAGACACATGGAAATAAAACAAGAGACAAAACTGACATTTTCCCTCCCATTTGCCGATGTCGGGTCGTCTAAATCCCAATTCAACCATGATTAACGATTTTTTCAATGGAAATTTTAACAGAAGAGCATGTTTGAAATTTTTTTCAAAGTACAGGGGCATATTTGATGTAAACAATAGTAGAGGGGCATGTTTGATAAAACGTCATAGTAGAGAGGCATATTATACCTATAACCCTTTAGTAAAACAACACAAAACACCATCTCATGATTCGGGTTTGCCATATGTCATCTTCTCTGACTGCCTTGTCATCATCAATATTCTACTAGGTCGGAGCAGGTCCTGGCCTTGGCAAGTGAATGCTTGGATCCATTGTATGTGTTAGTCGATATATGTGTTTGGTCTGTACATGTGCACAATATATTTGTTGTGTACACAATATATAGTTTGTACGTGGTGTTGGGCAGTGGGAGTTTTGTGCTTTGTTGGGTTTTGTATAACCCATATTTGTGTGTTGAATTGTGTGGTGATTGAGCCACTAATACTTAGGTCCATGCAGCCTATGCAAGGAGTCAGTTACAAGAGAGAGAGAGTTGGACTCCTTAGGGCTCGGCTGAATATGGGTTAGTTTGTGGTGGATATAAGGAGATGAGTGCAGTCAAGCGTTTGGAACATAACAGAAAATATCATCAGTATCTTGAAGAGTTCTGAAACTCTTCCGTGGATTAGTCATGGAATACCAGGGATACCATGTAAATCGGTTGTCTCTGTCATTTCTTTCCTTCGCTTAGTCTGTGATTTATCTACATGGTATAAGAGCCTCCATCAATGGAATCGAAAAAGCCTATTGTTCATCTTACCTCCACCAACTATGCTCTGTGGGAGTTTCAGTTCCGAGTCTTCGTGGAAGGACGTGGCCTTCTTAGCGTGCTTGATGGTACTGGCGTTAAGCCTACACCGACGGCTTCTCTTCATGAGCTATCAATCTGGAATCAGAATGATGTTAAGGTTAGGTTTTGGTTGCTCGGATCTGTAGATCCTTCTACTTACTTGAGTCTTCGATTATTTACTACGGCTAATCAGATGTGGAGGCATCTGGCCGCCACTTACTCTACGGTCAGTACTGCAAGGAAATTCGAAATACAGCTGGCCTTGGCACGTTTGGAGCAAGGTGATCGATCCGTTACAGAATATTTCAATCAAGCTCAGGAGTTTTGGACCGAGCAGGATTTGTTGGCTGCTGCGCTAAAGTCCGAACCCCCTTCTGAAGATGCGCTGGCCGAGAGACAAAACACACGTTTGCTCATTTTTTTAATGAGACTCCGCCCAGGATTTGAGTCCGTAAGGGCTACTTTGCTAAATAAGGAGGAGCTGTAATTTGATGGGATTCTCAGCCATCTTGTGCGGGAGGAAATAAGACTCCACACCCAAGCACGACTCGACGTCCGACCAGGTGAAGGGGAGGCAGTGATTGATACACCGGATCAGTCCACCTATGTTGTTAACAGGCCACAATTTCAGCAACGGCTGCCGACGTCCGAGGTCATCTGTCATCATTGTAGGGAGAAAGGGCATGTTGTCAGACATTGCCGCCGACGCAATTATTGCGTATATTTCAAAAGGTCAGGTCACATCATATTGGATTGTCGAACTCACCAAAGGAATGAGGCCCGTTTTGATGGTCAAGGAGTTTCCGCTAGTTCTTCCTCTGTTGTAGGCGAACAGAGCGATTGTCCTCCTCGCCCAGCATATGTTGTCATGTCATTGGAAGCAAGCAACAACTCTGGTATCTCGGCTGCAGCAGTCGAACAGCTTGTGAATCAAGCTCTTCAGAAATCACTCCCATCCGCCATTAGCGCTGCATTCGCCACGCTGCAGCCTCAAGTAAAGACTCTCCTTGGCTTCTAGACTCTGCATGCTTTAACCATATGACCCATGATTTAGATAAGCTTAAAAATATTACTTTGTTAAAGTATATGGCATTGCGAGTGGCAAATGGCGAACAATTGCAGGTTCAAGGCATTGGAACAGTAAAGGAAGCTTGGTTGATCTACCTAAACCTTTACATGTTCCCAAATTAGTACCTAATTTGGTTTCGATTGGTCAACTTACTGAGCAAGGGTGTTCTGTTTTGTTCGTACCTACTGGATGTTTTGTTCAAGATCTGAAGACGGGGAGGCAGATTGGAAGGGGGAGTAATCGGGGTCGAATTTTTCATTTGGAGGAACTTCAAGCCAATTCAGCATCATCAATGATCAGTAGTCACAGTAGGTTCGTCAGTAGTCCATGTCAAACTGTTTCATCTGGTACTTCTTTATCTTCAAGTTTTTCGAGTCAGTTAGAAAATAATTGGCGTCTTTGGCATTCATGTTTGGGACATCCCCATTCAGATCGTCTTATTATGATGTTTAGACAGTCTTTGCTTGGCAAAATGGATTTCGGAATTTCAGCAAAACATTTCTGCACAAGTTGTGTTGAGGGTAAAACTGCTAGTTCATCTTTTCCCTCTAGTTCAACTACTATTTATGAGCCTTTTCACGTTGTGCACACTGATCTTTGGGGTCCTTCCCCTATCATCTCTCGACATGGCTATCGTTACTTTTCTCTTTTCATGATGCCACATAGTTTACGTGGATATATTTTCTTCGTCTTAAATCAGATCTTAGGTCCGTGGCCATTGAATTTCTTGATATTCGGCTTTAATATATCGGATTCTTGGACTTTATGTGATTATCCGTGGTATGTTTTAGCCGATTGGTGCTAATTTAGGGCTCGCTAACCCGGAAATGGTTGAAAAACTATTACTGCCTAGTGCTATGAGTTTGATATGATACAGGTGGAGAAAGCACGAAAAAGGAGCGAGTGCACAAGCAATTAATCGAACTCGAATCACTGATGGTATACTCAAATGGGCCAAGAAGAATTTTTGGACCAGGAGCAGGGATGAGACAAAAGAAGATTGGGCCAGAATTATGGAGCTGGGCGCCGCCATGGAGAGAAGCAGAGGGAGGACGTTTCTTTTTGTCATTGTGGGGAGGCAATTTTTGAGTGGGCTGGGCCTGGAGCAATTAAATTGGACGGAAGGTTTCTTTTGGGGACGGAAGCTTTTGGAAAAAGAAACGAAATTGAAAGGAAAAAGGAATCTCAGGAGGGACACATATTTATTTTGGCTGGGGAATTAATTCTCGGGGGGAATTAGAGAAGAGCAGCGCGCAGCTTGGGACGGGAGCGGGTGAAATTCGGAGAGAGAGAAAAGCGGCGCAGCACAGCAACAGAGCAAAAGGCGATCAGTTGATTTCCATCGGCGATTGAGATTTCCAAGGCTACCTGAGCTGAGTTCAACGAGAGCGATTAGTTGGTTGGATTTTCTAAACCGAATTAGTTGTTATTTGTTGATTTAGAACATGATGAACAAAACCCTATCGATTTATCTTAATTTCGTCATGAACTAAACCCCAATTTCTGGGGGAAACACCATAGGATGTTGCTAGTTCTTGATTTGATGGATTGATTCATATTTCTTTTCCTCCAATCTCTATTGCATGGAATTGCTTAATGCTTTGTGTTGACTGGCCACCAATACAATGAATCGTAGTTGATTAGGTTATTAGCGACAGTGAAACCCTAATAACTGAACCTATTTCATGTGACATAGTAACTTATCGAAGCGACAGTGGATTAAATAAGGTGCTATGCGGTCTTAAATAGGATATCGATCTTCAGGCTAGATAGTTAATTCATTGAGCTACGACAGTAGGATTTGAATTGATTATTTAGTACGTAGTAATTCCCGACAGGGATAGCTAGCACATTTGTGATATCCTGGCTGTAGAGAATTGGATTAAATTGATTGGAATATGTGAATTAATCTGGATAGGATAGGTAGTGAATCCCGGTGTTTCTCCCAGAGCTTTCTCCCATTGAATTAAACCCGACAGTTTTCACTTGCTTAATTTGTTTAGTTTATTTTGCTTTTAGAAATTAGTTTATATCTCAAACCATTTTCACTTATAGTTTGCTCATAAATTTGATAGAATATAAGGTTGTACCAGTCCCTGAGAGACGATACCCGGACTTTCCGGTTTACTACGAGATAGGAATTTAAGCATTACGCTTTTGCCCTATCAAGTTTTTGGCGCCGTTGCCGGGGACTGCCATACCTTATTTTTGTTGATTTTTGTGAGTGAACTATTTTGATCTGGGTGTTAGTGTGCAGAAGATTTTACAGGTTTATCCTCCTCGTGCATGCCTAGGAGGACGACCGGCGATTTACTGCCACTAGACCCGGAGATCGAGAAGACCTGCCGACAGAACAAGAAGCAGGTCAAGTTAGGGAAGCAGCCAACCACAACTCCTAGGCCTTCCCTAACCAAGAGAGGGCAGGCTTCATCACCTGTCGTCCCTACAACACCTACACCACCGCCGCGCGTCATCGAGCCTGTCATCATGGCTGAACAGGATCGTTCGATCAGGGCTCGTCTGAATCGGAGAACTGGAGCCCGAGCTTCATGTGTTGTCATTCCTGCTGGGGATGCAAACATGGAAATTGCCCCAGCCTTCATCAACATGATCACGAATGGGTACACCTTCTCAGGGGCCAGCACCGAGGATCCTCATGAACATCTCCGCCGGTTTGTAAACATTTGTGACACTATGAAGAGCCCGGCTGTGTCTGATGATGCCATCCGTCTTCGGATGTTCTCATTTTCTCTTCTAGGGAATGCATCACACTGGTTCCAGAACTTGACACCTCGTTCCATCACAACATGGGGTCAGCTTGAGAAGACCTTTTTGGATAAGTACTTTCCTCCTGCCAAGGCAATGAAGAGGCAAGAGGAAATTGTCACTTTTAAACAAGCTGAAGACGAAAGTCTGACCGAGGCATGGGAGCGCTATAAGGAGCTTTTAATGAGATGCCCAAGCCACGGTCTTGAAGATTGGAATGTGATCTCCATCTTCTTCAACGGAATCAGAAGACAATTTCGAGATGCTCTGAATAATGCTTCCCGGAATGGTTTCACAAGAATGGAAGCACCAGAAGCATATGAACTGGTGGAGAAGATATGCTCTGAAGATACTGAATGGGGGATTGAGACCGGCATTCGAAGGAGAGGAGACTTGCATGAGATAGACAGAGTTGCAAGCTTAGAAGCAAAGATTGATGCTAAGTTGGATTCCAAGTTCGATGCACTCGAACGAAGGCTGGCTAAGTTGGCTCTTGGTAGACAAGAGGAGGTTGCTTTTTGTGAATTATGTGAAGATGCTCATCATAGGGATCTATGTCCACTGGTGTCTGATCAGTTGGAAAATGTGCACTATATCAACAATCAGCAAAATCAAGGCCAGGGTGGTATGTATTCAAATACCTACAACCCGCAATGGAGGAAGCATCCTAACTTTTCCTGGGCAAACAACAACCCAACTGGTGTTCGAAACATCCCACCTCCTGGTTTTCAACAGCAGCAGCCTCAACCAGAGAAGAAGCCTCAGCTGGAGGAGTTGATTTTGGCTCATATGCAGAAAACAGACAATAATTTCAAGGGCCTGGATCAATTTGTCACTCAACAGCTAGCCATCAACAATAATTTACAATCGTCTATGCTAGCTATGGAGAGGCAGATGGGACAAATGGCTCAAACTTTGGCAGATATGCAAGGCAGGATTCCTGGGACATTACCAGCAAATACTGAGAGGAATCCGAAGGATGCCATGGTTGTAGCAGTGACATTGAGGAGTGGAAAGGCCTTGGAAGACCCTAGCATCTCGAAAAAGGCACCAGAGGCAGAAGAGGAAGCACCAGAAGAAAGATCTTGTGCAGAAAAGGAAGAATCAGCCTTGCACAGGCAAAATGAAAGCGGTTTGCCTGTGCAAAAGCATGCTGCCCGTGTACCTCAAAAAGTGGAAAAATTGAAGAATGAAGAGGTAAAGCCTTATGAACCTCCCGCACCATTCCCTCAAAGGTTAATGAAGCCCATGGAAGACCCAAACTTCAAGAAATTTGTGAATATCTTCAAGCAACTTCAGATTAACATACCGTTGGCGGAGGCACTTGAACAGATGCCTACATATGCTAAATTTTTAAAGGAGTTGCTGACTAAGAAGCGCAAATGGGCTGATCTGGAGAAGGTAACCCTTACTTCTGAATGTAGTGCCGTGATTCAGAATAAATTACCAGAAAAGAGGGATGACCCGGGCAGCTTCACCATTCCATGTGTCATTGGAGGTACAGAATTCAATAAATCACTTTGTGATCTTGGAGCAGGAATTAATTTGATGCCATACTCAGTCTACAAGAAATTGGGATTGGGAGATGTTCTAAAGCCTACTCGGATCACACTCCAATTGGCTGATCGATCAGTAAAAATCCCAAAGGGAGTGGTGGAGAATGTATTGGTGAAGGTGGGGAAGTTTATTCTCCCTACAGATTTTGTAATCCTGGAGATGGAAGATGATCGGGGAGTGCCTCTAATCCTCGGCAGACCTTTTCTAGCAACCGGTGATGCACTCATCGATGTTGGGAGAGGCAAGTTGACATTCCGAGTAGGTAAGGAGGAGGAAATTTTTAATGTCTTTCAAGTTGACCATAATCATGATGAATTTGAAAGTGAAGCTCGAGAAAGGAAAAATCCCTCTTCCTGTGATAGTGGACCATCCGAAGAACTATCACCTATCCTATCTGCTCAGATTCTGAAATCAAAGCAAGGGCAGAAATCCTTGCCAGGTCACCTCAAGTTTAGATATTTGGGTAAGGATTTCAATATTCCTGTTATTATTCCTTCTTCACTGACATTGAAACAGGAAGAGTACCTGCTTGAGGCGCTGCAGTACCACCTACGCCTCACTAAAGGGTCTAACATGCCAGCTAAGAAGGTCATACCCAATTTTCGCACACCTGGCCCTGCAGAGGTGACTCATATGCTGGATGGAGGTTATGCGTTCTATCATTGCTCGGGAGGGTACGCTGGATACCTTTCCATACCCATTGGTTGAAAGCTCCATGAACGTCAGGCTGAGGACGTTAAACAAGCGCTTCTTGGGAGGCAACCCAAGGTAAGTTTTCTTTTCTTTTCTTTATTTTTCTTTTTAGTTGTGTCAAACCCGTGCATGTTTAGATTAGGAGTTGAACATTAGGGACAATGTTCCATCCTGAGTGTGGGGTGGTGAGTCTTAGTGTTGTTTGTCCATGTTACATGTGGTAAAAAAAAAAATTTCCAAAAAAAAAAAAAAAAAATTTGTTTGTTCCTTTTGTCATGTGGTCGGTAAAAAAAACAAAAAATTCAAAAACAAAAAAAAACAAAAAACAAAAAAAAAACAAAAAAATTGCCATTAGGTTGAGCACAGCCAAACTGTATGCAGTTTGCCTGTGTAAAAAGCAGTCTGCCTGTGCAAAGCTGATGGCTAAAAAACACCTAAAAATCAGAAAAATTAAAAACAAAACCTTGTACTCTTGTGGTAACATGATGTAAATGACCGTGATGCCTTGAAAATGAGTTGTGCTTGAAGGAAATCATCAAAATCACCCCACTAGTGTTGAATTGCATGGTTCTTCACAATGAGCTTGAATGTTTTGACTGACTTGATATGCTTTGAATGAGCAAACTCTTTTAGCAACATTCTCTTTTGTGAGGATAGTGTAATGACTTTTGGTGAAGTAGTTAGGTGGAGAACATTGACCATTCGACATGTTTGGATACCGTGCTTACTTGCATCAATTGTGAGCTTTTGATTTGGTAACGAGTCTCTCTGTTTTGAATGTTTTATGATGGGGTGAACTGTATCTTTATAAATGAGAAAACACTACCTGACAAGTAAAATATAAGAAAGTTGCCATAACAATTAAAGTGTGGGTAAAATGCCAAAATCGTGTGAGGCAATCACTCATTGCACATGGGGATGAGGAAAGATTCAATTGAGAATCGGTTCGCGACCGTACGATGTTGCTTATCAAGTACGATCCCCAGTTGAGTGAAGTGCCATTAGAGGATGTGCAATGACCCTCCACACGGACCGAGGAAAAGGAGTTGAAAGAAGCCCTTATGCGAGTGCTAAGAAGCAGAAATTGCTCTTGCTCGGTCACAGGTAGTAAGAAACAAATCCCACTTGTACTAAATACGACTTCTCGGCAAGCAAAAGCAGAAAGAGAGAAAGCCTCTCCTTGTCATAAAAGGTAGTGATGTGCTTAAAATTAAAATCTTGTTTGCGAAAGGCTTCCCCCATTAGTTTTTGAGACTCATGCATAATTAATTGCTTATGATTGGTGTGAGTAAGCCAGATTGTCCTCACGAGATGTGCACCTCACTGATGTGGTTAGATTCTCCTAATAATTTCTGCACCATAAGTTGTTAATCACCCGCTACTGACGATCGAAATTGAGTGTTGCTATTTGAGTTTTTGATGGATTTGAGTCAGTCAATGGTAATGGTTGCAAAGAACTTGAGTGTGGGGTGAAAGGTATGACCATTAAAGCACAACTTGTCCGTTGAGAAAGAAACTACTGATTACAACAAGAGTACAAGGAAATTTTGTGTTTTGTTTTGATTAGTGAGTCTGTGGTGTGTCATTGTTATGGTTGGTTATGTGTTTGTGTTGTTTGAGTTGTTGCTTAGGGACAAGCAACAATTGAGTGTGGGGTTGTGATATTCGGCTTTAATATATCGGATTCTTGGACTTTATGTGATTATCCGTGGTATGTTTTAGCCGATTGGTGCTAATTTAGGGCTCGCTAACCCGGAAATGGTTGAAAAACTATTACTGCCTAGTGCTATGAGTTTGATATGATACAGGTGGAGAAAGCACGAAAAAGGAGCGAGTGCACAAGCAATTAATCGAACTCGAATCACTGATGGTATACTCAAATGGGCCAAGAAGAATTTTTGGACCAGGAGCAGGGATGAGACAAAAGAAGATTGGGCCAGAATTATGGAGCTGGGCGCCGCCATGGAGAGAAGCAGAGGGAGGACGTTTCTTTTTGTCATTGTGGGGAGGCAATTTTTGAGTGGGCTGGGCCTGGAGCAATTAAATTGGACGGAAGGTTTCTTTTGGGGACGGAAGCTTTTGGAAAAAGAAACGAAATTGAAAGGAAAAAGGAATCTCAGGAGGGACACATATTTATTTTGGCTGGGGAATTAATTCTCGGGGGGAATTAGAGAAGAGCAGCGCGCAGCTTGGGACGGGAGCGGGCGAAATTCGGAGAGAGAGAAAAGCGGCGCAGCACAGCAACAGAGCAAAAGGCGATCAGTTGATTTCCATCGGCGATTGAGATTTCCAAGGCTACCTGAGCTGAGTTCAACGAGAGCGATTAGTTGGTTGGATTTTCTAAACCGAATTAGTTGTTATTTGTTGATTTAGAACATGATGAACAAAACCCTATCGATTTATCTTAATTTCGTCATGAACTAAACCCCAATTTCTGGGGGAAACACCATAGGATGTTGCTAGTTCTTGATTTGATGGATTGATTCATATTTCTTTTCCTCCAATCTCTATTGCATGGAATTGCTTAATGCTTTGTGTTGACTGGCCACCAATACAATGAATCGTAGTTGATTAGGTTATTAGCGACAGTGAAACCCTAATAACTGAACCTATTTCATGTGACATAGTAACTTATCGAAGTGACAGTGGATTAAATAAGGTGCTATGCGGTCTTAAATAGGATATCGATCTTCAGGCTAGATAGTTAATTCATTGAGCTACGACAGTAGGATTTGAATTGATTATTTAGTACGTAGTAATTCCCGACAGGGATAGCTAGCACATTCGTGATATCCTGGCTGTAGAGAATTGGATTAAATTGATTGGAATATGTGAATTAATCTGGATAGGATAGGTAGTGAATCCCGGTGTTTCTCCCATTGAATTAAACCCGACAGTTTTCACTTGCTTAATTTGTTTAGTTTATTTTGCTTTTAGAAATTAGTTTATATCTCAAACCATTTTCACTTATAGTTTGCTCATAAATTTGATAGAATATAAGGTTGTACTAGTCCCTGAGAGACGATACCCGGACTTTCCGGTTTACTACGAGATAGGAATTTAAGCATTACGCTTTTGCCCTATCATTTCTGAAAAAGGATTCAAACTCAATTCAATCGTACAGTTAAAATCATACGATCTGATCCAGGAGTAGAATTCAATTCAATTCCCTTGGATGATGTATATCGGTCCATGGGGATTTTGAGTCAACAGTCTTGTCCTGGTGTTTCTCAACAAAATGAACTAGTTGAACGAAAAAATCGTCTTGTTTTGGAATCAACTCGAGCTCTTCTTCTTGATTCTCATGTCCCAAGTAGGTTCTGGCCTGAAGCAGTAGCTACTGCAGTTTGCCTCATCAACTACCAAGTCACACCTATGTTGATCATAAAAGTCCATATTTTGTTCTTTATTCCCGCCATCCTGATTACTCTCGACTTAGAGTTTTTGGCTGTCTGTGTTTCGTTCTTCTTCCCAAACGTGAGTGTGATAAACTTTCCTCTAAGGCTGCTAGATGTGTCTTCCTAGGATACAGTGATGTTCACAAGGGTTATATGTGCTATGATCCAAAATTTCAACGAATGCGAATTGCTGCATCAGTTGTTTTCTTTGAACATCACATGTATTATTCTCCTGGTTCCTCTCCTGTAGCCTTTCCTTCTTGTGATGAGTCATTGCCTATCATTGATGATGCGGATGGCGACACACATCCATTCCCTCTTGAAGACCCCCTACTCCTCCCACGCTTGATCTGCCTCCACAAAGCTCAACATCAAGTGCTTCGACCATCCATGATTCGTCCCCAACCACTTTCACTCCTTCATTGGCTTCACCCACGTCATCTTCCAACCATGATTTCACTTCATCCAGCACTTCATCCACGTCCCAGAATGTGTCTCCTCCTGTTGATGAGGCACCTGCCGAGGAAGCTTCTAATCCTAGGTGGTCTCTGCGTGCTACAAAAGGTATCCCACCTCCCCATCTTCAAGATTTTGTAGCACATGGGATAGATGCATTTGTTGGTCCTACGCGATATCGGCAGGCTAAAGCGATCCTATTTGGGAACGATCAATGAAACGAGAACTTGATGCACTTCATGCACAAAATACTTGGACCCTCGTTCCTAGGCCACCGTCGTCCACTTCAGTCGTTGGTTGTAAATGTGTTTATACCGTCAAAATGAATCCATATGGTACAGTTGATCTTCATAAAGCTCGACCAGTGGCACAAGGATTTACGCAAGAATTTGGCGTGGACTACAATGAAACTTTTGCCCCGGTGGTCAAGATGTCCACAGTTCTTACCTTACTGGCAGTTGGAGCTCAACATAATTGGCCTTTATATCATCTTGATGTGAAGAACGCTTTCCTCCATGGCGACTTGGAGGAAGTTATATATATGGAGAGATAGGGATGGCAAAAATATCCGTAACCGTGGATATCCGCCCGAACCCGGCCTAATCGGGTAGGGTAAAACCCGAACCCGAAGGACATTTAGTGGGTACGGGTAAAACCCGAACCCGAATATTGCGGGTAATGGGTGGGCATGGGTTTCTCAGTATCCAACCCAAACCCGCCCGATTATACACATACATATATATTTTGTCTAGAAATAGTCATTATTTTTCTCTAACATATTTTATATTTAGCATATAAATATAATATTTTCATGAAATTGTGTTGTTTTCATTAAAGTGAATTATTGTCATACTTTTCCTCTTGCGTAATGTGAGAATACGTGTGAATGTTAATATATTAGTTGGAGTTATGAAGAGAAATCATTACCCATGGATAACCGTGGATACCCGAAACCCGAACGGGTATGGTCATGGTTTTAATTTTCTACCCGTTTCATATGTGGGTATGGGTATGGGTAAAACCTGAACTACTTTGGGTAGGGTAACGGATATGCACTATCCGTCCCCGACCTGACCCATTGCCATCCCTATGGAGAGACCACCAGGGTATACTTTGGGTTCTGATGATCAGGTCTGTCTACTGCATAGATCTCTCTACGGGCTTAAGCAAGCTCCGCGTGCGTGGTTTGAAAAATTTCAATCTATTAACATTGATCTTGGTTTTCGCCAGAGCCTCAATGATCCGTCACTATTTACTTATGCCACAGCTACTGGTACAGTTGTTTTACTGCTCTATGTGGACGATATGATTATTACCGGTACTGACTCTGCGGGAATTCAACAACTTAAGGATGGTCTTCAGGCTTCTTTTAATCTCAAGGATTTGGGTGATCTGTCGTATTTTCTAGGACTTGAAGTCACTCGTAACTCTCGTGGTCTTTTGCTTTGTCAACGGACGTACATTCCTGATCTCCTCAGCGACCATAGGTTCGAGGACTACAAACCAGTTTCAACGCCTATGGAACTCAATCTCAAACTCGGACGTGACTCAGGTGATCGGTTGGTGGATGGTGTTTCATACTGGAGTATTGTCGGCAGTCTTATTTACCTATATGCCACACGACCTGATATCTCTTATGTTGTTCAGTTGGTTACTCAGTTTATGTCTGCTCCTCGTACAGATCATCTTGCTGCAGTTCATCGTATATTACGGTATCTACAGGGTACACGAGGTGTGGGTTTGTTATTTCCTTCTACTGGTACACCTACTCTCCGTGCATTTTCAGACTGATTTTGGCGGGTGTGTGGACGCTCGACGGTCTACTACGGGATGGTGTATTCAATTTGGTGATGCTTTTATTTCGTGGCGGTGCAAGAAGCAGGATAAGGTGTCTAAATCCTCTACCGAAGCGGAGTATCGTTCCATGTCTGATGCTTCCTCTGAGCTGGTTTGGTTGCTGCGCCTACTCTCTGATCTTGGTGTGACGTGTTTAATCCCGATGGATATGTTTGTGGACAACACTATTGCTATCCGAATTGGAGTTAATCCTGTACTTCACGACCAGACTAAACATATTGAGATTCACGTTCACTATGTCAGAGATTTGGTTCGAGATGGCGTAGTTACTCTTCACTACATCCATACAGAAGATCAAGTGGCCGATATTCTAACCAAGGCATTCTCGTCCAGTCGTCACTGGTATCTCTCTAGCAAATTGATGCTTTCTAATCCGCTTCAATTTGGGGGAGGCTGTTAGTCGATATATGTGTTTGGTTTGTACGTGTGCACAATATATTTGTTGTGTACACAATATATAGTCTGTACGTCGTGACTCGTGTTGGGTAGTAGGAGTAGTGGGAGTTTTGTGCTTTGTTGGGTTTTGTATAACCCATTTTTGTGTGTTGAATTGTGTGGTGATTGGGCCACTAATACCTAGGTCCATGCAACCTATGCAAGGAGTCCGTTACGTGAGAGAGAGTTGTACTCCTTAGGGCTCGGCTGAATAGGGTTAGTGTGTGGTGGATATAGGGAGATGAGTACAGTCAGGCATTTGGAACAGAACATAAAATATCATCAGTATCTTGAAGAGTGCTGAAACTCTTCCGTGGATTAGTCCTGGAATTTCAGGGATAGCACGTAAATCAGTTGTCTCTGTCATTTCATTCCTTCGCTTAGTCTGTGATTTATCTACAGTATGAAGCAGATTCTTGTGCAGAATGACTATATTCATGTGGCCTTTACTCATCGCAGAAACAACAAATGTACCGATTCGGTTGCTAAGGAAACTCGAAGTGGCTCCCTCCCTTTAGAGTGGATTCATATTCTTGATTTTGATCTCTCTTTTGTTGTAATAGACCTAGCTTCTGCTATAATAGTTCAAAAATGAAATTTAACCATTTGTAAAAAAAAAAAAAAACACACACACACTCAAAACACCATATAAATCAATTATACCCGATCCGACCATACTACTCGCTAAATCGGCGTAAAACGAGTTGAGAACATTGAAATAAACCCCTAAACCCTTCTTACCATAGGGAAGCTGCGCCTCACCATTGCTGAAAACACACTGGTTTTTCCTCTTTGATTTCCTGGTAAGTAAAGGCATTTTTTTGTTTGCTCTGGCTCTGCATTTGCTCTTGGGACCTCGGTTTCTTTCTCTCTTCCTTCATTCTTGTTTGCTCCCTTACTTCCTAACGCTTCTTTCTATCCATAGATGACGACGGTGGCGCACATTTCATTCGGATTATTGCCCAAGGTTACCTTGCTTGGAGATAGAACGCCAGCAAAAGCTGGATGCTTCCTACGCAGACGCCGCTCTTCTTCTCTTGTGGTATTATCCATGTCTACCAGCAGCAACAGCGGTGTCCCAATAATGGTATGCCTGTTTTTCATTGACTGTTCTTAGTACTATTGAACACTTAACCACGGCTCCATTTCCAAGTTGTTAGATCCATTGCTTAGTTAAAACTTCGTGTATGCATTCAAGGTAGAACTGGATTCTAAACATAATCTGACTCAGCGCTTCTGGGCATCCAATGCCTGTGCTCATGGCAGTTTTGCTTTTCCTGGTCTTTCGATATCCCGTAATTTTGTTTAAAGTGAAATTCCAATTACAGGTAAATAGCTGTAGTGGAAACATGGGGAAGGCTGTCATTAAAGCAGCAGATTCAGCTGGGCTTCAAATTCTTCCTATATCATTTGGCTCGGAAGAGGAGTCTGGACATGTTGTAGAGGTTTGTGGCAGAAGTATTGAGATTCATGGCCCTTCCACACGAGAGGCTGCCCTTGCCACTGCCTACAATGAACATCCAAATATGATTGTCGTCGACTATACGATTCCTGGTGCAGTGAATGGTATCATCAAACACCTAACTTTTGATTTCAAAAGTTCATTTTCCAAAGAAGACTGTATATCCGACATTCCTAAAACAATCATGTTTGCTCCATTGTCGTAGTTTCATTTTGCCGAATCACGTAAGATGAGAAACGTTTGTGATATGCAGATAATGCGGAGACATATTGCAAGGTTGGTGTGCCTTTTGTTATGGGAACCACCGGTGGAGACAGGGATCGGTTGTACAAGACTGTTGAGGATTCAAAAATTTATGCTGTGATATCTCCTCAAATGGGGAAACAGGTGACTTCGAGTTCTATTTCTACTTTGCTGAATTTATGTATGTAATTTTTTAGCATGTCATGTTAATGGGGGGATATTGTCGCAGGTTGTTGCTTTTCTTGATGCCATGGAGACTATGGCTGAACGCTCCCCAGGTGCTTTTTCTGGGTATAAGCTTCAGGTATGCTTTGTTTTATGTCCGACTTGGTAGAATCAGAGTGCTTGGTTCTGGCCATAATTTGTACGTTGTGTTCTTTTGAGAAACTCTCGTAGGATTTAGGTCATGATGCATGTGATAAGAAGAACTGGACCATATTCTTCGCACCATTGTTTATCACCCAACGATGAAACAGAGTTGATTCCACTTTTTCTTTTATCATATCCTTGGAAATCTGTTCATAATGGTTTTATATATTGATCCTTAAATTTAACTTTGAAGATTCCGTGATTAATGCATGGTATGCTCCTTGGATAGAACAATGCTACTCTCTTCTTTTTATTAGGACAGTTGAAACTCAACCAGCGTCTCACGTCATCCTTTATGCAATTTTCTCGCAGCGACTCTAATCTAACTTGCTGCACTTGTCATTACTTTCAGGTGATGGAGTCTCACCAAGCAGGAAAGTTGGATGTCTCTGGCACTGCTAAGGCTGTGATAGCTTGCTTCCAGAAATTGGGGGTGTCTTTCGATATGAACGACGTATGCTAATCATCTTGTTTAGGCTACAGTTCACTTTCATTACAGTAACAACTGGATTACCGTAAGTTAATAAGCAGTCTGATAGGAATCTTTGGTCTTCACCTTTGTTCAGGTACAATTGATTAGAGACCCCAACCAACAAGTTGAGATGGTAGGAGTTCCCGAGGAGTATCTGACTGGTCACGCTTTCCACATGTATCATCTGACATCACCTGATGAGACGTAATTCTTCGCTCCCTCTCATATCTACTCATCATGTGCTCTGCTTTCTGTTGTCTCATCAAAGGATAAACTAAAACGGGTTTCTTTCAATTGCAGAGTTTCCTTTGAGTTTCAACATAATGTGTGCGGTAGGTCGATATATGCAGAGGGTACTGTTGATGCCATAATCTTCTTGTCAAAGAAGGTATGTAAATATAACTATGTTGCGGATAGGTTTATTTTGAACAAAGTAAAACTCTTGATTGCATACTTTTGCCCTGGTTTTTAAAACTCTAGGTTATGTTGAAGGCAGAGAAGCGGATCTACAATATGATTGACGTGCTGAGAGAGGGTAACATGAGATAGACTGTTTGGATAGTGGAAGGGATAGGTTAGTTAGTGTAGCTTTTCTCTCTGAAGTTTTGATCTGCATCAACGAAGAACAGATGCACCAACGTTGTAATGTGGAAATGCAATTGCATCCTCATGATTTGCGGCTGCGCAGAGCTGTTTCAAGGTTGAAGCTGCAGCAGTCATGGAGGTATGGTGATTTAGACTTTCGAACATTACAAATTCAGAATCTAGAGTCAGAAAGTTGTTAGTTGTGCTTGTGTTGTTTTGGCGATGGTGAAATTTCAGGCAATAAGATGTTGGAGCTCTGATCTTTTGCATTTTTGCCGGGTATTTTGTTAGTTAATTGTGATGTAGTTGAGTGTACAATAGAATTGTCAATTCACAATGGAGGAAATCCAGAAACAGTTGAAATTTGAAGTATTTCAGTACCAATCATTCCTTAATCCTTAAGTTTGGATCTTTCATGAACAAGTCGGTTTATTTTCTTTGCCACATGATGAATGCTGATCACATCCTCATAAACAACCAACAAGATGAACAATGATGGGATATATACCTCTAGGACAGCTAGATGTCACCACAAATTCCAGTTTTTTAGAGACCGTACCCTCCAGGTGGATCGAGGATATCGAATGTCGAACTCTAAATCGGTAAATGATTTAGCAATATAAAACCGTTGAATTACGACCGTGATTTTGCCAAGTCCCCACATGTGTGTGAATAATAGGGCCTGTAGGTCTGTACAATAATACAATCGGCTAAAAGCTTGGAAAAAGTGGCCTGTGAATTGACAAATCACAAACATTCCCTCCACCTAAACCCCAACCCGATTGCACTAATGAGTGATCCCTATCAAACCCATTTCACCTTTCAAATAATTCTCCTTCCCTCTACCCTACTGTGTAAAGTACAGGCACATGAGAAATTGAAAAGAAGCTCAACGACTCACTTGCCCAACTCCACCATTGTAGCCACTGATTTGCATTTCACATTTATGAGGGATTGATCATTCATTCTTTCGCCACAGTTGTGATTCAGGAAACAAAAATATGGGCGATTACACTGCTGCTAGAGGAAAACGGTGGGTTCAGCAGCTACACCCTCACCAACAAGCTTTTTTCACCATCACAGCAATGGACAACGCCAAACACTACTCCCTGCCGCTTGTTCAAAGCCAAAGTTCCTCCTCGGCCTCAGGCAGCAGCTCCGACGATGATCAGCAGCATCATCATCATCATCAACAGAGCATAATGGTTCCTTCCAGTGGCATTCCTGCTGCTCTAACTGAAGCTATGGATAACAAAGATCAGACAAGGTACAGTACAGTTAAACCGACTAACAGAACTCTTTCTTCGAAGTCTCAGCTTCTATTGCATGCCCCCTAGTGCAGTAAGCAGGGCATCATCATCTCTTCATATCGTTTACGATCTTTCCGTGTGCTTCTCTCACTCAAGCACACATTTCAGTCCTTTCTAATTGTCCAAACTCACGCAGGTCTATCACTCAAATCCCAGCAGATTTATCAGTTCAAGTGCAAGAGGCTACGTTCACTGTTCACAAGGTAACTTCATTCATTCAACTCCCGGAACTACAATGAATATATGAAATGCACATAAAGTTACTACAGATGCAATTCAACCTGGAAAGAATCTCACAAGATAAGCAGCAGTTAGGTTTGCAATTCTCGCATGATAAACACAGTGTATTAGCATACCATACTGAGAAGATCGTTGTCATCGAGGGTAAAAAAAGGCACAAGCTTGCCATGATAATTTTTTGTCATATTGGACCATGATAATGTACCAAAATGACCCACTTAAGCCAAGTATTTTCTGCAAAACAGTACCCCTTGGTATCAAAATGCGGCTACATAGCGCGGCTCGAACTTCAGCCTTCAATTTCAAACTTAGCCTATGAAGTCAAGCTTGAAAACTTCCCAGGAGGACCAGAAGCATTCGACACCGTTTTGAAGTTCTGTTATGGCCTTCTCCTAGATTTGAATCCTCAGAACATAGCTCAACTAAGGTGTGCATCAGAGTACCTAGAAATGAGTGAAGATCTTGAAGATGGGAATCTAATCACAAAGACAGAAGCTTTCCTCACATTCATCATTATCTCTTCATGGAGGGACACAATCACTGTCCTGAAATCCTGTGAAGCACTATCTCCATGGGTAGAAGATCAACAAATTGTTAGGAGATGCTGCGACTCAATTGCATGGAAGGCTTCAAGAGACAATTTGACAACTACAGGGGATCAAGCAACAGCTAGTGAAGATGCATGGTGGCTTGACGATGTGGCCACCCTCCGCATCGATCATTTCACAAGGGTTGTAACAGCTATTAGGGCAAAGGGAGCAAACCCAGAGGTCATTGCCAAGTGTATAATGCGTTACGCATCAAGATGGTTGTTAGGAATGGATGAGGAATTAGAAGTAAGAGGCTATGCAAACCAGGGAAAGAGTGGGTTGCAGTTCAGGGTACTAAGTGGGAGGAGAACGGAAGATCAGGGTACTGGACGCAACAAGGAGAAGAAGGCAATAATTGAGAACCTAATAAGCATCTTGCCTCCTAAACGAGAAGCTGTACCATGTAGATTTTTATTGGAGATGTTGAAGATGGGTATTGTTTATTCTGTATCGCCAGCTTTGATCACACAGCTAGAGAAGAGAGTTGGGATGACATTAGAGACGGCCACTGTGAACGATTTGCTGATCCCTAATTACAAAAATGAAGATCAAGGGAAGCTACTAAAGTAAGTTATCCTCACACTTTTTTCTTGTTCCCTAATGATATAGACATAATCAATCGACTCTATAATAATTGACAATACTTGTGGCACAGATGCTCTGACCAGCAAAGCACGATGCACAACCTAGATGTCATACAAAGAATCATAGAGTATTTCTTGATGCATGAACAGGATCAGCAGCAACTACAACCAACACCAGAGAAATCAAGCGTCAGTAAGCTTCTAGACAGCTACCTAGCTGAAATTGCCAAGGATCCGAATGTATCCGTCACGAAATTTCAGGTTTTGGCTGAAGCACTGCCAGAAAATGCTAGAGCATGCCATGATGGCCTGTATAGGGCCATTGACACCTATATCAAGGTTCCTTCACTTCCTTGCTCTTTCACTTTCTTTAAGTTTGTACGGGGACCAAACAACAAATAGTCAATAAAATTTTTGCTTGCCTTGTCTAGACTCATCCTTCACTCTCAGAGCATGATCGTAAAAGGGTCTGCAAACTAATGATTTGTGAGAAACTATCCCTGGATGCCTGCATGCATGCAGCACAAAATGAGAGGTTGCCTCTACGAACCGCAATTCAGGTATTTTTTAAAATCCTACTAAATACTTACTATTAGGGAATGAGCAAAAAAGCAAGAGAGAACACTTTTTTTTTTTTTTTGCAGGTTCTGTTCTCTGAACAGGTGAAATTGAGGGCAGCAATGCAAAGAAAAGAGTCAGCAGAGAGCAGCAATATTTCAGAACATCAGACACACCAAACAGAAACAAAATCAGAAATCATGACACTTAAAGCAGAACTGGAGAATGTTAAGACACAAATGACAGAGCTACAGAAGGACTACTTGGAACTGCAGCTCGACTATGCTAGGTTAAGCAACAAGCAAAAACAGACATTATCTTGGAACTTTGGTTGGAAAAGGATAAGGAGATCCTCTCTGTTCCACAGGAAAGCGGATGGGGAGGAAGTAGAAGAAGGAAGGCAGAGATCCCATTCCACAAGCGGTAAACCCAGCTTGAGAAGAAGAATGTCCATTTCGTAGAATTTGATGCAACATGCCAAACATGCAGAATGAAACTGCAACCAGATGCTCAGAAGTAATTTACTGTCTAATATGAATTCAATTCGACCCATTTGGCTTTTCAGAAGGCCAAAGGTTAGATAAAAGCATTAACTGGGATCATTAGTTTGCATGGAAACATATGTGTCATCCCTATATCATGTGCCAAATAATATGGCCAATGCTATTTCTTTCTGTAGTCCTAGATGCAGCCATAGAACCTGTACTATGTTTCGAGGTATTCCGAATTTCGCAGCTGAAATTCAGCTAGAGAGAATGATCATAAAGGTTGCAGTTTGCAATATTGTAATGGTTCCAAGCAGCAATCAAACAGCATGCTATCGTATAGCCCAATAATCAAGTGGATTCATATCAAGATTCCAGTACGAATACAAAGAAAAGCCTAGGAGAAACAGCAAGTCATGGCAAAAACTAACTTTATTCATACATATTCAATCACACTAAGAACTTCCCAACAAGTAAGTTCAAGAAACCCTAATTGTTCAGAAAGGAAGTATCAAAACAAACCAAACTCCTACCTAGAAGTCCTCATGCTGCTCCAAGGGAACTTGAGATTCTCCGCCGCGGTATCACCGCGACGTCCCTTGTACCCTCCACCGCCACCGCGGCTGCTCACATTCCTCTCCCTCTCCTCTCTCCTCCCGTCGAGCCAATGCTTCTTCCCACCACCATCCTCCACGACTTCGCCGGACCTCTGCTGCTTATTCATCCTCTCCTTCTCCTGCTCGACAACCTTCAGCGGGAACAAATCGGGAGATATAGAAAGCGGGGTTTTGAGGGTGACGTAGGCCTTCTTGTAGTCAGGCTTGGCGAAGAGAATCCCGCCGCGCTTCTTCTTCTTTCCCTCCATGTTAAGCGTGCGAACCTTGTCCACTTCGAAGCCGTAGAGCGACTCCAAGACGCGCTTGATTTCGATTTTGGAGGCGGAAGGGACTGTCTTGAGTGCGATCTCGTTGATGTTCTCGTAAGTCTTAGGCATTAGAAGCTTGATCGGAAGGTTTGCGAAGTGTATCACTCTTCTTCCCCACCTAGTCCCCATTTCTTACTCTTCCTGCTTCTGCTTCTGCTTCTGCTTCTTCTTCCCCCGGCGAGTTTCGCTTGCTTTGTGTTCCAGCTCAGCTGAGCAGCGGCTATGGCGGAAATACTGGGGAGGAGGGAAAGGGGTTACAGGAGGCAGGAGTTCAAATTGGGCCTTGACCCAGTAAGAGTTGGGCCTAGCAATCCAATTGTCAAAATTTGCCGAGGAAAGCAACCAAGCCCAATCGCGACTATGGGTAAAAGCTACACTGTTGGTTGTTTTCAGTTAGTTTTACTTCCAGTGTGAGAGCAGAGGGGAAGAAAGAAAGATTCTGATAAAAAGGAAGCGAAAAGGAACTCAATTCCATAGCCATTTTTCTTGGAATCTTCAAATCCGATCACAATAATATTACTTGTTTCTTTCTTCTTTCCGCCATTGCCTCCGCTGTAATCTACTAATCTCCATCCTTTCCATTTGCCAACCTCTTGAAGGAGAGAAAGATAAGGGAGGATCAATTTGATGGCGGGTAGAGTGATAACGGTGGCGCAGGATGGCACCGGTGACTTCACCACCGTGCAGGCAGCAGTGGACAGTGTCCCGTTTGGGAACAACTTCCGAACTGTAATCCGTGTTGCCCCAGGAGTTTACAGGCAGCCTGTGTACGTTCCCAAGACAAAAAATTTCATAACCCTGGCCGGTTTGCGGCCTGAGGACACCGTACTTACCTGGAACAACAACGTCTCCAGAATCGATCACCACCAGGTAGAAGCCTTATGTTTGCAGAACACCCCACTAATTCATAAACCTTCATCTTCTAATCCTGGGTTTTGGGTTGCAGGGGGCAAGGTTGATTGGGACGGGGACTTTCGGTTGTGGGAGTGTGATTGTGGAAGGAGAAGATTTCATTGCTGAGAACGTCACTTTTGAGAACTCTTGCCCTCAGGTAATGCTTTTACCAACTTAGCTGTCATTTCATTCTGATTGTCTACTTATAGTTATGGATAATTTCATTGGAGGTTTCTGTTTTAGGAATGTGTTCTTAGAGAGAGTGGAACTTTTAACTTGGTTCCTTAGGTTGAGATAAGGCTATAGGTAAGCATAAAAGTAGGTTTTGACCAGTCTATTCCGGATAAACGTTCAAACTGTTCTTTGTTCGTTGAATTGACTATAGTTTCAGAGCTGGCTTTAGGTTAGTGGTTTTTGGTTAAATTGCATGATTATGAGGGCTGTTTAGTGAAGCAGAAAGTCAAATCCTTTCTGCTATGTTTGATGATTTGTGCTTGAAGTTCTTCAGTGGTTCATTCAGTCTATATCCATCTTTTGTTTCAGGGTTCAGGCCAAGCTGTGGCACTCAGAGTAACAGCTGATCGCTGTGGTTTCTACAATTGCAGGTTTCTTGGGTGGCAGGTGCGTCATAAGTCTCGTTTTTTCTATGGTTGTGATATCTTAAAATTCATAACTCTTACCTTCAATTGAGTATGTATAAATCAATACAGTCTATTGATTTCGCCTGCTTAATTGTGCAGGATACACTGTATCTGCATTATGGGAAACAGTATCTGAAGGATTGTTATATTGAAGGAAGTGTGGATTTCATTTTCGGCAATAGCACTGCATTCCTTGAACATTGTCATATCCACTGTAAATCAGAAGGCTTTATTACTGCACAAGCACGAAAGTCATCTCAAGAGTCAACAGGTTATGTGTTTTTAAGGTTAGTAGTTCACTGTAGTGTTAACATTTCTGCATGGGCTGAGGTCTCTAATCAGGCTATTAGGTTGATTGGGTAGTTTGTATTTTTCCCTTTATCATGGAGCCCCAAACTCTAGAGACCAAGTAAGTTGAATCAATGTGGTTCGAATGATGATAAACGGGCTTTTTAGCATTCTAAAGAAAGAATGTGTCTTCCCAGCATTTGGTTTTTCAAGTTAGCTGCCAATTATCTGTCCAGATTTTACTACATGATTTTAAGTTTCAACGCATCAGAGAAGTTACGGCGGATCTCTTGGCACAAGCTTGTATTGGTCCATTGTTTCTGTAGTGGTTGACATCCTTTTAGCAGCTGCTATTACTGAAACATAAGTATCATTATGGCATCACTAGTGCCTTGGTATCTTGGTTCCCCTTGACAAATCTGCGTCTTAATGCAGATGTGTGATCACTGGGAATGGGAAGGCATCATACATGTATCTTGGGAGACCATGGGGTCCCTTTGGTAGGGTAGTTTTTGCATACACTTACATGGATCAATGCATCAGACACGTGGGGTGGAACAACTGGGGCAAACCTGAGAATGAGAGAAGTGCTTGCTTTTATGAGTACAGGTATACCCCCACAAGTTTTCTTCCTCTAACCTTTCCACTCTTCTGAGTTTCAACATTATAACCCCCTTTCCTGTTACTCATTTGATGCATGAAGTGATTGCCTTTTACTGTAATTGCAGGTGCTATGGGCCAGGTAGTTGCCCTTCAAAACGAGTTGGATGGTGTAGAGAGTTGATAGACGAAGAAGCTGATCAATTTGTGATGCACGGCTTTATAGATCCAAATCCAGAAAGGCCCTGGCTTGCCCAAAGGATGGCAGTGAGGATACCACATTCTGCCTAGCTTATAGACTGTAACATGATGTAAACTTGTTGTGTGATCAATACATGCCACAGGCGAAGGAAACCTCAAACTGCTCGGGGTCCCTCGAACTTAAAGTGGAAATAAAACATAGCCAAATAGGTGCACAGAAGTTGTTGCTTGCTGCACTACAGCACAGCAGTAAAACGACATTAAGAAGAAGAGTTCCGTCACGTATGTATGAGCTGTTTGCAGCTTGAGCAGATTCCTCCTGGAGGTTTCATTCAGAGTGATGCCTAAATCTTGCTCCCAAACATGATAATGTATCATAAACCATGCTTCATGGTTTTTTGTAGTGAGAAGTATGTTGTCCAATACTTGGTATCTTTTGTGCCCTGAAGTCTACTATCCGAGCAGCTAATGACCAGAGTTTGCCCTTTCTATGGGCGAAATTCTGCCGGCCAATCAACTCCGTCCTCTAGGTTTCTTGCTCAATTTTTTTGATTACCGTGGGAAATATATAGTTTTATGCACAGGTTTGATGGTACGAGTTCTGGTATTTGGAATGGTGCTTCTCTTGCAATTGCTTTCAGCCTTGTTGTTACTGGTCACATTTCATTTTAAATGATAGTTGTTATCAAACATCTATGGACTTGATTTACGCCCAGAAGACTTGTTATCAAGTTAGGTGGTTTTTTTGGTAGTCACAATCTTCTCAATCTCCCCAACCCCAATTATGCAGTCCAACTTTCAGTGGGTCTGACCCACGTAATCTCCCACCGTTTCCTTTTCCAGATTTCGGTAGTCCAGACAAATTGACAAGTGGACAAGACGACAGCTCCTTTGTTATCTCTTGTTCACCTGAATGGGATAGAAAGCAAAAGCAGAGAACCGAAGAGTGGGCAAGGCTGAGAAGCATAGGAAAATGAGTAAAATTACAGCAGGAGCAGCAGGTTCCTTATTGTCTCCGTTGATCCAGAAGGAGCAGCAGCAGCAGCAGCTTATTGGCAACTTCACCACAGGGGAAGGAGAATGGAAGAAGTTAGGGAGGAAACAATGGCGGCTGCATTCAAGATCATCAAGGCAGCATGTGCAGAGCCAGATATCAGTGCAGCAACCTCAAACATACTCTGCAACCATCACCACCGATATCTCTCTTCATGAATCTCCATCTCCTGCAGTACGTTGCACCATGGCAATTCATTCACCCCTTCTACTTCCTTTTTCTTCTGTTGGTTATACTTTCTTTATGTTTTGGTGGGTGGGTTTAAATTGCAGGCTTCCTTTGATAGGTATCTGGAGGACAAACCCAGGGTTTTCCAGGCAATGTTCCCTGACAAACAGAGAAGCCAACAGCTTAATGAGGTAGCTGTGTGATTCTTTCTGTTTTAATCTCCATGAAAATTTGCAGATACCTCTGCACTTAAAAGGATAACAATGGATGAAGTAAAGAACTTGGGATAAAGGAAGCTTTTTTCTGTTTGTTTGTGTGGGCAGGAAGAGTGGAGGATTCAAATGCTGCCCATAAACTTCGTATTCTTGACAGTATGGCCAACAGTTGATGCGAGGCTGAGGTGCATAGCTGGAGGGAGAGACTACCCACCACAAATCACAAAGGTTATGGAGCTCCAAATTGTACGTTACAACAACCAACTAATACATATGCATTTCGACAAACTCCAATTTCTCAATTCATCCAAATAAAGTATTCTCTGGAATGCATGAATTCCCGAAGCTGCGATGGGAGCTGAAGGGGCTCAACGACGTCATCGAACCGTCTCATTTCTCCCTCGGCGTAAGAGGAGTGTTATACGCCGACAGAGGAAGAGGTGAAGCCGTAACCAGAACCAGAACCAGAACCAGGCTTAAAGGGAAGCTGGAGATGGAGATAAGCTTTCTCCTTCCTCCAGTGCTTGCCTTTGTTCCAGAGGATGTTCGCAAGAGCGTTGCTGAAACGGTATGTACAATATGTCTTCATAGTTTCCATGATGAACCATGGTGGAATTGAAGGAGTTTTAGCTGTTGCTGTTGCTGATCCTTCTTCTTTCTTTTGTTCCTGCCATCTGTTGACGTGGCATAACAGGTGCTGACTAGATTGGTTGAGAACATGAAGCACAAGGTTAATGGCAGCTTGTTGTCGGATTATAGCAAGTTCAAGGCAGAGAGATCCTGACCCGCATCTACTCTTCTTCCCCTTTTGCTTTTCTTCTTTCAAGAATAGTCAAATCAATCACAGTTCAACGAGTCGTTATAATGATGAGGTGTGATTTTGCCTAAACTAGAATTACCCAATTTTCTATCATATCACTAGTCTTATATGCCATTGTACCAGCTCAATCCAAAGACACAATCAACATTACGTGTAAAAAGAGGTTTTGGTAGAAGGGCGAAAAGACCTCAAATATGATTCTCAATTTCGAAGAGCAATATAGTTAAAATCATGTTTTAAAATTAAAAAACTTATCTTTTTACTCTTCTCAGTTATCAAAACATTTCTAAGTAGAATTGTACTTTTTAGTTACAACTGTAGTCAAAATCTACGCTTTAAAGCTTACGGTTTTACGCTTCTAGAACACCAAGATGCTTCTGCGTAGAATTGCGCTTTTGACTGCATTGCTAACAAGGTCAATCCTCTTAACAAATGGTCCAAAAATGTGGTCGCCACACCATTCAATTTGGGGATTGCTAATTGTCGCCCTACTAGTATTATATCGCCCTGATTTTTAAAATAAAAACGATCATTTTCTCCTTTTTTATTAAAAAAAGGCAAAATACACTTGTATAGCCAAAACTTTTGCGTTTTTGCCAATAATAGCCAAATTTGGAGAAATACCACTTATAGCCACTTCCATCCAATTCTTTAACGGTGTTAACGTTAAGTATGTCTGGACAAACGGAGATGCTTACATGGCGAGCTCTTATTTCCAATTTCGTTTGTAAATATCCACATGGATAATCATTCAATTAAAAAATTATGGGATAAAAACGGAAAAGCCCACTCTGCTCCCACCTCCTAACTCTCCGCCTTCTTCTTCCCCTCCCCGTCTTCCCCACTACTCCTACCGGAGCTGGTTCTCGGACTCCCTCTATGTGGAAGTAGCGAGGGTTCCTCGAAAACGGATTCCCCGATTTTCGGGCAAAACAAATAGTTTCATTAGGGCACCCTTGTTTTCCCCGACGATGGTGATGACTGATGACCTTCGTCCCTTGTCTTCCAGATCTGAAGGATTCTTCTTCTTCCTTGGATCGAAGACCTATCAGAGGATTCCCGGCGTTGCGTCTCTCCCCTGCCTTATCGGGATTGAAGACGACGCAAGAGCTGGAGAGGTTGGAGAATCCATGGAGGAATCAGAAAAGTGGAATTAACGCCGGAATTGTGTCGAACGAGTAGACACAGCTTCACCGACGCAAATTTCTTCACGGCTAGCAAGCGCATCTCTAACCCGTCCTTCGCCACTCCGATGAACGATAACCTACTCCTCCTGGCTCTCTTCGACTCGTTCCGTGAGAGGGGGAATATTGTTCCGGGACGAGAAACGATGGCTGGTTGTTGAGAAAATCGTTCCGGGAACAGATCTACAATGGTGGATGTGAGCAGATCGGTGAGAGAGAGAGAGAGATCAATGTTTATGTACCTTTTATCTTTCCTTTTTGCTGGAGAAAATTGCACATATGAAGATGGAATTTGTTCAAATGGTTCGGCGAGGAGAAGTTGTGTTCAGATTGAACCGGTGAGAGCTGGAGTGAAGAGGCGAAAGGAGGGAAATGTGTAGGTTCAGGAAGGAGCTGAATCTGAACAAGAAGTGTCGGTTCATTGCCCTGTTGAAGATATTCCCTATCGTGTTTGAGATTGTGAAGGAAGGCGCTTAATTGTTGCAGTTTAGAAGAGGCTGCATTTTGAGGAGCTGAAGGTTAGGAACGAAATGGAGGATCTGCTGGTTTTGAAGTTGAGGAAATTGTTGATGATGTCTCTGGAAAAGAGGATCTTGCTTGAGAAAATTGCACATCTGAAGACTAATTTAGAGCTTCATAGGAATTTCCTGATATGATTTGTCGTAGGTACCCACAGTACTTCATAGTTGTTCCAACCGAGCGGGAGCCTGCATAACTCACTGGGATCCAGAGCTTGTTGTATTGGCTTTGGAGTTATCTGTCGAGGAGAAGCGGGCTATAGAGCTTGAAGAGAAGGCTTTGATCTACAATGGTGGATTAGGAATTTTTTTGTTAGGGGTTAAAAGATGGTTAGATGAGAGAGACGGGAGGAAGAGAGTCTTCTGACTCCAATTTTTTTTAAATTAAAAATATGACGTGGCGATTACGTGACATGTGAGTCTAGGTGGACATGACGTGTCGTCCAAATGGAGGCCACATAAGCATAACGTTCACTTAAACTAACGGGAGTTAGAGACGGTGTTAAAGTATTTGACGGAAATGGCTATATTTGTCATACAAGTTCAAAAAATGTGGCTATAAGTGGTATTTCTCCAAATTTGGCTATTATTGGCACAAACACGAAAGTTTTGGCTATATACATGTATTTTGCCAAAAAAAAAAAAAATTTACCCAACAAAAATTCTGTTGAAAGCTGAAACTCTCTCTTCCCCTTTCTCCCCACCTCTCTTTCTCTTCTCCCGGTTTCCGCCTCTCATTTTTCCTTCCTATCTTCAAGACCTGCTGCTCAAGAGCACCATGGATAAGTAGGTATCAGGGTGTTTAAGGAAAAATCCCCAATTTTCCCCAAAACAAATCAACCTTTCCCCTTCTATATAAATCCCCTTCCTATAATAAGAAGCTTTATAAATTTAAGCCCCTTTCAAACCATCTTCTAACTAGTTTAGAATATACATAATCAACATGCATCCTTCTTGTTCGTTCTAGCCAACAAGTGATAAAAAATGAACGTATGAAACCCTCAAGGAAGAGAGGCAGAGCAATGACATGAACAAGATAACTGATTGTTCATGACTGATCGGGATTGAGAGGAGACCAAATGAGAATTATTTGGTAGAGATGTGTTCGGCCGGTGCTCAATGTTGACTTAAGTGGAGGATGCATATTAGATTGGGGTTAGATTATTGAGGACAAAGGGACTGATGGTGGAGATGGAGATGAAGAAATGAGCAGCGGAGTAGGGTTTGGAGAGGAATCGGGCGAAGTTTGGGGCTGATTGGCGATTGCTGCTAAAGAAAAAAAAAGGTTAGTTTAGGAATTTTATGTTTTAAGTTAGGGCGAAAAAATAAAGTTAGAGCGATGTTTAGGCATTCAGTTCAATTTTCTCCACACTAGCTTTGTGCCCTAGTCTTTGGTTGGAATTAATATTGATGTGAGTTTGTTGTTTTTTTTTCCTATGGTTAGAGATTATAACGTACAATAAATCCAGTTGAACAATGAATCAGTTGGGGGGTAGGTTTAAACTAGGAGTGGCTATAACTCTCTCTAAAATTTGAAATATAGTTAATATTATATGCAAAAGTTGTAACACATTTTGGAAATATAGTAATCGTTAAAATTTTAGCCCCCTTCCCCCAATTATTATGGTTCAAACTTCAAACCATTATTATGGTTCAAACTTCAAACCAGTTCCTTACATTCAGCTTCCTGACTCCACTACAATGAATTCATTTCCTTAATCTATCTATCTATACTAAATATTATGGCTATTCAAAAATAACTTCTTGCCACATAAGCACTTGGTGAATGCACAAGTTGCCAAGGTGGACAATTTTTTTTACAAACAAAAAACTATTTATTGATCTATTTATGAAGCTATCTCTCTCTTCTTTTAATAATTATACTCATTTTTACTAAAATTAAAATAAGTTAATTTTTTAGGAAACATTTAAAAAACAAACAAATACATAAGTAATCATCTTTTTTTTTCAATTAAACAAACTATAAAGATGGAAACAGAGAGTGATAAATCGTATTTGTTTAACCCAAACTGATTAAAACTGATTAAGTAAATTTTCTGCTCATTTTTACTAAAATTTAATAATAAGTTACATTTTGATGACGCAAGTATATTCCTATCAAATAAAACAAGTATAAATTTTATAGCAAAATGTTTGAATATAAACTTGACAGAACAATAATTTTTATTTTTTAAATAACTTCTTATTTATTTCGATTATATAAAAACATATTAATTATTAATGCAAACTTTTAATTTGTTTCTGTCCCTTTTCCCATTTTGATTGTCTCACTAGAAATAAAATACAATTTTGAAAATAAGAAATCAAGAAAGTATGTCAACCACCATAAAAATAAACAAAACCCTTTTATTAGTTGTTAATTTTTTTGAGATTTCTAATATTTGTATTCTCATAATTTATAGAGAAGGAAATGGTAATGCATATGATTTTTTTCTTTGTATGAGAATAGGAGGCAGGAGTTACACGAGGCAACGATTAGATGACAAAATTTTGAGCAGTTGTAACATATTTTTGCCTGTTAACGAAAAAAGTTCATCTGATCATTGTGAAGATGAGATGAACCAAGCCGAGGGTTGTCGTCTGCTCCCTCTTCCTCCTTGATTTGAAGCTGGCAACTGGTCTCACTTTCTCACCGATACGTTATTGTTTGCGGTTGATTGGCCGATAAGTAGAAGGGAACATAATTGATCGTTTTTCTTGAATGCCTATTGCAACCCGATTTCTTGAATGTTGAAATAGAAAGAAGAGTTGTGATAGTTGTTTATTATATTTTATGTTCATGATTGACATGCTACTAGCTAGCAATACAATGATGATCTGTTTAGTAATTAGTAGGTAGCAAAGAGGTTATAAGTAGAAGGGAACATAATTGGGGTTTTATAAAGGTCGCGAAGAAGAAAGAAAATGATCATGGTGGTTTCTCGGTTGTCTATTTCGATGTTTTTTGAATTTCTACATGTTTGCTGTGACATTTGTTTGTTTCATTAAGGTGAATTTTCCGCATTGAATCCCTAACTAAAGCTTGATTTTGACATAATTGTTTTCTTACAAACTACTATTTGGATTGATGCATATATTCAGTTCACAAATGAGGAATCTGCATGATAAAATGAGTTGAGTTGTATTGAAAACTGCTCCTTTCATTATTTTTCTATGTTGTTATTAAGTAAAAATCACAATTCTTTTCTACAGGAGATATGTAGCTCTCTACAAAATATAAATTGTATTTAAGTATATGCATTTTAATTTGCTAAAAATATTGCTTTAATAAGTTTGTGACAGCTGATAGTTTTGTTTGTGGTTGGTTTTCTAGAACATTTCAAGGTAATTAAACGAGTACGTGGAAGATTGATGGACGTGGATGCTAATGAGTTTCCTCATTATTCCAAAGTTGTATGTGTAAGTGATAATACACGATATTCATGGGATTTAGATCGGTATATTCTCTATTATCGTATACCGACATATGAGAAGGGAGAGAAAATAAAAAGCTCTTCACTTATTTTTTTATTATTAATTGAAACATATTTTCTTATTCTAACTTCTTCTTTTGTGCCTGTAAATTTTTTAACTTCTTTATCACAATTGTGTGCTAAAGAATGAATAACTCTTATGTTTATAATCTTAAAGGGCGAGTACGGTAAAAAATATTCTAAATCAATAAACAACAATCTACAAAGAGCTCAGTTAATAAAATTAAAATGTCCATAAATAAACAAAAGGTATAAAAGTATGAAACAATACCTGAAATAAGGTAAGTGGGATTTACAATTCCATATATATTACCTTAACAAACATAAATAATAATAACAATTAGAATACTATAACGAATTATAAAATAACCAAACAAAATACACCGCCCAACGGGCGGGTAAAAAACTAGTAATTTTAGATACGTAATTTAGATTTACAAAATTTAGTGACATTTATGGGGTAAAATATATCGGGTACCACTATAGTATTAGAATTGGGGGAGTTATGCCACTTAAGTAAGAATAGGGCATCGTGTACTACTCAACTCTATTATTATTTGTGCATGTGGTACCACTAACTTTATGCCCTGTTCACTTCCCATTTCGTTTTCTGTTTTTCGTTGCCTCAACAAAAATAAGAAAACGTATAATAAAAAACGTGTTCATTTGTCATTATGATTTTTGTTGGGAAAACCCTTTTGTAATAAATAGGTAGCTGGGCGGAAACAACAAAATCCAGTTTCTTGAAAAAATGGACACATGTTTCTCCCCGTTGCCCAGCAGAAAAACGCTCGCTGTAGTTAAATGAGCCCCACTGTTCGAGTCTCCCCAGCCCCAAATTTTTATTCATTTTCCTCTTTGAAACCCTAGTTCCATTCTCGCCTTCCTCCATAGCAAGGGTGTTTGCGTCGTGCAAAGCAGCCGCCTCGCAAGTCCCACAGTCGAGTTCTCCCAGCAGCGAGCTCCACTCCAGCCTTCGTCTTCCTCCTCCAGCCCAGATCGATTCATCTCTCTACCGGCGAACGAGAAGCTTCGACCGGGGGTGTCGTTTTGAAATTGGGAGCGAAGCTCAGACCGACTTCTCCCAGCAGCAAAGCTCCACTCCAGTCGTCATGTTCCGCATCTTTCTCTCTCCACCCCGATCGAATCCTCTCTCAAATGGCGACTGAGAACTCGGTCGCTCTCCCAAGCTCCACCATCGAGCTCTCCGATGAAGCTTCAGCCTGCTCCCTCCTCCTCCAGCCGACGAAGAATGAGGTACCGGCCCTTCAGTTTGTGTTCATTATTATTTCATGTTGCAGCATCAGTGGAGGGAATTGGAATTGGCAGTTGGAGAGTGATTATTTCCCCAAGAACATGGATCCAAGTAGCTTGCTGTATGGTTTCTTGATTTGTTGATCGAGAATAAAGATCACTTTATAACTAGTTATTTATGGTTTCATGTAATTACAATCAACGTTCAACAATTTATTTCACGTAATGTGGGAGCTATGAGAGTTTATTTTCTTTGATTAGGATTGAGATTGAGGAAAAGTGATTGAAGTTCTGGGTGATCCAGTTTGGCACTTTCTAGCTGTTTTTGTGTTGTGTAGTGGCAGCTGTGCAAGAAGTGCTGATGAAGAAGACCAGTGTTTTTGTGTATCCCACCCGACTCGATGATTGATTTCTGAAAACAATTTCAGTCACTCGGCATGCAGAACCTTACTGCAAATACAATGGAAATCAATGACTTAAAATTTTTCAAGGATCACACAATAATGCCATTGAGCTACATGGTTACAACCAAAAATGGATGTTGTACTTGTATTAATATTAGTAGGTTGAAAACCATTTGATTCGTATTAAAATTTGTAATCATAATTAGAGTCGTAGGATATTCAATGAAAAATCAGTCTCAGAAAACAGAATGAAGTAACTAAATAGGTTTTCATTTTCAGAACTCAAAAAATTCTCAGCTAGATAAGTTTTTTCAAGTTTTGTTTTTTGAAAAACAACAATTTCGTTTTCATTTTCAGATGGTTTTTTATTGTGGCATTTATAAAAAACAGAATGGGAAGTGAACGGGGCATTAGTGTTAAGCGCATTTCGTTAAAGTTAACAGAATATTTTTGAAATATTCCGTTTTCTAAATTTCAGAATTGGTCTTTCTGATTTTCTTATTGTAAAAAATCATTTGGACTTATGAAAAATATCATTTTTTTATTTTTTAATTGGAATAAAAAAATCCTTTGAACTTATGAATCCTCTTTTGAAGACTCTCATACCAAACCAATTTTTGAATATGAAATTTATAATTAATTATTATTATAAATATTTTTTAATATTTTTATTATTTTCTAGTATATTTATTATCCCTTCTTGATATTCGTTTATTATTTTTTACCAATTCATCTATTCTATTGAAAAATTTCATCAATCATTCTAATAATAGTATGCTTAGAAGGTTTTCTAATTTTTATAATAGATAATACTTGTTGAAATATAGTTTTGCATATTTTTAAAAGTTTTAGGTATCAAAAGATAATTAATAGTTTGGGTTAGATGGAAAACTAGACGGGTGCACTTTTTGGCGAATTTAGAGATACCCAACGCCCTATTTAAACTTAAGTAGTATGTGTATGTTTACTCCAATTCTCAAATCTAAAATTAATTAATGGGTTACTTGCTTATTAGATACTTTACTTTTCATCTTTAAAAAGATCTCTCTTCCCAAATTCATTCCCCCTATAAAAAATGCAAGTTTTGGAAAGTTTCCGTTCCTTGGTTTTTGACGCAAAGAAAAAGTAAAAAAGGAAAGGGAGAAAGAGTACGACAAAAGAGGGAGTGGAATCTCTTTCTGGAGATGCAGTCAGTCAGAATCAACGGCGGTGATTGAAGAAGCCCCAATATAAATATACACAAATAAATTCAACCTATTCCATTCAGCCATCTCTTAGCCCTCCACTCTATTTCTGGCGCTCTCTGCGTGCGCTGCTGGCTTCCTCCTCCACACTGCTCAGCTGACATTTCACAGAGCGAGAAGAAAAGGCTTTCGCCGCCGCCGCCGCCATGTGTGGAATCCTTGCAGTCTTCGGTTGTGTGGACAACTCCCAAGCCAAACGCTCCCGCATCATCGAGCTCTCCCGGAGGTGAAACCAACATCATCCTCTTTTCCCCACCATTTTCTCTAAATTTCAAATTCGATGGCTCTATTGCGGATTGCTGCCTTCATTGTCTACTGCGTAATACTTCCAGTGCTTCTCATTCGCCATTGGGTGTTTGCATTTTCTCTGTTTCCGTCTGAACTTGCATGTACCCCATTCCCGGCTTCTTCCCAAGTCTTCCTTTTGTCGTTTTGTATTTCGCCGGCGATTTTTAGCTGCGATTGATTTGTTTGTTAATTTTCCCCCGGTTATTTTGTAGGTTGAGGCACAGGGGTCCTGATTGGAGCGGGCTGCACTGCTATGACGATTGCTATCTGGCTCATCAGCGATTGGCCATCATAGACCCTGCCTCAGGGGATCAGCCACTTTACAACGAAGACAAGACTGTTGTCGTCACAGTAAGTATATTGTATTGTTTCTGAGGTTTGGAGTATTGGGCAGATTTTGAACCCTTTGATGCAATATCACTCATTAATTAAGTTTTGAAAGCAAAAGCGGCAAACGCATAGGATAGAGCAGGTCGTGATAGTTAAAACTGACAAAGAGTAATTTTTTTATACAATTAGAGTGATTTGTTAATGGCGATGGTGGTCTGAGTGCATGACCCAGATTATGGTTAACATTTTCCTGCTTGTATGTGGATATGCCTATTTGTTTGTTTTGAATATGTACATACTGTGAACTTGCCTTTAGATACAAATAGGCAGAGTTATGCATGGAAATTTCACTGTTGGTTAAACAATTTGAACTTCTTCTTATCTTGTGATTTCCAAACTTGACTTTAAGGTTAATGGGGAGATATACAACCACAAGGAGCTGCGTGAGAAATTGACTTCCCATCAGTTCCGGACTGGCAGTGACTGTGAAGTGATTGCACATCTAGTAAGTTCCTTGTGTTGATAAATTCTTTGTAAGTAGCTTATGTTTGATGTTTGCTGCTCTGCCTAGTACGGTTTTGGTTGTGTAGACTAATGCAAACCAGATATCTTGTATTGGATTTTGCTTTCTGTTAGTTCTTGGGATTGTTTCTTGATCATTTCAAAGGATGTAACTTTATAACTGCTATTGTTTTGTCAAGGAAGAAAGGTCACTGTGAAACTTTTCTCCATTTGTTGTCCCCAATTTGGTGTTCTTCTTACCTTTGCTTGTGGCTGAACGTGTTCCACCACTTTTTATTTCTATTCCATTGTCGACAGCTGATTAACTTTCTCTATTTTTCTTTACAGTATGAAGAGTATGGAGAAGATTTTGTGCACATGTTGGATGGCATGTTTTCCTTTGTTCTTCTTGACACACGTAACAAAACTTTCATTGCAGCTCGTGATGCAATTGGTATCACACCACTTTATATGGGCTGGGGCCTTGATGGTATGTTAGTCCCATTCGTTCATTCAATATGATTCTCTGTTTTTTTTGGGTTAAATGTTAACATTCTTTTAATTAGCCCAACTCCAACTTGAGAAAAATGAGACCGAGGAAATAGAATTTGCATTACTCTTCTTTTCCTGAAATTTTATGTTTCGGTTCTAAGACAGCACAAATAATGTTTCAGGATCGGTGTGGTTTGCTTCAGAAATGAAAGCACTGAGTGATGACTGCGAGCGATTCGTGTCTTTCCTGCCAGGGCACATTTATTCAAGCAAGGAAGGTTTGTTTTGGATTGGAAATTTTAGTATGCTTACGTTATCTGAACAAAGATTAATTTTTCTTACCTAATGGCAAGCAAAATCATTTGTTATCTCTTACACCACATTGGTGCATTTCTTGGTATGTTTTTCCGATAAACATGTTGATTGGTCGTATACTCTACTACATGAACTGTAGCTGAATTAAGTGGATGTCCGGTAAGTATCATACAAATGCACTATGGAGCATCAAATTCAGTACCAATTACTGATGGAAATACTTGGGTTGAAGTGGAACAAGCATCCATACCACGGATGCAGTATTTATACTTGAGGGCTGAGATTCAATGTGCATGCAAGTTTAGAAAATGCTTCTTTTGTGCTTTCCCATTCGAGACTGGTACCAGCAATTGTTGTTGTGGTTTGAAATGCTATCAGGAAGTCTTCAGAGGTGGTACAACCCAACATGGTATACGGAAGAAGTACCTTCAACACCATATGATCCGCTGTACTTACGTGAGGCCTTTGAGAAGGCAAGTTCATCTTAAATGCAATCTGGTTCCTGTCAACCTCATCATAAATACATCAATTGAGAACTTCATGAAATTTCCTTCCGAGCTCTTCCTTAACTGTGCTAACTTTGTACGTCAACATGCTTTCCCTTTTGAACTTTATAGGCTGTGACCAAACGGCTTATGACAGATGTACCATTTGGAGTACTTCTCTCAGGAGGACTGGACTCTTCACTTGTTGCTTCTGTGGCTTCTCGAAAGATGGCTGAATTAGCAGCTGCTTGCCAGTGGGGAACACAATTGCATACCTTTTGTGTTGGTTTGAAGGTGGATAATTTTAACTTGACAAATAAGTTATTTATCCCAGTGCATTTCAACCAATTTTTTTTTGTCAAATTGACTTTTCTACGCTTAAGACCTGACCCCGTAATGGAGTAGTTTATCATTAATCAGTATGTTTTTTTTTTCAAATGTCGGCGCCATTGGCATATCAAGATGGCGAAGCTTGATTTTGTTTTGGTCCAGGCATCCTTGCAAAATGCACACATATTTACAGATCTAGATTTGTATTCCCCAAATGGCTTGGCATTTGGGCGTTGTGATTTGCATGGTTCGTTCTTCTTTTGAAGGTGCCATCTTTTTTATGTCCAAAAGAATCTGAATCAAGAAGTTTAGGTGAAAGATTGACGATTTTGACTTGTTATAGCCAGTGCATATAGGGAGAAGGATTTGCTGAGATTTAATTCTAAAGTCATGTTTGGTTTCCACAGAATAGTTACTCGCTGATCTGATTTCGTTTTTCTTTGCTTATGTTTAGGGTTCCCCGGACCTAAGAGCTGCTAGAGAGGTAGCTGATTATCTCCACACTCGTCACCATGAGTTCCATTTTACTGTTCAGGTAATGTATGTCGTCCCTTGAAAACTAGAGATGAGACAGTACTGTATGATGCCGTTGTTTCAAGCATAATGTCCATTTTCCCCCTCTCTTCATCAGGAAGGGATAGATGCACTCGAGGAAGTCATTTACCACATTGAAACATATGATGTGACCACTATTAGAGCAAGCACACCAATGTTCCTTATGTCTCGAAAAATCAAGTCTCTAGGAGTGAAGATGGTACTTTCTGGGGAAGGCTCAGATGAGATATTTGGAGGCTACTTGTATTTCCACAAAGCACCCAACAAGGAAGAGCTTCACAAAGAGACTTGCCGTAAGGTAATCTTTCTATTGTTTATTTTAATTTATTTTTAGTGCTCAAGTCGAAACATTTGCGTTGAGTTTCTCATTACTAAATCTATTAGCTGCTTTCGACCTCTTTCGTTAATAATATTTTTTAAATTGTCATACACAGATTAAAGCTCTGCATCTTTATGACTGCTTGAGGGCCAATAAGTCAACTTCAGCATGGGGTCTTGAAGCTCGTGTACCCTTCTTGGATAAAGAGTTCATAAATGTTGCAATGAACATAGATCCAGAATGGAAGATGGTATGGTCATATGCTGTTGACCCTTGATCCTATATCTAAATAACATCCACAATTTTCAATTTAATTACATATTTTTGCCATTTCGGTGGAGCTTATATCAACTATAATTTTAACTTTATGAACACCAGGCCTTTAGTAAAGCTTTCCCCTTAGAGAGTCCTTTTCCTTAACACTTCCAAAGTTCTCGCATGTCGCATGTTTTATATTAACATGCCTGAAGTCTGACATTAAGGTATTTCGTAGTTTTTTACTTTTGTTAATGTATTGCAGATCCGACCTGACCTTGGAAGGATTGAGAAGTGGATACTGCGTAATGCATTTGATGATGAGAAGAACCCTTACCTGCCAAAGGTTAGTATTTGCAGCAGTCTGACAAAAACATTTGTTTGTTGGTGCACTTGTCCAGTCATTGTTGCCTTTTGAAATCTCTGTTGATTGGTCTTTGGTTTTAGCACATACTGTACAGGCAGAAAGAACAATTCAGCGATGGAGTTGGATATAGCTGGATTGATGGCTTAAAGGATCATGCAAACAATCAAGTATGTATACCAGTAACTAGAGGAATCATGATGAACTGTCTCTTCATTTTATGATAATATAAAACTGTCTCTGGACTTCTTAATTTCCTTGATTTTGTTGACCAACACAGCAGTAATCTTGGTGTTGTAATTGGGCAGGTTACAGATGCAATGTTGGTGAATGCAAGCTTCGTCTATCCGGAAAACACTCCTACTACGAAAGAAGCATACTACTACAGGACTATATTCGAGAAGTTCTTTCCAAAGGTACACTGTACATCCAACCTACTACTTCCTTTACTATTTGCTCTCTGAAATTCTCGTCATTCATTGAGTTGTGTGGAAAGTGTTAGTGAATGTTGGTTTGACAAAATGTAAAATCCTGATCTCGAATTTCATATCTTACGGTTTTCTTATTCTAGATCTTACAATAAAATTGGTCGTCCATGAAATCTTACAATCTCAATTGTGACAAACCATGGTTGTGAGCAGAATGCTGCCAGGGCAACAGTACCTGGCGGTCCAAGTGTGGCTTGCAGCACAGCGAAAGCAGTAGAATGGGATGCAGCTTGGTCCAAGAATCTCGACCCATCTGGCCGTGCTGCCACTGGCGTGCATGACTCTGCATACGAGGATGCTGCTAAGACTCCCTCTGCCATGAATGGTGCCTAAATCGATGCCATTCCATTCCCTAAGCACCAGCAAGCGTAGAAGTGCGTGTTAGTTTAGTTGGAGGAAAGAGCTATAACTCGTATTAGACAGCAAGAAGGTTTGTTGGGTTTGGCCATTTTCTTGTATCATCTTTACCGGATGTCTTAGTGCACCAAATCCTCTTTAACTGTTCAGTCTCAATTTCCCTCTAGAGCTCACCTCAACCAGTACTAATTTCCTGAAGTTGCCTGTCTCTGTCTGTGCATAAATAATGTGATAGATGCCGCTTTTGTTTTGTTTTTCATTTAGGTTGTAATTTGTGGTGAATGGTTCTTGAGTCTCTTCTAATGCAGAATCCTAAGCATTCTAGATTATCCCACTCGCTGAATGCTTCATATGAAGCTACTGGCATTGCTCCCCTTGGGATTCCATAAGCAATGTCAAAGCACAGTGGTCGTGTAAACGTCAACTAGGCAAGTCTGTTCATATCATTCTAATTCTTCTTTATTGCATATGGAATCAGTTGACTACTATGTTCAAGAATTTCAACTGAAGTATGAGTGGCATTCTCCACTGCTCGCGGCAGCAGTGATTTGTTAACACTTGAATCAGATCAAATTGTCAAGTTGTCACAACAAACACAAAACAAAAAGGAGTCGTGGCTATAAGTAGAAAGGACTAGGGTTGGATTGAGGTTTTTAAACCACTAAACTCAAGAAGTTGTTTAAGTGAATAATAGCAATTAAATTAATCTATGATGATTATAAATTAGTTAGTGGTTATCAGTTAGTTAAAAGGTAATTCTCCACTGCTCGTATACAGAAGCTTTTGGTAGTGCTTTGTGTATTTTGAGATCACAGTAGACTAGTGGACAACTTTGTAGTCGAAGGGGACATCCAGATCCAGTTGCTGGAGCCGGGATTCAAAGAGAAGACGAGCTTAAAGAAACAACGCATAAATCAGCGCCCTGGAATGGAAAACAGGGCCATTGTCGTTTTACAGAATTGCTTTACTTCGTCAGAAAGTTACCTTGGAGCTTCCTTCGCTGGTCACGTGTTTGAAAACTTCTGATTGACTTGATGATGCAGGAACTATGAGTTTTTTCTTTCAATGGCTGGCTAGTTCCTTTAGTTGCGTAGGTATGTGAACCCTAGAGGTCCTAGTTATGTAAAACTCGATGTTTGACTTTAATACAAATGTTTTATTTCATATATATTGATGCTTGATTTCCTCTATGTTGTCATTTGTCAATTCGAATGAATGCTTAGTCGACGTTGCACTCATTCGAGGTGGTAGGATCAAAATCCCAGTCATGTAGGATTAAGAATAGAAATGATAGTCCTACTCGATCGATCCTCATTCGATCAAACGACGTGATGCCTCAAGGGAGAAATCTGCATGGTTCTTATCACCCATTACTTCGGGTAAATGCTTTGACACAAGGTGAGATCTAAGGAAATAAGAAATTGGAAGCACTTGTGTTGCCAAATATCGAGGGATACGTGACTAGGAGACCTAGGGGGAGCTTGCCTAACACTTCCTTCTCTGCTCTCTCGTCCATCCAATTAGTCTAGATTTATTTTTTTGCACCTGTAGTTTAGTTTTTACTTTTGTTTTGCCAAAACAGGAAGCACCTCAACCTCCAACATTGTTTTCAACTCATATTGTACAGTACCTCGCCCTCAAAGTAAGGGTTCTGCGAGAGGCCCTAAGAAAATACTATCCTGGCCTTAGGGCAAGGTAAATTTGGTCTACACTACACGTTGGATCAAAATGAAAAAATATTTGCACCGTGGATATCCACCTGAATCCGTCCTAATCGGGTAAGGCATATGAACTCGAAGAATTTTAGTGGTGATGCATAAAACCCGAATATGAATATTGCAGGTAATGGGTGGGCATGGTTTTCTTACTATTCAACTCGAATCCGCCTGATTATACAAATCTATATTTTTTTTCTAGAAATGATCACTATTCATTCCTCTCTGTATATTTGATATTTAGTATAGTTATACATATACAATATTTTCATGGGGCTTAATTGCAAGTTTGGTCACTCGAATTGCTATAAAATTTCACGTTTGCCACTCAAATTAATTTATTCCATTTATAGTCACTCGAATTAGTTGAACAGTTCAAGTTCGGTCACTCTCCGTTAACCTCCGTTAACTTTGACTGACGTGACGGTCAACTCTGACAGTTGACCGTTAAATGTGTGACGTGGCAAATAAAAAATAATTAAAAAATAAAAATTAAATTTTTAAAAATTAAACATCATTATCACAAAAATTTATAATTATAAAAAATGAAAAAGAGGAATTAAAGGAGTTTTGATTTTTTGTTTACCTGTTTTGGTTTTAGGAACACCGCATCTCCCAAGACGATAACGGTTCCGGACTCGTCCAGCGTCCGGGCGACCCAGCTCGCCTCATCCGAATCCGAACAAACTTCACCGCAGATCGAACGAACTCGGAGAACTGTGAAGGTACAGAGAAGTAAACTGGAGAACTGTAAAGTTACGGGGAAGTAGTAGAAACATGGACTCGTTGCTGGAATCTTCATTCTGATTAGTTAATGTGCTACCACGCTCTCATTTTTTTTGGCGTGTTTTGGGCTCAGAGGGGTTGGTGGTAGCTGAAACCATATAATTTTTTGCAATTCTTCTGCTGAAATGAGGACAGAAGAAGCCACGGTCGCTTGCTCACTACTGCTTGGGTTGTCAGTCTATGTAACAACTGTAATTTTTTTTTTATTGTTATTGTTGGCTGACTACCCAGTCTACAAAAATGAAATGAGAATTCCAGATGCCGCTTTGTTGATTAAATACCGACAGGAGGTCCAGTATTCGGATGCACTATGGATAGAAGACACGCCGAGCTTGAGGTTTGACAACCTAACAAGCTTGCCATTGAGTCGTTGTGGACTAAAGTCCACATTGATGAGGTTGGTTCTGGATAACAAGATTCTCCTGTAGTGGCTTCAGCTCTGGCATGCTCATGACTACAAAGAGGTTGGGTTTGGGAGGTCTACGTTTCAGTCTTTCAGATGTGCTAAGCAATATGAAATTTGACCGTATGTGCTGGATGCGGTTGCCAGACAAAGGCAAAACTGCATCGTCCCTCCTCCGCCGGTGGTTGAGGAGTCGGAATCGTAGTCGCCGGCGAAGACCACGACGGCGGCGGACGGGCTGACTGTCGATGACGCGAGAAAGCTGCTGCGTGTAGCGCGATTGGAGATGGTCAAATCGAAGCTGAGAGACGCGGGAAGGAACTGGATGCCGCGATCCAAGTTCGTTCGATCTGCGGTGAAGTTTGGTCGGATCCGGATGAGGCGAGCTGGGTCGCCCCGACGCTGGACGAGTCCGAAACCATTATCGTCTTGGGAGATGCAGTGTTCCTAAAACCAAAACAGGTAAACAAAAAATCAAAACTCCTTTAATTCCTCTTTTTTCATTTTTTATAATTATAATTTTTTGTGATAATGATGTGTAATTTCTAAAAATTTAATTAAATTTTTTAATTATTTTTTATTTGCCACGTCACACATTTAACGGTCAATTGTCAGAGTTGACCGTCACGTCAGTCAAAGTTAAGCTTTTTCATTCTAGTGACCAAACTTGCAATTAAGCTTTTTCATGGAGTTGTCTAGTTTTTAATAAATTTCTTTTTTTTGGTAAACAATAAATTTCTTCATTCTAGCAATTTATTGTAATTCTTTGCACTTAAGTAATGTGAGCATACATGTGAATGTTAACATGTTGATTGGAGTAATAAAGAGAAATTATAATCCATCGATAACCTTGGATACTCGAAACCCGATCGATTACGAACATTGTTTTGATTTTTTACCCAATTCTTATGTGGTTATGAATAGGGGTGTGCAACGGTTTGGTCCGGTCCGTACCAAACCAAACTCATGAAAATCACAGTTCATTAGTGAAAGATATCTTAAAATCGATCCTTAATCCATAGAAGTCTCTTACTATTGGATCTCGTTTTTTCTGTATTTGATACGATCCGGTTCTGACCGAACCGTTGCATACTCTTAGTGCTAGGGGAGTTTATACATTAGCATCAGTATCTTAATTTAATGGCTGTTAAAAGGGCTGCACTATGCAAATCCTATCCATCCCAACGGCGCAATGGACTCTTCCCCACTCGCATTGATTTTCACCAGTTCTGTCTTGCTCATATTCTTCCTCCACAAAATCTTCCGGCAGAGAAATCAAAACCCCTCCGCCGCAGCTCCACCTCCGCCTCCAGGTCCCAGAAAACTCCCCATCATCGGAAACCTCCATCAGCTCGTCGGCAGCTCCCAGCTCCCGCCCCACCTTCTCCGCGACCTCGCAACCCAATACGGCGGCGTTATGAGCCTCCAGCTGGGGCAAGTCCCAAACGTGGTCATCTCCTCCGCCGAATCCGCAAAAGAAATGATGAAAACCCACGACGTCGTATTCTCCGATCGCCCTTTCAACATTGCCGCCCAGATCTTAACCTACGACTTCACCGACATCATTTTCGCCCCCCACGGCCCTTACTGGCGGCAGCTCCGCAAGATTTGCGCCCTGGAGCTGCTCAACCAGAACCGGGTCAAATCGTTCGACTCGACCCGGTTGGAAGAGGTGTCCAACGCTGTGGCCGCCGTCTCTGCTTCGGCAGGGCGGAAATTCAACTTCAGCCGCATGCTCTTCTCCCTGACCAGCGGGATCGTGTCGAGGGCAGCTTTCGGGAGGAAATACAAAGGGCACGACGAGTTCCTTCTGGTGATTGATGAGTTGGGTCGGTTAGGCGGTGGGTTTAGCCTGGCCGACTTCTTTCCTTCTCTGAAATTGCTTCACGTATTGGGTGGGACGAAGTCGCAGATCCTCAGGCTCAGAAATGAAGCTGATCGGATGCTGGACGGCATAATCTCCGACCACCGCAACAATTCCCGACGGGAGGAGGCGGCGGTGGATGATTTGGTCGATGTTCTTTTGAAGGTTCAGGGTAATGGCGAATTCGACATCCCCCTCTCAGATGACAACATCAAAGCAGTCATTCTGGTAAAATCGAGTTCGACCTCCTTCCCCTGCTTTTTCATTCCCCTGTTTTTTTTTTTTATGTTGAAAATCCAATCACAAATTTCAGGACATATTTGGTGCGGGGAGCGATACGGCAGCAACTGCTCTGGAGTGGGCAATGTCAGAGATGGTGAAAAATCCAAAAATTCTACAAAAAGCACAAACAGAAGTACGAGAAGTTTTCAGATTGAAGGGAGACGTCGACATTGCATTGCTTGGTGAACTGCATTACTTAAAGTTGGTGATTAAGGAGACGCTAAGACTACATCCTCCCGGTCCTTTCTTGGTTCGAATGTGTAACGAGGACTGTGTTATCAATGGGTTTGAAATCAAGGCGAAAACGACAGTACTTGTGAACTCGTGGGCTATAGGAAGGGATCCGAAGTTTTGGGAGGATCCGGAAGAATTTCGTCCCGAAAGGTTTTTCGACAATTCAATTGATTTTAAAGGGCTGAATTTCGAATTCCTTCCATTCGGTGCTGGACGGAGGATATGTCCGGGGATAGATTTTGCGACGGCGACTATTGAAATAACATTAGCCAAGCTTTTGTACCATTTCGACTTGAAGCCACCGAATGGAGTTAAAGCAGAGGAACTGGACATGACAGAGGCATATGGAGGGGTGATGAAGAGGAAAAATAGCCTCAAACTGATCCCAACTCCATACCACAAATATTAGGCTCTTCATTTACAAGTTTAGGTGGGAGTTATTGTTTGGAAATTAAATTTGTATTCCATATATAACATGGTGGGCTCGGTTTATAACAAGACTATTGTGGGACAACTGGTTTGTTTGTTCCTGCTTTTGTAATGAATAATTTTTTTTTTTTTTTTTTGCCAAAGACTTTTGTAATGAATAATTGGAAGTAGTGGAACTTTGGGATTGGGATTTGTGGGGACGGTATAGAGAAAAATGGAAATGGAGGATTGAGCGTATGGTTTTTTTTTTTTTTTGACAATTAATACCAACTTTTATTCCACCATAAGAGAGAAACATGAAAGAAGGCAAATACACTCCTTATAGGAGAACATAAATTAGATCAAGAATATTAATCCAGTCATCTGGTAACAAAGATTTAGCTTTTGATCGTGCAACCCAATCAGCTCTGACGTTCAAAGCCCTCGGCACCTCTTTCACCGAAATTGCAGGGTTAGTCCTAAGGATATTGATCATTGTTCTAATCCATGCTGCACACCTCCAGGGCCATCGCGTCTGATTTTGATTCAGGGCCTTTACCAGCACTTGACAGTCAGATTGCACTGTACAGACCGATCCATATTCTTGTGCTAATTTAATTCCTTCCAACATAGCTTTTGCTTCCGCTTCAATCGGGGTGGAACAAAGAAGATTTTCAGCTCTCCCATCACACACTTGTCCATGGTGGTTAACAACAACAACACCATAAGCCGCCGACTGGGGGTCGCTAAAAAACGACCCATCACATTGAATCACTATCGAGTGATTACTTGGCGGGGGATTCGTAGTAGGATGGGATCCCCTGAGCTGAGTGGGACCATCAGAATCTTGAGGTGGGGGCCTCGGACAAGCACTCCATTCCGTAAGTTCTCTATAGGCTTGCAGACAAACATTTGGGGGCCAGGGGGTTCTATTCTTGAAGGTGCTCTCGTTCCTTGCCTTCCAGATGTTCCAACAAAGGAAGATGATATGAATCAGGGAGTTTTGAGGGATACCATCTTTGAGGGAGCAGAACCAATCAAAGAAAGATGTGCCTTGAGGAGGAATCGGAAGGGATGGGAAGATGCTATTCCATGCTTCTCTTGCATGAGGGCAATAGAAAAGGCAGTGGTTGAGGGACTCGCTAGGGTTATGACACACTTGGCAATTCGGATTAGGAGCACATTTCCTTTGGAAGAGCCTTGCCTTCGTTGCCAACCCGTTTCTGGAACATCTCCAAATGAAGAATTTAAGTTTGGGTGGGATGTTCAGTCCCCAAATCCATTTCCACTTCTCTTCACTTCCGGTCGAGTGGAAATCAGTGTTGGCTTTATGAACAGCGTGGTAGGCCGTCCTGACTGAGAAATCTCCCTCCCGGGTAAGACTCCACGCCCAGAAATCATCAGTTCCCTCCTCCCCAATTGGGACTTTAAGAATTGCCTCCTCTTCTTCTCTTGTCACATGCCCTTGAATCAGATCCGAGTTCCAGTTCCTACTGACCGGGTCGATCCATTCCTTTACCCTCAGGTTCTGTTGGGGGCCGCTTCCGATGACAAAATTATGAAGGCTCGGAATCCATGGATCTTGACCAACCCAAGTATCCTCTCCTGATCCGATGACTCTGATTGCTCCCAGGTTGATAACTTTCTTAGCCTCCCACAGACTCGCCCAGATCCAAGAGGACCTACTTCCTTTTTTCGATTGCATGAATCCTCCTCTTGGAAAGTAAAGGCCCTTGAGGAGTCTACACCAAAGGGCCTCCGGGGAGCTAAGGATTCTCCACGCTTGTTTCGCCAATAAGGCCATGTTGAAATCTTTGAAGCTTCGAAAACCCAATCCTCCTTCTGATTTTGGAGCACAAAGGATTTCCTTCCTACACCAGTGCATTGTGCTTTTCTGCATTGACCCTGACCAGAAGAAGTTGGTGAGGAGGGAGTCCATCTTCTTTGTCAGGTTCACCGGGAGATTAAAGAGGTACATGATGTAGGAGGGGATCGCTTGAATGACAGCTTTGAGCAACACTTCTTTCCCTCCATGACTTAGGAGGAGGCTTTTCCATGCTTCCCCCATTTTCTCCATTCTCTGGATCAGGAATTGGAACGTTTCCTTCTTTGAATTCCCCCATTCTGTTGGCACTCCTAAGTACTTGGAGTGGCAGTTAGAGGAGGCAAAACCGATGTGAGCAATGATTGCAGCTTTGTCCGCATCGGGCACATTCGCACTGAAGAAAATGGACGACTTGTTGATATTCACTTCTTGGCCCGTGATGGCTCCATACTCTCTTATAAGGTCCAGTATTTTCTTCGCTTCTTGATGTTCAGCCTTTCCGAAAATCACCGTATCATCTGCAAACAAACAATGGGTGAGAATCGGGCATCTCGCATTCAACCTAATACCTTTGAGCTGGTTCTGGGAAACCGCTTTGTCAATCAGGAAGGTGAGTGCATTTGACATCAATATGAAAAGGAAGGGAGAGAGTGGGTCTCCCTGTCTGATTCCCCTTGACGGATTGAACTCCTCTGCTGCTTCACCATTGAAAAGGATGGAGAACCTGACCGTCCGAATACAAGAGCTAACCCATCTGCACCATCGGTCATCAAACCCATATTTCTTCAGGAGAGTTTCCAAGCAATCCCAGTCCACCATATCATACGCCTTCTTCATGTCCAATTTAAGCATCATGTCCCTCCTCCTTCCCCGCTTGTGGTTTTTGAAGTGATGGAGAGCCTCGTGGACTATGATGATATTGTCTTGGATAAGCCGGCCCCCAGTGAAGGCCGTTTGGAGCTCTGAGACCAGATCAGGCGTCCAGATCTTCAATCGGATTGCCATGATCTTCGATATAATTTTATATCTAAAGTTACAGCAACTGATGGGTCGGAACTGGCTAATTAGTTCTGGGTGGTCCACTTTAGGGATCATGACTATATGTGTCTCATTCCATCCATTCGGCATATCGGCTGTTTCAAAAAACTCTTTAACCTCTCTACACACCGTTTCCCCAATAATGTCCCAGAATCTTCGGTAGAACCTGCCAGAAAATCCATCTGGGCCTGGAGCCTTTTTCGCTCCCAGAGAAAAAACCGCTTTCCTAATTTCCTCACTGGTCACTGGGGCACAAAGATCAGCATTCATCTCAGCTGTGACCTTTTCTGGGAAACCATCCAGCAAATGGGAAAAGGGGGTATGGTCTCTAGCTCTAAATAGATCTTTATGGAAATCCTGGGCTAAACCTCTGAGCCTATTGTCATCCTCCACCCACTCGCCTCTTTCATCCTTGAGTCTATGAATTCTATTCCTATGCTTCCTTTGGATCGTGCTAGAGTGGAAAAAAGAGCTATTCTGGTCCCCTTTCTGAAGCCATTTCACTCTTGAGCACTGGTTCCAGAACGCCTCCTCCTCCCTCCACATCTTTGCCAGCTCTTCAGTGAGACTTTTTTCTTCCTCCACCCTTTCCTGGGTTCTTGGAGGCCGTTGGAGAATATCAAGTCGATCCAGTATTTCCTTCTCCCTCTGAATACTGTTCCTATGGAAGTCCTTTGACCATTCTTTAAGATCTCTTTCGCATTTGGCCAGCTGGTTAGATGATTGCCCTCCTGGGTCCCAAGCTCGGACCACAATCTCCTTGCATTCATCCTTTTCCAACCATCTTTCATCAACTCTGAAGGGTGTTTTCCTCCTTCTATTCCCTCTATAACAGAGCTCTAGCCTGATTGGGCAATGATCTGACTCCACCATCTTTTCATGGAAAACAGTTGCATCCCCGAATAGGATTCTCAACGAGGTCGAGCACAACACTCGATCCAACCGGACTCTCGTTGTATTCTCGCCAATACGCTTATTGGTCCAAGTGAAGGGTTCTCCTTTAAACCCAAGGTCGATAAGAGCATTGTTGAAAATGAACCTTTTAAAAGGTTCAACATTCTCGTACCTAAGAGGGCATCTCCCCTCCTTCTCACTTTCATAGATGGCAGCATTAAAGTCCCCTACAATAACCCAGTGGTCCTCCCTACTACTCCGAAGAGAGCTTAGTTGCTCCCAAAATTCCCTTCTACTGGCAGCGGTAGAGGGTGCATGAACGAAAGTGCAAAAGAACTTCCTACCCATATCAATACTACAATCCATATAGTAGCTATCCCTACTTAAAACACTAATACTAATACCCGCTTTCCACCATAATGCAAAACCCCTAGAAGAGTTAACCGGTTCCACATACTCCTTGTTGGGGAAAATTTTGAGACTTCTTCTTTGTTCCTCCATAAATGCTTCATTTTTGCTCGTTTCCATGAGGAAAACAATCGAAGGGCCTAAACGTCTACATAGACGCTTCGCATAACTTCTTGTAAGGGTTGGGCCAAAACCCCTACAATTCCAACTTACCATACTCATTCTTGAAGAGGTGGCTTCTGGCGCACCACCGCTGCCTTTGTCTTCTTCCCTTGTCCCTCCTTTCCATTTTCAGAGATCTTTCCCTTTGAGGTGTTCGGCTGGTAAGTCTTGCTTTTCTGACTCTTCTTCTTGTTTTCACCCCCCCTTCCTCCCATTAAGAAAACAGTCGCTTGGCCCTCTTCTTCATTTAAATCAATTGTGGGCCTTTCCCTACTGCTCTGGCTCATTCCTTTTCTCTTCTTAAATTTTCGGCCACCCTCTTCTTCCAGCCCATCATTGATATGTAGGTAAGCCCTTGCATCAATGAAGTCCACATTCTCCTGCTGATGGGCCGTGTTGGGAGGCTGGGTCAGCCCAAGAGACATCTCCTGCTGCTGGGCCGTGTTGAGACGCTGGGTCAGCCCAAGAGACAGGTTGGTCTCCACTTCCTCCTGTTGCCGATCGGGGATGTGGAGGGCTCTCTCCTCCTCCAGCCGCAGCCCCATCTCCATCGCCGCTGAAGCTCTTTCCATCTCCACCTCTAGATTTCTTCCCCCCATCTCCACTCTGTATCTTCCTCCCCACCTGCCTCGTGATTCCTGCTCCTCCCTTCCTTGGATTTCGCTTTCCTCCCTTCTGACCGTGAACCCAGGTGGGATTTGCGGGTTCACCCCATCGCTTCCTCCCGCCATTGACGAGCCAGTTCCAGCCTCCTCTTCTCCCAATCGGCGCTGGCCGTACAACCTCTCTCTCCCCGATGATGATCTCTGTGACCCTTCCCCTTCCCTGTTGCTTCTGTGGCTGGCTGTCTGGTTTATGTGAGGAGAGTCGATCCCAGCTTTGAGTGACGAGTTGTACACCTCTGATAAGTATGCGACCCCATTTTTCTTCCTCTCCTCATTCATCCTCCAGCACGTCGGCCAGTTGTGGCCGATTCTCCCACAGAAATAGCACAGCTCCACAAGTCTTTCATACTTGAAGTCGATCACGTCGCAATACTCCTCCCCTGTGGTTTCATCTGTGAAAGGAAAGTCGAACCCAGTCGGGACTGGTTCCTTAATGTCGACATCCACCAGTATTCTCAAAAACTTCCTGTATCCGTTGTATTCCAGACTTGCTCTGTCTATGTCGAGTAGCCCCGGGAAGTATTGCGTTCCAATTGCCTCCATGTTCTGCTCATTTCTCTGGTCTTGATGCATTCCATGGATCTGCACCCACATAGCCACTCTTTCGATTGGGACTTCTTCCGGTTTTCCTCTTCCATTGTACTTCTCCATAGCCGTTAGAGTGTTGGACAAACTCCATGGCCTGTCCCTCCATATCTTCTCCCTGACTTGCTCATTGTTGAAAGTGAAAATGAAGAGGTTTTGGGCATCTGTTGGCTGGACGTTCACCTCTCCATAACCTCCCCACGCGTAGCGTGCAGCTCCTGATGCCTTTGCCAATGTCACTCTGTTTTCCGTGAGCATCTTCCCCAGCAGCATTGTCATGCCTCGTCCACCTGTTGAGGATAGGATTGGACGATCCCCTCTTCCCCTTGATGTTGTTTGGGATATTCTCCCTTCCTCCCTTGATTTAGATGGGCCTCTGTTATTATTGCTGACCTCCATGGGGACTAGCTGTTGTTTCCTTGGTTCTAATGTGTTTTTGATTTTTGCAGGGGAGTAAAGGATGGTTTTTGTGAGGTAACTGGGGTTGGGTTGCAGAGCTCTTTTGGGCGTACTCCTCCTCCTCTCCACCTTCTTGCCCTCTTTAAAGACTTCCTTGAGTAGGTAGCCTTCAATTTCCTCCTGCTTGAGGTAGATTTGTTTCTTTTCCGAGCATTCATTACCCTTCTCTTGACTATTAACTTCCCTGCTCTGCTTTTCTTCCCCTGTCTCAGTCTCGTTTGGCTCAAGGTTTTCCCCTCTCCCTCCTAGTCTGATACTAGTTCCCTCTGCTAAACGTCCTAAGGACCTTCTATTCCTTTCTACCCTTCTTTTCTCCTCCTTCCACTGTCTCTGACAAAGGAAGCCATATTCCCTGCTGTCCGGTGGTTTCCATATTTCTTTTCTCTTTAATGTGCTTGCTGCTCTATCCTTGCCTTGTCCAATCCCCGTGCGAATCTTTACTATTGGAGACAGGCTGTTTCTCTCTTCCTTTCGGTAAGCAAAAGGATCATGAAGATCTATTTTGGTGGTATGCCTGCTGCTGTAATTGCTCTCCGATTGAGCTAGACAAGTCCCAGCGACGGGGACGGTAAAGGAGCCGTTGGGGGACTCAGAGAAAAGGCCCGTTAGAGAGAAGGAAGAGAGAGGCATTTTTTTTTGTCTTTCTGTGCTTTGAGGGGCTTCAATCACAGTAAATCGATTGAGCGTATGGTTTGAAAGATGTAGTATTGTGGTGAATATATGTATTTGATATATTGTAAATTATAATGTTTTGTTTGTATGAGTATGTATATTATATAAGTTAATAGTTGAGATGTAACAATTCTAATTTAACTATTTCAACAATTTCAGTTAAAAATTGAGATTGCCATCATATCGCAAAAATAATTTATATATTGTGAATGAAAAAAATAAAAAGATATATTTTAAATGGATTAATTGCATGGTTGGTCACTGTGATTACAAAAATGTTAATATTTGATCACTCGAAATATTTAAATCCATTTTTGGTCACTAAAATTAGTAAAACCCTTGAAAGTTTGGTCACTCTTCGTTAGTTTTCGGTCGTCTCCGTTAAACAAGACCGTTATGTGCTGACATGGCAGACATAATCGCCTAGTCGGTCTAATTTAACACAAAAATATTGATATCTGACCCGCCAAGTCATTTTGTCCATCCCATCTCATCCCAACCCAACCCAATCCAACCCAACCCTTGAACCAAACAGGCGGTCCACCTACCCATGAATCGACCACTCAAACAATATAAGGGTTTTTGATTTTTCCTTTCCAGATCTGAACTCTAGTTCTTCATTTTTCTTGCATTCCCTTCGACAACCAGATATAAATGGTGCTTGAATAGGTCGCCGCAACAATCACGGAAAAAATCCCAGAATACTCTAATTATTAAAAAAAATTCCCTAAATACAGTACTTATAAAGTTATTTCCCAAAGTACAACACTTTTAACATCACTGTCGAAGACGAAGACAGTGATTGTAATCACCATTTTGGTCGACGGCGATGATGTAATCACCGTTTTGCACAACAGCGGTGATGCAATCACTATTTTGGACGGCGGCGGTGATACCTTCCCCGTTGTTTTCGAAAGCGGTGATACCTTCCCCATTGTTGTCGAAAGCGGTGATTATGATCACTGTCTTCGTCTTCGACAGTGATATTGAAACTGCTGTACTTTAGGAAATAACTTTATAAGTACTATATTTAGAGAATTTTTTTGGCAAAATTCATCTGTGTAGCCAAAACTTTGACGTTTGTGACAATAATAGCCATTTTTGGCGAAATACCAAAAATAGCCAGAATTTTGAAAGTTTGATGACAAATATAGCCATTTTCGTTACAAACTTTAACGGTGTTAGAAACTCCGTCAGATAGGTTAACGTTAGGCTGACTAGGATTCCAAACCATCGCACACATCAGCGACAACTCAGCTGTTGGTGACACGTAGATGCCACGTGTTATTTTAATTTAAAATTAATGAAATAAATAATTAAAGAAATAAAATAATAAATTTTTTATTCTTTTGATCTTCTCGCCTATCTTAATCTCCTCTCTCATCATAAAGAAATAAAACAAATAAAGTCTCCCGTCTCTCTTAATCTCCTCCCGCATCTTCTTCGATCCAATCACAATGACGAACAGGGCTGCTGGTGGAGGTCTGATCCGCGATTGCCTGGGAAGATGCCATGGAGCGTTTGCTGCGAACTATGGGAACTGCTCCATAACAAGAGCAGAACTAAAAGCTGCAGAGTTTGGACTCTCGATGGCTTGGAGTTTGGGATTCAGGAAGGTGCACCTCTGCCTTGACTCAAGTATTGCGATCAACATCATCAAGAAAAAGAATGATGCCGCCAACAAACATGGTCTTCTCACACTCGAGATTAACAGACTTCTGGCTTTGGATTGGGATGTACAGATTTCCCATTTTTTTTAGAGAACGCAACAACACTGCTGATTTTTTAGCTCACAGAGGCAATGGCCTTCATTTTGGAGCCCATGACTTTGATTTTTCTGATCCGGGGCTTAGCCACTGGCTTTCTTTTGATGTAATGGGCATCACCCATGAACGTTTAGTTAATACGAATTAAGACGCCATTGGCGTCTGTCTTCCTACAAAAAAAAAGAGGCAATCTGTCTCAATAATTAGCTCCTGAATATAGAGCTGCTTTATCATACTAATCCTGAACTCAACCGCTGGCGCTTTGGCCATTTCGCGATCCCATGAGTTAGAGATTTTTTAGCAACAAAAAAGATAAACTTAATTATGATTGTAAAATTATATAGACTTTTATAAAATTTAAATGAAAATTATTACGGTATTAATAATTTCTTCGTGTACTTGAAACTATCGTGTACATTAATGGTATGTAAATATACCACAATAATACAAATTTATACCATAATAGTTCATGATTGATACTATGTTAGCATAGTTTTGAAACAACGTAACATGATAACATAGCACACGACAATAATCGTGTCTTCAAAAAAATAAATATCATTATGTAAACCACACATAATATAATTTTAACGCACAAAAATATTTAAATTCATATTTGAAATAAAGGAAGTATCCTCACCAAAAAAAGAAATAAAGAAAGTATGAATCGATAGATATAAGAGGGGTAATTAAGAAAAAGTAAAAATGAGTGGCATGTGTCAAACTGTAATAAGATGATTGGAACAATAAGAATACTAATAAAATAAAAATGAAACTATTATAATATGGACGCTTTCTGTGGTGCAGTGACGGCACTAGTGCCGCCACATTGTCAACCGTGGGATTTACTTGATTAAAGCAGGACCATTGATTACTACACATCATTTAACTAGATTTGGTTGAACCCATTATAGTTGGTTGAACCTATTTATATTTAAATATTTTATATAATTATTATATCTCTCTTACTGGTCGGATTGTTTATTAGTCCAAAAACTTCAGAATCCAAACCTGAGACGAGGGTCTGATTGCTCGGAGACATTGGAGGCGATGTAGGGTAGTGCTAGCGGTCGACGAAAGCTGCTAAAGACGGCCAATCGAAAGTCGAAATCGATGAGCTTGGGCGCGACACAGATGAACGAGGGCGGAAAGAAGAGGCTTGCGATGAACAGCCGATTGATTACGGCGCTGATTTTCGCTGACTATATGGAATCGAGATATTGGTACCAATGATCGGCCGATCCAATCCAATGTTATGGTGGGATTGCTAGTGCAAATTTTGATTTCCTGTGCAATTCACAGGAACTAGAAAAAAGAAAGGAGTGAGGAGGAACGGAAGAGACGATGAAGCTAATATTTGATTTTGTTTTTTTTTTTTCCTCATTAATTTAATTCCTAAATCGGACTCACCCACAACACATATGACATACCCAACAGACCGCTCAAACCATTCCAAACCTATTATAGCCGGCCGACGGCACTGGTGCCGCTACGACACCATAGAATCCGCCTATAATATGATATATGTTGAAGCCAAAAAGGAGGAGTTAAACGGAAAAAATAGGAAGTTTTGAAAAGGAAGAAAATCCACGTCTGTAATTTAATTATTTGAATAAAATTTTCCAATTTTAATTAACAACATCAATTATCACTATACCCCTACCTAAAATTAAGGAGAGAGGAGGAAATTCGAATCGGAGAAAAGTACACAAAAGTGTACTATATATTAATGGGGGGATTGAGAAATAGAAAATAATAAAAAATGAATCGGAAGAAACCAAAACGAACGGCATGAGATGGGAAACATATGAATTTATTATTTTTCATTTGCTCCACTTTCTCGGTATCTTCCCCTACCTAGGGATGGCAATGGGTAGGGTCGGGTGCGGGTTTACCCTAAACCAACTCCTAACCCGCCGGGTAGAGTCTTCTAAAATACCCGACCAAATAACCACCGGGTATGAAAATGATATAACCATACCCTACCCATCGGGTAACCACAGGTATTCGGGTAACCATGTGTACAAATCCTAAAATGTGAACTTATACACATATATGCACATACATACTATTGTCTATTAAAAATTCTCAATACTTGTAACTGTTCTAGCTTCAACAATCCACACATAATAAAAACAATCCACACAAATAAAAGCAGCAAACACATAATAATTACTCATGCTTCTACAATCCACACAAACAAAAACACAATACATCATATTTGTTCTAGCTTCAACAATCCACACATAAACAAAAACAACAAAGACAATATTAGAACCAGACCACATCAAATGCTCACTACTTAACTTATGCTTCATGACATCCATCAAGGCATCATTAGTAGAACAATTATCAAATGTAATCGTAGATACCTTTGTATCAATATCCCAAGTAGGTAAAGTTTCAAGAAGAGTTTGAGCAAGCACCTCACTTGTGTGCGGGCAAGGAAAAGCGACTGCTGGGTAGGGTTAGGGCTAGGGAAATTGACCATTTGGTTACCGGGGCGGGTATAACAGGGTGGGTATTATCAATTACCATACCCGTATCCTACCCTTTATTTTGAAACCGGGTATTACCTGCCCCTTAACCCGTCAAAGCGGGTAATTACTCTCGTTGACCGATTACGCTCGGGTAGGGTACCCATGGTTACGGGTTGGATTGACATCCCTACCCCTATCCATTATAGTAATTCATTTCTAACCTTCTATATCTTCATCTCTAGAGTCAAACTTATGATGCAGGTGAAATTATATTGTAGGAGGTCAATTTTAATGTCGCTAATGGTCAAATTTGGTAACCAATTAGGCGGTTTATGACTGGTTTTTAATACCGGTCAATTACCGGCTAGCCGATAAAACTTGAACCACTCACTAATTCGGATCGGAGTCTGGTCCGGTTTTGACAACATTGGTTAACCCCACAATAGGACGCGTCTAACGAGTTAGTTTAATCGTAATTGTAGGTAGACATGACTTATGAGTTTGACAGTACATATGATTATACAGACTACTTCCCTAATGATTTTTCGATATTCCAGTTGCGATAATGTTGTGACAGGGGCAAAAAACATCGCGATGTTTCATGGTTTCTTTCTGATGAAAGGGCTGGAGGAAGCCACGTTAGACACGTCATAAGGGAATGCTCGATATGTGTTATGTGTATTGTGACAGATGTAGTAGGGAGAAGAACTCATACAAGCCAGATTAACAAAGGAGAAACGTTCCAATACTAGTTTGAGAGGGACTAATTGCATGTTCAATGACATACTATCTTTTGGGGGATAGTTTGAATGTTTTGCTAGAACTTTTTGGTGATATATGATATGGATATTTGAAATCATTTATAGTTAGTGATAAATTCATTGTTAAATCAGTGTATTATATCTGTCTTTTATGTTATGACGCATGAACGGTTCTTTCAACAGTTAATCAACGATTTTATAACGGTTAAACACTGAATCATTACTCACTAACTTTTTCGGTTCAATATCCAATCATATTATGAAAATATAACAACATATATAGGTGATTTTCATTAATATTATGTGTTTTTTTAATGCATGTCTTTTGTTTTGTTGTTTTTGAACAATTCCCAAGTCCTAACACACTCTATTGCAGTCCCTGGGCCCTAGTACCATTTCGGACGAGCATGTTAGCCGTCTCTCATGCAAGTTCCAAGTGCCAAATCCTCCCCCAGACAAATCAATATTTTTAAAAGTAATAATTTTAATGTGGACCTAGTGAAAGTAATTTTATTTCATTTTTAATCATTCTTTTCATAGATTTGTATTTGTTATTTACAATAGCATATGGTCGATGAATTTGCATAAGGTAGAAGGGTTATCGAATAAATTATTTATGTTTAAACTTCTTTTCAATTTGTATGGCTAGTAGTTGATCATGATGTAACTTTTGCAGAATAAAAATATTTTTCTGGATCTTTTTATGAAGTATTTAAAAAAATGTTGAGCGTTTAGATGAAAAACTATTAGGGGTGGGAAACGATCCGGTCCGGTCAAAACCGGACCGGATTGACCCGGTTTTTTAAGACCGTTTTGGCAAATACCATAACTGGAGACGGGATTGGATGGCATTCGGTTTCAACCGTGACCGGACTGGTCCAATCCGGTTTTAAACCAGAAACCATATTGGCCCTTCCAAAACTTTGACGTTTGAAAAAAATTTGAAAAAAAAGAAAAACAATGAAATTGAGAAGAGGGGTCTCTGCCTCCTCCACTTTTGAACCGTCCCTATTTTCTCAATCTCCCTCTTTATTATAGAAAATCATAAATTCCTTCTCTCTTCTTCTTTACCGATCTTTCTTCCACCTACCTTTTCTCCTCTCTGTTCTTCTTTCTCTTTCTTGTTTCTTCCATCTGCCTCTTCTTCTCTTTGATGAGGCAAGCAGGTTGCTCACTTGGTATGTCGATTTGTCTTCCGCCTGCGTTGTGAGCATCGTCGTCTCCGTCGCCCAAATATGCCTTGGCATGCAGAGAGGGGAAGATGGCGATTTACAGATCATAGAGGGAATTGGGGCTGGAAAGGCGACGAGTCGTGGTCGACACCTCCTTTTCCTCCATGCACGAGCTGATGGCGGAGGAGATTGAGGCGGCGTCGGCGGCGGCGCTGGCTGGGAATGGGGCGGAGTGGAGATGAGTGATGGAGGGTGTTTCAGGAGGATGGATGGGATGATGGAGGAGAAGGATTGGATGATGAGGTCGATGACGGTGGTGGTCGTGGTCGGGAAGGAGGAGGAGGTGGTGGCCAATTGCGGCGACTCTAGTATCCAAGGTGGGTTTTCGGCGAGGGAGATTAGAGGGGAGGAGTGAGCGGCTGGTATGGAAACGTGGGTGAGAGCAAGAGGGAGTAGGATTAGATTCAGGGTTGGGCTCTGGGTCGGGCTGGATTTGCTGAGTGTGGGCCTGGGGATTGGATTGTGGGCTGGGCTTGTTTGAAGATTTTAATCCGGTTTTGCGGTTTTAACCGGATTGGCTAAAAATATCACAATTACTTTCTTATATAAGAGGTAATGTAAAATGACTAAAAATAAGTTCTAACATAAAATATGATTAAAAGTTCTAAAAATAAAAATTTATTTAAAATGAATCACGTAAGATTTCTTGGCTTCAACTTTTAAAACATAAAACTTCTAAAATTCGGCCAAACATAATCGTACTCTTTTGGCTTTTTTTGTTGGGTTTGAGGTAACCGTGGTTCTGTTTTATGAGATGAATAGAGGAGACATGCAAGCTTTTGGAGGAGACAATTGATAACACCCTAGATAGGTGTTATTGCATAGAATTGCGCAGCTTCACCACAAACAAGGAATCAAAGGTTTCTTTGTCACGAACACAGAAACAGAGTTCCCCAAACGAGTTTGGATAAGCCAGTTCAAGTTTTAATTGGATAGAAACGAAGGAGAAATCTCACACCTGGGAGATTGCACTATTGTTATAAGGTTGCCTTTGATATAATCGAGTGGGTTTGCTCAATCAATAGGCTAGTTTCAGCAAGTTTTGATCGCAACCAAGACCAAGAACAAACTCACAACGCACGATTGAGGCCTTTTATAGGCTTAAACAAACTCAAACAAAACTAAGACTACGTAAATTTAACCTAATTCAACAAGGAAACTAAATTACACATGTAATCCGAATAGGACTAGGAATCCTTATGAGATTCGGATTGCTGGCAGTTCGAGGGAGCTTCTTTGGGAGCCTCGAAAATGGTATTCCAAGATGAACCAATCTCATCCAATTCCTTCCCTGGATTTAGAAAGTGTTCTAGTTTCCATTCCAATTCGAATCAGCATCTGGATGCGTCCCAGTACCCTTCCCTTCTTTTTCCCTGAGCTGGATTGGACTCTAGATGCCTTTGTCGTCACGAACCTCGACCGGTGATAGAGGAGTCGGTTTGAGCTTCTTCCCTTCATGCTGGAAAGTATAGCAGTTTGATCTGCCATGGTGGGTAACTCCACTATCGTACTGCCAAGTTCTTCCCAAAAGGATATGAGCAACGTGCATAGGAGCTATATCACAAAGAATTCGATCATTGTATTGATCAATTTCAAACTCAACCCATGCCTGCTTCGTCACCTTCACAGCTCCATGATCATTGAGCCAATGCAGGTTGTAGGACTCGTGATGCTTGAAAGTGCTCAAGCCAAGCTCCCCCACAGTCTCCAAGCTGACGACGTTGGTGAAACTTCCACCGTCGATCACCATTGACGCCGTTTTACCTTGAATTTGGCAGCGGGTATGGAAGAGGTTGGATCATTGCTGGGTTTCACTAACCACTTTAACTGTGAGAGCTCTCCTGTCGACGAGGAAATTCCCTCATGGAGCCTTCATCTCAATGGCCTCATCAACCTCTTCTTCAGTGGATTCGTCTTCGGGATGCTTCTCTTCTTCCTCACTCTCGGAGTAGTATTCTCCGTCAAGAAGGACAAGTGTCTTCGTATTGGGGCATTGGAAGGATTTGTGCCCTCGGACATGGCATTTAAAACACTCGAGCTTACTCGTCGAGCTTCCAGCATGATCCTAGCTGCCTTGTGGAGCAATTGGCTTCAATTGTATGGGTCGATTTGTAGGGGGAACAGCGACCGGAGCAGGCTCATAATTGTTGCTCTGTCTTGGCGGCAGGCGCAAAAAATCGCCTTCTCGCACTATGCTTCAATTGCTTCTCAATCTTGATCGCTAGGTGGATTGCATCTTCTAGATCAACAAAATGGCGTAATTACACCTCATACCTTATCTCCTTGTTCAATCCAGATAGGAATCGCAAGATTGTAGCCTCTAAATCCTCTCGGATGTCGACTCAGGTCATGGTCAATTCCAATTCCCTGGCATATTCATCTACTATCTGTGATCCTTGACGAATTGCTTGCAGGGATTCATGTAATTCTCACCATTAATACGCTGGCACAAACTTCTCATGCATCAATCCCCTCAGCTCCTCCCAGGTTGTCACTTCAGCCTGCAGATTACGCCGTCGCCGGACTTGGACTTGTTCCCACCAATGTGCTACATTGTCCTGAAACTCATAGGTGGCTAAGCGCACCTTCTGGGTTTCGGAGTAATGTTCACGCTGAAAGAACAAGAGGATCTTCCTCTCCCAATCCATGTAAGCCGACGCATTGTTCATTCCATGAAAGGTTGGGATTGATAGTTTAATCCCCTACAATTCAGACAACGGAAGTTCTTCCTATTCACGTTCAGTCCGGTGGTAATCGAATTGGCATCGATTTTGGAATTTCCTGTCATCATTGGGAATCTCCAGAGCCGTCAATTGATGCTCCAATTCCTGAATTCGCACGGCTAGGACTTGATCAGCTTATTGATTTCGATTTACCGTCGGAGTTTCAAAATTTCTCGGCGGCGTCACATTAGCATCAAGAAGAACTCGGGCTCCTGTCTGGACTGTCGTCGTCGTTCCTCCTTGCCGATTCAGGGTTGAGATTTGTTGAGTCAAGTCATCAAATCGAGCTGTGAGAGCCGTGAATTTCTCGTCTTGCTTCGTCAGTTGCACCTGAAACAAGAAAACAACCTGTTCCTGAAAGAACTGTTTTAGAACCGCCACGGTGATGGGTTGATGTTGAAAGTATGTCGAAGGTATTATATTATGATTATGGGTATGGCTAATTGAGACTGGTGGCAGACAGCATCAGGGACGAAGATCCATAAGTCATGCGTCAAGATTATATACACATACGGTGGGTGAGACGTCATCCTATGTACATGCTGTATTAGATTGGCTGAGAGTCATCTTTCTTACTCGTGCCTACTTGCAACAAAAATGAGAGAAGGATATCTCCATTTCTGTAGAAATGGCAGGCAGCTTTTCCTACACAGTCACCATCGGCAAATACCAGGAGCCTCCGTTTTACTGGCAGCAAGTAGTTCATCGTACTTCGTACCGTACACAAACCCCCACAACTGCAGAAAGATGGACATGGCCTCACTTCACTTAACTGTGGAAAGTAACTGAGTATACATGTTGTGCATAGACAGAGAGATCTAGCTTGAAACCATACCTCCACCTCTTTCACTTCAAAGTCCTGTGAGAATGCGAGGCAAGGGTTTCCGTATGTTTCTGACACTGAACTCGATCCGTTTAACCTTTTCGACACAAAACAAAACCATCAGAAATCAGCAGTTCCCACCTATTTGTTTTTAGTTCTTTGAACATGCATGGAACACATCTATTCTTGTTCGAGAGAAACCAGAGCTTACAGTTCATTGTCCAAGTACAGCGCAAAGTGGCCACCACCACCAACTGCTAGAAAGTCAGTCGAGCACAAAGTGTAATATCGATTTGCACCTGATCACAAGTATGTAGCCATTAGGACACTACAAGACTAATGTTAAATGCACCGTGTGCATGGCAAGCTTGATCCAAAATAGTTGTCAGCACTGCCCTGTGCGTTAATTAGATTAAAATTTCATAGGCTGACATTCCAACATTCCTCCATCATGCAAGCAATTGATGTAGAGATTATTGGAAGTGGTTCAGTGTAAACTCAAAAGACTTGTTTCATCAATCAAATCAGAACACTACAAAATAACTTCTCAAGTATAATTCTATAGGGACTGGTAGCTTTTACCAGCAAAGAGTTGGCATATTTTACTTTACAACTAAAAATCCAGTGTTGTAAATGGTTTCATAAACAACATACTGACGAGAGTGAAAGATAGAACGTTGACTAGCAAAAAACTCCAGTCACATGTAGCTAAAAAATTACAGCAATGACGCATAAAAGGGATATTTTTAACAAGTATCTAATGCTGTGCAGCAGAGATTAATGGAAAGAAGTACCAGTAGGGTGGAATATAACGGGATTTCCAGATGTATTTGTGAAGACAAAGGTCCTATTTGTGCCCTGTAAATATCTAGCGTCAGTATCCCTTTAAAAATTGAATACGCATAAGTGAATAGAAGCAAGATATGCCACCTGATACTTTTTGTTTGTTGGTCTGAGTGGTGCTTCAACCAAACCACCAAAAACAGCACCTTTTCTGTCTCCAACAACCTGAGACAAAATGAAACAAAACAATGTGGAAAGTGACTAAAGATACCAGCAGCAGTTCCTCCAACGACAAACAGGATATTCAGAACGAGGTCTTCTATTACTCTACCCTATTCTCCAATTCAATCAGGTTTTTGTTCGTGTTTCCTTTGTCCCATGCTCTAGATCTAAGACCTAAAACATCTCTAGAGCCATCTGGTTGGACATAGTACTTCCCGTACAAAACAATTGTTGCTATTTGCATCAAATTTACCTTCTAGTTTGTTGGGGTCTAAATATTCAAGAAGAAGAGAGGATTGGATAAGCTGAAAGAAGGTCAAATTACTAAAGAGAAGGAAGTGAAGCTGATAAGTCGAGAGCATGTAATTCATGCATTACCAGCAGACTGGGACCAGGCCAGAGCATGCTTCTTCTATATAAAGTTGAGAGCGAAATCCCATGCCTCCAGGTACTGCAAAGAACCACATAATCAAGAATATGTACCAGTACCAAAAATATACAAGAGAAGAATGAAAAAACCATCTCTCAGGCACTCACCTGTACAGCAACAACCATTTCCTCCCTTTAACAAGAGCAGGAAGTGAAGCATAGAGCACCATCCTTGTCTTTTCTGAGAGAAGTAATGAAGGTTCAGAAATGTCAGGAAGGTGCTCTAAAGCAGCAGGCGGGTTCCCACTTGGCAGCATGTCCTTCATCTCAAGTCCATCAAAGCTATCAGGACCCTCATTAACAAACTTGGACTTAGATTCACCCTTACGCTCTTGACCCCAATACCCACTGATTCTAGTGAATTGGTACACGTTTCTAAGAGATTGTTTCCCCTTAGATAGCAAACCTTTCTTCCCTGTGTTCCCTTTCGTTTCACTGTCTGATGGTTGATCCCCACCCAGTCCTCCTTCATGTTCATTTTCAGCATCTGATTCAGCTTTGCTTCCAGGCTCTGAAGCAGACAACAAAGAATAGAGAAATGCCTTGAACGATGATGTATCTGGCCCATTAAGTAGATCTTCATTCTCTTCTTCAGTGATCCATTCTAGAGAACTTGTTTTCTGGTCGCCCTGATTTTCCTATTGAATCAAGATGTACAAACTGCTTTTAGTGTACATCAACTTTAGGAGAACCCAAACTAGGATTGTAGTTCACACAGAACTACCAAGTCAGAGTCTAGCTAATATGCCAAACCATAGGAAAAAAAAATTTCTGTAGTGTTCTTACGGAGACAGTTAGCATTTTCGGTTCTTGAAGGCCGAAAGGTTTCACTGGTTTTATTGTGTAATGACATGAAAAACGAGAAATACCATAGCCTGATACTCGCATTTTCAACTCATGAAGAAATCACAGCTTCAGAAAGTAAGTATAAGCTTCTTCACGGCTATAGTTTCCATCCAAACATACAATCAGCCTCGAAATCAATCGTCTCCTAAGTAACATAAGCGAAACCTTCATTTCCAAACCACCAAATTGAGTGTCCTAAATTACCTAGAAGAAGCTGCAATCATGCAAACCCATCGTCTAACAGAAGCTGGGTTTCCACCCAATCACCCCCAAGACAGCAAATTTAAAGCCAGAATCATCGAGGCGGCGATAAAGGGGAAATTGAAAAAGGAGACTTACAGGTTGAGATGAAGGGAGAGGATGGTTGTTCGAAGAAGGCTTATCAGAGATAGGGTTGAGAAGGCCAGTGGTGAGATCAGACACAAAATGAACTGCTTTGCTCCTCAGTGATCTCTGCTTCCCCATTTCTTCTCACTATGTGATCGCTTCTCTATTTCCAATCCTTGTCCTTCTCGACAGAAGTAGAGATGTCGAACCTTCCGACTTCCTATCACCCGACTCGTCAATACGAAAGAAAAGAGAAGCTCTGTTGGCTTATCTAACTACCCAACAGACGAACACACCAAACTGGATCATCATATATCGCCAGGAATCTCCAAAACACACCATTTTTCTAAGGCTTCTCCCTTTCTATTTTTTGTTTTTGTTTTTTTTGTTTCGACAATCCACTAATTTCTCCGGGCAGCTGCTGAAATTGTTTATTTACCTTCTTCTTCTGGGTCTGTAGCACTCACACCATCGTCGGGAATGAATGTGACTGGTCACCGCTCGGCAGGCGAAAGGACTACGAGAGAAAATGGGTTTTCTTTACCTTTACTATTTTTCATTTGTTGGATTGGGTGACAGTCCGTCCGTTATCCGTTATCGTCTTCGTCCCCTCCTAGTTTTCCTTTTGTCGCTAATCGTGCGGCCAAAGACAAATCCACATTCCCGGCGGAGTCCGGTTTAAGAAATCCGCCAAACTCTCTTCTATGCTCCAGCTGGTAATGGTAGTTACGTGACTTCGGATTGGGCTTAAGCCCATTTCATGGCAGTCCAATATCGGCAAGCATCTGGGCTTACGCTGTGGGCTTGGGCTTGGGCTTGGTGGGGAAGAGAATTGAGAGCAGCAACTAATCCATCCACCCTTTTCAATGTCAAATTTGTCTCGTTTTTTATTTTGAGGCCAATTATTTTTCGTTTTGAACCACAAAAAGAATAAATAAGGAAATATTATTATGTCTTTTTATCTTTTTTATTTCTCTTTTCTAAATTCTAATTATTTGGCCTTTTCAAACCTGTCCTCTTTCCGTGCACAAAACATGGCGAAGGACATTCCTTGACGACAATGCATAGAGAGAGTGAGATAGAGAAACAGATCGAGAGTTATCATCTGAGAATGAAAACAAGTCCAGAGATTTGAAATCAATAACAGCATAGCAATGGCGAGCCTGAAAGTTCCAGCTAAGGTCCCTCTTCCTTCCGAGGACGCTGAGCAACTCCACAAGGCTTTCCAAGGTCATCACCATTATCATCATAGTACTGATTTTGATCGCTTTACCGCTCACCTTCGTTTAGCGTCTTAATAACTTGTTTAACAATTGATCGATCACCAACGTTGATAGATTGATTTCCAATGAATAAAACTCGGTCGATCAAACCCCAATTACGATAACTCCATCGTTTTCCTTAACCTTTTGTGATTTACCCTATGAGTTTTTATGCTTAGCACACTATGGTGTAACTCGGTGAAAAATGTATTGATCTTCGAAAAAAAGAGATTTTTTTTACTTCATATCTTGCCTCGCGCCATTGTAAATAATACAACTCGATCATCATGCAATGTTAGATTAGACTGTTTAAGTGCTCGATGATGATCAGAGTTTACCTGAAACTCAACAACAACAGAGAATTCATCGTCAAATCGATTACAAGAAACTGACTCGAGAGTTCAATGGTTGCTATATTTTGGTTCGACAGCAGGATGGGGCACTGACGAGGCGAAGATAATCTCCATCCTGTCCCACAGAAATGCAGCACAGCGCGCCCTCATCCGAAAGGTTTACCTCGAAGCTTACGGCGAAGATCTCATCGTGGCTTTGCGCAAGGAAATCTCCGGCGACTTTGAGGTGATTTAACGTAATTCAATTTGTAAACTGTAAGTAAAGGAAACGAACCTCATGAATATTATTAACGGTTGCTCTAAACACATACGATCGAACAGAGCTGCGTAACACTATGGACAATAGAACCATCCGAGCGCGACGCACTTCTGGCACACGAAGCCGTCGCCAAGAAAGTGAACTCCAGCTACTGGATCGTGATGGAGATCGCCTGCACGCGGTCGTCCGACGACCTGTTCAAAGTCCGGCAGGCGTACCATGCTCGGTACAAGAAGTCGTTGGAGGAAGATGTCATGGATCAGGCCAAAGGAGAATTTCGCAAGGTAATTACGTATTATATAATATTGCGTGCGTCGAATCAACGGACTTGATGAATCATGGATTTGCTTGTGCTTTGTGGGTTGATTTGGAAATGCTGGGTTTTGTTCTTTTTTCGGCGACGTTAGTTGTTGGCTCCTCTGTTGACTGCGTTTCGGTACGAGGAAGGGAACGAGGTGGACCTGAGCCTGGCGAAATCCGAGGCTAAGATACTTCACGACAAGATCGCGGCCAAGGCTTATGGCGACGATGAGATCATTCGGATTCTAAGCACCAGAAGTAAGCCACAGCTGAACGCCACGCTTAATCAGTACAATGATGCATTTGGAAGTTCAATCACCAAGGTACGTAACACAACCTAATTAATTACCTAGCTAGCTGAAGCTACATTTGATTCAAGTTAAGTTATTGTCATGTCCCGATAGTTTCATCTTTTTATGCATTTCCAATTATGTGGGTCTGTCTGCCTTGATTTGCGGATTGGGATAGATGTAAGCATGTATTTATACATTCTTAATTGGTCGATTGGAAATCAAAAGATTGTGGGGGTACTCAAGGAAACGAGCCCATCACAATCAGTCATTTTTTCACGATTCCACCCAATGCAGTTAAATGTGTTATTCTATGTACGTAGGAAATTTTTTGATGACCTAGAACCGTTAAAGCATAATATTTTACATTTTAAACCGCGATGTTGACTATATTAATGAGGAAAAACACGATTCTACGTCGAAGCATTTTATTAATCTGGAAGCGTAATTTTTTAGGTTTTAGAACACAAATTTGACTGCATCGATTCTAGTGATAGGACGTTGAGAATCGTAAACAAATTGCTTACACCAATAGGAAAATCAAATTCCAGTCATACCATCCTCCAGCCTTGTGAGACAATTTCAGCCATTGTACACACAACTAAAAGGTATTTTGACAATTTAGATGTTTTGCCAATTCTCTCTGTAAATCATTTTTGTACAGCATTTGAAGGATGATCCGAAAGACGAGTACCTGAAGCTACTGAGAGCAGCCATAAAGTGCCTGACGTACCCAGAGAAGTACTTCGAGAAGGTGTTGAGGTTGTCGATGAAGGGTTTTGGGACCGATGAATGTTCCCTTACGAGGGTGGTTGTCACCAGGGCAGAAGTGGATATGCAACGAATCAAAGAGGAATACCATCGTCGAAACAGCGTCACCCTCGAAAGTGCAATCTCTGGGGATACCTCTGGCGACTATGCCGCCATGCTACTTGCCCTGGTCGGCCATGGAGATGCTTAACAAGCTTTTGTTTTGTTTTTTCTTTTCTCTTCTTTTACCCCTGTGTTGACGTAGAAACTCTAGAATTGTGATTTCATTACCAGCAATGAAAGCTTGTTCAGAATGTGCAAGCTTTCCTGAGAATGTGGGTTTTAGGGTTGCTCTCAAGTTTTCCTCTCCTTTTAGCGTAGTTGTAGTGGTAGCTTATATCAGAAGCCAACTTTTCTGATATTCTTTTATTTCAGGGGCTGTTCCTACTTCCTCAGATGAAGAATACTCCTTCATTCATCAGGCTACCAAAAAAAAAAAACAACAACCATACATTGTTAAGGATAGCCCTTAAGCGAAATACAAACAGTCTCAAGTTTTGCCCTTTGCAGAGTAGTACTACAAAGATAACTCCACAAGCCTGTGAAATCCAGCACTTTATGCCATACATAGTTAAGTTAAGATGGTGAATAAGGGCAAAAAAGTGGAAAGTGGAAAGTGAAAGCGACACCATAGACCATGGAATCCCAGAAACTAAACTAAGCTAAGAGCATATTCTGGGTCTGGAGCTCCAGTGCAGGTGCATGACATTTGATCTTCATCAGAGTACGTAGTAACTGGTGATGGAATGGAACATTTAGCAGCGGTCTATATGAGTGAAATGCTGCTCTCTCCGCCTGGGGGTTTGCGAACGCCACCAAAGTAGTCCCTGGATTCTGACTTTCCATCAGCAAAGATGTTGTTGCCGCTGATCTCTCTAAGTTTGGCTGTGCTTAGTGTCTTCTCAGCTGATCCAGGTGGAACATCTCCCTTGAATATGTTGTTTCCTGTTAGCTCCTGAAACTTCTGGTTGTGTATCTTCTTTGCTGTCTTCACCACTGGGTCGTCACCAAATAGGATATTGCTCTGCCCACCAGCAGGCTGTTTAAAGTTGGAACCAAAAAAACAGAAAAGTCAGGAGGACATCTCATATGATCTTCCCCAACAACTAAACATATCAATGCAGTTCAGAAAGGGTCATATGAGCCCTGAAACTAAAGAAAGTTGGTAACTTTTTGTTCAAGAACTCAACACAATCAACCATTCAATAGGGCAAAGGCATCCTATGTAGTCGGAGAGTAAAGCTGGAGATACTTGAGGAAATATGCTTACATTTGACACTTTGACAGAAGTACGAATGCTCCGTGGAGCAGGTTCACCACTGTCCTTGTTGTTCTCCCTGGACTCCAGTGAGCGTGCAACGTGCACAGATCGAGGAGCTGGTTCTTGGGGAGGGGCAAAGATATCATGTCCACTGATCTCCTTGATTTTCGCATTCGATATCTGCTTCTTGTTCTTCGAATCGGAATCAGTTTGTAGAGTTCCACTCAGCTCGCGTTGCTTAGCCACTTCAGCTATAGAATTAGGCTTCTTGGGAGAGACCGTCTCCTCCGTGCTGAACGAGATTTGGCTAATCCCATTCGCGGCTTGCTGAGAGGACAGCACAGCCCATAATTAACTTACCATACAAAGAACATGCAATACAAAACAACAGCCAAAAAGAAAAGCATCAATCCAATACCTGAACAATACGAACTGTGGTTCTACCATTAGGGTTAGCAGGATTTGTTTCAGACGCATCATCAGGTGTACCTTCAGCTCCAAAAATGCGACTTCCAGTCATCTCCTTAAGCTTATACCCTGAACATGGCTTCCTGCAATCACCAACAAAAACCCTTCATCAGCTCACTTCCATCACCGCATTGATTCACATAATTCATACTGCTGAAAATGAGCATTCAAGGGAAACCTATACACCCAATCACCATCTAGATAATTAGATCTGAAACCCTTGTGTTGCTATAAAAGGGGAAACCCCAGACATGCAGGTGTAGATCTGAAATCTCTGCATTTTCTTTTTTGTCCAGCTAAACTTCGAAGGGAGCAGTATTCTTAAAAAGAGCAAGCTTAGGAAGATTGATAAATAATTGGAGATTAAAGCGATAGGACTCTGAAATCTTACGTGCTGGAGAGAGACTGAGCTTCCTCGTCGGTGACCTGACCTCCGAACACCACCTTGCTGATTTTATCCGACGGCTGAAAAGAATGCGAACCCAGATTATGAAACAAACAGGGGAATGCAAATTAGGAAGCTTTCGAAATGCACGAGCTATTAGTCAGCTGGGATTCGTGAAAGAAAGAGAGAAAAGCTGACCTGGTGGGAGGAGCGGGTAGCGGAGGGAGTGGTCGCCGGGGGATCGGAGTGAGGAACCTCCGACCAGGTGAGGAGATCGGCGGTCGATGCGTGTGGGTTTCTCCCAGCTGCCCTTCTGTCCATTTTGCAGTGCAGAGATTCTGAGTTTGGTTGATTGTGTGGGTTAGATAGAGTCTAGTCTAAAGAGGTAGATGGGAAGGGGGAGCGTTGAGTGTGCAACGAAGGACTGAGATTGTTTCGTTCGTGTCTGTCGTATGTTTAATTTGAATCGGATCTTTTCATTCATTCCCCAGATAAGGGATGACTTTTTCGAAAATATCCAAAATTTTGAAAAACCTCGGCCCTTTTCTGTTTTTGTGGGACTTTTTTGTTTTTGTTTTCCAGGGGCTGCAAACGAGCCGAGTCGAGTTTTTGCTTAGGTTGAGCTCTGCTCGTTTATAAAATTTTTAGCTCGATCATGCAGCTCGAGCTCGAGTTCGACTCGTTTAAAAATAATCCAGCCCGAGCTCGCTTGATAGAGCTCTGTAAATGCTCATTAACACAGCTTGTCAAGCCGAGAACAAGCTCTGCTCAAGATAAGCTCGATTTGAAACCATTCTTGCTGAAAAATGTGTACAAATAAGAACATTAGAAATTAAAAATGATAAAAAGAACACAAGAAACTAAAAATAACATCTAACTTCCACATACATCCTTATTAACAAGATAATTTTTATGTTTAGAAGAGTAATTAATGCTTTAAATAAGGCACCTCGCGAGCTTAGCTCAACAAGCCACCGAGTCAAGCTAGCTCACGAGCTTATCAAGCCGAGCATGGCCTGGCTCAAGCTTGGCTCGGTTATTAACGAGCCGGCTCGCGAGCCGACTTGTTAAACAACGAGTCGAGTGTCGAACGAGTTTTCCGATTCGAACACCGAGTTGCTCGCGAGCGGCTTGGCTCATTTGCAGCCCTAGATACAGGATACCTGATAACCAAACGCGACAGTCGACAAGCAGTCGAACTATCGATGAAAGGACATTAGTAGCCACTAAATAGGCAGCCCTGTTGTACAACCTCGAAGTAAAATTACAATCAAAGAAACTAAACGACCGGACGCCGTGCTAATTATTATATTATTATATATATATATATATAATTAATAGCGCAAGTTAGCTCTTAATTATATTTACTATTCCTTACGAAATTGTAGTCATTTCCAATTAATAAGTATCGGGTTACTGTTCACGAGTCTAGGTAGATCCCCTGTGGCAGCTCCTACAATATTAATCCTAAGGCACACAACTCTAATCTTCTTTATCTATTACCGTTTCCTCAATTAAAGGTTTGCCTTGGGTGTTTAGACGGTTGATACTTAGCTTACCTAATTTGTAGTAGTGAGTTTGCCGCTCCCGCTCCGGCGCGTTAAAGCGCGAGTTGCCAGGAAGTCGGCAAAAATTTACGATCTTAACTTCCTTGGAGCACGGATTGGATAAAATTGGAGCGCAGATTGGATAGAATAATGATGTTTAGTAATAAGTCCTGCTAGGTTTTAGGTGCTTCTTCGCTGCTTGGAGTCTTGGACTACGTACCCCATTAAAAGACTGGGTAACATATATGTTGGCTTAATTAAAGCTTTTATTATTTTATATTACAACCATCGTTTATACTTTAAAGTTGTCATTAATAAAACGTTAAGCCAGGTTATAACTATGTATATATAGTATTGTTCATATTTTCAATTTGTATTACACAAAGATTTTGTAATTATAATGTAATTAGTTAACTTTGTCATTAGCGCAAGTTAGCTCTTAATTATGTTTACTATTCCTTACGAAATTGTAGTCATTTCCAATTAATAAGTATCGGGTTACTGTTCACGAGTCTAGGTAGATCCCCTGTGGCAGCTCCTACAATATTAATCCTAAGGCACACAACTATAATCTTCTTTATCTATTACCGTTTCCTCAATTAAAGGTTTGCCTTGGGTGTTTAGACGGTTGATACTTAGCTTACCTAATTTGTAGTAGTGAGTTTGTCGCTCCCGCTCCGGCGCGTTAAAGCGCGAGTTGCCAGGAAGTCGGCAAAAATTTACGATCTTAACTTCCTTGGAGCACGGATTGGATAAAATTGGAGCGCGGATTGGATAGAATAATGATGTTTAGTAATAAGTCCTGCTAGGTTTTAGGTGCTTCTTCGGTGCTTGGAGTCTTGGACTACGTACCCCATTAAAAGACTGGGTAACATATATGTTGGCTTAATTAAAGCTTTTATTATTTTATATTAGAACCATCGTTTATACTTTAAAGTTGTCATTAATAAAACGTTAAGCCAGGTTATAAATAGTATTGTTCATATTTTCAATTTGTATTACACAAAGATTTTGTAATTATAATGTAATTAGTTAACTTTGTCATAACTTGACTTTATTATAAACCACACATTACAAAAGCTTTATCACACCATTGTATAACAATCACGTAAATTAGAGATACATACATTATAAAAAAGTCATGGAGGGAGAGTTATATATTCTGTATCAATTAAACAAATTGTATTAGGTAAATTTCGGTAGGGATTTTTCCAGAAATAGCACCATTACAAAAAATTATAAAAATAGCACCCACCCGAAAATATTTACAAAAATAGCACCCTTTTTTATGGACCGCACTTTCAAAGTGTATTTTATATGTAAACCGCACCTGGAGGGTGCGTTTTATATATAAATCGCACCTCTAAGGTGGGGTTGATTATCCTGGGCCAAAACGGCATCTTGGCCATGCGGTTTCAGGTATGACCTACATAAACCGCATGGCCGAGGTGCGGTTTTGGCCTGACCTAGCAAAACCGCACCTTGGAGATGCGGTTTGCTTCTCCAAAACAAAACTGCATCCCCAAGGTGCGGTTTTGGCACACAAACCGCACCCCCCCCCCCCCCCCCCCCCCCCGTGCGGTTTCTATGTCAATTATTTTCCGACACCGACATATAGCCATGCAGAATAACAGACGTGGGGCTGCATGGCAGACGAAAACCGTATCTCTAAGGTGCGGTTTTCATCAGTGATATTGCCTATAAAAGACTGCACGGAAAACCTCTTCTCTTCACACCTCTCCTTCTCCCTTTCCAATTTTCTGTTCTAGCTCTATATTTCTTTAGTGTTTTTGCGATTAACGTTAACTCGTAAGTTTATTTTGTATTGCTTTTTATTGTTATTTGTGATTTGTGATTTTTATGATATTAACTGAACTACGCGAGTTATGCCCTGAAGGGGCACAATGGCTGGATGGACACGACCTATCTATGTGGACATTTCATAAAGATGGAGGGAGAAGATGAGGTATTGCCACAACGAACTCAAGTGAGAGTATCAACTCTGTTTACAAGGTCGTTCGTTCACTGCCAATCTCTGCCATTGTGGAGATGACTTTTTGGAAAACGAATGCATGGTTCGTCAACCGACTCCACTGGGCAAGGACGAACTAGGCACAGGGAAAGGTCCATGCCTATAAAGTCACCGAAGTAATGGAGAATGACAATCGCAAGAGCAGTCGACATAGTGTAACGGTTATGAATCGGGAAAATGGCGAGTATAGCGAGACGACCAGACATCGGGAGGATGGTAGACGGGTGGCCACCTCCATGAAGTTTTGGTCAATTTAAGGACAAAGGTTGGGGAGTGCTCATGCCAGAAGTATCAGGGGAGTGGGTGGCCTTGTTCTCATGCAATGGCTGTAATTAAAAATAGGAGCAAAGACCCTCGTCAATTCGTTAGTCCATTCTTCAATATCGACTCACTCAAAAACACCTATGGGCTGAGTTTCCGTGCATTACCTGATGAAGCTTATTGGCCGTTGTACGAAGGAAAATTGATCATTCCGCCGTTCGGGCAGAGCCGTGAACCGGGTCGCCCGAGTAAAAAGAGAATTCAGAACGAAATGGATCAAAGTGGAAGACCACCACGAGGCCGAGGATGATGTTCAATATGCAAAGTTCCAGGACATGATAAACGAAGGTGTCCAGGACTGATTGGTCCGCAAACACCGGGTCTTGATGTGGCGGACTCAGCTAATGAAAATTGTTGATTGATGAATTCTTTGGCAAGTAATTATGAATTGTAGAGATGACTTCTTTGGCAAGTAATTGTGAATTGTTGATTGATCGAATTTGGATAATATCAAGTTAACATGAAAAAAATGGACAAAGCCAATTACATAGAAATAAAAACAAATTAAAACAACACTCAATTAATTAAACTAAGATAAGAGGAATAGTTCCAAGTACATATAATTAAAATTCAACTCAAAATACGACGGCCGACGGGAGTAACAATAGGTGGTTGCGGTGGAAAGTTTCGAAAGGCCGAGGTAGTGTGGCGCTCGTCGGTGCTGTGTCGGCGGAGAGGCGATGATTCCGGGGTCGAGTGGGGGACATATGCGCTCATACGGTGAGGAGTAGGAGGCCACGGCTGATGAGGGCGAGTCCATGGGGTGAATTCGTGGGGCGCCGTCGTGGAGGAACCATCATGCCAAGTACCTGATGATGTAGGGGGATCTTGGGGGTAGACCGGGCGAGATTCGTAGTATTGTTGGCGGGGAGATGGGGGGTAGACCGGTCGGGAATGGTATGGGGAATGATGGTAGCTCGGAGGGGATTGATGGTAGGTCGAGCGGGGATCGTAGTATGAGCTTGGGTGGGGATCGTTGTGGATGGAGGGGCGGTGCTCTTGGGATGAACTCGGGCGGGGATCTTGGGCGGAACTCGGGCCGCAACCATGTGTCACAACCAATAGAGCCGGCACTTTCCACGCCTGATATGGCGTTACATCGGGCTCGTTGGGCCTTTCCCGAACCCTCTTGCTCTTCTTTCTCTCGTATGGTGGTGGGGGATCGGGGACATCACCTTGTACCGGAGGTGGCGGAGGTGCGGGCATGGGAGGATATCTACAATGATCCCGACCCTGAGCTCTGATACAACCATGCAGACTATTTGCCATCCTCCTGATGAAGCTCACATCTTCATTTCCCAGCTCAACTCTCCCGGTGGTCATATCTTTGATCCGCTCAATCCCATCAGCCTAAATAAAAAAAAGTTAGAGAAATATTTAGGAACCAAGTAATAAATTTAATTGTTTATATGGAATCTACTTACTAATGCACCATCGGCCGCACCCTCCGGAGTCATGTACCGAACCGATGTTTGACGATATCGATCCAAGTTGTCGCAACCGCCCCTCGAGTTCGGATCGCTCGCGAACTGATGCCCAGGGTCGCCATCGACCTTAACTGTAGTGGGTCGAACACTATTTGGTCCGGTCTCGACATTAGGGTCGAAACCGCAATTTGGCCTGCGAATATTGGAGATTTGGGTTCGGGAGTACAGTTACGTGTGGGGAAGTGTATTCACACCCCACAACGCCCAAAATTGGTACTACTTAAATCGATAAGTTTTTAAATGTTGGGTGTATCATTATTTGCGTCCTATTTCGTATTTAAATTATAAGATTCAAATAATTAGGTATTTATTTTTACGATTCGATCATACGTCTATTGACGCAAAATATCATAAGTAAGAAAGTATTTTTGATTAGTTGGACTCGAACCTATTGGTTGCCTACGTACCCGAGTTAATCGGGATCAAAGTCCACGTAGTTCGTTATAACTTTGATAGATTTAATCTTAACTTTTATCACGTCCCACTGAACGTTATTCTTGCATTATAATTTTGTTAATAGAATTTTAATTAGATTATTATGATGTTACTAAAATGAAAGCAAGAATTTTAATTATTAAGAAGAAATTCGATGTATTGGACAAGAAATGAGATAAACTTAATCCGCATCTTACATTTTCGTATTAAGGGATATTAAATAATAAAATTGAATGGGATGATTAAGTTGACACATAACGTGCCAGCAGCCCAACTGGCTAGGGTGGTCTCATATCGAGTTCTACCCGAGAATGTCGGTTCGAAACCCGCAAACTCCATTTTTACCGATTTTCTTTTTGGCGCAGCTAAAGGGGGAAGGGCAGTTTGGTAAATGGCCAAAAACGCGCTGGCAAGGGAGTGTAGTTAAAGCGAAACCCTAGGGGTAAGTTAGTCTTTTTCGGGTGAGTATAAATTCATCTCTTAAGTTGAAAATGGAAACCCTAACCTAATCAAACCAAAAACGGCCGCCTCTCACTTCACTCTTTCTCAAACCTCTCTAACTCTCGCCTCTCTTCTAGAGAACCAAACGAAAACCCTAGCCTCCATTCCGCTGCATCTCGTCCCTCTCGTCCAAAACCAACCAAAACCCTAACTAAACGCCGCTCTCTCCTCTCTCCTAACCTCACTCGCCTGTCTCTTCTTCTCCTTCAAAGAAAACACGGCGGAACCCTAGCCACCCAAGCAAATCGCCGCCGACACCCTCTCCACTACCTTACTTCTGGAAACAGCAAAAAAGGGGCGCGTCGCCGGCGGCAAACGACGGCAAGCGCAGCCGATGACGACGACGGCTAGGGAGTCCTAGAGGTTCGCTTTTTTTTGTTTGCATGTTCGGTTTCTTTCAGATTTGATTTAAGGTTTTGGAGTTCTTACCCTTATTTCTTGTTTTTTTGGAAATTGACTCTAAACCGGGGGGAAGGCTTTGATTCTGGTTAGAGACACGATGGTGACGAGGGGATCTTACCTTTGGTAAGATTAATCGGACACGAATCCCATGTTTGCTTGATTTAGAGACTTAAATCGAGTTTTAACTTGTTTTATTCTATACAGGATTTTGCAAGGGAACAGATCGAGGTAGGTTTGCCTAAACTGGGCTCACTATGGCTAGGGGGTTTAAACTAAAAAAAACGGTTTTATTGCAGATTTGAGAATGATCCATAGATCTGAGTTTGAAGGGAAAATGGTTGTGTTTGTGATTATGAATATGAACTTATGGATATGATTTTTGGGTTATTCTGTGTCGGTAGTTTTGTAGATGGGTTTGTGATGATTATGTGAGATTTAGTTTTTATTCCATACGCATGATTTATTTTTGTCTATGTGCAGTCATGGAAATGACATAAATTAAGCAAGAAAGTATATAACATTATGGAAATGGTAAATAGAAATACAACAAGTAAATGGCAGCAATAAGTAAATTGGAATAAGCTTAATATAACTATAGGTCAGTTTAATTCATAGTTAATAAAGAAAATGTGCTTGGAATAAGTAATGGAATGGAAAAGTAAAGTAAAGCTGAATGGAGGAGCTAGAACAGTAAATATGGGATTGGTCATTTTCAATCACTCCTTTAAATCAATTGGGTCATGTAGTTTGATTGGAGATTCATTTCTCTTCATAAAAACACTTGTAGGATTTAGTTGATTTATGTAATAATAATAAGAATAATGACAATAACAGTAGTGATGGAATCAATATAGTTAGCTTGACCAGTAGAATAGAGTAGTAACTATGAAGAAAAAAGCCATGGTGAAAAGATGATTGATGATTAACCTTTACAACTCGCCTGGAAGCCTTCTGCTTCTATTACAAGGAAAATAAAAATGAAGAATAGTGTTTCTCTCTCTCCCTCTATTTTCCCAGAACCGACTGAAAAGAGGAAGAACTCTAAACTGACAAGAAGTGAAAGTATTTCCCCAGTTTTTCCCCCTTCTGAAAAGCTGTCCATTCCTTGAGAATTGGGCCTCCTTTTATAGAAAAAATGAGGTAGTGGTGTCTGGGTTTGGCCAGACCAATTCTGGTCCGACCGGTCTGTTGGATTTGGTTCCTTCTGAGCTGACCGGGTTGTTTCTGACCATGTGGGCTTGTCTTGGAATTGGGCCTTGACCGAGCTTTGACCTCGCTTGTGGGCTGGCCCATCTTTTGGTTGGCTCACTTGTGGGCTCTACTCTTGTAGCTTGGGCTTGAAGTTGGATTTTAGGCTTGACATGAGCTTGAACTGACCCTATTTCCCTTTGTTGCAGGTCCATGGTTGGCTTCGAAAGAGATGGAAGCAACATGTATTGATTGTAATTTTTATTGTAATTTTCATGTAGTAATTGTTATTTGTAATTCGTATTCTGATTGTAATTGTATAATTTATTGATAATTTAAATAAAACTTTCTTCTTCTGTATTTTTTTGTGTTGTGCCAAAAGCATAAATTGGAAGCAAATCGGTCCTATTAGATCCACTCGAATCGAATTCGAATAAATTATACAATTATCGATATTTTAGACTCGCAATGGCCAATCTAATTATCTTACGACATTTCAAGATTAAATTAGAATTTTTAGTTGGTAATTGACCCGGACAAAATGGGGTGTCTACACAAGTATGGGTCATGATACCCCATTCGACCCACTTGAGTTGGAGTGACAATATCATGGGATTGTCGGTTCTCCCACATCGTGATGAATTTCGCCAACTTCGTGGGCCAATCGCGAGTACCTTGCCGACCATCTCGGTGGTGAAAGGCCCTTTGACTATCGGGGACCTCCAACGGAATGCACTGCTCCCGACCAAACTGACGGAAGCATCGATCCGGCAAGTGCCATTCCACGGTCCCAAAACAAATTAGAGGGACCCCGTGCACCATTGCCCGATATGCCCGGGGAATTGCTGGAGATGCCAATGAACGATGTTCTCCGGGTATGGATCGAAGACGATCTACAAGAAAGAAATGAGTAACTTAAGTTTATCAGAATTGAAAAAATACATGTAGTGGAGTACATTGGTCGTACCCCTGTAGCGGAGTATTGTTTGTGCCTCCTAACGAAAATTTACACGTTAATTATTATATATTAGTAAGGGTTTTTTCTTATGACTAAATTAAATAAATTAAATTATTTGACTTCAAGCAGAATTTTATTATCATAAAAATACATTTCATATAATTAACATAGTAACATTCTAAATCAATAATAATTTAAAGAGATACATACATATTATCATAAAACAAATATCCTAAATTAATTAACATAATAACATTCTAAATGAATAATAATTTAAAGAGATACATACATATTATCGTAAAACAAACATACTAAATTAATTAACATAAATAACATTGTAAATGAATAATAATTTAAAGAGAAACATACATATTAAAATGTTTGAAATTAATAAAATTCATTTTATACACATAAAAATAAATCGTATTGGTTGTTTGGTAAATAATTTAATCGTATCAGTTGTTTTAATTTAATCGAATACAGAGCAACACTCGTTAGACTCTTAGAAGAGATATACATCTTCTTAGAAACGCAGTCTTTTTGACAGAAAAAGGGGGGATCTGAGGATCTCTTAATACCCGATTTTACCAGGGAATGAGAGGATATGATAATCGCTTAAAACCCCATTTCCTTAGACGTGCAACTCTTTATAAAGAGTCGAAGTAAGTGGCGATATGTATTCGATTAAATTATTGAAAACAACCAACACGATTAAAAATTCAACATAAATTTATTTTATATTCCACTAAATACATTAGCAAAATAAAGGAAAGACAAATGATGAAGAATTGTATGTACCGGGTGATCGTTCCAAACATCCCTTGACCGATGGTTGGGTTGGTCGTACAAGTTGGTTGGATCCAACGGTCCTTGCTCGAGATAATACCGTTGGTTGTATATATCCACGTCGTCCCCAACCTACGAGAAAATAACAACGAGGTTAGTACATAGATTAATTAAAAAGCTTATAACAACAACAAAAATTAAACCAGAATAATGAGTACGTACAGCTATAAATTCATCAACATAAACTCCCTCTCCTTGCCACCAATCGCTCATTTTTTCGGGAAATTCGGACAGAGATTCGGCTAGGCTCGGCGGGTTTTGAGGAAAAAACCAAAATTCGGACAGAGATTCGGTTCGGCTCGGCGGGTTTTGAGGAAAAAACCAAAAAAACGTTTTCTGATGGCAGTTCGGACTTAGCCGCAACCAACATACCACTATTTCCTAGGCTTTTGGGAGGGGAGGGTTTAGAGAGATAATTCTAGAGAGAGAGAGAGAGGGAAGAATGTGTTGTGGTGTGAAGAAATGAGAGGGGGAAGGGGGGTATTTATACTATTCAGACCGCACCCTTCAAGGGAAGTCTGGTAATTTTTCCCTCGCAGAAACCGCTCCCTTCCGATGCGGTTTGCGATTCACGAGGCGCTAACCGCTTCTGGCTGGTTCGGTCCCCGATCCATGGCGCGGATCGCTCTGCTGGCGTGCGTTCCGCCCTCCGATCGCGCCTCCATCCAACAGTCTTTAAGACTGTTCTGCAGAAAAAGCACAGCGCACCTTCCTAGTGCGGTTTATAAGTAAAACGCACCTGTGGGGTGCAGTTTACTTATAAAACGCACCTTAGGGGTGCGTTCTATTAAAAATGGTGCTATTTATGTCAATTTTTTCGACTGGGTGCTAATTTTGTATAAAAAAAAATTAAACGTGCTATTATTGGAAAAATTTCCATTTCAGTATGATTAATACACTACACAAAGCTTACTATTATGGATGGATAGTCATTTCTTATATATCAGTTAAACAAACATATTACGTAATTCTTTCATAATAAACATTTGAAAGGAAATTCCTTTATTATTTAGTAAATTGTAGGTCATTTCATCAATGTACATTACACAAAGCTTTTGTAAGCTCAATTATTTTTCACATAATAGTTCAATAAAATGTTATACTTTTCATTACTTAATTATTTTATTAGTACTTTCAAAAAAAAAAATTATTTTATTAGTAACTTAAATTATTTTGTTATTACCTATATTCGCCTCCTCATCTGTTTGTATTACACATAGGTTTCATAAGGTAAGTTAGCATTTTAACCAAACGTGATACCTTTTTAGCAATTTGACTTTGTAGTTAGACCACAAATTATGAAATATTTACATAATATCATTCTATAACTATTTTAAAAATTAGGAATACATTACGTAAATTTTATGGAGGAACATTTATGTTTTATGTATTAGTTAAACAATTATATTATGTAAGTTTTTTTATAACGATTAAGACACTATGTAAATTATATATATGTATATGTATATCTTACATGAACTATTTTGTGAATTATTAATATTAACTAAAACATGAAATAAGTGAATGTAACTTTACATATAATTAGTTTATTAACGCAGAGAAGTGCGGGCCAACAGACTAGTCTCCTTTAAAATCGCACCGCATGTTCCATGTGTCACATCTCCCGCGCGAACCCTGAGAATCAAAGGCTGGCAATCGCCACAGAAATTGACAGACACAAACCCATGCAAAATACACCAATTTATCGCATCTCGAAGAGCTAATAATTAGGAAATAAAAGGTTCAGAAATACCTGGGTATTACTGCCCGAATGCGAAAAGAAGTTGACCATTATGGAAGAAGCCAGCAAATCCAGACCCGCCTCCCACATCCTTCTTCCAAGCTCCATCAAAGCGAACAAGGACACCACCAGATGGGCAGATCTCGTCTGTCGGCGTAATGCGAGCCCCCTGTCCGTGAACGAGATGCCCTATCGCTATCCCTATGGAGCGTCAATGGAGATGATGCATGGTGCCACTCCTCAACCTGAGCTGTGAATTGCCGAAATGAGGGTGGCCCTAGATATTGAATATGCTTGTGAATTGCCCAACAACAAGATTTCCACACTCGCCAGCAGAGGAAAACAACATCAGCAATCTCATTTTTGGACAAATGACAAGAAAAGAATAAAGCATTCCAACAATCCGAAAAGGACAAATCCACTAGTCTCCTTCTAAGGGCACCCAAACCAGCAAGCTCCCACAACTCTATAGCCACCCGCAGTGGAGGAAGGAATGAGAAAGAGTTTCAACTCCTTCAGAACACACCGGGCATGTATTATTCGTCACGATCCGCTTGATTTGTAGCACTGCTCGAACAAGAAAGATCTCGCCACCAAAAGAACCTGCAAGTTTAGGCGGGAGTGGTAAGCTCCACAATAACTTCCAGAATCTGCAAGTACTTGAACCGACGCCCCGTCTCTGATCCGCCATCAGAGGCCACGCAAAAGAAGATCCCTCTCAGCTAAGATGCCCTGCCAAGCCCAGGACGGCCTTGGAACCGAACTCGCCTCCAAGAATGTGGAGTGAGGGTGATATCGCGCTCGATACAGTTCTGCTAACGTTGAATCCGGATTCATGAGTACCCGCCAAGCTTGTTTAGCTAAGAGGGCGATGTTGAAGCGTTCGAAACCGCGAAATCCTAGCCCCCCGGCAAACTTGCTATGGCACACCTCCTGTCATGAAAGCCAGTGCATGTCGTCTTCTTTATCTTGATCAACCCCCGAGAGAGTTGGCCATTTAACTTGCGACAGGTGAAAGATGGAAGACGAAAAGCAAACATTGCATATATAGAGGAAGCCGAACAATTAGATTTTATCATCGTTTCCTTTGCAGCCAAGGACATAGTTTTAGTTTTCCATGACCAGATCCGAGTAGCTAGCCCCTCCTCCACAAACCTGAACGTCTGCGTCTTGGACCGTTGCATATGGGCCGGCAGCCCTAAGTACTTGTCCAGAATATTAGACTCAGCCACCCCAAGAAAAGTTCCCAAAGCCACTCGCTCCTGATCAGAGACATTAGAACTAACACACATAGAAGATTTAACTAGGTTAACTTTTTTGACCACTAACCCTCCCTAGCTCGTCCAACAGAGAAAGCAGAGTTGCACATTCCGACAAGAAGGCCCTCAAGAACAGGTGAGTATCATCGACAAAAAACAAATGGGAAGTCAAAGGCACATGCCGATAAACCCGTAAACCGTGTAAATTCTCAGCCATGATCTCACTTGACAGTTTAGCCAGAAACGCTTCAGTATAGATGGCATAGAGAAGGGGTGAGAGGGGGTCACCTTGAAGCAAACCCTGTTGGGCTTGAAATATCCATGGGAATGCCCGTTAATCAAGACCAAAAAGGATACGATGGAGATACAAGCATTAATCTAGCACCGCCATTCGTAACAGAACTCCATTTGCTCCATGATCATCAACAGGAATGACCATTCAACCCGGTCATATGCTTTTTCCATATCCAGGTTAAGTGTCATCCATTTATCTCGCCCCTGCACTTCGACAGTAACTATGAGTTTTTTTTTAATGTTTGTTACTGGTATGTCCACACGCATAATTAGATTCGATAGGTATTGGATAAAAACCTATTTGAAGATTGTCTGCTTGAAGCGGTAGTCCAGATTTGTAAAAAATAGTTAAAGTTGGTCAAAACCGGAAGAATCAGTGGTTAAACAGAATGATTAATTTTTTATCACTAAAACGCACAAAACAGTTGAATATGAATTTAGATTATAGGGAGATTGTCTTAAGATAAATTATATATGCACAATTCATTTGGTATTAATAGTTTCCCACTTTCCTCTCATGTTTTGTTGAAACCGTCAACGATACTAGAAATTCGTCATATAAACTAGTTGGACTTTGCTACAATGATTTGAAAGTCATCGTGACTTGTAGGAATTGCAATGGAGCAGGTCCGAGGCAGATATCTCGATACTCATACCTGCCTCGTGGCAGGTTGGGTCTAGATCGGGTAATTTATCATGGGGTGCGAGTTGGGGCAGGTCGACCCAATGGGTATGTAATTTATGTGAAAATTATTAGAAATATTAGTTATTTTCATTATAAGATTAAAGAAATAAACCATAATAGGATAAATTTAGTTAAATTAATGGAAAAATTGAGATTTCATTAATTTATAACTTTATTATAGCTAAAATATTATGTAATAAAAGGGAAATCTTAAGTAATTTGACTAAGATTACATGTAATTTAGGAAAGAACGAGTCGAGAATGGAGCGAGTCAGAGCAAGTCGAGTCAATGAGAGTACTCATGTCCGCCTCACCCCTTTTACAGGATAGTCAGACCCGCCCCAAAAACAAGTCAAACAGATTAGATAAAAATGGGTAAGTTTGAAATTGTCATCCCTAATAACTTGGATAAAGCGGTCGATCGGAATGAACCATCTGTCACATTTTTTGTTAAAAAGTTGTCCGATGAATCCTCAACGTGTAATCTTCTTCAAGTACCACAAGTGAGACAATATAAATTTTATGTTATCGATATTATATAGCCGTTTGAATTATAAAAAAATACAATATATACTACCATAATAGATCATATTTCAACGTGAACTTCAACTATCCATTGGACTCCTATATGGTAAACTTGAATGGACATATTTTCTTTTAGGATTTCCATATTGACCGGTATATCTTTATTGGGTAAAAAGAAGTAATAGGTAGTGTTTGTACGAAGAGAGCATTTGGCACTTGATGAATGCTTTTGCATGTGTATTTGCACTATCAATAGTCATGATTCGCCCGTAGTTCATCAAGGAAAAAATCACACATAATTCTTGTCTAGAAGAGATCCTATCGACAAATCAATAATTGTTCATCAAAATAAACTAGTGCTCGTTGTAATTGAATTACAAGTGATAAGGTTCAAAAGAATTTATAAAACCCAAAAAGAACCATAATTCAATGTTAACGCTACTCCTTTCTTTCTTTCTTTCTTTCTTTCTTTCTTCTCATCATTATTAACAATATTATAGTGCTTCAAAAGCAGCCACTGAGGCAATAACATCATAACCATCACAAAAATTGCAGCCACCACTATGTCTATGGCACGCACACTCATACTTCACATTCCTTATCTTCTCATCTCTACTGTTCTTCTTCTTCATCTCCATTGCAATTGGAAGTCTAACCCTCATGCCAATCTTCACCGAAGGAGGCTTGACACCATCAAGGCGACTACTGTTCTTTGGGTTCATAACAATCCATTTCTCAATTTCCATGCCAGGCGCCTCCATGACACTTTGCCATGGAAGCTCAGCTCTACCAACAAGCTTCGAACCTCCTAGCCCGAGGATGGTGTTCCCCGTTGACGATCTCCATCTTAGCTCGAAAACCACGCTGCTCGTCTGGAGAGCGTTGATGGAGTCTTGAGTGCCTGAGCAATCCAATGAGAAGGACTCGTTCCATGAAAGATGATCACTGGTACTCGGGATCTCTTTGGTGTCGAGCTGAATTCTTTTATTGTTTCCTGCTGAGAGATAGCATCTCAGAAACAAGTTTCCTTTGGATTTGTAGGATGACTTGTTCATCTTCATAAACTCCTCCACATTCTTGGCTTGGTGAATCACTATCTCGCAGGAGAGCTGTTGTTGCTGACGATGGTAAGAGGAAGTTGGAACCATGTGTGCTTTGTTATCTAAAACCAAAGGAGGAGATTGAGAGATGTGAGCTCTTTTGAGGTAAATATTAGGGTTTGAGGTATGTTGCTAATGGTTGAGTATTTGATGTATTATTTGGTGGGATTAGGGAATGTGTGTTGTGATGGTATATATAATGTGTGGGAGAGATGGGAATTTTCTAAGGGAATGGGAAAGATGGGATGTATGAGCAAGTGGGGGAGGTGCTTATAATACACTTTTTAATCATCTTTGTGTGGAAGCTTAGAGGAAGGAGATTGGAAGTGGTAGAATATATGCATAGTCATAAGAGATCTTAGTTTGGGTTGGACCAATGAGAAGAGTAGTGGAGATAATTCTAATAGTAATGACTCAAAACATAACTAAAGGTGATTTAGATGGATAATTACCCGTGGGGGCATAAGTGTTTTGTTAAATCATTAAACCAATTAGCTGCTTTTGGGGTTAATGAAGAGTTGTTGACCCCAAGTTGCAATAGTGATTCATATATGGATCTCCAAGAGATCGCCCCAAGATTGTGTCGATTGAGTGTATTTTCCTTGTGCTTCAACAAGTTGTTTTTTTTTATGAATTTCTATCTCATCAAAGTGAACTTCAATATGTTTTTTTTTATAATGGTGAACTTCAATATGTTACTTGCCACTTCCAAGTTCCAATATAAAAGTTAGGGATAGCAACGAGTCGGGTCGGAAAGTAGTTCGGGTTTTACCCATACCCACACTCACATAAAAAACGGGTAGAAAATCAAAATCATGTTCATATTCGTTCGGGTTTCGGGTACCACAGTTATTCATGGGTAATAGTTTCTCTTTATAACTCCAACCAATATGTTAATATTCACACGTATTCATACATTACATAAGACGAAAATATGACATTAATCCACTAGAATGAAGAAAATTAATTAAAACAAACAATTTCATGAAAATATTATATTTACTTGCTAAATTTAAAATATGTTAGAGAAAAATAATAATTATTTCTAGACAAAATACAGATGCATGTGTATAATTGGGCGGGTTCGGGTTGGATAGTGAGAAAATAATGCCCACCCATTACCTGCAATATTCGGGTTCAGGTTTTACCCATACCCACTAAATTCATTCTTGTTTGGGTTTTACCAAAGGTTGTCAACCTGCGGGTTGACCTGGATCCGGACTTGAAAATGGCTTAAAATTGCCCATTTGAGAGTTAGCCCGGAAATGGTAAAACCCGGGAAACTCGAGCGGGTCAGCGGGCTGCTCGTTCCAAAGTGTCGTTGAATTTTCGTTATGTTGAATTTAAGTTGATGTTATTTAAGTGTGTTGGAGTTTAAGTACAATTGTTTTTTTATGTTGGATTCAAAATAAGTACAATATAATGACTTTTTCATATTTTTTTGCTAAAATGGGCTAACAGGCTAAAACGGGTAACCAATTAACTCTTGACCCACTAGCTCGACCGGGTCCGGGTCGACCCGCGGGTCGACAATCTTGGTTTTACCCTACTCGATTAGGTCGGATTCGGGCGGATATCCACAGTTACGGATAATTTTGCAATCCCTAATAAAAGGGTCTACAGATAGTTGAGGCTTTGGAAGAGTATTTTCTTTTCACCGGTATCTAGATCATTTCATTGATCGAATAATCAAATTCGCATCTAAAGTATAACTAGATTTGCTGGGTTCTTAAGTCAATTAAGGTAGGCTAGGACTGCAAACGAACAAAGCCAAGTTTTTGATTAGGTTGAGCTCAACTTGTTTATAAATTTTCTAGCTCGAGCTCGCCTCGAACTCGAATTTTGATAATCTAGCTCGAGCTCATGCTTTACTTGAATAAACATAATCTAGCTTGAGCTCGACTCAGTAGAGCTCGATAAATGCTCATTAACACAGCTTGTCAAGGTGATTACAAGCTCGTCTCAAGATGAACTTGATTTGAAATCATTCTTGCTAAAAAATGTGTAAACATAAGAATTTATATGATAAAAAGAACACTAGATTCTTAGCTGACTTTCCTACAAAATATGTATTAACAAGATAATGTTCATGTTAAGAAGAGTAATTAATCCTTCCACAAGCTCTTAAACAAGCCAGCTTGCGAGTTTAGTTCAACAAACCACCGAGTCAAGCTAGCTCACGAGCTTATCAAGCTGAATATGGTCTAGCTCAAACAGGACTTGCTTACTAACGAGTCACCTTATGAAATAACGAGCCGAGAGTGTTGAATGGATTTTTTCGATGTGAACTTCGAGTTGCTCGCGAGCGGTTTTCCTTATTTGCAGCCCTATGTAGGGATAACCTATTGACTACATATATGAGCTATCAGATGTGCCACTTATTTGGGTCCATGTTGAGCGAATTGTCGTCTACACTCAGTCGAAATACTTCCTCGGCTCCTTCAAATATGATGATTGAGAATTCTTATTACTTCTCCACATGTATTCTAGAGTTACTAATCTTACTTGTTCTTCAATCTCACTTTAGGAGTTAATTGCAAGGATGGTCACTGGGTTGACTAAAAACTTTCATGTTTGGTCACTGCAAATATTTAATTCCATTCATGGTCACTAAGATTAGTTCAATAGTTCAAGTTTGGTCACTCTCCGTTAGTTTTTACTGATGTGGCAGTCAACTATTATAGTTGACTGTTAAATGAGTGACGTGGCCATTAAAAAAATATCAAAATAATAAAATTTAAATATTTACAATTTCCACCTCATTTTACAACTATTAAATAATAAAAATAAAACTTAATAGATGGCCTCCGCCATCTACGCCTCCGCGATTCTGATCCCTCCTCCATCGAATTGTGCTGGGGTTTTAGTGAATTGGGTTCTTGTCCTCTTGATCGATTATGCAAATTATGAATTTTTCTTCTTCTTATTATTGTTTACTTTAGGTTACCCAAAAGATGCTTATCCACAACCAGGATACCCTGTTCAGGGCAGCCATGGACAGAATTTCCCTTCTCAAATTCAGCGTAGCGAGAAACAGCCAATCAACCATGGACAGAGCCTCTTTCTTAGCTCCACCAACGCCTGATTCCCAGTTGTCCCACTACACCCACTCCACCGCATTGTTAACCCCACTGACGACAGCGACAACGGATTCCTTGAAATGGCATCATCAATTGCAGTACAATTTCCATCAGTAGCGACAGGAGGAGGGTTCCTTCAGCGGCGATTACATGGGCTGCGTTTAAACTGGTTTCACGACATCGGCGGCGGCGAGGGTGGTGGGTTAGGGGAAGTGGTGGAGATGAGCCGGGTTTCTACTGGCCCGATTTGGTTCCGGTTGGGAATCATGTGAACAGTTCGCCAACGGCAACCGAGTCGTCCTCGCCGCCGGCGATGGAGACGCCGACTACGGTGGAGGTAATATCCACCTCAGGGTTATCCTCCCAACAACAATACGCACAACAACAATATGCCCAGCAACCACCCAGGCAACAAAAAGAAGTTGGCTTCCTTGAAGGATGGTCAGTTTCCCTTCCTCCCTTTTACATTCTCCTTCGATTACTCACCCGCCGGATATTCGAAGGAGCAGGGATCAGAATCGCGGTGGCTAAGATAGCGGAGGCCATCTATTAAGTTTTATTTTTATTTTTTAATAGTTGTAGAATGAGGTGGAAATTATAAATATTTAAATTTTATTATTTTAATATTTTTTAATGGCCACGTCGCTCATTTAACGGTCAACTATAATAATTGACTGCCACATCAGCAAAAACTAACGGAGAGTGACCAAAATTGAACTAATCTTAGTGACCATGAATGGAATTAAATACTTACAGTGATCAAACATGAACGTTTTCAGTAAACTTAGTGACCATCCTCGCAATTAACCCCTCACTTTAGTGTCACCTATTTGGTTAAAAGATAAAAATGATTCACTCTAAGTAATATCCAAACGAAAAACCACCAAGATATTTTTTTCAAGTTCATGGCCTAATTAAGTCCGAAAAGAGCCTACGAGGTCATGGCTTGGTCCACAATGTATTCCCGGTCAAGAGTCAATACCTTCTTCCTTTTAGAGTTGAAAAGAACAAGTCACTTTGTGTGCTGTGCTGATACATTGCAGGCAGCTAATAACGTGGTACCAGTCCATACTTCCGTGCTTTTTAAGTTTGGTATTTACAGGTGAACACGATTTAGGCCATAAAGCGGCTAGGAGATGGATAGGGATGAATACGTGAATGAGGAGCATACACAAAGAGACATTTCAAGTCATAACTTTGAGAAATTGTACCGAAAATTAGGATTAAGAGCTTATGAATGTCGGAATTAGAGCTTAGGAATTTAGGATTATGGTTTACAATTTGATGTTTAGAGTTAGGATTCAAAATTAAAGGTTTGGTGTTTAGGATAGTTCATTGATTAGTTGTAATCCTATGTTATATCATCATATTAGACTCGCAATATTTATTAAAATTCAAAATTCGATATGTTAAACCTACTTTTTGAGTTGGGTGAGTGAGTGCAACGTTCTGTGAATCGTTAATGAATATAAAAAAAAATCGTCATTCCACTTGTGAGTTATGAAGGAGTGGAAGATCATCAGATTTCCCGTCAGATCTTGGAGAGTAAGCAAGTGGGTACTATAGATGCTAGATGGCCAAGCAACAACCTTAACATAATAAAAAGAATATACAGAATCATTCAAGTACTGAAGATATTGCTTTACAACTGAAAAGCACCCCCTGGATCTCATATCCTAGTACGTCAATGAGCAATCCCTTGAGGATCTCAAGTAGCTGCTCCATTTATGCCACTTGTTCTAATTTTTGTTGCTTTCCCAATAGATTAATCCAAGTAGCTGATAACCGTATGTGCAATTGAGTTGGTAAACGGTTAGTTGGTTATTGATCCGATAACCGAATTGATAAAGGCCGTTCGTGTTTAATTGATAATCAATAAATTTTTATTAGTTTGATTATGGTTAGTAGTATTTTACTTAATGGTTAACCAATAAGAAAATCGATAACCGCCCTACTAGTATAACTCCATAGTTTTGGACTTAGGCTAAGGGGAAAAATTCCAAGATTCAAAGGCAACCAAAGTCACAATTCCAACCTCATAAAAAAAAGTCACAATTCCAAACATCTCAATTCCTACCTATTACAAAAGAGTTAGAACCCGAAAGTCGGCCCTCTCTAACTCTCCTTGCAGTCGTCAGAGCGAACCTCACACTCTAGTAATCTTTATTTTTTTTTATGTTTGTGAATGATGATAATCTTGTGGTGCTTCTATTTGATGTCTTGGTAGTTGGTACTGGCTAATTGGATGAATACGTTTGACTATTTTTTATTTTGTGCATTGGAATTTCTATATGAATTACGGAATCGTGATGAATGTTGTATTATATTGATATTATTTCTCGTAATCATTATTTTATGTTAATAATGTAGAAATGTAGATTAATTATTTTTAATTATTTTTATGATTATTCACCTTTAATTTTTAGTACACTGTACTCTTGGTCATTGTTATGCTTGTGAACTGATAGTAATGTTAAATAAAACTTGTAAAACTTAAATGAATTGATGATTTGTGTATCATAACTTATAAGTGGTTATTGTTTCGGTTTATTATATTTTGTTAAAGAATATTGAGGTTATTGATTTGATATTGGTTCGATTAGGTACAACCGTACTTGTTGGAATGTATTTTAATAGTTATTGGTTAACCGCAAAAATAACTGCTAACCGAACCGATAAAAGATGGTTCACCAATAAAATTTATTGGTTCGATTATCAGTATGAATTTTTTACATATTGATTAAACGCTAACCGTCCTATCAATTAGTGATTAACCGAAACCGAACTTATTAGCACATATGCTATGTGCAAGTTACAATGTATCGTTTGGCAACAATCATACCAATTACCATGAGGTTGTATTTTGGGCTAAGTCATTTTCATTGACTCATTCTTGAGTTATTTTATATAATATTGTACATGTAGTTATTAAAATATTTCAAATATAACTTAGAAATACACATTTTAAATAGCATATTATTTTGCTCCAAAATATCATCGTCAACCAAACGACCAATTGATTTAACACAAACATAGAATGTACCGGAATGCTCAATTAGTACGATATTGTCCGATTTGATTCAAGCCTGAACGGTTTTACTCTTGGGTGTCTTCTTCAAAAGGCCTCGTACTAAGTGGGCTAGGTGAACACTAATATACAAGGGTTCCTTCCCTTGTATTACCGATGTGGTACTTGGATTATCTCATAACAATCCTCCCCTCAAGACAAGGACCACGAACTTCGTGTCCTCTCCTTAGCGATTATCTTGATCCTCCAGACACCTTGTATCAATGGGCTTCTCGATACAAAGATTTTTCCAGACGCGGAACTCTCTTTTATCCGCCAAACCAGATGTAGCCCAAACGCGGAACTCTCTTTGATCCCCCAAACAGACGTGGATCTCTCCACCAGACAAACGCGGACCTCCATCGATCTACCAAACCAGATGTAGCCCAGACACGGAACTCTCTTTGATCCGCCAAACATAAGCGAATCACAAATCCCGAGGTCCACCGAATGAGGGTCCCACTAAACTGACGTCCACCGCCCCGGATCCACCGAACCAGGCTCTGATACCAATTATCATTACCGGGATGCTCAATTATTACGATATTGTCCGTTTTGGGTCAAGCCCGGACGGTTTTACTCTTGGGTGTCCTCCCCAAAAGGCCTCGTACTAAGTGAGTTAGGTGGACGCTAATATACAAGGGTTCCTTCCCTTGTATTACTGATGTGGTACTTGGATTATCTCATAACACCCTTCCATATATATTTTTATAAGGGTGATATATGTTTACTTTTGTGATTAGGTACTACTTAAAATATTTAAACCTGAAATCTCCAAATTTAAAACTAATGATATTACCACTAGAACAAACCCTTGTTCGTACCCTCCCATATATAATTCACCTTATCAAGCCATATTTGGACCACAACCATATTATTCTTGCTTGAGAAACTCACCATACCTATTTTGTGCTCCAGTTTTTTTTCCCTCCTCCTCCCCAGATCGTCCCTCCCTTATCCTTCTCCTGCCATTTGGGAGCCTCCACCTGTTGTTTTTCAAGATCAACTTCGATGCTGCTGTTGGCGAATTAGGTTGCTCATCTGGACTTGTTGTTCGTGGGTCAAATGGGCATGTGATGCTGGCAACTGGCTTGCGTCATTTTGGGTAGTCAACCCTTGACTAGCAGAGCTCCTAGCTATTAGAGATGCTATTACCATTGTCGCTCCAAGGTCTTTAACTCACGTGATAGTGGAAGGTGATTCCAAGGTGGTCGTCAAACAGATCCACAAAGATGTACTAAAAGACTCGATTGGTGGTCCGGTGCTCCGAGAATGTCGTCATATTTTATATTTCTTGTCAGGTTGTATAGAGTTTAGTGTGGGGCCTAGGGCCGCCAACATTGCTGCCAATCGGTCTTTTGATTTTTTTTGGGGTGCAGTCACTACTAAATTTTTGGTTGTATGGGGTGTCTGGATAAGTTTGTTTGTATAACTATTGTCCTTTCTTGATATTAATTGAAAATAAAATCAAAGACCTTCTTCAATTACCACACTTGTGAAACAACAAATTAAATATTGTGTCATTGATATGAAATAGTCATTGAAATTATTTATAAAAAATACTGCATATAGTACTATCGTTTGGCAGAAAATAAGTCATATTTCATCGTCAAATACGAACATTCATTGGAACCCATGTATAAAATTTGAATGGAAATATTTTCTTTTAGGATTCCCCATATTGGCTAGTATATCTTTCTTTGTAAAAAATAAAATAAAGGATAGTGTTTTCCGAAGAGGCGATTTGTCCCTCGATGAATGCTTTTGCATGTGTATTTGCACTGACGCTAGTCATGATTCACCCCTAGTTCATAAAAGGCAAAGTCACACATAACTCTTGTCTAGAAGAGATCCCATCCATTTATCAATAATTGTTCATCAAAATAGACTAGAACTCGTAATTGAATTACACGAAGTGAAGAGGTTCAAAAGAATTTATCAAAACCAAAGGGAAAAATAATTGCAATGTTAATTAACACTACTCCTTTCTCTCTTTCATCTTTATGAACAATATTATAGTGCTTCAAAAGCAGCCACTAGGGCAAGAACATCATAACCCTCACAAAAATTGCAGCCACCACTATGTCTATGACATGGACACTCATACTTGACATCCCTTATCTTCTCATTTCTACTGTTCTTCTTCTTCATCTCCATTGCAATTGGAAGTCTAACCCTCATGCCAATCTTCACAGAAGGAGGCTTGACACCATCAAGGCGACTACTGTTCTTTGGGTTCATAACAACCCATTTCTCAATTTCCATGCCAGGCGCCTCCATGACACTTTGCCATGGAAGCTCAGCTCTACCAACAAGTTTCGAACCTCCTAGCCCGAGGATGGTATTCCCTGTTGACGATCTCCATCTTAGCTCGAAAACCACACTGCTTGTCTGGAGAGCATTGATGGATTCTTGAGTGCCTGAGCAATCCAATGAGAAGGACTCATTCCATGAAGGATGATCACTGGTACTCGGGATCTCGTTTGTATCGAGCTGGATTTTTTTTTTGTTTCCAGCCGAGAGATAGCATCTTAGAAACAAGCCTCCTTTGGATTTGTAGGATGACTTGTTCATCGTCATGAACTCCTCCACATTTTTAGCTTGGTGAATCACTATCTCACAAGAGAGTTGTTGCTGCTGATGATCGTAAGAGAAAGTTGGAGCCATGTGTGCTTTGTTATCTAGAACCAAAGGAGGAGATTGAGAGACGAGATTAGCTTTGAGGAAAAGATTAGGGTTTGAGGTATGAAGCTAGTGGGTTTAGTATGTGATGTGTTGTTGTTCTTTGGTGGGATTAAGGGAATGTGTGCTGTGATGTGTATATATAATGTGTGGGAGAGGTGGGAATTTTCTAAGGGAATGGGAAAGGTGCTCATAATACATTTCTTTAATCATTATTGTGAGGAAGCACAGAGGAAGGAGTTTGGAAGTGGGAGAATATATGCATAGCCACAAGAGAGATCTTATAGTGGAGATAAATCTATTAATAATGACTCAAAACATAACTAAAGGTCATTTAGATGTACATGCATATCTAAGATTAATTTGCAGGATGAATAATTACTCGTGGGTGCATATGTGATTTGTTAAATCATTAAACCAATCAGCTGCTTTTGGTGTTAATGAAGAGTTGTTGACCCCAAGTTGCAATAGTGACTCACATACTTGGATCTCCAAAGATTATATGTCTATCATGTGTGTTTACTGTTTTCCTTGTGCTTCAACAAGCTAAGTTGTTATTTGTTTATGAATTTTTATCTTATAAAACTGTCTAATGTTAGTTGAGGCTATTCAGGAGTATTGTTTTTTTTTCCATGGGTATCTAGATCATTCTACCGATCGATAATCAAATTTGCATCTAAGGTATAATCAAACTTGATGGCTGCTTAAGTCAATTGTAATAGAGATGATCTATTGACTGCATATATGATTAAGAGATGCGCCACTTCTTTGGGTCCAAGCTGAGTACTGAATTGTCATCTACACTCGGTCGAATTACTTCCCAGCTATTACATATACAATAATTGAGAATCCCTAGTACTCAAATGGTGAAAGAAAAAGCCACCAAGAGATTTTCCAAGTTCATGGTCCAAGCCCAAAAGGAGACCTACCAGGTCATGGCTTGGTCCACAATGCCTACCTGGTCAAGAGTCAATACCTTCTTTCTTTTAGGGTTTGACAAGAACAAGTCACTTTGTGTGCTGTGCCGCAGTTGGCTAATAACTTGTGGTGCCAGTCCATACTTGACTGCTTTTTAAGTTTGGTATTTACGGGTGAACACGATTTAGGCCATAAAGCGGGTAGGAAATGGATAGGGATATTTAAAGTTAGGGTATGCCTACTATGACATGCATGTCACGGTGACATACACTTTTCGGTCGACCTATTCTTGAAGGCGGTCGACCGAATTGACTAATTTGGGCAGCACGAGAAAGCATTGCGGTCGACCTCAACGACCACTTGGTCGACCGCACTTAGTTTAAGTTGTTATTTTTGGTCGACCAGAATAAAACCTCGGTCGGCCATTTCGTTGGCGTCAGAAACAACATGGTCGACCACCTAAGGTATATAGGTCTACCACTTGATGGCAGTCATTAACAAAATGGTCGACCGGATAAGGAAAGAGGTCGACCAGATAGAAGATAAGTGTTCTATCAAAGTGTCCAATCATTTGACGTAAAATGAAGATCAAGTGTTGGTTTCGCGGTCGACCTAATCCGGTACGAGGTCGACCGAATACAAGAAAGTCAACCTATGCCCCGTGTCTTTTTTGCTTATGTATGTCGATTTGTGTGGTTCTTTTGATCGTATAAATTATGTTTCAAACCATCATAAATAGTCATAAATAATGATAACAAGGACTCATCAATTCATAGCATAACAACTAAACAAACTAACAAGAAATACAATAAAACAGAAATCATAATTGTTCACACATAAAAATAAAACTAAAAAAACAAAAGAATAACAATCAACAATCGTTTTGACCACTTAACAATAAAAATACACAATCTAAAATCTCCGCGCTCCTACTCATCTCCCTTCTCTCCCTCATCCACATTTTCTTCATTGGTTGTGTTAGCATGATGGTGGTCGGATGGGGTGGGATGCATGTATTTTCCGCTGAAAGATCGCCACTCATCTCGCATCTCATTCACGGTCACCTGCATTGTGCTCATCTGGGCGGTCATTTGCCCCATGTAGTCGTACATGCCAGTCATCTGGGTGGACATCTGGCCCATGTACTCGTACATGCCATCCATGCGCTCCCACACACGCTCTAAGGTGATCGGTGGAGTTGAACTCTGTGCCTCCGCCATTGGCTCGTCTCGAGCTCCTTCATCACCATCATCATCATCACCACCATGAGCATTGTTTATTATGACATACTCACCTTTACGCAGCTCAAAGCCCATCTTTTTCAGAGATGAAACAGTATAGAACTCCTGCCTTGAGATTCTTAACCCCACCACTTCACTTAAATTCACATTAAAATGCTCAAATAGCACAGTGAGGATCATCCCATAGGGAAGATTCCTGTTTGAACTCTCTGCAGCAGTAAGCATGTGGTTAAAGATCAAGTATGGCAAGTTCACCTTCTCGTTTAACAGTAGGTTGGTGAGGAGCTCCATGTCGAAGTCGGTGACTGTCTCCCGATGTCCACCCTTTGGCAGAATGTTGTAGGAAAGCATGTGGTGAAGAACTCTGGCTTGAACTGTCAGGTGGTTACTCGTTGGCCTATTGCGACCCTGAGCATCTTCCTCTTCATCAAGACCACGTACCGTCTGGATTTGCTTGGCTCTCGTGAAATTCGTTTCATTCCAAGCACCGTAAGAATGGATTCTCTTCCCCTCATTTGGAGCCTCTAGTACTTGCGCCAACACATTCTTGCTGATGCGCATCGCCACCCCATTCACATAGGATTTGAATGTGTGAATGGATCCATTTGCATTGCGCTCGTAGACGATGTTGTTGTAGAAGTACTGTACAAGTTTTGGGTAGTATGGTACATTGAGAGATATCACCTTCAGCCACTCTTGCTCGATGAAGGGTCCCAGAAACCCGTAATTGGCCTTCCCGGAGCCACCCTGCGGTTGTGCATTGTCTTCTCTTCATAGTTCTCACTTTGCTCCTTGGTCTGGAACAGATTGGGATTGAACTCTTCCCATTCCGAACTTGAGGCAGCAGCTTTTTGTGCCTTTCTTTTCTTTTTGCCGCCAAACATCCTGCGATCAAACAAGCAAGAATACACGTTAGTCACATTTTCGAAGACCAAAACTCGGTCGACCACTCCATAAAGCGGTCGACCTCAGAAGAAGCATAGGTCGACCTCAGTTAATTTAAAACGAGAATGGGCCGACCTCAGAAGAAGCATAGGTCGACCTCAGTTAATGTAAAACAAGAATGGGTCGACCTCAGAAGAAGCATAGGTCGACCTCAGTTAATGTAAAACGAGAATGGGTCGACCTCAGAAGAAGCATAGGTTGACCTCAGTTAATTTAAAACGAGAATGAGTCGACATAAATCCGTAACAATTCAAGTACAAAATTGCTTTCATAGGTCGACCTCAGAAGAAGCATAGGTCGACCTCGGAAAATTTAAATCGATTGAAAACCATATGTGACTTTTAGCAGGAGTGCAGTGCAGGACATTAGACCACCTTGGAATGCACTCGAAGACACAAACGTCTGCTGCCTTCACCGAGTTCTCCTTTGCAACCCTATGCCGGTCATAGGTCGACCTCGGCTAGATTGAAACGAGTCTGAAATGGCCCAAATACTTTTGTTATTTAGTGTAAAACGAATTTAATGTAAAAAACATACACAATTAGCTCTCGTCAGGTCAATCTGAATGAACTGTACGGTTGACCTTATTACTAAATAACAAAGATGCGGTCGACCTGAATTTACTGTAAGGTCGACCTAATAATATAATTAAACAAACACGGTCGACCGGATGGTCGGGTGATCAACCTAATTAGGGAAAAATTTAACCACATACAACCATTAACAAGCACATACGAGACATACCTTAGCAAAGAGGTCGACCACTTATTGTTACGGCCTACCGGAATAAAAATAAACCGCCACCAACACCCTATCACAATAAGAGCGATGAGATTACAACTTCACTCCAGCAAATTGCATAAATCGAAGTACGAATAAATTCTTTAAGACTCCCATCTATTTATAGATAATGTAGACGAATTCCTTATCCAATTGGTGAAAGATATATAAAATCATAATTCGACAAGGACAAGTACACAAAATCCTAATTGTACAAGGACATGAATCATTACGGTCGACCTCTTTGCACAAATGGTCGACCGTCTTGGGTAAATGTGAAACAGGTCGACCTCTTTACACAAATGGTCGACCATTGTTTATAAATGTGAAACAGGTCGACCTCTTTACTGAAATGGTCGACCGTTGTTTAAAAATGTGAAACAGGTGTACCTCTTGACACGTATGGTCGACTATATTTTATTAAGGCCAAACAGACGAGATTCCATCCTTATTCCACATGGTTTTTGACTTTGCTACGGTATCATAGGTCGACCTTAAGCGTCACGAGGTCGACCTGTGCTCTGCCTTTGGGTTTGCCCGCTTTGAGTATGGGGTCGACCACTTGTTCTAGACGATTGAAATCGTAAATTCAGTCACATCCATAATTGTATAACAAATCTAATAAACGATAAACATTCAAAATCCAGAATGAAACAATCTCGCAAATACAAATTCAATGTATTGTCTAAATAATGCAACATTGTAACTTAACGACTTCATTTCTTTGCTTTTTTGTTTGAACTCTGTCTCTCTTTGCCTCGTTCCATGCATTCATCTACTACATGCTTGAAAAGATTTTCTCATGCACGGTTTTCAAAATGTGTAGCCAGATACCATAGAATCTCCTTTCGAGCCGGTAATTTGTGTTCTTCTCCTATATGCATTATGCCATGTAAGACTTCGTTACAACTAAAAAAAGTGTAAATTAAACAAGTTATTTGTTTGACGATATACTCACCACTCTATCCAGATCCTTGGATCCATAGCGCATCCACTGCATGACGTGCACACCACACTCAGTACTATTCCTTTGCCGTTGAACTCATAGCTCATCAAAATTGAAATCTCCAAAATTTGGTACTCCTACATTGCTCATGCGCTCCGGTTTGAAAATATCATCCAAATTGGACAACTACACACAAATAACGAATATTTTAAGCTTCTAGCTTAATGCGTGACACTTAACAGTCAGAAAATTATAGGAAACACTTACCAATTTCTTGCATAGTGCTGATTTACGCCTACGATTCGCCTCACTAGTTGAAGGTAGACTGTCAAGCAAAAATGCAGTTTTTTGCTGGACATTGACGAGATACAGAAACCAATGATGTGCTTCATCGTCAAGAACTGGCATAAATATCTAGCAACGAAACACTCACTATATGTTATAAACAGCGAATACAAACAAATGCACTTTTGAAATTTAATGATATAGGGACATTGACTTGACTAACCTTCTGGCATGCACTAACATTCGGCATAAACACCACGCCATCATTCATCAACTTGTTACGAATTTGTCTGGTCTTCATGTTAGCGCGTACCATTTTCTGCACCATGTTTTAAGTGAGATGAATTGGCATGGTACAATATAAATAACTAGGTTATGACAAATAATTTGACATTACGGCTCTTACCGAAAACATATTTGGCAAATACCACACATTTGGCTCTTTCACATCATGTTTTTCAGACATTGTTAGTGCCCTTGCACACAAATCCACTACCTACCATCCAACAATCAAACACAAAATCATCGTAAATCGTAACATAAATAGTGCACAATTCATACGAAAGTCGTAGTAGTATAGTACTTACTGATGAGCAAACTCAGCTATTCTCGCTAATGACCGAACTCAAATAATGTCGTTGCACGTTTTCAGAAAAAAAAGTCCACAACGGTCAAACTGCAAAAATCAAAATAACAGAAATGTCAATTGTGATTTGCAACGTACAGGTCGACCTGTTCATAGTCACGGTCGACCTTATTGGACAAACGGTCGACCTCATGACCTAAACGGTCGACCACACGTACTAAAAAACGTCTTACTTGTCCCAATTCGTGTCCTCAGCCTTCTCTTTAGTAACAACATAATACAAGTCTTCAACTGGATTTTGAAGATTTTTGGTGAATCCTTCTAGACCCTCCACTTTCATGACCTACAAATCATAGTTAAAATTAAAGTAACATATGAACACAAACACACATTATAGATGAATATGTAATGTAAACTTACCCCGTGCTTTTCGAAATGACTCTTAGATTCATCTTCATCGCTATCAGCACTAAATAATCCTTTTCTTACAAATTGATCCTTCTGTGGAGTGGTGCAAGAGTCACTTTCATATCGCGGTCTCTTGTACTTAGGAGAGGAACCCTTGCTGCCATTCGTTGTTTCACTCTGTCAAACATATAAACAAAACAAATTAGCACTAATGATAGTAATACTAATATCTTCAATCACATATGAATATACTTGGATACCTTTAAAATGTGCTCTTTCAATAAATCGTCTATGCTCTAGTAGCAATTTTCAGAGTCATCATGGTCTTCCTCCTCTTTACCAAAGTCAAATTTCTTTCCTTTACCATCTCTTCCGCCATTCTCCATTCGTTCTGCACTTATATCTTTGATAGCACCTTCTAGCCTCTCAAACCCGTCATGCATCATCCCAGTCATATTTGTCAGTCGAACTGACAATTGCTTCACTCTATCACGCATGGACTTCTGAAAGTCATTGACTTGTGTTTGACACACCACCAGCTTCTCTTGTGTGGCTTTCAATAGTTTCATGATTTCACCCAAATCTTGATGCAGTCTCTCATCATGCGTCATCGTCTAAACAATTTAAAGAAAAATTCAAATCATAATTCAAGTAAAAATTTCTACAATTGACCAAAAAACAAAGACGTGGTCGACCAGACAAAGTATTAGGTCGACCTGGAAGACAAATAGTGACTACCACAACCATTAAGGTCGACCTCTGTTCTTCCTAGGTCGACCTATCCAGCAGGAAAAATAACAATTAACAACAAAAAGTAAGTTCAAAATTAAAACAAAAAAAGGATAGGTCGACCAGATATCTGGCGCGGTCGACCTTTTCAAGCACAACATAGTCATACAAACAAAGACAAAGTCGACATTCAGGTTGAATAACCAAAACAAACAGAAACGGTCGACCTTGAAACACATTAGGTCGACCAATTGGGTTGATCTTCGTTACCTTGCAAGTACAGAAGTCCAAGTGTTGTGGCCTAAATTCAAATACGAAGAATTGTCTCGTCAGGTCGACCTGGTTGACGTCACGGTCGACCGAATGGAATTCTGCACCCAACAATATATCAAATTAGCCGGTGGAAATCACGCATTAGAAAAGATGACGGCGAATGCTACATTAGGTCGACCGCACCTTAGACCTGGTCGACCGCTTCCAACACGTACAACAGCAACCGCGAACGATCTTCTTCATAAAGGCTCTAAATCGGGAAAAAAACCTAATTCAGACTTGGAGGCGTTGAAGTGGACTTATATTCGTATTTATAGAGATTTAGGACGTGAATGGGTCGACCCAATTCGTTTCTTTGTCCAATTGTGGAACCTTTCTGGTGTTGGAATCCGTATCCAATACGGATACGGTGTGAAGGCGGTCGACCTCTTCATAATTCGGTCGACCTGTTAGGTGCACAAGGGTTGGCCTATGAGATATTTGGGTCGACTTTTCATTATGTTAGACCACCAAAGCGGTCGACCATTGATGACTCGATATTTGCACATGTTTTCCCTTTTGTTTCTTGATCGTTTAAGCTTGCATTATTGCTTCTTTGGCCTATTTTACGCTAGGTTGTGTTCCTTTGTCACATTTCAGGTCCTAGCACATAAAGTGAAGCGTAGGCGCAAGTTTCAAGTCAATCGGAGATCAATTGGCGACTCGGGGGAAGAAACTCGGGTATGACTTGAAGAAGAAGGGATTTCTACCCCAGTTTGTGACCATATAATCATGTAATTTATCATGAGAAGAAAGAGGACGAGAATACGAGCGTCTGGGATCAAACGGCACCTGATTTGGAGTCCGAACGAGGGAGAAACGAAGAATCAAAGATAGGGGAAAATTGGTTTCGGGCTTCTCTGAGAAACAGAAGGGGGCCCTATCGTGAAGCTAAAATCCCCGGTAGGGGATTTTTGGCCTTGATAGGGGATTTTCCCAAAAATCCCCTATCGTGAACCAAAAATCCCCGGTCGTGAACTAAAATCCCCGGTCGTGACCCAAAAATCCCCTATCGTGAACCAAAAAATCCCCTGTCGTGACCTAAAATACCCTACCGGGTATTTTGACCGGGGATCGCGAACGAAGGCTATTAAAAGCCTGTTTTGTGCGTTTTTGCAGAGGGAGAGCTGGGTTTTGGATCCCAAACACCCTAGGGACGAACCAAAGAGAGAGAGGGCGATTTGAGGGCATTCTTGGAGTGGAATTGGAGGATTTCTTTGCCTTGGAAGCTCGAGGAACAAGCCCGGACTTGAAGACTGATCATCTGAAGATTCTTACTGCAGTCTTTCTCTTCTCTATGGAGTAACTTCCCTTCACTTAGGTTTTGAGGAACCCTAGATATGTTTGTTTGATTGGATGATTGTATGATTACTCTGACTTGATAATCTTGAGTTCATATTCAATCTATGCATGTTTTCATGATTCAATTCTGCTTTAGTCAAGATTATTGATTCTGCTTTGATCCTATGAGAGGGAATACCTGATTAGGTCAATAGAGCACCATAGATTGATAGTAGTGGATCGATTGCTTTAGTCGAGGGTTGATTCACTGCTTTGTATCGATTGAGAACCTCTTTCGATAGAGGGAGTCTAGTTCAGAACGCCTTGATCAGTTGTTCTAGAGAAGGATACGTCCCTCTAGGCAATTGACTCAAGAGGGCCTTGTTCCTTTAGTCGAGACTCAAGGTCTAGTCAAGGATTCTCCGCATTGTGAATGAAAGTGAAACAAGTTAGAAATCATCAATCGTTAGTCTGGCTAGTGGCTAGGGGGAATCATACCTAAGTGAGTTCCCAACCTGTAATTAGATTAACTTTAACTGTAGTTTGCTAGAGTAGTTTTAGTTCTTTCATCTTGATATGGTTTGCTAAATAATAAACTGAAGCTGAGTAATAGTAACTCTAGAGACCCGTGGATTCGATATTTATCACTTGAGTCACTATACTGCAGTCCCTTCCATTGGTTACACTTGGCCATTGTTAGGTGTTGTGTCATAGCGAGTCAAGTTTTTGGCGCCGTTGCCGGGGACTTTCTAGAGTATTAGGAAAGGCAGAAGTTTGTTACTTTAGCGTTTTTCTTTTCTTTTCCACCCTTGCTTTTCACTTTGGTGTTTTTGTTTTTGTTGGTGCAGATCTGAATCATGGATCCTCATGGCTTCTCCAACAATTGGGGGTATCCACCACCACCCGAGTGGTATTACCCCGAGACTCCCTGGAGCAATCAAGGAGGAGAAGAATATGGATTCGGGTTCCAGTACCAACCCCCTTACTACGGAGAACAACCGGACCCCTGGCCTTATCAAGAACAACCTAATTACCAAGAAGAATTTTTCCCACAACCAGAGGGGCCATTGGAGCTGGAGTTACCCATGGCGGCCTTCACGGGCCATTCTGCAGAGCCATGCTACACTCCACAGCCAGATCCACACTATGAATTGAGACTTCTCATGGAGCAGTTTGCTCGAGACTGTGATAGAACATGCTCCAGGATGGATCATTGTGTCCAGGCCTATCGTGAAACAGAGGAGATCCTCCTGAGCCTTCAGAAGAGCGTCGATGATCTTGAGAGATCTTGGGCACAACTTGATCCACATCACCCTTCTACTACCATACTAGAAGAGGAGGAGGAAGAAGAAGGCTACAAGGACATTGTGGAGCACACTAAAGATGTCACGGAGAGCTCCTGACTGGTCTAAAACACAACACCTAACAAAGGCCAAGTGTAACCAATGAAAGGGACTGCAGTATAGTGGCTCAAGTGATAAATATCGAATCCACGGGTCTCTAGAGTTACTATTACTCAGCTTCAGTTTATTATTTAGCAAATCAGATTAAGATGAAAGAACTAAAACTACTCTAGCAAACTACAGTTAAAGTTAATCTAATTACAGGTTGGGAACTCACTTAGGTATGATTCCCCCTAGCCACTAGCCAGATTAATGATTGATGATCTCTAACCTGTTTCACTTTCATTCACAATGCGGAGAATCCTTGACTAGACCTTGAGTCTCGACTAAAGGAACAAGGCCCTCTTGAGTCAATTGCCTAGAGGGACGTATCCTTCTCTAGAACAACTGATCAAGGCGTTCTGAACTAGACTCCCTCTATCGAAAGAGGTTCTCAATCGATACAAAGCAGTGAATCAACCCTTGACTAAAGCAATCGATCCACTACTATCAATCTATGGTGCTCTATTGACCTAATCAGGTATTCCCTCTCATAGGATCAAAGCAGAATCAATAATCTCGACTAAAGCAGAATTGAATCATGAAAACATGCATAGATTGAATATGAACTCAAGATTACCAAGTCAGAGTACTCATACAATCATCCAATCAAACAAACATAGCTAGGGTTCCTCAAAACCTAAGTGAAGGGAAGTTACTCCATAGAGAAGAGAGAGACTGCAGTAAGAATCTTCAGATGATCAGTCTTCAAGTCCGGGCTTGTTCCTCAAGCTTCCAAGGCGAAGGAATCCTCCTTCTCTACTCCAAGAATGCCCTCAAATCGCCCTCTCTCTCTCTTTGGTTCGTCCCTTGGGTGTTTGGGATCCAAAAACCCAGCTCTCCTCCTCTTTGTTTCGGAATTTGGCTTAAAACCAGGAAATCCCGACTCACACGGGCAGGGCCACACGGCCGTGTGGCCTACCCAGTTGCCCGTGTGAGGCAAAACGCACCGTATCACTTAGTCGAATTCCAGGCTTCTCACACGGCCAGAGTGGCACGGCCGTGTGTGACTTCCATCTGCCCGTGTTTGCTCTCGGCAAAACTCGCACGGCCAAGCCACTCCTTCACATGGCCGTGTGTGTTGTCAGGACAGGCCGTGTTTGCTCTCGCACAATCTCACACGACCAGAAATATGAGTTGCACGGCCGTGTGATTTGTGGGTGTGCCCGTGTGGCCTCCTTTGTGACTTGCCTCGCGCCCGATCTTCGCCCAATCGACCCCGAGCTCGCTCCTAAACCTTCATTCACTTGCCAGGACCTGAAATATCACAAACAAGCACAACCTAGCGTGAAATCGGTCTAAAACACGAGAAACCACATCTCAAACGGTGTAAGAACAGGGGTAAAAACATGTGTAATTAACGGTCTATCAAACTCCCCCACACTTAACCGTTTGCTTGTCCCCAAGCAAACCTAACTCAAACCAATGTAGCTCTCCAGACCTCTATAGCAACAAACAACCCAGATCGTAGGTAGAGGACTTCCTAGATCATTTAGCAACTTACGAGGTCAACCAACGCACAAGTCATCTCATAGCTTCTTCGGCGAGAGCACTAGTATCGAGTCGGCATCATGGCAAATAGTGAACAGAGGACAAATGAATTGTGGATGAAGAGATTCTCAAAAACAAAAGATCATGGACTCACATTTTTCAAGGTGCTCTCTTTTTTTTCTTCTTGAAGATGGTTGGAACCCCTTTTCTTTCTGTTTTGCTTGTTTTCTGTTATTTTTTTTTCCAAGTGTCCCATCCTGCTCTTACCGGCCATGCCAGGAGCGGATGTCTCGAGCCTCGTGCAGGGGAAAGACATGTAAGGGGGCTGGAGGTAGTAGGTGGAAATTGGGAACGGATTCCCATCTCCCCTTACACACTTTCGCCCTATTCGCACGGGAGACGTTATTTTGAAGCACATTTTCGAGCACCTGTTAAACTTAAAACATGATACAAGAGTCCATGACAGGTAGAGAATCCACAACACCACACAATTCAAGGGTCCTAAGATCACTAATTCACTCAATCAACCAACTCAATATGAAGAAGAAATGAGACTTCTTAAATGCATCAACATCCTCCATAGTGCTACACTACCTCCCTAGGTTGCATATTACTATAAAGACAGTCAATTCAAAGCATACTGAGCAGGCAATTGCAAGGAACACGTACTTGGAGCCCTCAAATTTAAAAATTTGGACAGTGGACTAGGCTCCAAGCACACAAACAGCTAAACATTCACCCGCATAAATAATCGAACATCCCCCCCACACTTAAGCACGACATTGTCCTCAATGGAGGAAAGATAAGGAGGGTAGAACGAAGTTACCAGATCAAGGGTGAATGATGATGAACGGGTCAGGCGGTGCCATCCAGAAAGAGAGAGTAATCAGAACACAAACAACACACAAAATCTCACAAAGGTTGAGTTATTGACTCTAAAATCAAATAGCAAACTGACTCAACCGAGGAGAAATAGAGACAGAAATGCAAACCGACTGGTTGGGTTGCCTCCCAACAAGCGCTTCTTTCACGTCGTGAGCCGGACGATGGCTCCTAAGTTTCGGTCCATGCTAGAACCTCCTTGAAGTTGAGGTTCTCGTCGATGAGGTGGAGTCTCAAGTCACGAGCATGTGGTGTGGCAGGTGATGAAGGCTCATGTACTTGATGCAGATGAAGTCTCCACCCTCGAGACCTCTCCTTCTCTTCTCTCGTCTCATTGCCCCAAACCAGATATGACAGCATCGATTGGCCACCATCGCGTCCACCAAGAGGGACCGATGTCGAGGTGGCCTTGGTCTGGCAAAGAGACACTGCAAATGGGTCCTTGCTAAGCAGTTCCTCGAAGTTTGGTGGAGATATCACATGTAACTCATGGCCAGTGCAGGCCTCTTCCACCTTAACTCCGTCCTCAGCCTGGACGCCAATTGCTTCTTCAACCCCCCTTTCTTCTTCATGTGGTATCACCCCTGGGAAATGATCAAGAACTCCTCCTGCTTCACTTTCGTCATCCTCCACAACTTCTTTCTGCACCCTTTGTTGCTCTTCTTCTTCTAGCACGGATTGGAGAGCAAGTTGCCAAGCAATTTCTTTCATGAGATCTTCTTGCAACTCCTCACTCATGCCCGCCTCTTCAAAGCGCAGTTTGGGGTGTGGGAAGGTGCGGTCGGCTACGACAGGACACTCCTGATCATGATCATCACGAGAGCTCTCCGTGACAACTTCAGTGTGCTCCACAATGTCCTTGTAGCCTTCTTCTTCCTCCTCCTCTTCTTGTATGGTAGCAGAAGGGTGATCTGGAGCAGGCTGTGCCCAAGATCGCTCAAGATCATCGACGCTCTTCTTAAGGCTCAGGAGGATCTCCTCTGTTTCACGATAGGCCTGGACACAATGATCCATCCTGGAGCATGTTCTATCACAGTCTCGAGCAAACTGCTCCATGAGAAGTCTCAATACATAGTGTGGATCTGGCTGTGGAGTGTAGCATGGCTCTGCAGAATGGCCGGTGAAGGCCGCCATGGGTAACTCCAGCTCCAATGGCCCCTCTGGTTGTGGGAAAAGTTCTTCTTGGTAATGAGGTTGTTCTTGATATGCCCAGGGATCCGGTTGTTCTCCATAGTAAGGGGGTTGGTACTGGAACCCGAATCCATAGTCTTCTCTTCCTTGATTGCTCCAGGGAGTCTCGGGGTAATACCACTCAGGTGGTGGTGGATACCCCCAATGATTGGAGAAGCCATTAGGATCCATGATTCAGATCTGCACCAACAAAAACAAAAACATCCAAGTGAAAAGCAAGGGTGGAAAAGAAAAGAAAAACGCTAAAGTAACAAACTTCTGCCTTTCCTAATACTCTAGAAAGTCCCCGGCAACGGCGCCAAAAACTTGACTGGTCTAAAACACAACACCTAACAAAGGCCAAGTGTAACCAATGAAAGGGACTGCAGTATAGTGGCTCAAGTGATAAATATCGAATCCACGGGTCTCTAGAGTTACTATTACTCAGCTTCAGTTTATTATTTAGAAAATCAGATTAAGATGAAAGAACTAAAACTACTCTAGCAAACTACAGTTAAAGTTAATCTAATTACAGGTTGGGAACTCACTTAGGTATGATTCCCCCTAGCCACTAGCCAGATTAATGATTGATGATCTCTAACCTGTTTCACTTTCATTCACAATGCGGAGAATCCTTGACTAGACCTTGAGTCTCGACTAAAGGAACAAGGCCCTCTTGAGTCAATTGCCTAGAGGGACGTATCCTTCTCTAGAACAACTAATCAAGGCGTTCTGAACTAGACTCCCTCTATCGAAAGAGGTTCTCAATCAATACAAAGCAGTGAATCAACCCTTGACTAAAGCAATCGATCCACTACTATCAATCTATGGTGCTCTATTGACCTAATCAGGTATTCCCTCTCATAGGATCAAAGCAGAATCAATAATCTCGACTAAAGCAGAATTGAATCATGAAAACATGCATAGATTGAATATGAACTCAAGATTATCAAGTCAGAGTACTCATACAATCATCCAATCAAACAAACATAGCTAGGGTTCCTCAAAACCTAAGTGAAGGGAAGTTACTCCATAGAGAAGAGAGAGACTGCAGTAAGAATCTTCAGATGATCAGTCTTCAAGTCCGGGCTTGTTCCTCAAGCTTCCAAGGCGAAGAAATCTTCCTTCTCTACTCCAAGAATGCCCTCAAATCGCCCTCTCTCTCTTTGGTTCGTCCCTTGGGTGTTTGTGATCCAAAAACCCAGCTCTCCTCCTCTTTGGTTCGGAATTTGGCTTAAAACCAGGAAATCCCGACTCACACGGGCAGGGCCACACGGCCGTGTGGCCTACCCAGTTGCCCGTGTGAGGCAAAACGCACTGTATCACTTAGTCGAATTCCAGGCTTCTCACACGGCCAGAGTGGCACGGCCGTGTGTGACTTCCATCTGCCCGTGTTTTCTCTCGGCAAAACTCGCACGGCCAAGCCACTCCTTCACATGGCCGTGTGTGTTGTCAGGGCAGGCCGTGTTTGCTCTCGCACAATCTCACACGACCAGAAATATGAGTTGCACGGCCGTGTGATTTGTGGGTGTGCCCGTGTGGCCTCCTTTGTGACTTGCCTCGCGCCCGATCTTCGCCCAATCGACCCCGAGCTCGCTCCTAAACCTTCATTCACTTGCCAGGACCTGAAATATCACAAACAAGCACAACCTAGCGTGAAATCGGTCTAAAACACGAGAAACCACATCTCAAACGGTGTAAGAACAGGGGTAAAAACATGTGTAATTAACGGTCTATCAGCTCCCGTGATGATCATGATCAGGAATGTCCTGTCATAGCCAACCACACCTTCCCACACCCCAAACTGAGCTTTGAAGAGGCGGGCATGAGTGAGGAGATGCGAGAAGATCTCATGAAAGAAATTGCTTGGCAACTTGCTCTCCAATCCGTGCTAGAAAAAGAAGAGCAAGAAAGGGTGCAGAAAGAAGTTGTGGAGGATGATGAAAGTGAAGCTGGAGAAGTTCTTGATCATTTCCCAGGGGTGATACCACATGAAGAAGGAAGGGAGGTTGAAGAAGCAATTGGCGTCCAGGCTGAGGACGAAGTTGAGGTGGAAGAGGCTTGCACCGGCCATGAGTTACATTTGATATCTCCACCAAACTTCGAGGAACTGCTTAGCAAGGACCCATTTGCAGTGTCTCTTTGCCAGACCAAGGCCACATCAACATCGGTCCCTCTTGGTGGACGCGATGGTGGTCAATCGATGCTGTCATATCTGGTTTGGGGCAATGAGACGAGAGAAGAGAAGAAGAGGTCTCGAGGGTGGAGACGTTATCTGCATCAAGTGCACGAGCTTCCATCACCTGTCATACCACATGCTCGTGACTTGAGACTCCACCTCATAGACGAGAACCTCAACTTCAAAGAGGTTTTGGGGTGGACCGAAACTTAGGAGCCATCGTCCGGCTCATGACGTGAAAGAAGCGCTTATTGGGAGGCAACCCAACCAGTCGGTTTGCATTTCTTTCTCTTTTTCTCCTCGGTTGAGTCAGTTTTGTTATTTGATTTTAGAGTCAATAATTCAACCTTTGTGAGATTTTGTGTGGTGTTTGTGGTCTGACCATTCTCTCCTCCTGGAATACGCCGCCTGCCCCGTCCACCATCATTCACCCTGGATCTGGTAACTTCGTTCTACCCTCCTTATCTTTCCTCCATTGAGGACAATGTCGTGCTTAAGTGTGGGGGGATGTTCGATTATGTATCCGTGTGAATGTTTGACTGTTTGTGTGCTTAGAGCCTAGTCCACTGTCCAAATTTCGATTTGAGGGCTCCAAGTACATGTTCATTGCAATTGCCTGCTCAGTATGCTTTGAATTGACAGTCTTTATAGTAATATGCAACCTAGGGAGGTAGTGTAGCACTATGGAGGATGTTGATGCATTTAAGAAGTCTCATTTCTTCTTCATATTGTGTTGGTTGATTGAGTGAATTAGTGATCTTAGGACCCTTGAATTGTGTGGTGTTGTGGACTCTCTACCTGTCATGGACTCTTGTATCATGTTTTGAAATAAAAGGTGCTCGATAATGTGCTTTAAAATAACGTCTCCCGTGCGAATAGGGCGAAAGTGTGTAAGGGGAGACGGGAATTCGTTCACAATTTCCACCTACTACCTCCAGCCCTCTTACATTCCTTTTCCCCGCACGAGGCTCGAGACATTCGCTCCCGGCATGGCCGGTAAGAGCCGGGTTCCCGCAAAACCTTTGCTAGGTGGGAGCCCCGTTTTCTGAAAATTGGGTTGGAACCCTTGAAAAAGAAAGAAAAAAAAGAGAACAAAAGAAAAGGAAAAAAAAGAGGTTCCAACCATCTTCAAAAAGAAAATAAGAGCACCTTGAAAAATGTGAGTCCATGATCTTTAGTTTTTGAGAGTCTCTTCGTCCACGATTCATTTGTCCTCTGATCACTATTTGCCATGATGCCGACTCAAGACTAGCGTTCTCGCCGAAGAAGCTATGAGATGACTTGTGCGTCGGTTGACCTCGTAAGCTGCTAAATGATCTAGAAAATCCTCTATCAAGGATCGAGGGTGCATGTTGCTATAGAGGTCTGGAGAGCTGCATTGGTTTGAGTTAGGTTTACTTGGGGACAAGCAAACGGTTAAGTGTGGGGGGATTTGATGACTCGATATTTGCACATGTTTTCCCTTTTGTTTCTTGATCGTTTAAGCTTGCATTATTGCTTCTTTGGCCTATTTTATGCTAGGTTGTGTTCCTTTGTCACATTTCAGGTCATAGCACATAAAGTGAAGCGTAGGCGCAAGTTTCAAGTCAATCGGAGATCAATTGGCGACTCGAGGGAAGAAACTCGGGTATGACTTGAAGAAGAAGGGATTTCTACCCCAGTTTGTGACCATATAATCATGTAATCTTGTCATGAGAAGAAAGAGGACGAGAATACGAGCGTCTGGGATCAAACGGCACCTGATTTGGAGTCCGAACGAGGGAGAAACGAAGAATCAAAGATAGGGGAAAATTGGTTTCGGGCTTCTCTGAGAAACAGAAGGGGGCCCTATCGTGAAGCTAAAATCCCCGGTAGGGGATTTTTGGCCTTGATAGGGGATTTTCCCAAAAATCCCCGGTCGTGAACTAAAATCCCCGGTCGTGATCCAAAAATCCCCTATCGTGAACCAAAAAATCCCCTGTCGTGACCTAAAATACCCTACCGGGTATTTTGACCGGGGATCGCGAACGCAGGCTGTTAAAAGCCTGTTTTGTGCGTTTTTGCAGAGGGAGAGCTGGGTTTTGGATCCCAAACACCCTAGGGACGAACCAAAGAGAGAGAGGGCGATTTGAGGTCATTCTTGGAGTGGAATTGGAGGATTTCTTTGCCTTGGAAGCTCGAGGAACAAGCCCGGACTTGAAGACTGATCATCTGAAGATTCTTACTGCAGTCTCTCTCTATGGAGTAACTTCCCTTCACTTAGGTTTTGAGGAACCCTAGCTATGTTTGTTTGATTGGATGATTGTATGATTACTCTGACTTGATAATCTTGAGTTCATATTCAATCTATGCATGTTTTCATGATTCAATTCTGCTTTAGTCAAGATTATTGATTCTGCTTTGATCCTATGAGAGGGAATACCTGATTAGGTCAATAGAGCACCATAGATTGATAGTAGTGGATCGATTGCTTTAGTCGAGGGTTGATTCACTGCTTTGTATCGATTGAGAACCTCTTTCGATAGAGGGAGTCTAGTTCAGAACGCCTTGATCAGTTGTTCTAGAGAAGGATACGTCCCTCTAGGCAATTGACTCAAGAGGGCCTTGTTCCTTTAGTCGAGACTCAAGGTCTAGTCAAGGATTCTCCGCATTGTGAATGAAAGTGAAACAAGTTAGAAATCATCAATCGTTAGTCTAGCTAGTGGCTAGGGGGAATCATACCTAAGTGAGTTCCCAACCTGTAATTAGATTAACTTTAACTGTAGTTTGCTAGAGTAGTTTTAGTTCTTTCATCTTGATATGGTTTGCTAAATAATAAACTGAAGCTGAGTAATAGTAACTCTAGAGACCCGTGGATTCGATATTTATCACTTGAGCCACTATACTGCAGTCCCTTCCATTGGTTACACTTCGCCATTGTTAGGTGTTGTGTCATAGCGAGTCAACCATATTATGTAAGAGGTCGACCGCGTCTCGGAACCTCACATACATGAATTAGTCCATTCCGTCCACCGCATGTTGGATTAGGTCGACCGAAAAGTCCATGTCATGTCACCGTAGCAAAATCCTTAAAGTTATAACTTTGTGAAATTGTACAGAAAATTGAATTGGTGAGTTAACATTCATCAGTAAAATGAACAAAACATCTTAATCAACCTATCATAAACCCTGATTACAAGATCGTCCAGATTTAATCTTCGATATACAATTTAGCTATAGGGTGATCGAAGCCATGATATCTGCCTGCCTAATTACCATTAACTCTGAAGAAAAGTAACCTAGCTAGTGAGCAAAACCCAAAGTCTAAACCTCTCAGGTTGACTGCAACCCGGTGGTTAAAAGGGTATTTTAGCACACAAAAAAAGTCTCCTAAAAATGGCTAAAATGGGGAAGCTAAATGGTTGAAAAGGATTTCAGGAGGCTATTTTATATGGAGCTTAAGGACCAGAGTTGCACAACCAAACTCGATCAATCAAAGGGTTTTGTTGATCAATGAAACTCGAATCAAGAACAACCCAAATAACTAAGTTATTTGGATCGAATAAGGGTGGAATTGAAGTGCAATCTCAAACCTGGGAGAAGACTTTGTCAATTTTGAACAGATGCTCGTCACAATCAAGGGTGATTTGTTGATTGATAAGAGACCAGAAAACCCTTGGAGTCCACCAAAGATCGACACAAACTCATAAGCCTTTGCTCGATGAATTCAAGGGTAAAAGCCCAATAATCCTTTTCCCCTTTTCAAGCTACAATGCGACCTTTATATGGGCAAAAGAAACTGTAATTCTATGCTATCTAGGAAAGGAAAACAACTACAACACTAATAAGGAAAAAAAACACGAAACCAACTCAAGAATCCTTTCCAAACTCGGATGGTTGCGGTCTAAGTAAATAACTTCCTCTAGAAGTAAAACAAATAGCTTTCATACCAACTTCAAGCTTCTCGTATGATACCCAACAAGCTTCATTCCTCTCATCCAACTCCTTCGCAATCTCTTACAATACTTATATTACAACGACCAAGTCTCATCTTCACTCCATCAGCCTCCAAAATGAAGTTACAAGCCTACAACACTTAGCCAATTTCGACTCTTCTTACTCCCTCAAGGTGCATTCTTCTTTAAGCATCAATGTGAACGATTTTAGTTCAACCTTGAGGCTTGCATTAGTCTCTCCCCGTTGAAAAATTTTCTCTCAAAACTTGTGTGCTCCTGCAAGGGAGATCGTCACTGCAGTAGACTCCAAAAGGATCAAGAAAAGCTAGTTGTTGTTCCTTTTGCCTTCGCAACCAACTTGTGAAAATTTCCTTCTTCCTTGCACTTATTGACCCGATTCGTGGCAGGATTCACAAATTTTGATGTGTTTCCTTCAAATGGGAACAACTCTTGTCCCGTATCATTAACAATTATCAACGAAAGGTGAACCATAAACTTCATAGAAGCTCCTAGTTTCACGAGGAGCTCTATCAAATCTCTAAAATTTGAATTCGTGAAATTCAAGCCTCCATCCTCCAATTCATTGCACGTTTGAACTTGCTCCTTCATCGAATTGAACTTCCCAATCGATCATGAACATCGATATCCCCGATAAGCGTCGACTCATCGTTGCAAGTTTTCCAATCAGAGTCGAATTTACCTTGTTCAAAATCTAGATCATCAATCTTCAATTTGTGAGTTTTGATTCTCGTATGATCTGGATTTGTAGTTGTGAGGAATATCATTCCTAGGCCTCCTAGAAACGCATTCCGGGTGGTGGCAACAGTCGAATCATCCCTTAGCTCAACGACAGAGCTCTCAAAGCTGGAATTCTGTTCCGTCAAGAAAAAAACAGAGTCTTTGAACTCCGGTGGTTTTTGGAGTTTTGATTTCCTTTAGCCCCGTCAACATGTAGCATCGGGCTACCAAATTGGCATTAACCGCTTGCTCCCTCTTTAAACCACTCGATTCCCCATTCTCGTTGGCCCAATTCAGCTCCATCTATTGTTGATCTTCTCCAAACTTCAGTTGGAGACAAAGGCTTGAGCAAAAATTTCGGACCTCCATATCCGACCTTGTAACAATTGCTCCGACCATCATGAGTTACTCCTCGATCAAACTACCATGGACGACCCAGCAAGATAAGAGCTGCCTGCATTAGCGCAATGTCACAAAGAATATTGTCTTTGTACTCTCTGATGACTTGATATATACACATGTTTCTATCCACCATTCTTATGTCGTTTAAGCTTCATTTCTCGTATCTTAGGCCAATTTCATGCTAGGTTGTTCTAGTTTATGTTATTTCAGGTCCTAGTACGTGATTGGAGGTTTAGGAGCGAGTTTCGAGTCAATTGGACGAAAGTTGGACGTCTGGCGAGGAGATGAGGAATCCACACGGCCAGACCTAGCAGCCACACGGCCGTGTGGTGTGGCCGTGTGGAAGCCCATTACGCGGCCAAGCCACACTGGTCGTGTATTGGACCCCTTGATGCCGTGAGGAAAGTCCAGGGAGCTCACACAGTCGGACTGGAAATCCACACGGCCGTGTGCTTCTAGCCGTGCAGCGTGCCTGAAGACCACTAATTGAAACGCGGCGTTTTCACATCCATACGGGCAGACTGGAAAGCCACACGGCCGTGTGGCCTAGCTGTGTGGTCGGAAAAATTCAGGGTTTTAACCAAATTTAAAGCCAAAGGAGAGGGAATGGATTTTCTGGAGCAAACACAGAGCCCTAGAGAGAGAAAGTGCGAAGAACACCCCCCTAAGAGTGGTTTTGGAGCTGGATGTCATCAATTAAGCTTGGAAATCATCCTTGGAGTGAAGATCATCATCCCAAAGCAGATTCTTCCCATCTTGATGAGTATGACTGCTTTGTTTGTTGTTTTCCTCTCTCTATATGGAGTAGAACCCTCTCTCACTTGGGTATGAAGAACCCTAGTTCTATGTGTTAGGGATCATTGTTATAACGACGTTTGGATTGTGATATTGTTGGATTATAATCGATTGAAGTGTGTTGATTGAGTCAATTGAAGACTGATCATCTTTTATTGATTTCTGCTGCAACCTGAGATAAATAGAATTTGATTAGGTTGTTAGAGCTTCTTCAATCGGTAGTAGTGAATCGATTATACGAGAGTTAGTCGATTCACTGCTTTGTACTGGAATTCAGTTCCAGTAGTGGAGTTCTGTGTTCATAGCCTCAGCTTTCTATCCCGGTGAAGACTAGTCGTCTGCTGGGTAGTTTGACTGAAAGAGCTTGGTCAGCTTAAGAGATTCCAATCTACTGTCGGATCTTCCGTAGTATAATCAACAGTAAAGCAACCAAAAGTAATTACAACTATGACCTAAATAAGGAGCTAGGGGGACTCATTCCCGAGTGACTCTTCCCTTGCTTTAAAAAACCAAACCATTACCTGCTTTCTTACTGCTTTTAGTTAAAACCACAATCAATCGACTTAGTTTGCTAGATAATAAGTAATCACGGAGTAGGCAGTAGATCTAGGCCCCGGAGTTGACAAATAGAGCTTGCCACTTACTGCATATCCAGACTGCGATTACACTTGGTCGCAGTTTGGTGTTGTGTTTTAGCGTGTCACTCTCCCATTTGAATTTAACCATGGCTTGCTTGGTGACTTTAATTGCGCCATAATCATTCAACCTATGCAGTGAGTAAAGCTGTAAGTGCTTCGTTGTGCTCAATCTGAGCTTCCTTACTACTTCTAGGCTTATAACGTTGGTGCAGCTACCACCATCAACAACCATAGCTTGTACTTTCCCATCAACTATACAACGTGAGTGAAATAAGTTGTCATGTTGCTCTGACCCTGATCGAGATTTAATGGTGAGCACTCGATACTTTATTCCAAGAAATTTCCCTGCTGGAGGGATCTCTACAACAATGTGCTCATCAACATCAGAGTTCGACTCAACTTCAGCTTCTTATGGCTTCTCTTCTTCATCCTTAGGGGAGTATTCTCCATCTCAAAGTCCCAGTGCTTTCTTGTTGGGGCATTGGTTTGCTTTGTGACGTCGTACCAAGTACTTGAAGCATTGTATGCTCCCAGTTGATCCTTCTGGCTTCTCTTGCATCACTGGAGAAATGTTATGGCCTGTAGGTTTACCACCTTCTTGCCTAGGAAGTTGGTAACTGGTCTCTAGATCAGAATTTGTTGAAGGCATGTACCTTCTTCCAGTGCTGAATTTCAGCTGTTTCTCCACCTTAATTGTAAGGTGAATCACCTTCTCCAACTCCACAAATGGCGAAGTTCAACTTTGTGCTGAATTCCTTGATTGAGGCCATGTAGGAATCTTGACATCATGGTCTCCTTGGCTTCTCTCACGTCTGCTCTCATCAAGAGCAATTCAAGCTCCTTAGAGTATTCATCAACTAACCTCAATCCTTGACGAATTCCTTGCAATGATCCATAGAGTTCTCTTTGATAGTACCGTGGCACGAATCCGTCTCTCATGATTCCCTTCAGCTTGTCCCAAGTTGAAATTGGAGGTTGCAAATTCCTTCGTCGTCTAAGGTGTGTTTGTTCCCACCATAGTGCAGCATAATCTATGAACTCGTGCATAGCTAACAATAACTTTTGTTGCTTGCTGTAAATGCCACACTGAAAGAAGAGTATGATCTTCCTCTCCCAGTCTAGGTAGGTTGAAGCATGGTTAGTTCCTTAAAATGAAGGAATTGAAAGTTTAATTCCTCGTAACTCAGCAACTGCACCTTGCCCTGTTTCCGGTAGCCTTCCACCATGATCACAAAATTCGTGATAACGATGTACTTGGTTGTGATATGTGGTGATCAATATGTGATCCAAGTTTTGAATCCTCTCGTCTAGGGCTTGGTTGGTTCCAGTCATCTTGACCTTGATTCCATTCAAGAATCATATTGTGCTCTGCAGTATTGTCCGATGAAGCTATATTGTTCTCATCGACTTGAGCTCAGCTAATTGACAATTGATTTGGTCGAATTGAACATGGAATGTTGCATTTAACTGCGCCATGATTGTCTGCAACAACTCATACACATTAATCTATTGATCAATCATGACTGGTTTGTCAAATTAATTGTCGTCTTGACTTCGTCCTCACCACTATGTTAAACCAATCTCTAATACCACTTGATATGACCTCAATGGAGGTTAAGGACCAGAGTTGCATAGCCAAACTCGATCAATCATAGGGTTTGATTAACTCATGAAACTCTAACCAAGAACAAGCCAAAAACCAAGCTATATGGATAAGATACATGTGAAATTGAAGTGCAATCTCACACCTGCGAGAAGGCTCTGCCAATTTTGGGTAGATGCTCGCCACAATGAAGGATTTTACAATTTAATGTTTAGGATTAGGATTCAAAAAAGGTTTGGTGCTTAGGGTAATGCATTGATTAGTTATATCCTACGTTGTACATCATATTAAACTAATGATACCAATTAAAATTCAAAATTTGATGTTTTAATACTAATTTAAGAGTTTGGTGCATAGTATACACTCATTTTAGTGAGTGCACCAACCTTAATATAGTCAAAAGAATACATGGTGCTTTTACAATTAAAAAGAGAGCACGCTGGATCTTATATTCAAGTATGTCTATGAGCATCCCGTGAGGATCTCAAACGGGCACTTGTTCTGCTTTTTGTTGCTTTCCAAATAAACGAATGCAAGTAGCTCATAATTAAGCATATGTGCAATGTGCAAGTTACAATGTATGGTTTCGCAACAACCAGGGGCGGAGCTAGCTTACTCCTCGCCCCCCCCCCCCCCCCCCCCCCCCCCCCCCCCCCACCAATTTTGAAAGTTAAGTAGATGGTCAATTCTTTTACCCTATTTAAAGCTACGGTATACAATTTCCTTTCCCCCTCATATTTTGGTTCATTAAATTTTAATTTAATATTATATCAATTAAAATTATCAATTCTAAGGATTATCCGTAGAGCTTAACTTTTTAGTTATGAAATCAAAATATACCACACAAAATTGAAATGTGTTGTTAATTTCTTCATATTATTCTAATTTATATTGAATTTAATATGAAAAATATTGCGTGTATAATTAATTTTTTCAAATATTTTTTTATTAGTATTTTTTGTCCTTTATTTTAACCGGATTCCCCCCCCCCCCCCCCCCCGAACTAAATCCTAGCTCTGCCCCTGGCAAGAACCATATCATGAGGTGGTATTTTGGGCTAAATGATTTTCATCCACTCATTCGGAGTTATTTTAAATAATACTAGGTGTAGTTATTAAAAGATTTCGAATATAATTTAGAAATACACATTTTAAAATAGTATATTATTTTTGCTCCAAATTACCATAGACAACCAATTGACTCATTGATTTAACACAAACATAGAATATATCGGAATTTACTCGCCACCCTCCCATATATATTTCACCTTATCAAGCCTTATTTGGAACACAACCATATTATTTTTGCTTGAGAACCTCGTCATACCTCTTTTGTGCTCCTACCTCCAATTCCAAAGGGATGTGATAAGTTGCACGCTGAATTCCCAACATGTAACCTTCTTCAGAGTACCACATTTGTGAGACAATCAATTTTGAGTCATTTATATTAATTAGTCATTCAAATTATTAAAAATAATACTGCATATAGTACTATTGTTTGGTGGAAAATAAGTTATATTTCATCGTCAAATTCAACCATCCATGGGACCGTGTAAAATTTTTTAATGGATATATTTTCTTTTAGGATTCCCCATATTGGCCAAGTATTTCTTTCTTGGTAAAAAAATAAAGGATAGTGTTTGTACGAAGAGGCGATTTGGCCCTCGATGAATGTTTTTGCATGTGTATTTGTACAAGATTCACCCCTAGTTCATAATAGGGAAAATCGCACGTAATTCTTGTCTAGAAGATATCTCATTCACTTATCAATAATTGCTCATCAAAATAGACTAGAAGAGTAGAAGTCGTTCTAATTGAACTGAAATTGAAGAGGTTCAACAGAATTTATCAAAACCAAATGGAAAATAGTTGCAATGTTAATTAACACTGCTCCTTTCTCTCTTTCATCTTTATTAACAATATTATAGTGCTTCAAAAGCAGCCACTAGGGCAAGTACATCATAACCTTCACAAAAATTGCAGCCACCACTATGTCTATGACATGCACACTCATACTTGACATCCCTTATCTTCTCATTTCTACTGTTCTTCTTCTTCATCTCCATTGCAATTGGAAGTCTAACCCTCATGCCAATCTTCACAGAAGGAGGCTTGACACCATCAAGGCGGCTACTCTTCTTTGGGTTCATAACAAACCATTTCTCGATTTCCATGCCAGGCGCCTCCATGACACTTTGCCATGGAAGCTCAGCTCTACCAACAAGCTTCGAACCTCCTAGCCCGAGGATGGTATTCCCCGTTGACGATCTCCATCTTAGCTCGAAAACCACACTGCTTGTCTGGAGAGCATTGATGGATTCTTGAGTGCCTGAGCAATCCAATGAGAAGGACTCATTCCATGAAGGATTATCACTGGTACTCGGGATCTCGTTTGTATCGAGCTGGATTTTTTTGTTGTTTCCAGCCGAGAGATAGCATCTTAGAAACAAGTTTCCTTTGGATTTGTAGGATGACTTGTTCATCGTCATGAACTCCTCCACATTTTTAGCTTGGTGAATCACTATCTCACAAGAGAGTTGTTGCTGGAAAGTTGGAGCCATGTGTGCTTTGTTATCTAGAACCAAAGGAGGAGATTGAGAGACGAGATTAGTTTTGAGGAAAAGATTAGGGTTTGAGGTATGAAGCTAGTGGTTTAGTATGTGATGTGTTTTTGTTCTTTGGTGGGATTAAGGAATGTGTGTTGTGGTGGTATATATAATCTGTGTGAGAGGTGGGAATTTTCTAAGGGAATGTGAAAGGTGGGATGTTTGAGCAAGTGGTGGAGGTGCTTATAATACACTTTTTTAATAATTTTTGTGAGGAAGCTTAGAGGAAGGAAATTGGAAGTGGGATAATATATGCCTAGTCACAAGAGAGATCTTAGTTGGGTTTGGACCAATGAGAAGAGTAGTGGAGATAAATCTAATAATAATGACTCAAAACATAACTAAAGGTGATTTAGATGGACATGCATTAATCTAGATTAATTTGATGTATAATTACTCGTGGGGCATATTTGTTTTCTTAAATCATTAAACGAATTATAGCTGCTTTTGGAGTTAATGAAGAGTTGTTGACCCCAAGTTGCAATAGTGATTCACATAATTGGATCTCCAAAGATCACCCAAAGATTATGGGTCTATTGTGTGTGTTCTCCTTGCGCATCAAGTTGTAATTTTGTTTATGAATTTATATCTCATTAAAATCAATTTCAGTATGATAATTAGCACTTCCAAGTTCCAGTATAAAAGTGACTAATGGTAGTTGGGGTTTTGGAGGTGTCTTTCACGGGTATCTAGATCGATTGCTTCAGGCTTTCTTCGATCGGTAATCAAATTTGCAACTAACGTATAATTAAATTTGGTGGGTGCTTAAGCCAATTGCGGTAGAGATTATCTACTTACTGCATATATGAGCAAACATATATGTGTTACTTCTTTGGATCCACGTTAAGTGAATAATTATCATCTACATTCTTGCTTATATGATAAAGCTAAACTTTCGTCTCACATTAGTGTCACCAATTTGGTTACAAGATAAAAAGGACTCATTGGACATAATAAAAGCCACCAAGTGATTTTCCAAGTTCATGGTCCAAGTCCAAAAGGAGCCTACCAGTCCAGCAGATCATGGCTTGGTCCACAATGTCTACCCGGTCAAGAGTCAACACCTTCTCCCTTTAGAGTTGAAAAGAACAAGTCACTTTGTGTGCTGTGCTGATACTTTGCAGGTAGCTAATAATTTGGGATTTTTTCTACAGATAGCCATCATTAAACTAAAAAAATTAATTGATAAACTTACGCGACAGGATGCGAGGGATGTTCAAATAGGGGCGGTGCTGGAGGAGATCATCGGAGTGTTTTCTAGTCATAGTGCTTTAAGTGTTCGTTTTGTAGGTCGGAGTAACAATAGGGTAGCCCATTTGGTGGCTAGAAAGGCCCTTGATTTGTACCCGGCTACATGTCGTTCTTTTAATTTCCAGGCCTGGCTGGTTTCCAGGATGTAATACCTTTTGATCCAATCAATATATGTGATTATCTTTTGGAAAAAAAAAACTAAAAAAATTCAAAAATACCATCGTTTTCAGAAAAATTTAAAACATACACTCTTTCACAAAAATTGTCACATGGAGCATGCTAACCCTTCTAAGGAGTTGGAAACATGACACCCCTATCAATTATAGTTATTTTTTGTATTAAATTCGTGTTGCATTTAATAATTTTTGGAAATTAAAAACTCATCTTAATTACATTCCTTTTTTTAACTACCATTGCACTGATACAACTACTATTGCACCTGTATACTGAACTCATATTAATTATGTTACTTTTTTGGAACTACCATTGCACTATACATCTACCATTGCACCTGTACACTAATATCATTGCACTGATACAACTACCAGTGCACTGAAAAAAGGAAACTAATTAATATGTGATTTTAATTCATACAGATTATTAAATGCAACACAAATTAATTACCTTAAAAACCTATAATTAATAGGGGGTGTCATTTTTCCAACCCTTTTAGGGGGTAGGCATGCTATCTCATCCCCACATGGGGCACTGGTGTTCCAAAGAACCAATGGGAATGGTGGTGGTTTAGATTTTCGACCTAAAACCACATGGCCACAAGGCAGTTTTATGGCTTTCCTAATTGAAACCGTCGGTAGACCCGGCGGTTTTAGGTCGACAAATGGAACCGCCGTCTTTCTCGGCAATTTGATTTGCCGACACACAAAGCGCCTCCAGGCTGTTTGTGTATCATCTCCATCCTCTTAACAACCGACATATCGGCATGTAGGGGGTTGTAGATGTGGGGTTTGCATGTCAATTGAAAATCGCCACCCCCCAGCGATTTTCACTTGACATTTTGCCGGGAGCAGTTATGGTGATTACTACAAAGTAATCACCATGGTTACTAAGGGTAAATTGGGTATGAAAAATAAATTGTATTGATTAATTTTTTAATAAATTATATTTTAGCCAGTTACAAAAATCTGTTAATTACAATTCTCTCTTTTTCTCTAATTTGTGTAATCTTTAGCTAGATCTCGCCTTATTTTTCTCAATATTTTTGCAAAAAGAATGGGGAAAAAATAAGAAATCACTACCAATCCATTAGACAACAACTACCACTTCAAAAAACACCTATACCATTATAGAAAAAAATAAGAAATCAATAACAAAACATAAAATCACTATCACTACCACTAATTAACCACTTATAGACAACATAAAAACACCTATACCATTATAGACAACAACTACCACTTCAAAAAATACCTATATCACTTATTAACCAATAATATTACAGATTTAACTAATACCGATACATGAAAATCACTATCAATACAATAATATCAGTACCAAAAAACCAATATCATTACATAATCAATACCAATGGAAAAAAAAATAATACCACTACGAAAAAATCAATATCAATATACAAAATACATACCAATATGAAAAATTCATATACGAAATCTGGTCGAGATATTCTTCATCGATCACCTTGAGAGAGAGAGAGAGAGAGAGAGAGAGAGAGAGAGAGAGAGAGAGAGAGAGAGAGAGGATGGGGAGGGGAGGAGCGGTGGGTGATGGGAGGTGGCCGATCGGCGGGAGGGAAAGGCGGACGGTGTTGTGCAACCGGGAAAAGTGAAGAGAATGGCGGCGGGAGCCATTGTCGGAGAAAAATTGAGAAAAAGTGAGACTCATGAGAGAGTGTGGTATTGGGGTTTGGTTATAATATGTAGAAATTTATTTTTTAAAAATAATAATTGGGTTGGTATATTTTTTATTTTCAAAATTACTCTTAATTTCATCTATACCGATCATTTAAAAATAGAATAAAATAGAAATAATCAAGGATGTAGATTTTGGTATCCACCGCGGTTACTTAAAATTAAGTAACCACGCTAACGCATTCCACATTTTGCCTATAAAATGTCGTACCGGGAACCTAAATTCTTCACTCCCCTCCTTCTTTATAATTTTGTTCTGTTTTTTAATTTTTTTAGTTTTTCGATTAACGTTACTTGGTAAGTTTTTTTTTTTGTATTACTTTTTATTGTGATTTGTAGTTTTAAATGCTTCTCATTCAAAAAGTATTCATGTGTATGTCTTTCACAAATTTTATGGTATTAATCTAGTTACTGTTTTATTGCAGATGACATTCCAAAAGTTCATGCTTGGGTTACGGTGGAATAGTTACACGAAAGAAACTGAAAAGGGGTACGTTACGTTAGTAGTTGTTTTTAGAAAGCGAAGGTTGCTACGAGATCAAACCTAGAAGAGCTCCGTCAAATGTGTACTATGGTTACGTGCATGGAGGGCACGAGGAGAGTTGATCCTATTGTGTATCGATATCCAAATAGACAAGACGGGTCGTTGTGGCATGAGAAATTGCTCATAACCACTCACAAGGAAGTTGATGTCATGCTCGAATTTATGAATATCAATAACATTTCCAAAGCGGAGATGTTTGTTCACACCGAGTAGTTTGAAGGCAGTGGAGGTCATTCTGGAGATGGCCAAACATCTGGTATCCACGGTGGGGGGTGGAGTATATGAAGATCACTACCAAAGTTACCATGATCATCATTCCTACCATGAGTACCAAGAAGGAGGTGGAGGCCATCATCAATCCTTCCCATCGTATGAAGGAGAAACCCAACGTTACCATGACAACCAACAAGAATGCTACTAGTACCAATCCGAGTACAACTTCCATGTAGGCAACGGTAGTTATCACAACTACCATTATGGAGCTGATGAATGTGTGTTTCATGATCTAGATGAGATGGAAGATGTGTTTCCAGGTGGAGATCAGTTAGTGACCCTGATGATGAAGAAGAAGAAGAAGGTGATGTTAGTGCAGACAGTTTTGGCCCTCTTGAAGGTACTGATGATTCAGGCCTAGATTCAACATGAGGGATGCAAGGCTAGGGTCCGGGACATCAAGAGCAAGAGAGTCAGGCGTCGGATCATATCCCGTGCGGTGAACACTCACATGTGTGTCATTTATAACATCCCAAGGCTATAGACCGTTGAGATCCAGGGTTCTCGCCACGGCCATCAAGCATCTAATTAAGAAACAACCCGACCTGAATGTGAAAACCATCATCGCCGATGTTTCTAGTCATTATGGATATATTATTAACTATAAGAAGTAGTGGCATGGAAAGCAGAAAGCTATGGTCGTCGTGTTTGGTGACTGGGAAGAATCATATGCATACCTTCCAAGATTGATTTTGGCATTGGAGACTTCCAACCCCGACATTGTTTCTCCCCCCGCTACCAAGATGAAGAAATCTAGCCGTCGGAACCCGGTGACAAACGTTATTTCAAACGACTTTTTTGATCATTTAAGCCATCTATTGATGGTTTTGCCTTCTACGTCACTATGTTGCAAGTGGATGGCACATTCCTTACCGACAAGTACAAGGGCACTCTCATGATAGCCCGTGGAGCGGATGCAAACAGATGTGTTTTTTCTATAGCCTTCGCCATTGTTGAGGGATAGAATACCGAAAGCTATGGATGGTTTTTTCGACAAATTCACCTCCACGTCCCCAAGAGGATGAACCTGAGAATCATCTTTAATCGCCACGGCGGGATCAGAGCTTCCATCTTAGACTTGGATCCAGCCTGGAAGTGGTCCCAGAGGTGGTGCATATGACACTTCAAGAGCAATTGAAATCATCATTTCAAGCGGAGGAAGCTTGCTGATAATCTATGGTGGACTGGTAAGTGTTCTATTTCATTGGAAAGAGTATTTTGTTAACTGTTAAATCATATTGGTTATTTCCAAAGATTTGGGAAAATACAGTACAACGCTTACGTTGACTCTTTATAAAGAGATGCATGTATAAGGAAATAAGGTCTTAAGCTATCATCGTGATCCCCATTTCCTGGGAAAATCGGATCTTAAAAGATCCTCGGATCCCCCTTTTTATGTCATAAAGGTTGTGTTTCTAAGGAGATGGATCACCTTTCCTAAGATTCTAACAAACATATTCAATTAACTAAAATGAATATCATTTGAAAGATATATACATAATTTCGTCAAACAAACATAAATCAATTAAACCAAAAAATTGAAAATAACAAAATGAATACCATAGATTTTTTTGAAAGTTATACACATACACATAAATCTATTATATTATTTTTTTAGTTCGTATGGGTGATTTTCAATTATTTAATCCAATACAAGTACATCTCCTTAGAAACACAACCTTTTTTGACAGAAAAGGGGGGGATCCGAGGATCGCGTAACACCCAATTTTCCCAGGATATAGGAGGATCATAATGATTGCTTAAGACTTCATTTCCTTAGGCGTGCATCTCTTTATAAAGAGTCTAAGCAAGTGTCACATTGTATTAGACCAAATCATTGAAAATAATCAATACAATTAACCATTAACAAATTATTTTATAAACCACAAAGTATGTTAACAAAATAAAATATGACAAAGGTTAAAGAACTATATGTACCTCATGATTGTTCCCTACATCCCTTGAATGATGGTTAGGTTGGTCATACAAAATGCTCGCATCTCTCGGTCATTGATCAAGATAATATCTTTGATTATATATGTCCACGTCCTCCCCAACCTATGATAGTACACGGACCGCCTGGTGAGAGTGCGGTTTAGACATTTTACTCCAAACGAAATTCCCCGCCAACGGTTTTCACATCTCAAATTTAAACCGTGTAGGGAGGGAGCGGCTCCTGCATCCAAGACGCGGACCGCTGAGCTGACGAACGGTCTGTCGTTAGATCGCGTCTTCATCCGACGGTTTCGGAGATCGCCGCATGGTCAGGCGATTTTTTTGGTCGCCCTAATTGAAACTGTTTCCCCTCCGAGCGGGTCCCGTGTAGACCTTTCATTCTGTTGATTTATCTTACTGTACGGAAATTGTAAACGGACAAAGAACACTGATTTACGTGGTATCCCTGGATATCCAGGACTAGTCCACGGAAGAGCGCTAGAACACTCTTCGGCTGAGTTCTTACTGATAGTGTTTATGATGATTACAGGAGATACAGTGCTCATCTATATAGAAAGACCCTAATGGCCTAACCCTAGCTCCACGGGAACACCAATCTCAACGTGGGCCAGTGACAGTTGCATGGGCCAAGACTAACACCAAACTCTATTGGGCCATTTAACACTTACGTACTAAGTTACAACAAATGGCAGAATGTACATTTAACATCCTCCCCCAAATTGATGCCGGGGTATGAGCATCAATTTGTCAACCAGGAAACGGTGTCTACTCGTTGAGAAAGACTTGGTGAGCAAATCTGCAACCTGGTCTTCAGTACGTATGTAGTGTAGAGCAATCGATCCATCTCGTACCTCATCCCGGATATAGTGTACATGTATCTCAATGTGCTTTGTACGATCATGCAGCACTGGGTTCTCTGCAATTCTAATTGCACTAGTGTTGTCAACAAACAAATCCATGGGACTCTTGCAACATACCCCCATATCAGTAAGAATCCGTCTCAATCATGTCAGTTCAGAGGTCACATCTGACATCGCCCTGTATTCAGCCTCAGTAGATGACTTAGAAATCTTATCCTGCTTCTTACATCTCCACGAAATAAATGAGTTTCCAAACTGAATACACCAACCTGTAGTAGACCGTCTAGTGTCTATACAACCTGCATAATCTGAGTCTGAGTAGGCTCGTAGAGTATCCGAACCTGTGGAAGGAAAATACATACCAACCTCTCGGGTTCCCTGCAAGTATCGAAGTATGCGGTACACTGCTGCCAAGTGATCTACTCGAGGGTCACTCATAAATTGACTCACCAACTTAACAGCATAAGCAATGTCTGGGCGAGTGGCTGATAAGTAGATTAGACCTCCAACTATACTCCGATACTGTGAACCATCCTTCACTCTCTCTCCTGAGTCCCTGCTCAACTTCATATTACACTCCATCGGAGTGTTTACCGGCTTGCAGTCCTCCATGTTATGATCACTGAGAAGATCACTAATATACTTCCTCTGACTGAGTAATATACCATCCTTAGTACGAGAGACCTCCAGCCCGAGGAAGTATGATAAATCACCCAAATCCTTTATCCGAAAAGCCTTCTGCAACCCTTCTTTCAGTTTTTGAATGCCATCCAAATATGAACCTGTGATGATTATATCATCCACATAAAGTAAAAGTAGAACAATACCCTTCGGAGTGGTCTTGACAAATAGAGATGGGTCGTTCAAGCTCTGGCTGCAGCCAAGGTCTAGTAAAGTAGCCTGAAAAGTCTCAAACCAGACTCGATGAGCCTGCTTTAACCCGTACAGTGATCTGTTCAACCTGCATACCTGGCCAGGAGTCCCCACGTTATAACCGGGCAGTTTCTTCATGTAGATAACTTCATCTAAATCCCCATGGAGAAATGCATTCTTCACGTCAAGTTGAGCTAGAGGCCAATGCTTCATGGATGCTACTGCTAGAAGAGTTCGGACCGTAGACATTCGAGCCACAGGAGCAAAGGTCTCAGTGTAGTCCACCCCGTGCTCCTGTGTATATCCAAGGGCTACAACCCGAGCCTTATGACGCTCAATCGAGCCATCCGGAAGCATTTTAATAGTGTACACCCACTTACTGCCAATCGTCGGAGTGTCAGGTGGACGGTCAACTACGGTCCATGTATTGTTCGCATGATGTGCATCAAATTCACTCCTCATCGCCTCCTCCCAGACTGGATCCCCCTGAGCGTCTTTATACCGGGTTGGGGCAACAAGAGAAGTCACCCCAAAAGCCATGTAGTCATCAAAATGGGCAAGAGGAATACCTTTAGTACTGCGGGTGGAGCGGCGTGGAGGAGCTGGTGTAGTGTGCGCAGGTGCCGAAGATGAAGCTGCTGTCGTGGCTGAAGTTGGTGCGGATGGGGACGCTGTGGCCGAGGAAGAAGTAGGCGGGGAATGAGGAGAGGCCGAGGATGTGTTGCTGGAGGACGTGGACGGCGACATGAATGGCAAAGAGCTGGGGGAGTCCGGATCGTCGGGGGGTACCAACGGAGCAACTTCGACAGGGGCATCATCGAGTGAAAACATGAGCAGAAAACCATTGGAAGGAAAAATGGTCTCGGGACTAGAAGTGGGTTCAAAAAAACGGAGGTGTTCAAAAAAGACAACTGTACTAGCAACACGTATACGCTGGGACACAGGATCATAGCACAAGTACCCTTTGTGAACGTCACTATACCCCATGAAAGCACATTTGGCAGTTTTGGAAGTTAACTTAGTTCTCTCACAACGAGGCATCAAAACAAAACACAGGCACCCAAAGACACGGAGACGAGAGTAGTCAGGAGGACGAGAATAAAGTTTAGAAAACGGACTCTCATTGCCGAGGACAGGAGTGATTTGATAGTTGATTAGCCGAACTGCAGTAACTACGGCCTCTGGCCAGAAACGTCCAGGAATAGAAGAGGCTAACTATAAGGCGCGAGTAAGCTCGACTACATGGCGATTTTTCCGCTCAACCAGCCCATTCTGTTGAGAAACCCCAGGACAAGATTTTTGACTCAGAATCCCACGAGACCGGTACACCTCACGCAAAGGAAAAGAACTGAATTCCCCACCAGGATCAGAACGAATAATTTTGACAGGTTTACCAAACTGAGTCTGAACCATATTAAGGAATTCAATAACAACAGATTTGAGATCAGATTTCAGTCTAAGTAGGTAAATCCAAGTGTACCGGGTAGCATGATCAATAAAAAGGGCAAAATATCGGAATCCATGTCGAGAAAGAACAGGGGCAGGTCCCCAAAGATCAGTATGTATCACATGAAAAGGTTCTGTAATAATAGTTGTACTGGAAGGATAGGAAATACTGGCAGTTTTAGCTTCAACACAGCTAGTACAGGAGTGAATTTTTGGGACACTGACACGAGTTTTACCAAGTAATGACTTTTGAAACATAACAAAAAGACGGACTGAGTGGGGTTGACCCAGGCGAGCATGCCACAGATCCCACTGCTTATTTGACGAATTTGAAACAGCTAAACAAGGACTAGACAACGGACTACTGACAGACCTAACAACAGGAGGAATTGAGTGCCCATGTAACTCGTCCAGATGAAAGAGACGCCCCTGCTTACTCCCACTTCCGATCAGACTCCCCGTCTTCGAATCCTGTATAACACAACCAGACGGGGCAAACGATACAGTATACCCTTGTTCAGTAAGTTGACCAACTGAAACAAGATTAGGAACAAGAGCAGGCACATATAGAGTATTCTGTAAAGATACATTTTTATCCATAACATTTCCCATACCAGTCACCTTCAATTTTGATCCATTCGCCACAGTCAAATCCATATTATGAATTGGAGTAACATCTTTTAAAGCCATAGTATCGCAGGTCATATGATTATAGCAAGCGGAGTCAAGAAGCCTAGGGGACCGATTTTTACCTGTCCCTTGCAAGGTTGCAAAAGCCGCACTGATCGCAGCACTCACTATCTGCTCGACCGTCTGTACCGAAACTCCACTGCTAGCACCATTCCCTGCGGCATGCCCACCTTCGCCAGCAATTGTTCGACTGCTGCTTGCCTCTCCCGAAGGGTAGCTACGACTGCCACCAGCAGTAGGCCAGCGAGCACCTTCACCTGCTGTATATCCCCACCGAGAAGCCTCAGCAGCATTAAAGGCACCATAAGCTGCCTTTTCTCCATACCCAGACCGAGCAGCCTGAAAATTTCGACCTGGCTGAGTTGCCCCCTCGCGCGGACCTCCTTCGCGAGATTCATTTCGCTCCTTTGTGCGGCAGTCTAGGATGATGTGCCCCATCCGCTTGCAATATACACAAAAATTGCGTCGGCGGCAATGCTTTTGTAAATGGCCCTTCTCCTTGCAGTGATGACACACCGAATCGGAGACAGGAATTCTTCGCTGGAATTGTGGTCGATTTATGGCATAGGCAGAAGGATCGTGAGCAGCTCCGAGGCTGTGTTGTCCCGCGGCAACGGCGACCAGCGCCTCCCCTTGTCCCGGACGCGCATCAATGGCAGCTTGCGTCCTCAGGCGGGTTTCCTCCCTAACTAGAGTGCCAAGCACCCCATCAAATTGCAGAATGTCCCGGTACAGTAGTGTGGCACGGACTGACTCAAATTCCGGCCGTAATTTCATGAGAAAATCCATGAGCCTGGTCTTCATACGTTCAGCTATAGCTTCTTCTGTGAGAACATTCTGAGGTCGCAGTGCAGCATGGAGGAGGTCTTGCTCCGTCCAGAGTTCCTGTGCGTTGAAATATTCAGAAACGGATCTATCTCCTTGTTCTAGCCGTGTCAAAGCCGCCTGGACCTCAAACTGTCGTGCTGCGTTCACGGTGGAGTACATGACGGCGAGATGACGCCACATACGATTCGTTGTCGGATATAAACGGAGACTGAGACAAGTAGAAGGATCTACCGAGCCAAGGAGCCACGACCGGACGCGAGCGTCGTTCTGATTCCAGGTGCGTACCTCTTGTGAAGTGACCGATCCTTCTGGTTTTGGCTGCGTCCCATCGAGTATGCCCAGCAGATCTTTCCCTTCGACGAACACCCGGAATTGGAACTCCCAGAGTGCATAGTTGGTGGAGTTCAGACGAACGGTAGGCCGATCAGAATCGATTATCGGAAGCTCTGATACCATGTTGATTTATCTTACTGTACGGAAATTGTAAACGGACAAAGAACACTGATTTACGTGGTATCCCTGGATATCCAGGACTAGTCCACGGAAGAGCGCTAGAACACTCTTCGGCTGAGTTCTTACTGATAGTGTTTATGATGATTACAGGAGATACATTGCTCATCTATATAGAAAGACCCTAATGGCCGAAGACCCTAATGGTCGAACCCTAGCTCCACGGGAACACCAATCTCAACGTGGGCCAGTGACAGTTGCATGGGCCAAGACTAACACCAAACTCTATTGGGCCATTTAACACTTACGTACTAAGTTACAAAAAATGGCAGAATGTACATTTAACACATTCCCCATGCGGTTTGTATCAAATAATGGTATGAATGAAATTTTCCCGATAGGGATGTTATTTTTGGAAATTTAGTCTAATGGTGATATTTCTGAAAAAATACCAATAATTTGTGGTACCAGTCCATTCTTCTCTGCTTTTTAAGTTTGGTATTTACAGGTGAACACGATTTAGATCATAAAGCGGCCAGGAAATGGATGGGGATACATACGCAAAGAGATATTTGATGTCATAACCTTGTGAAATTGTACCGAAATGGAATTGGTGAGGTTAATGATTAACATTGAACAGTAAAATGGACAAAACATCTTAATCAGCCTATCATAAACCCTAATTATAAGATCCTCCAGATATCATCTCCATTCTCCGGTATACGGTTTAACTAGTGCGATTGAAATCATTATATTTTTGGACTGCCTTGCCATGAACACTCAAGAAAAGTAAACCACTGTACAAAACCCAAAATTTAGACCTCTTAGTAAAAAAAAAAAATAATAGAAGCTTTGAATTCATTTTTTCTCCAAAATATCACTCATATCATCGAGGAAACAGACAGATGCAAGAGAGTTACATGACTGAAACTAGACAAGAAGTTAAATCAAACCCCACCAAATAGGAGAACAATAACCAAAAATGGCCAAGAAGTAATTTCAACTCATTCTACACAAGTCGACCAATTTAAGCAACGCTACAGAATATACAATATTGATGAGTTGATGATATAACGAAAATATCCTACTCCTATTAACGTTCTTATCTCACGTAGTTATTATACGCATAGGCGGAGGGAGGGCAGTTTGCCCTTGTTCTAGGACAGGGGCAAATTTTGGGAAGGAAAAAAATAATCCTATATATGTTTGAACGGAGAATAAACTCAACACCTACAAGTAATATAAGGATATGTTGGCAGTGCACTATAATGAGAGATTTGTTGATTTGTTGGCAGTGCACTATAATGAAAAATAATCCTATATATGTTTGAACGGAAAATAATCCTATATATGTTTGAACGGAGAATAAACTCAACACCTACAACAGATTGATAGGTATTATAATGATTTTATGGCTGATGAGAGATTTGTTGGATTGAAAGAAATTGATAAATGATCTCAAATCATGGTGGAGACAAAAGTGCATAGGTTATATCGGTCAGTTTATTTGCTTCTGAAATTAGTTTTGATACTACTAGTTGCAACTCCGAACGTAAAAAAAAAAAAGCATTTTTAGATTGATATATTGAGAACAAGTTTTGAAATCAAATTGATGATCAGTTTGTTAATGATTGTTTAGTGGGAATATCGAAAGAGGCTCACTTAAGAGTGTAAACAATTAACGTATTTTGTAATTCTTTCATAATATGAAAACTTGTCGTACAATAATTGTACTAATCGCTTATTTCTTTATCTATTAATGAATTATTTGAATATTATTAATTTTAATTTTAATTTTTTTATATTTTAAAAAAATGACAGGGGTAATTCTGAATCCTACCTCCTCCACTAATTATACGTATTCACATATTTCATAACAAGTATCAATATTTGTGAAACAACCTGATAAGAGGACAATATAAGTAAATATCCGACACAATTAAAATTTAAATTGAATAAATGCAACAATTCGATAAGTTTATTAGTCCTTGCTCGCTATATCTTATCCTCGAAGTAATTTGGAAAAAGAGCTTTTGGTTATAAACCCTAGACTCATGTGATTATCTCTAAAATGATCATGTGTTGCGTACTTGAGGGACAAGAAGATGTGGATCCATGGAAAGGCCAATAGGAGTAGGAACCGAATCAGAAATATGAGGAAAAGAAGAGGTTGGATTGCAAACGATTGTGAAAATCAAATAGATTACTACAGATAACCATGTTTGTCTCGTAGTACTTCCACTAACCACTATAAGGGTTTAACTAATTAATATGCCAATGCTTTACATATAATAAGAGCTAGGCTGAGAATGAAAGTGCATATATATGGAGCAACAGTAGTGGACTTCTTGCTGTTCAAGTTGCAGTGACAACAGAGTAATGTGCAGCTATAGGTGCAAATAATTAACTACATATATACACTGATTTTCACAATCCTTATCCTCTGTGAATAGTTAGTGAATAAACAAAGGTATGGCATTCCACTTTCAGAGCTATGATGGAGTGGGAAGATCATCATATCTCCCAACAGATCTTGGAGGAGTAAGCAAGTGGGTGCTATAGATGCTAGATGGCCAAGCAACAACCTTAACATAATCAAAAAGAATATACCAGAATCATTCAAGTACTGAAGATATTGCTTTACTACTGAAAAAGTACCCCCTGGATCTCTTGGTTTCAAGCGGCTGATACATGCCACTTGTTCTGCTTTTTGTTGCTTTCCCAATAACTTAGCTAAGCATATGTGCAATGTGAGCAAAATTATCAAAAATGTATTTGAATACTACTTTGAGTGAAGATGGAATCACTTTCATGGGTTTTCTTAGCAAACTATGTACGTGTGTGCTTTGAATCGTGCTCTTGAAAGGTGTAAAGATAGAGTACATTAGAAAGATACATAATACCCAAACATAATTTGCTCTCCAAGACTAAAATTAGCGTATGATGGACCTCGTTATTAATACGTAACGTGTAGACTCCTGAACATTGGTGATCGACGCAGCTTCTATCCACTAACGAAGAAGTCAAAGAAGAATTGAGCCAGTAGTCATTCCCTTGCATAGTGGTGGAAATGATTTGAAGATGGGTTGTTGAGTATGGTTGCGATGTTTGCGAATCACGATCAAAGGGAGAATACAGATCCAATTAAGTGAGATTGGAAGATATACTAGGAAGCAGAAATTTGAATCTTTTGAAACGAAGTAGACACAATCGTCCAAAAAGAAACCCCTAGTGACAAGCACCCTTACTCACTCTAGTCGGAGAAACGAGGTCTCTTTTGCACCAAAACTGTGCCAAAGGTTGAGTTCACCCTAGTTTAGACTGTAGGTAAGCAATTATATGCATGGTTTGTCAAACCATATTGAACGTTGTGAATAAGTTGAAATGGAAAAAAATAAAATCAGAGGTACAATCGTGATCTATATGGTAGCACATTAGACAATCAGCATTACACACCGATATAACACTGACAGAAAGAGCCTTTACTATGGCGAATTGCCAATTTAACAGCGCGAAACCAATTGACATGAGTTTTCATAATACTCGTGGACCGATGGCAAGAATTCCTGACAAGGGTAGACAATAACAGAACCAAAGCCAAATGGCTGCCTATAGATTGTTTTCTTCAACACAATTTATTCTAAAGTCGCGCACAAGTTTAAAACAGTACCAGAAAACTGGGGCGACTCCTATAATATGATGATGATGATGATGATGATGATGATAGCTCCACAACACCAAATGAATGGCCAGGGACCTTTGAACTATAAAGAAGAGAAAATGAAACTAAGCCAATACACGTACGCTACGTCGACAAGAATTCTGTACATCATCCAATTTCTTCGTCTATGCGCTATATGGTACATATCCTTTAGAAACAGCCCTTATCTTTTACCACCAAAACATCTCTGTTCTTGCCCACTGCACCTTAGTTTTTAACAGCATGGGATTCAATAAGCCTGTGCTGAGTGAAATGGTGACTCAGTTCTGCCAAGACCTGGATCTTTTTCTAGCTACTCCTAACAAAGGCGAATCTCCAACAGACCAACACATGTACGTTCATACTTTCCATAATGGTCGAGACAAAGTAGCCACAAGAGGCTTTATGATGAAGGGGGATGATTACCAGCTGGCGATGTCTAATTATTCCGACTGATGGAACGAAAAAATGACAGTCGATGATCAGCTGCTCGCTCCTCAATTTTGGGGCAGTTGGGTAAGGCTCCAACTTGGAGATTTCATTGCTTGATTGTACGGAGCTCCCAGTTGCCCTCGCCATCAATAAGACGTAGTTCCATTGAGTGGAATGGAATTAGAGCAGGACGCTGGCACGCATAAGATAACAGATAAGTGAAAGCGACTAAACATTAAGTGAATTACATTAACTTTATAGAAAACTAGAACAAACAGATCGAGCGAGGAGGATGGAAGTATGAATTTTACCTGAGAGGAGGTAACCACCGTGATACCCATTTCTGTAGCAAGTCTATAAAGTTGTTCCTCAACATCCACACTCGTAGCACTGCAGAGTGAAACACAGAAGAAAAAATCATTTGAATAGATTTGAGGAAACACTGCCACCTGAAAAGCAGCTTTGTAATGTTACCAAACATGTGATGGTTGACATATTAAAAGAATGTGGCATTTTCAGCATACTTAGTGCACTCATCGAGGATGCCAAATTCAGGACTGTGGAAGAACAATCGGGCCTAGAAAAAATAAGAACAATGAATAGCTTAGCAGAAGAATACGGAACAAGAATTCCGAGACATTATTTTGCACAAGGTTTTTTATTCCTAACATGGGGGTGGGGGTACGCTTACCATGCCCAATCTCTGTTGTTCACCTAGAGAGAGCATGTCTTCCCAGTTCTGGTTAGAATCCCAACCACCTTGTTCTCTCTCCAAAAGATAATTCAGTCTAACATTCTCCAGAATGATTCTCAGACGAGAATCCAGAACCTCACTTGTGTCAGCATGTTCATAAACTGAATCTGCAATCATAACCACCACCGGAAATTGACTGAACCGAAATCACAAATAGCAAAGATGGGGAAAGCTTGGAAGCTCAGTAAATTCCTAGAAACCTATTCACCCACAATGAAAAGAAGTATATTTCAAGAGAACTGTCATCATCCAGCTGCTACTTTCAAAGGCCATGGCAGAGTAGTAGCTTTTGTCAAGAAGCTAAAAAATCGAACTCATTACGAGTGCCTACTAGTCCAGATACTATCAATAATTAAAATCGGAACGGGCTGATCAATACTGCATATTCCTCCGGATACTGACCATATAAATCCCTTTCCACGTGCAAAGTCGTCAGAATTACGGATCCTAAACTGGGCATAGATTAAAACTGTAGATAAGTAGTCGGTTCAATGGATGTATAGCTATTCACTGATGCAGAGAAATAATCCTCATTCACCTCAGTTTCAGGGCAGGAAACTCATACCAAACCGATGCATTTTACAATCATCCTTGAAATCCTTTAGGTACATTAGGCACAAGATACCACAAACAATGCCTTCAGAATCACCAACCCAACAAATAGAAAAGCTAGATCGCTATCCTATATTGATAGCAACAACAATCTTAATGCAAGGAACCACTCACTGAAAGAGTGGTCTTTGGCACTACGACTCATAGTTAGAGTTGTTGAACATTGAGAATTTAGAATAGACACAAAATCCACTGGTCCTAAATCTCAAGAAATAAAAGATGAAAATAATAGCTCTTGATCTAAAAGATACACACATATGTTGAACTGAACTTACCTTTCCCAAACAGTCTTAGTGTCCTGATCGTTGCTTCCTCACGTGATAGAGGATATATGATTTGGTCTCTCAATGTTCCCAAACATGTGTAAGGTCGTTGGGGAACATAAAAAATGCCACATCCATATCCTTTCTCTTCGCTAAATTGTTGCAATGGTTTAGCTAGTCCTCCATTCGCAATTGGCCATAGACCTCTAAGCACCCTGAAAATTGAACTCTTTCCACTGCCATTTGGACCTTGATCATTGAAAAGAGCCACATCAGTTGCAAGTCAACACGGCCCAGAAACATAATAATATGCAAAAAGCAAAAGAGTGTAAATCAAGAAATGAAATCTACCAACCAGTGACAAGCAGGCTTTTCCCTTGTACAATTTCACACGTCAGCTGCCATGCCAACAATTTCTGTGACGGGGTAATAATATCAGCCTCGATAAAGGATATTGCATCTTTTGAGTGAAGGTATCGTTCCGAAGGCATGGAAAGTCTATCTGTTAAACCGTCACCTGTTTGCAAACATAGTGTTAAGCCAATTGCACAACTGCTGGACCACACAACCCGCGCCTCGTTAAGGGACCAAGAAAAATGTTGAAGAAAGTGCAGTAACTGGTTTTAGTTGGTGCACAAAATTACGAGAAACAAAAGTATATGCAACTACACATCTCATGGGGCTCATAACCGTAAACTTCAGTCCCCAGACGAGTGAGAAAATTAGGCAAATGATCAGCTTTCGGAAGATGCTTTCAAACAGCAGTAAATTTAATTTAAGAAACTGGAAGGCCATTGTTTGCTTGATTTTTCTTCTCCTCTTCAAATAATCATCTAAAACAGATTGAATTTTTCTTCTCAAGAACCAACTCATTTCTACAATCAACTTATTCCAATGCCAAGCTTTAAAAAATATGTACATTCTAATGATCACCGATTCCAAATAACCCCAAAAATTGCCTCTCAACTCAACAGTCCATGGTAAGACTTACTTTCCAGCAAGAAACATTTATAGCTTAAGTATGATCTTACTATGAAATAACAAGCCTCTGCGTCAGAGGTGACAAGTGAGACTCAATCGCAGACCCCCTAACCAGAGGTATCTGCGACAGAATTCCACTTTTCATAATTTTGCATCACATCCACTCACTAAATCTATTCCTCTTAGTCCCCTGATGGTTCTTCAACCCTGACACTTGTCAAACCAATTCTTGAAAACAGGCACAGCAGTTATGTTTTCATGCTGAAGAAGTAAAATTCAAAGAACCCCTACTTCCCTCGTATCACTCTTGGAAATACATCACTTTTCAAATCATAAGAAGCAGAGCCAAGTAGCAACTCTCAGAAGAAGAAGAAGAAATCATGTACCAGATTGTGCAGCATCGAGAAGCTCTTCAAGCTCAAAAATTCTGTTAACACCACCAGAGAGCTCAACAAACTTCTTGTGCAACTCAAGAATGTCTCCAAAGGCAAAAAAACTCTGAGAGACCACAGATGCCAAATACCGAAGTGCATGTGCCAACTCACCTGGAAAGTAATTCAACAATTATTAAAAAAGTAATTCACCAGAAGATAGTTTCTTCTCTGCTACACATGAGAATAATCTTACCCTGAGTGGAGATCATTGCACGGTCTCCTTTGTGTTCCACAGCATATAACAGGCTCAAACCCCAAGTCACGTTGTGTGGCAGCTGCTTGGTTACAAAATCATCCAGTATGCCATACAACCATTTCTTTTTCAAAAGAAATGTTGAATGCCGCAGAAGCTCTTTGAACCTAGACTCAATCATCTGGCCAACATATGAAGTACAAGAATTGAAGCACCGCAAGGCGTTGAAGACATGACAGACACTATGGAAAAACTCTACTGTACACCAAAAATCGCTTAAATTTAGACAGAACAGAAAATAGAACTCCAGAATCAAGTTAGATACACTATCTTGCTAGCTGATGAATACAGAGGCATACTGTAACAATACCAATGCAACTGTTCTTAGATGAAAAAGTTTATATAAAAAACTTAGAAATACAGTTTCTTTTATTTAAGAGTACCAATGTAATTTACAGTCTTCTAGATAAAGGTACATTCAGAAATCAACTGTCAAATCAGTTGAAACATAAAAGCAAAGTCAAATGCTGTTTAACCACTTACACGATACGATGATAAAGTTGAGATCCTTATAAAAAATCATTACCTGTTTGTATCTGTTTTAGATTTATTAACGGTTAACTTCCAATCACTGTACTATGAGCTTTAGGCAGTTGGAGAAATAGATAAGTTCCTCGTTGATATGATCTTGTATAGGTATCAGTTAGGCAGTGTACTTCATAATTTAAAATCCAGCCATTAAAGTTTCAATTCAGTCTACCTTTTTTGGAAGTAAGATTCTTGGCTCAGACATCTTTTACTAGCTGGAATATCAAGCATTGAGCCTAGGGCTAGTAGCGCCAAAGACATAGTAGCTAAGATGGGAGATAACACAGTGAATCTCCTTTGTAGAACTACTACAACCTAGGATGTCCTATGTGCTAGAATTGAGGATCATTTATCTATAAGCGCCACCCAGAGTTTAAAGTAAGAGATGATGGTGGAGCATAAGTGGGTAAAGGATAGTGGAAACCGAGTTACTACAATCAAAGCTCTAAAGAATCATAGAAGAGCAAACCAAAACAAAGTATTATATACTAGGGAAAACGAGAAATCTGGTATTGACACCCTGCAATTCATCCCTTCGGATTGAATAAGCCTACTAGGTTGAGGTGCAGAAAACCTCATCTAAGGAGAACCGAACATAAAGCAGTCACCAAAGCGAAGTTGGCAAACCTGAGACATCAAGATAATTGCTGAAATGATACTCTAAAGTGTCGTGGTTCAAGTGACTTACAGCTTTTTCTCGAGCACCACCTCCAAAGAAGGCAACAGACTCAGCATGTGTTCTCAACCTTTCATGCATGAACCTAAATTTGTTTACAAATAGGGTGAAAACTTGACAATTGAACGGAAACACCATTAATGTAAGACTTTGCTGCTTGTCTTGAACAAGGGAAACAGAAGTTGCAGTGAAGTGAAATGAAATGCAGAAGAACATTACCTGAAGGTTCCCTCAAGTTGCTGCTCCTGGCTAGCTAGATCACCAAAATCAGGAGTAACAGTCCGTAGAAAACCAAGACCAAGTAGCATATAAGCATATAAAATGGTAACACCCCTCCGACCTGTTAAGAGCTTCATTCTCCATGTGAACCTAAGATTGAGCAACAAAATTATACTCAGGAGGACAAAACATAATTGACTAGACAGTTGGTCACAAGAACGACAGAACATAACCTCGTATTGACAAGTTCACATCCAGAAAACAGAAAATTAGCAGCAATGCACTTACCATAAGATATCAACAGATGGCTTTACCATTCCAGTTACCAATCCAGATAAATCTGTAGTCAACTTCTCTAGATCATGAGTTATCCTCTGATCAGCATCAACATTTTTGCTTGACAAGTTAAATACCTGTGAGCAGAAGTTTTCTACATCACTATCATGTTAAGATAAACAAACGAGTGGTGAAAGTGAAGCAATTGTCCAGGGCAGTACAGCCAACAGCCAAAGAAGCGGTTAGAGAAATGGAAAAAGATTGGCACTAATTATACTAAAGAAAAGCATGTATTGGAATTCACATAACCAGCAATTATCTCCCCCCCCCCCCCCCCCCCCCCCCCCCCACACTACAAAAAAAAAATGGATCCTTCACAATTTCAACTTCTATCAAGTAGTTTATGTACCCTTTTCTAGAATTGGCAAACATGTTTGAATTTCTCATAACGATAACACCCTATCAGAAAATTCAAACAACCAGTAATAAGAACTGTATTGATCGTTCAACCAATTACCTTATAAAATGCATTGTTTCTCAAGTAGTTCTTTAGCAAATGTCGAGTCAAGCGTATCCTCCACTCAAGAGCAAGTCTTGCAGTCAAATGCCTACGATGAAAAGTTATGTCATAAAAGCCGTACCAGGGCAAATGGGAATACTGCATCACTTTCTTAGTACGTTATAAGTTAAAACGTTTATGCAGGATAACTAAGAGGAGAGGATTAATAGAAAGTGTGATAGCATTCAGATCTCATTTGTTTCAAGCAATAGAAGTTGCCTTTAGGAGTTAGTAGGACTGGGAGAATATGTTTAATCTAGACAGACCCAAAGTAGAAGAAAGTGCCTGGAAGGAGAAGTAAAGTATATTTTCTGTCTGTTTATGAAAATATGTGAATGATATGGATGACCAAAATGGTCACTCAACTTTTACACTTTTTTTGGAAAGATAAAGGTCATTCCATGTCAGCTTAAAGTTGGATAAAGACGGTAGAAGTTAGAAGTCAGAAAGATGTGTATTTTGTTAGGGAAGTACATTATTGGGTATTCTACAAGTGTTACTAAAGGCTATATGTTGAAATGAATATAGCATTAATGAAGGTAAATTCTTTCGCACAGAGCAGAAGGTTTATTTCTATAATAATTACCTCAATGACGGAGCAATAAAAGATGATGCAGCACTCTGGAGAACACTGACACCTACTAAACGAACGAACGCTGCTTTATCTTGTTCCAGAACATACTTGACAGTTGTTCCTGCGATAGCACTCAGTAATAAGGATGGAATGCACAGGTGTTTGACAACAACAACAACAACAACAACAACAACAACAACAAAAAAGAGTGAAGGCACAGAACTATAACATGAAGATATTTCTTAAGGGAGATGCCAGTACCATTTAGTGAGGCAATCCTGTCTGAGACGAAAGTTCTAGACATAACCAGTAAAGCAACCGCAAGTAACTGCGCCCCTTGTTTGTCAAGCACTGTCGGCACCTGAAACATAAGTTATAAAGTGACTACAAAGAAAGATATCTACATAATTAATCCAAATTTTGAGCCATTGAGCAGACCATCAACCCCACAAGAAGAAAATCATGGATTGATTGCCTGACAGAACAGTGCACACTATATGAAATATGGACATAGTACAAGGAGAGCTCAATATAAGGCCACACAAGGAAGCTAGACATGAATATCGAAAGTAAATCTAACAAAAACAACAATACAGTGGTTTCAATAAAGCCAAATCAAAGTGGAAGGAACATCGAAGCAAAGGACTCACCAGTATTTTAAACATAGCAGCCACTCGCAATGGCAATGCCCGTGGATTTCTCTTTAATTGTAAAACAGAAGGCACTGGAACATTATGATCGAACTGTGGTGATCGTGCTATCACCTCAGAAATATAAGACTGTGCCTTCGAACTTGGAAATGTAGAGTCCTACATATAATAACCATGAGCATTTGGGTGCGAAACTGAAAAGGGAAAATATCCAGGAACAAATACTACTTTGCTGAAGAGAATATGGAATAAACAAGACCTCATCAGTTGCAGCAAATGCACGTTGGACAACCAGTGCATCACTTTTACGATCTGTCTCAGAGTTCTTCACGGCATTAGTTCCAGTTTGAGTCAGAGCTCGGGAATCCTTCCTGAAAATTTACAAGCCTGCTTAAGGAAATTACTGAATATTCAAGAAAGAAAGCAAATTACACTGCAATATCTAACCTTTTTTTGTCAACTCCCCACCCCCCTTCACCATCCAACGACAAAACAACATCGTGAAATGCAACTAAAGCTGGGCGATGTGATATGGTTATACATGATGTCCCCATAGCTCGAACTTTGGCACAAAAACGCTCCTCCATATCAGTTGTCACAGCACTAGTACACTCGTCAAGAATTGCAAATTTAGGCTTGTGGTAAAACAACCTTGCCATCCCCAACCTTTGTTGCTCTCCAAGGGAGAGTTCTTCTCCCCAATTAACTTCTTTCTCAGGGGGGTAGCGATCCAATAGATACTCAAGGTCAACCTGGAGATAGGCCAAAAACATTTTTCAAGTGACCATGCATTTCTGAACATATTAACACAGGTAGAGAAATATGAGCGATGGAGAAAGGTATACTACATTTTTCAACAACTCCACCATCCCACTGCGCGTAAGTGCTTCAACCTCTTGATCAGAGGTTAGAGGATAAATTAACTGATCTCGAAGTGTGCCTACAGCAGTATAAGGCCTCTGAGGAACATAGAAAATCTCCTTATTAAGCTCAGAACCAACACCTGGTTTGACAATATGGCCAGACACCAATGGCCAAAGGCCTCCAAGAACTCGGAAGAGTGAGCTCTTCCCACTGCCATTTGGACCTTCAACAGAAAAAATAAATAGGATTTATCTGGTGGCATAATGACAATACCGAATCCAAAAATGATTACATATAAGCCAATTTATTGACATCAGAAGTAAATAGACCACAGATACTGCACTTGATCTTAGCCAAAAGGCCGAGAAAGGTATCAGAATAAAATAGACCAGAAAAGGAACACAAAGTAGCTTTACAAGAAGAAATTAATAATGATAGAGCTGATAAAGACAGTTGATGTGAGGTGCAAAACACAATTATCGTTAATCTTTAACTAGATTAAAACTGTATTATTTGACCAATCAGGAAGAGGGAATTCTGCTTCAAGATATTTTTGAATTTTCTTGCTTGTATTTAATAAGTATTCTTATAAGTCATTATTACTTCTACTTCTATCAGTAGGATTAGCATCCTCTTCTCTATAAATAGTTATACGTGCTGTGCCAGTGCTATGAAGTTCAAGTGTTTTCTAATCTAGAATAGTAACATCTCCACATCTTCGTTGATATTAGTTACATTTTAACCCACTTTTCACTGCATCTACAAACCATAAATGCTGAAAAGATGAGATGAGTAAATAAGCTTCAAGAAAAACCAGATACTATTTCCAGAAAAGAAGAAAGTGAACAGAATTTTTAACAGAAAACACTTGACGGGTTCGTGCAATCTTATTTTTTAACAACAGTGTATGATGAAAGCATTAGTATGGTCCACAAGACTTGATAAAACATGTTACAGCAAAATTCTGGGAGATACCTGTAATTAACAGGTTAGATCCAGGTTCAACTTTAAGACTCAGATCTTGCACCAGAACGTTACCAGTTGGTGTAACAACCTGCAAGGAAGAATTCAATAAGAACTTTGAAGACTGAACTACTGAAGATCCCATTGCAGTTCAACTTGGTGGGTAAAAATACCTTGACGCCAGAAAACTCAACATAATCCGCATCACTGAAGTAGTTCCTACTTCCAACTCTTTGCAAGGACTTATCACCACTGCTTAGCTCTCTTGATATGGCAATCAGTTCATGAATCCGTTCAGCATAACCACTGCGATATAACAGAAATAACTTTGCACATAAATCTGGTCACAAATAACAGGCATACTAGCTATAATCTAAAGTCATGAGAAAACCATCAATAGTCATGCACCACAAAAAAGTCACTGAGAAGTACCTTAGACGACTAAGCTTTCTAGAACTTATGGAAAGAGTACCAAGTGACTGAAACAAAGATATTATAACACTTGTGTGGTATCTTAAATTGCTCAACATTGTTGCCCTTCCCAAAGTTGAAGTGTCTGGTTTGAGACCGCCCGCAAAGAAAGGCTCAATGATCAAAATAACAGCAACAGTAGCACCAAGATACTTGGCCAGGAAATCCTGGATCATGCCAAACCACCAATGCTCGTGATGGACAACTTTCATGTGCTTAACAAGAGTTCTGAACTTTTCCTGTATATGAAATTCTTCTCTTCGTTCACCACCATAAAATGCTATACTTTCAGCATGAGTCCGCAAACGTGAATGAAGCTGTCGATATTCACCTCCTAGCTGCTGTTCTTTAGCCATCAGTTTCCCAAAAGAAGGAGAAAACTTTTTAATAAGGGCACCTGCTCCCAATACATAGCCCTGCAAAACCAGCGTCACAGGCAAACCTTGCAGCGTTTCAGCATATGAAACAATCAGACTAATGTGAAAGGAATTTTTTTAAGATCACTGTCCAGCTATAACAATTACCAGTATGTAAACCAAATATTTTGGGCTAGCATAAGAAACAAGCCGCCAAGTGTAGAGAACCACATCTGTTACGGCTGTCAGATCATCTTGCACCAGCTCGCTAAGCTCTGAGCAAAACTTTGGGACGTCACTTGCTATTCTTTGCTCGGGATTGGTGATCCGACCATCAACATGTGATAGCTTGTAGTACGCCATATTCTGAAAAATAAGGAGTAAGATCTAAAGAATAAGACGATACAATAAGAGAGAAAAAAGGAGAGGCCAGAAACTGGATTCTCCATAGGAGCTCTTTGTGATGTCATTATTATTTCAAAAGGGAAACATGTGCAATAGAAGACACCACTGCTACCAAATACCAATTACAAGAAGAGATACAGATCCTGACTTTTCTGTTAGCCTTTACTCAATTGAAAATGTAATCCTGCTGTTACAAGAACAGTATTCCTGAAATAGCTGCACCAATGAACACAATACTCTTAAACTCAAAAGACTAACCAGCAGGAATGCTTACCTACACACTCATCTTAAAAGCTAACCAAAAAAACCTGCTCAACAACTTCCATCATCTTAGGTAGCTGGAAAGACGGACCAATTGGAGACTGTTATCTAAGATAAGCTGGGATGGAAAAATTACAGCCATTTGAGGAAGCTAACAAGCACTCCATTCTGAATTCAACATCTTAAAGAGTACAAAGAAACTCCAAACATTAGCTACCAGCCTACCACTACCAAGAAGAGTTCACAGTTGCCAGCTTTCCTAGATCAACTGAAGGAAAATTTAAAAAAAAAAACAATTTTTAATTTATACCCTGTTTAAGGGACACCTCTCGACCTCCTTTCTTACATGGAACTCGTTACCTTAATTCTTATTGATGGTTGCCAAGCACAGTAACAACATGTGTCTATACATTGTGTAGTATCATCATAGTAACAAGATTATCAATCCTAGATCAAAGCCAGATGCAGCAGAATGCCTTCAACAAAACCTGAAGTACCAGGACGTAACAATGCTAGTTCTCTGTTGGATATAATAAACCCCAGAAAAGGATGAAAGACATACATTCGGAACCCGTCACAGAGTAAACAGAAAATCAAATGTCTTATATGGAGTCAGTAACTCCCAATCCTAGAAGTAATTGCCTTATTGCATCAAATTAAATACACGCCAGAAAACAGGCACGAATAGACCAGAAAAACAGAAAAATCATAAAGTGAAGTAAAGCAATTATGTGAAAATATTTAATGAAAATTACTCGAATAAGAAACTTGTTATTTTACCAAGCAAAAGCTGGACATACCTCAAAATAATGTGTATGGATAAGTTTTGTCAGTATCTTTCTAAAACACAAGCTTAATGTCCCGGTAACATACTTTGAAGTCGAATGCATGGTTGATAGTAGGAAGCAGAGTAAGATATTTTCTGATATTAGTCGGAGAAACAATGGCACACGGCGGAGGAAAGCTGCACGAAACAGAAATCCTTGTACTTTCGCAAGTCTGTTGCTCAAACTAGTCCTTAACACCTGAGAAGAACCCACATACTCGATAGTCAAAATGGACATGCTCAAATCTAATGGTGAGCAACCTCAATTGTAACGAATATGTGCTGCTTCACAAAAATGACTAAACTTGAGATCATAACACACCGTGGAATGTTGAGCAAAATGGAAGTTCCAGGAAACCCAAGTGAGGTTATGCAAATATGGATCCACAATTTCAAGAAATAAAATGCAGGAATAGCACATGTCATAATGATAAACTATTGTGCTTAAAGAGAATATATGGAACTGCAATCAAGGATAGAAGAGGAAAGAAAAAGGAAAAGAAAGTTCTTCGTCAACTACTTTAAGAAACTATGTGGCTGCCCAAAACAAATAAGTCTTCACACCTAACATGTTTATACAAGATAAACAAAACCAGAACAACTTAGAAATACGGAAACCTTCGAAAGAAACACAAACAGAAACAAACAAAGCAAACATGCACAGAAAGGACTTACTGCAATGGCTATCATAGCCAAGAGGTCTGCTGTTCCCACTTTCCCCATCTCAGACAGAAGGACAGCAGCTAGAACTTTAAGTGATTTAAAACCTCCTTGCTTCGTGGTCGTCTTTGCATTATTGACTTTTGTAAGCAGCTTATCTGAATTTTCTTTAACATCGTTGAGCCCATTGTAATTACCAAATGAATCGGACTTTTTAACCCTCGAACGAGACTGCAAATATGCAGTAGTTCCACCAGCAACCAAGATACCAGCAGCAAACAACAGAGATTTCCTGTATGGACGAGAATGAGACCGAAAGGAAAGGATCAAATTTGATGAATTTGCAAGCATTAGAAGCTCAAGGAACATGAGCAAAAAATAAATAACTAGTGGCAAGATTCATCTAAACCCTAAAAGTGAAAGGGGAGGGTGTTGTCTCCAGAGAGGCAACTTTGCTGTCATTTCTCCTTGCTCGCCTATAACAGGAAACATCTTCCAACCCATAATTTCTTGTGTCAGGGGTCCTTGATTGGTCAAACACACGAGTGTGTTTGTTTTAGCTTTTGAATCTACAAGCACCCCCAAAAGCCAAGAACTGAGCCTTCATATTAACACTCTCTGGGAAGCATTTTACAACCAAACACATCTAAAACATCTCAAACCTAGCATAAGTATGTTACGAACAAAACCTGCAAAATCTAGTGAACTTCAACTCATTCCGGTTACACATGATCCCAAATTATTTCCCTATCTCAAGGAGCACTGTATCAATAGGGAAGATGAATTCTTTTAATTCTGAACATCACCAAAAAAAAAAAAAAAAATCAACGACAATTCCAAAAGCCTAATCCAAGTAGCATATGCTAACTTGAAATGCAGTTGAACTAAAGTTAAAGCAACCAAAATTGAACCCCTTAATCAAAGTTCAAACCGAGAAAATGAATTCAATTGCAGGGGCCATGCCAATCTACTTCCCTAAAACATGCCAAGCTTATCCAAAGGGGCCAAAAGGAGAAAATGAGGGGTCGTTTGGATTGATCAATTGAAAAATGAGACAATATGGCCAATTGCCTCATTTTACAAAATGAGTCACTTAAAACGAGTCAATATGAATTGTCTGGCCCCGCTCCAGACAATTGTAATTGCCTCAAAACGAGTCAATTTGTAATTCCCCGTGCAGAATTGCTTCATCTAAATTTTGTGCTGCCAAATGGATCGACTTGGCCAGATTGTCTCAAAACAAAACAATTGGGTCAAATTGATCCGTTAGAATTCCTCATCAAACGACCACTGAGTTAATTTGCTTCTACATTGAGTCCTTTAAGTTCCCTCTTCAATCAGTACCTTGTAATGGATGATAAGATGAAGACAGCAAATATGAATGCCAATATACTTCCCACACGAAGCAAGCACATGACAATTTGGCAAGAATCATAAGTGCCAGACATATTCCAGCTTTCCCGGGGAGGCAGGCAGAGAGAACTAAATAAAAGCAGCAGAGTAAAATACCTTCTGGAAGCCAGAAGGTCTCGGCCATGCTCCGTAAATTTTAATAGCTGGAGAGAAGGCATGGCTGAAAATATGTTTTCCTGTCCAACAGTTACCACCAACTGCAGTACCTTTCTCCCAATATAAATTTATCAAAGATCCTGGAGAGATAATCAGATGAACCAATACCAATCAGGATGAAATCAGTTTCATACTTGTAAATTTAGAGACGAGGGATGGGCATGGTAGAAAAAATAAACATAGCATTTTCCAATATTGCCAATAACATCTTATTTAACTGATAGAATCCCATAGCATTCCTGCTGAACCATCTACACCACTATTTTCACTTTCAAAGCATGACATTAACAAAGATTGATCAGAGGGCAACCATTTTATACAACATGATAGGGTAAGGTAATCAGAAACACAAGTTGAAGGTCATATCGAAAAATAAGCGCTGCAACATCTCCAGTCAGAGTCCCCCAGTAAATATATACCACTCATGCAACCAGCGAAAAAACTGAACGAGCAAGCATAAATGAAATTGCAGAAAAGTTAACCTCACAAATGAACAGCGTCATGAAAGACACAATATTGCCATACAATCAGCTATTGACATAAAGCCAAATATAGAGCCTCAAACTACCTCTGAGAAAGTACCTCGTACCAAGTACTAACCGTGCTCCATTATATTCAGCAATCTGCTACCGCACATACGTTCAAAAGCTCCAATTCCCAATAAAGAAACTTCCGATGCGTGAGAAAAATAAACCTTGCAGATGATGCTTGATATGAAACCGACTGCCTACAGTATTGCAAAAGAATCCCTCATCAACCAGAATGTAAGTGAATAGGTTTCGTCCGAAAACATACTAATTCAGGACGTGCTAGAAAGTAGCCAAAAGAAGCATATAAACCTGCCTCCCAACATTCAGAAGGTAAAAATCACAGGTTCCTCACTTCCTCTAAATTCTCCCACCTCTCAAGCAAGTATCACTCAGCAACCTATTCTGATCCCACACACCCTCAACACTAGGAACCCCATGAACACTATCAACCAAGATACCAGATTGCTCCTTATACAAACTAAAGCTGCATTTATTCCCAAAAAAGACACCAACTCTGACATCTACCTACTTCACCTCCCAAGTTCAACATACGCAATAACAGCAAGATCAGGCTCAATTTTCCGATAAAGAAAGGGTAGCAAAATGAAAAAAACGCCCAATGAACCAATCCACTAGTAAAGTCTCAGTGTCTCTGTCCATAATTCTCACATCGGCTAACTGCAAAATTGATCCTGGAATCATAAACCACAATTTATGACACCATGCAAGAAGCTGGAATAACACCTCCGGAGCAGCAACCACCGACGTACCTGAAAGTTATCAGAGCAAGCTCTCATCCATCAGGGATAATAAAAAAGCAGCAAGAGTAGGTGTTCGTCCTCTCTTCAGCGATTCACTCAGAAGAAGACGACGACGAGAAGGGAAGGGAAGGGACTGGATATTGATAGCGAGGAGGATGAATCAAAGAAAGCAGACAGAAGATCGAATCGAAAAAAACCCTAGACAAGGAGGATGGATTTTTCTTCCATTTCCTGTATTTTCTTTCGCTAAAATAAGATTTTGCAGGAGAGAACAAAAGAGAGACCGAATTGAGCTCCAAAACACAGAGAGGAACACGAAGTGGATTCCCTTTTTTTTTCTGTTTTTAAAATATTTTGTTAATATAATATAGAAGAGAGAGGAGCTGGTTGGGGTGAACAAGGAAGTGATGAGAGAAGGGAAGAGGAGCAAAGCAAAGAGGAGACGGGCGATGGAAAAATAATAATACGAAATGATTAGGAAATAGGAAAAGCCATATCGTATCCCGGAAATGAATTATTTGTTTTTTCAGGTATGAATTTATTACATTTCCAACCAATTATTTGTTTCTTCTTTGTTCGCCTTACCTACCTATTCAGTAATGACAGTAAATACTTTTTTTTTTTTTTTTTGAAACTCGACAGTAAATACTATTGAGTAATGGGGGCAGATGTCTTTCTCTTTGTATCTTATTCATAGGTGTGTTCCCATATAAAAATTACCTTTTGGCAAGTAGCAAGTGAGACCCTGGAATCTAAATGAATCTGATCTAATGTGATTTTCTTTTACTAGGGGAATCTGATGTGATTAGATGGGGTAAAAACTAAAAACACAATATGAAAATGAGATTAAGAGGGTATTGTAGAAAATTAAAAAAAATGTAGGTACTTTATTAGTTATAAAGTTAGTTGTTATGATTGTGCTAGAAAATTGCCAGATAATGTAAATAAAAGAATTTTACAAATTATTTTTACGGTGCTTTCTATAAATTGAATTTATACTTTAATGTTATAGTATAAATCTACCCGATACTTATACTTTTTTGGACAAAAAAAGATCTTATAGAATAAATTGAATTTGTACCCATGACATTATGGTACAAATTCAACTTGTATCTATATTTTTCGTGCTAAAACATTTATGGTACAAACGAACTTGTATCTTTAACGTTATGAAACAAATTCAACGAGTATTGGTAAGTGTCAATGCTTCATAACATAGTAGACGAGCTCGTTGTAAATATAGCATTTGCTAGAATAGGTATTTGTCTTGGATTAATTCTCTATTGAACGAATTTTACAGAGAAAGCTAGCTCCCAAGTCACCTTTGTTTGATTGGTATATAGTTAAAGATTAGGGAAGACAAGAGAGAAGAGTGGGGAAATAACTAGCTAATACACAATTGACTAACTAACTAATTACCTAATGGTATCTTAGCTTATATAATTGTGACAATACATTTTTATCTATATACAATTTAGTCCAAAAAACTTTTATAGTGTGTAAATTGGTCTTATATTCATCCTCGAGCTAAATGTGAATGGTCTTCATGTTAAGTTTGGAAACCAATTCAACGAAGGTGTGAACAGATAAAGCATTGGTGAAGGGATCTTCAAGTTGCAAGGTAGTGGATATGTGACGTACCTCAATGTGTTTGGTCCTTTCATGTGTGAATAGGATTCTCTGCCATCTCTATTGCAAAGAAACTTCCACAGTAATCATGTAGGGTTGTTGAGGTTCCACGAACAGTTGTTTAAACATAGCTATCATTCAATGAAGCTCATGTGATGTATCTACCAAAGCCATGTATTTTGTTTCTGCTGAGTATCTAGAAACTATATGTTGCTTGTAGACCTTCCGCTAATTAGTGAATTAACTAAAAACACGAGAACTTGTTATTGACCATCTTGTGCTAGGACAACCAGCCTAGAGTCTAAGAAAGCAGTGAGTCTGTTGTCAGAATTAGCAGGGAAGAACGATCCTGACAGGAGTTGTCTTGATTTATCTTATGATTTTGTGTGTTGCTTGCTCATGAGTAATAGTTGGCGCATCAACAGACTTATTGAGTTGTTTGATAGAGTAACATATATCAAATCAAGTGTTGCACAAGTATTAGAAAAGACCAAGTAAAGTTCTATAGGTATTGTGTCTCGCATATCTAGAGGTGTCTCTTTTTTGTTGGAGAGGTGAGTTTTTGGGATTGAAGGTGTTGTTGTTAGCTGAGATGCCAAGAGAAAGGAGATCAAGAGCATATTTTCTCAAAACAAATGAAAACCAAAATATGAACTGGTAACTCCCATTACAAGAAAAATTTTCATCCAATCAAGGTCCTTTATGATAAAGGAAATGTCAAGTTGATGTTTGACATGTCTAAAATAAGTCACTCATTAAAGTTCGAGTGGGAAGAGTTGAGCTGTGATTGCCCCATGACCCACTCAAACCTCAAACCAGCATAATTCTTATTCATATCTATTAAACCAAAAACAACCCCTCAAAATTAGAAGAAGAAAATTCTCAATTTCGATCAAAAGATCTCCAAATGTCTCTACTTTCTTTCCTTCCCAACTTTGAAAGAATATCTTCTCAAAATTTTATTTTTTTAGAATTCTCAAGATTGTTATTGAGGATAATTACAAAGTCCAATTTGTTTCAATGTGGCTGGAACTATATACACACTGCCTTATACGATTTCTCCATCTCCATTTTAGGTCTAGTAACCCTAATTATCTACTTTTTTCAAAGGAATCGTTTATGAAGATTAGAGAGAAGCAGGTAATCGTTTATTAGGTTGAATATTTTTGGTGATTTGTCAACAATTAAGAGTATTAGTTTTGTGAACCGAACGATGCATCCTATATATTGATTAAAAGTTGTTTAGCATGACAATCTCTTTCATTTTAAGTTAAAACAATTTGAATCATGTGGTATTTTGGAATGTATGTTGTAAATCCACCGAAACCTACCTGACCACCCATCATCACCCAACCTACCCACGGTTACATGCTTGTATTGATGGGTGTATTTTTCTCCTTTATCCATCACACAGTGATGTGGATCAAAATCCACCCAAATCCTCTTAAAATCACATAGTGCTCACCCCTAATCTAGGTAATCTACTTAATGTGTTTGATTGTCGCCTTAGGCTACAAACTTGACCTTGTATTTTTCAATACTGCCAACAAGGTTGTGTTTAACCAATAAAAACAATTTGTTTCCAATTACTGGCTTGTATGTAGAAGGGTCACCAGAATCTCCGTCTTGGTTTTACGGAGAGAAGTCGTTTCAAATTGTACAATTTTCATCCAATTATACGATAGTAATGGATGAAGCAAACTTTTTGTGTGCATGATTGAGAGAAATGTAAGCGAGAACGCTTCATATTGGGTAGGTAGTGTTTTGCTCAAGTTTAACATGACCACTAGCCACTAGGTGAACATGTACGGAGGTGGTTCTATTTGGCCTTCTAAAAGGTTGTGCCAATGTAGAAGTAGGGTTTAATGAAACATGGTTCTAGAAGAAGTTTTGAAGGAAAATGTTAAGTGTCCACAGACCTTGTAAGAGGATGAGTATCCATAAGAGAAGCATTAGTGCTACACTGCTACTATGAGGGATAACAACTATGTCTGGTTGGAAAACTAAAGGATTAGAGAATACTTTCAGGGGTCGTTTGGATTAGTGTTTTTAATTTGAGTGATTTGAGAGGAATTTGGGATCAAATCACTTGTTTTAAAACCCAGGTTTTTAATTCGAGAAATTTATGTGGGATTTTCGCCAAATCGCTCGTTTGGCAACAAGTGTGGAATTTTAAAATTGAAATAGACAATCTCATTTTTACCCTTTAAATATCCTTATATGTACAAGGAATAGAACAACGCATGACTTCCTTCTTCCTCTGCACTGCTAAGCTCTTCTTCTTCACCATCCCTCCACTCACTCTCCCACGCACCAACAAATGAGTCTTTTGTCATTCAAGGAAACCCACCATGACTATCTATGACTTGTATTCCTTGTTGAAGTTCTTGCTTTTAGCAGCAGCAAAAGCATCATGTGTAGTTAAGGAAATTGGGAGAAATAAGTTGGGAACTAATTCATGTAGCTCATAGATGAAAAAGGCAATCTGTTGGAAGAAGTAGAATAATATATGTCTGCAACATGTTCAAATTCATTACCAACTATCCAAAAAAAGCTCAATGCAATCCCCAAAAAAAGGCTCCAGGTACGAGCTGGGATTACAATGAACTGTCACTACTAATCAGTATGCAATCATGTTCAGTCATATTGGTAGTATACTCCCCAAAAAAAGCTTGTATACAAGCTGAGTTTACTTAATCCCGCCACGGCTCTCAACCTATCAGCCCTCTCACAAACATATACTTGTCTGTTATGTCTTCTAACCGGTAGAACGCCATCAAGTCTCGATCGTTGTTGGACAACAGCCTCATTGCTGTAAGGATCTCAACTCTGGTAAGCCCACTAAGTTGCTCCAAGCTCTCCATAAGATTATCTCGCTTAGTAATTAGTATTAAGTTCATCACTTTCCCCGAGTGCCCTAGCAATTGTATCCACCGACTGCTTAATGATTGGGCGAAGATCTCTCATTTCTCCGACCTAATCTGTGAGGCGTTCTTCAACAGTCAAGCCTTTCTTCTTCTTCTTCTTCTTCTTCAGTGGAACACCATCAGTTGAAGTTGTCACACTTGCAGGCTTTTTTTTACCAGTTAACTCTACTTTGATTTCCTCGATAAGCTCTGCATTCACCTCGTTAAAGTCGGGATTTGGAATGTCATACTCTTCTGTTGATGTTCCATCCAAACAGATAGGATCATTGGTGTCAACCCCATGATCCCCAGTTGCACGCCCTTTGCAGAATACTGGTGTCAGGTCTCATAAACCAAAAATGGTTTCTTGTTCAGACCACCACAGTTTGGATGCTTCTGCAGTAAGACAGACATTAAAAAAAACTGTCAATAACAAATAAGATGGACATAAAGCAAACACCAATAATGTAGGCTTACTAGCTCAAATGCATCCCATTGATCATCCGGACATATGCCACACTTATTAACCTCATCCCACCCCCATCCACTTTGATTTCTCATAAGTGTCATTGCATGCCATATCTTCTTCCATTTTTTGAACCTCCCCTCTATATGCGGCTTTATGAAATTGTGTAGAATACAACATGCTAACACAATTCGAGATGCAACGGGCACCGAGAACCAAGTTGCATCCCTAAGAATTGCCATCGCATTTTTAAATTTTCAAAAATCCTCTCTATTACATTCCTAGCTCGAGCATGTCTCCAATTGTAGTACTCTTCGGCAGTTTGTGGCAGCTGACCACTCCATTCATCGATATGGTATCTTGGCCCCCTAATAGGGGTTAAGAACCCATGGTTGTTGGCATACCCCGAATCACACAAGTAATTACATCCTATTTAAAAATATGGTAATAAGAATTCCCTAAGGCCAACGAACTTAACTGGAGAAATCAAATATTGTTTATTTGAAATATTATTACCTTCCGGCACAACTAAGTCATTCGACTTGTTTAGAGCATTTCTCAACACCCTCACATCATGAGCAGACCCTTCCCATCCCACTAGACAATATATAAACTCTAAGTTTGGGGTACATACATCCAAACAATTGATCATGAGATGACCAGACCTATCTCGATATTTAGTTTCTTCTTCCTTCAATGGTCGGACATCAATGTTGGATAAAATGAATTGGTGGATTCATGAATTTGGTAAAATGGATTGTTGATTTGATCCATGGATCCAAATGACATCCAAGTCTTGGACCATTATGCAAATTTTGAAAAGTTTAGGTACAATATAGGATTTTTTTCAAGAAATAGCACTGTTTAATTTTTTTTTTACAAAAATAGCACCCAACCCCGAGTATTCCTAACCTAGGTGGAAACTTCAAACGAACGTATCTTTGTGTGCGGGTATCCGATCGTAGCGAAATATTTTTTGATTCCTCATAATTTTTCGAGATCTTGCAAGCCACAAACCGCTACGGTCCCGCCTTCGTCCCAAAAAAATGTTGTTTGCTACCCCAAATAGGGATGGCAATGGGTCGGGTTGGGTCGGGTTTTGCCAAACCCAAACACAAACCCATGGGTTTATCCGTGAAAAAAAACCAGGTAAAACCCACTGGGTTTGAAAAACTCAAACCCAACCAAACCCGCTGGGTATCCGCGGGTTCATGGGTACCCACGGGTTTTTGTCGTAAAAAATTTACAATGTTCCTGTCAAAATTAAAGTCAAATATCAATCTCAGTACAAGTTATCCATATTTAAAACACCATTCTAGAAAATTCAAGCAAATCACAAATTAACTATACAAATTGTTCAACACCAATCTAGAAAACTCAAGAAAATTGAAGCAAATCACAAATTATCCATAAATAACATGATTAATTGAAAGTTTTTTCCTTTCAATTAAGTTTCTTCACTCTCCACTCGATAACATCTACTTCATTCTACACAATTAGAAAGAAAAAATTACACATGTCTCCACAAACATAAATAAGATTAGTTGTTTAGAATATAAAGTATACCGAGAAAATTAATTATATGGGTGTGGGCGGGAACCCATGGGTCGAGTTTACCTAAACCCAAACCCAACCCGGTGAATAGTGAACGGGTTTAAACCCAAACCCGGCCCAAAACCCGTCAACACGGATTTTACCCGCGTTGACCGGGTTGGGTTGGGTGGGTACCCGTGGGTTCGGGTTTTGTTGCCATCCCTAACCCCAAATGAGCTTTTTTCCGATTTCGTCAAACTTTTGACGACCATAACTTTGTGCTCCAAAATCCGAACGTCATGATTTTTTTTTCTTCATTTCGCATAACATTTTAAGGACTACAACTTTTATCATAGATATAATTTCGAAATGTACGTGAATTTGTGAAAAGGGACGGTAAGCTATTCCCAAAGCTCTGTACATGCAAAAATAATTCTTGTTTTGAAAATTCATTCCTAGTAAAAATTATAGTCCTCAAAAAGTTATGCGAAATGAAAAAAATTTCATGACGTTCGGATTTTGGAGCACAAACTTATGGTTGTTTAAAGTTATTGAGGATTTTTACCGTTCAATGAGTAAAACTTTGTCAATATATTATCGTTTCATGAGAAGAGTTGTACTTGAGTGGTGTAGATGTTGTGCTAAATTTAGTAAACAATTTATTATCTGGGTTAAAACCACCACTCCCACAACATGTTGCTTTTTTTAATCTCTACTAAATAAAAAGATTTCAAATTGGATGGTGGGGATTCAAACCCATGACTTCTTGCACACAATAAACAGTTAAATTAGTTGTGCCAAGACCACTTATAACATTTATTCGAATAAAATATATATATTATAAACCACCGGGTGGGGGTGCGGTTTGCAACCCAACCGCCCCGGCCCCATGCGGTCAGCGAAACTGCCCCCTACCCATGCGGTTTTCGTGAAACAGTGCTATTTTTGGAATTTTTTGGGGTTTGATGCTATTTTTGGAAAACAAATTAAACTGTGCTATTTTTGGAAAAATCTCTACAAAAATGTCATAATAAAAAATTTTAGGTACGAAAACGTAATTTTCAATGATAGCTGTCATCTAAAAATAAATTTTAGATGCTTATCCCCACAGCTCAATTGAAAAGCTTAGCCCTGGGGTTTCTGTTCATTGTGACTTGTTTCTCAACACCTCAGTAGGGCTAAGGAGTCTCATTAAGCCCATTAAATATATCAAGTTTTTTAGATCACATCCATTATACTAACTCTATCCTATCTTCTGCTTGGATTGACTCTACTCCTGTTGGTTTGGATGCTTTTAGTAGTTTACTTTCGAAGTTCCAGATGCTGAAGAAGGGGTTGAAGGAACTCAACAGAGAGCACTATTCAGATATCTCGGTACGTGCTAGGGAGGATGAATTGCTTATGGCTGAAGCGCAAATGGAGGTTCTTAATTTGCCTACTCCAGAGAACATTCAAAAAGAACTGTTATGGTTACGATTTGCTCTGAAGCTCAATCTACAGAGGAGAGTTTCTACATATAGAAGTCTCATATTCAGTGGATTTTTCAGAGGGGGATGGCAACACCTCTTTGTTCCACAATAATGCTAAGATTCGAAACAAGAGACAAACTATTGATCATCTACTTACTGATGAGGGTAAGGAAATTACGAATGCGAAGCAAATGTGAGAGTTGACAATTTCTTTTTACAAGAAGCTGCTAGGGGAGACTAATGGAAAAATCCAAAAGTACCATTGTTTAAAAAATTACAAAACTACCACCCAACCCAAAAAATTTACAAAAATGCCACCATCAATCGAAAACCGCACCCCTAATGGGCTGTTCTCCTTCAAACCGCGCGGGGAAGGAGCAGCTCCCGCTAGGGTAGCCTGAAAACCGCTCCTCCACGTGGTGGTCCATGTAACCGTTGGATGGAAACGCGATTCAACGGCCAACCACGCGCCAACGGAGCGATCCGCGTCTGGTCGCAGAAACCGTTGCCTGATGGCGCGGTTTATGCAGCGGTAAGGGAAACCGTGGGCGGGGAGCAGTTTCCTTGGGGGGAAAATTACCAAACCGCACCCCCCAGGCGGTTCAGACCCTATAAATACCCCCTTCTTTCATTTTATCACACCAAAACCAATCCTCTCTCTCTAAGTTTGTCAATCTACCTATCCCCCTCTCCCCCCCCCCCAAAAAAAACTTAGGAATAGTGGTCTGTTGGTTGCGGCTAAGTTCGAACTGCCATCAGAAAACTTTTCTTTGGTTTTCCTTCAAAACCTGTCGAATCCCTGTCCGGTTCCTGAAAAAAATGGCGGATTTTCCCCCGAATAAGAGGGTATTTATTATGATGACTATCAAGCGGTACGTGCTCAATGTCCGACTCTCTTGCTCTTGATGGCCCGGATCCTAGCCTTGCATCCTTCGTGATGATTTTGGCATCTAACCATGAGCCTCTTCTTGTCGGAATGGGTTGTGTGCCATTTGAAACTCAGAGACAGTGCTTCAGTGGCAATAGCGTGCCACACCTCATTCTTCGTTCCAAATTGTTGGCCCTTCGTAAACCCAGTTAGCGGACCCCATACTGGCACCTCTAGAGGCTCCATGTCCGCATCAACATACCAATCTTCATTTGGAATGTGATTGTAGTACGGGATAGGTACATGGTCACGAGACACATCGGCACCATCTGCGTCTCAATCTAGGTCAGAATCATCAGCACCTTCAAGATGATCGGTACTTTCTGCATTGACATTCCATCATCATCTTCATCCTAAAGGTCACTATCTGGAATTGGAAGGGCATCTTCCATCTGATCCATATCATGAAATGCACTTTCATCAACTCTGTAATGGTAGTTGTGGTAATTACCACCGTCTTTAGGGCTGGAAGTTTGGTACCGGTATTTTGGATATACTGAATACTGACTCGCTCCTACCGTCACTCTAGAAAATGGCCAAGTGTAACCACCTCCTAAAGCGTAGTATAGCGGGTTTGGGTTTTAATGTCAACCCGGGTCCTAAGTGTGATGACTACTACTTGAGTTCTTATTATTTAGCAGTGAAACTTTAGTGAAGATCCAAACAAGCAAACGAGCAAAGCAGTAAAAAGGTTGTTTTCAAGTCGAGAGAGGTCACCTGGATATGGTTCCCCCTAGAATGCAGTTAAGTTGGATTGTAATTTACCAAGTTCAATTTCAATGATAGTTATACCGCGGGAGGTTCTTAAACAGTCTGCAGTCTCGACTAAAGGTCTCCAGACCCTCTCAATCTGAGTCCCCAGCGGGCGACTAACCTCCACCGGAGTAAACAAATTGAGGCCCTAACGAACCAAACCTCCACTACCGAAGTAAATTCGGTACAAAATAGTGAATTGACTTCTCAACTAAAGTCGTCAATTCACTACCTTCAATCAAGGGTGCTCTATCAACCTAGGCAGATATTCTCTTTCTAGGTTAAAGCAGAACCAACAAGAATTTGATCAGGATTCATGCCATTCAACAAATCAAACCTCAATTGAATATAATCATATCACTGAATCTGTACTTGGGTTCATACAATCAGACCTAACACACAAATCTAGGGTTCTTCATACCGAGGTGAATAGGAAAGTTACTCCATAGAGAGTGTAACATCCCCTTCCGAAAAAACCCATATTTTCGATCGCTAGAAAGTTCGCGATTTAAAATTGAGCGTTTTGATAGTATTTCGACGAAAATCGGATTATCAATCGATCGGATAAGTATACGTATTAATTATATATATATATATAATTAGAAAAGTAAAAAGTAAAGTTAAGCGGCCGAACCGCTTTACTCTTTATATATATACAGCAAATGCCCCCCCTCCTGTCCATTTCCATCTCGTTCCTTTCTTTTTCCATTTCCTGAACGAAGAGAAGCAGAGCCGCGCAGAGCTCCTGTGGAAATTTTCACAGCTCAATTCTTGAATGTTAGCAATCCAAAAATCCCGTAAGTAATGCCTAATTCATCCATACATCGTGATTTATCAATTTAGAGCTTTAAAACGAGTTTTTGGATCAGGAATTTCTTGAATTCCCGATAAGCCAAATTAGGGTTTCGGAGTATCCGGAAGCCGGATTGAGCCCAAATTTCATATACGAGCTTCCTGTAGAGAGGTAATCAATCCTCTAGTTCTAATCCCTGAATTTCGGCTATTATTTAGATCGGAGCCGGGATCGTTGAATTTAGCTCTGGCCAGGGTTTGATGTATTTTTATCGAGAATTTGACCCGGAGCCCAGAACTAATATTGACGGGGATACTGCAGGGGATATTAGGACGGTCTCGGATTTTAATTCGGAGTTTGTTCGTGAAATTGACGTTTTAGTACGGGAAGGTTAAACCGGTGTTTGAACGACCAAAACTAGTGAGGGATTAGCACGGCATACCGGGTTTGTCGTATCACGATAATTATATTGATGCTTAGAATTGATCTAGGTGAATTAGAATGGCATGATTAGGGGTGTATGGACTTTTGTGCTATATGATGAACTATAGGCTTCTGTATGATATTATTGACTTGCCCTAATCGATATGAACCCTGTTTATGCTGATGATTGTGTATATATTGCAAATTGTGGGCTTGACTATTAATATGCTTTACGATGGTTCGAGAAGGTGATTAGGTATGATTTTTCATGATTGTTGTATTTGGATGCACAAGTGGGAAAATATATATTCCCTGGTGATATTATGATGTTTTAAGGAGGATGACTTGCACGAGGGTTTATCCCGAGGAAGTGCAACTATACGACTCCTGGTTTACCTATGTTGAGCCAATTATGGTCAGGTCAAGTACATGTGTAAGTAATGAATTATGATTAAGCAAGCTGAGATATGAATCATGTACAAGGATACCAAATATGAGTGTTGTGGTCTCACGGTCAACTACATAGTAATTAGGGCTCCCTATGCTATTACTCTATTATGATATGTATGATAGTCACACCTCTCATGTGGTGGTGACTGAAGAATTCTTACGAGATATGACCACACCCAGAGCGGTGTCGGGGTATGACTACACCCATAGTGGTGTGGGGTATGTATGACCACATCCGACGGGATGTTGGGGTATGTATGACTACATCCGACGGGATGTGGGGTATGTTTCCCGGGAGAGTTATTAGCATGGGAGTAGCCAGGCGCCTATGAGTAAAACATGATAAAATGCATATGCATAAGTCAAGGTGGTTGAGTCTTTTGCCTATTGGGATGTCGGAGGGCTGAGATCTTATCCTAGTGCTTTGGCTTGTTTGCTAGATGTATGGTAGTGGTATGCTATGTTATGAACTCACGATGCGATGATTATCTCACTCAGCTATGAGCTGATCCTCTTTTTATTCTTCTTCTTCTCTGCTTATGCTATGTGTAAGCAGATCATCAACACCAGCAGTAGATAGGTGTATAGGTGGGAGCTGAGCAAGAGTTGAAGGCAAGATGAGGTATGGTCTTCAACCATTCTGTGCTTGGACGACTACTTGGGATTTTGGCCAGTGATCCACACCTTTTTGTAAAAGAATGTTTTGAGAACGTTTTTCATGTGCATACTAGCTTCTGATGTAGTGTTAGATATCCACAGGTGTGGAAAGTTGATGATATGTGTATTATGTGGTTTTGTAAGTTATGACGATTATGGCTTGTATCAGTATGGTATGCAGGTGTGTAGTATGAAACTGTGACTATGGCTGTGAAAAGCCAATGCATATGGTTGTGAGTATATATGTTTGTGATGAATTATTTTGCAGGATAAGTTGCAAGACTGTTAGCCCATTACGCGAGTAATTCATGTCGAAATTTTATTTGGGTAAATTTTGATAATTAATGTAACACCCAAGTTTAATTCCGCTGCAATTGTATGAACAATATGATTAGGCAAAATGTATAGGGTAGGGTGTTACAGAGAGAGACGAGAAATCTAGCTCAGATGCGGAAACCATACTGTGAAGGATGAGAATATGCTTCTGGCACTCAATCAGCTCTTCTCCAAGCTCAAGCCGGGCTCCAATGGTGATGAAGATCGATCAAAGACACTTGCAGAATCAGGTTCATCACTTTCTCTCTCTAGGTATACGCTTTTTCTCTCTCAAACTCGCGACCCTTCACTTTTGCCCTTCTTTTCCCTTAAGAAGCTGTCTGTCGCGATCCCCTGCCTGAATACCCGGTCGAGTATTTTAGGTAGAGACCGGGTATTCTCAAAACGCACCGTCGGGGACAGGGGGTTCATCCCCGGTCAGGGTCAAGAATACCCGACCGGGGATTTATGATTAATGCCCGGGCCCCCTTCTGCTTCTCAAACGCCCAAAACAGGTTTTCCCCGGTCTTCTCCGATTAATACCCGGTAGGGTATTTCAGCCCATGGTCGGGTATTTTGCTCCTCCAGCACACTTCAACCCAAACGTGCTCCTTTCGACCCGTTTCTTCGCGTCGATGCCAACGCTAAGCCCTGAAATATGACATAAACGCACAACCTAGCGTGAAATCGGCTTAAAACACGAGAATCAACATCTCAAACGGCTCAAGAATAGGGGTAAACACATGTGCAATCAATGGTCTATCAAATACCGTATTGAATTTGTCTATATTTGGTATTACAGAATACACATATTATTTCTTGGGATTGGGATTCATTTCAATTGTTATTCGGTATTAGGGATTACGGCATTGGGATTGGTATATACCGAAATACCGAACAATACCGAAATATAACCTAGTGTGTATTTTATCCTCTCAACCATCGGTGGATCTAGGGCTGGGCCAACCCGGGCCACGCCCCAGCCCTTTCCAAATCCAGAGCTAGTATAGATTGTATAGTGCTTATAAATTTTTAGATTTTAGATATTTGGTCCATTGTTATTTAAAAGTCGGTCGAGTGTTATTTGATAATAGGATTTTGTGTAGTTAGGAAAATAATCTAGATGAACATATCCAATCAACTACACTCAATTTAGCCTACAATTATATTATTGATGGATTTGCCAAATTAAAAAGCCTTCTAGTATAATTGGCATTTGTAATGAATGAAAACTACAATTTATTAGCCGAACATTTCAGACTTTCCAAATCGTAAGCCAAAACTTTTGAAATACAAGATAGTAGCCAAATCTCTTACAACACATCAAATATTAGCCATTTGTCTATTATCGTTGGTATTTTTGTAACTATTCTCTTAATTGTAATACTAAAATTTTGGAATATTGACTACCACATGTCTCTTTCAAGTGAGTATCATGTTGCCAAGTCAATATTACTAACAAAACTGCTAACCAGTAAGTTAACATTTGACTAATACTTTGTATTTTGAAAGGTTTGGCTAATAATTCAAAAACTTAGAAAGGTTTAGCTAATAAATTTTATTTACCCAATATTTTTATTTATGATATCTAGTATTCTATTCAGAATGCGGCCTAGTGCTCTATTATATCCTAGATCCGCTGGTTGGTTTAATGTGTTCACAAGCTTCTTGGCTTCTAGTATACCTACTCTCATGGAAGAAGGGCGTAGGTCTCGCAATTCCCTCTGACCCGGAGGAATGATAAAGTCTGACGAACCTTATCTTGTATTGCTTCCGAGGTCTGCCTTCCTTGATTGAGCCCTCAAACTGGCACCGGTGGTTGCATATATAAGAAAAGGGTATATCTCATTTTCACTCAATCTTTTCTACGGACGGAAGTCAACGCAAAATAAGCGGCTTCATCCACATTGAGGGTCGGCTTGGTGAAAGGCGTGATGCTATCGTATATAAGGAATCGCCTAGCCAACGCTCTACTTACCAACTGCCCTTCATTCTATTAGGGAGCTGGACTACATATATATGTAAGACGATCGGACTACAGATTACGTGCTAAACGGATTAATGATACGATTATCATCAAATCAAAGGTGGAAGGAGATTCTCACTTCTTTTGCGAAAGACCATTCCCTTCAAGCACATAAGCTCGCTCTACTACTTCGAATACGAGAAAGAGAATATAAGACAAAGAGATTCTTTACGGATTGGAATGCTAACGATTGATTCCCTTTTGGGCTCTTACACAGAAATTAAATACTTCAAAGAGAAAGAGAGCAACTCCAGATTATTCGGCTGTTCCAGGAGCTGCAGAAAGGGATGCTTTAGCTGTTTTCTTTTGGTACTAAAAAGGTGGGGGACAGGAAATAAGAATGATATGACTAAAAACTCATTACCAAATTAGAAGGCCCTAAATAAATACGCGAAAGCAATTGCTAATCGTATTTCTAGTCTTTTGGAGGAGAATGCTTCATCGCTGACGAGCTATGTGACTAGAAGAGATTCCAAAGCATAGTATATGGACTTATAATTAGCATTCTGACTCAACGTACCTGCTCGTCTCACTTTCACTTCTTCCTTGTCCTACTTAACCGCTAAAGGATAGTCTTTTTAGGCGAAATCTTAGAAGCATGCGAAGGTGGAATAAGTCTTGTATTAGAGTCCCTCTCCTTTCAGTAGAAAGAAGTAGTGGTATGGCTTTGAAGGCCAAGGAAGTGGATTCCCGGTACGAAACGTTAGCTATTCTTCCTTTGCTACCGCCTATTGAAAGAAGTGAATCCGTAGTAACCACATAAATGGAAATAATAAAAACTCTGCCAAAGTCTGGCCTTTAGTTCTTGTCTGCTTTTGATCTTAGAGAAGTTGAGATTCTGTATACGAGTTATCTACGTCTCGAAGGTTGGCAAAGAGCCATAGGAATCTAAATAGGAGAAGAAAGCCCTATTACATAGGAGTAATCATACAAAGCATATAGAAGTCTATATTAGATAGAGAGAACATATACCCTACCAGGTAAGAATTAGCCCTATAAGAGACAGCAATAAATTCACCGGATAACCCACCAGGGATGAAGTGTCTGGTTTGATAGAACAAGGAGGGAGAAGGCGTCTTTGATTCCTAGTTAGGTTAGGAAAGGTAGCTGCAGAGCAAGAACAAGGGCTTTGTACTGGACTGTCTATTATCGTTCGCTTGGACGGGCTACTCACCCGAGCTGCCCTGAGAGCTCTCTTGTTGATTAAGCAAACAAAACAGATTAAGAATGCTTCCTTTTCAGGTCGGGTTAAAAGAAGGGTCTCATCGGGTTATTCACCTAGCTCCCTAGCTTCCTATATAATAGGGCTTTCAACTAGACTCTCTCATTCACTACTACACTACCCTTAACCACCAATATATTGTTTTTTTTTTTCATAACACCAAAAAGCAAACACTAGTATTGGTCTTCTCTCGGCCTCCAATTCGTCAAATTAAAGATTACCAATGACAAAAATTTGAGATTCCACCTCTACTCCATTCTCCTTATCCATATCCTAGCTCTAGCCAAACTCAAAACTCTTTGTTTAGTCTTTTTGACCTATATTAAACAATCAAATCTAGTATATTTAATTATTAATTGTAAAGGTAATTAATTTCGTATTCGATAATACCGATTGGGATACCGAAGTACCGGTTGGGATTCCGAAATATTTAGGGATTGGGATACCGAAATTATTTAGGGATTGGGATCGGGATTGATTATAGGGTGTAATTGGGTATTCGGGATTTTGGTATTTGGTATTGGGTTACCGATACCGTACCGATTTCCACCCCTAACCGTCTTGGTATAAGTTGTACTCGGGTTGGTATTGGTAGCCTTCTTGTTGGTTGCCATGGTACCGCTGGGCTTCTTCTTCATGTGATGGGAATGATTGATGATGACCGCCACCTTGATCATGATACTCATGGTATGAATGTGGAGATTGGTACTCCTGGTGGGAATGATCTTCATATAATTTACCCCCACAGTGGATACCAGATGTTTGGCCATCTACAGAATGACCTCCACCATCATCGACCGCCTCGGTGTAAACGAACATCTCTGCCTGTTTAATGTTGTTGGTCATCAAAAATTGGAGCATGGAATCAACATCCGCCTGAGTGGTAATGAGAAATTCCTCATTCCACAATGACCCGCCATGTCTGTTTGGATATCGATACACCATACGATCAACTCTTCTCGTGTCATCCATGCAGGTAACCTCAGTACACATTTGATGGAGCTCTTCAAGCATCGGTCTCGTAGCAACATTCATTTTATAAAAATTGCCACCGAGGTAACATACCCCCTTCCGGTCTCTTCCGTGTAACCAATCCACTGTAACCCAAGCGTGAACTTTTGGAATGCCATCTGCAATAAAATCGTAATTAAGTTATTACCATAAAAATCACAAATCACAATAAAAAGTATTACAAAACAAACTTATGAATTAACGTTAATCGTAAAAACTCAAAAAATTGATGGTGCACAACTAAAATTTGAAGAAGAATAAGGAGAGAAGTGAAGATTTGAGTGTTCCGGGGTTGCCTTTTATAGGCAAATTTGACACCAAAACCGCAGGGGGAGAGGTTTTCAGTCTGCCATGCAGCCCCCCACCCCTAAAACCTCCTGCATGCCGACATGTAGAATGTCGGGTGAATGAGGATGAGGCATAAACCACAGGGGGGAGGGGCGCGGTTTGTACCTCGACAATATAAACCGCGTACTTGAGGTGCGGTTTATGTTGCCGACGAAAAACCGCACCCTAAGGACGCGGTTTGTGCTAGGGCAGCCACATGAACTGCTCCTTCATATGGCGGTTTGCCCATATAAAGTAAACTGCCACCTCAGGATGCGGTTTATATGTGAACCGCTCCTGCCCCGGGCGGTTTGAAAGAGAATCGCCCCTAAGGGGTGCGGTTTTTTATTAATGGTGGTATTTTTGTAAATATTTTGGGTTGGGTGGTAGTTTTGTAAAAAAAAAATTAAACGATAGTACTTTTGGATTTTTTCCGAGACTAATAAGGATGTGCAGGCTCAGTCAATTGCGTTCTTTGCACAATTTCTCCATCATAAACTCTTACCTGAAGAAGTGGATATGTTACAAGCTAAGGTTATTAGGGAGGAAATCAGGGTTGTCTTTCTCTCTATGGCTAAGGACAAGGCGCCGAGTCCAAATGGGTTTACCTCTTATTTCTATGAGGCTCATTGAACTGTCATTGGTAAAGATGTGGAGAATGCTGTTTTGCAATTTTTCAGATCGAATGTTCTCACAAGGAAGGTAAACTCCACTATCTTGACACTTACTCCTAAACTTGCTAATGTTGAATGGATGAAGAAATTTAGGCTGATCTTGTGCTACAATGTTCCGTATGAGGGGCATCACTAAAATACTTGCTCATAGATTAGCTAAAATTCTTCCAAAGCTTATTCGTAAGTCTCGGTCGACTTTTGTGAAGGGTAGACTCATAGACGATAACATTTTAATGACAAACATATGTTTCTCCTATATGTGTGGTCAAGATCGATTTAGTGAAGGCTTTTGATTCGGTAAACTAGGGGTTTTTGTTTAAAGTCATGAGAGCTGTGGGGATGCCAATCTAGTTTGTCAATCTGGTGCAAGTTTGTGTCTCGTCTCCTATGTTTAACGTGTCTATGAAGTATGAACAGAGGTCTCTATGGTTATTTTGCTAGGGTAAGGGGCTGAGACAAGGGGACCCTCTGTCCCCTTATCTCTTTACCATCGCTATGGAGGTTTTCTATTGTTTACTGCAAAGAGAAGTATCTTCAGGGCATCTGCCTTATCACCCTAAGTGAAAATCGCTTAACTTTACACATTTTTGCTTCGTCGGCGATCTTCTGGTATTCTTCAATGGGTCTGAAGAGGTTGTGGGGAGAATAAAGAATAGGGTTAATACCATTAGGAAACCTGAACTATTAACTTTGTGTCATTTGTGTCCTAAAGTATTCGATATGACAATTGTGTCCCAACCTATTATAGTTTTGTGTCATTTATGTCCTGACGATTTTGTTGACCGTTATATATAACGGTTTACTAGACGGTGGTCAACTTGATGTTGACTTTTGCTAACGTGGTAAACACGTGGCAGCCACGTGCCATGTCATTGACACCTCATATTTTAATTAAAAATTAAATAAATGCTAAAATTGAAAAAAATAAAAATTAAAAAAATATAAACTCACCCAAGCAATCAATCCGAACAATTAAATAAATACTAAAATTAAAAAAAAATCAATGCAATAAAAAATTCTCCGGCGCCTAGCCCATAAATCCTCGCCGCTTGAATGCTCTCTTAGTCATTGTCAAACAAGAATGCTCTCAAACAATCAATTCCGGCCGCCACTGTCGAACAATCAATCCCCGCCCGCCGCTGTCAAACAATCAATTCTTTGCCTCCCCGTCGCCTTACCTCCAAATCCAGAAGTTCGATATCGCCTCCACCACCGACATTGTCACCACCGCCGCCGCAGATGGAATCGAGAAGTTCTCTATCCCGTCACACCAGCTGGTCATCGAGCACGAGATGGACAAGAACCCCTGGGCCACCAACCCAAACGCCGACGCCGAGCTTTTCTTCATGAGCTCCTACGCCTGAGCGAGGCTTGTTGGGTGTTGTCTCTCCGGTTGCAGGTCGTCCACCACCACCATAACCGCCACCCTCCCCTTCTTCGCCGCCCCGCCACCGAACAGATCCAGGTGCGGGAAGTGGATCTGGAAGTGGTGGTGCTTTCCCCCTCCCCCGTCGTCGGCGACGGCTGGTGGTGGCATCGTTTGTGTTATACTCTCCTCCGACGCGACGCTACTGCTCCCCAAATCAGCTAGCTAGATACAGTCTTTGACAAACAGAAAAATCGAAAACGAAATTGAGAACGGAGTAAGCAAAGCGCGGTGGTGGCAGGGGATTATAAGAGGGAGAAGGAGAAGGCGGAGAAAGGCCAGGGGTCGGATGAAGGGATAACGATCTAGGGTTTGCAATCTAGATTTACCTTCCCGCGTTCTCGATTTGGATATGGGGGAGTTGAAGAGACGCCTGCGGTTGCGGAGGGGGAGAGGGAAGCTTGAGTCTCCTTCCGATGGAGAAGTCGATGGGGGAGGATGATGACGCCGGTGAGCTGAGTCAGCCGCGACGGGAAGAACATCGATGGGGGGAGGATGATGACGACGATGAGGAGTAAGCGGTGGATGACTGTAGAGGGGATATGAGGAGAAGGAAGAGGAAAACGAGCGACGACGAAGCCCACCACCGTCTCCGTCTCCAACTCTCGAAGCCCACCACCGCCGTCATCAGAGTCCGCGGCCTAGACCAGAGTGGCCGCCATCTCCGCCAGTGAAGGGTAAATCCCCAAATCGATTTACAATTGACGGTAGAGGTTGGGAGACGGGAGAGGGAAGGGTAAATCCCCAAATCAGTTAGTTTATGTTTTTTATTTTTGTAATTTTTTTATTTTCTTTTCTTATATGAAAAATAATTATAAATACCACTTCAGATGCCACCTCAGCGCTGACTAGACTTTCTATTAAAAATTAACGGTCAACATTGGTCAACTCTAACGGAAAAATAGTTTGGGACACAATTGTCATATCGAATACTTTAGGACACAAATGACACAAAGTTAATAGTTCTGGTTTCCCAGTGGTATTAGCCCTAAAGAATATCCTCTCAGAGTTTTACTATCTTTCAGGCCTGGCATTTAATTTGCATAAAAGCCATATTTTCTTTGGCGGTATTGTAGAAATGAATAAGCAGGTTATTGCAGATAGAACTGGATTTCCTCTAGGTTCTCTTCCAATCAAGTACTTATGGGTGCCCCTTCTCACAAGGAAGCTCTCAAAGACTGATTGTCCTTTGTTAGTGGAGAAAATTACAGCTAGAGTCCGGGGATGGAAGAGTTTATTATTAAGTTATGCTAGTAGGATGCAGTTGATCTCTTCTGTTATAACTAGTGTCTTGCAATATTGGATGGTCATATGTCTCCTCTCTTAAGGGGGTTCTCCACGAGATTGAAACTATTTGTAATAAGTTTTGTGGGGAGTGAGCGATAGTGGATCACGGTCGAGAGCTCTTGTTGATTGGAAGTATGTTGTCCTTCTCAAAACTGAGGGAGGTTTGGGGATCAGAGACTTTGAGTTATGGAACAGAGGCTTTGTTATCAATAGGAGTGTTCAAATGGTTACCATGGTAATTACCAAATCAAAGAAGCTAAAATTCTATTAACCATGGAATACAATATCATAACCAAACCGTCTAAACTAATACAACAACCAAATTAACCAAACTAAAGTTTAATCGATTTGGTTAATTGGTTAACCAGATTAACCAATATAACATTAAATTCTCATTAAGCGAGAAATTTTTTGGTTAATGCATCGATTCACAATTTATATGATGAATAATATATTGCAATGAACACATAGTTATAGTTAACCCTTACAGAAATACATGCAACTAATACAATTATCTTACAGTAAATAGAAGTATTCACATAACAAAAATATGACAAAATATACTTGTATAGCCAAAACTTCTGCGTTTTTGTCAATTATAGCCAATTTTGGAGAAATACCACTAATAGCCACTTACGTCGAATTCTTTAACGGTGTTAGATAATAGAATGACTAGACAAACAAAAAGGCTGTGTTGGCGAGTTTCTCCCATGACAATTCCACATTGGATTAATTTTAAAAAATAAAATAAAAAGGAACTCTTAAGTCTTCACACATCTCTCCCTTTTCACTTTCCCCTTCTCTCTCTTTGCATCCCTAATTTTCCGAACCACCACTGCCGCGACCCCGACGCCACTTCCCCCTTCGCTCCCGGGGTTTCCTAGCCACAATACCCTCTCCTCTCCGACAATCACCTACCCAAACCAGACCTCCGCCGCCCAGATATGGGTTTGGGGATTTAAGAATCTGGTAAATGCTACAGTTGATGCTGATTGTTGCGGTTCTGCATCTTCGAATTGTCCGGAGCCCAGATCTGGAACTCCCCTCCCTTGTTTTACCTCCCCAGAATTTCAGCCACCGCCCATCTCTACTCCACCAAAACACTGCTCACCCTTCTCCATTTGTCGTCGAGCCCAGCCGCCGAGCTGAGAACGAAGACTTCACCACTGGTCGCCGAGAGGAGGAGGAAGGAGACTCCTCGTCGCTATTCCATTTGCCACGTTAAAGGGTATGGGGCGAATTGGATGAAGGTGAATAGGTGGTGTGAGATGATTTTCGTGTGTGAGTGGAAGATTAGAGGGAAGAGAGAGGTAGAAGATTGGAGGGGCAATAGTGGGTTTGAGGGGAAGATCGGAGGGAAAGAGAGGTGAAGATTGGAGGGAGGGGGAGAGTGACAATGCTTTTTCAGAAGAAATCTGTGGAGAGAGAGGGGAAGATCAGAGGGAAAGAGAGGTGAAGATTGGAGGGAGGGGGGAGAGTGACAATGCTTTTTCAGAAGAAATCTGTGGAGAGAGAGGGCAAGATAGGAGGTCACGGGATTTTTGTTATTTATCTTTTGTTTTTTCATTTAAATTCAGGTGGAAAATTGTTAACAGGTGTCATCAATTCAGCAAATCGGTTAGTTCAGTCAGCTTATAGCATGAAACCATTTAAGTATCTAACAAAAATGACTAGATTTGTCATACAACAACTACAAATCTGGCTATAAATGGTATTTCTCCAAAATTGGCTATCATTGTTACGAACACAGAAGTTTTGTCTTAAAGATGTATTTTGCCCAAAAATATATGTCAATAGTTGAGTTAATTAATTGTTGCGATTGTGTGAATTTAATTAGTCTCTTAGAAATTATCATAGGTTGGAAAATACATTCACTTCAAGTTTTCACCAAATATATTATATGAGTTTTATCTGAAATGGACTTTCATATATCATGGTCTACTCTCTACAAATACAAATATATAGTATATGAACAATATTGAACTTTATTATTGATGAGCCTAAAAGGAATGAATGTTTGGCTCTTGAGTAGTTATGCCAAGTATTAAGTATGTGTATATAATTTATATTAGATATATGGATAATTACTTATCCGGTTAATTTGGTTTGATTGGTTTAGGCATGGCAACGGGTGGGTATGGGTACGGATAGTGGCTCCCCAATCCCCGCCCGCACATACAAACGGGTTTTACCCGTCCCCGTCCGGAATAAACTATGGATACTAAATCACTACCCATCCCCATACCCATGCGGGTTTGGGCATTCCCCGGTTGGCCGGGTTTTACCCGCCGCACTCATAGGACTGCCGACGATTGATCTCAAGTTCGGCGTCACGTAGTCGTAAAGACTCAGACCATCACCGCAAAGCAGAGGCAACAATCGATGGCGTGCCGACGTGAGATGCAGCGACCACTGAATGGCAGAGCTCCTCCCGTCACTTCGCTTGATGAAGAGTTCAACGGTGACCTGGAGAATTCGCGATGGTCGATGCAGAGCAGCACAGGGAAAAGATGAAGAAAATATTGAGTTCTTTTCTCCTTGAAGTTCGTTTATGGTGAAGAAGAGAGATAAGAGAAAAGGGGAGGAAAGAAAGAGTTGGGGCGACCAAAACATCGGGGAGGGAGAGAGTTAGTCTAGGGTTTAGTTTTTGGGCTTGGAATGAGGAAGGTAATGGATCATGATTGGCTGGTTTGAGAGAAGGTAATGGATCAGGTATGCATATCGGACGGGGCCGGGGGCGGATAGTCTGATATCCATCCCCGACCCATCCCCGCTACTGTGCATATTTCGGGTTTCCCCGAATCCGGCCCATATCCGACATTGACGGGTTTCAAAGCGGGCTTGACTGGGTGGGTGCGGGTTATATCCACTATTATTTTACCCATTGCCATCCCTAGATTGGTTAGCAGTGTCTGAAACCAAACCAAACAATCGGAACCAAAAAAGCTGAATTTTTTAACCAAACCAAATCAATTATCACCAAATTAGTCAAATACTACTAGTTAAAACGATTACCACGGTAACCACACCGTTTGAACACCCCCAGTTATAAGCATCTTTGGGACATCTCGCAAGGATGGTTCTCCTTGTATGCTGAAGTAGATTGGGAATTTGATGTGGGTGACTACTTTAAGTTCCGTCTGGAAAGAACGATGAAGGCGTTGTTATGGTGAAGGTTCACTGTTGTTGCCAGCTCAGCTTATAGCAAGAATCCGTTTAGAAGTTCGATGCTTTATAGATTGTAAACGGGAACGGTTACGGTGCTAATTGTACAATAGTTAGCACCGTTCTAACCAAGGGAAAAACTACTACTAGTTTGAATTAGTAGTGATTTAGCTTAGATGTTGTATTGATTTTATAATAATCCGTAGTGATTTTTGTTAGTTATCACGGTGCTAACTCCTATAAAAGTTAGCACCTAATCCCATCCCATTGTAAACAGGAACTTAGTGATTTACAGAGCTTTATAGGGGTGCTATTACAGTTGTTGAGTTTTTTTCTGAATCGCTATTTGCCGCCCGTCAATTTACTATTTGCCGCCCGTAGTTAAGCAAAAAAAGACGCATTTACCCCTAACCCTAACCCTATCTATCCCCTCCCACCCCCTCCCCTCTCCCACCCCCACCCCCACCCCCACCTCTGCCAAACATCCCCCTCCCACCCTCACCCTCTGCCACCGACGACCCCTCCCACCCTCACCCTCACCCTCTGCAACCCTCCCCCTCCCACCCCCACCCTGCCACCGACGACCCCTCCCACCCCCACCCTGCCACCGCCGACGACAAGCCGCCGCCTACACCCTCCTGCCAACCTCCCGCCGCCGACGAGCCGCCGACCGAAGCGGACGCCACAGCAGCCGCCGACCTCGCCCTCACCGCCGCGAAGCCTACAGGTAACTTTTTTTTTTATTTTTTTCTCGCCGCCGTCCGACCAGCCGGAGCGGACGCGGTCCGACACGCCGGAGCGGACGCGGTCCGACACGCCGGAGCGGACGCGGTCCGACACGCCGGAGCGGACGCGGCCCGCCCGGTCTGGTCGTACCCGGCCCGCCCGGTCTGGTCGTACCCGGCCCGCCCGGTCTGGTCGTACCCGGCCCGCCCGGTCTGGTCGGGCCGGTCTAATTGGGTTTCAGATTCGATTTGAATGGTTCGGTTTTTAAAAATATTTATTACATTTATTTTAAATACAATTGTTAGTATATTAATTAGTTTAATATTGATAGTTGATTAATTAGTATATAATTATTAATTATATAATGTGTTAGTTTATTAATTGGGTAAGTTGAAATAATTAGTATATAATTGTTAATTAATTATATAATGTGTTAGTTTATTAATTGGGTAAGTTGAAATAATTAATTTAATAACTATCTATCGTATTTAGTAAAGTAACTATCTAGTTAAATTAATTAGAAAACCAAGTTGTATGTATCATAATTAGTAATTGATAAATTATCACTATGAAGAAATTGCTAATCTAATAATTTATTACAACGGAGTAATTGATAATTATTGAATATGCTAATAGATAAAATATCTAAATAATTATTGGATTAAATAATTATTGTAAATAATGGTTAATTTTAAATAATTATCTATGATGTTTTAGTTAAGTAATTGAGTAAGTCGAAATAACTATTTAAATTACTACCTATCGTATTAAGTAAAATAACTATCTAGTTAAATTAATTAGATAACCAAATTGTATAGATCATAATTACTCTATGAAACAACAAGTAATTGCTCAACAAATAATTATTATAAGATATTAATAGAAAATTATTGACTATGTTTAGAGATGGCGTCACCTGACAATTCTGGAGGATCACGTAGTTCCGGAGGAGCTGGAAAGAGATTGAGAAGATTCCTTGGGCGTAACATTAGCGCTAGTGCTAGAAATAGGGGCCCAAATGATAGAGATGAGCCACAGCCACAGCCACAGCCACAGCCACAGATGACACCGATGAGATTTAGGGCAGACGGTTTCCCTGAGTTTGATTTTCAGTTGCCTAGTAGGGCTGGTAGTGGAGCTGGTCCCAGTATTGATCAGCATACTTCACATGTCGAGCCTTCAGACGAGATTGACGACGAGTCGGAGGAGTATGAGTCGGATGCTGTTGAGTATCGGATTCCACGAGTCAGTCCGATCAGAGACAGAGGTGCCCCCAGCGGACCGTCACATGTCGTTACTGGGGTTCATGCTGTTACCGGGATCTATAGAGACCATGCGGGGCGTTTCTATAGAGCTCCACAGCCTGGTGAGGGCCAGAGTGGTACTACTGATGTGAGAGAGGCCTGGGAGCCCAGAGGACCGTGTCCTGGAGGGCCGAGCGACCCGAGTTTGCTCCGTAGCTTTCTTGGGCATGTTGCCCACCGTCTGTACACGGGAGAGGCTGATAGAGGGGTGATCACTTGCTACGACAGGAGTACGACCCTCCACCACGTTCTCGGCGGCTATGAGATAGCAGATGATAACGCTAGGACTACCGTAGAGACATCGGGCCTTGCGCACCTCGTTGATATCACCTTCCAGAGCGAGTTGGATCCTGCTCTCATCTCGGCATTTGTGGAGAGGTGGCAGCCGGATACCAACACCTTCCACATGCCGTTTGGAGAGATGACGATCCTCCTTCACGACGTGGCACACATTCTTGGGCTTGCGGTTGATGGAGAGGCGATGGTAGTGGATCCGAGGCAGTTGGAGAAGTGTGCACTGGAGACTGACATCCGAGCACTACTGGGATTAGATCGTGACGAGGATGAGTACGGGGCACAGGTTGGCGAGGTTGCTAGTCTGTCTAGGTGGTACAGAGGATTTGGTTTGTTGGGTGTGGGAGCTTTGACTCATGTGCAGCAGTCTGGTCCGCCAGCTAGAGAGGCTCAGTGTTACCTTCTTTTGCTGCTTGGGTCCACACTGTTCGTAGATAAGAGTAAGGACCGCGTTTCTGCTGTTGTCAACTTGTTTGTGAAGAGGCCGGATATGCTAGGAGAGTACGCGTGGGGGGCAGGAGCACTTGCTTATCTGTACAGGCAGCTTGGTATTGCCTCCCGGGCGGAGGCTAAGGGAGTGGCGGGTTGTCTGACTTTACTACAGTGTTGGATTTACGACCACTTTCCTACTTTGAGGCCTAGTCGGTTGGAGCCACGAGAGCTGGAGCGGGGTCAGGCAGGGGCATTCAGGTGGCGCGGTACAGCACCGCGGTCGAGTAAGAAGAGGGATGCACAGATGCTGGCTTATTATCGGCAGGCGATTGATAGTTTGACCCCTCAGTCAGTTTGTTGGACTCCGTATGGTCAGCGTCCTCATCTGACGGCGAGACGTACCTTGTATCAGGGCCTGCTCAGATTTGCAGAGATAGTAGAATATTATGATCCTACTAGGTGCCTCCGACAGTTTGGCTACGTGCAGTGTGTACCGTATCGCCCGGAGCCTCCGCTTGTTGTGCGTCGACCTGCTTCCACGCTTGGATACTCGCTTAGCTACCAGTCGCACCTTGATGGAAGTTGGAACAACTTGGGGGTGAAGAGTGTGCAGCTGGACTATTATTCTACTCAGATACGACGTAGGCCATGGGAGGTTGCTGATGATTACATGGGTTGGTACATTAGGCACTCGCACCCATTTATACTGGGTGACAGCCGACCTGCCGACGACATCTCGGATGCTGATACGGTTAGTACTATCATATTTGAAATTATTTGTATTAAGTTAAAAATATGTTTTGATTCTAACTAACATGTATTTAAATTGTATGGTTTTTGTTTACAGTTGTCACGCGAGATGTGGATTGAGATATCTCCCGTGATGGATGCTGCACAGGGTAGTAGGGAGGAGTGGATGAATAGTGCCAACGAGTACTACGACTTATGTCATGGAGTTGGGAACATGTGGCCCGAGTTTAGGAGGAAGTCGGGTTTTCTACCACCTCCACAGTAGTTGTATGATTATTATGTCATATGTATGAGTGTTATTTGTTGTTTTTAGACGAGTTGACTTATGTGTTCTACTACGACTTATGTTATGTGGTGTTCATTTGCTTATTTGTTGTTTTGGGACTATGACTTATGTTATTATGTCATATGTATGAGTGTTATCTGATTATGACTTATGTGGTTTATGTTGTACTTCGGATGTTTTTATTATATCATGCTTCCATGTGACGTAAACTAAATGCAATACAATTTATTTAAATTGAAGACGTTCATTACAATTTATTTATGAGTCGGACGAGTACAAATTTATTTCTTTGGAACCCTTTTTTTGCGTGATGGAAAGTTATTCGCAACACCCCCAAGATCGAACCACATTTGACTAAACGGCGCGAAATAGTTATCCCATCCATCCACGCTTTCTTGGTGACCGCCTGGCCAAATGGCATGTGGAGGGGGCAACGGTATCTTGTCCGCCGGGAAGGAGAGGTTGATCCAATGATTCTGGACGAAATGCAGAACAATGACTCCTCTAGGGTGGGTTTCCCCATATATGTTGTCCACTGGCAGAATGGTACTGTTGTACTTTTGTGGTTTTGGGTAGAGGTAACAGCTGTACATGACAACAGCCAAATTAAATAGTGTGGCAAATACGAATAGATCTGTACCCATCATCCAATGATGTTCCGTCGTTGGTGCTGTAGTAGTAATGTCAATGCGTCTGATTGCATCATTGATCCCTTCACCAAAGATGGATAAGTATCGCCAATCGTGCTCACGCATTTCTTCAGCAAGTCTTCGCCTCACCTCTGGGAACCCTTCTTGATTACCATATAGTGCAAAACTAAGTGCACGAAACCCACAATGACCGTCTGGCACCGGGTCGTGGATGGCAATGACAAGCGGTCGAATGAAGACAGGAAGCAGTTCCATGTGTCCGTAATCAGAATGGGTGTTGCTAGTTCCAGGGATCTCTGTGAAGGAAATAGATAATCAGCACAAATTCGACGTAAAATATTAATATAAATAACTACACTTATGAAAAATTGAAATTGTACCTGTGTCAGGACAGTTGTATTTGTTGTTTTCTTCGGGTTCGTCACACTCCTCCGCTGCATGGTCGTCTGACGGGTACTCGTCTGTCTGAGTCCCCGTGGACTTGGTACTGGTCGACTTTGTAGACCCCGACGTTGTGCTTCCCGACTTCTTTTTCATGTCTTTCTTCTTGCCTCGCAATATCTTTTCCCACCATCCTTTAGTTCTTCCGGTTGATTTTTTGGCTGGGCGTCCCTTTCGTGATTCGTTCACTTCTAGCTCGTGAATGTTGTCTTCCGCCGGGTGGAGACCGCGAAAGACGTTCTTTGCTGCTTTTTTCGTTGCCTCTGGTCCTCTGCGTACAGCCTCATCAACCAACTCCTGAAGGTGACATTTAGCCTCCTCCTCCTGGGGAACGTACTCCTGAGCATTGGGTGGATGCTCATATGACAGTGTCCGCCAATATATATGAATATCACCGGGGTATATCTCTCTGTCTCGCGCTCTGCCATCCATAACTTGACATCCACACCTCAAGCCGTGTGTCACAGAGAAATGACATGCACATCGGGAGTTCTCATTTTTTTCCAAGCGGGCAGCCAATTCTTCTTCAGCCTCCTTCATTAATATAATTGCCTGCATGCTGACCTTCCTTCTCAAGTATGTGAATGGTGTACCACCGGATGCTGAAAGAGTTTTCTGTCTAGAGTTTTCCAACATCATCCTAACCTCCCCGAGTTGGTTAGTAATGTAGCGGTGGTTTCCTTTCCATACAGTGTCCATAGATCCCCGCGAGTTGTGGAGGAAAGTTTTCAAAGCGGAATGTGACGACTCAACCCTGTTTGTGCTCGTATTTCCTAGATGAAACACATTTTTTGTATGACAAACAGCCCACTTTTCTCGATGTTGCCACCACACTCCCTGTATGTATTGCAACAGACGTGGTTCGTTATTGCCCCATCTTGTCCTAAAGCGGCCAAACGCGGCCAACATACCTTGCTCTGACCAAGAATAAAGCATAGGACACCAATATTGATCGTACGCCTCGTTGACCAAATCCATCCTGTCCTTCCCAAATATTTCCAAACACTTCTTCTGCACATTGGTGTTGATGTGCCAAACACATAGCAAATGCGGGGTGCGGGGGAAGACCACAGGAACCGTAGCAAGTAGTCCACCTTCGTGGTCGGTGACGATGACACTGGGCACGCGTGGATGGAGCAATTGTTGTATGCACTGCAATAGCCAAAGATACGACTCTTTTGTCTCATCCTTCATGAGAGCACAACAGATGTTGAAATTCTTCCCAACTGGAGTAGCACCTACGACCTCCACCCACGGCCATTTATATGCATTGGTCTTATACGTTGAGTCGATCAGAATCACGTACGGCCAAGCCTTCAACATCTGGATGGAAGTTGGATGGGCAAAAAAAAGATGTGTCAGCACGTCGTCATCGTCCTTCATAACCTCTGTATGATAATTCTCACGTTCAGCTGCTAGCAACGCATACTGCACTGCATTCATCTCGCCCATCTCGTCTTTCCTAGACTTGGACCCGAGGTTATACATCTGCCTTTGGCTGTGATGCCCTTTGTCACCCTTCTGCTTGTTTATTGTCTGCTTCTGTTGCGACGGAGGTACCCCAGCATCTCTCATCTGCCTCAGAGATTCTTTATCCTCCTGACTCAATTGATTCATTTGACTGTGGCCTTCGGGATAAAGCATCTTCTCATGATTGTGATACCCTCGCCTTAAACCGGTTCCTTGCTCCGTCACTCCTTGTATCTCCCAGAATGAAGGTCCATCAAGAGCATCTGGATTAACCAGTAGTTCTTTGATTTTAATCCTGAACATGCACCCCGATCCTTTTGAACTTGTATTGTCACGACTCTCCTTGGAAGGATCCGGCTTGTATGACTTCCTCTCCCTACTGCATCTGTCGCAATACATATAACAGATACCCAAAAATCTTTTGTTGCTCAACTCACGTGGCTTCATCGATCCCTTAGTTAGAAAGAAACCAAGAGACATCGCGATGTTTTTGGTAACTGTTACAGCATCTTCGAAATTGTTGTATCGGACGCCATTGAGAAAATTGTCCGTGTAATCACCAATTAGTTCAACATTGTAATCCATGTCCACCTGCAATTGTGATTTTACAACTCGTTAGAAATGTACAAAATTAAACTAAATGCAATAATTTAATTAAGTCTAAAAATTAATGATAATTTAAATATAAATTGTTAAACGAAATTAGCTCTACGAATTAAATCTAAACACAATAAACTAATTTGCGCTACAACAAAACACAATCACTTAATTAAACTAATTGTGCTTCAATTGACTCTACAAAATTAAACAACATGCAATAATAATTAACTCTACAAAATAACAATAATTTGACAGTAAGAAACTAATTAGCGCTACAAAAAATACAATCTCTTAATTCAAACTACATATGAATTTAACTATGTAAAATAGAAATAAAAGCAATAAATTAAATATACATTATTAGCTCTAGAAATAATAACCTGTCTCAAATTAAAATATATATATATATAACACACTGCCGACTGCACCCGGACGCCGGCGACGGGCCCCGTCCGCTCGCCGGCGTCGGACCGCGTCCGCTCGCCGGCGACGGACCCCGTCCGCTTGACGGCGTCTGACGGGGTCCGACGACGGCGAGCGGACGGGGTCCGACCACGGCGAGCGGACGGGGTCCGACGACGGCAAGCGTACGGGGTCCGTCGACGGCGAGCGGACGGGGTCCGACGACAGCGAGCGGACGGGGTCCGACCACGGCGAGCGGACGGGGTCCGACGACGGCGAGCGGACGGGCAAAAAATTCCAGGAAAGTCAGTGGGGGTTTACCTGCTTCGCTGGTCCGACGATGGGGTACGGCTGCCGTCCAGTGCCCGGCGAATTATACTGACGAGATTGGTCCGGTGGCCGGCGACTTAGGCTGCCGTCCGGTGGCCGTGAATCTGGCTGTGGTGTTTGTGGGGAGTTGGTGGTCGGGACTCGGGTAGTGTGTTCGTGTTTAAAAAACCATTTCAACGAATAGAATATAAAGAAAAATTTGGAGGGCAAAATTGTCTTTTTAGTGTTTTTTACGGGCGGCAAATAGTAATGACACGGGCGGCAAATAGTAACCCTCGTTTTTTTCTTGTAATGATTTGGTACACTTTGAGAGGTCCCTTAGTTAAAAGGGTACGTGGAGTTTAATAAATTTTTTGATTAACCATAAATAAAAGAAATTAGGTACCCAAATATTAAATATAATTTGTCAAGATTCATGGATCAAACTATTCATGAATCCACCCAAACAATTGGATTTAGATAAAATAGATTGAATTTAAATGAATTGAATTAGTTTGATATTTCAATGAAATGAAGGGATTAGATTGGATTCTTGGATTGGAATACTAATTGCTACCTCTAATTATACCTATTCAAACCATGGTTCATGAAACCGTACCGGAGATCGTACCGGAAAAATTAGCGGTAGGGTGGCAAAACCGTGATTGAATCGTAGTTCAACCGTTAATACTGTTAAATATCGCCTATCGATTTAACCTCCGATACTGGTATTTTGTGGTTGAACCGCCGGTACGGTTTAGTAGACCATAATTCAAACACTAGTTTCAAACTACCATCAAATATATATGATCGCTATAATTAAATGATGCCTTTTCCACATTGATTGCATTCCTAACAAGAATAGTATGCTTTGATTGGCCCAACATGATTCACTACCAGTACTAGATTCACATGTATTGGAAAATCGAGGAATTCGTTATTAGTCTGGATTCGACAAAGATACACGAATACATTCCCTTCACATGCGTTTTGTGTTTCCAAGCATAAATGTTCTTCTTTCTCTCTTTTAAGTTATGGCATGCACTTTGTATTTTGGCCTCACTCAGAAAACCTAAGATAACTACAAACCTGAGCTTTCAAATAAAATGATGGTAAGCAAAGGTAAGATAGTCTAACGGTAAATCTGCCGCGACAGTGAAGGTTTGGGAGTTGCAGATTTCAGGCTTGAATTCAAGCGAGACTCGTTGCTGTTTCCGTAGGTACAAGGCTGTTGAAGGCGAAGCCCCATTAGCGTCGAATTTGATTGCAAGTGACCCTCAAATTTAGTAGGACCCGTTGTTACAAAGTGGCACGTGAGCTGTGGTTCCTTGGTAATAAAAAAAAAAAGGTATGTTCAAATTTTCAAATCAAATCAAATCACAACTATAGTCAGACTCTTTTGGTTGGTCATTAACTTAGACAATAGATTATTTTTCTGGTTAACGACTTGAGACTAAATTGGAGAATATTTCGTAGCTAGCATATCAAAGGTATGTTCCGACAAAAAAAATTTTAAATCTTTAGAATTGAAATAAGGGTTACCGCCACCTTAATCTTTTACTTCTTTAGCTTCCGAAACTCTGATTTCTGCCATCTTGGCTACTGAATCAACCAACCTCAAAGAATGTGTGACGTAGCCATCCATCTCATCTTCTCGCAAGTGACGCACCATACCAATTGGTTGTTTTACCTCTACGGATCACAAACGGATTTCGGTAGGCTAAGCTTCATTACCTTTTGGTCATATTCGGTGAACCATTTCTTCAAATTTGCGAATTCCAATACGAGTAAATGCAAGTGGCAGAAAATACACATTTCATATTGCTTGATATGGTGGTTTCGAGAATGTCTAGATTTTGAACCATTCAAAAAATCATAATTAATATATTATTGTTGAAACATATTTAAAAATGTTAACTGCTATTGTAACATTTAATTAAAAATAAAATATTTTATTTATTTTTATAAAATGTCAAATTTATGCTTAACTAAAAGAATCAAAATGGCTAGAAATATTGAGATTAATTGCTAAAGGTATTTAATGAAATAAATGAAAAAAAGGAATAGATAAAATGGAAGAATAAATAATAAAAAATCAAGATATAATCTCTTGAATTATGAGAGATTTATATTTCTAAATTTTAAAGATTTGAACTTCCTTAATCTAAAATACATATTACTAAAGCATATAAAAAAACATAACTTTCTGCTGAATCTATGAATTTAATGAATTTATAGATTTTCATGAATCCATAACTCAATTCATTTTCTCCAAACCACCCCTCAATGTCTAAGAATGAGGATGCAACGGTCTGGTCGAGATTAGACCAAACTCGTGAGAACTGCCGTTCAATTGTGAACCACACTTTGGACCAAAAGACAGATCATATTATATTTATTTCACTATAGTCTAGTCAAGGCATCGGTTCGATCCGGTGCACTTCGGATCAAGCATTGCACACCCCTAAAATTCACTAATTTAAGTTAAAATCATCAGCTTATGATGGCAGCAAACCCTTTTCATTAGGACACCATTTGTTACGCCTACGTACACATTACAACAGGACATTGGTACGCTCAAGTTGGTATAGAACGCGGGACTATTCGGATATCATCTTGACGGCCACATGAACCTAGGAGAAAGCTGGTATCACGAATAAGAGAAACATCATCTGTCTACCTGCCAGTAATCTGTGCCATCTTAACCCATTCCGACCAGGCAAAAGGGGACGATAACCTATCGATACTACTGCCCGAGGTCGATAATTTCACTTGCCTACAACATAACATCTACATACTATATTCATATTTCGCCTGTGACATAAATAAACAAACAAACAAAACAAAGCTCGACCGACGCCTGTTCATATCTTTACGAACCGTACGTCGCTCTGACCGAAGGCTGTTCCACACCCAGGGCACTTACGATGCCGTAACTCCAGATTTCTTTGGATGCACGGATTGCAGAACAGGTGATAACATTTCACGATCACAACCTGTGAATATTGAGAGAAACCAAAACCAAAAACCAGATCATGTTCTGTCCCTGTCAAGTTCAAATGAAGCTATAATATATATTCAGCTGGCAAAATACACTTACTTCCTTGGGCCGATCCGAGCATACACTGCACTTGAGAATCCTTTTGCAGTCATTAATTTCATCCTGGAGTCTTTCTATAGCAGCTTCACTGGTCTCTGAAATCAACTCGGCGATCTGATTGTTCAGCTCCAACAGCTCTTCCTCCACTTTCTGCCTCTCATATCTGGTTCACCAATATTGTGAGTTCAATCATCATATGTGTTGTTCAGAGGAAACAAGTAAGGAGGGGAACATATATAGGGCTTGGTCGTTTTAGCTAAACAAAGAAGTAACCTGACAAAAGGTTCCATTAAAAGCTAAAAGCCTAAATTCATATCGCATCAACTCGATTTTTTGTACGAACCCAATCAAATACACCTTTCGTAACATCTTTTTCTTGGCCACTTTTTATCATTAGTAGCAAAAGTGGAAACAAACACAGCCTAAATAAAGGTGACAGGTACAGGAGCAATAGAGCAACCACTGGTATACAATGGAGCACAAAATGGATTTCCGTAAATATTTCATCCTATTAACTGTAAATCACTTGTTTCTGGAGTTATGAGTTATGACCATGCCGAAGCACTATTACTATACGAGTAACAGAGGGGGGAAGAAAAAGACAAGCACACCTTTCATTCTCCAGCTCTGTTCTTACTTCATCCGACTTCTTTTGGATCTGCTCATATTCCTTTTCAGAAGAAGCAATAGCATATTTGATCCATTTCTGTTCCTTCTCAGCATCTGTTAGTTCCCACCGAGCCATCTCGAGAGTGACTGCTAGATGTCTTTCTTCTTCAGTATACCGGATTGCATCAGCAAAACATGTTTTCATCTGCAAAAAGTCGATCTTACTGGAGATGCAGAAAATTCCAATGCTCATGCAGAGCACTTGATTGGCGAAAATGGGAGACAGGGAGGGAGACTTACTTGTTCCTCACTATGGGCGATCCTCGTTTTCACTTGTTCTATTGATGCATTTAACTGTTGAAGTTGCTTTGTCAGGGCCTGTTTCTCAGCTACCAAAATGCTGTGGGCCTGCTTTGTCTTCACACTATCAGAAACGAGCTGCATGAATTAGAAAAATAGTAGTGAGTATAGATGGGTGGACATTGACTGTTATCATAAATATACTTCTCATGCCACCTAGATTAAAAAAAAAAAGATTACTAATGTGGACAAAAAAACCTATGAATGGTGAACAACAAAGTAAACCTTGATATTGTAGTCATCTCTTTCAGTAACTTGTTGCAGTAGATGCTGGTTCTGCGTCTGCATATCTTCATAGGCTTGACCAACAGTCTGGATCCGTGAATAAATTTGGTATTAACAAGGAGGGGAGGGAGATATTAACAGGCGATGCTTGGGGCATATATCAATCCAGGAGCAACGTAGAAGAAGATAAATACACCTTAATCAACTGACCTCAATTTCAGAAATAAATGCCTCAGCATCCTTCTCTTTGATAGCAATTGCTTCATTGAGCTCCATTACATCTCTGTATCAACAGTTAAGCAAAAATTTCATGCGTATTAGTTCTAGAAACAGTGACAAAGGTCAGAAGAAATCAAAGAGCGTTAGACAAATTGTGAAATGTTTTATAGCACTAAACGAACAATTAAAGCATGCAAAAGTATTTTGCCCAGCCACTCACAACATTTCCAGAGCAACTTCCTACTAGAAGATATAGCATCCAGTGGAAAGCTAATCCATAAATCAGAAACGAACCTTTTAGAAGCATCCAATTTGGCCCTTAATTCCGAAATTTCAGCTTCAGCAGCAGTAAGTCTTTGTTGGCACGCCATCTCAGCCTCATTAGCCGCTTTAACTCTCAACTGAAGAGGATGTTCATCTAAGGCACTCCTTAAGGCTTCAACTTGAGAAAGAGCCCTCCGTGTGGATTCTTTGATTTCGTTGATGTCTCTGCACAAAGTCAAATTACAACTACTACATGAATATATAATTAAGTTGTAAACACAAAGGTGACTTCTTCATGGCATAGAAACAAACAACATCTTGAATGAGACTGCAACCAAGAAATTAGCGCTGGCAAAAAAGGAGTTTCAATATCTCAGCAAAGCATTTTCTCGTTGTTCCCTTCCCAAGCTAAAGAGAGTCAACCACAAAAATAGGGGCAATGGGACCAAAAGTGTCCGTATCAAGAAGAAAAGAAACCAGAAGAATCTGTACTAAAACAGAATAGTTGACAAACAAGTTTAAGTTGGGGGTGAAAAGATGACCAACTCATACTTTTATTTTCGTTTTCTGTATTTTCACTAAGAACATATGACTTTTTCCCTGGTTTTGTTTTTCGAATTGATCTTATCTTCATTCAGGTTCCACTAATTCGAAAATGAATTGAAATAGGTGCTTAACGTCTCATCTAAGCAGTTCCAACTCGTAAATAACTTTCCAGATAGGCAAGAATACTTGCATGGAGTTGAGAATTCAATTTTTGACCAGTGATTTCAAGCCCAACAGAATTCTAATCCAAGAAAACCAACAATCCATACAGCCCACAGAGTACAAAACGATATATCTCGCTTAGTACCTCTCCAAAACCACGAGAAAGGATGAACTCCAAACAGCCAACTGATACATTGTTAGCTATTTAAATCAATAAATCACGAACGTGAATAGTTCAAACTGTAGTCAAAAGCGAGTTTCTACGTAGAAAACGTTTTGGTGATCTAGAAGCATAAAATCGTAAGTTTTTAAGTTTTAAAACGGAGTTTTTAACTACGTAAATTATAAAAACTGAGATTTTGTGTAAAAGCGTTTTAGTGACCTAAAAACGTAAAATCGTAAGTTCTTAAGTTTTAAATCGGGATTTTGACTACATACTTCCAAGGACTCGATAACAATGCCCTGGAATGCTAAATTCTTAATGATTACCAATTATTGGTTCAAAAGGAAACTGGAACATCGTCAACCCACTCATTAAAGACGACAATGAGCTTAGAAAATGGAAATCTGATCAGACATATTTCTCCCAACCAGTATTGTTATTTTTATTTTTTTTATATTTATTAGAGCATCCCTAGAAACTATAAAGCATTAACAAAATATGAAGGATCTAAGAAGCATGAAACAAAATCCAGGATATGGTATGAAAAATATGAGGAAACTGGATACTTCAAACTAACTAACAACATTTTAAGTTCAAGTCATTTCACCTGCAAACTCTCCTATTCAGAAAAAAAAAAGCCAAACCTAATCCTGAATCCCAAATGTTTATCTGACAATAGAGACAAATACAATAAACGAAGAGGCAGCCAGTTGTCAGAGTCACAGACATGAAGCATACCTATTATTAGAGCCTTCCTGCCCATACATATCCAATATCGTCTGCAGCTCCAGTTTCTCCTTCTGCAAACTTTCAACCTGCAAATTATTTATCTTCATTACTCATTCTGGCGAACCCATGGAATTTTTTGCCAAGGAGACATATGATTGAAGATATTCCTTCCGTGGTCCAGTATCCAATTGGTTTTTAAAGAGTGTGCTCAAAAACAGAATTTTCCTGCTACTAATTCCATGAGATGGTAAAGAAGAGAGAAAAATGTTGCTGTCCGGACCAGACAATCAAAATGTAATAAGAGACGCAGCCCCACCCCGCTGCTGTCTGGACAAGACTATTAATTATAAGTTCTTTATCTGGTCACTAATTGATGGTCTGCTCCATCACAATTCAATTTTTTGTACTTCCATTTCAAGATGGTGCCAGAAAAGGTTGACCAAAATCTTATATATGTCACCGACGATATTATAACTTTACAAGGAAAGCTGCACCAGTGGTACTGTTTTTTATCCAAATGGGTTAATGGGCATTAACTTCACATGGTTAACCAACTAATAGCCCCCCACCACCCCTAAATCCATTAAGCTTTTGCGTTTCCATCTTTTACAGGAAATCTTAAGTAAAAAAGTTTACCACCACGAACCATGCACTCTGACATTTCAGTGACAGCAGTCATCCTAATCCACAATTGAAGTTGTCTCGCCAATAAATAAAGCAAGAGCACTTAATGTCTATTTTGTCAATATGGGAAGATGTTAAAACCTTGCTGCACAAAGCCTGTTAACGAATGTCATTTCATACAGATGTATACCAAGGATAACCTATCCTTCACACTTTTAACAATTAAAGGAGGTGCCAGTCAAATTCAAGCCTCAAAGTCCTACTTCGAATTATTGTAGGCAACAATACTTTGCCAACATAATTTTTCAGGTTAAGTGGAGGCTCAGATGAGTATTTAAAGCATTAGATTAACAAAACCTCATTGGAGTAGAAGTTGGCTACAAACTACTGAACTAGATCTAGACATAATCAGCTGAAAGATAAACACCAGAGCACTACCACAGGATGAATAACATACCAAGCTGTAAGCATACCTGAGTCTTCAATGTTTTTATTTCTATCACTTGTTCAGCACACTTTCCTGCCAAGCTGTCTTGTTCATTCGTCTACATTGGAAATAAAAGGGAACAATGTAAATGAAAAACGGAATTCATAACTATGTTCAAATAACAAATACAAAGAAGATCAGTTTACCGAACACAAACAAGAAATCAAACCAAAAAGGCAGAATACTAAGTAAGAACATTATAAGGAACATGTCCAAACCAATAAACAACTCATGCATTCTATGGCCTAGTTATCTACTGGTTCTCTTTTTCCACTAGGTCGTGCAAGAAAGTTATTTTTATTTCTAATGCCAATTAGACAGCAGTTTAACACGGATGAGAAAACATCTTAATTTCTGAAGCAAAAATTACTACTTTCATGAGCATAGCCAGAGGAAAGATAAACTCAAAATCTTATGTTCTTTAGTTAGTTCCATCATAATTTCAACGTGCCTTGTTAATATAGACCATAAATACTAACAATGAGATCGTATAATAGATATCAATACAAAACCAATGCAGGATACATGTTAAATTGTTTAAGTCACTGTCTCATCAATTCTGAATTCTTTTCACCCAATTCTACATATACAACCAACACATGGAAGCATGCGGAGTTACAAACCTTTTCAATCAACAAAGCTTTCAATGATCGGGATTTTTCTTGCAAAGCAAGCGCTTCATCTGCTGTTTGCTTCCATCGATTCAATTGAACTTCCATCATACTCATTTCCTTGGATAATGCAGAGGCCATAACACGGAACTCTGCTTTAATATCCTTCCTCCCTAATTCAAAAATTGGTTCGGTAAGTGACAAAAACAGCTACGAGAGACAACTCTAAGTATAGTACAATTAATTTTACTTACCAGAATCTTGGACAGCTTCCTCCGCTTTAATCTCAAGATCATTCTTTTCAATCTTACACTTCTGCAGCTGAGCTTCGAGCTCTTCAATTCCAGAATTGTCACTGGCTATTGAATTCCTGGCAAAGTCAACTGACTCCAATTTTATACTTACTTCCTTCTCCCTTCTGACAATTGAAGACCTATCAGCCTGAAGTAATCTGTTTAACAGGATGAACCAACAATATATGTATGCAAGCATGTTCACAGAAAAAGAAGCTCATAACCTGCAAAGCCTCAAGCAGAACTTTATACCGCTCCACCTCAGCATTCCAGTGTTGAAGCTGATCGTTCACTAAGTTGTAGAGACGAGATGAGTAGATATGTTTATCATCCTTCAGGTCATTCTATGAAGATCCACTTGGACGATTAGACGCTTAGACAGACAAAATTGAACTAGTACTTCAGAAAATTGGAAAGACCATGCAGTCTAAGTGCACAAACTACAATACCTGAAGAACTTCCAAATCTTTTGATAAGATCTGATTTTCTTCTTGTGCATCTTGAAGCTCAGAAAGACGGGCAGCAGCTAGCAACTTAAATTTCAGGACAACACACTTAGCAATTGAACAATAGAATGTAAGCAGGCATGAAAGGCTTTAGCATGACTCAGTACCTTAATTTCCTCTATGGAATCTCGCAACTCTCGCAATCCCTTAGATCTATCAGAAGACTTCTCTGGGGACATGCTTCCATTTGCAGCACTTGGAACTGGACCATGCATTTCAGCATCAGTATCTTTTTGCATCTCCAGATTGATCAACTTTCTTCTGCTGTCTTCTAGTTCAACCATACATTCTTCCAGCTCACCTTTTAAAGAAATACAATATGTTACAACTGAACCTAATAGCAAGATGACCAATCTAACTTATGCCACAAACGGCAATGCTGGCGGAGTTATATACTCTGTGAGTAGCACAATCCCCATAAAGTCGATGTCACTGTGTTATGTATAGCAAATATAAACGAATCATACAAGAAACCTGCAAGGCGTGAAATTTCAGATTGTTCTGTTGAATGCATGCTTGTGTAGTTCTCAATTCCCTCCATGTATTCTTTATGCTTTACATGGAGAATATCAATCACCTCCTGCAGATTCCGTGCTTCTTCTCTCATCATATCATCAAGCCTCGACAACTGAATGATGGCATCTGAAGATGAAAAAAATCAGTTACAACTAAGGAATTAAAAAGTTCGTCCACAACTCAGCAGATCCAACATAAGATCTTAAAGTTTGAGACAAATGCCTAGATCTGTTGATCTGACCTTCTGCAGATAGCTTTCCTTCAAAAGCCTGTCTTATGCTCACAGTCTCCGTCCTCTGAGTATCAATAATGGATTCCAAAGACTCCATCAACCCTATACTGGAGGAAAGGCGTGAAGCAAGCATTTCATTGGTATATTCAGCAATTCCATCATTTTGACGGTTTTGAAGTGAATCCTTCCCCAGAAGTCTACAAAGAAACACTTCCTCAGCAGGACAAGATGGGACCGAACCTAAAAAGTGTACCAAAAAGATTGTACCACACAAAATATAAGATGCAACAGGAGAAAGAAACCGGAAATAAGCACTTCAGAAGAGTTGAGGATAGTGGCATTACAATAAGGGTAAGAACAAAAGCTGACCGATACCTCGAGAATAATCTGCATCGTCGAAAGTTTGTAGCACATTCGGGCCACCACCAGCTCGTGCACTAAGTAGAACCAAATCGTCGACCAACTGCAGGAAGTATACAAATCAAAGAGAGGAAGCAGGAAATACCCTCAACAGAGAGAATATTGAAAGAAAAGTAGGAGAAACCAAAGAGATAAGGTGAGAGAGAGAAACAAGCTCCACCCACCAACCTGATTCCACACTTGATTTGTTGTGATGAGAATCTCATCATATGAAGCCTGATTACCTTTCAGTTCTGCAATCTTGGCTTCTAGATCACGCAATTCGCGCTTTTGGACATCCAATTGTTGAACAAGCTTTTGATTCTGGTGATGGAGAACCATAACATCAACCTGAATAGAAAACCCAACCTGAGAGCACTTCCTCACAGCTGAAAAACCTCCACTACGCAGATAAATCGTGTGCATAAACAGAGGATATATACAAGAGCATCCTTGATGAGTAAATACAATGTCGTATATGAATAATGATAGATGATCTTTGAGTACAAGCAGCACATCCCGATTCATAATGGGCGAATTCAGACTTTCATTTGTGCCTACCCCAACACCAATTCGACCAATTCTACAAAGCAAGTTCAGGTAAGTTGGATAATAGCCACCAAATCCAATCAAGACGGACATATTCGCCTACCTCACTCAGACTAGAGTCTACGACTAAACCCCTAGCCTCCTCACCACCTCAATCAGCTCTCAACTGAAACTCAATTTCACCAACGAGAGAGTGCGAAATGAACAGGAAGACACAGTAGGAATTGCGAAAAAACCACTTACAGTTAACCTAACCATCAACTAAGTTCAGTATACTCATCACACAAAGTTAAGTATAGGCAAGCGACGCAATTGCAAAAAAAAGCCTTTTCGAAAAAACACTATCAATCCCTCCCCCTCGCTGCAACCAAACAGAAACACGGCAACCAGTGCGAGGACCGAAATAATAGAAAAAGGAGAGCGGGGAGAAAGTACGGTTTGATTCTTGGTCGGAGAACTGGCGTGATTACGAGACATGGCGGGCGAAACAGGAGAATCGAGATGAGGCCGCTTCTTGTCTGGCTCATCCGATTCTGAGTTCTCCATTAAAAAGGAAAATTCAGAGGCTGCCGGACCGTTTCCGCTCTCGTAATTTCTTCCGTCGAAAAACGGTGAGCGACAGCCAGAGAGAAAGCGAGACGGCGTGATAACTGATTGAACGCCACACCCGTATCGGCTTCACGGCTCCGGTGGTAACGAAGTCGCCGTGGGGAGCAAAGAGAGGAAGAACCGCGCCTGACTTGGTGGTGGAAGAAGAGCAACTGTTGCGCTCACTGAACCAAGAGGGAAAATAACGGAGGAATCAAATTAGAAAATAAATAATACAGTGGGCGCGTGGGAGATTTTGCTAGACGCATTGGTGACTGGTGAGTATCTATGGCAAATGGGTAGGTTTGGGGCGGGTTTGCCTAACCCATACCCGCTCCATATTCATGCAGGGAATGTTTTGCAAATTCATCCCCATATTCATGAGTTTCGGGTACCCATGGGTAATACTCGTCTCTGTACATCCAATATTATTATACCTAAAATTTACAAGAAAAGGTTTAATTATAACTCTAAACGAACATATTATATCATGAAGTCAACAAAACACGGTCGTTTTCTTAATATGATTCAAAAAATATGATCCTAAAACATCCATTAATACATAATATAGAGTACAATATTTTCAAATTATTATGCTCTAACTTTGATACATCTACTAAGTAATGATTAACTAACATAATCTGGTTGACAAGGGTGAAAGTGGAGTGAGAAGAGAATTGAGGGAAATGAATTATATTTTGATTAGGGTGGTCACTCAATTGCATTTCTACTATTTACTTTCTCGAGTTATCCTCATCTTCATTGATAGATTACAATTTGATCCACATATTTTTTTATATGTGAAGAAATTCTTTTGGTGGGGAGGTATAGGTATGGGTATGGGGCGGGGGAGGCTAAAACCATACCCGCCCAATGCCCGGTCAAAGCGGGGATTCCCCGCGTTCACTGGGTCGGGAGCGGTCGGGTACCTACGGCCATGGGTTTGATTGTCATCCCTACTGGTGAGTGGTGACTCAGACTCTGGTCAAATCTGCCGCCACTAGGCCAGAAGAAGAAAGTTTGTGTGGAAAAAAATTAATCTGCTAACTCACAAATCCGTTAGCATAGACTAATAGGGCCAGATATGATGTCACGTCGGGCTAGGTAAGATCCAACGGAGGAGAAAGGCAGGCTCTGATGGCTCACTTAAGTGAGCCAGTGATGGGCTTGTGGGTAGAAGCCGGTCCATCCTGCGACTTGGAGGACGCGCCGAAGAAGCAGCTTTGTGGGCCCGCTTCCGTTTGGGTGGGATTTTTGGAGAGGAAGGGAGAGAGAGAGAGAACGAAAATTATGGGCCCGCTTATCCATGTAATATTTATGTATGTTTATTTGTGTGGATATTTATTTATTTTCACCCGATATTAATCTGTGTTGTGTTGATATTACTTTGTGTCATTGTTGAAATAAACTAGTATTCTTTCTTCGCAAACCAATATCCATCATTCAACTAATGTTTACCAAACCTCAATATAACCCAACCACCCGAAACTGATTATACCAATTTAGAGTTTAGGTTTTAGGGTTCGGGTTTACGATTTAGAGTTTAAGGTTTGGGTTTACAGTTTAGTTTGGGCAATCAACAAAATTTTTTTTGCATGAACTGATATTATATGCGATAGATATTGTGTCTTCCATCAAAACTAAACACGTTATCAAGTCCTAACACATAAGGCTTGCAACCTTAGTTAGGGATGCCCGCCGAGGGCCATGGGCTGAAGGCCCATGAAATAATAATAGTTAGAGCGTGAGTGTTTATGATTAGGGTTTCAGGTATAGGGTTCGAGTTTTTTTTTTATTTCGGGTTTAGAAGGCAATATTGTGGAAATGGTTTGAACACAATGTAGGGTGGTCGATTTTTGTCTGTAGTGATAAGATATTATTATGTGATTGGAGCATATTAGTTCGCAATGTGGGGATATTTTGGCTGTGTAACTGGATATTAGTCTAAGACAGACAGATATTAATCTGTGAGCGGTGGATATTAGTTAGAGTTTGTGATGATATTTATTATGGTAGGAACGAATATTAGTCTGGGTGGTGCGGATATTTTTTTATGTTGTACGGATATTGGGGCACTTTTGGTAACTATTCTAATGTGATCCTTTGTTTATTTAAGCATCTAGCATCACGCACTTAGCCAACCATATTACACCAATTTACGGTTTAGCGATTAAAATTTAGGGTTAAGGATTTAGTGTGATATGATCCCATTAGGATCGATATTCAAGCCAGAACGGATTGAGAAAGAAGCCAGCTCAACTACGTGCTATAATGCTGAATTTTTGTTGTGTCTTTTAACTGTTTCAGGTTGCCCAGTTTACACGTCCGGAACGTTTTATTGGCTTGATGGAAATCCAAGTTTGAAGGCTTGCTGTGAAGATAAAGTCACGTACTACACCATGGAGTGCTTCGGAGCTCAAACAAAGACCCAGAGCATTGTCTTTCAAGGCCCTCAAAATGGTATGTCACAACTGGGAAATGACCAAAATCTGCCCAAGTCTGGAAACCAGTTTGGGTACCCGACTTTGAAGGTCAATGCGTGCCGAATCAGTGGGACTCGATCCAAAGGGGCTTTGCTACATCAATCTACAAGTTTCATACTACAACGACGGGGCATTGGATGAGCGGATCGAAGATTGGAAGGCCTCGAACGAACCTGCCAAAGATCGTGTCGAAGCTGATTTTTTTCTGTCTTTGGATTCAGCAATCTCAATCCTTATCGGAAAGGGATCACTAGGCTGTTTTGAGTTTCAATTCTTTTTCCGAGTTTGTTTGGGTTAATTCGAGTTGTAATTCGTCAAGGACTTCCTTATGAGTTTCTAGGAATTAGTTCGAGTCTATTTAAGTCGAATCTTTGGTTGTAAATTTGAGTTTTATGCATTATTGAATACAGAGTTAGCTTTGGTTCTCCTTGCTTGTTGGCTTGGCGAATTGGGTTGATTGCTTAGGGTTTTCTAAGCAATTGTTAGCTTGTATCGAGCTGCTATTCACGTTGCCCGTGGCCAAGCCTCTACCATAGAGATCGAGCCTTTCTCCCGTGTGAGAATTGCACGAAATCTTCCATCAAAACCTAACTAAAACCCCCTGTTTTGTTCGAGGAAGAGTTGTGCTTCCCATAAACTCTCGGCTGCGTCGCTCTGGAATTAAGAGTACCATTTAGGGACTCATCAAGTGGCATCATCGCCTGGTTCAAACGCAGTGGACAGGACGGAGACGCAAGTTGCGGAAACAACGCGCTGGACGAGATCAAAGGGCTCTGTTTCTGAAGATCCTGCACTTTTACACCGCAAAACAGAGGCTAAAGAGGAGACTCGGGTTGAAGATCAGACGATGGGGGACTTGTCTGTAAACACCACGGAGTTGCTCCAAACCATCATCGCACAGTTGAATGCAACCTTCCAGGTCCAATTCGACAACATCAGACGTGAAATTGCCGAATTAAAATCGACGACGAATGCCCCTGCTCCGCTGAACGCTGTACACGAGGAAGTACCAGAGGGGAATCAAATCCAAGGCGTGCACACAGGGGTTGATCAGGCCCTAGTAAATCGTGTTCAGCAATTGGAATGACGACTGATTACAGCTGAACCTGGCCCTCGTGATGACAACCACGAACGGCGTCCCCCTGAAAACCAGCTGCCAGAGCTCCGGGGAGTAAAGCTGACAGTTCCAGCTTTTTCGGGCTCCAACAATGCATCAAGCTATCTCGATTGGGAGCGCAAGGTGGTTTTGTTCTTTCAATGTGGAAATTATACCGAAGCCCAGAAGGTCCTCTTGGCGACCTATGAATTCACGGAATATGCAGCCCAATGGTGGGAGCAAATCCGAATTCGCCGGCGACGGAACTTGCAACCCGACGTGGAGACCTGGACGGAGTTGAGAGGTCTCATGAGGGACCGTTTCGTGCCTGGATACTACCAGCGCGATTTATACGAGTCTCTCCAACAAGTTCGGCAAGGAGCTCGACCTGTTGAAGACTACTTCAGGGAATTGGAATTGTTGCTGATGCGAGCAGACGTCCGGGAGGATCGCGAAGCTACAATTGCCCGATTTTTACACGGATTGAATCGAGACATTCGAATGGAGCTGGAACTGAGATCCTTTGTGGACTTCGAAGAGGCTGTCCATCTCGCTATCAAAATCGAGCGACAACAGAAGTCAGCTCCGCGACGATTTTCCTCCACGGCCAAACCAGCAGCAGAGGTGAGCAATGAAACCGTTCCTACGCAAACAAGGCCTGAGGTGGGAAAATTGGCACCTAAACCTGTTCCACCAGCAATTACTGAGCGCTCTGGTGGCATCCAGTGTTTTAAGTGCCACGGTCGGGGACACAAAGCAAACCAATGTCCCAACGTCAAGGCTCTGGTAATTCGAGATGGTGCTTATGAATCCGACGATGAGAAAAGCGCAGAGGACGACGAAATAGAAGAGGAAATTGAGGTCGAAGCCGCTCCTGGAAAACTTCTTGGAGTCAGCAGGAGAGCAATGACAATGGAATCGACCCTGGACCCAGGACAACGAGATAATCTGTTCCATTCTCGTTGTCTCGTTAATGGGAATTTGCTCGCGTTGATCGTCGATGGCGGCAGTTGTGCCAACATGATCAGCCAAGAAGTCGTGAAGAAACTAGGTCTGGTCACGATCAGGCATCCAGAGCCATATAACCTCCACTGGCTCAATGATTATGGGGCTCTTCGCGTCACCAAGCAAGCTGCCGTGAAATTCGAGATAGGAGGCTACAAGGACGAGCTCCTCTTCGACGTAGCACCAATGCAAGTTGCACAAGTACTCTTCGGTCGCCCTTGGCAATTTGATAGAGGGGTAAGTCACGACGGGAGATCGAATTGCTACCGATTTCGACACGCAGGGAGGAAGATCCTTCTGAGGCCTCTATCGCCGGAAGAAGTTCGCGACGACCAACAACAGTTGGAGGATAATCGACGACGATCAAAAGGGAATGTCAGTAGGGAGAAGCCTGACCCGCCTGCTCGCGCAATTTTGACGGCCCGACGATTCATGTTGACGGCGTATAAGAAGATGAGGAGACCTCGCCGTCGACGGCCCTGTTTTACCTCGCCGGAGCAGGGTAGGAGAGAGGGTGAATTGGGTGGGGCGCGGGGAAGCAAACCGAAACCAACCAACGACCTCGACACCATCCATGGCGTGCAGGGAAGCTTCAAAACTCATTCTCTTGGTTCGGTTACAGCTGAATTAATGGATCCAGATCACCCGAACAATCCCCTGCTTGAGCTCAAACACGAGGACAAAATGGTGGAATGGGTTGGACGGTCTGGGTGTGATTCGCCAGCAATTGTTGATGAAGAATCGTCCGATGTTGTCACAGGAAGCTATCATGACCCTCTAATTTGCCTGGCGATGTCCGAATCACAAATGCCCAATTTGGGATTGAAGCTTGGAGGTGCTGGAAATTTGAAGATCGACGAAGGCGGGAAACGGGAAAGCGACGAATTGACGACAGCTGTGATGATTCGAGGCTCGAGGTCCCTCCGGAACTTCGATTCAAGGCCATCCGCTTCCAATGGTGACCTTGAATTATGCTACAGATCCTTGACCTCAAAAGCCCCAAATTCAAGATCGAATGACATTAACCTAGTTCTTCAGACCCGTGTACTTGAGCAGCCCTTTTCAGATCCTATTTGGAGCCAATTTTGTGAACGGTTCGAGCAGAAGAGGAACCAAGTGTTGAGGGCAACACTTTTTCAAGAGAGGGGGCCTGATATGATCCCATTAGGATCGATATTCAAGCCAGAACGGATTGAGAAAGAAGCCAGCTCAACTACGTGCTATAATGCTGAATTTTTGTTGTGTCTTTTAACTGTTTCAGGTTGCCCAGTTTACACGTCCAGAACGTTTTATTGGCTTGATGGAAATCCAAGTTTGAAGGCTTGCTGTGAAGATAAAGTCACGTACTACACCATGGAGTGCTTCGGAGCTCAAACAAAGACCCAGAGCATTGTCTTTCAAGGCCCTCAAAATGGTATGTCACAACTGGGAAATGACCAAAATCTGCCCAAGTCTGGAAACCAGTTTGGGTACCCGACTTTGAAGGTCAATGCGTGCCGAATCAGTGGGACTCGATCCAAAGGGGCTTTGCTACATCAATCTACAAGTTTCATACTACAACGACGGGGCATTGGATGAGCGGATCGAAGATGGGAAGGCCTCGAACGAACCTGCCAAAGATCGTGTCGAAGCTGATTTTTTTCTGTCTTTAGATTCAGCAATCTCAATCCTTATCGAAAAGGGATCACTAGGCTGTTTTGAGTTTCAATTCTTTTTCCGAGTTTGTTTGGGTGGGATTTTTGGAGAGGAAGGGAGAGAGAGAGAGAACGAAAATTATGGGCCCGCTTATCCATGTAATATTTATGTATGTTTATTTGTGTGGATATTTATTTATTTTCACCCGATATTAATCTGTGTTGTGTTGATATTACTTTGTGTCATTGTTGAAATAAACTAGTATTCTTTCTTCGCAAACCAATATCCATCATTCAACTAATGTTTACCAAACCTCAATATAACCCAACCACCCGAAACTGATTATACCAATTTAGAGTTTAGGTTTTAGGGTTCGGGTTTACGATTTAGAGTTTAAGGTTTGGGTTTACAGTTTAGTTTGGGCAATCAACAAAATTTTTTTTGCATGAACTGATATTATATGCGATAGATATTGTGTCTTCCATCAAAACTAAACACGTTATCAAGTCCTAACACATAAGGCTTGCAACCTTAGTTAGGGATGCCCGCCGAGGGCCATGGGCTGAAGGCCCATGAAATAATAATAGTTAGAGCGTGAGTGTTTATGATTAGGGTTTCAGGTATAGGGTTCGAGTTTATTTTTATTTCGGGTTTAGAAGGCAATATTGTGGAAATGGTTTGAACACAATGTAGGGTGGTCGATTTTTGTCTGTAGTGATAAGATATTATTATGTGATTGGAGCATATTAGTTCGCAATGTGTGGATATTTTGGCTGTGTAACTGGATATTAGTCTAAGACAGACAGATATTAATCTGTGAGCGGTGGATATTAGTTAGAGTTTGTGATGATATTTATTATGGTAGGAACGAATATTAGTCTGGGTGGTGCGGATATTTTTTTATGTTGTACGGATATTGAGGCACTTTTGGTAACTATTCTAATGTGATCCTTTGTTTATTTAAGCATCTAGCATCACGCACTTAGCCAACCATATTACACCAATTTACGGTTTAGCGATTAAAATTTAGGGTTAAGGATTTAGTGTGATGATCCCATTAGGATCGATATTCAAGCCAGAACGGATTGGGAAAGAAGCCAGCTCAACTACGTGCTATAATGCTGAATTTTTGTTGTGTCTTTTAACTGTTTCAGGTTGCCCAGTTTACACGTCCAGAACGTTTTATTGGCTTGATGGAAATCCAAGTTTGAAGGCTTGCTGTGAAGATAAAGTCACGTACTACACCATGGAGTGCTTCGGAGCTCAAACAAAGACCCAGAGCATTGTCTTTCAAGGCCCTCAAAATGGTATGTCACAACTGGGAAATGACCAAAATCTGCCCAAGTCTGGAAACCAGTTTGGGTACCCGACTTTGAAGGTCAATGCGTGCCGAATCAGTGGGACTCGATCCAAAGGGGCTTTGCTACATCAATCTACAAGTTTCATACTACAACGACGGGGCATTGGATGAGCGGATCGAAGATTGGAAGGCCTCGAACGAACCTGCCAAAGATCGTGTCGAAGCTGATTTTTTTCTGTCTTTGGATTCAGCAATCTCAATCCTTATCGGAAAGGGATCACTAGGCTGTTTTGAGTTTCAATTCTTTTTCCGAGTTTGTTTGGGTTAATTCGAGTTGTAATTCGTCAAGGACTTCCTTATGAGTTTCTAGGAATTAGTTCGAGTCTATTTAAGTCGAATCTTTGGTTGTAAATTTGAGTTTTATGCATTATTGAATACAGAGTTAGCGATTAGGGTTTCAGGTTTAGAAGGCAATATTGTGGAAATGGTTTTGAAAACAATGTAGGGTGGTCGATTTTTGTCTGTGGTGATAAGATATTATTATGTGATTGGAGGATATTAGTGTGCGATGTGTGGATATTTTGGCTGTGTGGTCGGATATTAGTCTAAGACATACAGATATTATTATGTGAGCGGAAGATATAAGTTAGTGTTGGTGAGGATATTTATTATGGTAAGAACGAATATTAGTCTGGGTGGTGTGGATGTTTTTTATGTTGTACGGATATTGGGGCACTTTTGATAACTATTCTGATGTGATCCTTTGTTTATTTAAGCATCTAGCATCACACACTTAGTCAACCATATTACACCAATTTACGCAGCGATTAGGATTTAGTGTTTAGCGATTAGGGTTTAGAGTTTACGTGTAGTTGGTATTAGTCTGCAATGGTCAGATAATAGTCTGGGTGGTTTGGATATTTGTTCTGTGTAGATGTTTATTTACTGATTTGTATATGATTACATCAATTTAGGGTTTAGTGTTAGGGTTTATAATTAGGGTTTATAGTTTAGGATTTGATTTTGGGGTTGAGGTTTAGAGTTTAGGGTTCAGGGTTCAAGCTTTGTGTTTAGTGTTTACGATTAGGGTTTCAGGTATAGGGTTTGAGTTTTGATTTTGGGTTTAGAAGACAATATTGTGGAACTGATTTTGAACACAATGTAGGGTGGTCGATTTTTGTCTGTGGTGATAAGATATTATAATGTGATTGGAGGATATTAGTTCACGATGTGTGGATATTTTGGCTATGTAGCCGGATATTAGTATAAGACATCCATATATTAATATGTGTGTGGTGGGTATTAGTCTGCATGGTGAGGATATTAATTACGGGCTGACTGATATTGGTCTTAGGCGGTGGGATATTAGTCTGGCTGTTCTGGATTTTTTTATGGTGAACGGATATTATTATGGGTGGTTTGCATTTGTTTTGTGTGGATATTTATCTATGTTTGTTTGTGTTGATATTTAGTTTAAGCAAATCCTTATTAAAACAAAGTCGTTTTTCGATAAACCGCGATACAACTAGTATTTAATGTCATTCCAACTTGGCAATCACATAATCTAAAATCTAAAAAAGTACAACCACATAAAAAACGGAAAAGGAGTAGTTCAAATGTTTTCTTGCTTGGCCTAATTCTCGATCATGCCACGACGAGGTTGGGATGATCCTTCTCTTAGTCACGGTCTCTTCGCTGTTGTTTTAGTTCTTGCCATTGTCCAATATCCCTGGAGCATATATAAATATCCAGGTATAAATCAACTGATATTCTGGCCACACATAACTAATATAAGGTAACTATAATCCATTCAATAAATAGCAAACAAATATCCAAACATGGAGGACAAATATCCAAACATAATATTTTCAAGGGTTAATACCCTCGTTTGGCACGAAGTATAGCGTTAGTGACATTTCTGGCCCAAGTTTTCAAATAAGACATCTCTGGCCCACTTTTCAAATTATCGGACGAATTTGGCCTATGGGGCGGGTTGACTGTCAGATTTGACGGTCAACAATGTTCTCCGTTGCTGACTCAGCATTGGACTCTGACGTGGCTTGTCCATGTCATTTATTTTTTAAAAAAAATAAAAAAAATAAACAAAACTAAAAGGGAAAGGTGGAGACCAGGTCCACCACACACTACCATCTCTTTCATTCCCCCTTCTTCCTCCTGTGAACCCAACCCCCTCTTATCCCTTCCCCGAACAACTCCGGCCGATCCCTTGAACTGCCATGCCCCCAATCAACTAACCACAACGCAGATTTTTTATTTCATCGAAGAAAACAATTTTAGGGATTTTTGTTATTGTTGACCCTAATTACCTGAGGGAAGGCGGAGCTCTGGGCCCAGACGCTGCCGTCGTGGCCGACGATGGCGGCGGAGGCGAGGTGCTGGCCCTGCTGGCCTTCGATCTCGCACATCAGGTGCTCGTCGACGTAAGTCTGCCACGACATTTTCTCGCCTATTTTTGGTTTGACTCTGGCTCACCGGCGCGTGGGCGCTTTTCCTTTTTTTTCCGCGCGTTCGAGAACTTGGACCTTCTGTTTGGCCGGGATGTTGATCGGAGTAGGTTAATTACAATTTTACGGACTTTTACCTGGTGGATGATGAGTAAAATTTTGTTTAATCGAGTTCTGTTTTACGTTTTACCACTTTTTCGAGTTTCCACCGTGGTTTTGTAGTGGGAGCAAGGAAGGGGGAAAGGTGGAGCGACCGATGGATGCGGAGGGAAAGGTTTGAATGGGTTTGTGGACCACCTCACGGATTGGATCCGGTCCGGGAAGATGATTGATTGATGGGCGGCGGAGTTGTTCGGGGAAGGGGATACGAGGGGGTTGGGTTCACAGGAGGAAGAAGGGGGAATGAAAGAGATGGGTAGTGTGTGGACCTGGTCTCCACCTTTCCCTTTTAGGTTTGTTTTTTTTATTATTTTTTTTAACTTACTGACATGAAATGTTCATAAAAAGGGAAATAAAAATAAATGACGTGGACAAGCCACGTCAGAGTCCAATGCTGAGTCAGCAACGGAGAACATTGTTGACCGTCAAATCTGACAGTCAACCCGTCCCATAGGCCAAATTCGTCCGATAATTTGAAAAGTGGGCCAGAGATGTCTTATTTGAAAACTTGGGCCAGAAATGTCACCAACGCTATACTTCGTGCCAAACGAGTAGGGATGGCAACCAAACACGAACCCACGGGTACCCACCCGACCCAACCCGGTCAACGCGGGTAAAATCCGTGTTGATGGGTTTTGGGTCGGGTTTGGGTTTAAACCCGTTCACTATTCACCGGGTTGGGTTGGGTTTGGGTTTTGGTAAACCCGACCCGTGGGTACCCGCCCACACATATAATTAATTTTCTCGGTATATTTAATATTTTAAACAACTAATCTTATTTATGTTTGTGGAGACATGTCTAATTTTTTCTTTCTAATGGTGTAGAATGAAGTTTGTGTTATCGAGTGGAGAGTGAAGAAACTTAATTGAAAGGAAGAAGCCTTCAATTAATCATGTTATTTATGGATAATTTATTATTTATTTCAATTTTCTTGAGTCTTCTAGATTGGTGTTGAACAATTTGTATAGTTAATTTGTGATTTGCTTGAATTTTCTAGAATGGTGTTTTAAATATGGATAATTTGTATTGAGAGATTGATATTTGAGTTTAATTTTGATAGGAACTTGTTATTGTAAAATTTTTACGACAAAAACCCGTGGGTACCCATGAACCCGCGGATACCCAGCGGGTTGGGTTTGAGTTTTTCAAACCCAGTGGGTTTTACCCCGGGTTTTTTTCACGGATAAACCCATGGTTTGGGTTTGGGTTTGCAAAACCCGACCCAACCCGACCCATTGCCATCCCTACAAACGAGGGTATTAACCCTATTTTCAATATCTGGACATCACAGAACTAACATTATAGAAGTAATATCCAGATACAACGAATAAATATCCAGACATAATATAACTGATATCTCAACCGCACAGAACTAATATAAGTTAACTAGCATCCATATAAGGTAGAGAAATATCAAGACAGAGTAAATAAATATCGAGACATCACATAACTAATATCCGAACAATCAATTACAGAACAATACCCACATCATAAAAAAAGTAGTATCCCAAGCATGCCAATTGTTATCCACTATGAAAGGAACTAATGTTTCGGATCTACAAATCGAATCCCAGATCTCAACCACACAACTATCCAGACAATTGAAAACTGATATCCTGGCCGAATCGAACTAATATCGGAACACACATAAAACATATCCACAAAACCCAGATCCAGTCAAATCCACAAACCCAGCAACCCAAACCCAGATCCAATCAAATCCAAAAACCCAGAAAACATACCCACAAGCATGCTAATTGTTATCCACTATGAAACGAACTAATGTTTAGGATCTACAAATCGAATCCCGGATCCCAACCACACAACTATCCAGACAATTGAAAACTAATATCCTGCCCGAACAGAACTAATATCGAAACGCACACAAAACATATCAACAAACCCCAGAAAACAAAGAAACCCAGATCCAGTTAAATCCACAAAATCCACAAAACCCGGCAACCCAAACTCAGATCCAATCAAATCCACAAAACCAGAAAACATATCCCCAAAATTCAAAAAAAAAGCAACCCAGATCAAGTCAAATCTAAGTTACCAGAAAACAAATCCATCAAACTCATCCAGGAAAAACGTAGAGAAAGGAAAACCCAGATCTAGTCAAAGCCATGAAAACCTAACTCCAATATACTCAAACGAACATGAGTATCCATGAACAAAGAAAAAAAAAACTCGGCTACCTCAGTCAATGAAGTTGTTCTTTCGTCAACGACCGCCGTCAACCAACCCCTTCGCCGCCGCCGCCGAGTTCGCTGCAATGTCGCCGCCGAGTTCGCTACAAAGCGGCGCCGCCTAGTTCGCTGCAAATCGCTGCCGCCGAGTTTGCTACACCGCGCGGCCGCTTCGTATGAGTTCGGGAGAGGAGGAAAGGGAGAGAGAAAGGGAGAGAGAGGGGGAAAACCAATTTGGCGAAGAAATGAAAAGGGGTAGGGTTTAGGGTATTCTTTTGGGTTTTTGAATTTGTGGGCCCGGTGGGCCCCGCAAGCCGTCGTGAGCTTGGCCCAGCCAATGGAATCGGCTCTCATCCCTCACATTCTCGCGTGTTTTCTCCTCCACCGATGGATGACGGCTTGACGACGTGGAGACCCATCTGACCCTGTCAGTATCTCCTAACAAAAGCCCTTGTTAGGAGCATAACTAGATTGGCCCAAGTCGTGGCCGAGCTCAACAGCTAGACGAGTCTACTGAAGAAGATCTATCCAGTGCTTGATGATGCCGAAGAGAAGCAGATGAGGAGCCGAATGATCAGCATCTGGGTAACCGAGCTTCGCGATTTGGCTTACGATGTAGAAGATGAGCTTGATATCTTTGCTACAGAGCAATTGCAGAGGAAGATCAAAGCAGAAGCTGCTTCAGCTAGCACAAGTAAGGTTCGGAAACTAATTCCCACTTGTTTCTCTGGCATCAATCCGGGAACACTCAAGTTTAATGCCGAAATGATATCAAAGGTGCGAGAAATAACTGTTAGATTGCAGAAGATCTCTGTAGAGAAAAATCATATGGATTTAAAGGAGATTTCCGGGACTAGGCTACCAATGACAACAAAAAGGTTGCCAACGACTTCTCTAGTGAACGAGAGCAAAGTTTATGGGAGAGATGGAGATGGGCTGGCCATCTTGGAGATTTTGAGAGCTAACCAAAGTGATAAAGATGTATCTGTGATTCCTATAATTGGAATGGGGGGACTTGGCAAGACCACCCTTGCACAGCTTGTTCTTAGCCGGGCGAAACCAGAGTTTGATCTAACAGCTTGGGTTTCAATTGGTGAGGATTTTGATGTTCATAGGATAACCACGACCATTCTAGGATCAGATAGTTCGGGTGGTAATGATTTAAATTCGTTGCAAGAGAAGTTGAAGGAAAAGTTGTCTGGGAAGAAATTTCTAATTGTTTTGGACGATGTTTGGAATGAGGATTACCAGAAGTGGATTCTTTGTCGCGCTCCACTTGAAAGAGGAGCTCTAGGAAGCAAAATACTCATCACCACTCGTAATAGCAGTGTATCATCATTCATCAATCATGGGTACCATTCCACCTTATCTTGTCAATGAGTTATCTTTCAATGATTGCCTTTCTCTATTTGCTGATCATGCTTAGGGAGCAACAACTTCCGCATCAGATTCATATTTGGAAGAGGTTGGAAAATAAATTGTCAAAAGGTGTCAAGGGTTGACTTTAGCTGTTAAGGCTCTTGGTGGGCTGTTACGAGGTAAACAGAACCCTAAGCAATGGGAAGAAGTGTTAAACAACAAAATATGGGATTTGCCTAGGACCAATGGTATTCTTCCTGCCTTGAGGTTGAGCTATCATCACCTTCCTTCACACTTGAAGCGATGCTTTGGATATTGTGCAGTACTTCCTAAGGACATAGAATTTGAGGAGGATGAATTGGTGTTACTGTGGATGGCAGAGGGCTTGCTTGTGCAACCAAACGATAAGAAGTCTGCAAAGGACTTGGGCCACAAATATTTTCATGATCTATTGTCAAAATCATTCTTCCAATGATCGAATGACTACCCATCTTTTTTTTAGAGGATGTGATAACCAATCTCTATTTACCATGCATGATTTGATGAATGATCTGGCAGAGTATGAGAGTAAATGGATATGCTTCAGGCTAGATGATGGCAGGTTGGAAGGTACAGAATCATTCTCAAAAGTTTGGTATTCTTCTTTCAGCCGTCACAAGTATGAATTGATACAACGATTTGAAGTCTTCGCCAATATGAAGAACTTGCGATCTTTCTCAGCATTGCCATTTGCAACATATTCAAATGACTTTTTGTCCAGCCGAGTGTTGCTCGAATTGGTGCCAAAACTAAAATATCTAAGGGTACTTTCATTATCTGGTTATAAAATAGAGGAGTTGCCATATATAATTTTTACCCTGAGGCATTTGCGGTATCTTAACTTGTCGTGCACTGACATCGTTGGCTTGTATGAAAGGTTAGGTGATCTCATCAACTTGCATATTTTGAAATTGCATGGGTGCTGTAAGCTTGGTAAGCTGCCACGGAATATTGGTAATCTGAACAATCTATAGTGGCTCGACATTAGTAACACGGTCAGCTTGCAAGAGCTTCCAGTAGAGATAGCTAAGTTGACAATCTCATGATTTTACCCAAGTTTATGGTAGGGAAGGAGGGGACAGGGCTTCGGATACTAGACTTGAAGAATTTTTCTCAACTTCAAGGAAAGATTCACATAAAGGGTTGTGTAGTAATGTTGTTGATATCCGAGATGCGGAGCTTACCGATTTAAAAGACAAGCAAGGCCTTGATGATTTGGCCTTGGAATGGTGTACTGACTCCCATTGCGTTCGGGATGAAATAGTTGAGATAGAGGTGTTGAACTTACTACGACCTCACTGGAAGTTGAAAAAGCTTTCAGTTTAATTTTATGGCCCATACAGTTCCCAGTATGGGTTGGAGACCCCACATTTGCTTATATGGAGCATTTGGAGCTTTTCCATTGGGTCACTTCCTCGAATCGGGCAGCTACCCTTGCTTAAAACTCTGAAAATCAGTGGAATGGATAAAGTGAAACAAATCGGAGGTGAATTTTATGGGAATGATAATATGGGCATTGGATCATCTTTACCTTGTCTATTGCCATAATTGGAGACTTTATGTATAGTGGATATGGCAGAGTTGGAAAAATGGTCTTCTTGTTCTCTTGGTGTGTCGACTAAATGCTTCTCGAAGTTGCTTAAGCTTACAGTCTGGAACTGCCCCAAGTTGATTGGAAGCTTGCCAAACTCCCTTCCTTGCCTCCAAGTACTAGAAATTCATGGGTGCCAACTGCTGGCTGATTTACCTAAAGCACTTGCTTCACTTTCAGAATTGTCTATTCAAGAGTGTAGCAAGATGATGCTCAGAAATGCATCTAGTCTGGAATCGCTTGCCATATTAAGGATCAGGAAGATTTCAAGGCGGGTAAATTTGCAAGAAGTGATCATACATGGCTTGGGGGCACTTCCTTCTTTGAATGACCTGTCCATTCAGGATTGTGAAGACCTTAAGTTTCTAGGAGAAGGGCCTCTGCTATTCAGTCTTGAATCCTTGCGCTTAGATAATTGCCCAAAACTTGAGAAGTTCCCAGATGTGTTGCATATTAAAAGACTAGTTTTTCAGCATTGCCCAAAGGTTGTCTCCTTCTCAAAACGAGGCTTGCCATCGAGCAATAGTTTTGTCTATATCTCAAGTTGTGATTCTTTGAAGTCCTTTCTTATGACGAACACAAATTCTCAGAGGAATTGACACTCTCTGGATGTTCATCTCTCTCAAACTTACCCACTACTGGCATGTTTCCTAGTTTGCTGAAGCCTATTTCAATCTGCAACCTCTCAACACAGTCTGTATAAGACCTACTGCGCCATCTTGTTCTGCCTCAACTCACTGAATTATCAATAGCATGCAGTCCATAGTTGGAGAGTACCTTTGCTCCTCACCATAAAATGTCTCAGGTTCGGGCATTGCAAGAGTTTGAGTTCTCTTCCCAATCAACTGCCACACCTCACCTCTCTTCGACTTCTGGAGAAAGCAGGCTGTGAGAGTCTAGAGTCCTTTCTGGAAGACGGGTTGCCCTTGAATCTAATCATGCTTGCTATTAGGAATTGCAGGAGTCTCAAGCAACCAATGTCCGAGTGGAGGCTGAACAGGCTTAACTCACTAAAGTGACTCTCAATTGTAGGGGAATGTCCTACTATTGATCAGATGGATTCCTTCCTAGACGATGGAGGGTTGTTGCTCCCGACTTCACTAACTTTTCTCCACATTGGAAACCTCGGTAATTTGAAGTCTATATCTAAGGGCTTGATGTGTCTTAGTTCATTAGAAGAGCTGGTGATTATGGACTGTCGGAAACTCCATTTTTTTACCTGAGGGGCTCCCCTCATCACTCGGGTGCTTGAAACTTTGTGAATGTCCTCGCATAAAGCAAAAATGTGCAAAGCATAAAGGACAATACTGGCCCATCATACACCACATCCCTTGCGTCGCAGTTGATAAAAGTGAGTCTTGTTCATATTCATGGCCTAACCTTTAAGAGAGTCGGGAGTTCAGTTCGTGGAGTGGATGGAAAATCCAATTCCAAGAGGAAAAAATGGGTGAAGTAAACTGTATTATTTGTCTGCTATATAGGATCACACTGAAGAAAGGATAAGAAAAGCACCTGCAAGGTATATGTTGTGTTAATGCCATCGCAAGATATTATGGGCGAGAAAGTACTGATATGGTATTGGTTGGGGTAGGGGTAGTTACTAGTAGATAATTGTTAGTTATATTAGTATTCGGCCAATTAGATTATGAATATGTAATTTTCGGCATTTGATAAGGAATATCGGACAACATGGATTCATTTAATTTATTTATTTATTTTAATTAGATTAATTATTTTTTAAATTGATGCATTTAACTCATTTATCTATTTTAATTAGATATATTATTTTAATGTATGAATTTGAAAAATACATTGCTTAGAAGTTGAATAATTTTGGTGATTCCTCAAAAAATGAGGAAGAAAAAAAACAAGAGATTGACATTCAAATACAAATATTGTATTTTGGTGAATGATTCGGGTGGTTTTATACTCAATTACAAGTATTGTATTTCATTCATAACAATGAATTATCCAAATTACATGTATTATCTTTGTCTAGATACATCAACCAAAATTACATGTTCAAACGACTTTGCGATAAATTACCATCACTAAAAAAATTTAATGTACAAATGAGAAAAGTAAAAAAAAATACAAACAATAACATCGAATTCAAATAACTTTATAATTATATTCATCAAAATTTGTGTTTACCATTTGCTTGCACACGTTCTTACTCCAAGTTAACGTGATGCCAAAGCAAACTTCACCCCTTTTCCCTTGTTCCCCATAAAAGTTTTCTCATAAGAAATTATGCCTCTTCCCCTCCTTACCTTGAATCACACTCTCTCCTACTAGGGATGGCAATGGGTCGGGTTGGGTCGGGTTTTGCCAAACCCAAACCCACGGGTTTATCTTTGAAAAAAACCCGGGGTAAAACCCACTGGGTTTGAAAAATTCAAACCCAACCCAACCCGTTGGGTATCCGCGGGTTCATGGGTACCCACGGGTTTTGTCGTAAAAAATTTACAATTACAAGTTCTTATCAAAATTAAAGTAAAATATCAATCTCTCAATACAAATTATCCATATATAAAACACCATTCTAGAAGATTCAAGCAAATCACAAATTAACTATACAAATTGTTCAACGCCAATCTAGAAAACTCAAGAAAATTGAAGCAAATCACAAATTATCCATAAATAACATGTTTAATTGAAAGCTTCTTTCTTTCAATTAAGTTTCTTTACTCTCCACTCCATAACATCAACTTCATTCTACACAATTGAAAAGAAAAAATTAGACATGTCTCCACAAACATAAATAAGAATAGTTGTTTAGAATATTAAATATACCGAAAAAATTAATTATATGGGTGCGCGGGTACCCACGGGCCGGGTTTACCTAAACCCAAACCCAACCCGGTGAATAGTGAACGGGTTTAAACCCAAACCCGGCCCAAAACCCGTCAACACGGATTTTACCCGCGTTGACCGGGTTGGGTCGGGTGGGTACCCATGGGTTCGGGTTTTGTTGCCTTCCCTATCTCCTACTCACCCAGAGAGGAGGAAGGGCGTAGTAAGCGATAAAATGCTTCGGAGAGTTGAAAATAAGCGTAGACCTGGAAATGCCCGAATAGATCAACCTTTCAAACTGCTCACAATAGAAAAAGAAAAATATTAGAAAATGTGGGGGGAAAATACCCAGAAATAGAGTTTGCTGTATAAGCAAAAATAGGTAAAGATAAAAGATGTTCTCACAATGTTCATCCCCCAAACTCAGGCTCTCCCCCTCCTTTGCTTCCATGTTGTTACATAAAAAGATTCCAGCAGACCAGTAAAAAAGCAGGGGAGACAATCTCATTACAAAGAGGAAAACAAGGCACAAGACTTTAGACATCTAAAGTACATCTGAACCCACCAACACCCACTTGAACTGGCTAGCATGCTGATGATACGAGATCGATTCGTGTTCATATCGTCGAACTATTTTCCTTAATATATTTTGATTTTTGAATTGTTGAATCAAAATGGTAATATTGTTTTTTTTTTATCCGATTCAACCACTGAGATTAACAATAGGATATTAATGAATATAGAAGAGCTCCAATTATCCCGTCTCAATATAATAATTAAATTCATCTGCTATTTCTTAAACAAATAAATAACAGGGGAAATATAAAGAGACAACAATCTCTGGTGGAAGAACGCAAGGAAAAAAAAACCCACATCTCTCACCAGTGACAACACATAAACCTGAAACCTATTGAAATCAATCAAGTTGGTTTCAAGTTCTGGAACATAGCATCCCACCTGATCTCTTCAGCAGGAGTTGACCAGTAGTAGACTTGTTCATCATCATAATTATCCTGGTGATGATCATAAGGATCATCATGACAGTAATCATCATCACCACCACCATCCATTAGTTTCTCCACTCCATACATCCTTGAGAAGCTGCTCATGAGCCTGGTACTGCCACCTCCAGCAAGCCCATTCACCATTAATGGGCTCCCATTAGTGAGCAGAAGCCTCTCTTGCTTACAGTCACCAGTACTCACCATCATAACCTTCTTCTTCTTCATAATCAGCTGGTTGTTGTTGTTGTTGTTGATGTGTCTCTTGGGCATGGCTCCTTTCCTCCTAGGAACCACCATAAGCGCCCCTGCCGCCGCGGATTCCTGCCTCCCAATCCATGCCCTGAGGTACTTGGCCAAGCTCCTCTGAGTTCTTCTGATTGCAACCACCATCCTTGCAATGGGATGTGGACGATTGTACCCTCCTCCCCTGACCAATTTGTCCTTCCTGGCAAGCTTCAGGATCTCCAGCCTGTGCTTGGCGATGGAGATCCCCATGCTTTGGAGGAACTCATGGTTGAAGTATGCTATGTCTTCTTCCTCTAGCTCGTTGTTGGTGAAGGCTACCCCATACTCGTACACCAGAGATGGATCGAGCCCGGTCTTCGACAGCCATGAGAACCAATCCATGTCTGATTTTTGAGGTGGAGTGTGTGAATGGAGTTTGAAGTTTTGAGGTGGAGAGATGGAAGAGGGTTTGGAGCTTTATTTAGTTGTGACTCAACTAAAGAAGTGAGAATTGGTGGTTGGGTTGATGCTAGCTTGAGAGTGACTTAAAGTGGGGGAAAAAGGGGAGAGGAGGAATTGTAATGTGGGCATGGTTCTAAAATAGCAGAAACTAAAAGGGAAAGTTGGGTGATGCAGAGTATGTATGTATATGAGAAGTGAGAATGAATGAAATGCTGCCATCAATCACGGGTAGGGAGGGAAGAGAGAAAATAAAGAAGAAGTGCATCAGAAACTACTTTGGTTGCCTTTCCAGTGTGCGAAGTGGCTGCAGGGGAAGTGCATCAGCAGGATGGGATCCCAATTTAAGTTTGAAACTTTGCCATGTACTTTGGTTCTGTTACAATGTTCCGGAGAAGGGTTCTATGGTGTGCTTCGGTTTCGAATTGATATAAATATTATCGTCGTTATTATTAGAGCACGGCTCTGGCTTGTTTATCTCGTGTCATATTTGACACGGTCCGTCAATTTTCGTGTTGAGTTAGTTCAATTTTTTTTTAAGAAAATCAGGCTCATATACGATTTGAATTGTATGTGCATATTCATATTTGTGTCGTGCTCATATTTGTACTCAATGAAAATGAAAAAACAAGAGGGAATAAAAAAGAAGGATAAAATTGGGCGGAGAATGAAAGTATTAAATATGAATGTTTGAGAAATTTAACAAATAAGAGAAAGAAGAAAATTAAAAGTATAGCGGGTATAATTTGACCTACATGTGTCTTTGATCATTTTTATTTATGATAGTAATTACATATCTTTATGTTCAGTTGTTCACTTCTAATAAGTAATAACTATAAATAGTTATTTGTGAAGTTTTATTATTTCTCAAATAATAAATTACAACAATATAACACGGTCGAGAATGCAAATACTATCGATTATGATAACTTGGTCAATATAAATGATACAAGAAGCGCTTTGGGTGTACTATGCTAGTTAATAGCATTATGGTTTCTGGCAAAAAAAAAAACGTAATTTCTCTTTAGACGTGTACTTGTTGAAAAGGAAAAGATTCCAGACACTCTCATTAATGGCTAGTTAGTTTCTGATCTTCTAAACATGTTTTCCAATTCCCCCCTCGGTACTCATGAAACAGGAGGGGAGCGTACATGTGAACATGATTACCAGTTAATTACTCACTTCAACAAAAGGAAGTGGTAACTCTCATCTTTGAAATTGTTGTTCTCTGAGCTTTTGAAAAAAAGGCTTTTGTAAGAATTATTATTTTCAAACTGAAAGATCTTACATGGTCAAATCTCATAAAAGGGGAGTATAATAGAATCATTGCGGAGTCAAATATTCGAAAAATAGTGTACCATGAAAAAAAAAAGTTCAAAGGATTAGAGTGGAGTCAGTAACCTAAACAAGAGCTAGAAATCTATTTTCGAAAAATTTGAACCAACGAAGACTAATTAATTAATTATTAATTAATTAAAAGCACGCAGTTTAGCTTTAATGGGTTTACTGTTGCATACGACAAATCCGGATAAATGTAAAACCGGATATCACTGTTCTTACAAATATTTCGTATGTTGTTACACTATGCACTTTGATTTTATTATTAGAAAACATATTACAAAAGATTATTGTAACAACATTCTATGAAAGTTATATAAATTAGAAATACATTATGTAAAAGTTATGGATGGACAGTGATTTCTTATGTATCAATTACATAAATATATTCCATAAGTATTAGATAATGATTAAGACACTGTGTAGAGCTTATTAAAGGCTAATTATTTTGTGGTTACCTTTAGACAGCTATCTCGGTAATTTTTAATTTTTCAGCTACACCCGATTTTATCATAAGCTCTTTTTCTCACAGTGCATTGTTTACCTTACAGATTTTGCATGATGCAAATTAATGACATGTTGAACATTATATTTGATTATAAGTTTCTTAATATATTTATAATACGTAAATCTTTCATGATATGTAATAAAAAATACTGAAATATATGTCTAAAGGTAAAAGAGTTTATGGTCAAATTGAGGGTAGGAGATTGAATATATATATATAGTTTTATCAAATGTGATACTTCTCGTAACTTGATTTTATTATTAGACCACATATTATGAAAGATTTAACACTATTCTACAACTGTTACATAAATTACGAATACATTATTTTAAACTTATGAAGATATAATTATTTCTCAAATATCACTGAAAAAAATGTATTATGTAAGTCTATGGTAATGATTAAGAAACTACATGAAGATTATCTATATATCTATACTAGAACTATTTTGTGAATTATTTGATTTCAAAATAATCATTAAATGAATAAACGATTATACTAAGTTTTAGATATAATTAGTTTCTTACCGCCGCGAAGCGCGGGCCAAAGAACTAGTATATTGTTGATTACTGTCTCTTAAATTTATTAAAAAATATAAATCGTATGATTTTGAGTGTGGAGTGTGGTTATACCCTCTTCTTCACCACTACAAAGAGCTTATATCCCTAGTGTTTAAATAGAAGGGTTCATTCAAGTAGGTAAGGTCACCTATCTGCCATGGGTCATGTGAACTTTGCATTTGAGACATAAAAAGCAATAGCATTCCTTGTTGTCGAAGCATATGTCATATGGGAGGCAAAAGAAAGAAAAGAAACTGGTCCATCTCCATCTCAATCCAAAGATAGGGTTTGACTTTTCACTTTTAGTAATGAGTATTTGGTAGGATTGGTTGCAGCCTAACATCACCAAACTGAATTGCTGTGGGCAAGGGATCTCTAAAATAAGAACTCAATAGCATCATCAATGCTCCCACACATCACCAATTGGCTTTTAGTAATGTGAAAGTTGCCTTTCAACCCCTCCAAGATAACCTACAATCAATAGTGGGTTTCAGCATCTTAACTGGCTAACGATGTTGCATAGGTGTTTGCAACCAAGAGCAGAGAGATCGAAAGAGCCGCTAGCGAATCGGAGGAGCTTCAGGACTTTCTTGGTCACGAGGTGGATCGCCTTTTTTTGTTGACAATCGATCCACTCTTTACGGACCATGAGAGCGTTCAGCATTGATCTCATTGTCCATCAAAAAGCGACTCTTATAGTCTCTGTGTTTTCTAATATGGAGGCAAAACATAGTATGTTGCTGATGCAGTACCTATATACAATTTATACAAACTAAGAATCTTTTCACATTGACTCATTCGATGAAATGGCATTCCTCAATTTAACTTCGTAGCTGTGCAGAAACTCGCCGTTCGTAATTGATTACTTGGTTGATGATACCAATTATGGTCGTAATTTCTTGTAGTTTTGAAAGTAAAAGGAACCCAAGTCTGCCATGGCATATGAATAGAACAAATGTGTAATATTATTGCCTATCAAAACAATTTTACAACAACATACATATATATCTGATAGCCATCCCGCGGCTCTCTCTCCCGCCAAATTGTTGCAGAATGACTTGAAAGTTAAAAGCAATCTGCAGACTTTGCTTATCTCAAAGTGATCAAATGTAAAGCACCTAAAAAATCTACAAAACCAAAAAGCTGTAGCAGACAGAAGGTAAGTAGGTAACAGTTTCAAGTTCTTATTGTTCGACTGGTTCTTGAAAAGAGATGTATCTGTGGGTCTATCTATCTTCTCTGGAAGTTGAAAGCCCTGATGGAGACGGCAAAGATGGAGGCGAAGACGACTACCAATCCAACCATCACTCCAGCAATGACACCCAAGAAATCGTGCCTGAACCCGAAGTAGCTCCTCAGGAAATCCTCCACAGTTTGCCCTCCATCTAACTGTGTCTTCACATCTCCATATTGGGACACAATCAAACCATACAGTGTCCATGAGATTGGGTTGGCCCAGTAACTCCATCTCCACCACACTGGAAGGCTCTGCAATCATCATCACAAATGGGTTAGTCACAGAATTCATTTCTAGTCATGTAAAGATTGAAATCATGAATGATATATAAATTAGGACTTACCGGTCTGGGGATGATGAACCCGGAGAAGAGATTCCAAATGGCGTAAAAGAAGGAAGAGATGATTGATGCAATGTGGTGATTCGGGGTGACTGCGACGGTCATCATCCCATAGTAGGTGAAGTAGAGGAGAGTGGTGAACATGAAGAAGATGTACCACAGGAACTTCTCTGCGCGCCACTCGAACCCCATCATGGAGTATGTGATCAATGCATAGACCAGAGACTGGACCATGATATATGGAACCTCTATGATTGCCTGTGCATAGGCATACGGCATGGCTGAGTACATCCCTGCTGCTCGCTCCCGGTAAAACACAGTTCTTTCAATGGCTACCACTGGCTGCACTGATGATGCATTCTGTACCCCCAAGAACACCACTGCTGAAAACATTGCTCCCATTGCATTGAAAAGGTCTTGGTTCCTAGTTGTCTTGCCGCCGAGATCCCAGAAAATGGTCCCAAATGTGAGGGATATGAAGGTTGTGAATAGGAACCTGACCGCGGTGTATGGAGGATTTCGCCAGTAGGACCAGTGCTGCTTCCACAGGCAAGCCAGGCACTGTGTCATGAATGGTTGAGAGTACTGTGTTGGGAAGTAGAGCTCTTTGGCACCCGGGGCTGCTTTGCTCAAGTCCTTGATCAAGGCCTTGTTTCTCTTGTAGAGGTCTGAGTTCCTGTAAATGTCTGTGAAATCGACCCCGAGAGACATCTCTTGCGCCGTGGTGGTCACCTCTAGCATCCAAGTTGCTGGATTGTAACCGTCTTGGATCTTGCTCACTCCTGGAATTTCCTCAAAGTATTTCACCAATTGGGCGGAGTGGCGGCCTAGAGGGCCAACGTATATCTCTTGTCCTCCTCTCTTCAACAAGAAGAGCTGCAAACAATCCCAAAAAAGAAATTTTCAAAATGGGTAACAATGCAGTTCACTAAACTTGCTTCTAATAGTTATGCACTTATGCTAGTTGATTGATAATTACTTACCTCATCGAATGCTTCAAAGATATCGATGCTGGGCTGATGGATGGTGCAAACAACTGTTCTACCTGTGTCGACGGTGTTTCTCACAGTTCTCATGACAATGGCAGCAGCTCTAGCATCCAACCCAGAGGTCGGCTCGTCCATAAAGATGATGGATGGATTTGCTACCAACTCGACCGCAATGGTTAGCCTCTTACGTTGCTCAGTAGTCAAGCCATTCACACCGGGGAGTCCCACCAAAGAGTTACGTATGGGGTTCAGCTCCACAAGATCCATTACTTCTTCAACAAACAACTGTGGCATACAAAACGGATGCAAGTTAGCTTGATCTTCCATACACACACAAGAGTTAACGCATTAACTCTGTTTCTGGTGTAGTCGAGGATGGATAACTTACCATTCTGGTTTTTTCATCTACTTCTTGAGGCAAACGCAGCCAAGCTGAGTATACTAAAGATTCGAATACAGTAACTTGCGGGGAATGGATATCATTCTGCTCACAATACCCTGAAATCCTAGCGAAAGTTTCTTGCTTCTTAGGGAACCCAGAAATTGTGACACTTCCTTCGATATAGCCACCGGTTTTCCTTCCAGCAAGCACATCCATGAGAGTGGTTTTACCAGCACCACTGACTCCCATGAGAGCTGTCAAAACACCTGGCCTGAAAGCACCACTAACACTCTTTAGAAGCACCAGCTTGTCATCAGTAACACCTTGGCTCCTCATTTCCTGGTAGATTTTTGAGGTAAAAGGAAAAGGGAAATGGTTAATTATTTAACCTCAAATAACGAGAATCGAACACACAATTTTCTTTTTGCTTGCTAGTAATTCTTTTTGTTCTAACTACTAACCTGTGGCATGTCAACTGAGTATATAACATCGTCGAATGTCAGGGAATGAGGCTCAAATGGAAGAACCATCCCTTTCTTCTTGCTTCCACTGGCCTCATCATCTATTTCCTCAGTTCTGTGTTGTGACATCTCAATAGCTCCTGCAGAACCTTCTTCAGGTATGACGGCCTTAAGCTTCTCAAACTCTGTCCATTTTAACGAATCACAAAGGGTTAAGGTTTCTTGCACTAGAAGTATGAACCTGAATAATGTATTCTTGGGTGGCGTTACTTACTGTCCAAGAAAGTAAGAGCAATAACAAAACAAATGTTGAATAGGAACAGGAACCCTAGAGATGCTCCCACTCCTAGCCAATACCAATAGGCTTCTGTGAAGAACCCACGAGATTTTAGCACTTGGATTCCAAGTGATTCTGTAGAGTTGGGCGGAATCTGAATCGAGGAGCAAATGGAGATGAAATCAGTACCATGAATAAAGGGACAAAAATAAAAGAAAAGAAGAACTGAAATGATAATTGCAGGTGGGAATAAGGAAGGTACATGGCTCCAACTGTGTCCAAGGAATTCATTGACTACTATTGCATTCTGCCCATACATCATAGGTGATGCCCAATAAGCCCAAAGCCACCATTTCTTTACATCCTCTGTGATAATAAACCAAGAAGAAATGTTATCACATTACAAAGCCCTAAATCTAGTTAACATAAGTAAAGAAACCAATGTTAACTAACAACAACCAACCTCGTGACAGGACGAATCCACTCAATGCAAAGAGCAGAAGCAAGACAAATGAGCCAAAGGTGTTGGCAATGATCATGTTCCTTCCAGTTGCGGCAATGAATCGAAAGAGAGCAGATGCCATCTGATTAATCAGTACCAATACAAAATAAAGCTTGAGCAACCTGCATTATCACATCACAGTTATAAGTTATAACACAATAATTAGTATTATCAAAGAGCCTTAATTTAGCTGGGATCATAACCTAGAATTAGTATAATCAAAGAGCCTTAATTTACCTTAAAAAGCTGGGATCAAAACCAACGACATAGTAAGTCATGAAGACCCAAACAGCAACTTCATAGAGGGTGACAGGAATCTTCAGAAGCCATGGCGGAATGGAGTATACCCATGACGGGTAAAAGAACAAATTCCTTTGCTTGTAGAACACGGGAAGCTTTGCGATGGTCATTGGAAGCTCAGCCATTCCGTTAAACATGAGCATAACCAATGTGAAAAAGAGAGCACCCACGTAAATGCCACCATTCGCAACCGTGTCCCTGTGCATCTCGGTTCGTAGGAAGACCGTCATAACAAACAGTGACATGATGATTAGCTGGGTAAGCTTGAAGACATAGACAAATGAGTTCCTTTTCATGAGTAAGAACTCTCTTGCAAAGTTGGCCTTCAAGAGCTCCTTGTTCCCAACTCCATATTTCTTGGTTGACAAGGCAGCAGGGTGGCTCTTGGTTTTGTCATAAGGAACTGACAGCTCATCTCCGATCTTTCTTCCCACGTGGAACGACTGGAACGCCTCAGCAAACTCATTTGTTGTAACAAAACGGTATGGTTGATCCCTTCTACTCCAATACTGCTTCTGATCCTTCTTAGATGTGACCTGGAATAGTGAAGAAGAGACATAATATTAGTATCTGGCCACAAGAAAGTGGAACTTTGGCAATGCCTATAATTTTTTACACTCACTTCTTGCAGGAAATCAGCCACTCCTTTCCTGTCAGGACACTTGAATCCCATGTGCTCGAAGAACTCGAGCACATTTTCGCGAGGGCCTTGGTACGCAATCTGCCCATCGGACACCAGAATGATGTCATCAAAGAGGTTGTATGTCTCGGGAGCAGGCTGGAGGAGGGAAATGACTGCAGTGCCATTGAGGATGTGATTTTGCTGCTTCAGTGAGTTCACAATCTGGAATGTTGTGGAACTGTCCAAACCAGTTGAGATCTCATCCATGAACAATGCCCTTGATGGTCCAACAAGCATTTCGCCAGTAGTAACACGCTTCCTTTGTCCTCCAGAGATACCTCTGATCATTTCATCTCCCACAAGAGTGTCTGCACAAACTTCCAGCCCTAAGATCTGTAAGATCCAATTTCAGAAAGTGAAAAATGGATTAGAAACAGCTAAAAATATGAAATTCTTCGTTACGAACTGTTAAATAGCAGTAGCAACTTCAACACTTATTACCTTGAGAATATAGTCTGTAATCACATTGCTCTCCAAACCTTCAGTAGCTGCAGCCTATGGTTCAGAAAGTCAATGGTTAAATACAAGTCGAATCATCATTCTTATAGGTAGGAAATTCAATTGTGATCTTAATTCATATTCCTAACTATCATAATGGCCACATTTATAGCATAGCCTTGATGACCCACCTTCATGAAGACATCAATATCAGGATCAGGTTTAATATTTGCTGCCTTTTCTCTTCTGGATAACTCAGCCAACATATCTGCAAATTTCCCAGAATACAAGTGATTTAGCAAGCACCCATTTTTAACACCATCAAATATACAATCAACATAAAAATGGAAAATAAGGGAGAGAAGGAAAAGAGCTAACCTTGTAGAGATCCAACTCCTTGGACTCTGGCAGCAAAAGCCAACGTTTCCCTAACGGTCAGCTCACCCATGTGAAGATCATGCTGGCTAATGTAAGCTGAAGTTTTCTGGGGAATGAACTCATGCATATCATGACCATTGTAGGATACTCTCCCTGAAACCTTGAGACTGGAATCCAGCCTTCCAGCCAAAGCTAGCAGTAGCGTTGTCTTCCCGGAACTTGGAGGACCCAGAAGCAGAGTGATTCTGCCGGGCTTGATGACTCCACTAACGTCACTGAGAATTGTCAGATGTTTCTTTCTGTTGGGTAGAAGGTGCATCGCATCCAAGAGATCCTATTCAAGATTCAGATAGTTCTTCTGAGTTCCATAAACCATTCAGATGAAAGAAAAGCAACACAGAGAAACAAATTTTAGTGTTTATCTTACTGTGAAGATTCCTAGAGTGAAGTTGGTGAACGTGGGCAGAGATTTGCTCCCAACCGTAGCTTCTGCTTCGACATTTAGATGCTCGTATCGAACTTCAATCGTCGGCAGCTCCACTCCAACCCTTCAGAAACAAGCCCCATAATCAGAACGGAAAAAGCTGGGGAATAAGAAAAGGAAAACAGAGAACTCCCCTGTTCTTAGTCTAGGTTTCCTTCTGGTACCCATAAAAAATTTTACCCTCTTGTTTCCTTTTTAAGCAAAAGATTATTGTGAACCGTCAAAAGGAATCAGTTAGATCATAGATATTGCATATAACTATTACTCGTACTAGCTGATATTCATACTCCAAAATGCAGAACAGAGCTCCTCTGTTTCCTGGTCTAATTAGTTTCCCCTCTTCCTGGCAGTCTTTCTTTTATTTCCAGAGTAACCAAAAACAAGAAAATGCAGGTGACTGATTACCTGTCGATTCTGCTCTTGAGCTTCAACAAGAAGTTCTCGTTGTCCTGGTCGGCAACTCTGACGAGGCGGTCAAGGAGAATCTTCCTCTCCTCGATTCCGAGATGTTGGATGTCGATCTCGCTGAGCTCAGTCTTGGAAGCGCTGGCCAGTATGCCTTTCCGGAGCCGATCGTAAGTAGGTAGCTTCTCGAGTGCAGCCCATTTCAGTGCTTCCTCGTCGTTCTCCTCCCTCGAAGAAGCAGAGAACAACTCCGACGGGTTGCTCCGCCACATGGAAGCAGACCCGCCGTGACGGAGGCTGTTCCTCGCACTGTACAGATCCCCGGTGTCCATTTTTTTTCTGGGCCGATGGGCCAGTAACCCAGACGAGTAAAACAAAATCCAAGGTCAAGAACTCACGAACTGTTGCAGCAGAGTTGGGTTCTTGAGGTTTCCCAGGAGAATGGAGGAGGAGAAAGAAGGTGGTGGTGTGTTGTTGTTGGAGATTGGAGGGAAATGGGGAGGTTTTTAAATGGCAGTGGGAAGTGACTTTCTGTTGAATCGTCAAACTTGGAATAATTTAGCCATATTTTACTTGTTTGTCGAGGCTTTCCGAGGGAACGGTTTCAAAGAAAGGGGACTTTAATGTGAAGCATGTGCCATGTGGGGACTTCAAAAACATTGATGGGGTACTACTATACGTTAATTTTTTTTTGCTAATTGCACAATTAACAAATCTTTCGAGTACATTTCGTAAAAAAAAAAAAAAAAAACTTTTGAGTACAAATGTTTAGATCTGAAAGTTTTGTTACTTGGGGTTATTAGCAAACTAGCCATGGCAGTGCGGTGTCTAATGATGGCAAAAATATCTGTAACCGTGGATATCTGCTCGAATCCGGCCTAATTGGATAGGGTGAAATTCGAATTCGAAGGATATTTAGTGGGTACAGGTAAAATTCGAACCCGAATATTTCGGGTAATGGGTGGGCATGGGTTTCTCTCTATCCAACCAGAACCCGCCCGATATGTACACATACATATGTATTTTGTCTAGAAATAATCATTATTTTTCTCTAGCATATTTTATATTTAGCATATAAATATAATATTTTCATGAAATTGTTTAGTTTTAATTAATTTTCTTCATTCTAGTGAATTATTGTCGTACTTTTCCTCTCACATAATGTGAGAATACGTGTGAATGTTAACATATTGGTTGGAGTTATGAAGAGAATTATTACCCATGGATAACCGTGGATACCCGAAACCCGAACGGGTATGACATGGTTTTGATTTTATACGCGTTTCACATGTGAGTATGGGTATGAGTAAAACCCGAACTACTATGAGTAGGGTAACGGCAGTGGCGGACCCAGGAATTTCATTAAGGGTGTTCAACAATAAAAACAAAATTAACAAGGATTGTCAAATAGTTTTGAATTCAAATACCACCATTAATAAATCAAAATTTTACAAAGAAATTTTATTCTAAAATTGAATCAAGGTTTGTTAGTTGATAAACCTATCACCAACGTAGGTCCGCCCCTGGGTAACGGATATGCACTATCCACGTCCGACCCGACCCATTGCCATTCCTAGCGGTGTCAGATGTTAGATATTTTGGCTAGATCTACGAGATGAATGTAGGTTGGCTCGTTCGGATAAATATTTTACATATTTTGAATACAACGAGATGAGTATGTGGTAGGATTAGAGGAGGACTCGAATCTTCCTCTGTCAATAGGCACTATGGATAAGGCATAATTCGAAACAAGTCAGGGGAGAAAAATTGGATGAATCAAATTCGTTATGTGTTGTAGTTGTTTGATGAATGTTACTACGGACATGCTTTGAATCTAGGTAAAAAAGTTAACAACAGAATTTGATAGTTGGAAAATGTTAGAAGCACTAGTTTAAGGATTAGAGTTTCCCAAAAAAGATAGTTGAAGGATCAAAACGTGGGATCCTATAGATTATTGGAGTGATGTGTACCCTAGAATACACGTGGGGAAAAGAGAGAGAGAGGTAAATAAGCAGGAGTAGATGCCAGATTTATTTAATGTGGGATGGAGGGTACAATTTGACCAGCTGAACGCGGGAATAATTAAGTTTAAGTTAAGTATAATTATACAGGCTGGGCTTTCGTGTTTCGCCTAAATAATTTTCCATTCTGCACGTTATCTTCGGCGTGAGGCGCCAATATGATATCAATTAACTAAAAATAAAGTAACAAACGAACAAAAATGGGGGTTCCTATGTTCTGGTTACTTAATTTTTGCCTTTATGGTACAACTTAAAATTATATATTTATATTATGGTACAATTTCAGATTGTACCTATACTGTTTGTACAAATTCTTTTATGGTACAACTTGAACTTGTACCTTTATGTGATGGTACAACTTCAAGTTGTAAAGTTGTACCATAACATAATGATACAAATTCTTTTATGGTACAATCTAAACTTATACATTTCATGTTCTGGTACAACTTTAAGTTGTACTTTTATGGTACAATCTAAACTTATACATTTCATGTTCTGGTACAACTTTAAGTTGTACATTAAAGTACCAATACTATATAGTATAGTAGAAATGCTCACATTAAAAGATGTTTAATTTTTAATTATGAATGCATAGAGCCGTCCAATGGATCATTGAGACCCTGTTCCAAATTTAAGATGTAGTCCAAATTGACAATAAAATTAAAAGATTGTATTATAATTATTTGAAATCTAATATCTTTCTAACATAGTGTAAAATAAAATTATTTGTTATGCTTCTAATTTTCATACTCTTCATGGGATAATTTCAATTGTTATCATAGATACTTCATTAAAATTTTCTTCTGTTATCTTTTTAATGCAAATAGAATTTTCGAAACACAAACAATACTTTAACAATCGATATAAGTGTGCAAGGTATATATATACATGAGATTATTAACCAATGACTAATAGTAATATTAATTCATATAATTAATTAAACTCATTATCATACTCATAATCAATTAATTAGTACTAATATTATTAATTTACAATATACGATCGGGTTAACTCAGATCCAAGTGGAGGGCCCTAATAATCGGAGGGCCACCTAACACACCACACCCTCTTGGCCGAACCTGCTACCTGGCAATGCATCTTCTTTGTTTTAACTCGAATGTTAAAACGTTTCGCACAAAGTGAACAGATACATTGTGATGTACACAATGTCAAGCATTTTATATATATTCCGAGAAAGATATGCATGAACTACTCGGCTACTCCTGATCACTTTCTGTCTTTCGTTCGAAATCTGGAATATTTTGCAAATTAATTTAAAAAAATTGAACATGTGAAATTATAGCGAATTCTCCCTCGTTATTATTTGGTTTATGATCATTCGCTTCTTTTTTTTTTTTTTTTTTTTTTCTTGTGACCCTATCATGGAATTAGACTGCTAGCTCGTTGAGCAGCTAATCCGACCCAGCAGTTCGCCCATACCTCATCTCCTTCGTCGAAAGCCTGCTCAAAACTAATTGGTGACGCATCGCCCATTTACATGTATCAAGAAGAGAACGGAGCCACCAAAAGCAGGTATAATCGAATCATATGCTTCCCGTAAACATAAACAATGAACACATATAAAACAAAGGGATCGAGCAGGATGATTTTCTTTTACAAAAAAAAAAAAAAAAAACTAAATAGTTCTAGAAAGGTGTGCTTGAGTTGATTTTGGCCTGCGTCATGGCTTGTAGTGCGGATTGAGTTTATGTAAAATAAATATAAAAAAAACCCGCATTTAAAACGTCAGCAGATAGGAGAAACACCCATATTCCTGATGTATTGACATAACGGAGTTGTTGTTTATTATAGGGGAGAAGGGATGGGATTCGGTTTCCCAATTAACGGTTTAACTAGTAATCTTAATGATAACCGTGATTATCAGTTAAATCGTTAAGCGGGCGGTAGCGGTAGTCGGAATGGAAATTTGGGACAGCAGTATACCGATACCCGAAAGCTAACTAACCGACGAACAAGCGATTTTTCGATACCGGAATTGCAGGACGCAGTGGGGAAGTAAATCTCTAATATGAGTCCTAACTCCTGAGATTCTCCTAATTAGTTATAAACTTGCAATTGGTTCTCTATTAGGAAAATGAATTAGTAATTACAGATTAATAATTCTCCTCCCCTCTCTCCCAACAGCCAGCCTCACGATCACGAGTTCCGACGCCGACGCCGGTGCAGCTTCCCTGTCAGTTTCCGTCGACAGTGCTCTCTCCGTCAGTTTCAGGTTTGTTGTCATGTTCCCAGCTCCCTCGCTGCAACCTCAAAAGCTATTTTCGATTTTTGAAGGGAACAACTTAACCTGGACGTGTTGCTGTGAAGAAGAAGTAGGGGTGGAGGTCGGTTACTTTCGGTTATCACTGGTAACCGATCGGTCGGTTATCAATGGTAATCGATCGGTCGATTATCGATGAACTAAAATGCCGATCTCCAACCGACAATCGACAGAAATAGGCTTAAGTTATCTCGGTTATCGGTTAGCCGTGCCACCTCCAAGACCAAAACCATCTCGTCCAACCTCCGATAACCGACCGAATTTCAATTATATCGGTTACTAATAAGTAAATAACCGACTGTTTACCACCCCTAGGGAGAATAATAAGAATAGTAAAGACATTTTAAGTCCCTGTACTATGCATATTTGTTGAATAGGGCCCCTTAGTACTACGAGGATTTTATTTATCCAAATCGACCTAGCAAAGTCAATTTCACCGTTTCTAGATCGAGTCGTCAACGATTGGTGCGTGCCCATCAGTACTACCATAACGCAATTTCAATGCATGCCTGCAGATTGCCAGCAACCTTAATTAATTAATTAATTAAAGTTGACCTTCTAGACGTACGTACGTGTGATTGAAATAATGTCACTTGTGTAAGTATTGCCCCCTAGGTGGGAGGGGTAATATTTCCGACCCCGTTGAAGTTATGCGGTCTATCAATAGAAAACGATGAATGGTCCGGCAATCAGCGGCGGATCCAGGGGCCGCCCCGGGCCACGGCCCATCTCTCTCCAGATCCAAAATTTGTATAGTACTTGTAAATTTTCAATTTTGGATATATATTTTAATGTTTATAGAATTACGACCTAGTTCTCTCCATCGCTTTTTAAATGCGGTCCAGTATTCTAACCTGTTCTGGATCTGCCGCTGCCGGTAATAATAGATAATCGTCGTCGCCTTCCCCATGAGCTCGATCGCTTCACCCAAACGGCCTCGAGGTACCGAGGAAATAGTCCAGGAGCATCCCGGGTAAAGAAGGAAATACCCGACCGGGTTTTTGCTCGAATCAATTTTTGTTACCTTTATGGTTTATTATTCTTTTCATTTTTAGTGTTTTCATTAGATTTATTTTTCATACCTATTTAAAGGGTTGTAACTTGTAAGCCACGGATTTTAGCAGATTATTGAGACAGACTTTGATAATGAAAAAACTATTTTCGGTCATTGAGTTCTTACTTGTGGACTTCTGAAAGGGGCGATTAACTTTCCTTTAATTTGATCGTACTCCTTTACACTTCCTGCAAGGCTAAAATGGGCTTGAGACGAATCCTAAGCCCATATGCACAAACAGAAATGAACCAAAAAGAACAGTTTAAAGGCCCACGTACTAAGAGAGTTCTCGGGCCCAAGACGGTAAATGAAGAGACATAGTTCAACCTCACTTATCCGTTCAGACTTCAGAACCCAGAAAAGAGTAACAAGAGAGCGGGGGAATCAAAGATGAGAAATAGAATAGGTATGGTCGTATGGGTATCAATTTTAGCCAAACTTATTGAAATATTAAAAATTAATTAAACATTTTGTAACACGTCAAAATAATAGTCATTATTCTGTTACCGTTAACTATTTTTTAATGGTGTTCCACCTCAGCGTACAACTCAGATGTCACCTCATCAATGAATAAATAAAAATGAGTAAACACTAATAATTAGTCAAAGCTTTCTCGCATTCTTTTAATTTCTATTAGCCAAACCTATGGAATTACAAATCATTGGCTAAATCTTTTGCAATGCATCAAAATATTAGCCATTTTATGTTATCGTTAATAATTTTGTAACTATTTTCTTAGTAACATACTAAAATTTTGGAATGTTGACCTCCATGTGTCTCTTCCAAGTCGGCATCATGTTGCCAAGTCAATATTACTAACAAAATTGTCAATTGGAAGTTAACATTTGGCTAATTATTAGTAATTCAATAGGTTTGACTAATAAAAAAGAATACGAGAAAGATGATCAATGGTTGACCAGCTGATGTGACATTTTTTGACTGTCACGTAAAAATATTCATTCCAACTCAGCGCCACATGTGACAGCTCACCATTATCAAACGGAAAAATTATCAGAGAGCTTATATTTGGCTAATTAATAGCATTTCAAAAGGTTTGACTACTAAAAATATTCGAAAAAGAATTTGACTAATAAATAATCATTAACCAAAATTTAAAGAAATAACATATGGATTTTAAAAGTGTTCTTGGTCTTGGGAGTAGTACAAATTAGTAATTACATAAGCAGACTCTTTTATTTGATTTTCACCAATCAAGAAAAATGAAAAAGACAGGAGTCGCCGAGTCGGGACACGACACGAAATTGAAGTAAGTAATAGAAAGAAAAATTAGACTTATTACACTCTTGGCAAGATGAATCTCTACAAAAACTTCAGAAAAAGCAAGGATGAAAGAAGCGTTAGGCGGGCGTTGAGCTTTGCCTTGCGCCTAGTTCGCCTAGGAGTAGTTTAAACGTGCCTAGGCGTTGGAAGAGAAATACTTATTCGTACTGCATGATGGATGAAATAATAAGTTATAACACTTTCTCATTTTAGTTAAAATGATTAATAACTTGCTCAACATTTTTTTTTACAAGGAACTTACTCAACACTTAATGACAAGAAAATAGCTCATGAATTCATAGAATCATAGCTCAATAGCTCACAAAGTTCTTGAGCTATTGAAAATATTGCAATAGAAATTTGATTTCGTCTTTGATGTTGATTTTGGTCTTAATATTGATTTCCGATCTCCATCTAGTAATGTCTAGGAGAGACTTATTTGTCGCCTTACTACATTGACGTGTTCCATTATCTAATTAGGCGTGAAACCCCTACGCAAGGCGTTTTGACATTGCCTAAGCGTAAACGTGCCTAAGCGTAAGAGTAAACGTGTCTTTATGAACCATGAGAAAAAGTTCCCTGACTTAAAAAAAAAAATCTTCAAATTTAAGAAAAATTCAAAATGAACACACCCTAATTATAAATGAAATGCAGATCTCACTTATCGTTACAGAGCTACAAAGCAAAACTAGAGAACGACACATATATTTACTATGAGAATGAAAGTAGTTGTGGTTTGAAGAAAACCTTCGATCTTTCCTTGATAAAGTCTACCCGTTGCTTGAAAACTTTTGGTATATCCTTGATTGATATTAGAATTAGAATACGAGCTTTATTAAGCAACGTCATTTTTCTGGAGCAATCGTTCTTTTTCTGGACGATACATCATTATCATCCGTAGAATTTGATGATGTGGAATCGAAAGAACATAAGAGACATGAGATTTTATGTGGTATCCTCAATCGATTGATTGATCGAGACTAATTCACGGTGAGTTCAGAACGAGCTCACGACTGAAGTTTTATCATGTGAGGACTACATTCAGTAGCGGATCTAGAAATTTTTAACAAGGGTGTCCTCTTAAAAAAAAAATTCATAAATAAAAAAATATCGCACTAGTACAAATTTTAACATAAGGCCACGACGTGTTTTTATATTCTGAAAAACAATAGTTCACGAACTGAGTATGGATTTCTAACCTTGTTATTGATATAACTCAAAGTTGAAAAGACTCTTTCAACACTTGTTGTGTAACCATAAAATCAATTCAAATTAAGGGTAGCCTGTAATTAGTTTAATTGTTAGGTTTTGGAAATAGTCGGGGATAAGGAATAACTTTTAACTATTATGAGAGTGTTTAAAATAGAACAACAAATGAGTTGCAACTTAATGGAGGACAATGTTTAAAAAATATAGTATATCCTAAGTTTGAATAACACAGACTATCGCTTATTTTTTTTTAAGTATACGCAAACTACTACTGAGGATAGTATTATCGTTGTAGAGGTGTTCCGAATCACTAATTATAATTTTTTTATCCATACAAAACTATTACCGGAGGTTGAATAATCGTATTCCTAAATTTTAGGGGTGTCCCGGGACACCCCTAAACCCTCATGTATCCGCCCCTGACTACATTGTGATGGCTTACTTACGACAGGTTCGTAACTACATTTTATATAGAAATAGACTAGGGTTAAAACCCTAAAGTACGGCCAAATATCAGCACCTACTACAACTCGAACAAGGCCCAACATGCCCATGACTGACAGGTAGCAAACAGCTGTAATTGTTTGCACCAGATGGAGCCGTGATGGAGAGAGCTAGCTTGAACTTGTTGACCTTCAATGAGTTCAGGGAAGCGGACCCCAAAAAAATCCCACTGGAACCAACCATCAATTTTCGAGACGTGAACTTTAGATTGCATTCTCTTGAATGAGATTGCCAATGAGTTGCGCCACAACATAAGCCGCGAGCTAGGTTCCCTTGATTGTAGATGTTGACAGGGACGGACGGGGATGGAAGAACGACCTCGACAGCAGGCTATAATACCCATCTCATGATTCGCAAGGGCTGAACCGGAATCACAGCAACGCTCTTGACTTAGGGTTCCTCCGGTGATGATTGATGGCGGTGAGATGACAAGTAGACGGCGGAGTCTTGATTGATGACGGTGAGATGACTAGTAGACGGCGGAGACTTGATTGCCGGTGATGACCGGGCGCCAGGGACGATACACAACGGTAGTCCGATGCCCTCTTCTCTACTTTCAGTTTTGTCGAAGGAGATGAGGTCCCACCAGTGCAAGGGATGGATTGGCGGCGACTCCGACTAAGACCAACGATGTGAGTCCAACAAAGATGGAGGATTTGCTAGACAACCTGGGCACAATGGACCGTGAACCGATGACGTTGTAACGGAGTGGCAACGGATGTGGACTACGGAAGCTCTAAATCCTATAAGGATCGAGTTTTGCTATGATACCATGTAGAATTTGATGATGCGGAATTGAAAGAACATAAGAAACACGGGATTTTACGTGGTATACTCGATCGATTGATTGATCGAGACTAATCCACGATAAGTTCGGAACCAGCTCACGACTGACGTTTTATTATGTGAGGACTACATTGTGACGGCTTACTTACGATAGGTTCGTAGCTAAGTCTTATATAGAGATAGACTAGGGTTAAAATCCCAACGAGAGAGTCGAGTACGGCCAAGTATCTACACCTACTACAACTCGAACAAAGCCCAACGTGTCCCATCACTGACACGGTTTATTAACCGCAACATCATCAATCCACTGATTTCGTCCAACATCCATGATCCATATCCGTTTGTTTCAGCCCCATTGGATTCTTTTCTTGCAAGTTGATTGAATTGAACCACCCTATAGCAAAGAAAAAAGATTTAAAATTAGAGAGGATAATTTGTCATAAACTAAAATATGTAAAGACTAAAGAAACAAGAGGCCACTAATGAGCTGTGGACAAAGTGAGACAATGCCATGTTAATAAATGTATATGATTCACAATTAAACCTCTCTCTATAACTCGAGTTATTGGGATTAACTGGTTCTTGACATGGTATCAGAGCCTTCTGTGTTCGAGAAGTCTTTAGTTGATCCCAACAACTCGAGTTATTGGGATCAACTGGTTCTTGACATGGTATCATAGCATTCTGTGATCAAGAGGTGTTTAGTTCGAATCCCGGTGACCCTCATCCGTTTCTGTTAAACACATGGTGTCTGGATCTGTGCCTGTGCAAATTCTAAGCCCAATGTTCACTTTGTCTCTGGTTTAATCAGCTCCCTGTTCCTGGTAGTGTTTATTTTATTTTCCGAGCAACCAAAGCAACAAAATGCAGCTGAGGTAACCTGTCGATTCTGCTCTTGTGCTTCGTCAATAAGTTCACTTTCTCCTGATCGGAAACTTAGCAGTCGATGAGAAATCTACTTTCCTCAATTCTGAGATTTTAGACGTCGATCTCGTTGTGTTCAGTCTTGGAAGCATTGGCCAATACGTCTTTCCTCAACCGATTATTTGTTTGGAAAATAATTACATTAAATTATAGATAAATCTCTCCAAATTCCCCACTTTGACCTCTACATGGTGGCGTCGAGACTCCTCTACTCTTTTATATAAGTTGTTTCTTTCCTTGTCTTTACAAATTATTAGTTGTTGTTATTATTAGGGCCACTCTGTGTTGACTTTTGTGGCGGATGGAATTGGGGAATCAGAAGAGCAGGGTAACTAATCGGAAGAAGCAACCAAACTTGGCTGAAGAGTTTAAGGCTTTAAGCTAACCAATTGTAGAATTGTTATACTAATTTTATCTTCTATGATTACTAACTTACGAAATTCCTGTTATGTATTGAATTTGTTATAGTTATGGTGATTCGATAATTATAATATGATGTAATTTCTGCCACATAAACAATTCTGTCATATAATATGATGTAGTAGGTTTGCAGGTCCAGGTTGTATGAGTTAAAATGTTTATGTGTAATTTGGAACGTATTTATTTATATTAGATAATAGTTGGGGAGTAAAGTCTTAGTTAATAGATAATATTTTTTACATTAAGTATAAACACTAATTTATATGAAATATTAAGTTGTTATGGAAGGCTTACTTATCTTACGTAGCTTATTAGTTAATATGTTAATTAAGGAATAATTATTTTTCTCTAACTCTTTATACATTTTTATTATTTCACGTATGTATGGTTAATGTAAGTCTTATGTCTTGGGTTGACACCAAGCCATTACGCAAACATTAGATTAAATTGTTATTAAGGGGTAATTTTCAGTTTGTAGTCTTTGGATAATGTATTTATATCTTACATAATAATTGTAGAATAATATTACACAAATCTTTAGAAATAGATAAATTTTTTATACAATAGATAATAACACAAATTTATCATTTAAAAAAAAATCAAACTTGTACGACATCGATTAAATATAAGGAATTAATGACTTTATAAGGTCAGTTTAGTTGATAATAATTAAAATCAATTAAGATACGCCGTGTAGATTGGATTTTTGGAGCATCCCTCCTGGTGTGACTAGGGGTAATCAACATACCCTTCTAATGCAATACCGTGAGGGTGAAATTTGGCTAAGTGTACGTGGAGAGTTTCGGCGATGAAGTACCCCCTAAGATGATGAGGTGGGGAGATGACATCAAGTGGCAAGAGGGTAACCTCTGCCATTCTTGTGGTCGTAAGTGGTGAATTATTCATTCCATTTTGACCCATTTCTAATACCCATCCATATGGGGCAAGAGTGTTTTCATGCCTAAATCGTTTTTCTCATTTGAAACCCCATGTTAAGAAGAAGCTATGAAGAAGATGGGGTCGAGATTGAAGAGGGTGACACATCCAATGTCAGGGCATCGTCAGAGCAGTTAAGAGGATAACCGTTACTCCATGTCAGCTAAGCAGTCTCATGAGACAGTTACTTCATATGGCTATAAATAGCAGGTGAAGATGACATGGCTGGGGTTTGCAAAAATCACAACTCGACACCACTTGTCAAGTTTTTTTCTCTTTTCCTCAATAAATTGTAGCCATATTCGCAGTCTCTAAACCTCTCACCGAACCTCCATTTAAGTAGGGTTAATTTAATGTAGTTTTGTTTCGTGAGTTTGTAGATATATCAAACACCCTCATTTGAACTTTGTTCAAGGAGGTATAGACCGTATTTATTGATTGTTTGGTAAGAAGTCAAATATGCAATTTTATTCCGTTCAACTCTAGTTTTCTCGCCAGAAAACAATTACATAAGCTGCCAACCCATTGCATAGCATAAGCATTTCATACCGTTGTTGTTGTTGCACCACGTTCACACGATGTATTTATACATGTAATATTTTTGGAATTAGATATGTAGAATTACCAAACTAAATGTTACCTTTATTTTCTTCATCTTTGTACTTCTTGGTATATTCATACAACACAGTTGGGATATATTTCAAACAACATATTGGAGCATGATATGTGCTAAAATATTCAAAGAACTTACTTAATTAGGACATTAATTGTACAACAATATTTCTGTGTGAATGTGCTAAAAAAAGTTTGTGAACACCAGCACCTGACTTTCCGTTTTAACCTTCAAATAGCAGGTTGCGGACACAATAAATCTGAAAATGACGATAATAAAATATCGATCTATAATAATGTAATAATATATGATCCCGTCGGGAACAATTATCTAGTAACAAATATGAGGTTTTTTTGATATGCATTGTAACTGGAGAGATGAGAGAGAAAGTTAGAGAGAGAGTCAGAGAGAGAGAGTCGGGGGGTGAGAGTTTTTTTTCTTGCAGGTACTCAGCGGCGGTTCGGCAGCATGATGACCGTAGGTTCTTGGGTTCTTCGCAGCTAAGATCGGACGCTTTTCAATTCAGGCAGGGAAACGAGTTCACGACCGTGACCATTGAAGATTACGCTACAAGGAAAAGGGATTTCGTCAGGATCAGTACCTCTGAAAGTGGCCGCCGGAAGGGGTCTATATATGTGGAAACCTCCCAAGCAGAGTGGCTCGGCAGATCGTTACGGGAAATTTCCAGAGTGGGATGGGATGTGAAAGCTACTCGTCAGAAGAAAGGATCCTCTCGGAATATTCAGATCGCTAGATTTGCATCTCGGAAAGGAAACTTCATTAAAATTTCCGAAAGGTCGGAGTGTGGGTTTCTGTCTTTCATCTCCATCCCTTTCATTCCAAGCGAATGGGAAGGGGTGATTAATAGACTCTGTCGACCAATTCCCAAGGCAATTCCGAGGAACTGTTTTGCGCGTAGTGCTTGGGTAGTACAAGGCAAATCCTTCGCTGATGCTGTTAAAATGGAATTTCCTTCCGAGATAGGGAGAAGCTACGTCAAGTATCACAAGTCCCAAGCATTCCTAGAGGTGGAAGAAGATGGAGTCAATGACAGGCTGCAATATTTAGATCGTTGCCTAATGATAAATTTCTACAATAATAAGAACTTGGGGCTTCCGTCTGGTTTGATTGGAGACTTCGAAAGCTGGGCCAGAAAGCGTTGGGGGTTGTCGAATGAAGCAGCTTTCTCTAACAGGAAGGGGGACCTGTGGTATTTAATCTGCTCATCCATATCAGAAGCCATTAGAGTTCAGGAAGACGGTCATGCCATGTTCCGAGAATGGAACGTCCTACTAAGGTTCTGGGGAGAAGCTGACGGGCGCAGTTATGTCCCTCCGGGCGGCCTGCAATGGGTCATGGTATTCGGAATCCCTCCCTTCTTACGTTCGTCAAAGACACTGGAAAACATCGGTAAAATTTGTGGGGAATTTGTTGATATTGATCAGAACTCGTGGACAGACCCGTGTGTTCGTATCAAGGTCCGGCCAAGGAAGAAAATTCCAGAAATAGTACCGATAAGATTTGGGACGACGGTTTTCATCGTAAAAATCTTGCCGGCGCCGGCCGCTATCGACCCGACGGCGGACCTGAACCGTCGCCTCTTGCTGGATAAAACTTTTCAGAATTGCGAATCAAGTAAAATGTTGGGTGATGAGCTTTCTCGGGCTCCAAGTTGTGATGGCGGCGATACCTCCTCGAGACCATCCAGTGACGCTTCGTTTCCACCAGTCCCTTTATTCCGCAGGCAAATTCTTCATACTCCCAACTCCCAGGTAGCAAAGGTCAGCAAGGGGAAGAAGAATCGGGTCTGGGTTCGAAAAGAAGGCCCTTTACCCAAGCCCAAATCCCTGTCTACACCCGGTGCGGGCCCTAGTCCAGTTTCCAAATCTATATCCCTCCCTTCACTCTACAGGGGCCCTAGCCCATCCACTACCTCTCCCTTCTCCTTTGGGCCGGCCCAATCCCTTGTCTACCCCCCCGGTCCACCTCCAAGACCCAACCCTTCCATCATACTTCTAAATACCACGTCGTATTCCCCAAGCCTCATCGTGGATGCAGCACTCAATCTCCTTTCACTTGTCATTCCACCCACAATCACCCTCCACCTCCCGTTTTCCCCCTTCCTTCCTACCCCGACCTCCTCCTTCCCCGCTCTTCCCCCACCTCCTCCAGAAATTCAACCCTCTCAGACTGAAAATCCCCTCCCAAGCCCACCGGCGGCAAACCTTAGTCTCTCGCCGAGCGACCCTGAATTCGACATTGAAATTTCTTCCCCGCCCGGTTCCCCTGACCACATGGAACAAAACCATTTAGCTATCATCCCTTTCAACCCTGTCAATTACGAATATCTCGAAGATTGGCGTAACCAGCAAGACCTCACCTGCTTAATTGATCAGAGTATGAAGATTTGTGTTATACTGAAGCTCACGGATTCAATCTCTATGGATAACGCGAAACAGAAGGTCGCGTCAATTGCAGCAGATACCCATCGAAAGAGAAAGAGAGAAGCAAGGTCTAAATTGGAAATGGAACTGCGACGTCTTGGCCTGGACCAACCTCCCCCAGTCTCCAGAGCTCGAAACCGCTCTAGTCATGCAACCTAGCGTGTCGGTTCTTCCTACTGCCTACGGCTCAGTTTTATCATGTCTCATTCCTTCATCGCTTGGAACGTACGGGGGCTGGGCAATCCGAATAAGAGGGCAAAAATCAAACGTTTGCTGAAGAGATGGAAACCTACCATAGTGGGCCTCATGGAAACCAAATGGCAGAAGTGTGATAACAGTTTGATCTCGTCAGTAAGTGGTAGCAGGTCCAGTGAGTGGGTCGCCAAAGATTCAATTGGAGCTAGCGGTGGCATCGTCATTTTTTGGGAACCTACCACCTACAAGGTTTTGACGGTATGGGAAGGGAAATTTTCATTAGCGGTTCGTCTGAAAGTAATTGAAACAGAGGAGATTATATCCTTCCTGGTTGTATATGGACCTCAAGACAAAAGAGAGAAACTCGAATTCCTCAAGGAAATCGAGTCTGTCTGCAGGGAATACTTGGCTGCATTATGCATCATAGGCGATTTCAATCTTGTAAGATCAGTGGATGAATACATAGGAAGTCCAAGAGATATGGAGATCGTGAATGAATTCAATAACGTGATCAATAGGTGCAATCTAGTGGATATCCCGCTACAAGGGGCCAAGTTCACGTGGAGCAGGGGAGGTGGGGAGAGTTCCTCTTCCCGCATTGACAGAGCGCTCATCAACTCAAGTTTTGAAGACTTGATATCTCCAGAAACTTTGACTGCCCTTGACCGTGTGGAGTCAGATCACAACCCGATCCGATTACAGTGGGGTTCAAGTGAACGATTCATTCATCCTTGGCGATTTGAAAATATGTGGTTCCAAGAAGACTCTTTTATGCAGAATGTTGTGGGGTGGTGGTGTATACCAGTTAATGGGTCGAGTTACTTGTTCAGATTCGGGCAAAAATGCAGGCAGACCAAAGCAATGATCAAACAATGGAATCGAGAACACTTTGGGAGAGTTGAGAAGCGAATCGCCAATATATTGTTCAGGATTAAGAGTATCGATAATGCTGAAGAAGCAGGACAGATTGATCCGGTGTCGGTAGCGGAAAGAGATATTCTCAAATGTGAACTTGAGAAGGTTTTAATCATGGAAGAAATTTCATGGAGGCAGCGGTCTAGAGAAATTTGGTTACAGGTGGGAGACAAAAATACTGGATTCTTTCACAGAGTTGCTAAGGCTAACAGAAGGAAAAATAAAATTAAGAGGCTGCTGATTGAGGGCAGAGCATCAGAGGATGGGAATGAAATTAAAAGTGCCTTCCACAGTCATTTCTCGGGCAAATTTGTGGAGGTGGAGGAAGATAGAGTTTTTCCAGCCAAATACAGAGAATGTTTGCTCTCACCAGAGGACAATGAAAAACTAGTGAAGCCCTTCACGGAATTGGAAGTTTGGGAGGCAGTTAAGCAGTGTAACGGGAGTAAGGCTCCTGGGCCAGACGGATTTACGTTGGAGTTCTATAAGAAAGCTTGGGGTATCATCAAGTCAGACCTACTGAAGGCAGTTGATGAGTTCTCTCTTACCGGTACTCTCCCACAATCGACAGCGCATGCCTTTATCTGTCTCCTGCCCAAGAAGGAGTCGGTTGAAATGGTGTCCGATTTCCGTCCTATTAGTCTACTTGGAAGTTTGAACAAAATCATTGCAAAGGTTTTGTTCAACCGTCTTTCGCCCCACATGAGCAGCCTAATATCTGATTATCAGTTCGCAGGAAAGAGGGGTAGAGTAATACATGAATCTTGTCTTATTGCTAATGAAGTAATCGACAGCCGCAGAAGAAGTGGAAAACCGGGTGTGGTAATTAAATTGGACATCGAAAAGGCTTTCGACTCTATCAGCTGGACGAGCATCTTGAAAGCACTTGAGCATCTGGGCTTACATCGGAGGTTTCGGAAATGGATTGAGGGATTATTGTCATCGTCCAGACTCTCCATACTTGTTAATGGAGAATCTACGGGTTTTTTTGGGATGAGTCGTGGTGTTAAGCAGGGTGATCCCCTTTCACCCTTCCTCTTTAACATTGGTATGGACATCCTCTCGTTCATTCTATGTGAAATAAAGAAAGAAGGGATGATCACGGGATTCTGTATCAACGAAGAAAGAAATGTTGGAGAAGTGACTCATCTACTTTATGCGGATGATGCCATCCTATTTTGTGAAGCATCCGAAGACGAGGTTCGTAATTTGTTGGCTGCTTTAATCTGTTTTCAAGCAATTACCGGCCTGCAATTAAACCTTGCGAAATCAAAAATATTCCCGGTGGGCGAGGTAACAAATATTGAAAGACTGGTGGAGATATTTGGTTGTGATTGGGCCTTCTTGCCCACAACATACTTGGGTGTGCCCCTCGGACAGCAGTCTCCATCGAATACATATTGGAACAATGTAGTGACAAAGACACAAGCAAGACTGGAAGGCTGGAAAGGAAAATTTCTCTCGTTGGGAGGAAGAGTCGTGCTTATCAATGCGGTCCTTGGAACTTTGAGTAACTACATTAGCTCCTTGTTCTTAATCCCTAAGAACGTCATCAACTCCTTAGAGAGGATTGAAAGAGATTTTCTCTGGTCCGGTACACAGGGAGGGGAGAAGCTCCATCTCGTCTCTTGGGAGCTATGTAAAACATCAAAGAATAAGGGAGGCTTGGGTATACGAGACTTGGAGCTGAATAATCGAGCTCTCTTACTCAAATGGCATTGGAGATTTGCAACGGAAAGAAAATCATGGTGGAGGGAAATGATAGCTGCAAAGTTTCCTAATGAACAGTCAGAATGGTTCTCAGGAAAGGTTCTAGGCAGTGTTGGGGGTAGCGTGTGGGGCAGGATTGCGAAATTGCAGCCTCTGTTTTGGGAATTAACGCGCATCGAACATGGTCAAGGGCACTGGACTTCGTTTTGGTTTGATACCTGGATCGAAGGCATCCGACTGGCGGAAGAGTACCCGAGAGTTTTTGCTGCTGCCGAATCACCGGGCGCCACCATTGCTGAATACTTGTCTTTGTCTGAGGGAAACTGTCAATGGGATATTCCATTGATCTATTCACTCCGGGGTGGGGCTGAAAGTGAGCGGGTGAGGTTGCTTGAATTACTCCACTCTATTCCTTTTCAAAATTTTTTTGCAGGTCCTGAAAGACCAAGATGGATCCCATCTCCTTCAAAAGGGTTCAGCGTGCACTCGGCGTTTGAACATCTAGCCGCTGCGAGAATGAGGGAGAATCCAGAGTTCCCTACAAAAACGATTTGGCAAAACAGCGTACCGAATAAGATTTGCATCTTCCTATGGCTGGTTTATCACAAAAGGATTCTCACCATCGACAACTTGAAGAAGAAAGGTTTCCACATCCCGAACAGGTGTGTTCTGTGCAAAAGAGATGAAGAAACGCCCAATCATCTGTTTATCTCCTGCGCGTTCGCAAAACAGGTATGGGGAAGGGTGAAATGCTTCGTCAAAATCGAAGAAAATACTGCGACAGGGAATGACATCTCGGAGAGGATCAGAGTTTGGCCGCGCAGGAATCCGACGAATCCAGCCCAATGGTGCTCAAAAGTAGTACTACATGCATACTGTTGGTGTGTGTGGCTTGAAAGAAACAATAGAATCTTCAACGATCAGGTGTGCAACGTTCCCTCAATAGTGTTGAAGATTGGCTACATGATTTGCTGGTGGCTAACTGCAGCAAGGAAGGTCGACAAAGAGATCGCGGAAAGGTGGACTAAAGAATTGAGGATCAGATTGTTCCCTGATAATTCCCAACAGGTCGTGTCTCATGCCCATGATACAATCCTGTAGATGGCAGCATTTCCCCAGGTCCCTGAAGAGTGAAGCTATGATGTATTGGTTCTGTAGTCAGGAAGGTGATATATGCCTTCGTTTTCCTTTGCTTTTCTCTGTTTCTTCCCCTGCTGCTTGACTTTCTGCTTTTGTGATTCGGGGTGGGGTTGTACCGTGTGGGCCATGGGGTTTGGCTTTATCCTACTTTTTGCATTTTGCATTTTGCATTTTCGGTTTGGTTGTTGCAGCGCATAGTGCTGGTGACAGTCACAGCCCTTTCGCTGCACTGCCCTGTATCATTGTTTAATTACTTTTAATCATTCAATATAGATCATCATCAACAAAAAAAAACAAATATGAGGTTTGGAAAATAACAAATAGTCAAATATATATATCCAGTCGAAGTCTAGGCATGACGTTTGAATGGATAGGAGGAGGAAGCAGCAGCAGAGCATCCAGAATGGAACGATGTCTTGTTGACTTCTTTATTAGTTTTTAGTTTATTCCCTTTCGCCCTTTTTTTTTTTTTGCTTGAAATTCTATTATGTGGTCAGCAGTGATATCATTCACATATTTTATTGACCTTCTGGGTGTCCGCACTTGCTTTCAGGACGACAGGGGAATGGGATTAGGTGCTAACTCTTACTAGCTTTTTACCCGGCCCGTTGGCCGGAAAATTTCATTTTATCGTTGACATTAATTCAATTTATCTATATGTTCAAACTATTTTGGACCTTCTAAATTTATTATATTTTGTATTGATAAGTGAGTATGTGGTGTGTCTATATATTGAAAATTCTCAATACTTGGCACATTCACTTATAATGTTTGAATTCTCTAATCATAAACCATGTCACAAAGGTATATCACGTCCCATGTACAATTTTTTCTATCTTATATGAATCCACGTTGTTCAGATGAGGACATCTTAGTTAGAGTTTCTTTGTACATATACTTCATTATTGGATAAATTTCTTCATCCCAATTAAAAGTTGATATTTTGGATGTTCATGAAGTTTACTGTAAGATCTTATTTGTATTTAGTTTCTTATACAATATGTATCAATTGCTAATTTCTGAAATTTAATTTGGACTAACTGAGACTCATTATCGTTATTTATATATTATTTTAGAATCTCAATCCAAGATACCCACATACGGATTTTGATCTTAATATGGTGCGTTAGTGTATAATTTTACAATTTGTAGAACCTTCGTTTTCTAAACTTCATTTATGTTTGGTATTTGTTTAGAAATAAAAATTTCATTACTTATACTAATATATGCATTTTTTTGTATGGCCACATTTATTGTCAATATATAGAATATATATTAAAAAGAGTTTAATTATTTTTAAGTGTAATTAATACTTGTTTTTTACCGGGATTTGTAAAATGTTAAGCAAATAAGGGGAAATATGAACAATTGTAAAAGAAAATAAGGGATGGAAGTACACATTATAAGTGAGAGAAAAGTTATTCTTACTTATCATCTTCATTTATCCATGAGGTGATTCCTCCATTGAATTTTTATCAAATTATTTTATTCCGTAAATATATTATTAGTTATGCATGTGTTTTATTGCAAAAAAAAAAAAAATGCATGTGTTTGCTAAGAAAAATCACACCGATGATCAACTTCTCTAATCTTGCCTCATTTTCATGTGGATGTTCACGAAGTCTCCTAACGATCTTATTTTAACATATGTCTATCAAGAGACCCAAATTTAGTATATAACATAGTAAATACATTTTATTAACCAAATCTTTCAAAAAAAATTCAAAATACAAAGTATTAGCCAAACGTTAACTCCCCGTTAGCATTTTTGTTAGTAATGTTGACTCAACAACATGATGATGAGTTGGAAGAGACACGTGACGGTCTATAGACTATAATCCAATTTAGTATTTTAATTAAAAAGATTATTAATGATAACAAAAAAATGGTTAATATTTTGATGTGATACAAAATATTTGGCTAATCATTTGTAGTTCAAAAGGTTTGGCTAATAATTTAAAAAAATTGAAAGGTTTAGCTATTTAAATGTTATTTACTCTATATGTATCAATTGCTAAGTTGTCTCCTCCTACATTTTGTCACGACCGCTACTAAAGTTCTATACCAGATCTGTTCTGTCCAATCCTCACCTTTGTCCACCAATTCACGGCCCATATAGTAACATCGCCAGCTGAATTTTAAATTGTCCTCCTGCACCATTTCTCACATGCGCCACCAAATTGTTGACATAGTTAGTTTCGTCTACCCGGGTATCTCCACTCTCTATTGCATTTAACACCCGTTATTTGGTTTTGCTTTCCTTCACTCAAAATTTCTTCTCCTAACGAAAAATCAAAAGGTAATGGCCTAACACCTACTTAGCATATGATGTAAACTGAAAATTTTCTTAATAAGATTTATTCAAATATTTTTGTTTAAACAATCGCGATACATGTTAGCCTCTAAACATTAGTATACTGCTGCTACACATATATACTACAAAAGGTACAAATGAATTATTAAATAAAAACAAAAGGAAACATTAAATGAAGATAGAGATAGCTACATAAATTGAGCATTAACTTACTTTTGTGTTTGTAAAAAAAGTGTCAACCATGATAATTTGTAAATTCTTCAAGTGCTTATGTGGCAAAAAACTATTGTTGAATTGTCATAGATAGATAGATAGACAGATAGATAGATTTTAAACCTTTATTTGATTAATGCATAGGTCAGTGGTTGATGAACACATGATGTTTAACATACAGTTTAGCAACGATTCATCTAACTTTCAGATGTATCATTTTATACTGTATATCGTGTCTCATCTTAAGATATGAAGTCAAGTTCATAAACAATCATACCAAAGTCATTTTAAAAATTTTGATTTATAATCCTTGAAAATTTATTACTCCAAGTTTGAAAATTAAATTTCTTAACATATGACGTAAAACTTCAGTAGATTTTGCTCAATTAACACGATCTAGAGCAAAAATGCAAAATATTAGTAATTTGAACTTAGGATACATTGTAAATTATTGCACCTATGATTCATAGGTCTTCACTTAATTAGAATGAATAAGGTTTTTGTTTAAGAAATAGATTTTATTGCTTGGCCAAGTTTCTATTCAAGCGTTTCTTGTTTTCTCTCTTTAATTTCCATCTTTATTTTTTTGCGATAAAATGTTATTATGTATGTGTGTTTGTATATATTGTTCATTAAAATGTAACATATTTGTAAATTATTGTAAAAGTGAGTTAAAAATTTACTTAGTGAGCTTTAATAAGATTTTTTTTTTGTTGAGAAAAAAGTTATATGTGTGACTCAAAGACATTAGTCTATTGTTGCGTACATCGATACAATGCAAAAGTAAAAAAAAACATTAAGGAAGTATTGGAAAATAAAAATAAATATTAAAAAAGTTAGAGATAACAAATGTAATATATGTCACTTTTCATACATTATTTATTATTGTGTACATTGATATAATACAAAAAAATGATAAAAGAGAAATGAAATATTAAATGAAGAGAGAGATAGCTCCATAAATATATCAATAACTATTTTTCTTTTTGTAAAAATATTGTCCACCTTGGCAATTTGTGAACTCTCCAAGTGCTTAGGTGGCAAACAATTACTTTTGAATTGCCATAATATTATGTATAGATAGATAGATAGATAGGGGTTAACACCGTGATAACTAGTAAAAAACGCTACTAAAAATAACGAAATCACTACGGATTATTATAAAATCAATACAACATCTAAGCTAAATCACTACTAATTCAAACTAGTAGACGGATTATTATAAAATCAATACAACATTTAAGCTAAATCACTACTAATTCAAACTAGTGGTAGTTTTTCCCTTGGTTAGGACGGTGCTAACTATTGTACAATTAGCACCGTAACCGCTCCCGACGACAGGCTAGCCTGATGATTGGATTAATTAATGCATGGCATTAGTATTATACACATTCAATTCAATTCAATTCAAACACAGAGTAGATAGATAGCCATTGGAATTTTGGACTTCAATCACCCAATCGTAATTAAGTTTACTGATATAGTGCCTAGATCAACCCAGTAATTCACTTGTCACATTTTCAAATGATGGATCTTTTTGTAGCTAGGAGGAACTAATCGCGGGGATATTATCACGTTCTTGAATTGACCTATGACCAACTTCATAATGCCAAAGAAAACGTCTAGTGGACACAAGACACAACACTTAACTTGCATGAAAACAATGTAAGATCATGACATAAAATAAAAACAAAAATGATTCTTTTTTATTTTCTAAACAAAAATCCATTAAGGTGAGTGTGTGGCTATATAAATACCAATTGTCAAAAGTGAATCGGAGTATGACCCGATAACGTGAACGACTCAGTTTTTAGTAATCCAACCGGCATTAAACCGTTTAAAAATTGTTAGAAAATCGATACCTAACAAACAATCAGTATAAATAGTGGACACCTCTTAATCGTGGTAAACCATGACTAAACTAGTAAATTACACTCTTAATTCTTAACAATTCCAAAACATGCGAGTGGGAAGCCGGGAGCGGCTACAGGGATGGCGAGGATGGCGACGGGAAGCGCCGAGATGGAAGTGACGATGGAGTGGAGGAGTTGCTACAGGAAGAGGGGACGGGGACTGAGACTGGCAATGACGAGCTGGGAGCTGCTACGCTGGCTAGGGATGCCGACGATGCCGAGGGAAGCCGGGACAGGAAGTGTTGAGGACGGCAGGGTCTGGCGCCGCTCTTCTCCCTCTGTTCACGAAGAGTCGAAGACGAAGACTGAATTAGAGTTAGGGTTTCTTTTGCATCCCCATGATTTTGCCTTTTGTTTTTAATTTTCAATTTTCTTTTATTAAACAGAACGGCCGGAAGGGGAAAAAACCGAGCGACCGGTTCGAGCGGTTAACCGCATCGACCGCTCCATAAAACCGTAGCGGCTAAATGACTAGCCCGAACAGGTTTTGCGGTTGGGTGACGGCTTTAGTGGTCCAGCCGGCCGGCTCGATCCGATCTTAATAACACTAGTAAATACTGATATTTCATAGCATAAGCTATCATGTGGTCTATTCCTTCTTATTTATGATGAATTATTTTTTCAAGCAAGGCAAGTTATCACTCAGATACTTGGCAAAGTACTTGGAAAAAGACTTTGTCCAGTTAAGTCATTAAAAAATATGTTTATGGAAGCAAATATCAAGTCGAATGTGATTTTGAAGTGAATATCCTTCTCTAGTACTCGTCATCCTTGGTCGGTCAATGATGTATTTTTTAGGATATACAGATAATTTTTTGGAGGGAGACAACACTGGTGTAAAACGATGGAATAAACAACGATGGGGAAAATCATCTCCACTTGTTGCTTCAATGCTCCTCCTCCTTGTTGATTTGATCGACAACTCTAACATGTCGGAGATTCATTTTCGGCCTAGTTTGACACATCACAATGCAAATCATTGGAAGAGGAAACATGTGTAGACGCGACACAATTAAAAAAGGACGGGAAAATGAAAAAAGAACACAAACATTGGACAGTCGCTAGGAAAATCATTTTAGGAGAAAGAAAGTGGTGTAGAAACGATGGAAGACAAAAAAGGATAAGAAAAATACGACACGAAGAGAGAAAAAACTTGTTAGTCGTCAGTCAAATCATCGATGAGGGGTCGAAAACTGGCGCAAAAACGATAAAATAAACAATGAAGGGGAAAACCATCTCCGCTCGATGCTTCAATCTCCCCTCCTCGTTGATTTGATCAACACCTCTGACTTGTCAGAGATTCATCTTTGACCTCTTTTGGTCAGTCTCAAGGCAAATCATTTCAAGGGGAAGAAACATGTGTAAAAACTAAAAACAATGAAACAAACAAGGATAGGAAAAAATACAAAAGGAAAAAGAAAAATACTTGACTAGTCATTAAGTAAATTATCGGAGGGAGAAGAAACCGATATAAACACCGGAATGAAAAACAAAAAGAAGGAGAGAAAAACGATATAATGAATAAAAAGAGGCTGGGAAAAAATTTGGCTAGTCGGCAATCAAATTATCGGAGGGAGAAGAAACATGTAGAAATAATAAAATGAGAGAAAATAATATAATGAATAAAAAAGAGGATGAAAAAAACTTGGCAATTCGGCTGACAAATTATTATGAGGGAGAAGAAATTGGTGTAGAAACAATTGAATTAAAAATGATGGAAAAAACACGACATAATAGGGAAAATGATAGAATGAATAAAAAGAGGATGATGAAAAATCGCATATTGAAGAAAAAAATGCACCAATCATCAAACATATCATTTGAGCGTAAAGAAACTAGCGTAAAAACGATGAAATAAAAATACTGGGATGACCAAATGATATGAGTGGGGCTGATAATTGGTTCGGTTCAATTATAATCGAAATTGTTAAGCATTTTGTGCTTACCGTTAACTGCACCATTTAAATTAGTCGGTTAACCATAATCATATAGTCGATTCTCGGTTATTTTTCAGTTAACCGAATAACCGTTAACCAAGTGATTCGGCAAGGTTATACCAAAATAACTTATCGATAACCTAACCAACACAAGACCTACTTCTTTCAATTATGAAATTTTCTATAATTTTTCATACATATGCATGTGTTATTTTCTTAAGTTGTTATCATTGAATAAAAAATAACTAATTTTTCAAAATAACCGTTGACCGAGTGATTTGGAGGTCTATTATTATTTGCTCTAACTATGAGGATGGTTGTCACCTGTTAGTCGGTTAACCATTTAACCATCGACTAGTTATTAGTAAAATTTGATTACTGGAAATCGAACGTTTATAATTTAATCGATTATCGATGTAACCGACAAACACCAGTTCATGTTCCGATTCAGTTATCAGTTACACCTTTAAGGGGATTACTATTTACCAGTCCTAGATATAAGAATACTTAAGAACTAAACAAATATCACAAATAAAAAAAAAGTAACTTTTTTTTGTCTCTTTTTCATGCAATGCTCTTTATGCATCTTTAACTACCGGATCTCCAGATGCAGGGGCGGACCAGGGAGGATTGGGAGTGTCCCCGGACACCCCTAAAATTTCGGAGAAAATTTATTGAATCCCCGGTAGTAGTTTGAGCCTAGGAAAAAAAAAGAAAAAAAAAATAGTAGCTAATGGGATTTTAACTTGGGACACCTAGTTATTAGCTAACATGTTTTCCATTACACTACAACTAATATCTTACTTTGATTTTAAGAAACTAATACTTATAAACATATTAATTTTATCCACAATTTGACAACAAAACCCTAAAACTAAACACGACTCAGATCCAACTTCGCAAAAAATGAGACCCTGCTTCCATCAAGCTTCAACCCTGCTTCTCAAAGTTGTATTGAATTTATCGGTTGCAACTGCAAGTGTTGAAAGAACCTTTTCAGCTTTGAGTTACATCAAGAACAAGCTTCAGAATCGACTAGGCGATCAGTTTGTGAATGATTGTCTCGTAGGATATATTGAAAGAGATTTGCTGAATACTGTAGACATGAAGTGTATTTTATAATATTTTCAGAATATGAAAGCATGACGTGGGAATTTGTTGTAACTTGTATTAACCAAATATTTGTGTTGTTGAATATTATTAGGATACTTTTCTTATTTAAGAATTATTTAATTTATTTTTATTTTATTTTGAACGCGGATACCCCTATTATAAATTCCTGGGTCCTCCACTGTCCAGATGGAATGTTGGTGGGACTGGGAAATCATAGCCCATAAGAAACATTCTTTTTATTTCTCTGATTAGTCATTTGCATTAGTTAAAAGGAAGAGACTGATGGAGGGCACAACACAACCCATTATGTAACAGGACGCAGAGACACGGCCGACGTGAAATTGAAGCCTCTATTTCTTGGCCGCCGGGCGGATGGAATTTAAGCACACTTACGTACTTTGTTTTGTTGGCCGCACGCGTGATTATGGGAGATAATTAATGCGAGTCCATTACATTACAGAATAGTCCCCAAACAAATTCTTTTGCAAACTTGAGGGCAAGGAAGGAATAAGTGGAGCCCACGCATAATTCAAAGTCCGAGCTTGACTTTTCAATTGCCGCCACAACGGTACGGCCATCAGAAACGACTAATAATCTCCCGTCCCGCCGCCCCCCGCCCCGTATAAAGAAACCTCGATTTCCTTCCCATTCTCAACAACAGAGAAACGGCCATCTTTCTCACCTCCCCAAAACCCTTCCTCCATCCCATTTCCTCTACACTCCCATTTTGTTCAACAACCACCTCAGCATCTCCTGCAGCAGCCGTTCTTGATTTTGGGTCTGGTTATTGCTACATCGCCCCAGAAATGGAGGGTGGCGACCTGTTCAAAGCAAGGAACAGTCTGCGGCGAGGCGGGTCGGCCTCCGTATGGAGAAACAATCCGTCGGATGTTTTCTCGGCTTCTTCGAGGGAAGAAGACGACGAAGAAGCTTTGAAGTGGGCTGCTCTGGAGAAGCTCCCCACTTACGATCGGCTCAGGAAAGGCATACTGGCTAGCGCTTCCAAGACTGAGCTCAGCGAGATCGATGTACAAAATCTCGGCGTCGAGGAAAGGAAAGTTCTCCTCGATCGGCTGGTTCAGGTTGCTGACCAGGATAACGAGAAGTTCTTGATGAAGCTCAAGAACAGAATTGACAGGTTGGTGCTTTTTTGCTTGCTCTGTTTTCTGGTTGGACAAGAAACAGAGGAACTCTGTTTTTTAGCTGTTAGCTTGAAAGTGTGGAAAAATCTTACTGCATGCTGCGATCCTACCCTTTTTAGAGGCTTAGAGGATCGATGAAAGGTTATGTTTTCTGTAGAATTAATATTAGAGTGTGAATTTTGTATATGGGAACTAGAAGGAAACTAGACTGAGAACAGGGGGGAACTCTGTTTTTCTTTTCTCGTATTTTCTCTGCTTTTCCCGATTCTGAATTTGGGCATTGTTTTTGTGTGTAAAGGGTTGGAGTAGAACTACCTACGATCGAAGTTCGATACGAGAATCTCAACGTTGAAGCAGTAGCTACAGTTGGGAGCAAATCTCTGCCCACCTTCACCAATTTCACTATAGGGATCTTCACGGTAAACTTTTTTTCACTCATCCAAATGGAAGTTCGTTTCTTTGCTTAAATTTTTTCCAGCTGAATGTTCCATGGAACTGGCGATAAATCTTTTGATTCTCAATCTGAAATAGGGTATCTTGGACATGTTCCACCTCCTACCCAACAAAAAGAGACATCTGACAATCCTCAACGATGTAAGTGGAGTCATCAAGCCCGGCAGAATGACTCTGCTATTGGGTCCTCCGAGCTCTGGGAAGACAACACTGTTGCTATCTTTGGCTGGAAGGCTGGATCCCAATCTCAAGGTTTCAGGGAGAGTGACTTACAATGGTCACGACATGCATGAATTCATCCCCCAGAAAACTTCAGCTTACATCAGTCAGCATGATCTTCACATGGGAGAGTTGACTGTTAGGGAAACTTTGGCTTTCGCGGCCAGAGTACAAGGAGTTGGATCTCTTCATGGTTTGTTCTTTCTTTCTCTCATCTTGATCTTTCGATTCGTTTGGTGTTCAATTATGGGCTGCTAGCTAAATCACAACATGTTGTGGGGAAAATTTGCAGATATGTTGGCTGAATTATCCAGAAGAGAAAAGGCAGCAAATATCAAACCTGATCCTGATATTGATATCTTCATGAAGGTGGGTCAAGAAGGCTTATCAGTATTTGTAGCCATATAGTCATAACTAAAAGTATTATTATAATGTCACAGTTGAAAAATTCCAAATTTGATTTGGTCTGAGATTTATTTATGTTACTTTCGAACCTAATTGAATTGACATAATATCTGTTTTGTAATGTTCTGATACCATTAGGCTGCTGCAACAGAAGGCCTGGAAAGCAATGTGGTCACAGACTATGTTTTAAAGGTATCATTAAGTTGTTGGGAGCTCTTTTAACTGTTCATTATTCAGATCTTAGGGCTGGAAGTTTATAATCATCCATTTCTTGATACAGATCTTAGGGCTGGAAGTTTGTGCAGACACACTTGTGGGTGATGAAATGATCAGAGGTATCTCTGGAGGACAAAGAAAGCGTGTCACTACAGGTGAAATGCTTGTTGGACCAGCAAGGGCATTGTTCATGGACGAGATATCGACCGGTTTGGACAGTTCCACAACGTTCCAGATTGTGAACTCATTGAAGCAGCAGAATCACATCCTCAATGGCACTGCAGTCATTTCCCTCCTCCAGCCTGCTCCCGAGACATACGACCTCTTTGACGACATCATCCTGGTGTCAGATGGACAGGTTGCGTATCAAGGCCCTCGAGAAAATGTGCTCGAGTTCTTTGAGCACATGGGTTTCAAGTGTCCTGACAGGAAAGGAGTTGCTGATTTCTTGCAAGAAGTGAGTATATAATTGGAAGAAAATACAGGCATTGGCAAAACAGTATACAAAATGGATAACTTATGAATATTTTCCCCCGCTTTTTTCAGGTCACATCAAAGAAGGATCAGAAGCAGTATTGGGCTAGAAGGGATCAGCCTTACCGTTTCATAACCTCGAAGGAGTTTGCAGAGGCGTTCCAGTCCTTCCATATAGGAAGGAAGATTGGAGATGAGCTGTCAGTTCCTTATGACAGAACCAAGAGCCACCCTGCTGCTTTGGCAACCAAAAAGTATGGAATAGGAAACAAGGAGTTGCTCAAGGCTAACTTTGCAAGAGAATTACTACTCATGAAGAGGAACTCTTTCGTCTATGTATTCAAGCTTACTCAGCTTTTCATCATGGCATTGATGGCTATGACAGTCTTCTTCCGGACCGAAATGCATAGAGACACAATCCAAGATGGAGGCATTTTCGTGGGTGCTCTCTTCTTCACACTTATTATGATCATGTTTAATGGAATGGCTGAGCTTTCCATGACCATCGCAAAGCTCCCTGTGTTTTACAAGCAAAGGAATCTGTTTTTCTACCCACCATGGATATACTCCATCCCGCCATGGATCCTGAAGATTCCTGTCACCTTCCTTGAAGTTGCTGTTTGGGTCTTCATGACTTACTATGTCATTGGGTTTGATCCCAACTTTGGAAGGTAATTTAGTGGTTCTTGGATCATAGTAATAGTAATTTTGGGTTTTGAGGTTCTGTATTACTTAATTGTTTCTAAATAACCATGTGTTCTGACATTGATAATGCAGGTTGATTAGGCTTTATGTTGTGTTGGTGGCAATCAATCAAATGGCATCTGCTCTTTTCCGATTCATTGCCGCAACTGGAAGAAACATGATCGTTGCCAACACCTTTGGATCATTTGTTCTGCTTCTTCTCTTTGCATTGAGTGGATTCATCCTATCACGAGGTTGGTGAACATTGTTTTCCTTTGTACTTGGCATTTAAATGTTCATCGAAAGTACTTATGTCTTAAACCTAAACTATTTGGCTTAATATTACAGAGGATGTAAAGAAATGGTGGATTTGGGCGTATTGGGCATCACCCATGATGTACGGGCAGAATGCAATAGCCGTTAATGAATTCCTTGGACACAGTTGGAGCCATGTAACTTCCTTATTTTCACCTGCAATTATATTACAAATTCGCTCCTATCTGACTTCTTTTGTTTTGGCTCTTCAGTGGACTAATTTCATCTTCATTTCCTTCCCTAAATCCAGGTTCCAGCAAACTCGACTTCGACAGAATCACTGGGAATTCAAGTGTTGAAGTCCCGTGCGTTCTTCACAGAGCCACATTGGTATTGGCTAGGAGTAGGAGCAACTGTAGGATTCCTGTTCCTATTCAACATCGTTTTTGCTATTGCTCTTACTGTCTTGGATCGTAAGTAACTCAGCCAAGTTCCTTCCTTGTTCAAGTTCATGATTCTACCGCAAGAAATCTTTGTCCTCATAAATATTGCTTCGATGTGTTAAATATTTACAGAATTCGAGAAGCCTAAGGCGGTCATACCTGCGGACTCCATTGAGGCCAACGCTTCAGCAGGAGCTATTGAGATGTCACAAAACAGGACTGGTGTAACGGATGCATCAGATGATGAGACCAATGGGAGCAAGAAGAAAGGAATGGTTCTTCCATTCGAGCCTCACTCCATCACCTTCGATGATGTCATATATTCTGTTGATATGCCACAGGTTAGTTACTTCACAGAGCAGTATTGTAGCAGGCTTGGTTCTTGTCATTTGCGTCCTAGAGTAACTAAGCATTTCTCTTTTTTTCATTTGGTCTGCAGGAAATGAAAGCCCAAGGTGTTGCTGAAGATAAGCTGGTGCTTCTAAAGGGTGTTAGTGGTGCTTTTAGGCCGGGTGTTTTGACAGCATTGATGGGAGTTAGTGGTGCTGGTAAAACCACTCTCATGGATGTGCTTGCTGGAAGAAAAACCGGTGGCTACATTGAAGGGAACATCACCATTTCTGGGTTCCCCAAGAAGCAAGAAACATTTGCTAGGATTTCAGGATATTGTGAGCAGAATGATATCCACTCTCCACAAGTTACAGTCTATGAGTCTGTAGTCTATTCAGCTTGGTTACGTTTGGCCCAAGAAGTTGATAAAAAAACGAGAATGGTAAGCTTCCATCCCCAGCAAAGTTGCTTGTTCTAACTTTTAATCTATTCGTATATGGATAATGAATCTATCTAAATTTCCATTTATATGTATGCAACAGATGTTTGTTGAAGAAGTGATGGACCTTGTGGAGTTAAACCCATTGCGTAACTCTTTGGTGGGACTCCCTGGTGTGAGCGGGTTGACCACTGAGCAACGCAAGAGGCTTACCATTGCGGTCGAGTTGGTGGCAAATCCATCCATCATCTTCATGGATGAGCCAACCTCAGGGTTGGATGCTAGAGCTGCTGCCATTGTCATGAGAACTGTCAGAAACACCGTGGACACCGGTAGAACTGTTGTATGCACCATCCATCAGCCCAGCATTGACATCTTCGAAGCTTTTGATGAGGTAAAAAATCATTACTCCATTAGCATCACTATGTGAGAAGCAAGGAAACTCCACGCATGCTGGTTACACATTTAAACTTTGTTTTCTGCAATTGTTTACAGTTGTTCCTATTGAAGAGAGGAGGGCAAGAGATATACGTGGGTCCATTGGGACGCCAATCCGCCCATTTGGTGAAATACTTTGAGGAAATTGAAGGAGTGAGCAAGATCAAAGACGGTTACAACCCAGCAACTTGGATGTTAGAGGTGACCACCACAACACAAGAGATAGCTCTAGGTGTCGATTTCACCGATATTTACAGAAACTCAGACCTCTACAAGAGGAACAAGGCACTCATCAAGGACCTGAGCAAAGCAGCCCCTGGTGCCAAAGAACTCTACTTCCCAACAAAATACTCGCAACCATTCTTGACACAGTGCATGGCTTGCCTATGGAAGCAACATTGGTCCTACTGGCGCAACCCTCCATACACCGCGGTCAGATTCTTGTTCACGACCTTCATAGCCCTCATGTTCGGTACCATGTTCTGGGATCTAGGTGGCAAAACATCTAGGAACCAAGACCTGTTCAATGCCATGGGAGCAATGTTCTCCGCGGTGTTGTTCCTAGGTGTCCAGAATGCATCCTCAGTACAGCCAGTGGTGGCTGTTGAAAGGACCGTGTTCTATAGGGAGCGAGCAGCAGGAATGTACTCAGCTCTGCCATATGCTTATGCACAGATGATCATCGAGATTCCGTACGTCCTAGCTCAGGCATTGGTCTATGGATTGATCACATACGCCATGATTGGGTTCGAGTGGGATGTCAAGAAGGTCATGTGGTATCTCTTCATCATGTACTTCACCCTCCTCTACTTCACCTACTATGGGATGATGAGCGTCGCAATCACACCGAATCACCACATCGCCTCCATCATCTCGACTTTCTTCTACTCCATCTGGAATCTGTTCGCAGGATTCATCATCCCCAGACCGGTAAGTCTAAATAGTTTGCATCAGTCATCGTTATCGATGAATTAAAAGTAGTAGACGCCTGTGATTGACCATGTTGTGAATGTTGGTGTTGTGTGCAGACAATTCCAGTGTGGTGGAGGTGGAACTACTGGGCCAACCCGATCTCGTGGACATTGTACGGGCTGATCGTGTCGCAGTATGGAGATGTGAGGACGCCGATGGAAGGAACTGGGGAAGCTGTTGAGGATTTCTTGCGGAGATACTTCGGGTTCAAGCATGATTTCCTGGGAGTAATTGCTGCCGTCATGGTTGGATTAGTTGCCACCTTTGCTTTCATCTTTGCCTACTCAATCAGGTCTTTCAACTTCCAGAGAAGATAGATCTGTTTGAAGCCCGTCACCTACAATTTTTTTGTGCCTATTTTACAGTAACATAAGCAAACTAGTGAGTTTGTGTTGATTCATTTTATAAACATTTGAGCGAGAGAGCCTGATGCCTGTTATATATGTGCTGCTGTAAAATTGTTTTGCTAGTCAATAAGATTACAAGTTCTTACCATCAAAATCGTTCCGGAAAATGATGTCAATGAACCGAGGCAACTCAGAAAGACCTTGCTTGCGTTAAAAGCAACCATATATAATAGATGTGTGGCACAAGCAACGTCCCGTATAACTACATCTTTGAGCCCAAGTCCTCCTTTTCATTTGGGAATTAAGATAAATCCCAAAGATGCTTGCTCAAACCAGTGCCAAACAGAGTCAGAACACATTTTTCGTTCTTGTGGCTCAACCTTTTTCAGAGAACGAAAACATTCGTTCAGTGTTGAAGTAGAGAGTAAAGATATTAATTGGCTTTTCTTGCATATGGCAATATATTTCTCTCCAAGACCTTATCCCACTAGTTATCAATCAAAATAACATACTTTCCCAACAACAGGTGGAAGCTCAAGATAACTTAAAAAGAAATCCCCTTCGTTATACCTAGCTAGCGTTGCTCAAAGCCAATTCCTTAGCAGTAGCAGGGTACCCAAAATCAATATATTAAAAGCCCAAGCAACCATTTACTGTTGCATACGAAAAAGTAGGGCAATGTAATTAAAAAATTCCCAGCGGTACTCCTCAGTCCTCACAAGAGCCTCTATTCCCTATATCCAATTTCACCGTAAGCTCTTTTTTATTTGCATAATACAATAATTTTGCAAGATCAATTATTTTTATGTAGCACACTTAATCCCATATACTAAATGTTATTCAAATATGATATTTTTCGCAACTTTATTTTATTATTAGACCATAAATTACTGTTCACAAGAGCTTCTATTCCCTATACCCAATTTCACCGTAAGCACTTTTTTATTTGCATAATACAATAATTTTGCAAGATAATTTTTTTTTACATAGCATTTTATCTCCTACACTTAATCCCATATACTAAATGTTATTCAAATATGATATTTTTCGTAACTTTATTTTATTATTAGACCACAAATTACGAAAGAGTTACGCAACACTGTTCAATAAAAGTTAGGTACATTACGAATACAATATTTAAATCTTATATAGTAACCACACATTATGAATAATTTATGTAATACTGTTCTATAAAAGTTACGTAGATTATTATATTAAAAGACCAAGCATGCCAAACATTAGTTTACTGTTGCATACGAAAAAATAGGGACAAGGTAATTAAAAAATTCCAATGGGTACTGTTCACAAGACACAAGAGTTTCTATCTTAGGTAATTAAAAAATTCCAATGGGTACTGTTACATATACCCAATTTTATCTTAGGTTCTTATATAAATCTTATCGACTGACCACACATTACGAAAGATTTACGTAACATTGCTCTGTATGAGTTACGTACATTACGAATACAATAGATAAGTCATCCATTTCAGTCGAGCAACTTCATTCCTCTCCTTTCAGTCGAGCAACTTCATTCCTCTCCTTTCAGTCGATTTCTTATGTATCAATTACACAATAGATAAGTCATCCATAAGTCATCTATTGTCGGAAAAAAAGAAAGAAAGATAAGGCATCCATAATGATTAGGACTTGCATAGTTGCTATAAAAGGATAGTTATTTATTATGTATTAATTAAATAAACTCATTACGTAAGTACTTCATAATATAAGTTTGAATGAAAATTTATTTATTATTAACTAAAATGTTGACTATCACATCAAATTGGATTACACAAAGGTTATTTCCCTATATCAGTTTCATCAATATTACATTTTTCACAATTTATTTTCTTGATTATTGACTAACAATATTTTATTTTTAAATAAAATATTCACCATGTCGTCAATTTATATTACGAAAAGGTTCCGTAATGTTAGTTAAGTTCTACATGACAGTTTAAATAGGAGCAATGTAAGTAATAGATTCCCAACGGGGTACATTTCACATAGTTTTAATTCCCTATGCCCAATTTCATCGTAAGCTCTTCCTTATTTGCATTATACAATGATTTTTCAAAATCAATTATTTTTTTACATAACATTTTATCTCCTATACTCAATTCCTCATATTAGAATGCTATTCAAATATGATATTTTCCATAACTGTATTTTATTATTAGACCACACATTATGAAAGATTACATAAAAATATTTGTTAACGGTTACATTACGAAAAGGTTTCATAATGTTAGTTAACTTTTAAATGATAGTTTAATCAAATGTGATATTTTACATAAATTAATTTTATTATTAGACCATGTTTATGAAAGATCTACATAACAAAGTTTATTAACAGATATGTTATGAAAATATTTCACAATGTTAGTTCATTTTTACATGACAATTCAATCAAATGTGATATTTTTCATAACTTAATTTTATTATTAGACCACACATTATGAAATATTTACGTAACACCCTTCATTAACAGTTACGTAAATTACAAATATATTACCTTAAACTTATGGAGTAATAGATATTTCTTATGTATCACTTGAACAAACTTATGGCATAATTCATTAGTAATGATTTAGATACTACATTGAGCATATAGTGATATCTTACTCAAATTTTATGAATTACTACATCATTAAATATGTGGATGAAATTTTAAATATAATTAGTTTCTCCCGCTGCAAAGCGCGGGCAAAAAACTAGTGTATTTAATAACATAGGAATATTATCATACATCGGTGTTTTGGTTTTCTAAAAAAATCTTTTATATAGTCAAACTGAACTTGTATTTTTAAGTTACTAGATAATTGATTCGCGTTCTGCAACGGATCGATATAAAATGTATTTCAATTAGTATTAAAGGGAGGTAATGTCATATTTGAGGTGAATATGGTTAGATTTTAAAATGAATCTTTGGTTAAGTATTCTTTAGTTTTGGACATGCTACAATATTTTTTTTATTGAAATCTGCACGAAGCTTTATTGATTTATGGGCATAAATACATCATCAAGTTTCAAATGATCGACCAGAAAAATTGGCGGGCGATCAAACCAAACCTCCGCCACATTCCATCTCGTCTCTGAATGGGCCATAATATGCGCAGCTTCATTCGCCTTCTGGCTGACATGTTCTATCCTTCCACCCGGGATCGAATCCAACAGTCGTCTTATACTTTGACAGATCGTCCCCAGCTCCATATTTATCGTTTCTGCTTCTCTTATGGACTTAACCACTGTTAAACAATCCAGCTCTAGGATCGGTACTCCAAGCACATGTTGTTTTACCAGTTGTAACCCCAGTTCAGCCGCCAGAGCTTCATTTCATTCCGGGTTGGGTACTCCTCTAATTTTCTTTGCTGCAGCCAACAGGAAGCGTCCCGCGTGATCCCGGATGACCACGCCTAAACCTCCTCCATTCGTAAACGAACCGGCGTCAGTATTTACTTTGATCCTCCCCTCCATTTTCCCTCCAACTGTTCACCCGCAATTACCTCTTCCCGGACTTGGCGCTGCCGATATTCATCAAGGATAGAGCACGCCTTCATCAATATATCCCTCCGCCAGCTTCGTACCATTGAACACATGCGCATTTCGTTCCCTCCATATTATCCAAAGGAGCATGCACCAATCTTCCAACTCCCCATCCGAGACACTTGCACCAACATGGCCAAACCACTCCAAGCAGTCGCGCGTCCCTTTCAGCATGAAACAGTGAGCTACATGGGACTCACGCCAAAGCCGACTCGTCCAAGAACAATAAAAAAACAGGTGGGATTGTGTCTCCCTTAAGTTACAGTAAGGACATTTGTCTCCATGGCGTTGGCTTCTCTCGCTTAAATGATCACCTGTGGGAAGAGAGTGACGAGCAAACCGCCACATGAAAACCCGCACCTTAGGTGGAACTTGCAACGACCATATGCGTTTCCATATGCTAGGTTCACCCACCATGACACGTCCCCTCTCATTCCTGAAATCCTCCAGCCATTTTCTATAGCCTTCTCGAGCTGAATAGTCACCATTCCGACTGCCCGCCCACACCCGCCGGTCCTCCTCGGTCGACCCTCAAAGAGGAATCTGGTGGATGGCGTCGACCATTGCTGTAGGGAAACAGCTTTCAAGCAACGTATCATCCCACTGTTCAGTTTCCTCCTCGATCAACTCGCGAACCACCGACTCCACTGGCAACCCCATCGGAGCCGACTGGATAATATAACCGGGAGTCGATGGCAACCACCTATCTCCCCATATACGTACCGAAGCACCATTGCCTATCGTCCATCGCAGACCATTAAGAAGGAATTCCTGCACCCCCATTAGCCTCCGCCATACGTAACTAGGCCGGTAACCTAGGGACGCATCCAACACTGAGCTTTTCTTGTAATATTTTGCTTTCATTAATCTAGCAACCAACGAGGATGGCCGTTGATACAGGTTCCACATCTGTCGAGCCAACAAAGCTACATTGAAGCCCCTAAGGTCCCGAAAACCCATTTCGCCCTCTTGCTTCCGCGCGATCAACTCCTCCCTAGCAATCCAAGGAATTCGTGTCTCCTCCCCCTTTTGTCCCCACCAAAACCTCATAATCATACTATGGATCTCATCAATTATACCTTCTGGTACCTTAAACACTCCCATTGTATACGTCAACTGTGCTTGGATAACTGATTTGATAAGAACTTCCCTAGCCGCCGCTGACATAAACTTCTCCTTATAACCCGACAACTTCTTTCGAATTCTGTCCTTCAGATAGGTAAACAATTCTTTTTTGGATCTGTCCACCTGAGTCACCAACCCCAAATACTTGTCGTGCTTCTCAACTATCTTCATACCAAGAATCGAGCTAACTTGGAGACGTTGGTGCGGCTATACGTTCGGACTAAACGTCACCTCCGACTTTTCCAGACTAACCAACTGCCCCGACTCCTTCTCGTAGTCTTGTAGGATTCGACGTAACTCCAGGCCTTCTCGTTCTGTAGCCCTAGCAAAAAAGAGAGAGTCGTCAGCGAAAAAGAGGTGAGACACCACCGGAGCACCCCCAGCAACAGAGATGCCATGGATCTTCCTCTCTGTTCTTGCTTCGCAAAGTACGCAGACAGCCCCTCCGCCACAAGTAGAAACAAGTAGGGCGAGAGAGGGTTGGTACAAATTTTGGAGGGAATATGTGAGTCAATTAATTACATGAATTTTCCACTGCTCTGTGGTGGGTTGGTACAAATTTTTTTTTTGTATTATTTGAATACAATATATTTACTAAGTTACCTTATTTGTAGCCATAATTAGTAAATACTCCGTTTAATACACTTATAAGTACTCGTACGTATTTTATCCGTTTAAAACTTCCGTATCCGTATTATTATCAAGCCATTTTATTATTCTCTGTTCATTTGATGACTCTCGTACTAAACACGTATTAAACCCGTATAATACGTTTATTATCCGTATTTTATGAATTAAATTGTTAATTTTACTATTATTTATATATTTATTTATGAAATAATTAATTTTATACATTTAAGACAAATTGTAGCCCTAAATATTGAAATCTACAATAATACCCCTCGTAACAAAATTCACAACCTTCATCTTCCAAACAAAGCCTTCTCCGACCACAGTTTCCAACCACCCGTGCCGACCATCGTTCTCAACTAGAGTCCACCCTCGTCGGCCATCGCCCAGCCTCGCCGACCATCATCGACCCTATGCCACCGTCGAGGAGAGGAGATCGTCATGCAAATAGTGTCGCTGAAGTGAAACACCCGTCGGACCATGGCGGCGACGTGTGTAAAACTCATCGGACCATCCCCGACGACGTGTGTTTCACACTGTTAGAATATGACTTGAATTTGATTGGTTTTGTTTTGTGTTTTAGGCCTATTTTGTTTGGGTGTGTTTGGGTTTTGTTTGACCTTTTCCTTGTATGTATGGGAAAAAGTGTTTGGGTTTCTGTTTGGGATTAGGAGAAGAGTTCTATAAATACTCTTCATCACCCTAGTCTGTAGTAAGGTCAGTCAGGTTAGTTTGTTTGGTTTGTCCGTTTGGAATTTGGTTTGTAACCTGTACTCTCCTCAAATCAGTGAAATTTGTTCTCCCCTGCCCGTGGATTAGCTAGCACACATTGTGTTAGTGAACCACGTTAAATTTGTGTTCGTTCGTATTGGTTTGGATTATCGATTGCCACGCTTCTGTTCTGATAAGTGGTATCAGAGCCTTTGGTTGCGGTTTTGGGAATTTGGCGCTGGACTGAAGTTTTGCTTTGTGGAGTTTGGTTGGAGTTTGTTTGATAGTAAGAATGGCTGCTATCAGTATGAAGATCGAGAAGTCAATTTGGAGTTGCAGGCTTGGAGTTAGCAGTAAATTTGATGTTGGTGTTATGCACGGAAACACCAAGTTGGTTCTGCATGGCAAGTCCCAACATGGGTTGGACTTGCTGCATGTTTTGATTTGTTGACCGCCCTTAGGGGCATTTGGAGGCAGGGGAGATTCTGGTCTAGCTGATTTGGAGAGTTTGGTACTTCTGACAATTTTGATTGCATCTGAGTTTGGCGATTTGCATCGCGTTTAGCCTGGCGATATGAATCGCATTTGGATATGTCTGGCAATCTTGATTGCGTTTGAGTTTGGCGGTTTCGATCACATTTGGATACGTCTGGCAATATGTATCGCGTTTGGGTACATCTAGCAACTTTGGTTGCATCTGGTACATCTGGTACATCTGGCAACTTTGGTTGCGTTTGGTACATTTGGTATTTGAGAGAGAATTCAAGTCAAGGTGGAGATTGTTAGAATATGACTTGAATTTGATTGGTTTTGTTTTGTGTTTTAGGCCTATTTTATTTGGGTTTGTGTTTGGGTTTTGTTTGACCTTTTCCTTGTATGTATGGGAAAAAGTGTTTGGGTTTCTGTTTGGGATTAGGAGAAGAGTTCTATAAATACTCTTCATCACCCTAGTCTGTAGTAAGGTCAGTCAGGTTAGTTTGTTTGGTTTGTCCGTTTGGAATTTGGTTTGTAACCTGTACTCTCCTCAAATCAGTGAAATTTGTTCTCTCCTGCCCGTGGATTAGCTAGCACACATTGTGTTAGTGAACCACGTTAAATTTGTGTTCGTTCGTATTGGTTTGGATTATCGATTGCCACGCTTCTGTTCTGACACACACGTCATCGGCCTTTTACACGTTGCCAGCCATCTAGGTGGTGGGGATCTTACCTCCGACGTAATTGGCGTGTGGGGCGACAATAGCGATGATGGCGACGACAACCGAAGATGGTGGTGACCGGAGGGTGCGTTTGGAAGAAGGAATTTGAACAAAAAAGGGATTAATGATTTTTTTTCTTTACTGTGGCACTCATCGTGATAATGCATCTAACTATATCAATGCATCCATGCAAACCCGGACCTATTTAATAATTTTTTTTTACTAAGGTCAGTTCATATTAAACCAAGTAACTCTGAATTATATTTATGACTAACTGCTCTATAAAAAAAGAATTAAATAAATGAAATAATCTACAAATTGGTGGTAAAAAAATTGTACTATTTTATGCTCCTACATGGAGTTTCAAAACAATAAAGCTTCATTGAGAATTAATCGGCAAGAGATGAACACTATAAATAGATAATGATGTTTATATAAACTAAAATATCTCTCATTTGACGTTTATGTTGCAGCACACTTCAAGAAGCTTACACCACTAAATTTCTTCATAATAATATGGTTAATGGAAAAATATGAGCAAGAGAATTATAAAAGTCGAACGAATTTCTAAAATTCACGAAACAAACAAATGAATTGATTACACAAAATAGACAAAGACCTTAACTATCTATCTATTATGTAACCCATTTGAATAGCGCATGAAACATCAGAAGTCATAAGAGGGTTTCAAGGAAGATGAAATTAAAGAATCATTTGAAGAGAATATCCAACATAACATACACGACATGAATTATTTCAACCTATAATACTTAGTAAAGAGTTATGTTACGAGACAATCCAAGTACCACATTGGTAATTGTCACGGGCATAGACTTCCGAAGTCCGTGCGACGTCTTGAGGTGCACTCATTCCTCAAGACCAGCCTCTCTGCATACGCATGCCAACTGGTTTCACCCTGCCTTGGGCTCATCAGGGAGACGACAATAGCCTCCGACCAGTTGTGCCTTCTCTTGCAATGATCCCCTTCATAGCCACATCTTGACTCGGTCAGAACGATGCACAAGCAGACAACGCCTTATCGCTAATGTCGCCCCATTTACCCCTCTTGTGGCAAGACAACCAGATGTCAGCATTCTTCAGACGATCAACACGGTCACGACATTTCGGGTCGTGACATTCTCCACCACTCATAATGCAGCACGTCCTCGTACTGGTGAAGAATGCTTCTCTCCGCAGCATGTATTGCAACACTCGAAACGATTGTGCGCGTCCGCATACGATACCATCCTCTGATGGACAGACTTCGGTCGCGTCTCTTGCACTAGCCTGCCGTGCCCCGCGCACATACCGCTTCGCCCCTCTACATCAACCTTCACTCTTTGCTTCTGTTGCGCTAGTACCTCAGTCGACCTTCATCCTACGCTAATCCCAGTGTTTTTACCTCAATCGACCTTCACCCTACGCTCTCGCTAGTGTTTTTTCCTCGGTTGAACAACATTCTCGGCCGCTGCATCTTCAGCATGTTGAGGTCCCCCACAACGGCGCAACACATGTGTATCTGCGTCCCGACCGCCTGATATGCACACCCAAGACCGCCTATCATTCGGGCATAAGGTCGGCCCATACTCGACCTATGCCGTACTGAGAGAGGAACTAGGCTCTTCAGCCTAACCAGGCTCTGGTACCACTTGTCACGGACATAAACTTCCGAAGTCCGTGCGGCGTCTTGAGGTGCATTCATTCCTCAAGACCAGCCTCTCTGCATACGCATGCCAACTCGTTTCGCCCTGCCTTGGGCTCATCAGGGAGACGACAATAGCCTCCGACCAGTTGTGCCTTCTCTTGCAACGATCCCCTTCATAGCCACATCCTGACTCGGCCAGAACGATGCACAAGTTATTGCTAATATCGCCCCCTTTACCCCTCTTGTGGCAAGACAACCAGATGGCAGCGTTCTTTAGACGATCAACACGGTCATGACATTTCGGGTCGTGCCATAATACAAGGGAAGAGACCCTTGTATATAAGTGTCCACCAAGCTCATTAGTACGAGGCCTTTTGGGGAGGATACCCAATAGTAAAACTGTCCGAGCTTGGCACAAAGCGGACAATATCGTACTAATGGAGATGCCCGATTTTGACAAGTGGTATCAGAGCATGGTTCTGTACAGGGAGGTGGACGTTAGTTTGGTGGGACCCTCATTTGGTGACCTCAAGATAGATCTGCGTCTATTTGGTGAATCTAGAATAGATCTACGTTTGTTTGACGGATCAAGGAAGGTCCGCGTCTGTCTGGTAGATCAAAGGTGATCTACATCTGGTTTGGCAAATCAATATAAGCGTTGAGGGGAGTACACGAAGTACGTGGTCTTTGTCTTCAGGAGATGATTATTATGGGACAATCCAAGTATCACATCGATAATATAAGGGAAGAGACCCTTGTATATAAGTGTCCACCAAGCTCATTAGTACGAGGCCTTTTGGGGAGGATACCCAAAATTAAAACCGTGCGGGGTTGATCGAAGGCGGACAATATCGTACTAATGGTTGTCCGATTTCGACAAGTTTCAAGGAAAATATATTAATCGTTTGTCATGCAATAAAAAATACTAATCACATTTACTTCAGAATGTATTGGTTGAGATTAATGCTTACTACTCAGTAATTAAGAAAAGTTTTAGTTTTTTTTTTTGCAAGTATTCGTTTTTATTGTTCTCTTTGTCTGTCATGTTTGTTCTTCTTTCAAATTTGCGGTATTAGTGTCCTTATGTCGTTCTTGACCTTTAAAACTTATGTCGGTTAAAAAAAATCATGTGTATGTGTTCCTCTCCTTACCCTTCTCTATCTTGTGTTTGCTTCTCAATAGGTATATGATCGTGTTGGTTTAAGGTTGAAGACGACCAGAAAAGGACCTCCCATCTCGTTAAAACTCTTGGGCTTTAAGAACGGGTCATGGCCAACCAATAAGTCCAGACGATCGAACCATGACCGATCGTATTTTATTTATCATATTTATACGATTATTTTTGTGTTACGCGTGTTCTACACATGTACTTCTATGTGTTTTGTATGGTCATGGAGAACCGTAGAGCTCTATAAGAAGAGCACAAGAGACTCCCAAGTCATAAAAAAACGTTGTAACCATTCTAATTCTAATGTAACATCTAGCATGGTTTTGTACTCTACTTCAGTAGAGGATTCGGAAACTCAATCGTGTTTCTAACACCACCATGATACGAAGGATTTTCTCATACATACAAACCACCCTACTGCAGGTAGATCAACGTGTGTCAATACAACCTGCATAATCTAAATATGTACAGGCCTGGAGAGTGAGATTTCTAGTAGTAGGTAGAAACAATCTCACATCTTTTGTACCATGAAGATAACGCAAGATCACGTGAACAACATATAGAATTATAGATGAGCCACGGAGCACACATGAACTGAGTAGGCCAAATTTGGACGAGTAGAAATCAAATAAATGAGACTACCCGCTTGACTTCGATAATGACGACCACCATCCGAAAGCAAATCTATAAACTTATTTCTTTCAATTGCTTTGCGAAGGCATTCAAGCGACCTTAGATGTTGGTAGTCCGGTTTACTACACCAACCAACCAACCGTTTCTTCAACTATACCATATGAGTTGCGGTCGCCAATATTGGTGTCGAGAACTAGAAGAGCTTTGATACCAAGTTGCCATACCTTCTCGTTCTCAGCGACGAAGCCGAATAGGAAGGAGAGCTCGCAGAATAGTGGAAGTCTAAATTGTTAATGTGTGGCATATGATCCACGATTGAACCTCTCCCAACAACTCGAGTTATTGGGATCAACTGGTTCTTAACATGGTATCAGAGCCTTCTGTGACTGAGAGGTCTTGTGTTCGATTCCCGGTTGCCCCCATTTGTTAAGCACATGGTATTCTTGTCTTCAGACATGTGCAAACTTCAAGCCCTTGTGAGTGTGGCTTTCGTCTGAGGGGGCTTGTTAGTGTGTGGTATATGATCCACGATTGAACATCTCCCAACAACTCGAGTTATTGGGATCGACTGGTTCTTAACATAAATGGGGAAAACTGTTAGCCCACCTAGTCTGTATACGTATAAGAAGCCCATGTTATATATATACACGTTGTATTTGATAGACTTTACGCCCATGAAGGCCATGCGTACGTGAGCTGTAGGGTGAACTAGGGTTTGTGTATGTATATATGTGGCCAAGTTGGTGATGTACGACACACAATAATATGATCAGTAGCTTAGAGAGTCTTCAAAGCTCTCCCGTGGATTAGTCCTGATTATTGGGGATACCACGTAAATCGGTTGTTGTTATTGTTTTAACATTGATTTCCCTATGGCTAACAAAAACAAAGGGGTCGTTTGGATGATGAATATAGTGAATGAGTTAATTTGATCAAATTCCCTCGAAATTACTTCATCGATCAATTGATGCGTCATTTAAAAATACTTGTCCCCTCTCTCTGTCAATTCAAATTACCGCAAAACGAAGCAATTCAAATTGCATCAGTTCAAATTGCTGCATTTCTATTCAATGTTTCCAAACGATACCATTTGACTTAATTGTTTCCTTTTGAGCAAGGTTGTCAACCCGTGGGTTGACCCGGACCCGGTCGAGCTAGTGGGTCAAGGGTAAACGGGTCACCCGTTGTAGCCCGGAAATATGGAAAGAGTCATTATATTGTACTTATCCTCATAAATTATATAAAATCTCATCTAACATATGAGTAATAACATATAACATCACACCAAAGTAACATGTCGTACTTAGATCCAACATATAGTGAAAATTTGCACACACTTATATAAGATCGATATTCAAATGTTCAACCAATGATTCCAAAAATTGAGTTAGGCGAAAAGAAAAATCGGTAAATAGGCGCATTTCGCAAACCAAAGAAAAAAATGACACAATTTGACTTCCAACCCGGTACCTTGTAGCGGTCGACCCGGCGGGTGCATGACACCCGTTTTTCTCACTGAGTTAGGGTGAAAGTGGGTCAACCCGCGGGTTGACAACCTTGCTTTTGAGTAGGGGTGGCTATACGGTCCGGTCCGGTTAAATTGGCCCAAATTGATCCTGTCCAGTCCGGTCTTTTTGAATAAGGACCAAAGATTGGATTGGATACAGTCTGGTCTTGACCCGGTCCGGTTCCAACTCGATCTTGATTTTATATTGAGTTTGTGGGGATTTGAGTGGCCTAAGGCCTGAAAGGGTGAGGATTTGGTTAAGTTTTGTACTAAGTGCAAAGGTTTGTGACCGTTTATGCAAATTACCCTTAAGTTTTGGGTGTTGAGCTCTCTTATCCGGTCTTTATCCAGTTTTTGATCCGGTCTCGAACGGTTTTTTTTACCTCAAATCTAAGCCCAAATATTGGATTGGGTTGTTTACTATCCGGTCTCGATCCGGGTTATATGGTCCAGTTTCGGGTAAAACTAAAAAACCCGAACCAAATAGGCAGTCCTACTTTTGAGACACTTGAGCTAAATTCCCTGATCCAAACGCAGACAATTTAAAACAAACACCCTTTCTCAGTCCCCACACCAATCTCCCAAATTTTAACAAGCAAAAAACCCAATGGAAAGTAGATTGAGAAGGAAAGAAACCCAATGGAAAGGAGATTGAGAAGGAAAGCAACCCATTTTCTTTGATTTGCTTAGAATTTTTGTTTTATTTTATTTGGATTTGGGTTTAAGCGCACTTTGAAGCTTTTCTTCAAAAATGGGGTTTCCCTCTCTCTCTCTAACGGCTCTTTTCTCTGAACTCCCAATAGTTCCGTTTTCCGTCTCCGTCGCCGAGACCTTTCCAGCTCCTTCTGAGCAGCTTTTGGAGCTCTACTATAGCAGGTACAAAGCCTCCCTATGTCCCGGCTATCCCCCTTCTTCTTCTTCTTCTTCTTCTTCTTCTTCTATGAAAGTGATTTGGGGAATAGGAGAAGACAGAAACCTAAAGTCCAAAGATTCTACTGTTAAGATAGAGGTCATTGTTTTGGTAAAGGTAAGGAAAAAAGGGGAGATACATGGGAAGCCTCCGGATGGGATTGAAAAGCATGGCAGGGTAACTAGCAGGGGGAAAGTAGAGGTTTGGAGTGTGAAGATGGTCAAAATCTTTCTTGATGAAGATTCGGCGGTAGAGCCAGATCTACCTCTGCTGAACCTTGAGCCAAGAGCAGAGGAAGTAGTAAAGGCAAAGTACAATCTCCTGTCCAGAAGGCTTCATAAAGATGATAAGAAGGATATCTACCACCATACAGAGAAAGTAATTGCTCTTTTCCTAAGAGGCAGAGTATTTATTAAGAAAGAAGAGAGCAAGGGCAAACACACAGAGCAGAATTCTTCAACCTCAGAGTTCACATATTTCTTCCTCCTCTCACCAAATCTGTCTGTTACCAAGCTTCTCCCTAACCAAAAAATTAAAGTAACAGAGGGAGTCAAAAGCAAAATGGATATCAACGAATTGGCAGCGCGAGCAGGAAGACTAAGCACAGAACGCGGCAACCCCTCGTCCTCAGGGGGAAGAGGAGACCGGCCAAAACTGACTACTAATGCTGGCAGGAGTATCTCGATGCTGCTGGGGAAAATGCTAATGGAGAATAAGGTGGCTCTGGCAAAGGCATCAGGGGCAGCAAGATATGCGTGGGGAAAATACGGAGAAGTCGGAGTTCAGCCCACCCAAGCTCAAAATCTCTTCATCTTCACCTTAAATGATGCCATAATTCGGGAGAAAATTTGGTAGGAAAGACCATGGAGCCTCTCCAACACGATGACGACATTGGCGAAGTATGATGGTAGAGGAGACCCAGAAGCGGCACCAATGAACAAGCTGGCGGTGTGGGTACAAATATATGGCCTTCACCAAAGCCAGAGCTGTGAGCAGAACATCATTTCAAGCAGGACTTTCTACTTCTCGAAATTCATTGATTTGGACAGAGCTAGTCTTCACTTCAATGGGTATAGAAGGTTCAGCAGGATGCTGGCGGAGGTTGATTTATGCGAGCCTGTCCCAACGGGATTTGATTTTCCGTTTACTGATGAAGCTACAGGTCAAGATTATTGTGAAGAAATCACCTTCAAGTATGAAAGGCTAGTTGAACTTTGTTACTTTTGTGGAAGAATCGGACATAACTGGCCGACTTGTGCAAGGATGAAGGAAGAAAGGAAGAGGAGAGGCCATGTCTGTAGAGAATGGGATCCAGGTGGTCTTTCTAGCAGTCTACTAAATAAATGCGAGAGAGAACTAAAGACTTGGTCAAAAGACTTCCATAAGAATAATGTCTGTAGGGAGAATGAAATAGTGTCAAGGCTTGAGTTTCTCCAGCAGCCTCCAAGAATGCAAGAAGATGTGGAGGAGGAGAAGAGTATCACAACTGAACTGCCTAGAATTTGGCTAGAAGAGGAAGCATTCTGGAGTCAATGCTCTAGAGTTAACTGGCTTCAAAAAGGTGACCAGAATACTTCCTTTTTCCATTCTAGTACTATCCTCAGAAAACATAAAAATAGAATACTACGTCTGAAAGATGATTTGGGGAATTGGATTTAGGATGAGACAAGACTGAAGGGTATGTCAGTGGGGTTCTTCAAAGACATTTTCAAGGCCAGACCTCCTTGTGCTTTTACCCACCTCCTACAAGGATTCCCAACGATGGTAACAACAGAGATGAATGAGGACCTTTGTGCAGCAGTCAACAATGAAGAGATTAGGAGAGCTGTTTTTTCCCTTGGGGCTCGTAAGGCCCCTGGGCCGGATGGGTTCTCGGGAAAATTCTACAGGAAATACTGGGACACGGTTGGAGAGACTCTCTGCAGAGAAGTTAAGGAATTCTTTGAGACAACATCTATGCCTGTGGGATGGAATGACACACACATTGTGATAGTCCCCAAGGTTGACCACCCGGAGAGCATAGGTCAATTTCGCCTCATCAGTTGCTGCAATTTCAGGTATAAAATCATTTCAAAGATCATGGCTACCCAGTTGAAAAAATGGACCCCGTCTCTGGTCTCTGAGCTTCAGACAGCATTCACGGGCGGTCGCCTCATTCAAGATAATATCATCATTGTCCATGAAATCTTACATCATTTCAAAAACCACAAACTTGGAAACAGGAGAGATATGATGCTAAAACTTGATATGAAGAAGGCTTATGACATGGTGGATTGGGAGTGTTTGGAAACCCTTCTTATGAGATATGGTTTCGATGATAAGTGGTGTAGATGGGTTAGCTCTTGTATCCGAATAGTTAGTTTCTCAGTGTTGTTCAATGGAGAAGCGTCAGAAATATTCTGCCCGTCTAGAGGCATTAGACAGGGAGACCCTCTATCTCCTTTTCTCTTCATCTTGATGTCTAATTCTCTCACCTTCCTGGTTGACAAGGCAATGGCAGAAGATCACATCAAGGGAATTAAGCTCAACACAGGATGCCCTACACTCACTCATTGCCTTTTTGCTGACGACACAGTCGTATTCGGGAAAGCTAACATTCAAGAGGCTGAAAGAATTTTGGACATCATCAAAGACTATGGTTCAATCACTGGACAAGAGGTCAACATCAACAAATCCTCCGCCTTCTTCAGTGCCAACGTTCCCACAGAAGAGAAGAATGACATTATTACCCACATTGGATTTGCCTCCTCTAACTGTCATTCAAAGTATTTAGGAGTCCCAACTGAGTGGGGAAACTCAGAAAAAGATTCTTTTTACTTCCTCATCCAAAGGATGGAGAAGAGGGGGGAAGCCTGGAAGAGCCTGCACCTCTCTCATGGAGGGAAGGAGGTCCTCCTTAAATCGGTGATTCAGGCTATCCCGTCTTTCATTATGTGCCTCTTCCTCTTACCGGTGTCCCTTACGAAGAAGATGGATTCACTCCTCAGCAACTTTCTTTGGTCATGATAGATGCAAAAAAACAGTTTACACTGGTGTAGGAAGGAGATTATGTGTACCCCAAAGTCAGAAGGTGGTTTGGGGTTCCGAAGCTTTAGAGATTTCAATCTTGCCCTTCTGGCAAACCAAGCTTGGAGACTTCTCACCACTCCTGACTCCCTCTGGAGTTGTCTTCTTAAAGGACTCTACTTCCCAAGAGGTAACTTTTTATCGGCAAAAAAGGGAAGCAAACCATCGTGGATTTGGGCCAGTCTCTACGAGTCCAAGAAAGTCTTAGATTTGGGAGTAGTTAAAGTGATTAGATCAGGTGAAGATACATTAATAGATCAAGACCCTTGGGTTCCTTTCCTTACCAAGGCTAGCATCCAAAGTGGACCACAGAATCACATTAGAGTCAGTTCTTGGATTGACCCGGGGAACAAAAAGTGGAATAATGATTTGATCCAAGGGCAGGTTTCTTGTTCTGAAATGGAGGCTATCTTGAGGGTCCCAATTGGGAAAGCTGACTCCAAGGATTTCTGGGCATGGAGATTTAAGGAGGAAGGAACTTTCACGGTCAAGACTGCTTATCATGCGGTTGACTCGTCCTCAGTTGTGCCTCAAACGAAGGAGAATGTTGAAAAATGGAAATGGATGTGGAACCTGGACATCCCTCCAAAGCTTAGATTTTTCATCTGGAGATGTGCCAAGAATGGGCTGGCAACAAAAGAGAGACTCTTTCATAGGAAATGCTCCCCAAACTCAACATGCCAAGTCTGTCAATGCCCTATTGAATCTCTCGCACACTGCCTTTTCTCGTGCAACCACGCAAGAGAATCGTGGAACTCTCTTTTCCCTTACCTTCCTATCCCGGCTCAGGCTACTGCCTTTCTTGACTGGCTGTTCTACCTGAAGGATGCCATCATTCCTGATGCTCTAACTCATGTTATTTTCCTATGCTGGAATATTTGGAAGACAAGGAATGAATGCGTGTTCAGGAATCGGATCCCTTGGCATCCGAACGTTATTTTGAGAACTTATAAGGAGTTCACTGAATGGAAGACATGCCCGAGGAGCCCCCTCTCTGATTCTCCTCATCCTCAGCTCAGGGGAGCCCACTCACTTACTTCTCCACCGCCAAGCAATCTCAATTTGGTGATTCACTGTGATGGGCCGTTCCTTAGCGATTCCCAGCCGGCGGCTTATGGTGTTGTGGTCATTAACCAACATGGACAAGTGTGTGATGAGCGAGCTGACACTCTCCTTTGTTCCATCCCAATTGAAGCAGAAACAAAAGCTCTTTTAGAAGCTCTCAAATTAGCGGAAGAATATGGCACTGAGTGTGTTGTCCAGTCTGACTGCCAGGTGTTGGTCAAAGCTCTAAATCAAGATCCGGGAAGTTGGCCATGGAGAGGAGCGGCTTGGATTGGATCAATGATCTCAATCCTAAGAGCAAACCCTCAAGTTAAGGTCAAGGCGATTGCACGTAAACTTAATGGTAGAGCCGATTGGGTTGCACGATCGCTGACTAGATCTTCTCTCCCTGATAACTGGATTAGTATTCTTGATCTAATTTCTGATTTCCTTTGATGGATGTAACCTTGTTTCTACGTATTGGGGTTGGAATAAAAGATAAATTTACTGTAAAAAAAAACGCAGACAATTTTGCTTTTTTCCTTTTAATTTAAATGGCTTACTGGGGGGCATTGAAGGGTCTTGAGCTTGATTGGGAAGCAGGACATCGACAAGTGGAGCTCCAGCTCGATTCTAGGTCGGCGATGTCTCTTCTCCAGGATTCAGGACAGCACAACCACCAGCATGCCAACCTTACCTTATCGTTCCAGGCCTTGCTTCGTAGGGACTGGGATGTGCGTATCATTCACATCTATAGGGAGGCCAACTTTTTGGCCGACTGTCTTGCTCACAAGGGGCACTCTCTGACCCCGGGCTTTCACTCTGTTCCTGTTTCGGACACTGATGTTTGTCATTGGACCATGTTTGACTCTGTTGGCGGTTTTACCGTTCAATCGATTTATGAATAAGAGGTAGTGGTGCTTGCACCCGTCTCATAAAAAAAAATGGCTTACTGTTAAAAAAAAAAATCAAAAGGCTTGGACTGTAAAATAAAAATAAAAATTCGGCGATCAAATTGACTTGGCCATTTTACTAGACCTCCCCATCTTCCAGAAACCCAATAAAATAAACACAAGTTATTGACCAATAGCCGGTGAGTTGTCAAAAAAGAAAGAAAAGAAAGTTTGACAATTCAATGGCCGCCACAACAGTGATCCGAAACGAGGACTCACGACCGTTCCGCCGCCCTCGCCCCGTATAAAACCATCTCGATTTCCCTCCCATTCTGAAAAACACAGCCATCTCACACCTCACCAAAAACCCTTCACCCATCCCATTTCCTCTGCTCCCCATTTTTTCAACAAACCAACTCATCATTTCCTACTGCAGCTGTTCTTGAGGTGTTAGACCCTTTTTTCTTTGTTATTGCTCCCCAGAAATGGAGGGTGGCGATCTGTTCAAAGCCAGGAACAGTTTGCGGCGAGGCGGGTCAGCCTCCGTCTGGAGAAACAATCCTTCCGATGTGTTCTCCGCTTCTTCCAGAGAAGAAGACGATGAAGAAGCCCTGAAGTGGGCTGCCCTGGAGAAGCTTCCCACTTACGATCGGCTCAGGAAAGGCATATTGGCCAGCGCTTCCAAGACTGAGCTCAGCGAGATCGACGTCCAGAATCTCGGCGTCGAGGAAAGGAAAGTTCTGCTCGACCGCCTTGTTAAAGTTGCCGACCAGGACAACGAGAAATTCTTGTTGAAGCTCAAGAACAGAATTGACAGGTTAGTAGCTTTACTTCGTTAAGCTCTGTTTTTTTTTCTCTCTCTCTTTGGTTTCTCGGACAGTAAAAGACGCCCAGAAACAGGGGACTAAGTAGACGAAAAACAGGGGAACTATTTAGAGCAGAAAGAAGGGAATATGAGCTGACTTTTAGAGCATGAACTTCAGCTATTACCAAAAATTATATGAAAGAATTATGGAGTTGATCAATCCCTTCTGATGATCAACAAGTAAGGACTATTTTTGAAAAATAAAATATGTCCGCAGAACCAGAAGCAGAACTAGACCGAGAACAGGGGGGCTCTGTTTTTCGTTACTTATTTCCTCTGTATTTTCTTGTTCTGATTTTGAGGCTTGTGATGTTTGTGAAGGGTTGGAGTGGAGCTGCCAACGATCGAAGTCCGGTACGAGCATCTCAACGTTGAAGCAGAGGCTACAGTCGGGAGCAAATCTCTGCCCACGTTCACCAACTTCACTCTAGGGATCTTCACGGTAAATAAACACTCATGCCAGTGAAAGTTTGTTTTCTTTGCTTTCAGCTTTTTTTGTGCTAAAATGTTCCATGAAACTGACAAGAAACCTTTCATTCGGCCTTTAATAGAGTATCTTGAATGGATTGCACCTCCTACCCAATAAAAAGAAACATCTGACGATCCTCGATGACGTTAATGGAGTCATCAAACCCGGCAGAATGACTCTGCTTCTGGGTCCTCCAAGTTCTGGCAAAACATCACTGTTGCTAGCTTTGGCTGGAAGGCTGGATCCCAATCTCAAGGTTTCAGGGAGAGTGACTTACAATGGTCATGATATGCACGAATTCATCCCCCAGAAAACTTCAGCTTACATCAGCCAGCATGATCTTCACATGGGTGAGCTGACTGTTAGGGAAACTTTGGCTTTTGCTGCCAGAGTCCAAGGAGTTGGTTCTCTTCATGGTTAGTTCTTTCTTTCTCTTCTTCTGATTATGGATTTGTTTGATGTTCAAACATGAATGCTTGCTAAGTCAATATTACTGGTGGGGGAAAATCTGCAGATATGTTGGCTGAGTTGTCGAGAAGAGAAAAGGCAGCGAATATCAAACCTGATCATGATATCGATGTCTACATGAAGGTGGGACACGGCGGCTTCATTAATTTAGAGATAATGCCAATTTGAGATTTGTTTATATTACTTTAAATCCATTGGAATGATGATTCATTCTACTTTGTATTTAGCCGCCACAAATATCTATTAGTTATTTTGGAATCCACAGTAGATTGATACTTGTCCTTTCTTTTGTCATGTTCTGGTACCATTAGGCTGCTGCAACAGAAGGTCTGGAAAGCAATGTGGTCACAGACTACGTTTTGAAGGTAACATCAAGTTTGCTGATGCTCTTTTAACAGTTCATAACAAATGAATCCAGCTAGAGACAGTTTCTAATACATTGCTTTATACAGATCTTAGGGCTGGAAGTTTGTGCAGACACACTTGTTGGTGATGAGATGATCAGAGGTATCTCTGGAGGACAAAGAAAGCGTGTCACTACAGGTGAAATGCTGGTTGGACCAGCAAGGGCATTGTTCATGGACGAGATCTCAACCGGTTTGGACAGTTCCACGACATTCCAGATTGTGAACTCACTGAAGCAGCAAAATCACATCCTCAATGGCACTGCAGTCATTTCCCTCCTACAGCCTGCTCCTGAGACATACGATCTCTTTGACGACATCATTCTGGTGTCCGATGGACAGATTGTGTACCAAGGACCTCGTGAGAATGTGATCGAGTTCTTCGAGCACATGGGCTTCAAGTGTCCTGACAGGAAAGGAGTTGCTGATTTCTTGCAAGAAGTGAGTATTTAATTGACAAAATTAGCAGACATTGGCAGAGTTCCGCCTTTTGTTGCTACATATTAATAGAATGACTCTTTTGTACCTTTTCAGGTCACATCAAAGAAGGATCAGAAGCAATATTGGGCTAGAAGGGATCAACCATATCGTTTTGTTACGACTAAGGAGTTTGCTGAAGCTTTTCAGTCGTTCCATGTGGGAAGAAAGATTGGAGATGATTTGTCGGTTCCTTATGATAGAACCAAGAGCCACCCTGCAGCTCTGGCAACCAAAAAGTATGGGATTGGGAACAAGGAGCTTCTCAAGGCCAACTTCGCAAGAGAGTTCTTGCTGATGAAGAGGAACTCATTTGTCTATGTCTTCAAGCTTACACAGCTATTCATCATGGCACTGCTTGCTATGACAGTCTTCTTCAGGACCGAAATGCATCGAGACACGGTCCAGAATGGTGGAATCTTTGTTGGTGCTCTCTTCTTCGCACTTATTATGATCATGTTTAACGGAATGGCTGAACTTTCAATGACCATCGCAAAGCTCCCGGTGTTTTACAAGCAAAGGAATCTGTTCTTCTATCCACCATGGATATACTCCATTCCGCCATGGATCCTGAAGATTCCAGTCACCTTCCTTGAAGTTGCTGTTTGGGTCTTCATGACTTACTATGTCATTGGTTTCGATCCTAACTTTGGAAGGTAATTTAAAAACTTTTGAGATTTTAATTCTAATATTTCAATCCATATTACTCAATTTCTTCCTAAACTCATCATGTGTTTTTACATTGATATGATGATAATGCAGGTTGATTAGGCTGTATGTCCTGCTGGTAGCAATTAATCAGATGGCATCTGCTCTCTTTCGATTCATCGCCGCAACTGGAAGGAACATGATCGTTGCCAACACTTTTGGCTCATTTGTTTTGCTTCTTCTCTTTGCACTGAGCGGATTTATCTTGTCACGAGGTTTGTTATTAGTTAACATTTTTTATCTAGTTGACAAACAATATAAAGTGTTCTTTGTAATTCCTTATGTATTTAATTTTCTTTTTGGTTTCACAGAGGACGTGAAGAAATGGTGGATTTGGGCGTATTGGGCAAACCCTATGATGTATGGGCAGAATGCAATAGTAGTCAATGAATTCCTTGGACACAGTTGGAGACATGTAACTTCCTTATTCTCTCCTTTCTGACCTGTTTTGCACATATATAGTCGTCAATGAATTACAGTTGGACTAATTTCATCCCCATTTTCCCTCCTTATATCCAGGTTCCAGCAAACTCAACAGAATCACTTGGAATTCAAGTGCTGAGGTCTCGTGGGTTCTTCACAGAGCCGCATTGGTATTGGCTAGGAGTGGGAGCAACTCTGGGATTCCTATTCCTATTCAACATTTTTTTTGCTTTCGCTCTTACTTTCTTGGACCGTAAGTAACCACCCACCCAAGTATTTGATGTTTAAGTTCATGCTTCTAGTGCAAGAAACCTTTTGTTTGCTAAATTTTGTTATGATATGTTAAAATGAACAGAGTTTGAGAAGCCACAGGCTGTCATACCTGAAGATGAAGCCACCAATTCAGCAGGAGCCATTGAGATGTCAACTGGTGGTTCGTCCATAACCGCAGCTGCAGATGATGAAGCCACAGGAAGCAAGAAGAAAGGGATGGTTCTGCCATTTGAGCCTCATTCCATCACTTTTGATGACATTGTATACTCGGTTGATATGCCAGAGGTTAGTTAATACAAATAGAAGTAGCTATCATTAGAAAGCTTGTAGGCTTTGTTCTTGTCATTTGGGATCAAGATTAACCAACCATTTCCATTTCTCTTTCACCTCCAGGAAATGAAAGGCCAAGGTGTTGCTGAAGATAAACTGGTGCTTCTGAAGGGTATTAGTGGTGCTTTCAGACCAGGTGTTCTGACAGCTCTTATGGGTGTTAGTGGTGCTGGTAAAACCACTCTCATGGATGTGCTTGCTGGAAGGAAAACCGGTGGCTACATTGAAGGAAACATCACCATTTCTGGATTCCCCAAGAAGCAAGAAACTTTTGCTAGGATTTCAGGTTATTGTGAGCAGAATGACATCCATTCTCCGCAAGTTACAGTGTATGAGTCTCTAGTCTACTCAGCTTGGTTGCGTTTACCCCAAGAAGTTGATGAAAAAACCAGAATGGTAAGCTTTCCATCCTGAATTACACCTACCTTAACAAGTTCCTGTCAACTTCTGATTTATTTGCGTTAAGGCAATAATTCAGTATGAAATTCTAACTTGCATTTATATATAAAACAGATGTTTGTTGAAGAAGTGATGGATCTTGTGGAGCTAAACCCCTTACGTAACTCTCTTGTTGGACTCCCCGGTGTGAGTGGGTTGACTACCGAGCAACGCAAGAGGCTAACAATTGCGGTAGAACTTGTGGCAAACCCATCCATCATCTTCATGGATGAGCCAACCTCAGGATTGGATGCTAGAGCTGCTGCTATCGTCATGAGAACAGTAAGAAACACCGTGGACACTGGTAGAACTGTTGTGTGCACCATCCATCAACCCAGCATTGACATTTTCGAAGCTTTTGATGAGGTAAATTACTGTTTATCAGTAAGCATAAATTATTAGAAGCAAGTAAACTACAAACCAGTTTTTGAGATTGTTCTTTTCCGTGACTGGTCATTTGCAGTTGTTCCTGTTGAAGAGAGGAGGACAAGAGATATACGTCGGCCCTCTTGGCCGCCACTCCACCCATTTGGTGAAGTACTTTGAGGAGATAGAAGGAGTGAGCAAGATCAAAGATGGTTACAACCCAGCAACATGGATGCTGGAGGTGACCACTACAGCACAAGAGATAGCTCTAGGTGTCGATTTCACAGATGTATACCGAAACTCGGATCTCTACAAGCGAAACAAGGCCTTGATCAAGGACTTGAGCAAAGCAGCCCCAGGAGCCAAAGAACTCTACTTCCCAACACAATACTCGCAACCATTCCTAACACAATGCATGGCTTGCCTGTGGAAACAGCACTGGTCTTACTGGCGTAACCCGCCATACACCGCTGTCAGGTTCATGTTCACAACCTTCATTGCCCTCATGTTTGGAACCATGTTCTGGGATCTCGGTGGCAAAACATCGAGGAACCAGGACCTGTTCAACGCGATGGGAGCGATGTTCGCAGCAGTGTTGTTCCTCGGTGTCCAAAATGCATCCTCAGTACAGCCTGTGGTAGCCATTGAAAGAACTGTGTTCTACAGGGAGAGAGCTGCTGGGATGTACTCAGCTCTGCCTTATGCCTATGCCCAAGTGATTATCGAGATCCCTTATATTCTGGCACAGGCTTTGGTCTATGGAGTGATCACATATGCCATGATTGGATTCGAATGGGACGCGAAGAAGTTCATGTGGTACATCTTCTTCATGTACTTCACACTCCTCTACTTCACTTACTACGGGATGATGACCGTCGCCATCACGCCAAATCACCACATTGCCTCCATCATCTCATCCTTTTTCTACTCCATCTGGAATCTCTTTGCCGGATTCATCGTCCCTAGACCTGTAAGTCAATTTGATTTCTTATCTCTTCACTACTATAGCATCATCATCAAGAGAACTGTAACAAAGTAATTGATGAACTTCATTCATTATGTGCAGCTCATACCAGTGTGGTGGAGGTGGAACTACTGGGCCAACCCGATCTCGTGGACATTGTACGGGCTGATTGTTTCGCAGTATGGAGATGTGAGGACGCCCATGGAAGGAACTGGGGAAGCTGTTGAAGATTTCTTGCGGAGCTACTTCGGGTTCAAGCATGATTTCTTGGGAGTCATTGCTGGTGTCATGGTTGGATTGGTAGCTGTCTTCGCCTTCATCTTTGCAATCTCCATCAAGTCTTTCAACTTCCAGAGAAGATAGATTTTGAGAGCCGAGGGAGTATAAATTACTCAAACCCATTACATCCACTTTGCCATTTTTGTTGTAAGTTATTAATTCATTTGTTGTAAGCTAATGTGATATAAGCAAAAAATAGAGTGTGTTATTTCATTTTGGAACAATTTGGAGCGACAGAGCACAATGCCTGTGAAATATTGTGTTGTAAAATTGTTTTGCTAGTAAATAATGTTACATTTTTGTTCTTTTCATCTGCCATGGATGGGAGAAATTGTCTCCTTGAGTTACAGAGAGATTCTATTTGGATAGTTGCCTCCCTGAACAGGCAATGGTTTTCCTGATGGCTGACTACTGAAGGGGGGATTGTGCTTATGCAGATTGCCGTATCTAATCCTGTTAGGGGATCACAGTAGGATGAACAACCATCCTCATCTCTAAACAGAACTTCTCAAGAGGAGGGGGGAAGACTGGATTATTAGGATTTTATGCGATTTGAACTAGGTCAAAAGTCTATTAGCACAATGTGATAGTTAAACTTAAAATGATTGGTTTAGTCCACCCCTTGGAACATACTACAGTGTGAGGTGGTGAAGAGCCGATATCGAGGTGTCAAACCTTCCCGTCATTGTGAGCTCACGAGAAAGATTAATATGCTGTCCATAGTAATTTTTATCCGCTGAGCAATGACTCTTCCGCTCGACATCGTTGGATCTAGTTCTGCCTCAAATGGAAATTATGAGGATTTCATTGGAGTGCAATTTGGAGCATGGTGATGGTAAATGTATATGCTGCACAGTTTTTGTGAATATGGAAGTCATTGAATTTGGTGATGGTCATTTACGTCCAAGTTAGATTGACTATATTGACTTGCCAATTTGATTCATAGGTTCGAGAATGGAATTATAGAGTTTGATTTCGATTGTGGATGATGACGGTCCTATTTTTTTTTTTTTGGTGGAATGATGATGGCCCTATTGATTATGTATCTATCTATGATTCAAGTTATCCATCGAGTGAAAAAAGTTAAAAGATAATTTATAGGTACTAAATGTGGAGAACAGGTTGAATTAGCTGACTTTTAAGACAATAGATAATCCGTCAACTTTACCCAGGTCTTTGCTTTTCCCTCTGCTTTTTGTTGTTTTGAACAGAGTTGTTCCGCCATAGCTGTTAGTTGGTTAAGAGACTTCCTGCTCCAACTTTCTTTACATCCTGTTTCAGCATGCTAGTTCCTTAAGCTTCACGCTTAATTGCTCGTGACAGCTTTGGTTGCAATTTCTCTTGCAATCACAGAAGTTGGGCTCCCATTTCTGAATCCACTTGACCGGGGAATCAAGTAATTTCAAATATTAGGGTTTGGTTTCCCCTTCTTTTTTGGTGATTCTCGGGCCGAGCAGGCTTTACCCAAATGAGTGGAGATTGCCTGCAGTTTGAAAACCCCATTGGCGATGGCGTCTCCAGGATCCGATTCGCTCCCTCCTCCAACAATCTCCTCATTTCTTCCTGGGATTCGGTTAAGTATTGGCCTTTTATGCACAGTTCTTCATTTTTTTCCTTCTGTTCGTATGAGGGAAGTGACAGCTCAATTTCGAAAGTGCAGAATCTCCGGTTGTACGATGTGGATAGCTCCAGAGTTAGACTCGAAGCTTCAGTAGGTTTTGCGCTGCTGGATTGTTGCTTCGGCGCAGAGTCTTTGGCATACAGTGCCGCTTCTGATGGTTGCATTAGAAGGTTAGAACTTGTATAGTTATATTACTGCCTCGTCCTGTTATTTATTTGTGCCTGTTCAGTGTTCAGACCCTGTCTTGTTCCTTGCTTAGTTTCTTTTACCAGTGGTACTATAGATGTAGATGCTGCATTCGTAGTTAGGTTTCGTTTGAGCTCGGACTAGTTAGTGATGTTTCTCAAGGTTTGATGGAAATCTTGCTAGGTGTGACTTGCATTCTGGGAGTTGTGATGCAATTGGGCATCATGAGGATGTAGCAACTTGCGTCGTCTACTCGGATGAAACAGGTCTGCTGGTTCTTCTTACAACTGTCAATCAATAATGCCGTCATTGAGTAATGGTTGCTCTCTTCTGTTGTGGTGATTTTGTTCCATGTGTGATGTGTAATGCAGAGGCAATGTAGGAGGCAGCTGCCAGTCACTACATGAATCTGAAGTCAATTTCATGAGTGGAATTTTGAATTATGTCTTCTCTGTTCTTGACCGTAGGCCAAGTTATTTCGACTGGTTTGGACAAGAAGATGGTATCGTGGGATACACGCTCCTCAAAAAGTTCACATGTGAGACATATGGGTGCAGAAGTGAAGGCCATGTCATTGTCTGGGCGCTATATAAGTGTTGCCATTGGAGGGTCGATAGAAACGTATGACTTGCGTTATATGGAAGGACCGGCTTGTCTTACAAATTCTTGTTTTGATGTTCGAATAAGATCCCTTTGCTCAGTTCCTTATTGTAAAGGTATCGTTTATTATTATTACTACCAATAGCTTAGAATGAATGATCGAACATTTTATATATTCTTCAGCTAATAGCTATCTAATAGATAACTTGTTTGCTGTATTCGTATTCCTACCCGCCATTGAGTCATACGGCTGTTTTTACCTTTCATCCCTTACTGCTCTTGGTTCTTAACAGTTTCTGAATGGTTATGTTGTCATAGGGTATGCAGCTGGTTCAGTTGATGGAACAGTGGCACTGGAGATATCCAATCCAACAACTTCAGAAGTGACACGGTTGGTATTCTGTAAAATTTTCTGCAGACTGTGCTTTGATTTGCTTGTTGTTTCTATCGTATACTCCAAGCTAGCTTCCCCCCTACTATCACATGCGCTTGAAATCTGAAAAGCACGATGCAAGCAATTCATTGAATTTGGTTTGAACAAGTCATACATCTTTGTACTATCTGCTTCTCTTATAAAAGCCTTACATCTGTTTTTACTTCAAGCAGTTAACCAATAGGAAAACATACAGGTTTCACTTAATAATTTAGATGAATTTTTTAAACAAAGTTTACTTATTTTCGAGGAATATATGACCACTCTGGAAAAAGAATGTGTTGCAGATGGCTTTTGAGTAGGTATATGTCCCTTTGCATTAAGGTCAAATCATTTCATGTCACTTAACTGGAAGTTGGTGCGTTAATCTTTCTACAGCTATGCTTTCCGCTGTCATCCCAAATCAGCAGATGGGAAAAAACATCTAGCTGCCATCACTGACGTACAATTCAATCCAAGGTATGTATACTGATCTAATAATTGTCTGTCGTGATTAAGGTTTGCTAAAGTCAGGGCTAATTCTTTTTCTCCTTTTGTATTTGTTTCTGTTTTAGTATCTTTGGTGCTTTTGTTACTGGTGATAATCGAGGCAATCTCCTAGCATGGGATGCTCAAAGCAAAAGAAGGTTATTCGAGGTATGTTGCATCTAATTCCAACAAGAAATTATACCATGCAAACAAACTTATGCCCTGGTTCATTATCCCAGTGCTATTGACTGTTACCTTCTCTTTCTTTTCAGTTTCCACAATATCCAACCGGTGTTGCGTCTCTTGCATACAATTGTAATGGACAGCTTTTGGCTGTTGCATCAAGCCATACATACCAAGAAGCAATTGAGACGTACGCTGTTTCTTCCGTTGAGAAAGTCTTTGGTATCAGATTACTACCTGTTTGTTAAAATGTTTTTGGTTTTGGCTTTGTTTGAACAGGGAAGTTGTGTCCCCCCAAATTTTCGTATGCAAGGTGGGAGATCCGTAGTATAGAATCATTTTCTGGTTTTGATTCTACCACTACATAAAGGTCTTCCATTCCATCCACTTGCTGAGCATGTAATGGGACAGGCCAATCGAATGAGAAGCATGGTAAGCGCATGAAGAAGTATTTAAAGGCTGACCAAGTATGGAAATTTGCATCACCGGAGTGGCTACAATTTGTGAGTTGGCTTCGAGGTGACCTGCCTTATTGCTGAATGTTCTCTGCTAGTGGAGCTGTAACTGTTGTGATATAATTTTTAGTTTCCTGTCCTTGTGCTTTTGTTTCTCTCGTTGCTGGGTTTCATGCTCTCGAGCTCGACTACAGAATTTTCTGGAAATGGTTATTGAACAGCTTGATTCCACATTCTGGACATGCCTTACGGATTCTATGTCTCGGACTTGCCTGCTCTTAGGTGATTCTACATACTTGACTTGCCTTGGGTTCTACATTTTGGAATCGTGCTATGCCTCAAGATACTGATCTTTAATGGGATCTTACTACGGGTTTTATGTTTGGTTAGGGCTCTCCAATTTGCTATATTTTAACAGAAAGAATACCCAGTAAGTAGGCTGGCACTAAGCCACTACGAGGGTTCTAACTTAAACCAATGGGTAACCCTCTCCATTGCAAGCAACATTCGACCTTGTTCAGATTAGGTTGACCTCTAGAGTCCTGAGCCAAACCATTGAAAACTACCCGATGCAGATATCATAGTACGAAAGCTGTTTGCAAGCATTACCGACAGGCTGAATTACGTAGGTCGTAGCTCAGCTCCATAAAGAAAAGTCGGAAACGATCTATATGATAACAGACTCAAACTACCATACCAATGTATAGAGTAAAGAAGTGCCTTCTTCCAACAATTACAAGCCATATTTACAATAAGCAAGTCCCAGATTGTTCAACGCTTGCTCCCATTAAGATCAATTGATAATTTGGAAGGCCTTATGGAATGTATGTCCAGACATAGAAGTAGTTCAACCTTGGTAGATGACCGAAGGCTGCCGCTAGGCAGAGCCCTTGAGGGTTGATGGTTCATCAAAATCAGCAGCTGTGCTATCGTCTACGGCTAACTTGCCATCCTTTTCGACTTCATCGAAGTAGTCTTCTCGAACATTGGCAGCCAACATGAGTGCAACCAGCCAGAAGAGAGACGAATCAAGAGAGACAAATGCACCACCTCCCAGGAGACCAGTCTTAGCAGTTGGGCACGCGGTCTCCAAGTTGCGATGAACGTTACGCGACAGGTGAAGTTGCTCTGTAATAGTCGGCCACAACAGCAAGGCTGCAGCTAAACCACCCGTGAACCTGCCAAATACATTCACACAAAACTCTTGAACTCTGCAATCAAACTGGCGAAAGAGCTGATCTAAGACTGTTCTAAACTCTAAACCAAGAACATTTGAGTTGCAGCTCTAACTCGGGCCGGAAAACAGAAGCAAAATCTCATGCGAATCACTGGTTTCAGAGTCCTAAGCCATGATCACACGATGGACTGAAAGGGGTAAGTGAAGCTCTCAGAACTAAGCAAAGAAGCCATCATATTGTTCATCCAAATCCGAATTCTAAACTCCCCATAGAAATTAAGTAAAGGGCTGCCCAAGTGGGAACATGAAGGGAAAAAACTGCATAGATCCAAAGTAGACGCACGTAGCCAAGTCAACTGTCGAAATAATAGACTTCTCTAGTGCAGCAAGTTGAGTGTGCGTATGGGCATTTAAAGCATAGTTATGGAGAAAGTAGAATACAAGCAAAACCCACAACTTGACTGCCATATTCATATCCTTTCTGCACATCGCCTGGTTCTAGTGGGAATGTATTCTTTACAAATCAGGCCAACCTTCCTTGGGTTGAATGAACTGATTGCGGCAAACCATCCCACCTACCAAGCAAGAACATGACCCTATTCTATGACTGTAACTTGAAAAAAGGCAACCATCCGAGCAAGAACTCACAACCACTAATCTAAGTGACAGCAGAATAACCACATAACTACGCAATTTATTCTATAAGTTAACAGCTCAAACTACAGAAGAGCGGGCTTACAGGGCAATGTTGAAGAAGATGAGAAAACTGGTGCTGCGGAACATGGCAGATTGAGGGACGGACTTCCCCTTGTAAGGGTAAAACAGGGAGAAATATCCAGCCACCGTCGACGCTATCAGAAACGCAACGGACAGGAACCCCAACACCACCGTCGCATCCGCCGGATACTTGCAGATCACCACACCCTTCCCGGTAATCGGAGTCCCGGCAGCCGGCTACCGCAAGAAAAACGGGGGGAAAAAAATCTCAAATCAAACCCTGGAGAAATGACAAACCAGAACCAGAAAAAGGAAAGAAAAAGGGCGTTGGACCGATTAGAAGAAGAGCATACCTTCTTGTTCTCGGCGATGACGCCGAATAGGAAGGAGAGCGCGCCGAGACCGGCGACTAGCAAGGACATCAGCTTCATCGTGACCGCCATCTCTACGGAATTTCAGTACAGAAATGAAAGGTTGAGCGAGAGAGAGAGAGAGAGAGAGAGAGGGAGGGAGAAATGGAGAATTGAGAGAAAATTGAACTCCTATGAAGAGGGAGAAAGGTTACCTGTAGATATATAGAAAGGGAAGGGGAGGGAAAGAAACAACGTTCGCCGGCGGAGAGAAAGAGAGAGTGACGGTGACGGTGAAAGGGAGGTGTGGACTCTGCTGCGTCTGTCTGCCAATGAATCTGTGGGAATTTATTGTTGACTGCAAAATTGGTTGGACAGCTAACAACGCAACTAATACACACAAACAGGTACGAGAATATACTACTAGTTAACAAAATTAACTTTTCGGGGACTGTTATTGGAAATTGCCATTTTCGGCTAAGCTAAGATTCTCCCGTCCCTGAACGTTTGGTGTCTTCTACATTCGGTCCTCCAAACTAAATTTTCTTCTCCTATTCCATTGACAGAGTCAACAATAGACGGCCAGATACAATGCTTCTCTCTTCCTAAGTCCTAACAGCTAATCTCTCTTGAACAGCTAAATGGTTGCCTTGTTTAGCTATTTACTAATTGATCCCATTTGTTGGTAACTGGCTGGGATGAGGGCTACTGATTTGTTCTTTCCATTTGTCATCTTCCCCCCCTCAATTTCTTTTTTAAGGCTTTCTTTTCTTTTTTATTCGGCGAGATGCTTAAAATGTGTTGTAAGTTGTAACTTTTATGGTTTGGTTAACTTTTTAGGCTCCAAACCAATTTAATTAAAATGCAGCAACAATTCAAAAGGGGTCACATATTGGAAGGAGAATATACAATGTTGTAATCCGAGTATGAACAAGTGTAGTGAACAATTTATTTTTTACTGGTTTTATTGGTATTAGACCGTTAGAAAATCGTTATGAACCGGTGTCCAATAAACAAGAATATTATAAAACTATTATTGTGGAAAAAAGAAAACCCACTCTTGAACCAGGGGTGGTCGGTAAATTCCTATTCAGATTTGCGTCTTAATCTCCATTCTTTCTTTCTTTCTTTGCATTTCTATTTTTGTTTTGTTCAATTGTTGTTGATGAATCTGGATCTGTTACTTAAATCACTGTTTCTTTGCATTTGAGTTTGGTTCGGAAAGTTACAAGCTGATTTGTGTAAAGTTTATGTCATGGTTCTGGTTATTTGGGTGTATGATACACTACCAATTGTTTCTGTATTGCTTTCTTTACCCAACTTTGACAAACCTTTAGTGTGGTTTATAACGTCCTTGTAGGAGAGCCTTTAAACTTGTGGCTTGCTATTTGCCGCAAACCAAATTCTTATTTGCCGCCAACCAAAAAAAAAAAAGTATATATGTACATCTTTGGTTAAGGAGTTTCACAATCTACAACATATCCAACTTTCAGAGAACGTATTGAATCAGAAAAATTCAACGCTCGCCGGAAAATTCGCCGGAAAGTCGCCGGAAAATCATCGATGAAAAAAAAGAGTATAAATATACATCTTTGGTTAAGAAGTTTCACAATCTACAACATATCCAACTTTCAGATAACGTATTGAATCAGAAAAATTCAACGCTCGCCGGAAAAGTCGTCGAAAAATCATCGGGAAAGCCTATCCTCGACATATACTACGTACACGCATCCATGAATCATCACTAACCATCAGACAATGTGGGCAAAGTGCTACACGAACCATGTGTTTCAAACCCTGAACCCTGAACCCTGAACCCTAAACCCTAAATCCTAAACCCTGAACCCTAAACCCTTGGTGGTCGGCAGCGAGCCAGGCAGAGAGACCCCCGAAGAGCTAGGGGAAGGGGTAGGGGTAGGAGCAATGCATAGTGTTGCAATGCTCTATTTATATGTTGTTGTTTTTCTAGTTGTATTTTTAATGACCCTAGTGTCATTATGAACTTATGGATTTCATTATGGATTTCGAGCGAGTTAGGGGTCGATTGGACGAAGATCGGGCGCGAGGCAAGTCAAAAAGAAAGCCACACGGGCACACACACAACTCACACGGCCGTGTGAAGTTGCACTTTGGCCGTGTGGAATTCTACGAGGCTTCACACGGCCAGGCTGGGTGAGCTACACGGCCGTGTGAAGTTGCACTTTGGCCGTGTGGCACTCTGCGACGCTTCACACGGCCGTGTGAGGTGAGCTACACGGCCAGGCTGGGTGAGCTACACGGCCGTGTGGGAAGCCTGAATCCAATTACTCGGGCCGAAAAACTTTTGCGGCCGGCCGACGAACACGCCGCCGAAAAATTTTTGGCCGGTGTGTTCGGCGACCGGCCGAAAAAAATTCTTTCGGCCCGACGTCGCTCCGGCCGCAAATTTTTTTCGGCCGGCCGACGAACACGCTGCCGGAAAATTTTTGGCCGGCGTGTTCGGCGACCGGCCGAAAAAAATTTGCGGCCGAGGCATCGCTGGGCCGAAAGAATTTTTCGGCCGGCCGTCGCCCTGGCCACAAATTTTTTTCGGCTCGGCGGCGTCGGGCCGCAATTTATTTTGGCCCGCCGTGCTTTTCGCCTGAAAACTGGAAAACTTACCGGAAAACTGGAAAACTGGCAGGAAAAAGTAAACTTACTTGTTTTTCGACGATTGAGGGCGACGGGATGTTAGCCGACGACGGAAGAACGGTGTCGGCGACGGAGGCACTGGGAAGGAAGGGAAAATTCAAAATTTGAATTCATTTTTTTTTTTGCCGGCGACGGAGGCACTGAGAAGTAAGGGAAAATTCAAAATTTGAATTCATTTTGTTTTTAGTTGGCGGCAAATAGCAATTTGGTTGGCGGCAAATAGCCGTTCACTTAAACTTCTGGGTTTAATATTACTAGATAATAAAGCCCGTGCTACACGACGGGTTTCAATTTGTAATTTGTTTATCCTGATAAAAATATAGAATAAGATCACGTCAAACATATTGAAAGAGCTATCAGTGAGAATCTTAATCACCTACTTTGTGACGCTACAAATGGTCGTTCTATTCCGTCACTAACACATTTATAACTTATAAATGTTCCTTCCCCAAAAGATACAAAATCGAATCGAACTCATAAAGCCAAATTACAACAGTTAACCCACATCCAATTCTATCTCTTGTGGTTTTGGCATCAATAGTTTTGCACTATCAGTAATAGTAGAAAATTTGTTACCTCTGAATGAGTACGATAGAAGTCCATTCTTATGTAACTTATTTTGCTGAATTGTTCGTTGTCGATGTCCATATCCTCTGCAATGGAAGAGGGAGGGGGGAGAATTCCTCCCAATCAACTACATTTAAACTTTAAAGTTTGAAGATGTTACTACCTCTGCTACAGATTTTATTTCAGACAGCTTCGAGTTGTGCGACTTTGAGTCTTTGCGAGAACGTGTAGGAAATAAGACACTATTGATAGGTAATATAAACCGTACTTAAGATCTCTCAAAAGATATGTGTTATATTGATACTTTTATTTCCTAATGAACAGATGTTGTGGGCTGGATGAGGTCCGTCGGCGAAATCGACCACATTATTACTCGACATGGTAACACACCTTGCCAGAAATTAGTGCTGAAAAATGAAAGGTATTGTTTCAGTTTCACTTTCCAGTTATTTAGTTTTTATTAAACTTAGTTTGTTAGGGCTAACTTATCTTTGTATGAAAAAGAGATGTGGAATTGCCAATTACTTTGTGGGGAGAATTAGCATACAAGTTGAATGCAGCTGAACTGATGCTTGATGCTCTAACTGCACCTGTAATAATTGCTATAGGTGGACTTACCATATCATTTTTCCGAGGTACGAAATTCCTGTTACTAGAAACCCTACCATTTTCCTCAAATTTTGTTGTAATGGTAGTATTTTTGTTTTTACAATTTTTATTTGTTAACAATTGGTTTATTAAATTTGAAGGGAGCGTTGTAGCCTCAAGTAGTTCTGCCACGCGCATAACCTTGAACCCTCAAACAGTAGATAATGGGAGCTTCCACCCTTATTCAAGTGACGATTTTGGTCGTCTTATAGAAGCGTATGTATTTTTCCAAATCCCCATATTATTTGAAGTTTTTATTTGCTAAAACTAAATCCTTGCCATGACCAGTGCACAGGGTGCTGTGGGGACCGTGAATTTGATTCCAGCCACTCATGACACACCCGAGAAAGCAGCAAAACATGTCGATGAATCAAGGAGAACTCTGAGGGAGCTCATAAATCTATGCGCAGAGAATGAAACATCGGTATTTATGAGTATTATCTTTCTTAACTTTCAGTCCCGATGCTTCCCATTCTTATTATTTATATAATATAATAACATGAAATATTTATATGTGCTATAGAATGCAAGTTATATCTGCAAAGCAACCGTGACTGCTGTAAAATCACAAAAAACATGGGGATATCGAGGCTGTAAATCATGCTATCAATCAGTTGCTAATTGTGGTCCTGATTATTGGTGTCAAAAACACTACCAGATACCCACTTATGAAACCCAATACTGGTATGAAACTCACAAGTTCAACTTTTTACTGCGATGCATATGATTTAACATTGTTATTATTATTCATTATAAGTTTTAGTGCCATTATATAACAATAATAGTTGATACTTTATTATCTGATTGTAGGTATCGAATCAGGCTAATTATCCATGATGGTAATGATCAAGCAACATTCCTTCTTATCGGGCCAGCTGCTGACAAATCACTTTCACATGCAGCATCAGAAGTGCATGAAAGCTACCCAGATGGAACTGGAATATTACCACCTGATATTGAAGCTTTAGTGGGTCACAACTTGGAATTTCAGGTCCAGCTTCCTAAAAAGAACTCCAATGGTGTGGCAGGAGACTTCATAATCAATAGCATCAAGGGACTTCCTCATGGAAACACTGGTCAACAGAGCTTTTTAGGTTCAAAGTCCACAAAAAGGTGCCTTAATCTTAGATATATTATTCTACCCAATAAACTTTTATAGTTTGCCATAAATAATAGTTTATAACTCTCATTGCAATTTAGGATTTTGGAAATTGAATCACATTCAAAGCCAATGTCAGTAGCTGATGTCCCATTACTTGAAGCGAGTCAAATTAAAAAAGAAGACGATAAAAGGTACCCTGTCTAACATCTTTGCTTTATGTACATAATGTTCATCCAGCTTCAAATATAATGATTTCATCTTACAATCTATATTTCTGATCCTAAATACCATCAAACTAACACTGCAGGGAGAAGTCGGTTTCTTCAGTGGCCAACAAGAAAAGAAAAGCAGCTCCAAAAGTTCATGCAGCAAAAGAAATAAGGTATTGATCTGTATAGTGGCCTAAAACTTGAACCAAATTGTACAAAGATGGTAGTTCTCCTTGCTTTTGCATTATGATAATAGAATCTGTTGGTTGGTATTATCAATCCAATTAGGACCGCCTTAGCACCTACTATAAACGAAATTGAGGTGACCAATGTTGACTCGGCATCTTCCGACGACGAGGAAATTCTGTCAACGCTACTTACAAACAAAATAACCAGCAAAAGGAAGTTATCTGCAAGTGCCAGAGACAACAAAGAACCACCAAGAAACAAGAAGACCAGGTAAAAGAATCCAAGATATTTCCTCAGTTAGTTACTTTTCGGTAATGATTGAGGTATGCAATATTATATGATTCTAAGTCGGACTTATCCTTTATTTGTAGTAATCGCACAGCTAAAACGGCGAACAAAAAGACAAAAGTTTCTGGAGTTACTTCGGTCGATACACATGCAGAACACACAAGCTCTTCGTCGGCATCATTTGCTAAAGAACCAGCTAATACACCATCTGCAATTGAAGCTCCGGAGAAACGCAAGCGTCGGCCGTCGCAAAAATATTCTTAATCTTATGGATGAAATACATTGGTCTAAGAACTCACAGGAGTTTACTTAGTGTTGCAATTTCAATGTTTAGACAACCATATTTGGCTCTAGAACAGTTTTATAAGTATGATATATATTCGGAATAAACAATTCGGCTATTCACTTTCAGTTTTATAAGTATGATTTAGATTCGGCTCTTAACTCTCAGTTTTATAAGAATTCAGCTGTTTAATATTACTAGATAATAAAGCCCGTGCTACGTGACGGGTTTCAATTTGTAATTTGTTTATCCTGATAAAAATATAGAATAAGATCACGTCAAACATATTGAAAGAGCTATCGGTGAGAATCTTAATCACCTACTTTGTGACGCTACAAATGGTCGTTCTATTCCGTCACTAACACATTTATAACTTATAAATGTTCCTTCCCCAAAAGATACAAAATCGAATCGAACTCATAAAGCCAAATTACAACAGTTAACCCACATCCAATTCTATCTCTTGTGGTTTTGGCATCAATAGTTTTGCACTATCAGTAATAGTAGAAAATTTGTTACCTCTGAATGAGTACGATAGAAGTCCATTCTTATGTAACTTATTTTGCTGAATTGTTCGTTGTCGATGTCCATATCCTCTGCAATGGAAGAGGGAGGGGGGAGAATTCCTCCCAATCAACTACATTTAAACTTTAAAGTTTGAAGATGTTACTACCTCTGCTACAGATTTTATTTCAGACAGCTTCGAGTTGTGCGACTTTGAGTCTTTGCGAGAACGTGTAGGAAATAAGACACTATTGATAGGTAATATAAACCGTACTTAAGATCTCTCAAAAGATATGTGTTATATTGATACTTTTATTTCCTAATGAACAGATGTTGTGGGCTGGATGAGGTCCGTCGGCGAAATCGACCACATTATTACTCGACATGGTAACACACCTTGCCAGAAATTAGTGCTGAAAAATGAAAGGTATTGTTTCAGTTTCACTTTCCAGTTATTTAGTTTTTATTAAACTTAGTTTGTTAGGGCTAACTTATCTTTGTATGAAAAAGAGATGTGGAATTGCCAATTACTTTGTGGGGAGAATTAGCATACAAGTTGAATGCAGCTGAACTGATGCTTGATGCTCTAACTGCACCTGTAATAATTGCTATAGGTGGACTTACCATATCATTTTTCCGAGGTACGAAATTCCTGTTACTAGAAACCCTACCATTTTCCTCAAATTTTGTTGTAATGGTAGTATTTTTGTTTTTACAATTTTTATTTGTTAACAATTGGTTTATTAAATTTGAAGGGAGCGTTGTAGCCTCAAGTAGTTCTGCCACGCGCATAACCTTGAACCCTCAAACAGTAGATAATGGGAGCTTCCACCCTTATTCAAGTGACGATTTTGGTCGTCTTATAGAAGCGTATGTATTTTTCCAAATCCCCATATTATTTGAAGTTTTTATTTGCTAAAACTAAATCCTTGCCATGACCAGTGCACAGGGTGCTGTGGGGACCGTGAATTTGATTCCAGCCACTCATGACACACCCGAGAAAGCAGCAAAACATGTCGATGAATCAAGGAGAACTCTGAGGGAGCTCATAAATCTATGCGCAGAGAATGAAACATCGGTATTTATGAGTATTATCTTTCTTAACTTTCAGTCCCGATGCTTCCCATTCTTATTATTTATATAATATAATAACATGAAATATTTATATGTGCTATAGAATGCAAGTTATATCTGCAAAGCAACCGTGACTGCTGTAAAATCACAAAAAACATGGGGATATCGAGGCTGTAAATCATGCTATCAATCAGTTGCTAATTGTGGTCCTGATTATTGGTGTCAAAAACACTACCAGATACCCACTTATGAAACCCAATACTGGTATGAAACTCACAAGTTCAACTTTTTACTGCGATGCATATGATTTAACATTGTTATTATTATTCATTATAAGTTTTAGTGCCATTATATAACAATAATAGTTGATACTTTATTATCTGATTGTAGGTATCGAATCAGGCTAATTATCCATGATGGTAATGATCAAGCAACATTCCTTCTTATCGGGCCAGCTGCTGACAAATCACTTTCACATGCAGCATCAGAAGTGCATGAAAGCTACCCAGATGGAACTGGAATATTACCACCTGATATTGAAGCTTTAGTGGGTCACAACTTGGAATTTCAGGTCCAGCTTCCTAAAAAGAACTCCAATGGTGTGGCAGGAGACTTCATAATCAATAGCATCAAGGGACTTCCTCATGGAAACACTGGTCAACAGAGCTTTTTAGGTTCAAAGTCCACAAAAAGGTGCCTTAATCTTAGATATATTATTCTACCCAATAAACTTTTATAGTTTGCCATAAATAATAGTTTATAACTCTCATTGCAATTTAGGATTTTGGAAATTGAATCACATTCAAAGCCAATGTCAGTAGCTGATGTCCCATTACTTGAAGCGAGTCAAATTAAAAAAGAAGACGATAAAAGGTACCCTGTCTAACATCTTTGCTTTATGTACATAATGTTCATCCAGCTTCAAATATAATGATTTCATCTTACAATCTATATTTCTGATCCTAAATACCATCAAACTAACACTGCAGGGAGAAGTCGGTTTCTTCAGTGGCCAACAAGAAAAGAAAAGCAGCTCCAAAAGTTCATGCAGCAAAAGAAATAAGGTATTGATCTGTATAGTGGCCTAAAACTTGAACCAAATTGTACAAAGATGGTAGTTCTCCTTGCTTTTGCATTATGATAATAGAATCTGTTGGTTGGTATTATCAATCCAATTAGGACCGCCTTAGCACCTACTATAAACGAAATTGAGGTGACCAATGTTGACTCGGCATCTTCCGACGACGAGGAAATTCTGTCAACGCTACTTACAAACAAAATAACCAGCAAAAGGAAGTTATCTGCAAGTGCCAGAGACAACAAAGAACCACCAAGAAACAAGAAGACCAGGTAAAAGAATCCAAGATATTTCCTCAGTTAGTTACTTTTCGGTAATGATTGAGGTATGCAATATTATATGATTCTAAGTCGGACTTATCCTTTATTTGTAGTAATCGCACAGCTAAAACGGCGAACAAAAAGACAAAAGTTTCTGGAGTTACTTCGGTCGATACACATGCAGAACACACAAGCTCTTCGTCGGCATCATTTGCTAAAGAACCAGCTAATACACCATCTGCAATTGAAGCTCCGGAGAAACGCAAGCGTCGGCCGTCGCAAAAATATTCTTAATCTTATGGATGAAATACATTGGTCTAAGAACTCACAGGAGTTTACTTAGTGTTGCAATTTCAATGTTTAGACAACCATATTTGGCTCTAGAACAGTTTTATAAGTATGATATATATTCGGAATAAACAATTCGGCTATTCACTTTCAGTTTTATAAGTATGATTTAGATTCGGCTCTTAACTCTCAGTTTTATAAGAATTCAGCTGTTTAATATTACTAGATAATAAAGCCCGTGCTACGTGACGGGTTTCAATTTGTAATTTGTTTATCCTGATAAAAATATAGAATAAGATCACGTCAAACATATTGAAAGAGCTATCGGTGAGAATCTTAATCACCTACTTTGTGACGCTACAAATGGTCGTTCTATTCCGTCACTAACACATTTATAACTTATAAATGTTCCTTCCCCAAAAGATACAAAATCGAATCGAACTCATAAAGCCAAATTACAACAGTTAACCCACATCCAATTCTATCTCTTGTGGTTTTGGCATCAATAGTTTTGCACTATCAGTAATAGTAGAAAATTTGTTACCTCTGAATGAGTACGATAGAAGTCCATTCTTATGTAACTTATTTTGCTGAATTGTTCGTTGTCGATGTCCATATCCTCTGCAATGGAAGAGGGAGGGGGGAGAATTCCTCCCAATCAACTACATTTAAACTTTAAAGTAAAAGTAAACTTCAGTGGCAATTGATAACGTGAGCAAAACACAAATCATTCATCTCACTTTTAGCAAGAGAGAGTACAGAGAGCTTTCCAAAGCTTCTTATTATACCAGTATACTAAACTACTGTCATAACCCTTATTGAACCAAAGAAGAGTATCTCATAATGTAGACGCATAACATAAAGCTTAGAACCGGTTCTTATACAGATTGAAAGCAATTCATAATGTCAATCACCTTAGCTACTCCCTCTTCTTCTAAAATGACCATTTATAAAATATCTTTTTTTTTATATCCAGAAAAGACCCAACACCAAATTGAGAAGAATGACATCAGGTGATTGTACCTCCAGCAAACCATATTTTTAGGCTTCTTCCTTCCTGTCTATTCTAGTTTAAACTCTAGGGATCCAATTTCTTAAAATGGCTCGATTAATCTAAAAGGGTTAGGCTTCATCCAATAAAAGAAACTGGTTCAACCCCATCTTCTGTGGACTCCCCTTCTAATATGTCAAATCCGTTGAATGAAACTGAAACATATTCCAGTGACGCTAAAGAAAGTCGTCATGGAACTTGGACCTTATATGAACCTTAGAACTGGTTCTATTCTAAGCTGAAATAAACCCATCTTCTATCAATGCTCATACACATTCTGTTAATTTACTACAACCTAATATGGAAGAAGAAAAACTTAGTGATGTCAAGATATGCTTGATTCCTTCATTAGACCTGTCCACCTAGAGCAAAGTATGAGAGCCTTGGGATTGCCATCTTCATCAAGTCAGATGGTCAATGTTCCCAGGAATCCAGAATATATGAAGCATCCGTATCACTCTAAGGTGTGAGATTTGTCTTCAATGGCAGGATTGATAATCCTGAAGAAAACATAATCTATCATGTTAGACCTTGTTCTCTTTCAGACTTAATTCATTACATGATCAAATGAAAACTCAAATGTACAAAATTAGTGAACTGTTCTTCATGCTACTTCAGTAGACCTTAGCAACCTATTTGTTTTGCATCATCCTAAAAGCTATTTTAAGGTAGGGGATACGTTTTCTTTCTTTTTGTAAATGATAAAAAGGGGATATTTTGCAACCACATCCGACCAAGGAGTTCTATATATGATGAAGAAGAGGGGCTGGGAGGCATGGTATCAAATGGTTTTTTAGTTCATTGATTGAGTTTGTTCAATGAAGGTACCTGAAGGCTGAAACAGAGAACTGTTCTTCATGCTACTTTAGTAGACCTAGCAACCTATTTGTTTTGCAACATCCTAAAAGCTAACTACAGCAAAGCCTGAACTTAAACGCTCCCATGTGTTTTGCATAAAAGATAGTGACAGACTGGAATGGAGTAGTGATTCATTTTGTTGATATATTCTCTTGGGAGTAATGCCACCATGACTACTTTGTTTCCCCAATCGACCTCCAGCCCCGTCATTGTAATCCCAATCAAAGTACTCGGTATTGAGCCTGTAAACCGTGCTGCACAGTCGGCTAGAAATTGCCGCATAGTCAGCTAGAAATTGACAGATTGATGATTTGACAGCTTCGACTTCCCCTACTGAACCCTTGGAATTGAGAAAACAAAATTGAAGAAGGGGCGGTGAGGGCTCCCTGAACACGCTAGAAAGTAAAGAAACAAAATCGGTTGCAGTGGTGATGGCAAATTCACCGTTGAGAGAGATGGATTGCAAGAACCAAAATCAGGGCTAAGAATAACTAACCCTAGATTACCTCCTTTGATTCAATTGAAGCAGAAATAAAGAAGAAAGGGTATCATCTCCAATGTGCTGAATCGAGTTGTTGACTCACCAAAATCCAGCGATTTACTGTAGCCCTCAGCAGAAGGGAACTCATTCACGTCGCCGGTCTTGCTGTCGCCGCTCATGCTTTGTCAACTTCGCAATTGTTCGGGCAAGTAGGAGCAGCTTCCTACTTTGTTACCACCGTCGCCGTCTGCTGGAGTGAGGTTCCCGGCGTCATCTGATGGAGCGTCGTTGAGTAGGTTTAAGGATTGGGATGTGAGGAGGTCCGCCGCCGTCGTTTGGGGGAACTCATGCTCGTCGCCGGTTCGCCATCGTTGCCTCATTCTTCATCGTTTGGTAGATAATTATAGCTTCATAACACAGCAACGATACAAAGTAAATCACAGAGTCACACCGAATCTATGAGTGGAGCCAGTAGAAAGGGGCTAGGGATTTTTATTCCTTCTTCATATTTTGATTTTGCAGGGAAGAGTGGAGAGAGAGGTAAGGAGAGAGGAAGAGGGAGGCGATTGATTTTACAGGGGAAGAGCGGAAGGAGAGATAATAAATAAATGAGAGGTGATTTGGTGCAGGCAATTCTAGGTGGACCCGTGCATCTTTCTTGCCCAGCCTAAATTGGGATACTCAGGCTTAGCTAAATCTGTGTGCACGGAATCTTAAAACCTTGCGGTGAACAGTAACCTCGAAAATTTCGTAATGAACAGTGACCCGAATTTTTGGGAACTTGCACTTTAATAATTCTTTGATTTTGCAGGGAAGAGTGGAGAGAGAGGTAAGGAGAGAGGAAGAGGGAGGCGATTGATTTTACAGGGGAAGAGCGGAAGGAGAGATAATAAATAAATGAGAGGTGATTTGGTGCAGGCAATTCTAGGTGGATCCGTGCATCTTTCTTGCCCAGCCTAAATGGGGATACTCAGGCTTAGCTAAATCTGTGTGCACGGAATCTTAAAACCTTGCGGTGAACAGTAACCTCGAAAATTTCGTAATGAACAGTGACCCGAATTTTTGGGAACTTGCACTTTAATAATTCTAATAATAATAATAATAATCTAATAATAATATATGGTGTGCTTCCACGGTCAGTCTGCCATTTTAAGTTCTCTCCATTTCTTTGCTCATTCTACTAAAGAACTTATTCAATCTGTGCAAATGGTTTCTGCATTATTGCTTTGATACTCTGCATGTTGTTCAAGTAATTACCACGATTGGTATACAATGATTGATGTAGAGATCTTAAAATGCGTTTGTTCACCATACATATGAATGTTTGCTACATTCTCTTTTCAAAATCTTTATGTTTTATTATTATTTGATACATATGGTTTGAAGAATTTAGTTTTCAGTTCCCTCATGTAAGCTTACTGTAATTTATGTGTTGTTTAGGGGGTTTTCTTATGTTTTGTTATTATATGATACACATTTCATTCACGCTTGAACTGCTTTTGTCAATTCAGTTCATGTAATTTGTATGCTTTGGTAAACCTGCTCAGTTGTATCTAATGTCGATGCTTGGCATTTATGTAGCGGTCAGAACCTAAAGAGTTCTGCTTCAAGAGGCCAAACCCTACAATCCCTTGACGTTTCATGGATCATTGTTGATTCTTTTGTTCAACTAGGTCTACAATATATAGTGTAACAGACCAAACTTCTGAATAGGAAAAACATAGCATAATTTGTATTACTGTTGTATGGATTTTTATAAAGTTAGTTTTATTGTTTTAAAATTTCCCATTCTTTGACCACTTCCAATTTTCCTAACAAACCATTACTCTGCCTCATTTTTAATTTGATATATATGAACCTAAATTTTACATTAATCCCAGCGCGGAGCGTGGGCAATGAAAACTAGTATTTAGTAAGCACACTAAATGATGAGTGCATTACTCTTAAAAAAAAATTTAAACATGAGTACTAAAAGGTCTAAAGTCCATACCTCACAATAACCACATGGTTCCCCAAATAAAAATAATGAAACAAAGAGCCTAAACATAAAACAATAATCATGAAATCACTCAATCAATTTTCAAATGGAAACGGGTTAAAGACACATTTGGTCACTGAGATTACAAAATCGGGACATGTTTAGTCACGAGAAAAAGTTAATATCAAATTTGGTCACTACAATTACTAAAACCGGACACATTTAGTCACTCGCTGTTAGTCTCCGTCCAACTCCGTTAATGAAGTCCGTTAAGTGCTAATGTGGCAAACAGAATTGCCTAATCAGCCGGATATAACCCAACAAAAATAAACCCGACCTGCCACGTCATTATAACCCGCCACGTCATCAAAACCAACCCAACCCATGACCCAACCCCACCCAACCCTTCTTCCTCCTTCCTCCCACCTCGGCACCCCCCACCTCCTTATTTCCCCAAAACCACCTGCGCCGCCGCTCTCCTCCTTCCTCCCACCTCCTCCCGCAAACCTGTTCGACCTAACCCAGCAGAGGAGACATCCTTCACCATCCCTCACCAAATCTGTTCGTCTCCCTGCTTGGCATCTTTCTCCACTCCTCCCCACAGGCCACAGCCGCCGCTTCTAATCTTCTCCGAGATCCCGCTGCGAAATCTCTGACTCGATCGATGAATCTCTCGAACTGAATTGACGAAATGGCCGGTCAGTCTGGCTCTCAGCTCTCGCTCTTCACTCCCGACGAGGTTCGTCTTTCTGCGGGCATCCATTTCTTCATGGCTAGGATTCGACTGGCACAACCCTTCAATCCCTGAAATGGCCGCCGCCTCTCGATCCCTAAGCTGGCAGTTGTACGAAACGTCGAGTTTCTCCAGCTGCGAACACGCCGAAGCAATCAGCGCCAGGCCTTTAAACGACATCCCCTTCGTCGCCCTGCTCAGATTCAGGGACTTCAAGTTCCAACGAAGCGACGCCGTCGTCGAAGCGGCACCGCGAGCCAGCAGCAGTGTCAGCATCCCGTCGTCGACCCGCGGGCAGGCGGAGAGATCCAGGGCGCCGACATTTGGGAACCGCCGAAGTAGAGAGAAGATGAACTCGGACCGCAGGACCCAGAGAGATTTTCGGGTCACGAAATCGACCCGGAGGAACTCCTTGCACACCAGTCGCCACGATCTCCGGTCGGCGCCGTCTTCGATTCTGGAGTTCACCCTAACTAGCAGGTACTCCGTCAATACTTCCAGAATTGACATTGGAGGAAATGCCGATTTGTACCTTATTCGAATTGGACCGGAGAAATTGCAATTTGAGATTAGCAATGAGAGGGTTTATGAACTCTGGCGATGTAATTGATCGCCGGCGAAGAGGGGGGGGGGATGAGGTAGAGAGGGAGAGTGATAGAGAATTTAGGTGGGGACGAAGAGGAAGAGGAGGAGGTGGCGGGAGGGTTTGGAGAGGATGCGGGAGAGGACGAGACAGATCTTACGGATCCGACTCATTTCGGCGGCGGCGTAGACCGGCTCACCGGAGAATGGAAGCAGCAACGGCGGCAGGGGAGAGCGGCGACGGCGGTGGTTTTGGGGAAAGAAGGAGGTGGGAGGTGCCGAGGTGGGAGGAAGGAGGAAGAAGGGTTGGGTGGGGTTGGGTCATGGGTTGGGTTGGTTTTAATGACGTGGCGGGTCGGGTTTTTATTTTTGTTGGGTTATATCCGGCTGATTAGGCAATTCTGTTTGCCACATCAGCACCTATCGGACTTCATTAACGGAGTTGGACGGAGACTAACGGCGAGTGACTAAATGTGTTCGGTTTTAGTAATTGTAGTGACCAAATTTGATATTAACTTTTTCTAGTGACTAAACATGTCCCGATTTTGTAATCTCAGTGACCAAATGTGTCTTTAACCCATTTTCAAAGACAACTTCAACACCATCTCATTCACCACCACAAGCATCCGACGAATCGCTGCTTAAGGAGTCCAAGTTAGTTGTTACCCTATCATCGTCATCTAATAAGTTAAACTAGGCCAAGGAACGAATATTACAATTTACAAAGCCAAACAATCAATAAATGAGGATAAAAAGATGTACATTTGCTCACTTACCAGTGTTTGAGCGTATCCATACCAAGAAGAGGAATAAGTTGGACCATGAAAGACTAAATAATCTTTTCCTTGTGAACTATAACTTAATGAACATGCATGTGGTGAAAACATTTGAGTGTCGAGTATTTATCCAATGAAATAATGACGTATTTGAATTGTAATTCATAGGACTCATGCTAAAGAGAGTACATTCAAAACTAATCCCTTTGAATATGAGTGGATTAACACCACAGACGTTTGGGTTGTGAAGCTTTGGAAGCTTTGATAAGTTAATGCAAGAATGTTGGAAAATGATATTTATGACAAAAATGAAGGAAGTGGAGCTACAAATAGGAAGAGAGGTCATAATGAATGGTGGTGGTGGCAGTGACAATTGGATGGTGGCGGTTGCAGGTCTACTTTGATGTGGTGGAGTTGATGGTGGGAGTGGCAAGAAGAGAGGAAAATGAGTTATATGTTAGGGTTAGAGGGAGAGAGAGGGGATAGATATAGAGTTATGATGAGCTAGTGATTCTGTGATCTAATTTTTCGTCCAAAAATGACTAGCCTAATCTCATTCATCAATTTAAAAAAAGCAGGAAAGAGAATGAACTCAATCATGTCTATAGAGGTTGTGAAAAATTACAACAAAGAAGAGTTGTCACCATATCTCAAAGTAGCTCAAATGAAGTGAGAAGGGGGAAGCATAGCTCGACCGATAGGTTCTTGAGATGGGTTAGAAGGCGCTTTCCGCTCCTGGAACATATAGTTTTCTGTGCAAGTCTATCTCCCAAAAGGCATCCATGTAATTGAACAACCCGTCCATAATTAGCTTTTTAGAACACACCACCATGATTATTGATTAGCAATCCAACTAGATTGTACCCCGTCCCGTTGGTCGGTTACAATATGATCACATTAACTAACAAAGTTTCAAAGTTTGAATTACAGTAGTCTCCACTTCTCTTATATTCGCGCCATGATTATATGTCAATGTTATATGACTTAACAAATAACGATACCAATTTTACCAAATAGAAGCTAGTTTCTTAGTTTTTACCATTAAGAAATTCAAGTTATTCAATTTCTGGAAAAGAGAAAATGTGCATCCATCATAAAAATTACTAACATTGTAATCAGAGCCATCTATATAGATTCTTGTTGAAAGTAAGCATATAGGTGTTCCAAAATAATCAGTATCACCTCTTAACCATCAACAACTCATCATCAACTCCATTATATTCATCATTGATAGGTGCTTCACAACAACAAAATTTGCCTCATTATAGTTACAACTGTTGGAGATTCGTTTTTTTCATCAATGATTATATTCAAAATTGTTGATGTGGTTATGGAGTTTGTGATGTAATCATTAAACTAGATGTGAAAATTCAACTTTATTCTTTCTCTCCTACCCTCCTTTCTTTGTAAATACTTCATTCCTTTCTTTAATAACACATGAGGGAGATGAGGTATCATTCTTCCACTATTTTTAATAGCTTTTTAATAGTAATTCTATCCTGACTTTTTGATGATCCAAGAAAACAAACTCATATTTGGTAGTATTCACAAGTTGAATTGAATCCTAAATATGAAAATATTAATAATTGAGTGGATAGTATTCTCAATTAAAGTTGAAAAATAAATAAGTAAATATGAAAAATATAATAATTGAGATTTATTATTTAGAGGAGCAATATAAGCTTTAGTGGGAACGATTCATGAATTAACTATAGGAGCTTCATCTCATTTGTCATAATAAAAATAAAATGAAATAATATCAAATGCATAACATTAATAGCCTTAGTAAGAATTTATTGAATTGAGCAACAATTCTACTTCATAATAGACTTATTTTCACAACACATCTCTTCTAACTTTAATAAAACCAAGTGACTTTAAATATGAATATTAAATGTTTTGTATGGGTTTTATACCTGTTCAGTACAGAAGTCCTTAAATGAACGGAAAAATAAAACAGCTTGACCATAATAAGGATACAAAAGTTTTTAAACGGATGAAATACGTAGGGGGTTTTATACATGTATTAAATGGAGTTTTTACTAACTACGCGTTTTGTAGTATGATAGAATTGTGTTTATTTTTCCTTTTATCTATTCTTATGTATAAACACGTAAAACAATGGTAATAGAAAAAACACGCTTATGTCGAAGTAAACTAAGGAAACAGACCAAAGGTAAGATAGCGTAACGGTAAGCTGCCGTGACAGTGAAAGATTAGGAGTTGTAGATCCCAGATTCGAATCCAAGCAAGGTCCTTTGGTGTTCCCAGAGGTATAAGGTTGTTGGGGACGAAGTCTCATTAGCATCGAATTGAATGCAGGTGGCCCCCATAATTAGTAGGACCAGCTGTTACAAAGTGGCACGTGAGGCTGAGGTTCATGGATAATAAAAAAAAAACTAAGAAAATGGAAAGCCCAAGTAATGCCCAGTTGTTAGTTGCCCATAGCTAACCGAAAAGTACTCAGTCAAGAAAATTTTAATTAGGTAGGTACTAAGCAAGAACCTGCTTATATGTATGGGAGGAATATTTGGTTCCCTATGGATTCAGATGTTTCTTGGGCTTTGTAAAATAACAGTATAACACATAGAGGTGGACGTTCGTTCAGTTCGGTTTAAATCGAACCGAACCAGTAGGTACCAAATTTCCGGATTGGCCTACACTCTAACCGAATTCGAATCGAGCTATAATTTGGTTCGGTTTGTTTGAACCAAATTATAGTTCGTTTCGGTTTTACTACCCATAACAAAAAATGTGTAGTTGCTGCCCATTTTTGCTTTCTGGTCTGGCCGCTGAAAATTTGGCATAGGGCTGCTGCATTTTTTTGCTTCTGATGTGAGTACTTTTCCACCTGCCATTTCAATTTTACACACCAAATACAATTAATTTAAACAAGCATTCAAAGTTGGAAGATAAATCAATTGTCCACCTTCCAAATATTCAACAAAAACACTTTACATCAAGTCCTTCCAAATCCACATATTCATTGCAACACAAATGGTTTTAAGTTCAAACTAACAAGAGAAACGTAATCAATTTCTAAATTCCAAGCATATAACTTGTACAAACTCCAAAGGTCCTGCTTCTTGGCTCTTCACTCTTGGACAATTGACACCTTTGAATTCGAAAATAGTACAAGTAACCAAGTAGAATAAAATCATTAGGTCTTACCTTTGAAGTCATCAATCATGCATAGAAAAATCAGAATTATCACCACAAGCACTAATAGATGCACTGCCATCATTCCTCCTCCCACTCTCGACATTGGAAGTCGAGGTAGATGAAACAAGATTATCTCTTATGGAGATTGCATTCATCAACTTGTCCAATTCTGTAAGAATAAATAGACTCAAAATTAGTCATGACATAAAAACTAATAATGTTGTAAATATGTAATGCTAGATTTTAGACTACCCCTTCATCTATTTTCTCAACCTCTTCTGGATCCTCCTCGACTGATGGTGGTGTAGAATCACCTCAAATCCAATCCGATCTACAAATTAAAGCCTCTACTATCTTAGGAGTCAATGAACTTCTGAAATCATCTAGAATCCTCCCACCTGCGCTAAAGGCAGATTTGGATGCAACAGTAGAGATTGGGACCCCTAGAACATCCATGGACAACATGGAAAGGGCTGGAAACCTCAAGCTATTAACCTTCCACCAACCTAGTACATCAAATTTGAGCACCATTGGCTAGTCTTCATCACGAAGTTATTTCTCAAGCTAGAATTTGTTTACCGCCCCTACAATTTGCTCTCTATGCTTTTTGTATTCAGCAAGTACATCAAGTTCATCAACATCACACTCCTCCACAATTGGGGCCAAAGAAGTAGAGGCATTCTTGGATTGTTTTGACTTCCAAAGCTGTTCATAGTGAGCAAATAGATCAAATGTAGCGGTCTTCACATCCCCCGCCATACGTGCTCCGTTGCCACCCTCAGGATACACCCTTTTCAAAGCAAAGTCAACAAAACCCAACTTGTACCTCGGATCCATTACAGTGGAGATGTAAAGTAGCTTGTTCATTTTACCCACATCTCCCCAATACTTCTCGTACTTCATCTTCATCTTGCTTGCCATGATACTCAAGTCGAGATCTTTCTCAACTTCTGTCTCCCACTTGTTTATCAAATGATATTGGGAATGCACTTCTTGTAAGAACAAGTTACAAGTGGTATATTTTGAGCCCGAAATCTTCAATGTGAAGTCGTAGAACCTACAAAGAAATCTCATCATCTTCCTTGCATTCTCCCAATCATCCTTCTCCGGGACCCCAATCATTCCATGTCTATCCTTCTTGCTTTCCACATCCTTTCAAAAATGGTCATCATACATGTCAAACATCTTGAACACCTTTTTCAAACATCTCAGCAGCTTGCAACATCAAGAATGTCGAGTTCCATCTAGTAGGAACATCAAGACACAAGCCACATTTGCCTTCTACCTTTTGAACAGTAGCAAACTCATGAAATTTTTTCAACCTTTCTGGTGAGTTTCTAATAAACCTCAGGGCTTCCCTAATTCTCTTCACCGACAAGGAAATATCTCAAAGCCCATCAGAAACAACCATATTTAAGATGTGAGCTACACATCTCATGTGAAGGAATTCACTATCACATATACTAGTACCTCTAGCATTAAAAACTTCCTTCAATTTGGACAGAGCTGTATCATTAGAGCTAGCATAATCCACAGTAATTGTGAAGACCTTGTCAATTCCCCAATCATCCAATCAAGCAATAATGTCATCAGCAATATCTACACCTTTATGAACATTATGGCCTGGTTGTTCAAACTGACTTGAATCTTACAACACTGCCAAAGACTTTTACAATTTTCTTGTTTTGGAGACATAATCCACAGTACAGAAAGGTGTTAGAGGATGCTTGGCAAGTGGAGGCAGGTGGAGCACCCTACAAAATTCTTTATAAGAAGTTGGGACAACTAAAGGTTAAGCTAAAAGTGTTGAACAAGTCCGAGTATTCTAAGATACCAACAAGAGTAAGAGAAACTGAGGCATAGTTGGAAGTGTTGCAAAGTAGTGTTCTGTGTGATCCTTCTGCATATAATACACTGGCAGTTATTGAGCAGGAGAAAGTATGTAGAGAGTTGCAAAATGCCGAGGAGTTGTTTTACAAGCAGAAATCTAGGGTTCACTGGATAACTCAAGGAGATGCTAACACTGGAATCTTTCATGGTGTGGTTAAAACTAGAAATCACAAGCAGACGATTCAGAGGTTGGTTTCTGATTCTAGAGAGGTTCTTACTGATGTCAACCAAATGAGTAACTTGGCAATGGACTTCTATAAAGGGCTCTTGGGAGTGGTTGATCCTCTAGTTCAGCAGCAACCTATTGAGTTCTTTGATAATCTACTCTGTCATAAGCTGTCTATTGAAGATGCTGCTATCCTGAATTATCCAATTACTTGTGAGGAGATAAAGAAGGTCTTCTTCAGTTTGGGGAATGATAAGGCCCCTGGACCGAATGGATACATTGCTGAGTTTTTAAAATTTGATTGGGATATTGTTGGGGTGGAGGTAGGGAATATTGTTATGGACTTCTTTAACTCAGGAGTAATGCATCGAAAGGTAAACTCAACTGTTCTATCTATTATTCCAAAGATTCCAGTAGTTGAAAAGATGAAGGACTTTCGTCCTATTTCATGCTGCAATGTGATCTACAAAGGCATATCAAAGTTGTTAGCACATAGACTGTCTTTGGTTCTCCCTACACTAATCAGTAAGTGTCAATATGCTTTTGTTAAATGGCGGGTAATTAGTGATAATATCATAATGGCAACAAAGTTGGTAAAAGACTATCATAAGAACATAATTTCAACCAAATGTACTCTTAATATTGATTTAATGAAAGCATTCGATTCGGTTGATTGGCAATTTTTGTTGAAAGTGATGCTTGCCATGGGTATGTCTGCTGAATTTGTGAAATTGTTTGAGGCGTGTGTCACCTCTCCTATGTTAAGCGTCTCTTTAATGGGGGGATGTGTGATATTTCACAGCTGGTAAGGGATTGAGACAGGGGGATCCATTGTCCCCTATCTATTCACCATAGCAATGGAAGTCTTTTCATGTCTTCTTACTAAGGCAGTTGAAAGTAGTGTCATTCCTTATCATCCACGTTGTAAAAGTCTTGGTAGTTCACATATGTGTTTTGCAGACGATCTGTTAGTCTTCTCTAATGGACCTTCCCAAGCTATTTCTGGTATAAAACAGTTGTTGGATCAATTTTATACTATTTCGGGTCTTAAATGCAACCCCCAAAAATGCCAGTTATTCTGTTCAGGCCTCTCACAGGATGATAAGCAGGTATTTCTCTTCAATGGGTTCCCTTTAGGTGATCTCCATGTTCGTTACTTAGGGGTACCTCTCCTTTCTAGAAAACTGACGTCGGTTGATTGTGAATATCTTATGGATAAGATCACTAAAAGGATCCAATCCTGGCAAGCTAGATCTCTGAGCTACGCAGGGAAATTACAATTAATTGACTCGGTTATTACAAGTGTATCCTAGTATTGGATGTCGATTTTCTTGCTTCCCCTGAAGGTGTTTAAGATGATTGAGAATATCTGTAACAAATTCTTGTGGGGTGTGGATGGAGATAAAAGGAAGAAAGCTCCTGTTGTTGTGGTTTAGGCATTTGAGATTTTAAGAACTGGAATAAGGCTTGTGTTATCAGGCATTTATAGAATTTATTGGTTGAGGGTGGATCTTTATGGGTAGCCTGGATGTGTTAGTATAGGATTAAAGGGAGAGACCTTTGGTGTCTTTCTCTTAGCTCGACAAGTACGTGGGTGTGGAGGAAGATTCTTAAGTGTTGTGGATTGGCACAACAACATATTACTGGTAGTTGGGAATCATTGCCGTGGGATGGGATAATCTTGGCTAAGTACTCAGTGAAGACAGTGTGGGAAGCAATTCGAATTCCATCACCTGAGGTATCATGGTCTCATCTCTTGTGGAATAGGCCGATCTACCCTAAGCATTGCGTCCTGGTGTGGCTAATCTTTTTGGAGCGAATCAGAACACGTGATAAGTTGATCGGCTGGGGAGTCAGATGTGATGCTTGTTGTGTTTTGTGTCTTGGGGAATGGAGAGTAGAAATCATCTGTTCAGTTCTTGTTCATATGGCAGTGCTGTTTTGAAACAGGTGTTGCAGGGGATTTGTGTATTTCTTGGCTTCCATGACTGGCATTTGCACCTGGACTGGGCAGAGAGAAGCTGGTCTCAAACCTCTGATGCAGCTGTGGTGGGTATAGTTCTTTGGTTAATGGGAATCAGCTGGGTATGGAAAGAGCGATGTGCACGGGTTTATGGAACAGTAGCAGCCAACTCCCCTTTGCAGCTGGCAGCAAGGATCAAGCAAGAGTATTTGATTTTTGTAGGCAGTCATATTAACTTCCAGTTGAGACTACAAAAGTTTCATGTAACTAGTTAGTTATGGTATAGTTTTTTGGTTTATAGAGTTGTAAATAGACAGTTACATTTTGAGAGGGAAGTTGCGAGTTGCACTTCCCCGGGCTTCAATTCAATTTTTGATTAACCATAAAAAAATTCTAATCTTTTGATCAATGAAATGGGCAGTTAAGCACATAAAACTATCTTGCTTGTTTGAAGTCCATGCATCAGTACTCAAACAAATTCTTCCTTCACAAATTTGAAAAAACCTTTTCAACTTGTCTTTCATTTCACTATAGAAGGCAAAGCAATCCCTAGTGATTGTTCTTCTAGAAGGAATATTGAACACATGGCAACATACTGACATGAAGTACTTAAACCACATCTCATCAACGAACTTGAATGTTTTTTCATCAACAATGAGCATGTAAGCTAATCCTTTTCTAGTAGCCTCTTGACCAACCTTCCAGTTCGTTAAAGTACCCTCACATTCTACCCTAGTTTTTCCTAAGTTCAATAGTTGTTGAGTAGTACCTTTTTGTCACCACAGCCCTTTCGCATATGAACATTCATAGCATTGGTACCATTAACAAATCGATCGGCCTCATACTCCTTCCCACACTTCATACACCTTGACATCTTGTATCCGTCCGGGGCAATGAACTTTGTGAATTGAGTCCAACACACGGCTCTTGACTTCATCTCCTTTCTTTTTGGTTTTAGAGATTTTTTTTTTGTAGTAGAGTCGTGACGGACAACAGCTTCCTCCACCTCTACGGGAGCATCACCGGCCGATGAATCCTCTTCCTACACAATCAATAACTAAACACAATCAACACCAATACACCAACATAAACACAAACATCAGTAGCATAAAAATTACAAAAGGCAGCAGCTAATACGTATTGCCTAGTCCTTAAACAACCAAATTTCCTTCTTCTAATCCCTCCTTACTTTTTAAACCTCTCTTGTTGTCATGTGTCCTCATCCAAACTTATAAACTATTTCCATTGCAAATACTACTGAATTAACAGTAAAATAGATCATCCAAACTTATAAATTATAAAATATTGCCAACTTACAAAAAATCTGCCTTGTCCTGCTCCTAACTAACTATAAACCATTGCAATTAACAATTTTACACTGAAATTCTGGACAATTAATAACCTACCAAAACATGGACTTCCTCAATATTCTTATATTTGCTTAGTTTTCGACTGGTGGAGGTAGTCATGTCGATTGTGGCTTTAGAGGTCTGGACTTCGGAGTTGGAGCGTAGGAGGAGAGGAGGCGATTGGTGGCAGCCTCGCAGAAGAGTCAGTGGCGGCCAGGGGAGACTCGACGACCGACGGTTACCTACCTGGGTGGGACTGTGGGTGTGCGAGGCGGCGACCGGTGTATGGTGGCTGGTGCCTAGTGGCGTGGGCGGGGATCGAGTCGAGAGGGAGAGGCCGTCAACCATCTGGTCGTTGTCTCGTCGAGGTAGGGGCCGGGATGGGGAGACGCCGAAAATGACGCAGCCTCGCAGTCGCAGGTCGGGGCCGTTGGCGTCACGCTCGGGCAGTGGAGGAGTAGTCCCCGCGTCGGGCGTCGACCGTCGCCTGCTTCTTCCGTTCCTTCCCTTTCCCTTTGAGGTTTTGACAATTCTCTAGGGTTAGGTCAAAGTCGATCTCGATTTGGGGTAGAGGCGTAGAGCAACAGCCAGCAGGCCACGAGAGTCCAGACGCAGACGACAGACAACAAAGGCACAATCCAATTTGTGGGGCGGAGTGGGTTGAAAAAGAGGGTTGGGCCGGGTATTGGGCTTGAGCGCTGGGCATTGGGCAGTTGAGTATTTCGGAATTCGGTTGGTATTTCAGTATTTTGGTTAAGTTCAAACGAACCTGGTATCCAAAATTTACCATATTCACATCCGAATTTCAAACCTAATTGGATTTATTTTGATTTCAGTTGGTTTTTGTTCAATTCGGCTTGATAAAACCGAACCTAATGCCCACCCCTAATAACACACCATGAATAGCATAGTAGCATTGACATAAGAATCTGAGTGTTTGGTTCCCTTCGAAAAAAAGGTCACCAAAATTACAAACTTGAGCCCAACTTACTTTCCTGCACTTCTCTTGCCTTCCAGGCTGGCCCTCTCTTGTCCAAGGCCCAATATAAACATTTCGCTAAGGAGCTTACTGAGAAGGCCCGCAAACTCCGTGCCATGATGGTTTCTTTTAGATATCAAGTGTCTTGCATTTGGTTCTACCTATCTTTCCATTCTGGATTATCTATAAAAAATAATGAAATATTACATCTTTATTATCTCAAACCTGTCCTTCATGGTTATGATAATTTATAACTTGATAACGTATTTAAGAGTGACGAAACTCTCATCGACCAAAAAAATCCCTATTATTGATAATATTCAAAAGGATATTATGATTACTTTATTACTATAAATTAATTAATATTATCTCTATGATAGTAATTAGGGGGCAGGAGATTGCAACTTGCAAGTTGTTTGGTCAAGGAAGCAAAGACCGCCAAAATGCAAGAGTTAATTAACACAGCGAGAGTTGGAGTGCCACAGGGAAATCCCATCAGAAAAAATCAATAATCCAAAGCCAGTGTTTGAAGTAGACATACTAGCGTCACAGAAATGTCCTCATCTTGGAATCCATACACAGCCAGCCTTGTTCCAATCACACAACAAAAACAGAGCCAAGAATCCACCCACAAATTCCCATTTCTGGTGTTGGGTCGAATCATATATAAAACTCGGCATACGGAATTAGATAATCAGAAGAAGAAGAAAAGGAAGTAAAGAAAGATTTTGTTTTGGGGGGCCTTCCTCTGTTTTCTTTACTTTCTTTCCTTCTCTCTCTGTTTCTCCATTTGTTGAGCTGATCATCAATGGCGGATTATGGTGGCGGACACCAGCGGGAAGCCAGCAAAGGAGCGAACAACTCTTCGATATGGAGCAGCGACACCAGCGCGGTGGGTGCCATGTCGATGATGGACGAGGACGACAAGAGGGCTCTTCGTCGAAGGAAGAGGAGGACCGCGTCGGTGTACAAGGGAGAGAAGGGAGAGCAGAGCCTCCACAACCTTGGCTTGACTGAAAGGCGCGCTTTGATCGATAGCTTAGTCAAAGTCCCCGAGATTGACAATGAGAAGTTCTTGCACAAGTTGAAGAGCCGCATTGACAAGTACGTATAATGCCCTGCGGAGCTGCATTTGATTCTATTAGTTGGCATGATAATTGAAATATGTTCCAATTTTGGTTGCAGAGTTGGGATCGAGCTTCCGACCATCGAAATTCGGTTTCAGAACCTGACAGTGGAGGCAGAGGCTCGATCTGCGAGCAGAGCTCTGCCTACCATGTACAATTTTGTACTCAACATAGTAGAGGTAAGAAAGCACCTAGGTACTGATGAACAATTTGAATTTCAACACAATGTAGTTGTTTCCATTTGAATGGTGGATTGATGATTGTTTGTATCTCTTTGAGAAGGGTTTTTTGGGTGCCTTTCGAATCAGATCAAACAAAAAGATGAAACTCACAATCTTGAAAGGAGTGAGTGGAGTGATCAAACCATCCAGAATCACGCTGTTACTTGGTCCTCCAAGTTCAGGGAAGTCCACCTTCATGTTGGCACTGGCAGGCCAACTTGACCCCGATCTTAAGGTTCGTTTGAAATAAGCCTAAAATTGTCACTAAAAGTGATACAACCGGAAGGTCTTTGTAACAATATTTTTGACATCTAATTATAGGTCTATTATGAAATTACTACCAAAATTAATAAAATTCTTGAAATGGGTGCAGAGCTCAGGCAATGTAAGCTACAACGGTTTCCAAATGCATGAGTTCGTGCCACACAGGACGGCAGCCTACATAAGCCAACACGACAATCATATCTCAGAAATGACTGTGAGAGAGACTCTAGCCTTTTCTGCCCGATGTCAGGGCGTGGGGTTCCTAAGTGGTACGTACTTAAGTGGTTCATAAAATAAAAGCCATTGTATATGTTACAATATTAGTTTTGATGATTTAATATGAGGTTCGTGGGGTTGTATTATTATAGAGATGCTTGAAGAATTGTTGAAGAGAGAAAAGGCTACCCACATTAAGCCTGATTCTGCTGTTGATCTCTTCATGAAGGTAATTAAACTGCCACTAATAGCTTTGAGCAATATAATTGCTAGTAGAAAGTTGCATTTCTAAGTGTATCAAAGTCACCAAGTTAACAAAATAATAAGTATAAGGTTGCATGTTTTTTATTCGATTTGCCCCTTACTGCAATCATATGCTTACATCATTGGATCATATGTTATGCCATCCACAATCATTAGAAGGAAATGGTGAAAATGATAATTTGATTTCTCTCTTTCTTGTATTGTAGGCCGCGGCATTGGAGGGTCAGCAAGCTAGCGTGGTGACAGACTATGTTATAAAGGTAATCAAACAACATTTTGATCAAAGACATCTTCTTAAAATGGAAAATTTGACTTGGTCGTTGAAGTCTCGCTTTCTCTTAATAAAATGTTGATTGATTTCTGTAGATTTTGGGATTGGAAGAATGTGCAGACACCGTGGTTGGGAGTATAATGATGAGAGGAATCTCTGGAGGACAAAAGAAACGACTTACAATTGGTAATCTATAACTCATGCCTCAAAATGTCTAAGAAAAAAACGTGTAAGTATGCATTTAAAAGAGAATTAATGAATAATCAAAGAGTATCAATAATATTGCAGGTGAGATGCTTGTAGGACCTGCTAGAGCATTATTCATGGATGAGATATCTAATGGACTTGACGCATCAACGACATATCAGATTGTAAACTCCATGAGACAATCAACCCATATCCTAAAAGGAACTACCATCATCTCCCTCCTCCAACCGCCACCTGAGAGTTATGAACTCTTCGACGACGTAATTCTCCTCTCTGATGGACACATTGTTTACCATGGACCTCGAGAGGACGCCCTCGACTTCTTTAAGCACATGGGATTCAGGTGTCCGGAAAGAAAAAACGTACCCGATTTCTTGCAGGAAGTAAGAGAAGTTTGATTTTTTAAGTTAGTACTAGTAAATATCATTTCATTAATTTTTTTTGGTACTAAGACTTCATAAAACATGATTTTCACTCGATAGGTGATTTCCAAGAATGACCAAAAACAATATTGGGCACGAAAAGATGAAGTTTACAATTACATTACAGTGAGGGAATTTGCAGAAGCATTCAAGTCATTCTCTGTTGGAGAAGCAATGAGGCATGAGCTCTCTAAGCCATTTGATAAGAAAAAAGGCCATGTAGCTGCTTTGGCTTTTAGGAGATATGGAATTCCAGAAATGCAGTTGCTAAAGGCTTGCCTTTCTAGAGAGTTCCTACTCATGAAGAAGAATTCCTTTGTCTTCATTTTTAAGATCGTCCAAGTGAGTAAATACATTCTTCTGTCATAATGCTGACCTAATATTGTTTCCACCCTCTATTAATGAAATGGTGTATTCAACATTTTGTTGACATGCAGCTTACAGTGATGGCACTAGTTCTCATGACTCTATTCCTGAAGACTCAAATGCATAGAGAGACTGTAATCGATGGAGTGATTTACATGGGTGCATTGTTCTTCATCATAAGTATGATAATCTTCAATGGAATGGCCGATCTGTCCATGACGGTTGCCAAGCTTCCCGTGTTCTATAAGCAACGAAACTTTGGGTTCTACCCTTCATGGGCATACTCCCTTCCTTCAAGCTTCCTTCAAATACCAACCACTCTTGTGGAAGTTGCAGTCTGGGTTTCCATTACTTATTTCATGATCGGATTTGATCCTGAGCTTTCGAGGTATGCATATTTTTAAGATTCTTTAATCACCATTACTACTTATTTCACAAACAACTAACATCAACCCTAAGTTTTCAGGTTCCTCAAGCAATACTTCTTGCTTGTACTTGTTGGCCAGATGTCGGGTTCGTTGTTTCGCTTCCTTGCCGCTATTGGACGGAACGTGATCGTTGCCAGCACCCTAAGCTCTTTCATACTTCTAGTGCTTATGACACTAAGTGGCTTTGTCCTATCTAGAGATAAAATAAACAAGTTTTGGATATGGGGTTACTGGATCTCACCTTTCATGTACGCTGATAATGCCATCCTAGCTAATGAGTTCCTTGGAGATAATTGGCAGCAAGTATGTATTTGCTCTTCTGATAAACTAGTTTAGTCATATTTACTCTCTTATGGTCTCATATTTTCTTAACTTTCTTTATTTCAACAGGTCGCTCCCTTAAGTACAGAGCCATTAGGAACCCAAGTTCTAAAATTTCGCGGCTTCTTCGCAGATCCTAATTGGTACTGGATAGGAATTGGGGCATTGTTTGGGTTCACCATTGTGTTCAACATTCTTTTTGCTCTAGCCCTCACATTTCTCGATCGTGAGTGTGTTAATGATTCCCTTTATTAAGCATCATGCTTCAAGACAACCTCGTATTTTCATGGCATAACATATCACAATGCAATTTTATTTCAAAATTGCAGCATTTGACAAGCCTCAAGCTTTGATTTCTGAAGACTCTGAGAATGATGAAGTTGTTGAACTGAATAGAGCTCGTTCTTTATCACTTCAAGGAAGTTTTGGTGCAATGCATGACGGTGAGAAATCAGTACTTTTCTTTATGGATGGTTAATCAACCATGCATCATTGTAGGTCCAACATTCCTTTAATCTCCTAATTTCTATCGATGGACTATGCAGAGAGTGACAATGAATCAAGCTCAAGCGATTCATATCCAGGTTTGGAGATCACTCCTGGTAGCAATAACTGCAAAAAGAAAGGAATGGTTCTTCCTTTTGTACCGTATTCTGTCACATTTGATGAAATAACTTATGCTGTGGATGCTCCTCAGGTGAAAAACAATATGCAAAAGCTTCTTTGTCCTACGTTGATTTGATATATGGTCTTAAGTTACACTAAAAAGAGAGACAATAAATAAAACTTATTTTGTTGTTGTTGCAGCATATGATAGAGAAAGGTGTTGTTAAAGATAAATTGTATCTTCTTAAAGGAATAAGTGGAGCCTTTAGGCCAGGAGTTCTAACAGCTCTAATGGGAGTTACTGGTGCTGGAAAAACCACACTAATGGATGTGCTTGCTGGTAGAAAAACTCATGGTTATACTCAAGGGAGCATCACTATTTCCGGATATCCCAAAAAGCAAGAGACATTTGCCAGGATATCAGGATATTGTGAGCAGAATGACATCCATTCTCCATTTGTGACTGTTCATGAATCATTGCTCTATTCAGCATGGCTTCGTTTACCGACCGAGGTTAATAGGCAAACTAGAAAGGTGCGTGTCTTTTTATCCTTTGTATGTTTTGATAATTAACTTGAAAATATATGACAAACTTGTGCTTAAAATATTTGTTGCAGATGTTTGTTGAAGAAGTTATGGCACTAGTGGAGCTTGATAGTTTGAGAGACTCGATAGTTGGGTTGCCCGGTGTAAATGGTCTATCTATTGAGCAACGTAAGAGATTAACCATTGCAGTTGAACTAGTGGCAAACCCCTCCATTATTTTCATGGATGAGCCAACATCAGGTTTAGATGCCAGAGCTGCTGCAATCGTTATGAGAACGGTGAGGAACACTGTCGATACTGGACGGACAGTGGTTTGCACCATCCATCAGCCAAGTATTGATATCTTTGAGTCTTTTGACGAGGTAGGTGATTCTTATTATTACCATAAAAAAAGCTCACTCTCCCATGTGGCAACCCTTAACATGATATTGTCAATTTTTTGTTGTTGAACCAATAGCTTTTCCTCCTGAAGCGTGGTGGGCAAGAAATCTATGTCGGGCCATTAGGGAAAGATTCTTGCCATTTGATCAATTATTTTGAGGTAATTGAGCAGAAGGTTATGTTCTTTAAGATCATGCTTATTCTTTTCAAAGTATATTTGAATTTCTCAATATTGTTGTTGATTGAACAGAAAATTGAGGGAGTTACTAAGATCAAAGATGGCTACAACCCTGCAACTTGGATGATGGAAGTATCCACACCTGGACAAGAGGTTACTCTGGGAGTTGATTTTGCTGCTCTATACAAGAGATCAGACCTCTACAAGTATGCATTATTCATACTTCACACCACTAAATTAGTTAAGGTTTCTTAATAGAAAAATTAATGAATTGGATGTTGCTTTGTGTATTTTAGGAGAAACAAGGCCATGATCAAGGATTTAAGCAAACCCACAGTTGGATCCAAGGACCTGCACTTTGCAACCCAATACTCTAGATCACTATTCACTCAGTGCCTAGCTTGCCTATGGAAGTTCCATTGGTCATATTTACGAAACCAACCGTACACCGGAGTTCGCTTTCTCTTCACAACAATCATAGCTTTGCTTTTTGGAGGCATGTTTTGGGATCTTGGTGGCAAAATGTGAGTACTGACCAAACCATGCTTGTTCTTTTTTCACTTCCAAATGGGTTTCAAAATCTCGTCACTAAGAAATGCCTTAAAAATCAATACACAGGAAGAATGAACAAGATCTCTTCAATGCAATTGGTTCAATGTTCACTGCCGTTTTCTCAATTGGGATCCAAAATGCATCGGCAGTGCAACCTGTTGTGGATATTGAAAGAACAGTTTTCTATAGAGAAAGAGCTGCTGGAATGTACGCGGCTTTCCCTTACGCTGTTGCGCATGTAAGAATATTCAAACCTAGATTACCTTAGAGTCGTTTATGTTAAGTACTACTGTTCATTTTTTGTGGTTTCTTATCTGCAGGTTTTGATTGAACTTCCATACATTCTTTTCCAATGCATTGTCTACAGCTGCATGGTCTACACAATGATAGGTTTTGAGTTTACAGTGATTAAATTCTTCTGGTTCTTCTTCTTTATGTACTTCACGCTACTCTACTTCACATTCTACGGCATGATGGCGGTCTCGTTCACTCCAAACCAACATATTGGCTATATTGTCTCTACTGCGTTCTATGGGCTCTGGAACATCTTTGCTGGATTCATCATCCCACGTCCTGTAAGTAACTGTCATATAAGTTTTATACTTGGACATCTACCAACAAATCAAATTATTAATTAGAATGAATTAGTTGATGAGATGATATCAGATAAATGTCTCGCAACACATCAATTAATATAAATTTGTTTAACAGAGGGCACCCATTTGGTGGAGATGGTACTACTACGCATGCCCAGTTTCATGGACATTGTATGGATTTGTGGCATCGCAATATGGAGATGTGCAGGACATTCTTCTTAGTGGGTTGACAGTTGAGGCATTTGTGAAGCTCTACTTTGGGTTTGAACATGACATGGTACCGATTGTTGGTGCGGTGGTTGTCGGGTTTGGCGTTATGTTCATACTTATTTTTGCCACTTGTATCATGATGCTCAATTTTCAGAAGAGGTGATGGAGAGAGGCAGATGCTCATTTTCTCATTTTCATGTTATATTATTTCCCATTTATTTTTGAGTAGTGAGGTTCGGTGTGAGAATTTCACTAATGTATGATCAAAATCTTGATTATATTATTGATGATTCATTTATCGAAATTTCTTTGTAAGTTTTGTTTGTGTGATGAGAAAAAAAGGAACACACAAACGAGAAATTAAAAGGCAAGGAAAACGAATATCTTGTTTATCATTGAAAGACATTTCTATTTTTCATTCTCCATTTCATTAATTAATTTGCATATGTTCTGTTATTATTATTATTATTATTATTATTATTATTATTATTATTATTATTAAAGTCCAAGTTTGCTTAAGGAGTCTGGTGAGATAGCGACAAAGTTTACAATATGTCCTATGCACGTTTCCTTAAGGGGTATGGTGGACTGCTAGTATATATAAAGGCCAAGTTCGCTTAAGGGGTCTGATGAGATGCGACAAAGTTTACCATATTTTCCTATGCACGCTTGCTTAAGGGGTCTGCTGGAATGCGACAAATAATGAATCAGGGGTTTAGTGAAATGTGACAGAGTGAAGTTTAAGGTTTCTACATAGGTGTTTCCTGTTATCCATTCAATCTTATGTCTAACCGATAGTCCCCTTACCTAGGATTTGCTTGATGCCTAACCAAGTCTTGATCTCCCTTCTTCCTTTTTGATAAACCCTTATTGATGGATCAATTCGCAGTCAATGAGTAGTGATGTCAATGGGGCGGGCCGAGGCGAGTCGACCAATTCTTATAGGTTATTTAAAAAAAGAACTTCGATAGTTAACTCTTTTACGAGAATACCTAGAGAAAACACTTCATAAATTAATGATAAATATAGTAGAAGGAATAAGTGAGTTTAAATAGTTGAAAGATAGAGTCTTAAAATTATATGGGATGAAAATATGATTTTGGAAAGGACAAGAGGAGAAACACATGTAAGTATTTATGAAAATTATGATAGAATGGGTCAAGAATGGGCGGGGTAGGTCGTAAACAATACCCATGTCCTGTCCCCGCTACTTCAAGTCGAGTAATACATGCCCTAAATAAGTTGGGGCAGGTCGGGTCGAGCGGGTCAGATTAAAAATTGTCATCATGACCGACAGGTAGGACTTTGTACACTCTTCTTTTCTCCCTTGCATTCCTCTCTTCTTTATCCTTCCCTTTCGAATAGATTGGTGGTCGACGTTGATACAAAGATCCTCTGTCGCATCCGTCTCTTTCATCGGGGCCGCTCGCATTCACTCAGAGTTGCCATCGATCTAAGTTATAGTGGATCCAACACTTTTCGATCGGTTTTATCCCTAAGGTTAAAACCAAAAGCTGGTACAATTTTTTGAGTTCTATGTTCCTGAGTACGATTACGCGTGATGAATTTAGTTATACCCCACAACACCCTAAAAATAGTACTACTTAAATCGATAAGTTTCTCAGGGTTGAGTGTTTTATTATTTGTGACTTATTGAGTATTTAATCATAGGATTGAATTAATTTAAAATTTATCTTATAAGGTAATTATAATAGAATGGGTCAATAATGGACGGGGCAGGTCGCAAACAATATCCATGGCCCGTCTCTCTACTTCGATTCGAGTAATACATGCCCCAAATAGGTTGGGGCAGGTCAGGTCGAGCGCGTCAGATCAAAAATTGTCATCACTACCGGCAGGTAGGACTTTGTACACTCATATTTTCTCCCTTGCATTCCTCTCTTCTTCGTTCTCCCCTTTCGAAAAGATTGGCTGTCGACTTTGATTCAAAGATCCTCTGACGCATCTGTCCCTTTCGTCGAGGCCGCTCACATTCACTCGGAGTTGCCATCAATCTAAGTTAGAGTGGATCGAACACATTTCAGTCGGTTTTACCCCTTAGGTTAAAACCAAAATCTGGTATGATTTTTGGAGTTCTCAGTTCCTGAGTACGATTACGTGTGACAAAGTTAGTTATACCCCACAACAACCTAAAATTAGCACTACTTAAATCAATAAGTTTCTCAGGGTTGAGTCTTTCATTATTTGTGACTTATTGATTATTTAATCATATGATTTCATTAATTTAAAATTTATATTATAAGTTAATTATATCTATATTTTAAAGGGAAAATATTTATAGTTGAACTCGAACCTATTGTTTGTCTATTTACCTGCGTAGTCGGGATCAAAGTCCACATAGTTCGTATATTTTGAGAATTTTTCCAAAAAGCGATCTTAATAGTTTTCATACGTGATTAACATAATAATTGATACTTTCCATGTAATTAATATAATTTGATGATTGTCATACTTAGAAGGGTAGTAATTTGGGAGATGAATTGTACTATGGACGAATTAATGTACAAGGAAGTTTTGAACAATTTTAACTAAAACCTTATCACATTCTATTCAGGAGCAAACATAAGTGAGGGGGAGTGTGTTAAGCGACACTCCTCCGTTGAGAATTTTTTTTTTTTTTTTATATCGGAACCTCCGTTGAGATTTTGATGAACATCCATGTTTTTTCATTAAAATTTTAAAACTAGTATTTCAGACACCTAAAACAAATTAATTGACACATTTGTTGTGATTGCAAGTTGTGAGATCAATTTTTTTTCTTCTATTAAGTTAATAAAAAATGATCTTTAAAATTGGTCAATATATGACTGATTGTTTGGTTGTATATATTGAGAAATATTTGAGTTGTAAAATAACATGAATGTATTTCACAAATATTTTATAATATAAAAATTGGATGCGACTCCCTGTGAAAAATGATGAAATTGTATACTCTATAAATGCGACTTTATTTATTATTTATTTTTCTCGACTAACACCTATTTAAAATTATGGCTCGGCCATTAATTCTATTGATTTATGACTTCCGTGTTAAGAATATTTAGGAAAATGTTTATACATGAATAATGATATGACATAGTTAATAATTCAGAAAATATTTAGCTCCAACCCTTGTTCGATTTGAAAGTCCACTATTGGTAATTTTATCTTTCCTTTCTCCTATTTTTAATGATTTTATTCTTGCTTTTAAAAAAACCAAAACTGGAATGAAAACAAAAAAAAAAAATCAATACAATATATACCTAACGGGAACAGAAACAAAAGTTGCAGCCCCAACTTGTGAGAAAAAAATTTGATATCTGATTAGAAAAAAATCTATGCTTGATTATTTGATAATTGAAATCAAAAGTTCCTGTACTATCAGTCTATCATACATGCATTGCAAGACTCGATATGAAGATCACAAATTAAAATAAAATTACAGTCAAATTTAACATGCAATAGTAGTATAGTTGAGTTTCATATATAATTCATTCACAGAATATTTTTACCTAAAAATTGGAAAAAATATCTCGCTATAGATAGTTCATAAATAATTCTTTACAAATATAGGAAACATAGATAATATTTCATTACGACCAAAAAATTAGGACTTTGCTACGGTGACATGCATTTTTCGGTCGACCTCATATAGGATTAGGTCGACCTAATATGTTGTTCCAGTGTAAAAACAGTTTAATGGTGCTTACTTTGGAGATTCATATCTTACAATTGGCTACATGGAAATTGAAGATTAAAGGCTTGTTTTGAAGCTGACGTGTCCCTCTACACATTAAAGTACTTGGGAGCTCAATAAAAAGTCCAGAAGACCATTTTCGAACCTGACCAAAAGGCTATGCCAAAACTGGGAAACTGCCTGAAAATGGCTAAGTCTGACAACGTGTTTGTCAAGTCTACTTTGGACCTCATATAGTATTAGGTCGACCGAATCCTAAATGAGGTCGACCGAATTCTAAATGAGGTCGACCTAATTCCAACTGAGGTCGACCGAATTCTAAATGAGGTCGACCTAATTCCAACTGAGGTCGATCGGAAAGTGCAAGTCACCGTTACATGCAAGTCACCGTAACATGCATGTCACCGTAGGCACACCCAAAAAATTAATATCAACAGAATTTTGGATCATCGGAATGAGAATCATTTGCTATTGCATTCTGCAAAATGAAAAATTGAGATCAAGTTAAATTAGTAATAAATAAAATGATAAGTATAAACCCGAATTATTTCTATAGCTGTAAGAATTTGAGTGTATGACATATGATTGAAATATATTGTCGATTCAACGTGTGTTTAAAAGAAACCATTTTAAATTTTCATTTATGAATGTTTGGGATTCAAAATCCAGCCGTCCCCTTCTAAAACTTCCAAAAACAAATTTCTACACGTAGCAGAGGCCAAGTTAGGCTCCCATGTTATGGTCATAACTTTTACGGTTCAGGTCGTAACTCCTGAAATGGTTTCTACCACTCGAGGCCCTAGTTACAGTCAAGAAGGGCATATTAAAAAGCTGAGTCGTAACTTTAAAGGCTAGCCCGTAATTTGTAGGTTGTCTTCTGTTTTTCGTCACATTTTGACCTCTAAAAACTTGGTATTGTAAAGAATTATCTTGTATATATATCAAGCACTCTAAACTCGGGTTGGAGGTTGTACCGGATAACTCAATAATGGGGTATTATTGTGATTTAATAGTATTCAATTGTTTCAATTTGAGCTGAGTTAAAATGTTTTTGGATTATATTGGACCGTTGCTATGACATGGTTTAACAAATACTAAGGGCTCGTTTGGAAGTTGGGATTTCAGATGATGTATTTAGCCAATACATGTAATCAGAAGAATTCATTGTTTTTTTGGCTTAAAATGAAACAGAATGCTTGTATTTGAACAGCAGATAGGCCCACCAGAATCATCCATTATGAATGATTGTCAATCTCAACTTTTAGCAGATATTGTGTTTGAGGGATTGTTGTCTTACTTTTTGTTCCTTATTCTTTGAGGGACCACCAAAATCATTCAATCTCCAAACAATGTATTTTTCAAATTCATACATTGAAACAATGCATCTAATTATAATACATACATTGATTAAATACATCAATTTAGAGAATCCTAACTTCCAAACATGCCCTAAATATAAATAAGATAGATACCATACTGCCCAAATAAATACAAATCATTTTCTATCGTCCAGGCAAAACTTTGCCTGCCTGACACAACCTAGAGAAGATTACAGTCGAATCATCATTTAATCGCAAAGATCTTGCTGCCTATCCCCCCCACTCAAAATCTTTCTCTCATAGACAGAAAAGACCATTCAATCATCCATCTATCATCAGAAAGAAAAAATGAACTGTACTTACTAATTACAACGAAAGAAAGAAGCAAATAAAAGAGAGGGAAAAAAATAGAAGCAACCCATATTAATCAATTAATTTGGCCGTGATTGACAATTTGACATGATGATTTGAATCCCTTTTATTACGTATTATGCCACACCATGCAACCCATACCCAAAATATGAACAGTAGAGTACAGTTACGGTCGTCATCATATCCTTCCTTCATTTCCCTTACTGCTGCCTATTGTACGTCGGTCCATTGCATGCTCGCACACGGTTACTGCAGTGCGCCCCCAGCAACACTGAATCTATGCCCTCCGTATCCCGCAAGCAACTGTGGATTTTGTTTTGTATCATATATAAGCAGGAGACGAGAGACGTACGTCGTCTGACGTGGAAACAGTTGGGCCCCGCAGCAGCTTGTTGTCCTCAGTCAAACAATCACGTCTATTGACGCCACCATGACGATCCAATGAGTTGCTGTTATTCTGATATCTCTGTCCGTCCGTCATCTGGTGTCAGTTAAAAAGTTTGCTTCGGCCTTCTTTCTTCCTTCCTTCTTCTAGGCTCTAGCTACTATAGGAAAATGTCCTAAGTAAGCGGTAAATCGCTTTTTACAACTATTACCTCACGTTGAAGTACTATTACAGTAAAGCAAGGGCTTGTTTAATTTAGAACTGTTTTGGTTTTCGTACTCATTCAGTAGTATTGCTGTGATAATAGAGGAGTTAGGTATATACAACTACAACATCATAATAAAATTGAAAAAACAGAAACATGATTGGTTGATAATTATGAAAAATCATTATTACCAAAAAAAATCATTGAAACTCACAATTTTCATTAGGTCCCGTTTAGTATCAATATTGAAAGCAGAGAAGACAGAAGACAAAATTAAGAAAATAACAAGAGAAATAGTGTGTTAGCTAGCTTCATGAATTAGGGTTTGCGGAGGATGAATACTTGGTCTCTCATTAGACAAAAAGAGTAAGTAGTGATCATTCTCATTAGACAAAAAGAGTAAGTGGTGATCATTCTCTACTGTACGTACAGCCTTTTACATACATGTAACCAAATTACTATCTACTACCTAGTACTCACTGGCGTAGCCAGAATTTCGTCTAAAGTGGGTCCATTTAGAAGAAAAATACACATGATAAAATAGCTTTAACTTTGCTAATCATTCATGATATAATTTTATATTGAAATTTTTTGGTAAATTAAAATACGGTAGTAGTCTAAACTATCATATTTATCACCCTGTGTACCAAATAATTATTAATGATTTAGTTAGCCTTTCTCTTCGAATGGCGTTCTTTGTAAAGAACAATTTAGTATCAACAACTCGAGTTTTTGAGAGAAGTATAATAATGAATCTTACACAAAATATTAATTCATGATTTAATTAGTCATTCATTTTCAAATGATGTTCTTTGTTAATAATCGTTTAATATCAATAAATCAAGTTGTTGGAAGTTTCACAAATCAAAATACCATGTGCTGAAGAAATGATGTCGCAAAGATTCAAACACAACACGTTTCAATAAACTATTCTCAATAAGACGCCCCTAATTTTTTGTATCGACTAACTATTGTACTTAATTTAACCACATTCCATCCGAACCAGGGTGGGTCTCGGCACCCACCCTCTTATACTCTCCCTCCACCACTACTAGTACTAATAAACTACAACTTACTCATAACTATCTACAAAACAACAAAATTATATTTGTAGTCCTATACTATATCTCTAACAAAGTGTGGCATGACGAGTTATCAGCAAAACTGAGGGAGAAAAAGATATGAAAATAATATTGGCAATAAGGTTTGGGAATGAGTTATTATGCGAAAATGGGGAGAGATAATATGTAGAAAGTGGATCTAGTGAGATTTAATCAGACTCATTTGAATGAAATTATTATAGTAATTGATAGCATTCCACAAAAAATAGTTTTTGAAAACAACAAGAAAGATACCTACAGTCATTTCACCGTTTTCAGATAACTTTTTGTCGGGTTGCCAACTTTTTTTGTCACAAAAACAATAATTATTTTATAAGATGAACGAAACAGAAGCCTATTCAACGATGAGCGCTTCTACTATGCTATAAAGTATTGGTACTGTAATGTACAACTTAAAGTTGTACCATAATGTTAAATGTATAAGTTCAGGTTGTATCATAAATGAATTTGTGCTCTTATGTTATGATACAATTTTATAACTTAAACTTGTACCATCAAATGAAAGTACAAGTTTAAGTTGTACCATAAAACAATTTGACAAAAGAGTATATGTACAATCTGAAGTTGTACCATAACGTTAAAAGTAGAACTTCAAGTTGTACCTTAAAGGGAAAAACCTATAGCATCAATGCTATATATCATTGTAAAATTCCTCTTCAACGATTTAAATCGTTGCAATTCGATTTGATGATATTGGCATGTGTTGAGATGTATCATATATCAAATGTAGCCAAATTGGGAACTAACTTGAGGTGGAAAAGAAGATCACTACACATAAATTATATAGTAATATTAAACTCAAGGAAGTGTACAGCACAATGTATATAATGTTTCAGTTGAGTACAAATATATGGCTAATTCACTGTGTCTGACGTTATGATCTGCAGAGTGCCGGGGGATATCCCTAGCCCTGCTCTGCTTACAAGACAGCTTACCGTCTCCTCCATCGTTCGACAGGAAAGAAATATTGATTACTTACTTTCCACTAGTTTTCTTTTCCCATATATACCACCTTATTAGTTATTACTTATTACTACCTTCACCATGAATTTATTAAAACCATTGTAACTAAATATCCATATCCATAAAATTTAATTTTCCCACTAATTATCAACATATTTTAACTCAAATCCAAAATCATTACATGTCGCGAATGAGCTGAGTAAGCCAACGATAAAAAAATGCGTAAGACATGTGACCTATATATATCTATATATAAACAGTGCTGAATTTCTTGATTTATGTGTGTCATTCTTACACATAGATCATATTAATCTTCTCTGTATCGTTTCAATTTTATCGAATGTCTCCAAAGGGATAGATTTGAAAACATTGTCAAAATATTATAAGTACCTGAAGTATGGAGAAAAAATAAAAGAAAAAGTAATTAATTACAAAGAAAAAACCATTGTTAAAATGTTGTAAGTAAATAGAATATGGGGAAAATAAGAAAAATGGTAAATAATTCCAAAAGAAAAAGATTCCAAGAAGAATATAATTTTGAATAAAGAACATTATTTTATGGAAATCTCTGACCCCCTATAAATTCAGATCAACCTGGGGGAACCGGTTCTTGCAAAAGGAATCTCTCCGTCTCTCTCCACATATTACAAAGAGTGACAACAACAAAACAGCTACGCTAAAATCACCAACACAACAAAACAACAACTTTCTCGGCGGGATATCATGTCTTCCAGCTTATCTCCGCCGCCCGCCGGAACACAAATGTCGGCCTCGCCTGTCCTGGAGGGAATAGCTGCCGTCGTGGGCGAGGAGGTCTTGTACGGTACCAGCTACAGGAACCGGGCGATGAGCATCAACAGCACACGCGCCGCCGCCGACGGCCCCCAGCACCACCCGGCGGCGAGGAGCTTCCGAGGGGTGAGGAAGCGGGCGTGGGGTCGCTGGTCGGCGGAGATACGGGACAGGATAGGGCGGTGCCGCCACTGGCTGGGGACGTTCGACACGGCGGAGGAGGCGGCGCGTGCCTACGACTCCGCCGCTCGCAAGCTGAGAGGAGCCAAGGCCAAGACCAACTTCGACATCCCTTCCGTCATCCCCGCACCGTTAGTCCCCTCCCCGGCTGCCGTCACCGCGCCGACCAAGATCAGGAAGCGGAACAGCAAGAACCGCGGCGCTGGCAATCACAGCAGCAACAATGACAACAACAACAACAACAACAACAAGTGCGCGGTGGTGACGTCAACTGCTCAGCTGTTCGGTAGCAGCAGCTGTGGCGGTAATAGTCATCATGACGTCATGACCAGCTCTGCCGGCGGCGGCGGAGGTGGTAATAGTGGTGGAAACATGATTAGTGGTACGGTGGAGCTGGAGCTGAAGTTGGGATTAGGTGGTCAAGTAGGGTTTCGTTGGTATGATCTCTAATAAGTACTTGTACGTTATACGTACAAGCTACTATATATATATATATAATAATAATAATATATGAAATCGTAGGATCGAAAATTAGGAGATGATATATATGTTCCATTATTATATGAATTGTGAGTCTATGCATGCATGCGTGCTTTCTCACCAATATTTTGGAACAGTACTGTATTTAGGCTAGGCTGTTAGTGGTGAAGATGGTGGATTTTAGTTAGTTGTCTGGTGGGTAAATGGAGGTTGCTCGATTACCAGCTGGGACAGGGTGTTCATCTTCCAGCTTGGGTTTCCTCTGTATTGATATTTTCTTGGTAATTGCTAAAGTAGGGTAAATTACATCATGCATTGTCAGTACTGAATTACCTAGCTACCTAGTATTTTCGTTTTGTAATAGCAAAAGGCTTAAGTGTCATCCTGTACTTACAGGAAAAATAATAATATGTGTTGATGGTGAAACATGTTTAAATCTTACTCGTTAAATATCAAAATTCAGGATTTGAAATAGATATATTTTAGAAGGGTAAATTGCAAGTTTGGTCACTAGAATTACTAAAATGTTTCACGTTTGCCACTAAAATAAGTCTATTCTATTCATGGTCATTAAATTAGTTCAACAGTTCAAATTTGGGCACTCTCCGTTAGTCTCCGTTAATTTTTGCAAATGTAGCAGTCAACTTTGATAGTTGATCGTTAAATGTGTGATGTGGCAATTAAAAATTATAAAAATAATATTTAATCTTCTTATAATTTCCACCTCACTACCACAGTAAAGGAGAAAGGAGGAGAGACCTAGTATGAGAAACTTCTTCTTCAGATTTGTAGAGTGAGAAAGTGACGAACCAAAGAAGAGAAGAAGATAGGGTTTCATCTTCAAGCGAAGTTTTGGGAATTCCTTCTCCAAAGGAGGATCTCTTCAACACAAGGAGCAAGGCTAGTATCTCCATGATGGTTTGCCTTCTTCTCTCTTGTGTTTCCTCTTCTTTTAGCATGGAGTAGTCCCTTATTTCACTTGGGTGTTTGTAAACCCTAGCTACAATTATGTGAATGTTTGTATGGATTGAATGATTTATGTGTGGATGTTTTTAATATGAATTTGGAGGTATTTTCATGGAAGATTGTGTTGTGTGTTTGCTTCTATTTGCCATTCTAACCTAGCTAGAGAGAAAACCCCTTTTCTTTGAAAGAGGCTTGTAAAGCTAGGTTTTCTTAGGCAAATCTTGTCTCCTATCTAGGTTAATGATGTAGGGAAACCCTCTTTGTTCGTATTAGCACCTAGGGTTGGTGGCTTGAATCGAATTCCCTTGACCTATTGACCGAGAGAGTGGCATTTGTCCACTTGTTGCACTTCCCTATGGTTTACAACCTCCTCACCACACGTGTTTATTCGATCCGACAAGTCATAATTGCTAGCTAGGGGGAGCAACACCCGGGTGAAGCCTTCACAATTAGTGTCAAATTCATTTATTTTTCCAAAAATTTTAGCTATAGATCGTTGTTGTCACAAAAAACCAATTACTAGATAATGTTACAAAAAATTGAAGTAGGGGTACATGGATCAACCTTGATTGACATTTAAACATACTTGCCCTATATTGCACCCAATTAAGTTTATACTTGGGCCTTAATTTGAAATTTTATTGTGATATTCGGGACGAGTCAACCAGCTTTCTGCTGAGCGAACTCGTCGAGAATAAGAAGCAGTCGCCCTCCACAATGATGATGTTCACCCACGACGCCAATTTCGCTTCAAGTGCAGCCACCATCTAGCCGGTTAGCGGGAGGATATGTTGGAAATTTGGTTGAACCGGACTAACCAAGTCAAATCGGTTTTGGGTTGGACCAACCAACCGGTTTGGGATTAGACCGACCGAACCGATATTCTAATTCGTGAAGGGACACATCCCTTTGGCCTAGTGGCGGTTGCATTATTTTATGGATAAGGATAACCTTATGGATAGAGGCAAACCTTCATATAGATAAGGATAACCTTTCATATGGATAGAGGCAACCTTTCATATGGATAAAGGCAACCTTTCGTATGGATAAAGGCAACCTTTCGTATGGATAAAGGCAACCTTTCATGAAACAATGCATGGATTCGGCCCCTATAAATATGTGTGGGGTGGATGATGCCACATACGATCAAACAGATTCTTCTTCTTTCTTCCAAAAATTTCTAAGTATGCTTTAGTGTTCTTGAGCCTGGAAACTAAAGTGGTGATAGTTTTATCCTCGGGAGAAATTTCCTGTAACCCTAGGCTTGTTGAGGGTGAAATATTCTTTTCGGAAAGTGAACGTTGTTCACGACTCTATCACAATCCTGATCACCCGGTCTCGGGCTATCGTACGTATACCCTCATCCCTAAAAGTCCCAACAGGATATTCGATGCATGGTTCAGCCTTATAGATCTCAAGTTCCAGTTCTTGCAGTTTCAGCCGTTTAAAGATAGAACCTTTGAGATGCAGAAACAAGGTCAGTATACTACACTGTAAATTAAAGCGAACAACTTTCTCCTTGACATCGTGTAAATTTGGGTATTTCTTTGATACCCATTTGTGGGGGGATGATGATGATACCCATTTGTAAATTAAAGCGGCTGAGAACTTGTTGTTTAGGGTGGACGCCAACAAGGTCGCCATTTTTGGAGAAAGAATCGTGTCCGTCGTTGCAGCTGGATTATTATTATTAGGAGGGCCGCGCCACCGTCGTCAGAAAAGGCACCCGCTGTCGCTGGTTATTTGATGATTTGCAACTGGTGGCGGCCGCTGCTACTAGGGTTTTCCCTTATCACGACTGAGGAGGAAGTTGGTGGACGAGGGAGGGAAGAGTTACTGCGACTGCCAATGGAGGAGGGGCGCTTGAGGCGCTTGTTCGTCCTGCAGCCGCCGCCGCCGCCGGGGACAATGCGGAGGGTGCCGGCTCGGCCGGTCTAGTAGCACTTGCAGGCTTTGCTGAAGAGGGCAACGGAGTAGAAATTATAATATTTATTATTTTAATTGACCGAGGTGGAAATTATAAAAAGATTAATTTTTTAATTGTCACATCACACATTTAACGGTCAACTATTTAAGTTGCCTGCCGCATCATCGAAAGTTTTTTTTTGATCTCCCACATCATCGAAAGTTAACAGAGACTAACAGAGAGTAACTAAACTTAAATTGCTGAACTAATTTTAGTAACCATAAATGGAATAAACTAATTTTAGTGGCGAAAGTGAAACATTTTAGTAATTCTAGTTACCAAACTTGCAATTCACTCTATTTTACAATCTAGAGGTGATGGCCATCCTTGATCGACCCAGTGCCACTGGATTATGGATATTTGCCACATTTTTCAACTTGACATCATGTTATCATCCATATAGCATATCCCACGTTACACGAAGAGTATTCCACTATACTGTCTATAAATAACCTATGTGGACAGACAAGCCCAGATAAATTGTGGGCATTTCGTAGACCACGTGAAACATTTGTAGTACGAGAAATTTTACTATACTTTATACTTTAAGGGGTGGTTTGCATGAAGCATTTACAAAACGAGTCATTTGTCTAAATGTAGGCATTTGAGAAATGTAGACATTTGAAAATGTACGTAGTACAATGAATTGTTTGTTTAAAAGTTTTTAGACGAGTCATTTTTAAATGCGCTATTTGTATAATATTACCATTTTACCCTTACATGTAATATGTTCCGTTAGTTTGTTTTCTATTCTAATAAAACCATCTACATAAACAAAATTAATTTGCAACCAACAAAGCATGTTATTTGGGTGTTTTGCCATGTCTAATACTACTTTTAATTTTAAATAATAATTACATGTTAACTTTCTTTATAAAAGATAACGCCTCCATAAGTCAAATTTTAAGCTAATTACAAATGATAGTGTTTGTGAACGAAAATGATGCGCCATTACGTAGATGACCAACCCTTTGTAACGTTAATGAAATTTGGAAGAAAAAAATAATAATTTCGAGAGAAGACGTAGCAATAACATAGAAAACAAAATATAGAAAGAGAAGGATAGAAGTGGGTTTACATAAAATAGGCAAGGACATAGTTGGAACATTTTGACTAAATAATGAGTCATTTGAAAATGACTCGATATAGTCATTTGGGACTTTCATATGGACGAAATGACTCATGCGTTTTTTCTTCAGCAAACGAGTCATTTGACATCAAATGACCCAATTGAGTGACTCATACAAATGACTCAAGCAAACGAGCCAAGCATTGGTGCTTTAGTTTTGTTTTATGGTACAACTTGAAGTTGTACCTTTAACATATGTCTAGGTCAGTATAGTGCAAGGCCTTTAAAAATGCCTCTAATTTATATTCATTAATCACTATTAGGGGTTTGATATTTCTTCAGATGGGTTTAGGGTTATTTTATTATCGTGTTTACCATGCAGAAAGTAAAAGTAGTTCTTGGAAACGAGTGAAAGGCATAGTAAAGAGTACGATGTCTAGGATGGTTTCACCTAGTGCACACCAACTTTGTTTATAAGAACACATCGAATTGAGATCGAAGTGCTTGAATTATCAAGCTTCAACCTTAGTAGGAAACATGCTCACTCTCTCCCATGCAATGATTGTTATCCATATCCATGCGCGATTCTCATAATGTCACCAATAGTTATGAAGAATTGGTTTTAGCCGTGGCACACTTGGTAAACGAACTCAAGTAGTCTCTTGATTTGTGATCCATTATTTATCTATACGTGATTTCTCATCCTGCCTTAGAACAATCATTGATATTCTCAGTGCCAAAGCATGCATGATTTCTCATCCCGCTACCATGCATTGGTTCTTCAAAACATTGACTACCATGACTACAAGAAAACTAACTTTTAGCAGCTAATATTAGCGGCACATAAAATATTTGTCTCCTAAAATATAGTATATACCACCAATGAATTATCCGCCACTAAAAACATTATTTGAATGTACAAAAATTATTTTTTAAATACTCAATTTTAATTTATTGGAATATTATGTTTGGCGGTACTTTTTTTTAGAAAATATTTAGCTCCAACCAGCCACTTTGCAGCCTATTATTGGTTATTTTACCATTATTTCTCCCATTTTTAATGATTTAATTCTTGCTTAAATAGACCAAAATTGGAATTAAAAAGCAAGAAAAAAAAACCATATATATACATGGAAACTGAAGTTGCACCCCATCTTGTGAGAATATAATTTTATTAGCCTTATATTAGGTTTATTTATCCTTCTAAAGATCAAAATCAGAAGCTGCAAATATCATTGCCGAGAAAATCCAATAGCGAGCAGCAACAGGGAAATTACAATCAAGTCTGTTATTAATTTACTTGCAATGCGAGGGAGGGGGTTGAGAACAATGGACTTCTGGACACTACAATTATATTGATTCTCTGAGAAGGGCGACAAATTGAGAGCATTTATATAGGGTAATTTACTAGCTGTACAATATGTTTGTCTTCTTAAGTAATCCTTGTATTTATATAGAGTAAGAAGATAAAAGTTGGTTATTCTTGACAAATTGAAAGTTATCCTGAAGTGCAAATCCAAAATGATCATGTTTGTTGTTTCAACTTATTTTATTTTGTTTAAAAATACATAGTACAGTTGTTTTATTCTATGAAGTTGTATACATTTCTTTTTATTGATATAGCTTTTATATCTTTTAAGCGGTCATTGCACAAAACGAATCTCAAAGTTCGATTACTACACCAACAATATATATTTATGAAAAGCGCGTTGACTCGAGAATATCTTTCATTTCATATGTCATACACTCAATTGTTACACTTATATAAATAATTCGTATTTATACTTATCATTTTATTTATTATTAATTTAACTTGATTTCAATTTTTCATTTTGCAGCATGCAATAGCAGATTCTCATTTCGATGATATGAAATTGTTATAATATTAAGTTTGTGGTTGCAACTAAATATTCTCTATGTTTCCTATTTTGTAAGGAATTTTTTATGAACTATTTTGGACAAGATATTTTTTCCCATTTTTATGTAAGAATATTCTGGGAATGAGTTATTTATGAACTATTTACTATTTGAACTCTCTACTGCTATTGTATGTTAAATATCATTGTAATTTTATTTTAATTTGTCAGCTTCATATCAAGTCTTGTAATGCATGTATAGTACTACAAGAATTTTTTTATTTCAATTATCAAATAATCAAGCATATTTTTTTCTAATCAAAGATTAAATATTATTCTCACTAGGGGGCTGCAACTTTCGTTTCCATTTCCGTCAGGTATATATTGTATTGTTTTTTTTAATCCCAGTATTGTTTTTGTTCGAGCCACAATACTTCCCTCCGCCAAATGCGTTGTTTCCCTCCAAAGCAGGCGCCCAGACCCTGCAAGACTAGCGCCTAGAGGGCTGAACCCGCCCGTTAGCACTCCGACGATCAAGTCAGTAGTGATTCTAGAGAGACAAGTGCTACAAGTGATCTTAGTGAGAGAAACCGACCTGCTTAAATGCCACCTACCGAGTGATATTTATACTACTCGAGCTTCCGACCATGCTCCGACCAACTCCTGCCACCCAGCCTTACGTCAGCCGAGCATTAAATGCCTGGTCTGGTCCAACATCTGAGCGCCTACAGGTTGCGCATCGTCCGGCTCTAGTGTCAGGGCGCATGGGGGGGACCATCCGGCTACGTGGTGCTTTCCCGGCCCTTCTCAGCCTTACTTCTTTGTCCACGAGCCTATTTTGTCGTCATGCGCCCCTTTACCATTGGTGCCACCCAGGTCATGCCCCAATGAGCCATTAATGGGCTTCAAGCCCATCAGGCTATGGACTTTGATGGGCTCATCTATGTTTCCCCAACAATTTCCCCCCAGTTAGGTGCTCACAGGTGAGTGCCTAACTATGAATGAAATACCTTGGCGCGTGGGACTCTGTTAAGGCACACGTTCATCATTCGCCCTTCCCTGGACTCTTAGTAAGCGCCTGGCACCACTTTGCCCCCCACGCCATGTGCTGCGACTTTGCGCGCTTGACATCTGGTCTTGGCCCTTTGAGCTGAACCTGGCATGTCCAATGTGCCTGTTTGCCTCCACCAATGCTTGACCTCCCCTTCAACGTAGGGCGCTTACCCTCGATCCCACAACTGTGTTCATTGACACAGGCGCATGATTTTTACCCTTCACCTCCCTGTTTGCGACCCTTTACCTCCCTGAATGAAAATAAGGCGCGCCAGGCGCCTGTTTGTGACCTTTTACCTGCTTGAATAAAATAAGGTGCATGACCGTACCTCTCTCCCCCCTCGACGTCCGTTTCAAATTTTGAATTCCTAAATTCGAATTCAAAATTCAAATTTCGGAACGAACGGCGAGGATCTAGCCGTTCAGCGAGTGCGCATCTCGAGATAGACTCCCCGTCTCCCCTCTTATAAATACAAACCCTCTTCCCCTATCCTCCTCATTTACGCCGAATTTGCTTCTCTCTTTAGCTTCTCTCTCTTCGTGCTCTGCTTCTCCTTTGTCTGTGCGCCTCCTTTCCCAAAGAGATTTCCGTCTATGCGCCTCCTTCACCAAACATGTCTCAATCTGATTCCGGCGCAACCAACACCACCGCCGAGAAGGCGGGAAGCGTCGATCCCGACGTGATTAAGGTGCTCGAGGGGCATCTGTCCCCAGACCCCCTTCGGGATCACGAACCGCGGGCGCCTCGCTTTAAGAAAGAGGCGCCTAAGAAGGCGACATCTGTCCCATCCCCATCTGAGCCCATCGAAACAGAGGCGCCAACGACTACGAAAGCATTGAATGCGCCCGCGGTTGCCAAGGCCTCGAAGACGCCTGAAACCTCTACTTAGGCGCCCTCCACCACCAACCAGAGTAATTTTCCTTGTCCCTTTCCTCTCTGAACTTTTTGTATTTGCTTTGATCCGTTGCTAGGCGCCCACTAGCGGTCTTAGGCTCGTATTATTGACCAAGGACGGTTGGATCACTTTAAGGCTCCGCGCCTACCTTGTCAGAGTCGAGTGAATTGGCGATTTCTCCGGCATCCACTGATTTAGGCGCCCCTAAAGACAGGTCTTTCAAGATAATAGATTGGGAAGGCACATGGCCCCAAGGGGGAGCGCCTGAGAGCACCAGCAAGTTATATGTGGCCAGAGCCGGGCCGAAACATGTGTCTATTGTCAAGATAGCTGAACTGTATCGGCTGATTTTTTCGTGCAACATGCCTCGCACCTGGGCCTATGCGCCCACCTCCCCGGTTGCCGGGGTGGGGGTGGTTGGCTCGCGTTGGCTTGGTATATACAGGGAGTATTTTAGGTTCGGGTTGTGCTTCCCCCTGGATTCAATCTTAGAAGGGATTCTGGAGACATGCGCCTGTTCACTTTGGCGCCTATCGCCCTCAGTTTGCTTGATACATATCTTGTTTAGGCTGAAGTGTTGTCAAAACAATATCGCGCCCACGTTCAAGCTTTTTCGATATTTTTTTACGATGACCAGCAGTGACAACTTCCTGTCCTTACAGAGGCGCCTAGACATTCCTGGACATTTTGTAGAGGATTGTCCGAAGTTGGGGCGGGAATGGTATAGGGCCTACTTCTTCATTACGGCGCGCACGGATTCGTTTTATGAGAGTGGCGCTTGCTTCACCCGACGTTGGAAAATTGGCGTACCGCGAAATTCAACGCTGACGTGGATTTAACTAGTGTTGAGAAGGAGCACGCATGCCTACTTTCCCTTCACCCAGTGAACTTAAGTTCCACAGCCGCTCGAACCCCTGTGTTGCATGAGTATTATGCCGATGGTGGGTAGGCGCTTAGTAGCGTATTTGTGTTGCCGCAAATTACACGCGCCTATGCTACTTTGTCTATGCATGAAATTATTGTAACTTTGTTGAATCGTGTATTTTCTGTCGCAGGCGTGGACTTCACCTCTATCGCCTCGCTGATGAAGACCCTGCTTGACAACATGGGTCTAGATTATCAAGCGCCTGTTTTCCAAGGCAAGGCGCCCTCCCGCCCGAAGAAAGGCTCGTCAAAGAGGGGAAAAGCTAAGTCTTCCTCGGCCGGGGCGGAGACCCAAGTTGGCGCAAACGCTCCTGCCGCCTCGGCAGGCAAAGGAAAGGGGCGCTCAAGCCCCAAAAAGATGAAGCCGCAGAAAGTGGCAAGCGCCCCGCTCGTGGAGGAAAAGGATGCGCCTCCATATGTGCAACCGGGGGAGGGGACACTCTCTATTGACGTTGTTTCCGACCCCGAGTTGGACATTGACGACGTCCCCCTTGGCAAAAAACTCAAGAGGAAGGCTGCAAATGATGTGCCGGCGCATAGCAAGAAGCAACGCACAAGCGCGGAGGCCCAAGTGCCCGAGTTCGTGGAGAAGTGGCTGCAACCACCCAAACACAAGGTCGACATTGCTTGCTCGGACAGGTCTGCCTTGGAGAGGGGCCCGACGCTTGGGTTTGCTTTTCAAGCAGCCGAGGTGTTGAGGGCGCCTAGTGAAGTTCAAGGCGCTAACCTGTGGGTAGAAGTGGCGAGCGTGGCTGCCCAGGTATGCGCCTAACGCGCTTTCTTTATTTTCGAATTGTGCACATGTTTGTTGACTTTTTTTTTAGATACTCCTGCTTGCAAAGAATGGCGCCTTGGCTGGTGAGGCGCTACGCGTTGGAGAGGCGCAAGGCTCGGCTTCCCTAAGAGTTATGCGGGACGACCTGGAGATGGCGCAGAGGCGCCAAGCAGAGCTTGTGCAGGCGTGCGAGGATGCCAATCTTGAGGCCGCAAAGGCTGTTTCCCTCGTCCAATAAGCGATGGATGAGGACAAGAGGAAGTTGCGGCTAGAGCATGAAGCCCAACTTGAGATTGTCAAGAGGGCGCATCATTAGGATGAGATTGTCAAGAGGGCGCATCATGAGGAGATGGCCAAGCTCATGAAGGATAAGGCCGACCTAGACAAGGAGATGGGCGCCCAAAAGAGCGAGATTGACCTCCTCCTTCAAGAAAAGAAAGCTTTGCGAAAGGAGAAGAAGGTTATGGAGAAAGAAAATAAGAGGCGCCAAGAGGAGTTGGATGCGCTTAGGAAAGAGAAAGCGACATCGGAGGCGCCTACCTTGGACATGGCGCTTAAGGCCCAGGCATCCCTCAACAGCATCCTCATTTTGAAGAGGAAGTTGGAGGCTTACCATCCCACTATCAGCTGGGATGTTAAGGAGATGGCCAATTTCGTCATTGACTACATGGCCAGCGTGCGCCCAGTCGTGGATCAAGCTCCTGCGCCTCCTCAAAATCCGGTGGACGAAGAAGAAGACTCGGGGTCAAGTTCAGAGTCGAGCGACGAGTCAGCTGGCGGGGACTAGGATTATTCTATGGCATAATTTTATTTAGCTCTTGAACATAAACAATGGGGCGCCTGTTGTTTGCATGTTTTGCCATACCTATCTTTTTGTGCCTGTCTTCTATTTTGCTCACTGTCGTAAAAACAAGCGTCTTGGCATATTTAAGGTTTTATTGCCGCGTCTTCTTATATTGTTGCTATGGCATAAGTGGTATAATGATTTGGGCGCAAGGAAGGGCGCATTAAGGGCACAATAATTTGGTGCTATGGGAGAATTGAGGGCACAATAATTTGGTGCGAGGGCGGGTTATGGGTGCTGGGCGCATTAAGGACACAATAATTTGGTGCGCATAGGATAGTTAAAGACATGCAATGCGCTTGACTCTCATTCTGCATCACCATATACTGCTTTGCCATTCATCACAAAAGTATGTATGTATATATAATCCGTTTTAAAAAAAAAGACAACCTTAGGGTGCTATTCTCCTTGATGAGATCAAGCTCATAGATCCGCTCCTGCTCCTCCATGGAATCCTCCTTATGCGCCATTCGAAAGGTCGGGATGCGAACTTCTACCGGTAGCACCGCTTCACTTCCATACGTCAGCGCAAAGGGTGTTTCACCTGTTGCCACTTTGAAGGTGGTTCTATGCGCCCATAACACACTTGGTAGCTCCTCTACCCAGTTTCCCTTGGCTTCTTCGAGCCTGGTGTGTAGCCCATGCAATATACTTTTGTTGGCTGCTTCAGCTTTTCCATTTGCTTGCGGATAAGCTACAGAAGAGAACCTAAGGACCACTCCATTTTCGTCGCAGAAGTCAATGAACTTTTTGCAATCAAACTGCTTTCCGTGATCGGTGATGATCGACTCCGGCAACCCGAACCTTGTGAAGATGTTATTTCTTGTAAACTTTCGCACTTGCACTTCCGTGATGGACGCAAGTGGTTCTGCTTCAATCCACTTTGTGAAATAATCGATGGCAACAATTAAGTACTTGAATTGTCCAGGCGCCTTGGGGAAGGGCCCAAGGAGGTCCATCCCCCACTGAGCGAAAGGCCAGGCGCCTACATTCCCTTGCATGGGCGCCACTGGTATATGTATATCATTGGCATGGATTTGACACTGGTGGCACGTGGCCACGTGATTTCCAGCGTCATCCCTCATTGTCGGCAAATAATATCCTTGTATAAGCAATACCTTCTCCAGACTGCGAGCGCCTGCGTGCATTCCACACGTTCCTCGTTGCACTTCCGCCATGGCCCTTTGTCCTTCCGCTTCGGTGAGGCAACGCAGATAGGTGCCCGAGTGGGATATCTTGTACAACACTCCCTCCATACCAACACATCGGGCTGCTTTCTTTCGTAAACGCCAAGCATCTTTCGGATCTTCCGGGACCACGCCCTGCGTTAGGAAAAGCATGATAGGTGCCATCCATCCTTCCATCATTCCCATAGAGATAGACGCCATCACTCTCTCCTCACGCGGGACTTCCTTGGTGACGATCACCTTTCTATCTTCTCAAAAATCCAACGACGTGGCCAATTTAGACAGGTGGTCTGCATGGGCGTTCTCCTCCCTTGGAACATGTGTGAACGTAGCATCCTGAAACCATGCACACTTTTCTCTAACTGAGTGAACGTATGCTCCCAGCGCCTCCTCCTTCACCTCATACACATTATTCAACTGGTTGACCATGAGCGCCGAATCAGTTTGAACATTTACCTTCTGGGCGACTAACTCCCTTGCCATGTGGAGTCCTGCGAGGACTGCCTCATATTCCGACGCGTTGTTTGTTTTGAGAGTTGCAAAACATAAGGCGACCTCATGCATTGCGCCCAGTGGGCTAATTAGGACAATTCTGGCTCCCGCGCCTGCCTGGCTTGCTGCTCCATCCACTTGGATTTGCCAACATTCTTCCCCGCCACTTCCCACATCAACCACTCCCTCGGCCACAAAATCAGCCAACACTTGAGCCTTGATGGCCAACCTGGGCGCATAGCTTACATCGAACTCACTGAGCTGGACAACCCACTTAACCAGGCGCCCGAACACATCCATGGAACCAAGGACCGTTTGGAGAGGCAGATTTGTGAGCACCACAATACTATGAGCTTGGAAATAAGGTTGGAGCTTGTTCGCCGCCATTACCACTGCCAGCGTCGCCTTCTCGATGGGCGCATATCTCATTTCATGCCCATCGTTGTACAACTTACATAATAAACCGGTCTTCCTTCATTCGTCGACGGGTCCCGGGATACTAATACCTCGCTCAAAGCCATCCGAGAGACTGCAATGTACAAGTATAGCGTTTCCTTGGCCTTGGGAGCGGTCATCACCGTGGGCGCTGTCAGCAACTTCTTCAAATCCTCGAAGGCTTCATCACATTACTCCGTGCACTTAAACTTGCTAGCTTTCTTCAAGACCCTGAAAAGGGGGCACCTCTATCGGAGGCTCTTGGAATGAAGCGCCCAAGCGCTGCCAACCTTCCTATCAACCCTTGCACCTCCTTTGGCGTTCGGGGAGGCGCTAACTTCATAATTGCCTCAATTTGCTTGGGGTTGGCCTCAATTCCTCTCCTTGTAATCATGAAGCCCAAAAATTTACCAGCTTCTCCTAGGAACACGCACTTCTTCGGATTAAGTCGCAGCTTAAATAGGCGCATAGTCTCAAATGTCTCCCGCAAATCCATGATGTGGTCTTGGCGCCTCTTGCTCTTTAAAATCAAATCGTCAACATATACTTCCACGTTCCGTCCCAACTGCCCACGGAAGATTTGATTTACCATGTGCTGGTAGGTTGCGCCTACATTCTTTAACCCAAACCCCATCACTTTGTAGCAGAAGTTGCCAAAGGGTGTCATGAAAGCGGTCTTTGCCCTATCTTCCTCCACCATGGGGATCTGATGATACCCTGAGAACATGTCAAGGAAGCTAAGCGCCTCATGGTAAGCCGTAGCATCCACGAGCATATTAATGCGCGACATTGGGTAGGCATTAGTTGGACACACCCGGTTAAGATTGGTAAAATCCACGCACATTCTCCAATCCCCGACGGCTTTGGGACGAACACAACAATTGACAGCCACGTGATGTATCTGGCCTCCTCTGCGAATCCGGCCTCGAGGAACTTATCGACCTCCTTCAGGAGGGCTTCCTCCTTCTCGAGAGTCAAATTTCGTCGCTTCTGCTGAACAGGCTTCTTACCCTTTTCGACAGCCAATCGATGCGCCGCTACATCCGGGGACACTCCTGGCATGTCTTGTGGGCTCTACGCAAAAATTTTCCCGAACTACCTCAATAAGCTTATCAAGGGTGCCCTCATGTCTTCGGGGGCTTGTGCCGACACTCGTACCTATCGGTCCGGGCGCCCTTCTTCGATCAGCACACTTAGTTCGTCGTCGACAGGCTCCGCTCTAGGAGCCTCCTCCGGGCGAATGTCTATGTTGTTCACCCTGTGCCTCCTGACGCTCCTCCTCCTCAGCTCTTCCTCTCGCGCGTAGCGTGGGGCGTTCTCTCCTCGTGAGATTCCTATGCCTTGTGCTGCAATAAACTTCAACGTTTGGTGACAAGTGGAGGCCACACCATTGAATAACGCCAAAAGGGGCCTTCCTAGTATGACATTATATGGTGAGGGGAAATCCGCTATCCCAAATTTCACCGCATGCGTCACCCGATGCATTCCATCACCCAACGTTACCGGGAGGCGCACACACCCAATCACACGGGTTGGTGCCCCTAAGAACCCTATCAGCACTGAGTCGGAGGGGCTCACTAACTCCGACGCCAACTGCAGCACTCAAACGTGCTCTTGAATAAAACGTCCATAGAGCTTCCAGTGTCAACCAACATCCTCTTGACTTTGCACCCTGCAATGACACCTTGAATCTCCAAAGCCTCCTCCGAAGATACTTGACAAGCCTCATCGGGCTCCTGATTGAAGCATATCTGGACTGTTGCCTTCGCTTCCATGGATGCGGCCCTAAGGCGCCTGTTTCGATCTAACCTATCACGCAGGTCGATGGTTCCAGTTATGGATTCCACTGTGAGCCTAACCCGGCTGGGCTCTTCCTCTTGGTTCACCTCGAAAGGGGGCACCTTAGGCGCCTGTTGCATGGTGGGTAGGATGGGCGCCCTCGGCACAGCTGGAGCATTAGGCGTCGGCCTTGTTTCCCTTGTGACATACGTGCGATGAGTCATCTCTTCCGTCTTCCTTACAAAGTCATTGAGCATCCCCCGGTCGACCAAAGTCTGCAGCTCCGACTTTAGTTGATAGCAATCGGCCGTGTGATGCCCTTTGTCCCGGTGGAAATCACAATACCAGTCAAGGTTCCCCTCATTTAGTTGTCCACGCATCGGTCCCGGCCAACACACATGGTACCCCCTATCCTTCACATATTGCAGAATGTTCTTTAAGGAATCATTGTACTCCGTGAAATTTCCCGCACTCCTGGGCGGGGGGCGCTGACCCTTCGGTCTCCTCTGCTGAGCATTGTTCATAATGAAAGGTCGGGGCGCCTGGCGCCCTTCAATATCATCCCTACTCACGCGCCTCTTTTTTGCCCTTCTTGCGGCCAACGTCTCCTCCAGAGCGATAAACTTCTGAACTCTCCGATCCAAGTCCTCGGCTGACACGACTGCTCTCTTGGACAATACCCGACACAGCTCCTCACTATTCGTACATTCCTCAAGACTGGCGGTTGCACATCCTTCACGTCCATGGCGACCGAGATCCATCGATCATAGAATTCTTTAAGCGACGCCCCTTCCCTCTGCTTGATTGTAAACAATGCGCCTATCGTCAACGTCCGCCGCTTTCAGCTCGCAAATTTGGACAAGAACAACTCCGCGAACTGTTCAAAGCACTCGATGCGCCCCTCCTCTAACTGATGATACCAGTCTAGAACTACTCCTGCAAACGTCGAGGGGAACACCTTGCACAATGTGGCGTACGAGCTGTTGTACAGTTGCATCTTCGTGAAATAGCTATTCAGATGATCTTCTGGGTCGGTGACCCCGTCGTAGTTGGATAGCGGGGGGGGGGGGGGAGGGTAGTTCCTGCTAGCTCCATTAGGACGCTCTGCACCAGGGGTTGCCTGACCCCAAAGCGCCTGGTCTGGCGTCTAGGCATCCAAGGATTGTGCTCCTCTGGTCCTGGGGTGGCAAGATCACCAGGCGCCCTCCACGTGCCCGGACGCTTGGGTGGTCCCCATTTGGCCCTTCATAGTGTGGGCGCCAGTACTCACCAGCCTCCGAATCATATACTAGCTTATCTTGTTTCCTCACCGGGGGGCTGTACTCCCTCGCATCAACACTCCTTCCTCCCTCTAACTCCCTTCGAAGCATGGCTATTGCCTTGTCTTGGTCAGCAATGATCTTAACCAGCTCTCTCTTCGACAATGAATCGCTTTCGGTCGACGGGCGCTCACGGCTACCCTCCTCCTCTACCTCCATGCTCACCATCGGGCTAGACTGCTGCCCGCTCTCCTCTTGACTGGAGTCCTCAACTCTCGAATCGTCAGCGCCTACATTTCCCTCGTTCAAATCTTCCATGCGTCTATATCTCGCCTCTATCTGGCGCGCCAATTGTTCGAGCCACAATACTTCCCTCCGCCAAATGCGTCGTTTCCCTCCAAAGCAGCGCCCAGACCCTGCAAGACTAGCGCCTAGAGGGCTCAACCCGCCCGTTAGCACTCTGATGATCAAGTCAATAGTGATTCTAGAGAGATAAGTGCTACAAGTGATCTTAGTGAGAGAAACCGACTTGCTTAAATGCCACCTACCGAGTGCTATTTATACCACTTGAGCTTCCGACCAGGCTCCGACCAACTCCTGCCACCCAGCCTTACGTCAGCCGAGCATTAAATGCCTGGTCTGGTCCAACGTCCGAGCGCCTACACGTGGCGCATCGTCCGGCTCTAGTGTCAGGGCGCATGGGGGGACCATCCGCCTACGTGGTGCTTTCCCGACTCTTCTCAGCTGTACTTCTTTGTCCACGAGCCTATTTTGTCGTCTTGCGCCCCTTTACCGTTGGTGCCACCGAGGTCATGCCCCAATGAGTCATTAATGGGCTCCAAGCCCATCGGGCTATGGACTTTGATGGGCTCATCTATGTTTCCCCAACCTTTTTTAAAAGAAAGAATAGAATCATTAAAAATAGGTGAAAGTAAAGATAAAATATCAATAGTGGGCTTCCTAGTTCAAGCAAGGTTGGAGCTAAATATTTTTCAAATTATTAAGTATGTTATATCATCATTATTCATGTATATATATTTTTCTTAAATATTCTTAACACGAAAGTCATGAATCGATAGAATCAATGGCCGACCCATAATTTTTGAAGAGGCGTATTAGTAGATAAAAATAATAAATAAAGTCTAATTTATAGAGTTTATAATTTTATTATTTTTCATAGTGAGTCGCAAACAATTTTATATTATGAAATATTTGTGAAATACATTCATGTTATTTTTTATCTCAAATCTTTCTCAATATATACAATCCAACAATCCGTGATATATTGACCAATTTTGAAGATCATTCTTGATTAACTTAATAACAGAAAAGAAAATGTGTCAATTAGAATTTTTGTAGGTGTGTCTAAAATACTAGTTTTAATTTTTTTAATGAAAAAACATGGATTTACACCAAAATCTCGGCTCTCGTCTATGTCTTCCGTTTTTTTTTTTGACAAAAGATAATCTTATATAGATTGAAACAAAGTTAGTTACATCCTGGAGGTCAGCCAGGTCTGATAATCAAAAAGACGACTCATAGTCAGGTACAAAGAGACGACTCATTTCTAGCCACCAAATGAGCTACCCTATTATTCCGTTGAATAGAATGTGATAGGGTTTTAGTTATAATTGGTCAAACTTCCTTGTACATTAATTGGTCCATAGTACATTTCATCTCTCAAGTTAATAACACTCTAACTGTGAAAATCACCAAATTACATTTTTTAAATGAAAAGTATCAATTATTATCTTAATCACGTATGAAAACGTGTTAAGATTGCTTTATAGAAAAATTCTCAAAATAAACAAACTGTGGCATTTGATCCTAACCATGCAAATACATAGACAAACAATAAGTTCGAGTTCAACTATAAACATTTTTCATCAGACCCCTTAAGCAAACGTGTATTGGACGTATGGTAAACTTTGTCAAACACCACAGGGTCCCCTTAAGCATACTTGGCCGTTATATATGCTAGTAATAATAAGGCAAAATACATATCCATAGCCATAACTTAGCACTTCGTGTCAATAATAGCCAATTTTTGAAAAATCCACTAAAATAGACATTCCGTCCATTTAAAGGAATTATCAAGAATGCTGACTGGACTAACGTTTTCGGTGACGGTGCATTTTCTCGTCCAAAATAATACCAGATGGAAATGGCTAGTTTTATTATTGTAATTAAATGAAAAAAATAAATAAAACAAAATCTATCTTCCTCGCCAAACCCTCTCCTTCCAACCTAGTTATTCTGCTAACTTGAAGTATATACTAACTAATATCCAAAATGTATGAATTAATATCCAAGTATGTTAAGTATCTAGATAGCACAGACTAGTATTCAAAATATCACAAACTAATATCCAGATAGTAGATACCAACTAATATCCACAATCAACCAACTAGTATTCAATATGGATACTCTTGTGGGTTATCTGGATACTCTTATGTGTTATCTGGATACTAATTATGTGCTGTTTGGATACTATTCTGTGTTGTCTATATATTAGTTTGTGAATTTGGGATAATAGTTGATTCATGGTGGATATCAGTTAGCAAACTTTGAATACTAGTTCGTGCTCTCTAGATACTTTAGTACTTGAATATTAATTTATGTATTTTGGATATCAGTTAGTATCTGCTAACGAATCTTCAAGTTAGCATATTAACTTTTCTCCTTCCTTCCCCTGCTTTACCTTTCTCGTTTCTTGTCGTCGACATGGATATGATTCTCTCTTCTACTTCTTCCTCGCCGAGATCCAGTATAGCGCGAGGACTGGAAAGCTTTACAAGGTGATTCAGAGCTTCCCAATCAATTTGAGAGCCATCAGAAACCACAAAGAGAACATGAAAAAGTTATCATCTCCCGCTCCATCAACGAGGAGGCCGACGACAATAACAACGACGATGGCTTCAACATCCTGAATCTCATCCTCCATAGCCTCTACCTTCACCTTACCTCCCACAACAAGATCTGGTGTGGATAAAGAGATCTAGTATATATCCATCTTCCTTTGTTCAACAACAACAAAAGCGACAGAAATTGTAGTTCCGGAAAGAATTACAAAGATCGAACACCAACAACAGCAGCCAATCGTCATCCACCAACAGCAATAACAACTAATCCAGACGGACTCAGAGGGAGGTCTATTTCCAGATTTGTGCTTCTCCATCGTCTCTATTCCACTTTTTAGTCTGTAGATCTGTCGACAAGTTGTGGGCTTCCGGTATCATTGAAATCTCCAAAATGTGCATCCGTCTAGTTTTCCATCTAACCCAAACTTTTAATTACCTTTTGGTACCCAAAACTTTAAAAACATCAAAAATTATATTTCAACAAATATTATTTAATATAAAAATTAGAGAACCATCTAAACATAGTACTACTAGAATTGCTAATGAAATTTATTTCAATATAATAGATAAAATAGTAAAAATAATAAATGAATGTCAAGAAGGAATAATAAATATACTAAAAGATTATAATCTATAATTAAAATAAATATTAGAAGATCTATTTAAACCCATAATTCAATTAAAAGCACTATTAAAATCAGTTAAAATAAAATCTTATTGACCATTAATACATCAAGACCAAAGAAGGATAAATGAAACACAATTTGAAAATTATACATATTTCATTAATTAAAAAAAATTAGAACGAAATGAGACCGAAAGTAACCAAGTAATAAGTAAATAGAAAAGCTACAACATTCAGTTTCAAATATTGAAAAGAAAATATGACTATAGGAAAAGAATTAGAAATAGTAAATATAACTAATATGGAACATCTAGAATATAATATTATAGAATTACAAGGAGATTTAAATAAAAAATTAGACAACATCAATATGATGTAAGTGAACTAAATATAACATCCTCAGATTATTTATATCGTGATAAAATTCATAGAATATATTTCTCCAAGGAGTAATTCAATTATTAGAACACATAATGATAATTTAAAGGTTTTATGCACTTGTATATCCAAAACTTTCACAGTTGTGCCAATAATATCCAAATTTCCCGGAATACCACTTATATCCATGTTTTAAAGTTGTTCTTTGCCAATTCTATCCATTTTCCAATATATTTTTGGTTAAATACACTTGTATATCCAAAAACACCGTTGAATAATGTGAAGGAATTGGATATAATTGGTATTTCGGGAAATTTGGATATTATTGGCACAACCGTGAAAGTTTTGGATATACAAGTGTATTTAACCTAATTTAAAAGAAGATTCCAAATAAACAATAAAAAAAATGATGATTTCATAAGTCCAAAGGATTTTTTTACAATAATAAGAAGTAGAAGGACCATTTTCGGAATTTAGAAAATGAAATATTCCAAGAATATTCTGTCAACTTTAACGAAACACGCTTAGTAGTAAACTTGAGTGGTACCGGGTGCACATGTAATAGAGTTCAGTGGTACCCGACGCCCTATTCAAACTTAAGTGGTATTACTCCCCCAATTCTCATACTTTAGTGTACCAGAGGTATTTTACCCTAGTTGAATACGTCCCCAGAAAATATATTTAAGTTTTTTTTAATTTAATATGAGGTGGCATCCAGGTGGCATCTGATGTGTGAACTGAGGTGGCATCCACCTCACCATCATCTTAACATTATGGATGTGAAGAGTAACGGTGTTAAAATTTCAGACAGAAATTGTTAACTTTGTTTATCATTCAAAAGTGTGGCTATATGTGTCTATTTTTTTAAAATTTGGTTATTATTGTCACAAAGTGCATACTTATGGCTATCAAGGTGTATTTTGCCTAATAATAATAAGAGAACATATGCAAATTAATTAATGAAATGAAGAATGAAAAATAGAAATGTCTTTGAATGATAAACAAGATTTTCTTTTTCTTGCTTTTTAATTACTTGTTTGTGTGTTCCTTTTTTCTCATCACACAAACAAAACTTACAATGAAATTGCGATTAATGAATCATTAATAATATAACCAAGATTTCGCTCATACATTAATGAGATTCTCACATCGAACCCTCACTTCCCAAAAATAAATATGGGAAATAATAAAAAAACATAAAAAAAAAAGAGAAAGGGAACATTTGCCTCTCCCTATCACCTCTTTTGAAAATTGAGCATCATGATACAAGTGGCAAAAATAAATATGAACATGACGCCAAACCCAACAACCACCGCACCAACAATCGGTACCATGTCATGTTCAAATCCAAAGTAGAGCTTCACAAATGCCTCTACTGTTAACCCACTACGCAGAATGTCCTGCACATCTCCATATTGTGATGCCACGAATCCATACAATGTCCATGAAACTGGGCATGCATAGTAATACCATCTCCACCAAATGGGTGCCCTCTGTAAAACAAATTTAAATTATTTAATATTTTGAGTGACATTTATCTGATATCATATCATCAACTAGCTCATTCTAATTAATAATTCGATTTTTTGGTAGATGGCGAAGTATAAAACTTATATGAGAGTTACTTACAGGACGTGGGATGATGAATCCAGCAAAGATGTTCCAGAGCCCATAGAATGCAGTAGAGACAATATAGCCAATATGTTGGTTTGGAGTGAACGAGACAGCCATCATGCCGTAGAATGTGAAGTAGAGTAGCGTGAAGTACATGAAGAAGAAGAACCAGAAGCATTTGATCACTGTAAACTCAAAACCTATCATTGTGTAGACCATGCAGCTGTAGACAATGCATTGGAAAAGAATGTATGGAAGTTCAATCAATACCTGCAAAGTAAGAAACCACAAAAAAATGAACAATTGTACTTAACATAAACGACTCTGAAGTAATATAGGTTTGAATATTCTTACATGTGCAACAGCGTAAGGGAAGGCTGCATACATTCCAGCAGCTCTTTCTCTATAGAAAACTGTTCTTTCAATATCCACAACAGGTTGCACTGCCGATGCATTTTGGATCCCAATTGAGAAGACGGCAGTGAACATTGAACCAATTGCGTTAAAGAGATCTTGTTCATTATTCCTGTACATTGATTTTTAAGACATTTCATAGCAATGAGATTTTGAAACCCATTTGGAAGTTAGAAAAAGAACAAGCATTGTTTGGTCAGTACTAACATTTTGCCACCAAGATCCCAAAACATGCCTCCGAAAAGCAAAGCTATGATTGTTGTGAAGAGAAAGCGAACTCCGGTGTATGGCTGGTTTCGCAAATATGACCAATGGAACTTCCATAGGCAAGCTAGGCACTGAGTGAATAGTGATCTAGAGTATTGGGTTTCAAAGTGCAGGTCCTTGGATCCAACTGCAGGTTTGCTTAAATCCTTGATCATGGCCTTGTTTCTCCTAAAATACACAAAGAAACATCCAATTCATTAATTTTTTCTATTAAGAAACCTTAACCAATTTAATGGTGTAAAGTATGAAGAATTCATACTTGTAGAGGTCTGATCTCTTGTATAGAGAAGCAAAATCAACTCCAAGAGTAACCTCTTGTCCAGGTGAGGATACTTCCATCATCCAAGTTGCAGGGTTGTAGCCATCTTTGATCTTAGTAACTCCGTCAATTGTCTGTTCAAGCAACAACAATATCGAGAAGTTCAAATATACATGTACAAGAATAGAAAGGATTTTAAAGAACATAACCTTCTGCTCAATTACCTCAAAATAATTTATCAAATGACAAGAATTTTTTCCTAATGGCCCGACATAGATTTCTTGCCCACCACGCTTCAGGAGGAAAAGCTATTGGCAACAACAAAAAATTAACTGTATCATGTTAAGGGTTGCCACATGAGAGAGTGATCTTTCTTTTATGGTAATAATATGAATCACCTACCTCGTCAAAAGACTCAAAGATATCAATACTTGGCTGATGGATGGTGCACACCACTGTTCTTCCAGTATCGACAGTGTTCCTTACTGTTCTCATAACAATTGCAGCAGCTCTAGCATCTAACCCTGATGTTGGCTCATCCATGAAAATAATGGAGGGGTTTGCCACTAGTTCAACTGCAATGGTTAATCTCTTACGTTGCTCAATAGATAGACCATTTACACCGGGCAACCCAACTATCGAGTCCCTCAAACTATCAAGCTCCACTAGTGCCATAACTTCTTCGACAAACATCTGCAACAAATATTTCTAGCATGAGTTTATCAGACATTATCAAGTTAATGCTCCAACAACATATATTGGATAAAAAATCCAACAACATACATTGGATAAAAAAACACTCACCTTTCTGGTTTGCCTATTAACCTCGGTCGGTAAACGAAGCCATGCTGAATAGAGCAAGGATTCATGAACAGTAACAAATGGAGAATGGATGTCATTTTGCTCACAATATCCTGATATCCTGGCAAATGTCTCTTGCTTTTTGGGATATCCGGAAATGGTGATGTTCCCTTGAGTATAGCCATGAGTTTTTCTACCGGCAAGCACATCCATTAGTGTGGTTTTTCCAGCACCAGTAACTCCCATTAAAGCTGTTAGTACTCCAGGCCTAAAGGCTCCACTTATTCCTTTAAGAAGATACAATTTATCTTTAACAACACCTTTCTCTATCATATGCTGCAACAACAAAAATAAATTAAAGTTTTAGTTATTCTCTCTCTCTCTTTTTGTAACTTAAGACCATATATGAAATCAACATAGGACAAACAAGCTTTTTGCATATTGTTTTTCACCTGAGGAGCATCCACAGCATAAGTTATTTCATCAAATGTGACGGAATACGGTACAAAAGGAAGAACCATTCCTTTCTTTTTGCAGTTATTGCTACCAGGAGTGATCTCCAAACCTGGACATGAATCGCTTGAGCTTGATTCATTGTCACTCTCTGCATAGTCCATCGAGAGAAACTAAGAGATTAAACGAATGATGCATAGTTGATTAACCATCCATAAGGAAGTACTAATTTCTCACCGTCATGCATTGCACCAAAACTTTCTTGAAGTGATAAGGAACGAGCTCTATTCAGTTCAAAAGCTTCATCATTCTCAGAGTCTTCAGAAATCAATGCTTGAGGCTTGTCAAATGCTGCAATTTGTAAATAAAATTGCATTGTGATATGTTATGCCATGAAAATACGGGGTTGTCTTGAAGCATGATGCTTAATAAAGGGAATCATTGACACCACTCACGATCGAGAAACGTTAGGGCTAGGGAGAAAAGAATGTTGAACACAATGGTGAACCCAAACAATGCCCCAATTCCTATCCAGTACCAATTAGGATCTGTGAAGAAGCCGCGAAATTTTAGAACTTGGGTTCCTAATGGCTCTGTGCTTAAGGGAGCGACCTGTTGAAATAAAGAAAGTTAATAAAAATTGAGACCATAAGAGAGTAAATATGACTAAACTAGTTTATCAGAAGAGCAAATACATACTTGCTGCCAATTATCTCCAAGGAACTCATTAGCTAGGATGGCATTGTCAGCGTACATGAAAGGTGAGATCCAATAACCCCATATCCAAAACTTGTTGATTTTATCTCTCGATAGGACAAAGCCACTTAGTGTCATAAGCACTAGAAGTATGAAAGAGCTGAGGGTGCTAGCGACGATCACGTTCCGTCCAATAGCAGCAAGGAAGCGAAACAACGAACCCGACATCTGGCCAACAAGTACAAGCAAGAAGTATTGCTTAAGGAACCTGAAAATTTATGCACCGATGTTAGTTGTTTGTGAATAAAATTGTAATGGTGATCCAAATATCTTAAAAATATGCATACCTCGAAAGCTCAGGATCAAACCCGATCATGAAATAAGTAATGGAAACCCAGACCGCAACTTCCACCAAAGTGGTTGGTATTTGAAGGAAGCTTGAAGGAAGGGAGTATGCCCATGAAGGGTAGAATCCAAAGTTTCGCTGCTTGTAGAACACGGGAAGCTTGGCAACCGTCATGGACAGATCGGCCATTCCATTGAATATGATCATACTTACAATAAAGAACAATGCACCCATGTAAATCACTCCATCGATTACAGTCTCTCTATGCATTTGAGTCTTAAGGAACAAAGTCATGAGAATTAGTGCCATCACTGTAAGCTGCAGATCAACAAAATGTTGAATACACCATTTCATTAATAGAGGGTGGAAACAACATTAGGTAAGCACTATTACAGAAGAATGTATTTACTCACTTGGACGATCTTAAAAATGAAGACAAATGAGTTCTTCTTCATGAGTAGGAACTCTCTAGAAAGGCAAGCCTTTAGCAACTGCATTTCTGGAATCCCATATCTCCTAAAAGCCAAAGCAGCTGCATGGCCTTTTTTCTTATCAAATGGCTTAGAGAGCTCATGCCTCATTTCTTCTCCAACAGTGAATGACTTGAATGCTTCTGCAAATTCCCTAACTGTAATGTAATGGTAAACTTGATCTTTTCGTGCCCAGTATTGTTTCTGGTCATTCTTGGAAATCACCTATCGAGTGAAAACCATGTTTTTTGAAGTTTAATACAGAAAAATTATTGAAATGTTATATACTGGTACTAACTTCCTAAGAAAATCAAACTTCACTTACTTCCTGCAGGAAATCAGGTACGTTTTTTCTTTCCGGACATCTGAATCCCATGTGCTGGAAGAAGTCAAGGGCATCCTCTCGAGGCCCATGGTAAACAATGTGCCCATCCGAGAGGAGAATCACGTCGTCGAAGAGTTCATAACTCTCCGGTGGCGGTTGGAGGAGGGAGATGATGGTAGTTCCTTTTAGGATATGAGTTGATTGTCTCATTGAGTTTACAATCTGATATGTCGTTGATGCATCAAGTCCATTAGATATCTCATCCATGAATAATGCTCTAGCAGGTCCTACGAGCATCTCGCCTGCAAGATTATTGATACTCTTTGATTAGTCATTAATTCTCTTTTAAATGCATACTTAAACGTTTTCTCTAAGACTTTTTTAGGCAAGATTTATAGATTACCAATTGTAAGACGTTTCTTTTGTCCTCCAGAGATTCCTCTCATCATTATACTCCCAACCACGGTGTCTGCACATTCTTCCAATCCCAAAATCTACCAAAATCAACCAACATTTTCTTAAGAGCAAGCGAGACTTCAACTTCAAGTCAAATTTTGCCTATTAAGAAGATGTCTTTGATCAAATCTTGTTTGATTACCTTTATAACATAGTCTGTCACCACACTAGCTTGTTGACCCTCCAATGCCGCGGCCTAAAATACATGAAAGTGAGAAATCAAATTATCATTTTCACCATTTCCATCTAATGATTGTGGATTGCATAACATATGATCCAATGATTTAAGCATATGATTGCAGTAACCTCGGTAAAGGGGCTAATCGAATCAAAACAAGCGACCTTATAATTATTATTATGTTAATTTGGTGACTTTGATAATGCAACCTTCTACTAGCAATTATATTGCTCAAAGCTATTAGTGGCAGTTTAATTACCTTCATGAAGAGATCAATAGCAGAATCAGGCTTAATGTGGGTAGCCTTTTCTCTCTTCAACAATTCTTCAAGCATCTCTATAATAATACAACAACCCCACGAACCTCATATTAAATCATCAAAACTAATATTGTAACATATACAAGGGCTTTTATTTTATAAACCACTTAAGTACGTACCACTTAGGAACCCCACGCCCTGGCATCGGGCAGAAAAGGCTAGAGTCTCTCTCACAGTCATTTCTGAGATATGATTGTCATGTTGGCTTATGTAGGCTGCCGTCCTGTGTGGCACAAACTCATTCATTTGGTAACCGTTGTAGCTTACACTACCTGAGCTCTGCACCCATTTCAAGAATTTTATTAATTTTGGTAGTAATTTCATAATATACCTTTAATTAGATGCTCGCGAAGTAAAATTGTCTTTAAAAATCAACAAAATAGTTACAAAGACCTTCTCGTGAATATTGTATCACTGTTGGTGAACAATTTTGGTCTTTTTTCAAACGAACCTTAAGATCGGGGTCAAGTTGGCCTGCCAGTGCCAACATGAAGGTGGACTTCCCTGAACTTGGAGGACCGAGTAACAGTGTGATTCTAGATGGTTTGATTACTCCACTCACTCCTTTTAGGATTGTAAGTTTCATCTTCTTGTTTGATCTGATACGAAAGACACCCAAAAACCCCTTCTCAAAGAGAAATGTACAAACAATCATCAGTCCACCATTCAAATCAAAACAAAAATATTTGTGTTGAAATCCTAGCTGTTCATCAGCACATATGTGCTTTCTTACCTCTACTATGTTGAGTACAAAATTGTACATGGTAGGCAGAGATCTGCTCGCAGATCGAGCCTCTGCCTCCACTGTCAGATTCTGAAACCGAATTTCGATGGTCGGAAGCTCGATCCCAACTCTGCAACCAAAATTGGAACATATTTCAATTATCATGCCAACTAATCGAATCAAATGCAGTTCCGCAGGCATTATACATACTTGTCAATGCGGCTCTTCAACTTGTGCAAGAACTTCTCATTGTCAATCTCGGGCACTTTGACTAAGCTATCAATCAAAGCGCGCCTTTCTGTCAAGCCAAGGTTGTGGAGGCTCAGCTCTCCCTTCTCTCCCTTGTACACCGACGCGGTCCTCCTCTTCCCTCGACGAAGAGCCCTCTTGTCGTCCTCGTCCATCATCGACATTGCACCCACCGCGCTGGTGTCAGTGCTCCATATCGAAGAGCTGTTCGCTCCTTTACTGGCTTCCCGCTGGTGTCCGCCACCATAATCCGCCATTGATGATTAGCTCAACAAATGGCGAAACAGAGAGAGAAGGAAAGAAAGTAAAGGAAACAGAGGAAGGTCCCCCCAAAACAAAATCTTTCTTTTCTTCTTTTTTTTCTTCTGATTATCTAATTCCACAGTTCGAGTTTTATATATGACTCGACCCACAACCAGAAATGGGAATTTGTGGGTGGATTCTTGGCTCTGTTTTTGTTGTGTGATTGGAACAAGGAAGGCTGTATATGGATTCCAAGATGAGGACATTTCTGTGACGCTAGTTTGCCTATTTCAAACACTGGTTTTGGATTATTGATGCTCTTACTGATGGGATTTCCCGTTGGCACTCCAACTCTAGCTGTGTTAATTAACTCTTGCATTTTGGCGGTCCTGCTTCCTTGACAAAAGAACTTTCAATCCGCTGGATAATATTAATTAATTCATAATAATTTAGTAATCACAATATCTTTTTGAACAGTATCAATAATAGGGATTTTTTGGTCGATGAGAGTTTCAACTTTCAATTCCCACCCTTCTAATTATCTGTATGGAACTAAAACGGTTGAGTTGATTCATTTTCGGCTTTCTGTATGCCTTAACTCTTGTGGACAAGTTTGAGATAGTACGGATGTAATATTCCACTTAGTTTTCATAGATAAAACATTATGAAGAAATAGGTAGAACTTATGGGGAAAAAAAAGTAGAAACAAATTACGAGGCATTTGATATCTCAAAGTGGTAGCCACAAGATACTCGGCAAAATGACACGGAGCAAATTAAAATCATCATAAAGCATATGAAATTCAGCTAAAAGAGTATTATCACCAGTCATCAATAACATGTTATGCATCCGTTGCAAAAATCCGTTAAATAACGGATTACACAGCCCCATGAAAAGGGTCCAAGATAGGGTCAGTAACCACACGGGAGCCGTAGGATTGGGAATGGAGCAATCGTGTGGCTGGGCTGGATGTGGGGTGGGGAGAGACATTTTTGTCCGTTTTTGTATTTTTAATTTTTTTTATTCATTCCGCATTTCAATGGCTGACTTTTCAATGAAAGAGAGAATGCATTTTCTCTGCAACTCAACTTTCTTCTTTCTCTCTTCTTTTCTTTCAATCTCTTTCCATATCTTTTCTCTTTCTCTATTCCTTCTCTCTTACTTTTTCTTTCACAATCTCCTTTTCAAATTTTGATATGCTCTTTTCCTTCTTCTTTTTTTTCTCTAGCAATCGACGAATAAAAATTGTAGCCACTCTCTTTCTTTGCATTTCTTCTCTTCATCAACTCCTTGGCCTCAATTCCGATCTTTCTCATTTTTTTGGCATTTTGGTGTTCTTGATTGAGGAAGAGGAAATGAGAGGCATCAGAAGACGATTTTTTCTCTCCCTCCTTCTGTTTTTTTTTTCTTTTAGATAATATATATTGATATTATGACTCTATACCATATGGTATTAGGTGGTAACGAAATATATATTGATATTACCACACTATACCCTATGGTAATGTATGGTATTGCGTGGTAACGAAATATATATTGATATTACCACTCTATACCATATGGTATTGTGTGATATTACCATACTATACCATATGATATTGTGTGGTAACGAAATATATATTGATATTACCACACTATACCATATGGTATTGGGTGGTAACGAAATATATATTGATATTACCACACTATACCCTATGGTAATGTGTGGTATTGCGTGGTAACGAAATATATATTGATATTACCACTCTATACCATATGGTATTGTGTGATATTACCACACTATACCATATGGTATTGGGTGGTAACGAAATATATATTGATATTACCACACTATACCATATGGTATAGACTGGTAATAACTGGAAAAAAAATTTGTGTCAAAAAAAATATCAAAGCGGATATCATTTTGAAGAGCATAATTAATCTGATCTAACTGTGCAAAAAAAAATTAAATTTCATCTTAAAACGAGTGAGAAATCGTCCGTTAAAGATTAAGAGAAGGAAAATTAAAGGTTTTTCGATGAGAGAGAAGGAGGTCCTTATGTGGTCGGTCAAAAGTCAGCGCGTCAGCAATAAATAGGGGATAAGTGCATTTTACCTTACTGCCCTTCCGCATTTAATTTAAATAAAAAAGTGGACTGACACGTGGAGATCAGAGAATGGGTTACTGATGGGTTACTGACCCATCAGTTACTGACACGATCCGCTCCCCATGAAAAGAGACACAAAAAAGACCATGAGTTAGACACTCTATCATAGAATCGCTCAAAACTAGTAGGTTAACTACAAGTAAGTGAGCATTAACTCTAATCATACAAGTATTTCTTCTTAAAATCAAATTATGGACAAACGAGTTCTTGATATTGTTGAAAATCGCCCAAAAACTAACGCAAAAAGTGTTTGTAAGTCCCCGTTTTGGATCCATAGCAACCTGGATTTTTGTCTATAAAAGATATTCTTTCTACTTGAGCAGAGAAGAATAATATGGTTATCTTTTTTACAGTTGGAAAGTAGCAAGAGAAGAATGACACACACGTAGTTCTTCAAGCTACTTCCTCCCTTCTATAGCTCATTCTGAAATCTTAGAGAAGTTTTTTTTGTAAGTTTTCTTTTTTGTTAAGTAACTTGAGCTGCTTCTTCTCTTCCCTCAATTGTTGACATATTATGAACATAAATGTCCTCTGAAATATTTTGGTACTACGTGTTTGGGATAACACAGACGTAACATCTAGATTTTGATTTATACTCGAATCTCAAATAATTTTTATGTTTTGTCTCAATATATTGGAACGGGATCCATGAACCTGGAGTTTGCGGGCCTTTTCAGTGAGCTCTCGGCCAAAATGTTCAAATGGGTCTGAGACGCGACAAGGCCAGACTGGAAGGCAGGAGAGTGAAGGAAAGTGAGCTGGGCTCCCGTTAGTTAGCCAAAACAACGATCAAAAAAATGTATTAGTGCGGATGGCAAGATTTGCTTCTCTTTGAATTTTTACTTCTTGTAACAGAGCTTGAACATTAAATTTTCAATTCCAACGGCTACTCCGCTTTTGAGATCATCAGTGAAGAAGACGAGTCCATACGCACCGTTTTGTTCCCCTGCATCTTTGCTTTGTTCGCTACACATCGTTTTCTCCTCACAACGTCGTTCCATTTAATTAAAGCATTTGTTTGCTTTTCGTCCAAGATAAAAGTAGTTTCCATTTGAAGTAAATAACAAACTTGTACTGTTAGTAGCTGGCCCTTGTTGTCTGGTAGTGCTAGAATAACCATATATATTTGATTGAGATGAATGAAATGGATGAAGCGATAAGGGTTTCATTTTCCAGATGTGTTGTCATGGTATCAAAGCCTGGTTCTGAACCCTAGCCGCCACACACCATGGAAGAAAACCAAGCAGCACCACGTAGCCATATGCTAACACACAACAAGCAGCTGATCAACCACCACCAGTCACTTATCATATGGAAGTTCCATACTTCCTTCACGATTCAGAGCAACCAGGGTTGATTCTGGTTCCTGAGAGACTCAATACGACAAACTACAATTATTGGAGCAGAGCTATTATCAATGCCCTTGCTGCCAAGAACAAGCTGGGGTAAATGGTACAATACCATAATCTCAAGATTTAAATCCAAAGCATGGATCTTGGATCAGGAACAACTTGATGATTATGAGCTAGATCCAACAGTCAGTGGAGACAGAGTAAAGGAAAACAATTATTACCAGTAAATCAGCACTTGAAGCATGGAGAAGCCTGTAAACCAGATATGGATGTGGAGACATCATCAGTGTTGCAGAGCTTGAAGAAAGTCTTGCCAACCTGAAACAAGGTAACCGGAAGATTACTGAATATTATAACAGGATCATTACCCTTAGTGATGAGTTAGATAATTATAAACCTTTGATCCCTTGTGACTGCACACCAACTAGTCACACTGAATGTAGATCCATGAAAAGGGTGACAGAGTATCATGAAAATATCTATGTTATCAAGTTTCATAGAGGGTTGAATGAAAGCAGGTGTTCTGGAGTTAGATCACAAGTTCTCTTTGGAGATGAACTTCCTGGCATCAACAGAGTGTTCCAAAGGATGTTGCAACATGAAAGGTAGCTCTATGGAACACAAACTGGGAAGATGGTGGGTTCTGTCACAATAGATTCTACTGCCCTCGCTATGCTAGGTATCAACAGAAGGACCTATCCTCCTGGGAAGAGGCCTTTGTGCACCTTCTGCAAGAAAGAGGGTTATACAGAAGATGTTTGCTACCAGAAGCATGGTTAGCCACCTGGTATGGGATCCAGACCTCTTTGCTATTGTTCTGGGCAGGGTGATTGAGAGCACATTATGTAAGAAACATGGTCATACTGAAGACAAGTGTTTCAAGAAGAACGGTTTTCCCCCAGATTTTGTTCCTCGAAGTTCCAATTTTGGCTATGGAAGGGGCAGCGGTCAAGTTGATGCAACATCAATCAACCAGCAGGAAGATAAAGTGAAACTCAATAGATCAGACTATGAGAAGCTCATGAATTTGATGAATTCCTAGAAAGCATAACCATTTTATTCTGCAGAAGCTTTTGTCTCCACCAAAAGTAACACTTCTAAGTGTTTGCTTTCCATACCTGTTATGAATGCCTCTAGTCAACACAAAGACAGATGGATCCTTGACACAGGAGCATCTGATCACATTGTTTGTTCTTTTGACTATCTTGGGAACTCTAAACCTCTTGAAAATGTTTATATCACCTTACCTACTAGTGAGCAAATTCAAGCCACTCACACAGGAACCACAGTTTACAATTATAGTCTTGTTCTTGAAAATGTCCTCTATGTTCTCAATTTTTCTTCCAATCTGGTCTTAGTCAGTAAGTTGACAACCAAAAAATCACTCTCTTTGACCTTTCACTCTAATCTTTGTCTTATACAGGATCTGATTCAGAAGAGAGTAACTGGTTCTGCTAGATTACTCAATGGAATATACTACTGAGAATGCCATGGTATAGTAGACCTAAATACATCTCAGCAACTAGCACATCCATTTTGATCTCTGGCATTTTCGTTTAGGCCATGTCTCCCCTTCCAAGATTCCCCATCTCAACCACTTTTGCACATCCATCCATACCCTGAGAGACAGCCTTGTGATGTTTGTCACTTTGCTAAGCAAAAGACTTCATTTTCCTTCCAGTCAAAGTGTAACATATTATGCTTTTGAACTGTTACATGTTGATATTTGGGGTCCCAACCCAGTTCCTATATATGATGGATTCCATTATTTTCTCACTATAGTAGACGATTATTCTCGCATGACTTGGATCATTCTACTTTCCTTAAAATCTGAAACCAGGCGTAAACTCATTGCCTTTTGTAACCAAATGCAAAGGCAGTTTCAAGTTGCCATTAGAAGGATTAGAAATGACCAAGGAAAAGAGTTCCAGATGGAGAATTATTTTCATTCTACTGGCATAATTCATGAAATGTCTTGTGTTGAAACCCCACAACAAAAAAGTAAGGTGGAAAGAAGCCATGCCATCTAGTTTATGGGGAGACTATGTCAAGCATGTTGTCTACCTCATTAACAGGGTTCCCTCTACCGTTTTAGATAACAAGAATCCATATGAACTCATCCACATTCTCCACCTGATCTTACTAAGTTTAAAGTTTTTGACATTCTATGTTTTGCTAGCACCCTAGGCAATCACAGAACTATGTTCCAACCTAGTGCTCGCAAAGGAAAAGGCTATCCAGCAGGCATCAAAGTCTTCATAATATATGATCGGGTTTCCCATGACATCTTTGTCTCACTTCCCTTTCCAATCTAACCCTCTAGATGACCCAGAGTGACCTCAACCTGATCTTTTGTCCCTCTTCCTACATCTTTTCAACCTATTCTGACTAATGAACCTACCCTACCATCTCTTCCACCATCTCCTCCTTCTTCCAATACTTCCTCATCTCCAAGTCCTCCTTCATCTAGTTCACCTTCTTATGCATCTCCCAGTTCTTCCAGTCCCTCGTCTTCACCTTCACCACATTCACCGCCTGCTCCACCTACACATTTTACTTCCTCTCAACAATCCTCACAACCCTTACCCACCAGAAAACCAATCAGACAAGTTAAATCACCCTCCCATATAGTCCAAAATTATCATTGCTATCTTGCTCAACAATCTAGCAGAATTAGTCACTCCTCACTGCCTCAGGTTCAAGACACAAAGGTTTGCGCTTTCTTCTATCCTCTCCTGTGATAATATTGTTGCTCATTATCGTCATTACCTACTTAACATCTCCTCTCATCAAGATCCCTATACTTACACAGAAGCATCCCAGTCAGAAGAATGAAACAATGCTATGAAACATGAGATTACAACATTATTTAAGAACAGGACATGGGATGTTGTTGAGTTGCCTGCTAAGAAAAAGACCATTGGGAACAAGTGGGTTTACAAATCTAAGTTTGAATATGATGGGACACTAGACAGGAGAAAGGCCAGATTAGTGGCAAAATGGAGTGAATAGCAGGAAGGTGTGAACTACCAGGACACCTTTGCTCCAGTCATCAAAATGACTACAATCGGGACTTTCTTGGCAATTACATCAATCCGCAATTGGCACATCCACAAACTTGATGTAAACAATGCATTTCTCCATGGAGATTTGCAGGAGGAGGTTTATATGACACTTTCTAAGGGCTATGATCCTCCCCAGGCTTTGTCAATCCAGTTTTTCGTCTCAAAAAGTCCCTTTATGGTTTAAAACAAGTATCTCACCAGTGGTTTTCCAAACTCACTGACAAGTTGTAGACAGTGGGGTATATTCAAAGCTTAGCTGATCATTCCTTATTGTATGAAGTGATTGATTCTTCCTACACTTGCATCCTCATCTATGTTGATGATCTGGTAATTGGGGGCAATGATATCAACGAAAATGAGTATCTAGAGCAAGTACTTCATTCTTCTTTCAGCATCAAAGATTTGGGAGTTCTGAGATTTTTCTTAGGAATTGAAGTTGCTAGAAATAAGACAGGCATTCATTTATCACAACGTAAATAAACTTTGGAGATTCTTGCAGAAGTAGGTGTTCTGTAACCTGTCTCCACTCTTATGGATTACAAAATTCATCTTAGAAGTGCTGTGGACACTCCTTATATTGATCTTGAACATTACAGAAACCATGTTGGCAAGCTTATCTACCTCACCACCAAAATGCCTGACATCAGTTTTGCTACGCAACAACTAAGTCAATACATGTCTAATCCAAGTGTGACTCACTACAAAGCTGTCTACTCCTCCTATGGTGTCACTATAATTATTTGTAGCACCATAAATAAACTAAAATCAAATTAGCAACAGAAAAATAATTGAAAGTGATACCATGATTTTGCATTAGATTCTGTCCATATAACAATAACCGGAAACAAAACAATAAAGAAGACAACGTGAAGATAACCGGCGACTCAATAAAAAAATAAAGAAAAACAAATACTAAAGGTAATTGGCAATCCCCAGTTAATTATGGGCGGCATGGGGGATTGGATAGCGTGACAACCCCCTAAAGGGGTTGTCAATCTCGCTTCTCCCTTCCCAGCCGCCCATCTCCCTTCCTCACGATCTGGCGGTCGATAATCATCAAGGGCAAAATGGATAGGTGCTCCACTGGATACGTTCCCCTACTCCTCCTATGGTGTCACGCGAAATTCAGTTTTGAAAGGGGAAAGATTTTCGGAGACTAATCCGCCACCTTCCTCGCAAAAAACCGTTCGCCTGGCTAGCCTCCATCAGCTCCCATAACCCAAAAAGAAAACCCTTGCATCGTCGCCGATAAACGTTGTCGTCGGTTTCCTTTCCCCTGGATCATCTCGCTCATTTCCCCACTGGGTTCGAAGACTTGGTCGTTGAGAGTAAAGGCAATTCGGGTCTATTTCCTCCATTCCTTTCTTCTTGATTCTGGTCGTTTAAAATTTTGCTCAATTGAAGTTCTATTGACTGGCTTGAACTGGTCGTTTCCCAGCGGTCTTCCCTCCTCTTCGATCGTCCTTTCCCAGCAGCCAACCGTGATTTAATCCAAATCATAACCATTCATTTTTTTCATTCTTTCATTGCATCGCCGGACATCCTTCCTCCGTCGACACTTTATACGGCGGTTGAAAACATACCAGGTGAGGTTTCTTTATACCAGCCATTCCTTTCTTTAGTAGCTTGTGTGTTGTTTGAATAATGCAGTGGTACTTTGAATTGGTGTGGTAGTGGTATTGGTACCAGTTCTAGTAGTAGTGGTAGAATGTTTTGTAGTGGTATATGTACTACTAGTGATACGTGTATCAGTAACACTAGTGGTACTTGTACCAGTACCACTAGGGATTAGTGTACCGGTAACACTAATGATAAATGTACAAGTACAACTAGTGATACGTGTACCACTAGTGATACTTGTACCACTAACACTAGTTGTACACGTATCATAGGCATTCCTGATACTATCTTTTTTGAATGTTTCATAGGGTTGGTATTGTAAGTTTTAATAAATATGTCTAACAATGTAGTTTTGTTATCTGTGTACCAGGAATGGCGAGAACAAAGACTCCATGCTATGTATCGACGACAAAAGAGCAACTGGCAAAAAAAGAACCTGCTGTAAAACATCCTGCAACCTATGAATCTCGGCAAGTAGTCATCCGTGAAAGGGATTCATCTGACTCTGATTAAGGTCCTAGTAAGAAACGGCCACAAGATGAGTTAATGAAGTGTCCCTTCTAGAAGAAGAAGATACCGAAAGTAGGAACAAGCGCAAGCAGTTCGGGAAGCAGTAGTTCTTTTTCAGAGTGCGTGGAGTATGCTATTGGTTTTATATACGTTTTGGAGTATGAACAAAGTTTGAGCATTTGTTGGCTTTTAGCTCTCTTGTGAAGCATTTGTTGAGCATTTTTTAATGTGAACCATTTTTGTTGAAGAAAACCCCTAATGTTGGTGAATCACTTAATATGGTTTTGTATTTTTGTTACAACAGTACTTTTCTTGCTTTTCTAATTACACATGGACTAATAGTGGTACATGTATGAGTAACTAGTACTGCTAAGTACCACTAGTACGTGTAACAGTAACTAGTATTGGTAAGTACCAGAAATGACTAGTGGTATCAGCACAGAAACTAGTAGTATGAGTACCAGACTTAATATTTCCATTACCAGTAATTACTAGTGGTATCTGTACCAGTAACTATTGGTTGTACTTATATCATTAATAGTTACTGGTACATGTACCTTCACAAGAGAACACTTTAAAATGGTTATCTAATGTTAGACAACAAAATCTCATCCGAATAACGTAATATCTTCCACAAGGGACATGTTTGATTGTATCATGAACCAAATTTGAATTGAAACATCTAAAGAGATAAATGAAAAACAATGTTTAGGTTTTGCTTTTTCCCCTCTTTTTGTTCGCGACCTTTTCTGCATTTTTCGGGTCAAGCCTGCTGCCTTTTATGTACCCTTGTTTGTTCATGACCTTTGGAGACTCTGAGTCCACGACCTCTTCTGCATTTTTCGGTTCAAGCCCGCTGCTTTTTGTACCCTTGTTTGGTGCATGAACCTCCAAACTAGAAAACGAATGGTTCGGGGAAGTATGACCTTTTCTTCTTTACTTCCTCCAACGACTCTAGACGAGAAACCTCTTCCATGACCAAAACTCTTGTAGAAACGTGTAAATTCATCCTGGTTCAGGAAACACAAGTGAAATGTTCAAATGTCTCATGGAATGATGGCTGATACCAAACCTGTATTTAAAGAACAAATGCATTAGCAAAACGAACTATTTAACATTTTACCGGTATCCCGATACCACTAGGGAAGTACCACTAACTACGACTAAATGACTACCACTAAGGGAGTACCACTAGATGACCACGTGTCTACCACTAAGTGAGTACCACTAGGTGACTACCACTAGGAGCCTACCACTACAATAATACTACTAGCTACTTGAACCATAACTACTGGTACATTTTTTCCAAAATAATATTTATACCACTAGTAAAATGATGCAAATGCAACGGACTAAAGGGGTTGTCTGATACGCCCCTGGGGGGGTGTATGTTATCAAAGTAACGCAGCAAACGACTCAATCGAAGAATCGATTGAGCTCGAATCAAGAACGAAGTGCTCTTAATACGAACTTGGGATAAAACGGAACCAACGGACAATTCCACACCTGGGGAAAGCTCGTATGGTATAAAAGGGTAGCTGCTCGACCACGATTAAAGAGAATATTCAATCGATACAAAGCTCACAAGCTTGGAATCCACCAAACTCAAACAAGTCGCAACTTGCACAAAACCAAAAGGTTCTCAATTCGATTAATCAAAGTCTGAGTTTTACAACGAAAGTAGAAAGGTATTTAAAGGCAAATAAACCTAATACAAACCTAATAGAACTAGGAAACAATTAAGGTAAAAATCTACTCTAAAAAGGACTCAAAATTCGGATTTAAACTCTCTTTCTTCAAGTGCAAGTAAGCTGCCAGCAAACAGTCAAAAGGCAGATTTCGTACTAACTTCACGCCTTTCGTTCGAGGCCTTCCCGAACTCCAATTCTTCATCCAATTCCTTCCCTTTGTTCACAAACATACCTAGTTTGATGTTGTAGAAGCCTTTGGTCTCGAATCAGATCCATGCTCCTTGAACTGAGCTCCAAAGTAGGCTTCACAAAACAGTTTCCTGCCTTAGCCATTTTCTGGCAGTTTTCCAATTTTGAGGTAGCAACTTTGAGGACTTGGAAAACAACCTTAATGATATCTTCTGGATCCATAAAGCATACCATTAGAAAGATGGTAACTTTATCTGAAAAACAAACTCTTAAAATTGAATTTCTACCAAGCCAATTGAGCAAACCATGCCTCCAAAGTATGTACCCTGAACACGGATTTTGACACAGCCAAATTCTGCCTTTCTTCTTCCCAACTTTGATAGCTTCTTTGTCAAATAATTGTGACGTGAATGGTAAGCAATTTGGGATCATATCATTGTCAATCTTGCTTCTCCCTTCCCAGCCGCCCATCTCCCTTCCTCACGATCTGGCGGTCGATAATCATCAAGGGCATAATGGATAGGTGCTCCATTGGATCCGTTCCCCTACTCCTCCTTAGGTGTCACGCGAAATTCAGTTTTGATAGGGGAAAGATTTTCGGAGACTAATCCGCCACCTTCCTCGCAAAAAAACCGTTCGCCTGGCCAGCCTCCATCAACTCCCATAACCCAAAAAGAAAACCCTTGCATCGTCGCCGATAAACATTGTCATCGGTATCCTTTCCCCTGCATCATCTCGCTCATTTCCCCACTGGGTATGAAGACTTGGTCGTTGAGAGTAAAGGCAATTCGGGTCTATTTCCTCCATTCCTTTCTTCTTGATTCTGGTCGTTTAAAATTTTGCTCAATTGAAGTTCTATTGACTGGCTTGAACTGGTCGTTTCACAGCGGTCTTCCCTCCTCTTCGATCATCCTTTCCAAGCGGCCAACCGTGATTTAATCCAAATCATAACCATTCATTTTTTCGTTCTTTCATTGCATCGCCGGACATCCTTCCTCCGTCGACACTTTATACGGCGGTTGAAAACATACCAGGTGAGGTTTCTTTATACCAGCCATTCCTTTCTTTAGTAGCTTGTGTGTTGTTTGAATAATGCAGTGGTACTTTGAATTGGTGTGGTAGTGGTATTGGTACCAGTTCTAGTAGTAGTGGTAGAATGTTTTGTAGTGGTATATGTACTACTAGTGATACATGTATCAGTAACACTAGTGGTACTTGTACCAGTACCACTAGGGATTAGTGTACCGGTAACACTAATGATAAATGTACAAGTACAACTAGTGATACGTGTACCACTAGTGATACTTGTACCACTAACACTAGTTGTACACGTATCATAGGCATTCCTGATACTATCTTTTTTCAATGTTTCATAGGGTTGGTATTGTAAGTTTTAATAAATATGTCTAACAATGTAGTTTTGTTATCTGTGTACCAGGAATGGCAAGAACAAAGACTCCATGCTATGTGTCGACGACAAAAGAGCAACTGGCAAAAAAAGAACCTGCTGCCTTTTATGTACCCTTGTTTGTTCATGACCTTTGGAGACTCTGAGTCCACGACCTCTTCTGCATTTTTCGGGTCACGCCTGCTGCTTTTTGTACCCTTGCTTGGTGCACGAACCTCCAAACTAGAAAACGAATGGTTCGGGGAAGTATGACCTTTTCTTCTTTACTTCCTCCAACGACTCTAGACGAGAAACCTCTTCCATGACCAAAACTCTTGTAGAAACGTGTAAATTCATCCTGGTTCTGGAAACACTAGTGAAATGTTCAATTGTCTCATGGAATGATGGCTGATACCAAACCTGTATTTAAAGAACAAATGCATTAGCAAAACGAACTATTTAACATTTTACCGGTATCCCGATACCACTAGGGAAGTACCACTAACTACGACTAAATGACTACCACTAAGGGAGTACCACTAGATGACCACGTGTCTACCACTAAGTGACTACCACTAGGTGACTACCACTAGGAGCCTACCAGTACAATAATACTACTAGCTACTTGAACCATAACTACTGGTACATTTTTTCCAAAACAATATTTATACCACTAGTAAAATGATGCAAATGCAACGGAATTCGTACCAAACGGAGCAATGATTACTAACAACATGATTTTGATATCGATACCATTGTCTTGGTACCAGTAACATTAATTTTGTACCAGTACAACTAAAATGGTACCAATAAAGGGTTATGTAGTTAAAATAACTAGGGGGAAGGTACTAAATTTTCACACTCAAACACCAACCCAATTGTGCCAATGTAGGCAACAGTATTTTATCTTAGATCAAATTAAAGACAACAGATACCAAAAACAATTGTTCATACTTGGAAACCTACACGAAGCAATGATTCTACTACTGCTGTAACACCTGTGTATATCCACGGTGAGTGCCTCGTGCATATCAGTAGCTTTAGCAAACAAACTTACTCGTACGAGTACCATTACTAGTAATTACTGCCTACTGATTCATGTGCCTTTTTTTTTTGACGAATTACTGATTCATGTGCCACTGCCAGTGACTGGTACATGTACCAGTAACTAATAATGCTACAAGTACCACTACTAGTTATTGGTACAAGTACCACTATATACTAGTAACTAGTAAAGATACAAGGACCGCTCCTAGTTACTGGTATAAGTACCGCTACTAGTTACTTGTCCATGTACCACTACTAGTTTCTTGCACATGTGCCACCATTAGTTACTTGTATATGTACCACTAATAATTACTGCTACATATACCAGTACTAGTAGTTGTACAAGCACGACTGCTAGTCACATAATACTTATGGGGAAAACTACTTTTGGATGTAATGAGAAAATGCCAATGGAACACAAAACCAAATGTACTACTGCAAACTGCCATTACTTTGTCCAATATAATTGGTTTACATTAAAAAAAAGCAATAGACAATTATCATACGCCTCGAGCTTTGTTCATACTCCAAAACGTACATAACCAATTATCATACTCCTTAAGCTTCTTCAGTATAGCCTTCCTCTCTTTCGAAATGCTAGATTCCAGAATTTCAATGTTTGAATTCCTACTGCACTTCTCCCGAATTGGCTTGAACTTGCATCTACCTTTTGCTTCTTCTTCTTCTTCTTCTCATAGGGACTCTCCGGTATCACCTCATGTGGCCGTCTTTAATAGGGCCTGGACTAGAATATGATGACTCTCCTTCACAGATGATAACCTGCCGAGATTCATAGCTAGTAGGTTTTTTTGTTGCAAGTTGTTTTTTTGGTTGTCGCTGTGTAGTTCTCGCCATTCCTGATACCAAAAAAAAAACTACATTGTTATACAAATTTAATTAAAACTTACTATGCTACCACTATAAACCATTCAACAGTGCCACAAAAACTACCACTAAGGACTAATACCAACTTCAACTACCACTACTAGTAACAACAACTTCGACTACCACTAGTCCACTACCAATAACAATTAATTATTTTAAACCCACTGTTGCCAGACCAAAATTCACTGGTACACAAATATTAGTGCTACCACTACAACTAGAAAAAGTGAGTGGTACCCTCCTAGTAAACTACCACTACTGCTAGTACCAGTGCTACCATTCAATTAACCACTACCATGCTACAATTAAAATTAGTACAATTGCCACAACTACCACTAAAGCTGCTACCAATAGTGTTGCCTCTGTAGTGATAGCAACGCTACCAATTCAAAGTACCACTCGATTATACAAAAACCAAATCAAACAAGCCACACAAGAAAGAAAGGATTGCATGATTATACCTCGCCTGTGATGGTTTGCACGGCAGCAAGAAGGGACGATGGCAGTGACGGTTGCTGGGTTTTTTGGGAGACGATGGAGGGGAAAATGGTTTTAGGGCAGACAAACACCAAGACTTTGCACTCAACACGAGACCGGGTGAGACGATGGCAGGAAACGCCGAGAAAATTGATCGGAGATGGTGGAAGGGAAGGTTTTTGGGAGAAGACAGAGGAAAAGGGTTTGGGGGAGACGAATCGTTCTGCGGGGAGGGTGGCTAATTTCTCTCCCCCACCAAATTCTTTCCCTTTTCCAAACCCGGCTGACGTCAGCAATTAGTGGGCAGAGGAATCCAGTGTGGGCACTATCTTTTTTTCCCTTGGCCATCATCAACCGTCAGATGGTGAGGAAGAGGAATGGACGGCTACTAAAGGGGAAGCGAAATTGACAACCCCCAAGGGGGTTGGATACGGTCACTTCCCCTTAGAGGGTTGTGAGATTAACAACCAAGGGTAATTTGGGTATAAAAAAAATAGTAATTAATTTTTTTGTATTAATTACATATTGGGAATTAAAAACCCATATTAAATACATACTTTTTTTAAAAAGCTCTACAGTTAATACACTTCTATCTCTCTCTATCTCTCTCTACTTTTTCCAGCAACCTCTTCGCTCCTACCGCCAAACTTACTCCGACTGGCAGACTTTTTTCCGATGACAACCTTCAGTCAGACTCACTTCGGCCACCTGCAAAAAAGTACAACTTTGTGAGTGCGCTAGTGGTAGTGGTACTGGTACCTATCAGAGGTAGTGGTACGCTACCAGTGGTACTGGTACGATACCAATGAGTAGTGGTAGCGTAGCACTACCACTGATAGTGTACTAGTACCACTGGTGTGTACCACTACTACTGTTAGCGCTACTAGTGAGTAGTGGTAGCGTACCAGTACCACTGGTAGCGTACCACTACCTCTGATAGGTACCAGTACCACTGGTAGCGTACAACTAGCACTGGTAGTGTACCACTAGCACTGGTTGCGTACCAATAGCACTGGTAGTGTACCACTAGAGACTAAGACAGAAAAACCAGATATGAAATCTAGAAAATCCCAGATCTGAAATAAATAGGGGATGAGGGAAGGGGAAGGCAGAGGAGAGGTGGTTACCTCGTGGTGGCGGCGACGGCGGTGTGAAGACAGGTGGGGGTGGGAGGCGGAGGAAGAATGGAAGGGGGAGGCAGAGGCGACTTTGGTGATGGTGGTGGAAGGCGGTTGCAGCGGCAGAGGGAGGCGAGAAGGCTGTGACCGGGAGAGGCTGTGATGGTGGTGGCGCCGATGGCAGGGGTGGCGACAGAGGGCGGCGGGAGGGCTGGATGGTGGTGGCTCCGACGGTAGGGGTAGATGTGATGAAGAAGAAGAAGAAGGGAGAACTGGCGGTGGTGGCTGCAGAGAGGGGGGATCTGATTAGGGTTTTTAGAGAAAGGAAAGAATATTGAAATTAATAGTGATAGTAATCCTATGTGGCTAGTTTTTTCTATTCCAAAAATAGCCTTCTTGTAATCCTAACCATCGATTTAAAAAAAGAAGAAAGAGACAGGAGAGAGAATGTATCCAATAGCTACAAAGTGGAATGTGAATTTCACAACCTCTAAGGGGTTGTGACGGTATCTCATCCCGTTGTCACGGTATCTAGTCCCGCGGCATGGGTGCCGTGCTGGCATAATAGAATTGCCCAGAAACGAAATCTCCACTCTTTGGCCGTCGTGCCGTTCATCTTTTCCTTTTCTCGGTAGACAAATTCTTAGGGGTAGAAATGATATTTCCACCTAATTAACCATGGTTCAAATTGAATTACAAAATCCGGATGGAAAATGAAACTGAAGGATAGATATCTACAAAGAACATAAAGCCAAAACATGGGTTACTTTTTCAGGAATTTGAATTTACAGCTCTTAGAGGGTTTCACAGAGGGGTAATAATATCTTTTTATCACAACTTAATTGAAGCTGTGCATTTTACCCAAGCCACTGGACCTTCCAATTTCGAATGGGCCAGTCTAGGAAGGCCTGCGCTGGGCCCAAGGTCCCCGTCTGAATCCAATCGAAATTCCAATCGTCGTGATTCCATCTCACATTTATCTACCGCTCGAATCTGTCCGACTGTCACTACTCACATCTTGCCCCTCTCCGAAATCAATTGGCCGCATTTCCGTCGCCAAGCTAACTATTTGGCAGCTTAGATTCAATCACCGCTACCTGTGTTCCGTAAGAGTTTGTCCACCTCCGAAAATACGACACCTGGGCTATTTCCAAGAATCTGATTTCTCCTCCGAAGGCGGGTCAAAAGTTTTTCATCTCATATTTGTTTTCCTTCTCCAGCGACAACCTTTATACTCTGATTTTGTAAGTTTAAGTCATTGGAGCTGTTGGGTTTATGTCAATTTTGCTACTTCCTTAGAAATTCAGCTTTCAACTAAATCGATTGAGCAGCAGAACCCAGCTTTTATTCTATAAGGGGTTTTAATAAACACAAGTTAAGATCAAACTTAAGTACCTTCCTAATATTATAATGATCCATCAGATGCTTCTTGCGTGAAATTAGCTTTTACTGAGGCAATCCCAGCTTCTGTCAAATGCTCCTCCTCACTCCATTCTAGGATCTTAACAAACCGATTGGTTATTATTAAATCGATGTAAGAGATGAATGGTTAGTGCTTCAATGGATTGTAATGTTGAATTTTCATGGTAATATGTACCCTTACGTGCACCATGTTTGCATCAAAGAAACAATTGTTAGGTACGTTGTGAATATTTCGATTGTTTGAAATGAGAATGTTTCACGGTTTCAGGGAACATTAGTGTGTCAGCTGCGTCATAAGTAGATAAAAAATCTGCTGATAAGTCTTATTTTTTTTAGGAACAACTCCGATCAGATTGAAACATTGTGTCAGTATTATGCCAAATTGCAGCTTGAAAACTATTCTTGTGTGATTGACTACCTATATCATTATAGGGCACTATGGATTAAAGGGTGAAGGGAGTCTTAATGCACACCGTGGAAGTTGGTTGCTGAAGTCTTGATGAAACTTTAGGTTGTTGCTCTTGAAGAACATAATTGATTGAAAGAAATAATTAATTCAAAGGTGGATTGTTCTTTATGTTCATGTAAGATGTAACTTAGAAATATACTTCTAAGACTCGCATTCAATATCAATCCATATTTCAATAATCAGTATTTTAACTACTATTTGAAGAATTACTAATTTCAAATTTACAGGGAATCTTTCATGAGAGTGACAGTGAAGGATTCCCTGATTTATCAATTTAAAAAGTAAGTCCTGATCAACCACAATCAAGTAATTCGATGTCGTTGAATTAAAAAATAAGGCTTCTTCGTTTTGAAACCTACAACGGGAGCACTTTTGCAGGATTATAAGAGTCATTAAATGCTATTTAATATGGGACGTTGTGTTTTGGATTTCTTACTTTCACCCATGCAGACTCACATTTTTTTTTATAATGGTGAGAATCTACAAAATATATAATAGCAAAACATAGGTTGTATTTTCAGGGATTTGAATTTGCTACTCTGGGAGGGTTTCACGAACAATTAAATTGCATTGTGCGTTTTGTAAGATTCCTTCCGCCAAGCCTTCCCTGCATCCAAGGCCTTCACGATTAGTAACCAATTTGGGTCAACAATGGGCCCATGGTCCTTCCTGTGATAGGCCTTGAGGTGATACAATGAAAAAACACAGGCTGCCTTTGGTTGAAAGTAATGGAAATCTGTCAGAGGGTAGTGTTGTTTTGTTCTGGTCGGTCGCAGAAGACAAGACATGACTGCAGAGTAAACCCACAAAACCCAGTTTCGTTTGTTGTTCGTTAGAATCATACTTGAGCATGTAAGCCTGAATATAATGAATAAAATATAGTGAATGAGAATTTATTTTCAAATAAAATGAAAAGATGTGCTTTGGTTTCAGATTTCAATGCGGGAAGAACTATACTCATGCCAATTCATCGTCAAATTTCAAATGAAACATATTGAATTACATTTCAGAGAACAATCCAGTACAATTAAACAACTTTGACATTACCAAAGATCCTTTTCATTTGGAGTATAGGGAAAAGAAATGTTAATAGTTACTAAGCCAACTCTTACCATGTACTTAGCATCAATGAAAGGATCATTGACTGCCTCCATTTCCACATCGTGCCTAGATCGATGTTGCAAAATATGCAGAACCAATCTTACCAAACCCTGCATTAATTAGCCCAGTCATACTATTAGTCAGAATCCAGACAACTCTTTCCAGGAGACACACTACTAGAAGCCTTCACTTATGCTCATAACAGAAGCAATTAACTTTGTGTGCCTTTGTTCCAGCATCATATTCATAGATAACCTTATTCTATTCTAAGCTCTAACAGAAACATCGCACATATGAGCACTCTGTATATGGGCTCTTTGGGTGCAGATGCAGAACTAAGTAATAGCTCAAGGTTAAAAGGTAATAAGATATCAATATGTTCAAAACATATGCAACAACAGAACATACCATTCATCCCAATTTTGTCTTCCAGGGAAAAACTCAAATCGGCTAGACAATGAAATCAACATGAGCACCTGATCGAAAAAAAGAAGTCAAATGCTATAAATTAGACAGACGACAAGTCTTACTCATAATAGTGGGAGGAATTTCAGTAGTTGTGGCCTTGATGGGCTGCTGGGTACTTCTTTCCACTGCGAGTCCTGGAAAAGACGAACACATCAAGTGAGCTAGAGCTCATTGGGGAAATAAACGTCTGCAGGGACCATTAACAAATACAAAAATGACTCAATTGGACTGGAATGAAGAAGAGGTAGCATAAACACAAAATGCAACGCCGCTGCAACACCTTTTTCGAGAAACCCCAACCTCCCTTTTCGATGAAACCCCAACCCAGATGCCGACAATGCAACTCTCTTCCATTTCCTCTGCCTCATCCTCTAAGCCTCGCTTCGCCACCATCTGTCGCTCTCACCGCTTCTTCTTCTTCTTCTTCTTCTTGCCCCACCACTCCAATTCCATAGTCGAATCCTCCGCCGATCTCAACAACTCGACCAGTTTGACAACGGATTGCATTGTCGTTAAAGTAGATGACCAGGAAGTATCTTCGCCTATCAGGGGAGAACAGAAGATTTTCACCGCTGCCGTTGCAATTCAAATCTCCAATGGTCAACAATGGAGCAGAGTCGTCTACAAGAGGGAAGGAGACGATTCAAAGCGACGCCGTTCCACCATCATCAGAGTTAAAGAAACGTTCGTGGAGTGACGTCGTTTCTGGCAAAGTGCCAATCAGTACCTGATCTTCTTATTTCAACATTTTACCATTTTTGGCCTGTACTTTCTTTTTCCCTACGTTTTGTCTTCTTTCTTGAAGAGTGAAATGAGAAGAACCCAGGTTTTAGGGTTTTGCAAACAAAGCGTTGTTATGGTATCAGAGACCTTCTAAACACTAGCCGCCACAAACATGGCCGACAATGTTCAAGCAGATCCAGCTACTGCTGCTGCTGCAAATGCATAGCCTCAGCTTGCTGTTGATCCTATGGCAGATCCCTACTATTTGCATGGTTCTGAGCAGCCAGGTCTGATCTTGGTGGGTGAGAAACTTACCACCACCAACTACAATGACTGGAGCCAAGCCATGCTCAATGATTAGGGAGCCAAGAACAAGCTTGGCTTCATCAATGGTTCCATTCCCCACCTAGGAGCAGATCACCAGAATGTTTGGGCCTGAAATAGGAACAATGTCATGGTCCTTTCCTGGATTCAGCAAGCAGTTGAAGCCAGCATCCGCAAGACCATTATGTCCTGCAAGACATCTCTTGAAGCCTGGAGAAGTTTGAGATCTCGCTATGGTCAAGGAGATATGGTCAGAATTGCTGAGCTCACTGAAAACCTCAGCAATCTCAAACAAGGTAGTCAATCTGTCACAGAATACTATGGTAATTTCATTGCAATTCGAAATGAGTTGGATAATTATCAGCCCCTTGAACACTACACTTGTACACCCACCAATAGGGAAACATGTGCAGCTATGAGGCTAGTTTTTCAATACAAAGACACAAAATCTGTTATCCAGTTCCTAAGAGGTTTGAATGAGAATTTCTCCACTGTGAGATCTCAAGTTCTCTTTGGGGATGCATTGCCAAATATTGATCGTGTGTTTCAAAGGATGCTTCAACATGAGAGACAACAATATAGAACACAACTCAATAGGGTTCTTGCAGTGGACACAATGAGTTTAGCAGCACAAAGCTCCAACACTTCTCAGATTAGAAGGCCTAGACCTTACTGCACTCATTGCAAGTTCCTTGGTCACACAGAAGAAACTTGCTACCACAAACATGGGTGGCCACAAGGAATGAGTACCAAACCAGCAAATCCTTCTAATAGGACTATTGAGTGTACCTACTGCAAGAAACCAGGACATACTGAAGAGAAGTGTTACAGCAAACATGGATATCCAAATCCTAGGGCTCCAACCAGAGCCAAACCTCAAGCTCATTCAGTTACTTCAGAGGATCTACACCAAGAAGTCAAGCTTACAAAAGCTGACTACCTGAAGCTGATGTCCCTCATGAATGACAAAGGCAACTCCAAACCTTCCACAAGTTCAGGTCCCTCTTTTTCAGCTGCCAGTTTCATCAACAGTCATCTATCCAACTACAGAACCCTACACAATATCTATATCACCCTTCCCACAGGAGGCAAAGTTCAAGAAACACATTCAGGCACAGTTACTTGTGTTGCAGACCTAGTGTTGCATGAAGCTCTATTTGTTCCACAATTTAGCTTCAACCTTATCTCTGTCAGTCAACTAACCAAAAACAGATCCCTTTGCTTGACCTTCTTCTCTGATGTCTTCTTGATTCAGGATATGCAGCTGAGGAGGATGACTAGTTCTGCTCAGCTATCCTATGGCCTTTACCACCTAGAGACCACTGTAGATACCAATCTCTCCCAACACATCACAACAGCCACCACAAAGACATTTGATATTTGGCACCATAGACTAGGACATGTCTCACATTCTAAAGTGCCCATTTTGCAAACTTTTTGTCCACAGATAGATACAAACAGTTCTATACCCTGTGATGTCTGTCATTTTGCTAGACAAAAGAGACTTCCTTTCCCTTCCAGTACTTCTTTATCTACACATGCTTTTGAACTTTTGCATGTTGACATATGGGGGGCCTAATCCAATTCCAAGTTATGATGGTTTCAAGTATTTTTTAACAATTGTTGATGACTTTAGTAGAATGACTTGGATAATTCTTTTACAAGCTAAGTCTGATGCTAGACCTAAGCTACAAGCATTCTGTTCCTATGTTGAGAGACAATTCCAAACCAACATCAGGAAGATTAGAAGTGACCAGGGTAGAGAGTTTGCCATGACAGATTTTTTCAATCACACTAGCATTCTCCATGAACAATCCTGTGTTGAAACTCCACAACAAAATAACAAAGTGGAAAGGAAGCATCAACACATTCTCTCTGTAGCTAGGGCCCTCAAATTTCAATCCAACCTTCCTCCTGCCTTTTGGGCAGATTGTGTCAAGCATTCAGTTTATTTGATCAACAGGGTTCCCACAATTGTTCTGGGGAACCTCACTCCTTATGAGAAGATATACAAACAGAAACCAGACCTTTCTGACCTCAAAGTCTTTGGTTGTTTATGCTTTGCTTCTACACTTTCTAACAATAGAGCAAAGTTTGATTCTAGAGCTAGAAAGTGAGTTTTCATTGGTTATCAACGTGGCATTAAAGGTTACAAAATTTATGACCTTTCCACACATGATGTTTTTGTCTCCAGAGATGTTCAATTTCATGAAAATGTGTTTCCATTTCATAACCATAACCCAGACCATTCCCCACCCTGTTCTAATCCATCTGATCCTGCTCTTTATGATGATCCAAGTCCAAATTACAGTCCAACATCACAACCACCTATCACTCCCCAACCACCCACATCGGGCGACTCACTAGTCTCCTGGAAATGCAAGAAGCAGACAACAATCTCCAGCTCTTCTTGCGAAGCAGAGTATCGAGCATTGGCTTACACTGCTTGTGAGGTATAGTGGCTTCTTTATTTACTCCATGATTTTCAGATTGCTCATCCCCAGCCTGCCACCATCTATTGCGAAAATCAATCAGCGATTTACATCGCCGAAAATCCTACCTTCCACGAACGAACGAGCATATCGAAATTGATTGTCATTTCGTCCGTGAGAAGTTGATTTCCAAAACAATCAAAGTCATCCATGTGTCCTCAGTTCACCAGCTCGTAGATCTCTTCACGAAGCCCCTTCCTCCTGCTCCATTCCATTTGCTCCTCTCCAAGCTTGGTGTCCTCAACATGTGCCCACCAGCTTGCCGGGGGGGGGGGGGGGGTATCAGGGGAAAACGGAAGATTTTCACTGCTGCCGCTGCAATTCAAATCTCCAACGGTGAACAATGGAGCAGAGCCGTCTACAAGAGGGAAGGAGACGATTCAAAGCGACACCGTTCCACCATCATCAGAGTTAAAGAAATGTTCGTGGAGTGACGTCGTTTCTGGCAAAGTGTCAATCGGTACCTGATCTTCTTATTTCAACATTTTACCATTTTCGGCCTGTACTTTCTTTTTCCCTACGTTTTGTCTTCTTTCTTGAATTGTAAGCTACTGCAGAACTCTGTACTGTTCTACTCAGCTATATAAGCTGAAGAGTGAAATGAGAAGAACCCAGGTTTTAGGGTTTTGCAAACAAAGCGTTGTTATCGCCGCTACTGCAAATAGCAGCCAAGGACAAAGTGAGGTCCTCAAATGTTATTGTCGTCGCCAAAATCCATTTTATTCTTTGTAGATTCAACTTATATGGTAGAAAAAAGTGATTCTTTTTTCTCAATATGCACTATGAGTAGCTAATCTATCTAAAAAAAATCGAATAGAGAACATGCAGGCGGCAGCTGATGCATTTTGATCGGAGAGGTATTGACGAGAAGAAGTGGTATCGGGGAAGGTGTGTGGTCATGTGAGAAGGAGATATCAGATAAGATAATGACGAATATTTCCATTTTGTGAGTTTATTTTTTATTATTTAAAATAATAATGAAAATGAATTGTTGGAGATTTTTATTTTTTAAATTATTAGATTTGTATATTTTTACTGTGACATTGTTACGTGACGTTGGACGCATGGACGTGTGCATGGGCCTTATTGTCACGTACCCTTTTCCTTTGGGATCTTTTTGTATTTTTCCCTTCCGAGTAGCTAGTTGAATCGGAACCCTATATGTACTGAATAGGACCAAGAGCTGCTCATCATCTATCAATCTCTCTCGGCTCCATTTTTGTTCTTGTGAAACCCTAATAATCACATCTCAGCCGTGAGCTCTTTCCGAGCTCACCGTGGATTAGTCATGTTCATACTGAACAGGGATACCACGTAAAACTCCGGTGTCTCGATATTTCGTTATTTGTTTTGTCGTTTTCTTCATGGTATCAGAGCTGTGAGACGACTCCACAGTTATTATCATCATGGCTGGCGACAATGGGTCTTCGGGCAGCGGTGAGAACAAGCCCGTGGTTCCTCCGTCGCCGTTCATTCTTCATCAATCCGACAACCCTAATCATCTCTATGTTGGGGACTTGCTCACTGACGTCAATTATGGGGAGTGGCTTGGCGACATGACTGACTCCCTTATCGCCAAAAACAAATTAGGGTTCGTCGATGGCTCGATCGAGAAACCAGCGGCTGATCCTGATCGCGAAGCCTGGAAACAGTGCGACGCGATGGTGAAGGGCTGGTTGAAGACTTCTATGAGTAAAGAAATACGCAGCAGCGTGCGTTTCGCCACTACTGCGAGAGAAATCTGGTCCGGTCTTCAAGCACGTTTCGGCCATGGCTGTGCTCCGAGGCTCTATGAACTTCGTGGCATCATCAAATCTCTTCAGCAAGAAAATCATCAGTTGCTTCCTTTTATACAAAACTTCGTGGCCATTGGGACGAAATTGCTTCTCTATCTCCCTTAATTGAATGCACGTGTAACAATTGCACATGCGACGTCAAACGGCGTCAACGAGAGACTCGAGATGTGGAACGCCTGTTTGATTTCCTCATGGGCCTTGACGACGCCTTCTCTACTGTCAAATCGCAGATCCTTGCGATGAAACCTCTTCCCGAAGTTGCCGAAGCTTATCATATAGTAGTCAATGATGAGCAACAAAGGCATGTTACCTCTCAACGTCGATCGCACGCAGAAGCAGCAGCCTTCCAAGCCAAGGGTGATCGTCGACCTGGGTGAAACCCACCGCCGGGGCAAGGCATGCGTGATGCCGACGGTCGGCCTTTTTGCTCGCACTGCCAAAAATCAGGCCACTTCTGGGAGACCTGTTTCAAAATTCATGGTTACCCTCCGCGTTCTCAGGACAAGGCTGATGCACCACAGATTCGAGTTGATCCAGCAAGGCGTCGGCAATCTAACCCGCCTCCGCGAGCTGCTCAAGTAGATGCAGCTACCAGCCCGGTCCCTGGTCTTTCCGCAGCACAGTATGCACAGCTGCAAGCACTTCTTGGTCCGGACCTTCAAGCTAACGCTCAGACACCTCTTGATCCAGTATCGAACATGGCAGGTACATTTACTTTTCCTCAAAACTCTTGGGTTATCGATAGTGGTTGTAATGAACACATTATCAATAACTCGTCGTTGTTGTCGGAGGAACATGATGGTTCCCCAAATCTTCAGGTATACCCAATGGGATGGGTGTCAAAGTGAGCCGTATAGGGTCTGCTAATCTTTCTAAAGATCTTGTTCTTCGCCGAGTTTTGCACGTACCAGAATTTCAGTGCAATTTACTCTCCGTCAGTAGAGTCACGGCAGATCTTCCAGTTGCATTGATTTTTATGAGCAACTTCTGTGTTATTCAGGACTTACCATCCAAGAAGCTGATTGGGATGGATCAGCATCGTGATGGTCTTTATTATCTTCGGCTGTTCAGTGACTCAGGAGTGATGGCAAATTCCGTTCGTAGAGCCGTTGATAGTTCTGTTCTCTGGCACGCACGTCTCGGACATCCGTCGAGTGCGAAGCTCAGTCTCTTGCAGCAGTTTATTTCTAGTCCCATCATTCATCATTCGGATCCTTGTCATTCTTGTTTACGTGCTAAACACACTCGAGCACCCTTTATTTCCAGCACTATTCGAACAGAGGCTTGTTTTGAATTAATTCATATTGATGTTTGGGGCAGTTATAAAGTTACTTCTATGTCAGGGGCTCGGTATTTCTTGACAGTTGTGGATGATTTCAGCCGAGCAGTTTGGGTTTTCTTGTTGAAATACAAGTCTGATGTCGCTAAGCACCTTATCTACTTTTGCAACATGGTCAAGACACAGTTTCGTTCACAGGTTAGACGTATTCAAGGGGATAATGCCCTTGAATTTTCTTCGGTGGAACTGAAGGATTACTATGCTGCGGAAGGGATCATCTTACAGACTTCATGCACTGACACTCCTCAGCAGAACGGGGTTGTTGAGCGTAAACATCGCCATCTCCTTGACACTGCTCGGGCTCTTCGCTTTCATGCTAATCTTCCACTTAGTTTTTGGGGCGAATACTTTCTTACTGCAGCGTATCTTATTAATCGCATGCCATTAGTTTCTGTTGGCAATCGGTCACCTTATCAGATTATTTCGGCAAGGATCCGTCGTATCAGCATTTGCGTACGTTTGGCTGCATGGCGTATGCTCGTGATAATCATCATGCCCTTCATAAATTTGGTGATCGCAGTCGCGCAGGGGTCTTCGTTGGATATCCTGCCACACAACGTGGTTATCGTATTTATGATCTTGATCGTCATGTCATTTACACATCCCGGGACGTTCATTTTCTTGAAGATGTTTTCCCGTATCGAGCAGCTTCTACTTCAGCCGAGACTATAGCTTGTGCCTCCCAGCCATCCTTCCCTTCGTGTCTCCATGATGAAGAGGATGATATTCCTCCCTTGGCTCCATCTCTGCCGCAACCAGTTTCAACAGATTCTCCATCACCATCATCTCCGCATCCTCCCGTGGACCACATACCACCTGAACCTCATTCGCCCATCTTGCCCTCGCCTTCCACAGAGCCTCCTTCAGCACTTGATAAATCAAGCGACCTGCCCACTCCCATCCCGGCAGCACCTGTTCTTCGCAAAAGCACCCGGATTAGCATCCCTTCTACACGGTTACAGGGTTATGAAGTCAACATACCTGGCCGCTCTAATGCTCCTCCTCAATCTCATGTCACCACGGTTGCATATCCCTTGGAGAATTATCTTCATAATCGTCGGCTCTCTCCAGCTCATCAGGCGTTTGTCGCCGCTGTCACTCTCGTTGACGAACCAAAATACTTTCACCAAGCGGTTCGTCACAAGCAATGGCGTGATGCCATGACATTCGAAATCAAAGCTCAAGAGGCGAATGGCACATGGACTTTGGAGTTCTTACCTCCAGGGATGCGTGCCATTGATTGCAAATGGGTTTATAAAATCAAGTTCAATCCCGATGGCACTGTCGAACGCTACAAAGCTCGTTTGGTTGCGAAGGGTTCACTCAGATCGAAGGCATTGATTATCACGATACCTTCGCCCCAGTTGCCAAACTTGTTACTGTTCGGTGTCTCCTTGCTGTTGCAGTTGCTAAAGGGTGGCATTTGCATCAACTCGATGTCAATAATGCTTTTCTCCATGGGGAGTTGGACGAGGAGGTCTACATGAAAGTACCTCCCGGTTTTGCTCGTCCGGGTGATAACCGTGTCTGCCGTTTACGTAAGTCGATCTACGGGTTACGCCATGCATCTCGTAATTGGTATCCAAAGTTCACTCATGCTCTGCAGGAGCTTCACTTTGTGCCCAGTCGTGCAGATCACTCTCTTCCTTTATCGACACGAGTCCGTCTTCGTAGCTGCTCTGATTTACGTCGACGATGTTATCTTGGCTGGTAACGACCTCAGTGTTATTCAGCGGGTTAAAGATTTTCTTCATGCTCGCTTCACTATCAAAGATCTCGGGATTCTGAAGTACTTTCTTGGGATTGAAGTTGCTCGTTCTCCACAAGGTCTCGTCCTGAACCAACGCAAATATGTCTTAGACATATTGGCCGATTCCGGTATGCAGGCAACTCGTCCTAGCTCCACCCCCATCGAGCAAAGTCATCACCTGGGTCGTTCTCCTTCTGATCCTGCACCTGATCCGGCCTCCTTTCGTCGATTGGTTGGCCGTCTCCTTTATCTCACTGTCACTCGTCCGGATATCACGTATGCAGTCAACATACTCAGTCAGGCTGTCCATTATCCTACTCAGGCGCATGCGGATGCTGCTTACCGTGTCCTGCGGTATCTCAAAAGCTCTCCCGATCGTGGTTTATTCCTTCCGGCATCGAGTTCGCTCACTTTAAATGCTTACTGCGATGCCGACTGGGGTGGTTTTCATCTCACTCGTCGTTCAACGACTGGTTATTTCATCACTCTTGGGGATGCTCTTGATTCATGGCGGACCAAGAAACAATCCGTTGTTGCCCGGTCTTCTGCAGAGGCTGAATACAGGGCCATGGCTACAACTGTCAGTGAGTTAATTTGGTTGCGTTGGCTCCTTTGGGACTTGGGGGTCTTTCTGCGTGAGCCAACTCCTCTTTACTGCGATAATCAAGCAGCACTTCATATCTCAGCAAATCCAGTATTCCATGAGCGCACTAAGCACGTGGAAATGGATTGTTATTTCGTTCGTGAGCGTGTGTTATCCGGGGACATTTCGCCACTTAAGATTGCTACGTCTTAGCAACCTGCTGATCTCTTCACCAAAGGCCTCAGCGTTGATCAGTTTCAGCATCTTCGTGTCAAGCTCGGAATGCTTTATATCCATTCCTTCGCTTGAGGGGGCGTGTTACGTGACGTTGGACGCATGGACGTGTGCATGTGCCTTATTGTCACGTACCCTTTTCCTTTGGGATCTTTTTGTATTTTCCCCTTCCGAGTAGCTAGTTGAATCGGAACCCTATATGTACTGAATAGGACCGAGAGCTGCTCATCATCTATCAATCTCTCTCGGCTCCATTTTTGTTCTTGTGAAACCCTAATAATCACATCTCAGCCGTGAGCTCTTTCCGAGCTCACTGTGGATTAGTCCTGTTCATACTGAACAGGGATACCACGTAAAACTCCGGTGTCTCGATATTTCGTTATTTGTTTTGTCGTTTTCTTCAGACATTCATTGCAGGAATATGAGGCGAGTCATTAATACTCAAAATAGTAAACCGATCAAGTCAGTGGCGGATTCAGGAATTTTAAATAGGGGTGTCCTCTTGAAAAAATTAATTATAATTTAAAATTAAATCAAATAATTATTAAATATGAAAATATTCAACTAGTAAAAGTTAGAATAAAAGTTCAAACATGTTTCGTATTGTGAAAGAATGGTAAAATACATTTGGTGTATATTACCTCAACAAATCTCTCGTGACATATCCTACTAGACAAGGGTAACCCGTAATTGGGTTTAATCGTTAGGTTTTGAAAAAATTTGGGGATAAGAATAGCCTTTTACTATTGTATTTTGATCTAAAACATAACTGCAAATGAGTTGTAGTCTAATTGAAACTATATTTACTAATAGTAGCAGTGTTTCCAAGTTCAAATCACATAGATACTATCACTTAAATATTATTTGTACCCATATGCAGAACACTATAGGAGATTGGATAATCATTTTCCATATTTTAAGGGTGTCCCACTATCACTAATTTTTTTTTTACACATACACAAACTACTATCGAAAGTTGGATAATCGTTTTTTCAAATTTTAGGGGTGTCCCGGGACACCCCTAAACCTCCATGTATCCGCCCCTGGATCAAGTGTAAGGTCAATTTATGACCCATGCCAAATTAGTTCAATCGTTTTAAAATTTGTCTATGGTACCGATTTTTAAAAATTCAGGTTAAAGTAGTTAATTTGTGTAAAGTCCAAATCAAACTAAGATATTAACCTAGAAAAGGAGATATTTTGTTTTCTCCTACGTGTTATATATTGATTGTTGTATTTACAGTTCGTTGTTTCAAACTAAGCTATTCATGATTGTAAATTATTATGGAATAAAATAGAGATAACAACAACTAAGTCTATACCATATTGATTGAACCATGTATGATTGAGACAAAATATCTCATTTTCTAGGTCAATACATCAAACACTATTATGAAGTTTCGATTATCGACAAATCTATAAAATGCCTCCAGAAGATCAGAACCTTCCTCGATGGTGCAACAACCTTTGTTGCTTGCTTCACTTCATCAGAACCTTCTGCTACAGCTCTCACCAAAATCTCTCTCCCAATTTATCCCCAAGCCCCAACTCCTCATCGAATCCCTTTGAAAGTTGAAACTCACCCTTGCAACTTCGATCTTTGTAAAAAATCCAGATTGATGAAGAAAACATAAATACAATGCGAGAAAGAATATCAAAGTAAATCATCTTGGTCTAACACAAATTGTTGCTAATTTAATTGAAAGGCATCCATTTAATAAGTTAAATTTTTTTACTTTTCCCCGGATAGTTTTTTTTGGAAGAAATATACGTTTTTACTTTAGTGAATCAAAGCCAAACAAAAAAGAAATTCATAGTTTGACAGCCAAAAATAACTAGGAGTAACACTATTTTTGTGAGGTTCGTGGTATTTTTTGATCATTGGTTATGTCATACTTAGTGAAAATTATATATAAACTTGTACCGCAAAATGTTCCTCTTAATTAATTTTTAAAATATGTAAAAATATTGGAAAAATTATGTAAGTGAAGTAACAAAATCTACACATAATCAGATTTACACAAAGTAAAGGCAAGTGTCAAACGTTAACCACAACCCAATGAGAGCAAATGACATTATGGTGGAGCTAAAATCTCCAAACTAGGTCCAAAATTTGTCATTCTAGATCTTAGCATTGGAGGTGGTCTATGAGAGTATGAAAGGGGCAAAACTCAACATGCAAAAATTACATGGGGTGAGAGCTTCTAAAAATGAGACAATTTCATATTTATGAAAAGAGTAAATTAGACTTGCCCATTAAAAATTATTTAGGTTAAAGTCAATTTCATCAGCTCTAGACGATAAAAGTTAGGAACTACATGTCTAAAAAGAAAGAGATATATTTTAATGATAAGAATAACCCGACCAACGGGTCGGGCCCGGTGCTAGTCATGATAATAGTAAAAGGGCAGGGGGCAAATTTGAGAGCAAACATAATAGAAGGGCAATTTATGCTATTAATCATAATTTAAAACTCACCCAAATATTGGGATGACGTCAACTTGATGCTAACATAACATATGACATGTTCATGAGGGACGAATATGTTACACCACAGATTCATCAAGTGATTAAATTGTTGTTTGATGTGCCACTTAAGTGATTAATATTTACTAATAATTTGATTTCTTGCGTTCAATGGATGAAAAACCCTATAATAAAAGAAGTCTCAATATTTCCTTATTGCATTGTTGGTTTAGTTGTATGTTTGCTACCCTATAAAAAGTTTGTCAAACTATATTATCTGTATGAGTAGTAACCTTTTTAAATGAGCCAAGTAGTTTGTTGAATATTAATCAGATTATACACAAAAACTTACGCTTTTATACTACGCTTTTATATTTTTGCTTCTGGGTAGAATGCGCATTTGACTACATTGGGGATGAGGAGCTTAGCCGGATGGGCTGCCAGATTTCTATGGTTTTCTTTTTATTTTTAGCCGGAGCAAACAGTAGCAATATTTCTATATCCCCATGACCAAAAGCCGAATCGGATCGAAGGTAATTTGATTTTCGATTGTAAGCATGTCTGTTTAAGCAAACTTGGTGTACGTTGCCTAGGTTGACTCCAAGGTGAGATAATCACGTTCCTGGATGAATCCAACTTGATTTAATTATCGTTTAATTTCTATTTAATTACTAATGTCTTGGTTAGATCGATGAACCAAACTTGGTGTACGTTGCCTAGGTTGACTCCTAGGTGAGATAATCATCACGTTCCTGGACGTTTCCCTAATAACGACAAATACTATATGGATGAACCAAACTAATTATACTGTTTCTAATTGATTATCTTTCGTGTACTCTCTCTCTCTCTCTTGCATGATCTGACAATATACATAGAAATCAATATATAAGCAGACAGAGTGCGGTAGACGTGCTGTAACAACATATATATACAGTTAAGTGCAACTAAAGTTGTCCGGCTGCTAGCTATAGCCATTGTCTTAATAAAAAACAGTCAAGTTGAATCCAGGGAGATAATAATAAAGACCGATCATTGCATTTCCTTGATGCTTCATCCCAATGTCGACTCGATCTGTTTCCTTAAACTTTTTCCATATAAATGGGGGCATAATTCGTACGCTTGTTCTAATTACAACATCACAGAGAATATATATACATAAGCCACAAAAGCAACTGATCCATCACAAACAAGAGCCAAACTGCTATCAAGATAACTAATGGGAAATCACAGCAGGAGAAGTACTGGTCCTCTGGGTATTTACATCATTCCTCTGCTTCTGGTCGTCCTCTTCTCGTTGCCTGAAGACAAGATGGTAGTGGTCGGAGCAGCTAGAGCTCCTTCTGCCGCCGCCGCCGCCGCCACGGGTCAGTGCTAATAGATTAGCTACATCTTCTCCTTGTTTGGATCGGCTATTATTTTTTATGTCATTATTTTATCTTCATTAATGCGTTCTTGTGGTTTGGTTTGGTGCAGTGGCGACGAGCAGTATCGGTACCGGCGATGAGGCTGCCGGCGGCGGGAGGATAGTTCATGAGGTGCGCAAATTTGGGCGTGGGGTTAGGGGAAGTGTTTCGAGACCCACCGGGCACGGCAATCATCGCCCATCGCCCTGCTGTTATTGAGATACATAGATTTCGGAGAGTGTTTAATTATAAATGAATTGCATGATCTGTGAATTATTAATAATAAATAAAAGTGTTGGATCATATGAGGAGCCTTCTAGCTCCCGCGCAGCCTACTTTCTTGTTGTAAAATGTTGATTCAGGCGAGTAAATCAAGTTGAAGATTACCTATTATGCCCGTTGCCTTTTCAGCTGTATCAAAGGAAACAGCTAGCAAATTTGAAGAGTTTCCTTCTTAGCACATTAACGGCTAGCTGGTTCTGGTATTTATACCTCTCGGTGCTGATTTCTCAAGACACTTTTGTAGAAGCTTGTTAGCGGTAGAGGGCTTGAGCTTGGCGATTACAAAAGGGAGTCTTTGACACACACAGGGGTAGAGGATCTGGGTGTGTCAAGGCTTGTCAGATCAAGCTTGATCTGGATTAGCTGTTCTGCAATTTATTTGTGTGTTCTTATTCTTTCTTTTCTTCTGCAAAAACTAAATTATAATAAAGGTCTCCCAGACCATATTCTGGGACGTGGAAGTAGACCATTGCACTTGGGCGAACCACGTTAAAAAGATCGTGTGTCATTCTTTGTTCAGTCTTTCACTTGCAATTCTGATTTCTTCTCTCGATCTTTTGTTCTTCCCCTGTTTTACACTGCTGAGCATTGGTGCTCTGTTCTGTTACAAAGAAGAAGCTGTCTCTGGTTTTCAAGTTTAACCGAGACTGGGCTTCGGCCTGTCTATTAAGTTTTCCTAGTGGTGGTGTAAAACTGAGATTAGAGTGTGGGCTTAGAATACTTGGGCCCAGATATAAATACAGGAAACGAGAAGTGTCTGAAGACACTTCGTGTTCATCGTCTCCATCTCTGTCTGTTCCCATTCTTGATTTCTCTAAACCCTAAAACTTCTTCTTCCCTGTCTCGATTTCAATTGGTATCAGAGCCTGGTTCTTGACGAAGCTAACTAATGCCAAGGTTTACGATCCAATGGCGTCTAGTTCCTTCGGTCATGCAGCCCTAAATCATCCCCCAATCTTCACTGGATCGAATTACACAGCGTGGAAGAAACGGATGAAACAATTCATGTGGGGGATCGATGAACAACTCTGGCTAGTCGTGCAAAACGGACCTGTAGAAATGAAGGATGAAGAAAAATCGATATGGTCAGTGGAACAGAAGAAGAGTGCTCAATTGAATCAGAGGGCTATGCATGTCTTGCAATCCGCCATGAATCCCGATGAAGCTGATCAAGTGGAGAACTGTGCAACAGCCTGGGAGATCTGGACAACACTCGAAAGCACATATGAAGGTACATCTAATATTAAAGAATCTCGCATAGACCTTCTTGTTCATGACTACGAAGCTTTCAGTATGAGCAAAGCTGAAGGTATTCATGAGATGTACTCTAGGTTTACTATTCTTATAAACAAGTTGAAAGGGTTGGGAAAAACCTTTCAGACAAAGGATCTGAACAGAAAAATACTTAGATCCTTGCCTAGAGAATGGCTTCCTAAAAGAACTGCCATTGAAGAAGCTAAGAATCTAAGTACCCTACCTATTAGTGAATTAATAGGTTCTTTGTTAAGCCATGAACATGTTTTAAAGCAGGTTAGTCAGGAGGATGAAAAACGTAGCAAAAACCTAGCATTTAAATCAAAAGTTACAGACTATGAACAAGACAGTGATCTGGAAAATTACTTTGAAAAGGAATTTGCCCTTGTTAGCAAACGATTTCATAGAATGCTAAAGTTTAAAAACGACCAAAAACTGCGTTTAGATGATTCAAAATATGGAAATACTAAAAATCATTTTCAAAGTAGGCTGCTACCACAGCAGACCAGAAAGTTTGAATCAGGTCAACAGGAAAGGGAGTCTCAGGCATGCTACAAGTGTGGAAAATTTGGTCACATAAGAGCACACTGCCCTCAAACCATAAAGGCCAAAGAGAAAGCTATGAAGGCCTCCTGGAGTGATTATGACACTGACCAAGAAGAACAAGAGTTAGAAAATGAAGCTTTTATGGCCAGAACAATCCTCATAGAAGAAGAAAAAGAATCTGCTGTGGTGAGTGATGATCACAAATGGTATCTCGACAGTGGGTGTTCCCACCATATGTCTGGTAAGAAGCTTCTATTCTCTTCTTTGACCCTGATGAATGGAGGTAAAGTGTGGTTTGGGGATAATGGATGTGGAAAAGTTTTTGGATCTGGAACTATAGGAAGAAAACCTCTTCCCTCTTTTAAGAATGTTTTACTAGTTGAAGGACTAAAACATAACCTATTGTCAATAAGTCAACTTTGCAGTAATGGATATCATGTTATGTTTGAAACAGATAGGTGCATTGTTAAGAGAAATAAAGATGAAAAAGTTATGTTTGTTGGGAAAAGGTTAAACAACATGTATGTTATTGATCTAAGTAATCTTGGTGCCTTTAATGAACTGTGCTTTGTTTCTTCATTTCAACAAGAATTTACATGGCATAGGAAGATGGGTCATGTGAGTCTTCAAAAACTTGTTGATCTGACTAAGTCTGGTTCAGTTAGGGGAGTACCAAATTTAAAGGTCAAAACTGACTTTTTCTGTGAAGCATGTGTGAGTGGTAAGCAGTGTAGGAAATCCTTCAAATCCAAAACTGATATCACTTCACACGAAATGTTTGAATTAATTCACATGGATTTATTTGGTCCATGTAATGTTACTAGCCTTGGTGGTAAAAACTATGTGTTGGTTATGGTTGATGATTACTCTAGATACACTTGGGTGTACTTCCTTATTCACAAGGATGAGGCTCTTGCTAAATTCAAATCATTTGTCATGTTGTTTTTAAAAAGGATAAAAACCATTAAAAGTGATAATGGAGGAGAATTTGTGTCTGAAGAATTTGAAATTTTCTGTAATGAGTCAGGTATCTCTCATACCTTTTCTGCTCCAAGAACTCCACAACAGAATGGTGTTGTGGAAAGAAAAAATAGGACTCTTATTGAATGTGCTCGCACTATGCTTCTTGATTACAATCTTCCTAAATTCTTTTGGGCTGAAGCTGTGAGTACGGCATGTTATGTTACAAATCGAGTTTTGATTAGAAAAGGTATTAACAAAACTCCCTATGAAATTTTTAAGAACAAAACTCCCAACCTTGCTTATTTTCATCCTTTTGGATGTTCTTGTCATGTTTTAAATACTAAAGACAGGCTAGGTAAATTTGATGCTAAATCTGACAAAGCCATCTTTCTAGGCTACTCAATAAAAGGACAAGCCTATCGTATTTATAACAAACGTACTCATAAAGTGGAAGAATCTGTTCATGTTATATTTAATGAGTCTAACACTGGAAGTGAGGAATCTGAGCAGGATTTGCAGGAATATGATCTCTTGGAGATGATAAGAACTAGTTCAGAACCTACTGAAGAGATCATCCTAGAAGAAAGAACCAAAACTGATGAAGATCCCAGCCTGGTAGATGTTCCTGCCGAGGAGGATCCCTCTGCTGCAACTACTAAAGCACCTCCCCACATTCAGAGGCGTCATCCATCAGACCAGATCATAGGTAACCTGAATGATGGTCTTCGAACTAGAGGTAAGTATGTTCCTGGACAATATGCTTATGTTTCTCAGTTTGAACCAAAGAACTATAAAGAGGCTATTAAAGATGATGAATGGTTCTTTGCTATGGTTGATGAATTAACACAATTTAAATCTCTTCATTTCTGGGATCTTGTGCCTAGACCTGTGAACCAATCAGTGATTGGAACTAAGTGGGTATTTAGGAACAAATCTGATGAAAAAGGTACTATAATCCGTAATAAAGCCAGATTAGTGGCACAAGGTTATTCACAGGAGGAAGGAGTAGATTGTGATGAAACTTTTGCCCCTGTTGCTAGGCTAGAATCAATTAGATTGCTTTGTGCTTATGCTTGCTACATGGGGTTTCCTCTTTATCAAATGGACGTTAAAAGTGCTTTCTTAAATGGTGATATCAATGAGGAAGTTTATGTTTCACAACCTCCTGGTTTTGAAGATCATCAATACCCTAATCATGTTTATAAACTTAGAAAAGCTCTATATGGTCTAAAACAAGCTCCAAGAGCTTGGTATGATAGACTTACCTCTTTTCTGCTTCAACATGGTTTTACTCAGGGTTCAGTTGATAAGACCTTGTTTATTAAACACAAATCAGATGATATGCTCATAGTTCAAATTTATGTAGATGATATTGTCTTTGGGGCTACCTGCAAAGATATGTGTTCTGAGTTCTGCAACTCTATGAAATAAGACTTTGAGATGAGTATGATGGGGGAACTTCAATTTTTCCTCGGACTCCAAATCAAACAAACAAAGTCTGGCACTTTCATAAGTCAGACAAAATACATATCCTCAATGCTAAGTAAATTTGACATGTTAAATCTTAACACCAGTCCCACGCCTATGGCAGTGAATCTAAAACTTGATAAAGATGAGACTGGAGTACCAGTTGATGAATCAAAGTTTAGAGGAATGATTGGTTCTTTGCTATATTTAACTGCAAGTCGTCCTGATATTCAACATAGTGTCTGTTTGTGTGCTCGTTTCCAATAAGCTCCTAAAGAAAGTCACATGTCTGCGGTCAAACGCATCTTTAGATACCTTAAGGGAACCATGGACATTGGTCTGTGGTATCCCAAACATGATCAATTTGATCTTGTTGGGTACAGTGACTCAAATTTTGCTGGTAGTTTAACTGATAGGAGAAGCACCTCAGGTAGTTGTCAGTTTGTAGGAACTTCTTTAGTCTCCTGGTCTTGCAAAAAACAAGGGGCAGTTGCCCTCTCCACAGCTGAGGCAGAGTACATAGCTGCTGGAAGCACTTGTACTCAGCTCTTGTGGTTAAAAAGCCAACTTCAAGACTATGGAATTACTATGACCAGCATACCTTTACTTTGTGACAATACAAGTGCTATTTGTATGTCCAAAAATCCTGTGCAACATTCAAGAACTAAACATATTGAAATCAAGTACCATTTTATCCATGATCTTGTCAGTGCTGGAATTGTCAATCTCCAGTACATTAATACATAATTCCAACTGGCAGATCTTTTTACTAAACCATTATCAACTGATCGCTTTACTTTTCTCTGCTGTGAAATCGGTCTGCGATCACTTTCCTCCATTACTGCTGCTGATAGAAACTAGCTTCAAGCTAGTTACCTTGTCTGTTGTATTCTTACTCTTTTTTAATTGTATCTCAGTTTATTTTCTTTCTTCCTTAGTGTTGATTGATTGAGTGCTTTCCTTTTATTGTTAGGTTTTTTATCTTTATATTGCTGGGTTTGGTTGGTCAGTCTTGTTTAATCCGTGTATAAATTTCTCTTCTGTGTCAGCCATGGTTTATGCTTTTGCTCTGACTTATTCTGGGGCACATTTCCATGAGCCTGTTGTTGCGAACTATCATCGTCATACCCAATCCTTTGCAAATCGCCCTATCAATCCCGCTACAATAGTTCATCTCCCTGATTTCGTGCCCTTAGGACTCGATGTGATGCCTTTTGTCTATAATCTAGGCTGGGAATTTCTCCTAATGCCTGATTTTACCACTTCTCTCATCTGTCCTGAGGCTGTTAGGGTTTTCTACTTAAATCTGAGGTATTTTGGTCTCCAAACTCGAACTATTAGTTCTCTTGTTCATGGTCACATGATGACCCTTCCTCTTTCGACCATTAGTCGTCTTCTCAACATTCCTGCCTTTGGGGAGGCACTGGCCCATCCTGATGAACTTCCTCTGTTTAATTTCAATATCCCTACTGAGGCTGTTCATCTCACTGGCCATGAACCTGATCAAGACGGTACCTTCTCCTCTGGTCTTTTACCTACCTCTTTACAAGCCTTTCATTACATTCTCACCAGAGTATTTTTACCTCGTCCAATCCTCCTTGATCGTGTTCTTCCCTTGGATTTATGGATCTTGGCACATGCGGTTGCTGCTGTCCCCTTGGACTTCACTCATCTGCTATTTGGAGCTCTTCTCCCCTTCATTGATCATAACTTCCATGCCCCCCTTCCTTTCGGGCCTATAATTACTTGGTTGTTGCTTGCTCTGCCTCTAGATCTCTCAGCTTATCGTACTGAGTCTCCCTCACTTTGGCTCGCTGCAAATGATGTTCTGGAAGAGATTGGGATTGCGAATGAGGGGGAGAGTCCCTTTCTACATTGGCTCAGCAGTGATTCAGAAGAAGCTGGCGGAGAGGATGAAGCCAGGGAAGCTCCTGAAGGAGAAGGAATCATGGCTCCTATTTCCTTACCATCTTTTGCTGCTGCTCTTCAGGAGTTGTATGGTTCTGATTCTGAATCAGACTCACCTGTTGCTCGTTCGTCAGATGCTGTGTCATCCAGTGACAGCTCTGATCCTTGATTTTGTTTGAGTCATGATTTGTGAGGTGTAGTTTCTAGAGTTGATCTGAACTCAGGGGGAGTTTATCTTTGTTGGATGAATGCTTTATTCTCTGGTTCACGTTATCTGTTCTGTGAGTCTTAGTTTATTTAATCAATGAGGATTCTGGTTTTCTTTATGATTATTTTCTTCATTACTGCTTCTTGTGACGAAAGGTCTTATGCAGGGAAAAGTCAATCGGCAATCTCCAACTTAGGGGGAGATTGTTGATTCAGGAAAGTAAATCAAGTTGAAGATTACCTATTATGCACGTTGCCTTTTCAACTGTATCAAAGGAAACAGCTAGCAAATTTGAAGAGTTTCCTTCTTAGCACATTAACGGCTAGCTGGTTCTGGTATTTATACCTCTCGGTGCTGATTTCTCAAGACACTTTTGTAGAAGCTTGTTAGCGGTAGAGGGCTTGAGCTTGGCGATTACAAAAGGGAGTCTTTGACACACACAGGGGTAGAGGATCTGGGTGTGTCAAGGCTGGTCAGATCAAGCTTGATCTGGATTAGCTGTTCTGCAATTTATTTGTGTGTTCTTATTCTTTCTTTTCTTCTGCAAAAACTAAATTATAATAAAGGTCTCCCAGACCATAATCTGGGACGTGGAAGTAGACCATTGCACTTGGGCGAACCACGTTAAAAAGATCGTGTGTCATTCTTTGTTCAGTCTTTCACTTGCAATTCTGATTTCTTCTCTCGATCTTTTGTTCTTCCCCTGTTTTACACTGCTGAGCATTGGTGCTCTGTTCTGTTACAAAGAAGAAGTTGTCTCTGGTTTTCAAGTTTAACCGAGACTGGGCTTCGGCCTGTCTATTAAGTTTTCCTAGTGGTGGTGTAAAACTGAGATTAGAGTGTGGGCTTAGAATACTTGGGCCCAAATATAAATAGAGGAAACGAGAAGTGTCTGAAGACACTTCGTGTTCATCGTCTCCATCTCTGTCTGTTCCCATTCTTGATTTCTCTGAACCCTAAAACTTCTTCTTCCCTGTCTTGATTTCATAAAACACCAAATTCATCATGTTGGAATCCTTTGGTTGATCCCCACATGGCCGGCCACATCAGGTTGCTTCCATTCTCTGGCCGAAATGACCAACTATATATGTACTCCAACAGTCCAAATGCATTAGAAATGGAATCAAAAAGTCTCTTGTCACCTCTAACGACAAAACACCTAATTCAAACTTTTTTTTTCAACGTAAATTTGAGTTTATTCATGCTATGTTTGCGTTACTCACGTAAGAGTGTTGATTATTCACGCAACCTGGCGTTTATTTACGCATATTGTTATTTATTCACGCCGTTGTAAAATAACTTTTTTTTAAATATATCAAAATAGATGTCCTTGTGTAGATTATGATAAATGCAACACATTTCTACAGTTTAATTGAGATTAATTTCAAAAAATATAGTAAATACATATTATTAGAAGAAAAAAGTCTCAATTTTCATTTACGTGAATTACTCACACTCTTACATGAATTACCATAGTATTACCTGAATAAGTACCAAATAGCGTGAATGAGCATAAAATATGTATAAAAAAAAAATTATCATTAGATGTTTTGTCTCTAGAGGTATGTAGATAGAACTGCTAGATAGTTGTCTGTACTTGGCTCAAATCCTCCAAAGCTTTGGCCTTCTCAACATTCATCGTGCTATGTCAGCTAATCTTATCGTCCAAACTTAATTATATATGTACAATGATATCTCTCTGTTGACTGAAGAATAAAGGTTCGATGACGATGGAAGATTTTAATTATTTTTGGGATTATTGCTACATACGAATACTAACTAAATACGAAAACCTTAATAAACTAAAAGAACAAAAAAAAAAAACTGCAAGGGTTATAAAAATATTGATTGTGTCATTGTGTGAGTGACCATATTAATTAGATGTACATATTAGTGTACAACTGATTGTTACACGTAACCTATTTGTACCATCTGGCTCGTGGCATGAACAATAATAATTGTTGTGTGTGGTTGACTCACGATCCGTTCGTCTGATCTCGTCGGGAGGAGGTGATAAGGCCCTGTATGGGACTTTGGTGTCAAATTTGCACAGTGATGGATTGAATTGATTCAATCCCTCAATTCCAAACGAACAGGGGTGAAATTGATAGATGTGGATGGTCGATTTCTTGCAGTTCTTCACGCGGAGAAAGGCTCGAAATAGATGGCTGATGCTTGGCCACGATCAAGCGGGTGATTGATCGATACAAGCTCCTCGAGCAACCTAGAATCCCTCTAAGTCACTCTTCTCAAACTCACGAAGCACACAAGCTTGTGAACCAACTCGAGCTGAATTCAACTTTAACCAAAACTGACAATTCCAATGAATTGGAACTCTTAAATAGACCTACGCTACTAATCAAACTACTCTGGAAATCCTTAACACAATCAAACACGAAAAACTAGTTCAAAACAGAAAAGGTAAAAGATGGTAGTAGTAATCCTAGTCCGAGCCGGATTCAGATTACTCTGCAAGACAGTCTTCCAACCGAGCTCCCTGCGATCTTACCACTCTTCGTTGGAAGCCTTCCAAACTCCTTTCCAGTCATCCAATGCCACGTCGTTGCAGTAGAATATACATAATTTCGTGGGTAGCATCCTCAGAACTCGACTCACCTTTAAACTCTTCGAATTGGCCTCCAAAGGTTGGTACCCACGATGCCTTCCAGACTTGGTGAAAATGTGACCGTTTTCCAGTTTCAGCGGAGGGTTTTGAGAAGCTTGAAAATCAATCTTCCTGGCCTCTTCTCGATCTCCCAACCATTTCCTTTTATAGAGAAACTTCAAAACTTCACAACAAGCCTTCATTTACCCTTTTTCATCGAGCCAAATAAAAGTTGCATACGTGCAAAGAAGGGTACCTGAAACACTTGCAACACTTAGGCAAAATTCATGGTTCTTGTTAGTGGTGGAGGAGGAAGGGGATGAGGGCAAATTGGTAATTGTATAATTGGGGTCTAAATTTAAAAATATCTAAACAAACAAGCAAATTGGCCAAATAACTCATTTAAATTTCCTGATTTTTTAAACGAGGAATTTGGGTCCAAATCCCTTATAAATCTCTCGTATTAAAATCATCAATCCAAACGGCCCCAAATCTTATTTGTATTTGAGAAATTACATGGTCATGTCATTTTATCATTCTAATTCTTCCTGTAGTTATATAAATCTTAATATTTTACTAAATTTTAGTGAGATATTTATAAGTCATAATTTTCTTATTTGTATTGACATTATCTCATTCCAATATCTCTTAAAGGAAGCTTCTTGTTTCAGCATCCATCGATATTTGACCAAGTACGTCTATTTTGATTAATATTTTTTGGGTTTTGTAGTTGAATTTATATTATTATTATTATTATATATCTTTGCAATATATATTAATCTTATAAAATACCTCTTATTTATTATTGACCTTGAAGGTATATATAATCACCTACTTATTCCAAATACCTATTATTTTTCACAATTAAAGTCTTCGATTTCAAAAATGATATTCCATTCTTTAATCATGATTTAATGTGCGATAAAAAATTTCATCTTATTAACAGATAATGTTATTTAATAACGCCATTACTTTTATTTCAATTTCAATTTGTAGATGTTCTTATTGGTTGTTTTGGACAACTGATAACCTGCTCTTGATTGAACTTTTGATGAAAAAAATGTTGATTTACATAAAAAAATCACTTCATTATATTTTGAAAAAATAATTGAGGCATATATTACTAATCTATACCACGGTTGTATAGAAGTGTAACATGATATGAATATAAAATAGGGTAAAATGATTGTATACTTGATAGTAGGAATGTACTAAGCAGCATTTATCACCTTTCACCACCAGGTATCACCTTTTACCAAGGTGGTATATGGCTATATATTTGGTCCTAAAAAATTGCAAGAAATTTCTAGATCACAATAAATCACGATTGACTCGTTCCTTATGCAAATTCTTTTAAAGTTTGAGTTTAAATGAAGGCGGTACATAGTTGTACTAGGATAGTAACGAGTGATAATAGATGATACAAATAAAAATATAGTAATATATTGAAAATGGATATCATTATATAGATTACATGAACCTATATTTCATCTGTACAACTTAAAATCCGGGTGAAAAAAATATAAGCTTATTAAATTAAGTAGGAAAAATAAATATTTTTTTATTCTCATCTTTTAGATTTGCCCCACTCAAAAGTCGAAACTAAGAGTTGAGATCTAATATAACGCGCATATATATAATTAAAAGTTATACACCAAACCTTAATTAATCATAATTGTAATAAATCAAATTACCAATACTTTAGATCGCTATATTTCCATAATTGTCCAACATGGTGTCATATGTTTGACCACCCTCTCATGGTCTCACCCATTCGAAGTTGACTTTAAGGAAAAGACTGAGTAATATGCCTTTTATAAACAAACAAACAGTAACTACTATCTAGATGAGAAAAACTTAGGTGGGACGGAACACAAGTGGCGGATCAGGTGATTAAAGAAGGTGCTTAGTTACTTGATTAAGTCTCTCTCAATTTTTAGATTTGGACATACAAATTAAATCTCACGGTTAAAAAGTGGTAAGAATTTGTAAATTAATGATAGGGGTAGTTTGGGTATTATGAAAAATTACGAAGTATATAACCGGATTAACAAATAGTACAAACATTACAAACTAAAACGACAAAACATACAAACAGATTTACAAACAATACAAAACATACAAACTATACAAACAATACAAACTACACTGACTGTGGAGGCTCCATCCCTATATAGAGGGTTTCGTTCCAAAGTCAACCGGTTGTTTTTTTTTTTACATACAAATATTACAAACATGGTGGATATATAAATATGACAAACTAGACCAACAAACTATACAAAATGGAAAAATACCAGGTTGACTTTGGAGACTCCATTACTATATGGTGGAGTTTTGTCCAAAAGTCAACCAGATTATTTTTAGACATAAAAACACATTACAAACATGAGTGACAAAAATTACAAAGCTTACAAATATTAATAAACTAACAAACATTACAAAATAACAAAGCGTACAAACATTACAAAAAAATCGACAAATAGTACAAAGCATACTAACCGTACAGAATACCACTACTTACAATACAAATCAGTAAAATTGTATTACAAACCAATGAATACAAAGTATACAAATCATAACATAAAAGTATACAAACAAACGTTACGAATTACAATATGTAAATATATACAAAATAGTCATATAAGCATTACAAATAAAATAGACAAAAATGACAAACAAGAATAATAAACAATAGAAACCAAATTAATATAAAAATTACAACCTAAACTCATAAACATTACAACATAGGTCGGAAAACATTACGAATCCAACACTATCGCTGGTAAATCCTGCTCCGCCGTAAAGTCGACCTGAAATCTCTCTCTCAAACATAACCTTCATCATGGGAATTCGGAGGGGGAAATTCCCGATAAAAATGGACCGCACCTGTGGAGAATGGGACGCCTGATTCCTGGCCGGCAGGAAGAGATGGGGCATGGAACGGGATGCCAGGAAAATTCTGTGTCGGGGAAGAGTTTTAAAATTAATTAAAAATTAAAAAAAGACTATAATTACTACATTATCCTTCATTAACTTATTAGATTAATTGGAACCATTAGATATTCATAAGGTTGACGTGCTGAGATTCACTTAGTCATGTGACTAAGGAGACCCCTTTAGTCACCTGATCTTAGCCCACGGCCCACGAGAGCACCACCTAAGATTAGTGATGTGGTGCACTCACCCAATCTCATCCCGCCACATGCTTGCTAATTATTAGTCATCCAAAACTAAAACAAAAAAAAAATCCTATTTCCTTTATGGGTACGGTCCGGCCTTTGCGCTGACCCTGTTTGGCTTAATTAATTAAATAAACTCACCCTTATAAATATTAACAACTGAATGTTAAACTCTAAGAAATAATATTTCGACTGAAAAGGCATTCACCGTCATAATTAGTAAATATTCCGTTCAATTCGCATATATGTAGATGTACGTACTATAACCTTTAAAAAATTTCATATTCGTATTATTGTCGAGTTATTTCATTTTTCTCGTACATAAGAAATAAAGTAAAATACTCGTACGTACTAATTAAGGAAGGATCGTATTAAAACACTCTTCAGGTTTGTCGCGTTGCAAGGTTCAGACCACCAGGACTAACCGCTTGATTAGCCGCCCAACATGTAACTAATTAAGTAAGGATCGTATTATACTAAAGCAGCGAAAAATTCAAACATGTACGTCGTGCCTAGCTAGCTTAGCTGGCTACGATGCTTCCCCAGCTAATTCTTCCCCGTCAACGTCGGAGCTCTCTGCTTCATATATCGGCATTATATATACATGCATGGAAGCCTTCGTTCATAATTAAGCCAGCAAAATATTATCAACCAAAAGACAAAAAGTCCACGGTAGAAAAAGGGGGGAAAACAAGAGATCGAAGCAGCAAAATATATCCATAATGGCAGCAGCTGCTAATCATCGTCGTCAAAGCAGAAGAAGTACTTCTCCTGATATACGCACCATCGTTCCTTTGCTTCTGGTCGTCATCGTCTTGTTATCGTCGGCTGATGATAGTAAGATGGTGTTGGTGGCAGCAGCCAGACGAGTTCCCGCCGCCGCGCCGGGAAAGAGCACCGTTGCTGATAATAAGGAGGAGTACGAGGAGATAGTTGCGGTAAGCAAGCGGTCTGCTAGGGGAAGTTCATCAAGAAGCAGCGGACACGGCGGTCCTCGTCCATGGCACTAATATAATTCAAACTCATCATCGATCAGATTATCGGAAGTTGTTCATATTTCCCTCGATCCTTTCATGAACTGTTGTGCATTCTTCGTCCAAATCATGCAAACTCTCTTTGTTTATAATTATTCGTGGGGTAAATTGCAAGTTTGGTCACTAGAATTACTATAAAATTTCACGTTTGCCACTAAAATTAATTTATTTCATCTATAGTCACTCAAATTAGTCACACAATTTAAGATTGGTCACTGGCTGTTAGTCTCCGTTAACTTTTGCTGAGGTGGCAGTCAACTCTAATAGTTGACCGTTAAATAGGTGACGTGGCAATTAAAAAATAAAATAAAATTTAATCTATTAAAAATCTACCTCATTATCATAATAATTAAAAAATAAATAAAATATAAATTCATAATTATCAAAATGAAAATGAAAATGAAAGTTTTTTGGTGATGGTGTCCATGGCAGAAAAAATCTGAATCGCTAAATGTCGCCCTAAAAATTGCTAAACGTCGCCCTAACTTACAAATCAATTTACCTATATGCCCTTAATGAAAAATTAAAAAATAGACCAACCAAACGGCCCTTTCACCCTCCACCCTCCTTCCAGCGGGACTTCCTTCAACCCTCTCCCTCTGCAAAATCAACCCGCCGCCGGGGGTCCCCACCGCTGGAGAAGAAGCAGCCAGACGCCGCGCAAGCCTCGCCGCCGTCCCTCGCCGCCCGCGCCAGCATCGCCGCCGTCCAGCCTTGCCGGACCTCGTCACGTTGCCGCCCTCCCCCTCTGCCCCTCGTCGCGTTCCCGCCGCCGGTGCTCTGCCTCCCCTCGTCGCGTTCCCGCCGACGCGCAGACGAGAAGAAGGTTGCGCCGCTCGCTCGTCGGAGAAGAAGAAGGTAAAAAAAAAATTCCGACCGCTGTCAAACCGCGATCTGACCGACGGTCAACCGCGGTCAACGCGCGATTGAACCGACGGCTGACCGCGGTCAAAGGGCGATTCACCGATGGTCAAACCGCACTTTGACCGCGGTCAACCGTCGGTTTGACCGCGGTTGACCCTTTTTTTTAATTCTGTTTTTTAATATTCTGTGTTTAAATAAATGTTAATAATAATACAAAAAATTAAAAAATATACTTAATAAAAATAATTTAGTTATAATTATATTTAATGATAACGTATTCGATAAATGTTAATTTAGTTATAATGTTAATTTAGTTATATGATATAAAAATTTAAAAAACGGTTTCGATAAATGTTAATTAATGATAACAAATTTAAAGAACATAATAAAAAATTAAAAATATATATTTATCATTTTAATAATCAAAATTTCAAAGTAATTCGTTTATCTAATTAATTATTAATAATTTTACCTTGATTAATTATTTACTTTTATGTAAATAATGATTACATAGAACGTAACATAAATGTTCAAACTATTAATTTTATAATTTTAATTATGGAAATCTTTAATTAATTACTTTATGTACTCTATTATTAATAATCCATTATTAATAATTCAAACTTTTTTTTTTAAGATGTTTGGACATGGAATGGGTAAACCGGATATGATTAAGGCGAGAAATAAGGAGAGAATGGAAGGTCGTGCTTGTAGACTTACGACGACTGGTTGGACCATGGGTGGACCGCAAATGGCCTGCGGTTGGACCATGGCTGGACCGCAGGTGATTTGCGGTCCAGCCATGGTCCATCCGCAGGTCACTTGCGGTTGGGCATTTTTTGGGTTTTTTTTTCGTTTTTCAGTTAATGTATTTACCTCGTCGGAGTCGCTACTCATGATTCAGACGTCCTACCGACGATATCGGCTTCAAAATGACGATGATGGATTTTTCTCTCCTTAGATAGTGTTTTTTTAGTCCAAGTGGTGTTTGTTTGATAAAGGAAAGGTGAAGAAGATAGGGGGTTATAGGAAAAAATCCCAAAATAGACACGTTATTAAAAAATATTTCCAAAATACATACGTTATAAAAAAAATTCTCAATCTACACATGTTTGGACTTCACCGCGGCTGTCAACCGCAGTGAATAACATCACCGTGGCCGTCAAAAGCGATGAACGCTTCACCGTCACGATTGGAAACGGTGAATACTTACTCGCCATTCACCGTGGGTGTTCCACGCGGTAATGGCCTAACCCAAATTAATAAGCTAACAGCGGTCGTAATAATCATCAACCTTTTCTGAACAACCAATTTAACTTGATGATGGCGGATGCAACTTAACTGGATTGTTAATTTTATATATATATATATATATATATTTATATGATGATGCTAGCAAGTAATTTTAGATAATTAGCCCTGATCAGCTCTGCATGCAATTTCTTTCTTCGCAATCCTCCGCCGTAAGCACCTTCATCAGTGGCAGTCGGCAGGAGGAGTTCGCTCTCCGATGCCCATCTCGGGTGAGCACCACCGCCACCAGCAGCAATTACAACACAACGACGACGAGAGGCAACGTGAGATGTCCGGCCTACTTCCGGTGGATCCACACGGTCAAGCCTTTCGCTTACAGCACTACAGCTGGGCCTACAGCTGCCCCTTCGCCCTCAGCTGATGATTATTACGGCGGCTATTATTAGCTTATTAATTTGGGTTAGGCTATCACCGCGTGGAACATCCGCGGTGAATGGCGAACAATTATTCACCGCTTTCGATCGTGGGGGTGAAGCGTTCATCGCTTTTGACGGCCGCGGTGATGTTATTCACTGCGGTTGACAGCCGCGGTGAAGCCCAAACATGTGTAGATTGGGAATTTTTTTTATAACGTATGTATTTTGGGAATATTTTTTAATAACGTGTGTATTTTGAAATTTTTTCCGGGGGTTATAAGTGTAACTTTAAACTTTTTTAGGGCGACCTTTAGCAACTCCCAAAAAGATTTTGATTTTTATAGGAAATAGTGGCTTACTCTGCCTCTCCCCTGAATTCCCTCCCCGAAGACATCCTAATCGACATCCTCACCCGATCACCCGTAAAATTCATTCTCCGATTCAAATCCGTCTCCAAACGATGGTCAGCTCTCCTCACAACACCTCAATTCATCGCCGCCCACCTCCGCCGCTCTGCCTCCGACAACCCCCCTGCTCATCATCCGCCACGGCCAAACCACCGGTGACCTCCTAATCTCCGTCCTCGACTCAAACCTTGCAACCCTCCACCGCGATCTGACGGTGCCCGTCTCGAGATACGATGACTTTCTCCGCCTCGATCGTCGGTTCCTGCAACGGCTTGCTCTGTCTCGAGTACAGAACCACAAGAGCAGCGCTCTGGAAACCTGCCACCAAGCAGTTCGCCTGGGTGCCCGACCTGGACCTTCGATCTCGGGTTCTGGTTCAATAGCGAGAATGAAGATTACAGGTGGGTGAAATTCGCCTGATTTTACTACAGGGACTGGAGGAGGGAAGATGAAGCGATATGGGAAAGTTTGGAAGTGAAGGCGGCGGTGTTCTCGTGGAAGATTTGGTCGTGGATGGAATTGATAGGTGCCCGGATTGCTTTTCCGGCATTTTGAAAATTTTCATTTCCATTTCCATTTTAATAATTATATTTTTTTATTTTTTAATTATTATGATAATAAGGTGGAATTTTTAATAGATTAAAATTTATTTTTTATTTGCCACGTCACCTATTTTAACGGTCAACTATGAGAGTTGACTGCCACCTCAGCAAAAGTTAACGGAGACTAACGGCCAGTGACCAAACTTGAATTGTGTGACTAATTTGAGTGACTATAGATAGAATAAATTAATCTTAGTGGCAAACGTGAAATTATAGTAATTCTAGTGACCAAACTTGCAATTTACCCATTATTCGCATATTTCAAAAGTTGTGTCCATAAAGTGTATTTTGTTTTTAAATTATCATATGCAATGATTGGATCAAATCGATCAACCTTCAACTTTTATTTCTCTATTTGATGAATGTATAAGTCAACCAAGTTATGAACTGAATATAATATCCAATCGACGCTAAATTTGTCTCTCAATCTTGCTAACCAAAACCAAACCAATACCTACAAAATGTAGTTGTAATTAACCAAATTATATGTGGTTTAAATAGGGGTGGACAATGGGTGAGTTGGGTGGTCTCAAATTGACCCACCCGCTTATTAACGAGTTGATACAATTTTGACTTGCTATGACTCACATTCTTCTTCAAATTGGGTTGGATGGGTGGTGGCTGAATGAGATTGAGTTGTGGGTTAACCTACAAAGCAGTTCTTCGACTATCCATCATGCATGTTCACTAATATTTATCAGAAATTCCTCACAAATTAAGAAGACACTAGCGATTTAGATACTTCTCATTTTGTATCCCGTGGATCCGTATAATACTTGTGACGTGTTAATTTTTTTATTATCACTCATATCAATTTTTCGAATGACCACTTTCAATGAAATATTCGATGACATAGAAAACAAAGTCACTGACCACATATTCTTAGGAACAAAAGGCTCATTACATGTGCATATTTCAATTGTTTCGCAGAGTTATCAAAGTTTTCAATAATCCATAACGTAATTGAGTAAAGAAAATTAATGATCTTTATGAATTTGATACCATTAGTAGTTTATAACTTGCATCCAATATCAAATTGATATTACATAACGTAATAATCAATAGTAATAGCTCACAATATATCTTTTCTTTATTTACTACCATTAAAAGTCGATGGTAAGTGTGTGATGTGGATATGAAATATGATAGTTATTCGATAGTATAAACAAGAAACAATTCATTATTTTGTGAAAGTGAGATGTGAGTCATTTGTGTGACTCGCAAATCGTAACCCATCCATCACTCACACACTCGAATAAGTCAGTGCATAAATATTTTTATCGTTTAATTTACTTTGTAGTTAAATGGCTATGAGTTATGACTTATGAATTGGAGATAATTCGACTTGCTAAGGGGTCGTTTGGTTTTGGTGATTGTTTGGTTGGGATAGTTACAATGCATGCATTGTCCACAATTCATTAAATTTTTTTTGAATTTTCTGCACAAACAATACATACATTGTTTGCTTGATGTGATGGAAACTATCACTCAAAATGAGTGATAGTAATATCTCAAGTTTTTGTTGAGATTGTTGAGATTGTTGGAGTGTTTTCTTCTTACAACTATGTCTCTACCTTTTTTTTGTGTTTTGCTTTATTATATTAGGGTCAATACCTTATTTTGGCCCGAATTATGATCATACAATCAATTTTGGCCCGTGGTTTCATAAATTAACGTCCTGGCCTCAACTATGCAGCATATAAACTCAATTGGCCTGACACATAGTTTGACCGTTAGTCAACATGCCATGTCATTGCCTAGTTAGCCTAAAATTTGATAATTTTTGATTAATTTATAAAATTTATCATTTCAAATTACCAAAAAATAAAAAATAAAATTTATTTTATTTTTGGTTAATTTGATAATGATAAGTAAAAATTTGGAAAATAATTTGAATTAGAAAATTATTTTTCAATTTATGTTTTTTGCATTTTCTAAATTTATAAAATTTAATTTGATAATTTTTTCTTAATTTATTAAATTTATCACTTTCAAATGTTTCAAAATATAATACATAAATTTATTTTATATTTTTTAATTTGAGTTTTTGGTTAATTTGAAAATGATAAATAATGGAAATTAGGAAAATAATTTGAATTTTGTAGTGATTTTTAGGCTGGCGAGGCAATGACATGACGTGTTGACTAACAGTCAATAGTGTTGACCATCCAAATTGACAGTCAAATCATGTGTCGGGCCAATTGCGTCTATATTTTATATAGTTGAGGACAAGATTTTAAATTTCTGAAACCACGGGCCAAAGTTAATTATATGATCATCGTTCAGACCAAAATAAAGTATTAACCCTTTATATTAAAACAAAGGGTAAAAGTGACATTTAACACCGAAAGCAATATATCTTATTTAATTACTAGAATAACTATCATAGAAATCAAACGATGTAAATTACAATACATCAATTTTCTTATATGCATGTATATTATTATGCATGCATTGATAACAATACAACTATTTAACTATCAGCAAATCCAAACGACTCCTAAATTATCAAAAAAGATGGCTAAGGATAGGGCTCATAACCCATGGTTATACACCCTTTCATAACTAAATGAGCTGGATCTTTAAATTTAAGTGGGTTAAGAAAATTAAAGACTTTTTATTTTCCCTAATTTTCTTAATTGACTCTTATCCTCTTCGTTCTAACTTTGATTTAATTTTTTTGCACATATGAAACGAGTTTTATGAAAGTCGTAAATGACAGTAAGTATATTCTTATACTATCATGTATTCAATCATCCTACAGTCTTGTATGTTCATTCCACCATGGTACGCTTTCAATATCATATGATATGCTCTTATTTAATACCAATCAATACCACCATGGTATAGAGCGGTAATAAATGCCTCAATTTTTTTGTTCCAAAAAGATATAAAATTGGATATCATTTTGAAGAGCATAATTAATCTAATTTATCTGTGAAAAAAATTAAATTTCGACTCAAAATGAGAGAGAAATCGTCCTTAAAAATTAAAAGGGAAAATGTTAGAGGCCTTTCATATGTGGCATGGCAGGGGATGCTGATGTTGAGGATGGTGGTTGAGTTATGCATGATTATTTAACCAGTAGGTTACTGACCAATCTGGTCCCAAAAAAGATGATAATAGTAGTTTCCTGATTTCATTTTTCTGTTTGCAGCAAGCCTATTGGTCCGGCTTGACCCCATTTTACCCAACCCAAGTTGGTCAAAGACAAAAGTATGGTTGTCACGCCGGTAAAATGCCAATTGGTTGAATCTGGTTTAACCGACATCAATCATGAAATCAGTGAATATTGCGTGTATGGCCAACATAATCAATTTTTGGTCTATAAACAAAATGTTGTAATTCAAGTACAAAAAATGATATTATTTTTTGAATTCAAGTACAAAAGTTTGGATTTTGACATTAAATATTGTATTTAAATATGAGTATTTGTTATTTTGTTTGAAATATTGTTTTTATTTAAATATTAATATATATTGTAAGTAAATTGTCTTTAAATATGTTATATGTTTTTAAATTCATCGAATGATAATAATTTATATATATTTAAATATTTTATTAAATCGGTATAAGCCAACACAAACCGATACAAATGAATTGTATCACCGGTCAAACCATATCACTTTCTAAAGTGGCCATAAACCGGTTTGAGAACGTTGGACGAAAGCGGATCAGGGCAAGACGATCAAAAAGCTCATCCACCAACGGCAAACTGAAAGAACCTCCGCGGGTTAGCCATCATCGGCAGTCCTTCAACCAACTCCCTAGTTCCAATTGTTTGTCGCCATGGGGACGGCGACGGCGACTCTCCACCTTTCTCGCGTACGCATTGGGCGCCCTCATCCCCCTTTCTTCTCTTCTCTAATCCATTCTCCTGCTGCTATTCTCCTTCCTAGTTCTCCCTCTTTCTCCCGCAAATACCCTCGCCTCTGCTTCCGCCTTGGCCACACCGCCAGCAGCTTCTTCCGCCGCTTCTCCGTTTCTGCTTCTTCCTCTTCTTCTCCTGGTATGCCAGTTCAAAACTTCTGTCTCTCTTCTCTCTGCAAGTTTCACTACTTCCCGCCTGTCTTTGGCCTTGCCGGGTGGATTGAGTCATTTGCTGCTATGTACTGTCAATTTAGTTTATAAGATAACGGATTTTGTCATTCGGTTTCTGTTTATATGCCATCTTTGTCTATGAAGATGGTGCTTTTCCGAATGCTGATTGGATGTGGTAACCGGAGGCAGCTGATAAACTGTCAAACTAGAAATTGAGAATGGAAAAATAGAGTTCAGTGGATCAGTCACTTGGGGCGTGTGACTGCTGTTGGTGTAATGATGGAATATTTACTTGATTGAGGATTGCGAACAGCTTGTGTGACTTTTGAGGTTCAACATTTTGCAGGGTCGAGTAACTTCGCAGGAGATAATGGCGAAACATATGATGTAATTGTGGTTGGAGGAGGACATGCAGGCTGTGAGGCAGCTCTTGCTTCTGCTAGACTAGGGGCTAGAACCCTCCTGCTCACTTTAAACTTAGATCGGATAGCATGGCAGGTAACCACTTACATAGAGATCTTCTGATACTGAACTATTTGGCAAATACATTTGGACAAAATGTTCTTATCATGAGTGGTTTTCTGCAGCCTTGCAATCCAGCAGTGGGTGGACCTGCGAAGTCACAGCTGGTTCACGAAGTGGATGCACTTGGCGGTGAAATCGGTAAAATTGCTGATAGGTAATATTGCCAATTGAACTAAATATTTGTCTTGACCTGAAGGAATTGTGGCTCCCTTCCTCTTTCAGTTTTTGTGACTTCAAAATGGGAACTTGAGGTGTTGATAAATGTGGGCTAGGTTACATGATGCGAATCAAATCTATCAAGCCAAATTACCTATTTATAGCCTGTGTGCATATATTCCTCTTTAGTTCTTTGAAACCAATAAAGCATACTTGTTCAAGTTATTTGATAGCATAATTCTCCAGACTTCTAGGTTCTGTTTTTCTTTGCAATTATTGACACGTTCTTATTGGTTTTGGTTGCTTATCGACTTTTGTTTATATGCCTGTAATTCTTTTGAGTTCTTCAGGTGCTATTTACAGAAGCGCATACTCAATCTTTCGAGGGGTCCTGCTGTTCGTGCTTTGCGTGCACAAACTGACAAAAGAGAGTATGCTATGCTAATGAAGCAAATAGTAGAAAGGCAAGTGAAAATATTTGTCTTCCTTGGTTAATGTTCACTCCCCTATTCAACTTTTTTCAGAGGGTAGCTTGAGGTTGGGGACGATAAAGGATGTCATGTAATAAAATAGTTTTTGTCAAGTCACAAAATAAATGTGCAATATATTAGATTTTATGGAAAAAAAATAAAAGGCTACGGGTAACTCTCCGTTTGTAGTATGACTAGAAAGAGATGCTAAATTTTTTTATACCTTAATTCTGCTGCATTGTATATCAGTGCTCCATGTACTTTTTTAGTTGTTTTATAGGATAGTCTAATTGGAACTCTTGTTATCATATGCCAGCCGTATCTTGGTATCAAATTATGATTATCAGCATATATGTTCTTGCAACTTGCCTATATATTCTTTTCTTCCTTTTCTGGATTTATGATCGGTGTGTTCCCAACGAATGTTAGGCTTTCTTCTTATTGCCTGTCATTCAAAACGATACAAAATTCGGAATTGATAGTAGCATCTGGAACTACTTAAATGCCCATCTGGAACTACTCTCACCCAGTTTTAGAATGGTTTATGTTTGTCTTCTAAGAACATTACATTGTTCTGTTTCAGGACTCCAAACCTTTCCATTAGGGAGGCAATGGTAACAGATATCTTACTGGGAAAGAATGACAATGTGGAAGGTGTCCGCACCTTTTTCGGGATGAATTTCTATGCTGCTTCAGTTGTTCTTACAACTGGAACTTTCATGAGTGGGAAAATCTGGGTTGGCAGAACATCTATGCCTGCTGGAAGAGCTGGTGAGTCAGCTTCAGAAGGACTCACTGAGACCTTACAACGCCTTGGATTTGAAACGGAACGTTTGAAAACTGGAACCCCAGCACGAGTAGACATACGGACCGTTGACTTTTCTGGATTGGAACCTCAGCGTGGTGATGAGGAGGTACTTTGGTTTGATCATGAAGCCCATCTAGTCAATTTGACACTGCAAACTGCTATTTCTAATAGGCAACTTGACGTTTTCTTATACCAATTTTACAACTTGGGGTTGATATCTCCCACTAGCTGAATTTGGAAACCATGCTTGCTGAATATTAACAGTTGATGGTAGAAAGTTCAGAGGAACCTGTCAACTATGTTGCGAAATGAGATTCATAGGGCGGTAGGAAGTCGAATTTTAAAATAATTGATAAAGTGGTCCTAGTAGAGCCACTACTTTCTGTGCTTCTGCTTGGTTTGGTTTAACAATATGTGTCTCATTCTGAGATGGCGATTAACAGTCAATGAATCTTAGCTGGTTATTGTCATCTTTGCTATGCTTCTATGTGCTTGATGAAATAGAATGATACTAGAGATCTTGTATTTCATTGTTATCTTTTGATTGACAGGTCAGCTGGTTCAGTTTTGATCCTGAAGTGCATGTTGAGAGGGAACAGATGTGTTGCTATCTAACACGTACAACAAAATTCACCCATCAACTTATTAAAGATAACTTGCATGAAACTCCGACTTATGGAGGGTGGGTTGAAGCAAAGGGGCCTAGATATTGTCCTTCTATTGAAGATAAGGTGTGTACCATTCCCAGAGTTCTATTCCTCTTTGCTTCCTTTGTCATTCTATATTTGAAAGTTCCTTCTACTACGAACTTCACCTGTCTCTCTTGCAGATCGTGAGGTTTCAAGACAAAGAGTCCCATCAGATTTTCCTTGAACCAGAGGGTCGAGATGTGCCTGAGTTGTACGTACAGGTTCATGATTAGCTCCTTTGTTCTTTTTTCCCCTGCTCTTATGTTGATGAAAGGTGACGATCTTGTCATTTTTTGCGGAAACAGTAATTTGGCATTTAGAAAATGGAGTTGCATCCTTATATGAATTTGCTAGTTGTTTTTATATTAGGTTTCGAGGTAATATATCCATGAAGTTGTATACCATTTGTGTTCTACAAAATGATCTTAAGTTCTTAACTTTCTAAAAGACTTCTCCCAGCCTTACATTAATTTTTTTGGGTCTCTCTCTACTGCCATTTCCCCATAAATCTCTCATACAAGTAATATGAATAAAATCCTTAGGTTTACGTATTTTGTTGCTTTTTCTAGTAAAATGTTTGCTGAATATATTCATAGGAAACTACAAATGGATGTTGATTATGTCCAAGTTTATGTAACTCCCTGAAACGAGTGCTGAAGTTGATTATTGAGAACTGTAACTTGGAACCATCTTACAGATTTAGATGGTATTCGGTGAATGGGGTTTCCCTGTTAATTTTAAATTATATTTGAAAATTTAAGCTAAAGCTTTGTGAATATATGAAAAAACTGGAACTTCTTTAAATTATGATTAATTAGCTCAATCCGAAGGAGACTTCCCTTGTTAGTCCAAGATAGTATGAAAACTCATTAGATTATTTAAAGCTTAATGAAGTTTGTATTTATCCTAAAAACGTGCTTTGTCCATTTGGTGCCTCACAGGGTTTCTCTACTGGTTTACCAGAGAGACTTCAGTTACCTCTCTTGAGAACTTTGCCTGGACTTGAAAACTGTTCAATGTTAAGGCCTGCTTATGCTGTTGAGTATGACTATCTACCAGCGCATCAATGCACAAGGTCTCTCATGACAAAGAAGGTGGAAGGACTTTTCTTCTCTGGTCAGATAAACGGAACAACTGGCTATGAAGAGGCTGCAGCACAGGTTATCTTTCTTATCTGAAAATATGATATGAACAATGTCACATAGTTTTACTTATTCTATACAATTTTCTTTCTAAGTTAATGAAGTCCATCACTTCAGTACTTATCTATCTAATCATGTTCCATCTGTTTTACTATGTTGTCTCTTCTTTCTCACCATCGAAGGGGATGATTTCTGGCATAAATGCTGCAAGACATTCAAATGGAAAACCCATCATTGTTCTGGAGAGAGAAAGCAGTTATATTGGTACATTGATTGATGATCTGGTCACTAAGGATCTTCGAGAGCCTTACCGCATGCTGACGAGGTAACTGGGTTTGTGCTTTATATACTATACAAGCAGCAGCATCTCTATGGTTTGTTAAGCAGAAGCTACGGTTGGAACTTGTAATTTTGGCTATAATCTACTGAAAATTTCGGCCTTAGACACTTAAGCAACTGTCAAGTGTTCGATCCTAGATTGCTAGAAAGTACTCTGTTCTATATATGTGGGCCTTATTCTTAAATGGAAAATAATTTTCTTATCAATTTTTCGTACGTAAACTATTTATTTATATTGTCCTTTGGCATTGTTCCTTCTCAGTCGCTCGGAGCACCGGTTACTTCTACGATCTGATAATGCTGATAGTCGTCTCACTCCTTTGGGGCGTGAAATTGGGTTGATAGATGACAGAAGATGGAAACTCTACCAGGAGAAACAAGCTCGAATACAAGAGGAAAAGGAACGTCTAAAAACTGTCAGAGTATCAGGTTTGGGTTTTTACTCGAACAGCTTGCAATTAGACTTAGGCTTTTTACCGTGGTATTGAATTTTAGATGTACGTTCACATATCCAACAATAAAGCTTTTTGAATGTCCATATGAAGAGTGGATTTGAGTTGTGGGGATAGACCATAATGGCTGCTTGGTATCTAATAACTTTGTCAATTTCAGGAGGAGATTTGGCTGCTGATGTTACTCGTCTTTCTAGGCAGCCAGTGAAGGATTATTCCACACTGGAGAGTCTTCTGAAGAAGCCACATATCCAATACGAAGTACTTGATAAACATGGCTTTGGGAATACAGTCTTATCCAGAGAGGAGAAAGACTGTGTAGAGATCGATGTGAAGTATGAGGGTTTCATCATACGTCAACAAATTCAGCTGCAGCAGGTTCTTGAACTTGGAACTTGAAGAATCTTCCTGACTCACTTTCTATTTGTCCTTATATATATCCTGTTTCCTGTAAATCGTAGATGGCACATAAACAAAATAAACCAATACCTGAGCACATAGATTACTATGCAATGACGACGTTGTCACTCGAGTCACGTGAAAAGCTCTCCAAGGTTTGTAATCGATTTTGTTCACCTTGGCATATTCATTCAGTCCGGTGCAATCATGATTCACGTTCAGTAATTTTGTGCCTTCTTTTATTTTATATCATGTGACAGGTAAGACCACAGACAATTGGTCAAGCAAGCAGAGTTGGAGGGGTAAGCCCTGCAGACATAACTGCACTGCTCATCATCCTTGAATCCAACAGGCGGAAAGCACAAGATCGGAAGAGGAGTGAGATGCTTTCTTCTGTTCTTACAGATGCTAATTCGGAGCGCCCCCATGTCCCCTCGACTGAGCCAATCAGTTTATAATAATATATTGAAGGATCATTCAACCATGCCCCGGCTACGAGGACCGGAACACTATCAAGTAGCATTCAACCATTTTGCAGAAAATTGCTTTTCTGCTAGTGACGTTGAATCCTCCAAAGGGGATGATCCTTTTGGTTTGGGGTGCGTACGTCAAGAGGAGGCCGTTGTTCTTTGCCTGGGGACATGTTGTGGCTACAAGGAGCTAGAAAGCGGTGCAAAAATGGATGTGTACTCCTGTATTATAGTCTTATCGTAGTTCTGTTCCTGAATTTATGAGTTCGTAAAATTTCAGTAGAAAATGTTGACAAGTAGCAGAAATTAAGATACATTGGATACTTGGAGGTCTACAAATATACAATGCGATTTGAAGTTATTATTCTGAAATAGTTTGTTCATATTTTGTTTAAAAATGTAAAATTATTATATGCTTTCATTGAGAGTTTAACTCAAGACCTCCCGCTTACTAAACGGGTGCTCTAACCAACTGAGCTATGAAAGCTGATTGGTTGATGTTGTTTAAACATTTATTTAGTTTTCTCAGTAAATGCTATTGAATGATTGGAAAACGTAGCTAGGGGCAAGGTGAGAGGTGGCAGTATTCCCCACGCCATCATCGAAGGTGATTCAGAAGTGGTTGTCCGGCAACTTGAAGGTAGATGTTGTGAAGGCTCGGTGGGAAGGCTCTTACTTCGTGATTGTTTTCAGTTGTTGAGATCCTGTTCTTCTTGTATTCTCTTTAGTTCGGTTCCAAGGACTGTCAACTGGGCTGCCCATAGAGTGGCAAGACAAGCCCTGCTGTTGTCCCCTGTAGAGATAGCGTCCTTCGATTTTGTAGGGTGGCTTCACTAACTGTCTTTTTGGGGTTTTGGGTAGAGGATTTAACTATTGTATTTTGATATTACTTGAAAAAAAAGGTGAGAGGTGGCTTTTCCATTTCATCATGGAACCGTGGTGAATGGGAAACATTAAAGTGGCAGCGGCTAGGGGTCGTTTGGTTTTGGTGATAGTTAAATTGATGTATTGTCATCAATGCATGTATAATAATATACATGTATATAAGAAAATTTGTGTATTGTAGCTTACATCGTTTGGTTTCTGTGATAGTTATTGTAGTATTTAAATAAATTATATAACTTTTTGGGTGAAATGTCACTTTTACCCTTTGATTTTAATATAAAAAAACAACACAAAAAAAGGTAGGGATATATTTGGAAGAAGAAGAAAACACAGCAATCTTCATCAAACAATCTCAACGAAAACTTGAGATTTAACTATCACTCATTTTGAGTGATAGTTTGTGTCAAATCAAGCAAACAATGCATGTATTGTTTGCGCAGAAAATTCGAAAAAACGATACATTATGGACATTACATGCATTGTAACTATGCCAACCAAACTATCACCAAACCCAAACCACCGCAAACTGCCGATAGAAAGTCTGGAAAACGTAAGCCAAGGCGATCCCTGTCCTAACCCCTGGTAACAAGTTCCCCATCCATTTTCCAATATTTTGTTAGGTAGCAGAAATTATTTTCTATCAATTAAAAAACCTGACTGTTTGTCTTTGAAAAATTGCTCACTTTTCTGCTTTACTTCTCCAAAATTCTACCCAGAAGATCATCTGTCCTAGTATAGTCAAGGAAATGCCACAAATTCAAGAACGTGCGTTGACACACATGGGCGGCCACTGCAGACTGCAGTCAATGGGTTCGAGTATGGACTTTATAATCTTTGAGAGAGCACAACGTATAGCCCGCCCCTGCGGATTCATAGAGTTCAAATGGGACATTCCTGCACTGCAATTATCATGGATGCAGGCAAGTTCCTTCTCTATTCTCTCCTTCTATTTCTACAGGCCCAACTTTGTAATCCGGATGATAGCATAGCCATGAACCAGACCATCAGAGATGGAGAATTTCTCGTTTCTAAAGGTGCTAACTTTGCTTTGGGGTTTTTCAGTCCCGGCAGATCTAGTTATAGATATGTTGGGATATGGCATCATAGAGTTCGAGAAAGAACTGTGGTATGGGTAGCAAATAGGAATGAGCCACTCAAGGACTCATCGGCAGAGTTGTCACTTAACCAATTTGGTGACCTGGTCATATTTGGCCATTCTTACCAGAACATTCCAGCATGGTCGACGAATGTTTCTGCTGAGGTAATGGATTTTCGCTTTGCTAAGCTCTTGGATTCTGGAAACTTGGTTCTGATTCAAGGTCAATCTGATAGAGTTGTGTGGCAAAGTTTTGATCATCCCACCAATACCCTTCTCAGTGGAATGAAACTTGGAATGAACCGAGATAAGGGTCTCAACTGGTTCTTGTCATCATGGGCATCAGCAGATAATCCTGGTACAGGTGATTACTCGCTTCAGCTCAACCCAAATGGCTCACCTCAGTTCTTTTTGTACAAGGGTAAAACCCGCTACCTTCGTACTTCCCCATGGCCATGGAAAAAATACCCTGATGTATACAATTACACCTTTGCTAGCATGGAAGATGAGACATACTTTAATTTCTCCATTGATGATCCCTCCGTTATGGTCAGATTTGTGTTGGATGACTCTGGAATGTTCAAACGATTCTCTTGGCATGTAAGTGAGGGTAGATGGAAAGAGTTCTGGTCAGTGCCAAAGTACAGGTGTGACTTCTATGGACAATGTGGTGCCTATGGTGTATGCGACCCTCTCAACGTTAATGCGTTTGAATGCCACTGTTTGCCAGCGTATGAGCCTAAGTCTCCTAGGGACTGGTCTTTGAGGGATGGATCAGGTGGTTGCATTACAAAACGCAGATCGTCCTCTTTGTGTGGGGTCGGAGATGGTTTTGTGAAAGTTGAACATGTTAAACTTCCTGATACTTCTGCAGCTATTTGGGTTCACACAAGTTCAAGCAAGGTGGACTGTGAACGGAAGTGCCTGAAGAATTGTTCTTGCACCGCATATGCTAGCATAAAGAACGGCGGGGAAGCAAGTAGCTGCCTGCATTGGAACGGGGAATTAGTGGACACAACAAACCGTGAAAGTTTTGATGGCCATGATCTCTATGTCCGTGTTGATGCTTTTGAATTAGGTACTTCGACTGGGTCATGCTGAAAAGCCCAGTTTACCTGTAGATGCTTTCTTGTTTATTGTGTTCTGCTTATTATCTAGTTTCTATGATGTTTTTGATGCCCTGTTTCCTAACCCATGCAGCTGAGAATTTGATGAGATCTCGCAGCTTCTTTAGGAGGAAACGGATGCAGCTGATGCTAGTAACTTCTGTTTCTTTCACATGGTCTGTCATTCTTGTAGTGCTCCTATGGCTCAGAAAGCGAAAAAGAAAAGGTAAGAAACAAGTTCAGGTCCTCGTGGTACTAAGTTCCCACTGCTTTACACTCTGGAATGAGCAATTAAGTTCGTCTTTTTGAAAGACAGGTAGGGGGAAAGGGCTCAACATATTATTTGACAGCGAAGGGAGCAGGTACAGTGATAAAGGGGCGAACATGTATGTTGGAAGCAGTGATCTTACTATTTTCAGCCTCACTGCTATAAGTGCAGCCACTGCTGACTTCTCTCCAGCTAAAACACTTGGACAAGGTGGTTTTGGCTCAGTTTTTAAGGTAGAGTTATTCCCTTCTTTTCATTTGAGTTCTTTGGTTCTGGATGAACAGAAACTTATTGCATAACAACATCTACTTCCAGGGTCAGCTACCTCATGGACAGCAGATTGCTGTCAAAAGACTTTCCAAAAACTCAGGTCAAGGGATTGAAGAATTCAAAAACGAGGTCAGAATTATAGCAAAGCTCCAGCACAGGAATCTTGTGAAACTACTTGGCTGCTGCACAGAACGAGATGAACAAATACTAGTATATGAGTATATGCCTAACAAAAGTTTAGATTCTTTTCTCTTTGGTAAGTCTGGAAGCATACACCTTGCCGTCCTTAAAACTTGCTCTTCTCAAACTAATTTGAGTGAACAAATGCAGATGAAAGGAAAAAACAGTCTCTGGATTGGAGAAAACGAGTGGAAATAGTTTTGGGGGTTGCCCGTGGAATCCTCTATCTGCACCGAGACTCGAGGTTTCGAATCATCCATAGGGATTTGAAAGCAAGCAACATTCTTTTGGATGGACAGATGAATCCAAAGATTTCCGATTTCGGACTAGCCAAAATGTACAAAGGCGAAGACTTTCCAGAGAAAACAGCTAGAGTTGTTGGTACATAGTAAGTGCATTCTCTCATCACTCGAGCAACCCTCTCCCCAGCATTTGATATATGAATTTATGTGACGATTTTTGTGTCACAGCGGCTATATGTCACCAGAATATGCAGTCTTTGGAAAATTCTCCACAAAGTCCGATGTCTTTAGCTTCGGGGTAATTTTTTTGGAGACTATTAGTGGGAGGAAGATTAGTGCCTTCTGCAAGGAGGATCCATCCCTGAACTTGATAGGACATGTAAGTGAATGTACTAATAAAATCCACACTTTCATATTCTGCAAACTACTCTTGCTGTGCTGTTGATGTTATGAATCATGCAGGTATGGGAGTTATGGAGAGAAAAAAGAGCATTAGAGATAATTGATTCGGCAATTATGGAGTCATATGTTCCAAGTGAAGCCTTGAGGTGCATTCAGATAGCACTGTTGTGTGTGCAAGAAGATCCAAAGGACCGGCCAGATATGTTAGCAGTTATTCAGTGGTTGAACGGTGAAGCTTCTCTTCCTTCCCCTGACCAGCCCGCCTTTGTCCTGAGAAAATATTGCAAGGATCAACAGTTTTCACTGAAGGGAGAAATCATCCCCGAGGATACCTTTTCTCTCCCTTTTGTAACCTGTTGATTTGCAGAATCCATGCTCACCAGCCTCGAAGTTTTTCCTCAAAGAGAAGAGGGTACTTTTCATATGAACCTTGCAAGCATACTTTAGCTTCTTACTGATGTCAATGGATTACCAATTATGCTGCTATCAGAAGGTTGCTGCAATATAATTGTGAAATTCTCCAATTAGATCAGATATATAGTGCCAGTTCCTAAATCATTGATTTTGAAGCATTATTTATTGTGAAGATATGTCATCGTCGACTTCCCGACTCTTCCCAGCAAAGGGGACATGACAAAATGATGCCATCCATCCTTGACTGAGGACCCCATTACTGTCTGCCGGAAAAAGTTGAAATCAACTAATAAGATATGTGTGGTTCCGTGCCTCTTGAGTATATCCCATCTCTCAAATAACTACAGGAATTGACGGCTAACGGAGACAGCAAAACACCACTCCTCTACAAAGATTAAAGACCGTCACTGTTAGCTGTCACTTGTCAGTGCTGGAGGCTGGAGCCTAGTTTTGAATATGAACTCAATAAATTGTTCAACTGAATCTGTTATGAGGTTAATGCATGGCGGCCATTAAATGAGAGGTAATTTTTGTTGTTACAACTCGCTTTTGTTTCTTTCCATTCTGAGCACATATTTTTTGACGGTCATTACGTCGTCTTCTCATTTATTCTGGTCACTCCTTTCACTTTCATGTGACTTTTCTTTTCCCAAGAATACGGCAAACTATGAGAACTCCAATGATCTTCTTTTTCACAGTCCACAACAATTGGTGGGTTTTAAGTTCAACCGCTGACCTTATGTAAATGTTTTGCAGAGTTTCGACTATCCTGCAAAATCATGACGGGGTTCACGGTGATTGATAGATGCGTTCTGCTTTCCACGTTTCTAACCTTACAATTACTTCTTTGTGTCACTGCTACAGACACTCTGGAAGCTAACCAAATAATCGAAGATGGTGGCCTTCTCATCTCCAAAGGTGGTAAATTTGCCTTGGGATTTTTCCATCCAGGTCATTCTAGCAGCAGCAACAGATCATATCTTGGAATCTGGTACCATAAAGTAATACCACAAACCGTGGTGTGGGTAGCAAACAGGAACAGTCCCGTCAACAGAACTTCTGGAGTTCTCGCTCTTGATGGCCATGGCTGCCTTGTTCTCTACAGTAGCCATGACCAAAGAAGGGTCCCCTTGTGGTCTGCTAATGCAACTTCATCGGTGGATACCTATGTGGCTCAGCTGTTGGATTCAGGGAATCTGGTCTTGCTCCAAGGTTTGCCAGAACAACGCAGAATGGTGTGGCAAAGCTTTGATTATCCCACAGATACCGCACTCCCGGGAATGAGCATTGGTTTGAATCTGAGAACCGGTTTTGATCGGCACTTGACATCATGGAGATCACCCGATGACCCGGGAATTGGCAACTACTCTTTCCAGGTCCACCCAAACGGCTCCCCACAGTTCTTCCTTTACCAGAAGCCAAATGGGAACCACTATTGGCGCAGCGGGTCATGGCCGTGGGCGCACTTCCCTGATCTATACAACTACACTTTTGTCAACGGAGAAGATGAAGTTTACTTCTCTTTCACGGTTGGCGACGAAAATCTTCTGTTAAGAATAGTGGTTGATGATACAGGAACCATGAAGCGATTGAGGTGGCACGAGAATGACGAGAGATGGAAGGAGTACTGGTCGGCGCCCAAGTCCAGATGTGATTACTATGGACAGTGTGGTGTTAACAGCTTATGTGATCCGAATAATGTCAATAGCTTTGAGTGCACTTGTTTACCTGGTTATGAACCGAGGTCGCCAGGTAGCTGGCGGCTTAGGGATGGATCAGCAGGATGTGTCAGGAAGCAGTTAAAACCTTCCACATTCTGTGAACGTGGAGAAGGGTTCTTGAGATTGGATAATATAAAGATTCCCGACACTTCAGCTGCTGTTTGGGTTAGCAGGAGCATGACTCAAGTTGCATGTGAAGAGGCCTGCAGAAGTAATTGTTCATGTTCTGCTTATTCAAGGAGGTATCTTGAAGGGAAAGATAAGGGGTGCTTGGCGTGGTATGGGGAATTAAATGACACTGTTATATTTCTTGACAGTGGTGATGATCTATTCGTGAGAGTTGATTCACATGAATTGGGTAATTATAAGCTCATATGTTCAGCTTGAGAAGCTGGTACTCTTTCAGTTTTTTTTTTTTTTTTCTTCCTATGCACATCATTGCTTCCTTAACATTACATATTAATTTCCTTCTGGGTCACAGCTGAGAATCTAAGGAAATTATCTGGTGATGATGCTGTGGTGAAGGTTAAGCTGGCAATTGTTGTGCCATCTGTTGCTTCAGTTTTGTTTGCCATGACGATATTTGTCTATTTCAGGCTTCGGAGCTGGAAACGGGAGAGAGGTAAGAATCAGGGGAGTCTTTCTACTGTTCGCTGCTGTCACAACATTTGAAAACGTTAGTCCCCTACGGAAACTGAAATGCTTTTTCGTTTTTTTCAGTGAAGAGCAGATGGATCAAAAGAGTATTTGATTCTGCTGGCGGTTCGAATTCCTCTACGGGCAGTTTGGCTGCAACGGTACTTGGAGCAAACACCATTTACCCGGAGCTACCATTTTTTGATTTGCGTGACATTGTGACCGCCACTCAGAATTTCTCTCCGGCTAACAAAGTTGGTCAAGGTGGTTTTGGGGAAGTTTACAAGGTTAGCAAGAGTAGTAGTCAAATTACATTACTTTGTCAAATGCTGTTCTATTGAGTTGACTAATAACCCTTTGAGCGCTGTGATTGAATTTTCCAGGGTCAGCTAACAAATGGAGAAGAGGTGGCAGTAAAAAGACTATCTAGAAGTTCAGGTCAAGGAATTGAAGAGCTGAAAAACGAAGTGGTGTTGATTGCCAGGCTGCAACACAGGAATCTTGTGAAGCTTCTTGGGTGCTGCATTGAGGATGAAGAACAGTTGCTTGTTTATGAGTACTTGCCAAACAAAAGCTTGGACTCGTTCCTCTTTGGTACGTAAGTTCTATGCAAATTCTGCAAGAGCTCCTTTTGCTTTTAGTCTCGTCGTTGTTTCATTACAACCATCTTTAGAAGAAGGAATACGTAACAACATTAGGCTACAAAAATTTTGGCAGATGAAAGGAGGAGCCATTTATTAGAGTGGAGGATCAGATTCAACATCCTCGTGGGGATTGCTCGTGGGATATTGTACCTTCACCAGGACTCGAGGTTCAGAATAATACATCGGGATCTGAAAAGCAGCAATGTACTCTTGGATGCAGAGATGAATCCAAAAATTTCAGACTTCGGCTTGGCTAAGATATTTGACAGCGATCACACCCAAAACAAGACAAGCAGAGTTGTTGGAACATAGTAAGTATTGGTGATTGATATCATCTTCTACGAAAAACGATGCATTTGTTTAGTTGCATGCTATTACAAATTCCATTTGCTGTAGCCCAGTATGGAATTGTGAATCATATGAAGGTAGGCTGAAGGCTGCTAGTTTATCTCAATGTAAGTATTTAACCAAGTGAGTTTGCTCTCTGGTGCGTGCAGTGGCTACATGTCTCCAGAATACGCAGTGTTCGGAAAGTTTTCAGTGAAATCCGATGTGTTCAGCTTCGGTGCCATACTACTGGAGGTGGTAAGCGGCAAGAGGATCAATTGCTTTCTCCACGAGGCAGCTCCACGGACATTGATCGGACATGTAAGTAGGAGTCGGGAAATGTTCAGCTAGCTAGCTAGCTATTCGTGTAATTCCATTCTCTGCCATCTCCCAAGGAAAACTATAATGTGATGAATGGAAATTTAGGTATGGAACTTATGGAGGGAGAAGAGGGTGTTGGAGATCATGGATCCTTCATTGAAGGAATGCTATGTTGCCGAGGAAGCTCTGCGGTGCATCCAGTTGGGGCTGTTGTGCGTTCAGGAAGATGCAATGGACAGACCAAACATGTCAGCAGTTGTTCTGATGCTGAACAGCGAGACACCGATTCCATCTCCGAAACAACCGGCTTTCGTTTTCAGGCGACCTGGCGCGGATGCCAATTCGGTGATGGCCGGTGGTGGTGATCCTTGTTCCATCAACGATCTGACTCTAACAGGGGTGGTGTCGCGGTAGAGAGAACTACAAGTCACTTGCAGTTGTGGGGAGACATAGAAGTAGAGTGTACATTCCTTCTGTTCTGTCTCATATTTCGTAGGAGAAAGAGAGTTGAAGCAATAGTTTCATACCATGAAAATGCACATATGCATAATCAATGCTTGTCCCCCGTAACCTAACCGATCAATACTTAGCATACATGAAAACTCCTTACAAGATTTCTCTGAGAGTAAATGGTTCCTTATAATTTCCTACCAATATTTCTTTTTCTTTTTTTAGTAAGACGGACATCAATAACGTCTTAGACAGCATTAGAGATTAAACGTTCTTGGGATAAGTATAACCAATATTTGTTTGCCGTAGCCTGTGGTGCGTACTGCTTGTATACAACCAAGTTTTGTCGGGGAGGGTAGTGGATACAGGGTTTCTAATTGGGCTAATACCACTACAACATCCGAACTATTCTAAAAATTCCACTTGTGTCCTATTGTTTTCAATATTCCATCTGTGTCCTGAACTATGATTCTGTTATCGTTGACTTTTGTTGACCGTTAAATTTTAACGGAATGACAGATCAGCGCTGATGTGTACGCGGACGTGGCTCTTTCTTCTGCGACGTGGCTCTTTATTTTTTTCTTATTTTAAAAATCTAAAATGAATTAAAAGGTAAATTTTGTGTGGCCATTTCACCAACCACATTTACCTTATCTTATTATGGAAGAGAGAGAATTCAGCGAAAGGAGGGGAAGAACCCTAAACAGTCTCCCGACGAAGAAGGCTACCGGCGCTGGTGATTCTCCTCTACTCGAGCATGGGGCGTTCGATTCGGCGCTGGTGAAGGCTCTCAGCAACACGAGAAGCGGGCGATCGATTCCTCGAGGGGAGGGCGATTTCTTCAGACTCCTCCGTCTGACGAAGATCGACCCACGACCACCATCACCGATTCTTTCTTCTCAACATCTCCTGGAACATTTGTAGCCTTCAAATCGTCCACCATTGAAGGATTCGAGCAGCCATTTGAAGAAGAAGGCGCTGATTTGTGGGATTTGAGTTTCCCCCAAATTTTCTAGGGTTTCTCCTCGAGGCTTTGTGGTCTCTTTTCTGGAGTGTTGGAAGTATTTGAAGGGTGACTGGGTGGTTGGGAAGCAAAGAAGGTGCCAGAAATAGTACAAAGGAGTAAATGGCGTAGCTGCTTCGCTAGTGTTATAGCTCGAGATTCTCTAGGAAAATGTTGAAAAGCAGGGACCACGAGGACAGTGTGAAGACTAATTTACCCTTTTGGAAACTTCAGTAACAGGTATGATATGGGTGAAATTAGTACGTATTGGTCATTTACATTGGTGGTTGAGAAGTCGTTGTCTTGGGTCAGATTATTCAATTGAGATGGGAATCAGTTTTGTGGTCTTCCAGAAGCAAAGTAGTATTCCAAATGCTTTGTGGAATGCTTTACGGAATAGAATATTAGGGGTGGTTAAAGTATGCTTAATGTATGAATTCGATGAATTTAGGCTATTGTTAAATGGGGATTGTTTGGTTTTGCAGGATGTCGACATTGGTGGAGTTGATTGTCCATCATGGTGGTAAAATGGAATATTCTGATGATGGTATTCGCTACATAAATGGCAAGTCAGAGGCTGTTGACATGGACATAGATTATGTCTCGTTCTTCCAACTTCAACAAATTGGAACAGTCCACTTCGATTACGCAAGGGTTGAGAGGCTGTGATACATGACACCCTCCGACACTTTGGATAATGGTCTAGTTGAAATACGGTCTGATAGTGAGGTGATGGATGGCTTGCTCCCAGCCATAGAAGATGGAAAAATATGATATTCATGGAAGCAATAGAAACTCAAATCGGGGACAATGAAGAACTTGGAGAAGAGTTATCTGATGATGGTGATTCGGAGGATGGGGATAACTCACAAAACCGAGACATTATCCATCTCATGGATGATGATATCCGTACTTAGGATGATGAGTTCATTGATGCAATGGTGGAGCAAGGAGTCAGACCACGACGAGTTCGTACTCGTGTTGATTGAACTGGGGAGGAGGTAGAGCAAGAGTCTTTGTTTGTTGATGGTGACCCACTTGTGGATGAAGGCAAAGGTAACAGTGAGACCATTGGTGCGGATGAGGGTGTTAACGAGGAATTGAGGGACAGGGTTTTGGAAGATTCAGCCTACAGGGTTCAATTGAGTCACGCCACGTGAGGGGGAACATTGATGACGAAGACAAAGGTAGCCCTCTAGAAAACGAACCTCGATATGACCCTATGTGTGACCATTCAACCCTTAAGTTGGTGTGGGCATGTCATTTGACAACTCTGAGCAGTTCAAGGAGGCCGTTGAAAGCCATTGCATTGCCATTGGAGCTGACATGAGATGGACTAGGAGTGACAAGCAAAAGAAGCGTGCTCAATGCCGTAACAACTGCGGGTGGTACGTTTATGGAAGCTGGCATGGACGTTCTTGCTTTATGATCAAGAATGTTGGAAAGGATCACACATGTCCTAGGTCTGTGAGAATGAAGGTTTCAAATGTTGTTTGGGCTGCTAAAAAGTACCTCGATAGATTCAGAAGGGAGCCGAATTGGAAGGTCAAGAACATGATGGTTGAAATAAGGCAAGCACACAACGTTCAGATTTCCAGGAGGCAATGCTATAGGGCTCGGATTTATGCGAAGATAATGTTGGGTGGCTCATTGGTTGAAGAGTACAATAAGGTCAGGTCCTATGTGGCAAAAATGAAGAGAAAAGATCCTGCTGGAACCTTCATACTTGAGGTTGACCCAAGTTCTCTTCTCTAATGCTAGCTAAATCACCATACAACAATTTTAAGGCCTTCTTTCTTCGCACTGCTTTTTCTTCAGCAACTCTTAAACTCTCTTTCAAGCTTTCAGTCTGAAAGTCCATCAAACCTAGGTTCGACTTGATATGTTCATTCCCTCCAACAACCCCATTGGAGCAAGCACCTTCGCTGTCTTCGTTCAGAGTATCAGCCCAAATGAACAAACGACAACTTTCTTCCTCATCCTGCCATGTAGAAATCAACCCATGGTGAGATCATTGCCCATCTCAATCACAATTAAATAACAAACCACTACTTCATTTACCTGCCAATGAGGGCAGCAATAGAACTGCCTCCCCGGATTCAGTTCAGTTCGAGAAACATAAAGAAAAGCTGGTATATTATGCCAACATTTAACGGTACGTGAGTTTGATGAATTCGACCCAGAAATGCTTTGCGACCCTCTTCTGGACATTTTTGAATTACTGCCACGAAAACAGGACACTAAATCCCCAATTGAAAGAAACCCTAAATTACCAAAATCAACTATTAATGTACCTAATAGATGGTAAGGCTCTTTTCTAGCGGATTGACATTCCTCGCAATTTGGGTCTTCACAGTCGAATCTCCTCGCCCCAGCACAAATACCAAACGCTGCTCCTCGTGGCTCCTCACCGCCACTACCCCGACACCCACTCCGCGCCGACGCAACGCAAGCCCCGCCCTCGCTACTTCTCCATATGCGCCTGCCCAAATACAACAGCCTGTCGTCGTCGCCGTCTTCGAAAGCCACACTCGAGCAAACCAAGTTCGGCACTTTGGCTGGGTAGAGGAGAAGAAAGGGTAGAAGATAAGAAATTAGGTCGATGGGAAGAGGTAAGATCGTAAATATAGGCTGGGTAAAAAATTTAATTCCCATTTGTAAAAAAAATATTTAATTCTAATTTGACGTGGCATCAACGTGTCTACCACGAGGTAGCCACGTTGGCAGCAATCCGACGTCGTTTTAAAAGTCGTCTGGTCAACCGTTAATACTTAACAGTCAACAGAACCGACAGGATACAAATGGCACAAAGTATAATAGTTCAGGACACAGATGGAATATTGAAAACAATAGGACACAAGTGGCATTTTTGGAATAGTTCGGGTGTTGTAGTGGTATTAGCCCTTTCTAATTTATTGGAATTGATTAGAGGATTGGACGGGTCTTTGTTAGGGGTGGAAATTGGGGTGGGTGTGGTTACCCGCCCCACATTTTGCGGGTAGCCACACTCACAAATTTACAATTATGCTACTCACAACCCGCACCGCAGTGGTTAGTGGGTAACCACTACCCACTATGGGTTTGTGTGGATTGGATGTGGTTACCCGCAAAAATCCATCTTTGCAAGCATAGAGTTCTAGTCGTCACTAACGTATTTGTTGTTCGTAACTAGACTATAGTGATATACACTTGTGTTGTTCGTGGAGATACAATTTTGTACATCGATCTTACTCAACGTGAAGATTTTTTCTTTTTTAGTTTGGTATTCAACTTTTGTGTCAGAGAGCTGTGATTTCATATTTCCCCGACTAGGGGTGAAATATGACAATTAAATATGATCTTGTATTTTTTTCACACAAAAGCAAAAACATACTGATAAAAGTTATAAAAGGTGTTCACTTTGAATGAATTGATTATTCTCCACACTATCGATTATAGTGTTTTATAAACTAAAAAATTCTTATATAAAACTGATTAAGTGTGTCTTTTTTATTTGGTGGCTACTTTAATTTTTATCCTCATACTTTTCACATACTATTATATTATAAAGTTAATTCACTAAATAAATATAATTAGTGTGGTTATTGTGGATTTTGAGGGTTAACCGCGGTGGGTAGTGGATAATCACTAACCACAAAAATCATTATTTTACTGCCTACACCCAACCCACTACCCACAACTTGTGGGTATGGTTACCCACAATAGGTGTGGGTTGGTGCGGATTATCCACAACCCGCAACCCAAACTTCCACCCCTAGTCTTTGTATTTTCTCAGATTAGATGCTAACCCCTATACAACGACATTGATCTTAGTAAAGGACGCTTTAGATGTACGTGATTCGGGTTAGCATCATACTAATTAATCTAAAAGTCTTTAGATCAAAATAATAATCTTGGGGTTAGAATTAGTCAAAGAATAATTTATTAAATATCCTTCAAACCCTAATATAATGCTAACCTTTTTTTTTATTATCACACCCTACCCTACACCCCCTTCTCATAATTTCTCTCCCACGTCTCTCTCCCACTCTTCCTCCTTTCCCTCTACCTCTTCCCTCTCTCACACGATTTTGGCAAGGTGAAGCGAAGAAGACGGTGGTCGATGGGGAAGATAGTAGACGCGGAGGAGAAACAAAGAACACGGCCCTTGCCAGGCGATTGCAGTCGACAACGGAGGAGAAACGAAGAATAAGACGTTTGCGGAGGCAACTGCAGTCGACGACGGAGGAGAATTGAAGAAGTTGATGATTGTAGAGGTGCTCGCTCGAGAGAAGGAGAAGCCGAAGAAGCCCAGATTGCAGAGACGGAGGTCGTAGAGGGAGATCTGGATCGCAGAGGTCGTGCTCGCTCGCCCTATTTTCTCTTCTTTTATTGGATATGGAAAACTTAAGAAACTGTTTAAGTTTGAGGTTTAAAGACATGATCCAATAATCAATGTTTCTTTTAATTGTTAACAACCAATTATCTCTAATTAATTTTAATTGAACATTAAACGTTCTGAACTAAATCTATTAACGGCGTTAAATATTTTGATTCATTGAAAGGTAAAGTGAGCTTATTGATTTTGTGTTGTATAGTAACAATTTCATCAACCAAACCGAACCAATTTAAAACTCCCACTCGAGGGTGAAGTGTCACATCTAGGGGCGGCCAACAATCCGATTCACACTAGACAGAGTTGGATCTAATCGATATTTGGACCGAATCGGATTGGATTGAGTATATTTCGATTCGATTTTGGTCCTATAAATTTTTTAAGTATGAAAAAATGGAGCGAAAGTGAATTTGGACGAAAAATATCACGTATAGCGTACACGTTGCTATTGTACGAAAGATTAATTTGGCCCAGCAAGGGAAATGAATGATCAACTTTTAGCTTACTTATTTATACTATATTGAACATATCATAATAGATTTTTTTTTTTGTGTAAATCGTAGCGCTAAGGCCGCCCCCGCCTTGTATTAAATAAACGAGGGGTTTGAACCCCAATGAGATCAAAATACAGCCAATAGTTCAAGATCAGATCAGGCGTATCAAAAGTATTAGTTCCCAAGGATAGACCATGGCCTAAGGATGCTAGCTAGTCAGCAACAATGTTCCCCTTATTGAAAATATGACAAACTTCGACCTCCCATTCCCAGCCAGTAGCTTTCGGGTTTCGGAAATCAGCAATGAGTGAGCGTGATGATCCCCCTCCGACATGATGAGTGTCAGTGTCATCTGTAAATCTGTTTCGAACACTAATTTTTGTGTGCCAATCTCCCATGCAGTTTGGAGACCATGGACTATCCCCGCAAGTTCTGCCCTCGTAATCGATCCTTCCCCGAGGTTTGTTGCGAAAGCTCAGATAATGCGTCCGTCAATCTCTTCTAATAACTCCTCCCGCGGCTGCGTTCCCCACCGCATAAGATCCATCCGTGTTCAAACACGTCTAGCCCTATGGTGGAGGAGTTTCTCGCGAAACCAAATATCCACCGTCGGTGTCAAAATCGTTTCGGGCGATGTTGATTTGATTGTTTCGCTGTGGAAACTTTTGCAAAACCGTCAAATATCCACCGCCGGGAGGTGTTGATTTGATCGATGCACCAGTGACTTCTTAACTAAGACGACCGTCAAATATCCACCGCCGAGTGATGTTGATTTGATCGATGCACCTCATACTTCTAACCAAGAACGACCGTTACTCGGTTCACACCTCTCCAAACAATGTTCGAATGAGAGTGTTTGAGTTTTTGGGGAATGTATGTTAAAACTACTCCTATGGAGATTCCTGTGGAGAGCTCCGCGACTATGCTACGACTATGACTATTGAGATCCTTCCTGGAAGGAAAGCTTCGCGAAGGTGTTACACAGAAAAAGATAAATTTAAACATATCTGTTTATGTGTTGATTTCTGGCTATTCTTTCTCTCTCCTTGCTCCGCTGCTTTTATTCGAAAAACATCTTTGTAGTCTTTACGCTTCGTGAAACCGCTTCCTCAACTGCTCCGTTGTAAACTCGCACGTGTCTCAACTGCCTTGATCTCCTCTTTGCTCTGGTTGGCGTGAATCTCCAGCAAAGAAACCACTTTCGTTGCAACGTTGTAAATTTCAACGACACTACACCTCCAATCTTCACTTCTATCTATGTGAGACACACATGCACACTAAAGTACCTGAGCCTAGGATCAGTATTGCGGTTTGAATTGCAAGTTGTTGTTTCATGGCTGCAATATTGTCATGATTTGAGCCACAAAATTATTAACATAATTGAAACCACGTTGTTGCAAGACCCGCGACGATGTTGCTAATTAAACAAAGTCATTGTTTTGACTCAACGACATTGTCGGACTCGCAACATTGCCTATCTAACCTCGCGACATCGCTAAGATCGGTGTTGTTACACATCGCGATATCGTTGAGCTCGCATCACTGTCAAATTCACAAGTTGAATTCACGACATCGTTTAGCTCCACAATGTTGTCTCTCCCCACGACGTCGTTGAGATCTCCACCTTGCAACGCCGTTGAACTCGCGACACTGCTCACCACATCAGTATTGTTTATCGCGCGGCGTCTTTAACCTCGCGACGCCACAAAAAATTTTTTTTTTAACCGAAAATATTTTAGGTGTAAACAGAAGGGCTCCAGGCTACTAGGTGCTTACGGTACTCTCCGCTTGTGTTGAACATCTGGCATGTTATCACACCCGCTTCCATTATCTATTGCTCAAGGGCAACCACTCTGCGACAAATGGACTCCAGTTGTTCCAATTTTTTCTCAAAAACATGCATATTCCAGTTCTTCCAAAGTGTCCAACACATAACTAATTATCACAATAAATTCTATCTTAGCCTAACTAATTATTTCAAAAACATTTTGAGAGATTTCTTAATTAACACAATTATTTTATTCGTATAATTATATTATGATTTTACTTTTTTGTCTATTCACGATTGTATATAGATAATTTTCAGCTCCATCGCAAAATCCTGGCTACACCTCTTCATAGTCACATCCACCCACGTCAACACAAGGTTGGGAAAGCAATCACCATGCCCCTAGTCCTCTCCCCTACCCACTTGAACCGTCACAACTTTTTGCATTTATAATTATATAACCTGGTCAAAGTAGGTAAAGCCCGCTTTGATGGATTGTGGGATGGGTTCGGGTTGAAACCCATTGCATTGTTCAACGGGTTAGGGTTGGCGTGGGGTTTAGGTATATTTGACTCATGGATTCCCACCACACACTCATACTCCAACAACCTTGTCGATTAACGGTATTGTTCGTGGATGTTTATTTTAAATATTGAACAATTTGTGGATTCGCTTATTTATAGTAGATTAGTATTATTTGTATGGATAATTTGTTTAGGAAGATTGGTGTTAAAGTTTTATTTTGACTAGCGATTATTTTTGCAGATACATCCGCTGAATTAAGTTTGAATTTGACAAAACTCAGCCCAATCCGATTTATTGCCATTCCTACAGTTAACCATCCCACTGACCGACCCTACCCAGATGCCAAAATCCACCGAAGAGCTAGCTAGTTGCCGTGAAAAACCAGTTTTGAATAATATGCTTTCTTGGGTCCTTAAATAGGCCCAGGCCCTGCCCACTTCCACCCAACACCAACAAAGAGCCCAAAAAATGGGGTCGAACAATCGCATCGTCCTCAACTCCAACAACCTCTACCTCCTCCCAAGGAGCGACAAAACCGTCGGCGTGGTGGACCCGGGTCGGGATCTCAACACCCACAATGTCCCGCGCAACATGGACCAGTGGCGGCAGCTGGGCCTGGTCGGCAACAACGCCAGATCTACTCATCGGGAGCTCGAAATCTTCGGCGTCGTCATCTCCGGGAAGAAGTTGGAAGACCTCTCCACCGACCTCATCAACCACCAGTGCGTCACAAACCGCGAGGGGTTCATGATCATGTACTTCAACGTCGGCGCCGACAACATGTACCTGATTAACCAGTCCAGCGTCATCCGTCGCCTCAACGACCTCTTCGACTGGTCCAAGTATGGCGTCCTCGTGCCGGCGACGATCCAGACCGTGTGGGACCGGTTCCAGCTGGACACTGCGAGGGCGATGGTGGACAGCAGGGCGGTCGGGGAGAAGGTGGGGGAGCTGAGGAAGCTGGTGGAGGAGAAGGAGGAGGTGATTTTGAAGAATTTGATAAATCGGAATTGAAACGAACACAAAACAACGAATTTTACGTGGTATCCTTGATCGATTGATTGATCGAGACTAATCCATGGTGAGCTCATAAGAGCTCACAGCTGATCTCTTATTAGGATTACATCTTGACGGCTTGCTATCACACAAGTCGATAGCTAAGCTTATATAGATAAACTTAGGGTTAAAACCCTAATCCAACGAACCAGACGAGGCCCAACGAGGCCCAATACTAACACGGTTTAAGTAACCGCAACACTCCCCCTCAAGCGAAGACATGAATGACAAGAATGTCAAGCTTGAAGAAGTAAATGTGAAGAACAAGCATGATGGCTTGAACCACAAAAATCGAGATGAATAACATCTCAGACGAGGTTGATTAGAGACGACTGACTCTCTCTGAACAACCTGATGATAGAGACGATTGACTGCGTCTCTTGAACTGGAACACACTTGGTACATCGCGGTCGACCTGATGACTGAATTAGTCGACCGACCTATGTTGACCTCCTATTCTCCCCCTAAAGCTGGAGCATGAACAACGTGAATGCCCAGCTTGAAAAGCGATGAATGGTTGATATGTGCTCAATAATGAACTGGAAGAGGGGACAACCATTTCTTGGATCGTGAATGCCAGCTGGACGATGAAGGGACAATTACTTCTTTGATCGTACTACCTTTTGAACGCCAGGGGACGGCCATTCTATGGATCGTGAATGCCTCGACCTGATGACTTGAAAATTTTGTTGACAGAAGTTGTCTTTCTCCCCAACACTAGCTATTTGAAGAGATGACCACTAACGATCATGATTGTCTTCAACGCCATGACTGTGATGTTGGTGAAGATTCTCCTCTCTACATGACCTTGACTAGCCACAATGACAACTTGACTCCAGCTTTGGACAGAGTATGAATTCCATGACACATCTCGTCGGCTGTAAACTTCAAAAGTATCCTGAACTGAGTGTTGATGGTGAGGACGTTAGTCACAATAAACAAGCTCGACAAAGCACTTGGGACTATGTGTGCAATAATGGAACCAATGAAAGAATAGGTCACCAAAATCAAAACAAACTCTACCCTGCCAAATTGTCTCCCAAAACTAATCCTTGTGCGAACACCACCACAACAACAAAAAACATTAACCTGCATGTGCAAAGGCAAATGCCCCACAACCAATTGTGAGTGCTTGATGAATATCACCGGCTCCCACGATAACAAGATAATAACGTCGTCGCCGTTGACCATGTTAGTGTTGTGGTATATGATCCACGATTGAACATCTCCCAACAACTCGAGTTATTGGGACTAACTGGTTCATGACATGGTATCAGAGCCTTTTGTGACCGAGAGCTCTTGTGTTCGATTTCAGGTGACCCCATTTGTTAAGCACATGATATTCTTATCTTTAGACCTGTGCAAACTGCAAACTTCAAGCCCTTGTGAGTGGCTTTCGTTTGAGGGGGCATGTTAGTGTTGTGGTATATGATCCACGATTGAACATCTCCCAACAACTCGAGTTATTGGGACTAACTGGTTCATGACAGACCAAACCTACGCCCATCAACCTTGCAACACAACCCTAACAACAACATAACCTGGAGGGGACGACATGACCACAATGATGAGACCGGAATTGGAGTCCAAGACGTTGATTATTGACGTCACAGCCAGATCCCCAACTTGCAGCTGGATTGAAGAATACGCCAAAGCACCAGCTTAGCCGCTGATCAAGCATCTCGGACGAGGGCGCTGGTACGAGCCGATGTCGGCACTGCAATCAAGCAACGAAACCCCAAAAAAAACTTGATATCGGACTAAAGCATGGGCTTTGACTCGGATACGGATGAGGCAGAGCAATTGATGACAAGATCATCGACCAAGAGGACGGCGAACTGACGAGGCTGATGGGGATGGCGACGCGCTCGACCCGGAACGAGAACGCAGCACGGACAACCCTGATTGTTGATGTTGACGAGACCGAGGACAAGCCAGCGGGATGAACTTCGCTGGTGTGCGGAAGACTAGCTGAATCTACAGCTCTGATACCATGAAGAATTTGATAAATCGGAATTGAAACGAACACAAAACAACGAATTTTACGTGGTATCCTCGATCGATTGATTGATCGAGACTAATCCATGGTGAGCTCATAAGAGCTCACGGCTGATCTCTTATTAGGATTACATCTTGACGGCTTACTATCACGCAAGTCGATAGCTAAGCTTATATAGATAAATTTAGGGTTAAAATCCTAATCCAACGAATCAGACGAGGCCCAATACTAACACGGTTTAAGTAACCGCAACAGATTTCGTGTCTCAAGGCCAAGGAGCAGAGTTGCAGCGCTTTGGCGGTGGAGCTGCTGCGAAAGCTAAGGGATGATGAGGTGGCGGCCAAAGATAGGCAGGTGAATGCTCTTAGGGCAGCTATGGAGGCATTGATCGATGAAGTTTAATCAAATTTATTGCCGTCGCGGCGCCAACTTTATATCTATATCTATCTATCTACAACATATATAATACGTTTTCAAGCTTCAAAAAACTTCGATTTCAAAATTCCAGCCCTGGGAGCGTTTCCCGGAAGGGCATTAAAGGAACTTCCCCAAATTAAAATCCTACACACCGTTTTTGCATCTACCAATTAATTTTTTTTAATTTTTTTTTGTTCAGTTCCTTGGTGCCTCTGCCTCCCCTTCCCTCGCTCGAATGAATACCTAAAGAGTAAAGGGCCTTTAGTAAAGGCTAAAAGCCTAAACCACTTAGTGCCTCTTTCCTAAGTCGACAGCTTCTTCGCATCAATCTGTCGAGTGTCGACTGCATATCCTTCTAAGCCCTGCCTTGCCAACCACCCAGCTTCTCTAATTTTCTATTCCAACGATTTCAGCACCCGAAAATTTTGTATCAGTTACAAATTACAACACATCCCCTACCGCCATTGATTCTTCATTCCCGCCGTGGTGACGACGTTGATCGAAGAAACACATACCTTTCATTCAGATGCAGATTCTTTTTCATCCTTTCAACTCCTTGGTTGCAACGTTTCATACAATTACCGCTCTGACATTGGAAGAGCTGGCGGAGCTGCCTTCTTCCCATCAATTCCTCGACTGCACATCACACCAAAACCCAGCCTCAACTTCAAAATCCACCCACCCCAGCTTCGAATGAATCCCCACCCTGTTTCCCCTTCTCTTCACCTGCTCTCGAATGAATCCCCCAACCCCTTTGATTGACCATAACATTTACCTTAGTTTTTCTTTTCTAATTGATCTAATTACATTGAATTGATTGCCTTTGGTTCAACTCATCCAGCTCGCATTTTTTATACTATAGTGCAACGATGGAGTGTTTATTAGGCCAGCCCGCTCATTATATAATATATATGTGTCTAAGATAATGACTAATGAGTGATGATGACCAGTGACCACTAAACATAGTGGAAATAATGAAACAATAAACATGTAGAGGTTGTTTCTTTTGCTTGCTTTTGATAGAATTGGAGGCTTTCATTTTCTTGACCTAAATTGGAATATCGTTCACTATACGATCATTACCTTAGCTACAAGTTTAATATCAAATTTTGTTTACGAATTCACTTCTGTATGAAAATATCAATTAGTATACACAATGAAACACGCAAGAACAAGGATGGAGGATATAGAATAGAGCGGAATGTATGTGTAAATGACAAATGATTATATCACTCATTTAAGAACCAACACAATCTTCATGTGTTTGTGCAGAATAGGAAGGAGTTGCTGTCTTTTTATGGAAAAACTTCATTTAGATTTGTATGAGTACACAAAACAGCAGGTTAGTAGTAGCAAGTTTGTTTCTAAGATGGATACAGAGCTCATGAGTTGGCACATGATAATTGCTAGCCTAATTTTAACTTCCTATTCTGTTTGTTTTTAAAAATAATATTATAACAAGTACGTAATGAATTAGTAACTCACTATTCCGAATTCGGCCTACTTTTGTTTAGAGTTCTAAATGTCTTATGATTCATGGTGTTCAAGTCGATGTTGTTATACGCATGTCTGCAGTGATATCTTTGAAACACACACATTATTGAAGGCATGATATATTCAATATCAAATTTCGAGGTAGCATATGCGTCAGTACGTAACATAGCTACTATTTCCACTAGACGAATTTGCATCACTGAATAAAGTGTTCACGAAGATGGAGACACACCTGACATCCCTGGATCTAGCTTTCAGTTCATGACACCTTCTAATTTTCAGCGACTTAAGAGAATGATGAATATTTGTCGGGTTTGATTTATCAAATTAAGACAAAATGCCTTTTGTAACTCATTTAAGAAGACTAATACATATTTATCAAATCTCATTCCTACAGTTGTATGACTCACTTTCCTACATACTGGTCAGATTTAGTCGGCGAAGTTCATCATACATAACCAATATTTGAATCCCTCAAGGTGTTATTTACGTACGGAGTAAAAAAGTGCACCGCAAATTATTTCCTTTACTCTACTTGAAACTACGAAATCATATTCCATTAGATATGAATCTAACCATCTATATATTCACTTATTGTTTCTAATCCAGGGGACTAAATTAATTAATGATTTCATCTATATATTCACTTATTGTTCCTAACCAACCCCAACCAGACATGTTCTGCTTAATCACATCATTATAGACCGAAAAACTACATGTTGCACAACCTTGCTCCGCTGAAGACCTATACTCATTTCATCTATCTTACATGCATCTGGTACTCATTTCAAACCTCTCACTTTATCTTATTCATTCCCAATATCCTTCTCTGTCCTTATAACTTACAAGTTGTTCATAAGCAATTATACCCTTTTAAGTTATGCATCTATGATCCAACAAAATCACGTACTATACATATTTATGAGCGTATAAGTTCAGGTCCACATCATTTAAAACACTTAGTATTTGTTAAGACTAAATATGTATCAAACTTAGCTCACTTATTATGTTTGTGATGTTCGATATATTTTATAACGGTCTCAGTTGCACTGATAAAGATTAACAATTCTGTGACTCTTCCAGGGAAATTACCAGATCGGTAACGCTTCATCTCATATTTACGTGTAGTATGATCACCAAATATGATGTAGTTCATTGTCCAACTTAGTGTTGCCAATGACTCCGCCGGGTGTCCGGTCTCTTTTATATCAAGCAAATTTAGAGCTATTTGAAGTGTTCTCATCCAAAGAGAGATGAATATTAGGACAACCACTTCATCGACACACTCAAATCCATATGACAACAATCATTTAGTTTCATGTTGACACGTTACTATGTATGTAATATGGGGAGTAAATCACATGTACTTCTTACAGTATTTTACTGTACTTGACGTATTACTGGCATCTAAGGACCTTCATTCTATCATGGCATGTCAACTTTGAACATTTCCAAATATCTAATTCTACTTTACTACTTTGAACATTTCCAAATCTCTAATTCTACTTTAGTACAATTCTATATACCGATAAATTCTCTACAATTCCTATGTCATCAGTAAGTCACCTAACGGTCTATCGAACGTGTATGCAATCACGATAATAGAATCCTTAATACAAACATACAAAAAGCTAAATCTATCAAGATTTGTAAAATCGTAGTGGAAGTTATATCAGATAAGTCAATTATAGGTATTTTATGGTTTAACTGTTTCATATATACAAAATCATATACTGACTCGAAATTTTTGTAAAACGTTTTTCGGTCAAATCATATGTAGTTTAAAAAAAAAACCTATCCGGCCAACGGGCCGGACTCTATTCTAGGATATATATATATATGGCTGATCGTCATCATCATTTCGTCTCTGTGTTGTATATGCATGTCTGTGTTTTTTTGTATTCCTCTAACTTTTGGTTGGAAAAATAAATAAAACTGTTTGCGAGATCTATGGTGAATTTTTGTATGTTTTTGAAGATTTTGCCGCTGCTGCCATCGATTTTCCCTGGTGAAATAACTAATAAGAGTTGGGTTCTTCCATGGTTGTTTGGGGGGAGAGAAAGTAGAATCTGGGCCGAACTCAGATTCTTGGCGATATGAAACGGAAGGGGCGAGTTTGTCGGCGATGAGAAATGGAAGACGGAGAAGTGGGGAGGCGTGGTAGAGATGGAGAATAGGTCGGATTTGGTTCATGGGTCGGGTTGGGCATATGACATGGCGGGTTATAACGTGGCGGGTCGGATTTCACCATTTTCGTTCCAAAATGACGTTAATTAGGCGATTTCGTTAGTCATGTCAGCATATAACAGACTCCATTAATCGAGTTGGGCGGAGACTAACGGAGAGTGACTAAATGTGGACTGTTTCACTAATTCAAGTGACAAAAATTAATATTAAATTGATATTAAATTTTAGTAATTCTAATGACCAAATGTGACATTTATAAAAAAAATGAGTTTCACTTATGTTTTCTCATGTTTGTTGCACAATTTTAAGTACAAATACACTAAGTCAAACAATACTTCAAAAATACATGTCACATAGCTTCAAACAACTAACACAAATAACATAAATTTACAATACACTTTCTACCAAAAATAGTTATCGTAAGGAACGATATCAAACCCAATTACCATATATAGGACTTACAAAGCACATGTGAAGAAACAAACAACCAAGAGTGGTCTAAAAAGTCCTGACCTCGTGGTGTGAAGAGGTTGGATTTTTTTTCCAAAGTACACTAATACCTGGAAAAAATAATCCAATACGCTAGTTATATAAGAAATTCTCATTCTACACTTCTTTTTACTGGATCGCTTAAAACGAAAGCGATGTGCCACATGATCGCTTAGGTCGGAAGAGACGAAAGGAATAATGCCAAAGCTAGTAACCATGCATGTAGGTTGCTTGTCTACTAGATTCAGACCCGGCCCGTTGGACGGATGCACTTCGTAAATGGTATAATCAACAATAGCGATTCTTCTAAGCAAGATAGGCTCAACCAGCTAGTCGGATTCATTTTGTAAATTGAAAAAATAAAATTAGAAGCAAAAGTCAAGCATGATACATATTTATATGGTAGCATAAGAGCAGTGGCGGATACATGGATATTTAGGGGTGTTTCGGGACACTCCTAAAATTTGGAAGAACGATTACCCAACCCCCGACTGTAGTTTCGTATGGAAAAAATTATAATTGGTAACCGAGACACCCTTAAATTTGAAAAATATGATTATACTATCTCGATAGTAGTTTGTGTAAGATTAAAAAATTATAAATGATAGTTTGTGTTATTCAAACTTAGGACACTACTATTATTAAACATATTCTTTAGATTGCAACTCATTTCTTGTTCTATTTAAACACTAAGAAATAGTAAAAACATTATTGCTCATCCCCAACTATATTCAAAACCTAACAACTAAACTAATTGTGGGTTATCCTTAATTTGAATTGATTTTATAGTTACACAGCAAGAGTTAATAGAGTCTTTCAACTTTGAGATACATAAAGAACAAGGTTAGAATTCGAATATGAGATCAGTTCGTATATATTGTCTAGTATGATATATAAATTTGTTGAGCAGTGAAGACGTCGATTATATTTTATATTCTTTTTCAGAATATGAAAACACGTCGTGGCCTTTTGTTAAAATTTGTATTAGTTATGTATTTTCTTATTTATGAATTATTTATTTTATTTTTTTAACTCTATAAAAAAAATTCTGGATCCGCCACTGCATAAGAACTTCTAAATTATTTAGTAATTGGAAAAATTGCTATCGATAGTTGTTTGCTCGCGGATCTCCATGGGAAAACAAGTTGAGCTTATACTATTAGATGCACATTGAGCTTTAGGTCCTTGAAGGCACATGGGCCACAAAACATAAAACCGATTCATGGGGTGGGTGAAGCAAATTATTGAATATATTTTGAAGGAACATAAAATTTATCTTTTGCAGCTAGTAATGCTAATAAATAATTATGTGGTAGACTATGTTTAGAAATTCATTTTCTAATACATTTGAAGTGAAAGAATTTATCAATATCCATCTAAACTGAAAAATAATTACCAAACAACTCAAGAATGAAGAATGCTTAAAGTAAATCTATGGAATATAACTTACATGCACATGTTTTTCAAAAAAAAAAAAAAATTAGAAAATCTCATTCAACAATGATTTAGCTGTAGCTTAAACTCTTGTGTTGACATAAACTCTATTGGGATATTTCCTACAATTAGTTTTTATCAAATCAACAATGATTTGATCTAGATATCCTCTCTATCCACAAATCATCATAGCATGCTCGAAGATTTTTGACATATATCAAGAACTACATGTATGTGATGAAGTCAAAATCATATTGTTTCCACTCAAACTGATTCGAATCACCTCTGAAGTAAAAATCCAAAAGACAATTAGTAGTAATGTTGTCGCTGCTATGTTGATTGCTTTTAATCCAATCTTAATGCTCAACCACAACCAAAGCATATGCATTAACAACCATAGTGTCATTCAATTTAGCCTTTGCATGTCGAAATATTTGTACTAAGATATTACTAAAGCCTAACATATAATACAACTGTTGAATAATTGAATTGTGCAAAGGATTTGGAAATGGATCTCTATAGGAAAAAACATAATCATTTTTGGCCTTCATTATTAGTGTCATGAATGTAGAGCACATTTTGCTTGTAATATAACATTTAAAACCTATGGATGATGCTCTCGAAGCACGAGATTCACTTTGCTTGTTCTGCAACATAACATAAACTTGATCTGATTGGTTTTTCATCTGTGTTTAGTACTTTCATCCTTCCACCTAATTGCTATACAATATTCACATTTATACGATGGATGTCTAGTATCAAACACTTTAACAAATACAATACCTCAAATATGATAAATACCTCAAATATGATAAATACAATATGATAAATACAATACCTAAATGAAAGTTTTCATTGTTGAAACCAGGGACCACATCCATGAAATAGCTATGTAATGGTGCCACCTCACTATGAAATAGGCTTTGTAAAGATCTGGAAACCTTCAAATTCTCTAAAGCACATCACCTAAATACGATTATGATCACTTCTGGCAAGTTCGATGGATTTTAGCAATACAGTTCCCTTGGTGTGCAAGTTATGCATATCATTTTGGAGTCCTATGTAGGAATTCTCAAAATAAGAAATCTTAACAACCAACACATGATAATATATAGATTGAAAAGAAACATGAAATTCATTGATTGTCATTAGGAATGTTGATAATTCCCTATATATATTTGTATCTTATGTAAAGAGCATGTTTCTTTCTTGCTAATCTTGTCAATGGTTGATTGATTCTCTTTCACTATGATTTGTGCAAATGTAAGATAGAGAGCAACAATTTCGTAGTCTAATAAAAAAATGTTGTTTGGATAATTGTTTGGATAATTCTTAGGCGTAAAGCGATAAAGGAGCATATCGATTAGACATATCGTTGTCGGAAAACCTCATTAGGAACTCAGTACGTAGTAGACTTAGTAGCTCGTTGAATTTAGTGAGTTGGCTCGTTTTGATCTAATGAATTGGCTAGCGACTAATGAGAATATATATATATATATAACTTATGGTGTGTCTTCTTAATTATTTATATATTTGTTAGATTATATATCTCATGATATAATGATTTAAGACTTTGTGTACGTAATCAAATATGTCAAATTTATTTTCTGAAAGAAAAATTATATATTATAGAATGCTTAGTTAACAATAACAATTGAAAAATATTATATGAATTAGTTAAAAATTATGAACTTATTATATTACACCAACATAGCATATAAGCATGAGATCAATTAGTGATGAAAAATTGACTATAGTTCTTTTTTCATTAACCACATGTATCATATATGACATACAAATATTACGGTATTCAAGTTATAAATTATTATAGAGTTTAATTTAAGGGTATAACCATTTAGGCTTATAAATGAGTTTAGGTCATAAGCTGATTGATGAGGCGAGCTACTTAATGAGCCAAGCTCAAACTCGGCTTATTTCTTAACGAGCCAAGCTCATGTTTGGGCAAAACTTGGTTTAGCTTGGCTCATTATGAAACAAGTTGAGCTCAAGTTTAACAAATCTCGTATCGACTCGACTCATTTGCAAACCTAGTAGCTACCTATATTAGCCACTGCCCGACAGGTCAGCAACAAAACACGCCCACCTACTATCATGTCCACTTGGTTAGAATTTCAAACCTAGCCAAAATATAATTCGACTCGGTCAAATCAAACTAAATTATTTTTCAATTTGAGTTCGATTGTGTGTTTTGCTGAAACAAAAGACCCAATATACTCTTTTTCAGGGTTCAACCAACCCGAATTTATGTCTGCCCGTTGAAAGGGCTCAAACAAATTACAAGTACATTGCACCAAAGAGACCTAAATCTATCAACTCCCCTGCTCGTTAGACCATCCATATCCATGAAAATACAATTTTTATTTCATATGTGGCCTCTATTGCCACCTCAACAACTTTTACAATTTCACTCCATACCTATTTTATTTCCTCTACATCAATAACATTCCACTTTCTATTTCATATGGTGGACCCAATTAATATTTTGGGTTAATCTTTAATCTTAACTAAATGTTCCAACCATAAAAAAGTAGAAAGAAAAAATTTGTTGGCAAAAGTGGATACGGACCCGCTAGTTTACCCCACCATCTATTTCATTTCCTATTTCACTAAATGGAGCGATCGATTACGATTAGCATGATAACCCTTCTAATGGGTTGGAAAAATGACACTCCTATTAATTATAGTTATTTTTTGTATTAAATTCGTGTTGCATTTAATAATTTTTGGAAATTAAAAACTCATCTTAATTATATTCCTTTTTTTAACTACAATTGCACTGATACTATGGTGGGCAATGAGCTGGTTGGGTGGGTTTTGGTCTCAAATTGATCCACCCACTTACTAGCGAGTTGGAATAATTGTGACCCGCAATCCACCCACATACTTCTGCGGATTGGGTTGGGTGGGTGGCAGATGGGTGCGGTCGGATTGTGGGTCAACCCGCAAAAGCAATTCTCCAACTAGCCATTAAGAAAGTTGACTAACATTTCTAATAAGTCCATAGCAAATTAGTAAGATTGTATCAATAATTTGTGATTTTGATAAGAAAGTTGACTAGCATTTCTAAAACTACCATTGCACCTGTATATTGAACTCAATTAATTACGTTCCTTTTTTGGAACTATCATTGCACTGATACATCTACCATTGCACCTGTACACTAATACCATTGCACTGATACAACTACCAGTGCACTGAAAAAAGAAAATTAATTAATATGTATTTTTAATTCATACAAATTATTAAATGCAATACAAATTAATTACCTTAAAAACCTATAATTAATAGGAAGTGTCATTTTTCCAACCCTTTCAGGGTAGACATTCTATCTCATCCCTAAATGAAAGTTTTCATTGTTGAAACCAGGGACCACATCCATGAAATAGCTATGTAATGGTGCCACCTCACTATGAAATAGGCTTTGAAAGCCGTTGTGGATGGTTTACCATAAATCTCTTCTCCTCTTTTTCTTGTCTTTTTGACTGGCCTCATAAGCACTTTCAATGAAGCTAGAGGAACCCAGTTTTATGTCACGTCACATTTTGCACATGACACATTAAACTATTAATTAATTTCGGAAACTACTCCACAACTCAGCAACAATACCCAAAAACTGTTTAAATTTGATTATTTAATCAATGTTCAGACATAAGATAGAGACTTTGAAACAAGGTTCTCAATCCGGTTGAACCCGTTGTTTTGATCGAGTAAGTGGATGTTAATAGTTAGTCTGATTGGTTTAGTCTGATTTAGTCCATACACATGAAGAAAAAAAAATATATTGTTCATACATATATATACTATATTAAATTTCATTTAACAAAAACATTACAACAAAATAATAATTTGTACTTGAATCCAACATATAGCAAAAATTCAGCAACACTTAATTCCACCATATTGATTCATAATTAACACATTGAATAGAATAAAACAACTCGATCTATCTCAATAAAAATAAACCAGCTCGAACCAACCCAATTACCCGAATATGAGGTGTCTATTTTTTCTCTGCAAATCAGGGTTAACCTGTAGGTCAGACCCCGAGTTAACAACCTTGCTTTGAAATGTCGCAATCCAACACCCGCCACCTACCATTTCATCGGCACCATTCCGTTTCTCCTCATATTGTTAAATTAATTAATTGATTAATTAATACGAACGAGGCCGGTGGGGGGAAAAAATGAAGCCGAGTTTCGATCACAATCGCCTCTCGGGTCCTTAAATAGGTCGTCTCCTTCACCAGTCACTACCCAATCAACACCCACAGATCTACCTAATCATCACCACTGCAAGTCTGCAATTCGACCAGTGAGCAGCGCAGTGAGCAGCGCTAGCAAAGACCCAAGAATAATGGGATCCAAGCGCATCGTCCTCAACTCCAACAACCTCTACCTCCTCCCATGGAGCGACAAAACCGTCGGCGTGGTGGACCCAGGCCTGGATCTCAACACCCACAATGTCCCCCGCAACATGGACCAGTGGCGGCAGCTGGGCCTGGTCGGCAACAACGCCAGATCTACTCATCGGGAGCTCGAAATCTTCGGCGTCGTCATCTCCGGGAAGAAGCTGGAAGACCTCTCCACCGACCTAATCAACCACCAGTGCGTTGCCAATCGGGAGGGGTTCATGATCATGTACTTCAACATCGGCGCCGGCAACATGTACCTCAAGAACCAGTCCAGCGTCATCCGCCGCCTCAACGACGTCTTCGACTGGTCCAAGTACGGCGTCACCGTCCCCATCCCCGTCGCGACGGTGTGGGACCGCTTCGAAGTGAACACCGGGAAGCTGATTGTGGACAGTAAGGGAGCTGGGAAGAAGGTATGTACTGTAATGCTGAATTGAATTGAATCCAGGGGCCGAGCATTCATTTTGAAATTATGTTTCATAGGTGGAGGAGCTGAGTAAGCTGATTGAGGAGAAAGAGAGGGAGAATCAGAAGCTGAAGGAGGATAGGGATAAGGAAGACGATGAGAGTATTTCGCTGGCGGAGCTGTTGAAGGAGAAGGATGAACTGATTCAGCAGCAGAACAAGGATCTGGAAGAGAGGGATAATGAGCTGGATGCGGTCAAGAATGTTGTGAAGCAGAAGGAGAAGGAGATTTCCGACTTGAAGTCGAATGGTGGGGGTTCGTCGGCGGCGGAGTTGCAGAAGCTGAAGGATGAGTTGGCTGCTAAAGATAGGCAGATTAGTGCTCTCAAGGCCGCCATGAAAGCCTTGGTCGCGTAATAATTGAATACATCTCGTTCATCTCTGTTTTCGGGACGGGCGGAAATCAAATAAAAGATGATAATGAAAAATAAATCCCCTTGAGATTTACTGCAGATTTGGCTCGTCTTCTTTGTCTTATTGTGGGCAGTTGAGAATTAATTGATGTTATGATTGCATAATAATAATTCATGGCGATAAGATAAAGTTTGATATCTACGTTCTTTATTTATTGTACTACCACTAAGAAAGGATCTTTGTCAGAAGTGGATTATTGACAAAAATGGTTTGAAAATTTCCATAAGAAAGGAATTGAGAAAATGGACCAAAAAGCTTGGTAGTTCACGGTTGATTGTTGGATCTATACGGGGAGAATTACAAAAATATGGTAAATTTATAACAATTGCCATCAATGTGTGTGTTTTGAAACATGCGTACACAAATATTGAGCTCCAAAAATAAGACGAGGTTGTGTGAGCTGAGCTAAATTTTCTAAAATTTCACTCAGTATGCATAAGGCGCACGAGTTTAACTAAACTTTGCATGTTTCGAATGAGATTTTCATCCGAGAAGTGAATTAGGACGGAAAAGAGGATAGGGGAGAGAGGAGGATACGAGAAATAGCAGGGTGTCAAAGACAATGATGATAACACGCTTAAGAGGTCATCATGATAACCATGCTCACCATATCATGACAGCGGTGAGCACAGTGGCCCAAGTACGTACCTTAATGCTCGATGCTTGAGTGCCTTGTATGGCATCATGTCAAGACACTGAGGTACATTACATGATAGTATGAGTAGTTCAAAAGTCTATCACTTAGACCCAATTTAAATCAATTTAATTGATATGTTTAAATCAGCATTAATTATATACCACAATCACTCCTTAAAATTAATCATATTAAATTGTTTTTAGTGGTAGCACTAAGAACTTACACACGTCTAGTTCACTGTTGACCCTAGAAACAAATCAACAAACCTACTTGCTATTATAACCGGTTGGGTTGATGGTTCTTTTTGTCCGACCGAGCAATCCGGTCAGTCACGGTCAGGTTATAGGAGAAAAAGTAAAGGGCATGTAAGCGGAATTTGGATTCAAAATCAGTTACAGGCCGGCCATAATTATCTGAACAGCCCAAATAAAAGAAGCAGCAGGCTATATTTGTGAACTAGTTTTATGAGCCCACACTCTCTTGTCTGTGGGTTTCAGGCCCATATGTGGGTGACTTGTTATTTGGACCGAGTTGACTCAGAGCAGATGTACGGTTATCAAGTCCAAACGTATCCTTGGGTTTGGTTTAGTTGAATGATGGTAGTCGTTTTGGTGAACAAATTTGCTTTCTTGATTCTCATTCTTAATGTGCATGATCTTAATTCTTAAGAAAGCCACATAAAAAATGTTCTCTTATTATAACCAATTTCAGCTATTTTTTGTTCACTCATGATGGATAACTAGATTAAGGTGAAAATACTCGTAAGAATTCCAAAAAAAAGGTATTGCTCATGGATGATTTTCTTTTTATAAGCCGATTGAACTCAATATATGCGTGTACAAAAATATAGCTCAACACATGAATTATTTTATGAAAAATATTGTAACATGTGAAGGTCTTTGTTAAACGTGAGACGATAAACAAGCATCTTTTTAAAGTATAACAACAACAAAAATGTGTACTAAACTTTGCAAAATGATCTACAATATAAATATAATAATAATAATAATCCTTATTCATTAAATTATCTTATGTGAATAAACAAAGTAAAAGAAACGAATCGGCATGCTACTACAACTCGGAGTTAAGGGATCAAAATAAATAAATAAATAAATAAATAAGACACCTATTATAAATATTATATATTCTCCTATTAATGTTACTATAAATAGATATAGAGACGCATAACATAGTAAGTATGTCATCCATCACTCTGTGGGTAGCCCCAAGCTTGCCGCTAGCCAGTTCCTGACATCTTCCATCTCCCTCGGGATCGTGTAGTGCCCAATCCTGCAAATCAGATTCAACGCCCAAATTTCAAGAGATATATATTATGACAATATATATGGTATAGTCCAAATTAAACGCAAAATTAATTATACCCGTCGTAACGTTTAAAATTGAGACGCCCAAATCCAGCTGCAGATAGGACACGTGCAGACCTCTCTCCATGACTGTAAGGGATCTGGTCGTCACCTGCAAAATAAACCAAGTGACTGATGAGTAATGAAGAAGAAAGAGAAATATATAATATCGATAATGCATGTTAGTGATGATGGGATGCAGTAGTAGTACACGTACTCGTCCCGTGGGTGATGAGAATTGGGAGGTACGCAGCCCGGCGTGCAGCTTCTTGGGATGACTGTACTCTGTTGCCCAAGCTCCTGGATGATATTCCGGTGGGAAGCCAGCCGCTGAGGCTGACGACGGCCTTGAGGAGGTTGATGTTGTAGGGAATGTTTCCGTTTCCGTATCGGCCCAGGACTGCGCAAGTTGCAGAGTAAAGTGCGGTCGCTCCGCCCATGCTGAACCCTCCGATTCCAACTTTCACTGTTCAAATATGTTTGTTTGGAATTGGGGGAATGAAAAGGCGTATGTAGCTTTTTTTTTTTTTTTTGTGTGTGCAAGTAAGTAGTAATAATAGGTATACGTACCATCAGCAGGCTCACTGGACAACAAGTTGGCGATATGGGCGGCTGAAGAATCTAAGCCTTCCATGTCTTCCACCGTATCTTCCGACATCTCCCCGACATCGAACCCTTTTCATTTGAGATCGACAACAAAAATTAGAGACGACGTAACTGTCTATACATGCAGTACTGCATCTGCATGCATCACGTACGTAAAGATAATTAATCTATAGAATATATGGGAAGGAAGAGGTTTTTTTGTATTGTATCTTACATGCAGTGCAGCGAAACCCTCCCAGCATTCCTACAGGGCGAACTGGAGCAGTTGGACATATCCATTTGATCTGCAAACAAAGCCAGAAAGTTATATATATATATTTGGTTCATTGAAAATTAAATAGAAAGAATTCACCAACATATTCATTATTAATTAAGTTACGCCTTTAATTTGTGCTTACATTGGGTAGAGGAAGTGCGTCCAGGACCTGTGTCCAGCTGTGCCAGAGAAACAAAACAAAACAAACAAAGGTCAAATTAAAGCAAGTTAAATTAAGATTTGGTACTAGCTAGCTTCTAATTAAGCACCATTAACTAACTAAGATTCTATTTCGTGTTCGGAGTATGCATGTATTAGGTAATAATTAAGTAAGGTATAGAACATCCAATTGATTAATCACGTACCTAGCGCCATTGTCACCCATGCCATGCAACCAAACAATGGTAACCTGATGCTTCCCTCTCGGCCTCACAACATGGGTCCTTCCAAAATCACTCATTCTTGATCTACCACTCGTACTCCCTGTATCAAAAAAGAAAATTCAACACTAGCTAGTGTTAGATGGAACATAATCATGAAGAAGAAGAAGATATTAAGTAGTTGATTGATTGATCAGAGGGTTTTAGAGTAAAATATGTATAGAACAAACCAGAAGGCATATGAAAGTGCTGCTGGTAGCTCATTAATTAGTTGTAGCCGGAACCAGTGATCTAGCTAGCAGTAATACGCAAATACTGCTGCAATTAATCTCCTTACGATTAACACTTAGCCAAGAATGAATTGATGAGTAGTAGTATATTTTCCTGATGAATGAACGGGTAGTGTGGTATTTATAGTGCGAGAAAGAGAACGGACATATCAAAACCAAGGAAATAAAATAATATGGGAATTGCATTGCAGCTCATATCTCATATTCATCAACTAGGTAGTGTAATTAATTCGATTATTATATGTATAGATGTGAACATGCAGAAACCAACAGCGTCAAGGCATATATACTGGCGATCATCCTTTAAAGGTGGAAAAAAAAAAGGGCGCGTTCGAAACTGGTAAAGGAATCTCCGAGAGAGAGAGAGGCACTAGAAAAGGCGGGAGCTCTTTTTGGCAGAAGGAAGGAATCGAGACAGAAATGATGTTTACTATAGAAGGAGAGCACAATCACCCATTTTTAAGCTGTCCAGATAGGACGGAGAATCGATGCTTTCGCTTGGCTTGGCAGACACCATGCACCAAGATGCAAGATATAAAGCGGAAGAGATGAGGAAAGAAAAGAAACGCGCATATACAAAGGCAGGCGAGCTTGCTTTGCTTGCTTATTATTTAACAACTGTCTACATGGACGGACAGGCTGCAGCTCTAGGCTAAGTTAGGTTAGGTTGCTATAAGTCTCCACTACAGAGAGGTGAGGTTCCATTTCCATACGTAGCTTTCGGGATATGATCATCAGTGAAAGCAACCAAAAGGAATAATATGCAGAAAGGGGAAAACAAAGCAAACTATGAAATGGAAAAAAGCTTATTTCTCGTGTGATTGATGTGTAATATATTATATTATATTATACCCCAAATCCCCAATACTGCCTGCAAAGTTGTTCCTCTTTTTTTTTTTTTTTTTTTTTTTTTCTTGTTAACATATTGCTTTGCTTCTTGGCCGTTGGGTGCTGTGCTATCGTGGGATTCTTAGTACGGGCTCCGTTACTATGCTCATTATCATCGGGGGGTTTTTTTTTTCAGAAAATTTTTGTTAGCTCTTTTATGCCTAATTTAACGAGTTATTTTGGTTTTTTACTAGCAGTTTTAACTATAACCTCAATTCTATTTATTGGTCTGAGCAAGATCTGACTTATTTGAAATTAATTGAATGAACAATTCAAAAAAAATTATGCAATATTCGATCTATTTTGAGTTCTTTACCATGTAAACTTACAATTTGTGTTATTGAGATTTTTGGGCAACATGGATTCATATTTAAGGAAAGATATTACCTCTCTTTTTTCTCTTTTTTTTTTTTAAAAAAATTGAAATGATTGAAGTTTTTCTATTTGGAATAATGTTATGGTATAAACTTAGTTTGTATCTATATATTTTTGTACAGATTTTTTTACTATCCAAACTGAATATATATTCAGTTTGTAGCTTTATCTTTTTATACTAAAATCTTTATGATACAAATTGAATTTTTATCCGAAATCATCGGTGCTTATGACTATGAGCATTGTATAATTCATTTTCTTAGTACACTGCCCGTTAATGGTGTAGTTTCGAGTATGGATGTAAGATATGTATTATGGTTATTATAAATTATTATGAAAAATATATGAGCGTCAATAGATGATTTTTTTTTAATATTATTCAAAATAAATCTAAATGTTTACTTTTAGGTTCACAAATTATTTTTAAAATATTTATATATCCTCTATCAAGCGCTTAGAAAATATAGTGATGGTGGACACCAATTCCAGACTGTAAGCCTGAATTTAAATGCTAACAAGATATTGTCGGGGTACTACAGGGGCCGGGGTTTACCGTCGTAAGGCAACTTTCCCTCATATATACATATAATATAGAGATGTTAAAAGAGAGTTTCATTTTCTGCAAATTTGGTTTTGTGAACCGGGAAGGACGATGGCCATGCATTTTTGCCTTGTTAGCTATCGGGGATTTCTAGTATGAGCTCGTTTTATCATACGTATTATGGTTATATTGTAATTAAACAATATTATAATTGGTAACATAGAGTTTGTGAAGCTATATTTAACATTTATAACCATTTACAAAAAACATAGGGATATAATCTACTTATGTGTGCATCCGAAAATCACGGTTTATCATAGATGAACCAAACCTACCTTTACTGATGCATTTCCTTCTCGTCATAGTGCTAGTGGTATTTGAGGTATGCCGAATTCAATTTTAATACTCCTATATTTTTAGGGAGAAAATCTGTTAGTGACCTATATGCTTGAATTCTCAGCTTCAATGACTTAATTTAGCGATATTCATATCGTACATGGCCAGTATCGAACATGATTGGTTAAGTGAGGCACTATAGCTAGTTAAGTAAAATGAGTTTGTTGCAAATCCATTGAAAATAAAAACAGCAACTCGATAATATTAGCAACCCATCTTAATTAACCCTTACCAAGCTGTCATTTGGCCATTGTATTTGTGGTTGTGTTTCCCGAGAAAAACCAAATGCCACCGCCGGTGCCGAATTCGTTTCCGGCGATGTTGATTTGATGTTTCACGGTGGAAATTCTTGCGGTGCCGTTTGATCGAATGCACCGGTGATTGCTGAATCGAGACGATCGTCAAATATCCGCCGCCGAATGTCAGCGCCGTTGATTTGATCGATGCACCTTTGAATGGTGAAATCAATGTGACCGTCAAATATCCACCACCGCTGGGCGGTGTTGATTTGATCGATGCACCTCTGACTTCTAACCAACGCGACCGTTACTACGGTTCGCACCTCTCCAAACTACGTTCGAACGAGGGTGTTTGAGTTTTTTGAGGAATCTACACTACGCTACTCCTATGGAGATTCCTCTGGAGAGCTCCGCGACTACGACTAAGACTACAACTATGGAGATCCTTCCTGGAAGGAGAGCTCCGCGAAGGAGTTACAGAGAAAAGGTAAAGTTTTGACAGAGTTGTTCTGTGTCGATTTTTGGTTCTCCCTTCTCTCTCCTTGCTCTGTTGCTTTTATTCGAAAGCATCTTCGTAGTCTTCACGCAACTCCGTGAAACCGCTTCCTCAATTGCTCCGTTGTGAACTCCCACGTGTCTCAACCCTCTTGATCTCCTCCTCGCTCTGGTTGGCGTGAATCTCACGCTATGTCGTTTTATTCCTCAAACAGCTCTGTCTACTTTTTTTTTTTCGTCCGCGACATTGTTTTATATTAAACACTGTCGTTTTATACTCCGCGGTGTTGTTTTCTCTTGCGGCGTCGTTTTCAGCCAAACAACACCGTCTAAAATAATTATTAAAAAGATTAATTCATTAAACCTGCTCATTATTGTATTCTCATCCCTCGATACCGTTTAATCTTTCCGCGGCACCGCTTTTCACAAATCGATGCCGACCTTGAACCGCTCCGTCCCGGTCCCATCAAACAATGTCGTTTTTCATTCCGCGACATTGTTCTCTATCAAACGGTATCGTTTTTCTCGTCTTGCAGTGCCGTTGGGCTTGCTCGCGGTATCGTTTCCTTCCCCAAAACGGCTTCGTTTGCTTTTCCTTTCGCGACATTGTTTAAATATTTTAAACATTGTCGTTTGCTAGCACAACGGTACCGTTTTTGTAAATTCGCGGTATCGTTTTACTTTTCCGCGATGCCGCTTGTTTCCACGCGGTATCGCTTCTCCCCTTCCGACAAGGAATAGATAAAAAAACTCATTTTCCAACACCAACACTAACCGTGCGGCCCACCTCTTGTTCTATGGCAAACAGTGTCGTTTTCAGTGCCGCGGTACCGTTGAGCTTCCTTGCGGTACCGTTTTTCTTTTTCGCGGTATCGTTTTAACTCTCCGCGACACCGCTCGTCTCCAAACGACACCGTTTTTTACCTGCGGTATCGGATTAAATGCCGAGACTAATTAATGCGGCATTTAATTCCGGCCAAATTAATTTTAGGTCAACAAATGCCCCCCACAACTTGGTTTATAAAAATTTATGAACCAAATTGTTGACACAACTTAAATCACCTAAAATTAACTATCACCATTACCATCTTGATGAAAAATTTATTGGCCGTATTTGGCTAAACGAGCCAACTAGCATGCAATGCATTATGCTGCTACGCCTCTTAATTTTCATGCAATATTAAAACAAGCGGGGCTTACCTTTACTGAAATGGACAAGCCATGAGAAAATTTTCATACGTCTCTCCTCGCCAACTTGCTCCCCGCACATCAAGGCAAGCCAAACACAAGCACACGGTTGTACAATCTGTGTTAAAGAAATACAAAAAGAGAAGAACATAACACAGAAAATATCAACCCAAAACATCAGCAACACTTGAATCAGATCCAGAAGACACCGAAAGCTCCCTTGCAAACAAACCAATCAGAGAGCACCAAGCATAATCAGCTCGTTCGTCCGACCGAGTCCATGACAATTGAATACAACGCCAAATGCCGCCTCCTGGGAGTCGCTCGAAGACGCTCAACACAGTGAATCTCTTGTGAGCGATTACATGGCGGTGGAAAGGGTAGAGGATCGAAATGCTCCGAGCTGAAAATGCAGAGGAAGACGAGGCACCAAGAACTTGGTCAAGGGAGAAGAGGAACCCAAACTCCAAAATCCAAGGTCTGAAACCGCAGTCAGAAGGGCCAGACATCGCCTTCCTTCCACCGACGCCGACCAAGAGGCAGATGACTACCAACAGGGGGAACGGAGGGGAAAACAATGAATCGATTCACCATGCATGATGTTGAACCCACCATCCAAAGAGGAGACCTCTAGATGCATAACCCAACTCCAAGGAGAGCAAATCCAGAAAAAACCCTAGAACAGGGCAACGAAAGGCCATAAAGGCAGGAGAAGCTAGAAAGCTGGAAAATCCGAATGAAAAAGGCCAACCAGTGGCAAGGAAGCATTAAAAAGCAAGGAAGCTGAAAGAAAAATAGGCTACCGCCGGTCACCAAGAGGTGCCGGCGGCAACCCCTGCAAAACCCACGCAGAAGGGCAGGAGGAAGAGAAGAGAGAAGACAGAGTAAATTTTTTGAAAAAAAGTAAGAGAGAGAATTTCCAAGTCTCGCTCCCCGCAAATCCGTAAAGTTGCTAGCTTTTTCCTTTTCCTTGTCGGCGACATAAATCTGGCAATATTGTTTCGATACTCGGCAGTGCCGAGGCAATCGCCCACAATATTGTTGATAAGAGAAATAAACGACACCGCAACGGAAAATCCACGCTGTCCAGAACGGCCAAGTTTTAAATGATCTCTATTGTCGCTCTAAAAACAATGCTGCAATAATGCCCAAGTCAAAACGACTCAACACCGCCACTACGTTAAGCCCACAGGAGCACTGCAAGTTGTGACATTGTCGAGCTCCCTCCAGCTTTGTGGTGCCGTTTCATCCCTCCTCCGACAAGAGAGAGAGAAAAAAACCAAAACGCTCCCTTTTCCAACTCCAACAGCACCATCGCCCCGAATAAATTCGTAGTCGTGGCTCGTGACATTGTTTTCCCCGAATCCTCAACACCGCGGTACCGTTGTCTACGCTGTGTCGTTTCTCTCCCTTCCGACAAGGAAAGAAAACAAAACTCCTTTTCCAAAAGCAACACTAACCGTGCGGCCCATATCTCACGACAATTGTTTTCTAGTAAACAATGTCGTTTCAAGTGTCGCGGTACCGCTGAGCTCCCTGGCAATAAAGACTTCGCCAATGCTTGTTCGGATTGAATCCATGTAGATACACGTCTCTTTCTCTCAACGTTGTAGTGCCCAACAAGATTATGCTCTTTACCATTAATTTATTATCGAGCGGCCATAATTGACATAAATCAGTTTTTTTAAAGGATTCTTTTCTCATTCTTGCCAAAGATGTGGCTAGAGCAACAGAGTTGCAGCCAATAAACAACGATGCGGCTTGCGGTCATTTTTTTTTAATAAATATTCTTCAAAATAATCATATCCCAACATTGGAATGAAAAGAAAACAACTTTGTTGCTAGTCCAACAACTCTGCAACTCTTCTAAACCAACGGCATCTTGCCCTCTCTTTATTTTTTAATTAATCGTGGCCAATATATATATTTTTTTTTGTAATATAAAATAAAATTTAGGCCAACTTCCTGCACCATTGTTTTCCCGAAACAGTGGTGTTTGTTTACTGCCTTGCAAACTTGCGGCAAAGAGAAAATTCTATTAGTATTATTGCTTTTATTTCTCACCCTCAGCGTTGCTGTTTTGTGACATTTTTTTTTTGTTTCCACAGCATTGTGTATCCCTCCATCACTGTTGAGAAAAGATAAAACAACACTGTTTGCCATCTTAAACTATTAACAACACCGACTTCTTCTTAACAATGCCGTTTGATTATTATTATTTATAATATTTTTTCTTTTCTCCTTTTTTTAAGAGGAAAAAAAATATATATATATCGCGTGGCCTACCTTGGCCATATTTTATTTATTTTAATAATAGCTAAACAAAAACAGGATCGGCATTGGCATAAACCATCCTGCCAAAAGTCCAAACCCACTGCCAACTCCACGTATCAAACCAAACAAGCCATCCATAAATTCTCTGACTCGTTAGTTTCACACACGTTGGTTTTGATGTTTTGGAATCAATGTTGGCTTGCCAATACCCAGTTCGTCTAGCTCGAACATCTTTGTTCGAAACTCCACGATCCTGATTTGGCCTAATCTTAGCTTCGCGGAATGGAAAACCATAAGCATTCTTGTCTCTAGACAGGACATTCCCGTTTTTTGGCACCTTTGTCTTGCCAATTCGACCATGCGACATCGCTTGCCTAGACTGGTCTAGTTTTGTCAGCTTCGCACTCTCACCATGTTGTTGGTAGTGTGAGCATCGAGACTTTTCATCAACAGGTACGTTGGTATTTTGCTTAGCACGGACATGACTTTTGCACATATCACACAACAACGTTGCCCCTTTTAAAATTCTACGTGATTTTGGAGTTTGTTTGGCATTGGCCTTGCCCCCCAGACCACCACTCATGGCTTTGTTCCCAGCCAGCACTGGTGTGGCAACCCCATGTCGGGTTTGATTGAACTTGCCCCCCTGTCCACTCAGTGGAGGCTTTGGGGACAAATTACAATGAGGGTTCTGTTGATTCATGCCAACTCTTGCGGGATTGGTTTTTTTCACGTGGTCACCACCTCCATCTTGAATAGTGTCTGTGGTGACCCTAGCTCGATTTTTCTCAGAATAGGGTGGATGTGGCAAACTTATTTGCCACTTACGGTGTTGTTTCTCCTTCAATCTACAACGAGCTGGGATGACATGCCCCCATAGCGGCTTAGATTGAACAATGTTGTAAAATTTGTCATCTTTCAAGATATCACACTTATTCTTCCTAATTTTGTGAAACTTATTATAAACACGTTTAAATTTTGTTCTTTGTTGTGGCTTTCGCAAGACCGCTCTAAATTTCCTGTCCTTCAAAACAATAGTGTTCACTGGAGAACCAACATGTGATTTGTTGGCCCCTAACGCCACTATTTTAGCCACATATTTAAGTGAATCCTTATTGGCAATACCGGAAACATGTTCATCTATCATCTCAAAAAATTTATCCATATGTCTTCCAAGAGAATCACAAGACTTATTTAAAGAGATAAAATAGAGATTTACCTGCCGGTAGTACTCCTCTACAGATCGACGAAGAGACAAAAGTGCAACATGCCCATCGATGCTCGACATGGATTGGGGCCACTCCTTCATCCAACCGACATGTCTATCTGCCTCCGCTGCTCGGTCAACTTCAATGCCGACCACATGCTCCACCTTCACAGATTCTTGTGAAAGATCAACGTTGTGTTTTCCATGCCGCAGTATTTCACTTCAAACACACGTGTCCCACCGGGTGTGCCAAATTGTTTCCCGAGAAAAACCAAATGCCACCGCCGGTGCCGAATTCGTTTCCGGCGATGTTGATTTGATGTTTCACGGTGGAAACTCTTGCGGTGTCGTTTGATCGAATGCACCGCTGATTGCTGAATCGAGATGATCGTCAAATATCCGCCGCCGAATGTTAGCACCGTTGATTTGATCGATGCACCTCTGAATGGTGAAATCAATGTGACTGTCAAATATCCACCGCCGGGCGGTGTTGATTTGATCGATGCACCTCTGACTTCTAACCAACGCGACCGTTACTACGGTTCGCACCTCTCCAAACTACGTTCGAACGAGGGTGTTTGAGTTTTTTGAGGAATCTACACTACCACTACTCCTATGGAGATTCCTCTGGAGAGCTCAGCGACTACGACTAAGACTACAACTATGGAGATCCTTCCTGGAAGGAGAGCTCCGCGAAGGAGTTACAGAGAAAAGGTAAAGTTTTGACAGAGTTGTTCTGTGTCGATTTTTGGTTCTCCCTTCTCTCTCCTTGCTCTGTTGCTTTTATTCGAAAGCATCTTCGTAGTCTTCACGCAGCTCCGTGAAACTGCTTCCTCAACTGCTCCGTTGTGAACTCCCACGTGTCTCAACCCTCTTGATCTCCTCCTCGCTCTGGTTGGCGTGAATCTCACGCTATGTCGTTTTATTCCTCAAACAACTCTGTCTACTTTTTTTTTTCCTCCGCGACATTGTTTTATATTAAACACTGTCGTTTTATACTCCGCGGTGTTGTTTTCTCTTGCGGCGTCATTTTCAGCCAAACAACACCGTCTAAAATAATTATTAAAAAGATTAATTCATTAAACCTGCTCATTATTGTATTCTCATCCCTCGATACCGTTTAATCTTTCCGCGGCACCGCTTTTCACAAATCGATGCCGACCTTGAATCGCTCCGTCCCGGTCCCATCAAACAATGTCGTTTTTCATTCCGCGACATTGTTCTCTATCAAACGGTATCGTTTTTCTCGTCTTGCAGTGTCGTTGGGCTTGCTCGCGGTATCGTTTCCTTCCCTGAAACGGCTTCGTTTGCTTTTCCTTTTGCGACATTGTTTAAATATTTTAAACATTGTCGTTTGCTAGCACAGCGGTACCATTTTTTTAAATTCGCGGTATCGTTTTACTTCTCCGCGATGCCGCTTGTTTCCACGCGGTATCGCTTCTCCCCTTCCGACAAGGAATAGATAAAAAAAACTCATTTTCCAACACCAACACTAACCGTGCGGCCCACCTCTTGTTCTATGGCAAACAATGTCGTTTTCAGTGCCGCGGTACCGTTGAGCTTCCTTGCAGTACCGTTTTTCTGTTTCGCGGTATCGTTTTAACTCTCCGCGACACCGCTCGTCTCCAAACGACACCGTTTTTTACCTGCAGTATCGGATTAAATGCCGAGACTAATTAATGCGGCATTTAATTCCGGCCAAATTAATTTTAGGTGTCAACTGGTTGTAAGTATTTACTCTCAAACAAATGGTCGATAGCTCAATTAATCTGCGATATCCTCGATATCTTTTCCTCAAACTCCATCCAATGAAACGATCGAACTCTTCCTTAATGATCCTTAATATCGAGGATTCGATTTCCTTTGTAACTCGATAATCCGTGGGTGGGAGGAGTAGACTTACTTTATTTAGTTGGTGGCTGAAGTTATGCACGGGAAGTTGGGAACTGATGCCTAGCCTAGCTATTAATTGGATCGTTGTTATAGCAGGAATTATCTTGTCGTCGTTCATGGCATTGGCATCATCTAGGCTAGGGAGCTAAATTTTATCCTCCTCTTTTTAGAGCCCTTTTTCAGTTTGTCAACTCTCCTCTTTATTTTATTTTATTTGCCCCGGAACTTGATGACCGTTCAAAAGGGAAAAATGAAACGAGAAATCGGCTTCATTTCTGATTTGCGGACAGCCGCCAATCGGCTGATTAAACTTTCACTTCTTCTGATTTGCGGACAGCCGCCAATCGGCTGATTAAACTTTCACTTCTTCTGATTTGCGGACAGCCGCCAATTTCATAAAACAAATCGTGTTCGGCTAATTAGTTCGTGTGTTTACCTAAGTGGACTGGAGAGAAAGAGTGAGAGAGTGTAACGTCCTCTCTCAACCACAGAGTTCTAGGCAAAGCAAGAACAAATTTAACTCTCTCTAATACATGTCTTGATTAGAGAATATTGTACCATAGAATTACAACCCAACATAGTTAGTAAAATATGGTACGGAAAAGTTACGTATAAAATACGTGCAAGTCTTTTACTTCGTTTCTAAATTAATGTTACGTTTAATAGTCATAAATATATTAAATTAATTATTTTATAAATAAATAAATAAATATATCAATAATAGTAAAATTGATAATATAATTCATTAAATACGGATATTAAACGTGTTATACGAGTTTTATACGTCTACAGTAATGGAACCATCAAATGAACGAAAAAAATGAAACGGCTTGACACTAATACAAATGCAAAAATTTTAATATGATATAATACGTACAGTTACATATATATATATGTATTAAACGGAGTATTTACTAACTATGTCTTGCTTTCATTTTATCTTCACAAACATAAATTGTTCATCCGAAAAAATAAATATTCACAAGAATAAATTCCCTCCCACGCACCAGATTCTATCCGGTATCCACAATAGCCACACCAACCCACAAAGTAGACGAAATCCAAAGCCCACCATAGCCACACGAAGCCCACTACGTAGGAAAAAAAAGCCCACAACGGCACACCAAGCTAATACAGAAATATGTGTTTTTTACGAGTTAATTGCATATTTGGTCATTGAGATTACAAAAAACGTTTATGTTTGGTTACTGGAAATATTTCAATTTAATTTTGATCACTAAAATTAGTTAAATGGTTCAAGTTTGATCACTCTCTGTTACCTTCCATCAATGTTCGTTAACACCGTCAGTTATTTGCTGACGTGGCTAACATAAGTGCTGCTTCACGCAATTTAAATTATAAAAAAATAAAACCCAACCCGTACAGTCAGCAAAACCCACCATATTAGTTACCCACCCCAACCCACGAACCAACTCTTCCTTATTCCTTTATTTGACCCAACCAAAATAAAAACCCTAAAAAGCTCAATTAGAAATCGCTTGTATTTCCAGATTTTCCCTTCAAGAAGAATCTCACGCACAAATCCCTTTCCGAGCTCGACCTCACCGACGCTAGCTCCTCCTCCAAGTCCAAGATTGTCTCCCTCACCGCCGCTAGCTGGTCCGATTTCCAACGGCGATTCCATTGTTGCTAGGCGGCCCAAAGACGCCAAAGATTGAGAGGATTGAGGCGGCGACACCATTGACGAAGGAAGGGTTGGAGGTGACGACCATAGCTCAACCTCCAACCGCAGGGGTGAAGATCTGCTAGAGCCCCGAGAAGCTGGCCCAGGCGAGCAATCCAGTCAAGCCAATGTCGACCACGTTGTTGGGATCTGGGTCCAGCAGCAGACTTACCTAGTTGGTGTTGGATAAGAAATGGGATCGCCGTCCATTACCTCCCTCTTACCCCAAATCGCCGTCGCTACCGCCGTTGTTCTTGCTTTTCTTTTTACCATCGTGGGAGCTAAGGTTTTGCGAATCCTTCCGTAACTGATCAATGTTGTCGTTGTCGCCGTCTCGGTTGGCGGCGGCGCAACGATTGGGCGTGGACTGTGTAGCGTGAAGTGGGATTTGGAAAGAGGAGTTGGAGGAGGAGGTGGAAGCGGGAGAACTGATGATGGTGGAGGAGAAGAGGGGAAGTGGTGGTGGCTACGGTGTAGAGTTTTTGTTGAAGGAAGAAAAATATGAGATTTAAACTATGGTCTCTTTAAAAAAAAAAACAAGAAACATAACCAATAACACTAAAAAAAATTAATCTTTTAAAATAAAAAACATACATGAAGTTTAAAATTAAAAAATCGTAAGAATTTTGCACCATGATTAGCTAATTCACTTACTCTCCCGTAAATATTATTGTTGGTATTTAATACTTCTACTTTCGTATTTTGATTATTTTAATTTGAGTTTAATAATTAATTATATTTTTGTTTATCTTATAAAAGGAGAATAATTTTAAAATCTCAACCCTAATGTCATTGATGCTAATATTGCATATCCAATTGCAGTATTAAATGTGTAGAAGCGATGTAGAATTCTTAACATAGACTCAAATTTTATAACTACCATAAAACAATAATATTTTTTAACACAGAAGTTTTGAGTGAATATGAGGCACATTCTTTAAGAGAGGGGTGAATATGGAAAGCTTTAGTGACGTTGGCCTGTCGAACGCAAATATATAAGACGCAAATAATGTAAAAAGATCTAAATAGTGTTCCGACCCACTAAACAATCAACCATCACCGTCTCTCTAACCTTCCCATCAGACTCGACAACCGCCTCCTGCACCTGTATTGTTACGACAAAGCAATTTTTGGCGGGGTAAATATGAAATGTTGAGTGTTCTGCTTGGAGAGTTGATTGGTGGGTTATTTAATTTCTTCGACACTAATATGTGATCTCTTAAGTCTTCACTATCAGTTCATTTGGTTGATCTTCTGGGTTGACTTTTGAGTTGATTAAAGATACATAGCTATAATTTTTGTTGCTTTTGTTATGATACTACTTTTCGGTATCATCAATTTCCTAATTTGAATATTTTTATTGTTAGTTTCCAGTAAACAAAGATTATTCTGCTTAGTGTTAACATAGGGAATAGCTTCAATCATATACCACTTTTACACAGATTTTATATGTAAGAGTTGAGATAGTTGCCGAATTGAACTATTCAAGCTATAATGATGATCTTCATTATATAGAACATGGTTTCTTTTGACTGAAATAACCTCATGATTGCAGATAAGTTTTCACAACATGATGTTTCATGATAGTGGTAACTTGCTTCCAGATTTACAAGTGGAGTTCTAATAATTACAATATAAAAAGTACGAGTGATACCCATAATTGGAGCAGATACAACTTACAAGGTGGTTTGATATTCTTCTCTATACAAGGAATAAATACATGGTGAACATATGTTGACATGGGAAGGACAAACCGATCGAACTCTTTGTGTTTGTAGTATAACCTGTTGAAATACACACATGCCTAGACACCTTTCCAAAAAGGGTTAGCCGGTAAAAGAAAATGAACAAATCCTAATCTTCTGATAAACTCGGCAAGTTATGTATAAATTGGGTTTTTGTTTGATTTTTTTTTTTCTGAATCGCTATTCGTCGCCCTATAATTTTAATTTTGTCGCCCTATAATGCACCAAATTGACACTCTTACCTCTAATCCCAATTTCAACCTAAACCTTAAATAAAAATTCTACTACCCCTTCCTAGCCGTCGCCGAGGTACTCCGTCCTCTGACCGCTGCTGCCGTTTGCCGGTTCTTATCTCCGACACTGCCTATTACAGAAGTAAAAGAACAAATTTTTTTAATTTTTTTTTTCTATAGTTCCACGTTCATCCCCACTCTGTAGCTAGGAGACCTAATGTACTGGATATATCTTTCCATTCTACGGAACAATAATCAATACAATTCTCTGTTTCCATTATCCCAAAGCTATAAGTCTTTCAACCTCAACCCGACTGTCGCTAATGCTCTTTTCTACTGACGGAGTTGATTGCTCCTGCTGCTGGCGGAAGAAGAACGAAGAAAAGGCCACGATTGCTCCTTCTGTTGGTGCCCAACAGGAGGAAGAAGGACACGAAGAAAAAAAAGGAGGAGGAAGAAGCACTCGACCAGAGGTGTCCCCGGATTTTTTTTTAATTACTATTTGCAGGTGCCGGACGGGTTGAAGTGGCCGAATTTTGGCGATGGTGATGACGATGATGATTGGTGCATTGGCCGGATTTCAGCAACGAGTGGACAATGAATGTATGGGTTGTTTGTTTTTTCTTTTTAGTGTTTGTTGTTGTTTATTTGATTGTATTTTGTTATTTGGTGTAATATATGAATTTGGTTTGAGTTTTAAGTGTTGGAAAGATAAATAAATGAACTAAGGACATTAGAGTAAATTTAACTTAATTAGGGTGACGAATAATAAATTTTAGGGCGATGAATAACAATGCCCTTCTTTTTCCTGATAGTTTCCAAAATCTAAAGTTTTGCATAATTCTATAAACAATCCTTAAAAATCCTCAAATAACACTATACAAAAATCAAGCAACAATAAAGGAAAGACTATTATATATGCGATTCATTTTAGATATATTTTAAATATCATATGTCAAATCATACCAACATAATATTACTATCATACCAACATGATATCACTATTATATCAATGCCATATTACTGTCAAATGTAATGACGTGATATGACAGTAGTATGATGATCTAAACAAAATTTGTTTAAAAAAATTATCAAAATGAATATCATTTTGTAGAGCACAAAATTTCTACCAAATTTTGTTTGAAATCCAATTTAAAATGAATGAGATATCCGTTAAATTTTAGAATAAGATTTAAAAAGTGCACTGACAACAAACTTCAAAATTCGCGCGCTACCAAAAATTCAGTCAACTATGTCCTAAATTACTTATTTCCCTCCTTATCCCCTTATAATATGGATCGTTAGATCTCTCATTTTCAAATTACTACCATTAAATAAGATGTAATAATAAAAAATGAATGGTTTTGTGAGCATTTATACTATGCTATATAGTATTGGTGCTTTAATGTACAACTTAAAGTTGTACCATAAGATGAAATGTATAAGTTTAGATTGTACCATAAAAGAATTTGTACCATTATGTTATGGTACAACTTTAGAACTTGAAGTTGTACCATCACATAAAGGTACAAGTTCAAGTTGTACCATAAAAGAATTTGTACAAACATTATAGGTATAATCCAAAGTTGTACCATAACCTTAAATGTACAATTTCAAGTTGTACCATAAAAGCAAAAACCTATAACACCAATACTAATTTTGTACCACAACCTAACCATATTTTATATATAACTACACATATTATTGCGGTGGTTGGAGCTCCGAGAATCAGGAAGTGGCACCGCCAACTCATATATACACTAATAATACATACTAGCTTTTACCCGGCCCGTTGGCCGGAGAGTTTCATTTTTATCGTTGACATTAATTCAATTTATCTATATGTTTAAACTATGTTAGACCTTCTAAATTTATTATATTTTGTATTGATAAGTGAGTATGTGGTGTGTCTATATATTGAAAATTCTCAATACTTGGCACATTCACTTATAATGTTTGACTTCTCTAATCATAAACCATGTCACAAAGGTATACCACGTCCCGTGTACAATTTTTTCTATCTTATATGAATCCACGTTGTTCAGATGAGGACATCTTAGTTAGAGTTTCTTTGTACATATACTTCATTATTGGATAAATTTCTTCATCCCAATTAAAAGTTGACACTTTGGATGTTCATGAAGTTTACTGTAAGATCTTATTTGTATTTAGTCTCTTATACAATATACATCAATTGCTAATTTCTGAAATTTAATTTGGACTAACTGAGACTCATTGTCGTTGTTTATATATTATTTTAGAATCTCAATCCAAGATACTCACATACGGATTTTGATCTTAATATGGTGCGTTAGTGTATAATTTTACAATTTGTAGAACCTTCGTTTTCTAAAATTCATTTATGTTTGGTATTTGTTTAGAAAAATTTCATTACTTATACTAATATATGCATTTTTCTGTATGGCCACATTTATTGTCAATATATAGCATATATATTAAAAAGAGTTTAATTATTTTTAAGTGTAATTAATACTTGTTTTTAAAAGGGATTTGTAAAATGTTAAGAAAATAAGGGGAAATATGAACAATTGTAAAAGAAAATAAGGGATGGAAGTACACATTATAAGTGAGAGAAAAGTTATTCTTACTTATCATCTTCATTTATCCAATGAGGTGATCTATTCTTGCTCCATTGAATTTTTATCAAATTATTTTATTCTGTAAATATATTATTAGTAGCAAAAAAAAAATGCATGTGTTTGCTAAGAAAGATCATACCGATGATCAACTTCTCTAATCTTGCCTCATTTTCATGTGAATGTTCATGAAGTCTCCTAACGATCTTATGTTAACATATGTCTATCAAGAGACCCAAATTTAGTATATTATATAACAGAGTAAATACATTTCATTAACCAAATCTTTCAAAAAAAATTCAAAATACAAAGTATTAGCCAAACGTTAACTCCCCGTTAGCATTTTTGTTAGTATTGTTGACTCAACAACATGATGATGAGTTGGAAGAGACACGTGACGGTCTATAATCTAATTTAGTATTTTAATTAAAAAGAGTTACAAAATTATTAATGATAACAAAAAAATGGTTAATATTTTGACGTGATACAAAATATTTGGCTAATCATTTGTAGTTCGAAAGGTTTGGCTAATAATTTAAAAAAACTGAAAGGTTTAGCTATTTAAATGTTATTTACTCTATATGTATCAATTGCTAAGTTGTCTCCTCCCACATTTTGTCACGACCACTACTGAAGTTCTATACCAGATCTGCTCTTTCCAATCCTCACCTTTGTCCACCAATTCACGGCCCATATAGTAACATCGTCAGCTGAATTTTAAATTATCTTCCTGCACCATTTCTCACATGCGCCACCAAATTGTTGACATAGTTAGTTTCATCTACCCGAGTATCTCCACTCTCTATTGCATTTAACACCCGTTATTTGGTTTGCTTTCCTTCACTCAAAATTTCTTCTCCTAACGAAAAATTAAAAGGTAATGGTCTAACACCTACTTAGCATATAACGTAAACTGAAAATTTACTTAATAAGATTTATTCAAATATTTTTGTTTAAACAATCGCGATACATGTCAGCCTCCCAAACATTAGTATACTGCTGCTGCACATATATACTACAAAATGTACAAATGAATTATTAAATAAAAACAAACGGAAACATTAAATGAAGATAGAGACAGCTACATAAATTGAGCATTAACATACTTTTGTGTTTGTAAAAAAAGTGTCAACCATGATAATTTGTAAATTCTTCAAGTGCTTATGTGGCAACAAACTATTGTTGAATTGCCATAGATAGATAGATAGACAGATAGATAGATTTTAAACCTTTATTTGATTAATGCATAGGTTAGTGGTTGATGAACACATGATATTTAACATACAGTTTAGCAAAGATTCAACTAACTTTCACATGTATCATTTTTTAATGTATCTCGTGTCTCATCTTAAGATATGAAGTCAAGTTCATAAACAATCATACCGAAGTCATTTTGAAAATTTTATTTATAATCCTTGAAAATTTATTACTCCAAGTTTGAAAATTAAATTTCTTAACATATGACGTAAAACTTCAGTAGAGTTTGCTCAATTAACGCGATCTAGAGCAAAAATGCAAAATATTAGTAATTTGAACCTAAGATACATTGTAAATTATTGCACCTATGATTCATATGTCTTCACTTAATTAGAATGAATAAGGTTTTTGTTTAAGAAATAGATTTTATTGCTTGGTCAAGTTTCTATTCAAACGTTTCTTGTTTTCTCTCTTTAATTTCCATCTTATTTTGTCGCGATAAAATGTTATTATGTATGTGTGTTTGTATAAATTGTTCATTAAAATGTAACATATTTGTAAATTATTGTAAAAGTGAGTTAAAAATTTACTTAGTGAGCTTTAATAAGATATTTTTTTGGTTGAGAAAAAAGTTATATGTGTGACTTAGAGACATTAGTCTATTGTTGCGTACATCGATACAATGCAAAAGTAAAAACAAAAACATAAAAGAATTATTGGAAAAGAAAAATAAATATTAAAAAAGTTAGAGATAACAAATATATATGTCACTTTTTATACATTATTTATTATTGTGTACATTGACATAATACAAAAAAAGGATAAAAGAGAAATGAAATATTAAATGAAGAGAGATAGCTCCATAAATATATCAATAACTATTTTTCTTTTTGTAAAAATATTGTCCACCTTGGCAATTTGTCAACTCTATAAGTGCTTAGGTGGCAAACAATTACTTTTGAATTGTCATAATATTATGTATAGATAGATATATCATATCTGCGGGCGCCGTGCCGGTCAAAGAGTGGCACCGCCATGTTATATTATATACACACATTTGGTTACCAACTTTCCGTAATCAGATCAGTTAGATCTGGACACTTAATTTTAAATGGGGCAAGAAGATCTAGATTTAAGAATTAAGAGTTTTTTTTACTTTTTCACTTTTTCATGAATTTTATCTTTTTCGTTCTGATTTTTATTTTAATTTTTCAAAATAGAGTGAATTTGTTGTGATTTATAAAAGAATTTTCATAATATACAAAATATGGCCTCCGATTCAGACTACTCCGGCAGGCTGGAATCTGGTATCTCCAGGTATATAATATGAGGAATTTTATAATGTTTTAAAGTAAAAGTACTTTAGTTCTCTTATTTATAGTATAATCCGAGTTATATTTTTAATGTTATGGCAATTTTAAGTTGTTCTTTTTTACTAATTTAATTTATGGTATAACTTGAAGTTGAACATTTATGTGATCATACAAGTTGAAGTTGTACCATAACATAAATATATAAATTTTACTACGGTACAACTTAAATGTCTACATTTAACATTATGTTACAACTTCAAATTGTATTTTAAATCACCAATACTTTAAAAAAATAGTAAAAGTGCTCGCACAAACATAATCTATTTTTATATATAGTATAATTATTTTTGCGTTCAATAATTCTGTTTTGTATAATAGAGTTCACTCCACGAGACGCCAATTAAGTTCCTGTGAATTATATCGAGGCTACTTATTTTAGACATCCTATAACTTCATTAGTGGGAAGATTATGGATATATATATTCTTCATTTTGAGTGTATGTGATATGTTCTAGTTTTATAAACTAGTCTCTCATAATAAAATTTTAATTACCAGCATCATTAAGTATTATGATCTAATCTAAAATTACAACTGATCCATGTATTTAATTTACTCGTAAATTTATTTTTATTAAGGTCATTTTTTATGTTTCTATATGGATTTATATTACAATCAGTCAAAACTAAAAAGTTGGATTACAATAAAGATGGTTGGTCTGTCAAACCCGATTCTTGTTTCACCTCATCTACTACTAGCTTGTTGTCCGACCCGTTGGTCGGAATGTCATTCAATATAATGTATGTATGATGTGTATTTAAAATTTTTAAATTATTTGAAATGCTGAATTTCGTATGACATTTAGGCGACATCAATATTATTTTTTCATTTTCGGAATTATTATAACTTTTCATCAATGATGAACATTGTAAGCTTAATTGTTATAACCAAAGTTGTCAAACCGGTTCAAGTTGTTGAGCCGGTCAAGCAAATAGTTTGAAGTTTAATGGTTTGATTGAGGTCTAACTTGTTTGAGCCGTTTTACACATTTTCTAAATATATATACATATAAGATTGAAATTTAGTGACTAAAATGGAATGTAATAACTTATATATATTAAAAACACAAATTCCATAAGAAAACATATTTATTTCAAGATCCACCGACCATCCTCTTGCCTCTCTCCCCCTCCCCTTCCCTCTCTCTTCTTCTCCCTCTCTAATGATCAGACACTTGGTTTTGTAGAGACGGTTTTGGAACACGACTTTGGTCAGACCTAGTCCAACCGGCTGCTCGGTAGAGGTGTAACAACCTTGGTTTTAACACTCGTGAATAACCATTCATAACTTGTCAATTTAATGATGTAGTCACTCTGAAAAGAAAATTGACATAACAAAAACAGAGTTTGTCTAAAAAAACGTAGCATAAATAGGAAACTCGTGATCATAACCTTTATTCAATATTTATTTCTTATGCTTGAGAAACAATTGAAAAAAGAAAACCCACTAAGGGGTCGATTACTGTACATCAAGACTACTTTTACTGTCCATCAAGACTCATTGACACTGTTTCAACTTGGATGGGGCTTGGGTGTGGACGGGTGCAGGTGGGGACTATTTGGTTTCGGACGGAATTAGGCGAATTGGTTGCTTTTGGACTATGGTTAGGCTTCTGATTGCGAGACCTCTCTGTACTCTCACTCGCGTTGATCGCTTGGCAACAACTTGACCCTAGGGTTCTGCAACCAAATATTGCTTTATTCCACTTGGGGTTCTTATTTCTGACACTATGCACGTCACTCATCAAAAAAGCTGAGGGGATTTTTGCTTTTGGTGGAGTTATTGAGGTTGTATTTGACACAGTGAGAGACTGGTTGATGTGATATCTCCCAGGTCGGCAGAGATTTTTCATTGGCTACAGGTGGCCTGACGGGGCGCGATTATCTATTGCTTTTCATCATCACATCTCAGGAGAGACTAGAGAGAGACGGTGAGGTTGGGAGAAGAGTTCCACTTAGCTGGAGGTGAGAGACGACATATAAGAGCTAATTCATTTCTGTTTGTTAGCATTTTGCCCCATTCTTCTTTTCGATTTCTCCATCTTCTCTCTACAATCTCCACGAACGTCAATTCTCTCTGGACTCGCTCATAATCTATGAGTCTCAAGGCAGATAAACTTTTTTGGTGATTCCTCAATTTCCTGGGTTTTATATGCAGCATGTCTAGATCGAGATGGTGGGGAAGAGATGCACAACTTCGTATTCTTATCCGACTATGTTACCAGTTTGTGGTTGTAGCCCTTGACCGCGGTTCGGCGGCAACGGAGACGTTCAAGTCGAGATCCACAAATTCGCTTTTTGGTTAAAGGTGCATGTTCTCTCTCGGTAGTTTTTGTTTTGGTTTCAGGTGATTCATTACTTATGCATTCTTTCTCATTAGTTTATTTTCTCTATTTTCTCAAGTACAGGTGATTCGGTTTTGGAAGGGATTTATGCGGTCGGGGTGGTTGTTGGTTCTAATTCAAGCTAGCAGAAACAAGAAATAGGTTAAGTTGGATGGGTTTTTGATGATGAGGAACAAACAGCTCAGCAGGTTATTATCTCTCAATCTCAGTCCTGTGGTGCCTTTGTTTAGTCTCTTTTTTGTTACTGATGCTGTAGCAAACTGTCAGTTCCTCCTTAAATTTTCTGCTTTACTAATTCGATGACTGGGTGCAGAACGATGAATGGACGAACGTTTCTCAAGTCTTGGACTTTGGTGGATCAAATTCGACTTGGGGATTTTTCTTCGAAAGTCCCACGTTGACCAGGTGACTTATGAGAAGTGTACTTTTCCTTCTTTTCTCTGTTACAATGGAATAATGATCCTTATTTCCTTTTAATTTAATTACAGGGAATTTTGATAAGAGCTGCATCCTTTAATTTACAACAATGGAAGCACGAAAGACAGATGATTTTCTGTGTTATGAAGGGGAAGGTTGGAGATTTCAGCTCTGGGTTGTTCGTATTGCGGGTGTGTGGGGTTCAAAGTGTTTTTGGATTATTTCAGTGATCTCTTATGTGCTATTGGCTTCGTCTTATTCCCGTTCACAGTCTGTCAAAGGGAAAGCGAATTGAAGGAGCTCAACTGAGATGCAGCTATCTCTAACTCTCGGCGTGAGTAAGATCGAAAGCCAGAGATCTTCAACTCTGATGCATCTTGCAGTATATCTATATTTTAAGTTATATCATGTATCTTCAATTTTTCATCATAGGTGCTTTGTCATTTGCTAACACAAGAAAATTGGGTGTAGTCGAAAATTGGATCGCTCAAGAAAGTGGGTTAAAGTGAAAGTGGGTTAAAGTGTTCTTATTTGTAGCGAAAGAAAGTAGGTACTTGGTGATATTTTTATTTTGTTGTGTAATAGTAATTACGAGTATTTGTTTGGCCACTGGCCTGTAAGATGACATATTTATGGTTAATGGTTCGCATCTTTCATAATTGTGTTGTTATGGTACTTCTATAATTCTCCTCTACGGACTACGGTAACCCTTCGAGGATATCAGATAACTCTACTATGTGCTCATGAAAGTTGGTACAATATAAATCTAAATTTTCGTATCCGTCCCGACGCGGAGCGCGGGCAATAAAACTAGTACATATATAATAGTATCTTAACTTTAAAGTATTCCGCACAATACAATAACAAAATTAGTAAGAAAATAACATTTTTCATCCATATTCTATGCAATGAAAAAATTATTTATCAACCAACATACACTAAATTTAGTTGCAATATAATCTATTTGCCAACACTTTGACAATATCTTGTAGAGGACTTTGCCAAGGCTTATGGGTCTGAACACCTTCGAGGTAGTGTAATCTTTGTTTTGGGTATTAGAGCTAGCAAGGTCTGGTTTAGTATCTTGGGAATGACCCCTATTGTGAGCATGGATTGCTAGAAAATCAAAAGTGGATATAATTTTCAGAAGCACGGTTAATATGATCTCTATGCACAAAGAATTTGAATTACGAGTTAAAATAAAAGAGACATAGCTCATTAATTTTAGTTGGAAAAAAATTATATATAGTCAGTAACCAACTAACCATCTGACCAACCTGATAACAAATGAATCACCACTAAATAATTTATTTTTAGTAACTAGATATATTAAATGCATATCAATGACCTCTACGTATTGATGGTTAAAAATCACGCAAGCAGATGTCTTCAAGGGATTTATAGACGAGGATGGAAAGTTCAAGCAAGAAATCACTAGCGATGTGAGAGGGTTGTTGAGCTTGTACGAGGCTTCGTATCTTGGCATTCCAGATGAGAATGTTCTTGATGAAGCCAAAATATTTGCTAGGAGCCATATTCATAAGCTTCTTTACAAGGCTGAAAGCACGACAATAATAAGTCACCAACTGTCCCGGGCCTTGGAGCTTCCTTCCCACTGGAGGATTCGACGGTCTGAGGCGAAGTGGCACGTTGAACAATACAAAGACACTGAAGGGATGGATCCTGCAGTGCTTGAATTAGCCATGTTAATTGGACATCAACATGGTCCAGCTTGTGTACCAAACCGATCTGGAAGACCTGAACAGGTACGTATACAGTTAACTCGACAAACTTTGTAAAGTATTTTTTAGGTAATATAATGTATATATGGTGAAAATATAAATATACTAAAACAAATTTTACCACTGGAACTTTTTATAAAAAATCAATTTTGTAAAAAAATCAATTTGAGTACCAAAATATAATTTTTTTTTTTAAAAAAAACAACGTATTTAGTGATGTGAGTCAACCCATCGGCACGGTCCGATTTGACTCGACCCTATCCGTACGGACCAGACAGGGCGAAAAGAGAATAAGTTCTGACTGAACCAAGTTGGATGCTTAACCCTAGTGACATACCAGTGTTGGGTTTGGCCTAGTTTCACGCTACTTAATTAGATTGTATAACATGTGCCAATCTTGTAATGTTACATATACAAGTAACACATGTCACATGCAGTGCAGGTGGTGGAAGGAATTGGCTCTTACCGAGAAACTAGAATTCTGAGTTTGATCCAGGAGCCTCAGTTTAGCTATTGCTATTGCTATTGCAGGAAGATTATGTCCAAGCTCGTATGTCTAATTAATGCCGTCGATGATGTGTATGATGTCTACGGTTCCTTAGATGAACTCCAACTCTTCACCGCCGCCATTCTAAGGTTGTTGTTATATGTGAATATAATCGCCTAAATCTGAATATTTCCTATTTATTTGATTATAGGATTCTTAATTATTATTAATTAGCTTCATGATGATGAACACGATGATGTTGCGTCGCAACGGTTAAATCATGTATCAGGTGCGTGGGATGCAGAGGAGCTGGCCGGATGAGCTTCCAGAGTACATGAAAATATGCTTTATGGCAGTCTACAACACTACCAATGAGTTGCCTTACCTTAAACAAGCGCGCAGTACGTATAAGAACAATACACTACTAATTTGATTATAGTATCCTCCAAACTTTGACTTCCATTCCTTCATGGTGATTATATCATAGATCAATATAATCAAACCCCCTTTTTTGGCTTTCAATCTAGTGGAAAGAACAATGTAGATTGTACCTCCAAGAAGCTAGCCAATACTTTCCACAACGTTGGATTCGACCAAACGTTTGAGGAGTATTTGGACCACGGCTGGAAGACAGTAGCATCAAGCATTGTGTTGATCCACACCTATGCCTGCATCGGGTGAGACTCTCACCAAACAAGCTTTCGAGTACCTAACTAACTACCCGAAACTTGCTCGTTGGGAAGCTACCGTTGCAGTTGCTCGTCTTACAAACGATCTAGCAACCTGAACGAATACATGTAACATACATACAAGAAAATGCCTATGTTGACTATGTATGTATATGTCCATGCACACTATTGCAGGCAGAACTAGTAAGAGGAGATATTCTCAAGTCGATAGAACGTTACATGAAGGAGAAAGGCGTTTCAGAAGAAGAAGCACGCAAGTACATTCAATGGCGAATCGGTGAAACATGGAAGAGAATCGACGAAGAAGTTATGAAAAACTCTGACCACCGCATGGGAATGTACGTGAATCTTGCAGTGAATCTAGCTCGAGGACATCATTTCATGTATCATAGTGGGGATGCAAATGGATTCCCTACCGAGAAAGACAAAGACCAAGCTATGAAATTGCTTTATCAACCGTTATTAGTCCTTGCAATGGAGGATAATAGTACTACCTTAGAAAAGAATAACTTGAGTTATTGTTGATGAATCGAGACTCTCTAAATAAATACTTAAGCTTGATTAGGGGTCATTTGTAACTTATGTTTTGCATTATGTATGCATGGTTGTATATTTTTTTTCCTGGTAATTGTTGTTGTCACTTATTAAGCTCTCACTTTGTTAATAATTCAAGCTTATAAAAAAATACAGTTCAATGTCATAATTAGTTTACACATTTACTACTACTACACTACTTAGTCTACTCCTTGTGCAAACAATGTACTACCAAAGCTCAATCTTCCTAACATACCAGCAAAATTAATACAACTTGCACAATATATAACCTGCTAAATTAGTTCTGATTTGCAGCAATAAACTGGCTGATGATCTTCCTGTTGCTCGAAACACCCTATGACACCTCTCGTTATATATATACTACAGCCAAATACCAACACCATGCATAAACTCCCTCCAATGCAACCATCGCCCCCCCCTTGTTGAACCCTCAAGCACTTCCAAAGAGAAAGGACATCGACAGAATTGATGGTCTCTAGTTTCATCTTCTCTACTGCAAAACAAACAAAGTCGAGAGGCAATACATTTCCATATAAGAAACTTGTCTTTTATAGTAACCAGTAAAATCCCGCTCGCTATCGCTTCGCGTATTAGAAAAATAAATATTTTAAAGAGAAATAGTTTTAATGTTGATCCAAAAGTGATAGTAATCTTATTTCATTTTTAATCATTCTTTTCATTGGTTTGTTAATTACAATAGCATATGATAGAAGGATTGTCGAATAGATTATTTATGTTTAAACTTCTTGCATGACGCTATTGTTTCAATTTGTATGGCTAGTAGTTGATCCAGCTGTAACTTTTGCAGAATGAAGTAGATGAAAATGTTGAGTGTTTAGCTGAAAAACTATAAGAATTACTTTCTAATATAAGAGGTAATATAAAATGACTAAAAACGATTTATAACATAAAATATGAATACAAATTCTAAAATTAAAAAAGTATTTAAAATGGATCACGTTAGATTTATTTAATATTAAAATACCATTTTTTAATTTATTTTTTTATAATGACATAAATAAATAAAAAATTATGTTTTCTAGAAAAATAATAATTTATGTTTAGGAAAATTTTGTACTTTCAAATTAGAGTTTCTGCCTTAAAGTTACGAAAAACTTCAGTTTTTTAAAAAGTTGAACTTTATAGGTGTTTGGCTTGGTTTCAACTTTTGAAACATAAAACTTTTAAAATTCGGGCTAAACATAGTCGTAAACTTTTGGCTTTTTTTGGGTTTGATGTAATCGTGGTTCTCCTTTATGAAATTTTTGGACTTATTGCAGGTTTGAGAAGGTTCAACTCGCATTGATCGGATTAAATTAGGTTGGATACCCATGGATTTGGGTTCAATTGTCTTTCTCAAACAAAAGGAAAAGCAAAATGGAAAACACTAAAGCTAAAACTCGCTATCGAATCAAAACTCGTCAACACCAGGTTTAACTCGCTTTAGTCGGGTCGAATTAGGTTGCATACCCATGCGTTTGGACTCAATTGCCATTCTCAGCCAAAAGGAAAAAGAAAAAAGATAAAGAAAAATACTAAAGCGGATAAAACTCGCTCATGACCCCAAACTCCCAACACTGCATTCAACTTGCTTTGACCGAGTTGACCTAGTTTTAACAAATTCACAATTTACTAACCTGTCAATTACCAAAGCGGGTAAAACTCGCTATTGATACGAACGCTTCAACAATGGTTCAGGGTTCAATTATCATTTTCAATGAAAAGAAAAATGAGAAATTAAAAAATATTGAAGCGTACAAAACTCGCTTTCGATTTAAAACTGATCAACAACGTGTTCAACTCGTTTTAACAATTTTTTAACAAATTAACACTTGGTCTAACCTGCCAACTACAAAAGCGAATAAAGCTCGCTCACAATACAACACTCATCAATACCTTAGATTCAGGTTCAGTTGTCTTCCCAACCAAAAGAAAAAAATAGAGAAATTTATAAATGCTAAAGTCGGTTTCAAGTCGCTTTGACAGTATAGAATTAGGTTGGATACCCATGGATTTGTGTTCAATTGTGCTCATGATCAATAAAAAGGAAAAAGTGAAAGAAAAACACTAAAACATACGTAACTCGATCCCGATAAAAAACTCGCCAACATTGAGTAGATATGGTATGGATTTTCGGTAGCGACATTGGAAAACGGTGGAGGGGGACAACTTAGGATTTCGTGATAGTGTTTTGAGAAGGTTGTGAATTGTTGAGCGATGTTGAAGATTGGACAGAGCATCTCTTCTTCATTCACCCCGCTCACCGTCGTTCATCATCAGCTTCGACGACACCGACCCCAACTAATCCTCCACTTCACAGCTTTCCTTCCGACGCTGCTACTCCACTGGCACTCAATTGTTCCTCGGCGGAGGTAGGAGCAGACTTCGGCGGGTGTCAACAATGAGCACAAACCAGTTACAGATTTCAAGGTCGGAGATTTCGGTGGGTGGTAATGACTAATGACTGTACCAGATTCTACCTGCTCCGCTAATTGCCTATCCAATCAGGCGGAGAGAAATCGTTCTTCTCCGACCCATCTTCTCGGCCGTGAATCCAAATTCCATTTTGAAAACCCTAATTATTGTGAACCTAGAAATTGCATTAAATGATAATCACTTTCAATATATTTGTTCCTTCGATTCCTTGGTCTCATGAGAATTGCCAAAGATGCTAATGAATCGGCGGTGGGTTGAGTTTTGTGAAGAGGAAGGAAATTGGTGGTTGGGGTAATTCTATATGCTCTGAGATTTGTGTGGCAGATGATGTACAGATCTGGGTGTTGTGTAAACTTTAGGGCGGGCTTTTGATTGGGGACTGACTTGTGGGTTGTTCGGATGACCCGCCGTCTTACGCTTACTCTGAGTTCCAAGATGGAGGATGGACGACGACCGCATGCAGCTGAACCTTGGCTCGCCTTTGCCGGAGTGGCCGCTCTTCTGTTGGGATTTAGGGATAAGAAGGTCAGAGACTTTCCCGAAGTGGCCGCTCTTCCCAATAGTGCCAGGTTGAACCGATGTAAATCTCCAAATCCCATATCCCTTCTCCTGTTGGTTTATATAGGGATTCCTACTTCATCCAATCTATTCTTCCTTCTTCCTCCCTCACCAAAAGCTTGCAATTATGCTTTGCATTTCATGTATTACCCCTAAAGGAATAAGGAAAACAGACATAGCATACATGGCTTGTGCCTATGTTGTGGATTTGATCAACACCTCTTTGGAAGCATAGAACAACAATTTTCTCTTTCACATTTTAACTGTTTTCCTGACTTTATCGATCAACTTGTTGAACACAGCCTTCTTGGATCTTCCAATCACTATTAGGAGACCCAAGTATTTATCATGATGCATTATTTTTCTCGTTCCCAACAATTAAGTCAGCTCTTCCACATTAGCACTGAAGCTTAGTTCAGATTTAGGAAGACTAACCTGCTTCCCTGATTCTCTCTCACAGACTTCCAGAATTCATTTTAATGTTTCACCTTGTTGTCTCATATTTTCAAAGAAGAAAATACTGTCATTCGCAAAGAACATATGTGAGATAACAGGTGCATGTCTCGAGACCTTTATACCCTTAAAATTTCCATCCTCCATTGCCTTCTTAGCCAAGAAAGATAACCCTTCTGCACACAGTAGAAAGATATAAGGAGAAATGAGATCTCCTTTGTCTCAAGCCTCTGGTAGGGGTGATTGCCTTTGTTTGATGACCATTAATCAATGATGTTTAGGTAACAGTTTTCACACATTGCATCATTAAATGTATCTATCGAGGATCAAAGCCAAGCTTCTCCATCATTCCTCCAAGAACCTCTGCTCCACACGGTCATATGCCTTTGCAATATCTAGTTTAGCTGCCACATACCCCTTATTTCCCCCTGTTATCAGCTTCATAGCATGGAAAGATTCGAATGCCAACTTAATATTGTATGTAATAAATCGACCTGGTCACTCAAATTACATAAATCTTTCACGTTTGCCACCCGAATCACTTGTTTTCATATTGACCACTAAGTTTACTATTCGTTTCACTGTTAGTCCCCGTCTTACTCCGTTAACACTGTTAGTATTTTGATGATGTGGAAAACGGAACTGTTGACTGGACTGCTAAATTAATGACATGTCAATTTGAAAAAATAAAAAATAAAAAAAGTAATTAGAGGAGTTTCCCACCATCCCCTTCCTCGTCTTTTTCGCCTTCCCCATCTTCACACAAAACCGCAGACACCCCCACGGTGGCGCCCAATGCAGTCAAAATCGGGATTTTAAGTAAAATCGAAAACTGAGGTATAATCGTAATCGTAAATTAAAATCGTAAGATTTTAAGATTCATATTAAAATAAACACTTAAACACCAGATATTAATAAAAATGCATATACTGAATAACAATCAACCACATATAACATAACTACTTCCCAAGATAAGTTTGTTTGCTAAATAACTACAACTAAATCCATATATTTATTCTTGTACATAATATAAACACACAAATAAACAACCCGAAACCTCATGTAAATCACTTATTTAATAGTTAAGAGTATAAAAACTCATAAAATCATTAGCATCAACATTAAAATCACTTACACATCATCATCATCATCCTCAAGTTCACCCTCAATCTCATCCTTGTCTATTTGCTTAAGGACTAATATCATTACGCTTAGGATCACTTAAAGTACTTTCACCAATAACCATATTTCCTTGATCACCATCATCTGGCAAAGATAACTCATTGATTGGTACATTTCCTTGTTAATTGATAAAAAGCCAGGGATAGTGGTGCTCAAGTATTGGGAGATGAATGAAAGCCTGCAATGGAAAAGAGATTTGGATTATTGTGAGGGTGCTGGGAACAAAATACAAGCTAATTATTGGGAGGGTGGAAGATATCGTTGATGGAAGGAGTTGGGTGTCGACGTTCGAAAGCGTAAGATACGAGGAAGAATAAAAATAAATTAAGGGTTGTCTATCGGGTTAGGGTTGTGTTGTTCATTATGTTGGGTCGGGGAAGTAAACCTGACTAGTTCATGGGTAGAACCCGACTTGACTGGCCTAATTTTGCTCCAATTGATATGAGCCTTAAAATCGTTAAAAATCGTAGAAATCATAGATTTCAAGGATTTTAGAGTTTTCAATTGGGATTTTATAGATTTTAAGGTTCAAAGATTTTACACTAAAGTCATGATCGGAACCCATTGGTAAGATCGTAAACTTATCAGGTTTTAAGATTAAAATCGGTATTTTGACTACATTGGCGGCGCCGATTTTAACTGTTCGAATATGCCTTCTTATGAATCAAGAAGAAGCGCGGGAATCGACGGGGTCAAATGGAATATCGGGGACTGAGGACAGATGGGAGAGAAAAGCGGAATCGCTCAATCAGGATTTCAATCGAGTGGCAGTTCTTTCTTTGTTGTGCAAACTCAATCACTTGCTCGAGCCATATGAAATTGAAGAGAAAAGAGGAACCAGCTAGGGTCCTTTGGAATTGAAAGGGAGTGAGAAGTATCTGCAATTTTGGGTTTGGGGTTCTTATTTGTCTTTGATTATGGGTTTATTATTTTCTTCTTTGATCTGTTATGGAATTCTGGGTTTGTGATGGAAGTAGAGAAGAAGAGCATCATTTGTTGGGGAATATGAACACTGAACAGACGAAGAAACAAGGGAAGTTAAAGTCTACAGAGGACAATATTTTCTTCCTATCCTTGCTCACACACTTGGATCTCATCGGCCCTTGCCTCGACCTCTCGACCTTGTCGACAACGGCGACGTCTCTGACCTCGCTCCGGCTAGCCGGCCTCCTTCGAGATTTGGACCGAGGATTCGTTCTCCAGGTGCCGAAGTCTGAAGGAAATGCATATCACAGACTGTGTATTGGTCTGGGGCGTGAACCATTTGGGAGTGTGCTACGGCATGGAGCTCCGAGGTCTAGACATTCGTTTCCCTCCTGGGAATTGGGAAAGAGAGAAGTTCCGCTTATTTGAGTTCGAGATCTCCGCCCCCGAACTCTAGTCTTTCCATTTCCTAGATTGCTCTTTTTATTGCGGAGGTTGAATTTGGGGAAGAGATCCCTTATAATAACTGGAGGAAGAGATGGCAGACCAGAGGAAAAGGAAAAGAAGGCCCAACAAAGTTGTGGCTGCCTCTGCTATGCTTCGTTTGATATGGAGGAGGAGCTACTCCTATATTGTTCTGAGTGAAGATGGGGAAGGCTAAGAATACTAGGCACTATGGAGGGGAAGGTGGGCCCTCTCCTCTAATTACTTGCTTTTTTAATTTTTTTAAATGGACATGTCATTTAAGTTAACCGTCTAATCAGTCATTCAATTTGCCACGTCATCAAAAAACAAACAGAGTAAATGGAGTCCTACGGAGACTAAAGATCGATGACTAACAGTGAAACGAATCGTAAAATTAGTGACTAATATGAAAGAAAAGTAATTTGGTTGACAAACGTGAAAGATTTATAAAATTTGAGTGACCAAACGTGTAATTTAGCTTATATTTGTCTGTTATGTATGATTAATCACCAATCACCATCATCGGACATGGAGTCCTGCCCTTTTTAAGTGGTTGAGGTTTGTTGATTGAACTGTGACAGAAGCTGTCCAAGTTCCTAGGATATGATACTAGAATCACAGAGGATCAAAGAAAGGGCATACACTGAACTAAAATATTGGCTAAAATATATGGCGGGCCAAGGTGTAAAAGCTGCACAGATTGTCTTCTCTCAGCATCAAACATGGAGTACTACTCAAGTATTCTCTCCGCACCACTCTTGGAAACCCGCAAAATTCACCGTCATCGCACAGCAGAGCAGCAACAGAGGCAGCCGGAAAGTACTCCATGCGACGCCTCCGGCGACGGTTCAACGCCGATCAGGGAATTACGGTCCAGACATATGGGAGTCCCATGAATATTCCAAGCCCGATGACAACACTTCCGTAAGCATAAATATGTACCACTAATTTTGTTTTGGTACCAATACTGAATTTGAACTGTATAATAATTGAGGGTGTTATATATGCAGAGGAGGTGGGGACATCGAGTGGAAGAGCTAAAGAAGTATGTGAAACGTGAATTGTTGAGCAAAATTGGTTGCGGGGAAGATGATGATGAAGAAGAAATGGTGGCAGAAAGGATTGAAATCATTGACACATTGCAGCGGTTGGGAGTTGGTTATCATTTCGAGCGCGAGATTCAGAGTGCTCTGGGTAGGATTGCGGCGAACCCACCAATTGCAAACAACCTCCACATTTCTGCCCTCCGTTTCAGACTTCTCCGACAGGCCGGAATCCGGGAGTCTCCAGGTACATCGAGTCGAGATATATCGGCCAAAAATAAATAATTAACTCGAGTTATTGACAAATATCCAAATATGAATTTTATACTTTTGTTTTAGGTATCCTCTGTAAAAAACAGGGCACATACCATAATTAACACTAACTCATTCTAATACTATATGTTTATGTTTGTCTCGAAATTTAGAAGTGTTTTTCAGTGTCAAAAGCTGAAGCAGGGCCAAACACATCTAAGAACTCGGCTTTTGAAAAGCCGAAAAGCGCTTTTGTATAACATAAAAGCAGAAGCTCCGATTTGAAGCTTCTGCGAAAAGCTGTTTTGAAAATACAAGATTATCCTTACCATATTTTAATTTTATTTAAGAAAATATAATTTTCTTTCATTTATAACATTTTACAAATAAAATAAATTATACAATCATATTATTTAATATAAATGAAATCTAATAAGATCAATTTTAATTATTTTTTATTGTTTGGAGTTTTTATTCATAGTTTATATTTTAAGTCTGTTATAGTCATTTTACACAACCTCTCATATTAAAAAATACTTCTAATAGTTTTTCAGCCAAACACTCAACTGTTTTTTTTTTTTTAATACTTCTCTAAAATTCAAGCCAGAAGCCGCTTCTGTAAAAACTATAGCAGAACCAAACTAGCTCTATATCAATCACCTGTAAAATCCAATAACTCGACGATTCTAATACGGATCTGATGGCATATGTTGTTGAAAACTGAAGCATATATTGTGAACTCTTTCTCACGAATGATAACATTGATAAAAAGCAGATGCAGTTTTCCAAGGATTTAGAGAAGAGGATGGCAAGTTCAAGCAAGAAATCAGTGGTGATGTGAGAGGGCTGTTGAGCTTGTACGAGGCTTCCTATCTGGGTTTCCCAGGTGAAATTGTTCTGGATGAAGCCAAGAGCTTTGCCAGGACCCATTTGCAGGAGATTTATCGCAAGGCTGAAACGGCCATGGCAAATCCCACCACCACCACCATGCAGGAGGCCAAGCAACTGGCTCGAGCCTTGGAGCTGCCATCACACTGGAGGATGCGGCGGTGCGAGGCGAGGTGGCACATCGAGCAGTACAGAGAAGACAGTACTGAAGGGAGGATCAAGGTCGACCCAGCATTGCTTGAATTAGCAATGTTGGAGTTCAACATGGTCCAGCTTGTGTACCAAGCCGAACTGGAGGAGCTCCACAGGTAAACAACTAGGGACCTTTCAATAACTTGAACTTTTTGACCTGCTATAGCAGGTTTTACAGGTTGGATTACGTAAATCTAATGTTTATTAAGTTATAATTACGTAATGCTTGTTAGTCTTACGTACGTAACAGTTAAACTAGAAAGCGTCACGGAAGTTTTCCGTAACGAATTATCATTTTAAGTAACGCTATGTTAATATTCATTACGTAAAAGCATCGTCTATTACATAAGGCTTCCGTAATGACATTTTACAACGGTTACATAAAATACACGTTCATTACGTAAAGGTTACGTAACGAAGGTTATTTCTTACGTAACAGTTATATTTGAAGTGTTACTTAAGAGTTCCGTAATGACTTACCACATTACGTAACTTGTTTAATATTCATTACGTAAAAGGACCATCCATTACATAAGGCTTCCATAACGATACTTTACAACTGTTACATAAAGCATGCATCTATTACGTAAAAGTTATAGAACAATAGTTATTTCTTACGTTATTATATTCAATTTTTGTTGGCCGAGTTAGGTACTTAGGTCCGAGTTAAGACGATGGGCCAAAAGTCTCTGCTTGTTGAACCCTTAGTTAATCCACCCCATCTAGTCCAGCTTGTGTATGTGTGAGTTTCACAGGGCCAGGGAGGTTGGGCTAAGGTCTGTGAGAGTGAGGAAGGTGGGCTGGGGGAGTTGGGCTTAGGTCTGTGAGACTGGGGGAGTTGAGTTGGGTTGAGGATGAGCTGGGCTAAGGATCTGTGAGAGTGAGCAAGGTGGGTTGGGTTGAGGATGGGTTGGAACTGGATGGGCAGAACGGTGATTTAATTTTCTGATTTTCCTGATTTAAAATTAAATTAAACCGAGACGATTTCATTACCTCTCTATAATAGAAGAAAATCAATTCAGATTATAGTAAAACTTGTTCTGATTTCCACCAGATTGGTTTACACGATATGAGTTTTGGTCATGCCAAGAACCAATTTTCAGCCCTAGCTCTCGTGCCAATTTTTTCCTAGATTAATTTTAGTTGGTAAATGATTTATTAGTTTGAACTTTGATCTTCAATTTTTTTTAAAAATTTACTTTAATTTTCATTTAGAAAACAAAAACAGAAGAAATTTCAATCCTTGCGAGGAACATTGATAATGTCGATCTTTACCATTATCGAAACATTAATGAGTCGTTTAGATGTGTTATATACTAAACTTGTTACTTGGGAACAACAGACATGTGACCGCCAACACATCTTCAAACATTGTGATAGTTTTTGTCTCGAAATATTTCTGTGTAGATTTCATAGAATAAAAAATTTCTCTGAAACATATGAACAATTGAAGAAATAAATATTCAACCTTTTGTCATAGTTGTATCATACATTGGGTTGGCTTGGGTTGTAACAGGAAGACTTCGTCGTCCTATGCAGGTGGTGGAAAAAATTGGGCCTTCCGAAGAAATTAGGATTTGCAAGAGATCGATTGACTGAGAGTTTCCAGTGGGCAGTGGGTTTAATCCAGGAGCCTGAGTTTAGTTACTGTCGAAAGACCATGACCAAGCTCGCATGTCTCATCAACGTAGTGGATGATGTCTATGATGTTTACGGTTCCCTTGATGAGCTCCATCTCTTTACAGCCGCCATTCAAAGGTCATACGATTACTTACTAGCTTACTCTCGTATTTTTCATCAAAAGATCAAGCTAAAAAATGAATACTACATCATTCTCTTACAACTACGTACGAGTGCATATGCATGTAACGTTTAATACATCCACAGGTGGGACGCAGGTGAACTGGACTTGCTCCCGGAGTACATGCAAGTATGCTTTATGGCAATCCACGATACCACTAACGAACTAGCCCATCACACGATGGAACAACAAGGCTTCAACAGCTTGCCTTACATCAAACAAGCGGTAATTAAGCCGTATTATGCTTTTGTATTGATCTAGGTACTTAATTCCCTTAATGTGTGCTCGATCGTTAGTTTTGGATCACTTTCAGTGGCAGGAACAGTGTAGACTGTATCTCGAAGAAGCCAAGACTTTCCACAACAATGGTGGGTTGGACATCCAAACATTCGAGGAGTATTTGGAACACGGAAGAAAGACAATAGCATCAAGGATTGTGTTGATTCACACTTACGCTGCATCGGGTGAGACTCTCACCAAGGAAGCTTTTGACTACTTAACTAACGACCCAAGCCTAACTTGTTGGATAGCCACCGTTGCTCGCCTTACCAATGACCTAGCAACCTCTAAGGTATGCACATGCATAACTTTCTTCAGCCTATGTGTACATTATGGATATATATAATATAGCACATAATTACGTACCGTGGCTAATTAATTTACTCTTGCAGGCGGAACTAGAAAGAGGGGATATTCTCAAGTCAGTAGAACGTTACATGAAAGAGAAGGGTGTATCCGAAGAAGAAGCACGCAAGTACATCGAATGGCGAATTGGTGAAGCATGGAAGAGAATCAATGAAGAGGCTATGGCTAACTTTGGTGGTGATGGCATGGCAATGTACGTCAATCTGGCCTTGAATCTTGTTCGCGGGCATCATTTCATGTATCACCATGGCGACGCGAATGGATCCCCTACCCAAAAGCACAAAGAGCGTGCCATGAGATTGATTTACCAACCATTTCCAATCCTAGCAATTGAGGCTAGCTAGCTAGCTAGTCCTGCATGCGTTGGAAAAGAACAACGTGACATGTATGCATAATTTATTCGTGTCTAAATACTTACGTGTTGGGTTCAGTATTGTTAGTAAATATTACATTACCCACGATTGAACATCTCCCAACAACTCAAGTTATTATTGGATCAACTGGTTCTTAACATGGTCATAGAGTCTTCTATGACCGAGAGGTCTTTGTTCGAATCCCGATGACCCCATATATTTCTGTTAAGCACATGGTATCCAGACCAGTGCAAACTTCAACCCCAACATATCTTGATGGGGACATGGAGAAGCCAAGCCAGTAGGGGTGGCTCTACTATCCGATCCAGTTAAATTGGCCCGAATTGATCTGGTCTCGGTCCGGTCTTTTCGGGAATATATGGACTAAAGATTGGATTGGATACAATCCGGTCTTGATCCGGTCCGTTCCCAATTCGGTCTTGATTTTATATTGAACTTGTGGAAATTTGAGTGGTCTGAGACCTCAAATGATGAGGAGTTGGTTAAGTTTTGGGTGTTGGACTCTCTTATCCGGTCTTTATCCAATTTTTGATCCGGTCACAAACTGTTTTATACCTCAAAGTTAAACCCGAATATAGAATTAAATTGTTTTCTATCTGGTTTTGGTCCAGTCCCGATCCAGGTTATACGGTCTAATTTCGAGTAAAACCAAATAGTTCGATCAAATAGTCAGCCCTACAAGCCAACGCCCAACGTTGATCCCTGTCCTTTTGAGTTCATGGAGTAGTAGTGATGAGGGGATGTGTTTGGTTGACAGTCAAAGGAACGCCCATGATCCATGAGCACTGAGCACTGTGGATACTTATGTTGTCTATAAAACTATAGAAGCGGCCCACTGCATTTCTAGTTGTCTACCAAAGTCAACGCAATTCAATCATGATCCATCATATATGATATGCATATATATGCTTCCACTACTCCAAAAGAAGTAGTACTCTTTGAATCCAATGGAGTGGGCAACCTTGTTGGAAGCATAGTGAATAAGGGAGAAGGAAAAGAAAGATGACATTTGCTTTGCGCAACAAATAAAAAAAAATTGCGGATCTACACAATAAATAAAAATCAAATGAGAAAACTTGAAACCCCATTTCAAATTTCCTGCGTCCAGAGTGAAAGTAGGAAGGACATTTTGGTCTTTACAATTACTTTTTTTTATTCATTAAAAAGACACTTACCAGGATTCGAACAATCACCACTTTAAAGAAAAGCAAAGATCATAACCAATCACACTAAGTACATTTGTTGTATCTTTTTAAATTAAAAACATATAATCGCAGAGAGGAGAAAAACCATCCCCCATTTCAAATTCCCTGCTCCATGACCGTTTGTAGGAAGGGTAGAATAGGGAGTGTCAATTTTTTTCTTTTTCCTCTGTGGAACGGGCCAACTTACCGTATACATGCGAATTTAAACGGGTCCAGGAGTGTTAATTTTTCTCTTTAAGTCCTTTTATTTCTTCGTGGTGGTAAAATATATGAAAAGGCAAAAACAATACTCATTTTTTATTGCTAAAAAAAATTAACAATAAACTAATGCATGGATTCTAATGGGCTAACCGCTAATCATAAAATAAAAGAGTTGAATGGGCCTAACCTACACGGGATTTGCCCATCAAGTAAAACAAATGAACATCATGAGTTTGTCATTCTAAAACAAGCTATTTTCTCTAGCATAATATATATTATGCTATTATTTTATATCTTAGTGGCTAAAATATAATGTATTTTAAAGTTATTCAATGGTTCAACCTCGACCAACCCATTTAGTGCAATTTTTATCAATTCAAATATATATTATGTAATTATTTGATATCATAATGATTAAATTATAGTGTATATTATAGGGAATCGTTTGGTATTTGTTAGTAAAAAACTAAACAGAAAGATCTATTTGGTTATTTTTAACATTAAAACGATCCTAAACCTTTTCAGTTTCCTTTCGAAATTCTATAGTTTTATTCCCGAATTAGTGATGTGCAAATGGCGAATTACAGTCATCTCTTTTCTTTCATTATTTTTTATTTTCAAATAAAAAGTTTAAAAGTAAAGAATAATTAGAGTTTGGCATGGGTCGGTCAAACAGGCTGAATTTCAAGTTTTGGCCTGTTTTTATCCAGTCTAATTTATAATCACATGGTTCCCTGATACCCGATAAAAATCTCAATCCAAACCAGTTAGGCAGGTGAGTCCGTGTTTACCACCATTTTCTAGGGATACAGGAACGGTGGTTCATATCCCAAATCATGTTGTTCATTCCTGATTTCTTTAGATTTTATCATGGCTTGGCAAAAACCAGAAAGCACAATGATGACAAGATGAAAGTTTTATAAAGCAAATTAATCGGCCAATGGGCCGAGTAAAAGCTAGCAACGATTGTGAGATGCTCATTTCCCGAAAACCGGCGGGATAGGCGATTTTTTATTCGATTTTCTGGAATTCGGTTTCTATAAAACTTATCCACCTCATCATATTACCAAAAACAATATTGTTTCACAATGTAACGAGTACTTGATTTTGGTTCATAAGGCTGATTTTTTATTCGTTCCCAAAAAAAAACTATACAACAATAAGCTATACACCCTATTACATTATCAAATTTCGTACCTCACCTTCCTCCGGCCAAACGGCCGGGGCCCACTCTAGTGTAGAAGAAGAGAGAGTAGCCCACATGGACCCATGATCGTTGGCCTCAATATTTGTAGAAGTGTGTTACGAGATTGAGTCGACGTAGTAGTTATTATGTAAAATTAGGTTTGTGCGTCTATATTGCTTTTACGTATTAATTTATTGTCCTAAAACTTTGAATTTAATTATTTTAAATTTGTGTCGTAGTTGAATTAAGATTTTGGGTTAATTATTGCTTAGGAGTAATTAATGTTTCTTGAGGTAAAAAAGAAAAAAAAAAAGGAAAAGACATGTTTGGGGTTACTGGTTTAGGGATGGAATAGCCATGCTACCATAATTAATTAAGGGTTATAGGTATAATATGCCCCTCTACTATGACGTTTTATCAAACATGCCCTTATACTATTTTTTACATCAAACATGCTCCTGTACTTTGTAAAAATGATCAAACATGCCCTTTTGTTTAAATTTTCATCAAAAAACCATTAACCAAGGTCGAACTTTGGTTTGGGCGGCACAAATGTCTAAAATATCCCTGATAATTTCACTTTTAATTTTTTTTTTGTCTTTTGTATAGCCAAATAATTCAAATAATTTCACTTTGAAGACACCCAGAGAAATACAACGGGAGATAAAACCGACATTCTCTCCCATTTGCCGATGTCGGGTCGTCTAAATCTCGGTTCAACCATGATTGACGATTTTTTCAATGAAAATTTTAATATAAGGGCATGTTTGATAATTTTTTCATAGTACAGGGGTATGTTTGATATAAAAAATAGTAGAGGGGCATGTTCGGTAAAACGTCATAGTAGAGGGGCATATTATACCTATAACCCATTAATTAACTAGTTAAGAGTATTATATTACTACCTATCCATAGTAGTTCTCTTCTCCTGCATATGCGACTGTCTTATGAATTTGGGTTTGGTAGACAAATTACAGTTTTGTAGCTAAACTTAATAGAGGTTAATATTTAGCACCTAAAATTAATATTTTTTGCATAAAGTCTTAAAAATATTGACCAAAAGTTATATTTTAGTATCTAAACTTTTTATGCTTTACATTTTGATACCTAAAATTTTTAAATTATACAAACAGATCCAATTTCATGAGGTTCTTGTCTGATTTAAGAAACTTGTGATTTACTTTATGAGATTTATGATATATTTCAATAAACTTGTGGTCTGTTTTATGATATTTATGGTATGCTTCATGGAACCTGTGATCTACTTTATGATGTTTTGTTATGCTTTAGGGAACTCTTTGTGTCCCTTTAGTAATTTGTGGTATAGTTTAAAAAATTTGTCGTCTGTTTTTATGAACTTGTGGTGTGTATTATGAGGATTTGGATATGCATAAGGGAACTTGTGGTCTATTTTGATAAACTTGTGGTATGCTTTATAAAATTTGTGATCTACTTTAAGAAATTTATGTTATGCTTCAAAAAACTTGTGGTATGATTTATAACGTTTCTAGTATATGCTAATGTTAGTATAATGCTAACACTAGCGCTCTAACTTTGGTGATGTAAGGCGGGGGCAAAATTATTAGTGTACTCGTTTATTGGTTAACGCATGAGAACCCAAATTAATCTGGCTTCCATTATTCTTTGCTTTTCGAGTATATTGTCTTTTTCTAATTTGAGCTTGTGTTGGCAAATTTCTTCGAGTTGTTATCCTACCAAGATCCTGACTCGTAATCAAGGATTGAAATACCATATCGGAAAAGTTAGTGTATTTTAAATTAAAATCGTGGTTTAACTGTGTACAACCGCTTAATAACGCTAAATAGCATCGGTACGGTACAGTATTTTCTGGTCTGACAGCTGGTACGGTACGGTATTTCAATCCTTGCTCGTAACAGAGTGAAGTGGATATTACCATCATTGCAACGCTATTAAGCTACTTCCTTTCTGAGTTTTGAGACACATTTTGACCATAAATATGGCAGGAACATAAGAGTTCAATGGAAATCCCAGAAAATGTTCCAAAGAGAATCTTGATTTGCCTTCTCCCTACCAAAACCACTAACTTCTCCTTTCGTTATCGTTCACAGAAAAAGGATCAGACATCCTTAGGTTTCTGAAAAGGCTGTGAAAGCTAGGCATCTCTCTCTATATATCTATGCAGATTTGGGAAGTTTGTTCGTTACATTTTCATAAAGCTGGCTGGCCACACTACTATATTCTCCCCCCACCCCACCCAGAAACAAGATGAACTATGTAAGCTAATGAAGACCAGCTTTTCGTTAAAGCTACTATAGCTCATGGCTAGAAACTTCAGTGATCGACTTTTTCCTTGTTAATTCAAAAGCTCGATCACTCCCAGCTGCTTTGTGTGTGCGACTGCAACTTTTCTTGCTCTAACTGGCAAAAAGATTCTTATGTGTTCACAATACTGTCTATCATCGTATTTAGAATGGTCATCATTCATGACTATGATTCGGTGATCGATTCCTATGCTAGTTGCATGCGTTTTTAATGAATAGTTTGATATTTTAATTTGGTATGAAAGAGAATTTCATGATTTTAGTTTGTCAGTCTAATGATTTTCACTCACCGGTATTACTATTACCTATGTGTAGTGATGTAGCCAGTATTTCATGTAAAATGTTCGTTTTGTGAAAATAAAATATCATGACATGTTAATTATTAACGATAATCGATGATATGTTTTCATACTATGAAAAAACATGTTACATATACATTCATCTTCAAATTATCAAACATGTCTATCTCAATGTATTATAGCAAACAAGTTTATTTGTCCGCGCTTTGCAGCGGTAAGAAACAAAATATATATAAAATTTTATAACGTCATTTAATCATCTATGTGAAATCAATTTTTTTGTCCGCGCTTTGCAGCGGTAAGAAACAAAATATATATAAAATTTTATAACGTCATTTAATCATCTATGTGAAATCAAATAATTTAATAAATAGTTCCGATAAGGCACTCTCATAAGTTTTGTGTAGCATCTTAATGATTATAAAATATTTGTGTAATACGTATATTTAGGCATAAGAAATCATTATCTCTTCATAAAATTTAAGTAGTATCTTAATCAGTATAAAAAATTATGTAATATTTTAGTTTAATATTGATATATATATATGGTGGCGTCTTCAGTGCACTCACTTTTTTTATGCATTCAATGCACTCGACTCATAATCGTCAATCCGAGCATGTGATTCATGTCAAAACGGTATTGATCGTTGCTTAAGATATTATGAACAGGAAACACGTGGATTTTAAAAAAATCATTCAAGAGTTAGTTTAATTTTAAGAATTTCGAATTTAGGGATTTAGGGTTAGGGTTTAGGTTTATAATTTGGGGTTTTGGGTTGAGATTCAAAATCAAATGTTAAGGGGTTTGGATAATGGATTTATTAGTTGTGATTCTATGTTATATCATCATATTAGACTAATGCTACCAATTAAAGTTCAAAATTTTATGTATTATGGCCATATTTTGAGTTGAGTGATGTATTTGTAATTTACGTAACTATTGCAGAGCGATGCTACAGTAATTTTCCTTAATATATGGTCTAATAAAATCAAATTATGAAAATTATTATATTTAATTAAACTGTTATGTAGAAGTTATAACTAACCTTACATGACCATTCTATAATATAAATTGATGAGAAAACGAATAGTTTAGTTAATAATAAATGAATTTTCGTTGAAACTTATGTTATAGAAGACTTAGCTTATTTAATTGATACATAAGAAATAAAAATTCATTCATCACCTTAACGTAGTGTCTTAAAATTAAAGAGTACTTGCATAATATATTTTTTAATTAATGCATAAGAAATAATTATTCCTCTATAAACTTTAAATAATATAACTTTAATTTACACGAATTTTATAGAAAAACTTTACATAAATCTTTTGTAACATGTGGTCTTAATAATAAATTAAACTTATGAAAAGTACCAAACTCGATTGAATTGTCATGTAAAAGTTAATTGACCTTAAGAAATCTGTGTAATGCAAATTAATAATATGGTGAATACTTTAGTTATACAAAAATTAAGTTATGATAAGTCTCATTAAAAACAGTAGTTTAACTTGTGGATTAATAATATAATTGGCCACCCAATATATAATATATACTTGCGGGTTAATAATATAATTGGCCAACCAAATGTAAAAGGCGTTGAAGTGTACAGGAAAATATATTGGCCAACCTAATGCAAAATTGCTTTGAAGCTTCCGGAAGTGTCCAGGAGATTTTTTTGTCCGTAGGATGCAATATTATGGGTCTAATCACAGGGATCAGCCTTTATGAACAGTGACTCGAGGGGCCGCGATAATTTTGTATGCAACAGTAGTTTAATTTGTGGATTAATAATATAATAATAATAATCATTCGTGATTTCACCATTACTCGTCTGATGGTAAGGAGTAGTTTTCACTCTTTTAACAATTGTAGTAGCAACCAATAGCAACAACTCTAATTTCAGAAGGAAACACACAAATGTACACTCAGTTGGCTTCTTTGTGACTATTATTGTCCTAGACAGCTAGCTTGGTAGTTCTCCTAATACAGATAATTCATGAAGATAAAAGGTAGCAAGTTTCATATGGAGAAATTCATACTTTGTGGAAACAGTGGAGATACTTGATTTCGCAAATTAGTTGTGTCTGCTGATCGATAAATTTGTTGACTAATTCAAGACCTACTAATTTTTTTTATAAGGGTGATATACGTTTACTTTTTTTATTATGTACTACTTAAAGAGTTGGAACTTGAGACATCCAGATTCAAGGCTAGTAATATATCCAGTACAAACCGGGAACCCACCTTGTGGCTCTGCCACTAATGTTTGCACCCTAAGTGAACTAGGAAAACTACTTCCTATACAAGATTGACTAAAAAGAGAAGTTGATAAATCAAAACTCTCTCTACATTAGAATATCTAATTTGCTAAGCAGCATATATTTTTAGAAATTTTCTTCAAATTGAAGTATGAAGGTTACAAATACCTAAAATTTGTTGGGTTTGAAACATTCACGCACAAAATGATGGTGCTTTCATGGAACACCAGTTTGAAAACGGAGTGCGCGCAAACCGTACAAAGGATGTTGGGTGGTCATAGTGGAAAGTTGTTGGTCCTTGTTAGTTAGTGACACCCAAGTTGTCAAGCAATCCACTCAGCCATATGATCTAGTAACAATCATCTTCACGGCATGATTCTTGACCTTTGTGGAAGAATAACTAGCCCTAAGGTTTTGTTTCTTGGTGCAGGTGTAAGAGCCACTTTGGTAACTAATAGTGAGGGATGACAATGAGGGGGTTTCTCTAAACTACCATCATAACGTACATTTATATTTGGTCCATACTTATATGGAGAAAGGAAATTTGTAACTTTATCCTCATATCCGTAGATAGTTTGGGTAGTACCTGGTTGACCCGTACATCCAATACTATTATACATATAATTAATATAGTAAAGATAACTAAACATATATATTTTTTAATTATAAATCAACAAAGATATAATCGTTGTTAATTCAAGTCCAATTCACTCAATATAATTTTGCACATGTTGTTAATGTTGTAAACAGGTTCATGGACCATGGTGCAACTTGGAAAAGAACATTGACATGCTTCAAAGAGGATTTTCCAGTTCTTAAAGGTACATCTAATTTGGGGATCATTTTTGGAAGTGATACAAAGTGCTTAATGGTTGGTTATTCAGATTCTAATTATTCTGTAGATGTTGGCACACAGAGACTTGTGACCAGTTATGTATTCACTCTTCAAGATTCTGTTTTTAGTTGGAAGGCAACTTTGCAGTCTATAGTTACTTTGTCTACTACTAAAGCAGAGTACATGGTGTTGACAAAAGCTACTGATGAGGGAATATATGGTTGAAGGGACTAGTTGGTAATTTGGGTTTACATCATGATCATGTTGGAGTTTATTATGACAGTCTGATTGCAATATGCTTGGCAAAGGATCAAGTTAATCATTAGAGAACCAAACACATAGATGTGAGGTATCACTTCTCGAGAACAGAAAAGATGATTAGGTTGAAGGAAGTGAACACTGTTGATATTTATGTTCACGAAACTAGTTCCCCATGACAAATTTCCACACTGCTTGAACTTGCTAAATATTCTGAGTTGTTGATGCCCTTAGAGCCATGCCGAGGAAGGAGGGAGGCTAAGGGGTTGTTTGTTTCAAGAATTTTATAACGAGAATTTTGTCATGGATTTGCTAAATAAAAATCTAGGGATTTATTAGGGATTCTGGGCATTATGGATTTGAGGAAATCCTTTGTTTGTTGAGCTATTTTTATTATGGATTTGATGGTTTTTCAGCTTGTCTCCAAATCCCAGGGTATGAGGTGGGATTTATAAAACCGTGGGGCCATGGATTTGGAGCAACAAAAAAAACTCAAATCCGTGGGGCCCACAAATTTATCTAAATATTTTTTGACAAAGCAAATAACAGATTTTGTGTAAATTCATGATGGTTGATTTTTTTATATCAACAAATCCATGTTGCAAATCCTTGAAACAAACGACCCCTAAGTGTATCTGGTATTTGATGGAGAATTTAAATCTAACATAGAAATTAGTTGAAGACAGATTGATTACCTGCTTGTGAATTAGCTAGTTGATTTCCCATTCATTACAACAATCCCAAGGTCACTCATTCCATATATCAAACCGGGGAAAACACATAATAATCATGCTTTGAATTAGAATATGTGGATAGCTAGGTGGCAGGGCAAACTTCCACTTTCTGTCACCACCGCCATTATCTCTGTGTCGCCCAACAGTTTGGTGCAGTGAATTGCATGCCCCTCCCCTCCCCTCTCACTTCTCTTCTCTGCCCCCTTTGTCTCCTCATCCCCCTCTCTCTCTCTCTCTCTCTGAAATCCATTTCCTTGGGATTGTCCTTGTAAGTCAAACTTCGCCCTGAAATATGCATACAAATACAATGCATCTCTTCCCATATATTAATAATAGGGTTAATACCTTAGTTTGGACTGAACTAAACACATACTTTCTATTTTGGCCCGTGGTATTGAAAATTGCTATTCTGGCCTGAATTATGTAACAAACTTCCTCATTTGGCCTGGAGGCGAGTTTGATCGTCAAATTAGACGGTCAAACCTGTTGACCGTTAGTCAATGTCCACCTCACCTGCCACGTCAGCTTTGAGGATATAAATTTTTTTTTATTTCTGAATTTTGTTTTCTTTTGATTAATAAAAATAATAAATCAAAAAAATTAATTAAAAGAAGGAAAAAAGGGTCCATTTTTAGCAAAATGACAAGAAAACAAAAAGCAGAAATAAATAAAAAATTATGTCCTCAAAGCTGACGTGGAAGGTGAGGTGGGCATTGACCAACGGTCAACAAGTTTGACCGTCTGATTTAACGGTCAAACCCGCCTCCAGGCCAAATGAGGAAGTTTGCTATATAGTTCAGGCCAGAATAGCAATTTCCAATAACACGGGCCAAAGTAAAAAGTATGTGTATAGTTCGGGCCAAACTAAGATATTAACCCATAATAATACTACTACATCTCCCTCCTCCAATCTTGTCGTCTTCCCTTCCTCTACTTTTTTTTTATTATAAATAAATAAATGTTTTCTTCGCGGAGTCAATTACTTAAACCTTCCCTTCACGTTACGCGCGCGCACATCGAAGCTCTATATAATAGTACAACACTCCAATCGATCCCTTTGTAGTAAATTAAGTTACTCACTCACTCACTCATCTAAGTAGCAGGCTCGCTACACTACACAGAAGCATCCATCTAGTTAATTATGGACAACAACAACAATGTCAATAGTAATAGTAATAGTGAAGAGATCCCATCAGCACCCTCCACCCCAGCTACCCCAGGGACTCCAGGCGCCCCTCTCATCGCCGGCTTCAACCACGGTCACAACAGGCTCGGTCGGAAGCCGGCGTCACTGCTGAGGAACTGCAGCTGCTTCGCCGTCGAGGAATGGGCCATGGAGGAAGGCGTCGCCGGCCGCTTCCCTCCGGCCGTCTCTTGCTCTTTCTCCTTCCCCCGCTCTCCGCCCGTTTCCCTCGCCCGCAAGGTACGCACGTACGCTGCTGCGTCTGCGTGCCTAATAATTCCTCACCACCTTCTGCTTCTTGCTATATACATAAATGTGCTTTACTTAATTATCTGGCCGGGACTACAGGTGGGAGCTGAATTCATAGGAACCCTGATCCTGATCTTCGCCGGGACGGCGGCGGCGATCGTGAACGAGAAAACGCAAGGGTCGGAGTCGCTGCTGGGGCTGGCGGGTTCGTCGGGGCTCGCGGTGATGATCGTGATATTGTCGACGGGCCACATCTCCGGGGCCCACCTCAACCCGGCGGTCACCATTGCTTTCGCTGCCCTCAAACACTTCCCCTGGAAACACGTAATTAGCAAATCACACTCGGAGTAAAAATTAATGGCTTTGATTATTTAATTAATTACTGGATTAGGTGGTAGTACGTAATTATTTATTAATTCAATTTGCGTGGCAGGTGCCGGTGTACATTGGAGCGCAAGTGGCGGCGTCGGTGGTTGCCGGGTACGGGCTGAAGGCGGTGTTTCAGCCGGTGATGGGGGGAGGGGTGACGGTGCCGGCGGCCTCCGTGGGCTACGCACAAGCTTTTGCGTTGGAGTTCATTATCAGCTTCAACCTCATGTTTGTCGTCACCGCCGTGGCCACCGACACCCGAGCTGTAAGTAATTATTCCACGTGAGGTTTCGCATTCATTTTTGAATCAAGTTTCTTGTCACGTTAGGTGACAAGAACACCTAATTCACGCATTTTTGTCATTTATTCACGCCATATTTTCGTTATTCACGCCATATTGACATCATTCACGTAAGAGTGTTGCTTATTCACGCAACCAATATTGTTTAGTCACGCAACCTGGTATCGATTCACGCATATTGTTATTTATTCACGCCATTGTAAAATTAAATTTTAGACGTTAAAATATATCAAAATGGATGTCATTGTGTAGATTATGATCAATGCAACATATTTTGACAGACTAATTGAGAATCCAAATTTAATTCCATAAAATATAGCCAATACAAATTATTAGGGGGAAAAGTCTGAATTTTCATTTACGTGAATAACTTACACTCTTACGTGAATAAACATAGTATTACGTGAATACACACAAAATGACGTGAATGAGTACAAAAATACGTAAATAAATTGACATTAGTTGTTTTGTCACCTAACGTGACAAGAGATGTTTTCCTTCATTTTTACCCCATTTACGGGCGCGGCCAACTGCTTCTCGAATCCCTATGCATGCATGATTACCATATAATAATATAATAATAACGAAGATGAATTTATTTCAAAATAAAAAAGTGCAAGTATCTTTTTTTGTGACATAAACTTAGGCTAGACAGCGTTTCTCTTTATAATTTAGGAATCTTCCCGATGCAGAAGGGGAGTTAAGGCCAAAAGGGTTGGTTGGAACTTTGGCAGAGTAAATCAAACCCCAAGTGGGATTGTTGAGAATAAAATAAATAGTTAGTGATGCACAAAGCCACAAACACAAGCCCCTTGTTGATTCTCCAACTAGATCACCGATAATACTTAATTATTCATCTTCATCCAAAGAAAAAGCTTTGTTGGTAAAAAGAAACCTATTGTTGATTCATTATCAACTGGCATTCGTGGAGTGAACAACCAGTTGGGCTTCGCGTGACTTAATTGAGTGGGCTTGTCTGTTTGAGTCAGCTGGGCCCATTCAAACTTATAACTGAAACCTTGTGCAGGTAGGGGAGCTAGCCGGAGTTGCAGTAGGGGCTACTGTAATGCTCAACATTCTCATTGCTGGGTGAGTAGTGTGTCTCTTCTCTTGTCATCTAAGTGTCTAACCTTTCTCTTAAGTTTCTACTCCACAAGTAAAACTATCAGTTAACTCTAAAACAACAAATCAACACCTTAAAGTATGATCAAGCCCAATGAGAAAGAGATCCCAAGTCATACTAACTACGGCTTGCAGTTCCATTCCACATAGCTCAGAAGATGTCCTCTCTTCTTCTTTTTTTCCTGGGATGCAGGAACACAACCGGTGGTTCGATGAATCCGGTGAGAACTTTGGGGCCTGCGGTAGCTGTGAACAACTACACAGCGATATGGATCTACCTCACTGCCCCCGTACTCGGGGCACTATGTGGAGCCGGGACTTACGTAGCTGTTAAGCTTCCTGATCAGGAGGAGGATGGAGATACTCATGAGAAGCCAGCAACATCAAGGAGCTTCAGGAGGTGATACCGACGAATTGGTTGATGATCAGTGGTATATCCAAACGAAAAATAAACCAGCATCTGAAAATACAAAGAGAGTGTAATTCATGTACTTCTTCTTGAGTTTAACTGGCAATAATGCATAGATAGGCAAAGGAGATGCTGCAATAGTTGTTCCCTGTTTGTACAATGAATAATTCTTTTATGCATTGTGTATAGTTATGTTGGACGAAGATCCACCGGCGAATTCGATGTTTCTGCATTCAATAGCCTAGACAGACAGCAAATTCAGACCTATTGCAAGTCTTCAATCACCTCTTTAACAAACACAAGCAAGCACAAGTGGTGCAGCTATACTAGGGCTGGTAAACGGTCGGTAACCGGTTAAACCGATTACCGTTTGACCGGTTACCGGTATACCGAACATCATCACCCCGCCACCGTTTGCCGATACCAAAATAGTTTCGGTAAACCGTTACCGGAACGGGACGGTACCGGTATTGTGTCGGTTACCCGTTTTACCGCAAACGGCGAGGATGAACTTTGTCTGCGATCCCACTCTGCTTCATTTGTCCGTCAATAAATTCTGCATCAGAAGGTTGTGAGTCTGTGACGGTGTGCAGGAAGGGTGGGGAGGGGACTGGGGATTTTCTGCTCCATTAAATCATTATCTTTGTGTTGAGTGAGAGTCAATTGGTGGTTGGTGCTTTGGTGGTGAATGGTGATTGGTGAAACCGTGAAAGGCTACAAGCTTTCTTTCTTGCTGTTCCATCTTCCATGCCTCCATTAATCAATTAATGCGTCCATTTGGCCATTCGTGGCTCCATTAACACGCTGCAAAAGCGAAACGCAAACCACAACAGATTAATAAATTTTGATTTGTCAAGTTATAAATAATAACACATTGGCCATTGCTCCTCTGCTCGGCTGCAAGCCTGCAACACAGACACGGCTGCTCTCCTATGCTCGGCGATAACAATTAACACCGAAACACATACAGTGAAACAATTAACAAATTACAAATCAAATTTCATTACATGCAATTGATGGAGAGGACGAACTGAACTGCTGGGCTGCTGGGTCGAGTGATTAAGCTCCGGCGGCAACGGGGTCGACGGGAACAGAGCCCGAGGTACCGTACTGGGCTGCTGGGTTGTGGCTCGTGGCTCGAGCGTGCTTCGGCGATGGAGAGGACGAAGATTCTCTAGGTTTCGGTCGGCCGGCATTTGGATTCGAAGAGTGGGGAAGAATCGGGCGGCGTGAATTGTCGTGCGGCAGGCAGGGAGCTATGCAAATAGATAATAGACTATCAATTAATTACTAATTACTAGTACCTAGGTTAATTACTTAGCTGGGGAGACTTGGAGCCTTGTGGGCTTGGGGCGACGTTTGCTGGGCTAGCCTTTCATATTCGGTATCGGATTACCGAAGTCCTGATGGTAAATTACCGAAGCCATGTCGGTATACCGCTTCCCCCATTCCCACATCCGAATACCGTTTCATACGGTTAACGGTTTAGCCGGTAACAGCGGTTATCGGTACGGTTATCGGCTATACCGTTAACGGCAATACCGTTTACCAGCCCTAAGCTATACTAAACCTCAATATGTATCTTAGGAATTCATCTGACACTTCACAAACTGCTTCAGAATCACAGAACGGGATCAGCCATTTAGCAAAAATAACCAAGCAGAGTTCCTGCTATGAGCACTACATTTGACAGCAGGTAACTTGACAATCAGATTCAACAGAAGAATCAGAGAGCTAACCCCGGGAAAACACCTCTACAAAGTTGGGCCAGAATCACTGAAGACTCACTCAGCTCCACTGTTACGGGAGATTGTTCGAAAAAGGTGAAAGATTGATTACATCAAAGGATTTAGCTACTGATAGTGTCAAATGCAGTTCATTGCCTGATTCATTCGAACTCCTAAAACAATTGATATGGAAATTGTGTTTGACCAAACAAGAAACCCTATCCTATATCAGCTCCATGATCCTAATACTCACTAGTAGAGTGGGAACTGAGAGAGAACTGACCTTACCATATCCTCTTGCTGCCGCAATTTCATTGCTCAAGATCCAGAACTCATAACTCCCATTTTCTGTTGAAAACGAAAAAGGTACAAACTTTCTCCTCCACACTGTAAACTACACTCCAGCAACTAATTGCTTCTGATTCTGGAGACGCGAGCCCCACATTTTCTTGAGCTGGAGAAGTCGGGACTAAACAGGGAGAGCTCGTCGGGTCGGACCCGAAGGGGGGTCGGATGCTACTGGGCTTCGACAGATCGAGAGAGCGACGGCGGCGACTAACACACCAATTAGATCGGCAACAGCGTCCTTGGCGGAGGCACCGGAGGAAGGGAAGATTCCGAGGTGATCGGCAGCCTCTTTGGCGGCGCCAGCCAGGAGGGAAAGAATGGAACCGACCCAAATCGAGTGGCGGCGGAGAAACGAGTAGGGAGTTACGGAGGCGAGTTTGGAGAAGAAGAGGGCGAGGAATAGACAGAAGACGAAATGGTAGAGTTTGTCCCTGGCAAGCCAAGGATCTTCATCGGACATTGACTGACGGACTCGCTCGGCTCCTGCCTATCACTTGCTAGCTACCTCCGGCGAGTGGGGTGTTGGTTCAATGGGAACAGGGGAGGCTTGGCTCTTTGGCTGTTGAGACGATTTTGTTCGGTGACCGATGGGTAAATAACAGCCGGTAACACTTTTAAGTGTAGTTGCAAGCTGACCACTTAATTTTGGTAATTGCTCATAGTGCTCCTCAACTTCCAACTGAGTTTATTCATCATGGTCTTTAAGATCATTTCTGAAACTTTGCACATGGCACAGACTTGCTAAACCAAAAATGTACCAAATGCTTGTAGTTTGCGGTTAAGCAAATTGAAAAAAGACAAATTTTATTCGGCATAGTTGAAATATGTCATGTTTTGCGGTTTATGATTAACCGCACCGAATTGTTTAAGCCTCCAACCCACTACATAACACAGGCCCGACCCGATTCATTCATTGACAAAGTGCATTTCTTAGTCCAGACTCCTTTTCTCCTAGCTTTGAGGAAACACGAATGAAGGAAAACTAGAAAGTCAAAAAAATCAAGATCACCATTGACAGTTCCATTCGCATTCACGCATGTCTCTTAGTTCCTACAAACAAAAAATCAAACCTCGAAGAATCAAAGAAGACTAACAATGCCGCACGCCGGAGAAGGAAAGTCTCCAAGCGAGGATGATGCGCTGGCCACAACCTGGCTAATGACGTTACCTGTCGGAGATCCTACATATCCTAGAGCTTCTCGCCACACCGATGTCTTCCTCTTCGCTTGTAATGACACAATACTTGGAGTACCATTATGTAATTTTGTTGTACTCACATTGTATAAGAAGGGGAAACCTAGAACATAGGGGCATCAGATGGACTATGAAATAACAATCTTTAGTTTACCAGTTATCTCTCTCTTCGTATTTTCTTCATTCCCTCATTTTTTTGCTCCTTTTCTTGCTTTGATGGAGCCAATTTCTGTCCAAGGCTATTACGGTGGTATTAGAGCCACCTCTCTAGCAGCAATGGCGATTCATAACTCACAAATAATGTCCTTGGAAGAGCAGATGATGAAATTGAAGAATGAGCAACAACTTGCAGCCAATCAGTAGAAGACTAGTGCGGATATTGAGGAGTTATTGTTAAAGGTTTCAGTGTAGCTAATTTTGGAGCGGTTACCCGCCGCCTCACCCAGACCGCCTAGTACCGGCAATGCTCAAAATCGTGATCATCCACCTCCACAATGGCATCCCTTCACCAATCACCTTCCCAAATTGGATTTTCCTTTCTTCTCCGGTTCGGATCCTCATTCATGGTTGCCGAAGTGTAATAAGTAGGGGTGGTAATTGATTTTGTGGGTATCAGTTTAATCGACAACCGAACTGATAAAGACGATTATCAGTTTAGCCGATAATCGATAAAGAAAACACAGTTCAGTTATCGATTAGGATTATTGTCTTATTGATTAAATTGATAACCGAGACATCACTTAGTGGTTAACCAACAAGGAAACCGTTAACCGACCTCTACTTAAATTAGAACTACGCTTACCAAACAGATCTAAATAACCACGCTCAAACTCGATCCATTTTGAGTTTTGAGGATCAAACGGAACCCAATCTCAATATTTTAACATTGGTCTAAATCTTGACAATAGTCGGCCATATTTTTACCTCATCCTACCAAGACCCACCATAATACCACAACCAAGTCCAACCACTTCATCATACAATAGCTTTGTGCTCGATCATTGGCCGAATAATTTAACTATTAATAATTCTTTATGCGAAATAAAAAAAACTTTCATTAAGCGCTAGCGCCAGCTCTCATCAGAAAAAAAACCTGATGTGCCTCTCAAACCTTTACAACCGACTGCTATGAAAAAACAATCAAAAACCAGTTACTATAACCTAACAATCTTTCATAGTTCTAACTGAAGGGCACGATCTCAAGATACTCGATAAAGAACATCTTCATTCACAAGCTGCACTAACTCCTCGGGGTTCTTGATTGGTTTCGCCCCATACATCTTGGTGCATCGCTCTCACCAAACATGGCTAAGAGTGGCACTCCATATCAACCTAGATAAACACTTCGTGGGGATCTTCATTGTCCACTTCTGCACATACTAGGACACTAAACCTTCCCAGTCCTCTATAGCAGGTGGAGAATGATAACGTAAACTTTTTTTCAACAAACACAGTATAAGAACAGGACGCAAGTAGATGATCTCTTCTTTCGACTCCTCCTGGACATAAAAAGCACATCCCCGACATTGGTTTCCCCCATGACTGCAACTTGTCTTGAGTAACAAGTCTATTCCGCATTGCTAACTAGACTAGGAATCCATGTCGAGGAATAATTTCCTTAGCCACCACAAGCTTCCACCAGATAACCTCCTGTGAATGGCAATGAATAGAGTTCCAAAATTTTGTGACAGAATATTGATAGACCGTTAATTACACATGTTTTTACCCCTGTTCTTACACCGTTTGAGATGTGGTTTCTCGTGTTTTAGACCGATTTCACCCTAGGTTGTGCTTGTTTGTGATATTTCAGGTCCTGGCAAGTGAATGAAGGTTTAGGAGCGAGTTCGGGGTCGATTGGGCGAAGATCGGGCGCGAGGCAAGTCACAAAGGAAGTCGCACGGGCACACCCACAACCCACACGGCCGTACAAGTGACCAGTTTGGCCGTGTGGGATTGTGCGAGAGCAAACACGGGCAGAGCAGAAAATCCACACGGCCGTGCAAGGAGAGCTGCACGGCCGTGCAAGGTGAGCTGCACGGCCGTGCGACCCTGGCCGTGTAAGAAGCCTGGAATTCAACTAAGTGATACACTGCGTTTTGACTCGCACGGGCAACTGGGTGAGCCACACGGCCGTGCGGCCTGCCCGTGTGAGTCGGGAATTGCTGGTTAAAACCCGATTTTCAGCCAAAGGAAAGGAGAGAGCTGGGTTTTGGATCCCAAACACCCAAGGGACGAACCCTAGAGAGAGAGAGCGACTTGGGAACATTCTTGGAGCTATTTTGGAGGATTTCTTCGCCATTGGAGCTCGGGAATCAAGCTTGGAGATGGAGATTGAAGATCTAGATCAGATTTCTGCAATCTCTCTCTTCTCTATGGAGTAACTTCCATTCACTTAGGTTTTGAGGAACCCTAGTTCCATGAGTTAGGATCTTTCTTGTATGAAGTTTTGGATGCTATATTGTTTGATTATAATCGAATGATGCATGTTTATTGAGTCAATTGAAGTCTGATCTACTTTTCCTGATTCCTGCTGCAATCTGAGATAGATAGAATCTGATTAGGTTGCTAGAGTCTCATCATTCGGTAGTAGGAGATTGGCTATACGAGAGTTAGCCAGTTTACTGCTTTGTACTGGAATTCAATTCCAGTAGTGGAGTTCTGTGCTTATTGCTTCAGCTTTCTATCCCGGTGAAGGCTAGTCGTCTGCCGGATAGTTAGACTGAGAGGGCTTGGTCAGCTTAAGAGATTCCAAGCTACTGTCGGATCTTCCGCAGTCTAATCAACAGTAAAACAACCAAAAGGAATTACAACTTGGACCTAATTGAGGAGCTAGGGGGAATCATACCTAACTGAGTTCCCAAACTGTAATTAGTAGTTTTACTTAGTTTAGTTAGTAGAGTAGTTTAGTTAATCAATCCTTAAATCTAGTTTGCTAGATAATGAACTGAAGCTGAGTAATAGTAACTCTAGAGACCCGTGGATTCGATATTTATTACTTGTGCCACTATACTGCAGTCCCTTTCATTGGTTACACTTGACCATTGTTAGGTGTTGTGTTTTAGCGTGTCAAGTTTTTGGCGCCGTTGCCGGGGACTTTCTAGATTATTAGGAAAGGCAGAAGTTTGTTACTTTAGCGTTTTTCTTTTCTTTTCCACCCTTGCTTTTCACTTGGGTGTTTTTGTTTTTGTTGGTGCAGATCTGAATCATGGATCCGCATGGCTTCTCCAACCAGTGGGGGTATCCACCACCATCCGAGTGGTATTACCCCGAGACTCCCTGGAGCAATCAAGGAGGAGAAGACTATGGATTCGGGTTCCAGTACCAACCCCCTTTCTACGGAGAACAACCAGACCCCTGGGCATATCAAGAACAACCTCATTACCAAGAAGACTTTCTCCCACAACCAAAAGGGCCGTCGGAGCTGGAGTTACCCATGGCGGCCTTCACGGGCCACTCTGCAGAGCCATGCTACACTTTACTGGAAGATCCGAACAAACAATTAAGGCTTCTCGTGGAGCAGTTTGCTCGAGACACTGAGAGATCATGCTCCAAGATGGATCTTCAAATCAAAGCCCTTGCTGCTTCCGATCCCTCATTTCTCCATGATATGGAGGAGACTGTTCAGCGCTCAGCGAAGCAAACAGAGTGGGTGGAGCAAGTTTGCTCACATCTTGCTCAAGATCACCTTTCTACTACCATGCTAGAAGAGGTGGAGGATGACAAAGGCTACGGGGATGTTGAGGAGCATACAGAAGTTATCATCGAGAACTCCCATGATAATCAAGATCAGGAACGTCCTCTGGTTGCATATCACACCTTTCCTCATTTATGCTCTAAAATGCTGGGCACGTGCGAGGAGATGCAAGCTGATCCCATTGAATAAATTGCTTGGCGACTTGCTCTCCAATCTGTTCTAGAAGAAGAAGAGCGAGCAAGGACGAGGAAGGAAGTTGTGGAGGATGAGGAAGAAAGAAAAGAAGAGGTGGTTCTTGATCTTTTCCCAGGGGAGAGACCACATTTTGAAGAAGGAAGGGGGGTTCAGGAAGCAATTGGCGTCCAGGGTGAGGATGAAGTTGAGGTGGAAGAGGCATGCACCGGCCATGAGTTACAAGTAATATCCCCACCAAACTTTGTGGAACTGCTTAGCAAGGACCCATTTGCAGTGTCTCCTTGCCAGACCAAGGCAACATCAACATCGGTCCCTCTTGGTGGACGCGATGGTGGCCAATCGATTCTGTCATATATGGTTTGGGGCAATGAGATGAGAGAAGAGAAGAAGATGTCTCGAGGGTGGAGACTTCATCTGCATCAAGTACATGAGCCTTCATCACCTGCCACACCACATGCTCGTGACTTGAGACTCCACCTCATCGACGAGAACCTCAACTTCAAGGAGGTTCTAGCATGGACCGAAACTTAGGAGCCATCGTCCGGCTCACGACGTGAAAGAAGCGCTTGTTGGGAGGAAACCCAACCAGTCGGTTTGCATTTCTTTCTCTATTTCTCCTCGGTTGAGTCAGTTTTGCTATTTGATTTTAGAGTCAATAACTCAACCTTTGTGAGATTTTGTGTGGTGTTTGTGTTCTGATTACTCTCTCTTTCTGGAATGCACCGCCTGACCCGTTCATCATCATTCACCCTTGATCTGGTAACTTCGTTCTACCCTTCTTATCTTTCCTCCATTGAGGACAATGTCGTGCTTAAGTGTGGGGGGATGTTCGATTATGTATGCGGGTGAATGTTTGACTGTTTGTGTGCTTGGAGCCTAGTCCACTGTCCAAATTTTTAAATTTGAGGGCTCCAAGTACGTGTTCCTTGCAATTGCCTGCTCAGTATGCTTTGAATTGACAGCCATTATAGTAATATGCAACCTAGGGAGGTAGTGTAGCACTATGGAGGATGTTGATGCATTTAAGAAGTCTCATTTCTTCTTCATATTGTGTTGGGTGATTGAGTGAATTAGTGATCCTAGGACCCTTGAATTGTGTGGTGTTGTGGACTCTCTACCTGTCATGGACTCTTGTTTCATATTTTGAGTTTAACAGGTGCTCGAAAATGTGCTTCAAAATAACGTCTCCCGTGCGAATAGGGCGAAAGTGTGTAAGGGGAGACGGGAATCCGTTCCCAATTTCCACCTACTACCTCCAGCCCCCTTACATGTCTTTCCCCCGCACGAGGCTCGAGACATCCGCTCCTGGCATGGCCGGTAAGAGCAGGTTGGGACCCTTGATAAAAAAAGAGAAGAAAAAATAACAGAAAACAAGCAAAACGGAAAGAAAAGGGGTTCCAACCATCTTCAAGAAGAAAATAGAGCACCTTGAAAAAATGTGAGTCCATGATCCTTTGTTTTAGAGAATCTCTTCATCCACAATTCATTTGTCCTCTGTTCACTATTTTCCATGATGCCGACTCGATACTAGTGCTCTCGCCGAAGAAGCTATGAGATGACTTGTGCGTCGGTTGACCTCGTAAGCTGCTAAATGATCTAGGAAGTCCTCTACCTACGATCTGGGGTGTTTGTTGCTACAGAGGTCTGGAGAGTTGCATTGGTTTGAGTTAGGTTTGCTTGGGGACAAGCAAACGGTTAAGTGTGGGGGAGTTTGATAGACCGTTAATTACACATGTTTTTACCCCTGTTCTTACACCGTTTGAGATGTGGTTTCTCGTGTTTTAGACCGATTTCACGCTAGGTTGTGCTTGTTTGTGATATTTCAGGTCCTGGCAAGTGAATGAAGGTTTAGGAGCGAGTTCGGGGTCGATTGGGCGAAGATCGGGCGCGAGGCAAGTCACAAAGGAAGTCGCACGGGCACACCCACAACCCACACGGCCGTGCAAGTGACCAGTTTGGCCGTGTGGGATTGTGCGAGAGCAAACACGGGCAGAGCAGAAAATCCACAAGGCCGTGCAAGGAGAGCTGCACGGCCGTGCAAGGTGAGCTGCACGGCCGTGCGACCCTGGCCGTGTAAGAAGCCTGGAATTCAACTAAGTGATACGCTGCGTTTTGACTCGCACGGGCAACTGGGTGAGCCACACGGCCGTGCGGCCTGCCCGTGTGAGTCGGGAATTGCTGGTTAAAACCCGATTTTCAGCCAAAGGAAAGGAGAGAGCTGGGTTTTGGATCCCAAACACCCAAGGGACGAACCCTAGAGAGAGAGAGCGACTTGGGAACATTCTTGGAGCTATTTTGGAGGATTTCTTCGCCATTGGAGCTCGGGAATCAAGCTTGGAGATGGAGATTGAAGATCTAGGTCTGATTTCTGCAATCTCTCTCTTCTCTATGGAGTAACTTCCCTTCACTTAGGTTTTGAGGAACCCTAGTTTCATGAGTTAGGATCTTTCTTGTATGAAGTTTTGGATGCTATATTGTTTGATTATAATCGAATGATGCATGTTTATTGAGTCAATTGAAGTCTGATCAACTTTTCCTGATTCCTGCTGCAATCTGAGATAGATAGAATCTGATTAGGTTGCTAGAGTCTCATCATTCGGTAGTAGGAGATTGGCTATACGAGAGTTAGCCAGTTTACTGCTTTGTACTGGAATTCAATTCCAGTAGTGGAGTTCTGTGCTTATTGCTTCAGCTTTCTATCCCGGTGAAGGCTAGTCGTCTGCCGGATAGTTAGACTGAGAGGGCTTGGTCAGCTTAAGAGATTCCAAGCTACTGTCGGATCTTCCGCAGTCTAATCAACAGTAAAACAACCAAAAGGAATTACAACTTGGACCTAATTGAGGAGCTAGGGGGAATCATACCTAAGTGAGTTCCCAAACTGTAATTAGTAGTTTTACTTAGTTTAGTTAGTAGAGTAGTTTAGTTAATCAATCCTTAAATCTAGTTTGCTAGATAATGAACTGAAGCTGAGTAATAGTAACTCTAGAGACCCGTGGATTCGATATTTATTACTTGTGCCACTATACTGCAGTCCCTTTCATTGGTTACACTTAACCATTTTTAGCGTGTCAAATACTTATGCATCTGCTTTCCCTACCACAATACATTAGGAGCAGTACCAGAGACAAATGGAGAAGCCAGATCCCTACATTTCAGAAACCTCTTCTAAATCCAGGTTCCAGCAGAAGTAACAGAGATCTCCGAAATAGTCTTTTGCTTTAACCTATACCTTGTGATCCATGTTGCCCACAATGGGCCCCCTGGTGTTAATATATCCCAAATGTGTCTCAAAATGCAGGCCTTATTCTATAGACTGAAATTACGAATTCCAAACCCTTCTTCTTGTTTTGGTATTGCCAACTTGTCCCATGCCATTACTGCCCTCTTTCTGATATCATTCTCAGCAGAGTCTCACTGAAACTCATTACACAACCTCTCAACTTCCTTAATGATAAACTGAGGCATCAGAAAATATTAAGCTAGTGTTGAAGTGTGCTAGAAATCACAGTAGAGATAAGTTGTACTTTTCCAACTTAGCTCAACAATGTAGACCTCCAACTACGTAATCTTTGAGAGATTTTGTCTACAAGAACTTGACAATCTTTCCTTGTGAGCTTCCCTGTGATGAGTGGTACCCCTAGATATTTCACTGGCAGACTACCTAAGGGGAATTATGTCCAATCCGATATAGAACAATCTTTCCTTGTTAGGTTGCATCGCAGTCCCCATAGTTTATAAAAACTATCCATTAACCTCCTTATCCCTACAACCCCTCTTATTGACCCATTTGTAAACATCATGAGGTCATCCGCAAAGCATAGATAGGTGATCATAAGAGGATCACATCTAGGATGAAATGGTATCTGATTCTCAGTCACTACTTTCCTAGTCAAACAATCTAGAACTTCCATAGCAATCGTAAAGATAGGGAGTCAAAGGATCTTCCTGCCTCAGTCCTTTACATGCCTTAATATTGCGACATAGACCCCAGTAAGTGATACTTTAATTGGTGGAGTTGTAATACAAGCAGAGAGTAATTTTAGAAAGCCAGAAGGAAACCATATTGCTTCCATTACAGTGAACATAAATCTCCAATTAACATAATCAAACGCCTTCATGATGTCTATTTTAACCACATACCTAGGAGTAACATTCTTTCTATGGTAATCCCTCACAAGCTCAGAAGCCAGTAAAATATTATCACTGACAGCCCTTCCTTTTATCAATGCATACTGTGATCGACTAATAACACTAGGAAGCACCAATTCAAGTCAGTTTGCTAGCAGTTTAGATATCCCTTTATACAAGGTATTACAACACGATATAGGTCTAAAATCCTTCATTGTCTCATAACAATGTAACTTAGTTATCAATTTGAAAATTGTATTGTTCACAATTACCTCTTCAATTTGTTTTCCAATAATATCCCAATGAGCTTTGAAGAATTCAGCAGGGAAAACAAAAGGTCTAGGTGCCTTATCCTTGCCTAATTTTTGAAACACTTTCTTATACCTGCTAAGGTAATTCCTCTCGTTAGCATATCTCCTTCTGCAGAAAATAAGTTGTGTTGCAGGATCCCTTGATAGAATTCCACTGACTTTTGCTCCACACTAGGATCCTTAAAACCGATCAGCTTAGAATAAAATCTACTACAATAACCCATGTACACTAGTTACCATATCCCTTTGATCATTGACCATTCGAATAATCTGTTGTCTTTGTGTTTTTATCTTAACTATTTTATGAAAGAACGAGGTTTTAGAATCCCCTTCTTGAATTGCCTCGACTCTAAACTTTTGTTTGTAGTACAACTCTTCTACTCTTTCTAATGTCACATATTCCAAATTAAGTCTCTTCTCCTCAACTATAAGCTCTTCAGTGGGATTATCCAGAACTGCCATCTGAGCTACTTCCAGTGCTGCTGCTTCTTTCACCCTACCTGAGATATCGGAATACTCTACTCGATTCAACCTTTTCAGCCCCTACTTAATCTGATGCTGTTTGTCATAGAAGATAAAACGGGGGTATCAAGTCACTTGTTTCTGTCACTTCTACTTAATGATAAGATTGCTAGAAGACAAAGTACTTGAAACGTTTAGGTAATGCCCTTAGTTTAGGATTAAATCCAATACCAGTCCACAATGATCAGACACACCCGGGGGATTAGTATTAGCAGAGCTATCTGGGAAAGTCTCCAACCATACTTCATTCACAAGCATTATATCAATCCTTCGCGCTATAGGATTAGCTCTTTGCCTATTCCACCAAGTAAACCAGGAGCCAACAACCTTATGATCAATAAACTCCATGTCCCTTATCCAACTTCTGAAATCATGCATACATTGTGTCACTATATGTGTATTTGATGCTTAAAAAATCTCAGCAATTGATTAAAATCCTCCATAAACACTATTGGAATACTAGTATCTTTTCTTGACAGGAGCTCCCGATATAGTAATTTTCTCTTTGCCTCCTTATTGAGACTATAAACAAAAACTACCAAGAATGTTCTACTATCCTCTACCAATATATGAATAAAATGTTCTTCTTCTTCAACACGAGTAACTGATAGGGCAAAAGCATAATGCTTAAATTCCTATCTCGTAGTAAACCGGAAAGTCGGGGTATCATCTCTCAAGGACTGGTACAATCTTATATTCTATCAAATTTATGAGCAAACTCTAAGTGAAAATAGTTTAATGAGACTAATTTCTAAAAGCAAAATAAAATAAACAAATTAACTAAATGAAAACTGTCGGGAGAAATTCAATGGAGAAAGCTCTGGGAGAAACACCGGGATTCACTACCTATCCTATCCAGATTAATTCACATATTCCAATCAATTTAATCCATATCTCTACAACCAGGATATCACGAATGTGCTAGCTATCCCTGTCGGGAATTACTACGTACTAAACAATTAAATCAAATCCTACTCTCGTAGCTCAATGACCTAATTATTTAGTCTGAAGACCGATATCCTATTTAAGACCGCATAGCACCTTATTTAATCCACTGTCGCTTCGATAAGTTACTATGTCACATGAAATAGGTTCAGTTATTAGGGTTTCACTGTCGCTAATAACCTAATTAACTACGATTCATTGTATTGGTGGCCAGTCAACACAAAGCATTAAGTAATTTCATGCAATAGAGATTGGAGGAAAAGAAATACGAATCAATCCATCAAATCAAGAAATAGCTACATCCTATGGTGTTTCCCCCAGAGAATTTTCCTCCTCCAATTAATTGCTGGTTCTCCTTCCAAAAAAAACCAAATCCCTTTCAATTAAATTGCCCCCCTGCTTCTTCTCGTTCCCCTTCCTCCCTCCTTTAATTGCCTTCTTCCCTAATTAATTGCCCCCCAGCTGCCGCCTCTCTCTTTTCCAAAAGAGATTTTCGTTCCAATCCTCTCTTGCGTCCAAGGCCCATAAAATTCCTCCTGGCCCAAGATTAGTACTCCCCAGATCACCAAAAAAAACCTATGGCCCACTCTTCCTTCCAAAAGTCCAAGTGAATATTGCACCAGTGATTCGAGCCCGGTTGATTGTTTGCATTCGCTTCTTTTTTGTGCTTTCTCCACCTATAACATATCAAACTCATGGCACTAGGCAGTAATGGTTTTTCAACCATTCTCAGGTTAGCGAGCCCTAAAATAGCACCAATTGGCTTAAACATATCATAGGATAATCACATAAAGTTCAAGAATCCGATATATTAAAGCCGATTATCACAACCCCACACTCAATTGTTGCTTGTCCCTAAGCAACGACTCAAAAGACAACCACAAAATGACACACCACAGACTCACTAAACAAACACTCAAAGCAAAACACAAAATTTCCTTGTACTCTTGTAGTAATCAGTAATTTCTTTCTCAACGGACAAGTTGTGCTTTAATGGTCATACCTTTCACCCCACACTCAAGTTCTTTGCAACCATTATCATTGACTGACTCAATCCATCAAAAACTCAAATAGCAACACTCAATTTCGATCGTCGGTAGTGGGTGGTTAACAACTTATGGTGCAACAGTTATTAGGAGAATCCAACCACATCAGTGAGGTGCATATCTCGTGAGGACAATCTGGCTTACTCACACCAATCACAAGCAATTAATTAAGCATGAGTCCCAAAACTGATGGGGGAAGCCTTTCGCAAACATGATTTTAACTTTAAGCACATCACTACCTTTTATGACAAGGAGAGGCTTTCTCTCTTTCTGCTTTTGCTTGCCTAGAGGTCGTATTTTGTACAAGTGGGATTTGTTTCTTACTACCGGTGACCGAGCAAGAGCAATTCCTGCTTCTTAGCACTCGCATAAGGGCTTCTTTTAACTCCTTTTCCTCGGTCCGTGTGGAGGGTCATTGCATCCTCAAATGGCACTTCACTCAACTGGGGATCGTACTTGATAAGCAACATCGTACGGTCGCGAACCGGTTCTCAATTTAATCTTTCCTAATCCCCATGTGCAATGAGTGATTGCCTCACACGATTTTGGTATTTTTACCCACACTTTAATTGTTATGGCAACTTTCTTAACTTGTCAGGTAGTGTTTTCTCATTTTATAAAGATACAGTTCACCCCATCATAAAACCATCAAAACAGAGAGACTCGTTGCCAAATCAAAAGCTCACAATAGATGCAAGTCAGCACGGTATCCAAACATGTCGAATGGTCAATGTTCTCCACCTAACTACTTCACCAAAAGTCATTACAATATCCTCACAAAAGAGAATGTTGCTAAAAAAGTTTGCTCATTCAAAGCATATCAAGTCAGTCAAAACATTTAAGCTCATTGTGAAGAACCATGAAATTCAACACTAGTGGGGTGATTTTGATGATTTCATTCAAGCACAAACTTATTTCACACGCATCACCGTCATTTACATCATGCTACCACAAGAGTACAAGGTTTTGTTTTTCATTTTTTTGATTTTTAGGTGTTTTTTAGCCATTAGTGTTGCACAGGCAGCCTGCTTTTTACACAGGCAAACTGCATGCAGTTTGCTGTGCTCAACCTAATGGCAAATTTTTTTTCCCGACCACATGACAAAAGGAACAAACAAATTTTTTTTATTTTTTATTATTTTTGACCACATGACAAAAGGAATAAACAAACACTAAGACTCGCCACCCCACACTCAGGATGGAACATTGTCCCTAATGTTCAACTCCTAATCTAAACATGCAAGGGTTTGACACAACTAAAAAGAAAAATAAAGAAAAGAAAACTTACCTTGGGTTGCCTCCCAAGAAGCGCTTGTTTAACGTCCTCAGCCTGACGTTCATGGAGCTTTCAACCAATGGGTATGGAAAGGTATCCAGCATACCCTCCCGAGCAATGATAGAATGCATAACCTCCATCCAGCATATGAGTCACCTCTGCAGGGTCAGGTGTGCGAAAATTGGGTATGACCTTCTTAGCTGGCATGTTAGACCCTTTAGTGAGGCGTAGGTGGTACTGCAGCGCCTCAAGCAGGTACTCTTCCTGTTTCAATGTCAGTGAAGAAGGAATAATAATAGGAAGATTGAAATCCTTGCCCAAATATCTATACTTGAGGTGATCTGGCAATGATTTCTGTCCTTGCTTTGATTTTAGAATCTGAGCAGATAGGACAGGTGATAGTTGTTCAGGTTGTCCACTATCACAGGAAGAGGAATTTTTCCTTTCTCGAGCTCCACTTTCAAGTTCATCAAATGCATCATGATTATTATCAACTTGAAAGACATTAAAAGTTTCCTCCTCCTTACCTACTCGGAATGTCAACTTGCCTCTCCCGACATCGATGAGTGCATCGCCAGTTGCTAGAAAAGGTCTCCCAAGAATTAGAGGCACTCCCCGATCTTCTTCCATCTCCAGAATAACAAAATCTGTTGGGAGAATAAACTTCCCAACCTTCACCAATACATTCTCCACCACTCCTTTTGGAATTTTCACTGATCGATCAGCCAATTGGAGAGTGATTTGAGTAGGCTTAAGAACATATCCCAATCCCAATTTCTTGTATACTGAGTATGACATCAAATTAATTCCTGCTCCAAGATCACAAAGTGATTTATTGAATTCTGTACCTCCAATGACACATGGAATGGTGAAGCTGCCCGGATCATCCCTCTTTTCTGGTAATTTATTCTGAATCACAGCACTACATTCAGAAGTAAGGGTTACCTTCTCTAGATCAGCCCATTTCCGCTTCTTTGTCAACAACTCTCTTAAGAATTTAGCATATGTAGGCATCTGTTCAAGTGCCTCTGCCAAGGGTATGTTAATCTGAAGTTGCTTGAAGATATTCACAAATTTCTTGAAGTTTGGGTCTTCCATGGGCTTCATTAACCTCTGAGGGAATGGTGCGGGTGGGTCATAAGGTTTTAGCTCCTCCCTCTTCGCATTTTCCCCTGTTGGTTTTACACGGGCAGCATGCTTTTGCACAGGCAAACTGCTTTCATTTTGCCTGTGCAAGGCTGATTCTTCATTTTCTACACAAGATCTTTCTCCCGGTGCTTCCTCTTCTGCCTCTGGTGCCTTTTTCGAGCTGCTAGGGTCTTCCAAGGCCTTTCCACTCCTCAATGTCACTGCTACAACCATGGCATCCTTCGGATTCCTCTCAGTATTTGCTGGTAATGTCCCAGGAATCCTGCCTTGCATATCTGCCAAAGTTTGAGCCATCTGTCCCATCTGCCTCTCCATAGCTAGCATAGACGATTGTAAATTATTGTTGATGGCTAGCTGTTGAGTGACAAATTGATCCAGGACCTTGAAATTATTGTCTGTTTTCTGCATATGAGCCAAAATCAACTCCTCCAGCCGGGGCTTCTTCTCTGGTTGAGGTTGCTGCTGTTGAAAACCAGGAGGTGGGATGTTTCGAACACTAGCTGGATTATTGTTTGACCATGACATATTGGGGTGATGTCTCCATTGAGGGTTATATGTATTTGAATACATACCACCCTGACCTTGACTTCGCGGATTATTGATATACTGAACATCTTCCAACTGAGCAGTTCCCAGCGGACACATATCCCTATGATGAGGACCCTCGCAAAGTTCACATGAAGCAACCTCCTCTTGTCTACCCAAAGCAATCTTGGCCCGCCTTCGTTCGAGTGCATCGAACTTGGAATCCAGCTTAGCATCAATCTTTGCTTTTAAACTTGCAACTCTGTCTATCTCATGCAAGCCTCCTCTCCTTCGAATACTGGTCTCACTACCCCATTCAGTGGCTTCTGAACAGATCTTCTCTACCAGATCATATGCTGCTGGTGCCTCCATGCTTGTGAAACCATTTCGACAAGCATTATTCAGGGCATCCCGAAACTCCCTTCTGATTCCATTGAAGAAAATAATGATCACGTTCCAATCTTCAAGACCATGGCTTGGGCATCTCATCAACAGCCCCTTGTAGCGATCCCATGCCTCAGTCAGACTCTCATCATCAGCCTGCTTAAAAGTAACAATCTCTTCTTGCCTCTTCATTGCCAAGGCAGGTGGGAAGTATTTATCCAGAAATACCTTCTCAAGCCGACCCCATGTCGTGATGGAACGGGGTGTTAAGTTTTGGAACCAGTGTGATGCATTCCCTAGCAGAGAAAATGAGAACATCCGAAGACGGATTGCATCATCAGACACGGTCGGGCTCTTCATAGTATCACAAATGCTCGCGAACCGGCGAAGATGCTCATGAGGATCCTCACTGCTAGCCCCGGAAAAGGTGTACCCATTAGTGATCATATTGATGAAGGCTGGGATAATCTCCATGTTTGCATCCCCAGCCGGAATGACAACACATGAAGCTCAGGCTCCAGTCCTTCGATTCAAGCGAGCCCTGATCGAACGATCCTGTTCTGCCATGATAACAGGCTCGATGATGTGCGGCGATGGTGTTGGTGGTGTAGGGATGACAGGTGGTGATACCTTCCTTCTCGGTTGACGATTCTGAGTTAGGGAAGGCCTAAGAGTTGTGGATGTGCTAGACTGCTTCCCTAACTTGACCTGCTTCCTGTTCTGTCGGCAGGTCCTCTCGATCTCGGGATCTAGTGGCAGTAAATTGCCAGTCGTCCTCGTTGGCATGCACGAGGAGGATAAACCTGAAAAATTCACCTACACACTAACACCCAGATCAAAATAGTTCACTCACAAAAATCAACAAAAATAAGGTATGGCAGTCCCCGGCAACGGCGCCAAAAACTTGATAGGGCAAAAGCGTAATGCTTAAATTCCTATCTCGTAGTAAACCGGAAAGTCCGGGTATCGTCTCTCAGGGACTGGTACAACCTTATATTCTATCAAATTTATGAGCAAACTATAAGTGAAAATAGTTTAATGAGACTAATTTCTAAAAGCAAAATAAAATAAACAAATTAACTAAATGAAAACTGTCGGGAGAAATTTAATGGAGAAAGCTCTGGGAGAAACACCGGGATTCACTACCTATCCTATCTAGATTAATTCACATATTCCAATCAATTTAATCCATATCTCTACAACCAGGATATCACGAATGTGCTAGCTATCCCTGTCGGGAATTACTACGTACTAAACAATTAAATCAAATCCTACTGTCGTAGCTCAATGACCTAATTATTTAGTCTGAAGACCGATATCCTATTTAAGACCGCATAGCACCTTATTTAATCCACTGTCGCTTCGATAAGTTACTATGTCACATGAAATAGGTTCAGTTATTAGGGTTTCACTGTCGCTAATAACCTAATTAACTACGATTCATTGTATTGGTGGCCAGTCAACACAAAGCATTAAGTAATTTCATGCAATAGAGATTGGAGGAAAATAAATACGAATCAATCCATCAAATCAAGAAATAGCTACATCCTATGGTGTTTCCCCCAGAAATTGGGGTTTAGTTCATGACGAAATTGAGATAAATCGATAGGGTTTTGTTCATCATGTTCTAAATCAACAATAAACAACTAGTTCGGTTCAGAGAATCCAACCAACTAATCGGTCTCGTTGAATTCAGCTTAAACCGCCTTAGGAGAAGTCGATTCGCCAATTGAAAATCACCGCTCGATGCCTCCGACCGTGCCAAGCTTCGATGCGCTGCCTTTCTTCTATTTTCCCCCAAAGAGATTTCCGCCCAAAAATTAATTCCTCTCCTGCGTTGCTCTGTCCCCCCCCCCCCCCCCCCCCGAATTCTCTTTTTCTTCTCCCTTTTTCTATTTTTCTTTCCTTAATCCCGTGTCCAACTAAATCTCCCACAGAGAATTTTCCTCCTCCAATTAATTGCCGGTTCTCCTTCCAAAAAAAACCAAATCCCTTTCAATTAAATTGCCCCCCCTGCTTCTTCTCGTTCCCCTTCCTCCCTCCTTTAATTGCCTTCTTCCCTAATTAATTGCCCCCCAGCTGCCGCCTCTCTCTTTTCCAAAAGAGATTTTCGTTCCAATCCTCTCTTGCGTCCAAGGCCCATAAAATTCCTCCTGGCCCAAGATTAGTACTCCCCAGATCACCAAAAAACTATGGCCCACTCTTCCTTCCAAAAGTCCAAGTGAATATTGCACCAGTGATTCGAGCCCGGTTGATTGTTTGCATTCGCTTCTTTTTCGTGCTTTCTCCACCTATAACATATCAAACTCATGGCACTAGGCAGTAATGGTTTTTCAACCATTCTCAGGTTAGCGAGCCCTAAAATAGCACCAATTGACTTAAACATACCATAGGATAATCACATAAAGTTCAAGAATCCGATATATTAAAGCCGATTATCAGTAACCTTCAATCCTGTCCTCTAGAATATCCACACTCTCCCAGACTTGGACTTAGAGTAATTATCTAAATGTTATGACCCATTATAATAATTAAATAATATAATTACATGATTTTCATATAATTAATATTTTATAATTATGACCCATTACATCCTTCAAATTTGTGTTTTTATTTTGTAATATGAGAAACGTCCATCTAAATTTTTTTTATATAAAATTTCATCTAGCTTTTTCCACAATATCAATGAGTTTTTCTACTTAATATGTTCTAGCCAGTCAATAAATTTTGATCCATATACATGTTGCTTTGTCAAGGTAGTCGGTTCTCAATGACTAATGAATTTGTATTCTTGTACTACTTAATTTTGTACTTATTTATTATATAGTTTGATTTCAACAAGCTTCGGCAAACTGGAACGGTGGCGAAGTACCAAGAGAAGTTCGAGGAGCTTCGCTCGAGGATGTTGCGGCTCAATCAAGCTTTTCCCGGGTCGTACTTTGTGATGAGTTTCATCAGCGGTTGGACGAGGAAATTCAACCCATAGTGACAATGTTGAATCATCTATGCTTATCACTTGCCTTTCACCAAGCTCATATGGAGGAATCGTCCTCGGAAGAAGAAAGTTCGCAGTTGCACGAAATGAAGGAATCGTCCATTATAATTCCAGCTATACACCACCATACACAACTTTCTCATGTACCCCCTTAATTCAGGGTTAATTGCATGGTTAGTCAATGAGATTACAAAAAACGTTCAAGTTTGGTCACTCGAAATATTTAAATCCATTGATGGTACTTCATTTTACAAAAATCGTTCACGTTCGGTCACTCTCCGTTAGCTACCGTCCATCTCCGTTAAAGGAGTCCGTTAAGTGATGACGTGGCGGACGAAATTGTCTAATCAGCACTATTTAACTAAAAAATAATCTGACCTGACCCACCACGTTATTGAAATTCGCCAGCTCATCTAAACCTACCCAACCCTCTAACCAAACCAGACCCGACCAAGACAAACTATGGCGTCGCTCAAGCACTGCAATGTCGCCACAGCTCTACTCCTGGCGATCGTCTTAGCCCTGGCGGTGGTTGGGACCCAGGTGACGGTGGTTGAGGCGCAGGCATGTCCAGTCCAGCTCAACAACCTCAACGTTTGCGCGTCGTTCGCATGCCCGACGCCGCCGCTCCCAGCTTCGAGTGCTGCTCGGCGCTCCAGTTCGTCCAGCACGACTCCCTCTGCATCACTGTCCAAATCACTGCTCGTCTTCCTTCCCTCTGCAACCTCCCTCCCGTTGGCTGCTCCACTGTCTAATTAAGTGGTACTAGCTACATCGTCAAACCAATGTTCCACCTACTTAATTGGAGGACCACTCCATGGTTCAATGATTTTTCCTACTGAAACGTGGTTTTGGCTTGAATACTGATTCGTTAGCTTTGGTTTGCATATGTGTGAGGGAGAAGATGGCACGAACTCGGTCGGTGCATGTCCACAGAATAATGCCCCCCATGATTACAACTTCTTCTTCTTGTTGTTTTCGTCTCTGTTTTTTCTTTTCTTAAAGAACAATCGGCTTGTATCACGATCTGCAACCAAGCACAAGGATTTGGTTTCCGAGAAATAAAAAAAGAAGCGGAATGGCAGAATAGTTCACAACCTAGTGGATAATTTCCACGCTCCAGAGAGACATGGCCCTGCTCGAGAATCAAATCCCCTTTTTCGTCCTCGAATAGCTTTTCTATCCATAGTCCGCAGAAGCTTCAGCGGCTCGCACTCTGTTACACTCCCTGATATCCTTCTAGGGTTCTTCAAATCGGCGATAAGTTGGCCGCTGTCAACAACTCCGGCGCAGTCTACGGCTGCGGTGACGACGATGAATCTCCACGGGAGGGAAACGATTAGAATGTCGTTTAAGGGATTTAATCCTGGTGGGTAGTTGGGTTGGTGGGTCGGGTCTGGTCTGGTTTGGTTAGAGGGTTGGGTCGGTTTAGATGAGCTGGTGGGTCGGATCAGATTATTTTCGGGTTAAATAGTACTGATTAGACAATTCTGTCCGCCACATCATCACTTAACGGACTCCTTTAACGGAGACGGACGACAGCTAACGAAGAGTGACCGAACGTGAACGGTTTTTGTAAAGTGAAGTACCATCAATGGATTTAAATATTTTGAGTGACCAAACTTGAACTTTTTTTAATCTCAGTGGCCAACCATGTAATTAACCCCTTAATTCACAAGTCACGTTACTAATTTACAGAATTAGTAAAATAAACGTCATTTAATTCTGTACAACAATCATACACAATAATTTTGGTTTTGTTGAATCATACGCAACAATTTCTTATGTGTGAAAAATATTGTCATTAGATATAAATCAAATTATTATAACATATAATAATTGGTCTTTCGGCCAACTGGCGGAGCTCATAGCTACTATATATAAAAAAAATAATATTAATAAATTTCGGTGATCGCCCAATTTAATTGTTAGCGAAGCAATTACGTTACCGGCCGTCGGTTCAGACCTCCGCCAATCCCCAAGTTTTCCAAATTGCCGTTGGCGACGTCGAGGAAAGTGCGAGTGAGCCAAGAGAGAGAAGAAGCACAAACTGGGAAGGCAGCGGATCAACTGTCGTCCTCTCCATACCAAACCCTACCCGTCAATCAAATTTGGCATTCCAATCCAAATTCTTCTTCTTTTTCGATAAATTTCGTCCAAGACCCTGAATTTTTGCCGCAGGGCGTTGCCGGGACTCGGATCTGTCTAGGGAAAGCAGCCATGGATGCTCCGAGCTCGTGGGACGCTTTACGTAAACAGGTTTCCGTCCGATCACATTTACTCTTTTGCCGCCCGTAATTTCCTTACTTTTGCTCGTGAAATCGCGATAGAGCTGTTCCAATTCTGATTGGTATCTAAGGTGAATTTGACTGCAGCTGGGTTGGGAAATGATGATACGGGCACTTAACATAATCGAGACAGAATCAGGAATTGAGCTTGATTAGACTAAGCTGACATTTCAGCCTTTAAGATTTTACGATAGAGATTCCTAGTTCTCTGCACATTGGTTAATATGAAGTGTCGGTTGCAAATCCGGTTCTCGCGAGATTGCCGTAGTGCCTGACGTCGTATGTATCTAGTTCCCTGGGTGGTATGGCGGTATGCTGGGATATAGCTCTAGGTTGTGCTTGGTGTTTAACTGTAGGTACCCATTCAGTGTCCATAGGGATGAGACTCTGTTACAGCATAGAGATTGAGGCGGACGATGGGGAATGTGACCTGTACAACAAGTATGGGATAAGTTGTATACTGGGTTTCGGTTTAGCGACTTATTAGGACAAAATGATATGGCCTGCATAAGAAATAGGCAACATCTACATGAAGGATCAGTCGCCTGCAAAAGTTTTGAATGTGTTCTGAGTACGTGTGATTGTAGAGGCATCCTGAGAATTTCTGTTAAAGAAGAAGTTAATATCATCATCCTATGTGAAAGTGGAAACCTAGAATAGATTAACATCGTCGATAATGGCCTCTATCCACATTAACATACTTATATACTGCTGTAGTGAGAAGAGATTAACTGCTGAAGGAATTATTTCTGTTTCCCATGCTGTCTTCATCCTACACATCCCAGTTGTTGTTGTTGATTCGTTTAGCTGATGTACATGAGATCTTTCATGTTAAAGAATTGAGGATGACTATGATTGACAAGATCTAACCTTGATTCAATAAGAGTTCTTGTTTTGGTATCTGCGCTGATCCTCGTCCGAAGAACACTTTTGTGGACACCATGGATTGTCCATTACTCAGTTTCCCTGTTCTGCACATCTGGTGCCACTTTCAATTATCGGCATAGTTTGCTCTCAATACAATTCGCGCAAGAATAGCTCTCAATTCTTCTTTTGCAACTTTACTAAGATGATATTCTATTTCTTTAATCAGGCTGCACTTTGGCTCTCATTATCTCATAGTTTGTGATTTATACAAAACCAAGTACATACCAAGTACCTCACTTGACAAATGAAGTAGGATGTTTCCACAATCATGGATTTCACCCTTTTTCACAACCTGCTTCTACTATCTGGTTTGGTATTTTGTTTGTCTTACTAACAAATTTTCTGTGCTCGATTCAGGCTAGAAAACTTGAAGCTCAATTAGATGAACAGATGAATTCCTATCGTAAGCTAGTATCCTCAAAAGGTTCTGCAAAAGTTGATTCTGATGAGAATGATCTCGAATCTAGTATAGAACGATTATTAGATCAGCTTCAACAAGTAAGTTTGCAGATGCAAGCTTGGGTATCATCTGGTGGGTCTGAAATGGTATCGCATACCTTGACAAGGCATCAAGAGATTCTTCAAGATCTCAGACAGGTTGTGTGGCATTGTAGTGTATCTTTCTACCAGTATATGCTCTAGGCTTTGTATACATGAGATATCAGTTGTGAAATATTTCCTTCATCTGAGAAACTAATTTGATTTGTTGAGCTATTAGATGTGGGATACTCGTTTTTTCCCCTTTTTTCCAGATAAACATATCATAGTCAGGTCAATGACTTTGTCTGCTCAATATTCAAAATGCAGGAGTTTCACCGTCTTCGTTCGAGCCTGAGAGCTAAGCAAGAACATGCCTCACTTCTTGATGATTTCAGAGAGTTTGATCGGACAAGACTAGATTTAGAAGAAGGTGCAGACTCATCAGACCAGGCTCTTCTTAGAGAACATGCAACCATTAACCGGAGTACTGGACAGGTGTAGCATTGCATGCTCTTCTAAAGTACTCATGTTATCCTTATAATCTTATCCATGGTCTTTTCAGCTGTCTCATATATCCGTGTTCTGAAGTCAATGTTCTCCTTGTCGAGTAGCCCACCTGAGTCGTATTGTAGGGTTTCATTGGCAAACATGTTTTGTGGGAAAAAATTATCTATTTTACTCCTTTTAAACTAGATTTGCTTGTGGTCTTCTTATTCCAAATCAATATTATGTGTGCTCTTCACCCTGCTACGAGAGCTAGCTTCTTTCTCTGATGTTTTCGAGGCTTTTTTACTGTTGTTTCTGTTTTATATTGGTTTAGTTCTGTGCTGACTTTGACACGTGAATATTAGGGTCTTTTTTTATAAGGGTGAATATAAGGATCTTTGTAAATGCCTCCTCATTCATAAGTTTGCTGCTGAAAGTTGTGTTCGTTCTGTTAAATCATTTGCACTACACAGCCAGTGGACAATATCTTACAACATAATCTGGCTGTCTAGTTTTTATGGGGGGTATATATTGGCAGTTGGCAAGCTTGTTTGCTGTTTTTAAGACTCCTTGGTGTCTGCGGGAATATATTTTGTTTGCAAATGCATGGTTATTCACAAGGTCAGTCATCTATTGTTGTCGGTCTCAGGGTTCTACTTTCCTTTTTTTTTTCCTGGTGGGGAAGTGTCATTGGTGAAAGTTCTGATATGGCAGCTATTACCGTTCTACTGAAATTTCTGCTTTGCTATTGTGCTCCAGGTGGATACTGTAATTTCTCAAGCTCAGGCAACACTTGGTACCCTTGTTTTCCAACGTTCAACTTTCGGCGGAATCAATTCAAAGCTCACTAATGTTAGCAGCAGACTCCCAACGGTATGCAGAGCCTCTCTTCCTTTGTTCGTCGTCTAGGTTATCCCATACCGTGTTCCTGTTCTTGCTTGTGACAATTCAGTATATATGTTTATATTTGCTTATTGTTTATGGTTACGGGTGCAGGTAAATCACATTCTTTCATCAATAAAGAGAAAGAAGTCCATGGATACCATCATTCTTTCTCTGGTTGCATCAGTATGCACCTTCCTTATATTCATTTATTGGTTGACCAAGTGACCGAAGATTCAATTTTCAAGTTCTTTCTTATGGAGAATGGAATGCGTCACAGCAATCTTGCTTATTGTTGGATTTTGGAGGATCGTCCTCTCCCCCCTGGAGTGAATACTGCGGTTTCACTTTTCAGTTCACTGAAAAAACAGGAAGGAAAAAAGGACTTACAGCAGCTGCCAGTACAACTTTGTAAACTTGTAATATTTTTTCCGTGAAACAGGAGTGATCATTTGTAAAGGTCAAAAAGCATATCTGGATTGGAAGTTTAGTGATCTTTCTATATCATGAACACCTTTTCTCCAATCCTTCATTCTTATTGCTCCAACCCGACGAGGCGACTAGGATGCCGGAATGAGTTCTTTGCAAGAAATAACCGGCGGTTCACGCAACTTCGATGACCATGACAGATCCTAAATCACAGGATAACACTTGAATGGCTTCAGCCCGCTGCTGAAAGACATTCAAGTTTTCTATCATGCAGATAGGGATGGGACTGGGTCCAAAATGGGCCGGGTAGTGCTCAACCCAGACCCACCCAATTGTCTTAAAACTAGGCCCGCCCCGCCCCAAAACCCACAACCACAATGGGCCAGCATGTAATGGCCCATTGCCCAGCTCTAACGGGCCGGGTCCTACCCAAGCCCGTCCTGCACACTCAAATTACCTGTTAGCAAGCTGAAAAAATGAAAAACAAATTCAATAATAACAAAAACTCTGATTTCATTTCAACCAAAATCAAACTCCAATGCCAGTTCTAACAACTCAAGCACTCATAAACTCAATCCAAAATTCCAAAACCACATAAGTCTTAGGAGTCTCAAGATCCAAACAAAATAGAAAAGACAACATAAATTGACAGCAACTCAGCAACTCCTGCACTTGCAGCAACTCAACATTCAGCAACACTCCTCTCCTTCTCGTCCTCGAATTCAAGCCTGCCAAAGAGACAATGTATGAAAACATGATGTCAGATTGATTATCCAGTCATCCTCCAAAGTATCCTTTTTTTTTTACTAGGCTAAAACAGTGTTCTCGGGTGTACCTTATGCGTCTCATGCACCTCATCATCTGAAGAATCAGATTCATCATCATCCAAAGGATCCACTGTTTAACAAGTAGGCAAATTAGCAGCAGTTGCAAATTGCACTTAACAAGTAATGACGACAGACTTTGACAAGTAGTAGTAACAATTCCATTTAACAAACAAGCACAACCACATTAGCATTATTATTCAACCTAGCAGCAACAATTCTATATCCTAAACAGAATAATTATATCTGGCACTAGCAGTAGCAATTCCATTTAAGTAGAAGCATTAAACTCCCGCAAGCAGAATTAGTCTGACTCCCCCAACATAATCATACAATCTCTAAGTCTCATTATTCAATGGCAGAACATATTCACAATAGTACAAATTGCAGACAAATATAAGTGTAAAGAGCCGAGTAAGAAAAGTTACCAACTGAACCATCTAACAGCCAGCTTTGAGCACACATTAAGGCTTCAACAGTCTCCGGGCTAAGCCTACTACGTTGAGGACTAATGATCCTCCCACTTGTACTGAAGGCCGACTCAGAAGCCACCGCTGAAGCCGGAATTGCCAGAATATCTCTAGCAACTTTGTGCAGAATAGGATACTTTCCCTTATTGGACTTCCACCAAGACAAGAGATCAAAATTAGGAACACTCTTAATAAGCTCGTCCTCCAAATATGCATCAAGCTCTGATCTGGTTGGTCGTTTCCTTTTCTTGCTAGATGAGTACGAGTGAAACTCGAAAGCAAAAGTGCCTTGACAATCATTTGCTTCTGAGCAGCCCCCATTAACACCATTCACTTGTTCCTCCTCTCTTTCTTTCTCCTCATACTCAACAACCAGTTGACTACATAATCCAAGAATGCGCTCTACCTCATGCGCACTGTCCTTATCATAAATTTTAGGAAAATAGAACTCCAGCACCTCATGCTTAAATCTTGGATCAAGAACGACAACCACTCCCATCAAACAATTCACATCCAACCAATACTTGTTGAATTTCTCTATCATATCTAAGGCCAATGCAATGGTTGTGATACCACAAACAGACCACATGTTTAAAGCTAGTTTAATCTCACAAATGATAGGGAAAAACAGGTTTGCAGTTGTAACATCTCGCTCCGGCAAAACCCATATTTCGATCGCTAGAAAGTTCGGGATTTAAAATCGAGCGTTTTGATAATATTTCGGCGGAAATCGGATTATCAATCGATCGGATAAGTATACGTATCAATCGATCGTATTAAAATCGAGCGGTATCAGAGCCTCTTCGCGTCCCTCTTGAAAGATGGTGGGGCAAACCTCAACGAGGACGTTGAGTCCCAAGGGGGGGGGGGTGTATGTAACACCTTAGGCGAATCCCACATCGACAAAGCACGGGAGAGATCCATGGTTCATAAGTAAGAAACCGACCTTAACTGACAAGACGCGTTTTGGGGTGTAATGGAGGAGTTCTTGTGAGAACTCCGAAGTTAAACGTGCTTAGAGTGGAGTACAACAAGGATGGGTGACCTTATGAGAAGTCACCTTGAATTGCACTCCAAGTTGAAATCCGTGCGGGTGTAGAGGCCCAAAGCGGACAGTATCTTGTCGGGAAAAGGTTCGGGATGTTACAGCAGTAGGATATTGAGTGCGTGATAACATATTAGTAGCTCTATAAAATATATTCAACCTTCTGCAAATTTCCCTTGTCATTTCCCAGTCTTGTTCAGTAGGCACATTTTTATACTTTGGCTCCCGACGTTTCAAACGATAAAAGACATCTTTGTATCCCATTGTAGTATCAAGCATCAAGTAATTCGAATTCCAGCGAGTATCACAATCGAGAATAAGTTTCTTACCATTCACAATGTTACGTTGGGAAGCTGTCTCTGCAAACATTTCGACCCTCTTTGGTGTTGCCAGCCAGAATTGACAACTACTTCGTATGCTCTCAATTGCACCTCCAATGACTTTAAGACCTTCCTTCACAATCAAATTGAGGATGTGTGCACAGTAGCGCATGTGGATCATAGAACCACCAAGAAAAAAAGAATCTGTGGTTGTTGAAAGCTTGTCCAGAAGTAAGGCCATCATTGCATCATTGGTTGAGCAATTATCTACGGTGATTGATGATAATTTCCTGTCTAGGTTCCAATCCAACAAACACTTCACCAAAGCTTCACAAAGAGATTCGCTAGTATGGGGGGCATGCACATAAATGAATCTACAAAAGTTTAAAAGAGTAAACAGAGTAAGCAAACAAAATTAGGCAGTAAGCAAACAAAAATTAAACTGCAACTCTACAAACTATAGGATACCTGATAATCCGACTGTGTAGATTCCACTGGTTATCGATGAAATGGGCTGCGATTGCCATAAATCCCTTCTTTTGGTGAGTAGATGGCCACATATTTGTGGTAAATGCCAGTCGACCTTCATTCTTATCCATAATCTTCTTTGTAGCTGTCTTCTCAAGGTAAAAAATGTTCAAGCAATCCTTTTGAATGGTTTTTCGGCAAACCATCTTACAGCAAGAAAGATACGATTGCTACTGTTAACATGGTTTAGTTGAATTAGAAAAGCTACAAAAGTCTCGTGAGAGTCTAAGAGAGATAAGAAAACTTTGTGAATCATGATCAAATTACCTACCCTTGACCGAGATTGGAGAAGATGATTTGTACCGCTTCAAGCAACTGAATAACTCAAGTGAACTACTAAAGTACTGAACGTCTAAGAATCTGAGTGACTCGAGCAAAGACAACTTCAAGAAAGCAATCCTCAACTAGCTGGCTTTGAGTTACAAGGAAGAGCAATCAGGGTTTCTATTTATCTATGGAAACTGAAATTGGAATGGGGGTGGAGGAAACGAAACGGTGACCTATGGATAGGAGATGGAGAAGGAAATCGAAATCTGATAGGCTGAATTCATGATGGTTTTTCTTCGGGAAGCCAAACATCTCGTTGGCTGAATGGATTCTTCTTGGGGTTGAGGATGGAGGGTTAATGATGGAGTAAATGGGAGAGGGGAGGGGAAGAGTTGGACACATGTAGGGGTTGCTGGGAATTGAGATTATGGATTGTTCTGTAATTGGGAAAAGGGGAGGGGAAGATCGATAGACGAAAGGGGCTAAGCAGCGGGGCGGGTCGGGGATGGGGTTATACCCAAGCCTGGACTGGACTGTGGGCGGGCCGGGTCGAGACCCGCCCCATCTCTTAACTGGCCGGGTTTTATCCGTCCCTATGCGGGCTGGGCCGGGTCAGACCCGCCGGATCGGGCTCAAAGTCCCTAGCCTACATGCAGAGCCTTTCTTGTAGTTCCCGTTCGCTTGGTAGTTAATTGACTAGTTGTTAAGCTTCCTGAATAATGCCGCTTGCTTTGATAAAGTAAAAGTCATCATCAAACATGACTAATGCCAAACTAGATTCCTTCTTGCGAGTCGAGAGAGACACACTTGCATTGGTTGTCCGGTCTCCTTGGTGACATAGTTAGCCTATATAGCAGCACATTAGTTGGTCCTCAGCGGCGGATGACACATTTAGGGCTGGGAAAATAGACCAGATCGTTAAAAAAAACGTGGTCCAAACCGTACCGTACAGTTTGGTCCGGACCGTAGACCGTTAAGTATGGTCTGGTCTGGTACATGGTCTGTACTATTTTATATTTTGATCTCTTGGTCTGGTCTGGTCTAGACCGCGGTTTACCAGACCAAACCGTGGACCCAACTGACTTGTAAATACGTGTTAACAGCCCATTCGACCACTCTCCCAACTCCCAAAACGACACCCAAGTCTCAACCTTAGTTCTGTGAATCTCGTCCCTCCTTAATTCACAACCACATTTAACTAGAGAGTAGAGATAATCGTGTCTCCATATGACATTATGTTAATGTTTATGACGTTATGGTGCAAGTTGGGATGCTTTTACTTTGTATCTTTGGTATGTACTAAGATTTAGAGTATCAAAATTATTCATGCATGTTAGGATTAATGATTTAAGGCAAATAACAATTATTTTTCCTGGTTATTGGTTCAATTTTTTTGTGTTGTTGACTAAACAAATTATTCATTTTTCGTTGAGTGTGGTCTATCTGGACCAGACCAGACCGAACCAGACCGCACAGGCGTGGTCTGGACCGAACCGTATAGTCTATGGTATGGTCTGTGGTCTATACTTTAGCCTCTCGGTCTGGACCATAGACCGTATAGCTGGTCTGGTCTGGACCAGACCGCACCGTTTCCCAGCCCTAGACACATTGCAGTCACCCAAATAATGTCTGTTCCTAATCGAAACTAACAATACTTATGTATTGATAGATTTCTTGCCACCATTAGGACATTGCTATTACTATATTTGATCAATTACCATGAATCGCCTTTTGGAAAAGAAGCACAATGCCGACGTACTGAAGTAGAAGCACTACAAATCAAAATCATATTTGCTATTCAACAAATAGAGGAAAACTACAAATTATTCCTTAATGAATCTGAGAAATATTATGAATCAAACTAAGAGCAATTACATATTTTGACAAATGAGGCTAATGCGTTCTACAAGTCTATGCCAAGTATTCTATAAAATTATTTTCAAAATCATGGATGATTCTCTAATCCATTGCCTTCGGTTGTGGGCCCAAATCATCATGGATTTGTTAAAGAGTGATATATCGAAGATAACCTCATTATTTATTAAGGATGTAAGGATTCTCTAAGGAAAACATAAGGAACAACTCATTGTTTGACATTGAAGATTGATATGAAATAAATCTTATGATTTAGTAGAATGATATTATGATCGAAGTAATGAAGTCTCTAGACTTTTATGATCGATGGCTCCCGTGGGTACTCAAACTACTCCAAGAGGTAGACATGGGGTGTAATCTTCTAACTTGATCTTCATTTCTATTTCCTCCATGTCAGCAAGTCTCATATCTTAATAGAGAGGAAGTGGAAGGATGTTGATACTAGAACCAAGATCCACCAATCCCTACTATAGATGATGGTCATCTAGGAGATAGTTGATTGTTCAATGACCAAAATCCTCCTTCTCTTCGAATACTCGAATGCATCTTTGATATACATAATGACTTGAGTTGATGTCAGTCTTCTCTTTCTCTAGAAGTTGCTCGAGCTTCTTCCTTGGCTACTCCATAGCAGCCATGCTCTCCAACAGTGACATAATACTCTCTTTTCCTCCCAAAGCATCTATCAATCTTTGCACCATTGGAGTATGTTGAGAGACTTTTTCATGGATGGCTACCTTCTTGGCCTAGGTTGAGACATCGTCTTTGTCCTCCTTCTTGGCTTGATATGTCCCCTTTGTATGGGCTTGAGCAACCTCCATTGATTCTTCCACGTCTTCTTATATCCTTTTATGGCTACCTCCCTCTTGCTTCCTTGCTTTGAACTCCTTCTTTCTCCTCCACCATCTCATAAGGATGGGTCTTCACAACTCCTTCTTTCTTTCAAATCTCCTTGGAATGGATCTCCCACGAGTTGCTTCGTAGATTTTGGATTTGGATGCTCCGAATCTACGTGAGTTGTTGGATTTTGGAATAAAAGAAAAGGGGGTTCCCTCTCTTTTATAGGTGATAGGCGGGTGGGCGGTGGGTAGTACCGCTACTCGTTTCCTACTCGAATTCAGACAAGTTCAAGTTTTGTGCATGTAGGACTTGGAAAAGGGGCGGCAGGTGGCAGCGGCGAGTCAGTAGCAGTTCGAACTGTCGTCGTTTCTTTGCGGGAGACGGTCATACTTGAATATCATTCGTGTTGGAGAAGGAAACTCCGCATCATATGCATTTTTCTTAAGCGTCTGGTTAACGGCGAGTAGGGGCGCCACTCCTTTTTCTTCTTCATTTCTTAGTTAGCTTTCTTTTTTCTAGAGGGTCAATTTCAACATCATGGATCTTCCTTGATCCATTCTCCCTTTATTTTTCATGTGGATTTCAAAAACAAACCAAAGGCATCAAAGTAACAAATTAGAAGGGAAGCAAGTGATTCTCCTCAACACGAAATTGAAAATAGAACGAACTTAGAGATCCAGGCTATCTCCTCAATAGCACTTTATTTTACATCCTTAAGTTGGATGTCAGACATGGGTTGCCTTCTATGAATCACTCTTTCTTTTATTCATTTGAGTTAGGCATAGCTCCTCATCCTCTAAAGACCCCAACTTAAGGCTTTCTTGAAGTCTATCATTTTAATTGCAGGCTCAAAGTGTGTATCATCATTCTTCTTCTTTTGTCTTAATAATTGACTATGAAGTAACAGCCACCTTAGTCTTCACCTGGCACCTTTTACGCCACACTTTTAATTTTGAATTTTAGACATGTGGTAGAGGTAACTATATAAGGAAGGACTCATGTATTCCCCTCTTTGGGTTGGATATGACACTACGGTCTCATGGCTCTTCATAAATGCTGCAAATGGATCTTCATCAAGTAGTCTATTGATATATGGCTTGACTTCTTGATATTTCTCCACCAAGATTTTAAAATTTTCTTCATGGTCTCCAACGTTATTAATATCATCCTCCATCTTTTCACCAAGAGTGTCCTTGTAAATGGTGAACTCTTCATAATTGACCCTTAATTCTTCAAGTTTCTTGTTTTCCAAGGTTTGTGTAGATCTTTGAGAGTTTTATAAGGGGATCTTGAAGGATTTCAATAAGCTTGGTTCTTTTATGCATAGAGCATCTTTGCTTGGGGTAGGTGCAGTGGTGGACCCATATATTACATCAAGGGTATTCAACGATGAAATAAAATCATCAAGGATTGTCAAATAGTTTTGAATTTAAATACTACCATCACTAAAATAAAAATTTACAAAGGATTTTTGTCTCAAAATAGGAACAAGGTTTTTCAATTGACAAGGGTAGGCCTAACTTGGGTCCGCCGCTGGGTAGGTGGGATAGCTGCTCCTTGCTCTTCTTCCATCGTTGTAGAGGATGATGCAGAGTTTCATTTTCCTCCAAGTACGAAGTTGTCGTCTTCATCAATTTCTTCCAAGCTTGGCTCGAAATTCGTGTGGCTTGAAGGCTCCTCCATTGAGCTAGATGATATTTCCTCATTTATGAACTCCTCCACGATCTTTTGGATGGTGGGGTAATATTGCTCCTCTTTTGAGTTGGATTCCATGTTGGTCTGGTCATCAACATTTTCGATAGGTAGCTCATCTTGAAGCTCCTTCTTTGGTTGGATGGATTGAGATGGATGCTCCTCTAGGGCTCCATTCCTTCATTCTGCATTTGAGGTTGATTATCCTTGTTTGACTTCTCCTCCACAACCTCTTATTCAATGTTCCCAAGGGTTTTTGTTGAACTTCAATATGAGGTGCAGGGGAGTCACCATACTTAAACTCTTCCTCTTAAATGTTACCAATGGTGGATACCTTGGTGGGTGGAGTACTCCTGGATTCATATTGAAGAAGGCGCATGAAGTGTTGAAAGCCTTCAAGTGGGGTGAAACCTTCAACATCTTCCCGCGAATCCAAAAAGGTTTGGATAGTGTAAGTTCTTCAATACTGCATCTTTCTTCCTGTATTGCTACTCCTAGAGGTTTTATCTCTTCATCTCCTACTTCAGAAGTTGTAAGATCGCCATCTTCATCATCAAATTCAATAGTCTCCTTATGATCTTCTTTTTGAGGATTTTTTAGAGGTTGATAACCTATATCTTTTTGGATAGGTTGAAGATGTTCGATCAAGGTCTCCATGGCTTGTGAGATGCTTTCATCGTGATATGAGTAGATTTTTTCGTCATTTGCATCTTCTTGAAGGGTGTCTCTTGCCTTCTTCTTCTTCTTCCAAAGATTGAGTTATAAACTCTTCTTCATTAAGTTCATTAGCTTCATAATGATCTTCCTCTCTATGGTTCACGATCTCTCCATCTTCTTCCTTGTCAATGTGTTAGCATTGATATGATCTTTCTTTTCTTCATGGTCCATGTAATTTTCATGCTCCATAAACCCTTCTTGATCCTTGATCTCTCCAAATTCTTCGTGCACTTCATTTGAACTTATTTATCGACTTCGGGAGGCTCCTTGATGATTTGAACATCTTCTAGTAGTTTCTTTGGTTCTTCATTTTTTACGCTAACATTGATGCTCATAAGAGGTTCTTACCTAATTTGGCATATTTATTGGAGGAAAGGAAAAGCTTGCTCCCATTCCTCTACATTTATGTAATCTTCATATGTTTCCCACATTAGCTTTAAGTCTTCTAGATCCGCTTCTTCATCATGCCAATTGATATTGATCTTCCGTTGAGAGTGACAACCTTGAGGAGGATTGGTGTTGCTTGCTTCGACCTTGGATCATCTTTCTTCCTTCTTTTTGGTATCACGTCCTTGGATGGTTTTTTTGGCTTCCTCGAGAAAGATTCCTGGAAAACAAAACCAACTAAAGCGTAATATTTTTTTAAGAAATTAAAGTCAAACACAAAATGTTAGTTCTGTTAGTTACTATAAAAAAATCTCTGGTAATGACGCCAAAAATTTGATGTGTAGTAAACACACAAGTGATAAATATCATAAACGTATCTAGGGTAGTGTTCTATAGGGTCTTTCGATAATAGCTACTCAAACCTAACCTAATGTATTCGAGTATGTAATGCAAGGAAAAGAAAACTAGTGGGTTGAGGTGCCCAATTCGTGTACTAAACTACAAATGCAAACAAAGATGCAATCAATGAAAGTAATGTTTAGGTAGTTTCTTCTAGATGGTCATGCATACAATCTCCCAATAAGATGCATCTATGCATCATCTACTATGATGCATTTTCCCTTCCTCTAAGGTCACTCTCTACACATGCATGAGCCTCTTCCAATAGAGATTGGACTAGCAAATGTGTGCTTTCGCTTCATATCATCGCCTAATCAATGAAGAACAAGGAAGTTAGGATAATATATCGTGTGGGCTTCTACGAACCATAACCATAGTCTATAACATCAATGATCTAAGAATCAAGCATCATCCTTAGTTGTGCATATAAGAAGGTAGCTAATCCTCCTATACACAGCCTAAGAAGGTTGTCTAATACACGAGATTAGTTTCTTTGTTTATCATAACTATAATAGTATAAAGCATCGATAATCATATATAAGAGATGATTAAAGCATTGCGAATACAATAAAGAATCTAAAGGCATATGCATCGGTGATCATAATATAAAGCGAGATAATAATCTTATTAACTCATAAGAGTAATACATAATAATCATATTCAAATCACTAAATAGATCGACTAGCAACGCGGAAAAAAAAATTGTAACAACATCACCATAGATACAGACATCGATGACGAATGCTTCTCCTTCGAATCTCAACAGCAATTCTCCTAGTCTATGGATTGCTACTCGTGCCTAGTGGGGCAAAGTGTTGGTAAAAGGTGTGCGTAAAAGCTCTAACCTAGCCTCCTATTTATACTAGTTACAAAAGGGAGGTTTCTAGTCTTTTTCCTCCTAGAGTTGGACAAAACCTTCCTTGTACCACTTCAACTCAGATTCCTTCAACTTGGGGATGAAGTAGCTTCTTTAGGAAGCTTTCTTTGAGGTTTTGGGTTGAGCTACGGGGGTATGGCGGTTGGACCCGTCACTTGTTTTCCAAGCGGGCTAGATTGCTTGGCCCACAATCAACTTCTCCTCCAAATTTGGATGCGTCTTGACTTGTATAACTCCAGTTGGACCTCGGTCAAAGTTAGGTTTTCTGCACTACCATATTTACTTATTTTGTCATAAAGTGAGCATCTGATGTCCAAATCCATCTTTGTTTGAGCCCGTGAGTTTTTATTCTCATCCTCCTTCTGATCCAATGGGTGCATTGGTGATCCATATTTATCTTGAGTGGTTTATAACCTTGAAAAACACAAAGCAACACCATAAAGACATCAAATAGTACATAAACACACTCAAGGTCTATCATAACCTCATTATCCAAATAGTTACTATGGTCTTAATCCTTTTTGGCTCTTGGTTACCAACAACACCCCCCCCCCCCCAAACCACAAAGACCCTCCTTAAGGGCAGGTGTTATCTTAGATAACCTTATGGTCTCATCACCCATTGACCAAGTGATAAGGGGATGGGACATACTTCAACTACAAAACTCTCATACAATTCAAATAATACTTTCTATCTTAATTCCATAAACTTCGAGCGAAGACAAAATTATTTGGAACTATGAAAAATCTCATAAATGCATGGTGAAATATAATTATCACCTTCTCTTGTTGGCAGCTAACTCAATACATAATTTCACCCCAAATTAGATGCACCCAATTTTTTTGAATTATTTTAGTCCTACCTAAATTAAAATTCTTTCACTTGAGACTAGTGAGTGGCTTCTTGTCTTGCAAGGAATTCTTCATCGTTGAATTCTCTCTCACTCAAGTTGATGTCTAGTGTGTTGTGGCCCAATGCAAAATGTTGTTCATTACTTCTTTGACTATTTGAAAGCTTAGAAGGAGCTACGAGAACCAATGGCGAACAACTATGCGAGTACGAGAACTCCCACCGGACCAAGCATGTAGATCTTTGTTCTTCTTCCCCCAAATGTCCAAGACCGACGTAGGATATACTATTTTCTTTTGCTGGAGAATATCGAAATGACGATGTAAAGCCACCTATGTGTTTACTTTGTTCCAAATCCAAGTGTTGATATGCTAACTAACAACTTACGTGGAAGAATGGCTAACAACGGAGGGGCATAAATTTCGAACAACATTAAGAATGCAACAACCATCAACAATCCAGGAAACTCAGAGATGTGGTTGAGATGTAATCTGGCCCAGAGGTGGTATCCTAGTTTGATTTGATAGTCCTATCCTGAAGATAAATCACGAATGTGCAACCGATTTCGTTGGTTTCTTAGCAACCGATTTCGAATGGTTTCTTTTGGTTTTCGTATGTTGTGACAAATCACAACTAGTCATTCGACATGCTTTGTAAAAGAAACTACTCACTCTCGCTTAGCAAGCCTTTATGGAGAAATCATTTTTATTTTCTGACTCGTCTTTTCGTATTACGTTGCCACTCGAAACTTTGAACATAGTTGTCTGACTCGATAGCAAAATAAGCTCTTTTATTAATCATTTGATTGGATACAGACTACCATGTGTGATTAACAAGGTATCATCTCCTCTCCCTATAACTCAGACTCACCAACAAGACCTGTACTAGCTAAACAGATTAATCTCAATATAAGCTTGAAATATGGTTGGGAGAGTACTATGGTCTCATAAACTATTGCCGACAATCTCGAACACAAGCCCCTACCAAAGCAACATATATAATTTTGACACGAGTCTGATGGACAGAATGAACTGTTATGATGAAGATTCACCCCATGTTGCCAAAAGTTCAAACCCCACCTAAAGGACAGAGAAAAGAGCCAGGAGACTTATACGCATTTGTGTGCTGGTTAAGGATCAATCAATGACCTTATTCTTCCTCTCTTCTTGTCCGTTTTTGCTATATATCATCACATCATTCATTTTACAAAGTGGCAACTTGCCTAACAATCTACAATGTATCACTATCACTTGCGTACATATTTTGGTTATTATGATGGATCAATATTTATGCTTCCACTTCGTGGGAATATAGATAGCTTTTAAGGGATTGAAAGAAATATCAATCACTGGCTTCGTAGAACTCACCATTGACAATCGTAGCTGGCACAGCAGGCTTTACATATTGGATTCGTGAGAAGAATTAGCAGACAGAAAATGGCAACCAGCTAATTAAGAAGGGGCTGGAGTTGACATTTTTGTTACGAATTTTTTTAAGTCAAATTATTAGTTTAGTAGTTAGTCGTTAATCAAATAGGGCTGTATGATATCATATTGCTCTACTTACGTACTATGAATGCAATACCAAGCTGCAGACAAAAACAAAAGTATCCAGAGGCAACGAGGGAAGCAGACTCAATTAATGTATATAATGAAGCAGGCCCTGATGACTAAAATATAAGGAATCATCTCCTTCATACATGCATTCGTGCCATCAAAGGAATACAATAGGGGAAAAAGGCGGGGTGGGAGACTGGGGGAGGTGTATATATGTAGCCTTGGAAACTAAAATAGTACCCCCTAAGCATGAAAATGGAGTGATATTAAACCCTAATTAAAAGGGTTGATAGGTTGAATTTAGGCTTCATAAATTTTGGAACTTCGGAAATCAGGAAATGATCTTGATTTGGAATATAATTAGGACGGGAAATAGGTTCGGTTATAATCGAAATCGTTTAGTCAGTTCTCGGTTAAACGTAAGTATTTTGTGCTTATCCTTAATCATACTGTTTATAATAGTCGGTTAACCGTAACTCTATAGTTCGGTTCTCAGTTATTTTGTTGGTTAACTAGATAACCGTTAAACAAGTAATTCGAACCTATTGGTAACCCAACCAACAAAAGTCTACCTCCTTTTTTCAATTGTGCAATTTTATAGATTTTCTTCTACATGCGTTCCTTTTTTTTAAGGTGTTATCATTGAATAAAATACAATTTGACATATATATCAAGAGCACTTCTACTGTGCTTTAAAGCATTGACGCTTTAATATACAACTTGAAGTTGTAGTATAACGTCCAAAGTACAAATTGCAGTTGAACCTTAAGGAAATTTGAACCTTTATGTTATGGTACAACTTCAAGCTGTACCATAATATAAAGGTACAACTTTAGTTTGTATAATAAAGGGATTTATACAAATGGTTATACCATAACGTTTAACGTACAACTTCAAGTAGTACCATAAAAGCAAAAACTAAAGCACCAATATTTTAAAGCATTATAAAATTTCTCATATATCAATCCATAATCAACTCAATCCAACAAAAGTACACAATAACACAATTTTATCGTCAAATTTGATTAAAAAAACAGACAAGAACTCCATCAAATTACATGGAAGTTTACATGTTACTGATTGTTGTCGAGTTACTGTGCGCAAATCCAACTTTATATTGTGCTCCTTCTAAAAGCCCTTATTTGACATTATTCTCATTTGACTTTAAGTCACTGTTACAACTAGGGTATGTAAGGGATCTTGTAGGGATTCAAACATTTCATTTTTTTGACGTATGTCCACGGCTTATCAATGCCTATTATTTTCAGTCCTCACTATGAGAATGATTGTAATCGGTTAGTCGATTAATCGTTTACCCGTCGATTACTAACTTTTTAATAATTTGTCAATAATTAGATAATTTAACTACCAAACACCGACCGTTTACTATTTAATCGATTATCGTTATAACTGTCAACCTCCAATTTCGGTTCGGTTATCCAATTACACTACTAACCGGATAACCGTTCGCCCGTCCCAAATGTGTTAGAATTTTAGCTTATATACATATGCATTATTATCACCACCTAATAGTTAAAAAAAAATTAAGAAGAATAGAAAAAAAGAATTAAAAGGTATGCATGCCTTTTTTTAACCCCCAGCTTGCTTGCTAGCTATCCCACTGCAATTAGTTAGTACTACTCCTACTCTTGAAATCATTATTATATTATATTTATATGATTAGAACACTAGCTAGCTTAGCTACCTATGGTAAGCCAAGCTAAAGCTATCTTCTACTTCTACTTCTTCTTCTCAATCTCAGCCATCACCTCTTTCTCTTAATGATATTATTATTCCTTTCCCCCACTTCTACCATCCCTCTCTCTCTCTCCCACCATCTTCTTCTTCTTCCTCTTCCCTTTTGCTATTAATGGACAGCTTACTGGATCATGATGATCAGCACCATGGTGACAGCGTGGTCGCGGTAACACTGGATCTACTCTTCTCCAGCGAAGACCATCAGCCGCCGCTCAACCTAATCCTGCCCGAAGCTGCCTCCAACTCCTCCTCCTCTTCATCATCCGACATCACCATGACCGCTGCCCGTGACCTTGTCGCCACCGCGGAGGAGGCCGGGGAAGAGGATCCGCCGGCGAGGGTTTTCTCGTGCAACTACTGCCAGAGGAAGTTCTACAGCTCGCAGGCGCTGGGCGGCCACCAGAACGCCCACAAGCGAGAGAGAACCCTCGCCAAGCGAAGCGGCGGCGGCGGTGGACACCACCAGCATCTCATCATGAGGGCACCCTCGTCTTTTCACCACATGGGATCATCCTGCCTTTTGTACCCCAGCATCGCCTCACTTCCCTTGCACGGCCGCGGCGGCGGAGGAAACAACAGGCCGGCGGCGGCGTCGGTGCTTGGGATTCAGGCGCATTCTCTCATCCACAAGCCGCCTTTTGCTCATAGTAACTACAACAGGCAGCTCTTTAGCATGGGTGATCACCAGCGGCCGGCGGTTGGTAAGCTGCCGCCGGTCTCTTCCGCTGGGAGGTTCGAAGTCAATTACGGTGGTGGGTATTTGTGGGGTGGCGACGGAGGCGGCGGCCACTCGAGTTATTCCTCTGCCGCATCGCCGGCGGCGGCTGCTGCGGCTAAACACGATGATCTGCAAAAGCTTGATCTCTCTCTTAAGTTGTAATTACTGCTACTAATCACTTCCTGATCTTCTGGTTTCAGTTTTCTTTTTTTGGTTTTTTTTTTTAATTCTGAAAATTATTAGGTCTATTAATTAGTGGGCATTAGAAGGTAAAAAAAATGGATGCCTAGTCCTCTTGTTACCTTTTTCGTTTCTTCTTTTTCGTTTGCCATTAATTGTAATCCTCTTAGCTTGATTTCTCATGTAAATATTTCTTGGAAATATATATATACAAAAGCTTTTTCCCATTATGAGAAGAAATTCGTCATACGCGACAAATCTCGATCCTCATGAATCCAGATCAACACTATATATTTATCAGTCTCCCTACTTCTTAGTGGTTAATTATATTCCGAATTCAGAAGTTAAGTTGACAATAGTTATTCCTTTCTTTTCTGTTTGTTCTTTTTTTGGGGGGAACAAATGTTAGTGACACTAGCTAATCGTATTATATTGTGTACTTATCTGTTCAGAAACTAAAGTTAGAGCTTTAATTAGAAAGTTAAAGTTAATGATGCTTTTGGAGCAAATGAATGTGTGATCTGATCTCTCTCTCTCAGGCCGCATGACAGCGGTGGTGGTGGCATGGTGGTCTACTACTCTACTACTTCAAATTATGCTTTTAGAGGTTTAAGGTTAGTGACTGTGGTTGGCAATAATCAATATAGGACAATGATTAAGGTTTTGCCATGCCTTCACTCTATATACCTTGTATATTTACAATGTTAACTCCAACTATTATTGAATACCAAGTACACATGATCAAATCCAACCTCCTGCTCTCATTTAGTCCATCATGAGTTTGTATGAGGAATCATTTATCTTTTTTGATGGTGAAACTGAAACAGATACTGAATTTGTGTGTACAACGCGTTAAAAAATAATAAATAGTTGTTTAGTAATGTAACTAGTTAGTACTTAGTATCAATAACTCGAGTCGTTAGAAGAAGTTCTAAAACAAATCAATATAAAGAATGTCAAGTCAAGAATTTAAAATTTGCAACAAATAAGTCATACATTATAGGGCTGGCTATTTGGTCCGGGCTATTTGGTTTTACCCGAAACCGGACCGGGACCAGATTGGACTCGGATAGCAAACATTCCAATCCAATCTTCGGGCTTAGATTTGAGATAAAAAAATCGTTCGGGGCAAGATCAAAAATCGGATAAACACCGGATAATAGAGCCCAACACCCAAAACTTAACCAGCTCCTCACCCTTTGAGTACTCAGACCACTCAATTCTCCACAAGCTCAATCTAAAATCAAGACCGAATTGGGACCGGACCGAGTCAAGGCCGGACTGTATCCAATTCAATATTTGGTCCTTATATTCTCGAGAAGACCGGACTGGAACCGGATCAATTCGGACCAATTTAACCAGACCGGACCGTATAGCCACCCCTAATACATTATGCTTATATCATATGCGTCCAAATGAATCTAGTTCAATTTTTTTTCTTTTTGTATTCGGAAAATACAGTTCAACAACTACTGGCACTATGCCTAAAACAAATGGAAGCTAAAGCCGGAGACTAAGTAAAGCTAGCAAGGAACCACAAAAGGAGAAGCCATATATTAGCAAAGGAACATAATCTTGAGTTAATTAATTCCATCAAGTTGCCAAGTCCTTACATCTTAATTATATGATAGAATATAAGTACCACTAAACCAAAACCTGGTTTGCTAATCCCTCTTAGTTAATTATTAATTATTGTCATTGTTATGTTAGATTGTTGTGATCCATCATCAGCCCAATACAAGAACACTATAGTTGGTCCACTACTACGTCTACGTGCATAGAATTTGTTTGGTATCATTGTACACGATGGATCCTATGTATCTACACTCTTTTTTGTTTCTTTATTTGTAATTTCTTAATGGTCGAACAAAGAATAATAAGTAATTAAGTGTTAATTAATCCATTAATTAGGGGAGTTTGCATGTAATTATTACCATATGCGTGAAGGTGAGGAAGAAGGGGGCATATTATGTTAGTCAAATCAAACCAATTAATCAGCTATGCTATCCACATCATGTTACGCTAGGGTTTAAAAATCCTTTTGACATCTCCTTAGCTAATTTCTTACATAGGAGATCTTCATTAGTGGGTCATCCAATCTTAGTGGGTCCAAATCAAATTGATGTTGCCAAAATTAACACACTAATCATGTTAATCTTCTTAATCACCGCTCCCACCCAACACATGATACAAGACTAGGACTTAATTTTCCTAAGAAGAACCAATCAAATCAACGTATGTTAAGGAGACCAAAAAGCTACATCATAATCACATTAATTATGTCTGTTTCTCTTCTATGATGAGGGAAACTTGGCCAATACGGACTCGAGACTAGCTCAAGCTTAGGCCTCATGAGTATTTAGCATGTAAAAATCAATCCGAATGGGCAATTCGAGCTTACAGTTTTTTTAGGTGGCAATCAACAAAATTTCTCACAATGATTGATTGCGGGAATTGAATGCAGAAGCACATTGTATCAATCTCATGTCTGATTGCATTTGGAGGAGATAGGATTGTCAATTTGGTTTTGGTTTTTTTTTTTTTTAACTCAAACCAAATCGATAAAAATTTTAACTATTTTACTTTTTTGTTTTAAACTGTACGTTTAGCATTTTGATGGTTTTGGTTTCGATTAATTATCAATAAGAAATCGATGATACCCAACTAAGTTAATACCCATCAACAACACACATTGTGCCCAACTTATGTATAGTAGACTTATTTCCTATCTTCATACATCTTGTCTTTTGCGACTCCATTTTTTTTACTTCCCAAACTATCGATTTGGGTTTTGTTTTTTTGGGCTTATCCAAACCAAAACCATTAAGGATCTTATCGGTTATTGGTCCTTTGAAGGCTTTGGTTTTTTGGAAATTTCACCGATTTAGTTTTTTATTTTTCATACTTATTAATAAACGGTATATGATCCACAATTGAACCTCTATCAACACTCGAGTTATTGGGTCATTTGATTCTTGACATGGTATTAGAGCCTTTTGTGACCAAAATGTCTCTTGATCGAATCCTGATGACCCTCATCTATTTCTTTTAAGCACATGGTGTCCGGACCTGTGCCTGTGCAAAATCCAAGTCTATCTGAGTGTATTAATGAGTTTGAGAGAGTGTATTGATAAACGGTATATGATCCACAATTGAACCTCTCCCAATAACATAGTAGTTCATATGCTACGCCTTGAACCTCTCGGCCACCTCACCTACATAATTAGGGCTGGGAAAATAGACCAGACCATTAGAAAAACCGTGGTCCAAACCATACCGCACAGTTTGGTCCGAACTGTAGACCATTAAGTATGGTTTGGTCTGGTGTATGGTCTGTATTATTCTATGTCTTGATCTCTTGGTCTGGTCTGGTCTAGACCGCGGTTTATCGGACCAAACCGTGGACCCAACCGACTTGTTAATACGTGTTAATAGTCCATTTATTCACTCTTCCAACTCCCACAACGGCACCCAAGTCTCAATCTTAATTTTGTGAATCTCATCCCTCCATTCACAACCAAATTTAACCAAAGAGTAGAGATAATCGTGTCTCCATATGACATTATGTTAATGTTTATGACGTTATTATGCAAGTTGTGATACTTTTACTTTATATCTTTGTTATGTACTAAGATTTTGGGTATTAAAATTATCATGCATGTTATGATTAATGTTTTAAGGCAAATAACAATTATTTTTCTTCGTTATTGGTTAAATTTATTGTGTGGTTGACAAAACAAATTGTTCATTTTTCGTTGAGTGTGGTTTATCTGGACCAGACCAAACCAAACCAGACCGCACAGGCGTGGTCTGAACCGCACCGTATAGTCTGTGGTCTGGTTTGTGCATGGTCTATAGTTCAACCTCTCAGTCTGGACCATTGACCGTATATATGGTCTGGTCTGGACCAGACCACACCGTTTCCCAGCCCTATACATAATGATTATGTCCCAGAAACCGAGTGAATCACGAGTAATTCATATCAACTTGTGGACGAGTATGGTATGTACTATCGCTTCGAGTGATTTGGATCAACCGGTTTTTGACAATAAACTAAACCAAACTGACAGCACTACTTGGAGCAGTTCACAAATTATGGCTGTTAATCACCCTCCTAAGTGTTACACTAATCCAATTGATGGTGCATGGTGGGGGAGGTTTTCAAAGGTGACAGGAGTGTCACCCAAGGCATGACTTTTGAAGCGCCTAGGCTCATGATCAATTCAGTTGGTCCTCCATCCACTTTGTTCAGTGTTAGAAGGCCATTATCTTTGCCCTATTTGGCAAATATAAAAATATTGGCAAGTCCCTGTATGGTATTTTGCCTCTTGTTTAAGAAACACTGTGCAACATACATATATTTATAGACCATTTTGATAGAGACATATTGGAAATGGAACTGGGGTTTGGTTGCTGTCTGTCATCAGTCTTCTTCGCAGTAGGAGACTAAAGGCTAGCTTTTCTGGTTGTTTGAACTGCAAGGGTCGGCAGATGGAGCTTTTAAAACAAGCCGAATTATAAAGGGTTTGATTGTAATATATTCATTTTCTGTAGGAGTAGGCTAATTTGACATAATTCAAAAAACTCAAACACCCTCGTTTCAACATTGTTTGAAGAGATGTAAATCGAGAAAGTTTTGTATTGGCTTCCCGAAGTTAGAGGTGCAATTAATCAAATTAACAATTCGAAGTTTCCACAGCAAACAAATGTACATTGAGGAAAATATTTTTGTACCACTTGATAAGACTTGGTCCACTATGTACCACCTTTGTTTTTAATTAAAATTTTGAATATATTTACCAGTAAGGAATAGATTCATTGTGATCTATAGAATTTGATATATTTCTAGAAAAAATTTAGGGCCAAATATAACAACTTGTACCACCCTCGTACAAGGTGGGAAAATTATGGTAGACCGTAGTAAAAGGTGGTAGATGGTAGTTAGTATATCCATACTATAATGTATATAATTATTATACACTATCTCGTATTCATACCACAATAGTACACTTCATACCACCATGGTATAATCTCCTGTACTACCAAACATTGGCGTCACGGTATAGAGTCATATTATATGTTTCAATTGTTTTGTTCCAAAATATATCAAAGTGCATGTTATTTTGAAAAGCAAGATTAATCTTTTTTATGTGCAAAAATTAAATTTTAAATTGAAATAAAAGATATATAGCTTATTAAATTTAATGAAGAAAAAAGTTATGCAAGATCATTAAAACTTTGGTTGCTGACCAGATCCGGACCCATATGTATATGGTTCTTCTCTTTCTATGTGAATGAGCTTACTGCATAGCCGAGTAGTTATGTTCTCTCAACTTTCTGACAGTGGTGACCACATTTGTCTCACATACCTTGATGTTTAACGGTGTCTATGTTGATCCCCCTTGTACGACGTCATGTTTGACATCGTGCTTAGTGGATGCGCATCAAGCACGATGAGGTATCAAGTGTTTGTTAATTAAGCATTTACTTTTTATAAGACGTATAACCATTCTCCGGCGATAAAATTTTTGTTTGAACATCAACGAATGCACTTTCGACTTCTTTGGACAATGATTCTACACGCGGTTCATGCCTATTCAAACAATATTTGAACAAGGATGTTTGATATTTTTATGACTTTGCGATTAAATTAAACTACGTTAAGTTACTCTTGCTTCTTAGAAGATTCAGTGAGAGCTCTGGTTACTTAAAATTATGACCATAATTACAATTCAAAATAAAAGATAAAGTTTGACATGTGGTATCAAGTATTTGTTACGGGCTCTTGCTTCATCTTCGGTTTTTCTATTTATAACACGATCATCTGTAACTGCCACTGTACTGTCTAGTGCTTGATGTAGCTTTGCTTGAATCCCCAACACCATTCCTTCCATGTAAACAACTTGACACCTTGACCGCTTGAAGACTTCACTTGACAAGTAGCCAGGGTGATGTCACCAACCCCTATGGTGATGTCATAATGAGAGGACGTCGGCGAGAGGGTATACGATGAGGTACCTCGCATGAGTATATTACCCACAACGAAACATGCCCTTGGAACTAGTTAACATGGTTTGGCTTGCTAAGCTATGTACATAACTGGTATTAACATGACAGAAGCACGTTTTTATCGGGTTTCTATTATTAATTATGGTAGGTTATTTATTATTATAGTTAGTACTAGTAGTATTCGAGTCGTATTAGGTTATTTATCAGGTTTATTCCGGTATTTGGCTATATATATGTACTTTGAGTCTTTCATCAGAATAAGCAGAAATCAATAGAAGATTATCTCCCCAAACCCTAAGCTCTCTCTTTCTCCTAATTTCTCTTCTCCCCTAATCCATGGCTTCGGCCGATTCTTATTTTTTTCTTCTTCTTCCCCAAATTCTCCATCCCACTCCCTAAATCTATCATAAATCCCTAATTCTTCCCAATCTAATCCTATTCTATCAAATCCCTAATTATCGATCTATCCCCAATTTCGTAACCCTACCCTAGACGCCTTGGATCAACAGGGTTTCTATCATAACATGATTAATTTAGTCTTCTTAATCATAACCACTTTTTGAAATTAATCGATATGGTATTAAGTTGTTTTTTCTAGTAAATAGTAACACTTTTTCATTAGTTATATATGTATACAATTATCAATCGAATCCCCCCATTCCCTCTAAATCACATGTTTTTGCTAATTCTCGTTATTGCTTTGCCATTCTCAATCACAAACGGGCACTCAGGATCGGTGGGTGTATCGACGGGTGTTCAAACGGAGTAGTTTTCGTTGAAATCATTTTAACCAGTAGTTTTGGATAATTTGATTTGTTTAATATGAATAATTAGTTTGGTTTGGTTAAATTTTTTAACTTGTTTGGTTTTGGTGGTTTTGATTTGTTTCAGACACTTCTAACTAATCAAATTAAATTAACCAGTTAAGTAATTAGTCATATATCTAATATATATTCTATACACATACTTAATACTTTATATAACTACTCAAGAGTCAAATGTAAGATAATTGCATTTGTTACATGTATTTATGTTAAGGGTTAACTATAATTATGCATTGATTGTTATGTGTTATTCATTATATAAATTGCAAATTGATGCACTAACCGGAAATTCTTCTCAGTTAATGATAATTTGATGTTATTTTTTATTTTGGTTAATCAATTAACCAAACCAAATAAACTTTAGTATGTTTAATTTGATTGTTATATTAGTTTGGACGGTTTGATTATAATATTGTATTTCATGATTAATAGAATTTAGACTTGTCTGGTTTGGTATTTACCAAGGTAATCATTTGACTATCCCTAGTGTATCACATCTATGTGAAGTCGTTCCTCTGAGCTCAAGGCGTGAATAAAGGACAAGTCCATACACGACTCTGTTTGCTTTGACATGCATTGTTTTGGCCTTCCACTTTTAACCGTACAAATATGGCGTAGTGCAGTTAGATTATGTTTGGTGTTAGTTTCAATGATTAAAATACTGTACCGTACGACAATTCGACAAGAAAACTCTTATACCGGAAGCAAAATCGGTAGGCGGTATTTAGCAGGATATTACGGTTGAATTATGGTTAAACCACGGTTTTAGCATAAAATACCTTACCGAAGACTTTTCCGGTACGACCTCCGGTACTGTATTTTAGTCCTTGGTTAGTTTATGTTTGGAGTTAGATTAGCTGCCTGCCATGGTTTAGTTCAAACCAATTCCTTAAGGAACTTGTATTAAATTCGAAAGTATCCGTCCGGTCCTACTACATGTTCGGACGAAGCTTCCTCATCTTAGAAAAGAGGCACAATTAGAAAATTGGAATGAGTAAGAGTGCAAAAGGCCAAAGAAATCATGCACTGCCTTAATTATTTTATTGATACATAAGATCTGTGGCAGATCTTCAAGACCAAATATTTGTCTTGCATCCGCAGATACTTCAAGATGACGATGATATGTCAATGTTCATTTTGATACAAACAAGAGCAATTGCTTGCTGATAAGGTCAGAAACAGCTTGACATTTTGGCAGTGGCCCTTTGGTTGGTTGTCAACACCATAGTATTGTTGACATCAAAGGCAGGCCGGGTGAGGTGAGAGCTCAGTTCAACACTGAGACGTGAGACCATACAAAATGCCAACAATAATGCATCCACCCCTAACTTGGTCATTACAATTTCAACTTCTAAACAGTCCCCTGCTTTTCAAACAATGCTAACACACGGATGATCATACAAACAGTAAAAATCTGCTTCCTGTCACTTCTGATTCAGCATCTCCAGAATTGACTTCCAGCTTAAATAAAAACATTACATCAACCCCGAACGCATGCAAATTCAAAAAGGGTTTGTCTGTGACTGCTCAGTTGCATCAAAAGAAACCCAAAAATTGTAGTCTTTCTCAAGAGTCATATATTCATACAGCTGATTGAATACATGCAATGCTGTGGTTTAACTGTTACTGCTCATATTTACTTCGGCAGTGCTATACCAATGGCTCGAATTTGAATGTTGGAGCTAGACTCCTCAAAACAAATAGCAGGAAACTCACAAAGAGCAGTTGATTCAATAGTACAAAGTCACGCGATTGGACAGCGAAAACAAAAGCAAAATCTGCAACCGAACCAACTCTATAGACCTACTAAGGATTGATCGGCTCTAGGACTTCTCCATGTATGACTTCACAGTATCCATCCACCTGATGTATTCTGTTTTACCTTTGTTCTTCACATATTCATGCAAGAAAACTGCAATCTCATCGCCGATGCCCCTTGCCTCCAAGAACTCGTAAAGCGAGTCTTGAAGCTCATCATCCAATTCCCTGTGACAAAGTCAGCCGACCATCACCAACACGAGAAGCAAGAGAGAGAGAGAAAGCATGGAAGATATTCAAAAGAATAACAAAGACGGTTATCGTACATACTTGAAATCAGGACCAACATAAGGCTTTGCTGGCATATTCTTCGTGCTCCGTATGAAGACTTTTGTAATTTCAATGGTATCTGGCCAGGCAGAGCACATTATCTCTAGAACATCATCATCACCAGGCTTAGATATATTGACAACCATAGTGATGTGAAGTTGAACATTTTCTTTCGAGTCAACACCACTTGATTTTGGAGCCGGTATAGCAGCATCAAACATGCTTGCTTCAACTTTGATATCTTCATCTGCAGAAAATGTCCTCTTCAGCCTAATCCATTGCTCCCCTGGTTTGTCAACCAGGATGAACGGGCCAAAACTGGTTACAGGCTGCAAAGTTATTGTTGAAAGCTAGAATTAGAACACAGGAGCTGAGATTGGGTTCCAGAACGTTAAGGTTTTCAGAAATAGACAGTCATCAGAGAGATATACAGTTTAAAAAAGGAATTTAACTTCTGGATACACATTTCTCAAGAGTCAGAACCATGCTATTGCACCTCCCAAGCACAACAAATTATGGAAAACCCTGCATTTGAGTAACCATAACCAAAATTTTCAGGTGTCACTTATGCACATAATAACGCCGAGATATCTCAGACAAAAACCTAAGTGTTGGGAAGAAATAACCATATTGTGCTGCATCTTCAACCAACTAGCCTGAGTACAACCCACCTTAAACAATCAGCTACTGACACCAAAGCTTCATCGCACATATCACTTTAGAATTGTTTATATGATGTTATAACAATATTGTATCAAGCACAAACATCTAGTTTGAACAAAATAACAGCAGGAATCAACAATTAAACAAACTGAAACTAGGGGTCAAGATTTGAAAATAAATATTGGTTCCCCATCAAGTTGGCATCTCCAATGCCATTTTACACGGCACCACCATCCAAGAAGTCTACATGAAGCAACCTCCTGGTTTCATTAATCTCCATCATCGCCTCCAGAATCTATCTGTGGTCTTCATCAAGCTCCTAGAGATTGGTTTCAGTGTCTGGCAACTGCTCTCACCGAAATTGGCCTCTCTGCATCTCACATAGATCCCTCCTTATTCACCTACAAAGCTGGTTCTATTCGATTCGATATGCTCGTTATGTCGATGACATTATCATCATCTTGATGGATGATTCTCTTCTTTGGTCCCTCCTAGGTTTTCTTCCCTCTCACTAAGTCTCACCTAACCTCAGTTGTCTATCTTATTTCCTAGGCATTGAGGTTCATCATACTTCATCAGATTTTCTCCTCAGCCAGCACAAATAAATTACGGATCTCCTCCCCAAATTGGGTGTATCAGCTAAATCTATCCACCCCCTACACCACTGATCACATCATTCAAAGTGCTACTAATTCCTCTTCAGCATTCTCTGATCCCTGTATGTATCACCAGATTGATTGTGGGCTTCAATATCTGAGTTTTACTTACCACAAGAATTTGTTCAACATCAATCATGCTTCTAAGTCCCAAGTATATGCACACACCTACAGATAAACATTGGACTCATGATAACTCTGCTAATATTTCTTGCTTACTCTCTGTTGCACCCACGTTGCCCATATCTCTTTCTGTTGTAATCACAAAGACCGTATCTTTTGCTGTAACTACTTAGCTATTTCTCATCTTAGGTTAATAAGACAACAGAAACATATTTAGCTTCCTAGGGAGAGCACGCAAAAGTCATAAACCAGCTAAGCCGCATCGACTTTAGAGCACTTTACATATTCAAACACTATTCTTTAGTAAAAGTCACTAAACCAAACTACAAAGTTCATGAGACCTAACTACCAAACCCAAAATCAAGGAGCTGTCAAAATTCAGTATCCATATCTGAATGCAGATATCAATATCCCAGATAAACAGATGACATAACTCTGAACCCAAAATCCTACAAATGTCGCGTTCCAGGGCAGTAACTTTCCATTTCCCATACTTTACGAATCACCCATTAAACAGAACATACAATTTTCTACGCACCATATAGCAACAAAATCGATATCAGAGACGAAGAAGGGAAAGTGGATGGAAATTTACCTGCTTTGGGGGGAAGTGATCGAGCTCGTACTGAATCTCGTTCCTCAGAAGCCTGAGCATTTTGTCCTGGAAGGCGGATTTGCGCATTTCGGACATATAAGTTCTGGTGTGGGAGGTTCGCGAGATGCCCAATGCGTTGGATTGAATTAGTCCAGCGAGAATCGAATTGGGGTTTTGTGGGCGGTGGCATTGTTCGAGAACTTGTTGGGAGAAAGGTAGGGATTTAGGAGATGATGGAAGGATTTTCCTCAGATGTCGAGTTAGTGCCATTCCGATTATTTTACAGGAGGAGAGGCAGATAGAGCAGTGAAACGAGTGGAAGGGTTTAGGGTTTAAGCGTGAGAAGAAGATGATGCCCCGCTCCTGCTTCTGGGAGCTTCCGTATTTCGCGTCACGTTGCTGCAAGCCTGCAAAGAAATGCATGGTAGTTATCATAAATAGTCACAAAACTATTCACTTTGTACAAAACGGTCACAAACCTTTAGTTTTGCACATTTCAGTAACATATGTTTCAACTAGTAACAAAAAGGTAATTCCATCCATCTCTATCTTAAATTCTATTAGTTTGTCCAATCCAGCATCCACATCATCAAAATCATTATTAAAAAATAAAATAAAACCAATTAAACCCTAACCAACCCAATCCATTCCTTCTATCTCCTTCCCTCTCCGTCACCATCTCTGCACCGCCTTCTCAGCTTCCACTAATCATGTCAAAACTCCCTACCTTCCTTTTCTTCTTCCTCTCCACCATCTCCATTTCGGCATTTCCCTTTCATCTCACCCACTCGACCCACTAACGTCGGCCGAGTTCACTACCGTCCAAACCGCCGTCCGTGCACACTACTCCAACCACACCTCCATCGGCCTCAAGGACCCACCCAAATTCGCCGTCCTCTCCTATCTACACCACCACTCCGCCGGTCCTTCGTCGCGACGAGCCTTCATCATCGCCCGAGTCAACCACTCAACCACCCATGAAATCACCGTCGACCTGACCGATCCCAACAACATAATCTCCGACAAAGTCTACATTGGCACCGGCTACCCGATTTTCACTACCAAGGAGCAACTCGCAGCCAGCGCGCTCGCCGTCGGCCACGCGCAGTTTTTGGAGTCCGTACGGAAGAGGGGGCTCAAATTGGGGAAATCGTGTGCAGTCGTACGGGATCGGGTGACTTGATTAATTTTATTCTGTTGATAAATTTGAGTGGAAGCTGAGAAGGCAGTGCAGAGATGGTGGCGAAGAGGGAAGGAGATAGAAGGAATGGGTTGGATTGGATTGAGTTTGTTAGACTCTGTTCACTTCCATTTTCGTTTCCTGTTTTCTGTTTTCATGCGATAAATTTGGCAACCGAAATGAGAAAACTTGTTTACTTTTCATTCTGTTTTCTATTCGTTTCCAACTATGAAAACAGAAAGTGGCAACTTCCTGCTGTTTTCGGTAAACGACAAAATGTTGTTTTTCACCTGTTTTCAACATCTGTTTTCTCAAAAACAGGAAACAGAAATGAAAGTAAACAGGCCCTTAGGGTTTAATTGATTTTATTTTATTTTTAATAATTATTTTGATGATGTGGATGCTGACTGGACAGTTGACTGGACCAAACTAATAGAATTTTGGATGGAGATTGACGGAATTACCTTTTTGTTATTAGTTGAAACATATGTTACTGAAACGTGCAAATTTAAAGGTTTGTGACCGTTTTGTACAAAGTGAATAGTTTTGTGACTATTTATGATAATTACCCAAGAAATGTCGGGTGAGACGTGGGTCGGGACTCGGATTGGGTTGTGGAATGGCTTACCCAAATCCGGTCTGGTTATTGTTGAGGCCTTGAGTTTGAGAAGAGCATTGTGATGTGTTGGTTAGGGGTGGATATCGGTATCCCAATACCAAATACTGAAATTCTGAATATCAAATTACGTTTTAATATCAATCCAAATCACAATCTCTAAATATTTCGGTATCTCAACCAGTATTTGGGTATCTCAATAGGTATTATCGAATAAAAAATTAATTGCCTTTGTAATTAATGATTAAATATATAAATTAGATTTGATTGTTTATTCGACAAAGAGAGTAGGGCAAAGAGACTAAGTAAAGAGTTTTGGGTTTGCCTAGAGCTAGGACATGGATAGAGAGAAGGGAGTAGAGGTGACAACTCAAGTTTTTGTCATTGGAAATTTTTAATTTGACGAATTAGAGGCTGAGAAACGAAGAATACTAGCGTTTTTATTTTTATATTATGAAAATAACAAGAGATTAGATGAGAGACGAGAGTGACTGATAACGATGTAATTGCACGTATTTGCACCCCTAGTTCTTATCCGTTTGAGGGGCATAGTCGTGTATTTTTGGCCTATTTTACGCCGGGTTGTGCTACTTTGTCATATTTCAGGTCCCAGGCGTCAAAGGAAAGGCTAAGCACGAGTTTCGGGGCATTCGGAAGTCATTCGGTAGAGCTGGAGCCAAAACACGGGCACACCTAAAACAGAACACGGCCGTGTTCTGAGACCGTGCTTTTACTGCCAAGAGCTGATTTGAGTTTGGCAAACACTAGCCAAAACACGGGCAGGGCTGAGAAATTACACGGCCGTATCCACCAAAGCACGGCCGTGTCCACCCAAAAGCACGGCCGTGTTTCTCCCAACAGGCTGGCCGTGTAATTAACCCTAGCCAAAGCACGGGCGGGCTGGAGCAAAGCACGGCCGTGCCCTCGACTGTGCTTTGCCCAGTGATGCCCTTTTAAGCAGATTTCAGCCAAAAGAGAAGGGGATTCGAGTTTTGAGAGAGACAGAGCGATTCCTAGAGAGAGAAAGCGACGAACAAGAGTCTCCAAGTGCCCTAGCTTGATCTTCATCACCATTGGAGCTTGGCATGAGCTTGGAGAAGTGCCGATCAACGTCCAGGAGCAGGAATCCATCCTTCACAGTATGAATTCCGCGTCTGATTCTGCTTTTGCTTCTTTCTCCATGGAGTAGTTCTCCCATTCATCTGGGTATGGAGAACCCTAGATTTGTATGTTAGGTTTGATTGTATGAACCCAAGTACTGATTCTATGATTTGATTATATTCAATTGAGGTTTGAATGATTTAATGGCATGAATCCTGATCAAATTCCTGTTGTTTCTGCTTTAACCTAGAATGAGAATATCTGCCTAGGTTGATAGAGCATCCTTGATTGAAGGTAGGGAGTTGGTGACTTTAGTCGAGGAGCCAACTCACTATTCTGTACCGGATTCACTCCGGTAGTGGAGGTTTTGTTTGTTAAGGCCTCAATCTGTTTACTCCAGTGGAGGTTAGTCGTCCACTAGAGACTCAGATTGAGAGGGTCTGAAGACCTTTAGTCGAGACTTCAGGCTGTTTGAGAACCTTCCGCAGTATAACTATCATAGAAACTAAACTTGGTAATTGCAATCCGGCTTAACTGCAGTCTAGGGGGAACCATATCCGGGTGACCTCTCTTAAACTGAATACAACAGTTTACTTGCTTTGTTTGTTTGGTAGTTTAGACTTGCATTAAAGTTTCATTGCTAGATAACAAGAATTCACTGAGTAGTCATCAAATCTAGGACCCGGGTTGACATTTAAACCTAAACCCGCTATACTACGCTTTAGGAAGTTGTTTCACTTGGCCAATTCCTGGAGTGACAGTAGAAGTGAGTCAAGTTTTTGGCGCCGTTGCCGAGGACGGCTAGGTTGTTGAAGAAAAGTGATTTCTGTTAATTTAGCTTTTATTTTTGCTTTGTTTGCTTTGTCCCACTTGTGCCTTCACGGGTTTGTTTGCTTGAGTGTGTGCAGGTAGTGCATGACCCGTAGCCAGTCGGGAGGTTTACTGCCGTTGAATCCAGAGATTGACCGCACCTGTCGCCAACTCAGGAGACAACAGCGAGCTAGACTGGCTACGGAAGAGCGCATAGACGGCCACCTGAGCAGCGATTCTGAGGAAGAGTACATGATGGACGGAGAGTACAATCAACACCAGGGGAATCCTCAGCAGGCTCCCCCGGTGAATCAGGTCCTGGGGAACAACCCCATACCCCAGGATCATGAGGTTCATCATCATCCACCGCCGCCGGGTCCCACATTGGAGTACTACTACACTCCACGGATCGCTGACATTCCCCCGATCATCCTCTACCCGCCTATTCCAGCAAACAACTTCGAGATCAAGCCATGCTGGATTCAGCTCATTACATCCTCTATCCATTTCCATGGCTTGAAGGATGAGGAGGCCAGGGTACATCTTTCCCGTTTTCTGCAGCTGACGAACGGGTTCAAACTGAATGGTGTCCCCGATGATGCAATCCGCCTTCACCTTTTCCCTCATTCTCTGGCGGGGAATGCTAAGAGGTGGTTGGAGACCCAGCCCCCATTGTCCATCACCTCTTGGGACGATCTGGCTGACAAATTCGTGCATAGGTACTATCCGGCATCGAAGACTACAGAGATCCAGCGGGAGATCACTCACTTCCGCCAAGAGCCAGATGAGTCACTTCGTGATGCATGGGAGCGGTAAATGGGATATTTCTGGCAGTTTCCCCATCATGGCTTCAGTGATGCATTCACAGTGGGGAACTTCTACAATGCTCTCTCTCCAGATAGCCAGAGGGTGATTGAGTCTCTATGCCCAGGAGGGGATATTCTTACTAAGACTCCACCCGAGCTGAACCAGATGATCAATACCTTGGCTGCCAGAGATCATTCTTGGGGGCAGAGCAGCAGAGGCAGACATTCCCGGGACCGTGGTGTGCACGCCATGGAGACCAGATCCGGGCTCGAGCAACATGTAGCTGAGTTGGTGCAGACATTGAAGCAGCCCAACAGTCTTATTCTGGGCAGAGGTTTGGCTACACCTCCAGTAGCTCAATGTCAGTGGTGTGAGAGCTCAAATCACTTAGTGGAAGACTGCCAGGCTATGAGGGAGTCTACTACTCCCCAAGAGAAGTTGGACTTCATCGCCAATGCTCGGCGCCTCGACCCGTACAGCAACACATATAATGAGGGGTGGCGCCAGCATCCCAATTTCGCCTAGAGCAGCAACACCACTAAACCACCTGGTTTCCCAACACCAGCCGGTGGTTTTCAGCAGAGGCAGCCTTTCCAGGCTAGGCAGGATTAAGCACGTATTTTCAGCAGAGGTTTTCAGCAGAGGTTTCTCAGCACCAGCCGGTGGTTTTCAGCAGCACCAGTCGACGGGATCCGGTCAACTGCAAAGGTTCGTCAAGCTCCGGCCAAGATTAATCCATAGAAAATTAGAAAGGTTGATACTTGACGAACGTAGCTAAGCTTTATAGACTTTGGGTTGAAATCTCTTTCCATAACCGAGTTTCCACTTTCAACTAGGACAAGGAAAGATTTGGCAAAGGATTAACGCAGTTAGTTATCAACCAAGTAACTCAAATAAACACAACACGCACTCACTCTCAAGCGAAAGTATAAATGTCAAAACTAGTCCAGACTGAAGCCTTTGTAAATAGGTGTGTGGGTTGTTCAAGAGTGACAATCTCGAGTGAGACTATGTCACCATAAAGAAACTCGCTCTTGAATGAAGTAACAATCATTTCTCACGTGATTGTATGTTATCTTAAAATAAAAATAGCCAAAATATAAAGGCAACTTGATTGTCATAAAACAAAGGTGTATTAGCTGACGTAGGATGATCCAATTATTAAAACAACCATCGATCAAAGCAAAATGAGTTCACTAACTGCCATCCGTAACATGATATTCAATTTCAGCAGAAGAGCGAAGACTTATCTTCTTCTTAGTGCGGCAAGAAATGGGGCACAACTTAAACTCAAGAAATAACTTAGGTTTGAACCAGGGGCGGAGGGAGTGTGTTAGAGGGCGGGTCCCGGGACACACCCTAACTCGGAATGAAAAAGGATAAATTAGGTATAATAGTTAATTAAATGAGAATTGTTGACCTTTTAAATATTTTATGTGATTTATAAGTTGTGTATTGACATATTCAATGTTTTTGTCGTGATTTATAAGATATGATCCACCTAAATTTAAAGATGTAGTTGTTCAATAAAAACAACAAATTCCCACCAAATCATAGCTAACTTTTTATATATAATTTTATTCGAATAAGGTGTAGGGGAGAGTGTAACCAGTGACTCCTAATGACAAAATTGAGTAAATTAGTATAATATATAGTAAATTGAGAATGAAATTTAGGGCACTTCTAATTGAGAATGGTTGACCGAGAGATCATGTGTTCGAATCTTTGTGATCCCATTTGTTAATCACATGATATTCGAATTTGAGAAAACTATAAGCACGTATAAGTTGGTCTTCATTAGTAGGGATGTGTTAGTAAATACTAAATAGTATAAGATCCATTATTAAACCTTCCCCAACAACTCGAAATATTGATACTAAACGGTCTTGACAAAGAAAACCGTTAAAAGCAAATGTGTAACTAAATCATGAAAAATTGTATAGAGTGATATTCTTGATAATTTCAAAATCTATTTAATTTACCAAGTTTTTGTAAATACAAAATTATATCATGAATAATTTAAAAAGCTAACAAAACTATTTTATCACGTGTATTTTTCTTAAATGAACCCACCCTCAATAAAATTTTGGCTACGCCCCTAATTGGAACGATGAACAGTTGGACAACAGCCCAATACCAGAATTCAAGAAACCACAATTTATCTTTAACGTCTAAGAGAAAACTTGTTAAAAAAACATTCAACAGAAAAATCATTTATATTAATTGGTTATTTGACTCAACAATATAATTATTAAGGAGCCCTTGTGCTCAACCTAACCCTGAGGACAACTTCTTTAATTATATATATATTAGGTGTCGATGCCGCCACTTGTCGCGGGATGGAGATGTCCTATGGGCATGTATTATGTAGCCCATTAAGGTGTTTTCTTAGTATTATTAGTCTAAAATTAATTTTTTATTAGCCGTTTTGTTAGTAATATTGACTTGACAATATGATATTGACTGAGAATAGATATATCGCGGTCAACAACCGATTCAAAAATTTTGAAAATTTTGGCTAATAAATGATATTTACCTAAACCCAAGTAGACTCATTAATTATGGGTAGGTTATGTGTGACATGTATATGAGTTTGGAAGTTTGTAGATGGGTTTGGGTAGGGTATAGATATTTACTTTCATAATCTAAAGATGTGTATGAGTTGCGTATGGATACCCATTTATTCGAGGGTGTTTTGATAACACATACAAAAATTATACCTATTTATAGAAATTCAAAAGTTCTGGTACTAAGATGTAATACACAAAAAATTTAGGTACTAAAACATAATGTTCCATAAATATTTTGAGGACTTAATGCAAAAAAAAATTTAGATTACAAATCTATATATCTATTAAGTTTAGGTACCCAACTGTAATTTGCATAGTTGAGGCTTAATTCCTTTTATGGTGATGTAATTAAGATGATAATTATTTACTTTTTTATAGAAAATAGAAAACTAGTATTTATTTTATATGTATAATTGTTGAAAATTCCATGTACAATTGTTAAAAATTCTAGCCCAGGTGAAAAAGAAAAACTCCAGAGAGAAGCAAAATGAATACAAACTGGAACTTGCTTAAAATTTCATCTTTCAAATCCCATAGTGAAAAATGACGACTTCCTAATAAGTAATAACCATATATTTTTTTTAATTGGACTTAACATTGAGCTGAAAAAGTTAGTGGTTCATGCTTCAATTATTAATTCTCTAGACTATTGGTCAGGCGTGTATGGACCCGTTCATACTTGTGATTAGAATACATAAAAATAGTATAGGGTTAGACGAAGAAGGCAAAGAAAGAAATAAAGAAAGGGTTATGGAAGGCGAGTGAAAAATGAAACGAAGGAGAAGTAGATGATGGAAAGGTTTTGACCAATTCTTTTAGTTGGCCGCCAATGCAACAGTCGACCCTTTTCACCGTAGCAATTTATTGACACTTGCTTATGTAGATGTCGCATATTTTGTTACGTGTCGTTAGTAGAAGTGTGTTTAGTACCCCGTACATGTACTAAATAAGTTTATAAATTCGCTCTTGCAATATTTTAGAATCGTCTCTCTTTTATTTTAGTTTTTAATGTTTCACGTAATGAGCAAATATAAAATGGTCGAATCTTCTCCTATAGTTGAAGGATACAACATCTTGTATGGTACAAACTAAATTTATACTTTTATGTTATGGTGGATTGGAATCATGGAATTTTTCAAAAGGATTAGTCGATTGGATTCATGGATTCAAGTGAAATCTAAACATTGGACCAATATGTGTAAAAGTAAAAAAATTGTATGTACGTAAATATCATAAAATTTAGATAGCAAAACATACCCTATTTTTGGCCCGACTTTAAGAAGTGCTTTTTATTGTTTAGAATTTGTGTTCATATTATAAAATCATATTATTTAATATAAAATAAATTTAATAAGATCCATTTTGACTACCTTTTATTGTTTAGAATTTGTGTTCATATTTTATATTATAAGTCTTTTATAGTCATTTTACACAACCTCTCATATTAAAAAGCATTTCTAATAGTTTTTCAGCCAAACACTCAACAGCTTTTTTTGAAAAGTACTTCTCTAAAAGCTTCAGCCAGAAGCTGCTTCTGCAAAAGCTATAGCAGGGCCAAACTAACCGATAATTTTTCAATGATTTTACATTAAAATTAAATTTTTGGTATCAAATTATAATTGTTTAGGCAACAGTAACTTGCCTTCAACTTCCCTTCTCCCTTCGGTTGAACATATGATAAACCTTTGGTCAAGTGACTTCGTTCCTTCAATGGACAATTCAGAAGAAATGGTAAGATAAGGGTAAGAGTTCTCGCGGATCTCCCTATTACTGGGAAACCTACAGAAGTAAGAACGGGAAGAGTAAAAGGAAATCGTACGGGGTTGGATTGCTCGTGTGTCCACGGGACAAATCCTATTTGAAATGGATGGTGTGAGTTTGTCGTATGTTCAATGATTTTACATATAAAATTTAGATACCAAAACATAATTGTTCAATAATTTTACATTAAAATTAAATTTGGGGTATCAAAATATAAAATATACATTATAGTGAATAAGTTGTAATTTAATTAACTAGATGTGTTCACCCGCACTCTACTGTGGCAACTTGTGTTTCTTTTTTCACTTATAAGCAAGGTTCTCAATCAGGTCGATCAAGTCAGTTTATAGTTAATGGTTTGATCGCTTTAGGTTGAATGTAAGAAAAATTATTATATTATTTATACATTTATAAAATAAATTAAATAAAATTTAATATATGGTTAATAATATATAACTTTATAACATCAATATTCAAATATTCAACTTAAAATTTCAAAAATAGGGTTAACCTAAAGGAAAACCGGAAAAGATGCCTACTTCGCAAATTAACGGGAAAATAACGTTATATGCCTTCAACCCAAGAATCTTGCAGCAAGTCGACCCATGGGTTGATCCATTTTCATCTCGACCTGGTGAGAAAAACAGGCGCCGCACACAAACAATGTGGTTCTTGTTGCCCTGTCCCTCATTCCACACACAAACGATGAGATTGTTGCTACCCAATTATGTGTCTTCAATCCATTATTTTTTTCTTTCTGGAATTTTTTCTTTCTTATCTTTCACAACACGACTTCATTCATGGATTCCAATGCATCTCGCCGCATACAAAATCATGGTTATAGTTCTGGTTCTAAGGCCCTTCGCGGGACATGACCCACCGAGAATCGAAATCAAATCGAAAGGAAGGGGTACCGTTATTTCAATAGTTGTTGATCGCTTCTCTCATCGAAATTATTGTTGTCTGACTGTCTTAGGCTGCATTGCTCTATTAGTAAAGATTGTGAATGAAGTCATATTATGGAAGCAAAATAGGAAACAATGTCTGATAACATAGAGAATTAGTAATAGTGATGCTCAAATTCAAAATTGATCATGAGCCCAACAACAGACAGAAATAATTAGCCAATAAAACAAGACCGGGAGGTTTAACATTAGTTGATTCTTAGTGAAAAGTAACTCTTGTTTATATTTATATATATTAATATACCAGAAACGAGGCCACACTTCCTTGCGGTTGAATATAGCGAGTGGCAAATTTACTTGGAAGTTTGTGTTTCAACCGGTATTTGCAAATAATCTGTATCCTTGAACCAAATGTCTTTCAAGTTAAATATCTTGTGTCAAATAACTCAAATTATGTGAGTTGTTTATATGGAGTACTTATTATGCCAAATAAAAATAATTGTATAAAATTTTAGCACGTAATGGACAAATCTATTACGGATAAGAAAAAGAGTACACTACTACCCGAACTCCAGAATAACCCTTCTCCTTCTTTACATAATGAGGTTCAAAAAATTTAAACTAATCATCATCATGCTCTTATTATTCTCAATATTTCTTACTATTCTCAATATTTCTATACCTAAATAAGTGCAGGTAAGAGATTTATCAATTTGCAATCGTTCACCCACTAAGGTTCATGTTATTTGCAGGTGGATTGATGTCAAACCGTGGATTAATCACTCATGTGCCCTCCCCTAGTGTTTATCGCTAATTCATGGCGCTAATTGATGTTGTATGCATGTGAGGGTGGCTAGGCCTGGCTATTTCGTCCGGGCTATTTGGTTTTACCCGAAACCGGACCGTATAACCCGGACCGGACTGAAACCGGATAGCAAACAATCCAATCCAATCTTCGGGTTTAGATTTGAGGTAAAAAAACCGTTTGAGACCGGATAAGATAGCCCAACACCCAAAACTTAACCAACCTCTTACTCTTTGAGTCCTTAGACCATTCAAATTCTCACAAGTTCAATCTAAAATCAAGACCGAATTGGGATCGGACCAGGTCAAGACCGGACCACATCAAGACCGAACTGTATCCAATCCAATCTTTGGTCCTTATATTCTCGAAAAGACCGGACTGGCACCGGATCAATTCAGACCAATTTAACCAGACCGGACCATATAGCCAACCCTAAGGATAGCTAGTAACTTAAGTATAATTTGTACATTGAAGCACCAGTGTTTTACAACTAAAGTATAGTAGAAAGGCTCTTGAAATTAAGTATAAAAATAACTCACGATGAAGCATAAATCCATAGCCCGAATTATGCTGATCCCAAAATGCAATCTCAATTTTAATGAGATTATTATATATTTTATTTGTACCTCAAACCACCAATGTTTTTAAATTAAAGGGTAATGTCTATTTTTTATCCAAACTTTTTTTATATTCTTTTATATTATCCAAACCTATCGAAATACTAAGAATTAGCCAAATGTTAAATTCCAGTTAGCAATTTTGTTAGCTATATTGACTTGACAACATGATACTGACTTAGAAGAAACACATGAAGGTCAACATTCCAAAATTTTAGTATTTTAACTAAGAAAAAAGTTACACAATTATTAACGATAACATAAAAATGTCTAATATTTAGATGCATTATGATATATTTGGCTAATCAATAGAATTTTAATAGGTTTGGATAATATAAAAAAACATGAAAAAGGTTTGGATAAAAAATAGACATTAAATTAAAGTATAGTAGAGATCTTCTGGAAAGTATAAAAATAAGTATAAAAAAATCATGCCCGAATTGCAGTCTCTGAAACACCCTAACCCCGCCGGGTACTACTTTTACTAAAATGCCCTTAATAAATAAAATACTCAAATCTTAAATTTCAACTGGGAAAATTTCACAAATAAAATACTGAAAACACACACTTGTAGTTCAAAGCAAAGCCCCAACATGTGGGCAAATTAAACTCAAACTTTAGAAACTCAACTTGATCTCCAGTCTATACTCATAATCATAAAACATAATAACTAACTAGTCTCAGGTGTTGCTACTGGTGTGAGAAACTCTGACTAGACATCCTCTGTGACGCTCGTACCATCCTCCTCTAGCTAGCTTCACTCGAACTGTTCTCTCGATCCCACTTCTCTCTAACTGCTCCTCTAGCTTTTCCTCTAGGTCTTCAAACTGGTGAGTGAGATGGGGTCAGTCTACGCCCTTACGTCTTAATACTTCTAATACTTGATTACTTTACTTAAACACTTGACTTTGACTAGTGGAAGTTGTTTGCACTTCCAATCTTAAAATCTTAACTCTTAAACTTTGAGGTAGTTGAAGTTACTCTCCTCTCTTAAAGCTCAAACCTTGACTTAAATCTTTTGACTGACACGGGGATCCCTCACTAGCTAGTTCGGTTGCCAACTCATACGTATGAGAAGCCATTCAGACTTTCCTTAAACTTAAACTTAGTTAGGGAAGTCGTAACGATTCATCCCCCTAACATCTTAAACATATCGTGGTGGCTCTTCACCACGATTCTCAAGGGCATAACTGCTGCCCATCTTAAAAATCTCAAGAGCATAACTGCTGCTCTATCTCAAACTGTCTCAAAAGGCAACGGACCGGCGCTAGTGACTAAAAACACTTAAAACGACTTCACCTTCTTGAAGGTGAGTTACTTCTTAAAAAGAACTTGCTTCTTAACTTCAACAATAACTTATAAACTTAAAGCTTAAATTCAAATAAGAACTCATGCACAGTCACATCAAGCATAGCTCAAACAAAATCACAAATAAATCTAAATAAGAACTTGCTTCTTAAATTTCAACTGGGAAAAATTTCACAAATAAAATACTGAAAAAACACACTTGTAGTTCAAAGCAAAGCCCTAACATGTGGGCAAATTAAACTCAAACTTTAGAAACTCAACTTGATCTCCAGTCTATACTCATAATCATAAAACATAATAACTAACTAGTCTCAGGTGTTGCTACTGGTGTGAGAAACTCTGACTAGACATCCTCTGTGACGCTCGTACCATCCTCCTCTAGCTAGCTTCACTCGAATTGTTCTCTCGATCCCACTTCTCTCTAACTGCTCCTCTAGCTTTTCCTCTAGGTCTTCAAACTGGTGAGTGAGATGGGGTCAGTCTACGCCCTTACGTCTTAATACTTCTAATACTTGATTACTTTACTTAAACACTTGACTTTGAGTAGTGGAAGTTGTTTGTACTTCCAATCTTAAAATCTTAACTCTTAAACTTTGAGGTAGTTGAAGTTACTCTCCTCTCTTAAAGCTCAAACCTTGACTTAAATCTTTTGACTGACACGGGGATACCTCACTAGCTAGTTCGGTTGCCAACTCATACGTATGAGAAGCCATTCAGACTTTCCTTAAACTTAAACTTAGTTAGGGAAGTCGTAACGATTCATCCCCCTAACATCTTAAACATATCGTGGTGGCTCTTCACCACGATTCTCAAGGGCATAACTGTTGCCCATCTTAAAAATCTCTAGAGCATAACTGCTGATCTATCTCAAACTGTCTCAAAAGGCAACGGACCGGCGCAAGTGACTAAAAACACTTAAAACGACTTCACCTTCTTGAAGGTGAGTTACTTCTTAAAAAGAACTTGCTTCTTAACTTCAACAATAACTTATAAACTTAAAGCTTAAATTCAAATAAGAACTCATGCACATTCACATCAAGCATAGCTCAAACAAAATCACATATAAATCTAAATAAGAACTTGCTTCTTAAATTTCAACTGGGAAAAATTTCACAAATAAAATACTGAAAAAACACACTTGTAGTTCAAAGCAAAGCCCTAACATGTGGGCAAATTAAACTCAAACTTTAGAAACTCAACTTGATCTCCAGTCTATACTCATAATCATAAAACATAATAACTAACTAGTCTCAGGTGTTGCTACTAGTGTGAGAAACTCTTACTAGACATCCTCTGTGATGCTCGTACCGTCCTCCTCTAGCTAGCTTCACTCGAACAGTTCTCTCGATCCCATTGCTCTCTAACTGCTCCTCTAGCTTTTCCTCTAGGTCTTCAAACTGGTGAGTGAGATGGGGTCAGTCTACGCCCTTACGTCTTAATACTTCTAATACTTGAGTACTTTACTTAAACACTTGACTTTGACTAGTGGAAGTTGTTTGTACTTCCAATCTTAAAATCTTAACTCTTAAACTTTGAGGTAGTTGAAGTTACTCTCCTCTCTTAAAGCTCAAACCTTGACTTAAATCTTTTGACTGACACGGGGATCCCTCACTAGCTAGTCCGGTTGCCAACTCATACGTATGAGAAGCCATTCAGGCTTTCCTTAAACTTAAACTTAGTTAGGGAAGTCGTAACGATTCATCCCCCTAACATCTTAAACATATCGTGGTGGCTCTTCACCACGATTCTCAAGGGCATAACTGCTGCCTATCTTAAAAATGTCAAGAGCATAACTGCCGCTCTATCTCAAACTGTCTCAAAAGGCAACGAACTGGCGCTAGTGACTAAAAACACTTAAAACGACTTCACCTTCTTGAAGGTGAGTTACTTCTTAAAAAGAACTTGCTTCGTAACTTCAACAATAACTTATAAACTTAAAGCTTAAATTTAAATAAGAACTCATGCACATTCACATCAAGCATAGCTCAAAAAAATTACATATCATCAACCATAAGCACAAACAAACAATGACGTTCACTTCATCGAAATACTCAAGACTTGTAATTCTTGACAGAACACGTAAGGCGTAGAATTTACCCCCTTTACACTCACCTCGAAAAGACAACCCTTCTTCACTGCTAGCTGATCCATGTCATCGCCCGAAATTCCACGCTCCAACTCCTCGTGCTTCGCCTCCTTATGCAAATCCTCCTATTAGGTATTTAGGCAAAACTTAACTCTCTTATCTCCAAGCGTAACTAACCAAACGAACTCCAATTTGGTTAATTTCAATCCCAATTTCCTCTATTTAATCTTTTCTAGGATTCCCCATAAAATTCTGCAAAATTACCTTTTTCCCACAATGGCAAATTACCAAATGGTACTCGAAATTCCAGGGTCTTATCAATTCGGCCCCAAATTTTTAGAATAGCTCAATTTAGTCCTCCAGACCAATTTCCACTTTCTTATTTAAACATTTCAGTCCAAACGGTTTATTTCCAACCTGATACTCAAACATCCACCAATTGCGAACTCGCCCCCAAGCCTGATCAATTACTTTACGGCGCCCAAACTTCTTAACTTTTACCAAATCGCCCCAACGTCAGAAATACATATATACCCCTAACTATTCATCAAATTTCCAAATTGATGCCATTGAATTCCAACAAAGTGGGAGACTACTTACCTCCACGATGTCGCCGTCTTCTCCCTCGAGCCCATCCTCGGCCCATTCCTCCGGCTCTTCTTCCTCCTCCTCGGACACCGACAGCCCAGAGATCGAATTTTCTGGAAGTTCGCCGTCGATGCCGTTCACACCGCCGCTGCGCCTCGGTCCACACATCGGAGGCCAGCTCCGGACCGCCCAAGCCCGAGGCCGCTTCCATGGGTAACTTCGTGGTCTCGCCACTGTATCATCACCCATTCCATTGCCATTGATGTGGTCACCATCCGATCCCATTACGGCCGCCGTCGTTGAGTTCCCGAGCTCTCTCTTGCGTCCATGGGCCAGCACTCGGGTTCGGATCCTCCTGCCTCCCCTCTTAGCTCGCGTCGACCCCTCCATTGCTGCGCCAACGTCTAGGTCGTAAGAATCATCAAATACTTCTCTTCCTTCTCGTTCCCTGCCTCTCGCTTGGGAAAAAAATAGAGGCACTTCCTCTTACCCTCAATGAACCGATCTCACCCTAATTTACCCTTACTAAGTACTGCTTTAATCCCCTATTAGATCGACAGTTACTTTCCGAGTTCTCCATTTTTTTTCTTTTTTTTTCTCCACTGCCTCTCTGCACCCGCCAGTTGCTCTGCTTCTGGCCGATTTTTCAGGGGAGAACCTCTCCTCTCTTCCGCCGCCAATGGACTTCGCCCCTCTCCTTTCCCCCGGATCCACTTCTTCTCCTTCCCGGGCCTAAAGCCCACTTCTTCTTCCCATTTCAGCAACCAACCCATAACACCTGCTCCCCCTTTTAATTCACACACGGGCTTAAGCCCTTCTTCCTCTTCTTTCCACTAGGCCCGCAGGCCAGCCCACACTTCCTCCCCTTCTCTCGGCTCGGGCTAAGCCCATCACAAGTGAGTTTCGGCTCACTTCTCCCTTCCTTCACTTCCTTTTCCTTCTCTTTCGGCCGCCCATGAGAATCAAAACAGGCCGACTTAATTGCAATTCCATGCCAGCCCAAATAACAAAATCAGATTAGCCCGAACACTAAATTGAGTCCTGATTCGAAAATCCAATTTATATTCGTAACCTCTTCATTTTATATCTAATTTTAACGTCGTTCGCACTTATAGTTCATGTTTTGAAATCCTCATCCATAATATGGCGGAACTTGATGAATTTGCTCAAGGTTAATATAGTCATTTTGACTTTTGGGAAGAGCGGGGTGTAACATTTCCTCCAACCTTATAAAAATTTCGTCCCCGAAATTTGATCGGGCGCCTCCTTCCATACTCCTCATTTTCGTGCTTCTTTAGCTCAAGATTTCACTCTTTCTATATGAACTTCAATGGCGTGCCCTTACCTTGTCTTGAATAGCTTAATATAGTTCTTATATGTACTCTTGACCATAACATAAATTCTCATCTAAGAACTATAGTAAGCTATTAGAATAGGTTTGAGTGATTCATTGCCCTTTCAAAATTTTCCAACTTGGGCCCAGGGTGTGAGGGGACAAAATTTTGGCTCAATTTATTTGGTCCAACTGATTCAATACTTGATGTTGAACCTATCGAAGTCGAGGTATCACATTTCCTCCCCACTTATAGAAATTTCGCCCTCGAAATTTGTCCACTGTGATTACTCCAAGCCTCGCTTATGGTAATCCTTTCTACTTCGAGGATTTGTATTTCCTTTAACTTGTACGACATAACCTAAAATCCTTCTCTCCATTACCTGCAACTTCAATGTTGTTATGGCTTCTTAACCCCTCACATTACCTCGGCTGCACCTTGTACATATATAGGAACGATAACTATCCATTCGGTACATAAGAAGTTAGTGCCCCTCTCCAACCACAAGGTCACTGATGGCGGTTTATCTTCCATCTAGTCAAATGGTAAAACTCTTTTAACGTAACTCTCGTCTGGGGTTGACCTCATAGGTGACCTAGGACGTTGTACCTCCTAACTTTGTATCTCTTACTTTCTTCTTTGATGTCTCGTCTTATCCATTAACCATAAACTGGATGGTCACCCTCTCGTTACTTCTTGCTTAACTCTGAAACCTCATACTACTGCTTTTACTTCCTGTATGCATTAAAGGCATCCTTTGCATCTTTCTCTAGCTTGCAATCAACTTTATGACTCATTTCAAGAATCATGACATTCTCTCTGGCTTACTTGTTCACTCCTGTCACCTAACTCAGCACTTCCCTATCGTCACCTGAATTCGAAACCCTCGTGATATCCATACTGCTACTCTTAGATCCTAGCTGAAATTCCTCGTACAGTTTTCCTGTGCAAGAAATCTTCACCCAAGAGATCGACACCTTTCACCAGCATTGGCGATCTGGGTTTCACGTTGGGGTATTCCAGGAGGTTCCCTAAACTTAGATCCCTTTTACTTCGTTACTCATGACTCTTCTTCTTGATGTTCCTTTCTAGGTTGGAGTGTCCCTTGTTCGCGACGTAGTCCTCCGGTTTCCTACATACACTTCTCACTTATGTAGTATGGCCTACCAGGTTTTCCCTTCCACTATTCTTCACGACCCTAATTCCACCTTAAAAATTGGCCAAAATTTCCTTGATGGACTTCCTAAGGATCACTTGTTCTCCGTTGGTAATCAATCTATAGCTTCCTGGTAGTCTTTTGTATTCCTGCTTCGACATTTCCTAACTATTTTGCTCCGCGCACACTCCTTGAACTCGAGTCACTCACACATATTCCCACCTGAGACTTGACCAAATGACTTCTTGAAATCTCGTCAAACCTCCCCTAGCCTTCTTGCTCTTTCCTGGTATGGTACGCAAACTCTCTTTATTACAAACGTTAAGACTTCTCCTCGAATTATCTAACACCTATTGGAACTTCCAATAACGTTCTAATTCCTTGTCTATTCTCGGTTGGTTGAATGACTCACTCCTACAGCTGTTTCCGAGACCCCAGTTCTTAGCCCTCTAGTTCCATCGTATTACAGAGGTTCCTTTTTCTGTCAACCCTCATGTACCCTAGGTGGCTAGGTGTTCCCTCCATTTAGGATAGGACAATCCCATAACAGATCATCACGAACTCTTGCATTCCCCTTTCAACGGTCACAAGGACCTCCGGACCTTTCATGATCTGGGTAGTTTGTAGAGTCTCTCATATATCAATCCATCCTATTTCCAGCTTGGCACTGTTAACTAGCACCTTGTTATTCTTGATCCCAGCTCGTCCTCTAACTTGATCATCTTGACTCTTGTCTTGTTCCTTATAAAGGCTTGCTACCAGCTTAATTGCCCAGGTCATGTCCCCTCTTCACGAGTGACGTAGTTTATCCACAAGGGTTCCTTTATCGTCACTATGTAGGTGACCATGACCCCTCTCCGCCTTGACTATTGACTTCTTGACGTCCTTTCAAACCCCCTCTAACCTACTTACGTCCTCCTTTACTTCATTTATACTACCCTAGCTTCTATTGAAGTCTAAGCTTCCCACTGCTCCTTGTCACTGTGTTGTAATAGCGTTGACCGCTAAAACTAGTTGAGGGACTTCTCGTGGTGCCTCTTTGTTTCTTGACTCGCCACTGCTTAGGGTCAATGACCCTGAAATTCTCCCATCATTATAGTTACTGGCATCTAGTGCCTGTAGCTCTTCCCTCGGAAATTCATATTTCTCCCCTTTGTTTGTCTTAGCTTATTAGATCATCTACTTGTTTCCTAGTAGTAAAATCCTCGTACTACTCTCTCAACTCCTTCAAAATCCTCGAGGTATCCCCTTACGATTGGAACCTCTTCTATTAGAAATTTAGTTTTTACCTTAATACGATTAGAGTAGACGGGAGATTCTATAACTCTTAAAAGAAGATCCTTGACTCGTTTTCCTTTCCTTTAAAACAAAAACCTTTAAAACTGAGACCGACATTCCAGTATTCCTTGGAAACCAAGAAACAGAGGAAGACCGGCTCTGATACCAAAATGAAACACCCTAACCCGGCCGGGTACTACTTTTACTAAAATGCCTTTAATAAATAAAATACTCAAATCTTAAATTTCAACTGGGAAAAATTTCACAAATAAAATACTGAAAACACATACTTGTTGTTCAAAGTAAAGCCCTAACATGTGGGCAAATTAATCTCAAACTTTAGAAACTCAACTTGATCTCCACTATATACTCATAATCATAAAACATAATAACTAACTAGTCTCAGGTGTTGCTACTGGTGTGAGAAACTCTGACTAGACATCCTTTGTGACGCTCGTACCATCCTCCTCTAGCTAGTTTCACTCGAACTGTTCTCTCGATCCCACTGCTCTCTAACTGCTCCTATAGCTTTTCCTCTAGGTCTTCAAACTGGTGAGTGCGATGGGGTCAGTCTACGCCCTTACATCTTAATACTTCTAATACTTGAGTACTTTATTTAAACACTTGACTTTGACTAGTGGAAGTTGTTTGTACTTCCAATCTTAAAATCTTAACTCTTAAACTTTGAGGGAGTTGAAGTTACTCTCATCTCTTAAAGCTCAAACCTTGACTTAAATCTTTTGACTGACACGGGGATCCCTCACTAGCTAGTCCGGTTGCCAACTCATGCGTATGAGAAGCCATTCAGGCTTTCCTTAAACTTAAACTTAGTTAGGGAAGTCGTAACGATTTATCTCCCTAACATCTTAAACTTATCGTGGTGGCTCTTCACCACGATTCTCAAGGGCATAACTGCTGCCCATCTTAAAAATCTCAAGAGCATAACTGGCGCTAGTGACTAAAAACACTTAAAACGACTTCACCTTCTTGAAGGTGAGTTACTTCTTAAAAAGAACTTGCTTCTTAACTTCAACAGTAACTTATAAACTTAAAGCTTAAATTTAAATAAGAACTCATCCACATTCACATCAAGTATAGCTCAAACAAAATCACATATCATCGACTATAAGCACAAACAAACAACGACGTTCACTTCATCGAAATACTCAAGACTTGTAATTCTTGATAGAACACGAAAGGCGTAGAATTTACCCCCATTACACTCACCTCGAAAAGACGACCCTTCTTCACTGCTAGCTGATCCATGTCATCGCCCGAAATTCCACGCTCCAACTCCTCGTGCTTCGCCTCCTTTTGCAAATCCTCCTATTAGGTATTTAGGCAAAACTTAACTCTCTTATCTCCAAGCGTAACTAACCAAACGAACTCCAATTTGGTTAATTTCAATCCCAATATCCTCTATTTAATCTTTTCTAGGATTCCCCATAAAATTCTGGAAAATTACCTTTTTGCCCCAAAATGGCAAATTACCAAATGGTTCTCGAAATTCCTGGGTCTTATCAATTCGGCCCCAAATTTTCAGAATTTCTCAATTCAGTGCTCCAGACCAATTTCCACTTTCTGATTTAAACATTTCAGTCTAAACGGTTTATTTCCAACCTGATATCCAAACATCCACCAATTGCGAACTCGCCCCCAAGCCTGGTCAATTACTTTACGGCGCCCAAAATTCTTAACTTTTACCAAATCGCCCCAACGCCAAAAAGACATATACGCCCCTAACTATTCATCAAATTTCCAAATTGATGCCATTGAATTCCAACAAAGTGGGAGACCACTTACCTCCACGATGTCGTCGTCTCCTCCCTCGAGCCCATTCCTCCGGCTCTTCTTCCTCCTCCTCGGACACCGCAGCCCAGCGATTGTATTTTCCGGAAGTTCGCCGTCGATGCCGTTCACACCGCCGCTGCGCCTCGGTCCACACATCGAAGGCCAGCTCCGGACCGCCCAAGCCCTAGGCCGCTTCCATGGGTAACTTCGTGGTCTCACCACTGTATCATCACCCATTCCATTGCCATTGATGTGGTCACCATCCGATCCCGTTACGGCCGCCGTCGTTGAGTTCCCGAGCTCTCTCTTGCGTCCACGGGCCACCACTCGGGTTCAGATCCTCTTGCCTCCCCTTTTAGCTCGCGTCGAGCCGTCGACCCCTCCATTGCTGCGCCAACGTCCAAGTCGTAAGAATCGTCACAGACTTCTCTTCCTTCTCGTTCCCTGCCTCTCGCTTGGGAATAAAAATAGAGGTGCTTCCTCTTACCCTCAATGAACCGATCTCACCCTAATTTACCCTAACTAAGTACTGCTTTAATTCCCTATTAAATCGACAGTTACTTTCCGATTTCCCCTTTTTTTCTTTTTTTTTTCTCCGCTGCCACTCTGCACCCGCCAGTTGCTCTGCTTCTGGCCGATTTTTCAGGGGAGAACCTCTCCTCTCTTTCGGCGCCAATGGGCTTCGCCCCTCTCCTTTCCCCCAGATCCACTTATTCTCCTTCCCGGGCCTAAAGCCCACTTCTTCTTCCCATTTCAGCAACCAACCCATAACACCTGCTCCCCCTTTTAATTCACACACGGGCTTAAGCCCTTCTTCCTCTTCTTTCCACTGGGCCAACAGGCCAGCCCACACTTCCTCCCCTTCTCTCAGCTCTGGCTAAGCCCATCACAAGTGAGTTTCGGCTCACTTCTCCCTTCCTTCACTTCCTTTTCCTTCTCCTTGGGCCGCCCATGAGAATCAAAACAGGCCGACTTAATTGCAATTCCATGCCAGCCCAAATAACAAAATCAGATTAGCTCGAACACTAAATTGACTCCTGATCCGAAAATCCAATTTATATTCATAACCTCTTCATTTTATATCGAATTTTAACGCCGTTCGCACCGGTAGTTCATGTTTTTAAATCCTCATCCATAATATGGCGGAACTTGATGAATTTGCTCAAGGGTAAAATAGTCATTTTGACTTTTGGGAAGAGCGGTGTGTAACAGTCTCTTTATATATCAAGTTAGTGAACAGTAATCTTGCTTCTGATTGTAATTTTTACTAGGTAGTGATGTCGCGCCTTGTCGCAGATAGAGATGGCCTATGAGCATGTATTATGTGTCCCGTTATGATGTTTTGTTAGCATTATTAGCGTACAAATAATTTTTTGTTAGCAGTTTTGTTAGTAATATTGGCTTGACCATATGATATTGACTGAGAAGAGAAATATGACGGTCAACATCCAATTTAAAATTTTTGGCTTGTAAATGATATTTACCTAAACCCAAGTAGACCCATTGATTATATGTAGGTAATAGGTGACGTATATATGGGTTTGGAAGTTTGTAGATGGTTTTGGGTAGGATTTGGATATTTACTTTGATAATCTAAATGTGTGAATTGGGTATGGATACCCATTTATTCAAGAGCGTTTAATTACACATACAAAATTTAAACCTATTTGTAGAACTTTAAAAGTTTAGGTACCAAAATGTAACACAAAAAAAGTAGGCACTAAAATGATGTTTCATCAACATTTTGAGGACTTATATGCAAAAAAATAAATTTAGGTTATAAATCTAAAGATCTATGAAATTTAGTTACAGAACTGTGATTTGCATAGTTGAGGTTTAATTCCTGGTGATGTATTTAAGATGATAGTCATTTACTTTTTTTTATAGAAAAATAAAACTATTTATTTGATATGTGTAGATACCTAGACAAACATTACATGTATAATTGTTGAAAATTCTAGCCCGGGTGGAAAAGAAAAACTATATAGAGAAGCAAAACGAATACAAACCGGAACTCGCTCAAAATTTCATGCCCTTAAATCTCATAGTGAAAAATAACGACTTTCTAATAAGTAATAACCATATTTATTTATTTTTTAGTGGAATGGATATCGAGCTGAAAAAGTCAGTGGTTCATGGTTCAATTATTAGTTCTCTCGACTGTTGGTGAGTCGTGTATGGACCCGTTTATACTTGTGATTAGAATACATAAAAATACTATACTAATTAGGGTTAGACGAAGAAGGCAAAGAAAGAAATAAAGAAAGGGTTATGGAGGGCAAGTGAAAAATGAAACGAAGAAAAAGTAGATGATAGAAAGGTTTTGACAATTTCATTTAGTTGAACGTCAATATATACAACAATCAACCCTTTTCACCGTAGCAATTTATTGACACTTGCTTATGTAGATGTGGCATATTTTGTTACGTGTAGTTAATAAAAGTTTGTTTAGTACCCCGTAAATGTACTAAATGATTTTATAAATTCGCTCTTTTAATGTTTTAGAGTCTTCTCTCATTAATCATTTATTTAATGATTCACGTAATTAGCAAATATAAAATGGTCGAATCTTCTCCAACGGTTGAGTGATACAACATCTTGTATTATACAAATTAAATTTATACTTTTATGTTATGGTGGATTGGATTTAATTGGTTTAAAAGGATTGGTGGATTGGATTCATGGATTCAAGTGAAATATAAACATTGGACCAATATGTAAATCTAAAATAAATTGTAGGTATGAAAATCTCAAAAAATTTAGATAACAAAAAATAATTGTTCAATGATTTTACATTAAAACTAAATTTGGGTATCAAAATGTAAAATGTACATTATAATGACTAAACTGTGATTTAGTTAAATTTGGAGTATCAAAATGCAAATAATTAGCCAACAGTAACTTTGCTTCTTCTTTATATATAATAATAATATATATTTATTAATTAATTAATTAACAGATCCTAGAGTGATAATGTAATGTGATTCGGCAATTAGGAGCCCTCTTGTGTCCTACCTACCCCTAATGTTTATAATTTAATTTGGAAAACAAAATTAATTTCTATGTACCCTGAAGACAAAATCTTCTTATTATTATTAGTTTAAATCTGTATCCTATACAGACAATGTTACGCGGACGAAATGTCGATAATGTTAATGTGAAATTGTTGTATAATCATCACCATAAAATTTGTAGGCGCGTTTGATTTAAATAAATTGCAATCAAGATGCGAAGAGACCTTCTAGGTACATTCTATGTGCATGACATAATATCTTTCCTAAGCAACTAAATTATGTAATTATCATGAGATTGAAAACGAAAGCAAAACTTAATATAACAATAACCAGGTATATAATAATTGACCTACGGATTCCTTTCAGGAAAATCAATCAACAAGCCGGTAACTTGAACTGCCCACTTGTTTGTTTTGACAACAAGGTTAACTCAATCAAATGTAAATTTTTTTTTAATACATCTATCATTCAAAGATTCACGTAATAATGTTCATTAAAAATAATAATAAAAAATCAACGAAAAAAATAAGAAAATGGTTCACACAATGAAAACAAGAAGATAACTGAATCCAGGGATAGGTTATGGTGCCCACCTTATACAATCAAGAAGAAGGTGGAAATTTACCATTTTTTAAAAAGAAATATATGTTAACCACATTTGAGAAGAAACGTTTTTCAAAACTAAACCATTCTCTACGTATTCCACTTCATACTTCTACCTCCCTACCTTCTATTCGCCTCCATCGTTGTGCTTCCTCGACCGCCGCCATCTGTATTTCCTCAAGCCGGCTAACTAAAACTAGTATCAATACATGAAATTATTATCAATACAAAAAAAATTTGTACCATTATGTGATAACTAGGGGTGGACAATATGAAACGGGTATTTGGGTATACCCGTACCCGTTTCGTTTTTTGCGGGTTACGGGTACTCATATTACCCGTAATATTATTAACGGACGGGACTTGGGATTGTATATTCCTAATTTGGGTACCCGCGGGTTACCCGCAAATACCCATTTGAGTAATATGGATACCCGTTATACCCATTCAAAAAACAAAGACAGAAAGCATGTCTTCAATCACATAGGCCCAACCCATCCAGAATGGAAAAACCCTTTTGTCCTTTGACCCTTCCCAACAGACGAGTGACCTAGCTAGCTCTCCCTCGACCCTCTCCACGGCCTTGCGATAGAGGCGCAGTCACCGCGCAGCCACAACTCCTATCATCTCGTCACTACTCACCCTAACCACTGGTCCACCGCCTGAGACTTCGCCGGCGCCGCCGCACCGCCTTCTTTGCATCCCATCATCGATGGCCTCCGCCGTAACTGCTCAAGGCATCATCGAAGTCAAGTATCCCCTCTAGCGGTATAGAATCACTCCAACCCGTGCACTTTCCGGCAACCACACCATCGTATCGGCAGGCGGAGTTTTTGAATTGGGTTATTTCAAGACTGGGAAATACGACTCACCGTCGTCGAAGCCGTCACCCACCAGCCGTAGTCACCCGACAGTTCTGCTCAAGCTCAACTCTCCAATTTCGAACGTCGTAGCCCTCAGGTGATGATTGTCGTACATGTATTTATGGGTAATATGGGTACTCGTTATCCGTCCCGTACGGGTAATGGGTACCTGTTACCCATATGGGTTTGGGACATGAGATGGACTTTGGTGATCTCCAAACGGGATTGGGTACCCGTTTCAAACGGGACGGGTATCCCGTCCCATCCCGTTGCCCACCCCTAGTGATAACCAACATCATCATAAAAAATCTATACTGGTACATGACAACAATCAGTACATGACTACCAATTAGAGGTGGCAATTAGGATCCAAATCCATGGATCCAATCCATCCACCAAATTATCCACCTGATCCAATCCATTTGATCTAAATCCAATTGGATTGGTGGATTCATGAATCAATCCATGGATCCAAATGGCAAATTACGATTTGGCACCTATATTTTTTATATTTTATATATTGGTACCTAAAATTTATATTTTTATACGACAAATATCATTGGAAAATTACAATTTGGTACATAAAATTTTGCATTATGACATTTTAGTACCAAAACTTTTCAAATTTTACATCTTGGTCCAAACCTTGGATGCCATTTGGATTCATGGATCAATCCACCAATCCATTTGATCCAATCCATGAATCCACCAATCCATTGAATCAAATCCATTTGATCCATTGATCCAGCAATCCAATGCACGAATCCACGAATCCGATCCAATTGCCACATCTACTACCAATACCACTACGGAAAAAAGCAGTAGAACACTGTCTACTATTACGGCAATACCATGATTTTTACGAAAAGTCAGTTTGTTGTTTTTAGGAATTATTAGGTTTATTATTTGTGGCAAGTGTTACCAAGGATAAATTGCAAGAAAGGGGAAATAGCAAAACAACTTTACCGAAACCAGGAAATTGCAAAATGGGAAAGGCAAACGTTAAGAGCATATTCCCTGCCTGAAACCCTACCCAAAGAAAATAATAGCGAACTTTGTTATTACTTATCACTAAACAATAAAAATAACAAAAAAAATCTATTAATTAATTCACGAAACTGCCTGCCCCGCAAGACAAAACAAAACAAAACAAAACAAAGCGGAAAACTCAGAAAAGTCGGTTTCAGTTTTAATCACACCAATTCTGACCCCCTTCACGTTCTTATCCTCCTCCCCCCATAACGGTGTTAACACGTCATCTCCACTCGGGACGGTGACTTTTGGATAAGGACTTTTCCTTTTATCCTTTTCCCCCCCTTCTTTTCCGTTTTCCTGTTCTCTCCTCCGAATTCATTCAATGGGTTTTTATTATAAATAGTAAATACAGTCCCCTCCTCCACAGCGCCTTCAGATCTCAACATCCCCACTTTTTCCTCCTTTCACATTATCCACAAGAAATTAGAAAGAAAACAATTTCCCTCCAGTTCCAATTCATTCGTCCTCATTTCTGCTCACTGCTTCTCGATTTTTTTTTTCCTTCTGCCTTTGGTTCGCGAGCTCTAAGGCTTTGATTTCATCGGGGGAAAAAAAAAAATGGCTAGCGCGGCCGCGGCTATGGGAATGATCGGAGGGAGCGGGTGTGGCGGATCTTCCTCGACGTCCTGGTTCCGGAGCCGGAGAAGGGCGAGGAACAATACCGTTACCGGAAGGAATCAGAACTGTTCGCGAATGTTGTGCGTGGCTTCATCTTCCTATTCGGTGATGGATCCTTACAAGACGCTGAGGATCCAGCCTGGAGCTTCCGAATCCGAGGTCAAAAAGGCCTTCCGTCAGCTCGCTCTCCAGGTACCTTAGCTTGCCTTTTTTTTTTTTTTTTTGGTTTCTTCACTCCCTGTTCGTTCATTCGCGAGATCTGAGCGAAAAATTAGTCTTCTAATCTCATGGTTGTTTCTCTACATCAGTATCATCCGGATGTGTGCAGAGGGAGCAATTGCGGAGTTCAGTTCAGCCAAATCAATGAAGCCTACGATGTAAGCCAATCCCTCGATAAACTTCACTCACTCCTTGTGAATTTCTTAGTTATATTTTCCTTGAACCATTGATATGATTAGGTCTTGAGTTAAGGCCGTGGGGCTCTGTAAAATGTCCTTATTTTTCAATTCCCAGAGAACAAGGTAGATGGCCGGGAAAAGGCAAAAATGGTGTCAAATTCGGAATGCTTAGGTGCCTTAGTTGGGTTGGCTTAACGAATCTTAATCATTACAGTCGAGCATTCGTCTATGCCAATTTTTAGCTACCATCCAAACTGTACTATTCGAGATCTCAATCGTTGGATTTATGGCGATTTAGAGATGGTTTCAGGATGTAATATTCCGGTAGTAGGCGGATTGCGTGTACGCATGGAGAAAGGTGGGACCTATCATAGAAATCTGGGTGCGGTTAGGATGTTAACATCAATTACCAAACACTCTTCTTGTAAAAGAAAGAATCAACGAAGCCAATAGTTTATTCCTTATTTCCTTTACTTTGGACCTATATTCCACCCACCACCACTAGTATTCTTACGTCTAGGTCCAGGGCCCCAGATGGTCTGTCGTGTCCATATGCTATCCTAACAACTCCACATAGAACAATAATATAATTTGATAGAGAGGAGAAATTCTTATGATTGTTGTATTTTGGTGGGTATGCAGATTGCGATAAGGAATCTGAGGGAGGAAGCGTCCGAAGGGTATGGGTCCTACTACGAGTCGTCGTCGGCGGCGCATGGGCCGTCGGATGATGAAGAGGGAGATGAGCCGTTGAGAGGGATGGAGGAGGCGGAGTGGGACATGTGGGAGGAATGGATGGGCTGGGAAGGGGCCGGAATCAGGGACTACACTTCCCACATCAACCCTTACATTTGACAATTGTGAGATCAAAGCTTTTTGGGGGAGAGGGGAAGGAAGTGGAAAGAAGATGTGAATATTTTATGATTTCCGGCAGCGTCCGCACATATTTGTTATTTCGGGGGTTTCCATGTAACTATGTCAATGGGCCCAATCCGACGGCCAATCTTGGGCCTGCGTCCTGAGGCCCACCTTTGATAGAGAAGAAAAAAAGGTTGTGGCTGCATTTGTAAATATTGACGACTGTAAGGTTGACCGGAAGTAGCAATGTGTACATAATGATGTTATGGCAATTATGCTTGTTTCCCAATAGTTCGCCTTCTCTGACTGCTGTGGCGAGTGGTAGTCACCGACCACCAGTACTGCTTAGAATCAAACGATCTCTCTGATCAATTTGTGTTCATTTAGTTTAAAAGATTGTATTCCAGAGCAAGCGATCTCTGATTTTCTTGCGACAAAATCACACGACAGACAGTTATTAAAAGAGCAAGAGAATCCGCCGCTCTTGAGTTGTACTCTGGTCTTGATTCTATTCTAGAGTACCAACAAGTAAAAAAGTGATGTCTGGGAACAAAAATCCACTCCATAAAACTTCGTACCATGGAACTCTTGATCGGTGGATCCTATCAGATTGCCAAACCATCTTGACAGAAAAATTTTCAGTCTTTTTCCCCTTCCCATTTGACATTTAGCCTACTACCCACAACCATTCTATATTGAAACCAATGCCTTGATCTCAGAAGCTTTCTACACAACCAAGACCCCACCTAATTATTGAATTCTCCTTCACCTAAGTATGGAATTCCCCATTAATCTCTTAGTCCATATCTTTCTATCCCAGAACTAACCACATCTCTAGAGTAGCATGCAGAATAACCTTGTAGAACATGCCACATTCCAAGTAATTAACCCTTTCAAACCTACCCTGCCTTCCTCTTTTGGCCTGCCAGTAATTTTCACTTCGCTTTTGCTCTACATATTCCTTCTCAAAATCAAAGGAAGTCTGAACATATTTTATAGGGTAAATAAAATATATTAGCCACAACTATTATGAAGTGGGGAATTATAGCCACAATTATGGAAATTCAAATTATTAGCCAAACGTTAACTCTCTGTTAACAATTTCGTTAGTAATACACACTAAAATTTTATGTTTTAAAGTTATAAATTAAAAGCATTCCGACGTGGCCGCTGCCAGGGGCGGACCTAGGCACAAGGGAGGTGTGTCATCTGACACACCTCCGCCCGAAAATTTTGTGAAATACCCCTAATTCGTCGGTACTAAAATTTTGATCTCGGGATTTCCGACACACCTCTGATCATTGTATCCGACACAACTCCATTGTGTTTATGGAAATTTATTGTCATAAGTTATCAAAATATATAAATATAAGTTCAGGCTAGCGTACGTCCGACCACCGTACGCCAATTGGATTTTGGTATTTAGATAAATAATTAACCGGACTTTGAGGCATGATCCTATATCCTAACCTCTAATGGGTGAACCCCAATCCCTAATTTTCTAACCCAAACTGCAAAATTTGGTCAATCTTAAAATGAAACTCAACAATCATTTCGACGAATCAGAATCATTGATTTTCATTTTTCAAGATTAAATGAATCTTATGTTAGGTTAGTGAATTGGGGATTGCGGTTCACACATTGGGGGTTAGAGTATAATATTATTGTTTATAAATGATTGTTAAGTTGTGTATATTGAAAAACATTTGCTTTGCAGCATAAGTGATGAATGTATTTTAGAGACATTTCAGCAGATGAAAAGTCGTCGTGATTCGTTGTAAAATGACATTGTGAACTTCATAAATTAATTTCTTTTAATTTCTACTTAATTTTTTTATTTAATTATTATTCTATATTAGCGGCGACACACCTCTCCAACAATCCTAGGTCCGCCACTGGCCGCTGTCGTGGCCTTCTCTGTCAAAAATTCAATAATAGTAACGGACAGTTAGCCATATCTTGACCCGCAACAATAGTTATGACTAATAATTTGAATTTTCATAGTTGTGGCTATAATTTCCCGCTTCATAATAGTTGTGGCTAATATATTGTATTTACCCTATTTTCTATATACTCTTTATAACTTTCTTTGATAGCACAAAGATATTCTTCTAAGTTCTGTGTGACAAAATAAAGTACTTAATCCACCCGCTGTAGCTTCCCAATATAAAGATAATTTGTAAGATCTCCAAGATTTAATTATATGCTTGTTATCCTAACAACCAATGCATTACATTGAGCTGCAAAAAGTTCCACAGATTTTAGAGGCAAGCCTAGAAATCTAACAGGTAAAATTCCCGCTTTATATATAACCCATGCCAACTGTCTTGCTAGAAAATCAGCCCCCCCAAAGAAAACATCACACTTCATTGGGTTGCATTTATAGGTGTCAAAACATAGCCCGACCCGATTAACCCGCCCGATCAACCCGACCCGTAACCCGACCGCAACCCGAATTGACTAAAAGTCAACAACCCGTAACCCGCCCGACCCGCAACCCGATTGACCCGCAACCCAACTAACCCGCAACCCGACTAACCCGCAACCGATTAACCCAAACCCGATTGACCCGCAACCCCGACTGACCCGCAACCCGATTAACCCGAACCCGATTGACCAGAACCCGACTAACCCGTAACCCGACCGACTCAACCCGAATTTCATCTAATCCACTTGAATAATTATAAAAATATACAATACATAGTTTTTCAAAATAAAGTTTTTCATTCAAAACATAAGTAAAATTATTTTTTCATTTCGTATAAGAAATTTTAAAAATATGAAACTCACTTGATATTACGTATTTTAAGAAAATTACAAAAATTGAAACATGAAGGTCACTTGAGATCATGACAATATTAATATAATATATAAATTAAAATTTTGGTTAGTTTAACTATTCAATAAAATTATCAATTAAATATAAATAAAGTAAAGTAATGTATTTGGTAATTTGATGTTTTTAAAAGAAGAGGGAAATTTTGGTGTATTCAAGTTTTTGGGAAGAGAAAGAAGAGGGAAATTTGGTTCTTTGAATTTTTTAGAAAAGAAACAAGTGGGAATTTTGGTGGTTTTGATATGTGGGAAGAGAAAGAAGTGGGAAAATTTGATTCATTTGATTATGAAAGAGAAATAAGGAGGGAAACTTTTGACTTTTCAACTTTTTGTAGAAAGAAAGAAGAGGGTAAGTTGGTTCTTTCAATTTTATGGAAGAGAAAGAGGAGAGAAAATTGAGTTTTTCTAATGTATGGAAGGAGAAAGAAGGAGGGAAATTTTAGTATTTTTGTGAAAAGAAAGAAGGAAACAAATTTGGTGTTTTCAATATTTTGGTTTTTCATAATTTTAGCTTTTAAAATATGTATCTTTAACTTTTATATGGAGGGCATGACTAGTTAAAATTATTCTTATATGTTTTGAAGGCTAATATGTATATATGTATGCAATTTTTTATGGGCTAATAAATAAAATAACCATTAGTTACAACAATTTATACTAAACTTGATAAGTAATCTTTGACAGTTCGTTGTTTAGGATACAAAGTATATGGTTAGGGTATAAGGTATAAGGTACATATGGTTTCGGGTGTATATGGTTAGGGTATAAGATATTGATGGTTTTGGCGGTTCTAAGTTTTTTATTAACATATGTTCACTTGAAGTCATTTGAAGTCTTTAACGGCAGGAGATCCCTTTTTAATTTATGTTTATGGTACGTGGTTAGGGTACAAGGTATGTGGTGTAAAGTATAGGATATATGGTTAGGGTATAACAATTAGCAAATATCACTTTTTATCTATGTTTTGAAAAACAAAGTATGAATTTCACTTTTAAATTAACTATACTAGCAAAATCACAACTCAAGGACATATGGTTAGGGTATAGGTTATGTGGTTAAGTATAATGTATTGATGGTTTAGGGTATACAATCAACAACATATACTAACTTAATATTGTTGATTGAGGGTAAAGCTAAGTGTATAGGATATATGCTATTGAGTAAGTTATGATTGAAGTCACAATAATTTTACTAAATTTGATAGCTAATCTTTAATGGTTCAATTTTTAGGATAATTCAAACAATTTTACAAATAACTCGTTTGGCAACAGTTTACTAAAATTATTTGGGCAATGAGTTATTTTGAAATAACTCGTTTTATCACTATGCTTTTGCCAAATACCACACGACAAATACCAGATTTGCATGGTTATAATAAACGAGATACTTTAATCCAATTAATACTGAATTAATACTAAAATATCAAATAAACAATTAACGGTGTCTTTTGGTTGCAAATATTGATATCACCATTACTATTAGCTATAATACTTTACCAATTATGATTAATTACATAACAAGTTTGCAAGTCATACAAATTGATTTAACATTTTGACTAGTTTTTTTTTTAAATAAAGTATATATATACGAGGTAGAAATAAATTGGTTAAAAAGTTGAGAAAATATTTTAAATTAGTGTAATAAAATGTGTAAGTTGGTAATGAGTAATGAGTTAAGTTACTTGATGCGCTGGCCCGAACAACCCGAAACCCGACCCGCCCGCAACCCGCCCGACCCAAAACCCGATGAACCCGCAACCCGATTGAATCCGAACCCGATGAACTCGCAACCCGACTAACCCGCAACCCGTTTGAACCCGAACCCGATGAACCCGAACCCGACTAACCCGCAACCCGACTAACCCGCAACCCATTTAAACCCGAACCCGATTGAACCCAGCCCGAACCCGCCCGAACCCGCCCGATTGACACCTATAGTTGCATTGCACCTTAGGCCTGAAAGTTTGTAGAACTCATTATAGGTTCTTCTTGTTAAAGCCCATGGGCGTTGGCCCATGCACGTACAAGTCAGGGAGCCCATGCAGCGTGTACGTGTACCAGGTAGAGAGAGATTAGGGTTTCTTTTTCGGTTTTTCCCTTCTTCCTTAAGTTGTGCCGTGTATATATATGGTGCCTTCTATGGTACCCCGAGTGAAATTTGGGGTACCGCGTATGAAAACGCTATCTAGACCTCGAATTGGCAGGATTTTTGGGCATCATACTATACCCTAACTCTGAATGAGTGAGCCCTAGGTCCTAATTATCTAAATCACATAAACTATAAACCCTAAGATGGTGCATTGATTTTTTGCCTATATTTGGACGAATCATAACCGTCGATTATTGTTTCCAATTAAATTGATCTTGGGGTATAAGATTTAAAGAATTAAGACCTAGATTTTGATCTTTAAGGGTTAGAGTATAGTATTATGTCCGAAAGATCAGTCAATTCAAGTTCTGGATACCGTTTTCTTACTCAAGGTATGCGGTACCCCGAATTTCACTATGGGTTGACATGCCTCTACTGTCACCCTAGAAAATGGCCAAGTTTAACCACCTACTAGAGCGTAGTATAGCGGGTTTGGGTTTTAATGTCAACCCGGGTCCTAAGTGTGCTGGCTACTCCGTGAATTCTTATTATTTAGTGGTTTAAACGTAGTGAAGGTCTCTGTAAACAAGCAAGCAAAACAGTAAAAGGTTGTTTTCAAGTTGAGAGAGCTCACCCGGATATGGTTCCCCCTAGATTGCAGTCAATGTAGTCAAAATCGCGTTTTAAAACTTAAAAACTTACGATTTTACGTTTCTAGGTCACTAAAACGCTTCTACACAAAATCTCAGTTTTTATAACTTATGTAGTTAAAAACTCCGCTTTAAAACTTAAAAACTTACGATTTTACGCTTCTAGATCACCAAAACGTTTCTACATAGAAACTCGCTTTTGACTACATTGATTGCAGTTAAGCCAGATTGTAATTTACCAAGTTTGAATTCAAAGATAGTTATACTGTGGGAGGTTCTTAAACAGTCTGCAGTCTCGACTAAAGGTCTGCAGACCCTCTCAATCTGAGTCCCCAGCGGGCGACTAACCTCCATTGGAGTAAACAGATTGAGGTCCTAACGAACCAAACCTCCTCTACCGAAGTAAATCCGGTACATAATAGTGAATTTACTCCTCGACTAAAGTCGTCAATTCACTACCTTCAATCAAGGGTGCTCTATCAACCTAGGCATATATTCTCTTTCTAGGTCAAAGCAGAAACAACATGAATTTGATCAGGATTCATGCCATTCAACAAATCAGACCTCAATTGAATATAATCAAATCAATGGATTCATACTTGGGTTCATACAATCAGACCTAACATACAAATCTAGGGTTCTTCATACCCAGGTGAATGTGGAAGTTACTCCATGGAGAGAGAGGCAAACTCTAGCTTAGAAGCAAAAAAACACGCTGTGAAGGATGGGGTTTTGCTTCTGGTAGTCAATCAGCACTACCCCAAGCGTTATCCGGGCTCGACTGATGATGAAGATCGATCTAAGGCGCTTGAGAACTCTGGTTCGTCGCCTTCTCTCTATAGGAATCACTTTCTTTCTCTAAAACTCTGAACCCTTGCAAAATTGGCTTTCTTTCCCTTAAAAACCAGCTGCTTGCGATCTCCGACCATAATCCCCGGTCGGGTATTTCAGGTACCCGGCCGGGGATTTCGAAACGCAGCGCAGCGGTACAGGGGATAATACCCGATCGGGTATTTTTGCTCTCAGGCTGGGACCCCCTACCTTCTGGGCGTCCAAAACTGCTTTTCCCCGGCCTCGCCTTGCATTTTACCCGGCCGGGTATTTTGCTCCTCCAGCCCCCTTCAACTCAAATGTCCTCCTTTTGACCCGAAACTCGTTTTTTCGCCTCAACGTCAACGCCAAGCCCTGAAATATGACATAAACACACAAACTAGCGTGAAATCGTCTTAAAACATGAGAATCTCTTCTCCAACGGCTCAAGAATAGGGGTATAAACATGTGTAATTATTGGTCTATCATTACCGTAGAACTCCCCATATATATATATAGTGCATTCTATGGTAACCCGGGTGAAATTCGGGATACCGCATACCTTGAGATGGAATTAGCAGGATATTTGGGCATGTTACAATGCCCTAACCCTTAATGAGTGAACCCTAGCTACTAATTATCTAAATCATAAACTATAAACCCTAAGATGGTGCATTAATTTTTTGCCTATATTTGGACGAATCACACTTCATTGGGTTGCATTGCACCTTAGGCCTGAGAGTTTGTAGAACTCATTATAGGTTCTTCTTGTTAAAGCCCATGGGCGTTGGCCCATGCACGTACAGGTCATGGAGTCTATGCAGCGTATACGTGTACTAGGTAGAGAGAGAGAGAGTTTAGGGTTTCTTTTTCCCTTCTTCCTTAAGTTGTGCCATATATATATATATATATATATATATATATATATGGTGGCTACTTCGGTGCACTCACAAAAATGAGTGCATTCAATGCACCCAACTCTAAAAGTAGCCTTAAGACATCAATTTTTTATTTTGATTGGCAAGATTAGTGTAATATGATGGTATAACATAAGATAACAACTAATCAATGCATTTCCCTAAGGCCTAAACCTTCAATTTTGAACTTTTGTCTTAAACCCCACAGCATGAACCCTAACCCTAATCCTAAATCCATAAACCATAATTCCATCAAATTAATGTAACTTTAGAATAATTTTTGTGCCAATTCTTGGGGTTTCTTGTTCGTCGGATCATACATGATGATTAACATTGTCTTGACATGAATCGCTTGCTCAAAATGTCAATTATAAAGTGAGTGCATTGAATGCACCCAAAAAAGTGAGTGCAGCGAAGACGTAACCATATATATATATATGGTTCAAGCTAGCGTACGACAGTCGTACATTGTACGCCCGTCGAGTTATATATATATATATAGTGCCTTCTATGGTACCCGGGTGAAATTCAAGATACTGCATGCCTTGAGTATGAAAATGCTATCTAGACCTCGAATTAGCAGGATTTTTGGGCATGTTACTATACCCTAACCCTTAATGAGTGAACCGTAGCTACTAATTATCTAAATCATAAACTATAAACCCTAAGATGGTGCATTAATTTTTTGCCTATATTTGGACGAATCATAACCGTCGATTACTGTTTCTAATTAAATTGACCTTGGGATTCTGTTACCGAACCCTATGCAACTCAACGCGAGTACTTTCAATATCGCGCTCCCTCCCACGAGCTTACCTGTATTTTTTGTGACGAAAAGGGGCATGTACAGAAGTTATGTCGCAAGAGGAAATTTTGAGTTTACTGTAAACGCTCCGACCATATCATAAGTGACTATCGTACCCTCAAGAACCACACCCAGTATGTTGCAGGTTACACTCCCAGCGCCGATCGCTTTGACGCCGCACCACCTCGAGCTGCACCCTTTGTCCTACGCTGTTCAGCTAGTCGAGGCAGCTGGTTTGTCCCTGCCGGCTAATACAGTAGATTAAAGGATCTATTCAGCCTTGCAAAAGTCCATTCTCCCTGCTATCAACTCCGCATTTGCAACCCTTCAGGTGTCAGGTACGATTAAACTATGGTTGCTTGACTTAGCATGCTTCAATCACATGACTAGTGATTCTACTTTACTTTGCTCTATTAAGCCCGTGAAGAGTCTGCATCTTCAGGTTGCTAATAGTTCTCACATCCCTGTTGTTGGTCTTGGTTCATTGCATAGCTCGCAGCTTAATTTGTCTATTGTTTTACACGTCCCACAGCTGAGCCCCAACCTGGCCTCCGTTGGCCAACTTATTGATGAAAATTGCTCTGTCTTGTTCGCACCGTATGGGTATTTTGTGCAGGATCTGACGACGGGGAGGCTGATCGGGAGGGGAGTAAACAAGGACAAACTTTTACACTGGAGGAGTTGTCGAGTCAATCACCTGCGTCTGTTCCTCAGTCTTCTTGTATTCAGGTGTCTAGTGAGTCTCGTCCTTTACCTGTTTCGCCTGTTCTTTTATTAAATGAGTCGAGTAATCATAGGAGTTTGTGGCACCGTTAGTTAGGTCATCCCAATTCTCATCGGTTATAGTCTATGTTCAAACAGAGTTTACTTAGGGGTCGTTTGGAAGTTGCGAATGTTAAATCGTTGCATTGTAATGAATCACCATGATACAAATGCATGTATTGATACAATGGATGCATTTTAACAATACATTGCTTGGTTGTTGAGATTCTACTTTATGCATTGATTTACATAAAGTTACTTTTATGGAGAAATGTCACATTTACCCTCAACTTTTAGAATAAGACAAAAACTATTGGGGATATAAATGGAAAGAAAAAGTTGACACAAATCTAAAACCAACAATCACAACAATCTCAACTTCTAGTTGAGATTTTATAATGCATCATTTTTTCTGATTGTTGGTGGGACCTACATAAAACAATGAATGCATTGTTTAACACTTTGGCACTTCCAAACATTGTGTTGTGGACAATACATGTATTCAACAAACACAACTCTAACAATCATAACTTCCAAACGACCCCTTAGTAATAAATTGGTTATTCCTAGTATTCATCTTGCGTGTTCTAGCTGTGTTGAAGCCAAGGCAAAGAGTATCTCTTTTCCTTCTAGCCAGATGATCATCTAATACCCCTTTCATGTGGTGCATACGGATCTCTGGGGTCTGGCTCCTACTACTTTCCACAATGGCTACAAATCCTTGCATTATTTATCGATCATGCAACGCGCTACACTTGGGTTTACTTCCTCCACCTGAAGTCTGAAGTGTATGATGTAGTCATTGAGTTTCTCACGATGATCTGCACACAGTTTGGGAGAAATGTAAAGATGTTGCTATCCGACCCCGACGGAGAATTTAGTTCTCACCCCCACTCGCCTATTACAGATCTCACGGTATTATTTGCTAGAAGTCATGTCCGGGGGTCTCGCAGCAAAATGGTGTTGTTGAACGAAAGAATCGCCATACAATGGAGTTGACTCGAGCTCTTTTACTTGCCTCATCTATTCTCGCTCGGTTTTGCTCTCAAGTTGTGCTATATGTGGCCACAAAAATGAGTGCGTTCAATGCACCCAACTCAAAATCTAGTCTAAGGTGCCAGATTTTGAATTTTAATTTATAGAATTACTGTAATATGATGATATAACATATGATAACAACTAATTAGCGGATTACCCTAAGCCTTATACCTCCAATTTTGAGTTCTATCCCTAAACCCCAAATTGTAAACGCTAACTCTAACCCTAAATCTCTAAACTCTAAATCCTTCAAATTAAAGTAAATCTTTAATGGTTTTTGTGCAAACTCATGTGCGTTATTGTTCATCACATCATAAGTGATGGTTGCATCATTTTGGCATAAATCACATGTTTAAAATGACGGTTATGAAGCGAGTGCACTGAATACACAAAAAAAGTGAGTGCACTGAAGACGACACCATATATATATATTACTCGTGTGTTTCTGGAGCATACTATGCTACATGTACTCATAGTGAGATATCTCTATCTAGACCATGAATTAAACCGTGTCTGGGGTATGATACAATATCCTAACCTCAAATGGATAAACCCCAGACCCGAACACTCAGGGATACCACGTAAATCTGTTTGTCTATCCGTTATTTGTTTTCATTCAATATGTCTAACACTCTCTAATGTAAAAGCATACAAGTAGCATTTTTTCATGCCAGATAATGGATATATCGTTTGGTGCATATGGGTTCAAGCGATAATGGTTGCAAAATTGGTTGAAATACACCGGTATGAAGTGGCTATCAAAACCGGTGAATACTGGTCAAAATTGGAAAAATCACTTGTCCAACTGTTATGTCCAATTTTCTTTCTTTGAAAAAGTGACGACATTTTGGTAAATTTAATTAACAAAAGTTTTAAATATGAAAATTTGTTATTATGTTTGCAATATATTTTATTTAAATATGAATGTTGATATTATTGGTTAGATTCAGGTATAAAAATTTCGATATTGACATTAAATATTGACATTAAATATAAGAATTTGTCATTTTATATATATATACTAGCTTTGTCCGCGGCCAATGGCCAGGCAGTTTCTTTTTATCATTTATATTGGGATGTTCAAATATTTTCTATCTCCTAAGTTTCTTTTGATATTTTTAACTACCTTAAAAGTATGTTAGTTTCACATGTTTCTTAAATAAAATGTTCAAATTCTTAATCGATTAATATTATTCTTGAATCTTGGTTCATTTGTCAATTCATAAGTGATTATGCCCTTTATAAAAAATTTTGAACATTTAGCATAATCTCTTACAATGATTTAATTCTCAAATCATTAACTAATGCCATGGTGATTTATTATGTTTATAACAAAAATTTAGAACATTTAGCATAATTACTTGCAATGATTCAATTCTCAAAGCGTTAAGTCATGTCATGGGAATTTATGACGTCTTTATAATCCTTCAACAAATTATAGATTCTTAGGCACACATATTCTTAGTACCATAATATTTGTATGAATAGCATACTGCAATTGTTAACACTAATTAAACTTAAATCACGTTTGAATCACTAAACTTTTGTTATTTTGGTCACATCTTAAACTATCACCCATATAGGCAAAATAATGAAATAGGCAAAATGATGAGAAAGAAGCATATTTACGATGCAGAAAAATCGGTTTGAAATAAAAGTAAATAAAACCATAATTGGCTTTGAACCCCCTAGCTTTGATGAGGAAAGGGATGGATGGTAGAAGATAAGATATTGTAGTGGTTTTATAGGGATGAGTTTTATAGTATATCCCTTCTAAAAAATAATAATTAGAATTGACGTGGTGAGACACAAATTATTAGTTTGAGAATAAAATAATAACACGATTCTATGGACCAATTATGTACTTTTTCATGACCATAAGAACAAAACACCTTAATATTTTATAGCATGCCACAATTACTGGTAATTAATAAGTTGGATTGTTTTTCTATTTTTTAAAGGATAATTACTAAATTATGCATGATGATTTCTAGTAAAAAAAGGATTCTACACATCTGGTGCGAGAGAAAGAAGGAAAAGGGGAGTGATTTACTTATTTTAATATATTTATTAGTTTTTTTTGGTAAACTCCTTAACGCCGGATGTACAGAGGGAAAATTTTAAAAATTGTAAGAAGATAAAAAAAATATTTTAGCGGTTCGTAGAAACAAACAGGATGTTTATCCGCGGTAAAAGGAGAGAGAGAAAAAAAAAATAGTGCTGACGTGGACACATGACATGCGAGAAAATTTGAAATGAAGAAGGGCTTATTGAGAAATCCTATAATATATTTTATGGATATATGCTCAGCACATTTACTTTTAATAGTTTTCCTTTTTTATACATATTTTGTTAAAACCGACATATATTAATTATTCTTCGATAGGATCATTTCACTTATCAAACTAAACATGATATAAACCTATTTGACAACCTTTTCATTAAGTCTTCAGATAAGATGCTAATGCCGAAACCCAAGCCCACGGGCCACGATCAAAAGACTAGGAATGCTTGATGCAACCGCGAATGTTGTGGTCGGCGTTACAAAGTTGGAATATATCGTCTGCCATTTTACTGAAAAAAAAATATAACTCCCGTCTTCCGGCATGGCAAGTGGCAATTGAGTTTCCACCGGGATGATCGCAGCTGCGGGTCCTCATACTACTTCTCATGTCACTCTTCTCCAATAAAACGATCTTCCGGCGACTCCATCCTCACTTTTTCCGTTCATTCCCTCGTTCAATTCCTCCGTTACCCTATGCCCCCTCCCCACCTTTAGTCACGTCGATTGCCATTTTTCCTTTCTCTTGGGCATTTCGTCGAACGCCTTGCGTGCGGTTCCAACTTTCTCGCTGTTTCGCGTCTCACCTACACGTCTCCGCGGAAAATCTCGGAACCGCTCTTGAGTTGATTCCGGAAAGAATTGATTGCCATGATCCTTCGAAGCACACTCTCGTCGAATCTCTTACGGTCGCTTCCCAGTTCTCCACTGAAGCAGAGGCTACGACATATTTGGATGACAGCGGCATCAAGCCCAGTTTGGAACTAGTGTACTCGGTCATCTGGGAGTTGAGGGAGAACTGGAAAGTCGCGTTCTTGGCCTTCAAATGGGGAGAAAAACGGGAGTGTGCTGATGAGAAAGCTTGCGAGTTGTTGGTATGGGTTCTGGGAAATCATCACAAGTTCGGCATTGCTTGGACTTTAATTCGAGATTTGCATCGTGCCTCGTTGAGTATCCGCAGCGTGTTGCTTGTTATGATTGATAGGTGAGAATCTGGATTTCTTCAGTTTCATTATGCTGCAAGTTCAGAAATTTCTGTGTAATTGGAGTTTGGAGATAGAGTGACCACATTGGTGATACGGTGAAGCTTCCAACTTTATCCTTGAAGGGTATCTTGATGTTTGACACTAACTTCTCCTCTATTTGCTAGATATGCTGCTGCAAATAATCCGGAGAAAGCTATATGGACATTCCGTGTCATGGAGAAGTTCAGGATGTCCCCAGACCAAGATGCATTCTACTCTTTGCTAAAAGCCCTCTGTAACCATGGAAACATTGAAGAAGCTGAAGAATTTATGTTTCTCAGTAAGAAGCTTTTCCCATTGCAAACTGATGGTTTTAACATCATCCTCAGTGGGTGGTGCAATATTTTTGTTGATATACTTGAAGCAAAGAGGATTTGGAGGGAAATGTCGAAATGTTGCATCGTGCCTAATGCAACTTCTTATACGCTTATGATTTCCTGCTTCTCAAAGATTGGGAATCTTTTCGATTCAATGCGGCTATATGAAGAAATGAAGAAAAGGGGTTGGTCACCGGGTCTCGAGGTATACAATTCGCTAATTTTTATTCTAACTCGTGAGAATTTATGCAAGGAAGCTTTGAAAATTCTGGACAAAATGAAACATCTGGGAATTCAGCCTGATTCTGCAACTTATAATTCTATGATACGTCCATTATGCGAGGCAAAAAAGCTAGTTGAGGCAAAAGATGTATTGGCGAACATGATTGAGGATAATGTTAAACCAACTACTGATACTTACCATGCGTTTATAGAAGGTTCTGATTTGAACATCGGCTGGGAATTGCTTGGCCAAATGAGAAAGGAAGGTTTACGTCCGACTGGAGGAACCTTTTTATTGTTGCTTTCCAAGTGCTTCAAGCTAGGGCAAGCTGAGAATGCATTGAATATTTGGGCAGAAATGAAGCAACTGTATGAAGTGATGCCTGACAAAGCACATTATGAGATGTTGGTGGAAGGCCTGAGTAGGTGTGGAATGTTAAACAAAGCAAGAGATTATTATGCTGAGATGAGGTCAAGAGGGTTCACTGATGATCCGAAATTGCAGAAGATGCTGAAAGAACGAGTGCCTGGAAATATTGAAACAGTGGAATGTTTATCTAGACAAGTTCATAAAGTTCGAAGTAAGAGGGTCAGTCCATTGAGAAAGTAGCTTTGGCTTGAATGACCCTGACTAGGAGAAGTTCATGTGAAGGATCTATTCACCATGAAGCTCATCAAGCTAATGCATGAAACCATGTTGGAGGCTGGATACAGGTTTTTCCACAACATTAACTAGCTTAATCTGGACTAGCTTGGTGGCGATTCTATCAGGATACTGTTAAACCCGAGGTACTCCCGTGGACTCCGTACTGTCAGTGTGATTTTACGAGGAACAGAATCCCTTCTGTAAACTCCGTCATGTTTAATTTTAATGGTTTGACATGGCATTTATTAATCAGTAATTCACATTTCTTTAAGCATTGAAGCATAATTGATATCGATATCTGAGATGGTTATGTTTCCCCCCCCCCCCCCCCCCCCCCCCTGTGTTCTGGCGGAAATAATTACCCTGGAGCTTGTCCCGGTTTCTTTTTAGCATTTTTACCTCTTAAGATTTGTGGCTAACAGGTTCCCTGTGTTGATGAACTAGCAGTATTATTGAAATGTCAAGCGATACAAGTAGAAATATTGGCGTATGGTACTATCACTAACCAGTAGCCATAATAGAATTATGGTCGTGAAATTCAACTTGAAACCTGTAAACCCATTCCTTTCACTTCCTCTTGTTCCTATGTTGAAATGAAGCTAGGTGAGAAACTCAAGACCACTGTGATCATAGTCTTGTTCTTGCCTGCATCTCTGTAGTAATTGAGAGTGTCTAATTGGTAGGATTAAAAAGTGAATGCCCTGGGAAGGTAATAACTTCTATGATGCCAAATGTGGAAGTGGAAACTTTTGGATAGGAGGTTAGTAGTCATTGCAGTGATGGTATTGTATAGTAGAAGTCAATGAGCTATTCGAAATTTTCGTGAGCATTTGAACAAATCAAAAGTTTCATAAAACCGCTCCAATATGTTGAGTTTGAACTCTGAAGGTGAAAACAAAAAAGCAGAGCGACCATGTTTTGTAACAGAAGGAACATCAATGTGTAATCTGTTGTTGTATGGTGTCGACACTCATGTTGTGGTAGGTCATCCTTGTTTCCCACTCGTTACCCGTTTAGGTTTTTATATTCCACTCTGTATTATCCCCTAACTTTTATATTCTCTATTTGGGTTTTCATATTACAGCACAGCAACGGTCATATCCTGCTCAATTGAGTCATGGCAATTTGCGTACAGTTGGATGACAGAAGCGTAGCTAAGCCATGTGAGAGCCCTTCATAAGGCTGGACCATTTCTCTTCGATTTTCTTGATTATTCTGTTTTTCTTTCAAGCTTAAGAAATTTCTTGAACCCTCTTGAAAACTGGAAAAGAACCCATTATCAATTTATCATCCTTTCCTAGTTTCCTTCACTAGTCAAGTGGTAGTCGAAAAAGCATTGTACTTTCTCAGTTTTCCTCGTGCTTTTACCCATAAAGCAACCAGGTCCAAAATAGACAAACATCCCTCTCTCAGAAAGCCCCCAACCCTCAGCTACCAAGCGACAGCCAGCCATGTCCTGCTCAACTTCAGCTCTTCCAACCTTGTTGTCCTTTTTCATCCTCGTCTCCGCCATCGCCGTCGTCACCGCCACCGACCACATCGTCGGCGCCAACAAAGGATGGAACCCAGGCGTCAACTACACTGTCTGGGCTAACAACCATACCTTCTATGTTGGAGATCTCATATGTAAAACAACTCTTCTTCCCCTGCTTTCCCCTTTAATCAACAGTCAATATGCAACAAGCTTTCTAAAGCTGGAATCTTTCTGCTGTTCGTTTGGTTTGTTGCAGCGTTTAGGTACCAGAAGAACCAGTACAATGTGTTCGAAGTGAACCAGACGGGTTACGACAACTGCACTACGGAAGGCGCTGTGGGGAATTGGAGCAGTGGGAAGGATTTCATTCCTCTGGATAAGGCCAAGAGGTTTTACTTCATCTGCGGCAACGGCCAGTGCTTCAATGGGATGAAAGTCTCTGTGGTTGTTCACCCTCTGCCGCCTCCACCCTCCGGCAGCCTTGGCCTGAACCAGACGCATTCTGCTGCTGCTCCTCCTCCCGCGGCTCTGGGTTTTGTGGGTTTGACTCTCAGACAGGCCTTGGTTATGGGATTTGCTTCCCTCTGGTTTGGATCTGGTTGGATCTAGCTGTTGAGCCTGAGTCGGACACTCTGTAGTTCCTTCCAAAGTGGCATGGACTATTTTTATTATATTGTTATCTCTTCCAGTTACCTCTTCGGTTTGGGTACCTTGCGATTCAATCCAAGCGAAAGAGCAAAATGTAGGATTGAATTGATTGGTATTTGTGTTCTCTGTGAGACCTCGACTCGCAATTAAACAAAGAACTTGAGATTGATTTGCCATATCTTCCTTTACGAGCTTTACTAGTGCATTTATATATATAAGACATCATTCAACCCCAATTCATTCTTGTCTTTTTCAGTTTCACTGATTCCTCGCGCACATCATATATCAGAGTGATTTGGAAGAAGGATTCTCAAAATAGATAAACCGGTCGGCTGCCAAGCACTTATAGTAGACTATAAGGATTTCAAGAACTCATTTTTGTAGACATGTGAATTGTAAAATTTATATAATGTATGAGTACCATGTTTGGTTTGCAACAATTGTGAAATCGAGCCCATAATTAAATGAGTTGTTGAATTCTTTGAACAAACTTATAACATTCAACAACAGATGTTTGACAAATATCATAAGATTACATGAGATACAAAACACGAGATATTCATCCCAAAATTATTCAAGAAACAAAAAATGTAACAAAAAAATGTCTTGTGGAACTCAGTGAGCTAGTTACTCGCTTGTTGCGTAAACAACGTCAAAATAAAAAAAAATGGATGAATTTATAAAGGACAACAACGTGAAGAAACCATGCTATTTTAATTTTGATACATTCCTTTATCGCCTCTGGAAATGAAAGAACTTGATGGAGAAGGCGAAGATGAAAGCAAAGAGAGCTGCAAATCCGACAACCACAGCTGCAACCACTCCCAAGAAATCGTGTCTGAACCCGAAGTAACCCCGCACGAAATCTGTGACTCTATCGCCGGTATCAAGTCTAGTTTCAACATCTCCATATTGGGAGTCAACCAACCCATATAATGTCCATGCTACCGGAGACGCCCATGCGTACCATCTCCACCACACTGGCATTCGCTGTTGGATTACGAAAATGCAAACAAAATTGAACACCAAATCCGCAAAAAAGGGTTCTTAATGGGAAAGGGGTTCATATGAAAACTTTGATGGGAAAAAAGAAGCAACTTAACTGGTCGTGGAACAATGAATCCAGAGAATAAGTTCCAAAGGGAGTAAAATGCAGATGAAACAATTGAGGCAATGTGGTGGTTCGGTGTCACGGCTACAGCCATCATTCCGTAGTACGTGAAGTATAGCAATGTGAAGTAGATGAAGAATATATACCAGAAGAACTTAGCGGCGGTCCATTCAAACCCAATCATCGAGTAGACTAAGAGGCCATAAACAAGAGCTTGAGAGAACACATACGGGATCTCAATCAGCACCTGCAGCCAAATAAAAAGAAAGAAAAGTAAAACAACGAGTAACCCGATTACCCGACTACATTAAGCAGTCACAAAATGTGAGGGAAACTTTACTTGTGCATAGGCATAAGGCAAGGCCGAATACATTCCAGCTGCTCTTTCTCTATAAAACACACTTCTTTCAATGGCCACCATAGGTTGCACAGAAGATGAATTTTGGACTCCAAGAAAGATCACTGCCGCATACATTGATCCCATTGCATTGAACAAATCTTGTCTCTTTGATCTGTAGCAAAAAGAAATCAAGGATGGTATATGAGATCTTTGATAGAGATACAAGATCTCAATTATTGTTTGTCATATACACTTACGTTTTGGAGCCAAGATTCCAGAACATTGTCCCGAACATCAATGCTATGGCGATGGTGAAGAGAAACCTTACGGCAGTATATTGTGGATTTCGCCAGTATGATAAGTACTGCTTCCAAAAGCAAGCGACACATTGATTGACGAATGACAGTGAGTATTTTGTAGAAAAGTACAAATCCTTTGAACTTGGGGCAGGCGTGCTTAGTTCTGCAATAAGTGCCTTGTTTCTCCTTCAAAGAAGAAGATAATAGGTTGTGTTTCTAAGACATAAGTTTGATTTCTCACTTTCTTATAAGCGAAAGATTTAATCTCATATTAAATTTGATAGATTACCTATAAAGGTCTGAGTTTCTATAGGTAGCAGCAAAGTCAATTCCTTGTTCTGATTCTTGTGCTGAACTTGTAACGTCTAACATCCAGTTTGCAGGATTTGAGCCATCAGTGATTTTGGGGACTCTTTCAATATCCTGGACATAATGAAAAGCTTTAATACGAAATAATGAAAATACTAATGAAATGAAAAGTTTAGTGATTTTTTTTGTTATGCAACCTCAAAGTAGTTGATTAGGTGGCTGGAATGACGGCCAAGAGGCCCTACATACAACTCTTGACCTCCTCTCTTTAGTAGATAGAGCTGCATTGCCAAACAAGTCAGGTACATCAAAACGATATAATTAGAAAGTATAAAGAGAATAGGTAGTAAATAACTAAAGTTACTTTCTTACTTCATCAAAAGTTTCAAAAATGTCGATGCTTGGTTGATGTATAGTGCACACTACTGTCCTCCCAGTATCCACGGTGTTCCTGACGACTCTCATGACAATGGCAGCAGCTCTTGCATCTAAGCCTGAAGTCGGCTCATCCATGAATATGATAGAAGGGTTTGCCACTAGCTCAACTGCAATGGTTAGTCTCTTGCGTTGCTCTGTTGAAAGACCATTCACACCAGGTAATCCAACCAATGCCTGCCTCAATGGCTTCATTTCAATAAGCTGCATCACTTCCTCCACGAACATCTGTAGACAATATTGTAAATTAGCTTGTCCATGCAAATTTCATAAATAAATATTTGTCGCCATTACTTTACCTTTCTAGTTTCAGCGTTCACCTCTACAGGTAACCGTAGCCAAGCGGAGTAGAGCAATGACTCGTAGACTGTGACATGTGGAGAATGTATATCATTTTGCTCACAGTAGCCAGAAATTCTTGCAAAGGTTTCTTGTTTCTTACGATAACCTGAAACTGTGATGTTTCCCTCAATATATCCACCGGTTTTCCTACCAGCTAGGACATCCATTAGAGTGGTTTTACCGGCACCACTAGCACCCATTAATGCTGTTAAAACCCCAGGCCTAAACGTACCACTCACACCCTTCAAAAGCTCCAATCTATCTTCAGCAACACCTTCAATTTTCATTCCCTTCGCAGTATATGAAAAAAATTTCAACCTTAAGTTTTGGATTGATCTTAAGATGGTGGCATATGTTTTTCTTCTTAGATTCTTGGAAATTATCTTACCTGGGGCATGTCCACAGAGTAGTTAATATCATCAAATGTGAGGCAGTATGGCTCAAATGAAAGAACCATTCCCCTTTTTGTGGGTGGAGTCTTAATTCCTTCTTCACCACCTTCAATATTGGACAACTCAACAACTACTCCGGGTTTATCTGCTCCATCATTTTGAGAATCCTCCAGCACTATAGTTTGAGATTTCTTGAAGGCTACAAAGACCACAAAATGGATTATAATGTGTCGTCTCCAAGGAAATAAATTATGAACTTGGAAATGAAGAATTTACTCACGGCTAAGGAAAGTGAGAGCTAGAGTGAAGCACAAGTTGAATATTAGTACAAATCCAACTAGAGCCCCTGCTCCAATCCAATACCAATATGCATGTGGGAAAAATCCACGAGACTTCAAAACTTGAACTCCTAGAGATTCAGTCGAGTTAGGGAGAATCTGTCAAAACCAAAAGCGTATGCTCATTAGCTTGGTTTCTTAAAAAAATATATATAGAAACTCCTAGGGGTAATATTACGTTGCTCCAACTCCTTCCAAGGAACTCATTAGCCACTATTGCATTCTGTCCATACATCATTGGTGAGATCCAATAACTCCAAATCCACCATTTCTTTATGTTTTCTGTCGAAATTATGTAAAAGGAAACAATCAACAGATCAATAACATGTTTTTTCCAGAAAAAGTTGAAATTTCGAAATAAGACGAAAGACAAAACAAAACACCTCTTGACAAGACAAAGCCACCAGATGCAAAGAGTGAAAGCAGTGCAAACGATCCAAATGTATTGGCAACAATCATAGTCCTTCCTGATGCAGCAATAAACCGGAACAAGGCTGAAGCCATTTGGCTCACAAGACATAGCAAAAGATATTGCTTGAACAACCTGCATATAGCTTTTATAAGATTTCTCAGTTGTGACAAGAACTTAGTTTAGCTCAGTAGGGTTATTCAAGCAAGTGTGTAAAAATGTTGTTCTGACCTTCCTGCATTTGGATCATATCCAATCACATAATATGTAAGAAACACCCAAGAACCAGCTTCGATTAACGTGATTGGAAATTTAAGGATCCATGGGGGAAGAGAATACGCCCATCCAGGATAGAACAGGAGATCCCTTTGCTTGTAAAACACATGAAGCCTTGCAATGGTCATGGAGATCTCAGCCATGCTATTGAACATGAAAGCATTCACCGTGTAGAATAAAGCCCCAAGGTAAATTCCACCATCAATGATTGAATCTCGATGCATCTCGGTCCGTAGAAAGAGTGTCATGGCCACTAGTCCCATGAATATAAGCTTGAGAGCAGGAAGAAATAAGCAATCAAAATAAAAAAAACATAATTCCCAATAAGAGAGTGAGTCGATAATCATAGTATATCCATCTAACTCACTTGTGCAAACTTAAAGATGTAGACGAATGAGTTTCTCTTCATGAGCAGCAACTCTCTCGCGAAGCAAGATTTGAATAGCTCCATTTTCCCAACGCCATATACCTTTGTTGTCAATGCTGCAGGGTGACTCCTCTTCTTGTCAAATGGAGACGAAAGCTCTTGCTCTAGCATCGTCCCTACGTGGAATGACTGAAATGCCTCTGCAAATTCTTTAGCATTGACAAACCTGTATGGATTTTCTTTTTTCATCCAGTACTGCTGTTGATCTTGCTTTGATGTCACCTATAATTAAGTGCATTTCATTTTGTGATGCAAATAATATAATAATATAAACTGTCATAGCTTATTTTATTAGTTGCTTACTTCTTGCAGGAAATCAGCAGAACCTTTCCTTGAAGGACACTTGAATCCCATCTGTTCAAAGAAATCAAGCACGTATTCCCTAGGTCCCTGATACACAATGTAGCCATCCGACAAGAGAATAACGTTGTCGAACAGATCGTAGGTTTCGGGTGTTGGCTGCAGAAGGGAGATTACAGCTGTTCCATCGAGAATATGAATGTAATGCTTTAGTGACTTGACAATTTGAAAAGTTGTTGAGCTGTCCAAGCCCGTGGATATCTCATCCATGAACAATGCATTTGCAGGTCCCACCAACATTTCACCTGGAAGTTCATTAGCAGATGTGAATATGAATCATAATCGGTTCAAAACGTAAACAAATATCATTAAGTATTAAGTTCATGATTCTTTCAAAAGAAAACTAATTAACTAGGATTTTGTACCAGTTGTGACACGCTTTCTTTGTCCTCCAGAGATACCTCTGATCATGTCGTTCCCTACCATGATATCTGCACAGCTTTCTAGTCCTAAAACCTGCGTGAAAAGACATGCATTGGCATACTAGAAAAAAAGCCATAACATGGAATTTGAATTATACAATATATGTTATAATTTCTTAATATGACTCACCTTTATGACGTAATCTGTTATCACATTCGTTTCTTGACCCTCGGTCGCTATAGCCTTCACAAGTACATAAATGTTATGCTGGAACAATAGAAAATGACCATTATTATGATGAATATATAGTAAGCATTCCCTTCACCTTCATGAACACATCAATATCTGGATCAGGCTGGATGTTTGATTCCTTTTCTCTTCTCGACAACTCTATTAACTTCTCTGTTCAAATTCAATCGTGCATGAATTCATGAATTTCACAACAAAAACGATTAATAACGATAACTAAAAGACATAAAAAGAAAAGAAAAAAACTTACCATAACGGTGTCCAACCCCTTGGCTTCTTGCTGAGAAGGCTAAGGTTTCCCTTACAGTCATTTCTCCTATATGGACATCATCTTGACAGATATATGCAGCTGTCCTTTGGGGAACAAATTCACTCATCTCATGGCCATTGTAAGTCACGTTCCCAGAAACCTAGACGAAATCTCCCAAATAATTTCGAGTTATTGAAAGAAAATGTCTTTGGAGGGTTCAATTGCAATTAGGAAAGACCAATGACTCAAATCACCAAAACTAAATTGCACCTTGAGAGTGGGATCAAGCTTTCCAGCCAATGCCAATAACAGAGTGGTTTTCCCAGCACTTGGAGGACCCAAAAGCAATGTAATCCTGTGGAGCAACCCAATTCGAGATTAGGGGTTGAAAGGGTTTTCCCCCCAACTAATGAACAACTGAAAACAGTGGTCGTTAGAGGAATTTTCTTTTTATTTACTTACTGTGATGGTCTAATGATTCCACTGACATTGTTGAGGATGGAGATTTGCTTTTTCCCATTGGAAAAGATATGGAGACAACTGAACAATCCCTTCAAATAGCAAGGAAAAGACTAGGGTTTTTTACTACGAGTAGGCATAAATATGGCAGTAAAAAAGTACAATCGATTATCATGAGGGAAATTCTCACCTCGAATATATTGAGGAAGAAGTTGAAGAAAGTTGGCAATGCCCTGCTACCTACATGGGCTTCTGCTTCGATATTCAGATGCTCAAATCGGACTTCAGTGGTGGGAAGCTTGATTCCCACTCTGCAGCACGAAACAAAAGTCAAATGAGTGAAACGTTAAAGTGTATATTCGAACTCTTTAAATATATATCATGGATCCATTATTAATTAATACTAGTCTTTTGGCCCGCGCTTCGTCGCGGTAATGAAATAATTATTTTTAAATAAATTTTTATGCACTCATTAATGATTTAGTTGGAATGAAATTATTAACAAAATAAAGTAACGCTCTTTCATAAGCTTTACATAATATCTTAATTATATGGAAAGCTTATGTACCACATTTGTTTGATGATACATAGGAAATTAACTATCCCTTGAAGTTTCATAGGTTTTACATATTGTATTTTAATAACAGTTATAGAACTGTATTACGTAATCTTCCGTAACGTGTGGTCTAATAAGAGAATCAATTTACATAATTACATTTGATTAGACTATTACGTAAGGTTAACCTATCTTACATAAGCTTTATTTTGTGACATGCAAATTGATGAGATGTTGAATACAGTAGGTGATATTAAATGAATCTTAGTAAACAATAAGAGAATGAAGTTATAGAAATTATTGTCACTCCACAAAGTTTGCGTATTTTGTGAGTCATTAACACTTATGTTGTACATTTTGTTTAATTGATACATAAAATTTACGTAATTTTTATATAATATTTTTACATAAATATTATGTAGTGTACGATTTAATAATAAAATTATATTATGGAAAGTAGCACATTTAATTAAACTACAATGAAAAAATTAACCTACCACATAGAATTTTTGCATAGTGCAAATGGATTGATGAGCATTGTAGTTAATTATAAGTTTTGTGTAATATTTATGTGATATGTAAATCTTTCGTAATGTGAAATAAAAAGTACTTTGAAGGTAAAAAAAATTCTTATGGTGAACTTGGCGAGGAGATGGAAAACAAAAAAAAATTACATAAACAACTGACTATGGGAAAAAACAACGTATATGGGAAAATTGATTGTAGAGTATAAAAAAGTTCATTAAAGAATTAATAAATACCGAGATAGTTGTATGCAATAATTATACAGAAAGCTTATCTAACACATTTGTTTGATGATACATAAGAAATTAACTATCCCTTCAATTTTCTTAAGTTCTACATATTGTATTTTAATAATAGTTATAGAACGGTATTACGTAATCTTCCGTAACGTGTGGTCTAATAAGAGAATCAATTTACATACTTACATTTGATTAGACTATTACATAAGATTAACCTATCTTACATAAGCTTTATTCTGTGACATGCAAATTGATGAGATGTTGAATATAGTAGGTGATACTAAATGAATCTAAGTAAACAATAAGCGAATGAAGTTATAGAAATTATTGTTATGTTGTATGTTTTGTTTAATGTGAAATTAGGTGCAAGAGATGGAAAACTTATGGTAGGCAAATAGAGCTTATGATAAAATTAAGTGTAGAGTATAAAAAATTTGATTAATAATACTCGCTACAAAAAGTAGAAACAGATCTAGTACTATCCCAATTTTTAATAAAAAATCATAATTTTTGAATATAATAATTTTTTAAATTCCTAGATGAGTTTCTACCTACCTAGTAGAGAAGAATGCTAAATAAATTAGTGTTCCTAACCATGAGTCTTATACCCTGTAGAAAAGAATGTTAAATAAATGAATTATGAATGGTAATTCACATGGAAAAAGGGCAATTCAAGCAAATCAAAAAAGAACTTCCCTCTCAAGTCTCAATTGTCAGTACCAATCACATAATCATCTCCGTTTCCTTTGTCTCTGGCTATTGGGCGGACGGAATTTAGCACACTAAATTACTTTGTTTGCACCACGAGGGACTATTGGAGATATCATGGGCCTGCCGCAGGGGAAAAATCACCAACATGAACAGTGCCCCAAAAAAGTCTAATTAAGCAAGTGATTTAAGTTTAGCGGTTTTTTCGTATGAAACTGTGATTTTATTTTTTGATTACTTCTCATTTAATAATTCTAATAATAATTATAGGTGAAGAACCTCTCCATATATTTGAATCCAGTTAATTAGGATTAAATTAAATATTAGAAATGCATAACGACATAGAATTACTGTCTTAATTTCGTAAGATAATTTTATTTTTGGAAGAGAGATTTATATCTAATATTAAAGAAATATTACATAAAAAACAAAAAACGTTGCATTTTTCTTAGGATCAGTTTGCCATTTCAGTTATTTTGTGATATTAACGCCATTTTGGTTGGTTCTGATTCGAGTGACATGCACAAGTAAGGAGTTATTTGTGATAGGGAGCAGTAAATTGAAGAGAAATTTTACAATGCTATATAGTATTGGTGCTATAGGTTTTTGCCTTGATGGTACAACTTAAAATTGTACATTTATGTTATGGTACAACTTTAGATTGTACCTATACTTTTTGTACAAATTCTTTTATGGTACAACTTGAACTTGTACATTTATGTGATGGTACAACTTCAAGTTGTAAAGTTGTACCATAACATAATGGTACAAATTGCTTTATGGTACAACATAAACTTATACATTTAATGTTATGGTACAACTTTGAGTTGTACATTAAAGCACCAATACTATATAGCATAGTAGAAGTGCTCGTAAATTGAATTGTCATATAATTAAGCTTTTTAGTTTCCGTTGCATGAATTTTGTTTTTTCGTACTATGGCTAAGGACTTCCGCTTATGAGCCAGCTACGGTGTTGGAAACTCCATGATGTATGGTCCTCTTAAAAAATTCCAAATAAATAATTCATCTTCTATGGTATAGAATAAAAAACATATTTACTATACACAATTGTTACTGTTGTTTATATAATGAAAGATATGAATTCCGGCCCGAGACCTAATCTAGTAAAATAAAATTAAGAAATTTCCCTAATTTCCGCGAGGGAATAATATCAAGTTTGTTGGGACAAATCAGTTCCCCACATGACATCACAAATTTATTTATCTATGCATTCAATTATTTGATTTCTGATGATTTCATCAGAATATTATTGACCCAGTTACCTGTCGATGCGATCTTTAAGCTTGAGAAGGAACTTCTCGTTGTCCTCTTGGGGGACTTTGACCAGCCGGTCCACCAGCTCCTTCCGCTGCTTGAAGCCGAGGTGGTCCACGTCGATCTCGGCGGCGGGGCCGTCCGGAGTGGTGAGGAGGCCCTTTTTCAGGCGACTGTAAGTGGGGAGCTTCTCCAGCGCTGCCCACTTGAGAGCTTCCTCGTCGTCCTCTTTTTCCCGCGAAGGCGTCGGGAAAGCTTCATTATCGTTGATGGCGTTGTTGTTGTTGGTCCATATCGAAGACCCTCCTCCACCCAGCAAGAAGCTTCCAGCTCTGTAGATATCATCAGTCTCCATTTGTTACGTTAGTGATATAGCTATGGTGCAGAAGATCAAAGAGGAATTGGATATATGAGTGTTTGTTTCACGAGGAAGTGAGGGGGAATGGGGCGGCGGGGTAGAGAGGTATATATGCTTCTTTTTTATATAAAAAATAGGTGATGGTGTGAGCCACGAACTGCACGTTGACTAACAGTTTTGTTTAGGTTTTGTGATTAACAGTATGTTTTTGTCATGAGGTAGAAATGTGAATTTAGTAGGATGATTAGTAAAGGAAAGTTCCTGACTTTTAATTTATCTCTAAATGGTGTGATATGATTAATTACGTTAATAGTGATAAAATATAAGAAATTTAATTACTATATACATATATTGAATGTGTTATATGAGTTTTATACATGTGAGCCATCAACGACGGAAAAAATATAAAAAGGTTTGAAAACAGTCCGAAAACAAAACGCATAAAATACTTATGTCCATCTACTCGTAGAGTTTTTGCTAACTATGATTACCAGTATCCAATGCTTCACTCAAACTCAGCTAATTAAGAAGAGTAATTTTCCCCATTGATTTGAAAATAGCCACAAAGAGGGTCATGAGAATTAGAGATGTTAATTTTGCTCAAATTTATGGGTATTTTCCTATATAATTGAATAGAAATAAGTCTACTTCATCAATACCTTACCCATAATCAATGAATTTATTTGAATTTGGATATAATTACATGGAAAATAATGGATTTGATTTGAATGCCTCGCCTCATAGACATATTCAGATCCACAGTGCTAGTTAATCGGAACTTAATCTAAAAATTAACTAGTTTCTAGTTTTTCAATATTTTTGTCAATTAATATTTGCGTTTGGGCTGTCGGTGAGATGTGAAGTCAAGGAATTAGGCGAGGTTGCCGGTCGGGGGCAAGACGTCAAAGCAAAACTCCAAGCCTCTGCACCAATATTTTTATTGGAAAGAATGAAACCATTCCGTTATTTAGAAGCAACGGAAGCAAACTTCCAGGCTGCAAGGCCTGCAGCTGGGTGGTTTCCTATCATTTACAATAACAATAATAATGATGATAATATCTCCAGAGATAGAATTAATTAAGAAAGAATCCGTGGCAGAATCAACACAGAGACAAGCATGATTAGGAGTTAGGACCTGTTTGTTTGAACTCCTATCCTGACTTTTCTTCAGTTCCCTTGCATATACCAAAGGAACCTGCTTACCTCATGGCTTTGCCCCTAAACCCCGTAGGCCTCCCGCCTCTTTATTATTAATCTACACGATAAATAAAAACAAAATGAGAAAACTTGAAACCCCATTTCAAATTTTCTGCATCCACAGTGAAAGTAGGAAGGACATTTTGGTATTCACAATTACTTTTTTTTATTCATTAAAAAGACACATAATAGGATTCGAACCATGACCACTTTAAAGAAAAGTAAAGATCATAATCAATCACACTAAGTACATTTGTTGTATCTTTTTAAATTAAAAACATATAAGCACAGAGAGGAAAAACCCTTCCCCCATTTCGAATTCCCTACTCCAGGAGCGTTTGTAGGAAGGGTAGAATAGGGAGTGTCAATTTTTTTCTTTTTCTTTTTTTTTAGATAAGGGTGATATAGGTACTTTTTGTAATTAGGTACTATTGAAGGGATTCGAACCTTGGACCTCCAAGTTCAAGGCTAATTGTATTACCACTAGACCAATCCCTTGTTCGTTCAATTTTTCTTTCTTTTTCCTCTGTGGAATGGGCCAACTTACCGTACACATGCGGATTTAAACGGGTCCAGGAGTGTCAATTTTTTTCTTTAAGTCCCTTTATTTATCCGTGGTGGTAAAATATATATGAAAATGCAAAAATAATACTCCTTTTTATTGCTAAAAAGAAAAAAATTTAACAATAAACTAATGCATAGATTCTAATGGGCTAATCACTAATCATAAAATAAAAGAGTTTAATGGGCCTGACCTACACGAGATTTGCCCATCAAGTAAAACAAATGAACATCATGGGTTTGCCATTCTAAAACAAGCTATTTTCTCTAGCATAATATATATTATGTTATTATTTTATATTTTAGTGGCTAAAATATAATGTATTTTAAAGTTATTCAATGGTTCAACCTCGACAGACACAATTAGTCCAATTTTTATCATTTTAAATATATATTATGTAATTATTTCATATCATAATGATTAAATTATAGAGTATATTATAGGGAATCGTTTGGTATTTGTTAGTAAAAAACTAAACAAAAATATCTATTAGGTTATTTTTAACATTAAAACGATCCTAACATTTTCAGTTTCCTTTCGAAATTCTATAGTTTTATTCCCGAATCAGTGATGTGCAAATGGCGAATTGCAGTCATCTCTTTTCTTTCATTATTTTTTATTTTCAAATAGAAAGTTTAAAAGTAAAGAATAATTAGAGTTTGGCATGGGTCGGTCAAACAAGCCGAATTTCAAGTTTTGGCCCGTTTTGATCAAGTCTAATTTATAACCACATGGTTCCCTGATACCCGATAAAAATCTCAATCCAAATCAGTTTGGCAGGTGAGTCCGTGTTTACCACTATTTTCTAGGGATACAGGAACGGTGGTTCCTATCCCAAATCGTGTTGTTCATTCTAGATTTCTTTAGATTTTATCATTGAGTTTGGTGTGGGGGGGGGGGGGGGGGGTGTATAGAGTGATCCTGAGACTGGATTTTGTTGTTTAATTCATCACGTAAGTTTCCTAATGGTTTGTTTGAACATATTTTGTGATATTTCCTTTCTAATGGTGATCCAACCGAGGGTGAGAGTGCTAGTTCTCTTAGCCCTCAACAACGAAGGAACCGGAACCGAAACCGCCCATGATGAGAAGAACCACAATTTCCAAGTGAAGCACCATAACCTCAAATCGAGGAGCAACCACAACAAGCACAACAAAGCAGCTAATGGAGGCGATTACGAGCTATGATGGACCATCTCCGCAAGAAAGGGCCTCATATGTGCAACTACCATGTGCTCCAACCGTGCATCAAAGACAACTTGGCGTTTAAGGGTTGGTTTCTATCTTTTTTCTTTGCTTTTCTTTATTTCAATATAAGCAAGGTCTAATTATTGCTTTATTTTCATTTAATTTTCGTACTTTTAATATTCTAGCACTAGTAGTATTAGTACTTATCTTATATATTTATCGTACCTTTAACTCCTATTTGTCTTCCTCTATCTCCATGCACTTTATCGTTTTGAAACTTGTGTCTGATTCTCCGAATCAACATTTAGTACGATTCCCCCTAAGGCCTATCTACTTACACTTCTTAAAATCCATCTTATGACACATCATCATCCCATTTCTTCATCTTGGTGTTTTCCTTTACAAACACATCCATAGGAGCTCTTCTGTTGGATCATAATCCTCTGAAATCCCATCGTCACGACCAAGCTTACTCCGACCGAGAAATCACTACCACTTATCAAATATCTTTTGTTGACTTAATCAACCATGAAGTCAATCAACCCTACCTTCACATTCATGGTTGAAACTTTCTCCTCCATGAGCGTGTTTGGTTATATGATCTCCATCCCAGTCTCTGAATTTCTTTGCATCCTCAATATTCCGGGAGGGGGAGATATCTTAGCCCATGACTCTGAGCTGGAATCCTATGGCTTTGATGCTTACTGGTCATCCTCCTGATGGACTCCTCATATTCTGGCTTCCACTCTTCCACCATAGCCAGTGGCGGAGGGAGGTAAGGAGGAGAGGGGTCCTAGGACCCCACTTGGCAAATAATTGGGAAACAAAACACTTTAAATACATAGGTTTTAGTACGATAATTCAAGTTTAGGACCCCATACTCTCAACGATGTTAGCTCACCAAGGACCCCGATTAACTTAAAATTCATTAGTTAAACAAGCATTATGTTAGTAAAATTTTAAGGACCCCAGTGGACTCGATGTCTGGCTACGCCACTCCATAGCTATGGGTATTACATTACTTCCTTAAACACACATTTTCCCCAAGGTTCTCTTTCAAGATATGATCCTACCAATATATCTTTGGATTCTCTCACATGTTGTAGCCTCTATTCCTCTGGATTTTACTCATCTACTCTTTGGAAGTTGGAACCATTACACCTTTGCTGACTTCAAATATCATGACCCACTTGTATTTAGCCCATGATAGTTTATCTTATCATCAACCTTGAGATGAATCTATTAGCCTTTTGAACCACCACTTCCGTTCTGTTTCTCACTGGGAACGATGTCTTACAAGAATTGGAGCTTGCGATTGAGAGGGAGAATGGTCCTAAAGTAATATGGATAAGCAGCGACGGTGGTCAGAGTTAGAGGACTCTAATTTTAGCGAGTCAGCCTCTCTTGCTGACAAAAAAAACCCAGATTCACCTAAGTTTAGTAAGCCGACCTCTCTTGCTAACAAAAGGGACCTAGATTCACCTCAGTTCGCGCCATACGATTACGAGAATCCCTCCAAAAGCACAACCTCGTCAACTGATGGTGCATCTCATTCAGCCGATCTGTCATATGCTCTTTAGAACCTTTATAGGCACATGTTAAGTGATGACAAGAAAGCTTTTCTCTTGTTCCAACTATCTAGAACTATGTGTGAATTTTTTATTTTGAACTGTTGGCACCTGAACCTTATGATGGTTTGCTTTAGTTTGATCACTATGGTGTGTGAATGACTTGGGAGTCGACAATCTCCAATATAATCGAGATAACAGGTTGAGGGGTAGCCTTGATGCTTCCATCACTATTAACACACATGCAATTATAAGAAATGCGTGAAATTGCAGAAAATAAAAGCAGGAGGAGATTGTAGAGGAAAAGCCTCCCCTTTCCATCAAGGTAAAATGAAAAAAATTATTACTTACCATAGTTGTGAATATGTTTTTACAGGAAAGAATCTTTCAAATCAAAGAAAGATCACGAGTAGACCAGTGCATCAAATGGAAGTATAAATTTTATTTTATTGTAAACCTGCTACAAAAGGAAGTAATAAGGGAGTATAAATAGAAGGAAGCAAGAAGACAAACTCACAGAATGTGACAGAGCAATTCTACGCAAAGTAAGATCAAACACTGTGATTAGCAATAGGTGTAAAAAGTGATAGGTGTTCACTCTCTATATTTCTTTAGTGTTTGTGAGGTTGTGTAGTTTCTCTCTTTAGTGTGAGTGCTTGTGAGGAAGGGAGAAGAGCTATACTGCTCTATTCTTGTCAAGGTTTAGAGTTCCACTCGAAAAGGAACTCAACTTGGAGTTAGAATGGAATAAGATAAAACCTAGGCACTAGGTATCAAAGGGTGAGCCACCTTTGAGCCGAGACGTAAGCAATAGACTAAACTAGATTAACAAAGAATCTTGTATACATGTTCTTCTCCTTGCTCTTTACTATCTTGTGATTGATATACGACCTTGCTAGCAATGCAGTCAAAAGCGCGATTCTACCTAGAAGCGGAAAAGGGTTAAAATCGTAAAGCGTAGAATCAAAGGGTAAAAGCATAAGTTTTTGACGCATACTGAAAAAATAACTAAAAATGTATTAAGTAGGACATATGCTATGCAAAATATGAATGCACATAATTTAGATAAGTCAATAAATACATGCGATTCATGCCTAAAGTAGAACAACTTTGGTTCTCTTCTCTCTTCTCTCTGAAAATCCCTTTCTGCGTCGCGATGGCCGCCGTCGCCGACGGAGCCAAGCCTGGCGCCGTTGGTGGCGGTAGGTCTTGGGCTTCTTTGTTTCCTGTTTCAGAGGAGGTTAAGTTGGATTTCTTTGAGCCTGAATTCATCAATGGATCTCTTCGGATTCCCAAATCAGTGATTGAGGAGGGTACGAAGAAATGGGAGCATAGCCTGGTGGGTCAGTTCCTGGTTGCTCCGCCTTCTCTTTCGGCTCTAAGATTTTGGGCAAACTGGATCTGGAGTCGCCATGGGAAGGTGAAGGTCTCGCTTCTGGATGACAAGTTGGTTCTCTTTCAGTTTCCATCGGAGGCAACCTGTCGGTGGGTATTCAAAGGGGGACCGTGGCATTATCGTGAGAAGATTATTTGCCTTCGACGCTGGGTTCCTGTAATTCGAGCGTTGGAGATCGACAATTCAGCTGTCCCAGTTTGGATCAAGTTATCAGGATTACCAGCTGAATTGGCGATGAGGGAGGGATTAGGTAGAAATTCCAAGTTCTATTGGTAAACCCCTATGTATGGATCATTCTACTGCACATCGGGAGAGGGTGGGTACTGTTCGTGTATGTGTGGAGGTTAGTGCTACTGTGCCTAGAGTTGATAAGATCAGTCTTGCCCCGGATGGAATGCCTGAATTTATCATTGGCGTTGAATACTGTGGTTTGCCTCGCTGTTGTGGCACCTGTGGTGTTTTTGGACATGATTGTTCTCTTCCGCCTGCTGGAGTTCCTACCAAGCGTGTCTGGCGACGTAAACAAGCCAATGTTCTTGCATTGGGACAAACTGAGACTGCTGGTGCTGATGTTGGGATTTCATTGCCTGAGCAAGTGGTGCAGGATGTTGGCGAGAAGGAAATTGTACAGGATACAGGTAAAGGAGCTACTGTGGATAAAGGTAAAAAGGTCATGGAAGATTCTACTCCCCCTGTCACTCCGAGTGCTCTACCTTCTCAAGAAGAATTTAATAAAGTGATTAATGGTGCTAAAGCAAGGTCTAACCTGAAGCTGCCTACTCCTGTATTGCATTCGAATGCGTTTGAATTACTGTGTGGCCAAAGAGATATTATATTGCAGGCTCCTCCAAAAAAAGGAGGTAGAGATGGTCTTCGAAGTAAAGGGGGAACCACCAAGGTGGTTGCTACCCGTAAATGACACTACTCATATGGAACACAAGGGGCTTCAATGGCCCCTTGAAGCACAGTGTGGTGCTTCGTTACCTTAGAGTTCATAGAGTTTCAATTTTTGCTTTACTAGAAACTAGAGTGCAAGACAAGAAGAAAGTTGAGGAAATTCGAAATAAGTTTGCTGACTACCAGTTTGTGGATAATTACTCAAAGCATAAGTTGGGGAGAATCTGGATTGCGTGGAATGATGATGTCAATCTGAGAGTCTTAGCTGAGGAAGAGAACTTCATGCATATAGTAATTACAATGCAGCAGGGGGCTCAGTTTTTCCTTACAGTGGTTTATGGCTCCAATGATGGAAAGGTTAGAGAAGTGACATATAAACAGCTGAGTCAGTGGAAAGTTTAGAGGTTTCCTTGGGTTGTAGGGGGTGATTTTAACGCTATTCTTGACCCTGCAGAAGCCTCTAATGAGGTAGCAATCTCGGGTAGTATGCTTGCTTTTAGGGACTGGGTTGCACATATGGAACTTGTGGATCACACAGCTTCTGGCCCTCTGTTTACCTGGTCAAATCATCAGAAAGATAATCCCATTGCACGCAAACTGGACAGGTTGATGGTTAATGTTGAATGGTTGGAAAAATTGGTTGATTGTGTGGTGGAGTTTTTAGCTCGTGATTTCTCGGATCACTGTGGTATTTTGATCACGCCTTGTGTCCCTGAGAGGTCTTACCCGAAACCATTAAGGTTCTTTGATATGTGGTTTGCTCACAACTCCTTTTCATCTTTACTAGAATCATGTTGGAAGCAAGAGGTGAGGGGGACATGTTTATTTGGAGTGAAGCAGAAGTTATACCTCCTGAAAACTGAGCTAAGGAGGTTGAATAAAGATGAATTCTCTGACATTTCCAAAAGAGTTAGGGAGAAAAAGGCAGAGCTCACAAACAAACAGGTGCAAGCTCTTCAGGCTCCATCTGAATGGCTTTTTGCAGAAGTTCAAGTGCTGACTGGTGAATATGTTGAGCTGCAAAGGGCAGAAGAGGCTTTCTTTCGACAGAAGTCTTGCATCAACTGGCTTACTCTAGGAGATTCCAACTCGGGTTTCTTCCATAAGGCTGCTTGTATTCGTAATGCTAGAAAAAAGATCAGGAAGATAATTTCTCATGATAATGCTGAGTTAACTGATATGAAAGACATTGCTGATGAGGCTGTTTTCTTTTATAAAGATCTGTTTGGCTCCATTAATAAGGATGTGATTGTGGATTGTGATCTGATTGAGGGGTGTTTGAGTGCGAAGCTTACTGAGGAAGAGGGTAGAATGCTCTGTAGGTTGGTAACTGGGGAGGAAATCAGGAAGGCTCTTTTTGATATGCACCCTACTAAATCTCCAGGTCCTGATGGTTGGACAGCAGGGTTTTTTCAGAGGTGTTGGGGTCTTATTGGGGCTGATATAATAAAGGGAATCCAAACTTTCTTCCAGGAGGGGGTTTACCCCAGAGGTATGAACTCCGCATCTCTGACTCTAGTTCCAAAGGTACCTAATGCAGACAAGCTCCCTGTCTTTAGACCTATTGCCTGTATTAACGTCCTATACAAGATCATCGCAAAAGTCTAAGCAAATAGACTAAAAATGGTTCTTCCTACACTTATTAGTAGAAACCATTCAGCCTTTATCCAGGGGTGTAGCATCCTAGAGAACATACTAATGGCCTAGGAAGTAGTTCAGGACTATCACAAAAGTCACTTGTCCTCTAGAGCTGCTATTAAAGTTGACCTTAAAAAGGCTTTTGATTCTGTTCATTGGGGCTATCTCCTGAATGTGATGAGATTAATGGGATTCCCAGACAACTTTATTAAATGGATTTCTCTCTGTCTAAGTTCAGCCTCATTTAGCATCTCTGTTAATGGTAGTCTTTTTGGATTCTTTACTGCTGTGAAAGGAGTCAAGCAGGGGGACCCTCTCTCCCCCTACCTCTTCACTATTGCAATGGAACCTCTGTCTGGGCTATTGAATAAAGCAGCAGCAGCAGGAGGGAGTTTCCCCTATCACCCTCGTTGCAAACAATTTGGCCTCACGCACCTGTGTTTTGCTGATGACCTCTTGATCTTTTCAGAGGGATCAAGTTAGGCTTTATATGGAATCAGGAAAATTTTAGATGCTTTCTATCAGCTCTCTGGTTTACAGTGCAATCCAGACAAATGTGAAGTGTTTTTCGGTGGTTATGCTCATCAGTTTAAGACTACTACTCTCCAAATTTCTGGCTTTAGAGAGGGTAAGCTACCAGTTCGTTATTTAGGCTTAGCACTGATATCTGGCAAGCTGTCCAATGCTGAATGTGCTGTCCTGGTTGATAAATTGACCCATCGGATAAGAGGATGGAGGGCTCAGAAGTTGTCTTATGCAGGTAAGATCCAGTTAATTGAATCAGTCTTATATTCTTTAGTTCACTATTGGATGTCTATTTTCATTCTTTCCAAGAAAGTGATTAAGGATGTCCAGAGAATCTCTCCAATTTTCTTTGGCATGGTGATGGGATAGGTAGAGCCAAGGTTGCATGGGAATCAATTGCTCTCCCCAAAAAAGAAGGGGGTGTTGGCCTGAAAGATTTAAGCATATGGAATATTGCTTGTTTGGCCAGGTTTATTTGGTTACTACTGATTCGAGGAGGAAGCTTTTGGGTGGCCTGGTGCATCAGGTATAGGCTCAGGGGGCTCTGTATTTGGGAGGTCAGACCTACCACTTCTGGATCTTGGATCTGGAAGCAATTACTCAAAGTCAGACCCTAGCTTCAATTCAGGATGAATCTTGAAATGGATGAGAGTGTATCTTGGTTGGGGAAAACGATGAAGGTGTTTTCTGTGTCGCTTGTCTGGGACACTATTAGGCTTAAACGGCCTGAGGTACCTTGGTGGAGAGTGATTTGGGGACGTTTCATTTTACCACGAAATCGTTTTATTGTTTGGCTGATCATATTAGATAGAATTGCCACTCGTGACAAGCTGAAAAGCTGGGGGATGATAGCTGATGATTCTTGCCCTCTGTGTCATTCTGCTGTTGAATCTCGACAACATTTGTTTTGTGAATGCTCTTATACACTGGATTTTGTTGCTGCACTTCTTCGACGGGCTGTAACTCTTCCTCTGACCTGGAATGAGATGTGTGATAGCATGATTGAGAGAGCTATGCAGGGAGCTCGAGCTGGGTTAGTCGACTGCTCAGTGTGGTGTTGGAGTTTATGTTTCATCTGGAAGGAGCGGTGTCGTCGTTGCTTTGGGGAACAATCTTCTTCCCCTGAGGCCCTCGCTGAGATTCTACGCAGGGAGATTCGTTTTTATGGGTATGGGAATGCTGATTTCCAGCATGAACTCAGCAAAATCCCAGCTTATAGTCAGCTTTATTAGCTAGTTTCTTTTCTGTTTCCTTCTCTGTGCTGTGTTGTTAATCTGTAAGGGGATTTTGGGCGCTTTGCCTTTGTATTTTTCGAAGCTTTCTGCTTACTTGCAGGAAGGCTGTGCTTAATAGAATCTGCTAATTACCGAAAAAAATAAGTTTGTAAACATAAATTTTAACAATAAGCCAATTTTCCCACTATGCTAATGAATTTGGGAAAAGCCTAGCTGGTGAATTAGATTACTCTATCGAAGTTGAGAATGCATCCAAGTACCTTATATGTATCTTTTAATCTCAAATGTATCATATTGTTGGTGATTTACTTTTAAAATATACTTTTCATAATGAATTTCATGAAAAGAATACTCATTTAGTGAACTAAAAGCGTAAAAACGTAAAGCGTTTTGGAGAACTAGAAGTGTAAAACCGTAAGCTTTTAAGCTTTAGAGCGCAATTCAGTTCAATTTTATACACTTAAGTTTTTATACGAAAACGAAAGCGTTCTGGTGACCTAAAAGCGTAAAATCGTAAGTTTTTTAAGTTTTAAAGCGCGATTTTGACTGCATTGTTGCTAGTCAAAGGTGGAAAACGATTAGTGAAAAGCAATGTTGTCAGAACCGAATCGGAGCATAACCCGAAAATGTGAATGACTTGCACTTTAGTGGTCCAACAGGTATTGGACTGTTAAAAAATCGTTAGAGAACTAGTACCTTATAAATCATAAAATCATAAGTATAATAATTTAACAATTGAATAACTAAAATGAAATTTACTTTGCAGGTATCACTTAGTAATTTTACACATTATATAAATAGCAACTAAAAACAAACCCTACCCCAATCTTAAGCAGCAACACCGCTCTCCCCCATTCTCTCCCTCTTCCTCTCCCTCTCTGTCAATTTCTTCCGCAAGAGAAAAGAGGATTTTGCTCCACCCTATGCTATTTTGCTTTTCTTATCCTATTTACATTGTAGGGAACAAGGTGAGGTTTTTGGTGATGAGATCTAAATGAGCAATAGTCATTGGCCGGCTGCGCTTGATCTATCCTCTTCGCCTCGTTGGAACTTGTGGGCGGAGACGAAAGGCTAGCCAGTGGTGGTTGTTTGGGCAGGCTGAATTGGAGGCCAAGTTCGGCTGTTGGTGTTTGATTTTGTTTGTATCATCCTTCTCCATTCTCTCTCGGGCAGAAGGGAAAAACCGAGAAAGCGGGTCGAGCGATTAACCGCCTCGGCCGCTTGTCGAACGCTTCAAAAATCTATTGTTGTTTATTGACTGACCCGAACCTGTTTGGCGGGCGGGTGATGGTTTTACCGATCAGGCTGGCCAACTCGGTTTGGTTTTAATAACACTAATAAAAAGGTCAATGCCTATCTCAACAACCTCTTGGGCCTTAACAACGGGTCAAGGCCACACACAAATCCAGACGACTAATTACTAATAACACATATTTTATTTATCTTATTATTTCTATTATTTGTTCTTGCGCTTCTTGCTCGAGATTTGGGCTGAAATACATTGTAGATTCCTTTAGATTAACCCGCTGACCACTAACACTTTTATATTATTTCAAAAGGTGTAATGAAATGTCATAATCACTCTGCTATGCTTGAAGATACAAGTAAGAATCATCAACAAAAAAGGTGGAAAACCTGAGGACATCTACTTGCCATACGAACCTTATGAAGCTCACGAGATGTGACCAATTGTTTGAGAATTGTCGTGAAGCCTCTTCTACAATGCACAAAAAGCATTAGGGATAACCAATCACTCTGATGCAAGTTTGAAGAATATAGAACAAGAATGATCACTCTATGCGTTCATAAGCTTTTTCTCATGTCAAGTTTTATGGCCATAAATTTCAACCTCGATGTTTGTTCTTAATGAAATGCATCAGCTCATAACCAACCAAGATATGATAATAATCTGGTGATCTGAAAATCCATTATGGTCCGGGGCAATCAAATGAGATAGGATGCTAACTAACTGTGAAGCTAAGATTTAAGTCACACCCTTGTATATGAATTGGCATAGATCGACTAGACGCAGCTGATTCATCCAAGCCATTGTTTTGGCTTTGATTATAAGAGTCAACCCTTAGAGGGGGGGGGGGGGGGGTTGGATTTGAATCAAACTACGCAACTAAACTCGAACAAAAAATAATTGAACGAAAGACGATGGATAGGTAGAATTTCGCCACAAACAAGAGTGTTTGCTTGATTGATAAGAGACTTGTTAAGCTAATTTTGGACTCCTCAACAAAATGGCTTCAACAAAGTTCAAACAGGTTATACAATTGGTGGAATCTTTTCACTTGCTAAACCAACTATAAACGGTTTGACAACCACGTTGGATTCCCATATTGGATCATCGCCCGTGAAGCCCGCAGCAAAGCCCAATGGTTTTTAAGAGTCTAAGACTCTTGAACCCATGGTTGTCACATTGAGCATTTGCCGGTAGTGAATAAGAATTCCAGCAACCAACGCTATTTGGCTCCGGAAGATGCGTCCATGCCTTGGGATTAGGGGTGGGCATTCGGCCGGTTCCGTTCAAACCGAACCGAACAGATCTATACCGGGGTCCTAATTCTAGTTATAACCCAAACCAATTCCGAACCGAATTATAATTTGGTTCGGTTCGGTTTTTTCTCCAAACCCGAAAATAAAAGCTGTTTCCGTTTTGGCCACTTGACTCCTGCGTTTTGTGGACACCTATTTGGAAAAAATGACAACTCTCTCGGCCTATCTTCATATTTCTCCCCTTGACTCCTCAGATGCAATCTCCTCTCTCTGTCTCTCTCTCTCTCTCTCTCTCTCTCCAACCAACAAACGATGTAGCGACGACGAGCACAAGGTAGAAATCGAAGCAGAGCACACCCGAGCTGCACGACGACGGACGATAGAGATCTCTCCTCCTTCTCCGGTCTCGAAGCGGCGTAGATCATTAAGAGTTCAAAAAGGAAGAAAGTAAATTGGCGGACCACGAAAGTCGGCAACGACGATTGAAGACAGCGATGGTGACAACTTTGGCGGACGACGATGAAGGTTCGTATGGCTTTAGATCTAAGCATGCATGTCATTTTTTTGGCATACTTTTATCTCTTTCGAGGCTCGAGCTTCAAATCTTCAATAGCATCGTCTTAGTCTCTGTTTCTATTTTCAATTCAGGACTTCAGGTGGAGAAGAGGGTGTTGCGGCGGGGAAGAGAAAGCGGCGAAAAAAGGTCAATCCCGGCGGACGGCGGCGAAGGATGGCGGTGAAAGATTGATGTTGTCGATCGTTCGAATTGAAAGGATGATGGATAGCTGGTGTGTGGTGGCTGCCCCTGCCCCCTGCGCTGCTTGTGAGAGATGAGAAGAGAGTTGCAGCTGTTGCCTCTCTCGTTCAATTCATTAGGTTTAGGGTTGAGTGTTTGGTTATTTGGGCTGGGGGGTGAGTTGAGTGTTTGGATTTTATTTGGGCTGGGGTGAGTTGAGTTTATTTGGGCTGGGGGTGAGTTGAGATTGAGCCAAATCCATACTTTTTCGGTTTTTCGGTTCGAAGTTCGGAACGTCGGTTCGGTTGGAAGAACCCTGGTTTCTAAATTAGGGTAATTTCTCTTCCGAATTCTGAACTGAATAACACAATTTCGGTTTTGGTTCGGTTCAAATTTGGTCCGGTCCGGTTCGGTTCGGGTTTACCGAACTGGATGCACACCCCTACTTGGGATTAGACAGCGAGAGTGATAGGAAGGTCAAGTATGGCGAAGATGAGGCTGCTACAGCTCTTGTAGCCTTTTGACATGTACCCAGTTGGCCAACACTTCTGTCCGTCCCGCATTACCAATCCCAAGGTGAATGCATTTCCACGAACTACCCAACTTTTACTTCTCCGTTGGTTTTGTCAGGGTGTTAGTTAGTTTAATTATTAAAGTGGTAGGAAATCGATAGGTCTTCTTTCTGGGTTTCTTGTCTTGTGTTCAGCTTGAATGCCACGAAGACGTCCTGTTCGATGAAATGCCTCACTCAGGACAAAGTTCCCCTTTTTGCTTTTATGGGGTCTGCGTCTATTTCATTCTGGATCCTATACCTTGAGGCTTGGGCTGTTAACAATCCAATTGACTTATCAATCAATTTTTGTTACAACAAGAGTTTCTTCAGCTTAGTCATGCTCTGTTGTAGAGTTCGACGTGGTATATGAGGTATAGAGGTTGAATGATCCCCGATTTCTGTAAGGAGAACTTCTTGGCACCAAAGTTTCTCTATTTATTCTACCCCTGTTCTTTGTTTTTCCCCTTTCTGGAGCTAAAAGCTCTTTTGCATAATTCGAAATAATTCAATTGCCGAGTTAAGCACTTTGTCGGCTGTTGCTTGCCATCTCCATATATCTAATGTGGACATCTATTTCATACATTGCAGATTTTTCAATTCCTAGATAATAGGCGGAAGGTCCACAAAGAAGCTGTGAACTTCTGTCAGAGCATTTTACAGAGGAAGGCAGTTGATTGGGAACCGGTTTTACGTGCTAACCTGTCTCAACTAATTCATAATTTTGATTTTGTTGTTACTGTTGGTGGTGATGGCACTCTTCTGAAAGCAAGTCATTTCATGGGCGATTCAATTCCTGTTCTTGGAGTGAACTCAGACCCAACTAAAGTTGAAGAGGTAGGGCTCTTGATCCAGTCTATGTAGCATCTGGGAGTTTGCTGCATTTTACACTTGATTTCAGTGCCTTCTCTTGTAGGTTGAGGAATTTGATGACGATTTTGATGCTACCAGGAGCACTGGCTACCTGTGTGCGGCAACTATGAATAACTTTGAACAGGTAAAAACTTACCTTGTGTGTTTGTTATAGTATGATTGAAATCGTTCTTCTGCTAAAGAGACATCGTGTCCTTCCTCATTCCTAGCTGACACAAATCTATTCAGGTTCTAGATGATATCCTAGACGGTCGTAAACAGCCTTCCGAATTGTTGAGGATGTCGATACGAGTAAACTCACAGCTGTTATCAACGTTTGCCCTTAACGACATATTGGTAGCACACCCATGCCCTGCAACAGTCTCTCGATTTTCATTTAGGTAAAGGGGCCTTTTTCCTGTTTGCTAGAAAACCAAATACGCTGCTGGGATGTTATCCATCTTGTTTCCTTGTTTTTGGCAGGATTACAAGGGGTGACAAATCAAGTACGCCACTAGTGCACTGTAGATCAAGTGGCATCAGAGTCTCAACTGCTGCCGGTTCAACAGCTGCAATGCTCTCAGCAGGTGGGTTCGGGATGCCGATCTTATCGCAAGACCTCCAATACATGGTTCGAGAACCCATTTCACCTGCAACTGCTGTTTCTAGCTTGATGATGCATGGGACTATGAAGCCAGACGAGGCCATGGAGATGACTTGGTCCTCAGAGAAGGGATTTCTATACATTGACGGTTCCAACGTTGTGCATAGTATTCAGTATGGAGACACAATTCAAACGTCTGCTGCAGCCCCTCATTTGAAAGTTTTCTTGCCCAACAGGCTGGAGTCCTCATGAACAATTCAGACTAGAACCACTAATGTAAATAAGAAAGCAAAGGTCTGCAACATGTTCTTGTTCTGGTTGTACACCTGTAAAGTTACCGAGGCAATTCCCTAACTTCATCAACGGGTTGCTCGGTGCTCCAAATGGTAGGTTAGAAGCTTCAGCAGCTTTTCTGTTCCCAGAATAAGGTCTGGCTGTTTGTTTGAGTAGTGTGCTACAGAAGTGCTGAGATGTCAAAATCAGAATTCTCAGAGTTCTGCCTTGGTTGCCATATCTGCTTCCCGGGCCCTGGATTTGCAGGACTTGCAACTGCCCAACCTGCATCAAGTGCTGTCAAATGGTTTTGGAAATACTTTGTTGAAAGTTGGCATTAGAATTTGGCCTCCCCTTTATTTGATTTCAGCTAGAGGTGGGCAATGGGATGGAACGGGATAACCCGTCCCGTTTGAAACGGGTACCCGGTCCCATTTTGAGAGCAATTTTTATCTCATGTCCCAAACCCGTACGGGTTAACGAGTACTCATTACTCGTACGAGACGGATAACAGGTACCCATACTACCCGTACAATTGGCGACAGTTAGGAGTAGCACCGTTGACTGCGTGCAAAAACAATTGTGCTATCGTTACGTACGAAATGCTGCCAAGCAAACTTGATCTAGATAAAAGGAGACGCTGCAAATGAAAAATGAAGCAAGTGTTCTTATCTTACTGATGCTTTATCCATGAAATTACCAGAGTTGAGAGAGATTTGTGGTAAGAGTCAGTCTCGGACACTTCTGATACGCAATTATATTTTGTTCACTTCTGCTCAATTCAACTTTGCCATTTCTGATGTACTCGATTCATTTAACTTTGGCATAATAATTGGTATAACGGGTATCCGTAACATCCAAACGGGTATTAACGGATAACCGCGGGTATTTAAAGTAGTCATTCTTGATCTTAAGTCCCATCCCGTAAAAACATTTACGGGTATTTGGGTACCCGTAACCCTCAAAAAATGGGATCGGTATGGGTATACCCAAATACTCATTTCCCGTTGCACACCCCTAATTTCAGCAATGGCACAAACTGATTCACTGTCTAAACCTTGAAGATCTGTTTGGGTGCTACTCATTCTTCTTTGTGCCACCAGCAGTACGACTCCAGGAAGAGAAAATATTGGCTTTTCATCAACCGCTCCATCAAAGGCCATATCTCAACCAAAAATTTCGGGGGCGTGAAAATAAGATCTGCTCCCTAATTATGCCCCTACCAACCCGACAACAATAGTACTGGGTAAAAAAAAAAAAAAAGAAATAGGAACTTAGTTCTCTTGAAATATAGAGTAGTATACAACGCAACAGGCAGTGGGCACCATTAACTGGGAGAATCAACATAGAGGCTTGCTGTGGATTGTCAGAATTCTAATTTCTGCGTCGGTGGGGGGTTTCGACTCAAATTCCACCGTGGTTTATGTATACCCAAACAGGAGAATTGAGTCCAACTACTGCATTTTGAGAAAACTAACCCCAATTACCACAGCTAAACAGCCCCTTAGTACTGAGAGTGACAGTCAAAATGAGACCTCCACAGGACTGCATGCATTAATAGTAAAAAAACAGGAATGCAGTGTGAAATACAAGAGGCTAATAAAAAATAAGAGAGAGCCATAACCCCATTCATTAAGCAATTAACAGTATCCCTTACAGTTGAAACATGCAACATTAACAATACAAGCCATCAACATATATATGGTAGCGTATTCGGTGCACCCACTTATTTTGGGTGCATTCAATGCACTCGCCTCATAACCATCATTCCGAGAAGGCGATTCATTTGAAAATGATATTAGTCAACACTTGTAGTTTGATGAACAAGAAACACATGAATTTGTATAAAAATCATTCAAGATTTACTTTAATTTGAATGATTTAGGGTTAGGGTTTACAATTTGAGATTTTGGGTTGGAACTCAAAATTGGTTAAAGGGTTATGATAATGGATTGATTAGTTGTGATTTTATATTATATCATCATCTTAGACTAATGCAACCCATTAAAATTCAAAATTCGATGTATTATTACCACTTTTAGAGTTGAATGCACTGAATGCACCCAAAAAAGTGAGTGCACCGAAGTAGCCACCTATATATATGGGGAGTTCTACGGTACCCAGGGTGAAATCCCGGGTACCGCATACATTGAGTAAGAAAATGCTATCTAGGACTTGAATTGACCGATCTTTCGGACATGATACTATACTCTAACCCTTAAAGATCAAAATCTAGGTCATAATTCTCTAAATCGTATACCCCAAGATCAATTTAATTAGAAACAATAATCGATGGTTATGATTCTTCCAAATATTGGCAAAGAAATCAATGCATCATCTTAGGGTTTATATTTTATGATTTAGATAATTAGGACCTAGGTTCCACTCATTAAGGATTAGGGTATAATTTCATGTCAAAAATCCTGCTAATTCGAGGTCTAAATAGCGTTTTCATACTCAAGGTATGCGGTACCCCGAATTTCACCTGAGGTATCGTAGAAGGCACCATATGTATGTGTGTGTGTGTGTATATATATATATACAACAGATGGTTAACCGACTAGCACTAACATTACGATCATGCAACTTATGTGAGGCCCCATCTATAGGGGAAATTAGTGATCAATATCAATTATTTAATATAATTTCCCCAACTGGTATTAGCAATGTCTTTACACATAAAAACTTGCTCATACAACTACCAACTATTGCATTGATGTCTACCAAATCTCTTTCCAGTAGTTTAAACTGTTGTAGTGCATGGATTCTTTTGAGCCTCTTTTTGCTCTAGCTCCCTTATGTGAAAATCTGAATACCCGACTCATAAACCCTAATTAAAATGGCCCCTTTCAGGATCATCAGTAGCAATTGTTGGCTATGGCACTTGCATACACAGAAGACCCTTCACATATTTGCTAAAAACAACAAAAAGAATAAGTTTAACTATGTAGGCTCAGTTACCAACATGGAAAGGGGAAACACGATAGCAGAAACTTAACTCTAAGCCAACAAGAAGAAAAATGAAAAAGAAAAAAAAAAGACTAGGCAAACCTTCATATTGAAGAGGAAGTTGTAATAATCACCCACATAGCCTTCGGCGACATGGTGAAGATCCAAATGAAGTTCATCAAGCACCCTTGAAACAAACAACAAGCAATTGATCTTCTTCCTCTAAACCAACGTAATGGTCACATCGTCTTCAATGATCCTCACATCAATCTCCGTGTCCTTAGACTTCCTCTAAAGCCAAGAGCTCCTCAATGTCGACCCATAGTAGGATTTGTCATGGTCATCAACCTCGGCAGCTGCGAATGAAGCTTTCATCTCCTCCAACGAGCTCTCCTTCACGTCCTCTTGATCCGTCCTGTGCCTCTTGTTCCTCTATCTGTTGCACCTCTTCTTCTCCACCAGCAACTTCAGTTCCTCTATTGTGCTTAAAAGCTCCTTGATGTAGCCAATGGCCTCTCCCACTATAGAAGCTTTGTCGGTCTTTTTGGCACAAACCTCACAAACACACCAGCCATGAACGCAACGCACTATTAAAATTGAAGGAATGTCGGGAAAATTGCATTTCAATGTTAACATGGCTTTACCTAGGTAGGATTGGGAATCAAATTCCTGAGGATGTCGAACTTACCATTAATTTGCTGCCTCCTCTGGCACTATGTTGTCAGTGGCTTGGCCATTCTTCCAACTGCCCTCCCTTTCGCTAGACAAGCCGTCATGTTTCAATTAAACTCCAAAACGTTGCTGTCCAGCTGATGAGATCCATCGATCCCATCTGCAGCGTAAATCGAGGCACCGCCGCCCACGCTGCTTCCTTCCCCATGGAGATCGACTCCGCCGTCGGAGGGGAGGTACTGGAACAGATCCCTGAAGAGAGGCGGCTGCAGCGGTAGGTTGAGGTAGGAAAGCGGGTCGTAGTGGAGGGAAAAGGCAGAGTGAGCTTCGTCGGAGATGGGAAGGGAGGAACTGGGGTCAGCGGTGGTGAAGGAGATGGAGAAATTTGGGAGAAGAGGGGGAGGCGGAGCATGTGGGTAGGTTAAAAAGGTGGTGAGACGAAACAAAGGTTAAGGGCAAGAGAAATTGAGGAGCTTCTTTCCCTCTCTCTTTCTTTTTGTTATATATACATTATAATAGTTAATACATGGCTATTGTTTCCTTTCTAACAAGCTGCTGCTGCACTCTAACAAACCAAAGGGAAAAGAGAAGAAGAATTGCACCGATGAAAAGAAAAAAGAGTGGGCCTTGAGTATCTCATTCAAGTATGCTTAATCTTTGTAATTTGGGTGCTGCAGCTTTTCATCAGAAACCATATACGTGCAGTTCTTAATAGCTGAAGAAGTACCTTCTATTACTCCCCCGCAAGCTGGAATACATAGATTGTGTAGTCCAAGCTTGGAAAAAGGTGATGAAATGGAGCAGGTCCCAAAGTCTTTGTAAACAAATCAGCCAATTGAGAAGTAGTAGAGACATAGGTGGTTTTAATGATACCTTCTTGAATCTTCAAACGTATGAGATGACAATCGAGCTCTATATGCTTTGTCCGTTCATGAAATACCGGGTTTTTGGCGATATGCATGGCTGTCTTGTTATCACAATAAAGAAGGGCAGCTTGAGGATGTGAAATTCAAAAATCATCGAGAAGATACAAAATCCATTGTAGTTCACACGAAGCAAAAGCCATTGCCCTGTATTCAGCTTCAGCCGAAGACCGCGATACAGTGCTTTGCTTCTTAGAACACCATGAAATGAGTGACTAACCGAGGAACACATAATACCCCGATACAGAATGTCGAGTATTTGGGCAACCTGTCCAATCCGAATCCGCAAAACCATGTAACTGAAAATCAGAAGTAACCGGAAAGAATAGACCCCGACTAGGAGCCCCTTTGACATACCTCAAAACTCTTTGGGCTGCTCGCTGGTGTTATACTGATGGCTTGTCCAGAAATTGTGAGAGTTGTTGCGTAGAAAAGCAAATGTCCGGCCGAGTTTTCGTTAAATAAATCAACTTCCCTACAAGTCTTCTATAATTTGTGGCATCCACCAATGCTGAACCATCATGTGTAGATAGATGCATTTTTGGCTCCATAGGAGTAGACATAGGCTTGGAATCTATCATTCCAGCTTCATGCAGTATTTCCAGTGCATACTTCCTTTGAGTAAGATGTATACCAGCTTTGCTTCTTGTTACCTCAAGCCCCAAAAAATACCGCAGGCTACCCAAGTCTTTAATGTGAAAAGTGGAGTCAAGAAAGCTCTTGACACGACAAATCTCTGCAAGATCAGGTCCAGCTTGAAGCATATCATCAATAAGGCTTGGGTGAGTTTAGCAAACCATTGACGAGATGCTTGCTTCAATCCGTAAAGTGATTTCTTCAATTTGCATACTTTTCCTCTATCTTCAAGTGCTACTTTCAAACCTGGTGGCAATTTCATATATACATCTTCATGTAAATCTTAGTGCAAGAACGCATTATTAACATCCAGTTGATGGATGTGCCACCCCTGAACTGCTGCAATTCCCAACAAAACTCTCACCGTTGTCATCTTGACAACTGGTGCAAAAGTTTCAGTATAATCTAAACCTTCCTGTTGTGTGTAACCCTTTTCCACAACCCTTGCTTTATATCTCTCAAATGTTCCATCGACTTTAAGTTTAATACGAAACACCCACTTGCAACCAATAGCCTATTTGCCATCAGGTAGACAAACTAAATCCCAAGTACAGTTTTCATCAAGAGCATTGAGTTCAATTTGCATAGCATCAACCCAAACCTGGTTATTACATGCTTCCTTGAAACTAGAGGGTTCAACAAGAGTGCTAACAGAAAGACAAAAATGGCGGAAGGAATGGGAAAGGTTCTCATAGGACAGAACAATAGAAAGATCATGAAAGTTACCTGCAATGGACACTTGCTGCTGAGTTGGGGGAGGATTGGTATAGCCATAATATGCAAGAAGGCTGGTATGGTAGTCCTTGAGATGATCTGGTGGCCTACATAGTCGTTTGGATTTTCTAGGAGAATGACGGGGTAGATCAGATTCACTTTCAGGAGCTGTAGAATCATCATTATCACAAGTAGATGGAGATGAGAGTATTGAAAAGGTGTGGCTGGAGGACTGGACTCCAGAGCTAAAGAAGAAGAAGTATCTTCTTTAGATGAGGAAACATGAGAAAAACTTGAAGGATTAGGAATATCAGGGGGTGACTGAGTAGGACAGTAGGTTCAAAATAAGAGTAAGAAATGGGGTTTAAGGTTGTTGAGGGTCTACCAAGATCAGAATCTGGATTGGGAACAGAACGGAAAGGGAAAATATGTTCATAGAATATGACATCACGAATTATAAATGTATCACGGGAATGGAGATCATATAGTTTATAGCCTTTAGTCCCAAAAGAAAACTCAAGAAAAATGCACTCCCTAGCTCGAGAAGTGAATTTTGTGCGTTGACTAGGAAGGGTGGAAGCATATGCAAGGCAACCAAATACTTTTAGTTCATGGTAACGGGGTTCAGCATTATGAAATTTTGTAAAAGGAGTTTGGTGGGCAAGCACAAGAGAAGGGAGAAGATTGATCAAATGAACGACATGAAGAACACAATCACTCCGAAAATTGATAAGCCAGTTTGGTATTTAAGGGCTCGTGCAACAGAGAGTATATGTTGGTGTTTGCGTTCGACTCGACTGTTTTGTTACGGAGTTTCGACGCAAGAGGTTTCATGGATTATACCATTTGAGGCAAAAAAAATTCAGACTTGTCAAACTCACGGGCATTGTCACTACGAATGCGTTGCACCTTAACTCCAAATTGAGTGGCAGAATAAGCACAAAAGCTTCTAATGTGTTCTCTAGCCTCAGCTTTGGATTTCATCATCATTAACCAAGTAAGACGAGAGTAGTCAACCACTATAGTGAGAAAATACAAGAAACCATCATAAGAAACTTGAGAATTGGGACCCCAAGTATCAATATGTATGAACTCAAATGGCTTGTTGGCGATGGAAGTACTTAAGGGAAAAGACAATCGTCATTGTTTAGCAAAATGACAGACAACACACTCTTGTCTGGGATTGCTAACTATACTATCATCTATTTGACAGAGATGGCTAATTCTAGAATGAGAAAGATGGCCTAGGCGAAAATGCCATAGGTCAAAATCTTTGGGCGGCTGGTAGAGTTTGGCAAGAACAGTGTGAGAGGTGGCATATTGAGTAGAGACAATGTTGGGTTCCATATGATAAAGATCCTGGTGAAGCTTAGCTATACCAATCCTCTTTCCCAAAGCAACGTCCTGCATATTGCACACATGAGAGAAAAAGGACAAGCAAATAGGTAGGCTTGTAGGTAATCTGCTTACTGAGATCAAATTGAAGTTAAAGGAAGGCACGTAAAGAGCATTGGTAAGGATCAAGGAACTAGAGAACATGACAGTTACAACATGGGTGGCAGGGAGTTGATATCCATTAGGCAGTGTGATGAAAATGTCGGATATAGGCTGGTGGGAAGCAAAGAAACTAAGGCTACAAATGATATGGTCTATTACCCCAGTGTCTAACGTCCATTTATATGTTCTAAGATGATTAGACTGAGTACCTGTTGGATTTGAGATAGTGGGATTGGATTCAGCAGCAGAATTAACATGAGGATGAGAAGAATATCCATGAATGGGTTGAGAGAATTCAGGAGCGATGGATGGAGCTTGAACGAAATCTTGCAGCTGACTGTTCATATTGTTCTTGATTGAGACCCAATCTCCTAGTCTCATTTGGGATCTCTTGACAACGATTCAACATAGATGAATTCCCAGAATCTTGCTGTGAATACATAACTTGAGGTGCTAAAAGACATGTTGGATTCTTACTATTGGGCTAGTAGAAAGGGGCGGCCATGAGATGTTCCTTGATTGTGTTGTTTTGTTGATTGAGGTTGGTGCTGCTTGTACTCCCCAAATAGACAGCAGGGGTGCTGTCAAATGCTTCCATTGATGAAAAAAGAAAACTAGAAAATCAGTTGTGAAGATGAAGAAACCCTAAAAAGCAATGAAGGCGGTGCTCTGATACCATGAGACGAGACAAAGGTTGAGGGCAAGAGAAATTGAGGATCATCTTTCCCTCTCTCTTTCTTTTTGTTATATATACATTATAATAGTTAATACAAGGCTATTGTTTCCTTTCTATCAAGCTGTTGCTGCACTCTATCAAACCAAAGGAAAAAGAGAAGAAGAATTGCACAGATGAAAAGAAAAGAGAGTGGGCTTTATAATTCAGCCCAATTCGTCAATATTATGCTCCTTAATTATTTGGGCATTGAGTATCTCATTAAAGTCTGCTTCATCTTTGTAACTTGGGTGCTACAACTTTTCATCAGAAACCATATACCTGCAGTTCTTAATAGTTGAAGAAGTACCTTCTGTTATGGTGGTATTGGGAATTTGAGAGGTCGGCCAACTACACGCTGGTTTGGTTGTTACCTCCGGCGGCGGCGGGCATGAAAGCCGGCGGCGGAGGGAGAGGGTGTGAAAGGTCGTCGTCATTGGTGACGAAGCTAGTGGGGTCAAAGCATCAGCTAGTTATTGACTCCATGTGCACAAAGGCTAATTTTGGGATCTGAGAGGCGAGAATGGGAGAAGATGGCAGTTGCAACAAAAAAATGGACTACAACAGAGAGGAAGAAGAGGAAAGATTGGAGTTCGGCAGGATGATCGACTGTAGCTACAACAATAGAGGGAGGGGGAAACAGAAAGAGAGAAGCTATTGGAATAACAATCGCTGGGGGATATCTACTTGTACTTATACACATTCAGCACAAAGAATATGATTGTGAGGAGCCCTGAATGGACATGGCGAGCTTCAACATTATTTTCTATTTATTCTTTGTTTCTCTTCTTTCCTCCCTCTGCTTTCCCCAGAAAAATATCTCTCTTTTAAGACCACTCACAATGGTTGGATGAATAAAATGAAAAAATGAATTTTTTGGTTGAGAAAACCTACAATGGATTGGGAGGAAAAGTGAGAGGAGTGCTTTTTAATAAAATTAGTTTAGTGTTGATTGTTTTATTTTACTTAAATAATTTGATCAATCTTTCTATATAGTTAGTAATAATTAATTAAGACAAATATTGTTATATAATTTTTGTTTTAATTTGGACATAATTTTTTTCGTCGTTAATTAAATATGATGAAGTCATTAATTAAAAAAGCCTACTGAAAAATATAATCATTGAAAAATATGACATTAAGATTTAATTCTGATCGTTAGATGTTATCTACGATTTTGAAAATACAAAAAATTAAAACAAAAACAAAAGGAAAAGAAAAAGAAAAACCCCAAAAAAAAGTGGGTCTCACCACCCCCTCATTCTTTTGTTCTTTTGTGACACAAAGTTACTCCGTCATTTTCTTTCTTTCCCTTTTTTTCCTTCTTTCCCCCTTCCATTGTAAGCCTTTCCTTTCTTTTTACCCTCCTTTTCCCACCCCAGAGTGGGTGGTCTAAGATAGAAAATGTGGAAAAAAGGAAAACAGGAATGAGATTGTGACACGAAATAGAAGAGTTTCATGGTGTTTTTACTTTTTACTCTCACGGTCTCACCCAACCCCAATAATTGATCATTTTCTCTGTTTTTCATCTTCATCCCTCTTATTCTTTAATTTTCATCTCAAACGTTTGAATAGAAGATGACATGATTTTCGGTACAAGTGAGAAAATTTACCGTTCTACTTGCGTGTGTGGCCTGCTAGTCTTCACTTTTTAGTGGTTACGCAATGTCTTTCAATTTTCGTAATAGGATTACATATTTAAACTAGTCATATATTGATTTGTTAAAAGTATCTCTGTTTGGACTTGAGAAAGTAACAATTCTTCTTCTTCTTCTTCCCTCCAGATGTCTCTATGAGTCTGGTATCTAAATTCAACGAACAAGACCTTGATATGAAAGTAATATATCAAACATGCTTTGTGGACAGAGTTCAGTTCCTCTCTGTTCTCACCATGCTGCCTTCTGGAGCATTGTTAGCTGGATTGGTCGCAGTCCCCTGCTGATTATCACTGGGATGCTAGCATTTTTGGGATACTTCTTGATGAACATTGTTGCACTGCATGAGTGTCTATGCTGGTAATGGGATGCATGCTGAGTGTTTTGTGCCTTGGACTCGCACTTCCCACCTTCCGCTCTACATAGCTTCAATTGCTACGCCCAAAATTTGAGGATTTTTGAGTTGTACCCCCGAGGTTAGTGATAAACCAAATATTTACTACATCGTAAATTTAAAACTTAACTCGTCTATTTTCTTTTGCTTACCAGCTGCCACGTCCCTCCAATTGGGGCTCCAAAGCTCAATACGTTATTCTTTTTAGTTTATGGTTCCAAATTAACAAACAATGCACCAAACTACTACACAATAGATATCCACGAATCTCAAATTTGTAATCTCAACAATGTATAATGGGCTGATTGGAAATATGTGTGTCTAAGAACTAGAAAAATAAGTAAGCAAACTTCTCATTATCAACGTAGATACTGATATAGCAATTTAAATCAGTAAGTTTTTATTATCATAATAGTGTTGTGATGAAAATTGCTATATCAGTACTACGTTCATAATGGGACGTTTGTTTACTTACTTTTCTAGCTCTCAGACATATGCTTCCGATCAGCCCATTATACATTGCTGAGATTACAAATTTGAAATTCGTGGACTTTAGAATTTGTGGACATCTATTGTGTAGTAGATTGATACATGTGTTTGTTAATATGGTTTGAGATTATGTGACATATGCTATGTAGTAGCTTGGTGCATGTATTTGTTAATTTGGGTTGAGAAGGTCGGGAAAGCGACAGACATTTGAACTTTGTTATTGTTGTAATTATTATTGTTATATTTGGATTAATGTTATCACAACGGTAGATACAATAAGTTTTTTATCATAGTATTATTGTTATATTTGGATTAATTATAACAGTAATTATTATAGTTATATTGTGGTTGTAGCAGGACAAAGTTAACTTCTCGGTAGATACAATAAGTTTTTTTTTTATTATCATAACAATGTTGTTTGTTTAGATTTTTTTATAATATTATAATTATTCTAAATGAGGATTCAAGATTTTATTATATATAGGTTGAGATGGAAATGAAACGAGTAATCTTTAATCTTAATCTTTTTCCCACAGATATCTCTATGAGTCTTGTAGCCGATTTTAACAAACAAGATCTGAAGACGAACGAGTTGGAAATAAAAGGCATTAATTAGAATTACTATTGTCATATTTGGATTAAGGTTGTCACACATGTTTATAAGGTTGTGCTAGTTTATTAAAATATATAGAAATTTAAAAAGCCTATAAGTTTTTATTTCTCGATTGATGTCTTAGCTTGGTTGAAACTTCAAACGAACATAACTTTCTGCTTGGTTATTAGATTGTCAATTTTTTTTTATTCTGCATAACTTTTTTAGATCTTGTAAGAGAGAAAAAACAATGCGATATGTTTATAGTTTAATCATTATTTCTCTTTTGTCTTTACCCTTTCTCTTTTTCCTCCTCTTTTCCGAAAACCTCTCTCCATGATAAAGAAACAAGTGGGATAGAAAGAGCTGAGTTTGAGAGTGACTCTATGATAGGAAGAACTTTTGACTGCTCTTGAGATGTGTTTACTCATTTTAACTTATGAAAATGTTCAACTTTCTAGTTCTCTCCCATTAAAAACAAACAGTAAAGGCCACTTATTCTTTCTCTCTATTTTCCTGCATTACAACTCAATGGGAGCTTAAAAATCAAACAGTAAGTAAGAAAGTCTATAAGCCTCTATTCTCTTTCTTCACTGCTGTCCCACTCAATTAATTTCTTTTATAAATAACTTGAAGAACATAATTGCATGGTTTTTGATGAAAGTGCCTAAGTTGCCATCCTTCTCGTCATTGTAGCATTCAAAAGTTCACTTCTCGGTGGATACAGTAAGTTTTCGATTATCATAACAATGTTGGATTTTTATAGTTGATCTAATGTTATAATTATTCTAGCATAGAATTCATGATTTTATTATATATAGGTTGAGATAGTCATGAAACTATTACTCTTTAATCCTCCACTTTTTCCGACAGATATCGCTATGAGTCTTGTAGCAGATTTTATCAAACAAGATATGAAGACGAACGACTTGGAGTTAAAAGTTTCGATCAGATGATCCAGTTCTTCTCCGTCCTGACTATATTACCTTGCGGTTCATTATCCGATTTGATTGGTTGCCGGACCCCTGCTCATTTTACGGTTGTGCTAGTTTATGAATATATGTAGGAATGTGAAAAAGCTATAAGTTTTTTTTCTCTCTCGATGAATGCCTTACCTAGGTTGGAACTTCAAACAAACGTAACTTTGTGCTTGTGATAACGATGTAATTGCACATGTTTGCGCCCCTAGTTCTTATCCGTTTGAGGGGCATAGTCGTGTGTTTTGGCCTATTTTACGCCGGGTTGTGCTATTTTGTCATATTTCAGGTCCCAGGCGTCAAAGGGAAGGCTAACCACGAGTTTCGGGGCATTCGGAGGTCATTTTGTCAAGCTGGGGCCAAAACACGGGCAGCCTAAAGCATTACACGGCCGTGTTCTGGTGGCCGTGCTTTTTATGCCGAGAGCTGAGCTGATTACACGAGCAGGGCCGAGACAAAGCACGGCCGTGTCCAACGCGAAGCACGGTCGTGTTTATCGCAACTGCTGGCCGTGTAATTAACACTGGCCGAGACACGGGCAGGCTCAGGCAAAGCACGGCCGTGCCCTCGACCGTGCTTTGGCCACTGATGCCTTTTTAAGCAGATTTTCAGCCAAACAGAAGGGGATTCGAGTTTTAGAGAGAGAGATCAGTTCCTAGAGAGAGAAAGCGACGAACAAGAGTCTCCAAGTGCCCTAGATTGATCTTCAACACCATTGGAGGCCAACTTGAGCTTGGAGAAGTGCCGATCAACGTACAGAAGCAGGAATCCATCCTTCACAGTATGAATTCCGCGTCTGATTCTGCTTTTGCTTTCTTCTCCATGGAGTAGTTCTTCCATTCATCTGGGTATGGAGAACCCTAGATTTGTATGTTAGGTTTGATTGTATGAACCCAAGTACTGATTCTATGATTGATTATATTCGATTGAGGTTTTAATGATTGAATGACTTGAATCCTGATCAAATTCCTGTTGTTTCTGCTTTAACCTAGAATGAGAATATCTGCCTAGGTTAATAGAGTATCCTTGATTGAAGGTAGGGAGTTGGTGACTTTAGTCGAGGAACCAACTCACTATTCTGTACCGGATTTACTCCGGTAGTGGAGGTTTCGTTCTTAGGGCCTCAATCTGTCTACTCCGGTGGAGGTTAGTCGCCCGCTAGAGATTCAGATTGAGAGGGTCTGAAGACCTTTAGTCGAGACTTCAGGCTGTTTAAGAACCTTCCGCAGTATAACTATCATAGAAACTGAACTTGGTAATTACAATCCGGCTTAACTGCAGTCTAGGGGGAACCATATCCGGGTGACCTCTTTAACCTGAATACAACCGTTTACTTGCTTTGTTAGTTTGATAGTTTAGACTTGCATTCCAGTTTCATTGCTAGATAACAAGAATTCACTGAGTAGTCATCAGATCTAGGACCCGGGTTGACATATAAACCTAACCCGCTATACTACGCTTTAGGAAGTGGTTACACTTGGCTAATTCCTAGGGTGACAGTAGAGTCGAGTCAAGTTTTTGGCGCCGTTGCTGGGGACGGCTAGGTTGTTGTAGAAAAGTGATTTCTGTTAATTTAGCTTTTCTTTTTTCTTTGTTTGCTTTGTCCCACTTGTGCCTTCACGGGTTTGCTTGCTTGAGTGTGTGCAGGTAGTGCATGACCCGTAGCCAGTCGGGAGGTTTACTGCCGTTGAATCCAGAGATGGACCGCACCTGTCGCCGGCTCAGGAGACAACAGCGAGCTAGACTGGCTACGGAAGAGCGCATAGACGGCCACGTGAGCAGTGATTCTGAGGAGGAGTACGAGATGGAAGACTACAATCAACACCAGGGGAATCCTCAGCAGGCTCCCCCGGTGAATCCGGTCCTGGGGAACAACCCCATACCCCAGGATCATGGAGTTCATCATCCACCGCAGCCGGGTCCCACCTTGGAGTACTACTACACTCCTCGGATTGCTGACATCCGCCCGGTCATCCTCTACCCGCCTATTCAAGCAAATAACTTCGAGATCAAGCCATGCTGGATTCAGCTCATTACATCTTCTATCCAGTTCCATGGCTTGAAGGATGAGGAGGCCAGGGTGCATCTTTCCCGTTTTCTGCAGCTGACGAACGGGTTCAAGCTGAATGGTGTCCCGGATGATGCAATCCGCCTTCATCTCTTCCCCCATTCTATGGCGGGGAATGCTAAGAGGTGGTTGGAGACCCAACCCCCATTGTCCATCACCTCTTGGGACGATCTGGCTGACAAGTTCGTGCACAGGTATTATCCAGCATCGAAGACTACAGAGATTCAGTGGGAGATCACTCATTTCCGCCAAGAGCCAGATGAGTCACTACGTGATGCTTGGGAGCGGTACATGGGCTACTTCTGGCAGTGCCCCCATCATGGCTTCAGTGATGCATTCACAGTGGGGAACTTTTACAGTGCCCTCTCTCCAGATAGCCAGAGGGTGATTGAGTCTTTATGCCCAGGAGGGGATGTTCTCACTAAGACTCCACCAGAGCTGAACCAGATGATTAATACTTTGGTTGCCAGAGATCATTCTTGGGGGCAGAGCAGCCGAGGCAGACATTGCCGGGACCGTGGTGTCCACGCCATGGAGTCCAGATCCGGGCTCAAGCAGCAGGTAGCTGAGCTAGTGCAGACATTGAAGCAGCCCAACAGTCTTATTCCGGGCAGAGATATGACTACACCTCCAGTTGCTTAATGTCAGTGGTGCGAGAGCTCCAATCATCTAGTGGAGGACTGCCAGGCTATGAGGGAGTCTACCACACCCCAGGAGTAGTTGGCCTTCATCGCCAATGCGCGGCGCGTCGATCCATACAGTAACACATATAATGAGGGGTGGCGCCAGCATCCCAACTTCGCCTGGAGCAGCAACACCACTAAACCACCCGGTTTCCTAGCACCAGCAGGTGGTTTTCAGCAGAGGCAGCCCTTCCAGGCTCGCCAGGGTCCAGACCCACAGCAGCAGCCCTACCAGCCTAGGCAGGGGCAGGCATTCCAGTAGCCCCAGCGCCAGTTTGCCAAGCCAGCAGCAGCTCCATCCCCAGATGACAGGATGACGAAGCTGGAAAACATTCTAGCTTCATTCATGACGAGCACTCAGGCGACTATCACGAGGTTGGACCAGAGTGTAGCCTTACTGGAGGCAGGTCAGAGGAACCAGGGTGCCATTTTGCAGGATCTGCAGACCCAGGTGGGCATCTTGGCCCGCCAGAACACCACCAGGGCACCGGGGACTTTGCCTGCCACCACTGTCCCGAATCCTCGAGATCCTCACCAGCATCAGCAGCTGGATGCCATTTTCACCAGGAGCGGTAAGACCATATCTTCTGATCCTGTCCCGGCCAGACAGGAGGGACCACTGCCTGCTTCAGCACTTCCAGCCGACGATGCAGAAGTGCGGGTGGAGAAGGAAGCCCCTGCTCCCAAGCCACAACCTGTGGTTAAGGAGCATGTGCCCCAGCTTCCCTTCCCCACTCGCCTACACAAAGACAAGCTAGAGACTGAGTTTGCCAAGTTCATGGCAATGTTGAAGCAGCTCAACATCAGCATACCGTTCGTGGAGGCACTGTCGAAGATGCCCAAGTATGCCAAGTTCATGAAAGATCTCTGCACCAACAAGAAGAAACTTGGGGATCTCTCGACAGTGCTGCTGAGCGAGGAGTGTTCTGCTATCCTGCAGAACAAGCTGCCCGAGAAGCGCAAGGATCCAGGGAGTTTTACTATCCCTCTTACTATTGGCAGCATGCATGTAGGAAAGTCCTTGGCGGACCTAGGCGCTAGCATAAACGTCATGCCATATAAGTTGTATAAAAAGCTAGACCTAGGTGAACTTAGCCCTACTAGGATGAGCATTCAGTTAGCTGATCGTTCTATCGTGCATCCTAGGGGAATCATAGAGGATCTGCTTGTTAGTGTTGGTGCATTCACATATCCTGTTGATTTTATTATTCTTGATATACATGAGGATGTGGATGTACCTTTGATTCTGGGTAGACCATTTCTTGCCACCGCCAAGGCACTTATTGATGTGCATGATGGTAAGTTGATCTTGCGTGCTGGGGATGAACGAGCTACTTTTTCTGTGACTGAATTTGATCACTGTGCTATGATTGCTGTCACGCCTGTGCATGCCATTTCTGATCAGGTACACGAGTCTGTCGTGTACCCTTCTGCACCTCCTATTTTGCAGGACCCTCCTATCATTCCTTCGCCGCCACTTCATCCAGCCACGCCTCCGAACAAAAAGCTCAAGGAGGAGTGGCAGCCGAAGCAGCAGGTTGCTAAGCCTGCACGAAAGAAGAGTGGAGACCACTATGAGCTGGTCCCACCTCCTGCACCACGACCACCCTGGCCGTCCGGGTACTCACTCGCCTGCATCTTGCCGGATGGCCAGGTCGAGCTGACTGATGATGGTGGTCGCATCCGGCGGGTGCATGGCCACAACCTGACGCTGTACCTCAAGAGCGACGTGGATCCGCTCTTGGAGGCACCTGTTCCTTCACCTTCCTGAGTGTCCACCATGGGCGTCCAGCTAAAAGACGGTAAAGAAGCGCTTGTGGGGAGGCAACCCCACCACGGTTTGATTTTCTTTCTTATGTTTTGAGTCGGATTGTAACCCGGTTTGGGTTTGGTTTGTTTTTCTTTTGGTTTGGATGATGTTTTATTGGGCTGACCATTGGAACTAACATTTTGTGTTGAGCTCTTTGGTTTCCTCTCGCTGTGCGTGTCTTGACTGGTCCCCTCTCCAGTCCGCTTCACTCGACTGGCCCGCTTCCAGTCTCCTGCAGTCCATGCATACCGGTAACATCGTCCCCTTATCCTTCCCTCTTCTCCATTGAGGGCAATGTCGATCTTAAGTGTGGGGGGGGGGTGTTTATCTTTTGACTGCATTAGATCTGTTTGTGTACTTGGAGCCTAGTCCACTGTCCAAATTTTTAAATTTGAGGGCTCCAAGTACGTGTTTCCTTGCAATTGCCTGCTCAGTATGCTTTGAATTGACAGTCTTTATAGTAATACGCAACCTAGGGAGGTAGTGTAGCACTATGGAGGATGTTGATGCATTTAAGAAATCTCATTTCTTCTTCATATTGTGTTGGTTGATTGAGTGAATTAGTGATCTTAGGACCCTTGAATTGTGTGGTGCTGTGGATTCTCTACCTGTCATGGACTCTTGTATCATGTTTTGAGTTTAACAGTTGCTCGAAAATGTGCTTCAAAATAACGTCTCCCGTGCGAATAGGGCGGAAGTGTGTAAGGGGAGACGGGAATTCGTTCCCAATTTCCACCTACTACCTCCAGCCCCCTTACATGTCATTCCCCCGCACGAGGCTCGAGACATCCGCTCCTGGCATGGCCGGTAAGAGCAGGTTGGGACCCTTGAAAAAGAAAAGAAAAGAAAAATATCAGAAAACAAGCAAAACAGGAAAAAAAGGGGGTTCCAACCATCTTTAAGCAGAAAATAGAGCACCTTGAAAAATGTGAGTCCATGGCCTTTTGTTTTTGAGAATCTCTCCATCCACAATTCATTTGTCCTCTGTTCACTATTTGCCATGATGCCGACTCGATACTAGTGCTCTCGCCGAAGAAGCTATGAGATGACTTGTGCGTCGGTTGACCTCGTAAGTTGCTAAATGATCTAGGAAGTCCTCTGCCTAAGATCTGGGTTGTTTGTTGCTATAGAGGTCTGGAGAGTTGCATTGGTTTGAGTTAGGTTTGCTTGGGGACAAGCAAACGGTTAAGTGTGGGGGAGTTTGATAACGATGTAATTGCACATGTTTGCGCCCCTAGTTCTTATCCGTTTGAGGGGCATAGTCGTGTGTTTTGGCCTATTTTACGCCGGGTTGTGCTATTTTGTCATATTTCAGGTCCCAGGCGTCAAAGGGAAGGCTAACCACGAGTTTTGGGGCATTCAGAGGTCATTTCGTCAAGCTGGGGCCAAAACACGGGCAGCCTAAAGCATTACACGGCCGTGTTCTGGTGGCCGTGCTTTTTATGCCGAGAGCTGAGCTGATTACACGGGCAGGGCCGAGACAAAGCACGGCCGTGTTCCACCAAAGCACGGCTGTGTCCAACGCGAAGCACGGCCGTGTTTATCCCAACTGCTGGCCGTGTAATTAACACTGGCTGAGACACGGGCAGGCTCAGGCAAAGCACGGCCGTGCCCTCGACCGTGCTTTGGCCACTGATGCCTTTTTAAGCAGATTTTCAGCCAAACAGAAGGGGATTCGAGTTTTAGAGAGAGAGATCAACTCCTAGAGAGAGAAAGTGACGAACAAGAGTCTCCAAGTGCCCTAGATTGATCTTCAACACCATTGGAGGCCAGCTTGAGCTTGGAGAAGTGCCGATCAACATACAGAAGCAGGAATCCATCCTTCACAGTATGAATTCCGCGTCTGATTCTGCTTTTGCTTTCTTCTCCATGGAGTAGTTCGTCCATTCATCTGTGTATGGAGAACCCTAGATTTGTATGTTAGGTTTGATTGTATGAACCCAAGTACTGATTCTATGATTGATTATATTCGATTGAGGTTTTAATGATTGAATGACTCGAATCCTGAGCAAATTCCTGTTGTTTCTCCTTTAACCTAGAATGAGAATATCTGCCTAGGTTAATAGAGTATCCTTGATTGAAGGTAGGGAGTTGGTGACTTTAGTCGAGGAACCAACTCACTATTCTGTACCGGATTTACTCCGGTAGTGGAGGTTTCGTTCTTAGGGCCTCAATCTGTCTACTCCGGTGGAGGTTAGTCGCCCGCTAGAGATTCAGATTGAGAGGGTCTGAAGACCTTTAGTCGAGACTTCAGGCTGTTTAAGAACCTTCCGCAGTATAACTATCCTAGAAACTGAACTTGGTAATTACAATCCGGCTTAACTACAGTCTAGGGGGAACCATATCCGGGTGACCTCTTTAACCTGAATACAACCGTTTACTTGCTTTGCTAGTTTGATAGTTTAGACTTGCATTCCAGTTTCATTGCTAGATAACAAGAATTCACTGAGTAGTCATCAGATCTAGGACCCGGGTTGACATATAAACCTAACCCGCTATACTACGCTTTAGGAAGTGGTTACACTTGGCTAATTCCTAGGGTGACAGTAGAGTCGAGTCAGCTTGGTTATTCGGTAATCGTGAATTTTATTTTTGATTCCGTAACGTTTTGAGGTCTTGCTAGTCACGAATTGCCGAAGGCTGTTTGGTCCCGCCTTCGTCTCGGAAAAACGTCATTTGCTACTTCGAATGAGCAATTTTTTGATTTTGCCAAACTTGGGACGACCATAACTTTGTGCTCTGCAATCCGAACGTCATAAATTTTTTTTATCTCGCATAAGGACTACGACTTTTATCATAGCCATATTGTCAGAATGTATGCGGATTTGTGAAAAGTTAAGCCAAAGTAAATGAAAATTTTCTGCCACATTTTGACCTACAATAAATGAAAATTTGGCTACCGCTGACTCAAACTATATCAACATGCACGAAAAACAAGATACTCATCTCAATCATAAGCCACCAACCATACACGAGTTTCAAAATACATAGGGTGAAACTGTTCAAATACATTTAAGAACTTTGAAATGCTTCTAGCATCTTTTCACCATACCCCATAAGTACTTTTTCATTTCAACTGACATATATTTTCAATTTTTATTGACTTTTTCTTCACTATTATTGGTTTCCTTTTTGTGTATAGGGAGCTTTACTACAACATTAAATCCTTATTAACAAGAGAAAATTCTGTATATATGCCATCGTCGAAGTACTTCTTAAAACTCTTATACCCCAATTCGGGTTGAGGGTCAATGAAATCAAAGGGTGCCAGAAGCTTTATCCATGCTCTGAAACTAGATTAGTATCTCTTTCAAAATTTGATTTTGTGCAATGTATAGATGCCCCACATGTTGTGCTTATCCCACACTTTTTTTGAAACATGACAAATTTCAAATGATACATTTATGTCTCGATAGGTAATAATCTATAATGAATTGAACATCATGACATTCAAAACATATCAATATAATCATAACATCTCATTAACTATCACATCCTTCATAGTTTAAACTGTACATTGTTCTCAATGGACTAAAACATAGGCGAGCAATGAAAGGATTGGAACATTTAACTAATTTGTCATTCTTAATTAAAGCACAAATAGACAATAGGTTTAGAGTAGTTCACCTTTGTTTTCATGGAGTATCAAAATAAGAAGACAAAAAAAAAAGATAGATAGTGGAGAGACCTAATGATTCATCTCCCAGCTAAGCAAAAACAAATAAAAAGAAAGATAATCCCATAAAATAAGAGAAAATAAACTTCTACTGGTCACCTCCTCCTGGTCTATGCATATAAAGGATCTTGTTGAACTTTTGGTCAAAATCTTGCGTCTGGCTATACATAACATCTTGAAGCTTTGCCTCGGCTACTCTGCCAAAGCTCGCTATTGTGCCTCCATTGATGCTCTCGAAGCTTGAGTCTCCCTAACTCATCTATATGATCATGATCATAAGAATCCCAACACTGCTCATTGTGATGATGGTACTTGAGTAGGTTCTCCTCCTGCCTCGATGGTGCTGAATGTGATGGTCCAACCTCCTCTGCTGGTATTTGATCTCATGACATGCTCTAATCAAGCGCACAACTGGCTTCCTTGTTAGCATCGTGCATAATGAGTGGGGAAATCTTTCTCATCAAGGTCTACTCCAATAAATGTCATCCTGTCTACTCCATAGGGGTAGGTTGGCTGTCTAAAGATGTATCCATGCCTTGCTAAGGTATCCAAGAGAGTGAATCCAAACTCGTCATGATGCTCATTGATGTACTTAGTGGCCATGTTACAAATTTAACCTCCATCCTGGATGAAAAAGCCACCAATTGTTGAGCAATGAATTGTATAGTAGTAGCTAGCATATCTGTCATGGTCAGCTTTCATCCATATATGCTCGATCTCATGTGAAATATGGTTGGACAAAGTAATGCACGAACCTCATGAAGGAGTCGTTGATGCCGGTGGGATGAACATATCCAGCAACAAAGTAATATTCCTCAAAATCGTCCTCCACATCTTGGTGAAGTGTTCATTCTGGCGTGCATGATCCCAAGATCTCATAAGAAAAGCTTTCTGAAAGTGCTCCTCTAATGACATGATAGAGAGGAGTCCTAGATTCACCAAGAAGCGATCGTAACAATCCTTAAAGCGTTGTTCTGCCAACTGATATATAATACCAGTGTGGCTAGAGTTATTGACCTGCTGCACCTCCAAGGTTTCCAAGAATTCTCGTGTCAACATATTGATGCTCTCTCCTTTTATGTCGAGAGATTCAGTCGCCAGCCTGGTCAATATGTCTCGAATGTTGGTGCCACAACCCTGGTACTGGAAGAATTCTTCATAGGTGTTGTGTTCCAGTGCTCTACTTTCCTTCTTCTTTATGTATCTGGTGAAAACTGGAGCAGTGGATGAGGAAGTATTGTTGGTGGCTCATCGATATCGTGCTTCTCATCAATCTCCATTGCCATATCCTGTGACTCCTCGGCCTCTTCCTATGCATCTGACCACTCCGAATCCTCAATCTCCTACTATCCCAAGATAGTCAGCCACTACTCTCACTGGAGGTGAGGGATGAATATGTAGTTTTTCCTGACTGAGTCACGCTCGCTCTCAATGATAGGATTGTGCCTTCTCGTTTTTCAAGGTGCACATTGATTACATAGTCATGATTTATACCTAAAGTATGGCAAAATAAATTAATGGAGGGGAAAACGTATAAAATATGCGAGCGAAAAACACTATAATTTGAGTGTCATCAATAACCTACAAACTAGTATTCTAGCCATTATTTCACCTTTTCCGTCGGTTAGAAAGGGAACACTCTTATCCATATGACATCTCAAATGGCTTCTATTCAAAAAGCTTAACCTTGTCGGATCAAAATCATGTTAGGTGGACTTGATAAGCTGGTGGTACATCAGCAAAGGTAAGCATTCATAGTGTGGAGTCCGAGGGTTGTTCTCAATGCTTGAACGAGGTTGGACATTTTTTAGATGTCCTTTAGTAGGGATAAAACACTTTCCTCACCACCTAAGCTGGTTAGGAATTCGCGAAAGGCAGTCATAAATTTTGATTATGCATTATGCTGCTCTCCTTCAAAATCGACGGACGGGGCGCCATTTTTTAGCTAAATTATGTCATCCTGTCCGCCTAAATTTTTGCGCCCTCTCATGCTTCCTGGTCCTCCATTACTACCTTGTATCTCAAAGTCAAAGAAGTGTGTAATGGAGACCGAGGAGGAGATTTTTTAATAAGGGTAGGAGTCCTTTTCGACAAGCGATAATGAATTTTAATGCCTCCTGCGTTTTCTAATGGACCAAGTATTCCCTTTCAACTCCATATGGACAAAGGATTTTTGTAACAGGGTAGGAGGACGTTCAGGAGGTCATAATTTGGTCGATGGGTCAACGTCGTTTTTATTTCTTAGTTTATTAGCTTTAACAACAATTTGATTGCTAGATAACTTGTAGAAGGATGAAGTAAGGGTATATAGATCGCTCGCATTGATATTTGAAATACTTACTATAGTATAAGTTACACTGGGCATATAATTGGGGTTGAAGTGCAGTGGTAGCAAATCAAGTTTTCTTGCGCCTTGCTAGGGAGAATGGTCTATCATTTGGGGAAAAAAAATCTACTGTTACTTTAGCATTTGTTTTCTTGCCTTTTGAGTTTGGATCTTGCTTGTTTGGCTCTTGTTTGTGTTGTGTGAAGTGTGTGCATGAGGTGTATGACCCGAAGAAACCCGGTACCTTTAGCACCGCTAGACGACAACATCAATCGCACTCTTCGACTACTAGCTAGAGAGAGGGAGTTAAGGGAGTGAAGAGAAAGGCTCATGGTTCAGGGTGAACCTCACGTTGAATTCGAGAAGGAAGTTGAGTTTGAAGAAGAAGTTGTAGTTGAAGAAAATCTTGTAATGAAGAATGTAGCTGCACAAGATGGGGATGAGGTTTGCAGTGCAGAGGAATAATATACATGTTGAGCATAGCTAGTTCCTCATCGTCGATCCCTTCTCATTTTCATAAGTTGAATAATATGCATGTTGAGCATAGCTAGTTCATCATCATCCATCTCCTCTTAATTATATGATTCTAGCTCTTCATGTGCGTGACTCATGGAATTTACTCCAATCTTTTTTTTCTTTTTTTTTCACTACTTTCGTTTTCCACTTCTTTGGTAAAGACCAAAGAAACTTTTGAACCAAGTCAACACTTTCATAAGAGACTCCAAGATTCTCCAGACAATTGATGATGTTTGTAAATCTCTAAGCCATTTGTCTTATTGTCTCGGTGCCGTCTATCTTGCAGGTCTCAAATTAAGTCTTAAGCGTATTTATTCGTGAAATTTTTACCTGAGACGTACCTTCATTGGTGACCTGCCACCTTGCTCCCCTTGCCTTTCCCTCACCTTCCCCTACATCTTTACTTGGGTCTCCAGGTTTGATTTCGCCTCTTGCTTGGTCAATTATGGCGAATTGAGAGTTAGGGTTCTTAGGTAGAGAATTGAATTTTGATAACCTTGAATGATTGTCCCGTTGTGAGCTAAGGGGTCGTTTGCATTGTGAATTTGAAAATTGAAGGTTTTGGTATAACTTGGGTTTTGAAAAACCATGGATATATGAGAGTTTTGAGTTCATTATAGATTTGATAAACACCATTGTTTGTTTGATGAATTCATGATAGTTTTTGTTAATTAAATTTGTATGTATGAAGTGTAATTTACGTTTATTGCACTCAATGATATAAAAAGAGAAAGAGGATATGAGGGGTAGGTTGGTAAAAAATGATGGACTTCAAAGTCCATGATCAATTCTCACCTAAAGAGGTGGAATTTTCAAGTCAGTGGGGCCCACGAAGTTGGACCCTCAAAGTCCATGGGTCCCACGGATTTGTTACCTCTAAATACTTGAAGCAAAGAATGGATTTTGGACAAAGTCCATCATGAATCCAAATCCATCAACCAAACAAGCCTTTAAATCCTTCACCAAATCCATCAAGCAAACAATCCCTAGACTTCCAAAAGTAAGCTTAGGCGAAGAGAAAATGGAAAAAGAGGTGCAATTCACAAACAAACAAAAATGATGTCATGTGACCACTAACTTGCGAATCTTGTGCGGGTTAACCCGCAAGTATGTGGTACGATTCTTGTATTGGGACTGTTTACTTTGTTTATTGCAGCCATAGGAATCATGTTCAATGAATTCAATCAAGAAGGCATGAATCTATCTATCTATAAAAATATTAAAGGGCTTTAAGATTTGACCCTATGCCACGTAATCCATACTGAAAGCCAAAGCTATCCACGTCAGCAACCCTTTCTTCTTTTTTGGATACCGATTCGGCCGTGTATTTAATTCCGGAAACAAAACCTAATAATCCACCACAATGACGGTTCCTTCTCCTCTTCCCCACAACGAAAAAGACTTTATAATAATCGTTATTCTCCATATCCTCCTTCCGGCGCTGATTTTTCTCACACGAGCACTCAGTTGCCGGCACGATCGGGTCCCCTTAAGAACTCCATCAATTCGTGACCACTGGTACAAATCCCGCCACCGATCCGACTCCTCTACTACGTGGAGCCCGTGCCAGTCCAATTCCGTCAATTTTGCCACCCAATTCTGTGGCGGATTCTCCTTTAGTCAGAGGCCGCAATTCAGACCCGACAAATGTACCTCCGAATACAGCTTCTATTCTGTTCTATTCGATTGATTTTGTTTACCCAGATTCCGTCATTGGGGGTTCTAGGCCTGATGCCTGACAGTCATAAAGTTCATCATTGTTCATTCTTCTTTCTTACACTGTGTCGGACCCGTATTAATTGTTGGTATTGGCTCCTCATATATATTTGCACGCCTAACAGTGGAACACCATCTTATCCAGGTACATTTAGCCTTATTACAACTCATATGCAACGTCGATTTCACTGCTGCCTTTGTTAGCGCACTTCAAATACAATACTTCCATGTGCATCATTTAGTTGTTTTCCTCTCTTATTTCTCGGTTGATCTGAATAATCATTGGCATGAACACTGTTTTGTGGCATAATGATTATTGTACCCGTTGCTTCTTCACTACCCAGTTAAGGTTCGTTGTTGCCGCTAGCAGTTTGTCTTTGACGCTTTCTTTATATATTCCCCCTTAATATCTTGATCTGAGTTCTTTTCCTTTTCCTTAATGCTAAGCATGGGCGAAATTAACATTTTATTGCTATCTTGACAAGCAGCGGCTTTCATGAGATTAGCCTTTTGCTTTTCATTGAAGTGATGCTTTGAAGGTGTTGTATTCTTATGTTCGGACGAATTGCTTTTAGTAGAGATTTGAGGCAAATCTAATTTGTTCCAAATGCATTTTCCTATATTGAGGATATTTAATAGATATTCTTATATATTTTTCATCATTTATTCGGGCTTTGGTAAAATTATGATATGATCATCGAAGAAAAGTTATTAAGATGAGTGATCAAGTGAAAGATTAAAACATTTTATAGATAAAAGTACGAAAGGATGCTTTGGTTTTTCCCCCCTTGCCATTAAGGTGTATGGTTAAAAGATGAGTATATAAGACAATTCAACAAATAATGGAATTTTTTATACAAAAATAGAGGCATTAAAAGCAAAATGTCATTGATTACCTAAATTTTTAGTATTGAATCATAAAGGCTCAATATGAGCCTGTACAAAAACTTACTACTACTCAAAAGTTATTATAAACTTGACGATGTGAACTCTACGTCCATAACTAAGATGTAAGAATCACCACAATCAATAACAAAAAATTATTTAATATATTTTTTTAGAAATGCCTATTTTACATGTTGTCAAAAGTTTATGAGGGATGCTATATATAAAGAATACCTGCCCAAAGGGCAGGGTTAAAGCTAGTTTGGATATATTATCCAAATTGTTAATGCTTTCTTTCAAACTTTTTCAAAAAAATGGAAAAAATTCTTCCGATGGGTCGAAATTTCTAACAAACGCAACCTTTGTCAATCAGTTAGCTTATTTTGGAATATCTATAGCGTCTTCTTTATATAAGCATGTTTATTAATCTTTTCAAAAGTTGAACTTCTTTAATTCGTTTGCTAAAAAATGTCTTAAAAGAGTTTTTAGGGGTAAAACTCGTTTTCCTTAGTGGGTCCAAGTGATTCTGAATCAAACCGTGAGTTGACTACCTTGGTGTTAAGTAAAAATCTCATGTACAACCTTTTCCTAGTCCATACACGCAGGGGGAGTCAGGGTGCAATTGGGTGGGTCCCCGGACCCACCTTGGTTCGGGAGATTACAATATATTTCTCGTATTTGAGTGTTTGAAAATCGACAAATAAACAAATAGGTATAGAAGTAGGACTTTCAAATGTAATCAAGAAATCAAAGTGGTCTATACGGTGAGTATGTTGCTCAATAAATGAGGGATCCCAAGTTCAAATCGTATCTCATGTAAGTTTTATTATTTTATAGCCAAATTAAACCCATTCCCCACTTACTTCAACTATTGTCATTTAATAACATGTTTTTATTCAACTTTTTTATTTGATTTGATTTTCTTTCTTGTATTGATTTGTGTACTATTAATATTCGATCTTATCTTAGGCAAGTGTTATTCTTTTATAGCCAAATTAAACTCATTCTCTTCTTACTTCAACTTTTATCGTTTAATAACATTAATTTTTTTTCAATTTTTTATTTGATTTTCTTTCCATCCTTTTATTGATTTGTCTAATTTAAAATTACTCACACTTTAAATTTAAAAATTATTTTAATTAAATATTAAATAAATATAAATATATTTTTTCAATATTAATATATTTATATTTTATATATGGACCCACCTTAACGAATTTTCTGACTACGCCCCTGCATACACGTGGTTTAAATTACCTGTAAAAAATATTAAAAAATGAAGGGACGGATAACCTCTATCCTCTTTCCAGAATTTAAATATATATAATTAGTAATTACTAAATATAATTAAAACTAATAATACTCAAATAATTAATTCCTAAATAACCAATATAGAAATAATCGATTAATACAATTTTGTTTGCATGAACCATCAAATTGTTTTCATATTTGGAAAGAAATACAAAATCCATTATCTACACGCTTGAGAAAGTCTCTTTCAGCGTGTCCCACTAAACAATAATTAGCAAATCGATCGCCAATTCAACTTTGAAACTTGTTCTTAATATAACTGACGTTAAAAATGCTATTTCTACACTTATAGACTTATGGTTGTAATTGATAGAATCAAAACTATTTTCAGAAACAAATAGATTGAAGGAAATGACACATGCACTTTTGTCTCCACTTTTACTCGAGATAATTCATCATCATTAAACTGTTGCCGAGTAATAATGTAATGAATGGAATTCATAAATTAATTAAGTTTTTCTAAACAAATAATTGCTTGTGATGTAGTGGCAAAACATTCTTAATTTTTTTCCTTCCCAAAAATTATCCTGGGACAAGGGCAAAGGGGGCTCGCTCCGACCATGTTACAACCACCATATCCATTACTATCTGCAGATTTTAAGAGAAAGAGCGGAAAGTATTGGCACACCAAATTCTCAACCATCAAACTCGCAACTGGGAAATTGACAATTAAGCATACTGAAAGATCCAATGCTCTATTTTTGCTATCTTGTTATCTGGTTTGCTGTTTGTGTGACTGGTATTAATAGTACCGATTGCTCATGGATTTTGTGTTTGACGGAGAGGTATGAATGATATTCTCTACTATATTATTGTCGACTCTACTTTTATTAGACATCATGGATTTCTTCTTGGTATTACTCTGTTTAGCTTTAGGGTTTTGGGATGGACCTCGATTGATTAAGGCATAAAGGATCTCGATTCCTAAGCCAAACAAGCAACTGGGCAATTGACAATTAAGCAAGTTAGGTGCATGATGTTCCTTAAAACTTAACTATTGTTTGTTATTAAGGAGGGTCAATATTATGAATTGACTAATCGATTGATTGTTATTAGATTCGTCTCTTCAGTTTTTTTTATAGTTTTTTCAAATTTTTTATTAGATTCATCTCTTTACTCTCCCGTAAGTTTCTGTCCAACTTCATTAATGACACTACGGGAAAAAAACCTTGTTTCAACACATGGATTGCAACACTATTTAAAAGAGTTACTTTAAAGGTACAATGGCAACACTTTTTCATAGGGTTGCATATTATGTAGTTTAGGCAACACAAATTAATTATGTGTTGCATTTGGTATATTATTTGCAACACATATCACAAATGACTTTTGGGTTGCGGAAATTTTAATTGTCCGCCAAATTTTTTCGTTTGAAAATTTAAGTCCGCCCATTTTTTGGACTTAGCATCAAAGAGTTATTGTTAGTTAAATAATTTTCCTTCTACTTATCCTTTCTCTCACATTTTCTCGATTGAAGAAAACCCTCTAAGCATCGCGCAGCCTTCGACCTCCCCCGCGGAGCCTACTCTGCATCCCCTGCCTCCCTGTGCCGAGCCAACTTTGCCTCCCACCAGTTCCTTGTTTGAGCTCGATGTTGATGTCGCGTTGTAACAAGCGAGGACGGTGGGAACGGAATCATGATTCCGATTAAAGCCCGAAGAGTTTACACCTGTCGTTGCCGATGGAAGAGAGTAAGGAAGGGTAATTTGGGTCCTTTTCACTCTAATCGTTGTCTATGTTTATATTCGTTTTGGATGAAGCCTGCAGGTTTGTCCTTTCTTTACCAGATTCAGCCGCTCCCTTCTTTTCCTCCTCAGGTCCGTTTCGATTTCGTCACGGCTGCTCCCCTCCAAGCGATTTTTTCTAACTTGTCTTCACTAATCCGTTCTGCTCATTGCCTGCAGCATCAGGTACCGAAAGCCTATTATTGATTCATATCCATTGCACCTAGAATAGTTCCTCAAATCTGACCTCTATACGAATTAGTAGTTATGGTTTTCGTTTTACATCATTCACTTGGGTTTTATTGGCTCCTGGTGGGCTTTTAATTGAAAAATGGTGTCTATGATATTCAGATTGATGTTGCAAAAAACTTGTTCACTTGTAACAAGCTTCTAATTGAAAACATGGTTGATGCTGGCGGCTTTGGATGCTTTACAACCATGAATTTTGTTTGGTCAAGAAGGCTTTGTGTTTATGGTGGTTCTTGTGGCATTGAGGCTAGGCTCTGTGTCCTGAAGTACATGTCAGATGAGCCAGGCTTCTCATGGCGCATGGTGAGCTTCCAGAGAACACCTGTCCCAATGAGAGAATTGAGGTCTAGATGAAGTGAATGACGGTACAGGAGATGACTACATTGAATTTAAAGATGAAGATAATATCTAACGAGCTTGTTGGATTGTGTAATACTCTTGTTATATTCAGATTGTGATATACTTTCCTCCACAAAGAGTTGTACTTATGTACATTCTATTATGTAATGAAGGAACAAGTGGATAGTTTGTGTTCTCATAATAAAATGGTGAATCTTTGATATTAAATTTGTTTGTATATGTTACTTTGCACATAAATGGAGAGGCTCCCACGACTTTTTTTATTACTATTTTGGTAATAATTATTACAATCAACTAGAGAAAATTAAGCCCTCTAAAAGGTATTAACGATGATATAAAGCCTGATATAAGGGTAGGATTTCGGTTGCAAAAGTTTTGAAATGTGTTGTCTAAATAGGTGTTGCAAAAAATAAGAATATGCAACCCCTTTTATTTTGGTTGCAAAAAGTGAAAGAATAGTTGGCTATACCTTTTGCAACCCCCACTCTATGCAACCCTAGTAAAAGTGTTGCAATAGGATATTGCAACTCTTATAAAGCTTTGCGAAACACATTTTTAGGGGTTTCAAGAGACCATTTTTCCCGTAGTGTGGAGTTGGACGGAAACTAACGGGAGAGTGACTAAATGTGACCTGTTTCAATAATTCGAGTGACAAAATTTGACACGTTTAAGTAATTCCAGTGACAAGAGTTGGACGGAAGCTTACGGGAGAGTGACTAAATGTGACCTGTTTCAGTAACTCGAGTGACCAAAATTGATATTAATTTTTTTCTAGTGACTAAACATGACACGATTTAGTAATCTCAATGACCAAATGTGGCATTTACCCTTTTTTTCAAATTGGAGCACCTTTTTGCGAAACCTTTTGGAGTCCAAAATTGGGGAGTCCCACACACATGCCCTAACTTCATAACAAACACTTTCACAAACACAAGGAAATCGAAGTAAAGCCACTCATTATCTAGAATTTTCATAGCATCGTACAATTCCCTATACTAGAGGCCATCATATTCATCAAACAATCCAAAGTACATTAAGCAAGATCATGCTTGGGACAAATGTGTTTGGAACCCCTAAGATTTTAAAATTTTAAGCATGCTATCTAGATTCCAAAACATATAAAGTGTAGGCCATAGTTAATTCATTCACACACGTGCTTGGAGCCCACCAATTCACACCACTCATTCACACACAAACATCATGTAATACTTCCCCACACTTAAGCACGACATTGTCCTCAACATAACAGTTAAAACTGTGATTTTACATAAAATGAAAAGGGGGGTAAAATTGGAATTGTAAAATGGAATCGTAAAATCCTCCCGACTGAGTATAAAAATGAAAAGAGAGCTAAAACAAGAGGGGGGATTCTAGATTGTGATTGGCTTTTCTTCTTCAGCTAGAGAGATGATTGATTCACTCTGTGCAGGTCATTATTAGTAGTTTTCACGTCTCAATAACTACCCCATCCTAGGCTAAGTTTAACCTAAAATGTTATTGGCATATAGTGACAATCAAGGTTGTATTCACTCAAATCCGGGTACTCTAGCCTAGTTCCCACGTTGTTGTTAACAGCCGGTAGGTTTGAGGGGTGTTGAGTGGAGGATTCAAGTGAAATAACTAGTAGAGGGAATAAACAAGGATAAAAGCAGGTACTTCGGGGAAATATTCCTCACCCTAGCCTAGGTCTATCATGAAATGTCTAAATAAGTTGGGTTTAGCGAATGTGGTGAGTGAGCTATTTTTCATGGGCCTTTATGATTATCCACACGCCTCCCCTAAACCCATGTCAGTCATCTCGATCTAGGCTATCGTATCTGGGGCTTTATGAAGATAGCTCCTTTCAATGGGTACTCTCCACCGTCCACACCGAGGTTTCATCCCGGTTTCCATCAAGGAAGGCATTCTTAAGACAGGGGTACAATCGCCTCGTGCACCAGTAGATCCTATTCATTGATCTATCCCTAATCTTCCAGATGGCGCATACCCTTACAACCCTAAAACTCCATACCCAGCGTAGAAGATCAAGTAGGCTTGTAGAGAAGATTAGGGCCTCTTTCCATAGCATAACTAAAGCTAGGGAATCATCAACTAGACAAACACATTCATTCAAAACCCTAACATATTCATCCATTACATAATAGCCGTAAAACTAGGGTTTGGGGTTTATAACCCCTAGTACCCTAAGAGAGTACTCCATAAAAGAGGGAAATAGATACAAAGAAGACTTGATGTTGAGGAAGATGGCTCCTCTCTTCTAGCTTCTCCTGCTTCTCCTCTTGCCCTTCCTTCAACTTCTCTCTTCTCTTTCTCTAATCCATAAATTTTTATCTCAAAATAAGCTCTCCTAAAATGGGGGAAGAGGTCCTCTAATTATGGACTTCAGGAGGCGGACAAGTTCGCGCCTGAGCAGGGGGAGATCACAATCGTGGTCTTCTCCTCCAAATCCGTGAGTCACGACCGCGAACTTCCTCGCAGTTAGGGAACACAGTGACCGTGATCAGAATGGCGAAACTCTCTGATTCTTCTAGGTTGGCTTCTTCAAGAAGTTCGTGCCCAAGGCCCCATATTTTTAGCCGTGATCTTAGGCTTCCAGAGCGTGATCTTCACTTCAGTTTCGTGGCATATTGTCTCGGCCAAGATCTTTCCCCTTTAGGTCGTGATCATCAGCTTCCTGCCCATTTTGCTACACTTGTGCCCCTTTTCGTACAATTCACATATATCATCTAAAGAACCCTAAAATCACACATAATCAAAAATGCAATCAGTGATATTCTTATGATTATGCACACGAATTAGCACGAAACAAGCCTAAATATGAAGGACAAATAACACCTATTTGGGTGTTATCAAGAGATAAAAATACAAACCAAAGGGAGATGAAGAAGGTGTTTGACCTACCCAAGGTTTGAAGTGGAGATTTCTCTCCCAAGGAGGCAATCACAACAACTAGAGAGGAAGAAAAGTATACCATCATGATTTTTACTTCTTTCTTTGTTGTATTCCTCTTCTTAGGCATGGAGTAGTTCTCCAATTCACATGGGTATTGTGAACCCTAGCCTAGAAATATGGTAGGATTTGAACTCTAAGTGACTTGAATGTGTGTTTAATGTAATGATTGAGGTATTTTTCATGATTCTTGTGTGTTGGTTTCCATATCTCATCATTGGGTCAAATTGAACTAGAAGGAGGAAATCTCTTCATTGCTCATTACTTGGAAAATTGGGTAACCACTTATAGGACAATTAAGGACAAACCTCAACCATCGATTTACCGTCACGTTTTCATTGTGTTTATCGCTTTTCTCCGTTCTGGATTAACCTCTAAGGGATTGGGTCTTGCAATCCCTAGTCAATCCATTGAAAGGGCTAAGTCTCCTATCTTAATTGACTTTCATTAATCGATTGGCTAAGAGAGTGGGATGTCCTACTAATTGCACCCTCCTCATGGTATATGAACACACTCTTTCACAATAGAGTTATATTTGTTGCATCTTTATACGAGGCTAGTGAGAGAAATACCCCGGTGAAGTTTTCTCATATTTAATTCACAATAATTTAACTGCTTTCATGTTTTCAATTGTAGATGACTCACTCCAACACTAGAGCTATATGTCAAGATTGACCGAATAGAATGCCAATGTGTAGGAATGTGCTCATACACTATGAGGAGAGCGCAACTAGTGAAGAAACTTCACTCTCTTGAGTGATAGGCCAATGCACAGCAAATGAAGCTAGCAAACTTGCTCTCTTAACCGCTCAACCAAGGGTTGCTATGGATACTCCCTCAAAACTTAATCCGGACGGCAAGATAACAACCAAGTCATAGTGTTAAATTGAAAGTTGAGGCTTGCCCTAAATTTCCCTAGGTAGGTGACACAAATGGCCAAGAAACCCAGCTTCACAAAGCCTTTAATAGACAGGGGGTTTCTCTCTACCTAGGTCAAATTGGCATGGTAATAAGAAATGAAGAAACACAACTCAATCATTCTGAAAATACCTCAAACTTTGCATTAAATACAAACCCACACACATAGCATTCCATCCATACAATCTATCACATATCTCAAGGGTTAGTTGCATGGTTGGTCACTGAGATTATGAAAAACGTTCATGTTTGGTCACTCGAAATATTTAAATCCATTGGTGGTACTTTAATTTACAGAAACCGTTCACGTTTGGTCACTCTCCGTCCAACCCGTTAACTTTTCCTTACGTGGCAGTCAACTTTAAAAGTTAACCGTTAAATGTGTGACGTGGCAATTAAATAAATAAAATTTAATTTTTTAAAATTTCCACCTCATTTCTAACTATTAAAAAGATCATTTTTTTTTATAAATTGTTAAAATTAAGAACCAACGGGGAATCCTTTCTCCTGTTCTCTGCCGCCGCATTCTTGGCCACAAACGGCGGTGGTTGCTGTTGTTTCCGTCAGATAAACCCTCCGAATCCGAGTCCAATGTCGCAAAACCAGAACCCTACCAGGCCGCCTCCTATCAATTTAACTTTCCTCTGTTTTTCGTAATTTGTAATCAATTGAAAATTTCCTCCATTTCGCAGCAGTGCCAGAAATGTTGAGAAGAATGAGGCGGTGGCGATTAAGAAGATCGAAAACACTTTCGAGAACAGTGTTGACGCCAAGAGAACCCTCCGTGAGATCAAGCTTCTCCACCATATGGATCACGAAAATGTAATCTAATCAATTAACCTACAAATTAATACCGAGTTTCCTCATGGGTTGATCAAAAGTAACTAATCTGGCTATTGCTTTATTTTAACCGTGTGTGCAGATTATCAAAAGTAAGGACATATCCCGCCGTCGGAGAAGAACAAGTTCAACGACGTTTACATCGTCTACGAGCTCATAGATATCGACCTCCACCACATCATCTGCTCCTCCCAGCTTCTCACCGATGACCACGCCCATGTTTCTGATTATGCAATTTTATGACTCTACATTTGAGTGGGATTGAGGTGAAATTATGTTGGAGCTGATGGTATCAATGGGGGGGCACTACTTTTTGTGCAATTGCTTAGGGGTTTGAAGTACATCCACTCGGAAAATGTGCTCCACCATGACATGAAGCCAGGGAACTTGTTGCTGGATGAGAATTGTGATATGAATTTGGGTTTTGGTCGACAAAGCTGCTGCCCGCTGCACATTTCTCCGTGAATCCCGTCCCTGGAGATCGATTGAGGGCATTTCTGAATTTGGGTTTCGGTAGACAAAGCTGCTGCCCAGTTCCATTTCAATTCCTCGTCAGGCTCTGTTGGCAGCAGAGGCGGCCTGGTAGGGTTCTGATTTTGCGATGTTGGCCTCGGCTTCGGAGGGTTTATCTAAGCGGAAACGACAACCACCGCCGTTTGTAGCCAAGGATGCGACGGCAGAGAACAGGAGAGAGGATTTCATGTTCGTTCTTAATTTTAATAATTAGAAATTAGGTGGAAATTTTAAAAAATTATGTTTTTTTTTTTAATTTCCATGTCACACATTTAACGATCAATTTTTAGAGTTGACTGCCACGTAAGCGAAAGTTAACGAAGTTGGACGGAGAGTGACCAAACGTGAACGGTTTTAGTAAACTGAAGTACCACGAATGGATTTAAATATTCGAGTGACCAAACTTGAACGGTTTTTGTAATCTCAATGACCAGCCATACAATTAACCTCATATCTAAAGCTATGGTTTACAATACCCAAGTGAAACAGAGTACTACTCCATAGCAAAACTAGGGTTTACAACAAAGAGAAGAAGAAGAACCATGGTGTGGTATGTGGGTTCCTTCCATGTTGTAGCAATCACCCTTGGAAGGTGAAAATCCCCAATCTTCAAACTAAAAGCAAACCCTAGAGCACCTCTTCTCTCTTGGTTCAAAGTTTCTCTCTCTAAAATCTGAAGAAGAAGAAGGTAATCTCTCACTAGGCTCCCTTCCAAAAGTTTTACGTGTCAATCGGGCGGGTTCGGGCTGGGTTCAATCGGGTTCGGGTTCAAACGGGTTGCGGGTTAGTCGGGTTGCGGGTTCATCGGGTTCGGGTTCATCGGGTTCGGGTTCAAACGGGTTGCGCGTTAGTCGGGTTGCGGGTTCATCGGGATCGGATTCAATCGGGTTGCGGGCAAATCGGGTTGCGGGTTCTTCGAGTTTTGGGTCGGGCGGGTTGCGGGCGGGTCGGGTTTCGGGTTGTTTGGGCCAGCGCATCAAGTAAATTAACTCATTACTCATTACCAACTTACACATTTTATTACACTAATTTAAAATATTTTCTCAACTTTTTAACCAATTTATTTCTACCTCGTATATATATACTTTATTTTTTTTGAAAAAAAACTAGTCAAAATGTTAAATCAATTTGTATGACTTGCAAACTTGTTATGCATTAATCATAATTGGTAAAGTATTATAGCTAATAGTAATGGTGATATCAATATTTGCAACCAAAAGACACCGTTAATTGTTATTTGATATTTTAGTATTAATTCAGTAGTAATTGTATTAAAGTGTCTTGTTTAGTATAACCATGCAAATCTGGTATTTGGCGTGTGGTATTTGGCAAAAGCATAGTGATAAAAGGAGTTATTTCAAAATAACTCATTGCCCAAATAACTTTAGTAAACTGTTGCCAAACGAGTTATTTGTAAAATTGTTCGAATTATCCTAAAAATTGAACCATTAAAGATTAGCTATCAAATTTAGTAAAATTATTGTGACTTCAATCATAACTTACTCAATAGCATATATCCTATACACTTAGCTTTACCCTCAATCAACAATATTAAGTTAGTATATGTTGTTGATTGTATACCCTAAACCATCAATACATTATACACTAACCACATAACTTATACCCTAACCATATGTCCTTGCACTACAGGAAAATTGGTTTCTAGTCACGGTAACTTATTCACGGTAATTATTCCGGTACTAAAAATTATGTTAATAGTCACGGTAAAAATTCCCGTATTTGATTGTATAGTTCTAATCACGGTAATTAATTTAACTGTTATGTATTCTTCATTTACCGTGATTAATTGTTAGTCACGGTTAATTCCCTTGAATAATGCGACACTTGACCATTTGGTACCAAATGAATCGAGAATTCATTGTCAAATGAATTCTTATGTTTGGTACGCCAAATTCAAATCTATAGAAATAAAATTATTTGAATTCTCAAACCATGTTTGGCATACGTTGAGAATTGAATACAGTTAAAAGTTTTCAACTACACCCTTATTAACTTTTGGCCGAAAAAGTATTCAATGAAAACCGATCTTCTAAAAAACGTCTCTTGTCCCATACGTAGAATATCACAAGTGTTCTTGTGTGTTTGTATTCTATTAATTAGTTCTTTTCTAATATTTCGTCGATGAACCATGCAATCTAGTTGTGACTTCTCAACATAATGATCCTATCAAAGCAGAAATATCAAATAACCAGTATATGCTACTAGCGATGCAATCAAATTCTTATCGACGTTCATCTTACGGTATTAATTGGCGTCAAATAATTTATGTAGAAGTAATTTAGCTATTAAATGGGGATAATTATGTCATTCTATTATAATTAGTAAATCCTTGTGAAATTCATTTGAAAATTTCATCTCAATTACTCGAAATTGATATAACTACTTTTAATTTTGTAGAATTCAAAAGTTTGAATTGAAAATTAATTATTGTAAATACTGAACACAAAAAGATTTAATTTCAAAATGAATTTTCTATAACTTATGAAATGCATTTATTACCAAACAATATATTTATCTTTAAAAAATAAGGGAGAATTTGTTTTATCCAAAAAATTGCTTTGCCTCCAAAAATTCTTTTGACTCCAAAAAATTTGCTTTAATCGAGAACAACACCAAAATTAACCCGCCACTCCCAATTGTTTTAGGCTCCAAAATTTTGGTTCTGACCGCCACTTTTTTGTTCCACCAAAATTAACCCTCTTTCCCTCTTTCTACCTTCTGTTCCACCGCTCACTCCTGCCTCTCTCTCCATCCCGACTGCCTCTGAATCTTCCTCAAATCCTACCGCCAAAAACCCTTCTCTACGTCTTTCTTCTACTTTCCCTTTTGCTAGTATACTTAATTTAAAAGTGGAATTCATACTTTGATTTTCAAAACATAAATAAAAAGTGATATTTGCTAATTGTTATACCCTAACCATATATCCTATACTTTACACCACATACTTTGTACCCTAACCACGTACCATAAACATAAATTAAAAAGGGATCTCCTGCCGTTAAAAACTTCAAATGACTTCAAGTGAACATATGTTAATAAAAAAAATTAGAACCATCAAAACCATCAATATCTTATACCCTAACCATATACACCCTAAACCATATGTACCTTATACCTTATACCCTAACCATATACTTTATATCCTAAACAACGAACCGTCAAAGATTATTTATCAAGTTTAGTATAAATTGTTGTAACTCATTGTTAATTTATTTATTAGCCCATACAAAATTACATACATATTTACATATTAGCCTTCAAAGCATATAAAAATAATTTTAACTAGTCATGCCCTCCATATAAAAGTTAAAGATTCATATTTCAAAAGCTAAAATTATGAAAAACCAAAAAATTGAAAACACCAAATTTGTTTCCTTCTTTCTTTTCACAAAAATACTAAAATTTTCCTCCTTCTTTCTTCTTCCATACATTAGAAAAACTCAATTTTCCCTCCTCTTTCTCTTCCATAAAATTGAAGAACCAAATTATCCTCTTCTTTCCTTCTACAAAAAGTTGAAAAGTCAAAAGTTTCCCTCCTTATTTCTCTTTCATAATCAAAAGAATCAAACTTTTCCACTTCTTTCTCTTCCCACATATCAAAACCACCAAAATTCTCACTTGTTTCTTTTCTAAAAAATTCAAAGAACCAAATTTCCCTCTTCTTTCTCTTCCCAAAAACTTGAATACACCAAAATTTTCCTCTTCTTTTAAAAACATCAAATTACCAAATATATTACTTTACTTTATTTAATTGATAATTTTATTGAATAGTTAAATTAACCAACATTTTAATTTATATATTATATTAATATTGTCACGATCTCAAGTGACCTTCAGGTTTCAATTTTTGTAATTTTCTTAAAATACGTTATATCAAGTGAGTTTCATATTTTTAAAATTTCTTATACGAAATTAAAAAAATAGTTTTACTTAAGTTTAGAATGAAAAACTTTATTTTGAAAAACTATGTATTGTATATTTTTATAATTATTCAAGTGGATTAGATGAAATTCGGGTTGAGTCGGTCGGGTTACGGGTTAGTCGGGTTCGGGTCAATCGGGTTCGGGTTAATTGGGTTGCGGGTTAGTCGGGTTGCGAGTTAGTTGGGTTGCGGGTCAATCGGGTTGCGGGTCGGGCGGGTTACGTGTTGTTGACTTTTAGTTAATTCGGGTTGCGGTCGGGTTGCGGGTCGGGTTGATCGGGCGGGTTAATCGAGTCGGGCTTTGTTTTGAAACCTATACTTTTATACCCAGATCGCGTGCATTTCATGGTCTGAGATCACAACCGTGATATGGAAGCTCAGATCGTGATCTCAGAAAAAAGTGCGTTGTTTCATTAAGGACTTCATAGTCTAGTGGAGATTATCACGATGTGGCGATCGTGACATCGTTTAGGCCCGCGAGGCATAAAAACTCCTCTGGTCTCCATTGGCTTCACGGTTTGGGCCTCCTTCTCACGATCGGCCTGACCGTGATAATTGTGCTTCCACCTTTTTGCTCCCTTCCATCCATTTCTCCCTCTTTCGTTCAACTTTCGCTCCGAAGGCCAATCTCACCTACTAGAACTTGAAACATGCTGGAAACATGCACAACCTCAAGCGATGTAAACGCCTCAAACACCTCAAGAGTATGGGGTGAAAACATGTACAATTAGACTCGAATCGCTCCCCCACACTTGGATGTTTGCTTGTCCCCAAGCGAACCAATCCAAGACTAGTTAATATATCAACCTGAAAACAATGACTTGGGGAATTCACAAGCATTACCGGCAAGTCGGCAACCACTACAAACGAGATTCAAATGCAGTAAGAATGTGAAAACGAAAAGGTATCATTCTGTTCACAAACCAACACATGACTTGACAAGACTACTCACAAACCACAATTTTCAAAGAATAGAGATCAAGCCCTGGGAGTAGACGAATGAGCGAGCTAGGTCCTCACCGAGATGCAAAATATGAACATGAAAATGTGAAATAATCACTCACTCTCAACCAATGGGCTTGGGACCATTTGATGCAAGAGATGTGCATAATCAACGCTCAGTCCTATTGTCTCTTCACTAAAATGGTAACCTCTAAATGTTAGAGTTCACAAGACGGTTTTCATCACTAGCTTTTCCGGAGGTTTTAGACACGAGTGTAGATGACTGGCTATTGTTTTGGACATGGGAAAAAAGGCTTTTTCAACTTAAAACCAACACAAGGTTTTATGGTTTCAACTAGAACCTTTCCTACAAGCAATGGCCACTAGCATCAGCCAAAAACCACATTTCCTTACTTCCAAAACCGCAACCAATCATGAACGACATTCAAGCACACTGTTGATGTGACTTGAATCGCACACAGAAACACATCTTGTTTGGGTTCTGGGCCTGGTCTGTAACTGTTTCCTTTGCCAGATTGGATTAGGTTTAGACCCACATGGAGAAGTACTATAAATACTTCGCATACTCCTCTGTAATATGTAATCTCCTCGATATAGTGAAACTGGCTCTCTCTCACCCGTGGACTAGCTAACACACATCTTGTTAGTGAACCACGTAAATCGTGTGTCTGTATTTTTTCGATTCTCGCTTTCGTATTCCTGCTTTATCGATTCCGGCAATTTCCCGATCCGTAGCAGTGCGTTTATAACAAGTGGTATCAGAGCCGTGGCTGGAAATCAGGCTAGGGTTTTTGATTCAAAAGAATGACATCAGTGAACATGAAGATCGAAAAGTTCACGGGAAAGAATAGCTTCGCTATATGGCAGATCATGATGCAGGCTTTATTGAAACAGCAAGCTGTGGGGGCCGCTGTCTGCGAAACACAAGAAGGCAGCAGTCGATGACGATGAGTGGAATACCCTGGAGGAGAAGGCCCACTCGACCATCATGCTATCATTGTCTGATGATGTCATCATTGAAGTCGCTGTTGAGAAGACTGCCGCGGGCTTGTGGTTGAAACTAGAGAGTCTGTACATTACTAAGTCTCTAACCAACAAGATGCATCTCAAGCAACGATTGTTCAACTTGAGGATGCAAGAAGGTACGCCTTTGAGGGAAGATCTTGAACAGCTTAACTCTATTTTGGTGGATCTGCGTAATATAGATGTTCAAGTTGATGACGAGGATGCTGCCCTAATCCTGTTGATTTCTTTGTCGAATTCATATGAGAATTTCGTTGATTCTTTTATTGCTGGTAAAGAAAGCGTGTCATTGGAGGATGTCAGGTCTGCTCTTCATACGAGAGAGATCAGGCATAAGACGTCCAGATCTGGTACAAGTGGTGAGGCATCGGGTATGGCTGTTACAGGTGGAAAGGGAAAGAAGATATCTGGTAAAGGGAATTCGAACAAGAATTCCAAGGGTCCCGGTCCACAGCCAGGTGATGCTTGTCACAACTGTAAGGAAGTGGGGCATTGGAAGTACAACTGTCCCAGGAGAAGAGGGCAACAGAAGAAACAAGCTTCAGTTGTCGTGGCAGAAGTGGACAACAGTTCTGAAGACGATCTCCCCTTGGCTGTAGATGACAAGGCACATCGTGGGGATGTGTGGTTTCTGGATACTGCAGCCTCATACCATATGTCTCCGAACATGGATTGTTTCACAACCTACGAGCAGATAGATGGTTGTAACGTGGTCATGGCAAATGGAGCCGTCTGCAAGGTTGTTGGAATCGAGTCCATAAAGGTTTGGGCACATGATGGTTCATTCTGTACTGTGAATGATGTCAGACATGTTCCACGAATAACAAAGAACCTGATCTCCTTCATTCGTTCCTTGTACAACTTTGTGCTCTCGTAAGGGTGATAGCGCCACTCCTCCAATTCAAGCACATGAAATTTCCTTTCATTTCTATACACAACTGGGGTCCATATTCAACAGTTTTATGGCCCAAAAAGCCCTATGCTCTAGCTCTATGTGCAAGTGACACGCCTTGCCATAGACCAATTGATAAGGCGAAGTACCTATCGGAGTTTTGTTGGCTGATCACTACGCCCATAGAGCATCATCGAGCTTAGTGGACCAATCCTTGCAGGATCGGTCCACTGTCTTTTCCAAGATTATTTTCAATTACATATTTGTTAACTCTACCTAAACCCCCATTTGAGGGTGGTAGGCTAGGTGACACCATAGCGAGCGAGGGGTTTGTCGAACTGTCCTTGAAAGTGGGTTCCTCAATCACTAATGACGGCCCTCGGGGGAACCAAATCGTGAGAAAAGCTTCTTAAGGAAACCACAGACTCGTCTTGCATCATTGGTGGGGAGAGCTTGATTCTCAGCCCACCTTGACAAATAGTCCACGACTACTAAGATGTACTTGTTTCCAAAAGATGAGGGAAAAGGAACCATGAAACTGATACCCCAAATGTCAAAAATCTTACAAGTAATGGAAATCGTTTGGGGGATGTCATGGCAGTTAAAGATGTTACTTGTCCTTTGGCAGTTGTCGCATTGCTAAACCAATGCATCGACATCTTTGAATAATGTAGGCTAGTAGAATCTAGATTGCAGCACTTTCCTTGTTATGCGGTTGCCTCCATGGTTCTCGCCGGTTGGCCCTTCATGTCATTGGCTAAGGATATCCCTCGTTTCACTTTCTGGCACACACCTTTGAATTACTTGATCGGCTCCAATCCGGAAGAGATGAGGATCGTTCCACAAATTGTATATGATGTTGGCAAATAACTTCCTTCTCTCGTGGGTACTAATCCCTTTCGGCAGCTGTTTTCCGATCAGATGATTGGGAAAGTTGGGGAAGCAAGGGGTAGCACTCTACCGCTTCAAGCACAAACAATTTCTCATTTGGGAAGGATTCATTTATCGCGCCTTTGTTGGTGCTTCCCCAAGGCCCTTCAAGCCGTGAGAGGTGATCCGCTACTAGGTTCTTGACTCCCTTCTTGTCTTTGATCTTCACATCGAACTCTTGAAGAAGCAGGATCCACTAGATAATGCGGGGTTTGGCGTCGACCTTGCTCATCAGGAACCAAATAGCAGAGTGGTCGGTATAGAAAATTACTTTCCAAAGCACCAAATATCACCAGAATTTGTCGAAAGCAAAGACGACAGCCAATAGCTCCTTCTCATTGTGGTGTAATTTTCTTGAGCCCCATTCATTATCTTTGAAGCATAACAAATGGGTTGAAAGTGCCTACCCTCCTTTGTCCCAACACCTCTCCCACTGCATAGTCATTTGCATCGCACATTAGCTCAAATGGAAGATTCCAATCCAGAGATACCATGATCGGGGCATTGGTGAGCATAATCTTGAGAATGTTGAATGCCTTGAAGCATTCCTTTGCGAAGGCAAATGGAACTTCCTTCTCAAGAAGTTTGGTTAATGGTAAATCAATCTTTGAAAAGTTTGCTATTAACCGACGTTAGAATCCCGCATGCCCGAGAAAACTTTGAATCCCCTTGAAAGAAGCTGGGGTGGGAGCTTGTTTATGGTCTCAACCTTTGCTTTGTCAGCCTAAATGTGAATTCTCTCAACTCAAGGCTAGGTTAGTTTTTTCGCATTGTGCAAGAACGTTCTCCAGATTAGCCAGACACTAGGAAAACGAGTTCCCAAAAACAGAGAAATCATCCATGAACACTTCCATGATTTCTCCCACTATCTTTTCAAAGATAACCACCATGCATCTCTGGAACGTGGCCAGGGCATTGCACAATCCAAAAGGTAGCGCCTATAAGCAAATGTTCTGAAAGGGCATGTGAAGGTTGTTTTAGCTTGATCCTCCAATGCGAAGGAAATATGAAAATATCCGTACATTCCATCCAGAAAGAAGTACATGTCATGTTCGACCAGCCTTTCCAAAATTTGGTCAATGAACGGCAATAGAAAATGGTCCTTTCGAGTAGCATCATTCAATCGCCAATAATCAATGCACACCGGCCTTCCTGTCATGGTTCCCGTGGGTATGAGCTCCTCCTTCTCATTTGCGACCACCATCATTCCCCCTTGCTTAGGTACCAACTGTCTAGGGCTTACCCATTGACTATCAGAGATGGGGTAGATGATCCCAGCATTCAGAAGCTTGATTACCTCAGTCTTCACCACTTATCCTAGGTTATGATTCACCTGCTGTTGAGGTTGCGAACTAAATTGAAATCATCTTCCATGAGGATCTTATGCGAACAAAATGATGGACTGATTCCTCGAATATCTATGATCTTCAATGCAATCGCCTTGTCATGACTCATAACGCCTCAATACATCAACCACTTCGCCTTTTGGTTTGGAGTGAGATTGGCGTTAATGATGAGAGGGAGCTTGCTGAACTCCCTCAAGAAGGCATACTCAAGGTGGCTGAGCAATGGCTTCAACTCTAACTAAGGTGGTTCCTCCAAGGAAATGGGAATATTAGGCTTGGGATGCGAGGGGCCTATCTCCGATTCTACTGACAGAGCGGAGAATACCTCCTTGCTTGGTAAGTTCTCTCCCTCCTGTCGTTCCTCTAATTCATCAGCCCCTATTACAAAATACTCCTCAAACAAATCAGTAGAGCTGGCACCGCGTGTGCGAGTGCTGCTGCAAAATCAGACATTTCATCGTAATAGTCAACATCATAATGTAAGCAAGAATACTTCATGCTATCATTAATTGAGAATGTTACTTTTTAATCTCCTGCCCACAACATCAATTTTCCCCCATGCCCATCAATTAAAACCTTGGCGGTGGCCAAAAAGGGTCTACCCAAAATAAGGGGAACATCCACATTATCATCGATATCAAGAATGACGAACTCGACCGGATAAATGAGGGTTCCCACCTTGACAAGTAGATCCTTAACAATCCCTTTGGATGCACAACAGATATATTTGCTAACTGGATATTCATCCTAGTGGAAATAGGTTCACCTAGGTCTAACTTTTTAAACAATCCATATGGCATAACATTTATGCTAGCACCTAGGTCCGCCAAGGACTTACCTATGTACACATCTCCAATAAAACAAGGGATAGTGAAAATCTCTGGATCTTTCCGCTTCGTGGGAAGCTGATTTTGTAGAATGGCTGAGCATTCTTTGTTTAGGATCACGGTGCCCGTACCTTGCAGCTTCTTCTTATTAGTGAGAAGATCTTTCAAGTACTTCGCATACTTCGGCATCTCGGTGATAGCCTCAACAAATGGAATGTCGAGGTGTAGTTGATTCATCAACTCCATGAAGTGAGCAAACTCCGCCGCCATGCAATCCTTATGTCGTCTTGCTGGTTAGGGGGGTGGTGATTTTGCTTTCCTCTATGGTTGTATTAGTTGAAGAGTTGAGTCATTCTTTGCCTCCCCAGGCACATTTTCACCACCCGGTTGTTCACGAGTGATAGTGGGCTTTTCTCGCTCCGCTTTCGCGGTTGGATTCTTTGGGATGGGCACTTCTCTGGTTTCTCTCCCACTACAGAGTGTTACAGCTTGCAACTAAACTTTGAGTACTTGAATACCAGAAAAGCAACTTGAGTGATGATCCCCATCTTGGTGGTCAAGGTTTTTAAGATTGATTGATGACTTTGCAACCCATCTTCGATGGATGAGAACTTCTCCGAGGCCGCCTCCATAAACTTCTCTATCTTCTCCAATTTCCGAGAGCTAGAACTAGCAAAGGGGGTCACTAACTCCTCCAAGGAGGAGACCCTATCCGGCTGTGCAAAAGAAATGAAGCTCAATTTCTCCTTTGAGGTGCTTGCTTACTTCATCAACTAACACTCCACAATCACGTGGTTGGGACTTGAACACCAATCACAAGCCATCACCGGCTTCTTTCCTTGCTTCTTATCTTGTAGAAGTGTCGATATCAACTAATCAATATTTGCGGCAAGTGAAGGATTCACCTCCATTGAGTGAAATCCCTTCTCGGATTCCCTTCTACCACGTCTCGTCAAACCCCAATCATACACCTTAGTCGCCATATCCTCAAACAAAGCGGCCATCTCTATTGGAGTCTTGTTCATTAAATTACCTTGACATAAAGAGTCAATAAAGATCTTATCTTCTCGATGAAGACCGTCAATGTCACTAAGATAAGTATGCATTTAGTTGATAGATTGATAGTGCATCCGAGGGGAATTGTAGAGGACTTTCTTGTTAATGTTAGTTCATTCACTTATCCTATTGATTTTTTTATACTAATGTGAATGTGGATGGACTCTGGGTAGACATTTTCTTGCCACCGCCAGCACTGATTGATTTTAATGATGGCAAGTTGCTTTTGAGGACTGGGGTGAACAAATCACATTTTTCTGTTGCTAATAATCTAAACAACCCCCGAGTGATAAGAGAAGTGTAGTGAAGGGTCCCCGAAGCAACAACATTCTTAAAGAAAGTCTTTGCCAAGAGGGAGCCCAAGTGCAGAGGGTGGTGCTCCTGGTTTAGGAGTATAGGAGGTATAGATGCCTCTTTGTCAAGTTGTTGGTTGATTTGGAGCTTAGATCAAAGGACTTAGTTAGCTAGTGGTGGAGGAGGCAGTATTCAGTCCGTAGGGTGCCGAATTTCGTCCGCATGGTTACAATTCCCATAGCATAAGAGTGTTATAGTGGGCAAGCAATCTAGCAGTAGAAGGTCTAGAAGTCGATGCCCTTCGGACTGCTCACCTCGACCTCGAAGTCATCGGTGTTTTATAGAACGAGATCGAAGGAAGCAGCAAAATCGTGGTAGCTCATGGAGTAGTCATCCCCTCTCAACCTAAATTTGATCACATCGTGGCCTCCTGGTCCTCCTCTAAGGTGGAGTAGAACTCGATCACCAACTAATAGTACACCTTATCATGGAGTGCCAGCATCCACCTCCAGGTACATTTGCAAACACCAGCATGAAGGGAATCATAGCAATTGATCCCCCTTAATTCCCTCTTATCCCACCAAAGGACTTAGTCAGCTAGTGGTGGAGGAGGCGATATTCAGTCCGCAGAGTGCAGGCTTTCGTCTGCCCAGCTGAGATTCGCACAACTGAAGAGTGGTAGGGCGGGCGAGCTATCTGGCGGTAGGAGGTATAGATGCCTCTTTGTGAAGTTGTTGGATGACTTGAGGCATAGAGCAAAGGACTTAGTCAGCTAGTGGTGGAGGAGGCGATACTTAGTCCTCGATGTTGTTGTGCTCAAAGGTGGAGTACTCGATCACCAACTCAGTAGACCTTATCTTGGAGTTCCAACATGAAGGGAATCATAGCAGTTGATCACCCTCAATTCCCTCTTATCCCAGCAAATGTTTTTTTCCAAACGTAGCCTCCAAAACCAGCTTGAACTTGGCCTTGTGCGACCAAGACTTCAGATCCTAGATAAACAGAGGCTTGAGGTTGGGCGTCGCCATGTTCCTGCAAGAAACAAACCCCATAATTGTGCGAAAAGGAAGCATGGTGAAGGTTAGTCGCACCCTCACACTTAGTCACAAACTCAACATAACCATGTTATCCGTAGTTCACGAGCCGACCACTCAATCATAGCATAAAAAATGGAGGCGATGCCCTCAAACATGGAGGTATAACTAATATATATATATATATCACAATCATACCAACACACGCGCTCAAATCATGTAAATAAGGGCCTCAACCAACCCCCACAAAAGTGGATGAACCACAAACATTTCATTGAACACCTTTGTGAGCATGACTTTGAACATCAAGCAATGCTTGGAATTTTAGGAGTCGTTTGCATTGTGGATTTGAAAAATGAAGGTTTTGGTATAATTTGGGTTTTGAAAAACCATGTATATAAGGGTTTTGGGGTTCATTATGGATTTGATAAACACCATTGTTTGTTTGATGGATTTCATGATGGATTTTGTACCTTAAATTTGTATGTATGAAGCGTAATTTACATTTATTGCCCTCAATGATATAAGAAGAGAAAGTGAATATGAGGGGTAGGTTAGTAAAAAATGATGGACTCAAAGTCCATGATTAATTCCCACCTAAAGATGTGAGATTTTCAAGTCTATGGGGCCACGGATTTGGACCCTTAAAGTCCATGGGTCCCATGGATTTGTTATCTCTAAATACTTTAAGTTCAACATTTGAATCTTAATGTTACATGGTGTGTTTTAATTTTCACTAAATATTGGATCAAGTACGAACTTTTATTTTGGTGCAATGTTTATGTTATTATTTTTTTGCTGAAAATATCATATGTTATTATCAATATTTAGATGAGATTTGATATAATTTATAACTTATGAATAATATAATGACTTTTTCATATATTCGGGCTGAACTAAGTTAAACCAATCGAACAATTGACCTTCAATCCACTTACTTGACAATACCAATAGACTAAACCGGGTTAACGACTTTTCTTTACAACATCAAAAGAATATGTAAAAATTGAAAAAGAGAATATAAATTTTTATTTTCCGACTGGGTCGGTTCACTGGAGAATTGCAACTCAAACTGGATTTTCCTATAACACAATAATGGGTCTTTTCTTGGAGTAAATTGGGATGAATCGCCAAACATACTTTGTTTACTTTAACATACCGTTTGGTATAAATGAATTCCATAAGTTTTAAAGAATTCATTCTCAATTCTAAATTTTGAATTCTGCGGAATTGGAACTAGTTATAGCAATTCCAAGAAATTGAGATGGAATTTGCAAAGGAATTCCACAAGTATTTACTAATTATAATAGAATGACATAATTATCCTCATTTATTAACTAAATTACTTCTACTTATATTATTTGTCGCTGATTGATGCAGTATGAGCAACGTCACCAAGAATTTGATTGCAATGCTAGACGTCACAAAGAATTTGATTGCAATCAATACGTTAAGAAGGCATAACTAGATTATAGGGTTCATCGACCGAATATTAGAAAAGAACTTGAATAGAAGAAACACACAAGAACACTTTTGATATTCGACGTATGGTACCAAAGACTTTTTTTAGAACATGTATTTTCAATAAATATTGTTTTGTCCGGAAATTAATAAGGGTGGGGAAACATGTAATTCAATTCTAAACAGATGAACAAACATGGTTTGGGAATTCAATTCATTTATTTCTAAAAATTTACATATGACATACCAAACAGAGGAATTCATTTGACAATGAATTCTACACGGTAGTTCATTTTAAAATGAAATGAATTCTCGATTCATTTGGTACCAAACAGTCTGTTAGGTTATTTTTAACATTAAAACGATCCTAACATTTTCAGTTTCCTTTCGAAATTCTATAGTTTTATTCCCGAATCAGTGATGTGCAAATGGCAAATTGCAGTCATCACTTTTCTTTCATTATTTTTTATTTTCAAATAGAAAGTTTAAAAGTAAAGAATAATTAGAGTTTGGCATGGGTCGGTCAAACAGGTTGAATTTCAAGTTTTAGCCCGTTTTGATCAAGTCTAATTTATAATCACATGGTTCCCTGATACCCGATAAAAATCTCAATCCAAATCAGTTTGGCAGGTGAGTCCGTGTTTACCACTAGTTTCTAGGGATACAGGAACGGTGGTTCTTATCCCAAATCGTGTTGTTCATTCTTGATTTCTTTAGATTTTATCATGGCTTGGCAAAAAACCAGGAAGCACAATGAATACAAGATGAAAGTTTTATAAAGCAAATTAATCGGCCAACGGGCCGAGTAAAAGCTAGCAACGATTGTGAGATGCTCATTTCCCGAAAACCGGCGGGATAGGCAATTTTTTATTCGATTTTCTAGAATTCGGTTTCTATAAAACTTACTCCACCTCATCATATTACCAGAAACAATATTGTTTCACAAGGTAACAGGTACTTGATTTTTGGTTCATAAGGCCTATTTTTGATTCGTTTCATCATTCATGTCTATTTTCTACTAAAATTCACTATTTTTATCACGTGTTTCAAAAAAAAACTATACAACAATAAGCTATACACCTCATTACATTATCAAATTTCATATATACCTCACCTTCCTCCGGCCAAATGGCCGGGGCCACGCTAGTTAATATATAAAAACTTAAATCACTCTTACTGTTTACTCATAGAGGCAATCAAATTGGCCATAATTATTGGACTCATGCTTACTCTCCGTTGAGTTTGGTGTGGTGATTTTTTTTTTTCAAATGGTTTTGTAGTATTGATGGTCTTCTGTTGGAAACATGACTAAAAATTGTGACTTGATTGGCCATCGACATCCCTATCCTCATTTGTATTTCGTTTAGCGCTTTCAAAGTTTGATGACTGTGCAGAAACATCCTACCTTATTTTTTTCCTCAAACATCCCGCACACACTACAAAGGAAACTGCCAACAGCAGGGTTTTTTTTTAACTTTTGGCGACGGAAAAAATCGTCGCTAAGTAGGCCGACAACGGTTTTTGTAACCGCTGGGTAACCGTCGCAAAGAGGACCGCCGCAAATGTATGCCAGCGGTCAGGAAAACCCATGGTGGATGTTCTTGCAATGGTTTTTGCTGCGATTTAAACTGTCGCTATTAGAACTTCTGTCACTACCCATGCCAGCTTTTGCAGCAATAATTAATGCTTTTTGCAACGGTTTTAAAACCCTGGCTACTGACCATTATGCTCCAAAATATTCCACAGCTCACCCAAACCACTGAAAAGTAGATTTAACGACGAATTTAGCGACGGAAACGAGTTCCGTCGCTAAAACATTCAAAAGAATACCTGCTGATACCTTTCAATTTCATATATTTATATACTCTGACCTTAAAAGTCTACATTACCTATTATCCATGCCACAAATTGCCAACTTCCCTCACAGTACACTTTACTCGTACAAAAGGAAATTGACAAAATATAAACTCAAGAAACAGCTCACAACCAAAGGAATAATGTTTCAGCAAAAATTAAGTTATTAAGATCCACAATATCAAACTTGGCTTTCTTCTGAATCGCCCAAGTCAAACATTGCAGAGCTTTCTTTTGAAACTAAGCTTTCTTTTGAAACTCGTCATAGCCTGTTACAAGGCCAACCAAAAAATTATCATATATGATCAGTCCCTCAATTCTAGAAATAACATGAGCACCTATCTAATACACAACCTTTATAGTTCAATTAGTTAACACAGAAGAGAATCTCATAAATTAATCAGTCATGGATTTCGTCAAGCTAACATCTGATTGTGCAACAAAGAAATGTCGGGAAGGGAAACGAGTAAGAAACAGAACACGATTCGTTGGAAATTAGAACTTATACAGGTAAAACTAATGGGTACCATTTCGAAAAAGCTTGTGCCCAACATGTTTTTCCTTCCTTTTCTGCCCATTAAAGGAAAGGCAACAATGGTTCCTGGAAAAGTGACCACGCCATGGGAAAGAAACAGGCAATGAATCCAAATTCATGAATACTTAATAGGAATAGAAGGTGAGAAGTATGGTTATCAACAACACAACTTGCCTCTATCATGCGATCCACCAGATATCTTCTTCTCAACTTGTCAACTGACTCTGGAGCCTCTGTAGTAATTCACATCAAGTGAATATATACAACAGTTAATACACACACAGAGAGAATAATATTAAATATTGCTTAAGTATTAATCCAGGCAAGCTCGTACAACATCATAGTTTCATTCCCATAGCTATGTAGAAGGGAACAAAGCACCTGGACAGTTTTCCTAAGCAAGTCAGAAGTCCCCTCTACCGCAGTTGTTCATTCCATAAAAGGCAAACATGGGAAATTTATTTTCTTTTCTTCTTTTCCTAAAAACTGATTCGCAACATTGCTTAGTTGGTATTTTACATAAAGCGTGAGAATCTAGATGTATAATTCACACATCAAAGCAAGCGAAACTGGATGATAATAAAAACTTACCATCAATACCAAACAGTGATTTAGCTAGCTGAGAAGTCATGGTTGCACTAGCATTTGGAAAATCTGAACTCCAACTTCCATCACTGGTTCCCCAAGATAGAACATTATAGATGGTGTATTCAGTGTGCTTTGAGTTTGTATAAACATTGTCCTTTGTTGCCCTATGGATTCGACATTCACATCATTAACAATCAGCTTCTTGTTTAGCTTCACTTGCAATTTAGCACAAAGAGCATGTCACAACCAGGCCCTTGATCGGAAATGACTCATAAGTCATAACCCAATAGCCACTTATCCCACTTAAACTTGAAGGCTTTGAAATACCAACTAGAATCTAAGTGGAGAAAAACTTACACAGAACCGAAGTCACATACCAAAGACATTGAAAATAAACAACAATTGAAATATAATGAGATTATAATCATTGTTATTATGCTTCTTGAAGTTCAATTCACTACAAAATTGCCAACCTATGTTAATCCGCCTGGACTTTCAACAACTTCATTAAGTTAAACTGATTGAATCGAATCAATAATTAGAGTACAAGGAGAGAGATTTTGTAATTTCCCCACTGCATCCTGGAAAAGCCAAAGGATGTACTTTGAGATCATACAATCAAAAGAACAGGAAACCGATGAAAAACCATAACAACTCAAAAGGTGACCATTCCGCAGCAAAGCGCGGTTCCAAACCTAGTACATATATTTTTTTACCAATAGATCACTTGTATTACCAAGGTAAAAAGCTAGCAAAGTTTACAACTCAAGAGCAAACCAACGACTAAATCAAAATTATCTACAACCGCAGGCAACAAAGAAAGGGTCTTCCTAGTCACCTCATGGGCCATCCGATTGTTACTCCTGCCAATAAAGGCCATCTCCAAGCGCAGGTAATGATGCCGCAGCTTCCGAATTTCTTCAAGAATCCTCCCACCTTTCCTATCCCGAGTATCCCATATTCTGAATTTTCTCAATGACGACCTTCGCATCTCCGCAGAATTGCACTTCAACTAGACCCTTCAAAGAGCACCACTGAATTGCATCACGCCACCAATTCCAAACCTAGTATATATATACACACACTTATACATTTATACAATTATACTAGATTCATAACTAATTTATATGTTTTGAACACGATTTCGTCCTTATAATGGTGATTAAGTGATTTTTTTGAATTTTTTCGTTAAACATTTAAAACACAAGCAAGTTTTTTGTGTGTAAATTAACAAATTTTCTTGTCCGTTGTTGCAAATTAAAGATTGAGATGATTTTGAAATGACTAAGATAATTATAATGAGTATTATGAGAATTGAGTACATTTATATATACATGTACTCCGAAATTTAATGGTTAACCCTGTCAATTTCATTGTCTTAGACCTAGATTTGATTCCCTGCATGTAGAGTTACGTGAACCCTAGAAATTTTTCGGAAAAAAAATTAGGTCGATCGAAGTTGGGGATTTTAAGGGCGGCGGAATCAGTAAGGGAAGGAGTTGAACTGAGAAGAGATGGAGATCTTTTTCCTTCTATTATGAAGGCAGTGATCTCGGCGACACTAATTATCCTTATTCTTCTAACTGGTGTGGAAGTAGCTTCTTTCAGTCCCCGCTGGTCGCCATTATGCTTACCCATTTCATGCTTTCGCTCGACATCAATAGAGGAAAACAGTGTTGGCGAAGATGAAGGGGAAGTTTTTTTTTTTTTTTTTTTTTAACGCAATGATTGATATCATCAAACACCAAACGAAAGCCATAGAGTTCATACTTATGTAACCAGTTCTTGGAGCACGAGTGAGAACGTGAGAGCGTCTGATTTTATAAATGACTAATAGTGGACAATGGACATATAATGATTGAACGACGCATAGCTATATTTAAGAGGACCATATAGTATTTTTACAAGTACCAATACTAATAGAAACCAGCTGTAAAAGGAATAAGGATTAAAAAATTGATTTTGTACAGTTTGGATCTGTAATTGATCTTCTTTTCCACTTCGATCCTTTCTCTGGCTTGTGGGAGCCAAACCCTCCTGATCCAAAATCATCATACTAACTCCATCCCCGCTGATCATATGACTATTCAGGAAACCCAAATTGCTCCCGTCTTCAATCCGCCCAACCCAGAAACCTATTGTTCGGCCGGTTTATCCTCTCCGTCGAACATTACCAATCATGAGTGGTCGACGATAAGTCAAAGAACTTGGAGCAGTTTGACGATGGAGCAAGTCTAGCCTTTGCTGGCACATCTTGTTGATGGCGACCGCAGGGAGTGAAAAGAGCGCAAGCAATAAGGATATAGATGGGTGCATGCAACGCTGGAGAAGTGCCGGAAGCCATTTGGAGAATTAAGCAAGCTGCTTGGTCAGGGGAAGTGATGGGTCGTCAATTAAATCGCACTCCATAAAAATTAATTCACGCTCTACCCAAATTGAATTCGCGATGTTTTGCCGAATCCTTAAGAATTCCCGTTTTCACGCTCCAAAGCGGGAGCGACGTAGGTCAAATGGCGAATTAGGTAACCTAAGTTCATACATACTCCAACAAAATACCAGAAAAGGCAAAAAGGAGAAAACCAGTTGGAAAAAGAACGAGCAACAACAAGCAGGTTCAATTACAGAAAGCTTGATAACCATCCTGGTAATAAAGTACCATTAGCCATTCCAAGTGGGGCTGGCTATTTGGTCCGGGTTATTTGGTTTTACACAAAACCGGACCGTATAACCCGGACCGGGACTGGATAGCAAACAATACAATCCAATTTTCGGGTTTAGATTAGAGGTAAAAAACCGGTTGGGACCGGATCAAAAACCGGATAAAGACTAGATAAAATAGCCCAACACCCAACACCCAAAACTTAACCAACTCCTCACTCTTTGAGTCCTCAGGCCACTCAAATCCCCACAAGTTCAATCTAAAATCAAGATCGAATTGGGACCGGACCGGGTCAAGAACGGACAAGATCAAGACCAGACTGTATCCAATCTAATCTTTGGTCCTTATATTTCCGAAAATACCGAACTAAAACTAGATCAATTCGAGTCAATTTAACCGGACCAAACCGTATAGCCATCCTAATTCCACGGGCAATAACATCAGCTTCATTGACTACATGCCGCCTACTATGAACAACCTCAGCACCCTCCAACCTTTCAAGAAAAGAAAGAATTGAGGCAATCGTAGCTGCACAACTTAACAGCCATTCAGCTGCATCAGATGAAGGGGAAGTTGACGGTCTTCGTGTTCCCCACTTGATGAGGAAAATGGGAAGAAGTTCACTGTCTTGCTTTTTATTTTTTGTATTTTGTATTTTTTTTCCAGTTAATTATAAAAATTGAGAACATTTCCAACATGGCAACAGATGAGAAGTCGCCACATCAACAAAAATCATTATTCTAGTAAGTAATTATGAGAGTGCTATTAAAGTTATTGACGAAATGACTATATTTGTGAATTTTTTTTAAAAATTGGTTATTATTGTCACAAAGTGCAAAATTATGGCTATATAAGTGTATTTCGCCTATGAGAAATGGAAACTCTAGTACTCTACTCATTTTCGCAGAGTGTTACTAAAAAAGTAGTGTATTTTTTAAGGCTAATACCACTACAAAACTCGAACTATCCAAAAAAATATCATTTGTGTCCTCTACAATTCAATAGGACAATCCCGACATGAATCTATGTTTGTGACATTTGTGTCATGACGATTTTGTTAACTGTTAGAGATAACGGTTTACTAGATGGTGGTCAAAGAAAAGTTAACTTTTGATGATCGACGTGGCAACCAAGTCATTAATGCATCATATTTATTAATTCAAAATTAAATTAATTTAAAAATTAAAAAACTAACCTCCTTCATTGCTTCTTCCTCTTCTTCTCCTCCACGAAACTAAACGGTCTCCGGCGAAAGCATCTAGTCTCCGGTGAAACTCAGTCTCTCATTTTCTCCTGCTTTTCCCTCCTTTTCCCCACCTCTTCATTTCAAGACCTAAACTTCTTCATTTTCTCATCAGATCCCAAAATTCCTTCCTCCATTTCAATAATGGTAGAACCGAATTGTAGCATCTTGCAGAAAAAAGAGCTTCACATGTAGTGATGGCAACTTGAACCTGCCTTGTCTAATATTACCTGACCTGACTTGCGATGGGGAGGGTATTATCCGACCCGTATTAGCGTGGGGCGGGGTATGGCTATCTACTTCCAACCAGCTCTACCCCTTCCCGCCCCGTTCTTGACCGATTCTATCTCAATTTCTTACTATGATCATTCATATATCTCCTATTTTGACTTTTGTTCCACTAGTTAGATTCTATCTTTTAACTAGTTAGACTCAATTACTCATTCTACTATCACCATTTTTCCTTTGCATAGAGTTTTCCCCTTCGTTTTATCGTAAAAGGTACAATTTTGCCTGTATTTTTTTTCCAAATAACATGTAAGAATGGGTCGACCCGCTCCGCTTAGTACTCGCACATGTATTATCCGCCCGACCTGTAGCAGCGTGGGGCAGCGCATGGGTATTGAGGTACCCGCCCCGCCCCATTTCCATCACTATTCACAGGTATCCTAACTCTCTCCATCCCTTCAACATAAGCCAACTAGTTGCCAATCTTGAATGGTTTTAAAAATATTGACACAAATATTGTGTTTTGGAGGACAAGAATCGCGAGTTCGCGTGACCAGCGAAAATAAGCCCAATGCAAGCAAATACGCGTCAGACTCAGGTGGATTCGCATTACATCTTTTTACTTTAAAAAAGGCAGACCCGCGCCAGTCTCACGCGGATGCGCTTTTTCTTTTTTTATTTCGTTGTCGCAGAAGGAAGATTCCCAAAATATTTGAATGGGCGGAGCCACGCCAGTCTCAAGCGGATTCGCTTTTCCCCGCCTTGCCCACCCACTCTAGCACCATATAAACAAGAGGTTTCCCTTTCAGTTGCTCACCACAAAAAACCGATGTTACGAAGCTAAGCGAAGAAGAGCTATGCTGGTTGCTGCAAAGATGGCTAATAGGTAATAGACACATTTATTTTCTTTAATTATATTCTTGAAATGCTATTATGATTTTTTTAGTTAGTAATTAGTGAATTTATTTTTTATGTAGTGATTTTAGACGATTTGAACTAATCGTTCGGTGAAAATCTAAGAAAGTAGAGGACAATTTGGGTGTCCATTTCGTTGGTGGTAGAAGCTTTCAGTTGACAGTTCCTTGCAGGGTCACATATCACCAATTTTGTGAGAATCTAGTTCTGAGTAGGGATGGCAATTACCCACCCATGGGTAATTATACCCAAACCTAAGTAGACCCATTGATAATGGGTTGGGTTTGGGTGAAGTGCATATGGGTTTGGGGGTTTGTAGATGGGTTTGGGTAAGGTATGAATATTGCTTCCATAATCTAAATGGATATTGGTTGGATATGGATATCCATTTACTTGAGGGTGTTTTAACTACACATGCAAAATTTGGACCTATTTGTAAAACTTGAAAAGTTTAGGTACCAAAATGTAAGACCAAAAAAATTTGGGTACCGAAACGTAATTTTCCATCGATATTTTGAGGACTTATATGTAAAAAAAATTAATTTTAGGTACTAAATATGCATATCTATTAAGTTTAGGTACCAAATTGTAATTTATATTTGGGCATGGGTATAAACCTAAATCCATTTGTTATAAACCCAACCCAAAGTAAATGGGTATGGGTACAAACCCATCAAACTCTACCCATATCCATCTATTTGGATTTAGGGTTAATACCCTAGTTTGGCCCGAAGTTTAGCGTTAGTGACAGTTCTGACCCCATTTTTCAAATAAGACATTTATGGCCCACTTTTGAAATTATTTGACAAATTTGGCCCGACGTTTGGGTTGACCGTTAAAATTGATGGTCAATGATTTTTTCTGTTAGTGACTCAACATCCTATGCTAAGGTGGCTACGATGTGGCTGCCACGTCATTTATTTGACTTGAAAAAAATAATAATAAAATAGATAAAGCTAAAACTAAAACTAAAAAAATGTGAAACTAAAAACTCCTAAAACAACTCTCTCTATCCTTACTCCACCTCCGCCGCCGCTCTCAAGTCAGATTCAGTTCCAAAATCAAATCCCATCGGAATCGGCTCCGGGAAGAGAGGAGCAGGGATGGATTCTTCTCTAGCTGGTCGGGAAGGTTGGACAGGTGATGCAACCCGGTGATTGGAGGAGGAAGAGACTAGTGCAAGAGTGGTTGGATGCGGGAGAGAAGGACCGACTATCACGGCGGAGCAGACATCACCGCCCATCACCGCCATCTTGGCGCTGACGCTCACCGGGATCACGTGCGTCTGCCCCAAAACCCCATTCAAATCGCCGATCAACCCTAGATTCAGATGCGCCGGCCCATCGTCCTAGGTCACGCCGCAGTTTTAGATCCGCGGATACTCCTGTGTAATCGGCATGACCCTGGTGGCGCCTTGTCTCTCCGGGAGGAGTAGCAGCTCGCCATCGAATATGAAGAAGAGGCGGTCGATGGGAGCAGTGATTTGGGGCTCCCCAGTGCCGCTTCTTTGCTCGACTCTTCAACTGCGGCTTCCTTCCCCTTAGATCCCACTGGTTCTGGTTTGGTGTTTGTTCGTTTTGCATACTTCAATTGGGGATTTATTTATACCACTGCCATTGCCCATCAATTCATGAATGAGGATGAGGAAGAAAAAGCCTAGGAGAGGAATTGGGATCTAGAGAGGTGAGGGTCGATTTGAGAAAAGAGAAGCTGGGAGGTGGATTTAGGGGAGGAAGGGTTAGAGGAGAAATAATGTTATTTATTTATTTTTTTTGTTTTTAATTAATAATAGAAATGAGGTGGACGCCACCTCAAGATAAGATGTTGAGTCACTAACGCAAAAAATTGTTGACCGTCAATTTTAACGGTCGACCCAAACGTCGGGCCAAATTTTTCAAATAATTTCAAAAGTGGGTCATATATGTCTTATTTGAAAAATGAGGCTAGAACTGTCACTAACGCTAAACTTCGGGCCAAACTAGGGTATTAACCCTTGGATTTAATACCCAACCCAATTAGGTTGGATAGTTAAAAACCCATGGGTATGGGCAAAATTGTCATCCCTAGTTCTGAGGATACAACGTCATGACGAAGCAGTACAAGATAGTGATATGATCACAGGTTTCACTTACAAACTTCTAGAATGGCAGAATGGTGTTCTATTTCATTATGCGATGCCTATTGTGGATGATAATAGGTTGAATGTGCTTTTCAATTTTATGGCACAAAACCCATATTGTTTGGGTGCTGATATACATGTTGAGATTAGTTAGGATCAGGGGTGAAGATGAGATATGTAGTGTGCCATCTGATCATGACTATGATGACGGAGAGGAGGAGGAGGAGGAGGAAGGAGAGCCTAATTATCCTCCATATTTTTACTTGCAGGGTAATGAAGAGGACGATGAATTGTCATATGCTCATTCATATGGCGTAATTCCAATGCCTATTGTTGTTGGTTTCGAAGGAGAATTCTAAAAGGGGCAGATATTTCACTCCAAATAAGCTGCACAGGTAGCTATTAAATATCATGCACTACAACGCAAACTTTCACTATGTCGTGGTGGAGTCGACACCTTCAATCTAGAAGGTCAAATGCTTGAAGCATAAGAATGACAATTGTGCTTGGATTGTGCGGTTTGGATGTCGAGATGTTGGAAGCGAATGGACTGTGAGAAAGGTTGAATTAGTGCATTCTTGTAGCAGTACGACTCAACCGACGGATCATCGTCATCTTGATGTCGACATTATATCTGAGTCCGTGAAGCATTTGGTACGTGTCCAACCAAATCTGAGTGTTCTAACTGTGCAAGCGAGTTGAAAGATAAGTTTAATATGCAAGTTACTTACAAGAAGGCTTGGGAAACAAAGAGCATTAGAGAAGTTGCATGGAGAAAATAAATGGGGAGCAATAAATGGGGAAGGGCGGCATTTCATTCGCCAAATATGGGGGAGGGAAGTTGCACACTACGGGGAACCATAACTAGATGACCTTTTGAACCTGAAAAGAACCAAACCAATTACTTGCTTTTGTTTCTTTTGAACTAAAATCACTACATTCCCTTGTTCTTCCTAGATAATAGGAGTTCACTAAGTAGGCAGTAGATCTAGAGCCCAGGTCGATAATTAGACTTAGCCACTATTATGCATCTACACTCTGCGATTATACTTGTTCGCAGTTTGGTGTTGTGTCGTAGCGTGTCAAACCCCAAATTAGGTCAATAGTTTTTTACAAAAGAAAAAAATCGGTCTCGGAATCCAAAAAAATTCTATCGAAACAATTGTATTTAAAAATGATGACGAACTATACAAAAATTAACATGAACAAATTATATTAAGGCTTTAATAAGTATATATTTAAGTAAATGGAAAACTGAAAAAGCGAGATCCCCAAATTTGGAGAATGTAGCATTGGAGCAAAAGAGGACAAAATGAGGTTGATCCTCAAATTTGGGGACTAGCATTGCGTTTGGCCTTATGGACCTTAGGTAGATGGATTCAATAATTGTCCAAGATTCAAGGTTGTTGATAAAACATTTCTTATTGGAAAGTATAAAGAATTGTTACTCATGGCAAGCTCATTTGATGGTTGAAAGAAGATTTTTTCAATTGCATTTGCCATAGTGGAGAGCGCGAATACTGAAAGTTGGCCATGGTTCATAAGAAACTTTCATGGTTTGACCGATCGAAATGATGTATGCATCATATTAGATATACATGTGGGACTCTATGAAGCCATGAGTAACATCGGAAGAGGTTGGGAGTGGAGATTGTGCATGCGAAACTATGCAAGCAACTTGCAAAGGAAGACTAAAAGCAAGATTATGTATAATCAACTCTTTTGAGTCGGTAAGCCTTCATTATTATGGTTATTTATTGTTATGTATTATTTATTCATTTAATTTTTTCATGAATATATCTAACTCATGTGGTTATTTATTGTGTTTGTCGGAGAAAAACGCTTGGAGAAGTTCGATCATCAAGTTGAGCAATTTAAGAAGATGGTCGGTGATAGAAATGTTTCATGCGATAACTGGGAGGACCAAAATCAACTCCGTTGGACCTTAGCACATGATAACCATAATGGTGGAACTTTTATCAAATGTAATAGTCGTTGTTGTTCATAGTAGTTGTTATTGTTTGATGTTGTTATGGTTTGAACGATCGGATGGGCTTTTGGGTTTTGGAACTTTCGAATTTCCATGTAGTAGTTGTTGTTTGAAGTAGTTGTTGTAACTTTAATCAAATGATAAATAGTTCAAGTTTTCATTTTAGACAATATCATCATACATGACAATAATAGTACCATAATACATTATGAAATGATAAATGGTCCACAATAGTACTATAATACATAATAACCACAGAAGTACATAATAATAACATCATACATAATAGTATCACTAACGACCACCACGATGATCCACTAGATGGCCTCCAATACCACACATCAGTACCTATATGTCCCGATCTCCCTCCACTGTATTATCATCATCCTGCAGCGTGCCAAACTATCGGAGCACGCGATCTGATGGTGCCACATCACTGGTGAAAAGCATATCAGTGGAACTATTGCTCGAACGTATTTGACTGGATCACACTACCTCCGAATTGCTCGCCTCTCGCTCAGTAAGAACACCACTACACACAAAAAGTGATCACATTTTACTTTTGAATCTAAAAAAACTAATGAAAACTATTCTACAACGAAATGTTATATACTAAACACGATGGTCGACACCTTGTCAAAAAACAACTTGTACTGGTAGAAGTGATTACCATGCTGATGGGTGTTGGTCGGAAGCCATCGAGCACCACGTGGGTATGCGTCCTCAGTAATAGGCTCCCTCATCTCTGTATGTGGTGCTACTATCTGTGGAAATTGCTCCCACGCCCAGAGCTGCAGTAAGGGGACTCATCCACCAAGGTCAACTCTTAGGTAAGAGGACTACGTCATGTTCAAAACAGACCTCCCCATCTCACGGTATAGGTAGGCTAAAACACCTGCTCCCCAAGCGACTGTCCCGCTCTCTGCCAATCCTCCACCAAGAGTAGGTACTGTAGATGAACCGTAGGTCCAGTCCGATGGTGGAACAATACACCTCCCATCATAGATAGAGCATATGCTCGTGCAAACTGCTCTGTAGTCTCCGATGATGCATTTGCCAACAAATGATTGAATTCATCCCTGAGCCAACCAATCCTAACTGCACCGCCGGAAAGATCAGTAGGAGCCCATTCTAACAGTCTCACACACTTCTCCGACCACTCATCATCTGGTGTGTCTACTATGACGGGATCACCATCGATCGGTAGATCGGTCAGTGTCGCAACGTCCTCTAAAGTGATCGTAACCTCACCAAATGACAAGTGAGAGGTCGATGTCTCGGGTCGCCAACGTTCTACGAGCGCAATATCAAACATGGATCAGCAGTCATATGGACCAATTGGTGAACACTAATAAAGCCCGCCACGATGAGTTACATTTGATAATGTGGATGGTACGTGACTATACGGGTCGTACCTCGAATATGTTAAACTCGATAACAGGCTACAATGAACAAAACTTATATTAATTCAATTTCATACGTAATTCTAATTTCAGTTCACCTAGTAAAATCTATTTAATCTAAACATCTATCTAATCTAAACTTAAACTAATTTCAAAAAATTTCATACGTAATTCTAATTCCAGTTCACTTAGTAAAAATCTAACTAGCTAATGAACTTTAAAGAAAATTTGTTACGAAAGACTTACCTCGTTTGGCCAAATTGAGTGGGCACGATGTTGACCATGTGCCTAAAGAAGTACCGAATCGACCAGAGCTGGATCAATTGTCGTAGGTGGTCGCTTCATGGAATAAATTTTCATAATCCTAGGAACTGAAAAACAACAAACAAAACAAAACAAATTTAAAAAATAGAATAGTAACATCTCGCCGCCGGCGAAAATCCTTACCTCGGTACCCGCCTCCGTTGCCGCTCGCGACCCTCTCCCCCTTCCTCTATCAGCGACCGCTTCCTCTTTGTTGGAATGGTCGGAGTCAGATCTGGTTCTGGAGTGGCTCCGCACGAAGGAAGAGAAAATAGAAAGAAGGAGATGCGGGTCCACTTGAGTGATGGTAGGAGGAGTAAGATTTTGGCTGATTCGTGTGAGCTTGGTGGAAGCAGGGGAAGGTTTCTGCGGAATGGCACAACAGAGAAAAAGGGTAGAAGAAGGTGTTTTGAGTCTCTGCTGCGAGGGGTTGGGGAAAAGCGAATAATCGAATATGCTTGAGACTAGCGCAGGTCAGCGTATTGTATAGTAGCACATCCGCTTGAGCTGGGGCGTGTTCGCGTATGCTGTGGCTATTTTTGCTGCTCACGTGGATTCGCCTTATCCTACCTTCAAAACATAATATTCATGTAAATACTTTTTAAATCGCCATATTTGTGATAAATTTAAAAAAAAAATTGGGAATTAACCCCCACAAATTGCCTAGTTGCATAAAATATATCTATAACACCCACACGCAAGAGAACAAACTCATATGGCAAGAAATCATCATGCATTAGAACAGGGGATGAGATAGCATGACTACACCTAAAGGGGTTGGAAAAATGACACCCCTATTAATTATAAGCTTTTAAGGTATTGGTTTGTGTTGCATTTAATAATCTGAATTAAAAGTTCCTATTAATTACTTTCCTTTTTCAGTGCAATGGTAGTTCTACCAGTGTAATGATATCAGTGTACAGGTGCAATGGTAGTTCAAAATTCATATTAATTATTTTCATTTTTTCAGTGCAATGGTAGTTCTACCAGTGCAATGATAGCAGTGTACAGGTGCAATGGTAGTTCAAAAAAGGAATGTAATTAATATGAAGTGCAATGATAGTTGTATAAGTGCAATGGTAGTTCAAAAAAAGAAATGTAATTAATATAAATTTTTAATTCGCAAAGCTTATTAAATGTAACACGAATTTAATACTATAATTAACTATAATTAATAAGGGTGTTATTTTTGCAACCCATAGAGGGGTTAGAAAACTAACCGATACTTAAAAGAACAGTAATACACAATAGAGGAATGGCAATTACAACATTCATACATGCATTATATATATGGCACATTATTCAATCATTATTAACTATTAATTAAACAACAGAAACAAAGAAGCAATACAATAAGAGCTAGGGCAGGAAAAACAGAGAATCCGTTTCTTGCTAGTTGACTTCACTTTTCCTTGGGTAATTCAGGTAAAACGATCATCATCAGCTTCAGCAGTCGTTCGATCCTCTGCATGCATGCCAGACCAGGTGTCGTCCCCAGAACCACAGTTATTACCTTTCATTCTCAAACTAATGCAAGAAGAGCTCCATTGTAAACAATCAAACTATTGGGGAATCATGACATATAGCCATCGCATGCTTTCAAGATGTCAAAGGTGCAACATTACATCGCGTCATATGCAACGGGAATCAAACACAGGTTGCATTCTCTTCTGGCCGAAGATCCAAAACGCTCAGTCATGTCCAAGTCCTCGGGCTTCGATCCATCGGGAAGCTTCCAGTCGAAATGAAAGAGTAGATTCGCCAGAGTAAGTTTAACAACCGATGTTCCGTATAAAATTCCAGGACACATCCTCCTTCCGGCTCCGAAGGGAATAAAGTCGAAATGATCCGTTCCCTTGTAGTTGCTCGTGCTTTTAAGGAATCTCTCTGGATAAAATTTCTCGGCATCTGCGCCCCAGTAACGAGGATCTCTCCCGATCGCCCAGCCGTTGACGATTACTTTTGTTTTGGGTGGAATATCGTACCCCATGACCTGCACCTGCTCGGTGCTTTCTCTTGGTAGAAGTAACGGAAGTGGCGGATGCAATCTTAAACTTTCTTGGATAACCATGTCCAAATATTCCAATTCATGGACACTTGATTCATCAACAACATGCTTTCCACGATACACTCGTCTAACTTCTTGTTGTGCGATTCGCATCACTCTAGGGTCTCTCACGAGTTCCGCCATCGTCCAGTCCATTGCTGTGGCTGACGTCTCTACTCCAGCAAGGAATATTTCCTACCAAATCGTACATAAAATCAATGATATTTCGTCACGAGACAGATAGGAACAATAAATATGAGAAATTGGGGATGGGATTAGGTGCTAACCCTTATAGGGGTTAGCACCGTAATAACTAGCAAAAAACGCTACTAAAAATAACGAAATCACTATGGATTATTATAAAATCAATACAACATCTAAGCTAAATCACTACTAATTCAAACTAGTAGTAGTTTTTTCCTTGGTTAGGACGGTGCTAACTATTGTACAATTAGCACAGTAGCCGTTCCCGAGAAATTGCTTCTAGCTAGACATATAATTATAATTTTAATAACGTCTAAATAGAAATATATAACATCCAAATTTTGGTATTAAAGGTTAATATATTTAAACAAAAATGTAATGATCTCATGTGTAAATTTCGATAGTGTCTGAGCATTTATATACTTACAAGGGTGACTGCTTTGACGTTTTCCAAGGTCAAACTGAAATCAAGGCTTTGACTTTCGTGAAGATTGAGGAGAACATCCAGCAGATCCTCCGTCTCCACTACTCCTCCGCCAACTTCCTTTCCGGCAGCGGCAACGGCGGCGGCTCTTCTCTCTTTATATTCACTGATCATGTCGTCAAGCATCCGATCCAACTCCCTGTGAATCTCCATGAGTTGACTTTTAAACCCTGTCACCACCGGAAGCCACGTCAGCGACGGGAACAGGTCAGACACCCTGAACCCTCCCAACACGTCAGCAATCCTCTCCACCATCTTAAAGAACGCCTCCCCGTCCACGTCACCAGCCAGCTTGCCAAACGCCGACCCCCGAGTCGCCCGGCTGGTGAGCTGGAACAGAGCCTTCCCGACATCCACGGTCTCCCCCTTGGCGGCGCTAAGGGACAGGCTGTCTACGAGCGCCGCCGCCTCCTTCTCCCTGATGGGCCGGAAAGACCGGACCCGGTGGGCCCCCAGGAGCTCGACCACGCAGGTTTTGCGGAGCTTGCGGTAGAAGTCGTTGTAGGGAGTGAAGGCGAGGTCTTTGCCCGCGTAGACCACGATGTCGGCGCCGAGGATGGAAGGCCGTGACGCGAAAACGACGTCGTGCGTCTTCATGACTTCTCTGGCGGCTTCCGCGGAGGAGATGACGATGTGGGACAGCTCGCCGAGCTGGAGGTGCATGATGTCGGGCCCGTGTTTGTGGGCCAGGTCGCGGAGGCGGCGGTGCGGGAGGGCGGAGATGAGCTGGTGGAGGTTTCCGATGATCGGGAGCCGACGTGGCCCTGGCGGTGGGCGGTGACGTGGATGCTTGGTGCCGAAGAGTTTGGTTATTAGGGCTAGAGTGGTGGTTGCGATGAGGAAGGTGGCGAAGAGTGTTAGGAAAGGGATTAGGAGAGGCGATGCCATTGGGAGTAGAGATTGGATTGACATGTTAATTAATTAACTTGTGATCGTTTCCTTCTCTGCTTTCCTTTTACTTTTTTCTGTTTGGTATTTATAGATAAGATGATTATAAGGTGAACAGTAATGTATTTTAAAAAAACGTGTTAGTAAGCTTCGTTTATTGGTAGCATCGCCGGTGGCCTGGAGGCTGGAGGAGACTTAACTTTTTGTGTTGTTGTACATGTTTGTATCCAACGAATCTGTTCGATTTATATGACGGAATATTTGTTGTTTATTTTTTGGAGTTTGGATTGTGTATTAATTAAGATAGTTTGTTTTTTTAGTGAATACTAAGATAATTCAACTGTTTTCTTTTGTTGTCTAGCGAATCTAATTCGTATTTATAATTAAAACATCATTGGAGCCTTTTTTTATCAATGGTTTCAGTTTTGTGGGAGGGATTTGGAGCGGATCCGGTCAATAACGTTCTGATTAATAATCATGTATAACTCAATCACTATCCGTCACATAAGCACCCCTTCTTTCTCCTGAAATCAGTGCTGTCAAAGCCGAATCGAGCCGGCCGGCCGGACCGCCAAAGCCGCCACCCGGCCGCAAAACCGGCTCGGATCAGCTATTTAGCCGCCACGGTTTAATACGGCGGGCGGCGAGCGGCCGAAGCGGTTAACCGCTCGAGCCGGTCGCTCGGTTCGGCCGTTTAATTAACCCTAAAAAAAAAAATTGGAATTGGGTAGCCGCCAGCCAAACAAAACTGAAAACCCTACCTTTCCTTTTCTTTCTCCAGTTCTTCGACCTCAACAAACGAAACAATAGAGGGAGAGCGGCGCCGTCCATCATCGCCAGCGCTTCCGTCCACCATCGCCAGCGCTTCCGTCCCGTCGCCGCAAGCAGCTCGCCGCCGCAAGCAGATCGCCCTCGCCAGTCGCCATCGTCGCCAGTCGCCCTCGCAAGCAGCAATCGCCGTGAAGACTGCCCTGCTCACCGCCGCAAAGAACGGTTGTGAAGACTGCCCTGCTCACCGCCGCAAAGAACAGCCGACTCACCTCCTACTCGAGGTAAGTTTCCTATCAAAAACTGCCCTGCTCGAATGGATTAATGCTTATGTGGCTCAACCAGTAAAAAGAGAAAGAGATATCAAAGCTGTAATTAGTTTGCAAAATCCAATTCGAAAAAAAACTGAAGAGATCGAGAAAGGAATTCGAAGAAAAACTTTCTCAAAGCTGTAATTAGTTTGCAAAATCCAGCAAAGAGATATCAGAATGAACTGAAATGAAGAAAAAAAATTAACAAACAAAGCCAAAAAGAAGAGGAAACAATTTCCTAGTAGCAACCACTAAAGATAGACCAAGCAAGTTAGATTGTCAACCGACTCATGTGAGCTTTACCTAATCCCTAGGGTGCCTCCTACCAAGATCGTTACTTGTTTACTTGATTGAGTTATTTAGAAGTTTCAGAATGGTAGTGTTAGATTTTCCCTTGTAACTTTGCTGATTTGATCTTTCTTTTGTAGATGAGTATTCCAAATCCAGATAGTGGTACTCAATCAACAACACCAAGCTCTACTGCTTCAACTGGGCAAGCTGGTCGAGGAAAGAATGATCCTGCTTGGAATTGAATTTTAGATCTTTCAGTACTTATGTTCTAGAATGGTTTAAGAGAGTAATTTACTTGTGGTTTACCATGATTAAGAAGTGTCTACTATTACAGATGACTGTTTATTTGGTACCGGTTCTCAAACGGTTTTTAAACGGTCTAATGTCGGCTGGACCGCTAATGACCAAGCCGTTCACGTTACCGGGTCATATTCCGGCTCGGCTTTGACAGCATTGCCTGAAAACCTTTTAATTTCCCCCCTTTAATCTTTAACGGACGATTTCTCACTCATTTTAAGTCGAAATTTAATTTTTTTGCACAGTTATATCAGATTAATTGTGATCTTCAAAATGATATTCACTTTGATATATTTTTTAAACAAAAAAAAAATTGACCCATTTTTTACTAGTCTATATACCATATGGTATTGACTGGTATTGAAATAAGAACATACCTATGGTATGAAAAGCGTATCATGGTGGTATGAACAAACCAAGACTGTAGGATGGTTGAATACATGATTCTAGAAGTATATTAACTGTCATTTAAGACTTATAACATTGTATACCGCAAGATACCACCCCGTACCAGGGTGGTATTGTGTGTTATTTTTTGGTCCTGTATTTTGTTCACCCAGAAATTTGTAGATCCAATAAATCATGATGAACTCGTTCCTTCTGTGCAAAAATTTTCAAAAATGAATTAAAACGAAGAAGATACCATATGGTATGTAGTTGGTACCGAGAGGCCCGAAATTTTTTTTCTAAAAAAATATTGAAAATGGATCTCATTTTGTAGAGCACAACGAACTCTTTCCATCTGTGCAAAAAAAAAATTCAAAACGAAGTTAAAACGAAGAATATATGAGCCGATTAAGAAAACAAGGGAAAATAAAAAGGCCTTTAATTCTCCACCCTTATATTTGGATTTCTCTTAATGAAGGGTCCAGATTTAGTTTTTCATGGGTGCATAACTCATGGTTATGCACTATATCTTGAGCCCAACCAGTGTACTCTTCTTGTGTTTCCAAATATATTATTTTGCTTTGGAATTTTTTTATCATAAGTTCAATATAAGCTCCAGTGAAGTCATAGAAGTGAATTAAAATCTTTAAATGCTAGTTTTCAGGATGCTATAAGTTATAACACACATTGGGTTAGATAACCACATAAATATGTATTTTATTACGTTCTTACATTGTCGATTATCCTGAAGCATTTTAACCAAAACACCATATGAAAAGATCCCAAGAGCCAATGGTTTCATAACCTGGTGGTAAGGGAGGCGGACTAGTGACCAAGAGGTCCCAGGTTCGATCCTCACCGCTATCATGGTGTTCCCGGAGGTACCTTGCATTTGTCTGGACTGCTGGTGGAGGTCCGGGGGTTTGGCCCGACTATGACATCACTGAAGGTGATGACCGTGGAGGGTGTTCCTCGTTATAAAAAACGAGCACAAGAATGACCTAGAATCAATCATCTTTAGTTGCATGTCGCTGTACTTATCGTAGCAAGCTTATTCCCAAAATGTCTTCCTAGAACATTGTCTCAAAATCTGATGGAGGATCATCCAACTCATGCATACCGAAGAGATATACGAGACTGTGTTTCGAGAGTCAGTCTGTGACTCTATTCCTTTCTATGTACGTATGAACTAGTTGAACCGCCCATTCTTAAGCCAGACTGGATCGCACCGGATCAACCTAATGCTTGGAACTTACCACACCAACCGAGTATAACATGTTCCAGTCCTTGGCATAAAGAATTTTATAAATACTGAAGAAAAATAGACCAAATTGACATTTGGACTGGATCAAACCTGACTGAATGCATTGTTGGTCCGGTACTTGGACTGGATTGTTGCACACCCCTAAAGCCAGTCCACCATATTATTACGAAAGAAAGACGACTAGATAGGGTGCTGACACTTTAATGTTAGCACCATACTAAAATAAATCTTTAAATATATTTTGGTAGTTACCGTCTCGATCAAAATATGGGTAAAATTAAATCTCTCCCCATTTTCTTGCAGTGATTAGCCTCTCGCGTCTCAACGCCGTCGGTCGTTGTTGAAACCTTAAATTCTATTGCATTTCCTTTCTTCATCTAGTTCTTATCGACAAAAATCATCGATCCATCGTGACTCATGACCTAAAACCTCAATCTATTGATAAAGCTACTCCTCCATGCAAGTGAAGTTCTCATTTGTTGGATTTCACATATTTTTGGTATGTTTCATTATATTCTGGTGCAAGTTCTCGACTTCCTGATATGGACTAGAAGATTTGTATTGTATTTTATAGTGTTTCTCGTTCACTTCGTGAGGTTTCTGGGGTTTTTTTAATCTTTTTATTCATGAGAGTTGTCATGTGCTTTCACGTGTTTTGTGGTATGCTTTCTACATTTTCTTATCTACTTTATGAGTTTTTGTGGTGTAATTTGTTGTGTTTATGGTGTGATCTTAATTTTATGGCCTACTTAAGAAAATTGTTACGTATATCATTAGGAGATTCATTATTTGCATTATTACGATGATTATTACTACTAGGGGAGTAATTGTAGTAGTTGTGGTAGTCTAGTAGGATTAAGAGGTATATACCAAAAAAACAATGAAAAAGATATAACTGGGAGTGATACAATGAGTGGTTGTATGTGGATTTGGGTGGGTTTAGAACAACCCACTATGTGGTGGATGAAGGACAAAATGATTCATGTCCACCCATGTTGTACCTTATTACCTATGGATGGATTCACAATGTACATTCCAAAATGTCAAATAATTCATATTGTTCTAAATGTAGGATGAAAGAAACCTACAAACCAAATAACGCTTAATCCATAAATAAGATGCATCACTTAGCTTACGATATTACTACTAGTAATTGTTCATAAATCACAAAAAGAAAAATCAATTGATAAACATGATCTTAGTCTAATCATTTTTCCCCGGGTTGAATCAATTACTTTTATTACTCCCAAAAAGGACCATTTGCAAAGTACAAATGGTGAACCAATACAACGAAGGAAAGCTCAAGGTGAGTAGCCCTATAAAAACCACCAAACAAAAAACACCAAATTTCTATCCAACATATCTCCCAAGCAGCTTCTACCAAGACACTAGCTCTACTCCTGTACCAGTCCTACCGCTCGCAGCCCCTCCTCGAGCTTATCATTATTTTTGCTCACAAATTGTAACTCAAGAATGATTTCTCTAGAAAGTTCCTCGACAGACTTGACTACTGTACCATGAACTCGACGACACCGTTCTTTCAAGATCCCAACACAACATGAGTACCAGAGAAGACTGGCCACTCTTCCAGCAATCGGCCTCCTGCAACTAGCTACACCTGCTGCAATTGTAGTTGTCCAAGAGTCACAGCATAAAGCACTCATGTCTACTGTTGCTAACACTTGACTAGCATAGACAAACCATTGATCACTTTACCCCATTTCATCAACTTGTCCTTAGTCACAATGCTATCTACCATAATCATCCAGGCTAAGAAACTGTTTTTAGGAATCTGATACTTACTCCATATAAGGTTCATCCGATCCACCACCTCATACTTAACACGCAAGGTTTCCCATATAGCATAAACCTTAAACACAGGCATAGGACAGCTTCCCCAAAAAACTTGGTTATTTCTCACCAAAGAGATGAGACTGAATCACCGATCATAGCTTAAGGATACGTCGCCAAACCCAGGAACTACTTGGACTAACTTTAACATTCCAAATGCTACTGGTTTGATCTTATATTGTTGAAACCAAGCCACCCAAATAGCTCCACTTTTCATCAAGAATAGCCATATTAACCGGACAGTGCATGCTTTGTTCCAGGCAGCAAGTTCGCGTAATCCTAGGCCCCCCTCCTTGCATGGTCTAGCCATATGCTCCCAACAAACCTTTTGTTGATGTGACTTGAATCGGACTATCAGCCGTTACGACTGGTAGTCGGGGGTCTCAGTCCACAGCCAGGTGATGCTTGTCACAACTGTAAGGAAGTGGGCCATTGGAAGTACAACTGTCCCAGGAGAAGAGGGCAATAGAAGAAACAAGGTTCAGTTGTCGTGGCAGAAGTGGACAACAGTTCTGAAGACGATCTCGCCTTGGCTGTAGATGAAAAGGCACATCGTGGGGATGTGTGGTTTCTGGATACTGCAGCCTCATACCATATGTCTCCGAACAGGGATTGCTTCACAACCTACAAGCAGATAGATGGTGGTAACGTGGTCATGGCAAATGGATTTGTCTGCAAGGTTGTTGGAATCGGGTCCATAAAGGTTCGGGCACATGATGGTTCGTTCTGTACTGTGAATGATGTCAGGCATGTTCCACGAATGACAAAGAACCTGATCTCCTTGAGTCTACTCGACAGCAAGGGTTTCAGCTTCAAAGGAAAAGGTGGAGTTGTGTATGTCTGTAAAGGTTCAAGGAAGGTGCTGAAGGGCGTGAAGCATGGGACCTTGTATGCATTACAAGGGTCTGTGTCGTCTGGTTCTACTGCAGTTGCATCATGTCAGGTTCATCAGTAAGATATGACCACTCTCTGACACATGAGACTGGGGCATATGAGTGAACAGGGGATGCAAGTTCTATCGAAGAGGGATCTTCTTTGCGGGCACAAGGTGCATAATTTGGAATTCTTTGAGCATTGTGTGTTTGGGAAGCTACATCGCAGCAAGTTTCCCAAGAAGGATATCCACCAGACGAAGGGGATACTGGATTACCTCCACTCCGACTGTTGGGGTCCTTCACGAGTTGAATCCATTGGAGGCAGCATGTATTTTCTGTCTATTATTGATGATTATTCGAGATTTACTTGGATTTTCATGATGAAGCAGAAAAGTGAGGTTTTCACGAATTCAAGCAGTGGAAGACATTGGTGGAGAATCAGACCGGGAAGAAGATCAAGAAGCTTTGAACGGACAATGGTTTGGAGTTCTGTAATTTTGAGTTCAACGAATTCTGCAAGGATGAAGGGATTGCCCGTCATCGGAACGTGAGAGATAAACCTCAGCAGAATGGCGTTGCAGAAAGGATGAACTAGACATTGTTGGAGAGAGCACGGTGCATGCTCTCTAATGCTGGACTAGAGAGAAGATTCTAGGCAGAAGCAGTGAACATGGCATGCTTCCTGATCAACCGTGGACCTCACACAAGTATCGAGCTTAAGACTCCTTATGAGGTGTGGTATGGTAAGCCTGCTGATTACTCTTCACTGAAAGTTTTTGGGTGTCCTGTTTATTATCGGCTAAATTACATGTTTGGTCACTCAAATTATATAAATCTTTCACGTTTGCCACCCGAATTACTTTTCTTTCTTACTCGCCACTAACATTATAAATCGTTTCACCGTTGTCACCGGCCGTTACACTCCGTTAAATTTGTCTTACGTGGCAGTCAACTATAAAATTTGACCGTTAACTAGATGACGTGGAAATTCAACAAAAATTATAAAAAAAATATTTTTCCACCTCATCATTCCACTTACTTTGTATATTAATTTGTCATATTAATTATTTGATAAAAATAATATTAGCAATTTATTAAGACTCCTCCATTTAGTCCGTCTTCTCCCCTGCCTTCTCTTCACTCTTCTTAAGCATAACAGAGCACTGCCTCAAGCAAACGAAGCATCAAACGAAAGAGCAAAACAAGATAAATATAATAGAAAAAGGAACACACGAAAGACTAACATAGGAAACCCAGAGCTTACAGTTCCCATTTGTTTCCCTTTCCGACGGTGGAACTCCGGCATAGTCCCACCATCATGGTGGACCACTAATTTAGGCGAAAAGGGGTGATTCAAACACCATAACGAAGAGAAACCAGAGTTGTCTAGGAATGGAGAAAGCAGACGTCTGAGTAGTTCAAGCCAATTCAGTAAGGTTGGAAAGAAGGCAGAGAAAAATTAGGTCGATAACCAACAACATCAGTTAGCTTCTCGACGGGTCGTTGGGTCGAGGAATCGGGAGCACTGATTCTTCGACGCGCTCAATTCAGGATGTTCTCTCGAGCGGGGAAGGTTCGCGTCTTCAATCGTCTCCGAGATGCTCGATTGCTTCTTCGGGTTGGAAAATCCCGACGACTATCAGCTTCTGGCGAACACCGTCGATTCGATCCTCCCAAACAACCACTGTTGGCTCTCTATCCGATTCGTCTCCTTCGTCCATCGACCCACATTTCTCCTGCTCGCCACCCTCACAAGCTTGGTCCACCCTTGAGGAATGAATTTGTGATGTCGCCGCTGCGAAGTTCCGACGAAGCGAAGTTGAAGGAGAGGAAATAGAGTATATCAACCATCACCATGGCCTCTACAGTTTCTTCCTCCCGCTGAGTATTAAATTTTGTAATTTAATTAATTTTTATTAAATAATTAATATAATAAATCGTAAGTTGAATGTTGAGGTGGAAAAATATTTTTTTTAATTTCTGCATCATCTACTTAACGGTCAAACATTATAGTTGACTGCCACGTAGGATAAATTTAACGGAGTATAACGGCCGGTGACTAATGATGAAACGATTTGTAAAGTTAGTGGCGAATAAGAAAGAAAAATAATTCGAGTGGAAAACATGAAATATTTGTATAATTTGAGTGACCAAACGTGTAATTTAGCCGTTTATTATCATGTGGATGAGGGTAAACTGAGCCCAAGGGCAAATAAGGGTGTATTTGTGGGTTACAGAGATGGAGTTAAGGGATTTCGAGTCTGGTCACCTTCTGAGCATCGAGTTATACTCAGTAGAAATGTGATATTTGATGAGAAGTCTATGTTTAACCCCATGTTGAAGGTTACCGTTGTTGAAGGTAGCAGGAATGTTGATAAGCAGGTGGAGCTGCAAACTCTCAATGAGAGTGAGTTTGAGCACCAAGGTGGAGAAGATCAACATGAGGATGTTTCTACAGAGCCAGAAACTTCAAAGTCCAGTGCAGGAGCTCAACAGTCTATAGCTTCTAGTAGACCAAAGAGAGCGACTGCAGGAGTACCTCTAGAGAGGTATGGTTTCGAGGACATGGTGGTGTATTTATTTCAGGTTGTTCAAGAAGTGGATGCAGGTGAGCCACAGTCCTATAGAGAAGTCGTTTCGGGTGGCGAAGCTGATCAGTGGCTTACCGCAATGGGAGATGAGATGGAATCCCATGTCAGGAATCAGACTTGGGAGCTAGTCAAACGACCATAGGGAAGGAAGATTGTTACAAATAAGTGGATCTACAAGAAGAAGGAAGGAATCGCTTCTAAAGAGGGCATGAAATTTAAAGCTCGGGTTGTTGCACGAGGCTTTTCGCAGAGGGAAGAAGTTGACTACAATGAGATTTTCTCACCAGTGGTTAGGCATACTTCGATCAGAGTGCTACTAGCAATAGTGGCACATTATGACTTGGAGCTCGAGCAGCTAGACGTGAAGACAGCTTTCCTACATGGAGAGTTGGAGGAAGAAACTTACATGAATCATCGAGAAGGATTCAAGGTTCCGGGAAAAGAAGATTATGTTTGTAAGCTGAAGAAGTCCTTGTATGGACTTAAGCAGTCTCTGAGGCAATGGTAAAAGAGATTTGACAGTTACATGCTTGAGCTGGGCTACAGCAGAAGTCCATATGATTGTTGTGTGTATCACAATAAGGTGGAGGATGGTTCGATGATCTATCTTGTTCTGTATGTGGATGATATGCTCATAGCTGTGAGGTCGAAGTCTGATATCCAGAAGTTAAAGGGGCTTCTCAGTGCTGAGTTTGAGATGAAGGATTTGGGAGTTGTTCAGAAGATCTTGGGTACGGAGATTTACAGGGACAGGTCGAAGAAGAAGCTTTTCTTGTCACAGAAGAGCTACATCCAGAAGATAATGTCGAAGTTTGGCATGTCTTCAGCAAAGCCCTTAAATACTTCTAGTGCTTCAAATGTTCATCTATCCTTAGCTTATGCACCGCAGTCAGAGGCTGAGAAGGAGTACATGTCGAGAGTCCCATATGCTAGTGCAGTAGGTAGCTTGATGTACGCTATGGTATGCACTAGACCTGATCTTGCACATGCTGTTAGTGTTGTCAGCAGGTTTATGATACAACCTGGGAAGTAGTATTGGGAGGCTGTGAAGAGGATATTCCGGTACCTTAAGGGTACACCTGATGTGGGGATTAGCTTCGGAAGTGATACAGAGTGCTTGGTGTCTGGGTATTCCGACTCAGACTATGCTGGAGATGTTGACACGAAGAGGTCGATGACCGGTTATGTATTCACTCTTGGGAGTTCTGTAGTGAGATGGAAGGCAACTCTGTAGTCGGCGGTGACATTGTCTACTACTGAGGCAGAGTATATGGCGTTGATAGAAGCTTCTAAGGAGGGAATATGGTTGAAGGGACTGGTTGGTGATCTGGGTCTACATCATGATCAGGCAATGGTGTATTGCGAGAGTTTGAGTGCAATATGCTTGGCCAAGGATCAAGTCCACCATGAGAGGACTAAGCACATTGACGTGAGGTATCATTTCTTGAGGACAGAGAAGAGGATTAAGGTGAAGAAGGTTAGCACCTCGGATAATCCTGCTGATATGTTCACTAAGCCGGTTCCATGTGTCAAGTTCCAACACTGCTTGGACTTGCTGAATGTCTTGAGTGGGTGACTCCGCCCTGCGGGGCATTGATGGCGGGAGAGAGAGAGAGAGGGAGCAGAGTACATCAGAGAGTTCAGAGGAAGAGGATTCAAGTCAAGGTGAAGATTTTTTGATGTGACTTGAATCGGACTATCAGCCGCTACGACTGGTAGTCGGGGGTCCCACGGTGTATGGGCTCAATGTTATTTGGGTTCGAGTTCTGGGCCTGGTCTGTAACCGTTTCCTTTGCCAGATTGGATTAGGTTTAGACCCACATGGAGAAGTACTATAAATACTTCTCATACTCCTCTATAATCTGTAATCTCCTCGATATAGTCAAAACTGGCTCTCTCTCGCGCGTGAACTAGCTAACACACATCGTGTTAGTGAACCACGTAAATCGTGTGTCTATATTTTTCTATTCTCGCTTTCGTATTCTTGCTTTATCGATTCTGGCAATTTCCCAATCCGTAGCAGCGCGTTTATAACACCTTTGCTCGTCCTTCTTCACCCCCATGCCAGAGGAATTGAGAGCATACTAGCTGAACTTGCTTGAGTGCGCGTTTAGGGAGAATGAAAACATGCATACAATATTGAAGAATTCCCATCAATACAGAAGATACAAGCTGCAATCGGCCTGCATAGCTAAGCTTTTTTGATGGCTAGGAATGTATCTTCTTCGTGATGGCATCCACCAACTTAACAGTTTCACTAGATGGCAAGTTACCAAAGATGAGTGGTAATCCTAAATATCTTACTAGTAAAGAACCTTATGCAAACCCTGAAAGGAGCAAGGCGTTCTGCTTGAATTGCATAGAAGCACCCCCAAAGTACACCTCGCATTTCCCCAGATTGCATTTAAGCCCAGAAATGGTATCGAATTCCTGTAAAACAACTTGAACTCTCTGAATAGCTTGGCCAGACCCCTCCGTGAAGATGAGGAGGTCATCTGCAAAGCACAGATGAGTTAACCCCACTCTCTTGCACTAAGGATGGAAAGGCAAACCCCCTGTAGCAGCAGCTCGATTCAAAAGAAATGATAACCCTTCCATGGAAATTGTGAATAAGTATGGTGAGAGGGGATCCCCCTACCTCACCCCTCTTTAAGCATAAAAAAAACCAGACAAACCACCATTTATAATGATACTAAACTTTGCAGTTTTGACACACAGTATTATCCCGTAAATAAACCTCTGAGGAAACCCCATAACCTTCATCATAAGAAACAGATACCCCCAATGAACTTAGTCAAATGCTTTCATAAGGTCAACCTTTATAGAACAACGAGAAGAGAGATTTTATCTATGATAGCCACTAACTAGTTCTTGGGCCATGAGGATATTGTCAACAATGTACCTCCCTTTAATAAAAGCAGACTGATTTTCACTAACCACACTAGATAAAACCTTCTTTAACCTATCTGCTATCAGCTTGGCTATAATTTTGTATAATATATTCACAAAAGAAATCGGCCTAAATTCTTTCAACTTGCAAGTAGAGGAGACCTTTGGAACCAAAGAAACAACAGTAGAATTGATACTACTAGGCAGCTTACCTGAGGTAAAGAAATCTAGCACACCAGCAGTCACATCTTCCTCAATAATCCCCCATGCACGTTTATAGAACCCAACAGAGAATCCGTCAGGACCAGGTGCACGATTGGAACTCATATTAAACACAATCTTCCTCACATCTTCAGTTGTAAAATTTTGACACAAAGAAACCCCCTGTTCAACACTGAGCTTTAGTTGTACAAGATTCTTCTGGTACTGTTTGCAGGGATGCACCTCTAGATCAATGAAACCAAACAACTCCTTATAAAAATCAACAACCTCGTCTGCAATTTTATCCATCTCCACTACCTCCTCTCCACTTTCAAGTACCAGATTCTGAATGGATTTTCGAGCAGTCTTTATTTTGACAGATTGATGGAAAAACCTGGTTCCTTAATCACCAAGCTTCAAGTAGCCTACACAAGATTTCTGCCAATAAAAACCTTACTCTGCCCTTCTTATATCCTCAAGTTGCATGTGTAACTCTGTAACCTCAGCAAAAGAAGTACTAGAAGGATTGGACAGTGCCAACCCTTGAGCTATGAGCAATCTGTTTTCCACCTCTTTCACCTGACCACTGATATCGTTATAAGCTTCCTCAACACAAAAATGAATATAATAAATCTAACTAATTGTCCTAGTCTTGAGTCACAATCACTCAACAAACCCCCTTGAAATGAACAATAACAGATAAGCCAAATTAGTATACGAACAAGAAAAAAAAATATGGAACGTTAAAGAAAGTGAACATATAATGATATGGAATGTTAAAGTCGGTTCCTTCGACTTTGTAGGGTGGCTTCACTATTGTATTGGTTTGGGAGGGTTTTGGGGTAGATTGTATAGTTTTTTCTCTCTTGACATTTCTTGAAAAAATAAATAAAGAAAGAAAGAAAGTGAACATATGATATAGATTTCTAAAAAAAAAGAATTTTTATAATTATCCTCAATAACCATAACTTTGAAAAAAAATATTCATTCAAAATTTAGAAGAAATAAAAACTAAATATTTGGAAGAACTTTTGATCGAAATTGAGAATTTTATTTTTTTGTGATTTTAAGGTTGTAGTCTAGGTTAAGTATCAGTTAGAAATTCGATGATTTGAAGTTAAAAAATTAGTTGGATCAGTGTTAACTACAATCCACTCACATCATTTAATTTTTAATGATTCATCTATTTTACAATTCATACCCACGTATGTGAACCACCCACAACATAATGAGTGCATCAGGAGAATTTGGATGAATATATTTGCTCAACCATCATCCTAGACAGTACGTCTCATTAACCGGAGATGTTAGAGTCCTAATTTCATAGGAGTTAGCATCGTGATAACTACTCTAAATCGTTGAATTTGACGGTGGTTAGTAATGAAGGGTTTGTTCGGACAAAATCAAAAATAAATTAAAAAATCTATCTCCTCTGTTTATTAGTCATTTTTTGTTGATAAATATGAATGTGGGGTTGATAGTAGTGTTTTTGTGAATTTAATTGTTATCCGTAGTGATTTAGAAATTTTCTAGTAGCGATTTAATTGTTATAAGTAGTGATTTATAAATTTTCTAGTAGCAATTTAATTGTCACTAGTAGTGATTTATGATATTTCTTGTGTACCGATTTATATTACATGTGTAGTGATTGAAATAGGTAATTACCCAAGAATCACTGCTACACCATAAAATACTCAATCAAATATGTAAAATTGCTACTATTATAAATCATTTTTATTCAGAATAATTACCACAAATCTGAAAACACTTCTAAAAATATGGAAAATTACTACTACATATCTGGAACAACTCCCATTGTCATCGTACATCTAATTGTAAAATATGGAGAGGAGATGGATGCGGCGCCATGACGGTTGCGTTGTCACCGCTGGAAGAGCTCCGCCAACGTTGTAGAGATCTGCCAATTTTGACAGCTGGCAGAGATGAGCCAACATGATGCCGACGTTGTTGGGACAGATTTGGTAATTGACATCGATACGCGCATGACGACGGCGAGGGAGTATGGCATTGAAGGTAACGTTCCTGAGTAGTTAGGACGGCTACCGTCGGTAATCGGCCAGTGAAGAGGCGGAAGGGGCAACACGACAAAAGCAAGTCCGACGAGAGTGATGACGAGGCTGGCACGGGCGATGGCGTCACAGCGGAGATGGAAGAGGCAGGGGATCAGACGATTTTTGGTGGAGAGAAGAAGATAGTTACTGACGAAGAAGAAGGGGAAAAGACGTGGGCGGCCGAGAGAGAAGTGAGGTAGAAACCTGTATTTATATTAAGATTAAAGAATATATTGACTAAACTGCCCTCTATTTAATTCTGATCATAAGATTAATTTTTTAATCTAACAATAATTATCTTAGTTAGTACGATACTTAAGAGTTAGCAGGGACGGGATACGGTGACAATCCCCTTGGGGGTTGTCAGATTCATAACCAAGGGTATTTTGGGTATGAAAAAAAGGAATATATTAATTACCTTTTTTGTATTAATTATATTGGGAATTAAAAACCCATATTAAATACATTTTTTTTTTGAAATTTAAATCCTATACATTAATATCTCTATCTATCTCTCTCTCTTCCTTTCTCCAGCAGCCACTCCGCATCGACCGACAAACTTTTTCTCCGGCGAATTCTCTCCGGCAGACTTCCTCCGGCAACCTGAAAAAATGTACCAATGCGTTAAAAAGTGTACCAATCTATTAGTCTACTGGTAATTAATATACCAGTGCTAGTGGTATGCTACCAGTACGTTAAAAAATGTACCAGTACTAGCGGTACCAGTAAAAAATGTACCAGTACTAGTGGTACGCTACCAGTAGAGAATAACACAACGCTACTAGCACTGGTAGCGCTACCACTAGCATTGGTAGCGGTACCAGTAGCGAATAACACACAAAGAAAAACAAACAGATGATAGTGGTACCAGATGATAGGGGAGCCACTGGTATTGGTACCAGTGAGTAGTGGTGGCGTACCAATAGCGCTACCAGTGGTATTGGTACCAATAGTGCTACCAGTGGTATTGGTACCGGTAGAGACTATCAGATCTGGAAAAAAAATAGGGATGAGGAAAGAGGGAGGCAGGGAAGAGTCTTGACCTCGCGAAATTCGATGAAGAAAAGAATCACAGTAGCTCAAAGAAATCATAAATCAAATTCCCAAGGCAAAAAAAAGGAACTTTTACAAACAGAAAGAGCAGAAGAAGCTTACAGCGTCACGGAGCTCGGTTCCCAGCTGCTGAATCACAAGAGCAAAGCTACGAGACACCTTGTGCAGCATTGTGTAACAGAATCCCCAGTGAGGTTGCGGTGGGATCTGCTTCTCGATGCTCCTCGCCGCCAATTTAAGCTTCAAAAGCGGGTAAAGATTATTTGGGTGCTTCAAAATCGCTCTCAAAGACACGGCAACGGGCTCACAGATTTCCATTGAAAAAGCTTCGCTGGTGGGTGGGGAGAGGCGGCAGCGGTGGTGGAGGCCGGCGGCAGTGCTGTCTGGAGAGAGGGAGGAGGGAAAGAGAGAGATGAGGGGGAGAGGGAGGAGTTAGGGTTTTTATTTTATTTATATGGGAGGGAGAATGATTGGGTGTGTTAACATTTTTCCTTTTCAAAAATACCCTTCTTTTAATCCTAACCATCAACTTGAAAAAAGAAGAAAGAGACAGGAGAGAGTGTGTATCCAACGATTAGTGAGTGGATTGTGAATCCGACAACTCCTAAGAAGGTTGTCACCGTATCTCATCCCTCACTAAACTCATCCCTCGTTAGCTGATAAAAGATTATACATGTGAGTAAAAGTGTAAAACTGACCGGATCTGCCCCTTGTGTAGCGGACTAGCGGGCTACTATAGTCGTCTCTGAACTCTGAAGTCTGACCAACAAATAACTTGCCTTAAAGTGATTTACTTCGCAACTATGCGTGCTCGCTGCTTTAGTTCCTGTCCCTTCATCTTCGATTCAAGTCAATCGTTGATCCGCTTCCGTTCATCTTTCCGCCTTTCTCCCCCCTCTCCATATCTCTCGCTCTCCTCCTCCGCATCCTTGTACCACCGCGCCAGTAGCTCGCCCGGTGGACTGTCCCTTCCAACCGGTCCGGCTACCCTAAATCTCCGCGAACCAAGTCGCCGGCCAATCGGAACTCACGGCCCCGTTCGAAAGCTGCTGCAAACTAGTACCAGAGCATTACATTTCGATGCTTTTCAGGTGCCCCCATTTCTTTCCTCTTCTAGTTGTATTGTAAGATGTGGTTTACTTGTGTCAAATACAACAGCACTTCAGAAAGTGGAGACGAAATAATGATTGTTGCTTTGCGGTCAATGGTTGTGAAGACTTGTGGAAGTAATTATGCTGTCGATTTTCTATTGTTCGTGAAGAATTACTGTGATCTTGTTGATTGGGTTGCTGACATCGGCGGCGTATCAGGCCTTCCGCCCTCCGCCTCCCAAGATTTGCGGAACTCCAGGCGGCCCTCCGGTGACGGCGCCACGGATAAAGCTAAGGGATGGACGGCATTTGGCCTACAAGGAGCATGGGCTTCACAAAGACGTTGCCAAGCATAAGATTGTATTTGTTCATGGCTTTACTTCCTGTAGGCTTGATCCAATGATTGTCACCAACCTTACTCCGGTAATTTTTTGCTTCTTACCCACAACGATCTGCGTTGAGATTGAATTGATTTGAGGCTTAATATGATTGTTTCACCCGCAATGCCCTGTTATCAGGAAGTGATTGAAGAGTTGGGGGTTTATGTTGTGACATTTGACCGGCCCGGTTATGGAGAAAGTGACCCGGATCCGAATCGAACACCGAAGAGTTTGGCTCTTGACATAGAGGAGCTTGCTGATGGTTTAGGGCTGGGTTCAAGATTCTATCTGATGGGTAAATCTATGGGAGGCCAGGTTGTTTGGGGATGCCTTAAGTACATTCCTCAGAGGTGAGAACAAACTGTAGTTTCCAATTGAATACTCCATGGACGTTTTATTAACTTGTTTTGAAGAATTTTTTAGTGGAAGAAATCATAGCCTGCCATGTTATCTACTTTGTATGTCTCCTGAAGCTGTCATTATTTTGGAATTCTTGTAGGTTAGCTGGAGCGGCTTTGATAGCTCCAGTTATCAATTACTGGTGGCCTGGTTTCCCTGCTGAACTATGCAAAGAAGCCTACAACTTACAGCTACCACAAGATCAATGGGCATTACGTGTTGCTCACCATGCTCCTTGGCTGACCTACTGGTGGAACACTCAGAAACTGTTTCCTTCATCAGGCGTCATCTCCAGAAAGCGTGAAACTATGTCTCGTCAGGATATAGAACTTGTATCGAAGTATGGCGGTGGGCATGATCTGAAGGTACGCAGTATTTGTAGTCCCCTCCACGTTTGTGCGAAGCAACCACATTAAACTTGTGTATCTACTTCTTTTGTCTTTCATTTTCAGTTGATGATGTCTGTGTTCTTTACCTCATTGAGTTTACTCAACTGCATGAAATGGAAGTTAAAAGTAGTCAGAAATTTGAATTTTTGTCTGTTGCTGTTGGTGCATTAGACTATGCATTCTTTCCAAACTGAAGTGGGCAAGTGACTTCTTTGCTTCATGGAACACCATAATGTTTTCTCACCTACGAGCAGATGGGAAATGTACTCTGGCTAAACACAAAAGCGAGATGACATGAATTTGTTTTGTGATAAACTTGTGATTATGGATGGCTTCTCGTCTTGCATTTGTGCAGAAAGAGGCAACACAACAAGGAGAATTCGAATCTCTGCATCGAGACATGATGATTGGATTTGGGAAATGGGAGTTTGATCCCATGGATCTCGAGAATCCTTTCCCCAACAATGAAGGTTCGGTCTACTTATGGCAAGGTGATGATGATAAGAAGGTTCCCGTGATACTACAGCGGTATATTGCCCAGAAGCTTCCATGGATCCACTACCATGAGTTACCAGGAGGAGGCCATGTTCTGCATTTTGTTCCAGGGTTGATCGAAGGAGTTCTTAGGGCTCTGCTTCGTGGCGGGAAGTAGTAAGCTTTACTCCATTTCTTCTCAGGACGTCGAAGAATTATCCTTCACCACTCTGTAAAGGCTTGATTCACTATGCCGATTTGCAAGACCCAATTCGGATGAGAGTATCAACATCTGTTTTGCTGAGAAGGATCACTGAGTTGGTATTGTCTCGTTTCATGCGGATTAAGGTCGATGTACAAGCAGAACCGGCAGAGATCACTTGTTGGAATAATCTCTAGTTCTTGTGTTTGATAGTTTGATGCAAGATTGTTCAGAAACGGTGAAATTCAAAATAGCTAAATTATGACGAAAGATGGGAATCTAAATTGTTGTTGTGTAGTGTCAAAATAGTCGAGGGGAATTTACTTTGTAGTTATTAATACACTGACATTTCTGGTTCATTAATTAGTAAATAACATTAAAAAAAAAATGTAAGCTATAAACGCACAATGAGAACCAGTGAACCAGGTAACCAGAGAAACAGGTTGCCGGGAAATGTTGAATCGGCGAGAAGGCATCGACTCGAGCAAGCACTGGAAAACTATAAAATTAAGTCCGTGTTCGAAGATGGCCGATCATCGGTAACATAAATTTGAATAAAAATTTATTTATTATTAACTAAATTTTATCATCTCATCAATATGCAATACACAAATGTTCTCTAACATAAATTGTCCTTTTACATAACAGTGTAGTCATGAGACGTTGTAAAGTTTATGGAGGGATATTTATTTGTAGGTAAAATACACTTATATAGCCAAAATTTTGACGTATTTGTCAATAATAGTCATTTTTGAAGAAATACCAAATATAGCCAATTCCGTCCAATTCTTTAACGGTGTTATCTAACGTGTTCACTGGACTGATGTGGCAATTTTTTTGTGAAAAATCATGATAGGTGAAAATGATTATTTTATTATTATAAATAAATTATAAAAATAAAAATAAAATTCCTTTACCCCTTTTACTCTCTCTTCTCTCGACTTTTCCTTGTCCTTCAACCTTGCCACTCCGTTTTTTTTTTAATGAATAACCATGTCCCTCCGTTTCCCTTGTCTCGCTCCTGATAAAGAAATCGGCGGCCGCTAGGGAGGATTTTAGATCGCGATTCCGATCAACCAATTGAAGGCCCAACTGGGGGTTGATCGAAGTCGCAACAGTAAAATAGAGAAGAAGAAGTAGAAGGCGTCGCCACCGCCACCGCTGCTCCCAAACTGACGAACCTGAAACAACAGTCCTTCACCCAGACAGCTGAGTGCCATCTTCGCCCAGATCGGAAACCACTTAACCCGAAACTTCTTGTAGTCCTCGTTCATGGTGGGTAGTTCTTCGCCATTATCGGCGACAGATTCTGGAGAAAAAAACAATCTTCCATGCAACGGCGGAAGAATAAACACAATGACGAGTTGATATGCAAGGGTCAAGTTCCCATCCCTCCCTACCCAAGAGAATCGAGTTTTGGTAGCGGAATCGGGTTTCTGTTATGCGAAATCGAGCTTCTTCTCGATTAGTTTCTGTTAGGGCCGTCAAAGATCGAGTTTCGGCGGTGGCGGGTGGTCGGAGAAGACGTTGCGAAGGTGACGGGTTAGGGAGTCGAGTTTTGGCGGCATGGAATCGGAGAGGAAGATGGTTCTTGACTTGAGATTCTTAGTTCTTGTCTCTGTTTGTGATTTGCCAATTGAGGATGGATAGAAAGGGTTCCCTTTCCCTGGCGAGAGGAAGAAGATGAAAGGGGATCACGTTTTTTTTTTTTTTTCAATTCAATTTTGTTATTAAGAAAAATAAAAATTATTCATTTGAATTTTTAATTGAAATAATACGTGGCACCTATGTGTCACCAACGGCTGAGTTGTCGTTGATTTGTACGATGATTTGGCATCTTAGTCAGCCTAGCGTTGACCTAATTGACGGAATTTGTAACACTGTTAAAGTTTATAGCGAAAATGGCTATATTTGTCATGAAATTTTCAAAATTCTGACTATATTTGGTATTTCTCTAAAAGTGGCTATTATTGTCACAAAAGTCAAAGTTTTGGCTACACAGATGAATTTTACCTTATTTTTATTATATCACTTTAAAAAATGTGTGGTATGAATTTCGTAATAATTAAGACATATATTTAGTTTCTTATCTCTGTGAAGCGCCCTCAGAAAAACTAGTAAAATTTATTGTGTAACATACCCATATTGTTTTTAAGGATGGAGGATAGTTCTCCAAAATTATTTAACCGCATGAAAGAATTAAACCATTGTTTCAACATAAAATAATCTATTATTGACTTTTTCGGTATAATATCTAAGATGATCAATCCTTACTATTCTCCATCTTTCTTCTCGGTCTGGCCATCCCCTTTTCGGTGGAATCCTCGTTTCCTATTCTTCTCCGTCTTCGAGCCACTCTCTCCTTGTCAAAGAAAATTTAATATTCTCGTTTACACTCCTTCCTCTTCTTCGAACCAAACACCGAAGCACCCACTTGCGGATAATCTTCTTCCCTCTTCTTCTTTTATTACATCTGTGAGACTATGCAAACATGACACTTTTTTTTTTTTGTTTCTACTTAACAATTTTCATTTCTCAAAATTATGAACTAAACAGACTTTATATTATATTTTGTACCTGTCCGACAAAAAACAATTATTGCTCAATAACTTCATGGAATAATTAAACTACAAATAAGAAAACACTACCACCCTAAAACTAACTCCCTGCAACTACAAATAGGGATCACAATGAAACCCGAACTCACGGTTGCGGATGGTAATCCACCATTGTCCAAAGGCCAAGTATTCATCAGTTGGTTGACAGCGGAGATCAGGCGTAAGCACAACTCTGAGTTCGGAGGCATTCCCCTCGCGGAGGAAAGTTCGGAGCGTGATAAAGACATTTATGCACGTATCTACATCCTCGGCATGATCGGAGGATTTTTCTTCCCCTAAGAAATCCAACAATTTAATCAACAATTCATGATTGAAAATCATACTTGGAGATTGCGATGATATGAGAAACCTGAGCTGGGCATCTGCTTGCCTAGCTCATCTCTACTGCTCCCTCTGTAATGCTAGTGCGAGAGCGGTGAAGGAGATTGATGGGGCCATGTTCATCGTCCAATTTTGGGCCATGTTCATCAATCTGGGAAGGAATGCATATGATTCTTCCCAGTCATCAAACATGGCGGCCAGTGCTTTCTGTTTCACATGCCACGCCTTCTTGTAGTTAATGATATAACCATAACGACTAGAAATGTCGGTGATGATGGTTTTCACCTTCAGCCCCCACCCCTGCAACCTCCTGCGTGCCGACATGTCGGATGTCGGGTAACCAGGCACAAACCGCTGGTGAGGGCAGCGGTTTACGTGGCACAAACCCCCGGTGGGGGCAGCGGTTTATGTGTCGACATGGTAAACTGCTTCTCTGTGGAGCATTTTACCATGCCGACATATAACCGCTCCCTGAGGAAGCGTTTTGGCGTAGGGAAGCCATAAAAACCGCGCTTTCGAAGAGTGATTTTACCTGAAAAAGAAAACCGCATGTTGACCAGGCGGTTCTAAGGTAAACCGCGGCCTGGTGGTGCGATTTATATATTAACCGCCCCTTAGAGGCGCGGTTTTTAATAAATGGTGGTATTTTTGGAAATTCTTGGAAATGGGTGGTATTTTTGTAATTTTTTTAAACAGTGGTGGTTTTGGATTTTTTCCCAAATCGGGTCGCCAAGATTCGAACACATGATCTCTCAGTCAACCATTCTCAATTCGAGATATTGAACAAATACCATTCTCAATTAACTGTTATAATTTAATCATTTTTGTCCTTAGGAGCCGCCCGTTGATCGTTACACTCTCCCTAACCCTGGTTGAAGTAAAATTATTTTTATAAATTAGCTATGATTTGGTGAAAAATTTGTTCGAGATATTGAACAAATACATTTTTAATTTTGGTTGGATCATATGCACCATTGTCATTTGTAAATAACTCGTTATAAAATTATTGAATATGTCAATATACAACTTATAAATCATACAACAAATATTAGAATTGTCAACTATTTTCATTTAAAGACGTGTTATTTTTCATATCCGATTAACCATGATACCTAATTTACCATTTTTCCTCCCGAGCCAGGGTAGATTTCGGGACCAACCCTCTAACCTTCTTCCTCCGCTCCTGAATACTACTAACTTTGTACCTAAAAAATCTACAAATCTCAAGTTTAATTTTCTTTAGTACCTAAACAAAAAAAAGTAATCATATATCATCTTTATAAAAAACATTCCAAACCAAGTTATGAGGTTTATTATTACATTGTTTTTTGGTTGAAAGTTTGTTATTACGTGATTGACCTTCTCAACTAACATACACTTTATTAAGTGTTTGTTACCTATAATAAATTAATATATGACCAACCGAAATTGGAAAAGGTTAAAATATTGGTGATAGTATGAATTCAGTCCAATTCAATATAATTACTAAAATATCTAAATAATTTAATATATTGAAATTTAAATTAATCTATATTCACTGGATCGTAAGATTCATTATAATAGTGATTAGTGAGTTGCTGTACAATTATAAATTTGTACCTAATACTAACTTTTTATTCTACACTTTAAATGAAGTATTTGTTGATAGAGAAAACAAAGTCAATAACCACATATTCCTATAGACCAAAGCTCTTTGCTTATGTTGATTTCACTTCTTTGACATATGTGTCAAATATTTCATTGTTCTATCAACCAATCGTGTAGAGAAAATTAACGTTATTTATGACCTTGATATAATGAAAAAATTATAACATGCATGCCAACATATAATGAACATTACACCTCATATCAACCAGTAGTAGCAGTTCAAAAATATTCTGTATATTTTACTTTTAGAATTCGATGGTCAGTGTGTGTGGTGCAATTAAAAAAATATGTTGACAATTCAATATTATAAACAAGAAACAACTCTTTGTCATGTGAAAGTGAGGTGTGAGTCATTTAGGCGAGCCACAAACCACCCAACCACCCGAATAAGTGCGGATAGAAAATTGTCAATCCGCGATCCACTTGTATCAATCACCCACCCACAACAATTTGGGTTATATCCGGATGGATCTATATCAATTCGCAGATCAACCAATCGCGTGCCTACTCTACCAATAGTTAAATGTTAATTGAACCAACGAATCCAATCCATAAATTTATTGAATCCAATTTTAGAGTCAAGGAATTCATAAATTCAATTGATTTCTCTTCTCTACTAAAAACTCCGCCTTTGGGACTTACTTTTCAGTGTGTCTTTGACTTAGCAGTTTACGTAACGTGATATAATATTAATTACTTAAAAAGACCTTCAATTACCTAAAGGTTACGAACAACAATTATTACTTAAAGTAACCGTTTAACCAGCAGGCAGCAACGTTACAGAAGACTTTCTTAATGATTTTACACTTTACGTAATGCAGTGTTAGTATTCATTACGTAATGCAATGCTAGTACTCAGTATGTAAGATAACCGTCAATTACATAAGGTTTCTATAATAACATTTTACAACTGTTACTTAAAATTATCGAACTCTACGTAATCATTACGTAATGCCTATTGTATTTTAGCTAATTCAATTTGTGAAACTTGTTACAGTAGATAAAGGAATTCAAATTAGTTTAATGTAGGGAATCCCAATCTATCTGCGTATAACAATTTTTACACAGAAAAGCAAAGTATTATGCTTACCGGCCCAAAATTGGAAAATAAAAAGAGGGAAACACTCTTTCATAAAAAATAATAATAATAAAAAGACTCTTCCCATTTCCCCTGTTTCTCAAAGCATAAACGGCATGTTTCTTAGCTGCTGTTGGTGGGGCCCCGCTTTATCGTCGGCTTGCGGATCAGCAATTTGTTGATTTACGATGCTAATTGTACAATAGTTAGCACCGTCCTAACCAAGGGAAAAACTACTACTAGTTTGAATTAGTAGTGATTTAGCTTAGATGTTGCTAGTTATCACGATGCTAGCCCCTATAAGGGTTAGCACCTAATCCCATCCCAGCAAGGCCACTATGCATGATTTATTTTGCGTTTGGTTACCGAACACTTTGTGACTTCATTATCCTAAATTCCTAATGACTACAATAAGAACTAGCTTGGTACCCGGCCCGTTGGCCGGATGCATTTGATCAACAGTATTAATATTAGTATAGTTAATTAAAAAAATATATAATATAGAGTTTGCATACACTCTAATCGGTTTATCAAATGACAATTCGATTTATTCCACTCTATCCATTTTCCAAACAACATTTGTAGAAATAAAAAATTTAAAATTTTCTTGACCAATAATTCTTATCTTCTTTGGCACATTTATCAATATTCATTTTGCAATGGTTTTCAAGACATGAATATTCAAATTACATGTGTTGAGCATTTGTATATTTAATACACACATTGTTTTCTGAAATTAAAAACACCAAAAACATATTGAATTGGATCTTATTATCTTAAAGAACTTTAAAAGTCCCATGAGAATAAAATGAGAATAAAATTTTCAATATTATCGTTATCAACAACAACAAAACAAAAGACAAAAAGTAGGACAAACAACATTGTAACAACGGTTCTTACAAAAACCTGATAACCAAATTCCTTATTCTAACTCTCAATGATGGCCAGTGAAAAATACTAAGCCAAAACGATTTGATTTCCTTGTTACTTTCTAAGAAACCATATCCCCTTTTGAATTTGATGAATAGAGTAAGGCAATATTTCATACATGCATCCTCGTTTTGTATCCAAGTTTATTAACCTTGACTTAAACATCATAATCTATTAACAAAGCTTTATCATTCATTCACCTATACTCTTGAGTCTTGAGTGAAAATTTCCCAATCAAGGTACTGCACCATATGGGTAATAGATTTTAGTTTAGAGACCTCTTGGGGAAGGTTCTCGGCCTAAGTTGATCTTTCTTATCATTCTAAGTGACCATTAGTAAAACAATTCTTAGCTAATGGTTATTCATTAAATATAAGATAATTCTTAGAGAAAAATATCAATTTTACTCAATACGTTGTATCACTAACATAGAGTTCCCTTACTAAATTTTATGATTTAACTAAGGATTTTCCAATCATTTAAATAACACCATAGTCTTATCATGCCTTTGCACTTAGTTTTTACCATAGATTGTTAATTTAGGTTTCCCAACCAAGAGAAACAATCTTCTAATTTTAAATTTTCTTAATAAGGATATGGGGTTTCAGCATATTTAACTGAATATATTTCTGAAGGACTATATAATTTATCTTCCGCATTAAGTAAAACTGATAAATGAGCATGAGGTAGATCATGCTTTTGAAATTCAATGACCATTACATCTGCCGTGAAAAAATTATCATCATTATTAAAATTGTAAAATAATAGTTTGCATAAAAATAATGAACCATCTATGCTTAAAAGTAGAACTATAAAATATAACTTACATGCACATGTTTTCCCAAAAATTTCTTCTCCAAAAGCTTCAGTTTGAAAGCTCGTGTGAAGACATGTATATGTAATAAAAAGATGTGGATATCCTGCCATCTATAAATTGTCATAGCATCCGGGAAACTTTCATACTTATACAGGGACTACATGCATTTGATGAAGCTAAAATCACATGTTTTTCACTTAATCTAATATTCAAACCGCCTCTCAAGTAAGAATCCAAAAGACATTGGTAGTAATGTTGTCGCAACTTTTTTATTGTTTTTAATTCAATCCAAACGCTCAGCCTCAACCAGTGCATATGCATTAACAACATATTGTTGGAACAACTTTCCACACAATAGCAATGTGTTTGATTATTCCAGTCTTGTTTGGAGTATATAATTGTAATAATCACAATGGGTCACAATCTTCTCATTATATCCATTTGCATCCTCATTGCTATAATATGAAACATTGGGTCACTTTTTGATATTCTTCTCGTTTAGAAGAAACATAATTTCAACTTGCTGAAAAATGGTATTGACACGCCAAAACACAACACCAAACTACGACCAAGTATAATCGCAGTCCGGGAATGCAGTAAAATAACAAGTTATATTATCAACCCGGGGTCTAGATCTACTACTTACTCAGTGATTCTCTATTATCTAGCCAACTAAGTTAAGTGTTTGTTGTGTAAAAGCAAAAACAGAAAGAAAGCAGGAATTGATACGGTTTTCTCAAGCAGGTAAGAGTCACTCGGGAATGAGTCCCCCTAGCTCCTTAGTTAGGTTTCAAATGTATTTCCCTGAGTTGATTTACTGTTGATTAAACTGCGGAAGATCCGACAGTAGCTTGGAATCTCTTAAGCTGACCAAGCCCTCTCAATCTAACTACCCGGGAGACGACTAGTCTTCACCGGGATAGAAAGCTGAAGCAGTAAGAACAGAACTCCACTACTGGAATTAGATTCCAGTACAAAGCAGTAAACTGGCTAACTCTCGTATAGCCAATCTCCTACTACCGAATGATGAGACTCTAGCAACCTAATCAGATTCTATCTATCTCAGATTGCAGCAGGAATCAGGAAAAGTTGATCAGACTTCAATTGACTCAATAAACATGCATCATTCGATTAAAATCAAACAGTAATATCATCCCAAGTCATTACAATCAATCCCTAACACATAGAACTAGGGTTCTTCATCCCCAAGTGAGAGAGAGGTTCTACTCCATAGAGAGAGAGAGGAAAACAAGGTACAAAGCAGTCATACTCATTACAATGGAAAGAATATGCTCTGGGATGATGATTTCTAGTCCTATGACGATATCCAAGTTTGATTTGATGAAACCCAGCTCCAAGATAGCTTCTAGGATGTGTTCTTCGTACTTTCTCTCTCTAGGGCCCTGTTTTTGCTCAAAAAGTCCGATCTCTTCACTTGTGGCTCGAAATTGGCTGAAAAACCAAGATTTCCCGACTCAGACGGGCAGGCCACACGGCCGTGTGGCTCATCCAGTTGCCCGTGTGAGTCAAAACGCGGCGTATCAATTAGTTCGATCTTCAGGCTTCCCACATGGCCAGGGTCGCACGGCCATGTGGGATTTCCATCCTGCCCGTGTTTGCTCTCGGCGAAAATCACACGGCCACAAATGTGAGTTGCACGGCCGTGTGATGTCCAGGAATGCCCGTGCGGCTTACTTAACACCTCGCCACGCGTCCGATCTTCGTCCAATCGACTCCAAACTCGCTCCCAAGCCTCCATTCACGTACTAGGACCTGAAATATCACAAACAAGCACAACCTAGCGTGAAATCGGTCTAAAACACGAGAATCAACACCTCAAACGGTGTAAGAACAGGGGTAAAATCATGTGTAATTAACGGTCTATCAAACTCCCCCACACTTAACCGTTTGCTTGTCCCCAAGCAAACCAAGTCAGATACAAGGTAAGCTCACATATTTCAATCGACCAACATTGGGGACAAGTCATAAAGGCACAGAACACGTGAATCATACTGGTTTTCAAACATCAATACATGAACAACCTCAATAGCAACCTGGACAACCACCACAAAGGACATTCGAGTGCAGCAAAATCGAGTAAAGGAAGAGTCTCCCTTATGTTCACCAACCAACCTAGACTTGACTCAACCACTTACTCAAAACAGTCAACTCATGCATCCAACTCAAAACATCAAAATAGAGACCGAGCAATCTAGGTCCTCACCGGGGTACAAGAGTATATAGAATATGAAAATGAATCACTCACTCTCGATCAGTGGCGTCGGGACAATTTGATGCGAAAAATGCGCATGCTATTTCTCTCAATCCCTAACATCTCTTCACCATGATGGCAGCCTCTAAATGCTAGAGTTCACATATGGGGTGTCACCACTAACTAATCAGGAGGTCTTAGACACAGGTTCAAATGACTGGCTAGGGTCTTGGACATGGGGAAAAGGCCTTTTAGGTGGTGGAAGTATTCATAGCACAAGGTTCCACATTTCCAAACCCACACAATCACAGTCCAACAAACCGGTATTTCCTTTCTGCTATTCTGCATTACTCAATATCTCAAGAGCACAAAAGCGAAGGAGGTATCAATGTTAGCATTTCCAAGCCAGACTGCTAAGAAACACTACTTAATGGGCATTATTCAGATTTTTGGTAGTGGCTCTCTTTTGCTTCCAATTTTTCTTTGTTTTTCTTTCATTTTCTTTTCATTTCTTAAGAGAGCCACCACTCCTGCACATATTTCAAATACCTGCCCAACTTTTAAGCACTACCTCCAACACTCACATCAAATTTAGCAGAAACAATAGAGAATATGTAAAAACCACTCTGTGGAACCTTCTAAAAGATGCAAAAAGGGTGATTCTTCATTATAGACCAAAAGAAAGGATAACACACGGCTCAAAGGGGCTGACTAGGGGATATGACACATCAGGACATTCAAATTTGGTCGTGGGCTAATCCTATGCCCCCATCATCTTATCTAGTGACAACGTGAATGCTACACATCATGGAAGAAGGATCTATCGCACAAGAAAGAAACGAGCAGGCTCAAATCTCACATGGCTACCTATATGCTCTATCTCACATTCTGATATCCTGAACTAGATGCATAAACGACTGTCAAGAACAAGTGATTAAATCAAGTCACGGTTGGTAAGCAAACAGTTGAAAGAACTGAACCCCTACACAATTCTACTGCACGTCTCAGTCCTCATCATAGGTTGTCCTAGTCACGATCAAGCTGTCATGCATCAATCCGAAAACCATTCAATTCATCAATCAAAACATAGTGCCAATATGATCAAACAGCAGTACTTGGAGCCCTCAAATCGTAAGATTCGGACACTGGACTAGGCTCCAAGAACCCAAATATATATTCCAACCGATACAAAGCACCCCCCCACACTTAAGCACGACATTGCCCTCAATGGAGTAGAGGGAGAGATAAGGGAAACGATGTTACCGGATTGAAACACTGCTGGGGGACTGGAAGTGGACCAGTCAGCGAGAAACAAACGAGAAGATGTACCGTTCTGCACCAATCGAACACCAAGAACACACTAGCACACGTTGTGTTAGGGATAAGTGTTAGCCCAGACGGCTACAACAAAAACAATCGACAAAAGAAAACCAAAAACAAAAACAAACGACACTAAGTTCAAGCTCCTCACACATGGAGCAAACACACACTAGTCTAAAACGAAAAACAAAACACACTGAGATGGGTAACGAGTACAGCCTACTCGTCGCCAAGATTATCCAGGTCGATGTCGTCCATGAAGGCGTCATCACCATCAGCACCATCATCACCATCCGCTGGGGGAGGTGGAAGTGGAGAGTCCTCCCAGGGAGTCCGCCAGACGGGCTGCTCGCTTGGTAGCAGCTGGAGTAAATGCTGTTGGACCTCCCGCATGCACCGAGAGCGGCGCCTCTCTCGCTCGATGTGTGCAAGAGTCACTCCCTGCTGGGTCTGGATCTGGTCCAATCTCTCATCGTAGACAGCCATCCTCTGGTGGTACTCGGCCTGGTGAGTCGCGTACTGCTGCTGGAACTGCATCTGATGGTCGAGGATCTGCTGGTTCTGGAGACGCAGCTGCTCGAATTGGGAGGTGAAGTAATCCTGCCCAGGGAAAGCGGAGCTGCCACCTCCGTAATGGAAGTGAGTATGTGGTGGATCAACAACAGCGTCCACATCCTCGGGCTCCACATGATCAGCAGCCTCATCCTCCTGGCCCTCTGGCTGGTCCTCCTGCTGGTCCTCCGCGGGGATCTGAGGTTCCGGAAACCCCTCGATCCATAGAATGTCGCTGTCCTCTCGCAGCAGGTGCATGTGACTGATCGTCGACCTGCCAAAAACGATGGTGTCCCCCTGCTGTGTGCACCCCTGCAGGGAAAGGCCGAAGTAGGTGGCCAGGCGGGTGATGAGGGGGGTGCAGTGGAGACTCTTCAGTTCCGAAGCAGTCTTTTCGAAGGTCCTGGCCACCACCGAACCCAAGTGGAGGGGATGGTCGTGCTGGCGGATCGAATGGATGAGGTACATGACCCTCTTGGTGATGGCGCTGGCACTGTCTGAAGCTGGATTATAAGACTTCGCCAGCAGGTGGTGGAGAAGGCGGTTGTCGAGCTGCAGGGTAGTGGCCTTCGTCCTCCCGGCCGAGAAGGGACGTGTTTGGCCTGGCCGAGCCAGGCGGGTGTACAGCGTCCTGAAGTCCACCTCCGGCGGGTCGTTGACCTCGGTGACGTAGTCCTAACCGTCGTCTATGCCGAGGTCGAGAGCCTTGGCCAGCTCGTGGTAGCTCATTGACCCGGGGGCACCGCCTAGCCTGAAGTTGACGGCTGCACCGTCTCTCCAATCGTCCGTGGGTGTGTGCTTGAAGGTCGTGTAGAGCTTAAGCACGGGCTCGTAGTAAACTTTCTCGCAGATGGAGAGCAGACGGCGCCATGGGCGGTTGGTGACGGCGGCGGAGAGTTGCTCGTAGCAGTTCAATTTCTGAAACTCCCGTTTGGACCAGCAATGGTGCTGCCCAAACGAGCATGCCAGGACCTGCTTGAAGCGATTCTCGTCGGGGCCCCTCTTCAGATCCCGGATGAACGGGTGCTTGAGGTCAGGTTTCGACATTGTCCTGCAAAAGAACAACCCAAAGTGGAACCAAAAAAGCCAAAGAAAATGTCAATCACACCACCACACTGAATAACAGAAAACAGCCTAACCATGGTTTCATCCATAGTTCGGGGGTCAAAAACTCGCTAAATCAAGCATAATCTGAGTGGGGGTGCACATTCACGATAAAGTAGGAAACTTAAGGTTCACATCCATAGCAAATACACCCTCAAAGCACATCATTAAGGGCCCCAACCGGTGGCCACAACATGGCATGAAAAACAGGCATTTCATCGAACACCTTGTGTGGACTATTAAGGTAAGCATGAAATTGGCACAATTCTTGCACACAAGGGCTCAAACAATCAAGAGGGACATTGCCCAACACAATTCAAACAAACTCCATGCATTCCCCTCAATCAATTGCACAAAAATCACAAGATTCCATGAGGTTCTCTAAACATGCACCCTAACACCCAATTCTCCACAATTAACATAGTTAAGGGAAAAATCAAACCTGGAGACTCAAGTATAGGTGTAGGGGATGATGAGGGGAAGGCGATGGAAGCGACGAAAAGCCGAAAAAGTGCCCGGAAGTGCTCGTCGGAGCCTCGCCGGAAATCGCCTCCGGCGACAAAAACGTCGGCCAAATCTGCTCAAAATGGAGGGATAGGCCGCTTTTGGTGTAGGAAGGGTGGGTTTGTTGTTGGGTTGGTGGAAAAATGACAAAAATGGCCGAAAAAATCGAAAAGTGTGGTTTTGTCGCGGTATTCCGGCGAGGATTTTTCAAATTTCTGACCACTCGGCCGTGCTGGCCGAATATATAGGCCGTGGCTCGGCCACACGGGCAGGCACGCACGGCCGTGCGAGGTGCAAGGTTGCCCGTGTTGGCCGACACGGCCAGGCCGAGGAATTCCACACGGCCGTGCAAATTGCACTCTGCGCGCTCGACAGCACCTCCCAAATACAACTTTAGGAGGTGGTGAATGGCTCGGTTTGAGCATTGCTGATCTCCACCGCACCGTGCGGGAAAACTTGGGTGACCGTGAAGGGACCCGACCACCTCGAACGGAGCTTACCCGGGAAGAGTTTCAGGCGTGCATTGAAAAGCAGAACACGATCACCTACCTAAAACTTTTTCGGGACCCTCAACCGAGCGTCGTGGAGACGCTTGGTGCGCTCCTTGTAGAGCAGGGTGTTCTTGTAGGCGTGGTAACGCCACTCCTCCAACTCCAGCAGCTGCAACTTACGTTCTGTGCCTGCAACACTCAAATCAAGGTTTAGCAGCTTAATGGCCCAGAAGGCCTTGTGCTCTAGCTCTACCGGCAAATGGCACGCCTTCCCATAGACAAGCCTATAGGGAGAAGTGCCAATCGGATTTTTATAGGCAGTCCTATACGCCCAAAGAGCATCATCGAGCTTGGTGGACCAATCCTTGCGGGACTGATCCACCGTCTTTTCAATAATTCGTTTTAGCTCCCGGTTCGTCAGCTCGGCCTGCCCATTTGACTGGGGATGGTAGGCCACCGACACCTGATGCTTAACACCATAGCGAGAGAGGAGTTTAGTGAATTTCCCTTGAAAATGGGTTCCTCTATCACTAATGATGGCGCGGGGTGTCCCGAACCAGGAGAACAGCTGCTTCAGAATTGAGCAGACCCGTCTTGCATCATTGGTGGGCATGGCTTGAGCTTCTGCCCACCTCGAGACGTAGTCTACTGCAACCAATATGTACAGATTGCCAAAAGATGGAGGGAATGGGCCCATGAAATCGATACCCCAAACATCAAAAATTTCACAAATAACAGAGATATGTTGGGGCATCTCATCCCGGGAAGAAATGTTACCTGACCTTTGGCAGCGGTCGCACTGGCGTGCGAAGGAGTCTGCATCCTTGAAGAGCGAGGGCCAATAGAAGCCCGACTGTAGCACCTTCCGCGTCGTGCGGTTACCTCCATGGTGACCTCCAGTAGGTCCCTCGTGGCATTGAGACAGGATGTCTCCCATCTCGTGCTCCATGACACATCGCCGGATCACGCCGTCTGCTCCGATTCTGAAGAGGTAAGGATCCTCCCAGAAGTAATGCTTCAGATCGGAGAAGAACTTGCGCTTTGCATGAGTAGCCATCCCCTTGGGTAACTGCTCGCCCACCAGATAATTGGCAAAGTCAGAATACCAAAGGGCCACGCTGTCCACCAGTGTCATCGCCAGCAATTGCTCACCCGGGAAGGAGTCATCGATCTCTTCCACGAAGTTGTCCACCGGAGGGGCTTCCAATCGTGAAAGATGATCTGCAGCAACATTCTCGGCTCCTTTCTTGTCCTGGATTTTTATGTCGAATTCCTGCAGAAGCAGGATCCAGCGGATGAGCCGAGGCTTTGCATCAGCCTTGCTTATCAAGTAGCGAATCGCCGAGTGATCTGTGTAGACCACCACATGGGAGAGCACCAGATATGGCCGGAACTTGTCAATTGCATACACCACGGCGAGGAGCTCCTTCTCAGTGGTGGTGTATTTCTCCTGTGCATCGTTCAAGGTCTTCGACGCGTAGTAGATGGGCTGGAAGTGCTTCTCGCGTCTCTGACCCAGAACTGATCCGACTGCATAGTCACTTGCATCGCAAATCAGCTCAAAAGGGAGAGACCAGTCAGGAGTTACCATATTAGGGGCATGGGTCAGCTTCTCCTTCAGAGTCTCAAATGCAGCTGTGCACTCGGGAGTGAACTGGAATGGTGCATCCTTCTCCAGCAGCTTGGTCAAAGGCAGGGCAATCTTCGAGAAATCTTTAATGAAGCGCCGGTAGAAGCCTGCATGACCCAGAAAGCTGCGAATCCCCTTCACAGAAACGGGAGAAGGTAGCTTACTGATCGTCTCAATCTTCGCGCGATCCACCACAATCCCCTGCTTGGAGATCTTGTGCCCGAGCACAATCCCCTCACGGACCATAAAATGGCACTTCTCCCAGCTGAGTGCCAGATTCGTCTCTTCACACCTCTTCAGAACGAGTTCCAGGTTATGGAGACAATGAGAGAAGGAGTCTCCATAAACCGAGAAGTCATCCATGAAGACTTCCATGATCTCCCCGACCATTCTGTCGAAGATCGCCATCATGCATCTCTGGAAGGTCGCCGGTGCATTACACAGCCCGAATGGAATCCTCCGGTAAGCAAAAGTGCCGAAGGGGCAAGTGAATGTGGTCTTCGCCTGATCCTCTGGTGCAATAGGAATCTGGAAATAACCAGACATGCCATCCAGGAAGCAATAAAACTCATGCCCAGCCAATCTCTCCAGCATCTGATCAATGAAAGGTAGGGGAAAATGATCGTTCCTGGTGGCGTCATTCAGGGGCCGGTAATCGATGCAGACTCTCCAGCCGGTCACGGTCCGCATCGGGATCAACTCCTTCTTCTCATTCGGGACCACAGTCATCCCGCCTTTCTTCGGAACCACCTGAGTGGGGCTGACCCACTTGCTATCAGATATAGCAAAGATGATCCCTGCATCCATGAGCTTCACAATCTCTGCCCGGACCACTGCCTCCAAGTTAGGAGACAATCTCCTATGTGGCTGCCTGACTGGCTTAACCTCATCCTCCATCAAAATTCTGTGGGAGCAGAAGGATGGGCTAATGCCTCTGATGTCTGTGATCTTCCATGCCATGGCCCGGGCATACTTCTGCAGCAGAGCCACCAGCTTGCTCTTCTGCTCGGGTGTCAGATCCGAGCTAATAATAACCGGGAGCTTATTCCCCTCCCGGAGAAATGCATACTCCAGGTGAGATGGGAGGGGCTTAAGCTCCAACTCTGGTGGCTCCTCCAATGATGTACCGAGCCGGGGCGAGATGGGGATCGACTTGAATGGTATCTCTCGCCCCTCGATCGCAGCCGCGTCCAGCTCTGCCAGCTGCTCCTCCAGCTGCACATCCTGTGATGCCTGTTTCCCTAGCAAAAGACAACGCTCAAGGAAATCATCAGTACCCGCACTCGTGATGGCGAGTGCGGTCTCAAAATCAGCAACAACATCACAGTAATCTAGATCATCATGGAGCTGGGGGTGTTTCATATTATCAGAAACAGAGAAGGTGATTTGTTCACCCCCAGCTTTCAAAATCAGTTTTCCATCATTAACATCAATAAGCGCCTTGGCGGTGGCGAGAAAAGGTCTACCCAGTATCAATGGCACATCAACATCCTCATTTATGTCCAAAATCACAAAATCAACAGGATATGAAATTGGCCCTACTGCGACTATCAAGTCCTCTGCTATACCCCTAGGATGCACAATGGATCTATCAGCAAGCTGGATGCTCATCCTAGTATCACTGGGTTCACCTAGGCCTAGCTTTTTAAACACTTTATAAGGCATGACATTTATGCTAGCGCCTAAATCCGCCAAGGACTTCCCTACATGCAAACTACCAATCATGCAAGGGATAGTGAAACTCCCTGGGTCTTTTTGCTTCTCTGGTAGTTTGTTCTGCAGGATGGCAGAACACTCTTCGTTGAGCATCACCGTTGACAGTTCCCCAAGCTTCCTCTTGTTGGTGAGGAGATCCTTCATGAACTTGGCATACTTGGGCATCTTCGATAATGCCTCCACGAAGGGCATGCTAATGTTTACCTGCTTCAGCATTGCCATGAATTTGGCAAACTCAGTCTCTAGTCGGTCCTTGTGCAACCGAGTAGGGAAGGGAAGCTGTGGTACATACTCCTTCACCACTAGTTGCGGTTTAGGAGCAAGCACCTCAACCTCCTTCTCCATTTCTTCCTGATTAGGTGGAAGTGCTGAAGCAGGGGTCTCTCTCTCCTCTGCCCGAACAGGTGGATCAACAGTCACCTTGCCACTCCTGGTTGTGATGGCACTGCAGTTGGCATTCGGGTCCTGCGGGTGAGGGATGGTCTGACCAGGCAAGGTACCAGGAGTCTTCTGAGCTACAGCCTGGGCAACACTCCCAAGCTGGGTCTGTATATCCCGCAACACAGCCTGTGTATTTCTCTGACCAGCTTCTAGCTCCAAGAATTTGCCTGAAGCTTTCTCCATGAATTGCTCGATGTTATTGAACTTGTTCTCACTGGAGGTGGCCAGAGAACCCACCAAATCTCTCAATTCCGCCATCGGGTCACTCTGTACTGGAGCTGCAGGTGCTGCTCCTGTCTGCTGAAATGGTCGCACCTGTGACTGAGGTGGAACTGGCCCCTGTCTGGGCCGGTAGAGTGGCTACTGTGGCTGCTGAAATTGCCCCTGTCTGGGCTGGTACGGAGGCCTCTGGAAGCCAGGTGGTCCCTGGGGAGCTGGTGGTTAGGGATTTGCCCCAGCCCAAGAAAAGTTAGGATGCTGGCGCCACCCCTCGTTATAAGTGTTGCTGTAGGGGTCGAAGCGCTTGACATTACTGATAAAGTCCAACTGCTCCTGGGGAGTAGACGATTCCCTCATCGCCTGACAGTCCTCTACGGTGTGATGGGAGCTCTCACACCACTGGCAGTGCATCGCCTGCGGCTGTCCTGTACCTGCAATCAAACTAGAACGATCGATAGCTGAAACCAGCTTCGATACCACCTGCACCAAATCAGCATGCACACCCCGTCCTGGTGCTCGTCTCGATCTCCTGGCAGTTCCCCAATCGTACCCGTTCTCCGCCATCTCCTCAAAGAGTTGATTCAGCTGTGGCGGTGTTTTGGTCAGCATGTTCCCGCCACAAACCGAGTCAATCAGCTGCTTGTCCTCCGGGAAGAGGGCGTGATAGAAGGTGCCTACCTTGAACGCATCATTGAAACCATGATTTGGACACCTGAGGAAAAGACTGTTGTATCTCTCCCAAGCATCCCTGATGGTCTCATCCTCGTCCTGAGCAAAATGGGTAATTTGCTTCTGCAGGTCAGCTGTCTTGGATGGAGGATGGTAGCGGGTGAGGAACTTGTCCGCCAGGTTGGCGAACGTGGTGATAGTGCCCGGAGGTCGAGTGTCTAGCCACTCCTTGGCTTTCCCCTCCAGAGTAAATGGGAAGTACCTCAGCTGGATGGCATCTGCTGGTACCCCATTGATCTTGATTCCATCAATGAGCTCGTGGAATCGCCTGAGATGTGATCGGGGGCACTCCCCCTCCTTACCACGGAACACCACTGAACCGCGCAGCATGGTGATTACTGAGGTGCTCACCTCAAAATTGTTGGCTGGGACATGAGGATGTTGAATGGGTGACCTCATGTCCGCAGCTCTAGCGGTCCAGTAGGATCCCATGGTCTGCTCCTCAGGGATCACATCATGGTTCTCTGGATCAGCCATCTCTTCTTCCTCTTCTTCTAACTGTAGCTGTGATAGCGCCTCCTCCGCAGCCAGTCGCGCCTTTAGAGCCCGCTTGAAGTTCCTGCAGGTTCGCTCAAGCTCCTGGTCTAATGGTAGTAGTTCTCCCGACTGGCTACGGGTCATATGCACTACCTGCACACAATCAGCAGAAGCAACCCGTGAAGGCACACAGGTGGAAGAGATAAAATGCAATAAATAAAAAGCTAGAGTAACAAATTCTCACGTTTCCCCAATAACCTAGAGGTTCCCCGACAACGGCGCCAAAAACTTGGCACGCCAAAACACAACACCAAACTGCGACCAAGTATAATCGCAGTCCGGGAATGCAGTAAAGTGACAAGTTATATTATCAACCCGGGTTCTAGATCTACTGCTTACTCAGTGATTCTCTATTATCTAGCCAACTAAGTTAAGTGTTTGTTGTGTAAAAGCAAAAGCAGAAAGAAAGCAGGAATTGATACGGTTTTCTCAAGCAGGTAAGAGTCACTCGGGAATGAGTCCCCCTAGCTCCTTAGTTAGGTTTCAATTGTATTTCCCTGGGTTGATTTACTGTTGATTAGACTGCGGAAGATCCGACAGTAGCTTGGAATCTCTTAAGCTGACCAAGCCCTCTCAGTCTAACTACCCGGCAGACGACTAGTCTTCACCGGGATAGAAAGCTAAAGCAGTAAGAACAGAACTCCACTACTGGAATTAGATTCCAGTACAAAGCAGTAAACTGGCTAACTCTCGTATAGCCAATCTCCTACTACCGAATGATGAGACTCTAGCAACCTAATCAGATTCTATCTATCTCAGATTGCAGCAGGAATCAGGAAAAGTTGATCAGACTTCAATTGACTCAATAAACATGCATCATTCGATTAAAATCAAATAGTAATATCATCCCAAGTCATTACAATCAATCCCTAACACATAGAACTAGGGTTCTTCATCCCCAAGTGAGAGAGAGGTTCTACTCCATAGAGAGAGAGAGAAAAACAAGGTACAAAGCAGTCATACTCATTACAATGGGAAGAATCTGCTCTGGGATGATGATTTCCAGTCCTATGACGATCTCCAAGCTTGATTTGATGAAACCCAGCTCCAAGATAGCTTCTAGGATGTGTTCTTCGTACTTTCTCTCTCTAGGGCTCTGTTTTTGCTCAAAAAGTCCGATCTCTTCACTTGTGGCTCGAAATTGGCTGAAAACCCAAGATTTTCCGACTCACACGGGCAGGCCACACGGCCGTGTGGCTCACCCAGTTGCCCGTGTGAGTCAAAACGCGGCGTATCAATTAGTTCGATCTTCAGGCTTCCCACACGGCCAGGGTCGTACGGTCGTGTGGGATTTCCATCCTGCCCGTGTTTGCTCTCGGGGAAAATCACACGGCCACAAATGTGAGTTGCACGGCCGTGTGATGTCCAGGAATGCCCGTGCGGCTTCCTTAGCACCTCGCCACGCGTCCGATCTTCGTCCAATCGACCCCAAACTCGCTCCCAAGCCTCCATTCACGTACTAGGACCTGAAATATCACAAACAAGCACAACCTAGCGTGAAATCGGCCTAAAACACGAGAATCAACACCTCAACGGTGTAAGAACAGGGGTAAAAACATGTGTAATTAACGGTCTCCCAAATACAACTTTAGGAGCTGGCCATTCACCTTGAATGGCTCGGTTTGAGCATTGCTGATCTCCACCGCACCGTGCGGGAAAACTTGGGTGACCGTGAAGGGACCCGACCACCTCGAACGGAGCTTACCCGGGAAGAGTTTCAGGCGTGCATTGAAAAGCAGAACACGATCACCTACCTGAAACTCTTTCGCTAGCTCGATATTTTTACATTCAGTCTATCTCGTGCAGATCGAAATGTCTTTACTATGACAATATTAAATTGTAAGATGTATATAATAATGCTAATAAAAATACTTGTACTTACATTCAATTTTTAACGAACGAATTGAAACATTATTTGGTTGTTTGGATTACTCTTCATGTGACGTATTTCTTCGAGGTATAGAACTACAAAAGCGTAGCCTTCCAAAAAATATATTTAGTCTAAATCTTAAGTGAGTGAAGAGTGATCTTTCGGAAAAAAGGGTGAGCACTGATCATTAGTTTGTTTGCCCTGTTGTTGCAATAATGGTACGTATATATAAATGATCTTAAGTGAGTGAAGAGTGATCTTTCGGAGAAAAAGGATGAGCACTGATCATTAGTTTGTTTGCCCTGTTGTTGCAATAATGGTACGTATATATAAATGTTCATGTAATAGATCACCTTGAGAATTAAAGGATCACCTTTTATAATTTAAAAATTTATATTTTTACATTTTTCGGTTATCAAAACACTTCTAAGTAGAGTTACGCTTTTTTACTTAAAAGTGTAGTCAAAATCTATTCTTTTAAAACTATAAAAGTTAAAAACTTACATTTTACACTTTTATATCATCAAACACTTCTACACCCATATCCGAAACTCGAAAATTTCCACTCTTTTCCTCGTCTCCTGTGGAATTATGGTCCACATAAGTTAAAGCCCATTCCTCCTTTTACTGTCCACGCCATGTGAATTAAAATACTTTTTTTTTATTTTACTTAAATGGCCCTCCGTGCTCTACGCAGAGCCAGAGAAAGTGATATTTATGGGGTGCTCAAGGAAAACATCTATATAGTATTGGTTTAGATAAGAATACCTAATAAGTATTCCCACATGATTATGAAAATAAATGTAAGAGTTCCTTTGTGTGTTAAGTACAAGTGAGATGCACACGCTCATTTTTTATTATTATTAAATGTGCAAACCTAACCTACTTTTCATTCAAAACCACTTGAGATTCGGAGAACAACTCAACATCATACATTATCTAGTTACAAAGGAAAGGATCGGATAAGGGAAAGTAGGAAGCATATTTAATCCCGTGGGAACTGGATGACCACAACTAGCAAGGTAGTGAGCACACTTATAACCCTCTCTGTAAATATGGGAGATAGAAACTTCCCATTGTCTATGAAGCAACTCATATGCTCTATCAAATATGGTTGCATGGTGATACTCGCCGAAGTCTGTACTCCAAAGCAGCTGACATGAGCATTGGGAGTCTAACGCAAGCCTGACGTATCTGAACCCATCATTCCAAACTAACTAAAGTCCTTCTACAGCGGCCCTCAACTTTGCCCGGGTGGTAGAGCAACATCTCAGGTTCATAGCAAATGCCCAAGACATTTTCCTGTGTGATCTCGAATCAGGCCACAAGCTGTGGCATGACCTGTGTTAGTGTGAGCGGAGCCATCAGTGTTGAGGGTAACCCACTCTGTAACATGGTTCAGGAAACCGTACCGGACATCATACCAGATTCCTTTCTGGTAGGGTATTTTATGGTACTACAACCGTTTCATACCGGTAGATACCATTTTTGTAATAATATAAAAAAATTATCAAAAAATCGTGCTGTCAAAATCAGGGTATCGTTTACTATACCCGTCGGACATAAAAAAATAAATAATTATAAGACTGTCGCCAAGCGTCCCTTTATTTCTTTCCCTCTTACTCCATATGTCTTTTACTTTTCTTTTTTTCTTTCCTTTCAGAGACTCACGACTCCCACTCTCTCTCTCTCTCTCTCTCTCTCTCTCTCTCTCTCTCTTACTTTCTTCTTTCATCTCAATCTCAAATCTTCTGCTCTCTCACCTACTCTATTCCTCTGTGCAATTCCTCAACAGATTACAACGTCGGCTAGAGCAAAATCGGTTCGAGCGAAGATCTCGGCAGGGTCGACTTTTCATTAGCGGTCGGCGAAGGGCGACCTTGGCCAAGGACGGTCGCTGGTTGTTGGGAAGGACGACTCGGCGGTAGTCGCCCGGGAAGGGCGAATCTCTGGAGTTCACTTCTTGAACGATGACCTTTGTTTCCCATTAGCAGGTGACATAACAAGTTTTTGCTACCTGCGATTTGGGAATGGCGAGCTTCCTTCTCCGTTCTCTTCAAATCCTCAGTCCGCACTCGGCACAAGCGACGGACAGGTGAGCCTTTTCTCCCGATTGACGAACGACGACTATCCACACGGATCGGGGGAGAAGACGAAGAGCTGGGTAGAGTAGGTAGCAATAAGAAATAGTGATTTTTCTATTTTTTTTTCCTTTTGAAAAATGATGTAGTTTTTTCTTCAGTCAAGTTTGTTTTTTTTATTACTATCAATGAACCGTCAGTTGGTTCAAAATCAGGCAGTATTTCGCAAAATGCCGGTACAATCTAAAAAACCGGCCGGTATGCAAATCTCCCCCAAATAGCTGTATCATATCATTTTTTGACCGATTCCCGATTTTTCCGGTTGAACCGGTCAATACGATTCGGTTTCCTTATGAATGAGCCTATCTTTGTCCAAGGCTTGCCTCACGACAGTTATCCATGCCTGGACGCACTACAGAAAAGCTTCAATCGTAATGATCATTCCTGCAAAGACTCGATCATTCCTAGCCTTCCAAAGAGACCAGCAGGTAAGGCCGAAGTCAAGGCCAGTGTGCTCCCTTTTTCAGATTATGCTTGATACAATTCTGTAAATTAGCTCCAAAAAATCGGTGGTATTTAGAAGGAGGGACAATTTGCATCCAAGTTAACCTGGCAAAGTTGCAGTCCCGCAACACATCCAGGACTATCTCCGGTTCCATGGTACATGCTCCGCAATGGGTCATCGTAGTCCGCTTCTGGCGCACGTGTTCACTATTAGTGAGTAGTAGGGGTGGACAACGGGACGGGACACGATACTCGTCCCGTTTGAAACGGGTACCCGGTCCCATTTGTAGACCAAAGTTCATCCCATATCCCAAATCCATATAGGTAAACGGGTACCCGTTACCCGTACGGGACATACAACGGGTACCCATACGGGACGTACAACGGGTACCAATACTACCCATAAATACCCAAAGTCCAAGTGCAATATGCCAATTCCAATTCCAATTGGCACGCTGCTGGGTGTTCTGCAAGTGCAATCTGCCCATTCCAATTCAGCTGACCCCCTCGCAGGCAGCAGTTGCAACCTGCAAAAATAGAATAAATCAAAAGGATGACAACCTTGTGCAATGACCAGAGTGCCGCGATGATTGGAGAGTTGAGCGTAGATGAGAATTCTGATTGTTGCGGCTGGGTGGAACGACGGTTGGGCTGGGCTATGGAGATTATTATTGTTGCGGCGATTGGAGAGTTAAGCGAAGAGGAGAATTGATTTTGGTCAGAGAAGTGGAGACAAGCTGCTGGGCGCTGGCTGCGCAGTGGTGAGAGTTAGAGATCAGTCTCACTTGTTTGTGATCTATCGACAAGGGAATTAGGGAAAGGGCGTAAGGGTTCTGGTTGGGCATGGGTTGGACGTGACCTGAAGGAAGACAATTATATAATGAAACGGGCTTTGTGCCTTTCATCTTCAGCTTTTTTATAATTAACGGGTTTAACAGGTACCCATATTACCCAAACGGGTAATTGCGGGTAACCCACGGGTACCCTTTGTAGGAATATACAATTGCAAGTCCCATCTGTTAATAATATTATGAGTATTATGGGTACCCGTAACCCTAAAAAACGGCACGGGTACGGTATACTCAAAATACCTGTTACCCGTTGCCCAACCCTGGTGAGCAGCCTGTCCCGAACGCGCTCATTGGTTGAGGAAGTAAGAACAATTTGATTTTTTTTTATTGGAAAAGCAACAAAAAGAGAAATCAAAGTTAAATTTGTAATTAGGAATGTAACTATGGCCCTGATTACATGTCGGATAGACATGGCCCGAAGAGTCAGGTAGAGTCCGAAGTCTTCAGGGCAAAAATAAGATCGGGTTGAGTTTAGTCTTGAGGATTAGTGCTAGGAGGGTCCAAAGTTGGATTTGTCAAAATAATACTTGATTGTTGTAGTAATCTCCTCTTCAACGATGCTCAGGCAACATAAAAAAAAAAAAAAAAACAAGCACAATATTCGTCTGGAGCACTTCTACTATGCTATATAGTATTAGTGCTTTAATGTACAACTTACAGTTGTACCATAACATTAAATGTATAAGTTTAGGTTGTACCATAAAGCAATTTGTACCATTATGTTATGGTACAACTTTACAACTTGAAGTTGTACAATCACATAAAAGTATAAGTTCAAATTGTACCATAAAAGAATTTGTACAAAAAGTATAGGTACAATCTGAAGTTGTACCATAACGTAAATGTACAATTTTAAGTTGTACCATAAATGCAAAATCCTATAGCACCAATACTATATAGCATTGTAAAATTTCTCTATTCGTCTGGCCGAGGGCTTTTTCCACCCTTGAATCCAAATATAGTTTTCTTAATTTTCTATAAGGTGACTGGCCTACAGATATCAACCACCTGTGAACTTTGGAGTTTTTTCTTCAGCAATCCCCTTAAAATCCACTGATTGCCTTGGTACTAATTGATCTTTTTTTGCTAGCAGTTCTCTATAGAAGGAGTGATCGAATGGTGTTTCTCTTCTGATGAATCTTAACTAACCTATGAAAGTAGGAAGAGTTTGAGTCACGCTCTTTTAACCATAATATCTCTTGACTTCTGTCTAAAAAATGACTCCTTTGCCATAAGCAAATGTCCGAGCTCATTACTTTTTCTTTTTCAGCATCAAAGGAATCTACAGACGAATTGGAAAGGACATCTGCTTGTGCATACCGAAGCTGTGATTCCTCCAGCTTAACTCTCTTCCTTATATCAAAGGTAATCTTCTTTGTTCGGTACACCCTCTCCAATGGAGAGCCATAAACTTTAGAAGACCAAGCTTATTTTACCAACTCGTGGAATTTAGGATGTGAAATCCAAAACTTAAAAATTTTAAGTGGCTTGGGGAGGGACTTTATGGAGCTATCAGTGTATAAGTAGATATGACAATGATCTGAAACTGATGGCTCAAGCAGATCCATAATATTGTTTGGAGAAGAATCTAACCATGAAAGATTCACAAATACCATGTCTAGCCTTCTCGCAATAGGATTACCAAATTGCTTGTTGATCCATGTGAACCATGGACTTGATGATTTATGCTTCTCAACCTTTGATTCGTGTTGGCAAATTTTGAGATCTTCATGTTGTTGTTGTAATCAGGACTATTCGAGGCTTCACTAAGATAATGATGGAAATGAAATATCCTATTATAGCCAATGGTAACTGTTGCACCTTTACTTTACAAAGATCACCATACAACTGCCTCCTTTCTGCTTCCTCATTAGATGCATAGACAAAGGAGACGAAGAAAGGAACTCTAGAGCTCACCAGAGCATGAATGTACTGATCTGATTTATCGAGCACTCTCAAACTAATATCACTCTTCCACATTAACCAAAAATTTTCCTATCCATTATCATTATTGGCCACAACTCTCTTCCATCCTGGAAACCTCTTATTAATGAGTTCCCCTGACTCCTTGATTATGATTCTTGACTCCAAATTTATACTATATCAATATTTTTCTATTAGTTGTACAACTTTTTGTTTCACTATCTTTGTTTATCCTCTAGTATTCCAAACTAAGACCTTCATCTTTTCTTACCTCATTGCCCCCTAACTTAGCAGAGCCAACATAGAGAGTTGCATGCTTCTTCTTTAATTTTTGGCCACCTATAGTAATCCAATGGTTCTTATTACTCTTCTCCTCCCAATTGGAGTAGTTTGAGATATTAACCTCCTAGAAGATTCTGGTGAATTAGAACTGGCAAGTTGTTGTTGCAGTGGCCTAGGACTCCCAACATTTGCTGATGGTCCCTTAACCACAGCCACAAAACTCACAGATGGGCTCCCATTTGATGTAGGGGCTAGACAGTTACCTTAGTCATTACAAGTGCAGCTAACCAATCACATCGGAAATCTTAGTACCAGAAGTACCTCGATCTTGCTCTTGATGACTTGGGGGTTGTTTGCATGATGAATTTCTTCATGGATTTGGTGATAGATTTGGATCCATTATAGATTTTATCCAAACTCCATTGTTTGCTTGATGTATTTAGAGGCAACAAATTCGTGCACCCCATGAATTTCATCATGGATTTGGGAATTGATCATGGACTTTCAAGTCTATCAATTTTTACCAATTTCCCCTTCCTGATTCTTTTTTCTTCTCTTACCAATGAAGGCAATATATGTCATTCACTTTATACATACAATTCTAATTAACCAAATCCATAATGAAATCCATGAAACAAACGATGTTATTTTTCAAGTCCATGATGAACCCAAAACCTTCATATATTCATGGTTTTACAAAACCCAAATTTTAGTAAAACCTTCATTTTTAAAATCTATGGAGCAAACGATCCGTTGATGTGGGTCGAAAAACTCATTTATTGGTAGCCACAAATAGGGGTGGTAAACGGTAATCCGGTAAACGGTTTACCGTTTTAGCGAACCGGTAACCGACGGTAAATGGTAAACCGTTTACCGGTGGTATCGGCAGGAGAGCGGGAAGTTGGGGGAGTCGGTTTACCGGACACGGTATCGGTAAATACCGACGGTAAATCGGTATTACCGATACCGAATCCCCCCTCTCTACTCCCTAGTGCTGCGCTGCGTTTTGTTGCTTTACCCCCAAAAATGTAAAATATTACATACATGAATGTAAGTATAGGCCTCAAAAATATTGTAAATAAGAGTTAATAATGAATTATTAATTATTAAAATGATGAAAAAAACTCAAAAAAATAAAAATATTACAACATCACCCCACTTCCAGAAATTTGGTTCAGTAAATATTCGATAAACCGACTGAAAAACCGCCCGAAATCGCTTCTCACGGTATTTCGGTAATACCGGTTTGTAACCGTTTACCTGTAATTCGGTAATCGGTAAACCGGTTACAAACCGATATCGGTAATTGGTAACCAGTTTGGCCAACTTCGATATACCGAAACCGATAAATTCGATAAACAATAAATTGTTTACCGACCGAATCCCACCCCTAGCCACAAAAGGGAATTGGAATAACATCAGATGGGGGCCAAATTTGACACTTGAACCACTCTCTGGTGGCCTGAAGGTCCTCCGATTTGCTGGATCCACTGAAAACAAAGAAGCCCAGGTCAAAGCCGGAGTTGCACAGGGCGGCCCCATAACGAAGATTTTCAGAGAAGAAGTTTTTTTTAGAAAGAGAGGAAAAAGAAGTGGTACTGCAAATATTAATTTCATATCTTTAATTAATTTCATCCTTATTAATAAAATGTTTGTGGGTGTTCACCGTTGATGACCAATTAGAAAGCAATTGAATTAAAAATAATGAATAAAGTGCATACTCAATTCTAGTTATCCCAACAACCACTAAAAGACAAATTGTTAGCTCACCTGTCTGAATCCACTGGGAACTGGAAAGTCGCCCGCAGCAAACTAGCAGCCTATATAAAGACGAAAGAGGATAATTGATTGATTAATTACAGGGAACTGATAAGTTTAAAAAAAGGAGTTCTCTACAAAATCTTTTAAATTCATGATTTGGAGTCATCTTATTCTCGGATGAATTTATAATATTAAAATACTTTATTATCAATGTTTTGGTTCACATAAACATTTTAATCTACCAACTCAATTTGTATCTTTAATATGGTACAATTTGTACTATATCATTTTGTAAAAAAAAATTATGGTACAAATTAAAATTTTACATTTATATTATGGTGCAAACTAGATTAATTTAATACTAGAGATTATCCCATTCTTTTTTTATAATTATTCATTTATGTTATTGTGCAAACTAGCTTAATTTAACAGTAGAGATGTATCTCTTAATTTTTTTATAATTAATTCCAATTATTTTTAACTGATCATACATGTTTCATTTTAACTCTAATTTTCAAGTACTTTGCATAAAAAGGGTTATAGGTATAATATGCCCCTCTACTATGACGTTTTATCAAACATGGCCCTCTACTATTTTTTACATCAAACATGCCACTGTACTTTGTAAAAATGATCAAACATGCCCTTTTGTTAAAATTTTCATAATAAAACCGTTAACCAAGGCCAAACTTTAGTTTGGGTGACACAAATGACTAAAATATCCCTAATAAATTCACTTTAATTTTTTTTTTGGTTCTTTTGTATAATCAAATCATTCAAATAATTTCACTTTGAAAAGACTCAGGGAAATAAAACAAGGGACAAAAATGTCATTTTCCCTCCCATTTGCCGATGTCGGGTCGTCTAAATCTCAATTCAACCATGATTGACGATTTTTTCAATGGAAATTTTAACAGAAGGGCATGATTGATAATTTTTTCAAAGTACAGGGGCATATTTGATGTAAAAAATAATAGAGGGGTATGTTTGATAAAATATCATAGTAGAGGGGCATATTATACCTATATGTAGGGCTGCAAATCAAGTCATTTAGTGATTAAACACTAACTTAAAATAACTAACTGCTATCTGAACCGGTAATGATCCTCCAAATAAGTAGACATGCTTATTTCCTCCTTTACTTAAGCATCTTTTAAATGTTCATGATTTCGTTTTCAACAATATGAAAAATTCATATAAAATAATATGATCCATCAATTTAATCTAATCAATCTATTAAACTATCAAACTAATCCAATTTCTTTAATCAAAATTCAAATAAACTAGTTAATTCAAGGATTGCTGGAAAAATTAAAATTAAGTAAATATACTTTTTATATTTTATAATTTGGTACCTACATCAATTTGTTAATGAAAATATTATTTAAAACTTACATTTTGGTACAAAATGTTTTTACGATGACATTTTACTACATAAACTTTTCAAAATTTTCATAATGATCTAAAATTATTTCGACGAAATTCGAATTCGTGAATCCACCCGTCAATTTATCACCTCTGTCTGTAGCTATGCGCCTAGTAGAAGAAAAATTCCCTAAAGAATTTATATTTTGCAGACAACAATGCTAGTATACAACTGTGTACATAGAAAAGGGCTATATAATGACAAAAGTTTAACAAAACACAATTAAATAATTTTAGAAACACTAGCATTTGATATTTGTATTGGACGATAACGTACGTACGGAAGGAACAAATGTTTGGGCAGAGTACATAGAATATAAATAATCCGAGAATCGAAAACGAGAAAACAGAGAAGAGAAACGGACTCTGGTTGCCTTTTTTTTCTCTCAGGGGCCAGGGCAAGGGTTCCCGCCCTCCTGATTCTAAGGACATATAAACTGTTGACCGTTGCCATTAATAATAGATTCTAAACCCTAAAAAGCAACAACAAAAAACAAAGCATAAAGTTTGGGGGAAAAAATAAATCTTATTGCAAGGTTTTCGTATACCAGTAAGGCAGTAAACACCAGCTCTCCCCCTCTTTATGTCTAGGAATAGCAATGGCCAATGGGGTATGTTGGTAGGGTTATTTTGATATCCATACGCATCTCATGAAGTAGATCGAATTATTTTTACAGGGCATGGGTCGGGAATAGATTGACTCATACGTGTATCTAATTTAAATAAAAAACTTTGAAAATATTCTTTTTTTTAATGAATGGATGGCTTTTTATTCATCTAATACGATCAAGTCACTGTCTTACAAAACGTTATAGAAGACAAAAAAACTAACCACTGCCCTGCTCTACAAAACCCCTGAAAAGAAAATAGCAGGCTACAAGGCAGAACAACACTCAAATACACAAAAACTACATATAGGGGTGTAAGTTTGACCCTTAAAACCCACTGACCCGCCCCGACCCTCAGGGTCGGGCTGGGTCAGTTTGTCTACAGAGTCAATTTAGGGTCGGGTCAGGATCAGATAGGGTCGGGTCACTTTTTGACCCTATGACCCTTAGCATCATACAAACACGTTGGACCTATTTGTAAAATTTTAAAAGTTTAGGTACTAAATTGTAAAAATTAAAAAATTTGGGTACCAAAACGTAATTTTACCATCAAATTTTAGGGACTTATTTGTAAAAAAAATAAAATTTAGGTACTAAACTGTAAGAAAAATAAATTTGGGTACCAAATTGTAATTTTTAGAAAAGTAGTCTATTCATTAAGGTCGACCCACTGACCCGACCCTTCCTGACCCGACCCGACCCTAAAGGGTCAGACAGGGTCATAAAAGAAATAGGGTCGGGGCGGGTCAGACAGAGTCAGAACAAGGTCATGGGCGGGTCATGCCAATTTTCAGCCCTAACTCCATATACATACTACTTAAACCTTACTTGCTTTTTATTAGGGGAGCAGCGAGTAGAGAGACGCTGAACGTGGCGTCGATCTCGTAGAGGCTCGAAAAAAACCTAAGTGTGAGCAACCAGGCTCTGATACCATGTAAGGTTTGTATGAATGATGTGTATGTATCATTAACCAACTGAGGGTATTTATAATCCAAGGATTACAAGAGAGTAAGAGTATACAACAAGGACAAGGTAATAGACTACTTATCATACAAGGAATACAAAACTAACACGGATAAGACTACATAACTATTTTCCCACCACCATTCGTCATCTTTACACAGATGGTGGGGGCGAATTTCAAAAGCTGCGTCATAAGTTGACTGCCCATGATATCACTCACCTTTTAACTGCACCCTATACGCCGCAGCACAATGGCCTTTCTGAACGTAAGCATCGACATATTGTCAAAACTGGGCTTACCCTCCTACATCGTGCTCGTCTCCCTCTTGCTCACTGGTCCTATGCATTTTCGATTGCCGTGTACCTTATAAATCGTCTTCCCTCGTCCTCTCTTCGTGGTCAAGTGCCTTTTACTGTTATGTTTAATGAGTCTCCTAACTATTCCAAGCTTCGTGTTTTTGGTTGTCTGTGTTATCCCTGGCTACGTCCATATTCAACTCATAAATTGACGCTCGTTCTCCGCCTTGTGTGTTCCTTGGTTATTCTCATCAGCAGAGTGCTTACCGTTGTCTTGATCCGGTGTCTCATCGTGTGTTTTTCTCCCGACACGTTGTCTTTGTTGAAACCTCTTTTCCAGGTCTTGGTTCACTGTCTACTCCTCCACCGTCAAGCTCTTCCTCCTCGGTGTCTAGTTGGCTCACTGCTTGTCTTCCACCGGTTACTCTTCTTCGTTCGCTGGCCACTCCCCACGCTCCCTCTTCTGGGTCCCAGCAGCAGTCGTCCCTCCCTCCTCACACATCCACCGCGACGGATTCCTCTGTGGATCCCAGTTCGACCACTATGCCATCTGCGCAGGCTACCTCTCGTCCACCACCTGCTCCGCATCACATGGTCACTCGGGGTAAGAATAATATTCGCAAACCTAATCCTAAGTTTGCTAATTCTACCGCGTTGCAGGCATCCTTCCTCTCTTCCTCCGCTTGAGCCGAGCTTCGTTAAGGAGGCCCTTCGCTTTCCTGAGTGGCGCCAGGCCATGGCTGCTGAAAATGATGCGTTATATGCAAATCATACTTGGGACTTGGTCCCTCGACAACCCCACTTCAATATTGTTGGGTCTCGTTGGGTTTGGCGTGTCAAACATAATCCGGATGGCTCTATCGAGCGGTTCAAAGCTCGTGTTGTTGCTGAGGGCTTTCGTTAGCGTCCGGGGGTTGATTTTCACGAGACATTCAGTCCTGTATTGAAGCCAGTTACCATTCGGACTGTCTTTGCCATTGCTCTTTCACATTCCTGGCCGATTTTCCAGTTTGATGTTCATAATGCTTTCCTTCAAGGTCCTCTTCAGGAAGAGGTTTATATGGCTCAACCTCCCGGATTTCATGATCCCAAGTTTCCCCGTCATGTCTGGCATCTGCGTCGTGCTATTTATGGACTTTGTCAAGCCCCTCGTGCCTGATATGATGCCATGAGTTCTTTTCTTCTTCGTTGCGGGTTTGTGAAGACACATTCCGACGCGTCCTTGTTTGTCTATCGGCATGATGGGGTCCTTGCTTATTTTCTGATGTATGTTGATGATCTTCTTCTTACTGGCAACAACTCGTTCTTCCTGACATCCTTCAGGAAGCAACTGGCGGCTCAATTCTCTCTTAAGCATCTTGGTTATGTCAACTACTTTCTGGGTATTGAGATCATTCCTACTACTCATGGTTATCTCCTGTCCCAGCATAAGTATGTGGTGGATCTTCTTACTCGCTTCCAGATGCATGACGCAAAGTCGAGTTCCACACCTCTCGCATCCACTGCTCGCCTCAGTGTCTCTGACGGTTCCAAGCTAGCTGATGCCACCCTTTATCGCTAGGCCATTGGGGCGCTCTAGTATCTCGTTACCACTCGTCCCGATGTTGCATTTTCAGTCAATCTCCTTTCTCAGTTCATGCATGCACCCACGGCAGTGCATTGGCAGCACGTCAATCGCCTTCTTCGTTATGTGGCTGGGACTCGTACTTTAAGTCTCCGCATCAGTTGACACCGCTCGCCTCTTCAGCTTCGTGTATTCTCTGACTCTGACTGGGCTGGTGATCCTGATGACCGCACTTCCACCTCTGGTTTTTTGGTTTATCTTGGTGATACGCTTATCTCGTGGAAGTCTAAAAAGCAACGCACTGTTGCTCGCTGTAGCACTGAGGCTGAGTATCGTGCGCTAGCTCTAGCCACGTCAGAGGTTTAGTGGGTTCGTAATCTCTTATCCGAGCTTCATCAACCTCTTTCGTCGCCCCCGACCCTCTACTGTGATAATTTGGGAGCAGTTCACTTCAGCTCGAATCCAGTCTTTCATTCGCGCATGAAGCATCTTGCGTTGGATTATCATTTCGTGCGTCAGTTGGTCCAGACTAAGCAGCTTGTTGTTCGTCATCTTCCCACCGCGTCACAGCTTGCGGATATCCTCACCAAGCCATTGCCGCGTACTCGGTTTCATCTACTACGGTCCAAGTTGGGGCTAGATGACGCCGCCTCCATCTTGCGGGGGCGTATTAGGGATAAGTAGTCCTATCCATGTTAGTTTTGTATTCCTTGTGTGATAAGTAGTCTATTACCTTGTCCTTGTTGTATACACTTACTCTCTTGTAATCCTTGGGTTATAAATACCCTCAGTTGGTTAATGATACATACACATCATTCATACAAACCTTACACTTTCTAATAAGAACTGCTGCAAATTCCCGGTCCCCAGCTTCTTTGGCTTCAACAACTGACTGCATTCGCCTTAGCACTTCAGCTACTTCCAGTTTTTCTTCCCATATAGGCGTCTGCAACGCTCTCGCCAAACTTCACTAAGCATTAAACACCACAACACCCGGCTAACCCTGCAGTTTTCCAGCTCCCTTACCACATTTACAACTGCTGCCTGCAAGTCTACTTCGAGAGGAAGAGCAAACCCTTTCGTGAATACAACCTGCCAAATATGCTGCACAAACACACAAAAAGAAAAAAAAAGATGTTCTCTAGTTTCCTCCTCTGTCTGACACAAAGGGCAGCAAGTATCAACAATAGGGCTCCATTTCTTAATGACATCCAACGTGCTGATTCTGCCTAGCAGCATTAGCCATGTGAATAAAGAATTTTTGGGGATTCCCCCTTTCCACAGTAGCTTAGACCAACATATTAGTGCTCCTCTGGGTCGTACACCATTCCATATTTTGCTAACATTGAATTTCACCATCTTCTCACCCTCCTATTCCACCAATGTTGTCAAAAGCGAACCGGAGTATGACCCGATAATGTGAACGGCTCGGTCTTTAGCAGTCCAACCGACATTAAATCGTTTAAAAACCGTTAGAAAGCCGGTAGCTAATAAATAATCAGTATAAATAGTGGACACTTATTAGTCATGGTAAACCATGACTAAATTAGTAAATTACAGTCTTAACTCTTAACAATTCTAAAACATAAGTACCAAAAGTTCAAAAATCCAATTCCAAACCACCACATTGTTCAAAAATTAAAGCAATGTCATTGAAATGCAAATTAACATTGAAATCAAAATGATGCAAACAAAATATTTAAATTACAATCAACCAGAAATTAACTTACCTCGAGTAGGAGGTGAGACGGCTGGTGGGAGATGTTGCTGACTGTGGCGCCGCTCTCCCTCTGTAGTCTGTTCTAGGGTCGAAAACGAAGAAATGCAATGAAAGTTAGGGTTTTGTTTGGCTGGCCCAGACCCACGATTGGCCTTCTCGATTTTAATTTTTTTTTTTTTAGGTAAACCAAACGGCCGAACCGCGCGACCGGCTTGAGCGGCTCGAGCGCTTAACCGCTTCGGCCGCTCGCCGGCCGCTGTATAAACCCGTAGCGGTTAAATAGCTGATCCGAGCCGATTTTACAGACGGGTGGCGGCTTTGGCAGTCCGGCCGGCCAGCTCGGTTCGGCTTTGACAGCACTGCATTCCACCCCTTGACCGGTGACCTGCAACTTTACTTCAAATAGACTTCTAAGCTTCGGAATTTAAATTCCAGACCCAGGAATTTTATTCTTTTTTTCACAAGAAACGAACTATAACATAGATGTAGTTAAATTATTCTTGAAATTAAGGTTCCCATATATTTATAATTTTATTATAGCTAAAATATTAGGTAATAAAATTAAAATTCTAAATAATTTATGTAAAATTACATGTGATTTAAACAAAAACTGGTAAAAATAAAGCGGGTCAGGATAACTCAAATTGAGGACACTACCCATACTCTTCTTACCCCACCTATCGGTCGGGACAGGTTACGGTGATTACTACAAAAGTAGTAATCATCGTGGTTACTAAGGGTAAATTGGGTATGGAAAAATAAATTATATTAATTAATTTTTTAATAAATTACATTTTAGGTAGTTACAAAAATCTATTAATTAAAATTCTCTCTTTCTCTCACTTCCGTAATCTCCATCCAGATTTCCTTTCCATCTTTTTCTCAATCTTTCTGAAAAAAAAAAAAAACAAAATCAGTACCAATCCATTAGACAAACACTACCACTTTGAAAAATATCAATACCATTGCAGAAATAAATCTATACCATTACACGAAAACTACCATTGCAGAAATAAATCTATACCATTACACGAAAACTACCAATATAAACAATCTATACCATAAACAATCAATACCATTGTAGAAATAAATCTATACCATTACACGAAAACTACCAATATAAACAATCTATATCATAAACAATCAATACCATTGCAGAAATAAATCTATACCATCACACGAAAACTACCAGTATAAACAATCTATACCACTGCACATTGAATCAATAAAAGGGAAGTGAAAAGAAGAGATAAGTAAAGATGAGATCAGCGCCTTCGGCATCGGTAAAGATGAGATCAGTAAACTTGGTTGCTTGGTAAGGCCAGCCGTTGCAGGTTTGGGCTTGGGACAGTGAGGTGAAGAAGGAAAGGAAGAGGAGGAACCCAGTAAGATGAGAACTCCAAGTGATTTACCCATGGCGGACACTTGAATCAGTAAAGATGAGATCAGCGCCTTCGGCATCGGGATCGCCATGGATAGCAGCGGGCGATGATTTCTGAGTAGACGAGAGAGAGAGAGAGAGAGAGAGAGAGAGAGAGAGAGAGAGAGAGAGAGAGAGAGAGAGAGAGGGTACCGAGGGGGGCTGCTGCCGGCGGTGGTCGAGGCTGCTGCCGGCGGTGCGACGGGAGTGGTACGTGGAGGCGGCTGCGACGGGTTTGGCTGGAGGGCGGATAAAACTAGGGTTTAGGTAGATTATATAGAATAATCAGGTGTGGTCACTTTTTAATTTCCAAAATTACCCTAAAAGAATCTTGACCGTAAGATTAAAAAAGAAGGAAAAATAATTAATCAAATGGTATATAAAGAGGTTACCACCGTGATTACTAAAAAACAAGTAATCACCCTAACCCATTCTTCATAATACTCGCTCAAAACATATCGAGTAAAACTAATCAAGTGAAAATTGTCATCCTATTTCTCAGCCGGTAACCGTACGTCGGCTCTCTCTGGATGTCTAATAATACAGTACAGCCTGTTTGTTATTCGCTTCTTTATTTTAATTGACAAAGATATAAAAAAAATGAGAGTGTTAGTTAGACTAACTCCAACCCAAAAAGCTATATTTAGCCTCCCAAGCTCTCAAATGTGCATATTTGCCTCCCCAAAACACCTTTTTGCTCCAACCCTAAACCTTCTAAATTTGCCTTCCCAACTCATAACCAACCAATCAAAAATTAAGAAAGTTAAAAAAAAAAAAAAAAAGATGATGTTGGAAAGTGGAGGGGCCCAGCGTGTGGGCTTGTGTTCCATGGTTGGTCCCCCACCTTCTCCTTGCATATCTCCATATGAGCTTCTATCTATCCACCCCCAAGCCCACTTCTCCAAATTTGCAAGCCAAATAATTGGTGGGTTGGAGATGAAAAAAGCCAAAAACCTCCCTTTCTCCAAATTTGCATGCTTGGGTTGGAGATAGTCTTAGACTCTCATCTTTACATCACAACACCGATAGGGACGCAGCCCATAAGCAGAGGACGAAAATGAAATGGTACCATACGAACAAAATATTACTATACAACTAATAAACGTTTGATGATGAACTCTTGCCCGAGTTATCTATATATGGAAGTGGGTAACATTTCTTTATAACTCAAGTTACAGAATCAATTGATTCATAACTGCGACCTCATATTCGTGAAAATCTTGTCACAGCTTTGTAACTGATATACTGTACGGAAACTAATGTGATATATAATATGAGAAAGTATTCTGCTTATCATCGAAAATTCTTCCATTCCGCTTTCCGACCAGATAGTAACTAATGGAGGTAACTTGGCAAATTTCACCATGGAGGCTATTGTACTAACTATATGAAACTATTCTAGTAGAGGTATATAAAATTTTGTATTTAACGTATAAATCATTCTCGACGGACATGGGTTAAAGTTATCTTGTGGATCATAATTAATTTAATTTTCCCTAGAAATGTTACAAATTCGAAATCCAAACAAAAATAAAAGAAAATATGATACGCATTGAAAAACTAATTATGTAAAATAAATGAAGATAGGGTATTATAATTTATATGTCAAGGACCAATTGGTTCTAATAATTCGAGTTGTTGAAAGAGGTTCGATTCTGAATTTTATACCACATATACTAACACGTCCCCTCAAATAAAATCACTCATATAGTCTCGAAATAGTAAAAAAAAAAAAATTATAGCACATACATTATACTCATAGAAATAACTTAAGTTGGTGGCAGTCAGTGGCGGAGGGAGAGTGTGAGAGGGTGGGTCTCGGGACCCACCCTGAATCGGAAGGAAAATGGTTAGATTAGTTATAATAATCAATTGATATTGAAAACTAGGAGGTGTCTAATTGAGAATAGTTGATCGAAAAGTCTTGTGCACGAATTTTGGAGACCTCATTTCTTAAGCACACGATATTCAGATTTGTGCACACTTCAATTCTGTATAAGCTAACTTTCTTATGAGGGAGCGTGCTAGTAAATGGTATAAGATATATATTGAACATCTCTTGATAACTCGAGTTATTGATATTGAATGGTTCTAGACAAAGAACATCATTCAAAAATGAACGACTAACTAAATCATTAATTATTGTTTGGTATAAGTTTCATTATTAAAATTCTCACAACAACTCGAATTATTGATACTAAACGGTTCTTGACTGAACACAATTCGAAAAAGAATGACTAACTAAAACATTAACAGTTGTTTGGTACATAGAGTGATATTCTTGATATTAAACGGTTCTTGACAAAGAACAACATTCGAAAGAGAACGACTAACTAAATCAAGAATTCTTGATAGTTTTGCATACTAATGTATTTTAATTTATCAGAATATACCAAAATAAGATTATATCATGAATGACTAGCAAAGTTAACAAAAATGATTTTAGCATGTGTGTTGTTTTCTAAACAGACTCATCTTAGACGAAATTCTGGCTACACCACTGGTGGTGGCAGTTAATTCTCATACGTTAAATTGTTGGGAGAGTTTAGACTTTAGATAAAGAATGTTATAAATTATACCACATACTTAGAGAAATAGTAATTATTTTATACTAACCGTCACATCTTTCACATATATAGCTCCCTCTTATATACAAACGATCGACCCACCCTCCAAACCATAACTCATTACCAAACCATATAATACGTACGCGACTTACGTTTTCAAAATGGAGACGGACAAAACTGGGCGTGTTTCCTTCCTCTTCTGCTGCTTATTCGGAGACCGTACGGCACGTCATCAGAACGAGAGCAAAAAGAAGCAGCCGCCACAGCCGTCGTTATCATCAGCTTCGTCGGTCCTAAACGTGAAGAAACAAGTGGCGAAGCTGAGCTCATTCCGAGGCCGGGTTAGGATTTCGGATCTTAGCAACCCGGACTCGTTGCCTGGGTCATGCGGCCTCCACGTCTTCACCCTTGCCGAGCTTCGGTTCATCACGCGGGGCTTCTCCGACAGCAACTTCCTCGGCGAAGGCGGTTTCGGCCCAGTCCACAAGGGCTTCGTCGACGACAAGCTCCGGCCAGGCGTCTTGAAGGCCCAGCCGGTTGCCGTCAAGCTCCTCGATATCGACGGCCTCCAGGGCCACCGTGAGTGGTTGGTACGTATCCTTATTATGGTCTTAAAAAGTTTTCCAATAGGTTACTTTAATCACTTTCTTACGCGTCAAACGAAAGTCAACTCATGGCCTTGACCATCCATATATATCATGTGCTATAAGACAACGGTTAATATTGGGGATCAGGAAAACTTTAACACGTGACCTCAAAGACGAATCTGCTCTAATACCATATAATAAACCAACTAGTCCCTACAATTTGAATTGTTGGAAGAGGCGGCTCCGTGTATGATGATTAACAACTTCCTTACAAAATAAACTCTTTAACTTACATATATATTCTCATTTGTAAGAGCTAATTTTGGATATTTAAATTTATTTTATATTAAATATTATGGATATTTATTTCTCAGTTACAAAAAAGTGAATAGCATGTTACAGAATGGATATTTTATAAATTCTTATGTTAGCACTTTCGTTTTATTTCCATGGTAATACAGGAGAGGATTGTATTAGAAATTATGTAAAAATAAAAATGGCTTTGATTAACAGCAACCGGTTTTGGTATATAATTATATTGCTACGGGTATTGTATTGACATGTGCAGACCGAGATTGTATTTCTGGGTCAGCTGAGTCACCCGCATCTCGTGAAGCTGATTGGCTACTGCCGCGAAGAGGAGCATCGGCTCTTGGTCTACCAGTACATGCCATGTGGCAGCCTCGAGAATCATCTCTTCACACGTAATTACTGTCCCCTCTTTTAATTTTTTGTTATATAATAATAACATATACTGCTTGTGAGAGTTTATTTTTTAATAATCATTGCTTAAAAAAAAACACTGCTGGAGAGAGTTGGGCCATGTTTGGGAAAAGTGGTAAGCGGCAAGTTGAGTATGTTTATGCATCTGCCCAGCGACGAAGCTATATATCTAAAAGGGTAAGTAATTGATACAATAATTGTTGGTGTCGTTGTGGCAATAATATTCACCTAATTGAGGACTTGGGTGGGAGAACAGGGTTTCAAACTTTGGCTTTTTAATTTAAGCTTGTTTTAGTTATTAATTAATGGGCAGCTCTTTTCCACCCCACTCATCAGTCATCACTCATCACAATCTAGCTTTTGGCTCTATTTAGTTTTCCCTCTTCAAAATTCTCAAAATATATGGAAACGTAATAAGATGTATTTAGTGTTTAATTGTTGTTTGATTGTTATATTAATGTATGTAGTATTCTGTTTTTATAAGACATAACTAATATTAGATATGATTGGGATATAAGAGTTGTTATAAAATGTGGCAAAGAGATAATAGTTTGAACTCTACCTCTTTCGTCAAAGTTTCTTTTAGTTTATATTAAATTTTTTTGTATTTTTTCCTATTTGTTTACAGATTGTTTCGTATTTCTTAAAATATATTCACTTTTGTATCTATAATTGGTTCATCCATTTTATTTTATTATTAAGCAGTATTTGAATTTGTGAATTATGGAATAGGTAAATATATTATATATGAAACACATGGTTTTATCGTGAGTTCGGAAGAGATTAATTATTATTTTTGTGATTTTAAAACAATTTTAAGTGGGTTATGTAATAAAAAATTTGTGAACTCTTTGTATGTGTTTAAAAAATTTTCATATATTTTCTTATCACTATAAGTATGTTGGAAAAAAAATCTCCCCCACCAAGAATTTTGGCTCCGTCCCTGCACCTGTCTCAATGATTTTAAATAGTGACAAGGGTTGCAATTGGCTAAATGCAAAATGAGCATATAATATTTTTTTTTTTTTGCCAAAAGATATCATATATTGATCAACACCATAGACAGTTACACCCTGGAAACCAGCCAGGTCTGGAAATCAAAAAAGCGACTCATAGTCGGGTACAAAGAGAGGGCTTTCCTAGCTACCAAATGAGCTACCCTATTGTTATCCCGACCTACAAAACGCACACTAAAACCAGGCTGAGTACGAAAATAATGAACAATCTCTTCCAGAACTACACCCAACCGGCTATCTCTTGTATCGGCCTGATTAACTTTGTCGATAATCACCTTCGCATCACCCTCAAAACGGACCGCCGACAACCCTTGCTCTACACACCAAATGATAGCTTCCCTAAGCACAAGCATTTCCACCACTGCTGGATCATCCAACTGAGGAAACTGGACCCCTCTAGCCAACAAGAGCATTTGGGTTTGGTCAAAAAGAACCACCCCACCAGCTGAATGAGACCCACCCTTAGTAGCCCCGTCCCACATGCAAACAAACTGGGCATCACCCACTGGACCATTAGACAGCACCATCGGGGTTTGGACCATAGGTGTCTGATCCGCTGGAAGATCCATCCACTCCTCATACTGTTGGTAAAACTGTCGCATTAGCGTCGGGATCCCAAATTGCTTGCCTTCAAAGACTACCCAATTGCGAGATCGCCAGATCCTCCAAAGGATTGCAACAACCGCCATAACCACAGACGGCTGATGGATCAAACCCAACAGTTGCTTAAGAAATAGTGGAAAGGTATGCCGAGGCAAACCCTCTCCCAAGTACTCCGACCCAGAATAATCCCAGAGAGCCCGCGCCACCGGGCAATAAAGGAACAGATGTTCCATCGTTTCCGGAAGCACCTGGACCTTTTTCTCAATAAGCGCCTCCATAGTTGGCAAGCTCGATTAAGAATTTGCCAAAGGAAAACCTTCAACTTCGGCGGGATCTTCGCCTCCCAAACTCTAATCCAACTGGGCTTATCCATCCAGCTAACCGAGGATCGCCACCCACCCCGCCTCCTGTCCAACTCAACAGCCAGATGATAAGCCGACTTCACCGAGAAGACCCCTCCAGCCGTAAAATGCCATATAAGCTTATCTGGCACATCCCAACGCGGAAGAGGGATAGCTTTGATAGCCTTACAAGTGGATGGATGAAACCATTGACTGAGCTTCTCCTCATCCCACCTCCCTCCCCCCTCACTAATAACATCTGCCACCACAGAATCACCCCCCTCCGGCAAGATACACGGATTATAGACAGGGGGATCTAATTGGCACTGAGGAATCCAGTTAGACTGCAGGAGAGGGGCCGATTGCCCATTACCCACCTGCCACCTCAACCCCCTCTCCAATAACTGGCGCCCATGAAGGATGCTTTGCCACCCCCAAGAGGGCCGAGACCTAGCCGTCGCGGTCAGGAAAGATCCTTGAGGGAAATACTTGCCTTTATAGATCTGGGCAATAAGCGATTGGGGTTCATTGAGAATACGCCAGCCTATCTTAGCCAAGAGAGCTTGATTGAACTGCTCGAACCGGCGGAATCCCATCCCCCCCCTCATGCTTACTCCTGCACATATTACGCCAGGACACCCATCTAATCTTGGGATTGCCCTCCTCAGCACCCCACCAAAAACGGGCCACGTACTTATCTAAAAGACGACATAGAGCCAGGGGAAGACGGAAACAGGACATGACATGAAGGGGAAGAGCCAAAGCTATGGCTTTAATCAACGTTTCCTTAGCAGCCCATGACAATGTCCTCTGCTTCCACCCCTGAAGTCGCTCTAGGAGTTTTTCCTCCAAAAATCTGAAAGTAGTCGTTTTGGATCGAGCAATCAGCGTTGGAAGCCCCAGATATTTATCATGGACCCCCACAGCACCAACCCCCAGAATCGTGGCCAAGAATTCCTGATCTGGCGTGGATACATTCTTGCTAAAGCACACTGCCGACTTCTCCAAATTAACGCGTTGACCACTGAGTTCCTCATATTCATTTAACACCTCAAGTAAATTCTCACACTCCTGCAGAGAACCTCTCAAAAACAAATAAGAATCATCCGCAAAGAATAGATGAGAGATTCTTGGAGCACTAGGAGCAACTTTCACCCCCTCTAACTTTTTCTCCGTGATCGCCTTTCGAAGGAGGGCTGCAAACCCCTCAGTGCAGAGCACAAACAAAAGAGGGGATAAAGGATCCCCCTGACGAAGGCCCCTAGAAGACGTGAAATACCCCGAGGGAGAACCATTCATTAGTACCGAGAAAGAGGAGGAACGAAGACACTCATGAATCCATCCTCGCCAGACAGAACTAAAACCCATTTTCTCCAACACAGCAAGCAGGAAGGGCCACTCGACTCTATCATGGCCTTTTCCATATCAACCTTCAGAGCCATGTACCCTTTCTTCCCTTGCCTTTTTATTTTCAAATAGTGCATTAGTTCATGTCCAATAAGGATGTTATCAATGATCTGCCGGTCCCTGATGAAACTATTTTGTCCCTCCGAAACAATCTGAGGGAGCATGCTAGCCAGCCACTCAACCATTATCTTGGTAATTACTTTGTAGACAAATTGGCACAGACTAATCGGCCGCAATTGTCTAATTGTTTCCACCGAGTCCACTTTAGGGATTAACGTGAGCCAGGTATGATTAAAACTCCGCAGCATCCGACTTGAATTAAAGAAGGACACTACTGCCTCAACCACTGAAATGCCCACAATATCCCAGAAAGCTTTAAAGAACTTCCCAGTGAAGCCATCCGATCCCGGGGCCTGCTTCGAACCCATGGAAAACACCGTACTCCGGACCTCACTAGGAAAAACCTCCGCCGTCAACTGAGCATTCATTTGCGGAGTAACACGATGGTCAATCGGTAGAGTCGCCACCCTCTCAGTCATATTAGGAACCTGAGTTTCCGAAGTAAACAAGTTCTGGTAAAAATTGGTGGCAATAGAAGCCTTTCCGGTTTCCTCAGTGACCCATTCACCCTCCTCATTCCGAAGCCCAGAAACGAAATTCTTCTTCCGCCGAGTCCTGGTGACCGTATGGAAGTAAGCCGAATTTTGGTCCCCTTTTTTTAACCATTTAACCCTGGACTTTTGTTGCCAGAAAACTTCCTCCGCTTCCCATTGCCGGGAGAGCTCCGTTTCTAGGGTCCTAACCGCTTCCCAATCCACCGGATGAATCAATTTTACCCTATCAATCTCCGCCTGAAGCGTCTTGATATTACGGAGGGAATTGGTAGTGCCCGCCCTACTCCAATCATAGAGTAGATGCCGAAGCCTCTTTAGGCGTTCCCAAAGTCGAAACATAGGGGTGCCTTGGACTTCCTCCTGCCAGACATAGTTGACCATGGCCCTCACCTTCGGATTATCCGCCCAACGGGCATCAAACCGGAAAAGAGGCCGACTAGTACGAACATATGGTTTATCAGCAAGGAGTAGGGCACGATGGTCCGATCCCTGATCCGTGAAGTGTTTGACTAGAGTCTCCGGGTAAGTATATATCCAAGATTGATAGCAAACCGCTCTATCCAGCCGTGCCCGAATGCAAGCATTGCCCATGCGCTTATTTGTCCATGTGAATAGGTCTCCTTGATAACTAGGGTCATGTAGACCTAAATCATGAACAAATTCGCGGAGACTAAAAGCTTGGGTCGCATTCCACTCCCGCCCCCCATCCTTTTCACTCTCGTGCAGTGTAGCATTGAAATCGCCTATGATCACATACGGGTGATTGATATTTGCACACATATTACGCAAGTGAGCCAGTTGGGTAGCCCGAACAGCAACATTACAACTAATGTAAACGAAAATCACAACATAAGAAAAATCTCCTTCATTAATTTGCGAACAAACATAGAAACTAGAATGACAAAGCACCGAAGTGTCAACCCCGGGGACCCAAGCAACTACTAACCCTCCCGATGCATCGACTGCATCTACAAAAAAACAATGCGAAAGCGGGAAACTAAAACCCTGCATACGACGAGACACTACACGCCGGTTCGATCGCGTTTCCGAAAAAAATACGAGATCCGGTTTATTAGAATGAACCAACCCTACAGCAGTTTGGAAAGTGAGGGATGGCCCAATTCCTCTCACATTCCAGGCCAGAAGCCTCATTTATCAACTGGGGGCCACTCGAGGCTGGCTTCCTCCACCTTCTCCAGAACATCGGTTGTTTCCACAAATTGCTTCTTTGGGGTAGGAGGATCACCCACCTCCCCTTCCAAATCATCAATCGCACGCTTCCGGGTCTCCACCGCTGGGTCCATGAGATTAGACCCATATTCATTGAGCGTCGAGCGAGTCCCCGTGATAGGGATATCCTCTTCTTGAGCAAAGACCAACCCAGCTTCAAATGCCTCAACCACTTGGTGGACTCGCCCAGACAAGATTCGACGAGTCTCCTTGGACGCCCCACTTGGTGATCTTCTCTTAATCTCAAATGGAAGCTGTTCATCATTCGATTGATCATCATCCGATTCCATGGTCAGCTGCCGACCCTCATCATCCCGAGAGACCTCAGCCTCCTCATCTTCCAACTCCTACGGATCACCATACTGAGACACACCCCCATCCTTCTTAGACTTAGTCCGCCTGACCTCCACCCCTACCTTTTTCAATCGTGGGCAAACCCGGTGATCAGACTGTGCACCTTTCACACCAGCCTCCTCCTCCTCTTCTGATTCTTCTTGCAAAATCAGCCTTCTCCTCCGAGTTTCTTCAAAAACCTCCTCAACCTGAACCTCCGTCTACTGGCGATTGCCCACCTTTCTAGCCTGCCTACCCATCTGGTGACGACCCTTGGAGCCCTTCCGGGGTAAAGGCGCATTCTCTCTGGGCGCCACTTTCTTTTGGTGCAGGCGAACCCCACCACCAATCTTGACTCGAGGTGATGCCTTGACGACAACCCTTTTAGGGCTAGCACGAGTACCTACAAGCTTAGGCTTAGCCTCCTGCACCCGCGGTTGCGGCTCCATACAGCCATGGTCCTCCTGCTGACGAGCAGTCTGATCAATAGAGCGATCAATAGGCTCTGGTCATATCTCACGAGGTCTAGCATTCCTTGCATACCCTTCCTTCTGCACTTGAACATTCCTGTTAACCCACACTGATTTACTGGTATTGCGAGGTTTTGGCAGCTCCTCCTCATCCATATAGATCTTCCTTCCTAGCTTCCTTGTCGACATATGTGGGCCGAAGCGTTCTTGACCAGGCGGAGGATCAAACACACAATCTGGCTTGGAATGCCCCACCAGGCCACAGAGGTAGCAGAAAGTCGGCAGAAATTCATATTTGAAGTTAACCCAGAATTTGCCCAGCTCTTGACTAACCGCCATAAGTTGTGACCGCAACGGTTTAGTGAAATTAATGAGGACGTGAACTTTAACAAAGCGTTTCTCTGGATGCAAAAACATCAGCCTCCAAGACTTGGCCGATTGTCCCCGCAGCAATTTTCCTACCAAACTGTTTGGTGCAACAATCCTCTTTCACATTCCATATTTGAACACGGAAGGGAGCAGTGGCCAGATCATCAAAAACTGGCCTCGTGATAGCTGCAGTCCAAGACCGAAGATGTAAAATTCTGTCTTTGACAATCCAAGGAGAACGTTTGAGGATCCAGACCCTCGTCTCCTCACTAGGCAGAACAATTTCAAATAGGCCATATTTAGTGACTGAAACCCTAAGGTTTCCTTGCACTCGCCAGGCCTCGATCAAGCCCTCACGCAACTCACTAGGAGTAAATTTGTTCTCCGAGAATAATCTTCCCAGCAACGTCCGTGATGTTCGAAACTTTACCGATTGGACCTCATCGAGAGAGAATTCCACTATTTGATCCTCCGCAATACGAGCCATCGTGGGCACCTGGCACAAATTAGAACACGACGTATTAGAATCAATAAACTCAACCGAAGTAAAAGCAGCATTGCTAAACAAACTTTGCCGTGTTATGGGCCTGGCCACTTCCGGACCAAAACCCCCAAACTCCACCGCCCCTAGGTTCATGCTATCAGCCAAAGCTGTCGGGAACCAGCTGGTTGAGACTTCCGCCTCGGCCGACCGTGGAGAACAAGCCCGGGGATCAAGTCTACTGATCGATGGGCTGGCGGTCAGGCTACCATCCGGCCTGCTTACCAGCAGCAAACTGCCGGGCCGATCGAAATTCTCCAGGCCCAGGGGAATACCGTCCTGCTTCACCATCGGAGGCAGCAGATTACCCGTCCAAGGAAAGCTGACCGCCGCACCAACATAGAACCCTGGATTCGGAGAGAAGCAAGAGGAAGAAGGAGGAAAATCCCCCGTACCTGCTTGATTCGCGTGAAGAGAGGGGTCTCCAAAGTTTCTATCGGCCCTGGAAAGCTCTCTGCTATCGGCGCTGGAAGCCTCTCTGCGTTGGTCAAAAAGTCCAGGAATTGGAGCGAGGGCAGCAGCCATTTTATAGAGGGTCGAATCCTTCTTCGCTACGAAAAGGGAGAATCCCAGATATCTGTTGGCAGTTAGAGTTGGGAAAGGAGTAGGATTTCTCTGTTGGGTCAAGGGTATCCTTCCTCCAATTCGGATTCGTTGCCCAAGAAATCCGCACAACCGCCCATGAAATCCGCCCAAAACAAACTCCGACCCCATCGCGGCAAACCGCGTCGGTTCACACTGCCGGCGGGAATCTCCCCTGGACGGTTGTAATTTCTTACCGTCTCCGGTGATAGTAGGCTTCGGACGCAGGATTTTGAAATCATCACTATCCCAGCCTCTCTTTATGCCACCGATTTCCTCCCCGAGGGGAATCTTCAATGAACCCCAATTTACCCAGTCCTCCAATTTTCTTGGGCGGGTGGAATCCATAGCTACACAAGGTTTGATTATTAATTCTCGCGCCGTCAATGGCGCCAGGGGAAACATCCCATCCCCTAAGGGATTATCCAGACGATTACTTTGAGAAAGGGTCCTTTTTGGTACCCGAGAGGGCTGAGCCCTGCACCCCGCGAACAGGGGAAAATCACCCTCATCTTCATCCAACTCCGATGGGGGGGGGAGACTGAATCTCCAGAGACTCTGAGGCCTGAATCTGCCCCGCTTGACTGGTCGTTCTTCACCAGCTTTCGCTTCACCAAAAGGCAATTGGCTCGATCTCTTCCTAAGGCGGTTTCTTTTCGCTCGCCGCCAACCAATTGCCTCCAGGTCGCCCTTCGATAAGGAGACCGCCAAACTGGGTTTGTTCCCCATATCCTGCACTTGATTGGGTCGTCGCCAAATCTGGAATGTCGGCAGCTGCTCCCTCCCGAGGCAAACACCTCTGGCGATCCTTCCGACGAAGAGCACCCCTGATTTCTCAGACTGGCCTCAAGGATGGTCACCGCAAAACGCACAATCCACCTCCCCACCGCAGCGGCGAGAAGGAATAGAGAAGGCAGAGCTCCCCTCATGCGATTTTTTTATTTTTAAGGGATTATCGGTTTTTTAATGAGCATATAAGATAAGAAAATCCATATAGTAGAAAAATCTCATATGTAGCTCTACATTTGTTTTTTCAAAATAAACTTTCATAGTCATAATTATAACATCCCGAACCTTTTCCCGACGAACATATCGTTTTGGGTCTTGAACTTACAGTTTTCAACTTGGGGTGCAATTCAAGGTGACTTCTCATAAGGTCACCCATCATTGTTGTGCTCCACACGGAGCCCGTTTAACTTTGGAGTTCTCACAAGAACTCCTCCATTTCACCCCAAAATGCGTCTTGTCAATTAAGGCCGGTTTCTTACTTATGAACCACGTATCTCTCCCATGCTTTGTCGATGTAGGATTCGCCGAAGGTGTTACAATAACTTTCACGTTTTTGCCAACAATAACCACTTTTTGAGAAATACACAAAATAGCTACTTTCGTTCAATTCTTTAACAATGTTATCTAATAAGGTGACTGAACTAACGGAATAACTGACCTAACGACATTTTGTCAATAATAATGTGACGTAGAATTCATTGACATTTTTTCAATAACAATGTAAAGGCTGATGTTTGACAGATCCTCCGACAACCAAAGCTAATCTGGATTCGCCTCCAAGATTCATCAATTCGATAGCCGAAATCCCACCTTAATCACCTAGTAGAACCCTACCCACCGCTCATGTTCGTCGCAGATTCAATCGTATTCTCTCTTGGGTTTCTCGGATTCAATATTATTCTCTCTTGGGTTTCTCGGATTTCGATGGGAAAGGTACGTTTCATTAGTGGGGGAAAAAGGATAGGACGCTCTATTGGAGGAGAGAATGGGTGCAAGATATTAATCATCTACCTCCCATGGATGAGCCGTCACTACGGGCAAACATCGTTGCGCCGTTGTGGGTCTCATTGAGCTACTAGTAGAACTCAATGTTCTCTTTTATGGATTTGAGTGGTAGAAGGAAGAAGGTGAAACGACCGGCCTTTCTAGGGGATCTTGGCAGCGTCCAATGGGCCGGGGGTTACGGCCACGGGAGCGGCGGCAGGGGACTGGGATATGGTTTTGAGGAGGTTTAGAAAGAGTAAGGCAAGAGGAATTGAGATGATGATTAGGGTCTTCATGTTTCCCGGCGATGCTGGAAGAATGGATAATGATTTTGCCATCTTCGTTTCGAGGGGAGAGGCCGGGAAGGAGAGGTCGGCGGAGAAGGTATAGAAAAATTAAAATTATCCATTTGAATTTTTAATTAAAATAACACGTGAAATCTACGTGTCGGCAACGACTGAGTTGTCGCTGATGTGTGCGTTGATTTGGCATTCTAGTCAGCCTAACGTTAACCTAACTTTTTTTTTTACAAAAGATAATCGTATATTGATTCCAAATAAAGAGAGTTACATCCTGGACAGTAACCAGGCCTGAAAATAAAATAAAAATGACTCCTAGTCGGGTACAAAGGGAGGGCTTTTCTAGCCACCATATGGGCTACCCTATTACTACGCCGACCTATGAATCAAACACTAAACCCAGGGGTGCTGCCAACAAGCTGCAACACTTCTTCCAGTACAGCGCCCATCCGGTTATCTCGAGTATCCGCACGATTGATTCTGTCGATAATCACCTTAGCCTCCCCTTCAAACCTTACCTCCGGGAACCCATGGCCCAAACACCAAAGAATAGCCTCCCTGAACACAAGAAGCTCCACCAGAGATGGTTCATCAATCCCAAGGAACTGAACCCCGCTGGCCATAAGAACATCCCCAGCCGGAGCGAGAAGAACCAATCCACCTGCCGAATGAGACCCCTTCCTAGTAGCCCCGTCCCATTGACAAACAATCTCACCATCGGGACCCGACAACCCATGTTGTTGTACAACTGGGAGAGGGTGCTGGGGGTACGCATTAACCGGCAAATCCACCCATTCCTCAAACTGCTGGAAAACTGGCGCATTAACGCAGGGTAACCATATTGCTTGCCATCAAAGACTACCCAATTATGAGACCTCCAGATGCGCCACAGGACTGAGACAACTACCATAAGAAGTTGGGGATGTTGGATTAAAGCCATTAAACGCTTAAGGAACAAAGGGAAAGTATGCCGAGGCAACCCCTCTCCTAAGTACTCCAGCCCCGAATATCCCCAAAGTGCACACGCAACCGGACAATCCAGAAACAAATGCTCCATGATTTCTGGTCCACCCCAACAGACCGGACACCGAGGAAGAACATGGATTTTTCTATCGATGAGGGCCTCCATGGTGGGGAGGGAGGATCTGGTTCAGAATCTGCCAAACAAAAACCTTAAGCTTGGGGGGGATATTAACTTCCCATAAACGGACCCAACTGGACTTATCCATCCAACTCACCTTCGCCTTCCACCAAATCTTTCTCCTCTCTAGCGCAATGGCCAAGTGATAGGCTGACTTAACAGAGAACACTCCATCCGGAGTATTATGCCAGATCAATCTATCCTCTAGGTTCTGCCTCAGCAGGGGAATAATTTTTATAATACGGAGGGGGATCAAACCATTGGCTGAGTTTGAGATCACACCACCGCCCCTCCCCTTGACAAATCACCTCTGCCACTGTAGGATCACCCCCCTCCAGTAAAACAATAGGATTGTACCGCGGATGATCAAGCTGCATTTGAGGGATCCAGGGGGATCGAAGCAGAGACGCCGAACGCCCATTCCCAATTTGCTACCTAAGGCCCATCTCCAGTAATTCCCGACCATACAAGATACTTTGCCAACCCCAAGAAGGGCGAGATCGAGCTTTAGCATTGAGGAAGTGCCTTGAAGGGAAGTACTCTCCCTTATAGACTTTGGGCATCAAGGAATTAGGTTCCACAAGAATACGCCATCCAATCTTGGCTAAAAGAGCTTGATTAAAATTCTCAACCGACGAAAACCCATTCCCCCCTCATGCTTACTCCTACACATGTCACGCCAGGCTATCCACCGGATTCTAGAGTGGCCCTCATTATCACCCCACCAAAAGCGAGCTACATGTTTGTCCAAGAGGCGACACAGCGAGAGGGGCAATTTGAAATAGGACATCACATGCAGCGGTAATGCCAAGTCAATAGATTTAATAAGAGTCTCCTTAGCTGCCAAAGACAATGTCCTCTGCTTCCATCCCTGAAGCCTTGCCAACAACTTTTCTTCTAAATATCGGAAAGTCTCCATTTTAGAACGAGCAATCAAAGTAGGGATCCCCATATATTTATCGTGCACCCCTACCGCTCCCACTCCCAGAATAGCAGCTAAGAACTCTTGGTCAGGCAGGGCAATATTCTTGCTAAAGCAGACTGCTGATTTAGCCAGATTGACGCGCTGGCCACTAAGCTCCTCGTATTCATTCAATACATCAATCAAATTCTCACATTCCTCGAGCGTGCCACGCAGGAACAGGTAGGAATCATCATCAAAAAACAAATGCGAGATCCGGGGAGCACGCGGAGCAACCTTGACCCCTGCCAGCCACTTATCCGAGATAGCCTTACTCAAGAGCGTAGCAAACCCATCCGTGCAGAGCACACAAAAAATAGGGGAAAGAGGGCCCCCTTGGCGTAAGCCCCTGGTTGGCATGAAGTACCCTGACGGAGTACCGTTCATCAGCATAGAAAAAGACGACGAGCGAAGGCACTCATGTATCCACCCCTGCCAAACTAAGTTAAAACCCATCTTGTTCAAAATCGCAAGAAGAAACGACCATTCAACTCTATCATAGGCCTTTTCCATGTCAACCTTAAGAGCCATGTACCCTTTCTTCCTTTGCTTTTTTATTTTCAAATAATGCATTAACTCGTGACAAAGGAGGATATTATTAACAATTTGGCGCTCCCGAATGAACGCATTTTGGCCCGCCGAGATGATGTGAGGTAAGAGACACGACAATCGTTCAGCTAAGATCTTAGTTATAATTTTATAAACGAATTGGCACAAGCTGATTGGGCGTAACTGTTTCATAGACTCCAGTCACTCCACATTATCTACTTTGGGGATTAACGTGAGACAAGTGTGATTAAAGCTACGGAGCATTTTTCTAGTCGTAAAAAACAAGCATACTGCTTCAATCCCCCAGAGGGCCTTGAAGCATTTGCCCGTAAAACCATATGACCCTGGGGCTTGTTTAGATCCCATCGCAAAAACAGTTCTACGAACCTCATCCGGGAGGACAACAGCTGCCAGGCCAACATTCATTTCCGGGGTAACACTACGAGTGATAGGCAGGGCATCAACCCGCTCCCCCATATTCAGGACCTGATTCTCAGAATTGAAAATCATTCATTTCCGGGGTAACACTACGAGTGATAGGCAGGGCATCAACCCGCTCCCCCATATTCAGGGCCTGATTCTCAGAAGTGAAAAGCCGGCCATAGAAAGTAGTATCTATATCCGCTTTCCCTGTTTCATCAGTTACCCACTCACCACTTTCATCTCTTAATCCTGCCACAAAGTTCCGTTTACGACGAGTCCTAGTCACCTTATGGAAGTACGACGTGTTTTTATCCCCCTTCTTTAACCAGTAAACTCTAGATTTCTGCTGCCAATAGACTTCCTCCGCCTCCCATTGTCTAGTCAATTCAATTTCGAGGCGGCGGATCTCATCCCAATCAATAGGATGGATGAGCTTGATTCGCTCAATTTCGCCCTGGAGAGTTCTGATGTTCCGCAGGGAATTAGTGGTGCCAGCTTTGCTCCAGTCAAATAATAAATGACGCAGTTTCTTAAGGCGTTCCCAAAGGCAAAACATCGGCGTGCCTTGGATGTCTTCCTGCCAGACATAAGAGACCATAGCTCTGACTTCAGGATTGTCCGCCCAACGGGCATCAAAACGGAAAAGAGGTCGATTATTACGAACATGGGGCTTATCAGAGAGGAGGAGCGCCCGATGATCCCATCCCTGATCCGTAAAGTGTTTGACCAAGGTATCAGGAAAACGATCAAGCCAGGATTGGGAGCAAAGAGCCCTGTCCAGTCTCTCTCGAATACAGGCCGCCCCATCCGTTTATTTGTCCAGGTAAATTGATCCCCCCTGATAGCCAGGGTCTAGAAGAACCAGGTTTTGAAAAAAATTACGGAGGCCAAGAGCTTGCGCAGCATTCCACTGGTTACCACCATCCTTCTCGCTCTCATGGAGAGTCGTATTAAAATCACCTAAAATAACATAGGGAATTTGGATGCCAGCGCAAATGTCTTGAAGCTGGTCCAGCTGAGTTGCTCGGGTTGCAACATTACAACTAATGTAAACAAAGATCGCCACATACAAAAAGTTCATTTCATTAACTTGAACACAAACACAGAAATTTGAATGAAAAAACACCGAAGCATCAACTTCGGGGGACCAGGACACAACTAAACCACCAGAAGCATCAATAGCATCAACAAAAAAGCAACAAGAAGACTCAAACACTAACCCACGCAAACGGCGGGAAACTACTCTCCGTCTCGAACGTGTTTCCGAAAAAAACACAAGATCCAGTTTATTGGAACGAACTAAACCGACAACAGTTTGGAATGTGAGGGATGGTGCAATTCCTCTCACATTACAGGCCAGAAGCTTCATTTATCCGGCTGGGGCCATTCAAGGCTGGCTACCTCCACTTGATCAGAGACTGCATTAGCTTCCACAAATTGCTTTTTCGGAATAGGGGGGACACCCAGGTCTCCTCCTAAATCCTCTAGCGATCGCTTCCGAGACTCAAATGTCGGGTTCAGCATATTAGTTCCATAAGTTTCTAACATCATTAAAATTTGTAATGCAAATAGCTATATTTGTCCTGAAAATTTCAAAATTCTGTTTATTTTGTGTATTTCTAAAAAAATTGTTATTATTGCCACAAACACCAAAATTTTGGCTATACAAATGTAATTTGTCTGTTTTTTTTCATCTAATGGCAAAAAATGTACATGGATAAGGAAGGGTGTCAAGATGGGCGGACTGGTAATGTTACCTTCCTTGTTTTTCATTTGGCTGATAGCCTGTCAATTGTCATGGATCTCAGATGATAGAGGAAAGTTTTTTTACTAGTCAAATGTTGTTTTTTATAATAGCTCATTTACCTTAATCGTGTCATATCTCTTTCATTTTAACTCTTTACAATTTTTTTGCATAGAAATGACGCACTATTAAGATCTACAAAATAATATCCATTTTGCTATGTTTGGGGGAAGAAGAAAATTGGTTGTAGTGATATCACTATCATATCTGTCATATAATGATCTTACCGCTATGGTAATAATAATTGCACATCATATCACTGTCATATCATGATATTAACAGAAAATGGCTAATATTTGAAGAATTACAAAAGAATTGGCTAATATTTTATATTTCGAAAGGTTTCGTTAATAATTTGTAAATTTTGATAGGTTTGGTTAATAAATTATGTTTATCCTTAATTTTGTATTTCGAAAGGTCATGGGGCGTCGCTTCAGTGGTCAACGAGGATGAAGATAGCGCTGGGAGCTGCCAAGGGACTCCAATTTCTTCACGATTCCCAGAAGCCGGTGATCTACCGGGATTTCAAAGCTTCCAACATACTCTTGGACTCCGATTACACTGCTAAACTATCCGATTTTGGGTTGGCGAAAGACGGGCCGGAAGGACCCGAAAGCCATGTCTCGACCAGAGTCATGGGCACTCCTGGCTACGCTGCACCGGAGTACATCATGACGGGCCACCTGACGTCGAGGAGTGACGTGTACAGTTTTGGGGTGGTGTTGCTAGAACTGCTGACGGGGAGGAGGTCCGTGGACAAGGCTCGGCCGCTGAGGGAGCAGAACCTGGTGGCATGGGCTAGGCCCATATTGAGCAGCCCGAGGAGAATGAGCAGGATCATGGACCCGAGGCTCGATGGTCAGTACTCGGAAACTGAGGCGAGGAAGGCGGCGACATTGGCCTACCTGTGCCTCAGTCTCCGACCCAGGCATAGGCCCAAGATGAGCTACGTGGTCAGGACTTTGGAGCCGCTCAAGGACTACAAGGATTTTGCAATGGGTACCTTCATCTACGAGGCCCAAAATTAGAGAAGCGAAGGTGGTCATTAATAAAGTTGGCGAAGGTGTTGTTAGTGAGTGGTATAAAATTTATTATTGAACTTCTCCCAAAAACTCGAGTTATTGGGACCATCTGGTTCTTCACATGATATCAGAGCCTGTTGTGGTCGGGAGGTCTTGTGTTCGAATCACGATGACCGCATTTGTGAAGCACATGTATTCTTGACAGGTGTAAGAGGTGATTTTCGTGGCCGTCGATTCTGGAAAAAAGCTCTATAGCTTTACATGTTGTTAGCTGTACTTTGGTGTCTAATTTGTTGGTCATTCAGAAAAGAAAGTAGTCATTCGTGTGGCTAAAAAAGCTCTTGCTTCGTTCCCTATTGATATAGTAGGTTCTGATTTCCATTTGTAATTTATGTCAGTTTTTTAAAGTATGTATCTGTTCTTGATAATACCATCTATCGCTTTGTAAATACATCATTGTCCTAAGCTAATAAGAATGTTAAGGATTCTGGTAATCTCACATTGTAATTCTATCCAACACATTAATCATCCAGCCCTTGTGATGATGTGTGGAGTTAATGTGTTCTATTTTAACTTAACCCACATTCTAATCTCGATATGCTAACTTAACCTTCACTCCATAAAGTAGTCAATTATGACTTGGGACCCTGGCAGGTAAGCCTCCTCTGGGACTTTTTCCATTTGACGATTGGAGATTGAGAGTAAGCAATTTCGAATTCTTCAAAGTTTGACGTCAAATTTTTATGTTACGATGATGTTTCTGCACATCAAGTCTAGTACCATCCTTGAAACAACACAATCCACCTCTCATCAGGCTACAGAAACAGGAAAACAACGAGCCTTTCAACTCCTGAGGTTCATCTCTAAAGCCTAAACCCACTCCATTAACCAATGCTAATCAGAATCGGGATCAACATCTTTAATATCTGGCATTGAATCTATCGACTCATTATCTGATTCAACATCAACACCAATAGCAGCCGCCCTCTTTGGAGACGCCAATGCTACATCTCTGTTGTAATCAAGCTCGGTACTTTTGTCCCCCGGGGCAACAGAATCATCATCCTCAGCAGAACCAATAGAAGCAAAGTCCTGGAGCTGTGCTGTTTGATTGTTTGGCTTTCTTAAAACCGCCATCATTGCATCATTTTCTGACCTCTTCTTGGCCTCTGCATTGCCCACAGAAGTTCTATCTCCTGGAGCTATTTCATTATTAGGCTGTCTTACATCCACCATCATCTCATCATTGCTTGGCCTCATCTCAGCCTCTGCATTGCCCACAGAAGTTTTCTCGCCTGATTGATGAACTGTGGAGAGTGTTTCACAAGGGGTTTCTTCCATGTTGGTTTGTCTTTCCACGTTTTCTGGTGAGCCATTGGTTTCCTTGGTTCCGTCTATCCACCTCTGGTGTAGTATGTCATCAATTCTGTACATGGTGTTTTCCTCCACCTCATCATGGGAGTTCTTCAAATGAGAATCTATCAATGGCAATGCGCGAGGATGTACGAGCACTTCCAAGGCTAATAGTGCATGGGCACAGAAGTAAGAGATATTTGTTCCTGTCTCTTGTCTTCCTGGAGATAAGAAAACACCCATAAGGCAATTTGTCAGCTAATAATCTTTCGGGCGTGTTTGTTTCGGCTTAGAAATTAGTAAATTAAAAAGGAAAAGTTGGCTTATGTGTTGAAACAAACACACTTCTTCAATCGAACTTTCTTAAAACGACTATTTACCCTTAATTCAAACAAATTATTCAAATCTAAACGTTAACTCTCTAATAATATTTCACATTCGAAATTGTCACCTGTTTAAAATATACCTCATCCAATCAAAACTCAGCTTTTCCTAAAATCCACCGATACACACTTTTCTTTCATTCTACTAAAACTTATTATGAAAAAGTTCGACAAAAGCTAAAACAAACACTTTCTACTATCATTTAAACTGATGCATTGCGTTATGGCCAAAGAGAAGGTTTACCTCGGCGGAAAAGCTGAAGACTCTGTGCAAAATGAGGGGGGCGAGTGCTAGATTGGGAAAGGAGAGATGCCAAAAGTGCCCTCAAAGCTGCAAGTTGAAAATCTGAATGCACGGAAGTGTGTTCATCTGACAAGAAACTCCTTTCGTTCCCCCATCTACCTATACAGCAATGGTTTGCTATGTTCATTATGAGATTATCAATACTTGGACCCCAGGACTTAGATCTAAGAGCACCACCCTGCCAACAAAAACAAACAAAAAGTGTCTGAAAGGCTTCACATTTTGGTACCAACGAAACCTAATAAATGAGCACATTTCCACATATTAAGGGTATTTACTGGTTTATGATGCTGCTGCCTAGTGGGAACTAAAAAACATACAGCATGGCGGAAGCAAAGACAAATGAGGCTGTTAGTTTTGAGAGCTAGCTCTACATCAAGTACTAAGCAAATCCTAGACCTATGCCGTCTTTGAGTTCTTTGAAAAGTGAAAAAAGATACTGCGGCTTGAAGTTGAGCTTCAAAGAAAATAGTTGCAGCTCATTTGACTTGGATTGAGGTCATACTATCTTCTAACCCACCATTAGTAGTGAAGACTAGAACTAACATTTCATTTACATGGCCACCTAATATTAACAGACTGCTGAAATGATACTGAACAAGAATAGTACCACAATAAGAAGTGCTTCTATTGCCTCAAGTGCAGCTATTTTCACTGGCATTGCAGCTGACTTATTATCAAGTAAGGTCAGTTCCAATGCGGATGTGTTTTGCTGCTGCTCAAGCACTCCATTAGCATTGTGCTTTCTTTTCCTCTGGAAAGGCTGCAATGATGCCTCAGAAAAAGCATTTGACGTAGCACCAATTGTGTGATGAGCAACAGAATGCAGATCAACAAGGGCATTGTTTACAACCTCTTGTGCAAGATAGTCTGCAATACCTGTCCATGGTCAAACATGCAGTTTTACATTGTCATTGTTAGGCTGAATACATTTGCAATATGCATATTGGGGTTTTAGTTATATAAGCAAAAACGAGTGGGTAACTCTGTCAAGTCCTGCTTTAGTTATTTTTTGTTTTCCGGTATGAATTTCAGTACTTCAACATTAGATCACAGTAAAAAGTCCATAGAAACATCATGGCAGCAACATTGGAATAGACTTAACAACTAATGAGCATAATTCAATTAATTTTGTGTGATCATAAAATTGGAGTCGTTACCTACAACCAACTACATGGAGGACCTGCGAAGGTAGATTTGAACTTCAAAGACACAATAAGAAAAGAACATAAAAAAATATAAATGTGCTTAAAAAGCAATACAAGTCTTAGGGCCAGTTATCAAACCAAGCCTGAAAAAGAACTTAACACTGCATATAATGTTCAGATGTTTCAAAACGACACTTCTGATGTCTCTCATCTACGCCTCAGTAGAGCTCAGTAGTGTATAGTTTCTCAAGTTGCATCAGATAAGCTGCATTCTGAAAAAAAACTTACCACACAAAAGACTGACAAAAGCAATTTGAGAGATTCACGTACCTACACCCATGGATATGAGCAACATCTGTGAGATTGAATACACCTTTTTCCTTAAATCTGGCAGATGACATCTTCTGAAATACTCCTTCACCAGTCGGACAATATATGCAGCATGTGGCAGTAGTTGACTATCAAAGAAAAACACATAAATTGTATAAGTTCAACAGATAGGAGGCGGTAAACAAAATCAAGATTCAAGATAGTCTATATGGACAAGGTAGCTGTTTAAGGGAAAAGTAAGCAACATCAAAGTTAACTCAAACGGGGCGAGGGTAACTTCCACTTGACTGTGTCCAAAAATAGTAATTTACCTTCGCATGCCCTTTATTAAGGCAGAAAGGAGGTCCAGGCCATATGAATGCAGAACTGGGAGCTCTGAACACACATACTCTTGTTCAGCTGCAATCACAAAGGACGACATAGAATCTGACAATGTGCCATGAACCATCAAGACCCTTTCCACAAGTGCTAACAATGACCGAACTGGAACATTGACCTGCTTGTAAATTGAAAGGGATATAAGATACGATGTTTTTCTTTTTTCGTGTCCCATAATGTCATGATCGATGCATCGATGTCACTTTAGCTCTCCTCTATAAATGAACACTACCTGAACAGGGTATGAACTGGTAAGCATGGTGGAACAGCTGGACATCAGTAACAAGACAGGGGATAACTTTGACATCCTTTTTTCCTTGCCTGAGACTTGTTCTACCAACGTATGACCCCATATCGTTTTTGGAGTTTCCTTCTCTGGTGGAAACATCAATCTCACAGCTTCATCCTGTTTAGATTCTGCAACACAAAAACAGATATTTAGGGAATATCCAAGCAGAAGGAGCAAAGCGTCATGTTAGTAATACATACCGTCTTCAAACCCACGGAGGCCATCAGTTAAGAAACCATTTGACAACATAAGAATCCTTCGGAGTAGTGACAACCAACTATCTTCATCTCCTTTGGATTTTGGAAGTAATGCCAGGCAATAGGCAAGCTTCTGGATGCAAACATTGAACAGAATATGTATCATGCAAGATGTTAGTTTCACAATGATATGCAAAATTTTGGTGGTACAAACATCGACCAAGATCCAGAAGAAGACTATAAAACAATGAGGGGCACCTTCTGCAAATTAAGACTGCCATCTCCTGACAGTATTTTTGTTGCAATTGCAGCTTCAACCTGCACAGTTATAATCCATTATCATAAGTTCATAACTGCAGCAAATAACAGAAAAATATGTAAGCTTTTACAAGCTACAGAGACTTACACTATCATAATAGCGAGGAAGAGAAGCTGGAAATGAAGTTATAATAGTGCATAACAGATGCAATGCCCTTTCCTGTAAGCCACAGCCAACATAAACAGAGTTACCAGCTGAAATGTGCTCAGTAATGCGTCTGAACCTAGAATCAGATCATAAATCCACGAGGCAGTAGATTGGGCATAACTTGTCCCTTTAGAAAGCTCACAACCACGCATAATGGTACCCAGCCATAAATCGACATGTATGTTCCTGAATCTATTGCTATTACTATGTCAGCGGTCTGAACATAAAGGATGCTAATTTTTTATTCAAGAAATTTCAGAACAATATTCTGAAACCATTATCATATTAAACAATTTCTAGACTGCATAATAATTTTCCACAGAGAAAACGAGTAATTAGGGGATATTTCATTGTTGTTCTTAAATATTCGTTAGAAAGTCCCGACCTGCACAGTATCTGTACTATCTTCTTTCAACATGTTCAGAAGTGGTTGAATGAGTTTCCCAGCACAAGAGGTCCCATCCTTCTTCAATTTTGGGAATCCAGCCAACCTAAATCAGATGAATCCTAGCGTCAAGATTAAGAGAGCTGCTGAAAAGTAAGAACATAGTTCTGAAGAAGAAAAGAACCTTGTAATCAGATCCGACATGGACGCACAAGAAGCCACCATTAGAAACTGAGAATCACCAGATGACTGATAGGATAATGGGAAATGTATTACTTATGAGTTTAACAACAGAAGCCAGTAAACAAAGAAAGACCAACATCTCAGAATGAAACTGCCAAATTTGCAACTGTTGCAGCTAAAGAGAATATAGACAACAATACCTGCATAGTTGATAGAAGTTTGTCAAACCAGGCCATGTATGATGCCGAGAAACGCTCAGGGCTGCACTCTTGACTTGTTACTCCCAGCAAACATATCCCAGCCCAACATTTATCTGGCTAAAACAGAATCAACCATTTACTCAGGGAGAAACACAGAAAAGGTACCCTAAGTGGAAAACAATGATAATAATATGACCATAAGCAGTCATTCATTACTCCACTCGCCAAGGAAAAGGTGAAAAGGAACCAACTTCAGTAATTGGAAACCATAGACCCGCATACCCCCCTAAGTAAAGATTCGATGCACAAAGAGAAAAGTCTGCAAATGAAAGTTTGAGACTCAAAAGATAGGTACCATGTTTATACTATCCAGGAGGGAAATCAACCGATTGAGCCATTCCTCAACGGCGGACTTCCACCGCTTAATTTGCTTCTCCTCCATTGTTTCCGAGAAGCATTCAGACAAAAGCTTGTGCGTTTTAATCACTGACACGACCCTCGACAACTTGGACGAGTCAAGCGGCCCCTTCTCGTCGGGAACATCTTCGGTCATCAGCGTGTGGAGGAGACGAGGCTTCAGCGCCACATCGTACATGTCGCCCAAGGTCTCAAAAGCTGCTGCCATTTTTTCTCCCGTCTTCTGCAGCAGAAAATCAGCGCAGCACAGCTGAGAAGAGGGACTGTGGGAAAGGAGGCGCAAATAAAGACGCGAGAGTTGCGAGAGGTTTTTGCGGGGTTTTGGATGAATAGACACGCGGCGCCGGCGGCAGGGAAGCGGAGAGGCGAGCCCATGAGCCCACGAACCTAGTCGATGATTGATTTTGGGCTTTTCTAGTCAAAGGTTGACTACCGAAGTTATAGTTAGGCCCAGTTACTTTCCATCGGGACGGCCGGAGTCGTGTACTCGTGTTTTTTAACGTCTGGCTGGCTAGTCTCCTCTCCGCGCTCTCTGTTTACCGTCGGCTGCAGTTGATCTACGGCGCAGGCGTAGTCAGAGATTGGGACTCCAACCACCGCCTGCTCCGCTACCGCAGTAATTTCTTCTCTATTTCACTCCGATTTATCTTCCGTTCTTGATCAGAACTGCTACCCGCCGGGCAATGAAAAAAGTTGTGCTCTTTTCTAATTCTAATACTCGCCGGCGATATTTGTAGTCGCTTGCCCTTTGTGAGAATTGCGTATAAATTGGATGACTACCCGTCTGTGAAATCAACGTTTGATTCATTTCCGCCTTTCTTTCAAAACATGCTTCTCAACTTTCAACATCAATGCTTGGTTTTCGTTTCAAAGTTCTCTGATACGATCCTCTTCCGCCATGGAAGGTGCAGTTCTATTGATGCTAACTGCTGGCTCTCAGCTAGGCACTGCTTACTCGAACTGAATGAAATACTGCATTGCAGTTTGTCTATATCTTTTGATGGGTTAAAATTGTCATTCTTTGAAGTGACTTGGTTGCCAGCAATTTTCCCTTATTCCTGCTTTCTGTGATGTACTATCGGATCGATGCATTGCAGTTTACGGTTCTCGGAAGAAATGCCTAGTTGTTTAGCTCTTAACAATCGAACTGTTCTTTTTCAGATGAACTAAGTAACGATCTTGAATGAGAAGATAGTTTAAGGCTCATAGAAAGAGATCGGGGGAAAAGGTAAGATGAGCAACAAGAGAGGTCGAGCCTGTGTGGTTGTGTTGGGTGATATTGGCCGCAGTCCTAGAATGCAATATCATGCCCTTTCTCTAGCTAACCAGGTATCCAGATCTCTTATCATTCAAATGGTTTTGCCAATGCTGCAGGATTATTTTATCTGAACAAGTTCTTTATTGGTGTTGCAGGCAAATCTTGAAGTTGACATTGTTGGATATGGAGGTATCTTATACCCTTCTTTGAAGAAGACTGAAAATTTCGTTGGTTCTATTTAGCATGCTAGGTTGTGGCTTAAGAAAGACGAAACCAAGTTTCCTTGGACGTTCCAGAAAAATGCTCTTTGGATCTGCTGGGAAACTTGTTTTTCTTTCTTTATCTCCCGAAGTATTCTGCCACAGAATTGGTATCAAACCCAACTTAAATCCTTTGAATTGACTTGATTAAAGGAAAACTGAGGGCTTTAGTGATCTGGGATGACTTTCAGGTTGGCGGGAGTAAAGGTCATTGAGTGTGATCATATTTTTGTTTCTGAATTAGCTTAAACCATCAGAATTGGTATCTTTGTTTCTTTTCGTGTTTATGTATCTCGGAATCATTCATTCAAATGTCTCTCTTCCTTTAACCATGAATGTTTGTGGTATTTCTGTCCTCTACAACAGGCGTACAAGTGTTCTAACACCAGTACATATTCTTTAATTGCTATGTTTATTGTGTTTCCTTAGCCTGGCTAACTTCTGATTCTCTTGAAAACATTTTTTGGGTATTTATGAATGCTCTAGTTTCTTGAAGCGTAGAAAAACCATGTTCAGTTTTCCTAGTTGGTGAGATGCATGTAAAACCTCTTAGCCAATATTGTTGTTCAGCCCTTTAAACGATTAACACATAACTTATTTTGTAATGATAGGATCTGTGCCACATGCTGCAGTAGTGGAGCACAAGTCTATCCATGTCCACAACATGGTACAAATGGAAACTTTTGCTAGATCAGGATATATTAGTCAACATACACAATGCCTCCTATTTCTTGTAATAGAACTGATGTATCTTTGCTTTGTATTTATGCTCTCGACGTGCAGAAACCTATACTTCTTCAGGGCCTGCCAAAGGTCCTTAAACCTTTGGTTCTTCTACTAAAGCCATTGATTCAGTTTCTTATGTTGCTTTGGTATCTCTGCATCAAAATTGTAAGACCTGATGTTTTCCTGGTTCAGGTGAGTTTACTACTTTAGGTTGATAGTGTAAGGGTATTTTCTCTTCTATCATGAAGTTCTGTTTCTAGCTTAATACAAGTACAGATGTCTTGAACTTTGTCTCAATATCTGTATGATCTTACAGTCCAATTACATATGAGTTGCATACATTACTTTTGCTGATGGGTTAATTTTCCTAACCGTGCATACAATCCAAGTTAACTTTTAGTCTGTTGCTGTTGACGGTCCTTTCATGTTGTTAAAATTAAAACCAATCCGATTCTCACAAATACTTTTTCAATAGAATCCACCATCCGTACCAACCTTGATGGCAGTGAAATGGGCAAGCTGGTTTCAGAATTCTTCATTCATAATTGACTGGCACAACTTTGGATACACATTGATGGCTCTCTCTGTGGGAAGAAATAGTCGATTTGTTGCAGTATATCATTGGTAATTTGTCGCTTTTCTTTTAGGCATTTTCGGCATATTGCTAAATGATGCTCTTACACTTATTCCTGTACTGACTTATGTCATTCATTTAGGTTTGAGCAGCATTTTGGTAAGATGGCTATTGATTCCCTGTGTGTAACAAAGGCAATGCAACATGAATTAGCTCAGAACTGGGGAATTAAGTAAGGGTCAGCCCAAACTCCCACAGTTTTTCTGAATCCTTGTTTTCATCATCGTTTGGTAAGTCATTTGCTACTGGTTTGTTTTGCGAGCCAACAGTGCCACAGTTCTATATGATAAGCCTCCAGAATTTTTTCATCCTACTCCAATCGAAGAAAAACACAAGGTATTGCTTTTCTTTCCGGAAATTTATTGGTGTGACAAATTTAACTCTTGCTTCATAGGTGAAGTGCATCATTTTCAGTTGTTTTGCAGGCTAGGTAAAAGTATCACTCAGCCTCCTAGCATCCGAGATTGTGTTAGCTTTGGTAATCAGAGACTTCTTACCATTTCCGATGAGGTTCACTTCTATGCCTCTACACATGTCACCCTTATTTTACTCTTTTTTTTTTTTTTTTTTTGCCCCCTCTTTTGCAGAAAGTTTATTATTAGAAGACCAAGGTGTAAAGGAAACTCTATTTACCACGATGACTGATGGTCATGTTTTTCTTAAACCATATCGACCGGCACTTGTTGTTAGCAGTACAAGCTGGTAAGGAGTTGTAGACTCCTGATAATATGTATGCAGAATGTCTTACCTAACTTGTTAGGGAAGGATATGATTGAAGTAATGTGCAGAAGCCCAAGCAGATCACTATGCTAAGCTCATTTGAACTTGTTGATCATGTGGCTGTGCTCAATATAATCCAATATTCTGTCTAGTGGGAACTTTTATGTTTACTTTCAAATGTAAATCCTTCGAAGATATTCATTTTAGAGGGGTTATTACAGGACACCTGATGAAGATTTTGGCATTCTGTTGGAAGCTGCTGTTATGTATGACAGACGAGTTACTGCAATCTTGAATGAAGATGATGGTCTTGATGAAGAGGTTCTTTGGAAAGAGATGGCTCAAGGAAAGAAGACTTTGTACCCTAGGCTACTGTTTGTTATTACAGGTTAAGTGATTATTTAATTTGTGTAGCAGCATAGCTCTCAATCTTCAACCTTTTCCCATCATTTAAATGTGGATATATGACTGAAACATGAAGGTAAAGGGCCGGAGAAGGAACAGTATGAAGAGAAGATAAAGCGCTTGCGGCTGAAGCATGTTGCATTTCGTACAATGTGGTTGTCAGCTGAGGACTATCCTCTGCTTCTAGGTACAAGATCTGTTTCGATGTTTTTTTGTTTTTTCAATTGTTTGTATTGAATCTTTAGTCGTTTTTCTTTAAATAATGGCGCTAAGGTTTAAACTGACTGTGTTGTGGATGTTATCATCCCTACATTACCATTAGACCAACCCTAGGGGTTGTATGTATACTTCAGTTCTTAATAGCCTTATTATTTTATATTCACAGGTTCTGCTGATCTTGGTGTGTGCTTGCACACTTCATCTTCGGGATTGGATCTTCCAATGAAGGTAAAGCTAATATTCTTGATTGGCAATTAGAGGTTAAAGTTTATCTTACTGTTTTCTTTAATGCATATTAATTTCCCCCTTTCTAACAAAAGAATAAAGAGCAAGGAGAGGGTCAATGCTTGCGTATTATTAGTCAGCTGAGAACTACCTCTGTCTGCTAGTATTTTCTAACCTGACTTTTCACCATCCTGTTACTGTTACAAATCTCCCAAACAAAGTAAAATGTCTTGTAACCACTATTTTCAACCTGCAATAATCTCCCTCCGCTATTTTCACTCCTTGTGTAACATAGGAGCGCTTGTGTCAACTCAACACATATTTACTTTCTAAACTCTCTGCTGGCTTTCAGGTTGTAGATATGTTTGGTTGTGGGCTGCCTGTGTGTGCCGCTGCCTACTCTTGGTAAATTACAGTTCGCTTTCATTCTTCCGATTTTACTTGAGGAATCCACGAGTTGTTCATATGTGAAGTTTGTCTTCTTTTGATTATCTTATGGACCGCAGCATCCATGAATTGGTGGAAGTTGGCAAAAATGGACTCCTCTTTTCATCATCTTCTGAGCTAGCAGATCAACTTCTGGTACGTAAGCGTTTTCTTCGAGTTAACTGTGACTAACATACCAAAAGCTTTGAATCCATTTGAGTCACCATGTTAACTATGAATTGATTAAATCACCATATCAAGCCACACACAGATCAAGGACATCACATCCAATGGAAACTTGTAATTCCTATGAACTCCTCTTTCTGTATGCTACTGTCATAAGCAACATGAGCGGATGTATTAGAGATGGGTGATGCCTTGAAATTCAGTATCAACGAATAAAATGCAAATGTACTTTTGAACTTTCAACTTATATGTACGGGGAGGATTGATGTTATTTTGTTATTTTCTTGCTAGCCTGACGACTTTTGAAATATTTATAGATGTTGTTTGAGGGATTTCCTGACAACTGCAATACATTGGCTTCGCTGAGAAATGGGGCATCAGAAGCAGGGGACTCAAGGTGGATTTCTGAATGGGAGGAACATGCAAAGCCATTAATACATCAGGCAAGTCTCCGTCTGAGTAAATTTGCTCTTCTAATGCATCGTGTCTCCACTGCATGAATATTAAGAGATTCTACAAGTTTCATATCACTAGAATGGACAGAAGATTATGGTTGTTTCAAAACCGATGAACACCAAATAATGCTTGAAAATTGCCCTGATCCGTCCCTTCCGTCCCTGACCCGTCCCTAAAAGGTCAAGATGTATAACTGACTTGTCCCGTCCCTGTCTCCTTCTTGACCCTATCTGACCCTCAAGAGATGGGACGGGATGAGACGGGTCGGGTCAGTGGGTCGACCCTAATTTACACTACTTTTTTTAAATTACGTTTTGGTACCCAAAATTATTTTTCTTACAATTTAGTACCTAAAAATTATTTTTTTTACAAATAAGTCCTTAAATTTTGATGGTAAAATTACATTTTGGTACCCAAATTTTTTTATTTTGCAATTTAGTACCTAAACTTTTAAAACTTTTACGAAGAGGTCCAATGTGTTATGAGATATTTGTTGTTGCTAAGGGCGTAAGGGTCACAGGGGACCCGTCCCGACCCTTATAGGGTCAAAAGCTGACCCGTTCCTAAACTAACCCTATAGACAAACTGACCCGTCCCAACCCTCAGGGACGGGAAGGGTCGGGACGGGTCAGTGGGTTTTCAGGGTCAAACTTTCACCCCTACCTTCTAGCTCTTTTTCCCTAATGTAACTTGGACGAGCTTGTCAACTTTTGCAGGCTATTTCTGCAAATGCGAAGTAATTTCCAGTTGAATACAGTTATCTTGGGCACTAGGGTGTTGATGGGCACTTACGGATCGATCAAATACAAACTGGATGAGAATACGACTATCAAATTATTTTACAGGTGATTGTGATCTTAAACTTTGAAATTTGGGGTGGATGGAGCTCTTCATCCCCAATGTCATTGCACCAATCTTTGGAATTTACAGACAAGATTGTACTTGGTAGGTTCAGAACCTTGTAACTTTGATAATCCGAGTCGAATTGCTAGTAGCTACAAGTCGAATAACTTGAGCCCCTAGCGGGAAGGTATCGTACTGCTACTGCTGTTTGCCATTGATGGTTTGGTTTTGGTGCTTCCACTACATTCTTCCTGAGAACATCAAAAGGAAGGAAAAAATCCCAGAATACGCTAGTTATTAAAAAAAATTCCCTAAATACAGTACTTATAAAACTAATTCCCAAAATACAGCAGTTTCAACATCACTGTCTTTGTCTAAGACAGTGATGTTGATCACCGCTTTTGTCCAAAGCAGTGAAGCAGCGGGGTACGCATCACCGCCTTGGACAAAAGCGGGGAATGCATCATCGCTGTGGTCAAAAGCGGTGATACGTTCCCCGCTTTGGACATCAACAGTGAAGCCATCACCGCTGTTGTCCACAGCAGTGATTGCCCCCACGTTTTACACAGCCCTGGTAGGTGGACAGGTAGGTAACAGCTACCTAGCCATCACCGCTGTTGACTAAGGCGATGATGGTTCACCGCCTTTGTCCAAAGCGGTGATTGCCTCCAATTTTTCCTATAAAAAGCCACGCCCCCTCTTCCCTCCTGCTGCCAAACACTCCTGCTGCCAAACAGAAAATTAGTACCAAAATTATCGTTTTCGCAGCTGGTTCCTCCGTAGTTTACTGCTCAAGAAACTCGTCGGGATTCGGTATGTTAGAATTATGTATTGTTTACATTTTGATTATGTGCTAGAATTAGGTATGTTAGAATTATATATTTAGATTAATGATATATGTTAGTTAGTTAGTACTGAATTTAGATTAATTTGTTTAGTTATCATGATAGATCGGGATTGAGTATGTTATAAGTATGTATTTTTTACATGTTGATGTGTTAGTAATTATACTGTTTGTATTTAGTGAATTGCGGTTATTGGAAAATATGTTATGATATTATTTAGTTTAATTATGATATGATAGATGTTAGTTAGCTAGTTATGAATTTAGATGAATTTGTTTAGTTTTCTCATAATAGATAAATTAGTTGCATTTTATTATCGCTTTGGATGATATTGTTTTTGTATCCATAATGTACTAATTATATACTATACTTAATTATTATAAATTGCAGACATGGGTAAATTTAAGAAGTTTCGGCTTATTATTTATTGGAATGGTCGGGTGACAAACTCGAACATTGGGATCGACTATGAAGATGGCGAATCCAGTTCGCTTACAATTGAGTCGAGATTCTCGTGGCAAGAACTCCATGACAGGTGTGCAGAAAGGACTTGTACGGGCGGGCAAATGAGAGTTCGTCAAATTACTTACCGGTATCCCAACATGAGTGCTGACGGAGTCATGTACGAAAGAGTTGACATAAATGACGATGACGACGCGAACATGATGACACAGTTCATATCTGAGAACGGGGTGCGGCTTGCAGAGGTGTATGTCGAGACCGAGCCGGTCAGTGAAACTCATTCTCACCAGTATTCTTATGATGATGGTTTTGCAGGAGGGTATGGCTGGGGTGGTAGTTCAAGTAACTACGGAGCAGGTTCTTCTGCCGGAGGGTATGGTTGGGGAGGTACTTCAAGCAACTACGGAGGAGGTAGTTCTGAAGGAGCTGTTGGGTGGGAAGAATACCTGCCACATGGTGGTGAGACTGCCGTCGATATCGTTCAGCCCGACGGTGATCAATGGCCTGCTTGGGGTCCAGAGTGGGGTGACATTGAAAACACCCTTCGAACTGGGCGTACTTCGCATGACCAAGAAGGCGATGCTGGTTATGCTGCTAAAGATGACCCTCCTTCGCCGAGCTATCCATTCGCCTCCAGTGACGATGAAAGTGAGGAAGATTTGAGATCAGTCAGTGAGGAGGAAGATGCGGACGATAACGACGATATCGATGACAGTGAGGTGGCGTTCCGCCAGGCACCAACGCCTTACTACACAGAGGTTCCTGATCAATTTTTATATGGTCAGAACGATGCCCCTGACTATCGGCCCATGCCTGTGTATAATCCGACTGCTAATTTGGAAGTGGGTATGGCGTTCACTTCAAAAGCCGATGTGCAAGACGCTTTTAGCGAAGAAGCCATGCGGCGTAATTTCGAATGGAAGGTAAAATATTCTGACAAGGGACAACTGCATGTCATTTGTAAGAATGCTGGAGAGGGTTGTATGTGGCAACTTCGTGCTGCATATATGAAGAGAAAGGGGGTCTGGGTCATGCGGACAGCAGAGAACAACCACAGTTGCTCCTCAACCATACTTTCACAGGATCACCGGCAACTGAAAGCAAAAAAAGTGGCAAGAACCATTAAGCACCTTATCGAGGCACAACCAGATATCAAGATAAAAGCTATCATGGCGGAGGTGAAGGATCGACACTCCTACACCATAAGGTATAAGAAGGCGTGGCATGGGAAGCAGAAGGCCATGGCTGATGTCTACGGTGATTGGGATGACTCGTATGCTTTACTCCCCAGACTAATGTCCGCAATGGAGGAGTCCAACCCTGGGACGGTTTCCGTGCCTTGGTACAACAACGTAGAAACTGAAGATCAAGTTCGAGTACAGAACGAGTTGATGTTTCATCGTCTGTTCTGGACATTCAAGCCATGCATTGACGGGTTTCCCTTCTGCATGCCAGTGATTCAGGTATATTACGGACTCAAAATATTGTACTACTTCATTACTTTACTAATTTCAATTTTTACTAACTCAGTATTCATTTTAACAGGTTGATGGAACTTTCCTTACTGGGAAGTATAAAGGAACTCTTCTTATTGCCACTGGGGTTGATGGAAATTTAAGTATTTTTCCCTTAGCATTTGCATTAGTTGAAGGGGAGAACAACCTAAGTTGGGCATGGTTCTTTGACCAGCTACACGCCCACGTCACACAAAGAATGGGTATTACAATTATATCGGATCGACATGCCGGGATTAAACACGCCGTCCGTGGTTTCCCGGACGAATGGGGATGGACATGGCGTTGGTGTATTCGTCACTTCCTAGCCAATTTCCAACACAAATTTGGCAAGAAGAAAGACATCAGAGATCAATTATGGAGTGCAGGTAATAATGTAATTCAGTGCTTGTTCAAGGTTTATTGTTCAAATGACAATTCTTATGGATTAATTATTAATTCTCCGGTCTTGTAGCGGTTGCACATCAACCAAAAAAGTACGAGCAGAAGATGAAGACGATCCGTCAAATACACCGGGCGGGAGCAGTATGGGCAGAAGGTCAAGATCTGCACATGTGGACATTTCACATGGACAACGGGGCTAGATTCGGAATTGCAACTACCAACCATGGGGAGAGCATAAATGGAGTCTACAAGGGCATTAGGGCAATGCCTGTATCTGTCCTAGTGGAGATGACATACTGGAAGGTAAACGAGTGGTTTGTGAAGAGACGGGATGCTGCTATAGGGAGGGAGCGTGCTGGTCATTCAATAGCTAAGCATATATTTGACGGCATGCAGAAGATCGAAGAGAAATCAAGTAAGCACAGAGTTGTTCTGTTCAACCGCAATGAGGGTATTTTTGCTGTGCAAACAGGTATCTGGGGTGGAGGAAGACGTGGGCATAATCGTCAATCCGTAACTCTACACGTAGAAACTCGCACCGGAGAGTGTACATGCCAAAAGTATCAAAACAGAAGAGTACCTTGTTCACATGCAATGGCAGTAGCTAAGTCGATAACCCTCAGCGCTTACAGTTTGGTTAGTCCTTACTACACGGAACAGGCGATCAGGAACTCCTACTCGTCAAGTTTTAGCCCCCTGCCGGATGAAGCTTATTGGCCTGTAGACAATGGGAAGTTGATTATCCCACCGTTACACTTAAAGCGCACCAAAGGTCGTCCTAGGACCGAAAGGATTCACAATGAAATGGACCAATCACAACGTGCCCGACGGGGTCCAAAGCGTTGCTCAAAGTGCAGACAACCGGGTCATGACAAGAGGCGTTGCCCAGGTCCACCTCTAGAGCAAGATTCGGCGCCAATTCCGAACCTACCTTGATGTTGTTGTTGTTCACTTCCTTGTTTTAATCTTGTTGAGTAGTTTTCGTTGTTGTGATGTTTAATTTGGACTTCTTGTTTTAATCTTGTTGAGTGATTGTAATAAAGGGCGTTTGTTGTTCATTTTGGTACAACATGGGGGTAAAAACCAACAAAATTTAGCCGACAGATAGTTAATGGAAAACAACACAATCCGAAACCAAATTTAGAAACATAGATAGTTCATGGAAAACAACACAAGCCCCAAACCAAATTTAGACGACATGGATAGTTCATGGAAAACAAAAAAAGATGGAACTAAATTAGAACGACATAGATAGTTCACTGGTTGTCTTCATTTCCCTCCACTTCCCCTTCTCTTCCTCTTCCTCTTCCTCCACGACCTCCTCGGCCCCTTCTTCCGCCCTCTCTACCTCCTCCTCCTTCTTCACGAGCCCGCTGGACAACTGCGCGCGGATTCCTCTTAACCCGACCACCCACCGGAGTGTAGACAGGTGGTGGGGGTGGAGGTTGCTGAGTTGGACCAGAAGTGTGGTAGAAAGTCGATGATGTATGTTGCTGTTGCGGGGTCTGATACTGAGTAGTTTGTTGCTGATGGTGGAACTGAGGGGTGGCTTGGGTGAACATGTCATGCTCCATCGTCGGGGCATAGCTTGACGACCCTCCGGTTCCCTCAGTACTAGTAGCCCACTCACAATGTGGCCATGGTTGAGGAAGTTGAGTTTGCTGAGACGGACGAAGCTCATCAATGTGTTCTCTCACCCTTCTTCTGCTCCTCCGTGGGGGCTCTTCTGGGGGCACAATCCTCTCATCAGCACGGAATGAAGGTCGGGCCGGAGCAGGCACTGGAGGGTATAATATGACATCCCTCCTTTGCTCTCTGGTACAACAGAGCAAGTTGTTGAAAAGCCTGCGCAAAAAAGATGTCTTCCGCTCATCCATGGTGGGTGCACTCTCGACGGTGTGCTTCGCATGCTCCAAACCGTCAACCTAATAAATTGTTTTACAAAATTAACTAATAGTAAATCTAATAATGATTTCTATCATCTAATATAGGCATGTAATCATACTACAAAAATTAACTAAAATTAACTCTAATAATGTTAATTAACATTCTAGCAAATATAGGCATGTAATTATACTACAAAAATTAACTAACATTAAATCTAATAATGTTAATTAACATTCTAGCAAATATAGGCATGTAATTATACTACAAAAATTAACTAAAATAGGCCAAAATGGAATTCACTTACCACTGCGCCCCAAACAGCACCTTGCTTTGACACCCATCTTAGCGTGAAGTGCCGATACCACCGCATGTAGCCATCGTGGTACCCCATTGGCCTTGTCTCCGGCGCCCCTTGGACCACCCACTGATTTCTATTCTCCCATATGTTGATGTAGAATTCATGTTTGCGGGTCCAATCCTTTTTGTTGTAGCGTAGGTCAATGGCGTGGAGCTCCCTGAACCCTTGAGGTGGGGATGCTGGAATTGGTTGCTCCAATCGATATTGCCTCAAAGATCGATCGGGCAGGTGCCACTCCACCATGTGCCAGCAGATTAAGGGCACCTTGCACAACCATGTCTCTTGATCCTCGGGATGTCTAAGACGATGCAACTCAACCACTTCATTTGGATATGGATCCCATACCGCCTACAATCATTACAATTCACGTAATTAGTAAAAATTATATCCACTCCACCTAATAAATTTAAAATCATGACATTCAATATTTTTACCTGGTTCCACCAAGGCTTATCAAATTCAGCACGATAAAACAGTAAAGAGTGCTCGGCCTGGTGGTCGTTAGTATTTGCTCCGATCCACCTAATTAAGCAAAAGTACATATATAAGCAATTTTTAAATTAGCTAAATACGATTTGGTTAGAATAAATCCAAATTCACTTACTTGGAAGATATCTAAATTCACTAAAATACTAGAATTGCAGACCTAAAATGTCTCTAAATTCGCTTAGTTGGAAGATAGCTAAGTTCACTAAAATACTATAATTGCATACTTAAAATTGCATACTAAGTTCACTAAGTTCACTAAAATCTAAATTCACCTAACTAGCTACCATTGCATATCTAAAATAAATTCAACTTAAATTGAACTTACTTGAAACCATATGGGGGATTTGCTACAAATCGTAGCTCATCATCTGGCAACCAGAATTCCCGAGGGTCTTGAGGTGCGAGAAACGGAAGATGCTCCCATGCCCAGAGTTGAAGTATGAACATCGCACCACCAGCTTGTTTCGCTCCCAACCTCGAGCAAGTACACAACTCTCGGTAGATTCCAGCCAAGACGGCCGACCCCCAACTTTTTCTCCCGATCTCGTCCCAGTCACCGAGGAGCATAGGGAACCACATGCCTTGTATCCACTTATTTGACTTGTCGGGGAACAGAAACCCACCAACCAAGGCAATTAGGTATACACGTGCATACCGCTCCACCTGATCTTCAGGAGTATCCAGGCCTATATTAACCTCCAATTGGATGTGGTCAACAAGCCACGGGATCGATACTTGCCCCGCATTCAGTGGTGGATGCCCAACCCCTTCGACGGGCGTGGTGGTCGGCATGTTGAACCCCAGACGTTCCTGAATCAATGGCCCCCAACCATCTTCTGGTTTTCTCGAGCTGTCGATGATGGCATCTCCGGTGATCGGGAGCCCGGTGAGGATGGCAACATCTTTGAGGGTGATCGTCATTTCACCCTCGGGAAAGTGGAAGGTATGCAGCTCAGGGCGCCATCGCTCTGTCATTGCCGTCAGCAGATCGTTGTCAATATCTAGCCTCATAAAGTGCCTCAAATTGTGCAATCCCGCCCTCTCTAGATAGGGATGCAGTCGAGGATGCCAACGGGGCAATCGACATGTACCTCGATGACTGATGGGAATAAGTGATTCCTACAAAACAAAAAACACAATATTGTCAGTCAATAGAAAGCAAAATAAAAACTTAGAAAGCAAAATAAAAACTTTAAAACTATTGAAATAATTGTAGTGTATCTACCGGATTATTGTTCCAAATTGAACGAGAGCGATGTTGATCTTGCCCGGTTAAATACCTTCGATCCCTTGGGCCAGGATCGATATACAATCTAGGGTCGTATATCTCAGCACCCATCTATAAAAAAATATGAAATCAAATCAATTTAAATTTTAGCACCCATGTAAAAAAAAATGCACAAAAGAATTAAATAAATTTACGTACTCTCAAAGCCTCTTCGTCCATTTTTTGCCGAAAAGCTAGCGAGAGTATCGACAAAACAACAAAACAAAAACTCTAGTAATTCTTTCTGATGCGGAAGATCGGACTTAGCCGCAACCACAGAGCATACTTAGAACGAAACTAGAGTGAAAAATGGAGGGAGAAAGAAGTATGAAGTGGTGGTGTGGTTTGGAATGAGAGGGGGGATGGGTAATTTATAGGGTTTGGGGCTGGGAAAAAACCTGGCCAGTTATCACCGCCCCAAACAAACACAGCGCCATCACCGCCTTTGTTGGACGCGGTGATGTGCAGGGATCGCTGACGTGGCCTCTCCTGATGCGTCGGATTGTGGAGAAAAACCACAATCCGCGCATAACTGCATCCGACGGCAGCGGTGAAGGCGCGGGGTGGGGGGCGGATCGCTGACGTGGAAAGCGGGGCTATCACCGCTTTGGTCTTCAGCGGTGAAGTGCCCGCGCGCGTCCACGTCAGCGATCCGCGCCCCTTCACCGCTGTTGGATCCAACGGTGAAGGCTTCACTGCCTGCCACATCAACGGTGATGCCATCACTGTCGTCCTTGACAGCGATGATGGCATCACTGCTTTGGTTTAAAGCGGTGATAACATCACTGCTTTAGTCTAAAGCGGTGATGTATCATCGTTTTAGACCAAAACGGTGATCAACATCACTGTCTTAGACAAAGACAGTGATGTTGAAACTGCTGTATTTTGGGAATTAGTTTTATAAGTACTGTATTTTGGTAATTTTTTTTAATAATTGGTATATTCTGGGATTTTTTCCCAAAAGGAAGGTGTAAATGCCACAACAACAGAGTGTGTAATGGTAGTTACCATTACTGGGGAAGCTTTCTATTGTCATTCTTTAACGTTTGAAAGCTGAAAAAGGAAACCTGATGTCCTTGGATTAGATGGCAAGGGATGGTGGCCTACAACGCCCGCCAGTCACGGCGCAACCACCCCCCCTTTTACTTATTGACCACCTCCTCCTTCATTTATTTTTCAGCTCCATGATTTCAACTGTTAGCTAAAGGGTAAAGCAAATTGGAAGAATGGATTGGGGAGGGGTTCTATCATATCATTTGATTCTTCTCTTTCCTTTTTCTATGTACTCTCGGCTAGGGATGGTAATGGGGCGGGTTTGCCTAAACTATCCTCATCCCCACTTTCAAATATCCAAACACATACCCTTGCGGGGTAAGGATTTGCAAACCCATCCCCATACCCGTGGGTTTTGGGTACCCATGGGTAATACCCGCCCCGTACATCCTACATTATAATAGCTAAAATTTTACATACAAAAATTTCAATTATAATACTAAACGCATCTACTATTTCATAAAGTCGACAAAGAAACAATCATTCTTAATACTATTCTCAGCATCATATTCTAAAACATCCAATAATCCATAAGATAGAGTAACAATATAAGCCAAATCATTATTCTCTGACTTTGGTACATCTATTAAGTAATAAATAACTTACTAACATAATGTTGTAAACATGAGGGAAAAAGTCAAAGAATGAAGGAAGATTTGGAGGAAATGAATTATGTTTTGATTTGGGAGGTCACTCAATAGTATTTCTACTATTTATTTTCATGAGTTACCCTTGCTTTTAATGATAGATTACAATTTAATTAATGTACATTTTATATGTGAAGAAATGTTCTTGGTGGGGCGGGTATGGGTATGGGTCGGGGGAGGCTAAAGTCATACCCGCCCCATACCCATCAAACTTTTTGCGGGTTTTACCCATACCCGCCCCATACCCGGTTAATGCCGGGATTCCCCGCGTTGACTGGGCCGGGACCCGCGGCCATGGGTTTGATTGCCATCCCTACTCTCGGCTATATATAAACTGATTTGCAACCAGCTAATTAGTAGATTTGTGTAGCCAGTAACTCGGTCAAATTTTGTGTTAAGGTGGGTCCAACGAAAGATATATAGCAAAATTAATATTAATGTTTTATAATGATTCACAATGTGTTTTCATAATTTGAAATATATATTACTTGTTTCCTAAGATATTAGATGCTACTAATTAATTTATAGATGTTATAATGTTAAGATAAGATGACTTGAGTTGAATGGTGGAAATGTTAGTTGAAGAAAAGGAGGTCTGCAATTCAGTTTAGTAATTTACCATCCATGCAGTCCTATTACTTGTATTTTTCATTAGTGTGTTGTAAAGTCAAGGTGGTGCGGCCTATCCATCTCGTGTAATATATGGTTAAACAACTTATAATATCAATAATCCTTCTTGGTTTTGGTTTTTATTTTTCCAAAATTATTTATATCTTAAAGTAAATAAAGTCTTACATTTAGGTGGCTTAGTTAAATCTTAAAGTTACATTTAATCCTTCGGTTTAAATTGTGTGTTCTTCATCTTTGTAAATAGTAATACGAGATGTATCTCTACAATCATGAAGAAACGATATAGAAAAAATGAAAAGGGATGATGGTTCCGGTTTTATAGATCAGCGATTTAAATACTTTCTATTCCAAATATCTAAGATTGCCTTGATTTGATGCACTTGACATCGGATTTATAGTTTCAATTGCACTCATATATATAAAAAGTGAATAAAAAACAATACATTTTTCTTATTTGAAATATCACTTTGTCAAATATACCTGATTAATGATTCGCGGTTTTAACAAAGGATAGACAGAGAGTGCTCATAGCTAGGAGGAACGTCTGGATGAAGTCCAGTCATTTTTATCTTTTTATTTTTTTAATTTCCTCTATATCGATTCAGTTTGTTCCAGGGACCTTCAATAAGGTTACTTATTTAGTGAACAAACATGTCATTTCATCACAAAGTTCGGTTCTTTCTCAACTACAATTATTTAATGCTTTATAATTTCTATTATCTAACGCCATCTTTCTTGGATTATCTACAATGGAAAACATAATTACCCCCAACCTGTTTTTGTTGTTATACGAATCAATTCCTCTCCGGCAAAGTACAATAATGAAAGGTAACTAGTGAAAGGAACGACATTGTGGCAATGAGTGAAAGAACTTTAGTAGAAACTAGAAAGCATCAAGAATGTCCACCAACATGGTCCACCACTCTGCCTCATTCTCCATGAATCAAGCTCTACTAATTTAGCTTTGATCATGGAAAGACACAATCATAAACCTCCCACTCAACAACCCATTTCATTAAATATTTACTGCTCTCGCTCACCACTCCCCACTCAAAATTTATTCCACCACTCCCAAGTCCTCCATACAAGCTCCAACCAAACGATTTATGGTGTGCAGTGCACAAACAAAACCATGGCTGCAGCAGAAACCAGCAAGCCCCTGCCTTTCTTCTTCACCATCCTCATCATAACCTCCACTACCATCCTTCTTTCTCCCCTCTCCGGCGCCAACTCGTCGTCGGAGTTCGGCATCGAAGACGGATGGAGCGCCAGCAGCGGGATGAACAAGAACGAGGAGGCCGATGCTAGTGGCGACGTGAACATTGTCCAGACCAGCGGTCATGGCTTCTTCTCATCGGCGTCTACTAATAGGGCATGTGACTTCACTTCTGGGAGATGGGTTTATGACCAATCCTATCCTCTTTACGACTCCAATTGCCCTTACCTCACCACCGCCGTCACCTGCCAGAAAAACGGTCGCCCTGATTCCGACTACCAGAAGTGGAGGTGGAAGCCCCATGGCTGCTCTGTTCCAAGGTATCCCAAAATTCACACTGCACTTTCTATTCGATTGTTTTCAAGTAACTGCTTGGGTTTAGGAGTTGTTGTTACGAATACGAACTGGTTCTTGATACGGTATCAAACTTTCGTGCAACATGTGCAGGTTTGATGCCCTGAAGTTTCTAGGGAAAATGAGAAGGAAGAGAGTAATGTTGGTGGGTGATTCGATAATGAGGAATCAGTGGGAATCTCTGGTGTGTTTGGTGCAAGGAGTTATTCCGACTGGTCGTAAATTGGTGTCCTATGATGGCCCTTCCATGGCCTTCCATGCTATGGTAGGAATTAGGATGATAGTACCTTAATTTATGCTTTGGCTACTTCCTTTGAACTAAGCCGATTTGAGAATCATGGAACATTACAGGATTACGACGCAACGATCGAGTTCAGCTGGGCTCCCCTGCTGGTGGAGCTGAAGAAAGGGTCTGGGAAGAAGCGGATTCTGCATCTGGACATGATTGAAGAGAATGCCAGGTACTGGAGAAATGTCGACTTCCTCGTCTTCGACTCTGCTCATTGGTGGACTCATTCCGAGGCTTGGAGCTCGTAAGTAATTCAATAAGACAGGTTATACATATATATGCAGACATGTGCATCACTTTGTGGTTATGGTGTATGTTAAATCCTAATGAGTGCTTCTTTGAAAATGGATTGTTGCAAGGTGGGACTATTACATGGTAGGGAAGACGATGTACCAAAAAATGAACCCAATGGTTGCTTACCAAAAGGGTTTGACAACATGGGCGAAATGGATCGACCTCAATCTCGACCCGAGCAAGACCAAAGTCGTTTTTCGGACCATGTCTCCTAGACACAACAGGTAAAAATTTCAATTCGTCCTCGATACTATGATAGCCAAACCCACAAAATGCTAACCCTATAGTGAAAATGGAAAGGGAGAATGGGTGGAAGTGCTACAACCAGAAGAAGCCATTGCCATACATGAGCCACAGGCACGTGCCCGAACCGGTTGTGGTGGTGAAAGAGGTGGTGAAGAAGATGAGGTTCCCAGTGTATTTGCAGGACATCACATCGATGTCGGCTCTGCGGAGAGACGGGCATCCTTCGGTGTACAGAATAACCCAAGAGGAGAAGAACAAGAAGAAGCGACTACAAAAGGACCTGTCGTCAGATTGCAGCCACTGGTGCCTCCCTGGGGTCCCTGATATCTGGAATGAAATGCTGGCTTCTCTGATGTAGCTACCGCAGGTTTTAAATTTGGAAGAATGTGGTGTTGTTGTTCATCATAACTTTATCCAGAGACTCTTTTATTTAGTAAATCATATCCGTACTTCTGCACTATCTAGTATGGTGCATATGAAATTGATCACAATTTCACAAGGACCAGGACTTACATGAAAGGTACCAGACAAACAAATTACAGTACACTGTTGAAGATGGCAAGTTTCAGAGCTTAAAATGCTGCAATGCAGGTTTTCCATCAAGGCCTTTCCCAATGAAATGATCTTCGTAATCGGCAATTGTAGTTTCCCTGTATTTCGGAGGATCGTCTTCTGATAACAACTCTTTTATAGGTCCGTACTGTCTAGGATTCGACGAAAACCCAGTGGTGAAAAAGGATGCTACAGAAACTCTCGGTCTAATGCTCTTACTAATCACCCTATGCTCCACGCTTACGAACTTGTCATTCGATATCAGCTGAATCAAAAAACCCCAGCAACCAAGAAAATGAAAATGAAATCATGAGTATAAATAAATGCAAAATAAGGATTAACATTAAGGATGGAAGAAAACTTGCCTGGAGTAAATCACCAATGTTAACCACCAGAGCTCCAGGTAGAGGTGGCACATCAACCCATTGATTCTGATGAAGAACTTGAAGACCTCCAACATGGTCTTGTAGCAGCACCGTAATGAAGCTATCATCTTGATGCTTGGTCGCACCCAATGTCAGTTCAGGCTGCGGACAAGCTGGATAGTAATGGCACACGACGTGCAATCCTGCTGCACAATCCAGCTCTTTCAAATGATTTCTTCCCAAACCCAGAGCTTCCGACAACAATTGGAACAGCAAATCCGCCAGTTTCATCATTTCACTGGAGTAACCAATCAGAATTTCCCTGCAGCAAGCGTGATGTGGGTATTTTATATTATAACAATCACGATCCATCGAAAAGAACAATCTCATTACCTGCAGCTGGAGGGCAGTTCTTCGGGGAGGGGAGGGTCAGGGGACATTTGATACATGATAGTATCCCTCCAATTAGCAGCTGGTGCGGTATACAAGTCAAAGTTGCTGTTGTAAACAATTTTGCTGGACAGGTCGCGGTGGTAGAATGGCTTCTTCAGCTCAACGTCCTGCTCATAGAACCTGCGAACCCCTGCTTTCATCTCTTCCAGTACACTCTCTTCCGGGATTCCATGATTCACCAGTTGGAAGAATCCCCACTTCCCACATGCATCCCTAACTTGCTCGATAATCATTTTTCGCTTTTCGGGGTCATCGTCGGCTCCTGTCAGGTCTATGATTGGGAAAATGAAGTTTGGATCATCGGCTGAAGAAGTCGCTTATGCTTCTAGTGTTCCTTCTCCTGTGAAGTGTTTAATAGCAGCATGTCAATAATACATCAAGCTTGCCAACACTGTAATGACTTTGAAAGCTATTTGCAGTGGGCAATGAGTTCGTTTTTAGGGGGTGAAAGCCTATGGTTAAAGTTGGCATGCTGGTTTGGAATGTTGCTGTCAGTATGCTTTGGAGGGAGAGGTGTGGAAGAATGCAATGGTGAGCCAGGAGTGACTGCTCAGGAAGTATTGCGACGAATAGTTAGTCTCATGGAGGTAGCATGAGAAGGACATGTGGGTCTGTTTGTTGATGGTAGAAGTGTTGGTTTCCAGAGTTAGATAAGTTTGATGTTAGTAGATGTTAGTAACTGTTATTAGCTGAGATCAAAATTCAAATGTATACTGTTAATTGAGTGTAGGCTGTTAAGTAGACTGATACTGGGTTCCTTACAGCAGTGTAACTACTTGAGATATAATAATATCTAAATTGAGTTGTCAAACGTGTAATTTGCCCTATTCTAGTGCATCACCCAAGTAAAATTTTCGGGTGATAAATGTAAATTTTTTTGGTAAACTAGGTGACCTTTGATGTAATTTGCCCTATTCTAGTGTATCACACAAGTAAATAGTTGGAGGTAGGAATGACAATAGATTAATTTATTTGATAATTTGATGTAATTTTCATAATCCATACTGATATTAGGTGGAAGTTGATTATGGGTAGGATATTAGTGACGTATATATGGGGTTGAAAGTTTGTAGATGGGTTTCGGTAGGGTATGAGTATTTACTTTCATAATCTAAATGTGTATGAGTTGGGTATAGATACCCATTTATTCGAAGGTGTTTTAATTACACATACAAAAATTAGACATATTTGTAGAACTTCAAAAGTTTAGGTAGAAAAATGTAATACACAAAAATTTTGGGTTCTAAAATGTAATGTTCCATCAATATTTTGAGAACTTATATGCCAAAAAATAATTTTAGGTTATAAATCTAAAGATCTATTAAGTTTAGGTACTGAATTGTAATTTGCATAGTTGAGGTTTGATTCCTTTTATGGTGATGTATTTAAGATGATAATTATTTACTATGTTATAGAAAAATGGAAACTTATTTGATATCTAGCCAAACATTCTATGTATAATTATCGGCATTTTGGCTTGCCATCTTGTGTTGCTGGTTTGTTCTTGTTTCCTTTGACTTGGACTTTGTTTTTATCCCTTTAATGCAATTTATTCATCCTTATATAAAAAAATTGTTGACAATTCTAGCTCGGATGAAAAAGAAAAACTCTTGAGAGAAGCAAAAGGAATACAAACTTGAACTCGCTTAAAATTTCACGCCTTCAAATCTCATAGTGGAAAATGACGACTTTCTAATAAGTAATAATCATATATATTTATTTTTAATTGAACTCGACATTGTGTTGAAAAAGTTAGTGGTTCATGGTTCAGTTATTAATTCTCTAGATTGTTGGTAAGTCGTGTATAAACCCATTCATACTTGTGATCAGAATACATAAAAATAGTATTACTAATTAAGGTTATAGAAGGCGGGTGAAAAATGAAACGAAGAGAAAGTATATGATGGAGAGGTCTTGACAAATTCTTTTATTGACGCTTGCTTATGTAGATGCCACATATTTTGTTACATGTAGATAATACAAGTTTGTTTAGTACCCCATAAATGTACAAAATGAGTTAATAAATTTGCTCTTGCAATATTTTAGAGTCGTCTCTCTTTTATCAATTATCTAATGCTTCATGTAATAAGCAAATATAAAATGGTTGAATCTTCTTCTACATTTAGTGATACAACATCTTGTATGGTACAAACTAAATTTATACTTTTATGTTATGGTGGATTGGATTTTCTAGACTATTGGTGAGTCATGTATGGACCCGTTTATACTTGTGATCAAAATACATAAAAAAATAGTATTACTAATTAAGGTTATGGAAGACTAGTGAGAAATGAAACGAAGTGAAAAATAGTATTACTAATTAAGGTTATGGAAGACGAGCGAATTTATAAACTCATTTGGTCTTCAATACAACAGTCAACCCTTTTCACCGTAGCAATTTATTGACACGTGCTTATGTAGATGTTGCATATTTTGTTACATGTAGATAGTAGAAGGTTGTTTAGTACCCCATAAATGTGCAAAATGAGTTTATAAATTCGCTCTTGCAATATTTTAGAGTCGTCTCTCTTTTATCATTTATTTAATGTTTCACGTAATGAGCAAATATAAAATGGTCGAATCTTCTTCTACAGTTGAGTAATACAATATCTTGTGTGATACAAACTAAATTTATACTTTTATGTTAGGGTGGATTGGGTTCATGGATTGGTTCAAAATGATTGGTGGATTGGATTCATGGATTGGTTCAAAATGATTGGTAGATTGGATTCATGGATTCAAGTGAAATCTAAATATTGGACCAATATGTAAATTAAAAAAAATTGTAAGTACGAAAATCTCATAAAATTTAGACACCAAAACGTATTTGTTCTATGATTTTACATTAAAATTAAATTTGGGATATCAAAATATAAAATGTACATTATAGTGACTAAGTAGTAATTTAATTAAATTTTGGGTATCAAAATTGAATTTTTTATGCAACAGTAACAAAACTTCATCTTTACATATAGTAATGGGTATCGTAGGACTCAAATGAACCCATATGCACTTTTAATGGTTTTGGTTTTCGATTTTATCCAATTGGAGTCAACACATTTGGGTCATACCAAAATGAGTCTATTTGGTTTGGTATGATTGTACATACAAAAAGATAATATAGACTATTCTACTAACCACCTTCAACCCAATTCTAACCTTTAATATTGATGTTTCCACTTTTTTGTTTCTTTAAAAACAAAAGACAAAAACCTCATGTATCTATTTTCTTTTGGATATGGGTCTATATTTAGATTCACGCCTCAAAAACTTAAATTTAAATATGTCTAAAAAAATAAACTATCAAATTACTTTATCCATAATAAATTGGATTTGAGCTACTACCAAAATTTAACTTGCTTCAAATTCTAGACACTAGTGAGAGTTCATTTTATACTTTACTCGAGTTCCCAATTAGTTTCAAATGAAAATGAAGTTAGGTATTCATCTTATTATAATAAAAGAAAAGAAACATATATAAAATATAAAAAACCCCAATTATATTATATTATTACTATACATTTAAAACTTCAACCAATTAAATATCAAAGCCTTGGACCACGAGGTCTTTCCCACCAAATGAGTTCGTAAAATCAATCATATTCATGCAAACAAATGCCCGCAAGGAAGTTGCCCTACCAAATAATTGCAACCCTAAGATTGGGGAAAGAATCTTTGACCATAAACATTAGGCAAAGGTTAGGTTAGGTTGCAACCATTGATATAAATACTAGTTCCGGTCAGTATAAATATTTTAAATAATTTTCTTTATTTTAAGAAGTTGACCACAATTAATACGAATTTATAAAAGTAGATACATGTTTGTCATAGAAGGATCGCAAATCCAAATCAAGAACTAGAATCGCAACTCTTACCTTACAAGAGATTAATGCATGGACAAGTACCGCTAAGTAAGCGTCGGACAAGCCAGTTGGAGGAAGCTCCAGGTCACAGATGGAGGGTCTAACGGCGAATGCCAGACCCGTCAACCCTGGCGCGCTCAACCAATGAAACTTCTCCCTCTGCTCTTTCCCTCCCTTTCCTTTTTTCCTTGTTATCATGTCGATGTCTATTAACTCTAATTTAAATATTTTTTCCTGGAATGTAGGAGGTGCCGACAACAGAGCTTTTATGCGTTCTCTGAAACTAGTTATCCAAACCTACCACCCGGATTTTTTCATTCTCCTGGAACCTCAGATTAGCGTCACGGCCGCGGATGCTGTCTGTGATAAACTGGGATATCCGAACTCCATCCGAGTGGAAGCGAATGGGAGAAGCGGAGGTATTTGGGTGTTCTTGGACACCAAGAGGTTCTCAACACAACTCATCTCTGCCTGCAATCAGCATATTTCTCTGCGGGTTGAAGAAGCTTCTAAGTAACCATGGGTCTTAACTGCGGTGTATGCGTCCCCTCGATCAAGCGAGGAACGGTTGTTGTGGGATAATATCATTCATCAAAGTGAGTGGATCGACCTCCCTTGGCTCCTTTCAGGGGATTTCAACGCCATACGCAACCTGGAAGAGAAATACACCTCTCCAATGGCCTCTACCATGACGAGATGTCGCATTTTCAATGATCGAATTAATCGGGCGGAGCTGATTGATCTGGGGTTCTCTGGACCAAGATTCACTTAGACTAGGGGGGATCAGCAACACACTTTTAAGGCCAGCAGGCTAGATAGGAGTCTTTGCAACTTGCGGTGGAATGAAACCTTTCCAAACTCCATGGTTACACATCTACCTAGGCTCCATTCCGACCACATCCCTCTTCTGACCTCTATCTCCCCTCGCATTGGAGCTAGCAGCAGCAACCGGCCCTTCACGTTCGAGGTGGCTTGGCTAACAGAAGCCAATTTGCGAGAGTTTATCTCAGCAGCCTGGGACCCCAACACCCCTTTTCCCAATGCGATCGTACTCTTTCAGACAAGTTACAGGACTGGAATGCGCATACTTTTGGAAGCATCCACAGTAAGAAGAACAGACTGTTAGCTAGAATCAAAGGTGTTGATTTCAGACTGGCGAGTTCCTTCACTCCTGGGTTAGCCAAGCTTCGGTCAAAGCTTGAGGTGAGTTGAACATAATTCTCGAGCAGGAAGATTCCTTTGGTTTCAGCGCTCTAGAGACAAGTGGGTGAAGTATGGGAAGCGTAATACTACCTACTTCCATCAACTTGTCAACATCAGAAGGCGTCGAAATAAGATTGAAGCCCTCCAGGATGTGAATGAGAACTGGGTGACTGATCCTCAAACCTTGGCCTCTCTAGTTTTCAGTTATGTTTCTAACCTTTTCCTGCAGGAGAATCTCCCTTATGAAGATAAGCCGCCGCAACATGCGTTCCCTCCATTAAGCCAGACGGAGATGATTCTACTTCTGCACCCTTTCACTATTCAGGACATTCATAAATCGATTTTTGAGATGAAGCCGTTTCAAGCTCCTGGGCCGGACGGATATCATGTGGTCTTCTACCAGCAGATGTGGGCGATTGTGGGGAAAAAGTTGGCAGGCATGGCTTTATCTTTCTTTTCTACGGTTTCTCTTCCGGAAAGCATCTCGGACTCCACCCTAGTGATGATACCAAAGGTCGACACTAGAGAGAGGGTCACTCAACTCCGCCCCATCTCACTCAACAATGTCAGTCTCAAAGCTATCACCAAAGCTTTGACATGTAGACTAAAGTCCATCATGAAGAAGCTAGTTTCAGCCAGACAAAGTAGCTTCATCCCAGGGAAGCAGACGACAGACAATATCATTGTGGTCCAGAAAGTCCTCCACACTCTGGAAAAGAAGAGAGGCAAGAAAGGAAGAATGATTTTCAAGATCGACTTTGAGAATGCTTACGACAGACTAAGATGGGACTTTCAAAGGGACACACTTAAGGAAGTTGACCTTCCCAATACTTGGATAAGTTGCATTATAACTTGTGTGGAACAGAATAGAATGAGGATTCTCTGGAATGTCGAGCTCTCTCAACCTATTACTCTGTCGCGTGGTGTTTGTCAGGGAGATACCCTTTCACCCTACCTCTTTTGTTCTTTGTATGGAGCGTTTATCGCACAGGATTGATGAAGCAGTTAACAGTGGGCAGTGGAAAGCAATTAAGCTAACTGCTAATGGTCCACCTATCACACATCTTTTCTTTGCAGATGACCTTCTCCTTTTTGCAGAGGCAGAGTCTAGGCAGTCCAGATTGTGAAACAATGCTTGGATGATTTTTTCTATAGTTCTGGGCAAAAAGTCAACTACGACAAGTCGATTCTCTATGTCTCCCCAAACATACATTGGCAGAGGGCAACGAGACTAAGTCACCAGGCGGGGATTCCTCTTAAGGTGGCCTTGGGACGATATCTTGGCATCCAGGCGATCCAGGGGCGGGTGACTAGGGATAGATACCAATCTCTCATCCTTTGCATCCAGAAGAGGATGGCTCCTTGGAAGACTAAACGCCTCTCCTTCGCAGGAAGACTCACTCTAACCAAATCTGTTGTTGTTTCTTTGTCTGTTTACAGTATGCAGACTGAAGTGATTCTCATCAACATCTGCAAGAGCATTGACAGGCTAAATAGGGATTTCATTTGGGGGGATGAGCTGGACAAGAGTAAAATTCACCTGGTGGCCTGGGAAAGATGACAACTCCGAAATGACAAGGTGGAGTGGGCATTAGACAAACGAGGCAAGCTAACCTTGTCATGTTAGCTAAAAGTGGATGGCGCCTGGTCCAGGAAAAAGACACATTGTGGACTCGAGTGATGCAAGCGAAATATGAAAGACAGAGATAAGGTCTCAACATGCTCCGGCCAGTCAAGGAAAGTTCCTTTACCTGGGTCAGCTTTTCTAAAGCTTCTCCCATTCTAAAAAATGGGTGTGCGTGGAATATTAAGAATGGTAAAGGCACTAAATTTTGGCTTGATCCATGGGTTTTACAGGTTTCTTTGAAAGAGATGGCCACAGGTGACATTCCACTGGAGCTGGAGGTGGCAGCAGTCGCCTAGTTCACTTGTGATGACGGGAGTTGGCGAACGGTGCTCTTCAGCAACCTCCTTCTGAGCGAGATCTACCATAAAATTATGAGTATTGCGGTTGATAAGCTCTCTCAAGAGGAGGACCGACTTTTCTGGTCAGCAACTGCAGATGGCCGCTTCTCCACCAAATCGGCCTTCCCCTTGCTCACGCAAAGGCCTCCGGACCAGGATGAGAAGATTTGGAAGACCATTTGGCGAATTCTGGTTCCGGAGCGGATTAGAGCTTTCTTGTGGAAGACACTGTTGGGGAAGATTGCTACCAATGTCCTCCGGCACAGTAGGAAAATTGCATTGAATCCTTGTTGTGATCAGTGCACAAGCCAGTCTGAGTCAATCCTTCACATTCTCACGGACTGTCCCGCATCTCTTTTCTTCTGGTCCCACCATGTTCCTCCTCAATGCCAGCAGCCCTTCTTCGGCTATCCACAAGAGGAATGGCTTCGTAAGAACCTTTTAGAGGAAGAGATGACAACTGCTGACATCGGCTGGCCGGCTTTTTCAGCATGGCAGCCTGGCTCCTTTGGAAGAATAGGTGCACGGCTGCTCTTCGAGGGAGAACAACTGCTCTCTCAGCACCAACCCTTGAGGACACCATCATGACCAAGGCAAAGTTGTGGCATGACTCCTGGCATGCACCTGCACTGCTCCCCGGACAGCCGTGCGCGCCCTGCAAATCGGCAATGGGAGGACATCTACTGGTCCCCCCCTCGGGAAGGATGGGTTACTTTGAATGTGGACGGAGCTTCTAATGCGAACCCTGGTCCGGCTGGAGCTGGAGGAATTATTAGAGACTCGACAGGTAATTGGATTGGATATTTCGTGGCTAATATTGGAGTAGCCACAACTGCTCTTGCGGAGATATGAGGAATCAACCATTGGCTGGAGTTGGCTTGGAGACTTGGATACATAGCACTCAAAGTTGATTCAGACTCGCAGTTGGCCGTGAAGCTCATTCAGAATAGAGATGAACCTTTCCACCCCTACGCTACTCTTTTGTCTAGTATCCGAAGGAAGCTAGGACGGGACTAGTTGGTTGGCATCGCCCATGTATACCGGGAAGGGAATAGAGTCGCAGACTTGCTCTCGAAGCATAGTCTCGTCTATCCCTACGGTATGCATGAGCTAGCTAAACCACCCCCCGGACTAGCGACCCATCTTCGAGATGACTGTCGAGGCAATACCTTCGAACGCCGCGTCGCGATTCAAACTTCTTCCACCCCCTACCCCCTGTAATCCCTTCTTCTTTTTCTTGGCTGCGGTCTCCTTCAAATGCAAAAAAAAAAAGAAGTTAAGGGGCACACGCGTATGGCTATGGTCATTAATTTCGCGTCCCAAGTCTCACCAAAAGTATGATGAAGCAAACCACAAATTACAGAAGAACATGCAACAAGCCACACCACAAAATAGGAGAAACTGAGATTTCGAAGGACCTGGAGCTCAACACTCATCATCAAATTTCTAGGACGCATGTTCCCGTTCCCAATCATGTCGAAATGCCTGGAAACTCTATTGGCAAAGACGGGTAACATATAGATATTCAGTCTATCTTATGACTTCTATGTCGTTCGCTTCAAGATCAAGATAGACTACGGACAGGCGACCATGGGTGGCTTGTGAATGATTCGTAATCACTATATCACTGTGAGGCCATGGAGAAGGAGTTTCAATCCAAAATTTGAGGAGGTAGCTACTACCCTTGTATGAGCTCGTCTGCGAGAGTTACCAGTAGAATTCCTTAATCGTGAATCTGTGGAAAGAATAGCTTCGCGGATCGACCGAGTTCATTAAACCGAACAACGACGCCGAGAGCTAAGACCAAGTTCGACCTAGTTTGCATGAAGATAGACCTAATGAAACCTCTTCTATGACAGTTCAAAATCGTGGAAGGAACATACTACGTGGAATACGAGGGAATCCACAATGTCTGTACAAATAATTGTGGGGTATATGGCCACTCAAAAACCACATGCCCGATGTTGAGGAAAACACCCATGGAGTCTCCAGAGGTAAGATTACCCACACCTCCACCGGCTGACCAATAGAAGAAGGCATAGGAGAATGGATTATGGTGAAACCAAAGAACAAACAATCAGACACAAAGACTGCTCATGTAGAGGAACGACCAGTCTCGAATTTACATGGGAAGAACACCATGTAGCCGACAGGGTCCCGTTTCACAGCCATAGTCATCGAGGATTTGTCACCAATGGAGGAGGAGGAAGCAACAGGTGGGAAACATGCACAGGCCATTCCTAGTGCTTCGGTAATTGTACCAGAGAAGCAATTCACGGCGGCTACTACCTTTTCAATTGGTGTTCCATCCTCCTCATCGAGTGGACAACTGGTCGAGACTAGAGGACTGACTCCCGAGTTGTCGGCCAAGCCTGTGACTGTCGCTAGGCAGGAGAAAATCATACCACTAAAAGGCTTGGTTAACGTCCCTATCCAACAGGTGGTACAGGTAGTAAGCAATGGACTCGGACTCCAATCTACTACTTCCCCAATGTTGGGTAAAGGACCCTTAAAGAAGGGCGGCTCCAACAAAGCACCTCCCCAATCGAAGAACTAGAAGACTCCCAAGCATGGGGAGGGTATCACCAACGAGCGAGTTTATCCTTCTTTCCAAGGACAGAGCGCCGAGAAAAAAACCTAGAGCACTACCACTGTGGCCCCAGAGAAGATGAAGTTGGGAGGGAAACCTCACACGAGCCTGACGTCCGTCCCCAGGAGAGTCTCCTCCTCTTTGCTAGTTTCGTTTTTTTTCTTTTGTTATTATGTTGAACATTTTATCTTGGAAATGCCAAGGGGCAGGTAGTGACAAATTTTTAGGTTACTTGGGAATTTATGTGCCTCTACAAGGCCGTACTTGGTGGTCATTGTAGAACCATGTATTAGCGGGGATACAGATAGGGAGGTGATCCATAAAACTGGTTATGATGGGTATTTAATCATGGATATGGTTGGTTTTTCAGGTGGTATCTGGGTGCTATGACATCGTCACTCTATTTAGGTGACGGCGATAACCGAATGAGAGCAGATAATTCACTTTACTTGTGTCAAGCACGACATAGAGAGTGCGATTGTAGTATCTGCACTATATGGAAGCCCAAACACTGCCCTTTGACATCAATCGTAGAATAAGATCGATGGTATATCTAGGCAGATGACCATACTTTAGATACTTATTGGTGATTCTAACTCCATTATGAGGTCGACTGATCGATACGGAGGGGTACCCTATCAAGAGGCTCGTATGAGGTCATTCATGATGTGTGTTGATAAAAATGGCTTATTAGACATTAGCTTCACATGGCACAAGGGGCTCTCCACCAGCACCTTGATAGAGCTCTTTGCAATAAGCAATAGATGACAAGACACCCACAGACGATCACGCTCCATCTTGAGAAGGTGGGTTCCGACCATAGGTCAATTCTCTTGATGGGGGATGCACAGACTACCAACTCAGGGCACAAACCCTTCTACTTCTTGTAGGCCTAGCTAGCCCATGAAGACTTTGGTCGAGTTCTCAAGGATCACTAGTCGCAGGGAGAGAATTTCAATTAGTCCTCAAAGGCTCTCACAACCGAGTTGCATGTCTGGAACAGGAAAACCTTTGGCCATATTCTCCATCGCAAGAGACTACTTGTGTGGAGACTACGAAGATTGGAGGAAGAAAATGAGAGGGGTGGCACCCCTTACTCCCAGGCTAAATAAAAGGAAGTAAGACATGAGCTTGGATCCACTATATGGCAAGAACACCTTTTCTGGTTTCAAAAATCCAGTTGTTAGTGGGTGGCAGAAGGCGATAGAAATATGTGTTACTACCACCTATCCACGTTCAAGAGGAGGAGTTTCAATCATATCTGTGGCCTTAAAGACGACCAGGGAAATTTGGTTTTTGAGGAAGATTATCTTTGCAAGTTGGCTAGAGATTTCTATGCTACCCTATTCCGAGCAGAGTTCGGCCTAGCGCCCAAGCTGCCGACAGCCTTCAAAACAATTTAGAAGGACACAAGGGATCACACGAGAGGAAACATGGGCTACAATAAAAATCATGGGAGGATTCAAAGCACCTTGAAAAGACGATTACCCACCTATCTTTTACCATAAATTTGGAAAGTGGTGTTGTTAATGAAACTTTGCTGGTGTTAATCTCCAAGAAAGAAATCCCATAAAGTATCCAACATTTTTGACCCATAGGTTTGTGTAATGTGATCTACAAGACTCTGAGAAAGTGTTTAGTTCACATGATAAAACTGTGGATGGGAAGCAGTTTGTTGGCCAAAGAAGGAGGGTGAATTGGGTTTAAGGAAAGTCTGTGAGCTTAATCAGGCAAAATACTTCAAAATGGTGGACGGACAATTGGTGGCTAAAACTGCCACTCGATCATCTACTTTATGGAGAAGGATTCGCAAAGCCTGGCCTATCATGTCGGCAGGGATACTCATGGGCGTGAACGATGGCTAGACAACTTCCTTTTGGACTGACCGGTAGATTGATAGTGGGGAGCGTCTCATTGATCACATCCTGGAGGACGCGCCCCCAGTCAACCCCCAAATTGCATTGGAGGCATTCGTTACTCCTTTAGGTGAGTGGGATATCCCTCTTCTGCGTCCTTTGCTCCCTGAAGAATTGATTTTATAGGTACATGGAGTTCAACCTCCTATGGAAGGCTCGGGAATGGATGTTTCCTCGTGGGTTCTAGAGTCAAATGGCCAATTCTGGGTTCGGTCGGCCTATGACCTTGCAGTGAACCACAAGTAGCTTAAGGGGGAGTTTGATTGGTGGATCATATGGAGATTGAGGGGACCTGCGCGAGTTCAACACTTCCTATGGCTCATAGTTAGAGAGAGGCTCCTCACCAATGTTGAGCGGGGATAAAGGCACTTGACGAATCAGACGGCATGCACCTTATGTCGTTCCCATACAGAAACAGTCTTGCATGTGTTGAGGGACTGTGAATTTGTCAGGTTAACTTGGATGAGGCTACTCCAACCTTCTGAATACTAGACCTTCTTCAGTTTGCCACTGTAGGAATGAATTGAAAAATATATAGATGAAGAACATACTAGCTTATCTTTCGATATCACTTGTTGGTCCCTTTGGAGGAATGAATTGAAAAATATATAGATGAAGAACATACTAGCTTATCTTTCGATATCCCTTTGTTGGTCCCTTTGCAAACAAAGTAGTCTCAGTTGAAGTCTTTCTACAGCGCATGCTGGCTTGGATAACTGTCGTGAGGACTGTCATGGACATGATTGTTCATCATCCAAGTCTGCCTGCTAGAACGGAGGAGTTGATCTCCTGGAAGCCTCCTCCTCCTCCCGAGTGGGTCACTGTTAACTCCGACAGCTCTGTTCACCATGAATCAGGCTCTGTTGCAACTGGGGGCTTGATTAGAGATCATTTAGGGCACTGCATTGCCGCGTTCACACTTAACTTGAGAATTTGTTTAATCACCCGAGCAGAATTGAGAGGCATTGTGGAAGGACTTTAACTTGCCTGGGATATGGGACTTAGACGCGGGAGGGTGAAATTGAATTCTCGATGTGTCGTCCACCTTCTCAGCACCAACGCAAACCTGGACCACCAGCACAATGCTATTACTAATCGTATCCAAGCCTTATGTAGGTGGGATTGGGAGGTTGATCATGTCTATAAAAAGGGTAATAAGTGTGTCAATTACCTTGCTAATAAATGGCGTTATTTGCCGCTAGGTTTCCATTCTTTTACTGTTAGTGATCCTACACTGACGTACAGAATTTTGTATGTTGTTCAGGGGATTTCTGAGCTCTGTCTAGTAATGAATGAAGGTTAGAATGCTCCGCATCCATTTATAAAAAAAAGTATCATATCCACTCCCGTCAACATTGCCCACAGTATTATTGTAGTACTTTCCAAAAATATTGCTCACAAGTCACTACTTACTTACAATATAAAATGCAATTTCTCTCCTATTATTGTTGTCGTTCAATGATTGCTTACCCAGGAGTGCACCTTGCGATTCAAATATGAGATCGTGAGGCTGAAATCCAATAATAACATTGCTTTCGATAGTTGTTAGTCTATATAGATGGCAAAATGATTGGATTCATGGATTGATACATTAAATTGGGAGTTATGAATTTGAATAAAATTTATTAGTAGATTCATGCACGGATCAAATGAATTAGTGGGTTGGATTTATGAATCCAAGTGTTATCTAAATATTTGGCCAATATGTAAATTTCAAAAAAATTGGAAACTAAATTATCATAAGAAAAAAGGTTAGGTACCAAAATATAATTTTTCAATGATATTTTATGTTAAAATTTTAAAATTAATGTATCAAATCGTGAAATATAAAAAGATGGGCACTAAACTGATAAAGAAAGAAAAAAATAAAGACAAAGCCGAAACATAATCCCCTCTTTTTAGCATTAACGAAACGTAATCCAGAAAGCTTGACATGGATCCTTTCAAATATCATTTGAAAACTCTTTCCTGAAAAGGACAGCCACAGCGTGTTTAGTTTAGAAATGGAGGGTTTGAATATTGTTGCCTCCAAATTATACAAATGCTTTACTTATCATTGCTTTTTTTTTTTTTTTTTGACGAAGTTACTTATCATTGCTGATGCCAGTAAAGACTTCGTGTTATGTGCGTACGTTCCTTGAAATTTTCCAATTCTGACCATGGAATGGTTAAACAATTAGAGGATCCCTACATCCCCAATACATGGCGGAGGAAGGATGAATCCCAATGATTATTAGCATAATGATTTAGATGCAGGAAATGACCAACTATTAAGAGTTTTAAGATTTGAGTTGGATATTGTTTATAGTTGTATATTTGTAGTAACAACCGTAGTAGCACTTCATAATTAGAGTAACACATACTAGACTACCAACTTTAACGTCATAGTTGTAGTAAGCATAAATAAGAATTTTTCTGATTTCATCTTCAAATTTAAGTGGTAGACTTCAACGTCGGAATTGTAGTCATTGAAGTAACCATCTTTAACCTTTTTCTTAATTGAAAAATAGCTGTCCATTATCGGCCTTAGGCCGTAACTAATTTTTCTACATGACCCAAATGTGAAAGGTGATCGACCTTACAAACTGAAGGCAGAGGCTGAGCATCATCAACAATGGAGATGCAGAATCTTTGCTCTGGTGTGTCCTCTGTATCATTTCATAGCTACAACCCACAAAGACCGATGAATCATTTGATGAACCGAAACACTTTGGAGAAGAAGATGGAATGGAAAGCCCAAAAAATCCAACACACAACTCTCAATTTACACATACAAAAATGGTCAATGAAATATCCCTCACACCAATCTACACACCAATTCTTAGCAACTACTCTGTACTAGTGTTGTTATCGCCATTAGCCCTCTGTTTTCTCCTCGACTTGTGGAACAATTTGGAAGGCGGAGGTGGAGATGGAGAGAACTCAAACGGCAGCGGCGGAACCTCCATCTCCCCTCTCAGTATCCTCACTATATCCCCAATATCCGGCCGCAGCTCCGGCATCTTCTGCAGGCAGAGCAGCGCCAAGTTTATGCACAAACTCGCCTGCTCTTTATCGTACTCGCCCTTCAACCTCTCATCCACAAGCTCCAACACATTATCCAACCCACCAGACTGTGCCAATTGCCTGCACCAGCTGACCAAATTCGCCTTCTCTAGCTTCATCGGCGAAGCCAGAACGTGGAGCGGCCTTCTCCCTGAAACTATCACCAGAATCAGAACTCCGAAGCTGTATACATCGGATTTCTCGCCGCCGCTGTACTCCGGCGCAACGTAGCATAATGTCCCTCTCATGCTCGTAGTTGTGCTGCTCAGTTCCCTGCTGAACAAATCCCCACTCCACATTTCGCTTCCGTTTGCGGCATTCTGATTCGTATTACGATTCATCTTCTTCTTCCTCCATGCTCCCCTGAAACTGAACTCCCCTCCGTTCAACTCTGTTTCAAAGTGATGTTCTTGCTTCTTCTCCATCGATTTCTTCCGACGGTGGAAATGAATCTTGAACCCTTTCTTCCATTTGAACTGAATTTGATTATTGGCTTTCAATTTGTTGCTCCCCTTCTTGCACATTTCCTCCAAGTGCTCTTCTCTCCACCATTCCTTCATCGTCATGTTTTGATTCTTCTTGTTCTTGTTCTTCTTGACCTTAAAGTTCTCCTCTTCCACCACGCCATCCGATCGAGTAGCTGCCGCTGTCGTTGCTGGCGGCGACGGAGGCGGAGGAGGAGGAGCGCCCGGTGTTATAGCCGCCGCGTGGTCTTCCCAATTAGGGTTAGTGGAAGGACAAATTTGGCTGCCAATCCATTCCATCACATAATCTTTGCTGCACAGTTCGCCACTCCCGTCTTGCCTCCACCACCAATCTTTCCCCCATTGCTTCCCGCTTTCCTCCGCCGGATCTTGATCGTGATTCTCCTGATCGACGCTGCAAGTAAGCTCCCTGCTATGCTCGTCATCTCCCCCATTCTCCCCCGCCGCCGCCGCCGAAACCTCCTTCCCCTTCCCCGTCTCCACTGCAAAAACCCCGTTATAGCTAACGGAGTTGAACTTCACTCCGTTCACGGCGTACCCACCTCCCTTGCTCGACGACGAAGAAGCCTGCAGAGCCAGCGCGAAATCCACAACCTCGTTGTTCGCAGCACTGCTCTCTAACGGCGTCAGATTCCCGGAAAGCTCCTGGCTCTTGCCGAAATCCTGGCTCGTGAACAAATCGGGCCCGAATTCGGGTTCCCCTTTGACCCGGGACAACCCGAAGTCCGAAATCTTGGCCCGGAGGTCGAAATCGAGGAGGACATTGCTGGGCTTGACGTCGCCGTGAATCACGGGAGGGTCGCACCCCGTGTGGAGGAATTCGAGCGCTCTCGCCACGTCGGCAATCACGCTGAACCGCCTCTCCCAGGTCAGAACCTCCATCCCCAAATTGCCCTCGCCGAACAGCCATTCCTGCAGGCTCTTGTTGGGCATGTACTCGTAGACCAGCAATCGGTGTTTTTTTTCGACGCAGTAGCCCAATAGGGTGACGAGGAAAGGGGATTTGAGGCCGCCGAGGATGTGGAGCTCGTTTTGGAACTCGCGCTCGGAGTTGAGGGTGAGGGCGGCGGAGTCGAGGCGCTTGACTGCGTAGAGCTTGCCGTCCCGGGCGATGGCGCGGAAGACGGTGGCGGAGCCGCCGCGGCCGATGACGGAGGAGTCGTGGAAGTCGTTGGTGGCGAGCTTGAGGTCGGAGTAGGTGAAGCGCTTGAGCTTGGCGGCGGCGAGAGGGGAGTCGTCGAAGGGGATGGTGCGGGCGCGGCGGCGGGAGCGGAAGTAGTGGTAGTGGTGGAGGAAGGAGCGGGAGAGGTGGTAGAGGAAGCAGAGGATGGTGAAGATGATGACTGCAGTGGCGGAGATGGTGAGGGATAGGAACAGGATTCTGCTCTTCAGCAGGAAGCTTGGCCGAGGAATGTGGTGGTGGTCGGAGAACGGTGGCGGCGGCGGCGGCGGTGGAGAGGATAGGATCACTCTGGAAGGCATTTGGGCTTGCTCCTTCTTCCTTACTTTGCTCCCCGGCCGCTTTCGTTTTGTTGTTTGGTGCGTGCTGCAAATGGAATCTGGGGGGTTGCTCTCTGTTCTAATTCTCTTTTCTGCTCGTCTTGTTTCCGATTCTCGTCAGCTTTTTTTCTCGCTGATCCGTGGGGAGAGAGGATTGTTGATTAATCCGATTCCATTTTTGTTGCTTCTGTCACTTTCTTTTTTAATGGCGGGACCCGATACTACTGTCTACTAACGATATATTCACTCTGATACATGTATAGGGTAAATTGAGTGGAACACGAGAGACCGGATTCTGCTCACGAATCATGATCCGAATTTGTATAAATCCCAAATGATTCTATGTCAAAGTGGAATGCCGATGGCCCATGGCAGATGGTACGATATCATACGATAAATAACTTCGAGTTATATAGCACAATTCAATATGTAAAAACTTTTTGACTTGAAATTTCACCAGAGTAAACTTATATAAGTTGTAACTTTAACCTTTTTAGTGAAGATTGTTGAACTTGGAATTGAAAATTTCGTGTATATAAATTTCGTGTTCTCAATCATATCACTGCACACCACATCTTGATTGTACCTCGTCATACAAAACTGAATTGAGCTACGGCAAAACAATACACAGGTGGACAAAATCTCTATATAGGAAACTTCAACAAAACAAAATAATGACTGGTTGTTTGATTTTGGTGATAGCTTAGTTGAGATTGTTAGTATGGTTTATAATTACTCATTTTATTTCATGCATAAACATTGCAATCATTGTTTGTTTGATGTGATAATAATTATCACTTAAACTTAGAGATAGTTAAATCTCATATTTTTTTATGTGAATTACTGAAATAGTTTGGTTAAGATTATTAGAATTTTTTGTTCCAATCATATGTTTTTTTATATATTAAACTCTACAATATATTTACAAAAGCCAAACAACGTAAACCAAAATACATAAAATTTCTTAACAAACATTGTGTACATATTGTTTGAAATACATCATTTTCACTATCAACCCTAGAATACTTCTCCAAGAAACCTTGTTACATATAATTAGTCGATTTACTAGACTATAACTCGAACTTCTCTAAGAAACCTTGTTGATTTTGGAGGGCGCTTAAGATTGTTGTATGTAATTTGGGTTATCCGGGTGATTTACAGTTGTATAGATAGTATTGGTGGTGGTGGGTGAGAATTGAGAAAGAATTCTGATGGGGGAATTTTGTGCGGTTGATTGATTTATTTATTAATAGTTTGTGGATAGTCAAATGACTATGCCGTGGAGTGTGGACTATGGAGCTGGCTGGCTAGGGAGCATTCTTGTTTTTATAAGTTTTTTTATGGAGTTGCATGTTTCTAGGAAGATGGGAACGGGGAAGTGAGAGTAGATAGAGTAATAGGCTTGGAAATTCTCGCGCAAATTAAATGAGATTATTATTATAACTTCTATTTCTATTGGTTCCATGCCTCTCTCTGACGCTGATTGCTCGCAAGTAAACCATTGACTGACATCCCAATTATTTGCCTCTCTCTCACTCTCGTTAGCGACGGGTGTAATTCTGCAAAGCACCAATCAAATAGCAATCTACCCACATAATATCGGCTGGATTTAAAGCGAAGACAATAAATATAAAATTATTGCGAAAGAGTACGATTAACCAGTAGCTAAATTAGCCTGGCCACTATTCACGCGACCTTACGTGAGAACTTCATGTTCTACTTCACTAGTAGGCTTTGTTCTGGCCTAATCAATTATGGTTTGTTCGTTGTCCAAATTTAAAGGTAATTACATATAGAAGTTTGCACGCACACAATACTTAGCAAATAACTGTATGTTACGTATCATTAGCTTCGGTTCTATAAGGATTGAACGACCAACAATGTTTGATTTTGTCATTATCGATTTGTAATATGTGTCTGGAAGTTTGAAAAAAAAAATATTTAAACAAAATATATATGTACTCCAAAAATTAACGATTCTTGAAAATTTTATTCATTCTCGAATAACATCAACTTTCATTTAAAACATACATGCTCTTGACTTCTAATTAACATGTAAATCCTCTCGAAGTCCAAACCAATTGTGTAGTAACTACTAACTAGTAATTATATATAGCTCCCGCACCAATCCATCCCCAAAGCACAACGGAAAGATGGAGAAAGGCATTTAGGCAATGGGGGAGAAAGGGGTCCCTCCCTCTCAGTGAACCTTTGAGTTGAATTTGACTACCACTGAGTGAAAGTTATTTTGCATGAGAAATCAAATAAAGCAGAGGGAAAAGAAAAAGGGAGAAACAGAGAAGTCCCAACAGAAAAGGGCAAAGATGAAAAGGAAAGGGGGGGAATGGGAAAGGAAGAGGAAGAAATTGGAGGGAACAGCCAGCCAGCCAGACATAGCATTTACATAGATTAACGTGTCAGTGGACGGGAGCGGTGGCGGTGGTGGTGGAAATGCTTTTTCCAGGAGCACGCGCAGCTGGCCAGGCGCGTGTTATGAATTGTGTATATAAATTATAAAGTGCTCTTCTGTTCTGCTGGGTGCTGCCTTGTCCTTCAATTTTCTTTTGGTTCTCTCTCAGACACACGTCGTTATCCGGACAGGGTACAAAGAAGAAACTCAGGTCGATGGAGGCGAATTGGGAGGCTGCCTGCCTGGCTACGTTAACCGCCGGATTCCCAACCTCTCCGGACAGTTAATCATGTGTAGGTAGCCACGCATAAGGCAGGGAACAGAGGATGTCGGACGTGGAATACGAGTAACGAGTTTCTTCGACTCAGACTGAACATGGAGAATGACACAAATATTGTTTTTTATTAAATTTACTACAAATATGGCGGATTAAAAAGTATTAACACAAATATTGTGTTTTGGAGAAAAGAATCGGCGAGACCACCTGAGACTCAGGCGCTGCCGCTTTTGCTGACTTTTTGGATCGTTTTATTAATTTGACAACGGCGGCGCCCAAGACTCAGGTGGCACCGCCTGAGACCTAAGTGAGTTGGTGGGAAATCATCCCAAGCGGTGGCGCCCAAGACTAAGGTGGCACCGCTGACTTATTGCTGGTGGCCAACGAAGTGCGAAAGGTGGTAAAAGAGGAAGTAGAGGTAATAGACGTGGCTGAGAGGTGGTAGAAGTTGTTGTATTTCTTTTGATTTACCATGTAGAAGTTGTTGTTTGAAGTTGTTGTTGTTTGGTATGTAGTTGTTATGGTTTTTATCGTTAATAATAATAATAATAATAATAATAACAAACCAAAAATAATAGTCTCAAGGAAGTACATAATAATAACAATCCAAAAAGAATAGTCCCAAGGAAGTACATAATAATAACAATCCAAAAATAATAGTCTCACTGACGACCACCACGACGACCACCATGCTCCACCACTAGATGGCCGCCAGTACCACACCTCGCAGGCACCCTGTTACGTGGAGGTCTACCATCATACTCCTGAGGCTGATCTCCCTCGACACCACCATCCTAATCCTGTGTACCGAACATATCATCCTGCTGAGACTGAATCTGCTCCTCAGGTACACCGCCACCATGCCGAGACTGAAGATGCTTCTCATAATTCCACATCGTCTCCTGAAATGTCTCATCACCCTCTAGGCTGTCCCACAGGTCGGGAGACGAGGTTGCTCTAGTATCACCACCTGAGGCCATGTTTCCCATCGTAGCATGCTGCGGTGTATGGAAGCTATCCTCTGGCTGATAGAAGCTCGAAGACGGATCTTACTGAAACTGCTGCCGTCGCGGCAGCTAAAAGCTCGAGGAAGGATCTGACTGAAACTGCGACCGAGGCGGATTAAACTGGAAGCTCCTCGAGGTAGGACGGACGGGCTGTGCTCGCTGTCGATATGAAATCTGGAACGGGTTAGGTACATCACGATGCTCACGTCGCTGTCTACGTGGCCTATGCTCCTGTCTGAACTGTGGCTCTGAGACGACCCAGCCCGGTGTCGGATTAGTACGCTCTGGCCAGGCAGTCATGACGGGCTGATCATAATAGGGTTGTACAGGTACTGTGAGATCAGGGTATCTACGCTGCTCAAAACTTAGAGTAGCAATCCCGGATGCCATAATGTTGGCCAAGTCCTCACACTGGTCGGGGGTCAGCCCTCCAGCCCGTACACCGTCACGCAAACTCACCTCAGCATGCTCGAAAGTGTCGTACTAAAAAACACCAAAAAATGTCAGATATTTCAGACAGTTAACAACAAATTAAGCAAACAAATCAAATAACTAACCAATGCCTCCGCTGCAGCTCCTCTCCGTGTGCCGGAACGTTTGGTGACATCTCTATACCAATCCATATGCTCCGAGTGGTAGGCTAACTCCTCATCAGTGTATGGAGCCGTAGCTACAAACTCGTGTCGACGGTTCCAGAAAGCAAGCGACTCTCTGGAGGCGTGTACCAACTGCTGCCCACGAGAGGGCCCACGAGTAGCCTGACGAAGAAAAAACCTAACCTCAGCCTCAGGATGTGGCGGATGAGGCTCATGCTGCCTCATGCCAAACTGCCAGAGCACGCGGTCTGGATGATGCCACATCACCGATGAAAAGCATATAAGTGGCACTACTGCTTGAAATGTCTCAAACTGTATCACACTACCTCTGAGATGAAGTGCTCTCTCAAGGTAAGGTTGCCACTACATAAAAAAAAAATTAACGTTATTATCCCTAAATATAAAAAAATAAAACAAATGAAAACTATTCTATAAAATGGAATGTTATATACTAACCACCACGGTGTCCATCGCGTCAAACCACAGCTTGTACTGGAATAGCTGGTCACCATACTGACTATTGTTGGCCGAAAGCCATCGAAGACCATGTGGGGATGCATCCTCGGAAATATGTGCCCTCGTCTCTGAATGTCGAGGGGCCAAATGTGGGAATCGCTCTCACGCCCAGAACTGCAGTAGAGCGACCCATCCACCAAGGTCACCGCCTAGAGAAGTGCCGGAATGCGTAATGTGCAAAGTCGACCTACCCATCTCACGGTACAGTTAGGATAAAACAGCAGCTCCCCAGGTGAACCGTCCAGCTCTCTGCCAATCCTCAATCAGAAGTAGGTACTGTAGGTGCATCGTAGCTCCAGACCGATCCGGGAAAAGTACACCTCCCATCAGAGATAAAGCATAAGCTCGTGCAAATTGCTCTATAACCTCCTGTGATGCATTTCCCAGCAGATGACTGAATTCATCCCTCAGCCAAACAATCCTAACGACACCGACACCGCTTGTAAGATTAGCCGGAACCCGTCCTAACAGTCTCAAACACATCGCCGACCACTCCTAATCCGGTATATCAACTACAACGACATCACCGTCGATCGCCAGACCGGACAGTGTAACAACGTCCTCTAACGTGATCGTGATCTCACCAAATGGTATATGGAAGGTCGATGTCTCGGGTCGCCACCTCTCTACGAGCGCAGTAATCAAACTCGCATCGGGGTTCATAGGGACTAGGGGCACGACACTTAACAAGCCTGCCGCTTCGAGATATGGCCGATAAAGCTCATGGTACGTCACTAAACTGGTCGTACCTCGAACATGGTAAGATCGATCACCAGCCTATAGTGCACAAAACTTATATTAATTCATTTTCATTCGTAATAATTCTAATTTCACCTAATAAATTCTAATCTATCTAATCTAATATCAAATTATACTAATTTCAAAAAAATTTATACGTAATCCTATTCTAATTTCAGTACAGTTCAGTTCACCAACTAAAATAATCTAATTAGCTAATTAACTTTACATGAATAATTATCAAATACTTACCTCGTTTGTCCAAACAGAGTCAATATGTTGTTGGCCATGTCCCCAAAGAAGTGCCGCATCGACCGAACCTGGATCAATTGTCGTCGGCGGTAATTTCATCGAATAAGCATCCATAAGCCTAGGAACTGAAAAAACAAAGCAACAAAACAGCCGCCGATGAGATTCCGGCCGCCGCCGGCGAGAGTCTCACCGCGTAAACGGCCGCCGACTCCACCACGACCTCGCCGGCCTCTCCACCTGCCTCTGCCGGCGACTGGTTCTTCGTCGGAGGACATCTCTGTCGGGCGGGGGCGCTTTTGTCAGCGGAGGCGACGCTTCACTCGGCAGCGGCAACGCCTTAGTCCTGGGCGGCAGCGCTTGAGTCCACAGCGGCAGGTCCTGAGACTACGGTGGCGGCATGTGTGAGGAAGGCGGCGCTGCTCTGGTTCGAGGGGGGGGGGGGGTTGAGGGAAGAAGAAGAAGAGATAAGAGGGGCCTAGGGTTCGTCGATTTAAAAAAAAGAGGGTGAGGCGGGGGCGCTGGAGACTTGGGCGCCAGCGCCCAGAACTAGGTAAAATATTTAGAAACCGCGGCCCCGCCCCAAACTTTACTACAAAACACAATATTTGTGTCAATTCTTTTTAATCCGCAATATTTGTGGCAAATTAAAAAAAACACAATATTTGTTTCATTAACCCGACTGAATACAGTTCATGTAATAAAAAAATGAATTACTTCTATGCAAGGATTGAATTATAAATTAAGCGATTATATTGGATTCATGAATTGGTGAATTGGATTGATAGATTCATAAATCAAATTGATTGGTGAATTTATGAATTGGTGGATTTGTTGAAGTTTATTAGTTTAGGTACCCACTTGTAAATTACCTAAGCTTATTATGTCTATGTAAATAACCTCACTCGTGTATATCCCATATATATATAGCCAATCTCCATCTGTAATTAGATTAAGCCGATTTGATTATAGTGAAACTCTTTGGAGAGTGTGGCCTCTCTCGTGGATTAGTCATGTACTATCAGGGATACCATGTTAAAATCCTAGTGTTCTTTCGGTTTCGTTTACTATTCTTTACATGGTATTAGAGCCTCTACTCTCAGGTTAGTGTTGTTCCTCTCCACGATTTGGTTGCCTAGTTGGGGTTCTCTTCGCTTGCGTCAGTTGGCCGAAGGGTTTGGTTCTGAGTTGCTGTTGCTAAGGGTCCGCTGGAGATTAGTGTTTGTTTGATGCCTTTTAGTTTAGGGGGCTCTCTTGCTCCCTCAATTGTGGTAGCTGTGTTGTTTGCTGCATTTTGTTTTTCGGGTGCTCTTCTTCTCACTCGATTGTGGCAGCTTCGGTTCATATGGATTTGTCCAAAATGGATTCTGTTTCAATTAAGTTTGATAGCACAAACTTTGTGATCTGGGAATTTCAGTTTCGTAACTTTGCGGTGGGCAAGAGGCTTCTTTCTGTTATGGCAGGGGAAATCAAGCAATTTGTGGCTGATGTTGCCGCTAATCATGTGGTCAATTGGCATTAGGCCAATGCTCAACTTATTACATGGTTATTGGGATTAGTCGACATCCCGACTGCTCTTAGTCCTCGCTGTTTTCAGACGGCTCACAAGATGTGGACTCATATTTTCTCTACTTATGCAAAGAATAGCGCCTCTCGACAATTTGAACTAGAGACCGAGATTGGTCAGTTAGCGCAAGGGGATCGTGATATAAGTGGGTATTATCATGCTTGCCTTCATTTGTGGATAGAGTATGATTTGTTGACAGCTAATCTTGTTCATGTGACTGCGGACGCTGCTGTGATCGTTGAATGATCTCGGACTCATGTGTTACAGTTCTTCGCCAAACTTAGGTCTGAAGTTGAGCCAATTCGGGCATCACTTATCCATCGAAATGTTACTCGCATTGTGGATATTGTGGCTGAGTTAATGCATGAAGAGACTCGGTTGAAAAGCCAGTCTCAGATTGATGGTCATAGTTCTCACTCTGCGTCCGCCTTTGCTGTGGGACGTCCTGCGACTTCTTCCCGACCTTAGTTCACTAAGACGAATACTGGTGAGCTCATTTGCCACTTCTGTTGCGAGCCGGGTCACATTCAGATTCATTGCAAGAAGAAGAGTTTTTGTAACTACTGCAAGCGTACATGTCATGTCGTGCTCGAGTTTCCCACTCTCATTCGGCGAGGCAAGCTCCGTCTGGCTTCTGGATCATCCTCGTCCTCGCATGGGGCTGCATATCCTGTCACACTTGAGAAGTCCACGGTGAGCTCGTCGGCTGGGTGCAACTTGGCGCCATCTTTGTCTCCCGATCTGATATGTCGCCTAGTCCATGATGCCTTACAAGAGGCATTGTCTTCTGCTTTTGCTACTATTGTCCCTTTTGGTAAGTCCTCTCGATGGCTCTTAGATTCCATGGCCTTTGATCACATGACCCGTGATCGTACTATGTTTGATCGTTTGCACCCTGTGAGTTCTATGCATCTTCAAGCTGCCAATGGTGCGACTATCCCTGTTATTGGTTCGAGTACAACTCAAATAGGGCAAATTACTTTGCCCAACACCCTCTACGTCCCCCAACTACATTCTAATTTGGTCTCAGTGGGTCAACTGACTGATGATGGTTGTCACGTCATGTTTGACTCACATGATTGTGTTGTGCAGGACCGGACGACGGGGAGGGTGATCGGGCGGGGAAGTAAGCAGGGCCGCGCCTTTGTCCTTGATGATCTTAGTAGAGGCGTTGTGGATGCGGGCTGTGCACTGGGGACTTCGAGCTACAACACGCCAGCTGGTCATTGAGGGGAGGCAGTGAGTGGGGCACTACATGGATTGTGTCATTTGAATTCCTTTTCAAATAAGAATGATGTTGCTCTTTCTGACTATAGTTTGGCTGTTTCTCATGGGAATTTTGTATGGGACTTATGGCACCGTTGACTGGGTCATCCTCATTCGGATTGTGAGAGTTGTGTAGAGGCCAAGACCTCTCAGTTTTCGTTTTGCGACAGTGATACTGTTTATGATGATCCGTTCGACTTGGTTCACTTCACACAGATCTCTGGGGACCACCACCAGTTATTTCTCGATTGGGGTTCCGATATTTTGCCTTGTTTGTTGATCACACTACACGGTACATGTGGGTGTATTTTCTGAAACAGAAATCTGAGCTTCTTCCAGTGGGAATTTATTTAGATGGTTCTGACAGAGTTTGGTAAGACGGTGAAGATACTACGCTCCGATCCTGGCAAGGAGTTTGTGTCTAATGACCTTCTTTCGTTCTTTAAGTCTTTGGGAATTCTTCCACAACAATCGTGTCCCGCTGTGTCTCAACAAAATGGTGTGGTCGAGCGTAAAAATTGACATGTATTGGAACTGACTTGTGCTATTCTCTTCCATTCACATGTTACGACTAGGTTCTGGGTGGAAGCGGTGAATTCAATTGTGTACTAGATTGATCGACAGATCACCTTTACTGGCTCAGAAATCTCTGTTTCAGATGTTGTACTCAAGACTCCAAACTATTCATTTCTGCCAGTCTTTGGCTGCACGTGTTATGTCTTGTTACTCAAAAAAGAACGTCACAAGTTAGCTCTCAAGGTGACTCGTTGTGTGTTTGTCGGGTATAGTGACAAACACATAGGGTATCTTTGTTATGACCTGGTTGGTTGGTGGATGTGCATTGGATATCATGTGAAGTTCCTGGAGACCGAAATTTACTACTCTTCTTCTCATGTTGAGGTAAGCTCGACTGCTTCATTGGAGTTCCTCACATCTACGCTTTATTTTGAGACTCCTATGTTGGGGTCATTGCCTCCGCCAGGACCCGAGGCTCAGTTTAGCTCCGAATCAGATTCCGGACTGTCTTCTCCTATTGTCCCCCCAAGCCTCGAGTTCGTCCAACTTGCCCTCCTCTCTTGGGACAACCGCCCGTTCGCATGCATGATTTCGTGGGGTTTTCTACGACTCCCATCTTCATTCTACACGTTACTCTCAGGCTGTAGTTGATCCGAGATGGAATGCGGCGATGCGGTTTGAGATGGATGCCCTTGAAGAAAATCGCACATGGGACTTGGTTTCCTGACGAGAGGACACGTCTGTTATAGGAAGTCGATGGGTGTATGCTTTGAAGATGTTACCTGATGGAGAGGTTGAAAGGTTTAAGGCGCGTGTGGTGGCTCAAGGGTTCAAGCAAGAGTACGACATCGATTATGACGACACTTTTGCTCCAGTAGTGAAGATGCAGACTATCATGTGTGTTTTTGCGGTTGAGGCAATGAAGCGTTGGTCTCTTTTTCAACTTGACGTGAATAATGCATTTCTTCACAGAAATTTGAAGGATACTGTATATATGGAGCGACCTCCTGGCTACGATAAAGGAGATTCCACCATGGTTTGTCGGCTGAATCGCTCTTTTTATGGTGTCAAGCAGACGCCTCGAGTTTGATTTGACAAGTTTCACGGAACAATTCTGCATACGGGGTTCTCTTAGAGTCAGAATAATCTGTCACTCTTCATACGTACTACTGTGAATGGTATTGTTGTTCTTTTGATTTACGTTGATGATTTGATAATCACTAGAAATTATGAAGGTGGTATCCGAGATGTCATTGCGGCCTTGCAGAGTGCCTTTAATTTGAAGGAAATGGGCGAAGTGTCATACAGTTTGGAGCTGGAGTTAAGCACTCATCTCACGGTCTCTTTGTTTCTCAACGCAAGTGTATACTTGATCTTTTGGAGTCCTCTTAGTTTGCAGATTGTGTTCCGTCTTCCACTACCATGGAACAGAACCTTAAGCTTAGCTGAGATGGGGGGAAGTGATGGAAGACAAGTATCAATCGGTTTATCGAAGCTTAGTAGTGAGCTTAATTTATATGACTCATACTAGACCCAATATTTGCTATGTAGTGCAGGTGGTGAGTAAGTATGTCATGGTGGCTACTAATCTTCACTTGGCTGTTGTTCATTGACTTTTGAGATACCTGAAGCAGACACAGGATGTTGGATTATTCTTTCCACCGAAGGGTGAACCACAGCTGGAAGCATTTGCTGATGCAGATTATGCTGGGTGTTTAGATAATCCGAGGTCGACGTCCGGCTGGTGTGTGAGGATAGGCCAATCCTTTGTGTCATGGAGGTGTCATAAGCAGGATCGTATATCAAAGTCATCTACTGAAGCAGAATATCGGTCTACATCTGAGATAAACTCTGAGTTGGTTTGGCTTCGCCGACTTCTAAGAGAATTGGGCGTTGACTGTCGAGCTCCAATACGGATATATGGGGATAACACGAGTGCGATACAGATTGCTGTTAATCCTGTATTGCATGACAAAACAAAACATATTGAGTTTCATGTTCATTACATTAGACAGTTGGTTGCAGAGGGAATGATACAAGTGGGGTACCTATTTACTGAAGATCAAACAACAGATCTCTTGACAAAGGCAGTTGCTATCACATCAAACAATCTCCTTAAAACTATCTCAACAATCTCAAGTTTTTGTAGAGATATTACTATCACTCATTTTGAGTGATAGGTTCTATCACATCAATAAAACAATGGATATATTGTTTAAGTAAATAAACTAAATAAATGATGCATTGCTAACAATGCATACATTGTAACAAATTAACAATCTCCCCTAAACTATCACCAAAATCAAATGTAGTATGTGTTAGAACTTAAAAGCAAAAGCAGATATTTATAACAGAAAAACTAACAAATTCACACTTGTTGACAAGGGCGGAGCGAAAGGGAAGATTGGTGGGTTCTAGACTCATATTGGCTCGACACCAATTTTAGTTTTGGAGTGAAATTTGAAAAATTATGAGAAATAATATGCTTAAATGATTTAAATTTCAGTCTCATTATTATCAGTTTACAAATTTATCAATCAATTACAACTTATATTAAAAAAATATAGATGAGGCATCTATGATATAGCATATAGGCATAATTCTGGGTGCATAGCATACACTATGTAAATGACTTTGAAATCATTTTTTAAATCTTAATACATACTTTGTAAATATTGCAAATGGATGTTTACAAATGTTTGATGTGGTATTAATAAATTATTTGTGTAAATTTTAATACTCTTTGAAATGTACATATATAAACATATATTCTAATTCATATGAAACACTATGATTTTCACATAATTTAAGTAAATCTACCCCTCTAATTGTTTATTCTTGACTTCTCAAATTGATAAATCATCAAAGTTTTTTCTTTTCTCACAACCTTTGAAATATATTCTAATTCATACAATATACTATGATTTTTACATAGATTAAAAATAAACTCTAGCACTCTGATTGTTATTCTTGACTTCTCAAATCCATAATCATCAAGTTCCTTCTTTGATCTCAATCTTGAAGATGATCAATGTGTTTTGAAATATTATGAAATATGAAAATAAGTCTAGATCTTTCTAAAAATTTAAACAATGTCATCTTACAATTTTTTTCTATTCGAACCCGCCTCATTTTAAATCTTGACTACACTTGCTCGTAGACAATCATCAACCTATCTAGTCTATGATTCTGCATATGTCCATCGAATTTCTGTAGGTGAAGGGTTTTGCGAATCTTCCATTTATTATTTCTAACGAAACTCAGTGTAGTTTGAGGATGACCAACTCAATAATCTCTTCAATGAGGTGAAATGCCTTAATTAGGTTAGTGATGGATTATCGATCCAAACCACTTGTTCGGGAACTTGTCTTAAGGGGCAACTCTACGACGAGACTTACTTTTGTCCAATCTTTAGAAGCACTTATAAAACGGAGATTCTGGGCATGCTTTAGCATTGGAGCTACATCTTTTTGATTCTGCTACTCCTATTCTCTAATTCCACTAACTATTTTTCTTTAGACTTATCGAATTACACTACAAAATTAAGTTCACACCCCGCCAAACCTACTTGATTAGGAGATCAAAGACCAAGAACCACATAATAGACTATGGTGACGGGTAAGGCTAGCACCATTCCACACAGCACCCTGCAAAAAATATCAATTCAATGTGTCACAACTCGCATCCCTTTTTCATCTTATAATTATGCGAAAAAAGAGTAAATATGTAATGGGAAAGAGAGATTATAAAGAATATTAGGGTATATATTTGTGGATGCATCAATTGAGTGTATAAGATTAATTTAATTTCAAAATTTATAATGCTGATGTTTCTGAAAAGCCGTTGTTGTTTGCAAACTCGAAAATATCTATTTCGTTTGTCTCTATTCTGATTGATTCGCTTCTTCCTTAGTTTTTAATTCTGTAAAATGTAATAAGAAAATGTGTGAATATAAGAAAAAAATTATTTATGATTTACTTGTACTTTAAAGGGAAATTATTTGGTTCAATTATAGAAATTTATCTAATAACATTCATCTAAACACTATTATAAGGGCAAATTTTATGAATTAGAATGCATAATTTAGTTGTAATTGTAGACTATACCTTTCTGTTAAAGTCTAGTTTTAAGGTAGAACCGATTATAGACAAGTAAAATCAAAGTTATATATTAAATTCATCCGTATTTTTCCTTGCTATAAGAACCAAAACTAATTAGCGGCTGAACCAGTAGAGTTGCAAATTAGTCACAATAGCGATTCGATCCATTTGCTTGGATGACTCTAGGATGGATCGAATGGTTTTTAACGAGTATGCTCCGTGCCTATTACCTACTCCAACTGTCCAGGAGATTGCGGCCCGTCGTGGAAAGGTCAAGATGTCGGGATACGACTCGATTGGCTTGGGAGATGGGGATGGGCTACTGAACCCAATGTTGAAGACAAAGCACCAGACGGTTGTGGGCTTAGTTACATGCGTCTGGACTGGGTCCAAGTGGAAGATGAGTGGAGCTCGTTGAACAAAGCGTGGCGCGGGCCGACCAGAACCCACGAGGAGGAGTAGATGGGCAGAGCCTACCACACGAGCCGGTTGGGCAGCGGGTGGATAGAACGATGCTAGTATAACCCGAATCGTACAGGTCGTATCAAACCAGGTCGGAGTAGAACTGAAATGGTTCGAACTGAATCAGACATCAACATGAAGTAGGGGAAGAGGCGGCCCCCTAGCCCCTAGGATCGTGGCATCAAACCGTCCTCCCAAGCGCACAGTGGAGATTGAGTAGGGATCGAGGACTCGATTAGGTTGAAGAGGAATCTAATCTGCCAGTTGGAGAAGGAGGACGAATGGGAGTTCACCAACCCACTAATGCATGAGGAGAGGCACAATTACCACGACAATGGGCACTAGGACGGTTCTTGGATAGTTAGGTACGGTGGATATAACTCTGCTTATGAGGGTGATGATGATATGATTTTTGGGATCAAAACTGAGTTCCCAAATTCAATGATCAAGAGCATGTAGGATTGTGGTTGTAGACTACATACATGTGGTTCAAAACACATGATAATTGCAAGGAAATCCTTCTACTTAGAGGGAGATGCTTTGCAGTGGTGTGAATGGATGGAGAGATCCTATGTCGAGGTCGAGATGCTGATCACTTGGCCGAGGTATAAGGAGGAGATGAGGTTTCAGTTTGGCCGGTCGGAAAGATGGATGACAGAGTACACAGGTAATCCCGTTTTGGATATTTCATTATTTGGATTTCTTGTCGGGTTATTTCTGTTTTGATACTTTGAATGTATTTTAGACGTTTTTTATAATAATAAATGAGAATTTTGTAATAGTAACAGTCTACTTATATATTCTGTAATTGTGGAGACTATTGTTCATTAAGAAAATTTCGAACAATAATTCAGGAGTCCTTATCTCTCTGCCTACCCTCGGCCGAAAACCTCACTCTTTCTCTTATTCTTAAAATAATTTCCTATCTATTCTTCTAATATCTAATTCTCTAATTCCTCCAATTCCCTTATTGTCCTCAATTGCGAAATCCTAGACGTTAACACCTAAATCAATAGTTCTTACAAAAACCTTCAAAACCAAATCTCCCACCCAAACGAACCAGACTCTAAAAATACCAACAACTTTCTAACTATACGGTACCACATATATAGTAGCATTGTATTCCCATCTAGCAATTAAAGGAAATCTCCCTCCCCTCCCCCCATTACACTAAAGGCTCGTTTGGAGAAAATGATTCGCGTCATGAATTCACTAAATTCATAGATTCACTAGAAATTTATGTTTTTTTTTTCTACTTTTTGTATCATAGATTTTATGTTTAGAGATTTCAAATATCTAAAATCTAGAGATATGAAACCTCTTAGAGAGATTCATAATCTAGATTTTGTGATTTTTTCTCCTACCTTTTCTCTTTGTATTTATTTATTTATCCCAACAAATACCCTAACCAATAAATTCTCAATATTGCTCAAGGCATTTTGATTATATTGTTAAGGGTATATAAGTCATTTGATAGAAAAATCAGAATATCTATTTTTCATTGATTGTTAACTACCGAACAATAAACTTTTTAAATCCTTTTTCAACAATCTAGAAAATTAAAATCTTTATATTATTTCAAACCCGTAGATTTAGACTCCGATCCTCCGAACATATCCTTAATTAGATTTCAATCTATACTTAGACGTTAGAATACATGCATGTCGAGTGGGTAATAACTAATAAAATGAAGATCCGGATGCAATGCAAGTTACTTACGCGGTGCTGAGGATGTCCGGATGGAGATCATACTCTTTGGCAAACACGAACGGAACTATCCCTTGGGGAAGTGCAGCCTGCAAGTTCATACACATAAAGCCCAAAATCAACCAACTGGGCCGGCCCATACAGCTATCATTTTATGAAAATCGAGGCCCGATCGGACCCAGCTCGCACCTGAACGATTGTAACTTGAAGGAGAACACCTCGAACGCCGACGGCGAGAGCGGCCGCAGCCGCCAACCCTGGCCCCAGCAGAAACCGAGCCACCATCGCCAATAACGCCATCCATTTCCCGCACGCTATCACCTTCGGCTGCAGCGCCATGAACAACCCTGCATCCATCATCCCCCATTAATCAATATGACCCGTGATTGTGGTCGATGAATGAATCAAAGCAAAGGAGCTAGCTCAATGGAAAAATAGTACCGAGGCTGAACATCGCCATTCCCAGTCCTGTGTTCGCCAGTATGGAAACCGAGTTCTTCACGATTGCCGGCAGCGTCAAATTCCACCTGAACGCCAGAAGGGACCAAACGACGCCGGATAGGCTCGCGTAAGAGTTAGGGTTTCGAACCAGCTTCTTCCACACCATAATCAGCACCAGCTTCGTCATTACACCCTTCGGCGCCATTCCCTTCTTCTCCTCCACCTCCTCCTCCTCCTCCACCACGTCAACCTTCCTCTCCCCTGCCATAATCAAATTCAATTCATTAACAAAAAATACCAAAACTCATCTAATTCCGTGTCCAACTTTTCAACCTAAAACTAGGAAAGAAAGAAAAAAAAGAAAAGAAAAAACCAACGGTGTTAGTCAACAGCTTTGACCGCACCTGTGATGTGAATATGATCCCAGCCGTTGGTCTCACCCTGAACCCCCGCCGTCCGCGTCTCAACCTCCCCGTCCGAGCTCCCCACCTTGTTTTTCTTCATCCCAATATTGGAATTATTATAATTGTCGTTGAGATTATTGCGGGAGTAGTAGTACCCGGGAAACGACGACGTATTGTTGGTGCCGCTCCAACTGAACATATGCAGCAGCTGCGGCGGCCGCGACATCGACCCCCCTCCTCCGCCGCCGGATTTACAGTGGTGCTGCTGAAGACTCTTTCTCCCGCTCACGATATTCTTTATCTCTACATTTCCGTCCTCCTCCACGAAATTCGAGTTCCTCGGCGACGATCTAACGGACCAGATTTCCACGCCCGTCAGATCCGAAGCCCGCGGCGGGCAGGTACCCGCCCCGACCGCCTCCCGATACGACGACGCATTGTTATTATTATTATTATTATTAACCACCGTCATCGCCCCCGCAGGGGCCGCCTGTTGTTGTTGTTTGAGCGATTTGGTCGAGGAGACGGAAAAGCTGGCGGTGCTGCTGGCGGAAAGCCTCGAGACCACCACGTGGATATTTCCCCTCTCGTCCACGTCAGCGATGCTGGCCCCCACCACCGTCCTCCCGCCGCTGGACGACAGCGACACCACGTCCGGGTCGACCCGGACGGACGAGATCCTGGCGGCGGTCCCGGGGGCGGGGAACTGGTCGGCGATGAAGCGGACGGCGGCGCGGTACTCGAAGAGGGCGAGGAGGATGGTGTACCAGACGATGCTCTGGAGGACGACGATCTGGACCATGAGAGGGGAGGTGAAGTCGCCGTACATGGCGGCGAGGAGCGGGATTCCGACGACAAGGGTGTTGGGGAGGGTGGAGAGGGAGAAGAGCGTGATCACCCAGTCCAACGAGGAGGAGGAGGAGGAGGCGGTGGTGTGGCGGCGGCGGCGGCGGAGGAGAGGGGTTTTCGAGAGGAGGAGGAGGAGGATGAGGAGGGAGGCTTTTTGGATGGTGTCGGCGGCGAGGAAGCGGTAGTTCATGCGGTAGAGGTTGTTGGAGGCGACGAAGGTGAAGGAGAGGAGAGGGACGGCGAAGACGGCGACGAAGCGGTTGATGCCGGCGCACTGCTCGGGGGTGAAGATCTTCCACCACCGGACGGAGGCGTAGGCGAGCCCCATTGTCAGGTATAAGGGGACTAGGGCGGAAAGGACTTGGTAGAATTCCTTGCCGGTTATCATTTTTCTAGATAGAGAAAGGGCGAGAGAGAGAAGGAGAAGGAGAAGGAGAGGAGAGGAGAGAGAGAGATTTGCTATTCGGTAGAAGAGGCAGAGCTGTATTAATCTTGGGTGTGAAATGTGAATGAGTAGATATTTATATACGTATCTAAATCAGGGAGAGAGAAGATAGACGGTCTGAATTTCTCTTTTTCCAAAGGAATATATCTTGGATATAAAAAACAAAATCTATACTCTGCACTTCTTTTTTCATGGAGTTGGGTTTGTTTTTTTTTTTTTTTTATCGTGAGCTTCAGTTTTATTAAGACGAGAATAAAGTTACATTGTCCCTACTTAATTGATCCAACAAATTCAGCGGTGGCCTATCAAACCAAATCTCTGCAATGTCCCATCTCGCTCTCGAATGAGCCATAATGTGCACCGTCTCATTAGCATTTCTACTAGCATATTATACTTGCCCTTCTCCAGATTCAGCCGCCAATCTTCTTATGTTTCTAAGTACAATTCCCATCTATGTTTGGATATCCTTCACCATTCCCAGTTTTGTTACCACAACCTGACAGTCTGTCTCCACCATGGGCAAGGCGAGATGGTGTTGGCGAGCTAAGTGGAAACTGAACTCGACTGCCAACGATTCTCCCAGTGTCGGGTCTCAGACTCCTTTCATCCTTTTCACCGCTGCCAAAATGAAAGTGTCATTATGGTCTCGTGCTAATACTCCCATCCCTGCTCCTTCAGCATCCAAACCTGCGTCCGTGTTCAGCTTTATGCTCCCAGCTGGCGGCAGTAACCAGGATTGACAAACAGCGGGATGTGGCATATGTTCCAAATCTTGCTGTTGATGGCGATATTCCTCCAGATAGGATTGCACCCTTGGTACAATGTCATTCTCTTCTGTCTTCCTCCCATTAAACAGGTGCGCATTACGTTCCTTCCATAACGACCATAATGACACTATCCATTCTTCAAGCTCATTCATCGGGACTGTCTTGATGACCTGACGAACCCAATCCATGTAGGTGTGGTCTGCTCTTAATTCAAAACAATGAGCTACTGCCGAGGCCCGCCACAACCTGCTTGCCTATGAGGAGTAAAACGCATGCAATTGCGTTTCTGGTTGATAAAAAAATGGACACGTCCCACTTAGTTGCTCATTGCGTTTGTGAACTTTCTCCTCAGTAGCCAAAGCCTCTCTTGTAAACTTCCACATAAATACCTTCACCTTCGGCGGTAGCTTTAGCGACAAAGTAGCTTCCAAAGAGCCGGATCACCAACACTTTGTGACTCACGTTGCTGCTGATAATTACTCAACCAAGTCTTATATCCTCCCTTGGCCGTGTACTGCCCATCAACACTGCCACCCAAATCAGACGATCCTGTTCTTCGGGATGGCGTAAAAGGATTTGGTTGATGGCTTGCACCATGTTAGTTGGGAAGCAACTATCCAGAAGGGTGTCATCCCATTTCTCTTCTTCTTTGACAATCAATTTGCGGACTACCGAGTCTACCGGGAGACCCATTGGAGGGGACTGAATAATGTTATTCGGAGTTGAGGGCAGCCAGTGGTCCCCCCATATGCGAACAGCAGAACCATTCCCGATTCTCCATCGTAGACCATCAACCAGGAACTCTTGAGCACTCATCAGACTTCGCCAAACATAGCTGGGTCGGTAGCCAACACGAGCCTCAAGAATGACAACATTTTTATGATACTTTGCCTTCATGATTCGTGCTACTAAGGACGTCGGTCTTTGATACAAGTGCCAAAGTTGCCTCACAAGCAAAGCCTAATTGAAACCTCTCAGGTCCCGAAAGCCCATACTCCCTTGTTCCTTCGTACAAATAAGGGCCTCCCGCGCCACCCATGGGGTCTTTCTCTCTTCTCCTTTCTGCCCCCACCAAAACCGGGTAATTAACCCATGTATCTCATCTAGAATCCCATCGGGAACCTTAAAAACAGACATCGTATAAATCAGTTGAGCTTGAGCTACCGACTTTATCAGAACTTCACTTGCTGCAGCTGACATCGTCTTCTCTTTCCACCCTGCCAGCTTCTTTCAAACTTGGTCCTTCAATTAGACAAAGAGCTTTGTTTTGGACCTGCCAACCTCGATCACGAGGCCTAAGTACTTGTTGTGTTTATCCAACGCCCTCATTCCCAACGTCGAGCTCACCAATAATCGTTGATGCGGCTTCACGTTTGCTCCAAAGGTCACTTCCGACTTCTCCAAACTAACTAGCTGGCCCGATTACTTTTCCTAGTCAGCGAGCACCCTTCTCAGCTCGCGACTCTTCTTCTCCGTTGCACTAGCAAAGAAGATAGAGTCGTCAGCAAAAAAAAAAAAAAAAAAGATGTGAGATGACCGGAGGCCCCCTAGCTACCGAAAGCCCATGTAGCCTTTTCTTATTAACGGCGAGGGATGTATAGAATGACAAGCCCTCCGCTTCTAATAGAAAAAGGTACGGCAACAGGGGTCTCCTGCCTCAGTCCCCTACTCAGTACAAACGTCTGTGATCTGTGACCATTCACCAGAACCGCGTATGTCAATGACTGAACACACAACATAATCAGTCTAATCCACCTTGCTGCAAAACCCAACCGCTGCATCATCCCTTCTAGAAACCACCACTCGACCCTATCATAAGCTTTCTCCATATCAGTTTTGGTGGCTAAGTAGCCTGTTTTATTTTTGTCTTCTTCTTCATGGTGTGGAAGCTACTCAAAGGCAGTCATTACGTTATCAGCAATGAAATGACCTAGGACGAAAGCACTCTATTCCAGTGATATGAACTTGTCTAAGAGTAATTTCAAACGGTTCGCCAGCGCCTTCGATAACATCTTGTGCATCACGTTTCACAAAATGATGGGTTTGTACTCTTTTGCCAACTTTGGGTCCTTCACCTTCAGGATTAGAGCCAAAAGCGTGTGGTTTAAATCCTGAGGCATTGTTTCATTCTCTACCACTCCGAGCAACAACTGTGTGACATCATCGCCGATTATATGCTAGTACTTAAGGAAGAAAAGCACATACATACCATCCTCCCCTGACACTTTCCTCTTGCCCATCTGCCTAAGGGCCCCAAACAGCTCCTCCCTTGTCAGTGGCAGCAACAGTCTTTCATTCATTTCCTCGGTTACGCGAGTTCCCACCGACTCCATGACTGGGGTCTCCGCCGAACGTTCACCTGCGGTAAAAAGATGAATAAAATAATTAGTAAAACACTGCAGGGCTTCGTCTGTTCCTCTCTACCACGCTCCGGTTTCATCTTGGACCTTTCGGATTGTGTTTCTTCGGCGTCTCGATGATGTCTTGCGGTGGAAAATTTTTGTATTTTTGTCCCCCTCCCGAAGCCAATTCGTTCTAGATCGTTGCTGCCAATAAAGTTCTTCATAACACTCAATTTCATCAAGCTCTTGTTGTAAAGAATGCCTCTGCGCCATCATCTGTTCAGTCTTCTCTTGCCTTTCCAAAGCCTTTAAAGCTCTTTTAATTTTATCCTTCTGCCTTCGGAAATTTGGAAAGGTGATTCGGCTCCACTGGTCTAGCTTTGACTGCACCAAACTCATCTTCGAGATTGCATGGCCAGGAGCCGAGTCCCACGCTTCTTTGACCTGTTCCCCACAACCCTCGTGTTTTGCTCACAAAGATTCAAACCAAAACGAACATCCCCATTTAATCTCCTCATTCTGTAACATCCCGACTTTTGGGTTCAGGTTCGACCATGATAAAAGAATATTTGGATCAACGATTACGTACGAGAACTCCAAATCAAACCAAACCAAACCAAACCACGTTAACGACCAAGGCCTAACTATTCAGCATGGCCCAAATTGATCGTTGCATGACGGAGGGACTGTGATTATGGATTAAGGGTGATAATAATAATAATAATTATATATATAGTTCTAAAAGAGATTAGCCCTAGACTAAACCCTCTACTTAGCTATGTGGAATGGAGCGGCCGCAAAATCCCTACTACTCCCCATCTGGTTCCTCCATCCTCCCGCAAGAAAACCAAACTGTTGGTTTATCGCCGTTACCGTCGCAAGGATAGAATTGGATGGCGCCAATTCCGGTTTGACTTGTAGAGGGGTAGCTGGACGAGTTGGAGTAAGAGGCACGTGGGATTCATCAAAGCGAGGTAGCGCAATGAGATCCCTCGAGAATTGAGCAAGCGGTGGAGTAAGATAAGCAGGCCGCTCTTGGTTCATGGTGGGGAATGGTACGTAGCATGTAAATAGTGGATGGTGAGGAAGATTGGCGCTGGAAGGTTGTCTCTGAATTGTGGAAAGCATGAATGGGGCATATATGATTGAAATCACCACCACAAATCCAAGGTCCTCCCCAGACATCTAACAGGTTACGAATTAGTGCCAAAGTACGATGTTTATCCTGACTTTCTGGCCAACCATAAACCCCCGTAAACCTCCAAGCTACATCATGCCCTTCCTCAATATTCAGGTCAATGAAGCGGAAATCCTCCTTCATTACCATCTCTCTTACATCCTCTCCCCACCACATCGAGAGACCACATGCTCTTCCTCCTCTCGATACGTCACAAGGCCAACTCGTCCCAAATTTAAATCCAAGCTATAACCTTGTCTTCTCATTTTCAACCCGAAGTTGTTTCGTTTCCATAAGAAAAACAACTTGGGGGAAAAATGTCGCAACAACAACTTCACTGATCAAAATGCTCGTGTGTTTCCTAGACCATGACAGTTATAACATAAGATTCTAATCTATGACCCGAAGGGGATCGGTTCCCCGCGCCATCAACATTTGTTTGGGTTCGATGCCCTCTCGGATCTTTTCGATTGACTTTACTATGGGAAGCCTCAATTTTCTTTTGGTCTTTCTTGATCCCACTATCTCCTTTTCCGTGAGCAGTGCTCTCATCAACTTCTTTATGATTTAATTTCCCCTGCTTACTCAACTCTTTTTCTTTTCGGGACACTTGGAAATTTTTCTTTTTTCTGGCTTGGCGGTCCTGGTGCATGGATTTTTTAGGCTATAGGGGCAGTAGCCTTCTTCTTTAAGTTGGGATTCCCTTCTTCTGCATGGGCATGTGTACGTACCGCCTCTGCTCCCTTTTTTGTCTCCCTTTGACTGCCCTTCATCACTGTCCACATGAGGTTCTTCCACAATCACGCTCTCTTCATTCTTGTCTTTTTCAGCTAACTCCTTGAAACGATTTTTGTGTAGTTTCCCTCCATCTTTTCCTACACGCCCCTCGTGCCTTCCCTGGTACCAATTACGCGTCTTGACCTTCATCCATTCACCATAGGTTTGACCTTAGGAGGGATCAATCCCCACATTATTTTCCTCTTCCTTATTTTCCTCTGTCTCCATTGCCAGACTCGTTGGAATACAATGGCATTTACCAGTTTTCTTCCCATATGTACCACAGTCCGTACATAGATCATCTAGTCCCTCATACTAGACCAAATACGTCACTCCTTCTATTTTGAACTTCGATATAAGTGTCGGAGTGAGATCTACATCAACACATACACGAGAATATTTGTCGCGAGCTCCAAGTTCAGTTGGTCGATCCACCCAAACGGGTTTTCCCAACCATTCCCCAATACTCATAACCGCTTCCTTGTTAATGAATTCTATCGGTACCTCCGGGAGCTGTGCCCATACCATCGTTGATGTCACCTCTGTCTTTCATAGGTTAAAGCCTTTGAACCACCGGTGAACCGCAAGGTATGTATCTCCCAACAACCAGGGACCACCCATCGTCGCCCCTTCATAATCCTTGTGGCTCCAAAAATGAACCAGGAAGTAGCCATTGTTCATGTCCGGAATCTGTATCTCACCATTCCTTTCCCACAAGAAATTAAGGCATCGGGCTAAGGGAATATACGGCACCCCTCGCCCTAGCCCTTTGATCACCAACGCAGACCATCATTCCCTTCTCCATTAGTATCTTCTCAGCCTCCGTAAAAGGAATTGTCAGGCATGTTGGATCTTCTTCTGCGTCATCTACTTCTTCATCCATCTCCTTTTCCCTAAGAGCCACGTCTTCTGAGTCAGACTAGACGATATACCAAGTATCTTGCTTCACGGCTTCGCTAAAACTTTCGCCCTTCCATCCCTGCCCGACTGGAGGATTGGTACGCTCCTCCTTGTCAGTTTCCATCTCCATTTCAGGTTCATCATCGTCTCCTGTCGTCATATCATCCAGGTTCAGAGCTCGTACCTTCTTCTTCTTCGGCTAGACTGTTTCCCTTGCACTCTTGCCATCCGGGGTCGATGAACCCTCAGAAGGCCTCATTACCCCACTCGTGTTGTCCAACGGTTTACCAACTGCCGTCGGTGGCGATTGCGCCACCATAAAGATCGCAAACCCTAGCTATCGCACGTAAAAAGATTTTCTCGCCTCCGAAAAGATAGGAGAGAATACATAGACTCAAGATTGATGAATCATATGTTTTACTATACGTGCACTAACCTTGGGTTTGTTTGGTGTTGGTGATAGTTAAATTGGTGAATTGTCATAAATACATACTTAATAATATACATGTATATAAGAAAATTGGTGTATTGTAGTTTACATCTTTTGATTTCTGTGATAATTATTCAAATATTGAAATAAGTTATATTATTTTTCGACCAGAATGTCACTTTTATCCTTTGTTTTTAATATTAAAAAGGCAACACACATAAAAAGGCAGAGATATAGTTGGAACAAAACAAAACCCAACAATCTCTACTAAACAATCTCAACCAGAACTTGAGATTTAGGGGTCGTTTGGTTTTAGTGATATTCAAATCAATGTATTGTGATCAAATACATGCATTGTAATATATAAAATAAAATAATATATTTTACATTGTTTGGTTTTGGTGATAGTTCTTTTAGTATTCAACAAGTTATATTACTATAATAATATAATTGGGTTCTGAATTTCGTGTTGCATGCAGCTCTTGAATGGCTAGGAGTAAATGCTACTTCAGTCATCCTCAGTGCATTACTTTTGGCATGTGCCTCCTATTTCGTAAGTACGATCTTTCTATAGCTTCAGCTGAATTTAGGGCATATATTGTTACGTTCTCAATTCCCACAATCAGATATGATATGGTGCAAACGTCAATTTTTTATACGACGCGAGCTACCCGATTTGTTTGGGTGGCTTTTATCCAATACAGAGGCTTGCTTCGTGCTGTCTCGCTTCATTCTCGATCTGTTTATCATCAGGACATCATGAATATCTACTTGTGATTCTTCTTTTTATTGGCCTTTTTAAAATATTTATTTTCATCCCAAAAAATTGTAAGACTCCATCTGCAATCATATAGACTTAATTACTCCTATTATTTCTCTAAATAATTTATGAAACGTTTTCTCTCTTTTTTACTGTTTTATTGTAAAATAGTTAAATATGAACGTTCTTTTCTACAAAACGTGTATAAGAATATGCAGAATTTACTCATACCTGCCCAAATGTTACTAAACCTGACTCGCGCTTAATGTGGAGCAGACATGGGTATTGATATATCCGCCTCGCCCCAACCATTGTCATCACTAGCAACCTCGAACCTGGCATTTGGAGAGTAAATGATCGCCTACGCATGTAACATATTAATATGAATTCACATAGTCTAACTTTATGAACAAAATATTTCATAATTCCATGTCAAGGATGCGTAACTTGATCTCTGGGGTGGTGAAAATTTTTAATTTTTAATTTTTTTTTGTATTGTTTCCATTGGCAGTCGTGGCTAAGAGTATCGCAGAAACTGCACACAGGGAGCCAAGTTGTGGTTGGAGCAGCAGTGGGTACAAGTTTCTCAGCCCTGTGGTGGTGTAGGGATGACAGGTGGTGACATCTGCCTTCTCGGTTGACGATTCTGAGTTAGGGAAGGCCTAGGAGTTGTGGATGTGGTAGGCTGCTTCCCTAACTTGGCCTGCTTCCTATTCTATCAGCAGGTCCTCTCGATCTCGGGATCTAGTGGCAGTATATTGCCAGTCGTCCTCCTTGGCATGCACGAGGAGGATTAACCTGAAAAATTCACCTGCACACTAACACCCAGATCAAAATAGTTCACTCACTAAAATCAACAAAAATAAGGTATGGCAGTCCCCGGCAACGGCGCCAAAAACTTGATAGGGCAAAAGCGTATATGCCAATTTCCTATCTCGTAGTAAACCGGAAATTCCGGGTATCGTCTCTCAGGGACTGGTACAACCTTATGATTTATCAATTCTTTCGAGCAAACTATATGTGAAAATGTTTAAGAGATGAAATTATTAACTAAAAGCAAAATAATTAAACAAAACAAGCAAATTAAAATGTCGGGTTTAATTCAATGGGAGAAAGCTCTGGGAGAAACACCGGGATTCACTACCTATCATGTCCAAATTAATTCACATATTCTAATCAGTTTAATCCAATTCTCTACAACTAGGATATCACGAATGTGCTAGCTATCCCTGTCGGGAATTACTACGTACTAAACAATTAAATCAAATCCTACTGTCGTAGTTCAATGACCTAATTGTTTAGCCTGAAGATCGATATCCTATTTAAGACCGCATAGCACCTTATTTAATCCACTGTCGCTTCGATAAGTTACTATGTCACATGAAATAGGTTCAGTTATTAGGGTTTCACTGTCGCTAATAACCTAATTAACAACAAATCGTTGTATTGGTGGCCAGTCAACACAAAGCATTAAGCAATTTCATGCAATAGAGATTGGAAGAAAAGAATCATAAATCAATCCATCAAATCAAGAAATAGTTACATCCTATGGTGTTTCCCACAGAAATTGGGGTTTAGTTCATGACGAAATTAAGATAAATCGATAGGGTTTTGTTCATCATGTTCTAAATCAACAAGAAACAACTAATTCGGTTAAGAGAATCCAACCAACTAATCGCTCTCGTTGAATTCGGCTCAAGCCTTGAACAGCTCGATCGCCAATCGGTGAATCGCCTGGTCGCCAAAGCTGCGCTGCTCGCCCTCGCTTTCTCTTGCCAAAGAATTTTCGTTCCTCACCCAGAATAAAGTTCCGCCCCAAAACCAAGAAAAAATAGAAGTCTCCCCTTAATTGCCTCCAAAAGAGAAATTCCTTTGGCCCGTCCACAATCATCTCAGCGACCTGGCCCAAAATAAAATGGCCCTCCACTTTTGGCCCAGCTCTTCTTCCTTCCTCCAGCCCGTGTAAGAATTAAGTCCCCGCCACCTAATCACCTTGGCCCATCCAAATCTCTGCCTCCAGCAAATTCCCAAAATCCCATCAATTTGGGCTTTGGCCCAATTACTTGTTGTCCACTCACTTCTTTTTCGTGCTTTCTCCACCTGTATCATATCAAACTCATGGCACCAGGCAGTAATGGTTTTTCAACCATTCTCGGGTTAACGAGCCCTAACATAACACCAATTTGCTAAAACATACCACGGATAATCACATAAAGTCCAAGAATCCAATATGTTAAAGCCGAATATCACAACCCCACACTCAATTGTTGCTTGTCCCTAAGCAACGACTCAAACAACACAAACACACAATCAACCAAAACAATGACACATTACAGACTCACTAATCAAACACTCAAAGCAAAACAAAAAATTTTCCTTGTACTCTTGTTGTAATCAATAGTTTATTTCTCAACCTACAAGTTGTGCTTTAATGGTCATACTTTTCACCCCACACTCAAGTTCTTTGCAACCATTACCATTGACTGACTCGAATCCATCAAAAACTCAAATAGCAACACTCAATTTCGATCGTCGGTAGTGGGTGATTAACAACTTATGGTGCAATAATTATTAGGAGAATCTAACCACATCAATGAGGTGCATATCTCGTGAGGACAGTCTGGCTTACTCACACCAATCATAAGCAATTAATTATGCATGAGTTTCAAAAACTAATGGGGGAAACCTTTCGCAAACATGATTTTAACTTTAAGCACATCACTACCTTTTATGACAAGGAGAGGCTTTCTCTCTTTCTGCTTTTGCTTGCCGAGAGGTCGTATTTAGTACAAGTGGGATTTGTTTCTTACTACCGGTGACCGAGCAAGAGCAATTTCTGCTTCTTAGCACTAGCATAAGGGCTTCTTTTAACTCCTTATCCTCGGTCCGTGTGGAGGGTCATTGCATCCTCTAATGGCACTTCACTCTACTGAGGATCGTACTTGATAAGCAACATCGTACGGTCGCGAACCGATTCTCAATTGAATCTTTCCTCATCCCCATGTGCAATGAGTGATTGCCTCACACGATTTTGGCATTTTTACCCACACTTTAATTGTTATGGCAACTTTCTTATATTTTACTTGTCAGGTAGTGTTTTCTTTTATGAAGATACAGTTCACCCCATCATAAAACATTCAAAACAGAGAGACTCATTGCAAAATCAAAAGTTCACAACTGATGCAAGTAAGCACGGTATCCAAACATATCGAATGGTCAATGTTCTCCACCTAACTACTTCACCAAAAGTCGTTACACTATCCTCACAAAAGAGAATGTTGCTAAAAGAGTTTGCTCATTCCAAGCACATCAAGTCAGTCAAAAAATTCCAACTCATTGTGAAGAACTATGCAATTCAACACTAGTGGGGTGATTTCGATGATTTCATTCAAGCACAAACTCATATCACACGCATCACAGTCATTTACATCATGTTACCACAAGAGTACAAGGTTTTGTTTTTATTTTTTCTGATTTTTAGGTGTTTTTTAGCCATTAGATTAACACAGGCAGCCTGCTTTTTACACAGGCAAACTGCATGCAGTTTGGCTGTGCTCAACCTAATGGCAATTTTTTTTTTACACAAGACGAGAGACACTGTGGACAACTACGACTCGACATAAAACACGACAAGAACACAGACCATCCACCCCACACTCAGGATGGACATTGTCCACAATGTCTATGACTACACACAACACACCAATAGGTTCACCTAACTAACATTATACAGACCATCATTCACTACGAGTAGTATTCACAAAGAAAAGAAAAGAAAAGAAATAAGAACCTCGGGACAAGCTCCTATGAAGGAGGGGTCGATGAAGAAGTGCCGAGCTTCTCATCTAGACGTCGGTTTAGCTCCTGGATCTTCTTATCTTTCTCTGCGTCTCTGGCTTCCAAGATAGCTATTCTGGCTCTGAGCTCGTCTGCAGATGATGGTGAAGCTGGTACAACTGGTGGAGTCTCTTCTGGATGCGGAGCTGGAGGAGGATGTGACTGCTGGCCCTGGCTGACACTCGAGGCCGAGTGCCCCGCTGCTGTGGTCGGAGTGGCTACTGATGGTGCGGCAGATGATGCCGAAGCAGAAGTTGCTCTAGCAGCCCTTGCTGCCCTTTTCCGATTGACCTTGGTCTCCCACTCTTTGTATTTGGCGATAGATAGATACTCTCCACAAGATCCTGCTTTTCTCAGAAAACCCAATTTGCCTAATGCTGCTTCCCCAAGCAGAGTCGAGCCATCACTAATCTCCAAACCCGTAGGGTTCTCCGGGAACCCCCAGTAAGCTCGAGCTAATGCAGTAATGATTCCCCACACATAATTGCTCCGCAAGTCTTCAGTGCATCATTTTCAAGCATTTTACCCACCATGTACCCAACACACAATGGTGTTCCAGTAACGAAACTGTGAATGTACCTGAGATTGGTGGTGTAGACACCACTGGCATTGGATCCCTTTCCCAAGACAGTGCGAGCCAGGTAGTCATGTACTAGTGGGATCATCGGGTCTCTGATCGATGCTCTCCTCGAAGAAGTAGGATTGAAGTCCTTTCCATCTGCCACAATTGTCGTCCAAAACTCAGTCAAGTCCTGCTTTTCATCAGGAATTGCATCTGCTGGACCATCGAAGAGAAGTGCTCTGTTTACTTGGCTCAAAGAGAGGGACTTGGTTTTCCCGGCCAAAGTACTCTGAAGCTTGCTCTCAACCCCATTACCCTCGAAGCTGTATGTGGCCAAGAATGCTCTGGTGAGGTGTGGATATGTGGGGAAGTGCAGCTCCGGAAATCGTGCCCAATTCATCCGGCGGAAGTATGTCATCACCTCCTCAGCCCGCTCGGTCTTCTGGAATGCTGCATAGTCCATGAACTGAGAAGGGGTGACCGCTCGTTTCATCAGATCGACATATTCTTCCTTATGTTTCTGGAGCTGGACAGGTTGACCGAACGTCTTAGAGACGTCCTTTGGAGGAGGAGTGCCAGCCTTCTTCTTGCTTGCACTTAGGCTAGTACGACGTGGTGTCGTGGATGGTGCAGGTGCTGAAGAAGAAGGCATCTGTGATCGTGAAGATGAGCTTGGTTGCTGGAGACGACTCCTCTTTGCTGGCCTGCTCTCCGGTGATACAACTGGTGTTGAATCTGGTAATGGAGGTTCTTCAGTAGGCATTTGAGCAGGCTGCTGTGGTGGAGATGGAGTTGGAGAAGTCATCTCAATGGTCCGGGACCGCATCGTGGGTCCAACCTGGCCGGTGATCACCCTGTGAAATCGAGCAGGTATGTTGACTGCTTGAAGTTGTGGAGGAACTTCTGGAATTGGGCTGTCTTTATCGGTCACCTTGTGGCTGTCTTCAATCATCCACGAACGGTAAACAATCTTCCCATCTTCACTTTGATCGGTTACCTTGAACCGCCGAGGTGGAGGGGTATATCTTCGATGTTCCATATCTGCAACCAAGAGTGCAAACTGGAAAACAAACTTCTTAAACCTCCCCTCTGCTCTTGAATCAACAAGTTTGCACAAATCTGTACTCTGCTTCCCAAATTCCAGCTTACTGCTTCCACAATCAGAAAATCCCCAAATTCTGTAACCCTCAAATCAACCAATTCTCAAGATTCACCCATAAATCTTCTGCAAATATTCTTGTAGACAGTAATTGCACTTCAATTGGCCCAATCAAGCAATCAACACACTCCAATTTCACCCCAAATTCGAAATGGAGCAAAACCCCCAATTTGAAGAACCCTATTTTTTTTTTGTTCTTGAATCTTCAACTCTAGGTTGTTCAAATCAGACCTGGGGGGAGGTGGGTGATTGGAGCGAGTTGGGTCAGAGGGGGGGGGGGGGGGGGGGGGGGGGGGGGGGGGGGGGCGCTGGGCCCGGCGACGACCGCCGGAGACGGCCTCGCGGTGGGCGAGAGTGGCGGCGGCGCGGGGCTTGGGTCGGTTGCTGCTGGTCGCCGGCACTGTTGTCGCGCGAGGGGGCTGGCCGGCTGATTCGCCGGTGCTTGGCGAAGAGGGGCGGCGCCGGTTGCTGCTGGGGGAGTCGACGAGTCTGCTGCTGGAGGGAAGTCCGACGGGGAGGAGGGAAGAGGAAGAAGGGAGGAAGAGGAAGGGGAAGGGGGAGGGAGCCCGACCCCGACTCTGTCAAATTTTTTTTTTATTTTTTAAATGAAACGTTGCGCGTTTGATTTTTTTTTTACAGAAACGAAATTTCTCCCTTTTAGTCCCCCCTTCCTCCTAAAAAAATGCCAGATCAGTCCCCCCCCCCCCCCCCCCCAAACTTTCAGATTAGTCCTCTACCCACATTTGCGGTTTGCCTGTGCTAATTTTGCGGCCTCCCTGTGTAAAAAAAGCCTGCCCGTGTACCTACATAACACAAAATAATACCTTCCTCAAGGCTTTTGGAGCTGAAATTTGGCGGAGAGCCTCTAGACACACCCTAAAACTAAAAAATGAAAAAATTTGAAAGAAAAACTCACCTTGGGTTGCCTCCCAAGAAGCGCTTGTTTTGCGTCGCTAGCTTGACGTGAAATAGCTCATTCCAGATGATATGTTGAGATTTCCAGGACGGAAACCCCTTCAATATAGTGCTTGAGCCTCTGAGCATTCACCTTAAACGCCCCTTGATCACGAAGAATCTCGATTGCACCATGTGGGTACACTTTGGTCACCGTAAATGGTCCGGACCACCTTGACTTTAATTTTCCAGGGAAGAGTTTAAGGCGTGAGTTGAAAAGTAATACCTTCTCTCCCACCTTGAACTCTCTTCTCAGTATGTGGTGATCGTGCCACTTCTTGGTTTTCTCCTTATAAATCCGGGCATTTTCATAGGCATTAAGCCTAATCTCGTCGAGCTCATTTAGTTGCAACAGGCGCTTCTCTCCAGCAGTTTTTAGATCAAAGTTCAGCTTCTTGATAGCCCAGTACGCCTTATGCTCGAGCTCGACGGGCAAGTGGCAAGCTTTTGCAAACACCAATCTGTACGGAGACATGCCTAAAGGAGTCTTGAAAACAGTCCGGTATGCCCAGAGTGCATCATCTAACTTCCTTGCCCAATCTTTCCTTGTTGAATTCACCGTCGTCTCCAGAATGTGTTTCAGTTCTCTGTTAAAAACTTCCACTTGCCCGCTGGTTTGTGGATGATAGGGTGTAGCAACTCGATGCTTAACCCCATATCTGGCCAGCAACGTGTTCAACTCCTTTCCCATGAAGTGTGTGCCCTCGTCACTGATGAGAACTCGAGGGACTCTGAATCTGGTGAACACGTTCTTCCTCAAGAAATTCACCACCATCTTTGAGTCATTGCTGGGCAACGCCACTGCCTCCACCCACTTGGATACATAGTCGACTGCGACTAAGATATATTTGTTGTTGAAAGACGGTGGGAATGGCCCCATGAAATCCACTCCCCATACATCAAACATCTCTACCTCCAAAATCGAGGTCTGCGGCATCTCCATCCTTCAGATATGTTCCTTGTTCTTTGGCACCTATCACATTGAGCAACAAAATCACGGGCATCTTAAAATAGAGAAGGCCAATAAAATCCAGATTGTAACACCTTTGCTGCTGTCCTATGAGGTCCAAAGTGGCCTCCTGCGGCCATACTATGACATAAATTTAGCACTGACTTTACCTCACACTCAGGAATACATCGTCTTACCATGGTATCAGCACAATGCTTATACAGGAAGGGGTCTTCCCATATATAATTCTTGGCAATAGTAATGAACTTCTTGCGCTGTTGATAAGACAAATCAGGGAGCTTACCTGTGGCGAGATAGTTCGCAAGATCTGCATACCAGGGAGCTTGTTGGACAAGGAGAGCATAAAGTTGCTCATCTGGAAAAGACTCATTGATCTCAACCTTGTCCTTAGGAATGGCCTCAAGTTCAAGTCTAGAAAGGTGATCGGCTACCAGATTAGCCGAACCTTTCTTGTCCCGAATTTCAACGTCGAATTCCTGCAAAAGAAGAACCCAACGAAGCAATCTCGGCTTGGCCTCCTTCTTTGAAAGAAGGTGCCTTACAGCTGCATGGTCAGTGTACACAACTGTTTTCGATCCCATCAAATAAGATCGAAATTTATCAAAAGCTAACACCACAGTAAGCTGTTCTTTTTCAGTCGTGGAATAGTTCAATTGTGCATCATTAAGAAGCTTACTTGCATAGTACACCGCATGCAACTTAGCTTCCTTCCTCTGCCCCAAAACTGCCCCGACTGCATAGTCGCTAGCATCGCACATAATTTCAAATGTTAAAGTCCAGTCGGGTGCAGTGATAATGGGAGCAGAGGTTAACTCCTTCTTAAGTCGATTGAAGGCCTGCAAACACTCATAAGAGAAGTTAAACACAGTATCTTTGGCCAACAAATCGCATAAAGGCTTGGTGATCTTTGAGAAGTCTTTAATAAATCTCCGGTAAAAACCGGCATGACCTAAAAAACTTCTAATTCCTTTTATTGTGCTGGGAGGGGGAAGTTTTTCTCTGATTTCAATCTTAGCTTTATCAACTTCTATCCCCCTCGCCGAAATTCGATGACCAAGCACTATACCTTCTGTCACCATGAAGTGACATTTTTCCCAGTTCAAGACTAGATTAGTCTCTTCACATCTCTTCAAAACTCTAGACAGGTTAGCCAAGCAATGTTCAAAGCTAGTACCAAAAGTCGAGAAGTCATCCATGAAAACTTCAAGACTTGATTCTAACATGTCAGAGAATATAGCAGTCATGCACCGCTGAAAGGTTGCTGGTGCATTACATAATCCAAAAGGCATTCTACGATATGCAAAAACACCAAAAGGACATGTAAAAGCAGTTTTCTCTTGATCCGCTGGTGCTACTGGGATCTAAAAATAACCGGAGTAACCATCTAGGAAGCAGTAGTGAGAATGACCCGCTAACCGTTCGAGCATTTGATCAATAAAAGGAAGAGGGAAGTGATCCTTTCGGGTCGCCTCATTCAACTTCCTATAATCTATACACACTCTCCAGCCCGTAACAGTTCGGGTAGATATCATCTCATCCTTATCGTTTCTCACTACTGTCATACCTCCCTTTTTAGGGACAACATGCACGGGACTAACCCAAGTACTATCAGAGATAGGGTAAATAATACCTGCATCCAATAGCTTCATTACCTCTTTATGCACTACTTCTTTCATGTGCGGGTTTAGTCTCCGTTGTGCCTGGACGGAGGGCTTGGACTCCTCCTCTAGAAGGATCTTATGCATACAAAATGCCGGACTAATGCCTTTGATGCCGGCAATTGTCCAGCCTAACGCCTGTATGTGCTGGCGTAAGACCTTCAAGAGCTCCTGTTCCTGCAAATCAGTCAATGTAGCAGAAACAATAACATGTAAAGTGGAGTTTTCCCCCAGATATGCATACTTAAGGTGACTAGGCAATGGTTTTAGTTCCACTTCCGGAGGCTGGATCCGAGATGGAACCATTTTCTCTGGAAACTTAGCCTTTTCATCACCTTCCACCTGCATAGGCAATGCCTCGAGCATTTGTGCCCTCTTTGACACGGTTAGCTCATCAAGTTCATTGTCAGAATCATCAAACTCAGAATCAGCATCATAATCATTGTTCAAAATAGCATCAGTGCATGATTCTATGACATCCATCGCAAACACATCACTAGAGTCATTAGGGTACTTACTTGCATGGTGTACATTGAATTTTACCTCTTCCCCACAGACTCTGAATGTCAGCTCGCCTTTTTGGACATCTATGAGAGCACCCCCCGTCGCTATGAAGGGTCTCCCAAGAATGAGAGGTACTTCCTTGTCCTCCTCCATCTCCAGAATGACAAAGTCGGCGGGGAAGATGAACTTTCCCACCTTCACTAACACGTTCTCCACCACACCTTTGGGGACCTTTACTGATCGATCAGCCAACTGTAGAGTAATTCGAGTCGGCTTGATCACATCTTGGAGTCCCAGCTTCTTATAAACAGAATATGGCATGAGGTTTATGCCGGCTCCAAGATCACAAAGCGACTTTGTAAACTCTGTCTCACCAACAATACATGGGATGGTGAAGCTCCCTGGATCTTCCCTCTTCTCTGGAAATTTATTTTGGATAACAGCACTACACTCTGGTGCGAGTGTTACTTTCTCCAAATCAGTCAATTTTCTCTTCTTTGTCAACAATTCCTTAAGAAATTTGGCATATGTGGGCATTTGCTCAAGAGCTACAGCTAGCGGAATGTTGATGTGCAATTGCTTGAAGAGATTCACAAATTTTTTGAAGTTCGGGTCCTCCAGGGGCTTCATCAACCTTTGAGGGAATGGTGCGGGTGGGTCATAAGGTTTTAGCTCCTCCCTCTTCGCTTTTTCCTCTTCTGGTTTTGCACGGGCAGCATGCTTTTGCACAGGCAAACCACTTTCATTTTGCCTGTGCAAGACTGATTCTTCACCTTCTGCACAAGATCTTTCTCCCGGTGCTTCCTCTTCTGCCTCCGGTGCCTTTTTCGAGCTGCTAGGGTCTTCCAAGGCCTTACCACTCCTCAATGTCACTGCCACAACTTTAGCATCTTTTGGATTCCTCTCGGTATTAGCCGGTAATGTCCCAGGAATCCTGCCCTGCATATCCGCCAGAGTTTGAGCCATCTGTCCCATCTACCTCTCCATAGCTAGCATAGAAGATTGTAAATTATTGTTGATGGCTAGCTGTTGAGTGACAAACTGATCCAGGCCCTTCAGATTATTGTCGGTTTTTTGCATGTGAGCCAGAAGCAATTCTTCAAGTTGTGGTTTCTTCTCTGGTTGAGGTGGAGGTTGTTGTTTCTGCATGCCTGGAGGTGGAATGTTGCGAGCACCATTTGGGTTGTTGTTCGCCCAGGAAAAGTTAGGATGCTTCCTCCATTGTGGGTTGTAAGTATTCGAATACATACCACCCTGGCCTTGATTTCTCTGATTGTTGATATAGTGCCCATCTTCCACCTGATCAGCCACCAGTGGACATAGATCCCTATGATGAGCACCTTCATATAATTCGCAATAAGCAACTTCCTCCTGTCTACCAAGAGCCAACTTAGCCAGCCTTCGTTCGAGTGCATCGAACTTGGAATCCAGCTTAGCATCAATCTTTGCTTCTAGGCTTGCAACTCTGTCTATCTCATGCAAGCCTCCTCTCCTTCGAATGCCGGTCTCACTACCCCATTCAGTATCTTTAGAGCATATCTTCTCCACCAGTTCATATGCTTCTGGTGCTTCCATTCTTGTGAAACCATTCCGGTAAGCATTATTCAGAGCATCTCGGTACTGTCTTCTGATTCCGTTGAAGAAAATGGAGATCACGTTCCAATCTTCAAGACCGTGGCTCAGGCATCTCATTAGAAGCTCCTTATAGCGCTCCCATGCCTCGGTCAGACTTTCATCCTCAGCTTGTTTAAAAGTAACAATTTCCTCCTGCCTCTTCATTGCCTTGGCAGGAGGAAAGTACTTATCCAAAAAGGTCTTCTCAAGCTGACCCCATGTTGTGATGGAACGGGGTGTCAAGTTCTGGAACCAGTGTGATGCATTCCCTAGCAGAGAAAATGAGAACATCCGAAGACGGATGGCATCATCAGACACAGCCGGGCTCTTCATTGTGTCACAAATGTTTACAAACCGGCGGAGATGTTCATGAGGATCCTCGGTGCTGGCCCCTGAGAAGGTATACCCATTTGTGATCATATTGATAAAGGCTGGGGCAATCTCCATGTTTGCATCCCCAGCCGGAATGACAACACATGAAGCTCGGGCTCCAGTCCTCCGATTCAGACAAGCCCTGATCGAACGATCCTGTTCTGCCATGATGACAGGCTCGATGATGCGCGGCGGTGGTGTAGGTGGTGTAGGGATGACAGGTGGTGACATCTGCCTTCTCGGTTGACGATTCTGAGTTAGGGAAGGCCTAGGAGTTGTGGATGTGGTAGGCTGCTTCCCTAACTTGGCCTGCTTCCTATTCTATCAGCAGGTCCTCTCGATCTCGGGATCTAGTGGCAGTATATTGCCAGTCGTCCTCCTTGGCATGCACGAGGAGGATTAACCTGAAAAATTCACCTGCACACTAACACCCAGATCAAAATAGTTCACTCACTAAAATCAACAAAAATAAGGTATGGCAGTCCCCGGCAACGGCGCCAAAAACTTGATAGGGCAAAAGCGTATATGCCAATTTCCTATCTCGTAGTAAACCGGAAAGTCCGGGTATCGTCTCTCAGGGACTGGTACAACCTTATGATTTATCAATTCTTTCGAGCAAACTATATGTGAAAATGTTTAAGAGATGAAATTATTAACTAAAAGCAAAATAATTAAACAAAACAAGCAAATTAAAATGTCGGGTTTAATTCAATGGGAGAAAGCTCTGGGAGAAACACCGGGATTCACTACCTATCATATCCAAATTAATTCACATATTCTAATCAGTTTAATCCAATTCTCTACAGCCAGGATATCACGAATGTGCTAGCTATCCCTGTCGGGAATTACTACGTACTAAACAATTAAATCAAATCCTACTGTCGTAGCTCAATGACCTAATTGTTTAGCCTGAAGATCGATATCCTATTTAAGACCGCATAGCACCTTATTTAATCCACTGTCGCTTCGATAAGTTACTATGTCACATGAAATAGGTTCAGTTATTAGGGTTTCACTGTCGCTAATAACCTAATTAACAACAAATCGTTTTATTGGTGGCCAGTCAACACAAAGCATTAAGCAATTTCATGCAATAGAGATTGGAAGAAAAGAATCATAAATCAATCCATCAAATCAAGAAATAGTTACATCCTATGGTGTTTCCCCCAGAAATTGGGGTTTAGTTCAAGACGAAATTAAGATAAATCGATAGGGTTTTGTTCATCATGTTCTAAATCAACAAGAAACAACTAATTCGGTTAAGAGAATCCAACCAACTAATAGCTCTCGTTGAATTCGGCTCAAGCCTTGAACAGCTCGATCGCCAATTGGTGAATCGCCTGGTCGCCAAAGCTGCGCTGCTCGCCCTCGCTTTCTCTTGCCAAAGAATTTTCGTTCCTCACCCAGAATAAAGTTCCGCCCCAAAACCAAGAAAAAAATAGAAGTCTCCCCTTAATTGCCTCCAAAAGAGAAATTCCTTTGGCCCGTCCACAATCATCTCAGCGACCTGGCCCAAAATAAAATGGCCCTCCACTTTTGGCCCAGCTCTTCTTCCTTCTTCCAGCCCGTGTAAGAATTAATTCCCCGCCACCTAATCACCTTGGCCCGTCCAAATCTCTGCCGCCAGCAAATTCCCAAAATCCCATCAATTTGGGCTTTGGCCCAATTACTTGTTGTGCACTCGCTTCTTTTTCGTGCTTTCTCCACCTGTATCATATCAAACTCATGGCACTAGGCAGTAATGGTTTTTCAACCATTCTCGGGTTAGCGAGCCCTAACATAGCACCAATTTGCTAAAACATACCACAGATAATCACATAAAGTCCAAGAATCCAATATGTTAAAGCCGAATATCAGGGTTCTAGGAAACCCTAGTCCAGGCTAGCTACGTAAATAAAGGTTATTTACAAAAAACTACCTAAACTCTAAATAATCATTTTCGACACCCTCCCTCAAATTGATGTTGCTTGCGCAACATCAATTTGTTCGATAAAAACCAATGATGAGTAGTTCCAACCGCATTTGTCAACAAATATGCAGTTTGATCCTCTGTTGACAAGTAACTAAGCTGAATGGCACCCTCTGTGACCAACTAACACATATAGTGTACATGAATCTCTATGTGCTTAGTTCGATCATGTAACTCTGGATTAGTGGCGATTCTTATCGCACTAGTGTTTCCCCAAAACAGTCGCATAGGTTGTGCACACGTCACACCCAGATCACAAAGCAACCTCTGCAACCAAACCAGCTCGGAAGTGACTTCTAACATAGAGCGATATGGCGCCTAAGTTGACGAGTTGGACACCCTCTCTTGTTTCTTGCATCGCTAAGACACAAATGAGGACCCAAATCTGACACACCAAACATAAAAGGATCTGCGAGTATCAAAACAACCAGCAAAATAAACATTTGCATAGGCTTCGAGAATAGGGTCCACATTGCTCGGGAAGAACAAACCCACATCTTGTGATCCATGAAGATGACACAGAATTCGGTGTACTACATCTAAGTGAAGTGTATGTGCCATACCCATGAATTGACTCACAACCTATACTACATATTTTATATCAGGCCGTGTTGAACTGAGATACCGCAGGCTCCCAACCATGGTTCGATAATGAGTTTGATCATCCAGAAGATCACCACTGGTCCGACTAAGCTTCAGATTTTGTTCCATAAGTGTTGCATATGGCTTGCAATTGTCAAACTGATATTAGGCTAAGAGGTCACAGACATATTTCTTCTGACTAACAAAGAGACCCCGATCACTACGCTCGATCTCCAGACCCAGGAAGTAAGAGATATCACCAAGCTCCTTGAGTTTGAAAGCTCGATGAAGTAGTGTAGTGAGAGAGCGAATATCAGCTTGATCGTCACCAGAAATAATCATATCATCCACATACAAGAGCAAGATCGTAATACCCTGTGAAGTGGTTCTCAAGAACAGAGACATATCATTTTAACTCTATACAAAACCAGCTTCATTGACAGTGCCATGCAACTTCTTAAACCAAGCCCTAAAGGCTTGTTTAAGACCATACAGAGAGCGCTTTATCCAACAAACCTTACACGGACCACCCTTCGAATACCCTAGTGGACATGCCATGTAAATGGTCTCCTTCAGGTCACCATGTAGGAAAGCATCCTTGACATCCAATTGGACAAAAGGCCAATTACGCATCGCAGCTACAGCCAAAACACAACGCACAGTCTGCATCTTAGCCACCAGAGAAAATGTTTCATCATAGTCAATCCCATATTCTTGGCTGAAGCCCTGATCCATCACTCCCACCTTAAAGGGCTCAAGACTCCCACTAGGATTCATCTTTATGTTGTATACCCATTTGCTCCCAACCCTTGACATATGTGGCATCCGATCAACAACGTCCCAAGTCTCATTAGCCTCAAGAGCTGTGACTTCATCAGTCATGGCCTCATCCCACTCTGGAATGTCACATGCCTGATGATAGTTTGACAAAATAGTAATGGAGCTTGTCGCATAGCCAACATAATCATCATAGCGAATAGGAGGCTAGCCTTTGGTTGCTCGGGAGGAACAACGAGGCAACATGAGAGCATCCAAATCCTCTAAATCAGGCCCATCATCATTTGTTGAGGAGGACGAGCTAGACAACGACGTGAAAGACTCCAAAGAGGAGGCGAATGACGATGCATAAGAGGTAAAAGCTGAGCTCGATGGCGAAGTGGGGGAGGACTCTCCAGGTGAGGACGTGTCCATAGAAGGACTAGGAGCAGGTCCGTGAGGCTCACCATGTAGAGAATCCCCTCCCTGTGTCAGCTCGTCAGTAAGAAGAGTATCCATAAACGATAAGATTTTCATAAACTGCTCCCGAGAACCAAGACTGAGATGGGAATATTACATCATTTGCTCCATAAAAACAACATGATACGCATTGCCAAGTCACTGATTATCGGGATCATAACACATATATCATTTGTGGTGGTCACTATATCCCACGAAAACACATCTAGTAGCCTTCGGAACCAGCTTATGACGCTCCCTCTTGGGCAAGAGAACAAAGCACAGGTAGCCAAATACACGAAGGGAGCCATAGTCCGGAGGTCAAGAGTACAGTTTGTGAAATGGAGACAAATTATCCAACATGGGAGTAATCTTCCTATTAATAAGATGAACGACTGTATTAATGGCTTCAACCTAAAAGCGAGTAGGAACGCTAGAACAAAAGAGAAGGGCCTTGGTTAACTCGACAACATCCCATTTTTTTCTTTCAACTGCTCCATTTTGCTAAGAAACACTCGCACAAGACAGTTGGCTAAGAAATCTGTGAACAGTAGAAGGCTAGGAGATCATTGATGCTAAATTCTGCACTGGGGTCAGACCGCAGGACTTTGATAGTTTTCTGAAATTGTATTTGAATCATACGGATAATGAGGTCAGACTTTTTACGTAATCCACCTATATCGTGTATGATGATCAATGAACAACGCAAAGTACAAGAAACCATAATGAGAAGGAACCAAGGACAGACCGCAGAGATCTGTATGGACAAGATCAAAGGGAGCATCATACACCGTAGTACTAGAGGCAAATGGGCGTTGCGCTGTCTTAGCTTCAACGCAACTAATGCAGGTCGGGAGAGTAAAAGAGCTAGCATTAAATTTACCAGGCAATAAATTTTGTTTAAACATCTGTAATAACCGAACTAAATTTGGATGCCCCAAATGGCAGTGCCATAAATTCCAACCAGAATGTCGACTATCAAAAATCATAGAATCTCTAACAATAATGGAAAATAAAGTATGATCATAAACTCCATCTGTATCCCTGGTAACCGCACATGTTGCCGTACCTGCGCCTTGCTCTTCCTCCATACGATAGCAGATACCTGACTCCAAGGGACAAAGACTATCCATGATATAGACCCGACCATATTTATGCCCCCGGCCTAGCTCCTTCCCCGTCATCGAGTCCTGCACCAGACATCCACGATCATTAAAACCAATTTCACAGCCCTCTTCAGCCAAATGCCCCATAGATATCAAGTTAGGAACCAAAACTGTCGCACCAAATTCTGCAAGCCTGGCGACATATGCAGTAGGAGGTAGGGTTGTCTCGGGAAGACGAGGACAAGCACGGAGAGGAGGACACTGAGGAAAATTGCTCAAGATATGGTCAGACTGTTTACAAAAATTACCCCAGTTTCGTTCCTACAGAAAGGTTGAATATGGCCAGGCTCGCGATAGTAGTGGCAAATGCGAGGACAAGAGGGAGCAGCAGAAGACGAGTTGCTGGCGGATAAGTGGAGTTACTAGCGGACAAGAGGGAGCAGCATAAAAGGACAAGGATTCAAGCTTAGCTAGAGGAGGATAGGAGGTGGCAGCAAACTGCGAAAACCATGTCAGCCGTGAGAGGAGTAGCAGTCAAAGAGGCAGAAAGGAGATTGCTCTGCGTCCAAAATTCATAGCAGTTGGTAATACGAACGAACATCCATATCATAATGGGTCAGTGAAGAGAGAACCAATTCCAAGTCAAACTTACGGGAAGAACTACTTGACTATACGTAGTCAAGAGATGTTTCCACATCTACTGGCCGTTGAGAACCGTCGCAAACTGAGACCCCTAGGAATGTCCACACAAGCAAGGAGCCACATGATTACCTGGGTATTCTTGACCTCCCAGTCAGCATGTCCTTCTCCTTAGATTCACTTGGTTGGGGACGCGTACCCAGCAACAACGGGAGCAGTCGTTTGCCTTGATTGAAAGTACGTAATCAAAACTACTAGAGTGAGAAATTTTTGCCGTAAAAACGGCTCAGCAAAGCATCGGGTCTGAGAGAATCCATGGGATAACATACATCTGAACAACAAGCAATAACAAGAGCAAAACAACCGCCACACCATCAACGACTAGAGAAAGAATCAAAACCAAAAACAGCCGAGAAACCCTAAAGCAGCTGAGAAATCCAAGACCAAATAGCCGAAAATACCACCAAACAAAACACAGTAGCCGAGAATACCTGGATCAACACCAAGAACCGAGGTAAATGACCAAAAGAAATCCACGGAGCACCTCAAACACACACCGATCGAGCAACAACCCAACAAAGCAGCCAAAATCCTCACAATAGAGGCTTTGATACCCGTGATAAGAAGTGCAAAACATTAAATCGAACACCGGATTTTACATGGGTTCCCTGATAATCAGGACTAGTCTATGGGAGAGGTAGAACTCTCTAGAGTCGATCTTATTCAGCGTAGTTCTAGAAAACTAGTTACAAACGTGAATATATAGGCAGCGGGTTCTTGGAAACCCTAGTTTAGGCTAGCTACGTAAATAAAGGCTATTTACAGAAAGCTGCCTAAACTCTAAATATTCATCATTCAAAACACTAGCAACCATGTTGTAATGTCGATTACTAAAGCTAAAGTAATTAAGCTGGAAATTTGGTTTGAATTCGTGTGCAAAAGATCACTCAAGTATGTGTCCCCCTAACCTGTACTTAGGTTAACGTTGTAATTCCCCTTAGTTCAGTTGTATGATAGTTATATTGCAGAAGGTCCTTTATTAGCTTGGAATCTCGACTAAAGCAAACCAAGCCCTCTTATACAGATTAGCAAGCAGGAAATTATCCTCAATCGAACTAAAATACCAAGGCAATGCTAAAAGACCTCCTCTACTGGAAACGATTCCGGTACAATACAATAAATTGATTCACTATTCGTGCAATAGATTGACTATTCCAATTAAGCATGCTCTCTTAACCCAATCAGATTTTCTCTCTCTCAGGTTAAAGTAAAAATCAAAAGAATTTTATCAAGATTCAATCAATCATGAATAATACCTAAATTTAATATAATCAATCAATTCACTAATCCAAGTGTTCATACAATCACTCTCCTAACACATGAAAATAGGGTTCTTCATACTCAAATGAGAGAGAAGATTTCTCTATAAAGAGAGAGTGGAAAACCATGCTAGAAGTAGTCATGCTCATAAAGATGATGATGATATGCTCCGAGATGTCAATATGCACTTCGAGGGGAAAATTCAAGGTCCAATAATGGAATCAAGGCTCAAATTTTCTCCAAAGTATGTTTATTCTTCACTTTCTCTCTCTATAACTCTATTTTATCTATCATATGTCGATCCCATTAAGAAATCTCAAAATTTTCACTTAATCCAATAGCTAGCCAAAATGCGGTCATGTTTCATGCCCGTGTTATGTCAATGCTCCGCGTTTCACTTAAGTTCCTTCTAGACATAAGACAAGCATCTCTAGTGTGAAACATGGTCGAGGCAATGTTTGGTGTCATCTCGATAGTCATTACATGGGCTATTAAGTGCGAAACACATTCATGTTTTGTCCTTTTGCTTAGACCATGCTTTCCCTTGGCAGTGATTACATAACCTGGCAAATCTGGTCTTGCTTCTTTAGCTAGAACATGGTCAATGTCCTCTAAAACAAGGTTTTATTTCTCATGTTGGGGCGTGTGGATTCGGAATGCCCAATTTGGCCGTATTCGAAATCAATATCCGGAAGGTTCTCGGACTTCACCTATTGCTAGAATCCATCAAGGCGGATACAGGTTCCCCATGGCTTCATAATATCAATCTCGGCGACAGTTCTTGCAAACTTTTCGTGTTTCCAGGTGTTCTGTATGGTATTCAAGTTTGACGGTTCTTCCCAATAGATTACCCAAGACAAAGAGCACTTCCCAGCGATAGAAATGGATCGGAAGTTCGGGTAGTTCGACCCAAGCCACCATAGACCGATGGGGTTTGTAAGAGGTTTGGAAAGTATGCATGCGACCACTGATGGACGATCATTACCCATGGCCGCCGGTGAGTGCGTGGAGGCAGTCTTGTTCGTTGCCCAAACTTACCAGAAAAGTAGAGTTGTTTAGATCCAAAATCTCCATACGTCCGCTGGGTCTCTATTTCCAGCGAAGCTGCGAGCAAATATACTGGTAAGAAACTGTTTGTCCAATAGCTAGACTACCATCGTACATTTCCAAGGGATGTAGAGGCATTACTTGTGTTGGGTAGAGACCTTTAGCTTAGGTTCACCCAGATAGGAACCTGCTTCCATGTCATGTTCGTCGATGAAAGTCCATTGGTGGGATTTTGGGGAAGATCTCATCGGGGATACCGCCATCGCGGATTCATAACTCAGTTGCAGAGAACCCTGAGAGCCTTGAAAATTGGGGGTCGGAGATGAGTATTGTAGGATAGGAGGGTCCGGTGGGCGTCCCGATACAGCCACCTCGGCCAGCGGCGAGTTGAAACCGCTAAGAATTTTAGAGAGCATTTCAGAGCATTTACCAATGAAGCTCTTAAAGTTATTGACACATCACTTAAACATAAATTGCTTATGAATACAATAAAAATAAGGGTATGCATACTATGACATGCATGTCACCGTGACATGGACTTTTCGGTCGACCTAATCCTGGAGGCGGTCGACCAAATTGACTAATTTGGGCAGCACGATAAAGCATTGCGGTCGACCTCAAAGACCACCTGGTCGACCGTTCTTAGTTTAAGTTGTTATTTTTGGTTGACCAGAATAAACCTCGGTCGGCCATTTCGTTGGCGTCAGAAACAACATGGTCGACCATAAAGGTATATAGGTCGACCACTTGATGGCAGTCATTAACAACATGGTCGACCAGATAAAGAAAGAGGTCGACCAGATAGACGATAAGTGTTCTATCAATTAATCCAATCATTTGACGTAAAATGAAGATCAAGTGTTGGTGTCGAGGTCGACCGAATACAAGAAAGTCAACCTATACCCCGTGTCTTTTTTGCTTATGTATGTCGATTTGTGTGGTTCTTTTGCTCGTCTAAATTACGCTTTAAACCATCATAACTAGTCATAAATAATGATAACAAGGACTCATCAATTATGCTATGAATTGAGGTCGACCGCCTTTAGGATTAGGTCGACCGCAATGCTTTCTCGTACTGCCCAAATTAGTCAATTCGGTCGACCTAAAAGTCCATGTCACGGTGACATGCATGTCACCGTAGCAAAATCCTAAAAATAAGCATTATTATTTATTCTTAAATTAAATAAAATATGTGACCCCCCTATATAGTCTCTACATGAACAAATGGGGATGAAAGTGGAATGAGCCAGGTAAGAAGGTGAAGGATAAGAGAAGAATAGAGGATAAATTTTATTTAATAAAAAAACAATCAACATGTTCATGGTGGTGCGACACTGTCACTAAGTTAGCAGATTTAATGTTGCCATGTCATGAAAAGTCAAAAAAAGTTTTCCAAGTGTCTGGTCAATCTTTAAATACTTCGATCAATTGAAGAGTTAATGGCACAAATGACGTAAATTCCAATAATATAGGCTATCTAATGAAATAAAAAAATGGGACATGAATAACAAAAGTCTTAAAGTACATGGATTACCATAGTATCAACCCTAAATTAAGAAATGAAAAATATAGGAACAGGACACAGTAGGTATAAATGAAAAATTAAGTAATATATAAATAATTTTGACGAAATGTTTTACACGTTTCAGCCACTCTTAGATCATAGTAGCAATCAACATATAAAAAAATTCAGTTACATAAACATATAAAAATCTACTACAAAGCAATAAAAATAACCTATAATGAGTTGCCTAAAAGTTACAACACCAACAACAACAAAAAGGAGGGAAAATTGGCATCAAAATTCCCTAAACAACACAAAAGTAGCTATAATAAAAGGCTAAAGTCCCCAAAAATGCCAACAACAACAAAAGGCAAAATTGATGGAATGCCTTTGACTCACTATTTTTTGTTTCACTTTATCAGTTGATTTTTTTTATCTTTTCTGAAAATTGAAACACTTGATGGAGATGGCAAAGAAGAAGGCGAAAACAACTACCAATCCGACCATAACTCCGGCAACCACTCCCAAGAAATCATGCTTGAAACCGAAGTAGCTCCTCAAGAAATCCTCAATAGTTTCCCCTGTTCCTTCCATTGATGTCCTCACATCTCCATACTGTGATACAATCAACCCATACAACGTCCATGAGATCGGATTGGCCCAGTAGTTCCACCTCCACCAAACTGGGATGAGCTGGAGATACAAGGGTCCAATGTCAACGAAAGAAAATCATTAATCAATTTGTTGTAGCAGGTTTTAACTGAGCGTTGAAATTAAAGCAATTTATATATGATGATGATTGACTTACAGGTCTAGGGACGATGAATCCAGCAAAGAGCATCCAGATAGAATAGAAGAAGGTAGAAATGATGGAGGCAATGTGGTGATTTGGCGTGATGGCAACACTCATCATCCCATAGTAAGTGAAGTATAGGAGTGTGAAGTACATGAAGAAGACGTACCACATAAACTTCTTGACGTCCCATTCGAATCCAATCATAGTGTAGGTGATCACTCCATATACCAGAGCCTGGGCCAGGACATAAGGGATCTCTATGATCATCTGGGCGTAGGCATACGATAAAGACGAGTACATCCCAGCAGCTCGCTCCCTGTAGAACACAGTTCTTTCAATGGATACCACTGGTTGTACAGAAGATGCATTTTGGACACCCAAGAATAATACTGCTGCAAACATAGCACCCATTGCATTGAAAATGTCTTGATTCCTAGTTCTCTTGTTTCCGAGATCCCAGAAAATGGTTCCAAACATAAGGGCGATAAAGGTTGTGAATAAGAATCTGACGGCAGTGTATGAAGGGTTGCACCAGTAGGACTGGTGCTGCTTCCACAAGCAGGCCATGCACTGCATCAAGAATGGTTGGGAGTATCTGGTTTGGAAGTAGAGTTCTTTGGAACCTTGAACCGGCTTGCTTAGCTCCGCGATGAGAGCTTTGTTTCTCTTATAGAGATCTGATTTCCTGTAAATTTGTGCAAAATCAACTCCTAAAGCTGTCTCTTGTGCACTGCTGGTAACCTCTAACATCCATGTTGCTGGGTTGTACCCATCTCTGATCTTTCTCACGCCTTGTATTTCTTCAAAGTATTTCACTAAATGGGTTGAGTGGCTCCCCAATGGACCCACATATATCTCCTCTCCTCCATTCAAAAGAAACAACTACAAACAGTCCCAAAGGGTAATTTTTAGAAGTTGATTGTCGCTTCTTTGGTTTTAATAATCATGATAATTGATTAGCAATAGTTTACCTCATCAAAAGCTTCAAAGATATCAATGCTGGGCTGATGGATGGTGCAAACTACTGTTCTACCAGTGTCCACTGTGTTTCTCACTGTTCTCATGACAATGGCAGCAGCTCTAGCATCCAACCCTGAGGTCGGCTCATCCATAAAGATAATGGATGGATTAGCAACTAGCTCAACACCAATAGTTAGCCTCTTGCGTTGCTCAGTTGTCAAGCCACTCTCACCAGGGATTCCAACAAGAGAGTCACACAAGGGCTTTAGCTCAATAAGATCCATCGCTTCTTCAACAAAAATCTATTACAGATATGTATAAGTACAAGTTAAAGCTTAGTTTGATTCAATGCCTCTACACAATTGAAAAACAAGATATATGTTAAGGAAGATGTAGCTGAGGATGGAAGCTTACCATTCTGGTTTTGTCATCAACTTCTTGGGGTAAACGCAACCAAGCTGAGTAAACAAGAGACTCGTATACAGTAACTTGTGGAGAATGGATGTCATTTTGCTCACAATATCCTGAAATTCTAGCAAAAGTTTCTTGCTTCTTAGGGAACCTCGAAATCATGATATTTCCTTCAACATATCCACCGGTTTTCCTTCCAGCAAGCACATCCATGAGAGTTGTTTTTCCTGCACCACTGACTCCCATAAGGGCCGTTAGAACACCTGGCCTGAAAGCACCACTAATACCTTTCAAAAGAACCAGTTTATCATCGGGAAAACGTTGGTATTCCATTTCCTGGAGGCCAAAGAAAGATTAAAAAATGGGTCATTAGTATTTGACCCTAACAACAAAAACAAAGCCTGAATGTCATTTTCTTTCTATCTACTACTTCTCATACTGACTAACCTTTGGTGTATCAACAGAGTATATAATATCCTCAAATGTTATGAAATGGGGTTCAAATGGAAGAACCATTCCTTCCTTCTTGTTTCCACTAGCTTCATCATCTACAAGCATGGTTGTAGAGGAGCCACAAGTTGACATCTCATTGGCTTCTATTAAAGTTGTTGCCTCGTCAATAGGCATGATAGCTTGAGGCTTCTCAAAGCCTGTGCTTTTCAACAAATGAAGATATTATTCATGAGCAAATATGGTTTCTTGTGCGAGAAGCATGAGAATTGAATCATGAATACTTGGATGGGGTTACTTACGATCTAAGAAAGTAAGGGCGAAAGCAAAGGCAATGTTAAAAAGGAACAAGAAACCTAGATTCGCTCCCAATCCTAGCCAATACCAATGTGGTTCTGTGAAGAACCCACGAGACCTCAACACTTGAATTCCTAATGATTTGGTTGAGTTTGAGTTTGCCGGAACCTGCACACAAGAAAGTATTGGAGATTCAAAGCAAAAGAAAAGAATAACAAAAAGAGAGGAGTTTGACAATAATTGCAGCAGGATCAAGGATGTTACGTGGCTCCAACTATGTGCAAGGAATTCATTGATGACTATCGCGTTCTGCCCGTACATCATCGGTGATACCCAATAGGCCCACTTCCACCATTTCTGTATGTAATCTTTAATTGAAAGATCAAAAGGAAAGTTAGTTCTGTGAAATATAAGGTCAAAGTGAAAAAGAAAGAGTTAACTAGCTAACCTGGTGACAATATGAATCCACCCAATGCAAAGATGGAAAGTAGAACAAATGAGCCAAAGGTGTTGGCAACAATCATGTTCCTTCCAGTTGCAGCGATAAATCGAAAGAGAGCAGATGCCATCTGATTAATTGCTACCAACAACACATAGAATCTAATCAACCTGCATTGTTATATTAAATGTTACAACACTTGGTGTGTTAAGAAGCAAGCTAAGTAAATTGGGAATCAAATAGTAGAATCAATCTCTCAGAGTCTTTAACTCACCTTCCAAAGTTGGGATCAAAACCGACGTCATAGTAAGTTAGGGAAACCCAAATACCAACTTCAAGGAAGGTGATGGGAATCTTGAGGATCCATGGGGGGATGGAGTATATCCATGGTGGGTAGAAAAACATATTTCGTTGCTTATAGAACACTGGAAGCTTTGCAATGGTCATTGGAATTTCAGACATTCCTTTGAACATGATCGTGATCAATGTGAAGAAGAGAGCACCCATAAATACCCATCCATCCTGGATCGTGTTTCGGTGCATTCTAGTCCGAAAAAAGACCGTCATAGTCAATAGTGCCATGATTAATATCTGAGTGAGCTTGAAGATGTAGACAAATGAGTTTCTTTTCATGAGCAGGAACTCTCTTGCAAAGTTGGCCTTAAGAAGCTCCTTGTTCCCAATTCCGTACTTTTTGGTTGCCAACGCAGTAGGGTGGCTCTTGCTTCTATCATAAGGAATTGATAGTTCATCACTAATCTTCCTTCCTATGTGGAATGACTGGAACGCCTCGGCAAACTCCTTAGTCGTAATGAAACGGTACGCGTGATCCCTTCTAGCCCAATATTGCTTCTGATCCTTCTTAGATGTGACCTGAAAACAAAGAAAAGAGCAATCCTATCAATATTATCGCGATGATAATTGGGAAATCAACAACGTTAGTGTTGTCATTCACTCACTTCTTGCAAGTAATCGGCAACTCCTTTCCTATTAGGACACTTGAAACCCATGTGCTCAAAAAACTCGAGCACGTTTTCACATGGGCCTTGGTAAGCAATGTGCCCATCCGACAACAGGATGATGTCATCAAAGAGGTCGTATGTCTCGGGAGCGGGTTGGAGGAGGGAGATGATTGTAGTGCGATTGAGGATGTGATTTTGTTGCTTCAGTGAGTTCACAATCTGGAATGTTGTGGAACTATCCAAACCAGTTGAGATTTCGTCCATGAACATGGCTCTTACCGGTCCAACCAAAATTTCACCTTTAAATTCATGAATTTGAGTTTGAACTATAAGCTTTCATTTAGGTATTCTGAAAGCAACGGGTCAAGAGATGGTGGATTTTTGTTTTACCTGTTGTGACACGCTTCTTTTGTCCTCCAGAGATACCCCTGATCATTTCATTACCCACCAAAGTGTCTGCGCAACCTTCCAGTCCTAATATCTATGAAGATTCAATCGAATTAAAATCTATAAATCTTTGTTAAAGAGCAATATTAAAATATTAACCTGCGAGTAACAAAAAAATCGGAGTCACTGTTCCTTAAGAAATTTTCGGAATTACTGTTTACAGTGGGGCATGAGCTGCCTGTGGTCGATTCTAACTGCACCCATGTATACCATCTTGGGCTAGCCAAGCATGGCCATTGATTAACATATTGGCAGGTCAATCATGACCGTTGGAATCTTGCCTTCCTTCTATCATTCCTCTCTCCTCTATATCTATTCCCGTTCCCTCTGCCTCCATGTTCTTCTCCTCAATTTCAGATATTCTCTATCCTCTGGAACTCCTTTTTTCTCTCCTTGACTTTCCCATATCCCCTTCCGCAATCAATTAGCCATCAGCATCCATTCCCCTTCTGAGATAAAATCGACGAAAGCGTAGAGCCCTGACGATGGCGACGCCATTCTCCTCTCTTATCCTTGAGGGCATGAGGATTTTGATTTGGAATCAAGCAGAAAAGAACTACGAAGGTGAGTTTTTCCTCTTCCTACTTTTATTTTTCTTGATTTGCTGATGAGAAATTAAAAGGAGCAGAGGACAAAGTGAATCGATAGCATCACTTTTAGTTTAGGGCAAAATGGTGCAAACGATCCCTGCTCCGTTCACTTCTTCTTCTTCTCTGAGCATGTCGAATTCACTAACCTAGGCTTCCTCTTCCTCTGCTTGGCCATTCCAATTTCTTCTCTTTTCTACCCATTACAGATTCGATGATTTTATATCACCCAATTGCTGTTTTATATCTTTCCCTGAATTTGAGAGGGTTTCTGGAGTGTCAACGGTGCTCTTAAGGTTTCTAGAGAAGAAGAAGGTTAGGATGGAAAAATCTCGGGAGCTTGGCTTTAGGTATGACAATTCCTTACACTCCCTCTGACTCCCCATTTTTCTTCTTAGATTGAGAGAGATGGTGGTCTCCATTGTTATCAAGCTTTAGGTTTGTCAATTCCTTACATTCCTCTTGGTTCTTCATTCTTCTATACAGTTGGATTGGGTTACAGCATGTTGGAACGACTTCCAATTTTTAGTAGTCTCTTGGATGTATTTTGTGTGGCAGTGGTCCAAGAACAAGCAAAACATCAGAGAAGCGAATTGCATTTCCTGGGACTGGGAATCGGACATAGATGTGAATCATAATGGTCATGCTGTACACAATTTCAGTGATTGGTTTAGCAAGTTTATAATCTAATTATCCAAGAGCTTTTCACAATAGCCTTCTCTATAACTCTATTGGTTTTACACAGAGTTACTGACGCTAAATGTGTTGGTCATCTAATGCTCTTTGCTGTTCGTGCATCAATGTCAATGACTAGCTAATTGGCTTGAAGAAGGATAGTAAATCTGCATGCTTAAACTTGGCCTGCAGTTCTTAAGGCTTGATTCAAAACAGTCAACCAATGAGGTTATTTATCTATGTGTTTATCTTTTTATGTTTTCTTATTGAATCTTCCTATTGCTTCTATTAGGTACATGCATGTACTTTTAAGTTTAAGATATATTGACCAGGGAGAATTTCGCTTCACTAGCAGCAAGGTGATGATGGATAAGTTGAAATTAGAGTTTTTTCTTCATTAGGTGATGATTTTATGTATGTTGTTTTAGAAGGATGAAGGAGTGCCACACTATTACATTCGAAGTTCTATCGCTGAGTGATGAGTTACTGGATACTAAAGACGTCAAACTCAATATGCAAACTGATTTCAAGGTTCATGTTTAAGACACTAAAGATGGTGATGCCTGTGATGTAGATTTAAACTATTAAATTGACAGACTCATCATTAAGATATTTGAAAAATGGCAGTTTGTAGTAGGCAGATCTTTTCCAAAGAGGAGTAGAAGTTAAATTGGTTTCCTTCGACAGGAGAGAATGTATACTACTGGCATCCGTAAATAATGCCAAGGACCGAGAATAAATGGTGGACAGGGCGGGCTCATGTGTTCCTGAAATTCTTGGTTGGGATAATGGGTTTGATGGAAATTAATGTTGAATAATTTAATGTTCTTTACCCTTCAATTCGAATTAGCAAAATGCAATGTCTTCTTGCATAATATAAATTACAAACATTCATGATTTGAATATGAATGGGTCGAATTACTTTATCTCTCAGTCTATTAGTGAACTATCTTAGCATATGATTCCTATAGATGAAGTTTAGGGGAAAGATGGCCTCAACTTTATTGAAGTCATTTTCATAGGGCTCTCATTGAAATCTAAGTAGCTAATAAGTTGATGCATTTCTTGATAATATCATTCCCGTTGCAAAGCACGGGCTAATTATCTAGTCAAACTTAATTAATGTTACCTTCAAAACGTAGTCTGTGACGACAATGCTTGCAAGACCTTCAGTTGCTGAAGCCTAAGGTACCGAATAAAGAAGGACAATTATCAACTAACTATGATTACATTATGCTAACAGAATTACACTAGTGAAGCCTTGAGTCACCTTCATGAAGTCATCAATATCAGGATCGGGTATGATACTTGCTGCCTTTTCTCTTCTGGACAATTCTTCCAAGATATCTGCAGATTTTCCCCACGATCAGTTAATGTGACTTAGCAAGCAGCCATGGATGAACAATCAAAAGTGTTCGCAACGAGAAAGAACAAACCCTGAAGAGATCCAACTCCTTGGACTCTGGCCGCGAAGGCTAAAGTTTCTCTGACAGTTAACTCTCCCATGTGAACATCATGCTGACTAACGTAAGCTGAAGTTTTCTGTGGGATGAACTCATGCATACCGTGACCATTGTATGTCACTCTCCCTGAAACCTTGAGATTGGGATCCAGCCTTCCAGCCAAAGCTAGCAACAGTGATGTTTTCCCAGAACTCGGAGGACCCAGAAGCAGAGTCATTCTGCCAGGCTTGATGACTCCACTAACATCGTTGAGGATCGTCAGATGTTTCATTCTATTGGGTAGGAGGTGCAATCCATTCAAGATACTCTATTAAACATCGAATGAAAGGTTTCTTATCAGTTTCATGGAACATTTAGCGCAAAAAAAGCTGGAAGCAAAGAAACAAACTTTCATTTTACACGAGCGGTTATTTTACCGTGAAGATTCCGAGAGTGAAGTTGGTGAACGTGGGCAGAGATTTGCTCCCAACTGTAGCTTCCGCTTCAAGTTTGAGATGCTCGTATCGGATTTCAATCGTCGGAAGCTCTATCCCAACCCTTCAAAAACACCACAAGCCTCAAAATCAGAAGAGGGAATTACAGAGGAAATAAGTAAGAAAAAACAGAGTTCCCCTGTTCTACGTCTAGTTCCCGTACAAGTATGATGCTGTATTTTTCGGTTTCTGAAAGTCCCATGTCCAGATTCTTTTATTTTCCGAGCAACCCAAGTAACAAAATGCAGCAACGTACCTGTCGAGTCTACTCTTGATCTTCGACAAGAACTTGTCGTTGTCCTGCTCAGCAACTTTAGAAAGGTGGTCGACCAGAGCTTTCTTGTCCTCGATCCCAAGGTTGTGGACGATCTTGCCGAGTTCTGATATGGAACCGGTCAACACGCTTCCCCGGAGATGATCAGAAGTGGGGAACTTCTCTGATCGAGCACACTTGAGGAATTCTTGGTTCGAAGAAGCAGAGAACTCATCCATGACGATGGCAACCGAACAAACAGAGTAATGAATATGCTGTGGTAAGTTTAACGGTTCCCTTTTGAATTAGATGTCTGTTTAGAAGGAGTAATTATTAGAGGAAAGGATGAGGATATATATACACTCGAGGGTGGAATGTGGGAGTCTTGGGAAGCTAATGGCATGATGCTGAAAATTCGATCAAGTATTTCGGGTAGTTTGTTAATCTTACAGCTGAGCAGTAGTCTTTTTTTTTTTTTTTTTTTTTGGTGTGAAGCTGAGCAGTAGTCTAAATTGGCTCAAGTTAAATTATGGCTGTGAAAAAGGTTCCTCTTTGCATCTAATATACTTAACTTACATAAATCGAAAACCGATGTGGATTCAATTAATAATCTTGTGGTGAGTAACCATGCATAATCCAATTGTCATCCGCCACATCAGCAGTCCATTTCTCTTATGAAAAAGCCTTTAATTCCCCCTCCCCTAATTTTTAACGGACGATTCTCACCAGTTTTAAGTCGATTTTTTTTCATGGTTAGATCAGATTAATTGTGTTTTTCAAAATAATATCCACTTTAATATATTTTTGGAACTAAAAAAAATTGAGCCATTTTTTACCAGTTTATACCATATGATATTGAGTATTGAAATAAGAGCATACCTATGGTATGAAAAGCGTACGATAGTGGTATGAACAAACCAAGACTGTAGGATAGTTGAATACATGATAGTAGAAGTATATTTATTAACTATCATTTACGACTTTTAACATTGTGTACCACAAGATACCACCCCGTAACAGGGTGGTATTGTGTGGTATTTTTTAGTCATGTATTTTGTTCACCCAGAAATTTGTAGATCAAATAGATGATGATGAACTAGTACCTTATGTGCGAATATTTTCAAAAACGAATTACAAACGAAGAAGATACCATATGGTATGTAGTTGGTACCAAGAGGCACGGAATTTTTTTTTCTAAAAAAATATTGAAAATGGATCTCATTTTATAGAGTTGAACAAACTCGTTCTATCTGTGCAAAAAAAAAAAAATTGAAATCGACATAAAACGAAGAAGATATGTGCCGATTAAGAAAAAAGGGGAGAATAAAAATATTTTTAATTCTCAACCTTTAGATCTGGATTTTCTGAATGAAGGATTCAGATTTTGTAACTGATGGGTGCATAACCCATAGTTATGCACTGTATCTTGAGCCATAGTGACGGGCCAAATTTAGGCTGACTTGAATTATCTTAATTGATTGAGTGAAGGAGCTAAAACCTTATCAATTATTTTAATTTAAAAAAAAAATTAATTTCTAAATTTGAACAAAATTTTTATGTAACTTTACTTGTATGTTATAATTGAGTGAGGCTACATACACTTCTAGTTTCAACCTAGCTGCATCACTAGCATCACGTTGTTGTGTCTTTTAGGGGTTTAAATGATGTTTATTTATCTCGCATAGCAAAGAGCTAGTAAGTAATTAATAATTGTAGATGTGGCAATTCTAATCGAGTGGATCCGCGAAAATTCCTAACTTATCTAATACATTGAATCTAAATTAAATTGAATAAGTGAATTATTGGAGTGTTAGAGAAATACGCTTTAAATCTATATTTTTTTTAGATTTTACAATTTTATACCTAAACATTCAAAGTTTTATGGAAAATATTATTCAAAATTATATTTTGGTACCTAATTTTTAATTATTATCACATCGTAGTACCTAAACCTAAAACTTGGACATTGAATACAAGAATCTAATCCATGAATCCAACAATACATTTAATCCAATTCCTTAGTCCACAATTACAGGAATGTAATCCGGTCCAATTGCCAACTCTAAATACATGTATTTTGACACGATAATATGCTACTAATTATGAATGACACCAGACCAGGGGAATACGAGTGTTTCAATACGTTTATAGCTTTGCTCGCCGCATACTAAGTATGGGTCATGTTGGGTAATACCACCGTACATGACATAGCACCCATGAACCTATTCGATGAATCAGTTGTAGAACATAAATGCAACAATTTAATCTTATCCAATGAGAAAAGAAAGAAAAAGTAATTTTTAAAGTAAAAAAGGCATTAGTTAGAGTAATTGAATATAATTTATGCCTTGGTTGAGATTATAGGTAAAAAGATCCAATCACCATCTTTCATCTTTGTAGTGGGCAAGGAGGGAAAGTAAGAAATAAGAGAGAGACTAATAGGATTTTTGGGGGCAATTGTCCCGATTTTGGTGACCGGAACAGATTCCCAAGCAACTGCTAAGGACTTATTTAAATCTCCCACAAAAATTCAATGGGACTTAAATAATTAGTTTTTTATCAAATTTTTAAAAACTTTTCATAGAAAAATCAAATTTTTTGTAGCTAATATTTTAATGTCATTATACCACTGTCATATAACGATATTATCACTGAATATGGTATGATCCTGATAAGATAGTTGTTTAATGTTGGTATGATATTGACATGATGTTAGTATGATGTCTTATATTTGGCAAAATAATTTGATAACATCATATCACTGTTATATCATAGTGACAAAACATAACAACTTAGATATCATTGTGTAGATCTTAATGAATACATAATTTCTTTACAACTTCTTTTTTAAATTTTGAGTTAAAATGAACGAGATTGGTCATCATTTCACTGTTATGTCATGATGATATGACTAATATGATAGTGATATGATGTTGGTATGAGGTCTTTGCATGACAAAACATATCAAAATAGATATCACTGCGTAGATCTTAATGAATGCATTTTTTCTATGCAAACTTTCAAAAATTTTGAGTTAAAATGAAGAAGATAGGTCATCATATCACTGCGATTGATATGACAGTGATAATACTACAGCCGAGATGTGTTTTGAAAAGTTTATTTTTCATTTGCTTAAAATATATCAAAATGGATATCAATGTGTAAATCATAATTAATGCATTCTTTCAATGCAATTTTTTTTTAAATTCCAAGCTCAAATGAATAATGTAGTATCAAATTAAGAAAAATACGGAATTAGGAAAAATACCTTCTATTTCTCTTTTTATTGGAATTATTCTGGATCAATAGAATGGGGAAGGGATGGAGATTGGATGATTGAGTTTTGTAGTGTCTTTGTCGATATGATTATTATATCCTATAATTTTTTTATTATTTTTCAAAACATATGAAAGCTTCATTAAGGTTAAAATATCGTTCAAGAATCCAATAAGAAAGAGTGAGACCAATAAGGAATTCAGGATTAACCAAGTCCATAAGAGGCATCATGAAAGTGATACCTATGTCTGTCCCAAGTGGAATAGATGTTGTGAACATATCGATTCGAGTAACTTGGATTAAAATTGTAATTTGTCGTGACAATGATGTAGATGAACTTTTTGGGCCACCGATGACCTAGAGATCCTCTGTTGTGAACCGTTGGAGGCAAGATGTAAAGAGCGTACGAGTTAGGTATGTCGATCCATTTTTATATATTATATTAGAAAATATTTATATTTTAACGATAGAACAAAGGAAAAATAGTGCATAAATGAAGAATAGATATAATAGTTATATTAAATTCTGCATTTATCTAAAATATCATTAGATGAAAATATGATTTAAGATGATTCAAAATAGAATAAATATAAGTTGACGTTGAAATAAACCGAGATAGAATGGGAGACAAAACGGAAGCAATATCTATACCTTAGCCAAAAAAACGTATTATCCGCTCAACAACCTTCAGGTTGGGTAATTCCTGCCGGGCCAACTTGAAATTCGAATCATAGAGACGTGGGACTAAGAACTGAACGTGAACAAAGATGCCACGGTTTTGGAGGCACATTTTTTGTTGGCAGGGAATGGGTCTTTGTTTTACCTAGCCGAATGGACAGAGATTCCTTAGGTTTTCCCATTGTTTGGTTACTGAGGATGGATTATTAAACATGAAATAAATTGTATTTCGCTGTCGTTGGCGAATGCCATTGTTTTTAGTGGGAGCAGAATCAGTGCAAAAAACGCAATAATTATTTTGGTATGGATGCAAGCCAATAGATATTGTAACATTCCGAATCTTTTTTCGATAAGATATTCACTTTGGTTCTAGATCGTTATGGATTTTGTCTTGTAGTGTATATAAATGGGATTTCCCATATAAGGTTATCCATCCTTGCAATGCTTCATAGTGAGCACATACTTGGGACTCAACGTCCTCATTGATGTTTGCCCACAATCGTGAAAGAGGAATGCAGAGAGGATCTGATATCACGTGTAACATCTCGAACCTGTACCGGACAAGATATTGCCTGCTTAATTTGGGCCTAGACTCTCACGGAGTTTGCCTTGGGGTGCATATCAAGTGGCTTCCCATAAGGTCACTCATACTTGCAGTGCTCCGTCGTGAGCACGTTCAATTTCGGAGTTCTCATAATAACTCCTCTATTTCACCTCAAAATGCGTCCTGTCAGTTAAGACCAATTTCTTATTTATGAATCATGAATTTCTCCTTTCGGGACTCAATTGAAAGTTTAAAAAGGCTTCTCCTTTCTCCATTGAAGAACAAACAAAAACTAACAAACATTAAACAATAAATTTAGTAAATCCGCACCGAGCTGCGGCTCACCTATATTTTTCTTATTCCGGCGGTTGCTGCTTGCTGCTTGCCGGCAGTCGGCGTCTCGACAAGAGGCGTGGTGTGGACAGACGACGAACGGGGGATGAACTGGGAGTAGGACAAACAACAAAGACCTAGGATGAAGGGCAGGGATCTGTGGACGGAGCCGAGGAGGAATTTTACAATGCTATATAGCATTGGTGCTATAGGTTTTTGCCTTTATGGTACAACTTGAAATTGTACCTTTAACGTTATGGTACCACTTCAGATTGTACCTATACTTTTTGTACAAATTCTTTTATGGTACAACTTAAACTTGTACCTTGTGTGATGGTACAACTTCAAGTTGTAAAATTGTACCATAACATAATGATACAAATTCCTTTATGGTACAACCTAAACTTATACATTTAATGTTATGGTACAACTTCAAGTTGTACATTAAAGCACCAATGCTATATAGTATAGTAGAAGTGCTCCGGAGAGGAGGCTAAAGATCCCTGGTCGGTGGTCGCTGGGGCGAAGCGGAGGTGGGAGTCGAGTCGCGGTCGCTGATGGATGTTTAGGGTTAAGGTAGGGAGTATTTGTTTGTCGTTTGCTATTTGGGAATCCTATCGAGGGAGGGACTCCGCCGCTGCCTACACCCTATAGAACAGAAGCGGCGGACGAAGGCTGGGGTCGAGTGTGGTGGACACGCTTGGGCCCTGGTGGGCGTTGCGTTTGGGTCTTGGTGGGATTGGCTTCTAGAGCCTGTTTTTGAGTTATCCAGGCTTTCGGTTTTGATTCGGTTTTATCACAAACCGGATTGGTCGTAATTTTTTTATATTTTTTATACCAGAGACAAGAATGAACTGTTTCATATCCAATCCCTTTCTTAAACGGTCAGGTTTCCGGTTAAATAAAAAAAGCTAGACCAAATAGCTATCTCTAATTTTGAGAAGGATATGGATGCCTCCGGTTTTTGGTTTAAAACCGATCCGGATCAGAACTATTTGATTTCGCTTAAAAGCGTTTAAGATCCGGTCAAGTTTCCGATTCCTATTTTCACCAAATGAAACTGAAATTGAGTCATTCTGGTCTGATTTAACTGGATTGCCCGATTCTCAGCCCTATTAGCTGGCCTATATTTCTTGTATTTGTTTTTATTTGACATGAAATTGAAGTAAAGCAAACATCTAATTGTCCTTGGCAACCCTACGTTTCTTTTATTCCTTTTATCTAACATGACATAGAAGAAGAAATGCAGTGTTGTCCCAATACTGTCTACTCATGATGGCGTTTTCCCTCCTCAATATACCCATTTGGATCGGCGGAGAAAGGCTACAAAACTGTGGTCAATAATAGACGTCCCATATCGCAGTTCAAATGTTAAGCTGTGTAAATACTAACAAAACTGTCGTCAATAGATACCGAGTTATGACCAATAAGCTGAGCAGCACCTCAGGGCAGACGTCACTGAATACTACTGATGTTGTTCTCCCTCCTCAATATGCCCAATTTGATCGACGGACAAAGCTAAGTTGCAAAATTTGATCATCCATAGGGACAAAGAAGGATGGGATGAGGGTTGTCAATAGGTTATCAATAGGTTGTCAATAGGTTATTCCGGTTGACCAAGTGATGAGCTGAGGGTTGATGGTTCGACCGCTTTAGTCTGGTTTAGTTCAGATAAATGAAAAAGTCATATTGTTCAAATATTTATAAATTGTATCAAATCTCATCATTACACCAAAATAACATAACGTATTTTGATCCAATATATAGTGAAAATTTACACGCCCAATGGGTAAGTCAAATGTTACAAGGCTTGTCTCGTAGCCAAGGGTTTTACTCGAGTCGAAGTTATTGATTATCGCAGCAATACCTTCGCTCATGTGGCCAAATTAGCAATTATTTGTTGTTTAATTGCTCTTGCGGTCAGTCAGAACTAGTTATTTCCCCAACCTGATGTGGATATTGCATTTCTTCATGAGGATCTTCGAGAGAAAGTTCACATGCAGGTTTCTTAAGGCTTTCTTATTCTGGAGATTATCGTATTTGTCATCATCATAAATATTTTTTTTTCTTTGTCAGAAATTTTGAAAGCAGTATCATGAGTTTTCCGGTTGTTTACCACTAAAAATCACTCAATACCACATTGATTATTTTCAAAGAGTGATAGTGATTATAAGGCCAACTTAACTATATTAATTAAATTGGTTTAAGCTGAGCCTAAATAATGGTATTTTGGGCTTCATACCAGGTACCTCAACACACACCACTTGACCCACCAAACACTCACCCGTCACGCAAGAGGGGTCAAGTGTCAAGCGTTGACACCCTTCAACATCAACCATCCAAGTGGGCACCCCATCATACTTAGCCAAATATTCGCTCCACCAGTCGCCTACTTACCTCGCGGGTAATTACCCCTAGACATGATGGGGCGAAGAAAGCCAAAATTTGGCTAAGTGTTGAGACCCACAGCACAAGGGGGGTCATGCATGACATCGTCAAAGGGGGGTCAAGCATGACATCATCCCATGGGGGTCAAGCATGATGTCATGCAAAGGGGTCATCGCGCTAGACCGTGATGGGAAAGAAGGCGAAAATTGGCTAAGTGTTGAGACCCATAGCACAAGGGGGGTCAAGCATGACATCATCCCAAGGGGGTCAAGCACTATGCCATCTACTTACCTTGCACCAGGGGGGTCATGCATGACATCGTCCAAGGGGGGCAAGCATGATACCATCCAAGGTGAGTCGAGTATGACGAGAAGCAAGGGAGTCTAGCCGCCTAGCAGGTATCAAGCATGTTGGCAAGGGAAGAAGGGCAACACGGGACCGTGGTGGCAAAGATAGCCAAAATTTGGCTAAGTGTTGAGACTCATAGCACAAGGGGGGTCAGACATGACATCATCCCAGGGGGTCAAGCACTATGCCATCTACCTACCTTGCACCAGGGGAGTTATGCATGAAATTGTCCAAGGGGGTCAAGCACTAGGGTGTCAAGCATAATGCTGAGGTGAAAATTGGCTAAGTATGGAGATCCAACCACAAGGGGGGTTAAACATGACACCGTCCAAGGGGGTCAAGCACCGATACCAAACACTAGGGTGTCATGTATATCATCACATGGTATACCACCTTGTCAAGACCCTGCAAGCATGATGCCACCCCAAGGGGGTCACTGTGCATCCATCAAACCCACAATCACCCTGGTGTCGAGCATGACGTCATGTCAAGGTGGTTAGCACGAGTACCAAGCGTGAAGCCTTCACTCAACAAACAAGACACCTCCATGGCACAAGGGTTTAACTATCAAGTGAAGTCGTCAAATGGCAAGCACGCATGACAGTCAAGGCGTCAAGCAAGCTACATCAAGCACCAAGTAGTGGAGCAGCGGTTACCAAGAGGCGGTTGCACGACGGTTACAAGGGATGACTATAAATAGGAGAAACGAAGACGAAGCAGGGGTTCCACAACCAAACATTTGACACATTATGTCAAACTTTTATATTTTCTCTGCAAATTAGCCCTAGCCTTAGTTTTCGGAGCTCTCACTGAACCTCCATAGGAGTAGGTGTAATTAACTTAGCTTGTTTCCAAAAAACCATCAAAAACATCAAACACCCTCGTTCGAACATTGTTCGGAGAGGTGTGAACCGTGTTTAGAATCGTTTTTTAAGAAGTCAAAGGTGCGTTTATTGAGTTCAAACACCAGTTTTTCCTCGCTGGAAAACAAATTAGCACACCTGGTGGGACCCTGTGTGTTTGATTTGATGGCTCCACGACTGAAAGAACAAGAAGGTGATCTTTCACCGGGATTTATAAAAGAGCTAGTGGCTAGGTATGATCTTGGCCAATTAGCAAAAAGGAACGCCGGAAACAATGGTGGGGCAAGTGGTCAGCCTTCTCTGGCGCCATGTTTGGGTGTAACCACCACCACTTTGTCTCTCCACCAATCACTGGTGGTAGAAATGCAGTTAATGGAGGAGGCTATGGTGGGACACAAAACAAATTGTATCTCAACTTGATTGTTTCCATACTCGTCTAAATCGGCGTTTGGATCAACTAGATGAGATTTGTGAGATAAATGAAAATAATTGTAAGAAGTTTCGCCAACTTTTGATGAAATCAGTATTGAGATCAAAGGTTTTAGCGAAAGATGGTGTAGATCCACCATAAAACGTTGCTACTGGGGATACGAGTATTCTAAACTTTGGTGGCCGGACTACCCAGCCACGGTCAGAGAACTCATTGTCTCCGTTGACAAGTCAACCACCTTTTCAACGTGGTAGTTGTGGCGAGAATCTCGTTCCCAAGTTCACCACTCACGTAAAGAAATTGCCTATACAGATAATTACTTTAGAAACTGCCTCAGAGGCTAGACCATGCCTGTAGCATCCCGTTTCGGCAAAACTCGTATTAAGGTCGCTAGAAAATTTCACGATTCAAAATCGTGTATTTCGATACTATTTCGACGAAAATCGGATTATCGATCGATCGGATAAGTATACGTATTAATTATATATATTAGTAAGCGGTCGCTCATTTCTTTCCCCCATCCATTTTCTTCTTCTTCTTTCTTCACGGACCGAGAAAAAAACAGAGCAACAACAGTCGCGCACTGGGGAGCTCGGGGAAAATTTCTGTAGCTCAATTCTTGAGCTACACTGATCCAAAAATCCTGTAAGTAATGCCTAATCCATCCATTCATCGTGATTTATCGATTTAGAGCTTTAAAACGAGTTTTTGGTTCAGGAATTTCTTGAATTCTCGATAAGCTAAATTAGGGTTTCGGAGTATCCGGAAGCCGGATTGAGCCCAAATTTCATATACGAGCTTCCTGCCGCGAGGTAATCAATCCCCTAGTTTTAATCCCTGAATTTCGGCTATTATTTAGATCGGAGCCGGGATCGCTGAATTTAGCTCCGGCCAGGGTTTGATGTGTCTTTATCGAGAATTTGACCCGGAGCCCAGAACTAATATTGACGGGGATACTGCAGGGGATATTAGGACGGTCTCGGATTTTAATTCGGGGTTCGTTCGTGAAATTGATGTTTTAGTACCGGAGGCTAGAACCGGTGTTTGAACGACCAGAACTGGTGAGGGATTAGCACGGCATACCGGGTTTGTCGTATCACGATAATTATTTTGATGCTTAGAATTGACCTAGGTGAACTAGAATGGCATGATTAGGGGTGTATGGACTTTTGTGTTATATGATGAACCCTGGACTGTTGTATGATATTATTGATTTGCCCTAGCCGATATGGACCTTGTTTATGTTGATGATTGCATACATGTTGCCATTTGTGGCTTAACCGTTGATATGAATTCATGGTTGTTCGATCTGGTGTTTTGATATGATGTGATATTGTGGTTGTATTTGGATTCACAAGTGGGGGAAATAAACTTCCCAGGGTGATATTATGATGTTTTAAGCAGGATGACTTGCACGAGGGTTTATCCCGAGGAAGTGCAATTATGCGACTCCTGATTTACCTATGTTGAGCCAATGGTGGCCTGGTCAAGTACATGTGCAAGTAATGAATTATGATTAAGCAAGATGAGATATGAATCATGTACAAGGATACCAAATATGAGGGTTGTGGTCTCACGGTCAATTACATAGTAATTAGGGCTCCCTATGCTATTACTCTATTATGATATGTATGATAGTCACACCTCTCATGTGGTGGTGACTGAAGAACTCTTATGAGATATGACCACACCCAGAGTGGTGTCGGGGTATGACTACACCCATAGTGGTGTGGGGTATGTATGACCACATCCGACGGGATGTTGGGGTATGTATGACTACATCCGACGGGATGTGGGGTATGTTTCCCGGGAGAGTTATTAGCATGGGAGTAGCCAGGCGCCTATAAGTAAAACATGATAAGATGCATATGCATAAGTCAAAGTGGTTGAGTCTTTTGCTTATTGGGATATGAGGATGGCTGAGGTCCGATCCTAGTGTTTTGGCTTGTCTGCTAGATGTATAGTAGGGGTATGCTCTGTTATGAACTCACTATGCGATGATTATCTCACTCAGCTATGAGCTGACCCTCTTTTATTCTTCTTCTCTGCTTATGCTATGTGTAAGCAGATCATCAGCAGCAGCAGTAGATAAGTGTTAGGTGGGAGAGGAGCTAGAGTTGAAGCCAGGATGAGGTATGGTCTTCAACTATTAGGTGCTTGGACTACTACTTGGGATTTTGGCCAGTGATCCACACCCTTTTTGTAAAAATGTTTTGAGAACATTTTCATGTGCATACTAGCTTCGAATGTAGTGTGAGATATCCACAGGTGTGGAAAGTTAATGATATGTGTATATGTTGTGTAACTGTGTAAGTTGTGACGTTTATGGTATGTATAAGTATGGTATGCAGTTAGGAAGTATGAAAAGTGTGACTATGGCTAAGAAAAGCCAATGCATATGGTTGTGAGTATATATGTTTGGGATGAATTATTTTGCAGGTTCAGTTGCAAGAACTGTTAGCCCATTACGCGAGTAATTCATGTCGAAATTTTATTTAGGTAAAATTTGATAATTAATGTAACACCCGAGATTAATTCCGCTGCAATTGTATGAACAATATGATTAGGCAAAACGTATAGGGTAGGGTGTTACAGTTTGGTATCAGAGCCCGGTTCCCTCTTTTTGTTGTTATGGCGTACTATACCCTATGGGAGGTTAAACACTCCTAAGGAGGGGAGTGCCCCATAATGACTTAAACTGGGAATTGAGTTTGACATGATTATGTGTATTGGTATATTGGATGAAATTATCTGCATCATGGTTTTCAAAATTAAGTTTTGAACTTATTTGTTTTCGAGTAATTATTTTGGGAAAATTTTTGTTTTAACCAAGTGAGAGATTTGGTGAAGAATGAATTTTGTGTGGATCAATCTAAGGCCAATATTTCCTTGTAGCTCGCACGGAAGTTGTGAAAATGTTCCTACTGACCAGTCGAGAGGAGTGGGGGCGGTTGATGCAAGACCGCCAGTATTAGACTATGCAAAGATGAAGAGTTTGGGTGGTAGGGACTTTAAGGGAGATGTGAGCCCAGATGCTGTAGTAGAGTGGTTGAGAGAGATGGAAGATGTGTTTGAGTATCTTTATGCAACCCCAGAGGAAAAAGTGCAATATGTTGTTTTTCTCCTAAAGGGGTATGCGAGGAGTTGGTGGTCCTCAGTCTCTAGAGTTAATGGTGAACGAGTTCAGTTCACCTGGGAGGAGTTTCTGAAGGCCTTTAAGACAGAGTTTCTTCCCGAAGCTTTTATCAGGGCAAAGAACAATGAATTTGCCAACCTTAAGCAGGAGAATATGACAGTTACTGAGTACACCATCAAGTTTGTTCGACTGCTTTACTTTGAGGATGGGTTGGCGGATACTGAGCATAAGAAGAAGATAAGATACTTGCATGGTCTGCGCATAGGATTGAAAGAAAAGATCCACAGGGTTGATGAAGAGAGCATGGCCACAATCAAGGAGGCAGCACTTAAGTATGAAGCCTATGAAGTTGAGAGCCGAGAGGAACACAAGGCCAAAGAAGAGGAGAAGAAGAGGAAGTTTGGAGTAAATTATGCTGGACCTCGTTACCCACCCAGGAGAGGTCCTAGCAGTTTTGGGAGAACACCGAGTCAATCTATGTCAGGAACATCATACAGGGCACCAATTTCCTCAGCCACACAATTTCCATTTTGTCAAGTTTGTCAGAAGAGGCATCTTGGAGAGTGTAGGAGATTTTCTGGTGTATGCTTTCAGTGTGGCCAACCTGGGCACATCATGAGGGATTGCCCGCATTCGAGAGAAGTAAGAGCTACACAGTCCGAGCCTTCAGTGCAATTTAGTAGAGCCCCATTCAGGGGTGGTTACCAGGGAGGCCGTAGTGGATTTCAGAGTGGTCGTGGTGGTTCACAGGGTGGTAGAGGTGGTGGTCGAAATCAACCATCAGGAAGTGGTACGCAGGGTACCAGAGCACAGGGAGCACCGAGGGTTTATGCAATGACTCGAGGTGAGGCAGAAGTGGCACCAGAAGTTGTAACTGGTATGCTTTCTATCCTTGGCAAGCAATTATATGCTTTGATCGATACTGGTTCCTCCCACTCATTCATGTCATATACGTTTGCACATATGCTACGCTTAGTTCCAGATAAGCTAGGTTATACCTTATGTGTTAAAACACCTGTGGGAGATACCTTGAAGGTAGACTCAGTTATTAGAAGTTCCTTCATTTGTGTGGAAGGAGCTTTCCTAGCAGCAGATTTAATTCTGCTACCTTTTGATGAATTCGATGTCATCCTTGGAATGGACTTTCTGGCAACACATGGAGCTGTTGTGGATTGTCAAAAGAAAGAAGTGTTATTCAGCACACCAGATAAAGGTCCTGTTGTATTCCGAGGCATTAAGAAAAAGGAGACTCATGGTTTTCTTTCTGCCTTGGAAGCTTTTCGATTAGTGAAGGAAGGTTGTGAAGCCTTTCTTGCTCAAGTTACTATAGTAAATGATAAGAAGGTTGAGGATGTAGAGGTGGTAAGGGAATTTCCTGATGTATTCCCCGAAGAACTTCCCGGCCTTCCACCAGAAAGGGAAGTAGAGTTTGATATTGAATTGGTACCTGGCACAACACCAATTTCAATGGCACCATATAGAATAGCACCAATTGAGCTGAAGGAGCTTAAAGAACAATTGCAAGAATTGTTAGACAAGGGGTTTATTCGACCTAGCATCTCACCTTGGGGTGCACCGGTTTTGTTTGTCAAGAAGAAAGATGGTTCCATGAGAATGTGCATTGACTACCGGAGGTTGAATAAGGCGACAGTGAAGAATCGTTATCCCCTTCCAAGAATAGATGATTTGTTTGATCAATTGCAGGGTGCATCAGTCTTTTCTAAGATTGATTTGAGATCTGGATACCATCAATTGAAAGTGGCAGATGGAGCAACCTCAAAAACAGCTTTTAGAACAAGATATGGGCATTATGAGTTCCTGGTAATGCCTTTTGGACTCACTAATGCACCAGCGGTATTTATGGCTCTTATGAACAAGTTTTCCATGAATATCTTGATAAGTTTGTGATTGTGTTCATAGATGATATTCTCATCTATTCTAAAAGCGAGGAGGAGCACAAAACTCACCTTAGAATTGTGTTGCAAATTCTAAGGGAGAAACAATTATATGCAAAATTCTCAAAATGTGAGTTTTGGCTGAAGGAGGTAATATTTCTGGGACATGTAATTTCTGGAAGAGGTGTCGAGGTGGATCCGAAAAAGGTGGAAGCAGTGGTGAGTTGGACTCCACCAAAAGATGTGTCGGAGTTGAGAAGTTTTCTTGGCATGGCTGGTTATTATCGGCGGTTCGTAGAAGGATTTTCTAAAATTGCTGCACCATTGACTAAACTGTTGAGGAAGAATACTAAGTATGTTTGGGATGAATCATGTCAAAAGAGTTTTGATGAACTGAAAAAGAGATTGACCACAGCACCAGTACTTGCACTACCTTCAAGTCAAGGAGAGTTTGTGGTGTATAGTGATGCCTCGTATCAAGGATTGGGCTGTGTGTTAATGCAAGATGGAAGAGTTATCGCATATGCCTCTAGGCAATTGCGTCCTCATGAAGTAAATTATCCAACTCATGACTTAGAATTGGCAGCGGTGGTATTTGCTCTCAAGATTTGGCGACATTATTTGTATGGTGAGACTTTTAAAATTCTAACTGATCACAAAAGCTTGAAGTATATTATGGATCAGAAGGATTTAAATAGTCGCCAGAGGAGATGGATAGAGTTGTTGAAAGATTATGATTGTACCATTGATTACCATCCAGGTAAAGCTAATGTAGTTGCTGATGCTCTGAGCAGAAAGGGGAAGAAGAATATAAATGATCTGGTTGCTTTGAGGGCAATGAATGTTGATTTGGAAGTGGATGGTGTAACAGGGTTACTAGCTCGGTTGAACATTCGACCTTTGTTGCACGACAAAATTCGTGAGAAGCAGAAGGAGGACCCAGAGTTGGCAAAAATCATTCAAGACATTGAGGAAGGAAAAGAAAGCCCATTTGAAATGGTAGATGGCATGTTGAAGATTAAGGGAAGAGCATGTGTTCCTAATGTTGATAACTTGAGGAAAGAGATCCTAGATGAAGCTCATTCTTCTGCTTATGCTATGCACCCAGGAGCAACTAAAATGTATCACACGATCAAACCATATTTTTGGTGGCGTGGGATGAAAAAGGAAGCGGCTGAACATGTTTTCACATGTCTAGTATGTCAGAAAGTTAAGGCAGAACATCAAGCTCCTGTGGGAAAACTGCAACCACTTCCAATTCCAGAATGGAAGTGGGAAAGAATCACAATGGATTTTGTATATGGTCTCCCATCATCAAGGGGAAAAGATGCAGTATGGGTTATTGTGGACCGACTAACCAAATCGGCTCACTTTTTACCCATTAGATGGAAACCATCACTGGAGATTTTGTCTCAACTATATATTAAGGAGATCGTCAGATTGCATGGTGTGCCAATTTCTATTGTCTCTGATCGAGACCCAAGCTTCACATCTCGATTTTGGCAAAGTTTACATGATGCCTTGGGAACTAAACTGCATTTTACTTCAGCTTATCATCCTCAAACAGATGGGCAGAGTGAACGAACCATCCTAACTTTGGAGGAATTACTTCGATCATGTGTAATGCAATGGGAGGAATCATGGATTGACCATTTGCCCCTGATTGAGTTTGCTTACAACAATCAGTACCATAGTAGTTTGGGTGTCCCACCATATGAAGCACTTTATGGGAGAAAATGTAGAACACCATTATGTTGGGATGTAGAAGGAGCAAGGCAAATCTCAGGGCCAGAGATAGTTCAGATCACAGTTGATAAGGTCAAGGAAATCAGGGAGCGGTTGAGGGTGGCTCAAGATCGACAGAAAGTTTATGTTGACACGAGTAGGCGTGAAGTTAATTTCGAAGTGGGTGAGAAAGTATTTCTCAAAGTGTCACCATGGAAAGGGGTGATGAGATTTGGTAAGAAAGGAAAGCTTGCACCTCGGTATATTGGTCCCTATGAAATCACAGAGAAGATTGGACCAGTGGCTTATAAGTTGGCATTGCCTCCAGAACTATCTCAAATCCACAATGTATTTCATGTGAGTATGCTGAAGAGGTACAAAGTGGATCCTTCCCATGTTATACAACCAGAAGAGATCGAGTTGGGTTCAGATTTGACATTTGAAGAGGTTCCAGTTGAGATTATTGATTACCAGATTAAGAATCTTCGTAGGAAGGAAATCCCAATGTTGAAAGTGGTTTGGAGAAATCAAGAAAGTGAGAGTGCTACCTGGGAAACTGAAGCAAGTATGCGAGAAAAGTACCCTGAGTTGGTAGCAACATACTTTGCAGGTTAACAATCTTGCTTAGTAAGTTATGTTTTGAACTTGCTGATGTGCTTTTATTGTGATAGCCCAGTATAGGTTTTTGAAACCTAAACATGGGAACTTGAGTGTTATGTGTTACCTTCTATGTTATGAATAGCCTAACCTAATCGTTAGGTGATGACTTTAGGTGTGATAGACCAAGTTAAGGGTAAGTAAGAGGAGTTAGAGTACGACTCAAGGATAGATTTCGGGGACGAAATCTTTTAAGGAGGGGAGAATTGTAGCATCCCGTTTCGGCAAAACTCGTATTAAGGTCGCTAGAAAATTTCACGATTCAAAATCGTGTATTTCGATACTATTTCGACGAAAATCGGATTATCGATCGATCGGATAAGTATACGTATTAATTATATATATATATATATATATTAGTAAGTGGTCGCTCATTTCTTTCCCCCATCCATTTTCTTCTTCTTCTTTCTTCACGGACCGAGAAAAAAACAGAGCAACAACAGTCGCGCACTGGGGAGCTCGGGGAAAATTTCTGTAGCTCAATTCTTGAGCTACACTGATCCAAAAATCCTGTAAGTAATGCCTAATCCATCCATTCATCGTGATTTATCGATTTAGAGCTTTAAAACGAGTTTTTGGTTCAGGAATTTCTTGAATTCTCGATAAGCTAAATTAGGGTTTCGGAGTATCCGGAAGCCGGATTGAGCCCAAATTTCATATACGAGCTTCCTGCCGCGAGGTAATCAATCCCCTAGTTTTAATCCCTGAATTTCGGCTATTATTTAGATCGGAGCCGGGATCGCTGAATTTAGCTCCGGCCAGGGTTTGATGTGTCTTTATCGAGAATTTGACCCGGAGCCCAGAACTAATATTGACGGGGATACTGCAGGGGATATTAGGACGGTCTCGGATTTTAATTCGGGGTTCGTTCGTGAAATTGATGTTTTAGTACCGGAGGCTAGAACCGGTGTTTGAACGACCAGAACTGGTGAGGGATTAGCACGGCATACCGGGTTTGTCGTATCACGATAATTATTTTGATGCTTAGAATTGACCTAGGTGAACTAGAATGGCATGATTAGGGGTGTATGGACTTTTGTGTTATATGATGAACCCTGGACTGTTGTATGATATTATTGATTTGCCCTAGCCGATATGGACCTTGTTTATGTTGATGATTGCATACATGTTGCCATTTGTGGCTTAACCGTTGATATGAATTCATGGTTGTTCGATCTGGTGTTTTGATATGATGTGATATTGTGGTTGTATTTGGATTCACAAGTGGGGGAAATAAACTTCCCAGGGTGATATTATGATGTTTTAAGCAGGATGACTTGCACGAGGGTTTATCCCGAGGAAGTGCAATTATGCGACTCCTGATTTACCTATGTTGAGCCAATGGTGGCCTGGTCAAGTACATGTGCAAGTAATGAATTATGATTAAGCAAGATGAGATATGAATCATGTACAAGGATACCAAATATGAGGGTTGTGGTCTCACGGTCAATTACATAGTAATTAGGGCTCCCTATGCTATTACTCTATTATGATATGTATGATAGTCACACCTCTCATGTGGTGGTGACTGAAGAACTCTTATGAGATATGACCACACCCAGAGTGGTGTCGGGGTATGACTACACCCATAGTGGTGTGGGGTATGTATGACCACATCCGACGGGATGTTGGGGTATGTATGACTACATCCGACGGGATGTGGGGTATGTTTCCCGGGAGAGTTATTAGCATGGGAGTAGCCAGGCGCCTATAAGTAAAACATGATAAGATGCATATGCATAAGTCAAAGTGGTTGAGTCTTTTGCTTATTGGGATATGAGGATGGCTGAGGTCCGATCCTAGTGTTTTGGCTTGTCTGCTAGATGTATAGTAGGGGTATGCTCTGTTATGAACTCACTATGCGATGATTATCTCACTCAGCTATGAGCTGACCCTCTTTTATTCTTCTTCTCTGCTTATGCTATGTGTAAGCAGATCATCAGCAGCAGCAGTAGATAAGTGTTAGGTGGGAGAGGAGCTAGAGTTGAAGCCAGGATGAGGTATGGTCTTCAACTATTAGGTGCTTGGACTACTACTTGGGATTTTGGCCAGTGATCCACACCCTTTTTGTAAAAATGTTTTGAGAACATTTTCATGTGCATACTAGCTTCGAATGTAGTGTGAGATATCCACAGGTGTGGAAAGTTAATGATATGTGTATATGTTGTGTAACTGTGTAAGTTGTGACGTTTATGGTATGTATAAGTATGGTATGCAGTTAGGAAGTATGAAAAGTGTGACTATGGCTAAGAAAAGCCAATGCATATGGTTGTGAGTATATATGTTTGGGATGAATTATTTTGCAGGTTCAGTTGCAAGAACTGTTAGCCCATTACGCGAGTAATTCATGTCGAAATTTTATTTAGGTAAAATTTGATAATTAATGTAACACCCGAGATTAATTCCGCTGCAATTGTATGAACAATATGATTAGGCAAAACGTATAGGGTAGGGTGTTACAATGCCTTAATGTGAAAGTTGGTGCAGGGTCACTCACTACAAATGTGTTCCCACAGGCTTGTCCAACACCACTGCTATCGACGCCCATCAAGCCTGGTGGATGCACCCCGCGAGGGGGGCAGGCAGAGGGGTATGAAAGCCTACCACCTGACAAGTTGACGGTGAAATATCAGGCTGGGGGGGCACTTTGACGTCAAGGAAAATGGAAAGAGAACTTTGTTTAAGGACTCACCACATTTTTCATCTAAGTGTGGCAAGAATGACATGTCTCTATCTCCATGAAGTGGACAGGGGGGCATGCCATCAAACATGATGAATGGAGTGAGTGGCAAGTCTAAGGAGGTGTTGGATACCCATACCACCAATGATTTTCATAACTTTGACAACGTGTCAAAGAGTGGACACGGAGGCAAGGCCCCTTGTAGCATGCCACCCATGAATGGTCGACAAAGGGGCATGTCACCAACCACAAACAATAGACAGATAGACATACTATAAAAGCCACAACATGCAGCCACACATGGTTTTCGTAAGCATGCTAATATGGCTAAGTCTGGCAAGGGGGGCGCGTCAACAACCCTGAGCAAGGGTATGAGGGGCATGTATCCAACCAATGGACAAGGGGGCATGTCACCGAAAGTGAAGAAACGAGTGGGGCGCAATTCTAGGGGTGTTCATTGCACTCAAGCCCTCTATGATTTTCACCATCACGAGAGTGTGTTAATGGATGTACAAAGAAGTAAGTCTATGCTTAACAGCCCTCATGGCATGCCAACCATGAATGGCAGACAAGGGGACAAGAATAAGACATCTCGGCACACACCAACTAGACATGGTCCCACAAAGGGCCAAGGGGGTTATGTGCTAATTGTAGGGATCATCAAGACATAAGGGTTAAACATGGTCAAGTTGGCCACAATGGTGACCATAAACTCTTTAAGTCCAAACACCCATCTTTCCAACCATATGTGAAGAATAAACATGTGTCTTATCAGGGGGAACTAAGATAAACGACAACTCATGGTCTTGTTGATGAATCAAAGGAGTTGAAGATGTTTAGTGTGCCACCCAGGATGAGGCAAAAACATCGGGCTCAACATAAGAACAACGTGTCTAATGAGACGGCTCAGGCAAAGGAGCATGAGACCCCTTGCAAGCCTGCCAAAGCAAGATAAGTTGATCAGGTACCATCCGTTGTTAAGTTCGAAAATTCAAAACCAACACCAAAGGAATGGTCTTTCCTTAAGGAGGGAAGGCATGTAGTGTATGGATGGTTGGTCTGGTTTGATTCATGGATATGGCAATGGGTGTACACCTTTGGCACATTGGTAGTTGCCAATGGGTGTGGAAATCAGTGACCTCTATCACTCCTTACTATATTAATTATATAAATAATAGTTAGAAAAAAGAGAGAAAAAGTGAAAATAGGCCACTCATGGCTAAAAAAGAAGAAGATGTCGAAGTAGCAAGTTTTTGTTAGACTTGTGATGAGAGGTTCTTGTCATGAATGGTAATCCACAGTAATGTGTTTGCATCAATGCCACTTACAGAGCATAAGCAAGAGATCGAGTATGTGACCTAGAACCTTCATGGTCCTTGCCATCCTACCCAATGAGGCTTCCTTGTTAAAAGATTTAGATGGTATGTGTCATGATCGATTGATCAATGGTAAGTATCTCAAGCCTTACGTCCCTTCTCTTTGGGACGTGGGGTGTCAAAGGGTTCAATGTTAGTAGACCACCATGGTGGCCGACATGTCAAGCCGCCCGCACCCTAAGGCATGACATGATACCCTCATGATGAAGTCTGGCTTGAGTAGCTAGCCATGGCATGGAGGGTATATTGAGATAAAAGTATAACATTGATACGGGGGGGGGGGGGGGGCAGTGAAGCCAAGTAGATTGGTATCACACTTCATCAATAATAAAAACAAAATTTGCTACTAAGGCAATGAGGAGTTAACTTGTCTTGGAAGGCAAGTAGATCGCAGTCCTACAGATGATTGAATGAGAAAAGTATGGCTTCTTATCTTTTAATCGACTTTGATAATGAGAAGGACTTGGTGTCATGAGGTGGTAGTAGACTCATGACCGGGAAGTCATCAAGCAGTCGAGGGTGAGATCAAGTCCTCATCATGGTTCATGGAGGCTAAGGCAAGACCCTCAACCCCATCCAGTCATGACAAGCGACAAGGATCCACAACAACCCGACCCGGCATCGAGGCCATCAAGTACCCACCAGCCCAAGACCGGACAAGGGCCCCAAAGGTGACGATTACCAACTAGTCACCAAGGCGGCGACAAGGACCCCGAGGTGGTTTGGAGCAGCAAGCCAGCTAGCGGTTACAAAGGCAGCTACCAAGGCAGTTACACTCGATGTCTATAAATAGGAGAAACTAAAATTGTAAAAAGGTTCCACAACCAACCATTTGACACCACATGTCAAACTTATCTTTTCTCTGCAATGTAGCCATAGTTGTAGCTTTTAGTTTTTGGAGCTCTCACTGAACCTCCATAGGAGTAGAAGTAGTTTAACTTAGTTTTATCAGCCATCAAAATCATCAAACACTCTCGATCGAACATTGTTCGGAGAGGTGTGAAACGTGCTAATAATCTTTGTTCGAGAAGTCAAGGTGCATCGATTGAAATCAAACACAAAATTTTCCTCGCCGGAAAACAAATTGGCACACCTGGTGGGACACTGTGTGTTTGATTTGATGGCTCCACGACTGAGAGAACAAGAAGGTGATCTTTCACCTGGATTTATAAAAGAGCTAGTGGCTAGGTATGATCTTGGCCAATTAGCAAAAAGTGACGCCGGAAACAATGGTGGGGCAAGTGGTCAGCCTTCTCCGGCGCCATGTTTGGGTGTAACCACCACCACTTTGTCTCTCCACCAGTCACTGGTGGTAGAAATGCAATTAATGGAGGAGGGTATGGTAGGATACACAAAACAAGTTGTATCTCAACTTGATTGTTTCCATACTCGTTTAAATCGACGTTTGGATCAACTGGATGAGATTTGCAAGATAAATGAAAATAATTCTAAGAAGTTTCTCCAAGTTTTGATGAAACTAGTTTTGAGATCAAAGGTTTTGGCGAAAGATGGTGTAGATCGACCATCAAACGTTGCTACCGGGGATACGAGAATTCTAGACTCCGGTGGCCGGACTACTCGGCCACGGTCAGAGAACTCATCTTCTCCGGTGACAAGTCAACTACCTCTTCGACGTGGTGGTTGTGGCGAGAATCTCGCTCCCACGTTCACCACTCACGTAAAGAAATTGCCTATACAAACAATTACTTTAGAACTGCCTCAGAGGCTAGACCATGCCTTAATGTAAAAGTTGGTGCAGGGTCACTCACTACAAATGTGTTCCCACAAGCTTGTCCAGCACCACTGCTATCCACGGCCATCAAGCCTGGTGGATGCAAACCGCGAGGGGGGCAGGCAAAGGGGTATGAAAGCCTACCATCTGACAAGTTGAAGGTGAAATATCAGGTTGGGGGGGGCACGTTGACGTCAAGGAAAATGGAAAAAGAACTTTGTTTAAGGACTCACCACAATTTTCATCTAAGTGTGGCAAGAATGGCATGTCTCTATCTCCTTGCAGCGGACAGGGGGGCATATGCCATCAAACATGATGAATGGAGAGAGTGGCAAGTCTAAGCAGGTGTTGGATACCCATATCACCAGTGATTTTCATAACTTTGACAGCCTGTCAAAGAGTGGACACGGAGGCAAGGCACCTTGTAGCATGCCACCCATGAATAGTCGACAAAGGGGTATGTCACCAACCACAAACAATAGACATATAGACATACCGAAGAAGCCACAACATGAAACCACACATGTTTTTAGTAAGCATACTAATATGACTAAGTCTGGCAAGGGAGGCCTGTCATCAACCACAACCAGTAAATTAATAAGTGTGCCTAATAAGCCACAACATGAAGCCACACATGCTTTTAGTAAGCATGCTAATATGGCTAAGTCTGGCAAGGGGCGCGCGTCAACAACCATGAGCAAGGGTATGAGGGGCCTGTATCCAACCAATGGACATGGGGGAACGTCACCGAAAGTGAAGAAACGAGTGGGAGGCAAGTCTAGGAGTGTTCATTACACTCAAGCCCTCTATGATTTTCACCATCACGAGAGTGTGTTAATGGATGGACAAGGAAGAAAGTCCATGCTTAATAGTTCTCATGGCATGCCAAACATGAATGGCAGACAAGGGGGCATGAATAAGACATCTCGGCATATAATAACCAAACATGGTCATACAAAGAACTAGAAGTCGTTATGTGCTACGTGTAGAAGTCAGCAAGGCGTAAGGGTTTAACAGGGCCATGTTGGCCACAACATGGCCCTCTATGATTTTCACCATCACGAGAGTGTGTTAATGGATGGACAAGGAAGCAAGTCCATGCTTAATAGTTCTCATGGCATGCCAAACATGAATGGCAGACAAGGGGGCATGAATAAGACATCTCGGCATACAATAACCAAACATGGTCATACAAAGAACTAGAAGTCGTTATGTGCTACGTGTAGAAGTCAGCAAGGCGTAAGGGTTTAACAGGGCCTTGTTGGCCACAAGGGTGGTCATCAATTCGTTGAGTCCAACCACTCATCTTTCCAACTATATGGGATGAACAAGCATGACTGCGGTGAACCAAGGAATATAAAAACTCGTGGTCTCTTTCTTGCGCCCAATGAGTTAAGAATACTTGGAGTATCACCAGAAACAAGACAAGCACATCAGGTTCAACATCAACCCAACATGTCTAGTAAGGCGGCTAAGGCAGAGGATCTTGAGACCCCCTACAAGGCCACCAAGGCAAGACAAGTGGACCGGGCACAATCCATGGTTGAGTTGGGAAATTCAAAACCAACTTATAAGGAGCCATCTCTTTCCAAGGAGAGTAAACATGTTGTCTATGGATGGCTTGTCTGGTTTAATCCATGGACTTTGAAGTGGGTATACACCTTTGGCACGTTTGTGGTGGCCAAAGGGTATGGAGAACAGTGATGCATGTCACTCTTTGCTATATTAAAATAAATAAATAAATACTAGTAAAATAAGAGAGAAAAAGCCAATCATGGCAAAAAAAAAAAAAAAAGAGTTGCAACACTTGCGATGTGAAAACTTTGCCTTGACTGGTAAACAACGATTCAAGTGGCTGGGTCTATGGAGCCCCTTACGATCGTATGAGTACACCATGCAACTTCATGGCATGAATAGCTGACTGGCTTTCCGTCATGGATCGTGTACCTTCCATGCCACCTGTCTAAGGATGCATACTTGTTGAAAGAGGATCGGGTGCTACATGATCGGTTGATCAATGCAAGTATCTCAAGCCTTATGTCATTTTTTCTTTGGGGCAAGGGGTATCAAAGGGTTCAAAGTTAACCAACCATCCTCATGGTAGGCATGACATGACACCCTCTTTGTGGACAGAGTTGTATAGCTAGCCATGACACGGAGGGCGTATTGGGATAGAATAGTGGAGACAGTGATTGATTTTGGCCTTTTAATTATCAAGGCCAATGACGGTTGGATATGCTGCAGGGGTGGTTTAGTGTGTTTTGGTTTTTATTATTGAAACCAACGAGCATTTTCAAGTGGTGTAGTTGACGTTAACTACTTAGTCCATAATCCTTATGCACTAAGTAGTTGGGGGACATTTGTTTACCACTAAAAATCACTCAATACAACATTGATTATTTTCAAAGAGTGGTAGTGATTTATAAGGCCAACTTAACTATATTAATTAAATTGGTTTAAGCTAGGCCTAAATAATGGTATTTTGGGCTTCATACCAGGTACCTCAATACACACCACTTGACCCACCAAACACCCACCCGTCACGGAAGATGGGTCAAGTGTCAAGCGTTGACACCCTTCAACATCAACCACCCAAGTGGGCACCCCATCATACTTAGCCAAAATTTAGCTCCACTAATCGCCTACTTACCTCGCGGGTAATTACCCCTAGACATGATGGGGTGAAGAAAGCCAAAATTTGGCTAAGTGTTGAGACCCACAGCACAAGGGGGGTCATGCATGACATCGTCCAATGAGGGTCTCGTATAAGGGGGGTCAAGCATGACATCATCCCAGGGGGGTCAAGCATGATGTCATGCAAAGGGGTCATCGAGCTAGACCATGATAGGAAAGAAGGCAAAAATTGGCTAAGTGTTGAGACCCATAGCACAAGGGGGGTCAAGCATGACATCATCCCAAGGGGGTCAAGCACTATTCCATCTACCTACCTTGCACCAGGAGGGTCATGCATGACATCGTCCAGGGGGGTCAAGCACTAGGGTGTCAAGCATGATGTTGAGGTGAAAATTGGCCAAGTGTGGAGATCCTGACACGTCTTGACTCTTTTCAAAAACCAAACCACAACTCAGACCACAAACAGGCTACTCCGGAGCAACCAAACCACTTTTTAAAAAAAAAAAAAAAATCGACAATGTTTAAGAATTTTTTTAACGAAAAGCCCCAACACTTGGGCAAATTCTCAATCTCGAACACTTAAAACGACTTAACACAGAATCTCGAGTTTATACTAATAACCAGGAAACAGAATAAATAACTAATCTAACTTGACTCCTCACGAGCTTCCCGATATCCCGTTGACACAGGTACTGCTGCTCGCCTCGCCCTGCTTCTTCTCATGATCCACTTCTGCTAGACTATCCTCAACCTGGTGAGTGAGAAGGGGTCAGTCTCGTCGTTACTTCCTAAGGTCTTTGCCCTAGGCAAACTCCGTACTAAACACGTTATTAGGGGAAATGTCTTCCTTAGATGAAAGTCGTTCTCACTTTCATCCTTTAAACTTTACTATCAACAGTCTATAAGAGATCTCTACTCCTATCTTATCTTTAGAATTCCCTTACTCAAATTCTTAATCCAAAGACACCAACACAAGGGACCACCGCGTTACGTCTCGCTGTCCGGTGTGCCTACCCTAGTATGCCAACCGCGTTACGTCTCGCCGTCCAGTCCATGCCCGTCAACTACTGCGTTACGTCTCGCCGTCCAGTAGTGACCCCAACATACTCGATCAACTGCTGCGTTACGTCTCGCCGTCCAGCAGTGATCCGACCATCTACTGCGTCCAGTAGTGGCCCAAACGCCCGGGGATTCCTCTTACCATTAACCAACTATTACAATCATACATCCATACATTCATACATAGCACAACGCGTGCCTCCACCCTTACAGGCGGTGAGATGCCTCACACACATATCGCTCATTACTCAACAATTAACTAATTAATAACCTGAACGAAAAGCAAAAAATAAAAAGACCTCGACAGAGATTTTACCCTCTTTACACTCACCTTATCAATTGATTGATTTGTGTTACCAATCATCGAATAGCTCTCGTACCCGGGGTTCTAACTTTTTGCTCGATATGCACCCGTCACTCTCCCTTGCCCTTGACCTTGTCCATGGATTGCACCAACTTTCAATTTTTTCCTTCCTCCGCTTGGCTCCGCAACCCAATAACCACTTCTCCTTAGCGCCACCTCCATTCTCCAATAATCCTTCCTTGGAGATGTGAATGCCGCTTCCTCCGTGGCGAGCTGGGGAAAAGGGTTGGGCGGCGGAAATCCCCTGTCGCCTAAGGTTGGGGAGGGTTAAATTGCTGGCGGATTTTTGGGATTAGAGGAGGGCGGCGCTGGGGTTTAATGGGGGAATGGGAAATTTTTTTGGTTGGGGAGGTGTGGGCCGCTCTGCCCCCCCTTCCTTCTCTATATATTTTCCTTTTTTTTTAATAATTAATGTTATAATAATATTATTATTCTTAATTCGCGATTGTAACTCTTAGTACGTAACCATCAATCCAACAGATCACGTATTAAAGTCGAACCTAGCTCTAAAATACTGGGGTGTTACAGATCCAACCGTCTAAGGGGGTCATGCATAACCTCGTCCAAGGGCGTCTCGTCCAGGGGGTCTCGTCAAGGGAGTCAAGCATGACACCGTGCAAGGGGGCTCAAACATGATACCATCCAAGGGGGTCTAGCCGCCTACCAGGTATCAAAGCGTGTGGCAAGGGGAGAACGGCAACACAAGTCACTAGACCGTGATGGGAAAGAAGGCTAAAATTGGCTAAGTAATGAGACCCACCGCACAAGGGGGGTCAAACATGATGCCATCCAAGGGGGTCTAGCATGACATCATCCCAGGGGGGAGGGTCCTTGCACTAGGGTGTCAAGCATGATGCTGAGGTGAAAATTTGTTAAGTATGGATTCACATGGCCATAGCAAGAGGGTACCAAGTCGACAAGGCAGGGCTTGGTACCAAGACATGAAAATCATGAATTTGGCTAAGTATGAAGCCAACGAGGTCGGCAAGACATGCTTGGCATCCAAGCAAGGCGACAGGGTATCATACCCCTTGGTATCATGACCCCAAGGGGGGTATCAAGCCGGTAAGACTGACTTGGTGGCCAGGCAACAGGGTGCCAAGACGGACTTGATAGCCAGACATCAGGGTATCAAGCCAACAAGACAAGAAATTCGACTAAGGCATGGTGGCTAGCGGAGGTGGCCACCCGACTAGGTACCAAACATCCATGTATGGCCCTTATGGGGCCATATGGAGACAAATTCCCAAGGCGGGCTTGGTAGCACCCTAACAGGGTAGCAAGCCAGCATGGTGTAATTTACCAACTTGATGAGGCTACAAAAAACTAAGTGTGGATACCAAGCCATCAGGGATGGCTTGGTAGCAAGGGGTGTCAAGTTGATTACATGGGCTTGGTGGCATGCCAGAAGGTATCAAGCCGATGAGACGGCTTGGTAACAACCAACACGTTAATGAGAAGGACTTGGTGTCATGAGGTGGTAGCGGACTCAAGAGCGGGGAGTAATCAAGCAGTCGAGGGTGAGATAAGACCTCATCATGGTTCATGGAGGCTAAGGCAAGAGCCTCAACCCCATCCAGTCATGACAAGCGACAAGGATCAACAACAACCCGACCCGGTATCGAGGCCATCAAGTACCCACCATCCCAAGAGGGGACAAGGGCCCCCAAGGTGACGGTTACCAACTAGTCACCAAGGCGGCGACAAGGACCCCGAGGCGGTTTGGAGCAGCAAGCCAGCTAGCGGTTGCAAAGGCAGTGACCAAGGCAGTTGCACTCGATGTCTATAAATAGGAGAAACTAAAATTGTAAAAAGGTTCCACAACCAACCATTTGACACCACATGTCAAACTTATCTTTTCTCTGCAATGTAGCCATAGTTGTAGCTTTTAATTTTTGGAGCTCTCACTGAACCTCTATAGGAGTAGAAGTAGTTTAACTTAGTTTTATCAGCCATCAAAATCATCAAACACCCTCGTTTGAACATTGTTCGGAGAGGTGTGAACCGTGTTATTAATCGTTGTTCGAGAAGTCAAGGTGCATAGATTGAAATCAAACACAAGTTTTTCCTCGCCAGAAAACACTGGTGCTCTTTTGAGTTTGAGTTTTCATATTACCTAGAGCATTTCAAAAGCAATATCACACCATCCTTGCTGCAAATGATGCGCAATTCATAGAGGACATCAAAGATTTTCTTCATGCAACGTTCGCCATAAAGGATTTGGGATCGTTGAAAAATTGCCTTGGCATCGAAGTTGCTCGTTCTCACAAGGGCATTGTTTCTCAATCAACGGAAGTACATTTAGTGATGGTAATGGGATGGGGCGTGCAGGGCACCTCAATACTCATGCCCCGACCCACGCTATTGCGGGTCGGGGCGGGTAAAGCCCGAGCGGGTACGGGGCGGGTCGACCCACTCTTACATGTTATTTGAACAAAATACACGCAAATTTTACTTTTTGCGATAAAACAAAGGGGAAATCACTTTATGAATGAAAAATAATGATAATAAAATGAGTAAGTGAGTCTAACAAGTTCAATGATCGACTCTAACTAGTTGAAGAAAAGTCAAAAAAATGGAGAAATATGTATAGATCCTGTAAGAAATTGACATAGAATGAGCCAAGATCGGGGCAGGTGGGACAGGGCGGGTCGGCAATAGATACCCATCCCCCGTCCCAGGCTCTGCGTGTCGGGTAATACCTATCCCATAGCGAATGAGTTCGGGTCATACCCGCGGTGCGGGTTCAAATTATCATCACTAAGTACATTGTGAACATCCTATTTGAGTGTGATTTAGAAATACTCGACACTGTTCCTGTGGTGGATCCATGGATCTTTGGGGGTGTTCCGCGACACCCCTAAAATTTGGGAACACGATTATTCAACCCCCGATAGTAGTTTACATATCTATAGAAAATAATTAAATGGTAGCGGGACACTGATAAAAGTTACAAAAATGATTATCCAAATCTCAATAGTAGTTTGCGTATGAGTAAATAAAAATATTTAAATGTTACTATATGTGATTTGAACATGGGTCATTGTAACTATAACTAGACATATTTATCGTTAGACTACAACTCATTTGTTGTTATACACTTATACTTTAAGTCCAAATATAATAGTAAAAAGATATTTTTTTATCTCCAATTGTTTTCAAAAGCTAACGATTAAACCCAATCAAGGACTCCTCTAGTCTCCTTAAAGGTATTCTTGCTTTATCATGTACTTTGTTGTATTTCGTACAAATCAGATATTTTTATTTTTTATTTAATTATTAATTTAATTTAATTTTTAGGAGAGGATACCCCTATGTAAAGTTTCTCGATCCGCCACTGCCATGTTCCATATCCAATGAACATAATCATCAGATCAGATGTCTCCCTTTTATTCGGGCGACTGATCCCTCTAGTTATTGTCGCGTCATTGGCCGACTACTTTATCTCACAGCTACACATGCTGTTATAAACGCGCTGCTACGGATCGGGAAATCGTTGGAATCGATAAAGAAAGAATACGAAAGTGAGAATCGAAAAACACAGACACACGATTTACGTGGTTCACTAACACGATGTGTGTTAGCTAGTCCACGGGCGAGAGAGCCAGTTTCATTATATTGAGGAGATTACAGATTACCAAGGAGTATGAGAAGTATTTATAGTACTTCTCCATGCGGCTGATAGTCCAATTCAAGTCATATCAACACATGATGTTTTCAATATCCTTAGTCAAGTTGCCCATGCTCCCACGAAGACTCAAATTTATGCTGCAGTTCGCGTCCTTTGGTACCTAAAATAGTCCATCGATCGTGGTCTTTATTTCTAGGTTATTCTTCATTGTACCTCACAACATATTGAGATGAGGACTTGGGTTGTTGCTCCACCATATGTCACTCAACTACTCGATATTTTATTCATCATGGTGGTACCCTGATCTCTTTGTGACAAAGAAGCAGTTTGTCGGTTATCGCTCCTCAACTGAAGCCGAATGTTGTGCCATGGTAAGTACCATCAACATTTCTCTTTGTTGGCTCCTTGAAGGGAGTTGGAAACCTCCAAAGTAAGCCAACACCACTTTACTGCGACAATGATTATGAGCTTTGCATATTTTTGTTAACCCTATTTTTCATGAACGTACTAAGCATGTGGAAATGAACTGTTATGTTGTTCTAGAACATTTTCTTGCTTGTGATATATCTCCCTGCAAGATTGCGACACACGAGCAACCGTTGGATCATTTGACCAAAGGCTTGATTGACTCAAGATCGGTTTTAGGGACTTCTTGGCAAGCTCAGCATGCTATACACACGCCTTCGCTTGAAAGGGGTGTAGAAGTGTCCTACACGTCACCGTTTAGTTGTAATCCAGTTTACGATAAGTTTGAATTTTGTAGTGTTTCCTTGTCCTTGAAGTAATCAATTGTCGTATCCGTAGGGTTAGGCAACCCAATCTTGTTTATAAATTTTAGTTGCACATCATTGTTGGCAGCAAGATAGTTAGTCATCGAAAACAATATCATCAAGTCGAGAGCTCCGTTGAGCTTTTCATGGATTAGTCATGTTCGCATTTAAAATGGACACACATCATGTTGTGTAATTTTTATCCCTTTTGTGTTTTCGTTTTTTCTCACAGAGAGTGGATCCAACAGCATGAATCATATCCAAATTCGTGTAGTTCTAACTTTCTCTGGAAACCATTTTTGGGCAGTAAATGTGTACTATATATGTGTTTCGAATGTTACCTTTTTGGAAGATACATATAGTTTGCCCCAACACTTGTTCCGTTTGTTTTAACTTACTACTTGGCACTCGGTGTCCTTTCCTATTTCCTACACAAAGTGTGAAAATTGTTCTTACCGTTTCCCCCGTTTATGAATTATGATGGAAATATGGAATCAATAGAGGATATGGATCAGGTGTATAATTCTTATTTTTTGCACCATGTATTACTATGTTCTTATTCCTGTCCTACTCACGTTCAGGGGCGGAGCTAGGTGGTGTCTTGGGGGCCCGCAGAATTCCGATATCATGTACAAAATTCAATCGTTAATAAAATAATTTACGTATAACACAATAAGGCAATGAATAAGATAATAGTCTACCGGAAAGCATCATTAATTTTCTACTAGGGCGTCTGCGTTCGAATCCCCCAAAGAGCACGTTCCTACAATTTCTTGCTATTATATTTTCTACTAGGGGGTCTGCGTTCGAATCCCCCAAAGAGCACGTTCTTACAATTTTTTGCTATTATGCTAGTTTTGTTTAGTTTGCTTTTATTCTAGTTTAATTTAATTCGTTTAATTAATTTAATTTGGCCAAAGAGCATTAATTAGTCTTGGAATTTCAAACTAGGTCAATTAATATTTTATATTTTTAAGGATTCTTTTGGTTGTATAATGAATTACTTAATTTTTAATTTGGATGAGCAATTTAATCATTTAATTTTCATATTTTTTTTGTCATGTTAATTTTCATAAATATTTTATTAGTCAAAGTAAGTCAATCAATTCTTCACCTTTTGAATTAGTATTTTAAGAATTCTTTTAGTTAAATTATGAATTACTTATATTGTTCAAACGATAATATTGGCAAAATTCATATTACAGTTATAAAAATGTCAAGAAACATGTATGATTAATTTTTGATGATTGTTTACGATAATAATAAATAAATTGTAAAAATTAATAATGATTTTTTATTTTTAATTATTATAATTTTTTTATTTTATTATTATAATCTAGTTTACCAGGGCCCCCGAACGCCAATTCCTAGTTCCGCCCCTGCTCACGTTGTAGTGGAAGGTTACTGATTATCAAAGTAACATAAACAGCTTCAACACATTTTAATGATAACGTAAGTATACAACTGAGGAAAAAATCCAAAAATACATAGGATATTAAAAAAAAAATTCTCAAAATACATACGTTATAAAAAATATTCCCAATCTACACATGTTTGGACTTCACTGTGGTCGACGATCGCAGTGAATAACATCACCGCGGCCGTCAACCGCAATGAATACTTCACCGCCACTGTCCGAAACGGTGAATATCACCCTGTCCATTCACCGCCGGTGTCCCAAGCGATGATGACCAAATTTGGGTGGCTTCCTCTTCTTATAGTTCTGGTTCGAGTTCCCTGCTGTAGCGGCGAGTTCTTGGAGGGGGGAGTTGTAAACTCCAATGGCTGCAGCTGATGTGACCTCTGTTTTGTTTAGGCAAGAGGTATTTAATTAGTGGTTCTCGGTTGTTGATTATGAACCACCACATCTCTGCTCGACGACACATCATGAAACTGCGGCGGCGGAGGCAACCACGCCAACCGCAACCGGAATAAGAACAAGAAGAAGAATAACTGCTCCTCCTGGTCCTCCCACCAACGGAGCATCGGAGATCGTGGCGGAGCCCGTGGACGTGCGGTCGAGGACGTTGGAGTTTCTCCGGGGCCGGCTGTGCCCGGGCCGGCGAAGGATTTCAAGCATCCTACGCGGCTGTGGACGACGCTGGGTGCGATGGCGATCAAGCACCCAAAAGTACTGGGATTTTTTTCCTCCATTTCAGTCAAGTGCCAACGCAACAGCAACTCCGGCCATGGACTTTTGGCCAATACCCAAATTAGTCCATTACCGTTTGGGACACCAGCGGTGAATGGACACCGCTTCGGACATTGGCGGTGAAGCATTCATCACGGTTGACGGTCGCGGTGATGTTATTCACTGTGGTTGAGAACCGTGGTGAAGCCCAAACATGTGTAGATAGGGAATATTTTTTATAACGTATGTATTTTAGGATATTTTTTAATAATGTGTGTATTTTTGGATTTGTTCCTAGAACTGAGTAGGTCCATTATTTGTATCATTAATTAAACTTGTCCATATAATACTTTTTAAATGAAATTTCAGTGTACTTGGAAAATACCAACGTCATTTGTAGTTTGACGGGAAACAGGAAATAGCTGGCCATAGTAACAGTGGGATGGGATTAGGTGCTAACTCTTATAGGGGTTAGCACCGTGATAACTATCAAAAAACGCTACTAAAAATAACGAAATCATTACGGATTATTATAAAATCAATACAACATCTAAGGCTCCGTTTAGTATTGTTGCATGTTTTTGTTTTCTGTTGTGTTTTTCAAGATTGGAGAAACCAAGAAAAAAAAAACATGTTTAGTTGGGTTTCTATTTTTTGTTGTGAATCAGATTTGCACAACAGGGCTCAAATTTGAGAAACAACAATTTATTGCTTTGGATTTGATTCTTGTACATGTTTTACACGGGATTCCCACCTAAAGCAACCCTAGTCGGCAAACCCTAGGATTTGATTCTTGTACATGTTTAAAACAACCCTCAATTCGAATCCCACCTAAAGCAAAAATTTTCTCTTTTTTTTTTAACTCCCAAACCCACCTCCAAACCCTAGTCGGCCAACCCTACCCTCATTTTCTCCCAAACCCGCCGCCCAACAGCTCCCTCCCTCTCTCAACTTCTTCCTCTCGAGACCCAGGCCGTCGATATCGTCCATCTCCCCCTTGTCGTCGATTTCGTCCCTTTGCCCCGCCGCCTCCCTTTCCCCTGTCGCCCGACCTCGCAACCCCTGCCGCCTCCTCCTCTCGATTCCCGTTGCTGACTTCGAATCCTTTTCCCCCGACGCCGCCTCCTCTCTTTTCTGGTTTTTAATTCTAATAGTAGTAATTGAACGTGTTTTTTTTTCTTGTTGTCCGCTTTCATTATTTTTCAGATTATCAACTAAACAGGTTTGTGTTTTCTGTTTTTTTCCTGTTGTGGTTGTACATCTGTTTACACAACACCACTGCAACCACAACAGCAACAAATCGATACTAAACGGGGCCTAAGCTACTACTAATTCAAACTAGTAGTAGTTTTTCCCTTGGTTAGGACGGTGCTAACTATTGTACAATTAGCATCGTAGCCGTTCCCAGTAACAGTAGTTCATGTCACGAGTTGCAGGTCCTCTACATATAACAGCTTAGTTTGGCCCTACGGTAGATTTTGAAGAAGCAGCTTCTGGCTGGAGCTTTTAGGTAAGTATTTTTCAAAAAAAGCAGTTGAGTGTTTGGCTGTAAAACTATTAGAAGTGATTTTTAATATGAGAGGTGGTGTAAAATGACTATATAGGACTGATAATATAAAATATGAATAAAAATTCTAAACAATAAAAAGTAGTCAAAATGGATCTTGTTAGATTTCTTTTATATTAAATAATATGATTTTATAATCTATTTTATTTTTAAAATGATATAAATGAAGAAACATTATATTTTCTGAAATAAATTAAAATATGGTAAGGATAATCTTGTATTTTCAAAACATCTTTTCGCAGAAGCTCCAAATCGGAGCTTCTGCTTTTATGTTATACAAAAGCGTTTTTCGGCTTTTTAAAAGCCGACCTTTTACAGGCGTTTGGCCCAGCTTCAGCTTTTGAAGCCGAAAATTAAGCACTTCTAAAAGTCGGGCCAAACATATGGAACATTGATTACGTCACCTGAAAGTCAGAACCGCGAATAAAGGTTTGGCCTTGTGTAAAGTTAATCCAAACTTTTCTTCCATGTTCAGCGTCTCAGCCTTCAACCCATCTGGCAGCTTCCAGTCAAATCCATGAACCAACGAGCCCAACATCATATGCAACATCCTCAATGCCAACGATTGCCCAGGGCAGATTCTTCTTCGAACCCAAGAATCTTTCTGGCAAGAATGATTTAAGATCATCCCATGTTGTTGAATCCCTACCTATAGCTCAACATTGACTAGAATTTGGGCACCTTTGGGGACGGTAAAACCATGAATTTCAACATCTGTTATTCCCTTGCGCGGAAGTAGTAGATGAGTTGTTGGGTGCAACCTTAAGGTTTCTTTCACTATTGCTTGTAGATAAGGTAAACGAGGGATATTCGATTCTTGAATGACCCTTGGAACACCTCTGTATCCATTGCAAGTCCAACCTCGACACAACGGGGAAATAGTCTCCCAAATTGGGCCAATTGAGTTGTGTAATGTGGTGTACATGATCAAGCCTCTCATGCCACAGCTTGTCCACTCGACGCATACGAGCTTCGTGCCAGAAAGAAGTATCACATGAAACATCCTCATCCTTCAGGAGGTTATCCACTCAATTGGACTAAAGCAGGGCTAAAAGGGTCAGATGGTGGTGAAGATCGACTTAGTAAAGTCCTACGACCGCCTGAGCTGGCACTTCAACCAAGAAACTCTGACTGCTGCCAGATTCCCCGAGAAGCTCATTGAGGTTATCATGATGTGTGTCTCCACGCTGACCATGCAGGTGCTCTGGAATGAGGAGTCAACAGAGTCCTTTAGTCTGCGAGAGGTCTTAGACAGGCTACCCGCTCTCCATTATCAAAAAATCCGAGAGAAAGTCAAAGGGGCAAACTTTAAATAAAACATCTTCATAGACTCCCTTAGGATATCTAGAAGTTTTATTTGTTAATTGGATGGTCATTCAAGTGGGGATAATGGGTTTCTTTGTCTTCAGCTTCTTATAAACCCATGCAATCATAACATTGATACTAGCTTCTAAGTCCATAAGGCAATGATCAAGTTCTTCGTATCAATGGTGCAAAGCAAAGTGAAACTAATATATATGTGTGAAGAGTTCTTGTGGGTGAGCAAAAATAATAACAGTAGGTTCATATTGTCAAAACCCTTATTGAAAAGTAACACTAGTATATCTTTAATAATGTTCATAGATGTGGCGAATAGGGGTAGGCAACGGGACGAGACTGGGTACCCATCTCGTTTGAAACAGGTACTCATTCGCGTTTGAGAGGAAAGTCTATCCCGTGTCCCAAACCCGTACAGTATAACGGGTAACGTGTACCCGTAGATAACACATATTACCCGTACGGGACGAATAACGGGTACCCGCAGACAACCCATATTAATCACAAATCATAAGATCGAGAATTACCACAAGGATTGCTTGGGAGCGGGTGGCACCGTGAATGTGCAAAGTAATGGAAAGGTTAATAATGTGAGAATGAGTCGTGGGAGAATGATGAAAAGCCATCAGCTCTGCTTGTAGAGAAGATAATGTCTTACTGTTGTATTATTAGGTTTGTGATTATATACATCATTGAGAGACTAACAACTACTGCTAAACCACATAGCTATCTCTAAAGACACGTGCTTAACTAAGTAGCTATAAATAAGCAGTCGAAAGAGAATAATTAACATATTAATTTAGATATCTCTATTTTATGGGGTCGTTTGGAGAACAGGATTCAGGACATGAATTTACTGAATCCGTAGATTTTGTAGAAAGTTATGTTTTTGTTGCTTTCTGTATTATGGATTCTAGCTTTAGAGATTTAAAATCTCTAAAATCTGGGGATATCAAATCTCTCATAATCAGAGAGATTCTATATCTTGATTCGTGAGATTTTGTTTCTCCTAGTTTTTCTCTTAATTCTATTTATTTATCACATGAAATATATCTATCAACAAAGTTTTTAACATTTCTTGAACCACTCTAATTTTTTATTAAGGATACAAATTTTATTTAATATAATATTAAATTTTTTATTTTAATTGAATGTTAACAACCACAGTTACCAAATAATAAACATTTTAAAATCTGTTTTCAACAATCTGGAGAGTTAGAATCTTTAGATTGTTGACAATCTATAGATTTAAACTCATATTCTCCAAACAACCCCTATGTTCAACGAAAGAGAATAATCCTTAAACCACAATTTGTCGAATTAATTAGTTATCATTTAATTAAATCGGCGGGTGGTACGGGTATCCGTAATATCCAAACGTGTATTAACGGGTAGTCCGTAGGTATCCATTGTAGAAATATTTGATGCCAAGTCCCATCCCGTAAAAATATTTACGGGTATTTGAGTACCCGTAACCTTCAAAAAATGGGAGGAATATGAGTACACCCATTTACATGTGCCCACCCCTAATGACGAATAAGATGCCATCTTATTGTTACTTTTATTACCGGTTACGCAGTATAGTATTCACTAGGTCCATTCCTTGTATCATTAATTAAACTTGTCGTTATAATGCTTTTTAAATAAAAATGCAAATTTCAAAGTACTTCGGAAAGAAAACGCCACTAGTAGTTGCATGTGAAATGGGAAATAGCTGACCACAGTAACAGTAGTCCAAGTCCAGATTGTGAGTCCTCTTCGTATGACATGACTATATGTCATCACTCGAGGATCGGAACCGCAAATAAGGGTTTGGCCTTTTGTAAAGTCAATCCACACTTTTCTTCCATGTCCAACATCTTTGGATTTAACCCATTTGGCAACTTCCAGTCAAATGCATGAACCAACGAGCCCAACATCATATGCAACATTCTCGATGCCAAAGATTGTGCAGGACATATTCTTCTTCCAGCACCAAATGGAAGCAACTCAAAACTGTTGCCCTTAACATCAACCTTTGAACCCAAGAATCTTTCAGGCACGAATGAGATTGGATCGTCCCATATTGTCGAGTCCCGACCTATAGCCCATACATTGACTAGAATTCGAGCACCTTTGGGGATAGTAAAACCGTGAATTTCCACATCTGTCCTTGCCTTGCGAGGAAATAGTAGAGGAGTTGGTGGGTGTAGCCTGAACGTTTCTTTCACTATTGCTTGTAGATATGGTAACCGAAGGACATCCGATTCTTTAAGATCATTGTCTTTTTCAATGATTTGGTCAAGTTCTTTTTTAGCTTTAGCAAGTGTATTGGGGTTGCGGAGGAGCTCCGTCATTGCCCATTCTAGTGTGCTTGTAGTTGTATCAGTACCCGCTACGAAGAGATCCTAATTGATCAAACCACGATTAGTTGGTAAAGAAAAGAAAAGGTAGAAACCGACCAATCAATAAAAATTTAGCTAAGAGAGTAGATTAGGGTTGATGAAGAGTGAGCCTCACCAAGAACAAGTATTTGATGCATAGTGGATCCATCGTAGCTGCAGCCTCCTCGTGATTGTCGTCATGATCAGTATCTCCCATGGCCAGAAGCGTGTCGAGCATGTCGTTGGTCGAGACGTAGCTCTCCGACTTCAAATTGCGCCGCCTTTCCTCGATCACCCATCCAAACCAATTCAACATCTTCGTTAAATGACCCTCGGAACGCCTCTGTATCCCTTGCAGGTCCAGCCTCGCCACAACGGGGAAATAGTCTCCCAAATTGGGCTTCCCAAGCTCTCCCAGCAGCTCCCTCACGAGCTCCTTGAACTCCCTGGCGATGTCCAATGACTTGTCCTCCTCCTCGTCCGCCAGATCCATCGAAAGAATGGTTGACGATAGAGCATTCAAACTAACCTTGAAAGCCGCCTTCCCAACGTCTAGTGCCTCTCCGGGCCTTTCGGCGGCATGACGCCTGACACTTTCTAGGAGGTCCATAACCTTCACCCTTCTGTGGTCCTGGTTCATGTCCAGCTTCTGGGTGGTGAAGATGTACGAGTTGCACACTTTCCTGAGGTTCCTCCATCTGGGGCTCACGGGAAGCGCAGGCATGGCGAATTTGTGGATGTCGAGGACTTGGGCGGCGGCAGGGACGTGGCGGTCGGAGAGGACCTTGTCGTGCTTTTGGAGAATCTCCCTGGCGGTGTCCGGGGAAGAGGCTACGATGGTGGTGACTCGGCCCAGCTGGAGGCTCATCAAGGGCCCGTGGATCTTGGCGAGCTGGGCCAGTGATTGGTGAGGCTTGTCACCCAGCATGTGAAGGTTGCCGATTATCGGGAGTCGGGAGGGGCCCGGCGGGAGTTTGGCCGACGGAGTTTTCCTTGTCAGGAGTCGGAGGAAGGTGAGGGTCAAGATGAGGCAGCTGAGGAGGAGGAAGAATAAGAAGTCCATTGTGAAAAAGAGAGGGAAGCAATCAAGATTGGGTTCTCTGATCGAAAGCTCTGGAGAGTGAGAAGTGGGAATTAAGTGAAGTATGTACGTAGATTATTTATAGGGATTTAGTGTGGCGAATTGTATGTCTGCATGCACAAGGGTATATAATAATTCGACAAGAAACAAAATGAAGTGTTTAGTGAGATGACGTTTCAGTTATGCTCTTCCCTGTCCTTGTATAAAGAATGGACCATTTTGGCGTCTTGTGATTGCCCTTGATCACTTTTCTTTTTCTGTGTTGTTGTTTGTGGTGGGGCATCGATTTTTTTTTCTTTTGTTTTGTTTGGGTAGGTAGATGCTGTGCAGGAACTCTGTCGTATTAGGTGTAACTTTCGATGCCGTTTCTTGAGGAGACTTTTACTATGCTATATAGTATTGGTGTTTTAATGTACAACTCAAAGTTGTACCATAACATTAAATGTATAAGTTTAGGTTGTACCATAAAGCAATTTGTACCATTATGTTATGGTACAACTTTACAACTTGAAGTTGTACCATCACATAAATGTACAAGTTCAAGTTGTACCATAAAAAAATTTGTACAAAAAGTGTAGGTACAATCTAAAGTTGTACCATAACATAAATGTACAATTTTAAGTTGTACCATCAAGGCAAAAACCTATAGCACCAATACTATATAGCATTGTAAAATTTCTCGTTTCTTGAGTTCCTTGTCGTCTGAGCTGTTTGGAATTTTACCTTTTTTTTTTATAGTTGCAATGCTCGAGACTCTTCAGGCACTGAATAGATACCAACAAAACTGTGGTCAATAGATACCGAGTTATACAGAGCAGCAGCACCTTCAGGCACTGAATACTACAGATGTTGTTCTCCCTCCTCAATATGCCCACATCATCCATGGGGACAAAGAAGGAGACCACATATATCCCAGCCGAATATTATTATTATTTTTCCGTTTGAGGGTGACATAGATTGATTTTTATAATTAAGTACAATTACACAAATTCGAACCCCATTCTACTAGTGTCATGTATTATGATCATATTACCATGGTAACATCATTATATGACATGATGTTGCATTCTTATCATAGTGGTAAGATAATGAAACGACAATGATGACATCATATTATGAAGAAGCACTTCTACTATGCTATATAGTATTGGTGCTTTAATGTACAACTTGAAGTTGTACCATAACATTAAATGTATAAGTTTAGATTGTACCATAAAGTAATTTGTAGCATTATGTTATGGTACAACTTTACAACTTGAAGTTGTACCATCACATAAGGTACAAGTTTAAGTTGTACCATAAAAGAATTTGTACAAAAAGTATATGTACAATCTGAAATTGTACCACAACATTAAAAGTACAATTTCAAGTTGTACCATAAAAGTAAAAACCTATAGCACCAATACTATATAGCATTGTAAAATTTCTCATTATGAAGTCTTACCATAGTTGTATGATGTTGGTACGATAGTGATAAGATAGTATATATGAAGTCTTAGCTTTAAGCAAAAATTCATGATATAACCATACCACACTGTCGCATATATACATGGGACTGGCTAATAGACAACTCTATATCTTGTTTATGAAAGATTTTGTACCTTATCAACTCATATATTATCATTATTTTTAATTAATTAATGGGCATTTCTATTAGGGCTGGCTATTTGGTCCTGGACTGTTTGGTTTTACCCAGAACCGGACCGTATAACCTGGATCGGATAGCAAACAATGCAGTCTCATATTCGGGCTTAGATTTGAGGTAAGAACCGGATAAAGACCGGATAAGAGACCCCCAACACCTAAAATCAAGATAAAATTGGGACCGGACCGGGTTAAGACCGGACCAGATCAAGACCGGACTGTATCTAATCCAATCTTTGGTCTTTATATTACCGAAAAGACCGGACTGGAACCGAATCAATTTGGTCCAATTTAACCGGACCGGACCGTATAGCCACCCCTAATTTCTACTAGGTACACTCTAATTTGAAATATGTTTGGGTTAGAACTATAATTTTATCATTAAATTCCAAAATTTTACCGCCAAACCTCAGTTTTGATAATTCATGTGGATGCTGTTATTAATCAACCATGATAAGAGCCCAATCAACAAATACACATATTTACTCGTATAGAACTTTTCATAATGATCGTAGTTAGATGAATTTCAAAGGTTGTATCAAGTAAGTAGTGGAGCTAATGGGTGCGATTTTTTTATTAGTCGTTAAGCAAAAAAAAAAAATTGTTTATGAATAATTCAACCGATAACTCTTACAATTTAAATACATGTTATCAATTCGGTTAGCTGTTTAACTAAAAACCAACTGGGGGAGTGAAATGTAAATAATAAATTGGAATTTATGAAATTGTGAATCAATGAGTTTGGACAAAGAGGCGGGCCTACCAGGAATCCAATACACAGCAGACACAGTTCACCAATTGATACCCTAACTCAGCTGATCCATCGGCCGCCCGTCTTCAGGTTGAAGGGAATGTCACACTCCACCGTCACAAAGAAATCTAAACTCCGTCTCTCATGTCCCTTTATTACCCCCATCAATTTCATCAGAAAATGCAGCCACGCACCGACTTCTGCTACATTTTTTTTTTTCTTCTTTCTGTACAGTTTTTGCTTCTTCTTTCTTCTTCTTCTTCCCTTACTGCACGACAATGGCCACCAAAGCGGCTCTTCTCCACAAACCCACCTCGAAAATCTCCATCCCCCGTCCGTACCAGACCAATCCCTTCAAACCCAGTTCGCATATTCGTGTTTATACTCCGAAATTGGCCGGATTTCGTGGAACTACGACGAGGGGGATTACTGGACTTTCGTCGAACACCTTGCCTGCAGAGTCATTGAAGTCTCCTGGAACTAGCATGCAGAGTAACGACTACAGAATGGGAGCGCGTGACGGGGAAGCTTTTGTGAAGGAGTCACCCTATGGACTGGAAGCCGCCCTCAACAGTGTGGTTTGTATCCTCTTCTCTGTCACCTCTAATTATCTGCCTATTCCAATTCGGGGCTTTGTGTTAAAAGAGGTTCCCCACGCATTTTATTTTTATTTTGATGGTGGCAGAGCAAATGGTTAGTGTCTGCAGCTTTCGGTGCTTTCTTCGTGTGGAGGCATCACAACGCAGACGTGCTGTGGGTGGCCACTGGTGCTGTGGTTAGCTGTGTCCTGTCAGTTGCACTTAAGCGGATTCTGAAGCAGGAGAGGCCACTTGCTACAACCAGATCTGACCCTGGAATGCCTTCTTCACACGCTCAATACATATTTTACGTTCTTACTTTCGGCGTTCTCGCAAGTAAGTAAATCTCGTGCTCTTCTCTTAGCTGGTTGGGTCGTACTTCTTTGATCCAAAGTTCCTATATATAATTAATATAATTCGGCTCTGAGTTCCGTGTTGCTTTCAGCTGTTGAATGGCTAGGAGTAAATGCTACTTCAGTCATCCTCAGTGCATTACTTTTGGCATGTGCCTCCTATTTCGTAAGTACAATCTTCCTATAGCTTCAGCATCAGCTGACTTTAGGGTTGATATCTGGAGAGAAATTGATCATCTGCGATCCTGTAACATTTTAAATATGAACTCAGATGATTTAAATTTATATTAAATATTTTATAACTCCGTGTGAAGGATGCGTAACACCTGATGTGGTATTGTTTCCATTGGCAGTCGTGGCTACGAGTATCGCAGAAACTGCACACAGGGAGCCAAGTTGTGGTTGGAGCAGCAGTGGGTACAGGTTTCTCAGCTCTGTGGTGTTGGCTATGGAATCAATTTGTGTTGCGGGCTTTCATTTCCTCTGTGTGGGTTCGGGTGGTGGTTGTTTTGGGCACTCTTACATTCTGGGGATGCGTCATGTACTCCTCGGGTCTGCTGAAAATCAATAGTCCATGGATATAATTATAATCCGAACTCAAGAGAGATTTTTTGGAGTAATCAGGAAGTAACTGCACGAAGAGGGTTCAATATAAGAAACAAAAAAAAATATATCATTGTAATATACCCGTATACTATCGGTATACTTATTTTACCACTACAACTATGGTTCACTTAGTATGGTAGAGTCATCTTATTTTACCCTATTTATTTGGTGCTTCATTTATTAAATATGTGTAGCATATTTGTTTTACATATTTTAAGAAATTCAATTTTATATAATTTGATATTATATTCACGTTTAGATTATAAATTTCTAATAATTTATAGCTCATGCCTCATGCTCTACTTTTATATGTACTGTTACACACGATCATATATAAATTTTTTTTGTACAGGTTAATACCATAACATCCCTATACCGATGGATATTTTGTTCTAGTGAAAAGTGGATGCAAAAGGGTTTTTGACAATGGGTGACATGATCCGTAGGAGGTGCTATAGAATAATATAAAGGGTAATGCCTATTTATTATTCGAGTCATTTTTGAATTCTTTTATTTTAGTTAAATCTATTAAAATACTAAGAAAGTAAGAATTAGTCAAACGTTTGTAACACGTCAAAGTATTAAATATTTTATTCGTTATCGTTGATAATTTTGTAATTCTTTTTTAGTTAAAATAGTCAAATTTTGGAATGTTAACGTCCATGTGTCTCGTACAAGTATCATTTTGACAAGTCAATATTATTAACAAAACTATTATCTGGATGTTAATATTTGGCTAATTATTAGTAATTCAATAGGGTTTGCTAGAAATTAGAATTTGAAAAGGGTTTGTCTAATAAATAGTCACTACCCTAATATAAACAATCTAGCCACTTGTGTTCCTCCATAATTCATACACTCTCTGTCTAGTAATGGCATAATGGGTGGTAAAAAAATTCTCAAAAATATCATAAATGAATTTTATTTTTTTAATCATAATGAACTCATTTCTTCTATTGCAAAATATAAATTTCAAAATTCAACTTAGAACAAAACAAAAAAAAAAAATACAATTCGATTAAAAAAGTAGAAAAATAAAATAAAAATTGTAACCTCACTCCTTAGATCTCACCCTTACTCGCTAAAACCAACACTCTATTCAGTGGCCAAGTGTAACCACAGAGTCGGGAGTAGTGTAGCGGAATGAAGTTCTGGTGTCAACCGGCAGCCTAGCTAGATGTACTGTTACTTGGTGAACTTTCTATTTCTAGCAACCACTCTCTAATGTCGATATAATGTAGTAGGTCCAATATTAACTAGGAATCTCAACTAAAGCAAACTAAGCCCTTTTAAACAGATTAGCCGACAGGAGATTATCCTCAACCGAACAAAAATACGAAGGCAATGCAAAAAGAGGTCGTCCTCTACTGCAAAAGATTCTAGTACAGAGCAATGAATCGATTCACTATTCGAGCAATCGATTCACTACTTCCAACTAAGGATGCTATCTTAACCCAATCAGATTTTCTAAATCTCAGGTTAAATCAACAATCAAAAGAATTTGATCTAGATTCAATCATTCATGAATAAAACTTCAATTGAATATAATCAATTAATTCCCCAATCCAAGGGTTCATACAATAATTCTCCTAACACATGGAAATAGGGTTATTCACACCCAAGTGAGAGAGAAAAATTCTCTATAGAGAGAGAGTGGAAAACCATGATCGAAACAGTCATGCTCATAAAGGTGATGATGATTTATTTGTTTTGGGATTTCAATCTACACTCCGAGGGGTAATATTTGAGCTCCAATGGAGGAATCAAGGCTCAAATCGGCTCAAAGGTATGTTTCTTCGTCACTTTCTCGTTCTAGGCCTCTGTTTTTTTTTTTTTTGTCATATGTCGAATTCCTATAAAAATCTTAAAATTTGCACTTAATCCCTCAGCTGGCCAAAACACGGTCATGTTTCATGCCCGTGTTTGGTCTCAGCCATCGTTTTGTCAAAGCTTCTCATTTCACTTAATTTCCTTCTAAGCAGAACACGAGCATCTACAGGGTGAAACAAGGTTGAGGTTGTGTTTGGTGTCAGCCTGGGTTTTCTCTCGACGGTCATTACATGGCCAATTAAGGGTGAAACACGGTCGTATTTTGTCCTTTCTCTTAGATAGTATTTTCCCTTGACAGTGATTGCATGACCTAGCAAATCTGGTAGTGCTTCTATCATCGATGAGATCTAAACTGGAAATCAAGATTTCCTCTGATTCAAGTCACCATTGATGAAACCCTTTTGTCGTCGTTTTGGAGACCATTGAACTTTAAAAGAAAACCCAAGGTGTGAATAGAAACAGAATCACAAGGTTGATCACAAAATAGATACAGAGACAAGAGATTCTTGAAACTCGAAACTAAAAAGAACAGAGGAATAAGAGATTCAAAATGGCAGTGGAGCCGTAGGATTTAGGAAAATTGAAAAAAGAGAGGAAAGGGAAAGACGAGGATGATAGCACAGCTGATAGAGTTAAAGGTTGGGTTGTTCTGCGAATGTGTGGTGTCTAATAACTACCACGTGTGCTATTATAGTGAAAAATAAAATACAACTAAATTGGAGTTACGTTTTTGGGTAGCAGTGGAGTTATTCCTTAAATAAATCATTAACTCCTTCAAATCAAGTGATTCACCTATAAGATTTTGTTAGTGAGTAATGATGGTACTTAGTTACAATTAATAATATATTAATATAATAATGACTCTCTTATCACGCTCTCAATATTAAGTTTTTGAAAAATAGACGCTCTCGCGCTCCCGCTCCACTTGGTTACCTAATGGCATACACATATTTTGGACTTCGTTAGGATTTGTCAAACTCGCTTTAAATCGACCGATAAACTCAGTCAACGAACTTTCATTTCAGAAGGTCACTTTGTTTGGTTTTCAAAGGTTGCTTCAGTTCATTTAATGTTCCAATCGCGAATTTATATGGTGGATTTAAATGTGTTTAAATTTTTACCATATGTTGGATTCAAGTACGAACTATTATTATTGTGTAAGGTTTTATGTTATTACTCATATATTAGATGAGATTTTATATAGTCTATATATATGTGAACAATATGATGGCTTTTACCATATATCCGGGCTAAACCGAGATAAACTGATGGATAATTAATACTTTAACCACTTGCTCGACCGGGCCAAAATTGGATTGGCAACCTTGAAATGACACACAAATTTATGTATTTTATTAACATGATGTGTGTTAACTACTACATGGTAGCAAATATCAGTATTACTATCTGATGGATTATTGATTATTGATTATCTCTAGACCCATCTGATTGACAGTAGTGATGACAATAGGGTGGGGTACCTCAAAGCCTATAGCCACCCAGCACTAAGCGTGGATCAGAGCATATATGCACGCGGGTACGGGGCAAGGCGACACTACCCATTCTTACATGTTATTTGAAAAAGAACGTCGATATTTACCGTTTTACAAAAACACATAGAGAAACCAGTTCCTAAATGAAGCAGAAATATAGTAGTATGAATAATTGATTCTAAATATATAGTTGAACATAGAGTCTTAAAATTTCTTTGAGATGAAAATATGATTTTAGAAAGGTAAATAGAGAAAGAAATACATGTAGATATTGATGCAAATTATGATATAACCGGTCGAGAATAGGATGAGGTAGGTCGTAAGTAATATCCATGTCCGGCTCCACCCTACTATATGTCGGATAATACCCAAACTAAACAAGTCGGGCTAGTTCAAATCGTGTTGTTCAGGTCATACATTGCCATCACTAATTCACATTCGACGGCCATAAAATTAAAACATATTCAAGTTGTATCAACATGGTGCATCAAACGTCTAGTGGTTGGTACGCAACTGTTAGATGTTTATCGTACCAATTTTGTAACAAGTGGCCATGCATTGCTAGACACTCGATCCAAAAGTATGAATCATAATAATATTCGTACGATTTTGTGTGTTCAAATTCTAACTATATCGGGAATTGAGTCTAAATCTCGCAAAATGTAATAGATGGGTATAAAGGTCACGTTTGGTTGTGAAAAAATGTGGAAATGGGGTCGCGGTAATTTGAGCCAAATCTCACTGGCATGAGAATTCTAATTACTACACCCCCTGTCCGGTAATCTGACATTATCATGTTTTTTTTTCACCCGATCTTTCCCTCTTCTTCCTCTTTCTTTGAGTCATATCATATCTTCTTTCCATCTCACAAAGGAGTAAATTAGTATTTTAATCAAATCTCACACTAACGATTTTCATATTCTTAAACTCATTTTAAACACAGAATTTTGATCACTAATTTTCATTTAACAATTTTCATATTTTTAGTAACGTGCCGATTTGGCCCGATTCGCGTTTTTCTCGGGCAAACAACCCCTTGGTGTTTGGAGCGTTATCGTTTGGTAAATGCATTACCAAACTATTTTAATTCCTAACCTACATACAACCATCGGTCCTTTTGTGTTGGATGCATTGAGGCTGGATCATCATAGCAGAAGGCACTACAAGAAACTGCACTTTCTGCGACGAATTTGGTTTTTCTTGCAACGAACCGGTTTTTTCCGTCGCGGTATGTTCTGCGACGCTGTATAGGCGGCGAAGGGTTTTTCATTTTTGCGACGGAAGAATTCGTTTCAGAAGGCTTCTGCGACGAATTTTAGACCTTTCTGCGACGAATTTTGCCATCGCAGAAAGCAAAGTTTCTTGTAGTGAGACAGCAAGAGCAGTAGGAGAATGCGGGAAGAACAAAAGTGTTTTAATAGTTAAAGTGTTGATTTAAGTCTGAGACTATGTCGTTTTGGTTTAGTGTGATTGAGTCCTCGAGTCTTTAAATTGAGTCAATAAGATCCCTGCGTGGATTGAGTCAAAAGTCAGCAAGTCAGTAGCTCAGCTGTCAAGTTAGTTAGCTATTTTTAAGGGTCGTGGGATTGATGGTCTGTTAGTGGAAGCCTGGATTGTAGGCTGAAGCTGAGTACTTATTGTTGGTTTGATAGTTTGAATAAATTTTGTCAGTTTACCAACGTATTTGAGACTACATTGTGGTATTAGAGCATAGAGTAAACTGTAACCACGATTGAAAATGAGAGTGATTTGAGTGAAATTGTTTTTTATTCTGGGACAGGGAAACACGAGAGACACGAGAGGGTATTGTTTCAGGGATTGCGAGAGTGAAAACATGAGTGAGAGCAGCAGTTTTGCGCAGGTTTGTCTTCCAAAGTTTGATGGAGACTATGACCATTGGAGTCTGCTGATGGAGAACCTGCTGAGATCTAAGGAGTATTGGCATGTTGTAAGTGATGGTTTCAAGGAACCAGCTCTAGGAGAAGAGTTGTGAGGCGTACATAAGAAGGAGTTGGAACACAATCGTTTGAGAGACCTAAAAGCAAAAAAAAAACTACTTGTTCAGCTCCATTAACAAAACGATTCTGAAGCAAATCACTCAAAAGAGTACTGCCAAGCAGATTTGGGACTCAATGAAAATCAGGTATCAAGAGAGTGAGAGAGTGCAGAAGTCACAGCTTCAAGCCTTGAGAAGAAACTTTGAGATTTTGGCTATGAAAGAAGTGAGACTGTATCTGCTTACTTTTGAAGAGTCATGGTTAAAATCGTTGAGAAAATTTTGAGAACCCTAACTGAAAGATTCAACTACATAGTATGTTCCATAGAAGAATCCAAAGATATAGATAGAGCTCTTTGCTTGTCCATGAGCAAAATTTTGCAAGGAAGACTGCAGAAGAGGATCAAGCCCTCAAGGCTACTCATGTTTTTGGAGGAAGGGGGCAACAGAGGTGGTGGCAGAAGATTTTATCAGGGTAGAGGAAGAGGAAGAGCTCGAGGCTGGAATAGGGATGTTGTGCAGTGTTTTTACTGTCCCAAGTTGGGGCATTTCAGGAATGAGTGTCCTGACTGGTTTAGTCAGCAAGCAAATTATTCCAATTTTGACTCATCCAATAAGTCACAAGATGGTGTGAGAGATGATTTGTTGCTAATGGCTGAGATTGAAGAGGGAGAGCATGTTGGTTTGATGGCTTTTCTGGAAAGTCATCAGTTTGAGAAAAACAAAAGCTGGTGGTTTCTTTACTCAGGCTAAAGCAATCATATGAGTGGAGAACGACAGTGGTTCACCACTATGGATGCTGGTTTTGAGTGCAATGTGAAGTTGGGAAATGGTAACAGATTGAAAGTGGCTAGCAAGGGTTCAGTGAAGTTGCTGGTTGATGGATTTCCTATGGTTTTTAGTGATGTGTTTTATGTGCCTAGCCTGCAGCAAACCTGCTAAGTGTTGGTCAATTGGATGAGAAAGGTTTGGGATTTCTGATCAAGGGAGGTGTTTGCAAGATATTTCATGAAGAAAAGGGGTTTCTGATGTAGACAAGCATGCAATCCAACAAGATGTTTGTGCTAACTGCAGAAGAGGTGCTCAAAGCTCAGAATGAAGATATAATGTGCTTGCGAACTTCTCTACAGATTTGGCATAGGAGATTTGGTCACTTGAATCAAACAAGCTTGTTGGCATTGCAAAGAAAGGGTCTGATTCAGGGCATTCCTCAGTTGCAAGGAGAGCTAGGAGTCTGTGATGTTTGTCAAGTTTGAAAGCAACATAGGCACAGTTTTCCAAAGAAAAGTAGCTGAATAGCATATCAAAAGCTTTAACATATTCATGATGACTTGTGTGGACCTATCAGACTTGAGTCTAATGGTGGAAAGAGGTATATCCTTACTATTACTGATGATTATAGCAGAAAGTTATGGGCTCATTTTTTGGCTGCAAAATCTGTGACACACTTGAGGCATTTAAGAATTACAAAGCACTGGTTGAGAATGAAACATGCAGCTCTATTGTGTATTTAGGAACAGATAGAAATTCAGGAAAGTGTGTGATGAAGCTGGCATAAGGAGGCAGCTTACAGATGCCCTTACTCCCTAGCAAAATGGGGTTGCAGAAATAAAGAACAGAACCATATTGAATATGGTTTGATACTCTCTTGGTGATACCAAGGTTCCAGCTGAATTTTGGCCTGAGGCAGTGGCTTGGACAACCTATGTGTTTAATAGAAGTCCTACTGCTGCCAATGGAGGCAAAACTCCACAAGAAATCTGGTCTGGCTAGCCACTATCAGTTGGGCATCTGAGGATCTTTGGTTGTGTAGCTTATGCTCACATTCATGACCATCACAGGAAGAAACTTGATGCAAAAAGTGTAAAGTGTAATTTTCTGGGGTTATCTTCTGAGTCTAAAGCCTACAAGCTATATAATCCTAAAACTAAGAAGGTAGTGATTAGTCGAGATGTAGTATTTGATGAGAATAAGGGTTGGATCTGGGAGACTGAACCTCAGCAACGTGTGACAAGGCTGATTTGGGAGGGAGAAGATGAAAACTGGTCAGATTCTGATACTGAAGTGGAGGTTAAGATACCAGTTGAAGAACCACCTAGTCATGTCACTCCTGTGGCCACTGCATCAAGCAACCAGGAAGAAGCGGAGGATGATCTGTCTACTGACAGTCTTGGGTTGTCATCAATAGGGAACCTTGGGTTTGGCCATAGAGTAAGCAAACCACCAGGGTACTTGAACACTATGACTGCAGCTGGGCTAGCACAGACTGGTGGGCCATGATTGCTCTACCTGATGATCCACTGACATTTGAAGAGGCAGTGGTTGATGAGAAGTGGATTGAGGCTATGAAACAAGAGATGGTGTCTATCAAGGATTATGACACCTGGATGCAAACAGACTATCCACCTGGGGTCATTCCACTTGGGTTAAAGTGGGTTTACAGGACAAAACTTAGGGAAAATGCACAGATTGACAAGCACAAGGCTAGATTGGTGGTCAAAGGCTATGCTCAGCAACATGGAATTGATTATATAGAGGTTTTTCACCTGTGGCAAGGTGGGACACCATCAGAACTCTTCTGGCTTTGGTTGCTCACCATGGATATCCAATTTTCCAGGTGGATGTAAAGAGTGCTTTTCTCTATGGTGAGCTTTCTGAGGATGTTTATGTTGAGCAACCACAAGGATTTGTGGTTGCTGGGGAGGAAAAAAAGGTTTACAGCTTCAGAAGCTCTCTATGGATTGAAGCATGCACCTCGAGCCTGGTATAGCAGGATTGAGACTTACTTCTTGAAAGATGGGTTTGAGAGAAGTACACATGAGCATACCTTGTTTGTTAAAAGGTCTGAAACTAATATACTGGTGGTAAGTATCTATGTTGACGATTTGATGTTTACTGCCAGCAGTGCTGGTATGATTGAGGACTTCAACAAGTCAATGAAGGAGGAGTTTGCTATGACTGATCTTGGGAAGATGACATACTTCCTGGGGTTGAAATCACTCAAAGTGATATGGGCATTTTTATCAACCAGCAGAAGTACATAAAAGAGATCCTGGAGAGTTTCAGTTTGAATTAGTGCAATTATGTGCACAATCCCCTTGTGTCTGGAGCAAAGCTAACTAAGGCTGGTGATGGGGTTCCAGTCAATCCAACTGAGTACAAACAACTCATTGGAAGCCTTCTTTATGTTACAGCTACAAGGCCAGATGTGATGCATTCTTTGTGTTTGTTAAGCAGGTACATGGAAGCACCAGCTAGAAAACATATGTTGGCAGCCAAAAGAATCCTAAGGTATCAAAAGGGTACAACTCAGCAAGGGATCAGGTACAAGAAGGGACAGGACAAGGGTTGCTTGACTGGATACACAGATAGCGATTATGCTGGTGACTGTGATGACAGGAAGAGAACCAGTGGGTATGTGTTCTTCCTAGCTGGTGCTGCAGTTTCCTAGGCCTCCAAGAAGCAACTAGTGGTGACCTTGTCAACCACAAAGGCTGAGTATGTGGTTGCATCGTACTGTGCTTCACAGTGTGTGGTTAAGAAAGATTCTGGAACAAATGGGATGGATGGAGTGCATTGAATCAGCAACAACAATCTGGAAATGGAGTAAGCATATTGACATGAGGTTTCACTATCTAAGGGAGCTAGCAAATGGAGGAATTGTTGAACTGAAGCATTGCAGGATCCATGAACAGATTGTTGATGTGATGACAAAAGCATTGAAATTGGATACCTATCCGTTGCTAAGAAGTGGACTTAGAGTGGTGGACATGGCAGAATTTACTTTTGGAAAATGAGGATTCAAAGTGGTGAACTGAAACTTGCTGACCAGCTTCAGTTCATGGGAGGATTTGTTGGATGCATTGAGGGTGGATCATCATAGCAAAAGGCAGCAAGAGCAGCAGCAGAAGGCGGGAAGAACAAAAGTGTTTGAATAGTTATAGTGTTGATTTAAGTCTGAGACTGTGTCGTTTTTCCTAGAGGTGGGCAACGGGACGGGATTGGGTACCCGTCCCGTTTGAAACGGGTATCCAATCCCATTTGAAGAAGAAACTTCATCCCACATACCAAACTCTGTACGGGTTAACGGGTACCCATTTCCCGTACGGGACGGATAACGGGTATCTGCGGGTACTCATTAATTTGTGTGATTTTCGTTATTTATGTTTTTATTGGCGGTAATACTAGCGTAGGAATTCATTTTATTGAATTGAATTGTAATGACCCTACTGCTACTGATTTATACAAAATGAATAGAGAAAACGGTGGTCTTTCAACCGGTCCCATGCATGCAGTCGTAGGAATTCATTTTATTAAATTGAATTGCAATGAATCTACTGCTTCTGATTTTTACATAATGAAGGAAGACAATGGAGTTGTTGCAGTAATTGTTGTCCAATTAAGTAGGTGAAAGTTCGGTAATATATGTTATCACGTATTACAGGGATGTTCATTCATTGTTGTTTCAAATTAATGGCTTGGGTGGACGGGTAGTACGGGTGTCCGTAATACCTAAAACGGGTATTAACGGGTAACCCGCAGGTATCCATTGTAGAAGTTCTTGATCCCAAATCTCATCCCATAAAAATAATTACGGGTATTTGGGTACCCATAATCTTCAAAAAATAAGACGGATATGGGTATACCCAAATATCCGTTTTTTGTTGCCCACCCCTACCTTTTTCTATTTCGATGAGAAGAAAGAAAAATGTCGTTACCTTGTCGATGCATGAAATTAAAACATAGAGAATGGATCAGATGTAAAATTCTTATTTTATGCACCATGTAGTGGAAGGTCACTGATTATCATCGTAACAAAAGACAACGTCAAAGCTAGTAGTAATACTATTTGACTAATTACTTCTTCGTTATTCTCCATATATCCCATCTTATTGTTACTTTTATTTCTGGTTATAGAAAAAGGATTACATAGGTATAATATTAACTAGTTTCATTATTTGTATCATTAATTAAACTTGTCACAACAATGCTTTTGAAATAAAAATTCAAATTTCAGAGTGCTTAAAATAAAATAAAAATATCACTTGTAGTAAGATGCGAAGCGGGAAATAGCTAGCCACAGAACTACTTCACAATTGCATGTGCTCTTCGTATAACATGATTACCTTAGAGTCGGAATCGCAAATAAGTGTTTGGCCTTATGTAAAGTCAATCCAAAATCTTCTTCCATATCTAGCGTCTCTGGGTTTAACCCATCCGGCAACTTCCAGTCAAATTCATGAACCAGCGAGCCCAACATCATATGTAACATTCTCAATGCCAACGGTTGTCCTGGACAGCTTCTTCTTCCAGAACCAAATGGAAGCAGCTCAAAACTGTTGTCCTTCCCATCAACCTTCGAATCCAAAAATCTTCCTGGGATGAAAGAGTTTGGATCTACCCATGTTGTCGAATCCCGACCTATAGCCCATACATTAACTAGAATTTGGGCAGCTTTGGGCACAGTAAAACCATGAATTTCCACATCTGTTGTTGCCTTGTGAGGAATTAGTAGTGGAGTTGGTGGGTGTAGTCTAAAGGTTTCTTTCACTATTGCTTGTAAATATGGTAATCGATGGATATCCGATTCCTGAAGATGATTGTATTTTCCAATAATTTGGTCTAGTTCTATCTTGGCTTTAGTGAGTGTCTCAGAGTTGCGGAGTAGCTCTGTCATTGCCCATTCTAGTGTGCTTGTAGTTGTATCAGTACCAGCTACGAAGAGATCCTAATTAATTAAACCACAATTAGTCGGTAATGAAAAGAAAATAAAAAAGACCGACCAATCAATAAAAACACATTTAGAAGATTAGAGTTTATGGTTGATAAAAATGTTACTAATAAATAATACTGCTATGTACGGGGTGATTATGCATTTTCTGTATGCATTATGTACTTAATACTTATAATAGGACTAGGCGGTGACGCACACTTTGCCGCGTATTATTGGCAATTGTGTGGGTAGTTGCCTGTTGAGATGTAATTCGTTTGAGTACACGATTATATCCTTTTATTTTACAAATTATAAGAAAATTATTCAAGATATGTACTAAATTTAGTCATATAGTATTTTTCTCATTTTTACAAAATTTACCACATCTCTAGTCAAGCTTGTTAACCTGTGGGTTGACAGGTTTTGATCCTAACCCGGTGAAGAAAAACAGGTGCAACATACTGGCGGGTCGACCGCATCAAGGCTCTCTGATTGGAAGTCACATGACGTCGTTTTTCCCTTTGGTTACGAAATGCGGTTATTTTCCTGTTTTTCCTTTGTCTAGAATTCTAACTTGAACATCTGATATTTATGTTATATGAGTGTGTTTAAATATTTAATTTCTCATAATTTGGATATATGACATTTCTCTAATTCAGAAGCGCAAAGCAGAAACATAAAAATATATATTTATTAGATTTTATTTCTAACGTGAAAATTAAAATTATTTGGTCCGCTCCTTGGTTTTAAGTTATCTTTCACTATTGGACCTCGATTCTCGGAATTTGGTCCGATTCGGTTCGACCCGAACCGATGTCCACCCCTAAAACCGAGTGATCAAACATGCAATTCACCCTATAATTTCAAGTAATGCATTATTGAAAATGCCACGTCAAACGCAAGCTCACATACGCCACCTTGACATTTGCTATTGGAGGCAAACCAATTAATTTAAAAGGAGTGGGAGAGGAAGAGGAAGTAGAACTCAAGAGACAAAATGTTAGTGAACAGTAATCTCTATTTAGGTTTATATATATATCAGCTAGGTGGTGATGTCGTGCCTTGGCGCGGGGAAAGATGGCGTATGGGCATGTATTATGTGACCCGTTATGGTGTTTTGTTAGTATTATTAGTCTAAAATCAATTTTTGTTAGTGATATTGACTTGATTTTATGATATTGACTAAGAAGAGATATATGGCGGTCAACAACCAATTTTAAATTTTTTTAAAATATTAGTAATAAATAATATTTATCTGAACTCAATTAGACTCATTGATTATATGGTCATTGATTATGGGTAGGGGTATAGGTGATATATATATGCGTTTGGAATTTTGTAGATGGGTTTGGGTAGGGTGTGATGTTTACTTCTATAATCTAAATGTGTATGAGTTGAGTATGGATTCCATTTATTTGACGGTATTTTAATTACACAAACAAAAACTAGACCTATTTGTAGACTTTAAAAGTTTAGGTACCAAAATATAATATATAAAAAAATTAGGTACTAAAATATTTTATTTCAATAATATTTTGAGGAATTATATGCCAACAAATAAATTTATGTTATAAATCTAAATATTTATTAAGTTTAGATACTGAACTTTAATTTTCATGGTTGAGGATTAATTCCTTTTATGGTGATGTATTTATGATAATAATTATTTAATTTTTTATAGAAAATTGGAAACTATTTATTTGATATGTGTAGATACCTAGCCAAACATTTCCATGTATAATTGTAGAAAATTCTAGCTCGGTGAAAAAGAAAAACTCTAGAGAGAAGCAAAATGAATAAAACTGGAACTCGATTAAAATTTCACGCCTTCAAATACCATAGTGGAAAATGATGATTTTTTAATAAGTACTAACCATATTTATTTTTACTTGGACTCGACATTGAGCTGAAAAAATGAGTGGTTCATGGTTTAATTATTAATTCTCTATATTGTTGGTGAGTCATGTATGGACCCATTCATACTTGTGATTAGAATACATAAAAATAGTATACTAATTATAGTTGGATGAAGAAAACAAAGAAAGAAATAAATAAGGATTATGGAAGGTGAGTGAGAAAGGAAACTAAGAGGAAGTAAATCATGAAAAGGTTTTGACCAATTCTTTTAGCTGGCCGTCAATGCAATAGTCAACCCCTTTTCAGCGTAACAATTTATTGACACTTGCTTATTTAGATGTCTAGGAGTGTGAATGATCCGGTCCAGGAACAGACCGGACCAAGTATAATGCGATCTGATCCTTGGTCCACATGAATTTTGCAATTACTAAAGAAATTATGGACTGAACATATATTTGGACCAGACCGAACTGAATCGAATCGAACCAAATAGACCGAATGTAATGATGGTCCGGTTCTTGGTCCTAAGATGTCTTTTCACTAATGGACTGCGATATTCATGAATTAGATCCGATCCGGGGTGGACCGAACTGTTGCACACCCTATAGATGTCACATATTTTGTTACATGTAGTTAGTAGAAGTTTGTTTAGTACCCTGTAAATGTACTAAATGAGATTATAAATTCGCTCATACAATATTTAGAGTCGTCTATCTTTTATCATTTATTTGTTAGTATAATACAAACTAATTTTACACTTTTATGTTATGGTTGATTGAATTCATGGATTGGTTCAAAAGGATTGGTGGATTGGATTCATATATTCAAGTGAAATCTAAACATTAGACCAATATGTAAATTTAAAAAATTGTAGGTACCAAAATCTCATAACATTTAGTTAAAAAACATAATTATTCAATGATTTTACATTAAAATTAAATTTAAGGTATCAAAATGTAAAACGTTATAGAGACTAATTTGTAATTTGGTAAGCAACAACTTCAACTTTATATATAAGAAAGTATTTAAGCAATACTGGTATACATTTGGTAGTTATTGACTTGCTTGTAAACATTTTTTGAAAACTACTATATGCATTTCTTTATTACTTGTGTGTGCATTTGGTAGTTACTGATACCCATTTGTTATATATAAACAGATGATGCATTTCTCTAATACCAGTACACATTGAAACAATAATGATTTGTATTCATTCGCTGGAATTTGCCATTAAAGATCGAAAATTTACAATTATCTGCTAGTATATATTTTTTCTTATTAATTTTTTTTATTAATTCCGCTTATCATTAACATGAGAGTGGATATGGTGCTGTAACAATTGATAGCATGGAACTGACACTTATTTTAAGGGTATTATGGTAACTATTTCTTTTTCCCTCCCTTTCCTCCTCCCTATGTAGTTTTATAGTGATTTTATGTAAAAATTACAGTTTTGGTAAGTGGAATTTATATATCCTGATATTTAATAACTAAAATGAATTTTTTTACAAATAAGTCTCGGAAATATGAGTGAAAATTACAAATAGTTACTGTTATGATATGCTTTAAGAAACTTGTAGTATGTTTTGATAAACATATATATACTTTAATGAACTTGTGATATGCTTCGCTTCTCCTTCACTTCTTCCCACTTGTGATATGTTTTGATAACCTTGTGGTCTATAAATAAATATAAGGCAATGTCAAAAGAAAATTTTTTGCCACATCAGCCACAGTTCTCCAATCCGCACTAATAGGATGGACATTTATGTATTTGTGCTTGGAGTAAAAAAAAAACGGATTCTCTTCATAAAATAATGGGGGGATACCCAAACAAATTTTGTTACTAATGGGGGAGAGATAAATTTTCATTGCTTTAATTATGGGGAGGATAATAAAAAAAATACTAGAAAAAGGAAATATTAACGGAAAATATAATGAAATTAAATAAATATATATAAACTACTCCATGATGATGCAAAATAGTGAAATATATAAATCTAAACCTGAATCATCTGCGTCTTTTTAAAAAAAAATTGTAAACTCTTTTTTATTTAGAATTTATCAGTTTTACTCCTTCTATCGACAGTTCGACTATTTGACGGCCAAAGGGGCAATGTTCATCGGCCATAAGAAAATCAAAGTGATGAATAAAACACTGATATTGTTAGTTTGTTGAAAGACGACATTAACATATATTTATATGATACAAAAGGTATGCCGGCCAAAGGGGCCGGACACCAGCTAGTATGTTTTAATGAACTTGTGGTATGCCTTCATAAAAAAAAAGAACTTGTGGTATGCTTTTAGAAATCTGTAGTATGTTTCCCCTCTCCCCCTTTCCCATTGTGATATGCTTTGATAAACTTGTAATATGTTTTAATGAACTTATAGCGTGCTTTGATAAACTTGTATCATGCTTTAATGAAGGTGTGGTATGTCCTTAGGAACTTCTAGTATGTTTCCTCTTTCCCCTTCCCACTTGTGGTGTACTTTGATGAACTTGTGATATGCTATAATAAAATGTCGTATACTTTGATAAAATTGTGGTATGTTTGTCATTTCTCTTCCCCCTCCCACTTCTAACTTGTGGTATGCGTTGATAAACTTGTAGTATGTTTAATGAAATTGTGATATATTTTGATAAACTTATGATATGTTTTATCTTCTCATTCCCTCCCCCCTTCCCACTTGTGATTTGTTTGCTAAATTTGTGATATGTTTAATTAACTTGTGGTATGATTTGTTAAATTTGTGGTATGTTTTAATGAACATGTGATATGCTTTTAGAAACTAAATTTAGTAAATCTTAATACTTCGTGTCTAATTTTTTTTACAAGTAAGTTATGAAAATATGGGGATTGCTATTCGTCGCCCTAAATATTCTTATTCGTCGCCCTAATTATATTAAATTTACTCTAATGCCCACAATTATCCTTCAAATTAATGGGGACGAGAGGGTTTAAGCTGCCATCGGCCAAAAGAATAATCGTCGTCCATTACCAGAAAGCGGAAGCAGAGGCGGAGCCTTATTCCTTTCATCTGCTCGTCAAACACTAAATAAATCACAATATTTATTAAAAAAAAAAAGAAACCGGTTCAAAATCGCCTACACACCAACGTCGGCTATCGCCAGGAGGAAGCCAACCAAAAAGAAAAAATTGTTTTTGCTGTGCTGCGTCTTCTTCTTCCTTTTGGCGGCGGATCAAGGGTTCGCCGTCCTCCTGGTCAACAACAACGACAAATAGCAACGGCGGCGGGAAGCGACTCTAGTGGCAGCAGCGGTGACGGGAGCAGTGATTGGGTCGGCGGCAGAGAGCAGTTTTGGGCGAACGGCGGCTTTGGGGTTGGGGACGATGGTTTAGGTTTGAAGTTAGGGGTATATGTGTCAATTTAGTATGGTTTAGGGCGATTTTTTTTAATTTTAGGGCGACAAATAGCGATTCAGGAAAATATTCATGAAAATTATGTTTTAGTACCTATTTTTCCTTACATTTTGATATATAAAATTTAAAAAATTTAAAATAGCTCCTATATTATGTTATGCTTTAAGAAACTTGTGATATGATTCATAGGATTTGGTATGCTTTAATAAATTTGTAGTGTGCTCTATGAGAATTGTGGTATGCTTACTGGTGTGTTTCATAAGATTTGTTTGCTTCATGAATTTGTGGAGTGGTTGTTATTTTGTGGTGTGGTTAGATTGTGGGGTCATTTCTAATGTTTGTGATATGTGTTTGGTAGCCACCCACCCATTTCTCCAATTAATACAGCCCTTCCCCAAATTATTAACACACGTGAGTTTCCCTTTCACAATTCTTAATTAATGACCACCATCCTCGTTCGTATCCTTCCCTCATATTAATTGTAATCAACTCTTTCAAATTAAAAAAGTTATCTAAACGAAATGTTTCTATTGATTCGAACTAGTATTAGCATCATCCTAAAAAAATGGAATTGCCCTAACCTTTTCCTATTAACATGATCACAACAACACTTGCAATGTTATCGTGATACCTTTTCCCCCTAATCACTCTGTAATTAAAATCTCCATCTTATAGCTAAAACAGTTTGGTTGATAATTAATGAAAGGAGCTAGAGTAAGAGTTAATTAGTCTCACCAAGAACAAGTATTTGATGCATAATGGATCCATTGTAGCAGCAGCCTCCTCGTGCTTGTTGTCATGATGATCAAGATCTCCCATGGCGAGAAGCGTGTCGAGCATGTCGTTGGTCGAGACATAGCTCTCCGACTTCAAATTTCGCAGCCGTTGGTCGATCACCCATTCGAACCAATTCAACATCTTCCTTGCATGACCCTCCGCCCGCCTTTGTATCCCTTGCAGGTCCAACCTCGCCACAACGGGGAAATAGTCTCCCAAATTGGGCTACCCAATCTCTCCCAGCAGCTCCCTCACCAGATCCTTGAACTCCCTCGCGGTCCCCGATGACTTCTCCTCCTCCTCCACGTCCGCCAGATCCATCGAAAGAATGGTGGACGACAGAGCATTCAAACTGGCCTTGAACGCTGCCTTCCCAACATCCAACGCCACTCCGGGCCTTTCGGCGGCATGACGCCGGATACCTTCGAGGAGGTCCAGAACCTTCACCCTCCTGTGGTCCTGATTCATGTCTAGCTTCTGGGTCGTAAAGATGTACGAGTTGCACAGTTTCCTGAGGTTCCTCCACCTGGGGCCCACGGGAAGCGCCGGGATGGCGAATTTGTGGATGTCGAGGACTTGGGCGGCGGCAGGGACGTGGCGGTCGGAGAGGACCTTGTCGTGCTTTTGGAGAATCTCCCTGGCAGTGTCTGGGGACGAAGCGACGACGGTGGTGACACGGCCCAGCTGGAGGCTCATCAAGGGCCCGTGGATCTTGGCGAGCTGGGCTAGTGATTGATGAGGCTTGTTGCCCAGCATGTGGAGGTTGCCGATTATTGGAAGCCGGAAGGGGCCCGGCGGGAGTTTGGCTGCCGGAGGGTTTCTTGTCAGGAATCGGAGGAAGGTGAGGGTCAAGATGAGGCAGCTGAGGAGGAGGAAGAAGTCCATTGTGAAAAAGAGAGGGAAGCTGTCTGGCTAGATTGGGTTCTGATCAAAGTCTATATTATTATTAAAACTTATTAAGTATGCAGATTATTTATAGGGATATAGTGTGGCGAATTGTTTCTTTATTTATTGAAACTTGCCTGCATCTGCATGTATAAGTATAATAAGGTTATATTATTCGATAAGGAACAAAATGAATTCTTTTGTGGGATGACGTTTCTATTATTATTTTTGGGTTCTAAGTTTCTAATTAACTTTATACTATTCTTCGTCCTTGTATAATGTATGGAATATTTACACACTCGACTCTTAATACGACTTGACAAATGGATGTAGACCTGGTAATCGGATCGGGTTGGGGATTCCGGTTACCGGTCGGGTCATGTTTGGTTGGTTATCAATATTTGGGTCAAATATTGATCCAATCCATTTGGTATCGAGTCGGGTTATGAGCGCTCTCAGAAACATGTATTGGCCTCTAAAAGAAACAAATACAAATAATAATCGTGTACACGATAGTAGTAATAATCGAACTATCATTTACCGCATTCATCATTGTGTACCACCAGTTACCACCACTTATACCAGAATGATATGGAGTAATATATTTAGGTCTTGTACTTTTTTAAGAAATTTGTAGATGCAATAGATCACGATGCACTCGTTCCATTTCTGCAAAATATTTCATAATTTGAGTGAAAAAGAACGTGGTATTAGGTGGTACCAAGGTGGTATATGAGTGGTATGAAAATTATTTTTTCAAAATATATTGAAAATGGATCTCATTTTGTGAATTGCAACGAACTCGTTACATCTGTGCAAAAAAATTGAAATCCAAGTTAGAACGAAGAAGATAAGAGCCAATTAAGAAAATTAGGGAAAATAAAAAACTATTTATTCTCACCCTTTAGATCTAGACTTTTCTGGCAACACTCAAAACTAACGGTCCTTATTCGGTTATGCAGGAGTGCATAACTAAGACCATGTTTACTTTGATTTTCGTTTTTTGTGATTTTGGCAACAGAAAACGAAACTTTATGGAATTAGGGAAGCTACCATTTCCTAAGAAATGAAACCTGAAACGTGAAAATAAAATCCTGTTTAGCTAAAAATTTGGTTGAGTTCCGAAACTGAAACCTTACTTTTGGTAGATTGTTTGATAACAAAGTAAGGAATAGTTTAATGATCTAACTTATAAATGATAAAGTCAAAGTGTGAAATATAAAAAGGACTGGGACTCATGGAAGCGCTCTGTAAGAATTCCTCTGTCCTGATGGCTTCAGCATCGAGCTCTGTCCCGCTGGGGCGGCTGCCGGACAATAATCGGATCGCACCAGTCTTTGGCTTTCCTTTAGGCAACCATGCTTCTCCAGTCACGGAGAATCAGAGGAGTGTCACTACAGAGATGCAGGTCGGCATCGAGCTCACAAACATGACAAGTCCTGGTTTGGAAGTTGTGTCGCTAGCAAAGGGGAACGACCGAGGGACTACGTACGGTGGGTAACGAAAGTGGTTCAGTGATCCCTCTCAGCAAGGACCGTCTTGCTATTCCAGTGGCATCCTATGTTACTGTCCTAACCAGAAAGGGACCCCAAACGAGTTCTTCTGAAACGCAATGGGTTCCGGTTGGGGGGCATGATATCATTTCGGGATCTTTAACGAGGAACCAGAATTGAATATCTCAGAAGTCTTCAAAGCGAAGCTCAGTGCACCATGGCAACGGACGCTGGTGGTTAGACTTCTTGGTAAATCCATTGGATATAGGACTCTCTATAATCGCTTGAGGGAACTATGGCGACCTTCTAGACATATGGAGGTGTTTGCGATGGATAGAGATTATTTTTTGGTAAAGCTTAGTAACAAACAAGATTAGTTCAAAGGCCTATCCGACGGGCCATGGGTGATCTTCGATCACTATCTTGTTGTTCAACAATGGACACCGATGTTCAGATTCTCCGATAAGATTCCTAATACTATGGTTGTTTGGGCTCAACTTCCTGGTTTCTCGGTGCACTTATATCATAAAAATTTACTCTTCTCTTTGGGTAATCTCATTGGGAGGACCATAAAGCTCTATTTCCACACCTTGCATTAGTAGCGTGCGAGGTTCGCTAGAATTGCAGTCGAGGTTGATATATCGCAGCCGCTAGTTCCAAGAATTCGCCTCGATGGGAAATGGAAAAGAGTAGAGTTTGAGAACCTTCCGATCGTGTGCTTCGAGTGTGGGAAGATTGGACATAATAAGAACAATTGTCCGGTGCTCTGCCTGAAGCATACCAATACAGTCACGGCAGAGTTCTCCCCAATGTCGATGAATTACGCTGCCGAGGTGTCGCCGGAGGCTAGCTTCGGCTTTGGTCCATGGATGCTGGTGACGAGGAAATCACACAGAAATCAGCGGCAGTTACCTAAACAGGTGAAGCCGGATCATGCGCTTGAGGCAACTAAAGTGATTTTAGTCGTGCCAGAAGGGAAATATGATTTGACAAGGAAAGAAATTGATAAGTTTCCAAGTCAGCCTGTGCCTAGGAATCACTAACGGCAACAAAATCCTTGGGCTCAATCTTAGGCTAAACAAAAGGAAAAGGAGAACATGATTGAGCAAGGGGTAAAAAAAGGGAAGGCGCTAGCCGTTGCTATCTCTAATGCAGAGAAAAGCTCGGGGATTCTGGGTTGGGCTCCTACTTCGGCAAGCCCAAATATCAAGAGATTCAACCATGCTAAATTCAATGAAGCCTCTTCGTCTCACTCAAAGGATGTTGGGCCTGAGCCTATCCACCCGTTAGAGGCCTAGACCCAGATGTTTAGAGGAGAGAATGGGACAAAGATGATGGTTATTGAGGCCCATCCCTATGGCCCTCCGACGACGAGAGTCGTCGACCCGGATACCCCCTCGGCGGTTTCTCGAACGAAGCACAAGAAGGGAAGGAAGAAAGGAGATCAGGGAAAGAGGGAGACAATCCCAAAGAAGGGCACTCGAATTCCTCACAATCCTTTGAGGCCGCTTCAAATCTGGTCTCCCGTCAATGATAAGAGGAATAAGAGCAAGGAAAGGAAAGTTTCCCTCACCCTCCAACAGATAAAAGAATGGACTGGGATGCCCATAGAGAGAGGGAGCAACAATGCAAGGTTGGAATCTCTTCTCCCAATGGAGGAGAGCGGACCACTTCACACCGAGGCTTAAGGTTGTCGTGCCAGCCGCATCTTCTTCTTTCCTTTCTCTTGTTTCGTTTTTCTTATGCCGATGTCTACGTTTTCTGGTTTTAAAATTTTGCCTGGAATGTTGGCGGGGCTTGTGTCGAGCTTTCTCTCGCTCTCTTAAGCTTGCCCTCCAGATCCATAAACCTAATATAGTGATTTTGATTGAACAGCAGGTGAGTGGCGATGTTGCAAATGCTGATGTGATAGATTGGGTTTCCAAGACGTCATCCGGGTTGAAGCTAATGGAAGGAGTGGTGGAATTTGGGTGTTTTGGGATTCTCAGTCCCTCTCTTTACAAGTCGAATTCGCAGGTCAACAACATATCACCCTCATTGTTGGCAAAACCAGAATGTCGCCCTGGAAACTTACTACAGTCTATGCTTCGCCACGACAGCAACTTCAACACTTTCTTTGGGAGCATTTGATTGACCAGAGCAAGAGCACAAACTGTCCTTGGCTTCTTACGGGAGACTTCAATGCTATTCTCAGCCCGGAGGAGAAGGCTGGCCTTGCCTCCACCAAAACTCTCAGGAGCTGCAAGCGATTCAGGGATTGGACCAATGATGCAGAGCTCATAGATTTAGGCTACTCGGGTTCGAAGTTTACTTGGACTAGGGGGACCGAGCCAGCCTCTTACAAAGCCAGTAGACTTTATAGAAGTCTCTGCAACCCAGAGTGGAATGAAGTCTTCCCCGATACCTCGGTGACCCACCTTGCCCGTCTGAATTCTGATAATCATCCTATCCAAACCACTATGACGAACCAGGGAGTACCGAACTCATCTCCTAAACGTTTTAGATTTGAAGCAGCTTGGCTCACCCACTCTAATTTATTTTCCTTTATTGATAGCTAGTGGGAAGCTTAGTTTGCTTTTCCTATTGCTCTACAGGAGCTCGGGGGGAAGCTTAAGGAGTGGAACTTGACGGTTTTTGGGAATGTTTTCTAGAGAAAGAAGAGGTTGGTTGCGCAAAATATCTGGGATCGAACAATAGCAGGCAATCTCCTTTTCACCCGGTGTTTCAAAATTACACTCTAAACTCGAGGCGGAGCTTGATAAGACGATGGAGCAGGAAGAGCTCATTTGGTTTCAAAGAGCTCGGGAGAATTGGGTCAAATTCGGAGAGAGGAATACAACTTATTTTCACCAGCTCACCAATATTCGAAGATGCAGGCATAAGATTAAAGCTCTGAAGGACGAGAATGGGGTTTGGATTACCGAGAAGGAGGAGCTAGATGGGCTTGTCTTTAATTATTATTCAAATCTGTACCTGCATGATAATTCACCTTATTCCGATCTCCTTCCGAAGGGTGGGTTTCCTCGGTTCAGGCAAGAAGAATGGATCCACCTCCTCATGCCATTCACGATAATGGATATCCATAAGGCAGTGTTTGATATGAAGCTTTTTCAAGCTCTGAGACCTGATGGCTTTCAGGCAGTCTTTTATCAACAAGCCTGGAAGGTGGTTGGAAAGGCCTTATCTAATATGGCGATCTCCTTTTTCGAGAATGGAACTCTGCCTCCTGCGGTCTCGGAATCCACTGTTGTTTTAATTCCCAAGGTTGAGGAACCGAAGTCAATCACACAACTTCAACCCATCTCTTAGAACAATGTCAGCCTGAAGACCATAACCAAAGCAATGGTGAGCCGTCTCAAAGTAGTGATGAAAAGGCTGGTCTCGTTAATGCAGCTTCATTCCAGGACGACAGACGATGGATAATATTATAGTGGTACAGGAGGTCATTCATTCCCTTAGAAAGAAAAAATGCCATAAAGGAGGGATGATAGTGAAGATCGATCTGGAAAAGGCCTGCGACTAGCTGCGACGGGAGTTCCTGAGAGACACTCTGGTCGAGGTTGGACTCCCGAGCTCTTGGATAAGATGTATTATGTATTGTGTTGAGCAGAACCATATGCACATCGTTTGGAACGGGGAGCTTCTCCAGCCTATGATACCCACTTGCAGAGTCAGACAGGGAGATCCTCTTTCCCCTTATTTATTTGTGTTGTGTATGGAACGTCTCTCTCACAGGATTGATAAGGCTGTCCGAGACAAGATATGGAACCCCATTAGCTTATCGAAGGATGGCCCGACATTAACTCATCTCTTTTTTGCTGATGATATGATTTTTTTTTGCAGAGGCTAAGGTTTCCCAGGTCAGGATTATGAAGCAATGCTTGGATGAGTTTTGTGATAACTCCGGATAGCGGGTCAACTTCGCAAAGTTTATCATCTATGTGTCCCCAAACATTTGCCAAGCAAGAGCTCATTGTTGAAGTAACTAGGTAGGCATCCCTCTTCCAGCCATCCTTGGAAAGTACTTAGGCATTCAGACAATCCACAACAGAGTGTCCGGGAGAAGATATCAAGGTCTCTTGCTGCAGATTAAGAAGAAGCTCGCGCCATGGAAGGCTATGAGGCTTTCGCTTTCTGCACGGATGACAGTCACCAGATCAGTATCTCTCTCTATTCCTACCTACCCTATGCAAACTGAGTTGCTGCTTGTTAATGTCTACAATGCTATAGATAAAGTCAACAGGGATTTTATCTGGAGAAGGGACGAGGAAAAAGGGAAGATTCATCTGGTGGCATGGGATAAGCTTGCTGAACCAAGAGCTCAAGGTGGAGGCGGTCTTCGTTCAACCCGACATGCTAATATGGCTCTTCTTGCTAAAGGGGGATGGAGGATGCTCAAGGAAAAGGAATGTCTTTGGACGCAGGTCATCAGAGCGAAGTACAGGAAGCAACAGGAAGGTCTGGATATCCTTCGGTCAGTAAAGGGAAGTTATTTCACTTGGAAGAGCTTTACAAAGGCTTCCACCCTTTTACAGAAGGATTGTGCATGAATATTCACAATGGGAGAGGCACTAAATTTTGGCGTGATCTCTGGTTGTTGCAGGAACCTCTGATCGAGGTGGCGTCTCAACCAATTCCGAAGGAGATGATGGACGACCCCGTTGCAGCCTACCTGGACGGGATGGCCTATGGGACATCGACCGATTGGAGGACTGGCTTCCACATGAAGTGGTCCAAAAGATCACGACCAGTTTTGCATATCCTTTCACACAGGAAGAGGACACCCTTTTCAGGAAGGCCTCCTCAACAGGACACTTTACGACCAATACAGCGTATTAGTTGGTCTATCCAGCGAGGAATGATTCTAATGAGAAGATGTGGAAGACTATCTGGAAGCTCCAGGTTGCAGAGAGGATCAGATGCTTCACTTGGCTTGTGGCGTACGGGCGGATTGCCACTAATGTTCTTCGCTTCTCCAGGAGATGCGCAGCCTCCCCCATGTGTCAGAGGTGTGGGAATGTCCAAGAATCTATTACTCATCTCCTGCGAGACTGCTATCCCGCTCGATTCTGCTGGTTGAGATGGAATCCTCAAGCCGATCAGCGGAGTTTCTACCCGAGGAGCCAGGAAGAGTTGTTCCAAGAAAACATTCTCAAGGACGACATGATGGAGTCTAGTATGTAGTGGAATGCTTTCTTTAGTACTGCTATTTGGCTGATTTGGAAGAACAAGTGCACAGGTTGTTTCAAAGGTCTGCATACAGCGTTTTCCGCTCCTTCCTTAGCGCACTCCATCCAGCAGAAGGCTGTCATTTGGCACAAATCTTAGCAGGCGCCTACTATTACCTTGGGCAAGTAGGGTTCCATGCCGGAGAGATCGATGGTGCAGATTCATTGGTGCTTTACTCTCAGCGAGTGGCTTAAGCTGAATGTGGATGGAGCCTCGGCGGGCAATCCGGGGACTCGCAGGTGCTGGTGGCATCATCTGGGATGAGTGTGGTAAGTGGGCTGCGGACTTCGTTTCCAAGATTGGGAACGCTTCGGCAGCCCTTGCCGAGCTTTGGGCTATCTTTTATGGGCTTCATCTTGCCCGAAAAGTGGGGTGCGCGTACTTTATTGTTGAGTCAGACTCTCAATTGGCCATCAGCTTGATCAATGGTCGTCATGATCTGGGGCACCCCTATGCTTCGCTCCAGGCATCGATCCGGAGGTTTAGCTCAGGATTGGTTGGTTTGCATGGATCATGTTTACCGGGAAGGGAATATAGTCGCGGACTGGCTCTCGAAGCACAGTCTCGTCTATCCTCCTGGTATGCATGAACTTTTCGAACCTCCTCCTGCTTTGGTTCCCATTCTTAGAGAGGATAGTATGGGCATCTCCCTTGAGCGTCAGATTGTGACACAACCTCCTTCTCTTTTGTAATCTCCTCCTTCTGTTTGGCCTCGGCCTCCTTCAAATGCATATATATATATACAAATGGTGTTTTCTACGGTACCCCGAGTGAAATCTAGGGTACCGCATACCTTAAGTAAGAAAACGCTATTTAGACCTCGAATTAGGAGGATTTTTGTGCATGATACTATACCCTAACCCTTAATGAGTGAACCCTAGGTCCTCATTCTCTGCATCATGAACTATAAACCCTAAGATGGTGCATTGATTTTTCCCCCTATATTTGGACGAATCATAACCATTGATTATTGTTTCTAATTAAATTTATCTCGAGGTATAAGATTTAGAGAATTAAGACCTAGATTTTGATCTTTAAGGGTTAGACTATAGTATCATGTCCGAATGATCAGTCAATTCAAGTTCTGGATAGCATTTTCTTACTCAAGGTATGCGGTACCCCGGATTTCACCCTGGGTACCGTAGAACTCCCCATATATATATATGAGAAAGGAAATTTATTTTATTAAAGAAGATATCGTATAGATATACATTTTTAGTGACTTTTTGAAATCTCGTCTAACCTATTATTTAATATAAATGAATTCCATAAGTTCTTAGTATTCATTTTGAAATGACATTTTTTTGTTTGAAATACAAATGAATTAATTTTCGATGATTAATTTTGAATAAGCTCAGCAATGGTAACAATGTTACTTTTTGAACTCCACGTCATCATGTCATATAGTTGCCGGTTGGTGCATGCTTTCAATGATTGATTTTGAATACACATAATGTTCTCGGTAATTCATTTTGAACCGAATTGTTATTACTAAAAAATAATTATTAATTTATTTGGTTTCCGATAATCTACAAGGTGAAAATGAAATCTAATGAAAAGAGAAAATTCATGTAAAAAAGAAAATTTAAAGTATTAAAAACTAATTGTATGTATTGTTATTCCAATATTTTACCTCATCGATAAGAAAATTTTTTTCATTAAAAAATAGGAGGCAGATGTGGAAACGGGTGAAATCCATATTTTGTAGTTTTTGGAAACAGCAAGAAGTTATCACTTTCTGTTTCTAGAGTTGGAAACGAACAGAAAATGAAAGTAAACATATTTTCTTATTTCCGTTGCCAAATTTATGAAATAAAAACAGAAAATCGAAAACGAAAATAAAAGTGAACAGGCGTTAAGGGTTATGCACCCTAGTTTGGCGTGCCATGATCCTTATAAAAATTTAATGACTTGTATAAAACATGAAAAATTCGTGCAGGCTTGACGCCTGTTTAAACTACTACGGAAACAATTCTATGAAAATTTATCGGTCATAAATTCAATTAGGGTATGACCAATAAATTTGAAGGTCGTGACGCATTAATAGCTTATTACAAGCGGTAATTTAGGGCTATAACTAATATTCAAAAAAATTTAGGGCTATAACTATGACACAATTATTGTAAAAAAAAAATACTATGACACAAGAGAAATTTTACAATGCTATATAGTATTTGTTCTATAGGTTTTTGTCTTTATGGTACAACTTAAAATTGTACATTTACGTTATGGCACAACTTCAGATTGTACCTATACTTTTTGTACAAATTCTTTTATTGTACAACTTGAACTTGTACATTTATGTGATGGTACAACTTCAAGTTATTAAGTTGTACCATAACATAATTGTACAAATTACTTTATGGTACAACCTAAACTTATACATCTAATTTAATTTAATTTAATTTAATGTTATGTTACATACGGGACAAATTGTTGTAGTCGAAAGAGACATTTTGCTCCTTTTGTGTTTGCGGGAGGCCTCTGCTCATGTTTCCCTTTTCTGTTTTTTCCCATCTTTATTTCTTTTCTAATTAAGACGAAAAATGAGCTCTCCGTTTCTCTCCACCCCCGCTGATCTCTTCTGCGTTGGACCAGCCTGACCGTCCGGTTTGGAATGATTTGGCATCGCCGGCAAAAATTAAAAGGGTAGAAGTCGGAAAGAGTTTCCTGCACCGGTTACTCCTTTCCCTTGGAAAACGGCATCAGCATATGCCTAAAATGACAACATGTCCCGTCTCAGAATAAGAAGCAAATCCAGCACCGGCCATATAAAAAGGAATGGCATTGATTGATCATTAAAATTCAATATACACACAGATGGCTCTAATTGATAAGTAAGAGAATCATAGTTAAATTCAAATTTATCAATTCAATTAATGTATAGTTTATATTATATTGCGGTGCAGTCCAAACTGTACCAAATTACATATCTAGGCAGTTTGGTTTGACCACATCAATTAAATTGCGGTGCGGTACAGTTTGTGTTGATGTTGCAAAGGCTAGCACACACATACACACATATATATAATTCAGCCTAACGTACGTCAGAGCATATGCTATATGCCCGCGTTCAAACTTATTATATGTACTTTTATATATTTTGATAAATTAGAACCGTTGATTATTATTTTATTAAAATTAAATAAATTTTATGGTTCGGGTTAGAGAATTAGGGACTGTGGTTCACCCATTAGAGGCTAGAGAATTATGATCTTCAAGGGCAATTTGTATCTGTTAGTAGACAGACATTTCATATAGGAAGCAGTAGAAGGGGTGAGCGGCCAATTCCTCTAGCATTTAATCGATGAATGATAGAGGTAAGTGATCCTTTCTTGTAGCATCATTCGGTTTATGATAGTCAATCCACACCCTCCATCCCATTGCAGTTCCCGTAGGAATAAGATCTCCATTTTCATTGTGAATGATGGTCATTCCTCCCTTCTTTGGCACCACTTGTGTATAGTTGGCACATTTGTTGTCCAAAATGGGGTATATGATTCCTGCTTGTAATAGTTTCATCACCTCCTTCTTCACGACCTCTATGAGGGGATTCAAACATTGTTGTGGTTGAACTAGTGGTTTATGATTGTCCTTGTGCGTACAGAACGATGGATCAATCCATTGAATGTTGGTGATTGTCCAGGCTATAACCTTCTTGTGATTTTTTAGTAGTTCTACTAGTTTCTCATTCTGCTCCTTAGATAGTGTTGAATTGATGATGACGGGCAACTTCTATCCATCAGCTAGGAATGCATATTATAGATTCCTAGTAATGCCTTTAGATAGTGTTGAATTGATGATGACGGGCAACTTCTATCCATCAGCTAGGAATGCATATTATAGATTCCTAGTAATGCCTTTAACTCCAGCTCAAGTGGCTCCTCGTAGGATGTCTTGAATTCCGCTAGACAAGTAGTCTCTATCATGGGTGTTTCTGGTTCATCCTCTCCTCTTGATCTACCTCTTCGTGTTGGGATTGATCCAGCTCATGGAAGTATTCTCATTCCCCTTATAGTAGGCAGGGCCCTAATATATGGTCAGTCTTTATATCAACAATGGAGAACATTGGTTCAGTTCATCTAATCCTCAGAATTTTTCCTCGTCCCATGTTGAGTAGTCGTGCTTGTGTTTTTTCCTCCGATCAAAAGTGGCAGCTTCGGTTCCTATTCTCAATGTAAGCTTCTAGTTGTGCACATCTATCAGAGCTCTTGCAGTTGCCTTGAAAGGTATATGATGACACTTTATTTATTGTGTTTGTCACTTTCTTTCTTGATATATTTTCCCCTTCTATCATAGAATCTTTGGTTGTTTCAATAGTATTTCATATCTAAATCACAACTACTTGATCAATGAGCATTTAATAGACCTAGACTACGTTCTTGTACTCTTTTATGCCTTTTGTGATGCGAGCCCAATGACGGCTCCAACGGGGGCAAAGATGAAGACAAGAAGGCAAGGAGCTGCCGACATGATGCAAGATGGATTACATCACAAGATGTCCATCGAGTTTGAAGAACATACAACGATCGTGGTCCAAAGATGAAGGCTTTAAAGGCTTCAGAAGGCATTCAAGGAGCTACTTCAAGCTTATTTAGCCCAAAACTTCACAAATATGGAAGCCGACTTGTTCGTGGGACGAGAAGTGATGATCATTGGTGTTGGGCCTATTTTAGGCCAAAAACCCGGCCATGTCTCATGGCCGTGACTTCTGCTCGTGAGATTAGTGAAGCGGGTGTTCAAAAGATAGTTAATCTCACGGCCATGAGATCGGGACTGGTTTTACTCCAAATTTCGGGTTTTCTTGTTCTTGTTAATTTTTTATTTGTCCAGACCTATATAAAGGCTGAGATTATGTTTTCAAGGTTAGTTTTTAGCAAAATATTGATTTTTACCTTGGCTTTGAGCCTGAGGCTTGATCTTTTCTTTGTATCAAACAAGTTTTCCCCTTGATTGTGGTCGAGATCCTACCTTTCTATATTGATTGAGCCTTCTCCCGATATCGTGTGAGATTGCACTTTCAATCCCATCCCATCCCTATCATTTTATCCCTGTTCTTTGCTGCGTAAATTTGATAACTACGGGTACATGATCTGTGCTCGTATCAGGTGGTATTAGAGTCTGGTTCAACACAGTGGCGGGATCGAAAGCTAGAAGACCTGTTACTTGTCGAACGAGGTCCAAATACCCTATTGCAGAATGTAGAGAAGAAGAAGAATCACCCTCTGAAGAAGAAACCCCAATCGAAGAACAAGGCCTGGGAGAGCAGAGTCAGGATCTTGCAGAAGCTATGAAACTACTTGATGCGCAAATGGCACAGATGGGAGCTTTGCTTCAGGCCCAACAGGACGCTACCAAAGGTCAGCTGGTGGAGATGAATCAGCGGCTGGATACCCTAATCACCAGGTTGGGAACTCAAACAATGGGTAATCCACCACCACCTGAGAATCCAGCAGATGTCGCAACTCAGAATGGAGCCGCAGACCGAGTGTACCAAGATTTTCCCGATACCCTAGATTGGCTCTTGCAGAGGCACCAATACACGGAGCAATGTCATTAGGTAATCCCACAGTACAGACCTTCATTTAACGAGTATGAGAATGTTTATAATGAGTATGGAGGAAGATCACCAGGAACACGAGGTTATGGCGGTGAATAGATTTGAGGGATTAAGCTCTCAATCCCATCGTTTCAATGAGCTCATAGTGGTTTAGCTTCTTCCAGTGCAATCCTTACCCAGAGCATCATAAAGTACTTATGGCCACCTATGAGTTTACAGATTATGCAGCAGCTTGGTGGGAACAGGTTCAGCTTCGAAGAAGAAGAAGAAGAATACATTTGCAGCCTAAAGTTTCTACTTGGGAAGAACTTCGAGGCTTGATGCGTGACCGATTTGTGTCACCTTGATTCCTTACATGGCATTCGGCAAGGGGCACGCTCTATTGATGAGTACTTCAAATAGCTGGAACTGCTCTTGATGAGGGCAGATGTGAGGGAAGACAAGGAAGCAACGATTTCTCGCTTTCTACATGGGCTTAACAGAGAAATCAAGAATGAAGTAGAGCTTCGTCAGTTTATAGAGTTGGAGTAAGCGGTGCATTTGGCCATGAAGGTGGAGAGACAGCTGAAGGTGAGCACGAGAAGGAGGTACCCACCTTCACCCAAGCCTGTTGAGAGAACACTCCTAAGGCTATCACTAGTCATCCTAAGCAAGAAGGAGACAAGCCAGCTACCAGGAATACAACACCGATCATTCAAGCCAGGAATGAAGGTTCATCGAGAAGCATCCAATCTTTCAAGTGCTTGGGGCGAGGTCACAAGGCCAACCAATGCCCCAACAAAAAGGCTTTTGTCTTGCGAGACGGAGAGTACTTTTCTGAGGAGGAGTATGAAGAGAATCCCATGGGGAATGGATTTGGTTCTGATGCTAATTCTAAAGATGATGATGTGGATGAGCACATCAAGGCCGGGAAACCTCCAACAGGATATATTGTTAATGTTGTCTCTTGCAGGACCTAACTAAGCAGGTCCTCGTTAATGTTCATTGGACTCAGCCATATGCGGCAGAGAAATGAAGCCGGATAATGGAGAAATGAGATCATAGATTTGATGATGCAAGTAAAATAGAGGCGAGGATCAAGCTGAACAAAGATCGTTCATAAAGTGCGATAACACAGAGCTGATTCAGGAGGGAAGCAAGAATAGCAAATCACCGTCAGATTGATGACAAAAAAGAGCTTTGAGGGCAAAGCTTCTCCAACGGGGAGGGACTGATGCGAGCCCAATGGTGGCTCCAACGAGGGCAAAGATGAAGACAAAAAGGCAAGGAGCGAGCGGCATTGATGCAAGCCGGATCACCTCACAAGATGTCCATTGAGTTCGAAGAACATACAACGATCGTGGTCCAAAGATGAAGACTTTAAAGGCTCGAGAAAGCATTCAAGGGGCGACTTCATGCTTCTTTAGCCCTGAACTTCACCAATATGGAAGCAAACTTGTTCGTTGGACGAGAAGTGATGATCATTGGTGTTGGGGATATTTCAGGCAAAAAACCCGGCCATGTCTCATGGCCGTGACTTCTACCCGTGAGATCAGTGAAGCGGATGTTCAGACGACAATTAATCTCACGGGCGTGAGATCGGGGCGTGAGATCGGGCCGTGTTTTACTCCAAATTTCGGTTTTCCTTGTTTTTGTTATTTTTTAATTGTCCAGCCCATCCCTATCGTTTTATCCATGTTCTTTGCTGCATTACTTTGATAACTACGAGTACAAGATCAGTGCTCGTATCATTTTGGATATGCTTTAGATGGTTTTGAAGATACAAAGCAACTTAAGGATGATTGGATCAAGCATTGGAAAACTCCTAAGAAAGAATAAGCGACGGCCCAACAACGGGTCCAACTGTTGCTACCCAAGGATATGTCAAGATGGGCCCAAATTAAAAGGAGGAGTCATCCAATGTCAGAGGAGCTCAACTCATGAAGAAAAAGAGCGGTGGTTAAAAAGGTCGCCTTGTCATCGGTAAACCCTAATCCTTTTGGGAGAAGTTTACTTAGCACAAAAGGTTTAGGAGACTTCTGGTGGAGACAAAACTGCAAGTTCACAGTGTCGTACAAGTAATAAAGTGTAAGTAAAATTATCGTTCTCTAGGGGATTGGTGAAATTCAATAATTAACAAATTTAGTTCAAGAAACTATAGGAATTGCAAAGGTTGTAATCAAGTGATGATTTGCAAAGATCGCACAAATTAAATAAATCGATAAATCAACTATTTTGGAGAAATTGATATTGGAGAGTTCCGGGGGAAACACAAGATTTTACAATATTACCTCAGTAAATTTAATTACCCTTGTCAATCAATTTAATCCATATTTCTACAGTCGGGATACCTATAATTTGATAGCTATCTCTATCAAGAATTACCACATACTAACTAATTAAGACAATTTCTACTATCGTAGTTAACTGAATTAATTAATTAGCCTTAAGAACGATATCTCTGAAATGACTGCAAAATTCCCTATTTAATCCACTATCTCTTCGATGGGAAATTATGTGATGTGAAATGTGTTCGGTTACTAGGTTTTCACTATCGTTATTAACCTAGAAAACTACAAATCATTGTGAAGGTGGCCAATCAACACAAAGCGTTAAACAATTCCACACGATGATTAAAACGCTGAGGCTAGATAATGAAATCCATAAGTTTCCCCCATAAATTGGGGGATTAGTTCATGATGAAAAGAAAGTATATAAACATGCTAATGTTCAACATGATGACTAACTACCAAAACAAATGAGTAGAGAAAAGACTAAGTGTTGAAGTTAATCCCCAACTTACAAGAGTCTTCCTTTCTTCAAAATGCTCAACTCCAAAGTGTGCCAAAGTGAGCTCTCTCCTTTTATTTTTCTCTCCAAAATCTGTCTCCAAAAAGTGACTCCTAAGCTCCCTAGTTGCTGCCCCTTTTAAATCCATTTTTTGTAGATTTAATCCCACAAAATAAGGCACTTTCAGCTCCCATTTCCAAGAGAAAGCTGTTGCTAGCTTAAGTCTCTTTCTTTGCAATAAATTCTTGCATCATTTTCTCTTTTGGTGAGCCACCAATCCATTATCTCACTTCAAGAAAGCTGATCCAATCCCAAAAATTTCTTAGGGTTGTTTACAGTTGAGTGAAGATTCCAACCAATAATAACTCGATTTGGGTCTTTATCGGTTTGGCGTCCTGCTGGACGTTTTCCACTGCACGTCTGCACTTTGCCACTGCACCTGCATTCGTCCACTGCACTTTGTTTTGTTACAATCTTAGTTTCAATCTGCGTTAAATCGCTACATGTCTTGGTGATGACACTAGGGTCATTCCATGGTCAATATGAACTAATTTAGAGCAATTTAAACACACACATACATACATACATACATAAGGATCAATCATTTATGCACATAATACATGTATGTTTATGAAGCTTATCAACTTCTTAGTTGGTTTAGGATGTTTTAGGTCGGGATTTTCCCCTATAAATAGAGGGAACGACCCATTAGCTTAGGAAGGATGCACAAACATACAAATTCTTTGTACACTCTACGTGGGTGATAGCCTAGCTTTCGTAGGAGAGTCTGCAGCTAAGAAGAATATGTTTATTGTTATGTGAATGAATGCTTTGATTTCATCTCATGCTTGTATTTGTCTATGCAAATCTTGATGTCTATTGCCTATGTGTGGAATTTTTTAGTTTCGATGCTTATGCGATGGTCATTGATGTTTATATATTATAAATGATTCTTTATCATCGAGGCTTGTGATTCTATTGTATGCTACTATATGCATTGTGCTTAGTATTACATAGATTGATAAAAAAAAATTACCTTCTAGTGATACCTCATTGATGCTAAAGGAGTCTAGAGGGAATGGTCAACCATTTATGCCTTGAGTAGTATGAATGCTTGATTGTTAGATCATTGATGCTATAGATTATGATTTGTAGCAGCCCATAATTAAAGATATGTTATCCTAACTTCCTTGTTCTTCACTATTTAGGTGACGGCATGAAGCAAAAGAACACATTACCTAGTTAAATCTCTATCGCAAGAGGTGCATGCTGATGTCGTCGAATGTAGTATGGACCAAATTTACTTGGCCCGAAGTCTAGGATCGTATTTCCCTAGGGTCCCTCGTAGAACATCCTATTATTTTATCACTTGTTTACACATCAAGTTTTTTGCGACATTGTTAGGGATTTCTAATCATAAATAAAATCATATAACCATCTTGTGTCTTTCTTGAGCTTTAAATTTGATTTGTTCTACATAATTTCGCATGAGTCCAATCAGTACTAGAAGAAAAACCAAAAACCTAAAGATCGTGCAAGAGCTAGTTCAAGAAGGAGGAGCATCGAGTTCACCCCTCTTGATGACAAAGGAAGTAGCATCTAGCTCATAAGAAGAAGAGACCTCAATCCCCACCAATTTTTAGAAACACTTGAAAGAGGACAGATTGACGAAGAAAACCTTCAATTCGGAGGAAGAAGAAGCATCTTCAACTTCTTCAACACCAACGATGGCTGGAGATGAAGGACAAATACAAGTAGTCATTCTATCAACTCTCTATGAGTATTCCAGGCCAAGAGCATCCAACAACACCTCAAGTATTGCTCTGTCACCAACGACCATAGAAATCAGAACTCATCTTATCCAAATGGTGCAACAAGTAGGGAGATTTGGAGAAAGGAATGGTAATGGTATAGTATAACATTTGAAGACATTCTTAGAGATCGTCAATTCCATACCAGGAGATGATGCTACCAAAGAAGGAATTTAACTATGACTTTTCTCGTTTTCTCTTAGAGGATGAGAAAACCATTGGCTCGATTACCATCCACCATGTACCTTCACCACATGGTAAACCTTAGCACAAGCATTAATTGAGGAGTACTTTCCACCATGGAAGAAAAAATTTAAACACTGAATTACTCAATTTCAACATAAGGAAGAAGAGACGTTCAATGATGCTTGGAGGAGATTCCAGAAGTATATAAAGGAATTACCCCATCATGGATTCACACTAGAGCAAATTGCAAAGTATGTCGCCAAAGGCCTTGATCAAGACACCACGATGATGGTAAACCATTCGGCTGAAGAAGATTTCACAACAATGACGGGAGTACACTGCTAGGAGCATTTTGCCACACTAGCAAGAAAGTCAAAAAACTGGTCCAAGCGTCTATCAACGATGAAACCATTGAAAGCTGCCCCAAGAAAGGGAGGATAATGTCGCCATCCTCTCTGTATACACGAAAGAGCTAACTCAACAACTAATAAGGAATTCAATGGAACCAAAGAATGGAGTGGTTTCATCCTTGTTAGTTTGTGAAGCATGAGGATAAGAAGGTCATGAAGGATTTGACTGTTATAGCCAAGAAGAGCAAGGACATGCTAATGTCAATTATTATATAAATAAAGGGATAAATTGCAAGTTTGGTTACTAGAATTACATAAAATGTTCACGTTTGTCACTAAAATTAATTTATTCCATCGGTAGTCACTAAGATTAATTTAACAGTTCAAATTTGGTCACTCTCCGTTAATTTTTTCTAACGTGACAGTCAACTCTTAAAGTTGACTGCTATCAATCTAAACCTCAACAAGTGAGCTATCCTACTTATCATGGATTCAACCAAACCACATATCGTATGGTCAATGACCTGCTTAACGAGGGAAGAAGTCCGTGACTATCCCAATATCATCTCTATCAATGCACCCTATGTTCATGAAGAACAATGGCAAAAGAAGTCATGTTTCTATTTTCTCCAAATGCTAGATTCGAAAACCGGATTAATCCGGTCCTATTTAACTGAATTGCACCATTTCCCACCCTGTAGTCATCTAAGAAAAGGAAATGGTTCTAATAAAAATAGACTGACAACCTAAACTCTCTGCCATTGCAATAATGGGCATGAACCACGTAAAGTTCTGGTGACCGTGTAATTGATTTGTTCTTCTTCTTTTTAACAAAAGCTGCAGAGAGATAAGATTTTAATAACCTGGTTCGGCTATTCCTACATCCACAACTACTTAGCAGTTAATAATCCTAAGCCAAAATTAGAAGACACTAATTGAAAAAAGTCATGAACCCTAGAGCCTAACACAAGCACCTTCCCATTGGCTATTACATTTGCAAACTGATCATGGAAAAAATACATACTATCTTGGTCGGTTGGTCCTCGGATGTGTATGATATTTTGGACCTAAGCTGCCAAGAGTTGAGCGGACCAGTAGTCACGAAATCGATCGACTGTTCAATATAAAACCAGTTGGTGACAAATACAAGAGTGAAACATCACATTGCATCCAATGCACCTAAACATTCTCCAAAATGGGACGGCTATATGATCTATCCACATCTGATACAATCACCTATCATGTAACTTGCAGAGCCCAAACACGACAGTTCCATAAATCATAATGAATACAACAGAAGCGGTTCAGAAGCTGACCAAACCTTTCTCCTTCAGACATTCTACGGTGTCCCTAAGGCTCACCTCCAGAGGAGTAAAGTTGACACCCAAGCTCTTGGCCTTTTCTTGGGAGATCTTGCATTGGGGTTGAAATGTCTCATAGTTTTCCCAACTGTCATTCATTAATAAACCAGAATCTTCTCTGAGGAGCATTGTAATCAATCAATAATAATCTTAATAGATCTCGAGTTAAACAATAATACAGAACTTGATTCCAATGTGCTTCCAAGTTCACCAACATACAAACATAGCTTCGCAAGAACTGTCTGTAAAAGAGTGCTCGTACTTACTTTCCAGATAGTGGCAGATTAGGGTAAAGTCCATGCATAATCTTCAAAGCCTCAGTGTAGTGAACCATGCTTCCAACAACGCAGCATCTGCCACTAGCTGATGGGACCTCAAATGCTTGAATATGTGCATTCGCCACATCTCGAACATCGACAAATCTAAAGATATCTGATGGAAATGCTCGATTTCCTGCATTCAAGAAACAGAACTTCTAAATGGGCAACTCTCTTTTTTAACAGTGCAAATATCCTTCGAAAGATTAACAGCTCGGTTATAGGAAAACATTGTTTTTAAAAGTACCACCATCGCTGATCTTTACAGAACAATCTGATGATATCCATCAGGTAGACTGCACTTCACATATAGACTATGATCTCAGGTTCACTCACCGGACAGTGAAGGATACAGCTCAGAGAACCCGAATCAAATATGAAACTCAAGCTACAACACAAACATACAGAGAAATCCATTTTCCTTCAGGAAATACAAATACTAGAATGATAAAAGAATGCACACCATTTATAAGCCTCAGAACCTCCTCCACTGTGAAATTAACAGATGGCTGCAGGAAAGGACCAATTACGAACCCCGGGTTAACCGCAACAAGATCGATCCCGTTCTCGTTAGCAAACTTCCAGGCAGCCTCCTCTGCCAAAGTTTTTGAGAGCATATACCAATGCTTGGGGGGAGAGGAAAGAAGGAAGCGTGAGAGAAGACCAGGAAATAAAACCAGAACTAGAGAACTACTCTGCAAGGAAAAGGCCTGGTGCATACCTGATATTTTGCACAAAATTCTGGATCAGAAAACCAAGTCTCGTCGATCACAACACCAGGGGAAAGAGGTTTCCCATTGCAAACTACTGAAGCCATGGAAGAAGTAAGAACAACTCTCTTGACAGAAGGCATTTTCGCACATGATTTAAGAACATTGAGTGTGCCCTTTACTGCCGGGTCAATCAAGTCGGCCTGAAATAACAAATAACGCAGAAATTAGACCTGCACTTTTAGCATAATGTACACAACAAACAGAGATGCTCATTAGTGCATGTTGGAATCCAATACTCCAAGCAACAACATTTAGTTATGCTTAATCAGAAATTGACACAAATCAAAAGTACAAGAAGGCCAAACCTATCAACCAATGCAGTTGTAGAATCAAGAATTTTCAAGAGCTGGTGAATGCAGAGGTCAACAAACCTGTGGGTTGCTAGTTTGAAAAAGAACAGGGGAAGCAGTATGAAAGACGGCTTGGCATCCATCAACAGCAGAATCGAAAGACCCTTCTGCAGTAAGATCTGCTTTGTACAGTTGAAGCCTCTCATTTGCGCCATCAAGGGAAAGCAAGTGTTGGGTCTTCGTTTGGTCATCTGTGGCATATACCAAGTTTGTTCTTTTTAAAATAAGATAATGAAAAATATATGGAGGAGAGACCTTCCAAGTTCAAGCAGTGGCGGACCCAGGAATTTTTCATAAGGGTGTTCCCTATTAAAAATAAATTTAATAAAAATAAAAATAAAATAATTAATAAAAATAAAATGTAAATAAAAAATACCTTACTCGTACAGGTTTAGTCAATTATGTGTTTTCATATTCTGAAATAATTGTAGAATACACTTGGTGTCTACAATGCTAAAAAAATTGTCTCTATATACCCTACTAGACAATCATTCACGAACTTATCGCATATTCGATTTGTAAACTTGTTCTTGATGTAACCCAAAGCTTAAAGACTCTTTCAACACTTGTCGTACAACGATAAAATCAATATAAATTAAGAGTAGGTTGAAATTAGTTTAATTGCTAGGTTTTGAAAATAATTAGAGATAGAGAATGCAGTGTTCAAAATCGAACAACAAATGAGTTGTAGTTTAATGAAAATTAAGTGTATTAATAATAATAGTGCTCTAGATTTGAATTACCCAACCTACCACTTATATTCCCATACACAAATTTAAAAAATGACAGTAAATTAATCATTTTTTCAAATTTCAGGGGTACCCCCCACTATCAATTATATTTTTTTTATCCATACGTAAATTACTACGATGGGTTGAATAATCGTTCTCGCAAAATTTATGGGTGTCCCGGGACACCCCTAAGTAGGGATGGCAATGGGTCGGGTTTTGTCAAACCCAAACCCATGGTTTATCTTTGAAAAAAACCGGGGTAAAACCCACTGGGTTTAAAAAACTCAAACCCAACCCAACCCGTTGGGTATCCGCTGGTTCACGGGTACCCATAGGGGTGTACATAGGTAGGGTGGTTCAGGTTTAACCATTTTAATCACCCGACCCATACACTACAGTTTGAAAAATATTAAACTTAAACCCACCAAAAAATTTTTAAACCCTACGGTTTGTTTCTAATTGGGTTGGATTGGGTTGGCGATATTTTTAAGTAAAAATCCAACCCAACACAAAATATGTAATTATTCTACAACATAAAAAATATTTTATAAATAACTAAATTTCAAATGAATAAATCGAGGTGAATGGCATCAAATTTCACAAATGTTGTTTCATTTTTAATAAAATGTGATTTACTTCAACATATGTCTAGTTTTTTTCACGATATTTGTTAAAATAGGCTAAAAAGGTTATAAACAAATGCGCCCATAATATGTTATTCTATTAAAATTGTACACAAGAAAAAGGATTATGTGAATCATATATATATTAAATTTATGTATAAACTTTAAACCTAAGAATGCATTAAATTAGGGAGACCATGAGAAAAAAACATGGTGAAATATCTTAATTTTAGCATAAGTATGGTTATATATGACATAAATATTTTTGGATACGAACTCCTACCAATAGTTGGAACACGGGTTGGGTCGGGTTCTACGGGTTGTGTAATCCAAAATCCAAACCCAACCCAATAGAGGCGGGTTGTAGAAAAGAAAACTCTCACCCAACCCGAAACCTTCATTTTAGCGATAAATACGGGTGGGTTGGGTCGTGTTGGACGGGTGGGTCGGTTTACGGGTGTGTTTGTTCACCCCTAGGTACCCACGGGTTTTGTCGTAAAAAATTTACAATTACAAGTTCTTATCAAAATTAAAGCCAAATATCAATCTCTCAATACAAATTATCCATATATAAAACACCATTCTAGAAAATTCATGCAAATCACAAATTAGGTATACAAATTGTTAAACACCAATTTAGAAAACTAAAGAAAATTGAAACAAATCATAAATTATCCATAAATAACATGTTTAATCACGGGTTTTGTCGTAAAAAATTTACAATTACAAGTTCTTATCAAAATTAAAGCCAAATATCAATCTCTCAATACAAATTATTCATATATAAAACACCATTCTAGAAAATTCATGCAAATCACAAATTAGGTATACAAATTGTTAAACACCAATTTAGAAAACTAAAGAAAATTGAAGCAAATCATAAATTATCCATAAATAACATGTTTAATTGAAAGCTTCTTCCTTTCAATTAAGTTTCTTTACTCTCCACTCCATAACATCAACTTCATTCTACACAATTAAAAAGAAAAAATTATACATGTGTCCACAAACATAAATAAGATTAGTTGTTTATAATATTAATTATACCGAAAAAATTAATTATATGGGTGGACGGGTACCCACGGGTCGGGTTTACCTAAACCCAAACCCAACCCAACCCGGTGAATAGTGAACGGGTTTAAATCCAAACCCGGCCCAAAACTCGTCAACACGGATTTTACCCGTATTGACCGGATTGGGTCGGGTGGGTACCCGTAGGTTCGGGTTTTGTTGCCATCCCTACCCTTAAGTCCCGTACGTCCGCCCCTGAGTTCAAGCAAGAGCTCAGAGTAAACATTTTCGTTCTATTCCTTAATTACCTTTTCTTTATTACGCTTACCAAATCACCGGACTACCGGTCAATAGTTAATAAGGATGAACCCTGGGGAAATTTTCAGACATCTTTCACCCTAAAAGAGAGATAGAACAGAAACGCAGGAGAGGGCTACAAACCTGGATCACGAACAGTGGTTTTTACTGTATATCCACGTTCCAGCAAGAGCTTGATGATCCATGAGGCGATGTAACCCGACCCACCCGTCACACACACTACTCCGCATTCGGCGCTCATCTCTCTCTCAACAAGAACAGAAAATTATGTGAAAGAGACCAAGAACTCCGTTTGCAAGTTATCAAACAGACAACTTTCAATCTCAACCACTAAGACAGAGGATTTGTCAAAAGGAAAAGCTTCTGGATAAGAAAACGTACGATTCCAGAGTCCGGACTGAGGAAGACGAAGGGAGTAGGTAAAATGACTGAGCTAGCGAGCTGAAACTAGGTCCACTCAATTTCTCGCGTAAAACTAAATATTTAATGCCAAACAGTACAGAATGTTTAAAGTTTAAACCCAAGACCAGAGTAAATATAATTTATTTATCAATTAAATATTTAAATTTTGACAAAATATTAGTCAAGCATGTCAAGATGATAAGATAAACGAAGCAGGAGTTCGTGAAGGTGAAGCAGAGGATGCAGAGCTGACTGGAACGCGTCATCGTTTTATCAGTAGTGGAGTTAGTTCTATTTTAGCCTTTTGTTTATCACCACGTGTCAAGGTGAATTTGGATTTCTGTTTTATTTTTCGTTATGCACAGTAAAACTGGAAGACTGAGTATAAATGTGAAGCAACCCTGCAACTCGTCGTTTTGCGGGTTTTCGATCAAACCTTTGCCCTCTTGATATTTTCTACATGGTATCAGAGCCCTAGATCTGATTTATGCTGTTGGCGAAAATAGCTGGCGTTTCTTCTCTAGTCATTCCAGTTCACCTATTTCTACTCTTGATAAGTCTGTTCATCTGGAGGATTTTGTTGATGATGTCGATGATGCTCCTGAACTAGAGGCACAAGCAGTGGCGGAGCCAGAAAAATTGCCAAGGGGGTGCTTGTTCATGTAATGAAAAAGTCAATTATACAATTAAAAAATCAACTTTAAACGAAAATATGAAGTCAATAACATAATACCCAAGATTCGTACAATCACATAATAATAGTTCTACACACATCGCCTACAATGAAACTCGACAATTGTATGCACGGTTGGGGAAAAGTTGCAGCTTGCTTGCTACCTCGTGATTCCGTCTCTTCCATTTCCGGAGAAGTAGTTGTTTCTTTCCTCAAATAATATCTTTTTATCTAATTACAAATGAAAAACAATTTCATTATATGAATAATTCCGTCCATGTTCTTAATTTGAAGATGAAATTGAGTATACCAAACACACAAACCTAACCCTAAATTAACACAAATAACAAAACTTCAAGTAATCGAAATTAAAACTTAGATTTTACCTTGTTGATAAGATTGATGATGTGAACCAAAGCAATTTTTATGCTACCGGCTTGTTGCTCCCCTGCCCTACTAACGATTGAAAAGAGAAGGATTGTTGCAGGTGAAAGATGGAGAACTAAATTCTAGAGCCTGTAGATATTTTGGATTTGGAGGATAGGAGAAGGAAATATGGGTGGTAGGTGGAGGTTCGCCGAGCTGGGAGCGGGAGATGGAGAGCTTGGAGGGTGGACTCGCCGCCATTGGAGGATGGAAGCTTGGAGGTCGGCGAGTGCACTTGCAGCGCCTCTACTACTGCTGGGTAGAGGAAAACGAAAGTGAAATTGGGGGTTTCTGCCTTGTTGGGATCGATGATAGTGTTTTGATATTAGGACAGATAATTAACTTTGATATAAGTAAATGCGTGTGTCGAATAAGTCAAAATCATCTTCTAGCTGAGATGGTGAGATTGCGTAGTGTGAATCATGTGTTAGAGGTTCGATCCACAGCTCCCACTATATATACTCAAGATATTTTTGACCTCAGTCAAGGGGGCTGCACTGCACCCCCCTCCCTTAGACGTAGCTCCGCCACTGGGCACAAGAGGAATTTGAAGGCAGACCTATTCGTGTTAATCGAGGCAAGATGCCAGCCAAGTTTAATGATTATCATGTTAACAATGTTAGCAAATATCCTCAAGCCTTTCGAAGAAAATCACATATGGGATGTTGTCATTTTACCTAAAGGCAAGAGAGTTATAGGCAACAAATAGGTGTTTAAAATAAAAAGAAGGTCAGATGGCAGTATTGAAAGGTTTAAGGCTTTACACATGTTTATGGTATAGATTTTCTAGATACCTATTCTCATGTTGCTAAGATTAATACTGTGAAAGCATTACTGGTTGTAGCTGCTAATAAGGGTTGGGTGTTGGATAAGATGGATGTCTCCAGTGCATTTCCGCATGGAGACCTTGAAGAAGAAGTATATATGGTGTTACCACCAGGGGATCCAAGAGAAAATGGCCATGAAAAGCTTGTATGCAGGCTGAGAAAGTCCTTATATGGACTGAAATAGGCAAGTCGAAAATGGTTTGCAAAACTGACTTCCTCATTACCGCAACATGGTTTCTCACAGTTTGCTTCAGACTATTCCATGTTTACCAAAATGGGTTCATGGACGTTTTTTGGTATTACTGGTTTATGTTGATGATATTATAGTGGGAGGTGACGGTGAAGATGATGTGGATGAGGTCAAGAAGTACCTTAGCAGGAACTTTAAGATTAAGGACCTAGGAAAGTTGAAGTACTTTCTAGGCCTTGAGATTGCTACAAGCAATGATGGAATTGCAGTAATCCAACAAAAATATTGTTTGGAGGTCCTTAAGGACACTGGATTTGAGGATGCCAAGTCCTCTGCTTCACCATTGGATCCAAAATTTTCACTGAGAGCTAAACAAGGAGTTCCACTTGAAGATCATGAGCAGTACATGAGGCTTGTTGACAGGTTGCTTTACCTCATCACCACCAGACCTGATCTAACCTTTACTATGCAGCAACTCAGTTAATTCCAGAAAGAACCTTATACAGAACATCTGCAGGCAGCATTTAGAGTTCTTAAGTACATTAAAGGGTCACCAAATCAAGGAATTCATTCAAATGTGATTCAACATTGAAGCTGTCAGGATACAACGATTCTGATTGGACTAGTTTTCCGGATTCTAGGAGATCTGTTAGTGGATACTGCACTTTCCTTGGTAGTTCTCTTATAACTTGGAAAGCCAAAAAACATACCACTGTTTCACGATCTTCTTTAGAAGCTGAATACAGAGCTTTGGCTCAATTAGTGTGTGAATTGCAGTGGATGAAATGTTTGCTTGCAGAGTTGAGTATGGATATACAGCTACCTATTATTGTGTGTTTGTGACAACAGATCAACAATACACATTGCTGAGAATCCAGTATTTCACGAAAGAATGAAGCACATTGAGATTGACATTCATGTGACTCGTGAAAGGGTGAAATATGGTTTGATCAAATTTTTTTATATACGAATTGTTGATCAGGTTGCAGACCTATTTACTAAAGTCCTAAGCAGATACATAATTCGAGAATTGTTGGACGAGCTTGGAGTTTGGACACTCCAACTTGAGGGAGGCTGTCAAGATGATAAAGAAAACGAAGCAAGAGTTCGTGAAGGTGAAGCAGAGGGTGCAGAGCTGGACTGGACTCATCGAGCTTCAGCAGTAAAAGAAAGCAATGAAACGCATTTCGGAGTCAAAGACGATTCGTTATATGGGAAGCGAATCAAGCCTTCATCTGGAACGCGTCATCGTTTTATCAGTAGTTGAGTTAGTTTTATTTCAGCCTTTTTTGTATCACCATGTGTCAACGTGAACATGTAATTGTGTTTTATTTACCGTTGTGCACAGTAAAAATGTAAGAGTGAGTATAAATGAGAAGCAACCCTGCAACTCGTCTTTTTGCGGGTTTTCTATCAAATCGTTGCCCTCTTGATATTTTCTACAAATCATTTAAAATATGAAATATCAATCAACTATTAAATTATTGATAACACTTTTGTTAGAAGATGTTGAGTTGGAAGAATTATTGTGATATGATGGTCGGACAAAAAAAATATACAATTTAATATCCAAATATTTTAACTTCATAAAATATTAGTCGAACCTTTTAAAATACAAAATAGGGTAAATACAATTTAATATACAAGCCTTTTATTTTAAACAATATAATAGCCAAACCTTTTCGAAAACAATCTAATATCCAAATCGTCAACTTTCTGTCTGTTTGACCGTTAGTTGACACTTCAAAAAAGTTCGAAGTACGACACTTCATCAATATCTATCGATATCTTCTCTGAAAAACCACCAACATATCGTAGTTCCAAACCCGAGAAGTCCATAACTCCACCGTGATGGTATATAATATCTAAATATTCAGTCATCTGCAATGCCAAAACAAGAAACAAAGTTGTATTGTGACAATTTCCCCTAAACAAAGCTTTTTTGAAGTGTCAACTAACGGTCAAACGAACGGAAAGTTGACGATTTGGATATTAGATTGTTTTTGAAAAAGTTTGGCTATTATATTGTTTAAAATGAAAGGTTTGGATATTAAATTGTATTTACCCTACAAAATATTAGTCAAACATTTCATAATATTGTAAATTTTAGTCGTTGATCCATTATTGTTAATACAAGGAAGAGGTTACCTCTATGGAGCGTACCACAATGATTGCTATAGAGGATCTTAATATCATTGAGGATTTCACAATCCAGTTAGATACATAAAATAATGTGCTAAAATTCATAAAAGTTGAACATCTATCGGTGATGAGGGGTTGTGCCGCCTCTAAACGAAATGTCGTTTGATTGCCAGATGATTGGCAAAGATTTTCAAAAAATATTAAGATAGAGATGAGTTAAAACTCACCAACAGTTTGGGGGTAAATGTTGGGGGTGTTACTAAGTTGGCCTCGAAGAGACTAAGTAATAAAGCACCGGCTGGAAATGCTGCTAGTGAGTAGTGTTGTCAAAACCGAACTGTACATTGATCCGGATTAACGAGAGATTCAAGATTTATCGAATAACCGTTGATTAACCGATATTAAAAACTGTTTATAAACCGATGCTTGGCTTTAGATAGGAAGAGAAAACATATAGTAAGAGTAGGTGTAGGGTAGGTGTCACTTTCCATGTTTTCCGCTGCCTTCGGTTCTTTTTTTTTATTTAACTATTAATTCAAAGTATGCGCCAGTTTGTTTTTCTCCATGCCCGCCTGTTTTTGTTCTTCTGGTATCGGATCTGTGCCCGAGTCCGGTTTTATCTGGTTAGACCGGCCGGTCCAATTTTAATAGCACAGCTAGTGACGTGCACACACTAAAAAAAAGCATTTTCAGTCACGTGAACTTTTAATTACGGGTATACACCCATAATCAAAAGTGAATTATACACGACGGGAAGATAATACTGTGACTCTTGATTATTAAATGATACTCGGGATAGCTTCCAGTGATTATTTGATGTGTGGGTGGGAAATGAAACAAAAATTCCGATTGCCGCTCTCCTTGGAATTTTGGCTGTTGAAAATTTTCAAGTGCCCGCCCTAACTTTTGGTCTTTTCTTTTAGTGTTTCTTTTGTATAGAGAAAATCGCTCCACCCTACTACTTTTTCCTCAAACCGATCTTCCTTCTCTCTCTCTCTCTCTCTCTCTCTCTCTCTCTCTCTCTCTCTCTATCTATCTCTCTCTCTCTCTCTCTCTCTCAAAGAGGCTTTAGTACTGGCAGCAGCGACTCAGACCACTCATCGGCACTGTTAAGTGAGTCCTAAACTGATTTGGTAAATTGCATGTTTAGATCTATTGACTTATTTGTTCGATTTAGTTTGCTTAATAATGATACAAGTTTTGTTCTGGGTTTTTTTGGGTTCTGGTCGCGAGGACACGGAGGAAAGAAAGATAAAAAGGGAGCTGCAGTTACTCAATTTCGACGGCGATGAGATGACCATGGAACCGACGACTGCGGCAGTTTTTGCTTTTCTTAGTTACCAAGGTGATATCCCTCCACTCTTTTCTTATCCGAAAACAAATAAATGGTGGTATTCAAACCTAATATGGGATTTAGGCATCGTTTGCTTGTGGGATTTGGGTGATGGATTTTGTACCCAAATCCCAACCATAATGGAATTGGCACAAGTCCATTGTTTGCTAATTGGGAATTTTATGTGGCTTGTGATTCTGAGTTTCTATACTTATTAAGGGGATATGTTAGGTTGGGAGCCTCATTGATGGAGGGGCCAGTATGAGCGTGAGCCCCTGATAAATTAGTGGTAGCCGCTGCCGTCTTTGTCCTCATCTTCAAATTTGTTTCAGAGCCGGCAACCTCCATTGTAAACGCTATACTTTTCACAGATGCCTCCATTGAAGTCATCCTCCGGGTGATAGCTCAACACTAACAAAGCCCATCTAGCCAACACAATATCTATTTTCAGCTTATGCGACATATGGGTCACACCTAGCTTCTTGATCAACTTCTATGTTTTCAGGTTCACCTGATAACCCAATCAACTTCAAACCAAAAGCCCTAACTAGAAAGGTCACGAATGAAGGTAGATTTTGTCTCCTTTTTGTTCTGTGATTCTCCCTTCCTTGCCCCTTTGCTAGAGCCTAGAGCATGCATGTTTGATTATTAACTTCCTTATGCCAAATGGCTGTCTAATTATGTACTCTTTATGTTCTGTTTACAATCCAAATAAGAGTAATGGTGGTTACTCTTCAAAACACACACACACACATATATATATATATATATATATATATATATATATATATATATATATATATATATATAGAGGAGTGCATATGAGAATTTTTCCACGTCAGCCATCAAAACTCAGTCCCTATTTTACGGAAGGGTGTTTTGGACAAAATACATAATTATAATCAGCGACAACGCCTCACTTTGTCGGTCGATTAGTTAGGCCCGCTAAAGCCTTCAAGCCATTGGAAAGCAAGCCCACAAAATTATTTTCAAAGGAAGTGAGGACATAAATTAAATGTTAATAATAGAACTAAGCATTTCATTGGCAGAAATAAATATTAATAATAGTTTTTTAGAAATCGAGGTATTAATCCCTTCATAACTTTAAGAAAAGGCTGCACTTTTTAGCTATTACAACCAAAATGGAGTATGATAGCAAGATATAAAAAAATCGATCGTTATTATGTTTTGGTGATTTTTTCCCGCTCTCGTTAAGGAGTGTAATGAGTTTGGTGGGATTTTGGTATTTTAAGTATTCGTACCAAATCCACTAGAATATGTGTCATAACTATGTTCAATATTCACTCTTTTTCTTTTATAGTAAGCTCTATACACACTCACTTAAACACTTTGTTCGTCTATATCCCTCAAATATTGGTCTTTATTTAAATCTCAAATCTTAATACTTTTCTCTCAGTTTTACAAACAACACGACAAAAAGTTCAATTAATATTGACATTCTAATTTTTTTAGATATATTCAGAAGTTTATATAAAATTATTCGGGTATAGTAAGCGTCGGTTTCCCCTAACCACATATAAGTTGGTTCGGTATGTTGTATGTTATATTACATCCCCACAGATTTTGGTTAAGGGGATGGTTACGATTTAATAACGTGGTTTGGGGACAATATATAGGAAAATCGGCACCACTCGAACCCGTTGTCATCCCTAAAATGAAGAGAAAATTTAAAAATAAGCATAATCTCTTACCTTCAAAGAATTATTCCTTTTTTTTTTGGAACAAAGAACGATTCCATGGATATATTAGTAAAAATTTTAAATTCAATAATAGATGAATTCTTGACTAAAATTTGAGTTCAACCGGTTGGCTAATGATTAAGTGTCCAAATAAATCTAAAATGACACTATAGTATTTCAGCTATGTGTTGAATATCGACACTTACATTCATGGTTGTCAAGACCATATCAAATCAATCAGTTGGATCATGTCCGTTTAAAGCTACCTCCTACAGGGTTGCCATAAAGTTGGATTCCTAAAGAGCTGGTACATGTTCAAAATTGCAAAAATGGTGTGGTTGACTTGATTGACCAAGTACTAGCCCAAGCACATTATTGGGAACATTTTGGGGAGAAGAATAATATTATTAAATAATATAAGATTGTTAATCAATTCTCTCTCAATAAAATGAAGTTATTGAGACTGCTTGGTTAATGACATGGAAAAGAGGAAGAAAGAGATAGGGAGAGGAAAACCATGACATAGATGAAGGTAGCAAATGGAAAGAGAGAAAGTGAAAGGGGTCAGGTGGCACGTTTTTTAAGTTTATTATATACAGAATGAGAACTTACAAAATGATGCTTATACATATAAATTATATTTCAATCATTAAAATGTTTAAATTTGTACCTGGCATGAATATATTTTAGAATACGTATAAGAAAGATACAGGGTTGGGAGTCATCTTTCGACTCTTGAATGTTAAATCACTTACTTGATTACCTCATACATTTAAATCAATTTGACAATCTTGCTTACATTACGCCTATTAGCATGATAACAAACCTCATCCGGCCAACTGGTCGGGCAAAATGCTAGTTATGTTCTATTTACATTGGGTTGTCTTTTTGGCTTCTGTTTAACGCCCTCCTTCCTATGTTGCATAAATTGACAATTTCTCCTATATTGCCAATTAAATGTAGACTAGTTCAATCTTTTACGGTTTTGGCTTCTTCGCGTATTACTCCCCTTCATTATGACTCTTTCTATTTGCAGATTCGTCTAGAGGAAGGATATGTAGCCGTGCCTGCTTCAGGTTTGTTGCAGTAACCTTCTGCACTTTTTGTACTCTCTCTTTTCCCTATCTTGCTTACATTACGCCTATTAGCATGATATCAAACCTCATCCGGCCAACTGGCCGGGCAAAATGCTAGTTATGTTCTATTTACATTGGGTTGTCATTTTGGCTTCTGTTTAACGCCCTCCTTCCTATGTTGCATAAATTGACAATTTCTCCTATATTGCAAATTAAATGTAGACTATTTCAATCTTTTACGGTTTTGGCTTCTTCGCGTATTACTCCCCTTCATTATGACTCTTTCTATTTGCAGATTCGTCTAGAGGAAGGATTTGTAGCCGGGCCTGCTTCAGGTTTGTTGCAGTAACCTTCTGCACTTTTTGTACTCTCTCTTTTCCCTATCTCTTATGATTCATAAATTCCTAGACCCATCCTTATGTTCTATTTTGAATTGCTAATGAAGTTACAAGAGGAAGCTCACGTATCTGAGTTCAATTTATAGTGGAAGACAAGACGAGGAGACAAAATATAAAGCAGGGAGAGGAGAACAAACAAGGCGTGAAAAGGAAACAAGACAATAAAGCAACAATATATAAATGTGATGTAGATTATCACAACAAGTTTCGTGATTTTCCTTTGTATGTGTAGTTAGGATGTTTGATCAAGTGGAATGATCAGTTAGATTTATGTGAGGTTCAATTCAGTTAGGATGCTACAAGCATATATAAACTCTTAATTATACGTAAACATTGATGAATGAGCTTTCATAGTATTTTTCACAATCAAGTTATATATGATTTTCAACTCATATGTTTCTTGTGATGGCATGGATGTTCTAAATAAGATATTTTAGTTATTCTAATGCTACTATTAACAAGTAATTATTATAGATGTTTATTGACTAATTACAAACAACAATTATTAGTAATTATTAATGGAATTCCCCTTAATCATTAATATGCCAACGATCACAGTCTCGTGACTAAAGAGTAAAATCATGTGTCAAATGATACAACTAATCATGGTAAATCCCGTGACTACTTTAGCACCTAGTCATGGGAATTTCCCCGTGAGAAATGATTAGTCACGAGATTATCCGAGATTAAATAAATCATTTACCAAGGGAATATTCCCGTTATCATGTCATCTTTTGTCATGGATATCCCGTGACCAAATACATTTGACCACGGGCATGCTTGTCACAGGAAACACCCGTGATGAAATGTGAATTTTCCTGTAGTGACAGATTAAGTAGTGGAGTACCCAACTAAGAGCACTAACAAGGTTGCCAATCGGGGCTGAATATAGTTGTAACATATTGTAATTTTCTTACTACTATTAGAGGTGAAAATTGGATAGTTGAACTCACAAATCCTACCACAAATGGTATGAGTGATAATTGGGTGTGGGTTGTAAAATAGGTCACCTACTAAAGAGAATTGTGGTTGACGCACGGTCCATCAAAATTTTTAACTCTAAGCCGTGAAATCTCCTACCTATAGCTTTACATAAAATAAAGTTTACAACCTTAAACACATCATAAAAATCCGTACAATTTCGATCAAAATACCTTCTAAATTCTTTAGTTATCTATCCTTCCCAATTTTGAATTATAATATGTTCTCAAAGTTATTGTTATTGATATTGAGGAAAATTGCAAAGTCCAACTTGACCGAAAACCTATATCAGATGTTGATTTCCTTTAACGATTCCTTGTTAAGTTTTCTTGTATATTAACTTGGCTCATTTTGCCATTCATTTCATGAGTGTTTGGTGAGTGATTGCTTCAAGATTTAGACAAGCTAGATTTGTGATGAAACTTCACCTTTGTTTTATTATTATTATTTTGTTATGATTAGACTAATTAGCCCATATTCATCAGTTGTATATCTTTATGATTTGTGAATTATTACTTGTTGAATTTTTATCCTTCATCACCACATAGTGGGTGGTTCCTTACCCATTCAAATATCCAGAAAATTACCTACTACTCACCCCCTAACTATTATAACATATTTGTGTACGCATTATATATTTTGTATCACTATCGTATAAATTTTTCAACAAATTAATTTATGTTTCATAAATAAAATTTGAAATCTTTATTATAACTAAGGAAATATTGCCGATTGAAAATTACTAAAGATAACCTTGGTTATATAGTGGTGCTGAAGAAGTTGACACCAGGCAGCGGCCGATCCAGAACACAGTATAGCACTGGGCCGCATTTCATTAGAAAATTAGATACCGTAAAAAAAATTACAGTTTTTTTTACAATATCAATTATATACGTCGATCTTTTAAATTTTAATATAGTGAATTCATCAATATTGGAGTTTAAATCCACATCAATAGCGTACTCTCTTTAAGATAAAATAGTTAACCAATTGGCGAGAAATTCTTCCCTCATTTTGTTGCGCAAATGTCAACACAATCGACTAATCAATATATATTGTGTATCAATTCCTATTTTCAACAGATGCTCTAATAATTTCTTAAGTGAATAAACTTCATATTTCTTTTAGTCTTTTACGTTTTAGAATTTTAGGTTTCATTGTTTGCTTTTCTTTATATTAGAATCATTGCAGCTAGAATTTTAAGGCTAAATTTAGAGTTGTGATTTGAATATGTTGATCTTATCCATTTTCCTAATTACGCACAATTTTATTATAAAATAACACTGACCTAAATGACTAAAATCGATAAACTCATAAAGACTATACTAGTTCCGGATCCAGAGGAGGGTTGGGCCGTGGCCCGGGGTGGCCACCCCTGGATCCGCCACTGCATCAGGATGTTGTTAATGAAACAGAGAAACCCATTGGTGATGAAATTGCTAACCAAATCCAACGGGGACAAGACGCAAAGCAAACAGACAGATAATTGAAGTAAAACACAAAGAGGATTAGAGATCCAAACCTTGGAATCTCTAATTCTTAAAGTCTCGCATTGCATGGTCTTATTGATCTCTAAGCTTGCCAAGAGCGGACGCCTCTCCACCTTCGAATTCGTCCAATTTGATCTGCATGTATAAATAGCAGAGCTTCCAAGACAACTAGGTAACACATTATCAAAAGAAAATGACGATGATTAGGACGACAACTTTCTACCACCTCTTACTGCTGCTGGTGGTTGCCAATGGAAGCTTAATGTTACCAGCAGTCACTTCGTACTCGACGGGGAGCTTCCATGGGTGTACTGCAACGCGGTTGTTATCAAGGATCGTTGCCCTCTGGAAGAAGCCATCAAGGATGTCATACGGGACCTGGCCGAGGTCACGCCGTTAGAACACGGTCTCCGTCTTTGTACGGCCGCGACGGTGGAGGGTTTTACCCAGCACGGCAGCGCTAGCTGTAGAAAGAACCTGCGGAGCTGTGCCAGTTGCCTAAATGCTGCCAGGTCTTACCTGCTGACGACTTGCGCCGACCACCTCGGAGGTCGGACTTTTGCAAGAAATGGTGATTACTATATGAGGTTCGAGAACTATATCTATTGTGACCAGTACTAGCCAGCCTACGGCTAAGCATAACCGTATGTTTTGTTGGTGTAGCATGGGGATTTTCGGAACGGGCGGTAACGTAAGGCCTCGTGAATAAGAAAATATGCATGCACTTTTATCTTTGAAGGAGAAATAAATCTACAGTTACTAATAATTCAGTCACCTAGTATATATTAACCCTCAGAACGAGAAAACTGATCTTGTTTGGCAATGAGGAGTGCAAATTTGATGGGATGCAAATGGTGAGTTAAATTATAGGGAAGAGTAAATTAGTGTTTGGAAAAAAAGAGTAAGATATGCAAAATGTAGTATGTTATATGAGTTTTAATATAATATTAAAAAATTAAATAAAAACCAACCTAACCCCACCTCCGCCGTTCTCTGGCTCCACCTTCTTTCTTCTCAATTATTTCCTTTCCACTTTCCGGGCCCCACATTCTTTCTTCTCCATCGGTCTCCTTCCTTCCCATGATCCCATCTCTTCCTCTGGCTTGAGATAGGGTGTGTAACCCTTTGTTACTCACCAGTGAGTAACCACCTTAGGACCGTAGATCTAGGGGTGGATCAATCATGCGGCTGGGCTGAATGCGGGGTCCAGAAGAGTATTTTTGTCCGTTTATGAATTTTTATTTTTATTATATTCCAAGTTTAATGGCCGCTTTTTCAAAAAAAGGAGACGACTTTTAATGGTTGCTTTTTCAAAAGAGGAGAGAGAATCATTTCTCTGCAACTCTCTTTTCTTTTTCTCCCTTCTTTTTTCTCTCTCAATCTATCATTTCTCTTTCTCTGTTCTTTTTTTTTTCTCTCCAATCTCTTTCTCCATATCTAGATCTGCTTCCTTCTCTTCTTTTTTCGTTTTTTTCTCTCCAGTAATCAACGAAGAAAATTTGCAGCCACCCTCTTTCATTGCGTTTTTTTGTCTCTTCATCAACTCGTTGGCCTCAATTTCGGTCTTTCTCCCTTTTTTGGCGTTTGGTGTTCTTGATTGCGGAGGAAATGAGACGAAATAGAAGATGAGTTTTTGTTCCCTCTCCCTCCTTCTGTTTTTTTTCCTTTTAGATAATATATATTGATATTATGACTCTATACCATATGGTATTGGGTGGTAACGAAATATATATTGATATTACCACACTATACCCTATGGTAATGTATGGTATTGCGTGGTAACGAAATATATATTGATATTACCACTCTATACCATATGGTATTGTGTGATATTACCATACCATACCATATGGTATTGTGTGGTAACGAAATATATATTGATATTACCACACTATACCATATGGTATTGGGTGGTAACGAAATATATATTGATATTACCACACTATACCATATGGTATTGGGTGGTAACGAAATATATATTGATATTACCATACTATACCCTATGGTAATGTATGGTATTGCGTGGTAACGAAATATATATTGATATTACCACTCTATACCATATGGTATTGTGTGATATTACCACACTATACCATATGGTATTGGGTGGTAACGAAATATATATTGATATTACCACACTATACCATATGGTATTGGGTGGTAACGAAATATATATTGATATTACCACACTATACCATATGGTATAGACTGGTAATAACTGGAAAAAATTTTATGTCAAAAAAATATCAAAGTGGATATCATTTTGAAGAGTATAATTAATCTGATCTAAATGTGCAAAAAAAAATTAAATTTCGACTTAAAACGAGTGAGAAATCGTCCGTTAAAGATTAAGAGAAGGAAAATTAAAGGTTTTTCGATGAGAGAGAAGGAGGTCCTGATGTGGTCGGTCAAAAGTCAGCACGTCAGCAATAAATAGGGGATAAGTGCATTTTACCTTGCTGCCCTTCCGCATTTAATTTAAATAAAAAAGTGGACTGACACGTGGAGATCAGAGAATGGGTTACTGATGGGTTACTGACCCATCAGTTACTGACACAATCCGCTCCCTCTTCCTCTCCCTTTTGCACCCCAATTTGTAGCGCTCAAAGCTTGTTTATGGTATCTGACATATATCGAATACCGTGCCGAATTTGTTTATATTTGTTATTACTAAATATACGTCTTATTTTTTGGATAAGGATTGGGATTGTATTTTAATTGTTATTCGGTTTTAGGGATTACGGAATTGAGATCGGTATATACCGAAATATAAATCACTACCGAAATATAAGCTAGTGTGTATTTTATCCTCTCAACTAGACTCTCTCATTAACTACAACACGACCCTCAACCACCAAGAGTGTCATTTACTTATACATAGATTATTCCATCAATATTTCACAACTTAGAAGTTCTCATCCAACTCAAATTTGACTTTCCAATTTAAGTCACTCTCGTCCCTCATCTAATATCTTGTTATTTTTATAATACCAAAAATTAAACACTAATATTAGTCGTCTCTCAACCTCCAATTCGTCAAATTAAAGATTACCAATGACAAGAACTTGAGATGTCATCTCTCCTCCATTCTTCTTATCCATATCCTAGCTCTAGGCAAACTCAAGACTCTTTGCTTAATCTCGTAGCTCTAAATTAAACAATAAAATCTAATTTATATATTTAATTATTTATTGTAAAGGTAATTAATTTCGTATTCAATAATACCGATTGGGATATATACCGAAATACCGATTGTGATACCAAAATATTTAGGGATTGGGATTGATTTTAGAGTGTAGTTAGGTATTCGAGATTCGGTATTTGGTATTGGGATACCGATACCGTACTGATTTCCACCCTTACCAGTTTGGGAGGAAACTCAAACAGTAATCTTTCGCCCACGTTGCCCACCCCAACCACTGTTCATTTTTATCTAAACGGTGCAAAATTCTTGGGAATGACATTTACCCACAATTTTTGCACTCCCTACATTTCCCCTCCTTCCCAAACAAAGCCAAAAAGTTATTTTGGGGAGACAAAAAAAACTGATAATAGAGTGTTAATCAAAGTTTAATAAAGCAAAGCATACGATTAAATATTGTATTTATGAAATGTAAGGACTAATCCACGACTGAGCTAGGAGAATAGGACTCTCAAAGCTACAATCTTACTATCGTCTTGGTTATCTACTTGTCGGCTGATTATAGTGATCAATATATACAACGTGAACCCTAGCTACTAGCTACTAAAACTGTAGACTACTTAATGTAGCTATTAGGGATGACTGATTTACCCATGCCCATTGGGTTGTAAATATCCAACCCAAGTGACCCAGCAGCGACCCAGCAACTCGTCGCCCTCCGACCAGCACAGCAGCTTGAAGCAGCCGAACCTTGAAAAAAGGAGGGGAGCAGCAGCTGGGTAAGTTATTTAGGTTATTAGTCATTAGTTTTAGTTTAATGGTGGAATGTGATTACTTAGAATAGTGGAAAGATGGTGGAGATGATAATTTGCAGTAGCACCTTAGTTTTGGTAATAAATTTACAATGCTATTATGGTGGATGCGGCGGAAAGGTGTGAGCATGTGAGTGGACACGAAGGTACAAGTACGAGCAATGTCGGAGGGAGTGATGTGTTTGGTTCGAGGAGTGGAACGAATCAAGGAGGTGGATCTAATGCTTCATTTGTTTCTCTTGAACCTGATGAGTAGAAATGGTTTAGTGAATTTGTTAGATTGGAGTGAATTTGGTGTTTGATGTCTAAACTTTGGTTGTGGACTTGTGATGCACTTTATTTTTATTTTGAAGTTTGTATTGGACTTTGAGTTTGTAATAGACATCAATGATGGTTGTGATTTTGTATTGGACCATGTTTGGCTTGATTTTTGCTACAAACAGGTTGTCTATATTCCAGGAAAATGGGTATATGCTGCTGAATTTTCTGCAACATGGTCAAAATGGGTCAAAACTTGTCAAAATCGGATTGGGACCGGACTGGGTCAAAACCGGACTGTACCCAATCCAAGTTTTGGTCCCTATATTTTCAAAAAGACCGGACTGGACCGGATCAATTCGGGCCAATTTAACCGGACCGGACCGTATAGCCACCCCTAACTACCACGAGTTTTGTATTGGGACTAAGTTTCATCCACTTTAGTGTTTTTTCTTTCTTTTTTTTCTTTTTGTTGAACATGATCACAATTGAATCCAAATACATGAGTATCCTAACTTGAACACAAACCATCAACTTTGCCCACCTTTCTGCAGCCCATCTCGAAATACTATCGGCGGAATCCTAAATTATTCCCCACCATCGTTTCCCAAGTCCGCTACCACGAGTTTTGTATCGGGACCGAGTTTCATCCTCTTTAGTGTTTTTTTCTTCTCTTTTTCCTTTTTGTTGAGCATGATCACAATTAAACTCAATGCTGCTACCAAAAATTCATACCTTATCAACTCAATATTGGCGAGTTTTGTATTGGGACTGAGTTTCGTTCCCTTTAGTGTTTTTTTCTTTCACCTTTTCCTTTTTGTTGGGGTCTTGAGCGAGTTTTATCCGCTTTAGTATTTTTTTTATTCTTTTCCTTTTGGTTGAGAATGACAATTGAGTCCAAACGCATGGGTATATAACCTAATTCGACCCGACCAAGGTGATTTGTACCCGATTTTACAGGTTTATAGCGGGAGCGAGTTTTATCTGTTTTTGTAATTGGCGTGTTGTGTCAATTGTGAATTTTTCCAAAACTCGGTCAAAGCGAGTTGAACCTGGTGTTGACGAGTTTTGAGTCGGTAGCGATTTTGAGCTTTAGTATTTTTCATTTTGCTTTTACCTTTTGTTTGAGAAAGACAATTGATCCCAAATCCATGGGTATCCAACCTAATTTGAAAAGAACCAGAGAAGCTGCTTCATTCTGCAAAAGTTATAGCAGGATCAACTACTAGCCATACAAATTGAAACATTAGCCTCATGAAAGAAGTTTAAACATAAATAATCTATCCGATGACCCTTCTACCTTAAGCAAGTTCATCGACCATATGCTATTGTAAATAACAAATCTATAAAAAGAAGGATTAAGAATGAAATATAATTACTTTAACTTTTAGGTCAACATTAAAACTATTACTATTTAAAATATTTATTTTTCTGAAACATAAAGCGATAGCAAGTGGGCTTTTGCTAGTCATTCATAAATAAAAAAACATTGGAGATGCTAGTTGTCGTTCTCCGTCTGTTGGACTGCGTCGTGGTGTTGATTAGGACAACTAGATAAGAATTCGGATTTCAGACGACGCCGGCCGGCCATCATTTACCCGGCCAGAACCTTATAAAGTAGCCTCGATCAAATCCCCTGCCATCACAACCCGTGGCCATTTTTACATTCATTCTTCCCTTCCCTACCATCCTCGAAATAGTCACCTCTCAATCACCAGACGATGGATCGAATCAGTCGAGTACCAATAAAAGTTGCGTCCATGGAACTAATCAAGCCATCTTCCCCAACACCAGACCATCTCCGCCACCACCAGCTCTCCTCCATCGACCAACTCTCTTCGTCACTCTTCATGCCTCTGGTCCTCTTCTTCACATCAGATCCGAAAACCACAAACACCCAAAGATGCAACCTTCTCAAGCAATCCCTGGCTCAAACTCTGGCCCATTTCCACATGTTGGCAGGCCGCGTCAGGGACAATACGTTCATCGACTGTAACGACGAGGGCGTCCATTTCGTGGAAGCTCATCATATCCACACCACGACGATGGCAGAGTTCCTGCAGGATCCGAGTCCAAGTGATCTCAACCAGCTCCTCGCTTTCGAGCCTCAAGATGCCAACGACTTGCTTGCAGCTTTCCAATCCACGTATTTCGATTGCGGAGGAATGGCCGTATCATTTCAGATGTCGCACAAAGTTGCAGACGGACAATCAAGTTTCATATTCCTGAAAACCTGGGCTTCAATTGCTCGTGATGGGGATATTATTCAACATGACAACAACAACGACAAGAACAATTCCACTCTACTCAATCTCGCCGCGATTTTCCCGCCAGTGGATAACATCCCTCTTGGCCATGGATCCATAGCTCGATTCGCTCCTTCTGGTGCCGTCGTATCCAAGAGATTCGTGTTCGGTTCCTCCGACATAGAAGAGCTCAAGACAAGGTATACAGAGGAGTCGCTGAAGCCGACCAGAATCGAGGCTTTGTCGGCTTTCATATGGACCAGGTACGTTGAGAGCACTGGACAAACCATGAAACAGAAGAAGAAGAAGAAGAAGAAGAAGAAGAAGAAGAAGAGTTTCAAATTGATTCACCCAGTGAATTTGAGGCCCAAGATGAATCCTCCCATCCCCGAGGATTGCTTTGGGAACCTGTTTACGGTGGCTACAACGACGCCGGATGGGGAAAATCGGGATGGGTGTTATGGGATTTTGAGGAAGATGAGGGAAAGTGTGAGGGCCGTGGATGGCGACACAGTGAAGCTGCAGGGTCGTGGGTCGTTAGTGAGCTCGATGAAGGAGAAGGAAATGAAGGGAGATGAGGTGGAATGGGTGCCGTTTGTGTTCACCAGTTTGAGCAGAGTGCCTCTGTATGAAGTGGATTTCGGGTGGGGGAAGCCGGCGTGGGTCGGGTTGGCTGGGTCCAACTTTGGCAATATTGTGGTGTTTGTAGACACTAGGGAAGGTGGTGGGATAGAGGCATGGGTGCACTTGAAGGAGGAAGACATGGCTAAGTTTCAGGTGGATGAACAGATTCTTGCCCATGTGTCACCAACAGCTCTCAACCTGTAGGATCGATCTAAGAGAAGTGCCATGGTGATGTAGTTTTTGTTTTTTCTTGTTGCAAGGAAGAATCACTTGTATTTTGGTGATGGTGGTCAAGGGGTGGGCACGTGGTTGGTTAATCCGCGAATTGATAACGATTCACCCGCATATTATCCGATCCGCATGCAGAGGCTGATTGATGTGGGTGGATTGCGAATTGTTAAATCTCCCACTCGTACTTAGGTGGGTGGATTGTGGTTCACCTGTATAACCCGCGCCCTATTTTTACATGGATAAATGTTGTTTATTATAGTATCGAATATTCATCATATTTTAGAATTGTACTACAGTCTGACCATTAGAATAATTAAGCTGTAAGTAACCCCAAAAAAAATTATTGTTCCTTACGATATTTCCGGGTTACTGTTCACGGATTTGTTTTAAATTATTTAAATATTAGAATAATTAAGCCGTAAGTAAATCAAAAAAATTAATATTGCTTACGATATTTCCGGGTTATTGTTCACGGATTTGTTTTAAATTATTTAAATATAACTAATGGAATTTTCTGCTATCGCAGCCCTTAGGGTGTACCTGTATTTACCGCTAGCACGGTGCACCTCTGTCACCCCTGTTTTAGCATTCGTTGATTTTCTTGGTGGCTGGCCGAGTTTGGCACGGAGGCCGCCGTTGATTCTTCTCTCCCTTCACGGGTTGATTCTCATAGCCTCCCTTGACGATCCACTGTGTTTCCTTTTAGCCTTGGTCGATTTACTTGGCAGTTTACCGATTTAACCCTAGAGGCCGCCATTGATTCTTCTCTCCCTTGAGGTCGATTGATTCCGACAGCCTCCTTTGACGATCCACTTTCTTTCCTTTTCTTCAACTCTGTTGATTGGATGGAGTCTGGATGAGTTAAGATCTTCCTTCTCTCTGATCTCGCCGAGTTCTCTCTTCCACGATGTATTCCGTGTTGTTCTGTTGCGATCCGATCGGTGGCTATGCGAGTTTGGTTCCCCATCCCTTAATATTGGAAGCTATCGGTGTTCAAGTGAAGCTGCTTAGCAACATGCAAACTCTTCTTCTGGCACATCAGACTCAAAGTAAGGGGACAGCTAGGAATAAGATTAAGAAGTTTTCAAAAACAGAGATGGTAGAAAATAAGAATCCAGCTCCTTGAAAGGCAGAGATGGCAGAAAAGCTTTTGCATCCCCTCCAGCTCTGCAATTGTGCTTGAAACCCTCCATTGATGCCCAAAGTTACACATGCAAAGAAGGAAAAAGTACGATGACTGACCTTTGTGAATGTCGATTTTTGAAATTCCTTCTATTGATCCACTTGACCGGGAGTGATAGCTAGCAAGCTAGCTGAAAGGGGAATACTCAGATTTTGGCTGAAAGTGGCGAGAAGCTATTCCCTCTGCCCCAACCATTCACCTTATTATTCTCTTTCTGGGTATCTAATGCAAGAGCGGGTAGGTGGGGTTATTAGACTGATAGAGAGAAGGCGAATGAGCTGGAGTCGAGAAATACAAGAAAAGTCAAGAAGTTGAGGTGTATTTGTTGCCTGTAAATAAGATGCCACGTGTATAAGAAAAAAAATTGTGCATGCTACTAACTAAGTGCACTTGGTGACTTGGTTCTGTTACCCACTCCTGCATTCTTCTCTTCTTAATTAGTTAATCTGTCCTTCATCAAGTTAGTTGCCTCCCAATTCCACCATCTTGCTTCCGTAATTTGCTCTCATTGTCATTACTTGATGAATATGTGTGACTCTTCCTCCTAGGGATGACAATGGGTCGGGTTGGGGGCGGATAGTGCATATCCGTTCGTTACCCTACTCAAAGTAGTTCGGGGTTTACCCATACCCATACCCACATAAGAAACGGGTAGAAAATTCAAACCATGCTCATACCCGTTCGGTTTTCAAATATCCACGGTTATCCATGAATAGTAATTTCTTTTTATAACTCCAACTAATATGTTAACATTCACACATATATTCACAATGCACAAAGGAAACATACGATAATAAATCACTAGAATGAAGAAAATTAATTAAAACAATAAAATTTCATGAAAATATTATATTTGTATGCTAAATATAAAATATGTTATTGAAAAATAATGATTATTTGTAGAGAAAATACATATGCATATGTATAATCGGGCGGGTTCGGGTTGGATAATAAGAAAACCATGCCCACCCATTACCCGCAATATTCGGGTTCGGGTTTTACCCGTACCCACTAAAAGTTCTTCGGTTTCGGATTTTACCCTAATGGATTAGATCGGATTCGGGTAGATATCCACGGTTACGGATATTTTGCCATCCCTACTTCCTCCCAAGATTGGTCTCAGCTAGGAAATTTTGACATAATTGGTGATTGGAAGTCGAATGGGGATTGGTAATTTAGTATAGAAGAGGGCATGCCAGGAATATTTATGAGATTTAACTTAAATTCTGTATGAACTATAATCAATTTAAATGGTTAGAAGTTCATCGAATAATTGAAGTGATATGACTATAGTGCACGATTAACCAACACAATAATAATAGGTGATACAATATTATGAACACTACTTATAATCGTACTTTCTTAACTTTTGCGTTGACATAATCATATTAGGTTCATTTCGTCAACCATATATCTATATGAAATTTATTTTGTATGTTTGTAATGCTCCAATCAACCTTACACAAACTGGTTTTCGATCAAAGGGTTTAGCATTTAACTTCCAGTAACTCCTAACATTAATGCTTGGATTTGAGCATGTTGTAAGATGAGTCTATAATGCAACTTCCAACTCAACAAATATATTAATTGAGATCCATATGTACGCAATTTTATATTGTTCCAACAACTTGCTTTTTGTTACTCAATATTCAAATTACTCTTTTAATTTTTCTCATCTTGACATAAGCACGATCGATATTTTTTAGGATGAAATCATTAATGAATTTAGTTTGTGCTTATGTCATAGAACTTTGTATCTCCTTTCCAGGTTTGTTAGAAAAATCAATGTTTAGGTCATTAATTAATAAGATTTTGGTATTTTACTATAAAATTTATTCCAAAAAGTTTTCCGCCGCAAAGCGCAGGCCAATTAACTAGTATACTTTAAATGTGGAGAATAAAGAATAGTTTTGACTATTATTGGTTATTCTGTTGTGCAATAGCAATATTCATTTGATATTGGTATGCAAATTATTGTAAATATCCATTAAATATTGGGATACAAACTATAAATTATTTGTTGTATCAAAATCATAAATTATTGATACAATCTTACTAATTTGCTACGAACTTATTATAAATGTTAGTCAATTTTCTTAATGCATGTCTAGTTGGAGAATTGCTTTTGCAGGTTAACACGCGACCCAACTGCACTCATCCGCCATCCACCGAACCCAACCCGCATAAGTATGTGGGTGGATTGCGGGTCACATATATTCCAACCCGCTAGTAAGCGGGTGGGTCAATTTTAGACCAAAATCCACCCAACCCGCCCATTGCCCACCCCTAAGGCTAACTCCAACCCATAAAGGGGAATTTAGCTCCCCAAATGGCCAAATATGGCTTTTTAGCTCCCCAAACCCACTTTTCACTCCAACCCTATAAAAACCTAAATTTAGCTTCCCATTTCCCTTTTTCAATTTATTTCAATAAACCATACTTATTTGACCTCTAATTTTTATATTTCACTTTAATTTTTTCATAGCTCGTTATTAGTTTTGAATACAAATTTTTCGATGTAATTTTTTTTTAATTCTGAGATAATTTTTTTTCAAAAATTAGTCGTTAAAATATTACCGTTAAAACTTCGGGACCACTCCAAATATGACCGTTTTTTTGTATCCGTTACTTTACGACCGTTTTTTTGTCTTTTTTTGCACCAAATGTCTTTATAAATGACAGTTCTTCATTTTCATCAACTCAACTAAAACTTCTTCCCATTTCTAAAATAAACACATTCATCATGAGTATCTCAGATAGCTCATCGTCTGGAGAAGAAGAAAACGAAGAGTACGAAAGGTTTCACCACCTACGTTTGAGTTTGATCGGTCGGAGGCTGGCTGAAGATGCATCAAGTCGCCGTCAAACTACAAGCCGACGTCACATTGATCGTGAGAGGGTCGAATGTATTTCGACGTCTTATGAGGGATTACTTCGATCCAAATCTAGTATACAATGCTCGCATATTCAGAAGGCGCTATCGGATGCAGCCAAGATTATTCCATCGCATTATGGGCGACATTGTGAGGTTTGACCCCTCATTTGCTCTAAGGCGTGATAGCTTTGGTCAATTGTCACTATCTCCAGAGCAGAAGCTTACTGGTGCGATGCGCATGCTAGCATATGGTTCTCCAGCGGATCAACTTGATGAGTATGTTCGTATGGGTGAGAGCACCTTTATGGAGTTCTTCAGAAAGTTTTGCAACAACATTATCAACATGTACGGTGCCACATACCTTCGCGCACCTACTCCTGCTGATTTAAGGATCTTACTCCGTAAAGCCTCAAGTCGTGGCTTTCCTGGAATGATTGGATCAATTGACTGCATGCATTGGGATTGGAGGAATTGTCCAAGTGGTTGGGCAGGACAATACACCGGCCACATGCATAGGCCAACAATCATTTTGGAGGTGGTGGCCTCCTACAACACATGGATATGGCATGCTTTCTTTGGGACACTTGGATCGAACAACGATATAAATGTTTTGGGGATGTCTCCAGTGTTTGATCGTATCGTCAATGGAAGCGCTCCACATGTACGATTTGAGGTAAATGGTCATGCTTATGATCAATGTTATTATTTGGCTGACGGTATTTATCCCTCATGGTCGACTTTAGTGAAGACCTTCAACAATCCAAGGTCAAACAAAGAGGCTTTGTTTGCTCAACATCAAGAAGCACACCGCAAAGATGTAGAGCGGGCATTTGGAATCATCCAAACAAGATGGGCAATTGTTCGTGGCCCTGCAAGAGCTTGGGATGTTGTCACGCTTAACAATATAATGCTGACGTGCATTGTATTACACAACATGATAATCGAGGATGAGCAAGTTGATTCTGATGACGAGATGGATGATGACCTTGATTATGAGGTCCATGCACAACCTTAACCAATCAACCGACACCAATCAACTCTAATTGATTACTTGGCTAGAAATAACAGGCTTCGCTCATCTATAACACATCATGCGCTTAGAAATGACTTGGTTGAGCATCTTTGGAATTTGCACGGCAATATCTAGCATTGTTTTACTTCATGTTGCTTGGTTGTTTGTATTTCAAGTTTCAGTGTGTGATTGTATTTCATGTTGCTTGGTTGTTTGTATTTCAAGTTTCAGTGTGTGATTGTGTTTCATGTTGCTTGGTTGCTTGTATTTCAAACTTTCAATAACACTTGTTTTTATTACACATGGAATTGCTCAAAGTTCAAAGAGTACACATGACACATGAAAATAACAAAGTTGAAAGAGAACACACAACACATTAAAGATGTAAAGACAATAGAGTACAAATAGGATCTTCTTCTAATTAATAATCCATGATAGGAAGTAATCGCCATCTCCTCCACCACTTTCATCGCCATCTCCTCCACCACTTGCATCGCCATCTCCATCTCCGTCATCACTTGGATAAGAGTTGGGATCATTTTGATCGTACCCATAAATGTCATTTTGTTTACGCCTCCAAAATCTCTTCTTTCTTGGTGTCATCTTTGACAAATCCTTCTCCATAATAGCTACATTTTGTTGAAGTATTGCAGCTTCCCTCTCTTTCTTCTCCACATCCCACTTTTCCAATTCACGTTCCCTCACTTGCCTCTTGTATGCCCATTCCTCTTTCTCCTGCTCTAGTCTCCTCTCTTGAACATTCATTTTTATGTTTTCGTACTCCATCCTCGACTTTTGCCTCTCTCTCATATCATTACCAAACTCTAGCAGTTTAGTAGTGTATATGTCTGACAATTCAGCAACTACCTTACCTTTCTTCTTTGCTGCCTTTTGTTTGTCGCGTCCTTCAGGGCGAATCAACACGAAAGGCGTAGCTCCTTCATCTGGTAAGTCATCAAGGCCTTCCACGGGATTTGATTGAGAACCAAAACCTGTGGGAGAACTTTGGGAACCTTGCCCCATAGGTGGAATGGGACTAACAAGCAGGTCAGGATTGCAGTACCATTTTGGACAATTTCGAAGAATGTCGAAACAATGCTCAAAATCAAAAGCCTTGTTCCCATTCTCTTGCTTATATATTGCTCTTGCCTCCTTTTCCTAATAAAATAATTAGTACATGGGTTAGAGAAGTTTTTATTGACACATAAAAAATAATAAAATACACAAGTTGAGGGTCCAAAAGAATACCACATCAAACTGGTTCGTGCCACTCAATTGATGCCTTTGTGATCTTTGCAACACTCTCTTCCAAGCATTGCAGTCATAGCAAATAATCCTCATTCGGGATTCCATTGCAATAGCAGTACGAGTTGTAGTAGGATCCCATTTTTTATGTTCTACCGCCACTCTGTCCCACAACCTTGTAGACTTCTGGTTGGTGCCAACCGCTCCATCTTCTGATATCGACACCCAAGCTCTGCACAAGATTTCATCTTCATTCGTACGCCAATTAGGTCCTCTCTTGCCTGTCGTATTTCTATTTTGAGAGACGATAACAATTGAATTTTGAGAGAATGCGATTTATGCTCTGAGAATAAGTGAAGAGAAATCTATGAAGAGTGCTGTAATATATAAGAAAAAATATGGCCGTTAAAATATGACCATTTTTTATGGCCGTTAAAATATGACCATTTTTTCTTCACTACATCAATTATTTCAAATTTATATTTCAAATTGAATCACAAACAACCAATGAGAATAGAAAAAAAAATCCAAAAAAAATTCCCAACCAAAAAAGTTAAAAGAAAAAAAAGGGGCCCAGCACGTCAACTAGCCGAGAAGGGCGCAGGGCGCGCGTGCGCCCCAGCCGGGCGTCCTGCTCCCTTCTCGGCCAGCTGACGTGCTGGCCTCTTTTTGGCAGCCAAATTTCCCTCCCCACCCCAAAACCCATCCAAATATCCCTTCCAAAAACCCAATACCCATTTTTTGCTTCCCATTTTTTTTGGGTTGGAAGAAGAAAAAAAGCCAAATATGGCTTTATAGCATTTTGACACCATGGATTGGAACTAGTCTAAGCATGATGGTAATGGGCATAGTAATTTTAAGGATTAATAGTATAAATTGTCCTCTTTATGAATTTTTTTTTTCAAACCTTATCCTCTTACTATTTTCTTGGTATTAAATCTGCCATCCTGTAAACTAACAAGTAATTTGATTGATAAATTCCAAAACTTTCAAAGTAATTTTCTTGTCAGATGTCCCACCTCAGTGTGACTGTTGCTCTTCATCATCTTCGAAATCTCTACTTATCGAGTCCTTGGCAAGGCGATAGAACTCATCCAAGGCCTTGCCCAGTCGGTCATTGGTCTCCTTCATCAGCCGCCGACGAAGCTCGGACCTCTCAGCCTGCAATCTCACCCTCTCGACCTCTGCTCTCGCGCGCTCTAAGGCAGCCTGGTCTTGCTCCCGGCCGATCCTCTCTTGCCGCAGAGCGGCCCACGCCTGGTCTAGCTCTCGGCCGAGATAATTGACTTCGCTCTGGAGCCGGCCCTGCGACTCTCGATACTCCGCCTGCATGATTGAGTGTCGGCCCTCCTGCGCCATCCTTAACTGGTCGTGCCTGCTTCCCTTGTCAGTCTTCTTCCTGGCGCTGACAATGAAAAGGAAAGTCAGGGAGGGACGGAGCACCAGGCGGAAATGGCGCTAGCTAGAAGCTGTTTAAAGGACTTGGTCGTTAGGAGAGAACGTAGCAATGTAATTTGTAGCAGAGGAAATTAAGGAAGACTGGAAAGGTCAATCGATCCATCTTCTTCAAAGCAGGGAAATGAAACGTTTCGGAAGTAGTGGGGCGGGAATCGGGTCCGGTCAATTTGGACCGAAAACCAAGGTTCTGATATATTTACATATTGGTACAAAGTTTGTATGTCACTTGGATCTATGAATCAATCTCTCAACACATATGACATATGATCCCATCCAGAATCGAACAATCCATCTATTTAAATTTTTACAATTGTTATGTTTTAATATAAACTATATGAGTGTATTAATACACATATTTATAGTAGTACAGAGAAAATGTTATATTGTTCGTGTGATAGAATACCAAAGAGGGTTTTCTTTTGGTTTCTTGTACTTTGTGCATTAAAATTAATAAATATATTCTACAAAATGATTTCTACTGTGCTATATTTTAGAGAGAGAAAAAAGAACGTACATGAAGGTGTCTTATATCATGGGTATGAAAAAAGTATCATGTTGGTATGCATGATTGGAAAATTTTAACCAAATTATATAAATGAATATCATTTTGTACATAATGGTTAGCTGATTTTTATATACAAAATAGATGAAATTCTACTTAAACTAAACAAGCTACAATCAATATGATAGAATTTTTTTATTGAACAAATTATTTGAATTTTAACCATACAATATGTCTAATCTTAAAAATTGTTTATTAAGGGGACATATTTTTTGGGTTATGCATATGAGTCAATACAAAGAAATTATTTATGTCAAAAAATAAAAAGTAAATAAGAGAGTTTAGGATTAGGAAAAGAAAGTAAAGACACTTTGTGTGGAAGTTAGTGGAAATACTAAAATACAAAAATGATTTACATTAGAGAAACTTTAATTATACCATTTTTAATAAGCAAGACATGTCGAGTTCGTTTTGTTGATACATATATAGTTCGGTTTCATGTGACTTCTTTTAACCAATGACGCTTTCACCCGGATCAAAATAATTTGGTTACAAAATATGCAAAGAAATTCACGACCATCACAAACTTTCTTACATAAATGGAATTATTGTGCATCATGGTGCCACATGAATGAACTATATGACTATATTTTAGTAATATTACTCTAAGTATATTTTAGTGTACTTTATTATGTAAGTATCTTGCAAACAGGTCCTCCAAGTTACTCTAATCATGTCTTTCTCTCAACCAATGCAATCAAAAGTTAGATTTGAAGTATTAAATCTAGGCTTTTACCCTTTTGAGTATCCACATCAATAAAATTGCAAAACTAATTTCATATTATTTTTATATTTTCATTTCAAACTTTATGCAATCCAACTCACTTTTATTTGATTGCTCCAACATCAATGCAATTCACTTGCAATTGCATATATGAGAGTTTAAATAACTTTATAATTATAAAATAAATAAATGAAGAGAGAGAAAAATATTTTAATTTTTTATGTGAATTTTACATTTCATTTAATTCAAGCTTGCGTATTTGCAATTGCCCACTACATTGGTGCAATCCCTTTTACAATTGCATATTGAGTGTCATGTATGATTTGCAATTGAGCAAATACTATTGATGTGGGTGCTCTTAGACCCCCAACTGTTGTAGCTTTTGTTCCAAAAGTGTGTTGCGTCAAAACCCCAAGTAAAAGAGTTCAAAAAAGATTTTTTTTTTATAATGGTGAATTATATTGAAAGGAGAAGGGGAACAGCGTACAAAAGAGAAGGGTTTCCGGGCCCGACAGTCACAAGAAGTGACTAGAAGTGGTCCAGGGAACCGAAGGAAAATAAAAGAAAGAAAGAAAACAGAGGGCCACAAAGAGCTGGAAAACCAGCGACCAAAAAACGGAACAGAGGGACAGAAGCCAGAGCCCGAAAAAAGTCCAGACCCGAAGAAGTTAATTTTTAAACCACTATTTTTGTGCTTTAGATATATGGATTTTTGACCAAATTGGGTTGAGTTTGGATCGGTTTTGTTGTACAAGAAACAAAGAAAATGACGCCTTTTTTTAAGTCCGTTTAGATATATCCTTTTGGCCTTTTATTCTACAAATCTCTAATTCATCTTTGCTTCTCCTCTCCTTTCTACCTCTAAACCCAGACCATGCAACGTCGAGCATATAACAGTCAGGGTCCTCTCCGAAGGCTCGCTGCAATTAGTGATGACAATGAGGCGGGATGGAGTGGGTACCTCAACACCCTTGCTTGCCCCTACTAAGCACTGGTCAGGTCGGGTAATACCCATGCTAGTATGGGGCGGGTCAACCCCTCCTTATATAATATTTAAAGAAAAAATGACGTATTTAACTCTTTTACAAAAGGACGGTAAGAAAACACTTCATAAAAATGAACAATAGTTATAGTAAAAAGTATAAAAAAAATAGTTATAGTAAAACGAGTAATTTAGCCTAAATAATTGAAAGTGAGAGTTTTACAATTTATTTGAGATGAAAGTATTATTTTAGAAAAGTCAAAATAGAATAATTACAGATAAATATTAATGAAATTCATAATAAAATGAGTCAATAACGGGATTGGGCATGGCAGGACAGATCATAAATAGTATTCATGTCTCGTTTCACGCTGCTACTATGTACTAGTCAGGTAATGCCCGCCCAAATACCTGCAACGCCTCGTTTTTTTTTTTTTTTTTTTTTTCAGCCTCCCACTCGACGACACCCTTTAAGTGGTTAGTGAAACCTGTGGATAGCCTTCTAGCTTTGAGTTGACTGCAATCAACTCCAAATCTGCTGAGGAATTGCAATCGTTACATGCAATTAGCTTTATCAACAGCCAATCGTTTTCCTATATAAGGCAGAAGAAAAAACCAAACTTGGATCCTATGTAGTCTTGTAAAAAGCTAAGCCTTGGTTGCTCCAAAACTCTAGCACTAACTAAGTATAAAATACATAATCAAACCTCTCCCAACAAATCGAATTATTGGGATCAACTGGTTCTTAATAATATACTACGTAGTTTTGAAAAAGTCTAAACCAAAACTAATTCTAGCGAGAAAATCTGGAAGCCCTAGATTATTAGCTAGTTTGTAAGATGGATTCGATTGTTTCCATTTGCCTTTGAGTTGTGATTGCCGCCATACAAAACGACACGAGCAAACCATCCAAATTAAAGGCCATCGTTTATGACATCCGATCGATCATAAGCTTCCATCTGACGCGCGCGACAGCATTTGCCGTTCCCGCTGAATCTCGGAGACACAAGGGAAACGGTATCAGCTGGTATCAATTGGACTACTTCGTCCCTTTATAAGTATAGTCGAAGTCCAATTAGCTAGTCACTTGTCAAAAACAAGACATCAATAATATGGCTCGAATCAAACGAGTTCCACTCAAATCTGTATCCATGGAACTAATCAAGCCATCTTCACCAACACCACACAAACTCCGCCGCTACCCGCTCTCCTCCCTCGACCAACTCTCCCCCTCCGTCGCCATGCCTGTAGTCCTCTTCTTCACCAACAACAACTACACTACCAATACCCAAAGGTGCAACCTCCTCAAGCAATCCCTGTCCCGAACTCTGACCCATTTCTACCCTATGGCAGGGCGCCTCAGGGACAACCTCTTCATCGACTGCAGCGACGAGGGCGTCCCTTTCCTCGAAGCCCGAATCGACAACGACACCTCGATGTCAGAGTTTCTCCAGGATCCCAGTCCTGGCCACCTCAACGATTTCCTTCCTCTCAAAGTCGAAGAAGCCAACGACTTGCTCGCAGCTTTCCAAGCCACATATTTCAACTGTGGAGGAATGGCACTCACATTCCAGATGTCACACAAACTCGGAGATGGACTGTCCATCTTCTTTTTCCTCACAGCGTGGGCTTCAATTGCTCGTGATTCGTCCAGTACTACAACTTTTCCTGAATTCAATTTCGCGGAGATTTTCCCTCCCATCAACCTCCCTGTTGGATCTGGATCCGTAGCTCGGCCTGCTCCTTATAACAAGGTTACAGCGAAGAGGTTTGTTTTCAGCGCCAGCACGATAGCACACCTCAAAACAAGGTACGCAGAGGAGTCACTTAGGCCGACAAGATTGGAGGCACTGTCAGCTTTCATATCGACCAGGTTACTGAAGATCAGTAATAAAGAAAATAATAATGACGACGACCAGGACAAAAACAAGAACAAGAAGAAGAAGATTTTCACTGTCTCTCACTCAGTGAACTTGAGGTCGAAGATGGACCCACCTCTCCCCGAAAATGCTTTCGGGAACCTCTTCACATCGTGTATAGCTGTCACCGATTTGGACAACCAGCAGCAGATTTTGAGGAAGATGAGGGAAGGGACGAGGGCTGTGGATGGAGACGCGGTGAGGATGCAGCTGCAGCAAGGCGGTCGTGGGTCCGTGGTGAGTTCTCTGAAGGAGAAGGAGGTGAAAGGGGAGGTGCAGTGGGTGCCGTTTGTGTTCACCAGCCTGTGCAGGATGCCCCTCTACGACGTTGATTTCGGATGGGGGAAGCCCCTGTGGTTCGGCGTATCGGCCGAGTCGAGTTTCGTCAATGTGGTGACTTTCGTGGACAGGAAGGAAGGTGGCGGGATAGAGGCGTGGGTGAACCTGAAGGAGGAAGACATGGCTGAGTTTGAGGCGGACGAAGAAATAGTTGCCCTTGTTTCTCCAACTGCGCTCAACCTTTAGGATGTACTTGAAGTGATGTCGTTTGTTAGTTTCATGATTTCGTGCAATGCAAGCAAGCGTGTATCGGTAAAATAAAATAAATATTTTAAAGAGTAATTGTCGTAATGTTGAACCAAAATTTAAAATAATTTTATTTCATTCTTAATTATTCTTTTCATAGGTTTGTTATTTACAATAATATATGGTCGATGGATTTACATAAGGTAGAAGTTTCGTCGAATAGATTATTTATGTTTAAACTTCTTTCACGACACTATTGTTTCAATTTTTATGGCTAGTGGTTAATACTTTTGTTAATTTTGCAGGATGAAGCAGCTTCTCTAGATCTTTTCAAGAAGTATTAAAAAAAACAACTAATGAGTGTTAAAACTGAAAAACCATCAGAATCCTAATATAAAAGGTAATGTAAAATGACTAAAAAAGATTTCAAACATAAAATATGAATACAAATTAAAAAAAAATTATCATGGTGAAAACTTCCATTAAAGAAAATCCAAAAAATAGAGTCAATAAACAGAGACAGAACAGGGATCAAGAGGAATGATCTCAACCACACCCAGCACAACAAAAACGAAAAGGAAGGAAGAGAAAAGGAAAAAACCAGCAACCCAAGGAAGAACCCGATTCTCCCAGCACAAGTTGGACTAAACTACCATTGTGAGTACCAAACAGAAAACTAAAAACCCCTACACAAGCCAACAACAAGCATCCCTGTTCCTGATTACTTGTTGTAGGTTGATTGTCTTGCGTTTGGTTTTGAATATAAATTAAATATTACTATTGAATAAAAAAGATTTCAAAAAATAAAAAAGTATTCAAAAAATATCACGTAAGATTTATACATATTAAATAATAATATTTTTCAATTTATTTTTTATAATGTTATAAATGAAATAAAACTATATTTTCTAGAAAAAGAATATTATATTTTAAGGACAGTTTTCTATTTCCAAATTGGAGGTTCTGCTTTTAAATTACGAAAGACTTTAATTTTTTAGAAAGAGAAACTTTAGAGGTGTTTGGCTTCGATTCAATTTTTGAAACATAATACTTCTAAAATTCGGACCAAAAATAGTTATACTCTCTTGGTTTTATTTTTTTATTTTTTTGGTTTGAGGTAATCGTGGTTCGCCTTTATGAAAATTTGGACTGATTGCAGATTTAAAAAGGTTCAACTCGCATTGATCGGGTCAAATTAGGTTGGATACCCATGCATTTGGGTTCAATTATCTTTCTCAAACAAAAGAAAAAAAGTGAAATGAAAAACACTAAAGCTAAAACTCGCTACCGACTCAAAACTCGTCAATACCAGGTTCAACTTGATTTTGACCTAGCTGAACCGAGTTTTGGGCAAATTCACACCTAACACAACCCGTCTATTACAAAAATAGATAAAACTCGCTCCCGCCGAAAACTTGTAAAACCGGGTTTAAGTTGCTTGGTTGGGTCAAATGAGGTTGTAGACCCATGCGTTTGGGTCGAATGAGGTTGTATACCCATGCGGTTGGGTCGAATGAGGTTGTATACCCATGCGTTTGGTCGCGTCCATGGCAAATGGTGGAAGTGGACAACTCAGGATTCCACCGACAGTGTTTCGAATTGGATAAAAAAAGAGAAATTAACAAACACTAAAGCGGATAAAACATGCTCACGATCCAAAACTCGGCAACATCATTTTCAACTTTCTTTGATCGGGTTGAACCTAGTTTGTAACAAATTCACAACCGACCCAACCCATCAATTACAAAAGAAAATAAAACTCACATCCGTCTGAAAACTTGTAAACACCGGGTTCAAGTTGTTTTGATAAGGTTTAATAGGTAGGATACCTGTATTTTTGGGTGCTCAACCAAAAATAAAAAGATAAACAAAAAATACTAAAGCGGATAAAACTTGTTCCCTACCAAAAACTCTGCACACCTAGCTCAAATCGCCTTGACTGGTTGGTACCGAGATTTTAACAATTCACACTCGGCTCAACATGTCAATTCCAAAAGCAGATAAAATGCACTATCGATACAAAACTCGTTAGCGCAACATCTGGTTTCAATTGTCATTCTCAACCAAAAGGGAAAAAAGAAATAAATAAATATTAAAGCAAACAAACATAACTCTCTGTCTAAAACTCATCAACACCGTGTTAAACTCGCTTTGACACGATAGAATCGAGTTCTTAACAAATTCACACTCGACTCAACCTGCAAACTACAAAAGCGGCTAAAACTCGCTCTGATAAAGACTCGTCTATACCATGGATTTGATTTAGATTTTCATTCTTAACAAAAGAAGAAGAAAAAATTAGAATTTAAAAATATTAATTTCGGGTTCAACATGCTTTGACCTAGTCGAATTAAGTTGGATACCCATGAGTTTGAGTTTAATTGTCATGCTTAACCAAAAGGAAAAAGAGAAATAAGAAAACACTAAAGCATATGAAACTCGATCTTGATACAAAACTTGGCAACACAGAGCAGATTTAGTATTAATTTTTTATAGTAGTCTTGGGACACGGTGGATGGGTACAAATTAGGATTTCACCAACAATTTTTTGAGAAGGGTTGTGAATTAGTGGACGAAGTAGAGAATTGTGCATAATAGATATGTTATGGATCTTCGGTAGTAGTCGTGGCATCTATTATTCGTTGATTTCATCGATAGTGTTTCGAGATGGGTTGGAGAAGGGACGTTGGGAAACGATGTTGGGGAAATACTTAGGATTCTGCCGACATTATTTTGAGACGGGCTACAAAATGGTGGGCAAAGGCGACGATTTGTGTTGAAGTTAGGATACCCATGTGTTTGGGTTTAATTGTGATCATGCTCAACAAAAAAGGAAAAAGTGAAAGAAATAAGCACTAAAGAGGATGAGAATCGGTCCCGATACCAAACTTGTGGTAGCCGCCTTGGGAAACGGTGGTGGGAAACAACTTAGGATTTTGTCGACAGCATTTCGAGATGGCCTGCAAAATGGTGGGCAAAGGCGATGATTTGTTCAAAAATTCGTAAACGAAAACCTAGCGAACAATAATTAAACAAAAAGGCGATGATTTGTGCCAAAAGTCGTAGACGAAAATCTAGCGAACAATAACTAAACACAAAAGTTGTAGAATGGAGAGTGAGGAAAAAGGACTTGGAACTTCCCCGATTGCACTTGAAGGAGTGTGAGAGCCACTAATAAATAGTAACCTACAACCATGGCTTTTATATATTAAATAATTAATTAATAATTAATGCTCAACCAAAAGGAAAAAGACAATGAAAAAAACACTTAAGAGGATGGAACTCGGTCCCAGTATAAAACTCGTGATAGCAGCCTTGGTAAATGGTGGTGGGGAACAACTTATGGGTCGTTTACTTGACATTTAATTTCTTATAGCTGCCACAACAGAAAACAATATAAAATGAAAAAGAAGCACTAATTTCCTGATAAACAAAACCTGAAGAAAACGTGTTTTGCTGGGAATTTTGGTAAGTTCTGAAACTGATTTCTGAAAATGAAAATATGTTTAGTTACTTCATATTGTGTTCTGATACGTAACTACCAAAATTTTGTTCATTGGGTATCATACAATTCTAACCATGAGTAAATCAGTAAATCAATGCTCAAACTTTTGATTAAAGCCAAGAGTAAATCAGTGCTCAAACTTCTTTCATGAGCCTCATCAATGACAATCCAAAGATGGAAGGAGCAAGATAGTAAATAAAAATAACTATTGTTACCTGGTAATCCCTAATTCTGGCCAGAATTTCCCACCGGTGAGCATAAATCGGGAGTCCATCCTACAGCCGGCTGGAGAAGGGAAACTCGGAAGGGCTGGTGGATTCTGGACGGAGAGGAAGATAATGGACTGGTGGTGGTCTCGTGGTAGAAGGAGAGTGACAATCCACGCGGCTACTGGAGGGAGAGGGAGATGGCGGCCGCTGGTGTTATGAGAGGAAAGGTCGAGCGAAAAGTCGTATGGACTAAAACGGCAGCGTGTAGAAGCAGCTCAGGAAAAGGAGAAAAAATATGTACTCGCAGGGAATCGAAAGTGGGGACCTCATTAATGAATAGTGCACATATTCTGCTAGGCAATGGGGAATAACCCGCGATCTTAAGTTTCCGGGGAAACGGCTATTTGTTGTTTTCTCGCAGCTTTCTCATTTGCAATAATTGATTTTATTCACAAAAACGAAACAGACAAGTGAACACATTTAGGGGTCGTTTGGAAGTTGCGATTGTTAAATAGATGTATTGTTGAGAATGCATGTATAATATTATACATGTATTGTCGAATTTGATGCATTGTAGAATACAATGTTTGGTATGTGTGATTGTGTATGTCGCATCAGCTAAAAGTTGAGACAAAACAATCTCAACAATAACAACTAAAAGTTGAGATATAACAATCACTCAAAATGAGTGATAGTTTCTATCACATCACAGAAATAATCCATGTATTGTTTCTTTCTGCTAAAAAAACAAAAAAAAAATAACTGATGCATTGTAAACAATACATGCATAATGACAATCTCAACAAAACTATCGCAACTTCCAAATGACCCCTTATTGTCATTTCTTTACTAATTTTCATTTTTTAAATAGAAAACAGAAAACGAAATAGGAACTCAACATGGCATTAGCATTCCTCCAATTATATTTCGAGATGGGTTGAAAACCCTTTAATTTTTCTTGTCGTAAAAGAAGAAATTGCTCTCTAGTTGTTGGGTAGAACCGTAGAAGGTAAATTTGCACAAAAAATAAAGTGGGGAGCTAAATTGCCAAAATCAGCCAAATTTGTTATCAGTTAAGTTTCAGCCGCAGTCGAATAAACAAGCTGCACCTGCATGTATATATTACCAAGGAAAATAAGAATGGCAGCGTATTGTATTAGTGACACGGTAAACCGTATATGCATTATGATTGAATCTTTTCTAACAATTTATGTTATTGGGATCCACTTGAGTTATAATAGCGGTAAATGGTGTACATTATTAGGTGAGATCAAATGGGAGGAAGTTAAATGAATTCAAATTTGTTTTAGGGAATTAATCCTGGAAACTCATCAGAGTCTAGATGCTTATGGCCGGCTAACGTCAACACTGGCGGTGACAGTGGCGTTGATTTGGATGCACGGAGGCGCCGATTTTCTCAAAGAGAAGAGAAATGGAAGAGATATGAAGCAGGGACGAGGAATTATAATTTCGCACTTGATGTTTAGGGTTTATTCATTTATCACTTAATCGAACCTTTCTTGTTTGAATCGGCCAGATTTAGTGACGGCACCCTGCACCCCGCCATACCGGCTACATAGAATTTCCGCCTACAAAAAATCTATACAAAACAACACTAGTGCGAACCGCTAGCTACTACGTACAACGACATGTTATTCCACACTAGTGAAACTAGACCTGGCAATCGGCTCAGGTTGGGTAAGTTCGGGTTGAGAACTTCGGTTACGGGGCGGGTCATGTTTGATTGGCTTATTTCGGGTCCAATATTGACCCAACCCATTCGATTTCGGGTCGGGTTACAGGTCATTACGGGTTATGAGCGTTCTCAGAAACAATATCAAACATGCTTCATATTTTCTTAAAGAACACATATATTCAAATATGCATGACAATAGTTTACCTAACACATGTCAATTAACATATTCTCAAATCCTCCCACGCTAATGAAATGAAATATAAATTGCGCACATCGTCAAAAAACAATCACAAGAGTAATATTACTACAAGAAACACATTATATTTGATTATCCTTAAACTCCAAACATGTCATTGAAATCCTTGTGTTTTGTTTAAACATCTCACCAATTTATGAGTGATTTTATCAGATTTTGGGAGTAATATATTTAATGGAACGGGTCTAACGGGTCGACCCACTAACCAATCCAACCCGACCCAAAAAAACACGGGTTATAGGGTTTGGGTCATTCGGATTTCGAGTTACAAAAATTTCTAGTTTTTAGGCGGTTTCGGGTTGGGTCAATGGGTCGGGTTGTAATTTGCCGGTCTAAGTGAAACCCAGCAAGCATGACCACAATCCAAAAATTCCGTTGGGAGGTGCCATTTTGAAGGAGGTTCATGTGTTGTGAATAGGGGTGTGTAATGGTCCGGTCTATACCAGATTGCACCGGATCAAATCGGCATTCGGATCTAATCGCACCGAATCGAGTATAATACGGTTTGGTATATGATTTTATAAATTTTTATAATTACTAAAGAAAATAGACCGAATTGATTTTTGGATCGGACCAAACGGACATAATGCAATGATGGTCCATTTCTTGGTCCACATATCTCTTAACTATTGACCGCAGTTCTCATGAGTTTGGTCCTCTCCGAACCGGATCGAACCATTGCACACTTCTACTCGAGAATATCTCTCTAGCGTGTTTTGTTTCACTTCGTGCCTTGTATGTACAATAGGGCTGCCCATATCGTGGCAAAACAAGCTCTCTTATCGTTGGCTCGGCGGCTTGTTGACCAACATGTGTTTCTTTCTTTTTATTTTTGACTTGATATGTTTTGTATATTCGTATTTTTTTATTCCTGCTCGGAATATCTTTGGCAAAAAATGATTGATTGATTTCCCTTGGTTGTTTATTCATTTTTAACATAAATAGAAAAAAAATTAAATATAACTTTTTAGTAAAATCTTTCAACATTTTCAATTTATTTGTCAAATATTTTAAAATAGAAAGTATTAGCCAAATGTTAACTTGATAGCTTTTTATTAGCAAAGCTGACTTGGCGACATGATGTTGAGTTGAAAGAGACGCATGGTTAATATTCCAAAATGTTTGTATTTTAATTAAAAGAATAGTTACAAAATTATTAATAATAACAGACAAATGACTAATATTTTGATGCGCGGCAAAAATTTGGCTAATCATTTAAAAAGTATAAAAAGTTTGACTAATAAAATATATTTACTCGAAATTTTAGTTGTGAGCAATTTTTATTCATATCAAATAATTTCTTGTGTTTTATTAAAATAAAAATTATTAAATTTCATACAATTATGTTTCTTCCTTCTGCGATAGTATACTAAATAACTTCCCTGCCCTCCTTTCTCAAATCATGACTCCAACCCTGATGAGGGAACAAGCAAGAATTGTTGACGTCTTATACTATGTTGTACCATGGTACAAAAACGGCGTACATCATAATCATAGAGAAGCCTTATATAAATACTGTGGCATATGGTCATATAGATCGGTAGCCGCAGCACCCTGGTATATCTAACGTCCCACATTTTCCCCCAAATACAGCAAAATGTTTATATTTTTTTTATTTTTTCAAAATAATTGGTGAAATCCAAATTAAAAATATATATATCAATTGATTGAAAATAACTGAATTAAAAAAAAAATTAAAATTCAATCTCAATCAAACATTCAAACCCAAGGTTATTCACTTATTGTCTTGTGCCGAGCTGCGTGCAGGCTTTGTACTTTGTAGACACCGCCATGATAGAGAAACCAAGACACAAGCAACAGGACAGGTTGACGAAGCAATTATAAGATTAAGTAAATTTGATAGTCGAATAGAGTCAAACACAAAAAGACCAAATTAAATAATTAATTAGTTGACGTCTCTAAATGTAAGATATTATTCAGTTCGTCTTATGTTACAGCCTTACAGGCAGTATTTCCCAGCGGAAGCCTAGTTCGTCTTATTGTTAGTGGCAGTATTTTCCTAGTTGTAATTTTTTTTTATAAGGATGATATAGTATTAAGATTATGAATGGTCCAAAAAGAAATTACAAAGATGAAAGAACAAGAGAGAAATGAAATATGAAAAATCCGACCGCCAAAGGAAAGCGGAAGGAATAACCTACAACAGCAAAAATAAAAATAAAAAAAACCTCATGAAAGGAAACAGGCAGCAAAACAGCCACCACAGATAGGGATGGCAATCAAACCCATGTCCATGGGTATCCGACCGCACCCGACCCAGTCAACGCGGGGAATTCCCGCATTGACCGGGTATGGGTAAACCCGCAAAAAGTTTGATGGGTATGGGCGGGTATGGTTTTAGCCTCCCCACCCCATACCCATACCCATACCCGCCCCACCAAAAATATTTCTTCATATATGAAAATATTTGAATCAATTTGTATCATATCAATAATAGTGAATATAACTAAAGAATAATATATATAGTAGAAAGGCAATTGAGTGGCCACCCAAATCAAAATTTAATTTCTTTCTCTCAATTTTCCCTTCACTCTTTCACTTTTTCCCCTTGTTAAGAAGATTATGTTAGTTAATTATTACTTAATAGATGTATTAGAGTAGGGAATAATGATTTGGATGACATTGTACTCTACTCTGATATGGATTATTGGATGCTTTAGGAAAAGATGCTTTGAATCGTATTAAATATGATTGTCTCTTTGTCGACTTCATTATATAGTATGTGTGTTTAATGTTATAATTGAAATCTACATGTAAAATATTCGATATTATAATGCTGGATGTACGGGGTGGGTATTACCCATGGGTACCCGAAATCCATGGGTATGGGGATGGGTTTCCAAAACCTTCCCCGCATGGGTATGGGTATAGATATTTGAAAGCGGGGATGAGGATGGTTTAGGCAAACCCGCGTCAAACCCGTCCCATTGCCATCCCTAGCCATAGCACAACCCGAAAGGAACAAGTGACGGGGAAAAAAGAAACACCAGGCACCAGAAACCTATCCTGCAGTGTTGCCTGGGATGAGCCTAGATTTCAATCTTCACAACCAAACTTCAGCTTCCCTTGATTAACCTTCTTTGCCGTAGTTAGCCAAGAAAAAATTGAAAGCCCAATCCTGAAAGCCACCACCCTAGCAAGAGATTTCTCATCGTTGAAAGTCCGACTATTTCTCTCCAATCAAACTCTCCAACAGAAAGCATGAAGGAAAATACGAATGCACCATTGTTTGGAAGTTTCCCGGCTGGTAACCGGCCACTCGCACATTCTAGTAGCAATATAATTGTGGTTAGTTCCTGCATTTATGAAGGTCCACAAAGCTTCCCAAGATTTGCCAAACTTTTGTCGAGAAAGGACAGTTGATGAAAAGGTGATCAGTGGTTTCTTCATCGGCTTCACAGAGATTGCATCTGTTTGGAATATTCCACCCCTTCTTCTTAAGATTATCCAAAGTCAGGATCTTTTTATGAAAGACAGTCCACAAGAAACCACACACTCAGTGGCGGACCAAGGATTTTGAGATAGGTGTGTCGACCAATAAAATTAGATTAAAAACAAATTAATTAACATTAATTAATTTAAAATAAACAGACAAATTTTATTCATAAATTTCACCAATTTCATTATTTCTTACAGTGAACCACGATGAGTTTTCATATTTTGAAAGATTTCTTAATTACATTTGTCCATTAGGTTGCAAATCAAGTATTTTGTATGTAAAAAATTAAACAATTATTCATAAACTGGTCACTCAATTTATACCAAAGATTGTTCTCGATTCAACTCATATGGAAAATGTCATTTTGTAGCTTGCAGTTGCAAGAGGTAAAGTCAATCTTAATTTCAGATGAGAAATTTGGTATGAGAAACTCGAAGGATGGCTACAGGCGTCAATGTGGAAAGAAATAACAAAATTAGAAAGTAAGTTGAAAATTAACTTAAAGAAAAATCTATGAAAGAAGCAATGGGGAAAGACACCAACTAATTAAGAAGTAAGTTGAAAATTCACTATCTAATTATTTGACTCAACCAGCTTATTAATCAATTTAATTATCATTCAAATTATCAATGTTGTCTCTATGTGGATAGATATCTTTCTAAATACTCACTACGTACTAAGTAGTCAATTAATTTTTACTCTTATGCAACCAACTAATTAACTACCAAATCTGAAGTCCGATAACTCTTATATTTATATATTTTAATAACATTATGACAACATTTTTTTAATGTAATAAGGTGTGTCGGTTAAAATTATTGAATTTGTGTCAGAGGTCCCATATTCGAATTTTTTACTTAAACAATTGTGGTTTCTTCACAAAAATTTCGAATCAAGGTGTGTCGGTTAAAATTATTGAATGTGTGTCGGAGATCCCATATTCGAATTTTTTGCACTAAAAAATTGTGAGTTCTTCACAAAAACTTCGAATCAAGGTGTGTCACCTGACACGCCTTGGGCAAAGGTGGGTCCGCCCCTGCACACACTTTGCTTGGTATAAGCTGCTGCCAAATCAAGTTGTAGAGGAAATCAACAACACCCGGAAACCTGTCCCTTGCCAATTGGTTGTAAGCTGATCTAACACTGAAGGCGCTGTTCGACGCTTGTTTTCACTGAGTCTCTCCGGGCCTGAAAAAAGGAAGAAGAAGGCAAGCTTTTCAGCAAGTTCATTACGGAAACTCTCTCACTCTCAACCCCACCCGTAAGATTAAATTTCAAAGGAAGAATCCAAGACACTCTCCCATTTTCCAATTTAAGGATACCAGCAACTCTAGCCAGTGGAGCTTCAGCTGCGGTAGAAAACCTCGAGAAATCGACAGCTAGACAACAACCATTGAGTCACACGTCAAACCAAAAATAAGTCCAAGAACCAATACCATGATAGATTTCTGCAAATTTCCAGAAGTCCCATTTAGCATAAACAATCCTGTGCCATAGACTACTTCCCACCAGACCAACCGGATCCCCTGTTATCCATTCTGAACTGGAGCAAGGAAATTTCAGCCTGATAAGCTCCCTCTACCAAGCGTGTCTTTCGGTTCCACCACCATTTGCAGAGTAAAGCGATGTTATGGAGTTTAATGTCATGAATTCCTAGCCCCTGAGATTAAGTGGCATTTTTCCTGTCCTCAGTCCCAAACCAAATAAAGTTTCTCTAGATCTTTTTGAGCGCTGAAGTTACAGCTTTTGAGGCCAGAACAGAGTTATTCAGAACTACCACAGAAAGAAAGGAAGTTTCCTTTCCAACCTCCAATCTTCTCTACACTTTGTTAATGACTGAATTCTAGAACATCGAAGAGTCGCTCAAGGCCCCAAGAGGTAAACCCAGGTAAGTCATTGGAAGGGGCTTCCCAATCACATCCCAAATTGTCCACTATTATGTCCAGATTATGCCCTTTGCCAACTGGATGCACCCTTGTTTTTTGCAAGTTGATCTCCACCCCGGTTATGCTCTGGAAACACACTAAAGCAGCAAGAACATTGGTAACATCATCCGCGTTGCCTTCAGAGAACACAATCGCATCCTCTGCATATAGAAGATGGGTTACCTCCACACGACGATCCTCTTCATCAATGCAAAAACCATTAAGGAAACCTGCCTCCTTGATCTCAATTAAGATATAGGACATAATATCCATCTCCATATTGAAGAGGAAGGGAGATAGCAGGTCTCCCTATTTAACTCCTCTCTTCATCCTAAAGAAACCACTAGCCTCCACATTAACCAACACCGATTTTTTTGTCGAGGAGATGGATCCTTTAATCCACTTAAGAAATCTCGGACACACCTCCATAGCCTTAAGAGTCTTGAAAATGCATTCCCAATTAATTGAGTCGAAGGCCTTTTCGATGTCCAACTTAATTACAACATTCGGCTTTCCGCTTCTTCTTTGACTGTCAATAACTTCATTAGAAATGAGGCTTGCCTCGTGAATCTGTCTTCCCTTAGTGCCTGCAAACTGGAAAAAAGCGAAGTGATTGAACTCATAAAGGGTTGCAGCATGAAAAATAGAGTTTTATAAATGATCTTGTTCAAACTTCCAATGAATTTGATGGGTCTAAAGTCTGTAACTAATTCCCGTGCTTCAATTTTGGGGATGAGGCATATGAAAGATTGAGCGATGCACTGAGGAAGCGTCCCTGTGAGGAAGAAATTATCCATAGCCTGCAGCATGTCACTCTTAATAATATGCCAATCTTTCTTGAAAAATTCAAGGGTGAAACCATCAGGCCTCGGTGATTTATCATCGTTGCAGCCAATGTAGTTAAAAGCTATAGTTTAAGCCTAAAAGCTTACGCTTTTAAGTTCTTACCTCCTCCAATATAGTAATTTTCTTTGAAAAATCTTTTGACACCATAAGCTTAATATAAACTCTTTAAAACCACAATATGTGCATAAAAAATCCTTAAAAGCTAGCTTTTAGGACGCTTATAAGAGCTTTTAATGATAATGTTTATGGAGCGATTTGGCACGTCGTGCGATGGTCAAATGGTTTTTTGTGGATGAAAAAACTAAAGTGATCATGCCGCTGGCTTCAAAATGATTTTTTTAACATGAATGATGATTGATGTATTTATGAGGAGCATGATGTTAGTGACAATAACAACTATGATGATGGCGGTAATTAAGATGATATGATTTGGATGGAAATGTGGACGTTGCTGCCCAAATGTAGCATAAATCATGATCAATTTTTTTGGGGGGCTTGTGATGTCCATAATATGAATATTTCAGAGTTATGATTCATATTAGCGTACGATTCAACTCTTTTTCTATGTTTATGAACTTGTTCTGAGTTAGAATGTACTCTAGTTCAAAATCTTTTCCAATTTTCTGTGTGTGGATTCTATTAGTCTTTTAAGTTGCTTTTTTACAATTTCAATGGTTCATATAAACTTACATTCTTACGCTCCGCTTTTACGCTTAAGTTTGTACCCATCATTTCGCTTATACATAAAAACTATAGTTTAACTACATTGGTTGCAGCTTTTAACGGCTCTCAAAACTTCTGCTTCTGTAAATGGTTTCCCAAGATCAGCATTGTCTTGAATGAAGAAAGCGAAAGGTTTGTACCTTCCTGGGAAGGGTCTGTTCGCAGCTTCTTCTTCAAATTTCCTTGAAAAGAATTCGATAAAGCCGGATTTAATTTCTTGAGGATCCATAGTCAGAGATCCATTAATCCTCAATTGATAAATCATGCGTCTTCTTTAATTATGAGCTGTCGTTTTGTGAAAGAAAGCGGTGTTTTTTCGCCCACCTGCAGCCACAATTCCCTTGATCTTTCCCTCCAATAAATCTCTTCCATCAGCAACATCTTCTGGATTTCACATTTTAACCGACTTCTATCAATGCTCATGGATTCAGGTAGCCCACCAAGTTCCTCTAAATTATCAATCTCTTTAATTCTAGCCAAAAAATCTGATAATTTTCTCTCAATCCTTCCAAATTGCTCCCTGTTCTACTACTTAATCAGAGCCTTTGTCTGCTTGGTTTTTTGGGCAAAGCAGAATAAAAAGCTAGATCCACTGATTGGGACACTCCACCATCCAACCAGAGACATAAGGAAAGAGTCCTCCAAGAGCCACACGTTTTCAACTCTCCAAGGGTGTCGAATTCGTTCTTCAAACCCCCAAGTCAAAAGGATCGGTGTGTGGTCTGACTCGATTCGATCTAACTCCTAAAGATAGTTAGGAGGGGAGTTTTCCTCAAATCCTAGGTTGAGGAGAGCCCTGCCGATGCGAGATAGAAGAGGATCAGACCCCCCTTACTATAAGTAAATTTTGCACGAGAAAGAGGGACGTCAAGCAGTTTGTGAGAACTAATAAAGCTGTTGAAATCGGACATCAATTCCCAATCCCGCGGTCGACCAACAAAATCTTCAAGAGCCCTCACAAGATTGAAATCTCTAATGCAAAGCGGGGCTTGATAATTCCGGCACACCCAATTCAGCTCATTCAGAAATTGAATCTTGTCATACTTGGTTTGAGGACCGTAAATGATCATGAGAGACACGGTTAGAGGAGTCAATTCACTATTCTGTACCGGCTTTACTCCAGTAGAGGAGGTTTAGTTCGTTAGGGCCTCAATCTGTGTTACTCCGGTGGAGGTTAGTCGCCCGCTGGGGACTCAGATTGAGAGGACCTGGAGACCTTTAGTCGAGGCTGCCGACTGTTTAAGAACCATTCGCGGTATACTATCATTGAACCTGACTTGGTGAATTACAACCTGGCTTAACTGCAGTCTAGGGAGAACCATATCTGGGTGACCTCTCACAACTTTGAACACAACTTTCACTGCTTTTGCTTGCTAGTTTAGTTATACCTTCACTACACTTGAACCGCTAAATAATAAGATTTTCACGGAGTAGTCATCACACCTAGGACCCAGGTTGACATTTAGAACTAAACCCGCTATACTACGCATTAGTAGGTGGTTACACTTGACCACTTTCTAGTGTGACGGTAGAGGCGTGTCAAGTTTTTGACGCCATTGCCGGGGACGGCTAGGTTGTTGAAGAAACGTGATTTCTGTTACTTTAGCATTTCTTTTCCACCTTGACTGTTTGCTTTGTCCTACTTGTGCCTTCACGGGTTTGCTTGCTTGGCTGTGTGCAGGTAGTGCATGACCCGTAGCCATTCGGGAGGTTTACTACCGTTAGATCCGGAGCTAGAACGCACTTGTCGCCAGTTAAGGAGACAACAACGAGCAAGACTGGCTACAGAGGAAGTGCACGTCGACGGCCATCTGAGATGCGCCTCCGAAGAGGAATACGAGATGGGCGACAAGCACAACAGGGGGAACCTTAACCTGGGGCATAATCAACCCCTCGAGATGCCCATGCAGGTCCCCCTAGTGAATCATATCCTTGGGAACAATCCAGTTCCCTAGGAAGACAGGGCTCAGCATCCACCACCCCCACCGGGTCCTACTATGGAGTACTACTACACTCCACGGGTCGCCAACATCTGTCCCGTCATCCTGTATCCGCCATCCCAGCAAATAACTTAGAGATCAAGCCATGCTGGATTCAACTAATTACATCCTATATCCAGTTCCATGGCTTGAAGGATGAAGAGGCGAGGGTCCACCTTTCCCAGTTCCGGCAGTTGACAAATGGTTCAAAATGAATGGTGTACCCGATGATGCGATCCGTCTCCACCTTTTACCACATTCTCTGACGGGGCATGCGAAGAGGTGGTTAGTGACCCAGCCCCCACTGTCCATCACGTCATGGGATGACTTGGCCGACAAGTTTGTGCAGAGGTACTATCCAGCCTCGAAGACCACGGAGATTCAGCGGGAGATCACTCATTTCCGCAAAAAGCCAGATGAGTCACTACGTGATGTCTGGGAGCGGTACTCGGGATTCTTCTGGAAATGTCCCCATCACAGTTTCAGTGATGCATTCACAGTGGGGAATTTCTATAGCACTCTAACCCCAGTGGGTGATCGAGTCTCTATGCCCAGGAGGGGATATTCTCACCAAGACTCCACCCGAGATGAATCAAATGATCAGTACTCTAGCTTTTAGGAATCATTCTTGGGGGCAGAGCACCAGAAGCCGGAGTTCCCGTGATCAAGGTGTGCACGCCATGGAGGCCAGGTCCAGGCTAGAGCGGTAGGTGGCCGAGTTAGTCCAGACATTGAAGCAGCGCAATAGTCTTATTAAGGGCAGAGGGCTGGTCGGGCCTTTAGTTGCACAATGTCAGTGGTGTGAGAGTTTGAACCATCTGGTGAAAGACTGCCAGACTATGCGGGAGTCTTCTACACCCCAGGAGTAGTTGGACTTCATTGCCAATGCTCGGCGCCTTGATCCTTACAGTGGAACATATAATGAAGGGTGGCGCCAGCATCCCAACTTCTCCTAGTATGGCAATAACAGCAACACCACTAAACCACCTGGTTTCCCAGCACAAGCAGGTGGTTTTCAGTAGAGGCAACCCGCCCAGGCCCGGGAGGGTCCATTTCCACATCAACAGCCTTACCAGTCCAGACAGGGGCAACCATTCCAGCAGCCGCAACGCAAGTATGCCCAATTGCCAGCAGCTATAGCTCCAAATACCCAGATGACTGAGCTGAAAAACATTTTGCAGGCATTCATGACTACCAGCCAGGCGAATTTCGCCAGGATGGACCAGAACATAACCTCACTGGAGGCAGGCCAGAGGAACTAAGGTGCCATATTTCAGGATCTCTAAAATCAGATTGGTGGCATAGCTCGCCAAAATAACACCAGAGCATCGGGGACTCTGCCTGCCACCACCATTCCAAATCCTCGCGAGCCTCACCAGTAGCTGGATGCCATCACTACCAGGAATGGCAAGACAACATCTGTTGTCCCTGCCCCGGCCATGTAGGAAGAGCCACTATCTGCTTCAGCACTTCCAGCTGACGATGCAGAAGTGGGGATGCAGAAAGAAGCACATGCTCCCAAGTCACAGCCAGTGGTTAAGGAGCATGTACCCCAGCTTCCCTTCCCCACTCGCCTACACAACGACAAGTTGGAGACTGAGTTTTCCAAGTTCATGGCAATGTTGAAGCAGGTCAACATCAGCATGTCGTTTGTGGAGGCACTGTTGAAGATGCCCAAGTACGCCAAATTCATGAAGGATCTCCTCACCAACAAAAAGAAACTTGGGGATCTCTCGACAGTGATGCTGAGCGAGGAGTGTTCTGCCATCCTGCAAAACAAGCTTCCCGAGAAGCGCAAAGACCTAGAGAGTTTTACTATCCCTCCTATTTTTTGGCAACATGCATGTAGGAAAATCCTTGGAGGACTTAGGTGCTAGCATTAAGGTCATGCCTTATAAATTGTTTAAAAAGCTAGACCTAGGTGAACCTAGAACTACTAGGATGAGCATCCAGTTAGCTGATCGCTCTATTGTGCATCCTTGGGGTATCATAGATAGGGCTGGAGATCGGGTCGGGTCCTAGTACCCGGACCGAAATATGCGGGTACCCGAACCCAAAAAACGTCAGTTTGAGGAACCAGACCCGACCCATACTCGGTTCTTGGGTACCCGAGACCCAAAGCCACAGAATTCGGGTATGGTTCGGTCACCCGAATACTCATCAGCCATGGTTCTTCTTCCAAAGACAACCTGTTACAGCAGCCTTATTCAAGAAAAAAACAGACATGAACAAACTAGAATCTGGAAAACTAAAAATACACCTGAAAAAAAGAGTTACATAACAAACACAACCAAGTCAATTCATCATCAGTTCACCATCTTAGTTCAACAAGAAAGGTAGAAAATCCCAAATTAAAAGTTTCAACAGCAAACACACATTACACATAGTCATTCCATAGATTGTACTTGGGCAGCAAAATAAAGACAACAAATGGAAAGATCATCATGTCTTCCACTTCCTGGAGTTCCATTCCATCCAAATATCCAATCCATCTCACTCCGTCTCGCTGTCGCCATGGGCAGAATCGAACTATCTTTGTTTGTATATTTGGATAAATCCGCAAAGTTAAGCATATCTTTCACAAAATCAGCTTTTCCTCCTCAATCTCATCACTGGAAACTTCATAAGATTCGTCATTTGGTTCTCCTACTGATGAAGCGACTGCATTAGATTTAGCCCCTCCATTTTCTTGTGCAAGGGAAGCATCATTCACAGCTTCCACCATGCCTTGAAACTCTGATTCCATTCATTACATAGCATAAAAAGCATTCAGTTTATGTAGTAAATTGGAAGTAAAATATTCTGAAAATTTAGTGAACATATTACTAAAAACTAATAGAAGATAGTAGTGTAGAGATTTACCCTTTTCAAACTCTTCCATCTCGTCCAAATCCTCATCCTCAAGTGGTAAGTTCGAATGTGCCAGCCAATCTTCACTGCAGATTAATGCCTCCACGATTTTGGGAGTCAAATAACTTCTAAAGGAATCCAACACACGAGCTCCAGTACTGAAAGCACTCTCTGAAGCTACACTTGATACAGGGACAGCAAGTAAATCTTTGGCCATTTCACTCAAAATTGGATACCTGGCAGCATTGTTCTTCCACCACAACAAGATGTCATACTTGGGATTCTTACCATCTCCTTCACGGAGTTCAACCAAGTACCTCTCCAACTCACTTGCCTCGGCAGCAGCTTCTGTCATTGAATAATCATCATCAAAAGAGGTGGCAGCACATTGGGAGTAGGCAGGAGTTCTGCCTTGTCATTGAAGAACCCCCATATTGAGTCCCCTCTCTAGAAGTAGCAGCCACATTGTTTCTTATACTCTCATAAAATTTGAATAGAGCAGTGAGTTCTCCATTCAAATCTTCAATCAATTCATCACCTCGTGTTTCCCCATACAACTTCCTCAATGCATACACAGGATAATGCATTTTATGCCTTGGATCAAACAATACAGCTATGTAAAACAGCCTATTCATTCTTGAGTTCCCTTCATCGCTTTCATGCCAATATTTGCACACTTTGGCATGCATCCGAGAAGCCATATTCTTCACTTCTTCCTCCTCACTCTCCTCCATTTGCTTAATTTCAAAAAATACAGCACACAGTTGCCTTAGGAAAAGGTGAGAAGTCACATACTTGGTCCCAGAAATAAGCAAGGTGAGCTCGTAGAAGTATCTCAAGTGCTTGGACAGATTCCTCGCACTTCCCAATCAGTCGTAGTGGGAGGACCAATCACTTGGCCTTTGTACTTCTTGGCCTTGGTAAGATCAGCCACAAACTCAGAATTCTCCAATGCAAGTGTCTTAAATGCCTTCTCAAACTTTTCTGCTGCCTCCAACATCATATATGTGGAGTTCCATCTAGTTGGAACGTCCAAGATCACCATTTTCTTTGACTTGATACCATGGAAGTTCACACAATTCTTGAAACTCATCATCCTAGATGGTGAAGCACGAACCCACCTTACTGCCTCCCTGATTCGAACAACCGACACCCCAATTTCCTCCAACCCATCACTGACAATCAGATTTACAATATGCACAACACAACGCATATGTAAATAAGCACCACCCTTAACACAACTACCCCAATCAATGAGTTTCTCCTTCAAAAAACCAATTGTCGTGTCATTTGCACTGGCATTATCCACTGTGATGGAGAATACATCCTTCGAACCCCACTCCGTCAATGAATCAGCAATTGCACTACCAATATTGACTCCCTTGTGGCTGGAAATGAGACGAAAGCTAATGACTTTCTTGTGAAGCTTCCAGTCACTCCCAATAAAATGTGCAATTAAGCACAAATAGTTGAAATTCTGCAAGGATGTCCAACAATCTGTAGTAAAAGAAACCCAACCAGCACAATGATTCTTGAAATAATCTATCAACTTCACCCTTTCCTCAACAAACAGCTTGAAACAATCTTCCCTAATAGCCTTCCTCCCAGGAATCCTAAACTGTGGGCAAGCAGCAAGACAAAAGCTCTTGAACCCTACTCTCTCAACATACCTAAAAGGCAGCTCGTCCATAATAATCATACGAGCCAATGCAAATCTGACATTCCCCTGATCAAACTTCCAATTGGCTAGTGCTAATACTCTTTCATCACTTGTTGGTTGCAAGTTTAACAACATTTGAGAACCTGATTCCTTCCTCTTTTTCCTACACAATTTGGTATGTTTATGGAGAGCAGAAGTACCGTTGCTTCTTGTATCGGCAGAAAGCTTCTTTTTGCAAAACAAACACCTCGCTTTCCTAATTGGATCTTTCCCCGGCGCCCTCTCAATGAACAGCTCATACTCGTCATAGGCATCTGACCTTGTATTCCCCAGCACTAGTGGTTCCTCAACCACTTGGTCAGTAGGAAGAGGAGCAGAGGCTTGAACTGGAGTCGACGTCGGAGGACGAGTATGAGGAGTAGAGGCAGGGATTGGAGTCGGAGGAGTAGCGGCGGCAACAGACAGAGGAGGACCAGCAGCGGCGACATTTTGAGGAGGACCAGCGGCAGCTACGATTGGAGGAGGAGGACCCGCGCCGGCGCCGGCGACAAAACTTGCAGATGGAGGTACACTTCCAATAGATTCACCTCTATTATTCGATCTCTTCTTAGCCTTCCCTGCGACAGGTAAAGGACCAGGGGTTGCTGCTGATTTTTCTCTCTTCCTCCCACCAGCTCTGTCCATTATTGACCAAGGATGACGATCGACGAAGGATGACAGTTGGCGATTGTTGGTGGAGACTTAGGGTTAGGTTTTTGTCTGCGAGATGGAAGTGGGGAACAAAAACGAAGGGTGCAATTTCGCTATCTGCTCTATGGTCTGATGGCTGGAGACTTAGGGTTAGGGCCTGCTGAGGCCTGAGGGGTGAGGGGGCCGAATCGGGCACAAGGCTTGGCCCTTGGGGCCTGAAGGCTGGGCTGGCCCATATATGTGGTTGGGTTGGGCCATATTATAATTGGCCATGTGGGCTGAGGAGTGGTTCCACTTTGGGTCCTGTTATTTTCGGGTCCGGGTTTGGTTTACCCAAAACCCGAAAAATAGCCACATACGATACCGAAACCCATTTTTCACTATGATATGTCGGTTGCCGGGTACCCAAAACCCGGAAATTTTGGTCCGATTCTGGGTTACCCATAAACCCGACCCCGAACGTCCAGCCCTAATCATAAAGGATCTGCTTGTTAATATGGGCACATTCACATATCCTGTTGATTTTGTTATTCTGGATATAAATGAAGATGTGGATGTGCCTTTGATTTTGGGTAGACCATTTCTCGCCACCGCCAAGGCGCTTATTGATGTGCATAGTGGTAAACTGATCTTGCGTGCTGGGGATGAACATGCTACTTTTTCTATGTCTGAGAATGGGAAGCACTCCCATTTGCATGATGACTTAGATTACTGTGATATGCTTTCTGATTTTGAGACCGCACTCACCATAATGAGTGGGGGTACTGACGATGCTCTTGAGCGTTGTATTTTGCTAGGAGAGCAGGCATCGCAGGAGCCGTAGCTGGAGGAGCAGTTGGTCGCACTCGAGAGTGGCGCGTTCCTGGAGGCGATAGGCTATTCAAATCGATCTCATCCTCACCTCGCATCACTACCTCCTTAGAGGAGCCACCAGAGCTGGAGCTAAAGCCCCTCCCTCCTCACTTGGAGTATGCCTTTCTCCGGGAGGGGAGCAAGCTTCCATTCATCATTAGCTCAACCCTCACACCCGAGCAGAAGGTCAGACTGGTGGCCTTGCTGAAGCAGTACGAGCAAGCTCTAGCGTGGAAGATCATTGATATCCGAGGGATCAGCCCCTCCTTCTGCTCCCACCGGATATTGCTAGAGGATGAGATGCGGCCGGTAAGACAGCCCTAGCGGAGATTGACACCGAACCTGGAGGCTGTGGTTTGGGCGGAGATCGTGAAACTTATGGCCGTGTGGATCATCTTCGCCATCTCCGACAGTGAGTGGGTCAGTCCCACCCAGGTGGTGCCTAAGAAGGGCGGGATGACCGTGGTACCCAATGAGAAGAATGAGCTCATACCTATGCAGAAGCGTCAGAGGAGCAAGGTATGGTAGTTGCAGAGTGCTTGGACCATTTTTGTCTTGCTTCTGGCCAACAAGTAAGCAAGGAAAAATCGGTTATCTTCTTCTCCAGCAATACCCCCAGACAAATTTGTGCCATGGTGGCCCGCGGCTTGGAGATGCCCATGACTCAAGATTTGGGTCGATACCTTGGCGCAACTGTCCTGCATGGTCGCGTGACTAAGGAGACATACAGGTACATCCTTGATCGTATGGAGAAGGAGCAGTACAGGTACATCCTAGACCACAAAATCAGGAGTTTCATTTGGGGGAGTTCTGAAGAAGCACGGAAGATCCACATGGTTCATTGGGAGGCAATTTGTAGGCCAAAAAAGGAGGGGGGTTTGGGGCTCCGCAATGCACATTAGCTGAACCTTGCTTTCCTTGCAAAGGTAGCCTGGTTTTTTGTTAAAAATTCGAATGAATTATGGGTGTGTGTTTTGAAGGCTAAGTATTTCAGTAAAGTTGAGGGAGCTCTCGTGGCCAAGTCGGCAGGCAGGATGTCCAACCTCTGGCGTGAAGTTAAGAAGGCTTGGCCAATTATGCAGACAGGAATGCGCATGAACATTAAGGATGGCCTCTCAACATCCTTTCGGGCGGATAGGTGGATTGATAGCGGGGAGCTTTTTCTCTATTCAGCAAAGGAGGACGGGCAGCCCATTGATCTTTCCCAGCCAGTTGCAGCTTTTGTGAAATTCTAAGGTGAGTGGGATCTTCCGAAACTTCATGGAGTTCTAACTACGGAGGCTATTTTGCGGGTACTGGGAATACAACCTCCGCAGCTTCATGCAGGAGAGGACGGTATGGCATGGGGACCAGAGAATGATTGTCAATTCAGGGTTCGTTCGGCGTATGACATTGCCAAGGGCGAGGTGGACAAATGGTGGAGCTTTGACTGGCGTACGGTCTGGCAGAGGGGACTGACTCGCGGGACTCACTTCCTATGGCTGGCTACTCGGAACCGCCTGTTGACGAACTATGAGCGGACGCGGCGCCACATAGCGACCTCTTCAACCTGTGGCCACTACAAGCAGCACCTAGAAACAGTCATGCATGTGTTGCGGGACTGCTCTTTTTCCAGGTTAACTTCGGTGCAACTCACTCACCTTTCTAAGCAACAAGACTTTTTTGACAGCCATCTTCAAGATTGGATACTTCATAACATCAAACGTGAGAACACAGACTTTGGTATAGTCTGTTGGTCTCTTTGGAGGACCTGAAATGACAGAGTCTTTGCAGGCAAAGTCTTCACCACTGAAGTCTTTCTATAGCGTGTCCTGGCTTGGATAACTGTCGTGAGGAATGCCATGGACAAAGACAGGCTTGTTCACATGACTAGTATGCCCGCTAGAACGGAGGTTGAGATCTCTTGGAAGCCTCCACCTCAAGAGTAGGTTACTCTCAATCAGACGGCTCCGTTATTCCTGAATCGGGCCTCGCAGCATTCTCCAGTAACTTGGGGATTTGTTCTATCACCCGAGCAGAATTGAGAGGAGCTGTAGAAGGACTTTAGTTGGCCTAGGATCGTGGATATCGTCGGGACTGGGAGCTTATGTGTTACCATATCTACAGAGAGGGAAACACGTGCGCTGATTTTTTAGCTAGTTGAGGTCACTCCCTTCCTTTGGGTACCCATCTTGTTCCGGTGTTCGATCCGGGTTTGTGTCATTGTATCATGTATGACTGTCAAGGCCTTTCTGTGCCTCGTCTTGTTGTGAATGAAAGTTGATATGCGTTGCATCCATTTATCAAAAAAAAAAAAGAATTACGTAACGAGTGAAATGAGGAGAAATTGTTGGACTTTGAATAATTTGATAATGTCGGACCATAATTCATGACTTTGTTTGTTCCTTGAACATATAGGTTGTGTCAGCTAATCTTACTTAAGTAAAGTTATCACCATGATGACTTGTCCTCGGCCACGAGTTCATTCCTTTTGAAGCTTAAATTAATTTCTAGGTGGGCCCCACTTTTGTTATCAATTGATCTAACTGACCAATTCAAATAACTTCGCTAAAAATTAATTAATCTATAGTGTTATGTTTCCATTATCTATGACGAAATTTTCACATAACACTTCTAGCCCTTGCAATGATAATCTTAATTTGTACCTTCATAAAGTGTGGTTATAAACGCCAGTTTTTGCGGGCCAGATAATAATCTTCACCAGAGTGAGTGCATAGTTTAACTTGGATGTTTTCCAAGATATTGATCCCCATTAACCATAAATGCATATCCATTAATGGATTGTGCAATTTATTCATCTGGTGAGTTCCTTTGGGTACAAGATACCAAAAACTCATCCTATTTTATTCAATGCACATCATGTGAGCTTAGGGTTTTGGTAAAAAACTTTCAAGTTCCCACTACACTTCACTTGTACATAAAACTTCTTGCTATTAATGTTTATATCCTAATTATTAACCTCATTATGCCATGTAAGTCTCTCTTAGACTTAACCAACTAATTAATTACACGATTTAGTCTTTCTTTAGACTCACACATTCAACCAAGTAACAAGTAAAGTATATCTATGGAATTAACCAAGCGACATTCCACATCATTTTATCCACAATAAATCCCCAATATTTCAACTATTTCGCCATAGTTGTTGAAAATTTTCACATTTTTTATATGAGGAATATTGTTCATATACATGCAAGTAAAAGGTCAAACTCATTTTTCTTTTGGAAAGAGTGTATCAACACCTCTAAAAAAATCATCTTCTGATTTCTACAACTAGCTCTGTGACATAAATGTCAACATATGCTAGATTTTACTCATAAGTTAATATTTTTTAAGTAGGTTAACTACACAAAGTTTATTAACTTGCACTTTTTCGATGAACACTTTCATACTCTCAAGTATAACATTGATTACCTTTCCATTTCTCATGGATAGACTTTTGTCTGCTAAACCGAATAAGAAAGCTCCAGTCCTTGAGGTCACCAAATTCTGGATCCCCCCTCATCTTTACTTAGGATACCGATTCGTGGAGCGGGAACGGGAGCGAGAGCGGGAATGGGAGCGTTAGAGTGTTTATTTTGAGATAATTATATATTGAGAGCGTCAAGAAAGCGTTAAAATTATATTATTTTTATTAAAATATTATTTAATATACTATCAAATTTTTAAAAATATCATGGTAAAACAGTAAAAAAACACCTAAGTTCTCTAGTAAAAAAAAAGAGAGAGAGAATGCCCAAGTTGAATGGCCCAAATCTTAGTAAATCCAAGTAATTGGTCAACTACATGGACCCAAAGCCCAAACCTAAAGCCAGAACTCTAAACCTTGACAATAGAAAGTCACTCCCTACCCTTTCTCCCCGCAGCCGCATGACTTCTCCATCCCCTCCCTCACCAATCCCATCGTTCACGCCTCTTCTTCCTTCTTCTTCCTTCCTCCGCCAGTTCAAGATCTCTCTAATCAACCAAGCCTCTTCAGATGCAAATCCAAACCTCTTGGCTTCCTCCACCAACCCGACTAGTGATTCCATCCCCTTCACCAAATCGCAGTCATCACCTTCGTTAGTTCTTTTTCTCTTCCTCTCTATCCCTGTGAAATACATACGCGGATTACCCAGCAAAAATCGCGCTCCAACAGATAATAAATCGCAATTTTTTCGCGAATCCATTCAAAATCGCGTTTTTGTGGTCTAAATCGGGAGCGCTACCCCTTTCACACGAATTGTGTGACCTAAATCTTTACTATATTATAGGTTTTATTTATGTGAATATTCTACATGTATGTCGTAGTTGAGTAGCATTCATTGCTCAACAGGTTTCCCAAGAAAGCTAAAACGTTTTTTTTTTTTTTTTTCACAAGAAAGCTAAAACTTGGGGTAAATTGCATGGTTGGTCACTGTGATTACCAAAAAACGTTCATGTTTGATCACTAAAAATATTTAATTTCATTTGTGATCACTAAAATTAGTCAAGTATTTCAAGTTTGGTCACTCTCCGTCCAATTCCGTTAACTTTTGCTTACGTGGCAGTCAACTTTTATAGTTGACCGTTAAATATGTGACATGGCAATTAAAAAATAATAAATTAATAAATTTAATTTCTAAAATTTCCACTTCATTTCTAACTTACTTATAAAATAAAATAAACACTCTCCGTCGCAAATCAGAGAAAGAGAGAATACATAGTGAAATTCCTTTGAACCAGTTCTTCTTTTGTCTCTCCCCTAATTAAATTGATTGGGTTGAGATCAAGTGATAGGAAGAGGAGAATGAGAACAAGATCAGTGCATTCGAGACGCCGGCGATGGCCTCTGCCGGGGGAGAAGAAGCAGAGGGCGATAGGAGGAGACAGAAGATTCACCACCATCCACAACTAGAAGAGAGCAACAACAAGAAGAGATCCTCAATTTCAGGGGCAGCAACGACGGCAGCTCCGCAGGGAACGAATGCGAGTCCGTGATATGCCAATGGATCACATTCATCTTGTTATGGTCATCTCCTTAATCGTCCTCAGAATATCCTCCACCGGTTAGAAAATTCCTCGTGTGTCCAACAGAAACCCCCATGCGCCAAAAGCGGCAAGTCGAGGATCTTCACCCTGATCGGCACGTGGCGCCCCCAGACCAGCTGGGAGAAGGTCTCCAGCCCCCTCATGGCCCCCCAAACGATGGCGGCGATAAGATTTGCGGTGCCAACATGATTGGGTATGAAGAGGGTGTAGGATTCGTTGATGTCGCGGATGAGCGGGGCGGCAAGGTCGGTTACGGAGATTGGGATTTCATAGATCCAATAGCCACCACTTCAAACGATCTGTCACAACCACCGCTTCAGTCTTCACCGGCTAGGCGACACGACGACGAGAAGAGAGATTGAGAGACGGCGGTGGGGAAATGCAGGGTGGACGGCTAGGGTGTTTTGGATATAAACATTTGTTTTTATTTTTATCTTTTTAATAGTTGGGAAATGAGGTGAAAATTTTTTAAAAATTAAAAATTATATTATTTTTTAATTGTCATGTTATACATTTAACGGTCAACTATAAGAGTTGACTGCCACATAAGCAAAAGTTAACGGAGTTGGACCGAGAGTGACCAAACTTGAAATATTTAATCAATTTTAGTGACCACGAATGCAATTAAATATTTTTAGTGACCAAACATAGACGTTTTTTATAATCCTAGTGACCAATCATGCAATTTACCCCTAAAACTTGAGCATGGTAAACTTGACAAATTTTGCTAGGATTAATACAGTGTTGGATGGAGGCTCCAGTGCCCATCTTATTCAACGAAAAAAATCATCAACAAAATGGATACTGTACTCATCCAACGACAGCTACGTATTGCTAGACGTTTGATCCAAAAATGTAACCACACTAACAAAAACAAACGCAGACAACACATAAATTACCAGGGCGCACAGTTTCTTCTAATACTCTTAATCTCGTGTTTCATTCATCATTAGCAACTAGATGGTGATCAAGAAAGAAACAACCAGATGATCACCTTCAATAACCATGCATGTAATTCTCAACGGAAACAACAATATATATGGACTAGATCCATAACATACTTGCCGTTAGAAATACCAGATGATTTTTTTTTTTTTTTTTTTGTTACAGGATGTTACGAAAACTCTCGTTCCAAACACCACGACTGCATATAAACTGTAAAGAGCATTATCGTATATATCGTTGTTTGCTACAGAGATCTCTCTAGTTCGGCCGGGAAAAGACAAACTGGCCCGTCGTGTATTAGGTTCTTATTCCTCACTGATGCGATGTGGGTTCGATCAGCTGGAGTACGTAGGTAGAGCCGTTACGTAGAGGTTTATAAGTTGATGAGTTTCATGTGCAGAAAATGTAGTTCTCGAACCTGATGGAGCAATAACCACTGTTGTCGTGCGCCTGGCCTCCAAGGTGACCACTGCAAATCGACAGCAAGTAACTTTTGGCGGCGTCGAGGCAGTCGTCGCAGCCATCCGAGCTTCCACAGCTAGCTTCGCCGTGCATTGTGTAGATGTCAGAAGTTCCATCAGCGCAACGATGCAGGCCGGTCACCTCGCCGTTCACCAAGTTGGCTAGCGCAGCTTCGGCAGCACTCTCCAGTGGGTCAGTATCCGGGAACTTGGCTTTGTTGCACAGAGCGTAGAATTCGTAGCCAGAAGCTAAGAAGAAGAACATGGCGTTTGAAAGAGAAACCATTATCACCATCACAGCTGCCCCTCTCATCATCATTTTCCGGCCGGCCAGCTCTCTCTATCTCCCTCTTAGTACGTCGGTGTAGATTGGGATGGTTTTAATTAATAACTTCTTCTCGTATCACATACCTATATATACAAATTACAAATATGAGGGAGGAATTGAATTAAGGAGAGAACGTCAATCAATTTGATATTTGCAATGATAAATTAAACATTGAAGTTTATGTTTACAGTTACGTGTAACGATTTAACTTGATTCTCCTTCGTTTGTATTTTTGTTTTCTTGCAATCTGTCGTTATTGTACTTCTTATTCTTTTGGGACTTTCTTGCGAGTTGCGATACGTGAAGACTATTGTTCTTTAATTTTTTATTTTTTTATTATGACTTTGCTAAGGTAAATGACACATTTGGTCACTAAAATTACTAAATCATGTTAGGTTTAGTCATTAGAAAAAATTAAAATCAATTTTGGTCACTCGAATTACTCAAATACGTCACATTTAGTCACTCTCCCGTTAGTTTCCATCTAACTCTATTAACGAAGTTGGACGGAGGCTAACGAAAAGTGACTAAATGTGGCATGTTTCAGTAATTCGAGTCATCGGAGTTGGACGGAGGCTAACACGAGAGTGACTAAATGTGACCTGGTTTTGTAATTCGAGTGACCAAAATTGATATTAATTTTATCTAGTGACTAAACATAACACAGTTTAGTAATCGCAGTGACCAAATGTGGCATTTACCCGACTTTGCTAAGAAATAAGGAGAGTGGATCGCATTAGACCATGGCGTAATAGTAGGACCATATGCATAATCAAAGTTTATGTAATTGTGTATAAGAAGTTTTTTTTTATTTCCTGAGTATTAATGAATTTTTGTAGTATAGATTTATCTAAGGCTCGGAAGAAAGAATGTAGCCAACGATTTGTCAAAATACGAAATAAAGCATAATCGAAACACCGAATTTAACGTGGTATCCTCAACGTATTGTTGAGACTAATCCACGGAGAGGGAGAAACCTCTCGGAGTCAATCGTATTACGTAGCTTTCAAAGGCTTAAGAGTTACAGACGACACAATGACATATATATATATATATATATTAGCCGCCCATAAACCCTAAGCTAGAGGCTGCGGAAGGTAATTAACCAAAAACTACCAAGGTTAATTGCAATCCAGCACCTAATCTTCTAACAGCCTCCCTCAAATTGATGTAGCTTACGCAACATCAATTTGTAAGCCAGAAACCAATGTCGAGCAATAGCCACTGCTTTCGTCAGCAAATCTGCAGTCTGTTCTTCTGACGTGATATACGAAAGCTCCACTTGTCCTTCAGACACAAGCTGGCGAATATAATGCACATGGACCTCAATATGCTTGGTCCGATCATGAAGAACCGGGTTTGTAGCAATCCGAATCGCGCTGGTATTGTCACCAAACAAACGCATAGGGGTCTGACACTCAACACCAATTTCAGCCAACAGTCGTCGAAGCCAAACCGATTCCGAGGTAGCTTCAGACATAGATCGATATTCCGCCTCAGTGGACGATTTTGACACTCGTTCCTACTTCTTACATCTCCAAGAAATGAAAGATTGTCCCATCTTCACACACCACCCTGACGTAGAACGTCTAGTATCGAGGCAACCAGCATAATCAGCATCAGCAAAAGCCTCTAAGGCAGAGATACTCGATGTTGGGAAGAATAAACCGACTTCACGAGTCCCACCCAGATAGCAAATGAGAGGTACGGGGTGCTTGCATGAATTAACTTACCACCTGAATCGCATAACTAATATCAGGACAAGTGTGCGTGAGATAAATAAGGCTCCCCACCATACTCCGATAAAACGAACCATCAGCAGTAAATCACCATCCATCTTACGCAGTTTAAGGTTCTGCTCCATGGGAGTAGCACACGGAACACAATCATCCATGTGAGCTGTCTCAAGTAAATCCACTATATACTTCTGTTGACACACCAGCAAGCCAGACTTCGAACGATGGACTTTGAGACCCAGAAAATTAGGCAAATCACCTAGCTCCTTGAGATTCAACGCAGAACGCAGCGCCTGAGTCAGCAATTGGATACCACCTTCATCATCCCCACTAATAACCATATCATGCACATATATGAGAAGAACAGTAATACCAGCCGCAGTACGAAGAGTAAATAAAGACGGATCATTGCTACTCTGAACAAACCCAATCTAATGTACCTTATTATGAAACTTCTCAAACCAGGCCCGTGGAGCCTGTTTCAGACCATATAAGGAGCGCCTAAGACGACATACCATAGATTTGTCACCCTTAGAATAGCCAGGAGGACACTTCATATAGATGGTTTCCTTTAGATCCCCATGCAGGAACACATTCTTAACATCTAGTTGTTGTAGTCGCCACCCACGCATAGCGGCAACAGCAAGAAGAGCCCGAACAGTTTGCATTTTGGCAACAGGATCAAACATCTCATCATAATCAATCCCAAACTCCTGTTTAAAACCTTGTGCAACCACCCGAGCACGAAAATGCTCAATCGTGCCATCCAGATGCATCTTCACAGTGTAGACCCACCGAGAACCAATAACAGAGTATTCAGGACGCCGTGGAACAACATCCCATGTATGAGAAGACTCCAATGCTGCAAAGTCCACATCCATAGCATCATCTCAACACTTATGCCCATGTGCCTGTTTATAAGAAGCCGGAACAGGTACATGTTGAATGGAAAAGGCTACAAAATCATTGTAGCGAATAGGGGGTTGACCTCGAGTAACTCTGTCCGAACGGCGAAGAACCATAGGCGCCTCGGCAGGCGGTGAAATTTGCGGCGAGCCGAAACCATACGAGGAGTCGGAACTCTCGGACGAGGAAGAGAACAGTGAGGATGCGGAAGGGGACCCAGCCGAGGAAGAACCTGGAACAGGAGAGGGCGGATCAGGGCGATCAGGAGCAGGCGGCAACTCAGAAGAGAACTCAACCATGGGCTGAAAAAATTCAGTGAACTCGACCCGTAGAAATCCATCTACGGAGTCAGAAATCGGTTTTGAAGCTTGTAAGAGGTTTCTCGGAGAGTCGTCGTCAATCCCGACGTCGACGTCGGCATTGCCAACTACGACGATAACTCCGAAACATAGTACTGATGCGTAGAGCTCGTCTCCAGGAGCATCACGGAGTCGACGGAATTGAATTTTGAGTTCAGACGAGGGAGAAACGAGGTTCGAAAGTTTGTTCATAAAATTGTACGATTTACAAGTTCTGAAACTGTTTCTGACAGTTCGAAAATATAGGGTTCTATTCGGTAATTTTCCATTCTAATAGTAATCGGCTCGCAGTTTCTTCGTTTGACGTCCAAACGACAAACCGTTTGCGCCTACAGGATCGTGGGAACGAGGAGGATTTTAGGAGCAAATCTCAGGAATTTCAGAACTTAATTCCCGACTAGGAATCGGCTAAATTAAGGTGTGTAGGGATTAAGAGGACCTTAATTATTGCATCGATTATTTATGCTTGATTTACATATTTGGATGAATGGATTACTGTGGGTGATAAATTATTTGTTGATATGATGATTTGGTGATTATTCTTGATTGTTATGGATTTTACGGTGTAAATATCGGTATTTGACAAGTTTCACCGAAAAAATGGATAGTTCGGTTTATTGAGTTTAAAACTGACATAAGATATTTTTGTTTGTCTAAAATAATGTTGGGGCAGATTGAACAGAATATTTCACTTGAAAATGGTTTCCGGATTAAAAACTGCATAACAATGAATTTTACGAAAAGCTCGGTAAAAACGTGTTTTATTTATCTTTAAGATTTGGATCACTTTAAAATGGTCAGTATGGATTGTTAAATGGTATGTGCTCTGGAAAGGGTAAATTAGACAGTTGGTTGAGTTTTTATCTTTAAAATGGTAAAAACGAGCTTAATACGAGATTTGCGGTAAAGACCGAGTGTAATATTATTTTCATGGTTTTGAGCTATTGAAAAATATATTAACTGAAAAGACCTGTTTTAGGATGATAAATGGAGGTTTTTGTATTTTTGGGAGATTTTCGGATTTACCGTTTTGTGGGAATTTAAGTTACCGTAAAATAATGGTTAATACGAGATTTTTGATATTTTATTGTCTAAATTGGTTTTTATGACCAGAACTAGATTAAATGGATTTTTGTGTCAATAAATTCATTTACATGAATTGTGTGAGGATTTTAATGAAGGAAAGTGAATTTTGAGATAAGGATATTTTTAACCGCAACCGGGTTATTTATAATTATTTGCGTTGGCGCTATTTCGTGAAATTGTTGATGAATTTTGGATGAGGAATGGTGACATGGTACTGCTAAGTAGCTTTACTGGAGAATGAAATGATTTATGTGAAACGTCGAGTTGATAATCGACGGGAAATATATATATATGGACTGGTTAATCCGTGAGACTACATTGATTCCGGATTGATGGTGATGGATGGGGAAAATGGAAATGGTTTGATTCATGATCATATTAATTCACATAGATATAGAAAGGGCATGCACTTACCCTCACCTCTTGAGAGTGGGTAGATTTAGCTCGCTTATGCGATTGAGTGTTGTGGTTGCATGAGCACCACGGATGATGATTTGCTCGAGCGAGGGTAAGTGTATGGTGACCTTGGTGCCATTAATAATTAATTGGAATTTTCATATCATGCATTGATTATGTGTGTTCGTGAAATTATGTGATTATCTTATTTGATAAATTGATTTGGTGATGATGAGTTGGTGGATTCGATTATTCGATCGGTAATTTATATATATGATGATTTAAGATGGCATCTAGAGTACTAAATTGTGATTGATTACGATTGTTTGATTAGCTGATTGCAGTCCCGAAACTAGGTCGTGGGAAAGATCCACACATACAGCTTAGTTGCTGACCCACTTCTGTTCAGTTTCTTACAGGTTCGAATGAATTGAGAGAAACTCTGGCACTGCACAATGATCGATGGAGGATTGGTTTTGAACTTTTCCCAGATTTTGAAATGACTCTCATTTATGTTTATGAGTCGAAGATTTGGGTATTGCATAGTAGATGGTACCGTAATGAACATAGTAGTGAATGACACTCTGATTTGGTTGACATGAAATGAATGAACTAGATCGAGTTGATCTTTGGTATATGATGAGTAATTTGAGAATTGATTGTTGTGATTTTGGATTATAATGATGTTGGTATGTATGTTACCGTAGTAAAACAGTTGTGTTTTTGCGTAACCCCCGATAGAGATTCCGTTGGGCGGGTGAACCATTGGTTCAACCCAATGAGTTTTAGGGTGGCGTGTTACATAAACGCACACCGGAGCAGGTGTTAGACCAGTAGAAGAAGATTGAGAGCTTGTCATATGATTAAAAGCAGCCGAATCCAAATGCCAATCCGAGGAAAGAGAGGAGAGAGGCTTACCCGTGGTAAAAACTGAACCCAAAACTGAGGGAAGAGTCTCCTTTAGAACCTCCTGCATTAATTGGCGAAGAGATTCTCGCGACGTAGGAGAGTCAGCCGAGAGAGAAGGCGCAGCAGTCACAGTAGCATAAGCAGAGGGAACAGGCCGAGAGAGGTCGAAGAAGCTTCAGTGGAACGCGGACCACCCCGGCGAGCAAGAATCGGGCAATCACTAATGACATGCCCATCCTTTTTGCAGTAATTACAAGCGATATGTTTGGGACACCGCCGCTGCACATGGCCCGGCTCACGACAATAATGGCAGATGACCTCCCCTGAAGGAGTACGAAGGAACCGCGGCTTATCAGTGGCCACAAACGTCGCAGCAGGCTCCGAGGGAGTCGGAGGCAACGCAGCGCCGGACCCGGCAGACGAGACAGCAAAAACGGACGAACCAAGCGCATCGGAAGAGTGAAGATCGATCTTGGCCTAACTACGCAATCTCGTCTCTTCACGAATAAGCTCTCCTAACACATCCTCAATCTTGGAACATTACGATGAAGCAAGGATGACCGAACACCTTCAAACTCAGGCCTCAAATTCATAAGAAAATACATAAGACGGGAACTAGCACGTTCCTTAAGAACCTCCGAGGAAGCAGCAGCTGAAATCGAGGTAGAAGTCAACAAATCAAGCTCGGTCAAAAGGCTTACCAGAGTTTGATAATATGTACGAACATCCATATCCCCTTGGGGACGACGAGCAATGTCTACCTCCAATTCAAACTTCTGCGATGCGCTCGATTGGGAATGCAGCGCATGAAGATGCTTCCACATCTCGTGAGCAGTCGAAAATCCCCTCAAACTTAATGCAATAGCAGGCTCACAGGAGCCAAATATCCAGTGAATAATCTGGGCATTATGGATTGCCCAGTCCACAATTTCCTTAGCAGTAGCATCAGCAGCAGGCGCAGCCAAGGACCCGTCCAAGATCGGGAGAAGACGGTGGCCTTGTACAAAAACTTGGAACTGAAATTCCCAGAGCGAAAAGCTCCAACCATTGCACATGATAGTAACAGAATCAACCTTTGATGAATCCATCACAACAGCCAAAGAAACCAGAACAAGAAGAGTGCTGCCAAAAGCCAAGAACGACTAACAAAAGGCACTCACAAACCGCAACAGCAACGCACATGAGAAGAACCAAAAAACTCACTCCAAGAAAATGGCGAATACCAAGCTGACAGCCGCCACTCAAACACCAAGGCAATCATGTAGAAACAAGCCCCAAGATCAACACGGGAGAGGCTCTGATACCATGTCAAAATACGAAATAAAGCATAATCGAAACACCAAATTTAACGTGGTATCCTCAATGTATTGTTGAGACTAATCCACGGAGAGGGAGAAACCTCTCGGAGTCAATCGTATTACGTAGCTTTCAAAGGCTTCCTAAGCTAGAGGCTGTGGAAGGTAATTAACCGAAAACTACCAAGGTTAATTACAATCAGAGTAGTCAAAATCCCGATTTAAATCCTAAAATCCTACGCTTTTACGATTTTACTTACCTATTCCGATTCTGATTTCACTATAAAATCTATGGACCTTAAAATCCTACATTATTCACGATTTAAATCCTTAAAATCTTTAAAATCTTAAGGTTTTACGATTCAATGGAATCGATCCTACAACAATATATGACACGCTAAAACACAACATCTAACAATGGCCAAGTGTAACCAATGAAAGGGACTGCAGTATAGTGGCACAAGTAATAAATATCGAATCCACGGGTCTCTAGAGTTACTATTACTCAGCTTCAGTTCATTATCTAGCAAACTAGATTAAGGATTGATTTATAAACTACTCTACTGACTACTCTACTAATTACAAGTTGTGAACTCACTTATGTATGATTCCCCCTAGCTCCTCAATTAGGTCCAAGTTGCAATTACCTTTGGTTGATCTACTGTTGATTAAACTGCGGAAGATCCGACAGTAGCTTGGAATCTCTTAAGCTGACCAAGCCCTCTCACTCCAACTACCCGGAAGGCGACTAACCTTCACCGGGATAGAAAGCTGAGGCTATGAACACAGAACTCCACTACCGGAATTGGATTCCAGTACAAAGCAGTAGATTGACTAACTCTCGTATAACCAATTCACCACCATCAATCAAGGAAGCTCTCTTAACCTAATCAGATTCTATCTATCATAGGTTAAAGCAGAAATCAAGAGAATTTGATCAAGATTCAATTGAATCAATAAATCATGCCTCAATCGATTATAATCAAACAATATAGCATCCAAAACTTCATACAAGAAAGATCCTAACACATGGAACTAGGGTTCCTCAAAACCTAAGTGAAGGGAAGTTACTCCATAGAGAAGAGAGAGACTGCATAAATCTGATCTAGATCTTCAATCTCCATCTCCAAGCTTGATTCTCGAGCTCCAATTGCAAAGAAATCCTCCAAAATAGCTCCAAGAATGTTCCCAAGTCGCTCTCTCTCTCTCTAGGGTTCGTCCCTTGGGTGTTTGGGAACCAAAAACCCAGCTCTCCCCTTTCCTTTGGCTGAAAATCGAGTTTTAAACAGAAATTCCCGATCACGCGGCCAGGCCACACGGCTGTGTGGCTTTCCCAGCTGCCCGTGTGAAGGCTCGGTGATTTCCACACGGCTGTGTGGAATTCCATGATGCCTGTGTGGCTTGCTCAGCCTCTGTTTAATGCTTCGTTTCTCCCTCGTCCGGACTCTGAATCAATCGTCGTTTGATCCCAGACGCTCGTAGTCTCGTCCTCTTTCTTTTCATGACAAAATTCCATGATTATTTTTCTATAATATGAGGTAGAAGTCCATTATTCCTCAGGTCATGCTTGTGTTTCTTCTCCCGAATTGCCAAATGATCTCCGAGTGACTTGAAACTTGCGCCTATGCTTCAATTCACATGCTAGGACCTGAAATGTGACAAAGGAACACAACCTAGCGTAAAATAGTCCAAGAAAGCAGAAACTCAAGCCAAAATGATCAAGAAACGAGGGTGCAAACATGTGCAAATCCGATGTTATCAAACTCGCCCACACTTAACCGTTTGCTTGTCCCCAAGCAAATCAAGTCAGACACAAGGTAAGCTCACAATTTCAATCATACCAACATTGGGGACAAATCATATAGGCACAAAACATGGGAATCACACCGGCTTTCAAACATGAACACATGAACAACTTCAACCGCAACCTGGACAACCACCACAGAGGACATTCGAGTGCAGCAAAATCGAGTAAAGGAGGAGTCTCCCTTCTGTTCACCAACCAACCTAGACTTGACTCAACCACTTACTCAAGACAGTCACCTCATGCACAAAACTCAAGATATCAGAATAGAGACCGAGCAATCTAGGTCCTCACCGGGGTACAAGAGTATAGAGAATATGAGAAAATGAATCGCTCACTCTCGACCAGTGGGGTCAGGACAATTCGATGCGAAAAATGTGCATGCTTATTCTCTCAATCCCTAACATCTCTTCACCATGACGGCAGCCTCTAAATGTTAGAGTTCGCATATGGGGTGTCACCACTAACTAATCCGGAGGTCTTAGACACAGGTTCATATGACTGGCTAGGGTCTTGGACATGGGGAAAATGCCTTTTAGGTGGTGGAAGAATTCAAAGCACAAGGTTCCACATTTCCAAACTCAACACAATCACAGTCAATCAAACCACTTACTTTATTTCTGTCATTCTGCATTACTCAAATTCTTGCACACGAGCGAAGGAGGTCACATAAATGTTAGTATTTCCAAGCCAGACTGCTAAGAAACACTACTTAATGGGCACTATCCATATTTTTGATAGTGGCTCTCTTTTGCTTTCATTTTTTTTCTTTTGCTTTCTTTGTTTTTCTTTATTTTTTTCATTTCTTGAGAGAACCACCACCTCTGCACATTTTTCAAACACATGTCCAACTTTTTTAAGAACTACCTCCAACCCTCACATTATTTTTAGCAGAAACAGTAGAGAACATGCAAAAACCACTCCGTGGAACCTTCTAAGAGATGCAAAAGGGTGATTTTCCATTATAAACCGAAAGAAAGGATAACACACGGCTCAAAGGGGCTGACTAGGGGGTATGACACACTAGGACAGTCAATTTGGTAGTGGGCTAATCCTATGCCTCCATCATCTTAGCTAATGACAACGTGAATGCTACACATCATGGAAGAGGGAACTATCGCACAAGAAAGAAACGAGCAGGCTCAAATCTCACATGGCTACCTATATGCTCTATCTCTCATTCTGATTCCCTGAACTAGATGCATAACCGACTGTCAAGAACAAGTGATCAATCCAAGTCACAGTTGGTAAGCAAATAGTTGAAAAACCAAATCCCTACACAATTCTACTGCACGTCTCAGTCATCATTATAGGTTGTCCTAGTCACACCTCAGTTGTCATGCATTAAGTCGAAAGCCATTCAATTCACCAATTAAAACCACAGTGCCAATATGATCAAGCAAACAGCAGTACTTGGAGCCCTCAAATCTCAAATTTGGACAGTGGACTAGGCTCCAAGCACACAAACAGCAAAACATTCACCCGCATACATAATCAAACACCCCCCCACACTTAAGCACGACATTGTCCTCAATGGAGGAAAGATAAGGAGGGTAGAACGAAGTTACCAAATCAAGGGTGAATGATGATGGACGGGTCAGGCGGTGCATTCCAGAAAGAGAGAGTAATCAGAACACAAACACCACACAAAATCTCACAAAGGTTGAGTTATTGACTCTAGAATCAAATAACAAAACTGACTCAACCGAGGACAAATAGAGAAAGAAATGCAAACCGACAGGTTGGGTTGCCTCCCAACAAGCGCTTCTTTAACGTCGTGAGCTGGACGATGAGTCCTAAGTTTCGGTCCACCCCAGAACCTCTTTGAAGTTGAGGTTCTCGTCGATGAGGTGGAGTCTCAAGTCACGAGCATGTGGTATGACAGGTGATGGAAGCTCGTGCACTTGATGCAGATCAAGTCTCCACCCTCGAGACCTCTTCTTCTCTTCTCTCGTCTCATTGCCACAAACCAGATATGACAACATTGAATGGCCACCATCGCGTCCACCAAGAGGCACCGATGTCGATGTGGCCTTGGTTTGGCAAAGAGACACTGCAAATGGGTCCTTGCTAAGCAGTTCCTCGAAGTTTGGTGGGGATATTACTTGTATTATAGGGCCGGTGCAAGCCTCTTCCACCTCAACTTCATCCTCAGCCTGGACACCACTCGCTTCTTCAACACCCCTTCCTTCTTGAAAATGTGATCTCTCTCCTCGGAAAAGATCAAGAACTACCTCTTCTTTGCTTTCTTCCTCATCCTCCACAACTTCTTTCCTCACCCTTTCTCTCTTTTCTTCTTCCATAACTGATTGAAGAGCAAGTCGCCATGCAAGGTTCTCAATAGGTTCAGCTTGCATCTCCTCGCTCGGGCCCAGCATGTCAGAACGGAAATGGGGAAAGTTGTGATCTACCACCAGAGGATACACTTGATCATGATTATCATGGGAGCTTTCCTTGACAACTTCTGTATGCTCCTCAACATCCTCATGATTGCCTTCTTCTTCCTCCACCTCTACTTGTATGGCAGCATAAAGGTTGTCTTGAGAAAACTATGAACAGGCTTTCTCAATGACCTCTATGTGCTTCTTTATGCTCCGAAGGGTATCCTCTGTTTCACAAGGAAATGAGAAGTCAGTTTGGGCAATGGCCTGGATATGAGGATCCATCTCGGGAAAGGATCTCTCAGGTACTCGAGCAATCTGCTCCACGAGAAGCCTCAAGTGATAGTTTGGATCCGGCTGTGGAGTGTAGCATGGCTCTGCCGGATCGTCCGTGAAGGCTGTGGCAAACCCAAGATCTGATGGTCCTTCTTGTTGTGGGAGGAATTATTCTTGATAAGGAGATTGTTCTTGAAATACCCAGGGGTCTGATTGTTCTTCGTAGTAGGGGGCTTGGTACTGAAACCCGACTCCATAGTCTTCTCCTCCTTGGTTACTCCAGGAAGTCTCGGGGTAATACCACTCGGATGGTGGTGGATACCCATAATGGTTGGAGAAGCCATGAGGGTCCATGATTCATATCTGCACAACAACAAAAAACACCCAAGTGAAAAGCAAGGGCGGAAAACAAAAGAAAAACGCTAAAGTAACAAACTTCCGCCTTTCCTAATAATCTAGAAAGTCCCCAGCAACGGCGCCAAAAACTTGACACGCTAAAACACAACACCTAACAATGGCCAAGTGTAACCAATGAAAGGGACTGCAGTATAGTGGCACAAGTAATAAATATCGAATCCACGGGTCTCTAGAGTTTCTATTACTCAGTTTCGGTTCATTATCTAGCAAACTAGATTAAGGATTGATTTATAAACTACTCTACTGACTACTCTACTAATTACAAGTTGTGAACTCACTTATGTATGATTCCCCCTAGCTCCTCAATTAGGTCCAAGTTGCAATTACCTTTGGTTGATCTACTGTTGATTAAACTGCGGAAGATCCGACAGTAGCTTGGAATCTCTTAAGCTGACCAAGCCCTCTCAGTCCAACTACCCGGAAGGCGACTAACCTTCACCGGGATAGAAAGCTGAGGCTATGAACACAGAACTCCACTACCGGAATTGGATTCCAGTACAAAGCAGTGGATTGACTAACTCTCGTATAACCAATTCACCACCATCAATCAAGGAAGCTCTCTTAACCTAATCAGATTCTATCTATCATAGGTTAAAGCAAAAATCAAGAGAATTTTATCAAGATTCAATTGAATCAATAAATCATGCCTCAATCGATTATAATCAAACAATATAGCATCCAAAACTTCATACAAGAGAGATCCTAACACATGGAACTAGGGTTCCTCAAAACCTAAGTGAAGGGAAGTTACTCCATAGAGAAGAGAGAGACTGCAGAAATCTGATCTAGATCTTCAATCTCCATCTCCAAGCTTGATTCCCGAGCTCCAATGGCGAAGAAATCCTCCAAAATAGCTCCAAGAATGTTCCCAAGTCGCTCTCTCTCTCTAGGGTTCGTCCCTTGGGTGTTTGGGAACCAAAAACCCAGCTCTGCCCTTTCCTTTTGCTAAAAATCGAGTTTTAAACAGAAATTCCCGATCATGCGGCCAGGCCACACGGCCGTGTGGCTTTCCCAGCTGCCCGTGTGAAGGCTCGGTGATTTCCACACGGCCGTTTTGGCTGAAAATCGAGTTTTAAACAGAAATTCCCGATCATGCGGCCAGGCCACACGGCCGTGTGGCTTTCCCAGCTGCCCGTGTGAAGGCTCGGTGATTTCCACACGGCCACGACCCACACGGCCGTGTGGAATTCCAGGATGCCCGTGTGGCTTGCGCAGCCTCTGTTTAATGCTTCGTTTCTCCCTCGTCCGGACTCCAAATCAGTCGTCGTTTGATCCCAAACGCTCGTAGTCTTATCCTCTTTCTTTTCATGACAAAATTTCATGATTATTTGTCTATAATATGAGGTAGAAGTCCATTACTCCTCAGGTCATGCTTGTGTTTCTTCTCCCGAATTGCCAAATGATCTCCGATTGACTTGAAACTTGTACCTATGCTTCAATTCATATGCTAGGACCTGAAATGTGACAAAGGAACACAACCTAGCGTAAAATAGTCCAAGAAAGCAGAAACTCAAGCCAAAATGATCAAGAAACGAGGGTGCAAACATGTGCAAATCCGATGTTATCAATATACATGGACTAGATCCATAACATACTTGCCGTTAGAAATACCAGATGTGTTGGAGATTTAATAGAATCGATTTGGATCAAAACTGACGGAACCGATTTGGATGTCATTTTCTTGGATGGAGGTGTCCATTAATTAAAATAATGGAACATTGCTTTGATTCAATTTTCCATGGACGTCCATTAATTGCCAAACATGGTAATGCATGGCAAAACAAAGCATCTCCTCATGAAGAAACATGTCCACTGAATTTAATTAAATCTCCATGAAAGGCCACTTATTTATCTTCCCTGGTTGGTTGCGTGGGTTGGGTAAAAATGGCAGTTGGCCACTAGATAATTCCAACGTTTGGCAAAATGAAACTACCCACATAATTGAAAGATTGCAAATTCTCAAAGCACCCATTCATCCAATATAAATGGAATGGTTCGAGTGGAGACAATGGGAGACACCAAAAATTCATTCTTCTTCCTACTAAACTTCTAAGTATGCTTTAGGTACTTAAGCCTGGAACCTAAAGTGGTGATAGTTTTATCCTACGAATAAATTTCCTGTAACCCTAGGCTTGTTGAGGGTGGAAATATTCTTTACGGAAAGTGAACGTAGTTCACTACTCTATCATAATCCTGGTCACCCGGTCTTGGGCTATCGTACGTGTACCCTCGTCCCAATAAAAGTCCCAACAATTGTAAAGAATATTTTCACGGTACGATGGCTCAAACCGCTCTTTACAAGAAACCGGTTCCGGTCTATGGAATTATGAGAATGTTCGATGATGGGTTTTTCATCGATGGCAGTAGAAGATGGGTTTTCTTCGTACTTGTCTCATGGTGTATTCCATATCCGGAAGGTAACTTGGAAGAGGGATGATTCGAAGATGAGGAAGAAGGAGAATGATTCGTAAAATGGAGAAATAGAAGAATGAAAATTGCCTTTGGGTAGTTCACATACTCAATGGTTAATTAGTCTAATTCTCTATTCGACATTTACGAAGTTCTAGATGAACTTGGATTTGTCTAGTGGTTTGGTGGTGTGATTTTGTTTAGTGGTTTATGTTATTTTAAACCAAGGAGACAAAATTGTATATACAATGTTTGATGATTCTGGTAATAGAGTCGTTGTGTTTGTATGTAGATGACATATTTATCTTTGGTACCAATCAAAGATAAGTGATTTTGTCAAGTGTTTTATGTTATTTTAAACCAAGGAGACAAAATGTGTACACAATTTATGTCGATTCTGGTAATGAAGTCATCGTACATGTAATATATAAGACAGGCTTATCTTTGGAACCAATAAAAGATAAGTGAATTTTGATTAAAAAAATTTTTATTTCAATTCTCCATGTAGGGCATGGGGGAGGCAAATGTGATTCTGTATATTGAATCAAGCGAAACGACAAGAAAGAGTCCTTCTCTCAATTTTTCTGCATGAAAAGGTACTTGCATAAATTCCATAGTAGGAATTGTAGTGAGTTCAAGACCCCAATGGATCCAAGTATGGAACTTATGGTTAATACTGAAAATCAGTTTTTACAACTGGAGTATTCCATGTTAAATTGAGGGCTCGATGTATGCTTGACTTGCATGATGCTAGATATCGCATATGCAATAGAAAAATTAAGTTGGTATGTGATGAATCCCAGTTCTCGTCATTTGAAAATGAAATGAGGCGTGTACTAGGATATGTCAAAGGCACACTGTATTGACTTATAGTGGCTTACCATCAATTTTGGAAGGATTTGTTGATGTTAGTTGGATTTCTCATGTTAAAGGTGATACTTCAACATTGAGATGAGTCCTCTTGCTTGGGAGAGGTGCCATATTTTGGGCCTCTAGAAAGCAAACTTGTATCACTAAGTTTCACTATGGAATCAAAGTTTGTGTGGTCTTGGTTTCTCTTAGAGAAGAGACATAATTGTTGAGAGGTTTGGTTTACGACATATATTTATGGCCTAAACCAACCTCACCTATTACTATCATTTGTGATAGTAATGCTAATTTGACTAAGGCATATAGCCAAGTGAAATGAAAAGTATGGTCGCGTGGGACTTAGGCACTGTAAAATCTGTGAATTGATCACCCATGGAATTGTGCCAATGTAATGTGACCGGACTTGAGATAATTTAGTTTTATCATTTGACGAAATGATTAACTAGTGACTTGGTGGTCAAGTATGTGAATGGGATGGGTTAAAAGTCCATATAATTTCTGATAATGGGACACCCAATTCCCCTCTAATACAACGTTAGAGGCTGAATTCAATGCGGAAAGCTTATTATCAGAAATTGAAAGCACAAAATTTGTCATCCCGAGGTATGTGCTTGTTATCCTGCATGAGAGAAGAGGATGAAGTTTAAAACTTCTTAATTGAATCTTTGAAAAAGTGTATTATGCGGGTACGAATAAGAGATTCAACCTACGTAAGCATGAAGTGTAGCCGCTTCAAGAAATCCGGACTTTGGTTTCGTGTGCGCTTATGATAAGGATTGGACACATGGCGGATAATAGTGTCAAGGCACTTAAAAGTTTTGAAAACTTAAGTGTATATTATCTTCGAATATTCATATGAGTCAATGGGTTTAATCGTTACCGACACCCTTTGTATTCGAATATTTGTCAGGTATAATATACTAAGGTGAAAATTCAATCGTCACGACATTTTCATTTATACTTAAGTTTTTGTTGGAAGAATGTTGTGATTTTAGTGAATTCTATGAATACACTAAAATAGGGAGGATTGTTGGAGATTTAATAGAATCGATTTGGATCAAAACTAACAGAACCGATTTGGATGTCATTTTCCTGGATGGAGGTGTCCATTAATTAAAATAAAGGAACATTGCTTTGATTCAATTTTCCATGGACGTCCATTAATGACCAAACATGGTAATGCATGGCAAAATAAAGCATCTCCTCATGAAGAGATATGTCCACTGAATTTAATTAAATCTCCATGAAAGGCCACTTATTTATCTTCCCTGATTGGTTGCGTGGGTTGGGTAAAAATGGCAGTTGGCCACTAGATAATGCCAACGTTTGGCAGAATGAAACTACCCACATAATTGAAAGATTACATTTTCTCAAAGCACTCATTCATCCAATATAAATGGAGTGGTTCGGGTGGAGACAATGGAGACACCAAAAATTCATTCTTCTTCCTACTAAACTTCTAAGTATGCTTTAGGTACTTAACCCTGGAACATAAAGTGGTGATAGTTTTATCCTACGAAGAAATTTCCTATAACCCTAGACTTGTTGAGGGTGGAAATATTTTTTACGGAAAGTGAACGTAGTTCACTACTCTATCATAATCCTGGTCACCCAATCTCGGGCTATCGTACGTGTACCCTCGTCCCAATAAAAGTCCCAACAAGATGATTTTTTTTTTTTTTTACAGGATGTAACGAAAACTCTCGTTCCAAACACCACGACTGCATATAAACTGTAAAGAGCATTATTATATATATCGTTGTTTGCTACAGAGATCTCTCTAGTTCGGCCGGGAAAAGACAAACTGGCCCGTCGTGTATTAGGTTCTTATTCCTCACTGATGCGATGTGGGTTCGATCAGCTGGAGTACGTAGGTAGAGCCGTACGTAGAGCTAGGTTTATAAGTTGATGAATTTCATGTGCAGAAAATGTAGTTCTCGAACCTGATGGAGCAATAACCACTGTTGTCGTGCGCCTGGCCTCCAAGGTGACCACTGCAAATCAACAGCAAGTAACTTTTGGCGGCGTTGAGGCAGTCGTCGCAGCCATCCGAGCTTCCACAGCTAGCTTCGCCGTGCATTGTGTAGATGTCAGAAGTTCCATCAGCGCAACGATGCAGGCCGGCCACCTCGCCGTTCACCAAGTTGGCTAGCGCAGCTTCGGCAGCACTCTCCAGAGGGTTAGTATCCGGGAACTTGGCTTTGTTGCACAGAGCGTAGAATTCGTAGCCAGAAGCTAAGAAGAAGAACATGGCGCTTGAAAGAGAAACCATTATCACCATCACAGCTGCCCCTCTCATCATCATTTTCCGGCCGGCCAGCTCTCTCTATCTCCCTCTTAGTACGTCGGTGTAGATTGGGATGGTTTTAATTAATAACTTCTTCTTCTCGTATCACATACCTATATATACACATTACAAATATGAGAGAGGAATTGAATTAAGGAGAGAACGTCAATCAATTGGATATTTGCAATGATAAACATTGAAGTTTATGTTTACAGTTACGTGTAACGATTTAACTTGATTCTCCTTCGTCTGTATTTTTGTTTTCTTGCAATCTGTCGTTATTGTACTTCTTATTCTTTTGGGACTTTCTTGCGATACTTGTAGACTGTTTTTCTTTAATTTTTTTTTTTATTATGACTTTTATGTAAATGTCACATTTGGTCACTAAGATTACTAAATTATGTCATGTTTAGTCACTAGAAAAAATAATATTAATTTTGCTCACTCGAATTACTGAAATATGTCACATTTAGTCACTCTCCCGTTAGTTTCCCTCTAACTCCATTAACGGAGTTGGACGGAGGCTAACGAAAAGTGACTAAATGTGGCATGTTTCGAGTCACCGGAGTTGGACGGAGGCTAACACGAGAGTGACTAAATGTGACCTGGTTTAGTAATTCGAGTGACCAAAATTGATATTAATTTTATCTAGTGACTAAACATAACGCAGTTTAGTAATCCCAGTGATCAAATGTGACATTTACCCGACTTCGCTAAGAAACAAGGAGAGTGGATCGCATTAGACCATGGCCTAATAGTATGACCATATGCATAATCAAAGTTTATGTAATTGTGTATAAGCAGTTTTTTTATTTCCGAGTATTAATCAATTTTTGTAGTATAGATTTATCTAAGGCTCAGAAGAAAGAATATAACCAACGATCATTGCCCAACACGTCTGCATCCAGCTTTTCAGACATATCAAATGATGATTCGATCCCATTTTCTTTTATTAAACTGTCGGATTGTCTCTTGCATGCCTTTATTGCCAAAATACTTGGCTCTTCAAAGAGTCTAATGACTTTTTTTATTGTGACATCTGGTGGCAACTCGTAACTGAGCATGCAACATATTCTAGAGAAGACACTCATTTGTAAAGGTTATCTGGGAAGTTATTTTGTATTTTTGTACTTAGATAGTTTAATCATTTTTGTTTGTATCGTGTTTATTCTCCTCGAAGCTTTTCTAGAATTTTTTAAGTAGTGGCAAAAAGGCTCTTTAAAATGTAGTTCGGCTGCATACAGACTACCGTGTGTCGTTGTCGGTTTTGTAATGTGGTTCTTTTCGGCTGCGCCTTCTTGACATATCTTGGACAAAAATAATATTATCAATCCACAATAATAGAACACCCTGAGGGAGAGAGTGAAAGTCTCATTGCGAGGGAATTTAGTTAACCACTCTCCATTCAACAACACTTTGTCTAACCTCTTTCCAACTGGATTTGCAATTTGTTTGTTCTACCATGTGAGCCAGAATCCTTGATTTTTATGGTCAATCAGCCTCATATCTTAAATCAACTCTCTAGAATCCAAGCAACTCTGATTCAAGACAGTCAAATTTGATGCCCCTGACACTTCAACAACAACATTGAAATCACTCATGAAAACTCCCAAGTTCACCAACTACACTACATGGCCCTAGTACTTCAGCATAAAATTGCAACCGCTCATGAGCCTTGTTGGGACTGTAAACCACAAAAACTACATAATCTTATTCCCCTTCAACTCTAACTTGTATAAAGTGGTCACCCATTGCTACCTCGGTAACCTTCAAAGAATCCTTCCATAACAACCAGACTCTACCAGGACTAGAATGCTTATAGTTATTCATATTCTTCCAACTACTAAACTGCCTTGTAAGTTTATTGAATCCCTTGAGATTCAATAATAACAACTTCATTATTTCCTCTTTCTGCCTCTCCCTTTGTTGTGAGAGTTATGGATAACCAGAGCCTGACCCTTAGCATTTAGTGGCACTCTTGCTTGAACTGCAGAATTGGGAATCTACATGTTAGAGCTTGTTACAACTGCCTTACTTTTCCTAGCCACCAACTAAAACCCATGATCATCTATAATGGCCTTACTTCCACTAGACTGAAGATGTTCGAGCTTGTAAAGCCCCATCTGCACTACTACCTTCTATGTGTGTGACCGATGCCTTAACTTCCACAGGAGAAGTGTTTAACACTTGCTGCACCGAAGTAGAAGAACTTGCTACCTCACTCTGCTGTGGAACCCAAGCACCATCAGCAGCCATGGCCTCAGCCACCACAAGTAGAAGAACTTCCTTACCAGTTAACACTTGAACTACCTTACACTCCTTTCCTTCCCCATCACAATGACCAAATTCCATACACTGAGAGCAGCGTGATGGCACATGAAGCTACCTCATGCCCAATTGAAGTAATTCATCCCCTTCTAGAGTAATTTGACTAGCTTTATTGAAACAAAAATCCGAATTTATGTCCCCACAAACTCCAGCAACAACTGATTGAACCCCTAACCTAGTCTCTTGGTCAATCCAAAGGGGAGTACCCAATAGACTTGCAATCCCAATAAGTTCTTCAGCACTACAATATTCAAGTGGAGTCCAACTCAAACTTACCCATATTGGAAGCTATTTTGAGGCTCATATGAACTGGCTGAATTCTAGGTACCCACAGGCCAAAGAAGAGTGGGTTGTTGAAGTATTGCCAAGGACCATTTTCGATGTGTTCGAATATGTGAACTGGAAGATGGACATGTTCTCCCCAAATTGCGAGACGTACACCTTAACATTGCTCCCCCGGAATCGATGCACCCAGCGACGTAGTTGTTCAATCCCTGGTGCCAGTGACAGAAATTGGCCAATAGACGACGCATTCCTCTAACAAGTTGTTCCATCCTCGTGCACATCTCGTGGAATCACTAGTGAGCCGTCAACGATAGTCGAATCGATATAGTGAAGTCAATTGCTTGCTTTGACACCAAACAGTTGCGCCCAATTAGCAGAGGCGCCCTGCGCAGCGGCCATCTCTGAAAATCTAGCCCAATCAATTCATAGAGAAAACAAAAAAAAAAACATGTTTTTCTAGTCCCAAGGGTATGCAATTTGTTCTCAATTAAAATAGAAATAATTGTTCATAAATAACTCAAATCACTTAGTCGTCCATTTTCCCGACCCGTTTCTCATGCTCTAAAGCCTAAATGTCTTTTCTTCTTTCCCTATTTCCCCTCTCTATCTCTCTTTGAAATAAAATTGTCAGCTATTAATGGTAAAAATGTTTCACCGCTATTATTGACAGTGAAGCCAAACTTCACACTAAATCTATCCATTATTTTCAAATGTCGGCCATAACTGTATTATTTGAAATTTCAGGCCAAAAGTGTCATTTACGCCAAACTTCGGGGTAAAATAGGGTATCCTATTAAATAGTATTTAACCATACTTGTAATTTCCAATATTATGATTTGAATCACTGTTCAAAATAAACATTACTTGAATAACATATTTCTAATAATTTCAATTAAAACATGGACAATCAATTTCCATAAAAGTACATATCATCACAAAATTCTATGTGATAAAAAAAAAGTATCAAAACCAAGCTTCATTTCCTCCTAAAGACATAACCTACACTCGTCTAACCTTTTTGCAATTTATTAGCAATTATGAGAACAATATCCAGAACATTACACATGTACCGACTCCTCACCGGAACCGGATCCGTCTCCGCCGCGCCGGATCCCCTCACCGCTTCATTACAAGTATCCGTCTCCGACTGAGCCGAGGAGGCCTTCAGGTTCATCCCCTCGTAGTCCTTCGACGCCAGCGAAGCCTTGGCGTCGGCGATGGAGCTCACAGCACAACGGTAGTTCTCCAAGCACTTCTTGTATGCCTCCGCGAGCTTCGGATCCCCCGCGGCTACCTGGGTTTTGATGTAATCCTCTGTCTCCGCGGCGCTCTTGCTGCTGACGTCGAGGATGATCCCTCCGGCGCCGGCCAGGTCCGCGGTGGATATCCCGGCGGTGGATTTCATGAAGCTCTCGCAGAATGTGTTATTCATGCTCTTGTCGCATATCGTCGAGGTGTCCGGAACCGTGAGCTTGACGCTTACCGCGACGGCGGATGGAAATATCGTCGCGAAAAGTAGCATTATGATCAACGATAATAGTACGGGGAACATGGAGGCTTTGAACGTCGTCGCCATTTTATTTATTTATTTATGACAATGGTGGTTTCCCAAAGGCATGCCTTATATATGCTATTAGAGAGTTGATGGAATGAACATTGGCATTTCCACTTTAGGAGAATGCAAATATGCGATATTAATGACAATCACAGAATCGATTTGTTCTTTTTTTTTTATAATCCTTCTGATTTTCCATATTAACTTTGTTTCCAAAGGGAAATTGTTTAGCCTTAATTGCTTCGTTTCTATTTTTTCTTTAACTAAAATAGATGTATTTTTCTGAGATGAATTTGTGCGATTATCGATAGCATATATTGACAATTTCTATATGTACACCTACGTCGATGGTGCATCACAAGATAAGATAAAAATATAGGACGTGTTAGAATTTAGTGAGAAGTTCAACGATCAATCTCGAGAAGGGGTTTGTATGGTGCTAACTAGATAATCAGTCGTCTATTTTCATTTGTTCCAATCCTACACTAAGGGATTTTTTCTCCCTAATACATCATATAAAAAAAATTCCCAGTACATAGAACTAGTCAAAATATTTCCTAAAAATTCCGAGAGGTCGCTAGACAACCAAGCGAACAGCAACGTTGTTCATTGGAGTAGGACGCAAGGCACATCCAGATGGATCACGCTGGCTACCAGTGATTGGTTCTTATCCGACGACATAGTTCGCCGAAGGATGCGGCGGTACACGGCGCCTGCTAGTGGATTACGTGTTACAGAAGCTATCTGAGCCGAAGGTCGTCAGCCTAGTTATTCTGCTAACTTGAAGATCCGTTAGTATATACTAACTAATATCCAAAATGTATGAACAAATATCCAAGTCTGCTGAGTATCTAGATATCACAGACTAGCATTCAAAACATCACAAACTAGTATCCAGATAGCAGATACCAACTAGTATCCACAATTAACCAACTAGTATTCAATATGGATACTCTTATGTGTTATCTGGATACTCTTATATGTTATCTGGATACTAATTATGTGTTGTTTTGATACTATTATGTGTTTTCTAGATATTAGTTTGTGAATTTGGGATAATAGTTGATTCGTGATGGATATCAGTTAGCAAACTTTGTATACTATTCGATTTGTGCTCTCTAAATACTTTAGTATTTGGATATTAGTTCATGTATCTTGGATATCAGTTAGTATCTCCTAAACAAATCTTCAAGTTAGCGGATTAACTTTTCCCGAAGGTCGTTGCTAGTTGATCGATTTCCCGTGATGCAGATCGCGAGCTAGGGAAACAGAGAGTCGTTGATCACTGGTCAGGCACGTGATCCACCTGGTTTGATGTCCTCCGCCGCGAATTGATTCCCCTCAAAACCCTTTAAACACATGTAGAGAACATGGTGAAATCCAACTCTAATAATTTCTATTCCGGATTGACATCTCGAATCAAGCAAATTACGAAGATGCTTCTGCAGTTCAACTCACCTGTCATGCATCACCAACTAGATAATCATTCCAATCCAAGTTTTCATTGATTTCAGGAGGCTCTATTTTATTGTCTTGGGACACAACGAGAATATAAAAAGGAAACCATGAGTGCATAATCGAATATGAAAAATATATGAGGTATTTGAGTAACTAATCACCAACAACTCCCCCCACTTCCTTTATAACACCTTAGGCGAATCCAACATCGACAAAGCACGAGAGAGATCCATGGTTGATAAGAAAGAAACCGACCTTAACTGACTAGACGCATTTTGGGGTGAAATGGAAGAGTTCTTGTGAGAACTCCGAAGTTAAACGTGTTTGGTGTTGAGTACAACAAGGATGGGTGACCTTATGGGAAGTCACCGTGAATTGCACCCCAAATCGAAAACAGTAAGGGTCGAGACCTAAAGCGGACAATATCTTCGTTGGGAAAAGGTCAGGGATGTTACAAGTGGTATCAGAGCGTCTTCGCGTCCCTCTTGAACGATGGTGGGGAAAACTTCAACGGGGACGTTGAGTCCCAAGGGGGGGGGTGTATGTAACACCTTAGGTGAATCCCACATCGAGAAAACACGGGAGAGATCCATGGTTCATGAGTAAGAAACCGACCTTAACTGACTAGACGCGTTTTGGAGTGAAATGGAAGAGTTCTTGTGAGAACTCCAAAGTTAAACGTACTCGGTGTGGAGTACAACAAGGATGGGTGACCTTATGGGAAGTCACCTTGAATTGCACCCCAAATCGAAAACCGTGAGGGTCGAGAACCAAAGTAGACAATATCTTCGTTGGGAAAAAGGTCAGGGATGTTACAACTGGTATCAGAGCCTCTCCGCATCCCTTTTGATCGATGGTGGGGCAAACCTCAACGAGGACGTTGAGTCCCAAGGAGGGGTGTGGGGGTGTATGTAACACTTTAGGAGAATCCCACATTGACAAAACACGGCAGAGATCCATGGTTCATAAATAAGAAACCGACCTTAACTGACTAGATGCGTTTTGGGGTGAAATGGAAGAGTTCTTATGAGAACTCAGAAGTTAAACGTGATCGGTGTGGAGTACAACAAAGATAGGTGACCTTATGGGAAGCCAGCTTGAATTGCACTTCAAATCGAAAACCGTGAGAGTCGAGACCCAAAGCGGACAATATCTTCGTTGGGAAAAGGTCTGAGATGTTACAAGTGGTATCAGAGCCTCTCTGCGTCCTTCTTGAACAATGGTGGGGCAAACCTCAACGAGGACATTGATTCCCAAAGGGGGGGTGTATGTAACACCTGACAAAGCACGGGAGAGATACATGGTTCATAAGTAAGAAAGCGACATTAACTGACTGGATGCGTTTTGGGGTAAATGGAAGAGTTCTTGTGAGAACTACAAAGTTAAACGTGCTCGGTGTGAAGTACAACAAGGATGGGTGACCTTATGGGAAGTCACCTTGAATTGCACCCCAAATCGAAAACAATGAGGATCGAGACCCCAAAGCAAACAATATCTTCGTCGGAAAATGGTCTGGGATGTTTGATTACTAAACCCTTAAAATCTCATTTAGCTTTTTTATCTCTCTATCAAGTTTTAATCCATAATAGAGATTTTTTGGAAACTAAAATGCCTTATTGCCTTTGGTTGTTGAGATCCCAGGGCCCAAAAGTTTCGGCCCATATTGGTATTATCCCATTAACAGAAGTTGGAGCGAGCAAGGAGTCGGGTAGTTGAGGTGGGCGTTCGGTCGGTTCGGTTTGAACCGAACTGAACCAGAGCATACCGGGTCCCCCAAACCGAGTTCGAACCGAAATTTAATTCGGTTCGATGCACCCGAACCGAGTTAAATATCGGTTCGGTTCGATTTTAACACACAAACCGAAGCTTTATAAACCAATTCTCTCTCTCCCAGTCCCACATACCCTAACCCTCGCCGTTTCCCCATTTCGATAAAATCTCTCTCTCTCTCTCTCTCTCTCTCTCCCTCCCCCTTCCAACAGACGCAGTCGATGCTCTCTCTCTCTCTCTCTCTCTCTCTCTCTCTCTCTCTCCCTCCCTCCCTCCCCCTTCCGACAAACGCAGTGGATGCAGAGAAGAAAGGAGCGGTGCTGCGATGGTGGTATCTCCTCCGTCTCCTCCGTCTCCCGACTCAGCGGCGAGCAGAAAGCAACGGTGCTGCGGTGGTATCTTTTCCGCCTGGCAGCTCATCGACAACGACAATTGATGCGGAAGTCATAACACAACGCGGCGACAGGCGAGCACGGCGATTGAATGTTTGAGGTCAGTATGAGTGTAGATCTAAGCATGCATGTCATTTTTCTGTTTGATTTTCACCTTCGAGTTTCAATAGCATCATCGCTCTTTTCGATTCAGGAGAAGAAAGCTTCGATTTTGGGGAAGAAAGCTTTAATTTTCAATATTGATTTTGATGCATTTGGAGTTTTATGTTTTGGATTTGGGTTTCTGGTCTCAGGGAGGAGAAGAGATCGGAGAGAGGGGAAATGGCATCGACCCATAGAGGAGAAGTTTGCGGCAAGGCCAAGAGATGATGGAAGGATTCGGTGGACGTCGACGATGCTTGACGGTCATTGGCGGCGGTGATGCTTGACGGCGGTGATGCTTGGGTTTTTGGTCTTCTTTGTTAGGTTTAGGTTAGCAGTATGTATGAAAGAGTTGTGGGCTTGAGGGATTTATTTTTGGGTTCTGTTTGATTTGGGCTGTGAGAATTGGGCTTAAAGTGAGAGCTTGAGTAGTCAGTTGGGTTGTAAGATTGGGTTTAATTTTAGGTTCGGTTGATCGGTCGGTTGTTCGGAATTCGGTTTCGGTCTGTATACCCCTGGTTCCCGAAATAAAGGGTTTTGGCTTCCGAATTCCGAACCGAACAACACTAATTCGGTTTCGGTTCGGTTTAATTTGGTTTCGGTCCGGTTCGATTCGGGTTTACCGAACCGAATGCCCACCTCTATCCGGTAGTCCGTCGGGCTCAGTCATTTAACTTCCCGCGCACGCTGCCCGCTGGGACTAGGCACTGGGAGCCATAACTGCACCAAATTCCAGAACTGCCCATTGTACTTAAACCGCCATGGAAAAAGATCCAGTGCGACGCGATGCACCCACACTCACGTATTACAAGACGCTACACGAGTCGTCAACACCCCATTCACCGTTCACTTATACCTGGTAAAACCGTACAAGCCACATGTCCTCATCGCTATTAAAAGTTGCCGGATACAAATATATCGCAACTACACAATATTTCTCCCTACTCTGTCCTTTCAAATTTCCTGATCAAGCAAAATTAAATTAATTAAAAATATAGCCTCTGCTACGTGCTCAGTAAATTACCTGCTATAGCTCACTCACACTACACTCTACACACTTCTCTTCTCTGGCCTAAAGTGACACGACGGGAAGGCAACACTACTCAACAGAGACGGAATTCTGCTGCAGAGAGAGACGCTTCCTCCGCTTCAAGTAATTCTTCTCTCTGTTTCTCTTGCTATCGACTTACATTTCCCCAAAAAAATGGTCCGATCATCTGCTGTTTCCTCGTTGTTGCTATATGCTTCTTCAATTTCTGTTGTCCAAATACCTTTGCCTAGGGCATCTATGACTATGAGTCGAAATCTAGGGTTTTGTTTCTGTCAGCTCTTTGTGAATCGTTCAATGGTGTTGTTTTGGGAGGGAGGGCCTTGGCGCTTGGGAAGTTGGGAATGTGTGGGTTTCTTGCTGTTGAATGGCGGTGGTGAGATTCCTGTTTCAGAGGCTCGTGATCACTCGTTGTATGCTTGCATGCGTATTGTTCTTCCATTTTCATGCTCTGGCTCGCCCTGCTTTCGAAGTGGAGTCCGATCCTGGAGTATTGGTTGCTCTGGTTTGCACTTGGTTCATGCAGTTGCATGAACTCAGCTTCATTTTCTGTTTTTGGTTCTGTGTGCAGCATAATGGAGCATGATTCAGGGGACGACATCAGTGACTCAGAGATCGATGATCATGTAGACGAGCCATATCATCAGTTGAGATCTGGAGAGTTTAAAGTGAAGGTAAATGACATCCTAAGGTGTCCATTCTGCGCTGGGAAGAAGAAGCAGGACTACAAGTACAAGGATTTGCTTCAACATGCTTCGGGAGTGGGTAAGGGAGCTGCCAGCAGGAGTGGGAAGCAAAAGGCTGACCATCTTGCCTTAGCCAAGTATTTGCAAGTTGACTTGGCGGGTGAGGCTGACGAAACCCAGACAAGGGTCTTACCACAGCCCCCCACACATGCTGCAAATCAGATGGAGCAGCTTGTATGGCCACCGATGGGGATCGTAATGAACATATCGATCAAGTCTGAATTGCTGGATGATGGTTATTGGTTGGAAAAGTTTGCTAAGTACAACCCTGCAAATGTGCATATCCTAATCAATGAAGAAATCCAAAAAGCTCAAGTGGTGGTGAAGTTTAGCAGTGATTGGAATGGTTTTACTAAAGCGAGGGAGTTTGATAAGTCTTTTATCAGTGAGCATTGTGGTAAGGTGGACTGGAAGGCATGTGGAAGTGATCCTGGCTCAAGGATGTATGGCTGGACTGCACATCATGATGACTATGATTCTGAAGGTCCAATTGGAAAGTACCTAAGAAAACAAGCAAAGCTCACGACAGTTTCCTGTATTGCTCAAGAAACCAGTGAAAGCATAAACAGCGTTGTTGCAAGCCTGACTGAGAAAATTTATAAGACCAATCAGAATCTGGATGAGTTGCAGCACATGTACAACAAGGACGCCATGACATTCAGTAGAGCACTCGAAGAGAAGGATCAGCTACATCTTGCTTTTGATGAAGGTTTGTCTTCCCTTGCTTTAGAGGATGTATCTCACTGAACTGAAAGTACTATGTTACGTTATCTGTGTATTTTACTGGATAGCATAAGATCCACGTGAATGCAAGGAGATAATAATGCAGTAACCAGATACGATCTTGCTTTTGTTGTATAGTTATTGATTGGATGAATGATCCCTAAAGATGTATCCGTTGTAATATTCAAATATGATGATGGCTTGCTTATGCAGTTCCACACATCTTCTCCATATATGTCAATGATTTTGTACATGTTGTGGGTTTTTGTATCTTTCAGAAAGCAAGAAGATGCAACGAGTTGCACAAGAAAATGTGCTTAGAATCTTGGCTGAGCGTGAAAGGTTGATCAGTGATTTGGAATCGCGGGCGAAGAAAATTGATGAACGGGCTAAAGAATTGAGCAAGCGGGAAACACTGACAGATCGTGAAAGGCAAAGGCTTGCAGAAGACAAGAGAAAGGTAACTGTTACAAGAACCCTTCTTCCTGTTCATGATGATAATTCTATTGTTCAAGTGTCTTCCAGTGATCTTTGTTTCTACAACTATATTTTATCAATGCTAGGTTCTGTATACAGCTTGATACTGACCTTTCTGCTGGTGCTTTTAGAATGAAGTGGTTAACGAGTCACTCCATTTGGCATCCATGGAGCAGCAGAAGGCTGATGCTAATGTCCTGAGACTGGTTGAAGCGCAGAAGGTATTACTTTGTTCTGAAGTCACCATGTTTCTTTTTAATGGGCATTTGTATGCTTTTTTTTAATGAAAAGGCCAGTAGCTATAAAAGAATTTATACTTACAAAGGTTTGCAAATGAGCAGAGGGAGAAGGATGAGGCCTTACAAAAGATTCTTCAGCTGGAAAAGCAGTTAGAGTCCAAGCAGCAGCTGGAAATGGAAATTCAACAGTTGAAAGGGAAACTGAATGTGCTGAAGCATCTTGAGGATCAAGATGATGAAGCAGTTAAGAAAGCTATGAAAGAGATGGATGATGAGTTGGCAGAAAAAATATCTGATCTTGCGGACAAAGATTCTCTTATGACAACTCTAATGGTCAGGGAGCGCCAGAGTAATGATGAAGTTCTAGAGGCACGGAAAGTAATGCTACAGGTCTGCAGCTCCTCCCCTTTGTACTTGTCCTGCTTTAGAATGCTATTATATTATTATCATATGGTGTAGAATGCCTCCCCACTTGAACTTGTGATCTTCATTGCATATGGTTGAGTTGATATCACAGAGACTAAAAGATGCCATGCAGTTATATGAGAATTTTTTGTCATAATGCACTGTGAAAGTATATGATGGTTTGACTACCTACCTACTTGTTTCTTCATCTTCATCCTAGGGCTTGAAGAAAATGTCCACTGGTAATGCTAAAACGAACATTGGGATAAAGAGAATGGGCGAACTCAATCAGAAGCCGTTCCTTGATGCTTGCAAACAAAGATTTCCATCTGAGGAAGCAGGAGTCAAGGCTCTAGAGCTCTGTAGCTTGTGGCAGAACAATCTGACAGATTCTCAGTGGTACCCTTTCAAAGTCATTACTTCAGACGGGGTTGAAAAGGTGAATTTCTTAGCTTTACTGATGAATCCAACATCTTATTGAAATCTCAACACATCATCCCATTGTCTGGTTCCAGGAAATTGTAGATGAACAAGATGAAAAGCTGGAAAGTCTGACGGAGTGGGGTGAGGGGATTGTCAATGCAGTTGTTAGGGCAATGGAAGAGTTGAATGAATACAATCCAAGTGGGAGATATCCTGTAGAGGAAATCTGGAACTTCAGAGAAGATAGGAGAGCCACAACCAAGGAGGTTATTACTTACATTTACAAGCAAATCAAGAGTACCAAGCGCAGGAAACCTTGAAGCTCAACGGGTTAGTAACTCAATCACCTACCTTGACAGCACAAAATATAACCTTATGTTAAAATTCATGTGAGTTCTAATGTACATCTACCTTGTGCTTACGTCGGCTGCTGCATGCATTCACATCAGGTAACACTTTTGGTCTTCTGAAGGAAGAGAAGATGAAGGGGTATTATGTAAGTATGTAGTTACTACAAATAGGGTACTAACCAAGTGGAAAGCCAAAGCTGGAAGGAGCAAAACTGTGGAGTTGTCTCCAGTGAATACACTGCTTAGTATAGTTATGAAAGTAGTTGGATTCTAAGACCTGATCTCGTCCATGGCTGCCAGAAAATATGTCTGGCTTTTTTGAATGCCCCTTTATATTGTATGTTCTTAGGACTTCTTTTGAGAATGTTGGGGGGAAATGCCATCTTACTTTACGCACAAACTAGCTTTGTGTTCGGGTAGGCTGAGTTTCGGTTATCTTAATTCATTGACAGTATTGCTTAAACTATCATATGAGGTAGGGAGCGGTTAGCTTGCTAACCCCCACAAGGGGTCTGATTTTTGAGGATGAAATATCAAAATCTAAAAATACATATGTTTTTAAACAAAATTTCCAAAATACACATGTTATAAAAAAGATTCCCAAAATACACATGTTTGGGTATTTTTTTTTTTTTTTGTGAAGTGGAGTGGTCGTTTCATTTATACGAAATATGGTGTACAGAGTTAATACAACACTGAAAGGAGGAAAAAAACCTATCGAAAAAAGGAAATCTAAAAGTAAGCAAGGAAATCTAAAAGTAAGCTACCAATAAAAGCCCACAGCGAACAAGACCCAAAGCTCGGTCCAAACACATGGACCCCATTGCTTACCCCTAGAAACCCTAAAACCAGTAGCCCAACAACAAGTGATGGGAGCCGCATGCATCCCCACTCAAGACTAGCTGTCGCCGAAGCCACCCAAACCAACACCGCCGCCCGCCGGGGAGAGGACCACCAGGACTGACAAATCGGGAGCCAGCGAACGGATGACAACAGCAAGAAAGAACGGGAGGGGACCAAATCCAGAGTCTCCAAACTTCACCTGCACAATCAAGAAAAAACAATGGAGCACCTAGAAACGGACAGAGGAATGACGAACCGCCACAGATCTGAGCAGGTGGCAAGATCCCATCCACGAAAATTGGTTTTCCTGCTCACAAGCTCCTCGAAACACTATCCTAGACAACAGAGGCCCTTGCATCTCCGCAACATCCCCAACATTGGATGAAGCATGTGGAGGTAGATAGAGGAACCGAGAGGAGCGAGCGAACCGAAAATCGGCTCCCTCAAGCACCAACCAGAGTACATCCACACAGATCTGGAAAGCCAACCATGGTGGGAGCAAAAACTATCTCTCCAACGAGAGGAGCAAAGAAGTCTTCACAAAGAGGGAAGAGACCCGACTAGAGGAAGAAGAGAAACCTAGAACTGAAGAAGAAAGACAACACAAACTGAGCAAAACGCAAGAAAAGATGGAAAAGAAAACCGATTGAAAATCTCCAAAAGCCAAAGCATAGTAGGGCTTGGAAGGAAAACAAAAGGAAAGGAAAATCATTGGGCTGCCGCCGGTCACCAAGAGGTGCTGGCGGCAACCCTAGGGAGCTGATAATGAAGGGACGGAAGAGAGAGATCAAAGAATAATTTTGAAATTGGGTTTAGAGAGCGAAAGTATTTGAGTTTGGGTATCACTGTTGTTGTCAACCGTAGTGAATGCATTCGCCGCGGCAGACCAAAGCGGTGAATACATCACCGTGGTTGACGGCCGCGGTGAATGCTTGACGTAACACTGAAATTTCAAACAAACGTAACTTTGCGCTTGGTTATCCGATTGTAGTGATTTTTTTTATTCCATATAACTTTTCAAGATCTTTCAATCTGCAACAAAACTTAATATCAGAAAAATGTCATTTGTTACACCGAACGAGCAATTTTTCGATTTTGCCAAACTTTGGAAGGCCATAACTTTTAGATCCTCAATCCGAGCGTCGTAAAAAAAAAATCTGATTGCGCATAACTTTTTAAGAACTACAACTTTTACTAGGAAATAATTTTTTTGAAAATATGTATTTTTGGGTATACTGGATTTTGGCAATAACTTTGCATTTACTTTTGCTTATTCGGGGTAGGAAACGAAATTTTTTTTGGGATGAAGACTTGTTTCGGATTGAAAGATCTTGAAAAGTTATGTGGAATAATAAAAAAATTCGCTACAATCGGATAACCGAGCGCAAAGTTACGTTTGTTTGAAGTTTCAGTATTACGTCAGGCATTAACCACGACCGTCAACCGCAGTGAATGCATTCACTGCGGTTGACAACAGCGGTGATGCCCAAACATGTGTATTTTCGGAATTTTTTTATAACGTGTGTATTTTGAGACTATTTTTTAAAAACATGTGTATTTTAGGATTTTTTTCGATTTTTGACACCCCTCTTAGATACCGTCCATCTAATCCAATGGGAAGGATTAATCAGTTGTTTATTGGGTATTAATTACACAATAAGTTTCTTTCACTATATTGGAAAATGGAAAGAATCTGGGGAAAAATGGTTCACACTCCTAATTCAAAATTCAATCCCATTTTTTTCTCGCTTTCTCCTTCTCTCTCCCTCGATCTCCCTCTTCCCCTGCTCGCCGCCGTCACCTCTTCCTCGCCACGGTCCATGGTTTCCGGTCATCGACGCACCAACAAGATCCTCTCCCTCCGACTCTCCCCCATCCTCCGTCGTGGGCTAAGTCTCGGATGATGGTTGTTGCTGTTCTCCGAGCAACACCAGGCTTGTCGCCACGACTCTCCATCTCCTTCCACAAAGCTCGGCACTGCAAAGGGATCGACGGAGAAGACGGTGACCCTCCTCACCCTCCCTACGAGATGACTTCACTCCTGCCGTTCCTGCGGTGGCCCTCTTCCCCTTCCCGGCGAAGACGACGACGAAGAAACTGAGGTAGCTCTCTCTCCCCTACTGTCTCTTTCTCCCAAACCCAAATCTGGGTTTTCGTGTGGATTTTTTCATGTGGTATTAGTACCAGTGTACTGGTATGTCTATCACTGGAGTGGTATAAATTGTTGACTTTGGCAAAAAAGTGTACCACTCCAGTGATAGTTGATTTGACAAAGCGTTATGTGTATGTCTATCACCGAAGTTGTATATATTGTTGATTTTGTTACGAAAGTGTACCACTCCAGTGATAGTTGATTCTTGGATAATGATACTAATGGTGATACTAATGGAAAAATTGTTGGTTTGCTTACGTATCAAATTGGTTGTACATGTATCAGTTCAGTGGTACATGTATTAGTTCAGTGATAAATCTATTAGTACAATTGTATGTGTATCAGTTTACTGGCACATCTATCAGTTTAGTGATACATGTACCATTTCAATGGTACCACTCAAAAGTATATCTATCACTACAATGGGAACATTTAGGATGAATTTTGATTTTGCTAATGGTACAAGTACAGTATATCTAACGCTGCAAGTGGGTGGTCACATTTTTGGTGTGGAAATTATGACTTGAATAGTTGCATTGGTACTTGTATCAGGTCAATGGTACATATACCACGTTAGTGGTACATGTATAAGTTCAATGATATATTTACCAGATCAGTGGTACATATACCACTCTAGTGAGTAGTGATACATATACCAGTTTAGTGGTACATGTATCAGTTCAATGATATATGTACCACATCAATGGTGCATGTTCACGACGATGTCGTTGTCTCCTAGACGTTGTTGGGTTTCACTTCACGACAAGAAGCATTAAGAAATGAGTAACCGACGCCCTCCATGTTCTTCTTTATCTCCGACGAGTTCTCCCTCGACAGCTAGCAATCCATCCAGCGGTCGGGAGGCAAGTCCGATCTCGTCTGCACCTCCCCGTCATCCGATGCCGACACAGGAGCTGCCGTTCTTGGCATGCCCAGAACCGCCGCACGGAATCTCATATTCGTCCTACCTCCCGTGTGGCCTTCGTCGGCTCGATCTCCGGCGATATCCCTTGTGTCTCATCCTCCGGCGGCGAGCAACCCACCAGGCGGGTCGAGGGGATCCCACTGCGGCGATGCCCGCTGGTTTCCCGCAACCGTGGAGTTATGTATAGGAGAGGGTTGAGTTTCTATTTTTTCGGGAGGAAAGAAGTGGAATATGGAAGCGCAATAAATTTTTCCCCATCCAACGTGATTTACTCTTTACCCATGAAAACGTAATTAATATGGGAACTTGCCCCATTTACAAAATTCTGGAAAAAAATCCCTTCCATTAATACTTACCTTAAGATTCAGGATAAAATGGACGGCTGATGGCTGGGGTCTCAAAAACCCAACCCCTTTAAGGGTTAGCATATTATCTCGTCCATATGAAGTAGTTTTACTCTATTCTAATTTTTGTAAATGTAACTTTTGGCGGTAATCTTTAAAATATTTCTAAAAAAATTGAACATATTTAAATATTTGGCTAATAAATTATTAAAAGTAATTTTTAATCGAAAAAAGTTCAAATGAATCTTTAATTTCTTTTATATTAATAGTATCTCTTTCTTTCACTATATCATAAACAGATCTTCCCCTCCACACCAATCACGAGTTTTTCTTCATTCTTATCGTATATCGTCGTAACGCCCTTAATGCTGGGTTAATCCTATATTTTTAAAACGATGTTTTACAAAAGTCGGAGCTTCTGTATATATGTTGTAAGAAGTACTTTTCCAGTTTTTTAAAAGTTAATATTATAGAGGTGTTTGGTCTGCCTTTAGCTTTTAAAGCACAAAAGCACCTTTAAAAATTGTGGCCAAATATAGGCTATGTTTATGATTCTTTTAGGGTAAATAGCATGTTTGGTCATTGTGTTTACTATTTTATTTCATCTTTGATACATAAGCTATGTCTAACGATTTGCTCGTTTGAAAAAATTGAAATTATGTATTTTATGAATTAGATTTTATTTATTGTTTTACTTTTATCGACTTACAAACCTCTCTAAATTGTACATGCCTATTTTCATAGCTTTACATTTCACAAGTAGTTGCCTTGAAATCGGCTTCATTGCAAGCATATACCGCCTTCCAGAATAGGCCCCGCATTTGACCATTCTTGTTTTTGGCCTTCAAGTTCTCATTCATATGACAGGAGCACATTCTATGCTCCGCACTAGGCATCACCTCATGCATCGTTTCGACAAACCCCTGCAAATATAGTAATTCGAATAAGAACATAAGAACATAACTACTTCATGCAATCAATGACAGATCAAGGGGGCCGCCCCCGGGCCACGACCCAGCTCTCCCCGGATCTAAAGTTAGTATAGCTCTTTTAAATTGTTGAATTTAGGTATTCATTTCAATACTTGTCGGATTACGGCCCAGTCCTCTCTGTCTTTTTTCAAATGTGACCCAGTGCTCTACCCTATCACGGATCCGCCGTTGCATGCAATTACTAGTGGGTTGAAGTAACTCGGTTATAAATCCCAATGCAATTATACCTTTGTTAGTATGAAATGATGTTCCATCCACTTCCATCGTCAAATTGTAACTCTTTTTGTAGTATGCTAAAAAATCATGTCCATGAATCATTGTTCTCAGTCTCTACCACAGCCCATGCAAAGGGGAGAATGTGGTTATTCTCATTCTTTGCCAAAGCTTTCAACAACATACCTTTGACATCGTCCTTCAAAAAGCAATCATCCACTGAAAAAAATAGTCCTACAACCACGAGGAAGCCAATTTTCATAATTGAGAACATCACATAGAACCTCTTGAAATACGCTATATGAGCAGCCATGTCTGGAACAACATCTAGAACAAAAAGTCCCTCCGATTATGCCCTCTTCAAAGCAGTCAGGCAGCCACATATCGTCTCAACTTGTGATACTCTTCGTCGAGAGTCCCATATAACATTTACTTGCAATAACCTTAGCTCGGTAGCATGTTCTCACTTCAACTCGACACCTGATTCTGCATTTATCTCCTCATCAATGTGGCAAGGCTCCTACTTTGGATTCAACCTAAGGCGCTCGAAATAATGTGCAATAAACGATGAAGTCGCTAGGTTGAATCGAACAAGTGTGAGGCATACCTATCCTCCTAACCATGAAACTTGCACCATCTACCCACCAAGAAGCATATACCTCCACGCATAAGAAGCCTCCTCACACTTAAACTCCCTCCTACCTTCGTTACTCCTTGTACATGCAACATTTGCCCCAACAGAATCAGAGTGTTTGTATATAGCACATATAAAATGCTCAATAGTCAGCAACTTGAGCTCAACCTTGAAAAAGAAATCCTCGTTATCACAACCAAAATAATAAAATGGAAATTTTGCACATCATTCCCTAGACACTTTATTGAACACATGTGGTACACTTGGATTTGTTGGTTTGGACATTCCATTAGAAGAATAAGCTTATCCTTCTTCCACCTCAAGGTAGACATCTCCAAATACATGAGGCTGCTCAACCTCATCCCCGCAATCACACGAGTCAGCCACATTGATGATTTTCCTCGCAACAGAGCTCTTACCAATATCTTCACATTCTTTAGATAAACCTTGAAACATGTATGGGTCCTCATTGTCCCCAATCAGTCCGTCCTCCAGCTCGATAACATCTACAAATACAGGCACATCCTTAGTTTCGGCTGCATTGACAATCAAGCCTTCCATCACATCCTTATCATAATGCACTACATGTATACCATCTGCCATTGCAGCCCCCCGGTGTCAAGTACTATATAATTCGTACACCCACATATGTCAAGTAAATTGTAGCCACATTCAGAATTTCGAAGTATGGCAATTCATCAACATCCACCGATATCTTCCCTGAAGAACCACCAACATATCATGGTTCCAAAACTCGAGAAGTCCATCACTCCACCATGATGGTATAGAATACCCAAATAATTAGGCATTTGCAGTAAGAAACACGACTTAACCGTGGAGGGTATGGGAGAGCTCGACATAAGTGGGGTATTTTAGGGAGTTTGTTTATTTTGAGGAGTTTCTATTTAAAGGATTGCACTTGATTATGTTGGATTAAGAACATAGTATTATTAAAATCCTAATTCCCAATCCTCTTCTTCCTGAAAATTCTCGATTTCTTCCCCATATCTTCTCAATTCTCAACCCCTAAACCTAATTCTCTTGTCAATCTTTCTCTTAATTCTATCTCAACAGTCTGTGTTCTTACAATTGGTATCAGAGTCACGTTTGAGATGAGTTCATCACAACCCCTAAACCATGTAGTGGGAGGCGAGGACTCGTAAAGCTTTGGCCGAGTTCGGGCGCGTCACAGAGGAGTTGTCGAGCGACAGCGAGGCCTTGCGGGCAGTGTTCGCGATGGCCAAGGGCACGGGCAACGAGGCGATCGAGACCAACCCAATTAGACCCGCAGAGGCGCCGACGCAACAGGCGGATGGCGGTCAGTGGACGTGGCGAAGGTGATATATGCGACGACCGCGGTAAGGATCTCGAGTCCAATGATGATAGGTCGCGGGAGAACGGGTAGTGGCGCTGGCCGACAGTGGAGTTTCCCTTAACTTCGTCGAGGAAATGTTCACGGCCTTGTTGTGGCTACCGACCAAACCGATCGACCCTTTCGACGTGCGAGCCGCCAATGGGGCAGGATTGAGGTGCACTTAGAGGTGACAATTGGATTGGATCCATAGATTGGTGGATCCATGGATCAAGTGGATTGGATCAAATGGATTCATGGATTGGATCAAGTGTATTGGTGGATTGATCCATGAATCAAAAGACATCCTAATCTTGGACGAATATGTAAATTTTAAAAAGTTTGGGTACTAAAATATTATAATACAAAAATTTATGTACAAAAACATATTTTTCCAATGATATTTTTCATATAAAAATTTAAATTTTGGTTACTAAAATTTATAATATAAAATATATAGGTACCAAATCATAATTTTTCATTTGGATCAAATGGATTGAATTTAAATGAATTGGATTAGGTGGATAATTTGAGTGGATTGGATAAAAAATTGCCACTTCTAGATGCACTCGCAGGTTGGAAGTCGTGCCTTTTCGGGTTTAGGGGTTACAAATAACTATTAGGGAAGGGCAACGGGATGGGACGTGATACCCGTCCCGTTTAAAACGAGTACCCAATTCCGTTTGAAGAGCAAAGTCCATCCATCTCATGTCCCAAACCCATAAAAATTAACGGGTACCCATTACCAGTACGAGACGGATAACGGGTACCCAAATTACCCGTACATACCCGTTCAAAGAGAGATTAAATGCTAAAGAAAGAAAATAAATGGCTACCACCAGAGATGATCCGGCGGCAGCAGCATTCTTGTTCAGCCTCTTGGTCTCGCCTCTGCCAATGATGTGTGAATTGATGTAAGGCTGAAATTGGGGCTTTTGTTTTGTAAGAGGAAGGGAAAAATAGAGAGACAGAGACGAGAAGAAGAAGACGATGGGAAGAATATAGAGAGGTAGGGTGGGCATACGGTTCGGTAAAACCAAACCAAATTTAACCGAACCGAATATAAATCGAACTGAAACCGAATTAATGTTATTCGGTTAAAAATTTGAAAGAGAAAATGACATATTTTGGAAATCAGGGTCCTTTTGACCGAACCGAATTCCGAATCGAATTTCCGAATTTCGAACCGAATAACCGAATTACTATAATTGCAAGCTCCAAATGGTGGATTTTTATGTTTGTACTTATTATAAGACTTAAATATTTGAATCATGTTAGCGTTTTATGACTTATGTGTTGGAATGTTTGATTTTATGCATATAATGGCGTATTTATTGTTCACATTAAGGTGAAAAGTAATTTAAAAGAGAACAAATACAAGATAACCTCACAAATTCAGTTTTGTATGAAAAATCAAATCGAACCGAATTATAATTTGGTTTGAACCGACCGAATCAAATTATAATTCGGTTCGAATTCGGTTTGGAGTTTGATGAAATTTGGAGACCCGATATGCATTATTTTGATTTGGTTTGAACCGAACCGACTGAATGTCCACCCCTACAGAGAGGAGAGAATGAAAGAGAGAGTCAAATGAGGAAGGAAAGCTTTTGTCGTTTTTCTTTTCTTCCAACAAGCACAAATGGGCTTAAGTTAGAATTGGCGCATCAAAAGAAAGTAATAAACGAATACAAAAGAAGTGGGCTTATTGAGTTGTTAAAGTCCAATTGATTTTCAGAACTGATTTCATAGAGAAGTTTTGCTAACGGGTATTACGGGTACCTGCATTATTCAAACGTGTATTAACGGGTAACTCGTGGGTACCCGTTTTAGAAATCATTGATCCCAAATCTCATCCAGTTAAAAAATGGTATTTGGGTCCGTAACCCTCAAATAAAGGACGGGTATGGGTATACCCGAATATCCGTTTCTCGTTGCCCACCCCTGGTAACTATGAATCTGCATGTGCTACCCTTGAAGGGATTTGATGTGGTGTTTGGAGTTCCATGACTGAAGAGCCTAGGATCGAGCACCGGTGACTGGACCAGGATGATCATGCGGTTTAAATGGTGGGACAAGGACATGGAATTACAAGGCATGACTACCGTGTCTGTGCCATTGAGCTGGGATGATCCGTAGCTAGCTGAGTATGTCAAGCTGGCGGTGCTGTGCTGGCCGATTGTGGGGTCCAAAGAGCAGGAAGTGGCACCGGAGCAACAAGGGTTGCTCGATCAGTATGCCACCCTGTCCGAGAAACTCGACCAGCTACCACCACAGCGTGGAGTGGACCACCATATTAGATTGAAGGACAGGACGAACACCATGAATGTGCGTCCATACATATATTTTTATCATCAGAAGATGGAGATAGAGGAGCAGGTGGATGAGATGATGGTCGCAGGGTTGGTTCGACCAAGCTGCTGTTGGTGAAGAAAAAAGATGGTACTTGGAGATTCTGCACTGACTTTCGCGCCTACGGTTAAGGATCGGTTTCCGACTCCGACCGTGGATGACATGACTGAAGAGCCTAGGACCAAGCACCGGTTACTGGACCAGGATGATCATGCAGTTTAAATGGTGGGACAAGGACATGGAATTACAAGGCATGACTACTATGTCTGTGCCAGTGAGCTGGGATGATCCACAACTAGCTGAGGATGTTGAGTTGGCGGTGCTGTGCTGGCCGATTGTGGGGTCCAAAGAGCAGGAAGTGGCACCGGAGCTACAAGGGTTGCTCGATCTGTATGCCACCATGTTCGAGAAACCCGACCAGCTACCACCTCAGCATGGTGTAGACTACCATATTAGAGTGAAGGACAGGACGTACACCATAAATGTATGGCCATACATATAGTTTAATCATCAGAAGATAGAGATAGAGCAGCAGGTGGATGAGATGATGGACGCAGGGTTGGTTCGACCAAGCTGCTGGTGGTGAAGGAAAAAAATGGTCCTTGGCGATTCTGCACTAACTTTCGTGCCCACCGTTAAGGATCGGCTTCCGAATCTGACCGTGGATGACATGTTGGATGAACTTCAGGGTGCTCGGTACTTCACTAAGCTGTACTTGAGAGCACGATACCACCAGATCCCGATGCACACGGAGGACATCCCTAAGAGCTAAGACGGCTTTCAGGGACACACAATGGGCACTACGAGTATTTGGTGATGCCATTTGGGCTCTATAATACACCATCAACCTTCCAGACTGCCATGAACGAGATCTTTTGACCGCTGCTTCGCAGGTTTGTATTGGTGTTCTTTGATGATATTTTGTCATATAGCGACATGAGCCGAGCATTTGTAGCAGGTGTTTGAGATACTGCAAGAACATCGGTTCTTTGTTAAGGTATCCAAGTGTGCCTTTGGAGTACGAGAGGTGGACTATATGGGTCATATCATCTCCAGTGGCGGACCAATGATTTTGGGATAGGTATGTCGCCCCATAAAAATAAATTAATAATTAATATAAATTAAAGTTCACCATATTCATAATTTTTATAGTGAACCACGACGAATTTTTATATTCTAAAAGATTTTTAATTAAAATTTTCCATTAAGTTGCAAATCAAACCTTTTTTATGTAAACAACTGAACAATTTTATAAATTGGTCGCTCAAGACTCAACTGATACCAAATATCATTCTTGATTAAGCTCATATATGAAAAATGTCATTTTGTAACTTGGAGTCGCAAGAGGTAAAGTAAACACTAATTAAGATGGGAAAGCTGGAATTAGGGATGGCAATGGGTAGGGTCGGGTGCGGGTTTACCCTATACCAACTCCTAACCTGCCAGGTAGAGCCTTCTAAAATACCCGACCAAATAACCACCGGGTATGAAAATTATATAACCATACCCTACCCACTGGGTAACCACGGGTATTCGGGTAACCATGGGTACGAATCCTAAACTATGAACTTATACACACATATGCACATACATATTGTTGTCCATTAAAAATTCTCTATACTTGTAACTGTTCTAGCTTCAACAATCCACACAAATAAAAACAGCAAACACATAATAATTGTTCTTGCTTGTACAATCCACACAAACATAATAATCGTCTACATCTTCATCATCAATAATGGTAGTTAAACTCAATTTCTCAAGCTAAACTAAATTTCTCAAGGGAAATTGACCCTTTGGTTAGCGGGGCGGGTACTATCGATTACCATACCCGTACCCTACCCTTTATTTTGAAACCGGGTATTACCCGTACCGGCCCCTTAACCCGTCAAAGCGGGTAATTACCCTCGTTGACCGGTTACGGTCGGGTAGGATACCCATGGTTACGGGTTGGATTGGCATCCCTAGTTGGAATGCAAAGCTTGAAGGGTGGCCACTGGCCACAACCACAAGAGTCAAAGTGGAAGTTTGAATGAGAATATCCCTGACACCAACAATTGGAGAGTGGCGACAGAAAAATTGAACCACACAAAAAATTGTTTAGCCAACCACACAAAAAATTGAACCAATAACCAGGAAAAATAATAGTTATTTGCCTTAAATCATTAATCCTAACATGCATGAATAATTTTGATACTCTAAATCTTAGTACATAACAAAGATACAAAGTAAAAGTATCCCAACTTGCACCATAACGTCATAAGCATTAACATAATGTCATATGGAGGCACGATTATCTGTACTTACTAGTTAAATGTGGTTGTGAATGAAGGAGGGTCGAGATTCACAAAACTAAGGTTGAGACTTGGGTGTCGTAATCGTTGTGGGAGTTGGGAGAGTGGTCGAATGGGGTGTTAACACGTATTGGCAAGTCAGTTAGGTCCACGGTTTGGTCGGTAAACCGCGGTCTAGATCAGACCAGACCAAGAAATCAAAACATAAAATAATATAGACCATACTTAACGGTCTACGGTCTGAACCAAACTGTGCGATACGGTTTGAACCACCGTTTTTCTAACAGTCTGGTCTATTTTCCCAGCCGCCTACAGGCCGAGGCGTAAATAAGACGCACACATTATCAGAATCCACACTACTTGCGAAGCGGATAGTATCCGTTCAAGACGGGTCGGGTTGTTGTGGAAATTGCTGATGCCTAATCAGCTCTCAATTAAATTATTACTGTTACTGGAAACACACAAACACACGATCGATCGAGATGGAAGAAACAGACAGCAACAAGCAAGCAAGCAGTACAACAAATGGGGATGATTCAAGCGGAGAGGATCGACGATGTCGATTTCTTCTTGCTGTAGTTCTCGACGACATGGCTGCCTATCCCTTTGGCCATGAGCTCGAAGAGGTCGGTGGAGAGATAATCGAGCAGCTCCGGCTTGGCGTCGTCCACCTCGTACAAGAGCGTGGACTTGACGGCGCTGGACTCGGCGCCTTTCTCCACGATTTCGAGGCGGACTCGGAGCGAGTCGAAGCCCAGAGCGAGCAGGCCGCCTTCCACTGTCTCGGTTTCCTTGACCCGCTTCTCGTCGTCCACCACCCTGAATACCTCCGTCAAGTATCCCACCCCCGGCGTCCCTAAACGGCGACGTAGGTTGATTAATTAGCGAGTAACAAAACTAAATAATAGAAATGATGAAAAATGATAATTTACTTACCGGGCGGGAAAGTGAGCTTGACGACGGTGCCGAGGCCGCCGTCGCCTTCGAGGACTTGGGCCTGGCCAATGGTGTCGGACATCAGCTCGGTGACCAGCTTCCCCAGCTCAATCCCGCGGTAGGCCTCCCACAACGCGCTCGCCGGAGCTTCCACCGGCGTCTCCTGTGATAGCTCCCCTTTCATACTTTTTGAGGGTTGTGATTACCCTAAGCTAATTAATCTCTCTAACTAATTCGTTTACTTCTCTCTCTCTCTCTTTCTGTGTAATGTGGAAAAGGTTCTTCTTGTTACATGTGGGTAGGGAGGTGATAAAGAGAGGCAGAGATTCCTTTTTTTGGTGATTCGGAGGGAATGGGGCGGCAGCGGATTTGGATCGGCTTGGGCTGGCATTTCTTTGTTAGCTCCGCGCGCTTAGTGCTAAGCTACGGGCCAAAGGAATTATTAATTGCGAAAAGGAAAGGAAGTTGGAAGGAAGGCGGAGTCGCCTTCAAGCTTTGCAGGCTCTGTCTTGACTCTTGATGTGACCACCCACCACCACCATTACCTACCTCTCTGCCTATCCACGTGGATTGATTCTCTCTTTTTTTTCTTCTTCTTCTTCTTCTGTATTTTGATTTTCCCCCCTTCATATTCCCGTCGCGAGAATAGGATTCCTTCTGGTTAAGATATGTATTCACCATTTTTAATTAAAGTTTTACTTGTATGTAGCATATATATTTTAGGTTTCCTTTTTTTTTTAATGGCAGATTGTTACGGTATTGTTTAGGATACATCGGTTTTTCATACACAATACATAAATTATTACTCAAAACGAGTAGTATATAATATACTTGGGTAGATTAGTCTAATCTATAATATACTATTAGGGTAAATGTCACATTTGGTCACTGAGATTACTACATCGTGTCATGTTTAGTCACTAGAAAATTTTAATATCAATTTGGGTCACTCGAATTACCGAAACAAGTCACATTTAGTCACTCTCCCGTTAGCCTCCGTCCAACTCTGGTCACTCGAATTACTGAAGCATGTCATATTTAGTCACTCGAATTACTGAAACAGGTCACATTTAGTCACTCTCACGTTAGTTTCCGTCCAACTCCATGGATTGAGTTCGATGGAAACTAACCGGAGAGTGACTAAATGTGACATGTTTCAGTAATTCGAGTGACCAAAATTGATATTAAATTTTTCTAGTGACTAAACATGACACGATTTAGTAATCTCAGTGACCAAATGTTAAATTTGTACATCGGTTTTCAATATAAAACCGTGAAATAGATTCATTAATATATATAATATTAATATATGTATTCTTCATAACATATTAATCCCACAATTACAATTTCAAACCACCCATTAGTGTTTTGGTAGGAGATCAGACGCAATCGCTTCGCAGGGTATCAGGAGGAGATTGATAGATAAGAACCCACTTTGCCTTCTTGCTTGATGCTTCACGCACCATCTTACTTGGAGCTGGATTAATATGACAGTCAAATCTAGTAATCCTCTTCTCTTTTTTTTATAAAAAAGATAGTAATCCCCTTTAACCCACTTGGATTTTCATTAATTAATAATGTTTATGCTTACCATTGACTTAAATCAGTTTCTCTCGCCACTACTACGATTAGAAAATATTATACGAATAAAAACAAAGAATCATATGATCTCATAAATTCTGAAAGTATTGATTCTACTATTACTAATCATTGATTTCAATAGAAAAAGAAGATGCATATTGTGGGGGGGGGGGGGGGGGGGGGGGGGGGGGCGGGGAATTGGATGCGGATGAGCTTAGATAGAACATCAGAGTATGAAGGTTCAATGCAGTCAAAATCACGCTTTAAAACTTAAAAACTTACGAGTTTACCTTTTTGGGTCACCAAAACGCTTCTACGTAGAATCTTTATTTTCCCTTACAAATGTAGTCAAAATCTATGTTTTAAAACTTAAAAGCTTACGGTTTTACGCTTCTAGATCACCCAACCGCTTCTAGGTAGAATCACACTATTGACTGCATTGTGAAGGTTTGTGTGTGAATTAATTATGTAATGAATGTGTTCTAAATTTCTAATTCTAATAATTGATAATGATATTTAATTATTTTTTCTTGTATTGTAGTTGCTCATGAAGAAGATGAAGGGGATCTTCAGAATTTAGACTTTTCAATATTTGGTGTTGTTTGAAGATATGGATTCGATTACAAGTTTAAGTGCAAGTAGTAGTTTCTAGTTTGGGAGCGTTGTTTATTTTGTATTGTAATGTCACACTTTGTTGACTGTATGCTTATTTAACATTTTATAGCTTTTTATCCGACATATTTCGGTATTATTTCGAAACGGTACCCTGATTTTGTTGGTATTATTTAAAAAAAAAATTATTCAAAAGATGTATTACTAGTATGAAACTTTTGAAATACAGTCATACCAACAGATGAATTTACTATTATTTCTGCTACTTTTTCACAAACCCTAATTAATATTATAACGTTGATGTAGGAGTCTCGCCTAGTTACTAGTTGCTAGTGATACCGCCAAATAAACAAAAACAAGACATACCAATATTATAAATATTCCTTGCAAAGTGTGTTTGACTTTGAATGAGTCCTTGCAAAGTGACAAAAACTAAACTGTTATAAATATTCCTGTTGGGTGGGGAGAATAATTTTGATATGACCTGATTGACTTGTTTTCAAGTGGCTCGTGTATAATTACTCTTGTTATTTAGACCTGCTTATAATTTTAGTCAAATTGATTAGAATTTTACTTTTATTACAACATAATTTAGTTTTGATAAAGGTGTAAATATGTAAAATCTTAGTATGTAAAAATTTTACTTTTATTACAACATATCAGCCTCCACTTCCCGACCTTCATCACCTCGTCAGCTCATCACCGGCGGCAGTCCACCACATCGTCAACAAACTACTTCTCGGCGTTCATCACATCGATTTCTAGCGTATCCGAGTTGGACGATCTTGGGCTCGAGATGTCAAAGCGTGTATCTTCATCTACGACAAGCATCAATGGTGGTGGGGTGGTCCATTGCGAGCACAATGTTCTCGTCGTTGTTAAAACGTAATGGCAAACGATAAATGTGGGAAAGATTTATAACCTTTTGTTGGTCAGAAATCACACCCCACCCTCTTCCATCTAACATGCCTAAATCTTGAGACAAAGCGTTCAAAAACCACTTCCAAGAGCAGGGGGCGGAGCTACTTTGGGACTCCCCCCCCCCCCCCCCCCCCCCCCCCAGCATTTTGAAGGTTGTGTAAAAATACGACGACGAGAATTTTGAAGTTACGTATATATTCAAATGGATTTGTATATAATAATATTGTGCAATCTAAATATCATAGTGGTTGCTTCTAGTCCAACATAAAAGTGGTATTTGATTATAGTGGAGGTTGTCGGTTCGATGCCCAACAACTAACTATTATTTGTCTTTTAATTTGATTTTTTTTATTTAAAATAAATAAAAATGTAGTCACTTATCTTTCATGCTTTGCTTTGTTTTGTTACGCACTTTAAATTTAATTCAACTTATACATTTATATCTTAAAAGATAATTTTGAATATATACCAAATAAAATAATTATTTTCCCATTATTTAAAGACATTCATTTGTTACTTATCATAATATTGAAGAACACGGTGCATTATTTTTTGTTGACAATTTATTTAACAATTTTGAACATGTCGTTGGTGACAATTTATTTAACAATTTTTTGTGGTGACATCTCTATATTTTCTTTACGTTAACAAAAATTTCCCCCCCCCCCCCCCCCCCCCCCCCCCCCCCCCGAACTTAAAATCCTAGCTCAGCCCCCTGTCCAAGAGTCTTCATTTTCACCCTCCACTACCGCCCAAGCGATTGGGAACAAGTGATTATTCCCATCTTTACCCACAGCAGTTAGAAGCATCCCTTTGACTTTCCCCTTCAAATTAAGGGGCAAAATCGTGACAACTAGACTTCCTCAGAAGCAGTGGTCCCTTCTTTAAATTGCTTTGTCGCTTTCCCACCTTTAAAGCAAGCACTGAATCAAAAAAAGGAGACAATCCACTATAAGAATCTTTCAAATCAAAATCCACAACAAGATTCTTTGAAGAGTATGCAAAACTCACTAGAGGCGACAAATGAAGAGACCAGCAAATGTATCTCCTTCACTACGATCAGGGTTTTTCGAAAAAAATCTTCTCGGGTTTCATGGCCTTCGACCTCGCCTTAGACTTCCCCATTGAGCTTGGGTTTCGTCGGGAGTACAGTCGTCCTGGGTATCACCATGGCGCCGGATGCATGGAAGCCGCCGGAGTAAAAGGGAGGCGATGGTTGGGGATTGATGTTGGAATTTTGGAGTTGGAGTTGGGTTATTTGGGGGTCAAGGCGTCGATCGGAGGAGGATTTATCGAGCGAGGATCAAGGACAATGGTGGGATTTTTAGCCCCATCGTCCGTCGTGAAAACAGAGAGACGAAGGCAAGGGTAGAATACAGATCGAAGATGAGAAATGGATGGCTAGTTGTCATTTTGTGGTTTTTAGGGTTTTTTTATTTATTTTTTTCTCTTTTAATCCACGTTAGTTAGTGGGGTCATAAATATGCCAACTAAGCATCCACCGTCGGTTCAGTCATCCCGTTAACTGACGTAGTTAACGAAGTTGATGGAAATGGCTATTTCGTGTATTTCGATGGATATGGCTATATTTGTCACAAACCTGATAGTTGTGACTATCGCAGTGTATTTTGCCTTGTTGAATAATTAAACTATTTTAACATCTTGAGTAATAGTTTGCTTCTCAATTTTTTAATGAAAATAATGTTTCAAGTATTTAAAATATATATCCATTTGAGTTAAGCTATCCCAAGTTCCCAACCCACGTTTGAATGGATAATACTCGACTAGTCACGAAATGAGTATGAATATATATATATATATATATATATATATATATATATATATATATATATGTCCCACTATTCATTGGATTACTTTTTTGGTTTTCTTTTTCCTTTATTATTTTTTCCAGCTTCCCCCAGAAGCAGTTATCCAGTTTCCACTATTCATTTTTTTTAATCAACGTTACCCTTCTATTATGAAACAACTGCATGTAATTGATAAATTAATAAATAAAATGATTTGGAATAGTGAGTGCTTTGGTTATTCTTAATGAACTCAAGGACACTGTGGGTTGCATGGATGTATGAGTATAAGTGTAGGCAGGGTGACTTACGGTCTTTGAATGTTCAGTATAGTAGCTCGTGGACTTTGCGACGGCTACTCAAAATGAGGGTTATTGTTTTACCATGGATGCATAAGGAGAATGATATTATCTATTGGGACTCAAAGTCATTGTGGTATAAGCTTGTATGGAGCAGTAATTGTCTGCCTCGATACAGTCTGATTGTTTGGATTGTAATGAAGAAAGTCATTGTTATGCGAGACAAGTTACTGAAATGGGGAAAGATAGGGGAACTTCATGCCCTCTTGTGGTAAGGACGTTGAGACCAGGAACCATCTGTTCCTTCATTGTTCTTTTTCGCGTCGACTTGCTTTTGTCATGAGGTGCCATCTGCAGCTGCATAATGATTGGGACGCAATCGTGCTTTCAATGACCACAACAGTATTCTCAAGCAGGAAAATGGCGTGCTCTTATTTGGTGCATGATGGTGACTTTTATTTGGAAGGAACGATGTGGAGTGATTCATGGCTCGCCATGTCGTGCTCTTGATTAAGTTGCTGAGTTGATTAAGATAGATTTGATGTTCATATCTTGTAGAAACAAGGGAGTTCGAGATGCGCTGGTAGGGTTGGGATACTTATAGATTTTCTATGTTCTTTCATATATTGTAAGTAAACCCGGATAGGAGTGGGGATAGTGTGAGCCTCTTGGGAATTTTTGTGTTCCCGCTTCGTTGTATCGGTTTCTTACTTGAAAATAAAAGCAACTGATTCAACTGAAAAAAAAAAAACTTCCTTAGATGTTTGTTTATTGGTTATTAGGAATATGCGTGGATTTATTAGCTAGCTTTTCATGATAATTTTTATTAGATGACTTCTCAAGCAATCTGTAACCTGATATTATTTTTCCCATATGTTTAATCAATTAGTTCTATAAAAAAACTAAGAAATATTAATATATTTATAATATAAATTGAATACTTATTATATAAATATTACAAATTTCAAATGCATGTAAAATTTTACAACTTTTTGGTCGTTTCATCTTGACTTCAACTAATTGAATTATTGGAATATTTTTGCTATTTTAACTGAAATACCAAATTGATAATTTAGATGTTATCACATATATTCATAATTACAATGTAAATGGTAGAGAAAATATGAAATGTAGTATGATGGTTCTGGGGAAGAAAGGTAACGGAGCGACACACCATGTTGGTAGTGGAGCTATGTGTATTCCATGTGGGGCTACAACCCATCGATTTTTTATCGAACGTTATAATGTGTATATTACTATCTTCAAAAAATATTAGAAAATTGTAGTATACAGGTTATTAGCCCTACTCCAAAATTCAGGTTCAACCTTTGGAAGATATTGTAGTTTTTTAGGGAATTCCTAAAATACCTTGAAATTATTGTAACTTGATGTTTTTGACCTATTATAACAGGTTTCACAAGTTGCATTACGTAAAATACAATAGGCATTACGTAATGGTTACGTAATGTGTGTTTATCTTACATAATAGTTGAAAAATGTCATTACGGAAACCTTACGTAATAGACACTCATTTTACGTAATGAATATTAACCTTTCGTAATGAATATTACAGAAGACTTACGTAATGCTTCTAATTTAACTGTTACGTAAGAAATAGCTATCGTTACGTAACCTTTACGTAATAGATGCATACTTTACGTAACAGTTGTAAAGTGTCATTACGGTAGCCTTACGTAATTGATGGTCCTTTTACGCAATGAATATTAATCAAGTTACGTAATGTGGTAAGTCATGACGGAAGTCTTACGTAACACTTCTAATTTAACTGTTACGTACAAAATAACCTTCGTTACGTAATCTTTACGTAATGAGTGTGTATTTTATGCAACCGCTGTAAAATGTCTTTACGGAAGCCTTACGTAATGGATGGTCCTTTTACGCAACAAATATTAATCAAGTTACGTAATGTGGTAAGTCATTACGAAAGTCTTACGTAACGCTTCTAATTTAACTGTTACGTACAAAATAACCTTTGTTACGTAATCTTTACGTAATGAGTGTGTATTTTATGTAACCGTTGTAAAATGTCATTACGGAAGCCTTACGTAATAGACAATGCTTTTACGTAATGAATATTTACCTAGCGTTACGTAAACTGATAAAGCGCTACGGAAACCTTCCGTAACGCTTCTAGTTTAACTGTTATGTAAGACTAACAAGCATTACGTAATTGTTATGTAATAAACATTAGTTTTACGTAATGTGACCTATAAAACTTGCTATAGCGGTCAAAAATGTCAAGTTATAGTAACTTCATAGCAGGAGTTCCCAAATTTTTATTTGCAACGCCTATTCAATTTAAATCATGACTTCGCCAGTGCCATAAAGACAAGAATTGCTTGTGAATAACAAGAGACCGAAGTTTGATTTGATAGACCTCATGTCTAGCTTCCTCGATTACAAAGTGATTGTAATGAAGACGCAATTTAATTAAAGAATTCCATGAGTTATAAATAAAAGAATAAAAAATATTATGATGCTATAAAATGGTCTAGGCTAGTTCCTAAATCCTATTTGTATGTTACTGGTAGTGCCTAGTCTGCCACTGCCGTTGGTACTCATCGGACAGTATCTAACCAACTAGCTTTGATCCGGCATTTTAATTTACTAATTATGGAACGAGGGAGAGAGTTAGAGCAGAAAAATTATTTATTTAGGTCGAACCTACAATTTGAATCTGTTTAAGTTCATAAATTTTATCTATAAAAAAATATCGACCATCTAGCTATTCACATTAAACCAATTCACACCTTCATTATCGGTGTTTCCACATTTATGTTTGTTATACAAAAAAAATTGCAAAAATTACATCAGAGTTGATATTCATTTTTTGTAGCCAATGTAAAAAGGTCTAATTTAGACTCAAACTAAATAGTCGTTTATTGGTATGAGTGACCTTCAAGTGATATTACCAAATATGATTTGACTGGTAATAAATTGAGTTTGGGGAGGATGTTTTTTTGCAATTCATAGTAGAGGAAATTTTTTAGGCCACGTTTGACATTAATTGTTCATTCACCACCACATCCAACGCTAAGGTATCACTTTCCCATAAGACTTTTTAATTTACTTCAAAATGAGATGATCTAAATTTCTTCAGTTTTGGGTTTCAAAATAGTAAATTTGCAATCACTTATTTACATTGTTTCCACCTCCTACTTTTAAATATGTGAGATTTAAAAGTTTCTTTATCTAAATTTCATAGCAAAATATGGACCTGTAAACATTAGCAGAGGTGAGTGAACAACTAAAGATCACAATAATTGTAGGTTTAATGGTATGGAGGTGTATTTGAGCTCATAAATCAATTAACTCCATCTCATCTTTAATTGAAAACTAAGCGAAATTTAGGGAGTCATTCATGGTTATATAAAAGTATTTGAATAAAATATGTTTGGAAACTGAAATTGCAAGCATTAGTGAATAATAGAGTACTTAATTGATATATATATATGGTGACTACTTCAGTGCACTCACAAAAATGGGTGCGTTCAATGCACCCAACTAAAAAACTAGTTTTAAGGTGTTAGATGTTGAATTTAATTTGTAGAATCAGTGTAATATGATGATATAACGTATGATAACAACTAATTAGCCGATTACCCTAAGCCTTAGACCTCCAATTTTGAGTTCTATCCCTAAACTCCAAATTGTAAACCCTAACCCTAACCCTAAATCTCTAAAATCTAAATCCTTCAAATTAAAGTAAATCTTCAATGGTTTTTGTGCAAATTCATGTGCGTTATTGTTCATCACATCATAAGTGATGATTGACATCATTTTTACATAAATCGCATGTTTAAAATGATGGTTATGAAGCGAGTGCACTGAATGCACCCAAAAAAGTGAGTGCGCCGAAGACGCCACCATATATATAGGTGACTACTTCAGTGCACTCACAAAAATGGGTGCGTTCAATGCACCCAACTCAAAAACTAGTCTTAAGGTGTCAGATGTTGAATTTTAATTTGTAGAATCAGTGTAATATGATGATATAACGTATGATAACAACTAATTAGCCGATTACCCTAAGCCTTAGACCTCCAATTTTGAGTTCTATCCCTAAACCCCAAATTGTAAATCCTAACTCTAACCCTAAATCTCTAAACTCTAAATCCTTCAAATTAAAAAGTACATATATCATATCTATAACCCATTAAAAAATATACAACAAATTTGTTCAGTCTAATTTGATATGACCAAGGTTGTCACTCGATTCCACCAATGAGTCGTTTAAGCAAGTGGGTTAAGGATTAATGGATAAATTGGATTAATCTGGTTAAGCCTAGCTTTACCCAGGTGCATGAAAATTTTATTGATTTCACATGTATTATGCTTGGATATTTATGAAATTTTTATGATAAATTGAGATACAATGACTATTTAATATAACTTAATCGTTGAAATTGTGTTTCATTTTTATACTTTTCTCTCACTTGGAACTGATACTTTAAAATGACGCTTTAATTCTAAATCTCATCCAGACCTCTTTCTTTTTATCTTTTTTCATTTCATTTTCTAGTCGTTTCTTTTCTTCTTTTGATTGCATATCATATTTTATTCTCAATGTTCTTACTCTTCTTCTCCAATTCGATTTCATGTATATATACAAATGAGGACATTGGTCTTTGTTAATCACACTAAGTCTCAATCCAAGTATATGTTCGTCTAATCTTGTGGCTTATTCTTTGTTTGAGATGTGGTTGATTGGCGATGTGGCCTTGCTGCTGGAAGGAAAATGGAATTGACTACTAAGGAACTGTGTTGGCTTTTGAGATGATTGGGACTTGTATCATTGCCTGCCGATACTAAAGGAGGAAAATATATTATGGGATAACCGAACACGGGTGGTTGATGTGTGTTGCTGCATGGGTCTTTGATAAGGAAAAGGACGACATGTCAACAGAGCTACTTATTAGATTTGTTGAAAATGATTTCGGTTTGAAGTGACTCAGTGCTTAGATGAGTTAGTTGAATCAACTCGATTTCCTAATTCAACTGGTTTTCTTTGTTTGACCAAGTTTGGGTCGATAACCAACTGGGCCTCCAAAATCCTAACAAATACTCGGGTTTGGGCAAAACTGATTCGCCCAACCATGTCAAACTTGGGTTGACAATCAGACTTATGATTCTTGTCTTTTTTGGAAGATACATTGATTCAAATTCCAATACTTGTTTTATTTTCTACAAATAAATTAGTTTAATAATTGTGAAGGCAAATATACCATTCATACTATCGTTCTCATTGTAAGAATTTGAAACGGGAAAAATACTTTTCTCATTCCAGTCTTATATATTGTATTGTGTTTAGACGTAGACATATGTCATTGCCTAGAAATTCATTAACATGTCAAAAAATGGTGAAATGTGCCAATAATTAAGCTCAATCTCGTACAATGATCATTGGATCTAATCATGCCAGATTAGGAACATGTTGAAAGTTTAGCAGTTTTTTTTGTCAAAAGATATCATGTATTGATCGAAAGCATAGTCAGTTACATCCTGGAAACCAGCCAGGTCTGGAAATCAAAGAAGCGACTCATAGTCGGATACAAAGAGAGGGCTTTCCTAGCTACCAAATGAGCTACCCTATTGTTCTCCCGACCTACAAAACGCACACTAAAACCCGGCTGAGTACAAAAATAATGAACAATCTCTTCCAGAACAGCACCCAACCGGCTATCCCTTGTGTCGGCTTGATTAATTTTGTCAATAATCACCTTTGCATCACCCTCAAACCGAACCTCCGACAAACCCTGCTCCACACACCAAATAATAGTTTCCCTAAGCACAAGTAATTCCACCATGACAGGGTCATCCAATTGAGAAAACTGAACCCCTCTAGCCATAAGGAGCGTTCGTGATGGGTCAAAAAGAACCATCCCACCAGCCGAATGTGACCCACCCTTAGTAGCTCCGTCCCACATGCAAACCAAATGGGGCTCAGTCCCTTGTGCGGCAAATTGAGTTCCCGGGGTGTGAGCCATAGGCGCCTGGTCCACTGGTAAACCTACCCATTCCTCATACTGCTGGTTAAACTGGCGCATGAGTGCCGGGATCGCAAATTGTTTGCCATCAAAGACAACCCAATTCCGAGATCGCCAGATCCCCCAAAGGATGGCAACCACCGCCATCACCAGTGACGGCTAACTAATCAAGCCCAAAAGACATTTGAGAAACAAAGGAAAAGTATGCCGAGGCAAACCCTCCCCCAAGTATTCCAGCCCAGAATAATCCCAGATAGCTCGCGCAACCGGACAATAGAGAAACAGGTGTTCCATCGTTTCCAGGCCATCCCAACAAACTGGACACCGAGAAAGCACCTGGACCTTCTTCTCAATGAGCGCCTCCATCGTCGGCAGAGCCCGAGTCAGAATTTGCCAAACAAAAACCTTCAACTTCGGAGGGATCTTCGCCTCCCAAACTCGAATCCAACTCGGCTTATCCATCCAGCTAGCCAAGGATCGCCACCCACCCCTCCTTCTGTCCAAATCGACCGCCAAATGGTAAGCCGACTTAACAGAGAAGACCCTGTCGGTCGTAAAATGCCATATAAGCTTATCAGGTACATCCCAACGCGGGAGAGGAATAGCTTTAATAGCCTTACAGGTGGGTGGGTCAAACCATTGACTGAGCTTCTCATCAGACCACCTCCCTCCCCCCCCCCCCTCACTAATAACCTCCGCCACTAAGGGATCACCCCCCTCCGGCAAGATCCATGGATTATAGCAAAGGGGATCTAATTAATACTTTGGAATCCATATGGAATGAAAGAGGGAGATCGATTGGCCATTACCAACCTGCCATCTCAAACCTCTCTCCAGCAACTGGCGCCCATGAAGGATACTTTGCCACCCCCAAGAGGGACGAGACCTAGCAGTCGCGGTCAGGAAAGACCCTTGAGGGAAATACTTGCCTTTATATATCTGGGCAATAAGAGAATGAGGTTCATTGAGAATACGCCAGCCTATCTTAGCCAAAAGAGCTTGGTTGAAATGCTCAAACTGACGAAATCCCATCCCCCCATCATGCTTACTCCGACACATATTACGCCAGGACACCCATCTAATCTTGGGAGTACCATCCTCTGCACCCCACCAAAAACGGGCCACATGCTTATCTAACAGGCGACAAAGCGCCAGGGGAAGACGGAAACAAGACATAACATGAAGGGGAAGCGCCAACGCTATGGGTTTAATCAAAGTTTCCTTAGCCGTCCACGACAAAGTCCTTTGCTTCCACCCCTGAAGTCGCTCTAGGAGTTTGTCCTCCAAATATCTGAAAGTAGCCGTTTTGGATCGAGCAACCAGCGTTGGAAGCCCCAGATATTTATCATGGACCCCCACCGCACCAACCCCTAGAATCTTGGCCAAGAACTCCTGATCTGGTGCGGAAATATTCTTACTAAAGCACACCGCTGATGTCTCCAAATTAACACGTTGACCACTCAGTTCCTCATATTCATTCAGCACCGTAATTAAATTCTCACACTCCTGAAGAGAACCTCGCAAAAATAAATAAGAATCATCCGCAAAGAACAGATGCGAGATTCTTGGAGCACGAGGGGCTACTTTCACTCCCTCTAATTTTTTCTCCATGATCGCCTTTCGGAGGAGGGCTGCAAACCCCTCTGTGCAGAGTACAAACAAGAGAGGAGAGAGCGGGTCCCCCTGGCGAAGGCCCCTAGAGGCAGTGAAATATCCCGAAGGTGTACCATTCATTAGGACCGAAAAAGATGATGAACGTAGGCATTCATATATCCATCCCTGCCAGACTGAACTAAAACCCATCTTATCCAACACTGCAAGCAGGAAGGGCCATTCGACTCTATCATAGGCCTTTTCCATGTCAACCTTCAGAGCCGTGTACCCCTTCTTCCCTTGCTTTTTTATCTTCAGATAATGCATTAGTTCATGTCCTATAAGGATGTTATCAATAATCTGCCGGTCTCTGATAAAACCATTTTGCCCTTCCGAAACAATATGAGGAAGCATGCTAGCCAGTCGTTCAGCCATGATTTTGGTAATCACTTTGTAAACAAATTGGCAGAGACTAATCGGGCGCAATTGTTTAATTGTTTCCACTGACTCCACTTTAGGGATCAATGTGAGCCAGGTATGGTTAAAGCCCCGCAGCATCCGACTCGATGTAAAGAAAGAGATTACAGCTTCTACCACCGAAGTGCCCACAATATCCCAGAAGGCTTTAAAGAACTTCCCTGTAAATCCATCCGATCCCGGGGCCTGTTTGGAACCCATGGAAAAGACCGTACGCCGGACCTCACTAGGCAAAACCTCTGCTGTCAACTGTGCATTCATTTGCGGAGTAACACTATGGGCAATCGGCAAAGTTGCCACCCTCTCGGCCAGGTTAGGAACCTGTGTTTCCGAGGTAAATAGGGTCTGGTAAAAGTTGGTGGCAATAGAAGCCTTTTCAGGTTCCGTAGTGACCCATTCATCCTCCTCATTCCGAAGCCCAGAGACAAAATTCCTCTTCCGCCTAGCCCTTGTGACCGTATGAAAGTAGGCAGAATTTTGATCCCCTTTTTTTAACCACTTAACTCTGGATTTTTGCTGCCAGAACACCTCCTCCGCTTCCCATTGGAGGGAGAGCTTCGTTTCCAGGGTCCTAATCGTATCCCAATCCACCGGATGAATCAATTTTATCCTTTCAATCTCGGCTTGGAGCGTCTTGATATTGCGCAGGGAATTAGTCGTGCCCGCCCTGCTCCAATCATAGAGAAGATGATGGAGTTTCTTTAAGCGTTCCCACAGTCGAAACATAGGGGTGCCTTGGACCTCCTCCTGCCAGACATAGTTGACCATGGCTCTCACCTCCGGATTATCCGCCCAGCGGGCATCAAACCGGAAAAGTGGCCGATTAGTACGAACAAATGGTTTATCAGCAAGGAGAAGTGCACGATGGTCCGATCCCTGATCCGTGAAATGCTTGACAAGAGTCTCCGGGTAAGTACCCATCCAAGATTGAGAGCAAATAGCTCCATCTAGACGTGCACGAATGCAAGCATCGCCCATGCGCTTATTAGTCCAAGTAAATTGATCCCCCTGGTAACCGGGGTCATGGAGACCCAACTCATGAACAAAATCACGGAGACTAAAAGCTTGGGCAGCATTCCACGGCCGCCCCCCATCTTTTTCACTTTCGTGCAAAGTAGCATTGAAATTGCCTATGATCACATAAGGGTGATTGATATTTGCACAAACATTTCTCAAATAGGCTAACTGGGTTGCTCGAACAGCAGCATGACAACTAATATAAACAAAGATCACTACATAAGAAAAATCTCCTTCATTGATTTGCGAACAAATATAGAAATGAGAATGACAAAACACCGAAGTGTTAACCCTGGGGGCCCAAGCTACTACTAAACCTCCCGATGCATCGACTGCATCAACAAAAAACAATGCGATAAAGGAAAACCTAAACCCCGCATACGACGGGATACTACAAGCCGGCTCGATCGAGTTTCCGAAAAAAAGACGAGATCCAGTTTATTAGAATGCACAAGCCCTACAGCAGTTTGGAAGGTGAGGGATGACCCAATTCCTCTCACATTCCAGGCCAGAATCCTCATTTATCGCCTTGGGGCCACTCGAGGCTGGCTTCCTCCACCTTTTCCAGATCATCAGATGATTCCACAAATTGCTTCTTCGGGGTAGGAGGATCACCCACCTCCCCATCCAACTCCTCGAGCACACGCTTCCGAGTCTCCACTGGTGGGTCCATGAGATTAGTCCCATATTCATTGAGAGTCGAGAGAGGCCCATCGAGAGGTATCTCCTCCGCTTGAGCAAAGACCAACCCACCTTCAAAAGCCTCAACCACGCGGTGAACACGTCTAGTCAAGCCTTTGCGAGTCTCCATGGAGACTCCACCTGGTGACCTCTTGATCTCGAACGGAAGGTGCTCGTCATTCGATTGATCATCCTCTGAATCGATGACCTGCTGCTGTCCCTCATGATTTTGAGAGGCTACAACCTCCTCATCCACCAACTCCTACGGATCATCATGAGGATTCGATCCCCCATCCTACTTCGAAATTTTAGCAGTTAACCCAGCTAAAACGTTAAAAAACCCAGTCCCATATAGTCGGCATAAGGATATGATTTCTTCATAGTTAATTCTAAAAATTAATACTAATATAAAATTTTGACATTGCTTCGACCTATTTAATACTCTAATTTTATATGCAATATTCAACCAAATGATATATGGGTTGCAATTTTAAAGTTATCCTCTGTTTACAATATACACTGAAATATAAATTAAGTATTAAAATACAATTAAAATAATAAAAAATATGAAAGTCGAAGTATCAAATCACCAAATAAGTACTTATGAGAGATTTAGTTTCTAGTTAACCGCTGAAAAAGTCTTATGATTTTCGAGATTTTAGGTTTGTGTATGTTTTTCTTTTAAAAGATACAACAAATATATATAGTGTGATTGGTTGTAACCCTTCTCTCTCAAAGTGGTCATTGTTCAAATTCCCATATGTATATATTTTTATGAATAAATAAGAACGAAATAAGTAGCTGTGAAGACAAAAATGTCATTCTACTGTCACTCTGGATGTAGGAAATTTGAAATGAATAAACGGGTTTCGGCTTTCACCTTTAATAATATATATATATATATATATATATATGTTGATAGTTAGCTATAGCCCATGGGCCTAGTGAAATTTTACAAAAGATGGCAAGCCCGATCATCTTCATCCGGAACGAAGCACCAAAAGCCCAATTTTACCTCGCTAAAAAATTAACGCAATCCTGCAGGGAATTAACTAATTAAGAAAAAGGGGGTTTAGGGTTCTTCAATCCTCAAAAATCATAATTCCTCTGTTCTTCATCTTGCTCCACCATTGACCCACCCAACGGCAACCAGCTGGTTGTCTCCCGCCACCATTTCATCCACTCCGCTCCTTTTCCGTAAGTTCTCCTTCTCAGCCTCCTGCATTCTTCAGCTACTCTGCCACATTCTGACCGGAGGCATTGACATTTTTAGACTCTTAATTTCTGTTTCCCTTGCAAATTTCTGGTATTGCTGTGGGTAAGATGATTCAGGTAGATGGGCGGGTTGATTTTGGTCTGTGGTGAACTCATCCTACTAAGTTGTTGAACTCGTCAAATGTTGCTTTGTTGTTTGTTCCCCAAGTGGTCCACTATCTATGAATCCAAATGAACTACTGCTGAATTGCCCAAATCCCTTCTTTAACTGATTGCATATTGCTACGGATCGATTTCGGTAAGGTGCTTTCATGTTGGCATTTCTGAAACTACGATCCATCATGCAAAATGGTAGTAGAGGATGTTTGTAAGCCATTGGTCTAACCTTTTTGCATCTGAAGGGAAGAATGAGTTCGATGAATCGATCAGTCGTAGGAAATTTTCTTTACTGATAAAGGTGTTCTGCTCTCGCTATAACTGAGCATTTTGTTTTGTGTAAACTGAGCAATCAAGTATGCCGTGTTAATTAAAGCCATGCTGATACTGTGATCGGCTGAAAATGAAGAATACAACATCTATGGTAATTTGTGTCAAGAACCAGTTGCTCCCAATACGTCGAGTTGTTTGCACAGACCCACTATACCTTGTGCTTTAAGCAATGGTTAATATTGGGAGTCGTGGAGATTTGAACAAATGACCTTTCGGTTCTAGGCTCTGATATCATGTCAAGAACCAGTTGCTCCCAATAACTCGAGTTGTTGGGAGAAGGTTCTGCTGGATCTTATACCATACTCTTACAATTTGCAGGTGCTTCGTTGCTTGAAACTTACAACGTCTTCTCTTTGCTTCTCAGGTTGGAGAATAGTTATATACATCACCAAAGCAAAAATGTCAGGGTGAGTAATTACTGAACAAGAAAGATGGTAGTTTCAATTTCACCTTGAAATTTTATTGTGGACGAAGATGGTGTGTAATCATAGACTGTTTATCAGTTTTAAAATTTTGTTTCTTGCAGCGAAGAAGCTCCCGTCGCTGCAGTTGAGACAACACCTCACAACAAGCTCCTGGTGAGCCCATGGACTTGATGGAAGCACTGCAGCTAGTGCTCAGGAAGTCTTTGGCTCATGGGGGGCTTGCACGTGGAATTCATAAAGGTGCAAAATACATTGAAAAGCATGCTGCTCACTGCTCAGCTTTGAGTAGTAGCTGAAGACTGTAACCAGGCTGACTATGTCAAGCTCGTCAAGGCACTTTGTGCTGACTATGGAGTCGCATTGTTAAGCGTTCCCAATGTTAAGACCCTCGGTGAATGGGCCGGAGTATGTCCTTAGCAATACTAATGCTATGATTATTGTTCTCCTCCTCATCAATATTTCCTCAACACCTGTTGGGGACAACTTATATGATTAGAGGGTATCTTGTTGCAGCTCTGCAAAATCGATTCAGAAGGCAATGCGAGGAAGGTTGTTGGGTGCTCTTGTGTAGTTGTGAAGGTAAAGTGTTTAGTTTCGCTGCTTTCATGTCACCAGCTTCTCGATTGTTTCCGGATTCAACTTGAGTCGTTGCTGCTTTCGTGTCTGCAGGATTACGGTGAAGAGAGTGAAGCATTCAATATCGTTCAACAGCATATAAAGTCACACAAATTAGCATGTAGGAAACCTTGTCATAGCTCGCAGGATGAATGGAGATTGGCCTCATTTTTTCTTTTGCTTTAGTCTCCTCTTCTGGAAAATTTCACTATCTAATATTTCCCTCCCCGTATACTTCCTCCGTTACAGCTACTGTTCTTTCTACCTATGCCTCTCATTATTCGAGCACGCACTTCACACACGAATTCTGGTATTGTTTTTTTTTTTCCAGGATTTTTTGAAGTAAAAATGATGGTTGTTCGAGGAAAGAGGTGACCTTTTCCTTCTGTATGAATAGCTGGAATGGTAGAGAGTTTTAAGACAAGGGATTCACTTACTTTCTGATACGGTTTTACAATCCGTGAAAAACTTAATTTCTAAAATGTTTTTTGTCGAGAAATTTGAATTGGTAACCGTTTTAGGGTTTTTCAGAAATTTCAGGGCAATTTATCTGAAACTCAGAATTACTTCTTGAAATTTTGCAAACTTTCAAAGTACTTGACCACAAAAAAGCACGATTGTCGCGCAGAATTCCGAAACAAATTGTAGGTTGATCTTACCATACAAATTATCCGTCTTATCGACTTACAAAGGAGTGTGACAACAAATAAAATTAGTCCTCCAAACTCCCATTTTGCACGATGAGAAAAGTCCATTTTGTCCCCAGGACCCAGAAGCAACTTTTGAGGTGGCACCTGACGTTGCATGAATTCATATCGGAGGGTAACTGGAAATCCGAAAAAGACTCCGATATTAGCTTAGCTTCCTTGCCGAGAGTGTCCAGTACAGCTGTACTACCCACACACATATTACTGATTTACTGTCTCTGGCCAAAAACGGAAATCTGACACGCCAATGGAACGCCGGCAGGCAAGCAAACCAGAGGCCATTAACCAAAATAGGAAGAATGAAAGATAAAAAAAAAAGGCTGAATCAAATTCAAACCCACAATCCAAGACCAGGGAAAGAAAACAGCGGAAAAGGGATTTTACTCTGGCGTAGCCATTCGCATTTCGCCCCAAACCAACAATGCTGCCTTAACCTGAGGCATATCTGCCATTCAGCTTTGGTCCCTGCAGCTTCTTTCCGGCGACGTTTCTGGAATATAGACCCACTAAAGTAACGCGCTTGAATCACTGACTTTGTTGCCGGCTCCGGGAAGAAAAAGAAAAAACAGATTCGTCTCCTCCTGGTGGGTATGAAACGTGGGTTTTTCGGCTCAACTTCTGGAAAACGGTAGTGCGAGTTGAGAAATTTGTGGGGTTCGTTTCTCTGTTTTCCAGGGTGTGCTTATTTCTGTTAGGGCGCTACCATAGTGTTCTTGGAAATGGCCGTCTCTGAGACTGAAATTGAGAAGAAGCTTAAGGAGCTTGGAATTTTGCTTCAACGCCCTTCTTTGTCCCACCATGATATCCTTTCTCTGCTTGACGTACGTACGCCCCCTTTATTTAGCATGATTGAGTGTTTTAACTTCCATTGTCACCTTGAATGCTGCATTTGGTACTCTGTTAACTTATTATACTACTGAATCGATGCGACTGTTTGGAGAAGAATTTGTCGTCTTAATCTCATGCTCTGCAATTTTTGTGCTGTAGTTTACTCGAGTCAATGTACTCGCTTGGAATTTTGTTTAATGACTTTTTTAATTTGTTGGCACTTCTTTAAGTGGTTTTGTTCCAGATTGTTTTCACCTTCTTCGGGATGGTAACAGCAACAAATTGTTCCTTGCAAGGAAAACAGTAACAAATGGTCTTTCTGAATGAGTTGGAATGAACAAATTTAAGTGAAGACTGTTGGTAAACAGTATATGATCCATAATTGAACCTTTTTCAACAACTCGAGTTATTGGAGTCAACTGGTTTTTGACACGGTATCAGAGCCTTCTGTGACCGAGAGGTCTTCTGTTTGAATCCGGACGATCCTTATCTGTTCTGTTAATCACATTGTTTCCGGATCTGTGCAAACTTCAAACCCTTCTGAGTTGGCTTTGTTTTGAGGGAGTGTGTTAGTAAACGGTATATGATCTATAATTGCGAATGTATGATACATAATTAAACCTCTCTCAACAATTCGAGTTATTGGGATCAACCAGCTGTTGACAAAGACTAGGATAGATCAGAATGTATATAGAATGCACATGCCAGTGACTAGACTTTGCCAGTTACTTTTATGACATTGCGCTGACCTGCTCAACTTGCCCATATTGCATTTATCTTTCCTTGCAAGAAAGATTTCGGATTTCACTCCTTACAGTAGTGTCATGGCCATATGACACAGTGACTTGACTGTGTTTTCTTTTTAATGTTTTCTTCAGAGTCTTGAGCGTTTGCTCATAAAAGTTGAGCAAGCCCCTTCAAGGCGCATTCGAGATGCACTCTTACCTATCTTTAAGTCTTTGATCTCAAATGCTCTCTTAAGGCACTCAAATACGGATGTGAGGGTTTCACTTGCGTCTTGCTTTAGCGAGATCACAAGAATCACAGCACCTGGTGCTCCTTACAGTGATGAACCCATGAAGGTACCAAACTTTTAGCATTTAGATAACTCAACAATCCATTTTTATGGACATTACAGTGCAAGGTTGCATAGTCGATGCATTTTCTTTAAACTGATAGATCGAAGACAGAGCTTTCACATTATGCAATTGATCTGTTACAGGAAATGTTTCAGTTAATTGTTGAAGCTTTTCAGCACTTAACTCATCCACCAGGTCCCTATTATAAGAAGGCAGTTTCAATTCTTAACACTGCTGCAATGGTCAGATCATGCTTGGTAGTGCTGGACTTAGGGGTGGATCAACTGATTCTGGATATGTTCCAACACTACCTGACAATTGTAAGGTAGAAATTTCTTCTTCACATGCCCACTTCTTTGTCATGTTCTCAAATTGACAACAGTTGTGAATATAAAGAACCTTCAGCCAGTTATTCATTTCTTAAACTACAACCTAATGTTCAGAGTAACCTCTTTCCGTCATATAGATTACTTGACTTGCTCTTCTGTAGTATCGTTTCTTGGATGACGCAATTTATTTTCTTGAATGAATTGTATGGGACGATATAAGTCTCTCTCAATAACTGAGATTATTGGGATAAACTGGTTTTTGACATGGTATCAGAACTTTTAATCGAGACGTCTCGTTTTTAAATCCTTGCGACTCTCTGTATTAGCAGTTGACTCAGGAGCAAAGTTTGTTGGGTTAGGCATATGAGTTGGCTTTTGTTTAAGGGAATGTGTAAGGGATGATATAATATTCATACATAAGCTCTTCTCAACAGCTTGACCACTTGGGTCATTGCCTCATTGGGATGAACTAGTTCTTGATAATATTGTTCTTTGGATGATCATTCTCTTCTTCGGTAGTTGGTGGTGTTAGAAAGAAAGATTGATTTTTTCACTTATTACATCCCATTTTTCATCGGCAATCACTGACATATGCTTTATTTTTTGTGAATAATAAGGTCCAACCATTCACCTGATATACTATTGGCTATGGAAACCGTTATGACCCTGGTGATAGATGAAAGTGAGGAGATATCTCTGGCTATTCTCACTCCTCTACTAGCTAGCATAAGAAAGGACAATCAGGCATGTCTCTTTGGTGGTGGTTCTTGGTTTTTCCCCCCCTTTCTTTCCTCTTAGCAGGATTCTGATTATCACACATAGAATTGGTTTTATGAGCATGATTGCCGTCTTATACTATGGTTTACAGAGTATATATCCTTATGAGTGGAAGCTTGGCGAAAAAGTTATGACTAATTGTGCTGCTAAACTTAAAACTCGTCTCAAGGAAGCTGTGCAGTCTCTAGGCATAGCTTTGGATGATTATGCCTCAATAGTAGCTGATATCTGCCAAGATAGGGCCCACCCACCTCAGCACAATCATCTCATAAATGGTTTGGTATGCTTGCTCTGCTACAACCAGTTGTATCAATCTTCAATTTTTTTTTATTCTCACATCATAATGCATGTATTTGGCAGGTGACTGGTGGACAAGTTAACAATGGTGGGTCTGATGTCAAGTTGGATAGTGGGCAAACTTGTATTCCAAGGAAACGGGGTAGAAAGCCAAAGTCTTTAATGAAATCTGAAGAAGGTTATGATCAGCAGGCAAAGATTCAAAGTGAAAAAAGGCCTCGTGGCAGGCCAAGGAAGAACGAGACAACTGTTCTTAGCACCCCTGAAACCAACCAGAAGAGGAAACGCACTCGAATAGATAAGGTGGGTACGAACTATATATAAGCTCTAATGCTAGCTTCTGAGATATTCCTTTCTTTAGTTTGAACATTTTGAAATGCTTTTGAATCAAGAGATGGTTATTAATGCAGGCTACTCGAGCCCCTGACGGTCTAGTCGAGGGACTGATTGGTAAAAGCATCCGAGTATGGTGGCCACAAGATCGAAGGTGAGTGATAATTGTAATAAGAAAACAAAAATGGTCTCACTCTCACATATAACATGCTAAACTAGGATTTTTCTGATACAGCTTTGTATATTTTGTTGCCTTGGCTTCTGCAGGTTTTATGAAGGAGTAGTGCACAGCTATGATCCAAGTCGCCAGAGGCACCTGGTTGGTGACTACTAGCTACTGGTTTACGTTTTCTGTGGGTTCTAGATGGGTTCTTTCACCACCCACCATTCTGTTCAGCTCATATTCCTTTGTCCAATGTTATAGGTTTTGTATGTGGATGGTGATAAGGAGATTCTGAACTTGAGGAAGGAAAGATGGGAGCTACTTGAATGCGACGAGAATACAATTCATACTGTCAAGGAAGCACCATCGTGTTGGACACAAGACGCGGTTGCGGAAGAGAAAGTCCAGGGGCTAGTAGTGGTGGCGGCAGCAGCTCCAGAAGCAGCTAAACAGCAGCAAGAAGCAGACAACGTGATGTGCATTCCAGCATCGGATGGTTAGGCGTGAAAGAGAGAAATTTTGGGTTAGTAAGTAAAGATGTCTAGACAGAAGAGTGCAAAAGAGAGTACTGGTTTTTCTTTCCTGGCTTGCCTTTTGAGACTCAGTCAAGCCCATTTCGATTGAAGTATTTTTGTAGATATGTAGCTGCCATAGATAGATAGAATGTAAAAGAGAAAGAGTTGAGTTTGACGCCATTATTGATGAGGAAGTTGGGAGTGGCTTAATGCGGGGAAAAGGGGTTTTGCTTGTTTTAGACATATATATATGGTTAAGGATTTTGTGTTATGCAGCATGTATGCATGTGCCCTTAATTATAATTCTCGTTATCCTATTGTAGAGGCAAACTACTTAAACTAATTAAAACAAGGGGTTGAAGTGTTCAAAGCTTCAATCCTAATCCCTCCAGCGTGCTTAGCCTGCGTATTAAGTTATATGTATCATGATTCATGATAGTTCTTGTTTTGTATTTTAATTTTATGATACTTTCATCCTAAATTACAAGTAAAGAAATTTAACCATTGTTCTTTTAGGGTGTGTTTGGATAGAATGATTTGAATTTGATATTTCTGATTTGGATTTCTAAATGGCAAATCGTGTGTTTGGATATTAATTACATTTGGTATTTGGATTTGTACCAAATTCATGGGATGATTTCCAAATACATGTATAGAGTATTACTTGTCAACTTTAAATACATTTCCACAACTAGTGATTTGAAATACCTCCTAACAAAAGATTGGACCCATTTGTAAAATATTTAAAGTTTAGGTACTTTAGTGTAAGGCAGAACATATGAAGGTACCAAAATGTAAATTTACCATCAAAATTTCTGGACCTTTTTGTTAAATTTTAAAAATTTAGATACTAAATTATAAGAAAAATAGATTTGGGTACCAAACTGTAATTTACCAAAATTTGTAGTAAGTAACCAGAAAATTCAAAATTAAAAAAATAACAAAATTTAAAATACAAACAAATTACAAATGAGTATCCAAACAACATATTTGAATTACATGTATTTCAAATTCATACATTTTGAATACTTATATTTCAAATATCTTACATTTAAAATACTCATTCAAAAAGCACCCTTAGAAATTTTTCTAACACCTATACAATTACTATACTCCTCATTCACAACATATTTGTCTTTTGCTGGTAGTAAACTATCTACTTCATCAAGGTCACGGGTCTTTTTTACTATCATACCATTGACTTTCCTAATATATCTCTAGCTCGGTATTTGTTTTTGTTTTTCTTTTTTATAACTAACTAACATCCCATAGAATTAGGGATGACAATTTCGACCTGACCTGATTTACCCTACCTGTTTGGCCTGTTTTGGAGCGGGTCAGACCCACTTCGTAGGCAGAGCGAGGCGGACATGTGTATCTCTCATCGACCCGACCTGTCAATATCTGCTCCATTCTCGACCCGTTCTTGCCTAACTTACATATAATCTTAGTCAAATTACTTGGTATTCTAGTCTTATTACATTGTATTTTAGCTATAATAAAGTTGTAATTAAATGAAAACCTCAATTTCTTCAATAATTTAACTAGATTTTATCATATTATGGTTTCTTTCTTGGTCTTTTAATGAAAATAACTAATATTTCTAATGTTTTTTTATATAAATTACATACCCATTGAGTCGACCTGCCCCGACCCGAGTCCCGTAATAAATTATGCGACCTGCCATGAGACGGGTATGGATATCGAGATACCCGCCCCGAACCTGCACATCGCCATTCCTACATAGAATGTCGGAACCAGACCCTATTGCAATATCGCCGGTAACCCATGGCCTCGCCGGTCGCCCACTAAATTTGAGCAATACATTTTGGGTCAGTTTGAGATTTGGCTCAAATTTCCAGTTCTGTGCAATCCATATTTGCAAATCCAGATCTCGTCAGAGCTTGGATATATATTTTTCTGTGGTTCTTCTATTAGCTAGGCTATTGCCACTGTTGTGTGAGAAATGCGCTTACCAGAAAGGACTAACGACGTACGGCTTGACTGAGCTAGTCGGAGTCCCGGTAACTACAATCAATTCGCCGTGATTTCCTCCCCTGTCCGAGCTATTGGGATTCTACACCGCGATTTCATCACCGTGCGAGCTGCTTGGAGCATACGGTCACGGCAGTTTGGATATGAGAGACTTGGAAGTTGGAGTGAAGATGAAGACTGATTTTTGATTATGACAGGGAGTTGGTGGTAGAGGTTTTTTTGTTACCTGGATATTTTCCCCTTGCAACATAGTCGAACGGAAAATGAGGTAGGCGGGTTGACCCACGTTGACCCTGATTCGGTGAGAAAAATGGGCCGCACGCATCCGGTTGTGTCATTTTTTTCTTTGTTTTGCGAAATGCGCCTATTTTCCGATCTTTCTTTTCGCCTAACTCAATCTTTGGAATCCTAAGTTGAACATTTGAATATTAATGTTATATAAGTGTGTGTGAATTTTCACTATATGTTGAATCTAAGTACGAAATGTTATTTTGGTGTAATATTATATGTTATAACTCATATGTTAGATAAGATTTGATATAATTTATCAGGATAAGTACAACATAATGACGCTTTCCATATTTCCGGGCTAAACCGGGTGACCCATTAACTCTTGACCCACTAACTCAACCGGGTTCGGGTCAACCCACGGATTAACAACCTTAGGTAGAAACCAAGTTGAGAGATAGATAAGATAAGGGAGGGGTGAAGGGAAGAGCATGTAGGGAAGCTGCTGCTGCTCCAGCCTGGTTATTGGTCCAAGTTTAACCACTGCTGGGTCAAAGTCGAGTGGCCCTGGACTTTGAAGTTTGAACGACCAACCCCCTCTTCTTTTTTCGGTTGACAGTTGAATTCATGACAGGGCGGTAAATAATAATACAAAAGAAAAGGAAACGTGAGGTTACCAAACTAATAATTAACCACTAAATACCGATGACTGTAATAACAATTTGATTAATTTCTCAATCCTTGTACAACGTATATACCTCTTGATTAGGAAAACCGAACACTAGAAAAAAATGTCAAATTACATATATTAATTATTAAGTAGCTTTTTCTGTCTTTATGTACTGCGAAGCTGTTCCTGTCATTCTTATATATGTCAAATTGCATCCCATTGTTTCTGATTAGCTTACCCTAATCTATTAGTTCCACAGCTGATGCGTCTAATTTGACATGTTTAGCTGTTTTAGGCTCTCATTTCAATTGAGAAGGATTAATCTGCTGGTTAGAATAGTTGCTTTCCCACTAACAACCCGACTAGCCGGCCAAATCACGTTTAAAGCAATACAATTAATCTTCTTGCCCCATAGAAGCACAGCTTTGGTTGAGTCAATTAAGTTTGGAAGATTTTTAGTTCTTTTTCCCCATTTTGACCAAAGATCGGTTATATACTTATATTTATTATTAGTTAATATACAAAAGCTTTTTTTAATAAATAACATGTATCATTTTATTAATGTGACCAAGTAAGTACAATCTGAATAAAGAAAATAGGGGACTGTAGTCTGTATTCTGTAACGTATATTCTTACCGTGGGCCTGTTGGGTATCCGGCCCACGATTATTCACCGGCGGTAGGTGAGGGTGAAACCCACGCGCTCCCCACAATTCCTTAACTTATAAATACGGGCGACCAACTCCAACCCACTCACTCCACGTTCCAAAACCCCCCCAACTTTTTTCCTCCATATCTCATCTCCCACCTTTTCCCTCTCGCCTCAAGACGGTGCGCGAAAAAAGATAAAGCGGAGCCACACAAACCATCATGCCGGCCGACAGCTCATCCCTCCCCGGTAACGGCCAGACCGTCTGCGTCACCGGCGCCGGCGGATTCATCGCCTCCTGGATGGTTAAGCTTCTTCTTGACAGAGGCTACTCCGTCAAAGGAACTGTCCGGAATCCAGGTCTAGCTAATTTACTTTTCCATTCTCGTTTTCAATTTCAGTTGTTGCATTCTCCTTTTTTGAGAAGTTGTAGATCGATTTGTTTCATTGATTTCACTTGGATTGCTCTCTGTTTTCTGATTTGGTTAATCGCGTACACGCAGATGATCCGAAAAACGCTCACTTGAGAGCTCTAGAAGGAGCTGACGAGCGGCTGACTCTATGCAAGGCCGATCTTCTGGATTACCAGAGCCTCCGTGAAGCCATTAGCGGTTGCCAAGGCGTTTTCCACACTGCTTCTCCCGTCACCGATGATCCAGTACGCTGCTTCTCCCTCTCTCTCTCTCTCTACTCAAAATACGGATTTCCTGTTTGGTTGCTGAGAAAAGATGCTTAGAATTGAAAAATGAAATTGAGATTGAAATGGAAACACCACTGTTTCGGGGAAACCTCTACTTATTAGGTTTCCTAATGATCGGTGATTACATTTACAAAATACTAATTTCGTCAGATCCCAATTAATCAAAAGACTACTAGTAAGATTAAGACACGGTTTGCCGTCTAAACACATGGAAATTAATATTAAATGAATTGCGTAAAACATATATGTAAGGAGTTCTATCGGTAGATGTGATTGCAGATTAAAATATCATTTTTTTTTCTTGAACATGGCGATGAACCATTGGAAATATGAAGGTAGTGGTGGACCGTTGCTTCTTACCATTAGGAATTTTGGATAAAAAAAATGAGTAGATAATTATTTTTATAAGTGGAGGGGCCCACCTACCCCTTGTTAATCTATGAAGTAACGGTGATTAGTGTTTAAAAAATTGATTGGGAGTGGTATTAATCAATTACTTCTACTGTACTTGGAACAACAACAGGAACAAATGGTGGAGCCGGCGGTGGACGGGACTAAGTATGTAATTAACGCAGCGGCGGAAGCCAAAGTGAGGCGGGTTGTGTTTACCTCATCCATCGGCGCCGTCTACATGGACCCGAACCGGAGCCCCGACACGGTGGTCGACGAATCTTGTTGGAGCGACCTGGAGTTCTGCAAGAACACCAAGGTGACCAAATTCATCTCTTCTCTCTAATACTCTTTTCCTAATTAAGTGCAAATTTTTAATCCGCCGCAATTAGTTTGACCTGATGAGTCAACGGTGATAAAATGGAGAGTCAAAGATGGATGTGGTGCTGATTGTGGGAGGGATTCTACGATTGAATTGATGCAGAACTGGTACTGCTACGGGAAGACGGTGGCGGAGCAGGCGGCGTGGGAGATGGCGGAGGAGAAAGGGGTGGACGTGGTGGCGGTGAACCCGGTTCTGGTACTGGGCCCGTTGCTGCAATCCACCATTAACGCGAGCATCATCCACATCCTCAAGTACCTGACCGGTTCGGCCAAGACCTACGCCAACTCGGTTCAAGCCTATGTCCACGTCAAGGACGTCGCACTGGCCCACATTCTGGTCTTCGAGAACCCGGCCGCCGCCGGCCGGTACCTCTGCGCCGAGAGCGTGCTCCACCGCGGCGAGGTTGTTGAGATCCTCGCCAAGTTGTTCCCCGAATACCCTGTCCCCACCAAGTAAGTTTAATCACTTTTAGTTCGTCCCTACCATTTCCCCCGTATCTTGCCCTTTCTTGCTAGTTTCAACAATCCTTTATCTAAATCTGAACTTTAGATATGGGCGATTTTATTTAGTTTTGCTTTCTATTAGTTTAGCTTGTTCTGTGTAATCACCTTCAATAGAAATAATTGCCATCAATGTAATGATGGTTGTTAAGAAATGTTTTTAAATTAGTAGGTAAGTAGCTGGCCAAGCACCATGAATCAATTAATTCATAATTAAAAGGTTATGGGCTGAAGATCTCTAATCAGATATCGTCAGACAAGTTTCAATCTTTTATTGCAATCATAAAGTACCTGAACCATTGTCTTGTCTTGTCCTGGCTAGCGCATAGCAAGAGGACTAAACGTGGTTGTTGCACCTTTAACAATGACTTGGACTTGTTTGCTTCGTAGAATTTGTTTCAATTGATAATAGAGATGAAGATGTGGTTTACTGTGTGACATGAGATAATTTATGGGGGAAAAAAAAAGTAGTGGAGCCAAGAGCAAGGATGGTCTCAGTCTCCCACCAACTCCCCTCTTTAGTCTTTTCCACCAACCCCACAAACCCACTAATATACCCTAAATAAGATGGATTTGCTCCTTTAGCTGTCCTTGCTATGTTGATGGATCCCTTTAGTTTTAGGTCCCCCCACCATTGGTGACTGGTTTGGTACACTTCTTTTACTCTTCTTTTTCCATATAATAATAATACTAATAATAATAATAATTGTTTCCCACGCAATAATGACGTGGTAGGCACGCATGTTGTTATGTATTGTAATGGAGATAGGAGATGGAGTTATGTCCATCTTTGAACACTGCATAGAATGTGGTAGATTGCATGGAACAGAATTTTGGTACTAAAACAAGAAGTGAAAATGGTGCAGGTGTTCGGATGAGAAGAACCCAAGAGTGAAGCCGTACAAGTTCTCGTGCCAAAAGCTCAAGGACATTGGGCTGGAGTTCACGCCGGCGAAGCAGTGCCTCTACGAAACCGTGACTTCCCTCCAGGAGAAGGGTCACCTTGCTCTTCCGGCCGCCAAACAGCAGGAGGAACCCGTCAAAATCCAGTCTTCTTGACAACGCCAACACATCACACAACAACCATTACATACTGGATCCTCGATCCTTCATTCGTATCAAACTATCAATCTACCAATTTAGTGAATGGAAATCCCTTCTATCAACCAGGAGTGAGGCTGAAACGTGTTCTTGCTAGCTAATTAAGCAAACAATGTAGTCAGTCCAGTCCACTCCCCTGTTCTTTTCTTTCTTTCTTTCTCGGATCTCATCAATTTACATGTCGATATATCCCAAGTGTTGTAATGGATGCTACAAGTACTTTTCCGGTGAGCCTGTAATTAAACCCCAGTACTGCCATTTAAGAGTGTCTGATCAATAATATTTATTTCCATTGTTTCACCCTTCCAGTACTACCGAACCAGCACCAGCACAATCAGCTAGCTTAAAATGCATTGAACACCAACCTTGCAAACACACATAATTTTGAGAACCATACCTCTTCCCTTCATCGAAACAATCAGTCTCGGGCAACTTGTCGGCCAGCCCAGTACTGCAGAGAAGGCTACAGAGGTGGACTGGCAGGCAGACAGGCACATCCGCCATTGGAAAACTAACTCTATTGCTAGAATCGAGTCTGGTTCTAGCAGAATGCAACGCATGAGTAAAAACCTAGCCTTACAGGTTACCAATACCGAAGCAGCATCCTAGTAAGCTTTAAGTCAGATCGACAGTAATGCCACAACGTATAAGAATTAATTTCAAAGCCCGACATATGCATGATGTGTGCATGCACGCAATTGCCAGTTATACTACACTAATTCAGCTCAACTCTGCAGTCTACTCTACTTCAATCACGGCTACTAGACAAGCTCGCTCGTCCATCTGCCTAAGCCAGAACTGCTTCTGATCTTCAATCCTCTTCGTCACAAGTTTCATAGGACTAATTCCCCTCTCAGCATCCCCCATACACTTATGAACTGCCACAAGCTCTGGCCACCATGACTTCCTCAATATTCGCTCCTTTTATCACCATCAGCGCTGCAGCATCACGGAGGACTGTCAGTAAGTACCCTTCACAATCGGTTGGAGCTTCCCTGCTGGAAATCGTCTGTGAATGCCAGCCCACTTGGTGTTAATATGATGTTCCCTACGTGTGAGAGGAAGTCTATCTATTGGTTCTCCTCCTGCTTTATCTTATAACCGCTGCTCCATAGATTTGCAGTTTGGTTAGAGTTTCACCATACATCTCGAGGGCCATACCTGCAAAGTAAAATAAGCTTGGTTTAATTTCCTGTGCAAAGGTTAGAAAACAGGAGTCTTGGCCTTTTGGTCCACAGAAGAGCAATAAGGCAGAAATTTTTTTACGCTTTAAGAGGAACCAGGACAGAGGAATCTTGTTGATTGTCCCTGTTAGCATGTTGTTTTTGATAAGTGTGTTATCATGCTGAATTTATTATTTCACACGAATGATATTTAATAACAGGAAGGGCAACTGCAGATCTAAAAAGTCTGATTTACCACTATATTTGGGTACTACAAGAAAATCAACTGCCATTCTGCATCACCTATTACCAAAAATCCAGTTAGGCTCTGGAATAGCTTGACATACTCCGATTGAAATAGTGTCAACAACAGGAAATAACAAAACTAAACAGAGCTTTTATTGAACGGATCTTTACTATGGACACTAAATCAATTGAAGTTGACAATAACTAGTATTCCTAATTCAATGGCCCATGCAACAAAAAGAAAATGTAAATATCAGTCTAAGTAACTCTAATGCTACATGAATTAGTAGAGGATGCAACTGTCATGGCATTTCAATGAAGCATAAACAGATACTTCCATGGCCAGAATGACAAAGTAAAATTCATCACAACTGCAAGAAAGAAGCGGAGGATGTAAAACGGAAGAGGATTATAGAAGAGCATTTGGTACGAGTATGACGACCTACCTACCTTGTCACCAGCTTCCAAGTAGCAATCAGTTCTTGAGACTGTTCTATACCTGCCCATTAACTCTAACAACTGAGTAGCTAGGCATTCACTGTCAATCTGCCTAAATAACCAATAGGAGGAGAAACATATGTTAAGAAGCAGGAAAGTGATGCTCCACAGAGCTAGCTATGTTCAGAAGCTGAAAGTGCTAGTTTACTTGACAGTGCACTCTTCTGTTATCTGGTTGGACTTTTATACTTATTTAACTACAACGTTTGACATCAAAAAGCAAACCAAAGATCATTAAGTTGCCTATAAGCCATTAGTAGTTGGAATGTTAAATCAGAGGCTGTTAGCCAGAAGGTTGTCTATAATTTGATTTCCAGATGAGCCCGCCATTTATGAGTTAAGAGCCACAACATTCACCTCTGTATTCCAAATCGACCTTATGATAACATAACGATACAAGGAATTCGATCCTTTTATGTATTGATCACGAGCCAACAAATATAACCGATGCAAACTCCAAATGGGTGCCACATCATACATTCAGCAGAGGCCTCAGCCTCTGGAGATGCCAAGAAAACTTACAGGCTGTCCCGGATACCAGAACACGGTCTAAGATCAGAAGCACTCTGGAAAATAGAACCAACAATTTTACTGTAGTGGTCTGGAACTCCTAAACTGTACACCCACTTAACAATATAAGGTCGAATCCTTCATCACTGTTTCTGATCACTTCCTTCCCCAGCTTCCAGGAGTCTGATGATATATTCTGAAAATGGAGAAAAGGGTGTGACTTCTAGTATGCATCAGAGAAAGAAAATGTAACCAAAGGTGAGTGGCTCTACATGAGAGAAATAATACATGATTCTCTTTTCTCACACTGGATAAAAGGGGAACACATTCTCCTTTGAGATTTCATCGCTTTCCTACAAGACAACACTCATTATTTGCACAATTGGAGCAATTAAAGCATGTGACTTGTTTGACCCTGAACATTTTGAAAATGTCAACCACCCGTTGTGTATATATTTGCACATAATAATAATGCTTTAAACTGTGAAGAGAAACTCAAAGTACAAGTGGAAGCATTCAGCTTGTGACAGAAACATGAATTCAAGAGCAGCTGGAAATGATGAAAGGATACTAACAAAGAGGCCATTTACCTAGTGGTTTCAAGAAAAATGTGGAACATTTCAGTAATTAAGGCATTGCATCAAGGTCCATCATCACCGCAATTGCCCTTGTCACTGCAATGGAAGGAAGGATGGCTGCTGCATTTGCATAACAGCAGCTGGATGTGTGTGAAAGCTTACGAAATACAGCTACAATCAGAGGTAATGTTTCCTACAACCAAGAAAAAAGAGATTAAAGATAGGGAACGGGAACGGGGAAAAACCACTAACAAAGGAAGGGCAACATTGGAAGTTAAAACGGACCCTCATCTGGGCATCATCCTAAGGTGCATGAGGTGCTGCTATCCTCGTAATCTCGCTAATGCAGAAGGCAACTTTCACATCAGTATCGGAATGGAGCAAGTGTTGCTCGAGACTGACTCACCATCAACAGAGAAACTCCAGTTCTCTACAAACATATGAAGCAAGAAGCAGATAAAGCATATAGAAGAACCAGTTTAGAATGACTGAAAGTCTGAAACCGGATGAAGCAATAAACATCCTCTGCTTAAGGTATGAAAAGTACCGTAAATACGGAAAACTACACCGATAAATGCACAGGTTCGAGAAAGGACCCAGAAGGATATCAGCCACTCAAGAGTTACGCTTCAAACCTAAGACCCTGTGAGACAATTAAAAAGATAGTATCCCCTAATTTCCATTAACCTAATTCAATCGCCTAGCTGCTAGCACACCGTGTACGTAAGATCTCTGGCAAGTTACAGCATTGGTTCTCAATCGACACAGAATATCGAAACAAAGCGTAGTCCACCGGCCCCTCTCATTACCCTTTAGAGGGGCAGGAGAAAAGAACAGGTTACAGTGATTACTATAATAGTAAACTTCGTGGTTATTAAGGGCAATTTGGGTATGACAAAAAAATTATTAATTATTTTTTTAATAAATTATATTTTAGAAAATTACAAATATAAATTAATTACAATTTTCTCACTCTTTCTCTCATTTTCACAATCTCCAGTCAGATCTCTCTTCCTTCTTTTTCTCAATCTTTTCCTTGTTTTTGTTTAGCCGAACTAATACCACTGCAACAATAAAACAATATCAATCCATTAAAAAACACTACCAATGCACAAAACACCAATAGCATTCGAGAAATAAAAAAAACTACAATTTCACAAAACACCATACCATTCGAGAAATAAAAACACTACCATTTCACAAAACACCAATAACATTGCAGATTTAATCAATACAAATACTTGCAAATCAATATCATTACATGATAATCAATACCAATGCAAAAAAAAAAAAAGAGAAAAACAATACTAATGCGAAAAACACTACCACTACAGAAAAAGAACACTACCATTTCAAAAAAAAAAAACAATATGCTTACATGATAATCAATATCAATGCGAAAAAAGCAATATCAATACGAAAAAACACTACCACTAAGAAAAAATCACCACCTATGCAAAAAACTACGTACCAATAAAAAAACAAGCATCATGTTCTCTAGTCGAATTCTCCCAATGTTTTTTTCTTTTTCCCATCCGTCATTTTTGCCTTGCAGAAGAAGAACAAAGGAGGGGGGGGGGGGGGGGGGGGGGGGGGGGGTTGTGGGGGAGGAAGGAAGGGGATTAGGCTGCCGGCCAAGAAAGAGAGAGTGGAGGGGAGGGGAGTGGCCGGCGGTGGGAGGGTGTTGCCGACGGTGGGAGGTGAGATGAGTAGAGGGTAGCGGCCGGCGGTGGAGGAGTAGAGAGGGGACAAGTGAATAGGGTAAACGAAGTAGGGTTTGGTTATAATATATATAAATTTATGTTTGAAAAGATAATAATTAGATGTTGTATTCTTTTATTTCCAAAATTACCCTTAATCTAATCTCTACCATCAATTTAAAAATAGGCTGAAATAACAATAATTAAGGGTGTAGATTTTGGTAGCCACTCAAATTGAGTAACCACACTAACCCATTCCTAGGAGAAAAGTTCAAGACTTTCATCTTGACGACCAATTGCAAACAAGCCATGGTCCAAAAAGTGTCGTAGCGTTGCGTTTCAACAATATCTCGACTGGCGGTTACTATAAACAAGTAAAGCTCAACTACTCACGATATACTAGGACTGAAAATGCCGAAAATTCCGGGTCAGATCCAGTCCTTAAACCCCATATCTTAAGGAGGATCTTAAACTCATTTAAGCCAATAGAAAGAAGAGAGAGATAATCATTACTAATAATTACCTAACTACGGGCAACAATGGAATATAATAAATTATTAACAATAAAAATTACAATAAGGGAAATAAATCTCACGATCCAATGGGCAGCATAAATAATTTTCAAAAAGGAGAGTCTTCTCCCGACCCTAAACGTCCATCGTTGCAGCCTCTCCACCGCGCCGTCGTTTCTCCCTTGTTCGGCGGCGTCCATATCTGATGACCAACTTCCTTGTTTGTAGCTGGCGACCACCAAACAATGCCTCTCCCTCGTCAGTTGCCATTTCCGACGTCACTTTTGTCAGCATTGACTTCGCCTTGTCCAATCTTCCCAACACAGCGTTCGAAGAGGTGTCCAGGAAGCAGACCGTGGTGTCGGACTCGAGGTTGAGAGACGAATCTCGGTGGCGAGGAAAATTGGCCTGGCGTATCGGAGGTTTTATGAGTGGCATCGGTGGAGAGGAAAGGTCTCGAGGTGGAAAATAATAATTAAAAGAATTAAGATTTTCTTTTTTTAATTCATAATAATTAGTAGGAAAATAAAAATAATTATTTTTTATTATTTTTTAATTGCAACGTCACTCACTTAACCGTCAACTATTAGAGTTGACCGCCACATCAGCAAAAGTTAACGGAGACTAACGGCCAGTGACCAAACTTGGACTATTAACCTAATTCAAGTGACTACGGATGGAATTAAGTAATTCTGGTGGCTAACGTGAACTTTATAAGTAATTCAAGTGACCAAACTTGCAATTTAGCCATTGAAAATGGTACAAAAAACGTTAATAATTATAATGGGCCAGGTTAAAAATATTGATAAGATGTAAGCAATCAAACTGTTAAAAAAAGTGATGATCGACAAAGAAACGTTGATAATGATTCCAATATTTAATAATAACCCACGTTTTAAAAATTGATGATGGACAAAGAAACATTGGTTATGTCTAAAAGATATTGATAACAGAAGCCAAATTAATAAAAATAGGCAAAGAAACGTTAATAATTATCCATATTGATCAATAGTGAAAGTTAATGGTACAAATGTTTAATAATAGTCCATGTTTAAACAGATTGACAATGACACTGAAATTAATAATAATGGCCGAGTGAGGTTCAAATTGTTGATAACGAAATTGTTTTCATTGAAAACAAGCAAAAGAACATTTTAAGACAATATTGTATTTCGTTCGAAACTAAAAACATTTTTTTTGTTGGATTGTACAAAACTAATTGACTCGCTACGACACAACACCTAACAATGGCCAAGTGTAACCAATAGAAGGGACTGTAGTATAGTGGCTCAAGTGAAAAATATCGAATCCACGGGTCTCTAGAGTTACTATTACTCAGCTTCAGTTTATTATTTAGCAAACCAGATTAAGATGAAAGAACTAAAACTACTCTAGCAAACTACAGTTAAAGTTAATCTAATTACATGTTGGGAACTCACTTAGGTATGATTCCCCCTAGTCACTAGCCAGACTAACGATTGATGATTTCTAACTTGTTTCACTTTCATTCACAATGCGGAGAATCCTTGACTAGACATTGAGTCTCGACTAAAGGAACAAGGCCCTCTTGAGTCAATTGCCTAGAGGGACGTATCCTTCTCTAGAACAACTGATCAAGGCGTTCTGAACTAGACTCCCTCTATCGAAAGAGGTTCTCAATCGATACAAAGCAGTGAATCAACCCTCGACTAAAGCAATCGATCCACTACTATCAATCTATGGTGCTCTATTGACCTAATCAGGTATTCCCTCTCATAAGATCAAAGCAGAATCAATAATCTCGACTAAAGCAGAATTGAATCATGAAAACATGCATAGATTGAATATGAACTCAAGATTATCAAGTCAGAGTACTCATACAATCATCCAATCAAACAAACATAGCTAGGGTTCCTCAAAACCTAAGTGAAGGGAAGTTACTCCATAGAGAAGAAAGAGACTGCAGTAAGAATCTTCAGATGATCAGTCTTCAAGTCCGGGCTTGTTCCTCGAGCTTCCAAGGCAAAGAAATCCTCCAATTCCACTCCAAGTATGCCCTCAAATCGCCCTCTCTCTCTTTGGTTCGTCCCTTGGGTGTTTGGGATCCAAAACCCAGCTCTCCCCCTCCTTTGGCTCGAATTTGGGTTAAAAAACCCGATTCTGGGCAAAACACGGTCGAGGGCACGGCCGTCCTATGGTTTTGCCCGCCCGTGCTTTGCCCCGTGTTAAAAACACGCCCGCGCACGTCGGGCATAACACGGTCGTGCCTAAATATGGGCACGACCGTGTTTTAATTTAGGCGCGCCCGTGTTTTTACTGCCGAACATGTTCCCCTATATTCAATGCTTCGTTTCTCCCTCGTCCGGACTCCGAATCAGTCGCCGTTTGATCCCAGACGCTCGTAGTCTCGTACTCTTTCTTTTAGTGACAAACTTGCATGATTCTTTGTCCATAAAGTGAGGTAGAAATCCATTCTTCTTCAGGTCATGCCCGAGTTTCTTGTCCCTAATCTCAATTGATCTCTGATTGACTTGAAACTTGCGTCTATACTTCACTTTATGTGCTAGGACCTGAAATGTGGCAAAGGAACACAATCTAGCGCAAAATAGGCCAAAGACGCGATAATTAAAGCTCAAACGATCAAGAAACAATGGGGAAAACATGTGCAAATATCGAGTCATCACTAATCAATGCTTTGAGATTATTAATAATTTTAGATCGATTTGTTAAAGATTTACATTTTCGACATCAACTCTTATAAGTGGATTATTAAAGTTATGTAATATTATCATTAATGATTTGAATAACACTATCATTGATTTACAACATCTTTATTAACGATTCACGTTATCACGTCATGTTCATAACTAGTCAATCATAGCCTCTTACAACGATTTCCAATTACATTATTAACGTCAATGAATTGAATTATTACTGATCCACCTATTATGGTTAACGGTTTTAATATTACAAGAGTTTACATAAAAATATTGACCATGACAATCTTAATCATTATAACAACTAAATTGTGTTGGTGTTGAAAATACAAGCAAAATCATTGATCATGATTGCATCAAAATGGGTAATACACATAATACATGTTATTAAAAAACTCTCTTCTCAAAAAACTGAGAACGATATGAATAAAATATCAAAATCTAAGTTGTGTTCTATTTAAAATACAAATAAAATATTGATAACGATCGAATTTAATGATCGCCAAGCATAAGGCATATTATTAATAGTTATTTCTCAAACATGGATATGCTCATACTCACTCCTTAATAATGATGAGAATTATGATAATACTTATTTGGAAAATTTTAGTAATCATTGCGTAATTTATTAACAATACCTATATAAAAACATTAACAACATTGTTGTAAACGGTCCAAATGAGAACAAAAATGTTAAAATGCTTGGCTCATCGCTAAATGGTTATCAACGTAAACACGTTAACAATCAACTATAAAAGGTTAATTATCACTACAGTGATGCAATAACACATGATAACGTTGCTTCAAGGTGTTATCAATATTTATGGACAGTGTTTTCTCGATAGATCATATTGTTATCAATGTTAACACATGGTATAACATCATTATTATCACTTTCAAATTAATATTTAGTGTTTTATGATACTACTATTAATGATTTCTCGTCATTTTTTAATGAAATCTATATAACGTAAACTTTGTTAACGATGTTGATAAAAAAAATTTAGTAGATGTGGGGTTCTTTTGCAGAGGTTGCTTTCTTTCCTTTCCTAGTCTCGCATGCAGCAAAAGATTTTTTTTTTTTTTGACAATGGCCTGCAGCAAAAGGAGTTGGGTTGAATGTATGTTAAAGCTCTACTCTTTGCTTTCTTTCCTTCCCTGGGTCGCAGGCAGCAAAAGAATGTCGGAGATGATGATGCACATGTCGCTGCGGGAGGAATGAGTGAATAGGGGCAGAATAGGATTTGGGGTGGGTAGATTTCGAAGAGATGGAAAGAGGGGTAGAGAGAAGGGACGACCGGCGACTGTAGAGGACAGATGGCCGGAGAACGTCCTTTGACGAGAAGAGAAACGGCTCGGCTGCGGATGAGGGAAAAAAAATAACAAGGGTGTATACACAGTTAGGGTTATTTTTTTAATTATTTACAATTCCCTAAATACCCTTAATGACTAATTAACTAATAACTCCCTCTAACTATCTAAAATTGAATCAGCCAATCACAACACTTTAAGATCCTCCTTAAAAAAGAGAGTTTAAGGACCCGAACTTAGGCCCGACAATTCAGTCTGGTAGCAATCTGAACAGACAAAAAGAGAAGGAAGAGAAGAGACAGGTGTGTGGAGGTCATTACTTACACACCAAGAAGGGAGAGAAGTTCGTCAATGCAGAATGGTGGGCTGAGGAGTTTGATCCCGTCATCCATTAGTTGGCGATGGAGGTCGTTATCCGCTATTTTACTTCAGTGGGTTTTCTCGGTCTTTACTCTTTACTCTTTAAGCAATCAAGAAAAGAGAACATGTCAAAAGGGGTTTTAGCCTTTTAGGCCATCCATCAAGGAACCAAAATGTCTTCAAGTGTAGCACCAAAATACTTGTGAAACCGGTTTAAGTCACCAGCCGGTTTGGCAAGGAGTTTGAGATTTTGCTATAGTTTGCTTATTGGATTTGGGTGATAGATTTGGTACTCAAATCCTAAGCATTATGGAATTGACACAAGTCCACTGTTTGCTAAGGGATACAAATCCATGGGGTCCACCGATTTGCAAATCCCACATTTCGGGGTCGTTTGGTTTTGGTGATATTTAAATCAATGCATGCATTGTAATATACATGCAATTAAGGAAAATGATGTAATGTAGTTTACCTTGTTTGGTTTTTGGGATAGTTATTTTAGCATTCAAAAAGTTGTATTTCTTTTTTGTATGAAATATCACTTTTACCCTTGTTTTTAAGGGTTATAGAGAACACCGATTTGTAGTAATTCTACCCCTCTTTAAGCAATGGAGATAGACATATGTATTCTACTTGAGGATACATACACTAGTTGAAGATGTTAGAACGATGATGAAATTTTGAAGGGAGAGGGTGTTAAATTTTGAGGATACGTGGTAGAGACATTGATGAAAAAAGTGGAGGGAACTATGCATGGGTGTTCTCGGAAAAAATTGAGCGCGGTTTAGATAATAAAATTTCAAGGGTATTATGGGATATAGATAAGTAACTAGGGATATAACTGGAACAAAAAAAAAAATTAAACAATCCTCAATAAACAATCTGAACAATCTCAAGTTTTACATGAGACAGTAATATCACTCATTTTGGGGAAGAGTTAAGATGGTTACTGATTTTTAAGTAGCCATAGTGGCTACCTACATCTCCACTCTCCATTCTCAGGATTATTAAACTGACGGTCATTATTGAATAGGGATAATTTTGGAACGAAAATAATGACCACACTTGATTACCTTCCCTAAAACAAGATTTTCCATATATTCTCTCCAAACCCTTAATAACCCTATTCATTTCCTTCCTTTTCAATCACTGCTGTATTCCTCCCCTTCCGCTTCAATCGCCGGCCGCCGTAAACCTGGCTACGCCAGCCCTCCCCTCCCACCATCTTTGTATTCAAACCCCCCATCAACCCTTGCGTGCTTCTATCCATGTTCCCCCATCAACCCTAGTCGAATGTTCTTATTAAGAGGGAGGAAAAAAAAGATTGAAACTTCACCATAATGACGGCCTTGATGTTGTCATCCGTAAGAGGGAAGTCGAGCTCGCCATTAGCATGAAGCTTCAGAAGAACATCGACCAAATCATCGACCTCCCCGCCGCCGCCGGAATCTTCCCATGTCCTTGATCCCCTGCAGCTTCTATGGTCATCAATGATAGCCTCCAGCAGCCTACTAGCTCTCTCACAAGCGGCTGAAAAAGGTAAAAGGTGGGATGAATAAAAACCCTAGATCTGATTTTTTGGCATTGGTAGTAATTTTTTTCGTAGTGGTAGTGTTTTTTTTCGCATTGGTATTGTTTTTTCCACATTGGTATTGATTATCATGTAAGTGTATTGCTTTTTTTGTAGTGGTAGTGTTTTTCGCATTGGTATTGTTTTTGTCGGATTGGTATTGTTTTTCGCAATGGTAGTGTTTTTTTCCTCATATTGGTAGTGATTTTTTTCTATAGTCCTTGTATTAGTAGTTTTCGTAAATTGAATGGTATAGATTGTTTATATTGGTAGTTTTCGTGTAATGGTATAGATTTATTTCTGCAATGGTATTGATTGTTTATGGTATAGATTGTTTATATTGGTAGTTTTCGTGTAATGGTATAGATTTATTTCTACAATGGTATTGATTGTTTATGGTATAGATTGTTTATATTGGTAGTTTTCGTGTAATGGTATAGATTTATTTCTGCAATGGTAGTTTTCGTGTATTGGTATAGATTTATTTCTGCAATGGTATTGATGTTTTTCAAAGTGGTAGTGTTTATCTAATGGATTGGTACTGATTTTGTTTTTTTTTTTTTTTTTGCAGAAAGATTGAGAAAAATATGGAAAGGAAATCTGGCTGGAGATCATGGCACGGAAGTGAGAGAAAGAGAGAATTTTAATTAGTTTTCGTGTAGTGTTTTTCTGTAGTGGTAGTGTTTTTCGCATTGGTATTGTTTTTGTCGCATTGGTATTGTTTTTTTCACAATGGTAGTGTTTTTTTCCTCATATTGGTAGTGATTTTTTTCTATAGTCCTTGTATTGGTAGTTTTCGTAAATTGAATGGTATAGATTGTTTATATTGGTAGTTTTCGTGTAATGGTATAGATTTATTTCTGCAATGGTATTGATTGTTTATGGTATAGATTGTTTATATTGGTAGTTTTCGTGTAATGGTATAGATTTATTTCTACAATGGTATTGATTGTTTATGGTATAAATTGTTTATATTGGTAGTTTTCGTGTAATGGTATAGATTTATTTCTGCAATGGTAGTTTTCAGGTATTGGTATAGATTTATTTCTCCAATGGTATTGATGTTTTTCAAAGTGGTAGTGTTTGTCTAATGGATTGGTACTGATTTTGTTTTTTTTTTTTGCAGAAATATTGAGAAAAATATGGAAAGGAAATCTGGCTGGAGATCACGGAAGTGAGAGAAAGAGAGAATTTTAATTAATAGATTTTTGTAACTACCTAAAATGTAATTTATTAAAAAATTAATTAATATAATTTATTTTTCCATACCCAATTTACCCTTAGTAATCACCGTAACCTGTCCCCTCATTTTGAGTGATTCTTTCCATCACATCAACAAAACAATGGATGCATTGTTGTAGGAAAAAACTCAGAAAAATGATACATTGTGGACAATGCACCCATTTTAACAATCCCACCAAAACTATCACCAAAACCAAACGACCCTGTAAGGCAAAATGTGATACAATCCATCATGAATCTATGATAAAAATAAACTTATAAACAAACAATGTATCTTCCAAAGCCATAATGCAACAAATCTATCATAATCCAAAGGTTTTCAAAACTATAAATCCTCATTTTCAAATCCAACAAGCAAACGAGTCCTAATAGTCGGATCGAAATCGGGTTAAATTGATTTTGACGGGATATGTGGGTAGTTGATATGGAGGAGTCATTGACCCCTAATAAATTATGTATATATATGACATCTCAATCAAATTCTCAATACAACCCAGATTTATATATAAATAACATACATCATTACCAAACCAAATTATCAATCCTCACATTTAAAGTTTTAAAGACAACATCTAGAATAACATCCAAACATTTATCTGAATATTCAAATTTGAATCCCACAAACGACAACATTCAACAATTAGTTGTTCATACATGAAATGCATACTCTAAAAATCAAAGTGCACAATCAAATATCCTCAAAGAAAAAGGCATCCATCTCCATGTCCATTACTTCAACGATTTGAGAAAGGTCAAAATCAATTTCATCAGTCACATCATAATCAAGTCCTCCGTACCAAAACCAATAAACCAAATATTCTTAATAGTTAGTAATGAAGAATGTATTTGAATTTAAACTATAGTATTATAAGCCAACCTTCAACACGATGTTGTTTTTTACAAGAGTGAAATAATTTATTAATTAGGAAAAAGAAAGTTTACAGATGAAATTAAGGAAAGAATAAACAAAATCCCAGTCTAACTCCCCTTCTGCCACAGTGAAACTAACAGTACAAAACTCAGTACGCCATACTGCAGAAAGGAGGAAGCCAAATTGACATTGAAATTCTTTTCGCACTAAACTTTTCCAGACCAAAACTTTACCCGGTCTCCTGAGTTCGTTGCAATGTTGCTCTGGGGAACAATTTGCTTTTGATTGTCTGCAACCAGCTTTCCCCCATCCCTTGATCGAACTTTTTCAAAGCTTGCAGCCAGTTGGCTATCATCATGCCGATTTTAAAGCACAATACTTTACTTGGTTCCATTTCATTCCTGAAAACTCTTGCGTTTCTTTCAAGCCAAATACACCATGTTAAGGCATGCAGGAAAACGCCTGGGCTGTCATGATTTCTGCTTGGCCAATTTCTTATAGTATTGACGATGTCATGGGACACATGACAGATTTCAACAAAAGCTCTCATTGTTCGCCAAATATCTTGGGTGAAACTACAAGTTATGAAGATGTGATCTGCGTCCTCTTCACTCTACTTGCAAAGGCTGCACCGGCTAGGAAAAGACCATCCCTTCTTCTTGAGAGCGTCGTGAGTAAGGATCTTTCTCTGATAAGTTATCCAAAGAAAAACACAGATCTTATCGAGGATGACTTTCTTCCATATCGCTTTATGAGGAAATTCATCGACTCCACGAAATTTCTCTTTATTTATTTCCCTATAAAAAGACTGGGCATTGAAGACCCTAGGAGATGGGCTCCAAACCAGCCTCTGTGGACTTGCAAGTAGGGATGGCAGTAAAATCCGTGTTGACGGGTTTTGAGTCAGGTTCGGGTTTAAACCCGCTACTATATTCACGGGTTGAGTATGGGTTTAGGTATACCCGCCCCATGGGTACCCGCCCACACCCATATAATTAATTATTCCGGTACATTTAATATTCTAAGCAACATATCTTCATTAAACAAATAATCTTCTTTATGTTTGTGGAGACATGTATGATTTGTTCTTTATAATTGTGTAGAATGAAGTTGATACTATGGAGTAGAGAGTGAAGAAGTTTAGTTGACAAGGAGGTGGAAGCTTTCAATTAATCATGTTGTTTATAGATGTTTATCTTTAATTTTGAACAATTTCTATTGATAATTTGTGGTTTGCTTTTATGCTCTAGATTGGTGTTTTTGTATGGATAATTTGTATGAGAAAATTTCTGTTAGACTTTTATTTTGAAAGAACTTGTTATTGTAAATTTTTTACACAAAAATCCATGGGTACCCATGAACCCGCGGATACCCAGCGGGTTGGGTTTAAGTTTTTCAAACCCAACGGGTTTTATCCCGTATTTTTTTGGCGGATAAACCCATGGGTTTGGATTTGGGTTTGGCAAAACCCGCCCCAACCCGACCTATTGTCATCCATACCTGCAAGGAACAACTCAGTCGGCAAACCATTAAGAAAGGTTAGCATACTTGGTTTTTCTCTCTCAACCCCACCTCTTAAGTTCTACTTAAGAGGTATTTCCCAAGATAGTCTTCCACTTCTTTCCTGTATAGCGTCGTAAAGTCGGCAATTCAACAATTAAGCAACGACAGCTACTCTCGGGTACTCCTCAGCAAGCAGTCGACCTTTTGTCCTGACATCATGCCAAAACGCTGGATTTTATCCCGCCCGTGGCTCTACATAAGCAAATTTTCAGAATACTTTCTTCCTTTTCATTATTTGGGACCATGGGCTGCAACCGACCGCTCCTTTTAATTCACCTAGCATCCATTCATTTGATTCATTCGGGAACTTTGTCGTGATCATTTCTCTCCACCATGCATTCCTCTTGGCCCCAAACCTCCACCACCATTTAATGAGAAGTGTTTGATTTCTTGTTCTCATATATGTGATGCCAAGACCCCCCAATTTCTTTGGAGTTTTGCAACGCTCCCACGACACAAGATGAATATGCTTTTCAGCTTGTGCACCGGACCATATGAAATCCCTCTGTAGCTTTTCAATCTTTTCAATTGCAGTGCACGGTGCACTGAAAAGTCTACGAAGATACAACAGTTGGCTTGCTAGAACAGCATTGCAGAGTATGATTCTTCCTCCCAGAGACAAGTGTTTTCCTTGCCAACCTTCCAACCGCATTTGCATCTTGTTAAAGATTGGATTCCATATTGCAGTGGACGCGGGCATTGCACCAAGAAGCATGCCGAGGAATATTGGGGGAAAAAATCCCAATTGCAGCTTAGTATCTCTGCCAGCCTCTCAATATTCTCAACTTCTCCTACTAGGAAGAGCCTGCTCTTCTGAAAATTAACCTTCAGGCCTGTAACACTTTGTAACCAGATTAGAGTTGCCATCACATTAAAAGCAATGTCTTCCGTTGCCTGACAGAAGACTATGGCGTCATCTGCATACAAGAGGTGGTTAGTCTCACCATAGCTTCCTCTTTCATCTATACATAAGCCTCTGATATGCCCGGATTCCTACAATTTCTTAAGAAAGAAGGAGAATATGTCCATCACCAAGTTAAAAAGGAATGGAGATAGGGGATTCCCCTACTTCACTCCTCTTTGCATATCAAAGAAGCCCGTTGATTCTCCGTTTACCAGAACTGAGAGCTTTGATGAATAAACTATCCCTCTTTATCTCTTTCTGCATTCTCCTGTTCATCGCCATATTTTTAGCACTTTGTACAGGCACTCCTAGCTAACTGAATCAAATGCTTTCTCTATGTCGAGCTTTAGAGCAATACCTGGTCTTCCACTTTTACTCCTGCTATCGATTAACTCATTCGCCAGCAAACATGCTTCCGTTATTTGCCTCTGCCACCTCCTGTTAGAAACCTTCTTTCTAGGGTTTCTCGGGTATGATCTTTTCAACCGCGATTACTCATAACTAGAGAGATATGAAAGGATTTAGTGGTTGGAATTAGAAATTAGGGATTTAGAGGTAGAGAATGGGAGATTAGAGATTGAATAATAGAATTGGGGAAGATTTGAGAGAATTGGCTGGTGGCCTTTGGGGAAGAGAAGACGAGATTTGAGAGGATTTGAGAGAGATTAGAGTTAAGATACTTTTCTTAATATTCTGGTTGATTGATTCTGAATGAAACCCAAAATATATATTTATAGGAAGTACTGGAATAAACTTGATAAATAACCTAATTCTGCCCAAATACTACTAACCCTAACAATAATTATCGTACCATAAATAAATAGAGAAACCCAAGAAAACTAGGTTTCTAGCAATCTACCATCCTTTAGACCAACCTTGCCCCTCTTCCTTGCTCTTCTCGTGTCACTCGCATGTTAGCTCCTCAGCTTCTTTCATTTTCTTTTCTTCCAATCTGGTTCAGGCACTCGAACCAGTCTAGTTGCCATGATCTTCATGATCTTCTCAACTGCTGCTAATGCCATGTCAGAGGGTTCCATCTTCACTTCCCTGGAGATTTTAAACTCCTCTTCCATTGACATCACACTCCTGTAACTTAAGGAATTTAAAGGTACTTTCTTGTACAAGAATTCATCCTTAAGTACCAACTCATCAAGATCCTTAAACATCCTGCTCTTGTCATGATCAAATTGATTATGGTCACGAGGCCGAGACTCCTCCAATCGACTAAAGTTGGTCATCCTTGGAGCTAGACCTTCAATTTCTCTAATTGCTCCTCCAAATGCTCTTGGGCCATCCTTCCTTGAGAGCCTACTTGAGGACCAAATCTCCTTATTGAAGTATGTTTCCACTAAAAATGAATGTAACCTAGAAGCTCACTTGAGGACTAAGTCTCCCATGAAGAGGAGACTTATATTCATCTCGAGACGCATTTAATCATTTAATGAACGACCCATTCTGCTGGTCTACCAATCCCCAAACGAGCCCAGGTGGTCTTTCTTCTCTTGCCAACCCGCGGCCCAAACTTTGCTGATCTTGACCCACGAAATTACTCATCCAAGCTGACTCTTCGGGATTGACGGCCCATTGGGTTCGGGCCATCAAAGCGGCCTGCTATTGTGAGGCTCTAGTAGCTCGCCTCAACCGAGATAGCTTAGCTCCCAGCTTGCTCCACGGATCGGATCCACCCCAGACTAGCCTGATCTTTACCGAGTCTTGCTATGGCCTGTCAAGGCTTGTAACCCAGTTCCTTTCCTTTGGTCCAATTCCTCTGGTCGCTACACCATCCAGCGGCCCAAGGAAGACGAGCGTTGGCGTGGAATAGAAGAACCACATCCCTCCTTCATCTTAGATTCCTTCTCCACCGGCACCTCGCTTCATTCTCTAGTGCAAAGATTTTCAGGTGGCTGGGAGGCAGGTTCGATCAGACCCTTCTTGTCTACGGCCTCCTCAGATCGTTGACCATTGGTTCGTTAGAGAAATACCCGCAACCCTTCTTCGTCTCACCTAACAACAATTCTTTCACCTTTTTCTTTGGCGATTGGGGCTTGCCATCAACCCACGTCTCCATCTCCCTCAATTCCGTCTCAAAGGAACCTGTCGTAGGTCGCGACATTTTTCATGCAAGGGAAGGGATACAGTCACTTTCCCTATGGGGTTGTGAGATTCACATCCATGGGCAATTTGGGTATGACAAAAAATAGAATTTATTAATTAATTTTTTTGTATTAATTACACATTGAGAATTAGAAAACCCATATTTTTTAATTTAAATCCTTCAATTAGACTCGTTCCGCCCAAAAAAAAAACACTCCTTTAGTGCGCTAGTGGTACCGATTTTCGTCTAGTGGTACGCTACCACCACCACTGGTACCGCTACCAATGACTAGAGGTACGCTACCACTAGTGCGCTACTAGTTAAAAATCAGTACCACTAGAGACTAACATAAAAAAAACCCAGTTCTAGACTCTGTAAAATCTCAGATCTGGAAAAAAATCAAGTGATGAGGAAAGAAGTAGGCAGGAGAGAGGTCGTTACCTCGCGGCGGCAGGAGCGAGATGGCAGCGACAGAGGGTGTAGGGAGGCAAAGGGTCGCAGGATGGTGGAGGACGCGATGGGAGTGGAGGGAAGCAGAGCGTTGCAGGGTGGTTGCGGAGGCGTTGTCATTGTTGGAGGCAGCGGGAGGTGGAGACGACGACGGCTAGGATTTTGGGTGGGAGAGAAGAGAGGAGGGGAGAGTGGTTTTTTTTTGTTAATAAAGAGGGATTATATAGAAAATGAGAAAGATAGTTATGTGATAAGTTTTTTCGTTTCCAAAATACCAATTGTTTAATACTAACCATCAATTTGAAAAATATAGAAGAGAGATAGGAGAGAGAATGCATCCAATGGTTACAAATTGGGAAGTGAATCTCACATCCCTCTTAGAGGGAAGTGAAGGTATCTCATCCCTTCACGCATTTCGTCTTCCCGATGAAGAACCCCGCGAATCTCCTCTCGATTTACTTCGTGTCGTCGATCTAGGATGTTTGCCTCCATTTCCTTGTTGAACGCCACCACGGCTGGAGTCGATGGCCGTTTGGCTGGAGTCGGTGGCCGTCGTTGCTCGGTCCAACCTTGAAATTATGCCAAAATCTCATATGAGCTGAAGGCGGTGTGGTGCACGATAGTCAACGAGGCTGGTGGCGACGATTAGCCAAGGAGAGAAGTTGCGCCGATGGTAGGCTGCAGCAGGAATGGGGTTTCAAATCCTCCAATAGCAATGAACTACACTCTTTTTTCCGGAATCACCAATTTGCAACGCGATCCGATGTTGAATCTTTCTCTGCATCTTCAACCTGCATCGACCCGTCTTCTCGCAGTTCAGATCATGGTAAAGGAAACCGTACCGGACATCATACCGGATTCCTTTCTGGTATGGTATTTTGTGGTACGACCGTGGTTCAACCGTTTTGTACCGGTAAATACCGTTTTTCACTATTAATAGAGAAATGAAATGCGATAGTATAAAAAATATAATCCATAAAAAAAAGAACCAAATAGAGCATTATACAACCACGGTGACCCATTTTCAACATAGAAAAATAGCAAAATAATATTCTTTTTAATTATTTTCCACATATTGGACGAGAATACGGAGAAATGAAGCTGAATCATAGACCAGGAAACCGGATCATACCGGTCGGTTCAACCGGTCAAACCGGAAAAACCGGCCGACACGGTAAAATCAGCACAATCAGCCCACCGTACCGCTTTTGGTCCAATTTCCGGTTGAACCGGCCGGTACGATCCGGTTTCCTGATCTATGGTTCAGATGGCTTAAGGACCATGTTAAGATTGCCGACAACGGGAAAAACACGTGCGGTTTCAGATGGCTGCCCTTTTGCAGCAGCGTGGGTCTCATCTGTTGCTCTCTCAAATTGGATGTCGATTGAAACAAACATGACTTTACTTGTTTGGGCAATTACAATGGTAGCAGGCGCTGGTGGTGGTGATTGAGTCGCAGCAACAACAATAATGGTCGTACGCTCTACGAAAATCTGTAACTTGCTTGCCACCGTCTCTTCCTTGGCAAGTCGGACAGTAACCCATGAATTAGTTGCGGGGCACGGCGACGCCTTTTCTTTGGCTGTTACCTCGGCTAGTCGTGATGGTAAAATGAAAGCCATGGAGGGTTGTAGCGGAATTGCAACGACCTTGAACTTATCTTTCCTCGTCAATTTTTCTAGCTTCAACATGAAATTCCTTTTGAATTCTCTGATTGAGAGCTCGAAGCTCGATATGGTTTCGATATGGGCGCCTGCAACCATAGATCTGATAGAAACCCTCTTTCTAGGTTCTCTCGATTCATATCTTGGGCACCCTCGATTATTCGTTACAATAGAGAATTAGAGATCGGGAACATAAATTAGGGGTTTAGATAAAAGAATTGGGGATTAGGGATTGAAGAGTAGAATTGGGAAAGAATTGATAGAACATTTAGGAAGAGAGATAGACGAGATTGAGAGGAGAATGATAGATTAAGATTTGAGAGATACTTTATGTAATTTTATTTTTGATTGATTATACGTAAATGCAAATTACGTATTTATATAAAAATATGAAAAAACCTTATAATAATCCTAATTCGACTAAATCTCTACTAACCATAATCATAATTTTCCTACTAAAATTAATAAGAGAGACCCCAAAAGGGCGAGTTTCTAGCAAACCACCCCTCTCGAAAGCGACCTTGTCCTCAAGGTTGCAGTCAACTTTCGTTGTCTTGAAGTTCTACTTTCTTCGTTTCTAGTTGCGCTTAATATCATGGATGAACCCTTCTCTAGAAGCTCCAACGCCCATCGAATCTTCTTCCACCATGTGACACATGACACATTGTCCACAACCAAACAATTCTTCCTCTTCCTTTTCGAAATCCACCAAATTACACTCTTCCTCATGCCCGCTCACCTCTTCAACTTTGCAATTTTTATTGGGATGCTCCGTGCGAGAATTAATGTCAATGAGCTAAAATTCCTTTTTCTTCCCCGTCGCTTAGCCCTCGATTCCTTGGAGGAGGAAACCGTGACCCAACCCAATGTTAAACCTCTTTGTGCTCTTCTTCTTCTCAAGTTTGTTTGGACCTGGCTCCCTTTCAAACCCACCTGTCAACCTCGTGAATCCTTTCTCCTTTTCCTCCAAGTAGGGGCGGAGTCAGGATTTGGAAGGAGGGGCGGAGGGAATTTTTTTTTGTATCATTGGAGAAGCCAAAAAGAAAAAAAATAATATAGCAATAATAAGAAAATCAAATTAGTATTTGAGATAATTAGATTCGTTCAAAGTAGGATTTAATGATAAAAGAAAATTTTATCGTATTATTTTAACTACAAATAAGTTAATAACCAACGAAATCTGTTATCATAACTACAAATGATTTATTACCAAGAAACCAAATCTTATAGAAATATATTACTTCTATAGGAAGAGAAATCAACTCCCATTCTACTCAAGTGGAAACCATAAACTCGTCCAGATAGCTCACAAGCTCAATACTTTGATTTTCACACCTACTGAAAGACATGTATTCCGCTAGAGCCCAAATAGGAAAAAATATTCCTATAAGCGCCATAATGCATCATGCAATTCCTCATGAAAACTCCCATAAGTTCCTGCAATTATTCCTGGAGATTAGTTTAATCCCCATGGAGATGATGATAATGAAAACACTCATTCCCATTTTTCTTATTATGAAAACAAACTAAAACCCTAATGCGTTGAGGTCACCCTACCCACTGACAAAAGTAAGTCTTATTTGTCAAAAACAAATATAACGATAACATGCTCGTACCTGTTGCGGAAAATCACCTATCTCAGTTTGAGAATTGATCAACAACCTGGCAGCAACTTGAAGTGGTATTGGATCTCTCTTTGCCTATTAGATTTAGTTCTCATGAGTCATGATGACAAAAATATATCACTATGACATACTAATACATGATACATGTGAAAAAGAAATGAGAGGTTTTGCCCTCTCATCAGGATCAACCAACCTGACCACCAAGGATTAAACCCATCAATGCAAATGAAGTCTGAATCAAGTTTGATCGGCCGCCAGCCAAAGGAACATACTCCTACATATCATACATTAATGAACCGGAATGGGCGGTTAATTACGATCATCATTAACTAGGTTATATTAACCATTTGTATGTACCAATATGCTATATAGTATCTATACCTTCTTTGGACATGAAAGATAGCTTTCTCCCCATCCTCCGTCTTCTTGTTGTGTTTCAAGAAGGAATGAAACTCCTTTCTGAATAGCAACACAGTTCTCGTATGTCTTACCTGCAGCAACTAATCCTCCAAGCCCAAACCATGTAGCATAAATGAAACATATTCCCCAGTTCCCATACCTATATAGAGAGTGGAACGAGTAGATGATCAACTAAATCAACAAGCAACTAATGATGTTGTGTGTTCATGATTCCGCTAAACTTGAGCATTAGACCATAATTATAATACATTAATCGTATTCGTATAGTGAAATCATTACCATGAACCATCAGGTTGTTGAACGTCTTCAATGAATTTCACTGCTTTGAAGATGAATTCATCAATCTCATCGACTCTATGTGTTGGGTGCAACTTCCTTAACATCACCAAGGCCTGTATTGAAGACGAGGTGCACTCGACATATCTATAAGAAAAAAAAATCATTTAGTTTTAGTAGGTCTAATATAGTTGAATCTCTTTTTCGCGCAATAATTTAGCAAACTAGTAGAACTGGAGACGTCTGAAAATTATTGTTATACCCTAAGATTCATAAATGCACATATATACATATATATTGTGCAAGTACATGTACCTACACTAATGCACTTACTCGTATTCAATGACAAGATCCTTCAAAAATTCCACGGGGTTGAACCACTATATTATAGAAGAAAATAAAAGAAAGGGATTAGAAATTTATAACTAAGAATTTTCTTTATTGACGGACGGAAATATTAAATTATCTCCAAAGAAAATGAAAATATAAAGTATTGAGATCTTCATGGGGTACCTCTAACCATAATTTTTCTCCTGATGGCTCCCAGGCTGAACACCCTCCATTTTTCTTATTCTGTTAAAAAAAATGTAGAATATAATTAAAGGAAATTAAATCAGTTGAAATATTATAATTTTTTCAACAGAGTTCTATAAATTCACCTGAAGAGAAAATATGATATCGACCGCATCATTGAGGTTTTGGAATTGAATTTTATCTCCAACGATATTACGAGGCATTGTTGAGAATAGTAAGCAACACTGCATCCATTATATAGTTCATAACGATATCGATCATATACAACATCAACAAGGAAAGGAAGTATTGAGTTGCATATTAGTTACCTTTAAACTTTCAGCAGTGCAGTCCGAAACTGGCCAGCCATGATCTCGGTCGGAAAATGTCCATGAACCTTTTGACGTATGACGAAACATCGCCTTAAAATCCCCAGAAGGGTTTTCAGTTACTTGAGAAAGCTTCAGGAAGTTGTGTCCTCTTTCAAACATGACTGAAGGTTCTTCAACCAGGTCACTGCAGGCAAGCAAAGCCTGGAGGGCAAAACTAGTGTCCCACGTTTGACTGCCAAAGCTCTGCAGCCAGCCAAAAATACATTAATTTCATAGTAACAACTTAGTTGTCATATGTAAGTCGAACTGTACCACGATCTGCAATATCCATAATTTATTACTTGAAGGTTCATTCCATCCTCTCCAACCCAGAAGTAGTCTGAAATCCTGGCGAGATGCTTTTTGAAGGCCAGCCCGTTGGGATCATCGACCCAGCACGCAAGCATGTTCAGTGACTATTAGGGTTCGAGCAATATCATTTTAGTTAACAACCCAGAAATCGTGTCGTGCAAAGTGGTAACTAGTTCATTAGATGCATGATCATGTGAATACCTTTTCAACAACGCCAATGGTGATGTAGCGACTGTTCTCATCCTCGTAGTGAATGTGTTCCATTGTCCGATGCAGAGCTTTGGCTCTCAGCCTTTTGAAAGGCCAACGTGATAACAAGGGCTCGACAAAGTTGTAAAGTGCGTCCCATAAAAGCTTTTGTGTGACTCCATGTGGATAGTAATTATCTTCCTATAGAAAATAACATTTCAATTAATATATAGTACTCGTTACAACATTGACAACTATATAATGCGAAATGGGTTATTGATACAAGAAATTTGAACTACCTTTGCACATAAATGTCGAACTCCGCCCCAGTTGATTTGTTCATAAGGTTGGTTGTAGATTTCTCTTCTTATTTTCAAAAGCAGTGGTGTAATTCGACCCACAAACTTCTTCCCGTAGAAATATGACATCGACATGTAAGTGAGTCTGCAGTAACATAACATTTTTGCTGCCAATAATATGCATATAAGTATTACTAATTACTTATCATCATTCTGATAGAGAATAAGTAAACATACTTAACAAGATAACAAGAAAACTTGGATATAGAAACAAATTATTTGATGCAACTATTGTAATTGTATCTATAGCTAAATTTTTGAAGAAAAAATGTTATTTGTCTCAGTTTGTATCATATTATTTATATCTAACTCGTAATATTTTTTCATAATTGATGTGAAATATATTAAGTTACACATTAGAAGCATCTATTTGTGTCTGTATAACTATAAATCATAACTATAAAGAATATATAGAGACAAATTTAATAGCCTCTAAACCTTTATGAATTCAATAATAATATACTATCCATATCAAATTATTTGAGACAACGTGCGATCGATTGAAATTATTTGAAGAAAATAAGTAATGGTAAAATTAAAAAACCAATTTTAGGTGCACGAGGCTGTCGTGTATCCCTCTTTGTCTCCCGTTTTGCAGGACTCTGTACCCCATCCTCCTCCGTCACTCCTGCTCCCTTAGTTACCAAAAGATAAGATTAAGGAGGAGTGGCGGCCGAAACTGCAGGTAACCAAGCCTGTTCAAAAGACATATGGAGACCACTATGAGCTGCTTCCGGCTCTTGAGCCACGACCATTCTGGCCATCCGAGTATTCACTCACGTGCATCCTGCCGGATGGCTAGGTCGAGTTGACATGTGCTGGTGGCCACACCCGTCGTGTGCATGTCCACCATCTAAAGTTGTACCTCAAGAGAGATGTGGATCTGCTCTTGGAGGCACTTGTTCTTACACCATCCTGAGCATCCATCGTTGGCGTCCAGCTAAAAGACGGTAAAGAAGCATTTGTGGGGAGGTAACCCCACCTCGGTTTGCATTTCTATCCTTTGTCTCTTATGATTTTTTGGGTCTTTTGAGTCGTTGTGTTCATTTTGAGTCTTTCTAAAGTCGGTCCCGACTCCCGTGGCTTCGGGTATCATATTTTTGCCTATGTTTGTGTGGATTTTTGAGCCGGAGCACGGTCGTGTTGATTGCTTGGAAATGTGGTGTTTTGGGGGAAGCAGAACAGGCTCGGCAGTGAAAACATGATCGGGAACACGGCTGTGTTCCTGCCCGTGTTCTCCCCCAGCTTGCAAAGTTGCTCTCGGCATAAAAAGCACGGGGTGACACAAAGGAGGCGCGACCGTGTTTCTCCCCATGTCCGTCTGTGGTTCTGCCTCGCCCCCATGTGTGCTCAGCTTAAAAAGCACTGGCGACTGGGTCAGGGAACACCGTCGTGTCCCTGCCCGTGTCACCCGTGTTCCCTCTGATCAATTGAGGGCAATGTCACACTTAAGTGTGTGGAGTGCTTTGTTCTTATTGGAAAGTATGTTTGTGTGTTTGGAGCCTAGTCCACTGTCCAAATCTCGAGATTTGAAGGCTCCAAGTATTGACGTTTGCATGTTCATATGGGCACTGTGGTTTTATGTGGTGAATCGATTGGCTGTTAGCATTGATGCATGATAACGTGTTTGTGACTAAGACAACCTCTAATGATGACTCATATGTGCAATAGAGTTGTGTAGGGTTTCAGTTTTTCAACTATTTACCTACCAACTGCGATTTGGATTGTTCCCTCATTTCCTACAGCCACTTATGCATCTCGTTCAAGAATCAAAATGAGAGATAGAGCATATAGGTAGCTATGTGAGATTTGAGCCTGCTCGTTTCTTTCTTGTGCGATAGATCCCTCTTCCATGATGTGTAGCATTCATGTTGCCACTATTTAGGATGATGGAGGCATATGATTAGCCCATGACCAAATTGACTGTCTTGGTGTGTCATACCCTTTAGACAACCCCTTTGAGTCGTGTGACTTTCTTTCTTTCATGTCTTCAATGAAAAATTACCCTTATGCATCTCGTAGAGGTTCCACAGAGCATTTTTTGCATGCTTTCGGTTGTTCTGCTAAAAAATTATGTGAGTATTGGAGGTCGTTCTTAGAAAGTTGGGCATGTGCGTGAAAAAGTAATGAAGGTGGCACGTTGAAGCTCTCTAAGTGAGAGAAAGAAAAAAATATATGAAAAAATGATAATAAGGAAAAGAGATATGCCATCATAAATTTTAATGTTGCCCATCAAAGTAGTGTTTCTTAGCAACACTAATATTGTTATCTCCTTGACTCATGTGCTTTAAAGACTTGGTTAATGGAGAATAGCAGATAAAGAAAGTATGTAACTGGTTTGGTTAAATGTTGATTTCCTGGGTTTGGAACTGTGTAACCTTGGGTCATGAATTCTTCCACCACCTAAAATGTCTTTTCCCCATGTCCAAGACCCTAGCCAGTCATCTGAGCTCATGTCTAAGACCTCCTGACTAGTTAGTGAGGACACCCGATATGTGAACTATAACATCTAAAGGCTGCCATCATGGTGAAGAGATGTTAGGGAATGAGAGTATGAGTATGCACACATCTTGCATCAAATTTTTTCCTAACCCCACCGGTCGAGAGCGAGAGATTCAATTTTCATGTTATTACCTCGGTGAGGACCTAGATTGCTCGATCTTGATTCTGATGTTTTGAATTTTATGCATAAAGTGACTTGTTTTGAATGAGTGGTTGAGTTAAATCTATGTTGGTCGGTGAACAGAAGGGAGACTCTTCCTCTACCTGATTTTGCTGCACTCAAATGTCATCTATGGCGGTTGTCCCAGTTGATGTTGCTTTTGTTCATGTGTTGATGTCTAAAGGCTATTACGATTCACATGTTTTGTGCCTATATGATATGTCCTACAAGTTTGCATTGTTAAAACGTTTTAAGCTTGCCTTGTGTCTAACTTGGCTGGCTTGGGGACAAGCAAGCAGTTAAGTGTTGGGAATTTGATAACGTCGTATTTGCACATGTTTGCACCCTTGTTTCTTAATCATTTTGGCTTGAATGTGCAACTAAATCAATAATTAAGCGATTTAACACAATTAACCCTATTAAAAGCTTTTTTGAAAATAAAAATTATCCTTACCATTTTTTTAAGAAAACATACACTTCTTTCATTTATATACTTTTAAAAACAAAATAAATTATAAAATAATAGTATTTAACATAAAAAATCTAACAATATCCAATTTGACTACTTTTTAATATTATAGATTTGTACTTATATTTTAGGGCTTGTTTGCTTGGGATCAAGGTTGTCAATCCGGTTTAGCAAGTGGAATGGTTCAACCGGTGGCACGTACCGTTTTGTGCTGGTTCATTACGGTCAATATTATAAATAAAATTATTAATACTCATATTTAAAAATGACATTTAACGTCAATACCTAAACATTTATACTTGAATCCAACAAATAACATCAATATTTAACTTTTATACTCATAAAATAAATAATAAAATAATCTTTATCAATTAAATTCTCTAAAATAAGGTCATTTTACTTAGAGATTCGTATATCAATCATTCTGGTCATACCAGTGGTGTCACTCCGGTTTTATGACTGGTATCTGTTGAACCCGGTACAACCAGTGGCACGTCGGCCGGCGTGACAACCATGCTTGGGATTTTGTGAATGATTTGGTGATGGATTTGGGTCCATAATTGACTTTGTCCAAAATCATTGTTTGTTTCAAGTATTTACAGAATACAAATCCATGGAACCCATGAATTTTGAGGGTCCAAATCCATGGGGCCCACTGACTTGAACATTCCACCTCTTTAGGTGAGAATTGATCAAAGACTTTAAAATCCATCATTTTTTATCAATCTACCCTCATATTTTCTTTCTCTTCTTATAACATTGAGGGCTATAAAGGTAAGTTTCACTTTATACCTACAAATTTAATTAAGGGCTAATACCACTAGGAAACCCGAACTATTAACTTTGTGTCATTTGTGTCCTAAAGTATTCGATATGACAATTGTGTCCCAAACTATTTTTCCGTTATGGTTGACTTGCGTTGACCGTTAGTTATAAAAAGAAAGTCTAATCAGCGCTGATGTGGCATCTTAAATGGAAATTAAAAGGAAAATTAAAAAAGTGGAAATTTTGTTCACTTTCCCAAATTGGATTTTCCGTCTCCCTGTACTCCTCTCCCCGATTCATCTCCAAGCTCCACTTCCATGGCGGATCTAACGAAGCTAAGGGATGCAATGATTCCGACACTTCTCGTTCACTTTCCTCTTCACCTTTTCCCCATAACCCTTCTGTATTCCGCTGAAAGAGAGAGAAAGAGAGAATTAGACAGGGGAAATTAGAGCGGAAGCTTGTGCTTCAATGTCGATTCACCGGAAGAAGTAGTCGATCGTCCACTTGCTACAGGCGAATTCACTCAAGAGTAGACGCCTTCCCTCAAACCACGCCAGTCGACCATCCACCCCCCGCCGCTGCTGAGTTCGTAGGGTGAGCTCTTAGATCTCTACCCATAGCAAGCCTTTCCGGCGGAGTGTGTTTAAGGTTTTCGAGCACTGTCGAAGATCTAGATCTAGGACTCGGGCACCGAAGACAACGCCAACACTTTATCTAACTATGATTTTTGAAACCAGCGACAATCGCATGAAACAAGGGGTAGAAGGTTGTTTGAGAGGCCGACGTGTCTTATCCCCAAATTTGCGTTTGAGAGAAGTTCTCAATTAATTTGCCGAGACGAACGACGAACGCTGTCGACAATGATAAGATCTGGGAGATCGGTTCTGATGCCGCCAGCGAAATAGTAGCCCGCAGAACTGGTTGGACTGTTTCAAGCTCGATAAATCTTGAATGAAGAGAGGGTTGGACTGTTTCTAGCTCGATAAATCTTGAATCAAGAGATTTTTTTTCTAGAATAGATTCTGGGAGGAGATGATTAAGATCGGTGGGAAGAGAAGTGGAGGAAAGGGACGGCAGAGGATGGAGTCGAGGGCGGCGGTGGAGTCGTGGTATTGGAAGGATTGGGGGTTTGCAATTGGGAGTGGCAGAGAGGAAGACGAGAATTCCGCCACTTCGTCTTTCCATCACGACTAGCCCCCGCTTCGAACTGTCAAGCCGGTGAGAGTGGCGGAGAGGAAGACGAGAATGCCGCCGCCGTTCCCTTCTTCCTCGGCGGAATTTGATTATGAGGGTTTCTTTTTTATTTTATATAATACTCTATTACTTTTTATTTTTTTATTTAATTTTTAATTAAAAATATGTGGTGTCATTGACGTGGCATCTACGTGGCTGCCACGTCAACGAAAGTCAATGTTAATGTTGACTTCCGTTTGGTCAACCGTTATCTATAACGGTCAACGAAATCTTCAGGACATAAATGACACACAACTATCATACGTTGTTACGCAAATGTCATATCGAATACTTTAGGACACAAATGGCATAAAGTTAATAGTTCGGGTTTTCCAGTGGTATTAGCCCTTTAATTAACAAAATCCATAATGCAATCCATGAAACAAACAATGGTGTTTTTCAAATCCACAATGAACCCAAAACCCTCGTAAACTCATGGTTTTTCAAAACCCAAGTTATACCATTTTTCAAATCCACGAAGCAACGACCCCTTATATTATGGGTTAGACTGGTGTACTCCTAGAGTATACTATATTCTAGTTACTCATAGCGAGATATCTCTATCTAGACTTTGAATTAAATCGAGGTTTGGATATGATATTATACCCTAACCTCTAATGGATAACCCCAGACCCCGATTCTCTAAACTCAAACTCAAATTTCAATTTAATAGAAAATATTAATTGACCGGAGCTCAAAAAAGGAAATCTACGATCATATCATATGGAGTATGATATACTCATAAAGTATACCAGTCATTATCTTATATTAGAAGTTATATTAAAAATTTATTTCTAATGCCTTTTCTGTCAAACACTCAACTGTTTTCTTCCGTGTTTTTCTAAATGCTCCGAGCAATTTTGCAAAAGGTACATTAGTACCAAACTAGCCCTTAATCGGCATGATTTAGTGTAGATGTTTAACTGGTTTTGTCTAGTAATTGAGAAAATATTGTTTCTCTTCATGTACAACTTCCTTATTTTGCCAAAGACATCATTTTTCCTCATTTTCTTCCTTTGTTTACACTTTTTTTTGTTTCAGATTACCAATTGTCAAGTTTCAAATATGTTTTAGGTGACGATGATGCTTGGTGGCATGCAATAAGTAGAGTAATTAGAGGAGTAGGGTCCAAGTGCGAGAATAATATGCAACTAACGTTGATAAGTCTGGGAAGGATGACCTGGTTGGTAGTCATTTAGATAGATTTTTAGTGTGTTTTTTGGTCACAGGCAAACTATGTTAGAATAATTAATAAAACGAGTATTGTACTCAATTTGATGTATTCACTTTGATATATTTGATACAGAATTCATGTATTTAATTATCTTAAGAAAAGTATTTTTTTTATCATCATAAATAAAAGTATTTTTATTAAGCGTCTTATAGTATAAAAGCATATTTATATGGCCATATGATTTTTCAAAGTTTGAAACATCGTACCCTATCATTTGGTTGGACCGTGAATATCGGACACAGAATTTCAAGTCGATAGGTATATTAGTTCAATGCCCTATCACTGACTTTTTCATTATAATATCCAATATAGTTTTACAACTTTCGTAAAATACCGATAAATTATTTGCCTTAGATTATATTCATTAGATGCATATACTTTTGTCTCAATAAGGTGCTTTGAAAAGCGAATGTAATTGCCTAAAAAATGTAATATTGTAAACAAGACTTGATCTAATTGTAGAACCACTTGTTTTGAACCAGGATGTTCCAAGTTCGAATTGTTTATATAGCACCTATCTATAAAATAAAAACAAACTTATAAAAACAATTAGCTACACATTAGCATCAAACAAATTTACGTCTAAATCCATAATTAGCTACATATGTGATTTGCTTGGACATTTATTGAGAAACCAGAAGTGAATTACCTGGATGCATAGGGAAGATAGTTGGGAAGACCCAGAACTCTGGAGGCATGGGGTTGCAGCCATCCCACTCATACACCCCAAGTATCTGCAATTATTGTAATGACATAGCTGATAATTATTATTATTACAACCATTAGGCTGAGCGGTATTACCGCGGAAAAAATAATAATTTGCGGACTTGCAGTAACGGGCTTGGTGAAAAAAATGGAAATCCTTCGTGACCGCTAGTTTGTATACAGCAGGTGTAGCTAGGATAACATAACGATTTCCTTTTGGAAGTTGAGATGGTTACAAGGATATAATTAAACTTACAGCTAGCCAAGTCTTCCCCCAAGAGCTGATCGCAGTTGCAGTGCCGTGATCGAGAATCCATTTCCTCGCTCTTTCGCAGGCATTTTCTTCACCTCCGTCGGGTCCTTCTCCGAGCAGCCGCATTTGAACGTAGTTGAGCACCGTACAGAACATCATGCTCTGGCCTTCTATGTGTAATCCCCACCCGCCATCCTCGTTCTGGTAGGTTTCACATTAATATATTTAATTTTGTCAGTCGCTCTCAAATTTCAAGTCACTATTACTGTTGTTGGAACACTACTAAAAAATATATTTTGGGCTACGTACGTACCTGGTGACAGTAAGTGTAGCGTAGAATTTCTTTTCGATGTTCTGCTGTTATTACCGTGTTGAGGTGCCCTGTAATATACAGAGCAAATACCTGAAACTCACATTAATTATTAGCGACGACCGACCGATAAGAGAAAATATTAATTGAGTAACGATATATAATATACCATGGGTGGGGTGTAGAAGTTGACGCCGCAGTTTTCAGCGCACCAGTGGCCGTCGCTGGCCTGAAGAGCTCCAAAGAAACGAATGCTTCTTCTCAATGCAGCCGTGGCAGCCTCGTAGGTTACTTCCTCTCCCTCTCCCACCTTCACTCTTGGAATCGTTTGCTTAAAATTTTTCTCCCTCAGAAACTGCGGAAAAAAATAAAATTATATGTTTATATGAAATCACACAGATAGTTATGCTAGATAAATGCTACTAGAAATTACAGTTTTAAATTTCATGAATATATATATTAGACATTGTTTTTTTTTCTCCTTCATTTTTTAGGGTGACGTGACAGTGTCCACAGAGGCTTGGCGTTCTACCAAATGTCCAGACAAAAAAAAATGGTCAATTATTTTGAAAAGAAGATATATATGTTTTTTAGATTTTGAAAAAATTAGTATAAAAATCTTATCGTCCTACAAAATTCTGACTAAATAAAAACATCAACCATTGAAAAAATAACCACCAAACAAAACCAAGAATTCAGCCATAGAAAAGGTCAAGTCCATCATAGGACTTAGCTTGTTTGTTACAATTAATTAATGTTGGTATATTTACAAAATTTGATGTCTTCCATGATGTTATTGTTTGTGTTGTGACTTGTGAGTTGTGACCTGGATTGCTTCAGCTGTTAATGGGCCTCAGTCAGATATGGACCAACTCCAGCGTCCTTTAGCTTGAATTGAATTGGCCATATAATACCCAGACCCACCCACCCCAGGATATATATCACCATTCACCACGTGGCGTCAGACAAAGTAGCTAAATAGTAAATATAGCTTTGGTAGGCCCAGATAACAAAACAAGACTTTTTTTTTTTTTTTGTTATGAAATGCAACGTTAAGGAAACTAAACTAACAACCGGTTATTCTTCTTATTCCATTTTTTACTCTCAATCCCATTTTGTTGCTGATCAAAATTTATCGGTACAATCTTCTTATAAATTACTTCCGGGAAAAGTACTACAGGAGTAAACTCGAAACTCGTTAATTAGAATCCAACAGTTGTGAGGGTCGTACGACATCAATTCTTTTAGACCATTTATGATATAAAATACGTATATGACTTCATAACATGCTTATAAGTATATATAATAAGATACGTACTCTTACTGAAAGAAAGGTTTTAATTTCCAATTTTTAATTTTTATTAATTTGTGTAATATAACGATACAATAACATAACATGAACTGCAACTAATTCGTGTGTCATAATTCGTCGATTTATTCATGAGTTATTATCGTTAAATGATTAATATATGTGTGACAGCTGGCAAATTCTATAGAAAATGTTTGAAATACAAGTGAATGAATGATAAATAAAACTCCTTTGCACAAACTTATATGTTTTCTAGTTCATGGTAATGATTTCTTCAGGTTGGCATAGAAGGGACTCGCGATGAATGGATTTGCTACAAGTTTTGTACATCGGGGGCACTCCAAGTCCAAGAGCAAGCGGCCATGTGCCCTTTCTTCCTCCCGCTGATTATTATTTTTTTTAGTTTATAAATTTCTATTAATTAATTAATATGATAAATAATATGAACAAAGTAAGTGGAATGATAAGGTAGAAAAAATAGATTTATTTTTTCAATTTTTTTTAATTTCCATGTCTTTTAGTTAACGATCAAACTTTATAGTTGACTGTCATGTATGATAAATTTAACAGAGTGTAACGGCAAGTGACTAATGGTGAAACGATTCGTAAAGTTAGTGGCGAATAAGAAAGAAAAGTAATTTGGGAAGTAAACATGAAAGATTTGTATAATTTGAGTGACCAAACGTGTAATTAGCCTTCCAAAAATATAACAAACTCATATGTATAAACATAGTTAACGATAAAACTTTATAAACATTTGTATAAACATAATTAACGATCAAACTTTATAGTTGACTGTCACGTAGGACAAATTTAACAGAGTGTAAGGACAGATGACTAATGGTGAAATGATTAGTCACCTGCCGAATAAGAAAGGAAAATAATTTGGAAAGTAAACATGAAAAATTTGTATAATTTGAATGAAAAAATGTGTAATTTAGCCTAAAAAAACATAACAATTGAAAAGTATTATCACATCATAACTATATATTTGGTTAATATTTATACTAATATTATTAATTACACTCGATCAGTTATGACCTGGAACTGCAAGGGGAGGTCGGAGCTGGCTTTGACACGGCCCCGGCGGTTGTCCCAGAAACGACGGCGAGCGGCCTCGACTTCTTCCCGCTCTTCGGTGGTGCCGGCGTCGGGATCGAACTCCCATGTCTGCCTCCCGCAGAAGTTGTTTTTGCTGAACAGGTAAGGCTCATTCCCTCCTTCCGCAATCTTAAGCTTCCACATTATCTATATATATATTTTATTATTTTATTTCAAGACTAAAAATAGAATCGCCCGTTTAGTTTGGATGTTGTGTCTGCAACTCTGCGTACATAGATATAAAGAAGGAAGAGGCGAAAGAAGTAGGGAGGATAAAATTAATAGTGTACTTTGTCTTGCTCGAGCTGTATGTATCCATATTATCAACCCAACCGTCCTCATTTATTCTCATTTTTTCGTCATGCCTATTAAATTATCTGGCCCTCACTACGTTGTTGCTGGTAGGATTTAGGCAAACCATCCCTAGGTGTCCCTCCAATCAAAGTCAGAAAGCAACACCTTCCCTTCTCAAAGGTTACGTCGTTTCACAATACTCAAATTCAATTAATTATCCGAAATTAATTAGCCCACACTTTTTTCCAAAAGCCCACTAACCACTTTATCCAATAACTAAAGTGGAAAGAAAACTTAAAAATCACTTGCACTTTCCTTCTCCCACCAATGTGGTATTTCCTTCACTTTTTTGACTACTCTAACAACTATTACACAAGGTTGTTAATCCAGGGTCGGCCCAAAGGTTGACTCAAATCCGGTTGGTAAAACCGGTGCTACACAATATTTTTAGATTTCGTCCGATTTCGTCAAATATGCTTCAATCTTATTAAAATTCTGCAAAAAAGAGTTTCAACCCAGTCAAAATTATACAAAATCAATTAATGATTTTTCATTTCGGAAGATCACTTTGCTTGGCTTTTATAGGTACAATCTCACGCTGCAACCATTTTATTTCAAATAGACCCGTCGCTAATTCCTTAATTAACTAGTCAAGAAAGGGATAAATAACCTTCCATTCTGTAGGTTGCTCAGTTTGGGTCAAACCAACTTTTGTTCAACATTGTAATTAAGATTTCATGTGATTCCACATAAATAATTTTAAATTTAACTCTTCGATTGTTCAACATAAGCATTTTATTGACTTGGAATTTCAATCATTTGGAGTAAAAGCACAAATGATGGGTTCCAACTCTACTAATCACGAGCTCTATCTATATTGCTTAGGTTGTCAATCACAAACTTATATGATGGATTTAAATATGTTAAATTTTTAATATATGTTAGATTCAAGTACGAACTATTATTTTTGTGTAATGTTATTACTCATATGTAGTTGAGATTTGATATAATTTATAAATGTATGAACAATATAATAACTCATCCAGGCTAAAAAGGGCTAAAATTATCGGATCATTAACACTTCGCCACTTACTTGACAGGGCTATCGGACTAAATTGGGTTGACAACCTTGCTGCAACATTTCTTATTGAGATGAGCAGTGAAAAATCATTAAGTTTGCTAATGGTTTCTTATTTTTTTCATCTTAACCAACCCCAAAATTATTAAGTTGCTAAACGATTTAAAACCAAAAACTAAAACCGCTAATAATGTAATTGGTTTGATTTTAATTAAAGCCAAAAAAATTAAAACCAACCTGACACCCCGCTGGCCATAAGTGCTTTCAAGTCATCCAATGTATCAAAACTTTAATACTTTGTGCGTTTCTTGTCTTATAATCGTCAAATTCAGTTTTAATGATTCGAAACACGCTAAAATAACAAACCAAGTATAAAACTAGTAATAACTTCAAAATATTGATGAAATGACAAAGCATATGACATTGACTAGCTAGGGAGTGGAAACATGTACAAGTTATGAGTTATAAAATTCCACCACACTTGAGCCTTTGTTTTCCCTAAAAAACATTCAAACACAAGTTTCACCTTTAAAACATTAGAACACAAGGCCGATCATAGGGGCAAGTTAGAGCATCCCCAACGGTGGGAGTGGGTTGGATTGCAATCCTAGGTGGCATTGGAATGAAAGTATAGATATGGGTGGCATTGTTGTGGAGACGTTTTCATTATGTACAAATTTGCACACCATGCAAGTGTTGATGCAATTGAAAGCAAGCCCACTTTTTGTACTTTTTTTTTGTTCTTTCCTTCTTTCTTTTCTTTTTCTTTTTCTTTTTCCTTCTTTCTAGTTTCTGCAACCAAAAGTTGCATATTTCATTTGTCTTTTCTATTTGTTTTGCATTTATCTTGTTCCATTCATTTTTATCATACATATATGTAATTATACATTTAGTTCATGGTTAATATGGTTAATAAGATTAATAATATGATTAAAACTTCAAGATTCACATATATTTCAAGATAATACATCCATACAGTACAAATCGAAAAGAAAAGTACACTACACACATCAAGACAACTATTGCATGATTTATTAAAATTAAACAGATACAAAGCATTAAACATTTTAATTTAAATCAAATTGAAAACACAAAAAGGAAAAATTACAATCCAACGAGTACAATGCGAAATTATTTATCACCTAGTAGCTCATTCATTTGAATCTCATATAGCTTTCTTTGAGTTTCTGTCATTGTTGTTGGATCCACAACCAACAATTTGACTATTAGCATATCTTTCCGACGTTGTTCTTTTGACTTCAAATCGGCCTCCATAATGGTTGAAAATTTCCTCATTGCTTCTACCTTTTCCATTTCAATCTCGGTCTCGTTAATTTAATTATCTGAATCTTTTCAATTTAAACTCAAAGTTAAATTATGTTTATTGATATTAATTAATAATATAATAATTTACTAATTTTAGTTGAAAAGGCATTAAAATATTTTAGTAAAATGATGTAAGTAATATGAATATAGAATTGTAGTAAAATTAAGTAGGACCCACGATGCAATTGCATGTGAATGGCATTGATGTATATGGTATGAATGTGAGGAGTGATGTAGTTGTTAAAGTTGTTGAAGTGACAGTAGGGACCACACTTGAAATTGCATAAGAATTGCATTATTGAGGATGGTCTTACAATGATGGATCACAAGTGGTCATTAACGGGAACGGATCAGGTCAGTAATCTTATGGTGAGTAACCATGAGTAACCCGTCCACATCAGCATGACATCAGCATCACTCTCTCTCTTAGAAAGCCTTTAATTTTCCCCTCCTTAATCTTTGACGGACGATTTCTCACTCGTTTTAAGTCGAAATTTAATTTTTTTTACATAGTTAGATCAGATTAATTGTGCTCTTCAAAATGATATATATCCACTTTGATATATTTTTCGAACAAAAACATTGAGCCATTTTTTACCCGTCTATACCATATGGTATTGAAATAAGAGCATACCTATGGTTTGAAAAACGTATCATGGCGGTATGAACAAACCAAGACTGTAGGATGGTTGAATACATGATAGTAGAAATATATTAACTGTCATTTAAGACTTTTAACATTGTGTACTATAAGATACCACCCCGTACCAGGGTGGTATTGTGTTGTATTTTTTGGTCTTGTAATTTGTTCACCCAGAAATTTGTAGATCCAATAGATCATGATGAACTCGTTCCTTCTATGCAAACGTTTTCAAAAACGAATTAAAAATGAAGAAAATACCATATGGTATGCAGTTGGTACCGAGAGGCCAGAATTTTTTGCTCTAAAAAAATATTGAAAATTGATCTCATTTTGTAGAGCACGATGAACTCGTTCCACCTGTGAAAATAAATTAAAATCCGAGTTAAAACGAAAAAGATATGAGCCGATTAAGAAAGCTAAGGAAAATAAAAATGGTTTTTAATTCTCCCTCATTAGATCTGGATTTTCTAAATGAAGGGTGCAGACTTGGTTATTGATGGATGTATAACTCATGGTTATGCACCCTATCTTGAGCCGTCATTAACAAGTACATAAAATACAATAACAATGACGCTAACAACCACCAGGGATGATCAGACTATAATATACTTGTGACATAGGATATGCCTCCTCAGACTTATAAAATGTTATGTGAACCTGAAAAATTCACTCGGTACCCTCACTCATCTGAGCACAAAAACCAAGAAACAAATAAACAAAGTTGAGTTCCTAGGACCTCACTGTAGTTTTTAGACAATTGGAAGAATTCACTCAACACTCCACCAGTGGGGTCAGAAAAAACATTATGCAAAAGATTTGCATGCTATTAACACTCAACCCTATTATTTCTCTACTATGAAGCTAGCTCCTAAATATTTTCAATTCGTTCGAGTCTCAAAAAAGCGAGCACCATTAACTTGTGCATAAGTATTTTACATCAGGTTCTAATGTGGTTATTGTCTAGGATATGTACCCTCTCACGTCAATCCCACGAGCCTCTTATCCATTCTCATTCGATCACAATGGTGAGGTGTGTGTGTTGGGGAGTCAAATCCCCTCGTATTCATTCTCATTCGATCACGACCAGGGAGGGGGGGGGGGAGGGAGGGGCGGAAAATCAAACTAGAAAACCTTGTATTGGGTTTATGGATAATCAGGCTCAAACTAATTACTTACATCAGGATATGATCCCAATTGGCCAACTATACACGTCACAATTACTTGACAAAGAAGCTATCGAAGTTGGGAAGAAGAATGGCAGAATTTGGCTAAGTCAAAATCCGTGTTCAGGGTACATACTTTGGAGGCTTGGTTCTCTCAATTGGCTGAGTGGAAATTCAATTTTAAGAGTTTGTTTTGCAGATAAAGTTACCATCTTTCCAATGGTATGCTTTGTGGATCCATATGATGTCATTAAGGTTGTTTTCCAAGGCCTCAAAGTTGCTACCTCAAAACTGGAAAACTACCAGAAAATGGTTTAAGTCTGGAAACTGTTTTGCGAAGCCTACTTTGGAGCTTAATTTGAGGAGTATGGATCTTATGCAAGTCCAAAGGCTTCCACAACATGAAACTAGGTATGTTTGTGAACAAAGGGAAGGAATTGGATGAAGAATTGGAGTTCGGGAAGGCCTCGAACGAAAGGCGCGAAGTTAGTACAAAGTCACAAAATTCTGCCTTTGTAAAAACAGAATTGTTTTCCTTATTCGATTAGGATTAGGTCCTTTTTGCAACATTTTAGTTGTTATTCGTATTAGATTGTAATTATGAGTTGCTTGTACGAAAGTTAACCCTAGTTAGGCCTATTTAAACTCGTCTTTTGTATTGTAATCGTCAGAGTTGATTAATCGAAAAGAAACCGTTTGGTTTGTGCAAGTTGCGACTTGTTTTGGGTTTGGTGGATTCCAAACTTGCCGAGCTTGTGTATCGATTGAATATTCACTTCAATCGTGGTCGAGCAACTACCCTTTTATACCAATCAAGCTATCCCCAGGTGTGGATTTGTCCTTTTGGTTCCGTTTTATCCAAATTCGTATTAAGAACGTTTCGTTTTTTATTCGAGCTCAATCCATTCTTCGATTGAGTCATTTGCTGCATTACTTTGATAACATACACACCAAGGGCGTATCACATCATGTCAAGAAAATGTGTATCTAGTGGTTAATAAGGCTCAAAGTTCCAAAAATACCAAACTGATCCACATAAAACCTTCTTTTTTCTGCTTTGAGATACACGTGTGCCTAAATTAAACAATAGGAGTTTATTTGGCCAATATTAGGCGCGAACATGCCTAAATTTAAGTGTATAAAATTTTGTCGCATCTCTCTAATTATTTCTTCTTTAGAGCAAGAACACAATAATGCCACAATTTTTACAATTCATGAACAACACTTTCCTTTGAAACATTTCCTCAACTAGCTTTAAATTGAAGCAAATAAATTTAGTCGAACCAACGAAGTGGAACTATGAGAAGGGATCAAAATAATACCGCGTGAACAAACACAGATTGACTTTTAAAAATGAGGTCAGAAAGAAATAAGTTAAGACTCGACGGGGTTGACTAACTGATATTATGATAAAGTTAGTCAATTTAGGCCGTGAGCTATATTAATAGTGTTATGGCTCGATCTCAGAAGCAAATATTAAGAATGTCATCACGCAGAAAGGAATATATCACACAAATCTCTCATGGCCTCCTAGATGGTCAGTCTTGCATGCTAGTTTATTAATCACTATGCATAAATAATTAGAGATTGTGATTGACTAATTCTTGTTCTCATGCAGTTTTGCCATCCAAGAAAGAGTAACAATAGACACATGCATACAACATTCCAGTGAGAATAATAGGTCATAATGTATCCAAAAAGCATTATTCATGAATCAAAGTCAATCGACCATATGAGATTGAAAACAAAACGTTAAAAAATGCTATGATCATACAATATTGTTCTATGTGGAAATAATAGATATATTAGAGGGAGAGAAACGAGTTTTGGTGAAGTGAAACACACGTGCTTGTAGGAAGAGTTGAATATTATGGTGTTTTCTAAGATTGCTGAATAGTTGGGAGACAGAAAAAAAAAACACCACACAAAAGTTAGGATTAAAAAAAAAAACAGAGGTCGAACATATGCATGTTCAAGATTGTATTTGCCTCGACATAAAAATTAACAATAAATGAATTTTTGGTCAGTTCCCTAAATTTACACTAGTCTTCGAATACGACCAGCCGCACGACTGTATCCATGGCATGTGCGGCTCGACATAAAAAAAAGGTTAAATACACTTGTATATCCAAAACTTTCACGGTTGTGCCAATAATATTCAAATTTCCCGAAATACCACTTATATCCAATTTCTTCACATTCTGTAACGGTGTTTTTGGATATACAAGTGTATTTAACCAAAAATATATTGGGAAATGGATAGATTTGACAAAGACCAACTTTAAAACATGGATATAAGTGATATTTCAGAAAATTTGGATATTATTGGCACAACCGTGAAAATGTTGGATATACAAGTGTATTAAACCTAAAAATAAATTAGATTTTTAATGTCTTTTTCCAAGAAATGTTAAGGGATGCGGCAACATGACCTAAGACATGGGTGTGTCACGGGCCATGTTCACCTCGTAAAGTCAATTTTTCAATGGCTAAAAGTATGAAGTTGTGTCAATTAGAAGCTTTTGGGGTTACAAGTTCAATGTTATCCATGCTCTACACAGAGAGCCAAGGTGCATTGAGAGGATAACACTTGGTATTTCTAGCACTCAAACTTTTATTCTTGCCAATAAGACCCTACCATCCAAATTATCTTGCATCCTGTAGCATGCATTCCACATACTCCCTCATGCACTTCTCTTATGATGTACCTAACTTCCTTACCATTGTCACACCTCAGCCGGATGTTTCTATAACCTCTCTTGTACAAAATCTGGTCACTTAGCACATTACCAACAACTAGCCTTCGTATTGTTCTCTTATCAGTTGAACTGGCACCTTCCAGATATTCCTTGTCTACAATGTACCACAAAATTTCATAGTACGTACCAAGATTTCTGTCATTCTTGAAGATCACACTTGCACATTCTGGGCTATCATCATTTGTATAGATAGAATTTTGGGGGATCCAAAGTCGATAGGGAAATAACTCAGAGCGTACACTAAAGTCCCTAAGCAAGAACTTAGTGGAAAAGGAAGTGATTGAGCGATGAAAACCAGAAGGTGGGCTTGAAAACAACCATTCGTTGCAAAAAGTGTAATATCTCACTGGTATAGCTGTGTTGTTTTTAAGGTATAGGCATACTGAAGATGTTGCTTCTTCAACTCTCCTTAGGATATGAGTGTAACTAGTGACATGTTAGCTTGTTTTGGGTATATATTCTACCTCTAGATCGTATTTGATGATGAAATAATGCTCATTCATTAAAGAAAAAAATATAAAGTAGTTGTTACATACTCTTTCAACTTCTCTGAGAACTTTCTTCCCAACGTAAATATGATATAATTCATTATGTATCTTTTTCCTCATAACACTTCAATCAACTTTACTTCAAGCTTAAGTTACACCTTATACCAAGTAACCATTCTAACCAATTGGAAGCCATACATTTCTCCAAACAGCCCACAAGCTCAATACTTTTATTTTCACCCATGTTGAAATACAATATATATATGGTGTCACCAGTATATCTTGCTATAGATTTTTTTTTTCAATAAACTTGACGACGATATTCTGCTAGAGCCCAAATCGGAAAAATATTTCTGTAAGCTCCATAGTGCATCATACAATTCCTCATAAAAACTCCCATAAGTTCCTGCAATTATATCTCCAGATTAGTTCAATCACTACGTACACAAAAGAAAAATAGTACATATACCAACTCCAAGATTCAGCTAGTTATAATGCTAATAAATCATTCATTCCCATTTTAAAGTTCAAGTTCCTTGGCAAAAGTAAGTCTTCTTTGTCAAACAACAAATATAACGAGCAACATGCTCGTACCTGTTGCGGAAAATCACCCAGCTCAGTTTGTGAATTTATCAACAACCTTGCAGCAGCATGAAGTGGTGTCGGATCTCTCTTTGCCTATTAGGTTTATGTCTATATTCAGTTAGTTCTCATGGAAAATATCATTATGTCATACTAATAATACATTATACATATCATCAGAATCAACCAACCTGACCACCAAGGATTAAACCCATCAAAGCTAAAGAAGTATGGATCAAGTTTGATCGGCCAACCATGGAAACATACTCCTGCACATTATTATTAACGGGTCAAAAAATTATCCAGTTTTATCTACCAATATATACTATGCAGTATATGTATACCTTCTTTGGGCATGAAAGATAGCTTTCTCCCCATCCTCCATCTTCTTTTTGTGTTTCAAGAAGGAAGGCAACTCCTCTCTGAATAGCAACACAATTCTCATATGTCTTACAAACAGCAACTAACCCTCCAAGCCCAAACCATGTACCATAAATGAAACAAATTCCCCAGTTTCCATACCTATAGAGAGTGTGACAATTAGATGGTCAAACTTAATCATCAAGCAACTAATGATGTTGTGTTAATGCAATAATAATTGCATTCGTATAATGAAATAATTACCATGACCCATCAGGTTGTTGAATCTCTTCAATGAATTTCACTGCGTTGAAAATGAAATCCTCAATCTCTTTGACTCTATGTGTCGGATGCAACTTCCTAAACATCACCAAGGCCTGTATTGAGGATGAGGTGCACTCGATATATCTGTAAGAAAGAAAATCATTTAAGTTAGTTTTAGTCGGTATGATATCGTTCAATCTAATTTTACAAACTACTAGATTGAGAAGACATAAAATTATTCTTATGTCTCTAACAATGCCGTCATAAATGTATATATAATATACCAAGGTTTGTGAAACTGTACCGTACTGGATATTGAACAGTAAAAGTCAGCGGTAGGGTATTGTATGGTGAAACTGTGGTTTGAGAGTAGTCAAACCGTTAATAGCTTTGGTACTGGTATTTAGTGGTTGAACTACCGATACGTTCTCACAAATCATGATGAAAATATATATTATGTAATTACGACGACATACACAGATGTACTTACTCGTATTCAATTACAAGATCCTTCAAAAACTCCACGGGGTTAAACCACTATTGTAGAAGAAAATGAAAAAAAAAAGATTAGAAAACTATAAATTGAATTCTTTTTATTGACGAGGCTTAATATAATCAGCACAAGAAAATGAAAACAAATAAAATTAAGGTATTCTTTAGGTACCTCTAACCATAATTTTTCTCCTGATGGCTCCCAGGCTGAACACCCTCCATTTTTCTTATTCTGTTAAAAAAAATTTAGAATAGAATTAAAGGCAATACAATCGGTTGAGTTATTATCATTTTCTCAACAGAGCTTTATAAATTCACCTGAAGAGAGAGTATGATATTGACCGCATCATTGAGGTTCTGGAGTTGAATTTTATCTCCAACGATGTCAGCATGCATTGTTGAGAATAGTAAGCAACACTGCATCCATTATATAGTTCATATATAACAGTAGAAACGAAAAAAAGATGGATTGTATATAGCATAAACAATCAAGTGTAACTATTGATCCTTGGTACATAATCAACCAATTTTTCCATTTAATCGACCCTTAAATGATCATATGACTATATGAGCTAGCTAGTTACCTTTAAACTCTCAGCAGTGCAATCTGAAACTTGCCAACCATGATCTCGATCGGAAAATGTCCAAGACCCTTTTGACGTATGGCGAAACATCGCCTTAAAATCCCCAGAAGGATTCTCAACTACTTGGGAAAGCTTTAGGAAGTTGTGTCCTCTTCCAAATATGACTGAAGGTTCTTCAACCAGGTCACTGGCAAGCAAGGCTTGGAGGGCAAAACTAGTGTCCCATGTTTGACTACCAAAGCTCTGTGGAAGAGAAAAAAATAATACATATCACAAGTTTATAAGTTATTCATATACAAGTCAAATTGTACCATGAATAATTACCTGAAGTTTCATTCCGTCCTCTCCAAGCCATAAGTAATCTGAAACTCTAGCGAGATGCTTTTTGAAGGCCAGCCCGTCGGGATCATCGACCCAACAAGCAAGCATGTTCAGTGGCTATTACAGTTCGAGCAACATCATTCTAGTCAGTAACACATAATTCATGTCGTGCAAAAGTGGTAAGTAATTCATTAGATGACACATGGTCATATGACGCACTAGAAAATGCTTCTGGCGTCAGTTTAAAACATCACCTAACGATGTCACAATATGGATGTAGTCTTGCGCGAACAATTATGAAAAAAATGACGGTTGATTGCATCGAAATGTCATTTTTTTATTTCGTTTCTTAAAGTTACTACAAGATCTATAGAAAGTCTCGATACCTACATTAACTGACATTAACCTTGCAACATTTAGAAAACGTTGAGTACCTTTTCAACAACCCCAATGGTGATGTAGCGACTGTTCTCATCTTCGTAGTGAATGTGTTCCATCGTCCGCTCCAGCGCTTCGGCTCTCATCTTGTTCAAAGGCCATCGTGCTAGCAAAGGCTCGGCAAAGTTGTAAAGTGCGTCCCATAAAAGCTTTTGTGTCACACCATGCGGATAGTAATTGTCTTCCTGTAGAAAATAGCATTTCGATGAATATATAGTACTCGTTAGACCATTTGAAAAAAATGCTAAATAGGATGTATGGTTTGGAAATATGAACTCTATGAAGTACAACCTGTGCACATAAATGGCGGACGCCGCCCCAGTTGATTTGGTCATATGGTTCGATGTAGATTTCTTGTCTTATTTGCAGAAGAAGAGGTGTGATTCGACCAACAAACTTCTTTCCGTAGAAGTATGACATTGGCATGAAAGTTAGTCTGCAGTAACATAACATTTTTGCTGCCACCAATAATATGTATTAATAATTATTAGTAATCTATAGTAACAGAACATACCCTTAACTTCAACTTTCTCTGTAACAGCTTATGAATAAAAAAATGGCACACTCTAGTTGAATTTCATGAAAAAATGGAGAACTTTTTTTTTTCTTCAAATTATTAAAATCGCCAATCACGCAATAAGTACAATTGGTTTTCCGTTTATGGAATTACGTATTTGTTTATGAGATTGTGTAAGAAAAGTGAATAAGTGATGGATGAAATTGCGTGAAAGATAGATTGTATGCGTAAATAGAGGAATTTTACAATGCTATAAGTTTTTTCTTTATGGTACAACTTGAAATTGTACGTTATGGTACAACTTCAGATTGTACATATATTTTTTGTACAAATTTTGTTATGGTACAATTTAAACTTGTACCTTATGTGATGGTACAACTTTACAACTTGAAGTTGTACCATCACATAATGATACAAATTTCTTTATGGTACAATCTAAACTTATACATTTAATGTTATGGTACAACTTCAAGTTGTACATTAAAGCACTTCTACTATACTATATTTACAACCTGAAGTTGTACCATCACATAATGATACAAATTCCTTTATGGTACAACCTAAACTTATACATTTAATGTTATGGTACAACTTCAAGTTGTACATTAAAGTACCAATGCTATATAGCATAGTAGAAGTGCTATGCGTAAATATAGGTTAATTTGTGTAATTAATTGATAATTTTTTTTTGGAACGGATCAGGTCAGTAACCTGTCTACATCAGCATGATTTTTCTTTCGTTTTAAGTTGAAATTTAATTTTTTTTGCAGAGATAAATCAGATTAAATGTGCTCTTTAAAATGATATCCACTTTGATATATTTTTAGTACAAAAAAAATTGAATAATTTTTTACCAGTCATTACCATATGGTATGCTCCTATTTAATATCATATGGTAAGAAAGTGTACCATGATGGTATGAACATACCAATATGGTAAGAAGGTTGAATCATGATAGTAGGAGTATACTTACTATCATTTACGACTTTCATCATTGTTTACTACAAGTTACCACTAGGGATGGCAAAACTATCCGTAACCGTGGATATCCACCCGAATCCGGCCTAATCGGGTAGGGTAAAACCCGAACCCGAAGGACGTTTAATGGGTACGGCCGTACGAGTAAAACCCGAACCCGAATATTTCGGGTAATGGGTGGGCATGGGTTTCTCATTATCCAACCCGAACCCGCCCGATTATACACATACATATGTTTTTTGTCTAGAAATAACCATTATTTTTTTCTAACATATTTTATATTTAGCATATAAATATAATATTTTCATGAAATTATGTTGTTTTAATTAATTTTCTTCATTCGAGTGAATTATTGTCATACTTTTCTAGACCTGGCAATCAGGTCGGGTTGGGGACTTTGGTTACGGGTCGGGTCATATTTGGTTGGCTGATTTCGGGTCAAATATTAACCCAACCCATTCGGTTTCGGGTCGGGTTACAGGTCATTTCGGGTTATGAGCGTTCTCAGAAACAATATCAAACATGCTTCGTATTTTCTTAAAGAACACAAATTTTCACATATGCATAACAATAGTTTACCTAACACATTTCAATTAACATATTCTCAAATCCTTCCACGCTAATGAAATGAAATAAAAATTGCGCAAATCGTCAAAAAAACAATCACAAGAGTAATACTACGGGTTTTTTTTCCAATAATAGCATCCAGCCGAAAATATTTACAAAAATAGCACCATTTTTTATGGACCGCACCTCGAATGTGAGTTTTATATGTAAACCGCACCCTCCAGGTGCGTTTTATGTATAAACTGTACATTGGAGGTGAGTTTTGCGCCACATCATACTGGGAACCACACCTCCAAGGTGCGGTTTGTGTTTGGTGGGCAACGGCCTTGGAGACCGCAGGATCAGATGGCGATCTAGCGGACAGAACGCACGCCACGTCAGCGATCCTTGCCACGGATCGAAGACCGCATCGCCAGCGAGAGATCAACCCTCGGGGAGCGTAAACCGCGCCGGGAAGGTGCGGTTTTGACTGGGGAGCGTAAACCGCGCTGGGAAGGTGCGATTTTGACTAGGTCAAAATTACTAGACCGCCCCTGAAGGGTGCGGTCTGATGGGTATAAAAGCCTTGAATAAGGATGTGCATTTTATGTATAATGAGTATATTATTTTTTAAGTCAAATGAACCTAGGACTAGCACTGACTCCACGCCCGCACTCAGAATTTGTATTAAGTACCAGTACACATGGAAAGTCAGCATTTCATCTTCATCACATGATCGATGTTCTAAAGGACTCCAATAGGAAGTTAGTTAAGTTTGGTAATTGATGAGACTAAAGAGTTTATTTAGTTTTATGAAGGCAATTGTTTTTAGTAAAATGTTACACGCAATGTTTCCGCTTCATCACATATATTTAATGTTTAAGGACATTTTAGAAAATGTAGCACCTGACTCGAATATGATGTCACATCCGACAAAATCTATCATTTATTTTATTTTATTTTTTCAATTGAAGAAGAATTTAATAGATAATATATATAGGTGGCTAATTCAACGCACTCACTTTTTTGGGTGCACTAGCCACTGAGTGCACCCAACTCTAACAGTGTCCATAGTACATCAAATTTTGAATTTTAATTAGTACTCTCAATCTAATATGATGATATGACATAGAATCATAACAAATCAATCTATTACCCTCACCTCTTAACCTTCAATTTTGAATCACAACCCAAAATTCCAAATTGTATCCCTAAACCCTAACCCTAAATCCCCAAATCCTAAATCTTTCAAATTAAACTAAATTTAGAATGATTTTTTTCAAATTCATGTGCTTCTTGTTCATAATGTCATATGCAACAATTGATACCGTTTTGACATGAGTCTCATGCTTAGAATGACAATTATGAGGCAGTGCACCCAAAAAAGTGGGTGCATTGGATACGCCACCATATATATATATATATATGGGTGGTCATATCATACCTTGGGTAAAATCAAAGGTATGACATACCTTGAGTAAAAAATGATACATGGACCTTGAATTGACCAGAGTTTGGCATCTAGTAATATTCCCAAACACTTAAAGATCAAAATCTAGGTCCTAATTCTATAAATCTCATATACTAAGATCAATTTAATAAGAAATAAAAATCGACAGTTATGATTCGTTAAAATATATGCAACAAACTTCATGCACAAGCTTAGGAGTTAGGCACTATGATTTAGAAAACCAAGACCTAGAGTTCGCTGATCAATGGTTAGGGTATAATATCATGCCCCAAAATCCAGTTAATTCGAGATCTAGATAGCATTTTTTTACTGAAGGTATGTCGTACCCTAAATATTACACACAACACAATAGAAGCCACCATATATATATATATATACTTTTTGAAAAAGTTAATAATATAATAGAGAAACCATAAGCTCACCTGGATGCATTGGGAAGATAGTGGGGAAGACCCAGAACTCTGGAGGCATGGGGTTGCATCCATCCCACTCGTACACACCAAGGATCTGAAATTACTATTATCATTATCATCAATTCATCATCATCATTATTTATATTATTAGTATTATTATTTAACGATTTCTTTCTCAAGATAAGATAACTGCATGGTTACAACTTACAAGTTACAAGGATATAATTAAACTTACAGCAAGCCAAGTCTTCCCCCAAGAGCTGATCGCAGTTGCAGTGCCGTGATCGAGAATCCATTTCCTTGCTCTCGCGCAAGCATTATCTTCGCCTCCGTCGGGTCCTTCTCCGAGCAGCCGCATTTGAATGTAGTTGAGCACCGTACAGAACATCATGCTGTTGCCTTCTATATGTAATCCCCATCCGCCATCCTCGTTCTATTTAAATTTACAGAGATATATATATATATATATATATATTATATAAAAAGGTGGAGTTACGTTATTGTTACCTAACAATTTACCATTTGATACCCCAAATTTAATTAAATCACAACTTAGTAACTAAAATGTAAATTTTACGTTTTAATACCACAACTTTAATATAAAATTATTGAACAATTATGTTTTGGTATGAAAATTTTACAAGATTTTCGTACCAACAATTTAAGAATCCATTAATCCAATCGACCAATCCTTTCGAACCAATCCATAAATCCACTCCACTATAACATTAATATATATAAAGCTGAAGTTAGGTTACTGTTGCCTAACAATTTACCATTTGATACAACAAATTTGATTAAATCACCATTTAGTCACTATAATATAAATTTTACGTTTTGATACCCCAAATTAAATTTAAATATAAAATTACTGAACAATTATGTTTTGGTATCTAAATTTTGAGATTTTCGTACCTACAATTTTTTAAATTTCCATATTGGCCCAATATATAGATTTCACTTGAATCCATGAATCCAATCCATTTATCCTTTCGAACCAATCCATGAATCCAATCCACCATAACATAAAAGTGTAAATTTAGTTTGTACAATACAAGATGTTGTATCACTCTACCGTTGAAGAAGATTCAACCATTTTATATTTGCTCATTACGTGAAATATTATATAAATGATAAAAGAGATACGACTCTAAAATATTGCAAAATCGAATTTATAAACTCATTTAGTATATAATGTTAGGTTACTATTGCCTAAAAATTTACCATTTGATACCCCAAATTTTATTAAATCACAACTTAGTCACTGTAATGTAAATTTTACATTTTCATACCCAAATTTAATTTAAATATAAAATTATTGAACAATTATGTTTTGGTATCTAAATTTTATGAGATTTTCGTACCTATAAATTTTAAAATTTACATATTGGCCCAATAGTTAGATTTCAGGTCCTTCATGCTTACTGAGACCGGAGGACAAAAGAGTAGATCAGGTGGAATGAGCGTGTCATTAGCAGGCCCTGACGGTCGAGTTGTTGGTGGAGGTCTTGCTGGTCTTTTGGTAGCTGCTGGTCCTGTGCAGGTATGATCATTCTTCCTCTGTCCCTCTCAAAAGTTAGCTCTTTGGACTTCTTGCTCGCTCCTTAACTGCTTGTTTCGGATGCAACATCAGGTAGTTGTCGGCAGCTTTACACCTGGTCATCAGATGGAGCAGAAGCAGAAGAGGCAGAGAACTGAACCACCACTTCCTCCACCACCACCAATGGTGACTACGCATCCTCCGGTCACTGTTCTGACAGCCGCAGATCTAAAGGGGGCGTATGCTGCAATGAAGCCAGTCATAAGCCCTCCCTCGTCGTCATTCCACCACGTTGAATCAATGAATCCAAATAAAATCCACTAATTCTTTCGAATCAATCCATGAATCTAATCCACCATAACATAAACGTATAAATTTAGTTTGTACAATACAAGATGTTGTATCACTCAACTGTAGGAGAAGATTCAACCATTTTATATTAGCTCATTCCGTGAAACATTAAATAAATGATAAAAGAGATACGACTCTAAAATATTGGAAGAGCGAATTTCTAAACTCATTTAGTACATTTACGGGGTACTAAACAAACTTCTAATACCTACATGTAACAAAATTCAAAATATGCAGCATCTAAATAGGTAAGTGTTGATAAATTGCTACGGTGAAAATGGTTGACTGTTGTATTGACGGCCAACTAAAAGAATTGGTCAAAACCTTTCCATCATCTACTTCATTTTCGTTTCATTTTTCATTCGTCTTTCATAACCTTTTCTTTATTTTTTTCTTTGTCTTCTTCGTCTAACCCTAATTAGTATACTATTTTTATATATTCTAATCACAAGTATGAACGAGTCCAAACAAGACTCACCAACAATCTAGAGAATTAATAATTAAACTATGAACCACTAACTTTTTCAGCTCAATGTCGAGCCCAATTAAAAGTAAATATATATGGTTATTACTTATTAGAAAGTCGTCATTTTCCACTATAGGATTTTATATGTGTAGATATCTAGCTAATGTATATTTGTTAAAAATTCTAGCCTGGGTGAAAAAGAAAAACTCTAGAGAGAAGCAAAAGGAATACAAACTTCCATCTACGAACTTCCAATCTCATATATACGTCACCCGTACCCTGCCCATAATCAATGTGTCTACTTGGGTTTAGGTAAACCTCATTTACTAGCCAAAATTTAAAAAAAAATTAAATTGGATGTTGACCGCCATATATCTCTTCTTAGTCCATATCGTATTGTCAAATCAATCTTACTAACAAAACTGCTAACGAAAAATTAATTTTAGACTAATAATACTAACAATACACCATTACAGGCCACATAATATATGCCTATAGGCAATCTCCATCCGCGACATCGCCGCCTATTATTAATATATATAATAAAATTGAAGTTTGGTTACTATTGCCAAACAAATTACAAATTAGTCACTGTGTGACAAATTATAAATTAGTCACTGTGGGACAAATTACAAATTAGTCACTGTGTGACAAATTATAAATTAGTCACTATGGGACAAATTACAAATTAGTCACTGTCATGTGCATTTTATATTTTGATACCCCAAATTTAATTTTAATATAAATTTGTCCAATGTTTAGATTTCACTTGAATCCATGAATTCATTCCACCATAACATAAAAGTATAAATTTAGTTTGTACCATACATGATGTTGTATCACTGAACTGCAGGAGAATATTCGACCATTTTATATTTGCTCATTACGTGAAACATTAAATAAATGATAAAAGAGACGACTATAAAATATTGCAAGAGCGAACTAACAAACTCATTTAGTACATTTACGGGGTACTAAACAAACTTCTACTAACTACATGTAACAAAATATGTCAGACCTATATAAGCAAGTGTCAATAAATTGCTATGGTGGAAAGGGTTGAATATAATGTTGTATTGACAACCAACTAAAAGATTTAGTTAAAACCTTTCTATCATCTACTTACTTTTCGTTTCATTTTTCACTCGTCTTCCATAACCCTTTTTTATTTCTTTCTTTGCCTTCTTCGTCTAACCCTAATTAGTATACTATTTTTTATGTATTCTAATCATAAGTATGAACGGGTTCGTACACGGCTCACAACAGTATAAAGAATTAATAATTGAACCATTAACCACTAACTTTTTCGGCTCAATATTGAGTCATATTCAAAATAAATATATATGGTTATTACTTATTAGAAAGTCGTTATTTTTCATAATGGGATTTGAAGACATGAAATTTTAAGCGAGTTCCAGTTTGTATTCCTTTTGCTCCTCTCTAGAGTTTTTCTTTTTCACCCATGCTAGAATTTTCAACAATTATACATGGAATGTTTGGTTAGGTATCTACACATATCAAATAAATAGTTTTCATTTTTCTACAAAAAAGTAAATAATTATCATCTTAATACATCACCTTAAAAGGAATTAAGCCTCAATTATGCAAATTACAGTTCGGTACCTAAACTTAATAGATATTTAGATTTATAACAAAAATTTATTTTTTTGTGCATATAAGTCCTCAAAATATTGATGGATCATTATATTTTAGTACCTAAAATTTTTGTGTACTTCATTTTGCTACCTTAACTTTATAAGTTCTACAAATATGTCTAATTTTTGTATGTGTAATTAAAACAACTTCGAATAAATGAGTATCCATACCCAACTCATACACATTTAGATTATGGAAATAAAATTCATACACTAACAAAAGTGTTAACAAAAAATTAATTTTTGACTAATAATACTAACCAAACACCATAACGAGCCACATAATAAATGCTCATTATAAGTCATCTCTACCCGCCACAAGTCACGGAATTGCCACCTACTCTATATATATTGATCAACCCCGCAACGCAATCTATGTCAGTCGCTCTCAAATTTCAAGTCACTATTACTGCTATTGGAACACCACTCAATATATATTTTGGACTACGTACCTGGTGACAGTAGGTGTAGTGTAAAATTTGTTTTCGATGCTCTGCCGTTAATACCGTGTTGAGGTGGCCTGTAATATACAGAGCAAATACCTGCAAGTTGGATCCGACTCACATTATTAGCGACGAAGGAATATCAATTTCTTAAGAGTTAATACCTTAGTTTGACCCGAACTATACACATACATTCTACTTTGACTCGTGGTATTGGAAATTGCTATTCTAGGCTGAATTATGTAGCAAACTTACTCATTTGGCCTGGAGGCGAGTTTGACCGTTAAATTAGACGGTCAAACTTGTTGACCGTTAGTCAATGCCCACCTCACCTGCCACGTCAGCTTTGAGGACATAAAAAATATTTTTTTATTTCTGAAATTTGTTTTCTTGTCATTTGCTAAAAATGGGCCCTTTTTCGTTCTTTTAATTAATTTTTTTGATTTATTATTTTTATTAATCGAAAGAAAATAAAATTCAGAAATAAAAAAATTATGTCCTCAAAGCTGACGTGGCAGGTGAGGTGGACATTGACTAACGGTCAACAGGTTTGACCGTCTAATTTGACGGTCAAACCCGCCTCCGAACCAAATGAGGAAGTTTGCTACATAGTTCAGGCCAAAATAACAATTTTTAATATCACGGGCCAAAGTAGAAAGTATGTGTATAATTCAACCCAAACTAAGATATTAACACATTTCTTAATTAGGCAACAGCATATATAGAAGGGTAATCACCAGAGGTGGGGTGTAGAAGTTGACGCCGGAGTTTTCAGCACACCAATGGCCGTCGCTGGCCTGAAGGGCCCCAAAGAAACGAACGCTCCTTCTCAATGCAGCCGTCGCAGTCTCGTACGTTATCTCCTCTCCGTCTTCTACCTTCACTCTTGGAATGGTTTGCTTAAAAAATTTCTCCCTCAGAAACTGAGAAAAAAAAAATTGTTTATATCCTAGCTAGTAAGTTAAAGAATTCAATTCGCATCATTTTAAACTCTATTTTTTTATTGAAATGTAGACATCAAGATTGGATTGTGAAAATCAAATGAATAGCGCTGACAGAAGATAACAATTGAAGAAAAATAGGGAGGCCTTATGTTGGTTCGATTGGTGATAGGTTATTTTGGTCTAACCTAGTCGAATCAGTTACCAAATTGTTAGTCGGTTAATCGACATAATATTCAATAACTAACTATAAAGTTGTGGTTAACCGATTAAGATAAACTATATGATTAATAGTAATTGACCTTTGTTTAACAATTAACCGATAATCGAATAAAAATAACCAAACCAACTAACAACCCTATTTCATTCTATGATATTTTTCATGTCGAGGGATGACTATTTGAACCCGTCCCACCGGGTGTTGCCTAACCTAATTCGCGATGTGGCGGGTATATATTACTGGACCCGCAGTAACGTGGGGGCGAGACATGGGTATCTACTTCTGACTCGCCCTGCTCGCCTCGTTCGTGGCCTATTCTATCTCAATTTCTTAAAATATTTATTCATATTTCTCCTATATTTTCTTCAACTACTTAGACTTAATTTTTCAACTAGTTAGACTCATTTACTCATTCCAGTATCACTATTTTCATTCACACCCTTTATTTTACTGTAAAAAGTTTAATTTTACTTGTATTTTTTTAACTAATATGTTAGAGTGTGTCGAACCACCGCTTCATCTATCCAAGCGGGTATTACCCATCCCGACTCATACTTGATACGAAAAAGATATGAGTTTTGAGATACCCACTCCAAGCATTTGCCATCACTCTCATATCTCCGTACGTGTGGTCCATCTTCAGTAGTTTCTGTCACTTTGTATTTGGTTGGTGACTCTAATTTCTTCATCTGTTAATTAACGTACAAGCTATATTGTGTACGAGAAAATCGGTAACAATTAATATTAAAGAAGGAACCAACACCGACGTCCTTAGCTTGGGCAGTTCGTTCAGCAAAGTGGAAACTTGAAACCAATTGTATTGATACTAATCAAACTTTTGTCGGTACAGTCTTCTTACTTCGTGGAAAGTACTACAGGGGTAAACTCGTACTAGGTTGATTAGAATCCAACATACCTCAATATACATGAATCAAGGGAATTTCTCAATTTTGTGTTTTTGTTATTTCTATAACTTTATGGCTCACTCAGAAAAATAACTCTATATATAAACATTAGCCTCAAAAGAGCTTGAATTCATGTAAACATGGAAACATTCTTTAATAAAATCACCAATCATGTCCAGTGATACCACTGATATTCAACCTAGAGATTTCAAGTTTAAATTTCTTGAGTAACACCTAACTATAAAAAATAAACGTATCACTCTTATCCCATAAAATAAAATCACCAATCATTAGGTTTGCTGTTCAAATTTTAATTTTTTCATTTGCCATAGTATAACGATACAACAACATAAAATTAAACCTATTTCAGGCACCTGCGTTCATTAATTTATTCATTTATATCATTGCTAAATAAATTTATTCAGGTGTATACCAGACAAATTCTCTAGAAATGCTTGAACTATATAATTAAATGGTGAATGTCGTTTTTCCTTCCCACAAACTTAAATATTTTTAATACGTGTAATATAATGAAATCTTTGATTGATATCGCTTTGAGAAGTTAATCGGATGATAAAATGGTAAGTTTCAAAAAATTGCACAGCATGCAAATAAAAATGAATAAAAACATTAAAAAACAAAGTCCAAACTTCAAACTCATATGTATAAACAGAACTATATATTCGATTCATATATAATGTTATTATCAAGTTACTGGATCAGTGATGACCTGGAACTGTAAGAGGAGGTCGGAGCTGGCTTTAACACGGCCGTTTCGGTTCTCCCAGAAACGACGGCGAGCGGCCTCGACTTCCTCCCGCTCTTCGTCAGTGCCGGCGTCGGGATCGAACTCCCATGTCTGCCTCCCGCAGAAGTTGTTTTTGCTGAACAGGTAAGGCTCCCTCCCGCCCTCGCCGATCTTCAGCCTCCACATTTTTTCAATATTTTTATTTCACTTTCACAACTAAAACATAATGGCCAGATTAGTTTGTATGTTGTGCGTGCAACTCTGCATACAGTTATATATAGAAGGAAATAGGAATGGTAATGAGGCAGTTCTGGGGCGGGTATCTCGATATCCATATCTGTTTCGTGGCAGATCGGGTCCTAGTCGGGTAATTTATCATTGGGTGTGGGTCGGGGCAGGTCGACCTAATGTGTTGAGGGAAACGGTATTGTTTCCATGTAGATAGGTTAGATAGGTTATTGATTCATGAATGAACCGGTTAGATAGGTTAGGAGTTAACCAGTGTATAGTTAGTTGAGTTGTATAGAGTCGTATATAAAGGGAAAGTAATCTCCCTGTACAGATACAATTTCCAGTTTTCTCTGTTCAAACAATCGATCTGTTAAGACTTTGACATGGTATCAAAGCCATCAGGGTATTCTTGATTTCTCTTTCGTTTTTCCTAAAAGCTTTCGTTCACTTTCTTCTCTGCAACAATGGCATTTGCCAATCAGACTTCTACTTCTGTCCCTCCACCACAGCCGATTCCGTCTGTTCCTCCGCTTCCTCAGACCACCGCTGCTGATCTTGATCCCAACCGTCCATTTTTCATTCATCCAGCTGAGAGCCTTAGCCAGCAATTGGTTTCTCCTGTTCTTGATGAAACCAATTATTCAACTCGGCAGCGAGCGATGATTCGTGCTTTATCAACAAAGAACAAGCTGCAATTCCTCGACGACACCATCACGAAGCCCCCTCCTGGCGATCCTCTCCTTCGTGCTTGGTCAAGAAACAACACCTTGCTTCTTGGATGGATCCTTCGATCCATTTCTCCGTCGATTGCTCTAGGGTTTCAGTGGTTTGAAGACGCCCTAGTTGTCTCGAATGAGTTACGCGAACGATTTTCTCGCGGCAACAACTTCCGCATCGCTGAGCTCCAAGAAGATCTCTTCCGCTTCAAGCAAGGCTCCCAGTCTGTAAGTGCCTAATTCACACAGATGACCACTTGGATGCATGAACTGGATAATTTCTTGCCGATTCCTCCTTGTCGATGCAATGGTCTTTGCAACTGTGGTTTAACTATAGTTCGTCAGAATCATCAAGTCAACTATGTCCTTAGGTTTGTTAGGGGTCTCAACGATTCGTATGCTGCTGCTCGTTCCCAGATTATGTTGATAAACCCTATGCCTAGTCTAAACCAAGCTTTTGCTATGATCATTGAGCAAGAAAAACATAATCGTGTCTTAGCCCTACCTTCCTTGCCTGATTCAATGGCGATGTACTCAAGAGGATTTACCCCTGGTAGGAATCCCACTAATCCTCCGTCAAGATCTCCTTATCCTCCTTCCTCAAATTATCCACCACCACCTCACTCTGGTAGCAACAGATCCTACTGTACTCACTGTCATTCCTATGGTCACACTGTTGACAAGTGTTACAAGCTCCATGGGTTTCCTCCTGGGTACAAAGGCAAGGCAAAGGCTCACTGTGTGTCTACAGAAGATGGTTACTCTGATGAACAACATCATTCACTTCCATTCCCACCTCAAGAATGGAGTCAGATACAAGAAACTTATCAAAAGATGACTCAGTTCATGCAGTCCCAGTACTTTCAACAACAGCCTGACCCTGCTCAGGCTTCTAGTTCCTCTCAGTCTCATCCTCCTTACAACACTCCTACTGCTATGTCTGATATGCCAGTCTCTCATGGCCTCCCATATGCCAGTTAGGCATTCTCCATCACCACTCATGCTCTTCCTACACCACCAAGTAAGGTCACTGTTCTTCAATCCTCTTGTATGTTGGTTGAGGCATCTCCAAAATGGATTCTTGATACTGGTGCTACTGACCATATAGTTAGCTCTCTTAGAACTGTTTCACCTATATATGTTTACCTTCCTAATGGTGATATAGCATTTATTACCCATATAGGACAGTGTGTTATATTCCCTTCCCTTCCCTTACATGATGTCCTTCTAGTCCCTAGTTTTACATTTAACCTAGTATATGTAAGCAAACTGTAAGCCAAGGTAGCACTTGGACTGACCTTTGCTAGTTCTCATTACCTACTACAGGACCTCCAATCTCTGAGGACGTTTGGTATAGCTAATCTTCGAGATGGCTTACACCAACTAGATCCTCATGCTGCTTGCTTGTCTTCTCAACATAGCTTGTCATCTACACATATATCCAGCTCTGTCCAGAACTCATCTTCCCCAAAATCCAATATTGATCTCTAGCATTATCGTATAGGACATCTACCCTATGCAAAACTACCTTTACTACATTCTATAGATCCTGCTATCACTATGAATAAGCAGTTTCATTGCTCTGTATGCCTCTATGCAAAACATAAATGATTACCCTATCCTATTAGTCAAACTATATCTGCTCAATGTTTTGATCTTCTACATATTGATATAAGGGGTGCAGCTTCCATTGCTTCTAATTCTGGTCATTTATATTTCCTAACAGTAGTTGATGATTACTCTAGGCATACATGGATTATTCTAATGAAAACAAAATCAGAGGTTAGGCCTTTGTTAAAATCCTTTTACACGTTTATTTTAACACAATTTAATAAGAAAATCAAATACATAATAACTGATAATGGTCAAGAATTCTTATACAGTGATTTTGACACTGAAAATGGTATTTTGCATCAACGTACTTGTGTTCAAACATCCCAACAAAATGGAATTGTTGAACGCAAGCACCAACATCTACTTGCCATGACACGAGCATTGCTTTTTCAATATTCTTTACCTTCTACTTACTGGAATCATGCAGTTATTCATTCTGTTAATCTTATTAATCGTCTCCCTTCTCCACTTTTAGCCAGTAAGAGTCCTTATGAGTTATTACATGGTCAGCCACCTAGTTATTCTCATCTTAGAGTATTTGGTTCTCTCTCTTATGCATCAACATTATCCCATAATCGATCCAAATTAGCACCACGAGCCATTCCTAGTGTTTTCTTAGGTTATGTTACAGGTACAAAAGGATATAAACTCCTTAATCTTCAAACCAAAGAGATTTTTCTATCTCGCGATGTAACTTTCCACAAAACCATTTTCCCATTTGCTTCTCCCCAGCCCACTGCCACACCTCCATCTACTACTAACCCTACAGATTTATCCACCATAATCTCCTTTGACACACCTATCCACTTACACACCAGTATACTCCCCACTTTACAACCAGCACAACCACTTCCCATCCCTTCATCCTCTGATAACAACATCCCTCTTCCCTCACCCAATCTTATCCCCCAACCAGAACAATCAGTGGAACCTCAGTTACACAAATCAACAAGACAAAGCAACATTTCATCCTATCTCTCCAATTATCACCATAATCTCAAAACCACTGCCAATGCTTGTCAATCCACAACAGAACCCCACTGTAAATATCCTCTAGAATCTGTTCTTTCTTACACTGATTTGTCACCTGCATATATGCACTTTGCATTAGCCATCATGCAAATTAAGGAACCTAAAACCTATAAGCAAGCAATTAAAAATCCAGAATGGGTTAAAGTTGTCCTCCTAGAGCTCAAAGCTCTTATAAACACCAAGACCTCGAAATTAGTAGACTTACCTCCTGGTAAGATCCCAATAGGTTGCAAATGGGTATTTAAAGTTAAATACAAGTCTGATGGATCCATAGAACGTTTCAAAGCTAGGTTAATTGCCAAATGCTACACTCAAACCTATGGCCTAGATTATTTTGATACCTTTAGTCATGTCGCTAAGATTACCACCATTAGAGCTTTACTAACTTTAGCTGCTATTAATAATTGGCACCTGCATCATTTAGATGTAAATACAGTCTTTTTACATGGAGACCTTGATGAAGAGGTATACATGGTTCTACCCCATGGCCTAACTACTGATCCTGCTGATGCAAACAAAGTTTGCAAGTTAACCAAAAGTCTATATGGTCTGAAACCAGCCAGTAGACAGTGATTCCTCAAACTAACATCCAAACTTATTTCCCTTGGTTATACACAGTCTAAATCGGATTATTCTTTGTTTATTAAAAATCAACCTACTTCCTACACTGCTCTACTTGTCTATGTGGATGATATAGTATTAACTGGTAATGATATGTCTGAGATAAATAGGGTAAAAGAACATCTAGATAAAGCTTTTACTATAAAAGACCTAGGTAAGCTTAAATATTTTCTTGGGATGGAGATAGCTCGCTCTTCTGCAGATATACACATGAACCAGAGAAAATACGCTCTGGAACTTCTAGAGGACCAAGGCATGCTGGCCTCCAAGCCTGCCAACTCTCCTCTTGAGCCAGGACTACAATTATCTCAAACAACAGGAGAACTTCTTTCTGAGGATGAAGCAACCAACTATAGGACACTAGTAGGCCGATTGCAGTACCTCTGCAATACTCGACCAGGCCTACAGTTCGCTGTAAACTATCTGGCACAATTTGTCTCCAGTCCCAGAACTCCTCATCAGCAAGCAATTCAACGGGTTCTTCGTTACATCAAGGCAGCACCAGCACAAGGACTGTTCTTCTCCGCAAAGTCATCTGTTGATCTTCATGCATATACTGACGCGGATTGGGCAGGCTGTCTTAACACTAGAAGATCTACTTCAGGCTATTGTGTCTTCCTCGGACACTCTCTGATCTCCTGGGCTGCTCAGAAGCAACATGTTGTTTCCCGCTCCTCAGCAGAAGCTGAGTATAGAGCTCTGGCAGAAACAACATGTGAGCTGCAATGGCTATCATCCCTGCTCAAGGAACTGCATCAGCAAGTACAACTGCCACTATAGGTTCATTGTGATAGCAAATCTGCTATTCACATGGCGTCCAATCCAGTCCAGCATAAGCGCACAAAGCACATAGAGCTAGACTGCCATCTTAAGCGCGCAAATCTGCTATTCACATGGGTATCCATTTTTCAAGAACTTATCTCCAAGCTGCCCATCCATTCCATACATGGTCAGCTTGTCGGGGGAGAGGGGGGTGTTGAGGGAAACTGTATCGTTTCCATGTAGATAGGTTAGATAGGTTATTGGTTCATGAATGAACCGGTTAGATAGGTTAGGAGTTAACCAGTGTATAGTTAGTTGAGTTGTATAGAGTCATATATAAAGGGAAAGTAATCTCCCTGTACAGATACAATTTCCAGTTTTCTTTGTTCAATCAATCGATCTGTTAAGACTTTGACATAATGGGTATGTAATTTATATGGAAAACATTAGAAATATCCGTTATTTTTATTATAAGACCGAGAAACAAATCATAATATAATAAAATGTAGTTAAGTTATTAGATAATTTGAGATTTTCACTATTTCATAAGTTTATAATAGCTAAAATATGACATAATAAAATAATGAAAATTCTAAGTAATTTGACTAAGATTACTTGTAATTTAGACAAGAACAGGTCGAGAATGGGGCGGACCAGGACATGTCTGATCGATGAGAATACACATACCTGTCCCGCCCCGCCCAAAAAACAAGTAAAACAGGTCGAGTAAATCAGGTCAGATCGAAATTACCCTCCTAGAATGAACTAGGAAGAGGTGGATCATTTAAGAGTGAACTCTTTATCTACCTAGGTAGCTAGTTGATACTTGATAGTGAACTCCATATTAATGACAAAACTGTTTCCGACGGGACAAAGACGAGAGACGTCGGAGGAGGACGTAGTTAGTCGTGGCATATAACTCAACTTAGAAAGGCAACTGTCCTCATTAATTTTCCATGTGCATATTAAATTATTTAGTACGATCCAGCTATGTGGATGGAGCCATGGAGGTCGACGACTATAACGTCTTTCTATACTCGACTGTAACATCTTTCTATACCACCCAATAAAAATCAGCCAGAAGTGATCGAAAACACTTCCTTATTATTTTTCTTTTTCATAAGGGTGATATAATTTTTTTTAATTAAGGTACTACTTAAAGGATTCGAACCTGGGACCTCCAGGTTCTAGGATAGTGGTATTACCACTAGATCAAGCCCTTGTTCGTTACACTTCCTTGTTACTTCCTCACCTTCTATTGTTACTTATACTTGTTAGAAATCGAACAGAAAAATTAGGGTTACCGATCTGGCTGAGTCGCGGACTAGGTCGCTCTCTTTAAGACGTCCGCGGCACTGCCTCGTATTGCGCACAGCAGACTATCAGCCGGTCACCTCCAGGATAAAACAGCCACTTTAATTTTGTTGCTCATCGGTTTTGTGCGAAAACCGGAGCTCTATGAACTCACTCTCTATCTCGTGTTTCTGCTCTCTGAGGTGTGTTTAGAGGGTCTGGGGCGTCTCCTATTTATAGGAGCAGAAAACCCAGAATATTCCCTCTTTCTTTGGGAATAAGTCATATTTTAATTAGGGAGATAATTACTCCCATAATTAAAATATAATCTATTAAGATAATCATTCCTAATTATCTCCATAATATTCCTTTTATTAATTATCCATCTTATTTATGTATTATGGGAAAATACTGGATAATTAATTAGAAATTTCATTATAGCTTTTCAAAGCTATTCATCCCAACAATACTTCTTTGATAAATGATTTTGTGTTTCTTGATAAATGATTTTGTGTTTGCTTATAGTTCTCTAATGGATTGATTACTGAAGTCTGAAAGTCGCATTCAAGGAAAGGTTTCAAAGGGGTACATGGCGTTTTTTATTTTTTTTTATAATGGTGAATAATTGCATAAGAATAGGAAACCAAATACAGAGCAACTAAGCTCAAGTTCAAAAAGAAAATAACAAAGGACGGTTCACTAGCAGTGAACCTGCCTAGAGCACCACCCTAAGTAAACGCAAAAGAAAAGCAATAGGGGTACGTGGCGATTCTTGATAGTAAGAAGCTTTAAGAACTCTATCTTTGTGTGAGGAAGAAGGGATTTTTTTATATATAAGTTGATATAGGTTTTTATTTAGATATTTGAATTTGAGATTTTCAGATTCAGAGGTAGTGATACTATAATTAGATTAATCCGTTTTTCGTGAGGAATAAGAGACTTCGTTTAATTTCTTTGATATTATTATTCTTGTCAGAATTTGAGAATCTTTCATCCAAAAGACCCTTATATCCTTTTTTATTTTGATTTCAAATCTTAAAATAAAATCAAACTAATTATGATTTACAACACGAAATGCACTTTGATACATTTTTTTAGCAAAAAATGACGTCATTTGATACTGATATGCATTCTATACTTTCGTGTATGCATTATTTATTTTATGGTATGCATTCGTTATATGTTTTTGTGTATTCTTGTATTTGTTATATGTTTTAGGTTTTTTTTTTTTTTTGTATGAGTTCTTATGTTTTTTATCTGCATAGTTGAATTTCAGGTATGCGTTTTAGGTTTTTTTATACATTCCTTAGTTTTTTTGTATGCATTATATTTTGTTTCAATCTGATTCCATCAATGGTAATTGAAATTCATAAATTAAAAATAAAAATGTCTAAGAAACTATAGAATTAAGAAAACAAATTAAATTTGTGTTTTCTTTTTCTTGTGACGAAGATTCCATACTTGTGGTTGCCACATTGATGACGCCACGTGTAGGCTAAAACTGATCAAGGCTACTGATCATCGACAGAATCTTTGATAACTGACAGGTAAGTGCTATTCAAGGGTAGTTACACCAATATGAAGAAGGCGGGGATCAAACACGCGATCTTAGTGTGCAAATCCACTCCCCACCAGCCAGACTAGTCCTCTTTCGCTAATGTGTGTTTTCCCTCTAATTAACCTTTTTTAAAAACCAAGGATTGAAAACCCATACTGGAGGTTCTAATAGAAAAGTCAGTAATAGAATATTTTATATTAAAATTATAGTTTAATCATTTCATATGACCGATCGTTTGCCTCTTGTGTGGTTAATTTCGACGAGTAACACTACAAAATTAGGAAGCATTGAGGACAGTAGTTGGGGACAAAATTTAATTTTGTCTCCGGAATTCTAAATTTAAAGCGGTATTGGGGACGAATCTATGGAATTGTCTTCAAAACAATAATAGCTGGATGTTTCAATGATGCGGGCCTAACCCAAGTTGTCCCCAAAGACTTCGGCAACGCAACTGGGATTTATGAAATTCGGAAATTTAAAATTTTGGGTTGTTATTGGCGTCTTTCTGCTAGAGGTCGTTTATCCTCAGGCCTCTGAGGCTGATGCCGATCCTGCTTCCCAAGCCCCCTCGTCGTCGTTGATGGTGGCTTTGTTGCGTGACTGATTCTGGACTTTTGGTAGTCTTTGTGCTTAGTGTTCGAGATCTTTGCCGGTTGCTGTTTCTGCTTTGGCCTCTCCCGTTTCTGTTACTTTTTGGTTTGGTGGAGGTCTCTCTAGGTACCTGAGCTGTAGCCTCCTTTTATTTCCTTTCTTTTATTAATAAAACTTATATCGCTTTTATAAATAAAAAAATTAAAAATTTGGGTTGTGGATTCTCTCTCAATTTCTGATCTTGATTTCTTCGCCGACATATTTGGGTGTAAATGGAGTTCTGAAACTCCGATCTACCTGGGCTTTCCGCTGGGCAAAAACCCCTCTCGAATGGCATTCTGGAATCCGATAGTCAGCAAATATCAAAAAAGGCTCGAAGGATGGAAGTCAAAGCATCTATCTTATGGAGGAAGACTCACTCTCAATAAAGTCGTTCTTTCATGGCTTTCCGTTCACTATTTCTCCGTGTTCAACGCCCCTCGAACCTTTACCTCAAGAATGGAGAGAATCATGAGAAGATTTCTCTGGAATGGAACTGGAGAAGGAAAAAGAGCCCCTTTGGTGAAATGGGATCTTTGCAAAGCCTCAAAGCCTAATGGGGGGCTCGGCATTTTGGATCTGGATTGCTTCAACAAGGCCCTCCTAATTAAATGGCTGTGGAGATATATCATCGAAGTTGGTTCCTGGTGGCGAGAGTTGATTGCCAGCAAGTATCAACATAAACACTCCATATGGATCACTCAAACCCTCAAGTATGGTTTTGGAAGTTCTCCCTGGGCAGGAATATCTAAACACTACTCAACTCTTTGGAAGCTTGCTTATTTCGATCCTGGCAATGGATGCCACCTCTCCTTCTGGTATGATTGTTGGTCGCCCGGAGTTGTACTCGCCGACTCTTTTCCTCGAATCGCCGCCGCCGTTACTGCCCCTGAAGCCCGTATCGCAGACGTGTACATCTCCTCGGGTGAGTCCTTTTCTTGGGTGCTTGATTTTAACTACAGGCTGAGAGGGGGAGCTGAGAGTGAAAAGAATGAGTTGCTTGACTTTCTTAATTCCCTCAACTTCGCAGAAAATTTGCACAACCCTTGCAGACCCGTGTGGGCTCCGAATGTTGGGTCTTCCTTTTCTGTTGCCTCTGTTTACAGGTGCTTGGCTGATGATGCATTTCCCGGCGTCCCTGACTTTCCTGATGCTGTAATTTGGAAGAACATCATTCCCCCAAAAATCTGCTTCTTCATTTGGACTCTCTCACACGGAAGAATCCCCACCATTGACAAGTTGCAAAGAGTTGGTTGGGAGCTGGCCAATCGGTGCGAACTATGCAGACAGAGTGAGGAGACTCAGGATCACCTATTCGCAAGCTGCGGATATTCCATGAATGTCTGGAACTTGATCGGTAGCAAGTGCAGAATTAACACCCAACCAAGATCGAGCATCATTGACGTCATCCGTAGCTGGCCTTCCAGATCTTCAGACGGCTTCGACGACTAGTTTCAGACGTGTATTCTCCACTCCATATGCTGGAACCTTTGGCTGGAGCGCAATAAACGCATCTTCCATAGCAGTGATACTCCCTTTGGAATCATTGCCTGGCGGGCTTGCAAAGATGCAACCGAGTGGATCATCGCTCATGGCAAAGCTGACAGAGTCTCTAGCGACACCTGGTTCAGGAATCTCTTCTAGTTTCGCGTCCATTTTGTGCATGTGGGGAGTTGGTTTACCCTTGTCGACTTGATTCCCAGCCTCTCTTCTCCGAGGGGCCGAGCTTTGCTTTAGTTTTCCTTTGTTGAGTGTTCAGTCCTGCTGAACCTTTCTTTTTTTGCCTTCTCTTTGTTTTTTGCTTCCTGTAATGGGACCGTTTTTTTTTCTACGTTCTTTATTATAATCACCATTATCAAAAAAAAATCCAGTCGGCTTGTATCTTAGGGTTTATTTCTTCCCAACTTCCGCCTACTGGGATCTCATTCTTCTTCAGCTTCTCATATTTATTTTTGATCGGCAATACAAATCGATGGTGATGAGACCATAGCCACAAGGTATGAGAGAGCTTCTCCCTACGTCTCCTTTCGATTGTTGTTGCTTCCTTCAATTCGCAGCATCACTAGATTCCTCCTCCTTTGCGTTGTGGTTTACATTCGTCATCCTCCCATAATACCCCTAATTCAATTGATTAATCAGTATATTGCTTTAATAATTGCAATAACTCTTATGATCCCCTGAATCCTTGCCCTTTGATTTTCGTTTAGGTCCTAGGGGTTTGCTTCACTGTGAGAAACATAATTATCAGGAGTCTAATTGTTAGTTTTTGCTTATTATTCGGATATTGGGCTAGGGTGGGAATTATGAGGGTTTATTCGGTTAGGTTAATTATTCGGGTAGTAAACAGGAATTAGTCGGTTTTTATATATACTATGTTATGTTAGGTTAGGGGCAAGCAATAATACAGAATTATTCCCAACTCTCTCTCTCACCTCTCACCTTGGCCGAACCCCCTTCTCCTCTCCTCACCGTCTGCGGCTGCCCTTCCCGGGAACCCGACTCTGCCTTCTCTCTCATCCAATTCCCCAATTCTTTCTCACCTAAATTCCCAATCCCTAATTCGTTCGATCCCTAATTAGCACGCCTAGATCCGTAGTTCTCTCATTCACCGATTATTTTAGTTCAATAATGATTGGTTTCTTAGTTTGAAGGTTCTCCATCCTTAAATTGACTCAATGGGTTTTCGTTCATCCAATTGATTTGTGATGCAAAAGTGGACTGCAACTAGTTCCCAATCTCAGGATGGAGGGAGAAGCACGAGATATGATGAGAAGGCATTCATAGCTTCAAAAGAGTTATAGGTATGTGATTCATTCCTCTTGATCATGTCCATGTGTGTGTTGGTTAACGCATGACTAGCTAGGAGGTTTAGTTGAAAATCTTTGCTTTCTACTCCAGGAAGTATTTTGGGATATGTGGATAAATAGTTCTAGTCAGATTGAATCTGATGATGGTGGACAAATTGATTAATCACAAACCAATGCACTCTGCCACATAGCTTGTTATATTTACATCTTTCTTTACTCTTTCCGGCGGGTCCTTTACTATGAATTGAGCTTGATCTATTTTTTCAGGATGAAATAAATTTTAACCACAAAGACCAACTAGTTTAAATCATGCCCTCTAATTAGTAACGCCCTCTCTCGGAAGTAGGTAAAATCATTATTCAATGCCTTTTACTCCTTTTTAACGTGAGCTATTGTCTATTACAGTTCTGCTTGTTCATTATTTGCTAAGCTCTAGGTAGCCTTAAGAAGTGGTGTTATGGCTTGTGATAGCTAGTGGAAACTACCTTTGCATTATGATGAGCTTATCTAATTGCTTGACTTAAATTACTATTTTGTTGAAATGTTCTCTATGTTCATTGTGTCTGCAGGCCATCGAGTGTCTAGTGTCTAGAAGAATTATGGAGGAACCATTTTCAGAGATGAAGGACACATTTCCAGTATAGTCAAAGAAAAAGTTTATTTGTAGTTTAGCCTGATAGGAATGTTTCATATTATATTGTTCACTACATAGTACACAGATACTTGTGTTATTATCTATAAGAAATGATTTTTTTTCCATTGTGTTGCGATTAATGGTTTGCAATTTGTAGTCCGCATAAAGTTAATTTTAAAACTTATTAGATACCAATTCTTTTATCAAGAAATGGTTCTTAGGAGAAAACTCATTCTCTAGAAAAATGGCTCTTAGGGACAATTTTAGGTATTGAAAACAGTTGAGAGGTACGATTTTTTGTCTTGAAAACACTCGTAAGAGACAACATGTTGTTCCAAAGTCATAAAAGAAGGACAGTATGTGTACTCGGATTTTTTAATATGGGGACAATTATGTGTCCCTGATATTGGAGACGACTTTCAGTTTTTTGTCCTCAAAAGAATAGAGGACAGAACCTATAGGTACCATCCGTGGGACGACGTTTGTCGTCTCCAAATCTTTTAGAGACGAAAAACCCTTGCTTCGGGCACAATATTTTTCGTCTCCAATACGTATTAATTTTGTAGTGTAGGGGAACTGTTCTTTTGTTTTGCTTGCGGTGGGAGATGTTTCTAGTCGAATAACATAAATCGCATTGACTCTAGCGATACAAATCTCTAGAAATTTGAGAAATTTTGATGAAAGTGTTGTATTGTGGGAATTTGATAGTACAACAGTGGTATTCTAGGAAAAACTCCTGGATTTGGGATGTAAATGGTGGGCTGGTGGAATTGCACTTGCGGGTAGGGATGGCAACAAAACCCGAACCCAAGGGTACCCTACCTGACCCAACTCGGTTAATGCAGGTAAAACCCGTGTTGACTGGTTTTGGGCCGAGTTTGGGTTTAAACCCATTCACTAGTCACCGGGTTGGGTTGGGTTTGTGGTTTGGTAAACTCGCCTCATGGGTACCCGCTCACACTCATATAATTAATTTTCTCGGCATATTTAACATTCTAAACAACTAATCTTCTTTATGTTTGTGGAGACATGTCTAATTTTTTCTTTCTAATTGTGTAGAATGAAATTGATATTATCGAGTGGAGAGTGAATAAGTTTAATTGAAAAGGAGGAAGAAGCTTTCAATTAATCTTGTTGTATATGGATAATTTGTGATTTGCTGCAATTTTCTTGAGTTTTCTAGATTGGTGTTGAACAATTTGTAATGTTAATTTGTGATTTGCTTGAATTTTCTATAATGGTGTTTTATATATAGATAATTTATTTTGGGAGATTGATATTTGACTTTAATTTTGATAAAAACTTATTATTGTAAAATTTTTACGACAAAAACCCATGGGTACCCATGAACCCGCAGAAACCAGTAAGTTGGGTTGGGTTGAGTTTTTCAAACTCAGTGGGTTTTACCCTTAATTTTTTTCACGGATAAATCCATGGATGTGGGTATAGGTTTGGCAAACTCAACCCATTAAAACCATCCCTACTTGCGGGTGGTTTCGATTTGCGATGGAGGGGATTAGGATATAAATTGTGACATTTTACTTAGATTAGCAATAGCCTGCAGAGAGCTTCAACAAAAACACTAGGAGGCGTGAGTTGTTCATTTTTCATAAAAGAGGCAAGTTTTTCAGCTGATAGTCTAGCCCATAGGGATCAAGATTTAGCTATTGGTTTGGTACTCACTCTATCTGGAATATGTTATTCTGATTCAGCTATTGTTCGTTGTTTATCGCATAACGTTGTCGGCAATTTTGTTATCCGCTCTATTAATACGTAAGAGGTAGTGGTGCACTGTATCCGTAACAAAAATACGCAAGCAAATTGTTAAAATTAGACTCTGCCCTTAACCATCCCATGCACCAAATTCCGTATTAATACGTTGACACTCTCAACTCAATAAGCAGGGACAAAGCCAATTTTGCAGGAGTTTGACCACCAACTGTTGTTAAACATTATTCCAAAACTTTATTGCTTCTTAATCAACCACAATGCCCTATCACAAAGCCAAGTCCCGAAACTTTATTACTTCTAAATTAACCTAACAAAGCAAGCAGCAAACCATGGTAGATCTACTCACGTCAATGGTGGCAAACCCCTCTGCATCTGTATATTACCGCCAACTTTCTCTAAGCTAGCTGATTTCCCAAACCATACCTTCTTCATAGCCCAACACAAGTTGAGCAATGAGAACCACTAACCACAGAGTCATCATATATTAATTGGAGTCCCTCGTCTCTGGCAACTGCATCCTTACTATGTCCTCTCTTGGAAGATTATCCACAGAACCATCACCAGCCCCATTGCTCGTTCCTTGGGCTTCAGGAGTTGTTAGCGCCAGAAGGTGCGACGACTCTTTGTTTTTCCGGAAGACCAGGTACCCAATTGCGGCCAGATAGAGCCCCATACCAGCAAATCCAACTATCCCAAGAGGGATTGAAGCAGCCAGTTTAAGATGGCCGTGGAACAGAATATCGATGAATCCTGTTACTAGGTAGTAGAGGTTGATCGCCATGATGAAGAGACCGATTATCCAAGTGAGAGCTGAAATCTGCAAAAGGATTCAAAGGTGTCTTAGGTAAATTGCAAAGCGAGAGATAACAGCACATGAATCATGCACCAACTTTTGAAGCGTACCATCTTGGAGTTTGCATACTGACCCATCTTGGTTGTGCTACTGGTGAATTTGAGAAGTGGAATGAGAGCAAAAGGAAGCTCAAATGATAGAATCATCTGCAATAAAGCACAGGAGATTTTAGCTGTTGTAGGGCTCACAGGTCAGAGAGAAGGGTAAGGTTGCAGGATGTCTCAGCTATCAAATGATTCATGCGTCATAATAGGTTGCATTGCAGAAAAAAAAATTTGCAAGAGAAACGCCATCCTTCCCCCAACCACCCAAAAGTTCAAGCCTTCGTGTGATACAAACCAAAATATTTAAACTCTGCTTCTTGTTACTGCATGCAAATGCTTTAACCTTTGGCAGAGCATTTTGGCATTAGGATTCAGGGGAAGACTACCACCAGAAGTAAATCTAACTAAACAGCATGGCAGGTGTCTCTAAGAACTTGTGTTACCGTATTATTAAGGTTGATAGAAAAAGGAATTAGCTAAAATGAAAGGGTATGTTACAAAGTGCATATTAATAATAACTCCTATCGAGTCAATGGCATCTCTCCCTACCTTTCTCTGGGGTTAGAATTCTGTTCCTGCTATAATTTTGGGCATGTCCATAAGGGTAGTTGAAACATAAAACAAAAAAGTTTATTATCCAACGAGTAAATCAAATCAGGGATAACGTACCGATGCAATAATGATTAACTTGCCAGCTCCAGAAGAACCACCAATAAGAGCAACAATCAAACTAGGTACTATGGCTAAACATCGGGTCAGGAAATTCCGAAGCCATGGTTTCAATCGCAGATCGAGGAAGCCCTATACTTGACAAAAGACATGAAACAAACTGGTCATCTAAAAATATGTCCATAGAGTCGAAGATTTCAATGAGTGAAAAAGACAACATATTTTGAAACGCCAAGTCATCTACATATTGGCCTATGAAAATGAAATTACAACTTGAAAGAATCGTTCATGAAAAGTGAAATTATAATATTCACTATTATGAATCACCTGCATAACATATTGGCCAGCATATGTTCCTGTAATTGTTGAACTCTGACCTGAGGCCAGCAAAGCAACTGCAAAAAGCTTTGAACTCCAACCACCTAACACATTCTGTGATTACCAGTTTACCACAAATCCCATAGTAAATCATCAGGATAGTTCGGATGAATAAACAATCAAATCTACAAGCAAATCAAAATAGTGAGCGTACTTTGAGTAGGAATGATGCTTTGTTCAAATCCAAGTCCTGGCACTTCTCCTTGTCTTCTGGATTCAAGTTGGGTGCGCCGCAAACTGCACCAGCTACAGATATAACCGACACATTTATAAGGAATGCTATGGCTAGGGCTAGTCCACTTTCTATCAAGTAAAATCTGCAAGCCTCCTGCATATAACACAAACCTCATCAGTTCTGTCAATTTCTTTATCTAAGGAATTGCAAAACTCCAACTTTGAATCAAATACTACATCACCTCAAACTCCAGCCCATATATTCATACCTTGATGCCTCGAACTGATTGTGGGATCTTCCTGGAAAGCACCAATGCAGAATGGAGAAACAGATTGTGCCTGCAACAAGAGGTATGGTACTAATGAACCTTCGGAAGCCCTTTAAAAGTTATAAGCTGGATTAGTTGGAAACCTACGGCATAACCATCGCTCCAAGAAGTGAAATCGCAAGACCAGCAGCACCATTTCCTTTGAGCTGAGGAACAAACAGACCTTTCACAACTTCGTCACCTGCAGGCTTCGCATAGCCCATCTCCGCGAAGAAACACCCGGCTATTGTAATTACAAGAAAAGCTATTAGGAATTCAAGCTTCCGTACCTACAAAAGGGCAAATACAATCAGAGTCAAATGATTATTATCATATTTAATCATTAATATTTGGATAAACTAAGAAGACAAGTTACCCCATATTGCTGTAATGCTAAGAGAACTAATGTACTCAGACCAGTGAGAAGGACTCCAATCCACACTGGTAGATTGAAGAGCATGTTCAACGCAAAGGCTGTGCCAATTACTGGAAAAAGAAAAGATAGCGATCAGTAGTGTTTAATGAAGTAAAAGATATATCAGTAATAAATATTTGTTTACGCTTTAATTCAAAAGACAAACAATGACCGACCTTCAGGGATGTCACATGCAACTATAGCTATCTCTGCAAGAACCCATAAGATAAAGTTTGGAACTCTTGGATATTCATTCCTACAGTGTTCTGCTAAATGTTTTTCTGCCATCAAATCAAGTATCAGAGATAAATAGCTGGGGTTAGTACGCATAACCTCAAATGAATAAAGAGTAACTTTCACATATTTAAATATTTGCATACTTGTGACAACCCCCAAGTTAGCTGCCAGAGACTGAATCACAAGAGCAGCACACGAAGCCAACAAAATGATCCAAAGAAGCTGCCACGATAGAAGACCAGAAATTTAATGCTGCACTTCCAGTTGCCAGATTACAGTATGTAACAGAATAACCATATGCCAAATTGCAAAATTTTACGACTAGCCGACTGCTGATTACTCAGGAAAATCTTCCCAAGCAATCCATGTTCACACAATGAAAATTGTCGGCATATAGATAAACTGCAAATATGCCGTCTTGGGAGGGAAAAAAAAAATAATATTGCAGAAGTCAGGCATAAGAATTTACCTCATACTTGTAACGTGCTCCTGACTGAAGATCCGTTTCAACTGAAATAAACATTCACCATTCAACTTAGTATTACTCGTACTAACCACTTAACTGAGGAAAATAAAAAGCAAGTTTAGACTGCTGGCCTTACAATTCCCCGGGTCAATGTACGCTATGGAAACAAGGAAGCCCGGACCCATGTAAGAAAACAAGTTTTTCCAGCTTTTCCTCTGCATAAACAAATCTAAATTAAGAATCTCCAGTCACGGCTTTCTCAGTTACTTGTAATAATATAGGTCACGGTAACACGCTGAGATATTAAGACCTCCGCCACATCAATCCTCCCACTGCTTGGAAACTACTTCCCCTGTAAGTCTCAAACTACATGACAAAACCAGTCTGGAGTGATCCATAATCAACTCCAAACTAAAAGTGTCTCATAGTATCTAAACTAACCACCTATTTTGATCACAACCTTCCATTAGAGGTACCCTTGGTGGATAAGGGATAGAAAGTTGCGACCATTGGTTCTCCAAATCAATGCATAAGTCAATTGTGGGACAGCAGAGAGAAAAAAAAATTGAATTTTTTTGATCATATGGTCCACCAGCTCGGTCCAACCCATGCATGGCATGATCGTCTACAAGAATCTACAAATGAAAGCGAAATAAAGATGGAAACCCAAAAGACAAAAAGGAAATACAAAGCATAAGCTGAAAAGAAGATGCTCCATGGGGAAACAGACACGCAGCTAAAGACAATTGATCATCCACTTCCTTTTGATAAGCTCCAGTTAATTAACTTTCAGAAAGCGCATCTATGAGGAGGGGAACTTTCAAAAGCTCCGGGATAGAAACAATATATAACTAAAAAGATGGGTGCCACATAGTGAGCTGCATAATGACGTTGGACTCCACTTCACAGTTGAACAAGCGAATGAAGGACAGTGAACGAAAAAAGGAACAGAAGAAAAAAAAAAGCAAAAAATGAAAGAAGCAGCAGCCAAACCAAAGGCCAGAACAAACACGAGCCAAAAATAAAAATAAAATCACTCTCATTTTCTCACTCAATCAAAACGTCGAACAGCTTATCTGCAAAACACTAATGCAGACCAATAATCGACGACCAAGAAACTGACTTTCAGAACAGCGAACTCCAAACTTACATCGGGTACGACGATTTGCTCCGGCTCTAAACTCTCAATGAGCGGAGAATCCGAGAAACTCCGGTTCCCTGTGCTGGCGATGAACTGCGGCTGCCCTGACCCTGAAATCGCCATCTCCCTCCCCCTCTACTTTCCTCAGCTCAGTCGATCCAAATGATACGAGTCGAGAGATTCAGAAATGGCGATTCTGCGGAGTGGGAAGGGAATGGAACAGGACCAAGCCTGAGCAGAGAAAATTGCGGGGAAAGCAGGGAGCCCAAGTTTTTCGAGATTCGCGGTTGGATTGGAGACCGTATTGGTCAGAATTAAAAAAGAAATAATCTTTTAGTTTTCAGAAATCTCACTTGGATACGGAAGTTTTTGTTTGTTTGCTGGGAGAAGGATTGCAGCGAATTTCGGGAGACAGCTTCTTTGTTGGTTTTGTGTTGTTAGTTCAGTTGTTCTGCTCACTTGGGTTGGGTTTTTCGCTTCTTTCGGCCAAGGTCTGAAGATTTTATAGTAGCAGAATCAAAAAGCAACCTGTACTTGCGATGAGTGGAGGGCCGTTGGATGAGTAGAAGCTAACTGTCCAGATTAATATACGGAATCAGGGGATTTTGTAAAAAGTTGTGTTATTGTTGTTACTAGATTTGGGTCCGCTCGTTGGTCGGATGCATTTCGTTAATGATATAAACCATAGCAATTGCAAGAAGTAATATATATTTTTATTTGTACCATATAAAATTCACCTTTTAAATTACTGAAATATAAGAAAGGAACATATGTCCAAAAAAATGCAACATTCTAACGGAGTCATTCATGAAAATTTGAAAATCGAAATCGCACACTTGCAATGGTGCACAAAAGCCAGCTCCTATAAAATTTATCTTGCTACACTTTATTTTACAAATCATTGCCAATTTTCTTTTAGACTCCCTTTAATTTTGTCCAGCCTAGTTGACCCATTGGAATTTGATAATGATCATTATGAAAATTTAAAATTTCTATTATGAATATTTTTTATGATTATTAATATTGTCTCGCAAAGTTACATTCTTTTCATGTTTAGGTGAGATGTATAAATAAATAAAAATATCAACAAAGTAAGATATTTTCTTAGCCGGGACTAATTACAAGGAAATCATTATCATAACATAGAGTTCTCCAACAATCAAATCTAGCCATCTATGAAAGTCCTTATTGAAATTAAAAACCAGAACTCTAATAAGGAAACCGACTGTTTACACAAAAATAAATTTATTAATTATCACATGTAGTATTTATGTATAATTGGGACACTTTAAGTAGTTTGCCCTAAAGTATATGTCCAACATGGCGACAGTACCAACTATGGTCAATGTTACCATTCATCCATCATAATGGATACCATCCAAATTCTATTATGGATGGTGAATGAAAAAATTGAAACAGTAAGCACAGCCCAAGTTCGTGGCTTAGACAATCAACCAGAATTGGTTGATGAGAAAGTTGGGTATCTGACAATTTCGATGAACACTCCACAAAGTCATATTAGTCAATTCAACTTGTCGTGCTTGATTGGTAAAAATGCTAAATAAGCCACATCTGCCAATGATGAAATTGGTTGTGGATTAGATAATGTCAATAATGAGTCATCCCCTGTTTTGGCATCAACACTGTTGCCAGAAGCAAGCAATTCAATTGTGTCTTTTCCTATGAACATCACTACTTGTAAGGGTACAAAAATTAGAGATTGCTTACGAAAGCCATTGCAAAGACGTATATGTAAACATGCTTGTAGAAAAATAAAAAATGAAATACATGGTATGCATACCATATGTGAGTTCATTGAAAAAGAGAAGCACAAGGAGGAACTTAATTGTAATGGTCCAGTTAAGCTGCCAGGGGGGCATGTCATCCCATTTCTTGGCAGGCGGAGACAAAAGCAATACTCTAGGTGGAAGAATAATTTCTCAAATTCCACCAAGTTAGGAGATGTTGCAATGATGGTTACCAAAAACACTTCTAAGCATTGGGATGGTGACCACGTGCAAAACTCCAAACTGACGAAGGTTGGTTTACTTCAACGTTATCCTTTACTTGACAATTTGCCAAAGTTTGCAACAAAAGGTCAAGTCAGTGTCCCAAAGTTTGGACAGGGGGGCATGTCATCAACCAATGAAGATGAATTGAGGGCATATCAGACAACTTCAAAAAAGTTCAACCTATGCATGGCATGGGTAAAAGTAAGAGCATGATAAAGAATAGATTGGGGGGCATGTCACCAACCACAAAAATTGGATTGGGGGGCATGTCAAACCATCTGCACTATGATAAAGCCACTCATGGCTTGCATGAATTTAAGAGTGTAGAAAATGATGGACAAGACCGTAGTATGTCAATCAAAAATGGTGGACATGGTGGCATGTACAAGAACTCTCAATATGCACCAACAAAAATTGGTAAAATAAAAGACCAAAAGTGATTGTGTGCTAAGTGTAGGAGTCAAAAAGAAGTTGGGTACTGGAAGAAAAAAGTGAGTCATGTAGGTGGTAGTGGACTTATAAAGTCTAAGGACCTATCCTCTCAAACTTATGGGAAGAGTATACATGAAGCAGTTTGGAGGAAACCAAGACAGAGATGGGCTCATGGTTTCCCTTCTAATTCAAAGGAATTGAGAATGCATGATGTACCTCATAGAGAAACTCACAACCATAATGGTCGATGTCAACAACCAAATGTACTAGTTGGGGTAACTCGAGTAGATAAGCAAGGGGCCACAAGCAAGGGTGTCAAAAATCATGCTGAAAACATGCATCCTAACATTAAGATAGATAATGTCACTCCAGTGGGTATATCTCCTTTGGAAGGAGGAAGTCAAGTGATGTATGGATGGCTTGTGTGGTTTGACCAGTGGAGTTGGCAATGGGTGTATACCTCTGGATCCTTAGTTACTGTTAAGGGCTATGGTGAATGGTGATACTTCCAGCTTGCCATAAAATATAAAATAAAATAGTGAACAAGCCATCCAAGTTGGTTTTTGAATGGTGTGAATCAAGTAAAAAGACACCATCCCAGTTGATGGATGAGAGCACCAATTTATAAGGGAAATCATTAGTGGTGTCCTTATAGGAGTGAGTTTCTTTTTGCTAGTAGGATATGGGTTATGAAGATGTGTCCTACATGAAAAAGAATTTGCATTCCTTATCAGAAAAGGAAAAAGCATTAATAAAGCCACGTTTTTTGGTGGCTTGACTATTTATAGATTCATTAATTAATATGGCTTTCTCATAAGCCTAGTAGAAGAAAGCCATGGGTGACTTGGCCATGAAGGAAGGAAACTCTTTATGTGATTGGGTGTTGTGCTAGCCACTGGTTGATTCGTGTGGTTTGGTACCTGGAGTACTTGAGGTCAACAACTTAGTTCATAATTTTTTTATGAACTAAGTTGCGGGGGGCAATTGTTTACACCAAAATAAATTTATTAATTATCACATGTAGTATTTATGTATAATTGGGACACTTTAAGTAGTTTGCCCTAAGGTATCTGTCCAACATGGCGACAATACCAACTATGGTCACTGTTACCATCCATCCATCATAATGGATACCATCCAAATCCTATTATGGATGGTGGTGCCCAAGCTCATGGATACCATCCAAATTCTATTATGGATGGTAGTGTCCAACATCAGGGATACCATCCAAATCCTATTATGGATGGTAGTGTCCGACATCAGGGATACCATCCAAATTCTATTATGGATGGTAGTGTCCGACAACATGGATACCATCCAAATCCTATATGGATGATAGTGTCTAACATCAGGATACCATCCAAATCCTATTATGGATGGTACCATCCCAAATATCATGGATACCATCCAAAGTACTAGCTGGATGGTACCATCCATGTTGAACTAGGATGACGTGGTGATATGTCTAGAGACTTCTTGGCGACAACTGGCTTGCGTAGAGGCTAAGCAGAGCTATTTTCGGGAGGAGGAGAGAGAGAAAGAGCAGTTGGAGGACTCTACGCAACAAAACTGGGAGCAAACTTCTGGAACAGGAAGACAATCACAACTCAACACAAAGACAACTTGTCTCGGCTGTCCCTTTTTCCTTTTTCTCTGTAGTTTGCGGAGCTCTCCTCCACGAAGGATCCTCCATAGCAGTAGTCTTAGTTGTAGTCGCGGAGCTCTCAAGGAATATCCATAGGAGTAGTGTAAGGTAACATAGATTCCCCTTATACTAAACACCCTCGTTCGAACAGTGTTTGAAGATGTGTGGACTGTAGTAACAATCGTCACCTTCATAGAAGTCAGGCGCAACCCATCCACTCTTTTTTCCACCTGAAACACCGACTCCTAAAAACACCTAATCAAACAACATTTCATTTCATTATGTGTTGTCACTCATTTGAGTAAGTTCAATTTTGACTACTTTCTCTCGATGCTCTGATCGATTCAAAGGAACCCTCTATAAAGCATCAACGTATGGAATACTCTAGTTCGTCGACGACATTGCAACCGCAGCTTCTCCCAGTCCCATCGCCTCTGTTTGTGATTGTTGGTTTAAAAGTTCTGCTCAATTTAAATTTCAATTCACTCGAATCAAGCTTGTCCAAGTAGTGCCAAGTAGTGGCTTTAACCTAGAGCTAGTTCGAGGGTTGTTGTTGCCAATGCTTTCCAACAATTTTCTTCATCTAGACGCTGGATGCATTGCATGAAAATGTGGGTGAGAAAATGTGGTTGTATATTTTTTATTTTATATATTTAGTAATAATGATTAATTAAAATTAATAAATCTCCACCTGAGGTTGATACAGTCAAACAATTGACTTTTTCCCATTTCAGCATGAATTGACTACTTAGAGTTAACTGTTGTTTGACCCGATATAAAGTTAAAGATCTGGCTGTTATATTATTTTTTTGGAAGATTTTATTATTATTTTGTTTAAAATCAAACATTTTCCTATTATATTGCTGTAGTCCATCAAAATACTCAACACACAGTCAATATTTTCTTAATAATTAATGGAAGAAATATATATTGTTGATTTAACACGTTTAATCAATTATTATAGTTTTTGTTATGTCTATTATAGGTTTATGTTGAAAATTTTCTGCATATATCATATACCCATTAATGACTATTCAGTTATCTAGTCTAGACTCACTCTCACGGTATAGATTTATAAACTCTAGACATAATACATTATGAAAAAATTCTCAATGATAATATTCAAATTTTTTATCTTATACAATATCTGTTAACTGGTGAGTCTCAAAATTCGGAGTACCTACATTATGACACGATTTATCAGTCATAATACTGAAATTTATGATCTTATACAATATATATTAACATGTGATTCTAAAAATTGGATTTACTCTCAATCAATGCTTATTGACCATTGACTTAATATATCATAGAATTTATTATTGAAGATATTTTATCATTGAATTAGTTTTGTATAAACCTATGCTAAAATAAAATTATGCATGCCTCACTATTGCTAACGATTAAAAGGATAAAAGATTCCTCCCAGAATGCCTAAACCATAAATTATTAGAAAATAGCTAATTAGTAGAATCATGTGCATTAGTATTTGAGTAAAAGACAAAATCTTTGTCCCCGGAAAAATGGTGGTTAGTGATTTGGAAGTTTAATAATTATTTTAAATTTTTAATAGTTTAATTGAAAAATATATTCTTTCTAAAAATCCTCATAAGGTTAGAAATTCTAAATGAAGTATGTTCTAATTGAGAACCTCCATATAGTAGTGGTTAGATTTGTATTGGGGAGTTTATCGATATTTTAAATTTCTAAAATCCACCCCTTAAAAAAAAATCTCTAAAATCCACGAATATCAAATCTCTGGCGATCAGAGAGATTCTATATATTGATTTATGAGATTTTTTGTCCTACTTTATCCCTTTTTTTATTTATCTGATGCAATATAAGTATCGATAAATTCTCATTATTTTTTGAACTAATCTATTTTTATTAAGGATAAACAAGTTATTTAATATAAATTAGAATCTCTATGTCCATTGAATGTTAACGGCCACAATCACCATAATATAAAATTAGAATTTTTATTTTCAATGAACAACAATACTTCATTTACTTTTTTATATCACCAAAACGCTTTTACATAAAATCATGCTTTTCACTTATAAGTGTAGTGAAAATAACACTTTAAAACTTAAAAGTTTAGAAATTTACTCTTCTATAACCTCTAAAAACTTATACATAACTAGTAACTTTGTGCAACCACCTCTCTCTTCTTTTCTCTCTCTTTTCTCTTCGAAGATCTAGGGTTTACGATCGCCGTTTGACTGGCGAAGGCATCACTTGGGCGCAGCTGTTTGAGGTTGCTCCTGAGAATCAACTTAAGTTTCGTCCTCCAGAGAAAGTGAATGATGGGTATCGTCTTCCGAAGGAGGTGACGGAGAAGAGAGTTGGGCGGTGGAAGGATTCTTTGATTGGCCAATTTGTTGGTGGTCGACCAAAGATTCCTGCTCTTCAGACATGGGCAAACAGGTTATGGGGGAGAGATGGTTTAGTGCAAGTGTCTAAGTTTGGGTCGAAGCTCATCGTGTTTCAATTTCCCTCTTTAGCTTCATGCAATTGGGTGTTCCAATCGGGTCCATGGCATCATCAGGGTAACCCTATTTTCTTCAGGAAATGGCACTCGGGGATTCAGCCGTTGTCTCCGCAAGTGGAAACTCTTCCGATTTGGGTCAAGATATGGGGATTGCCTCTGGAATATGTAGCACAGGAAGGTCTGGAATGGGTGACGAGCACAATGGGTAAGCCTTTATGGATTGATCAGAAGACTAGAGTGGGTGGTCAGCTGGGTTTTTCTCGGGCATGTATTGAATTGAAGGCGGATTTTGGGTTCCCCTCCAAAATCAAATTCTATTTGGATGATGATCCGAACTTTGAATTGAAAGTTGAGTATAGTAATCTACTGTCAGTGTGTGCGAAGTGTGGTATTTTTGGTTACAGCTGCGGTTCGATATCGGGTCCAAAGAGGGTGTGGATTCTTAAGAAGTCTTCAGTAGTTGTAGTTGAGGAAGATGCAACTGTGAATGAGTTGATTCATGATCAGCCTTTCTCAGAGGAGGTTTTTTGTGATGAGCTGACTGACGAGATGCAGGTTGTAGTTGCGGTGGATAGTGTCCAAGAAGTTACTCACTCTAGTCCTAATCAAGTAGTGAGTCCTCCTCTGAGTTTTGCTCAGGTAGTCAGAAGGTCACCAACTGCTGGGAGCCCTGTGACAGTTGAACAGTTGGCTAAATCAAATGAGTCATCATCGTGTAAGGATGGGAGCTCTAAGATTCAGTCGCCTTAGGGAGGGAAAGAGAGTGGGAAGTCTACTGCTTGCAAGGATGTGCATACTCCAAGGGTTGATAAAGGAAAGAAAATTTGGGTAGAGGACCCTCAGGAGACATTTCAAGTGGTGAAAAAAGGGGGGGAAGGGTGGAAAGGGCAAGAAACGAAAGAAATGAAGATATTTACCTGGAATACTAGTGGTTTTATAGCTGATAGTAAGTATTTGTATTTACGTAGAATTATAAATAAGTGTAATCTTAGTATAGTAGCTATACTTGAGCCGAGAACTAGAAGAAATGAAGAGAAAAGGCTTGTGAATAAGAGGTTTCAGGATTGGGAGAATGAGATTACTTATAACTCTACTGGTTTGGGGAAATTTTGGTTGACTTGGAGGAAGGATATTTCTCTGAGAATCTTGCACTCTACTTATCAGTTCATTCATGTTCTAGTTAACTCTGTTGTTCCTTTCTTTGCAACATTTGTGTATGCATTGAATGAGGAAAAATATAGAAGGAAGCTGTTTGACGATTTGAGGAAGCTTAGAGTCCAGGGTATTCCTTGGATGATATTTGGAGACTTCAATGTGATTCAGTGTCCTGCTGAAGCTTCAAACGTTACACATTATAGTACTAGTATGAAGGATTTTGAAAATTGGATTCTAGAGTTAGAACTTGAAGATCATCAAGCCACGAGTCCGTGGTTCACTTGGCTAAACAAGCAAGATACTCGTCCAATTGCGAAAAAACTAGATCGAGTATTGGTAAAATTTGACTGGTTGGATAAGATGATGGGGAGTTCAGTTCATTTTCAGAAGCCAGGAGTTTCAGATCATTGTCCAAGTTTGGTTGAGACTGAGGCTGCAAAGCAATCTCTGCCTAAGCCATTTAAGTTCTTTCGCTTCTGGATCAGGCACCCAAAGTTTGATGAGTTATTAAGGAAGGTGTGGGAGAGCAGGGTGTCAGGGCCACCAATGATAAAGGTTTATAAGAAGTTGCGCATCCTTAAGAAGCCGTTGAAGGAATTAAACCGTGAGGAATTCTCTGAAATTACAGAGAGGGTGAAGGTTAAGGAGTCTAAACTTGAATTAATTCAACGTGAAGCCCTATCTGTTCCATCAAGTGAGAATTTTAAGAGGAAATCCACTGTTTCTAGGGAGTTTTATGAGCTACTTCAGGCGGAAGAATCGTTCTTAAGACATAAGTCAATGGATCTTTGGCTAAAAGGGGGTGACTCAAATACTCCCTATTTTGATAGATCTCTGAAAACCAGGCAACGGAGGAATATGATCACTATGCTAAAGGATGATGAGGGGAATAAGGTCACTGACTTACAAGGTATGGGAGATATTGCTGAAGGTTTTTACAAGCGTTTACTGGGGAGAAAAGATCCTGAGGTGATTGATGAACCTGATGAGTTATATTCTGAACTCATAAGGAAGACTATAATTAGTGATGGTGGTCTTTGTGCTTCTGTTACGGAGGAGGAGGTCAAAAGCATTGTATTTGCCACGAATGGGGACAAAAGTCTAGGGCCTAATGGATATTCTGCAGCATTCTTCCAACATGCTTGGCTAGTGATTGGGGCATAGGTAACTTTTGCTATTCAAACTTGCTTTTCTGAAAGTAGGATGCCTAGAGAAGTGAATGCTACAATCTTAATTCTTATTCTTAAGATTCAGAATTCCGATGAAATGATGTGTTTAGACCAATCTCCTGTTGTAATACTATTTACAATGTCATTGCTAAAATCATTGCAAATAGACTCCGAGTTCAGTTGCCACATCTTATTAGTCTTAATCAAACTGCTTTCATGAAAGGAAGATTAATTGGGGATAACATTCTGCTTGCACATGAGCTTGTTCACAAGTATGCCCAGAAAAATGTTTCTCCGCAATGTGCGCATAAAATTGATTTAATGAAAGCCTTTGACTCAGTTGACTGGCTCTTCATTTTCAAAGTATTGAAGCATATGGGGTTTCCAGAACAGTTCATTAGTTGGATTAGGATGTGTGTGAGTACTCCTATGCTAAGTGTGGGGCTTAATGGAGGGTTGGTAGGGTATTTCCCTGCTTGCAAAGGGTTTAGACAAGGTTGTCCTCTTTCCCCGTACCTGTTTGTGATTGCCATGGAGATTTTTTCCTGTATGCTTGATAAAGAGGCTCAGAAGGGTTTTTTCTCTTTCCATCCAATGTGTAAGAGATTGGTTTAACTCACCTATGATTTGCTGATGATCTTATAGTCTTCTCTGATGGTTCTAACTATGGTTTTCAAAGATTGATAGAGATCTTTGCTCGTTTTAGGAAGCTTTCTAGTTTGCAAGTAAACCCAAGTAAATGTGAACTTTTCTTTGGGGGGGTGCCTGGTCCTGAACAAAAAGTGAGGGCTGCTAGATATGGGTTTGCTTTGGGAAAGTTCCCAGTCAGGTATTTGGGGGTTCCCCTCTCCTCGGGGAAGCTACTGTTTCAGCATGTAAGCCTTTAATTGATAAGATTGTTACTCGGATAAGTAGCTGGAGGTCTCGATTCCTATCATATGTTGGCCGGGTTGAGCTTGTTAGTTTAGTTCTGTATAGCTTGCACCAGTATTGGATGGCTGTCTTTATTCTTCCAACGGCAGTGATCCGTGAAGTGGAAGGTATATGTAGTAACTTCTTGTGGGGTATTGGACAAGGAGGCAGAATGAAAGCGAAGATAGGCGAGAAGCATCTCACTTTCCCTAACACATGGGGGTGGGGGGGGGCTGGGTTTGAGAGATTTGGAAACTTGGAACATTTCTTGTATCACTCGACATATCTGGCTTCTGTTATTGCAACATGGATCTTTGTGGGTTTCATGGATCAGTGTTTATAAACTAAAAGGCCAAGTCTTTTTGCTTTATGCTGGTTGTTCTTGTTCATGGAACTGGAAACGGATTTTGAAAAATGAGGATAAAGGTCTATGATTTCTTCCATCAGCAGGTGCAGGATGTTTACTGGGATCAATAATGAATGGAGACATTTTCCATTAGGAGAATATGGGAGACTCTAAGGCCGAAAAGGCAGAAAGTAGCTTGGTCTAAACTTTTATGGAAGGGAAGCTCCATTCCTCGAAACAGGTTTATTGCTTGGTTGATTATAAAAAGAGCGGTAACTACCAAAGAAAAGATGTTGAAATGGGGATTTGATGGTAGTTTGGGATGTGTGTATTGTAATTGTTCACTGGAAACTTCTGATCATTTATTTGCAGCGTATCTGATGTATAGGAAAATGGTTTGCAAGCTGTTTGGCAGAGGTTCAGGGGTGTTTACCTCTTTGGACAATGAGCTTGCTTGGTTGCAGCAGGGTTTTGGTTCTCACACAGTGAAGTCTCAAGTGGGAAGAGCTATGGGGCAAATCTTGGTGTGTTATGGCGAGAAAGGTGCAGTAGAGTTTATGCAGGTCAGTGTAGGGATTGTAATGTGTTGTGCAAGGTTGTAAGGGAGGAAGTTATAGGGCTATTTGGAAGTCCAATTTTTGACTCCTTTTGTGTTTAGTCGAGATTGTAGGTGGTGTTTGGTTATGTCAAAGTTGATCCCTAACTAGCAAGGGTGTTGCTAGTGTCGCTTTTAATGAAATGAAAGATACCTGATTCATAAAAAAAAAACTTCTACATAGAATCGCGTTTTTAGTGCATGCTATTCATAACTCTAGGCGCTAGACTTTCTCATTTCAGGGTGGCGGATTTCATCTTTAAAACCCGCGAATTAGTAGGATGCGGATCAACTGTACTCTCTTTTTCCTAGAGGGGTTGTAGTAGTGCTCCTTTCATTTAGGCTCGCAAAGTTTTTGAAGACATATAGGTTCTTTTTCGTTCAAACATTTTTATGATCACCTCCATTCACGGCTTGTAGTGCGTTTTAATCAAGGTTGTCAAACCGGTTTATACCGTTGTGACGGTTTGGCAAGTGGAATGGTACAACCGGTTTGGCAAGTGGAATGGCATTCCGGTTTAAAAAAATGTAAAAACAATTAATATTCAATGCATCTAATCATATATAAAAACATATTTGTGGACAATTTAGTTACAATCCAACAGATATCATCAACTTTTAACAATTAAATTCATAAAATGAATAATAATTAATTTTGTTATTAATTAAATTCATTAAAATGATGTCATTTTACTTAGAATGCGTAAGTTGATCATACCGGTCATACCGGTGGTGTCATGCCGGTTTCATGACCGGTATAGCTTCAACCAGATTCAACCGGGTGGCATGCCAGCGGCATGACAACCATGGTTTTAATCCATTTTAGAAATTATCAGCAGCAATAACACAACATAATAAATGTAAAATTTCATATCCATCAAGTATAACTCATAACTGTATTTAAAAAATAGGGTAAATACAATTTAATATCCAAACCTTTCATTTTAAACAATATAATAGCCAGATCTTTTCGAAAACAATCTAATATCCAAATCGTCAACTTTCTGTTCGTTTGACCGTTAGTTGACACTTCAAAAAAGCTTTGTTTAGGGGAAATTGTCACAATACAACTTTGTTTCTTGTTTTGGCTTTGCAGATGACTGAATATTTAGATATTCTATACCATCATGGTGGAGTCATGGACTTCTCGGGTTTGGAACTACGATATGTTGGTGGTTTTTCAGAGAAGATATCGATGGATATTGATGAAGTGTCGTACTTTGAACTTTTTTGAAGTGTCAATTAACGGTCAAACAGACAGAAAGTTGACGATTTGGATATTAGATTGTTTTCGAAAAGGTTTGGCTATTATATTGTTTAAAATAAAAGGTTTGGATATTAAATTGTATTTACCCTAAAAAATATACTCATTTATTTAAAGAAACCCCGTTGTTTAACGAACTATGAAAATTTTTGGCCAAATACACTTGTGTAGCCAAAATTTTGACGATTTGGTCAAATATAGCCACTTTTGACGAAATACCAAAATTAGCCACTTCCATCCTTTATCTTGAGAGAGTGAGCATTTGTTGTTCATTATCACTAACGGTGTTCATCGTGAATGGATTTGTAATCGTGGACATAGTATCTATTTGGTTGTTTTCAGTATCGATTTTCAGATTTCTAATATGCATTCTAGCTAGTGTATCGCATATGCATTCTCCTGATAATTGATATGTTTCAAGTATTTTTTATATGCATTCAAGAATTATTGGTATGCATTAAACAATTTTGGTATTGTTTAGGGAATTTCTAGGCACTCATAATTTATATGTATTCTTACATTGGTTGCATTCTTTATGTTCTTCTTGTATGGATTATGATTCTCGTATATATCAACGATTTTGTTTTGTAGCTATTTAATGAGTTATTGTGTGGATTCATAACTGGTATGTGTTCTTACATTATGGTATTCATTATATGATCTGGTATGTATTCATCTTCTCCATCCACAAATTTTATAAAGCAGAGTAGAAATCCGACAAAAGAAATCATAAATACTACAAAACATAGCAGAATCACGAGAAATTAAACCACACCACAAATATGATAAAGAATACAAGAAACACGAGATATCATATCACAAACGAAGCATGAGAAAGCAACCTACAAATCTTATAAAGCATGCCAGAAAATCCGATGACTAGGTCCCATGGATCATTGAACAGGTTTCGACAACTGGTGACCGGATACTATCAACCAAAAATCCATCCAGAAAATTAATTTAGCATATTTTCTTCCATTAAGTTATATTCTCTTATCGGTATAGCTTTGACTCAACAATCAAAATGACTGTTGCACTTTTCGGTCGACCTCAATTAGGATTAGGTCGACCTAATATATTGTTTCAGTGTAAAAACAATTTCATGATGCCTACTTTGGAGATTCATATCTTACAATTGGCTAGATGGAAATTGGAGATTAATGGCTTGTTTTGAAGCTGGAGTGTCCCTCTACTCATTGAAGTGTTTGGGAGCTCAATAGGAAGTCCAGAAGACCATTTTTGAATCTGATCAAAAGGCTATGCCAAAACTGGAAAACTGCCTGAAAATGGCTAAGTTTGAGAAAGTGTTTGTGAAGCCTAATTTGGAGCTCAATTCGAGAAGCATGGATGAGATTCGAGTCCATGGGCCTTTACCACATGAAAGTAGGTATGTTTGTCTACAAAGTCAAGGCATTGAATGAAATATTGGATATCTGGAAGGCTTCAAACAAAAGCTCGAAATTGCTACGAAGTAAGCTGCCATCTAGCACAATACAAAAACGGCAGATTAGGTCGACCTAATCCTACATGAGGTCGACCTAGAAGTGCAAGTTACGGTGACATGCATCTCACCGTAGCAAAGTACTAAAATTTTATACTAACTAAAAATTGTCAACTAGTTAAAACCGAAAGTCTAGTATACTCCTGCTTCCTATAAACTAATCATTAGTGTTATCTCTATTACTATGTTTGGCAACGAGGGGGGTGCAAACTTGAGGAGGGTGCAAATTGCAGGGGGGAGCAAATTCAGGAAAGGTGTAAATTGTTTGGGAGAAAAAGTAGGGGTGTATAAAGTAGGGGTAAATATAATTATTAGTATTAAAAATATATACATAAAACTATAAATTGGTGAAAAAAAATATATGAATTAATATATTAACCTAACTGTTAGAATATGACTTGAATTTGATTTGGGTTTGTTTTGTGTTTTGGGCCTATTTTGTCTGGGTTTGTGTTTTGGGCTTTGGTTGACCTTTTTCCTAGTATGTTTGGGAAAGGTGTTTGGTTTTCCGTTTGGGATTAGGAGAAGAGTTCTATAAATACTCTTCATCACCCTAGTCTGTAGTAAGGTCAGTCAGGTTAGTTTATTTGGTTTGTCCGTTCAGAATTTGGTTTGTAACCTGTACTCTCCTCAAATCAGTGAAATTTGTTCTCCCCTGCTCGTGGATTAGCTAGCACACATTGTGTTAGTGAACCACGTTAAATTTGTGTTCGTTCGTGTTGATTTGGATTATCGATTGCACGCTTATGTTCTGACAAGTGGTATCAGCAGTCTTCTCAGCAGCAACCTTAGTGATGATGTTATCAGCCAAACAAAGCAAGATTGTTGGAAGAGGCTCTGTCAGGATGAGGACACATGATGGTTCTGTTCGCACCTTGAACAATGTTAGACATATTCCAAAGATGACTAAGAATCTGATATCTTTGAGTCTACTCGACGGCAAGGGATTCAGTTTCAAAGGTGAAGGTGGAGTGTTGTCTGTCTACAAAGGTTCTAAGGTGATTTTGAAAGGTGTCAAGCGTGGTGCCTTGTATAATCTACAAGGTTCTGTTTTGACATGTTATGTTGGTGATAAGTGTAGCAAGTATGTTCCAAATGGCAAGTCTCAACATGAGTTGGATTTGCCAAATGATTTGAGTTGTTGACCCCCCTTAGGGGCATTTGGAGGCAGGGGAGATTCTGGTACATCTGATTTGGAGGAGTTTGGGTACATCTGGCAACTTTTGTTGCGTCTGGTACATCGGGTATTTGACAGTGAATTCAAGTCAAGGTGGAGATTATTAGAATATGACTTGAATTTGATTTGGGTTTGTTTTGTGTTTTGGGCCTATTTTTTTTGGGTTTGTGTTTTGGGCTTTGTTTGACCTTTTTCCTTGTATGTTTGGGAAAAGGTGTTTGGTTTTCCGTTTGGGATTAGGACCAGAGTTCTATAAATACTCTTCATCACCCTAGTCTGTAGTAAGGTCAGTCAGGTTAGTTTGTTTGGTTTGTCCGCTCGGAATTCGGTTTGTAACCTGTACTCTCCTCAAATCATTGAAATTTGTTCTCCCCTGCTCGTGGATTAGCTAGCACACATTGTGTTAGTTAACCACGTTAAATTTGTGTTCGTTCGTGTTGATTTGGATTATCGATTGCACGCTTCTGTTCTGACACTAACCTTTTACCTTTTTATTTTTATAACAACATAACCTTTACCTTCGCACCAAAACAAAAACCTAACCTTTACCTTTGTCTTCCACTATGGCATTACCTAGCTGTAACATCCAAACCAGTTTCACTATTTCCGCCAATAATTCAACCACAATTCCCCTCACTTCTCTTTTTCTCAGAGGAATAACAAAACGGAAAGCCAGGGGTCGGATCTGGTCAATCAGCGGTCTGAATCCTACATGTAATTGTTATGACGACAGCAGAGACGGGGTGGGGCGGTGGCTACCAGAGGCAGCGGTAACGGAGACAGGGGAGCGGGAGGGCGGGGGCTGAAGCTTTGATAGAGGCGGCAGAGGGGAAAAGGCCGGACGATGAAATCGTTGTTCTGTCGCCGGAAACTGGAATTTTGTTCTCCCATTGCAACTGCTTCCGGAGAATATGCATTCATCAAGTTCGCTGGCGATACACGAGGAGAAGAAAAATTGGTTCCAGGAGTAGAGAGGCTGGAAAAATTGGGGGCTTCCTCCTAAATAAAAAATAAAATAAAATAAAATTGGGGCAAGCAGCTTGTCCTTTTGGACTTTGCACCCCGAAATGGGGGGTGAGGTGAAACAGTTGCTTTGCACCTCCTTTATTCACCCCCAATACTGTTCCAAAAGATCAAAACGAGGGTAAATCCCTCGTTAACGCCATTTGCCCCCGCTTTTTACCCCCCTCCCACTTACCCCAGCTTCCCAAACATAGTGTATAATATCACAAAGGTGTTAGCACCCTGTTCTGTTTCTTGATTAAGTACTCCTTAACATGGGTTACCCTCCACATGTATATATTATCTTACAAAATACTGGTCCTCTAATGATACTAGTCGAAAGTTATTTCCAATAGTTATAGTCTCTATTGGATTTGGATTCTAGAAATTAAACAAAAGCTCCGATGTGATGTTGTTCATATTATCATATACTGTTTATGCAAATAATTAAACTACTTGATATTTGTTTCTTTCGCGAAGCAAAATATATCATATTCCCCTAGCGCATTAGGTATCGTGCATGATTGATGCGCACATTTTTTTTGTGAGAATGATTTATGTACTTTCTTAAAACTTTAATATCTTATCATAAATTCTCCTTATTAAATTAAAAAGTATTCAATGAGACTCGAAATCACAAGATAAAATATTCGAATAATGAATTGATGGCTCGCTTTACATTTCGGGACGGACTTAATTGATCAAAATATATTATACAAACTGTGTAAGGATAACGATATACCTCTAATGAAAATTGGAAAGAATGGCAAAAGAGTCAATTATTCCTATGAATGTGACCTTAGGAATTGGATCCCCAAACTAAGATGCCAAACATGCACAACCAATCAATACACGTAATGAAGAATTTGAAAATAACAATAATTGAGACCATTAAATTTTATATCTCTGAAAAGCGAAAGGAAGAATTGATGGCTGATGCAGATTATGCAAACGACGCCACGAACAAATACACTAGCTAGGGAATGTTTTGTTGTAAGTGGTGGTAATACCTTTCATATAATAAAGAAACTAAGGGTTATCAAATGATAGATCTCCGACATTTAGTGCACATGAAATTCTACTTTTCAATAGTTAATAAACCATTAGGAACATACTCGCAATACTTACAAATGGATGCTTGCAAATGTTTTGTTAGAAATCGAAAATTTGTGTATAATATATTCACAAACAAGAAATTACGTACGCCCAAAAAATATGTGATGTTGTTATCATACTTTCATTTCTAAATTTATTCATTTACAGATTAATAGAATTCCGTTGTTAAAGTTACACTTTTTTAATGAATTATATTTACAGTACAATAAAATATTTCTCAAACCCGCTCGTTTCTTTCTTGTTGAACCGTTTATATCATCCACTAAATCAAATTTTTATCACCAGAAAATATCTCATATTATGTTACTAAATTCAGCTTATTTGAGAACCCAACCAAATAATTTACAAAATATCTATTTTCAATTTTCCTAAAAATAAAGCTAGCTAATAATTGAAAGAAAGAAACCCACCGCATGCCCGTGTACTGTACATGCAGACACCTTTTACTGTACAACGTGACTGAGATTTACTGTTTCAAACTGGCGTGTCCTTCGGTGCGGGCTGGAGTTGGGTGAGGCCTCATTGGGATCTGGCGTGGGATTTGGCGGGCTCTGGGGTCTCGGTCGGTGTGGGACTGGTCGTTGGCTTCTGGTTGGCCTTAGTTGCGGTCGTTTGGTGGCCCCGGCGCGCGTTGGTCATCAGAGATCGATATTTGACTTTGGCCCGAGCGGGCACGCGGATCGAGGGTTTTCGGTTACTCTCTGGGTGTTCTGCTGGGTAGGGATCGTTGAGTGGTGGGAGATCTGGCGGGTTTGGGAGAGACTGTGCTGGGAGATGGGATAGCTCAGAGATGGTGGGCCATGAGAGGGACTGAAAAGTTGATTGAAAGGAGTTGTGTTGCTCAGTATCTCTGCATTGGGGTCGTTTGGTGGCTCTGACGCGCGTTCGTCATCAGAGATATATATGTTGCTTTGGCCCAGGCGGGTGCGTGGACCGAGGCTTATTCAGTTGCTTTGGGTGTTCTGCTGGGGAGGGATCATTGAGCGATGGGAGATCTGGCGGGTTTGTGGATGTGTGGATGAGAGTGACATGCTTGGACAGTGGAGAGGTGGGTCGTTCGAGAAACAAAAAAGGGTTTTCTGGATACAGAGAGATACCTTGACATGCTTTTTCTCTACTGTATGAAAAGACCGGTTTTTGTTGTCTCTGGGAGGGCTTGGAAAGTCCTTGAGTTGTTCGACGCTGAGAGAGACTATTACTGTTTTGTGCAGGCTAAGGCATTAATTAATTGAGAGGATCTGTTTCTTTTCTTTTTCTTCAGCTTGGTGCTTAAAGAAAACTTTGCTTCTCTTTAGCATGTTACTCTCTCACCTTTTGTTATTCACCTCTCCGGCTCTCTCTCTCTCTCTCTCTCTCTCTCTCTCTCTCTCTCTCTCTCTCTCTCTCTCTCTCTCTCTCTCTCTCCCTCGGTGTCCTCTCTGCGTTGGGAATTCTCATCTCTCTTCTTGGGAGAAGGGCGGAGTTGAAAGCCACGAAGAAGAAGGTTTGAGAGATCTGGAGGAGATCCAGACTCACTGGAGGACAGTTGAGAGGTCTGGAGAAGATCCAGTTTCGCAGGTTTTGTATTCGTTCCAGGTGATTTATCCGTCTCTCTATGTTGAGTTTGCTTTTCTCTTTTTGCAAGTCTCTTAATCGTTTGGATCCTGTGTCTCTGTTTGTAATTGCAGGTAGTTGAAAGGCTGTTTTGTGTTCAGTTTGCTAACCATAGTATTTGCCAGTAACCTTTGTTGATCATCATCAAAGTTAAGATGCTCAAGGGATTTGATCCACCGTCAGGAATCTTCGATTTATCGATATATAATCACATCTTTCTTTTCATCTTTTTGTTTGAGGGATTGTTGGTGATTTTCGGAATCTTAAATCGAGGATTGTTTTATGAGTTGTGTGGATCTGATAGGTTTTTTGTCATTTCGATGAGGATGAAGGGGTTGATTGGATGAGGATTGAGGAGCCCGTCATCTGCTGTTTCCCTGCACCAGTGAGGATGAAGAATGCGTCGTTCATTTGCGCCTACTTCTGACCAGTATAGAATACTGACTGTACAGATCCGCAAGTTTTCATGAACTCTTATGCTAAAGGTTGCGTCAACTCCCTGTCTTTCCCTCTATTTTTTTTCTTCTTTTGCGTTTTAGGTTTGTTGTGATCATTGTTGTTACGTTACCACCTTTGTGGGTTTCTCCAGTTTTTTTGAGTTTGGGCCGGATTTTCTGCGTGGTGCTTTGCGAAGTTGAGCACGTTTCCCGCGGAGGTCCGATCCTTTCCTCCTCTTTTTCTGCCTGTATTTTCTCGCATACCTTCTTCTCTCTCTGGGCTTCTGATACGAGACAGGGATTTGACTCGACCCTCCCTGAGAAATAAATGGAAGGTCAGTTCTTGGTGGTGGTCTCGAGACGAGAGAGGACTCAGAGGAGAAAGGGATTTGACTCGACTCTCCTTGAGAAATGAATGGAAGGTCAGTTGTTGGTGGTGGTCTCGAGACGAGAGAGAACTCAGAGGAGAGAAGTGGCTCCAGTTCTTATCGTGCTTTTCTCAATGTTATGCTTTCAAATTCTTTGAGTGGAAATGGTTCTTGCTAATTTTTTGGGTGCGTTTGGAGCCCACGAGTGATTACGTTCTTTAGTAGGATTAGAATCCACTCTTACTATTTGTTGGCATTCTTCTCTGTAATGTATTTGAATGGTGACCCATGAATTATTGCATGGTAGCAGAACAGGTGTTGCCTTTGCAATTGCTGCTATTTTGAATAAATAATATGTATAGAGAATTTCACTTTGGCCCTTCTATGTTTCCAGATGGGGTGCTTTGAACGATAGGGGAGATGGTTACATTTGGTGGGCGGAGGAACAGTCAGAGCTAGGAAGTGTTAGTGTATCTAATGAACCTCTTTTGTACAAAGAAAGTAGCTAAGTTTTTGTGAGAAGGAACAAAAAGATCTATGTATAGTTAGTGTACGTAGTGTAATGGTGTTGTTTATGTATTTTTATGATGTCGAATATAACGTTGATTGCCTTGGTGCACATCTCTCTCCCATGTCACTTATCTTTTGTTTGATATTCAGCTTTTGCAAGTACAAGAGGTGCACTATTGAGTAGCTTGCATGTTGAGTTTTTCCAGTGTTGTTCATGGATCAATGGCCAAGGTTTTTATCCGATTATGGGTTACAACGGTTTTAGAATGTAGGCAAGAAAAGAGGAGCAACCAGTTGATGGTGCCTGTTTATTTTAACAAGAAATTGCAGGTGGAAGTCACTGCTTTAATTTGAAATTTGACATGTTCCAATCTGTTGCCTAATATAGATGTCTGTGGATAGTCATCTAAATATCAGAACAAACTGACCCTAACAGCACCAAATTTGAGGAACATAGCCATAAACGAGGAACCGAGTACAGCCCATGTTCTAAATATACAGCAAGAGCAAACTTTAGTTTAATTGTGTGGTATCACCTGGACCATTGACAATGTTGAAAATGAATAAACAATAACAAATTGCGGTTACAGGATTAAAGTGTTCTCGAATGAAACATTTGTGTTTTCTCAATTTGCTTCAAGCCCGGGCGCGTATAGATAGATATAAATAACAGGCCCTCTTTTACGATATATAAATAGATATATGAATTGGGCCTAGTATTCTCATATTTAGCCCGAATAGGAGATGCCTTTGTGCTTATATTAAGTTTCCATAGCTTTTGGGAAGCCCATTCTATAATTGTTCGGTCCATTAGGGGAACAATTGATAGCCCATTGAATATTAAATTTATGATTTTATAATGGTGGTGCGAAAACGTTTTGGGGACCAACTTCCACCGCCTTTTCATTTCGCTTCTGATTCTGCCTTTTAACTTCCCCTGTTCTCTGAACACTGCCGAGGTGTGAAGTTTTGGGGTTTTTCTTTGTCTTTCGTTTGCCACAGACCCAATTTCCACATGCATGGTGTTTCGTGGTCTACGTGTGGGTGCTTATACTGATATTATGATCATTCGAGTTCTTAATGTATGGATTGAGCATGGTGATGACTCTCAGGGGCATAAAAGAACAATGCATGTGCTGTGTCTTGACAAAGAGGTCTGTCATTCGTCTCTATAATGTAATATTTATTGTTTATGTTTGATTTTATTGTAGTAATGCACTAAATCATATTTAACAGGAACATATGCTAGAGGCCTGTATTGAGGAAAATGACATTCAAGAAATGCAACATAAGTTGAAAGTAGGAGATTTACATGTCTTGGATGGCTTTCATGTTATTCCTGCGAGGAAAAACAGGCGTGTTGTTCCAGCTGAAGTTCGCTTTGCCTTAAGGCGTGAACAGATCATATGTTGTGTGCCTAACAATCCGGGTTATCCCAAGTTTCCAGTCAATGCTTTTCTGAAAACTTCATTCTCGGCTATTCCAATAGAGTCAGAGGCAGTTGTGAATTATGGAGGTATCTTCCTCGAAAGTTGTTTTCGCAAAAAAGTATTCATGATTATTTTCTTACTATGAATTGAATTGCAGATGTTACAGGTTGCGTTTTTCATCTGACAATTCCAGAATTTTCAAATAATGGTGTTCTTAGGTTTGAGCTCATCATAGAAGACAGCAGGTTTCTTGCGTATTCTTGTGCTGATTTTTGTTTGTTAGACTTTATGTGGGATTAACTGATCTTTTGCTATTTTGTATAGAGGGGACAGGGCGACAGTGTACTACTCTGGAACTAAGGTTACAAAGTATTTGGAGTTTGCAGGGGAATCTGAAGCTCGGCTTCCTCTCATTACCACAGTTACTGCTATTACAAGGTTGCCAATTACAGATGCCACTGGAGATGCATATGTATTTCAATCTTCACCTGGAAGTCGTCTGATCATTGGTTCTTACAATCACCGTTATGAGAAAATCATAAATAGGTATTATTATATTCGAATTCTATGTTTATATATTGACAGACTGCTATGTTGGATGCTAGAAAAACAATACGTACATTCTTTTTGTTGTTTAGGTTCATAGGTGATCAAATGCCAGTGACTTACATCAATAGTACTTCTCGCTGCTCTATTGGTTATCTTCGTGGTCTTCTTCCTCCCAAAAGAACCCTCAAGCAGCTAAAGGATGATATCATGTTCAATGCACAGACCTATCAGGTATATGTATGATTTTTGTTGTTTTGATTGTATTGGATAACACATATCCCAAATATATAGTCATATCTTTTACCTATTATAACACAAATTCCTTCCTTCGGGCTCTCTATCGCTGTATGCTGGAAATGACAAGATTTACATACGGTCCAGAAGTCTTTAAATCATGTTCAGGTTTTCCAAGGTATGATTCAATTTGATGTTTTTCTAATAATCTGTTGTCCATTGCATTTCAGAAAGATCAAAACGTTACTTTTATTGTTTAATTCAGGGTACGATATGAATTACAAGCAACATGTGAGTGTGAGGGAGAATATGTTGATGTTGTGTTTGATCATGAAGCTGTGTTGGGCTTGGTTTGGGTGTCACCCGAGGAACTTTTCAGTCTAACATATGAAGAAGGATATCAGTACATTCAAGACAGGTGTTATGTGCCTTTTATGGCTGAAGCTTATGTTGCTCCTGGGACTTCAGAAAATCCTCCTGCAATCCGAATTGCTTCAATCTGGAACCCTAAGGCTTTCGTGTGATTGGAAACTGTTCTACTTGGAACTTAGTTTGTCGGGACTGCTTATTTATAATTATGTATGTTATCTATTCAGGACATGTTGCTCTGTTTTCTGTCAAAATTAATGTTTTCCCCTAACTACTCTGGTATTTTGGAAATTCACCAATGTACTCGCTTCGACAATTTGCTAGCCGCTGGTTATTCTGTTCGGTCCATATGGAAGTCCCTGATGTTTGTACCTCAATATTTTAGAGAGGTCAATGTTTTGTTTTGATCATGAAGTCCCTGATTGGGCACATGGAGAAACTACTTTCCGCCTTTAATATTGTATCTACCACAAAAACTAGCAGGAGACATTGTTTGCGTTTTGAATTCTGGGCAGGTTCTTCATGTTCTTCCTGTTCTTGCAGAATGACACAATAGAATATTTTATCATGATCCTTTGATCGAAATTAGCAGGAGACATTGTTTGCGTTTTGAATTCTTTGGCCTTAAACGCTTACTAAAACCGAGCCCACGTTTTCTTACGTTTTGATAGTAATGGAATGGTATTGAGCTCAGCCCGAACATTCTTTAGGATTGCAGACAGAAGCCCATGGGAAACTGGCCCAAAATCACCGCTTCCTTTATAATCCCTAACTGTCTTCATCAACCAGATCCGCCGTCCACATTTTCATACACTTTACTCCGCCGCGAAAGCCCCACCACCGAACTACACGACAGCCTTTAAAACAAAGGTAACTCCACGTCCTCCTCTTCCTCACCGTTTTCACACTTGGGAATTAACTTCTGATCATCATCCACATTGTTTGCGTAAAGACCCCAAAAGACATGAAGGGTTTGGCCAAAAACCAGCAGTCAACAGAGGACGCTCACATGGTCCCCACCGGCAACAAAGGTGAATGCTTTCCATTTTTGTTAAAGAATACTACCAGGTATCTCGAATCCTCTGCTCCAAAGATAAAATATGTGTTTCATTTCCCTATACTGTCTTATTATAGATTCGATCGAAACTTGCATGCCATTTCGAGGGCTGCGTCTGGGCACCAACGTCCGCATAGTAATTGCTAGGCCTGTGATGGCATGGCTCGAGTATCTAGAGGCGCCTAAGCTTAAAAATCTTAGCATGCACATGATCTGGATAGATAAAAAGGTTTTTTCCATTTCAGTTATAGAATTAGATAATCTCTTCATCAATAATTTTAAACTACTATAATACATAATTTGGAACCGTTTAACTGCTTATCTTATAGGCATGACTAATCGAGTCAATGGTTGATGAAAAAGACATCGCCGAGATTTCTCGCAAGATAAAAGTCGGGAACCTTTATCAGTTTGATTCGGTTGAAGCAATACCAGCAAGAGAGAATCCAAGGATCGTTGCAGGAGAGTTAAGAGTGCACATAACCGCTGATCAAAAAATTACCAGGATTGAGGAGGACCCAGATGAGCTACGCTTGCCCGCTGGCTGGGACATTGGGATGGCTTTTTCGATGGTGCCACTTCAGACAAACACCATCGACTATCATACAGGTACACTAACCATATCTATTTGATATAATAAAATGAACTTAAACTTTTAAATGACAAACTCTTATGTTGCTTATAGACATCACCGTATGCATTAGGCGTCTCAGTGTTCCCACAACAATTCGCAGTAGACTCAAAGAATTTCACATGGTCGTTCAGGATGTGAGGTACATTTTGTAAAATAGAATCTCGATCTGCGAATTGTATGAATAAACAACCTCACATATTGGTGTCATTGACAGTGGCGCTAAGGCAACTGTTCGATATCGTGGATATGATATACCGAACTTCTTAGAGAACGCCCCGACAGCTGAGGCTCATCTGCCTCTGATTGTTACAATCAAGTCTGTCATTCGGGTGGCACCTCTAGCCGACCAGAAATACAAGTATCGGTTCGAATCCACTCCTGCCAGTGCACTCATGATCAGATCTTATACAGTCCCAGTCCAGGAGATCATGCACATGTACATTTAGTTTGACAGAATCCTTTCCATTTTTTGAATCATATTTGTTGCAAGTCCGCCAAAACCAATTACATTGACACTTTTGTCTCTTTTATGCTACAACCAGTTTCCTTTACAGTCGCAGGCAAGTTTATTTCATGGATGCCAATACCAGTAAGAAGACAGGCTGCCTTCGATCAGGAATCGAAAAGAAGACACTCTCTGACATGGAAACAATGCTTGCATCTGATCAGACTGTCCACAAGGTTAGTGAGGGACAGAACATAAACCAAACTCCTATACTGTGTACCTACATTTTTCGTAGACCTATGTCTTATCAATATCTGATGTTCATGCTAGGTACTCTATCGTGTTAAGTTCTTCATCTCACAAATGAAATTTCGAAAAGCCATATGTCAAGCGACTGAGGACTGGCCAGAGTAAGTTTTCTATTTCAAAACGACAATTACTTCTCATGTGAATCAATCTATCTACGAATAAGCCAACAAGTTTCTGAACTTATATTTATGACTAGGCTGCACTACGAGTTGGAAGTCAAATGCAAGCAAGGAGATGATAGTGTTGATGCCATACTGGACCATGAGGCTACACTATCAATAATAGGAATGTCACCCAGCAAATACAAAAAACTCGATGCAGAATCGGCCAAGGCGTTGCTGGTCAAAAAATGTAGCAGAATGTTTGCAGGAGAGCTCTACATCAGTTCCTCATATCTGAAGAACAGAACCAGAACAGCCGTATCCCAAATAAGAGTAGCGACACTTTGGCACACCTCAAGGATAGATAAGTGACCATCAGCACTACTGACAGAAAGGCCAACCGAAGTATCCCATCCACCCCCAGAATTCTCCATTTTAAACTGACGTTTCTATTCCCTATTTTCAGTGAAGACAAAACTATGGCAGATGTGTTTGTGTTTTTAAATTTCGTCGAGGGCATCAGATACTAAAGTTTTTATTCCCTATTTTCAATGAAGACAAAACTATGCCAGATGTATATGTGTGGTGTGCACAAAGATTGTTAATATGTTTGTTAATTTCTGCGCTCTCTGGCGCAATGAATCTAAACTATTTGCGAATGGTATAGCAGAAAGAACATAACAAAATCCACAAATAACTGGAATCACACTTACCCCGCCGCGGAGCGCGGGCCAAGTACTAGTATCTTATAATAACCGCTAATAAAACAATCAACATAAGGGAAAGCACTACCATTATATTATCGTATGGGCGTGCCGTCTGATTATATGAGTGCTGACAATTTAAAACTAACCAAAGTAAAGCACAAAGACAAGTTGATAGCTATTGAGGCCCAATTTGCACCAATTATCGGTCTCCATGGAAAGGAAAATTCAGAACTGTCAAAACCAATAGAGTGATTTTGATAGTTTTGTGATAATTAGACAAGGTATAACTGTTAGGAAGGATACATGATTAATATAACCTCACTGGATCGGGACAGGGATAGTGGCACCCAATTCTGGGAGCGGATCCGGTGAGTAACCCTGTGGTGAGTAACCATGAGTAACCCGTCCACATCAGCATGACATCAGCATCCTCTCTCTCCTGGAAAACCTTTAATTTTTCCCTCTTTAATCATTGACGGACGATTTCTCACTCATTTTAAGTCGAAATTTAATTTTTTTGTACAGTTAGATCAGATTATTGTGCTCTTCAAAATGATATCCACTTTAATATATTTTTCGAACAAAAAAAATTGAGCCATTTTTTACCAGTCTATACCATATGGTATTGACTAGTATTGAAATAAAAGCATACCTATGGTTTGAAAAAAGTACCATGGTGGTATGAACAAACCAAGACTGTAGGATGGTTGAATACATGATAGTAGAAATATATTAATTGTCATTTATGACTTTTAACATTGTATACCACAAGATACCACCCCGTACCAGGGTGGTATTGTATGGTATTGTGTGGTATTTTTTGGTCCTTTAATTTGTTCACCCATAAATTTGTATAGATCATGATGAACTCGTCCCTTCTGTGCAAACGTTTTCAAAAACGAATTAAAAACGAAGAAGATACCATACAATACCATTGTATGGTATTGTGTGGTATTTTTTGGTCCTGTAATCTGTTCACCCAGAAATTTGTAGATCCAATATATCATGATGAACTCGTCCATTCTGTGCAAACGTTTTCAAAAACAAATTAAAAATGAAGAAAATACCATATGGTATGTAGTTGGTACCGAGAGGCCAGAATTTTTTGTTCTAAAAAAATATTGAAAATTGATCTCATTTTGTAGAGCACGATGAACTCGTTCCACCTGTGCAAAAAAAATTAAAATCCGAGTTAAAACGAAAAAGATATGAGGCGATTAAGAAAGCTAGAGAAAATAAAAATGATCTTTAATTATCCATCCTTAGATCTGGATTTTCTAATGAAGGGTCCAGATTTGGTTATTAATGGATGCATAACCCATGGTTATGCACCCTATCTTGAGCCCCCAATTCTAACCAGTTCCAAAAAAGGTTAAGGGATCTTTCCTATTTAGTGATCGATCTGTTAGTTCACACAAATCCAAAGAAATTATCACGGATGAGCCAGATGCAGGAAAACTTGTGTGTGTGGTTCTGTCCGGGCTTTAACAGTTTGACCCGCAGAAAAATAGTCCAACTCAATCGTAACGATCAAACAAGTCGACTAGTTAAAGCGGCTGTCTGATGTAAATGGCGAGCCAGAGATCGAGAGCAGATCTGGTGAGTAACCTCATGCATAACCCAATAAGAATCTGTCACATCAACGCCTCCTTCTCTCCTTGTAAAAATCATTAATTTTCTTTCCTTTAATTTTTAACGGACGATTTCTCACTCGTTTTAACTCAAAATTTAATTTTTTTTGCACAGTTAGATCAGATTAATTGTGCTCTTCAAAATGATATCCACTTTGATATTTTTTGGAACAAAAAAAATTTGCCAGTTATTACCAATCAATACCATATGATATAGTCAATACCATATGGTATTGACTGGTATTAAATAACAGCATACCATATGGTATGAAAAATACCACCTCATACCAGGGTGGTATAGTATGGTATGGAGTTGGTAACGATTCAAAATGATATTCACTTTGATATTTTTTGGAACTAAAATTTTTTTCCAGTTATTACCAGTATTGACTGGTATTAAATAACAACATACCATATGGTATGAAAAATACCACCTCATACCAGGGTGGTATAGTATGGAGTTGGTAACGAGAGGTATGTAATTTTTTCCCCCAGAAAATTTTGAAATCCAATAGATCATGATTAAATCGTTCCTTTTTGTGCAAAAATTTCTGAAAATGACTAAACAACGAAGGGGATACCATATGGTATGGAGTTGGTAACGAGAGGGATGTAAATTTTTTTTCTCAAAAAATATTGAAATGGATATCATTTTGTAGAGCACAACGAACTCGTTCTATCTGTGCAAAAAAAAAATTGAAATCCGAGTTAAAATGAAGAAGATATGATCCAATTAAGAAAACTAGGAAAAATAAATTCTTTTAATTCTCCACCCTTAGATCTGCAACCACTTAAAAGAATGGTCCATATTTGGTTACTCATTGTTACTCACTAGGGCTGCAAACGAGCCGAGCTGAGCCGAGCTTTTGCCCAGCTCGGGCTCGAACTCGAGAGAGGATAACTCAGCTCGGGCTCGGCTCGAACTCGATACGAGCTATACAATTCAAGCTCAAGCTCGGCTCGAAAGGAAAATTTTGAGCTCGGGCTCGACTCGAGCTCGACTCGATTCTAGCTCGCAAATGAGCTCAACAAGCCAAAATCAGCGAGCCAAAATCCTTTGAAGCTTTTGATCAAAGCTCGGCTTGACCAAACCTGAAAGTTTCTCTAGTTTTAACAAAATATATAATCATTCACACATTTAATATCAAATTACAACCTGTTTGATTACAACCATGATTGATTACTTAATAGGGTCTTCAAAATAACATGTTACCGTCTCCTGTGAAGTTACAATCATGGAAATGACTAACAACTAGACCCAAAACATAGATACGAAGGGTTTCTTAAAGACCACCAAGAAAAACAAGATAAGCAAAAGACATCTTGAAGGCAACGACACATGTTGCAGCCTGCATGTAATTTCTTCGTGCAAATGACCACCTGAATAAAAGAAAGTAATAGAGAACATTATAATCAAAGCAAAAATAAGATAACAAACAATTACACATTAAGTGCAACAAAGTTGCAGTGAGCCTCGCCCCATACCCATTTTAGGCTTAAGCTGGAAAAAAAAAAACAATTATTCAACCAACAAAAAGATAAAGGACAACTATTGTGAGAGACAGAGGAAAGACATGAATTTTTTATTACGCTGTTCTTATTACAGCCCCAAATAATTAATACTTTTCTTACTACACTACATCATAGCAAGAAGAGAGAGGTAGAAGAGAAAGCAAGGACTAAAGAATTCGACAAAGGTTAGCACAGAAAAGGAACAACGAGAGAAACTAACCAAAACACCTTCATTAAGACAAGTCAACTTCAACAACTTCCTCTTTCTTGGTCAGAGCCTACAAAGATACAAAAAAGATAAATTTATACCAAATAAACTATAAGAATAAATTGGAAATTAAAAAATATAGTAAAAAGTACCTTAACACTCTTTTTCAAACCATAATAGTTTCTTAACCAATCTTGAGAACAAAGTAGAGCTTGAACAGTTTTTTTCCCCAATGATGCACGATTTGGATCAATCACTCTTCCCCCGGCACTAAAAGCAGCTTCCGAGGCAACCGAGGTTATAGGAATTGCCAAAACATCACAAGCCATCCTTGACAAGACCTTATACCTCATACATTGCTCCTTCCACCACTCAATAACATTAAGGTCGCAATCATCCGGATCAATGTAAAGACCATCCTCCAAATAAATATCCTTCCATTCAACGATAACTAATTCAACTTCAAATCATAGCAACAGTCCATTTTAAAAAAGTCATACCAACAGTTCATTTAGAAAAGCAAAGTCAGAGCAACAACTACAATATGTGATGATGTGTGTAGTGTAACTCAAAGACAATAAATCGCCTATGTGGATATTGTATCATTAATTCATATAATTAAAGAGTAATTTGTATTTAATCAATCTATAATTTATTTATTTATATTACAAAATATATGCAACAACTATTTGGCCACCGCGTATACAAAATATCAAGCCACATTAAATTGAGATATATGTAGTCCAAGTGTCTAACCAACCTATGAGTTAAATGACTAGTAGTAGGCCAACATAGGAGCTCTGTACAAAGCAGCTTATCGAATTTCCTTGCGAGTCACACAGTCAAGTTGACTAGTGAACTTAAATTGACTCGTCAGCCACATTAGCAAGAGAGCTACCTTGTGTGAGCTAACACGCGAGTCACACTATCGAGTCAGCTTGCGAGCTTCAAACGAGTCAGCTCGCGAGCTTAGCTCAACGAGCATCGATCCGAGCTAGCTTGCGAGCCTGCTCGAGTTGCAGATGCCTTGGCTCGTGCTTGGCTCGTTAATAAATGAGCCGGCTCACGAGCCAGCTCATTAAGAATCGAGCCGAGTGTCGAACGAGTTTTTATCGAACTGAGCCTCGAGTTGCTCGCGAGTAGCTTGGCTCGTTTGCAGCCCTATTACTCACCCTATCTTGAGCCCCATAGATAAGACGGTTCAAAATCGACTGCAGTATGGCTCGTAATATTTATTGGACGGTGAGGTTGATTAGTGGAGTCCACCACTGGAATGAGCCGGAAAAGAGCTTTGCCAATGCCACTAACTGTAGGGAAGAACGAGACAAATATGAAAATGGTATAATATATTCTTATACAAGCGAATGAAGCGATATCTCTTGCAATATGCCATCCATCATCCCAAAGAAATAAAAATCTGATTGTGGTGTATATGTGTAATAACAACTTTTTGCAGAAAGGGCACGCGCGCGGTGTCGCTTTAGGCCGCCGGGGAAGCAAGACTTCCGGGCCACCACCGTCCACCACCGCACATATAGAAAAGGTTGAATAAACTTACTGTGGCTAGGACAAAGAAGGCCCGATTTTAGGTACTGCCATTGTCGAGCTCGAAATGGGAAAACGACAGCTAGTGTTGGGATGTGATGATGGGATCCCTGACTATTAATCCACTTGCATTGCATGGGGAAAGGAATAAATCGGCTTGTGGATGCCGCGTCAGACGTTTGTTTTTCTTTTTGTAAAATAGGTCTTCTTCTTGTCTTCGTCTTGGCGCCGTCCATATTGTAGTTTGGATCCCAGCCATGCATGGGTATGGTTACCGGTTTGGTAACTGGTTTAGGTTATTACCGTTAACCGACAAATTGATTACCACCCCTTTGTTAAAATCATGTTGTCCACCGAGATAACTCGAATAATTTGTTTAATCTAAGGTGAGTAACATTTTGTTTGTTTATCGTCCAAAAAAGAATGGTGGCAACAAATAATGGGTGGCCTAAATCTGAAGCTGAAAGCTTACGCCTCTACTCCCTACTAGGATGGCAAAAATATCCGTAACCGTGGATATCCACCCGAATCCGACCTAATCGGGTAGGGTAAAACTCGAACCCGTCCGATTATACACATGCATATGTATTTTGTCTAGGAATAATCATTATTTTTTTCTAGAATATTTTATATTTAGCATATAAATATAATATTTTCATGAAATTATATTGTTTTAATTAATTTTCGTCATTCTAGTGAATTATTGTCGTACTTTTCCTCTTACGTAAAGTGAGTATACGTGTGAATGTTAACATATTGGTTGGAATTATAAAGAGAAATTATTACCCATGGATAACCGTGAATACCCGAAACCCGAATGGGTATGGGCATGGTTTTGATTTTCTACCCGTTTCTCGTGTGGGTACGGGTATGGATAAAACCCGAACTACATTGAGTAGGGTAACGGATATGCACTATCCGCCTCCGACCCGACCCAATTGCCATCCCTTCTTGTATATTGTTGTAGATAGGCCAATTACGGGAATGGATGGTGAGCATTGGAGGTTTCAGCTGAACCGCTGATTTAATTTGGTGGGATCGAATTTGGAGTGATCGTGAATGTGAGATGTTGGGGTCTTTTGGGAATTATTTATCTCCAAGGCACAGGCCCAAACCCCATCAATATACACCGCCCATTTCGATGGACAAGGAAAATTATAGGTGTGTATAGCTCCTAGTGGGAAGCAATTTATTTATGGAGATCATGCATGGCTCAAAAGAGATAAATCTATAACTGTTAAAAGGTCAATGAGACCATGCAAATGGTGCCTAACCAATTTCCATTGGAAATTAAAGCGTCGACCCCTCTAACTCTAAGGCGATAAGTTATATTATCTCAATTAGTACAACTCTAGATTTATCAATTGAAATTAAGAAAAAATTTCTTTAATGAAACAAAAATGGATTGATAGCAAACAAAATAAAAATGAATAGCAAAACTAGAAAATGTAGGGAAAGACAATTTGAAATTCACTATCTAAGTACCTGATTCAATTCGTCTATTAATCAACTTAGTTCTGACTGAAATTATCTCTAAAGTGACAGTTATCTCTTTGAAGAATCACTACTTACTAACTGGTCACTTAATTGTTTACTCTTAACTACCTAGTTTGAAGTCCGATAACCCCTCTAATGATCAAACAACTCTCGCTTTCCACTCTCGTGCTCAATTGGGTGCTATAAAGTATGTAAGAGTGTTCTATCCTAGGTATCTCATTTCGGTCTCAACCTAGAACAACAATTCGGTATATATGTGACCCGTCTATACAAAGTATTAAAGATCCACACACAATATGAATGAGAAAGAAAAATTATATGAATTAAATCATAGAAATCTTATAGCTACATCCTACGTTCTTTCCTGAAAAATTGGAGTTTAGTTCATAACCATGGAAAACAAACTAACAAATAATTACAATTCAACATACGTAAAATGCAAAGATTGTGAAATTGTACATGATGTTGTACTGGAAAAGTCAGAGGTAGGATATTATGTACTAAAATCATGGTTTAACCATGATTAAACCATTTCATAACGCTAAACCTGCCTATTGGTTTAGACTCCGGTAGGAGGTTTTTTTATTGTTGAACGACCGATAAGATTTCACAAACACAGATAAAATTCAAGAAATAAAAGAAAGAATTTCGCATAAAATAACTAGTTTCTCTAATCCGGATGATCCCTGAATTAATCCCAAAGTTCTTCTTGACGAAGGGAGGGTTTCCGTCGCGCAAAGCTCGTTTTGTGACGTCTAACTACTACACTGAGACTTGCTTCTGCTCTGCGCCGAAAAGACATTTGTCCGCCCGCTAGTTAGGGGTGAACAAAAAGACCCTCAAACCGACCCATTTGCCCAACCCGGTTCAACCACCCGTATTTATCGCTAATATTAAGATATAATGTTGGGTGAGGGTTTTATTTTGTACAACCTGCCTATTCTGGGTTGGGTGCGGATTTTGGGTTATGCAACCCGTAGAACCCACACATCCCGTGTTCCAACTACTGTCAGAAGTGTTCATATCCAAAAACATATTTGTGTCGTATTTAAGCATGCATGTTTGTGAGAAAATCAAGATATTTTGTTCTCTTGGTTTCCCTATCCTAATGCATTCTTCGACTTAAATTTTAGACGTGATTTAATATAGGCTATGATTCAAGTAATATTTTTGTTTTAATTTTAGAATAATAACATATTATAGATGTGTTCACTTACAAACTTTTTAGCTTCTTTCAACAAATGTTTGTGGAAACAATTACACATGTTAAAACAAATTGCATTTCTTTAAAATCCAAATAATATCTATGCATTTTGAAATTGTAGGATTATCTCCATATATGATTTGTAGGATTAATTGCTTGGTCCCCTTAATTCTCCTAATTGTCTCCCCTTATTCCGTTCTCTCCGTGTCCCATATGAAAAGGACAACAAATGGGCCTTTTAGTTTCCTTTGGGCCGGGGACGCCTGTGATTGCAATTGACCAAAACCTGGGCCTCCAAGCTATTTTTGCTGTTGTGTCCATCAAATTGGGCGAGGAAACCAATGGCAATTGGTCGGGTTGAGGCGGGTTTTGTCAAACCCAAACCCATGGGTTTATCCGCCAAAAAAACTGGGGTAAAACCCGCTGGGTTTGAAAAACTCAAACCCAATCCAACTCGTTGGGTATCCACGGGTTCATGGGTACCCGTGGGTTTTTGTTGTAAAAAATCAATGTTGTCAGAACCGAACCGCCATATGAACCGGTATTATAAGCGGCTCGCACTTTATTGGTTTAACCGCTATCAAGCCGTTATAAACCCGTTATCGAACAGGTGTCTAAGAAATAGAATTATTATAAATAGAAACCATTAATGGTATTATAATTATATATTTATTCTAATGTATTCAAACAAAAAATTATATATAACAAGTAAAGAATATTATTGTACAGAAATATAAATTATTTAATTATAATACGAGTGATTTTTAATAATTATGAACATTATTTAATGATTAGTTTCAAAACTAAACACTACGAAAGTGTTTAATAATGAGACTTGTAATGCGCCCTCATGGCCTGGAATGTCTCTCGCAAGTCTTCAATGTGGTCTTCCCGTTTCCGACTCTTGACTATGAGGTCATCCACATAAGCTTCCACATTCCGGCCGATTTGCTGCCGGAAGACGTTGTTGACCATCCTTTGATATGTGGCGCCCGCGTTCTTGAGCCCGAAGGCCATGACCCGATAGCAAAAGTTTCCAAAAGGCGTCATGAACGCTGTTTTGGGCCGATCTTCCTCTGCCATGGGGATTTGATGGTATCCTGAAAACATGTCCACGAAGCTCAGCATCTCGTGGTATGCCGTGGAGTCCACCAGCAAGTCTATCCGGGGCATTGGGTAGGCGTCCGTTGGGCACGCCTTGTTGAGGCTTGTGTAATCCACGCACATCCTCCAGTCGCCCGACGGCTTGGGCACAAACACCACATTTGACAGCCAGGTAACGTAAGAAGTTTCTTCCACCAAATTGGCGCCCATAAGCTTGTCCACCTCAACCCTGAGGGCTGCCTCTTTTTCCGGCGATAAGTTCCTGCGCTTCTGTTGCACAGGGCGTCTCCCTTCCTCAACCGCTAATCTGTGCACTGCTGTTTCAGGTTTGACGCCCGGCATTTCCATGGCACTCCACGCGAAAAGCTCTGCGAACTCTTTTAGAAGCGCGATGAGTCGCTCCATCATCTCGGCAGGTGCCTCTGCCGAGATCCTAACGCACCTCTCTGGGCGCCCTTCCTCCAAAGCTATCAGAAGGTCCTCATCGGCCGCCTCGGCTCGGGGCGCCTCGTCTTCCCCCACTTCCATTACATTGATTCTCGCCTCGACGTGCCTACGCTTGCGCCCAATCTCCTTCGCGTAACGCGGGGCGCCCCGTCCTCGGGCCACGCCCACCCCTTGCGGGGCAATGAACTTCAAGGTCTGATGACAAGTGGAGGCCACCCCATTAAACAAAGCCAGGAGCGGCCTCCCAAGGATCGCATTGTATGGTGAAGGGCAGTCTACTATCCCAAAGTCTATGACGCGCGTCACCCTTTGCTCCCCATCTCCCAACGTGACGGGCAGGCATACTCGCCCAATCACTCTGGCGGGCGCCCCAGAAAAGCCTACTAGTGCCGACTCCGATGGTCTGATCATCTCCGGGGATAGTTGCATGCGAACCACCGTATCCTTGAACAGCACATCCATGGAGCTTCCCGTATCGACCAGCATTCTCCTTACCCTGCATCCGGCTACTACCCCTTGTATCTCCAAGGCGTCCATGGACGGGAGCATACCCGCCTCCTCCGGCGCCTTGTTGAAGCTAATGTCGATCGACTCCTGTACATCTGCCGACGCCGCCCTCAACCGACGCTTCGCTTCTATCTTCTCCCTCAGATCCATCGTCCCTGAAATGGCTTCGATCGTCAGGCGCCCTATCTTGGTCCAAGTCATAGGGTGGTGGTGGCAGCTCCTCCCCTGTTCTCGCCACTCCAGCCACACATGCCCTATGCACTCTTTCCTCGGGTTTTCTGATGAAGTCATTGAGCATTACTCTGTCTGCAAGACCCTGCAGCTCTGTCTTAAGTTTGTAGCAATCAGCCGTGTGGTGCCCAATCTCGCGGTGGAAATCGCAGTATCGGTCCAAGTTCCGCTCGTTGGGTTGCCCCCGCATCGGGCCTGGCCACCTGATGTGGTATCCCTTCTCCTTGACGTGCTGGAGCACATTCTTCAGTAGGGATGGCAATGGGTCGGGTCGGGGGCGGATAGTGCATATCCGTTACCCTACCCAATGTACTTCGGGTTTTACCCATACCCGTACCCATACGAGAAACGGGTAGAAAATCAAAACCATGCCCATACTCATTCGGGTTTCGGGTATCCACGGTTATCCATGGGTAATAATTTCTCCTTATAATTTCAACTAATATGTTAACATTCACACGTATACTCACATGACGTAAGAGAAAAAGTACGACAATAATTCACTAGAATGACGAAAATTAATTAAAACAACATAATTTCATGAAAATATTATATTTATATGCTAAATATAAAATATTATAGAGAAAAATAATGATTATTTCTAGACAAAATACATATGCATATGTATAATCGGGCGGGTTCGGGTTGGTTAGTGAGATAACCATGCCCACCCATTACCCGCAACATTCGGGTTCGGGTTTTACCCGTACCCACGAAAAAAGCTTCGGGTTCGGGTTTTACCCTACCCGATTAGGTCGGATTCGGGTGGATATCCACGGTTATGGATATTTTTGCCATCCCTATTCTTCAGGGTGTCGTTATACTCGGCGAAGGGCCCAGCCCCTCTAGGCGCCTGGCGCCCCATATCGTTCCTCCTTTGCGGGGGCTGGCTCGTGGGCGCATAGCCCGAGCCGCTCGTCGGGTACTGTCTCCTCAGCACCTCGGCCTCCTCCACTCGTGCCTTCCTCCGATCTGCCCTCCTGGCTGCTAATGTCTCCTCCAGCACAATTACCTTTTGCACTCTATAATCCAGGTCTTCTGTGGATACCACATCTCTCTTCGCAAGCGCCCGGCACAACTCCTCACTGGAGGTGCACTCATTCAGACACACCCCCAGCACCGACAGCTGGGCGTCCTTCACTGCTAAGGCCACGGATAGCCACCTCTCGTAAAATTCCCGTAGCGCCTCTCCCTCTTTCTGCTTGACCTTAAACAAGGCGCCTATGGTCAAGGAGCGCCTTTTTCTGCTGGCAAACTTCGCCAAGAACATCGCTGCGAAATGTTCGAAGCAGTCGATGCGCCCTTCACCGATCTGATGATACCAATCGAGAACCACGCCTGAAAAGGTGGACGGAAACACCTTGCACAGGGTGGCGTCTGTGCTGTTATAGAGTTGCATTTTGGTGAAATATCCGTTAAGGTGGTCCTCGGGGTCTCCAGTTCCATCATAGGCTGGGAGTGGGGGAATGTTGGTTCCGGCTGGCTCCGACAATACGCAACGCGCCAGAGGCTGCCTCACAGGACAGTGGCGTGAAAGGCGCCCCAATATTCCTCCATTCCATCCACTAACGTCCGGCGCTCCGTGATCACGTGGGCGCCATGGACCGGGACGCCTCGGGCATCCCGATTCAATCTCCGTCTCTTCCACCCTTTCTCTTTTCTTTGTCGGGCTGGGCGTCATCCCTTCACTCCTTCTTAAGGCGTCCACTTCACGCCGCAGCGCCTCGATCGCCTCGTCTTGATCCTCAATGATCCGGAACAATTCTTTTTTCGTGACTGAGGCGCCTTCGGATCCCCGCAACGTGCCCTCACTTCCTTCACCTTCTTCCTCCTCGGGCGTCTGTCCTCTCATTCGCTCCGACTGCTCTTCCGTAATTTCTTCCCTTTCTTCGTTCATCGGCGCCTCTTCACTCATGGCTCCTGGCTATATTCCCCTTCCTGGCGCGCCAATTGTTTGAGACCCAATACCCTTTGCCAGGCTCTCCTGAATCCTCTCTCTCCGGGCGCCGATCTGCACACACTAACAAGGAGGGGGCGCCTTGGCCCGTTAATACTCCGACGCCCAAGTTAGTTTCTAGGAAGAGAGAAGTGTCTCAAAGCTAGAGTTTGTGAGAGAGAGTCCAACCTGCGTAAATGCTACCAACTGCCTCTATTTATACTTACCAGAGTTCGAGGTTGATCCTCTCTGCCTCCCTGCCTTCATTCAATGTTTTTGTCTCTTTCTGGCCAGACATCCCAACCACCTTGTCAGACTCCTGGCACGTGACAGGCGCCCGCAGGCGCTGGGCCACATGACAGTCTGGCTTCCCTTGGCCTCTTGTGCCTTGTCTTCATGTGGCATCCCCTTTACTTGGGCCTTGCCCCCCACTTGGGCTGTTTGGGAGCCCAAGTTTGCTTAGGCCTTGCCCCCCACTTGGGCTTTGCTCATAATACCCCCAACAATTAGTTTCAAAACTAAACACTACGAAAGTGTTTAATAATGAGACTTGTAGCTCTTATTACACAAATTGGTTGTAGCACAACTGGATCAACATTTAACTTTGCACCAAGAGGTGCTTGGTTCGAATCCCAGCCCTCTCCATCTGATTGTATATTTTTGTCACCAAGATTCTGACCCGTAAAACCGATGAAGCGGTTCGAACAGTTTGGCGGTTGAACCGGTCGGTTCACTTGAAAATGAGGTGTTCCAGCCGGGGCGGCTAAATAGCCTGACCGGACCGGATTGGTGGCCGGGTGACGGTTTCACCGGTCGGACCGACCGGTCCGGTCCGGCTTTAATAACACTGTAAAAAATTTACAATAACAAGTTTCTTTCAAAATAAAAGTTTAACATCAATTTTCTCATACAAATTATTGATACAAAAAACACCAATCTAGAGCATACAAGCAAACCGCAAATGATCAATACAAATTGTTCCAAATTAAAGATAAACATCTATAAATAATAAGATTAATTGAAAGCTTTTTCCTCGTCAACTAAGTTTCTTCACTCCCCACTTCATAATATCAACTTCATTCTAAACAATTCAAAAGAACAAATTATACATGTCTCCACAAACATAAAGAATATTAGTTGTTTAAGGAAGATATATTATTTAGAATATTAAATATACCGGGAAAGTAATTATATGTGTGTGAGCGGGTACCCATGGGGCGGGTTTACCTAAACCCAAACCCAACCCGACCCGGTGAATAGTGTAGCGGGTTTAAACCTAAACCCGATCCAAAACCCGCCAACACGGGTTTTACCCGTGTTGACCGGGTTGGGTCGGGTGGGTACACGTGGGTTTGGGTTTTGTTGCCATCCCTAAAACCAACCCAATTGCTTTGGGTTGATTGTTGGTTCCATTTATTGTTATGCCTCTACAAATTTCTGTTTTGCCCTTGCAAGGGTGAAAATCGGTACGGTTTTGGTATTCCAATATTAAATATCGAAATCTCAAATACCAAATAGTATACTATTCAATCTCAATCTCAATTTCTAATATTTTATTCAATATCGGCATATACTAAATATCAAAATATGCGTTTCAAATTTATAAATCAAATACACAAATGCAAATAGTTCTCCTTTGCTAATTGCTCCACCAACCATTCTCCAAATATATAAAAACAAATAATGGTGTCAACACTTAGTGCAAAACAAATGAGAAAGATTCTTAATTATAATAAAAAAAAAATAGAAAAATGTGATGCCTAAGAAGCACATTAACAAATTAAAACCACAAACTGAAACAGGGAATGACTAAACAACCCATAAATATACTTCAAGTAAGAAAATGAGATTAGTGAGCTTAGTATGAATTGTCAAATAGTGAGGGAAAGAGCTATGTTTAAGTAAGTGACCATCTTTGCGGTTGAGGGTCTGGTAGTAGTGAGTGAGGAAGTCTAGTTGGGAGGGATAAAATACATGCTAGCTTAAATTTCCGTATTGATCGGGATTTCAGTATATACCGATCTCAATCTCGTAATAACTAGTATCAAATAACACTTGAAATTCAATCCCAATCCCAATCTCGTGAAGTAATACGTGTATTCAATAATACCAAATATCGACAAATTTGATATGATGTTCAGTATATCTCAATACTAGTACAAACTTCCAACCCTAACCTTTGCAATCCATTTGCGATGGACCAAAACCCGAGCCTCCGCATTGTTTTTACTATTGTGTCCATCATATTGGGCTAGAAAACCAACCCAATTGCTTTGGATTGGTTCTTTGTTGGACTTATTTTTTGTGTACATCTCTACAAATTTCTGTTGTTCCTTTGCAATTTACTTGTGTCTCTCACTCTATGCAAACATTTTTTTTTTAGAAGTAGCACTAAAAATAGTACAAACACAACACACTTTATAATGACGGTCATTCCATGTTCAATTCAAACCCAAACCATGTTATTTACAGCTTAAAACACATAAATAAAAAAACAAATGCTTGTATATGTATAACATTTCACTAGAATAATATGAGGTTGCTTAGTATTTGCGTGAGCTTCATTTTGAAGGAGCCAACTCATTGGTAGAACTCCAAAATCTGGGAGATTTCCATCTCTCTATTGAACGAGAGTGTTACATGCCTTCCATAGACTCCACGGTATGGCTCGTAACCAACATTTCCAATGGAGTTGGTAAATAATATGATCACCATTCAATCAAATTAAACTTTTATCATTAACGTTACGCTGCTAATTCAACTTATGCATATACGGATATTCCTACTCGTACAAAAACCTTTACGTTGCAAAATGAATTTGTACATTTATCATTATGGATAAAATTCAACATGCACATGACTTTCCTTAAAATCTTTATGTTACAAACTGAATATGTACTTTTAACGTTATTATACAAATTCAACTTGTTGCTCGAAACACTAGTTCTTCTTCGTAGCATAGTAGACGATCGAGGTACAAGTTATTCTACACATTAATTAATTAATCTCACTTATACAATATTCTTTACACAATAAGATTAACCGTTAACCACATATTATCAAGGTGAGAAACCATATGGAAACAATATTTAATATTTGCCTAATTGAGAATGATTAGCAAAGCTCTTTAACACAAGGAGTGGTAGAGCGGCACGCAATACCCCTAAGCAAGTGATTAAGCATATTACCAACAAATCTAAAACGTGCAGTGAGAAGATTAATTCATCCCTTTCATAATTTGCGACATTCATCATCGCTGCTTTCACCCTGCCAAGTCCACACCACGTCCTTCAGCGCCGGCTTCACGTCCTTCTCGCAGAACTTATCGTACTCCAGCGTGTCCCCGGACCTCTTCGAGAACTCCACCACCGCCACCTCCGGCGCCACCTCGAACACCTCCGCCGTCACCGCCAGCACCCCTTTCCTCCCTTCCGCCTTCCCCTGTATCTTCACCTTGTAGTCGTCGTCGCTCACCACCCTGAAATTCGACTGCTTCGCCACCGTCTCCAGCTTCGACATGATCACCGGCACCCCGCACTTCGCCGTGAACATCGACCCCGGCTTCTTCTTCTCCTCGAACAGATTCGACAGATCGAATCCCGACGACATCGACGATATCAAATCAAACGCGTTGAAAAACGGCGGCGAGTGCGGCGCCGACGCCGACGATGACGATCCCCTTTCCCCTTCCTCCTCGGGGAACGCGGCCGGGATTGCCACCGGCCTCGTTAGCCCGACCTTGAACCACCGATTCTCCATAATCTCCGGAATCGAAATTCGCCTCTTCGTGTCCACCACCAGAAGCCTGGAAATCAAATCCCTAGCGTCTTTCGAAATCCAGTTGGGGATCTTGTAATCGGCCTTGAAAATCTTCACATACATCTTCATCAGATTCTCGTGGAGAAAGGGCAAATAGCCGGAGAGCAAGACGAAGAGGATTACCCCACAGGACCAAATATCGGCTTTCGCCCCGTCGTACCCTTTCTTCCGGAGCACCTCCGGCGCCACGTAGGCAGGGGTCCCACACTGGGTATGGAGCAACCCGTCGTTCCAGCGCTGACCCGGGAGCGCGGAGAGTCCGAAATCGGAGATCTTGAGATTCCCGTTCTCGTCCAGCAGCAGATTCTCCGGCTTCAGATCCCGATGAGAGACTCCCCGGCTGTGGCAATAGTCGATTGCGCTGATCAATTGCTGGAAGTAGCGGCGGGCGAGATCCTCGTCGAGTTTCCCCTTTTCCACCTTGGCGAACAGCTCGCCGCCCCTGACGTACTCCATGACGAAGAAGATTTTGGACTTGGTGGCCATCACTTCCTTCAATTCGACGACGTTCGGGTGCTTGATCCGGTGCATCACCGCGATCTCTCTTTCCACGTGCTCTGCCAGGCCTTCCGTCTTCATCAGCTGTTCCTTCTTCATCACTTTCACGGCCACGCTTTCCCCCGTGGTGATGTTCGTGGCCTTGAATACCTTGGCGAAGTTGCCTCTCCCGAGGAACCTCTGCATCTCGTATTTTCCGAACAGGGTCCGCCTACCGGCGATGTTGCTGCTTTGGCCGGAGCCCTCCCCGGGATGGATGTTTTGTTGCATGCTTCTTATCTCCATGGACGATAATAATATGATTAAATGATGGATGCTCGAAGGAGTTTCCCTTTCCCGTCACCTTCCTCTGTTTCCCGGAAATCGGGAAATGTTGGTAATCTGGGCAAACAGAGGAACGGGAGATTTTCCGGCGGGAGAAAAGATCGCCGGCAGTGAGAAAAGGGTGGTGAAAATATTATGAGTGGAGAAAATTTTATTATTTTATTATTTTTTTTCGTGAAGGAAGGAAGAATTGGTTAATGATGGAAGGGGTTGGATGATAATTGAGAGTTGTTTTTTTCTATCCTGGGGAGAGATTGGCGTTTGTCCAGTAATTCCTCAAGGGAAAGCAAATTGTGTGATTTTGTACAGCAGCAGTGGCAGAGGAAAAATACAACATATTAGTCACATAAGGTGAAAAGACGAAGAAAATACATGACTTGTAAATCGATAAACCGTGTATCTTCTATATTATTAAATTGAATAGTTTTATTTTGATAACATTATACAAGAAACTAAAAAGGAACACATTCACCGGAAGATCCATCTTTGAACCGGTCGAATCGGATATCTTTGGAAAAGTCCTATAACTCTAAAAGGAATACTTTCACTTGAAAGTCACCCAAAATTAGGGCCGCAAATGAGTCAAGTTGTTCCCGGATTTACACGAGAAAAAGCGTTCAATACTCGGCTCGAATTTTAATGAGTTGGCTCGTGAGTCAGCTTGTTTGTTAATAAGCTGAGTACGAGTCAGAGCCTCTTCAACTCGGTTAGGTTCACGAGCCGGCTTGACTCGTTGAGCCAGTCGCGTGAGCTAGCTCAATAGTGTGGTTTGCAAGATAGCTCGATGAAAACTCACGAGATAGCTCGATATTGTGGCTTCACTGGCTTGAAACTTAAGTCAATTTAACCTCATAAGTCAACGTGGTGGTATGGATCGCAAACCTGCAACTCGATTAGCTGCGCATTACATAACTCTTCGACTCACCTACTATTAGTCACATAAGTTGGAGGTTGGTTAGATTACATATCTTTCAACTTACCGTTATGATATAACTCCTATGTTGGTTAGACTACATATCTTTCAATTTGATGTGGTTTGAGACTTTGTATATCATGGCTAAATATTCATTGCATATTTGAATTGTGAGACGTATCTTAAATTTAATCTTGCTAAACACACATATCACATAGATATCGCTAAAGTTATATATATGGTTCGATGTATTATTTGGTTTGTTGAACAATGTCGAAATTTCTTATTGATTTTGCATTCGAATTAAGAATTAATTCATAACAAATTAACAATATCAATGTTTGGAGTTAAACTCTTAGAGTTAAGATCCAATCCGATATTAACAATAACAATACCATAATTGCATACGATTGAAGGCAATGTTCAATGGAATAAGAGGAGATTTTCAAGATATAAGTCGGTCGGTTTCGGTTTAACCAAAAACTGAAAATGCAGTTATTGGTTAAACCAAGTCACCCCCTATAGTTGTCGACCACCGACCGCAAGGGAAGTCACGGTTAGCCGGCCAACCGACCGATCAGTTTCGATTTTAGGCTTGGTTAGCCGGCCAACTGAAAAAACCTACCTTCTCTAAAGAAAAACACTAAAAATTAATTAAAAAAACAAAAAATTCTCGGCCACTCAATCATTATCTCTTTCTCTCTCCTTCCTCCACCAACCCAAGAGACCACTTCTCTTCTCTCTCCTTCCTTCCTCCACCATTTCACACCCACCAAACCACTTCTCCTTCTCTCTCCTTCTTTCTCCATGGATGAACTGATATGCAGAGACGGACGGAGAGGCCACTGGACAGATCTACATGCGGCGGGGGTCGCAGAGGGTGGGGGTCGTTTTCAATGACGGTGAACGCCGGGGGAGAGATGCGAAGGTCGGGGGAGAGTGCGAGCGGAGGCGCGGGAGAGGTTTTTGTTCTCTGGTGGATCTGGTGGCGCGGGAGAGAAGAGAGATGGGTCGACTATGGGGTCGTTTTCGGGTGGGGCCTGGCGCCGGCGGGGGAGGGAGGAGGACATGTCGGCGGTCGGCGGTGACAGTTCTGGTGGTCTGCGGCGCTGCGCGAGCCGCAAGAAGGGAAAGTGGTGGAGGGTTTTGTCTGCGCGAGAGGGAGAGATGGGGAGAAAGTTAGGGTTAGGTCACAGGGGGGAGAGTGTTGTTTTGGCTTTTGTGGTTGTTTCGGGGATGGTGGTGGGTTAGTGGTGCGAGGTCGTTTTGGAGGAAAGGGGAAGAGATCGGTTACCCGGTTAACCGCCAGTTTCCGCCCTCGGTTACTCGGATAGCCAAACCTCTTCCCCTCTCCTCCGACGACCGACCGCTGGCAAAAGAGACCGGTTTTTGGTTAGCCAAAAACCTATCGGTTGGGTCAAAACCGTTCGGTTAGATGCTAACCGAAAACCGTTCTGCCACCCATAATAATGAGACACAATAACGTCTACAAAAAGAGAAAGGGTGATTTTCATCACTTAGTCTGGAAGAAGCATTCTACTCCTAGACACGCATTCATTACTTGGTCGGTGGCAATAAATCGAATCATGACTAGGGATTGACAATTACCCACCCGATAGTTATACCCAAACTCAAGTAGATCCACTGATAATGGGTAGGGTATGAGTGAAGCACATATGAGTTTGGAGGTTTGTAGATGGGTTTGCACCTATTTACTTGATGGTGTTTTAACTACTCATGAGCATGGGTTGAGTATGAATATCCATTTACTTTATGATGTTTTAACTACTCATACAAAAATTGGACCTATTTGTAAAACTTAAAAAGTTTAGGTATCAAAATGTAAGATAAAAAAAATTTTGGTGCCAAAATGTAATTTTACATTGATATTTTGAGGACTTAAATGCAAAAAAAATTATGTACTAAAATTGTAAATCTATTAAGTTTACGTACCAAACATTAATTTGCATTTGGGCAAAGGTACAAATCCAAATCCAAATGTAAAAAACTCAACCCAAATAAATGGGTATGAGTATACTGTATATATACATCAAACTCTACCCATTTATCATTTATGTGAATTTCATTCCCAAACCAATTGGGTTGATAATAAAAAATTCATTTGGTATGAGCAAAATTGTGATCTCTAATCACGACCCTAAACAAGGTGAAAAACTGAAAACCAGAGGTAAATGTTGAATGTCCATTGTGTGGAATTGGGGGAGGGGATCGAGACCATATGTTCATTGCATGTCTATATACACAAAAAAAAAAAAAAACAAAAAAAGAGGGTGGAGAAGTGCTGGTTGAGTGAGCTTTGGTCTCAAATCGACTCATACATATATTAGCGAGTTGGTGTACACAATTGTGACTCACTATCCACCCATATTTTTTTTGCGGGTTGGATTGGGTGGGTGGCAGATGAGTGCGGTTGGGTTTTGGGTTAACCTACAAAAACAATTCTCCAATTAATCATTAAGAAAGTTTACTTACATTTATAATAATTTTCTTATAAATTATTAAGATTGTATCAATTAGTAAGTCGACCTAAAGGTGTTAACGAGTGCAAAATTTGTTATAGAGGTAGAGCAGTATCCTTTGTTTGTGTAAAGTATTGATAAATATGTGGTATAGTTGTAGCAAATGTAAGCAGTGGCGTAGTCAGACTTTGAATCGAATGGAATTCTTAAAACAAATCAATAATATAAAGCTATTTTTTTTAAAAAAATGTGCAAGTGAAACACATGATTTCAATGCTTTACTCATATGATACACTTGGTTGTTTCTAGAACGAGTCGCGACATGATTTTATATTTTGAAAACATTGTAAACACATTCACGGTCTAGATTATTGAGCACATTCTTTTCTCTATATCCAACCAAGAAATTAGTATTTCACTTATTCGAATTGGATGCTTGTTTTTTTATGTAACTCCTAATTGACAATTACTTTTCAGTGATTTTAGTTGGAATAAACAAAATAAGTTTAAGTTTAATAAGAAAATAAACTAATGTATAATAATTGTGCTTATCACTTTCCACCATATGTATGGCCAACTTATTCATTCGTTTAAGCTTTTGAACTTCTCATTTTTTTTTTTTTTGCATATTCGTGAGAAATAAAACTAGTTAAAAGAGAAGAAAGTTAATTTGTAACTATATAAACGACTCATAATATATACTAGTTGAGAATGAGCCACATAAAAGCACTTACAAATGCATAATTTTAACCATCTAAATGACTCAAACTTCAAAGTAATTTAGATTTGAAGTTTGTTAGCCTTGCCCTAAACCTTTTAGAAAAACATATTGATCATTGATTTTAGAAACATCAATACCTTATTTCTTGATTTTAAAATGAAACCGCAAAAACAAGTTGAGAATGGAATGAAGAGAATCGTTGGAATGACAAAGAAGGTTGAGTCTATGATTTCACCCTTTTTTGTGAGCAGTGGCGAATACAGGGGGTGGCCACCTCGGGCCACGACCCATCCCTCCCCTGGATTCGGAATTAATATAGCCCTTATGAGTTTATCAATTTTAGCCATTTGACCTAGTGTTATTATAATAAAATTGTGCATAATTAGGAAAATGGATAAGATGAACATATTCAAATTAGAACTCTAAATTTAGCCTGAAAATTCTAGCTCCAATGATTCTCATGTAAAGAAAAACAAATAATGAAACCTAAAATTCTAAAACGTAAAAGACTAAAAGAAATATGAGGTTTATTCCCTTAAAAAATTACTAGAGCAGCTGATGAAAATAGGAATTGATACACAATATATATTGATTAGTCCATTGATTTGTCTAGTGTTGACATTTGCATAACAAAATAAGTGATGAATTTCTCGCCAATTGATTAACTATTTTATCTTAAAGAGAGTATGGTATTGGTGTGGATGTAAACTCCATTATTGATGAATTCACTATATTAAAATTTAAAAGATCGACGTGTACAATTGATATTGTAAAAAAACTGTGATTTTCTTTTTACGATATCTAATTTTCTAATGAAATGTGGCTCAGTGCTCTACTGTGTCCTGGATCCGCCGCTGTTTGTGAGGATACATGGAGCGAGTTAGTTACGGTAGAAAGTCATCAACCCTTTTGGATTGAATTTATGAAATTAAGCTTATTATAATGATTTCATCTTTAATATTAGAAATAATAATTTATATGAAGTAGCCTATGTGTCCTTTCTGTGTGAGATGCCTACGAGAATCGTAATGATAGGGTCCTAAATTATAGACTACATAAAAGGATAAAATTTTAATGTGGTCCTAAATCTTAAGCCCGCATTAAAACCCATATGCATAATGAATTATTTTTTTTTTTGCGACCGAGACTTTCAAGTGGGGTCCCGGAACACCAGTCCCTAAGCTCTCCCTCCGCCACTGAGTGTAAGTAGGTCTGACTATTGAACTTTCAATGGCCTTGATAGTATTTGATGAAATAAAATTTCTCGTTCATAAAAGAAGTTGATCCTCTACGAGGATAAGCAACTCGTCAATACACTCATTAATTTACCCTAAAAGAACCTAGGATTTGTGGAATCATCCAGGAGTATTCCTAAACTAGTAACCATGATAAACTGTCAAAAGGTTCTACCGTAGTGTTAGTGTAGCGCCTGGGTTCAGCCTTTCTCCTTGCCGAGTTGCACCGACCCTTCGCCTTTTCCAGGTCTGTTTTTTCGTGTCGTTTCAGTCTTTGGATCTTTGTGAAAATATATGCCATCACAATTCAGATATACTTTCTTAGTTGACCAGAAATACAGATTTCAAGATTGGGAAATGGGATCATGGAAATGAAAATTGGCATACGGCACCAAACTGGCTTAACACACTACACACAAAACCCTACCATTTTCATCCATGGACTAATTGGGCTTCAAATGACGCGGCTCGCGGGGCGTGGTTTCTTTTCTTCTCCCAAATTTCAAACTATGTAACTTGACGTAGGGATTTAGCTGTTTGCGGGTTTGATCGTAACTGCGCGGTTTCGATCGATCCGTACCGTAAAATCGCGAACCGCTTGAAAATTAGATCGCAAATGAAACTGCAATTTAAATGATGTAAGTTTGGATTGACCGTACAAGCGATTTGGAGCGGTCGGAACGGTTTGAACCGCACCAATACCCACCCCTACTAACATCCACAAATGCAGCTGGGAGCATGGGGCCACATGCAATTAACACTACCATGTTGTCGTCATTAGTTACGTGACCATACTGGTCCGCCATTCTAGATGGCCGTTGGTGTTCACACCCTTCAATTATTGAAATCTCCCATTCATCCCTCCCTCGCCCAATTCTTTACCGTATCCAATGGCGGCATATATATATGAGGAAACCAGTATTGTATAGGCATATAATAACACAACTACCCCAACTTCCTCTCCGTCCATCTGATAATGGCGCCGGCTGATTCCCCAAACCCAATCACCACGCTACATCTCCACCACATCTCCCCGTCCTTCACCGACGCGCCACCGCCCTCCATCGACGTCACTTTCCCTCTCACCTACTTCGATTTCACCTGGTTCCGCATCCCGCCCGTGGAGCGCCTCCTCTTCTACCCCCTCCCGCCCCAAAATTCCACCGCCGCCTTCTTCACCTCCTCCATCCTCCCAAACCTGACGCGCTCCCTCTCCGCCGCTCTCTCCCGCATCCTCCCGCTCGCCGCCAGGCTCACCTGGCCTCCCGACTCGCCCAAGCCCTTCCTCCTCTACTCCCCTTCCGCCGCCGTCCAGCTCACCGTCGCCCAATCCGCCGCCGATTTCAACCACCTCGCCTCTGACGTCGGACAGATCCGCGACGCCACCGAATCGCACCCTTTCATCCCCGCCCTGCCGTCCTCCGACTCTGAGGCCTCGGTTATCGCGCTCCAGGTCACGCTTTTCCCGGGCCAGGGATTTTGCGTGGGAATGTCCAGTCACCACGCCGTCCTCGACGGGAAATCCGCCACTCTATTTCTCAAGGCCTGGGCCCACTTATCCAAATCCGATGTCACCTCTTGGCCAGAAGATCTCATCCCGTTTCTGGACCGGTCCGTCGTACAAGACCCAAATGACATGGGCCTGGCCTACCTCAAATTCTGGACCGGGCTTCGCCTTCCGGGTCAGGATAACCCGGGCCCGAGAAGCTTGAAGCTGACCCCACCGTCCGCTTCCGCATCCGGCTTGGTCCGGGTCACATTTCTGCTCTCCCAGAACCGGATCCAGGCGCTGAGGGAAAAGGTAGCGACGAGCAAAACGATGCCGTTGGGAACTCATCATCAGCTACGCTTGTCGAGTTTTGTTCTGACCTTCGCCCATTCCTTGATTTGCTTGGTGAAAGCCAAGGGCCTCGGAACCCGAGCCGACGACCACGACGAAGAGAATAGAGAAGCAGTGGTCCATTTCGGTCTCGTGGCGGACGTCCGACGCCGGCTGAAACCACCGTTGCCGGCGAACTATCTAGGAAACTGCGTCTTTGGTGGACACGAGCTGGTACAGGTGAAACCTCTGCTGGCGGAGGGAGGGGTAGGATTCGCTGTGGAGAGGATCAGCAAGATAATTGATGACGTGGAGGAGAACCCGGTGGGGGCCTTTGGGGATGATGTTGGGGGAGACTACTACGTCTCGACCTTCGTCGAGAATATGAAAGCCAGCGGAGGCGTGTTTATCGGGATCGCTGGGTCGCCGAGTTTCCACGTGTACGACACGGATTTCGGGTGGGGGAAGCCCAAGTACGTGGAGGTGACGTCGATAGACCGGACGGGTGCCATCTCGCTGACGGATTGTAGAAATGGGAGCCGTGGGATCGAGGTTGGACTGGCTCTGCCACCGGATCAAATGGACGTCTTCCGTTCAGCTTTTGCCGTCTAAATTGACCTAAAGCTGCTCCGTGGCGTAGCTAATTAGTTTTACCGGCGGGATCCAAGCGTGTTGGATTCTTCATGTTGTGTTTCTCGATTTCATTATTTGGGTGGTCGGGCTTTCAAGCTAACAACAAAGATGAGTTGGGGAAAATAAAACCCTAGAAGACTTGGGTGTTTCTCATTCATTCTTAGGTTTAAATAGGCAAAAGCTTTGCACTATAAGACAACATGTGCAAGCTAGCATTTGGAGACTACAAAGATAAAACATTCATTCAAAGTCTAAACACATATTGACATTAAACTAAACTTGATGATCATGATTTCCTCTAAACCTTGTCGATCCACTTTGACAGTCATGGTGGCCGGTTTGAGTCTTGACGATAATTTGAAATATCTCCTGATACCCCCCGCAAGCTGGGTGAGCACAGAATGTGCACACCAAGCTTGGAGAGTATACAGTCTTGACTTGAGAATGTTGCTGCACTGTTGGCGAGCTAACTTCCCTTCAAACTTCAAATGGTGAAGCTGCTGCATCTTGCTAGCTAACTTCCCAAACATCTTCTGAAAAGCTGCTGCATCTATGGCTAGCTAGCTATGAAATCTTCTTCTTCAACCGATGATACCACTGCATTTTTGGCTAGTTGGCATACCATCTTCTTCTTCTTCTTCTTCTTCTTCTTCTACTCCTCAACCCCCAACTCAACTTTGAAGCTTGAGTTTCTCCAAATAAACTCGGATAAGCCGCTGTATTTTATGCTAGCTGACTTTCCGTTCTTCTTCTTCAACTTCTCAACCCCCAACTTCAGCTTTGTAGCTTCGGTTTCTCCAAAAAAGATAGGATATGCTGCTGCTTTTTCTTGGCTGGCAAGCATTTCTTCAATTGAAAACGCCACTGCATTTTAGCTAGCTGACTGAACTTTCACATCTTTAGCTTTTTTTTGCTTCAGATGGATTGAAAATTGATTGGGATATGTTGCTGCATTTTGCTAGCTAACACTCCTACCAACAAACATACTGAAATCAGTAGGGGAGTGCACTGTTGGCTACTTCCCTCTACTTCTCCAACTTGACGAGGATATGCTGCTGCTTCTTTAGCTAGCAAGCATTCCAAAAAAGAAATTTGACTTCAAACTCAACAGGGGAGCCCTTTTAGGCGTCTTCTTTTTTGTTGCTGCTGAAACTTGCAGCTTCTTTTTTGTGAAACAAGTACATCATCTCTTTTTTTTTTGTTGCTGCTGAAACTTGCAGCTTCTTTTTTGTTCTTCTGCTTACTGAGAATCAACAAGAGATTTGACACTCTTGTCTCTTGGACAATTCCTCCAACCAACCCATGTTAACCATATGAATACTTCTCTCAATCTCAAAAACATACTTATCATCTTCAAACCATTCAAACACAAAGTACACAACTACTAACAATTTCAATCCACACAACCTCCTTCTCGGCAGCTTTCTTTTGAGCATTCAATCAATTAATTTCAACCTTGGTTTCAAGAATCTCACCTTCAATCTGAAGATCCTTCTGACCGTCGTCTCCAGGCTTGAGTTGAAGGTGTCGGTTCAGCAATTTCATGGCTGGCTTCTGCTTTATGTCCTATTCCAGGAGCTTCATGGATTCAGCTTCCCGCTTCTCCTCGGCTGCCGGCTTTGACCGGTCTGATTCTTCAGTCGTAGGACTTGAATTGGTAGACTGTATGTCTGGGTTTCTGAAGGATTGAACAGGAGAGAAGTAGATCTGAAGAATAGAGAGTGCTCTGAACTTTGTTTGTGGACTAGGAAAACGTCTCCAGCGGCGGTGTCGAGTAGAAGCGTCGACTGTTGATGATTGGGCGCGACGCAGCAGCAAGGCGACGGGCTGCTGGTCGTCGAGGTGATGGCGGCGGAGGATGTAGACAGAACGACGTCGATTCCTTGGTCAGATGAATTTTATTTTATTTCATTTGATAAATCTCTTCCTGTTTTTAAATAAATTGAGGTTTCTAAAATAGTTAATTCATTATTTCATAGTAATCTTTATGGTATTTGCTGATTATGACATTACCGATAATGAGTTAATATGTACTTTTTTATCAAATCCTCCTTGTTTACTGTTGTGTATTTTTTCATATCTTAGAAGAAATTTGTGGACTTTTATTATCGGATATGAAGTTGGAGTTGAAAGAAAATATATGTCATCTAGAATGGTAGGAATTGAAGGTATATAAAATTAAGAGAATAACGAAAAGATTATGCCTAGAAATCTCAAATATGGAAGAACACGTAAACATAATGCTTATTGTCTAAATTATTAGAATTTATTGTATAGGCTTGATTGAATAATAAGTCGAGGTTGTTAAGTGTTAGATACTCATGCACGTACAAAAGATACGAAAATTCAACATTATAAAACCTTAAATTCTATTCTATCAATAGAATCTTTGGCTTTTCATGTGGAGTTAATAGCATAAATTGCAACTCTATTATCCATTTTTCTCAAATCTATCCCTTTTATTTTTCACATAAAACATGCCTTTGTAATATATAGTATATATGTATTATCAAATTAAATTTAATCAGTTTTATAGCTTATCTTCTCCATCTGCAACTCCCAATAATTAATAGCCACAATCTCATCCTCTATCTGTCCCGCTTTCTCTTCCTTCGACCTAACAATAAGTAAACGCAAAAACTTGTCCGTCACGAAAGAACCTTGAAGACCGTCTTTTGAATTTCAACCACTCTCTGAAAAGTCCACAATTATTGATCGATTTGACTCAATCATAAAAATTGGAACCCAAATTTTTTTGAATATATGGATTTCAAGTATCAAAGGTTGTCAACCTGGTTTAGCCCGTTGGCCTAGTCGATTAAGTGGGTTGAGGGTTAATGGTCTAATTGTTTTAGTCCGCTTTTGCCCGGATATATGAAAAAATTATTATATTGTTCATATATTTATAAATTATATAAAATCTCATCTACATATGAATAATATTCTTCCTCGACCAGACTATCCACATTTGTTTCTCTATCTGCTATTTTGTGCTATCCTTCTTCGAGCTCCTAACATGCACTCCAACAACATGTATTCGTCACGCGATGAAGGTCGCACTACTATGGTGGTGATGTGTGTCAAAAGTGGAATTAATGAGTTACGACCAAGTGGAAATTGAGCATGGGGGTATTTGCGAGGGAAGACAACATGTGATGAAAGGCGAGTTCTTCCAGTAGTCTCTTTGTTAACAGAATTGACTTGAAGAATTTATCTTACCAATTTGCGGATCGGGAGCTAGAGTAGGAGGCTAGAAAGGGAGCGTAACAGTGTATACTCTTCATGAATTATAATTTTTGACTTTCCTTTTCGTTGTAGGAAATTTAAAATGAGACAACAATTTTGTCATTTTAGTATTATATATTGTGTAGGGTGTATATAAAGACATGTCTTTTCCCTACAAACTCATTAGCGCATTGAAAAAGGTAAAATGTACCAACTTATTAAGCTCCTAATGATTGTTGGATCCAATCATGTCACAAAAGGAAAAGGTTGAAAATTTGACGGTTAGCCGAACTAAAATGTTCAAAGAACCAATCCCATATAGTTTACACAAAGATATGAATACGATTGTGTAACAGTAAGTCTAAAAAATAATACTAATTTAAGAATTATACATCACTTTTACATATTCAATACTGCAATTTGATATGGAATATTCGAACAAATGATATTTGGGCCGTGATTTTAAAGTTATCCTCTATTTATAAGATATATATATAGGAATTTAATTAAGTATTAAATAATAATTAAAATAAGGAATTTGGCCTTCGTTAGTCACCTAAAGTTTCAACTCAAATGCATGTTTCTTAATAATTTTTGCTTCGTATTTGTATGAGATGAGGTCGACTGGCTCTATGACCATGTAGCTAGAGAAAAATGAAATTTGCTATTGCGGGATTATGATAGCTTTTGAGATGGTTGGGTCGTGTATTGGAGGCTCTCAAATCTAAAGTAAGAAGAAGAGACGATGGGATAGCTGAACATGGTCTGTGATGTTTCATGTTGTAGGGTTTTGTGATAAGTAAACTGTAAAAGGATGATATGACAGTGTAGCTACGTATACGAATTGTTGAAAACAACATCATTTTTAAGTGGTTGGTGCTCGAATCAGTTGGTTAAATTGGTTGGATTTTCCACTAAGATAGACAAACTCGACTTTGACCCAACCTAAGTAGACACCCAACTGGGCCTTCGGCACCCGTGAGATACTCAGGTTTAGATAGAATTGGTTCGACCAACAGAGTCATACTCGAATTGAAAATCATGGTCATGACTTTTGTCTGTGTTTGAAGATACATTAGTTCAAATCCCAATACTTGTCTATTTTCTATACAAAATAAAGATAAATAATGGTGAAGACAAAAATGTCATTTATATGATCTCGTTGTAAGAAATTTGAAATGAGACTACAATTTTATAGTGCCAATAGTATATATTGTGTAGAGTGTATATGTGACATGTCCTTTCTCTACAAATTCATTTTAATACATAAAAAGATGAAATAAACAAATCAATTAAGCTCAACCTCTTCTAATGATTGTTGGATCCATCATGCTGTCGGATTAGGAAGATGTTTAAAACTTAACAGTTAATCGAGCTAAAAACATTAAAAGAGCCCGTCCCCATATAGTTTGCAGAAAGATATGAATATAATTGCCTCATAATAGTTCTATAAACTAATACTAATGTAGGAGTTCAACATCGCTTCAACACATTCGATATTGCAATTCGATATGTAATATTGAACCAATGATATTTGGTCTATGATTTTAAAGTTATCGTCTATTTATAAGATAAATAGAAATTTAAATTTAGTATTAAAGTATAATTAAAATAATTAAATATGAAAAATGAAGTATCAAAACACCAATAAGTACTGTGTGAAGACTTAGTGACCTTAGCTAACCGTTGATAAGTTCTGCGATTTTTTAATTTTAACTTCATGTATGTTTTTTATTTAAAATGATACAACTAATCTATATAGTATGACTGGTTAAGATTCTTATCATAGTTGAAATTGACCATGGTTCAAATCCTAGTATGTATATATTTTTTTTAAGAATAAATGAGAAACAAATAAATCATTGAGAAGGCAAAAATGAAAGACAGAGCTGGTCGATACCCAATCTCTTATCGGAATATGCGTCTCACCACGTTCCGGTGATGCTGAATTGAGAAATTTGGATTTAGGGTTCACATTTTAGAGTAACGATTTGCGGAAAGGGAAATAGTACTTAACTCGTAATTGTGGGAGTTAAATAACGGAAGGGCAAGCTTGACAATGTGGTTATAGTAGAGGGGCAAGTTTGAATAAAATTTTAATTTGTACGTCGAAACACCAATAATTTAAAGTTAGAGTATAGTAAAATGACTCTTAGCATAATAAATAAGTAATAAAAAGGTCTGAATTGCACTGCGGGAATGATCTCGGTTTTAATGAGATTATTATATTAATTTTATTAGTGAACAGTAACCATCCTTCTACTATATATGTATAGTAATACTTTGGGACACTGTTGCTCTCTTATTAGAGTAGTTAAACTGGGCGTTGAGTGATCGGAGGAATCCTCGATCTTATTATTATTTGTCAACTGGAGGGGGCTGGAACGTCGTTGTGATTGGCAGGACGCGAAGTGTGTTCTTGGCCTACAGCCATCTTACTGACAGCAGATCCCCAGAATGCTTCCTTCTTCCTTTCATAAGCTGCAATTTCATGCATGCCAAAAAAACCCGACAATATTAATGATCGAAACCCGCATCAACGTGTTGTATTTAAATTTTAAATCAATAGACAAACAGAAAACAGGAAGAACATCGAAGAGACCGATCGAGAAGATCGTAAAGGAGAAATCGGACAAGGAAGAAATAGATTACTTCTGGCATGCTCCGCCTCGAGTGTGGGGAAGACGTGGAAGATTAATAGCAGTGCGTATATGAGAATTAGCGACTCCTTGATGTTGATGGTGGCCATATTCTATATGGATTTCCTCTAATCTCTCTGCAATTCTGTGTAGCAAATAGCAATTCTTTACTATATATTCCTTTTCTGATCATCTGTATATTGTCCTCTTCATTTTCACTTAATTTGCTAAAAATTTCGGTCAGGAAGCTAAGAAGACCTAGTTGTCACATATATACTCCCATACCAACGTGAAGTTAACGCATAAGTCAGTCTTAATTCTTGAAGTCGTCGATGACAATTACATAAATGAAATGGTTGGCTAGTTTCTCCTTCTCCTACGATCGACCAATCGAATTAACGCCCAAGTAGGGGTGGCTATACGGTCCGGTCCGGTTAAATTGGACCAAATTGATCGGATCCCAGTCCGGTCTTTTCGGGACTTGACCCGGTCTGGCCCCAATTTGATTTTGATTTTAGATTGAGCTTGTGGGGATTTGAGTGTTGGGGTCTCTTATCCGGTCTTTATCCGGGTTTTTTACCTCAAATCTAAACCCGAATATGAGATTGGATTGTTTGCTATCCGGTCCCGATCCGGGTTATACGGTCCGATTTCGGGTAAAACTAAACAGTTCTGGACCAAATTGTCAGCCTACGCCCAAGTATGCACGGTTCCTCTGTCCTTTTTTTTTTCTCTCGATGACAATGGATGATATTAAGTGATGACATTATCCTTTTTAAAGGTTGAATGGTTAATAGCATATTTTGGTTTTCTACATTACGTATTTTATTTTAAGAATTTGCATTAATTTACATTGTTTCACATCAAATAACATATATAAAGGAAGCAAGACTCAATGATAAGCAGTGTTATATGAATCGAATTGGATCAACAGATGGGTCAGTAGAAACGTCAAACCAGTTACAACAGCAGTTCGGTTCATAGATTGGACTGTTATTGATGAATCAAACGGTCTTTCACGATTTAACATAAAACCAGATGAACCACCGCGGTTTAACTGGTCCACTGGTTCACTATTTTAACCATAAATATTAAAAAAAAAATACTTAACGTAAACTAAAATCATCAAATCATACTTATTAATTTTGTTTATGCTCCCTCTTCTCATTCTCCAACGTTGTTGTCGAATTTACATGGTCCACTACCGACTGGCACCATAATTTTTAACTTGAATTAAAAAAAAATTATGATTTCTATTGTGAGAAGGTTTGAATGATTTGTTAGATATTTTGATGATGATATGAATTTAAAATTGTTTATGTTCAATGATAACTTCATTCCTAAACTAGTGTGTTATACTATTGTTTATGTTATATATTATGAACAGTTCATTACTAATATTTCGGTCAGGAAGCTAAGAAGACCTAGTCGTCGCATATATACTCCCATACCAACGTGAAGTTAACGCATGAACGGCAAAGTCAGTCTTAATTTTTGAAGTCGTCGATGACAATTACATACATGAAATGGTTGGCTAGTTTCTCCTTCTCCGATCGACCAATCGAATTAACGCCCTAGTATGCACGGTTCGTCTGTCCCTTTTTTTTTTTCCTCTCTCGATGACAATGGATGATATTAAGTGACGACATTATCCTTTTTAAAGGTTGAATGGTTAATAGCATATTTTGGTTTTCTACATTACGTATTTTATTTTAAGTATTTGCATTAATTTACATTGTTTCACATCAAATAACCTATATAAAGGAAGCAAGACTCAATGATAAGTGTTTATGTCTCGCTGATGTGGTAGGAGGGAGACACTAAGTTAATGGTGTTTGAGTTATCTTTGGTAAGCAGCGCGCCAAGAGATTATATTATTGGGAAATAGGAATGACTAGTTATAGAGAGAAAGTGTAGATAGAGAAAGTTAGAGAGAGAATGGTTTCGTCTTTATGGTCGATCTTCTTCTCTCCATAGTAAATGTTGTATTTATAACTCCGTTGAGGTAGGTGAGTCGTACGCACGATGGGACGTGTTGTCAGACGTTGTCCCTGGTCTCGACGGAGTCGCGCATGTTAGGGGTTCTTTGGGGCGGGCACTCGATGCGCGACGACTTGGTCTCTTACCCCAACAATTGCCCCCAGCAGGAGTTAGTCCTTGGACCAATTTCCGCTGGTAGTGATTTAACGCGTACGCATAAAATTTTGCGCGACCGACGATGCAGAGTGCGGCGCTGGTTCATGCGTGCGCGTAGCGTTCCAATGTGACACGTGTATTCTTTTATGCGCGTCACGTTGGGCGTGACGGGTTTATGCCCCCTAGCGGAGATAGGTCCTTGGAGTAGCTTCTGCTGATCTTGGGATATGAAAGGTCGTCTGACAACATGCCTCCACTTCATATGCCACGTGTCCCTTCTTTACTGGTCGGTGCGTGTGTTGGTTTTGAATTTCAAAAATCCTGGCGGCGGGATTGCTGTAGCCGAGGTGGCCGCAATCAAACTCGGGATTGCGATTCGACGTATCTCCCGTTTCTCGATGCATCATCCGGCGGCTCGCTTTCTTTCCTCCGTTAGTATATAAGTGGGATCTAATTCGATGGCTTGGTTTATTTCTCCTCTTGCTTCCTTTTTTTTCCTTCCGACGACTGTGTTGCTTCTCCTTCTTCTTCGACCCCTTTCCTCTCGGTTCCTTTTTGTTACACCCCACTCTTCCCAAAAGTCAAAATGACTATTATACCCTTGGGTCAAGTTCCACCGTATTATCGATGAGGATTAAAAATGTGAACTAATAGTTCAAACGGTGTCGAGTTTCGACATGAAGTGAGAAAATTATGGACGTTAACTGAGTTTCGTATAAACTCACCCAAAATTGTCAAATTCCCAAAATTCCCCGGGTCGATTAAACCTAAGCTAACCCTAATTACTCCACCCCCACTCGGCATCATTTAGCCAAGTAGAATAAATTCCATTTGTTTTTACCTCCGCTGGCATATATCACAAACCGCCACCCAAACCCTTTCCCTTAGCACGTCAATCTCTCCTTTACCAATCGACAGCCATGGCACGAACGAGGGGGAAGGCAATTAATAGCTGGAAAGTGGCGATTCCATGATGTATGTGAAAAGCATACTGAAGCCCTCCACGTCGTGAATCCCTTGCGCATGTCTCACCTGCTCAACAGTTCCAATCAAATTAGCTTCTGCAGCAGTTCCTTCGGTGGAGATATTAAGGGAAAGAAGACTGCAAAAATATGTTGACTGCAGAAGAGAGACCAGGTGAAGAATTTTAGTGCGGTGTAATGGATACAGAGTTGTAGTGGAACCGCCGGCATCCTCCATCTATTTTCTAGCGTTGCTGCCCTGCCTGCCACCGAGGTTTTATGAAGCCGCCTGTGATAATAATGGAGATGGAATTTTGTTGATGGGACACAAACATAAAGGAAATCAATTCCCTTCTCATAAGCAGACTGGCAAAGCCGGACATGTTCGAGTTAATGGAAGTTTAGAGGCCCTATTGATTAGGCCACTCGGATATCGTCATTGATGCAGATGTGTGATGGGTCACCAGGTGTTGTCTCAACCATATTAGCTTTGAAGGTTTTGAACAACCGACAAGGTTGGAGGAACTAAAATGACTAAAGTTTTGAAACCGATTCAAGTATATCGGCTTAATTTGGAAAGTGAGTATAAAGGGGGTAAATTCTACGCCTTACGTATTTTTTAAGTATTATGATTTTAAGTATTTTAGTGAATTGGTTACCATTGCTTGATTATGTTTATGATTGATTATTTGTGCTTTGCTTGAGCTATGGTTTGAGGTGATTCGTGGTGACTTTGTGCTATTTACCTTAAAGCGTTATGTTATGAGTTATTGTTAAAGTTTAAGAAACAAGTTCCTTTTAAGAAGTAACTCACCTTCAAGAAGGTGCAGTCGTTTTAAGTGTTTTTAGTCACTAGCGCCAGTCCGTTGCCTTTTGCGACATTTTGAGATAGAGCAGCAGTTATGCTCTTGAGACTTTTAAGATGAGCAATAGTTATGCTCTTGAGAATCGTGGTGAAGAGCCACCACGATGAGTTTAAGATGTTAGGGGGATGAATCGTTACGACTCCCCTAACTAAGTTTAAGTTTAAGGAAAGCCTGGCTGGCTTCTCATACGTATGAGTTGGCAACCGGACTAGCTAGTGAAGGATCCCCGTGTCAGTCAAGTATTTAAGTCAAGATTTGAGCTTTAAGAATGAAGAGTAACAATAACTCCCATACAATTTTAAGAGTTAAGCTTTTTAATAGTGGAAGTACAAAACAACTCCCACTCAGTTAAGTAAAGTGATCAAGTATTAATAAAATGTTAAACGTAAGGGCGTAGACTGACCCCATCTCACTCACCATTTTGAGGAGCTAGAGGAGCAGTTAGTGAGCAGCGAGTTCGAGGGCAGCCAGCTAGAGGAGAGCAGTATAGGCGTCACGGAGGATGCTTAGTCAAGGTTTTCAGTAGCAACAACTTTAGAGATTATTAGTTATTTACATTTATGATTATGAGTACAGACTGGAGATCATTTGGGAGATTTTTAGTATTGAGTTTGCCCACTTGTTAGGGCTTTGCTTTGAACTACAAGTGTGTGTTTTCAGTATTTTATTTATGAAAATTTTCCCGCTGCAATTTAAGATTTGAGTATTTTATTTGTCAATGGCATTTTAGTAAAAGTAGTGTCCGGCCGGACTAGGGTGTTTCACTTTTCCCCTGTGTTGTGCGTGATGGCTGAGGAGAAGAAGGCGTCTGAAGTTGTGCCTGACTTCGACGAAGAAGGTAACATGCTCAATCTATCTGATGCATCTTTTGATTTGTCTGGTTTGGATGGTCCTTTGTTCGGTGGTGAGTTGCCACATACGCCCCCTTCGACTCTAGCGGCGGTGCTGATCCTTTGCACAGTGGGAGTGATCAGCCGCGGGATCCTTCCGGGGAAGGTACTTCCCGGAGGGTAGATGCCCCCATTGGGGTGTTGGGGGTTCACCGTGAGGCGGTTGATTCTCCAGGGAGATCTAACTCGCTCGAGATTTCATAGACCGCGTCAGACCGCCCTCGGGAGTCGGAACAACTTCTTCCCGTAGTTCGTGTGTCGGAGGCAATTAGCCGCCTTGGCGTAGACGGAGTTGGCGCGGACTACACATTCGTGGGTTGGGAGGAGATGTTTGACGCTGGGGCCGTGCCGAGTGACAATTTGGTGCGCGGTCCAGATCAAGTGTCGGAGCTCAGGAGGGGCGACGTGGAGAAGCTTGTGCGCGGGCTTGGCCTTGCGCCCCATTGCCAGTACGCGGTCCCCAGTGCGCGGAGTCGGATTGGGAATTGTCCAAAGGGGTGGTGATAGACCGTTAATTGCACATGTTTTTACCCCTATTCTTGAGCCGTTTGAGATGTTGATTCTCGTGGTTTAGGCCGATTTCACGCTACGTTGTGCTTTTTTGTGATATTTCAGGTCCTAGTACGTGAATGAAGGTTTGGGAACGAGTTCGGGTCGATTGGACAAAGTTTGGATGTTTGGCGAGAAGCTAAGAAGTCACACGGGCATGCCTATAAGCCACACGGCCGTGTAGGGGACCCTTAGTGGCCGTGTGGAAATTCCAGGGAACTCACACGGGCACCCTGGAAGGCCACACGGTCGTGTGGGTCGTCACCGTGTAGGATGGTTGAAGGCACTTAATCGAAACGCCACGTTTTGACACTCACACGGGCAGCTGGGCAAGCTACACGGCCGTGTGAGTCGGGAAATTCTAAGTTTTTACCCAAATTCGAGCCAAAGGAGAGGGAGAGCTGGGTTTTTGGATCCCAAACACCTAAGGGACGAACCCTAGAGAGAGAGAGCGACTTGGGAACATTCTTGGAGCTATTTTGGAGGATTTCTTCACCATTGGAGCTCGCGAATCAGGCTTGGAGATGGAGATTGAAGATCTAGATAAGATTTCTACAGTCTCTCTCTTCTCTATGGAGTAACTTCCCTTCACTTAGGTTTTGAGGAACCCTAGTTCCATGTGTTAGGATCTTTCTTGTATGAAGTTTTGGATGCTATATTGTTTGATTATATAATCGATTGAGGCATGATTTATAGAGTCAATTGAAGCCTGATCATCTTCTATTGATTTCTGCTTTAACCTATGATAGATAGAATCTGATTAGGTTAAGAGAGCTTCCTTGATTGATAGTGGTGAATTGGTTGTGCGAGAGTCAATCAATTCACTGCTTTGTACTGGAATTCATTCCAGTAGTGGAGATCTGTGTGAATCGCCTTAGCAGTCTATGCCGGTGAAGGCTAGTCGCCTGCCGGGTATTCTGTCTAAGAGGGCTTGGTCAGCTTAAGAGATTCCAAGCTAATTTAGGATCTTCCGCAGTTTAATCAACAGTAAATCAACCAAAAGTAATTGCGACTTGGAACTAATTAAGGAGCTAGGGGGAATCATACCTAAGTGAGTTCTCAACTTGTAGTTAGTAGAGTAGTTAGTAGAGTAGTTTAGTAAATCAATCCTTAATCTAGTTTGCTAGATAATGAACTGAAGCTGAGTAATAGTAACTCTAGAGACCCGTGGATTCGATATTTATTACTTGTGCCACTATACTGCAGTCCCTTTCATTGGTTACACTTGGCCATTGTTAGGTGTTGTGTTTTAGCGAGTCAGGTGGATTGGGGTTTATACCGCGTAATTAAATGCTCTATTGCGCGATTTTCCCCGTCGGTTATTTTGCATACTTGCATGTTCCGTTTGGCCTGCAAGCGGCGCAATATCCCGCCCTCTTATGGGCTCTTCCGTAAGTGTTACAATATGAGGGTGCCTGAGACGGCTACTGGCATCTGTGTGAAGCGGCGCGATCGTCGTAACAGCGGCTATGTTTACGGCTCGCCCAAGCTGGACAAGTCGTGGTTCAATAGGTTCTTCTACGTGAAGCCTGTGCCAGAGGAGTGGTCGAGCGAGTATGCCCCTATAATGTCTTCTTGGTCAGCTGGTGATTAAGGCGAATGGAGTCGGAGACGAGAGCGTATGATGGGTTGAACGCGCATTATGAGCTGCTTCTGGATGAGAAGATCAATCTCTACAACAAGGAAGTTCGCGCCCCTTTGCTTGCGGAGTTATATCGTGATGGTTAGTTGCCTCTTTTGTGTGATTTACGCGCCCCATATTAATGTAATCCTTACGCGTGCTTGTTGTAGGGGTTGACTAATCAAATGTGGATAGCATGATGACCACGGAGGATGAGCCAAAGCCAAAGAGGGTGTCGTGTACTGATCGGAAGCGACAAGCGGCCATGGACGAAGATGGTGGGAAGAAGAAATCGCGTGTTGAAGATGAAGTTGGTGATGGTGGGAAGATGTAACCGCCCCGGCCTGATAAGGGCGTTTATGGCGCCAGTGGTAGTGGGTCTGTTGGTCGTTCAGTTCAGCAAACTATTCCCGCGATGACAGGGTTTAGTGACCTGGTCCCTAACTCCATGCGCGATGTGCGCATGCATTCTGGCGCTGCCCAGTCAGTGGCCGCGGCGAAGAGTGCCCTTAAGGCCATCGGACCCGCACTGACCATTCCTTCTCGGATGGACAGGGGTGACCCGCTTGGTGATTTGTCTGAAGCTTTGTTTGCGGTGAGTTCTCATTTTTTTTTGTTCGCTGGGTATCGCCTTACGTTTATCTGATTGGTTCTAATGCCTTATGTATATTTTCGTTATATGGTTTGCTGGCGACGTTTCTCGCGCAGAAGCAGAGGGATGATTTGAATGATCAGCTCACTAGTGAGTCGGGGCGCGCAACACAGCTGGAAGGAAAGATCGCGGTTGCTGAACGCCGGTATTCGGACTTGGTTAAGAAGTGCGACGATTCCTTGTTGAAGGTGGGAGAGTTGGAGTCGCGGTTAGAGTCTAATCTTGAAGCGGAAAGACAGGCAGTGCGCGAGGAAGTGCGTCGGCAGGTTTGGGAAGAGGCCAATAAGCAGTTCAAGGAGGAGAAAGCCAAGCTGGCTGCGGAACATGACGCGGCGCTTAACAAGCTTCGTTCTGAGTTAGAAGCGGAGAAGAGTGAGGCTGTGGTTGCTGCTACCAAGGTTGTTGTGAAGCTATATCGTTCGTCTGAGTCTTTTAAAAAGATTCTCGCGGATTGCATGTCCAAGACTGTAATAGCCGTGCGTAAGAAGACGCGACCCGAGAATCCTGGGATGCGGTGGAACACCCCTGCTATGTTGCGTCATGTGAAGCAGTTTTTCCATGAAAAGCGCCTTTTCTGATGATAGCGAAAGTGAAACTGAAGATGCTCCGGAGGGTGAAGCGGGGACTAGCCAGAATGATGTGATCGTCGTGTGATCTGCTTTTGATGGCTTTTTTTTTTTTTTTTTGCTGCTCTTTGTTTCTGTTTATTTGGTATGACCTAAGACTTCTTTGAGCGTGACTTGGCGCGCTTAATCAATTTGAATTGATGGTAGGGATGCCGTCGTGCATCTTGTTTCTATTGATTGTATCCGTGCTATGGTTGTTTGAGCATTTAAGAGGGGACCCGCGTGTTTATGTTTTATCGCTGATAGTATGTGCTCATATTTGAGCACGGTTACGTTACGCGGTTACCACGCATTAAGATGCCCGCTGAAAATTTGTATTCATATTTTTGAATATGGTTACGTTACGTGGTTACCGCGCATTAAGATGCCCGCTGGAAATTTGTATTCATATTTGAATACGGTTACATTACGGGGTTACCGCGCATCAAGATGCCCAAAATACAGCTGTGTTCACTTTCGGAACACGGTTACATTGTTTGGTCTGCCGCCGCTGGCTGATAGCGGCGTAGGTTCTGCGCGTTCCACGTTCTTGGAATTTTTTTGCGCTAATTTCTTCGAGTTTGAACGTGTTTGCTCCTACCACCTCTCGTACACGGTATGGTCCCTCCCAATTCGAGGCGAGTTTGCCGTGCTTTGGATTTGGGCGAAATTTTTGTTTTAGCACTAACTCATTCTGACTTAAGTTGTGGGGGCGGAGTTTTTTGTTGTAATGTCGCGCAACTTGTGCTTTGCCTGCGGCTAGGCGCACGGCTGCTGTGTCGCGAAGCTCCTCTACAAGGTCGAGGTCCGTTGTGCGAGATGTGGAGTTCTCTGTCTCGTCGTAGTGTGCCAATATGAAGGATGGTATCTGTGTTTCGATTGGGATTACTGCCTCCGTTCCATATGTTAGGGCGAACGGCGATTCGCCCGTTCACGTCTTGTATGTAGTCCGATGCGCCCATAAGACACTATGAAGCTCATCATCCCAACTTCCTTTTGCTTTGCCTAATCGAGTGTGGAGCCCATGTAAGATTGACTTGTTAGCGGCCTCGGCCTGTCCGTTTGCTTGTGGGTAGGCGACTGATGCGAAGCGCGCAATTATGTTCAGCTACTCACAAAAGTCGATGACTTCCGCGCAATCGAATTGTTTGCCATGGTCAAACACTAGCGACTGCGGGACGTCGAACCGAGCTAGTAGGTTGTTTTTTATGAAGCGTAGTACTTTCTGAGCCGTGATCAGCGCGAGCGGCTCGGCTTCCACCCATTTTGAGAAGTAGTCAACCGCGATGATAATGTATTTGCGCTTCCCCTTGGCTATTGGAAGGGACCCAACAAATCTAAGCCCCATTGTGCAAAGGGCCATGGGCTAATGTTTGCTTGGTGCTCTACTGATGGAACGTGGTGCAGGCGTGCGTGGAGCTGGCACTTGTGACAACTGTCGACAAATTCTTTGGCGTCTTTTTTGATGCGTGGCCAGTAGTACCAACTGAGCAGTGTATTTATTTCTAGGCTTCGGGCTCCCATGTACATGGCACACATCCCTTCATGTAGGTCAACGATGATGCGGCGGGCGTCTTCTTGTCCTACGCATTTTAAGTAGACCCCCGAGTGAGCTCTCTTGTGTAATTCGTCGTCCACCATTGTGCTCCTGGCCGCTCTTTGTCTTAGCTTCCATGCTTCCTTCGGATCCTCTGGCACTGTTCTGTTGATCAGGTAATCGATTATGGGTGTACGCCAATCCGGGTCGGCTTGTTGCGTCTTGTTTATGCGTCCCTCCACTTGTTGTGTCAGACTCTCCTTTTGTACGCAGACCATTCGCGTCTCCTCAAAGTCTGTTGCAGTGGCGAGTTTGGAGAGTGCATCTGCGTGCATGTTTTCTTCTCGGGGCACGTGCGTGTATATGACATCCTTGAAGGTGGACGCGGCTTCTGTGACTTGGCGCATGTATTGCATCAGTGTGTCCTCTTTGGCGTCAAAAAACTCCATTGAGTTGGTTGATTACCAGCACTAAGTCGGAGATGATCTTGACTGTGTGAGCGCCGAGCTCTTTGGCCGTTTTGAGGCCTGCCAGCACGGCCTCGTATTCAGACGCGTTGTTTGTCTTTAGCGTCCGGAATCGTATGGCGACTTCGTGAACTATGCCCAGTGGAGTCCGAATAACAACCCCCGAGCCCGCTCCATGTTTGCTTGCAGCGCCATCAACGCTGACTTCCTAAGTTCCATTCTATGTAGCTTCTGACACTACTCCTTCTGCCAAGAAATCGGCGAGCACCTGTGCCTTTATGGATGGGCGTGGGGCGTAATTGATGTCGAACTCCGACAGTGCAACCACCCATTTGACTAGTCGGCCCGCGACGTCCATGGTGCTTAGTATATGTTTGAGGGGAAGGTTGGTGAGTACTACAATTTCATGTGCCTGGAAGTATGGTCTCAGCTTTTGGGATGCGCTAACCAGCGCTAGAGCAACTTTTTATATCGCGTGGTATTTCTTTTCAGCCTTGTTGAGAGTGCGCGACGTGTAGTATACTGGCCTTTCTATGCTTTCTTTTTGGGATACTAACACAGCGCTAACTGCTTGGTGCGACACGGCTAGGTACAAAAAGAGCTTTTCATTGATAATAGGCGCGGTCATTACAGGAGGTGATGCAAGGTGTTTCTTTAATTCCGCGAATGCCGCTTCACAACTTGGCGTCCATTTGAACATTGACCCCTTCTTCAGCGTTTGGAAAAATGGCGCGCATTTGTCGGCTGATCGCGGTATGAAACGTCCCAGTGCGTTCATTTTTCCCGCTTGTTGCGTTTCTTGGCGACTTCAGCTGTTGGATCGCCTCTACTTGCTTAGGATCCGCCTCGATGCCGCGCTTAGTGATCATAAACCCAAGGAATTTTCACGCTTCGGAGTTGAACACGCACTTCAGCGGGTTGAGGCTCAGGTTGTTGTCGCGCATAGCTTGAAAATTTTTGCGCAGGTCTTCTATGTGCGAGCCTCCACTCCAGGTCTTGACGATGAGTTCGTCGACATAAGCCTCCAGATTTTGCCCAATTTGCTTTGCAAATATAATGTTGATTAAGCGCTGGTACATTGGCGAGCCACTTCGGGTATCGTACCTCTTTTATCAGGCCTGTGGCCAAAAGCTTCCACAACTCGCCCTCTATCGCCTTAAGTTTGTCGCCCGTGAACGTGCGCCGTACTTGTTGGCACGGTTTATCTTCTTTTGGTACCGCAAGACAGTGCTCTGCGATTTCCCTTGGTACTCCTGGCATGTCCTTTGTCGACCAGGCGAACAGCTCTTTGAACTCTTGTAGCAACTTGATAAGCGGTTCCAGCGCCTCATTTGGTACATGTGTGGAGATGTGCACCTTTCGCTCGGGGTACGCGGGGTCCATTGCCACTTCGAAATCTGAGTTGACGGACTCTGCTCTTGGTTCTTCCTCAATGCGTGCATCGACGATGTTGGTGCTGTTCTCGATGACCTCGTTTTCCTTGTTCCACACCATTCCCCACGCACATACCATGCCCGAAGCTGTTGGGAACTTCACCTTCTGATGGCAGCTGGATGCTAACGCGCGGAAGGTGGCCATGAAAGGGCGCCCGAGGATCCCGTTGTGTGGCGACGGGCAATCGACGATGGTGAATTCCATCGTTTTATGCTTGCACGGCTAGTGATCGCCTACGATGACGCGTAAAGCCACCTTCCCTACCACGGGCACGCTCTTGCCTGAGAAACCGACCAGGCTTGCCCTGGAGTGTTTGATCGTTTTTGGATCTATGTCCATCTTATCCAGCGTGCTCTTGAACAGGATGTCCGCCGCACTGCCTCCGTCCACCAGTAGGCGATGTGTTTTACACGAGGCGATTAAAGCCGTGATGGCAAGTGGCTCTTTGAATGGTTTTCCTCTTGGGTATTCGGCGTCGGTGAACTCCAACTGCCCTCCAGGGTGGCTTGTTAACGCGCACTCTGTAACCACGCCGATCTCCTTGCGCACTATGTAATGCCTTTCATCTTCGTATCCCGCGTTCGGAGGTGGTGGTGGGGGTTTTTCCTTTCTTTCGTCGTTCCCCGCCCCAGCAATGCAACGGGCGAGGTGCCCGCTTCTTATGAGCGCCTCGATTTCCACCTTCACCTGGTAGCAATCCTCTGTCATGTGCCTCGTTTCGCGATGGAAATCACAATACTTCTTGTGGTTTCTCATGTTCTCGGGCACTTTCTGTGGCGCGGGCCAATTGACCCTATACCCCTTTTCTCGGATTACGTGGAACACGTTCTTGACTGTGTCGTTTAGAGGAGTGAACGTATTCATCTATCGGAGATCGGGGGACCGTCGCCGTGGCATGCGATCTTGTTGTGCGGGCCTTTGTTGCAGGGTTCCGCCGCCGTGGTACGGCACCGGGGGTTGGTTGCGCCGTACCTGATCTTCTCTCGGTGCGCGTGAAGGCTCAAACCTGCGCACATATCCTGCTCCCAACGTCTCTTCTAGTGTAATTTCTTTCTCCACCTTGGATTCTAATTCCGATGTTGAGATCACGGGCCTCTTGGCAAGAGCGCGCCTAAACTCGTTGTTGGTTGTCACATCCATGGGGTGTTGCGCGGCAGTTTCTGACGCGAGGTCGGGCACAGCCATAGCTACTCTCGACCATCGCGAGTAGAACGCTATCAGACTTTCACCCTCTTTCTGCTTGAGGTCTACGAGCGCTTTGGAGTGGAGCGGCCGCCTCTTCTGTGACGCGAATTTGGTGGTGAATAGGCGGATGAATTCTTCGAACGTCTCGATGATGCCGCTCGGCAACCAATTGTACCAGTCGAGGCACAATCTTGCAAAGGTGGACAGGAAGGTCCGACACATCGTCGAATTGGACCAGTTTTGCAACTGCATTCTGAGGTAGAACACGCTGACGTGGTCTTCCGGATCCGTGGTTCCGTTGTACGTCGGAAGGGTAGGTGGTATTCCGTTGATCTTCTCCATCATGATGTCCTCATAGAGGGGTTGCCTGATCACAGTCCTCACAGAGGGGTTGCCTGATCACATTTCCTTTGCTAGCATCTCCGGCTCTTCCTCCTCTATCAGTACCGTATTGAAGTCGCTGGTGGACTCGAAAACCCGCCTATCCGTGACACCCTTCAACGGCGTTGTCTCCTCCGCCGTTGGGTTTTAGTCATCTTCCGTCGCCCTCATTGCTTGCTTCCCAGACATACTCAAGCCCCATGGTGGGCGCCAATTGTTTATGTCTCGCTGATGTGGTAAGAGGGAGACAATGAGTTAAGGGTGTTTGAGTTATCTTTGGTAAGCAGCGCGCCAAGAGATTGTATTATTGGGAAATAGGAATGACTAGGTTATAGAGAGAAAGTGTAGAGAGAGAATGGTTTCGTCTTTATGGTCGATCTCCTTCTCTCCATAGTAATTGTTGTATTTATACCTCCGTTGAGGTAGGTGAGTCGTACGCACGATGGAACATGTTGTCAGACGTTGTCCCTGGTATCGACTGAGTCGCGCGTGTTTGGGGTTCTTTGGGGCGGGCACTCGATGCGTGACGACTTGGTCTCTTACCCCAACAATAATCATTGTTATAAGAATCGAATTGGATCAACAGATGGGTCAGTAGAACCGTCAAACCAGTTACAACAACGGTTCGGTTCATAGATTGGACAGTTATTGATGAATCAAACGGTCTTTCACGGTTTAACATAAAACCAGATGAACCACCACGGTTTAACTGGTCCACTGGTTCACTATTTTAATCATAAATATTTTAAAAAAATACTTTAACGTAAACTAAAATCATCAAATCATACTTATTAATTTTGTTTATGCTCCCTCTTCTCATTCTCCAACGTCGTTGTCGAATTTACATGGTCCACTACCAACTTGCACCGTAATTTTTAACTTGAATGAAAAAAAAAATTATGATTTCTATTGTGAGAATGTTTGAATAATTTATTAGATATTTTGATGATGATATGAATTTGAAATTGTTTATGTACAATGATAACTTCATTCCTAAACTAGTGTGTTATACTATTGTTTATGTTATATATCATGAACAGTTCTATCAACGGTTAACCAAAGATTTTGTAACGGTTAACCACTAATTTCTAAACCATTAACTTTTTCGGTTCAGCGTTCGGTCTGGTTATAAAAACAGAGCTGATAAGTCATCATATTGACACAAGACTCTAACATCCCTTCATTGTTCAGATCTTGTTTCCACGCAATCCAGCTTTTCTCTGCTTTTCTTCTTGTAAACAACAACAAAGAGTTTGTTGTCTTCTTCTGCAAAACCTTGTATATGAACCACAATGTTGATAAATGAAAAGTAAGTGGGGGTTTTCAAAGCCACACTTGGTGTTACAGTATCAGAACCTGGTTTATACTTGAGGTCCGTATTTTAGTACACACGACCCCCAATATTAACCATTGTCTTAAAGCACATGGTATTAGGGGAGGCCTGTGCAAACTTTAAGCACATGATTCGATTTTCGTTTCAGTGGGTATGTAAGGAAGTGGTTACGTACCATACATGGACATCTCTCAACAACTCGAGTTATTGGGACCAGTTGGTTTATGATATAGCATCAAAGCAACCCTATCCGCCTCCAAAAATATGGTGCAACAACAACAACAACAACCCATAGCAAATCCCTAATATCTTCGTGGATCTGAGCAACCAGGTTTGATTCTGGTATCTGAGAAGCTAAACACCACCTACAACAACAATTGGAGCAAAGCCATGTTAAATGCCTTGGGAGCCAATAACAAACTTGCTTTCATCAATGGCACTATCACTAACCCTGTGATAAGATCCCAAGCTCCTAAAAGTTTAGTTTCTTTTGTCAAAATCGCGCAACGTCAACTATTTTAGGGTTTTCTTATATTTTCTCTCAACAACTCGAAAAGTAAAGGATATGGCGGAATCAACGTGCAATCTCAACAAGAAATTCGGAGAAGTCTCGAATAAAATAAGGGTAGCAACTCGACCACAATCAAGGAGATTACCATATGGATACAAAGCTCGCTCGAATGCTGGAGATCCACCAACAAACAAGGACAAAATTTAAGAGCAACACGCTCAATGAACAATGGGTTTGTCAAATAATCAAAGCCTTCCAATCTCCATTTACAACTCGTGTACAACCCTTTATACAGAAAATAAAAGCCTAATTCTACTAACAAGAAAATAAAACTTATTAAAATACCAAAATGGAAAAGAAACCTAATACAAAAGTAACCAAAACCCGGCAGGTGCAATTCCACGGTCTGTCCTTCAAGATCCACAGTGGTGGATTTGGAGTCTCTGGCCGGGGGTTTCTCCTTATCAAAACCCACTATCTAAACTTGCATTCCTTGGTCGTGGAATTAGCTTCCTGATCGTGGATTTTGACTAGTCGCCATACGATCTTCAGGCTGCTCGTTTGGTGCCCAGGAAGCTTCGATCTTCTCATCCGGCGCTTTCACAATCTTTATCAGGACTTGTACTTTCATTTCCAACTCATAGCCTCACTCGAATGCCTCCCAAACAAAAAGAGTAAGCCTCCAAAGTAGGTACCATAGACTGTTTTCTAGACACAACCATTTTCAGCACGTCATTCTTCCGCTATTGAATCGCAACTTGGAATGCTTGGAAATTGACATTCTTGATGATAAGCTTGCTCACATCATTCCGCCGCTAACAATGCTTAATTCTGGTCTTGGAACAGAAAAAATATCATGGTTCTCAACTGGATTCAACTGTTATGGAATCTGGCATCAAGAAGACAATCATGTCTTACAAATGGGCCTCTAAAGCCTGGAAAAGCCTTAAAGCATGTTATGGTCAAGGAGACATGGTTTGTGTTGCTGATTTGATTGAAGCCCTCGACACCCTTAAGCAAGGTAACCAAATAGTAAATGAGTACTATGGCAACTTAATCGCTTCGCAAGATGAGTTAAACAACTATAGAATCTAGTCGTTGCACAACAACTAGTCACACAACCTGTGGCACAATAAATTTTGTGATAGGATATAGAGCTGCTAACTATGTCATTAAATTCCTTTGAGGTTTGCATGATAATTATGCATCTATGAGATTTGAAGTCCTCTTTGGAGACACATTACCACCGATAGACATGGATTTTCAAAGAATGTTGCAGCACGAAAGGCAACTTTATTGCACCCAATAGGGAAAAATTATGGGAGCTGAAACCTTAGCTCTGGTAGCTTAAGGTTCAAAAAGGCCATATATTTCTGGAAAACGACCAGACTGTACCTTCTGCAATGCTCCTGGTCATACATAGGAGACCTGCTGTCACAAACATGGATGACCTCCAAGAATGACCCCAAGAGGTGCCAATGTGAATCCCAACCCTTCTGCTAAGCCACCAGACTACACCTATTGCAAGAGGATAGGCCATACAAAAGAAAAATGCTTCAAAAAGAATGGATACCCTCTAAGCATGCAACAAATAACTAATGCTCCTTCCAGATCCATACCTTCCATCAATGCAACTACAATTGTTCATTGGTAGATGACCACCTAGAGATCATACTCACCAAATCAGACTACGACAAGCTAATGACCCTCATAAATGACAGGGCCAGGAATCATTCCCCTCACATTCAACAGCTCTTACCACTCATTATAATCGAGGCCCATTAGGTAACCACAATTGCAACTTCACTAAGCAAGTTCAATTAACAATACTTGGATTCTAGACACAAGAGCCAATGACCACATTGTCAGCTCCGTATCATAGCTAAGTGACTATAAGAGAGTGGACCATATATTCATCAACTTACCCACAAGTGATAGAGTTCAAGCAACACATATAGGCAATGTTAACTGCATTAATGGTCTGATACTTGAGGATGCTATGTTTGTTCCTCAGTTACTTTCAACCTCATCTCGGTAAATAAACTCACAATAAGTTATTTGGACTAGAATAACTCATTGAAATACCTCATCTAAACGACCCCTAAATTTCAGAATTGTCCTTCTACTTTTTGTTATTGTAAAAATTCCTTCGGACCTATGAAAAATATCATTTTTTATTGTTTAGTTGGAATCCTTTTTGGAAGACTCAGATATCAAACAAATTTTTTAAAATTAAATTTAGAATCAATTATTATTATAAGTATTTTCAATTATTATTAAATGTTCTAATAATTGAATTATTCACTGAAGCAAATATATCCTATAAATTCCGTTTAGTTGGAATCCTCTTTTGAAGACTCACATACCCAATCACATTTTGAATAGGAAATTTTGAATCAATTAACATTATATTTACTTTCAATTAGCATTATGTGTTCTAATATTGAATTATTGCCTGAAGGAAATATATCATATGATTCTGTCTCAATATAAATAGTCCGATGATGTTATATTTAGTTCTCATACATCATGCTAGTGTTGTCTAATTTTCCATGTTAAATGTCCTTGTAATTCTCCAATATTATATTATAGATATCATATTAGTAAAATTTATAAATTCTAATTCTTTTCCTATTGTCATATTTTATTTTCTACATTTGTTACTGCATATTGTAGCTTTTATAGTTTACTTATTACTTGGTTACTTTCTGTCTCTTTTTGTTGTAAATATTTTCAACTACTGGAATATGTTTAATTCTTTATGATTGTGTTCCATTTATCCTTATTTGGTCTTGATGTATTGATGATCGATTAGGTTCTATTTTAACTGTTTTTAGTGATTCTTCTAATGAGATTAGGGATAATATTTATTTTAAATATTTATTATTATCTTCAAGTATATTTATTATTTTCTAATTTTTATATTAGATAATACTTGTTGAAATATAGTTTAATTTGGATATGTTTTAAAGGTTTGGGTTGGATGGAAAACTAGACGGATGCACTTTTTGGCGACTTTAATGGTACCCAACACACTATTCAAACTTAAGTAGTATGTTTACCCCAATTTTCAAACTTAAGTGGTACCCGGGTATTTTATCCATCATCACGCGCATAAGCGAGCAAAATTTACCCAATCCCAACTATTGGGGTAAGTAAATTCCCTTTCTACGTCTATGTAAGTTAATATGATCAAGAATCAAACAATTATCAGGACTTGATGCGGCAGTTTAATCAATAGCTCCAGGACTACAAAAAGGACTGCCATTAGTGACAAAAATTAGCGACAACAGTTGAAATTTGTCGCTAACAGTGACTTTTACTGACAAAATTTTATTGTCGTCGGTAATTTGTTGTCAAATAGTCGTGTATTTGTGACAAAGACGTACCTCGTTGGTAAAGACAAAAATCCTCGTCACTAAACTCACTATTAGGAGGGAAATTTTGGCGCCATAATTTTTTTCTTACGAATGGAATTATTGTCGGTCGGTAATGTTTCGTCAAGTATTTGTATATTTTTTATAGGAAGTATTTGTACATTTGTGATCAAATCTTTACCACATCAATAACGACGAGAATTTTCTTCACTAAGTCGATCTTTTTGTAGGAGAAATCGGCATCATTATTTTTGACGAACGAATTTATATTGGCAATAATGTTAAGTTCAATATTTGTTCATTTAAGATGATCCCATACTTTCCCTCGGAAACAATATAATCTACTTCATTACCCTTTATTCGAAAAAAAAAATACAAAGAAAGTGAATTGATAGAAGAAATTTTGATAAGGGAGAAACAGTCAGGACGAATTAGGTTGGTGATCATTATTATTGCAATAAAACAAACATGTTCTCAATTATCTTGCAAACTAGTATTTTAATTATATATATACTAACTGAAAGAGGAAGTAATGAAAATTTATACTCGTCTATACCAAAGAAATAAAATAAATAGGTTGTAGAGATAATAATTGAAAAGGAAATTTGTTGAATACTAATTAAAAACTATATTGACTTTTGATTTTCTTTCCCTGATCGCATCCCGGTGGTTTCTTTTCTTTAGGTAATTAACTCCCGTCTAGGTAAGTATATAGCTAGCTGGGTTATTTTATTTTATTTTTAGAAGTTAATAATTTAACTCAATCTTAGCCATTAAATTTGAAATTTAGATCTTCACCGTTGGTTTAACAATTTCCTAATACAAACCCTAGCTTATGTACATTTTTACCCGTGCAGTTTCACTGCCTTTTCATTTTACTTTTTTGTTTGTGTGGTCGTAGACTCACCTCCTTCATCCTTGTTCTTTTCTTCTTTTGCAGCCATGAGTCCATGACGACAATGATCGAGGATAAAGGTCAGGCCCTTTAGATGCAATCGTCGGTCTTCTCTTCTCTCTTGGTACATCGTTGTTCCTCTCCCTCACGCTCTTTTTAGTTTTCCATATGAAGATCAAATTGCCACTTTCGGTGCTCTCATCCTCCCACAATGTATGAGATATGTTCCTTATGAATCGACGATTTCGTACTCGTTTTTTTTCCGATTTTGAACTCATTGAATCGTAGCAAATCTGATCACCTACCTATTGAGATCTATGGTTTCTTCTATATCTAACTCACTTTTCTCTTGACTAGGGCTTGTGGCGATGATTTAGCAAACGGACAGCGGCGACAAGATCCAGTGTATTTGGTGGCGATGACAAAAATGTTAAAGCAACGATTGACGATTGTAGTGTGATTTTTTTTATAACTGTTTTATTTTTTGTCTTTTTCCTCCATGTACGTACCTTTTTATAGCTCAATGTATATACTTTTAATACAAAGTTTATGTTGTTAAAGATGTATAATCAAACATATATTATTCCGCCTGTAGTGAAAGTTATGTTCTATAAAGAAAAGAAAAAGTGAGCTAGTAATAAAATTACCAAACAAATAATTACTGGTTAATCTGTAGGCACGACGACCAAATTTTGTCATAAATATAGCAAAATTGTTGTCAGAAATGCAATATGGTCGTCAGATTCGTCAATTTTGACAAACCTTCACCGACGTCCCATTAGCTATTGGAACGACCTGATACCATCACAAATAATCTTTTCTGATGGCTTATCAGACGAAAACTATTTGTGACGCTCGTATTTGGAACGAACCACGACGGTTACATGGCATCACAAAAGCACAATTGCGACGTAATTTGGTCTTTATTGACGGAATTCTCTGGTCACTAATGAAAGCCTTTTTTGTAGCTGGTAAGTTTGTCGGTGGATACTGTGATTCAGTCTGCCATCCCTTCGGAACACAGCTTTGGACCGGATGGGTCTAATTTGGCTATTTGTATGTGGGACAGGGCAACAAGTCATGGATCTCATTCGACAGGTGGATGATTATTCTAAGCCCAGCTAGGGAAATCCTATTGGTGGTAGGGGTTCAATATCTGTTGATTGATGACCCTACGGTGGTCGAGTTGCTCTTTCTCTGAGAGGCAATTTTATGGTGTCTGGGCCACGACTTTACGGAAATAAATTATGAAGGAGATGCTAAGGTGAGAATGATGGATTTTTTCCCTTTTCCTTTTTGTTTATGCTTTATATGTGAAATTAAATCACATATGTTATTGCAAATGAATTGCATTGATCTAGATATAATGAAAATAAAATGAGATGGATTGCAAAACTATTGAGTTAGCTATAAAAACAACAAATGCATTTGGGTTTGCAATTGCATTGCCGTAGATACTCTTATTCTTCATTGTGACTTGCTAATACGCCCAAAAGATTAAGAACATCTACATCGCCACTTTCATTTCAATTGCAAATCCATGTGTCCATCTACGCGACAATTGCAAATACTATTGCATGGATGTATGCTGTGGTAACCAATGGAAAATATGCAAGCTTTCTAGTAACGGAATCCACTTTGCAATTCCATGTCCCTTTTGACTTTTTTTTATTTTCTTTGCTAATTTATGTGGATATTTTGTATAAAAAATAATCAGTCCCATATATAGTATTTTTTTTATGGGAACATATATAGTAATTTTATTTGTGCCGATTTCAACACTGTTTATGCTTTTCGGTATATTAACTAATTCATTAATTTCTCGTAGTCAATCGTTGAAGTCAAAATACTTTCTTCTTTTGATAATAAAAACTCACACATTATTTATGTGATTTTATAGATAATAATTAAAATAGAAAATTTGATTATCTAAGTTCATTGAAATATGCATATCTAGTTAATTATATGGCAACAGGGCTCTTTAGCTATGGGAGTGTAAGCTTAAGAATCGTAACTTCTGGACTTTCACATCAAAAACTGATTCTTGGATATGGCAGAAGTTGCTTAAGAGTAGGGTGAAAATACAGCAGAAAATATGTCTGCAGAATGGTGAAGTCTTTTGGAATGGCAAGGTTATCAAAAGCTTTAGTATTAAAAATTTCAGGAAGACTTTCGGCCAAGGAACGGCTCAAGATATTTTGTAAAAAAAAAAATTCAAAATAGGGTGCATAATTATGAGTAACCAAATATGGACCCTTTTTTTAAGTGGCTGCAGATCTAAAGGTGGAGAATTAAAGAAATTTATTTTCCCTAGTTTTCTTGATTGGATCATATCTTCTTCATTCTAACTCGGATTTCAATTTCTTTTGCACAGATGGAACGAGTTTGTTGTGCTCTACAAAATGATATCCATTTTCAATATTTTTTGAGAAAAAAAATATTCATACCTCTCGTTACCAAATCCATACCATATGGTATCTCCTTCATTTTTTAGTCGTTTTCGAGAAATTTTTCACAGAAGGAACGATTTAATAATGATCTATTGGATTTCAAATTTTTCTCGGTGAAAAATTTCATAACTCTCGTTACCAACTTCATATCATACTATACCACCCCGGTATGGGGTGGTATTGTTCATACCATATGGTATGCTGTTATTTAATATCAGTCAATGCTCAATACCATATGGTACAGTCAATACCATATGGTATAAACTGGTAATAACAGACAAATTGTTTTTGTTAAAAAAAATATCAAAGTGGATATCATTATGAAGATCACAATTAATATGATCTAACTGTGCAAAAAAAAATCGAGTTAAAACGATTGATAAATCGTCCGTTAGAGATTAAAGGAAGGAAAATTAAAGGTTTTTCGAGGAGAGATAAGGAGGCGCTGATGTGGCGAATTCTTATTGGGTTATGCATGGGGTTATAGCTAGGGGTGGGCAATGGGCGGATTGGATGAGTTTTCGTCTCAAATTGACCCACCCGCTTACTAGCGGGTTGAAATAATTGTGACCCGCAATCCACCCACATTCTTATGCGGGTCGGGTTGGATGGGGGCGGTTGGGTCGTGGGTTAATCCGCAAAAATAATTCTCCAACTAGCTATTTAGAAAGTTGACTAACATTTATAATAAGTTCATAGCAAAGTAGTAAGATTGTATCAATTTAGACACTTATCACTCTCTCTAGTGAATCGATGTAGTATTTGCATAAAACATTTTACTACTCTATCCACCAATTATATAGAGACAACTTACGTATGTTGTGATTTTATACAATTAATAATTTATATTTTTCATCCCAATATATAATGGATATTAACAATAATTTGCATTCCAATATCCAATAAATGGATATTACACAGCATAATAACCAATAATAGTAGTCAAAAGTATTTTTATTCTCCATATTAAGAAGTATATGGTCAGACCGTAGTGTGGTTTAGAAATATGATGAATATTCGATACTATAAGAAACAACCTTTTTCATGTGAAAATAGGAAGCGAGTCATTCGGGTGACCCGCAATCCACCCACTACCCACCCACATAAGTGCGGGTGGGAGATTTATCAATCTGCAATCCACCCACATCAATCATCCACAACTTGCGGATCGAGTTATTTGCGGGTGGATCAATATCAATCCACGGATTACTCACCCACATGAAGTTACGATGTTTTTTGGGGGAATGTCACTGATTCTTTTTGGCCTTGTTGATGATTTGCTCCTGATTGGTTAGGATTATACTGGACGTAATTGGTACACAGAGTATATAGTTTGCATAGAGTTTTAGAAATGTAAAAACTCTTATAGGTTACTCATTGGTCAGGTGTGTTGCTAAATGTACTTGTTTTTTATGATATAAAATTAACCGATTCAAAAAAATATATGCATTAAAATAATGTAAATATACTATTTTTAGTTTATTAAAAATAAGATAAATCAAATAAATTCAATTGTAAGTGAATTGCATTGATATAGTTGTAATAAAATTTAAATGAGTTGGAGTGCATAAAATGATGAGATAGTAAGTAGAAATTAGATAACTAGTTCGTTGAGCGGGAGCGAGAGGGTATCTTAAATTTCCTAGGACTACAACAATACAAACATATATTAAAACACATAAAATATAAACTTTTTATATGGTATAAAATAGAAATTATATGTTAGTATCTTAAATTTTCTCTTTAGCAAAGAATGGTACTACAGAAAACTTGTGTCGTGGGCTTGTGTCTCATCAATATTTGATTTAGGCCGCCCCATGTGATTTTTGGGTGTTTTCATTGTCCTTGTTTTGTCTGTTGTGCTCCGTCTTTTCTTCTTCTTCTAGCTGGCTGGTTATACTATACGAGTGCCCTTTCCTTTTCCCCCTGTTCCCTTTGATGTACAAAGTACAAACTTCTTCATTGCTTTCTACTAAATATTCACATTTATCAGAAAAGTTACAGAGTGGGTGTTTACAAAATAATTTGAGTTAGTAGCGTAGCCAGACTTTGAGTCGAATGAGGTCCTTTAAACAAATCAATAATATAAAGTTAAATTTAAAAAAAATGCACGAATGAAACATATAATTTCAATGTTTTACTAATACGACACACTTGTTTGTTTCTAGAATGACTCGCAACATGCTTTTACATTTTGAAAACATTGTAAGCACATTGGAGGTCTAGATTATTGAGCACATTCTTTTCTCTATATCCTACCAAGAAATTATTATGCTACTCTTCACTTATTCGAATTGGAAGCTTGTTTTTTTTATGTAACTCCTAAGTTACAATGACTTTTCAGTGATTTTAGTTGGAATAAACCAAATAAGCGTAAGTTTAATAAGCAAATAAAACTAATGTATAATAATTATGCTTATCACTTTCCACCATCCGTATGGCCAACTTATTCATTCCGTTCAAGCCTTTGAACTTCTCATTTTTTTCATATTCGGAATAAATAAAACTAGTTGAAAGCGAAGAAAGTTAATTTGTAACTATATAAACGACTCATAATATATACTAGTTGAGAATTAACCACATTGAAGCACTTACAATTGCATAATTTTAACAATATAAACGACTCAAACTACCAAGTAATTTAGATTTGTAACTTGTTAGCCTTGCCCATAACCTTTTAGAAAAACATATTGATAATTGATTTTAGAAACATCAATACCTTATTTCTTGATTTTAAAATGAAACTGCATAAACAAGTTGAGAATGGAATGACGAGCATCGTTGGAATGGCAAAGAAGGTTGAGTCTATGATTTCACCCTTTTTTGTGAGGATACATGGAGCGAGTTAGTTATGCTAGAATGTCATCAACCTTTTTGGATTGGATTTATGAAATTAAGCTTATTATAATGATTTCATCTTAAATATTAGAAATAATAATTTATCTGAAGTAGTCTTTGTGTCCCTTCTGTGAGAGAAACACCACAAAAACGGTATGGGTCTACACTGAATTCCTATATACTAGTGGTGGACATATGATTCACATTAAACCCATCACCATTCAACAAGGATTCAAATTTACTGATACTCAAACAGTTAAAACTGAAGTCCGAGTTCCCGACGAGGCGATGATGAGGAAAAAAAATCATGATATTTTCTCAATGCAAGTGGGTTCCTTGAGGGCAAGGTTGTTAAACCTCTATTTACCTCCGGTTGGACCCGGTCCAACCTAAGCCGGGTTTCAAAACGACCTCCAAAAAGTCTCCCGATTTGACTCATAAAGAGGGAGAAGAAGAGAGGAAGATGAACGATGAAAGGGAGATGGTGGTTAGTTAGATTTATTTTGTGGAAAATAATTTTTTAATAAATGCATGTAAGATAATTTTCATTTCAATAATTAAATCTTTAATTAGTATCTTATTTTATTTGTATATATATTTAGAAAACGTCTAAAATGTCTCAAATCACCCGAACCCCGATGAGACCGTTAAATCTCTTTCTTGGCCGGCTCAATAACTTAAACCGGTTTAACAACCTAACTTCAGGGTATAAAATAGTGTCAAATAGTTTTGAGTGTTAAGCTCAATCCAACTTCCTCTCCCTCTACTTGATAATGGGAAAAGCTGAATCCCCAAACCCAATCACCCTACTACATCTCCACCACATCTCCCCGTCCTTCATCGACGTGCCACCGCCCTCCGACGATGTCACTTTCCCGCTCACCTGCTTCGACTTCACCTGGTCCATCTTCCCGCCCGTCGAGCGCCTCCTCTTCTATCCCCTCCCGCCCGAAAATTCCACCGCCGCCTTCTTCACCTCCTCCATCGTCCCAACCCTAACGCGCTCCCTCGCCGCCGCTCTGTCCCGCTTCCTCCCCATCGCCGCCTCCCTCACCTGGCCTTACAATTCGCCAAACCCCTTTCTCCTCTACTCCCCTTCCGCCGCCGTCCCGCTCACCGTCGCCCAATCCACCGCCGATTTCAACCACCTCGCCTCCGACATCGGACAGATCCGCGACGCCGCCGAATCGCACCCTTACATCCCCGTCCTGCCGTCCTCCGACTCGGAGGCCTCGGTTATCGCGCTCCAGCTCACGCTTTTCCCGGGCCAGGGATTTTGCGTGGGAATAACCAGCCACCACGCCGTCCTCGATGGGAAATCCACCACTCTCTTCCTCAAGGCCTGGGCCCACTTATCCAAATCCAGCGTCACCTCTTGTCCAGAAGATCTCGTACCGTTTCTGGACCGGTCCGTCGTACCAGAGCCCAAAGGCATGGGCCTGCATTACCACAACTCCTGGCCCGGCCCGAGAAGCTTGAAGCTGACCCCGCCGTCTGCTCCCGCGCCCGGCTTGGTACGGGTAACATTTATGCTCTCCCAAGACCGAATCCAGGCGCTGAGGGAAAAGATTAAAACGGCGCCGTCCGGAACTGATTATGAGCTTCGCCTGTCAAGCTTTGTCGTCACGTTCGCCCATTCCTTGGTCTGCTTGGTGAAAGCCAAACGCCTCGGAGACGAGGACGAATCAGAGATCAATAGGGAAGCGGTGGTTCATTACGCTTTCATGGCGGACGTCCGACGCCGACTGAAACCGCCGTTGCCGGCGAACTACCTAGGGAATTGCGTCTTAAGCGGACCCGAGTTGATACAGGTGAGACCTCTGCTGGCGGAGGGAGGGATTGGATTCGCTGCGGAGAGGATAAGCAAGATGATTGATCACGTGGAGGGGAAGGATCAGGTTGTTGGGGGAGACCGCCACGTGTCAACCTTCGCCAAGGATAGGGAGGCCAGCCGAGGCGTGTTTATCGGGATCGCTGGGTCCCCTAGGTTCCACGTGTACGACGCCGATTTCGGGTGGGGGAAGCCCAAGTGCGTGGAGGTGACGTCGATAGATCGGACGGGTGGCATCTCGCTGGCGGATTGTAGAAATGGGAGCCGTGGGATCGAGGTCGGACTGGCTTTGCCACCGGATCAGATGGACATCTTCCGTTCAGCTTTTGCTGTCTAGTTGTCCTTAAGCTGCTCCCTCGTTGAGTTGCCCTTTCAATTATCTTTTTTCCAGAGAGAATGCAGCCGAGGAGTTTCTTCATAATAATTATTAATAAAAATAGACGACAAGCATGGAATTAAACCGTATCGGAGGTTAGGAGAAGCTGGAAAGAGCTGAAAAAATCCTTATCCGCTGCGGGAAGGATTGGAGTGGCGCCAAAACCCTTAAATTCAAATGAAGCCTGGAGTTAGTTTCGTTGCTAAGTCTGTCTGTCTGTCAATAAACAATACTGCGTCATATGCAGTATTCCTGTGTCAATCCAGTAGTTCTGTTTGTTTACATTTACCTCCTGTATCTGGTGGGTTAGTTGGTTAACAGCATTGAACTCATGTAATTTGTTAGTAGTCCAAGTTTGTGGGCTACCATCTATCTATTTAAGTTCTTTAACGTTCATTCAATAAAATGTTGGAGAATGGAAAGTCGGAAATCACTCGAAGGAAATCAAGCCAGCTGCAATAGTTTCCTAAACTGCAAAAATTACCTTCCTTGAAGAAATTCAAGTGCAACGGTCGACCAGCAAATGGTATTTATACCTTTCATGAAGAACAGTGAACGCAACTTTTTGCAAGAAGTGGTATAGGGCTGATTGCATAGTGGGTTAATCAACAGAGGCACAGGATCTGGTTGATTAACGGTGTAACGGGTCTGGGATTGGGATCCGGGTGACTTTACATTGTTTTCGTTTTGTTGTTCTTGAGTCTGGTATCTTTTTATCTTCTTGCTTGATAGGTTAAATCAATAAAAATCAGAGTTTCCTAGAACTCAGTGAAGTACTGAGTCTAGGACGAGGACGTACCCGGTAGATTGGGGAACCTCGTTAAAATTTGTTTGTGTCCTCTCCTCTGGCTGTGATACTCTGTTTCTGCCTTTCCTCTGTTTTTGAACTCTGCCACTGCTCGAGGCTCTCTTCGTTCCGAGGAAGAAGATGATTGCCTTTCTGTCCAAGTTATGGGCTGAAGTTAGCAGGCTTTAGTTTGTTTGTTCATTTCATTTTAGTTATCCGTTAGTGGGCTTGTGAGACATTTTAGGCCCAATCTGGAAATATAAGAGAAAAGTCACTGAAAGAGAATCGATCTCTTCGTGTCTCCTGGTTCTCCTTCATTTCCATTTTCCCCTAATTCTCTCAAACCCTAATTCGATTCTGCCCTCCTGATCTGACTAATAAGTGGTATCAGAGCCTGGTTTTGAAGAAGCTCACTCCTGCCAAGGTTGCGATCCAATGGCGACCAGTTCGTTTGGGCAGGCGGCTCTTAATCATCCGCCGATTTTCAATGGAACAAATTATACGGCTTGGAAGAAGAGAATAAAGCAATTTATGTGGGGAATCGATGAGGAGCTCTGGCTCATTGTGCAAAACGGTCCGATTGATATGGATCTGGCTGAGCAACATCTGTGGTCTGCTGCACAGAAGAAGAGTGCGCAGCTAAACCAGCGCGCCATGCATGTCCTCCAATCGGCGATGACCTCTGAAGAAGCTGACCAGGTTGAAAACTGTGACTCCGCTCAAGAAATTCGGATTGCTCTGCAGAGTACATACGAAGGTACGTCTAATATTCGTGAATCTCGCATTGATTTATTAGTTCATGAGTATGAGGCGTTTTCTATGCTTAATAATGAGTCAATCCATGAAATGTATTCTAGATTCACTACTCTCATCAATAAACTTAAAGGCTTAGGTCGTACTTTTCAGCCTAAGGATCTTAATCGTAAAATCCTTCGCCTATAAATGAGTTAATAGGGTCTCTTCTCAGTCATGAGAATGTTATTAAACAAGTTTCACATGATGATGAAAAACGGAAGAAAACTCTGGCATTTAAGTCTAACATTATTGATTATGAGTCTGAAGATGACTTTGTGAGTGATTTTGATAGGGAATTTGCCCTTGTTAGCAAGAGATTTCATCGCATGCTTAAATACAAAAATGATCAAAAACGGCGTCAGGATGATTCTAGATTTGTTTCTACTGATCGTTACAAAGCTGTTTCTCAAGAAAGGCTGCCTAATCAGCAGACCAGAGTTTTAGAAACAGGTCAATCAGAGCGAGAAGCTCAAGCATGCTATAAATGTGGTAAGTTCGGCCATATCAGAGCTCACTGTCCACAGACCTTGAAGGCAAAAGAGCGAGCAATGAAAGCTACTTGGAGCGACTATGAATCAGAGCCAGACGAGGAACAAGAAGATAATTTGGCATTTATGGCCTTCAGCAGTGATCTGGACTTGCAAACTGAAATTTCTTCGCAGGATGATGAATCAGGTAGTATTAAATCAAATCAGTTGTGGTATCTTGACAGCGGATGTTCCCACCATATGTCTGGTAAGAAAGAACTCTTCTCTACTCTTCAGATCAAACGTGGAGGAAGGGTTGTTTTTGGTGATGACAGTTTCGGCACTATTGTTGGAACAGGAACCATAGGAAAACATCCCCTACCTGTGATAAATAATGTTCTTCTAGTAGAAGGACTCAAACATAATCTTCTTTCAATAAGTCAGTTATGTAGTAGTGGAAACAAAGTCAGTTTTGAGTCTTCTCGTTGCATAGTTGAACGAATAAGTGATGGATTGATTCTGTTTGTTGGGTCTAGGCATAATAACATGTATATCATTAATCTTCAAGATCTTGATGCCTTTAATGAATACTGTTTTGCTGTCTCTTTTCAACAAGAACTCCTGTGGCATCGAAAACTTGGCCATATCAGTTTGTCTAAACTGACTATGTTGTCCAAACTAAATCTTGCCAGAGGAATTCCCTTACTCAGAGACAAAGCAATTTTTTTTGTGAAACATGTATTTCTGGAAAACAGACCCTAAAATCATTCAAATCCAAGACTGACATAACCTCTTCAGCTGTATTCGAACTGATCCACATGGATCTTTTTGGACCATGTAATGTCACTAGTCTTGGAGGAAAACATTATGTGTTTGTTCTGGTCGATGATTACTCCAGATTTACATGGGTTTATTTTCTAGCTAATAAGGCTGAAACATTTGCTAAATTTAAAACTTTTGCTTTGTTGCATGCTGATCAACTCAAGTCAGTGAAAAGTGACAATGGGGGGGGGGGGGGGAGTTCATTGTGGATGAGTTTGAAACCTTCTGCAATGATACTGGGATCTCACAAATCTTTTCTGCACCTCGCACTCCTCAACAGAATGGAGTTGTTGAGCGAAAAAATCGTACCATTATCGAGTGTGCTCGTACTCTGCTCTTGGAATACAATTTGCCTAAATATTTCTGGGCAGAGGCAGTTAGCACTGCGTTCCATGTTATAAATCGAGTTATTATTAGAAAGACTCTTAATAAAACCCCCTATGAGCTTCTCAAAAACAAGCCACCTAACATTTCCTACTTTCATCCTTTCGGTTGTCCTTGTTATGTTCTAAACACTCGTGATCAGTTGGGAAAATTTGATTCTAAATCTGATTTAGCCATCTTTTTAGGATATTCAGTTCGTGGTCAAGCTTTTCGGGTTTATAACAAACGTACTCAGAAGGTTGAGGAATCTGTTCATGTTAGGTTTAATGAGATGACATCTCCTGCAGATTCATCTTCTGCATCTTTGTCCTTTGATATATCTGAATTGTCTAATAGCACAGATACAATCTCCAAAGATGCAGCTCCTGATCAAACTGATGGACTTGAAGGTAATGAAAAAGAGGCTCCTGCAGAAACTAACGGTAAGGAGGCTCCTGCTTCAATTCCTACTGCCCCACCACACATCCAGAAAAGGCACCCTACTACTCAAGTTATTGGTGACATCACTGATGGTCTGAAAACCAGAGGCAAATATGTCCCATGTCAGTATGCCTATGTCTCCCAAGTTGAACCAAAATCTTATAAAGATGCTCTTAAAATTGAAGAATGGTTGTTTGCTATGATTGAAGAATTAACTCAGTTTGAGCACCTTCGTGTCTGGGATTTAGTTCCTCGCCCTTTAAATGTAACAATTATTGGAACTAAATGGATTTTTCGAAACAAATCGGATGAATTAGGCATAATTATACGCAACAAAGCTAGATTAGTAGCACAAGGCTACTGTCAAGAAGAAGGAATTGACTATGACGAGACATTTTCACCTGTTGCACGTCTTGAGTCTATTAGGCTCCTTTGTGCTTTTGCATCATACATGGGATTTCCCTTATTTCAAATGGATGTCAAGAGTGCGTTCTTAAATGGAGTTATAGAAGATGATGTGTATGTTGCTCAACCACCTGGTTTTGTAGATCATAGGTATCCTGATCATGTTTTTAAGTTAAACAAAGCTCTTTATGGACTTAAGCAAGCCCCTCGGGCTTGGTATGATCGGTTGACATCTTTTCTTCGCGATCAGAAGTTTGTCCAAGGATCAGTTGATAAGACTTTGTTTATAAAACATGAATCTAGTGATCTACTTCTTGTTCAAATCTATGTTGATGACATAGTGTTCGGATCTACTAATACTCAGATGTGCTCTTCCTTTTGTGAGTCTATGAAAAGTGTTTTCGAAATGAGCCTCATGGGAGAATTAAAATACTTTCTTGGCTTACAAATTAAACAAACTTCTCATGGTACCTTCATTAGTCAATCAAAATATGTGTCTACTATGCTTCAAAAGTTTGACATGACTACCTTGAATGCTTGCCCAACTCCTATGGCAACTAATGTCAAACTTGATTTTGACGAAACTGGTGAATTGGTTGATGAGTCTAAATATCGTGGCATGATAGGTTCTTTGCTCTATTTAATGGCTAGCAGACCTGATATTCAATATGTTGTGTGTCTTTGTGCTCGCTTTCAGTCTCAACCAAAACAGAGTCATTTAACAGCAGTAAAACGTATTTTTCGATACCTAAAAGGCACAAGTGATGTCGGTATTTGGTATGCTAAGCAGGATCAGTTTGATCTTCTTGGTTATACTGACTCCGATTTTGCTGGGAGTCTCACTGATCGAAAAAGTACTTCTGGCTGCTGTCAATTTGCTGGTACTTCGTTGGTGTCCTGGTTTTGTAAAAAGCAAGGAGTTGTGGCTCTATCCACGGCAGAGGCCGAATATATTGCCGCTGGCAGCTCTTGTGCTCAGCTCCTTTGGCTTAAAAGTCAAATGAAAGATTATGGGTTGCAAGTTTCCTCTATCCCTTTGTACTGTGATAATACTAGTGCTATTTGCATGACTAAGAATCCGGTTCAGCATTCACGAACGAAACATATTGATATTAAATATCATTTTATTCGTGAACTTGTTAAGGAAGGTCTTATTTCCCTGCATCACATTCCTACGGAATTCCAGTTGGCTGATTTGTTTACTAAGCCCCTTGCTGCTGATCGCTTTAATTTCTTATGATATGAAATCGGGCTTCGTTCGCTGTCATCTCTCACTGAGATGATAGGGGATACAGGATCCTGAGCTGATTGCTTGGGATGCTTCTGTAATGTAATCTTTAGTTTCCTTCTCTTTGTGCTTTTAATGTAGTGTCTTTTCAATTTCTGCCTTGAATGCTTGAGTTGCCTCGTTTGTGGCTGTTAGGGTTAGGTGTTTTCTTTCTTCAGTGTTTCTTTCTTTTTTTCTGCTCTGTGTGTTTTGGTAAGTTTTTCTTTGCTTTCCCTCTTTTGGTGGTTTCCTTGCAGTATTTATAGGTTTAGTAGCTTCGTCTGTACTATCACTGTTCTCTTCAAAGTTTTTTTTAGCCATGGCCCTTCCCTTTCTTCGAACCTTCACAGGAACTATGTTTCTGGATCCTATTCCAGCCAATGCCCATCGCCATACTCTGTTTTTTGAAAATCGTAAGATTTTACCCACCTATCATGTTCAACTTGATGAACTGGCTGAGGTAGGACTTGATGTGCGTCCTTTTATCCAAAATCTTGGCTGGAATTTTCTTTTATACCACCCGTTTTCAACCATAGTTTGTCCTGATGCTGTCCGTTTCTTTTACTCAAACCTTCGATTTACTGCTGTGCACTCCCGTTTTTTCACCACCCTTGTCTTTGGAAATCTTCTCACTATTCCTGTCGCTGAAATTGAGCGTGCTCTTGACATCCCTGTCAATGGCGAGAATCTTGCAGACGAGTCTGAACTCGGTCTGTTCAACTTTGATCTCGCTGAAGAATTCCATCAGCTTACCGGTCAGTTTCCTGGTCCAAATCTCTCTATGCCTGTCACTGCCCTTTTACCTTCCCTCAGAGCCCTCCATTTTTTTCATCTCGCGAGTGTTCTTGCCTCGCTCTGGAGATCTGATGATGATAACCGCTGTTGAACTTTGGGTCTGAGCTCATGCTACTCATGGCATCCCTCTAAGCTATGCTCCCTTGTAATTTGGCTCTGTCATCTCCTTCTGTGATGTGAACATCTCTTCTCCTCTTCCGTTTGGCTGCCTCATCACATCTCTCCTTCTTTGCCTGCGGGTTAATCTTCATCCCTTCGGAACCATCACCCCTTCCCTTTATCTCACTGCCGATGATGTTATGGATCTTCTAGAAATAGCAGTTGAGGGGGAGAATGGCGCCAACCACATACTAGTTATCAACAGTGACTCCGACTCTGACTCGTCTAGCAGCAGCTCGGATGATGCACCAGAATTTGAGCCATTTGCTGCAGCTCTTCGTGCTCTTTATGGATCTGATTCAGACAACGAAGAAGCATAGTATCATGAAGGAGCAAGTTTTTCGTCGTAGAGATTATCCTTAGGGGGAGCAGTTCGTTTTTATCTTGTCTTTCTGCTGTGGTTCCTTGTGTGAGCATGTGGTTTGCCTAACTTGGCTGTGGTCGTGAATAGTGTTTTTTGAATGTTGGATGATTGCTGGTTTGCCTGACCTGGCTGTGGTCTGAATGGTTATTGTTTAACTGTATGTTTGCTTTGATTCAGTTAAGATATGGTCTGCTTTGATGTCACTCTGTTGGGTGGAGATAGTTTGTTAATTCTTGCAGGATCGGTAGGCAACTCGCTATTTCCAACTTAGGGGGAGATTGTTGGAGAATGGAAAGTCTGAAATCACTCGAAGGAAATCAAGCCAGCTGCAATAGTTTCCTAAACTGCAAAAATTACCTTCCTTGAAGAAATTCAAGTGCAACGGTCGACCAGCAAAGGGTATTTATACCTTTCATGAAGAACAGTGAACGCAACTTTTTGCAAGAAGTGGTATAGGGCTGATTGCATAGTGGGTTAATCAACAGAGGCACAGGATCTGGTTGATTAACGGTGTAACGGGTCTGGGATTGGGATCCGGGTGACTTTACATTGTTTTCGTTTTGTTGTTCTTGAGTCTGGTATCTGTTTATCTTCTTGCTTCATAGGTTAAATCAATAAAAATCAGAGTCTCCTAGAACTCAGTGAAGTACTGAGTCTAGGACGAGGACGTACCCGGTAGATTGGGGAACCTCGTTAAAATTCATTTGTGTCCTCTCCTCTGGATGTGATACTCTGTTTCTGCCTTTCCTCTGTTTTTTAACTCTGCCACTGCTCGAGGCTCTCTTCGTTCCAAGGAAGAAGATGGTTGCCTTTCTGTCCAAGTTATGGGCTGAAGTTAGCAGGCTTTAGTTTGTTTGTTCATTTCATTTTAGTTATCCGTTAGTGGGCTTGTGAGACATTTTTAACCCACTATACAAAACCATCATCCGCCGGCGGAGAAGCCCGGATCGCGGAAGGCGGCGACGCATCTCAACCTCATCGTCGACAGCAAGGTCCAACTGATGTCAGAGGCTCTTCCACTATCATTAATGCTCACCATGCTGCAATTAAGAGATGAAAGGAGCTGGCCCTAGCGATGGCAATTTCAACCCACCCCGCGGGTATTACCCGACCTGACCCGCGATGGGGCGGGTATTACCCGACCCGCAGTAGCGTGGGGCGGGGCATGGGTATCTACTTCCGACCTGCCCTGCCCCGTCCCGTTCTAGACTCATTTTATCTCAATTTCTTACAATTTTTATACATATTTCTCCTATTTTGACTTTCCTTCAACTAGTTAGAGTCGCTCTTTCAACTTGTTAGACTCAATTACCCATTTTATTATCACTATTTTTCATTATTAAATTGTTTTACCCTTCGTTTTATCGTAAAAGATAAAATTTACTTGTATTTTTTTCGAATAACATGTAAGAGTGGGTCGACCCGCCCCGTACCCGCACAGGGATGGGCGAGCCTATCGGTAATAATTCTAAGGAACCACCTTCCCTAGCCAAGAATAAAGAAATTGACATGGAAGAACAGAGTTTCGGTTCAAGCAGGAAGGGGGCGAGACAATTAAATTGCACATGGTCAATTTATCAAGGGTTATTATCCTAATTTGGCCCCAAGTTTGGTGTAAGTGACAGTTATGGCCCCATTTTTCAAATAAGACATTTATGACCTATTTTTGAAACTATTAGACAAATTTGGCCCGAAATTTTCTTTGACCGTTAATATTGATTGTCAAACGCTATTCTGGTAGTGACTGAACAAAAAACCACTGATATAACATGCCACGCCATTAACCAATTTAATTTTATAATTCAATTAAAATAAAAATTTAGAAATTCTCCAAATCCCCAAATCCAAACCCTAAACTAAATCAACATCATCGTAACAGCAGGCGCCTCCCTCCTTCTTCGCTTGTAGACCGATTTGATGTTCTGGACTCAGACGAAGGAGGAAGAGAGAGCGCGACCTCAGAATATTCTGCGGAGAGAGTGGCGTTGGCGTGGTAAATTTTGAGATTCGAAACGCCGGATTCAGCCACCACGTTTCCCTCACGCGAAGTGAGCAACCAATTTGGAGCTTCGAAACGGAGAATTCTCCCGCCGTGTAGGAGGCGTTGAGCGGCGCCGTTGTTGCTCTGGCTCGAATAATGGCCAGAAACTTCACGTCGAACTGCAATCATATCAAAAAAATACCTAAGAAACGAAACAACCGATTTTCTCCAGCATTTTCTCGGCTACCAAACAGGCTAGTTCAAAATTCCCCCAATCTGCAATTTCCTATCCAGAATCCAACTAAATTCGCAATCGAAAAAGCAAACGGAGGAGAGGCGGAAATCAAAACAAGTAATAATACCTCGACGGTGTTGGGGCGACCACGTCGTTAGGATTGATGTCTGCGCCAATGAGGCGAGAGGCGGCACGTTTCAGCAGTTTCGTGAGCGTTGGAGTTTGAGTCGCCATGTTTTGGAAGTAAATGAATGAATTGGTTATGGAAAATTTGGTCCTGCTCTTAATATAGTTAGGACGAAAGAGATTTGGCGAAGCCAGAAAGAAATTTGGTCTGAAGGTGAAGGAGCCAAATTGAAATGGGGGATGCTCGTCGGCGTACGCCGAATTGGGTGAAAAGAGAGAGTGTGATATTATTTGAAAAATAGAATTTTGGGAATTTTTATTTTAATTCAATTATTAAATTTCAATCATTTAATGATATGGCATGCCACATCAAAGGTTTTTTGCTGAATCACTAACAGAATAGTGTTTGACCGTCAATATTAACGGTCAAAGAAAATTTTGGGCCAAATTTGTCCAATGATTTCAAAAGTAGGCTATAAATGTCTTATTTGAAAAATGGGTCCAGAACGGTCGCTTATGCCAAACTTCGGGCCAAACTAGGGGATTAACCCATTTAACAATTGAAGAAGAATCAAGGCAACATCTCTCCTTAGAGAAGAAGCAGACAATCAACACCTCGATTGTAGAGGAGAAAGAAGGTGACCCTTTAAACCTAACTTTGTATTCTGCTCAAGGTTGTCAACCCGCGGGTCAATCCGGAATCGGACGAGCTAGTGCGTCATGGGTTAATGGGTCACCTGTTTTAGGCCGAAGAAGTTATAATTTTCATACATAAATTTATTATATATCAAATTTCAGATGAATAATAACATATAACATTACACCAAAATAATAATTTGTACATAAATTTAACCTATAATGAAAATTCAAATGCACTTAAATACATCATATCATATGATATCAATATATATATGATATTCGTATTCAAATGTACAATTTAGAATAATTAATTGACTTATGTAAACTAGCAAAATAAAAAGATTTATTAAATAAACAACACAAGAAAAAGGGGGAGTTGGAAAGCCACTTAATCATCAAAGTCACAATATATGAAGTAGAATTATAAAATATATCAAAATTTATTAAGTAATAAGTAGAGAACAATAATTAAATGATAAAAATTAACCCTCAAAAGTTTGCATCAATCTGTTCGTATTTAATTATTTATGAATTTGGTGGGGTCCCTGATGTCCACTTTCACGCGGACCAAGAATGAAAAGCACTACAGGTACAAATATGGGAACTGTTGATGCAGGTTCAACCGCCCGGGTTGTCGGGTGTTGTTGTCCGTTTTTGTTACCAGGTCCAGGTCAATCCGGGTCAACCCGTGAATCAACCTGCGGGTTGACAACCTTGATTCTGCTCAAGACCAAATTCGTGACTTGATCTTAATGAGTCTATTTTTACATCTCCAAGCCCAAAACTGGCTATACAAACTCATCGAAATGCTCCAGAATCTTTGTCCACATCATCACCTACTCCCATTCCTACAAACACGCCTAACCCTCCACAAAACACACTGACCAGTGCTTTTCCCTTGACAACTAATTTACCTTCCACCTACAGCATACCCAATACCCAAACTATGGGAACTCGGTTTGCCCGGTCGCCCAGACATCTAAAGAGTATCTCTAAACGACAAAACACACCCAAAAGGAACACAGGGGCAAACAAGCTAGTAACCTCCAAACACCAGCACCCGAGACTTTGTTCAGGGATACTTCCACTTCAGCACACAAATTTACCCATGATTTCGACAATGCTTGTTGTCACCAAAAGAGATACTTCCCAATCGAACCTCTCTGGGACTTCCACGTCTGCCACTCGCTACTCCTTTTTGTGTGACTGAACAACCTAATTAATCTCGAATTTCATATTGAAAAAGGAGAAGGCACATCAAGGCAGAAGTCAAAGATGCCTCTTTTCCTTTTGGAAGGCTAGCGTCGTTTGATGTCGTAGCTTCTTGGCCCGGTGTTGTATGCCAGCAATGGAGTCCAACTTCCTGGTAGAGATTGCAATTTTTCCAGAGTAATCAGCAAAGCCATGCTAACAACATGGTTTCTCACCTAAATACATATTTATATGGATTTAAAAAATTGTACATGGAATTGTAGAGGTGCGGGTAGTCGTGTTTTTTTGCGAGTCTTTAAAGAATATCGTAGGAAGTATAAACCTCATATAGTGGTTATCGTTGAACCCTGTATTAGTGGTGATCGAGCTAAAGATGTGATTCGTGATATGGGATATGATAGTAAACTGGTGGTTGGGGCAGTAGGTTTTTCGAGAGGTATATGAGTTATGTGGAATGCCTGTGAACTCTCCGTGACAGAACTTTCAACTCACCCACAATATCTTCATATGCAGATAAAACATCCGAGCTCACAGGACGAGGGTTGGCTACTTTCTGCGATATACGAAAATCCAGCTCCTGTCCAACGCCGTGAGCTTTTGGCTAAGCTGCGTGTTTTGGCTCAAGATATAAAAGAGCCTTGGCTTCTGGTGGGCGATTTCAACTACATTTTAAGTCCTACAAAGAAGCTTGGAGGTGCCCGTTCAACTCGTCAAAAATAGGGAACTTCCAGGAGTGAATGACATCAGCTTAAATGATTTAGGGTTTACAGGGCTAGCCTGCACCTAGTTTCGCTCGGGACTTAGGGAACGACTTGATAGAGGCTTGGCTAATAACGCGTGGGTTGCGGCTTTTCCGGAGGCTGTTTTCCATCACCTACCTCGCATGAGAAAGTCAGACCACCTGCCGATCCTAGTCTCTCTAGCACATCAGCACCATCCAGCAGGTCGCAAGCCATTCCGTTTCCTTGCGGCATGGCTCACCCATGCTAGTTTTCAAAGCATGGCTGCCAACAGAGTAGTCAAAATCCCGATTTAAATCCTAAAATCCTATGGTTTTACTTACCTATTCCGATTCTGATTTCACTATAAAATCTATGGACCTTAAAATCCTACACTATTCACGATTTAAATCCTTAAAATCTTCAAAATCTAACGATTTTACGATTCAAATCTTAGAGTCAATTTTACATATTTCCTCCAGAATTTGCAAAATTACGCCTCTTTTTCTTCTCCTTCACCAACATCATCTAGTTCTCTCACACTAATCATCATTGATTATAATCAATTCACATCAACGTATTAATCATCATCGATTCACCATCTCTTAACATTAACCTTGATAAATTGGAACATTAACCTTGAAAAATTATCTTTGTAAGTGTTATGTGCTTTTGTGTTATTCATGATTTTCCTTACTAATATTATTTCGTCTTCATTTTTATATGGACCTTAAAATCCTACGATTTTACGATTCGACTTTACGATTCCGATTTTACCCCCATTTTTGATTTTACGTAAAATCCCGATTTTGACTGCTTTGGCTGTCAATGCATGGGCCAAGGGCTCATCATTTATAGGCTCAGCCGATGGTTTTGTGAAGGATGACAACATCTAGAACATGGAGGTCTTTGGTCACATCACAAAGAAAAAGGACCAGCTTCTACGTCGGCTTGAGCGTTTGGAGAAGGCAGATCAAGGTCATGGAGATGATACTCAACTTAACTAGGTGAGGGAGGAATAAAAGTTATTTTCACGCTCGCACCATCCGAAGAAGGAAGCAAAATCAGATAACAACACTAAAAATAATGAGGGGGACTGGATCTTAGACTCAGAAGCTCTCCTAGATATGGCCCAAGTCTTTTTTGGTGGTCTGTATACGAACGATGGAGGGGACCTCTTTCCTTTGCCAGCTAGTTTCCCTTTCGTCGACATGGCTTGTTGGACTGTATTTGATGTCGTGTCCACCACTGAAGAGCTGGAGAAAGTAATCCGTAGCATGGGTGCTCTAAAAGCTCTAGGGAAAGATGGTCTAACCCCAATTTTCTTCCAGAAATGTTGGGCTAAAAGTGGGCACCTCAACAACTCAACTGGCTCAAGAGTGTTGGAGCCACCCAGAGAGAATTAAGGAAATCAACTCGACCATTCTCGTCCTCATCCTGAAGGTTCAGCAACCGCCTTCCATAGAGCAGTTTCGACCGATCAGCTTGTGCAATGTTGTGTACAAAATAGTGACAAAGTGTCTTGCTGAGAGATTAAAAACTCTCATGCCATCTCTCGTGCATGAAATCCATACTAGTTTTGTACCAGGTCGCCATATCACGGATAACATATGCATCCTGCATGAGGTAGTACACACTATTAGGGCGAGAAAGGGGCATCGAGGTTGGATGGTCCTGAAAATTGACCTTGCAAAGCTTATGACCGGATCCGTTGGGGGGTTTGTGCGTGACAATCTAGAGGCTGCAGGCGCGCCAACCAATTTATCAACCTTACTATGGCATGCATCTCAACGGCGTCAATGCAGATCCAATGGAACGTGGAACTTACTGAGAGCTTCAAACCAACAAGAGGGCTTCGCCATGGATGTCTTCTCTCACATTATCTGTTTACTTTGTGTATGGAACGGCTTAGACATTTAATAAATGATTTTGTTCAAAATGGTCTGTAGCAGCCTATTAGGCTGACCCGAGATGGACCATCATTATCTCAACTTTTCTTTGCAGATGATCTTATCCTTTCTGGTAAAGCCACAAGTGCACAGGTTCAGGAGATCACGGCATGCTTCGTGAGCTTTAGAGTGTCCTCAGGCCAGTAGGCTAGTAAACCCAAGTCACGGGTATACTATTCGGCAAACACTACCACATCCCAGAGGCAGAGACTGAGTGAAGAGCTTGGGATCCCGGAGACTGCTAACTTGGGGCGCTATTTAGGAGTGCCAGTCATCCATAATCGGGTGTCCAAAGCCACCTTTACTGACTTGATTGATCGTATTGATGCTCGTCTTGCAGGGTGGAAAGTTGATACACTGTTATTGGCTGCACGAATTACATTAGCACAGTCAGTCCTTTCTTCTCTCCCAGCTTATACCATGCAGACAACTTTCCTACCGACCAACGTTCGAGAGTATATCGATAAGAAGGTCCAGGCTTTCGTTTGGGCTAGTACGGAGCAAAGAAGGAAAATTCACTTCGCTGACTGGGAAACAGTCTGTCGACCAAAGGAGGAGGGCGTTCTGGGCTTAAGGGACTCGACGAGAACAAACGAAGCTTACATGCTCAAGATAGCATGGCGACTTCTTACCAAACCGAACGAACTCTAGGCGGGTTTATTTTGGCGAAGCATGGACGACAAACAGAGGGAGGCTGGGTGATATGAGAAAAGAGGCGCTTATCAAACCCCTAGAGAGGAGTCTTACGAGTTATCCATCATATTGATAATGCACTGCTTGGAATTTGCAAAATGGAAGAGTGGCTCGATTTTGGAATGACAAATGGCTTGACGATGACATCATCCTTAGAGATCACGCCCTGAACCTACCAATCGAGCTATTGGATATGCTAGTCATGGAATTTGTGCTTAATGGTAAGTGGAATGTGGATTTCTTGAATTATCACTTACCCACTCCTATTGTTGCACAGATTATGATCCATCCAATCCCGACGAATCATGATCCCGATGTCTGAATCTGGCATTTCTCTCCGAAGGGCGACTTCACCCTTAAGTTGGCCTACGCTTTAACTGATCTTGTAGAGAATCATGTTCATATCCAACCCATTTGGAGCTCCATCTAGCGAACACCAACCTTGCAACGGGTGCAGATGTTTCTATGGTTACTTAAGGGTTAATGCCTTATTTTGGCCCGAACTATGACCATATAATCAACTTTGGCACGTAGTTTGAGAAATTAACATACTGACCTCAACTATGCAGCATATAGACTAAATTGGCCAAACACATGCTTTGACTGTGAATTTGGACGGTCAACACCATTGACCGTTAGTCAACACGGCATGTCATTGCCTAGTTAGCCAAAAAATCATTAAAAAATTAAAATTTTAATTATTTTCTAATTATTATTCTTTATCATTTTCAAATTAGCCAAAAATAAATTAAAAAATATATAATAAATTTTATGTTTTATCTTTTGGGACATTTGAAAATGATAAATTTTCTAAATTAAAAAATATAAAATTAAATTTTATAAATGTAGAAAATATAAAAAACATAAACCAAAAAATAAATTTTCTAATTAAAATTATTTTTTTTTAATTTTTACTATTTATCATTATCAAATTAAACAAAAGAAAATTATAAAAAATAAATTATATATTTTCTTTTGTTGGTAATTTTAAAAAGAAAATTTTTATAAATTATAAAAAATTATCAAATTATTATAGATTTTTTAAATTACGCAAAAAAATAAAATATATATTATTTTCTTAAATTTACCATTTTCAAATGTCCCAAAAGATAAAACATACAATTTTTTATATTTTAATTTTTGGTTTATTTCAAAATGATAAATAATAATAATTAGAAAAATAATTTGAAATTGAATTTTTTAATGTTTTTTTAGGCTGACTAGACAACGACATGACGTGTTGACTAACGGTCAATGATGTTGACCGTCAAAATTGACAGTCAAAGCATGTGTCGGGCCAATTTAGTCTATATGCTTCATAGTTGAGGCCAGGATGTTAATTTCTGAAACCACGTGCCAAAGTTGATTATATAGTCATAATTTTGGCCAAGAAAAGGTATTAACCCGTTACTTAATCATTACTGTCTGCTCACCAATGCAGAGAGAGCCCGGAGACACTTGACAACCAACACAGACTACAAGATATGCGGAGGATGCCCAGAGACAGCGATTCACGTGCTAAGAGATTGCCCGTTTGCCAGAGCCACGTGGGTAGATCTCCTCAAAGACAAACCTGACAAAAATTTCTTCGAGTCGGATATTCATCGATGGACTCTTCACTACATTTCAGGGCGTAGTAGAGTTTTTGACAACACTCTTTTTGCAGGGACGTGTTGGCTCCTATGGAAGAACAAGAATAGCCACTTATTTCGAGATGAGCTGAAGCCCTATGCACAAATCCAGTTAATCACCAAACACCAAAAGCATCAGATCCATGCTGCATTTGAGAAGGAGAGTGATATCTTCGGAGCCAGGGGACTCCGCTAGTTACACCTCATCAGGTGGCAGCCACCATCGCAAGGCTAGGTCTGCCTTAACACGGACAGCTCAGCCAACAATCAGTAACAATCTGAGGAACAAGAGAGACTGGTGGTAAATGTGCTTTCACTTTCTCTTTTCCCTTAGCATTTTGCTCTCCATGGTGCCCTGACTTAGCAACCCAGACTTTTTGTCCCGGAATTAGACCGCAACATTTTGTTCCAAATAATTTGCAGATTAGACAAACTGGCGGAAGATGGCAATATTCTAAACGAACTGGGATTGGGAGAGCATCATCACGCCAAACAGTCACAATTTCTGGGAAAGGACCCTCCGCCTGTAATCCAACCAAGACCTTAGCAAAACCCATCCTCCTACCAGGCCGCGTGGTATGGTCAACACCCAGGGGAATGCCGACCCAACTTGCAATTCTACTCAGCCCTTGAAAGTTCACATACTCAAGAGGTACATTCGACAATTTCAGCCATATTGGTAAGCCTTTCTGCCTAAATCCTATGCACTAATGCCTGGAACCCAGGTGTGAAGATATAGCAAATTATAGTGTGAAACCAATGCCCGTTTTCCAATATCCAATCAAAAGTCCCTTGCGAAGGCAATTGTATCAGTATCAGATTCTCACACATAAGTGAAACACGGACCTGGCCGTCCCGACCCCAGAGTTTGTTTGCCCAACGTCTAAGAACCATCAGGGGAAGAATTGTCCTATAGAAATTGACCAACTAGGCAGTGTTTCCATTGAGCAACACCTTCTTCTCTGACTATATTCGACATCCGGAGTCCACCATTCACCACTTCGGGTTTGATGTAACACAAACGATTTTCGACGACGAGGCCATGAGTAGCAAATCACTCAAGAAAAGAGAAGAAGAGGGGAATGGAGTGGGCACCGGCGCACATGTCGGCGCAACGACAAGGGCCGTCAGCCAAAACCCTAGTCACCAGATCTATCTCGCACTACTTTCTCGCACTACTTTCACTATTTTAGGGATTGAGATGACCAATCAAATTGCTTGTTTTCTTATACCATTTTCTTACCGTAAAGACTAATTAAATAAAAAATTAATCTAAATAAAATTAAAATTAATTGTCACTCAATCTTTATAATTAGTTTTTTTATCTCCCACGCACTATTACCGCAATTGCAATGTAAAGCATAGCTAAGTAGTCGAGATGTGCAATAAGCCCTTGCGGTCTTATTATTGATTTACAGGATTTATAGCACGGACTTGTTAATAAACAACTGGCTACCGAGTTTACAGCAAGTGGTGGAACTAAAGAATAACAAGAGTAGCGCCAACAAAGGTAAACGATCTGGTAGAGTTGGTGGTCAGTTTTGCAATAAGAAAAATAAAGGAAGAAGGATAAAATTATCAGCACGAGAAGGAAGAGACTTAATTTTTGGAGTTTATGGTGGCTCTGATACGATGAAGAGGTGCAACAAGCTCTTACCGTTGTATTATTATTGATTTAGAGGATTTATAGAACAAACTTGTTAAACAATTGGTTGCCAAGTTTACAACAAGTGGTGGTGGAACTAAATAATGGATCAGAAGACAAACATGAAACAAATTGGGAAAGAAATACTCGGTCATAAGTAACGCTTTGAATCTTTTCGAGGTAGCCGTCGCTCTTCAAGTAGCCATAAACAATTATCTGCCACCGCCGTGGTGGGCAGGACGCGAAGGTCGCCCCACTGCTTCGATCTTACTCACTGTAAATCCCCAGAAAGCTTTCTTCTCCTCTTCATAACCTGTTGTCAATTCATTCAATCAGTCATCGAAACCTCTACATATCTATCTATCTATGCAGTAAATACAAGAAGATAAACTTTGATGGCAGCGAGGAATTAAAAAGGAAAAACCTACTTCTGGCAGACTCCACATTGAGTGCGAAGAAGACGAGGAAGACTAACAGCGCAGTGTAAATGAGAACCAGCTGCAACGCTTTGGCGGTGGCCATATTATGTATATGGATGGATGGATTTCCACTCTGAATCTGATCGATCTCTCTAAGATTATGTATTATGTGTATGCGGAATTGATATTCCTACAGCTGCACCATTTTTATAGCCTAACATATATGAATTCTCTTCATTTTATTCTTCTCCCTTATTAGTTGGGTTTAGATTAGGGAATTAATGAGACTTGGTCACACACATTGCTGAAGTCAATGTATATACTCGTCAAAGAAGTAGTCGTCATCTATGACATACGTGAAAGCGCTATCTAGTTTATTAATTGTCGCCCTAAATTCTACTAATCGCCCTAACTTAAAAATTAGAATTATATTTTTATCTTTTATTTTTATTTTTTTCAATCTCTTATTTTAACAAACAACTTTTCCCGGGGGCGAACTTCAACCCATTCCGGCCTCCCCTGTTTTCGCTTTCTCTGCTCTTATAACCACAGCGGCCGTCAATCTAAATCTCTCTATTGATCATCGGCGACTCAAATGCTCCCAAGCTGCCATCTCTGTTCCTCCACCACGGTGGCATTTGAAAAATTGTACAGAAACTGCCATTTCTGTTCGCTGCCAACATCACCGTTCTCGATACCCATTTCGCATGAGAACGGACGCGCAGAATAAGCAGTCAGCTAAGGAGGAAAGACTATTGTAAGAGGTTTTGCTAATTCGAAGCTGTGAGACGGACCAAGAAGGAGACGGCGCCTATAGAAATTGCTACATAGTGATCGCCACATCTTCTCTCTACAGCGGCCGGCTGATTAGATTTCCCCTCTTACGCACGCTAGCTAATTATGATTTTTATATTGTGAGTCATTTTTCCAGTTTGGTAGCGGTGAATCGGGCGTCAAACTAGCTTCTGCCACCGCCGTGGAGGAAGGCGACGAGGTGCTTCCGGAGTTTAGGGATTGCGATTAGATCGCGTCTAGGAGAGAACATTGCAGTTGTAGTTACCGGAGGCTGAGTTGATTTGGCGGCGGAGATGCTTCTAACGGCGACGCAACTCTCCTGCAGCTTTGGACGGTGATGCGGCTCTTCTGCAGAGAACTGTGATATGTTCTTTTCCGGCTCTGCCTCGTCGGACAGGTGACCTTTATTTGCTGCTAGGTTTTGACGAAGGAGATTGGGGGTTGTTTGTTGTGTTAATCGTTATTTGGTTCTTGAAGGTTATTTAAGTAATATACATTTAAGTTAGGGCGATAAAAGTAAAACTAGAGTGATATTTAGCCATCCAGTTTTTAAAAGGGTTCTATGAACCAAATTAAATCCCTATTAAGCACACATTCTAAATATTTTTACTTCTTATTTTTCACATAACTCATATTTGACACTTTATCACCATGTTATTTCTATATTTTTTTCTCTATCAAATTTCTCATAACTCGTCTTGATACACTACTTCTCACATTATTTTTCTACTTTCGTCTTAGTTTCAATATTGATTTTCATTGACTGAATTAAGTTATATTTATGGATGGCAATCAAACCCATGGCCGCGGGTATCCAACCGCCCCCGACCTAGTCAACGCGGGGAATTCCCGCATTGACCGGGTATGGGGCGGGTATGGGTAAAACCCGCAAACAGTTTGATGGGTACGGGGCAGGTATGGTTTTAGCCTCCCCCGCCCCATACCCATACCTATATCCGCTCCACCAAGAACATTTCTTCACATATAAAAAGTATATTGATTAAATTGTAATCTATCATTAATAGCGAGGGTAACTCATGAAAATAAATAGTAGAAATACAATTGAGTGACCACCCAAATCAAAACATAATTCATTTCCTCCAAATCTTCCTTCATTCTTTGACTTTTTCCCTCATGTTCACAACATTATATTAGTAAGTTATTACCTAATAGATGTACCAAAGTCAGAGAATAATGATTTGGCTTATATTGTTACTCTATCTTATGGATTATTGGATGTTTTAGAATAAGATGCTTAGAATTGTATTAAGAATGATTGTCTCTTTGTCGACTTTATGAAATAACAGGTGCGTTTAGTATTATAATTGAAATTTTTGTATGTAAAATTTTAGCTATATAATTTTGATGTACGGGACGGGTATTACCTATGGATACCCGAAACACACGGGTATGGGGATGGGTTTGCAAATCCTTCTCCAGCATGGGTATGGGGCGGATATGGGTTTGGATATTTGAAAGCGGGGATGGGGATGGTTTAGGCAAACCCGCCCAATTCCGTAGTTATATTGTTTTGCTGTGAATTTCTTATAGTGGCATAAAAATTATTTTCAATGAAAATGTCTGAGAAATGGGATTACTACATTCATGCTAAAATTAAAACTCAATTATCAAAATAGTTAACAAAATGAATTATGCTATTGGTTTTCAATTTTTTTAGGATATTTTAGTATTACAATTAAAAATATTTATCTAGAGAAACCCTTGACATCCCACAGTTCATAACAGTACAGATCTCAGAAGAGGTTAGAGATTCGATTTGAAAAGAAGATCAAGCAAGCACATCTTGAGGGGGAGCAGTGAAGATTGAGTATAGCTTAATATTGTCATTATGGCATATCTATGGTTATCTAATTATATCTAACATTCTCAGTTTAGAACTCTTACCTTCTATAACTAAAATCATCGCTTTCCTAATCCATCACCAATCTTCATATCGTATATCTTAGAGCTACATATCATCAATAAATTATCAATGGATTCATGGCAATGATTGATCTCTTCCCAAAATCAATGTTGAAACAATCCACACTCTTCGATTTCTAAATCAATGACTGATTCATCTTTCCGGTTTAAGACAAATTCTCATAATCAGCATTAAGTGCAAACTTACCTACTACCTCCCTACTTAAACCACGTTGAAAAAATTCTAGGACTCACCTCCACGACTCTGACTCTCTTTTCATCATGGTATTTTCCTTTGCTAAAACATTCACAAGAGCTATTCTTTTAGATCCTATTCCAGTGAACTCTCAATGCCATGATCAATCATACTTCAACCGAGAAATAACTCCATACCACCCAGTACCCGTGCCCGAGTTAATCAACCACGAGATCCATATCTGGCCTTACCTTCACAATCTTGGTTGGGACTTCTGATAACACTGTATTTGAACATGTTTTCCCATCATTTCTTAATCGTTTGAGCTCGCTTTCTTGCTCTCGTGTCCTATTTTACACTAGGTTGTGTTGGTTTATAATGTTTCCGGTTCTAGTACGTGAATGGGTGCGAATGAGCTAGTTTTGGGATATTTTGGAGCAAACGGGCAGAGAGCAGGGAAAAGTTACAACCATTCTTTAAAAGTTACGGTCTTGATCGTAACTTCCCCATGAGCCCGTAACTTACCTCCAGGTCCGTAATTCTGAAGAAGCGGGGCTGAGGTTCCAGGAGCATTTTTAAGTTATGCCCCCCTCCTAAAGGTTACGGTCGCAACCGTAATTTCTCTATAAGAGTTGTAACTCTTGGTTTATGGAGCACAAAGACGTCGACGTTTCAGAAGAAGTTACGGGTTGAGAGAGGGAGTTACAGCTTCAACTTTGGCCGTAACTCGCGGATCTCCAGCAAATAAAAGGGCAGCTCAGGCAAATTGAAAAGGATCCGTATTTTTAAGTTCTAAAAGCAGAAAGAAAACCCTAGAGAGAGAAAGTAATGAAGAACAACCCTTGGGCAAGGATTGGAGTGATCTGAAGACCTCAGAGCTCGATTCTTCACTCTCGGAGTACCGATTAGCCGCCTGGAGCAGATTTTCATTGTCCCCATGACGATTTCTGATGTTTCCTCTTCTCTCCATGGAGTAAACTCCTCTTTCATCTGAGTATGAAGAATCCTAGTTTTGTATGTTATGAATGGTTGTATGAACCCCGTTTGCGAATGAATGATTCGATATATTCAATCGATTCACTGCTCGGTACTAGAATTAAATCCCAGTAGAGGAAGTTTGGTGTGTTATTCCCTTGCTTAGTTTATGTCGGTGGAGGTCAGTCGCCCGCCGGGTATTCGAACTGGGAGGGTCTGGATTACTTTAGTCGAAATTCCAGACTAGTCAAGAACTTTTCGCAATATATCTATCAATTAGCGTAAATTGGGAACATATAATCTGAACTAGCTGCATACTAGGGGGAATCATACTTGGATGACATTTAGCGTACTTAAAAATCAGAACATTTATTGTTTTCTGTTTAATCTGCATTTGAACAACTCACTACACTTTAGTTGCTAGATAATAGAAGTTTATGGAGTAGGCAGTAGATTTAGACCCCGGATTGACAAGTAAAACTTTCCCACTGTTCTTCATTTCCATCCTACGGTTACACTTCATCGTTGTTTGGTGTTGTGTTTTCGCGAGTCAACTTCCTTCTTGATGAGGCTCCACTCTTATATGTCCTGAAACTATGAGGTAATTCTATTCAAATATTATAACCTTTGGTCTCCATACTCTTTCTATTACAACTCTGGTGTATGGGCATATGATCACCATCCCAGTTATGAGTTGCCTCGCATTTTCAGCATTCTGGGAGGAGTAGATACTGTAGCTCAAGACTCTAAACTACAAGCCTATGAGTTTGACATAGATCATGAGGCCATCCAGCTTACTGGCCATCCTCCTAATGCACTTCAAATGGTTCCATCTTCTACCCTTTCACCAAATCTAAGAGTATTCCACTACTTCCACCCACGAACCTTCTTCCCAAGAGCACTCTTCAAGGATATGATCGTACATTTAAATATTTGGATTCTCTATCGAATAGTAGCCTGCATTCCTCTTGATTTTACTCATTTTCTCCTTGGAACCCTGATGCCCTTTAGAGACTTCAAATATCATGCCCCATTACCCTTTGGATCCTTGATAACTCGTCTCCTCATTAACCATGGGTTTAATCTCTCGGCCTTACGAACTATCACTCCTATTATGTTTTCCACTGTGAACGATGTTCTTCAAGAATTGGAGCTTGCAATTGAGGAGGAGAATGGTCCTCCCGAAGAAGTTGATCCTGAAGTAGTCTGCCTAAACAGCGATAGTGACTAAAGAAGACAGTGAGCCAGCCTCCCTAGCTGATAGGAGCGACCCATATTCAGACTTTAGTGAGCCAGCCACTTTGGCAGGCAGAAGTAATCCAGATTCACCACAGCTTAATGAACCAACTTCCCTGGTGGACAAAAGCAATTCAAACTATCCTCAGTTTGAACCTTATGGTTATCAGGATCATTCCGATTGAGTATCTAATGATTAAATGATGGAGAGAGTGTTTTACTTTGAAAGCTTTCTCTTGCAAGAACTGTTGGGGTTTGATGGGTTTAAACTTTTAAAACTTTTTTGTTTGCTTTAAAACTGCTAGTTTCATGTATGTTTAGAACCATCTGCTTGCTTTTAAAATATTTGGTTTGAACATGCAGGAATAGTTTCGGCATTGTTCTCTTTAATTTCTGTAATGGTTGGGGAAAATCTCCAATCTATGGAGATAACATGTTAAGGGGATCCTTGATGCTTGTAAATGAAATGCATAAAATTGAAGAAAAGTAAAGCAGAGGGAGATTGTTGGGAAAAATCTTTCCCTTTCTACAAAGGTAAAATCATATAATTACTTTCCATAATTGAATATATAATAGCAGGAAACTATCTCTCAAATCAAAGGAAGATCAAGAGAAGACCGTTGCATCTCTCAAATCAAAGGAAGATCAAAGAAGTAGAAATAGAAGGAAGCAACAAGACAAGTTTCATGGAATGTGACAGAGCAATCCTACACAAAGCAAGATCAAATACTCTGGTATTAGCAATAGGTGCTCAAGTGATAGGAGTTCACCGTCTGTATTGCTTGGGCGATTATGAGGTTCTGTAGTTTCCCTCTTTAGCGTGAGTTCTTGTGAGGAAGACAGAAAGACGTATATTGTTCTACTCTTGTCAAGGGTCTGAGTTCCACCCAAAGGGACTCAACTTGGAGTTAGATTGTAAGATAAAAACATGGAGACTATATCTCAAAAGGTAAACCACATTTGAGCCAAGAAGTAGAAAAATAAGGCTCGAACTAGTTTAACAAAACACCATGTGTACGTGTGTCTCTCCTTACTCTTCTCTATTGTGTGTTTGCTTCTCAACATGAACACTACCTTTTTCATCCAAGGTTGAAGGCGATTTGAACAGGGCTAGAGTCCATCTCATTAAGCTATTAGGCCTTAGCAACGGGTCAAGCCCAACATACAAGTCCAGACGACCGATCCATAACCACTCATGTTTATTTATCTTTATTTGTGTGGTACATGTGTTCTACATCAAACACAAGCCAAGGTTATCATAACCAAGCCGAGCTCAACTCATTTATTAACAATCCCAACTCAAGTTAGATCAAAACTTGACTCGACTCATTTGTAGCCCTAAGTGTACTATAACACAATAACATTTTTGTGATTATGTCCCAAAAAATCCCTACAAGCTCAATGAGAAACTTAGTAAGCTCATATTGGATATTTTAGTGGCCAACTTGTTATAATCAAACTCACTTTCCATTGCTGGAATCCAAATCGAAGAAAGAGAGATAAATCATGTTATCATCTGAAGTGGATTCATTCAGTAACTATGCGTTATTTTTTTATCCAATTAAATTTAGTGGGTTGTATTTTTTCCGTTTTATGTCAGAATTTAAGTTTTAATAATATTCACATATATTTTGAAACAAAAATAATTTAGATATATATTACCATTCTATATCGCGATAGGTATGAATATATCACTGCTATATCATGATGGTATGGAAGTGTATCTTATCGGTGTGAATATATCATAGTGTATAATAATTGTGCACAAGATAGTAGCAATCTACTAACCGTCATTTATCACCTTTCAACACTGTCTACACCAGTTGCAAACTTGCAATCCTATACCAGCGTTATATATTTGGTCCTGAGAAATTTTTCAAAAAATTTGTATATCACAATACATCACATTGAACTCATTCCTTCTATGCAATATGGTAACAAGTGGTAATGGTTGGGTACAAAAATAATTCTTGAAATATAATAAAAATTGTATATAATTTTTAGATCACAATGAACTTGTTCCATTTGTAAAAAAAAAATTAAAATTTGAACTAAAACAAATAAAATACAAACAATTAAATGACTTTACTGAGCGTTGCTTTGGGAGTGTTTTAGGCAAGGTTCAAAAAAGTGCTAAGCGTAAGGCAGGCGTTGAGCCTTTGCCTTGCGCCTAGCTCGCCTAGGCGTTGACTAAGCGTGCCTAGGCGTTGGAAGAAAATAGTTATTCACAGTGCATGATGAATGAAATAATAATCTACAACACTTCCTCACTTCAGTTAAAATGATTAATAACTTACTCAACACTTAATGACAGGAATATAGCTTACGAGTTCATAGAATCATAGCTCAATAGTTCACAAAGTTCTTGAGCTATTGAAAATATTGCATGGAAACTAGATATCATAGTTGATGTTAATTTTGATATTTAATATTGGCTTCTTAGCTCCATCTAGTAATGTTTAGGAGAGACTTATATGTCGTCGTACTCCATTAACGTGTTCCAGTATCTAATTAGGCGCGAAATCCCTAGGCGAGGCGTTTTGTCATTGCCTTGTGCCTAAGCGTAACATTAAGCGTGCCTTTTTTAACCATGGTTTTAGATAGAGATTTCTAACTATTTTATCTCTGCGATTATTGTGAGAAATACAAACAATTAAGATAATAAAAAATCATTTACTCTCACCCTTAGATTTGTCCACATTTTGGATTTTGTGGGCTTGATTTATTTTTAGCCCACTAGCCCACCCAATATTGTGGACAGAAAAAGGAGCAAAAATAAATGCATCGATAGCTATTTTTTATGTGCAATTTGATAGCCGTACTATTATGCTCAAAACTCATGAGTTTTAACATGAGTATAAGCCAGTCTTTGTACAAAATATGTTATTGCTAACATTTTCAGTATAGTCTTCAATACGATTTTACAATCCTTCGTATAAAGTATAAACCAGCCAGTCATTTCTCTTCCGCTGACCCTTATTACAAATCAAAGTCCTAACAGAGAGAGGACCTGAAATCTCCTGCCTATCTCGCCGGTCCAAAATGTTAACCCGCTACTAGTTCTTGCCGCTTGGGGTGTGACCGTGACCGCCAGGATTTGAGCCATGACCTCCGACGCTTATCTTCCTAACCCCACCAGTTACCCTGTACAACTTCTTGCCATTTTCCTCTGCAAAACAAGCTCCCAACAATTAGTAAGAATCATCTTACAGGCAATCGACAAAATAAGAAAACAAACGATAAATGTTAGCGATGTATGTTCATCAACGAGGGAGAACATATTTCACTAACTTTACGAAAGAGTATCGACTACAGAACATATATGTCGGGAAATATATACTCACTAGGTAGATCAGTCGCAGTGTTTACAGGTACCGCTAAAGATGTTGGGAAGGAGAAGAGGAAGAGGATGAAGAATAGAAGCACAAAACGGTTGTTATGGCTGGCCATGGTAGCACTTAGTACTTATGGCTAGCTAGCAGTTGCTCATACCAATTTATACTGCGACGATGGAACTCGAGTCTTCTCTTGTTGGGTACATTTCCAGTTTGTGATGACGCTAGAATTGTTGAATAATATTGGAATGCAAGCTAAGTCCAACAAAGAGGTACTTTGATCTCTCAGTTATGTTAATTAATTATATAATTATCATGTATGTAGGTTAATAGGAGCAGGAGGAAGTCTTTGATCGGTTAGGTAAATGACTAATAAGTCTTGGATGAATTAATCAATGAAGACTTCCCATTTGAATGATATAGTCATAGAACACCAGGTCAAATTGGTTGAATTGATTTTTCAACAATCATAATCTATTGGTGTTTTAGTCAACTAGTCCATGTATGTAGTACTATATTATTAGTTATGATACTGCAAATATAATTAACATTCAAAAAAAAAATTATAAAGGTGAAATAATTTTATTAATTAGAGAAACAAGGATTTTTAAGGCAAATACAAAATAAAAACTTAAAAACAAGACAAGTGCATCAAAACGTTCAAGCTGATGCAGGTACTACTCTGCAGACCATGTAACCAATCTGCAGCATTCACTCATAATCCTTATCCCCCTATCCTGCAGTCAAACAAGAAGAGATGTTATCCATTCTTCCTCCAGGTGACAGACGGACTAATTATTGTGTCCAGTAATTCACTTCACTTCAAGAGCTCATAATCCAAAAAAAGACCTCACCAATTATTGAACAACAGAATGAGAAGAAAGTGAGTCAATCTCATTGAAAATGAGTTGGAAGTCTGAACATCCTAACGATGGATTTGAATTTTGGAAATTATTAGAGATAAAGTGAAGGAGATTATGATGAATTACTGGTACATACAAATGTAAAGAAAATATTTGGGTAATTTCTATTTTTTATTCAAATTTTTTTCAGATTCTTTTATATTATCCAAACCTATTAAAATGCTATTAATTAACCAAATCTTTCGTAATACATCAAAATATTAGCTATTTTTACGTTATCTTTAATAATTTTATATCTCTTTTCTTAGTTAAAATACTAAAATTTTGGAATTTCGACCTTCATGCGTGTCTTCCAAGTCAGTATCATATTGCCAAGTCAATATTACTAACAAAATTGCTAACTAAAAGTTAACATTTGATTAATTCTAAGTATTTCAATAGGTTTGGACAATATAAAAGAATCTGAAAAAGTTTTGGATAAAAAATAGACATTACCCAAAATAATTTTATAAAGATAGGAAAGTTAGCGCTTAGCTAAAAAAAGGTCTCACGTTCAAATCACCTAAAATATCCTCTGCATATATTCTTGAGTCTATTGTCAAACATTTTTCTGGTATAAATGTTCCCTATATTTGGCCATGCTTTTAGAAGTGCTTTTCGGGTTCAAAAGCTGGAACAGGGCCAAACACCTGTAAAAGCTCGGCTTTTGAAAAGCCGAAAAGCGCTTTTGTATAACATAAAAGCAGAAGCTCCGATTTGGAGCTTCTGTGAAAATGTGTTTTGAAAATATAAGATTATTCTTACCATATTTTAATTTTATTTCAGAAAATATAATTTTGCTTCATTTATATCATTTTAAAAATAAAACAAATTATAAAATCATATTATTTAATATAAAATAAATCTAACAAGATCCATTTTGACAACTTTTTATTGTTTAGAATTTTTATTCATATTTTATATTATAAGTCCTTTATAGTCATTTTACACAACCTCTTATATTAAAAAGCACTTCTAATAGTTTTACAGCCAAACTCTCAACTGCTTTTTTTTAAAAGTACTTATCTAAAAGCTCTAGCCAGAAGCTGCTTCTGCAAAAGCTACAGCAGGGCCAAACTAAGCTGTTACCTATGATTTGTCTATGTTGTTTAGGAGAGCGGATCCAGTCAATAATCTTGTGGTCAATAACTATGCAAAACCCAATCAGAATCCGTCACATCAGTGTCCATTCTCTCTACTGAAAAGCCTTTAATTTTTAACAAACAATTTCTCACTCGTTTTAAGTCGAAATTTAATTTTTTGCACAGTTAGATCATATTAATTGTGCTTTTCAAAATGATATCCACTTTATATAATTTTGGGAAAAAAAATTGAGTCAATTTTTACCAGTCTATACCATATGGTATTGACTGGTATTGAAATAAGAGCATACCTATGGTCTGAAAAGCGTACCATGGTGGTATGAAACAAACCAAGACTGTAGGATGGTTAAATACATGATAGTAGAAGTATATTAACTGTCATTTACGACTTTTAACATTGTGTACCACAAGATACCACCCGGTACCAGGGTGGTATTGTGTGGTATTTTTTTGTCTTGTATTTTGTTCTCCCATAAATTTTTAGATCCAATAGATCATAATGAACTCGTTCCTTCTGTGCAAAAATTTTCAAAAAAGAATGGGTAATAGGTATAATATGCACCTCTACTATGACGTTTTATCAAACATGCCCCTGTACTTTGAAAAAGTTATCAAACATGCCCTTTTGTTAAAATTTCCATTGAATAAATCGTCAATCATGGTTGAACCGAGATTTAGACGACCCGACATCGGCAAATGGGAGCGAAAGTGTCAGTTTGGTCTCCTGTTTTATTTCTCTTGGTCTCTTCAAAGTGAAATTATTTGAATTATTTGGCTATACAAAAGAACAAAAAAATCTAAAGTGAAATTATTAGGGATATTTTAGACATTTGTGCCGTTCAAACAAAAGTTCGACCTTGGTTAATGGTTTTTGGAAGAAAATTTAAACAAAAGGGCATGTTTGATCATTTTTTACAAAGTACAGGGTCATGTTTGATGTAAAAAATAGTAGAAGGGCATGTTGATAAAACGTCATAGTAGAAGGGCATATTATACGTATAACCCAAAAAGAATTAAAAACGAAGAAGATACCATACGGTATGCAGTTGGTACCGAGAGACCCGGAATTTCTTTTTCTAAAAAAATATTAAAAATGGATTTCATTTTGTTGAGCACAACGAACTCGTTCCATCTGTGCAAAAAAAAAATTGAAATTCGAGTTAAAACAAAGAAGATATGAGTCAATTAAGAAAACAAGAGAAAATAAAAAGACATTTAATTCTCCACTCTTTGATCTGGATTTTTTTATGAAGAGTTCGGATTTAATTATTGATGGGTGCATATCTTGAGCCTTTGTGTAAGTGTACCTCTACCTACATGAGATATATTCTGTCGTTGACCCATGTGAGACTAATGGCAACTAGCGACGATACTGGCTGTTTTTGGGTGAACTTGAAATATGAGTATCTCCCTAGCTTCTGTTATCACTGCGGTCGAGTGGGGCATGCCCGACGTGACTGTACTTTTGCCCCGCCCAATAGGAAGGAGCGCTTCGGCCCACATATGTCGACAAAAAAGCTTGGTCGGAAGATCTATGAGGAAGAGGACTAATCCATGAGAAACAGGGGCCCTCGGCAAACGGTCTGGGTCAATCGCCAGGTCAATGGTCCAGCGAATAATGATCGTACATATGTTCGTGGCCGTGAGGCAGAGCGGCAGGGGGCTGTGAAGAAAGCTGCGATCAGTTCTCAGTTGGTTAGGGAAGAAGCCAGTCCTTCAAATAACCCGACCGGGATCCATGATGGGAGGAAAATCCCAATCAAGAAGGCAAGCCCGAGAGGTTTTGCCATTAACAAACCAGCACGGATCCAGATTGGGGGAAGAAGATTGAACCGCCAAGGCAAGTTACAGGAGGGGGATTTGGTTGTCGATCGCAATCTCTCTGACGATCATACCTCTGGTCCACCGGAGACACACGGCTGCGCTACTGGCGTTTTCGCTCAGGCTCGGCGTCGTCGTCTCATCTTCGAGACTGACGATGAGGATGATGCCTTGAATATTGATAGGGCCATTAGTCCCTTCCAAAAAGAAAGACCACATGCTGGGCTTCAACAGAACCCAGTGGGGGAAAAGGCGTCTGGCCAGGTGCTATGCCCAACAATTGATTGTAGGCCCAATCAGGAGGTAGCCGAGGCCCATCCTGTGCAGCATCTGGCTGTGGGGGAATTGGATGCGGGCCAGGGAAGCCGTCCAGCGGCGGACAGTGGGCTTAATAAGGAAATTGGTGCGGGCCTTCCTTTGCAGCGCCCAGGTCACCATTTGCAAAAGCTGGCCCATCCCGTGAAGAAAGGGAGTAGGCGGAAAGCCCATGCTACTGTTGGGGAATCCTCCAAGCGTAAAGGCGACTGGAAGAGGGGGAGCAAAGCTGGGCCAGAGCAGGCTAAGCCCGTGGGATGTTCGGGCTTGGATGGGCAGGCCCTGGCCTCGGTCCCTATTGCTGAAGCAGTGAAGGCCCTTGTTTCGGCAGACTCAGATTCTGAGGAGGAAGTCCAATGCTTTTAAATTAAAAAGAGGCTTCCCGCTCACCCGAAAGAACTAAATAATACCACAAGGGGGCATGTTAGCCAGGTTGTGGCCGCGTTTGAAGCTGGACTTACCATTAATTCTGGGGCTCAAACCATCCTGCAGGAGCGAATGAACAATGGTAGTCCGACTCGAAATGAACAGATCATGATTCAAGAGGCTGACTCTAAGCTGGATGAATATGGGTCGAATTTAATGAACCCAGATATTGGGACGCGAAAGCGCCCTTTGGAAGCGGTTGAGGGCGCTATGGTGGACGCTCCGTCGCCAAAGAAACAATTTGTTGAAGTTGCTGAAAATCTGGAACAGGTGGAGGAAGCCAGCCCAAAATGGCCCCAGTCCGATAAATGAAAATGTTGGCCTGGAATGTGAGAGGAATTGGACCATCCCTCACATTCCAATCTGCTCTTAGTTTGGTTCGCTCTAAAAAACCGGATCTCGTGTTTTTCTTGGAAACTCGATCGAGCCGGCGTGTTGTCTCCCGACGTATGCGGGGCTTAGGTTTTGCTCTTTCCAGTTGTTATTTTGTGGATGAGATTGATGCATCTGGTGGGTTAGTTTTAGGTTGGTCCCCCGGAGTCGATGCTTCGGTGTTTTATCATTCCAATTTTTGTATTTGTTCCCAAATCAATGAAATGGATCTTTCTTATATTGTGGTTTCTGCTTATATTAGTTGTAATGCCACAATTAGAGCTTCCCAGTTGGCTCAGCTTCAAGAGCTCTGCTCTACCTTCCACCTTCCCTATGTTATTATTGGTGATTTTAATACTACCCTCCAAGGAAGTGAAAAGATGGTGGTAACCCTTGGAACGTTTCTCAAGCTATTAGCCTGCGGGTTTTTATTCAAGAGCTGGGTCTCCATGATCCAGGGTTCCTTGGGGACCAGTTCACCTGGACTAATAGGAGGATGGGAGAAGCCTGTATCCGTGAACGTCTGGATAGGGCCCTCTGCTCCCAAGCCTGGATGGATCGATTCCCGGAAACTTTGGTCAAGCATTTTACTGATTAGGGTTCTGATCATCGGGCTCTTCTTCTATCGGATAAACCCTATGCCAGGTGTTGCCGTCCTCTTTTCAGATTTGACGCCCGTTGGGTGGAAAATCCTGAGGTCAGAGAAATGGTTAATTATGTATGGAAAGCGGAGGTTCAGGGTACTCCTATGTTTTGTCTATGGGAGCGCCTCAAGAAGCTGCGTCATCTCTTATATGATTGGAGTCGGGCTAGGACTAACAATTCTTTGCGAAACATTAACACTCTTCAGGGCGAAATTGAGAGGATCAAAGCTTCCCATCCAATTGACTGAGATGCGGTCCGAGACTGATGACTCAATATTTGCACATGTTTTCCCTTTTGTTTCTTGATCATTTAAGCTTGCATTATCGCTTCTTTGGCCTATTTTACGCTAGTTTGTCTTCCTTTGTCACATTTCAGGTCCTAGAACATAAAGTGAAGCATAGGCGCAAGTTTCAAGTCAATCAGAGATCAATTGACGATTCGGGAGAAGAAAGAGTACGAGACTACGAGCGTCTGGGATCAAACGGCGACTGATTCGGAGTCCGGACGAGGGAGAAACGAAGCATTAAACAGAGGCTGAGCAAGCCACACGGGCACAACCCACACGGCCGTGTAACCTGGCCATGTGGCCGTGTGGAAATCACCGAGCCTTCACACGGGCAGCTGGGAAAGCCACACGGTCGTGTGGCCTGGCCGTGTGAGTCGGGAATTGCTGGTTAAAACCCGATTTTCAACAAAAGGAGAGAGGGAGAGCTGGGTTTTGGATTCCAAACACCCAAGGGACGAACCCTAGAGAGAGAGAGCGACTTGGGAACATTCTTGGAGCTATTTTGGAGGATTTCTTCGCCATTGGAGCATGGTAAAGGAAACCGTACCGGACATCATACCGGATTCCTTTCTGGTATGGTATTTTGTGGTACGACCGTGGTTCAACCGTTTTGTACCGGTAAATACCGTTTTTCACTATTGATAGAGAAATGAAATGCGATAGTATAAAAAATATAATCCATCAAAAAAAGAACCAAATAGAGCATTATACAACCACGGTGGCCCATTTTCAACATAGAAAAATAGCAAAATAATATTCTTTTTTAATTATTTTCCACATATTGGACGAGAATACGTAGAAATGAAGCTGAATCATAGACCAGGAAACCGGATCGTACCGGCCAGTTCAACCGGTTCAACCGGTCAAACCGAAAAAACCGGCCGGCACGGTAAAACCAGCACAATCAGCCTACCGTACCGCTTTTGGTCCAATTTCCGGTTGAACCGTCCGGTACGATCCGGTTTCCTGGTCTATGCATTGGAGCTCGGGAATCAAGCTTGGAGATGGAGATTGAAGATCTAGATCAGATTTCTGCAGTCTCTCTCTTCTCTATGGAGTAACTTCCCTTCACTTAGGTTTTGAGGAACCCTAGTTCCATGAGTTAGGATCTTTCTTGTATGAAGTTTTGGATGCTATATTGTTTGATTATAATCGAATGATGCATGTTTATTGAGTCAATTGAAGTCTGATCAACTTTTCCTGATTTCTGCTGCAACCTGAGATAGATAGAATCTGATTAGGTTGTTAGAGCCTCATCATTCGGTAGTAGGAGATTGGCTATACGAGAGTTAGCCAGTTTACTGCTTTGTACTGGAATCCAATTCCAGTAGTGGAGTTCTGTGCTTATTGCTTCAGCTTTCTATCCCGGTGAAGACTAGTCGTCTGCCGGATAGTTAGACTGAGAGGGCTTGGTCAGCTTAAGAGATTCCAAGCTACTGTCGGATCTTCCGCAGTTTAATCAACAGTAAAACAACCAAAAGGAATTACAACTTGGACCTAATTGAGGAGCTAGGGGGAATCATACCTAAGTGAGTTCCCAAACTGTAATTAGTAGTTTTACTTAGTTTAGTTAGTAGAGTAGTTTAGTTAATCAATCCTTAATCTAGTTTGCTAGATAATGAACTAAAGCTGAGTAATAGTAACTCTAGAGACCCATGGGTTCGATATTTATCACTTGAGCCACTATACTGCAGTCCCTTTCATTGGTTACACTTGGCCTTTGTTAGGAGTTGTGTCATAGCGAGTCAGAGACTTAGAAGTGGAATTGAGTAGGCAGTGGGAGGCGGAGGAAATGTATTGGCAGCAGAAATCCAGGGTTCACTGGCTGAAAAAGGGTGACAAAAATACTTCTTATTTTCACACAGTGACCAGGACCCGGCGTAGGAAAAACTTTGTGGAAGGTCTCCGGAATGATGATGGGGTGTGGATCACAGATGAAACTGGGAAAGCTGGGGTGGCGACATCCTTTTATCAACATCTCTTTACCTCTAAGAATCAAGTTGCGAACATGGCTGAGCGGGTGGCCTCGTTGCCGATTGCCCAGTCTGTTACTCCAGCCATGAACGCTACCCTAACGGCCGAAGTGCTTCCCTGTGAGGTACGTAAAACGGTCTTTTCATGGGGTCAAAGCAGGCCCCTGGATCAGATGGATTCACGGGGAAGTTTTTCAAAGCCTTTTGGGATGTCGTGGGTAACTCGGTGATCGATGCAGTCTGTTCGTTCTTTGATACGGGTAAGATGCTGCGGGGCTTCAACCATACCTGGCTCACGTTGATCCCCAAGGTGGAGAGTGTGGAAACTATGAGGCATTTACGGCCGATTAGCTTATGCCAATTTGTCTATAAAATTGTCACTAAGATCATGGCAGAGAGGTTGGCCTGCATCCTGCCCCAAGTCATCTCAGATGGTCAAAATGCGTTCATTCGGGAACGTCAAATTGTGGATAATATCCTTCTAGGGCACGAATTGATGCACTACTTGAAAATTAAAACGCGTGGTAAGAAAGGGTACATGGCTCTTAAGGTTGACATGGAAAAGGCCTATGACAGGGTCGAATGGCCCTTTCTTCTCGCAGTTTTAGACAAGATGGGTTTTAATTCCGTCTGGCAAGGATGGATTCATGAGTGTCTTCGATCCTCATCTTTTTTAGTTCTTATGAATGGGGCTCCTTCGGGTTTCTTTTCCCCTACCAGAGGGCTGTGGCAAGGCGATCCCCTTTCCCCTCTCCTCTTTGTGATTTGTACAGAGGGTTTCTCGGCTCTGCTACGCAAGGCTATTATAGAGAAGAGGCTGGAGGGTGTAAAGGTGGCTCCTCGGGCTCCCAGGATCTCGCACTTATTTTTTGCGGATGATTCGTACTTATTCCTGCGGGGAACCCTCCAGGAATGTGAGAACCTGATCGTGGTCCTGAATGAGTATGAGGAGCTGAGCGGCCAGAAGGTGAATTTGGATAAATCAGCAGTCTGCTTCAGTAAGAATATTGTGCGAGAGGACCAGTAGTTTTTGGCAGCAGTTCTTGGGGTGGGGGCGGTGGGTGTCCATGATAAATATCTGGGCTTGCCCACGCTGTTCGCTCGCTCTAAGATGGCGACTTTCCGGTTCTTGGAGGAGAAGCTGTTAGAGCGTCTCCAAGGGTGGAAACAAAGGTTGTTATCTTGGGCAACGAAGGAAACTCTGATTAAGTCAATTGCCTTGGCTCTGCCACTGCATGTGATGTCCTGTTTCAAGCTGCCTGTCTCTCTTTGTCGTCTCTTGGATAAGCATGTGGCGCGTTTCTGGTGGGGGGATGCTGAGGGTCATCCCCGGGTTCGGTGGATGTCTTGGCGTAATATGTGCCGAAGTAAGCATGATGGGGATTGGGGTTCAGGCGGTTTGAACAATTTAATCAGGAGCTCCTTGCTAAAATTGGCTGGCGCATCCTTTCGGAACCCCAGTCCCTTCTCGCTCAGGTCTATAAAGGCAAATACTTCTCGAATGGGACATTTTTATTAGCGACGGCCCGATCTCGCCCTTCTTGTGGATGGCAGAGTATACTGTTTGGTAGACAGTTATGAGAGAAGGGTTTAAAATGGCAAATATCTGCTTCTTTACTGCATTCCAATTGGGTTCCCAAACTCCAGCTTGATCCCCCGGTGTATAATCCTGTGGTACTTCCTGCGGAGGAGGGTCCTCCTGTTGCGGAGGTGATTTGTCAGGGGCGGGGGGGACGTTGGGATGTCCAAAAGCTAAGTCAGTGGTTTGATCCTCAGACTTGTCAGGCCATTCAAGTGCTCCCTCTACCGCGCCGGAATGTGGAGGATAGGCTCATTTGGCATGACACGCCTGATGGGATGTTCTCGGTGAAATCGGCCTACCATCTGGCGGTTACTATGGATAAGAGACAAGGGTGCTGGAAGGCTACGGTCAATTGGATGGATAAGGCCAGTTGGATTCGTTTGTGGGATGCGAATATCCCCCCCTAAGCTTAAGGTTTTTGTCTGGCAGATTCTCAATAGGATATTGCCCACTACTGAGGCCCTTATTGGAAAACGTGTCCCGGTTCTCCCTAGATGTCCAGTTTGCTGGGAGGGTCCGGAAACGATGGAGCATCTATTTCTTTACTGCCCGGTGGCGAGGGCTCTGTGGGACTATTTGGGACTGGAGTATCTAGGGGAGGGGTTGCCTCGTCAAACGTTCCCGTTATTTCTAAAAAAGCTGATGGCTTTAATCCACCAACCCTCGTTGTTCATGGCGGTGGTTGCTATCCTTTGGCGGATTTGGCGGTCTCGCAACTGGGTGGTCTTTGAAGGCAAACAGTTTGGATTCCCAGCCTTGATGCGTCAGTTCCACCAGCAATATGAGGAATGGGTAAGGCTTCCAGTGGAGAAGGCTCTCCGGCCCTCGGTCCCTAGGGGGGTTCATCTTGGGTTGGAGGAGACTGAGCGGGTCATTTGTATGTGGGATGGGGCGATTCGACCTGGATCACATTCAGCTGGAGGGCTAGTCTTGTTATCCCCTACTAGGAATGTGCTTATGGTTAAGGGCGTCCAGTTGCATTTCCTCGAGGACCCTATGACAGTGGAGCTTATTGTTCTTAGGGAGGCAGTTTTGTGGTGTCTGGCGAATAACTTGACCAGTGTTCAGTTTGAGGGTGATGCGAAGGTGATCATTGATAAAATCAGTCAAGGGGGCGTTAGAGATAATCGGGTGGGTGTTATTCGGGAAGAGGTTGTGCATTATTTTCACACCCATCCTGAGTTTAGGATTCGGTTTATAGGTCGGCGTAGTAATAGGGTAGCCCATCTGGTGGCTAGGAAAGACCTCTCCTTGTACCCGACCATGAGTCGTTTCTTTTATTATCAGGCCTGGCTGGAATCCAGGATGTAATTATCTAATTTTTAATCAATACAGATTATCTTTTGTCAAAAAAAAAAAAAAAGACTCTGGACACAAATGTTGCCAGCGTTATCCACTAAATCAAAAGTGACCTTAGCATACATCTGAGTGTGGCAAATCGCCGTAAGCAGAATTGTAAATTAGTTCATTCATTAATGAGCTTATGAGTTCTAGATGAGCTTGACTCATCGATAAGATTACGAGTTTGTTTCGAGTTCAAGTCATTTAAATTCTGTAATATTTATATGTCATGTATGATACATGTTAAGATAAAAAATAGATAATTTTTCATCATTAACATAGTTTATGTTTATTATAAAATAAATAAAAAAACTTAGCTCATGTTTATATATATACTATGTTGGTATCATTATTTATTTGTAGCTCATATCAGGTTATTTCATAGTAATTAGTAAATGAGCAATTTATGATACATAATTTTTCATTTACATTACAAATGATACATATTTGCTCACTGTTCAAAGTCTTATAGATCATATGCATAAAGTGCAATCTTCCAACTTATGTAATTTAATTATCAACTAGTTTTTTGACCGGCGCTCTAAACTAATGATTTAGTATAAATAAAATTATTCAAAAAATTATTCAGATAAGATACATATGTAAGATTCACTTGACATCTTAATCATTAAGAATAATTTACGTAACCCATTTGAAGTGATACACAATAAATAACTATTTCTACATAAATTTTATGCAGATAGTTATTACATAAAATTTTCATAATGTGTGGTCTAATAATAAAATCAAGTTATAATAAGTAATATTATTGATTTTTAATTTGTATAACTGTTATAAAATGTTATTACATAAATATTTCATAATGTGTGGTCTAAATTTTAGAAAGTAAGACGAAAGTAACATATGATTAAATTGTTATGTCAAAGTTAACTAATCAAGAGCTCATGGTAAAATTGGATGTAGAAAATAAGGAAATATTATAGACCATTATTACATAAATCTTAATGTGTGGTCTAATGATAAAATCACATTTTAGAAAGTAACGTATGATTAGACCTATCTACGATATGTTTGTTTGTATAATGTTAAGTTGAATGTAAAGAAAAAACTAATTGTAGAATTTCATATGAGTTCTCTGTACGAAATATTTGTTTGTATAATGTTAAGTTGAAAGTAAAGAAAAAATTATCGTAGAATTTCATATGAGTTTTAGACTTATCGTAGAATTGATTAACCATAAAGTAGGCATGTATGTGTAAGTTCTATTCGTTACAATTTGTTACCCCTCTATATTTAATAACCGATCTACGAAATGTTTGTATAAAGTTAAGTTAAATGTAGAGAAAAAAAAAACTTTTCGTAGAATTTCATATGAGTTTTAGACTTATCGTAGAATTGATGAACCAATGTATCTGTAAGTTCTATTGGTTACAATTGGTCCCCTCTCTTCTAAATTAAGCAAAGAATAAGGGAAAATAAAGTGTGTGCCTCTGTTTGCATAGAGTCAATGAAAAAAAGAGGATTGGTTATAAAATTACAGCCTTTTACACGATATAATCAAGTGAGAACAAATAGGGATTATAGTAAAATTGTGTATATGGAATAATACCTTATTGTGAACAGTACCCGTGAAGAAAAAATAGATTATTTTTCTTTATGAACAGTGGAAAATGTTTGTGCTTTTAAGTAAATTAATTAAATTAGGTTGTTAATTAGGATGCTGGTTAATGGGGTAGAGATGTGAGTTAGTGGGTACTTAAATTAAGAGAAGGCTTATTGATAGTGGTAGCAATTCTTAATTCAATCTACAAATCCATTGAAAATAGGGAGTGAATAGGGTGCTAAGCACCATACTAACACTTATTATAAAGGTATTATAGTATTTATCCATTCACCCTTCCCTTCTCCTCCCCCTTTCATTTACATTGATTTCTATGTTTCATTTGCAAATTATAATTTTGGTACCTAAACTTAATAGGTATTAATATTTAGTACCTACAATTATTTTTTTACATTCGAGTACTAAGAAAATTTGATGAAAAACTATATTTTAGTACCTGAAAAAAATTTCCTTACATTTGGGTATCTAAACTTTTTAAAATTTACAAACAGGTCTACCGTTATGAAAGTTATGGTCTGCTTTGAAAAACGTGTGACATGGTTTATAAACTTGTGACATGCTTTGTGGTTGTGGTATGCTCTATAGGCTCTCAACTAGTTAGAATGTCAGGTTCTCGTTGGTGACACTATCAGCCCTGCTCTGGCAGTCGCAGAGTTATAAAATATGGGGTGATATAATTTACCAAACCTATAAATTATTAAAAATAACTCATAATATACATATCAATTGGCTCATAGGCTAGTACTAGCTAGCGAAAATGTTAAGATAACTTGTGAACTCAAAACGAATCAGCTCACGAATTGAGTTCAATAAACCACCAAATCGAGCTGACTTACGAGCCTCGCAACTAAACAAGGTTTATCTTAAATGCAGGTCGCTAGTAAATAAATCAAGTTTCTAATAAATTTTATAGAACTCAACATTAAGTAACTCGTGAACTACTCAACTCATTTACAGACCTACTCATCCACCACCCAGAGTCGTGGCAATTGACTGATGCAAGCTCAGATTTGAGCCCAAGTTGGTTAGGAAGCCCTATTTCCCATTTCAAGTTCGGTGGACCTGATTGGCCCAGCAGGTCCATAGGGCCTATGATCATCCCGCCTACCTCTTTTTGCCCTAGAAGGCTTCCTAGAGCTACGCCTACTAAATTAAAGAGATTCAGTTATTCTCTTCATTTGCGTTACATCTCCTGAGTATAAGGGGGAAATAATAAAATAATAACAGAAAAAATTAACATATGTGTAAATTACTAAAATGAGTTGCATACTTTTCTCGTACAATAAATTAAAATGGAGAAAATAATCTAAATATGTGATACATATTATCGAAGACTTTTGGCTGAGACGGGTGCAGGAGTGATCTTGCATGCTAGCAGGAAAGCAAACGGAGATGTGCACATTAATTATGGCACATACGAGGACTTGATGGGACGAAGCAGATGCTTGTTTGATAGGCCACCATCGAATATGATTGATCAGCTTAAAATTGACGATGTATCTATTACTTTCTATCAATAAAAGCTGAAGCAGATTTAATTTTGATGAGAGAGAGAGAGAGAGAGAGAGAGAGAGAGAGAGAGTCCAACAAATGTCTGCTAGTGGTGACCATGGCCGCCGGAACCTGAACTACTCCCCCTTACGCCAATCTTCATCTCCCTACCGATTCCCCTCACCAACATCTTCCTCCCACTTTCCCCTGCAAACCAAAACGCCCACCGATTCCTTTGTTGGTCGGAATTTTGAACACTGAAACCATTTCACATGCCACAATATACCATAGAAAGATTGACCAATATATATACACTTACTGGGTAGTGAAGCAGTATTGGTTGGTGCCGGTGGGGATGAAATGCAGACGCCGACGCCGACGACGATGAAGAGCAAAAAGGCGGTGTAGAATACAATAAGTAGAGAACGATTAATAGTACGGATGCCCTCCATTCTAATTGGTATCTCTATAATCTCCAGTGCTTAATTAACCCATTCGTTATACTTCCCTATTGTTATATATTGCAATAAAAGGCACCAACCATCTCGAAGTCTTCTCTTTCTTTCAATGGAGATATATATTGCAACTTGGTTTATATATATATTTATCGACAGGCTAGCTCGTGAGTCAAACAAGAGAGATACCTCGATTACCCACTACTTATGTTTTGTTTATATGTTAATTGACAGGAAGCCCTCGGTTAGGTGAATGACTATTAGTAATTAACTTGGAGTTTCATTAATTAATCCGATTTGATTGGAGGGATGACAACGATATATTGATTAAGAGACTTGCATTTTTGAATATATAATCAAACATGCATTTGATTGGAGTTTAATTGATTTGTTAAAGAGGTAAATTCAATGGTATTGGTTCGTTCCACGGGGAAGTCTTTACATTAGGTTCCACCAATCATGGCCGTCCCCGTTATTATTTGTTCCACCGATCATGGCCGTTCCCTCCCGTGACTTGTTCTTAATGTCTCTCGTATTTGTGGTAGATTTGCACGGAACGAAAGTAATTATCATACTTTAGAAATTGTTGTGATTTGGTTTTCTATATAGTTTATGGGCTTCCTATCTTACTAGTTATGGGCATGGTTGTTAAATATATATTCTGCCATTTGTCATTTACATACTTTATTAGTATGTAAGTGAATGGCCCAATAGTTTTAGCAGCTGTACTCGGCCCATGCAACCTGCACTAGCCCACGTCGAGTCTCTCTGTTCCCGTGGTGCTAGGGTTCGGCCATTAGGGTCTTTATGAGTGTGTTTTGTATTGTACGTTGATCATCAAACCAAATCAGTAAGAACAGTAGCCGAAGAGGGTTCTACCGCTCTTCCGTGGATTAGTCCTGGATATCCAGGGATACCACGTAAATCCGCGTTCATTGTCCGTTTACTATTTCCGTGCTGTTAGATAAATCAACATGGTATCAGACCTTCCGATAATCGATTCTGATCGGCCTGCCGTTCGTCTGAATTCAACCAACTATACACTCTGGGAGTTTCAATTCCGGGTGTTCGTCGAAGGGAAAGATCTGCTAGGCATACTCGATGGGACGCAACCAAAACCAGAGGGAGCGGCCACTTCTCAAGAGGTCCGCACCTGGAATCAGAACGACGCACGCGTCCGATCGTGGCTCCTGGGCTCGGTAGATCTTTCCACTTGTCTCAGTCTCCATTTATATCTGACAACAAATCGTATGTGGCGTCATCTCTCCGTTATGTACTCTACCGTGAATGCCGCACGTCAGTTTGAGGTACAGCTTGCTTTGACGCGGCTGGAACAGGGAGATCGATCAGTTTCAGAATACTTCAATGCCGCCCAAGAAATCTGGATGGAGCAAGACCTCCTCCATGCTGCTTTTCGTCCACACAACGTTCCCACTGAAGATGCTATAGCCGAACGGATGCAAACCAGACTCCTGGATTTTCTCATGAAACTACGTCCGGAATTCGAGTCCGTGCGTGCCAATTTGCTGAACCGTGACATCCTGCAGTTTGATGGAGTGTTGGGTACCCTAGTTAGAGAAGGAACCCGCCTGAGGACCCAAGCAGCCATGGATATGCGTCCTGGAGAAGGGGAGGCGCTGGTCGCTGTTGCTGCGGGCCAAACCAACTCTAGAACAGGCCGTGATTCATCTGCGTATGCAATAGACCGACCTCAATTCCAGCGTCAGATCCCAATCTCGGATTTAGTATGTCACCACTGCCGGGAGAAGGGTCATTTGCAAAAGCATTGTCGCCGACGCAATTTTTGCGTATACTGCAAGCGAATGGGGCACATAATACTCGACTACTGCGCAAAGGAGCGAAATGAATCTCGCGAAGGAGGTGCGCGAGAGGGAGGCCAACAGGCGGGTCGGATTCTATGGCACCGCGATCTGGGTATGGTGAAAAGGCTGCCTATGGTGCATTTTCTGCGGCCGACTCTCGCTGGCGCCCTTCCGCTGGTGATAATGCACGCTGGGCTGCTGCAGGTGGACGTGGCATCACATCGGGGGAAGCGAGCAGCATTCGGACAGCCGCTGGAGACAATGGCAATGCAGCTGGGAATGGTTCTGGTGGCGGGGTCTCTGTGAAAACCGTCGAGCAAATTGTGAGTGCAGCCATTAGTGCTGCCTTTGCGACCTTGCAAGGTACAGGTAAGAGTCGATCACCTTGGCTTCTTGATTCCGCTTGCTATAACCATATGACCCATGATACTACAGCTTTAAAAGATGTTACTCCTGTTCAAAACATTGATTTGACTGTGGCGAATGGGTCTAAATTGAAGGTCACTGGTATGGGTAATGTTATGGATAAAAATTTGGTCTTACGGAATACTCTTCATGTGCCTAAGCTTGTACCTAATCTGGTTTTCGTTGGTCAGCTTACTGAACAAGGTTGTACTGTGTCATTTGCCCCGTCTGGTTGTGTTATACAGGATTCGAGGACGGGGAGTCTGATCGGAAGGGGGAGTAAGCAGGGGCGTCTCTTTCATCTGGACGAGCTACATGGGCACTCAATTTCTTCTGTCGTTAGGCCTGTCAGTAGTCCTTTGTCTAGTTCTTGTTTAGCTGTTTCAAGTTCGTCGAATAAGATGTGGGATCTGTGGCATGCTCGCCTAGGTCATCCTCACTCAGCTCGTCTTTCTCTTATGTTTCAAAAGTCATGACTTGGAAAAACTCATGTCAGCATTCCTGAAATTCATTCCTGTACCAGCTGTGTTGAAGCTAAAACTGCCAGTATTTCCTATCCTTCCAGCACTACTGTCATTACCGAACCATTTTATGTGATACATACTGATCTTTGGGGACCTGCCCCTATTCTTTCTCGACATGGCTTTCGGTATTTTGCTCTTTTTATTGACCATGCAACCCGGTACACCTGGATTTATCTACTTCGATTGAAATCTGATCTCAAATCTGTTGCAATTGAATTTCTTAACATGGTTCAGACTCAGTTTGGCAAACCTGTTAAAATCATTCGCTCCGATCCTGGTGGGGAATTCAGTTCTATTCCTTTGCGTGAGGTGTACCGTTCTCGTGGAATTCTAAGTAAAAAATCGTGCCCCGGGGTTTCTCAACAAAATGGGCTAGTTGAAAGAAAAAATCGCCATGTAGTTGAGCTTACTCGAGCCCTGTTATTGGCATCTTCTGTTCCTGGGCGTTTCTGTCCAGAGGCCGTAGTTACTGCTGTTCGGTTGATCAATTATCAACTCACCCCTGTACTCGGCAATGAGAGTCCTTTTTTTAAACTCTATTCTCGTACGCCTGACTACTCTCGTCTTCGTGTTTTCGGTTGTCTGTGCTTTGTTTTGATGTCTCGTCGTGAACGTATTAAGTTAAGCTCCAAAACTGCCAAATGTGCTTTCATGGGGTATAGTGAAGTTCATAAAGGTTACATGTGCTATGATCCTAAATCCCAACGTATTCGTGTCGCTAGCACTGTTGTGTTTATTTAACATCTCCGGTTTTTTGAACCTACCTCTGATCCCGAGTCTATTTTTCCTCCCACTGATTTTCTGCCCATGTTCTCACCCGATGATGCGCCTCCAGTTGATATTGATCCTTGGCAGCCCCCCGAAGATCCAGACTCCCCCAGCCACGTGCATTTGCACTCGCCTTCCGCGACGCCCAGCAGCACGTCCTCGGCCTCTTCTAGTGCTTCGCCAACTTCTTCCTCGGCCACTTCCTCACCTTCGGCCGCAAATTCACCCTCGGCAGTAACTTCATCCTCGGCCACAGCTTCTACTTCAGCGCCTATGGACTCGACCCCAGCTAGTCCTCTTCTTCGCCGATCTGTCCGCAGTACAAAAGGTATTCCACCAGCCCATTTTGATGACTACATGGCCTATGGAGTGACTTCTCAGGTGGTTCCTACCCGATATAAAGATGCTCAGGGGGATCCTGTCTGGGAGGAGGCGATGGGGAGTGAATTTGATGCTCATCATACAAACAATACATGGACCGTAGTTGACTGTCCTCCTAATACCCCGACGATTGGCAGTAAGTGGGTGTACACCATTAAAATGTTTCCGGATGGTTCCATTGAGCGACATAAGGCCCGGGTAGTGGCCCTAGGCTACACCCAGGAGCACGGGGTGGACTACACTGAGACCTTTGCTCATGTGGCTCGTATGTCTACTGTCCGAACTCTCCTAGCAGTAGCATCTATGAAGCACTGGCCACTTGCTCAACTCGATGTGAAGAATGCTTTCCTCCACGGCGATTTAGATGAAGTTATATACATGGAGAAGCCACCCAGTTATAACGTAGGACTCCTGGCCAGGTATGCAAGCTGAACAGATCACTATACGGGTTAAAGCAGGCCCCTCGGGTCTGGTTTGAAACTTTTCAGGCTACTCTTCTAGAACTTGGCTGCAGCCAGAGTTTGAACGACCCATCTCTATTTGTCAAGACCACTCCGAAGGGTATTGTTCTTCTTCTACTTTATGTAGATGACATGATCATCACGGGATCAGATTTGGATGGCATTCAACACTTGAAAGAAGGGTTGCAGAAGGCTTTTCGAATAAAAGATTTGGGAGATTTATCCTACTTCCTCGGGCTGGAGGTTTCTCGTACTAAGGGTGGTATACTACTTAGTCAGAGGAAGTATATTAGTGATTTGCTCAGTGATCATAACATGGAAGACTGCAAACCGGTTAATACTCCGATGGAATGCAATCTGAAATTGAGCAGGGACTCGGGAGAGAGAGTTAAAGATGGTTCACAGTATCGGAGTATGGTTGGGAGTTTAATCTACTTATCAGCCACTCGCCCAGACATTGCTTATGCTGTTCAAGTGGTGAGCCAATTTATGGGTGATCCCAGGGTTGATCACTTAGCAGTTGTGTACTGCATACTTCGATACTTGCAGGGAACATGAGAAGTTGGTATGTATTTTCCCTCCACAAGTTTGGACACTCTAAGAGCCTACTCAGATTCGGACTATGCAGGGTGTATAGACACCAGACGATCTATTACAGGTTGGTGTGTTCAGTTCGGGAACTCTTTTATTTCATGGAAGTGCAAGAAGCAGGATAAGATTTCTCAGTCATCCACAGAAGCTGAATATAGAGCGATGTCTGATGTGACTTCCGAGCTGGCATGGCTGAGACGTCTACTTACTGATATGGGTATATATTGCACGACTCCCATGGATCTGTTTGTTGATAACACCAGTGCAATTAGAATTGCAGAGAACCCGGTGCTGCATGATCGTATGAAGCACATTGAGATCCATGTGCACTATATTCGGGATGAGGTACGAGATGGATCGATTGCTCTACATTATATACGTACTGAAGACCAGATTGCGGATTTGCTCACCAAGTCTTTCTCAACCAGCCGACACCGTTTCCTGTCTGACAAATTGATGCTCGTTACCCGGCATCAATTTGGGTGAGGCTGTTAATATATATTCTGTCATTTGTCATTTATTAGTACGTAAGTGAATGGCCCAATAGTTTTAGCAACTGGACTCGGCCCATGCAACCTGCACTAGCCCACGTCGAGTCTCTCTGTTCTTGTGATGCTAGGGTTCGGCCATTAGGGTCTTTATGAGTGTGTTTTGTATTGTACGTTGATCATCAAACAAAATCAGTAATAGCAGTAGCCGAAGAGGGTTCTACCGCTCTTCCATGGATTAGTCCTGGATATCCAGGGATATCACGTAAATCCGCGTTCATTGTCCGTATACTATTTCCGTACTGTTAGATAAATCAACAATGGTACGGTAACATCGATCCCAAAGTGTTTGGAAAGGTGACTTGATAAGAACTCGATCATATATCTCATTGATTTGCTCATTTTTTAATTATTAAAAAAAAAGGTCATTTTTGTTTCATATAGGAACATATGTTGCCATCATCCATATGGGACCATACAATTGTCACTTTGGAATAGGTAGAGCAAGCCCTTTATGGGCTTGGACAGAACGAGGTTCTTTCGTAGGCAGAAAAGATAAGGTCCTCCCACTTAATGTTGGGAGTACGTCCTCCCAACAGAGAATATGATATTTATGTAATGATAATATAGTATACTATCTAGAGGAATACATATTCGTCCAACTTTCAAGAATATAGTATTATGAAATCAAACTTTCAAGAATATGATATTTATGTTATGAGAATATGATATTCTTGAAGGCTTGATGATATTTCTATTATGAGAATATGATATTTTTGAAGGCTTGATTTCATACGACTATCTATTATAAGAATACATTTTTCTTGTTGGACGAATATGTATTCCTCTAGATAGTATACTATATTATCATTACACAAATATCATATTCTCCGCTGAGAAGACGTACTCCTTACGGTCTATGTCGAGAGGTTAAAAGTAGACTCATACCTTTCACCTTCCTGAGGGAGAAATGACGATTACGTTGAATGACGTCACTCTCCTCACCGAGTTGTCGATCGGTGGAGAGGCCATAATTAGAAGTTCAAAGCTCCTGACTCAAGGTTGGGGCCATTAATATTTGAGCATTTTGGTACCAATGTGCACACGGAGAGACCAGCTGGGGGGCTACACAAGTCATAACCTGGGATTTCTTGGTTAGTTCAACGTATTGGTCAGTGGATGAGAATGTCACACCGAAAGAAGAGAGATATGTCCGCATATATATTATTGGCTTGGATGGGGGGTGTTGTTTCCCAACAAGTCCTAGAGGTTCATAAATGCCATGTAACTTGCTCCCAAAAATTTAAGGAGATTCAAATGCTATAGGGAAAAATGCTTCCGAATCGGCGTTCTTGTAAATGGTGTACGCGAAGATTTGCAATTGTACGAAGGTGGATAAAAAGCAAGCAGGAGGTGTAATGTTGATCATCCAACATTGAGCTCGGGAGCTTCTTCTAAGTTTCACACCATACTACCCTTCTAACAATTGGGCTCTCAACGAGGATCTATAAATGTCAAGCCCCTTAATGCGTTAGGTATATTATTATTCTTTTTAAGTTATTACGATATTTTTTTTATTTCTATCATGTCTTAAGTTTTAGGGTGTGCCTACGATGACATGCATGTCACGGTGACTTGCACTTCCGGTTGACCTCAGTTAGGATTAGGTCGACCTCATTTAGAATTCGGTCGACCTTATATAGGATCTGGTCGACCTCATTTAGGATTCGGTCGACCTCATATAGGATCAGGTCGACCTAATCTGTTGTTTCAGTGTAAAAACAGTTCGTGGTGCCTACTTTGGATATTCATATCATACAATTGGCTAGATGGAAATTGAAGACTAATGACTTGCTTTGAAGCTGGAGTGTCCCTCTACATATTGAAGTGGAAGAGAGCTCGATAGGAAGTCCAGAAAACCATTTTTGAACCTCATCAAAAGGCCATGCCAAAACTGGGAAACCGTCAGGAAATGGCTAAGTCTGGAAACGTGTTTGTAAAGCCTATTTTGGAGCTCAATTCGAGAAGCATGAATGCGAGCCGAGTCCAGGAGCCTCTACCACGTTAAATTAGGTATGTTTTTATACAAATTCAATGCATTTTGGATATCTGTAAGGCTCCAAACAAAAGGGTCGAAGTTGCTACGAAGGCTGTTTTCTGGCAGATTTCGAGCACAAACAAGCTGCCAGAAAAACAGCCTTCGTAGCAACTTCGAGCCTTTTGTTTGAAGTCTTAAAGATATTCAATCTTTCATCCAATGTCTTGACTTTGTATAATAAAATACGTAATTTAACGTGGTAGAAGCCACTGGACTTGACTCGCATCCATGCTTCTCAAATTGAGCTCCAAAGTAGGCTTGACAAACACGTTGCCAGACTTTGCCATTTTCAGGCAGTTTCCCAGTATTGGCATAGCCTTTTGTTCAGGTTCAAAAATGGTCTTCTGAACTTTCTATTGAGCTCCCAAGTACTTTAATGTGTAGAGGGACTCTTCAGCTTCAAAACAAGCCTTTAATCTCCAATTTCCAGCTAGCCAATTGTAAGATATGAATCTCCAAAGTAGGCACCATGAAACTGTTTTTACACTGAAACAACAAATTAGGTCGACCTAATCCTATATGAGGTCGACCGAAAAGTGCATGTCACCGTGACATGCATGTCACCGTAGCAAAGTCCTAAGTTTTAATATTGATATATTCCTTACATTAAACTTAACATAAAGTTTACTATTTCTTGCTTAGGTGGGTGTTGACACTATATTTTGTCGGTCTCCAAATTTTGCTCATATGAGTAAATATTTTTTTTTATAATGAAGATGAACATTGAATTAAACAAAGCAAACCAAAACCAGGTTCGAGTTACGGATCCATTCGCTACAGAGACAATTAGCTTTTTCGAAGCCTATCGAGAACCCTAAATTTATCGATCTTCACCAACAATCTTGCATGCGTTTGAGCTTACTTTAAGCTTGATGAATTGGCTATTTGCGAATGATGGTTGAGTTGAGAAAACTTTGGCCATGGTTTGAATTTCATATTTGATGGGTAAGTTCGATGGCAAGGTTGAGAAGAACATCAGAAGATTGATATGATTATCCAACATCATTACAATAATTATGTTTCATATACAAATACAATCTAATATACTATTGAAATGGACCAACTTCAAATGTTGGAACACAAGTTTGGCCCCTCCCTTAAAAAGCCCAAACTTGCAAAGGTAACCTGTAAAATAGGGAAAGGACCATCCAGTTTAGGCCCAAGGTCAAAATTTGGTCAAGCCCAGATAACAAAAGGGTCAGACCAATCAAACCCCTAATGATTGAACAATCTGGTTTGCACTGTCTAGTTGAACCAAAAATGATCCGACCAACAACCACCTCATTTTTTCCTATTAAAAGAGAATCCGACACTCGTTTTTGGACGTCTAGGCACTTAGACTTAGTATATCGTTGTTTAATTATTGTACTTGTTATCCTTTGCTTTTATTTAAGCAATTTCATTTCAACAATTTACTATTACTATCATCAACTTAAGTTCATTTTTCATTTACATTACTCGTTACTAATGTGATTTATTTAGACCCATTAAAAATTAGATTTATTTACTTATCATAACATTAACTAGTTTTTTAGCCCGCGCTTCGCAGCGGTAAGCCTAGTTAATAAATATTCGATTTAATACTCGTATATATAAACATATGTATTTTATGTGCTTAAAACTTTCGTTATCGTACTATTACCAAAATTGTTACATTTCCCCCTTTTCATTTGATGGTTCCACTGCTAAACACATATAAAACTCGTATATCACGTTTAGTACCTATATCTGATGAAATAAAATGGTAATTTTAACAAGATTGTACGTTTATTTAATTTAAAATAACTTATTTTCATATATTTTATGTCTGTTGACGCATTATTATAAGTAACATTAGCTTACAAAATAAGTCAAATATTCATATATATTTTATACATAAGTTACATGTACCGTATTTAACTATGGGGATAAGAAATTTATTATGTTTAAAAATCATTCACTTATTTAATAATTGGGATGAAATCAAATAATTTACAATATAGCACAGGCAAGATACTTCTAGAACTTTAATGCGATGTCTTAATCATAAAAAAAAACTTATATAATACATCTATTTAATTGGTATATTTGAAATAAATTTTCCTCCATAAATTTTACTTAAAATATTTATAATTTATGTAACTGTTATAGAATTATATTCACAAATCTTTCGTTATATGTGGTCTAATAGTAAAGTCAAATTATGAAAAGTATCACATTTGATTAAATTATTTGTAAAAACTAACTTACCTTACATTAATTTTATGGGTATGCCTACTATGACATGCATGTCACGGTGACATGCACTTTTCGGTCGACCTATTGCTGAAGGCGGTCGACCGAATCGACTAATTTGGGCCGCACGAGAAGGCATTGCGGTCGACCTCAACGACCACCTGGTCGACCGCACTTAGTTTAAGTTGATATTTTTGGTCGACCAGAATAAAACCTGGGTCGGCCATTTCGTTGGCGTCAGAAACAACATGGTCGACCACCTAAGGTATATAGGTCGACCACTTGATTGCAGTCATTAACAAAATGGTCGACCGGATGATGAAAGAGGTCGACCAGATAGAAGATAAGTGTTCTATCAAAGTGTCCAATTAATTGACGTAAAATCAAGATCAAGTGTTGGTTTCGCGGTCGACCTAATCCGTTACGAGGTCGACCGAATACAAGAAAGTCACCCTATGCCCCGTGTCTTTTTTGCTTATGTATGTCGATTTGTGTGGTTCTTTTAATCGTATAAATTATGTTTCAAACCATCATAATTAGTCATAATTATAACAAGGACTCATCAATTCATAGCATAACAACTAAAAATAAAACAGAAATCATAATTGTTCACACATAAAAATAAAACTAAATAAACAACAGAATAACACTCAACAATCGTTTTGACCACTAAAACACACAATATAAAAACTCATTTCTCCTACTCATCTCCCCCCTCTCTCTCATCCACATTTTCTTCATTGGTGGTGCTAGCATGATGGTGGTCGGATGTGGTGGGATGCATGTATCTTCCGCTGAAAGATCGCCACTCATCTCGCATCTCATTCACGGTCACCTGCATTGTGCTCATCTGGGCGGTCATTTGCCCCATGTAGTCGTGCATGCCAGTCATCTGGGTGGACATCTGGCCCATGTACTCGTACATGCCATCCATGCGCTCCCACACACGCTGTAAGGTGATCGGTGGAGTTGAACTCTGTGCCTCCCCCATTGGCTCGTCTCGAGCTCCTTCATCACCCTCATCGTCATCATCATCATCATCATCATCATCACCACCATGAGCATTGTTTACTCTGACATACTCACCATTACGCAGCTCAAAGCCCATCTTTTTCAGAGATGAAACAGTATAGAACTCCTGCCTTGAGATTCTTAACCCCACCTCTTCACTTAAATTCACATTAAAATGCTCAAATAGCACAGTGAGGATCATCCCATAGGGAAGATTCCTGTTTGAACTTTCTGCAGCAGTAAGCATGTGGTTAAAGATTAAGTATGGCAAGTTCACCTTCTCGCTTAACAGTAGGTTGGTGAGGAGCTCCATGTCGAAGTAGGTGACTGTCTCCCGATGTCCACCCTTTGGCAGAATGTTGTAGGAAAGCATGTGGTGAAGAACTCTGGCTTGAACTGTCAGGTGGTTACTCGATGGCCTATTGCGCCCCTGAGCATCTTCCTCTTCATCAAGACCACATACCGTCTGGATTTGCTTGGCTCTCGTGAAATGCGTTTCATTCCAAGCACCGTAAGAATTGATTCTCTTCCCCCCGTTTGGAGCCTGAAGTACTTGCGCCAACACATTCTTGCTGATGCGCATCGCCACCCCATTCACATAGGATTTGAATGCGTGAATGGATCCATTTGCATTACGCTCGTAGACGATGTTGTTGTATAAGTACTGTACCAGTTTTGGGTAGTATGGTACATTGAGAGATATCACCTTCAGCCACTCTTGGTTGATGAAGGGTCCCAGAAACCCGTAATTCTCGAAATGAGAATACGCATCCGTCGTCAATGGCCTTCCCGGAGCCACCCTGCGGTTGTGCATTCTCTTCTCTGCATAGTTGTCACTTTGCTCCTTGGTCTGGAACAGTTTGGGATTGAACTCTTCCCATTCCGAACTTGAGGCAGCAGCTTTTTGTGACTTTCTTTTCTTATTTTTGCCAAACATTCTGCGATTAAACAAGCAAGAATAAACGTTAGTCACATTTTCGAAATGAACAATACGCGGTCGACCACTCCATAAAGCGGTCGACCTCAGTTAGTTTAAAACGAGAATGGGTCGACCTCAGAAGAATCATAGGTCGACCTCAGTTAATTTAAAACGGGAATGGGTCGACATACACGAATTTTTGCCTTCATCGGTCGACCTCAGAAGCATCATAGGTCGACCTCGGCTTAATTGAAACGAGTCTAAAATGGGCCAAATCCTCGTACCAATTGAGTGCAAAACAGATCCGGTCGACCTCAGAAAAAACATAAATCGACCTCGGAAAATATAAATCGATTGAAAGCCAATTGTGCTTTCAAAAGCCGTGCAGTTCAGGACATTAGACCACCTTGTAATGCACTCGAAGACACAATCGTTTATGTCTTCGAGTGCATTGCAAGATGGCCTAATCTCCTGCACTGCGCGGCTTCTGAAAGTCACAATTGCCTTTCAATCGATTTAAATGGCCCGAGGTCGACCTCAATATCATCACAGGTCGACCTCAATAAGTTTAGCACAAATAAATCGAACTTTTGCCTTCATAGGTCGACCTCAGAAGCATCACAGGTCGACCTCGGCTAAATTAAAACGAAAAGAAATGGCCCAAATTCTCGTATCAATTGAGTGCAAAACAAATTCGGTCGACCTCATAAATAGAAGAGGTCGACCAGTGTTAGTTTTGCACACATAATTCAAAGACAAAGGCAAATAAATCGAACTTTTGCCTTCATAGGTCGACCTCAGAATCATCACAGGTCGACCTCGGCTAAATTAAAACGAAAAGAAATGGCCCAAATGCTCGTATCAATTGAGTGCAAAACAAAGTCGGTCGGCCTCATAAATAGAAGAGGTCGACCAGTGTTAGTTTTGCACACATAATTCAAAGACAAAGGCAAATAAATCGAACTTTTGCCTTCATAGGTCGACCTCAGAATCATCACAGGTCGACCTCGGCTAAATTAAAACGAAAAGAAATGGCCCAAATGCTCGTATCAATTGAGTGCAAAACAAATTCGGTCGACCTCATAAATAGAAGAGGTCGACCAGTGTTAGTTTTGCACACATAATTCAAAGACAAAGGCAAATAAATCGAACTTACTGATGAGCAAACCCAGCTATTCTCGCTAATGACCGAACTCAAATAATGTCGTTGCACGTTTTCAGAAAAAAAGTCCACAACGGTCAAACTGCAAAAATCAAAATAACAGAAATGTCAATTGTGATTTGCAACGTACAGGTCGACCTGTTCACAGTCACGGTCGACCTTATTGGAAAAGCGGTCGACCTCATAACTGATCCGGTCGACCACACGTACTAAAAAACGTCTTACTTGTCCCAATTCTTGTCCCCGGCCTTCTCTTTAGTAACAACATAATACAAGTCTTCAACTGGATTTTGAAGATTTTTGGTGAATCCTTCTAGACCCTCCACTTTCATGACCTACAAATCATAGTTAAAATTAAAGTAACATATGAACACAAACACACATTATAGATGAATATGTAACGTAAACTTACCCCGTGCTTTTCGAAAGGACTCTTAGATTCTTCTTCATCGCTATCATCACTAAATAATCCTTTTCTTACAAATTGATCCTTCTGTGGAGTGGTGTAGGAGTCACTTTCATATCGAGGTCTCTTGTACTTAGGAGAGGAACCCTTGCTGCCATTCGTTGTTTCACTTTGTCAAACATATAAACAAAAGAAATTAGCACTAATGATAGTAATACTAATATCTTCAATCACATATGAATATACTTGGATACCTTTAAAATGTGCTCTTTCAATAAATCGTCTATGCTCTGGTAGCAATTTTCAGAGTCATCATGGTCTTCTTCCTCTTTACCAAAGTCAAAATTAGGTCCTTTACCATTTCTTCCGCCATTCTCCATTCGTTCTGCACTTATATCTTTGATAGCACCTTCTAGCCTCTCAAACCCGTCATGCATCATCCCAGTCATATCTGTCAGTCGAACTGACAATTGCTCCACTCTATCACACATGGACTTCTGAAAGTCATTGACTTGTGTTTGACACACCACCAGCTTCTCTTGTGTGGCTTTCAACAATTTCATGATTTCACCCAAATCTTGATGCAGTTTCTCATCATGCGTCATTGTCTAAACAATTTCAAGAAAAATTTAAATCATAATTCAACTTCAAATTTCTACAATTGACCAAAAAACAAATACGTGGTCGACCTGACATAGTATTAGATCGACCTGGAAGACAAATAGTGACTACCACAACCATTAAGGTCGACCTCTGTTATTCCTAGGTCGACCTATCTAGCAGGAAAATAACAATTAACAACAAAAAGTAAGTTCTAAATTAAACCGAAAAAAGGATAGGTCGACCAGATATTTGGCGCGGTCGACTTTTTGAAGCACAACATAGTCATACAATCAAAGCCAAAGTCGACATTCAGGTTGAATAACCAAAAAAACAGGAACGGTCGACCTTGAAACCCATTAGGTCGACCAATTGGGTTACCTCGCAAGTACAGAAATCCAAGTGTTGTGGCCTAAATTCAAATACGCAGAATTGTCTCGTCAGGTCGACCTGATTGACGTCACGGTCGACCGAATGGAATTCTGCACCCAACAATATATCAAATTAGCCGGTAGAAATCACGCATTAGAAAAGAAGACGACGAATGGTACATTAGGTCGACCTCACCTTAGCCCTGGTCGACCACTTCCAACGCGTACAACAGCAACCGCGAACGATCTTCTTCACAAAGGCTCTTAATCGGAAAAAAAACCTAATTCAGAATTGGAGGCGTTGAAGGGGACTAATATTCGTATTTATAGAGATTTGGGACGTCAATGGGTCGACCCAATTCGTTTCCTTGTCCAATTGTGGAACCTTTCTAGTGTTGGAATCCATATCCAATACGGATACGGTGTGAAGGCGGTCGACCTCTTCCTAATGCGGTCGACCTGTTAGGTGCACAAGGGTCGGCCTATGAGATATTTGGGTCGACCTTTCATTCTGTTAGACCACCAAAGCGGTCGACCGTATTATGTAATAGGTCGACCGCGTCTTGGAATCCCACAAACATGAATTAGTCAATTCGGTCGACCGCCTTCAGCAATAGGTCGACCGAAAAGTCCATGTCACGGTGACATGCATGTCACCGTAGCAAAATCCTAATTTTATGTAATACAAATTGATAAGAAGATTAATATGGTAAATAATAATTAAAAAGTTTTAGTTAGTCATAAAAAGTTTTAAGTAATAATAAAATAATTAAATTTCAAAAGGGTAATTGAATAATTACTTTGTACATTTAGTAGTACAACTATGACCTGGAGTATGAAAAAGGAAAACTATATTAATTTTTTAATAATAAAAGATGGTATCATCCTAAGGTTGCCAATTACTCTTCGTTTGGATGAGAAATATAAAACAAATCAATTTGACTCAATTTATTAATTTTGTGATAATTGAATCAAATTAACCCATGTGGCAGCATAAAATTTGAATGAAGCAATTTGACCTGAGGAATTTCGAATAAACACATCTTAAATTACTCATTTTGAAAAAAGAAATAATGGGTCAAATTGTATCGTTTTCCGAATGATCCATTCAAACGATTCCAACCTTTTTGATAGCCACGTTAGTGACACGTGGTCAGTTATTATAAAAAAAAAATCAGGCCACAAAATGACATGGCAATCATGCATGTGTAAGGTTATCGCTCTAAGAGTAATGGTCAGCCCTAGTGTTAGAATATATTTGTCTTAGGTTCGGATATTCTACCAGATTTTTGTATGGATAAACCTCAAACTATTTTAGGTAGGATAATGAATATGCACTATCCAATCTCGACCTGGACTATTGCATACGTGTCATCCATTGTTCATTTCAATAGATCAATTTCTAATTCTATCAAGACGCATGATATCTATCGGCCCAAAACCTAACCTATGGAGCCAAGTGTGATCTAAATTTGCCTGCAAAACAGCTACCAGCAACGATGACTCTTGACATGGGCATTTGATGAATTGTCACATAAGTCGGGCATCTATCAAAACCTATTGTTTATCCAATGACTATTTTATGATATTGTGATACGTATGTGGACTTTTTGTTACATTATAAATGTTTATGCCCATTTTGATACTGGCTGTAAATATATAACCATTTTGACTAATTTATTCTTTCAGTTAAAGAATGAAAGTAAAAAGAATGGGATGCTTCATGCTTGTGCAGCCAATAGTACTATCTAATATCATACTAATAGCTATATTACTATCCATCTTGTATATCATCACGTTTATTCTCTTGCCACATCAATTTACTAAATATGTATTGTACAAAATACTACCATTAATTTTCCAAATCCATCAATCCACAAACCCGATATCTAAAATTAACCATTCCTCAAATAGAGCAAACAAAACATAAAATTCCAGCTTGTTATATAAACCAAACAAATAAATGAAGTCGTCACAGACAGCAACAACGCAAAAACTTTTTTTTAGAAGTTCATCGTCTAGTCTAAGTCCAGATCAAAAGTAAAGCATTATTGCTTAATAAACCATAAATTCGCTAACTCTCAGCAAGAAATAAAAAATATATATATTATTACCCAATAACAACATCCACACGCACCAGCCCATTTTGTGAATGCGAAGCGAGACTAAATTTAGAGGCCACCTGCTGTAGCATCATGCGCTAACGCCCAATAGGGCTTCCGCCCCAGCAGCCTGACACCTCCAAGAACACCACACGAGACTTCGAGGGGGGATCAAACACAAGACCTTACACGTCTCGAGACGACCTACCCAGCGGCGGCAGCGCTAGGTTGTCTTACAATTGGCAGGTGCTTGCTCCAAGGATCATCGTTGTCATTGTGGATCAAACTCACGACTTTGCCTAAGACGATCCACCAGCTAAGCTACGCTTGTTTCACGCAAGAAGTCAATTAAACCAACTCTAATCATAATCACCATTATAATTGGACTAAGCTACCTTTTAGTTCATTAGATCTTTAAGTATCAGCTAGGGTCATTAGCCAATATCTAGTCATAACCTGAAGCCGACTTCCCCTATCACCGGAAATTTCTGCCGGCAACGAGTTCCTCCTTCTCTCCCCATCAAAATTAAATGTAAAAATCGAGCTGAAGTCAAGCATGATGATGTGGATCGAGATTTAGTATTCTCTCAAAGTAATAAATCTTAGATTTTATCTAGATCCTAATCCACGAGCCTTTAAACAGCACCTACTTTAAAACTAATTACTTGTGTGTAGGTAAAGATGTAACATAAATTAAACACAATAGGTTGAGATTTCCTATTGATAGTTATTTTTTCTACTTCAAGTAAAACTACCAAATAAATAAAGCAAAGATGAAACCAATATAAGAAAACTATTGTTTAGGTAGTTTCATCTAGATGAACATGCTTGGTGGACCCTCGTTCGGATGCACGGTGGTACACATTAGTTTGTTGGACGCTCATTCAGTGAGCTCGAGATTTGAGATTTGTGTTTGTTTGACGGATCAAAAGAGATTCACGCCTGTGTTGTAGATCAAAGGTGATATGCATCTGCATCTGACCTGTCAGATCAAGATAATCGTTAAGAGCGAACACTAAGTTCGTTGCCTTGTCTTGAGGGTAGGCTTGTTATGAGAAAATCCAAGTACCATATCAATAATACAAGGGAAATGATATGTTAGTATCCACCTAATCCAATTAGTAGAATACCCATTTGTAAATTCATGCGTCCTTGACCCAAAGCTGACAATATCACACTAATAGAGCTATCTGATTTCAACAATCATTAAGTTTAATGACGAACTTATTATTTGTCCATTCCAATCCCAAAATTTTCATGGTGGTAGGAATATACTATAGGACAGTAGTAGTCGGCCATAAATTGTACGAAAATTTCCATCCGAAATAATAGAAACTTGATATGATTTTGTAAATAATAATGAACTCGTGGATTCTGTGCAATTTTTTTAAATCCAAGTAAAAAATAGGCAATGATAGAGGCTAGCTAGTAGAGGATGATATAATTGGTCCGAAAATGGGTTTCCCCGAAGTATATCGATAATGAATATCAATTCGTAGATGATAGTGAACGGGTTTCTTCTCTGCAAAAATTTTTCAAAAATTCAAACTAAAACAAAAAAAGATACAAATCGATTAAAAATCTTTTAAAAATCTTCTTTTAATCTCAACAGTAAGATTTAGCTCTACTCGAAATTAGGAGACCAGATGATTGTGCATTTCATTGGATGTCCGAAATTTCGATTTATATAATCCTAGCATGTTTAGGATGAAAAAGAAAGCTTCCATGAATATCATGGGGTCAACGTTGTTTTAGCCATCGAAATAAAACAAGGATAAACTATAGTAGCCGGAATTGGAACAGTACCACACAAGTTAAAATAGTGTTACAAAATAAAAATCAACATCCACAACGTCACATTAACTGGTATTTTGGCGGTGTGCGTTTGACGATTGTGGCGTTGAAATTGACTTAAAGGCAACTAGTAGCTAGAGAAACGCAATTTCTTCTCTGAACTTTAATTGCTGTTCAGATTTTCTTTCTTCAATATTCAATATTTCATTTTCCATGCCGCCAAATTGTCTCCCGACTTCGTGAAGTACAAGTTACACGTTTTCATTTGTTTTTCCCCTTCCCTGAATTTTATATCCACAAATAAAATGGCCAAATGGGTACTATCTAAATAGTCACTGAACTATACTCACTATCGCAAACTAATCACTAAACTTCAAAATATAACATAGTGGTCAGTTATGTTTCTTCACTTCTGAGTTTGTAATAAATGGTCTACTCCCCATACCACCGTCCAATTCATCATAACAAGGCATGCCACACCATCCAATACTCGTTATTGATTAACCTCACACCTTTTTTACCGCCAAAAGCTCACTTGTATTAAAAAAAAAACAAATATTAAAGTTTACCGTAGAAAGTTTACACCTCAAATAGAAACCACTGTATAAAATCAAAAGAAGCAACATTTGCAGTGAACAAAGAAAGGGTCTTTCAGACCACAGAATGGGCCACCCGATTATTAAGTCTGCTGATAAAACTTATTCCAAATGCCCGATACTGATGATGCAATTGATCAATTTCCAGCAATAGTCCTCCTCCTCGAGCATCCTGAACCTCCATACCCTGTATTCTATCACTGACATCCTTCACATCTCCCACAAATGCCACATTAGTAGTGAGACCCTTCATAGAGCACCACTGCATTGCATCTCAGAATGCCACCAATTCCACCAGCCAAGGATCCTGCAATCCTACATACTGGAACCCTTTTACGAATAACACATTATCCTCAACATCATGCACAACCAAACCCTCCATCGCGTGTGAACCTCCTACATATGCCCCGTCCACGAAAAACTGGAATAGAAAGGTGTAATGACCTCCTCCTGAGATTCACGCCTCATTCCCCTGTCCCAAACTTGCAGTATTCACGGTGAAGGCAAAGCATCCACACCCGCACTTGCTCATTATACTATCGAACTAAAACCACCGACTCATACTGCATATTCTAAAAAACACCCAATTATGGGATTTCCAAATTCTCCATAACAAGGTAAAATACGTTACGAATAAAGCCAAATGATACCCCGACTTCATCGAGTATACGCTAGACTGCTCTCCCTCCCAGATGAGTTGATCCCTAACCTGCATTCGTGGCAATGGTATACCTTGAATGCTCTTGACAAATTCCATAGGGAAACAGTTATCAAGACATTTCTCACACCACCATCGGAGCCATCGGTAAAGTAGCTACTTATCCTTGAAGGATACCAAGAATACAGTTATACTCTAAGACCCGAACCCTCCCACCATTTCCTATCTGCCATTTCACGCCTTCCAACAATAAATCTCGTCCATGTAAGATCCCTATTCATCTCACGAAGGGTGTGATCTCCTACCAGCCTCTAGAACATCAGAACTAGCTAGGGAAGTACAAGCTTGAAATCTCTTCTCAACGCACTCAATTAATAAATCCATAAAATGTTTGGTATCATCTTCTAGATATGATAGATCTCAATTACACAAAGAAAAGTTCGGAGTAACTATTGAGTCCTAATACTTAATTTTTAGGGTGTGTGTAAGAGAGAAAATGTGAGTGGGATGTTGACAATCAGAATGACTGAGGTAGAGATAGGAAGTTCGAGAATGGATTATAAAGAGCGGGGAGGATTGAGGTAAGAAATCATTCAAATTTTCTTTTATATGTTCAACTAGTTGTAATTTGTTAGTTGGGTGCCAACAAGACTTGTTGAGTGATGCAGCCTAAGCTTACTCGCTAAAAATTTGGATGGAGTGGTGAAGGACTGATCTTTGTGTTACCAATCGAGTAAATTAATTAAGTGATTATTTCTTGTTCGCATTTTGAAATTCAGTGGCTATTTTGGGCTGGAGCATAATTCGGTGACATTTAGGGTATTATCCGTGCAAATCCATAATGCTTTCGCTTTCCCCTCTGCATCGGTATTGGTATTGGTAGGGCCACTCACTAACTGCTCCAAAATTGCTGATCAACGCGTAACTTCCAAATCCCAACCAAGTTGACCTGAAAAACAAAGACCTGGACACTGAAATGGTAATTAATAAATTTGTTAATCACTCACTGACACATATTTACAACTTATCCTTTACTTCCGTTAGAATAGATTGAGAAATCGTCAGTACAAAAAAAATTACACAAATTTACATGATTCACTACAATGTGTGTTAGCTAGTCCATGAATAGGAGAGAGTCAGTTTCACTAAACTAAAAAATATGAATATTACAGAGAGATAGAGAAGTATATATAGTACTTCTCTAAGTCCCAATAACTTCTAGTGAATGACATATAATCATATTCAAATCATATCAACACTTCAAATAACTCTAATATCAAGATTGAGCAAAGGTGGCCTTGCATGAACTTGTGAATATTATTATTATTATTATTCAAATTTATAGTACATTATGTGGGGAGATTTAAGGATGATTGTTAATTAATACAATGGTGGGGAATTAATGCAAAAATATATAATATTAGAACATAAGTTAGTTTTTTTTATGTGTTTCCAATCTAGCTACAGGAATACCATCATTTTACCAAACCGAATTATGAAACAACAGTATTTTCATACATAATATACAACTGATTAATGCGAACAACAATGTCTGCAAGCTATAACTTGATCAACCCATAAGGAGATTGATTCACAATCCAATCAATATCTAATACACACTACAATCTTTTTGGAGTTCATAATAACATTAATAAAATTCTCATATTGTAAGACTACTCTCTCTTTATTTTCAGCATTTATTTGCTTTCAGTAATAGTTACTACCCACAAAAATAATAGTTACAAAGGAAGCTCATGTGTTTTTCATTAATACTTAAAAATATGTTCATCCCGTAGTGTTAATCTTGTGTCGTTCGTCTCTCAAAAAAACACACGAGCTTAAATAGTGTTAATCTTGTATTTTTGCATAAAGTTTATGCTCACGAACAACACGAGCTTAAATAGTTGTATTTTAAATTCTTATAGCACTGTTGAATATAATTATTACCTCTAAGTACTGTATAGGTGGATAATTGGATTATGCGACAACAGAAAAAGGTAAAGTGATAAGTAATGACTAATTAGGGAGAAAATGGAAGTGGTGTGTGGAAATAAACAAGTAATAAAGTGGCAGATGAGACAAAAACAGAAAATATGTAATAGTCAATAGTGGGATGGAGAGTCAAACTCTGGGGTCTTTTGCTTCCAGGAGCACATGTTTTTGACTGCCGTGTCCGAAATTTCGACGGCTCCTCACGACTTCAAGTCTGGCTGACACTCGACAAGGCCCATCTGCAGGCCCACCAAGCATGATCCACCTGCGATACATGCACCTAGGGGGTTTTCAAACGGTGTAGTTACCGTAGTAATCGTTTTAACCGGTAGTATTTGAATAATTTGGTTTGATAATTTGGATAAGTGATTTGGTGTGGTTAAAAAAATTAGTTTGTTTGGTTTAGGTGGTTGGTTTCATACACTCCTAACCAATCAAATCAAATTAACCAGATAAGTTATTATCCATATATCTAATATATATTATATACACATACTTAATGCTTGGCATAACCACTCAAGAGCCAAACTTTCTTTCCTTTTAGGCTCATCAACAATAAAAGCTCAATATTGTTCCTATACTGTATATTTGTGTTTATAGAGTGTATACCATTATATATTAACGCCCAATTTAGATAAAAATCATCCAATATATTAGATAAAACCTTGAAAGGAAGGTCTTTTTCAACCTATTATAATTGCTAAGAGACTAATTCACTTCACACAACCAATCAAGAGCCAAACTTTCTTTCCTTTTAGGCTCATCAACAATAAAAGCTCAATATTGTTCCTATACTGTATATTTGTGTTTATAGAGTGTAGACCATTATATATTAACGCCCAATTTAGATAAAAATCATCCAATATATTAGATAAAACCTTGAAAGGAAGGTCTTTTCAACCTATTATAATTGCTAAGAGACTAATTCACTTCACACAATCACAACAATAATTAATTCCATACTATTGACATATATTTTCTCATACACATTGGAAAGTTTTATTCATCATATAAATTGTGAATTGATGAATTAACCAGAAATTTTCTCACTTAATGGTAATGTGATGTTATATTGGTTAACCAATTAACCAAATCGAATAAACTTTAGTTTGGTTAATTTGGTTGTTGTTTTAGTTTGGACGGATTGGTTATGATATTGTATTCCGTGGCTAATAGAATTTATGCTTATTTGGTTTGGTAATTACCATGGTAACCATTTGAACACCCCTACATGCACCAGCCTCGATATATAACACACTTTATATTTCTAGGTAAAATATCTCCGATATCACTTAGGTTTGAGAATTGAGCTAGACATACATCTTAAGTTTGAATACGATGTTGATTATCATTAAAATCGTCAAAAGGTGTATCCGTCTAGTTTCCATCCATCCCAAAAATTTTATTTACTTTTTGATATCCAAAACTTTTAAAAACATCCAAAATTATATTTCAACTAGTATTATCTAATATAAAAATTAAAAAACCTTTCAAATATAGTATTACTAGAATGGCTACTGAAATATTTTCAACGAATTAGATAAATTGGTAAAAATAATAAATGAATATCAAGAAGGAATGATAATTGAAAAGACTTATAATGATAGTTGATTCTAAGTTACTTATTTAAAAACTGATTTGGTATCAAAATCTTCAAAAAAGGATTCCAATTAAATAATAGAAAATGATTTTTTTATTAAGTCCAAATGATTTTTTTACAATGAAAATAGTAGAAGAACCAATTATGAAATTTGGAAAACATAATAATCCAAGAATATTCTGTCAACTTTAACGGAATGCACTTAACAGTCTCAAGTGGTATGCACATATAATAGAGTTTAGTGGCACGCGATGCCCTATTATTACTTAAGTGGTATAGCTCCCCCAATTATCATAATTTAGTGGTACCTAGGTATTTTACCCTATATTTCTCCATATACAAGTTTTTTTAACAAAAGATAATCATATTGATTGATAGAAAGATCAAAGATTACACCCTAGAATCAACCCAGTAACAAAAATAAAAAATCGACACGAGATTGGAGGCAAAGAGAGGGCCATCCGAGCCACAAGATGGGCTACCCTATTCTTAATCCGACCTACAAATCGAACATGAAGACCACCATTCAGAGCCAACATGCGCAGAATTTCCTCAATAATGCGCCAACACGACTGTCTCTCGCATCCTTGGCATTAATCTTGTCAATAAGCACCTTAGCATCACCTTCAAATCGAACCTGAGCAAGGCCAATGTCCTCACACCATTGAATAATTTTGCGGAGGACAATAGTCTTAACCACAAGGAGGTCAACCATATTCTCAAAAAATAACCCACTTGCTAAGACAACAAAGCCTCCTTCACCCTTTAGGATCAGTCTTCCTGCTGAATGTGAGTCAACACATAATGCACCATTCCACATACAGATAACAAAGGACGAATCTCCCACATCCAAATTCGGTTGCAAAGGATCTATCTTCCGGCAGGTAAACCCACTCATGAAGTTGCTGATCGTATTGGCGCATCAGATGCGGAATTAAAAATAATTTTTCCTCAAAGACAATCCAATTTCTAGACTTCCAAATACACCATAGAGCAATCAGGGCCATGATCTGAGTCGGCTGGGTCATCCAAAGCAAGTATTTTTTTTAAGAAAAATAGGGAATGTCTGATGCGACAACCCTTGCCCCAGATGCTCCAAACCCGAGTGAATCTAAAGGGCTCTAGCGATTGGGCACTCCTAAAAAAGGTGCTCCATTGATTCAGATTCCGCCCAAGATACCGGGCATCGAGACAAAATTTGGACACTTTTCTCAATTAGAGATTCTATAGTAGGAAGAATCTTACAGAAAATTTTCCACATAAACAACTTTAACTTAAGTGGAATCAGGAAATCCCACACCCGCACCCAACTTGCTCTATCCATCCAACTCATTGTGGGTCGCCAATCCCCAACCTGTCTATCCACCAAAACTGCAAGGTAACATGCACACTTGACAATGAACATCCTGTCACACGTATCGTGTCATACCAATGTATCCTCTATCCCCACACGGGGAAAAGGGATCACTGTGATGACACAAACTATGCCCGCTGGAAACATATGCAAAAGAGACTATTGACATCATATTCCTCCTCCTGGAACCAGAAGTTCTACCACCTTAGAGTCATTACCCTCTGAAATTGCATGAGGATTACAAGGAGGAGGATGTGAGTGAGTACAAGGGACCCATCTAGAATGATGGATAGAGGCCTGAAGCTCATTCTCAATCTGCCACCACAACCCTCTTTGGAGAGGGTGACGATTGACGACCATGGAGAATACTCTGCCATCCCCATGACGGGCGAGACCGTGCAGTCGCTATAAGAAAATCAAGATTATTACGTATTCACCCTCCAATCTTAGCCAGAAGAGGCTGGTTAAAATGCCCAAAACGACAAATCTCATCCCCCATCATGTTTACTTTGACACAAATTCTGCCAGGAAATCCAAAGAATCCGTGGACGACCCCCTTCATCTCCCACCACAATCTGGCAACATGTTTATCCAGAATGCGACAGAGGGATAGAGTAAGCTTAAAGCAAGAGATAACATGAAGTGGTAAAGAAAACGCAATTGATTTAATTTGTGTCTCCTTAGCCGCCCATGAGAGAATCTTCTGCTTTCAGCCCTGTAAACGTTGCAACAACTTCTCTTCCAGATATCATAAAGTTGTCATCTTGGACTGAGCAACCAAGGTAGGAAGGCCCAAATACTTGTCGTGCACCCCCTATCGCTCCTACGCCAAGCTGAAGAGCAAGAGTTTTTAATCTGCAGGCAAAATATTCTTGCTAAAGCTCACTGCTGATTCGTTGGAAGGTATTGGCTGAAAGCATCCAAGAACAAAAAAAAAAAGTTTAAATCCATATGAGCTAGGATGGACATTGGTTGGTTTGGTCAAAATCTATTTATATTGAACCCAAATCGAACTGATATATACCTTCCACCAACAATTAATTTTAAACTGAAGAATACTTAGGTTCTGGCAATCCAAATCGAATTACAGTTTGATTGCATCAATTTAGGAGAAGAACGACTGGAGGGAGAAGTTAGAGTGCTAACTTCATATGAGTTAGCACCATGCTAACTTATCTAACTACTATCCAATAGGGTTGTTTGGAAAAAAAAGATTTCACCCGTGAATGCACTAAATCCATAGATTTTGTAGAAAGTTATGTTATTCTGTTGCTTTTTGTATTGTGGACACCAGGACCCAATTGGTTCACATTTGAATTTTACAAGAAATGTTGGTTCCATATGAAGAAGGATATTTTTAATGCTTTCATGGAGTTTCATTCTTCTTGCCGCCAGCCAAAGACTGCTACTCGTTCCTTTATATGTCTTATACCGAAGAAGGATGTTATGGAAGATGTGAAAGATTTAAGTCCGATTGGATTATTGGGAAGTTTGAATAAGCTAATTAACAAGGTTCTGGGTAGGATACTAAGTGATTATCTCCCTGGTATTGTTTCTGTTTCACAACAAGCTGCAGTCCAAGGTAGACAGATTTCAGAAGCTGGCCTCATTGGTAATGAGTTTGTCGATAGTAGAAGGAAAAGCAAAAAACCCGGGCTTATGTTTAAACTTGACATCGAAAAAGCATATGATAATGTGAACTGGAAATGCTTATACAGATTCTGAAGAGGCTTGGTTTTCCGGATCTTTTGCTCAGATGGATTCAGAGTGTCGTTTGCTCCCCTCCCATCTTAGTTCTTGTTAATGGGGAGGCTCATGGTTTCTTCCCCGCTTCTAAAGGTCTTCGACAGGGTGACCCCATTTCCTCGCCTCTGTTTATTCTTGTTATGGACATCCTGTCCTACATGCTGTCTTGGATCAAGTCTGCTGGTATCATCAACAGTTTCTTTATGGATGAACTTCATGACTCGCTAAAACACAACACCTAACAAAGGCCAAGTGTAACCAATGAAAGGGACTGCAGTATAGTGGCTCAAGTGATAAATATCGAATCCACGGGTCTCTAGAGTTACTATTACTCAGCTTTAGTTTATTATTTAGCAAATCAGATTAAGATGAAAGAACTAAAACTACTCTAGCAAACTACAGTTAAAGTTAATCTAATTACAGGTTGGGAACTCACTTAGGTATGATTCCCCCTAGCCACTAGCCAGATTAATGATTGATGATCTCTAACCTGTTTCACTTTCATTCACAATGCGGAGAATCCTTGACTAGACCTTGAGTCTCGACTAAAGGAACAAGGCCCTCTTGAGTCAATTGCCTAGAGGGACGTATCCTTCTCTAGAACAACTGATCAAGGCGTTCTGAACTAGACTCCCTCTATCGAAAGAGGTTCTCAATCGATACAAAGCAGTGAATCAACCCTCGACTAAAGCAATCGATCCACTACTATCAATCTATGGTGCTCTATTGACCTAATCAGGTATTCCCTCTCATAGAATCAAAGCAGAATCAATAATCTCGACTAAAGCAGAATTGAATCATGAAAACATGCATAGATTGAATATGAACTCAAGATTATCCAGTCAGAGTACTCATACAATCATCCAATCAAACAAACATAGCTAGGGTTCCTCAAAACCTAAGTGAAGGGAAGTTACTCCATAGAGAAGAGAGAGACTGTAGTAAGAATCTTCAGATGATCAGTCTTCAAGTCCGGGCTTGTTCCTCGAGCTTCCAAGGCGAAGAAATCCTCCTTCTCTACTCCAAGAATGCCCTCAAATCGCCCTCTCTCTCTAGGGTTCGTCCCTTGGGTGTTTGGGATCCAAAACCCAGCTCTCTCTCTCCTTTGGCTCGGAATTTGGCTTAAAACCAGGAAATCCCGACTCGCACGGCCAGGGTGCACGGCCGTGCACATCACCATTCTGGCCGTGCACCTCAAAACGCGGCGTATCAATTAGTTGAACCTCAGCCAACTCGCACGGCCAAACTGGTCACTTGCACGGCCGTGCGTGGCCACGCTGGTCTGCCCGTGCAGCTTGCTCAGCCTCTGTTTAATGCTTCGTTTCTCCCTCGTCCGGACTCCGAATCAATCGCCGTTTGATCCCAGACGCTCGTAGTCTCGTCCTCTTTCGTTTTATAACAAGCTTGCATGATTCTTCGTCCATAAAGTGAGGTAGAAATCCATTCTTCTTCAGGTCATGCCCGAGTTTCTTCTCTCGAATCGTCAATTGATCTCTGATTGACTTAAAACTTGCGCCTATGCTTCACTTTATGTGCTAGGACCTGAAATGGGACAAAGGAACACAACCTAGCATAAAATAGGCCACAACACACGAATATGCCCCTCAAACGGATAAGAACTAGGGGCGCAAACATGTGCAATTACATCGTTATCAAACTCCCCCACACTTAACCGTTTGCTTGTCCCCAAGCAAACCTAACTCAAACCAATGCAACTCTCCAGACCTCTATAGCAACAAACAACCTAGATCGTAGGTAGAGGACTTCCTAGATCATATAGCAGCTTACGAGGTCAACCGACGCACAAGTCATCTCATAGCTTCTTCGGTCAGTCGGCATCATGGCAAACAGTGAACAGAGGACAAATGAATTGTGGATGAAGAGATTCTCAAAAACAAAAGATCATGGACTCACATTTTTCAAGGTGCTCGATTTTCTGTGAAGATGGTTGGAACCCCTTTTTTCTGTTTTGCTTGTTTTCTGTTATTTTTCTTTTCTTTTTTTCTTTTCAAGGGTCCCAACCTGCTCTTACCGGCCATGCCAGGAGCGGATGTCTCGAGCCTCGTGCGGGGGAAAGACATGTAAGGGGGCTGGAGGTAGTAGGTGGAAATTGGGAACGGATTCCCGTCTCCCCTTACACACTTTCGCCCTATTCGCACGGGAGACGTTTATTTTGAAGCACATTTTCGAGCACCTGTTATTTTCAAAACATGATACAAGAGTCCATGACAGGTAGAAAATCCACAACACCACACAATTCAAGGGTCCTAAGATCATTAATTCACTCAATCAACCAACACAATATGAAGAAGAAACGAGACTTCTTAAATGCATCAACATCCTCCATAGTGCTACACTACCTCCCTAGGTTGCATATTACTATAAAGACTGTCAATTCAAAGCATACTGAGCAGGCAATTGCATGGAACACGTACTTGGAGCCCTCAAATTTAAAAATTTGGACAGTGGACTAGGCTCCAAGCACACAAACAGCCAAACATTCACCCGCATACATAATCGAACATCCCCTCACACTTAAGCACGACATTGTCCTCAATGGAGGAAAGATAAGGAGGGTAGAACGAAGTTACCAGATCAAGGGTGAATGATGATGAACGGGTCAGGCGGTGCATTCCAGAAAGAGAGAGTAATCAGAACACAAACACCACACAAAATCTCACAAAGGTTGAGTTATTGACTCTAAAATCAAAGAACAAAACTGACTCCACCGAAGAGAAATAGAGAAAGAAATGCAAACCGACTGGTTGGGTTGCCTCCCAACAAGCGCTTCTTTCACGTCGTGAGCCGGACGATGGCTCCTAAGTTTCGGTCCATGCTAGAACCTCCTTGAAGTTGAGGTTCTCGTCGATGAGGTGGAGTCTCAAGTCATGAGCATGTGATGTGGCAGGTGATGAAGGCTCATGTACTTGATGCAGATGAAGTCTCCACCCTCGAGACCTCTTCTTCTCTTCTCTCGTCTCATTGCCCCAAACCAGATAAGACAGCATCGATTGGCCACCATCACGTCCACCAAGAGGGACCGATGTCGATGTGGCCTTGGTCTGGCAAAGAGACACTGCAAATGGGTCCTTGCTAAGCAGTTCCTCGAAGTTTGGTGGAGATATCACATGTAACTCATGGCCGGTGCAAGCCTCTTCCACCTCAACTTCGTCCTCAGCCTGGACGCCAATCGCCTCTTCAACCTCCCTTCCTTCTTCATGTGGTATCACCCCTGGGAAATGATCAAGAACTCCTCCAGCTTCACTTTCGTCATCCTCCACAACTTCTTTCTGCACCCTTTCTTGCTCTTCTTCTTCTAGCACGGATTTGAGAGCAAGTTGCCAAGCAATTTCTTTCATGAGATCTTCTTGCATCTCCTCACTCATGCCCGCCTCTTCAAAGCTCAGTTTGGGGTGTGGGAAGGTGTGGTCGGCTACGACATGACACGCCTGATCATGATCATCACGGGAGCTCTCCGTGACAACTTCAGTGTGTTCCACAATGCCCTTGTAGCCTTCTTCTTCCTCCTCCTCTTCTTGTATGGTAGCAGAAGGGTGATCTGGAGCAGGTTGCGCCCAAGATCGCTCAAGATCATCGACGCTCTTCTTAAGGCTCAGGAGGATCTCATCTGTTTCACGATAGGCCTGGACACACTGATCCATCCTGGAGCATGTTCTCTCACAGTCTCGAGCAAACTGCTCCATGAGTAACTCCAGCGCCGATGGCCCTTCTGGTTGTGGGAGAAATTCTTCTTGATAATGAGGTTGTTCTTGATATGCCCAGGGGTCCGGTAGTTCTCCGTAGTAAGGGGGTTGGTACTGGAACCCGAATCCATAGTCTTCTCCGCCTTGATTGCTCCAGGGAGTCTCGGGGTAATACCACCCAGATGGTGGTGGATACCCCCAATGATTGGAGAAGCCATTAGGATCCATGATTCAGATCTGCACCAACAAAAACAAAAACACCCAAGTGAAAAGCAAGGGTGGAAAAGAAAAGAAAAGAAAAACGCTAAAGTAACAAACTTCTGCCTTTCCTAATACTCTAGAAAGTCCCCGGCAACGGCGCCAAAAACTTGACTCGCTAAAACACAACACCTAACAAAGGCCAAGTGTAACCAATGAAAGGGACTGCAGTATAGTGGCTCAAGTGATAAATATCGAATCCACGGGTCTCTAGAGTTACTATTACTCAGCTTTAGTTTATTATTTAGCAAATCAGATTAAGATGAAAGAACTAAAACTACTCTAGCAAACTACAGTTAAAGTTAATCTAATTACAGGTTGGGAACTCACTTAGGTATGATTCCCCCTAGCCACTAGCCAGATTAATGATTGATGATCTCTAACCTGTTTCACTTTCATTCACAATGCGGAGAATCCTTGACTAGACCTTGAGTCTCGACTAAAGGAACAAGGCCCTCTTGAGTCAATTGCCTAGAGGGACGTATCCTTCTCTAGAACAACTGATCAAGGCGTTCTGAACTAGACTCCCTCTATCGAAAGAGGTTCTCAATCGATACAAAGCAGTGAATCAACCCTCGACTAAAGCAATCGATCCACTACTATCAATCTATGGTGCTCTATTGACCTAATCAGGTATTCCCTCTCATAGAATCAAAGCAGAATCAATAATCTCGACTAAAGCAGAATTGAATCATGAAAACATGCATAGATTGAATATGAACTCAAGATTATCCAGTCAGAGTACTCATACAATCATCCAATCAAACAAACATAGCTAGGGTTCCTCAAAACCTAAGTGAAGGGAAGTTACTCCATAGAGAAGAGAGAGACTGCAGTAAGAATCTTCAGATGATCAGTCTTCAAGTCCGGGCTTGTTCCTCGAGCTTCCAAGGCGAAGAAATCCTCCTTCTCTACTCCAAGAATGCCCTCAAATCGCCCTCTCTCTCTAGGGTTCGTCCCTTGGGTGTTTGGGATCCAAAACCCAGCTCTCTCTCTCCTTTGGTTCGGAATTTGGCTTAAAACCAGGAAATCCCGACTCGCACGGCCAGGGTGCACGGCCGTGCACATCACCTATGCTTCACTTTATGTGCTAGGACCTGAAATGGGACAAAGGAACACAACCTAGCATAAAATAGGCCACAACACACGAATATGCCCCTCAAACGGATAAGAACTAGGGGCGCAAACATGTGCAATTACATCGTTATCACTTCACCAACAAGGAGAGGTAACTCACCTTTTGTTTGCAGATGACACCTTCATATTCTCTGATGTTTCACACGATCAAGTTATAAACATCCTCTCCACGCTTGTCTATTTCCAAGCAGTGACTGGCTTGAAAATCAATCTTGTTAAATTAGTCATGTATACTGTGGGTGACGTCCAGAACGGGCTTCTATGCTACAATATTTGGATGTAAGTGGAGCACCAAATATCTTGGATTCCCCATTTGAGCTAAATCGAATGTCAGCTCTATTTGGGATCCGATTGTTAGAAATTTCCATAAAAGGCTTGATGGGTGGAAGAGTAATTGTTTATCTACAGGTGTAAGACTCACTCTTAATAAAGCAATTCTCAATAGCCTGCCGGTTTACTACTTCTCCCTTCTCAAAGCCCCTAAGAAAATTATTGAAGATCTTGAGGAAATTCAAAGAAACTTTTTATGGAATGGGACTTCTGACAATCGGAGACCTCCGCTTGTGAAGTGGAACATATGTAAAGTTGCCAAGTCAAAAGGAGGTCTGGGTTTGCGAGATCTGGCCTCCTTCCATTCTGCCCTTCCGGCCAAGTGGCTATGGAAGTTTGCTACCGAGAAGAATAGCTGGTGGAGAGGGTTGATCAACATCAAATATCCGAACACTCTATCCTTTTGGAAGTCATCAAATATCAATTATGGTTACTCGAGTTCTGTTTGGGCAAACATCTCCAAGGAATGCCCCCTGTTCTGGAAATTCGCTCAAATTGATCTGGGAGGTGGCAGTCATGTTTCTTTCTGGTTTGATAAGTGGATGTCGAATTCAATTCTTGTAGTTGACTACCCGAGAGTTGTTGCTGCTACTTCCAATCCTGTTGCTCAGGTCGTTGACATGGTCTCCTTCATTGATAATGAGGTAACTTGGCAGCTTAACTTGAATGTTAGTTTAAGAGGCGGAGCAAAGAGTGAAAAAGTGAGGTTGTTAAAATTTTTGCACAATGAAAATTTTATTTTCTCTAACAGTCCTTGCATGATTACTTGGACTCCGAATCCATAAGGTGGCTTTTCCTTTGGCTCAATTTACAAACATTTTATGCGAGAAAAATTCCCTGGAAACCAGTACTTTATGGCTTCGACAATTTGGAAGTCTATCATTCCAAGTAAAATATGTTTCTTTCTTTGGACACTCTAGCACAAGAAGGTTTATACATTGGATGTCCTGAAAAGAAGAGGAATTGCTCTACCAAATCGCTGCGCCCTGTGCTGCCACGAGGAAGAAAGTGCAGATCACCTTTTTGTTAAGTGTGACTTCATTCAAGGAGTTTGGAACACTATTAGAAGAGGGATGAGTTTCATTGGAAATCTTGATGGTAAACTCTCTTCAATCATTATCGACAGATCCACAGTGACACCCAACAATATTGAAGAGTGGTTCGCCTATTGTATTCTTCATGCTACGTTTTGGCTTGTCTGGTTACATCAAAATCAATGCATTTTCAAAGATTCTCAATCTACAGTCAATGTCATCGATCGACAAACAACCAAGATGGTAGTATCCTGGCTGTCTGCTCATAGCAAAATCGACAAGGATCGGGCTTCAATTTGGCTTGTTGATTGTTTATCTAGAATGTAATTTGTTGAACCTTGGGGTTTATGCAGGGCTGGCTATTTGGTCCAGGTTTTTTGGTTTTACCCGAAACCGGGCCGTATAACCCGGACCGGGACCAGATAGTAAACAATCCAATCCAATCTTTGGGCTTAGATTTGAGGTAAAAAATCGTTCGGGATCGGATTGAAAACAAGATAAAGAACGGATAAGAGAGCTCAACACCCAAAACTTAAGGGTAATTTGCATAAACGGTCGCAAACCTTTGCACTTAGTACAAAACTTAACCAACTCCTCACCCTTTCAGTCCTTATATTTTCAAAGAGACAGGAATGGACCAGATCAAATTTGGGCCAATTTAGCCGGACTTGACCGTATAGCCACCCCTAGGTTTATGTGTTCTGTTTGGTTCCAGCGGGGGCGGTCTCGTCCGTCTGGCTTAGTTTTTCTTTTGATCGCTTTCTTCTTGCGCAGTTGCGCTCTGTTTCTTTTGCTTCTGAACTCCCTTTGCTTGTATTGTTGGTTCAGTTCTTCTGAACCGTTGTACCTTTTTCCTTCCATTTTTTAATTCAATCACCATTATAAAAAAAAAATCTACGGATACCAATCTGATAATCAGAAAGATTATTAATCTTGATTCGTGAGATTTTTTTCTCTACTTTATCCCTTCCTTTTATTTATTTATCTCATTAAATATACATATCAATAAATTATCAATATTTTTTGAAACACGATAATTTTTTTTATTAAGAATAAAATTTAATTTTATATAAAACTAAACTTTTTATTTATATTAAATGTCAACATGTAATTTTTTTATTTCAACAATATGAAGAGATAGAAACTTCGGACTATTTATAATATATAGATTTATACTCCTATATTCCAAACAACCTATAAATTGAATATGACGGTGGACTGAGTGAATGACATGTTAGGTATTTTAACAATGAAAAGTTATTAACCAATTCGCTCACAAGTTGGTAGTTGAAGTGCTTCACTAGGCATACTGTCGAGCCAGCTTATAATTCAAAAGAAGCCAACTCATGAGTTAAATTCAACAAGACACCTAATCGATCTAATCGATCTGACTCACGAGCCTTACAAGCCGAATAAATTAGCTCAAAATCGATTCATTTGTAACGAGTTGAGTGTCGAACGAGTTTTTTCCGAATCGATTGTGGAACCACTCAGTAAGACTGATTTGCAGCCTATAAGTACATTTGGAAAACTTAAAAATTTTACTTTTAATTACTGTATCGACCCATTACCACCCGAACCTCATTCTTATGTGCAATGAGACTTATCACTTCTATCTTTTGATCATCAACGTACAATAGTAGTTAGTGGAAGTATCGATCCTTGTTGCAGCACTGCAATTTGTGGCAGTCCAATCCCATCCCAACGACAAACGTCTATCTTCTCCCACACCTTTATCCTTGTACCTTGTTAAGGATTTGACAAAACCACCATCTTCTTGGCTTTCAAACGTGCCACGGATGAAGAAGATATCATAATGCTTCTAATGTAATTAATGTTTCTCATTGCTAACAATTAAAAAAATTATGTTTCTCCACTATCAGACAACATAGATGTATGGAAATTGAGTTTGCAAAATATGTTTCTTCACTTCTAATGTAATTTTTTAAAATCATTCTTAAAATGAAGGGATACGGTCCGATTAATATTAGCAGGGGACTGATGCATTATAGTGTATGTTAGGCCGTATGAACGATTTTGGGTTTCGTAATTAGGGATTTTTTTATTAATTAACTGTTGTGATATTTTCTTATTTTGGGATATTTATTTCATGCTTAGCATTGGTATTATTAATTGTATTTTGACTATGGAAGTTATTCATTATTTATTGTTTTGGGATTCAGTTACCTTGTTTGAGAAAAGTAAGATTAGTCTTATAAATATGTACCTTTGTTCTACGTTTTTATTCGTGAATAAGAAGTCAAGTTTTTAGTAGTAATTTTATCTCTTCTACTTTTTTTGTGTAGTAATCGATCTTGAGTTTATACGACGTTCAACACCAGAAATCGATCACGTGTCAATTGGTATCAGAGACTGGTCGCGCTCAACCAAATCTAGGAAATGATGCCGCCTCGCAAGAATCTCACGCCGTCCGCGGCTCAAGAAACCATTGGCGATGATGAGCTAGGGAAACAAATTCACACCCTCCTAACCCATCAACGAGAGACAACAACGCTATTCGAAGATCAGGATGTCAAGTACCAGGAACATGACACCGCGTAGGCCCACTGATGTGGGAAATTGTAGATCGAAATAATAAATCCTAGGGGATGCCTAAGATCATATTCTACGAGGTCTTCTAATGCATAACTACTCACATCAACCACCTATGACACTAAAATCAAAGACGCTTCTAGGGTTTTCAATTATGTAACAAAGAAAAGTAAATCAAGAAGAATAGAGTTGTTTAGGGGTCGTTTGGATGCAGAAGTGTAGTGAGGGATTTTAAAACAATCCCTCATTAGGCAGGATTTTAAAACAATATTGCCTTTGGAAAAATGAGAGATTGTGAACATAAGAGATTTTTAAATTCCTCAAATGCGGGTTTTTAAAATAGCTGATGGGGTCAGCTATTTCAAAATCCAACACTCTTGTATTTATTTCTTCCATTTATGTCTCTTATAATTTTGATAAATCCCATCCTTACCCTTCATCCTCTTTTCTTTTGTCGTCATTCCCTCTCTTTATCCTATTCTCCCGTTTCCCCGACAATGATTGACGATGACAACACCAACGACCCCAACTCGGAATTTCTTCCCTCCTTCCCCTTTCCTGACTTTGCGATCTACTCGGCGGCATATTCTGGTGCTATGTGCTCGGTATCGGAGGGAAAAGAGGCAAAAGGTTGTAAATCTGGTTCAGACATTGCCATTAATCATGAGATCTGTTGATTCTTCTCCTTTACTCCTCAGGCCAACATGGTTGTAGATTTTGGTATCAAACAACGACATATGAGCTCCAGATCACCGCGAATTGAAGAAGTAGGGAGGGATTACAGATGTGGATGGACCACTTGGGAGAACGACGGCAGGCTGGTCAATGCTTCTTCCTTATCCCTCTGTACACCATCGACAATAATGATGGAGAGGAGTTGTCGATCTCTACGTTCTCGGAGCTCGTTGACCCAGCGCAACTCAGGCGGTTGCTAGCCTCAGCTCAGGGGCGAGCATCGCGGTTCGAAGTCGTTTACATCTATACTAATCTTGAGAAGATCCAGCAGATGTCGAGCTCTTGGTGGAGGAGATCCGACAGAGAAGATGAGAGGAAGAAGAAGGAACGAAGAAAGAGGGGTGACGGGGTAATTGTGGTAAATTTGAGTTGTTTAAGCTAATAAGAGAACTTTCTCGATTCCGCGCATCTTTTTATTCAAAAGGATTTTCGAGTTCAATTGCGAGGTTGTTTTAGCTATTAGCAGCATAAAATCCTTCTCATGTACTGACGCTTGGCTAATGAGATAAGGTAGTTAGCTTACTTGCTTCTTAGAGAACAGGTAGTTTACTACCGCTACAATACTATATTCCAACATCTTACTGCCAAAGAAAGAAAGAGAATAAGTATCTTGAACAAAAGGAAGAACTCTGGGGAAGGCAGGAACTTCCGGATTTACTGATTTAGGAGTTTTTCCCGCACCGATCTGACTTATTTAGGAAGCTAGAACGGAGAGGAATGAAGTCACTCGACCGATAGGGAGAGGAGATTTAGTCGGTTGGACTTGGAATTGGGCCAGTTTAATTAACTCCCTAAGGATGATGAGTTGGCGAATGTTGCCATGTTGTGTTGGGCGGCCAGGTACGGACGTAATAAGAAGGTGTTTATAATGGTGATTGAATTAAAAAATGGAAGGAAAAAGGTACAACGGTTCCTTGCATTCTCCTGAATTGTAGCTAGGGGTAAATTCGTAAGTTCAACTTAGAACTCTATTGTTCACTAATGCATGCAATTTCAGTTTCCAAACATATTTTACTCAAATACTTTTATATAACAATGAATGAATCCCTAAATTTCACTTAGTTTTCAATGAAAGATGAGATGCGGTTAATTGATTTATGAGCTCAAATATACCTCCATACCACTAAAGCTACAATCATTGTGATCTTTAGTTGTTCACTCACCTCTGCCAATGTTTACAGGCTCATATTTTGCTATGAAATTTAGATAAAGAAATTTTAAATCTCACACATTTAAAAGTAGGAGATGGAAACTATGTAAATAAGTGATTGCATATTTACTATTTTGAAACCCAAAACTAAAGCAATTTAAATCATCTCATTTTGCAGTAAATTAAAAAGTCTTATAGGAAAGTGATACCTTAGCGTTGAATGTGGTGGTGAATGAACATCTAATGCCAAACGTGGCCTAAAAAATTCCCTCCACTATGAACTGCAAAAAAAATTCTTCCCAAACCCAATTTATTACCAGGCAAATCATATTTGGTAATATCACTTGAAGGTCTTACCAATAAACGACTATTTAGTTTGAGTCTAAATTAGACCTATTACATTGGCTACAAAAAAGAAAATCAACTCTAATTAGACCTATTACGACTATTTAGTTTGAGTCTAAATTAGACCTATTACATTACCAGTCAAATAATTTTTGCAATTTTTTTTGTATAACAAACATAAATGTGGACACCGATAATTAAGGTGTGAATTGGTTTAATGTGAATAGCTAGATGGTCGATATTTCTTTATAGGTATAATTATATGGACTCAAATAGATTCAAATTATGTATTCGACCCAAATAAATGTTTTTCTGCTCTGGCTCTCTCCCCATTCCATAATTAGTAAATTAAAATAATCTGGCCAACGAGCCGGGTCAAAGCTAGTTTACATAAAAAGTTCATTTTAACTCCCAAATGAACTAAAACACCATTGCTTCAATAAATAAATAAAACCACAAATTTAAGGGGACTTTGACATATCGGCAAATGAAATGGCGAATTCAATGTATTAGAAGTAGCCGAAATAACGTATTTACTGATTGCCTATTGTATATTCTATCCCCATATCATGTGGAATCTATTGAAAATCACAAGAAATGAGAAAGAGGAAGAAAATAAATGTTGGAAAAGGCAAATAATTGGAAGGGAACAGGAAAAAAGAAAATGTCGGTGTTGACGTCGGCCATGGAACCAAGCTTTGACCCTCTAGATCAGTAGGTATATATTTTTTGTCGACTACTCTGTTGACCTTTATTTCCTCCAAACTTGGTATACGTCGCTTTCAAAGTTTTCTTAACTAACTCTGTGTTGCTTGTTTAATCTGTACAACAGGCTTCTAATTACCCCAAGTACAAGCTAGGAAGATGATCAATCGTAAGTTGAAGCTATCGTCAGGTAACAACAAGCTACCAATGTGTGTATTCTTGTTGTTATAGTGCAATTGGTGTCTCTTGTTCGTGGATTAGTTAATTTATATCGTGTTAGTAAATTACGTAAATTTGTTTGTATTTTATTATTTTGCATCGTCGATTTCTCAATTCGTTACAATATGGTGATAGGAGATAGAGACAAGAGATGAGAGTGAGCCACAAATATTTGGATTGGGGAGAGATCCTGTTAGAAAATGAGTGATTCTGAGTCAAGAAATTAGGAAAGATAGGAATTGGGAATTAGACATAGGGAAAACATATTAGGAATTTGAGAAGAAATTGGAGAAGAAATTGGGGAAGAAGGGCCAGCAGAGAGAAGAAGAAATAGATTAGGAATTGCATTTTCAATATTCTTCTTTCATAATCTCAAATGACAACGTTGAATAGTTTAGATAGGAGTTATGAAAGAATAACAAAAATACCCCACACAAACACAACCACTCAGCCTAACCCGACCGTCTACAAAGACTGAATTTCTATCATTCCATTATCTCTAATATTACCTTGCCCTCAAGGTCCAAGATTGGGTAACTCTGTTGAGTGACCATTGCATCCTCCATAAGACTCTCCTCCAAGTCTCCATCGACGGTAACTAGAGGTGCAGCTGCCTCACAGCCTGCTTGATAGCCCCTTTTCGGAATAAAAATATTTTTTATAAGAAAACTGTACTAGCAAAATTTGGGTAATGTTTTGTAATATTATCGGAATAAAACTGTAATATACCGGATAACAAGTCTGAATATGTTAAATATGCATATGTACACATAACAAAGTGAACCTCAAAGCGTAATAAGTAAATCATTGGTAACCATGACCAAGAGTTAAAGAAGCATCCAATGCAGTTTTAAACTGTGGAGAATTAGTTGCATCTAAAGTAACAAAAACATCATAAAACCATCTAGCTCATACTCGATCTACATACCATACAACTTCTTTAGATGAGAAGACACTCTTTTTTACTAGTTGGCTACCCAAAGTTGAGTGTGGAGCAAACAAAGTACCAACTGAACCCACAAACATATTTGTGGAAGTAGCAACCATTTTTGAACAACTACCATCATCTTGTGAACTAGAACTACGATCAAGGTTTCTTCTCATTAGCTCCATATTCATTCACATGTCATCATAAAACACCTTTTGACATAGAGTATTATTCCCACTAACACTAATTCGAGCTAGATGTTTTTCATTCAAATGAGTACTTCACCCCTAAATACTTTGCCACAATGTATTCAAGTGCATACCTCAACTTTTCTCTCCAAACGAAGGGTACAACCATACAAGTGCATATACCTCAACTTTTCCCTGAAATTTCATCCACGGAATAGGTTGAAAATTTCTTAATCTCCGCTTCTTCAAAACCCTTTAGGCACGGATTGATGAGGGTTTGGTTTGTCGGAAAACCAAATTTCAGATTATTTTTATCCCTTTTCATCAAACAAAACGACATCGTTTTGTTCAGTTTATTTTTTTTTTATTACAATTAATCTACCGGCGATCAGAACGAAACGTACATGTATTTTGCGGGATGTCAGTCTGACTACTTATACCGGGCGATACGATGTTGTCCATGTTTTCTTGATATCGTGCCGCAATTGATCCGATTGTAGATTTTTTCGATTTAATCAGCATGTACGGTACGATAACTTAATCCATGATTTGTAGCAATTATTTGGTGAATTGAGATTTTTGCCTCGTACTATCATCGATCAATCGTGCACGATAGATATAATTAATACCGCAACGGTAATATAAGAAAATCAGATGATTTTTCTTACTTATCCACTTTGGATTTGGTTTTTCTAACACCCCAATTTGAATGGGACTTAGATGAATGGTCTTAAAATAATAAGAATTAGTTTTCGTCCCCGGGTCTCACACACTTATTAAGGCTAGTCTCTAGTGGATGAGATAACCAAAGTTTGACAAAGTACATATTTTCTCCAAGTCAAGTCCAAAGTGTGCAACCCTATCTCACAATATAGCATCACTTGCTGCGTCACTAACCAATTCTGAATTGCACACTCCAAATTCAACATTAATTGGTGTTAGTTTCCACGAGGTACGTTTACTTTGTACAACAATTGGGATGTAAAGGGGAAGTCAACAACAAACGTTTGGCAAACCTTTTCAAAGTCCCATAAAAGAATATGCATCCATCAGAAAATGAGCTTCCTTTCTCTTGGCTTCTGTGTTAATGAGAGTTGACAACTGTACACGGATTGTGTTGACCTGCCTTGCCCGTTTCTCAATTTAAGAGCCTCATAAAAAGCCATGCAAACCTTCAAAGGCAGATAGATACAGACAATTGTCAAATGAACGTGTATATACAGCATTCAATCGGCGTTGGAAAGTCAACTTGAGACTTCTATTCCTCAGAGTCAGAAGTCGATGAATATTGCTAACAAGTTTTTTTCTCGTTTTTATCTATCAGTTACATGTAGATTAGATCGAGTTCCAGCTTAAGGGTCGTTTAGGAAGATACAAATATTTGGTCAACATACATAAATGAAGGGTACCTAGTGGTAGTGTAGGGTTAGTGACATTCGATAGTTCGGTATTGAAAACGATCAACAATTATCTAAAGAATTGTAACAGATCCACACAAACACATATCAAGGATGTCACTAAATTGGATCTCCTGATAAATGCCCCTACTGGCTACTAGATGGAAAATTAGAAAAAAGATGGATCTGTTATGACTTTTTTTTTTGAATTAATTAAGCACTCGTTGCAGAAATGAAAAACCACCCACTAGCAGAGGCTGAAACAACCTCCCAAAGAGCTCGGGTCACTTTCCTATAGGTATGCTTCGACGCATTCTTCGTGTGAGCCGCTAACGGATCCACGAGATGAGGCTCTATCCAAATTACGAATTTCATTATCTGTTTATCACTTTCCTAATGCGACCTCTACATTGTCAAGAACCAGTTGATCCCAATAACTCGAGTTGTTGGGAGAGGTTCAATCGTGGATCATATACCACAACACTAACACGCCCCCTCAAACGAAAGCCACTCACAAGGGCTGGAAGTTTGCATATGTCTGAAGACAAGAATACCATGTGCTTAACAAATGTGGGTCATTGGGAATCAAACACAAGACCTCTCGGTCATAGAAGGCTCTGATACCATGTCAAGAACCAGTTGATCTCAATAACTTGAGTTGTTGGGAAAGGTTCATTCGTGAATCATAAACCACAACACTAACATACATGTGACACAATTAGAAAGGAAGGAAATGATATTTGATCAAATCCTTCTACAACAACCTCGACCTCTACATGCCTCACAATTAAAAAGGGAATAAAGCTAAAGTGATGAGGATTTTGGCACACTGCGTGTGTGGAGAAATGAAATTCTAGACGATGATCCTACATACAAATTCAACCATTGATTTTAACCTTTATGTATATCACGAAAACATATTTTTAGCAGATTATTCATCCATCGAAAACACAATATCTTCTTTTGATAGTTTTTTTCATAGATTTTCTTCTCTGTTTCTTATATAACAATCTTAATATTATCGAGACCTATCATATTAACAATAAATACAAGGAAAATAGTAGTCAATACTCAATCGGTCACGGTAGAAAAATTGGCAAGAGAACGTGGCGAGCAAAACGGATGACGACGACACATGACGCTCTTTTTACCACTCCCCTTTTTTTCCTAGTCTTCAAACAACAGCATATGCTTTAGCTTTTTGCTAGCCGTGTGTCTGTCCTCTTTCGATATCGAGACATGTGACAAAATTATGCCCCTAAAATATTCATTCTTCTCCAATTTCCTTCCTTTTATTTTAATTTGTTAATAATGGAAACTCTCACTTTATGATTCTGATCTGAGCCGGTCCGGTCTTTCCACCAAGCTTCGTGTCGTGATAAACGAGTCAATAGCTAAGCCCTAAAATCTTAGCTGTTTCTTCTCTCTTCTCTCAATCTGAACCTTCCCCACTCCTCCCTCTTCCCCTTATATATACCCACACGCTTCCTTATCGCATTCACTTCATCTCCAACAAGAAGAAAAATAAACAACGCAAAGACCAGAGCAAGAAGAAGAAGAAGAAGAAATTTTTCAACCAAGCTTAATGGACTACTCTTCATCGCTGGTCGATATCTCTCTAGATCTCAATCTCAACCCTCTGCGGCGCAGCGACGACGGACCCGCCTCCGCCCTTTCCGTCAAAAAGGAGTGGAGCTTCGGTGTTCCTTCAGCTCCGGCTAATTTCATGGGACTAGGAATGAAGGTTTCTTCCGTCAAAGAAGAGGTGGGTTCTTTTCCTGCCTTCAACCCTTTACTTCCAACAACTTGAATTTCGTTTCTTGTAAAAAACAGAATCTAATTTGAATTAAAAAAAAAATTTACAGTCGACGGCGACGGAGACGGCGGGGGCTCTGGTGGAGGAACTGAACAGGGTGAGCGCGGAGAACAAGAAATTGACCGAAATGTTGACGGTGATGTGCGAGAACTACAACGCTTTGAGGAATCAATTGATGGATTACATGGCCAGAAATGCCCATCCCGCCGAGGCGGCGGCGGCGGAGCAAGAGGTCGAGAAGGAACAGAGCCCTTCTTCCCTCTCCCCTGCTTCCTCCAGAAAAAGGAAATCCGTTAGCGCCAACAACAATAACAACAACAACGACAATTACAACCTTCCCGTCGCTACCAACAACAACAACAATGGCACATCGGAGAGCAGCTCCACCGACGAGGAATCTTTCAAGCGGCCTCGTGAAGAAGTCATCAAGGCCAAGATTTCTAGGGTTTATGTCCGAACTGAACCCTCCGATACCGGCCTGGTAAGTTCACCACCTTGCTATTACCCCAAACCATTGTTACTCCTGATTGTAGTAATTTTGCAGGTTGCTGACAGTTTTTTACCTTCATTTTTCAAACGATTGCAGATTGTGAAAGATGGGTATCAATGGAGGAAATACGGCCAGAAGGTCACCAGAGATAACCCTTGCCCGAGAGCTTACTTCAAATGCTCTTTTGCTCCCAGCTGCCCAGTTAAAAAGAAGGTGAGAGAGCTATACCTCAATTCCTGATTCCTAATTCCAATTCGAAATTTGATAGTCTGTCTGTCTGTCTGCATAGTTCATTGGGCTCCCTTGTTGATTAGTGTTTTGGTACTGATTTTTAGGTTCAAAGGAGTGTCGAGGATCAATCAGTAGTCGTTGCTACATACGAAGGAGAGCACAACCATCCTCACCCATCAACACCAGAGGCAGCAGCTGCAGCAGCAGCAGCAAGCTCCAGCAGCCGCAACCAGGCCATTGCAGGCTCACCCTCCCTCGCTGCTGGACCAACCACCATGACACTGGACCTGACTAAATCGAAGCCCAGCGCGGCCAGTACGAGCGCGAGGAACGTTGTTGCTCCTTCTCCTAAACCACTAGCAGGAGCAGTTGATGGTCCTGAAATTCAGCAGTTCTTGGTGGAGCAGATGGCTACTTCATTGACCAAAGACCCAAACTTTACAGCAGCTCTGGCCGCAGCCATCTCCGGGAGGATGCTTCAGCAGAACCATAGTGAAAGGTGGTAGATAGATGGTGGAAAAGTATTTAGTTATGTTTGTGTTTTAGGCTTTTCTTGTTGCAACTCCATCGTGAGCAAATGTGTAGATAAGAATCTAAGATGATATACTTTGTAGTTTTACAGCACAGAAACAGAGTGATTAGAAATGGACAAGTGAGGATATGTTAGATTCAATAGAACTTGTTGTGAATTGCACAGCATATGGAGCAGTTTTCCCTGGGTTTTCCCTTTGTAGCTTCATTGCTTTCTCCATAATACAGTGTTTTGAATCCTATCCAAAATGCCAGTCCCCCAAGTTAAAGTTCCAGAATTCACCCAGTTGGTTGATGAAGTGTGTGGCTACCAGAGGTTGTGGAAATGAATGTAAAACGTAGCAAGTTGGGAAGGGAAGGATACTAGTCGTCTTCTTATTCTCTTGTTGCTGCAGTTTGGTTCACCGAAACTAGCCGTCCAAAATTGACTGCCAGCTGCTGCAAGTCTGCATCAGTTTTGACTACAAGTTGGGCTTTACTGCTCGCAGACTTAAAATAAGGACGAGTTGGTTTGGATGGATGCGGATTTCTTTCCTACGCCAGCCGACAAGTTGTTTTGGACAAACTCCTACCACCTCCTCCTTATTCTGCTTTGTTCTGCTCCACTACCTTTGTTATCCCTGTCCCAAGTTATGGCCACTAACTATATATCCAGCCTTCGGCTCAAAAGTCTTCAAAATAGAGTTAAAGTTCCAACTTGGAATAGTAAATGTTACCGCAAGGTAGTGGTCTATCCCTGTTTATCAAAGGGTGACCTTTATCAAGAAAATTTGACTACCCACCACTTAAATCTAAAAATCAAATTATGTTTCAGAGTTATCTCAATTCTCAAGCAAACAGGATAACGACCACTTAATAACACAATCTTCTATATCAGAATATAGCTATAGCGTATTAGACTTATTGGAGGGTCCCATTGGCGTGCATCCAGTCGGAATTGAACCTACGAATTCGCCAATTATGAGTTGGGCGCTTTAACCATTCTGCCAAAGAGTATGAGCAGTACGAATAGCAAGGTTGTCAAACCGGTTTATGCCAGTGTGCCAGTTTAGCCAGTGGAATGGTTCAACCGATGGTACATACCGGTTTGTGCCGGTTATTATAAATAATTTATAAATTCTCATATTTAAACACAACATTAAACGTCAATACCTAAATATTTGTACTTGAATCCAACAAATAACATCAATATTTAACTTGTTAACACATAAAATAAATAATAAATTACTTTTTAACAATTAAATTCAATAAGATAAGATCATTTTATTTGGAGATTTGTATATCGATCATGCCGGTCATACCAGTGGTGTCCTGCCGGTTTTATGACCGGTACAGGTTAAACCAGGTTGAACCAGTGGCACGTCGGCCGGCGTGACAACCATGACGAATAGTATTATGGTATATTACGAGTATTGAAAAAGGCATGTTAGTTAACTAACCTGTTGATGATGTAATGTAGCTTGCTTGCTAGTAGGGTCATCCGTTTTTCACTTTGTCCTTGTTCTGGTAATTGAAAAAGGCATTTCGAGAGAGGGAATATTTAGTCAAATAACAACAACCGTCAATCTTGACTTAATTATCAAAGCAATTTCTCCCTCTGCCTGTCCTTGTGGGCTGTGGCCTTTAATTAATTCCTTTTAGACAGTTCCAACTTCCAAGCAAGCTCTAGGCGTTCTTCTGGTCGGTCTCGCGTCGGAGGACTAATCGCACTTTGCTTCTTCCCTGTCTCTGTTTTTCCTTTGTCTTTAAGCAAAGTCGCAATCAAGGATCCCGATTTCTTTCTTTCTCTCTTACTTACTTTTCTCTTTTGGAAATCCGAGTGAGAACACGAGGGAACTTCTCTTTTCCTTCCGTGCATGCTTCCCGCCATATATTTCACCGATCGCAAAAGAAAAGAAAGCAAGACCGACTTTTTGAATTCGGCCGACTTTTGTTCCGTTTCTTCTGGCCAACACCACCACCTGCAGCCGCCTCCGCCGCCGACCTTTCGACCAATAACTTGACGGTGGTTGGAGACCCAGACCCTGACTTTTTTCGTTGGTCTCCGGTAATCGGTCTCCAACACATGCATGTTGTTGATACTTAATTTGCTAATTAAGTTCATTGAATTACAATAATTTGCCTACGTCATTGGACTAGTTTCTACCTTTTTAAGTGTATACTAACGTCGCGTTGGATTGTGCATCTTGTGATATCGAATTTTATTTAAACGTAGTTAATTACATCACATGTATTGTTGATTATGGTGATCAAAACACCATGAACAATCAAGATTACAGATCATGTATGAACAAAAAAAAAGTTGCTTTGTTCCTCTGGAGGAATATTCGATATTCGAGTCAGTTGAGAGCACCTACACCCTTGGACCTCCACGAGTTGAAGTTTCTACAATAACTAATTAGTTAATCGTAGTGACGAGTTGTGGAAATAATTGTAACACCTGCATTGTCAATTATGACGATCAAAATGTAAGAACATGTTTCGTGGAGAAACCCAAAGCAAGAAGAAAACTCATAGGCAAATGCAGTTTCTTTATACGGTGTTATGTGCAGTTAGGGTACTATACTATGATGATAGATCTTGGTATCAGTCTGGATTGGTATTGCAATTGCCAGCTCGATGACCTGTGTCCTCGAGTTTTAAATGTACAATTTAGCTTATTTATTTAGAAAGTCAATAAAAATGTCGTGAACGATTAAGATCGCAGATCATGCGTGATCCAATACAGTGTCTCCAAGCAATTAACAAACTAGCAAAATTGAACGAGGTGAATGAACAAAAAAAGTTGCTTTCTAGTCAGTCGAGAGCACCTATGCTCTTGGACCTCCACAATTGTGAAGTAAGTTTTTTTTTTTTTTGTGCATTTATTCCAATCTAGAAGTGCTCGGAATTGGAAAAAACAACGAACGGAATCGCAAGGCAAAGAAGGAAAATAGTAAAAATGGTTTGTCCGTTGAATACGAGTTAAGGGTCTGGGGTGGGTGAGCTCGTTAGTCAATTGTGTGAGAGGAATCTTGCTCCTCTGTTATATGTGGCTTAGGCTATCACAGGAATCGTCTTTGTGAAAGTTCTTCAGGCAAGTCAGGTTCACTGAATCCAAAGCACATAGAATTTATCCTTTTCAGTATCACATTTCAATTCTGAGCTAGCCGATAGAGATGGATGATGGGCGGATTAAATGGATTTTGGTTTCAAATTGGCTCACTTGTTTATTAGCAAGTTGGTATAATTACAAGTAATTGTTTTCTCACATTCTTCTTCAGGTTGGGTTGGATTGGTGGCGAATGGATGCGATTGGGTTGTGGGTCAACATTAAAAAAAATTCAACTAACCATTAGTAAAGTTTATTAACATTTATAATAAGTTTCTCGAAAATTAGTAAGATTGTATCAATTTAGACACTTCTGACTTTGTCTTTTGTGGATTCATGTAGTATTTGTATCAAAATTTTCAATACTTCATCAATCAATAGTATAGAGTAAACTGGCGCATTTTGCGACTAAGGAGTGTTATTACACCTACCAAATCTATCAGATTCATTATGTAAGGTATAACGACAAAACGGGGAAGAAGGCGGGGGCAAACAACCCAGCCCTTGGAACATACTACACAACCCCAGGTGGCGAGTCTTGAGTACCCTTAACTAGGAGAGCATTGTAAATATTAGACACCTTATGTAGACTACTCGTTCATCTTTGGTACAAGACCGCTCAATGAGTGACCTATTACTCGCTCTTTCAAAGGTGACTGCTTCTAGGCAAACCTCCTGGCTGTCTCTGCACTACTACCAACTCATTTATCAGTGAGCGATCATTTTGGGGACTGATATAACTAACCGTTTGTATTTTGCATCCCAATATCTAATGGACATACACAACATAATATCCAATAATAGTAGTCCATAATATTACATGGTATAGAAACAACTTGTAATTTTAAAATATGGTGCAGGTTTATTCGAGTTACCCACAATCCACCTTCTCGAATAAGTGCAGGCAAGAGATTTATCAATTCGCAAACCACCCACATCAAACACCCACCCAGTGTAGCTTCGGTCAAATTAGTTTTGAACAATTAGATAATTATGAGCCTTAAAAATTTGTATAAAACTAATTAAATATCAATTCTACAAATCAAGAAGATTCATAGTTGTTGAACATAGTTCTTTTACCAAACGCTAATAAACATTTTTATTGAATAATCTAACACAAACTATCTCATTGCGAACAAAACAATTTATTGATAGTTATCATATTTTAAAATAATGAACTCTACGTCGCGAATCAAGTAAAATTTATAAAACATAATTTTAATTTAATTGAATTAATCACGATTATCGTTTTGAGATAAGAAAAAGTAGTGAATTATTATAAAATGTGCATTAACGAATTGATATATCATGTGATTTTGCCGGTAAAGACCTACCTGCCACCACCCAAATTTAATGCGTAACAAAAAAAAAAAAAGACTCCCACACAGCCACCAGATCCATCCAAACATGTGATGGATGGGTTATAATCGGATAGATTCAGATGGGTCTAGCGATTTACCACGCATTGCCCATCCCTAATTCCAACACCAGTATTATGTAGGGCTAGGTAGAACCCGGTTGTTGGATTTTAGATTTTATAGCAAGATCATTAATAAAATTACTGTTGGTGGTCTCGGATACAACTATTAGACCGATCACAAACTTCTCATGAAGTTTTTAGGAATTTATGCAGGTTGAGGTTATCACAGTGTTCCCATCACAAAAAGAAAAAAAAACAATCATAAACAAAATCGTGACAAAATCATTAAAAAATCGCACTTGTACTTTGCAGATGATTTTTTGGTCTTTGCCAATGGAGATTTGAGAGCTATTGCTGGTATTAGAAGGTTGCTGGACAAGTTCTATCAGGTTTCAGGACTTCAATGTAACATGGCCAGGTGTAACTTTTTTATGCTGGAATATTGGATGAGGAGAAGAATTTTATATCACAAACAACAGGATTCCCTTTAGGTGAGTTGCCAGTGTGGTATCTGGGGGTTCCGCTCATTACTGGTAAGCTAAGCTCTTCTGATTGTCAGTTATTGGTGGATAGGATTACTGTAAAGATTAGAAGTTGGAAGGCTCGATCTCTTAGCTATGCAGGCAGATTGCAGTTGATATATAATGTGATTACGAGTACTCTTCTATACTGGATGATTATTTTCTGTTTGCCAATGAAAGTATCACGTGATGTGGAAGCAATCTGTAATAAGTTTTTGTGGGGTGTTGGGGAAGATGGAGGAAGGAAGAGAGCCCCGATTTCATGGTCTCTTGTGGCGAAACCAAAAATGGAAAGAGGCCTTGGCATACGTGATTTTAAAACATGGAACTTGGCTTGTGTTGCGCATCATATTTGGAGTATCCTTTCTGAAGCAGGATCGATATGGGTGGTATGGATTAAACGATATAGACTGAAGCATAGGTCTTTCTGGAATATACAGCAAGCTTCTGCTGGTTCTTGGATCTGGAAGAGAATTCTGAAAGGTCGTGCTGTAGTTAAGTCATTCATCTAAGGTACAGCCTCATCCTTGCTTTGGAATGGAACTCCTATGGACAAGTTTTCTGTTAAGGTTGTTTGGGGTGCAATGGGGGGGGGGGGGGGCAGTGTCAAAAAGCTAGTAAAATGGAAAGTGTTAAATGAAGCTACCTGTCTGTTGTGTCCTGGGGGAGAGGAGTCTCGCAACTATTTGTTTGAGAGCTGCTTGTACTCAGTTTGGGTTTGGTCTAATGTATTGAAGGGTATATGTTATGTCCCTCAGTTCTCAGATTGGGACTCCCACTTGTTTTGGAGTATACAGACTTGGGGGGGGGGGGTGTGACAAGGTTTTTGTAGGGCGATTGGTCTGGTCTATTGCCCTAAGTTTTGTTTAGAGGGAGCGGTGTACAAGGATGTATGGATCGAAGGAATGCAAATCTCCTCTATAGCGGGTCAAGTGTATTCAGTAGGAATGCAGACTGCTTGCAGAAGGTAACCTAGATTTTAATGGGCAACTTAGAGTATTGCAGCTTTCATAGTTATATATGTTCTTCTAATTAAAAGGCAAGCTCCTATTGTATGAATCTTCAGAAGAGTTAATTGTGGTTTGGAATCTCCCGTTCTTAATGAAATTTTTGATTAACCATAAAAAACGTGACAAAATTAGTTATAGCATCGTGTATCAAAATTTTGGTAAAAACGTTACACCTGATAGTTGGCAAAACATTGAATAAGCCTGTTTCGCCAATGCAGTCAAAAGCGAGATTTTACCTAGAAGCGGAAAAGGTGTAAAATCGTAAAGCGTAAGAATCAAAGCATAAAAGCGCAAGTTTTTTGACACATACTGTAAAATAACTAAATATCTGTTAAGTACGACATATATTATGTAAAATATGAGTGCACAGAATTTAGATAAGTTAATAAATGCCTGTAGTTCATGTCTAAAGTAGAGTAACTCATAGCATCTTAACAATGAGTTCATAAATATAGATATTAACAACAAGCCACATTCCCCTCTATGCTAATGAATTCGGGAAGTGCCTAGTTGGTGAATTAGATGACTTTATTGAAACTAAGAATGTATCCAAGTACCTTATATGTATCTTCTAATATCAAAAAATGTATCATATTATTGGTGATTTACCTTTAAAATATACTTTTAATAATTAATTCCACGAAAAAAAATACCCATTTAGTGAACTAAAAGCTTAAAATTGTTAAGCGATTTGGTGAACTAGAAGCGTAAAAGCGTAAGCTTTTAAACTTTAAAGTGCAATTCAGTCCGATTTTATACACTAAAGATTTTCTATGGAAACTGAAGCGTCTCAGTGACCTAAAAGTGTAAAACCGTAAACTTTTAAGTTTCCAAACGCGATTTTAACTGCATTGCGTTTCGCTAGTGATCATAATGTACAATTTTCACCCAAACTAGGGGATTATAATTTGTATGGAAAAAGCGATTGTCAACAATTTTTTCCTTTAAATACTTTCCTGAATCGTCAAATTCGACAAATTTTGTAACTAAATGCGAGCTCCATCCAGTTGATTCAACAATTTTGGCCCCAAAAATGTCGAAATCAACATTCAGTAGAGATTCCAGGATAACAATGTTGGAAATGTATATATGAATAGCTTTGAAAGCTATAGAGTCTCAAGTGGAAAAACTACCACATTGGTAGTTTTACTTGGTGAAATGTGTATAAAGATAGGAGCCTCTCTCCTAAGGGCATGCCCCTTGGGGTGACCCACTTTTGTGGGAGAGGGAGGATCAAACGAACCACCACAAACACGTGCGCACACACCGTCCATCCGACTGACCAACTGGTTATAGTTGGTCGGTTAGTTGGTTGTGATAGAAATTTGTTATTGTAAATTTTTTACGACAAAAACCCGTGGGTACCCATGAACCCACGGATACCCAGCGGGTTGGGTTGGGTTTGAGTTTTTCAAACCCAATGGGTTTTACCCCGGGTTTTTTTCACGGATAAACCCATGGGTTTGGGTTTGGGTTTGGGTTTGGGTTTGGGTTTGGGTTTGGCAAAACCCGACCCAACCCGACCCATTGCCATCCCTATCCGCGTCCACTTGAGAAATAAAGGGAAGAGATAAGACTAACTCCAACCAACAAAGGGGAATTTGGCTCCCCAAATAGCCAAATATGTGGTTCACTTGAGACTATATATATATTTTTTGGAGAAATTCCGAACGAAATTAATTATCTAATAATTAATTATTAATCGGTTATTCTGAGGAATATTCTAAGGATAATCGATTAAAAAGGAATATTCGAAGGATAATCCCGCAGGATTTATCTTAACCGACGGTTTTAATTAAGGAAGTAATTATCTTCCTTAAGGAATTAATTAAGATAATTACTTCCTTAATTAATCCGACTTATTCCCCAAGCAAGAGGGTGTATTCCTAGGGGTTCGGCTCCTATAAATAGCCGCCTCCTCAGCCCCTCTAAACACATCACAACGAGCATAAACACAATAGAGAGAGTGTTCAGAGAGCTCTGGTTTTCGCACAAAACCGCGAGTATTGAGAGGAGTTGTTTTATCCTGGAGACGACCGGTTGATAGTCTATCGTGCGCATTGAAGGCAGTGCCGCGAACGTCTTAAAGAGAGCGACCTAGTCTGTGACTCAGCTCCAAATTCGGTAACCTCGTTCTTGTTGTTGTTCCGTTCCTAACAATTTTAAGACGGTCAGTTGCTGTTATGTCGACTGAACAGAACAACATGGCCGGATCTGGTGCTGTCGATATCAATCGACCCTTTCGCTTCGTTGGGGTCAACTTCCGTTGTTGGAGACAAAAGATGGAGTTCTACCTGACGACCAAAAATTTGGCACACTGCCTCACCAGCATGCCTGTCGAGCTGCTGGAAGAAGCGACCGATGAGGAGAGGGCTGCTTCTGCTAAGGAAATGGAGCATGGCTTCCTGTGCAAGAACTACATCCTCAACGGCTTGGCAGACGATCTATACGACTACTATGCAGACAGCAAGAACACCGCGATGATGATCTGGGATGCGCTCCAAAAGAAGTACAACACGGAGGAGACTGGGGCTAAGAAGTATGCTGTCAGCCGCTACCTGAAAATAGCTCATGAGATCGTCTATGAAGGTATGCCTCTGGATGATCAATTTCAAGTTGCTTGCATTATTGATAAGCTGCCTCCTTCGTGGAAAGATTTTAAGAATATGCTTAGACATAAAACCAAAGAATTTTCACTGGAAAGTTTGATTACTCGCCTAAGGATTGAGGAAGAGTCCCGCAAGTAGGATATGAAAGAAGAGGTGATGGTCGTCACTGCTAAACGACCCACCCCTAGAGCTCTTAAACCTAACCAGAAAGGGTTTAAGAGTAAGAACCAGCAGGTCCGCCCCCACCAGAATGGTGCCTCTCGAGGTAACCAAAGGGTCATGGCCCAAACCTCTAAGAATGACCCACCGTTTATCTGCTATAACTGTGGAAAACCGGTTCATATGGCAAAAAAGTGCAGGAACAAGCAAAACCCCACCGATGCGACCAGGGTTAACCTGACAGAAGAGGATTTGGTAGCCATGATCACAGATATGATCGCTGAAGTTAACCTCACCGGTGACTCAGAAGGATGGTGGATGGATACAAGTTCATCGAAGCATGTACGCAACAATCGTGCTATGTTTAAAACATACACAGAAGCACCTGCTGACAAGAAAGTGGTGTTGGGGACTACTCACACCACTATGGTTGCTGGTTCTGGTGAAGTGGAGCTGAACTTCACCTCTGGGAAGAAGATGGTTCTCAAGGATGTGTTGCACACTCCAGAGATAAGGAAGAATCTTGTTTCAGGATATCTTTTTAATAAGGTTGGGTTTAATCAATCTATTGGGGCAGACTTGTATAACCTTACTAAGAATGGGAGTTTTGAGGGAAAGGGATATGCATGTAATGGAATGTTCCAGTTGAATGTCGAAATTAATAAGATGAATTCTTCAGTTTACATGGTGTGTGATTTGAATGTTTGGCATGCTCGTCTTTGCCATGTGAACACATGAATTGTGAAGAATTTAAGCAAGCTAGGACATATCCCTAAACTCTCAATGAATGAATTTGATAAATGTGATTTCTGTAGCCAAGCTAAAATAACGAAAACGCCCCATAAATCTGTGAGTAGAGAATCAGGATCCTTAGATCTGATTCATTTTGATATTTGTGAACTAGATGGGACGTTAACTAGGTTTGGCAAGAGATACTTTATCACTTTCATAGATGATTTCTCTGATTATTGCTTTGTTTACTTGATGAAAATCAAAAGTGAAGCCCTTGATATGTTCAAGGTATTTGTGGTTGAATTTGAAAATCAGTGCAATCGAAAGATAAAAAGACTTAGGAGTGATAGAGGATCAGAGTATGACTCTAATCCCTTCAAGGAATTCTATAGCTCACATGGTATCATTCATGAAACCACGACACCATATTCACCAGAAATGAGTGGTAAAGCTGAGTGGAAAAATAGGACGTTTACAGAATTAGTTGTGGCTATTATGCTCAATTCTGGAGCTGCTTCTTCTTGGTGGGGTGATATTTTGTTGACGGTTTGCTATGTGCTAAACCGTCTTCCAAAAACAAATAGAAAAGAATCACCCTATGAGATCTTGAAGAATAAGCCACCTAATCTGTCCTATTTAAGAACGTGGGGGATGTTTGGCCTACGTAAGAATTCCGGATCCTAAGAGGATTAAGTTGGCTAGTCGAGCATATGAATGTGTCTTCGTTGGCTATGCGGCCAATAGTAAGGCATATAGATTCTATGATTTGAATGCTCGTACTATAATAGAATCCATTGATGTTGATGCTCAGAGATAGTTTCAAAACTATTCAAGTGGGGGGATTGTTGGAAATGTATATATGAATAGCTTTGAAAGCTATAGAGTCTCAAGTGGAAAAACTACCACATTGGTAGTTTTACTTGGTGAAATGTGTATAAAGATATGAGCCTCTCTCCTAAGTGCATGCCCCCTTGGGGTGACCCACTTTTGTGGGAGAGGGAGGACCTAACGGACCACCACAAACACGCGCGGTCGGTTGCTTGGTTGGTTCACTTGAGATTATATATATATTTTTTGGAGAAATTCCGAACGAAATTAATTATCTAATAATTAATTATTAATCGGTTATTCTGAGGAATATTCTAAGGATAATCGATTAAAAAGGAATATTCGAAGGATAATCCCGCATGATTTATCTTAAACGATGGTTTTAATTAAGGAAGTAATTATCTTCCTTAATTAATCCGATTTATTCTCCAAGCAAGAGGGTATATTCCTAGGGGTTTGGCTCCTATAAATAGCCGCCTCCCCAGCCCCTCCAAACACATCACAACGAGCATAAACACAATAGAGAGAGTGTTCAGAGAGCTCCGGTTTTCGCACCAAACTGCGAGTATTGAGAGGAGTTGTTTTATTTGGAGACGACCGGTTGATAGTCTGTCGTGCGCATCGAAAGCAGTGCCGCGAACGTCTTAAAGAGAGCGACCTAGTCCGCGACTCAGCTCCAGATTCGGTAACCTCGTTGTTGTTGTTGTTCTGTTCCTAACAAACAATAGTTTGTCGATGGACGAATTGGGATCCCAGTCTAAATAACAAGCTTCCCGTTTAATTTGGAGAAAATTCACGAAGTCAGTAGTCTCTGTTGCGAAACGTACTAGGTGTCGTTTGGAAGTTAGATATTTTTCAAATATGTGTTTTTATGAATACATGTATTATAAATACAAAAATTGTAAAAATTTAATGATTGGAAGAATATCTTTTTTGTTTGTAGCCATTCAAAGTTTTGAAACAAAAAAGAAAAAGTTACTTCATGAGCTAAAAGTGGAACAAATTATTAGGGGTCGGTTGAAAGTTATGATTTCAAATGGTGTATTGTGCCAATTCATGTTTTTTGTGAGATTAAGTCATTTTTTATACTTGTATTGAACTAGAATACATGCATTAACTATTTGGAGGCCTACCACAATCACTCAAAATTGAGGAATTATCAATCTTTTTTTTGGTAATGATGAACTGATTTATTAGTTAATTTAAAAGAAAAGAGATAGAGGAGAAGCAGAGTACAAACTACAAACAAAATAGAAGACAGAGGCGAAGAAAAACAGAAAAGGAAGAAAGAAAAAAAAGACAAGATCAACTCATCCCCAAGGAGTGAAACGAAAGAAATGCTACACAAAGAAAGGGCTTGCAGCCACTTGGTGACACTCAGCAAAGTCGATCAGCTCCAACTGAGTTATTGCAATTAGGTGTACTGTTGCCTTCCTTCATTAAGTCCTTTCCAATTGGACTCCATAAATTCATCTCGAGCACACAGGAAATCACTGGTTTGAAGTTGTTGTTGTTTTCATTCTTGGAAGGAGTTGTCCCGTCAAAGTCCTCAACCAAGCATCCGCAACCACTCTATCCACTTTGCTGTCAGCACATAGCTAGTCCACCATGGTTCGACCGACCCTGCAGCAGACAAGGTAAGTCGACTCGGAACTATATCTAAAGATCCTGGCGTCTCTTTCTAACCATATACCCCAACACACAACGTGTAAGATGATTCTTGAGCACCACTCTTGTGGATTTGTAGGCTTCTTGCGCAGCCAATCTCTTATTGTAGAGGAGATATCTGTTGCCTCGCCAAAGTGAAGCTTCATAAAACTCTTCATTATACTCCACACCTGCCAAGTATACCTGCAGCTCAAGAACAAATGATCAACACTTTCCTCTTCTCCACAGCATAGTGCACAACGATTAGGCATCACTATTCATTTCTTCTTCAGCATGTCCTGGGTTAGTATCTTCTTCTGGTACACAACCCATAAGAACACAGAAACTTTAAGGGGAATTGTTGGCAGCCAAATGGTTTGTAGGGAAATTCAGCCGCAACACGATATTGATCCGCGATCAGGCTATCATACATCGAGTGCACACTGAAACTAGCAGCTGGTGCAGGCTCCCAAATCAATCTAGCTGGACCTGCAGCAAACAAATTAGAAGGAAGGTTTTCGAGTAAGTGTAACAAATTTTGTCTCTCACTCTCAGCCCCACCTCTCAGAATTAGTTTTAGAGGTATTTCCCAAGACAGATTTCCCTCATGTAAGTTAAGAACATCCGCAACCCGGCAGCCAGGCGACTTGGCAACAGCAAACACTCTCGGAAAGATTTCGGCAAGTGGACGTTGACCCTTAATCCAAACATCGAGCCAAAAGGAGGACCAAAAACCTGCCCCTGGTTCCACTCAAGCAAAACACCAAAAAACTTTACTCAGTTTAAGTATTTGGGACTAAGGGCTACACCCTGTCCTACCTCTATGATCGCCTGGAATCCATTCTGAGTAGTCGCTTGGGAATTTAATACTGATTAGCTCCCTCCACCATTCACTTCTATCAAGAGAAAACCTCCACAACCACTTGGACATAAGTGCTTTGTTCCTCGTTCTTAGATCAGCAATTCCCGAGCCTCCTAGCTTCTTCGGTAACTTGCAAATGTCCCAAGACAGTAAGTGTATTTTCTTATTTTGTTGCGTCCCCGACCAGATGAACTCCTTTTGTATTCTTTCGATTCTTATAATTATGTGGGCTGGAGCGTTGAACATAGAGCACATGTAAAGTGGTTGGCTTGCCAGGACAACATTGCAGAGTATGATTCTTCCCCCAATCGACAAGTAGTTGCCTTGCCATCCTTCTAGTCTACTTTGAATCTTGCTCAAGACTGGATTCCAAATTGATGGTGAGTGAGGAGATGCTCCCAACGGCAGTCCGAGGTAAGCCGTAGGTAGGAATACCCAATCACAACCAAGGATTTCAGCATACCTTTCCAGATCACCGACATCACCCACAGGATAAATCTTGCTCTTGCTCAGATTAATTCGGAGGCCCGTTATGCACTGAAAACATACCAAAGCAGCCATCACACTGAAAATTTCTTCTTCATTAGCGTCACAAAAAACTATAGCATCATTTTCATATAATAGGTGGGAGACCAAACCCCTCTGCCCAGCTTCATCAACATAAAATCCTGTGATATCCCTTGACTCCTGCAGTCTTTGAATTATGAAGGAAAATATGTCCATTACTTGGTTGAAGAGGAAAGGGGAGAGCGGATCTCCTTGTTTTAACCCCCTTTCCAAGCTGAAGAAGCCCCTGCTTCCCCATTAACGAGGGTTGAAAGTTTCGTTGACGAAACAAGTCCCATGATCCATCTTTGTAACTTTGTGTTCATACCCATGTTGGTCAAAATCCTGGAGAGGCATTCCCAACTTACAGAGTCAAAAGCTTTCTCAATATCCAGTTTGAGGATGATACCCGACTTTCCGCTCCGTTTGGACTATCAAGCACCTCATTGGCATATGGCATTGGGATTGGGATCTCTTCCGGCCATATGGCATTGGGATCTCTTCCGGCCAGCAAACTGAAACTGTGAACCCATCTTCTCCATGTGTTGTTGTAGTCTCCCAAGTACCACTTTTTAGATGATTTTGTTTATGCTTCCAAGCAGACTTATAGGACGTAAGTTTTTAATCTCCTCAACAGCTTTTTTTTTGGTATTGTTATAGACGCGTTGCTACGGATCGGGAAATCGCAGGAATCGACAAAGCAAGAATACGAAAGCGAGAATCGAAAACACGACACACTATTTACGTGGTTCACTAACACGATGTGTGTTAGCTACGTCCACGGGCGAGAGAGAGCCAGTTTCACTATATCAAGGAGATTACAGATTACAGAGGAGTATGAGAAGTATTTATAGTACTTCTCCATGTGGGTCTAAACCTAATCCAATCTGGCAAAGGAAACGGTTACAGACCAGGCCCAGAACCCGAACCCAAATAACATTGAGCCCATACATCGTGGGCTGGGGGCGTTGTCCCCGCACCCCCACCGGGGCGTTGCCCCTGGACCCCACTCGCTGACCGGGCAGCGAGACCCCCGATTACCAGTCGTAGCGGCTGATAATCCGATTCAAGTCATATCAACAAATCTCCACCTTGACTTGAATCCTCTTCCTCTGAAATCTCTAATGTACTCTGATCCTTCTATCTCTCTCTCCCGCCATCAATGCCCCGCAGGGCGGAGTCACCCACTCAAGACATTCAGCAAGTCCAAGCAGTGTTGGAACTTGCCATGTGGAACCGGCTTCGTGAACATATCAGCAGGATTATCCGCGGTGCCAACCTTCTTCACCTTAATCCTCTTCTCTGTCCTCAAGAAATGATACCTCACATCGATGTGCTTAGTCCTCTCATGGTGGACTTGATCCTTGGCCAAGCATATTGCACTCAAACTGTTGCAATACACCACTGCCTGATCATGATGTAGACCAAGATCACCAACCAGTCCCTTCAACCATATTCCCTCCTTAGCAGCTTCTGTCAACGCCATATACTCTGCCTCAGTAGTAGACAATGTCACCGCTGACTGCAAAGTTGCCTTCCAGCTCACTACAGAACTCCCAAGAGTGAATACATAACCGGTCATCGATCTCCTCGTGTCAACATCTCCAGCATAGTCCGAGTCAGAATACCCAGACACCAAGCACTCTGTATCACTTCCGAAGCTAATCCCCACATCAGGTGTACCCTTAAGGTACCGAAAGATCCTCTTCACAGCCTGCCAATGCTCCTTCCCAGGTTGTATCATAAACCTGCTGACAACACTAACAGCATGTGCAAGATCAGGTCTAGTGCATACCATAGCGTACATCAAGCTACCTACTGCACTAGCATATGGGACTCTCGACATGTACTCCTTCTCAGCCTCCGACTGTGGTGCATAAGCTGAGGATAGATGAACATTTGAAGCACTAGGAGTATTTAAGGGCTTTGCTGAAGACATGCCAAACCTCGACAGTATCTTCTGGATGTAGCTCTTCTGTGACAAGAAAAGCTTCTTCTTCGACCTGTCCCTGTAAATCTCCATACCCAAGATCTTCTGAGCAGCTCCCAAATCCTTCATCTCAAACTCAGCACTGAGAAGCCCCTTTAACTTCTGGATATCAGACTTCGACCTCGCAGCTATGAGCATATCATCCACATACAGAACAAGATAGATCATCGAACCATCCTCCACCTTGTTGTGATACACACAACAATCATATGGACTTCTGCTATAGCCCAGCTCAAGCATGTAACTGTCAAATCTCTTGTACCACTGCCTCGGAGACTGCTTAAGTCCATACAAGGACTTCTTCAGCTTACAAACATAGTCTTCTTTTCCAGGAACCTCGAATCCTTCTGGCTGAGTCATGTAAATTTCTTCCTCCAACTCTCCATGTAGGAAAGCTGTCTTCACGTCTAGCTGCTCGAGCTCCAAGTCATAATGTGCCACTATTGCTAGTAGCACTCTGATCGAAGTATGTCTGACCACTGGTGAGAAAATCTCATTGTAGTCAACTCCTTCCCTTTGCGAGAAGCCTCGTGCAACCACCCGAGCTTTAAATTTCATGCCCTCTTTAGAAGTGATTCCTTCCTTCTTCTTGTAGATCCACTTGTTTGTAACAATCTTCCTTCCCTGTGGTCGTTTGACTAGCTCCCAAGTCTGATTCCTGTCATGGGATTCCATCTCATCTCCCATTGCGGCAAGCCACTGATCAGCTTCGCCACCCGAAACGGCTTCTCTATAGAACTGTGGCTCTCCTGCATCCACTTCTTCAGCAACCTGAAATGAATAAGCCACCATGTCCTCGAAACCATACCTCTGTGGAGGTACTCCTGCAGTCGCTCTCTTCGGTCTACCGGAAGTCATAGACTGTTGAGCTCGTGCACTGGACTCTGAAGTTTCTGGCTCTGCAGAGACATTCTCATCATGTTGATCTTCTCCACCTTGGTGCTCAAACTCACTCTCATTGAGAGTTTGCAGCTCCACCTGCTTATCAACATTCCTGCTACCTTCAACAACAGTAACCTTCAACATGGGGTTAAACATATACTTCTCATCAAATATCACATTTCTACTGAGTATAACTCGATGCTCAGAAGGTGACCAGACTCGAAATCCCTTAACTCCATCTCCGTAACCCAAAAAAACACCCTTCTTTGCCCTTGGGTTCAGTTTACCCTCATCCACATGATAATAAACAGGACACCCAAAAACTTTCAGTGAAGAGTAATCCGCAGGCTTACCATACCACACCTCATAAGGAGTCTTCAACTCGATACCTGTGTGAGGTCCACGGTTGATCAGGAAGCACGCCATGTTCACTGCTTCTGCCCAGAATCTTCTCTCTAGTCCAGCATTAGAGAGCATGCACCGTGCTCTCTCCAACAATGTCTGGTTCATCCTTTCGGCAACGCCATTCTGCTGGGGTGTATCTCTCACAGTCCGATGACGGGCAATCCCTTCATCCTTGCAGAATTCATTGAACTCAGAATTACAGAACTCTAGACCATTGTCCGTTCGCAGCTTCTTGATCTTCTTCCCAGTCTGATTCTCCACCAATGTCTTCCACTGCTTGAACTTCGTGAAAGCCTCACTTTTCTGCTTCATCATGAAAATCCTAGTAAATCTCGAATAATCATCAATAATAGACAGAAAATACCTGCTGCCTCCAATGGATTCAACTTGTGAAGGACCCCAACAGTCGGAGTGGAGGTAATCCAGTATCCCCTTCGTCCGGTGGATACCCTTTTTGGGAAACTTGCTGCGATGTAGCTTCCCAAACACACAATGCTCGCAGAATTCCAAATTCTGCATCCTGTGCCCGTAAAGAAGATCCCTCTTCGACAGAACTTGCATCCCCCGTTCACTCATATGCCCCAGTCTCATGTGCCAGAGAGTGGTCATATCTTCCTGATGAACCTGAGACGATGCAACGGCAGCAGAACCAGACAACACAGACCCTTGTAATGCATACAAGGTCCCACGCTTCACGCCCTTCAGCACCATCCTTGAACCTTTGCAGACATACACAACTCCACCTTTTCCTTTGAAACTGAAACCCTTGCTGTCGAGTAGACTCAAGGAGATCAGGTTCTTTGTCATTCGTGGAACATGCCTGACATCATTCACGGTACAGAACGAACCATCATGTGTCCGAACCTTTATGGACCCGATTCCAACAACCTTGCAGACAGCTCCATTTGCCATGACCACGTTACCACCATCTATCTGCTCGTAGGTTGTGTAGCAATCCCTGTTCGGAGACATATGGTATGAGGCTGCAGTATCCAGAAACCACACATCCCCACGATGTGCCTTCTCATCTACAGCCAAGGCGAGATCGTCTTCAGAACTGTTGTCCACTTCTGCCACGGCAACTGAACCTTGTTTCTTCTGTTGCCCTCTTCTCTTGGGACAGTTGTACTTCCAATGCCCCACTTCCTTACAGTTGTGACAAGCATCACCTGGCTGTGGACCAGGACCCTTCGAATTCTTGTTTGAATTCCCTTTACTGGATTTCTTCTTTCCCTTTCACCTGTAACAGCCAAACCCGATGCCTCACCACCTGTACCAGATCCAGACGCCTTATGTCTGATCTCTCTCGTATGAAGAGCAGACCTGACATCCTCCAACGACACGCTTTCTTTACCAGCAATAAAAGAATCAACGAAATTCTCATATGAACTCGGCAAAGAAACCAGCAGGATTAGGGCAGTATCCTCGTCATCAACTTGAACATCTATATTACGCAGATCCAGCAAAATAGAGTTAAGCTGTTCGGGATGTTCCCTCAAAGGCGTACCTTCTTGCATCCTCAAGCTGAACAACCGTTGCTTGAGATGCAGCTTGTTGGTTAAGGACTTCGTCATATACAGACTCTCCAACTTTAACCACAAGCCCGCGACAGTCTTCTCAGCAGCGACTTCAATGATGACGCCATCAGACAACGATAGCATGATGGTCGAGTGGGCCTTCTCCTCCAGGGTGTTCCACTCATCGTCATCGACCGCTGCCTTCTTCTGTTTCGCAGACAGCGGCCCCCACAGCCCTTGCTGTTTTAATAAAGCCTGCATCTTGATCTGCCATATAGCGAAGCTGTTCTTCCCCGTGAACTTTTCGATCTTCATGTTCACCGACGTCATTCTTCTTAATCGAAAACCCTAGCCTGATTTCCAACCAGGCTCTGATACCACTTGTTATAGACGCGCTGCTACGGATCGGGAAATCGCAGGAATCGACAAAGCAAGAATACGAAAGCGAGAATCGAAAACACGACACACGATTTACGTGGTTCACTAACACGATGTGTGTTAGCTACGTCCACGTGCGAGAGAGAGCCAGTTTCACTATATCAAGGAGTTTACAGATTACAGAGGAGTATGAGAAGTATTTATAGTACTTCTCCATGTGGGTCTAAACCTAATCCAATCTGGCAAAGGAAACGGTTACAGACCAGGCCCAGAACCCGAACCCAAATAACATTGAGCCCATACACCGTGGGCCGGGGGCGTTGCCCCCGCACCCCCACCGGGGCGTTGCCCCTGAACCCCACTCGCTGACCGGGCAGCGAGACCCCTGATTACCAGTCGTAGCGGCTGATAATCCGATTCAAGTCATATCAACAGGTATCATGCATAGGAACGAGTGCACAATTGAGTGTGGAAGAACTCCAGTTAAGTGGAACTCATCAAGGGCTTTTACTACGTCTTTCTTGATGATACTCCATGATTTTTTGAAAAAAGCAAGTGTGAAGCCATCCGGCCCCGGTGCCTTGTCACCATTACAAGAACAGATCGCTTTCCAAATCTCCGCTTCAGTAAAAGGAGATGTGAGCTGCTGATTTTCTTCCACACCGAACAAACCTACTTTGAACTCTTTCCGGGAAAGGTCTGTTCTTGTTATCTTCTCTGAACCGATCAACGAAGTGTGTCACAAAGGCTTGTTTCAGCTGATCTTTATCATCGATTATTCTTCCTTCCACCTTCTGATTCCTCACAATATTTCTTCTTCTGTTATTCTTTGCCATTCGGTGGAAAAAATCAGTATTTTTATCTCCCACTTTAAGCCACAGAGTGCGAGATTTTTGCCGCCAGGAGATTTCTTCCATCAAAAGGACTCTATCCAACTCACATTTCAGCATTCTTCTCTCTAAATTGGCAGCCTCTGTTATAGGCCCATGTTCTTCCAAACCATCAATAACTTTTATCTTCCTTAACAGTTCTGCAATCTTCCTTTCAACTTTCTCGAAACACTCAACATTCCATTCTTTAATAAGGAATTTCACATTCCTCATCCTTTGTCCGATCCTGAACAAATACCCTGATCCATTTATCGGGACGCTCCACCAGCCAATCAGCTGCTGAAGGAAGTTCTGATCTTTGAGCCACATATTTTCGAACTTCTAGGGGCGGACAATTCTATCAATGTTCCCCCATCGTAGTAGGATCGGGTTGTGATCCGATTCTACCCTTTCGAGAGCTAAGAGGGGACCGGGTGAGAAAGCCTCTCCAAATTTGGGGTTGATTAATGCTCTATCGATGCGGGAAAAAGAGGCATTTGTTCCGCCGTTACTCCAAATAAATAAGGCCCCTTTCAAAGGCAAATCGATCATACTGTTTGAGTTCATGAAGCTGTTAAACTCAGCCATTACCTCATTATTCCTAGGCCAGCCTCTGAAGTCTTCATCTGATCGGACCAGATTGAAGTCGCCAATTATGCACAAAGGAGCAGTATATCTTTGACAGACCATGTTTTATTCATTGATAAAGGCTAACTTGCCATCCTTCTTCTGCGGTCCATACACAACCATCACTGCGAAGATATCATTAACTCCTGCAGGTTTGAGCCTAATAGCAAGGGAAAATTTTCCTTCCCAAGTATCTAGCAGCTCAAAATCCGCCTCCTCCCAGAAGATTGCTATTCCGCCCTTGGAATTAACAACATCTTTTGCCATCCATTTTGCTGATCTACTTCCACCAACTGAGGCGATCAACTGTCGAGAGTAAACATTCCATTTTGTTTCCGTTAGTGCCACAATCGTAGCACAAGACCTCCTTAAAATCCCTTTAACTCTTGCCCTCTTATCGGGGACGCCTAGGCCCCGAACGTTCCATGCTATGAGTGATTGATTCATCATGATGATGTGGACTTAACAACAAACCTTGATGAACTCAGACAATCTCCCACACGACTTGAATTCTTCCTTATTCTCAGCGTTGAAGGGGAATCTTCTTGGGGCCCCAGGAGATGCACCTCCATCTGAAGTTTAGTCCTGGGCACTCGTTTCCTCCGTCTTTTTGTCTTGGTTGCTAATTCTCTAATTTGACTGTTAGCTTCATTCTCCTGGCCCTTGGTCGAGAGATTGAGAAAATGGCAGAAAGTCAGGCTTTTATCAATAAGGCGGTATAAGTCTTGCTCTTCCTGCCAGTCTTGAAGGTACTCTTGCCCAATCGGTTGGTACTCCAAAATTGCCAGTGGGTTATCATCCATGGCGGGAGGCGAGTTACCAGAGCAAGGATTTGGGTCAGGGGAAGACAGGTGATCGGGCTGGTTGGGCTGAGGGTTTGACGGGAGGTTGGGTTCAGGGGAAGGGCTGTAATCTGTGAGGAATGAAGTGAGATTAAGAGGGGAATCGGTAAGAAGCTCAGCTAGGAAGGGGGACTGGAGGTAAGGATATTGGTTAAAGAAAGGCTGGAGGATAGTGGCAAGGCGAGGGAAAGGGTCTGGAATGGGAAGGAAGGATGATAGGTGGTGAGGATAGAAATTTGATAGTGGTGACAGGGAAAAGAGGTTGCAACAGAAAGGAGAGCCTCGGCCAAAAGAGGTCAAAGCTAGGGTGAGCCAGGTGAGGGTGGAGGGTTTTGCCAAGCATGAGGACAGGGTTGCTGGTGCTCTGGGAGTTACTTGGAGTAAGGTGATGATTGGGGATCTGAGAAAGGAGGGAGGACATGATATAGTGTAAAGGTATGGTGGGGGTCAACGTGGGTAAAATAAGTGTTGACGGGTTTTGGGCCGGGTTTGGGTTTTAATCTGTTCAGTATTCATCGGGCTGGGTTTGGGTTTAGGTAAACCCGACCCCTGGGTACCCGCCAACACCCATATAATTAATTTTCTCGATATATTTAATATTCTAAACAACTAGTCTTATTTATGTTTGTGGAGACATGTCTAATTTTTTCTTTCGAATTGTGTAGAATGAAGTTGATGTTATCGAGTAGAGAGTGAGGAAACTTAACTGAAAGGAATAAGCTTTCAATTAATCATGTTCTTTATGGATAATTTGTGATTTGCTTCAATTATCTTGAGTTTTCTAGATTGGTGTTGAACAATTTGTATAGTTAATTTGTGATTTGCTTGAATTTTCTAGAATGGTGTTTTATATATGGATAATTTGTATTTAGAGATTGATATTTGACTTTAATTTTGATAGGAACTTGTTATTGTAAATTTTTTACGACAAAAACCCGTGGGTACCCATGAACCCGCGGATACCCAGCGTGTTGGGTTGGGATTGAATTTTTCGAACCCAGTGGGTTTTACCCGGGATTTTTTTCACGGATAAACCCATGAGTTTGGGTTTGGCAAAACCCGACCCATTGCCATTCCTAATCGCCAAGTTTGGTTTTAGAAATGGTGAGATTTCTGACTGGTAAACTGTCTGTGAGCTTGTGAGAAGGGGTTACCAAGGGCACTTTGTTGGTTATTGGACGGGCTGGTATGAGAAAGAAAGCTATCAAGATGTTCTTGCTGAGTTGGGCTCACAAGCTCACAGTCCACAAGCTGGGCTGAGTTGTGGCACATAATGGGTTTGGGTAATGGCCCAAACTTGCGAACCCACACTCTGGTAGGGATGGCAATGGGTCGGGTTGGGTCGGGTTTTGCCAAACCCAAACCCAAACCCATGGATTTATCCGTGAAAAAAACAAGGGGTAAATCCCACTGGGTTTGAAAAACTCAAACCCAACCCAACCCGCTGGGTATCCGCGGGTTCATGGGTACCCACGGGTTTTTGTTGTAAAAAATTACAATAACAAGTTCCTATCAAAATTAAAACCAAATATCAATCTCTCAATACAAATTATTCATACATAAAACACCATTCTAGAAATTCAAGCAAATCACAAATTAACTACACAAATTGTTCAATACCAATCTAGAAACCTCAAGAAAATTGAAGCAAATCATAAATTATCCATAAATAACATGATTAATTGAAGACTTCTTCCTTTCAATTAAGTTTCTTCACTCTCCACTCGATAACATCAACTTCGTTCTACACAATTAGAAAGAAAAATTAGACATATCTCCACAAACATAAATAAGATTAGTTGTTTAGAATATTAAATATACCGAGAAAATTAATTATATGGGGGTGGGCGGGTACCCATGGGTCGGGTTTACCTAAACCCAAACCCAACCCAACCCGATAAATAGTGAACGGGTTTAAACCCAAATCCGGCCCAAAACCCGTCAACGCGAATTTTACCCGCGTTGACCGGGTTGTGTCGGATGGGTACCCGTGGGTTCGGGTTTTGTTGCCATCCCTACACTCTGGTTGCCTTCCTTGTCACGGGGAGCTTCGACTGGCGCGGGCCAATTTCCAGCAATGCGTGGTTTTGAAATATCATTGGAGCTCACGTCGCCAGCCGCCGTCTTGGAGATTGTATCTAATGATGACCCCACACGCGTATCCGAGAAACGATGTAGCTGGCGAAGATTGGGATTACCAAGAGTAGACGGCGGCGGTTTACTTTTTGTTGAAATTCTTACCAATCACTCAAAGTTAACTTTTGTGGCTTTACACATAAAACAAAAATTAAACCTCCAAATAAGATATTTGTCTAATACATCAAATGATAATACACTAATTGACTCAATACATCAATTTGAAGAATCACAACTTCCAATACATCAAAGGAAGAATCTCACCTTTTTGCTGAGATTTAAAATGAGTGATTGTGAGTGATATGCGATTTGATGGCCCATCTCAAATGCATGTCTTGAATAAAGTTTTAGAACAAAAAAACAATAAATTCTCCCGAATACATGAATTCAAAAAATCATTCATCTATAATCATAACTTCCAAACGACCCAAATTCGGGGTCTCAGTTGAGAAAAGTATCCAAGTCGATGGGCCAAATTAGCATTAATCCAAAAACAAACCCAGAATCCTGTTGGATGATGAACATACAACTTATCTTGCATACATTACAATGAATGAACCAACATATATACAGTACAGAGCTGCCTTGACACCTTTATTCCAAGTACTTTTACACAAGCTCCATTCCCAGATGCAAAGCATTTACCCCACGTTCAATTCTGCAGTAGTAGTAGCTGGTAAACGAACCACGACAGGGAATCCCACAACCATTTATCTCTCACTTCACCAGTACTCTCTCGCTATCCACAAATCCATTGAATGGCTCATCTTAACTTCTTTCTTTCCCGTCTTGGACTTCACAGCCTTCTGCAGTTGTTCCCTTCGATTCTGCTCCTGTTATGCATTCATGGTACCGGAAGCAACTGACGAGATGGTCGTTCGTTAGGCCGGCTACTTGCATGAACGAGTATATAACTGTAGGCCCCACGCTACGGAATCCCCTTTTCACAAGATCTTTGCTTATCGCCTCTGCTTTGGAATTCTTCACTGGAACCTGGCGGGTGTACCGGAACTGGTTAACTATGGCCTTCTGGTTCACAAAATTCCACATGTACTTGTCGAATGACCCAAACTCTTCTACAACCTGCCATGAATTTGACAACCCAAATTGAGAGTTCTAGAATGCATCACATTTTTCCTTTACTACTTCCTGTGGTGTAATTCTACGAAGTACAAACCTTGCAAATTTGGCGTGCATTTTCAAGGATCGATCGCAGCTTCTGTTCTGGTAGTAGGGAGCTGGCAGGGCTTCCTGCCATGATGACCTTCCTCCCATTCAGTTTCGACACAACATGTGGGTCAAAACCTAGAAACACTTCTCTGCAACCACAAAAAGAATTACCATTGATCCCTATTGAGAAACCCAATAACATGCTAACTTTGATTTTTATCCAGATATCAACAATGTTACCCAGGGCAGGGAGAATGATAATAGTACCTGAATGCCTCCCGTTTATTGAGGATGGCAGGCCATGATAGTTCTGCCAAGGCACCGGACAAAGATAGTAGTTCGAAGAGTTTCCTGCAAGTGAGGAGTGTCTGGTTTAGAGATTGCAAGCATTAAAACACGTGGCTAAACCTCGAAATCCCCATCTAGTTGGAGGTAGTACCTGTCATCATGGACTGGCACTCCCCATTCTTCATCATGAAATGCTGTGTAGCATGGTTCTACATGATACAGGAAAAAATACCAAGTTAGCAAAACCCAGTGTACATAATAAGACAACGAATTATGGGTCCGAAACGATGAAAGAAGCCAAGGTTCGATCACTTCTAGCGTATGAAGAAACATTCATGAAATTTGTGAATCATATCAATAACTCGTAGCAAGGCGGGACAGTGGCTTAAACATAGTATGATTTTACTGACGAAGATTACAAATAACATTCAGCATTTCCTAACAAAGCAACAATGATAACAACATGGTTTAAGAGGAAGCCTTCCATGCTGTCGGGATTATTCACGTACCCATGAATCTAAAGTTCTTCCCCCATTGGAACAATCACAGTGAAGTAACTAGAACCAGATATAGGAAGTCAAGTTCCAAAATACAGCTTATAAAAGAGTTGAAGTTAAATGCTGTTTTCTCTAATTCGTGCTTCCAAGCTCAGCGTTGCCTTTTCGCCTTCCATTCGAAGGACTCAATGAAGTATATGGTGTCATTCGTCTATCACCAGTTCAACAAAATCTAGGCTTTCTCTTCATATCCTTACAGAAAGCGGAAATATTAAAAGAATACTAAAATCGACAGGGACTCACCAGTAGTAGGAGTAACCCAAGGGCACCTCTTCTTGCTCTGATCAAAGCAATCGACTTTACTCGCTAACCCACCGTCGCCAGTCTCCTCCGCTGCCGCAATTCCACCACCGCCGCCAATTTTTTCTTCCTCCTTGTCAATTTTGACTCCACATTGCCGCCTCTTAACAGCGCCAACGCTCCGGCGCATTCCACCCGAGGCAGACCACAACGTCGACGACGAAGACGAAGACGCCCGGCTGCTGCTGCTCGTCGAGTCCGAAGACGCTTCCGAGGAGCAGGACGCGTTCATCGATTTCTGCCGCAGAACCGCCGCCACTTTCCCCGATTTCCTCTCCTTATTGGCCTCCAGCTGTTGCTTGCGGGGCTGCTTCTTCGCCGGGGTTTTCGGGGCCTTGTTCTCCGGCTCGGCGATGTTCAACGACCGGAATCTCGGCGGGCCCGACATTGTCCGGTTCTGCCCCGATTGAAGAAATGCCTCTCTCTTATCTAGGTTTCAAGCTTCGAATCCGCGCTTCCCACAAGCCAAATTTCTCGCTAAGAGCAGGAATTGGGCCCGCGCACTGTCATCAACAAGTGCTTCCGAGATATGGGAATGGGGAAAGTTAGGGTCTTTGGTGTTTGGGAGGTGAGGGAAAGTGGAGAGAAAACTACAGGGAAGGGAAGGGAAGTGTTGACCTTCCGGTAGCGAAAGCAAAGGTAAGGGGAAGAGGAAAGGCAACTAATCAAAACGTGACACGTAGGATCAGGAAAGGTGCCACGTAAACATAAATAATAATTGAGAATGCAAATAACAGAAAGCACAGCTGTCGGGGAATGTTACTATGTTAGGACCCGGTTTTTCTTTTTTCTGAGGGGTTGTTGATGATGTTGGTTTTGGTTTAGGCCTAAGCCAATGGATTCTCTGTGACTGTGGATAAACTAATAATAATTTAGTGGCCTTAATCTCTTACAAACTATGATAATTAAGTCGCTAATCATCTGTGAGTATGCTACAGCTGTTTACTGAAAGAAAGAATTAGTCATACTAGCTACAAGTATTGTAGGCCGCTCAGATGAAGGCAAACAAACTAAAAGAAAATCCAGCTACATATGATTATCATGTATGATGGTATCTGTCTGTAAATCATTCTAATAAATCTTAGTAGGAAGGAAGGTTTTGGTAGATGGTAATCATTTGAGAATATTAGGTGGATTTCTCTTTGCAAGTCAAAATTTAGTGGGTAGACAGATATTATAATTTACACTTTTATGAATTATTCATTAATAAGAAAATTTAGGATATGAATTTGATAAAAAGTTTTATAAGGTGAGATTGTGCTCTGCATACAATCGCGATACAATTTGAGGACGGCCAACTTATAGATATTATTATGTCACATTTGAAGAGGTGTACTATGATTCAATAGGTCGAATGCCAACCACTTATCATTTTTCTACAAATATAGTCATACTAGTATTGTTTTAATGATTGTTTGTCTAGATAAGAGTCAAGGTATCATAGATGTCATTATTTCATTACAGTGTTCAAGAAGACGCTGGGCGCCATCTAAGCGAGGAGGCACCGCCCAACGCCCAGACCGATTAGTCGCTGCCTAGGCGAGATTAAACGTCGGAAAAAAATGTGATAAATATTTAAGTTTAGCATGCAAAATCAAACATAATAGTCATAACAGCCCTTAAACAAACAAAATTGGGAGTCACATTCACATTTAATTATATATATATATCAATTCATTCCCCCCAACTCTCCCCTTTTCCTCGAATATATTGTTGTTCTTTCGGACTTTTATATAGCAATCTTCTCCTGCTTCTTCCATTTCTATTTCCTCAAACACCAATTAACTCCATTCTATTCCCTAAATCTCATCCCTACCATCAATCAACTACCCACCACATATGACAGAACAAAAAATTCCAAACCATTCTCACCTGGTCGCCGACCCGCTGTGGTGTATCGATGATGGCGACCGGCGAGAGAGGGCGAGGACGACCGGCGGGACGAAGGCGAGAACGGCGTTGGTCGATGGCGAGTCTGGCGGCGAGGACGGCGACGCTGGTCGATGGCGAGTCTAACGGCGAGGACAGTGTGGCTGGTCGCTCGCGTGGAGGACGGCGCCGGTTGCTCGTTGCGGCTGCTGCTCTCCCTGGAAAAGTCGAATGAATTAATGGCTTGTTAGAGTTGGGTTTTGGGTTAAAGGAGAACAACTTCCCCCTTTACTTCCTACCCTCGGCGTCTCCAACAGATGGGAATCGTGATTCCCAACGCCTAATCGCCGCCTAGGCGTTTTGCTGCTTGATTCTGCGTTTTGTGCACCCAGGTCATCCTCCCAGACCAATTCTCCACGTTTCCTCCATGCCCAGCAAGTAATCGCGCCTAGGCACCCACCTAGGCGCGTCGTCTTGAACACTAATTTCATATTACAAATAAATCTATTGATTGAACTAATATTATTTTCGTGTATGATTATACTCACGATAAAATCCACGAAAATATAAATTGTCATAAAACACTTGTTTATATAAGATAAACATCCGAAACAGATCCGATACTTTCCACGTGTTCTTCCCATGTCCCACGTAAAACAAGCATGTTGATGATACCAATAAAGAGTGATCAAACTATGGTCACCAGACATAACTCAACCGCATCATGGATGGACACGATCGATAATTTACCAAATAAGTTTTAACGTGTTATAAGTCACACATTAGCCTATCTTGAGAAGGAAGAGATGAAAAGGTTAAATAGTCTAAGTACCTTAATTTCCAATTTAGAGGATGCATAAATGTCATTAGATACTTAATGTGAAGATAAAAAAAAATATGCATTGATAGGGTTCTAGACAACATTATGGGTTAAGCTGTATGTAAGCCTGTAACTGTACATGGGCGTTGGGCCGTGCTTGGGCCGGCACGACACGGGCACGCTTTGGGCCCATTTATTTCGTGTCGTGTCATGCAAGTCCATTTGTTAACTTTGCTAGGCCCGACACAGGCACGGGCACGGTTCGAATCGTGCCATGCTCGTATTCGTGTTTAATGAAAAGGACGAAAACAAGGGAGAGAATGAAAAAGAAGGTGAAAATTGGACGGAGGAAGATAATATTAACCGATAATGTTTGAGAAAAGTAACAAATAAGGGGGAAAAGAAAATTGGAAGTATAGCGATTGTGATTTGGCTTTGTTTAATTCTATGTCCATTTTTACTTATGTTAGTAATTACGTATATATCTTTATGACACTTCTAACAACAACAATAATTATTTTTCTACTTGTGTTTTGTAATATTTGAACCTATAATTCTTTTTATATTTATTTTCTATCAAATAAATATTAGTTTCGTGCCATGTCCGTTCTTATACTCAATAAAGTCTCGAAAATATTGGGCCCGACACGGCCCACTTATATACCGTGCCGTGCCCGTGCTCGTGCCCATGAAGTTTAGGCCCGACACGACCCATAAATTATTCGTGCTCGTGTCGGACAAGCCCATTTATTTCGTGCCCGTGCTCTAACCGTGTCGTGCCACGGCCCAGTGCCCACGCACCTGTAACCATGCAACCAAATTCTTTTCGTTGAATCAGGTAACTAAAATTTATCAACAACCTATTATGACCATCCAAGCCCACTTTAAATATTTACGCACAAAGTATGATTAACACATTCGGATTCAGAATGATACTCTTCTACTTCTGTCGATATGATGCTATGATCCTGATTCTCCAGTGTGGAGTGCAACTCGTCGATATGTTTCTACTATTCTGTTATGGGCTGCGGGTCATTGTTTCATTTTGAATTGGATGCTGCAACATGCTACTATTGCAGTTTGTGACATTTGTTGAATTGTTCCTTCGATTATCCATATCCATGGAGGACCTTGGGGGCGATGGATAGAGCAGGGCCCTAATTTATCGATTCTATAAATCCAGATTGTACACTGATATGAAATTAAAGGAATTCGTGACCTGTATATTCTGCTATGTAGCTAGCTGCTTATTGACTAGTTAACTCTCGCTAGGGTTTCGAGTAAATGACCATCTTACTATTTAGAACAAATTTATATCTGCCATCTTGGCAACAATGTCTTTTTACCAGATCGTCCAGACAACATTGAGTATGAGCTTTTTCCTCTAATAGAAACAAAGAAAGATACACAAATTTCCATCTCATATACTGGGACTGGGACCCTCCTCTATCCATCTATCCTCCACACAATATGGACTTCTTCAATCCCGTGGTTCGTTCCACCAAAGACCAGCAAGGACTAGTAGCCACTACTGGCCAGTACTTTCACAGCCCAAGAAACCACACTAATGGCGTCAACTTGTCTACTTCCAAAAACCATCTCACAGTTTAACCCATCTCATTCCCTTACGCCATCTCAATTCAACAGGAACCCACCATTACCAAACCATCTGTATACACTGAGAAAACCACAGCCGAGTCAGAGCCACAAAGTGCACGCCAAGAAGAAGAATCCATGGCTGGACCCTTTCGACGATGGTCCGGACCCGGAACAGGAGTATGGTTCCCTCTTTGCTGATGGGAAGCAAGATGAAGACCCCAGGCCACCTGATAACCCAAACAACCCTTATGGCTTCCTCAAGTTCCCTGCTGGCTATAGCGTCGAGATTGCCTCCCTTGCCTTGAAAGTTCGAGGTGATGTGAGGAGATGCTGCTGTGTCATCTCTGGCGGTGTTTATGAGAACTTGCTCTTCTTCCCTGTCATTCAGCTCATCAAGGACAGGTGAAGGGATCTTCAGGTTTGCTGATGACAAAATAACGAAATGTGATTGGAAAACCTTTTGTGCTATTGTTCTTCTGTTTGTTTGTTTTAGGTACCCTGGTGTTCAAGTAGATGTGATTACATCTGATAGAGGGAAACAGACATATGAGCTGAACAAGAATGTGAGGTGGGCTAATGCCTATGACCCGGATGATGATTTCCCTGAACCAGCAGAGTACATGGATATGGTTGGAATTATTAGGGTCAGTTGGTTTCTTCTGCATTGCGGTTGGCGTCTGTAGTTGACAAAGGTTGCAATTTCCATGCGTACCTTTAAAGCTGTGTAGACTGTTCATGAATGCAGGGCAGGTACTATGACATGATCTTATCAACAAAGCTAGCTGGGTTTGGACATGCAACTTTCCTCTTCCTGTCGACGGCTCGAGATAGAGTCAGCTACGTGTACCCGAATGTGAATGCGGCTGGGGCAGGGCTTCTTCTATCAGAGACATTCACTCCAGAGAGTTTGAACCTCTCTGAAGGAGGATTCCACATGTGAGTAAAGTTTTCAGGACCAATGAGCCAGTTTTGAAGGCATGACTGATATGCACGGGTTTTTTTCTAACTATTCGACTTCATCAGGTACCACGAGATGCTGGATTGGCTGGGGAAACCGTTTCGGAGTGTGCCGAGGACACCTGTTCCTCCGCTGAAAGTTTCCATTTCCAGGAAGGTGAAGGAGGTGGTGGAGGCCAAATACAAGGCTGCTGGTGCTGAGACAGGAAAGTATGTTGTGATTCATGGGATTGAATCGGATTCCAAGGCTTCCATGCAGTCCAGAGGGGACACTGATAGCTTGCTGTCCATTGATACATGGGCCGACATTGCCGAGTCTATAAGGTACTGAAATCTTGACCAGAATTGGAAAAGCCTGACCACCAAACAAGTGCTGATATATATGTGTTCTTGTGGGAAACAGAGGGTTGAAGCCAGTTTTTGTCATTCCACATGAGAAAGTACGGGAAAATGTGGAGGAAGTAGTGGATGATCCAAGTATAGTCTTGATCACAACTCCTGGACAGGTACTAACTAAAAACCTGCAAAAACTAAATGCCCCAATCTAGTAGTACCAATGGCTTGCATAAGTTCTACTCATGGCTTGATCTTGAGTCTCTGTAATGCGGTTTTCAGCTGGCTGCTCTTGTAAACGACTCTGCTGGTGTAATAGCTACAAACACAGCAGCGATCCAACTAGCAAATGCCCGCGGGAAACCCAGGTAGAATCTTCAAATTGAAAAAGAGGGTAGAATAGAACTAATCAATATCTGAAACGGATTATAAATCATGCGTGCCTATATGCCGCTCTTACTTTTCTTTTCTTTTGGCAGCATTGCGCTGTTTTCTTCCGAGGAGAAGGGGAGACTGTTCGTCCCAAATGCAGAAGAGAAGAAATGCACCATTATATCATCCAAAACCGGCAAACTAAAAGACATAGATGCTGGAGCTGTTGTAATCCTAGCCAAGAAAGCTTTTGATCTCCCACTTGCTCTGGTCTAGGATACACATGTTAGATTTCCCAGCATCTTGTTTCTCATAAAAGGCACTTCTTGACCGTTTTAGATACATGTATATGCACAGACATGTCATCCAAGAAAGTCAGAGGCTAGTAATACTCTCAACTCATACGAAACAAAAGCATGCATAAATGCTGCTATCCTCAGTGTTCCAAGCAAATGGACTAAAAAACAGTAAAAATGTAAGACAGCCTACCTAGACCTAACAGGTTACTGCTTACTTTCTGCTACTAGAGTCATTTCCAGAAAACCTACCTAAAAGGAAATCAGTAGGCTCTCTACTCTCTAGTGGCCATCACACTTGTTATTGAGAGCACAACCCGTAAATGAAATTGTCAGGGGTATAGCACATTTCAACCTTCTCAACTCCAGGAAAGAAGTATCCCTTTGCCTCTTCAAAATCTGTGTTAATCGAATCTGAAACTTGTTTTAACTCAAGCAAGCGGCTTAGCACGAGTTGCAGGATCCTCTTTGGACTCCACAAAGCTGATGAACAGATAGCCCAAGCACCATAACAAGATGTACTGAAATGGAAACCAAGCTAGACAAGCCACCAGACTCATAACGCTTCCAACATACTGTGGATCTCTTATAACCCCAAATGGAAACTGAGTCACCCAGGGGATGATCTTCCCGAACCGCACACCATAGTAAGTCCCTGCTTCTCCAAGCAATTGGTACACCCTGCAATTTTACAACATTAATTTAAACTACTTCAGAAATTCGAAAAAGCATGTAAAGCTTGAATCTTTACTCTAGTACAAAAGAGCACAGCAGATTCCATTGAAAACCCACAAACAATAGAGAAGAAGAAAAAAAAAACCATATAGACACCTGAAATTGAGGAACTGGCCGAAGCCAAAGAGCGGCCAGAAGTAGAAAGGAGGGGGCCATGAAAGAGAAGAAGAGACGGAGTAGAGAGATATGAACTGGAGAAGCTTGAGGAAGTGAGAGACTTGAGCCATGACCTTGCTCGGGTCCCGACTTCTCCCGCAAAGGTTAACCCATGCCTGTGGGTTTGTCCACAGAAAGTAGTAGAATGGGAACGGCAGTAACACACCTATTGCCGCCACAATCCCCATTTCCGTCCGATTTTCGAATCTCTGGTAGCCTCTTTTACCCTTGCGAGAAATGAAGCGAGTGTCCTCTTCCTCCTCCACCCGCCGCCGCCAGGCGGTGCCGTCTTAATTTATATTCTGCGGAATCAAAACCAAGAAGATGGGTTCAATAGGTAGCTTTCCTTTTGATGGGCTGGGCTTTAGGTTGGCGCAGGCCTAATACGTTTAGTGATAAGAAGCCACAACTTAGGCTAACCACAATCGGTAGGGCAAAGATTGAGGATTTTATAACTATTTTGGCCTTTTAGCCTTCTCGAAAACAGAAACGGCTGCAATCCTGGGTTATAATTTTCTGTTTTGCATTTATTAATCATAATTTATTAATATTTAAACTTGTAGTTTTTAATTTAAAATTTATATATTCATTCATGATAATGCGATACGAACTTTCCGATAAAATTTGAGCAATTTTCGAGATACTTTCTTTTTAGTTGAAATGGAAAAAGTTAGACGAAATGAGCTTCGTTCATAATTTTTTTCAAGATTTTGAACAATTCCGAAGATACTTTTGTTTTTAGTTGACATGGACGAACTTTCCTAATTTTATAATTTTTAAGAAATCATTTAATTAATCACTTTATGAGATACTTTTGTTGTTCGTTGAAAGTTGTTCATTGAATCTAACTTTTGGTCTTCAAATTGAAATCGAACGGACTAAAATATCATCGAAATCAATTTTGTTGCCTTAAATAACACCAAAAAAACATTTAAATACAAAATAAAAAACTAAAAAGAGGATTGAGTGGCTGGCTGGCGGGTCCCACCATATAGCCCCTATTTTGCCCCCCACCCAAAAAGTGTCATTTTAGCCCTTAAAACCCCCTTTGCCCTTTTACCCCCCATTTATGCCCCATGGTTGAAGACAATTGAGTGGGGCTAAAAGGTCATTTTGCCATTTTAGCCCTAAAGTTGTGGACAGTCTTACTGGCTGTTTGGAATGATAGAATTTATAGGATTTGGAATTCCATTTCCTATTTTTAAATTTTAAATCAATTCTAATGTTTGGATACTAAAATTTCTTGGATTCGGAAATCATTTCTAACTAGGCTTGGCAATAGGGTGGATTGTACCCGGATCTATGTGGATCCGTTATCTGCCCGTTTGATGGTCGAATTTGGCTAAAACGTGGCCGATGCAAGTATTTGGGTATAAACTAAATACCACCCCCGCCCGTTGTCGGAGTTCGGATTGGTCGGGGGATCCGAACTTGATCTGAACATAATAGATAACTTAGAGAAATCAACTAAGATTCATTAACTTAAACTTGAAAAATAGATAATATATTCAAAGAACAATAGCACTACCGCACTAGGGTTGTTCAACTGGGGCAATAGCAAAAAAAGAAAAAAAAACTTTTCGAGCCAAGGAAACCATCGAAGAACAGGACCATTATTCAATCAAAAATCAAACAAATTACATAGTCTTAACCTTGGTAAAAAAAACATCAAAACCCGAACTCCATGTAGTAGCAGCTTTGAGAAGACTCCACTCCAGCAAAAAGAAAGATCCAGCAACAACGAGCGAGATAGCAACAGTCACGAAGTCGCCCCTACACTCCAACAACAACAAGCAACTTTGAGAGGACTCCCGACTCCAGCAAAAGAAATATCCAACAACAACCATCAACAATCACGAAAATCACCAAGCACCACAGCAACAAGCATTCGATCAAAGCGACCCACAAACAATTTCATATCAATTGAACTCAGCATTCATGTTCTTGCAAGCTTGCTCAAATAGCTAAACCAACTTAGAGAATCATACTTGAGACTAATACCTTAATGGTGAATATAACATCACAAAGGTTGGCTAATCTTCAAGAACCTTGAACCCCTGAACTTGATCTACACGTTTAAACATAACATATTAACATTTCAATAATAAATGCCGAATAAAACTTGCATGCTACAACTAACAAATACAATATTAGAAGGTAGTTTGTTACCTTCAGTTTCAGCATCAGGTTAGATGGAATTGCCTTCGATTGGGGAGGAGAAACATCCTTCTAGCACTCCTGCAACAGTAGCTTCTGCAAGTACAAAAAATTACAATCGAAGTTTAGAACAAGTTTGATGCAAATAATGATGGGAAGCGTAAACATATCAGGTTTCGAATAAATTACCATCAGTCAAATTATTTGCAACCAGGTTGTTGTGCACATAAGTATCTCTACAGTATCATCGTCTAGTTTGCTCCTATGAGGATTCAACAGACAACCTCCAGAGCTAAATGCACACTCAAATGCAATAGAGATAACTAGAATAGCAAGAACATCTCTCACTATGACTTGTAATATGGGATATTTTGGGCCACTAAGTTTTCACCACATTAAGATATCAAATTCAGCTGAATGAGCGAGAATTCCTCATTGAGGTAATTGTCCAATTCACTTTGGACAACAGTAACCCTTGCCTTTTTTCCTTTGACTCACAAAAAAGTCAAAAGTCTAGATCAATGGTAGTAGGAGTAGAAGACTAACACCCCAAGAAACATCCAAAGTCTTCTTATCATTCATTCTGGTTTGGTACTCTAAAACCATATAAGAAAATATGCCTTAATAGATGCCAAACAAGAACCATCATCTCCATACTTTTCAGCATAATATTCCACACTATCCAACTAAAAAATCATTAGCAAATTGATCACCAATTCAACTTCGAAGTTTGTTCTTAATATAGCTCAAAGCTGAAAATGCTCGTTCTACACTTGCAGTTGCAACAGTTAGAATCAAAACTAGCTTCAGAAGTAAATAAGTTGACAGATATGACATATTCACTTTTGTCTTCACCATAACTTGAGATAATTCATCAATTCCTTTCAACACGCTAAATCTCTCACCAGCCATACCCAACAAGCTGTTGTCGAATGATTGTATCATGAATGGAACCAAATTCATCAGGATAAAATCTAGTAAGACTAAACAACTTCCACTGATCAAAAGCAGCAAAGGCCGCTGACGAGGGGTACGGAGTTCACCGGCGTTGACGCCGCGGCTGAAGGGAAGGGAGGAATGGATTCGTTCGCTGCGGCTGCAGGCAACCCGCGTTTCTGGTTCTGAAAGAAGAAAGGAATTCCCGAAAGAGAGAGATATTGATTAGGGATTTTAATTTGGAATTTCGTTTATTAGTATTAAACAAGTAATGAGTGGTGGTGTAGTGGCAGAACAATCTTATACAAAAATGATGTCATGTGATTGAAGGTTGCTTCGGACATAAATAGGGTATTTTTTTTACTCCCAGAATTCACCTATGTCCTGGGACACATCCCAGGTGCTCTCCCTCCACCTATTCAACCAACCATCTTTATTATCACATCATTAACATCAAAACACCACGCATACATTTTCAGCCTCAAATCACAAATACGAGGCAAGAACAAATTTGTTGTTGGATTTTTTGAACCAGAGAACATATCAGATACCAAGCAAAAACACCAAAGTTTATCACAAACAAGTGCATCAAATTGTCAGTGCTCAGTCAAAGGCAAGCATTTGTATAGAGCAAATAAACTTTATCACAAGCAATGAACCCGCCCAGAAGACCTGTTGGACTTGTGTGTTTTTTTCTTTTTCTTCTTGGGTCCTTTTTTTTTTTTTTTCCTTTTTGGTTTGGTTTCTTTTTATCTGGTGTATTGTACTTGGTGTTTTACTTCAATGCAATTGATCACCATTTTATAAAAAATAATGTTTATCACAATACATAACAAGCCCTTTATCACAACTGAACTTCAATTATTTTGAGGTTTCTTTTAAAAAAATATTCCACCCTTTTACGGGTAGCAGACCAGTACAAACACTGTCCTTAATGATACATATTCCCTCTTTAACAACATCCAATCCATCCTTCACAATCAAGTTTAAGATATGAACAGAACACCTCATTTGTATCAAAGCCGCTTCACTAATAAAAATAATTTGGTAGCAAAATGATTTATACTTTTTTCAACCAAATAATTTTGGTATCAAAGTGATTTTTAGTTTTTTACAACCAAATAATTTGATAAAAAAATAATTTTCATTTTTTCCAACTAAATAATTTGGTTTTAAATTCAATAAAAAATCTTAACAACTAAATTATTTTATTGTAATTGTATTGATGTTTAATAACTAATCTCACTGCTCTGCATGCTTGTTTCCCTTTACCATGGACGGAGTAGGGAGGTTGCTTGTTTTTCTGCCAGGAAACTCGAAAATGTAATCATCTAGTTCGTGAGCTTTAAGCCTCTAACTATGATCACGATAGTGATAGTCGACAACAAAAGCAAGAAGATGCAGCTAAAGATCCCCCGGATCATTGCCAGAAACAAGTCGGCTACAATCATCACAGACTCCCTCTACATTCTGAGTGATGGCAACAGTGATTTTCTTCAGAAAATTGTTAACATTGTGTAATTGTGATTTGGTTACTAAATAATAAATTGTAGAATTATAATTTTGTTTACTAAACAATTTTTTATTTTATTTTTTTATTATAAATTTTTTTATTTTTAATATTTTTATTCTGGTGACCAAAATCTCATCGACCAAATCAGTCATATGAAATGAATTTTTTTTGGTCGGCTTAAACTTTTACAACTAACAAAATTAGTACCTAAAATAAGAAGATTGGTCGACATATGGATCTTTGACGACCAAATTTTATGGTTGTATAACAATTTCATAACAAAATGAATAGTTGCCAAAAATGATATGAATGGCCAAAAAATGTGTTTTTGACGACCAATTTTTAAGGTTGCGTTAAAACTTACATAACTAATACTATTGGTCACCAGAGTGCTTTAATTGGTTGAGGTATGTGTTTTTCACAACGGATTCTTATGGCCGGCCAAAAAAATATTTTGCTAATAGTTACGTAAATTGGTTGTCATTTATATTTATGGCGACCAATCACCTACATTTCCCAGCCATTAGTTTGAACTACGACAACCAAATTAAAATGGTCATGACAAATGGAAGATTTTTACCAACACCAAATATATCAAATTCCCCCCGCCACAGAATGATTGAAACTTCTATATACCTCAATCCCCCGCCAATCAACTGCTGCAAACAAGCTTGTTATTGCGGCTGTCAGGGTCTCGTCCCTCCTAATTCCTCCAACAAGTGAAGCAATTCCCAACACAGTTGTTGATGGCAATATTACTAGATATATAAATATAATGACGGTGAAGATGGATTTCGTGGCGAAAACAAGTTTCCGGTGATAGGGGAGCACGATGTCAATATGGCTGGTGAGGATGATCGGCACCAGATATATCTCTGGTTCAGGGGAATCGAAGGAGTAGAGGAAGACGGAAGGTTTGGTTTGTGAAGGGAAAGGTTGGGCCGTTGGGGTTAGCTTTTAATTTTGATTGATTGGGTTAGGGACACAAAATAATTAATTTGGAATTATAAGTGTTACAGTAAATGAGAGGTAAATGGATCATTTCACGACTCATTCGATGACCACTTAACATATAATTAGATAGAATGTTATATTTGTTACGTTTTAATTAAGGGTATGTTTGTTCAAACATTTAGTAGAGAGGTACGCTTGTGAATTTTTCATAGTAGAAGGGTACAAAATGCTATTTACCCTTCAAAATATATAAAAATCAATGTCATTTTGAAGAATACAATTAATCTGATTTATTTGTGAAAAAACTAAATTACAACTTAAAACGACAGTGATATAACCTGTTAGAACTAATTGAGGAGAAGGTTGCTACCTTTCATAAATAGTAACGGTAGGGTTATGCATGATTATTGACCCATAAGTTACTAATGTAATCTACTCTATGTGGAAGAGAATATAGGGTTATGCATGATTATTGACCCATAAGTTACTAATGTAATCTACTCTATGTGGCAGAGAATATATGGGAGAAAATCTGAGTACTTTCCTTCAATGCAGTCAAAAGCGTGATTCTACGTAAATGCGGAAAAGGAGTAAAATTGTAAAGCGTAGAATGAAAGTGTAAAAGCGTAAGTTTTTTATGCATACTGTAAAATAACTAAAAATATGTTAAGTATGACATATACTGTGTAAAATATGAGTGCACAGAATTTAGATAAGTTAATAAATACTTGCAATGTATGCTTAAAGTAGAGCAACTTATAGCCTCTTAATAATAAGTTAATAAACATAAATCTAAACAATCAGCCACCTTCCTCTATATGCTAATGAATTTGGGAAGAGCCTAGCTGATGAATTAGATTACTCTATTGAAAATGGGAAGTACTTGGTATGTATCTTTAAATCTCAAATGTATCATATTGTTGGTGATTTACCTTTAAAATATAGTTTTGATAATTAATTTCATGAAAAGAATACACGTGCAGTGAACTATAAGCGTAAAAACGTAAAGCGTTTTGGTGAATTAGAAGCGTAAAATCGTAAGCTTTTAAGTTTTATAGCGCAATTTCGTCCGATTTTATACACTATTATATGGAAATGAAAGCGTTTTGGTGATCTAGAAGCGTAAAACCGAAAGTTTTTAAGTTTTAAAATGCGATTTTGACTACCGTACATTGCTTTCCTTATTTGATGATTCTTCTAGACCCAAGTTACAAACTTGGTGCTCTGGGGAAAAAAAGATCTCCATGAAACAGATATTGTGATTCACGCATACAGATAAATTGTTGCATCAGAGTTAAACCAGGACCACAAACCCTAGCTAGCTAGTTGGATTCAAAGGCTGAATATGGTATCGTTTGCTTGTGGGATTTGGGTAATGGATTTGGCACCCAAATCCCTAGCATCATGGATTTGAGATAACTCCATTGTTTATTAAGAGACACAAATCTGTGGGGGCCACGAATTTGAATCTTTTTTTTAGATCCAAATCCGTGGACCCCACGGATTTGTAAATCCCATATTTCATTTGGGATTTGATCATGGAAGCAAAATTTGTGAGACAAATCAATGATAAATCCATGATAAAAATTAACCAAACAAACAATGAACTCTTCCAAATCCATAATGCAACAAATCCATCATAAATCCAAAAGTTTTTAAAACTCAAAACTTTCATTTTTCAAATCCAACAAGCAAACGAGAACTTATATGTGTAGCAGCACAAGATCTGATTCATGCACGAAAGAACAAATGAAATGGAGGAGGCGGCTAGCTCCAAATATCCTTTCCTCCACTAGCTACCCTTATTCAATCATCAGAATCTTCCATTTCAACTAAGTAATGACGTTTGTGCTTCGCATGTTATGTGCCGAATAAATAAGGTTATTAGATTCTAATGTATTCTTAATTCGATCGGTCTCTCTATATTCAATTTGTGTTGGTGCTCCTGATATGATAGCCGCCCAACACATGTCCACTTATAAGTATCATCATGCTGATCAAAGTATAAGTTTTTACGTGAAAAAATCATTTCAATGCTTAATAAAATGGACCGCAAAGTAATCACGACGTTTTTATTTTATTAACTTTTATTTGGATACCAAAAAGCAACCTTCTTTTTTAGCTTTAGAAGAAAATTCACTTTTATCTCTGAATTCACTTTCCCATTTGTTCATATAACTTTGGCAAAAATAATCTTCCATCAGAAGCTGGTGGAAGATTATGTGCTGGGAAGGGAACGCTTGTTTTAAACTTAGTTGATTTCAATTTTAAAAAGAACGATTTTGTAAATATGTATTTAAGTTAGGACAACAAATAATAATTTTAGAACGACGAATAGCAATCCACTAAAAATATATATGATACATATTTTCTGTAGTGAATTGAAATGTAGGGTCCTTATAAAATCTCTGTGTATGCGTATTAGGAGAAAGTTTTGTGTTCGAGTTGCCTAAAAGTTCTTCCAAATGATGGAAACAGTGGCCGAGTTAGTTTATATTAAAATACATGTAAATTTACATGTAAACTTCATACAAATTTAAAAAATAGACTCGTTTCTTCCTCTCAAATTATCACGATTCATAATCAAACTCCTCATTTAGATTTATAAATCCACTACTGAGTGGTGGAAGTGCATGTACGTGTAGCAAGTAAAACCGTAGTAATTTGATGATTGGTTCTTCACTTCACCAATTATTTGGCTCACGGGGAGTAGCAAGGAAGCTTCCAACCTGAAAAAGACAGTTTTTTTTTTAACATCGAACGGTTGATTATTAGAGCACATTAATAACCGGTAAAGGAAACGTATGTGGGCGGGGAACGGCTACGGTGCTAATTGTACAATAGTTAGCACCGTCCTAACCAAGGGAGAAACTATTACTAGTTTGAATTAGTAGTGATTTAGTTTAGATGTTGTATTGATTTTATAATAATCCGTAATTATTTCGTTATTTTTAGTAGCGTTTTTTGCTAGTTATCACGGTGCTAACCCCTATAAGGGTTAGCACCTAATCCCATCCCTACGTGGGCGTGGTGAGGGTTAGGGTTAGGCTTTAAATTTACACCAATTATTGGTGGCATGGCGATTGATCCACCCCCAATATAATTTTTAATTTATCATGTACGGTAGAAATGAAAAAAAAAAATCTTCATTATATACCCAAAAGGTTAATTAGCTTTTAAACGAGCTTTTACGTAGTACAATCCTTTTCATTTCTCTATACCAAGATTCTCAAAGTGTTTTCGATCGAGGATTGGCTAGAGAAAAAGCTACAGAACGACATATAATAATAATTCAATTATTAACATCTGGATTATTATTTATGAATATGATAATCTCGTTCATTAGAAAATGGTGAACAAATAATAATAAATAAATAATTTGGAAATAAAGGAATATGCCATCACTTTGGGATCTTAGACAATTTATTTATTGCACAACATTACAGGAATTGGCTTGTAGTAAATTGTAGAATTAACCCAGTTCGGATTGATCTTCGACATTACTTGTTTATCTCTTTGGAAAAATATAAATGATCATGTTTTCATAGGTCTAATTATTAACACTCAAGTTTTATGTTTCCAAGTTTCAATAGATTATGTGCGGGATGCGCGGAATAACAACATATGTGAATTGTACTTGCCAGAACAAAGCTAGAGAATTCATACCATCAATCATACAACTCCATTGTTGACTCGAGCCTTGCCAATGTGCTGGCAGAATCATTAGAGATCATTCAAGACGCTGCTTTACATAGTTCATTTGTAACCTTGAAGTAAGCTAACCATCACGGGGAGGGAGATTGAATGGCTCGGTCGGGCTCCAGCTACTTTGAATGTTCGCGCTCTACCTTGATTCTCATTGTGCAACCCATTTGCTAAAAAATTTCTATAGAAAAAATAATAATTGCGCAGGTTATCTTGCTAATCGAGGTTGAAATTACTTATCCTCGAGGTTTCATTATATTTCTCTTGCTTCTCCTAGGCTAAGCTAGTGGACTAGAGGTTTCAAAATCAGGCCCAATTGATTACTGATGAAAATTGGGGTCTGAATTGCATTCATTAAAAAGAAAACTTAATGCATTATAGTCATGCAAATTTGGCACATATATCATCATGGTCATAGTATAATGAGTTAGTTAGTAGTGCTTCTGTAGTGACAAAGTAAATGTGAAAGTGAGCAAGTGGCCTTTAGAATGGACCAATAATTGCAGCCATATATATCCACCATTAATTGCTATAAACGGCATTTTAAAATAAAAGGGAAGGAAAAGAAAACGCTCTAAAAAGAGAATTAAGAACGGAAAAGAAAGCATCTCATGTGATGTTAACTGTGTCATGCATCTTGCTTGCCTTAATGTCTTTGCTTCTATTATTATCACACTATTTAATCCATCTCTTCTCTGCGTATAGAAATTACAAAGGAGGCGTGCTAATGTGTACAACAAGTTTGAAAAGAACGGAAAAGATGTGACGAATAATGAATGGTGTCACCCCGAGTCAATCCAAAGGGTTGAGGTCGTTTTTGCCGAGTTTTGAATGCGCTGAGCCTGATTTGACGAATCCGGCCGGGCGAAATCCAAAACTAGTGTGTGACGCTCGTTTTTTTCCCCCACCGGATTGGTGTCACCCCGAGTCAATCCGTGGGTCGAACACTGGGTTAAGAACCTTGAGTAGAGCATCAATATTACATAAACAAATTTCGAACTTGAATTTTGGTACTAAACACATATAATTATTATATTTTCTAATGTTCAAAATAAAGGGTATGTAAATTTTCTCTAGATGTTAAATTTTTTTATTTTATAATAATCAATTTGAATTACAAGTGTTTTAAATTCATACTTTAAAATATTATATTATATATTAAATATATTGAACGTGCTCTTTCGGGGACGGTCTGTGTTGTCGTGTATATAAAAGGCTGCTCGAGTGCCCTCAAAATCTTGTTGACAGTTACATCTTTCCATCTACGCTTCTCTCAAAACCTCGCTCGCGATGACTACTAGAGTAGCCGCCGTGGAGGAGATGACGGCTGAGAGGAAAGGGTTAGCGGCGGCGGTGGCGGTGAGGGAGTTCGACGCCGAGAGGGACACGGCGGCGGTGGAGGAGATGGAGCGGCGGTGCGAAATCGGGCAGCGCGGAAAGCCTTCCCTCGTCACTGACCTCATGGGTGACCCGATTTGTCGGGTTCGCCATTTCCCTCTCCATGTCATGATGGTAACCAAACCAGCTATATATAGCTAAGCTAACTTGCATGAATATTGAACTTGAGCTGTCCATCTTTTTGCCTTGATAACAAACAACTGTGCATGAGTCGTTCGATTCGATCTTCTTTCAGGTAGCAGAGTACGGGGAAGGCAGCAAGGAGATCGTAGGAGTGGTGAGGGCTTGCATAAAGACGGTGTCAAGAGGGAACTCTTCATCCAAAAATGGCTACGCTGCTAATTATGTCAGGTTGGCATATATTCTTGGACTCAGGGTCTCTCCTACTCATAGGTACGCGATTAATTATGTTCTATGTTAATAATCACCATATTTTAAGTTTCATAGTCCTCTTCAATCACATGCATGTAGTACCAAACCAAAGCTACATATATTTCTATATGTGACCTAACAAACTTTGTATTATTATGCAGCAATATGTTTAGCTAGCTAGCCTTTAAAAAAAAAGTTGAAAATAGAATACATTCAACATCATTCTTTCCATTGTGATACTAACGGGTTCAGAACTCAAATTAACGAGTGATTAAAAGTCATACTATATACATTACTAAAAAAATCGTGATATTTAGAAACGATGAAATTTGTATCATACTAAATTATTGTATATAGAATCTCCAAAATAAGATATTATTCCACCTAAAGATTGATACAAATGGATTATGCTCTAATTGTTTTTACCATTTGAAAGATGACTTTCTTAACTTAAGGATCAATTAATGGGCAGAATCCTATCTCCAATCCTTCTAAATATATGCTCTATCACACTAACCATTCTTAATACTATTGCATTGGGGGGAAGGCCAACCATATCTTTCATTGTTTACTCTAATTATTCAAATACCATCATCAATTGGGACAAGAAAACACAAAAGCTTTGGTGGAGGACTATTGTTTGGGTATAATTTGGAAAGGTTTACTAAATTTCCCCAAGACACATGGGCTACCACTGCTTCCTCCCCTTCTCTATCTTTTTTCCCAGTCTTTCTCCCTTTTCATTATTCTCTCTTTCTTTTTCCCATGGCATACTAGCCCCACTACTACTAGCCACCCAACATATAATATGCATTCACATTTTATTGTGTTTGTGCTTTGAGCCCCACCATTTCCATACTTTTTAGTTATGAAACATGTAATCTTATACAAAGCCTTCTCAAATCTTGAGTAGTATCCTAATTTGATTTCTGTTTACCTCTCCAAACATCAACAAATTTGTTGAGATAAGTTTTAAATTTGTCTAGTCTTTGACATAACTTGTTTTGGTTCCATCAGTTAGGACTAGCTAATATTATATAAGTACCCTCTTGAGCACTTTGTTTCATGATCATATTGAAAAGTTCTTAACATTTCTTCCAAAATATGTTTTGTAATGTATAGTCCTTCTCGAAATAATGAAAACTGCTCTCGATTGCTTATTAGCATATTCAACACATATTAGTGAACCACTTAATTTCATATGCTGTTTATATTTCATTATTGACCAAGAAAAATTTCAAGTTTTGAGTTCAATAATTTTCTATCGAGCTGTTTTCTCTCCTTGTCGTTAATCATTAAAAAATGATAATCTATTGGATTTGACGAATTTTTTTGCTATTGCTCAGAAATTCTCCCACTACTAATTTAACCAGAATCTCATTTGCTTGAATTCATGCATGACACTGATTGAAAAAGTCATCTTTTGGAACCATAAATGTAACTGCAGGAGGCTTGGAATCGGCGCAAGACTAGTCCACAAAGTAGAAGAATGGAGCAAACAAAACGGCGCCGAATATGCATACATGGCAACCGATTGCACCAACCAGCCTTCCATCAACCTCTTCACCGGCAAATTCTCCTACACCAAGTTCCGGACCCCTGCCATGCTCGTCCAGCCGGTACACGCTCACCGCAAGTCCATACCCTCCTCCGTCGCCATCATCCGCCTGACCCCTCAGACCGCCGGACTAATCTATCGTCGAGCATTCAGCACCAAAAATGCCGAATTCGTTCCACAGGACATCGACAGCATCCTCTCCAACAAGCTAAACATGGGCACCTTCATGGCCGTGCCAAAATCATACATCGACACAAACAACAACACCACCCTCAAGTCTCCGTTGGAGAGTTTCGCGATCATGAGCATCTGGAACACGAAGGACGTGTTCAAGATGCAAGTGAAGGGTGCGTCGAGGTTGAACCGCGCCTGTTGTGTGGGTTCGAGGTGGCTGGACTCGCGGCTGCCTTGTCTGAGGCTGCCCTCGATCGATCCCAAAGTGTTTAGGGAGTTTGGAGTCCATGTGATGTACGGATTGCACATGGAAGGAGAGGGTGCGGACGGGCTGATGAGGGCTCTGTGCCGGTTCGCGCACAATGTGGCTCGAGACGATGATGGGTGCGGAGGGCTGGTCTGTGAGGTTGGTCCACGGGACCCGGTGCGAAATGTGGTCCCGCATTGGAGGAGGTTTTCGTGGGAACAGGATATCTGGTGCATCAAGAGGCTTAGGAAAGAGGTTCATGATCATGTGGATGGAGGATGTGAGCCCTCCGATTGGGCGACTTCTTCGGGTTCGTCGCCTGTAATCTTTGTTGATCCTAGAGACTTTTGATGACCCTTTGTCATCACTAAACTAGTAAACTATAGGAGAATATCAACGAAAATTGTAAATATACCTGTAACCTACTTTATGCAGAATGGTTTCTTCTTTCCCAAGCAAAGGGCAGAGGAAATGAGATTTCTAAGTACTACATGAAGTCCAGTGACCAACTAAACTACAATAACAAGGCAAAAGCCTTCGACATACTAGGCAAAAGCCCTTGCCGATGCCTAAGAATGCTTACATGGTAGAGGCTTTGGCAAAGCTCGAGAATTTGGAGGAAGGATCTGCCAGAAGAACTTGTGGATTCCCCTGCTCCACCAGCTTCCCCTGTTCAAGGATGAGTATGTCATCCATGTCCAGTACTGTCGAGATCCGATGTGCGATTGTGACCACTGTCATCCCTCTGCATACACTGGAGATTGTGTTCTGGAGTAGCCTTGCTGTCTGTGCATCCACATCGGCAGTGCACTCGTCCAAACATAGTACCTGGAAGAGAAGAAGAAAACTCAAGCATTGCCTTGTTGGCAACAAAGCTCCCTACCAGCTTTCACTATGTGCATGACTCAACAGATAATTTCAAAGGTCATTACCTTGGAGGACTTGAGAAGAGCTCGGGCGAGACAAAGCAGCTGCCTTTGTCCAACAGAGAACGAGGTTCCGGATTCTTGAACCTGGATGTCCAATCCCCCAGCTGCTTCTACTTCATCCTTCACATGGCATTTCTCCAGGATTTCCCACATTGTAGTATCATTGCTTTTATCAAGAGGGTCAAGATTATCCCTGTAGAATTTACACCATAAGACTCACAGGGGGGAAAAACGAAACATTATGCTTGATGTAGAAGAAAGCATATGTACGAGGGGCAAACCTTAATGACCCTTGAAACAAGAAGGGGGTTTGAGGAACAACAGCTAAGCGTGAACGCAAATCTCTGACAGGCACATCAACTATGTTAAGCCCATCGACCAGAATGCAACCACTGCTTAAAGGTGAAAGGCGGAAAAGGGCATTCAGGATGCTAGATTTGCCAGCACCTGTTCTTCCAATGATTCCCACCTATTCCATTTGTGTTGTAATATATAAAAAGACAACGCTTTTTGAGTAACTTTTAGCTGCAATTCGGTAATCAGCAAAAGTTAAGGCCGCATGAATGAAGTTACCTGGGTTCCTCCTGCAATTGTGAACGTGACATCACGTAGTGCAGGTGGCAAAGTGGGCATGTATCTCATTGTCACGTTCTTATATTCGATCATCCCTCGAAATGGCCAATGTGGATCCAGAGCTTTGGATTCTTCCACCACTTCTTGTGGGATGTCCATGTACTTAACAAGAACAGAAAGCATTTCAGTTGCCAGGGAGGGAATTAAGAAACACTAGAATGGATGCATGTCTTTACCTCAAGAGCTCTCTCGACAGAAACCAATTCCTTTTCAGTTTCGGCAAAACTTGTTAGGAAGTTTCCCAGCAAGGATACGATTGGAGAAGCATAAGAAAGAGCCAAACCAACCTAAGAAAAACAACATCGTACGAGTCAAAACATGTAGAGTCTGAAAGTCAGTAATTGAGAGTCTTGACGAGTAGAAACTGAAGACGTATGAGATAGATAGAGGTCACAGGAAGTACCAGTCCAGGAGTGCCAAAATCAACTGGCAAATAGCTTCTGGACCCAGCAACAGCCATCACCGCAACAAAGGTGACTATAAATGCTCCTATCAACTAATACAAGACCCCTGGTCAGACTGAATGAAAGTGACAAAATTTATATTGATCGAGCAACCTAGAGAGTTTCACCTGCCATCTCCAGACAGAACTATGTTATCTTTGCCTATGAACATTCAGTTGGACATGATATTTCTAAGATTCAGATTGATCTAAAAAAAAATACCTGTAGACGTAATGACAGCCACAAACTTGCTATTGTCTCTGAGTAAGATGTTCGCTGATACAATGTCACATGCTCCGTGAATTTTTGCTGGAAAAATTCCTGTTCAGTCACAACGTTCACACGTTACATCCCGTCCAAATTCACAAATCATCACTTAGAGAAGTCCAGAATGTTACAATCCTTTCCAGGACTACTGAAACCTTATCTTCTCCAAAATGAAATGGAGATTTCATTGATTTGACTTAACATGACTGTGATCTTTCCTCTGCTTAACAAGAATATCTGGTCCGACTTTCTATCTTTGAAATGGGGTGAATTTTTGAATTAGAGAAGGCAAGAGAATGGAACAGAAATCTGAAAAACACATTTTGGATCTACCTCACACTTAAATGCTCTTATCGTGGATGACCCCTTGAGTGTCTCTGTGAAGGTAGCATATATAGGGGATCGAGAAACACTGTCAAGCCTTCGCAATTCTCTTGATGTTGATCTGTAGAAGAACTAGAGATGTTCTGGTTTAGGATGGGGTGCTCTTGGATCAAACTTTTCCTTCCTTTTAGGAACATCAGCAACAATATTGTAAAGCAACTCTAACTGTTAATGACACTTCACTTCCTATAGGAATCCTTCAATCTTATTCATTCTTTTACCTCTCAACTATCCAACAGTTCTGACTTCTGAGACATGATTGGTCATGCTCCATCTAAGATTACAACTGAAACTCACAACTTTTTCATCTTTTATACACAACTCACTTTAGCTTGAGTTTTACTTACATACCTGTAGCTTGCTGTAGATAAACCAAAATGGCAACACAAGAAGCAAGAAGAAAACCTGCATAAGAAATGAATTATATTTGCAAATTTTTTTACCCAAGTGAGGCATGTGACATGAATTTTGGCAGATTGTATAGTCAAAGTGGAAAAAGAGTGATCACCTGCACATATGACAAAACGGCTGCTATTCCCAAGAGGCCAACAAAATTGGCAACAAGAATGTTGAGCATGAATGGGAGAGAGTCGTCAATCGTATAAAGATCTGAAGAGAATCTGCAGCATGCAGCACATGAAAAAGGTTTATTGAATGTGCATTCTTCACTTTCCTCACAAATGAAAAGCCCTTCATCCTAACCTGTTAAGAATTCTTCCACTTGGTGTTTGATCAAAGAACTGTACGGGAGCGTCGATAAGCTTATCAAGCAATCTATTGTGCACCTGAACTGCGGCTTGTAGCCCACCAAATGCGAATGAAAATGCTCTCACTAGTGTCAGAAAGGAATTTGCTGCACAAAATATGCAGAGAACAACCTGCGCCACCACAAACCAAGGCATCCAGAGATGCAAGTCTCATTTCAATTACTGAGTCCTTCAAACTTTTATCATTCCGTTTCATATGGATTGACAAAATTCTTCCATGGTACAAGATTCGTATTCGCAAAGAGTTTCTCAAAGAAGTCAGAAAATGGATCCTGTAACCTTCCTTGTTTTACCATTCAGAAATCATTTTGAAGCCACCCTCCAATAACTAATATGATTCCGAAGCTCTCCAACCATAACTAGCCAATGCCTATTGTTTTAGCATACTCTGTACCTTAAAAACAGGTAGCGACAAGATGTAGAAGCATGCTCGAACATAATTTTGAATATATTACCAGATAGAAAGACGTTGAAAATCCTGTTTGACTGGTTCCTGTTGTATCAACCCAATATGACAGCCATAGGTCATTTCCATTCCGTGTTGCTTGCATTAAGATAGCCGAAAGACATATCACGAATGTGATAAACCAACCAGCATATGAAGCATAGTTCCTGAGGGGACATGATAGGAAAACTATCAACTGAGAAATTCATATCATATCAAAGATATAGCAACACTTCCAACCAAAATATAACTAGCCAAGAAGTAGAATATACTTGTACACAGAAATTTCAACTCTGCCCTCTTTTCTTTGCTCTTCTTCAATGATCTCTTCTACTACTTCAGTTGAATGTGTATGTTCTTTATTTTCCCTGCCATGGATGGAATTATCGAGGCCGAGTTCTTGTTGAACACTACACAAAGCATCAAACTCATTCTGTTGAAAGAAGGAAGAATGTGATGAAGCTACCAAGTCAACTGAACTTCCTGTCCATCTCACTCCTCCTTTGTCCATCACAATAACCAAATCAGCAGATGATATAGCCTGCAAGGTTCAAATACTATCAATGATACATCCATCATAATAGTGTACTATTGTCCAAAGAGCCAATGGCTGAAATCTAACACCGGTTTACTTCATAGCGAGTGAAAATAAAAAGAACCACAAGATGAGTTCAAAGGGACTACCTGAACATTATGAGTACAAAGGATGCGAGTTGTTTGACTCATGAGAGGGCCAAGAATAGCATTTTGCAAAATCCACCTAGCAACATGAGCATCGACAGCACTAAGGACATCGTCTAGCAGATATAGATCAGACCCTTGGTAAATGGCCCTGTTGTATGACACCAGCCAAAGAATCAGAGAATTGAAAAGGAAAAATGATGGAATTTGATAAATGATTTGGCAAAAGTGAGGACAAAGGTTTGGATTTAACCTTGCTAAAGCAAGACGAGCCCTCTGCCCACCCGATAAGTTTACACCTTGCTCTCCAATATAAGCCATATCACCTCCAGCCATTAGTGAAATATCAATATCCAGTGCACAAACTTTTATAGTGTTCAAGTATCTGTTCAACAGAGAAACAGGAATGAGTCGGAAGCATTGACTAAATCCCATATTTAAAGGAAAATTATACAATTTCTAAGCCCTGAGTCACAAATTTCATGTATAACCGCAACTCACGACAAAATAAAACAAAAGGGATGAAGGCACTAAAAATGCAGCATACCGTTCTGAATCATAATTTCTTCCAAACAAAATGTTGTCACGAATTGTTCCTGCTAAAATCCATGGGACCTGGAATTTCACCAAATGCTGCCGTTAGCGAATACATCAATCATGTAAGCAGTTAAATTTATAACCCTTCATTCAACAATTCAGAAACACAAAGACAAAAACCTGAGGTACGTATGCTACAGATCCACTGGAATGTATGGAGCCCTTTATGAGCTTCATTTCTCCTAATATAGCACACAACAATGACGACTTACCAGAACCAACCTGCAGAGATGATATTCCAAAGAGAATCATCATAAGATAAAATTTGAGAGTAAAGTTAGACAAGCATCTTCAAAATGAATCAATCAATTAATATTTTGTTTACCAAGGCTGTGATATATATGCAACAGTTTGCAAGGGATAATAAGAGGCTACATGCAATCAGTCAGATACCTCTCCAGTGACTGCAATCACTGCACCCTTTGGGAGGATTAAGTTCATATGATTCAGAACTGTGCTCTGCAGCTTATCATCACTACTCGACCAAGCACAACATGCATCATTCATAACGGCAGCCATATCTTTAGGGCTGATATTCGAGGCATCACCTGGCGATATAACATTATCCTCATGTTTGCTAACTGAACATCGAAGAAACCTGCTCAGCCTTCTGGTTGATATGAAGGCCTGGGCTCAAGTAAACAGATATTCAGCATTATCAGAAACAAGTTATGATTATGTACAAGAAAAGTAAAGAACAACGATTATGGTCACAACTCACATCGATTAATCCATTAATGACCCATGGGAATGAGTTTAGAGGAGATATTAAATTGTTAAACAGAGCGAGACAAGTGAAGACCTGTAGAAATAGATAAACTTGGTCAGCTACCAAATTAGTCGTCACGCTCCAGAGTCCAGTGCTACTCATCAACGAATTACTTCCTAACGAAGTAAGCATACCGTTGCAGCATCTAGTTGATACCCCATCAGACTGAAAAGTCCAAAAGTACACAGGGAGAAAAGAGTAGGTGTTGCAGCCCAAAAGAAAACGCACCATGCATCCAGATACTTCCTTGTCTGAAAAGATTAGGCGAAAGAAAAAAGTGAGAAGTTAAGAATAACTAATCTAAATACTACTGTACATTCGTTCATTTAACACATCACAGAAACACATCTCTTACAGCTAGGTGCTTCACTTCCAACATTCTTGTCTCCATCACCCATTTGGAGAAGAGCTGTTCCCAGCCATACATCTTTAAAGTGCGAATATGTGATAAAATTTCTCCAGTTCGTCTAACCCTGTAAAGATCACAATATACATTTTAAGTTATCAAGTTTGATTTCAGTAGTATATATGAATAAAATGTCCACCTTTCATCCTTTTGCTTCATCATTTTCTCCGTAGCATTTGCAATGAGCTCAGAGATCCACTTATTCACTACAAATATAAACAATGACAAAATTAAGAAAAATATATCAGGTGAAATTATGTAGCTGCTAATAGCGAAAACTGCCCAGACTAAAGTTCTGTCCATATTCGCAAAGACGGTCTCTCAATAGAACAGTATTTTTCCTTAGATAACATTCAAAATACCAAGGACAAGAAACAATATGGAAACCTGGTATCAATAGGATGGTTATTGCAAGTCCAGCAAGAAAGGCAAATCTGACTTGGGTATACAAGAGATACAAAGCCACTCCAATCTGTAAAGGTAAGCTGAAAAGACCATGAAAGCAATTGTTACAATTCAAAGGATAGGCATTACTTCTACGAGAAATAGTATTGCAAGGGTGTTTTAAATTTTATAACTTTCTGGTTTCCTTTAATTCATTGTAACATGTGTGCTTACCTCCATATATCATGGAAGCTATTGCATAAGTTGACCGTCCGATCAGCATCAACCGACATAAATGTCTGTATTTCACCCTCAGAGAACCTGGATTGTGCGGCTAGTGTGAGACACAAGCACTGAAACAATAAAAATGAAGGTTAACAATTGATGCTGGGAACAGAGAGATAAAAAAAAACTAAGATGATTGGAAATCCAAGTTACTGAAGCAAAGTAACATGGTTCACAACCACCAGAAAGAGAATCCGTTGGCATGCAAAGTCATTCCTCAGATGACATCGCCATCCATTGTGATGATACATAATCCAGGTTTAACTTTCAAAAAGAAAAAAGAAAAAAACAGTCCAGGTTTCAGATAAACTAGGCTACTTCATATCATAATGGAAACTGTGGAAAGCTACTAGTTCATTAAACCTAAACAATATAGGCATGCAAAGTAATTCCTCAAATGACATCGCCATCTCAGCAATCGGCTGGAACTAAGGAGATTAGCATCTAGAAATATCAGAAACTGCAGAACTCAATTTCAAAGATGATAGAAACCCAATTTCCGGGTTTATTCGTAATTATCATAATTACTATAATTATGACATTATTAATTATGGTAGTAGTCATTGAGTCATATTAGGATAGTCTATTAGGTTTTTCCAGTCTTTCGTTATAAATATGTACTTTGCGTTTTATTCAGAATGAGAAAAGCAGAATATTAAGAAACCCTCTCCAAAACCCTACTCTCCCAATCCTCTCAATTCTCGTCTCAATCCCTCTAAAGGCTTAGGCCGATTCTCTACCTTTCTCTTCTCAAATCCCTAATTTTGTTCTTAATCCCTAAATCTCCAATTCCCGATAGAACCCTAATCCCAGGTTCTATCATTTGGTATCAGAGCCTGGTTGAGAAATCGAGTTCATCACAACTCTCAACAGGGACCATGGAAACTGAACGCGTTTATGAAGATTTCATCCCCAAGGTCACTAAACTAGTGAAGGATTCATACATCGAGCTGTTCTTCTCATTGCCGCGGTGGTTCAAGACGGCAAACATTAAATCCTTGTCCAATATACTAACAGTCCACGGGGAACAACCATTGGACGGATAGTGCATATCCGTTACCCTACCCAAAGTAGTTCGGGTTTTACCCATACCCATACCCATACCCACATATAAAACGGGTAGAAAATTAAAACCATACCCATACCCGTTCGGGTTTCGGGTATCCACGGTTATCCATGGGTAATGATTTCTCTTCATAACTCCAACTAATATGTTAACATTCACACGTATTCTCACATTACGCAAGAGGAAAAGTATGACAATAATTCACTAGAATGAAGAAAATTAATTAAAACAACACAATTTCATGAAAATATTATATTATATGCTAAATATAAAATATGTTGGAGAAAAATAATGACTATTTCTAGACAAAATACATATGTATATGTATAATCGGGCGGGTTCGGGTTGGATACTGAGAAACCCATGCCCACCCATTACCCGCAATATTCGGGTTCGGGTTTTACCCGTACCCACTAAATGTCCTTCGGGTTCGGGTTTTACCCTACCCGATTAGGCCGGGTTCGGGTGGATATCCACGGTTACGGATATTTTTGCCATCCCTAAGCAAAGGTGAGACTCAGGTCAGATTTTGACACCAACGAATTCTCGACTCGCTGGTTTAGCAGATACCGGCTGGTTGTTCATATTCCCCGCTCGAAGAACTGACCGCCGTTCCACCTGCTATTCAAATTTGGTCGACGATGGATGACGAAGAAGAAAGGTTGGCGGCGGCAACATCAGAGGCCAGCCCGGAAGCCCCTACCTTACCAGCCGCAGCTCAGGAAAAGGAGACTTCCGACACATCCGTTGCTATTACCGCCGATAAGAAAGAGGCGACCACTGAAAAAGGACCACCGGCTGTCGTGGAACCATCACCGATGGTCATCAACGTCACTATGCCGCCATCCCCTGCCTTTGACGGCCCTGAACCAGGGATGCACATCCTGGCGGCACTGACGAGCAAGAACCCTAAAAGCTTCGTCAGTAATGGTGGGAAGAGAATCCCATTCTGCATCGCAAACAGAAGATTCAAGAAGAAAAGAAGACCAAAGCAGAAGGATCTGAAGACGATGGAGATGTTGGGTTGGCTTCCATACCGGCATGCAGGCGGTTCACCACCAGGGAAGGAGGAACCGAAGGAGGTGGTGGCGACGCGCAACACGGCGCGGCATGCCGAGGCTCTGGCCCTGCTGGCGACGACGGCGACGGCGGGCGAGCAAGGCGAGGAGCTCGGGGGAGCTTCGGAGGCTGACGGCGGGCCGCGGCGGTCGCTGGCCGCGGGCGACGAGAGCGGAGCTGGCGCAGCGGTGGCGCGCCAGGAAGGGGGAACGGCGTGGGCCGAGGCGCCGGGTGGACGGCGCATCTCACCGAGCGTCGCAGGGCTGGACGGCGCTGACCGAGGCTGAGCTGAGAACCGACGCGACGGGGATGAGCATGAAGCTGCAAGCGGCGTCGGGTCTTGCGTCGAACGGCGAGGAGAAGATGCCACCGATTGTCGGGCCATCGCCGGAGAAGACGATGGAGCGAAAGGCGGCGTCGGAGTTGGATCGGCCACCTGGCCGTCGGTGGAATGGCGCACCGCCGGGGAACGGGACGAGGAAAACGGCGTCATTGGCAGGCGCAATAGAGCAGAGGCCGAGCAGAGAGGAGGGCGGCGGTTCTCTGTGTCCAGCAACCCTAGGTCGCGCCCGTAAGGGGCCAGAACTGTGGGGCCGAGTGGTGATTCGGATCGTCGGGCCATTGGGCCAAGGGAATCGGGCCGAGTGTGCTAATGAGCAAGAGATCGGATATGGGCCGAGATCTGCTAATCAAATGGTTGAGAAAGATCACGGGCTTGGGAGTAATAAGAGGTCTACTGAATTCTCTTTGGGCCTAACTCCAATGGACCAGCAGAGGGGGCTAGAGACTCAGCTCATCTCCTGCCTATTGGGAAAAGAAGTTGGGCCGAGTCATCAATAGAGACTTGGGCCACGAGTGGGCTTTTCTGTTAAATTTATTTTGCAAGAATAAAGGAGGAAGGAGGAAGGAAGTGGGCTCGTTGGAGTAGGAGTTGGGCTTTTAAGGTGGGTTAATCCAAACCCATTTGGAGAAGAAGGGAACTCAAAAGAGCTTGTTTACGTCACAAAGCCGATGGCGGAAATCGTGGAGTGCAAGGAAGAACAATTTCTCGATTCTTATTTTGTGAATTTCGAGAAACAAGAGGAGGAATCGTTTGGCTATGAAGAACGTAACATATGTCGCGAGGGTGGAGGAGATTTGATAAAAGTTGGAGTTGCGAGAGAAGAGTTCATTCATGAACTTGAGCGCAACTGGAAGCGAAGAAAGCGAAGGGTCAAGGAGAAGGAGGTCAAATGGGTCAACCTTGAGGACAAGGTTGGTTTGAAGGGGGAGGGGATGATAGAAACCCAGTTTCCGGGTTTAATCGTAATTATCATAATTACTATAATTATGATATTATTAATTATGGTAGTAGTCATTGAGTCATATTAGGATAGTCTATTAGGTTTTTCCAGTCTTTCGTTATAAATATGTACTTTGCGTTTTATTCAGAATGAGAAAAGCAGAATATTAAGAAACCCTCTCCAAAACCCTACTCTCCCAATCCTCTCAATTCTCGTCCCAATCCCTCTAAAGGCTTAGGCCGATTCTCTATCTTTCTCTTCTCAAATCCCTAATTCTGTTCTTAATCCCTAAATCTCCAATTCCCGATAGAACCCTAATCCCAGGTTCTATCAAAAGATGAAAGGGCAAAACATTTTATATCGAAGTTTCAGGCTACAGCAAAGTAAATACTTGATAAAGAGGTCAGCTGTATGTACTCAATATCACAGCATAGTCTATTAATCTATCACGCCATATCAATAATACCAATGCTGCTAGCCTAAGTGGAAAGACTCTGATGAGTACCTTGTTATAAATGATAGTCATGATACTAGACCGTAGTTTAAGCTTTAACTTTGCGAGACGAAAAGAATATTGCGTATCTAAGAATGACCTGCAAAATTTTCACAACAAGCACACCCCCAGAATAAACCTGCAGTTATTCAATATGAACCATAACTCCACATGTAATTAGTAGAGCAATAAGACGACATTGTACTGGAAGTGGGAGCAAGAGTTTACTTCAATACAGAAGTGAGGCCCAAGGACAATGCAAGAAGAAGGCCATCCCAATGTGGAGAACCTGAGGAATGAAAACTGATTTTTACAATATGTGAACTACTAAGAGATGACACGGAAGGCAAAGCAAACAGTAAAAGAGAACACAAAACCAAAAAGAGAAAAGCTGCAAGCAGGCACAAAGCATTCAAAAGTCAGATTAAAAGGAGAATGAAACAGAGATTATAAGGTATGGAATCCTGACTAAACTGAAATCGTAGTTTTGCCATCAAACAATGACCGAGAATACAGAATGGTGAAGGCGGGATGGTGATTATCATTGGTTGATTATTAAACAATCAGGAAAAATTCAATAATAGAGCAAAAGCTTGACTTCCTTCACGGAACATGCGAGTTCCAGGTAATCAATTTTCAGTTTTTCCCCCCACTGTCATACTTAGTAAATTGCACAGAGCTTCTCATACTTTCGGGGTTCCTATCACCACAGTTATCTGTTACTTGTAGCAGAAATACAATCTTCTTCTGTTGAAGAAGGTCCTCAAGCATACACAAGAGGACGACAATAGCGATTTCATTATTCAAGAATTACTGCTAGCATATGGATATGGCGAATGCAGCACACCTTGTTGAAGAAAATGAATAAGCTTGTTTAGAAGCAGAGGTCCCACGAAGCCTAATCCATCATTAAATACCTGCAACAAAAAGCCAATGGATGGTCAGTAACATCAGACACACATGAGGCTCCAACACAAAATATGACATTCCAACAGAAACAACACACACTCACCTTCAATACACCAAGCCTCAAATATGGCCATCCATAAGCATAGAAAATCGCTTTGAGCAAAAAGGGTTCAGGCCGACCTTCCTCAGCTTGCCAGCAGCTTGACAACACATTGTGACAGAAAGCAGGATCCATGTCACCAGGTAGGCACAGCAAATCTTCAAAGTCGAGCTGCTTTACAATGCCGTGATTCATCACAGAAGTAATGGATCTAAAAGTCATCACATCCCAAATACTTTCAGCATTGTCCTTCTGCAACAGGCAGGGCAAGTAAATTAACTAAAACAACAGGTCTATTATGGCGTGACCGTGTGAATAAACGAATTCCAAACTACACTAAGTTATGAGCTTTCTCTCAACCCAGTAAAAAAGAGGCATCGATGTTCATGAAACTCAATGACAGAAGTAGTTAGGCAACAAGGGAAAGACGAGGGTACCGAGTCGAGTTGAGGCCCTCGCTCAACATCCTCCACATGAGCAGATAGAAGTGGTTCTTCCATTGGTGGCAAAAGATGATCAACAGCTCCAGCAATTCCCCAATGTCAAATCAAGATCATAGCAAGTCCCAACTGGAAACTGAGAATGCACAGACCGAGTGAAAGAAAGCTCGACGAACCCCAAATCAAAATTTTCACAAATAAGCAATTGATCATTCAAGGTAAGTTGCACCGCACTGTTTTAAAGCAGTTAACATGGAAATTCAAAAACTTTCTCGGATTCTGGGAAGAAACCCCAATTGGAATATTGAGTGAAGTACGATGAGTGAGAGAGGAGGCTTATGCCGTCGGTACCGAAGATGGGATATAAAAGGGCATTAGGAATTTCGCCGGCAGTTGCCACGCCTCGTCACCGCCTGCCTTTTCAGTTTTTGCTTTTTTCACTCCCACTTCTGTTTTGCCGCCAAGCGGTATGGGGGTTACTTCGCTTTACTATTACTTTTTCACTGTTGCTTGTTTCCACCTTCTTTTTGTCGCTATGTGCAACCTTTTTCTTTTCGTTAAAGTACTCTAGGTATTGCGATTTCTTTACCCTCTCCATAAAAACATATTTTATATCAACAAAATGACGTGCGAAAAAGTGCAGCTTTTGATAAATCATTGATCAGTAACGAAACGATTCTTTATGGCCGTTTAGTTGCCATTTCATTTCTGTTAGCTGCCACCAATGTAGTTAAAAGTGCGATTCTATCTAGAAGCGGAAAATGGGTAAAATCGTAAAACGTAGAATCGAAGCGTAAAAGCGCAAGTTTTTGACGCACCCTGTAAAATAGCTAAAATATGTTAAGTACAACATATAGTATGTAAAATGTGAGTGTGTAGATTTTAGATAAATAAATAACTACATGAAATTCATAATTAAAAGGCAATATCTAACACATAAACTAATTTGTGTTTACTCAAAAGTAGAGAAAACTCATAACATCTTAATAATAAGCTCATAAACGTAGATCGTAACCCGTAAATGAACTTGAGAATCCAAATTCTCATAAGCTGGTTTGAGTTTACATAATTACATATGATCTATTACCCATTAACTTTTATCGTAACCGAGGTTAGAGCCACATGTGAAGATTAAGAGAGAAGACTGATAGAAGGTCAACGACTGTTGAGAATACCATTAGGTGTCTTTTCAACCTAATGTGATGCCCCTATGTAGACACTAGTTGTAGAACGAGTGATGAATCATGTTTTCCTTTTTTTATTTTTTTGCTTATATGTCTCCAAAATTACATCATTTTGGCCCAATTAGCACATTTTTATGAGATTATCAAAATCGTATAAAAACGCTTTAGAATTGCGATTTTACCGATTTTACCCATGTTTTTACCAATTTTTGTGACTAAGCGACTTTAGGTAGAAACTGAAACGTTTTGGTGGTCTGGATACGTAAAAACGTAAGTTTTTACGTTTTAATGTGTGATTTTGACTGCATTGGCTGCCACAACAGAAAACAAAATGAAAATGAAAACGAAATTGTCGTTTTCTGAGAATCAAAACCTGAAAAAAACTTGTTTAGCTGAGAAATTTTGTGAGGTCTGAAACTGAATTCTGAAAATAAAAACCTATTTAGTTACTTCATACTGTTTTCTGGTTATTGATTACCACAATTTTGTTAATTAGTATCATACAATCCTAGCCATTATTATAATTTTTAATTTGAATTAAAAAGTATTTAAACTACAAATAAACACAATACAAGTACAACATCTTATATTAATTAAGTACTAGTACAACATCAAATTTCAAATAAGTCCAGCTCGAAAGTCATCTCACAACTTGTTTACTATTCCATCCCGTCGTACATTCACTGCTCAAGTTTGGCTTGAACTATAACTATATGCTTCTCTTTCTTGTCCTCTTTGCACTCTATTGGCATTCTCCCCCGTGCAATAATTTTCTTATCAGCCATTGCTTATCACACTACAATTCAATACGAGATAAAAGATCACCACCAAGCAAAACATCAAACTCAACAAAATACTACAATAGATTCTACAAACAAAACATCAAACTCAAAGAAAGCCTACAATAGATTCTGCCCATTGTTATTATTTCTCCCAAATGGTCAGGAATATGCCACAAATTAACACAAATATGACAGATCTTGGTCTTCCCAAATTGTCTATTTTCATTCAAACTCGCAGCATAAGGAAAACATGACCACAATTATCCTAAATCATCCTACAAATCGGTCCAATTCACCATCACAAGCAAGCATGGATTGAGTTGTTGGCAGGAAGAATAATTACTTGCTGGGTCGATAGCAGGAGGAAGATGTGCGGCTGGTGCTTCTCTGTTGGAGGAGGAATCGAGGATAGGAAAGCTCATTCGGTGCTGCTTGCCTGCTTCTACCTGGACTGGGTCGCTAGCAGGAGGAGAAAGATGTGCGAGGAAGAAAAGATGATGACGTCGCGGGGATGAGAGGAAGTTGATGGGGCGGTGGTCTGGACAGATGACGACGGCGTGGGGCTAGCGAGGGAGAGGCGATAGATCTCGACTGCGGGGCTAGCGAGGGAGAAAGGATGACGGCGACGCTGGCGAGGGAGAGGGAGATAATGGGTTGATAGTGGTCTGGGTGGAGAGGAGGTGGCGGGGCTGCAAGGGGAAGAGGAGATGGAGATGGCCGAGCAACGACAGGTTTCTAGGGTTAGGGTGGGTGAATGGGGCAAAACGATGGGTTTTGGAGCACGGTGGAAAAGGTAGAAAAAAATAATCACATTGGTGACTCGAACCCGATATCTCATTTAGGAATAGTGACGTTTTTCCGCTAGGAAACGGGGGATAACCCGTCCCCATAATTCCAGAAAACATATATTTATTGTTTACTCACAGGTTTCTCATTTGTTAGAATTGGTTTTTTCCAAAGAAAACGAAATGAACAAGTGAACATGTTTTTTTGTCATTTGTTTCTTGATTTTTATTTTTTAAATAAAAAACAAAATGAGAAGTAAACAGGGCATTAACTTTAGATGGGTAATAAATTGATCATAAAATTCTAAGAGATCACAAAATTATAACTAGGAAGGTTATTTGAAATTTGAATAATTGATAAACAGAACAAAATAAAATTTACAAAATGAGCATTTTGTTAATTGGTGCAAAGTTAAGTAATTATTCATGTAAGTTTCATCGTTACTCTGAAAAAATAGAGTAGGCGAAAAAGGCGATTTATAAAGCTCGAGCTAGGTTTTGGTCTTCATGGCGACAACATCGTCTTCAGTGGTGCAGTCTGAAGCTGAGAAATCTCATGGAGATCTCCTCCTCGCCAAATAACAAGAGCAAGTAGGAGTCTATCCAACAAAAGAGGAAGGTTCCAACCCTAAACTTGGATAATGAAGAAATTGGCCTCGAGGAGAAGTTGCAATAACAGTCCGTACTAAGGAAACATCAGTTCAGGCACCATCACCTCAAGCGTGCGTAGGACCAACTGTGTGGCAAGGGGAGCCCGAAACCTATTCAGTGAAGTTTTCCAGAAGAATAATTGGTACTTGGATCGGACTTGAAAGACGTAGCACAGACGGAGAAGGTAGAGGATGATGTGTTTGATGAGCTAGATCATTATCCTAAGCGCCCATTTGTCCGTAGAACTTGTCATGAAGGGACTGGGAAGAAAAGCCCCTATATTGATGATTGAATAGTTTGTGGGCAAAGCATGTAAAATTGCAAATACCGGATATGAAGAATTGATGAGCCCCAAGGAGGGTCTCGAACTCTCAAACACGCAGCAAAGGCAAGGATGGTGGAGTGATGGTAGTTTCGTAGTAACATGGTAAGGGTTTTGGGGGTAAAACGAACCAATCTAGCAACTTCAATACGAAGGGGAAGAGGCTTGTTTGGGTAGAGAAACACCACGAGATCAATGATGATGGAATTGATCTCGAGGTCTTCAAGTCTAGGATCTCAATCCAAGACCAAACTCAAGCACTCGTGCTCAAGGGAAACTCCTCGGAGTAATCTTTGATTAAAACTCAACAACGTGTCTTTACAAGCATTGAACGAAGCTATTTATAACTAAGAACTATCCTAACATAATTGTAAATGAACAAGGAAAAAATCTACAACTAAACAAGGAAAGAAAATCGACTTAATCAAGGAAACTTGCAGCCAAAGAAACACTTCTTCTTCTCCACGCAAACTGTCCATAAACTGCTCTTCTTAACAACTTCAAGCTTCTGGGAAAAGGTCTTCTGGCTTGAGTCGAGGTCAGCCAATCCCTTCTCTAGGTTTAGAAAGCTTTATAGTTTCATCCCCAACTCCAAAATCCAGCTGGTCATCTTCCAAACGTCGTGCATAAAGGCTCAAAGTTGCTATCTCAAACTCACTTCATGCCTTAGCGGAAATCAAGTAGTTTTCAGATTGCAAGATAGGATTTTGGATGGCTTGAAACTCGATCCTTATGGCCTTGCCTTGACATTCCAGACACTCCAACATGTAGAGCAACATCCAAGTGTCAAAACAAGTCCTCAACCTCGAATTTCTACTCAGCCAATTGAGAGAAACATCCCGCCAAAGTGGGCTTCCCAGAACTGTTCCCACACTTAGAAAATTTACAGCCTTGTTCTCGTTAACTTGAATCGATCTTCGAATGATTAATGGAGACTTAAAGGAGGATGGAATTGATATCATATCAAGAATGGATGTCACCTGTTAAGGTTCACCAAATAATAAACTATGAAATTGTTGTTAATGGAGGGTCATGGTTGCTAGGTGATACGTACATGGTAGTGACGCATTGGTTTAAGAGTTTTAATTCACCCATGGAATGCAGAGGTGATGTCCATTTCTAGTGTAACTACTAAGAAAGTGTACCTGTCGTAGAAGCAATACAGTGGCAAGCAAGATCATATTCCCACAGAGACTATGAACTACTAGTAATTGGCTATATTTTCTATTATCTAACCACTCATTTATCGATTCTTTTATTTACTAAATTAACTAACAAAGCAGTGAAATTCAGCACATGCAAGACGCAAAACACTAAGGCAAAGTCAAGTAGAGAAGGCATTGTTAGGATTTCGAACCCCCTTAGATAATTCATAATTCATCAATTGAACATATATAGACCCGATTTTTATCTTTCTTTGACCATAGAAATTCCCAATTTATTATCAACCCGATCTCACATGTATTAATACTCTATTAGTTGATTCAATCCAAATATGATATTATGTTTGACCTAAATTCAATTAACTAAGACAATGAACGATCTATGAATTCCCTTGTCCACCTGATTGTGCGGACCTACTTCAGCATGAAGGTCCTTAAAATTATTTCTTTTTTCCCTATCCTATCGTGACAACTCTTCTCCCCCCACAATTTTAGCAGTCTGGTGGGGCTCATTGCACCCATCATTTTGATAACGTGATAAAAATTTGGTTTCCCTTATTAGGTTTAACTGTAATCCAGAAATCCTTCACCCTTTATCTTCTAGTAGTTTGAGGTCTCATGCATATGGGGATCTTCTCCTCATCATATATATGAAAAATCAAGCACATAATAGGCACACCACTATTAAACACTAGTATGATAAATCAAAGACGAATCAAAGATACATAAACATTGATATCCATATAATCAATCAAATCAGTATGTTATAGCTATGGTACATCTAATCCAAACAACAAGAGAGTATTAGTTCATGATAAATGGAGAAACCAACAAAGAAGAGAAAGAACTTATCTTCATATTGGGAATCTTGTTTGATTTCTCCAAGATCTCTCTAAAGTATAGCTGTTGAAAAAACCCTCATCTTCTGCCCTCTAACTCATATTTAGTATTTTGCGGTTTGTATGGCCGAACTTCCCTTCCGAAAATACTAAAAATGACTTAAATAGAGAAGAAAGATGGTCTCCCATGGTCGTGGGGCTACCCGCCGTGGGAAATATCCGACCCCAACTCTGAAGATGGAAAACGTTGCCATCTTAATGTAATGTCAAGGGGTTCAAACGGGGCACCACGACCGTGGACTGTTCACATCCCACCTCACGACTACGACCCTGCCTTGAAGCTCCTCATCTTGAATTTTTGTAACTCAAGATTTGGAATGTCTTATCATCCTTCCCATAGCCTGCTCTACGACCGTGGGACTGACTTGGAGGCATTCGTAAAAGCATCTCAAAATGCGTCCCAAATGCTCTCCAAGCCATCCAATGTTCTAGAACTTCCGTACATTGTGTATTTATTGTCCAAGTATCTTCGAATTCAGTCCCCATGAGCTGAAAAACACTTAAGCAAAAAACAAAGCATGAAACTGGCAAAACATAAGATTATTTTTAAAATGCCAAGACAAATGCCATTTAAAAGAAAGCGAAAACATGTATAATTAACGAGTTACCAAATTCTCACACTTAAGCCTTTGCTTGTCCTCAAGCAAAGCATAAGAACACCAATTTTCCATTTAAAACATTCAAACATGAGCTTAGTTGATTCATAGGGGCAAAGTAAATATGAATCATTAGTGGTCATTAACATCAAAACACAATATAACATAGTAGAGATACTAACAATCACCACAAACGACATTTGACTATAGCATGCTTATGATATGAGAGACTCCTGCTTATACTTGGAAAACTTTACGTAAACCTTAAAAAGTTGCCTGAAATCTCTAATCATCCCAACCAACAACCAATACACAAACAAGAGAAGTCGAGGTTACTAGGACGTCACTAGTCTTTTCAAATAATAGAAAGAATTTTCACTCAACCACTTGACCATTGGGGTCAGGGCAATAATTTGTACAAAAGGTGTGCATGTCATTAACACTCAGCCCTATCATCTTTCTACCATGAAGATAGTTTCTAAGCATATGCAATTCAATCGAGTCTCCACAAAGTGGGTCACCATTAACTTGTCTAGATGTCTTTTAATGGAGAAATTTTACAATGCTATATAGTATTGGTGCTATAGGATTTTGCCTTTATGGTACAACTTAAAATTGTACATTTACGTTATGGTACAACTTCAGATTGTACCTATACTTTTTGTACAAATTCTTTTATGGTACAACTTGAACTTGTACTTTTATGTGATGGTACAACTTTAGGTTGTAAAGTTGTACCATAACATAATGGTACAAATTGCTTTATGGTACAACCTAAACTTATACATTTAATGTTATGGTACAACTTTAAGTTGTACATTAAAGCACCAATACTATATAGCATAGTAGAAGTGCTCCTTTTAATGGGGTTGTAACATTGTTGGGGTCTATGACATGTGGAAAAGGTCTTTAACGTGGTGAAAGAATTCATTGCTCAAGGTTCCACAAATACCAAACTGATACCCCATCAAACCACATCTTCTTTCCTTTTCTACTTTTGAACTCGAGCTTCACAAAAGAAAGGAGGAAGGTTTTCAAATCTCAGAAGTTCACTTAGCCATTGGGCATGAATAACGAATCATTTTTAGTGCACAAAAAGTTATGTAAACTCTCTTTTTTTCTAATTTTCTTTTCTTTTGAGAGCATAACAAGAAGTCACTTTTTATTTTAAGAATAGAACTTTTCTTTGAAAATTTCACTCCAAAACTCGCTTTAAAATGTACGCAAAATATCATGATAAAACCAAACTCATGGAACCTTAAAGGGTTCAAATGATAGGGCTTGAAAGAACAAATGCTGGTTTCATCAATGATAAGGTGGTAAAATAGAAAAATGTAAGGCTCAATGGGGTTGACTAATGTCGATTTAGGCCATAGCCTATGCCTATGCTTCCTTATTAAAGGTGTCACGACTTGATCACAAGAGCAAATATTAAACATAGTCATCATGCAAAAAGGAAAATATAAAATATGAAAGAAATGAGCAGACACAAACCTCACATGACCTCCAAGATGCTCAGTCTCGCAGGAAAGTCTCTTAATCACTATGCCTAAACAATCCGAAATGGTGATTGACTAATTCTAGTTCGAAAGCAGTTTTTCCATCAAAAGGAAGAATGACACTAGACACAAGCATACTATATTCTCAACCATCATCATCATAGTTTGTCATGCATTCAAATCATATTACTCATGCATCAAGTCAATAGACCACAAGGTTCAACACATATGCTCAAAATTGGCCATTGAAGAGCAAATATTAAGCATAGTCATCATGCAAAAATGAAAATATTCAATATAAAAGAAATGAACAGACACAAACCTCACATGGCCTCCAAGATGCTGATCAGTCTCGCATGCAAGTCTCTTAAGCACTATGTCTAAACAATAAAAAATGGTGATTGGCTAATTCTAGTTCAAATGCAGCTTCTTTTGCCATCAAAAGGAAGAATCATACTAGACACAAGCATACATATTCTCAATCATCATCATCATAGTTTGTCATGCATTCAAATCATATTAGTGATGCATCAAGTTAATAGACCAAGATTCAACACATGTGCTTAAAATTGGCCATTGTGATCATGATTTTTTTTAAGGCAAAATACACTTGTACAGCCATTATTGACTTTGTGACAATAATAGACATTTTTTCATAAATACACAAAATGGCCAATTCCATCCAAAGCTTTAATGGAGTCATTTTAGATGCTACTTGGACTAACATTTTTGTAGACGTGGCGACACTTGATAAAAAAAATATTTTCACACGGAATTAACTAAATTCAATTGCATAGCCATTACTATCAGCTTTGTGACAATAATAGCCAATTGATGAGAAGTACACAAATTGTCCAGATTTTAGAAACATGTTAGACAAATTTAGCCACTTTCATTAAAAACTTTAACATCGTTAGAGATTATGTCAGTTGCGTTAAGAAAATGTTGACCGGGATCTCACCTTGACGCACAGGTAAGCGACAACTCGACAGGTCAAGTAAGCAAAAACGACGTACAGTCGGCATCTAAAATGACTTCGTTAAATTTTGGACGTAATTGGACATTTGGTGTATTTATGAGAAATTGGCTACCATTGTCACAAAGTCGATAGTTTTGGCTATACATGTTTATTATGCTATAAAAGTATGATGTGGTATCCATGTCAGCATCTTTGTTGATGTGACTGACGGAATCTCTAATTGTATTAAATTTTCAACAAAAGTGGCTAAATTTGTCAAACATGTTTCTAAAATTTGGACATTTTGTGCACTTCTCAGAAATGGGCTATTATTAAAATCGATAGTTATGAATATGCAAGTAAATTTTTCCTTTTATAAGATTTCATAAATTTTCCCATTCATACATGCATACAAATATAAGTAGTCGTTAATCACCCCACATTTGAAATGAACATTGTCCTCAATGGACACAATAAATTTTCTGAGAGGGAGAGAGGAACAAGTTATCGTAAATGAAGCCTAGACATGAGTAGAATGAAAATAAGATTGTGGTGATACTTGGAGCACATAGTTGTTATGTAGACGAGGCAAAACTAAAAGGAACCGTGTGGATAAACATAAAAAAAATATTAAAAAAAAACACCTAAACCTTAGCATATTCTTAAAAAAATCAAAATAAAAGGAAAGATACATAAGGATCATTGAACTCTCTCGCCAGTGGGAGGCGGAAGAGATTTATTGGAAACAAAAATCAAGGGTCCGGTGGTTACAAAAAGGCGATAAAAAATTCCTCCTATTTCCATACGATGACGAGAACTCGACGTAAACGGAATTTTGTAGCTGGCCTGCATAATGAGGAAGGTGAGTGGGTAACGGAGGAGAACGGTAAAGCCACTATCGCTACAGATTTCTATCAGGGCCTGTTTACCTCGGAGAATCAAGTCCCTGATATGACTGAAAGGGTGGCGGCTCTTCCCTTCTCGCGAAGCATCACACCAGAGATGAATGCTAAACTGACGGAAGAAGTCCTCCGTAGCGAAGTGCGTAGAACTGTGTTTGCCATGGGATCGAAACAGGCACCTGGATCTGATGGGTTCACGGGTAAATTCTTCAAAGCCTTCTGGGACATTGTGGGGGAGTCGGTAATTGAGGCGGTCTGCTCGTTCTTCGCGACGAGTAGAATGCTTCGCAGTTTTAACCATACTTGGTTAACCTTGATTCCCAAAGTGGATAATGTGGAGTATATGAGACAGTAACGCCCAATTAGCTTATGCCAGTTTGTCTATAAAAATATAACCAAAATCATGGCTGAGCGTCTCTCTTGTCTCTTACCACAAATCATCTCGGAGGGTCAAAATGCATTCATCAAGGAGCGGCAAATAATTGATAATATTCTCCTTGGGCATGAGCTAATGCATTACCTCAAAATCAAAATACGTGGGAAGAAATGGTACATGGCTCTTAAGGTTGACATGGAAAAAGCCTATGATAGAGTCGAATGGCCGTTTCTTCTGGCAGTGTTGGATAGGATGGGTTTTATCTCTGTCTGGCAGGGGTGGATCCATGAGTGCCTCAGATCTTCATCTTTCTCGGTTTTAATGAATGGCACCCCTTCAGATTTCTTTACTCCAACTAGGGGACTACATCAGGGTGATCCGCTGTCCCCTCTCTTGTTTGTGCTTTGCACTGAGGGGATTGCGGCGCTCCTTCGTAAGGCCATTTCGGATAAGAAACTGGAGGGAGTCAAGGTGGCTCCTCGCGCCCCGAAGATCTCTCATTTGTTCTTCGCGGATGATTCATATCGCTTTTTGAGAGGGACTCTTCAGGAGTGCGAGAACCTGATTGAGGTCCTAAACGAGTATGAGAAGCTTAGTGGCCAACGGGTCAATTTGGAAAAGTCGGGAGTTTGCTTTAGTAAGAATATTGCTCTGCCTGACCAAGATTTTTTTGCCACAATTTTGGGGGTAGGGGCAGTTGGGGTTCATGACAAGTATCTGGGATTGCCGACGCTGATTGCCCGATCGAAAATGGCAACCTTCCGCTACTTGGAGGAAAAGTTACTAGAACGACTTCAAGGGTGGAAGCAGAAGACATTATCATGGGCGGCTAAAGAAACTTTAATCAAGTCAATTGCTTTGGCTTTGCCGTTGCATGTGATGTCCTGCTTCCGTTTACCCTTATCCCTGTGTCGCTTATTGGATAAGCCTGTTGCACGGTTCTGGTGGGGTGCTGACGAGGGCCACGCTAGGATTCGTTGGGTGTCCTCGCGCAACATGTGAAAAAGTAAACATGAGGGAGGAATGGAATTCCGACGGTTCGAGCATTTTAATCAGGCTCTTTTAGCTAAAATTGGACGGCGTATACTCTCTGAACCTCAATCCCTTCTGGCCCAGGTCTACAAAGGAAAATATTTTCCCCAAGGGACCTTCCTCCAGGCTATGCCACGGTTGCGGCCCTCCTGGGGCTGGCAAAGCATCCTGTATGGACGACAACTGTTGGAGGCGGGGCTCTGCTGGCAAATTGGGAATGGAAAGACTGCCTCCCTCCTTCACTCCAACTGGGTACCTAGTTTCCAGCTAGATCCCCCAAGTTATAATCCGCAGATTCTACCAGAAGGGGGTGACCCGAAAGTTGCTGAGGTTATTTGTCCAGGGGAGGGGCGTTGGTGTGATGCTAAACTTAGGTAGTGGTTTGATCCGCCTACGTGTCGTGCTATTAGAGCAATTCCGCTCCCGCGGCAGAATGTGGAGGACAGGATGATCTGGCATGACACAAGGGATGGGGTTTTCATTGTCAAGTCGGCTTATTACCTAGCTGTTTCTCTTGATAGAAGGAAGGGGTGTTGGAAGTCTCTGGCAAGTTGGATGGATAAGGCCAGCTGGATCCGGTTATGGGAGGCTAATATCCCTCCCAAATTGAAAGTTTTTGTCTGGAAGGTGCTTAGTCGAGCTCTTCCTACTACGGAGGCCCTGTTAGAAAAGAAGGTCTCGGTAAATCCTTGTTGTCCGGTATGCTGGGCTAGTTTAGAGACGATGGAGCATTTATTTCTCTACTGCCCGGTAGCTCGCACCCTGTGGGACTATTCAGGATTGGAATATCTGGGGGAGGGATTGCCTCGGCACACTTTTCCTTTGTTTCTCAAGAAACTGCTGGCTTTGATTGATCAGCCAAGACTGTTCATGTCTGTTGTGGCCGTTCTTTGGAGAATATGGCGATCTAGTAATTGGGTTGTCTTTGAGGGTAAGCAGTTTAGCTTCCCTGCTTTGATGCGCCAGTTTCACCAGCAGTGTGAGGAGTGGTTGAATTTGCCAACTGCTAATCCGACACACGTTCTTAGCTCCCTAGGGTCTCAGCACCTGGCTCCGGTGGGGGCGGATAGAATGATTTGTATGTGGGATGGTGCAACTAGGTGTGGCTCCCATTCGGCTGGAGGGATTGTTCTTTTGACTCCTTTTAGGGAGATTCTCCTGGTTAAAGGGGTCCAATTACCGGTGATTGATGACCCGATGGTGATGGAACTTCTCGTGCTCTGGGCTGCGGTTCTTTGGTGACTAGAACTTGAATTACAAACGTCATTTTTGAAGGGGATGCCAAGGTGATCATTGATAAAATTAATCAGGCAGATGCTAGAGACAATCAGATAGGGGTTGTTCTTGAAGAGATTATGCAATATTTTAGTCCCCAATCCGAGTTTGATGTTCGATTTGTAGGACGACGTAGCAATAGGGTAGCCCATTTGGTGGCCAGAAAGGCCCTTTCTTTGTACCCGTCTATGAGTCGTTTTTTTTATTTTCAGACCTGGCTTATTTCCAGGGTGTAACTATCTTTTGGTCTAATTCAATATATGATTATCTTTTGTAAAAAAAAACATAAGGATCATGAAGTGAGATCGTCACTCCTTGGCGTTGAGTGCACGGCGTGCAACTGTGGAGAGATAAACAAGACTCAACACAAATTCGGCCCGACTTTGAGGGCATCAACCACCAATCCACCACCACGATCAGATGAGGGGTCCCAAGGTGATGAGAGTAAACACCAAGACGACAGTTTTCAAATAGTCATCAAAGCATCGATGAGGACCCCGAGGCGGTTGGAGCAAGTGGCCAACGTAGCTTGTTCATAAAAAAAAGGTTTAGGAAACCCAACCGTACTGGCTGGTCGGACCGGAAATACTGGGCCAATAATGGTAGGCGGTTTTAGCATAGGAAACGATTCAATCACGGTTAAACTATGATTTTAGTACAAAGTACTCTACCAATCACTTTTTTTTTGTATAACCTCTGGTACATTTTCTTGAACCTATTAAAAAACCATAAAAAAATATCAAACATCATCTTCAAACTTTGTTTTAAGAGGTGCAAACCGTGTTGTTAATCATTGTCCAAAGAGTCAAAGGTTCAATCCATTAATACCAAACAATAAAAGTTCTCTCGTTCGAAAACAGGAGCAATGCAATAATTGGTGACCTTCCGGGAAGTGATCATAATGCACTCAAAAGCAAAAACGCGTGATGATAAATGGGAGAATTATACTCCAAATTATGTACAACAATTACTATTAAAATTGGTAGTGATTTGATGGTTTATGGTAGTAATTTCAAGATTTTTGGTAGTGATTTTATGATTATTTGTAGTAATTTACCTATTATAAATTAGTAGTAATTTACACAATCACTTCTAAAAACCATGAAAAAATTACCGCAAATGAAAAAACTGCTACGACTATACAAAACACTACTACTAGTTAACAAAAAACCAAAGGATTATTACAATAAGATTGATTACTAATACATAAAACCACTACTATAATGTATGAAATATTGCTACAAAATCACTACCAATCAAATCAATACACTCCTCCTCCAATCCGAAAGATTACAGACCCTTCATACATCCTGCAATTAGAATTCCTATTGTTGCACATTTTAAATCCTTCGGCACTACACTACCCTCCGCCAGATAAGGTTTCAACATCGAACTCTGTCTCCGATGATGTTGCAGAGTGCAACAGATGCGGCTTCCACCGTCGCCGGACGAAATGACGGATCTAGGTTACCAGTCAATAAATCTGGACCGGCATCTTACTGCTCTTCATCTTCGGATCGTCATTGGCAGTAACGGTGAGACGGTGGCCGACTTCTAAAATGGTGAATCACACAACGACCCTCATCTCACACGTTGTCGTTGTCGCTGCCGCCTACCTCTTCCATCGTCATCAAGGCCCTGGGACAATGTCGCCGCTAGAGATGGAAGTGAGTCTCCAGATCCGACCCTCCCTCCGTCGACTCCATCGCCATCGACGCTCTCGATGCCTGCCTTCATCATCGATGCCCTTGACGCTTGAGTCGTCCATTGCCATGAATGACATATGACCATGCCGCCGTTGGAGGAGAAAGGGAGAATATATTTGGGAACTTGGGAGGGTTTTGAAAGAGGAGTGGGGAGGAGACGGTTCCTGAGGTAGCCGGCCAAAAAAGCAAATATATATTAGGGTTTTTGGATGTGAAATAAATTTGGACATAATTAACCTTTATAAAATTATTGTTAGTAAAATGTAGGGCTGGGAAACATTCCGGTTCGGTTTAAACCGAATCGGATTAACCCAGTTTTTTATGACCGGATTGGACTTATGCCCAACCGTAGACGGGATTGGACTGGGACACGGTTTAAACCAAACCGGATTGGATGAGATACGGTTTGGTCCGGTTTTGACCAGAAACCTCACCAAATGACCGGCTGGTTAATCGACGATTGCGTCTGGTGATGGAGGAGATCGATGCTCGACGGGAGAAAGGGCAGAGTTGGTAGATGATGGCGCTCGAAGGGAGATGTACAGGAGATCGACGCACGAGCCTCGAAGGGAGATGTACAGGAGACGCCGAGACGAGGGAGACTGCTCTCGAGCGAACGGAGATCGAAGGGAGATGATGGCGACGTCGTGTTCGAATCGTCGCTCGTCATTCGTCGCCCGCTGTTTGCCTCGTAGTCGTCGCCGCCAAGGTGAGAGCAACCAGGCGGCAGGCAATAGCTCGGTTCCTCAGAGTCAGCTGCGCAGATGGAGATGGAAGGGGAGGAAGAGGAACGGCGGATTCGCAATCTGCATTAGGCAATTAGGGTTTCGTCAATTAGGTCTTTTGTTGGGTTGGGTAATGGGTAATATTTTGTTGGGTTATTGATTTAGTGGGTTGGGTAATATTTTGTTGGGCCTGTTCAATTAGTTAATATTTTGTTGGGCCTAGTCAATTAGTTATAATTTACTCGGCCCATCCAGTTTCAAACAATTTTCTGGTTTTAAACCGGACCGGGCCGGTTTTTTCCAGACAGCCAGCGACCGGCAATTGGATTGGGTTATTGCGAATTCGGTTTCCGGTTGTAACCGGAACGGTTAAAACCGTCCGGTTTCCGGTTTGACCGGAAAATCGGATCCGGATTCCCTGCCCTAGTAAAATGTATAAGATCCAAAATTGAACATCTTCCAACAACTCGAGCTATTGAGGCCAACTGGTTCTTGACATGGTATCATAGCCTTCTGTGACTGAGAGGTCTTGTGTTCGAATCTCGATGACGCTGTAAAAGATCCACGATTGAACCTTTTCAAACAACTCGAGTTATTGGACCCAACTGGTTCTTGACAATTATAACCCTTGGATTAAAATTACATCTATAACGATTTGAAACTAAGTTAGCATGGTACTAACCCTTATGGGGTTAGCACCTTCTCCCCAGGCCGGCCCCCACTGAGAGTTAGTTTGCGTCCTGTCTCGTTCGGTGGGCGCTGCGGCTTCGTTCTGGCTGTCCTGGCTGATGATTTTTTCCTCTGCTGTTGTCTGGCTTTTCCTCCGTCCTGTCTGTTTCCCCCTGTTTGGAGCCCCAGAGCTGTCCTTTTCTGGTGGTCTCCTCTGTTTCTCTTTTCGCTTTGGCTGTCCTGTGTTTCTTCCCCGTTTGTTTGTTTTTTGGACTTTGCTTGTTTTGTTCTTCCTAATACTATTTCGCCCTTATCAAAAAAAAAAAAAAAAGACAAAATATTAACTAAAAAAAGGGTTTGAATGTTAGATCAAGTTCCCCGTAAACAATATATATTTGAGTTATACATCCATATTTTTGAATTATGCACCGATGAGATTCTAGCCATTCACTCACTGCAATCACAATTTATTTATAAATAAGGGCATAATATCTAATCGCATAACTAAAATTTTATAGAGGTAATCAAATGATGTAAAAAACGAATGCATATTGTATACTTACACTAGCCAGATCGCATGTTAATGAACCAAAAAGAAAGAAAATCAATATATAAAGCTATCTCTTAAAGCTGTTTGCTAAAGGAAAATAAATATAAAGCTGCTCCTAAAGAAAGAAAATCAATATATAAAGCTATCTCTAAAGAAGTTCAAACGATAAGAGTGAAAAGCAATTTTGGTGGTGCGTGGATGGCTACAAAAATTTAAAAGACTTGGGTTAGGGTTTTATAATTTTGTAGTTATACTAAATTATAATAGATGATTGAGATTGAGAGTGAAGTGATCTAATGGTCAATTTTGTAGGTGATATGGAGGTAAAGTAGGAGTTTGGGAAGAGGGCTGGCCGATTTTTTGGGGCAGTTGACGGATTTTGGGGGACAAACACGGATTCGTAGACAGATGTTAGCACTTTTCAGTTTTCAAACAGAAATTTAACGGACCATAACTCATTCGTTTTAGATTGAATTTTAAAAAGTTTTGCATGGAAATATAAGATTTTTTTTGTGCTCTACAATGATATATCAAGTAGGGATGACTATACGGTCCGGTCCGGTCTTTTCGAGAATATAAGGACCAAGGATTGGATTGGATACAGTTTGGTCCTGATTCGGTCAGGTCTTGAACTGGTCCAGTCCGCCCAATTCAATTTTGATTTTAGATTGAGTTTGTGGGGATTTGAGTGGCCTGAGGGGGGATTTGAGTGGCATAAGGCTTGAAAGGGCGAGGATGTTAAATTTTGGATGTTGGGCTCTCTTATCCAGTTTTCGATTCGGTCCCAAACGGTTTTTTACCTCAAATATAGGCCAAAAAATTAGATTGTATTGTTTGCTATCTGGTACCGGTCCGGTCACGGTCTGTGTTATACGGTCCGATTTCGGGTAAAACCAAAATGCCCAGACCAAATAGCCAACCCTAATATCAAGTTTGATATTGTTTTGAAAAAATATTTTCAGGTCATCATACTACTGTCATATCACGATATTATCACTGAGAGTGGTATGATATTGATATGATAGTGGTATAATGTTGGTATGATAGTGATACGATGTTGGTATGAGGTCATATTTTTTACAAAATAATTTGATAACATCATATCACTGTCATATCACCATTGTATTAGTGATAATATCATGATATGACATTGATATGAATTATGATATAGGTATGAAGTATTATGTTTGACAAAACATAACAAAGTTGATACAATTGTGAATATTTTAATGAATGAATTCTTTCTAGTAACTTATTTTTAAATTTTTTACTAAAAATGAAAGAGATGGACAATCATATTACTGTCATATCTACCATAACATATCATGATGATATTATAGATATGACAGAGATAATACATGTATATTCTCTCTCCTATGGATCCGTGTTAGCTTGACAACAAAAAGAAAAAGAAAAAAAAGAAAGACAGGAGGTGCCGCGTAGTTACCAATATGCCCCTCTTAACTTTCAATTTGTTGGAAATTAATTTTAGTATTTAGATGTTGGTAAAATTGAAAGGCTAAACGTCGCCCTAATTTTACTGTTATCGCCCTAATCCAAAATATAAAATTACTAAATTATCCTTTAGTTTCCTAAACAAAATTAACAAAACCAACCGCCCTTAAAACCCTAATTATTCATCCTCATAAGAAGAAAGCGGCTAAACTCCCTCCGCCGCCACAATCCCCTGCACTAAACGATTTTCACTTCCGACGAGGCGACCACCTCCAACCGACCCTTCGCCGCGGACGGAGAGCACTCCGAAGTCCCTCTTCTTTCTTGTTGTCATCGTCCTCCATCACCACGCCCCGTTCCTCCTCTATACTGCCGCAATTGGCATGGTTTCCTTTAAGTTTGATAATTAGGATAATAGTTATAATAACTTGTAATGAGAGTTTGATTTGTTGTGTGTTAGGTGATAATGATTGCGTGTTAGATGGAATTGTAATCAGGCTTTTTTGCCTTTGTATGAAAGACGTTGGTCGCTTTTTGCACTTTGCCGGAGGTGGGTAATGGTGGCGGCATCCGGTAATAACAACGATGAATAATGGCAGCGGTGAATCAAATCTCTGGTCAACATTTTTATTTTGTTTATTGGGTGATGAGTTGTGCTCGTTATGATAAAATATATTCTAACAATAAAAAATAGAAGGATAAAAATGTAATTTTAATTTTATAGTTAGGACGATTTAATAAAAGTTAGGGCGACGTTTAGTAATCCCCTAGTAAAATGGATGACTTCAAATTTAATATTGTAGTGGTTTTTTAGGATTATGTTTTGTACACTATCCTTTTCTATTTTAAAATAGGTTATTCTTATAAAATGTCTTCATTTGTCAAGTTAAAAAAAATACATATTGCTCATCATAGAATTTATAATGTCTCATTTAAGAGTCATTACCATTTTTGTTCGATAAGTACCAAAGTTGGTGTTGACTCTTTCCCTACTAGAAATAATCACATGAAATTTTTTGAGAACACAGATTCTACCTATTTTTCAATGATATATATAATGATGAAGACACCTAGCTAAATCCCATGAAACCATTTCATAGAAGTAGGGGTGGATTTGGTTCAGTTCGGTTATAACCGATAACCGATTGGTCGGTTACCGGTTAACCGAACCACCATCTCCCTCTACCGAACACCGACCGACGCCAATGCCTCGGTTAACCAATAACCGACCGGTCGGTTATCAGTTAGTTGGTCAGTTAACCGAGATAACCGAAAAAATGATGGTGGTTCAATTTTAATCGGGTAAAATTATTAGAATTGCCTAAAATGAAAGGTTCTGACTTACATTTCTACATCTAAATCACCAAATTAATGTCTCAAATTCAACAACATAAAATTATAAACTTCATAACCGGGTATTTTCACATCGTTTTGGTGAGGGGGGTGGTCGGTCGGTTATTTTCGGTTATTGTCGTTTAACCGAATAACCGGTTTTCGGTTACTCGGTTAACCGAATTACCTATTAGGAGCTCCAACCACCGACCAGAGCATATAATTTTCGGTTATCGGTTAACCGGTAACCGTCGGTTATCGGTTTAACCGGTCGGTTAACCGATAACCGATAACCGAACCTCCAGCCCTACATAGAAGTTGATTGTATTTTTCTTATAAAGCTAATCGACTTCGATTCTTGAATAGTCTACATTACTTTTATTTCTATTGTAACAAATAATTCTCTTTTTATATTAAAATGGCCCGTATCAAGAATTATGATTTTACATATGGACAATTTCTCAATATCTTTTGACAATTATGTAATGTAAAATTTATGTATTTGAAGAACACATCTATTTTGTAGGTGAAATCATAAGAATTCATGTAATACTATAATATTGTTTGCATGAACTTATAACGAGACCCACATAAACTGACTTGAAATCTCGAATGATTAGTCGAAACTAAAGATATTGAAGGTATCGTGGAGAGTGGATAGGGTGCTAACACCATTAAGTGTTAGCATCATACTAACACTTACTATAAGAGTATTATAGTATTTAATATATATCCCTTATCCCTTCCCCTTACTATTTCCCTCTTCCCTTCCATTTACGTAACTTTTCTATGTTTCATTTACAAATTACAGTTTTTGTACCTGAACTTAGTAGGTATTAATATTTAGTATCGAAAATTATTTTTTTTACATTCGGTAACTAAAAATATGGATGGAAAATTATATTTTAGTATCTAAATTTTTTTTTCCTTACATTTTGGTACCTAAACTGTAAAAAAATTACAAACAGGTCCACTACTACGAAGCTTGTGGCATGCTATACCCGCTATACTTACAAACACGTAGATATGACTCGCCTGTACTGTCACACATAGCAGATTTAGTATGGAATTTCAGTAGCGGTCTTGAGACACGGTGGGTGGGTACAACTTAGGATTCCACCAATAGTGTTTGGATAAGGGTTGTGAATTAGTGGGCAAAAATTGTGCATAATAGATATGTTATGGATATTCGGTAGCTGTCATCATTGATTTCGTTGATAGTGTTTCGAGACGGGTTGCAAATTGGTGGGCCAAGATGATGATTTGGGTAGATCATAGACGAAAACCTAATTGAGAATTGCTACAACACGGAAAATAATGAATAATAGATGAAAACTTAAGCAGACAATAACTACTATGGGAAACTTAATGACTAATAGATGTAGATCCGAAGGATAATAGATGAACATATAGGTTGTAGAATGAGAGAGTGGAATAAAAGAAGGACTTGAAACTTCCCCTATTGCACTTGGAGGAGTTTGAGAGCCACTAATGAATAGTAACTTCAATGTTAGGCTTTTATATATTAACATCTATTGTTCATTGATTTCGTTGATAGTGTTTCCATATAGGTTGCAAATTGGTGGACCAGGGCAATGATTTGGGTAGATCATAGACGAAAACCTAATTGATAATTTTTACAACAGGGAAAAAATGAACAATAGATGAAAACTTAAGTAGACAATAACTACTATGGGAAACCTAATGACTAATAGATGCAGATCCGACGGATAATAGATGAACACATAGGTTGTAGAATGAGAGAGTGGGATAAAAGAAGGACTTGAAATTTCCCCACTTGCACTTGGAGGAGTTTGTGAGCCACTAATGAATAGTAACTTCAATGTTAGGCTTTTATATATTAATTAATAATTAAGGTGGTCTAAGGCGATGATTTGGGTAGATCATAGGCGAAAACCTAATTGATAATTGCTACAACAGGGAAAAAATGAACAATAGATGAAAACTTAAGTAGACAATAACTACTATGGGAAACCTAATAACTAATAGATGTAGACCCGACGGATAATAGATGAACACATAGATTGTAGAATGAGAGAGTGGGATAAATGAAGAACTTGAAACTTCCCTACTTGCATTTGGATGAGTTTGGGAGCCACTAATTAATAGTAACTTCAATGTTAGGCTTTTATTTATTAATTAATAATTAAGGTGGGCCAAGGCGATGATTTGGGTAGATCATAGACGAAAACCTAATTGATAATTGCTACAACAGGGAAAACAATGAACAATAGATGAAAATTTAAGTAGACAATAACTACTATAGGAAACCTAATGACTAATAGATGAAGATCCGACAAACAATAGATGAACACATTGGTTATAGAATGAGAGAATGGGATAAAAGAAGGACTTGAAACTTTTTTGCTTGCACTTGGAGGAGTTTGGGAGCAACTAATGAATAGTAACTTCAATGTTAGGCTTTTATATATTAAGGTGGGCCAAGGCGATGAAAACTTCAATGTTAGGCTTTTATATATTAATAGATGAAAACTTAAATAGACAATAACTACTATGTGAAACCTAATGACTAATAGATGTACATCGGACGGATGATAAATGAACACATAGGTTGTAGAATGAGAGGGTGTGATAAAAGAAGGATTTGAAACTTCCTCACTTGCACTTGGAAGAGTTTGGGGGATTTTTCCAGAAATAGCACCTTTAAAAAAAAAATTACAAAAATAGCACCCATGTAAAAAAAAATTCCACTAATAGCACCCTTTTTAATAGAACGCACCTTGTAGATGCGTTTTACATATAAATCGCACCCTACAAGTGCGTTCCAAAAATAGATCGCACCCTAAAAGTGCGTTCCAAAAATCTGGAATCAAATCGCACTTTAGCCAAGCGATTTTTGGTATGACCTAGTAAAATCGCATGGCCGAAATGCGATTTAGGTCTGACCTACTAAAATCGCATGGCCGAGGTGCGATTTAAAGCCAGACCTAGTAAATTCGCATGCCTGGGATGCGATTTGTTTCTGCCAGACAAAATCGCACTATGAGGATGCGATTTTAACATGCAAACCGCACCTTAAAGGTGCGGTTTTGGTTAATCAATTTCCGACATGCATGCAGACGTTACAGACGTGGGTCTGTATGGGCCTGCATGGCAGACGAAAATCGCATCTCTAAGGTGCGGTTTTCATCAAGATTTTGCCTATAAAAGGCCTCCCGGACAACCATTTCTCTTCACACCTCTCCTTCTCACTTCCCTTTTCAATTTTCTGTTGTAGCTCTATATTTCTTTAGTAGTTTTGCGGTTAACGTTAACTCGTAAGTTGATTTAGTATTACATATTTCTTTAGTAGTTTTGCGATTAACGTTAACTCGTAAGTTGATGTAGCTCTATATTTCTTTAGTAGTTTTGCGATTAACGTTAACTCGTAAGTTGATTTAGTATTACATATTTCTTTAGTAGTTTTGTGATTAACGTTAACTCGTAAGTTGATTTAGTATTACATATTTCTTTAGTAGTATTGTGATTAACGTTAACTCGTAAGTTGATTTAGTATTACTTTGTATTGTTAATTTTTATTTTTGATTTTTATGATATTAACTTAACTACGGTTTTATCGCAGATGGCATTCCAAAAGTTCACGCTTGGAATACGGTGGAATGGTTACACGGAAGAGACCGGAAAGGGTGCCACCTACGTAGGTGGCAATTTTCAGAAGATAAAGGTCGCTACCAGACCGCTGCTTGAAGACCTCCATCAAATGTGCACTAACGTTACTTGCATGGCACGAGAAAAGTTGATCGTATGGTGTACCGATATCCAAACAGAGAAAGTGGGTCATTGTGGCATGAAGAATATCTCATAACCACTCAGGATGAGGTAGACGCCATGCTCGAATTCATGAGGTCCAACAATCTTTCCAAAGCCAAGATGTTCGTTTACACCGAGCCGGTCGTAGGCGTTGGAGGTCATTCTGGACACGGTCAAACATCTGGTACCCATGGTGGAGGTGAATTATATGGCGATCATCCCTACCAAAGTTACCATGATCCTCATTCATATTTTCAGTACCAAGAGCAAGGTGAAGGTCATCATCAATCATATGAAGAAGAAGTTCAACCGGACCGGCACAACCAACCTCAGTACAACTTCCTCTCAGGCAGCGGTAGTTTTCACAACTACGATTATGGAGCTGATGAAGGTGCCTTTCATGAGCTGGATCAGATGGAGGATGTCATGCCAGCACCAGTCAGTGACCCCTCCGACGAAGAAGGAGAGAACAACGTCAGTGCAGACAGCTCTGACCCTCTTGAAGGTGCCGATGATTCCGGACCAGAGTCAGACTCAGCTAATGATGATGAGGGGGCTCGTGACCGTGTACCAGTCCCCTACTACAATCACATTCCAGACGACAATTGGATGGTCGACAGCGACATGGAGCTGCCAGAGGTCCCAATATGGGGTCCACTCACTGGGTTTATGAAGGGCCAACAATTTGGCTCGAAGAAGGATGTGCGTCACGCCATTGAGACAGAAGCAATGACTCGGCATTTTGAATGGGTCACAACTCATTCAAACACTAAAAGGCTCTTAGTCAGATGCCGTAATCATCACGAGGGGTGCAATGTTAGGATTCGGGCCATCAACAGCAAGAGACACGATTGCTGGATCATATCCCATGCGGTGAACACACACACATGTGTGTCATTCAACTTCCCAAGGCCATCGACAGTTGAAATCCAGGGTGGTTGCTGCGGCTATCAAGCATCTAATTGAGCAAGAGCCAGACCTAAAGGTGAAAGTCATAATCGCTGACATTGCAAGTCGTTATGGTTATATGATTAACTATAAGAAGGCGTGGCATGGAAAGCAGAAAGCTCTGGCCGCCGTCTTTGGTGATTGGGAAGAATCATATGCATTCCTTCCCAGGTTAATTTTGGCATTGGAGGCGTCTTGGTCCTGGCACGGTTTTCTCCCCTCGATACCAAGATGAAGAGATACAACCCCCAGAGCCAGTTAACAAGCGCCATTTCAGACGACTTTTCTGGGCATTCAAGCCATGTATTGATGGTTTTGGCTTCTGTGTCCCTGTCATCCAAGTGGATGGAACATTCCTTACCGGCAAGTACAAGGGCACTCTCCTGATTGCCAGTGGGGCGGATGCAAACAGACAAGTCTTTCCTTTAGCCTTCGCCATCGTTGAGGGAGAGAATGCTGATAGCTATGGATGGTTTTTCCGGCAAATTCAGATCCATTGTACTAGGAGGACGAACCTTACAATAATCTCTGATCGGCACGCCGGCATCAGAGCTGCCATCTTAGGTTTAGATCCAGCGTGGAAGTGGTCCCAAAGGTGGTGCATACGACACTTCAAGAGCAACTGGAACCATCATTTCAAGCGGAAGAAGCTTGCTGATAATTTGTGGTGGATTGGTAAGTTTGTAATTAGATGTATAATTTAGTTCCAATTACAATATCTTAGTACATTTGGCGATACGTGCTCTGGTTAGACTCTTTCTAAAGTGATGCATGCCTAAGGAAATGGGGTTTTAAGCGATTATCATGATCCTCCCATTTCCTGGGAAAATCGGGTTTTAAGCGATCTTCGGATCCCCCCTTTTTCTGTCAAACAGGCTGTGTTTCTAAGGAGATGTATACCTCTCCTAAGAGTATAACGAGAGTACTTTCGGGTTGTTCGAAATTGTGCTAAATTGCCAAAAATTGACTAACTTTGATTCTTTTCTGTGTCTTCCTCAGCGGTTGCCTATCAAGAGAAAAAATATCTGGAGAAGATGCAGAAATTGCGCGAGTTATGCCCTGAAGGGGCACAGTGGTGCACTGGACATGACCTATCCATGTGGACATTTCATAAAGATGGTGGGACAAGATGGGGTATTGCCACAACGAACTCAGGTGAGAGTATCAACTCTGTCTACAAGGCCGTTCGTGCACTGCCAATCTCTGCCATTGTCGAGATGACTTTTTGGAAAACGAATGCATGGTTCGTCAACCGACTCCACTGGGCAAGAACGAACGAGGCACAGGGTAAGGTCCATGCCTATAAAGTCATGGAAGTAATGGAGAATGACAATCGCAAGAGCAGTCGACATAGTGTAACCGTTATGAATCGGGCGAATGGCGAGTATAGCGTGACGACCGGGCATCGGGAGGACGGTAGACGGGGGGGCCACCGCCATGAAGTTGTGGTCAATTTCAGGACAAAAGTTGGTGAGTGCTCCTGCCAGAAGTATCAAGGGAGAGGGTGGCCTTGTTCTCATGCAATGGCCGTAATTAAAAACAGGAGCAAAGACCCACGTCACTTCGTTAGTCCGTTCTACAATATCGACTCACTCAAAAACACATATGGACGGAGTTTCCGCGCATTGCCTGATGAAGTTTATTGGCCGATGTACGAAGGAAAATTGATCATCCCGCCGTTCGGACAGAGGCGTGAGCCGGGTCGCTCGAGGAAAAAGAGAATTCAGAACGAAATGGATCAAAGTGGAAGACCACCACGAGGCCCAAGACGATGTTCAATATGCAAAGTTCCAGGACATGATAAACGAAGATGTCCAGGCCCGATTGGTCCGCAAAATGCGGGTCCTGATGTGCCAGACTCAGCTAATGCGACATAGTTTGCTTTGTTCATTTTTTTTCATTCCATTCCCAACTCCAAGCTCCAGCTGGTCATGCCACAAACTCCTTGAATTCGAGCTCAAAGTTTGTACCTCAAACTGTTTTCCTGCCTTAGACAAAAACAAGCAGATTCCATGCATGAGTAGGGTTTTGATGGCGTTGGAAAACAATCCTCCTGACCTTATTAATAACAAACCAAATGCATAAAACTATAAACGCCCATCCAAGGTTCAAAATGCGACCCTAACCTTGCATTTCCAGTGAAGGGTTTTGAGAGATACGGCCTTCCAAAGTACCCTTCCCAAAACTGTCTCAACACTTAGGAAAAAATGCAGCCTTGTTCGTATTAACTTGAAGTTGGATTAGAAGCCATAATTTTCAATCAAATTACTTATCTCCACTGTATTGTTGATTGAACTAATTGGGATTACATAAAGATAAAAGGCATAGTTCTAATGGGATAAAATAAGACCAAATTGAAACAACAATCAATTCGAATAAACTAAGATAATAGGAATAGTTCAAATTACATATAAATTAAATTCAACTCTCATCAATCCGCTCAAGGAAGTCCACGAGCTTCGGTCGATCCCACGGTCTTCTTGCTCCTTGTACGACGATCGACGGGAGTAACAATCGGTGGCGGCGGTGGCAAGTTTCGAACTTGGGCGGAGGTAGTTTGGCGGTCGTCGGTGCTATGTCGGCGGGGAATCGGCACTTCCGGGGTTGAGCGGGGGACATCCACGGAAGCTCGGTGAGTAGTCGGAGGGCGACCCCATGGCGTAAAATCGTGGTGTGCCGTCGCGGAGGAACCATCATGCCAAGTACCGGATGATGTATGGCGGGGAGATGGTGGGTAGACCGGGCGGTAGTCGTGGTAACCTCCTTGGCGGGGAGATGGTGGGTAGACCGGGCGGTAGTCGTGGTAACCTCCTTGGCGGGGAGATGGTGGGTAGACCGGGCGGTAATCGTGGTAACCTCCTTGGCGGGGAGATGGGGGGTAGATCGGGCGATACTCGTAGTACGATCCTTGACGGGGATCGTTGTATGAGATCGGGGTGGGACTCAGAGCACCTTGATGGTATGTCGCCCGAGGATCGTAGTACGAGCGTTGGTGGCCAGTTTGGCTGGAACTCTGGCCGGCGCCTTGGGGTGAACTCGGGCCGCCAACTTGGGGAGAACTCGGGCCGCCGACTTGGGGGGATCTCGGGTCGACACCTTGGGGAACAACCAATGGAGGCGGTACTTTCCACCCGGGATATGGCGTGACTTCGGGCTCGATGGGCCTTTCCCGGACCCTCTTGCTTGGCTTCCTCTCGTATGGTGGTGGGGGATCGGAGACATCAACTTGTACCCGGGGTGGCGGCGGTGCGGGCATGGGCGGGTATCTACGATGATTCCTCCCTTGAGCTCTGATACAGCCAAGAAGACTGTTTGCCATCCGCCTGATGAAGCTCACATCTTCATTTCCAAGCTCCACTCTCCCGGTGGTAATGTCTTTAATCCGCTCAATCCCGTCAGTCTAAATCACAAAACAATAAGTTAGGAAACAATTTAGGAACTAAAATAATACATTTAATTATGTAGAGTCGAATATACTTACTAATGCACCATCGGCAGCACCCTCCGGAGTCATGTAACGGACCGATGTTTGCCGATATCGATCCAAGTACGGGTCATGATACCCCATTCTCCCCACTGCCGCCGGAGTGACAATATCTTGCGATTGTCGTTCATTCCACAAGGCGATGAATTTCGCATGCTTCAAGGGCCAATCTCGAGTACCTTGCCGCCCATCTCGACCATGGAAGGCCCTCTGACTTTCGGGGACCTCCAATGGAATGCACTGCTCCCGACCAAACTGACGGAGGCATCGATCCGGCAAGTGCCACTCCACGATCCCAAAACAAATGAGAGGGACCCTCGTGCACCATTGGCCGATATGCTCGGGGAATTGCTGGAGATGCCATTGCACGATGTTCTCCGGGTATGGATCGAAGATGATCTACACGCGCAAAATTAGTAAATTAAGATAGTTAGAATTGGAAAAATACATGTCTCAATGGCAAAAAGGTATAAATAGATCGGAGTATAGAAGATACCTCTCCTTCCCAAAGTCGCTCAAACCTCCGCCGATACTCATCCAACTTGTGTTGGGCAAGGTTGTCACAAGTGGAGTGTCCGATCCACCTTATTAATAAAACAATAATCGAAATTACAATAAGCTAAAACACAAGGGAAAATCAACCAAGAAAAAACATGATGGGTATGAGAAGTTTACCTTGTTCCATAAGCTTCCCCTCTTAGGGGATGATCGATTGGCCAATCCCGGTCGGGACGTTGTACCGGTGCAAGCCATGGCATATGCTCCCAAGCCCAAAATTGGACGATGAACATTGCGCCGCCGACCTCCCTCACAGCTTTTAGAGAGGCATTGCACAAGTTGTGGTAGATATTAGCTAGGCAAGCGGATTCCCAACTATACTCCCCCATCTCCTCCCAACTACCGAGGATGATCCTAAGCCATCCACAACTAAGGAGATTGCTTGATTTTTTGGAGAAGAACACTCCTCCGATCATGCCAATGAGATAGACCCGAGCATATCTCTCGATCTCATCCTCCGGACTTTCCTCGGTTAGGGGATGACTCTCGTAATGCTCTCTAAAGTACCTCGTCAACCAAGTAATTGACACTTGGTGTTTCTTCATTGGTGGCAACCGATCGGTCGCATCAACATGCCCCTTCACCGGTACTTTTACTCCTAAAACACTATAGATGAAATGAACCCAACCGGGCATACCGTCGACATCGTCGGGGGCATGATCACTAACGCACACGGGTTTGCCGTCGATGGGGAGATGGGTTAGGATGGCGACATCCTTTAGTGTGATGGTGGCCTCTCCTTCTCTCAAGTTGAAGCAATGGGTCTCCTTTCTCCATCTCTCAACTAGGGCGGTGATGAGTTGGCGATCAACTTTGATGCCGTTAAAATGCCTAATCGAGTCCAATCGTGCCCTTTTGAGAAAGGGCAAGATGGCTGGGTGGAATGGGAGCACATTGGTCGTACCCCTGTAGCGGATTATTGTTTGTGCCTCCTAGAGAAAATTTACACGTTAATTATTATATATTAGTAAGGGTTTAATCCTTATAACTAAATTACTTAAATTAAATTATTTAACTTCAAGCAGAATTTTATTATCATACTTTAGACATTTCATATAATTAACATAATAGCATTATAAATTAATAATAATAATTTAAAGAGATACATACATATTATCATAAAACGAACATCCTAAATTAATTAACATAATAACATTATAAATTAATAATAATTTAAAGAGATACATACATATTATCATAAAATGTCATCCTAAATTAATTAACATAATAACATTCTAAATGAATAATTTCATTAAGAGATACATACTAATTATCGTAAAATAAACATACTAAATTAACTAAATTAAATGACATTGTTAATGAATCTATATTTTAAAGAGAAACCTACATATTCAATTGTTTGAAATTAATAAAATTCCATTTTACACATAAAAATAAATCGTAAGGACTGTTTGGTAAATTATTTAATCGTTTTGGTTGTTTTAAATCATTTAATCGAATACAAAGCAACACTCGTTAGACTCTTAGAAGAGGTATACATCTTCTTAGAAACGCAGTCTTGTTGACAGAAAAAGGGGGGATCCGAGGATCTCTTAATACCCGTTTTCCCAGGGAATGGGAGGATATGATAATCGCTTAAAACCCCATTTCCTTAGACGTGCATCTCTTTATAAAGAGTCGAAGTAAGTGGCGCAATGTATTTGATTAAATTATTGAAAACAACCAACACGATTAAAAATTCAACATAAATTTATTTTATATTTCACTAAATACATTAACAAAATAAAAGAAGGACAAATGGTAAAGAATTGTATGTACCGGGTGAGCGTTCCAAACATCCCTTGACCGATGGTTGGGTTGGTCGTACAATTCGGTTGGATCCAACGGTCCTTGCTCGAGATAATACCGTTGGTTGTAAATATCGACGTCCTCCGCAGCCTACGAGAAAATAACAACGAGGTTAGTAAATAGATTAATTAAAAAGCAAGATAAGACCAACAAAAATTAAACCCGAATAATGAGTACGTACCGCTTGAAATTCATCAACAAAAACTCCTTCTCCTTGCCACCAATCGGCCATTTTTTCGGCGCAATTCGGACAGAGCTTCGGCTCGGCTCGGCGGGTTTTGAGGAAAAAACCTAAGAAATGTTTTCTAATGGCAGATCGGACTTTGCCGCAACCAATAGACCACTATTTCCTAGGCTTTTGGGAGGGGGAGGGTTTAGAGAGATAAAACTTAGAGAGAGAAGGAAGAATGGGTTGAAGGTGTGAAGAAATGAGAGGGGGAGGGGGGCTATTTATAGTTTTTCAGATCGCAGGCTCCAGGGGCGAGGCGGTAATTTTGCCCCGCGGATCGCATTCTCCCAATGCGTTTTCCGCTTCCCCCCGCGCGGCGATCGCATTCTCCCAATGCGCTTTGACTGACACCGGCGCGGATCGCATTACCCGCGTGCGATCTGGGATCCAAGGCGCGGATCGCTCCGCTGGCGTGCGCTTAGCCGTTGGATCGGCTGTCAATCGGACGATTTGGTGGATCGCAACACGTCCTACCCAAATCGAATCAGTCTGGTGCGTTTTATATTGTGGATTGCACCCCTCTGATGCGTTTTACGTGTAGATCGCATCTGTAAGGTGCGTTTTACATTTAAAACGCATCTTAGGGGTGCGTTCCATAAAATAAGGTGCTATTAGTGGAATTTTTTTTACATGGGTGCTATTTTTGTAATTTTTTTTTTAAAGGTGCTATTATTGGAAAAATCCCAGAGTTTGGGAGCCACTTCCATATACTTTTATATATTAATTAGATAATAAATAGCGCCTATTTGGTTTAATGGCTTAAGGGGTCCAGTGGGATACGGTGAACCTCACCGTAAGTTCTCCTACACCCCATTTCCCGTTATCTCCGTTTTTTCCTCCGTAAGCCCTATGTATCTTTCTCTTCATGCGTCGACTGAGTGGCGGCTGGCCAAGTTTTCCCCTCCGTTTCCAATTGCGACTGCCCAAGTTGTGCTCTCAACGGGACTAGATACTATAACAACACCCTTTGTGTTGTTATTGTAACAACACTAGCCTCCAACCAATAGGAAGCTAGGATTGTGATGACTTTTTATTAAATGAGTTGACCTAGTGTAAAATCAAAACAGGGGTATAATTGTCATTATGAAAAATCTGTTTAAATAATAAAAAAAATAAAAAATAAAAAAAATATTTTTTTATTTTCTGCCCAAAAATTTGGTCGTCGGAATTCGGTCACCGGTCGCCGAAAAATGGTCGGCGGTCACCGGAATATGCTTTTCTGTCGCCAGAATATGCTATTCTGTCATCGGAATATGCTTACCGGCGTCGGAATATGCTTACCGTGGTCGGAATATGCTTACCGGCGTCGGAATCTAGTCATCGGGGCCGGAATATGCTTATCGGCGCCGGAATCCGGTCACTGACGGTCACCGGAGTTTGGTCAACGAACTTCGTTGACCGGTCAACGGTCTTCGTTGACCGGTCAACGGTCAACGACCACCGAATGTATGGTCTACATTGTGAGATTTATGGTTTGGTTTCTCATATTTTCGTATGCCTTTTGTGGTTTGCTTTATCGTGTTTGTGGTTTGCATTGAGAAGTTTATGGTTTGCTTTATCGTGTTTGTGGTTTGCATTGAGAAGTTTCTGGTTTGCTTTCAAAAATTTTGTGATTTGCATTGAGGGGTTTCTGGTTTGTTTTAATATATTTGTGGTCTGCATTAGGTCGTTTATGGTTTGCTTTTTTGTGGTTTGATTTACTGTGTTTGTGGTTTGTATTAGGAGGTTTCTGGTGTGCTTTCGCAAATGTTGTGGTTTGCTTTATCGTGTTTGTGGTTTGTTTTAGGAGATTTGTGGTTTGCATTAGGAGGTTTCTGGTTTGCATTAAGAAGTTTCTAGTGTGCTTTCGGAACTTTTGTGGTTTGCTTTGCGAGGTTTCTGGTTTGTTTTAATATATTTGTGGTCTGCATTAGGACGTTTTTGGTTTGCTTTACCGTGTTTGTGGTTTGCATTAGGGGCTTTGTGGTGTGCTTATAATATATTTCTGGTTTGTTTTACCGTATTTTTGGTATGTTTTAGACAATTTATGGTCTGTATTAGGAGGTTTCTGGTATGTATGACGATAGTTTCGCCATTATTGATTCTTTTCTGCGAGTTGAAAAATTGAAACAGGGACATTAAGAGAAAAAAAATGAAATTGTCTCGCGTGGAAAACCATTTTAAAACTTCAAATTCATTATTCAAATCTGAGCAAAAGAGAAAAATAGAATCCTTTCATCTATTCAAACCAGTTCTGCCGATTCAGTCTCCGTTCTCGTCGTTTACCGAGTCTTTGTCGGAGACGACACTGGATCTGAGGGATTTCCATCAGGAGCACAATCGTCGCCGTTGCCGCGACTACAATCGGTACCGTCCAGACGCCGAGAGTGGCGGAGGAAGAAGACCCCGACTGGAATCCTCGTCGATAACCAAGGTAACCGAACGCAGAACCGAGAGATTGAACTGCTATGTCCTTCCTCCTCTCTGCTTTCCTGCAAATCAAACTGAATCGGAATTTGAAAGATAGAAATGAACGGCCGCCAGAAATTGAATTCAATTCTCGGAAATGTCCAGCGAGATTAGTCCCGATTTGTGTGTGTTAATCTGATTAGGGAAACAATTTCTTCAGCAATTTTTAGATTGATTTCACTGATTTGAATTTGTGGTGGCGGTGGCAGAGGATGTGGAGAAGTTGAGGGAGATGGAAGAAGCGGCGGCGGGGGAGGAGGGGAGGCGGCGATTGGGAAGCAACAACGGCGTGGTGGATCCGAGGGATTTTTAACGGCGGAAGGGTGGCGGAGCTGAGGAAGAAGCAAGCAAGAGGCGGCTCTCTCAAAGACCAGTCCGTCGATTCCCAGCGAGAGAAATCGTGGCTGGTCGTCGATTCCCCGTTAGCGATGGCGTCGTCGAAGGCGACGAAGATCTATTCTGACGAGCAGCCGTTGGGGTCGCACACTCTGTACGCAGCGATTCTCGCGGAAGAGAAAGAGAACCGTCGCTAGCAATTGTTGTTGGAGAATGGAGAGGGAGAGAACACGTGAATTGAGAGAGTAAATTAATTTAATTTTTATTTTACTTATTCTGGGTTAATTTACTCTTCTACCCTTAATAATAATAGTTGTTATAGTAACAACATACGAATTGTTGTTATACTATCCTATCCCGCTCTCAACCTTCAAGAATCCCCTTCAGGTTAGGAGCTAACTGCCATATCTAGATCATATTGGAATAGAAGAGGCTAATTTCCCAAGCTGAGAGAAGCATTGAATGGGCTGGCGGCTAGCCGTCAGCTGGCTAGAGTCCTACTATTGGATTGTAGATGCATTTCATCTTCTCCCCACTCTGACCCTATTCCACTCTGCGGACATATCCCCAATTTTACCGCTCGAGACCGTCTCCTCTCCCACCTCTTGTCGACTTTCCTCCTTCCTGCACTAATCAAGTAGTGGCGAGGCATGTTGATGTTGGGGCGATGTAGTCAGGTGCATTGATAGCAGTTTATGGATCCCTCTCCCAGATCCTTCTCTTTTCTTCAGTTCCCCGGCTCTTCTCCGCTCTACCGACTTACTTCTTAATTATCCAAACAAGAGATCTTTTGAGGAGAATTTCAATTTTTCCTGTCACTTACTCATCTATGCATGAGGCCCGTTTCCTTTTTGCATTTGCATGACTGACACCTGTTACCACCCAAAATGAAAGAAATGCCACATGTAGCCACTGATGAGTTCCTTCTCCTCAAACATACCCAGACATATGTGGCAGTAACATTATTCACAATGCCTTTTTAAAGCTTTTCTCTTCACTATATTTAGAGGTTTTATTGAATTCCCATATACGCTATGATTTCTAGACGAGTGTAGATTTTTAATCCAACTAACAAATAAGGGGCCGACTATGGCAAAAAAAAAAATTAAAAAAAAAAACAAATAAGGGGTCTCACCGGTGTAAGTAATCAAGAATATTAATCAAGCATGCTACTGTTAACTTAATCATAGTGGTATCCTCATGCCAATTGCCATGGCAAAAGGACCATATTTTTCTATAAAACAGAAGTATTTCATTTCGATAAATATAAAAATGCATATAAGAAAACATAGAATTGGATCAAATTAAACAGAACAAGCTTTTTTTTTTGGTATAGTTCTGACCATTGAAATATATAATATTATTTAATTTCAACTAATAATTAAAATATATTATTATCTAAGCTCCAATAATTATAGAATCCTCAGAACTCGAAAATGCCACACTAATATCTCCTGATTCTCCTCTCAATCTTCTAATTAATAAAAAGATACCTCTTCTCAATCTTACTTTATGGCAACTCAGATTGTGTAAGAACATTTTTCAAAACAATTATCCCAATTGATTATTTGACCATTTTTTTTCAATCGCCATCACAATTAATCGCATTATTATGTTAATTTATCAAAGTTCTATCCAATGACAATTAATTTAATGATAGAGGGTTTATCCCGTAATGAATAGTGAACTAAAAACAAAGGAAACGCATACAAGTGCACCACATACATAAATATAATTTATTGACTGATGGCTAATGTTGATTACGAGTAGTAGCAACATTGTAGTTTAGCAGAAATAATGAATTTGAAAAAGTCGTCTAAAAGTACACAAAATACGATGTAAGAGTCAAATTATGATTATATACGAGGTTAAACATGGAGTATTGGTCATGCTCGGTAAGTATGATTTATCTTCAATTACTTTTGCTATCATCTTAATTAGAAATATGTACCGCCCATTTTTATTCATTGATGTTAATATAATTTTTAATTCAGTCTTACTACTTTCATAATTAGAATATTGGTGTGAATAGCTCTTTTTTTTTTTTTTTTGACGAATGGTGTGAATAGCTCTATGGAGTGTGATACTACTTTCATTGTACTATGAATTAATAAAAATTAGAATAAGAATAAATTCAACGCATTATGAATAAGGACTAGTGAAACATTCGCTACTTTAATGTAGTAAACAAAATGTGTTTCGACTTATATTATAATATCCATTGTAATGTGTCTTTAAGTAAAAATATGTGCATGCAGAGTTATGAAAGGATACCCGTCGCGGGATACGAGGCATCTATCTAGCTAATATTAAAGTGCATAGCTTTACTATCTGAGATTTTTCCAATGTGGTACATAGGCTTCCTCCACCATGTTTCTGTTGTACTTGTGGGCTTCTAGTTCAAAATTCAGCTTCATTAGCTAGGCTGCGGGGGGGGGGGGGGGGGGGGGGGGGGGGGGGGGGGCGGGGGTGGCTTCTTGCTCCAGGGGAATGAAATTGCTTTCTAACTCTTAAAACAGTTAGCACCATACTCACCATGTTTTGAGTCATATGGTTAAAATTTAATGAAGGTCAATTTAGTAAAAATGCACACCAAACCCTAATATATATTCAATCTAACCCTCCCATCCCAAACAAACCATTCGTCTCCCTTTCCCGGTTGTGAAAACTGCCGCTTCCACTCTCTCAAATCTGAAAAACTGGGGTAGTTAGCATAAATGGTCACACAATTTATCACTTTATACAAAATGATCACAAAACTTTTATTTTGCACGATTTGGTAATACAAGTTTACATTTATAACAAAATCGTCATTTTCATCCATCTCCGTCCAAAACCCTAACAGAATGTAGATGTGGTTGCTGACTCAACTTCCCAATCAACAAAATATTAATAAATTATTTCTATTATTTAAAACTCATTTCCAATATTTTAATAAATTATTTCTATCGAACCTCCCTTATCCTTACGTGTTTTGATTGAGGCCGATTTGGGCAGGGCTCCACCAGGCCCATTGTAATGTTTTTTTTCTCCAATGAATATTATGAATCCAGGTTTTCGTAAAAAAAAACCATTTCCTCCTCTTGCGCCTCCGGCAAGAACCATAACCACCACGCAAATCCCACCAGCATGATTTACAACATCCGAGACAGCAGAAACCTACCCTAGATCCGATGGAGCGAGGAAATTTGAATTTGTTTTCTTCCCCTGCTCTGCGGTTCCGCCGTGCCGCTATCGGGGCACAAACCGAAGGGGAAAACTAGAGGAGGGTTGGGGTTTTCACTCATAAAACTAGCGTCGAAACTGAAGAAGCCTGGGAAAGGCAGAGGATGTGAAGATATGGCTCCGACGGGTTCCCATCGCCGGCGGCCGAGAGGATTCCGAAGTGGAAGACGGAAGTAATCGGGCGGCAAAATCCGCTGAACTTTGCGGGAACTTCAGTTTCCAGAAGGAAACAAATTGACGCCCTTACAAATGTCTCTCATGGAATTCCCGACGGCGAGAGGGTTCACCTGCGGAGAAGGGGGAGAAAGCGGAGGAAGAAGAGGTCCCCGGCCGCATTTTGCTATGTTTCTTTTCCGAAAACGAAAAGAGCAAGGGAAGGACGGAAGGTTTCCCTCTTTCTATTTTAAGAATTTAAGTTTTATGGATATTTTTAACTGTAATTAAATAGTAATAAATAATAAATGATAGTTTATCCTTCATTTTGCTGATTGGGAAGTTGAGTCAGCAGCCACATCAACATTCTGTTAGGGTTTTGGACGGAGATGGATGGAAATGATAGTTTTGTCATAAGCATGGTCCATGAAGCCGTACCGTACTGGCGGTTCAACCACGAAATACCAGTATTGGAGGCTAAACTGGTAGGCGGTATTTAACGGTACAACGGTTAAACTACAGTTAAACCACGGTTTTACCATAAAATACCCTATCGCTGACTTTCCCGGTACGGTCTCCGTTACGGTTTCATGGACCATGGTTATAAGTGTAAACTTGTATTACCATATCGTGCAAAATAAAAGTTTTGTGACCATACTCACCATGTTTTGAGTCATATGGTTAAAATTTAATGAAATTGCTTTCTAACTCTTAAAACAGTTAGCACCATACTCACCATGTTTTGAGTCATATGGTTAAAATTTAATGAAGGTCAATTTAGTAAAAATGCACACCAAACCCTAATATATATTCAATCTAACCCTCCCATCCCAAACAAACCATTCGTCTCCCTTTCCCGGTTGTGAAAACTACCGCTTCCACTCTCTCAAATCTGAAAAACTGGGGTAGTTAGCATAAATGGTCACACAATTTATCACTTTATACAAAATGATCACAAAACTTTTATTTTGCACGATTTGGTAATACAAGTTTACATTTATAACAAAATCGTCATTTTCATCCATCTCCGTCCAAAACCCTAACAGAATGTAGATGTGGTTGCTGACTCAACTTCCCAATCAACAAAATATTAATAAATTATTTCTATTATTTAAAACTCATTTCCAATATTTTAATAAATTATTTCTATCGAACCTCCCTTATCCTTACGTGTTTTGATTGAGGCCGATTTGGGCAGGGCTCCACCAGGCCCATTGTAATGTTTTTTTTCTCCAATGAATATTATGAATCCAGGTTTTCGTAAAAAAAAACCATTTCCTCCTCTTGCGCCTCCGGCAAGAACCATAACCACCACGCAAATCCCACCAGCATGATTTACAACATCCGAGACAGCAGAAACCTACCCTAGATCCGATGGAGCGAGGAAATTTGAATTTGTTTTCTTCCCCTGCTCTGCGGTTCCGCCGTGCCGCTATCGGGGCACAAACCGAAGGGGAAAACTAGAGGAGGGTTGGGGTTTTCACTCATAAAACTAGCGTCGAAACTGAAGAAGCCTGGAAAAGGCAGAGGATGTGAAGATATGGCTCCGACGGGTTCCCATCGCCGGCGGCCGAGAGGATTCCGAAGTGGAAGACGGAAGTAATCGGGCGGCAAAATCCGCTGAACTTTGCGGGAACTTCAGTTTCCAGAAGGAAACAAATTGACGCCCTTACATATGTCTCTCATGGAATTCCCGACGGCGAGAGGGTTCACCTGCGGAGAAGGGGGAGAAAGCGGAGGAAGAAGAGGTCCCCGGCCGCATTTTGCTATGTTTCTTTTCCGAAAACGAAAAGAGCAAGGGAAGGACGGAAGGTTTCCCTCTTTCTATTTTAAGAATTTAAGTTTTATGGATATTTTTAACTGTAATTAAATAGTAATAAATAATAAATGATAGTTTATCCTTCATTTTGCTGATTGGGAAGTTGAGTCAGCAGCCACATCAACATTCTGTTAGGGTTTTGGACGGAGATGGATGGAAATGATAGTTTTGTCATAAGCATGGTCCATGAAGCCGTACCGTACTGGCGGTTCAACCACGAAATACCAGTATTGGAGGCTAAACTGGTAGGCGGTATTTAACGGTACAACGGTTAAACTACAGTTAAACCACGGTTTTACCATAAAATACCCTATCGCTGACTTTCCCGGTACGGTCTCCGGTACGGTTTCATGGACCATGGTTATAAGTGTAAACTTGTATTACTATATCGTGCAAAATAAAAGTTTTGTGACCATTTTATAGAAAGTGATAAGTTGTGTGACTGCTAACTACCCACAAAAACTGTCCCACCCGGAAGCACATCTTTTCCCAAAAGCAAATCCCCTCCGCATCGATCTTCGTCAGCGACTATGACGCTCAAGGCACCTGCTCTGTCTCTCGAGACCACGGTTCTTTCGAAGGCTTCTCCGGCTTCCCCTCCACGCTTGAACTAGACGAGATCTGGGGATTCAATTTTACCGAGAAGGAGGAGGCGGCGTCGCCGTTGGACGCTCGATTGGCGGATGATTGCAGGATTGGATCGATTTTGCCGAGAAGGAGAAGGTGGCGGATTGCAAGGTTGGATCTCGTAACGAGCAGTGGATGTGCCTTTCACATGAAGATTTAAATTGAGGCTAGGGTAAAAGAATTAAGTCTCCATTTTTGGCCAACTATGGGACGAGAAAACATGGAACGAAAGAAAGGAAGGGTTGGCCAGCTGTGTAATTTTTGGTAGTGATTGTGTTGTAGTGTATATTATATGTATCAATAGTGATTATTCTGGGAATCGTCATTTACTTTCCAGTAGTATTTTGTGTAGTGGCTGTAGTATTTGTTCATTCTTCCTCAGTAGATAGTCTTTTCAAAAATAGCATTCACTACCAATTACAAATTGCTTAATCGTTAATAATAACAATAAAATCACTACTAATTCAAAATTGCTAAAATACTACTAGTTTTACAATAACTACGGAACATTATAAAAACAGTATTAGAAACCACCAAAATCACTAAGATAGTTGGTAGTGTTTTTTCAGTAGTTTTTTCTTAAAATAGAAAATTTACATAATAAAGAAAAAATAAATAAAAATATATTTTCAAATTAAATTTATGAATTAATTTTAATTTTATAAAATACCAAACACACCCTTCGTCACTCTCCACCGTCATATTTAATTTAAAATGAATGGTGAATAACATAGTTAGCATGGTGCTAACTCCAAGTTAGCACACTATCTCCTCCCTGCTCCAGGAGCTTGTGTCTCACTCTATTGTGATCATCTTTCTTCCATAATTCGTCCTAGGCCTTCTTATACTTGAAAAATGCCAAAAGCTACACAAAGTGCGTAAAAATTACAAAATTACACCTAAGGTCTAATAGTCGCGGCTAAAGGTTGAACATTTATACCATAAAATTATTCAAGAATACATCAAATAGAAATAGTGGGTTAGACTGATAAGAAGTAGATAGAGATTTCGAGGGAGAGAGCATATCCGACGGAAGAAACAATGGTGGTGAGGTTGTTTGGATTTTTTTTTATAATGTTTTTGGTTTGCTTTTTTTTGCGTTTAATGACACGACAAAAATATTTCCATTTTATTGCAAGAAATGTTAAAATATTATTTTTTATTTAGGTCTAATAACACGTATTACTGACTGAACTCTTTGTTGACTACTAATTATCATAATTAAAAGAGAAAATATATTAGTGTCCTAATAGATAAGGTTTATATACCTTTACAGGAAAAAATATTATCCATGCCTTGTAGATTGTAATCTACATACAAGATGGATTAAAAGACGTGTGAATGCAAGAAATTTCGGAGATGTAAACTGCTCATTGGATCAAGATACAAAATTTTGGCCCATTGTATTCATTGGAGTACGGTACATGGACTAACTGAAAGTAATTAAGTGCAAGCTCTTCATCAGCTCATACTGTTTCTCTTGTACTACATATATACTACATATAGTTGTGATTTTTCTACCGCTACTTAATAGAGTCACATAATCATTTATAATAAAAAATGTATGTTCATCTAGAAGAATTCCTCCTTTCATGGTAATAAAGAGAGATTTATGAAGAAATTACAATGGTGAATTTTTGGATTCTCTCTCATCTCCTATAACTCACTTGAGATATGTGTTTCTTAAGATATGTAATTGGGATAATCCAAGCATATCATTAGTATATATAAAGCTGAAGATTAGTTACTGTTGCAAAAATTTTACATTTTAATACCCAAATTTATTTAAATTACAACTTAGTCACTAAATATACATTTTATGTTTTGATAATTCAAATTTAATTTTAATATTAAATTATTGAACAATTATGTTTTGGTATCTATATTTTATGAGATTTTCGTACCTAAATTTTTTTAAATTTACATATTGGTCCAATGTTTAGATTTCTTGAATCCATGAATCTAATTCACCAGTCCATGAATCCAGTCCACAATAACATAAAAGTACCACAAATTTAATTAAATTACAACTTAGTCAGTATAATGTATATTTTATATTTTGATACTCCAAATTTAATTTTTTGAACAATTATGTTTTGGTATCTAAATTCATGAGATTCACCTACAATTTCTTAAATTTTTAAAAAATTATGTTTTGGTATCTAAATTTATGAGATTCACCTATAATTTACATATTGGTACTATGTTTAGATTTCATTTAAATCCATCAATTCAATCCACCAATCCTTTTGAACCAATCAATTTATCCAATCCACAATAGCATAAAAGTACCCCAAATTTAATTAAATTACAACTTAGTAAGTTTAATGTATATTTTACATTTTGATACTCCAAATTTAATTTTTTGAACAATTATGTTTTGGTATCTAAATTTACGAGATTCACCTACAATTTCTTAAATTTTACATATTGGTCCTATGTTTAGATTTCATTTGAATTCATGAATCCAATCCACCAATCCTTTTGACCATTTTATATTTGCTCATTATGTGAAACATCAAATAAATTATAAAAGCTAAGAGAAATGACTCTAAAATATTGCAAGAGCGAATTTATAAACTCATTTAGTACATTTATGAGAGAACAAACTCATTTATGTACATAAACAAGTGTCAATAAATTGCTACGATGAAAAGGGTTGATTGTTGTATTGACAGTCAACTAAAAGAATTGGTCAAAACATTTACATCATATACTTCATCTTTGTTTCATTTTCACTTGCCTTCCATAACCCTTTCTTTATTTCTTTCTTTGCCTTCTTCGTCTAACCCTAATTAGTATATTATTTTTATGTATTCTAATCACAAGTATGGACAGTTCCATACAAGACTCACCAACAGTCTAGAGAACTAATAATTGAACCATGAACCACTAACTTTTTAAGCTTAATATCTAGTGCAATTAAAAATAAATATGTATGGTTAGTACTTATTAGAAAGTCATCATTTTCACTATGGGATTTGAAGGCGTGAAATTTTAAGCGAGTTCTAGTGTGTGTTCCTTTTGCTTCTCTCTAGAATTTTTCTTTTTTTACTCGGACTAGAATGTTTATAATACATGGAATATTTGGCTAAGTATCTACACATATCAAATAAATAGTTTTCATTTTCTATAAAAAAAAGTAAATAATTATCATCTTAAATACATCAGCATAAAAGGAATTAAGTCTCAACTATGCAAATTACAGTTATGTACATTAACTTAATAGATCTTTAGATTTATAACCTAATTTATTTTTTGCATAAGTCCTCAAAATATTGATGGAATATTACATTTAAGTACCTAAAAATTTTGTGTATTACATTGTGCGACCTAAACTTTTGAAGTTCTACAAATAAGTCTAATTTTTGTCTATATATATAACTAAAACACCCTCGAAGAAATGGGTATCCATACCCAACTCATACACATTTAGATTACGGAAGTACATATCCATACCATACCCTAACCAAACTCATGTACGAACTTCCAAACCCATATATACGTCACTCATATCCTACCCATAATCAATGGGTCGACTTGGGTATATATAAATATCATTTATTAGCCAAAATTTTCCAAAAAAAAAAAAATTAATTGGATGTTGACCGCCATATATATATTTTCAGTCAATATCATATTGTCAAGTCAATAATACTAACTAAATTGCTAACAAAAAATTAATTCTAGGCTAATAATACAAACAAAATACCATAACAGACCACATAATACATGTCATAGGCCATCTCCGCCCGCGACAAGACGCAGCATCACCACCTAGTATTATTTACAGGTGGTGGCATGGAGGAAATGACCAAAATTCTTACTCAATTTCGTTTAAGTTTATCTCTACCATTCATCATAAAATAGTTACAATCGGAAGACAGCGGTGAGAGGAATTATTAGAATAAGAAAACTCATCATCATAACAAAATTAAATATATACATATATATTCCTATTATAAAATATTACAGATGAGAGTAAAAGTTGAATAACCACAAACCAAACCAAGAACAGCAATAATAAAGCCGCATTGTATTAATAGTTTCATAGAGCTAAATGGGGTTATATAGATCGTGAAAGATCTGGAAAAAATCTCAAGTTACACATGTTTTGAAAAAAAATTCTCAAAATACACATGTTATGAAAATAATGACCAATCTACGCATGTATTTCTTTTCAGCATATCTTCGGTGTACTTCTCCTGTGAAATAAATATTTCTCCAGGTGACTGCTTCACTTGGATCCCAAGAAAATATTTCATGACTCCCAAGTCCGTCATCTCGAATTCTTTTATCATGGTACTTTTGAATTCTTCGATCATATGTTGATTTGTACCTGTGTAAATCAAGTCATCAACATACAAACAAACCATTAGAAAATCTTTTCTTTCTCCCTTTTTGATGTAGAGAGATGCTTCACTCGGACTTCTTTGAAATTCTTTTTGATGAAAATATCGATCAATTCTACTGTTCCAGGCTCTCGGTGCTTGCTTCAGCCCGTATAAAGCCTTTCGGAGACGATAAACCTTGTCTTCTTCTCCTTTTTTCTCATAGCCTTGTGGTTGTTCCACATAGACTTCTTCTTCCAGTTCTCCATTTAGAAATGCTGATTTGACATCTAGCTGGTATACTGGTAACTCCAGTTGAGTAGCTAGAGCGAGAACTGTTGTGATGGTCTCCATCCTCGCTATTGATGCTATGTCTCGTGAAAATCAATACCGGGTTGTTGTGAATAGCATTTTGCCACCAGTCGAGCTTTGTACTTCTCGATAGAACCATCTTCATTGAATTTGATTTTATAGATCTATTTGAGACCTATAACCGGCTTGTCCTCCGGTTGATCAACAAGCTCCCATGTCTTGTTTTTCTCGATCATAGAAATTTCTGCATCCGTTGCCTCATTCCAAACTTCTTCTTTGACTGCTTCTTCAAAGACTTGAGGCTCACAAGAAAAATATGCAACATGACTTGTTTCATAAAATTCTCGCAAAAACCTTGTTCTCAACGGAGGTGAATCCGAGTCTGTTACGCCGTCTCTAAAGTCGTCTTCTTCTGGGCTAAGTGCAGAATTTCTTTCTGGACTTGCAACTGGATCTGGGTTGTTGCTGGGATCTTCTGGAATTGCTGAATCCTCTAGAATTTCATAACTTGGTGGAGATTGAGAAATTGGATTTTCCCAATTCCACTCCGCCATCTCATCAAAGATCACATCTCGGGAAACCACCACCTCGTTCTTTACTGGGTTGTAAAGACGATAGCCTTTGGATTCATCACTTTAGCCGGTGAAGATCAGCTTCTCTCCCTTCTGGTCAAACTTGTCTCGGTTTGGAGTAGATATATGTGCATAAGCTATGCAACCAAAGACTTTGAGGTGATCCACCTGTGGCCTCCTGTGGTGCCACACATGTATCGGTGTATTGTTCCGAACTACTTTGGTTGGTGATCTGTTGAGGATGTAAATTGTTGTATTGACCGCTTCTGCCTACAAGTTGTTGGGAAGCTTCTTTGCTTTGAGCATACTTCTCGCCATCTCCACAATCGTACGGTTTTTCGTTCTGCCACGCCATTTTGTTGTGGTGTGTAACGAATCGTCAGCTGCCTTTTGATTTCGTTGTTGCGGCAATACTCCATGAACGGAGTATAAATAAATTCTCCTCCAAAATCTGTTCGGAGGGTTTTGTTTTGATGGCCGCTTTCCTTCTCAGCTACTGCTTGGAATTGAAGGAACTTGGGAAAAGCTTCTGACTTTTGCTCTAGAAAGAATACCCACATCATTCTGGTGAAGTCATCTACAAATAGTAGAAAGTATCTTTTGCCGCTGAGTGATTGTGTTCGGGTTGGACCGCATATGTCTGCATGTACCAACTCCAGTGGCGCTTTTGCTCTCCAAGATGTCTTTGGAAATGGTAAACGATGCATTTTGCCATATATGCATCCTTCATAGATCTTGTCTTCTCTGTTGATCTAGGGAAGTCCCGCCACCATATTTTTCTGCCTCGACAATTTGAGGCCTTTGAAGTTGAGATGACCGTATCTGAGATGCCATAGGAAGGATTGATCAAGATTTTCACTCTTGAATGCTACTTCACCATTTTGTGACATAGCAAGAGAGAAAATTCTGTTGGAAGTCATCAGAAATTTAACCACCATGAAATTGCCAGTTTTGTTGATACTCTCGCACACGCCATTATCAAACAATAGCTTGTAATTTTTCAGCATCAGTTGTCCCACGCTAAGTAGATTGAGAGTTAGCTCCGAAACATACAAAAAATCTCGAATGAGAGTGTTGTTGCCTTCTTCTGTGCATACAACAACTGTGCCTTTTCCTTCCACTTTTAGCTTCTTTCCGTCTCCCAATTTGACTTGAGAGCGATATTGGTCATCGATATCGGCGAAGGACTCCACATCTCCATTCATGTGGTTACTACAACCACTATCCACCATCCAGGGAAGCTGTAATTTTTGCTCACCATTCAAACATGATAAGACCACCATATTACTTTCTTCATTTTTGGTGCCGCTTGACTCGCCTTCTTCTTGCTTGTTCTGGAACCAGCAATCTCTCTGGGAGTGGTTTTGAATTTTGCACTTGTATCTGCAGTCTTTTGTTGCATGACCCGCCTTTTTGCAAATTATGCAACTCGAGCCAGTGTAGCCCAATTTTTGCTGTTGATAATTTTGCCTTTTGTTTCCACTGTAATTGGATCTTCCTCTTCCTCTCCATTGTGAGTTTCCCCCTCTCCGGCCTTGCTCCGATTTTGCATATTTACTTTCCGTCATGTTGACTTTTGACGAGAAAGCTTGCTCCAATGGCGGTTTGGTGAATCGGCTCATTCTTTGCTCATGTGCTACAAGTGAGCCCATCAACTCGCTCATTGACAGATTTGCCAAATCTTTGGTTTCCTCTATGACAGCAACAATGTGTTCAAACTTCGATGATAGGCTCCGGAGAATTCTCTCCACGACCTTCCTTTCTTCCATGACGTCACCAGTGGCTTTGATCTGGTTGACTGTCTCCGTAACACGCGAGTGGAAGTCTTTGATGGTGTCAGTTTCCTTCATCATCAAGTTGTCGAACTGGAGCCATAAACTTTGTCGCCTGATGGAGATCGCCTTTTCAGAACCTTGAACTTGTTCACGCAAGACATCCCAAGCTTCTTTGGCCTTTTTTATGCCATAGATTCTGGGGTAAATTGATTTGCTCACTGCTTGCTGAATGATTCTCAAGGCACTGGCATTTTGCTTGGCATTCTCCTTGTACTCCTTTGTCTGCTTGCCTGATCGTTTCTTCGAGTCTTCATCATCTTCCTGTGGACTTTCATAGCCGTCTTGGACTATATCCCACAGATCTTGAGAGATGAAAATTGGCTCCATTTGGCACTCCAGTACTCGTACAATTCTCATGGATTTGCCATTCTAAAACAAGCTATTTTCTCTGGCATAATATATATTATGCTATTATTTTATATCTTAGTGGCTAAAATATAATGTATTTTAAAGTTATTCAATGGTTCAACCTCGACCAACCCAATTAGTCCAATTTTTATCATTTCAAATATATATTATGTAATTATTTGATATCATAGTGATTAAATTATAGTGTAAAATTTAGGGAATCGTTTGGTATTTGATAGTAAAAAACTAAACAGAAAGATCTATTTGGTTATTTTTAACATTAAAGCGATCCTATACATTTTCAGTTTCCGTTCAAAATTCTATAGTTTTATTCCCGAATCGGTGATGTGCAAATGGCGAATTGCACTCATCTCTTTTCTTTCATTATTTTTTATTTTCAAATAGAAAGTTTAAAAGTAAAGAATAATTAGAGTTTGGCATGGGTCGGTCAAACATGATGAATTTCAAGTTTTGGCCCGTTTTGATCAAGTCTAATTTATAATCACATGGTTCCCTGATACCCGATAAAAATCTCAATCCAAACCAGTTTGGCAGGTGAGTCCGTGTTTACCACCATTTTCTAGGGATACAGGAACGGTGGTTCCTATCCCAAATCGTGTTGTTCATTCTTGATTTCTTTAGATTTTATCATGGGTTGGCAAAAAACCAGAAAGCACAATGATGACAAGATGAAAGTTTTATAAAGCAAATTAATCGGCCAACAGGCCGAGTAAAAACTATCAACGATTGTGAGATGCTCATTTCCAGAAAATCGGCGGGATAGGCAATTTTTCATTCGATTTTCTGGAATTCGGTTCTATAAAACTCACTCCACCTCATCATATTACCAGAAACAATATTGTTTCACAAGGTAACGGGTACATGATTTTGGTTCATAAGGCTGATATTTGATTCGTTGCATAATTTATGTATCTTTCCTACTAAAATTCACTATTTTATCACGTGTTTCTAAAAAAAAAACTATACAGCAATAAGTTATACACCCCATTACATTATCAAATTTCATACCTCACATTCCTCCGGCCAAATTGGCCGGGGCCACGCTAGTTGTTTCATAGAGCGGAATGGGCTTATATAGATCGTGAAAGATCTACCCATCACTATTGCATAACTGAGTGTGGAACTAAACACACGCAATGTCGCAGCAAGCAAAACCACAGGTAAAATTATTCAACATTTATTTTATTGTAACTAAATGGCGATCATGCATGCCAGAGGGTTTTCCTTAAAATAGTATAAGGCATGGGAGCTCGTAGATGCTACGAAACCCTCGAATACTTTATTATCCGAGTCACCTCGGATAGATATGTAACTTACTAATTTAAGGATAGAGTTCAATGAGGACTCGCAGGCCACAAACTGGGGTAATGGTGTAACTGGCGAATCCAGCTTCAGAGAAGAGCTTGGCGAACTGTGGTTCGGTTCTTACCTTTCCCTCAACAGTCATCATAATTACCATGTCAAGATACAAGAGTGTTCCAGTCGCTTCGCGATCGCTGCAGCTCTGGTGCCCTGCCACCATTTCTACTATCATCACCTTTCCCCCACTGTTGCTGCTCGTCACCGCTTCCTTGGCTTGCTTCAGTATCTTCACACATGATTCGTCGCTCCAGTCGCACAGTACCCACTACATGCATGTACATTTTTTTGAATAATTAGCATTCAATTTAACATTTCACAAGCTCCCCAAAACTACATGCATTGAAAGGTGAACCAAAAAAAAAAAAAAAACTCTCCGTGTCACTTCGTGTGTTGTGAGAGGGTGCATCATAAGACTTGCTAGAACTTACCTTGAGGAAGACGGCATCAGCGGGAGGAATCTCTTGAAACACGTCACCAGCCGGAGAGACCACCTGGGCGAGATCGAAGACGATGCAGTGAATCCCCGGGAAGGCCTCCGCGAGGTCCTCGGAAATCGTGCCCGTGTGGCCGGCCACGTCCACGATCGACTCGAGACCCTGGAAGTGGGACCCACACTTGGCCAGCAGGGCCTTGCTGAACAGCCAGATGTCTCTTCCGATCCCTTCGTTCATCATCTTCGCGATCCGCGGGACATCCCTGCACACCTCGTACAGCTTCTTCCCTTTGTGAGCATGGGTGAACGGGAAATCTCCGGCGACGGAGGCAGCGGGGGGTTGACGAATCCAAGCGCCGAAAGAGCGCCACGGGTCCACGGCGATCGGGTCGTTGGCTAGGAGGAACCATGTTGCGGCGTTGAAAGGGCTGTCTTTGACCAGAAACCCGCACATCAGCGTTGCGGAGTAGCTCGTGGCTGTTTCATCATCGCCGTCTTTCAGATTCTCCACGAAGTAGCCCATGTGGGCCAGCATCCGCATGAGGCGGGCGAGGAAAGGGGTTCTCGCCGGTGCTATTTTCAGGGCCGAACCCAGCTCGCCGACGGTGATGGGCTTGCCGTGGCTCTGGACCACGCTTGGGATGTCCAGTTCCATAGCGGACTGAACAGCCATGGTTTTGATGTAGGCGAAGGAGTGATCCCAAACTTGCCGTTGAGCCTCCAGGAGCTGAATTGCTGTTTCCGAATCCATCGATGGAAACTATATATTTACTACTTGTTGTTATCGCACCTCTTTCTTTTTCGAGCTTCTTAGCTTATCAGATGGATGTAAATGTAATAGTACTTGTAGTGCTTTATTGGCTTCACTATTTATAGAGACCGATAGACCTATTTTGGGACAAAAAAAACTATCTATTAGAATTTTATTATGCATTGTGGTACGTTTTGGTATGTACATCAGATTATACCCCTCTATGAAAGTGTGTATCATGCAGCTGGTATGAATCCATAAGAGTGTAAAATGGTTGCATACATGATATTATTAACCACCATTTACCACCTTTTATGTAAGGGTGGCAGAACGGTTTTCGGTTAGCAGTTAACCGGTCGGTTTCAACCAAATCGAATGGTTTTCGGCTAACCGAAAAACCGTATAATGTGGCAGCGGTCGGTTGGCGGAAGAGATGGGAAGGGGTTCGGCTAGCCGACTAACCGGGGTCCGAAACCGGCTAACCGACCCCCTTCCCTTTCCCCAAAACGGGCCGTTTTATCCACCCCCCTAACCCCACGACTTCGACCTTGCTCCCCCCCCCCAACTCCTTCGACCTCGCCCCCTTCCCCCTTCTCGCGCAGCCGCGCAGTCGACGCAGAGAAACCCCCCTCCGGCCTGCCGCCTCCACCTCGTCGCCCCACCGCCTCCCTCTCATCTCCCCTCCACCAGCCACAAGACCACCCTCGTTGACTTCGATTCGTCGACCCTCCACCAGCATCAACCGGGCAACAACCCCGCCGCCTCCACCCTCATCGCCCTGCCGCCTCCACCATCGTCGGCGTTGACCCTCCACCTGCCAGGCACAGGCAACAACTCCGCCGCCTCCAACAGGCACTCTCGCCGCCGCCTGTTTCTTCAGGGCTGCTCGTCGGCCGGCACAGTCGACGCAGAGAAACCCCCCTCCGCCCTGCCGCCTCCACCTCCACCTCGTCTTGCCTCGCCGCCTCCACCTCGTCGCCCCACCGCCTCCCTCTCATCTCCCCTCCACCAGCCACAAGACCACCCTCGTCGACTTCGATTCGTCGACCCTCCACCAGCAGCAACCGGGAAACAACCCCGCCGCCTCCACCCTCATCGCCCTGCCGCCTCCACCATCGTCGGCGTTGACCCTCCACCAGCCAGGGACAGGCAACAACTCCGCCGCCTCCAACAGCCACTCTCGCCGCCGCCTATTTCTTCTGGGCTGCTCGTCGGCCATCGCCCTCCCAACGTGTCCAAGAAGAAGAAGATTCCCGCTCCGACTGCTCGTCAGAATTTCTTGGCGGAGAGAAGACCCAAAACAATTCATCCCCAAATTCAAGTTTACAAAGCCCAAAACAATTCATCCCCAAATCAACAATAAACACCCAGCAAAAGCATCAATCAAACAGGGGAAGGACAAAAATTTCAACATTGAGGAATCTAGAAAAAAGAGATGGGAGGATTTTGGTACATGCAAGAGGGAGTCGTTGAGCAGCGAGCAGCTCGCCGCCTCTGTTCTCCAAGGAGAAGGCTTCTTCTGATCTCCCCTACTCTTTTCCTTCGGTTCAAATGCTGGTGAGGAAATGAGTGGTGGAGAATTTTTGTTTTTTTAATTTAATTTTTAATTTTTGTTTTTTTTTTAGAAAATGTAGTTTTCGGTTGGCCGGCTAACCGAGCCTAAAACCGAAATCGATCGGTCGGTTGGCCGTCTAACCGTGACCTCTCCCACGGTCGGTGGTCGGCAGGTGTACATGGGCGCTGGGCCGTGCTTGGGCCGGCACGGCACGGGCACGCTTCGGGCCCATTTATTTCGTGCCGTGCTTGGCACGGGCCGTCAGTTTTAGTGTCGTGCCATGCAAGCCCATTTGTTAACTTTGCTAGGCCCGGCCCGCGCCCAGGCACGGTTCGAATCGTGCCGTGCCTATTCGTGCTCGTGTCATGCTCGTATTCGTGTTTAATGAAAAGGACGAAAAAAGAGAGAATGAAAAGGAAGGTGAAAATTAGACGGAGGAACATAGTATTAACCGATAATGTTTGAGAAAAGTAACAAATAAGGGGGAAAAGAAAATTGGAAGTATAGCGAGTATGATTTGGCTTTGTTTAATTCTTTGTCCATTTTTACTTATGTTAGTAATTACGTATATATCTTTATGTCACTTTTAACAACAACAAATAATAATTTTTCTACTTGTGTTTTGTAATATTTGAACCTACAATTCTTTTTATATTTATTTTCTATCAAATAAATATACTTTTCGTACCATGTCTGTGCTTATACTCAATAAAGTCTCGAAAATATTAGGCCCAACACGGCCCACTTATATACCGTGTCGTGCCCGTGCCCATGAAGTTTAGGCCCGACACGCCCTATAAGTTATTCGTGCTCGTGTCGTGCTCTAACCGTGTCGTGTCGTGCTAGCCCGTGGGCGACATGGCCCGCTGCCCACGTACAACGGCAAGTATAGGGGGTGGCTCGGTTTAACCGATAACTAGGTTTTCGGTTTTCGGTTAAACCGAAACCGACCGACTGCCACCCCTACTTTTATGAACGTAAAGAACCATTTACCACCCGTCCTAGGGTGGTATAGGATGGTGCTTTTTGTCTTAGAAATGGTTCCACATAAATTTCTAGAGATCTAATTCATCAAAACGTATTCGTTCCTTCTGTGCGAATTTTTCAAAATTCGAGTTAAAAAAAAGCTGGTATCAAGTGATATCATATGTTACTAGGGTGGTAACAAGTCGTATGGGTGATATGAATTTTTTTCACGAAATATATTAAAAATTGTTATCATTGTGTATATTACAATGAAACTGTTTCATGTGTGTAAACTTTTTTTGAAATCTCAGTACCACCCCGTACTAGGGTGGTATAGGATGGTACTTTTTGTCTTAGAAATGGTTCCACATAAATTTGTAGAGATCTAATACATCAAAACGCATTCGTTCCTTCTGTGCGAATTTTTCAAAATTCGAGTTAAAAAATGCTGGTATGAAGTGATATCATACGTTACCGGGGTGGTAACAAGTCGTATGGGTGATATGAATTTTTTTCACAAAATATATTAAAAATTGGTATCATTGTGTATATTACAATGAAACTGTTTCATGTGTGTAATTTTTTTTTGAAATCTCAATTAAAACAAAGAATATAAAAATCGATTAAAAAGGTAAAAAAAAAAAAAAAAAACCTAAAGAACTATTAATGATTCTTATCTCTTAGATCTAACCCACTTAAAACTAAAAATTTCAGATCTGTTTATGCACATTATCTGCATCCATGAACACGTAGTGTTTCTAAAGATGATTCATCCGGCAACAAATTATTTCTAAAGATGAACATTTGAATCAAGACAAACAACCAACGAACACTCACAACCACCATATGAATACGTACTACTGTTTCTACTTTCTAGAATAAATAAAGACAAACAACCAAAAGAGAGAAAACAACAAATTGCTGGGAATAGGAGCTACAAAATGAATACATATTTTTCTAAAAATGGTAAATCTGACAGCAACTTATTTGGGTATTTTACATTTTGTTACTAAAGATCAAATATCTGACAGCAACTTGTTTGGGATGGTTTTAATTTATTGGGTTTTTTCAGCATGGAGACTCCCATGCTACTCAGAGATCAAATCTAAAGATTGAGTGACGTTATTGGATTTTTTCGGCATTCAAAATCCGATACTCTCTCCTTAATTTAAAATATAGTATTACCTTTTCAAAAAAAAAAAAAAATAGTATAACCTTGTTATACCTTTTTTTTTTTAAATTTTGGCAGGAAGTTATACCCTTTTATAATTAACAAAAAATGCTATTAATATGTGCTAACACTAATGCTCTGTTTGGCAACAAGGGGTGCAAATTGCAGGGGGTGCAAGTTGATGGGTAAATTGTTTAGGGGTGCAAATTGCTGGGGGTGTAAGTGGAGGGGTAAATTGTTGTTTGGATGAAAAAGTAGGGGGGTGCAAATAGAGTGAAAAGTAAGTAATTATATTATTTTAAAGTAAATTTTAAAATTTTAAAATAGATTTTAAGATTTTAAAATTTTAAAATATTATCATAAAATAATAAAATAAATATTACTATATAATAATAAATATACTTTACTAAAAATATTTATTATATAATAATGCTCAAATAATAATTAATTATAACAATTGTAATCATTGATCGAGCGATCTCAAAACTCGAAGCTCAACTCGTAACTGATCATCCTATATAGGGTTTTCGTGTCTAGTTTAATCTTAAATTGTCAAACTTAGTCAAACACGTTCGAATTTGTAAGTTTTAACTATTTAGTCAAATAAACTGAATTAACCAAACAATTTCTCTCTATCTTTTCCACAAACACCTCGTATCTCTAATTTTCAATGCAAATTCGATTCAACCAAGAGATCTAGATTTGACTTGACGAACATTGATAAACTTGTTTCCAGAGTCAAATGGTCAACCCCGAATAATGTTTACATTAATGATATTTATTAAAAAAATAAATTGATAATATTAATTATTATATAATTATATATAACACAATTAGAAAAATAAAATTCCATAATTCCCCCCTCCCCCTCTCTTCCTTCCTTCCCTTGTACCCCAATTCGGGGGTAAGCCGAAACAGTAAATTTGCACTCCCGTTTTGCACCCCTATTGTTCCAAATTAACCAAACAGGTACAAATGTGTTGAAAACTGTGTTTACCCCTCACATTTGCACCCTCCTCACATTTACCCCTCTTCTCAACAGAGTGTTAATCTATCATTACCCTATATCCTCACCCATTCATCGGTATTGGGCGATGCTTGAGCCGTCTACCATGCATGCTAGTAGTAATCTTGTATACAAGTTTCACGAGAACTTTGATGGAGATCATCATACATAATGAAAAATTATTTATTGGGTTTGTATATGTTCTCGGAGAGAAAATTTGTAATAATTTTAATCCGTAATTGAAAATCATTCTACGCAGAAAAATTAGATTAATAATTTTCTTCAAAATGATATGAATTTTGATATATTGTGAAGAAAAAAATAGTTAATTTTTCTAGACGTATTTCTTCAATTTCTCATTACGACAAAGTACACAGCCATCATTAGAGATCTTGCCCTACATCTTCAATTTTTTCCCGAGTCATTAATTAATCTGTCTTTATAACCAGCCAACTAATGGTACTATGTCTAGGAACACTATACTGGCCCAAAACCAATGCATACCAGGGAACTTTAGAAGCCGGGGTTCTCAAATCATTCCATATCATTTTCACTGATTAATAGACTTTTCATCCAATATAAATCTATGCTACCCACCAGGATTCGATAGCGGATCTGGTGACTAAGGGGGGTGCTTAGTCACTTGGCTAAGCCCCCCTCAGCCATTGGATCCTTATTAATTGATCTAATGGTGAAAATAAGGGAAGGGATGATTAAATAATGAGAGGGGCAATTTTGGGATTATGAAAATTTTATTTAATTATTTTTTTTCCTCCAGCCTGTCTTCTTCTGCGTAGCACCGCCGCCCATGAGAGAGAAGCGCTGCAGCGGGGAAGAACGCCGACGATGATGGAAGAGAGGGCGGCGACGACGACAATGGAGATCTCCACGGTGCCGGCGACGACGAAGAGAGGGAAAGGAGAACGAACGTGACAGAGGCGGCAGCTTTGAAGAGAGAGAAACCAGATCTCGTCGTCGTCGGGAAACCAGAGGAGAGAGAGAGACGATGGTGGAGGATAGAGAGGCGGCGGAGAGAGAGTGTCGGCGACAATGGAGGAGAGAGAGGCAGCGCGACGATGGAGAGAGAGAGAGGTGGCGACGACAGTAGAGAGAGTCGGCGGCGGCGGCAGCGGCGGTGGAGAGACATTGTATACGTCGTCTGAAGGAAGAACGGTTTGTATAGTTTGTATGTTTTGTAACATTAGTTTGTATTGTTAGTATTTTTGTACAAAATGTCAGTATGATTTGTATAGTTTGTATGTTTTGTAATATTAATTTGTATACTTTATATGTATTGATTTGTGCTGCAAATCACGTCGCTTTGTATTGTAAGTACTAATAATTTGTATATTTTATATGTATTGATTTGTGATGCAAAAAACATTACAAACATGGTTGACAAAAATGACAAACATGTGGACAAAAATAACAAACATTACAAACAATACAAAAGAAACCAACAAACATTACAAACATTACAAAAGAAACCGACAAACAGTACAAAGCATACTACACGTACAGAATATCACTACTTACAATACAGATTGGTAAACTTGTATTACAAACAAATGAATACAAAGTATACAAATCATAACATAAAAGTATACAAACTTGAATAACAAAAGTTACAAATTACAATATATACAAAATAATCATACAAACATTACAAACAATACAAAAGAAACCAACAAACATTACAAACAAACATTACAAACATTACAAACTTGTATTACAAACAAATGAATACAAAGTATACAAATCATAACATAAAAATACTCTCTCTCTTGCTGGGGAAAAATCCCCTGGAAAATGGCTCTCTCTCTCTTTCTCTCTCCTGCTGGGGAAAAATCCCCAGGAAAATGGCAATCCCACCCCCCCCCGAAACTCTCTGTTGGGAGATAATCCCCCTCTGGTGGGAATAAAAATCCCAGGGAGAGGACCACGCCGCCGGATCGCGTTGGCGCGCCGCCGGACTCGTGCTGCCGTCGCCGAACTCGTGCTGCCACCGCCGGACTCGTGCTGCCGTCGTCGGACTCGCGCTGCCGTCGGCGGAAATTCCCAAAAAGGATCGCGACGGGAGGGTGGAGCAACAGTTGAAAATTGTTTATTATTTTTAATTTTTAAATAAATAAAATGTGTAGTTACAATCTTGTCCTTCATTAAAGTAGATAAATTAGAACCATCAGATTTTAATGAGGCTGGATGGTTGAGATTGGCTTAGTCATGTGACTAAGGGGACCCCCCTTAGTCACCTGATCTTATCCCCTAGGATTCTCTTTTAATCAAAACATTCCAGACATGTCTAGTGCAAGCAAGGTTCTATATTCTATTTCTAAGACATTTCATCCCCAAACCCCCTTCCTGCTTTGGTTTAGGTAAATTGTCCCATGCTACCACAACAAGTTTTCGTGCAGAGTTTTCACCTATTCCCCATAGAAACGGTCTACATAAAATCAATTTTTCCTTAATCACTTTCAGAGGTAAAAAGAATATGCTCATATCAGAGAAAAATTCAAAATTTTCATCCGCCACTTCAACGGCTAACAACGGAATTAGCTGGTCCGATGTCGTTTCGGGCAAAGCAAAGAAAGAGCCACCTGGAACGATGCCGTCTCAACTAAAGGGTTCGAAGATGGTCGAAACGTCGTCGTAGCTGGCAACCAAGACTGAAGAAGATCAAGACGTCGTCATTGTGCCCTGAAGCCACAACGTCTCTTTCATTTGCTCAGCTTGTGTTCCCTCCTTGCTCTGCATTTTCGTACTTCTTCCCTATCATTTTACAGCTAGACCTCTTTACCTGTAATGCACAAACTATGTATATAAGATCAAACAGAATCAATGAGAAGACAAGTTTAGGGTTTTCAAAGAATACATGTTGTTATGGTATCAGAGCAACCCTAGTCGCCGCTATACAATGGCAACAATACAAACACCAGATCCCATCGCAGATCCTTTCTATCTCCATGGTTCTGAGCAACCTGGACTTCTTCTGGTAGGTGAGAAGCTGACTACCACCAATTACAATGACTGGAGCAAGGCGATGCTCAATGCTCTGGCCTCCAAGAATAAGCTTGGCTTTATCAATGGCACCATCCCTTCCCCTGACCCCACTGATGCTGTGTTCTCATCTTGGAGTCGAAATAACATCATGGTCCTCAGCTGGATTCAACAGGTTGTTGACCATGGTATCAAGAAAACTATTATGCCTTCCAAGCTCGCATTAGAAGCATGGAATAGCCTCAAGGCTCGTTATGGTCAAGGTGACATGATCCGCGTTGATGAGCTGATTGAGTCCATTGGCACGCTGAAAAAAGGTAACCAAACTGTGACTGAATATTATGGAAATCTTATTGCTCTCCAAGATGAGCTTGACAACTATCAACCCATCAATCCTTGTCGTTGCACAGCTACTAGTTCTGCTGATTGTGCTGCTATGAATGCTGTTATTGGCTATCATGATGTCAACTCTGTTATCCAGTTTCTTCGAGGTCTCAATGATAATTATGTCACTATCCGTTCCCAAGTGTTATTTGGAGACACTCTCCCTCCAATTGATAGGGTTTTTCAGAGGGCTTTGCAACATAAACGCCAACTCTATGGCACTCAACAAGGCAAAACTATAACTGGTGAAAGTTTAGCCTTTACTGCTCAGGGTCCCAAACGCCCTTTCACTTCTTTCAAACGTCCCCATTGCACCTTCTGCAACACTCCAGGCCACATTGAAGAAACATGTTATCACAAACACGGTTGGCCACCAGGCCTGTCATCAAGAGGTTCTTCTATGAACTCAAACCCATCAACCAAACCCCCAGAATGCACATTTTGATTGGGAATGCTGAAGATAAATGCTTAAAGAAGCATGGTTACCCCCATCCTCTCAAGCCAAACACCTTCCACCCGCCCCAGAATAATTATCAATGTCACTGACAGTGGCCCTTCTTCAAATTCCCAACTTGAATTCAAGCTTACCAAGACTGATTATGACAGGCTGATGGCTCTTATGACTGAAAATCTCAAGGGCAAACAGTCTTAATCTTCTGCAGACTTGACCACACATTATGAGCCTGAATCTTCAGGTAACCATTCTTGCTACCTTCTGAACAATAGCATTTCTGCTACTCCATGGATTCTTGACACAGGGGCAATTGACCACATAGTCAGTTCACTCACTTTCTTGCATACATTCAAAAAGGTGGATCATATTTACATAAAGTTACCTATTAGAGATAGAGTTCATGGCACTCACATTGCCCAAGTACATTGCCTCAATGGTTTGATCCTTGAGGATGCCTTAATTGTTCCAAAATTTACCTTCAATCTTATCTCAGTAAGCAAGTTAACCACCACCAGACCTCTGTGCTTAACCTTCTCTTCTGACTCTTGCACAATACATTACCTGTAGCTGAAGAGAGTGACTGGTTCTGCTAAGCTTTTCCATGGCCTTTTCCATATCAACCTAAACCTAGCTAGCATCCCTAACCACATCATAGCTGCTATTAGTTCACCTTCTCTAGACATTTGGCATTTCAGACTTGGCCATGTTTCCCACATTCGAATTCCTCCATTGAATCAACTTTGTACATCCATAGAAACCAACAGCAGCCTACCTTGTGATGTTTGTGATTTTGCCAAACAAAAGAGGCTTCCTTTTCCTTCAAGTTCAACTGTAACTATACACTGTTTCCAACTTATTCATGTTGATATTTGGGGCCCCTATTCTTATCCTACTTATGATGGTTTTAAGTACTTCTTAACCATTGTATATAAGCATTCCAGGATGACTTGGATCATCCTCCTCTCCTCAAAGGGTGATACCAGAACAGCAAAACAGGCATCACACATGAAATGTCTTGTGTGGAAATTCCACAACAAAACAGCAAAGTTGAACGTAAACACCAACATTATCTAGCTATTGCTAGGGCCCTCAAATTCCAAGCCAATCTACCAATTGGTTTATGGGGCGATTGTGTTAAACACGCAGTGTTTCTAATCAATCGAGTCTCCACCCTAGTCCTAGCCAATCTTACACCATTACAAAAATTATACAACAAGCCACCTGCCCAACAAGATTTGAAAGTCTTTGGCTGCCTCTATTATGCCTCCACTCTCAAAAATCACATAACCAAATTCCAATAGAGATCCTGAAAATGTGTCTTCCTAGGCTATCCTTCAGGCATAAAAGGCTATAGACTGTATGACCTACATTCAAATGAGACATTCATTTCCAGAGATGTCCAGTTTTATGAAACTAAATATCCTTTTCAATCATCACCTACCAATCCCTCAGACCATCCCATCACCCCACCACCTCCCTATCCCATTCAACCTAGTCCTGACCCTGATGGTCCACCTACCACTACTCCATCCCAACCCCCCACTATAACACCATCAACTCCCTCTCCTACTGTCATTCCCAATCCTTCCCCACCTCCTTCAACACAAACTAACCTTCCCATTGCAATCGGGAAGCAACCTAGAACCATCAAACCACCCACCAAATTACAACACTGCCATTGCAACTTGCTTCTACAGCTTTCTTCCTCTAGTCACTCTCTGCAGCAACAGGTCTTAGGTATCACCTACCCCCTCTCGAATGTTCTGGTTTATACTTCTCTTTCTCCTCACCACTTGAGATATATTCTAAAAATTTATTGTCACAAAGAACCAGAGACATATGAGGAGGCAGCCCTCGGACCTGAGTGGAACCAGGCAATCAATCATGAGATTGATGCTCTTGAAAGGAACCAAATAGGGGATGTGGTTTCTCTTCCCCCACAGAGAAAATCAATGGGAAACAAATGGATATTCAAATACAAAGGCCAAATTGGTTGCTAAGGGATACAATCAACATGAGGGGATAGACTACCAAGATACATTTGCTTCTGTTGTCTAAATGACACTAGTGAGATTGTTTCTGGCTATTGCACCATCAAGGTCTTGGCATGTTCACCAACTTGATGTGAACAATGACTTCCTTCATGGAGACCTCACATAGGAAGTCTAGATGAAGCTTCCCAAAGGCTACAAGCCACCACCAAACATTCCCAACCCTGTTTGCAGACTCAAAAAGTCACTTTATGGCCTAAAACAGGCCTCAAGACCGTGGTTTGCTAAGTTGGCAGATTGCCTCATTCAACAAGGATTTGTGCCTAGTCAGGTTGATCATTTGCTTTTTTTCAAAATCAATGGATGCTTCATACACATGTGTGCTGGTTTATGTTGATGATCTTTTAGTTGGAGGCAATGACTTGGCAGAAATCACAAAATTAAAGCAGGTTCTTCATCAGACTTTCAGTATCAAAGACATGGGTCAACTCAAATTTTTTCTAGGCATTGAAGTTGCCAGAAATTCATCAGGGATACATTTATCACGGAGGAAATACACACAATAGATCTTAGAAGAAGCAGAAGTTTTATTATCCAAGCCTGTTTCTACTCCCATGGATTACAAACTACATCTATCCTCCAATCATTCTGACCCCTACCCAGATCCTTCATTCTACAGAAGATTGGTTGGAAAGCTAATCTATCTGACTACTGACACTCCAAAACACAACACCTAACAATGGCCAAGTGTAACCAATGGAAGGGACTGCAGTATAGTGGCTCAAGTGATAAATATCGAATCCACGGGTCTCTAGAGTTACTATTACTCAGCTTCAGTTTATTATTTAGCAAACCAAATTAAGATGAAAGAACTAAAACTACTCTAGCAAACTACAGTTAAAGTTAATCTAATTACAGGTTGGGAACTCACTTAGGTATGATTCCCCCTAGCCACTAGCCAGACTAACGATTGATGATTTCCAACTTGTTTCACTTTCATTCACAATGCGGAGAATCCTTGAGTAGACCTTGAGTCTCGACTAAAGGAACAAGGCCCTCTTGAGTCAATTGCCTAGAGGGACGTATCCTTCTCTAGAACAACTGATCAAGGCGTTCTGAACTAGACTACCTCTATCGAAAGAGGTTCTCAATCGATACAAAGCAGTGAATCAACCCTCGACTAAAGCAATCGATCCACTACTATCAATCTATGGTGCTCTATTGACCTAATCAGGTATTCCCTCTCATAGAATCAAAGCAGAATCAATAATCTCGACTAAAGCAGAATTGAATCATGAAAACATGCATAGATTGAATATGAACTCAAGATTATCCAGTCAGAGTACTCATACAATCATCCAATCAAACAAACATAGCTAGGGTTCCTCAAAACCTAAGTGAAGGGAAGTTACTCCATAGAGAAGAGAGAGACTGCAGTAAGAATCTTCAGATGATCAGTCTTCAAGTCCGGGCTTGTTCCTCGAGCTTCCAAGGCGAAGAAATCCTCCAACTCCACTCCAAGAATGCCCTCAAATCGCCCTCTCTCTCTTTGGTTCGTCCCTTGGGTGTTTGGGATCCAAAACCCAGCTCTCCTCCTCCTTTGGCTCGAATTTGGGTTAAAAACAGCCATTCCCGACTCGCACGGCCAGGGTGCACGGCCAGGGTGCACGGCCGTGCACATCACCATTCTGGCCGTGCACCTCAAAACGCGGCGTATCAATTAGTTGAACCTCAGCCAACTCGCACGGCCAAACTGGTCACTTGCACGGCCGTGCGTGGCCACGCACAATCCCGTGCGTGCCACGCACGATCCCGCACGGCCAAACTGGTCAATTGCACGGCCGTGCGGGTTGTGGGTGTGCCCGTGCGACTTCCTCAGAACCTCGCCATGCGTCTGATCCTCGTCCAATCGACCCCAGACTCGCTCCTAAGCCTTCATTCACGTCCTAGGACCTGAAATATCACAAACAAGCACAACCTACCGTGAAATCGGCCTAAAACACGAGAATCAACACCTCAAACGGTGTAAGAATGGGGGTAAAAACATGTGTAAATGACGGTCTATCAACTACCACACGCCCTGATATCAGCTTTACTACACAACAAGTGGCCCAGTACATGTCCAATCCCAACAATCAACATTATCAAGCACTCACAAGGATTTTGAGGTACCTTAAATATGCTCCATCAACTGGACTCTTCTTTCAGTGACTCTGACTGGGCCTCGTGTATGGACACCAGAAGATCAGTCACTGGATACTGTGTCTATCTTGGAAATACATTGATCTCCAAGCGCAACAAGAAGCAGAAAACAATCTCTAGGTCTTCTTGCGAGGCTGAATACAGGGCCGTGGCAGATACCACCTGCGAACTTCAGTCTCTCCTTTATCTTCTTCATGATTTCCAGGTCAATCACCAACAACCATCAATCCTGTACTACGACAATCAATCCGCAGTTCACATCACAGAGAATCCAACATTTCACGAAAGAACAAAGCACATATAACTGGATTGTCACTTGGTAGGAAAAAAATTGCAGAGTGGAATCATCAAGCTGCTCCATGTCTCCTCTCTACATCAATTGGCCAACATCTTCACCAAGGATCTACCTCCTGCCATCTTCTCCAATCTCCTCTCCAAGCTTATCGTGCAAAATCTCTGCCCACCAGCTTGCTGGGGGGGGGGGGGGTATCAGAGTAAAATCAAAATTTTCATCCGTCACTTCAACGACTAATAACGGAATTAGCTGGTCCGATGTCGTTTCGGGCAAAGCAAAGAAAGAGCCACCTGGAACGGTGTCATCTCAACTAAAGGGTTCGAAGATGGTCGAAACATTGTCGTAGCTGGAAACCAAGACTGAAGAAGATCAAGACGTCGTCGTTGTGCCCTGAAGCCACAACGTCTCTTTCGTTTGCTCAGCTTGTGTTCCCTCTTTGCTCTGCATTTTCGTACTTCTTCCCTGTCATTTTACAGCTAGAACTCTTTGTCTAGTAATGCACAAAATATGTATATAAGATCAAACAGAATCAATGAGAAGACAAGTTTAGGGTTTCCAAAGCATACCTGTTGTTAGCTTATCCAGTACTACTGCATCATACTCGAAATGACAGAGTTTATGAGTTGAAGTTTACCTGTGTAACTCAACACCTTAGGTCTCCAGTCTCTCAATCTTACAGTTATCCTTTCCACTAAAACTTCACAATCTGCATTTGTGAGCTTGCACGCTACGAGAGGCACTCAAAGATAACATACAAGCAAATAAGCTCTCCGGAATCTATTAATAGTAGCCAGTCTTTCATGCAGCTCTTCGATCATACCCGCAGAAAGTATTTGGCTTTTCTCAGGGTTGAATATGAGCCTAGATAAGAGATAAAATTCTTTAAGTAAACTGCACACCTCCTGCATTGCAATCTCTTTTCATAAGTGAACACTAACAGATCATCCGCGAAAACTAGGTGTGTGATTCCCAATTGCTTGCATCTTGGATGTAGTGGAAAGAACACTCTTTTGCAGCCTTCTTTAATGTACAAGATGGTACCTCCATAGTTACAAAAAACAAAAAAGAGGACATGGGGTCGTTATGCCTCAAACCTTTTCTAGCAAGGAAATAGCCACACTAAGCATGGGTGTACTTTAACAAGCCTTAGTCCAACCAAGAAACTGAGTAGGAATACCCTATTGGCTATTACCTTCATTATAGTAAGAATCAAAGGTTCATCAATTATATTTTAAGGGTACACCTAAGTGAAAATACTGCTCCTACCATATCTATTCACTAATTCTAAAGCCATGAGAATATTATCAGTAATAACCTTCTCTGGCACAAAAGACGACTGACTTTTCTCTATCAAACTGGCCATGACCTTAGATATAGGTCGGAAAAGCTTCATTTTGGTATGCATTTGGTACATTAGGGATAAGAGCTAGTATGGTAGAATTAATCCCTTAGGCATGTGTCATGATTCAAAGAAAGAGAGTATTGCAGCAGTGACATCATTTCCTACAACATTCCAGTGTGCCTTATAAGAATTGACAAAGCACCCATCAATATTAAGGGCTTTGTTGGGTTTCATGCTAAACATTTGTTTCTTAACTTCTTTTACTGATTACCCTGCTACATATTATAGAGACCTGAGTTTCAGAAAGATGATGCAATAATGAAGCCTCATTTCTGTAACAGAACTTTATACCACTTCAAGATTGACTTGACCAAGCACCTTCTGATAAAATCCAACAGCCACTCTTCCCATTTCTTCTATACTAGTTACTAGAGAACCATACTCTCTTTTCATATGTGTGATGGTATCTCTATGGGCTTTAACTTTTAGCATTTTATGGAAGTACTTAGTATTAAGGTCCTCTAGCTTCTGAGATAGCTTGAACTCTAGCTTTTTTCCCGAGGAATGATTCTTCTGCTAGCGGCAAATTGGCACACTCATTGGCCAAGTTGTCTTTATTAACCAATGCTTCACTTAAAGGACAAGAAAATGCCTCATGTTGTGCTTGCTTCAAAGTTGCTTCTGATTTGCTAGCTCTCAATTAAATGTCATATTAGAATTCTCTGCTAAGTTCCTTCAACTGCTTCTTGAGTAACCTTATCTTTTGGCAAACTATGTAAAAAGGATAACCTACAACCTGAGTACTTCGAGCCGTCTGCAAAATCTCCTGAAAATTAGGGTGAGAGCTCCAGAATGTGAAATATCGAAAAGGTTTAGGTAGAGTTCTTCTAGCAGGAAAAGAATCCACCAGCAAGCCACCGTGATCAGACTCCACCATAGGGACTGTGGTAGTAGAAGCCATAGTTCCAACATATTTATCTAATCAAATCATTATTGATAAAAACTCTGTCAATTTTTCATGTTATGGGATTCCCTTCTTGATTATTCAACCATGTATATTTCTCGCCAGCCAGTCAATGTTCCACTAGTTGTATGTCATTAATCTAATTATTGAAATCTTCACCACTTCCTCCAGGGTTGGTCCATTTGAAGCTTCACTGGAGTCTAGAATAGCATTGAAATCTCCTAACACTATCCATCGTATATCAGAGGTCCTTTGACATCTCATCTGAACATATGTGTTTCGCCCGACAACATCATCATTGCATACACCACAATAAGAAAAAAAAGTTCTCCAAACCCTTCACTTCAAGATGTACAAAATTGTCAAATGTATTGAAAATAATAACATCCAACTTAGGTTTGTGCAGTACCAAGATCCTTCCTCCCAATGACTTTTCATAGTTATCAATTATCTACCAACATGAAAAATACTCCCTTTTGATACCTTCTTCTTTACTCTTTTTTACCCTGGTCTCTAGTATAGCCATTATGTCTATATTGTTCTTCTTGAGTACCTTGCTCACACACTTTTGCTAAGAGGATTGATTGATTCCCCTAATGTTCCATGACAATATTATCTTTGACACTTTGAAGCATGTCTTTCACCACCACCAATCTTTCTACCCTTTCACTTCCTTGCCAAAAGCTTATTTTTAGCAAAAGATGTCAAGGCATCCAGGATTGCATAGTCAACAAACAGAGAAACCTAGTTGTCTCCCCTCATGAGAAATGACCAAATTCTTCCCTTTAGCCAATTTAGCAGCAACACTTGGGCTGACACTTTTCCTCCCATGAACCAACTCCTGAAATTCTTCTCCACTTGGAAGTTGGAAGCTTATCCTGAATAGAGTCAGTATATTTGTCCATAGAGTTGTTTTCAACTGCTATCATATTCATTCCACTTCTCTCATCACTTCCTTAATATGTTAAGCAAGCATTGTTTCCACCACTTCCTCAACGGGTTTGTCTAAAATAGGTTCCTTCACTTGTGGGACCCATACTTTCTTCCATTTTTGTTCTACCTTACTACAATCGTGACCAAAATATTTACATTTCTTGCATAAAAGGGGCAATTTGTAGTACTCCACTTTAGCATAAAATCTTTCTCCTTCATTAGTCTCAAACCAAAGAGTGTTTCGATAGCTCGAGTCAACAGTACTCTAAAAAAAATAGAATATCCCATCTCGTCACCAGCTTTAGTCATTTGATCTGTGAAAATCGACTTCCCTATTAGACTCACAATCTTACTCAGACAGTTATGCGTTCCAGAGGCAAACAAGAGATTTTGACACAAACATGAATACAAGGTTTTCTAGGGGCTACATGAAGCAATCCTTTCTCCCATTTGCGCAAGAACATATTCTTGCCCCATAGGTGTTCCAAGGCCCCATGAACAAATGGCTTCATTGGAAAATTGAAAGATCAGCAGCTTATCTCCAAACTAAGAAACCCTAACTCTAGTATCCTACACCGCATTTGATTCACCCAATTGCTAATCAGTGACAGAGAAGGAGGAGTGGAAATAAATTGGCCTACCAGGCTATTAGTCCAACGCGTAGCTCCTCTTTCCAGAAATTCCTTAGCGAGTCGTAGAGAACCATTCACCATTTCTAGCTCCACGTAATGCAGACAACATCCTTCGTCAATGGTGAAGAGATCTGCCCAAGATTCGCCGCCCACTCCCAAAATGGAAGGCATGAGAATATATCAGAACCAAGAAAGAAAGAAAGAAAAATTCAAAATGACAACAACCTCTCGAAGGAAGAATCATTGATAGTAGGAGGGTAATCAGCGAAGGAAGAGCCTCGACGGTAGATAGACAACCGAGGTTGCTAATGGCAAACCGCCATAAGAACAGAGCAGAACCAAGAAAGAAAGAAAAATTCAAAATGACAACAGCCTCTCGAAGGAAGAATCATTAATTAATTAATTCATTATAGCATCTCTTACATTAGGTTAACCCAATTCGTTGTTCAATGCCCGCCGCTCCCGCTCTAGCTCGACAAAACTCGATTTCCTTATAATTAGTTTACAATTCGCGATTTACAAAGTTTCAGAGAGCGAATTGGTTTCAGAAATACGCGTACCATTTAAATTCAGAGAAAACTTCTTTAATTCTATGGCTTAATTAATTTGGGATTCCAAAAATTATTTGGCATAAGATGTCATTGTTAGATGCCATTCGCTTCTTTGACCTATCTATTTTGTCAAATCAAGCAAATCCAGAAAGATAATGCAAAGAAGAAGATAAGTCGGAAGGAAAGAAAGATGCAGAGCATATTGTAGGCGATGGATGAAGTGGTCGATGACTTGCAACTGTTAGGAACAGAACAACAAAAGGAACGAGGTTACCGAATCTGGAGCTGAGTCGCGGACTAGGTCGCTTTCTTTAAGACGTTCGCGGCACTGCCTTCGATGCGCACGGCAGACTATCAACCGGTCGTCTCCAGGATAAAACAGCTCCTCTCAATACTCGCGGTTTTGTGCGAAAACCGAAGCTCTTTAAACACTCTCTCTATTGTGTTTCTGCTCGTTGTGATGTCTTTAGAGGGGCTGGGGAGGCGGCTATTTATAGGAGCCGAACCCCTAGGAATATACCCTCTTGCTTGGGGAATAAGTCGGATTAATTAAGGAAGATAATTACTTCCTTAATTAAAACCGTCGGTTAAGATAAACCCGGAGGGATTATCCTTCGAATATTCCGTTTTAGTCGATTATCCTTAGGAATATACCTCAGAATAACATATTAATAATTAATTATTAAATAATTAATTTCGTTCGGAATTTCTCCAAAAATATATATATAGTCTCAAGTGAACCAACCAAGTGAACCAACCAACCAACCAACCGACCGACCGGCCGGTCGGTCGGACGGCGCGCGCGCGCGCGTGTGTGGTGGTCCATTAGGTCCTCCCTCTCCCACAAAAGTGGGTCACCCCAAGGGGCATGCCCTTGGGAGAGAGGCTCCTATCTTTATACACATTTCACCAAGTAAAACTACCAATGTGGTAGTTTTTTCCACTAGAGACTCTATAGCTTTCAAAGCTATTTATATACATTCATTTCCAACAATCCCCCACTTGAATAGTTTTGAAACTATCTCTGAGCATCAACAGTTCCATAAGATCGGGCATAAGCTAAGGTATCGCGAAGATTTGAACCTTAGCGTAGTGGTTACACTTCCGATTTCATAAGGGTGACTCGTAGTCTTGAACCCTATCTCAGACAGTGTAGCACACCGGATCTTTTCATTGAGTTGTGTTCTCTTCATAGCCCGTGCGTTTATGGCCATGCACGTTACCCTGGTTTAGTGAACGCTCTAGCAACTTTGTGCCTCCTAAGTTCCATAGGGAGCGGCCCCACTCCCACATTCACATAGGTGAGTCTATCAAGAGTACCCCCAAAGTAAAGTACTCCACCCCACATAGGGTATAGATCTCATTAAGAGTTATTAACTCAACCTCCATTGCTTTGGGATTCATGCTTCACTATGCATGAACTTTTCGCATACTACTCATGACTTGTTATTACCCATTGAACCCATTTCTTGGGATCTCCAGTCTATTGGGTCGGGTTACCATCACTTGTAGTCCGTGGTTCGGTAGGCATAAGTCCCATACCCTTGGCGGTATTCTGGACTTTCTCTCTAGGTAATCCTTTCGTCAAAGGATCAGCTAGATTCTGTTCGGATCTTATATGATCCACCCTCACTGCTCCTATCGTTAGGAGTTCTCTTACAGTACTGTGCTTACGACGAATCTGTCGTTTCTTTCCGTTATAGAACCGGTTCTCAACTTTAGCGATAGCTGCGGTACTATCACAATGGATCAATACCGGAGGGACCGGTCTTTCCCATAGGGGAATCTCTGACAACAATCCTCTCAACCAACTTGCTTCTTCACTAGCCGTTGCTAGTGCTATCATCTCTGATTCCATAGTTGATTGAGCTAGGATTGTTTGTTTCTTTGACTTCCAAGACACAGCTCCACCAGCGATGTTGAAAACATACCCGCTGGTTGCCTTGGAGTCATCTGATAGGGTATTCCAATCCCATCACTATACCCTTCTAGTACAGCAGGAAACCTTTGATAATGTATACCAAGGTTTGCTGTTCTCTTGAGGTATCTCATGACCCTCTCTATAGCATTCCAATGCTCTCTACTAGGACAGTTGTTAAACCTGCCAAGCAATCCCACGACATATGCAATGTCTGGTCGAGTGTAATCCGCAGCATAACGGAGACTGCCAATGATGCTAGCATATTCTGATTGTCTTACACTGTCTCCAGTGTTCTTAAATAGCTTTACACTAGCATCATACGGAGTACACGCAGGTTTACAGTCGAAATAGTTATACTTCTTCAAGATCTTCTCTATGTAGCTAGATTGATCTAGAGAATAACCATTTGCTGTTCTAGTTATCTGGATTCCAAGCATAAACTTTGCTTCTCCCAGATCTTTCACTTCAAAGCTCTCTTTTAACATGGCTTTTGCTTCATTGACCACGTGAATATTTGTACCAAATATCAACATGTCATCTACATACAAACATATGATAGTACAAGTGTTATTTTCTGACTTGCAGTAAATACACTTGTCACTTTCATTCACCTTAAAGCCATGTGAGAGAACGAGAGTGTCAAACTTCTCATGCCACTGTTTTGGAGCCTGTTTCAAACCATATAATGATTTGTCTAACTTACAGACTTTCGAGGCATGTTCGGGGATAACAAACCCTTCTGGTTGTTCCATATAGATTTCTTCATCTAGATCACCGTTCAAAAAAGCGGTCTTAACATCCATTTGGTGTACCACGAGATTGTTCAAGGCAGCAAGAGCAATCATAACACGAATGGATGTTATTCTAGATACTGGTGAATAGGTATCGAAGAAATCTATATTCTCTCTCTGCCTGTAGCCCTTAACTACTAGGCGAGCTCGGAACCTTTCGATTGCACCATCAGGTTTCCGTTTCGTTTTTAGAACCCATTTATTACCTAAGACTTTGCAGCCAGGAGGTAAGTCTGTTAGATGCCAAGTCTTATTAGCTTCTAACGATTCCATTTCATCTATAACGGCCTCATTCCAAAAATCTGCATCTACGGAAGTTAATGCTTCCTGCAAACTTTTTGGATCTTCGAGGGTGAATACTGTAGTAAAGTCATCACCAAAATCTTTAGAGATTCTAGCTCTTTTACTTCTTCTGAGTTCATCCTCAGAACCAACACCCCCACTAGTTCCGTTATCTCTAATAGCGGGTAGTACATTCCCCCCACTATTTCTCGTTTTAAATGGAAATCGTGTCTCAAAGAAATCAGCATCAATGGATTCTATTATAGTACGAGCATTCAAATCATAGAATCTATATGCCTTACTATTGGCCGCATAGCCAACGAAGACACATTCATATGCTCGACTAGCCAATTTAATCCTCTTAGGATCCGGAATTCTTACGTAGGCCAAACAGCCCCACGTTCTTAAATAGGACAGATTAGGTGGCTTATTCTTCAAGATCTCATAGGGTGATTCTTTTCTATTTGTTTTTGGAAGACGGTTTAGCACATAGCAAACTGTCAACAAAATATCACCCCACCAAGAAGAAGCAGCTCCAGAATTGAGCATAATAGCCACGACTAATTCTGTAAACGTCCTATTTTTCCGCTCAGCTTTACCATTCATTTCTGGTGAATATGGTGCCGTGGTTTCATGAATGATACCATGTGAGCTATAGAATTCCTTGAAGGGATTAGAGTCATACTCTGATCCTCTATCACTCCTAAGTCTTTTTATCTTTCGATTGCACTGATTTTCAAATTCAACCACAAATACCTTGAACATATCAAGGGCTTCACTTTTGTTTTTCATCAAATAAACAAAGCAATAATCAGAGCAATCATCTATGAAAGTGATAAAGTATCTCTTGCCAGACCTAGTTAACGTCCCATCTAGTTCACAAATATCAGAATGAATAAGATCTAAGGGTTCTGATTCTCTACTCACAGATTTATGGGGCGTTTTCGTTATTTTAGCTTGGCTACAGAAATCACATTTATCAAATTCATTCATTGAGAGTTTAGGGATATGCCCTAGCTTGCTTAAATTCTTCACAATTCGTGTGTTCACATGACAAAGACGAGCATGCCAAACATTCAAATCACACACCATGTAAACTGAAGAATTTATCTTATTAATTTCGACATTCAACTTGAACATCCCATTACATGCATATCCCTTTCCCACAAAACTCCCATTCTTAGTAAGGGTATACAAGTCTGCCCCAATAGTTTGATTAAACCCAGCCTTATTAAGAAGATATCCAGAAACAAGATTCTTCCTTATCTCTGGAGTGTGCAACACATCCTTGAGCACCATCTTCTTCCCAGAGGTGAAGTTCAGCTCCACTTCACCAGAACCAGCAACCATAGTAGTGTGGGTAGTCCCCAACAATACTTTCTTGTCAGCAGGTGCTTCTGTGTATGTTTTGAACATAGCACGATTGTTGCATACATGCTTCGATGCACCTGTATCCAGCCACCATCCTTCTGAGTCACCGGTGAGGTTAACTTCAGCAATCATATCTGTGATCATGGCTATCAAATCCTCTTCTGTCAAGTTAACCCTGGCCGCAGCGGCAGGGTTTTGCTTGTTCCGGCACTTCTTTGCCATATGACCCTGTTTTCCACAGTTATAGCAGATAAACGGTGGGTCATTCTTAGAGGTTTGGGCCATGACCCTTTGGTTACCTCGAGAGGCACCATTCTGGTGGGGGCGGACCTGCTGGTTCTTACTCTTAAACCCTTTCTGGTTAGGTTTAAGAGCTCTAGGGGTGGGTCGTTTAGCAGTGACGACCATCACCTCTTCTTTCATATCCTGTTTGCGGGACTCTTCCTCAATCCTTAGGCGAGTAATCAAGCTTTCCAGTGAAAATTCTTTGGTTTTGTGCCTAAGCATATTCTTAAAATCTTTCCACGAAGGGGGCAGCTTATCAATAATGCAAGCAACTTGAAATTGATCGTCCAGAGGCATACCTTCAGAGACGATCTCATGAGCTATTTTCTGAAGTTCGTGGGACTGAACTTCGACGGACTTGTCATCCACCATCTGGTAGCGCAGGTAGCGGCTGACAGCATACTTCTTAGCTCCAGCCTCCTCTGTGTCGTACTTCTTTTGAAGCGCATCCCAGATCATCATCGCGGTGTTCTTACTGTCCGCATAGTAGTCGTACAGATCGTCTGCCAGGCCGTTGAGGATGTAGTTCTTGCACAGGAAGTCATGCTCCCTTTCCCTGGCAGAAGCAGCCCTCTCCTCATCGGTCGCTTCTTCCGGCAGCTCGACAGGCATGCTGGTGAGGCAGTGGGCCAGCTTCTTGGTTGTCAGGTAGAACTCCATCTTTTGCCTCCAGCGACGGAAGTTGACCCCAACGAAGCGAAAGGGTCGATTGATATCGACAGCACCAGATCCGGGCATGTTGTTCTGTTCAGTCGACATAGCAGCAGCCGAACGTCTTAAAACTGTTAGGAACAGAACAACAAAAGGAACGAGGTTACCGAATCTGGAGCTGAGTCGCGGACTAGGTCGCTTTCTTTAAGACGTTCGCGGCACTGCCTTCGATGCGCACGGCAGACTATCAACCGGTCGTCTCCAGGATAAAACAGCTCCTCTCAATACTCGCGGTTTTGTGCGAAAACCGAAGCTCTTTAAACACTCTCTCTATTGTGTTTCTGCTCGTTGTGATGTCTTTAGAGGGGCTGGGGAGGCGGCTATTTATAGGAGCCGAACCCCTAAGAATATACCCTCTTGCTTGGGGAATAAGTCGGATTAATTAAGGAAGATAATTACTTCCTTAATTAAACCGTCGGTTAAGATAAACCCGGAGGGATTATCCTTCGAATATTCCGTTTTAGTCGATTATCCTTAGGAATATACCTCAGAATAACAGATTAATAATTAATTATTAAATAATTAATTTCGTTCGGAATTTCTCCAAAAATATATATATAGTCTCAAGTGAACCAACCAACCAACCAACCGACCGACCGGCCGGTCGGCGCGCGCGCGCGTGTGTGTGGTGGTCCATTAGGTCCTCCCTCTCCCACAAAAGTGGGTCACCCCAAGGGGCATGCCCTTGGGAGAGAGGCTCCTATCTTTATACACATTTCACCAAGTAAAACTACCAATGTGGTAGTTTTTTCCACTAGAGACTCTATAGCTTTCAAAGCTATTCATATACATTCATTTCCAACAGCAACAACTTGATCGAGCAGAAGTGATTTTCCCTTGTAACCGAGATTGCAAGATCTAAGAAGGAGAATCCAGAATCCTTCCCTAAAATGATTAATTCATGCTAAATTAGACGCTTTCACGCTCTCGTTCCGGCTCCACAAACTGGTTACCTAAGTCTGGCTTAATCTCATTATCAATTTGTTCACTCATCGAAATTTATGTATATTAGCATAAGTTCATTCGTTAACCCTTCGCGTGTGAGTGAGACACGATATTTTAAAAAAATAATAGTTTGAATCTTCACCGAAAAGTGAAATGGATCTCATTTCATTTTTAGGGGCCGTTTACTTCATAAATTTGGATGTGGGATTTAGCTCTTAAATACAACACATGAAGGATTTGTCAGGAAATCATTGTTTGTTAGACAAATATGGAAGGTACCACGGATTTTTAAATTCCCCCTCTTTACTTCGGATTTGAAGACGAGAACAAATCCTTCAACAAAATGACATATATATATATATGTATCCCCTTATGATTTATTTACACCAAATTCACCCTTGTTAGTTATTTGTTTCACTACTACAATTGCATCTTATAGTTAGGTTACCCAACACGCCTAACATGCCCCCACGGTCCCGCTTTCAACCGCGAAAACGCGATCTGCCACAAATTCACCAAAAGTTAGCGAATTATCTTCCACCAGAGCACGAATTTTGTTGCTACAGAGCGCGGATATTTTGGAGAACAAATCTCTTCTCTTCTTCCTTCTGACGGGATGGGTTTACACCATAAACCTGGATTCTGCCACCAGATCATCACTACAACCGCCATCATATAGGCCATCGATAGGTTTGACTGCTTACAGTCGTGACCCTGCAACAATCATCATCGTTCTTCCACAAAAACCCCCGTTCAATCCTCCCATCTAGCTATAACGGTTGAGATTCTATGCTTCTCCAACATAGTACGGAAATATTGAATTAATTTAGGCAACCGATCACTATTTGGGTAAAGCGGAGGCAGTGAGCAGAGAGACTATTAACCTGGATACTTCGCGATGTCACAAACTATGTGAAGAGAGATCCGTGCATCCAGTGGCGGACCCTGAAAATTTATGTAGGGGTGTCCCTTTATAAAAATTTCACTAATAACCCTTTCAAAATTTAAATTAAAATAATAATAAAATTTTAAAAAATTCTTAAATGAGAATATATCCAACTAGTACAAGTTATACAAAAGTCAACGATGGGTTATCATATTTTGAAAAAAAATTGTATAATTAAATACACGCACTGTCTACAATGCTTAATAAATCTCCTTCAATATATCCTACTAGAAAATTATTCATGAACTAATAGGCAATTCAATTCCAAAACTTTTTCTTGATCTAACCCTAAGTAGTATAAGGTCTCTCAATACTGGTAAAATCAATACAACTTTGATGAGCAAATTGACCCACAAATATGATAGATTCAATTTGTCTCAACTATCAACTAAGTTGATTCATCATTTCCTTTTCACAAAATAACTCATTATGCTTAACACAATGATAAACATCCTCAAAATCATGTAGAAGAAAACAATAAAAAGATGACCAAACTCTTAAGGATAAAATCATGTTAGCGGAGGAGATATGAATAGTTCGCAGGTTTAATTTTACGCTTGGGAAATTTGGATATAAGAGCTACACGTTTCTAATTACATTTATGACACAATTACAACATATATAAAGTGTAGTCGAATAGAAAATCATATCACTTATAACTACTATGTTATAAATTTGAATCACATATACTATAACTACATCTTTTAATTTTTTTTTCTATACTCAACCTACTACTGTTGGTTCAATAATTTTTCTCCCAAATTTTAGGGTTATCCTAGCTTCCACCTGGGTCCGCTCCTGCGTGCACCGGAGGCTAGTAATCACTGGCTTCGCTGGCGACCAGAAAGATAAAGTCCAAACATGTCGCTGTGAAATGTTTCGCCGACGATTTTGTCTTGATCACTCACTAAGAGCTAAGCCTTTTATACTTCAACTAATGACTGGCGGTGAGCAGAGATACGTGGAGAAAGAAAGACAAATGGGTAGGTTGGTCGTGGTGTTTATTTATTGCTCAACTTTTTATTAAAATTAAAATATCTAGATAAAATTGTGGAATTTAGTATCTATCTATATCTATCTATCTATTTATATCTATCTATCTATCTATACTATATATTATGGCAATTCAAAAAAAAATTCTTGTCACATAAGCACTTGGTGGATCCACAATTTGCCAAGTTGGACAACTTTTTTACAAACAAAAAATTAGTTATTAATGTATTTATGGAGCTACCTCTCTCTTCTTTAATATTTCAATTTCTTTTATCCAATTATTCTTTTTCATTTATCCATTTATTCTTTTTTGTCTTTAATAATAAGTTACATGTTGATAAACTTAACCTAGCAAACATAAATAATAATTTTTTTAAATATAAAAAATATAAATAAGAAAAAAGAGAGTGACATATATCACATTTATTTAAATAAAAATATCTGATTAAACCTTATGAAATAAATTTTCTACTCATTTTTAATAAAATTCAATGATAAGTTACATTTTGATGAAAAAAATAAACAAACATACACATAAACAATTATGTTTTAATCGATTAAACCAAAATATATATGAAAAGAGAGAAAATAAACATTTGTCATTCAATTACCTTTGAAAAATAAACTAAATTACTTTATATTTTGTTGCAATGAAACACTCTCTTATTCGTACAATATATATATCTATAAAATAAAACAGTATTATTTAGCAAAATATCATAGTCTTGATCGAATAGTTACAGTTATTTATTTAAAAAAATTTCTTATTCATTCAGATCATGTTCTACCTTAAATTCCTCAAATGAAGAGGAATCGCATGTGCAATAATTTGATAATGTGACCTAAGTTCATATTAATAATATTTGCTCTATATCATGTCGATTGAGCAAGCTCTATTGAGGTTCTAAGTCGTATGCTAAGAAATTTTCTTTCAGACTTGGAGTTATCTTCGACGATTATAAATCAAAATTTTCAAAATGACTTAAGTAAGATTGTTGACGAACTTTGACTTCATACCATAGGATGAGACACAAGATTCCTTGAAAAATAATAGATGTGAAGGTTAGAAAAATCTTTGTTCAGAATCTACGATAAACATCACGTTTCATCAACTACTAACATAGGCATTTACCAAATAAAGGTTGTCAATTTTTAGTAAGATCGTCAATTGGGATAAACATATTTATCCAGCAATCAAGTATCTTTATCCAATAATTTCAACTCTTAAAATTGGTTTTCAGTTCGTCTAGACTTGAGAAAAACGAATTAATATATGTTGTATAAGATAATAAGTTATTGCAAATAATCAAATGAAATACACTGATATTGTTCAAATGATAAGACATTTTAAATGCACTTAAAATATGTGTGTATTGGAGACACTCTTTATCAATTATTAATATATAAGCGATAAAATCTTTGAAAATTACACATTCAACGACCATGTTAAGACAAAAAATCCTCGATAGTGTGTGTGTGAGTGCCTTAGATTGAGATTCTAAGTCAACATATAAACAATGACCACTGGTTGAGGTTTAGTATAAACTTCAAAAATTAACAATGGATACATATTGTATAATATACTAAATTTAAGTGTCTAGATAAAAAAAAAAAACATCCAAAATGGAAATGAGTCGAGATTAGAGAATTTAGTCATCATGAGGGCTACAGTGTGTGTCAAGTTTCAATATGGATGTATAAATCCAATAATGAAGTATCTTTACTAAGAATTTCTCACTAAAAAGTCGTAATTTTTACAACATTGGTCGAGAGTTCGTCCAAACTCGAGGATCATGAATGTGTATTGGATTTCCAAAGGACCTAAAATCCCAATCCCTTTCGAGGGCTAAATAACTCTGATCACAACCATAGGTGCTAAAGTAGAATGAAAAAGAAGCAAAAAAAAAAAAAGCAAAAAAGAACATAACCTCTGATAAGATGAACATAATAAAACCATATCGAGCTATGATCCCGTCATCCCTACCTTTTTATATATTATATATCGAACAATAGACAACCCCCATGGTTCTCTGGCGTTATGGGGGTAAAAGCGAGATCTCTAGATAATTTTGAGTGTAATATACACACACACATACATGTATATGTAATATCAATGTATACTATACTTTTTATCTAACTCAAGATACGATAGAAGATAGGTATTACGAAGTATGTGCATAAATTAGAGGTTACAGAATTAGGGACTAGAGTTCACCTATTAGAGGTTAGGGTATAGTATAATGCCCCAAAAAAATCCGGTTAATTCGGGTCTAAATAGTAAAACTCAATGGTCGTATGGTAGTATGAACGCAAGAGTATAACGTACTCCTGGCGCACGCTAGCTTGAACTATATATATGTGTGTGTGGTTTAGGTTGGCGTACACTAAATATTAGTGTTTTGGTTGACAAATTTTGACATAAGTTCTAAATGGGACGTGACAGCGGCATAATTTATGATTCGAAAACCGAAGCATCACAAGTGAGTGTGCTAAATATTGGAAATTTCAAGATAAACATACTACAAACTCGGTTACAAAATATTTAGAAGATCCAAAGTGATTTTAACATATAAATTATAAAATAAATCTCTCCGGCCAACGGGCCGAGTAAAAGGCTAGTTAAGAGTAAAGAGATGAGTCATGTCAATCTATCCGACTTTCGGACTTTGTATTTGAGGTGACATCAAAATGTTGAAATGAATTTAAGACTTCACTAGAATAACTATTAATTACTACAAGTCTACAATAACTGGAAAATTTTCTAATACATGATTATATTTAATGTAATATGTCATTATACATTCTGGTCAAAAAAATGTCATTATGCATTATTGAAATAATTAATTAAAAATAATTTAATATGACGCTCTCATCACGCTCTCGATTGTGAATTCTTGAAGAAGAGACGAATTCACGCTCTCGCTCCCGCTCTCGCTCTCGCTCCACGAACTGGTTACCTAACTCTTACAATAATTTTCAGAGAGCAGTTCCGTTCAGTAAACTTATGGCCAATAATCATGCATAACCCGCCACATCACCATTTATGGAAGGTTCCTAACCATTTCCCCTATAAATTTTAACAGGCTATATCACTTTCATTTTAAGTCTTAATTTAATTTTTTTCACAGATAAATTCGATAAATTGTGCTATTCAAAATGTATCCACTTTGATATATTTTTTGAAATTTTTTTTTGAGACATTTAGTACTAGTTTATACCATGGTGGTAACGTTTGGTAGTTGGTACTACATTAAATCGTACCATGTGGTACGAAAATGTATCATTGTGGTATGAACATACGAGAGTGTATAATGATTAAATAAATGATAGTAGTAATATACGAACTTTCTGATAAGCCCAAAATTGGGTATCAATTAGGTTTCAAAAGTTGTGTAGCCACTCAATCGATCAAGGATTGAGCTAAACACAAAACAGAGTTTAAGAACAAGCTCGAGTAAGCTTGTTTGAGCTCGAATTTGATGGAAATGAACGAGAATCCTTACACCTAGAAGGATGAACACTGGCTATGTGGAAGCTTTCGATGCAATCGAATGCGGTTATCGATGGATAAGCTAGGGTTTCAACAAGTTTTGATCGCAACCAAAACCAACACAAACTCACGTTGAGAATTTTTGGGATTTTTACACAAATTCAACTCTGAATTATACAATACACGAATGAGGCCTTTTATAGGCTTAAACGAACTCAAACAAAGCTAAACACTACGTGAAATAAACCTAATTCAACAAGAAAACTAAATATACATGTAATCCGAATGGAACTCGGAATCCTTATGAGATTCGGATTGCTGCCGGTTTGAGATAGCTTCTTGGGTAGGGGTGGGAAACGGGACGGGATACCCGTCCCGTTTAAAACAAGTACCCGGTCCCATTTGAAAAACAATCTCCATCCCATGTCCCAAACCCGTACGGGTTAACGGATAACAGGTACTCATACTACCCGTAAATACCCATACAATTGGCGAAAGTTGGCAGTAGCACCGTTGACTGCGTGAAAAAACGATTGTGCAAACCTTACGTACAAAATGCTGTCAAGCAAACTTGCCCGATAAATGAAGCAGTGTTCTTTGCTTACTGGTGTTTTTCCCCATGAAATTACCAGAGCTAAGAGAGATTTGTGGTAAGAGTGAGAGTCTCGTACACTTCTGCTACCCAATTATATTTTGAGAACTTTTGCTCAATTAAACTTTGCCATTTCTGATGTACTCATCAATTCATTTAATTTTGGACAAATAATGGGTATTAACGGGTAACCCGCGGGTACCCAAAGTAACAATTCTTCATCCCAAGTCCCATCCCATAAAATATATTACGGGTATTTGGGTACCCGTAACTCTCAAAAAATGAGACGGGTACGGTATACCCGATCGAATACCCGTTTCCCGTTGCCCACCCCTATTTCTGGGACATCTCAAACAAGGTCTTCCAAGCCGAGTCGATCTCATCCAATTCCCGCCCTTGGTTTAGAGAGTGTTCTACTTTCCATCCCAACTCGAATCAACATCTGAATGTGTCTCAAACTCCAGATATTAAGCTCCAAAATAAGCACCTTGAACTCGTCATTTGTCTTAGCCAAAAACACAAAGATTCTCGGTTTCGACATGGCAGCTTTGAGAGCTTCAATCATGGCCCTCCATACTTCATCTTCAACCTCTAGGCAATCCACATTGTAGAGGGATACTCTACCTTCTGAACAAGCCATCAAACTCGAATTTCCAACGAGTGAATTGAAAAAACCGAGCCTCCAAATTTGGTACCATAAAACATCAAAAAGACTTGGATAAATTTTAGGTTCAATAATGCTTGTTGACTTGCCCTCTTTGACGATCAATCCTGGATGGAAATGGATTGGTTCAAGGATTTTATCAGTATCATTTACTATAGTCATCATAGTGTACCACAAGTTACCAATCCTATACCAGGGTGGTATGGAGTCGTACAAACTCGTTTCATCTAGCAAAATTTTTAAAAATCGAGTTAAAAACGGAGGTGGTATCGAGTGGTATGAATTATATTGTTTTTTGTTCGGAGTATATTGAAAATGGATAGTATTTTGCTTATCACAATGAACTCATTCTAGTTGTCCAAAAAATTATGAAATCAAAGATAAAACGAAGAAGATAAGAGCCGATGAAAAAAAATAGAACAAATAAAAAACCACTAATTCTCATCTTTTAAATCTGAACTTTTCTGGCTCCACTAAAATCTAAAAATCCATATTGAATTATGCACCATATCCCATACCTAATTTCCGTCCTATTATCAGTCAGCAAGTTGGCTTGATTTAGAACCAGTCTTGAATCTTGATCATATATATATGGGAATATATTGTTTGATCTGCTTGACTTAATTATATTATCTCCTACAATAAATTTCGTGCTATCTAATAATTGTGTCAGTTAGCTAATTGCTTGATTTGGAACCTGTCTTGATTCAGCAAATGAACATATATAGATATGAGTAATTTTACAATGCTATATAGTATGGGTGCTATGGGTTTTTGTCTTTATGGTACAACCTGAAATTGTACATTTAACGTTATGGTACAACTTCAGATTGTACCTATACTTTTTGTACAAATTCTTTTATGGTACAACTTGAACTTGTACCTTTATGTGACGATACAATTTCAAATTGTAAAGTTGTACCATAACATAATGATACAAATTCCTTTATGGTACAACCTAAACTTATACATTTAATATTATGGTACAACTTCAAGTTGTACATTAAAGCACCAATACTATATAGCATAGTAGTAGTGCTCATATAGATGTGGCCATATGGGAATCAAGGGCGAACATGTCTTGTTTCAATTAGCTATTTGATTAATCTAGCCGAATTTTTTTTATAAAGATGAATGATTGGACCAAGACAAACAACCAAAAGAGAGAAAACAACAAATTGCTGGGAGTAGGAGCATCATGCATACACCCACACGCAACCACCATATCATTTGTTTCTAAAAATGGCTAATCTGACAGCAACTTTTTTTGACATTTTTACACAATGTTTGACAGCAACTCGTTTGGGAGGAGCATTTTGATTTATTTGGTTTCTTTCAGCATGGAGACGGCCATGCTAATCATATCAAATGCAAAGAGATGGACATCTTTAGCAACGAAAGTCCCCGTCGCAGAAAAAAGATCATTTTATTTGTTATGAATAGAAATAGTTGGTATGAAAATCGAAACGGTTTGCTCTAAAAAAAAACTTTTAAGTTTGTTAACAGTTAACTGTACGTATTTTCTACCATCTTGTTCACACATACTAAGCAATCTAACATTGTACTATTTCTAGTATCCCTCACTAAAAAAACATAATCAAATTTCAAGATGAAAAAAAAATCACATTTGCAATAATGTGAGATGAATAATGAATAACGAACTCTACATCAAAACTCTATGCAAATTAGGGATTGGATACATTAACTAAAATATTCACCATATCAATTTGCATTATGTAAGGATTTCGTAAGATAATTAAAATTTTACATAATTGTTTAATCAAATGTGACAATTTTCATAATTTGATATTATTAGGCCAAACATTACATATAATTTATCTAACACTGATCTGTAAAAGTTATGAAATTACAATGAAACAAACTGATGGAATAATAGTTATTTTTTATGTAACAATGAAACAAACTTTAATTATATTAACTACAATATTCATCATATAATCCATTATGCACTACACAAAGGTTTTGTAATGTAAGCTAACTTCTACACAATTGTTTAATCAAATATGATATGTTTTGTAACTTGATTTTATTATTATACCATAAGTTATGAAATATTTATGTAACACCATTTATAAAAGCTAATTAAATAAAAATATATTATGTCAAACTTATGGAAGGATAGGTTTTTATAAATGGAAGGATAGTTATTTCTTATGTATCAATTAAATTAAATGTGATACAGTAAGTCTTTCATGATGAATAATACATTATGTAAAGTGTATGGAGGGATAATCATTTATTTTGTATCAATGACAAAATAAATATTACATAGTCTTTCGTAATATGATTTTTAATGAAAATTTATTTATTATTAGCTAAACGTATTGACCATCTCATCAATTTTTATTACACAAAGATACTATAAAGTTTAGGTTTAAATAAAAGTTCCTTATTATTAACTAAATGGTTAATACCCTAGTTTGATCCGAAGTTTAGAGTTAGTGACAGTCTTGGCCCCATTTTCCAAATAAGACATTTATGACCTACTTTTGAAATTATTAGATAGATTTGGCCCAAAAATTATGTTGACCGTTAAAACTAACGGTCAAACATTTATTCCATCAATGACTCAAAGTTCAGTGCTGAGATGGCACCAACATGACTGCCACATCATTTACACATAATTTATTTATATTAAAATTTTAAAAAACATTAAAATAAAAAGCAAGTAAATTAAATTGGCCCCACTGAATCCCCACCCCATTTTCAAATCCCCTACCACCCACACCCATCCCTGCAAGCTGCGACCACCAACACCTCCCATTTTCACCCGCAACCACCTCCACCTCCCATTTTCACCCGCCGATCACCACTGCTTGCCCAGCCCCGCTTTCCGCCGTCCCAAGGTCAAGTAAATCACCCACCCACCCACCCCTGTCAATTTCTTACACTTGCCCATCAAACAACACCAAGAAATGGCGGTCCAGTTCTATTTCCCCCACATTGTCACCGTGGAAAATCACAAGCTGCCCAACAACCACCAAAACAATGGGAATCAATTTCCTATTCAAAAGTCCGAAAATCACTAGAACCCTAATTTTTTCTTTTCAAATTCGTCGGGGTAGAGCGGAGACCCGAGGCTAAGGGAGAGGGAGCGCGGCAGTGATGTAGATTTCTCTGGGATCCATGCTGACCTCTCCCTTGCCGAAAATCCTAGAGCTGGGGGCGACGAAGGTGGTGCGGAATTTCATGAAGACGTGCATGAATGGATGGGAATTGATACGACGAAGAGGAGGGAGAGGGCGAAAAAGAAGGAGAGGTGGAATGGAATCGCCGGCCGCTCGGGACTTGAGGGAGGAGAAACGATGGAGTGAGAGGATAAGGGGAAAAACCAGTGGTCCTCGTGACCAGGGGCGGACCCAGGGTGGTTTAGGGGTGTCCCGGACACCCCTAAATTTTGGGAAAACGATTATCCAACCCCGGTGGTAATTTACGTATAGACAAAAATATAATTGATAGTAAGGGACACCTCTTAAATTTGAAAAAATGATTATCCTACTGTCATTTGTGTATAGGAATATAAGTGGTAGGTTGGATAATTCAAATCTAGAACATTATTATTATTAATAAACTTAATTTCCGTTGAGCTAAACTCATTTGTTGTTCGATTTTGAACAATGTGTAATAGTAAAATGGCATTCCCTATCTCTAATTATTTTTAAACCTAACAATTAAACTAATTTCAAACTATCCTTAATTTGTATTGATTTTATGATTGTACGACAAGTGTTGAAAGATGCCTTTCAGCTTTGGGTTACATCAAGAACAAGTTTACAAATCGAATATGCGATAAGTTCGTGAATGATTGTCTAGTAGTGTACATAGAGACAATTTTTTTAACACTATAGACACCAAGTGTATTCTAAAATTATTTTCGAATATGAAAACACATCATGGACTTTTTTAACCTGTACGAGTAAGGTATTTTCATATTTACAATTTTATTTTTATTAATTATTTTTATTTAATTTATTTTTTAAAAGAGGACACCCCTATGAAAAATTTCTGGGTCCGCCACTGCTCGTGACCCCTTCTCTGCAATTCTGTTTTTTCATTTTTTTTTAATTTATAAATGATGTGGACAAGCCTAGTCAGCAAAGAATGCTGAGTGAGTGATGGAGAAAATGGTTGACTGTCAATTCTGACGGTCAAACAGTCTTTCATGCCAAATCTGTCTAATAATTTCAAAAGTAGGTCGTAAATGTCTTATTTAAAAAATGGGGACAGAACTGTCACTAACGTTAAACTTCAGGCCAAACTAGGGTGTTAACCCTTAACTAAATGGTTGATCATCTCATTTGCATCACACAAATATAGATTTGTCTAACAGTTTGATCAAATCTGATACTTTTTGTAACTTAATTATTTATTAGTAATTAAAATTCTTTATTATTATCTATAATATTCACCATAGGCCAATTTATGGTAGAAGCCTGCATGACCCAGGAAGCTGCGAATCCCCTTCACAGAAATGGGAGGAGGTAGCTTACTGATCGTCTCAATCTTCGCACGATCCACCTCAATCCCCTGCTTGGAGATCTTGTGCCAGAGCACAATCTCCTCACGGACCATAAAATGGCACTTCTCCCAGCTAAGTGCTAGATTAGTCTCCTCGAACCTCTTCAGAATGAGTTCCAGGTTATGGAGACAATGAGTGAAGGAGTCTCCATAAACCGAGAAGTCATCCATGAAGACTTCCATGATCTCTCCGACCAGTCAGTCGAAAATCGCTAGCATGCATCTCTGGAAGGTCGCCGGTGCATTGCACAGCCCGAATGGAATCCTCCGGTAAGCAAAGGTACCGAAGGGGCAAGTGAATGTGGTATTTGCCTGATCCTTTGGTGCTATAGGGATCTTGAAATAACTGGACATGCCATCCAGGAAGCAATAAAACTCATGGCTAGCTAACCTCTCCAGCATCTAATGAATGAAAGGTTGGGGAAAATGGTCTTTCCTGGTGGCGTCGTTCAGGCACCGGTAATCGATGCAGACTCTCCAGCCGGTCACGGTCCGCATCAGAATCAACTCATTCTTCTTGTCCGAGACCACAGTCATCCCGCCTTTCTTTGGGACCACCTAAGTGGGGCTGACCCACTTGCTATCAGATATAGCAAAGATGATCCCTGCGTCCATTAGCTTCACAATCTCTGCCCGGACCACCGCCTCCAAGTTGGGAGACAATCTCCGCTGTGGCTGCCTGACTGCCTTAACCTCATCCTCCATTAGAATTCTGTGGGAGCAGAAGGATGGGCTAATGCCTCTCATATTTGTTATCTTCCGTGCCATGGCCCGGGCATACTTCTGTAGCAGAGCCACCAACCTGCTCTTCTGCTCAGGTATCAGATCCGAGCTAATAACAACCAGGAGCTTATTCCCCTCCCGGAGAAATGCATACTCCAGGTGAGAGGGGAGGGGCTTAAGCTCCAGCTCTGGTGGCTCCTCCAATGATGTGGCGATCCGGGGCGAGATAAGATCTGCTTGAAGGGTTTCTCTTGCCCTCGATCGCAGCCTCGTCTAGCTCCGCAAGCTGCTCCTCCAGCTGCACATCCTGTGATGCCTGTTCCCCTAGCAAAAGATAACACTCAAGGAAATCATCAGGACCCGCACTCGTGATGGCGAGTGCGGTCTCAAAATCAGCAATAACATCACAGTAGTCTAGATCATCATGGAGCTGGGGGTGTTTCATATTATCAGAAACAGAGAAGGTGATTTGTTCACCCCCAGCTCGCAAAATCAATTTCCCATCATTCATATCAATGAGCGCCTTGGCGGTGGCGAGAAAAGGTCTACTCAATATTAAAGACACATCCACGTCCTCATTTATATCCAAAATCACAAAGTCAACAGGATATGAGAATGACCCTTGACTCGCTATGACACAACACCTAACAAAGGCCAAGTGTAACCAATGAAAGGGACTGCAGTATAGTGGCTCAAGTGATAAATATCGAATCCACGGGTCTCTAGAGTTACTATTACTCAGCTTCAGTTTATTATTTAGCAAATCAGATTAAGATGAAAGTGCTAAAACTACTCTAGCAAACTACAGTTAAAGTTAATCTAATTACAGGTTGGGAACTCACTTAAGGTATGATTCCCCCTAGCCACTAGCCAGATTAATGATTGATGATCTCTAACCTGTTTCACTTTCATTCACAATGCGGAGAATCCTTGACTAGACCTTGAGTCTCGACTAAAGGAACAAGGCCCTCTTGAGTCAATTGCCTAGAGGGACGTATCCTTCTCTAGAACAACTGATCAAGGCGTTCTGAACTAGACTCCCTCTATCGAAAGAGGTTCTCAATCGATACAAAGCAGTGAATCAACCCTCGACTAAAGCAATCGATCCACTACTATCAATCTATGGTGCTCTATTGACCTAATCAGGTATTCCCTCTCATAGAATCAAAGCAGAATCAATAATCTCGACTAAAGCAGAATTGAATCATGAAAACATGCATAGATTGAATATGAACTCAAGATTATCCAGTCAGAGTACTCATACAATCATCCAATCAAACAAACATAGCTAGGGTTCCTCAAAACCTAAGTGAAGGGAAGTTACTCCATAGAGAAGAGAGAGACTGCAGTAAGAATCTTCAGATGATCAGTCTTCAAGTCCGGGCTTGTTCCTCGAGCTTCCAAGGCGAAGAAATCCTCCAACTCCACTCCAAGAATGCCCTCAAATCGCCCTCTCTCTCTTTGGTTCGTCCCTTGGGTGTTTGGGATCCAAAACCCAGCTCTCCTCCTCTCCTTTGGCTGAAAATCGGGTTTTAAGCAGAAAATCCCGACTCACACGGCCAGGGTGGCACGGCCGTGTGGCTTACCCAGTTGCCCGTGTGAGTCAAAACGCTGCGTTCCAATTAGTTCGAATTCCAGGCTCTTTGCACGGCCAGAGTGGCACGGCCGTGTGAACTTCCTCTTTACCCGTGTTTGCTCACGCAGATTGTGGCACGGCCAGACTGGCCTCTTGCACGGCCGTGTGGATGTCCTGCTCTGCCCGTGTTTGCTCTCGCACAATCTCACACGGCCAGACTACTCCTTCACACGGCCGTGTGATCATCAGGGCAGCCCGTGTGACCTCCTTTGTGACTTGTCTCGCACCCGATCTTCACCCAATCGACCCCGAACTCGCTTCTAAACCTTCATTCACTTGCCAGGACCTGAAATATCACAAACAAGCACAACCTAGCGTGAAATCGGTCTAAAACACGAGAAACCACCTCTCAAACGGTGTAAGAACAGGGGTGAAAACATGTGTACCTAACGGTCTATCAACCCTACTGCGACTATCAAGTCCTCTGCAATGCCCCTAGGATGCACAATGGATCTATCAACAAGTTGAATGCTCATCCTAGTATCACTGGGTTCACCTAGGCCTAGCTTTTTAAACAGTTTATATGGCATGACATTTATGTTAGCGCCTAAATCCGCCAAGGACTTCCCTATATGCGAACTACCAATCATGCAAGGGATAGTAAAACTCCCTAGGTCTTTTCGCTTCTCTGGTAGTTTGTTCTGCAGGATGGAAGAACACTCCTCGTTGAGCATCACCGTTGACAGCTCCCCAAGCTTCCTCTTGTTGGTGAGGAGATCCTTCATGAACTTGGCATACTTGGGTATCTTCGATAATGCCTCCTCGAAGGGCATGCTTATGTTTACCTGCTTTAGCATTGCCATTAACTTGGAAAACTCAGTCTCCAGTCGGTCTTTGTGCAACTGAGTAGGAAAGGGAAGCTGCGGTACATACTCCTTCACCAGTGGTTGCGGCTTAGGAGCAGGCACCTCAACCTCCTTCTCCATTTCCTCCTCATTAGCTGGAAGTGCTGAAGCTGGGGTCTCTCTCTCTTGTGCCTGAACAGGTGAATCAGCAGTCATCTTGCCACTCTTGGTAGTAATGGCCTTGCAGTGCTCATTTGGGTCCTGCGGATGAGGGATGGTCTGACTAGGTAAAGTACCAAGAGTCCTCTAGGCTACAGCCTGGGCCACACTCCCAAGCTGGGTCTGGCTGTCCCGCAGCACAGCCTGCGTGTTTCTCTGGCCAGCTTCTAGCTCCAAGAATTTACCTGAAGCTTTCTCCATGAACTGCTCGATATTATTGAACTTGTTTGCACGGGAGATGGCCAGAGAACCCATTAGATCTCGTAATTCCGCCATCGGATCACTCTGTACTGGGGCTGCGGGGGCTGCCCCTGACTGATGAAATGGCCGCACTTGTGACTGAGGTGGAACTAGCCACTGTCTGGGCGAGTAGAGAGGCTGCTGCGGCTGCTGAAATTGCCCTTTTCTGGGTGGGTAAGGAGGCCTCTGGAAGCCAAGTGGTCCCTGGGGGACTGGTGGTCTAGAATTGGCCCCAACCCAGGAGAAGTTGGGATGCTGGCGCCACCCCTCGTTGTAAGTGTTGCTGTAGGGGTGGAAGCCCCTAGCATTGTCGATGAAGTCCACCTGCTCCTCGGGAGTAGATGACTCCCTCATCGCCTGACAGTCCTCCACGGTGTGATGGGAGCTCTCACACCACTAGCAGTGCATCGCCTGCTGCTGTCCTGTACCTGAAATCATCCCAGAGTGATCGATGGCTGAAACCTGCTTCGATACCACCTGCACCAAATCAGATGACAGGGTGGCTACAACATGCACACCCCGCCCTAGTGTTCGTCTCGATCTCCTCGCAGTTCCCCAATCATAGCCCTGCTCTGCCATCTCTTCAAAAAGTTGATTCAGCTGTGGCGGTGTCTTGGTGAGCATATTCCCGCCACAAACCGAGTCAATCAGCTGCTTGTCTTCCAGGAAGAGGGCATGGTAGAAGGTGCCCACCTTGAAGGCATCGGTAAAACCATGGTTGGGACACTTGAGGAAAAGACTGGTGTATCTTTCCCAAGCATCGCAGATGGGCTCATCTTCATCCTGAGCAAAGTGGGTAATTTGCTTCTGCAAGTACGCCATCTTGGACGGGGGATGGTAGCGAGTGAGGAACTTGTCCGCCAGGTTGGCGAACGTGGTGATCGAGCCTGAAGGTCGTGTGTCTAGCCACTCCTTGGCCTGCCCCTCCAGAGTAAATGGGAAGTACCTCAGCTGGATTGCATCGGCTGGGACCCCATTGATCTTGATCCCATCGATGAGCTCGTGGAATCGCGTGAGGTGTGACCGGGGGCACTCCCCCTCCTTGCCACGGAATACCACCGAACGGCGCAACATGGTGATGACAGAGGTGCTCACCTCAAAGTTATTCGCTGGAACTTGAGGGTGTTGAATGGGCGACCTCATGTCCGCGGCTCTGGCGGTCCAGTAATACCCCATTGTCTACTCCTCGGGAATGACCACATCATGGTCCTGTGGGTCACCCATCTCTTCATCCTCGGTGATTTGCAGCTGTTCTAAGGTCTCCTCCGCAGCCAGTCGCGCCTTTAGAGCCCGCTTGAAGTTCCTACAAGACCGTTCAAGCTCTTGGTCTAATGGTAGTAAATCTCCCGACTGGCTATGGGTCATGCACTACCTGCACACAATCAGGAAAAGCAACCCGTGAAGGCACACAGGTGGAAGAGAGAAAATGCAGTAAAGAAAAAGCTAGAGTAACAAACTTTCACGTTTCCCCAATAACCTAGAAGGTTCCTGGCAACGGTGCTAAAAACTTGACACGGTAAAACACAACACCAAACTGCGACCAAGTGTAATCGCAGTCCGGAAATGCAGTAACAGGCAAGCTCTATTTGTCAACCTGGGGTCTAGATCTACTGCCTACTCCGTGAATATCTATTATCTAGCAAACTAATTCGAGTGATTGTGATTTTAAGTAAAAGCAGTAAGAAAGCTGGAAATGGTTCGGTTTTCTAAAGCAAGGGGAGAGTCACTCGGGAATGAGTCCCCCTAGCTCCTTAGTTAGGTCGAGGTTGTAATTACCCTGGGTTGATTATCTGTTGATTAAACTGCGAAAGATCCGACAGTAGCTTGGAATCTCTTAAGCTGACAAAGCCCTCTCAGGCAGGCTAACCGGCAGCGACTAACCTTCACCGGGATAGACTACTGAGGCTATAAGCACAGAACTCCATTACTGGAATTGGGTTCCACTACAAAGCAATAAATCGATTAACTCTCGTATAACCAATCTACCACTACCGATTCACGAAGCTCTAACAACCTAATCAGATTCTATATATCTTAGGTTGCAGCAGAAATCAAGAAAAGATGATCAAGCTTTAATTGACTCAATGAATCATGCATCAATCGATTAAAATCAATCAGTATAACAATCCTAAGTCATTACAATCAAGATCCCTAACACATGGAACTAGGGTTCTTCATACCCAAGTGAGAGAAAGTTCTACTCCATAGAGAGAGAGAGAGGAAAACATAAATTAGAGTAGTCATACTCATAACAATGAAGATAATCTGCTCCGGGATGATGATCTCACTCCTGGGGATGCAATCTGGGCTTCAATGGTGAGAAATCCACTCCAAATAGCTCATAGGGTTTGTTCTTTGCACTTTCTCTCTCTAAACCTCCATTTTTGCTCCAAAAACTTGATTCCCTCTCCTTTGGCTCGAATCTGCCTAAAAAACCCGATTATGGGCGAAATACGGGCTGAATTATGGTTGTAATTGATAACACCTAAATTATACATATATTCACCTACACTTTTACATCCTAAAATGACCTAAATTGTACGAAGTTCATTCGATTTCCCGATTTTATGCTTGGTTTTGTGTTTGAGTCATGTTTTAGGTATTCTATCCAATAAGAACGGAATAATGAGTCAATTCAACAAAAAAATGGTTAGGTTTCAAAATCTGGCGTCGGTGAAACTCAAGACCGCAACGTCCCAGGCGAGGGCAAAGAGCCATACCACTTCAGCCGCGTCCCCTTTTGTTATCAATATAAGAAACCCATCGTGTATTATGGTGATGAATCACGGAAAGAGAGCTAATTAACAATGCAGAGTCAAACCGCAAACTGTAGAGTCAAACTGCCTACCGCTAAACATAAAGAAAAGCTGGTTCATTTTGGGAAGCTAGTAGCTGAAGCTAGTGGCTCACATCCAAACAAAGAAGCAAGCTGATCCATTATTGAGAAGCAAGCTGCTCCTCCATTTGTGTTTGAAGCTAGTGACCCTGGTCCAAACAAAGAAGCAAGCAGCTCCATTATTTGAAAGCAAGTAGCTGCTAATTGCCTCGTCCATGAATGAAAGCAAGCAGTTGGCTATTGAAAGCAAGCAGCTGGCGCAAATCAAATCGATCGAGAGACAAGCTAGCTGGTCCATTTATTACAAGCAAGCAATCATCAGCGACCAAGGAACCCACTTCCAAGGTCAATTCGACAAAGTTCTCCAACGATTTGGTGTAACTCACCGGGTCTCCACCGCGTACTATCCTCAAACTAGTGGTCAGGTGGAGGTCACCAACCGTGAGCTCAAAAGGATATTGGAGAAAACATTCAGTCAATCAAGAAATGACTGGGCAACAAAGCTCAACACTGCACCATGGGCTTACCGTACGACATACAAAACACCAATCGGCACCTCACCATATTGGTTGGTGTATGGCAAAGCCTGTCACCTCCCCGTCGAGTTGGAACACAAAGCTTACTAGGCGCTCAAATACCTCAACCTCGACGGATATACTACCAAGGACCATCGTCAGGCCCAAATCAACGAGCTTGACGAAATGCGCCTACAAGCCTATGAAAACGCCAAGTTATACAAGGAACGAACAAAGCGACTCCACGATTCCAAGATAAAGCAAGACAAAAACTTCCACGTTGGAGATCAAGTCTTGCTATAAAACTGTCACGAAACATCGACCAAAGAACTCGCCAAGTGGAACTACAATCACCGAACATCATGCCACTACATCCCATGACAAGGAAAATGGTAACAGTTCGAATCCTTACTCCCTATATTTTCTTCCATTGAGGACAATGTCCAATTCAAGTGTGGGGGGTATATTCGTTCGTTTTCATGTGTTTTTGACAAAGAATCACTGTGATTTGTGTTTTCAATAATCTCATCATCCAAAAAAAAAGCTTGAAAAATCATAAAATTTCAAATAAATACTAAAAAGACTGTTTTGTTTTGAGTCTCATCTTTGTCTAAAATTGGTACAAGAATAATGCGATTTGGATGCATGTCAACCTATAATGACGACTGAGGGATTAAAACAAATGTTTCTCGTGCTACTCATTCTTTGATGGAAAGAACTATCTGAAATCTCGAAAAAGAAATTTATCATCTTTGATTGTTGTTGCATAATGTTTGGAAAGCATAGCATGGGAAACTGAGCATATGATAAACCACGTGAGACTTGAGCATGATCGTTTCTTTCTTGTGTGTTAGATCCCTCTCTGTGCATGATGATATGCTTGATTTATACATGTTTGAGTCGTGACACCACTGACAAGGATGACGGAGGCAATAGGTTCTACCCCTACAACCAAAATGACTACCCTGACCATCATATCCCTTAGTCAAACCCCATTGAGACGAGCCTTTTTGTTCGGTGACAACTTGTTTTAAACCAATCCCTGTTCTTCAAGCCTCAATTCATTTTGAACCCTTTTTCAAGGTTCCGTGTGAATGGTTTAAACGAATGACTTTCTGCTTCATTTATTAAATACAAACGTTGAGATAGGGATAAACTATTTCTGTAAGTGCATTTTTCATAAATGGAATTGTTGGCCACTCGGAAAAAAAATTAACAAAGAAAAGAAGAAGAAAAAAAAATGATTAGTTGGCCACCATCTTTCATGCACTTATGATAAATACGAGTCATTCTTCAAAATCCACATTGGCTACATTTTAAGCTCCTATTAATCCTCAAAATCTTCTCCCTTGTCTATATTTTCATCTTACAAAGATAAACAGAAAAGTCATGGTTTTCGGTGCGAAAAAAAAGAAGAAATTTTGGAACCTTGAACTTACCACCAGATTAAAAGTACTTGCACATGTCCATAGCCCTAGCCCCATTTGACACCCGATCAAAGACCTACCTAACAAGTTAGTGGTGACACAACTTTGGAGACTTGAACAACAAGCTCATGGTAGAGAGATGGTAGGGAAAGAGTGATAATTACATGCTACATGCATTTACCCTGACCCCACTGGTCGAGTGAGAGACTTTCCAAATTCTAAAATCCCGAGTAAGATCTATTTGCTCGATCTCTCATGCTATGTTTTGTGAACCTTATGCTTGAACAATTGATTGTTCAAAATGACTAATAAAGATAGAAGAATGTTCTTACAAATCTGAGTCAGAGTAGCCAATGCCACAGGAGTATTACGACCGAATGTTTTTTGTGGTGGTTGAACGCATCCATAACTCGCTACCTATTGCACCATCTTTAGCAATCATTTGAAATTCACATTTTCCCAACTCACGGTTAGAGTTCTTGTGAAATTGGTTTTGATTCAACTTACATTTTTTGTGCTTTGCTTGAGGGCAGGTGATAACGATGTAATTGCACATATTTGCGCCCCTAGTTCTCATCCGTTTGAGGGGCATAGTCGTGTATTGTGGCCTATTTTACGCTGGGTTGTGCTATTTTGTCATGTTTCAGGTCCCAGGTGTCAAATGGAAGGCTAAGCGCGAGTTTCGGGCCATTCGGAGGTCATTTCGTCAAGCTGGAGCCAAAACACGGGCACACCTAAATCATTACACGGCCGTGTTCTCTGACCGTGCTTTTACTGCCGAGAGCTAATTCGAGTTTGGACCACATTGGCCAAAACACGGGCAGGGCTGAGATAGAACACGGGCGTGCTTCACCAAAGCACGGCCGTGTCCTTTCAAAGCACGGGCGTGTTCTCCAAAAGCACGGGCGTGTTCTACCAAAGCACGGGCGTGTTCTCCCAAAGCACGGCCGTATTCTCCCAAAGCACGGCCGTGTTTGCACCAACACAATGGCCGTGTAATTAACCCTAGCCAAAGCACGGGCGGGCTGAGGCATTACACGGCCGTGCCCTCGATCGTGCTTTGGCCACTGATGCTTTTAAGCAGATTTTCAGCCACAATTCAAGGGGATTCGAGTTTTTGAGAGAGAGAACGATTCCTAGAGAGAGAAAGCGACGAACAAGAGTCTCCAAGTGCCCTAGATTGATCTTCAACACCATTGGAGGCCAGTTTGAGCTTGGAGAAGTGCCGATCAACGTCCAGGAGCAGGAATCCATCCTTCACAGTATGAATTCCGCGTCTGATTCTGCTTTTGCTTTCTTCTCTATGGAGTAGTTCTCCCATTCATCTGGGTATGGAGAACCCTAGATTTGTATGTTAGGCTTTGATTGTATGAACCCAAGTACTGATTCTATGATTTGATTATATTCGATTGAGGTTTGAATGATTGAATGACTTGAATCCTGATCAAATTCCTGTTGTTTCTGCTTTAACCTAGAATGAGAATATCTGCCTAGGTTGTTAGAGCATCCTTGATTGAAGGTAGGGAGTTGGTGACTTTAGTCGAGGAACCAACTCACTATTCTGTACCGGATTTACTCCGATAGTGGAGGTTTTGTTCTTAGGGCCTCAATCTGTTTACTCCGGTGGAGGTTAGTCGCCCGCTAGAGACTCAGATTGAGAGGGTCTGAAGACCTTTAGTCGAGACTTCAGGCTGTTTAAGAACCTTCCGCAGTATAACTATCATAGAAACTGAACTTGGTAATTACAATCCGGCTTAACTGCAGTCTAGGGGGAACCATATCCGGGTGACCTCTTTAACCTGAATACAACCAGTTTACTTGCTTTGTTTGTTTGGTAGTTTAGACTTGCACTCCAGTTTCATTGCTAGATAACAAGAATTCACTGAGTAGTCATCAGATCTAGGACCCGGATTGATAATTAAACCTAAAACCGCTATACTACGCTTGAGGAAGTGGTTACACTTGGCCAATTCCTGGAGTGACAGTAGAGTCGAGTCAAGTTTTTGGCGCCGTTGCCGGGGACGGCTAGGTTGTTGAAGAAAAGTGATTTCTGTTAATTTTGCTTTTCTTTTTGCTTTGTTTGCTTTGTCCCACTTGTGCCTTCACGGGTTTGCTTGCTTGAGTGTGTGCAGGTAGTGCATGATCCGTAGCCAGTCAGGAGGTTTACTGCCGTTGAATCCAGAGATTGACCGCACCTGTCGCCAGCTCAGGAGACAACAGCGAGCTAGACTGGCTACGGAAGAGCGCATAGACGGCCACCTGAGTAGCGATTCTGAAGAAGAGCACGGGATGGACGGAGACTACAATCAACACCAGGGGAATCCGCAGCAGGTTCCCCCGGTGAATCAGGTCCTGGGGAACAACCCCATACCCCAGGATCATGGAGTTCATCATCCACCGCAGCCGGGTCCCACCTTGGAGTACTACTACACTCCTCGGATTGCTGACATCCGCCCGGTCATCCTCTACCCGCCTATCCCAGCAAACAACTTCGAGATCAAGCCATGCTGGATTCAGCTCATCACATCCTCTATCCAGTTCCATGGCTTGAAGGATGAGGAGGCCAGGGTACATCTGTCCCGTTTTCTGCAGCTGACGAACGGGTTCAAGCTGAATGGTGTCCCGGATGATGCAATCCGCCTTCATCTCTTCCCCCATTCTCTGGCGGGAAATGCTAAGAGGTGGTTGGAGACCCAGCCCCCATTGTCCATAACCTCTTGGGACGATCTGGCGGACAAGTTCGTGCACAGGTACTATCCGGCATCGAAGACTACAGAGATTCAGCGGGAGATCACTCACTTCCGCCAAGAGCCAGATGAGTCACTTCGTGATGCATGGGAGCGGTACATGGGCTATTTCTGGCAGTGTCCCCACAATGGCTTTAGTGATGCATTCACAGTGGGGAATTTCTACAGTGCTCTCTCTCCAGACAGCCAGAGGGTGATTGAGTCTCTATGCCCAGGAGGGGATGTTCTCACTAAGACTCCACCCGAGCTGAACCAGATGATTAATACATTGGCTGCCAGAGATCATTCCTGGGGGCAGAGCAGCAGAGGCAGCCATTCCAGGGACCGTGGTGTGCACGCCATGGAGTCCAGATCCGGACTCGAGCAGCAGGTAGCTGAGCTGGTGCAGACATTGAAGCAGCCCAACAGTCTTATTCCGGGCAGAGGTTTGGCTACACCTCCAGTTGCTCAGTGTCAGTGGTGTGAGAGCTCCAATCACCTAGTGGAGGACTGCCAGGCTATGAGGGAGTCTACCACACCCCAGGAGCAGTTGGCCTTCATCGCCAATGCGCGGCGCCTCAATCCATACAGTAACACATATAATGAGGGGTGGCGCCAGCGTCCCAATTTCGCCTGGAGCAGCAACACCACTAAACCACCTGGTTTCCCAGCACCAGCAGGTGGTTTTCAGCAGAGGGGCTAGACCCACAGCAGCAGCCCTACCAGCCTAGGCAGGGGCAGCCATTCCAGCAACCCCAGCGCCAGTTTGCCGAGCCAGCAGCAGCTCCAGCCCCAGATGACAGGATGACGAAGCTGGAAAACATTCTAGCTTCATTCATGACGAGCACTCAGGCGACTATCACGAGGTTGGACCAGAGTGTAGCCTCACTAGAGGCAGGTCAGAGGAACCAGGGTGCCATTTTGCAGGATCTGCAGACTCAGGTGGGCATCTTTGCCCGCCAGACCACCACCAGGGCACCGGGGACTTTGCCTGCCACCACTGTCCCGAATCCTCGAGATCCTCACCAGCATCAGCAGCTGGATGCCATTTTTACCAGGAGCGGTAAGACCATATCTGCTGATCCTGTCCCGGCCAGACAGGAGGAACCACTGACTGCTTCAGCACTTCCAGCCGACGATGCAGAAGTGCGGGTGGAGAAGGAAGCCCCTGCTCCCAAGCCACAACCAGTGGTTAAGGAGCATGTGCCCCAGCTTCCCTTCCCCACTCGCCTACACAAAGACAAGCTGGAGACTGAGTTTGCCAAGTTCATGGCAATGTTGAAGCAGCTCAACATCAGCATACCGTTCGTGGAGGCACTGTCGAAGATGCCCAAGTATGCCAAGTTCATGAAAGATCTCTGCACCAACAAGAAGAAACTTGGGGATCTCTCGGCAGTGATGCTCAGTGAGGAGTGTTCTGCTATCCTGCAGAACAAGTTGCCCGAGAAGCGCAAGGATCCAGGGAGTTTTACTATCCCTCTTACTATTGGCAGCATGCATGTAGGAAAGTCCTTGGCGGACCTAGGCGCTAGCATTAATGTCATGCCATATAATTTGTACAAAAAGCTAGACCTAGGTGAACTTAGCCCTACTAGGATGAGCATTCAGTTAGCTGATCGTTCTATCGTGCATCCTAGGGGTATCATTGAGGATCTACTTGTGAAAGTAGGTGCATTCACATATCCTGTTGATTTTGTTATTCTTGATATACATGAGGATGTGGATGTGCCTTTGATTCTAGGTAGGCCATTTCTTGCCACCGCCAAGGCACTTATTGATGTGCATGATGGTAAATTGATCTTGCGTGCTGGGAATGAACAGGCTACTTTTTCTGTGACTGAGTTTGATCACTGTGCTATGATTGCTGTCACGCCTGTGCATGCCATTTCTGATCAGGTACACGAGTCTGTCGTGTACCCTTCTGCACCTCTTATTTTGCAGGACCCTCCTATCATTCCTTCGCCGCCACTCCATCCAGCCTCGCCTCCGAACAAAAAGCTCAAGGAGGAGTGGCGGCCGAAGCAGCAGGTTGCTAAGCCTGCACGAAAGAAGAGTGGAGACCACTATGAGCTGGTCCCACCCCCTGCACCACGACCACCCTGGCCGTCTGGGTACTCACTCGCCTGCATCTTGCCAGATGGGCAGGTCAAGCTGACTGATGATGGTGGTCGCATCCGTCGGGTGCATGGCCACAACCTCAAGCTGTACCTCAAGAGCGACGTGGATCCGCTCTTGAAGGCCCCTGTTCCTTCACCGCCCTGAGTATCCACCATGGGCGTCCAACTAAAAGACGGTAAAGAAGCGCTTGTGGGGAGGCAACCCCACCACGGTTTGATTTTCTTTCTTGTGTTTTGAGTCGGATTGTAACCCGGTTTGGGTTTGGTGTGTTTTTTCTTTTGGTTTGGATGATGTTTTATTGGGCTGACCATTGGACCTAACATACTGTGTTTGAGCTCTTTGGTTTCCTTTGGCTGTGTTTGTCTTGACTGGTCCTCTCTCCAGTCCGCTTCCAGTCTCCTGCAGTCCGTGCATACCGGTAACACCTTTCCCTTTCCCTTCCCTCTTCTCCATTGAGGGCAATGTCGATCTTAAGTGTGGGGGGATGTTTATCTTTTGACTGCATTAGATCTGTTTGTGTGCTTGGAGCCTAGTCCACTGTCCAAATTTTTAAATTTGAGGGCTCCAAGTACGTGTTGTCATGCAATTGCCTGCTCAGTATGCTTTGAATTGCTCAGTATAGCAACCTAGGGAGGTAGTGTAGCACTATGGAGGATGTTGATGCATTTAAGAAGTCTCATTTCTTCTTCATATTGTGTTGGTTGATTGAGTGAATTAGTGATCTTAGGACCCTTGAATTGTGTGGTGTTGTTGATTCTCTACCTGTCATGGACTCTTGTATCATGTTTTGAGTTTAACAGGTGCTCGAAAATGTGCTTCAAATAACGTCTCGCGTGCGAATAGGGCGAAAGTGTGTAAGGGGAGACGGGAACCCGTTCCCAATTTCCACCTACTACCTCCAGCCCCCTTGCATGGCTTTCCCCCGCACAAGGCTCGAGACATCCGCTCCTGGCATGGCCGGTAAGAGCAGATTGGGACCCTTGGAAAAAAAAGAAGGAAAAAAATAACAGAAAACAAGCAAAACAAAAAAAAGGGGTTCCAACCATCTTCAAAGAAAATAGAGCACCTTGAAAAATGTGAGTCCATGATCTTTTGCTTTTGAGAATCTTTTCATCCACAATTCATTTGTCCTCTGTTCACTTTTTGCCGTGATGCCGACTCGATAAGAAGCTTTGAGATGACTTGTGCGTCGGTTGACCTCGTAAGCTGCTAAATGACCTAGGAAGTCCTCTACGTACGATCTGGGTTGTTTGTTGCTATAGAGGTCTGGAGAGTTGCATTGGTTTGAGTTAGGTTTGCTTGGGGACAAGCAAACGGTTAAGTGTGGGGGAGTTTGATAACGATGTAATTGCACATATTTGCGCCCCTAGTTCTCATCCGTTTGAGGGGCAAAGTCGTGTATTGTGGCCTATTTTACGCTGGGTTGTGCTATTTTGTCATGTTTCAGGTCCCAGGTGTCAAAGGGAAGGCTAAGCGCGAGTTTCGGGCCATTCGGAGGTCATTTCGTCAAGCTGGAGCCAAAACACGGGCACACCTAAATCATTACACGGCCGTGTTCTCTGACCGTGCTTTTACTGCCGAGAGCTAATTCGAGTTTGGACCACATTGGCCAAAACACGGGCAGGGCTGAGATAGAACACGGGCGTGCTTCACCAAAGCACGGCCGTGTCCTTTCAAAGCACGGGCGTGTTCTCCCAAAGCACGGGTGTGTTCTACCAAAGCACGGGCGTGTTCTACCAAAGCACGGCCGTGTTCTCCCAAAGCACGGCCGTGTTCTCCCAAAGCACGGCCGTTTTTGCACCAACACAATGGCCGTGTAATTAACCCTAGCCAAAGCACGGGCGGGCTGAGGCATTACACGGCCGTGCCCTCGACCGTGCTTTGGCCACTGATGCTTTTAAGCAGATTTTCAGCCACAATTCAAGGGGATTCGAGTTTTTGAGAGAGAGAACGATTCCTAGAGAGAGAAAGCGACGAACAAGAGTCTCCAAGTGCCCTAGATTGATCTTCAACACCATTGGAGGCCAGTTTGAGCTTGGAGAAGTGCCGATCAACGTCCAGGAGCAGGAATCCATCCTTCACAGTATGAATTCCGCGTCTGATTCTGCTTTTGCTTTCTTCTCTATGGAGTAGTTCTCCCATTCATCTGGGTATGGAGAACCCTAGATTTGTATGTTAGGCTTTGATTGTATGAACCCAAGTACTGATTCTATGATTTGATTATATTCGATTGAGGTTTGAATGATTGAATGACTTGAATCCTGATCAAATTCCTGTTGTTTCTGCTTTAACCTAGAATGAGAATATCTGCCTAGGTTGATAGAGCATCCTTGATTGAAGGTAGGGAGTTGGTGACTTTAGTCGAGGAACCAACTCACTATTCTGTACCGGATTTACTCCGGTAGTGGAGGTTTTGTTCTTAGGGCCTCAATCTGTTTACTCCGGTGGAGGTTAGTCGCCCGCTAGAGACTCAGATTGAGAGGGTCTGAAGACCTTTAGTCGAGACTTCAAGCTGTTTAAGAACCTTCCGCAGTATAACTATCATAGAAACTGAACTTGGTAATTACAATCCGGCTTAACTGCAGTCTAGGGGGAACCATATCCGGGTGACCTCTTTAACCTGAATACAACCAGTTTACTTGCTTTGTTTTTTTGGTAGTTTAGACTTGCACTCCAGTTTCATTGCTAGATAACAAGAATTCACTGAGTAGTCATCAGATCTAGGACCCGGGTTGATAATTAAACCTAAACCCGCTATACTACGCTTGAGGAAGTGGTTACACTTGGCCAATTCATGGAGTGACAATAGAGTCGAGTCAGCAGGCAAAGGATTACGTGTGGGGGAATTTGATAACACCTAAATTATACATATATTCACCTACACATTTACATAATAAAATGACCTAAATTATACGAAGTTCATTCGATTTCCCGATTTTATGCTTGGTTTTGTGTTTGAGTCATGTTTCAGGGTATTCTATCCAATAAAAACAGAATAATGAGTCAATTCAACAAAAAGATGGTTAGGGTTCGAAATCTGGCGTCGATGGAACTCGAGCCCGCGACGTTCCAGGCGAGGGCAAAGAGCCGTACCACTTCAGCCGCGTCCCCTTTTGTTATCAATATACGAAACCCATCGTGTATTATGGTGATGAATCACGGAAAGAGAGCTAATTAACAATGCCGAATCAAACTGCCGAGTCAAACTGCCTACCGCTGAACATAAGGAAAAGCTGGTTGATGTTGGGATTCTCGTGGGAAGCTAGTAGCTGAAGCTAGTGACTCACGTCCAAACAAAGAAGCAAGCAACTCCTCCATTTGTGTTTGAAGCTAGTGACTCACGTCCAAACAAAGAAGCAAGCAGCTCCATTATTTGAAAGCAAGTAGCCGCTAAATGCCTCGTCCATGATTGATAGCAAGCAGCTGGCCATTGAAAGCAAGCAGCTAGCGCAAATCAAATAGGTCGAGAGACAAGCTAGCTGGTCCATTTATTACAAGCAAGCAACTGGCCATTAGAAGCAAGTAGCAGGCGCCAATCAAATGAATTTAATGGAAGCAAGTAGCTCAAGCAAGTAGCAAATGAATTTAATGGAAGCAAGTAGCTCAAGCAAGTAGCTCAATTTATACTATAAATAGAGGGAGGGTTTGTGTTGAAGCGGGGAAGACACACACATTATACACCCTACTTCTACACTTTGCTCTTCCTTTCTTGTATTTGAAGTTAGCCGAAACTCTGTCCACTTTTCATTCCCAACTCTTGTTACTTCTTTTCATTTCGTTAATAAAATCTCGTATTTCATCCATCGTGGTTCTCATGTTCGTGTTCGTATTTGGGAATACCGTGGTATATTGCGTTATTGAGAATACCGAAGTAAGCTTCTGTTCTGTGGGGTTTTGATAATCATTTGTGGTGGTAGATTGGTGGGTTTCCACCATCTTCACCCAACGATTATTCCCCGTTCAGATGTTTGCTAGGTGTAGTCTATTAAATCAATATACATACCGTATTCTCAACCCCTCCGTCTTTGTCGTCGTCATCATCATGGTAATGTTCTCAACCTTCATCTTTCTAAATCTCATCATGTCCGGCTAATCTTCTAGTTGTTCCGGATTTGATGAACCCTAATATGTTTTACATGGTTTGAGTGGTATCTTTGATATAGATGTGTTGTTCTCGTTCTTACGATATTTTCTCGACTTATCTTGAGCAAGTATCAATAGTACGCGTCTATTTTATATTTTGTCTGATACATGTAAATGAGACTGCGAGGTAATTCTGTATGTTAGATCCCTCGTGAGAAGAAGGAATTGATCGGGGTCACGTAGTTCCTCTGGACTAGCTTAAAAAACTAATACGGAAATTCATAAATCTGGTTATTGCTTTGGTTTAAGAGTCTTGTAAGCCAAGGTTTCACTTGATTCTTAAGTCGAAAGGGTGTTAATACATGTGCGAACGGGTTAACACTAAATTGGGAATTTTCATGGTCTAAGATATGAACACTCGTCTATGTTAAATTCAACTTGTCTGTAAAATGCATATTAGGGGGATTCACTTTTGGGACAACGCCTTCTCCACTTGATTTTACTTTGAAAACTACTTTATTGTATTTTTATTATTGCGTGTGTTTTTATTTCTAAACAAATATCAACTAAAAAGATTGACTAGATAATAGGTAAAAGCTGAGTACTAGTACACGAAGTCTCTGTTAATACGACCTTGCTTCCTGCTATACTACCGTAGAACGATAGGTACCCTTGCCTATTTTTCCTGTGTTAGTTACAGGCAATCAGTAATCATGGTCTGCCCGTAATTCACCCAAAACGCGCGTTTCACTTAACTCTGAGGAAGGGAGTTACGGTCGTAATTACACAATTACTGCCGTAAATGATTCCACACTTGCCCGTAATTTGCTCTGCGACATGAATTCTCAGGGATATTAGCTCGGCATTGCATTTACGGGCATGACAGAAGCAATTACGCCCGTAATTGGGCAGGGGATGCCCGTAATTTGCATCTTGAATCGCCAACTGACCTCCAAATGAACCGAAACTTGCGCCTATGCATCCCTTTACTTGGTAGGACCTGAAATACGACAAAACAACACAACCTAGCGTAAAATAGGCCAAGAAACCACAAATCCGAGCTAAAATGGTCAGGAAACCGGAGTGAAAACATGTGCAAATACGACGCTATCAGTTGCACGCCATTATGCTGAGAAGTGGGATTGTGACTGCGGATGCACCGCAGAAGAGTGCCAAGAAGGTGACCCAAATCACCCCAGAGCCGGAAGAATACCTAGTGATGGAAAAGGAGCCAGAGGATCAAGCTCCAAAGCCACAACCAGTAGTGGCTGAATATAAGCCTAAGCTCCCTTTTCCCACCAGGATTTACAAAGACAGGTTAGAGGCAGAGTTCGGCAACTTCTCGTCCATGCTTAGGAAGTTGCATGTTCAAGTGCCCTTCATGGAGGCACTATCTCAAATGCCTAAGTATGCGAAGTTCCTGAAGGAGCTTCTCTCGAAGAAGCGGAGGTTGAGCGAGCTAGCCACTGTAGAGCTCAGCGAGGAGTGCTCGACCATTCTGCAGAACAAGCTTCCACAGAAGCAGAAGGACCCAGGTAGTTTTACTATCCCGTGCTCTATAGGTAAATTGCATGTAGAGAGGTCCTTGGCGGATCTAGGTGCTAGTATTAATGTGATACCATATAAATTGTTCAAGAAACTAGGCCTAGGTGAACCCAGTGCAACTAGGATAAGTATTCAACTAGCTGACCGATCTATAGTTCATCCTAGGGGCATAGTAGAAGACCTTCTGGTTAAGGTTGGTAGATTCTTTTATCCTGTGGATTTTGTTGTCTTGGACATCAATGAAGACACAAAAGTGCCCCTTATAATAGGAAGGCCTTTCCTGGCCACCTCCAAGGCTCTCATAGATGTGCATGATGGGACCTTAGTCTTGAAGGATGGTGAGGAGCAAATAACATTCTCTATTGCTAATACTCTCCCTGCTTCATCGCCTTTGCATGTTGTTTCTCACCAGGAGCACGAGTCTGTCATGTATCCTTTTGTGCTCCCCATTTTGCAGGACCCCCCTCCCATACCTTCGCCGCCACTCTCGTCCACTCCGTTACCAAAGGAAAAGATAAAGGAGGAGTGGAGGTCGAAACTGCAAGTAGCTAAGCCTACTAAAAAGGAAGCAGAAGACCACTATGAGCTGGTCCCGGCTCCTGAGCCTCGACCGCCTTGGCCATCCGAGTATTCACTCGCTTGCATCATGCCGTATGGCCAGGTCGAGTTGAAGAGTGCTGGTGGTCACACTCGTCGAGTGCATGGCCACCACCTGAAGTTGTACGTCAAGAGCAATGTGGATTCGCTCTTGAAGACACCTGTTCCTACACCTCTTTGAGCATCCACCCTACTAGTGGCCAGCTAAACGACGGTAAATGAGCGCTTGTGGGGAGGAAACCCCACCAAGGTTTGTTTTTCTTTCGTTTGTTTTTCGGTTTGTCCACTTGGAACTATGGTTGCTATCACCCAGTGTGTTTTGCTGATGCTAGCCCCGCTAACTGGTCCACTTCCAATCCCCCGGCAGTCTTTCCTTCCGGTAACATAGTTACCCTTATCTTTCCCTCAGCTCCATTGAGGGCAATGTCGAACTTAAGTGTGGGGGGTGCTTTGTATTGGTTGGAATCTATATATGTGTGCTTGGAGCCTAGTCCGCTGTCCAAATCTCGAGATTTGAGGGCTCCAAGTACTGATGTTTGCATGATCATATTGACACTGTGGGTTTGATTGGTGAATCGAATTGATGCATGACAGCTTGATTGTAACTAGGACAACCTATGATGATGACTGAGACGTGTAGTAGAATTGTGTAGGAGTTCAGTTTTTCAACTGTTTTCTTACCAACTGTGAATTGGATTGATCACTTGTTCTTGACAGTTGTTTATGCATCTAGTTCAGGGAATCAGAATGAGAGATAGAGCATATAGGTAGCCATGTGAGATTTGAGCCTTCTCGTTTCTTTCTTGTGCGATGGATCCCTCTTCCATGATGTGTAGCATTCACGTTGCCACTAGCTAAGATGATGGAGGCATAGGATTAGCCCATGACCAAATTGACTGTCCTGGTGTGTCATACCCCTTAGTCAGCCCCTTTGAGCTGTGTACATTTCTTTCTTTCGGTGTACAACGGAAAATCACCCTTTTGCATCTCTTAGAAGGTTCCACAGAGTGGTTTTTGCATGTTCTCTGCTGTTTCTGCTATATCTAATGTGAGGGTTGGAGGTAATGCTTAAAAATTGGGCATGTGTTTGAAAAATGTGCAGAGTTGGTGGTTCTCTCAAGAAATGTAAAAAATGAACAAAAAAAATGAATGAAAGCAAAAGAGAGCCACTACCCAAAATTCTGAATCATGCTCATTAAGTAGTGTTTCTTAGCAGTCTGGCTTGGAAATACTAACATTTATGTGACCTCCTTCGCTCTTGTGCTCTAGAGAATTTGAGTTATGCGGAATGGCAGAAAGAAAGTTACTGGTTTGATTGGTTGTGAATGTGTTGGGTTTGGAACTGTGGAACCTTGTGCTATGAATACTTCCACCAACTAAAAGGCTTTTTCCTCATGTCCAAGACCCTAGCTAGTCACTTGAACCTGTGTCTAAGACCTCCGGATTAGTTAGTGGTGACATCCCTTGTGTGAACTCTAACATTTAGAGGTTGCCATCATGTTGAAGAGACGTTAGGATTTGAGAGAATAAGCATGCGCATTTTTCGCATCAAAGTGCCCTGACCCCACTGGTCGAGAGTGAGCGATTCATTTCCTTGCTCTTTATGCTCTTTACCCCGGTGAGGACCTAGATGGCTCGGTCTTGATTCTGGTGTCTTGAGTTTGATGCATGCGATGAATGTCTTGGTCAAGTGGTTGAGTCAAGTCTATGTTGGTTGGTGAACAGAAATGATTCCTCTTCCTTTACCCGATTTTGCTGCACTCGAATGTCCTCTGTGGTGGTTGTCTAGGTTGCTGTTGAGTTGTCCATATCGCAATGATAAAATGCCAATATGATTCACGTGTTCTGTGCCTATATGATTTGTCCCCAATGTTGGTATGATTGAAATATGTTGAGCTTACCTTGTATCTAACTTTGTTTGCTTGGGGACAAGCAAACGGTTAAGTGTGGGGGAATTTGATGACTTGATATATACACATGTTTTTATCAACCATTCTTACGCCGTTTGAGCCTCATTTCTCGTATCTTAGACCGATTTCACGCTAGGTTGTTCTCGTTTGTGTTATTTTAGGTCCTAGTACGTGGAGGTTTGGGAGCGAGTTTCGGGTCGATTGGACGAAAGTTGGACGTCTGGAGAGGAGTTGAGGAATCCACACGGCCAGACCTAGCAGCCACACAGTCGTGTGGTGTGGCCGTGTGGAATCCCATTACACGGCCAAGCCACACTGGCCGTGTATTGGACTCCCTTGTGGCTGTGTGGAAAGTCCATGGAGCTCACACGGCCAGACTGGAAATCGACACGGCCGTGTGCCTCTGGCCTTGCAGCATGCCTGAAGACCACTTAAGTGAAACGCGGCGTTTCCATTCTCACACGGGCAAACTGGGAATCCACACGGCCGTGTGGTCGGGAAATTCTGGGTTTTAACCCAATTTCGAGCCAAAGGAGGGGGATCGATTTTCTGGAGCAAAAAACTGAGCTTTAGAGGGAGAAAGTGCGAAGAACAAACCCTAGAAGTGAAGATCGACAGGAGTGAAGATCGACATCATAGAGCAGAATATCCTCATCTTTATGAGTATGACTACTCTGATTTCTGTTTTCCTCTCTCTCTCTCTCTCTCTCTCTCTCTATATATATATATATATATATATATATATATATATGATAGACCGTTAGTTACACATGTTTTCACCCCTGTTCTTACACCGTTTGAGATGTGGTTTCTCGTGTTTTAGACCGATTTCACGCTAGGTTGTGCTTGTTTGTGATATTTCAGGTCCTGGCAAGTGAATGGAGGTTTAGGAGCGAGTTCGGGGTCGATTGGGCGAAAATCGGGCGCGAGACAAGTCACAAAGGAGGTCACACGGGCTGCCCTGATATTCGCACGGCCGTGTGAAGTAATGGCCTGGCCGTGCGAGTTTTGCCGAGAGCACACACGGGCAGAGCAGAGGATCGACACGGCCGTGCAGGTGGCCGGGTTGGCCGTGCCACATTCTGCGAGAGCAAACACGGGCAAAAAGGAAGTTCACACGGCCGTGCCACTCTGGCCGTGCAAAGAGCCTGGAATTCGAACTAATTGGAACGCAGCGTTTTGACTCACACGGGCAACTGGGTAAGCCACACGGCCGTGCCACCCTGGCCGTGTGAGTCGGGATTTTCTGCTTAAAACCCGATTTTCAGCCAAAGGAGAAGAGGAGAGCTGGGTTTTGGATCCCAAACACCCAAGGGACGAACCAAAGAGAGAGAGGGCGATTTGAGGGCATTCTTGGAGTAGAGAAGGAGGATTTCTTCGCCTTGGAAGCTTGAGGAACAAGCCCGGACTTGAAGACTGATCATCTGAAGATTCTTACTGCAGTCTCTCTCTTCTCTATGGAGTAACTTCCCTTCACTTAGGTTTTGAGGAACCCTAGCTATGTTTGTTTGATTGGATGATTGTATGAGTACTCTGACTTGATAATCTTGAGTTCATATTCAATCTATGCATGTTTTCATGATTCAATTCTGCTTTAGTCGAGATTATTGATTCTGCCTTTATTCTATGAGAGGGAATACCTGATTAGGTCAATAGAGCACCATAGATTGATAGTAGTGGATCGATTGCTTTAGTCGAGGGTTGATTCACTGCTTTGTATCGATTGAGAACCCCTTTCGATAGAGGGAGTCTAGTTCAGAACGCCTTGATCAGTTGTTCTAGAGAAGGATACGTCCCTCTAGGCAATTGACTCAAGAGGGCCTTGTTCCTTTAGTCGAGACTCAAGGTCTAGTCAAGGATTCTCCGCATTGTGAATGAAAGTGAAACAGGTTAGAGATCATCAATCGTTAATCTGGCTAGTGGCTAGGGGGAATCATACCTAAGTGAGTTCCCAACCTGTAATTAGATTAACTTAACTGTAGTTTGCTAGAGTAGTTTTAGTTCTTTCATCTTGATCTGGTTTGCTAAATAATAAACTGAAGCTGAGTAATAGTAACTCTAGAGACCCGTGGATACGATATTTATCACTTGAGCCACTATACTGCAGTCCCTTCCATTGGTTACACTTGGCCATTGTTAGGTATTACCCTGAGACTCCCTGGAGCAATCAAGGAGGAGAAGACTATGGATTCGGGTTCCAGTACCAACCCCCTTACTACGGAGAACAACCGGACCCCTGGGCATATCAAGAACAACCTCATTATCAAGAAGAATTTCTCCCACAACCAGAAGGGCCATCGGCGCTGGAGTTACTCATGGAGCAGTTTGCTCGAGACTGTGAGAGAACATGCTCCAGGATGGATCAGTGTGTCCAGGACTATCGTGAAACAGATGAGATCCTCCTGAGCCTTAAGAAGAGCGTCGATGATCTTGAGCGATCTTGGGCGCAACCTGCTCCAGATCACCCTTCTGCTACCATACAAGAAGAGGAGGAGGAAGAAGAAGGCTACAAGGGCATTGTGGAACACACTGAAGTTGTCACGGAGAGCTCCCGTGATGATCATGATCAGGCGTGTCATGTCGTAGCCGACCACACCTTCCCACACCCCAAACTGAGCTTTGAAGAGGTGGGTATGAGTGAGGAGATGCAAGAAGATCTCATGAAAGAAATTGCTTGGCAACTTGCTCTCCAATCCGTGCTAGAAGAAGAAGAGCAAGAAAGGGTGCAGAAAGAAGTTGTGGAGGATGACGAAAGTGAAGCTGGAGGAGTTCTTGATCATTTCCCAGGGGTGATACCACATGAAGAAGGAAGGGAGGTTGAAGAGGCAATTGGCGTCCAGGCTGAGGACGAAGTTGAGGTGGAAGAGGCTTGCACCGGCCATGAGTTACATGTGATATCTCCACCAAACTTCGAGGAACTACTTAGCAAGGACCCATTTGCAGTGTCTCTTTGCCAGACCAAGGCCACCTCGACATCGGTCCCTCTTGGTGGACGCGATGGTGGCCAATCGATGCTGTCTTATCTGGTTTGGGGCAATGAGACGAGAGAAGAGAAGAAGAGGTCTCGAGGGTGGAGACTTCATCTGCATCAAGTACATGAGCCTTCATCACCTGCCACATCACATGCTCATGACTTGAGACTCCACCTCATCGACGAGAACCTCAACTTCAAGGAGGTTCTAGCATGGACCGAAACTTAGGAGCCATCGTCCGGCTCACGACGTGAAAGAAGCGCTTGTTGGGAGGCAACCCAACCAGTCGGTTTGCATCTCTTTCTCTATTTCTCCTCGGTTGAGTCAGTTTTGTTATTTGATTTTAGAGTCAATAACTCAACCTTTGTGAGATTTTGTGTGGTGTTTGTGTTCTGATTACTCTCTCTTTCTGGAATGCACCGCCTGACCCGTACATCATCATTCACCCTTGATCTGGTAACTTCGTTCTACCCTCCTTATCTTTCCTCCATTGAGGACAATGTCGTGCTTAAGTGTGGGGGGATGTTCGATTATTTATGTGGGTGAATGTTTGGCTGTTTGTGTGCTTGGAGCCTAGTCCACTGTCCAAATTTTTAAATTTGAGGGCTCCAAGTACGTGTTTCCTTGCAATTTCCTGCTCAGTATGCTTTGAATTAACAATCTTTATAGTAATATGCAACCTAGGGAGGTAGTGTAGCACTATGGAGGATGTTGATGCATTTAAGGAGTCTCATCTCTTCTTCATATTGAGTTGGTTGATTGAGTGAATTAGTGATCTTAGGACCCTTGAATTGTGTGGTGTTGTAGATTCTCTACCTGTCATGGACTCTTGTATCATGTTTTGAGTTTAACAGGTGCTCGAAAATGTGCTTCAAAATAACGTCTCCCGTGCGAATAGGGCGAAAGTGTGTAAGGGGAGACGGGAATCCGTTCCCAATTTCCACCTACTACCTCCAGCCCCCTTACATGTCTTTCCCCCGCACGAGGCTCGAGACATCCGCTCCTGGCATGGCCGGTAAGAGCAGGTTGGGACCCTTGAAAAAAAAAAGAAAAGAAAAAAATAACAGAAAACAAGCAAAACAGAAAGAAAAGGGGTTCCAACCATCTTCAAGAAGCAGAAAATAGAGCACCTTGAAAAATGTGAGTCCATGATCTGTTGTTTTTGAGAATCTCCTCATCCACAATTCATTTGTCCTCTGTTCACTATTTGCCATGATGCCGACTCGCCGAAGAAGTTATGAGGTGACTTGTGCGTCGGTTGACCTCGTAAGTTGCTAAATGATCTAGGAAGTCCTCTACCTAAGATCTGGGTTGTTTGTTGCTATAGAGGTCTGGAGAGTTGCATTGGTTTGAGTTAGGTTTTCTTGGGGACAAGCAAACGGTTAAGTGTGGGGGAGTTTGATAGACCGTTAGTTACACATGTTTTCACCCCTGTTCTTACACCGTTTGAGATGTGGTTTCTCGTGTTTTAGACCGATTTCACGCTAGGTTGTGCTTGTTTGTGATATTTCAGGTCCTGGCAAGTGAATGGAGGTTTAGGAGCGAGTTCGGGGTCGATTGGGCGAAAATCGGGCGCGAGACAAGTCACAAAGGAGGTCACACGGGCTGCCCTGATATTCGCACGGCCGTGTGAAGTAATGGCCTGGCCGTGCGAGTTTTGTCGAGAGCACACACGGGCAGAGCAGAGGATCGACACGACCGTGCAGGTGGCCGGGTTGGCCGTGCCACATTCTGCGAGAGCAAACACGGGCAAAAAGGAAGTTCACATGGCCGTGCCACTCTGGCCGTGCAAAGAGCCTGGAATTCGAACTAATTGGAACGCAGCGTTTTGACTCACACGGGCAACTGGGTAAGCCACACGGCCGTGCCACCCTGGCCGTGTGAGTCGGGATTTTCTGCTTAAAACCCGATTTTCAGCCAAAGGAGAAGAGGAGAGCTGGGTTTTGGATCCCAAACACCCAAGGGACGAACCAAAGAGAGAGAGGGCGATTTGAGGGCATTCTTGGAGTAGAGAAGGAGGATTTCTTCGCCTTGGAAGCTTGAGGAACAAGCCCGGACTTGAAGACTGATCATCTGAAGATTCTTACTGCAGTCTCTCTCTTCTCTATGGAGTAACTTCCCTTCACTTAGGTTTTGAGGAACCCTAGCTATGTTTGTTTGATTGGATGATTGTATGAGTACTCTGACTTGATAATCTTGAGTTCATATTCAATCTATGCATGTTTTCATGATTCAATTATGCTTTAGTCGAGATTATTGATTCTGCTTTGATTCTATGAGAGGGAATACCTGATTAGGTCAATAGAGCACCATAGATTGATAGTAGTGGATCGATTGCTTTAGTCGAGGGTTGATTCACTGCTTTGTATCGATTGAGAACCCCTTTTGATAGAGGGAGTCTAGTTCAGAACGCCTTGATCAGTTGTTCTAGAGAAGGATACGTCCCTCTAGGCAATTGACTCAAGAGGGCCTTGTTCCTTTAGTCGAGACTCAAGGTCTAGTCAAGGATTCTCCGCATTGTGAATGAAATTGAAACAGGTTAGAGATCATCAATCGTTAATCTGGCTAGTGGCTAGGGGGAATCATACCTAAGTGAGTTCCCAACCTGTAATTAGATTAACTTAACTGTAGTTTGCTAGATTAGTTTTAGTTCTTTCATCTTGATCTGGTTTGCTAAATAATAAACTGAAGCTGAGTAATAGTAACTCTAGAGACCCGTGGATTCGATATTTATCACTTGAGCCACTATACTGCAGTCCCTTCCATTGGTTACACTTGGCCATTGTTAGGTGTTGTGTTTTAGAGCAGTCAATATATATATATATATATATATATATATGGAGTAGAACCTCCTCTCACTTGGGTATGAAGAACCCTAGTTCCATGTGTTAGGGATCTTGATTGTAATGACTTGGGATTGTTATACTGATTGATTTTAATCGATTGATGCATGATTCATTGAGTCAATTGAAGCCTGATCATCTTTTCTTGATTTCTGCTACAACCTGAGATAGATAGAATCTGATTAGGTTGTTAGAGCTTCATCAATCGGTAGTGGTAGATTGATTATATGAGAGTTAATCGATTTAGTGCTTTGTACTAGAATCTAATTCCAGAAGTGGAGTTCTGTGTTCATAGCCTCAGCTTTCTATCCCGGTGAAGACTAGTCGGCTGCCGAGTAGTTGGACTGAGAGGGCTTGATCAGCTTCAGAGATTCCAAGCTACTGTCGGAACTTCCGCAGTTTAATCAACAGTTAATCAACCCAGGGTAATTACAACTGTGACCTAACTAAGGAGCTAGGCGGACTCATTCCCGAGTGACTCTTCCCTTGCTTTAGAAAACCGAATCATTTCCTGCTTTCTTACTGCTTTTACTTAAATCAACAACCACTCGACTTAGTTTGCTAGATAATAGATGATCACGGAGTAGATAGTAGATCTAGACCCCGGGTTGACAAATAGAGCTTTCCACTTTACTGCATTTCCGGACTGCGATTACACTTGGTCCCAGTTTGGTGTTGTGTTTTAGCGTGTCAATTCCCCCTTTTCCCCAGAACAACACCACACCACTAATTTATTATTATCTGAACAACTTGCGACTGATAAATCGGTGGTTCTCCTTCGGAATATAAAATGGCGAGGTAGCTTGCTGGCTTGCTTTCCCTACCGTTTCTGTCTTCTCCGGCAACCAATTTGAGGGCAGAAGGGTCGAGGAGGCGGAGGAGAAGGATGAAAGAGGCGGAAGGGTATCTGTGAATTTGGGAATAAGGGTTTTTTTCCATCGGATCATACAGAGAAGGAAGATAAAGTGTTGGGTTGGGTTGGTTGGGTTTGTGTATCTTATGTGGTGGGTTTAATGATGTGGCGGGTTGGGTTTTGTGTTTTTCAAGTTTAAAAATGTGTGATTGGACACTTCTGTTAGCCACGTCAGCGAAAAATTGACGCTGTTAACGGAGACTAACAGAAGTTAAAGGAGAGTGACCAAACTTGGACGGTTTAAGTAGTTTCGATGACCACTAATGGAATTATATATTTTCAGTGACCAAACGTGAACGTTTTTAGTAATCTCATTTACCAAACTTGCAATTTACTCTAGTACTTAAACTTGTATTAAACAATAAGACAATGACAACCAAATAATTTAGATGGTGAAAACTTTTTCTTGCATTTGCAACCAAATTATTTAGTTGTCTTTTTAAAATTCATAACCATTAATATTTGGTTGTAAAAACTAGAATTCCTTATGGTACCAAATTATTTGGGTGGAAAAACTAAAAACCTTTATGCTACCAAAATTATTTGGTTGGAAAAAGTACAAATTATTTTGCTACCAAAATATTTGGTTGTTTGAAGTATTATTTGGTTATCGATACCTTCACTTTAATAGAAAACCAAATTTTTAATATTCTAAGCTCCAAAATATAATTGATTGTATATACTACCCTTTTCGCAACCACTTTCGTTTTCGTTGTAAACGTTTTGGTTGCAAAAACTAGTTTTTGTTGTAGTGCTTATTGGCAGGTGTGCGGCCAAATGGTATGTAACACCATAGGAGAATCCCACATCGACAAAGCATGAGAGAGATCCATGTTTAATAAGTAACAAACCGACCATAATATAAGACGTGTTTGTTTTGGGTGCACTGGAAGAGTTCTTGTAAGAACTCCGAAGTTAAATGTGCTCACTCTGGAGCACTGCAAGGATTAGTGACCTAATGGGAAGTCTCATTGATACGCATCCCAAGGCAAAAACCATGAGGATCTGGACCCTAAACTGATAATATCTTGTTGGAAAAATTTTCGGGATATAATAAGTGCACTACTAGAAAAATGGGCCATAGAGACAAAGGAAATGTGCATCTATAAGGGACTTATTTGCCTCTACATCCCTTTAGATGCAGATAGCACATTTGTCTCAAATAGTGCTGTTGCTATAGCTCTATAGAGACAAATATAGAAACAAATGCTATATGTTGCTAGTTAGAGATACTGCAAGTAATATATTAGTCTCTAATGTCTATTTTTGGAGATGAAGATTTTGTATTCATATCCTATTTTAGAAACACAAAAATCTGTCTCTAGAATGATGTATAAAAACAAATACTTGTACCTCTAATATCATCTATAGAGGCAAATTATTATTATCAAAGACAATTATTTTGTTTCAAATATTATTTATAGAGACAGATGAATTTGTTTGTGATGAGATTTCTATGAAATATAATATAATTTTTATAACAAATAAATTCTGGTTTTTTGAAAAGAGGAAAAATATAAAAATATAATAATAATAATAATAATAATAATAATAATAATAATAAAAAGGATTCCAATAACTAATCATATTTATTTATGTATAGGAATTGTCTATGAAAAAAAACCAAATAACACCACACAATTGTGTATAGGCTTGTCCTAAACTCTAACTTGGAACAAATTCAACTTAAGAGCTATTGAATTGAATTATCGCCTAATTAAGTCGCTTCAGAGTTAACGTGCTCGATGAGTTCTCCTGTAAGCATTGGTCTCAACTCTCAATTGAGGAACTGGTTGAGTGCTCCTTCTACTTGGCGTGCAACCATTCTGGCATCGTCCATAAGTTCTTCTCGTCTATAGGCTTCTTCCTATTACAAAAGTAGAGACATTTATATTTTATCAATCCTTAGACTGCACAACACAAGAGAAAGTGTTCGAGAGACCATCCACTGCCATATTAGTTTCTACTTCCCTAGACATATCAACAATACAACTCCCACTCCCCTGCATAAAAGTAACATCAACCATATTAGTGAATGTTCTCGTAGTATCGGGCTTCAACTAAGTGGTTCGTATATGCACATTTCGAATAGAAAATATATATATATTGATTATACCTTCTAATGAATCAATCTTGGAGCATCTTCCTCACGTTTATGGAAAACAAAATGAAATGGCCTGGCATATTTCACAGGGGAGGCCCTTGTCAGATCTGTTAGTAAAATTATTGAGTAGATGTTCAACTATTACACAAATGTAGAAGAAGAAAAATATGCAGCACTTGAACACATACTTATCTCCCCACTTATAATTGTACGCCTACAACACCTAGCCACATCAAGAGATACAAGACGATGGACCATATAAGTTCTCAAAGTACGTAAGTACTCCTGCCATATACTGCTTCAAAATGTGTTAAAAGTCTAAGCTAAGTGACAGGCTATATGTATTCTTGCCATATACTGCATCCAATGTAAGCAAACAAAAACATTCTTGTGAGTTCCAATCTTAAGGCTTTCTTCCAAAACTGAGGATATTATAAGTGATATCAGAGCCTCTCGACGTTTCTCTTGAACGATGGTAGGAAAAACTTCAATGAGGAGGTTGAGTCCCAAGAGTGTGTGTATTTATCATGTTAGGCGAATCCCACACCTATAAAGCACGGGAGAGATCTATGATGCATAAGTTACAAACCGACTTTAACTGACAAGATGCTTATTGGCGTGAAATATAATAGTTCTTGTAAAAACTCTGAAATTAAATATGTTCACTTTGAAGCACTACAATTATGGGTGACCTATGGCAAGTCATCTTGATATGCACTCAAAGACAAAAACAGTGAAGGTGTGAGACCAAAACAAACAATATCGTTTTGGGAATATGTTCCACATGCATGTTACCTGGTGCATGTTCCTTTTGATCAAATAGCATACGATCAATTAATGGGTTAATTGCATGGTTGGTCACTGAGATTACAAAAAACGTTCAAGAAATTAGGGGGTAAAAAATTTGGGGATAAAAAATTTGGGGGTAAGAAATTAGGAGGTTTGTTGGAGGGGATAAAAAATTAGGGGGTTTTATTTTTTAATTTTTATATTTGTGAAAATGAGGTGGAAATTATATAAAGATTTATTTTTATTTTTTAAAATTTTTAATTGCCACGTCACACATTTAACGGTCAACTTTTAGAGTTGACCGCTATGTAAGCAAAAGTTAACGAAGTTGGATGGAGAGTGACCAAACTTGAACGTTTTTTTGCAATCTCAGTGACCAATCATGCAATTAACCCATCAATTAATTCATATAAATAAAAGGGCACTAGAAAACCCCATATATTTTGGGTGTAAAAATGGAAATATTTTATTAACACTACAAAAAATAGACTTTTAGCGACGAAAATTCTTGCGATGATTTTAATGTCGTCGCTATAGGTATGTTTTCAGCGACAAAATTTAAATTCGCGTCGCAGATTCTTTGAACTTTTGTGGAGTTGTAGAGTGATGAATTGGCGACGACCATATAGCTTTACGCGACAAAATAATTGGTCGCAAAATATACAGGGAGGTTTCGCGACGACTCATCCGTCGCAGAAAGTGTTGAAAGCTTTAGCGACGATCCATTCCGTCGCAGAATGTTTTAAAGTAGCAACGATGCATTTCATCCCTAACACCGTTCTGTAGCGACAACTTGTTCCGTCACAAATAGAATCATTGCAACGTCGTTTCAGCTCGTATATAAAATGTGTCAAAGGTCAACTCCTCTTGCCAATTTTTGTTGACTGGCATATATACTAAAACTATGTCGATTTTTTTTTTGTTTTTCTATTTTTTTTTAAAACCCCTATATCATCATCTTAAGCCTTCGAGAAATCCCTAGTTCTCCCAAATCGACCTCCACTCCTCCCAAATCCCTAGCTCCCATCTTCTCCCAGATCTAAACCTCTTGTCGCTGTCCCCACCATCTTTGCGTCGGATCGACGGTGTAGTCTGAAACTGTCGCTGCCACTGCTGTCATTTGAGGTTTTGCATTGGCGTCTCCGCTCACTAAGTAACGATGGTGTCGCTGCCGCTGCTTACCCAAGATGGGATGGCAGTTCGACTACCTAAGCCTCCCTCTCATAAAGAGACTACCTCTATCACAAGCCCCTCCCTAATCAAGTCTCTTCTCGAATCAACTACCTTCGGCTCTGATGACCGACCTAGGTACTTGGATCTGTTTCTTTTGGCATCAATTTCTGGATTCGATGTAAAACCCCTACAAGTGTTCAGTTTGTGCAGGCTTGAGATGGATATGAAGTTTCTATTTTATTTCAGCAATTGATACAGAAACTTGATTATTTTGAGTAGGAAACCTTGTGTTTTCCAATTTGTGTTCTCCCCGTAAATCCCTTTGTCATAGCTATTTTTTAATAGTATCTATGATTTCTTCGCAAGTGTTTGATTTGGTTTGGTGCTCAGCTCTGTTGATTTTATCCACATGAAAATATGATAGTTGTGATATGTGATTTCCGTTCGTCCAAGGTTATTTGGTGTCTCTGTTTCCATAGGAGATTGACTTACTGATTTTCTTTGTCAAGAACTAATGATATGGGGAGATTAAAAAGAAGACCAAATGCTGAGCCCTTTACATTGGTATTTGCAGAAAAGGCGTATATGTTACAAAGTGACCCTTGGTAAGTTGGACTTCTTAAGTAACTCATTCTTTGATTATCCTTGTTAGTGAAGTGTGGTTAGTGGCTTTCTATATATTGTAAAAAGTTGGTCATCATAAAGTTTCACGAAGTTGATATTGGGTTGTGTTACTTGTTTATGAAAATTGCTAGAATATTATGAATATTATGGTTAGGTGAGGGGTTTTGTGAAGTCTCGGTGAGTGGACAAGTGGCATCATCAAAGCTTTGCTGCCTTTTACTTCAGGTCAATAAACTTAACTAGATCCTAATCATTTAGACCATTATATCCAATCATCATTTGCTAGGTTTCGTTTATTAAATTACGCTTTGCTACGTTTGCAGTATGTTTGCCACTGCGGTGAAGAGACTTAAGTATTTCTGCAGAGTTCTGAAGTTTATGCTCTAAGCCATGAGTGATCTTTTTACATCTACGGATACTTTGAGAAAGGAATAAAAGGTTATTAGTCATATCATTATCAATGAATTAGTAATTAGGGTTCATTTGTCCCATGTTGATTTGTTATCTTTCATTTGAAACATTGTTTTCCTTTTAGGGGAGTTAGTCGTAAAGAAGTGGATGGATTTTGAGTATGGTACTGTTATATACAAGGTGATGTTTGGAATAACCGAAACAGGGAAGATAGATTTAAAAGTCTTAAGGACAGAACTTGAGAACGTGCTTGAACTCGAAAGTTCTGTTGATTTGAAGTTTCATTTTTTGTTGTGTTTCGATAATGTACTGATATGGTTTATCAGTTTTAAGGACTATTAAATGATGAAATTTTATATGTGTGAATCTCAAATTCTGACTGCTGAGGTTGTGTTATAATTTACTAATATATTGTTTAATTTGATGATATTGTCTTTAGTTGGTATCCATTGCACACAAACATATACATAAGTTCCATTACTTTCTTTTTTAATATCCTGGATTGTTATTTATAATTAGTAGCTCCATCCTACATTCATACCGTGTATCATTGTTCTTCATTGTTCCCTTATAATCTAAGTTATAAGCGCGTACACTACCTAATAGATCATAGTAACTTATTGGGTCTTTATTCATTAATTATTTATGTAGATTATCAGCTAAGACTCGGATACTTTGGAGATGAATGAAGATGATGACTTGTGAAAATTTTGAGCTCAGCCAATTAGTACTTTCAATTACTTTTAGTATATTGTTATATGCATATAGCTAGCAGCTTATGAACACAATTACAAAGTTATTAGTCTAATATGTACCTAGCTAGTTGCTGATATGAGCAAAATTTAAATAATATTGATATTCTCCATTGTTGAGAAGGGATCAACTGTACTTTTTCACATTTACTTGTATTTTCTTCCACGACAACATGTTACTTATTTAATAGATAAGAGAATTAAAGAAACTAGCATATAATGATTTGTTGTTATTAAGCAGTCATCGCTGAATGTATCTACAACGGAAAATGTCATCGCTGAAAGTGGATTTTTGCTGGAACATACCATTCGTCGCAAAAGGCACTATCCTTATGTGACGATAACCTTCGTCGCTGAATGTATTATATTGCGACGAAGATATTCGTCGCAGTATCGTCTTTTAGCGACGAAGCATCTTGTCGCAGAAACATCAGCCTTCAACGACGAACCATGGCTTCAGCGATGGAGCACCATATTTTGTCGCAAAACCTCCTGTTTGTTGTAGTGTAAAAAGGGAAGAAAATATAGAGAGTAAATAGGAAAGGAAATGAGAATATGCTTCATCATCATAAAATAAGGTATGGAGCCAGTAGCAACTCCATCGCTAAAACAAAAGGAAGGGGGGAAAATCAAGCCAAAACAAGAACGAAGATCCTCCAATTAGGTATTACAAGAAGTAAAACCCATCAAAAGACGAAGCCAGGTACATAGATCAACCCTATCCATAAACACACAACAATTAAACCCATCATACATATACTAGCTTTATTAAACACACCAGACGTACGCTAGCAGTACATAATGATGGGTATAGAAACAAATTAAAGAACCTTCAGTAGTACTACGCAATATCACGCATGCATTTTCTCCAGTGCTAAACATGACCAACAAGGGAAACAGGTTCCTGGAGAACGGAGACAACATAGTGTTTCAGCAGATGAGAGTTTCTGAAGCCATCATCCTCCTTATAGATCACATCTATAACCCTTGCAAGATTAAGCATCGGATCCAGGATAGGCTTATTAGTCGCCATCCCATTTGGCGGCCTGTTCATCATCAGGTACTCTTTGTTCATGTCCTTCCACGCCTTGGCAATCTGCTCATTAAGCACTCCCACCACCTTCTCTTCCGACAGCCCCGTCTTGTCCACGTAACATTCTACGGCGGATGGGACATGCTTCCTTTCTTGCTCAAACTGCATGCACGCACGCACGCACACATGCATGTAATGTAACTAATAATGTCATTAAAGAATATTGTAATGAGTTAATGCACGTGCAATAAACAAACTATGTACCTTGTGGGAGACAATGTCGTCCATTAACCTACAGACGGTTTTGGAGGCCACGAGCACAGTAGGGTCGGTGGAGATCCAGTGAAATGTGTCCTCAGTTGCGGCTTCGGGCACGGCGAGGAATGAAACAGTCGTGAGGACCGTAAAGCAAGTGGTCACCAGTGAAACTTGCATGTACTCTTCTAGATTCGGCCGATAATCCTCGTCCCTCCACTTGGCCTCCATTAGGTACGCCTTCAGCAGTGTGTCTAGCTGCATATATCATATATATCGATTCGAATTTGATAATGATTGAATTCAGTAGCTAGTTGGACATGATATGTACTACTTACGGCCTTTTTCGCGTAAACTGCACCAAATGGCCTTCCGCCTGCAGCAAATGCGTCTTCAATCTCGTCAAACCTATAGCGGTACAAGGCATAAAGCTTCTGCATGCATTCTGGAAGGTTAGTCACGAGATCGATGTCCCACCTGCATGCATGCGAGGCGAGGGGAGGCGAGCGACCAGTTAATTAAATTGAGTAGTCAATTCATCAACTAGCTAGCTAGTTGGTTAATGAATTATTTACTACGTACTTTTCAATGGCCTCGGTGAAGGGAGCGAGTTCTTCATATGTAGCATAGTTATCGTAAGTGTCGTCCCCAAGAGACATGACCGCTATCAACTTGGTCAGGAGCCTCCTGCCTTGGCTATACTTGGGCTCAAAATACATCCCCATTATCCAAAGGTAGCACTCCACAATTCTATCTCTTGCGTATTTGAAGTTGGTCGCCACGTCCAAATCTACCCACCACCTATATATATATCAGAACAGAAGTTCCAACTTCCATAAAGCAATTAATATTTGTTTTTATTTGAATTTTTCAATCTGCATGGCTACTACTTACTGTTGGATTTCACGGAGTTCTTCCTGATGTAGGCGTTGCACGATATTGAAATCCAACTGGGCAAACCTCAACAGCGACCCAGAAATATCATGGGATGAGGACTGGTCATCCATGTTAAAAGTGTCGATGAAACGCCTAGCCTCCAGCCTTGGCAAGCGCTTTCGGATTGGCCTTGGCAACGCAAACCTTACTTCTTCCGCCAACTTGGGATTCATTATATTATTCCCGCCACTATGATTACTTGCATAGGAGTCAAGGTGTTGAGTAGTGAAGGCCAGCGCTTGATCCAGAATATCTTCTCCTGGTATGGCCAGAAAACAGGCTTCATACAAGCTCAGTAGGGATGGAACGTCAGAGGCCAATGACACCAAGAAATTGCCTTCCCCGTCCTTGAATTTCTCGAATATATCTGCATACTCATAGAGTTTGGTGTGTCAACGGAAAGGCTTATAAACTCAACTACTGTTTGTTTTGGAATATTTACAAGCGGGCGGAATTTGGCTGCTGTACGGGTTGCAGCCCTCCGCTGCTCCCCATCCACGTGGCCACACATTATAGGTTCCAATTGTACGTGTTAATTGATTATCTAAATGCTAATTGGATTTGGATGGAACGGAGAAAGTTTAGTTTGACGGATGCTGGGACGGAGAAACACATACACACACCAAAAGTTATTTATAGTCAAACTCCAACACCAAATTGTGGTTTAACTTTACCACCATTATCTACCACCCCTGAACTACTGACCCACAAATATCTATCCACTTGTCATTCTCAATTTTTCTTTTCTTAATTCCACTAGCTTCACAATTTTAACTAGTTATGATATTTTTGCCAAATATTATTATTTATTAAACTTTACTTTAAACATACCCAGCATCTAATTAAACTTGAAGTTATTGAGAAAAATTCAAACATAAATCCTATTGTCACTGCTTTTATATTATTCACATTATGTACTTACCAGGAGAAGCATTTAGACCTTGTTGTCTGAGAAGGCGGAACCAAATCGCGATCGAGTTGAGGTCATTAGAGTCAGAAAGCATATCAGTACTGGTCATGTTAAGCAACTCGGCTTCAATCTCGCCCTCGAAGTGGTAGCTCACTCCCAAGTGCTGCAAATCATCAATGAGCCGCAGTTTCTGATCCTTGTGCTCAACAGCCGAAGTAGCAGCAGTTACCATCCTCCTTACTATTTCTTTCAGCTCCTCGTGTTCAGCTTCAAATGTTGATGGACCATTCATGCCATCACCCTGCTGTTGACACTCAGAAAATTGTTAATTCGTTCCTGGTAAAGTTGTGAATAAATGTTTTTTTTTTTGCACGTAATTCATCGATCAATTAGGGATGAATTATTGGGTGAAGAGTACGTACGAACCTGTAGGGTGAGAAAATCGTCCACCCACAACGTGGGAGGATAGGAGGCAGTTGGACGAATGAGCAGAGTGGTTTCTGCTGCTTCATCTGAAGTTGAATATGACGCAGACATTCTTAATTCGGTCTTAATTTGTGTTAAGTTACTTAATTTGATGGTAAGAGGTAGTGGGACTTGCTTAGTTCAAGTTTCTTGACCATATTTATATACGCAGTAGCTAGGGAAGCCAGGTGGCCGAATTTTTTATATATTTCCCACAACAATGGATTAACGCTGCATAATTGTACCAAGTGGCCGACTTGATTACTATAAACACTTAAACAGTCTCTCTTAATCCAGCGCACCATGCATGATGCATGTGGGAATATTTCACTGAATATTTTTGGATCAAGACAGACACACAGACATACATACATTATTATTATTAATAATAAAAATAATAAAAATAATAATAATCATCGCTAGAAACTTGTTTGTGAAGGGCTTTTAATTTATTGGGTTTTTACGAAAGATACTTTGATTGTATCATATAAAACAACGTAGTTCAATTTCAAAGAAAAAAACAAAAATTATATTAATAATAATAGAAAATATAAACAACTACAAAAGAAAATTAGATAGTGAAACACACAAGAGAAAAGAGGGGGAGCAGATCCGGTGAGTAATCTTTTTGTGAGTAACCATCAGTAACCCGTCCACATCAACATAACATCAACATTCCTCTCTCTCCTGGAAAGCCTTTTATCTTTTCTCCTTTAATCTTTAACGGATGATTTCTCTTTTGTTTTAAGTCGAAATTTATATTTGTTTGCACAGATAAATCATATTAAATGTGATCTTCAAAATGATATTCACTTTGATATATTTTTGGAACAAAAAAATTGAGCATTTTTTTACCAGTCTATATCATATGGTATTGACTGGTATTGAAATAAGACCATAACTATGGTTTGAAAAGCGTACCATGGTGGTACGAGCAAACCAAGACTGTAGGACTTATTAACTGTCATTTATGACTTTTAACATTGTGTACCACAAGATACCACCTCATACCAGGGTGGTATTGTGTGGTATTGTTTGGTCCTGTAATTTGTTCACCCAGAAATTTGTAGATCCAATATATCATGATAAACTCGTTCCTTCAGTGCAAACGTTTTTAAAAACGAATAAAAAACGAAGAAGATACCATATGGTATGCAGTTGGTACCGAGAGGCAAGAAAAAAAATTTCTCAAAACATATCGAAAATAGATCTCGTTTTGTAGAGCACAACGAACTCGTTTCATATGTGCAAAAAAAAAAAAATTAAAATCCGAGTTAAAACGAAGAATATATGAGCCGATTAAGAAAACTAGTGAAAATAAAAATGACTTTTAATTTTTCTCCATCCTTAGATCTGGATTTTTAAAATGAATGGTCCAGATTTAGTTATTGATGGGTGCATAACCATGGGTTATGCACCCTATCTTGAGCCAAAAGAGGGGAAGAGTTATTCTTATTCATTCTTCACTTTTGATACAATGATGTGCTCTATTTATAGGCACACTTTGGTAACCACTACATCTTTATATCAATGCATATGAATGAGAGATAAAGATGTAGAAATAGGGGTTACATGTAACTCACAAGTGGGCATCTAATGTGGTAGGTCATTGGTCATCCATATATCAATATTTACATAATACTCCCCCTTGGATGACCACTAGATTGCATTACGCTATCTCATACTGCCTCATTAAAAACCTTATCAGGAAAATCCAATAGGAAAAAACCATGGTTAAGGGAAAAAGAGTGCAGTCCGTGTATGCTCCCCCTCGTGACCACTTCACTTCAGATTTTTGAGTCGTTGAACTCAAATTTCACGAACAACTTTTAGAAAGATTGTTGTCGAGAGTGAGTTAGTGAACAATCTTCTAGATTGTCAATTTGATGCATGACGTTTAGATTTTCTTCATACTTGATCGTCAGGATCATTTCATTTAAAAATAGTTCACAACCACAAGTACTTGAGATATGGTGGATCACAAAGTGTAATGAAAGACATTCAGGACTTGCCTATTATAGATTGTTTTGTTTCTTTATGAAACATTTATATCACCATATGTAAGAGATAGCTCGTCTCCGATCAACCAATATGAGGATCAAATGATATATAGGATTTGGATATATAGTTTACCAAATCTCTCTTTGATAATATCATAATAGAACAATCTCATATATTGTTCTCGGAGGTAACAAATATTTTCCAACATTCTAATGAGGGAGTATCTTGCCAATATTATCAACACCAAAATGATAGTTTATATGGTGCTTGGCTAGCAAGGTGCATTGGTGCTCTGATACATCAACATATGGTACTTCAGGACCTAATGTTTCACTTCTAGTGATCTTAGGATACTAATGTTATTTGATGAACACAATTTGTTCATGCAAAATTACTTTCCCACTTTTTCAACATTACCTTCCTTGTCCATAAAAAGGATCTTAAATCCTTCAATTTAACTTATGTCTCTAAGCAATCAATTGCTTTATGAAGCTCTTTAGGAGCTCCAATAATAGTCATATCATCAACATAATATGAGATCGTCAGAAAAAACCTTAACTAATACAAATTGATGCAAGCAATTCTTTCATATAACGAAAGATAATAACAAAACTCATATCATAGAAACATATGAACTAGACAAAGCACACTAGCTCATAAAACACAACTCATACTTTAAAGTAAATCACAACTCATAAATCAAGAATTTAAAATCCTTGAAGCACATACAGAGAACACAACTATATATGCACAATGCAAATACTCTTATGCACTCTATCCGAATTTAACCTTTTATGGTCCATTCACCCTACTGTTGTAGGTGTTCACTTAGACAAGTATTTTACATTTGTCTATATTGTCTCAACCCACACAAGGGATTTTCTTAGTCTATCGATATATGTTCTCGAGAACTTTACTTGTTTACTTCAGGTAAATTAATCCTTCTAGGAGTAATTAATCCTTCTGGGAGTTTCAAATATATATAACATCTTCAGGAAATTCAAACAAATAGGCTATCACAATAATTTTCAAACATAGACTTAAACATTGATTTGAAAAAGCAGTTGCATCCACCACTCTATATTCTATTTCTAAGACATTTCATCCACAAACCCCCTTCCTGCTTTGTTTAGGTAACTTGTCAAATGCTACCACAACAAGTTTTCGTGCAGAGTTTTCACCTATTCCCCATAGAAACTGTCTACGTAAAATCACTATTTCCTTAATCGCTTTCAGAGGTAATAAGAATATGCTCATATCAGTGAAAAATTCAAAATTTTCATCCGCCACTTCAACGGCTAACAATGGAATTAGCTGGTCCGATGTCGTTTCGGACTTTGTGTTTGAGGTGACATCAAAATGTTGAAATGAATTAAGACTTCACTAGAATAACTGTTAATTACTATAATGACGAAAATTTTCCAATACATGATTATATTTAATGTAATATGTCATTATACATTCTGTTAAAAAAATGTCATTATGCATTATTGAAATAATTAATTAAAAATAATTTAATATGACGCTCTCATCGTGCTCTCCATTGTGAATTCTTGAAGAAGAGACAATTTCATGCTCTCGCTCCCGCTCTCGTTCCACGAACTGGTTACCTAACTCTTACAATAATTTTCATAGATCAATTCCGGTCAGTAAACTTTTGGTCAATTATCATGCATAACCCGCCGCATCACTATTTATGGAAGGTTCCTAACCATTTCCCCTATAAATTTTAACATGCTATATCACTTTCATTTGAAGTCTTAATTTAATTTTTTTGAACAGATAAATCCGATAAATTGTGCTCTTCAAAATGTATCCACTTTGATATATTTTTTGAACAAAAAATTTGAGATATTTAGTACTAGTCTATACCATGGTGGTACCGTTTGGTAGTTGGTACTACATTAAATCATACCATGTGGTACTGAAATATACTATTATGAACATACGAGAGTGTATAAGGATTGAATAAATGATAGTAGGAATATACAAACTTTCTGATAAGCCGAAAATTGGGTATCAATTAGGTTTCAAAGTTGTGTAGCAACTCAATCGATCAAGCTCGGGTAAGCTTGTTTGAGCTCGAATTTGATGGAAATGAACGAGAATCCTTACACCTAGAAGGATGAACACTCGCTATGAGGAAGCTCTCTATGCAATCGAGTGCGGTTATCAATTGATAAGCTAGGGTTTCAACAAGGTTTGATCTCAACCAAAACAAAGGCAAACTCACACATTGTGAATTTTTGGGATTTTTATACAAATTCAACTCTGAATTATACATACACGAATGATGTTAAGTCAAAAAGCTTGACTTAGCAATTCTATTATCTTAGGATATGTTGCTTTGAATATGTGTTATTATTTTAGACTAACAATCCTTTCATAAATATCACAATCAAGGCCTTGAAAGGATTTGCTAAGAAAAGGAAAGAATTCAAAGTAATTGCTTGCCCTTCAAGAAGCTACCATATCAAGTGAAGAGCGTATCAAATCAAGAAGATACTTTCCACATAAAGGACTACAAATGAAAGGAAATGAAGTTTTGCTTTCACTATAAATAGGAGAGTCATTTGTAGTCTAGACTACCTTTTGCAAAGTTCTCTTCTACCTTGTAATAGTGAAACAGTGTGATCATATTTCGTGGTGTGAGTAGCTTGATATCTCGTAAGTTGAGATAGTCAAGCTAGGTCGGGTTTTAGGGTAGAAAGGGTATTTGTAAATGGGTCTAGTGCAAGAGCAAGAGGGGATTCTTGCTTGGAAGTTGCACTGGGTGGATTACTCTTCAATCAGGTCAAAAACTAAGAGTGTTGGCTTGATTGATTGAGTGGGTAGCTTAGCTTGGATTTAGCTAAGGGGTGAATAGGTGTGGAGTTGCATCTATTTGGTTCTTGACACGTAGTGTCAAGGTTGTTCTTTTTCATAGGTTAGAGAGTCTTTTATTTTAATAAAAGTTAGAGTCTCTTGTGAGATAGTGGTGACTATCTTCGAGATGTGGATGTAGAGCCATATTGGCCGAACCACGTTAAAATCGTGTATCCCGACTCATCTCTCTCTCTCTCTCTCTCTATACACTTCCTCTAATTGTGTTCCTTCCAATATTGCAAAGAAGTGTAAACTTCTATCATAGTTGGAACAAGTTCGTAATAACAAATTATCATTTCAAGAGAGATTCTTTGCAAACCTTTTTTGGGTTGCTCAATCAAGCTATTTCTAATCTCTTACTATTGCAATATGAATTAATTTGTGTATTGACCACGTCAAAAGTATTCATTACTGACCCCGCTTAGTACAACAAGTGGTATCAGAGCCCGACTCCCTTAAAAAGATCGAAAGATTTACGAGTAAATTGAGATCTGATATACCAAGCATGGCTAGTGGGTCATCTCTGAATCATGGTTCCAACTCTACTCATATGGAGGGTCTTTCATATATTAGACCACCATGGTTTGATGGATACAACTATTCGTTTTGGAAAACACGTATGATTATTTTCTTTAAAGGGGTGGGGTTTTGACATTTGGAATGTGGTTGAGAAAGGTGTGGGTGATATTAAAGATGATCCCAACACATGTTCTAACGATGATCTAAAGAAGATGGAGTTAGATGCTAAAGCAACAAATGCTTTATATAGTGCGATATGTCCAGATGAATTCATTAAGGTGAATCGGTGCAAGACGACACATCAGATCTGGAAAACCTTGGAAGTATCACATGAAGGGACAATCGAGCTAAAAGAATCCACGATATATCAATTGGTGCATGAATATCAAATGTTCAAAATGCACCTAGGTGAGTCTATTTCTGATATGTATGTTCGGTTTAACTTAATAGTAAGTAGACTTAGTGCTTTAGGAAAAATTTATGATAATGCTGATTTGGTCAGGAAAATTCTTTCGTGTTTACCCAAAGAATGGATGCCTAAGAAAACTGCTATATAAGAGGCTAAAAATTTATCAACTCTTAGTATTGAAAACTTGATAGGATCCATAATTAGTCATGAAATTTCCTTAAAAGCTCAAGGTGACGAGGATAATAACAAGAAAAATAAAAGTTTAGCATTTAAGTCTTGTGAGAAAAGAGCCAAAAATTATGAAGGATCAGGAGATGATTTCAATCAAGGATTTTCTCTCATTTCAAAAAAATTCAATAAGTTTTTAAAATTAGAAAGAAAACAAGGAAGGGGCAGTTCCTTCTATTTTCGTGAGAATAATAGAAATGGAAAGGTAAAATCTTTTGATAATCAAAAGAAGAAAAATAAAGTGCAAAGTGAGTGTGAAGATCAAGGGTTACCAAAATGTTAAAAGTGTGGAAAAAGTGGCCATGTAAGGGCTGATTGTCCTAATAAAGGACGGAGTAGAGAAAAAGCCTATGCAGTGGCTTGGAGTGGATCAGAAGATGAAAGTGAAGATAACGAAAGTAAAATACAAGGATATAAGGCATTTTCCAACCGTGATGATGGATCCTCTTCATCAAGATCACACGAAGATGAGGTATGTTCATCCTTTCCAACTTATGATAGTGATTGTGGATCAAATCTTCGTAGTAGTATAGTTGAAGCTTATGAAGACATGCAAAATCACTTTGAAAAACTAAAAGATAGATACTACAAGGTTAAAGAGGATATGAAACTAAGTAAAAATGGAATTAAGGAATTAAAAGAAGATATTGCAACATTAAGTGATGAAAATCAATTTTTGACGAAATCAAAGGGTAAACTCAAGAATAATAAAACTCTTGAAGAGCTAGAAGAATTAAGAGTTAGAAATAATGAACTGGAAAGAATGATAATAGACTCTAGGACTATATACTTCTCGAAGCAAATACTAAGATGGAGCGATTAGAAGAAAAACACAAGGAAAAGAAGTATAAAGAAAAGGCGCAAAAGCCTCACAATAAATCAATTATGTGTGTTGAATGCTGCAATGTTCATAGTGAAGATAATGACAAAATTAGGTGCATGAATTGTGGAAAGAATCACCATAGTAAAGAATGCAAGAAAAACGTGAGGTGTAGTAAATGTACTAGACTAGGACATACTAAACAAGAATGTCATTCAAGAATTGTATGCTATTGTTGCCATAAACAAGGACATATTAGGAGAAATTGCTACTACAATAACTACTATAACTCATATCAATCATATCCCAAGAAAAAGGTACCCAAACAAGTCTGGGTACCAAAATCAACACTTTAAATATTTTGCAGGTCATTAAGAGAGCAGGAGCAAATGAATGGTATCTAGATAGCGGATGCTCTCACCATATGACGAGAAACAAGAGTCTCTTTGTAGAGTTGGCTCTTAAAAAGGGAGGTAAAGTAACCTTTGCTGATAATGGTAAAGGTAGAATACTTGGAGTTGGAACGATTGGAGAGCCTCCAAATCCTACCTTCACTCAAGTTTTATTTGTTGATAATCTTAAGCACAACTTGTTATCTATAAATCAATTATGTGGTACAACTAATAGAGTTGTGTTTCAACCAGAGGTATGTTTTATTGAGAGGATCAAAGACAATAAACTATTATTCCTAGGGGTTAGGAAAAATAATGTCTATGTCATTGATCTTAGTAAAAAGTATTCATTCAATGAAACCTGTTTTCTTTCTTTAGGTAAGAACAAGCAATTTCAATGGCATCGAAGACTAGGACATGTTAGTATAAAGAGATTGGCTAAATTAGCTAAATTGGGTCTAGTAGATGGTCTCCCTCAACTAAAAGAATCTAAGGACTTCTTTTTTGATGCATGTATCCTAGGAAAAAAACTCGAGCATCCTTCAAGAGTATATCTCACGTCACTTCATCTAGACCTTTAGAGCTCCTACAACTAGATCTTTTTGGGCCTACGAATGTGATGAGCTTTGGTGGAAAGTATTATGCCTTTGTCATAGTATTTTTCTATGTATACATGGGTAATCATTTTGACTCATAAAGATGATGCTCTTGAGAATTTCAAGACCCTTGTCAAAAATATTTAGAATGAGAAATCCCTCAATGTTAAAAGCATCAGAAGTGATCATGGAGGAGAGTTTGATTCAAAAAGCTTCGGAAACTTCTGTGATCAACTAGGAATCTCCCATGAATTTTGAGCTCCTAGAACTCCTCAACAAAATGGTGTAGTGGAGAAGAAAAATAGAGCTCTTATAGAACTAGCTAGAACAATGCTCAATGACTATAGACTTCCAAAATTTTTTGGGCTGAAGTAGTAGCTACAGCTTGTTATGTTCTAAATAGAACATTGATTAGGCCCATCATAGAAAAAACAGCTTATGAAATCTGGAACGATCGGCGGCCAAATAATAGTTACCTTAGACCATTTGGGTGTAGATGCTTTATACTCAACACTAAGGATACTCTAGGAAAATTTGACTCAAAGTCAAATGAAGGAGCACTTTTAGGATATTCTACTCGAAGTAAAGCCTATAGAGTCTTCAACAAGAGATCCTTGAAGGTCGAGGAATCAATACATGTTGTTTTTTATGAAACTGGCTATATTTTTGAGCATGAACAAGAGCAGAAATATGATAAGGATGATTTGGGCCTAATTCGAACGACGACAACCTCAGTCACTCAAGAAGTGTAGCTTTCACGTGATGAGTTACCCAAATCCCAAGAGCCAAGTGCACCACCTCATATTGCTAAGGCACATCCTCAGCATCAAGTCATTGGCAACATCAATGATGGGTTCAAAACAAGATCAAGTAAGGACTTGTATCAAGGTCAGACTTCCTACTTTTCACTTCTTGCTACAGTCTATTTATTCTTAATTGAGCCTAAAAACGTTAAGGAAGCCTTACTTGATGAAAGTTGGTTTCTTGCTATGCAAGAAGAAATGCTTCAATTTGCTAGAGCTCAAGTATGGGACTTGGTTCCTAGACCAATTGGTAAAACTATTCTAGGACTTAAATGGGTCTATCGCAACAAAACGGATGATCAAGGGATAATTAATAGAAATAAGGCTCTATTGGTGGCTAAAGGTTATAATCAAGAAGAAGGAATAGACTATGATGAAACATTTGCTCCCGTAGCGCGTATTGAGGCAATTAGATTATTGTGTGCCTTTGCTCCTCAATGAATTTAAAATTATATCAAATGGATGTCAAAAGTTCATTTCTGAATGGAGTCCTTCATGAAGAGGTCTATGTAGAACAACCCCCTGGTTTGGAAGATCATAGGTTTCCTAATCATTATTTCAAACTTAAAAAGGCTCTCTATGGCCTAAAACAAGCTCCTCGAGCATGGTATGAACGCCTAACTCAATTTCTAGAAAATGAAAGGTTTGTCAGGGGTTCTGTTGATACAACTCTATTTCTAAAAAAGCATAATGATGACCTTATGGTTGTCCAAATTTATGTTGATGACATAGTTTTTGGTGCTACTAATGAAGCTATGTGTGTAGAGTGTGCCTCCTCCATGCAAAAATATTTTGAAATGAGTATGATGGGTGAGCTTACCTACTTCCTAGGACTTCAAATCCAAAAAACTTCAAAAGGAATTTTCATTAGTCAGACAAACTATACTCAGTCAATGTTGACCAAGTTTGATCTTAGTAATCTTAACCCTAGTTCGACCCCAATCACTACCGATATCCAATTAGATAAGGATGAAAGTGGTATAGATGTCGATGAATGTAAATACCATGGGATGATAGGCTCACTACTTTATCTCACAGGAAGTAAGCCATACATTATGTTTAGTGTTTGTATGTGTGCTCGTTTTCAGTCCAAGCCTAAGGAAAGTCATCTTAGTGCCGTTAAGCGCATCTTCCGTTACTTGAAAGGTACACCCACTCTAGGCCTATGGTATCCTAGGGAAACAAATCCTGGGCTTATGGGGTTTAGTGATTCAGACTTTGCCGGTGGTAGAACGGATAGAAAAAGTACCTCCAGAACCTATCAATTTTATGGTCGATCCTTAATTTCGTGGTTTAGTAAGAAAGAACACTCCGTAGCACTTTCCACCGTCGAGGCTCAGTATATTGCCGCAGGAAGTTGTTATCAACAACTTCTATGGTTAAGGACTCAACTAGCAGACTATGGGATTATACTTCCTACCGTCCCCATTTTGTGTGATAATACGAGTGCCATAAATATGTCCAAGAACCCGTTTCAACACTCTAGAATGAAACATATAGATGTTAAATATCATTTCCTTCGCAACCTAGTTCAGAGTAAAACCGTGTCTATGTCATTTATACCTACGAGTGATCAACTAGAGGATATTTTCACTAAACCACTTCCTATAGATCAATTTTTATTTATTCGAAGTGAGTTAGGAATGATTTTCCAATTCGATCTTGCTAGTTTTGGATCCTGAACTTACCTTCTCTTGATTGTTCGTTTGCTTCTTTATCTTTCCATTTGTATTGGCCTAGAATCCTATCTAATAATTTTTTTTTGCTAATAAGTCATAATAAAAACATAATAACATTAAAAAAAAGGAAAAACAAAAGAAAAATAAAAACGGCAATCCCACCTGCACGAAGACCTCGTCCTTTCCAGCGACTGGTCTCGAAGTTTCCACTGTTAACCCTTTCCCTTTCTTCTATGTTCGCGATTCTCAATCGCATCATCCTCGCCGATTCTCAATCGCATCTTATCTTACTCAAAATCTCTGCATTCCTTTTCAATCGCCGATTATGATCTTCTCAAGCTCTCCCGGCGAAAATGCCGGTTCTCCATTTTATATATATGTGTTTCCTCTCCGATGACTCGTTTTTCATGACCAATAATCTCTTCCGCCGCCAGCAACAAATTCTTTCCTACACCGGTGCGATGTACTACCATCCCGTTGGCGAGAATCATCATTGTCATGTTCAAATCTTTGCTAAGAAGCCCATCCCGCTGATCAACACTCTGGATCCCTATACCTTCGCCTTCATCGATTCTGTGGATCCAATTTCCCTCATAGACAATCTTGGGTGGATCCCAATGGGGGATTCCCCACCTCGCATCTACTGTCAAGCGGCAGTTCGGGCGTTCTTCTCCAATCTCCGAACAGATGGCCTAGAGATAGGGTAGTTCACCACTTTGGTGTTAGGTTTATTTCACGTAGTGTTTAGCTTTGTTTGAGTTCGTTTAAGCCTATAAAAGGCCTCATTTGTTGAGTCAAAAAGCTTGACTTAGCAATTCTATTATCTTAGGATATGTTGCTTTGAATATGTGTTATTATTTTAGACTAACAATCCTTGTAGAAATATCACAATCCTGCCGGTTTGAGATAGCTTCCTGGGACATCTCAAACAAGGTCTTCCAAGCCGAGTCGATCTCATCCAATTCCCACCCTTGGTTTAGAAAGTGTTCTACTTTCCATCCCAACTCGAATCAACATCTGGATGTGTCTCAAACTCCAGATATTAAGCTCCAACAACACCTTGATCTCGTCATTAGTCTTAGCCAAAAACACGAAGATTCTCAGTTTGGACATGGCAGTTTTGAGAGCTTCAATCATGGCCCTCCAGACTTCATCTTGAACATCTAGGCCATCCACATTGTAGAGGGATACTCTACCTTCAAAACAAGCCATCAAACTTGAATTTCCATCGAGTGAATTGAAAGAACTGAGCCTCCAAATTTGGTACCCTAAATCGTAAAAAAGACGGACAAATTTTAGGTTCAATAATGCTTGTTGACTTGCCCTCTTTGACGATCAATCCTGGATGGAAATGAATTGATTCAAGGATTATATCACTGTCATTTACCATATTCATCATTGTGTACCACAAGTTACCAATCCTATACCAGGGTGGTATGCAGTTGTACAAACTCGTTTCATCTACGCAAAATTTTCAAAAATCGAGTTAAAAACGAAGGTGGTATGAATTATTTTTGTCGGAGTATATTGAAAATGGATCGTATTTTACTTATCACAACTAACTCATTCTAGTTGTCCCAAAAAAATTGGGAAATCAAAGATAAAACGAAAAAAAATAAGAACGGCGGTTCAAAAAAATAGAACAAATAAAAAACCACTAATTCTCATCTTTAAATCTGTACTTTCTGGCTCCACTCAAATCTAAAAATCCATATTGAATTATGCACCATATCACATACCTAATTTCCGTCCTATTATCAGTCAGCAAGTTGGATTGATTTAGAACCAATCTTGATCCTGCACACAATGGGAATATATTGTTCGATCCTGCTCGACTTAGTTATATTATCTCCTACAATAATTTTCGTCCTATCTAATAATTATGTCAGTTAGCTAATTGCTTGATTTGGAACCTGTCTTGATCCAGCAAATGAACATATATAGATATGACCATATGGGAATCAAGGGCGAACATGTCTTCTTTCAATTAGCTAGTTGATTAATCTAACCGATTTTTTTTTATAAAGATGAATGATTGGACCAAGACAAACAACCAAAAGAGAGAAAACAATAAATTGCTGGGAGTAGGAGCATCATGCATACACCCACCCGCAACCACCATATCATTTGTTTCTAAAAATGGTTAATCTGACAGCAACTTTTTTTGACATTTTTACAAAATGTTTCTAAAGAGAATTAATTTGACAGTAACTCGTTTGGGAGGAGCATTTTGATTTATTTGGTTTCTTTCAGCATGGAGACGGCCACGCTAATCATATCAAGTGCAAAGAGATGGACATCTTTAGCAACGAAAGTCCTCGTCGCAGAAAAAAATCATTTTATTTGTTATGAATAGAAATAGTTGGTATCAAAATCGAAACGGTTTGCTCTAAGAAAAACCTTTTAAGTTTGTTAACACTTAACTTTACGTAATTTCTACCATCTTGTTCACACATACTAAGCAATCTAACATTGTACTATTTCTAGTATCCCTCACTAATTTTACTATTTCTAGTATCCCTCACTAAAAAAACATAATCAAATTTCAAGATGAAAAAGAAAAATCACATTTGCAATAATGTGAGATGAATAATGAATAACGAACTCTACACAAAACTAATATGCAAATCATGAGTAACACCAAAAACATTTTTGCCTGTGCCTAATTGCTCAGCAGGCTGGACGGTAATTTGCATTTAAAATCAATCGATAAAAAGAACAAATTTCTACCGTATGTTCAAAGTTCTAGTAAATACCTACATTAAAGGCATACATCCGTTCTCTCATTTTCGTTACTTTTTAGTTTGTACCAATTTACTTCCTTTCTTATCTATAGTCAAGATCCATCAATGAACATCTCTCTATCCTTCTCCCTCTCCCATTCCTATATTCTATGCCTCCTCTCTCTCTCTCGCTCTCTCTATATATATATATGATCCAACAGTACACAAGTTAGTTGGTTTCCCTATTTGCAAGCATGTATATTAATATCAATTCGTGACATACAAAATTAACTTTTAGGTTTGTAATTATCCAAATAACATTATTCATTGAACAACTGGAACTTTATATTCTAATTTTCATGGCCAAAGGTCATGTTCTTAAATTCCAATAACTCCTAATGATGATGTAATTTACGCACATTATATGACAAATTTATGCAACTTCTAACTCACCAAATATAATTCTTTTCTATTTTTATATATTGCTTTTTGTTGTTGTACTTCCTTTTTTTACAAGGGGTAACAATTTCATTCAAACACAAAAGACAAACTTTACAATAAAATTTAGTATGTGATTATTCCAATTTGAGAAAAGTTTGTTTCGCCTTATTATTATCTTCATTTATTATTTGATTGAATCGTAGCATCTTCAATTTCATGAATTCCTTCATTCTTTACTTAATTATGTAAAGAAAGTCCATAACTTAATTCATTATTATTATCTTCTATCAATTTGTATTACACAAAGTTTCGTAAGGTAAGTTCAAAACAACTGTAATTACATTAACTAAAATATTCACCATATCAATTTGCATTATGTAAAGATTTCGTGAGATAAGTTAAATTTTACATAATTATTTAATCAAATGTGACAATTTTCATAATTTGATATTATTAGGCCAAACATTACATATAATTTATCTTACACAAACAAACTTATGGAATAATAGTTATTTTTTATTTAACAATGAAACAAGCTTTAATTATATTAACTACAATATTCATCATATAATCCATTATGCACTACACAAAGGTTTTGTAATGTAAGCTAACTTCTACATAATTGTTTAATCAAATATGATACGTTTTGTAACTTGATTGTATTATTATACCATAAGTTATGAAATATTTATGTAACACCATTTATAAAAGTTAATTAAATAAAAATATATTATGTCAAACTTATGGAAGGATAGTTTTTTTATGAATGGAATGATAGTTATTTCTTATGTATCAATTAAATTAAATGTGATACAGTAAGTCTTTCATGATGAATAATACATTACGTAAAGTGTATGGAGGGATAATCATTTATTTTGTATCAATGACAAAATAAATATTACATAGACTTTCGAAGGTAAAAGATAGTGCAAAAGCCATGACAAGGCCCAACATTACAAGAAAGGACTGAAGCCCAAACCCTACAATGAGAACCCCAACAACCCTAACACTCCCAAACTCTACCTTCGATCATCTTTCCTGCACCTCGTCGAAAGTTGCCGTTGGCTCACACGAAGGGCAACATCAATAGAGGAAAAGCACGAGCCAACGATGGAAGAAGCTGGACAACAGGACCCTACGCGAGATCCAACTTGCGAAGGCACACAAAGATCCCTTGGGAAGAGCAAGCTTGAAACATCAATCAAAGAGTGCAAAGAGACGAAAAAGACAGAGGCATACCCTTTTCTCAAACTCATCAAACATGTAGCCGGTAGGCAAACCAATAGGCGCTAGACTTCTCCGAAATACCCTGAACTATTGGGTAAAGCAAGGAGGAGGGTGACAAGATCTGAAAAGGGAGAAGACAAACTGTAAAGAGCTCTCTTTGCTCCCGAGATTGCATGAACAAAACCTCTAGATCTGAAAAATCAGGCTAGGAAGAAGCAAGCCCACCATCTACAAGAGAGTTTGTGGAGAGAACATCCCACAAAGGGGGAAGAAAGGAAAATAGAAAGCAAATTTACACAAAGGGATTGAAAACAGAAACTTGAAACTGAACAACGAAAAATAAAGGCCAAAAGGAAATGAGAGATCAAGCGAATACTGGAAAGAAAGAGTGGCCGGAGGGCTTCCGCTGGTCGTCGAAGGACAACGGCAACAACCCCCAGAACCGGTTGATAAAAAAGGAGTTAGAGAGAAGTCAGAGAATTAAAATTTAGAGAGAAGTCAAAGAGTTTTTGGATTTTATTACTAGACCATACATTAGATTATATTTACATAACATCATTCTAACAGTAACGTAAATTATAATACATTACGGGGTCGTTTGGAGGTTGAGATTTGAAGTGAGATATTTAGCAAATACATGTAATGATAAGATTAAGTCGTTTTTTAGTTCACTTTGAGTTAAAATCATGTATTACCTTTTTGCTGTGCCCACTTACAATCACTCAGAATGAGTGATTATTAATCTTTACCAAAAGGCGAGATTGTTAATAAGGGATTGTCTCTCCTACTTTTTGTTTTACTAGTGCCACCCACTCCAAACAAAGTATTTTTCTAATACATGCATTGAATCAATACATCAAATGATAATACACAAATTGATCAATGCATTTATTTGGAGAATCTCAACCTCCACATAAATTCTTTAGCAGCTAATGATACATTTTAAAACAGTACAAATTGATACGTTTTAAAACAGTACAAAATTTGTAAACGCATCCAAGTATACAAGTAATTTAAAGATATAAAATGAATTTTTACTATAATGTTGATCACTAATTATATACGAAAACTCGCTGAAAGCTAGAGTTGCCAAAAAGGTACCAATTGATAATTAGAAACATACGTTAATACATCATATGAATTCAAATCCGATCACCCATCACCCGCTGCATAGCGCGGGTCTTTCTCTAGTTATTCATTAAAAAATCATACATTTGGCAACAACTTTTATAGTGAAGAAAAATCTACTGCAGATATTCAGTTTTCTTGTAGTGATGAGACATCATACTACAAATCTATACAACATAACAAAAAAAGAGGATGAAGTATACCACAAATCTTATGACTATAGGAAAATTAATTGCTAGTCACGGTATCATATTCACTGGAAATTTTCTCGTGTACTTTGACAGAAATCGTTTAATCTATTTTTAGTTATAATTTCCGGTGATTAATGCTTGGTCATGGTTAAATTCCCTTAAACAATTTGACAATTTAACTTTGGCAATATATTCTCTAAAATAATGGTGGAAAAATTCTCTTTGTGTCCAAAATTTATTTTGGGTCTAAAATTTTGATTTGATCCACAATTTCACTTCCCTCCTAAGAAATTACAGCAAGAAAAAATCACCCGCTTCTTTTGATCAGTTTTCACATTTTTGCATGCGCCCACAGTTGGAAAAAAATCGGGTTACTTGGCCTGAAAGACAATACAACTCGATTATCTTCCCCTCCCTCTCTCTCCTATCTGTAGGGAGAACCGATTTCGCCTGGCTGCGGTGAGGCGTATTAGGGTTCTGTGGATCCCTTTAATGGCGTAGATTTTGGCGATTGGTTTTGGTTTGACCATGGAAGAGGAGCAGGGATTCCTATCGGCGATGATTGAGTCGAATTGTCAGGTGGCCATCCATTACCTACAAAGCGTAGAAAGAATTAGAACGGAGGAAGGTGACGGGTGTACGGAGGTGAGGGATGTGGCAAAATTAAAGGACTGGGCTAGATCTCAACTTAATTATATATGACAATTTAATGATGGATTATTGGCAACTATAAAAACGGTACATTTTGTATTGTTTGCATTTTTTTTTTTCATCTCAACTTAGTTATAGATGCAATTGTATGAAAACTGAGGTTATTCTTAGTGATGACATTGTGTAATTATGATTTTGGTTGATAAACAATTTGTTAAAAACGAGATACGACATGTATAATTTCTTACTATAATTCAATTTAATGTTCAATGCTACATTTTAATGACCAAAACCTCATGAACCAAATTGGTCATATGAAATGATTTATTTGGTCGGCTTATGTGTTCTTTTGCAACCAATTTTTATCGTTGTGTAACATTTTCTTAAATTAAAATGATTCGTTGCAGAAAATGATATGATTGGTCGGCATATGTATTTTCTATGAACAAATGTTAATGTTGACTTAAAATTCTATAACTAAAACATTTGGTTACCAAAATGGTTTAATTGTTGAGGTACATGTTTTCACGATCAAATCTCATGGTTGTTTTACATTTTTATAACAAAAATATTTAGTCACTTAAAATGATATAATTGGTAGGAACATGTATTTATGGTTGTCATAAGTATTTAGGGCGACCAATCACCTTACATTTCGCAACCAATATTATGGACTATGGCAACCAAATTAAACAGTCACGAAAAATTAAGGTTTTAAACATTGGAAATTTTATTCTTTGCTGCCAATAATTATGCTGGTTGCATTAGGAATTCATAAGGCTGCTATAGCGACCAATCGTTTTTTAATTTCTTGTAGAGTTAATTTCGCTAAAGTTAATCTCAATTGTTCCTCTTAAAATAGTTACAATAGGAAGACAACATTTAATAGAATTCTTAGAATAAGACAACTGTCATCATAACAAATTAAAAAAATATAAAAAATATATATTCCTATTATAAATTACAGGTTCATAGAGAATGATATCTACACTATTAAATAGGGTTGTCCATTCGGTTATCGGTTGCCGGTTAACCGGTCGGTTAAACCGATAACCGGCGGTTACCGGTTAACCGAATAACCGAAAAAAGGGGCTGCGGGCGGTTGGCGGTAGCGAGCCTGGTCGTGCCGGTTAACCGGCTAACCGACACAACTAGCTGACCTTAAGCAAAACGACGCCGACCCTCAAATCCCTAAGGCCTCAACCCTAAAAAGTAAAATCCCTAAATCGAGCCGACCCTCAATCCCTAATCGAGCAGAGTAGCAGACCCTCGTCTTCATTCTTCATCAATCTCTTCTGCGCCGTGAGCCGAGAGCATCCCGCCTGAATTGTGCTGTATAGAAGGAATTGTGTCTGCGCCTTCTGAAGCGGCGGTGGACCGTGGTGGATTGAACGGAAGGAATGAACGCAGCGGGATCAGATTGCCTGATTCCGGGAGAAGGAGACGCAAAAGGCCTCGTTTCTGGAGAACGAAGAAAAGAAACTAGGTCGCAGCCTTCAATTTTCGAGGTTTTCGAGGCGGAGGGTAGGAATCGCCTCAATAACTGGAGATCGAATTGCGGCGGCATTTTGCTCGAGGATCATCGCGACGAGATGGGAGAAATTGACAACGAGCTTCCGGTGTCGCCGGTAGCTGGAGATTCTGGGGTAGAAGGAGGAACAAGGCAGGGGAATTACAGCGGTTTGGCCGGCAAATTGGAGACGGATTCGTCCTCTAGCGGGAATCAGGCACCGAAGGGACCGCAGCTCCATTTCGCGTTGGATAGCGGAGCGATGGCTTACCGCGCGAGACCTGTTCTGATTGTGAAGGATATCGGCGAGCCGGACGGCGGGAAGCGGCTGAGAGGGACAGGGGAGGATGCAACACCGGACCGTGATTCTGGCGGGAATGTGCCACAGCAGGGTGCCGGTGGCTTTTGTTGCATGCCGCGGTTACTTCGGTTAACCGAGCAACTAACCGGCAACCGACCGGTCGGATGCCAGCTAACCGAAGCTTTTCTTCGGGCGGTTGGCGGTAGACTCATCCCCTGTATCGGTTAACCGGTAACCGACATTTCGGTTATCGCTATAACCAAACTAACCGAAATGCCAGCCCTACTATTAAAGATGAGAGTAAACGTTCAATAACCACAATCCAAACGAAGAACATCCGCATTGTATTAATTTTTTCATAGAGCTGAATGGGCTTACATAGATCGTGAAAGATCTGCCCATAATTACATAACAATTGACAGTGAAACTAAACACACGTAGGTAGCTAGGTCGCACCTAGCAAATTAACCACAAGTAAAATGATTCAATTTCTTTTTTTTATTTTATTGTTTAGAGATGTAGATATAGTTTTATTTTGTTGCCAAAACCATTTAAAGATAGAGTTGAATGAGGACTCGCAGGCCGCAAACTGGGGTGATGGTGTAACTGGTGAATCCAGCTTCGGAGAAGAGCTTGGCGAACTGTGCTTCTGTTCTGATCTTTCCCTCAGCACACATCATTATTACCAGATCAAAATTCAAGAGTGTTTCAGTGGCGTGGCGATCGCTGCAGCTCTGGTGCCCTACCACCATGTCTGCTATCATCACCTTTCCACCACCGTTGCTGATCACCGCTTCCTTGGCTTGCTTCAGTATCTTCACACAAGATTCGTCTCCCCAATCGCACAGTACCCACTGCATGTACATTTTTTTTAGTTTGCTTTCAATTTAGGCAAAATACATTTGTATAACCAAAACTTTGACGTTTGTGACAATAATAGCCACTTTTGAATAAATACCAAATATAGCCAGAATTTTGAAAGTTTCATGACAAATATAGCCATTTTCGCGGTAAACTATAACGGTGTTAGAAACTTTGTCAGTTAGGTTAACGGTAGGCTGACTAGGATGCCAAATCATCGCACACATCAGCGACAACTCAGCCGTTGGTGACACGTAGATGCCACGTGTTATTTCAATTAAAAATTAAAATAAATAATTTTAATTTGTCTTTAATAACAAAATTGAATTAAAAAAAAAAAGCAAATGTATCCCTTTTCATCTTCTTCCTCTCGCCAAGGAAAGGAAACTCTTTCTATCCATTCCCAAATCAAAGACAGAGACAAGAACCAAGAATCCAAGCGAACAACCATCTTCCACTCCAATTCCATGCCGCCAAAACTCGATTCCCTAACCCTCCATCTTCGCACCAACTTCTCCAACCACCCACCAGTACCGCCAAAACTCGATCCCTGACCCTTTAATAAAAACCTCTCGTCTCCCTCTCCTTCCTAGTCGCCGTTGTAATCCTCTCCGCCGTTCTCGCCTTCTACTTCTGTCGCCGCTGTCGAAGCACCAACGAGCCCCCGCTCAGTCACGATTCCAAAACCCATGCCATGCCTCTTTCGACCTCCACAGGAGCAGCCGTTCTACTCTATGAGCCCGGATCGGGGCTCCGGATCCAGGGACAAGCTCCGCCCAACGGATACCAGCTTGGCACTTGGCCCTCACATATCAACTCACCGTTGAGCTGATTCTTCCTCCGTAGTATGGAAGATTGTTTTTTATTTGAGAATCTTTCGCCGACAATGGTTAATCGGAACCCTTATCTACTTCTTCGGGTTCGTCAGTTTGGGAGCGGCGTCGGCGACGGCTTCTACTTCTTCTTTTCTGTTCCATTGTTGCACCTTCGATCTAAAACCCTCTGATTTCTTCATCGGGAGCTAGGCAAGGTAAACGGAGCGGTATGGTTGAAGAAGGATAGAGGAAAAGGCGAGAGAAGAGGTGTCAAGGTTTTGTTTTTGTTTTTATAATTTATTTATAATAATAAAATAATCATTTTCACCTAGCATTATTTTTTTTAAAAAAATTGCCACATCAGCAATAAACATCAATTCAGTCAGCACGTTAGATAACACCGTTAAAGAATTGGACGGAATTGACTATGTTTGGTATTTCTTCAAAAGTGATTATTATTGGCAAAATCATGAAAGTTTTAACTATACAAGTGTATTTTGCCTTCAATTTAACCTTTCGACAAGCTTCCCAAAACAGTATGCATTCGAAAGTGGGGGGAAATGACTAGAGTCTGTGTGTATGATAAGACGTACTGTACTGGCTAAAACTTACTTTGAGGAAGACAGCATCGGCTGGAGGGATTTTCTGAAACATGTCACCAGCGACGAAGCTGAGATTGGGCAGGGTAGATTCCAGACCAGAGACCACCTGGGCAAGATCGAAGACGGTGCAGTGAATCCCCGGGAAGGCCTCAGCGACGGCCTTGGAAGTGGTGCCCGTGTTCCCGCCGACATCCACGATCGACTTGAGGCCCTCGAAGTGGGACCCACACTTGGCCACCAACGCCTTGCTGAACAGCCAGCTGTCCCTCCCGGTCCCTTCGCTCAGCAGCTTCCCCACCCGCGGGTCCTCCCCGCACACATCGTACAGCTTTTTCCCGTTGTGAGCAAAAGCGAACGGAACCTCCTCGGCGCCGGCGGCGGGTTGACGAATCCAAGCGCTGAGGGAGCGCCACGGGTCCACCAACACCGGGTCGTTGGCTAGGAGGAGCCACGATACTGTGTTGAAAGGGTTGTCGTTGACCAAAAAACCGCACATCTCTGTTGGGGAATAGCTCGCCGCCGTTTCATCACCGTCTTTAAAATTTTCCACGAAGTAGCCCAAGTGGGCTAGCATCCGCATGAGGCGGGCGAGGAAAGGGGCTCTTGCCGGTGCTATTTTCAAGGCCGCGGCAAGCTCACCCACGGTGACGGGCTTGCAGTGGCTCTGGACCACGCTTGGGATGTCCAGTTCGATAGCGAACTGGACGGCCATTGTCTTCACATAGGCGAAGGAGTGATCCCAAACTTGCTGCTGGGCCTTCAGGAGCTGAACGGCTGTGTCTGAATCCATCAATGCAAACTATTTACTACTTGTTATTATCGCACCCACCTCTTTACTTTTTAGATCGATGTCGTAGTTGAGTGGAAGGAAGTGCTTAATTTGCTTCTCTATTTATAGCGATCCATAATTGGAACCAACGTTGTGCATTAATTAATGAAGCTTACGGCCGGCCAATAATGATTTGTTGTATTGTTTGGCATTATCCTTCCCATCACTAATTATAGGTGGTATTTTAATACTGCGCTGGTTATGCAACTTGCCAGGGAAACTCCGAGTCATGTGTGTGCCAGCCAAAGTTATGATACTGCCGCCGTAACCCTTCAATCTCAAGGAGTCGCCCACCCTTCCAATCCCGAGCAACTCGTCTCTGAATCTTCTCAATAACCACTTTGGCGTCCCCCATAAAACCACACTTCACTAATGCCCTTCAAAGAACACCAATGAATCGCGTCCCGAAATCTACCAGCTCCACCAGAAAAGGATCAACAATACTTACATAATAGATCTCGTTTTGTAGAGAACAACGAACTTGTTCCATCTGTGCAAAAAAAAAAAATTGAAATCCAAGTTAAAACGAAGAAGATATGAGCCGAATAAGAAAGCTAGGCAAAATAAAAATGACATATAATTCTCCATCCTTAAATATGAATTTTCTAAATGAAGGGTTCAGATTTAGTTATTGGTTATGCACCCTATCTTGAACCGTTATATCCGATGCTAATATAAGTGTTGCTTTGCAATGTTGCGACTGTTTTGGTACTTTACATAACATGTTTGGTGTTGTAAGACAAATCGAAATTTATGTACATACAGTTTGGTATAAATGAATTCAATAAATTTTGAGGAATTCATTTTGAAATTAAATATTTTTATGTTTGATATTTCAAAGAATTATTTTTCAATTCTAAATTTTAAATTCTACGGAATTGGAGCTAGTTATGGCAATTCCAAGGAATTGAGATGGAATCTCCAAATGAATTTCACAAGTATTTACTAGATTACTGTTCTATTAACTAAATTACTTATACATATGACATACCAAATACAAGAATTCATTTGACAATAAATTATACACGGCAATTCATTTTATTTTTATATATTTGAATATGACATACCAAACACAAGATTTCATTTGACAATGAATTCTACACGGTAATTCATTTTTACAATGAAATGAACTCTCGATTCATTTGGTAATAGACAGAGAAAACTAAGAATTATATTTATGAATAAGTTTATTGCTCATTTCTTCGTAACATTAATAAACTCCCATCATGGGATTCATCAGATAAATTATCAAACCATGGCATCACGGCTCACAGGTATCAAGCATAGACTGGATTTTCTCCTCACCGTAAGTCCAAAAATTTCGGCCATATCTAAATTCTCAGGCCCCGTTCCCTCTGTAAATTTCCAGTCAAAATGATAGAGCAAATTGGCAAACGTCAACTTAATAAAAATTGACGCGTAATACATTCCAGGACACATCCTTCTTCCTGCTCCAAATGGGATGAACTCAAAATCGTTTCCTTTATAGTCAGTTAAACAATCGAGAAACCTCTCAGGATAAAATCTCTCGGACTCTTTCCAATATTGAGGATCCCTCCCAATCGCCCAAGCATTAACTATAACTTTGGTCTTGGCTGGAATTTCGTAGCCACAAATTTCAACCTTCTCCCGACTCTCTCTTGGAATCAACAAAGGGACCGGAGGATGTAACCTTAGACTTTCTTTGACCACCGAGTCCAAATATTTGAGTTCATTGAGGCTAGATTCATCCACATTAAATTTTCCACTGTACACTTGCCTAACTTCTTCCTGTGCTTTCCGAAGTACTCTCTGATCTTTCATCATTTCAGCCATCATCCAATCTATTGTCGTTGAAGAGGTTTCCACTCCAGCCAAGAACACTTCCTAGAAAGTTGAAACAGAAATAATTGGTGGTAATCTCAAAGGGGTTATGATAATAGATTTTGAATATGAGAAATTTTGCTATATGTAAATACCATATTGTATTAAGGTTGTGGGCACAATATGATTCTCTACTATGCATTTTTATTAATTATGCTCCTCTATTATTTTTTATGTCGAACATGCTCATGTATTTTGGAAAGTTTATCAAACATGTCATTTTGCTAAAATTACCATTCAATGACCATTAACCATGGTCAAATCTCGGTTTGAACGGAAAAAAATATCTAAAATATCACTAATAATTTCAATTAAACATTTTTCTAGCTCTAATAATGTCATTTGAACGAGACTTAGAGAAGTAAATGAAGGGGGAAAAGTGACATTTTTCCTCCCATTTTATCGAGTTCAGGTTGTTCAAACCATGATTTGACTGTAGTAATTAATGATTTATGGATGAAACTTTTAAGAGAAAATCATATTTGAAAATGTTTTTAAAATACAAAATCTATATTTGATAAAAATGTATAATAAAGAGACAACTTATACCTATAACTCATTATATTAGTAATGTATTAGTGGCCTTTGTGAATATATATAGTGACACTTACCAGTAGTGCACCTTTGATGTTTTTCGTGGTCAAGTTGAAGTGGAGGGTCCCACTTTCTTGGAGATTCAAAAGAACGTCTACCAGATCATCACGAGCCGTGCTGGAGTCAATGGATCCTCTAGATCTCGTCGCTCTTTTCTCCTTGTGCTCGTTAATGATTTGGTCTAGCATCGACTCAGCCTCGCTATGCATCTTCCTCAGTTTGCCCTTATATCCACTGATCACCGCCAGAAACTTCATCGACGGGAAAAGGTCGGACACCTTGAAACCTCCGAGAATGTCCGAGACATTCTCCACCATCTTCAAAAACCCATCGTCCAACTCCATCGCCTTCCCTAACGCCGTCTGGCACGTGACCCGAGTCGACAGCCAGAACGCCTCCTTGCTCAGGTCCACGGCCTCCCCCGCGGCCGCCTTCAGGGAGAGGCTGGTGACGAGATCCGCCATCTCCGCCTCCCGTACGGGGCAAAAATATTTGACCCGACCCGCCCCGAGCAGCTCCGAAACGCAAGCCTTGCGAAGGTGCTTGTAGGTCTCCGTGTACGCGGTGAACACCAAGTCGCTCCCTGCGTACATCACCATGTCTGCCCCTAGAAGCGATGGTCTCGAAGCGAAAATCACGTCGCGGGTCTTCATCACTTCACGGGCCGCCTGGCTGGAGGAGACCACAAGGTGTGGTAGCTCTCCCAGCTGGAGGCTCATCACGTCGGGCCCGTGTTTACGAGCCAGGTGGCGTAGGCGCTGGTGGGGGAGGCTAGAGACCAGCTGGTGGAGGTTCCCTATGCCTGGGAGCCTCCATGGCCCTGGCGGCGGCAGCATCCCCGGTGAGGAGGAGGATGTCACTTTGCGGATCAATAAGCTTATGGAGAGGAGGAGAAGGATGGTGGATGTGAGAACTGGGAGAAAGGTTGAGGTGGCGGATAGCTCTCTCAGTTGCTCCATGACAACCTTTTATGTCACGTATATTCGATTTCTTGGTGATCTAGTTCTCCATCCCTTATATAGATGTCCGGGAAAATGACATATAAAATACATATTTACATTATTTGTAAATTCCAAATCGACAAATCATTGGAGAGATTCATGGTTCATAAGTAAGAAACCGACCTTAACTGACAAGACGCGTTTTGGGTGAAATGGATGAGTTCTTGTGAGAACTCCGAAGTTAAACGTGCTCAGTGTAAAGCACAACAAAAATGTGTGACCTTATAGGAAGTCACCCTGAATTGCATCCTAAATCGAAATCCGTGCGGGTATAGAGGCCCAAAGAGGACAATATCTTATCCAAAAACGATTCGGGATGTTACAGTATTGCCTCGCGTCGGCATCTTTCAATAATTATACTGTCCACATGTAATATGAATCAGTTGTTTGTTTCTTTATTTCTCTTTTTAAAAACGAAAACCTTAATATTAAGTTCAATTTTAAAAGAGGTGAGAATAGGTAGGGTTTATATAATAGATGATTACGATGATGAGACATTATTATTTGATAATATTCAAATAATTGATCATATGCGTTTAGTAAACTAGCACAGGGCTCGGTCCGTTGGCCGGAAGAATTTTGTCGAGAAATATGATATATAATGATGGATATAATAGATAATTTGAAATGCATGAAATGATTGTTTTCTACTTTAGTTATGCACATTACATTTTTGAAAGTGATCGAACTATGCATAATATGTTTAGACTTTAGACATCCATGAAAAGAGAAAAATATAATATAAGCATTACAAATAATTATTGAATGAAAAAAAATATAACTGATTGTCTTTCAATACTTAATTAAACCATATAGTTAAATATTAGAGTTGCTTCTCGTAATTCATACATAATCAAACTTTAGGATGAAAGAAAATGTCTCATAGATTTTATTGTGTTCTTTAAGTTTTTCCCAATAGAGTGCATTCTTTTTTACCACACTGTTAGTAATGAATATGAAGTTGGTTTATTTGAAATATATATGACATGATACTAATTAAGCTGTCACTAATAGTTAGTTGGACAATGTGTTGTGTATAGACTTCACAAATTATTCTCAGATCGCAGACATGTCTAACAACAAAGTAGTAATTTTCATGTAGCAAATATTTTTTTTTCATGAAATAATTCAATAAATAAAAACGTTGGAAAATAATATTAATTGAAATATATGTTACTCATTAAGTTGACGAATAAGCGAGGGTATGAGTAGCATACATTTATTTTAAAAATATAGAAGTTGCTAAGTGTCTTTTGGGTTGCATGAGATCGCATATTCTCATTATTGCTAACTGACTTATGCTTTTTTGCAATAGATAGTTCAAAATGTGCCTTAAAACTTTTGTTTCCACCAGTGTAAAAGAATTGTTTGAACCAAAGGATTTTAAAATCGTATCGAAAAAGTTGGTAGTAGAGTATTTTATACTGAAGTCATAATTTAACTGTGGTTCATTCGTTTCATATTGCTAATATCACCTATCGATTTAGCCTATGATGTGAAGTTTTATGGTCTAACCGCCGGTACGTATGATCTTGCAGTACAAACTTTAAATAAATAAAAAACAAACTTTAAATAAAAAATCACTAAAATATTGACATTATCAAATACCCCTTAAATATCAGAAATTACAATAATAGTATTAAGGAAAATCTTCCACATGATAATATGATTTAGTATTTTAAATTGAAATGAAAAAAATATGTCAAATATAATGTCATCTCATAAAATAAATCAAAACTCAACAGAATAGGGCTAAGAATATCCACTAATTAAAAGAGAAGGACAATTATTTCATACTACCTAATTTTCCACCTCTTTTAAATGTCCTCTCACTCTCTCTTTGCATTCCTCTTTGTTTTTCCATTTGTTCTTCAATCTCTCTCTCCCAGCTTTGTATCTCACAACTCACCCCTTTTTTCCTTCCTCTTTCTTCCCACCGCTTGAAATCGAGAGAAACCTATAAACATCCCAATTACTTCTCCAATTTTGCGTTCGAAATGCTTCTTCTCGATTCACAATCAATAGTGTGAATCAGAGCACCTGAAACCCGGCGAAAGATGGTCGCTTATTCATCGACGGAGCAAAGTAGCTTGATAGCTTGTGAATAAACTAATTATCAAAAGTGATAAAAAGCAGAACTCGTTAAACCAATCGAGTGAGTGTATAGTTAGCTCATCGCTTTAAAGCCTTAAACCATTGTATTTATCTAAAGAATCAAAATGCATAATCAGGCTCATCTTCACTTTACATGTATTTGTCGTACAAATTCATTACAGATAAAAAAGTTTTTGAACTGAAGCCATATTAAACTAAATCTCATCTTATGATTATTGGATCCATGTCAGATTAGCAAGAGCTCTAAGGCTATTGGTCAACCGAACTGAAAATTAATACTAATTTAAGAATTATATATCGCTTCCAAAATGTTCAATACTCCAATGCAATATTCAATATTCAAAGAAATTATATATGAGTTTCAACCCTTGCTCAAATATTTTAGATACACCCCCTCCCACACACCCACATTTGCAAAGAAATACTATCTCCCAATTTCTTTTTCACTTTACTTGCTTCTAAAGTTATTGTTGACATTGTTTGTTATTACTGCAAGCTGTAAAAAAGACTTTTTGAGCTAGCTATGAAGTTAATTAAGAATGATTTTATAAATGAATTTTTAGTTGTATACATTGAAAAAGGTTTGAATCTCAAAATAAACAATGAATGTATTTTATAAACCTTTTAGAATATGAGTCGTCACACGTTGATGTGAGAAACTACTAATTAATTCAAATTTTATATGTTATTTTTAGAATATTTTGTTTTATTTTTTATCAAATTACGCATTTCTCCATAAAACATGTGTTCACCAATATAGGCTGTGTGGTGCTCGCACTTGTGCATGGTATGATCCATATACATTGTCTTCATGGTATGCTCTAACTGTGTCGTGCTAGCTCGACCAGGTGCCTAGGTATAGTTATATGCATTATAATAATTAAGTTTCTATCTATTCACAACACCAAGATACAAACAGTCATAAATGCACTCATTATGCGATTTTGACTACCTGATGAAATACTACATTTGAATAAATTACAACTGATGTCATAAATAATAATTATACCTTTAAATCATACATAAAATATTTCAAACATCGCAAATATTAAGATTAAATTAATTATTATAAAGAGTAAAAATTGTATAATGAGGTTAATTATAATTCATTTATATGTTCATGCCCTATAATTTGATCAACACATCTGATCCAAAAATAACGAAACAAACGTCACATTAAACTCGATATTGTCTCATTATTGTCGGGTCCATTCATGCTTGATTAGTAATAGTTTAACGTTTAGCAGTTAACCAGACTAAAATTTTAGAGAATCAGTCACCTATAGTTTGTACAAAATATTATTGTTTCGTATTAGTTCTGAAAATTCATATTAATTTAAAGAATTCTACATCGCTTTTGCATATTTAATACTGCAGTTCGATATGCAATATTTCAAGCAATATAATTTTTGTTGCAATTTCAAGATTACTCCTCATTTTATAGGTTATAAAAATTATAAATCACATATTAAACTTTGCTTTTCAGAAGATTTAATAAGCTAGCTAATCGTGAAAAGTCCCATGCTTTTCAAATCTTCACTTAGTGCATGTTTACAATTTATGAAGATAAAACAGATTTGTTTAGTGTAATTGGTTGTGATTATTGTTTTTGTTTGAAGAGACCATGGTTCAAATCTAGTTATTCATACTTTTTCATATGAAGTAGATAATAATTGTGATGACAAAAATATCCTTCCTACTTTCACTCTCGCTTCACGAAATTTGAAATAGAAAATCTTAAAACATTGAATATATCTTATAGAAAAAGCTTCTTCAACCAAGTAGGAAAGTAATTTTACCTGAAATTATTATATCTTATAGAAAGTGATTAATTGTGAAATCAGAACTCAAGTAACATTGATTCAAACATTAAATAATAAATTGTATGTGTGGTTCAGTTTAGACAAAATACATATGTGTAGCCAAAATATTGATCTTTGTGACAAATATAGTTATTTTTTGTCACAAATCTATACGTAATATAAAGAAAATCTATACATAATATAAAAATAAATTGGGCACTATGACTAAAAAGACCTTCCTAGAATCACTCTCAGCCCACAAAATTTGAAATGAGACTCTATTTTCTAAGTTTATCATTATATTATGGTAGATTTGTAACAAAAAATGATTATACTCGTCACAAAGGTCAATATTTTGGTTAACTTCTTTATTTTGTCTGAACCAAACAACACATACAATTTAGGGTAAATACAATATATTAGCCACAACTATTTGAAGCGGGGAATTATAGCCACAACTATGGAAATTCAAATTCTTAGCCAAACGTTAACTCTCTGTTAACAATTTCGTTCATAATGCTAACTAAACTTTTATGTTTTAAAGGTATAAATTAAAAGCAGTCCGACGTGGCTGCTGCCATACGTGGTCGTTGACGTGGCCTTCTTCTTTCTATAAAATCAAAAAATTGAAGCATCATCACCAAACATATTCTTAGAGTTCAATCAAAAAAATAACAACAAATAATATGTAGTAGGGCTGGGAATCCAGTCCCGGTTTTCCGGTCAAACCGAAAACCGGGCGGTTAAAACCGTGCTGGTTGCAACCGAAAACCGGATACGCATTTACCCAATCCAGTTTACAGTTTTAGTCTTCGTATGGCCGGTCCGATCCGGTTAAAACCGGAAAAACCGGGTTGTAAAAAATAAAATATATACTAACAAGCCCAGCTTGCCTAATACCTACTAAAGCCCACTACCCAAGCCCCCCACCAACCCCAGCCCACAACCGACCTCAACCCAACCCTAAATGCACCTGCTACCCCATCCTCAACACACTAACCCTAATATTGCGCAGCCACTATCCCCTGCCTCCATCAATCCCCGCTAATCCTTCCCTTCTCAATCTCCCCAATCCTCTTCAACTACCCAAATCTCTTCTCAATTTCACCAATACTCTCCAACTACCCAAATCTCTTCTCAATTTCACCAATACTCTCCAACTACCCAAATCCCTTCTCAATCTCCTTAATCACTCTCATTTCCCTCTGCGCAACACTCGGCGACGAACGCCAACGAAGTTCATCGAGCTCTTTCCGAGAGACAACGACGGCGACGAAGGAGGCAAGGAGTTCTTCGTATCCCCTGCGCGTGACGGCGATGAAGGAGGCAAAGAGCTCTCTGAATCCCCTGTGAACGACGACAATGACGCCTATGAAGATCTCCGCCACTACAGCGCTGGATTCGCGCTTCTAAATTCTCCAATCCGAGGGATCGATTTAGAGGACCACTAGGCAGAAACAGAGTTGTAGCCGTCTTTTTTCTTCGGATAATTGAATGTTTGTTTGCATGCAACAGATGAGGGATTCCAGAGAGGAGAAAAGGCAGATGGAAGAAAGATCTAGAAAGAAGAGGAGAGTAGAACATTTTGATTTCCAGAATAGAGAGAGATTGAGAAAGATAGGGGCGAGTTGTGAGGTCGTCGATTTTTTTTTTCTCAGGTCAGTTTAAACGTTGTTGTTTTTTAGTTTATTTGAGTGACCCGGTTTTTCCGGTTAAAACCGTATTGCATACAATCCGGTTTGGTTAAAACCGTATTGCATACAATCCGGTTTGGTTAAAATCGTGCACCAATCCAATCCCGTCTTCGGTCGTGTATATGTCCAATCCGGTTTAAAAAAACCGGGTCAATCTGGTCCGGTTTTAACCAAACCGGACCGTTTCCCACCCCTAATATGTAGCCTAGTTGGTTATCATGCTCTTTCTTCATTCAAGTGACGAAGGTTTGAACTCTAATAATAACATTTTTAATATATAAACATGAGCTGTGTGCAATGACAAAAATAACCTTCCTAGAATCACTCTTAGGCCAAGAAATTTAAAATAGAAGAATTTCAAAACATGTTTTGCCATTATATATTTTGTAGACAAGGCACATGCACTACACTACTAGTGAGTTATTCATTTCGTGAATACGTGTTTAATTTATTGAGAATGATAGGGATGACAATGGGACGGATACGATGTGGATACCCCATATCCATTGCCCGCACTTTAGGCCCATAGGTTTTACTCTTGACCGCCCCGTTAAGCTTCATGGGCAGAAAATGTGGACCAAGCCCAAGAACAGGCGGGTATCGATGAACCTGCGGGTCTTTGGTTACTCATAAACAACTTAGCAACTTCAGTCAAGCAGATCATGTACAGATAGTAAATGAATTAAACATGAACTGAAAACCAAATTTTTATAACATTCAACTAGTAAACATGAAATGCAAACCTAGAACTTGTCTGATATTCAGCAATATAACCATAAATAAACCCAAAATCACTGTAACTGAGAATTGAAAGTCTGAAACAGAGTATAACAAAATCCCAGCTAACAATAATTTGAAATGACATGCAAGTCCGAAAGACCGCAACACAGAAAAGTATAACAGAAAGCATTCTAAACATCAATAATCAATCTTGAAACTTCACCTCTAAGTCGCTCTTTCCCACCCCTAAACTTAGTGTCACATTGGCCGACCGCTCGACCATTAGTTCTAGGGACATTGTGAAGGATGTGCTAGTACGAGTGGGAAAGTTTGCTATCCGACGAATTTTGTGATCCTTGATATAGGTGAGGACTCGGAAATGACACTCATACTAGTGCTACTATTTTTAAAGTAGAGTAAAGGGCGCCAAAAACCTGCTGTGAATATCAGAAATTGGCGCATAGAAGGCAGCGCTTTTCAATTGTAGTCAAAGCCAACAAAGCCGCTGCAAAAAAATTTGGGATTGGTTAGCATGCTAACCCATAAAGGGGTTGGAAAAATGACACCCCCTTGGTATTAAATGCAATCTATATATTTTAACACTCATATTAAATACACATAGGGAATTAAATGCACCATATTAATTATTTGTCTTTTTTGACTTAAACCTACATTAAATACAATTCTCTCTCCTTATCTCTCATTCATCCTTTTTCCAGCAGCCTCCGACTGCCACACTTTTCCGGTGAAATCTCGCCAATAGACTTCATCCGCCAACCCGCAAAAATGTACCGTTACATTTAAAAAAATGTATCAGTGCAGTGATACATTTTACCACTTCACTGATATTTGTACCACTGCATTTAAACTCAGATATGATATTTGTACCGGTGCACTGATATCGCTACCAGTGTAGTGGTATCTCTACCAGTGTAGTGGTATTTCTACCAGTGCACTGGTACAAAATATCATATCTGAGTTTAAGTGTAGTGGTACAAATATCAGTGCAGTGATACAAAAATTATAACTGAAAAATCGAAAAGTCGTATCTGAAAAAAATCAGAAATCGAAAAATCATAACGGTGGAAGCATGATGAGAGGGAGGAGAGAAGAGGGATTATTTGCTTTCTTGGAGAGAGAATTGAGTTTAGTGTAGGTTTAAATTTGAAAAAAGCATTGTCAAAATTTTTTTTTTGAAAAAAGCAAGTAGTTAATGTGAGGTATTTAATTCCCAATGTGTATTTAATGTGAGTGTTAAATTCTACAACTTTCATTAATATTTACCAAATGATTGAGAAAAAATGGACCAATAAGAAAGAGGGTGTCAAAAATCAAACCCTTTTAGGGTAGTCACTATATCCTAGCCCAAAAAATTTGGCTACCATGCGGAGAAAAAAACAAACAACCGCTAGTCTGTATACCGCAACAAATTTTTCATGACGGCTTTAATGACAACGGTTCGTTCTGGTTTTTGCCACCGCTATGAAGGAATTGGCAGCGTTTTCTGAAATCCAAAAAATGCTGCCACAGACTCTATTTCCATGAGTACAATAACACTTCAGCTTTAGATTTGATCTTATTAGCACAATAGTCTCCGTGCTGGAAACCCCCATAAATTAAATTGCGCCTCCCAACCAAGATGCTGTCAGATTAATCATTTATATGGACAATGGCCAAAGAAGTTGCTGTCAGATTAATCATCCTTAGAAACAATTATTCAATGAATTAAGAGATGTTCCAAATCAAGCAACTAACTAATTGGAACAATCGCAGTCAAAATCACGCATTAAAACGTAAAAACTTACGTTTTTACATATCCAGGCCACCAAAACGTTTCAGTTTATACCTAAATTCGCTTAGTCACAAAAACTGGTAAAAACATGGGTAAAATCGCTTAAAATAGGCAAAATCGAGATTCTGAAGCGTTTTTATACGATTTTGATCATCTCATCAAAATGTGCTAATTGGCCCAAAATGATGTAATTTTGGAGACATATCAGCAAAAAATAAAAAAAAGGAAAACATGATTCATCACTCGTTCTACAAATAGTGTCGAGATAGGGGCTTCTATCAGTCTTCTCCCTTAATCTTCACCTGTGGATCTTACATGGGTTACGATAAAAGTGTATGGGTATTGATCGTATGTAATAATGTAAACTCAAACCACCTTATAAGAATTTGGATTCTCAGGCTCGTTTACGGGTTTCGATCTACGTTTATGAGCTTATTACTAAAATGTTATGAGTTTTCTCTATTTTTGAGTCAACACAAATTAGTTTGTGTTAGATATTACATTTTAATTATGAATTTCATGTAGTTATTCACTTATCTAAAATCTACACACTCACATTTTACATACTATATGTTGTACTTACATATTTCAGCTATTTCAGAGGGTGCGCAAAAACTTACGCTTTTACGCTTTGATTCTACGTTTTACGATTTTACCCATTTTATGTTTCTAGGTAGAATCGGGTTTTTAACTGCATTGGGTACAATTAGATACGATTAAATTTATTGTAGAAGATAATATGGTTAAGTCGAGCAGGACCAAGACAAGTTACCGACGACTAAGTCACTAGCTGTTTGTCACAATTATAAATAACGTTAAGACTCCACTTTAGAGTTGATCGGATTAGCATGGCCGTCTCCATCCATACTCTGAAAGTGAGAAACCCCAATAAATTAAAACTCTCCATCCAAACAAGTTGTTGTCAGATTAATCATTTTTAGAAACAATGATATGGTGGTTGTGCGGGTGGAAGACAAGTTACCAACGACTAAGTCACTAGCTGTTTGTCACAATTATAAATAACGTTAACACTCCACTTCAGAGTTGATCGGATTAGAATTGCCGTCTCCATCCATACTCTGAAAAGAGAGAAACCCCAATAAATTAAAACGCCCCATCCAAACAAGTTGTTGTCACATTAATCATTTTTAGAAACAATGATATGGTGGTTGTGCGGGTGGGTATGAGGAATTTTACAATGTTATATAGCATTGGTGCCATAGGTTTTTACTTTTATGGTACAACTTTAAATTGTACTTTTAATGTTATGGTACAACTTCAGATTGTACCGATACTTTTTGTTCAAATTCTTTTATTGTACAACTTAAATTTGTACCTTATGTGATGGTACAACTTCAAGTTGTACCATAACATAATGATACAAATTCCTTTATGGTACAACCTAAACTTGTACATTTAATGTTATGGTACAACTTCAAGTTGTACATTAAAGCACCAATACTATATAGTATAGTAGAATTGCTCGGTGGGTATATGTACAATTAATCATCTTTAGCAACAATATGCATTCATATGGTGGTTGCGAGTGGTGGTATGAAAATAAAAGCCCACCGCTCTTCACGACCTGTCTTTCAAAATTAAAATTTGAATTATGTTTATAAAACTTTAATAAGAAACTAACAGGTTGTCCTGCTCCAAAGACGGTTGCCTATCGTTGCGATGACGATAACATATGTCAGTGAATAGAATTGGGTTCAACTAGCACCAGATACAAACCTACTGGAAAAAATAAATTAAATTAAATTTTTTTTAATGGAAAGTTAAACGTTGTTGTTATTTGTTGAATATTTGGATGTTTATATTATTTGTTGGGTTCAAGCATTCACTTTCAGATGTTGGAGTGAAATATTCTATTCAAATATGTGAATTTTTCAGTTTGTTTGGAATGTTTTTTTTTTATGAATCAATGTGTTAGCATTTCATCAAAAAAGCGGCGTTGGCAACATCCTTGCCAACTAGGACCGGGACCTGAGAACAAAATGATGAGACTGTTCTTTCTATTCTACCTGAGTAAACAAACAGAAAGGAAACCAGGGACAAATGCCAAAAAACGAACCAACACCAAAGAAAACAAGATCTCGGGTAAGAGAAACAAAAACTAAGAAGCAGCAGCCCAGAATATCTCCAGTAGAACAGGATCCGGCACCAACACCCTTACTTCACTTTGCACTAGAGAGACCAGTGTCTCAGTAGTCCTGCCATTCTCGCCAAATGCTCTTCTACATCGCTCTCTCCATATATGGCTTATGAGTGATTGCCAAATCAATCGACGCACCAATGCACAAGGCGATTTTACCCCAAACTTCCTGATAGCCTAGAGGAGGTTTTCTTCTCAGGACCTAGGAAGAAAGGGACTAAACTGACCAAAAAGCTGCTTGTGAATAGAGATATAAAACTCACAGGTCGAGAAAATATGATCCCTTGACTCAGCAAGTTGATCACACAAGTAACACTTGTCTGGTCCAGCAAACCCCCATTTCTTCATTTGATCTATAGTTTGTATCTTGTCCCGGATGACAAGCCACACAAGGAATCTGTTCCTTGGAATAGAGGTCCCTATCCAAAGTAAACTATACCAGTTCACTTCTCTTTGCTTTGGCCTAATAACCTCCCAAACCTTCTTAATGGAGTAACTTGGCATAACAGCGTTATTCCAATAAAGCTCGCCATTGATCAAACTAAATAGGTTAGGACCTTACCTCGAAGCTTCAGCAACTTCTTCCAATTCCAGGATCCATCTACAGTCACAGTCCAGAAGTCCCTCATCTTTAGCTTGTAAGCTTGAATCCAAGCCACCCACAAAGAACCATGTTGTAACATGATAGCCCAGATCTTTCTAAACACACAGGCATAGTTCCAAGTTGAGAGGTCCCTTAATCCAAGCCCACCTTCCTTCTTCGGAACTGTCAAGTATTTCCATGCCATTTTAGCTTTAAGCTTCAATCCAGGGCCAACAGTCCAGAGGAAATTGCTACAAATTTTTTCAACTTCTCTTATAACCGTCTTAGGCAGCGTAAAGACAGTCATCCAGTACTGGGACATGCTGTACAAAACAGCTCCAACTAGTTCAACTCTGTCAGCATAATTAGGCGCCTTTGCTTTCCACCCCTGCACTCGCCTTGTGATTCTGTCAATAAGTGGCCTGCATGTTGTAACTGAGAGTTTTCCAGCCACCAATGGGACACCCAAGTATCTCACTGAAACCCCCCCCCCCCCAACTGGTAACCATATCTGCTAGCCCTAGCCACCATCTCTTCCTTCTCAATTCCACCAAAAAATATCTCACATTTGCTTGGATTAGACTGAAGACCAGAAACCTTATGGAAAACACTCAAAACTCTCTGCACAGACTGTATACTATAGTTTGATCCATCTGAGAACACTAAGAGGTTGTCAGCAAAACATAAGTGTGTCATCTCAATCTTCCTGCACATAGGGTGATAAGGGAATCTCCCCTGCTTTGCTTCCAGGTCCAACAGACACGAGAAAACCTCCATGGCCACAGTAAATAAGTAAGGAGAGAGCGGGTCACCCTGCCTCAAGCCTTGCTTTGCAGGAAAATAGCCAGCTAATCCCCCGTTAAAAGCAACACTTAGCATAGGGCTAGTGACACACATTTTAATCCAGGCAATAAACTGTTCAGGAATCCCCATAGCCTCTAAGATAGTAAGCAAAAATTGCCAATTCACAGAATCAAAAGCCTTCATAAGATCAATTTTGAGAGCTGACCTAGTAGAAATATGCTTTCTAGAGTATTTATGTACCAGCTCATGAGCAAGAAGAATATTTTCCCCTATAACCCTCCCCTTCACAAAAGCTGTCTGGTTCTTAGTAATAACAAGGGGAAGAATAGCACTGAATCTATTAGCAATAATTTTTTATATGCACTTATAGATTATGTTGCAGCAAGAGATAGGTCTGAAAGATTTCATCTCATCAGGGTTCTGAATCTTAGGGATCAAAGCAAGTATAGTAGCGTTTACCTCTCTAGGCATCTTCCCCACCACAAAGCAGTGTTGAATAGCAGAAGTGATTTCCCCTCCAATGGTTCCCCAAGCAGCCTGGAAAAATCTAGCGTTGTACCCATCTAGACCAGGGCTCTTGTCTCCATTGAAGCTGAACATGACATCCTTAACCTCGTCAACAGTGATAGGCACACAAAGGGAGGACACCTGAGTAACATACAGTTTATGCCTTAACAAGACCCTAAAATCTTCAACTTCCTTCATTTCAACATGGGGATTAACCCTACCCAACAGAAGCTGATAAAAATCAATAGCCACCTTACTCATTTCTTCAATAGAGGACACTGAAATTCCTTGGTCGTTTTTGAGAGAAGTAATTTTATTCCTTTTTCACCTTGTTCTCATTGATCTATGGAAATAACCTGAGTTTGTACCCCCCCCCCCCCCCCCACCTTTAGCCACAACTCCTTGGATTTCTACCGCAAGAAGATTTCCTCAGCCTGAATCAACTCATAGAGTTCCTTAGCAACCTTGCCTTCAAGCTCAAAGCTCACTGGATTTGGACTAGAGAGTGCTTCCAATTGCGCTTTAGCCAGTTCCTTTTCCTTCTCCCTCACTCGACCACTAATATCAGAATATTCTTCCCTGTTAAGCTTCTTGAGCAAAGATTTCAGAATCCTAAGCTTCTTGTATACCCTGATCAAAGGAGAACCTCCCACACTCTCATTCCAAGCATGTGACATCAGCCCCTCAAAAGTTGGGTGCCCAAGCCAGAAGTTGAAAAATTTGAATGGTTAGGGAGGGACTTCAATGGTACATCAGTCTGAACGTAAACCGGACAGTGATCTGAAACTCCAGGTACTTGTAATTGAACAATGTTGTGCTTCATCTCATCCAACCAAGCAAGATTAATGAATGCCATTTTAGTGTTAATAATTTCCCACTTTTCTAAATATTTTGCTTAAACGAGCATAAATTGGCATAAACCAGTTGTACCATCGATCATACTATACCAGTTGCAAAAGTGACATAACTGTATAACCCAATTTGACAACCTCTGATCCTACCATATAAAGAAGGGGGCCTAGGAGGTGCGGGAAATACGATATAGCATAAATATATTTGCAAGTGAAACGTCTTACAAGTGAATTATTTAATACAATCGTTCAAAGATGTCGATGGGTCACAACTATTCTCGGAGTAGGTCTGGTCAGTAACTTTATGGTCAATAACCTTCTATAACCTGCCAATTCACCATTTTTCCTATAAATTTTAAAAGGTTATATTTCTTTCGTTTAATTTCATTTTTTTTTTTTGCATAGATAAATCAGATTAATTGTGTTCTTGAAAATGGTATTCAATTTGATATATGTTAGAACAAAATATTTAGACATTTATTACTAGTCTATACCATGGTGATAACACTTGGTATTACACACCACGTGGTATGAAAGTGTGTCATGGTGGTATGAACTTACCATAGTGTAGAATAGTTGAATACATGATAGTAGTAATATAGGAACTCTCATTTATCACATTCTTCATTGTTTACCACCAGTTACCTGTCCTATACTAGAGTGGTTTAGGTAGTATATTATAGTCCTCTATTTTTTCTATAAATTTGTAGATCCAATAGATCAAGATGAACTCGTTCCTTCTGTGCAAATGATTACTCGGGAAGACAAGAAGGAAGACTACGATAAACAATAAAGGAGATCGAATTCCATGCTAGGGGATTCAACGAGGGGAATTCGCTATCTTCAAATAGCAAGCGCGAGTTCAAAGAGATGGCACAAACATTCATTATCCGCGTTGTTGAGTCACTTACGACTCCCATCTTTGCGTCTGATCCATCCCTTGATTCACCAGACCCAACGATCACTTTGGGGAATGACCCTTAGATCTTCATTGGTCTAATCAATAGAAAGGGTACTAGGAATGGCCAGCTCAAGGCATTAAAGAAACAGTGCTACTTGGGATGCAACCCATGGCATGTCTAACTTAAAGACACTTAAGAAAAATACTTCTGAGAGATAACTCATCTTTTATTAAGGCAACATCATTAATTAAGTTGGTGGACCCTAGCTTTATGGGTCGTACCTAGTCCCACACGTCATGCAATTACGTGAAGATAGCACCAATACCTACTTATCCACTTAAAGGTGATCCTAAATCCTCGTAATATACAAATTTGAGCTTCAACAGAATGAGTGATTGCAGCCCTTTCACATAGAAGTAGTCTTGTCGCAAAACTTTAACCCGCCTATCTTAAAAGGTGTTAAGATAATATTTGGAAAGCTAGTATTGTCTTAACATTACCCCTTAATGTAGAGAAATGTTTTGCTACAACCATTCTCCATTCTACCACCATTTCCCACATCTTCGACCATGAATGTGTTTCCAAGGTCGTCCCTATATGGTCCATTTCAAAACCTCTATTTGCTTACGCTACCGCCATCGTCAAATTTTCACCCACACCACCCACCTCATGTTCTTCCTCTTGGTATCTTATTTTTCTAATATCCTTAGTTCGAATCTTTGTGGATGCATTAGCGGTACCATTTTTTTTGCTTAAATTTCGAACCTTTGCGCTTGATAGTTCATTCAACATGAACTCGTGAAGGTTTGGCTCTTAAGTTTCATTCACTGTATCTTTAAAGTGTACCCTTATTGGTTTACGTTGCGATGGATTTTGGTAGGGTAAACTCAGAGGGTAGTGATTACTTGATGGAGTGGATGATTGTTGTGTGTCTATGCATCAATTTTGGGTTCCCTCTACTTGTGCCATGACACCTATCAAGCGTTCATAGATGTATAACCCGACATCAATTTCAATTTCGAGTTCTAAGTGCATTCATCGCTACGACACAGAAAGAATTGAAGTTCGGGGTGAAAAATTGGGTATCGTCTAATTCCACTCTCTTCAAGAACTCCTCAAAATGATAAATGATGGTCTTTTGGTATGCCCGAACATGCCACTCTCTTCAAGAACACCTCACAATGATACATGATGGTTTCTTAGCAAGCCCGAACATGCCCCTCTTCTCCTTTAAGGAGTACGGGTGTCACCATTTCACCTTCATACATTTAATGTCATTATGGCCTTGCCATTGGCATGTCGCCTAGCATTGTAGGCTCTCTTCTCTTTTGGAGATGGATTGCCTCAAGAGAGCCGCTTGGGACAACCTCTTGGGTTTTTTCTGTAGAGGAGGAGATAATGCATTTGCTCTCTTAGTTTTACACTTGTTATTTCCCATAGAAACACCAAACATTAATGAACTCGCAGACTAGTAGGAATTTTTGGCAATATGCTAACTTCGTTCTACCTTTATCTATACTCGTTATGATTGTTCATGCATATGGGAAAGGGTGCTTCCTACCCGACATGGAAAAATTGCACCGACTAACCACCATTTCATGCCCGTGAGCGTGTTTACGACTCATTTCAAGGTCGTGGCTTTGTCATGAACCACTCAGAAATTTTAATCCCAATTCGTCATTTTGGGAATTCCCATCCTAATTTTCACGGTTTGGCTCACGCCGATTAGCAACCCTCCTGACTTAGAACAAGAACCCTACGAGGGAGAACCAAATCCCAAAATGGTGCCCCATTACCTGTTTTCTATATTCCATGCTCCAATTCCAGTGGGCCTTCTAGTGTGTTTGTTTCCATCGATGAACACCCAAGAACCCCTCCCCGTGGTTGGCTAAGTTCCTTAGTTGCGTAGGTATGTGAACCCTAGGGGTTCTAAGTTCTAACAATGTAAACTTGATGGTTTGTTTAAATGATTGTTTGATTTTCATATATGTGATGCTTGATTTCCTCTATTTCTTTATTTGTCGATTCAAATGAGAACTTACAATAGATCCGCACTCCATCCGAGTGAGAGGATCGAACATCCAAGTCCTTTAGGATGGGAATAGAAATAGTTTTCATACTCGATTGAACGGCGTGATGCCTCAAGGGAGAAATCTGAAAGTGTCATTGCTTCCCATTAGTTTGGGTAAATTCTTCGATGCAAGGTGAGATCTAACGAAATAATGGAGAAACCTTAGATCAACTCTAGATAGCTTCCATTAGATCAAAGGGATACGTATGTATCAAAAAGGTAGGGCATTAATGGAGAAACCTTTGTGAGCTGAAATGAATTCTTGCTCTACCATATTATTATCCCCACATAACATCTGGCTCTTCTCAGGATTACACCTCAACTCATATACCTTATAGAAGTCATCCAACAATCGTCGAATTCTAGCAACTCCCCTTACAGAATCTATTAGTAAAGACTCGCATTGGGGATTTACTAAATTTGCCCGCAAGGACTGCAAAAACACGGTGTGCTCACGTGAATTTGACCGCATGCTATCACCAAACCCTCCTCGTGAACAGTAAACGTGATTTTTCGTAATGAACAACACTTTTTTATATTTGGTAATTTTTGGCGGCTTGTGGCTTTAGTAATATGATAATATGTATTCATATGGTGGTTGCGAGTGGTTGACATCGCAAAAAGTTAAACCTTTTGTGATGTGGACACATTCATCACAAAGACAGCCTTTCATGATGTTTTTGGCGAGAAAAATCTTGTGTTTGAGTTTAATGATTTTCACATTTGACTTCTTGAATAACGAAAATAACACGGTTATCGCACTTCTCCGAGCAATGTTCAAACGAGGATGTTTGATGTTTTTGATGGCTAAGAAAGACAAGATATGTTACTCCAACCCCTATGAAGGTTCAGTGAGAGCTCCAAAAACTAAAAGCTAAGATTATGGCTACATTGCACAGAAAGGATAAAGTTTGACATGTGGTGTCAAATGTTTGGGTGTGGACCCTTTTCCATTCTTTATTTCTCCTATTTATAGACATAAGACATAACCGCCTTGTAATTGCCTCTGTGTAACTACAGATTCACTGCTTGGTGCTTTACGTAGCGTGCTTGACCCATTGACAAACTTGTTTGCATGCATACCACTTGATACCTCAATAGCTGGAGGAATTCGCTTGGTAGGTAGCCTCTTCAAGACATGGTGGTGTCTTGCGTGGTGGATTGTCTTATCATTTGATGCCTTAGTGATACTCATGTTGACCACCCTTGCATGACATCATGCTTAAAACTAGGAGCTTGGGGGTTGATGGATGCACACTGATCCACTTGGGGTGGCATCATGCTTGTAGGGTCTTGACAAGGTAGTCTACCATGTGATGATATACATGGCTGACTGACTCGCTATGACACAGCACCTAACAAAGGCCAAGTGTAACCAATGAAAGGGACTGCAGTATAGTGGCTCAAGTGATAAATATCGAATCCACGGGTCTCTAGAGTTACTATTACTCAGCTTCAGTTTATTATTTAGCAAACCAGATTAAGATGAAAGAACTAAAACTACTCTAGCAAACTATAGTTAAAGTTAATCTAGTTACAGGTTGGGAACTCAATTATGTATGATTTCCCCTAGTCACTAGCCAGACTAACGATTGATGATTTCTAACTTGTTTCACTTTCATTCACAATGCGGAGAATCCTTGACTAGACCTTGAGTCTCGACTAAAGGAACAAGGCCCTCTTGAGTCAATTTCCTAGAGGGACGTATCCTTCTCTAGAACAACTGATCAAGGCGTTCTGAATTAGACTCCCTCTATCGAAAGAGGTTCTCAATCGATACACAGCAGTGAATCAACCCTCGACTAAAGCAATCGATCCACTACTATCAATCTATGGTGCTCTATTGACCTAATCAGGTATTCCCTCTCATAGGATCAAAGCAGAATCAATAATCTCGACTAAAGCAGAATTGAATCATGAAAACATGCATAGATTGAATATGAACTCAAGATTATCCAGTCAGAGTACTCATATAATCATCCAATCAAACAAACATAGCTAGGGTTCCTCAAAACCTAAGTGAAGGGAAGTTACTCCATAGAGAAGAGAGAGACTGCAGTAAGAATCTTCAGATGATCAGTCTTCAAGTCCGGGCTTGTTCCTCGAGCTTCCAAGGCGAAGAAATCCTCCAACTCCACTCCAAGAATGCCCTCAAATCGCCCTCTCTCTCTTTGGTTCGTCCCTTGGGTGTTTGGGATCCAAAAACCCAGCTCTCCTCCTCTTTGGTTCGGAATTTGGCTTAAAACTAGGAAATCCCGACTCACACGGGCAGGGCCACACGGCCGTGTGGCCTACCCAGTTGCTCGTGTGAGGCAAAACGCACCGTATCACTTAATCGAATTCCAGGCTTCTTACACGGCCAGTGTCGCACGGCCGTGTAAGATTTCATCCTGCCCGTGTTTGCTCTCGGCGGTAAATGCACGGCCACAGAACACGGCCGTGTTCTGGCTCCATAACCCCACACGGCCAGGTTTGTCACTTGCACGGCCGTGTGGCTCCTCTGCTCTGCCCGTGTTTGCTCTCGCACAATCCCACACGGCCAAACTGGTCACTTGCACGGCCGTGTGGGTTGTGGGAGTGCCCGTGTGACACCCTTTGTGACTTGTCTCGCGCCCGATCTTCGCCCAATCGACCCCGAACTCGCTCCTAAACCTTCATTCACTTGCCAGGACCTGAAATATCACAAACAAGCACAACCTAGCGTGAAATCGGTCTAAAACACGAGAAACCACATCTCAAACGGTGTAAGAACAGGGGTAAAAACATGTGTAACTAACGGTCTATCAAACTCCCCCACACTTAACCGTTTGCTTGTCCTCAAGCAAACCTAACTCAAACCAATGCAACTCTCCAGACGTTTATAGCAACAAACAACCCAGATCGTAGGTAGAGGACTTCCTAGATCATTTAGCAGCTTACGAGGTCAACCGACGCACAAGTCATCTCATAGCTTCTTCGGCGAGAGCACTAGTATCGAGTCGGCATCATGGGAAATAGTGAACAGAGGACAAATGAATTGTGGATGAAGAGATTCTCAAAAACAAAAGATCATGGACTCACATTTTTCAAGGTGCTCTATATTCTTTGAAGATGGTTGGAACCCCTTTTCTTTCTGTTTTGCTTGTTTTCTGTTTTTTTTTTCTTTTTTTTTCCAAGGGTCCCAACCTGCTCTTACCAGCCATGCCAGGAGCGGATGTCTCGAGCCTCGTGCGGGGGAAAGACATGTAAGGGGGCTGGAGGTAGTAGGTGGAAATTGGGAACGGATTCCCGTCTCCCCTTACACACTTTCGCCCTATTCGCACGGGAGACGTTATTTTGAAGCACATTTTCGAGCACCTGTTAAACTCAAAACATGAAACAAGAGTCCATGACAGGTAGAGAGTCCACAACACCACACAATTCAAGGGTCCTAAGATCACTAATTCACTCAATCAACCAACACAATATGAAGAAGAAATTAGACTTCTTAAATGCATCAACATCCTCCATAGTGTTACACTACCTCCCTAGGTTGCATATTACTATAAAGACTGTCAATTCAAAGCATACTGAGTAGGCAATTGCATGGAAACACGTACTTGGAGCCCTCAAATTTAAAATTTGGACAGTGGACTAGGCTCCAAGCACACAAACAGCCAAACATTCACCCGCATAAATAGTCGAACATCCCCCCACACTTAAGCACGACATTGTCCTCAATGGAGGAAAGATAAGGAGGGTAGAACGAAGTTACCCGATCAAGGGTGAATGATGATGAACGGGTCAGCCGGTGCATTCCAGAAAGAGAGAGTAATCAGAACACAAACACCACACAAAATCTCACAAAGGTTGAGTTATTGACTCTAAAATCAAATAACATAACTGACTCAACCGAGGAGAAATAGAGAAAGAAATGCAAACCGACTGGTTGGGTTGCCTCCCAACAAGCGCTTCTTTCACGTCGTGAGCCGGACGATGGCTCCTAAGTTTCGGTCCATGCTAGAACCTCCTTGAAGTTGAGGTTCTCGTCGATGAGGTGGAGTCTCAAGTCACGAGCATGTGGTGTGGCAGGTGATGGAGGCTCGTGCACTTGATGCAGATGAAGTCTCCACCCTCGAGACCTCTTCTTCTCTTCTCTCGTCTCATTGCCCCAAACCAGATAAGACAGCATCGATTGGCCACCATCGCGTCCACCAAGAGGGACCGATGTCGATGTGGCCTTGGTCTGGCAAAGAGACACTGCAAATGGGTCCTTGCTAAGCAGTTCCTCGAAGTTTGGTGGAGATATCCCATGTAACTCATGGCCGGTGCAGGCCTCTTCCACCTTAACTCCGTCCTCATCCTGGACGCCAATTTCTTCTTCAACCTCCCTTCCTTCTTCATGTGGTATTACCCCTGGGAAATGATCAAGAACTCCTCTTGCTTCACTTTCGTCATCCTCCACAACTTCTTTCTGCACCCTTTCTTGCTCTTCTTCTTCTAGCACGGATTGGAGAGCAAGTTGCCAAGCAATTTCTTTCATGAGATCTTCTTGCATCTCCTCACTCATGCCCGCCTCTTCAAAGCTCAGTTTGGGGTGTGGGAAGGTGTGGTCGGCTACGGCATGACACTCTTGATCATGATCATCACGGGAGCTCTCCGTGACAACTTCAGTGTGTTCCACAATGCCCTTGTAGCCTTCTTCTTCCTCCTCCTCTTCTTGTATGGTAGCAGAAGGGTGATCTGAAGCAGGTTGCGCCCAAGATCGCTCAAGATCATCGACGCTCTTCTTAAGGCTCAGGAGGATCTCCTCTGTTTCATGATAGGCTTGGACACAATGATCCATACTGGAGCATGATCTCTCCATGAGAAGCCTCAAATCATAGTGTGGATCTGGCTGTGGAGTGTAGCATGGCTCTGCAGAATGGCCCGTGAAGGCCGCCATGGGTAACTCCAGCGCCGATGGCCCTTCTGGTTGTGGGAGAAATTCTTCTTGGTAATGAGGTTGTTCTTGATATGCCCAGGGGTCCGGTTGTTCTCCGTAGTAAGGGGATGGTACTGGAACCCGAATCCATAGTATTCTCCTCCTTGATTGCTCCAGGGAGTCTCGGGGTAATACCACCCGGATGGTGGTGGATACCCCCAATGATTGGAGAAACCATTAGGATCCATGATTCAGATCTGCACCAACAAAAACAAAAACACCCAAGTGAAAAGCACGGGTGGAAAAGAAAAGAAAAACGCTAAAGTAACAAACTTCTGCCTTTCCTAATATTCTAGAAAGTCCCCGGCAACGGCGCCAAAAACTTGACTCGCTATGACACAACACCTAACAAAGGCCAAGTGTAACCAATGAAAGGGACTGCAGTATAGTGGCTCATGTGAGAAATATCGAATCCACGGGTCTCTAGAGTTACTATTACTCAGCTTCAGTTTATTATTTAGCAAACCAGATTAAGATGAAAGAACTAAAACTACTCTAGCAAACTACAGTTAAAGTTAATCTAATTACAGGTTGGGAACTCACATAGGTATGATTTCCCCTAGCCACTAGCCAGACTAACGATTGATGATTTCTAACTTGTTTCACTTTCATTCACAATGCGGAGAATCCTTGACTAGACCTTGAGTCTCGACTAAAGGAACAACGCCCTCTTGAGTCAATTGCCTAGAGGGACGTATCCTTCTCTAGAACAACTGATCAAGGCGTTCTGAACTAGACTCCCTCTATCGAAAGAGGTTCTCAATCGATACACAGCAGTGAATCAACCCTCGACTAAAGCAATCGATCCACTACTATCAATCTATGGTTCTCTATTGACCTAATCAGGTATTCCCTCTCATAGGATCAAAGCAGAATCAATAATCTCGACTAAAGCAGACTTGAATCATGAAAACATGCATAGATTGAATATGAACTCAAGATTATCCAGTCAGAGTACTCATACAATCATCCAATCAAACAAACATAGCTAGGGTTCCTCAAAACCTAAGTGAAGGGAAGTTACTCCATAGAGAAGAGAGAGACTGCATTAAGAATCTTCAGATGATCAGTCTTCAAGTCCGGGCTTGTTCCTCGAGCTTCCAAGGCGAAGAAATCCTCCAACTCCACTCCAAGAATGCCCTCAAATCGCCCTCTCTCTCTTTGGTTCGTCCCTTGGGTGTTTGGGATCCAAAAACCCAGCTCTCCTCCTCTTTGGTTCGGAATTTGGCTTAAAACTAGGAAATCCCGACTCACACGGGCAGGGCCACACGGCCGTGTGGCCTACCCAGTTGCTCGTGTGAGGCAAAACGCACCGTATCACTTAATCGAATTCCAGGCTTCTTACACGGCCAGTGTCGCACGGCCGTGTAAGATTTCATCCTGCCCGTGTTTGCTCTCGGCGGTAAATGCACGGCCACAGAACACGGCCGTGTTCTGGCTCCATAACCCCACACGGCCAGGTTTGTCACTTGCACGGCCGTGTGGCTCCTCTGCTCTGCCCGTGTTTGCTCTCGCACAATCCCACACGGCCAAACTGGTCACTTGCACGGCCGTGTGGGTTGTGGGAGTGCCCGTGTGACACCCTTTGTGACTTGTCTCGCGCCCGATCTTCGCCCAATCGACCCCGAACTCGCTCCTAAACCTTCATTCACTTGCCAGGACCTGAAATATCACAAACAAGCACAACCTAGCGTGAAATCGGTCTAAAACACGAGAAACCACATCTCAAACGGTGTAAGAACAGGGGTAAAAACATGTGTAACTAACGGTCTATCAAACTCCCCCACACTTAACCGTTTGCTTGTCCTCAAGCAAACCTAACTCAAACCAATGCAACTCTCCAGACGTTTATAGCAACAAACAACCCAGATCGTAGGTAGAGGACTTCCTAGATCATTTAGCAGCTTACGAGGTCAACCGACGCACAAGTCATCTCATAGCTTCTTCGGCGAGAGCACTAGTATCGAGTCGGCATCATGGGAAATAGTGAACAGAGGACAAATGAATTGTGGATGAAGAGATTCTCAAAAACAAAAGATCATGGACTCACATTTTTCAAGGTGCTCTATATTCTTTGAAGATGGTTGGAACCCCTTTTCTTTCTGTTTTGCTTGTTTTCTGTTTTTTTTTTCTTTTTTTTTCCAAGGGTCCCAACCTGCTCTTACCAGCCATGCCAGGAGCGGATGTCTCGAGCCTCGTGCGGGGGAAAGACATGTAAGGGGGCTGGAGGTAGTAGGTGGAAATTGGGAACGGATTCCCGTCTCCCCTTACACACTTTCGCCCTATTCGCACGGGAGACGTTATTTTGAAGCACATTTTCGAGCACCTGTTAAACTCAAAACATGAAACAAGAGTCCATGACAGGTAGAGAGTCCACAACACCACACAATTCAAGGGTCCTAAGATCACTAATTCACTCAATCAACCAACACAATATGAAGAAGAAATTAGACTTCTTAAATGCATCAACATCCTCCATAGTGTTACACTACCTCCCTAGGTTGCATATTACTATAAAGACTGTCAATTCAAAGCATACTGAGTAGGCAATTGCATGGAAACACGTACTTGGAGCCCTCAAATTTAAAATTTGGACAGTGGACTAGGCTCCAAGCACACAAACAGCCAAACATTCACCCGCATAAATAGTCGAACATCCCCCCACACTTAAGCACGACATTGTCCTCAATGGAGGAAAGATAAGGAGGGTAGAACGAAGTTACCCGATCAAGGGTGAATGATGATGAACGGGTCAGCCGGTGCATTCCAGAAAGAGAGAGTAATCAGAACACAAACACCACACAAAATCTCACAAAGGTTGAGTTATTGACTCTAAAATCAAATAACATAACTGACTCAACCGAGGAGAAATAGAGAAAGAAATGCAAACCGACTGGTTGGGTTGCCTCCCAACAAGCGCTTCTTTCACGTCGTGAGCCGGACGATGGCTCCTAAGTTTCGGTCCATGCTAGAACCTCCTTGAAGTTGAGGTTCTCGTCGATGAGGTGGAGTCTCAAGTCACGAGCATGTGGTGTGGCAGGTGATGGAGGCTCGTGCACTTGATGCAGATGAAGTCTCCACCCTCGAGACCTCTTCTTCTCTTCTCTCGTCTCATTGCCCCAAACCAGATAAGACAGCATCGATTGGCCACCATCGCGTCCACCAAGAGGGACCGATGTCGATGTGGCCTTGGTCTGGCAAAGAGACACTGCAAATGGGTCCTTGCTAAGCAGTTCCTCGAAGTTTGGTGGAGATATCCCATGTAACTCATGGCCGGTGCAGGCCTCTTCCACCTTAACTCCGTCCTCATCCTGGACGCCAATTTCTTCTTCAACCTCCCTTCCTTCTTCATGTGGTATTACCCCTGGGAAATGATCAAGAACTCCTCTTGCTTCACTTTCGTCATCCTCCACAACTTCTTTCTGCACCCTTTCTTGCTCTTCTTCTTCTAGCACGGATTGGAGAGCAAGTTGCCAAGCAATTTCTTTCATGAGATCTTCTTGCATCTCCTCACTCATGCCCGCCTCTTCAAAGCTCAGTTTGGGGTGTGGGAAGGTGTGGTCGGCTACGGCATGACACTCTTGATCATGATCATCACGGGAGCTCTCCGTGACAACTTCAGTGTGTTCCACAATGCCCTTGTAGCCTTCTTCTTCCTCCTCCTCTTCTTGTATGGTAGCAGAAGGGTGATCTGAAGCAGGTTGCGCCCAAGATCGCTCAAGATCATCGACGCTCTTCTTAAGGCTCAGGAGGATCTCCTCTGTTTCATGATAGGCTTGGACACAATGATCCATACTGGAGCATGATCTCTCCATGAGAAGCCTCAAATCATAGTGTGGATCTGGCTGTGGAGTGTAGCATGGCTCTGCAGAATGGCCCGTGAAGGCCGCCATGGGTAACTCCAGCGCCGATGGCCCTTCTGGTTGTGGGAGAAATTCTTCTTGGTAATGAGGTTGTTCTTGATATGCCCAGGGGTCCGGTTGTTCTCCGTAGTAAGGGGATGGTACTGGAACCCGAATCCATAGTATTCTCCTCCTTGATTGCTCCAGGGAGTCTCGGGGTAATACCACCCGGATGGTGGTGGATACCCCCAATGATTGGAGAAACCATTAGGATCCATGATTCAGATCTGCACCAACAAAAACAAAAACACCCAAGTGAAAAGCACGGGTGGAAAAGAAAAGAAAAACGCTAAAGTAACAAACTTCTGCCTTTCCTAATATTCTAGAAAGTCCCCGGCAACGGCGCCAAAAACTTGACTCGCTATGACACAACACCTAACAAAGGCCAAGTGTAACCAATGAAAGGGACTGCAGTATAGTGGCTCATGTGAGAAATATCGAATCCACGGGTCTCTAGAGTTACTATTACTCAGCTTCAGTTTATTATTTAGCAAACCAGATTAAGATGAAAGAACTAAAACTACTCTAGCAAACTACAGTTAAAGTTAATCTAATTACAGGTTGGGAACTCACATAGGTATGATTTCCCCTAGCCACTAGCCAGACTAACGATTGATGATTTCTAACTTGTTTCACTTTCATTCACAATGCGGAGAATCCTTGACTAGACCTTGAGTCTCGACTAAAGGAACAACGCCCTCTTGAGTCAATTGCCTAGAGGGACGTATCCTTCTCTAGAACAACTGATCAAGGCGTTCTGAACTAGACTCCCTCTATCGAAAGAGGTTCTCAATCGATACACAGCAGTGAATCAACCCTCGACTAAAGCAATCGATCCACTACTATCAATCTATGGTTCTCTATTGACCTAATCAGGTATTCCCTCTCATAGGATCAAAGCAGAATCAATAATCTCGACTAAAGCAGACTTGAATCATGAAAACATGCATAGATTGAATATGAACTCAAGATTATCCAGTCAGAGTACTCATACAATCATCCAATCAAACAAACATAGCTAGGGTTCCTCAAAACCTAAGTGAAGGGAAGTTACTCCATAGAGAAGAGAGAGACTGCATTAAGAATCTTCAGATGATCAGTCTTCAAGTCCGGGCTTGTTCGTCGAGCTTCCAAGGCGAAGAAATCCTCCAACTCCACTCCAAGAATGCCCTCAAATCGCCATCTGTCTCTTTGGTTCGTCCGTTGGGTGTTTGGGATCCAAAAACCCAGCTCTCCTCCTCTTTGGTTCGGAATTGGGCTTAAAACCAAGAAATCCCGACTCACACGGGCAGGGCCACACGGCCGTGTGGCCTACCCAGTTGCCCGTGTGAGGCAAAACACACCGTATCACTTAATCGAATTCCAGACTTCTTACACGGCCAGTGTCGCACGGCCGTGTAAGATTTCATCCTGCCCGTGTTTGCTCTCGGCGGTAAATGCACGGCCACAGAACACGGCCGTGTTCTGGCTCCATAATCCCACACGGCCAGGTTTTTCACTTGCACGGCCGTGTGGCTCCTCTGCTCTGCCCGTGTTTGCTCTCGCACAATCCCACACGGCCAAACTGGTCACTTGCACGGCCGTGTGGGTTGTGGGAGTGCCCGTGTGACACCCTTTGTGAATTGTCTCGCGCCCGATCTTCGCCCAATCGACCCCGAACTCGCTCCTAAACCTTCATTCACTTGCCAGGACCTGAAATATCACAAACAAGCACAACCTAGCATGAAATCGGTCCAAAACACGAGAAACCACATCTCAAACGGTGTAAGAACAGGGGTAAAAACATGTGTAACTAACGGTCTATCACTGACACGTGGGTTAATTGGACCAAATACCACTTAAGTGGGTTTATTGTTGCAGGGTTACCACTTAAACAGAATTAGTAGCAACTAAAACCTTTAAGTCGTTCTCCGGTAGCAACATTAACAATTCCGTCAACGGAAGTAACGGCAGGTACCGTAGAGGTAATTTTCATGACACGTAGGCAGAACAGGTCAGCACCTCTTGCTGACTCATCCTTGGATTTTCTTCCCGCTCATTTCTTCCCGCGCGGGCTTGCCATTTTCCCGCTCTTCTCCTGTATTATATATGCTTCCTGCCCCATCTTCTTTTTCACAACCCCCTTCTCACATTTCATTTCTGCCCACTGCCCACTTCCTCCTTCCTCCAAGTCGGTCGACAATGGCGGCTGCAAGTCCACTGTGTCGGTGTGCGGTACCGGCGGTTCTTCGAACTTCATGGACCGATGCCAACCCCGGAAGACGATTCTTCGGCTGCACCAATTACCGGGTAAGCTGATTAGATTAGATTAGAACGATTAGCTTAGCTTTCATTTTGTCAAAGCTTTCTAATATGTAAACTGTGGATCTGATTCTTCTCGTGCTTGATTCGTAGGGTGCAAATGCATGTAACTATTTCCGTTGGGTTGATCCACCACTTGAAGATAATATTAAGCGCCTTTTTCTTGCCTTGCACAAGAGAATCCAAGAGGTGGAGAGGAGGAACGATCGCAACTCATTTGTCCGAGAAGTCAGCAAAGGTTTTTTATTGTTGTTGGAGCTCTTTTGGCAAAGAGTGTGATGGATTCCCTGTTTGGAATCAAGGAATGAGGTGGGAACCTGTTGTGGATTATGTAATGAGTTGTGGAACCTGTTCTGGATAATGTAATGTGTTAGGGAAGTTGTTTTGAATGATGCACTGGATCTTAATGATGTAAAAACAATTAGAAGTGTTACTATGGCTAGCTGTTGCTTCAAAATAGATCAGAGCCTTCTTGTTACTATGGCTAGCTGTTGCTTCAAAATATGATATGAACAATGTTACTCTGCCAATATTTTCTCACCACATCCACATATGTTTCCACTTGGAGATCCTACCTTACTGCTGTCAAAGTTCATGAAATCAGTTGCAATCTTACATTAGGATGGATCTTGACAATCCAAACGCTTTTCATAAAAAATTCAGTTGCAATCTTACTTCAAGTTCTATAAACGATTACATAACAACAATGCTAAAAGCTGCTACAAAATATATCAGAGTCTTCCTGTTCAAACCCAAAACCATAACATAACAACTATGCTAAAAACTGCTGCAAAATAGATCAGCCTACATATTTGGTGATCGATGTCAATGACTATATATGGATATTGAACACCAAAAACTGTGCTGAAATCAGAACACCCAAAAAGCAGCTGATAGTCATGTAAGTGCCGAAACAACAATGGAAAACCAGGACTGTATCCTACTACCTAAACCCCACACCCCATTCTACTTCAAAATATATCACATCTTCCCTTTCCCCTTGGACTCTTTTCCTCTAACAGGAAGTTTGCTTTGCCTCCACTCTCCTTGTGCAAAGCGTGATGCTTGACTTGAGGGATGCATTGGACGAGTTCGAGTGCTTCCCTACAAATCAGAAGCAATTTGTAAGAATCTCACAAGTTATAAAGAGCATAATAATGGTTGTTAAACATTAGGACCATACATCAGGCATCCATTGTAGTACAAAACCAGTTGAACCTATCGGTGGTGTGCTTCCCTACAAACCATAAACCCAAACATCAGAACTGAAAATTTTCTCAAGTAACCAATTATAAAACTATTTGTCTCACCTTTGTTGCTGAGTTTTCCCCCTTGTTCCCCTTTGAATGGAATGACTTGTTGTGCCCTGCTAGCTTACACTCACTACAATGAATGGTTCCCCACTTTCCTTTCTTACTCATCCTCTCATTTGCATCTCTAAACTTGCGTTTATGTTTATCAGGGCCTGCTGTCTCCTCAATGCCCTTTTTCCTTTTGGTTTGGCGCCTTCCTTTCTATGATTCATCTATGGCCAACGGCGGGGGCAGCACAGGTTCCTTCCCACTTGGCAGCCAAGACTCTGGTCCAACCATTGGTTCCACCTCACCAGAGTAAGCCTGAAGGTAAGCTCTAACCTGATAGCACTCATCCACGTAATCCTCTACCCTTTTTAGAGTTGCCATATGCAGCGTATGGCATGAGGGCAGGGTAAACCTATTAACTCCCACATCCTACAAGTGCATTTAGACTTACTGACATCAACAACCAACTGACCTTGAGGACATGAAACCTGGAACTTTTGTGGACCACTCTAAATGGCATTACAAGTGAAGCTAGCTTTCTGAGCCGAGTCTAGCCTTCTCTGTATGTTGGACATAATCGACCTTTGAATTTCGACTCTGCTTTTACCTTCCTATAATGAAACTTGTGCATCAAGATTTTCCTAATAGTCTCGAACATGCTTATAATCGGTTTGGTCCTAGCTCCTAGTAGAGAGCTATTCCAACTTTCACAAATGTTGTTTGTCAGCAAATCTGACTTGGAATATGGTTGGAACTGTGACCTCGTCCATTGTGAGAATGGCTTGTCAAGCAACCACCTATGAGCATTCTCATTATAACCCTTAAAATCATTCATGCACCTCTTAAATTCCGATTCATAACTAGCTCTAGCACATGACCATAACAAGTCTCTGGTTTTTTGATACCTCCTTGTGCCCTAAACAGATTGGACACCAGATGTCTCACACAACATCGGTGTTCAGCATATGGAACAAGAGTCTCCAGAGCATTCAACGGACCCTACAAAACAGCATTATAAAACAATTACACCTTAAAACCACATTACTTTTTGCTTATCTGACATAAATGTCCATTTTCTTGAATCCTTGAAGATATCAAGGTCTCGACACAGTTGGTTTAAGAACCAAGTCCAGTTGTCTCCATTCTCAACTTTGACTGCGACATATGCTAAAGGAAAACTCCCCCCCGTTCCCATCTAGGCTAACTGCAGAGAGTAATTGTCCTCCATAGTCTGTTTTCAAAAAACATATGTCGAGAAGAACTACCTTTCTGCAGAAAACAGCCCCATGCTTACAAGGTTGTCAACAACAATACATCCTCTTGAAGACATTGGAATGCTAAGATGTTTCCACAAAACAGGTTGAACCACGACTTTTCCTAACAACTTGAGCACAGTAGTCCTGCAGTTTATGATACTGCTCCTTAGCATTGCCTCTCAAAAGATCCAAGGCAATACGTCTAATTCTCCAAGCTTTCCACCTTGAAATAGTCCAATGATAATCTTCTGCAACTGTTTGGACAATTGACGCAACCCCCCATTGTGAATCATCCTGAAACCTCTGTAGGTACCTTTGAGCTATGTAGTTAGCATCCCCAAAATTGTTCTTGAACATCATGATGCACCCCTCATGCTTTAGACAACAAGATCTTATCTGAACTGCCTTTCCATCATCAGTTGGGGCAACCCATATGTTCCATGGACAACCTGTTTGACACACAACTTGGACAATTTTACTGTCACTATGCTTAAACTTTAGTGGTTGTTTGCTGTTTATGGAGTAGCTCTTCACGGCGTCCTTGAACGTATCAAAATCCCTGAAAATTTGATGTAGACAGAAATGGGGATCGCTCATGTCCTTCTCTGAATTGAACTCTGGGTACCTTGGATGACTTGGAACCCTCTAAACCTCTTCATCATCATCTGAATTGATGCTGCCTAGGTAGTCTGAAATCATATACATCATCCTCAGAATGGAAATCAAATGCATCATCAATGTATATTTCATGACTGCCACCCTCTCCATCGTTGCTTAGTCCCTCCATATCTTCATAATTGCCCTCAAAATCAGCATCCAAACCTTGTTCCGGGTCACTCTCTGCAGGGTGATCAGTGTCAAACTCATTTGATTCCCTGTTGTCAACATAATCAACATTGTTTTGGCAGCCCAAATCATCTTCTAACTCGGTTCTTCCCTTGCTGCCACTTTCAGTTTCATTAGACTTGGATAGTGTCTCTGCCATTTCATGTTGAACTTCAGCTAGGCTAGCTTTGGTTAATTCCTCTTTATTGATCAAGTAGATCTCTACAAATTTCGTATCTTGAATAACCTTGGCAGCCATGTCCATAATTTCTTTGTCACTTCTCAGCTCTTGAAGTCCTTCCTTCAATCGTTCTCCTTGTAGCCTCCAATAGTATGCCCAACCATTCTTCATTCTATATTCCTCCAACATCCTGACACTTTCTGAGAAGCCAAACTCAACAAGATATCCGTCAAGTTCAAACAAAGACAAGCAATCTGGATCTATCCAATCCAGGTACTTAACTTTCCTGCCAAAATAACACAAGTCTTCGTCTAGTACATACACAACCTCTCCTTTGTAATGCAGCTCGATGGTGAACTTGTCATCATCGATTCCTAACAAAAACAAAGAAGCCAAATTTAGTTTTAGTAAACCTGAAATCAAATGATGAAAAGTGCAGTAGCAACACATAAATCCAACTCACCATATGTTGGTATCAGATCGGTATCTCCTACTTCCCTGATAGTTGGACTCATTTTTGTTGATAAAAGCCAGGGGAACACGTGCTTGCTGTTATGTAACCTGCCATTACAGCACAAACCACAAATTCAGCAAGAACAAACCATATGTTGAAAGAAACCCAGAATTCAGCAATAACAAACCACAGAGTCATCTAAAGAACAGAGTTCGTCAACAAGCTATCTTCGTTAACATGTCGTTTCAAAGCCTAAGAACATGATGAAAAGAAAAAGAAATCAGAATCAAGGAGTAGAGGAAGATCGAACAACTTGCAGATGCATGGGACTATTTACTTACCGTAATCAATGGAAGATGTGATGATGTTAATCTCTGTTCTTCACAACCTATGCGTTTAGTATGGGCTGATGGTTCCCCTTTCCGTCGCACGATTGTCTTTTGGAGGAAGGGTGTTTGTCTTTTCGAAATTGCAGAACAGAAAAGTGAGGAGGGAGATGAGAAGTTGGGTGATCACATCCTTTGTTTCTCTGCATTTTGGTGAGTGGGCCCATGCCTAGGTGTGGCCCGAAGCTGAGTCAGCAAGAGGTGCTGACCTGTCCTGACTACGTGTCATGAAAATTACCTCTACGGTACCTACCGTTACTTCTGTTGACGGAATTGGTAATGTTGCTACCGGAGAACGAGTTAAAGGTTGTAGTTGCTACTAATTCTGTTTAAGTGGTAACCCTGCAATAATAACCCCACTTAAGTGGTATTTGGTGCAATTAACTCCTGACACGTAGAAACTTAATGACCTTGTATACTAGGTACCCTGCAAGATTATTTATGAGTTCTAGCATGCCTGACTACTTAGAATAAGGGTGCGTTGTGCCTACCGCATAGGCATGGCGTCATGCTTGGCACCCTGGTGCTTGGTATGTGGGTGGTGAGTTGCTTGACTGCTGGATAGGTGGCATGCTTGATAGGCCGGTACTTGAGGTCTCAACACTTAGCTAAATTCTACCTTAACTGCACTAACCCTCCTTGCATGACATCATGCTTGACACCTTAGCATCAGATATGCGGGTGGTCAACATACTTGCATACTTTACAAGTGGGTATGCGACCTGCTTGATGGGTGAGTGGCGAGGTCTCGATACTTAGTCAAATTTCATCCCCATTGTCTCTACCTCTCTTGGATGATGTCATGTTTGACATCCTAGTGCTTGGTATGTGAGTGGTGAGGTCTCAATACTTAGCCAAATTCTTGCCTTCTTCCCCCATCATGTCTAGGAGTACTCGTGATAGCCTTGCTTGTACGACATCATGCTTGATAGGTGGGTGCTTGGTGGGTCGAAGGATATGTCATGAGGTGCCTAGCATCACCTTATGGGTATCGGAGGTTAGACTGGAAAAGTGAGTTGTAGGCAGAGCTAGAGCCAATTGGATATGATCTGGGACATGTACAGGTAACATCTGGGGGTAAAAAAACACACCCAAATATGTCTATACCAGGTATTGAAGTTATGACCCCCACGTCATTACAAAGCGCTCTGCCTCTATACAACAAACATTATTAATGAACAATTCAAAATAACCTTAATATTACACACTATAAATAAAATCCTTAATTAAATTCCCTAATCAATTTGATATCTCTCTCGGTTTGGGCATATCAATTTTTCCCTTCAAATGATCGTGACTAAAGCAAGCAAGCAGCGAAACCTGTTGTTGTAAATTGATCACAATCACTACAATACCGTGACTATTGGATAAATCCTGTGACGAATGACCCAATAAGTCACGAGAAGTCCCGTGACTATATCATAGTTTAGTCACGGTAATAGTACCGTGTTTAACTATCAGTCACGAGAATTATCATGACAAAATAGATCATCTGTCATGGGGTGTTTCCCGTTATTGTATCTTTTCTGTTACGGGAAAATCCCGTGATATTTAACCTTCCTTCACGGGCTCGCTTGACACGGGATTAAACCGTGACAAATGCTTTTCATCACTGGAACTGTCTGTTTAGTCACAGGAAATCCCATCGTAGGTGTATTTTCCTGTAGTGACAGGTAACTTCTGGGGGTAAAAAAAACACACCCAAATATGTCTATGCTAGGTATTGAACTTGTGATCCCCACGTCATTACAAAGCGCTTTGCCGCTATACAACAAACCATTATTAATGAACAATTCAAAATAACCTTAATATTACACACTATAAACAAAATCCTTAATTAAATTCCCTAATCAATATGATATCTCTCTCTGTTTGGGCATATCAATTTTTCCCATCTAATTTGTGTCAGTTAGATAGTTGCTTGATTTGGAACCTGTCTTCTAGGGCTGGGAAAATAGACCAGACCGTTAGAAAAACTGTGGTCGAAACCGTACCGCACAGTTTGGTCTGGACCATAGACCGTTAAGTATGGTCTGGTCTGGTCCATGGTCTGTATTATATTATGTTTTGATCTCTTGGTCTGGTCTGGTCTAGACCGCGGTTTAACTAGAGAGTAGAGATAATCGTGTCTCCATATGACATTATGTTAATGTTTATGACGTTATGGTGCAAGTTGAGATGCTTTTACTTTGTATCTTTGTTATGCACTAAGATTTAGGGTATCAAAATTATTCATGCATGTTAGGATTAATGTTTTAAGGCAAATAACAATTATTTTTCTTGGTTATTGGTTCAATTTTTTGTGTGGTTGACTAAACAAATTATTCATTTTTCATTGAGTATGGTCTATCTGGACCAGACCAGACCGCACAGGCGTGGTCTAGACCAGACTGTATAGTCTGTGGTCTATACTTCAACCTCTCTGTCTGGACCATAGACCGTACATATGGTCTGGTCTGGACCAGACCGCACCATTTCCCAGCCCTACTGTCTTCCTCCAGCACATTATATGGGTATAGTTGCGACCCATCAGCATCATTTGAACGATTTTATTAAGGTTCATATATTTGTATAGCCCGAACTTTTCACAAATTAAATATCATGGCTAATATTTTCGATCTATAACATTGTAACCTGAACTATGCATCAAAGTTATGAAATTAGCCAAATTCGAGCTTTGACCGTTATTTTGAATGGTCAACGCGCCACGTCGCTGCTAAATCAGCAAAGACCACTTAAAAAATTTGATTTTTCCCACCTATTACCATTTATCTTTTTCAAAATGAAACAGGCTTTCCTTGTTTTTTCTTCTTTTGTTCAAAATAAAATAGATAAATTGTAATAGGTGGAAAAAAACAAAAAATTTAAGTGGTTTGTGCTGACTTGGCAGTGACGCGGCGCATTGAGCGTTAGTTAACGCATTTGACCGTCCAAGATAACGGACAAATATTGGGTTTGGCCAATTCGTAATTTTGATGCATAGTTGAGGCCACGATGTTATAGATTAAAAAAATTGGCCAGGATGTTTAATTTGTGAAAAGTTAGCGCCATACAAATATATTTACCTTTTATTAAATAATTCACTTGTCAGTTTTTTAGGTGCATAAATGTTTATGTTATTTTGGAATTTCCCGCACCACCTAGTCCCCCTTCTTTATAGGGCATTATGTCGCCTTTGTAATTGGTATGGTTTGACCGTGATACAACTGATTTATACTGGTTCATGCTCATTTTAGCAAAATATGTAGAAAAGTGGAAAATCATTAACACTAATGAATTTGGAGATATATAAAATATTTGAATAAGTATATTTAAAATTTACGTTCATATTTAAATAAAATACAATTTTAAGAAAATCTACATATTTAAAATACAACATTTAATTCTAACATCCGAAAGTGAATACTTGAAAGTTGTGGTTATTTCATGTATTTCAAAAGTTGTGGTTATAATTGCACAAACATGAAAGTTGTGGATATAAAAATGTATTTTGCCTCAAAAATTTTGTAGGTAAATTATGATGTGGAACCTACGCGCAAGTGAGACTGAGTTGTCGCTGAAGTGTGTGCCAATTTGATGTCCTAGTCAGTGTGTCTTTACCCTACCTGACGGAATTTCTAACACTATTAAAGTTTGCTATGGAAATAGCTAGATTTTTCAAACAAACATAAAAATTATGGCTATTTCGTGTATTTCAAAAATTATGGCTAAAACTATTGCCCAAGGACCGATTGCCCACCCGTACCCGCAGGCCGCAACCACCATATCATTGTTTTGTAAAAATGATTAATCTAGGAATGGCAATGGTTCGGGTCGGGGGCAGATAGTGCATATCCGTTACCCTACCCAAAGTAGGTCGGGTTTTACCCATACCCATACCTACATGTGAAACGGGTAGAAAATCAAAACCATGCTCATATCCGTTCGGGTTTCGGGTATCCACGGTTATCCATGGGTAATCATTTCTCTTCATAACTTCAACCAATATGTTAACATTCACACGAATTCTCACATAACGTAAGTGGAAAAGTACGACAATAATTCACTAGAATGAAAAAAATTAATTAAAACAACACAATTTCATAAAAATATTATACTTATATGCTAAATATAAAATATGTTAGAGAAAAATAATGATTATCTAGAGAAAATACATACGCATTTGTATAATCGGGCGGGTTCGGGTTGGATAGTGAGAAATCCATGCCCACTCATTACCCACAATATTTGGGTTCGGGTTTTACCCGTACCCACTAAATGTCTTTCGGGTTCGAGTTTTACCCTACCCAATTAGGACGGATTCGAGTGTATATCCATAGTTACGGATATTTTTTGCCTAGATTAATCTGACAGCAACTTGTTTGGGAAGGATATTTTAATTTACTGGGGTTTTCAGGATGGAGACATCCATGCTAATCCGATCAGCATTTTAATTTAATGGGTGAATGAAGATCTTGACCGTATATAGCGATCTTGTACTTGATCCGCTCCTATGATATATGTGTTAGAGTTGTTGTTGTTGTTTTGGGAAGGATATTTTAATTTACTGGGGTTTTCAGGATGGAGACATCCATGCTAATCCGATCAGCATTTTAATTTAATGGGTGAATGAAGATCTTGACCGTATATAGCGATCTTGTACTTGATCCGCTCCTATGATATATGTGTTAGAGTTGTTGTTGTTGTGAGTAGTTGTTGTTGTTGTTGTTATTATTATTATTATTATTATTATTATTATTATTATTATTATTATTATTATTATTATTAAAAGATGAAGCATAGTTACTGTTATCTAAAAATATATTATTTTGATACTTCAAATTTTATTAAATTACAATTTAGTCACTATAATGTACATTTTACATTTTGATACCCCAAATTTAATTTTAGTGTAAAATTATTGAACAATTTATGTTTTGATCTCTAAATTTTATGAGATTTTCGTGCCTACAAATATTTACATTTACAAATTGGTACAATGTTTATATTTCACTTGAATCCATGAATTCAATCCACTAATCATTTTGAACCAATCCATGAATCCAATCCACCATAACATAAAAGTATAAATTTAGTTTGTATCATACAAGATGTTGTATGACTCGACTGTAGGAGAAGATTCAACCATTTTATATTTGCTCATTATGTGAAACATTGATGTTGTATCACTCACTCGCTTCTCGTTCTTTGGGGCGTGAAGCTCTTGTCCACGTTTTGCAGGGCCTTCTTATATATGTTGAACCAAGCCTCAATCCTGCAGATTAGGGATTTCTCAACATACATTTTGCCTTCCATACACTCCTCGTTTCTCTGTTTCCACAGGTGCAACACAATCAGTCCGAATTCAGTACCTTGCAGTGTTCCTGGACTACCACTCCTTGAAAGGTAGGTTGTTGTCCTTGCAAGTAACCCCGGTTCTGAATTTTTCCCATAACCCTTCAGTCTTCTTGCAGTGTCTGATGATGTGCTCTGTGGTTCCTTCAGTATCCTTGCAATGGTTACAGTTACCATTCAAAGTGAGCTTCCTTTTCATGTGTTCCTTGTTTGTGAGTAGTCTGTCATCCATCACCAACCAAAGGAAGTGTTTTGTACGGCTTGGCCCTTTCCATCTCCAGAGCTTCTTCCAAAAACCCTCTTCAGTTGTCTCCAGCTGGTCAGCAGCAATTATATGCTGATTTGAGCCTAAACCTCCCATCCCTCTCCAAACCCCAAATGTATTTGTCTTCTCACAGGTTGCTTTTTGGGGGTTCCATTCCAGCAATAAGGGAGAGGATATTAGGAGGGAGGAGGGTCTGAAGCTTCTGCTAGTCCCAGTTTCCATTGTTATCAGTCCAGTCCGCAACTGATGAATCGTCCTGGGGGATGGGACTGTTCTGAGTGATGAAATCCTTGAGGAAGATACCCTGATCCAGCCATAGATGGTGCCAGAAGCTGGTGGTTCTTCCATTCCTGATGCTCCAATTCGTGGCACTCTTCATAAGGGGAATGGCCTTCATGATTGCCTTCCACAAGCTGGAGTGGTTACTTTTTTTCATTCCCACAATTTGGCCATCCTTGTGTTTGAAGTACTTTCTCTGTATAACCTGCACCCACAGTTCAGAGCTATTATTAAGAATCTGCCAAGCAAGCTTAATCATGAAGGCCAGATTAAGACTTCTAGCAGACCTTAAACCCAGCCCCCCTTGGTTTTTTGGTTTACAAACAGTTTTCCAAGAGACAAGGTGGACTTTATTTTTTTCCTCATTACATCCCCAAACAAACCCCCTGATTTTTTTGTCAATCAACTCACAAACAGAAACAGGAATCATAGAGGTCTGCATAGCATACACAAGGATAGCATTCAACACAGAAAGAGCAAGAGTTACCCTACCATCAAGGGATAGGGTTCTAGCTTTCCATGAGGACAATTTCTGGTCAATTTTGTCAATGATATATTGATATGTGTTCCTATTAATCCTACCATGAATGACTGGGACACCTAGGTAATTGCCTAAGTCAAGGGTGGATTGGATACCAAGTTTTTCACAAATGTCTTTCCTATCTCTATCTCTAGTGTTCTTGGAAAACAAGATTCTAGACTTTTCCCTGCTCACCAGCTCTCCTGAGGCATCACAGAAACAGTCAACACATTGGTTGATGATTTCTGCTTGCTTCATTTAGGCTTCAGCAAAAAGGACGAGATCGTCCGCAAAGAAGAGGTGAGACAGGGAGGTCCTCCAGGGGAAAGTCTAATTGGGTTCCACCTTTTTTCACAAACAGCCTCAGAAATACCATGTCCTAGTCTTTCAACACAAAGCGTAAAAAGGTAAGGGGAAAGTGGGCATCCCTGTCTTAGGCCTCTGCTCGGCCTGAAGCTCTCAGTTTCACCTCCTTCCCACAGCACCTGCATCTCAACTGTTGTGACGCACTTCAGGATGATGTTGATCAAGCATTGGGGGATTCCTGCCAGAGTCAGGGTTTCTTCGAGGAAATCCCAGTCCAAGCGATTGTAAGCTTTTGCCAGGTCCAACTTGAGAAGCATCATCCCCTTCTTTCCCGTCTTCTTTGCCATTGAATGGACAGACTCCTGCAAAATGAGAATATTATTAGTAATGTGACGATTAGGCACAAAACTAGACTGGTTAGGTTTCATTAGAATAGGCATAATGCTTTTCAACTTGTTAGCTAGACATTTAGCAAGCACTTTGTAACCAACGTTACAAAGGCTGATTGGCCTAAATTGACTAATCAAGCAAGGGGAATCTACTTTCAGGATCAAGGCCAGTAGAGTCTCATTAATGAGCTTTATACTGTCTGGATTCCAGAAGCATTTCCTAATGAAACAACAGAAATCATGGCCCACAAGTTTCCAACATCTTTTAAAGAAAAGAGCATGGAAACCATCTTTGCCAGGGGCCTTAAGGCCATCCATGTCCTTAACAATATTGTAAATATTATCAGGGGAAGGGGGTTTAGTCAGTTGCTCCCAAATACGGTTAACTAGGGCAGGAACAGGGCAGTAATTATGTGCTGGGAGCATCTGGTGGCTTTGGTGAACAATTGGACATAGTGCTCTCTTGCCATGGCTTGATGCCTGTCAGGATCAGTGATCCATTCCCCATCTTCATTCTTCAGGCTAGCAATTTTATTTCTCTTCCTCCTGTAGAGCGTACTAGTATGGAAGAACCTAGTGTTTTGGTTCCCATGGATATTCCAGTTTGCTCTTGACTTCAGGATTCAAAGGATCTCTTCTTGCCATAGGACATCTTCCAGCTCTTCTCTAGTACTCTGTTCTTTAGCCAGGGAAGATGAAGTAGGGTTCCTAGCATTCAGGATTTCAAGGGACTTAAGTTCGTTTGCCAAGCTTCTCTTCTTTCTGAAAATATTCCCGAAGATATCTTTGTTCCAGTCTTTGAATTTGCTGGACAGGTCCTGCAAAGCACAAGGAAGGGGGGGACCATTTTTCCATTCATAATTGACAAAAGGAAGAAAGCCATCATGAGCAAGCCAAGGAGCAAGGAATTGGAAACGTCTCACCAATTTGGATGAAGCTGGGATGCTTTTGTTGCAAAGCAGGATCGGTCCGTGATCCGATTTCATTTTGATCAGGTGAAAGACCTCTATAATATAGATTAGTGAGTACTTCCCTTTCCTCAACACAAGGTTGAAACTTAGACAAGGTCAACGGCCATAGCCGTCCCATACATTTCTCCACTGCAATGTGCTTTCGGGTCATGGATATCATTTTCAGGTTTTTGTGCTTCCTCTTCTGCTTAGACTCAAAACTGATTCTGTGGGGAGGATGCTTCACATTTTCTGGTGACAATTTATTCTTCATGTCAGGGCTTTTACCTTGTTTTCCATTCTTCATATTCACTTCCTTCATTTTTGGTTGATGTCCCTGCTTAGCATCCTTAGAGCTTTCTTTCCCCATACCTTATTTTTCAGGTTTTTGTGTTTCACTTTCTAATCTTCTCTTGTAGTTGTTTATATTTTTTATTAGTAATATAATTTTTGTTTTTTTCTTGAAATTGGACTACGTTGTTTTATATGATACAATCAAAGTATCCTTCGTAAAAACCCAATAAATTAAAAGCCCCTCACAAACAAGTTTCTAGCGATGTATCCTTGGTACAATTATGCAGCGTTAATCCATTGTTGTGGGAAATATATAAAAAATTCGGCCACCTGGCTTCCCTAGCTACTGCGTATATAAATATGGTCAAGAATCTTGAACTGAGCAAGTCCCACTACCTCTTACAATCAAATTAAGTAACTTAACACAAATTAAGACCGAATTAAGAATGTCTGCGTCATATTCAACTTCAGATGAAGCAGCAGAAACCACTCTGCTCATTCGTCCAACTGCCTCCTATCCTCCCACGTTGTGGGTGGACGATTTTCTCACCCTACAGGTTCGTACGTACTCTTCACCCAATAATTCATCCCTAATTGATCGATGAATTACGTGCAAAAAAAAAACATTTATTCACAACTTTACCAGGAACGAATTAACAATTTTCTGAGTGTCAACAGCAGGGTGATGGCATGAATGGTCCATCAACATTTGAAGCTGAACACGAGGAGCTGAAAGAAATAGTAAGGAGGATGGTAACTGCTGCTACTTCGGCTGTTGAGCACAAGGATCAGAAACTGCGGCTCATTGATGATTTGCAGCACTTGGGAGTGAGCTACCACTTCGAGGGCGAGATTGAAGCCGAGTTGCTTAACATGACCAGTACTGATATGCTTTCTGACTCTAATGACCTCAACTCGATCGCGATTTGGTTCCGCCTTCTCAGACAACAAGGTCTAAATGCTTCTCCTGGTAAGTACATAATGTGAATAATATAAAAGCAGTGACAATAGGATTTATGTTTGAATTTTTCTCAATAACTTCAAGTTTAATTAGATGCTGGGTATGTTTAAAGTAAAGTTTAATAAATAATAATATTTGGCAAAAATATCATAACTAGTTAAAATTGTGAAGCTAGTGGAATTAAGAAAAGAAAAATTGAGAATGACAAGTGGATAGATATTTGTGGGTCAGTAGTTCAGGGGTGGTAGATAATGGTGGTAAAGTTAAACCACAATTTGGTGTTGGAGTTTGACTATAAATAACTTTTGGTGTGTGTATGTGTTTCTCCGTCCCAGCATCCGTCAAACTAAACTTTCTCCGTTCCATCCAAATCCAATTAGCATTTAGATAATCAATTAACACGTACAATTGGAACCTATAATGTGTGGCCACGTGGATGGGGAGCAGCGGAGGGCTGCAACCCGTACAGCAGCCAAATTCCGCCCGCTTGTAAATATTCCAAAACAAACAGTAGTTGAGTTTATAAGCCTTTCCGTTGACACACCAAACTCTATGAGTATGCAGATATATTCGAGAAATTCAAGGACGGGGAAGGCAATTTCTTGGTGTCATTGGCCTCTGACGTTCCATCCCTACTGAGCTTGTATGAAGCCTGTTTTCTGGCCATACCAGGAGAAGATATTCTGGATCAAGCGCTGGCCTTCACTACTCAACACCTTGACTCCTATGCAAGTAATCATAGTGGCGGGAATAATATAATGAATCCCAAGTTGGCGGAAGAAGTAAGGTTTGCGTTGCCAAGGCCAATCCGAAAGCGCTTGCCAAGGCTGGAGGCTAGGCGTTTCATCGACACTTTTAACATGGATGACCAGTCCTCATCCCATGATATTTCTGGGTCGCTGTTGAGGTTTGCCCAGTTGGATTTCAATATCGTGCAACGCCTACATCAGGAAGAACTCCGTGAAATCCAACAGTAAGTAGTAGCCATGCAGATTGAAAAATTCAAATAAAAACAAATATTAATTGCTTTATGGAAGTTGGAACTTCTGTTCTGATATATATATAGGTGGTGGGTAGATTTGGACGTGGCGACCAACTTCAAATACGCAAGAGATAGAATTGTGGAGTGCTACCTTTGGATAATGGGGATGTATTTTGAGCCCAAGTATAGCCAAGGCAGGAGGCTCCTGACCAAGTTGATAGCGGTCATGTCTCTTGGGGACGACACTTACGATAACTATGCTACATATGAAGAACTCGCTCCCTTCACCGAGGCCATTGAAAAGTACGTAGTAAATAATTCATTAACCAACTAGCTAGCTAGTTGATGAATTGACTACTCAATTTAATTAACTGGTCGCTCGCCTCCCCTCGCCTCGCATGCATGCAGGTGGGACATCGATCTCGTGACTAACCTTCCAGAATGCATGCAGAAGCTTTATGCCTTGTACCGCTATAGGTTTGACGAGATTGAAGACGCATTTGCTGCAGGCGGAAGGCCATTTGGTGCAGTTTACGCGAAAAAGGCCGTAAGTAGTACATATCATGTCCAACTAGCTACTGAATTCAATCATTATCAAATTCGAATCGATATATATGATATATGCAGCTAGACACACTGCTGAAGGCGTACCTAATGGAGGCCAAGTGGAGGGACGAGGATTATCGGCCGAATCTAGAAGAGTACATGCAAGTTTCACTGGTGACCACTTGCTTTACGGTCCTCACGACTGTTTCATTCCTCGCCGTGCCCGAAGCCGCAACTGAGGACACATTTCACTGGATCTCCACCGACCCTACTGTGCTCGTGGCCTCCAAAACCGTCTGTAGGTTAATGGACGACATTGTCTCCCACAAGGTACATAGTTTGTTTATTGCACGTGCATTAACTCATTACAATATTCTTTAATGACATTATTAGTTACATTACATGCATGTGTGCGTGCGTGCGTGCATGCAGTTTGAGCAAGAAAGGAAGCATGTCCCATCCGCCGTAGAATGTTACGTGGACAAGACGGGGCTGTCGGAAGAGAAGGTGGTGGGAGTGCTTAATGAGCAGATTGCCAAGGCGTGGAAGGACATGAACAAAGAGTACCTGATGATGAACAGGCCGCCAAATGGGATGGCGACTAATAAGCCTATCCTGGATCCGATGCTTAATCTTGCAAGGGTTATAGATGTGATCTATAAGGAGGATGATGGCTTCAGAAACTCTCATCTGCTGAAACACTATGTTGTCTCCGTTCTCCAGGAACCTGTTTCCCTTGTTGGTCATGTTTAGCACTGGAGAAAATGCATGCGTGATATTGCGTAGTACTACTGAAGGTTCTTTAATTTGTTTCTATACCCATCATTATGTACTGCTAGCGTACGTCTGGTGTGTTTAATAAAGCTAGTATATGTATGATGGGTTTAATTGTTGTGTGTTTATGGATAGGGTTGATCTATGTACCTGGCTTCGTCTTTTGATGGGTTTTACTTCTTGTAATACCTAATTGGAGGATCTTCGTTCTTGTTTTGGCTTGATTTTTCGCCCTTCTTTTTGTTTTATCGTTGGAGTTGCTACATGCTTCATACCTTATGTTATGATAATGAAGCATATTCTCATTTCCTTTCCTATTTCCTCTTTGTATTTTCTGCCCTTTTTTACACCCAAAATATATGGGGTTTTCTGGTGCACTGTTTTTTATATGAATTAATTAATGGTATGCTATTTGATCAAAAGGAACATGTACCAGGTAACATGCATGTGGAACATATTCCCAAAACGATGTTGTTTGTTTTGGTCTCATACCTTCACTGGTTTTGTCTTTGGGTGCATATCAAGATGACTTCCCATAGATTACCCATAATTGTAGTGCTTCAGAGTGAACATGTTTAACTTTAGAGTTTTTACAAGAACTATTATATTTCACGCCAATAAGCATCTTGTCAGTTAAATTCGATTTGTAACTTATGCACCATAGATCTCTCCCGTGCCTTATCGGTGTGAGATTCGCCTAACATGTTAAATACACCCACTCTTGAGACTCAACCTCCTCATTGAAGTTTTCCCTACCATTGTTCAAAAGAGACGCCGAAATGCTCTTATACCACTTATAATATCCTCAGGTTTGGAAGAAAGCCTAAAGATTGGAACTCACAAGAATGTTTTTGTTTGCTTACATTGGATGGCAAGAATACATATAGCCTGTCACTTAGCTAAGACTTTAACACATTTTGATGCAGTATATGGCAGGGCTACTTACGTACTTTAACACATACTTATCTCTTGATGTGGCTAGGTGTTGTAGGCGTACAATTATAAGTGTAGTACTTTTTCTTTTGATTGAATACGGAGTGGGGAGATAAGTATGTGTTCAAGTGCTGCATATTTTTCTTCTTCTTCTGCATATTCTTCTTCTTCATGTTGTTTTCCATAAACGTGAGGAAAATGCTCCAAGATTGATTCATTAGAAAGTACCAGTAAAAGCCCGCTCGCTATCGCTTCGCGTATTAGAAAAATAAATATTTTAAAGAGCTAATAGTTTTAATGTTGACCCAAAAGTGAAAGTAATCTTATTTCATTCTTAATCATTCTTTTCATAGGTATGTTATAGCATATGGTCAATGACCTTGCATAAGGTAGAAAAGTAGTCAAATAGATTATTTATATTTAAACTTCTTTCATGACGCTAATGTTTAATTTGTATGGCTAGTAATTGATCCTGCTGTAACTTTTGCAGAATGAAGCTGCTTCTCTAGATCTTTTCAAGAAGTATTTTAAAAATGTTGTTGAGTGTTTAGCTGAAAAACTATCATAATTGCTTTCTAATATAAGAGGTAATGGAAAATTACTAAAAAAAATTTATTGAATACAAATTCTAAAAATAAAAAAGTATTTAAAATGGATCACGTTAGATTTATTTTATATTAAATTTGAACACAAACTTCTAAAATTCGGGCCAAACATAGTCATACTCTTTTGGCTTTTTTTTGTATTTGAGGTACTCGTGGTTCTGTTTTATGAAATTTTTGGACTGATTGCAGGTTTGAAGAGGTTCAACTCGCATTGATCGGGTCAAATTAGGTTGGATACCAATTGATTTTGGTTCAATTGTCTTTCTCAAACAAAAGGAAAAACGAAAAAGCAATATGAAAAAAAACACTAACGCTAAAACTCGCTACCGACACAAAACTCGTCAACACCAAGTTCAACTCACTTTGACCTTATTGGACCGAGTTTTGGACAAATTACACCTGACACAACACGCCAATTACAAAAATATACAAAACTTGCTCCCACCCAAAACCTGTAAAATCGGGTTCAAGTCGCTTTGGTCGGGTCGAATTTGGTTGTATACCCATGCGTTTGGACTCAATTGTCATTCTCAACGAAACGGAAAATAAAAAAAACATTAAAGCGTACAAAACTCGCTTTGAACAATTTTTAACAAATTAACACTTGGTCCAACCTGCCAACTACAAAAGCGGATAAAGTTCGCTCACAGTACAAAACTCGTCAAAATCTTAGATTCGGGTTCATTTGTCTTCCCAACAAAAAGAAAAATAAAAGATAAATTTAAAAATGCTATAGTTTGTTTCAAGTCGCTTTGACCGTATCGAATTAGGTTGGATGCCCATGGATTTGGGTTCAATTGTGATCATGCTCAACAAAAAGGAAAAAGTGAAAGAAAAAACACTAAAGCGAACGAAACTTTGTCCCGATACAAAACTCGCCAACATTGAGTAGATATGGTATGGATTTTTTCGGTAGCGGCATTGGGTTCAACTTAAAGAGATAGAAAAAAATACTAAAGAGGATGAAACTCGGTCCCGATATAAAACTCGTGGTAGCCACCTTGGGAAAGGATGGTGGGGAACAACTTAGGATTCCGCCGACACTATTTCGAGATGGGCTGCAAAATGGTGGGCAAAGGCGATCATTTGTGTTCAAGTTAGGCTACCCATGTGTTTAGGTTCAATTGTGATCATGCTCAGCAAAAGGGGAAAAAAGAAAGAAAAAACACTAAAGAGGATGAAACTCGGTCCAGATACAAAACTCGTGGTAGCGACCTTGGAAAAATGTGGTGGGGAACAACTTAGGATTCCTCCGATATTATTTTGAGATGGACTGCAAAATGGTGGGGCAAGCGATGATTTGTGTTCAAGGTATTCGACATGGACTTCAAAATGTTTGGGTTACTCAACAAAAAGGAAAAAAAGAAGGAAAAAACACTAAAGAGGATGAAACTCGGTCCCAATACAAAACTCGTGGTAGCGCCTTGGGAAACGGTAGTGGGGAACAGTAAAGGCGATGATTTTTGCAAAAAGCCATAGACGAAAACCTAGCGAACAATAACTAAACACAAAGGCGATGATTTGTGCAAAAAGTTACAGACAAAAACTTAGCGAACAATAACTAAACACAAAGGTTGTAGAATGGAGAGTGGGGTAGAAGAAGGAATTGGTACTTCTCCACTTGCACTTAGTTCAAGCCTTATACCCTTCCGCCTCTTTCATCCTACTCCTCCGCCTTCTCGGCCCTTCTGTCCCCAAGTTGGTTGCCGAAGACGACGGAAACGGTAGGGAAAGCAAGATAGCTTGTCATTTTCTATTCCGAAGAAGAAGAACCGATTTCTCAGTCGCAAGTTCTTCAGATCATTATAAATTAGTGGTGTTGTTCTGGGGAAAAGGGGGAATTTGGGGGGAGGAGGTGGAAAGGAACGATCTTTTCTCACTTTCTTGGTCTTCTGTTTAGGGGGGAGAAAGCATGCAACAATGGGGAGATTGTTCGTAGGATGCGAACGCAACCGGCGCTGGCAACAAGTCCTCTTCTTTTGTAGTGAACGCGCTGACGAGGACGTCGGTAAGGGACGCCAAGGTGATGGCGACAACGCCTGCGGATCGTGAAGTATCGGAGTACCCGAATTCCTACGTGTTTAGAATCGACATGCCTATGCTGAATTAGGGGGATATTAAAGTGCATGTGTCGGCCGCAGATGCATTAGCAGCAGCAGAGCCACAAGCTCCGCTGCCGAGAGTGTATGGCAGCAGAGGAAACGACTGACCGGCCAGGCCCATAATGGGGTTCCAGCTGTTGTGGTTCTTCCGTCTCTTCGATTGAGCTGTGGCGGGTGCTGTAAAGCTTGGAATACGAACGAGAACACGTGGCTGCCGTTTTCGGGGGCATTAAGGAAGGATAACTGATGGAGGATGTGTGTGTTGGAATGAATTGGTTTTGAAATTTTTTTATTGGAGGATTAGAAGAGAAGAAGACAAGATGAAAGGGAGAGGAGTAAAGGTTGGGAATACGACTAGGGAAGTGCGGCCTTCAGTGGTTGGGAAGACGGCAAGGGAAGTTTAGCGATTAACCTCCGGACCCTGAATTTGACAATTTGCCTGGCGATTAACATCTCTGATGGAAGGACTGCGACGAGCAGAGGAAGAGGGATGGAGAGAGAACGAGGAAGATAATTTTTTAGGCTGGGTTGGTCATGAAGGGTTGGGTCATGGGTTGGGTGGATTAGCTTATGTGGCTTGTTTCAATGATGTGGCGGATCAATATAGGCTGATTAGGCTTTTCTGTTAGCCACGTTAGCGAAAAAGTGACGCCATTAATGAAGATTAACGGAAGTTAACAGAGAGTGACCAAACTTGGACGGTTTAAGTAATTTCAGTGACCACTAATGGAATTAAATATTTTCAATGACCAAATGTGAACATTTTTAGTAATCTCAGTGACCAATCTTGCAATTTACCCTTAAGTACTATATCGAATAAAACAACGAAACCTATTCTACTAGGGGGAAAATCACCTTTTACTTCTTTTCAACATATTTTTTTAATTCACTATTTTATTAAAGGTTAAACATAAATACGTGAAATAGAATCTACTAATTAATTTCACTTCAATCAATTTTTTTAGAAATACTATAACTATTCAATGGTCTCATCTTAATTGTTTTATTTCTGCTTAGAATATTCATTCTTATAATACTTCGAGCGCTAATGTAATCATTTTAGTAAAATTTAATTGTCTCAACTCTCGTGCGATCGCACCAAAAGTACGAGTTCCCTTTGGATTTCCTTCCTGATCTTGGAGTTGTTGAAAAGATCACTCCCAAAGAGCTTAGTAGGGTTCTCTGAAGAATGGAGGTAGAGAGGTGAGCTAATCGGAATGGCATTGTCGACAGGCGGGTTGACGCTCTTACCGCCGCTAGACGTCTCGTCCTTAGCCATACTCGAGGAAGAAACTGAAGAAGCTGGAACTTACAGCTCTAATACCATGTAAAATATGCGGAAAATAAAGAAGACAGAGATTTTACGTAGTTTCCCCGAGGATCGGGACTAGTCCATGAAGAGACAGAGCTCTCAATTAGGGTTCACTATGTGCGGCTATTATGGTGTTTAGCCGTGTGTGTGTTATAGCAAGAGGGTTCGACTATCACTACTTATACTATCAACATACAACTAGGTATAAGAGGAAGATAACCAAATAGTACACCAAGTTCATATAACTATTCAAAGCTTTAACTATTTGGGCCCTTGTTGGGCTTCCTAAGCCCGGTCTATTTCCCCCAACATCTATGTCTCTCTCGCACATTATTGTTTTGAAAACACCATTTTTGTTACAAAGAGATGAACATTTTGAAAAATGGAAATGCCCCACGCAGATCAAAACATGAAAAACATACTGCAGTTCTCTAAAGAACACCAAAAAGACGATAAAGCAAATCCTTAAAATAGTATAAAGTAACGGCATAAATATACTCATTATCATGAAAAAAATTCAAAACTACCACTATTTAAAAAAATTACAAAAATACTACTCATACTCAACAATTTCCAAAAATACCACCCTTCCACACAAAACGCGCCTCGAAGGCGCAGTTCACACTCAAACCGCGCGGGCAAGGGGCGGTTTGACCCTTCGTATCTATCAAAACGCATCGCAACGTGATGGCCCATGCAACCACGCGATGGGGAGGCGATCTGATGGCCAAACCGCCCGCCAGCGCAGCGATCCGCGTTGCTCAGTCAAACCGTTGCGTCGAGGCGCAGTTTGCGCATTGGGGAACGTAAACTGCGTGTTGGAGGCACGGTTTTGCGTCGGGTAAAAAGACCCAACCGCCCCTCCAGCACGTTGTTTCGTCCCTATATATACCACAACCCTCCTCCCATTTTCTACACACTAAACACCCATTCCCCCTCTCTCTCTCTAAGTTCCTCACTCTACCCACCCCCCATCCCCACCCCCTAACCTTAGAAGTAGTTGTCTTATTGGTTGTGGCTAAGTCCGATCTTCCTTCAAAAAACTTTTTCTTTGGTTTTCACTAAAAAACCAAAGAATCTCTGTCCGGATTCTGAAAAAATGGCCGATTTTATCCAAGAATAGGGTATTTACTATGATGATTATCAAGCGGTACGTACTCATTTTACCCAATTTTTGTTGTTGTTATAATGATTTATTTAATTTACATACTAATTCATTTATGTTGTTGTTATGCTATTGTAGGTTGGGCTGGATGTTGATATATATAATCAACGATATTATGTTGATCAAGGACCGATTGATCCGACTATTTTATACGATCAAGCCAATCATCGTTCAAGAGACGTTTGGAACGACCACAAGGTACATATTATTTATCATCACTTGTAATTTATATTTTGTTAAAGTAATTTATTTGTTTGTACAATAATTTACTTAATTGTTAATCGTATTGATTATTTTCAATAATTTAAATCAATACAATACAACACTTGTTTAGACTCATTAACCCGTTACTCACTAAAGGCCCACTCCAAGACAAACAACTTGGGCCAAATAAATCCCTTCCAACACTCCAATTCTCTAATCTCCCTCCATCAATTTCCGTCCCTTGTCCAAGGAAATGAGATTGCCTCCATCAATTGGGCTTTAGCCCAATAATTTGTTGTAGAAGAAATATGGATCCAATTCCTCCCGCATCTCCTGCTTCGGAAGTTCCAGTGCTGCCATTTCATCAATCTTTTCACCTAACACACACCAAAACTCCAACACAAAAATGGTAATGGCTTTTCAACCATTACGGATTAATTCTCCCTAAAATCTCACCAATCGGTTTAAACATACCATAGATAGTCACATAAAGCTCAAGAATCCGATATATTAAAGCCGATTATCACAACCCCACACTCAATTGTTACTTGTCCCTAAGCAACGACTCAAAAGACACAAACACATAACCAACCATAACAATGACACACCATAGACTCACTAATCAAACACTCAAACAAAACAAAATTTTCCTTGTACTCTTGTTGTAATCACTAGTTTCTTTCTCAAAGGACAAGTTGTGCTTTAATGATCACACATTTCACCCCACACTCAAGGTCTTTGCAACCATTTAAAATTGACTGACTCAAATCAATCAAAAACTCAAATAGCAACACTCAATTCCAATCGTCGGTAGTGGGTGATTAACAACTTACGGTGTAACAATTATTAGGAGAATCTGACCACATCACTGAGGTGCATATCTCGTGAGGACAATCTGGCTTACTCACACCAATCATAAGAAATTAACAAAGCATGAGTCTCAAAAAAAATGGGAGAAGCTTTTCGCAAACTTGGTTTTAACTTTAAGCACATCACTATCTTTCTGACAAGGAGAGGCTTTCTCTCTTTCTGATTTTGCTTGCTGAGCGGTCGTATTTAGTACAAGTGGGATTTGTTTCTTACTACCAGTGACCGAGCAAGAGCAATTTCTGCTTCTTAGCAGTCGCATAAGGGCTTCTTTCAACTCCTTTTCCTCGGTCCGTGTGGAGAGTCATTGCACATCCTCTAATGGCACTTCACTCAACTGGGGATCGTACTTGATAAGCAACATCGTACGGTCCCGAACCGATTCTCAATTGAATCTTTCCTAATCCCCATGTGCAATGAGTGATTGCCTCACACGATTTTGGTATTTTACCCACACTTTAATTGTTATGGCAACTTTCTTATCTTTTACTTGTCAGGTAGTGTTTTCTCATTTATAAAGATACAGTTCACCCCATCTAAAACATTCAAAACGGAGAGACTCAATACAAAGTCAAAAGCTCGCAACTGATGCAAGTAAGCACAGTATCCAAACATGTCGAATGGTCAATGTTCTCCACCTAACTACTTCACCAAAAGTCAATACACTATCCTCACAAAATAGAGTGTTGCTAAAAGAGTTTTCTCATTCAAAGCACATCAAGTTAGTCAAAACATCAAGCTCATTGTGAAGAACTATGCAATTCAACACTAGTGGGGGGTGATTTTGATGATTTCCTTCAAGCACAAACTCATTTTCAAGGCATCATGCTCATTTACATCATGTTACCACAAGAGTACAAGGTTTTGTTTTTAATTTTTCTGATTTTTAGGGGTTTTTTAGCCATTAGCTTTGCACAGGCAGACTGCACCAACACAGGCAAACTGCATGCAGTTTGGCTGTGCTCAACCTATGGCAATTTTTTTATTTTTTTTACCCCATGCAACAGGGACAAACAACACTAAGACTCACCACCCCACACTCAGGATGGAACAATGTCCCTAATGTTCAACTCCTAATCTAAACATGCACGGGTTTGACACAACTAAAAAGAAAAATAAAGAAAAGAAAACTTACCTTGGGTTGCCTCCCAAGAAGCGCTTGTTTAACGTCCTCAGTCTGACGTTCATGGAGCTTTCAACCAATGGGTATGGAAAGGTATCCAAAATACCCTCCCGGGCAATGATAGAATGCATAACCCCCATCCAACATATGAGTCACCTCTGCAAGGCCAGGTGTGCGAAAATTTGGTATGACCTTCTTAGTTGGCATGTTGGATCCTTTAGTGTGGCGTAGGTGGTATTGCAACGCCTCAAGCAATTACTCTTCCTGTTGCAATGTCAGTGAAGAAGGAATAATAACAGGAAGATTGAAATCCTTACCCAAATATCTATACTTGAGGTGATCTGGCAAGGATTTCTGTCCTTGCTTTGATTTCAGAATCTGAGCAGATAGGACATATGATAGTTGTTCAGGTTGTCCACTATCACAGGAAGAAGAATTTTTCCTTTCTCGAGCTCCACTTTCAAAGTCATCAAATGCATCGTGATTATGGTCAACTTGAAAGACATTAAAAATTTCCTCCTCCTTACCTACTCGGAATGTCAACTTGCCTCTCCCGACATCGATGAGTGCATCGCCAGTTGCTAGAAAAGGTCTACCAAGAATGAGAGGCACTCCCTGATCATTTTCCATCTCCAGAATTACAAAATCTGTTGGGAGAATAAACTTCCCAACCTTCACCAATACATTCTCCACCACTCCTTTTGGAATTTTCACTGATCGATCAGCCAATTAGAGAGTGATCCGAGTAGGCTTAAGAACATCTCCCAATCCCAATTTCTTGTAGACTGAGTTTGACATCAAATTAATTCCTGCTCCAAGATCACAAAGTGATTTATTGAATTCTGTACCTCCAATGACACATGGAATGGTGAAGCTGCCCGGATCATCCCTCTTTTCTGGTAATTTATTCTGAATCACAGCACTACATTCAGAAGTAAGGGTTACCTTCTCTAGATCAGCCCATTTCCGCTTCTTTGTCAGCAACTCCCTTTAGAATTTAGCATATGTAGGCATCTGTACAAGTGCCTCCGCCAATGGTATGTTTATATGAAGTTGCTTGAAGAGATTCACAAATTTCTTGAAGTTTGGGTCTTCCATGGGCTTCATTAACCTTTGAGGGAATGGTGCAGGAGGTTCATAAGGTTTTACCTCTTCATTCTTGAATTTTTTCACCTTTGGAGGTGCACAGGCAGATTGCATGCAGTTTGCCTGTGCAAGTCAAATTTTTCAGCTTTTGCACTTTCTTCCTCTGCAACTGCTTTTCCCTCATTTTCTACTGGATTTTTCTTGCTATTTGGATCCTCCAACTCCTTCCCACTCCTCAATGTGACTGCTACAACCATGGCGTCCTTCGGATTCCTCTTAGTATTTGCTGGTAAAGTCCCAGGAATCCTACCTTGAATATCTGCCAAAGTTTGAACCATCTGGCCTATTTGCCTCTCCGTAGCTAGCATAGATGATTGCATATTATTGTTGATGGCTAGCTGTTGAGTGACAAATTGATCATGACCCTTGAAATTATTGTCTGTTTTCTGCATATGAGCCAAAATCAACTTCTTTAGCTGGGGGCTTCTTCTCTGGCTGAGTTTGCTGCTGTTGAAAACCAGGAGGTGGGATGTTTCGAACACCAGCTGGGTTATTGTTCGACCATGACAAATTGGGGTGCTGTCTCCATTGAGGGTTGTATGTATTTGAATACATACCACCCTGGCCTTGACTTCGCGGATTATTTATAGATTGGACATCTTCCAACTGAGCAGCTCCCAGTGGACACATATCCCTATGATGAGGACCCTCGCAAAATTCACATGAAACAACCTCCTCTTGTCTACCCAGAGCAATCTTGGCCAGCCTTCGTTCGAGTGCATCGAACTTAGAATCCAGCTTGGCATCTATCTTGGCTTCTAGAATCGCAACTCTATTTATTTCATGCAATCCTCCTCTTCTTCTAATACTGGTCTCACTACCCCATTCAGTGGCTTATGAACAGATCTTCTCTACCAGTTCATATGCTGCTGGAGCCTCCATCCTTGTGAAACAATTTTGAGAAGCATTATTTAGGGCATCCCGAAACTCCCTTCTGATTCCATTGAAGAAAATAATGATCACGTTTCAATCTTCAAGACCATGGCTTGGGCATCTCATCAACAGCCCCTTGTAGCGCTCCCATGCCTCAGTCAGACTCTCATCATCAGCCTGCTTAAAAGTAACAATCTCTTCTTGCCTCTTCATTGCCAAGGCAGGTGGAAAGTATTTATCCAGAATGACCTTTTCAAGCTGAGCCCATGTCGTGATGGAACGTGGTGTTAAGTTCTGAAACCAGTGTGATGCATTCCCTATCAGAGAGAATGAGAACATCCGAAGACGAATTGCATCATCAGATACAGTTGGGCTCTTCATCGTATCACATATGCTTGCAAACCGGCGGAGATGCTCGTGAGGATCCTCATTGCTAGCCCCGGAGAAAGTTTATCCATTGGTGATCATGTTGATAAATGCTGGGGTAATCTCCATGGTTGCATCCCCAGCCAGAATGACAACACATGAAGCTCGGGCTCCAGTCCATCGATTCAAACGAACCCTGATCGCACGATCCTCGTCTGCCATGATGTCAGGCTCAATGTCACGAGGTGGTGGTGTCGGTGGTGTAGGGACGACATGTGATGAAGCCTGCCCTCTCTGGGTTAGGGAAGGCCTAGTAGTTGTGGTTGGCTGCTTCCCTAACTTGACATGCTTCCTGTTCTGTCGGCAGGTCTTCTCGATCTCCAGGTCTATTGGCAATAAATCCTGGTTGTCCTCCTAGGCATGCACAAAAAGGAATAACCTGAAATTCACCTACACACTAGCACACAGATCAAAATAGTTCACTCACAAAAATCAACAAAAATAAGGTATGACAGTCCCCGGCAACGGCGCCAAAAACTTGATAGGGCAAAAGCGTAACGCCTCAATCCTATCTTGTAGTAAAACCGGAAATCCGGGTATCGTCTCTCAGGGACTGGTACAACCTTATAATTTATCAATTCTGTTGAGCAAAGTATAAGTGAAAAATGGTTTGGTTGATGAGATTATTAACTACTAGCAAAATAATTAAACTAATTAAGCAAAGTAAACTTGTCGGGAGAAATTCAATGGGAGAAAGCTCTGGCAAAAACACCGGGACTCACTATCTATCATATCCAAATTAATTCACATATTCCAATCAATATAATCCAACTCTCTACAGCCAGGATATCACGAATGTGCTAGCTATCCCTGTCGGGGATTACTACGTACTAAACAATTACATCAAATCCTACTGTCGTAGCTCAATGATTTAATTATTTAGCTTGAAGATCGATATCCTATTTAAGACCGCATAACACCTTATTTAATCCACTATCGCTTCGATAAGTTACTATGTCACACGAAATATGTTCAGTTATTAGGGTTTCACTGTCGCTAATAACCTAATTAACTACAAATTATTATATTGGTGGCCAATCAACACAAAGCATTAAGTAATTTCATGCAATAAAGATTGGAAGAAATCCTTCCCGCGAGCTGCTGCTTCTCCTCAAAGCTCCCGTACGAACAAGCTGCTGCTTTCTTTTGCCTTCCGAGAATTTTAATTCCGCCCTGCTCTTGCCTTTCTTTTTCTTTCCTGTTCCTCCGCCCAAAGAATTCCTTCCGCCAAAATTGCGTATGTCCCCCTTTCAATTCATTAACCCGTTACTCACTAAAGGCCCACTCCAAGACAAACAACTTGGGCCAAATAAATCCCTTCCAACACTCCAATTCTCTAATCTCCCTCCATCAATTTCCATCCCTTGTCCAAGGAAATGGGATTGCCTCCATCAATTTGGCTTTAGCCTAATGATTTGTTGTAGAAGAAATATGGATCCAATTCCTTCCGCCATCTCCTGCTTCGGAACTTCCAGTGCTGCCATTTCATCTATCTTTTCACCTAACACACACCAAAACTCCAACAAAAAAATGGTAATGGCTTTTCAACCATTACGGATTAATTCTCCCTAAAATCTCACCAATCGACTTAAACATACCATGAGAAAGTCACTTAAAGCTCAAGAATCCGATATATTAAAGCCGATTATCAAACTCAATTCTACCCGCCGACATATGTCACTCTCATGAAAGCCATGGGTAAGATAGGCAATCTTCTTCGAGGCATTACAACCTAATACTTTCTCATTAAGGGTTTGGAAAAGTACACTTCTATATCCACAAATTTTATGCTTGTGACAGTTATAGCCATAACTTTAACAATGTCACTTAACAGTATGACTGGATTGACGGAAATGTTGAGTTAGCGAGATATATCCTCCCCACCAATCCACGTGGAATATTAACAAAAAATATTAAAATACACTTCCATAGCCACTACTTTCACGTTTGTGACAGTTATACGCACGACTTTCGAAATACACGAAATAACCACTTTTGTTTATCCCTTTAACGGTGTCACTTAACACTATTACTGCAGAAGAAGACCTTATTTCCCAAATCGTCAATTCAGATCCTCAATCGCTAAACTGAAGAAGATGGCCTCGGAAGCTTGGCAGAGTGGCAGAAAAACAACGAGAAAGAGGGCAAGAAGGTTGTTGGGAAGAAGCTCGACAACAACCTCGAAGAAGAAGGCATATGCGACGGCAATGAAAGAGTAGACGTTGTCTCCCCGATTGCGGCAGAGAACGATGGGTCACTACAAAAAAGGCAGTCATTATCGACGACACGATTTTCGTCAAAATTGATAAAATTTCGTCGAAAAATATCTTTTACGACGACATTTGGTCGTCAGACGTTATCAGAAATTGTCCCGTCGCTAATAAAACATTATTGACAAGTCGTCAAAATTAAAATATTATTGACGACATAAATACGTTAGTAATAAAATAAATGATGTCACAAAAGAAATCATTCATGACGGATGAATTTGACGATTTTTTTTACGACAGCTTCATTTATTTTTGACGCATTATGTTTGTAGGTAAACCATTTTTTCTGACTAGTCGTCATAACTACTATTTATACTAACATTCATAATTCGTCGAAAATAACTATTTGCCACCAGAATTTGAGGCCGAACTTGTTTTTTTTATACGTTGTACATACATTTCTGAGGACGTGTGTGCGTCACTAATATATTATTACCGACGTATAGTCAAAAATATAAATTTTGCTGATGCCGACAAATTGTCGTTAAAATTATGTTTTTTTTCGACGTGTCATCGGAAACATTATTTTTTCCGAGGACAACTATTCCTCATAAATAAAATATTTTCCAACGTGTCGTTGGATAAATTTTTATTTACGATGACAACTAGTCATCATAAAAAGAATCTTTTCCAACGTATCGTAGGATAAATTTTTATTTATGATGACACCTATTCATCATTAAAAAAATCTTTTCCCACGTATCGTTGGTTATATTTATATTACTGAGGACATATGTTTATCGTCGAAATTTTTTTTCCAACGTGTCATTGGAAAAAAAATATATTTACTGAGAACAGCTAATTATCACCAAAAATTAAATTTTCCAACACGTCGTCGGAGAAACTACATTTACTAATGATGCTTAATTATTGTCAATAGTGAAATTACATCTATTAACGATGGCGGCATTTGTTGCAAATTGCTTGATCAAATTTCATTTGTGACGCCATTACACTTCTAGTGATGACAACACAAACAAATCATCCAAACAAAGTTATGCATATTCCAAAATTAACTTACAAACTATCTAACAAGTAGCCATTAGCCATCAGCTACGACCAAACATCCAAACTTCAAAACAAATCATCCAAACTTCAAAAGGCAAAATATCCTCCTAAAATGATACAAAATATCCCAAAGTCAAGCGATACTTAGAATCCTACGATAGCATTAAAAAGAAATTCATGCAGCAACAGTCTCGTAGACAGTCTCCTCATCGGACTCCTCATCGGCCACATCGTTACCCTGAGTTTCCCCAACTCGACCATGTTCCCCATTTGCTTCACTGTTGAGATCCTACATAGAATATAACAAATAAATTAGCCATAGCTTCGAAAATTATGTAATGAGTAAAAACTAGAACATGGCAGCAAAATACTTACCATGTCGAATGACTCGGGCAGCCGCACTCCAAGTCTCCGCAAGACAGATTCAACAATGTGAGGGACTGCATTCCTCACATCTACGATCTCATCCTCCAACTTCTTCATTTTCTCATCATTTTCCCCCCTTTCTTTGGTTCGATCCTCCTGACAACGCTTGATGCAACCCTTACTACCTTGACTCGATGGGGGGACCGAAGACATCAACCGAGCTCACCCCATGGCCCATCCCTATAACACGCTTTGGGCGTTGTGGTCCGATCACTTCTTGATAGATGGCAAATCAGTTTGGTTCTTCCCCTTGGGATACCTTTTCAGCCTCTGCTTCTATCATTCCTTCCTAATCAGGGAGTAAACAACATCAATATCAATAAATAAAAAAGACAACAAAAACGAGTACAAACAGCAGCCTAATACTCTGTAAACAACATCAATATCAATAAATAAAAAAGACAACATAAACGAATCCAAACAGCAGCCTAATACTCTGTAAACATAGTTCAACTTACATGCAAGGTTTTTGCTTTTGACGAAACCCAGTTCTTGTCCTTCTTCACATGGAAACATCTAAACATCTCGATCGGATCAGGTTCTTATCCTGTTTGTTTTATCTACCAGTCAATTAAAAACAAAACATTGCATTCACATGTAAACTGAGTACACTTGAAGCCTAACATAAACATTAGCCATAGTGCAGCAACTTACCTCTTCATGTCTGTACTTGGCCAACGGTGCTGAACCGCCAGTGGCTGCATGCTCACTCTTCTCCTGATTCCCTTTATTCTTATCACTCATTTCCTTCAATTCGAAACAACAAACAATCAGTTCACCATTGAAACAAATTAGGATGAATGACAAACACCAAAGCATACACCAACTTAACTTACCACCAAATTCGGGTTAGTCCATTTCTGAACCATCTCCCTCCAAATTGATGGACTTATTTGCGGTGGTGGATGGTTCATTCTCTCATTCAGATCCTTATACTTTGTGAAAATCGGGTCTCAGAGACCAAAGATCCACTGGGGAAAGTTTCTCTTCACGTGTTTTCTGACCATATCGTTGAAAGTCTCTTCTGACCCAGTGTAAGTGAATCCTGAGTCCTTGAAACGAGCTATCACAGTCTCCAGCTCGGATGCAGGATACTCTGAGAAAGTAATCCAAGGCCCATTGATGCTCCTTTTGAAGATAGTTGAAATTTCACGGGCTGCTTGAGTGGTAATTATCCTGCACAGTAAATAGAGAAGTATTAAACTAAGTAAACTGAGTACAGGGACATGTTATCGTGAAAGATTTGAGACAGGTTGTGCAAAAACCTTTATTGCTCCAAGGAACATTTAAACAGACCTGTCATCGTGAAATTCCAGGGACAGGTTGTGTTCAGGCTTGACACCCTTTCCTGGTCCTCTTCCTTTTCTTTTTTTGGTCGTCCCTATCACAAGGTCACAACTTATAGTCAGCTACAATGCAAAGACAGAAGGAAGCCAATCGAAAGAAGAAAAAAAACCACACAATGAAAATAACCATTCAAACTTCCACCCTCTGCGACAGGTCCGCAGCTGAATGTTGAGCAGACGAATCAACCTGCTCCGTTTCTCCTTCCAATCTAGTAACAGGGGACCTTTGCTCCGTTCTCGGAGTTTCAGTAATAGGAACAAGAAGATTGGTATTCCTTCCACCTTGTCCTTCTTCCCGAATCTCTAAAACAAGAGACGGAGAGGGAGAGTTGCTCTGCACAGGTGAACGAGGTGCAGATTCTTCCCTCTGGCTTTGAGAACGGAGGCGTTTCTTTTGCTTTGCCATCTAGTGAGAAGCAAAAGGTGTTAGGGGAGGAGAGGAATGGTAGAGAAGAGGGAATGGCAGAGAAGAGGTAATGGCTGAGGATGAAGAAAAGGCCTTTGTGTTCCTTTATTTGGCTCTACCTACTGAAGCGTGTTTGTGTGTAGTTATTGTGTTGTGGTGGGAAACTGGGGGGAAAATCCCGCCTTTTTTTTAGGCTAGCGAAGAGGCTTAAGGAAGGTTTATGACCAACATGGGATGCATCTCATTCAGCCTTCTGAATACCATACTTTTTTCGGAGCTAATTTACAGGATTGGCTTATGACCAACATTCGTCACTAGCAACACGCCTTGGAGTTTGGCATTACCTGCTGGTCTCTTTGGAAGACCAGGAATGATCGAGTCTTCGCAGGCAAGATCATATCAACTGATGGTTTCCTACAGCGCGTCCTGACATGGATTAATGTAGTGCGGAATGCCATGGACATGGAGAGGCTTGTTCATCTGCCTCCCCAACCCGCAAGAACGGAAGTGGAGATCTCGTGGCAGCCGCCACCTCCCGAGTGGGTTACTCTCAACACTGACGGCTCAGTTCACACTAATACAAACCACGCTACTGCGGGTGGGTTGTTGAGAGATCACATAGGATGCTGCTTGTCGGCATTTGCTATTAACCTGGGGAGTTATTCTATCACCGGGCTGAGTTGAGAGGTGTTGTAGAGGGACTTCAATTGGCTTGGAACCTTGGACACTGCCGGGTTCGAGTGGAATTGGACTCGTAGTGTGCTATTCAGTTGCTCTTGAATACCCGTACTCCAAACCACCGTCACGCAGTCATTGTCCGCAGGTTCTCTGAGCTCCTCCATAGGATTGTCAGGTTTCGGTTCATCATATTTATCATGAGGGTAATAAGTGTGCTGACTTACTTGCTAGTTGGGGCATTCCTTGCCTCTTGGTTTTCATGTTGTTCGTGTTTCTGATCCTGTTTTGCGCCATTTGGCGTTGTATGACTCTCAGGGTATCTCCGAACCCCGTCTGATTTTGAATGAAAGCTGAGATTCTATGCATCCATTTATAAAATAATAAAAAAACAATCTTGGTCACAGAATTTGTACTCCAAACAGAAAATCCGGCTCCCTGATTCACCTTTTCTCTATGGAATATTGCCGATTCAAGATCCCATTACCATCCTGCGTTTATCCAAACGTGTACGTTACTTAACTTACCCCGATCGATCCACCTCAATCTCTCAGCTCTTGAAAGGAATCTCGCCGACTTCATTCCACCATAAGGTTTAATCAGTAGGTCTGATTTGCGTTCTGTGTTCTTCATTCTATATAAACAGACCGCTATACATGAGCCATGCATATTACTGCACATTTATCTGACGATGGCTACAAAAATAAACTTCCTAGTTATTAATATGCGCCGCAGCAGGCCTGGTGACTCGCTCCTTGTTCGACGAGCGGCCGGACCGGTGGTGCGGCGCATTAAGCAACGGGAACCGGGGTTATTGCGACCCGGGCCGCTGCTGCAGCTATTTTTGCTACTGCGGTGACCCCAGCTTTGCCTACTGTCGCACAGGTTCCTGCTACCAATACCCCTCTCCGCCTCCACCTCAAACCACCGATGAAGAATTCACATCTGAATCCTCGACGCCGCGACGAGGAGAAGGAGGAGGAGTTCTCACCGCCGGTATTGTTAACGCCACGCATAACCACAACTTGGACGATCATCACATTGCTGTTGGTGATAACCCTTCCTCTTCGTCGTCGTCGATGTTTTCATGTGGAGCTTCCCACGACGAGGATTATCCACGTGCTGCTTTTGGTGCTGGATTAGTTGGAGATATATTATGTTCAACGTTATATATAGCTTGGTTGATGAGATATACGTACTGACGGTTGACATGCTACTACTTGTGCATGTGTTTGTAGGTAGCGAGTATTCTAGGACGACGCGAAGTGAAGGTGCGTATTGTTCACGAACGTAACGATCATGGGTTCAAACTTGACCTAAGTAGTTTCAATCAACTGGATACAGGTGGTCGTGGAGATGTTGAAGGCACCTTATTCTAATCTCAACGAGCGCTAGAGCATTCTGTTACGACAAAGCCATACATCTCCAAATTTTTTTGGTTTATTACCTAAGCATGAGCCTAACTTCAATATATTACTAGCAGAGACCCCCTCGCTACGCTTCACGCATAAGCGAAACCATAACGCTTCCTGCATAAGCGAAATCATAATATCATTGTGTATGAAGCATAATATAAGTTTCAATTGAATAACACTAATTCATTGTATTTCTAACGGTAAGTAGGACATACGTAATTAATCAAAGCATTAGATGGCATAAAAAGTTAATAAAGAAGTATGTGAATATGAAAGCATATTACACAATACAGACTGGCCACATGTTGGCTTCCACGTTGTGTGTTCTCATAATTGAAGAGCAAAGGGCCAAGCAAACCTGTGAATAGTAGTACATGACTCATATTGAAAGGGAAAGGAAGGAGTATAAGGTTGCAGTCGAAGTACCAGGTCAATAATTATGCAAATTGGCAGTAGCCTGGAACTCCATAACCGACAATGAGTATTTGATAATGGGAAGGCTCCCAACAAAACATAGTCTAGCAATTGACAGATGACTCGAGCACCTACTATACAATCTACAGGTATGAAGGTTCGACCTTCAAAAAAGCAGCGATCATATAAGTTCTGGAACTGCCTGGGGATCATAATGCGACAGCTTAGGATCGAAGAGCAAGAACAGCTGGTTGCACTCAGAATACAGCAAGAATAAGGTCGATTCTAGACTAACTCTGCAGTTAAAACATGCACAATAGGAACCGGTGTTAAGGATAGCAGGTTCTGCAAGTAAAAAAGTATGGGCATGATTGAAAACAAATTGCATTAGTGAGGATATTAAAAGAACCAATCTTTTGCCATCCAATCTTTTGACACACTGAAAACTTGCAGTATTTTAACTTGACCTTTCTGCCACAGGGCATCACGTCAAAGCAAGATAGCCTCCAATCCCATGTTGGTATCCATATAAAAAACTAATACAAGCAGCAAATGAACATAAAACAGATGGAAATGGTCAGTAAAGATGTACCTTATCAAATACGAAAATGAGCTTAAGTATCTATAAAATAACAATGCAAGTCCAAGATAATAAAAACACAGTCATGTGGAACATGTTCTTTATCACGCAAATGGTTTGCTTCCAAGTAAAGAAATCGCCTAAATTGAAATGGGAGAGCAGGATCTAGAGAAGAATTCTCACCTCCCAGCAATCTATAACTTTTCACACACCAGAGGCGAATTCAAACATCATTTTACACAAAGACTAAATGAAATTTGCAAGTAGAAGACCCTTAAAAGCTCATATCCTAAACATTTGCAGCAACCAGCCCAAGCAAATCTAAAGTACTTCTAAGTATTTATAAATTTACTACTTTAATATGAAACTTGATCATGAACATGAGAAACAACTAAAAAGAACCAGCAACACTGAACCAATCAAGTGCTTCGATCCAAGAGTTGAAATACTTACTATGGCTGCAAAGAAAACAACAAAGATATTGTTTCCCTTGATCGGTATCAGACAGTGAATATGAGCACTTCCCTGATAACTTCAAGAGTTGAAAAAGGTGGGATTGTACAGTCAACTGCAGTAAGAATGTGATTTGATGAGAACTAATAATCTGGAAGCAAAGGCAAATGATCAAGCATTTCAAACTGTTGGTTCCTTAATAAATATGGCATCAACACTCCACAACAACTAAATGTATTATATACGAACTCATGAGTCCATGAGAAGCAAATCAAAACTAACATTGTCACCTAACCAAAAAGCATTACTATAAAGTAAGGAAATCAAAAGTGTAAAAATGACTACTTTCATGAAAAGAGCAGCAAAATAGAAGTGGCTGCAAGTGCTGCTTGGTGTGATTCTTCTTTGCTGTGTTGGCGTCCACACAGTTCAGAAGCAATAAATCTTGAACCTAGAAATAAGCAAGAGCATAGAGAGGCAACAAAGCTAGTAAGTAAAACACAGTAGCGCCCAAGGTACAAAGAGTTGCCAAATTAAGAAACTAAAACACAACCATGCTTGAGAATGGACCAGAAAGGAGATATGAAAACAGAATAGCAGTTGAAAGTACCAAGAGGCAACAAAGCAAGAATGGCCAAGAAGTTTTGGTTGAGAAGAAGAAAGTAGAGACGAAAACTGAATGGCAGCTTAGAGTCCAATCCAATCCTAGGTTCCAAAAGAAACCATTTGGTCTCTGAGCGGTCAAGAGAAAAAGAATAGGAAATTGGCTCTAGAAGCATGACACTAATTGGATTGCCAAATTAGATTTAAACCCCAAAACAAAAGGCTATTTTGTGGTAATATAGATCTCTCCAAACCCTCACTCGCCTCCCTCCAATTCTAGAAAACCCATCATCTCTTCATGTTTATTTTGCCTCCCTTTTTCGAGAGTACAGGTAGCAAACAAACACAACTAATCAGAATGACATACAACTCGAAGAATCCAAAACCAATAGAAGCATTGACGTTTCTGAGCAGTAGAAAAAGGAAAAGATAAAACTGAAATAAAATCCAAGTAAGTAATGGTGAGAAATTCCAAATAATTACCTGCCGCTATCGAGTTCCATGGGCATCATCTCTCTGGTTTGTCTTTCCTTCTTCTTCTTCTTATTTTTTGTTCCCCCGCGCAAGGTGAAGGCTTTTCACAAACTCACATCATGGCCATCATCACCCTGGCTTCACCTAATTGATTCGATTGTAAGCAGTGGCGGACCCAGGATTGTCGAAGAGGGGTGTCGCCGAAAAAATAATAATTAAATAAAATAATTAGAAATTAATTCATAAGTTCATAATGTCACGTTTACAACGAACCACGACGACTTTTCATATTCTGAAATGTTTCTAGAATACATTCATCGTTTAAGTTGCAAAATAAACCTTTTTCAATATACACAACTAAACAATCATTCATAAATTGGTCACTCAACCGATTCCGAAGATCGTTCTTGGTGATCTTCATAGCTGAAAATGCTCTTTCAAAACTTGCAGTTGCAACAGGTAAAGTCAACACCAACTTCAGAAGCAAGAAAACTAAAGGATATAAAGTATCCTTTCCTCTCTCCACCAATTTTCTAGCTAGCTCGTCGATTCCCCGCAATCCATCAAAGCTCTTATCTTCCTTGACATGAGAAATGTAGCCCCTTAATTGTTGATCAAGTCTTGAGTGCAAATTGGATGGGAATTCCTCATGATAAAATATCCTTCTGAATCTTGGGAGAAGTCATTTGATGGTTCGTTGGAGCATTTTCCAACACAACACTTCGCACTTCCTTATTCTCATTAGCAATAACCTCCAAAAAGTGAAGAAAATTTCTTTTGTTCTCTGAAGACTCACTTTCATCATGCCCACGAAATGACAATCCTTGATGTAGAAGAGCCTTAACTGTAGTAACTGATGCTTGCAAACGAATTCGATATTCTCTTTTTTGCTTATCTGTTTGTCTCAATAATGCACTTGATATGCTCTGTGATTGTCTCAACAAATCCTCACATTTTTTAGCAGCCACATTGTGAAAACTATTAGGGCCACCCACATGATCATCTATTCGCTTCTTCTTATTCCAACATCTCACACCAGCTGATATGAATGCTTCTCTCCCACCTCCACCTTTAGTATCAGATCTAAACAAATAGCAAGGTAGACAGTATGCGGCATCCTCATGAACACTATACTCTAGCCAACCCTTATGCTCAACATACCAAGATGGATTAAATCTTCTTTGTTCTCCACTATAGTCGCTATATGGGAAAGAACCTTTCGGTTGACAAGGACCCTTTATCAGATATGCTCTTCTAATTTCATCTCGCATATTAACAGGAAAGTCTAAAAACTTTCTCCGTAACCCCGGATCGGCTTCCAATTTGTCCACATCAACATCATCAATCTCATGTTCTTCAGGTAACGAAGAAAACTTACTTGAATTTCCAGAAGTTTCATTAACCGATGGAGAGGAAGAATGAGATTCAGCATGCTTCCTTTTACTTGATTCCCCTCCTAGAGTGTTTATTGTATGAAAATATCTCTTCATATCTGAATTCAAATATAAAAATAAGTTAACTTACAATCAAATATAGTAAATAAGCTATGAAATCAAAAAGAATTGGACAAACCAAAGTATACATAAAATCGTATCATTAGCAATTTTGTTATACTTCTATCAAATTCGGCAAAATGAAATCATAATCTATCACAAATCTATTTGATTCACCTATCAATTACAAATCGACAAGTGAAATTGGGGGAAAATGGGATGCAAGAAAAAACCCTAAAAATTGCAATTTAAGGTTGCAATGTTAAATTACTTACCATTGGAAGTTGAAAGTAGATGTCACTTGTTGAAGGAGTGCCGCCGGCCAGCTTGAATGATTGGCTGCCTGCGATGCGGCCAGTGGCGGCGAGGACAAGTCGGGGAGACGGGTCGGAGGCGCAGCTCTCGCGATAAGAAACAGAGGCAAATTGAGGCTTAATGGTAAAATAAAATGGGTGGGTGGGTCTCTGTCTCTCGCCTTGGTAGTCTTTAGGATAGATAGATTTTTTTTAGGGTCGTTTGGATGAGGAATTTTAATAACGAGAGATTTAGACTCAAATCTCTCATTTAAAATACTAGGAAATTTAAATGTGGAATTTGTTCAAAATAACTTGTTTGGATTGAGATTCAGAATTTTAACTTGGAACCCAAATTTACATTATTAACCCTTAAATTAAAACCTGCAAATTCCAATTCCATTCCCAATTTGCGGCTCCTCCTGCTCCACCCATTATCAATAACATCACAAAAGAGCCTTCCTGAATTCTCAATAGTCGGCGGCAAGCAGAACCTGAATTGGAGGGAAATCGACGCTAGGTAGCAAACCTAGAATCGCCATCGCCACTAGATTGTAAACCCAGATCTCCGGTGAGGCAACGAACGGAAACGAAAGGGATTTGGAGTGGGAGAGGAGGGCGATGCGACCTTCAATCTACCTTGCCGCAAACCCATATCTCCGACGACCCAGCGGGCTATAACGAAAGGGATTTGGACTGGGATAGGAGGGCGACGCCACCGCTAATCGGCCATGCTGCAATCCTCGTCAGCCCTCGAGTCATCGACCGAACCAATTCTCATGGATGTTCTCGTCAGAGGAGTATGAACAGAATGAGTTTGGGTGGTGGAGGGTTGTGTCGCAGAGGCGGGAGGAGGATAGGTGTCGGCGTAAAAAAAAGGAAGAAGGAAAGAAACGACGAAACAGGGGAGGCCTAAGGGCACAACTTGGAAAAGATGAGGAAAAAATGAGGGATTGTGAAATAGCTGGTCCCTATTAGCTATTTTAAAAACCTGCATCTGAGAGATTTGAAAATCTCTTATGCTTACAATCTCTTATCCTCCCAAACACATGATTGTATTAAAATCGTGCATAATGAGTGATTGTTTTAAAATTCCTCACAAATCACTCACTACAAACCTTCATCCAAACGGCCCCTTAATGTTTTTAATAAACAAATGGGTGAATGGAGGGTTGGAACTTGGAACGCAGCGTTTGTTAAAGGGGTATGGGGTGCTTTATTTTTGTTTGTGTGTGGGGTGGAATTTTATGGTGATGGGTTATTTAGACTAAACCAAAATTATTTTACTTATTATGAATAATTAAAAATTAAGATGAATACATTTATAATAATAAATAATTTCTAGTATAATGAATGGGTTCGTCTATAATTATTAGAGCGGTGTCGGAAATATCGTATTAAATTTTTTTGTACCAAAAAAATATAGGTCCTTCACAAAAATTCCAAGCGAAGGGGTGTCGGACGACACCCCTATCCAACACACAGGTCCGCCCGTGATTGTAAGCAACACCTGAGAAAGGGGGAACAATTGTCGTGTGAAAGCTGGCCTGGCGGGCACGAAGAAAGAAGAGACAGCGAGAACAGAGAGAGAAGGTCACCTTGGTGTAAGAGGGGAGATCTGTAAAGCTTGAATTAGATCCAGGAAGAGGCTGGTGAAGTTGGGAGGCTGAGGCGGTCGTTCTGGGTTTTTTGGAGCTTGGATTCAGCCGAGTCGCAGCGGGATTGCTGGGTTTAAATTATCTAACTTGTTTAATATATATACCATAAGAACATCATAAACATGAGGCAAGGACACCGTTCCAGATGAATTCGGTGATTCCTAATCGGCATCTTATTTGAGAAGTCAGCAATGAGAGTTTTTTTGTACAGAGAGAGATGCAGATTGAATTAGAACCTCAGATCCTATTTTGAAAGAGAAGAAATTACTCTGAAAACCATGGTCGGACTTCTCTCAAGAGAGTAACATTAGAAGATCTTAAAAATTTCAGCAACGATACTATTGGCCCATAGTTGAGCAGTGTTGGGCTTAAGGCCCATAGGGGGACGACCAGGCAGGGCCCGAAGAGGGGACACGGACGAGCGACAACGAGAGGCCCAAAAGAGTGGACATAGGAAAAGGAAAATGGCAGGCGACCACCCTATGACGTGACAGGGAGTAGGCCACCCGACACAAAGTACCGTTGGTGGCAGGAAGAGAAGATCCTCCTAGGATACTTACCTCGAATACTGCAGGACTGAGCATTAAATGCCCGCTGTGAGTGGTCTAGATAAAGCAGGGCGTACCTAGGGCGCCTGACATGGCATTTAATGCCTCATACTCAAGCTAGCTGACTATAAATACATTCATATCTACACTAATGGTAACTCACTACTCTCTCTCTCTCTCTAAACATAAGCAAAAAACCTTATCCTCTCTCTCTCTAACTTTAGCATCGGAGGGTGTCCGGGGTGACCTCCCACGGACCCTTGTTTTGCACGAGCTTGGAGTACACCCATCCTCTGGAACAGACGCTTTGCTCGTTCTTCATAAACCGCCTGGGACATTCCAGGCTCAAACAATTTGGCGCCCACCGTGGGGCGAGCATAACACTGAAGAAAGGATGGATGGGAGCTCCAAGACCCCCGTCAAAGGCGTAGTAGAAAGGAGTGACCTCCGCAGCCAAGAGGCGCAGATGAGCGGCATCTATGGGATGGAAATGCCAACACTGGAAGAAGAAATGGAAATGGAAGACCGCTTCAAAAGTCAGGGACATCAAATATCAAGCATGCAAGAGAGTTTTGAGCCAAATCTTGGCCATGCTAAAAAAAAAAGGGAAGCGAAGCGCCGGAGAGCTCAGGAAAACGAGCGGCAAGAGGAAAAGGAAGGGAGGAAGACCCCGACAGCCCTGCTCAGACAGAAGGCGGGGAGTCTGATAAAGAAGAGGGAGCAGAAGATCTCAGCTTAGGATTCTTGGAGGAACATCTTAAGCCCTCGTATAGAAGGGTAAAGGGTCACAACATCCTCCAGAACTCACTAGCTAAAAGCTTATTTAAAACTCAGGTCCCCCTAACTTCTCATCGCTCGGACTAGCGACGTACAATGGAAGTTCCGATCCCGCCGACCATCTGAGCGCTTTCATGCTGACCATGCAGCTCATCAACGCCACAGACGCCGATCTGTGCAAGGCGTTCCAGGTCACATTTAGTGGCCATTGCCGAACTTGGTACACCTCCCTGCCTGAGGGGATAATTGAAAACTTCGAGCAGTTTGCCACCCTCTTCTCCTCAAAATTCGTGTCCCAGCAAAGAAGGAAGCTGACCGTGTCAACACTCATTAACTGCAAGTAGGGAGGAGAAGAGTCGCTGACGAACTTCTACGATAGGTGGAACACCATAGCCTGCGAGGTATAGGGAATCTCGCCAAGCGCGGCAGCAGGGAACTTGCGCATGTCGACGCATAGTTGCGAGCTTCGAAGGGCGCTCGTCAAGAAAGAACACGCCCTAAAAGAATGGCCTGACCTAGACCTCTTAGTAAGGAAAGCAATCCTGCTGGAGGAAGCCATGATTATGGAAGACGCCGCTAAGCGCGTCAACCCAAGGGAAAGGTCAGACAAGAAAAAGGGAGGATTGCCCAAAAGAAGAGGCGCTCTCCCAAAAGGCGTAGCTATAAGCCGCGGTTTACTCACCGAGACAGTCGGCGGGAGGTTTTCGCCACCAACAAAGAATAGGGCAGAGACAGGGGAAATGACAACAACAATGCGCACCAGACACATAGGAGGGAAGAGGATCAAAAATGGTGCGACTGGCACCAGATGCCCACCCATGACACCACAGAGTGTCGGGAATTCAAAGCCAGTTTGAAGTACTTGGTGCCCGGGGACCTTAAGAGCCGCCTAGATACGAGACCGCATCGCCAAGAGCAGAGGCACCACAAAGAAAGGTCGTCGAGCCCAAGAAGGAGGTCTCGTACGCCTAAGCGCATAAGATCAAGGTCGCAAAGAAGAGAGAGATCCCCCGACGCGACCGCTTACCACCACCGCCGAGGAGATCACCTCCCCAGCGACAACCTCGCCTCAATGACGACGACATGGAGGTCATAACCATCGCGGGCGGTCGCAAGCGGCCCATAAGTGAAGGAGAGCGCCTAGTTCAATGCTTGAATGTTCATAAGAGCGAGCAAGTGGACATCGGTTTTTCATCCTCCGAACTGGCCCTGATGAGAGCGGAGAAGATCCGTTGGTCATCTCTTTAAGAACAAGAATGTTCAAAATCACAAGAGCGCTAGTCGATAACGGAAGCTCAGCGGACATACTGTTCTACTCCACCCTCAAAAATATGAAGATGAGCATGCAAGATCTAAAGCCATCAGCGACAAGCCTAGTAGGGTTCTCGGGATCGAAGATTAGGGTACTGGGCTTGATCACCTTGCAGATGACGATTGGAGAAGCAGACGTAACGAAGACCCGTTCCATGGACTTCCACGTGGCGGACTGTCCATCGGCATATAATGCGATCCTAGGACGCGGTTTTCTATCGTTGTTCTCCGCGGTCCCGTCTACTTGCCACCAGGTGCTTAAATTCCCAGTAGGCGGAAGAGTGGGACGGGTCAGAGGAAACACCGAGCAAGCGAAGGAGTGTTACCAGGAGACGATAGAAAGCTTGGAGGTTGACCTAGTGGATACACGAGGGGGACATCCCCGCCCAGAGGCGGTCGAAGAGGACGCGGAGGTGGTACTCGACGATGAGGAGCCGAGGAAGAAGGTAAGAATCTCCTCCCACCTAACAAAGGAAAAAGCGAGAGAGCTCGTGGCGCTCCTCAAAGAGTACAAAGATCTATTCGCATGGACCTCAGAAGACATGCCGGAAGTCTCAAGAGAGCATGCCGAACATCACCTGACGGTGAAAAGCAAATCAAGCCCATTCAGCAGAGGAGGAGGAATGCGTCCCTTGAAAAACTAATGGCATTAGAGGAAGAAGTAAAGTGGTTGCTCAAAGTCGGCTTCATAAGAGAAGTCAAGTATCCAACTTGGCTGTCGAACGCAGTCTTCGTCCGCAAGACCTCCGGACTATGGCGAATGTGCATACCCTCTGCCAAGAATTGATAAGCTCATAGATGCAACCGCCAATTATGAGAGTCTAATTTTCCTAGACATGTTCTCAGGATACCATCAGATCCGCCTATCTAAGGAGGATCAAGAGAAGACCGCCTTCATTACACATATGGGAAATTTCTGCTACACGGTTATGCCTTTCGGCCTGAAGAATGCAGAGGCAACATATCAAAGAATGATAGACGCGGTCTTCAAGATCCAGCTGAGGAGAAACGTGGAAGCATATGTTGATGATGTCTTAGTAAAGAGCAAAAGGTAGGAAGATCACTTGAAGGACTTAAGGGAAACATTCGAGAGCCTGAGAAAGGAGCGCCTGCGGCTAAACCCACTCAAGTGCGTGTTTGGCGCAAAGGCAGGAAAATTCCTGGAATTCATGATCACCATCAAGGGAATAGAGGCAAACCCAAAGTAGATAGAAGCCATCATAAGCCTAAGATCGCCTCAGACTGTCAAAGAAATTCAAGAGTTCAATGAAAAAATGGCCGCCCTAAGACGATTCATTCCAATGGCAGCAGAGAAATGCTCCCCTTCTTCCAGATGCTGAAAAAATCAGCATCCCGCTCCCAGAGGAGTGCGGAGTGTGACAAAGCTTTCTTCCAATTGACAGAATAGCTAATTTCACCTCCCATGCTGAGTGCCCCGCGACAAGGTGAGCCCTTATATCTTTACTTGGTGGTCTCAGATCAAGCGGTCAGCTCAGTTTTGGTACAAAGAGATGGAGATGGCTCGGATCATCCCGTCTACTATGTAAGAAAGGCGCTCCTCCCGGCAGAGAGGCGTTACATGCCCATCGAGAGAGTGGTCTTGGCAGTTGAGTCCGCCGCAAGGAAGCTACGCCCCTATTTTCAAGAGCATCAAGTAATCGTTCTCTCAAACCTCCCACTAAGGAAAATCCTGAAGGGGATAGATGTGACTGGCAGAATGACCAAGTGGGCGGTCAAACTTAGTGAGTATGACATCGCGTACGCTCCACGACCTTCCATCAAAGGGCAGGTGCTAGCAGACTTCATCGCCGAAGGATTTAGTCTGAAAAGCACAAAAGAGAAAGAAGAGGTAGATGCGTGGCGTCTTTTCGTCGACGGGGCGGCCGGAAAAGGAGGAGCAGGAGCTGGAATCGTCATTGAAACACCCACATGGGTGGTGTATGAAATCTCTCATAGATTCCTCGAATTGAAAACCAACAACGTAGTATAGTATGAGGCGCTCCTCAGTGGGTTGAAGATTGCAGTCAACATGGGAGCATCTCGCTTGCACATCTACTCTGACTCATTGCTGGTAGTTAACCAAGTGCTGGAAAGCTATGAGGTGAAGGAGGAAGCTCTCGCAAAGTTAGTGGGGAAGGTGAGAGGAGTCTTGTCGCAATTAGATTTCTGGAAACTGGAGCACGTGAAAAGAGAGGACAATCACCATGCGGATGCCCTATCCGAATTAGCAAATGCAATGGATTTTGAAGGAGAGCGCCGAGTAACAGTAATAAAGGAAGTGGCCCGAGCATACGAAGTAATGGCCCTAGAGGATGAGAGCCGCGACTCACGGTCTCCTTTGGTTGACTACCTGCAAAATGATGTCATCCCAGAAGATGCAATTTTGGCTAAGGCATTGAGAAAAAAGGCGGCCCACTACACCCTGGTAGAGGGACAGCTGTGTAAAAGGTCTCTCTCAGGAGCGTATCTGAAGTGCCTTGGTCTAGAAGAAGCGAAGTGGGTGGTGAAGGAAATCCATCAAGGCACATGTGCGACACACTCTGGATCGAAAAGCCTCCAGAGGATAGTGCTTCTTCAGGGATACTATTGGCCAACAGCGAAGAATGACGCAATGGAGGCGGTCCAGAAGTGTCACGAATGTCAAATCCATGCTAGCAATCAACACTTGCCAAGTGAACATCTGAAGGGAATTACGGGGCCATGACCATTGCCACAGTGGGGTCTAGACCTCCTGGGACCGTTTCCCAAAGCTCCTTTGGGAAAGAAGTACATAGTGGTCGCGGCGACTACTTCACAAAGTGGATCGAGGCGGAACCGCTGGACACAATCACCATTGCCAAAATCCAAAAGTTCTTATTCAACAACATAATGATCAGGTTTGGAATGCTTCATACTATTATAACTGATCATGGCACGCAGTTTGATTGCAGACCATTTGAGAACTTCTGTGCCCATAACCGCATCATTTGCAAAATGGCATCCGTAGAATTCCCTCAAGCCAATGGGCAAGTGGAGTCATCGAATAAGCTAATCTTGTGAGGTCTGAAGAGAAGGTTGAAGGAGGCAAAGGGAGGATGGACCGCGGAACTCCCCCATGTCATATGGGTGCACCGTACAAACTACAAGCAAGCCACCGGGGAGACGCCATTGGCACTGACATATGGTTCAGAAGCGGTAGCACCAACCGAGTTAGTCATGTCGTCACTCCGCGTCCAGGCCTATGACCCAGAAGATAATCACAGGAAGCTGCTACACCAACTGGACATGATTGAAACAAGGAGGGACGCCGCTCTAGTCAGAACTCTTGAAGAGAAGTTGAAGATAGCAAAGGCGTACAACGCCAAGGTGAAGCCCAGACCTCTGGAGGAGGGTGACATGGTCCTAAAAAGAAACTTTGAGCAGAAGGAAGGACACGGCAAGTTGGCGGCCGCATGGGAAGGGCCATACCTTGTTGGGGAGGAGTTGGGAGCAGCAACATACATACTAGCCACGATGGGAGGAAAGCCAGTAGCGAAGACCTGAAATGCCATTCACCCGAAGAAGTATTTCGAAGAGTGATCCAAGGAGGGAGGAAGTCGTTGACCGCTGAGTCTTTGGAGCACGACGTGTACTAATAGTAGGCGTCTACTTTTGGGGAGAGATCCCATGTAAAGCCACCACTGCCAGACGTGAGGGTCCTAAATTAAAAAAAAAAAAAAAACGCTGCCGAGCGCTCATCTTCTCAATTCATCGAAGTGTTGGATATCAAAATTGTTCTAACAATATAGAAGCCGTCACGGAGCGATAAATCGTAAGTTAACCGCCTCAGAGCATAACGCTTCAAAGCAAAACGTAAAACTATAAACCGCTCCTAAGCGTTAGTGATAATATACAACCGCCACAGGCAAAAACCGCCTCAGAGCACAACGCTTCAAAGCAACCAACTAAGCGTTGTAATAGAAATATGCAACCGCTCCAAAGCTGTCAACCATTTCCAAATGATTGGCTAAATCCCAAAATTTGCAAAGAGATAGAGCGAAATTAATAAGCATTCCACAAAGAGCGCCCACAGGGGATGCCCAAAAATATTAACTGCCGAAGCAGATTTAGTTTGCAAAAAAGGGAAGAGGAGCCGAGCTCTATCTAGGGATTAGGGAATTGGGATCAACTAGGGATTGACTCGGTGATTTGAGAAATGGAAAGGGGGGTGAATTTGGGGGATTGATCGAAGAAGAGGGAAGGAAGAAGAAGAGCTGCCGCGCGGCAGCCAAGGAAGAAGGAGGGAAGGCTCGGCGGTACAGAGAGAAGAGGGAGAGAGAGAGAGAGAGAGATTAGCCAAAGGTAGTTTTAGGTTTAATCTTGCTTGCCTCTTCTACGTTAAACAATAATTTAAATACCTAAACATAATTGCATATGACTACCCCAACTTATTAAGCCCCAAATTATTCCATCATAACCTAAATAAACCCAAACAAAATAATTCAAACCGAACATAAAACCAAATAATTAAAACATCTATCAAGATGTTCCTAAGTAAAGAATTCAAGGTCAAAGACCTTGGTAAAATGAGTTACTTTCTAGGTTTAGAAGTATTAAGAGATCACAAGGGGATCTTCTTAAGCCAAAGGAAGTACTGCCTGGAGTTAGTGACTGAGACAGGTTTCCTTGAAGCTAAAGGCTATCTTTCCCCTATTGACTGCAATATGAAGCTTTCATCATCTCAATGAGATTTTCTACCAGACCCTAGTGTTTACAGGAGGCTTATTGGTAGGCTGCACTACCTAACTATCACTAGCCCTGACATTACATATGCTATACAGCAACTAGCACAATTTCAAGGAGCTCCATGTATTAAGCATCTGCAAGGTGCTCACAGGGTGATAAGGTACTTGAAACAATCCTCTGGACAAGGACTCATGTTTAGGTCAGTTTCCAAACTAGAATTGTCAGGTTTTTGTTATGTAGATTCGGCAAGCTTTCCTGACTCTATAAAATCATTAACATGTTATTGTACCTTCTTGGGTACTTCTCTAATCACCTGAAAGACCAAGAAACAAACAACTGTCTCTCGATCCTCTTCTAATTAAGACTGAATACAGAGCTCTTCCATAAGTTGTTTGTGAGGTTCAATGGCTAAGGAATTTGCTGCTAGAAATGGGTGTGCAGGTTCCCTTGCCCATCCCATTGTTCTGTGACAACAAATCAGCTCTGCATATTGCAGAGAATCATGTGCTCCACGAAAGAACAAAACATATCGAGATTGACTGTCTTGTTACAAGAGAGAGATTGAAATCTGGTTTAATACACCTAAGTCATGTCAGAGTTGATGACCAGATTGCAGACATCTTCACCAAAGGGGTGACTCGATATCTTTTGAAGTTTCTACTTGACAAGCTGGGAGTTCACAAGGCTTACTCGCCAGCTTGTGGGGGAGTATCAAACAAGAGTGCCGAGGATTGAAGAACGATCCATTGGAATGCATGTGCAGCAAAATGGAGATGATGAACATGGAAGAAACGTTTCGATGACTGCTTCTCCAGCTACGCAAGTGAAGGACGAGACGACATCATTTAGGCCCAAGCTTACCGTTAGATGGAGAAGATGAAAGCCAATGGAGACGCAACACTTGGCATCTCATTTAATGTTATTTTAAAATATATTTTACTTTCATTTCTAGTTTTACTGTTTGTACAAACTGGTTGCTTTTGACAGTACTATATAAATCAGAGAGTTGAGAACCTTGCTCCTTGCGGGTTCCATTCCAATACTGCCTTGTTTCTTCTTCTTCCTACAAACCCTACAAACCCTAGTCTTTTAGTTTTTCTATAGGCAGAATCCTCGAATCCCCCGAGCAGGTTCTCGCTTAGAAGAAATTAATCTTATAAACCGCTGCAATTGAGCTGGCCAGTAGTCGTCGCAGTTAAATCCCGACATAAGACGGTGGACAATAGTAGAAGAGCACCATAGATTGAGTGGTCTAGGTGATAATCGAAAAAATTGCAGAAGGATATGGGTTCGAGACGGTTCATCTATTCGGAAAATTTTGTGAGGCATGCCGAAGATGCCGATCATCAGGGTTATGCCGACGCTGGAAATGGAATGAAACTCTGAGAGGCCGCATTAGGGTGGACGGTTAAGCCCCGAGAAAGGGTAACCAATTTCGGCTACAGTTTGCATAATCCTGCGATGTAAGGCTGATTAAGGCTACGATTAATTCCGACTCTTCTTTAACCAGTAAATAATAATTAATCTAGAACTAGAAGATAGAGGGATAGAAAAGAACCTGAGTTGAAGTATAAACGGAGAAGACGAAGGAAAAGAAAGAAAAGGAAAAAGGAAAAGCCAGGAAAATAATAATTAAAATAATTGTAACGTGGCTAGTTTTTATTGGCAGGGTGCACCAAGTGGGATAGATGACGTGGTGAGCCCGTCCCACTTAAGTTTGTCTCCCTCTACTGTTTGTTTTTCTCTCTTCTTCCTCCTTTATTCTTGTTGAAATTTATCAAGACAAAACCCACCAGCTTGTAATCCCGCTATCATTGACGGAGCCCTATCTCAGGCAGAATCGATGTCGCCTCCGTGCCGTCACACTTCACCACTAAGGTCTTCTTCTATCCATATATTTTTCCATCCACAGTCCGATCCAAATCCACAACCGTCGCCTTCGAGTCCTTTGCCGACACTTCTCTGCAATTTTTACAATCCCAACAAACGGTCATTAAGGTTCCGTGCGATAGTTAAGAAGCTCTCCTCCTTCTGCGTCGCCTTTGGGGAAGAGCCTTCGAATGGCGACGAGCTGATGCCTACACGAGATTTGATGGCCTGTTTGTGTAGATGGATGATCGCAAGGGGAGTTTGATTTTGTTTATTTCTATACCAACTTTTAGATAATGTATATTGAGAATCGATATATATGGTCTCACAGAATTGATAAGTGGGTTAGCTTAAGGCTCTCGTTGTTGGAACTTGGAAGCCACTTCGTCGACGAGAAGAAGCAATTAGGAGGCGATAGGGTTTTTCTCAATAGTGGAACGGGGGAGGAAGATAAAAGGGTTCGGATCCTGTGACTAGGAGGTGTTTAGTTACTTGACTATGCCTCTCCCAGCCCTTAGATCTGGACACAGCAATCTGACGGTTAAAAAGTGGGAAGGGCTATTTAATTAATGACAGAGGTAGTTTGGATATTATAGAAAATTACGAAGTATACAAATATATGAACAATACAAAACATATTAACAGTACAAAATGTCACTACTTACAATACAAAATAGGAAAGTTGTATTACAAATCAATGAATACAAAGTATACAATTCATAACATAAAGTATAAAAACTAGACAAACAAATATTAGAAATTTAAATGTATACAAATTTGTCATATAAACATTACAAACATATTAGATAAAAACGAAAAACTATACTGATAAACGATACAAACCAAATTGATACAAAATCACAAAAATACTTACAAACATTACAAAATCGTCCGATAAACATTACAAAACAGACGCACTCGCCGAAAAATCCCCCATCAGCATCGGAAAAATTTTCCAGTGATCTCTCCCCCCCCCCCCTCCCTCCCTCCGGCGGGAGAATTCCCAAAAACGGACCGGCGGTGGGAGGGCGGAGGGACAGGGATGTTATTTTTTATTTTGTTTTAATTAATAAATAAATAAATTTATTATGTAATTACCATCTTATCCTTCATTAAACTAGATAAATCTGAATCATTGGATTTTAATGAGGTTCAATGGTTGAGATTGGCTTAGTCGTATAACTAAGGGACCCCCCTAATCACCTAATCTTAGCTCGGAAGATAAACACTAACTGAATCGTCACAATACACTTGGGGTAATTTGGTCATTGGCTGCTCCATTTAACAGTGACTAAACAGTTTTTTATGGGAAGTGTATTTTCGTTACGTTTTAATAATAGAATAGTACATTTTTGTAAACAAAAAGTATAAGGATATGTTTGTTAATTTGCGATAGTAAAATTTTGGGTAATGACTATTTATTAGCCAAACCTTTTTCGGATTCTTTTTTATTAGCCAGACTTATCGAAATACTAAGAATTAGTCAAATGTTAACTTCCATTTAGCAATTTTGTTAGTAATATTGACTTGAAAACATGATACTGACTTGGAAGAGTCACATGAAGGTCAACATTCCAAAATTTTAGTATTTTAACTAAGAAAAGAGTTACAAAATTATTAACGATAACTAGGTCTGATAATCGATTTGGTTCAGTTATAATCGGAACCGTTTATTCAGTTCTTGGTTAACTGTTAAGCACATTGTGCTTACCGTTAACCGCACCATTTAAAATAGTCGGTTAACCGTAACCATATGGTCAGTTCTCGATTATATTTTTGGTTAATCGGATAACTTTTAACCAAGCGATTTGGCAAGGTTATACGAAAATAACCAATCGATAACCTTACCAACAAAAGACCTTTTTTTTTCAATTGTGAAATTTTCTATAATTTTTCATGAATACACATGTGTTCTTTTCTTAAGTTGTTATCATTGAATACAAAATAATTTAACATAGATATATGTCAACACATAATCAACTCATATTCAACACATGTACACAATAATACCATTCTATCGTCAAACTTTATTAAAGAAGCATACAACGATATGAGATCCAACAACAATTACTCAACTCGTAAACCCCACCAAATTACATGGAAGCTTAATGCTACTCATTGTTGTCGAGCAACTGTGCGCAAGTCTGAATTTCTACTGTGCTCCTTCTAAAAAACTCTTTCTTTAAATTATTCTCATTTGAGTCTAAATCACTATTACAATCAGGATAGGCAAGGGGTCTTGTAAGCCTTCAAACACCCCGTTATTTTTTACCTAAGTTTGCAGCTCATGGAGGTCTATTATTTACGGCCCTAACTATGAGGATGGTAATAATCGATTAGTCGGTTGACCATTTAACAGTTGGTTATTAACCGTTTAACTATCGGTTAGTTATTAGTTAAATTTGGCTACCGAGAATCGACTGTTTACTATTTAATCGGTTATCGGTGTAATCGTTAAGCACCGATTCTGGTTCGGTTAACGGTTACACCTTTAACGGGATGACTGTTTATCAGCCCTAACGATAACGTTAAAATGGCTAATATTTTGTTGTATTATGAAAGATTTGGTTTTTTTTAACCAAAGATAGCTTGTATTACCAAGAATAACAAAGATACAACGTTTAGATCTCCGAATGGAGCCAAGCGCAAAAATCAAAACTGCTCAAATTGTGCAGGGACAAAGAGAGGGCTTTTCTAGCCACTAGATGGGCTACCCTATTGTTCTGCCTGCCTACAAAGTGCATAGAAAGTCCTGGCCGATCACGGAGCAGACGCTTGACCTCCTCCAAAAGAGCCCGCCAAGCATATCATTAACCACCGCTGCTCTGACTTTGTCGATGATACCTTTCGCATCACCTGCCAAATTAACTAATGGAAAACCTACTCCGCAACACCACCTAATTGACTCCCTTAACGCCACCAATTCCACCATTGCCGGATCTTGAACACCATGGAGCTGCTCGCCTTTCGCCATAATGACCCCCCAGACTCATCACACAACACCATCCCAATTACTGACCGCTCACCTGCACGAATCGCCCCATCAAAAAAGCAAGTGACCCCAGCCGGCAGTCTCGCGACTGGCGAGGTAAGTGTGATCATCCTCTCCCCCTCCCCTGATTGCGCCACCCCATCCCCTAGGACTGCCAGCCACTCCCTGACCTGGCTTTGATATTGTGACACCAACACCGGAATGAGGACCTGCTTCTCCTGAAACACCACCCAATTTCGAGCCTTCCAGATTCGCCAGAGGAGAGCCACCACCTTTACAACCTTTTGCGGAGACCCATCTGTTGCCAAGAGACGTCGAAGAAAAATACCAATATGCTCACGCGGGAACACGTGCAAACTCTACTGCAAGCCCGCTGCTTCCCATAGTGCCACCGGACAGAAGAACATCAGATGTTCAATCGTCTCCTCCTCCGCCCAACACACAGGACACCTAGGCAACACTTCCACCTCCTTGGCTATCAACTTCTCCGTGGTAGGCAGGATGCGGCGAAACACTTGCCAAAGAAAGAACCGGAGCTTAGGCTGAATAGGGTATCCCCACATCTCCATCCACAACTTGCGGTCCATCCAACTAACCTCCACCTTCCATCGATCACGAGCCCTGGAACATCGCATCGCCAAGTGATAACCCGATTTGACAGTGTACAACCCAGAAGGATCCTCATGCCAAACCAGCTTATCCGCAACCGGCACATTGGGCAATGGGATGGATAAGATCGCCGCTACCTCCCTAGGTAGGAAGCAAAACTGCAAGCATTCCAAACACCATTCCCCATTAGGCGACACCCGAAGGTGCGAAACCTTCTCCGTCCCTGTGAAATAGACGCCCGGGTTAGTCTGGACTGGCTCCCCATGCAGACTCGGGATCCAGGATGCACCAACCATAGGAATACTATCCCCCGAACCAACTTGCCATCGCAATCCTTGCCGTAACAGGTCACAACCATACAGGACTCCTTGCCATCCCCAGGAGGGATGAGATCCTTTTCGAGCTGCTAGCAGGGACCCGTTGGGGAAGTATTTACCCCTGTACACCTGCGCCAAGAGCGAATCTGGGTTCTCTAGAATTCTCCAGCCCACTTTAGCTAACAATGCCTGATTAAACGGCTAAAACCGAGGAAATCCCAGGCCACCATCATGCTTACTACGACGAAAGATTTGGTTAATTAATAATGTTTTAATAAATTGGAATAATATAAAAGAATTAAAAAAATTAGATAAAAAAATCTAAAAAAATGTGTTTGGATCAATCTTTCATTGTTGTAGCGTAGCAGCAAAGTAAATGAAAAACAGGATCCGAGAAAATAAAAAGAAATAATCCTTTATTGTCAGATGGCTTCCACCCTAAAACAAAAGAACAGTTATTTGAATAAATAAAAAGTGTGGCGGGATGTCATGTAAGAAGTGGGTTGTAACTAGTGAGGGCAATTACAACCCGTTCCGCAGGTATTACCCGACCTGACCCGCGATGGGGCGGGTATTACCCGACCCGCAGTAGTGTGGGGTAGGGTATGGGTATCTACTTCCGATCCGTCCTACCCCGTCTCGCCCCGTTCTAGACTCATTTTATCTCAATTTCTTACAATTTCTATACATATTTCTCCTATTTTGACTTTTCTTCAACTAGTTAAAGTCGCTCTTTCAACTTGTTAGACTCAATTACCCATTCTATTATCACTATTTTTCATTCTTAAATTGTTTTACCCTTCGTTTTATCGTAAAAAGTAAAATTTACTTGTATTTTTTTCGAATAACATGTAAGAGTGGGTCGACCCGTCCCACCCCGTAGTAGTGTGGGGCGGGGCATGGGAATTGAGGTACTCGCCCCACCCCGCCTCATTGCCATCACTAGTTGTAACTTGTAAAAAAATAAAATAATTAAATAATGTTTACGTGTGCAACAAAAAATAAATGACGCCAGCAATTTTAGGAGAACGGAGCAGATATGGAATTGACATCCCTCCACAATATGCGGTTTGAGCAATAGAGGTTGATGCGTAGGTGGTGCCTCTCACATAGTCACATTCAATATCTAATGTCTTCTTTTTGTGGTGATGCGTAGGTAATTGTTCAAATGATCAAATTGAAATGATTCATCACACGCTTTTGCGGGTAATCTTCTATCTGAAGTTTAGATCCTAAGAGCCCCCATACATCGATTATCATTCCACTTCGTCCCATTAGGAATGGCAATGGGGCAGGTACGGGGCGGGTATCTTGATACCCATACCCGCCCCATGGTTGGTCGCGTAATTTATTATGGGACGCGAGTCGGGGCAGGTCGATCCAATGGGTATGTAATTTATGTCGAAAATATTAGAAATATTTGTTATTTACTTATTTTCATTAAAAGACCAAGAAAGAAACCATAATATGATAAAATCTAGTTAAATTATTGAAGAAATTGAGGTTTTCACTTAATTACAGCTTTATTATAGCTAAAATATGATGTAATAAGAGGAGAATCCTAAGTAATTTGACAAAGATTATATGTAATTTAGGCAAGAACGGGTCGAGAATGGGGCGGGTCAGGGCAGGTCGGGTCGATGAGAGATACCCATGCCCGCCCCGCCTACAGGTCGGGTAAATCGGGTCAGGTCAAAATTGCCATCTCTACGTCCAGGTAAGTATAATAAGGCTGTCCATCTCGTGGCGAAACAAGTTTCTCATTGTTGGATTGTCGATTGGTCGACCAACGGCTCTTTCTTAATTCTACTTTTTAATTTTGACCCACAAAAGTCCCCTTATTTTATCGTATCTGTTGTATTCCTCTTGGGACATCTTTGAAAAAAAAAGAAGGTGAACGGTCACCCTTAAAAAAAAAAAAAAAAGAGTTGATGTGTCAAATTTGTTTATTGACATTGCATTATATCTATTAGTAGATGTACTAAATAGAATAAAAAATCAATTTATTTTCCCGTCTTTTAACAAGTTTTGTTGTTTTCCTTTTTTATCCAAATTATTATTTAATTATAAAATAATTATTTGAATATAATATATTACGATGTACATCATAAAATTTTTAAAATACTTAAAATACGTACTTTTTTATTTAATAACTAAATTAATTTTTAAATACAAATTAAGTGGTAAAATATGAAAATCAAAATAACAAACACTAATTAATGAAATAATTAATGGGCTAGTTAATCGATATGGAAAAGTCATATGTTTTTAAGATTTTAGATTTCTGTATATTTTTATTTTAAAATATAATAAAATAAATGTTAGTGTCATATAATGATAATATCATTGTATAACAGTGCTGTGATATTGATATGAGATCTTATGCTTGACAAACATAACAAAATGGATATCACTGTATAAATTCTAATGATTGTGTTCTTTCTTTACAATTTTTTATTTATTTTTAGTTGAAATGAAAGAGATGATTCATCATATCAATGTCATATCTATCATATCACCACGACATGACAGTGATAATACTACAATTGTCACGTGTTTTGAAGATTTAATACTACAATTTCGAGCCTTCCAGATTCGCCAGAGGAGAGCCACCACCTTTACAACCTTTTGCGGAGACCCATCTGTTGCCAAGAGACGTCGAAGAAAAATACCAATATGCTCACGCGGGAACACGTGCAAACTCTACTGCAAGCCCGCTGCTTCCCATAGTGCCACCGGACAGAAGAACATCAGATGTTCAATCGTCTCCTCCTACGACCAACACACAGGACACCTAGGCAACACTTCCACCTCCTTGGCTATCAACTTCTCCGTGGTAGGCAGGATGCGGCGAAACACTTGCCAAAGAAAGAACCGGAGCTTAGGCTGAATAGGGTATCCCCACATCTCCATCCACAACTTGCGGTCCATCCAACTAACCTCCACCTTCCATCGATCACGAGCCCTGGAACATCGCATCGCCAAGTGATAACCCGATTTGACAGTGTACAACCCAGAAGGATCCTCATGCCAAACCAGCTTATCCGCAACCGGCACATTGGGCAATGGGATGGATAAGATCGCCGCTACCTCCCTAGGTAGGAAGCAAAACTGCAAGCATTCCAAACACCATTCCCCATTAGGCGACACCCGAAGGTGCGAAACCTTCTCCGTCCCTGTGAAATAGACGCCCGGGTTAGTCTGGACTGGCTCCCCATGCAGACTCGGGATCCAGGATGCACCAACCATAGGAATACTATCCCCCGAACCAACTTGCCATCGCAATCCTTGCCGTAACAGGTCACAACCATACAGGACTCCTTGCCATCCCCAGGAGGGATGAGATCCTTTTCGAGCTGCTAGCAGGGACCCGTTGGGGAAGTATTTACCCCTGTACACCTGCGCCAAGAGCGAATCTGGGTTCTCTAGAATTCTCCAGCCCACTTTAGCTAACAATGCCTGATTAAACGGCTAAAACCGAGGAAATCCCAGGCCACCATCATGCTTACTACGACGAAAGATTTGGTTAATTAATAATGTTTTAATAAATTGGAATAATATAAAAGAATTAAAAAAATTAGATAAAAAAATCTAAAAAAATGTGTTTGGATCAATCTTTCATTGTTGTAGCGTAGCAGCAAAGTAAATGAAAAACAGGATCCGAGAAAATAAAAAGAAATAATCCTTTATTGTCAGATGGCTTCCACCCTAAAACAAAAGAACAGTTATTTGAATAAATAAAAAGTGTGGCGGGATGTCATGTAAGAAGTGGGTTGTAACTAGTGAGGGCAATTACAACCCGTTCCGCAGGTATTACCCGACCTGACCCGCGATGGGGCGGGTATTACCCGACCCGCAGTAGTGTGGGGTAGGGTATGGGTATCTACTTCCGATCCGTCCTACCCCGTCTCGCCCCGTTCTAGACTCATTTTATCTCAATTTCTTACAATTTCTATACATATTTCTCCTATTTTGACTTTTCTTCAACTAGTTAAAGTCGCTCTTTCAACTTGTTAGACTCAATTACCCATTCTATTATCACTATTTTTCATTCTTAAATTGTTTTACCCTTCGTTTTATCGTAAAAAGTAAAATTTACTTGTATTTTTTTCGAATAACATGTAAGAGTGGGTCGACCCGTCCCACCCCGTAGTAGTGTGGGGCGGGGCATGGGAATTGAGGTACTCGCCCCACCCCGCCTCATTGCCATCACTAGTTGTAACTTGTAAAAAAATAAAATAATTAAATAATGTTTACGTGTGCAACAAAAAATAAATGACGCCAGCAATTTTAGGAGAACGGAGCAGATATGGAATTGACATCCCTCCACAATATGCGGTTTGAGCAATAGAGGTTGATGCGTAGGTGGTGCCTCTCACATAGTCACATTCAATATCTAATGTCTTCTTTTTGTGGTGATGCGTAGGTAATTGTTCAAATGATCAAATTGAAATGATTCATCACACGCTTTTGCGGGTAATCTTCTATCTGAAGTTTAGATCCTAAGAGCCCCCATACATCGATTATCATTCCACTTCGTCCCATTAGGAATGGCAATGGGGCAGGTACGGGGCGGGTATCTTGATACCCATACCCGCCCCATGGTTGGTCGCGTAATTTATTATGGGACGCGAGTCGGGGCAGGTCGATCCAATGGGTATGTAATTTATGTCGAAAATATTAGAAATATTTGTTATTTACTTATTTTCATTAAAAGACCAAGAAAGAAACCATAATATGATAAAATCTAGTTAAATTATTGAAGAAATTGAGGTTTTCACTTAATTACAGCTTTATTATAGCTAAAATATGATGTAATAAGAGGAGAATCCTAAGTAATTTGACAAAGATTATATGTAATTTAGGCAAGAACGGGTCGAGAATGGGGCGGGTCAGGGCAGGTCGGGTCGATGAGAGATACCCATGCCCGCCCCGCCTACAGGTCGGGTAAATCGGGTCAGGTCAAAATTGCCATCTCTACGTCCACGTAAGTATAATAAGGCTGTCCATCTCGTGGCGAAACAAGTTTCTCATTGTTGGATTGTCGATTGGTCGACCAACGGCTCTTTCTTAATTCTACTTTTTAATTTTGACCCACAAAAGTCCCCTTATTTTATCGTATCTGTTGTATTCCTCTTGGGACATCTTTGAAAAAAAAAGAAGGTGAACGGTCACCCTTAAAAAAAAAAAAAAAAGAGTTGATGTGTCAAATTTGTTTATTGACATTGCATTATATCTATTAGTAGATGTACTAAATAGAATAAAAAATCAATTTATTTTCCCGTCTTTTAACAAGTTTTGTTGTTTTCCTTTTTTATCCAAATTATTATTTAATTATAAAATAATTATTTGAATATAATATATTACGATGTACATCATAAAATTTTTAAAATACTTAAAATACGTACTTTTTTATTTAATAACTAAATTAATTTTTAAATACAAATTAAGTGGTAAAATATGAAAATCAAAATAACAAACACTAATTAATGAAATAATTAATGGGCTAGTTAATCGATATGGAAAAGTCATATGTTTTTAAGATTTTAGATTTCTGTATATTTTTATTTTAAAATATAATAAAATAAATGTTAGTGTCATATAATGATAATATCATTGTATAACAGTGCTGTGATATTGATATGAGATCTTATGCTTGACAAACATAACAAAATGGATATCACTGTATAAATTCTAATGATTGTGTTCTTTCTTTACAATTTTTTATTTATTTTTAGTTGAAATGAAAGAGATGATTCATCATATCAATGTCATATCTATCATATCACCACGACATGACAGTGATAATACTACAATTGTCACGTGTTTTGAAGATTTAATTTTTTTCTTTGCTTAAAATACAACAAAAAGAATATAATTTTGTATATCATAATTAATACATTCTTTCTATAGAAAATTATTTAAATTTCGAGTTAATAAAAATGTTATAGGTACCGATTATGAAAAATGGGTGATTAGAAAAAATAGTCTTTTACTAGGCAATTGTCTTCTCTCTCTCCTTTGGATCCATATTAGCCCAAACAAAAAAAAAGGCAAGTGGTGGCGGAATTACCAGTCCATTCTTCATTTTTCTTTACGAAATAATTTGAGTCATTAGATAGAAGGAAGAAAGGAAGGGATGGCTGGTGGATGATGATGTTTTGTAGTGGTTTGTAATAATAGGTTTTATAACATATCTCTTCCTGTTCAAAATAATCTCATTTTATTATATTAAAAAATTAATTCTAGAACATTACATCTCAAAATTGATTGGAACGCCTCCTCACAAAAATTATAATGATCGGTATAGGGGTAGGCATCCGATTTGGTAAATCTGAATAGACACGAACCAAACCCAACCTGAACTGAAACCGAAATACTACTATTCGGTTCGGAATTCAGAAGGGAAGCCCAAAACTATCCCTATTCTGCCAACTCTCTCAGCCCAAATAAAACCCCCAAAAAGCCTAACTCCCTAAGCCCAACCGAACTAACTTAGCCCAATTAAAACCCTAACTCCTTTCCCTACACACAACCCTCTCCGACTCCAAACTGCCTCCCCTCCAAACTCACATCGCGCCGCCGCGGCTGCATCTACGACTTAGCTTCATCAAATCAGCAGGACACTAGAGCGGCCATCTCCGACCTGCATCCCCTTCAATTGCTTCGCCGACAACCACATGTTGGCAGAGGTGGTGCCACCTACTGAATAAACGAAGAAAATGGCAAGAGAAGATCGGCGTTGCATGTGGCAAAACTCGTCGAGGCCTTGAGGATTCTAGATCTAATAGGAGATTAAAGCTTAGACTAGGCAACCACCTATTCTGCTTCTCAACCCTCTCGATCTTCGAGATCTGATTCTCATCGAGCTTGTCACTAAGGTCTGAGGAGATGATGGCCGAGATTGGGGAATCGGGGAGTCGAGGAGATGAGACGATGGTCGTCGGTCGAGTTGGGGGAGTGTGGGAGTGTGGGAGAGGGGGGAGAAGATGATGGTCGAGTTGAGAGGGAGATGTAACGATGGTAGAGTCAGAGTTGGGGGAGTCAGAGATCGAGGGAGAGAGAATGGACAGGGAAGTTGGAGATTGAGGGAGAGAGCGGAGGCCAAAGCCATTAAGCCAGAGAGAGGGATTGGTGGCGGTTGTGACTCTAACCTAAAAAACAAATAAATAAATATAGTAATGTACGTAGTTCCAGAGCAAAAGTGCATTTACAAGAGGGATGGAAATGGGTCGGGTCGGGGACGGATAGGTTCCCTACCCAAAGTAATTCAGGTTTTACTCATATTCATACCCACATAAGAAACGTATAGAAAATCAAAATCATGCTCATACGCGTTCAGGTTTCGGGTATCCATGGTTATTCATGGATAATAGTTTCTCTTATAACTCCAACCAATATGTTAATATTTACATGTATTCTCGCATTACGTAAGATAAAAATTATGAAAATAATTCACTAGAATGCAGAAAACTCATTAAAACAACACAATTTCATGAAAAAATTATATTTATATGCTAAATATAAAATTATAACAACACAATTTCATGAAAAAATTATATTTATATGCTAAATATAAAATATGTTAGAGAAAAATGATGATTTTTCTAGAAAAAATGCATACGCATGTGTATATCAGGCGGGTTCGGTTTGGATAGTGAGAAAACCATGCCCACCCATTACCCACAATATTCGGGTTCGGATTTTACCGTACCCGCTAAAAGTCGTTCGGGTTTTACCCTACCCAACAAGGTCGGATTCGAGAGGATATCCACGATTATGGATATTTTTGTCATCCCTAATTTACAACTTAAGTTGATATATGAGATCAAGACCATTTCTGTGGTACAGTGACGGCACTAGTGCTGGCATTTTCCCAGCCGTTGGATATGTTTCTATTTAATTAGGACCATTGATTAATAACTACCTTTTAACCAAGATTGGTTGAACCCATTATATTCGGTTGAACCTATTTATATTAAAATTTTATATTATAATTATTTTTTCATGCTCAGCGAAAACAAAAATTATTTGTTTATTATTATTCCCTTTCATCGGGAACAAGATAACTCAATTAATTTATTTATTTCATCTTCTTTATCATCATGTGAGCATAACTCTTCTTCCTCCCTTCGATCTAACGTAACTGAAGAATAGGAGAAGAATAGGAATAGGATGGGAAAATTGAAACGAGAGGGTGGAGCCCGAATTAGAGAGGGGAGCACAGAGAGAAGGTTAAAACGATTGAAACTGGATATCATCACCCAGTCGCCGTAGATAACGGTGGCGATCTCGACGGATGGGGGGTTCAGGATATGGGCAGAGAGGGCCGACCAGCGACAACGACGATGGATTGGCACAACAGAGAAGATGTCGGGGATGACTCAGCTGCAACAATAAGGTGATGATGGTGATGACTGATCGGTGGCAACGGCGATGTTGGGTGTGGATTGCCGCGACAGAAACCATGTTAGTAATAGCTAACACAGACCTACCCAATAATATAAAACCCAAATCATCTTAGCCGGTCAGAGAAAATAGACGGCACCGGTGCCGTAGCGGTACGACAGAATTTGCCATGAGATCAAAGATATGGGTTTATTAAACATGGCACGCGAGGAAGGTTGTGACCTAATTAACGTCAGTGGCTGCTAGGATTTAGAATTTTGTACCCAAAAAACTCTCTGAGTTTCTCAAGAAAAAATTCTACTAGCTTGGTCCAGTCCTGGTGTCTCCCCTTCCAATATGATATAGTTCAGGTTTACTCAAAATTTCCGAGTAGAGTTACAACTTACAACTCGTATTTTCTCTTACCAAAATACGAACGAAAAGACATAAAAATCTCACTCCCCTCCTCATCGATTGTACATAAGAAAGTAGATATAATAAGAAATGACTATGGTCTATGAGTATTGAGTATGAGATGGGATGCGACTAGACGACTTTCATCGATACATATCATTAGTAGTCGAAGGAAATTAATGTGCGCGAAATTAAACTGAGATATGAGTTGTACTTAGTAGTACGGCATGCATGCGATGTGCTTATTCGTTATAATTTGCTCATTTCCCATCAAAACCTGGCCTTAATGACTGCAGCAAATGCCAAAAACTTGGCACCAGACACCAGAATCTGCCATCAACAACAAATGAAACGACATGATACCATGATTGTGATTAATAAGATATGGAAAACCCAACAAGCTAGCGGCAAAAATAAAGGAAAATAAGTACCTTGCATAAAAGATAACTGTGAATGTTGATTGCTTGGACTTAAAATAATTGTTTTAATTTCAATTTTTAATTTGTTACATAATATTAAATTAATTATACTCTGCTCATTTTGTTGAATTTTGAAACAAAAAATGTTAATCAAAATATCCAATATTATTATATGGCGGTACATGAATCAAACCATTGTGGTATAAAAATAGACCATATTGATAATGATGATTGGTATACACTATGACGAAGTTAGCTAGCGGTTTTAATATTTTGAAAATCTTAGACAAGTCCGGTATTATATATCGTGTGATTTGATTTAAAGTAATCCACATTTCTATAAATCATACGATAGGACCAATTAAATTTGTAATCTATATCAGACAAGTTAAGAATAACAACAGAAAAAAAATTAACAGTATGGTGAAAAGAAATATGGAGGTTAATTACAACATTTATCTCCATGAATCCTAGTATAGATAAAGCTATACTGCTAACGACATCGTAATTGTATTGTACCAACACATGATAGGGAGACTATCTCATACCATTGCACCCTTCTGGACGATAGGTTGACGGCTTGGGATCGTTGAACGCCGGCGCTTGAGTGGCATTTGTAGCTTCCTCGTGGCCGATCGTCGGCGGGGGAGCCTCCGACGTCTTTGTGGCCGGCCTACCAGCTGATGTTGCAGAAAGCTGCAGAAACAAGAGGAAGATCATGACAGCAATCACTACTGCTGCGCTAACTCTCTTTCCCATCGCCATCTTTTACTAGCTAGCTAACTAACGATATTTTAGGTTGTGGATAACAAGTTATCTAGCTTTGCGAGTTGGGATGGAGAGCTTAATAATTAAAAGCTTCCTATATATAGTGCTTAATCATTGGTAAACAAGATTTTGGCTCTTTTCGATCGGCAGCTCCTTTAATTGTATAATCAAATATTATATATCGTGTTAATGGTATATATATATCACGTGTTGGGTTCTGCTGCACAAAATGAACAATGTCTTAATATTGTTGAGTGTCGTCCTATGCACGTATCAGTGGATTAATTCATCGACGTAGTTACGTTGTAGCTATTCATTTGTCTTCTACGTACAAGGCTATTCATAGTAAGGAATGTATATACATATGGACATGGTTTAGAATATGGGCGCATAGTACAGCTAACCATATCATTTCCTATCAGAGACTTTGTGTTTGGAATTTCCGAAAGAAATGTAAGAAATTATACGTATCTGCCTTTCCTCCAATTGCTTTTGTTGGTTTTTATGCTGCTACTCAGTCTTTTCTAGAGGTCACGAAAATCAGGGGAAAGGGCAAAGTGGTTAGCAATTGTGGCCAAGCTTGTTCGCTGTAAAAAATATATTTCTGTTTAGTTAGTGACTGGCGGATCTTAAGAGTAGTGGTAGGTAGGAGTTTATCTGTTTTCCAGGAAGTAGCGGATATACAAGGTTGTCAACTGCGGTACGATCCATCGGTTGGTCCACTTTGGTCTTGATTTGGTGAGAAAAACGGGCTGCACACATCCGTCGGGTGGATCTACGTTGAGAGGGAAGGGGGGGGGGGGGGGGGGGGGGGGGGGGGGGGGGGGGGGGGGGGGGGGGGGATTTGAAGATCGCTTGTATATGCATTGATGATTTGGAAAATCTACCCCATTCATTTAAAGAGATTCCACATGAGGAATGGGTTAAAAGATACATTGTAGCTCTAAGCGCATCTCACGGAAGGCTGTAAACGTCTTTCTACTTCTATGATATTCCACCGAGGCCAGAAGGAAGCCTACTGAGGTTGGGCTCTTTTGTTTTTGCATAATCCTCTTTCTATTTTTAGTTTGAAGTTATACCATTTTATTTTTATATTTAATACAATGTATAAATGTATGAACAATATAATTACTGTTTCATATATCCCCGCTAAAATGGTCGAACCAATAATCCTCAACCCAGTAGCTCGACCTAGCCAACGGGCTAAACCGGGTTGTAAACCTAGAGCGGACAGGAGTCTCATGTGTTCAAAACATTCTTATTGCATTCAATAAAGTTTTGTTTGTTTGCACAAATGTGGCTTCAACATTGTGGTATCACACCCATAAGGATACTTAGATGTGGCAAATGGATTGGATTCATGGATTGGTGAATTGAATTAGTGGATCCATGTATCAAATGGATTGGTGGATCAGATTTATAGATTAGATCATTTGGATTGATAGATTATCCATGAATCCGAATTAAATTATCAACCTCAGACCAATATGTAAAATGTAAATATTTTAGGTACTAAACTGTCATAATGAAAAAATTTAGGTACCAAAATATAAAAAATATAGGTACTAAATTGTAGTTTGCCAACTTTCCACGAATCCAATTGAATTCGAATAAAATGAATTGGATTAGTTGGATATTTTTAATGGATTGGTGATTTGGATTGAGAATTGCCACTGACATGATCCTAAGTAGCCAATTGTACAAGTTTCTATTGCTTGCCAAAGAAGCAATCCATGTTGGTAAGAAAAGGGGCAGAATTTGGCTAAGTGTACAGTTTCATGGAGCCTACTTTGGGGATTCATATCTCACAATTGGTTCAGTATAAATGCAAAAGGAAGGCTAGTAGTTGAAGAGTCCGAGTTCAATTACGTCTTTGAAGGTTGATTTACTCTAGAACCAGTTTCCAAGGTCATTTCCAGAAGCTCTCAAGTTGCGTTGAATACACAGGAAAACTGCCAAACTCTGGCTAAGTAGGGACAGAGTCTAAGTGCCCTATTTTGAGGGCTTATTCGAGTTGGGATAGTAAGAGTCGAAGTAGAAGGAGTTTGGTACATGAAAGTACACATTTTTCTGAGCAACTTAAAGAAATTGGCTGATCAAGTTCATACCTCCAAGGTTTCGAACGAACGTGTGCAAAGATCGCGTGGAGCTTGAAGTTTCTCTCTTGCACCACAAGCAAATTGTTTCCTTATTGCATTAAGATCTCAAATCTTTGTTCGTTTTGAGTTTGGTTTCAGAGTTCCATTGTGTTTGGGACGTCTTTGATAGGTTATAGCTTTGTTTAGTTCTATTTAAAGCCTCTCTACTTGCATTGTAACTCAGATTTCGTTCAATTGAATACAAACCTTGAATTTTGGTTCACAAAGATTTGCTTCGTGAGTGTGTTGAGTTGCTTAGAGGATCTAGGTGACTTGAGTGCTTGTATCGATCAATTAGTCACATTGATCGTGGTCAGCTTCTACCCTATAGTTATTGATAACACTGAATTTCCACATGTTTTTATCCATCATTTCTTGATTGTTTGTGTTTATCATACTTTTGCCAATTTTACGATAGGTTGTGTTCTATTTTCATATTTCATATCCTAGCACGTACAGTGAAGCATAGACGCAAATTTCAAGTTAATCGGAGATCAATTGGCGACTCGGGGGAAGAAACTCGGGCATGACTTGAAGAAGAATGGACTTCTACCTGATTTTATGGACAATTAATAATGTAATTTTTCATGATGAGAAAGAGGACGAGACTATGAGCTTCTAGGATCAAACGGGGACTAATTCGGAGTTCGGACGAGGGAGAAATGAGACATTCAAGACATGGAATAGGAACAAGGAATTCCACGAGTTGGATGACAATTCCACAGTCGTGGATTAGGGGTTTAGACCGTGAATTTTGATTAGGAGAAATCCACAGGTTGAAGAGTCAATTCCACGACTGTTGAATATAAGAGGTGATAGTAAGGGTCGAAGCAGAAGGAGTTAGGTACATGCAAGTACACATTTTTCTGAGCAACTTAAAGAAATTGGTTGATCAAGTTCATACCTCCAAGGCTTCGAACGAACTTGTGCAAAGATCGCATGGAGCTTGAAGTTTCTCTCTTGCAGCCACAAGCAAATTGTTTCCTTATTGCATAAAGATTTCTATTCTTTGTTCGTTTTGAGTTTGGTTTTAGAGTTCCATTTTGTTTGCGACGTCTTTGATAGGTTATAGCTTTGTTTAGTTTTATTTAAAGACTCTCTACTTGCATTGTAAGTCAGATTTCGTTCAATTGAATACAAACTTAAATACAAACCTTTATTTAGAGAATTCTAGGTGACTTGAGTGCTTGTATTGATCAATTAGTCACATTGATCGTGGTCGGCTTCTACCCTATACTTATCGAGCCTTCTTCCTTGTAAAATATTGCACGAAAGTTCCATACTAAAACGAAAAAAATACCTATCCTGTTCTTGTTCGAGCTTCACTTCAATTCTTCAATTTTGGGAGCTGCGTGATTCTGATCAAAGAGTCACAACTTAGGGCTCATCAAGTGGCATCAGTAGCATGGTTCAAACGCAGTGTCGCGAACCAAAGCTTGAAGACCAGTTTCCTCGAGGACAAGTTCAAAAGATGGGGGAGCAGCCCATTAACACCACAGAGTCTTGCCTAAGTAATTAGTAACTCTTCCCAGACCTACTTTAGACGTGAGCTTATAAGGCAGATTGGAAAGACCACCCCATACCGAAAGAGTTGTATTATCAATGGCAAGAAGACTGATACCTGGCTCCCATCGTCAGAGAAATACAAGTTTCTATCGATGATGCCAGAGCCCATTTTCAAATACTCACTAGCAAAATTCAGCATTGGGAAATTGAAAGATAACCAGCTTCTTACCATCCAAGATACCCGAACTACTTCTCCATCCTCCCACCACCAGCTTGCCCAGTACTGGATTGAACAAATTGAGGCCAATCAACATATGGATTGACCTACTAGACTGTGCTCTCATCTCTTTGCGCCTTCTTCAATCACCTCCCGTGGAATCCGTTACGAACCATTGATGTACCCAGGCTCGTAAAAATCAAGTCTATTTTCTCCATAATCCCAAACAAGGAAATCCACGATGACTATCAGCGACGGCTGCCGCACCATCGGTGACGGCCGCCATCATGCTTGTTCGACGAAGAAGATTTTTCAAAGAGAAAAGAGGAAGAGAGAGATGGAACTTTTTATTCAACCAACACATTGTTTCATTAAGAGAGTGAATTGAGTTTTTAAATAAGATAAATAATAACTTATATATTATAGATAATTAAAAATTAAAACATATATTGCATATTTACATGCTTTAGTATGTATAACAATAAACTTCTTGTAGCTCGATCCAGATATGTTAGTTTTAATTAATAGAGTTGTGATGGAGATACCGAATTTGAGAATTTTGTAGAGACAAAAATCTGAGTATCATATAAAATTCTAATAGCTACGTCCACCTCTGTTGTCTCCTCTTCCAGTATGAAAAGGTTCATGTTTATTCAAAATGTTGTTGATAGAGTTACAAGTTACAACTTATACTTTCTCTAACCAAAAAACAAAGTGACATAAAAATCTCACTCCCCTCTTCATCTATTATACATACGAAAGTATATTTAATAAGAAATGACTAATGAGTACGAGTACGAGTATGAGAGCGTGAGTATGAGTACGAGTACGTGTACGAGTACGAGATGGGACTAGATGATTTTCATACACCAAATTACGGATACATATCATTGGTTGAAAGAATTAACGTGCGCAAAATTAATCTGAGATATGAGTTGTACGTAGTAGTAGTACTTAGTAGTACGACATGCATTCTATGTGCTTAATCCTGATCATTTGCTCATTTCCCATAAAAAAAAACCTCGCCTTAATTAATGCCTGCAGCAAAGGCCAAAAACTTGGCACCCGATACCAGCATCTGACATCGACAACAAATGAAACAACATGATATCATGATCATGATTAGTAAGGTATAAATATGGATAACCTATCAAGCTAATAGATGCAAGAATAAAGGGAAAGAAGTTCATTGCTTGGAATGGAAATGTCATAGAATTTAAATATCATGTTTCAATTTTGATTAACATTGCAATATTGAACTTTACTCACATAACTGAAAACATGCCCCTTTTCCTTGAATAACAAAAATCGCCGGTTGCCTATTAGTAATTACCCAGAAAAAAAATACAGAAAAGCACCTTTACGCATCATGCATAACCACTTTCTAATTAATTCCTAACCATATATATCTTTTTTTAATTTGTTACATAAATAATTATATCAATTATATTCTACTAAATGGCATACCTTTTGATGAATTTCAAAACAAAAACATATTAATCGAGATGTCCTATATTATGATATGGCGGTATAATTCACTATTGTGGTATAAAAAATAAACCATACCGATATGATAATTGGTATACACTATGAAGAAGTTAGCAATTTTTATAATTTTTGAAAATCTTAGACATGTCCAGCATTATATATTCTTGTAATTTGATATAGTTGAATTCAAATAAATATATGATAATCGTGTGGTGCTTTGTGATAATACAAGGAATCCATCCTAGTATAGATAAAAACTATACTAGCAACGACATCGCCATAGTATCGTACAAAAAAAAAATAATAGGGAGACTAGCTCATACCATCGCAGTCTTCTGGACGATAGGTTGACGATTTGGGAGCGTTGAATGCCGACGGTTGATCGTCGATCGTCGCCGGGGGAGCACCCGACGTCGTGGCCGGCCTACCAGCTGATGTTGCAGAAAGCTGCAGAAACAAGAAGAAGAACACAATAGTGATCGCTACTGCTGCGCTAACTCTTTTTCCCATCGCCATCTTTTGCTAGCTAACTAACTAACTCTTAGGTTGCGGTTAACAAGTTAGCTAGCTTTGCTAATACTGATTTTGATTAGCAGTGCAAGTTGGGCGAGAGCTTAATTAAAAGCATCCTATTTATATTGCTTAATATATGCATGTATGTATAGGGCGTAACCATGGAGATTTTGGCTCTTTTCGTCGCTTAGTGTCACAGGAATGAATAAGTTTTTGACTCCTCTAAAACTCGACCTCTCTTAATTATATATGATCAAATGAACAATGTCGTATTATCGTTGAGTGTCGTCGTATGCACGTACCAGTGGATTAAGCAACTCATCAACGTAAGTTACTTGGTAGCTGTTTATTTGTCTTCTGCGTACAAAGCTATATATAGTCACTAAAGAGAAATTACCTTAGCGGCTAAAATTGGCAACACACTTTTTGTATCGCTATGTTAAAGGTATAACTTCAAATTGTATTGTAAAAGCAAAAAATTTATAATACCGTTACTATATAGCATTGTAAAATTCCTCAATAATTTCAATATGTTATACACGACTAATATCTTGGTTCCTAAAAATAAAATGGTTTGCCTCTAAAACTATTATTAGTTTACATTTAACATTAATTTAATTGAAATATGATATAAATTGGCACATTTTTGTAAATGTCTTTGTCCTCTTGTATATGAAAAAGTGAATGAACTTATTATAATCATATTTATAACAAAATGGGTTAGGTTACACCCATTAGTTTTGTAGTACTACAAAACCTAATTTAATGGTTGTAATTTAATAAAGAAAGATCCAATTGCCCGTATCATAGAGAGGTAAATAAAGAGAGCTGCCAGATTTTCTGTCGGCCTGGATATTGGTGGTGACCGGCGCGGATTACAGACCGTTTGATATCAAATGAATCAAGAATTCATTTCATTGTAATTTGAATTACTGTATAAAATTCATTGTCAAATGAAATCTTGTGTTTGGTACGTCATACTAAAATATTTAGAAATAAAATGAATTTTTCGTGTAGAATTCATTGTCAAATGAATCTTGTGTTTGGTATGTCATATATATAAGTAATTTACAGACTGTTTGGTACCAAATCAATTGAGAACTCATTTCATTGTAAAATGAATTACAGTGTAGAATTCATTGTCAAATAAAATCTTGTGTTTGGTATGTCATATTCAAATCTTAGAAATAAAAGAAATTGTAGTGTAGAATTCATTGTCAAATGAATTATTGTGTTTGGTATGTCATATGTATAAGTAATTTAGTTAATAAAAGAGTATAATTATATCATTCTTTATAATTAGTAAATACTTATGAAATTCATTTGAAAATTCCATCTCATTTCCTCGAAATTGCTATACCTAGTTCCAATTAAATAGAATTCAAATTTTAGAATTAAAAATGAATTTTTTTAAATACCAAACACAAAACTGTTTCATTTCCAAATGAATTACTCAAAACTTATGGAATTCATTTATACCAAATGGTATGTAAAACTCTTTTCAAATCACCCAAAAAAATTAAATGGGTCATAACTCATTCGTTCTACATCGGATTTCAAAAACCTTTGCACAGAAAAAACAGATTTTTTGTGCTCTACAAGATGATATCCATTTTTATATATTTTGGAGCAAAATTTTTATGACGTCTTACCACTATCATATCACGATATTATCACTGACGGTGATATAATATCGCAGTGGTATGATATTGATATGATAGTGATATGATGTTGACAAATGATTTAATGACGTCATATCACTGTCATATCATGCTTTATCACTATGATATGATGTTGGTATAAGATCTTATGTTGACAAAACATAACAATATATATATATTATTGTGCATATTATAATTAATGTGCTCTTTCTATACAATATCTTTTAATTTTGAGTTAAAATGAAAAAGATGAGTCTTGCCACCTTCATATCACGATATTACCACTGACAGTAATATGATCATTGGTATGACATGATAGAGATAATATTGATATGATGTTGATATGATAGTGATATGATGTTGTTGTGAGGTCTTATGTTTGACAAAATAGTTTGATGAGATCATATCACTGTCATATCATGATATTATTGTTATGCTAACATGATATGATGTTGGTATGACACTGATAAGATAGTGATAATACTACAATCATCACGTGTTTTAAAAAATTAATTTGTTTCTTTGCTTAAAATATAACAAAATGGATATCACTGTGTTGATCATCATTAATGCGTTCTTTGTATACAAATTTATTTAAGTTCCGGGTTATTAAAATGAACGTTGTAGGATCTTATTAAGAAAATAGGGGATTAGGAAAAGTATCTTGATAAAAACAGGAAAATATTTTGGTGTTTGTATTGAAATACAAAGAATGAGACACTGATAAAGCTCTCTGAAAAAGCATTCCATGGCTACCGCTGATTAGCATACCCATCCTCCGTCTCACCGTTCAGAGGAACCGCCATATTCCTCACCGGAGACATCCCCAATCCAATAAAGCAAAAAACATAAACCTCTGCATGAAGTGATTCTCCAGTCAGGGATCTATGATGCTTGAAACACCAACTACTGGTGTGAGTGCAATGAATGGAGACAGCAATGATAAGACAACACCACCACTGATGAAGCTTTGATACATCGACTCGGTATTTCCCTCGAGTGGTTCACAAGAGAACGATCTGATGTGAGATGAATCGTACAAAGAAGATGGTGATGATGATCCTGACTGTCCAACGATTCGGGTGCGGAAGTAAATGGTAAACAGGATCCGTGATCGATGGGGAAAGGCGCTCATTTGTAAAATCCTTGGAAAACAATTTCGCTTCTCAATCCTAGAAAATAAGATCCAACACCTTTGGGAGAAGATTGGTAATGTAGGCGTGGCTGACTTTGGAAACGGATTCTTCACTGTCCGCTTCATCTCACAACATGATTCTGATTGAGCCTTGTTCAGTGGCCCCAGGCTTCTTGGTGATCATTACATACTTACAACAGAATGGAGGTTGGATTTTGATCCAAACTACGATGTCATCAATCATGCCAAAGTCTGGGTAAGGCTCCCTCGGCTACCAATGGGGTACTTTGACACTGAAATCCTTAATGACATTGGTAGTCGAATTGATAAAGTGATCAAGATAGACTATAATACGCCACATTGTACTCGGGGGAATTATGCTCATCTTTGGGTGAAAATTGATCTGAACAAACGGCTTGTCCCAAAGTACCGTACGAAGAGAAGAGTTCGGCGGATTGAGTATGAAGGTCTCCACCTTGTGTGCTTCGCCTACGGCCGCTATGGTCACACCCAGGTAACATGTGCGAAATCTTTCGAAGATGGGAAACTCCCGACGGACTTCATTTCCAAAACCAATCCGATGTTCAACTTTAAGGGTAACTCTAAGGTCCGACCGGAGGTTCTAGAAGATTATGGGCCCTGGATGATAGCAACGAGGAACAAGAGGCCAAAACACGTCCAGCGACTAAAAGAGTAGGCTAGTGATGAGAATCAAAGTATGATTCCGGCGAACCCGCAAGTGGCAACCTCATCAGCTGTAACCCAACAGGCATCCGGATCTTGTTTCCATGCCCTTGATAATGATGAGGCAAAAATTGCGGTGGAGGAACCAGTTATGGAAGCCAAAAATCAAGGGAGTGAGATCAAGCAAAAAGGGGAAGAAGCTATTAAGGCAGGAATGGTGAGCAACGGCTCTGGAAAATCTATTGGGGAGGAAAGAGGTACTGATAAAGGAAAGAAGAGTCATAAAACGGAGAAGGAAAGAGGAAAAAAGGAGAAATCTGAGGCTAAGAAGAAAGGCTCATCTAGGACAAATGACACGAATAACGAGTTGAAGCCCCCGTCGTTCTCCAAAACTTAGCCAAATTCTGGGCCAGCTGCCAAGAATCGGTCCTGCAATTCTGGCACCCTGACCCAGACACAACTCATGGGCCCAAAATCACCTGTTGTTTGCCAGCCCAATATCGGGCAAACTGTATCCACCCCGCTGGAAGCCCAACAGAGGCATCAGGAAGGGGGAGATAGCTCGACCGACACCCAATCCGTCGGGAAACAAATGGGGAATGCTCTTTTGATGGAGAGGAAAGGACAAGATCATATTAGTAAATCACCAAAGAATGACCCGCACGGCAGACGACGACACCTCCGCCCCGCTGCAAACGCTGAAAAGAAAGTGGAGCAACGAAAATCCGGGAAGATGGAAAGTATTGTTGAGGTCGCCTTCGGAAATGAGGGTGACATGGAGGTCGATGGTAATAGTTGAGCGTCGCTGGTGTGGTTCTCGTCATCTTTTCAGGGAAGTTTCCGGGTTACTCCTCTATCTTTTTACCCATGTTTAAGATTTTTAGTTGGAATTGTCGTGGTGCGAAACACCCAAAAAATTTTCCTAGCTCCAAAGATTATATGCGTATTCATCGACCGAATATGGTTTTCATCATCGAGCCATGAATTAGTGGTGAGGACGCGCTTGCTGTGATTCATTTGATGGGTTTTGATCGCTTTGAGAGGGTGGATGCGGTGGGGTTCTCCGGAGGCATCTAGGTTCTCTGGAACTCGGTTGACTTTGTGGTTTTTGTGGAGGATAGTAACCCCCAATTTCTTCACTTTCGTGGTACATGTACCAACCAGAAACAAGTCTTGCTGACTGCTGTCTATGCCAAACCAAACGACTATGATCGGCGACCACTTTGGAACGCTCTACCTCGTTTGGAAACAAATATCACAGACCCGTGGCTCCTCATGGGAGACTTTAACTCCATTATCATCCCATCGGAGCGGCAGGGTGGAGCCAAGTACAACCCCAACAGGGTGTCTGAGTTCAATGACTGCATCACGGATTGTGGCTTCATCGACGTGGGGTTCTCTGGTTCCAAATTCACGTGAAAAAACGGGAGACTGTGCCAATGGCTGGATCCCGCAATCTGCAACCGGGAATGGTTTAGGCAGTACCCGGACACCAGGAATACTCATCTTCAGTGAATTCGCTCGGACCATCGTCCAATCCTTCTATCAAGCTTGGCGGATATTGTTACATCGTACCAGGTGAGACCTTTCCGCTTTCTTGCCCCTTGGTTGGCTCATAAGGATTTTCATAATATGCTTGATATCTATTGGACCCGATGTAGGGATTGTCTTCAATCTGTGCAGGACTTGCAGGCCAAACTCCGCGTGTGGAATAGAGACGTCTTCGACAACATTTCCACTAGAAAGAAGTCCCTCTCCAAGAAGTTGGCTGAGCTAGAATCAATGAATGATAATTCGCCTTTTGCAGACTCGCTAAACCGAGAAGTTGAGATCAGGGGCGAGCTTGAACGAACTCTTAGGGAAGAGGAGTTGCTTTGGATGCAGAGTTCCATGACTAACCAGATTTCTAAAGGCGACCAGAACACTCCTTTCTTCCCCAATGTTACTCTCAGCCATCGTCGGAGGAATAAAGTTACTAGGCTCCAAGATAACTCTGGAAATTGGATTCATGACCCAGACTTACTTAAGGTTCTGGCAAAGGATTTCTACTGCGGCTTTTTCACGGAAGAGGAAACATCTGATCTGTTGATACCCGCTCGTTTCAAAGGTATGGAAACATAGGTCACCAACAGCCCGGTTGCCATTCCTTCCATTGGCGAAACCAAGCTAGTCTTGAGCGACATGGGAGGGATGAAAGCGCCAGGAAAGGATGCCCTTCAAGACATCTTTTACAAGCAATGTTGGGGAAGAGTTGGTCAAGACTTATATGAGCATGTTGTCTCCTGTTTCAAACAACCTCAAAGAATCAAACTCTGCAATAAGACCCTCATTACGCTGCTTCCCAAAGTTGAGGTTCCTAAGACCATTGCAGAATTCCGCCCGATCGGATTGTGAAACACGACCTATAAAGTGGTAGGAAAATGTCTTGCTAACAGGCTTAAGAAACTGCTTCCTAATCTGGTGGAGCCAAACCAAACAAGTTTCGTCCCGAAGCGCCATATCACGGACAACATTATAATCCTTCAAGACTTATATGAGCATGTTGTCTCCTGTTTCAAACTACCTCAAAGAATCAAACTCTGCAATAAGACCCTCATTACGCTGCTTCCCAAAGTTGAGGTTCCTAAGACCATTGCAGAATTCCGCCCGATCGGATTGTGCAACACGACCTATAAAGTGGTAGGAAAATGTCATGCTAACAGGCTTAAGAAACTGCTTCCTAATCTGGTGGAGCCAAACCAAACAAGTTTCATCCCGAAGCGCCATATCACGGACAACATTATAATCCTTCAAGAGGTGATCCACTCCATGTCGTTAAACACTGGTGTTAAAGGCCTTATGGTTCTAAAGATAGACTTGGCTAAGGCGTATGACCGTGTCCATTCGGCCTTTTTGGAGCAGACTCTTCATGCTGCAGGTCTTCCCCGAGAGTTTGTGGAGCTGATCATGGCCTGCGTTACCACGATCAATTTTCAAGTGCTTTGGAACAGAGGGTTAACAGACAGTTTCAAGCCTTCACAGAGGCCTTAGACAGAGAAGCCCACTCTCGCCCTATCTTTTTACTTTATGTATTGAGCGTCTGAATCACTACATACAGGGAGAGATTGATGCTGGGAATTGAAAGCCAATTGTGCTTGGTCAAATAGGAGTACCAATAACTCATTTATGTTTTGCAGATGATTTGGTTCTATTCGCTAAGGCTGACTACAAACAAGGGAAAGTGATCTCGCAATGCCTGGGTACTTTCTACGCGGCCTCTGGAGAGCAAGTCAACAAGCAAAAATCATGTGTTTATTTCTCAAAGAACACTAAAGACTCGGCAAAGAAACGAATCAGTGATCTGCTTGGGATGAAAGTTACAAATAATCTTGGGGGTTACCTTGGGGTGTCAGTGATCCATGGTCGAGTGACGAAGGACACCTATAAGTTCATTATTGAGAACATTGATAGGCGGCTTTCAGGGTGGAAAGCGAGAAATTTGTCTCTCGCCGGAAGAGTGACGCTAGCAATGTCTATCCTGAATGCCTTACCGAATTATGCAATGCAGACTGTTGTCATCCCGGTCTTGATCTGCGACCCGATTGATAAGAAGATCTACTTCTTTGTTTGGGGTACTGAGCAAGGGAATCCGAAGACCCACCTTGTGACCAGGGAGACTATTTGTAAATCGAAAGAGGAAGGTGGTCTAGGACTTCGGTCAAATCGTACTTTGAATCTCGCTTAGATGATTAAGTAAGCATGGTCATTTTTGAATGACGACTCTGCCTTGTGGGTCAGAGTGCTTTAAGGAAAATATTTCAAATCGACAGCCACTGATGGAATGATTATGAAGCATAGCAGGCCTTCACTCCTTTGGAAAGGAATGATGGAGGCTTGGCCCTTGATGAAGCAGAATCTTATTTGGGATGTCTGGAGCGGCCGTAATGTGACCTTTTGGACAAATCCTTGACTTGCCGATGGCATCATCCTTGCTGAACATATACCATATGATGGTAGTGGGATCAGATGGGAGGCTTCGGTGGCGGAGCTAACTTCGGGTGATGGTGAGTGGAGATGGAATGACATTGAGCCACATCTGCCTAATGACTTAATTATGCTTATTGCAGGAACGAATACTCCGGATCCAGAATTGGGCGAGGACATTACTGCTTTGGGTGTGGAAGCGTATGGCTGCTTTCGCCTCAAATCAGCTTATTGCGTGGTTGCGGATTGGTTAAGAAATGAGGATGAGGAGGTGGCATATGGGTACAGCAGGCTGATATGGAAAGACTTATATGGAAATGGAATGGTCCCAATAGGATCAAATATTTCTTATGGTTGGTTGTCCATGACCGGTTGCTTACAAACGTGGAAAGGAAACAGAGGAAGTTCACTGCGAGGACGGCTGTTGCTTCTGTAATTCGGGTCCGGAGACGGGAGAACACATGATATGGCGGTGCCCCGGGCCACTCAGGTATGGCAAGCTCTTGGATTGATGGATAGTCAATTAACTGTGGCTCTCCCTTTTGCAGATTGGTTGAATCAAAAGTTGTGTGCAGAAGAAGATGGTTTGCTGGTGAGCATTGCAGCATGGTACCTATGGAAGCAGAGGAATGAGTCCATCTTTCAGAAGAAACCTTTCGATGTGCTGGTTTTATCACAAACAATTCGTAGTTGGACCAGAAATATCCGGCAAGCTTAGGAATGTGACATGCAGGCTAAAGATATGGCAGGAGTTAAGGTGAGGCATGACCTATTTTGGCAGTCGCTGCCGGAAGGGTGGGTCTATGGCGGCAACTGGCTGACTTATAAGGGATCATCTCGGGTGTTGTTTGGCTACCTTCACCGCAATCTAGGAGCTTGTACAATCACTCGGGCTGAGATCAAAGGGGCCATCGAGGGTCTAAACATTGCTTGAGATCAAGGCTATAAGAAAGTAAAGGGTTGGTCTCGATTCAACAGCGGCTTTACAGCTCCTCACTGCTACTCGTCAAGATGATCAAAGGTATTATAAGCTCACCCAACAATTTAGGAAGCTTCTCGATCGTGAATGGGAAGTCCAGCTTACACATGTCTACAGGGAATACAACAAAGCGGCCGACTACAGGGAATGCAACATAGCATAGGCATTCATAGATTTAATTTTTCTGATTCGGGTCTTTCTTTCTGGATCATGTATGACGCTATGGGCATTGCCCAATCTCAATTAATATAACGTGTCAGGCAAGGTTGCCCTTTTAGCACCCCATTTCCTACCCAAAAAAAGGAAAAGTATATTCTCTCTCCTCTAAATCCATGTCAAAGTGTCAGCACAAAAAAAAGGCATGGAGCAGAATTACCTTTATCCCCTCTCATTTTTTTGTTGAAAATTATTCTGGGCTCTTAAATGATAATGAGATGGATGATGGGAGTATTGGATTTTGTATTGGATTTGAATCATATGATTTTGTACCCTACCCTCTCATTTATAAATTTTCGTAGGAAAAATTATTTAGCTGTTATATAAATGATTTAAAGGCTAATATAATGGTTGAGATTGCTTCTTCAATTAATATTTTTTTTATATAACCATCTGGAATTTTATTAAGTAGTAATCTGGGTACTTGACATGTCTATCCTCAATTGAGGTACAAGGAAAATTAGAGGCTTAGAAGCACATACTTCTTCTTCTTTCCATCCACACATAATGTGGGTCATCTGGTGGGCCACTTTATTTTTCTCTCGTTCTGCATAGGCCCAATTGGCCTTCCATTTCTGCTTGCCACCTCCAAGAGCTCTTTGCAACGATCTCCAACCTTTGCCTTCTCTATTTCCTTCTGCTTTAACTGAGAGATTGTGAACAAGCAATCCGATTCCAATACACATTTCCTTATGCCCCGTCTTTCCATCAGCTCCAAACTATATCCAATCTCCAAAGTCTCTGCCATTGCTGGTGCCCATTTAACTCACGTTCTTTTGACTGTCGCCCCACAGAAACCTCCTTGCATGTCACGAATCACCATAATCCAACTAGATCCTTGATCCTTCAACACAGCTGCATCGACATTGATCTTGTAGGGCGCCGTCACCGAAGGATCCCATTATCTCAAATTCCTCTTTTTTCTTCTTGTTCCACTGGCGACTATTCCATTCTTCCCAGATAAACCATAGGGCCACAAGAAACTCACCAAACTTCTCGTCGGGTTATGATTCCTAGAGCTATTCCATGATACACAGGTAAGTTCTTCACCATTTGAGAACATATTGCTTAGTCTACTAGGTTGCCAAATGCTTCTCACCCAAGCACAATTCCTGAAAATATTCTCACATGTTTCAATTAATCCATAGAACGGACACTCATCACAACCTTTTTGAATTCGATCCACCACATTCTTCCCCGTTGGGAGGAAATTGTTTACCCATCGCCATCCGGATACCTTCACTTTTGGTAGGATATGAATTTTCAAGAATCTTGACTAGTTCACAGGGATATAAACCTCTTCCTCCTGCTCATTCTGTTTGATTCTCCATTCCTCATAGACAGATCTCACTGTGTAGCTTCCATTCCTCTCAAGACTCCACAAACTCTTTCACCTATTGGGCGGGTTGTCTTGGGATTGGGGTTTTGAGGATGTAATTTATGTCCATAGGATTGAAATAGGATTGTAGGAGATCAGTGCGCCAAGATCGAGTGCCATGATCAATCAGCTCTGAGACTGAGGTGCTTCCATTTATAGACTTAAGCGGCGATGTAATTTGGCGAAAGTAGTTTATCGCCTCCAGCAAGAAAGGGTAAGTTGAAGGTAAGTGTGTCATCAGGTCGACCTATTGTCAGTATCTATAGATCGGTTGCCTCAAACGGTAAACCACTTGGTTGAAGAGGTAGACCATTTTCTTGACAAGTGGTCGACCAACTAGTTGCAGAGGTAGACGATTTGTTGAATGTGGTAGACCATTTTCTTAGAAAGTGGTCGGCCACTTAACAGAATAGGTAGACCATATTCTCTAAGTTTCGGTGACTTACTAGCAAGTGAACATAAGCATACTCTAAAATTTATATTTACAAGACAATTTTACATGAAATAGTTCAATATAATTTCATTTTATTAAATTTAAAAAAAATAAACAAATTTTATTTCTAGAACACGACATCTCAAACGCCTGCTCACAAATATTATAATGAGCAGCGTGTGAGGGACTCTTTCATAAACAAGTTTACTAGCAAGCATGCTGGGAACGTAAGGGATTGTTTTGTGGGATTGAATATCTGAAACTTCCAGAGAAGGAGAAGGGCAGAAAGTCAGCAAGCGACACACCCATATTTCCATTAACGCAATCGTCGGAGAAGATGAGCCAGAAATGGCGGGAGAGTACGCGTTTCCGGTTTTTAGTTTGTCAATTAGAATTTAGAATAGACATTTCAGATCGAATCTCTACGTGGGTCCTTAATTTTCATCAAAAGTCCATTCTTTTTCATTTCTTTCCACTAGTCGTTGGCGTTGCATTACCAACCTAAGAGAGACGGACCACCGTACCGGCCACCGGTCCTTCCCCGGAGCACGAGATTTTGCTAGCGTGATTATAAACTACCTAGCTTTACGTGTTCGTTTGGAGAACGGGATTTAGAGTGTAGATTCATTGAATCCGTAGATTTGTAGAAAGTTATGTTTTTTTTTATTGTGGATTTTAGCTTTAGAGATTTCAAATCTCTAAAATTTATGGATATCAAATCTCTCATAATTATAGAGATTCTATATCTTGATTCGTGATTTTTTTTCTCCTACCTTTCACTTTCTTTTATTTATTTATCATATTAAATATATTTACTAACAAAGTTTTTAATATTTCTCAAACTACTCTAATTTTTTTATTAAGGATAAACATGTTATTTAATATAAAAATTCTATTTTTATATTAAATGAATGTTAACAATCACAGTTACCAAACAATAAACATTTAAAATCTATTTTCAACAATCCGAAGAGTTAGAATCTTTAGATTGTTGACAATCTATAGATTTAAACTCAGATTCTCCAAACGACCCCTACATTTGTATCACTCTCCACAGTAAAATCCAATGGTTTAGAAACCATACCCAGTGGCGGACCCAGGAATTTTATATAGGGTGTCATCTTTTAAAAAATAAATTAAATAAAAATATAATTAATAAAAATAAAAAAATCGTAAATAAGAAAAATACCATACTCGTACAGGTTAAAAAAAAGTTCATGATGTGTTTTCATATTCAGAAATAATTGTAGAATACACTTGGTATCTATAGTGTTAAAAGAAATTATCTCTATATACCCTACTAAACAATCATTCACGAACTGATCGCATATTCGATTTGTAAACTTATTTTTTATGTAATCCAAAGCTGAAAAACTCTTTCAACACTTGTCGTACAAAAATAAAATCAATACAGATTAAGGGTAGCTTGAAATTAGTTTATTAATTTTTAGGTTTTGAAAATAATTAGAGATAGGGAATGACATTTTACTATTACACAGTATTCAAAATCGAACAACAAATGAGTTGTAGCTTAATGAAAATTATGTTTATTAATAATAATAGTTTTCTAGATTTGAATTACCTAACCTACCACTTATATTTCCATACACAAATTTAAAAAATGACAGTAGGACAATCATTTTTCAAATTCAGAGGTGTCCCTCACTGTCAATTATAATTTTTTTTCCATACGTAAATTACCACCGAGTGTTGGATAATCGTTTTCCCAAAATTTAGCGGTGTCCCAGGGGTCCGCCCCTGACCATACCCTATTACCAATTCTGAGTAGGAATGTCAAGTACAAGATAGCAAAATATTTGTGACTTTAAAGGCATGAAATGGTTTAACTACGATTAAGCCACGGTTATATTACATAATAGTTTATCATTAAATTTTCTGGTATAAGATTTGTATGATTTCATAATCTTTGGTAAATCCGTTGCCGAGAACAGAGGATATATATATTCAACTACAAATCCAAAAGGTAAATTTAAGAAGAAAGAGTAATAATAAAATTAGAAAGTATCACATTTTATTAAAGTGCTATGCAAATTTTATTATTTTTATAAATCTTAGAGTAATAACAAAGAGCTTATGGCGAAATTGGGTACATGCAAGACAAAATACCTTGGGAATAGTATACCCGAACTTAAAAAAATTTACTGTTTTTTCCAATGCTGTCAAAGCCGAGCCGGAGTATGACCCGGTAACGTGAACGACTCGGTCATTAGTGGTCCATCCGGCATTAGACCGTTTAAAAACCGTTTGAGAACCGGTACATTATAAACAAAATAATATCATAATAGAACACACATAAAGTAATAATTCAATGATTTAATGAGTAAAAATGATGATTACAGGTACCATTTAATAATTCTACACAACATATATATACAGCAACTAAAAAAAACCCTAACCTAATCCTAAGTGACAGCGCCGCTTCCCCACCCATCACTCTCCTTCCTTCCGCTTCCCCATCCCCCCTCTCTCTCTCCTTCCTCCTCTCCCACCGCCGCACCTATTTTCATTTTTCAGCCACTATAGCCTTCTGTAATTCCTCAAAAATCCATCACCACATTCAATTCTTCCTCATCCTTTCTTAACCCGTAAATGCTCTTCCTCGTCCCAATCTGCGAAATGGCTCGGATTCAATCCAAGCCTCTGGTGAGACAGTGCAACTTAGCGGGGAGCTGCTTGCGACGGTGGCGACGGGATGGAAGCGCCGGGAGAGGGAGCTGCTTGCTACAACAAGGACTGGCGATGGCGATGCGATGGCGACTGAGGATGGCGATGCCGTCGGGAAGCGCCGATGCCGGGACAAGAGGTGTTGACGGCCGATTCCACGAGTGGCCTTTTCTATTTTTTTTAGGGTAAACCAAACGGACGAACCGCGCGACCGGCTTGAGCGGCTCGAGCGGTTAACCACTTCGGCCGCTCACCGGCCGTTGTATAAAACCGTGGCGGTTAAATAGCTGATCCGAGCCGGTTTTATGGCCGGGTGGCGGCTTTGGCGGTCCGGCCGGCCGGCTCGGTTTGGCTTTGACAGCACTGGTTTTTTCGTAACAATTGAAGAGTAATAATAAGGCCTAATTGCAAGTTTGGTCACTCGAATTGTTATAAAATTTCACGTTTGCCACTCAAATTAATTTATTCCATTTATAGTCATCCTAATTAGTTGAACAGTTCAAGTTCGTTCACTCTCCGTTAACCTCCATTAACTTTGACTGACGTGGCAGTTAACTCTGACCGTTGACCGTTGAATGTGTGACGTGGCAAATAAAAATTAATTAAAAAATAAAAATAAAATTTTTAGAAATTACACATCATTATAAAAAAATTATAATTATAAAAAATGAAAAAAAGAAATTATCCAAAAACTTGAACGGCCGCTCCGACCACTTATTGGACTTCCAACGTCACCGAATTGGCCGTGTGCTCCCTTTTTCATATGTACATGACATCATTCCCGCTGAGCTATAACTCGCTACAGAACTCGACGAACTGATAATTATTAGCGTCGGCGACCGAGCTCTGATCGTCGAAGCTGAACTGCGACGAGAAAACGTCGCTGGCAGATCCATCACTCACCGTCGTCGTCATCGAGTTCTGCCCGCCGCTTGTCCCCTGCTGAAACAACGGGTACCCATGAAACAAACCGTTATTATTATCACCTCCAAACAACCCGCTGATGTCAGGTCCGAAATCAGCAGTCCCGCCGGCGAACCCCTTAGTATTGCTGCAACCCACCAACGGCGCTGCCGACGTGGCGGCGAAACTGTCCAGAGATAGCCACTCGGCGAACATGAGCTTCGGCAGAGCAGGACTTGGTCCGTTGATCTCTTGGTGATGACGGTTGCTGTAACTTTGCGGGTCCCACTGGTCGGCGGTGGAGGGCGGCGGTGAGTTTTCACGGAAGTGCGATGCCGGAATAAGTGTGGGTTTGTCCGGAGATGGGGAAGAATAATGGTCGGTTTTCACGACGGCGAGCGGGAATAATGGTCCGGAATTGAAGAACGGGTCGGTTTTCACGACGGCAACTGAACTTTTCATTCTGCAGTTCAAAGCTGGAAGGGAGGTCGGCGTCGTGCAGACTGTCGGACAGAGTATGTCTCGCTCTCTCGATTGTTTTTCTGCGTTCTGTGATTTGTTGTTTGTCATGTTGAATTTCATGGATTATGAAAACTTATCAAATGGGATTGTTGATCACATGCTAGTGATCAGTTGAGCAGATCAGTATCTGTAGTCATACGATCTCCTCAGGTAATCAGTTGAATGCTATTAACCACACTCTGTCCGATTGTGGCAGAAATGGAAGGTATAATGCTAACTGCAACCCCTTCCCCTTTCCCGATCTTTAGGTCTCCACACAGCATGCACAGATTAGCTACAAAAATGGCTACTTCTTCTTGTCAGATCTCAGGAGCGAACATGGAACCTTCGTCACAGAGTAAGTTTCTGAAAGTCTTGGCTCATACTCTACTGTATATACCGTAATTCTTCATTAAGTCCGGAGTCCATGATAATGCAGTAACGAAGGAAGACGGCACAGGATACCTCCAAACTTCCCAACCCGGTTCCATCCCTCGGATTCCATTGGTTCTGTAAGAAGGTATGCTCTATCTCTTTCTCTGTGATTGATTATGGGATTGGATCTTGGTCAAGATTCAGAGTTTTTCTCTGGTACAGACCATGTTTCGGGTCAAGGTGCTGAGGTCATTTTTTATAATTATATTTTTTTTTATAATGATGTGTAATTTCTAAAAATTTAATTTTTATTTTTTAATTATTTTTTATTTGTCACGTCACACATTTAACGGTCAACGCTCAGAGTTGACTGCCACATCAGTCAAAGTTAACGGAGGTTAACGGAGAGTGACCGAAGTTGAACTGTTCAATTAATTAGAGTGACTATAAATGGAATAAATTAATTTGAGTGGCAAACGTGAAATTTTATAGCAATTCAAGTGACCAAACTTGCAATTAAGCCGTAGTAATAATAATAATAATAATAATATCAATTTTATTGCTTTGCTCCTATTTATCTTTTCCATTACTCAATTCCAATAGTTTTATAAGTAAAATGTAGCAATTGTCAAGAAATTATTCATTACTCTAGTCTCCACCTACGTCCATGACCATCGTATTAACCGGACCCACCTCCACCTCCCTTAGCCTAATTGTCCGCACTGTGTCCCTACCGAAATGACTTCCCAGCTCCTCTACTTTGCCTTTGCTTGGTTTTGTTTTCCTGTGGCTGATCCTTAGCTACCTAGCTAGGAAGCGGACAATTTCTCGTCTCGTCTTCCTTTCACTTTTTTAAACTTCGCCATATCCCATCAATCATTTCTCATTTCATTTCCCTTGTCTTCGCCTACACCAAATTAGCTCTTACTACGGTCTATAATTATAGTACTTGAACCCGCTCCACACTATGCTGCAAGACAAGCGTCCGAGCCCACCCTCCTTCCTCGCTCCTCCTCCGACGTCGTCCTCAATGGCCAAGCGGCTGAAGCCCGACGCCGCCATGAGCAGGGACAGGAAAGACAAGCAGCTGGGAGAGAAGATCGTGGCTCTGCAGCAGTTGGTCTCTCCGTACGGCAAGACCGACACGGCCTCGGTTCTCCAGGAAGCCATGGACTACATCTCCTTCCTTCACGACCAGCTTAAGGTGCTAAGCGCTCCCTATCTCCTCTCCGCCTCCGCCGCCGGTCCAGGTCCAGGTCTGCGAGGCAGAGGGCTCTGTCTTGTTCCGGTGGCCGCCACGGCTGCTATTGATCGCACCAATGGGGCGGACCTCTGGGCTCCCACCAAGACGGCGCCGTCTGCTTCTCCCAGGATCGAGAAGCTACCGCAGCAGCAGCCAATTTCAGCCTATCATTTTTTAGGCCGATAGAGAAGCTAGCTAGCCGTGCATTTTGGGTGCAACGAGGTTCGCTGATTGTAACTAGTTTTGCAAAGCAGAAGTACGTTTATGTGAAACTTCAAACCAAGTTAAGGCAGGACTTTTGGCAGACAGAAATTATGAAGTCATATTAATGGGAGAGAATAAACAAATGTTATTCGGCATCGTCCTCATATGCTTTAGCTAAATTTCTTCAAAGCTAAGTATCCTTTTGCTATGGTAACAGCACTACCTAGATCTAGCTAGTTATCTGCTACTTGCTCTGCTTCGTGGATTATGCGCTTTTGGTTCCGGTGGTGGCTGCTTCTATGCGCATGCATGCTTCATGTTTTGTGCTGCTATCCATTTTTAGTCCTCGCGGTTAAACCAGATTGGCTATACGTACGTTCGATTGGTGCAGCATCATAATTTTATGGAGAGGTGTTCTCTTCTCTCATAAAATAACTAGTACTAATATTCGGCTTTTAAAAGGAAAATATTTGATTAACACTAGTAACATCGTAATGATCAATATTCGGAAAGTGTCCGTAGAAGAAATGAGTCAAAGCTCTATAATGTTTGGATGAAAATTTGGTATCTCATTCAACTTTGATTATTTTTTTTTTTTTTTTTTTTTTTTTTTTTTTTACAGATGGAACTTTATTGCACTTAAAACTTATCAGCTACAAAGAGGAAGAACTTGGTTCGAGGAAGACCAAGAGCATTCGGTTACAAACAAAACCATGTAGGACAAAATACAGTAGCAAAGACCAAAACACAGTTGGAAAGCAACCACCCAAAAAGAGCAAAACCCTTGACCGAAAACAGATCATCATGAACCTCTCTTGCAAACAACCAATCAAAGTACAATAAAACCACAATCAACTTGTCCGATCATATCGAAATCCATGGCAAATGAACATCATCACCTCATATGCCGCCTCCTGGAGAAAACTTAAAGGCATCCATCACAGTGAATCTAGAAGCTAGATTGCCTGACAGTGGAAGGGTTGTCTAGCATAACAATTAACAAGTTACAGAAACAGGGTTGTCTAGCATCCTGAGTCAGCAGAAATCCCCAGGTTCCGTCCTGGGAGCAAGGCAAGGAACCAAACTTGGCTACCTTATGCAGCTGCAGTACCCACAAACAATGAATGCACACTAATGCAACCAAAAGCAGAAGCCAGAGAAAGATCCCCGACCCCGATGATCGCCTGACTAACATTGAATCTCATAGAACCAATAAGAAAACACGCCAAAGATAACAGTATATTAGAGAGGAAATTCATTATTCATATTCACAAGAATTTCTCAATCAATAAATAGATAGCTTTCTACAAAATGGTGATCTGAGACTAGCTTTCGGAAACCGAACATCCATGTCTACGGAAAAGGTTTCTCTGCTGATCACTAAACATACTCCCACAAGGAGGAACAACTTTCCTAAGTGACGGCCTTGTGAACACCATCAATGCAATAATATCAATCCCCAAATTCTCACAACTCCTCAGGTTTATCTCCCTCAACCTCTTGCAATGCTCCATCACTCGACCCACGCCCTGTTTTGTCACACTTAAGCAAGATTCCAAGTCTAATTGCAACAGCGCCTGACAGCTCTCTGCTATCACTCCTAGTGCTTCATTATCCAGAACAGATCCTTGAGCTTTCAGTATCTCCAACTCAGGAAGATCGAAGTCAATGACAAGGCTTTTAATTCCAAAACAACGACTAATCTCCAGGTGCCTCAGTCGAGTGCACTTGCTTAAAACTTGAGTAACTCCATCTTCTGTGATATTAGGGCAGTAGCTGATGTTAAGCATTTCCAAATTGGGACAGCCTAAAGCAACCCTTTTCAGAAACTCATCACTCAAGCTATTATTGCCAGCCAAATCCAGGGTCTTGATTTTGGATTTCTTCACCGCGAGTTCATTGCACTCTTCCACCCCGATATTCGTGCTCTCCATTCTTACATCTTCGAGCAATGGGCAGGCTTTCATCAGGGTAAAGAATGTAAGCCCTGTCAGCTTAGAACAGAGGCCAAGGTTTATGAATGTCAAGTTGGGAAGGTAGTTGGAGAACTCAATCATGGACTCATCGGTGAGAAAATTTGCTCCTTCGAGATCCAAGTATGCTAAGAACTGATATCTCTGCAACAAGTACTCAACCCCAACAGAACTGAAATTATAGCAGTGGGAGATTGACAACTTCTCCAGAGAAAGATTTGCTTCTGCAACCAAACTTAGCAATTCATCTGATATAAATGAGTTGGACAGATGAAGCGCGCCCAAGTTCTTCGCGTAGGCAAACGATTCCTTCATGGACGAATCCAGCGAAGGGATACCAATTCCATCCAACGCCACAGAGTTCAAGTTCACGGCACTTCGTAGAGCCAACCCAATTCCAGCCTGGGTTATGAAATCGCAATCAAGAAGCACGATTTCGCTCAACAAGGAGCAATTCAACGACAAAGACAAAACCGATTTATCAGTAATGAACTGGTTACCGGAAATGTCGATCCGCCGCAGGTCGATCAGCTTCGATGACAAATCAGCGATCCCTTCGTCGGTCACGAACGTCATAAACGACTGCAAATCCAACGACCCATTAGGATTGAAGCGCGAGCTGTACTGAGGGAAGCTGATGTCGAGATCCTGAAGGAAAGGAAACAATTTCCCAATCACAACCAGATCGGCGTTCTGCAACCCGGAGATCTTGGAGCAATTCAGTTCCTTGAGATTCCTCATTCTACTCCCCAACGCGGCGAGCCCCTCGGAAGGGAAGTAGCAGTGACCTGAGATGTCAAGAGATTCGAGGTCGAGCGGAGATTTCGAGATTCGGCAGAGGAGGGAGTTGAGGTCGCCGTGAAAGTCGCGGACTTTGATCTCTGTGACATTCGGGAATCGCCGGAGAAGGAGGGACAGCGACGGGGACGTACGGGAGGTGATGGTGAGGGAACGGCGGAGGTGATTGGTGATGGAGAGGAATTGGGAGGAAACGAGGGAGAGGGACTCGAAGCTTCGATTCTGATCGAGGGAATTCATAATCGATTCCCAGCATTCGGCCGGCAATTCAGCTGGATTGTTAGTTTCTGCCATCGGATTGCGGAATCGTGGAAGATGGAATTGGGAAATTGGGATCAGGGTTTGTCGAGAGAGAGGGAAAGTGGTTAGGATGATCGGCGAAATTTCTGGATCGTTGGAGCTTCGGCGAAGTGGATGACGGGTTGGTGGATCATGGATGCGGGCCAGGTGGGTGCACCGACGTCGTAACGGGTGGATATCCAGAAATCCGTTTCAGATGGGACCCGGGAGTGGTGACGATCGGGTTTTTTACTTTTTTTTTCAAATCAATTCGGATAATCGGATCTCAACAGTCGGAGATCGCTGGGTTAATTCCCTAAATATTGTTTTTTTTTTAATTTACCACGAATATTGTGTTTTTAAAAATATTTACACCAATATTGTGTTTTTATGAGGAAAGTTGGTGACGGCGCCCGAGACTCAGCAAATAGAGATTTTTAAGCTGAAGCCAGCGGGGGCGCCCCAGTCTACGGCGCTGGCGCAATTTGAAATTTTTGAAAATTTCAAATTGCGGCAGCGCCATAGACTGGGGCGCCCACGCTGCTTTCCTTTGTTTTTTAATTCCTCCCTCGTCCAACACCAGACACCCCCACCCATTTCATCCCTTCCCTTTCCCTCACCTCCTCTCATCCGACGCCAACAACCGAGCGTCGAAGCCCAGCAGTTGGCGGCAGCGCCTCAGACCCAGGCGGCGATGCGGCGAAGAGAGCGGCGGCGCGACGAAGAGAGCGGCAGCGCGGCGACCCAGGATGTCCGACGGCGAGCAAGAAGCCCCCGGCGGCAGAGGAAGAGGCCGAGGCCGGCGAGGCCGGCGTGGCGGCGACGGTGACGGCGGCGGCGGCCAACGATACAGGAGTATGTTCTCGCCGGCGGCGGCCGGAATCTCGCCGGCGACGGCTTTTTCCAGTTCTAATATTTTTTTTATGTTCTAATATATTTGTTTTTATGTTCTAACATTTTTTTTCCAGTTCCTAGGCTTATCGATCCTTGTTCGATGAGACCACCACCTGCGAAGATCGATACAGCACCGATGGAACCAGAACTTCTTTGGGGGCATGGTCACCATCGAATCGACGCTGTTTGGGCAAATGAGGTAAGTTTTTTCAAACTATTTCTATAGTTTTATTAGCTGAATAATATGATAGAATAGAATTAAATTAAATTAAATTACGATTGTAATTAAATTAAATTAGGAATAGAATTAGATTAAGTTACGATTATATTATATATTAGAAAAAGTTTAGTTTAGATATATAAATATAAATACTAGGTGAATTGAAGGAATTGAATTAATATAGTTTTGTGCATTAATTATAGGCTGGTGATCGACCATTCCACATTCGTCATACTGGAAATTTAGTCCGATACAGTCCACTGTACCTGCCGTATCTCGTTGATGCCGGCCTGTCTAGTGTTCTGCCACTAGCTCCTCTTACCGGTGATCCGGGTTTGATTACTGCGCTCGTAGAGCGTTGGCGACCCGAGACATCGACATTTCACATGTCGTTCGGTGAGGTGACGATCACCCTAGAGGATGTTGCGACACTCACCGGATTAGCGATCGATGGTGATGCCGTCGTAGTAGACATACCCGACGAGGACTGGTCGGGTATGTGTCTTCGACTGTTAGGACAGGCTCCTACTGATCTTGGTGGCGGCGTCATCCGGATTTCTTGGCTGCGGGAGACTTTCGATGAGCTGCCGCTTTCTGCATCACCCCAGACGATAGAGCAGTTTGCAAGAGCGTATGCGCTGTCTCTGATGGGAGGTGTCTTGTTCTCCGATCGGTCTGGAGGTTCAGTCCACCTGCAGTACCTACTTTTGGTGGAGGATTGGCACAGAGCGGGGAGGTTTGCTTGGGGAGCAGCTGTGTTGTCATACTTGTACCGTGAGATGGGTAGATCGCCGCTGCAGATGACGGCATCTTCTTCACTGGGTGGTGACTTTGGTGGATGGGCCGCCTTGCTGATGATCTGGACGTGGGAGCGGTTTCCTCATACATCACCACTACATGCGGTGACGGGTGAGCAGATTACTCAGGACGCAGTGCCACGTGGCCTTCGGTGGCTTCCGGCCCACACCCGTCAGCATGGAGATCAGTTCTACTTGTACAAGTTGTGGTTTGACGAGTGCACGACATTCGTGGTTAGTATATATCATTTCGTTTTATAGAATAGTTTTAATTGATTTGTTATAGATTTAGGAGTAATTATGTGACCAATCCTTGTGTGCAGTGGCGTCCGTACTATCATAGAGGTGTGGACTACAGCGGTACTGTGGTTCAGTCCCACACGTTTCGAGCAGTTGTTCCGTTGATCTGCTTCTCATCGCAGATGTGGCATCATCCAGATTGCGTGCTCGGACAGTTTGGGATGAGACAGGATCGGCCTCATCCTCCACATTCCGCGGCTGAGATTAGATTTTTTCTTCGTCAGGGACAGCATGGGCCTTCACGTGGACAGCAGTTCATACAGGCAGCCAGCGAGTCGATTGAGCTGTGGGACCGTCGACATGAGTTCGTAGCGCAGACGAGCTACACTGACGAAGAATTAGCTTACCACTCGGAGCATCTAGAGTGGTACAGAGATGTCACTAGACGTTCAGGCACACGGAGAGTTGCTGCACTGAACGCAGCGGTGAGTTTTTTTAGTAATTATAATTTGTGTTTAATTGTTTTTAGATGTATAGAATTTCTGATATTTTCCATTTAAATTTGCAGTACGACTCCATGGAGTCCGTTCAGCAGGGTTTACGTGATGGGATGAGATCAGGAGGGCTAACATACGACCAGATGGAGGATTATGTTGACCAGTTGGCGGCAGGGGTTACAGCTATAGGTTTTAGTGGTCGCCAACATACTGATACAGAGCCGATACAGCGGTACCCCGATGAGCGCAGCTTAGCTATCTGGCCAGAGCGTAGGACTCAGTCATCGGCCTGGGGCGTGCCACCGCCACAGTTCACAGAGGAGCCCAGGAGGAGGAGACAGCGACGTGAGCAGCGTGACGTACCTCGAGGAGTGAGGTACTCTGATCGTCTGCCCGTCAGACCTACATCGACTTTCACATTCCAGCCAGTCAGGCCTACTTTTACCGGATTTCAGGCACGCACCAGTTCCTCTAGCCCTCAGTTTCAGGCACAGGAGGATAGCTTTCACACACCCCAGCATACTATGATGGGAGGCGGGCACATGGGATCAGGTAGTACAGACCTGCATTTGGACGTCGATGAGTGGGAGCGTGTCGATCAGCAGCTTCAGGGTCAGGTCTTCCAGACATCTAATTGGGCATATGAGCAGCAGCGACGAGAGGGTGCACCGGATGAGCATGTTCAGTCTCAAGTAGATGATCTGTTCGGCACACAGGATCAGGATGATGGGCCGGAGAGAGATGAGCAGTTGCCTCCACGAGACAGGAGGCCAGCGAGGTGTGGTACTGGCGGCCATCTAGTAGCAGAGCACGGTGGTCGTCGTGGTGGTCGGCGTGGTGGTCGGCGTGATGGTTGAGGACTATTTATTGTTATGTAATTATGTACTTCATTGAGACTATTTTTATGTTCGTTGTGACAATGCATTATTATTATGTACTTCCTTTAGACTATTTATTGTTATGTACTTATTTTGGACTATTTTTAATCTTATGTTCTTAGTGCTATTGTCTAAATTGAGACTTTAAATATAAAACCAGCAAACAACAACAACTAGTTCAGTTCATAAAAGTCCAAATAACAACTTCAAACAACAACTTCTTCAAATAACAACAACTTCAAACAACAACTTCTTCAAATAACAACAACAACTCCAAACAACAACTCCAAACAACAACTCCAAACAACAACAACTTCTGCGAGATAAATTGAAAGAAAAACAACAACTTGCTACATTCGAACTAACTTCTCAGCTATGTCTATTCCCTCTACTTCCTCCTCTTCTACCACCTCTCGCACTTCGTTGGCCACCACTCCCTCTTCGGTTGCTCCCACTCCCACTTGCTTGGCGACCACAGGTTGATGCATTATGTCCCGCTTGGTTACAGTTGCTACACACTTGCTGTGATGAACCCTCCCTTGGCCAATCCATCTCGTTGTGAATTCGTGTTGATCTTGGCCTTCCCGGCTTTCTAATCATGTCCAGATTAGGATGGAGAGTAGGGTCATTATGCTTCTTCCAACCCTTAGGTTCACCAAGAGGTGCGAAACTTGTCCCATAACAAGCCATCACTGTTTCCAGCTTGTAGACATTGTTGACAAACCTATACGCATTAACACCCATTCGGTTGCAAGCTGCAATGGCATGAGAGCAAGGAATTTTATTTCCTTGAAATTTCCCACAGGTGCAAAATCCCGTCCGGTTGGGGTCATCAAAGTGCACTGTGAGTGTGTTTGACCCCGTCATGTTGAAATTGTTGGGAGGAGTCTGAACTACATAGATGCCTTGAGCTCGATCAAGAGCTGTCACAGAATGTCCAACTGCCTTTTGTGACCACGCCTTCATCAGCTCTTCGCACTTGGTGGAGAATTGTGAAGGACCACTCCTAATTTCTGCTCCTGTCTCCAAACTGTACTTATCGAATTTCTCCACCAATCGCCAATAGGTATGTTGCACAAGAGAAGCTATAGGAAGTGCACGAATACCTTTGAAAATACCATTGACGCTTTCTGCCATGTTGGATGTCAGGATAGACCAACGACGCCCACCATTGTAGTTATCGTGTGCTAAACTCCAACGAATCTGATGTTGATCCACCCAGTTATCACATGAAATATTTCTATCGGCGGCCACCTTCTTAAATTGCTCAACTTGACGATCAAACTTCTCCAACCGTTTTTCTCCGGCTAACAAAATAAAATAAACCACCACACGGGTTAGATAAATTCATGACAAAATTAAATCAAAACAAGTAACAAAATTATATGAAGAAAGCTTACCGACTCGAAATAGTTGATTATACATAATTCTGCTTTTAGTCTTCCTTTGCAAATTGCTTGCATAGTGTCGCATGCACCACCTCCACTCCCAACCTCTTCCGATGTTATTCATGGCTTCATAGAGTCCTGCATGTCTATCTGAGATGATGCATACATCATTTCGATCAGTCAAACCCTGAACGTGAGTTATGAACCATGTCCAACTATCAGTATTCTCACTCTCCACTATGGCAAATGCAATTGGAAAAATCTTCTTCCGTCCATCAAATGAGCTAGCCATGAGTAGCACTCCTTTATACTTCCCAGTAAGAAATGTTCCATCAACAACCATAACGCCTGGACAATTCTTGAATCCATCTATACTCGGTCCATAAGCCCAAAATACTCGCTGAAATATTGAATGACCTGGTTGAGTTGAAGGAACTCTTACCCAATGAATCACCGATGTTGGCATTTTTCTCTTGACCACCCGCAAGAATGTTTGCAAAAAATCATAGGATTCTTCCCAATTTCCATGAAACTTCTCCAATGCTCTTTGTTTCCCATACCAAGCCTTCTTGTAAGTACCTTGCATATTAAACTTATCTTTCAACTCGGCCTGAACAGTTAGAACACTCAGATTTGGTTGGGCACGTACCAAGTGTTTGACGGCCTCAGATATCACGTCGACATCAAGATGGCGATGATCCTTTGGTTGAGTCGTACTGCTACAAGTATGCACCAACTCGACCTTTCTCACGCTCCAATCGCCTCCCATTTCTCGACATCCAAACCGCACCATCCAAGGACATTTGTCCTCCTTGTGCATCAAACATCTGATCTTCCAGATTGAAGGTGACGACTCCACCACGTTATACTGAAAGTTGCGATGTAGTGCATAGTGTTTCATCGCCACCTGTGCAGCTTGTTTCGAGTGAAATATTTGCCCCTTGTAGAATTCTCCTTCAAAACCACCAACAGTAGACCCTGGAATTACGCCATATGAATCAGCATATGATAATTCCTCGTCCTCTTCATTACCCTGCAAGTAAAAATATGGAGGAAAATTAGGTTGTTCTCCTCCCTCCCCGTCGTCGTCGTCCTCCACCTCCTCCTCCTCATCGTCTTCCTCATCTCCGTCATCACCGTCATCATAATCATGATCGGATGGCATGCTCCATGTGTCATCATCGTCTTCCTCTCCACCCCGATTCTCACTGAGCTCAGCATGTATCTCAGCACCCAAACAATAAAGATTTTGTGCCATAAAATTCGAAAGCACATTTAAGCTATCATCATCGACAATAGGCATTGCATAATGAAATAAAACACCATTCTGCCATTCTGGAAGACAGTAGGTGAAACCTGTAATCACAACACTATCTTGTACTGTTTCGTCTCTAATCCGTATTCTCCGAATTAGATGATCACAAAGTTTCTGATAGTTCACCCTGGATGGAATAGTCATCTGGAAACTAAGACCACCAACAAAATGGACACCCAAATTGTCTTCTACTTTCTATGATCGCCACCGAACAGCTAGTTCAAATCTTCTAAAATCACTACATAAAAAACAAACTCACTAATTACATTACTAACTAGACAAAATCATTATGATGAATACATGAAAAAAAAATTACGCCTCTTACCTGTTATTAGCCATCTTCCCAGCAACCAGACAGCAACACCAGAGCTTTTTTCAGAACTTCTTTCAGTTTTTTGGTGATGAAGAACCGAAGGAAAGGTGCAGTATATATGGTGAGGGGAGGTGCAGGAGTGGAACAAAATGGCAGCGATAAAGCCCCAGTCTGGGGCGCCGTCGCTATTACCTTCTATAAAGCGACAAAGCCCCAGTCTGGGGCGGGGCCGCTATGTTTTTTTGTTAAAAAATCACCCAGCGGCGGCGCCTGAGTCCAAGGCTTTGGCGCTTTAGACATATCAAAAAACACAATATTGGTGTAAATACTTTTAAAAACACAATATTCGTGGTAAATTAAAAAAAAATATTTAGGGAATTAACCCGAGATCGCTCAAATAAGTTTATTGGTGAATAGCAGTTTGAATCCCTCTAATTATGCCCTTTAAGTGAACAAGTGCGTGTACTATGATTCGTATCAATCAAGTCCCTGCAGTATCTCACCTTAACAAATCTAGCCTCTCTACTTATATTACTGTTCAAAATGGCCCCTGCATTGTGAGTTAACATGATAAACAAATCAATGCAATTGCAAATATAATTGCGTTTATATGTTTTTGTTGCCATCTCAATTTTTTTAATTACCGTGGGACAGGTTAGGGTTAGTAATCACCGTGGTTACTAAGGGTAAATTGGGTATGAAAAATAAATTGTATTAATTAATTTTTAATAAATTACATTTTAGGTAGTTACAAGAATCTATTAATTATAATTCTATCTCTTTCTCTCAATTCCATAATCTCCAGTCAGATCATCTTTCCTTATTTTTCTCAATCTTTCTGCAAAAGGGAAAAAAAACACGAAATCACTACCAACCCATTAGACAACCACTACCACTTTGAAAAATATCAATATCATTGCAAAAATAAATATATACCATTACACGAAAACTACCAATATAAATCTATATCATTTCACAAAAAATCTATATCATTGCAGTTTTAATCAATACCAATACATGCAAATTAATACTAATACGACAAAAACAATACAAATGCAAAAAAATACTACCACTACGAAAAAATAACTACCAATGCGGAAAAAATCAGATCTAGGGATTTTATTCATCCCACATTTTCCAGCCGCCTGTGTGAGAGACATTGCGAGGGGAGTGAGTGAAACCTTCAAAGCAACCATCTAGTCCTATATTCTCTAGTCAATTCCCCCAATTTCTATATGTTTCCTAGCCGTCATTTGCAGGAGAGATAGATGGGGATGAAGAGGCGGGGGGTTGTGGGTGGAGTGGGTTTTGCAGGAGAGGGGGAATGGGGGTGGGGTGAGGAGGAGGGATGGGGGAGGGGAGAGAGAGGGTAGGGAGGAAGTTTGAGATGGGGACGGCGGCGGCGGCGGCAGGAGGTGGAAGTTGGAGATGAGGACGGCGGCCGGGATTGGGATGGGGCAGAGGGAGGAGGGAGAACTTGCGGGGGGCTTGGATGAAGCTAGAGAGTATAATTAGGGTTAGGGTAGATTATATATATTCAGGTGTAGTTTTATGTTTTTTTCCAAAATTGCCCTGAAACAATTTTAATTGTGAGATTAAAAAAATAGAAAAAAGTAAAAAATAAATGGTGGATACTAGTATACCCACGATGGCAACTAGAATTCCAGTAACACCTTAACGCGTTCCCACTATCCCATTTGTTTGGGTCTGGAGACGAAATTGTCAAGATCGATGCTTCGAAAAGGTCAAGATCATGTTCGTATTAGTTATCACAGGCCACAGCTATACCATTACCATACGCTAATTCCATGGTGTACAACAATGAATAATTGGTGTCTGCTGAGCCCAGTATTAATTGCATGTATCATGACGAGGGAGTTGGTTTGGAAGTCCCTTGAGAATGATGATTAGTATTATTAATTAACAGCTTTTGGCAGGTAATCATTTGGATCTTGCATCACCCGCTTGGATTTCTGTTGCTGCTTAGATTTGTGTTTCTGTCTCTATTTATCGGATTTGAAAGAGAGGTGATCATGATTTTCGATAAGAAAAAATATTTTGTGTAAATTTAATATAATTGTACTTATGACCTATTGAATAACAATTTTAAACGCGATACATACCTCTTCGAACACAGTTCGAACACATATAGATGTTTGATATGATATTTGGAACAAAATATATTAAATTATATATCCTGTTATGAAGGTTTAGAGCATATCCAATGGTGTAATTCTAGAGAATTGCAAGTTGATGTGGCAAGGTATTGCAATTGCAACTTTGAATGACATTGATGTGGGGAGCAATTGCAAGGATGTAAATTTGCTTTGTTGCAATTCAAAGTGGCCCGCTGGTGGACCCTTTTATCCTTTATTATATACTTTAATAGTTTAAAATGATAGAGATAGTATATAAATGGTTTAGTACTAATAGGGTCGTTTGGATGCATCATTTTGGTTCTATGGTATTTCGAATCCAAATGATGCATTATTTTGCTATGTGGCATTTCATGTGGTATTTCATTTTGGAATGTGGTAATTGGTGTAATTGTCTTGTTTGGATAAAACATTCAAATATTGTGGTATTTCACCACTTAAAGAAGAGATGAAGTGGAAACACTACAAAAGAAATGAGTTTCTACGACCGGGATGGGGCAGGCGGATTGATATCCCCTCGTTAGAAGTAAGCTTTTAATTCTCACGTTATTCCTGTCGTTATTGGTACAAAAGTATAGTCTTTAACGAGGGCTTATTTCCCCCTCGCTGCTGTTAAATGATTTGAGGGTTGTTATTTGCCGCCCGACCTTTTACTATTTGCCGCCCATAATTTTAGTAAAAATGTCATTTTTACCCTCATCAATTTTTTGAAAGCACAAATCCTCATCCACCACCACAACCTGCAGACCACCACCGCCGTCGGTATCAGACCACCGTTGCCACCGCCGCCAGATCCTGCCACGACCGGGAGGACCCCGTCCGACCACGGCCGGCGGACCCCGTCCGACCACGGCCGGCGGACCCCGTCCGACCACGGCCGGCGGACGGAGTAAAAAAAAAAGGGGAAAAAGAAGGCTGATCTTGAAAACGAGCTCATTCCTCGACGCCGGCGGCGATTTCCTTCCCAGCGGCGGCAACCTAAGGCTGCTATGGAGCTTTTGGTTTTTTTTCTTCTGTTTATTTAATTCATTTTAGTCTATTGTCTATTCAATTAATTAGTTTAACGTAATAAGTGTTAAACATTGGTAACTGTCATTTTTATTGGTAGGGACGTGGGAAATAAACTTGGAGTGGGTTAAGGAGTAATTTTCGGAATTCGGATTCCGATATGGTGAGAGAATGACGTGAGAGTTATTGTTATTTAATATAAAACAAATCAACTAATTAATGGTGGCTACGGGAAATCAGCTAATTAATGGTGAATTTGGTAAAAAAATGATGAATAGTGCTAGACGATTGGATCTCTAAATTTCGGATAGTTATAATTATTTAAAATAAACCCACGAAATTACCGGGGAAAACCCACGATAAACTATTTTAATTTTTTACAAAAAAAATCCTAATCAATGATGAATTGTGGATACGAACATTTACCTAATTAACTAACTACATAAAAAAAAATTCTCTTATTGATACGAACAAGGACTGCAAAATGTCTCTTATTCTCTTATTGTAGTTATTTAATTTTAAATTATGGTACAAAATAGTGATAAATATTAACATAATATTAAATTAGTTTGATTGATAATTATATATTTATGTTGTGGTAAATATCAAATTTCGTACTAAATAAATTTATGGATACGAACATGATGGAATCAACCGTTTCTCAATTGGACGCTCGGACAAAAAATGACGAATAGTGTCAAAACTTTTATCGAGGTTTTTTAGGAGTTCAGGGATCGTAATGACCAGTTTCTTGAGCCTATCACACGTATTTCGACGACGCGAATGATTGTTGTTAGAGGAGGTAGAGAAGATTTTGCCTCTAAAACAATGTTGTAGTAGGATTGGATGGATTGAGATTGAAGGTAACTATTTGGTGAAAATGAAGGTCTAGGGTTTGGGAATGGTAGAAGGTGTAAGAGGGAGAAGAGATGTTTTCCTTTTTTCTTACTCTCATCGTTGATCCGATTGAGTCGAGTTGATTTTTCATTTTGTTATTTGTCATCTTGGGTCGGGTTGGTGCAACTCTAATCAAACCTTAATCTCGTTAAAATTAGTGGTGAAATTTGAACCACTACCCACGTATGGTTTCATTAAGGAAAATGTTTGGATTGTCATTAATAATACAAAATCTCCTTTTTTTCGTCCTTAGTAGTGTTAATTAAGAGAATTTTTTCCTATTGTTAATTGGAGAGATGAAATTAGACGTGAGTCATGGAGTAGGACATGTTAGTTAAGATTTTTTTTTTCGATGTCAATTAAGGAAATGACATTAGATTTTTTTTATTAATGGAAATGACATTGGATGTGGGTTATAGAATAATACGTGTTAATAATCAAGGAATCTTTTTTACGGTTGTCAATTAGGGAAAGACGTGTTACTTATTTCCTTATTATCAATGGTTGTTAATTGCGGAAACGGATGAATTAGTGGGTTAATTAAAGAATTTTGGTATTTAGTAATAATTTAAAACAATATTTAAAAACTAAATATTAATTATGAATCCATAATCATTAATCAATTTTTGGGAAAGAAAAAGTCACCGGCGACAAGTCCGCCGCCGGGAAACGTACGCCAGGTACCGGTCCGACGTTGGAGGGCGGACCCCGTCCGACGCGGGAGGGCGGACCCCGTCCGACGCGGGAGGGCGGACCCCGTCCGACGAGAGCGAGCGAACCCCGTCCGTCGCGAGTGGGCGGACCCCGTCCGTCGTCGGTGGGCGGACCTTGTCCGATTGCAGGCGCCTGACCATCCATCTCTGTGCCCGGTGACGACCACCATCTCTGATCCGGCAAGGAGGTTGCAGTGGCCGACGACAATGGTTGGAGGGTGGAGGCGGAAGGTTGGGAGAGTTGGGTTAGGGAATTGATAGGTTTAGGGTTTTTGAAATGGAGAAGGGGCAAAATTGTCCAATTTTTTGTAACTACGAACGGCAAATAGTAAAAGTACGGGCGGCAAATAGCGATTCATAATGATTTCCCTCCCCCACTGTTATATCAGGACCGTAAAAATCCACTTGTTAGTTGGGCAAAGTTTTTAAATTTTTAGTGCGCCTACTTTTTGGTTTGAAAATTTCAGATCCCTCCAATCATGGTTTTAGCGGCAATCTCTACATTTTTCCTCTATGGCTTTATTAATAAAATAATTACACCCTTTACCTTCATTCTCAGCCACAAAATCATATAAAAAATATATTCTCTTCTCCTTATCCAGGCCCTCACCTCTCTCTGCCTCTTCCCCTGGCGAAGCTCTTGTCTTTTCAGATCTGCCCACATCCTTCAATGGCCAAACCATGCTTCAGGCCTCTTCATATCTACTTATCTCTAGATCTTTCCAACACACATCTACTGAAAACTCCTCCTTGATTCTAGATCTATCTAAATCTCCATATTTGAAAACCAGAGTATTGAACTCTCTATTTCAGTCCCTAGCTCCGCCAGATCTATATTGCCAGGCCCTAATCTGACCCCCTGGTGTCCCTCCTTCTCCAAGATCGTTGCCGCTCCTCCGTTCTCGATCCTCTTTATCGCGAGGTCTTCCTCTGCCGCCCTCCATTCAATGAATTGACAACAACGCTCCCAATGGAAATAACAAAGAGCAAGGCCACGAGGTCACTGCGAAAGGAGTAGATTGGTTGATAAATGCGAGCTTCAGAGGAAAAGGCTTTTTGAAGCTATAATCATGTATAATAGCTTAAACGGAATACTATGTTTTGGTTCTACTTTTTCCTTGTTCTTTGCTTGAACGATGAATGATTATGATTGTATTTGAATGACTGAATATTTGCAATTGTAATCGTGTTTAGCCCTTATGAAATCAGTTTTGGAAGATTTGGTTATTTTCTTAGAGGTTGCGTAATCCAGGTGAATCATGGTGAATTGGTGATGATAAAATTTGAGATTTATCAATTAATAATTAATCCAATTTGGGATGGTTAATTGCAAACTAACGATGGAGGTCCCACAGTTTTTTGTTTATAATTTTTATATCAATTGTCAACATCAACGAGAGTAAAAGTTATCCCTCGTAGAAAGTTTTAACGATGGGGTTTTAAAAGTCCCCTCATTAATGGCTTTTAACGGCGAAGCCTACTATGACAGGAGGTTTACCATCGTTATTGACTTATAACGAGGGTTTTTGGTCTTTTAACGACCGTTTTTTCCTCTCGTTGGAACCACTTTTTTTTTTGTAGTGAAAAAGAAGTTGGGAGATGAGGTATTTGAAATAACTAGGGGCTGGGTAGGTATTTCAAATAACTCACAATGAATTATTTCAATTGACTCATGGACAAAATATCACATTCTACTTTATTTTTGCCATAAGAGTTATTTTGATTGACATACCTCATTCTGAGTTATTTCGACCAAATTATCTCATCAAAATACTGCATCCAAACGTCCCGTTAAGTTAATGTGTTGATCCCACCCACTGAAATTGCAATTGGATTGCATTGATGTAGGGAGGGTGAAATTTAGAAATTTTATTTTCTAAAAGTTGCATAAATGAAAGTTGGGACCACCTATGAAATTGCAAATGAATTTCATTGTTGGAGATGTTCTTAGAAAGAGTTCCATAAACTAGAACTCTTTATGTTACTTTAATTTGCATAGAAAAGGTACAATTTTGACATGTGGTGTAAAATGTTGATTTTGGGAACTTTTATTACGTTTTTATTTTTCCTATTTATAGCAATCAGATGTAACCCTTAGGGAACTACTTTATCAATGACTGCTTTAACGACCTCGGGGGTTCCTTATCACCTTGGTGACTAGTTAGTTTTGACTTGTTATCCTCATTATTGGTCCGGTTTAATGTTGAGTTGAACTTCACTCAAATCTAGCAGCCTTGCCTCAAAGATGAAGTCTCTCGATCACACCATTAACAGCCCCAGTGACACATACTTAGAGATTCGTTGCTACCCACCTTGATATAACGAAAACCTAATGCCCAAGTAACCGACCATCCAAGTCGTTGGTACTTTGCCCATCTCGTCGGCTTCCACCAAGCCTCTTGGAAACACTCAAAATCCCCACCCATTCTGAAAGGCATCCATCTTGGAAACACTCAACTAATTATTAGTTTCCTCTGCTAGCTAGGTAAACAAACTAGAACATTTAGAAGACACAAACTTGTGATCATTGATTAAAAACTCAAATAACATGGCAGGATCTAATCCATTTCTATAATCTAAATGGCAGAGAGCGAGATAAAAATCGATTCTTTTTTTGTTTATTTACAATGTGCTATCGTGAAACGGAACAATTCTATGAAGTTTTCATTTCAAATTATATTGCAATGAAGTAGAAGAGAAAGGATATAATACCCCAAAACAAAACAAAAAAACCTACAGAAGTTTAATGGAAATTTAAGCCCATTTTGCAAGTAGGGACATAAAGCCAGAACCTAAAAGAAGGGAAATTTGCACTCCGATTTGAAGTCGTCCACTGGCTTGCACTTTTGGGTTCATGAAGTCAGCTGCGAGCATATCCACAAGTGCCATGTATATCAAGATTCCAGATGATGCTGCATTGAACACTCCTTCCATTATCAAAGCAGTTGGACTATTCTCCTTGTACACGTTGGATATGCCGAATCCAATTGCGATTCCCAGTGGAGTTGTGAGTGAAAAGAAGACAGACATCCATGCCACAACTCTGGCCTTGAATTTCGCCTGCAAAAATTGGGGGGAAATTATGGGCTCGGTTTAGCACAATTACTTGAATTTTCGAATAAAATCCAAAGCGTTAGTTATCGAGGTGCCTTAAACGCATCTCATTGTCATTCGTACTTCGACGCCCTTAACATATAACAAGTATGATGATTCACTTACTTTATCATGTGACAGATTTATTATTATAAAGTAATAATGGAGGACAATATATATATAGCGGAGTAGCTTCAAAATTACAACAGCGAAAGTGAAAATGAAACTAGGAATTTGGTTATAAATAAATGAAATACCTGAGCAATGCAGCCTCCAAGCCCCATTCCTTCAAAGAATTGATGGAACGTCAGGGCGGCAATCAAAGGTCTTATTGTCTTGGGACTCTCCGATGCGCCCAACGAAATGCCGATTATCACTGAGTGCACGACGATGCCAACCTCCAAAACCTAACACCATAGTCAACACACAAATAAATAAAAACAACATTAATTTTTATAAAAATAAAAAAAAACAGCATAAAATATGAATTTGGAACAATCATTTTAAAAATAATGTCAAACTAGGAGACTATTATGTACCGTCTCATCGATGTATACAAAAGCTTTATTCATTCATCTTAAAATAATGAGATCAGCCCGACCTAATTAACACTATTCAACTACTAATTTGGTCAACATTCTTAAAAATAAAAAGTTTATCCAGCCAAACTAACAACAATTTTATTGATCATATAATAATTATTAGTTGATCATATAATTATAAGCAAATCAAAATAAGCTATACTATAAAAAAATCAGAATTAGTTACTAATTAATTACCTGCGAGATGACGCGGTGGCGAGTGAGTTGGGCCTCATCAGAACTCGACCCCGCCGAAATAGCGCCGTGAGAATGGCCGTGAGTCGCATGCGTATGCACGTGCACGTGACCACCGCCGCCGCCGCCACCATCCGTCGCCTCAAGATCGCCGCCGCCGCCGCCGTCCTTCCCATCCATACAATTTTTACCGTGTGCCCGCGTGTAATACGAAGTCGCAAAGGAATCGATCGCCAGAGTCCCCATCGCGGCCACCATGGCGATAAATCCGGCGAACGGGAAATCGCCCCAGGGTTTCTCGGGGAGACAGGGCGAGGTCAAACTCTCGAACGCGTCGGGGAACACGTGGATGAATCCCGTGGAAAGGATGACCCCGGCGGCGAAGGCCTTCACGAGGAAGAACACGTTCTTGTCCGGGTGCAAGGCCGGAATCTTTTTCTGGGCGACCACCGGGAGGCACACTCCGATCGTTCCGGCCAGCAGAATCGACGCGAGTGCTACCAGCTTGTACTTCAGCGCCGTCGCACGGTCGCGGTCGGAATTATCGTCAGCCTCGCACTCTCCCAAGACTACTGCCGACGATAGGAGTAGAAGAAGAAGAAGTAGAAGGAGAGAGGAGAACGAGAAATTGCGCCGTTGATCCATTTGTGGACGGGACGGAGTGTTTCCGTGGAGCGGGGAAATTTTAGGCTTTTTTTTTCTTTTTTTCTTTTCTATTTGTGGGTTTTGCGTAGTGCTGTGGTTTTTGAGTTTATATATAGATAGATATAGTGATGGGTATTTGTTTCTCTCTGAGGAGAAGACTGTTTATGTCGACATAATGGCATGCTATGTTTTGCGCAGGCGGAGACGTCGTCACTGCTTCACATGAAAGTAAGGGAAAGAGAAAGAAACTAAAAAGCATTAAACGAGTTCTATGACGTAAATGTGGGGGGAAAATGTCACATCCTATTATTAAAATATATTATAGAAACAATTTAATTTTACCAGCGGTAAAATATTGAGTGATTAATGAGATGCTGAAATTAGTTAATAAAATTTTATAAAAATGGATGGAAAAAATAGGGTTGTTAAACATACCGCTCTAGTTTTTACTTAAATTGTTTTATTTCAAAAGTTAAAGATTACTTCTTTATTGTTAGAATATAACAAATACAATGTGGAAAAACAAAAAATCACCCTCTTCATCCTCCCCCGAAAATCCAACAGCTACCGGTTGCCACTTGCCACCCACTCTTATGGCCTACCAAAACTCTTATTAACTATACGTAACACATATTTGAGCATACACAAAACGGTTATTTTGTCATTCTACATCCAAAAATATGTTAGTTTTGTCCAGTTAGCACTCCACATCACCAAAATTATTAATAAAAAATTTATTTAACCAAACAACCCAACCCACCTGAACTTAACCCACATCCTCTTTTAAAACATGTAACACGATGGTCACATAACTTTATAGTTCATAACAAAATTGTTAGACAATCGCATTTTTGCACATCGGAGCTCTTCCAATCACTGCTGCCATTGTCTGGATGTTCTCACGGGCGGAGCTACTTAGAGGGTAGGGTGGGCCCCGACAACTCCAGGAATAGTTCAGGCCCCTAAGACCTTAAAGATATTTAGATAAAATTTGAATAAGTAGGACTCGGCCAGAATATTAGTTCATATAACTATCATGTAGTCCACTGGTAGCTACTTTAGTTATTAGTCTAAAGCACCCAGGTTCAATTTACCACTACCTAACATTTTATTTTATTTTGAGTGATTTTAATGATTTTAAGACTATATTGAAAGAAAGATAACAAAAACATTTAGTTTAGATGCTATTTTGAGTGATTTTTTAATGATTTCAAAGAACATTGTATACTTTTAAAATAATTATAACTAATTATTTTATTTTTATTTACATCTAATTATTTTCGTCCCACACGGTGTCGAAATCCTGGCTCCGCCCTAGAATGTTCTTAATCATGTGACTTGAAGCTGTTTTTCATGGTCTAGTCCTTGTAAGTCTTACCATTTCAAGCCTCTCGTTTCTTTGTTTATATGATTTCCTGTTGCAGGTCCATGAAAGGTTTAATTTGGAAATTAGGGAACTTTTGGAGTAAATTGATGCATCCACATAAAGTATGTACTTTTGTGTGTGGGTTAACTCCCTTGGAGTTGTATACTCGCCATAGCTTGTAAAGATAATGTCTTCAGCCTACCTTTGTATTCACTAGTTGTTAAGTGATTGGAAGAGCTCCGATGAGCAGAAATGAGACTGTATGAACATTTTGTTACGAACTAGAGAGTTTCGTAACCATAGTGTTGCATGTTTCAACAGAGGGGATGGGTTGAGTCTAGGTGGCTTAGGTCGTTTGTACAAAACTAATATATTTTTGCACGGAGAAGAACTAGATGACCATTTTGGTATATGCTCAAACCTGTTTTAACATATCATTACAAATTAAAGGCTTGTGACTATTTTGTATTAAGTGCAAAGGTTTGTGACCGTTTATACTAACCGCCCATTTTTTATGTGTTATAACTATAAGTTAATTTGGGTAATTAATTAGTGTCATTATGTAAAAGAAACAAGTGGTAGCCGAATTGAAAAAAAAAAGCTTAGTTCTCTCTCCTCTATGGAAATCGACATGAACCCTCCGACGGTCGTTCTCATCCCCACCGCCAGACTCTCCTGGTGCAGGAGAGATGATCATGAGGGATACGGGGACTGTCCCGCCGACCTTCTCTTTTCCACCGTTGGCAAATACCATACTGACAGGCAAAGGAGCAATGGTTATGGCCATGACCCAAGTGGCCACTAGCGCCACCGATGAACAAGCAGCGTCCTCGTACGCCAGTGCGTTACAGGAAGGATCAAAGACCGATGTGACAACCTTGTGGCATGGACACCAATCGAACTCAAGACCTCACACAAGGAACACACGAAGGGGAGTCATCTCTGGTGGTGTCAGATGGGCTCAGATCGAGGTTGTCCCTGCCCTGGCAAAGGTTCGTGGTTCGTTCACTGGGATTGAAAGCATCCTTTACCACATTCAAACAGAGGATCCGTGCCCAATGGAGACCAACTGGAGAAATGGAAATCTGGGGGCTCGGGCGGGATTGCTTCCTGCTAACAAAGAGGACGACTACCTTCGCGCTTTGACAGATGGTCCTTGGACCATTTTCGACCACTACCTAGTAGTCCAACAATGAACCCCTAATTTTCGACTCCACGACAAGCTTCCCAAATCAATGGTGGTGTGGGTGCAGTTTTCAGCTCTCCCAATTCATTTCTACCATTAAGAGATCTTGTTATCTTTGGGTAATATGCTGGAAAGAACGGTAAAGTTGGATTACCACACTCAACATCAAGAACGAGCCAAGTTTGCACGTGTGGCAGTGGACGTGGATTTATCGAAACCCCTAGTTCCTCGTATCTGGCTAGATGGGGCATGTCAATATGTGGAATATGAAAATCTTTCGGCCGTGTGCTTCGAACGTGGAAAAGTAGGTCATACGTCCACTAGTTGTTCAACAATCCGCCCAAACATACAACAGACTGACAATGGCACGGTGGCGCTGACGCCGGCGTCCGCCTCCACTCCGACGGCAGATGTAGACAAAAAAGCGGGCTATGGGCCGTGGATGCAGGTCTCACGAAAATCACAGCGAGGGAACAAGGGATCATACAGGGTTGGGGCTCCCAACGGTACAAAGGATTCTCCCCGAATAAAGGAAAGTCAAATGGTGGATTAGCGGGGGAAATGGCAGGATCCCGCAAGGATCGTGAATCGAAACAAGGAACTCACCAACTCAGAGAAAGGAACAGATTGTCCAGGGACAAGGAAAGAAAGTTGGAGACATGGAAAGAGTAAATGAGAAATTTCCATCTTTGGGGAAGGAGACTAAGGGAATCTTGGGGGCTCAGCCAGGTACTGAGACTGGTAATATGGAGCAGAAACAGAGAGGTGGACCTCCTCCTCTACCCAAACAAGGGGTGAATCTTCTTCTGCTGGGCCGAGGCCCATGACAAGCACGACAGCTCAAGGCCCACCCATTACCAAAGTTTTCGATGGGCCGTAGACAACGACTATTCAAGTTATTGAGGCCTTGCCTCCTAAACCAAACCCCCTTGTCAACCCAACCCAAATTTCCCATCGGCGACAACGAGAACTAAAAACCAAAAGAAGCACAGATCCCCTCAGAGAAAACAGGGAACTATGATCACTTCTTCATCCAAAGCCCTACATATTGGGACGTCGATGAAGATTAAGAGAAGGAAACCCAAAACCACGACTGCAGCAGCGTTGCTCACCCTCCGGGAAATCGAATCCTGGACTTCTAGACAGACGGAAGGACAGGAAGATGCTTTCGATTCGGGCAACATAGAGGACAAGACGATGGGGACGAGAGAGGGTTTGGCGGCGACCCTTTGATGCACCCCTCCCCCATCGGCGATCTGATTTCTTCTTACCCTCCCTCCCTCTCTTTTCTCTTTTATTTTTTCCCTGTGAATCAGTCTTTTCCTCGTTGTAAAGTTCTCTCTTGGAACATTGGGGGAGCGAAGAGTGCAGAATCCTCCCGCTCTCTCAAGTTCATTAGGCAAGTTTATAATCCTGATATTCTCATTCTCTTGGAACCGCAGGTCAGTGGAGCTACCGCTGATAAGGTGTGCCACCGTCTAGGCTACTCTAATGTGTTGCGAGTTGAAGCTAATGGGCGCAAAGGGGGCATTTGGATTTTCTATAATATTGCAGTTTTACAGTTGGAGCTAATGACAGCTTGCTTTCAGCACATTTCAATCAGAGTTTCAGATGGAACCTCGCCTCCTTGGATTTTGACTGCAGCGCCGCAACCCAGCCTTCAACCAGCTCTGTGGGAAAGCATATTCTCCACTTGCACAACAAATGAGCTTCCTTGTCTTATCACCGGTGATTTTAACGGTATTCGCAACCTAGAGGAGAACACAGGGCACACTTCTCTTAACACCCTCCGGCGTTGCAGGACCTTCAATGACTGAATCAACAAGGCCGACTTCATTGATCTGGGCTTTACAGGACCTTGTTTCACCTGGACTCGGGGCGATCAAACATCCTCTTATAAGGCTAGTCGAATTGACCGGAGTCTGTGTAACGACATCTGGAATCAAGCCTACCCTAATACAATGGTTGCCCATTTGCCAATACTGCACTCTGACCACCATCCCATAATGACCAACTTAGCTATCCAGGGAGGCTTGACTAACTCTGCTACAAGATTTCATTTTGAAGCCGCTTGGATAACTCATGATATGTATGCCTATTTTCTCTAAGGAAAATGGAATGGTGCTATCCCTCTTCCTACATCTTTGGGAGACTTAGCAGCCAAACTCAAGTAGTGGAATCATGATGTTTTTGGCAACATTTTTCAGCAGAGAAAGAGACTGCTCAAAAGGATCGAAGGGGTTCAAAAGCGGATGGCTGAGTGTTTCTCCCCGGGGCTGTCGAAACTCCATGCCAAACTAGAAGCAAAGCTCGATAAAATCCTGAGCAAGAAGAGCTTCTTTGGTTTCACCAAGCACGGGAGAAATGGATTCAGTTTGGCGAAAGAAATACCTCGTACTTTCATCAACAAACAAACATCTGTTGGCGGAAGAACATGATCGTCTCCCTAAAAAATCAAGTTGGGGAATGGATTTCAGATCCTATCGAGCTTGTAGCGATGGTTTTCGAGTTCTTTGCTGACCTTTATGTGCAGGTAGGGCTGTTGATGAGCCGAGTCGAGCCGAGTTTTGCCATAGTTCAGGCTCGACTCATTAATATATTTCCAGGCTCGAGCTCGGCTCGTTTTCGTCATGAGCTTTAATATGCAAGTTCAACCTCGGCTAGTTTATAAAAATGAAAGCTCGAGCTTCGCTCGAGCTCGGTTCTTAAAATAAGCTTAACGAGCCCAAAATCGAGCTCGTAAGATGTTCATAATAGCTCAAGATTGACCTAGAACTACGCACAAAATTACATTCAAAACTGTAGCAAAGTCTAGCAAAGTAAAACACAATATTTATCCCAATTTCAATACATAAAATCCATGAATTCTAATCCTTTTTTTATGTCAAACCATTTAATGAGATTGTTCGCGAGCTTTCAAGCTGAACATGGTATGGCTCGAGTTCGGCTCGTTTAGTTAACGAGATTGTTCGCGAGCTGGCTCGATTAAAACGAATCGAGTGTCGAACGAGTTTTTCTCGAGTCGGACACCGAGCCGTTCATGAGCGGCTTGGTTCATTAACAACCTTATGTGCAGGACAGCCAAGCTTATGAAGACAAAATGCCTAAAGGAAGGTTTCCCAAAACCGGACAGGAGGAGCACATGACACTTCTTCACCCCTTTAGTGGCATGGACATTCACCAAGCAGTTCTTGGGAAGGATTCTTCCAGGCGCCGAGACCAGATGGGTTCCAGGCAATCTTCTACCAGAGTTGCTAGCAGACAGTAGGGGAAAGCTTAATCGACATGGCTCTAGACTTCTTCGCTACAAGGATGCTCCCCGATGGTATGATGGAGTCGACGGTAGTGCTGATCCCTAAAGTCGATTACCCAGAACTTGTCTCCTAGTTTTGCCCGATTTCTCTGAACAATGTCTACCTTAAGGCCATTACCAAGGCGATCACTAATTGGCTGAAGCCGATCATGAGCAGTTTAATTTCCCCGCGCCAGAGTAGCTTTATCCCCGGCAGACAGACCGTCGATAACATCATAGTTTTGCAGGAAGTACTTCACTCTCTGCTGAAAAAGAAAGGGAGAAAAGGAGGGGTGGTAGTTAAGATAGACCTTGAGAAGGCCTATGACAGACTAAGATGGGATTTCCTCCGAGACACTCTAATGGAAATTGGTTTTCCCAGCTCCTGGATTCGGTGCATCATGTTTTGTGTCGAAAAGAACAAGATGCATATTCTATGGAATGGAGAGCTGTCATCCCCGATCACACCTTCTCGCGGAGTCATACAGGGAGACCCTCTCTCTCCTTATCTTTTTGTACTCTGTATGGAGAGACTCTCTCACAGGATTGATCAGGCTGTTCGGGAAAAGCTCTGAAACTAGGGCTGGCTATTTGGTCCAGGCTATTTGGTTTTACTCGAAACCGGACCGTATAACCCGGACCGAGACTAGACCGGAACTGGATAACAAACAATCAAATCCAATTTGGGCTTAGATTTGAGGTAAAAAACCGTTTGGGATCGAATAAAAAACTGGATAAGAGAGCCACCACCCAAAACTTAACCAACTCCTCACTCTTTGAGTCCTCAATCCACTCAAATCCCCACAAGTTCAATCTAAAAACAAGGCCGAATTGGGACCGGACTGAGTCAAGACCATACCGGATCAAGACCGGTGTATCCAATCCAATCTTTGGTCCTTATATTTTACGAAAAGACCGTACTGGGACTGGATCAATTCGGGGCAATTTAACCGGACCGTATAGCCACCCCTACTGGAAACCTCTTTTTCACCACTGATTTAATTTTGTTTGAAGAGCGGAAAGCTCGCATATGAGGATCATTAAAGAGTGTTTGGGTAATTAATTAGTGTCATTATGTAAAAGAAACAAGTTATGTATTTCATAGAATCACTGCGAAGTACGCGTTAAACTCCTATTGTTCGTCCCGGTGTTTTAGCATTCATATCGTTTCGTTACAGCTAGTAAACCCGAGTCTTCCTAACTAGTTAACATATATCACTTAATACTTTAGAGCATGGTAATATCAAAATACGTAAATAATGTGGCAAATGACTTGAATGAAACAACTAAGAGACCTATAAGGAGTGTCGAAAATATGTCGACATGCACATGTAAGTACGGAGAGAGAGACGTACTCGAAGCAAATAGTAGTGTCATGTGAAGAGTTGACAGCTTCAAATTAAGAGTGGAAATAGTCAACTGATTGTAAGGTACTTTGATAATTTTGGAGAAACTGGTTTGGTAGACAGATTATTGTGTACCTGGGGTGGGCTATTTTTTATGTATTTATTTGCTATAATTATCTTCTAAGGGAAGCAGGATAGCTACGAGGGCTTGTTTGTCACGATATGGACAACCCTGATATACCTATAGGACACGAATAGGAACGAAGGACGTTGAAAAAAAAAAGACCGTGTCACTTGAATCTCTTGCGCGCGACGAGTCCCTCGCGTTGATCATACGGATAATCACCTACGCATCACAACAAAATCTTTCAATAGAAAATGAGAGAGGCAAACACCGCTGAAGAGCATCTTAGAAGGTAAGGGTTCTAAAACATTTGGATCATGAATATCTTGACTAGTCGCACAACGACAAGATCATTGACAGCGGCGGATCCAGAACACAGAAGTGCACTGGGCCGCATTTTATTAGAAAATTAGAATAGTAAAAAAAATATAATGATTATAATTTTTTACAATGTAAATTGTACACGACGGTATTTTAATTTAGCGAATGCATTAATAATGGAGTCCACATCCATACCAATAGTATACACTGTTTCAAATAAAATATCTGAGCAATCGACTAGAAATTCATCGCTCATTTTGTTGCGCAAATCAATTTTCACATGTTTCATTGTTGAAAAGGTTCTATTCGTATTAGTTGTTGAAACGAGCAGCATCAACACTAGACAAATCAATCTACTAATCTATTTGCATTGTGTTTCCATCCCTATGTCCACCAGCTGCTCTAGAAAATTTTCCAAGGTAACAAACCTCATATATGTTTTAGTCTTTAACGTTTTTAACTTTTTGAATTTTTAGGTTTCATTGCTTTTTTAGACGAATAACCTTTGGGGTTAGAATTTATAAGATAAATTTAGAATAGTGATTTTGAATACGTTCATCTGAATTATTTTTCTAATTATATCCAATCTTATTTTTAAAATAACAATGACCCGAATATCTAAAATCGAAAAATTCATAAGACCTATACTAACTATGGATCCAGAGGAGGGCTGGGCCAGGGCCTAGGGTGGCCACCCCTGGATCCGCCACTGATCATTGATGATCTCGCAAATTAGTAAGTTTGTAGCAATACAGATACTTCCCATTTGTCTCCCTTAAATCCAACATGTAATTCTGACGTACAAAGTTTCTAGTACTCATGTCATGTTTTCATTTGACCACTTTAAATGAAATCTTCGTTGACAGAGCATAAATATGCCTAGAGTCTAAGGATGTTTACAGATAACGATTTCAATGCTTTGGTGGAGATATCAACCTTTCATTAATTCATCAATCGATTGTGAAGAGAATGGGCAAAATTTAGCTGCAACCCATGTTGCAGCGTGTAGCTGCTGCCTGTCCACATGGCGTCTATTGATTAGGTCCAAATTAGTTTTTCTACTTTTAATTATTAAATTGAAGTGAGAAGAAGCAGGGAACGGAACGGGAATCCAAGTTTCCGTTATTTTTTTACAAGTTTCTGTTATTTGACTTATTTCCTTCTATTTTTTTCAATTGAGATATGGGATTAAGTTAGGGATGTACAACGGAAAACGGGTATTTGAGAATACACATTTGTTTTGTTTTTCACTTTTTGAGAGTTACAAATGCTCAAATACCGTAATATTTATTATGATATGAGACTTGGAATTAATAAATTTAATATTGGATATGAGACTTGGTATTACAAGGATACCCGAAATACCCATTAAAATTTATTCCCTATACAAATATAATAGTTAATAATATGGGTATCCATAATACCTATTACGATTTAGTTCATTTTCTATTTGTAATGTATACCAATCCCCTGGAGTGATATCTTTATTTTTGCTAGACTTTATCAGTGTCGGATGTGGTGGTCGTCACTTCGGGTCACGTCCTAGCCCTCTTCTAAATTTAGAGATAGTATGATAATTATGAATTTTTCAGTTTTAGGTATTCGGTTCAATGTTATTTGATAATAAAATTTTTTGTAATTAGAAAAATGGTTCATATGAACATATTCAAATTAGTACCTAGTTTTAGCCTAGATATTCTAACCCAAATGATTTTCCTTTGAAAAAATAAAACAATGAAACATAAAAGTCTAAAATGCAAAAGATTAAAAAATATGAGGTTTCTTCCCTTTCGAAATTACTAGAGAAGTTGGTTGAAACATTGATGAACACACATTACAAATTGATTATTCGGTTGATTCGTTTAATGTTGACCGTGACCGTTTCAACGACTACTATGGGGAGAACCTATTGAGCAATGAAACATGTGAAAACTGATTTGCGCCATAAAATGAGCGATGATATTCTTGTTGGTTGTTTAGCTATGTTATTTAGAAGAGGGTATGCTATTGGTATTGATGAAGACTCCATGATTGATGAATTTGCTAAATTAAAAGATCGTCGTGTACCATTGACCTTCTAATGAATACTATTATTATTATCTTTTTTTTTACATTATCTAATTTTCTAATGAAATGCAACCGAGTGCTCTACTAAGTGCTGTAATCACCGCTAGACTTAATTCATTTATAATTATGCTTTTAAAACTTCACAATTACTGTCCCAAATGATCACTTATCTTCTGGTAAATAATAGTGCAGCTAAATCTAAAAGTAAAGTAAAACAAAAAAGTAACGCAAACTATATAATTTGGTAGATGCTGCATTACTGAAACTTAATCCCATATCCCAATTGGAAAAAAAAGAGAAGGAAATAAGGGAAACTTTTATTCCGGTTCCGTTCCGTTCCCACCTTCTTCTCGCTTCCGTTCATAATTAAAAGTAGAAAAACTAATTTGGACCCAACCTGCTTTAGTTCATAATTAAAAGTTGAAAAACTAATTTGGACCCAATCAATAAACGCCACGTGGGCAGGCAGCAGCTACACGCTGCAACCTGGGTTGCAGCTAAATTTTGCCCGAAGAGAATTGACGTATTTTGCAATTTGATAGAATTAATTATTTTTAATTTGCACCTCAATATTCAATTAATAATTACACAATACAGTATTCTTTGTTTTTTCAACTATAAGTTGATGGACACATTAGGGTGTAAATAAGAAATATGACGAACTTTTGATAGTATAAAAAACTAACTCTCTATCATGTGAAAATAGCAAGGTTGTTAACCTGTGGGTTGACCCATCTTGATCTGGGCCCGGTGAGAATAACGGGCATCACACACCAACGGGTCAACCCCGCACCAAGGTTCTTGGGTTAAAGGTCATACATCGTCGTTTTTCTTTTTGTTCTGCAAAATGCGCATTTTCCTAATTTTTCTCTTCACCAAACCTTATTTTTTGGAATTCTAAGTTGAACATTTGAATATTTATATTATATGAGTGTGATTGAATTTTCACTTTATGTTGGATCCAAGTACGAACTCCTATTTTGTAAATGTTAGATGAGATTCGATTTAATTTATAAATGGGTTAATATTTTCGTATGGCCTGAACTTTGACCAAAATAAACATCTTGGTAAATCTTTTCGATCTATAACATCCTGGCCTGAACTATACACCAAAATAAACAATTTGGCCAAACCCGATGTTTGACCGTTAACTTGGACGATCAAACGCGTTGACTAACGGTCAACGCGCCACGTCACTGCCAAGTCAGAAGATCTGCTAAAACGTCATCGTTTAGATAGCTTGAGGGAGACGACGCCTTCTTTCTTCAATTTCCCCCTTCGTCCGAGAAGTATGGGATAACCTGAAAAAGAAAGAGCAACAACAGCATTCGAGGAAAAATGGAACTACTTTTATATTACTTAGAAACCAGAGGAGGATTACAAAACATGAGGGGACTCTAAGACTAGCAATTAGGAGAGAAACCACCTCCTTCAACAAAAGATTCCCCCCTGGACACTTGCACACATACAAAATGTCATAAGCAAGCAGAACTACTTAACTAAAACCTATCTAAAAACATAAGGAAGACTAAACTAAAGAAGGGTTCCCCCTTAGACTAGGCATGAAGATTAGGAAGCAGGAGAGGGTGGGATCTTCTAGAGCAGAAGCAGCTGAGTCATCTGAGGATGAGTTTCCATCAGAGTCAGTAAACACCAGGTTTGGATTTTTGTTGGATTCTCCAGCAACATACTTTCCCTTGTTGGTAGAGGCAGGTTTTGGGCGAGCTCCCAGAATGGAAGTAGAGGGAAGAGGAGGTGGTGGAGGAGCAATGTCTGTAGGAAGATCTAAAATCATCAGCACATTGAGAGCACCGACATACATGGTGTGGGACACGCTTCGATAGTCAGACAGATCAATCCCCAAATTGAGGAGCAGTCAGGTGATGATTGAGCCGAAAGGTAACAGCCCTTGGTAATGCTCGTCTGCAGCTGGGAGGAGGTTGGCAAATAGAAGGTTGGAGTAGTCTAGCTTGCGTCCTGCAGTGGCGCTAGATATAATCCAGAGGTCAAGAGGCAGAACTACATCTAGGTTGTAGGACCGAGGAAAGAAAATGTGGGTGATGAAGTGATGAAAAATCCTCAACCGTGGAGATAACCAACTTATGGGGATAGGCACGTCTGTTCCTCCTGTGGCTTCAGTGGAGAAGTTTGCATACTCAGTAGGTAGGATGAAGTCTTGTATCCAAAACTCAGAGGGATGAGCTATGTCAATTCCCTGAGATGGAAACCCGAGGATGCCATTGAGATCTCCTACTGGAATGGTCAAGAGGTGACCATAAACAACTATCGAGAAACTCCTAGTTTTAATTCCTTGACATCGAAGGTTCGAATAGAAGTACTTGACTGCACCGGGACAGGCTGGATGGAGTGGTTGACAAAGAAGATTTTCCCATCCCAGACCTTCTATAAGAGATATGAAATCATACTTATAAAGATTGAACTCATAGGGATCGAGTTGGATTATGTGGTGCAGCCTTCGGTTTTCGAAGTGCTGAAGGTGGCGATGATGATTTATTACCACAGGCTCATGGAACATGTAGCCTGGGTAGGTGTGAACCAGCCGATCGAAACGAAAGGGTCGTGGCAAATGATCAATCATTGTGGCTGGTTTGGTTTTTCTTTGTTTTTGGCATAGAAGAGTGAGGAATAGTGGAGATGGAGGTTTGGTTTAAATAGAGCAGAGGAGCGGTAGAAGAGAGGAATGGGAAGAGTCTAATTTGTGTTAACCAAGTCTAATGATTAAAAGAAAAGGCAGAGTAAGCACGCATGAGCCGAAAAGAAAGCTTATTCAATAAACCAAGGTAAACAAAATGCCTAGATCACAACACACCCAATGAATCTTCTATCTTTTTAGATTCTTGATTTGGTTAAAAGATTTTAACCCTAGCTCAGTGCAGAGATGAATGAAACGTTCACAAGGTAGAGGTTTTGTGAATAGGTCGGCTAGTTGATGTTCAGTAGGTATAAATTGTAGGCATAGATGACCTGCTAGAACTAGGTCTCTTATGAAACGATATTTTATTTCTATATGTTTTGTCCTAGAGTGTTGTACTGGATTTTTTGTCATACAGATTGCACTTGTGTTGTCGCACCAAATAGGGATATTTTGAAGTTTAATTCCATAATCTGATAATTGTGTTTTCATCCACATAATCTGGGCACAACAGCTCCCTGCTGCGAGGTATTCTGCTTCAGCAGTTGATAATGCAACTGCTCCTTTTTTCTTGCTAAACCAGGAAACAAGAGCATGTCCTAGAAATTGAATACTTCCAGAGGTGCTTTTCCTATCAACTAGACTACCCCCAAAATCCGAGTCACTATACCCCGAGAGGTCAAATGAATCTGAAAATGGATACCATAGTCCTATATCAATGGTTCCTTTAAGATATCTAAATATTCCTTTTACAGCTTTCAAGTGACTCTCCTTAGGATTTGACTGAAATCTAGCACACACCCCAACACTAAATTGGATATCAGGTCTACTTGCGGTTAGGTATAAGAGTGATCCTATCATTCCTCTATATCTCTTTTTGCAAACAGGCACACCAGCTTCATCTTTGTCTAATTTCAAATTTGTGGCCATTGATGTTTGACATGTATTTACTGTGTTCATGTTGAATTTTTTAAGCATGGATTCGATATAGCTGGTCTGGCTTATAAACATCCCTGAATTTGTTTGTTTAATTTGTAAGCCTAAAAAGTGTGATAATTCTCCCATCATACTCATTTCAAATTTGGATTTCATTAACTCACAGAAGCTTGTACACATGGTTGGACTAGTTGAACCAAAGATAATGCCATCGACATATATCTGTACCACAAGTGTATCTTTATTTTCTTTCTTAATGAAAAGTGTTTTGTCCACATTTCCTTAAGCAAATCCTTCAGTTTTCAGGAAGGAAGTAAGTTTTTCAAACCAAGCTCTAGGAGCTTGTTTTAGACCATACAGTGTTTTTGACAACTTATAAAACGTGATCAGGGAATTCATGATCTACAAAACCGGGTGGCTAACTTACATACAATTCTTCTTTAATTTCACCATTTAGAAATGCGCTTTTAACATCCATTTGGTATAGAGGGATTTTCATATAGCAAGCGTAGGCACATAGCATTCTGATAGACTCAATTCGAGCAACAGGAACGAATGAGTCTTCAAATTCTATTCCCTCTTCTTATAGATATCCTTGTGCAACTAACCTAGCCTTTTTCGTTATTTCTCCAAGCTCATTAGTTTTATTTCTGAAAACCCACTTTGTTCATATAATTAGCTTGTTAAAAGGTCTAGGTACCAATTCCCAAACATGCAGTCTAGCAAATTGTACAAGTTCATCTTGCATTGCATGCAACCATTCATCATCAGTTAAGGCTTATTTATAGTTCTTTGGTTCGAGAAGAGAGACAAAAGCGTACTGACGTCAAATGTACTTACCTCTGGTGTGGATTCCTTCATTCAGTTCCCCAATAATTTGAGATGCAGGGTGTCGTTTCTGTATGTGAGCAGGCGCCATTCTTTCCTTTGTTTGAGTGACTTGTTCATCTGTGATATCCCTATCCTCCTTTACACTGGTTCCTTCATCCTCTGACTTTTCTTCTTTCTCGCTTGGTAAAGGAAATAGAAATTCTATGTTTTCTGCATCAATTTTCTCAGAACAAGTAGATTCATCAAATTTCACAAAGACAGACTCTTCTACTCTTCTTGTTCTTAGATTATATACTCTATAGGCTTGTCCTTTTATAGAATATCCAAGGAAGATTCCTTTCTCAGCCTTAGCATCAAATTTATACAAGTAATCTCTGGTGTTCAGTATGTAACATTTACATCCAAAGGGATGGAAATAACTAAGATTAGGAGTTTTATGTTTTAGAATCTCATATGGAGTTTTCCCTAAGTTTTTCCTGATTAGTACACGATTTATTACATAAACAGTTGTCATGACAGCTTCTCCCCAAAGAAACTTAGAACTTCCATATTCTAATAGCATAGTCCTAGTTGTCTCTATTATGGTCCTATTTTTTCTTTCTACAACACCATTCTGTTGTGGTGTTCTAGGTGCAGAGAAATTATGGTTTATACCTTTATCATTGCACAGGGCACTAAATTGTTCTGATATGAACTCACCTCCATTGTTACTTCTGATTGACTTAATTCCAGTTTCTGAATCATTTAATACTTTTGATACAAAAGTTTTGAACATTGCAAATGCTTCATCTTTTGAAGCCAACAGATACACCCAAGTAAAACGAGAAAAGTCATCAACAAGAACTAAGGCATAAGATTTACCTCCGAGACTTACCACATTAGTTGGCCCAAACAAATCCATGTGTATTAGTTCATACACCCGAGAGGTAGTTATGTCCTTTTTCAACTTGAAACTTTTCTTGGTTAACTTACGACTTGCACAAGCATCACATAAAAAATTTGGCTTATCTTTTAACATAGGGATGCCTCATGCAGATTCTAATTTAGACAGTTTAGACAGTTTAGACATGTAAATATGTCCTAGCTTTCTTTCCCAGAGTAATTCTAGTTCACTTGAAGCAGCATGAAAGCATGTTTCATTAAAGGTATCCAAGTTATTTAAATTTACCACATACATATTGTTCTTCTTTATGCCACTAAACATCAATTTGTTATCACGAATTCTAGAAATTTGACATGATGATGCTTCGAAAATGACTCTATTTTCAGAACAACAGAGTTGACTGATGGAAAGTAGGTTATGCTTTAAATTCTCAACAAACAGAACATCTTTGATAACTGGAAGGGGACCCTTACCAATAGTCCCATTCCCTAAAATTCTGCCTACTCTATCATCTCCAAACACCACCTTACCTCCCTTTTTGTACTTTAATGAGGAAAATAACTCTTTTCTACCTGTCATGTGGTGGGAGCACCCACTGTCCAATTACCAAATGTTTTTCTCTTCTCCCAGATTCTGCAATCAGTCAGAGGTTAGTACATTTTGGTACCCAAAATGTCTTGTACACAACAGGTTTTCTTGGTTTTTGTAAATCATAACAGAATTTCGCTAAATTACCTTTGCGATTACAATGGGAACAAACATATATTTCAGTATAGTCTTTATCTTTCTTCTTATACTTTACCTTATCACTATTAGGAGATTCAAAGACTTTTCTATGTGAGATATTATGTGAATATGTTCTGACTCTGGAGACAGGATTCCTAGAATTGATTGGATACTTATTGTGAGTCTCTTACTTTAATTTATGGTTCTCATCAATCAGCTCAAAGATTTGTTTTTTAAGTTTACCTTCACTTTCATGTTGGACTGAAATAGTTCTTTTTAAGATACTTAGTTCTTTGGTCATAGCATGATTTTCAGACATCAGTAGGCAATACCTACTCCTTAGTCTGTTACACTCCTCTTGGAGATTCCTTAGAGCATGCAAGAAGTCAGATTTTGATTCAGGATACCCACACTTTTCAGAATTTGAGTCGGAGATTACCTGATAGCTTGTAGGAAGTATATGATCGCTGCTTATATGTGAGGTTGATTCACTGTCGTCTTTTGTTGCAAATGCCATGTAGGCAGGATTCCTTGTTTCCACATCCTCCTCAGAGCTGTAATCACTCCAGGAGGCTGTCATTGCCTTCTCTTGCTTCTTTAAGTTCAAAGGACATCTAGACCTCATGTGACCTGTCTTTCCACACTTAAAGCAGATTGTTAAATCCTTTTCACTGGAAGACCTATGGTCTTCCTTGATTTCCTGGGTAGACCTTTCACACTCTTCAGTTGGTTTATCTATTCTTCTGAAAGAGTTCTTATCACTTTGAGTACTACTTCCTGTATTTCTACTAAATGTCTTTTCTAGACCCTCTCTATTTCTCCTATTCTCATAAGAACGATTATTGAACTGTCTTGGATTTCCATGATTCTTCCTATCTTCAAAATCTCTTTTCATTTTTAGCATTTTATGGAATTTCCTACTAATCATGGCGAATTCTCTTTCAAACTCTTCTCCTATTTCATATTCATATTCGCTTTCGTATGCTTGTGCTTGTGCTTTAAACGCTATGACATTCTTTCGTCTGTTATCCTCTTTATTCATCTGAACAATTACTTCCTCATGACTTAGTAAGGATCCAACTAATCTTTCAATTGACAAGACATTTAGATCCTTTGCTTCTTCTATAGCAGTTCGTTTAGGTAGACACTCTAGGAAGACTTCGCAAGATTTTTCTAACAAGGTCCTTAGTAGCAAAAGTTTTGCCTAACCTTTTAATCTGTTTATCATATCATTGAATCTTTTATACATGCTAGTGATAGATTCACCTGAGCACATCTCAAACTATTCATATTCATTTAGTAGAACATCTATCCTACTTTCTGTTACCTCTGACGTACCTTCGTGGGTGGTTTCAAGAGATTCCCAAATCTCTTTGGCTGTCTCACACTGTGCCACTTGACTTCTTTCTTCTGGGCTGAGCGAGGAGAATAGAATATGCATTGCCCTTGAATCTTGTTGAGAAGACAGTTTTTGATCATCTTCCCATTTTTCTTCTTCCTCATCATCCATGGGGATTGGTCCCTTTTTGACTATAGCCCACAACCCGCCATCAACTCCTCGAAGATAAATCCTCATTCTCTTCTTCCACACAGTGTAATATGTGCCATCGAACCACGGCGGATTGGTGTTTGTTGAATATGATGCAGAGGCGGGTAAGGCTCCTGCCATTTCCTTGATGTCTTTGGCGAATTTTAATCCTTCAAAGATTTAGCTCTGATACCGATTGTTGACTCTGAGGAAGGAAGCAATTGCTTTACCAGTTTGATGATTCTCTCCTTCTCTCAAATTAACTGTGAACAAAAGATATTTTATTGAATTTGGAAGAAGATTACAATCAAGAACTATTATATAAGAACACTCTAAACAATGCCAACGAGGTTGGCCCTTTGAAACACTCATACGACAACACACTTCCCAAACCTAATTCACCCAGATAACACACTGTGAATTAAGCTACTGAAGTGACAAAGGTATGGACCCAAAGTAGATGAAGAACTCTATTGTTTCTCTCACTACAGACTGCCAAGTCTAAATGAAGGAGAAGATTGAGTATTTATACTTGAATCAAAGAAGATGACCGTTGCAGGTTGCATAGCCGCGCTCCTGGATTTCATCATGGCCTGCTATGGAGTCAGTGATGTCTGTGGTGGATCATCGAGAAACTCTTTGGAGTTTTGCTGTCGCTTCTTTTAGATGGGAGGCTAGGTTTGAGCAACACGATGACCTCAATCCTTAGGGGAAGACTTAGAAGGACGACAATCTTGGACAGTGCCGTTGCAAGGCAAACGATGTCGTGCAATCAAAGCAGTATCAGAGTGGTAAAACGTCATCGTTTAGATAGCTTGAGGGAGACGGCGCCTTCTTTCTTCACGTCTTAAAGAGAACGATCTAGTCCGCGACTCAGCCAGAATCGGTAACCCTAATTTTTCCTATTCGGTTTCTAACAATACTCACCTTAGATATTTGCGTCATCCAGGCCTTTGCTGCCGGTAGCATAGCTGGGAGGCTTCCTACTAATTCTCTTGATTGCTTACAACATTTTCGAATATCTTCTCTGTGTTTTAATGTCAAAGCTGATCTGTTGGGTCTCTTTTGCTTTGATTAGAAGCTCGCCCAAGCTGCGGTTCATTTGTATTAAAATGGTGCATCCTTGTTACTGCGGCTTTCTGGACTGAATTAATTGCTTTATTGTACTTGTAGGTTTGTACTCACAGCCATGGTAAAACTAAAAGGATAGGTCCTATATACTATACTCCATGTTCAAGAAGGTTCAGATGATTGTGATGTTCCTTTCAGGTTTCTTGAAGCACTGATCATTATTGGAACCGATGGATCAAGGGCTGAACTGGACTTGATGGATTTCGTACTAGGTAAAGTTCCAAACCTCCGCTTATTGCCGTTGAGCCTGGTAGAGGGAAAGCCGCTGCTAATATAGACAAGAAGACAGTAAAAGAGTAGATTGAGTGCCACTGCAGTGTCTATTGACGTAATCAGCAGTGTCGGATTTAGAGCTAGTTTAAGCTCCATAGTCCATACTTATCCGTCTTGTGAGCATTGTCTTTGTATCAAGTCACTAGTTTTGCCTGACCACTGACGTTCTGTCTATGGATGTCTCATATGGTATTGATATTTGTTAGAGGTTCTACTGGCTCTTTAAACTAAGCGATCCGGTCATCCGGAAAAATGTAAGATAGAGGCACTATGTTGTTAAGTAGAATTGTTGGATTAATACGCGCGAATGCAGCGTGGCGGGAAAAGATACAAGTTACTGATGAAATGAAATGACAAGCGTGGATATATATGGTAAGCACCAAATGATGCTCATGTGACGGAAGGTGCAGTCTTCTGCTCGATATCTGGAGCTGGCGGTGCGAATGAAAATGGCAGAGGATCCGAGTCTGCTGGAACTTCAGGCACCAGGGGAGGCGCCGGCGTGGGCAGAGTCAGGTCGGGTACCGGCGGCGAAGTTATTGGTACAAACGGTGGCAAACCACCTTCATCGTCGACCGGCGGTGGCGACAAAACGATTGGCAGAACAGGGGTAACCGGCGCGAATCCGTCATCCGAAGCCGGCGGTGGAGAAGAGAAAATCGGTAGGAATGGAGTTGGAGTGACTTCTACCGGCGGAGGCAAAACGTCTTGCTCCGGCGGTGGTTCGAATAATGGCACCAGTGGCGGTGCGGGGGTGGCCCCCTCATCGTCTTCCGGCGGAGATGGGGTCAGGAAGGGCACCAACGGCGGCGGTGTGAAGTCAAGATCTGCCGGCGGCGGCATTTCTGTTGGTGGCGGCTGTACATCTTCCGGCGGGGTCAAGATGGGCACCAGAGGTGGAGACGTAGTGTAGTCATCGTCTGCAGGCGGAGGATCGAATATGGGAACCAGAGGCGGCGGCGTGAGGTCGACAGGAGGAGGGGAAAGAAACCATGGGATGATCGTCGGAGGTGGTGGGGAAGCCACCAGGGGAGGCGGCAGGAATACAGGCGGCGGCGGAGAAGGGACAAGCGGTGGCGGTGGAGGAGGCGGCGAAGGTACAGGTGGCGGGGGAGAAGGAACTAAAGGTGGCGGCGGCGGCGGAGAAGGAGATGGCGGAGGTGGAGAAGGTGGAGGAGATTGAGGCGGAGGCGCAGAAGGTGGAGGAGATGGAGTAACCACGGGCGCAGGCGGCGGGGAAAGAACGGGCGGCGGGGTTACCGGCGGAGGAGAAGGGACGAGCGGAATTGGCGGGAGGCGCGGTGGTGGAGCTGCTGGAGTGGGAAGGGGAGGAGGAATCCTTGTCCCCGGAGGATTAGGAGGGCGGCGAGCAGGGGAGGGATTGAAAGGGTTGTCCGGCGAAGGGGAAGTTGGGAAAGGCCATTGCCCACAGATCCCAAATAGGTACTGGAAGAATGGGTCACAGCGGTTACTTGGCGACGATCTTCCACCACCGCCGCCTCTTCCACGGCCTCTGCCGGTTCTACCTCTGCCTCCTCTGCTCTGCTTCTCTGTTTTCTCCCATCTGGGCTGGTGTGATGGTTGTTTGGTGTCGCTGCTGCTGCAGAGTGATTGTGTTGCCAAGAGAAGTAGGCCTATGAGAAAGACACTAAGAATTTGGGTTGTTTTCATACTTTTTGTTGCTGCTTGTGATCAAAGGCATGAAGAGAAGCAGCGTTGATTTGCTTTATAATTTGTAAAATGGTGGCAGAGGAGGGCGTTGGCATTGTTTGGCGCATCCATGGAAGGGGACTGGGCGAGCATTGATTGATGATGGTGCAGCAATCAATGGGGACGACAGAGCCCCAAAGAGAGCAGCTAAATTTAATTTTCTCGACTTCCAATGGTAAGCTTATCGATGGGGTTTATGACTTTAGATGCATGCATTGTAACTTTGTAAGAAATTAAGGCGGTGCTTATGGTTTAGGTCGAGCACCACTAATTCCACTACAAATTATGTGTACATGTGGTTTAGCGTAAGCATTGACAGTGGTATAATTATTTGCAAATTATACAAATTAGTTGTTACAAAATTTGGTGTCTACCGTTTGTATGCCTACAAAATTCAGATTGTAATTGTATCATATACTATGCTTGCCCTCTATATATTTGTAACTAGGACGGCAAATGAGCCAAATTATAGAGTAGATATATTGCCAACGAATATAAAGTTCGTCCCCATAAACCGCTAGGGCATCCACCCAGTTGCGAGTTTGGACTAGTTCGGGCTCACCTTGCTAATAAATGAGTCATGCTCAAATTTGGTTTGTTTAATAAAATATTGTTGCGTATTTGGTTCGAGCTCTTCTCGTTAATGAGCGCACCACTTTACTCGAATTTGAATCATCAATTAGCTCGCAAGCTTGCCTCAAGTATCATATTATTTACTTCATAAATTTTAATTTTTTATTATTTTATACTAGTCAATATATAAACAATTATCATACATAATTTTTTTCTTTAAATTATAATGAGAGATATTTGTTCACATACACAAAGCTTTGTGATAAGATATATAATCTAACAAATCTATGAGTTATTTCATTAAAAAAATAAGCTTATAAATTATCAATAAGCCAAAGCATAAAATATAGATCAATGCTCATAAGTCACTAGCCGAATTGGTTTGTTAGCCAACTATCAGGACAACTCATGAGCTCAAATACGATTTGAGCTCATGAGACGATTTGAGCTAAAAAAAACTCACTGAGACGAATTGACTTTTTAAAGTTCTTTATCTAAAAGCTTAACTTAAACTAAACTTATCAATAAACGAGCAGATTGTCAAACGATATTTTCCATAAACAGAACATCAAACTACTAAGCAGTTCAGGGAAAGATAAGGAAGAGGAAATTGGGAACAGAGAAAAATCGATGGTACTTCCAGTAGACAGTAGTAAATGTCTTGGTTTCAAAGGGCCGCTATCCAATGTCATGTCTGTGTCCGCGCCTAGTTCTACGTGCCATTTCTGGGTAAGAGCAAGTTAAGCAATAAGTAGGATGCGTGCCCTCCAAAGCCATGAAGTTTCCCTCAATTTATAACTGCATTCCCATTGCAATTTGCACGCCATGCATACATATGGAACGTAGCCGTGTATTTTGCCGCTACTTTTCAAAATGCTAAATACTACGATTCGTTCGCGACGAATGGATGATAGTATAGATTTAGAGATGCCAACAGTGCGGATCGGGGCGGGTACATGCCTTCCGATCCCCGTCCGTCAACCTCGACGGATTTTCCCATTTCGTTCCCGACAACTAAACGAAGGTAGATTGGCTACTATTATCATTCGTCGACGGATTAGGGCATCTCACGAATCCCCACGGATCAGGGACTAAAAAAAAGACAAACCGTCACAAGGGGTAGATTGGCTACCGTCACCGTTCGCCGACGAATTCGGGCAACCCACCAATTAAAGCCTAAACGAAAGAAAAAGACAAACAAACACTACTTTGCATTAAAATGGTAACTTGATGGTCAAGCCATCAAAATAGAAAAAAAAAACAAAAAAAGATATGGGGCTGTAACTCATATCCCAGCACCCAGATCCTAAAATTCAAAATTCAAATTCAAGTCACAGGCTGCAGCAAGCAAACAAACAAACTGCTGCAACCTTAATCCCACCACCCAAAACCCATCAATCATGTTGATCATGCTAGTACTAGTGTTCAAATTTAAAAAAAAAACATAAAATGAAAAACAAAGACGTTCAACGTAATCGTTCAGAAATGATGAAATGAAATGAGCAACAATGTTGTAGCTTGTCCACGCTGGAGACCAATTCCTCGACCTCAATTTATTTGAACAACATTCCTCCTTTGTCACAAGTTCCATTTGTTCTGCAAGAAAGAAAACAAAAGTGTTAGAAAATTGAAACTATCAAAAACCTCATCAATCATAAGTATTGTGCTACTGATCACTAGTATTTTACCTTTGCACTGGTTCTTCTCAAACTATCAATCATCTAGGGATAATGGACGGTTCATATTGCCAAGTTCCTCTTATTATGCGAGAAAGAAAACAAAGGTGTTAAGAGAATTGAAACTAAGATTAATAAGGAAAAGAATTGAAGAACCAACTAACTTACCACCCTCTGCTTGATCTTCAACACTTGTATCTTCAAATGCTAGAGCTGAAAACACACATTCCATTACCTTCATATCAGCATTTGACTATGCAAAAAAATGAAACAAAGGAAAAGAATAGAAAAATGAACACAAAACAAAACCAGAAAGTTCAATTCTTGCACATTACCTTGTTGCAGATCTTCCATTATACAATTATGAGTACACATCATTGCCTCCACTTTATTATAGTAAAGCCTACTCCGCTGAGGGTCTAATAACCTCCCACAAGAGCTAAAAGCATATTCAGAAGCCACTGATGTAACTGGTATGATCAGGGTATCCCTTGCAATTGCTTGCAAAGTGTGTTACTTAGGGCCATTTAGTTTCCACCACATCAATATATTAAATTCATTATATCGATTGGGAATAAGGTTCTCAAGAAGATAGTCATTGAGATCAGTATGAATCAGAGTCATCTTGCTCTTTTTCCTCTGACTCACAAAGATATCAAAAGCATGATTATCACTTCCAGAACTAGAAGAACCACCAGAAGCACATAAAGAAACCAGAATTCTTTTTCTCAACCTTGATTTGGTAGGCAAGAACCAAACCACATATACATTGCTTTATCTTATCAGCCACCAATGCAGTATTAGTGCTGCCAAACTTACTAGCATAAGACTCAACTAAATGCAATGTAGTTGAGTCTTATGCTACCAAACTTATATAGGATCAAGAACTACCGAAACAGCCAGAACCACATGTACCTCATCCCAATACTTAGCAAATTTCAACCACATGCTTTCAGCCATACTAGAGACAAGAGTATTGGAATCAACACACCATTCCATCAATTTCAATCTTAAATCATAGATCTTGGGGGAAAACATATTAGCATGGGGATACTTGCTACCAGAAAATAGCTTAGTAATCTCACTGAAAATTTCAAGTTTGTCAATGATAAGGGCATCAAACTCTCAATGCATACTAGTAAGGACAATATTGTATTGACTATCCCTCTGTCGCAAACGAGAGAACACATCTATGTATATAATAGCAGAAAACAACATATCATAGGTGGAATTCCACCTTGTCGAACAATCAAGCACAAGTTTCTTTGTACAAGGCACCTTAATCTGTTTACCAGTTTCATAGAAGGTTTGGAGTTTGGACCCTCTTAGGTGTAGAGTTCAAGTACACAACACTCTCCCTAACCAAATCAATGCCATCCCTGATGACATCCAAACCATCTTGCACAATACGATTAAGTACATAAGTAGAACAACTCATGTGAATCAGCATAGCATCCAACGACAAATCATCCATAACAAATTTGGTTTTCAGATGGCTTATTTTGGCATCGTTGGTGGTACAGTTATCCAAGGTAATAGATGACAACTTTCTATCAATATTCCAATCAATAAGACAGTTGAACAATCTGTCTCCCAGCCTCTCACTAGTATGAGGGGCAGGGACAAACAAAGCTTAAAATCAGGTTTTTAAACTTCCAAGAATTGTCAATAAAATGACAAGTTACTGTCATATAACCCCTCTTCTGGTTCAGTGCAGTCCACATATCAGTGGTCACTACAACTCTGCCAATATTACCATCAAAAACCTTCTCAAACTTTGCCATTTCAACCCCATTATGTCATTCTTCATTGTACTCCTACAAGGCACAGTGAACTGTGGTTGCAAAGAACAACAGAACGTCTGAACTCATGGGATATTCATGGACCATAATCATTGAACACAATTCCTTCATAGACGCATCAGAACTAAATTGAGTAGTTGATAGCATGGGGTTTCCAGTTGGTTTATAATCACGACCAAGAACTCTTTGTCTACCATCATGTATCTTCCTTTCGGTACAAGGTTTATAATGGTTCCTCAGGTGGGAGGTTCCATTACTAGTATCACAACCTAGTCGTTTTTTTACAGTAACGACACTTAGCCTTAACAACACCATTAAACTTCACTCTAACAAAATGAGGCCAGACATCAGAAGTCAACTTCTTGTCTTCCTCGAGAATGACTTTGCCATTTTCATTCCCATCAACCAAAACATCATTACCATTACCGTTAACATTACCATTAACATCAGGATTTAGAGAACTAGGCGCACGAGGATCATTCACATTCAAAGCATCATTTGCAATTGCACCATCCATCTACATTGACAAAAACACAATTAATCAATCTTCTACACTCAGACAAAGCACACAAGCAATCGACACATGCAAGCTACACATACAGATCACAAAACAAGGCGGATTTGGAGTAAGACTATGCCTAACATGTAATTTGGAGAGGTAGGATCTGTTGACCAGGCTGCAGATGGAGAGTTGATGCCTGATACGAACCTGATGAACTCCAACAAGGCAAAAAAAAAAAACTCTGTGTTAGCATTCATCGAATGATAAAGATCGAGCTAATAAACTAGGAAAAAATGAAGTTTTAAAATTGATTACCTCGACTTTGCTCTGAGCATAGTGAAGGTAATGATGAACGGAAGAAATGAGGCTGCAGGTGACCTGAAATCAAATGACGGAGTTACTATATATATGAAGGCAAAAGAAGGTGGAACAGAAAGAAAATGGAACGAAAAGGGAGAAAGAGCTTATCGGTCATCTGTGATGATATCACAATGATTTCTCCCAATAACTACGAATCGCAACAGCCATTTTAGGGTTCTGAATGTTGTTTTCCGGCCAACTCGGCGACAAAACAAGCTTCCGATTGGCCAAATTGAGGGATAATGATTGCCTACTAGCGATAAACCAGTGAATGGAGAGGATTTCTTGGGGAATCGACGAAAAATTTAAGATAAATCAATGCTCGCGTGCTTGGGTGGAGAGAAAATAGAGAGGAGGTTGAAAGGAATGACAACACTCGACAAACACAAAGGAGAGGAAATGAGGGATTAGGATTTCTAGGTCCTTCTTCTGGCTTGATATCCAGGGTCCAAAACGTCATCGTTTTATGGACGAGGGGGAGGGGGAGGATACTAATTGATCCATCCCCACCCGTTACCCACTAATGTCGGGTTTCGGACATATCCGAATCCGGCTTTTACCCACGATGGCCGGTTAATTTGACCCTGTTTGGATGGGTTTCGAGCCGATACTCGGTGGGTCAAGCAGGGTTGCCATCCCTATATTGAATGTCCTGTATGAAAAAAATTAGTCAATATAATTCACAAGTGATAGGTTTCAAAGGCACAACTACGGGCTCCACATCAATTTGCACTCGTTTGTCAATGAGACTATAAATGAAAGAAGGATGGTCTATGTACTATTGAGTAAGAACATGTTGAAACTATGGAAAAAATCTCAAAATACACACGTTTTATGAAAAATTCACAAAATACACATGTTTGGGCATCACTGTGGTCGTCAACCGCGGTGAATGCATTCACCGCGACAAACGAAAGTGGTGAATGCATCACCACAGTTGACGGACGCGGTAAATGACTAACCTAACACTGAAACTTCAAACCAACGTAAGTTTGCGCTCGGTTATCCGATTGTAGCAAAAAAAAATTGATTTCGCATAACTTTTCAAGATCTTTCAAATCTGCGAGAAGCCTTCATCCCAAAAAAATGTCGTTTGCTATCCCGAACGAGCAACTTTTCGATTTTGCCAAATTTTGGAGGCTATAAATTTTTGCTCCTCCATCCGAACGTAATAAAAAAATTGTAACTGTGCATAACTTCTTAAGAATTACAACTTTTACTAGGAAGTAATATTTTTAAAAGAAATATTCTTGGGTATGCGGGATTTTGGGAATAACTTTGACTTTACTTTTCACAAATCCACATACATTCCAAAATTATGGTTATGATCAAAGTTTTAGTTCTTCAAAATTTATGTGAATTAAAAAAAAAGTTTCATGACATTTGGATTGCAGAGCACAAAGTTATGGTCTTCCAAAGTTTGTCCAAATCGAAAAATTACTCGTTTGGGGTAGCAAACGACATTTTTTTTTTGGGATGGAGGCTTGTTGCAGATTGAAAGATCTTGAAAAGTTATGTGCAATAAATTTTTTTGGCTACAATCGGATAACCGAGCGCAAAGTTACGTTCGTTTGAAGTTTTAGTGTTAGGTCAGACATTCACCGCGGTGATGCATTCACCGCTTTCGTCTGTATTTTTGGAATTTTTCATAAAACATGTGTATTTTGGGAATTGTTTTTAAAAATATGTGTATTTTGGAATTTTTCTCCTTGAAACTATTGAGTCAACTCTCATTAAAACACTACACTTACGAGCTATGAAAGTAAATTGGACTTTATAACCAATGAGGTCTTATTTCCATAGCTCTATGCAAAAAAAAAAAAAAAAAAATTCTAGTTACATAATTACCTCATATGCAACACCATTTTACGCAACACTTTCAAAAATTTATGCAACACTTTTTGAAAAGTATAACCAACATGTATATGTTTTATTGTCACATAAGATATATTCAATTGTGAAAACCTTCATTTGTAACGACTAGTATATACTTGTGACTCATATGTGTCGTCATCAAATGCATCTTAAACGCCACCAGTTTAAGTTATCACAATGCCCCACCTATACCGGAGTAGAAAGGTGGCTTTTGTAACAACTTTATTGTTACAAAATTAGGTTTCGTCACAAAGTTATCTTTAGAGAAGTAACAACAAGTTTTTAAATCATTCATATGATACATTTGTTTACAATAGCCGTTATCATCAACCAACATAGTTGGATCTAATGTTCCCGAGTATAGTATACTCCATGTGATCTGGTCGTTGGATGAATTTTGATGAGCTTGATAAATCTCAATGCTCAATTATTGTTTTCTATTTAATTGAACTTCGGGTTTGATTTTAGAGAATTGGGGTCAGGGGTTTATCCATTAGAGGTCAGCGTATAATATCATGCCCCAAACTCGGTTTAATTCACGGTCTACACAAAGATATCTCACTAGGAGTACTTGGAGTATAATATACTCCAGGAGTACTACATACACCAGATTTTGCCTGGTGTACAAGAGAACTATCTCTATATATATATATATGGTGGCTACTTCGGTGCACTCACTTTTTTGGGTGCACTCAGTGCAGCCAACTCTAAAAGCGTCCATAATACATCGATTTTGAACTTTAATTAGTACTCTCAATATAATATGATGATATGACATAGAATCATAACAAATCAATCCATTACCCTATCCCCTTAACCTTCAATTTTGAATCCCAACCCCGAAATCCCAAATTGTAAACCTAAACCCTAACCCTAAATCCCTAATCCTAAATCCTTCGAATTAAAGTGAATTTGGAATGAATTTTTTTCAAATTTATGTGCTTCTTGTTCATAATATCATAAGCTACAATTGATACCGTTTTGATATGAATCGCATGCTCAGAATGATAATTATGAGGCGGGTGCACTGAGTGCACCCGAAAAAGTGGGTGCACCGAATACGCTACCATATATATATATATATGGCAAAGGCTAGCGTACGTCAGTCGTACGCTGTACGCCTGTGTTCACACTTGGTTTTTGCACTTCAATATATTTCGCTGAATCATAACCGTCGATTATTATTTTTTAGATTAAATGAATCTCGTGGCTTGGGTTAGAGAATTATGGACTGGGGTTTATCCATTAGAGGTTAGGGTATAGTATCATGCCCAAAATTTCGCTTAATTCCTGCTCTAAATAGTAAAACTCGACTGGCGTACAGCGTACGACTGACGTACACTAGCCTGAACCATATATATATATAATAGTATCTGTAACGATTATGAATTGTTATTCATAGTATACATTAGTGACAATCTAATTCGTGATCAAAAACTTTTTTTAATGACAACTAGTGTCTTGACCAAATTCAATAATGGTGAAGATTTGACTCGACGCCAATATATATTGTTTGTCACATAAATTGTCACGTATATATTTTTGTGAGTCTGATACTTCTCATATGAGCCAGTTACATGTAGTGATGGCAATGGGGCATGACGGGGTGGGTACCTCAATATCCATGTCCCGACCCATATTACTAAGATCGGAGAGGGTAATATCCGCGCGGGTATCGGGATGGGTCGACCCATTTTTAGATGCTATTTGAAAAAAAATGTACGCAAAATATTACTTTTTACGATAAAATAATGGGAAAGACTCTTTATGAATGAACATTAGTGATAATATAATAGGTAATTGAGTCTACTTAATTGAAAGATCAAGTCTAATTAGTTGAAGAAAAGTCAAAATAGAAGAAATATGAATAAAATGACAAGAAATCGAGATAAAATGGATAAAAAACGAGGCAAGGCGGGTTAGGACGGGTCGGAAGTAGATACCCATACCCCGGCCCACCCTAGTACGGATTGAGTGATACTCGCCCCATCACGGATTAGATCAGGTAATAACCAACGGGGCAGGTTCAAATTGTCATCCCTATTTACATGTCGAGACGTTCTACACTCCCTTATCCCTTTAGTACCTCTCGATCTTGGGTAATTTCTTAGAATCACAAAGTTAATGCCAACAACCGTTCCATCTTGGTGATAGGCATCGCTACATTTTGATTTAACACATTTCTCTAGTTGTATTTTCAATTGTGAATTCATTTTTTAAATCTTCATTTTTTCTTGACGAGGAAATTATTGTGTTTGAATTTAATGATTTGCACCTTGACTTCTTGACAACTATTAATATTACACGGTTCACTCTTCTTCGAACAATATTCGAATGAGGGTGTTTGATATTTTTGATGGATTTTCGAAAGCAAATTAATTACACCTACTTTTATAGAGGTTCAGCGAGAGCTCCAAAGAAAAAGATAAAGTTTGACATCGTGTGTCAAATGTTTGATTGTGGAACCCTTTTACAATCTTAGCTTCTCCTATTTATAGCCAAGGTGTAACTGGCTTGGTAACCGCCTTGGTAACGGCTAGCTGGCCTGTTGCCCCATCGTCCTTAGGGACCCTTTTTCGCCGCCTTGGAAACCAACTGAAACCGTCGCCTTGGTGTTGACTCCTATTGCTTTGGGGCCTCTTACCCGGCCTTGTTGATTGGTTGGCACTTCATGGCCTCGAAGCCAGGTAGGGTTGGTGTTGAGTATTGTTGACATGTCTTGACTGGATGAGGTTGAAGCTCTTCGCCTTGCTCCATGACGAAGTCTTGAACTCTCCGGCTTGATACCCTTGTGCTACCAAGCCAGGCATGTCGGCCCCTGCTACCAAGTCAGCACTGCCGGCTTGGTTTCCATACTTAGTTTTTAGAATCTAATCAAGTTGGTAACTTGTCGCTCTGCCAGCTTGGTACCCCGTTAGGGGCCAGCAAGCCTCTCTTGGCACTTAGTCTCCATATCCCCCCCCCCTCCCCCAAACTAAGGGGATTTACACCAAGTCATAATCAAGTTGACAACCTCTTAGCACGGCATCCTGGATGGCCAGGCACCGCCTCTAAGATTTCATACTTAGCATTAAGGTTATAAGGATGGTCCATGGCGGCTTGGTACCCAATCAGGTGGCCATCTAATCTGGCCATCTTGTCACCTCAAGGGTTGGCACAGTTTGATCTTCATACTTAGTTTTTGGGAGATGTAACTTGATATCAAGTCTCTCTTGTCGATTTGATATCCATACTTAGTTTCTGTATGGCTCTCTTAACTGGTACCCGTCTTGGTACCATGTCGCCTTGCTACAAAGCATGTCTTGTCAGTTTGATACCCCTTGGCTCCATACTTAATCACTTTTCATATAATAACTACAGCAAGTTATTATACACCATATGTCATCTTAACTTCAAAGGTGTTAAGGTTGTAATCAACCATTTGTACTTAAGTCTAGAATCAATGCAAAGGTTGTAATATCACTACACAAAAAACAAAAACAAAATATATAGTATAATTAAGTACCTAACTAATTGAAACATATAGTTTAAATTAACTACATATATTCACTAAGTTAATAAAAAAGCTTATTTACCATGGTTGTCACGCCGACCGGCGTGCCACTGGTTGAACCTGGTTCATACGGTATCGGTCATAAAATCGGCTTGACACCACTGGTATAACCGGCATGATCGATATACGAATCTCTAAGTAAAATGATCTTAATTTAGTAAATTTAATTCATAAAAATTAATTTATTATTTATTTTATGAGTTTAAAAGTTAAATTTTGATGTTATTTGTTGGATTCAAGTACAAATGTTTAGGTATTGACGTTAAATGTCGTGTTAAAATGTGAGTATTTGTAAATTATTTGTAATATTGACCGACATGAATCGACATAAACCGGTTTGTACCACCGGTCGAACCATTTCACTTGCTAAACCGGCACACTAGTATGAACCGGTTTGACAACCTTGTTATTTACATATCTCGAATTTGCCATAATTTATAGTGGGTTAAGAGATTAAATATTGAAAAAATTGATGTGAGAGTTGAAAATGGTGGAGGAGGGTGTAAAATTTAAAAATATTGTAAATTATGTGTGAAAATGAGATATATATGATGATCTCCTATTTATAGGTGACAAAATCTTACCTTTTTTTTTTTTTTGGTTTTCTCGTCGGGGATGTTATCATTTATTGATTTTTGATTTTGCAGCAGTTGAAAGTTAGATCAAGGCAGTAACAAGCTCAATTGAGGCGTACTCTCCTCAGTTGACTTTATAGCCACCTTATTTCCACTACTAACGACGGGAGTCCCTCTAAATTGAGTTAAAATATGCCCCATAAACCTAAATTTGGGCAAATGCCCCAATTGCACTAAAACCCACAATAGATTTGTAATTACTTGTTGCGTGAGCTATGTTTTGAAATTATTTTTTTTAAAAATATATTATTTTCGTAAAACCTTAAAAGGTCTCCCTTTGATAGTATTGCCATATAACAAAGTGACAAGCAAGAAAAATGAATGTCCGAAATAATAGTTGTTCATCATTGGGGAATTTGGGATACCTAGTTTGCTACGCGCGCGGGCATCAAACTGAGCTTCCAAGGTGCCTACCCGCCCAACGTCCTCAGCATCTAAGAACTATCGCCGCCCCTGCCGGCCCTTACATATAAAACTCACATACAATACAACCTTCTTATTTCCGCCCGTCCCATTGATAATTAACTTCTCAGCGCGTCATTAATTATCCTAAAACCAGTGATCAGTCCTCAAAAGAAAACACAAAATCCCCTAAATGGCCCAAACTCCCGGTCGCCGCCGCCGCCGCCGGATGGTAGTCCGCATCGTGTACCCAGGCGGCCACGTGGAGCTCCACGACGCTCCCATTCTGGCCGGAGAAATCACGGCCAGGCACCCGAAATGCGAGGTGGCTCGCCCGGACGTGTTCCGCCAGCCGCTGTCGGCCGTGGTCTCGCCGGACACGACCCTGATGCTGGGCCAGAAATTCTACGTCGTACCCACGAGCACCATCAGGAAGCTTCAGAGGAAGTTCGCGAAGCGCAACCCTAATGCCGGCGCGGCCGGCGCGGCCGCCGCCTCCAGCTCTCCTGCCGTAGTTGATGGCAATAATATCATTCCTCGCTATGTATATGGTAACGAGAAAAGAGCCGGCGGGGATCCACGGCGGCGGAAAGTCGGCTGCTTTAGTTGCTTCACCAACTTGATTAACGGGAATGTCACCAAGGACAAGTCTGGCGAAAGTTATAGCTTTAGTAACGATGATTATCGTATGGGTATCGTTAATTGGAGCGGAAGTGGGAGTGACAGCAGCGGCAGCGGCAGCTTTGGGTCGCCGGCGGAGAAGTTCTTAGCGTGGAATGATAGTACAAAGAGTAACTACTATAATAATAAGAAGATGAAGAAGAAGAAAAGGGGTTCAGGTGGTGGGGCTCGTCAGCCGCCGAAGAGAGGTTTTGGTTTTGATGGTTGGACGCCGAGTCTGGAGAGCATCACAGAAGAATAGAGATGTGACCTTGGCCGGACGGAGATGTTTCCGACGACGACGTCGACATCGGATCTGAATTTCTGACCTTTATCTTATCTCAGAAGCTGGTATTTAGAGATGCATGGTTGGATGTAGCGGTTGTGATTAGAATTTGAATGTATTGCTTGTGAGACAAGAAATGTGAAATAATGTAGCCGAAACTGAAATTTTGATTTGGTGCCTGCATGGATGGTTTAAGTAAAATTGGGGTTGGTTGGTGTTGATATGTAGTTTTGATTATCAATGTGGAATAAAATACCAGAATGATTATGAACTGTTATCGTGCGATTGTCAAGTGTGCTATAATGGAGAAGGCTAGAAGCCATTGTTGTAAAAAAAAAAAAAAAAAAAAAAAATTGGATTGTTTTTTCTAAGCATTTGCTCTTCCCACATTTTTATGGCTAAATAATGTTAATTAAATCAAAAAATTCAAAGAAAAGTAGTAAATAGTAAGTATGTATTTTTTGTACAATCATATTTTTAATTTATATCATCCGCGTCACGTCTTACATCTTATTCTTTTCCTAATCGTCATGGCAGCGGGTTCTCGATCTGTCGTTCGGACGACAAACACTCCATCCTCCACCATCCCAGCTACAATCATATCAAGAACCGGAAATTGAGCTTCGCTAATGATGGCATCTCACTCCTTCATATAAGGGAATATAATCCCTAGATATCTTCTCTTTCGATTGAACAAAGTGTGTTCTTTTCCCATGTTCTAAAATCGAGCACCACTCGTTATCTTCTTCTCCTTCGTTGAACTTTTTTTTTTTGACAAAAGGTAATCAAAATATTGATCAAAGAAACAGAGATAGTTACATCCTGGAGTTCAACCAGGCCAAAAAATCAAAAGAACGACTTGTAGCCGGGTACAATCGAAGGGCCTTTTTAGCCACCAAATGGGCTACCCTATTGCTACTCTGACCTACAAATCGTACAGAAAATCTATCCAACAATTCCAAACACCCCCACAACTTCCTCCAAGAGCTCACCAATCCGACTATCCCTGGCATTCGACTGATTGATCTTATCAATAAGCACCTTAACATCCCCTTCAAAGCTCACCTCCGTAAAACCAGAATCCTTACACCAGAGAACAGCCTCACGGAGAGAGCACCTTAGCCACCAAATGATCATCAATCCCTCCAAAGTGGACTCCATGAGCTCGGAGAATTGCCCCTGCCCTATTCATGATAATCATACCACCAGCTGAATGGGAGGCAGTCTTAGTTGCCCCATCCCACCTACAAATTATCGGGCAGTCCGGGATCTCCACCACTTGCGTAGCAGCAGCCGGCTGCGGCCTATCAACTGGCAAGCCCACCCACTCCAGATACTGCTGGTGGACACCCAACGTATTTTAGCCCGATCATTCTCTACCCCCCACCAAAAGTGGGCAACGTGCTTATCCAGGAGTCGGCAAAGCGAAAGAGGTAGCATGAAGCATGACATAACATGGAGCGGTAAGGCCATAACCACCGATTTAATTAGAGTCTCCTTCACTGCCCAAGACAGAGTCCTACGCTTCCAACCATGCAGACAAACAATCAACTTCTCCTCCAAATAGCGAAAGGTCTCCATTTTGGACCTAGCTAGCAGTGTTGGTAATCCCAAATATTTCTCATGGACTCTCACCGCCCCCACTCCAAGAATCTGGCCCAAGAACTCTTTGTCTGGCAGAGCGATATTCTTGCTAAAGCAAATCGCTGACTTTGCTAGATTCACTCGTTGACCACTGAGTGCCTCATATTCATTCAGCACAGTTATCAAATTCTCACATTCCTGAAGAGAACCCCGAAGAAACAAATAAGAATCGTCTGCAAATAATAAATGTGAGATTAGAGGGGATTTTTGTTGCCAATAGACCTCCTCAGCTTCCCATTGCCTATTCAAATCAGTCTCGAGAATCCTTACCGCATCCCAATCAATTGGGAAGACCAATTTGAGCCTCTCAATTTCCGCCTGGAGAGTTCTGATATTCTTGAGAGAGTTAGTGGTACCCGCTCTACTCCAATCATACAAAAGATGTCGAAGTTTCTTCAGTTTTTCCCAAAGTTGGTAAATAGGCGTACCAGTGATGTTTACTTGCCAAACATAAGCTACCATAGCTCTAACCTCTGGGTTCTCAGCCCACCGAGTATCAAACTGGAATAAAGATATACTATGACGGACATAGGATTTATCTGATAAGAGCAGGGCTCGATGGTCTAACCCTTGGTCTGTGAAATGCTAGACAAGGGTGTTCGGGAACATATCAATCCAGGATTGCGAGCAGAGAGCCCTATCCAGGCGTTCTCAGATACAGGCATCCCCTATCATTCTATTAGTCCAAGTGAACTGGTCTCCATGGTATCCCAGATCATGGAGGCCCAAAGCGTTAATAAAATCCCTGCGATAATTTGCTTGCGCCGTATTCCACGGATTCCCACCATCCTTTTCACTCGCTTGGAGAGTCACATTGAAATCTCCCAAAATCATAAAGGGCAACGCAAGATCAGTACAAACTTCGTTAAGCTGACCAATTGGCTAGCCCTTATTAAATCCACACAGCTAAAGTAGACAAAAGCCATGATATAGGAAAAGTCTATTTCATTAAGACGAACACAAATTCAGAAGTTTAAATGGAAACAACCGAAGCATTGAATTCGGGGGACCAAGAAAATAGAAGACCTCCTAATGCATTGACTGCATCGACAAAAAACAATGCGAATTATCAAAACCTAATCCTCGCATACGGCGGGAGACTATCCTCCGGCGCGATCTTGTCTCTGAAAAGAAAACAAAGTCCGGTTTATTAGAATGAACTAACCCAACAACAGTTTGGAACGTTAGGGATGGTCCAATTCCTCTCACATTCCAGGCTAGAAGCCTTATTTATCAACTAGGGGCCACTCAAGGCTGGCTTCCTCCACCTTTTCTTCATTCTCCAAAACTTCCACAAATTATTTTTTGGGCGAGGGTCCATCTCCCATCACACCCTCCACCTCCTCTAGGTGGCGCTTACGGCCACCAAAAGATGGGTCCGACAAATTGGACCCATACTCATCCACCACCGTGCCAGACTGCTCGTCTTTTCCCGGGACACCTTGCGCGATAGCCGTCTCGGCTTCCACTCTCGTGCTAGTTAGGGACAGCCCAGACTCAAACGCCGCCACAACCTGGTGGACATGACCCTTCTCGGCATGGCGAATTCTGGCTCCAGCCTCCTGAGGAGAGCGCGGCTTCAGTTCAAAGGACTGGACGTCATCATCAGAGGAGGAGTCTATCGGGGTATGGGTGGTCAGGCCTTGGTGTGGATTAGTTCCTTCCACACCACTCGATGGCGCCATAGTTGGATCCATGGAGGTGACCGCCGCTTGTTCCAACCCCTTCAGATTTGGCTGAGCCGGAGGGGCATTCCCCTTTCCCAAATGGCGCTTCCCCGTCTTCGAAGCCGGAGAAGGTTTGTGTCAGAACAAAAGCGTGGCAATCGATAATCCAAATCAACACGAACGAACACAAATTTAACGTGGTTCACTAACACAATGTGTGCTAGCTAATCCACAGGCAGGGGAGAACAAATTTCACTAACTTGAGGAGAGTACAAGTTACAAACCAAATTCCAAATGCACAAACCAAACAAACTAACCTGACTGACCTTACTACAGACTAGGGTGATGAAGAGTATTTATAGAACTCTTCTCCTAATCCCAAACAGAAAATCAAATACTTTTTCCCAAACATACAAGGAAAAGGTCAAACAAAGCCCAAACACAAACCCAAACAAAATAGGCCCAAAACACAAAACAAACCCAAATCAAATTCAAGTCACATTCTAACAATCTCCACCTTGACTTGAATTCTCTGTCAAATACCAGATGTACCAGACGCAACCAAAGTTGCCAGATGTACCCAGACGCGATACATATCCCCATACGTATCCAAATGCGATCGAAACCGCCAAACTCAAACGCAATCAAGATTGCCAGACATATCCAAATGCGATTCATATCGCCAGACCAAACGCGATGCAAATCGCCAAACTCATATGCAATCAAAATTGTCAGATGTACCAAACTTCTCCAAATCAGTTGTACCAGAATCTCCCCTGCCTCCAGATGCCCCTAAGGGCGGTCAACAAATCAAAACATGCAGCAAGTCCAACCCATGTTGGGACTTGCCATGCAGAACCGGCTTGGTGTTATTTCCGTCCATAACACCAACATCAAATTTACTGCTAACTCCCAGCCTGCAACTCCGAATTGACTTCTCAATCTTCAAATTAATAGCAACCATTCTTACTATCAAACAAACTCCAACCAAACTCCACAAAGCAAAACTTCAGTCTAGTGCCAAATTCCTAAAACCGCAACCAAAGGCTCTGATACCACTTGTCAGAACAGAAGCGTGGCAAGCGATAATCCAAATCAACACGAACAAACACAAATTTAACGTGGTTCACTAACACAATGTGTGCTAGCTAATCCACGGACAGGGGAACAAATTTCACTAATTTAAGGAGAGTACAGGTTACAAACCAAATTCCAAATGGACAAACCAAACAAACTAACCTAACTGACCTTACTACAGACTAGGGTGATGAAGAGTATTTATAGAACTCTTCTATCAATTGGATTCGAGAAAGCTAGAAGAAATTTTTTTAAGTGTGGGGGTGGGGGTGAAGGCATCGGGAACACCGACGAGAATAACATAATTGGGTGAAGAGTGGATGGAGACCTGTTGGAGCTGGTCGCTCTCATTGAAGTGAGCTAAGTGAGATGCTTCCAAATCCTACAGATGCGAAAAGCAAACAAAAAATCCTCATAAGGTCTCCAAAGCTGCCATCGCCTCTTTTGATCTCCTTCATCGAGAAATCCAGACTGTTGCAGGAGAGTTTGAGAGCCTTTAGAGGAGAGAAGTTGAGGTTGCGACAGTGTGTGGTGGGGAGGGTGGGAGAGAGAGGAGGAAGACGCGAGCGGAAGCATCAATGGTGTAGTATAGTAACATAGTCGCTGAGGTGAAGAATTGTCCCCGCGGAAATCGCCATCGTCTCGGACTGGATTGCTTTTGTTTCTAAAGGACTTAAAAAAATTAAATATTTTAAAGTAAAATGTGATGTGTCATTAGCATGTTACATGAGGCTGAGTTGTCACTGACGTGTGGTTGATTTGGCTTCCTAGTCAGTGTACCATTAAAGTAACTGGCGGTGTCTCTAACACCATTAAAATTTGTAACAAAAATGACTATATTTGTCATACAACTATTCAAAATTCTGGATATTCTATGTATTTCTTCGAAATTAACTATTATTGTCATAAACTCAAAAATTATAACATGTAAGTGCATTTTGCCTGGAGAAATATTGAAAACTGAACGGCCCAAATTGTCGGCCGTTTAAACATAGAGCGCCACAGAGGGCCTATCTTCCCACCCCCATATGGGCCCATCAATGGCCAACGTATTAGCAGTACGCGGAGCAAAGGCCCATTTCAAATTTTCAATACACCTCTAGTCTGGTTAAGGAAGAGGGCAACCAAATGCAAAATCACTTCGCATGTTCTTCCGATCTCAGTCCGGTTTGCTTCTCATTTCCTAGTTTTGACGATCATGGATCTCAGTCGTTGAACAAATGAGGATGATAATGGGCTTTCTTTCGATTGGATTCGAGAAACCTAGTAAATTTTTTTTAGTTAGGGTTATATTCCAATTAAAGTAGAACGAATCTGATGATTCCATTAAGAATCGATTTTGGTTTGCGTGTGGGGGTGGGGGTGAAGGCGTCAGGAACACCGACGAGAATAACCTAATTGGGTGAGTAGTGGATGGAGACCTATTGGAGCTGGTCGCTCTTGTTGAAGCGAGCGAAGTGAGATGCTTCCAAATCCCACAGATGCAAAAAACCGCCTCTTTTGATCTCCTTCATCGAGAAATCCAGAGTGTTGCAGGAGAGTTTGAGAGCCTTTAGAGGAGAGAGGTTGAGGTTGCGACAACGTGTGGTGGGGAAGTATACTAACATAGTCGTAAAGGTGAGGAATCATCACCGAGGAAATCGCCCCAGAACTCGTCATCGTCGCAGACTAGATTGCTTTTGTTTCTAAGGGACTTTAAAAAATATTAATTAAATATTTTAAAGTAAAATGTGATGTGTCATAAGCATGTCACATGAGGCTGAGTTGTCACTGACATGTGGTTGATTTGGCTTCCTAATCAGCGTACTATTAAAGTAACTGATGGTGTCTTTAAGATCGTTAAAATTTGTAATGAAAATGACTAAATTTTATCATACAACCATTTAAAATTCTGGATATTTGACGTATTTCTTCAGAATTAATTGTCGTAAACTCAATAATTGTAACATGTAATGTAAGTGCATTTTGCCTGGAGAAATATTGAAAACTGAATGGCCCAAATTGTCGGCCGTTTAAAACATAGAGCGCCACAGAGGGCCTATCTTCCCAGGCCCCAGCAGAGAAAATTCCCGCATTCCACCTCCATTGGGCCCATCAATGGGCCAACGTATTAGCAGAACGCGGAGCAAAGGCCCATTTCAATACACCTCTGGTCTGGTTAAGGAAGAGGGCAACCAAATGCAAAATCACTTCGCATGTTTTTCCGATCTCAGTTCGTTCTGTTTCTCCTTTCCTGAGTTTGACGATCATGGATTGACCATCAGATTCAACCACAACCGTCAGAAGCCGTGAAGCCCCGATCTCTAGCAATAGGTAATCCAAGCGATTGCACCCTCGCCTCCGTCTCTTCAGCACTGCACGTGATTCTTTCTCTCGCTTGTGGTTTATCAGCTCATGAATGGAAAGTTTGCCCCAAATGATGGTGAGTCTGAATCCCACTGAGGTGAACAAGTTGGATGATCAAGCGAATACCGAAACGGGTCTACTCGCCCTCACAAAGCGGCCTGGACCCGAGTACATAAGCAGCAACCCTTGCAAGACCCAGGACCAGGACACAGCTATGGCCGAGAGAACTTGTGGAGCTGAAACAACTGTGCCGGCACTCGATCAACCAGGTTAATTTTGGATAGGAATGGAATTTTAGTGCGATTCTTCATGTGGGGTTGCTTTCGTTTGCAATTTATTATTTTTGAATCCGCCGGTTTAGCAGTTTGATGCTTCTACTGGTAATTAGGGTTCATGGTTAGCAGATAGGTGAGTTAGGTTTGCAATAGTGAAATTTAACTTTCACATTTGAAGATAAGGGCTTCAGGTTCAGTTTAATTGGCCGATTTGGATCAAGATTCTAATTTATCGGCTCATAATAAAGTGGTTCAGCTCTATAACTCTGATTTGTGCGTCTCTCATTACTAAACTAGCTGGTTGGATTACAATCGTCATTTCTGTCTAGGGTTCAATGGAATCATCCTAAAGATTATGCCCTTTTGGTTGTGGGTAGTTAAGGGTGTATTTGGCTTCAGCAATGGTGTCCTGAAGGGATGATGGGTTAAGTATCCTCCTGTCTTTTTGGTTCTTCAGATATTGGAAGTTCTGATCCCTGGAATATCCTAGAAAGAAAGTTCTTCACTGATATACCCGCCTGCTGCATTTTGCTTCATATAAGATAATAGTATTGGCTTGATATTATGAAAAATACAACCGATTCTATTTGTCTATCAAATCCACAGCTTCTCTGACATTCGTTGATATTGATATCGTGTAATTTGTCTCTCTAACTGAAACAGTTCATATGCCTGCCATAATACATGTAGCGAACTTCAACGGTAGGCATGTTTCCATTATGACATTAACCTTGGTCATTGTGATTCATGCATTCTCCTCCTAGGTGAGGCGAAAGTGATATCATCTAAAACAATGTTGCATCAAGTTTGTTCTGCAAACAAGTGGAAGCTCCCTGAATATGAATGGCGCTTGGAGCAAGGTCCTGCACACATGACACTGTAAGTGGAGGACATTATGCTACAATGATATAGAGTCAAAATTATGATGTGACTAATATGGCAGGCGTGATTTTTCTCATAGGTTTACCTGCAAGGTCATTGTCGAGATTCGGGCTGAAGAAGCCGCATCCTCTACGTTCCTGGAGTGTTTTAGTAATCCCATGCCCCAAAAGAAAGCGGCAACAGAGCATGCGAGTTCAGGAGCTATCTGGTATTTAAAGCAGCTTGGTTACTTCCCCCCTGAGGGAAAGGCTAAGAGTAAGAGAAGGAAGAATAACCACAAGAAGCCGAAAACAGAGGGAGTGTACGACTCCCACGAGCCAGTGGAAATCTCAAGTGGGTTTCTTGCTAACTTCTAAAGATTAAGTAGGCTTCTACCAAAAAAAAAAAAAAAAACAGAAGAAGATTAAGTAGGCATGTGTAAACTTGAAGAATACAAACAAACTGCAAACATGCAGCGGAAATCTCCCTGTATCTCTGGGTCCTGTGCTATCTAAATATGAACAGCGCGATGTCATGCTTTGTTAAAATCTTTGCATCATAGAGGATAATGATATCCGGGTGGTAAAAGTATAACAAGTGTTACGCATTTTATTGGTTAATTTGGTTTAATTGGTAATAAGCCATTAAGCCATTTAATGGCTTATTACCAATTAAACCAAATTAACCAATAAAAAAATGGTTAAAGTACCGATGTCTCATGAACAAGACTAGAGTTCGATGGTTATATAACTTGTACATGTCATTCACACGGATGGTGTTTTTATGTTTGGTACTAGGTTATGAACTATCTAGGCAAATACTCAAACTAATATGAGTATGCTTAGAATGTAATGAAATCATGAGAAAGACAAAATGACTAGCAATGAAATGCAATTAATAGTGACATATAAGTCTACAAACAAAGTGTTGCTTATATAAAATCTCCATGAATAAAAACATGAGAATTGCTTCATATGATACATGTATAATCAATTTTCACCATTGAAGAAAATGATTGTCCTCTGATCGAGTTAAATGTATCCATGATATATTTGTTTTCCAATTTTCTATCTTTTTTGTTGATTATCGCACGAATTATATATTGAAATTATATGATTTGAATGAGAAAACATTTTGGAGATTTGTCACCGGTACTTAACTGGATAATGTATTGGTTTCTATTTGGTGTCCAAACGAAATATCTTAAATATGATCAGCAACAATGTAGTGATTACCATGCAACTCTCACGATCATTGTAATATTTCAAAAGAGCTCATTCAAATACGGGAGACCTACTAAAGTAAGGCTACATTTAAGATAGAAACATTGACATATAGTTTGAATGTCTTACCATTTTCAATGAAAATGAGTAAAATGAATTAGCGCTTTGGTCAAACAAATGTGTACAAATCGTTTTCATATAAGTATTCCGTTCTTTAACGTTAGCATTCATTGATCTAAATCTAAGTTTAACTTGAATAATTGACATGATAGTGGACATATAAATAATTTTATTATGTTTAAATTTATACACTGAACAACATCAACTTAAGGGCTCAACACATTGTGGACATTTGTGTTTTCAAAAACTATTCAGTTAGGCAGAATTCGTCAACAACAAAGAGAGCTAATTGATGATGAATTCTAGAGCTGACAGAGATGCAATAGTGCAAGCAAAGTTGGAGAATTGCTCCAAAGTTGAACCTGAGTTGGACTTGCAAGCAATTTGTCGCAAAAGCTTGTTGTTGACGTCTTCAAAGAGTTTCAGTAAATGAAAATATGAAATATTGACACAATGGAGATTTGTCAATGCTACCTCTCACCATGGAAGTAAACAAACTCAAATTTCACCTTATATGACCATTGTATCCATTCCAAGCTCCCCCACTATATCTCAAATGCTAGTTCATTGGTAACAAATATTTGTCTCCAAACAAAGTTGTGGTCAATAAAAGCCGAAAATGACATATGAGGATTGAAGGCTTTTATAATGGTCAAATTTAAATTCTAAGGTTATAGTTCAAATGTTTTCATTCTATGACGGGGAAGAGAGTAAAATGATATTGGTGTTAGACCCCTAAAAACAATTTTGGGATAATCTCTATATTAGCCTACAACCACTCCAATCTTGACTACTTCTTACTAAACACAACTGTCACCAAACTCGAAGATTTAATGAAACTCACCAACTCCCAAGGGATATCGTAATTCTTGATGGAAAGTGCTAATCACACTAGACTAACCAATGGACTCAGTAGTCATTAAAAACTCCAAGGGATTGGTCAACTGGTAATATGCAAGGATAAAATTCATCACATATTGGGTTCGAAACATACAATCACATATTGTAAGGGCATTTGGATAATGGATTTTGGTATTAATGGGGTCGATTACTTAATGTTAGAGAATATGTAAATATTTTAACATAAATAAAAATAGCTAAAACCACAACAATGCATTTTTAGTGTATAAGTTGGTAGTCCTAATGTTAAAATTTTCGCGCTAACTAATTATCTAAAACAATGAAATTAGGCTAGAAAGGGAGAGAGCATGAATGTAAGCGAAAAAAATAGAAATCTTACTACTATCTCAATGAAATAATACAGTTTTCCAACCCCCAAGATTGTTACATACATATATTATGTCCAATCTCATACGATGGATTATTCTTAAGAAACTATTACATCATAAAGAATAGTAAAAAGTGTATCAAACTTTTTTTCATTTATTCTAAAACAAAATCCTACTTAATACTCTGGTTGATCAACGAGGTGATGCACTCAAAACTTCTTAGGGCACTTAGCTCCCACTCAACGGCAATCTCTTCTCCCAATCAAACAGCGTAGTTAGTAAACCATCACCGATCAGACGGTGTAGTGTTGTTGGATAGTTTCAATGTCCAAACCCTTGAGCTTCACAACCGACTCAACATGTCCCTTGAGGGTATGGAGCTCCCTCAGCCTTGCCACCTCTGCACGCCTCTTGGCTTGCTCAGCGATCTCAGATAGCTCCCTGTAGTTGTTTTTGTCGGCAAACAGTTCAGCCGTGTCTGCTGGCTGGAGCCCGTGCAAGGTGCGCTGAGCCGCTGCCCATTGTGCTTCCCTCTCGCCTTTTCCAAAGTCGTTCTTGTTGGTGAAAGCAGTCTACAGGTATAAAATATAAATATAAATAATTAGATGTATAATTAGCAACCAATTTTTTCTGTCCAAACACATTTAGTTTCATAATGAGGATTGTCGGAGTTTCTGTTAGCGTACCTTGTTCTGGACGAGGTTGTCCCATGCCTTTCCACTCAATGCATATCGGATGATGAACTTGAGAATATCAAGTGGGAAGTAGAAGACGAGGCTGTATAGCCAGATGACTCCAGCCCATCCCCATCCGATCCCCTTGATCCTTGCAAATCCCCAGCTAGCGTAAACTGCTATTAAAGTTGCAACCTGTTGTGATAGTAGAAAAATATTGAACAAAATTAATAACAATTATTAAGTCAACCAAGCACATCATGGTTGGCTAAACCACACCCCCCGAACTGAAGTTGATGAAGGGTCAACTCACCAGTTGCGCAATAAGGAAGGCAATCATAAGCATAACTCCAGGGCGTTCAACAAAGGACCAACTTCTAGAGCGAGTCACAAAGATGAGAGCCTGGCTCACAATGCTCACTTGGAGGTACACAGCTGCTGTCAGCTCATCTGGGCTATGCCTGATTGACCTCACTCCAAATTTTTCCTGTAAAGTGAGTTTTTACAAATTTATTTATTAGGATCAATATAACGTAAGTTATGTTTTTTTTTTTTTGTTTCGTCCGTTTTTCTTACGCTGAAGAAGTCAGAGCCATAAGCGCCAAAGAAGAAGAGAACAGTCATGATGGCCAAGTATGTCCCCAACACAACTCCAGTGGCGAAGATCTCCTTGAGCTTCCACGAATCAGGCAAAGGGGATGGCTTCACTCTGTCCTTGGATATGGTCATAATCGTCCCATCATTCAAGATGGCGATGATTAGAACCATGAAGGGGGAGAAATCAAATTTCCAAATGAGGGCAATCAACATAAATCCGAGCACAATACGGATCGTGATGGAGACTGCATAAATTGTGTAGTTCTTCATCCTTTGGAAGATGGCTCTACTGGTGAGCACTGCACTAACAATCACACTCAGCCCTGGCTCGGTCAAGACGATGTCGGAGGCACCCCTAGCAGCATCAGTTGCATCGGCCACAGCAATTCCAATGTCTGCTCTCTTGAGCGCGGGAGCATCGTTCACACCATCTCCGGTCATACCACATATGTGTTTCATGTCTTGAAGCCTCTTCACGATCTCGTACTTGTGTTCTGGGAACACCCCAGCGAACCCATCGGCCTTCTCAATCAGCTCGTCCACTGGAATATTGGCGATGGATTCATCCTTGGTTTGGCCAAGAAGAGCCGATGATGGGTACATGTTGGTTCCCATACCAAGCCTACGCCCTGTCTCTTTTCCGATAGCCAGTTGGTCACCAGTGATCATTTTAACATTGACACCAAGGTGGAGAGCTCGCCTGATGGTCTCGGCACTATCGTGCCTTGGTGGATCAAAGAGAGGCAATAGACCAACAAATTGCCATGGCCCTCCAGCACTTTCCTTGGTCTTCTCTGGCACAGTCTATAAAACCAAAGAAAACCAAAAGCACTTAGTTAAAAGGAATTTATATAAAATAAAGTGAATTTTTATTGGATTGATATTTACTTGTCGGCCGACAGCCAATGAGCGAAGCCCACGATCAGCAAACTTATCAATGATGGCAAGAGCCTTCTTCTTGGCACTTTCAGAGAGGTTGCAGAGTTCAATGATTTGCTCTGGAGCACCTTTGCTAACTCTGTGCCAGTTTCCTTGTCCATCAATGTAGGTAATAGCCGTCCTTTTGTCAACTGGGTTGAAGGGCAAGAAATGGACCTCTTGGATTCCAGCTCTGGCCTCTTTAGGGTCACCAAGCATCCCAACGATGCAAGCATCGATTGCATCCTGATTCTCAACCCTGGATGCTCTGGCACCAAGAAGCAACAGGTGTTCCTTGTCGCAATCTTTCACAAACACCTCGACCAGACTTTTGTCCACTGTGAGTTTGTTGAGTGTGAGAGTTCCAGTCTTGTCACTGCACAGGACATCCATCCCGGCCATTTCTTCAATGGCTGTCATTCTCTTGGTGATGGCACCTTGTTGAGAGAGGCGGTGAGACCCAATAGCCATCGTTACTGACAACACCGTAGGCATGGCAATTGGGATTCCTCCGATGAGAAGCACAAGGAGATTATCGATACCATCTCTGTACCTTCTGTGTTGAATGGGGTACATTACAATGATCTCAACCATCATACCCAATCCGATCGAGCAAATACAGAAGTTCCCAATCGCTGTCAACACCTACAAGAAACAATAATATCTTTTCGTTCAATAATTATGACCATTCGGTGATGGAAATTATTTTGTGATTGTTGAAATTAACCTTCTGAAAATGTCCTTCTTGGTTAGTGCTATCAACCAGGTGAGCAGCCTTGCCGAAGAAGGTGTGGACTCCAGTGGCAATGACGACAGCTTCAATCTCACCCTGCTTACAGGTGGATCCAGAGAAAACTTCATCTCCTGGGTTCTTGGTGACGGGCAAGGACTCTCCGGTGAGTGCAGACTGGTCAATCTTCAAAGGGTCACCTTCGAGGAGACGAGCATCGGCGGGGACGATGTCACCCAACTTGATGCTGATAACATCACCGGGCACCAAGATGGCGGCCTCTTGTTCCGACCATTTCCCGTCTCTCAAAACTTTTGTCTTGGGAGCTAGCCCAGCCATGAGAGCAGCTGCGGCATTGCCGGCACTGTTTTCTTCAATGAAACTTATAGTGGAGTTGATGATAAGGAGTGTCACAATACCAACAAAATCTTGCCAATCCGGTGGTTGGCCCTGCAAAATAATTTGAAATGTTTATCAAGTGACTCCTTGCATCTCAATCTCTTTGTTTGAGACAAAAAAAATCAGTAGGATAAAGAGTGCAACGTACTCCTCCGTTGGCCAAAGCAATGGCCATGATGGCTGCAATCTCCATGACCCATGAAAGAGGGTTCCACATGAATCCAAGAAACTTGAGGAACTTGCTTTCTTTCTTCTCTTCGAGCTTGTTAGGCCCGAAGATTTGCAATCGCTTTTGTCCTTCATCGGATGTTAAACCGCTCCTCGAGCATTGCAGTTGTTGAAACACTTCGTCGACCGGAATGCGCTCCTATACATACACATATTAATTAATAATAATGTTTAGAAATAAAAAATTCTTGCATGCAAAAACATATTGCATGTCACACAATATGATCAAAAGACTCACAAGGTCGACATTCTCCTTCTTGATTTCCTCTAAGCTGATCGACATCGTCGTCTTTTGTTTTTGTTTTTCCTAACCAATAGCAACCACCCTCTTTATTCTCTTTTTGGCTTTTGTGTTTTTGTGCTTTTTATCCTTTTATGTATGCAAGTAGTGTTTTATTGAGTGGGGGATGGGTGTTTTATTCTTTCTGGTCGCACTATTGGTGTCTTCTGATTATTGAGGGGAGTTCCCTTTGCTTAAATACACAACATTAGAGAAGGCAATGGGAAAGAAGACAATGAGAGAGATTTGATGGTTGTTTGCACTTTCTGTTGCTCATTTTTATAACCAACCTTCCTACAGTTATTCTTCGGGTTTCTAGTTTTAGAGTTTGGGAGAATTGTTCATACAAACTCCCGAACTAGTTGCACCTCCTTATGTTATACTCTCTCTCCCTTGAGTTTACTCACCTTCATTCACTTTCCTTTCTTAATTTTGTTTTCTCAGTTACTATTTTTGTTTTATTTTCAGTTTTGTGATAACTCTATTCTCACTCAATCTATAATTCTATTTTTGTCGTGCTGACACATGGAGTTTTGGCAATTTCCATTTGCCATACACGTGTTCGGCTACTTAGGGATGGGGTGAGAATAATCAAACTAATAAGAGTAATAGTAATGGCGTGTCAGTTGATCATGACGGTACTAATAACTTACTCTTTTAGTTCTTTGGAAAAAAATTTGATGAAAGGTTTTCTCATAAAACTAAATTATTAGCAGTCTTTGTTGCATGGCGCATGATCGGAAGGAGTCAGTAAGCCAATTATTAGCATATACAAAAGACTAGTATCTGTATAAGGGGGTTTAGTAGCCTATATTAGGGTGCAACATTAGTTTTTCACTCTTTTACCCAACCTTTCTCTATTCCATCGTGTCTTCCTCCTTTGATAATTTATCTGGAGGCTTGCCAAATTTATGTAGATTCCTCGTGTTTTCCAATAAATTTCTAGATACTGGTCAAGCTAGGTCATAGATGAATCTCTTGGGAGTGGAATCACAAATCAGATCCAAGAGAAGTGGGAGAATCAAAGCGCCAATAGGAGATGAATCCTTGGCGATTGGGTGAGTTTCCTCTCATCGATGTTTTTTATCTCTATTTTGCAGGCTAGCTCCAACATGCTTCACCTTCTTCTATCGCCGCTCTACCCATTACTTCTAGACAAAATTCTTTTGAGTGATGATTAGTTAGAGGTAGTTTCAAGAATTGGAAATTGAAGGACACTTCATTCTCATTTTTGATACATTTTCCTTTTTTATTGAAGTATCTTCAGTCATTTCAATGGTATTTCTTATCTAAATCACAACTTGATCAATGAGATTTTGATAGAAAGAGACAATGTTCTTGTACTTTTAATGCATTCTAGGTATATTTTTTTATGGTTTTAAAGGTACAAAGAAAGGTAAGGAAGATTGGACCAAGCATTGAAGGATTGTGGAGGACCAATGAGTTGTCAAGAGAAGTTTAAGGAGTTTTCACGGGAAAGGAGTGGTCAAATGACAAAGAAGTCAACTAGAAGTTGCTAGATTATGTCAAGTCGAGCCCATAGGAGGAAGAATCAATCCATTCTAAAGCAAGAAAGAGCGACGGCCCGAACAATAGGTCTAGTCACCGCTACCCAAAGTTCCAGCCCAAATCGTCAGGTATTGAAGTCCTTGGATCAAGAAGCCCAAATCATGAAGAATCAAGGCGGCGGGTCCAACCGACGTACCAAAGTCGCCCTCCCTTTGTCTTTTTGACGAAATTTCCTAAGTTTACCAGGTTTAGTAGACTATTTCCTAGTCGATTTAGGTTGATTTTGGTCGGATTCTCCCCTATAAATAGTGAGGGCATGACTCTATTGTAAGAGTATGGGTGCACAAACAAACAAATCTTTGTAACACTATACACGAGTGCCTGGTCTAGTCGAAGTAGAGGGATCTATAGCTAAGGAGATGGTGTCTTCACCAAAGGTGGTACCTTCATTCTCCTCTATGTGGCTAATCAAAACTAATTGTATTAGGATGTAATTTTGTTTATTGTTATGTGAATGAATGTTGTGATTTCATCTCATTCTTGTATTTGTCTATGAATTTGATGGCTATGATGATCGTTGATTGTTTTATTGTTGTTATGCTTATGATGGTCATTGCTTTTTCTATGGTATAAATGCTCTTAATACCATCGATGCTTATGATTCTATTGTATGCTACTACATGCATTGTGCTTAGTATTGCCTAGATTGTCAATAAATTACCTTCTAGGGATACCCCATTGATGCTACATGAGTAGGGGAGGATTGATCACCCATCTATGCTTAGAGTAGTATTAATGCTTGATTGGTAGATCATCGATGCTATAGACTATAGTTATGGTTCGTAGAAACCCACAATTAACTATATGTAACTTCATTTCTCATCATTAATTATTTAATAGCATGAAGCAAAAGCATGCATTAGTTAGTTAAGTCTCTATTGCAAGAGGCGCATGCACGGGTGAAGAGTGGTCTTAGGGGAAGTGATAAGGTGTTGCAATAGATGAACCATTGATGCATGATATGAATCAACCCTAGTTTGCATGATCATCTTTGAGTTCACAATTCATTACAAGAAAGTATCTTTACTTTAATACATCTATAAATCGAAAACCCTAAACAACTTTACTCTTCTTGTTTGCTTGTTCAATTCCTGTTTGTCATGGTGGTTGGTTGAGTAGTTAAGCATTAGAAAATCCGAAGGAATACGACCCTAAAACACATCTAGGATTATAAGTTGTGTTTCTTACATCACTTACCAGTATTTCCACTAAAAATTGAAGACCAAACAAATACTGGCTAATTGGGTGATTTTGTGCCACTTGATCGGTTAAGACAAGTGTTAGATGTTTTTCTCCTATAGGAAAACCTCATTTGGTGTCAAAATAATAGACTTGACGTCGAAAACATTTCTTTTAGAGCAACAACACTAAGTACTTCCACACTCAAACTATAAGGCAAAAAACAGATGACCAAATTATGGGATTACAAAACAATAGGCGAGAGCCTGTGGAGGACGACAACATCATGAAGCAAATAACACGGGAGTGCTTTATATGGGCCTATATTTAGAGGAATTTTACAATGCTATATAGCATTGATGATATAGGTTTTTTCCTTTATGGTACAACTTGAAGTTGTACCTTTACATTATGGTACATAAGGGCAATGAGAGAGAAAGTGAGAATCGAGAGGAGGGTTCAAGTGATTTGTCTTTCTTTTCCAACCGATTTGGAGATAGGATTAAAATCACGTAGCACATTCAAAATGGCTGCTCTTTTTATTTAATACTTCCTATTGATGCAAGGGGGTGGCTTAGTTTCTCTGAGAACCTTTCAAACTCGGTTCGGAAACCCCAGGTCTAGCTAGCTCAGCGTCGGCGTTCGGCGACAGTCCTCCTCGGAAGGTCGTATGCTACGACCGTCAAGGAAGGTCTGTCTTACATAGAAGGGGATTGTCAAATTAAAAAAAATGGAGAGGGTTCGATATATTGAAGTGGAAGAGAAAGGAATCACTGAAAGACTGATGTTCCTGGATCACTATCTCACCGTAGAGTTTTTCAGCATCCAGAACAGGGGCCTTCCTGACGAGTTGGAAAGTGATTTCATTGAATGGGCTCGCGTGAACTGGAAGTTAAATGATGACTTCGCCTTCACAAAGGAGGTTGAGGATTTGTGGATGCTTGCTAGCCCATCGTTGCAAGAGGTAATCCGCATGCAAAGTTGTCGGCGCACCACGTTCCGTGAGTACAATATTATTGTTTGGTTCTGGAAAGAAGACGTTGGAAGATGCTTTGCTCCTCAGAAAGGTCTGACTTGGATCATGGCCATTGGAATCCCGCACCACCTTAGAAGTCTGGACGTTTACAAGAAGATTGGTGAGCTCTGCGGGGGTTTCATTGATATTAATCGAAGTTGATGGGAAGAACCGTTCGTGTGCATTAAAATCAAGACTGGTGATCGGATTCCGAATAAGATTCCTTTGCTCTTGGTACCACTATTTTTTTGGCCAAGAATGTTGTACCCCTGATCACAGATGAGCCGACGACAGACTTGAATCGACATCGTCTCCTTGCCCGGAATTGGGGAAAGCCGAGGAGTCCCAATGTGGCATGCAAACCATCATCATTAGCCTCTCTCCCCAATAACGTGGCTATAGGGGGAGCATTCCTAAGCAGATTTGAAAACGACAGGGTTTCTTCATGCATGCAGTTGAGAGGCGGGACCAGACCGTTGAGGAAGGTTTGGGTGCAGAAATTCGGCACCCCTCTCAAACGCTAAGCCCAGCCCAGTAAACCTCTCAAGCCCTTTTGTTTCCCCCAGCCCGTTAACTATCTCCATCTTGACGACCCTCCTTCGAGAAACCAAAACCTAGAAACCTCCCTGCTGCTCATCCTACACCCATTCACAATCGTCACTTCCCCCACCGAGTTCGAACCTGTTCAGTCGATCGTGCCTATCCAGAAGACCCTATCTTATCTCCTCTTCCAACTATCCTCCCCACTGCAAAAATCCCTAATTCATACTGGCACCTTAACCCGCAACCAACCTCTATCTTCCTTCAGGAAATCTGGATGGGATCTTGGAGAATCACCTTCTTTTCATATACTTCATCTATCGTCTTCGATAATCCTGCTTCTTACCACCCGTTACTCTATCCTTGTGGACCTTACTAGATTCACTCCCAACTTTCCCCTCCTTGATTGATCCTCTACAATCGACCACGTTTTCTTCCCAACCAACCCCCTCACCCCTCCTGCCTTAGATTACTCCCCTAAACCATTTGATTTCGATGATTCACACTTTAATAAGGAACCGTCACCTGAACCTACCCCTAGTACTCCTTCATTTGATCCTGCAACCCCTTCTTTAGTAAATACTCCTTCTCCTGCTTCTTTTTCCCCTATTGGTTCAACCCTTAACCCCCTGCTATAGTGGTACACCAGAATCTTGGACAGGACTACTTCCAAGCGTGGCAAGATAAACAAGACCTATCTCACCTCACTGAAAGATGTTTGGCCTTATGTCAGTGTCTTAATCTTTCAACTAAAAATACAGTGAACGAGCTAGGAAAGAAGATCGTGGAATTGGAAATTGAAGCCAAAAGAAAGAAAAGAGCGGCAAGATCAAAACAATAGATGGAAGATAAAAAATATGTGGCTGGAAGAACCAAGTTTCTTTGAACAGTTGGTCGGGTGGTGGAGTATTCCTGTGATTGGATCGAGGCTTCTGTTTAGATGCAGCCAAAGACTGAGAACCATAAAAACAACTAATTAAGGGCTGGAATATTGAATGCTTTGGGAAGATAGACAGGATGGTCACAGACTTACTCTCACAGATTAAGACGATTGTCATATTGGAAGAGCAAGGCCCTATTACTAACCAAATGAATATCGAGAGGTGCAGACTGAAGTGTGAGCTGGACAAAGTGCTCTTGATGGAAGAAATATCCTAGCGTCAGAAATCGTGTGCTTTATGGCTCAAAGTTGGTGATAAGAACTCTGGCTACTTCCATCGCAAAGAAAAAAAATAACAGTAGACGAAATTGTGAGGAATATGAAGGTTGAAGGAAGGGTGATCGAGGACAAAGGGAAACTTCAGCAAGCCTTTGTCAACCACGTTCGTAAAAGATTTACTAAACTAGAAAAGGACAGACCCTTCCCAGGAGATTTCAAAGAAACATTAATAAACCAAGAGGAGAATTTCAAACTCGCAGTCCCCTTCACGGAATCTGAAGTGTGGAATGCAATCTGTTTTTGCAATGGGGAAAAGGCACCCGAGCCAGATGGGGTTACTATTGCATTTTTCATGAAATCATAGAATATCATCTAATATGACATCATGAAAGCCCTTGAAGAATTCTATCTCAGCGGCATTTTGCCACATTCAGTTGCGCACTCCTTCGTGTGCTTGATTCCCAAAAAAGGATCGGTCGAATTGTTGAAAGCTTTCCGACCAATTAGTCTCATTGGGAGCCTCAACAAGATAATTTCAAAGGCTATTTTGGCAAGACTGCAGCTGATCTCGCATAAGGCTGTCTCAAAATTTCAGTATGCTGGAAGGAAGAGAAAATTAATACATGAAGCAAGTTTTTGATAATGAAGCAATCGATAGTGGGATCATCCTGAAATTAGATATTGAAAAGGCATTCGATTTTGGTAAGATGGGAGTGTTTGAGGCGAATCCTTAAAAACATGAGAATGGCCATGAAGCTAGAAAAGTGGATTATGGGGCTTGTTTCTTGCTCGAAGTTTTTAGTCCTTGTCCATGGCGAATTGACAGGTTCTTAGTGTGGATCGAGGTATTAAGCAGGGAGACCCACTCTCCCCCCTCACGTTTAACATCAGTATGGACGTTTTCTCTTACATAATTGAGAATCTGCAGGAGGCTGGACTTATCACAGGCTTCCACTTTGGCATAAGTAACATGCGAGGATAGGTTTCTCACCTACTGCAATGCCACTGAAGATGAAGTTTTTAATGTGATGGCTGCCCTGTTATGTTTCCAATCCATCACATGCCTTAAAATCAACCTTGACAAGAGTAAGATTTACCATGTTGGTGAGGTGGAAAACATTGATAGGTTGGTTGGGATTCTTGGATGAGTTTGAGTTTTCTTCATAATGTGTATCACGGTCTGCCACTAGGAGCTCAACCTACATCCACATCAATTTGGGAAGCAGTCCTAGTGAAGACACAAAGGAAGTTGGAAGGGTGGCAGGGCAAATATTTATCACTAGGTTGAAGAATTACCTTGTGTAATGCAGTCTTGGCCAGCCAACTGTTGTACCAGTGCTCGCATTTTCGTACGCCAACCAGCATAATCGCAAAGTTGGAGAGAATCCAGAGGGATTTCATCTAGTCAGGGGTGAGCAAAGAGAAAGCTCCATCTCGTGGCATGGGAAACTTGCAAGACACCAAAGAAGCTTGGTGGTTTAGGCATCACAAATTTAAGGATCTGAAATAAAGCTTTGCTAGCTAAGTAGTTGTTGAGATTTGCTCATGAAAGAGATGAATGGTGGAGGGAACTGATAAGTCTCAAGTATCCTCATAAAGCATCGGAATGGGTCACGAGTGAGCATACAGGATGGGTGGGGTGCAGCCTCTGGTCTCAAATTCAGAAACTATCAAAGGAATTCTAAAAATTATCTTGGGTGGAACCTGGTGGAGGGTCTTGAGATTCTTTTTGGTATGATGTGTGGATCAAGGGCCTTCCCTCGCTAGCTGAATCTTTCCAAGGGTTGTCGCTGCTGCCGCCTCGCCTTGCTGTCAAATCTTTCTTGGGATTTACCTCTTAATCATAATCTAAGAGGAGGGGTTGAGGGTAAGAGAACTATTATTTTAAATTTACTCCAAAACATCCATTTTACTATGCTTTCTGCATGTCCATCAAAACTCATTTGGGAGCCGTTTTCAAGTGTTTGTTTTCGGGTGAAGTCTATGTACGAGAGATTGATTGTCGAGCAAAACAATTCTAGATTCGTGTTCCCTGCTACAACATTCTGGACGCAGCCTGCCCTCCCCCCACCCCATAAAGTGTGTGTGTGTTTGTGTGTTTAGTATACCACAAAAAGATATTGACGCAATATCTTCTCAAGAAGCATGGATGAGTGCTTCCAAACAGGTGCTCCTTGTGCTATGAAGAGGAAGAAAGCGTGGACCATCTTTTCTTGAGCTGCAGGTTTTCGCAGAGGGTGTGACAAGTGATGAAGAGATTTGTGAAGCTACCTGCAGATCTGGCTTGGGATATAACTGAGTAGATGGCAACAAAGGAAACCAGAATGTCGGCAAGATTGGTGCCCTAGAGTGTTTTGGCACGCATTGTGTTGGCGGCTTTGGTTGGGAAGGAATGGCAAGATATTCAGAGATAATGTGGAAGTAGTCACCGTGGCTATTTCCAAATTGGTCGAGCCATGAAGGATTGGTTATGTTCTAACGAAAGGTGGAAAGAGCCATAGTAGAAGAATGGATGAGGAAGTTAAAAGCACAATTGTTACCAACAACAGTTTAGGTTCCGCAACATTGATTCTTTGGAGAGCTGGGACGACATCGAATGCTTTGTAAATGGGGATGTCTTCAGCAAATTGCTTTTCTGTTGTTCTTCTGGGAACTTAATAATAGTAGGGTCCCTCGTATATACTATGCCTTTGTGAGGTGACTCTCTTGAGTGTTCTTTTCTTTTGCTATGTGTGTCTAGGAGACTAAAGTGTTTTCACGGCACCTAGTTTTGGTTTATTTTATTTTATTTGTTTCCTTTTAAATTAATAAATGATTTCACCATTATTAAAAATAAATTATAGTATAACTTGAAATTGTACCTATACTCTTTTGTACAATTTCTTTTATGGTACAACTTGAACTGGTACCTTTATGTGATGGTACAATTTCAAGTTGTACCATAACATATATATTGAATATTATGGTACAACTTTAAGTTGTACATTAAAAAACCAATGATTTATAGTATATTAGAAATGCTCCTATATGGCTATATTTATGACGGTGGCCAAGTCAATGATATGGGAAACAAGCTCCCAACTCTTGCAACAGGGAGGTGGAAGAATGTTGCCAAATGCTACTCAAACTCATATGTTCATGTGACCATGAGCCATCTACTTATGATCTTGCTGAAAGCTCCATGCAACAATAGTGGCCTAAAACCTTTGATTTTTTTTTTATGATGTTGGGAATTTTAAGGATCACTGGTGAAGTTCGTGAGGGACACACTACAAGCTATGATATCTCTTTCTCGATTGTTGAATGATGGCCCGTCTGTTATTAGTGGACGATTTCATTCTAATTGGTGAGTCACGGTGAAAATGTTTGATCGTTAGTTTTAATGGTCAACTCAAATTTTGGACTAAATCTATTCCTAATTTTCAAAATTGATCACCACTACAAGAAAACTTACTTTTAGGGACACATAATTAGAAGCAATTGCTATATTAGCCTCTAAAGATAAGCATTTGAGACTATTAAATTATTTGATTCTATTAATAGAATTATTTTCTATTGTATTGATAATCGGTTTTAATATATCGGATTCTTGAGGTTTATGTGTGATGACTCGATATTTGCACATGTTTTCCCCTTTGTTTCTTGATTGTTTGAGCTTGAATTATCGTGTCTTTGGCCTATTTTACGCTAGGTTGTGTTCCTTTGTCACATTTCAGGTCCTAGCACATAAAGTGAAGCATAGGCGCAAGTTTCAAGTCAATCAGAGATCAATTGACGATTCGGGAGAAGAAACTCGGGTATGACCTGAAGAAGAATGGATTTATACCTCACTTTATGGACAAAGAATCATCTAAGCTTGTCATGAAAAGAAAGAGGACGAGACTACAAGCGTCTGGAATCAAACGGCGACTGATTCAGAGTCCGGACGAGGGAGAAACGAAGCATTAAACAGAGGATGAGCAAGCCACACGGGCACAACCCACACGGCCGTGTGACCTGGCCATGTGGCCGTGTGGAAATCACCGAGCCTTCACACGGGCAGCTGGGAAAGCCACACGGCCGTGTGGCCTGGCCGTGTGAGTCGGGAATTGCTGTTTAAAACCCGATTTTCAGCAAAAGGAAAGGGGGAGAGCTGGGTTTTGGATCCCAAACACCCAAGGGACGAACCCTAGAGAGAGAGAGCGACTTGGGAACATTCTTGGAGCTATTTTGGAGGATTTCTTCGCCTTTGGAGCTCGGGAATCAAGCTTGGAGATGGAGATTGAAGATCTAGATCATATTTCTGCAGTCTCTCTCTTCTCTATGGAGTAACTTCCCTTCACTTAGGTTTTGAGGAACCTTAGTTCCATGAGTTAGGATCTTTCTTATATGAAGTTTTGGATGCTATATTGTTTGATTATAATCGAATGATGCATGTTTATTGAGTCAATTGAAGTCTGATCAACTTTTCCTGATTCCTGCTGCAATCTGAGATAGATAGAATCTGATTAGGTTGCTAGAGTCTCATCATTCGGTAGTAGGAGATTGGCTATACGAGAGTTAGCCAGTTTACTGCTTTGTACTGGAATCCAATTCCAGTAGTGGAGTTATGTGCTTATTGCTTCAGCTTTCTATCCTGGTGAAGACTAGTCGTCTGCCGGATAGTTAGACTGAGAGGGCTTGGTCAGCTTAAGAGATTCCAAGCTACTGTCGGATCTTCCGCAGTTTAATCAACAGTAAATCAACCAAAAGGAATTACAACTTGGACCTAATTGAGGAGCTAGGGGTAATCATACCTAAGTGAGTTCCCAAACTGTAATTAGTAGTTTTACTTAGTTTAGTTAGTAGAGTAGTTTAGTTAATCAATCCTTAATCTAGTTTGCTAGATAATGAACTGAAGCTGAGTAATAGTAACTCTAGAGACCCGTGGATACGATATTTATTACTTGTGCCACTATACTGCAGTCCCTTTCATTGGTTACACTTGGCCATTTTTAGGTGTTGTGTTTTAGAGCATCAAGTTTTTGGCGGCGTTGCCGGGGACTTTCTAGATTATTAGGAAAGGCAGAAGTTTGTTACTTTAGCGTTTTTTTCTTTTCTTTTCCACCCTTGCTTTTCACTTGGGTGTTTTTGTTTTTGTTGGTGCAGATCTGAATCATGGATCCTAATGGCTTCTCCAATCATTGGGGGTATCCACCACCATCCGGGTGGTATTACCCCGCAACTCCCTACAGCAATCAAGGAGGAGAAGACTATGGATTCGGGTTCCAGTACCAACCCCCTTACTACGGAGAACAATCAGACCCCTGGGCATATCAAGAACAACCTCATTACCAAGAAGACTTTCTCCCACAACCAGAAGGGCCATCGGAGCTGGAGTTACCCATGGCAGCCTTCACGGGCCACTCTGCAGAGCCATGCTACACTTCACTGGAGGATCCGAACGAACAATTAAGGCTTCTCGTGGAGCAGTTTGCTCGAGACACTGAGAAATCATGCTCCAAGATGGATATTCAAATCAAAGCCCTTGCCACTTACGATCCCTCATTTCTCCATGATATGGAGGAGACTGTTCAGCGCTCAGCGAAGCAAACAGAGTGGGTGAAGCAAGTTTGCTCACATCTTGCTCAAGATCACCTTTCTGCTGCCACGCTAGAAGAGGTGGAGGATGACAAAGGCTATGGGAGCGTTGAGGAGCATACAGAAGTTATCACAGAGAACTCCCATGATAACCATGATCAGGAAAGTCCTTTGGTTGCAGACCACACCTTTCCTCATTTATGCTCTAACATGCTGGGCCCGTGCGAGGAGATGCAAGATGATCCCATTGAAGAAATTGCTTGGCGACTTGCTCTCCAATTTGATCTAGAAGAAGAAGAGCGAGCAAGGATGAGGAAGGAAGTTGTGGATGATGAGGAAGAAAGAAAAGAAGAGGTGGTTCTTGATCTTTTCCCAGGGGAGAGACCACATTTTGAAGAAGGAAGGGGGGTTGAGGAAGCAATTGGCGTCCAGGCTGAGGATGAAGTTGAGGTGGAAGAGGCATGCACCGGCCATGAGTTGCAAGTAATATCCCCACCAAACTTTGAGGAACTGCTTGGCAAGGACCCATTTGCAGTGTCTCTTTGCCAGACCAAGGCCACATCGACATCGGTCCCTCTTGGTGGACGCGATGGTGGTCGGTCGATGCTGTCATATCTGGTTTGGGGCAATGAGATGAGAGAAGAGAAGAAGAGGTCTCGAGGGTGGAGACTTCATCTGCATCAAGTACATGAGCCTTCATCACCTGCCACACCACATGATCGTGACTTGAGACTCCACCTCATCGACGAGAACCTCAACTTCAAGGAGGTTCTAGCATGGACCGAAACTTAGGAGCCATCGTCCGGCTCACGACGTGAAAGAAGCGCTTGTTGGGAGGCAACCCAACCAGTCGGTTTGCATTTCTTTCTCTATTTCTCCTCGGTTGAGTCAGTTTTGTTATTTGATTTTAGAGTCAACCTTTGTGAGATTTTGTGTGGTGTTTGTGTTCTGATTACTCTCTCTTCCTGGAATGCACTGCCTGACCCGTACATCATCATTCACCCTTGATCTGGTAACTTCGTTCTACCCTCCTTATCTTTCCTCCATTGAGGACAATGTCGTGCTTAAGTGTGGGGGGGGTGTTCGATTATGTATGCGGGTGAATGTTTGGCTGTTTGTGTGCTTGGAGCCTAGTTCACTGTCCAAATTTTTAAATTTGAGGGCTCCAAGTATGTGTTTCCTTGCAAATTGCCTGCTCAGTATGCTTTGAATTGACAGTCTCTATAGTAATGTGCAACCTAGGGAGGTAGTGTAGCACTATGGAGGATGTTGAAGTATAAGATTTTTCCTATCTAGCTCTCTGTTGTGCCAGTTGATTTTGTGAATTAGTGGAGCTAAGACCGTTGAATTCATGTGGTAATGGTGACTCTGTTTGGATTATGTTATGGACTCGTGTATCGAACAGGGTGCTCATATGGAAAATGGGAAGCAGTTGGTCCTCCATGTCAAAATCATTAAATCTTAAACATGGGGTAAGCCCAACGTGTGCGGCACCGTTCATTGCACAAAATCGGGTTTTGGAAGAGATTTTAGTGATCCTTAGTGGGGTACTCCTACAAGGTGAAGCTAAGTTGTCTCTAGTACAAGTAAAACTTCCACCCGTTGAACGGTTTGCCTACTTGAGGATGTGTTTTTAAGGGCACGGATAGAGCTTCCGACCCCCCTTAATTTCATTGACCCTCCACACGAGTTGAGGAAAAGGAGTTAAAAGAAGTACTCTGGCGAGCTCCAGATGTACAGAAATTGCTCTTGCTCGACTAATAAGGGTCGACCGTGCAAAAGACTGCAGTTGGAACCCCACCAAATGAAAGAAAAAATGTAAATGAAAGTGAGAAAAAGGGGTTCCAACGGTGAAATGAAGTGAAAGAGCACCCCGGTACAACGAATCCTTGGTTGTGAATGGTGTGAGTCCCTTTATCCATGAACTGACTGTCTTACTTCTACTTTTTCTCATGATCCTGGCTTGAGTCTAGTACTCGCATTTAGAGAGATAGGGAACGTCTTAGAAGACCAGTTGACCTCGTAAGCTGCTATATGATCTAGGAAATCCTCTACCGACGATCGGGGTTGTATGTTGCTATAGAGCTCTGGAGAGCTGCATTGGTTTGAGTTAGGTTTGCTTGGGGACAAGCAAACAGTTAAGTGTGGGGGGATTTGATGACTCGGTATTTGCACATGTTTTCCCCTTTGTTTCTTGATTGTTTGAGCTTGAATTATCGTGTCTTTGGCCTATTTTACGCTAGGTTGTGTTTCTTTGTCACATTCCAGGTCCTAGCACATAAAGTGAAGCATAGGCGCAAGTTTCAAGTCAATCAGAGATCAATTGACGATTTGGGAGAAGAAACTCGGTTATGACCTGAAGAAGAATGGATTTCTACCTCACTTTATGGACAAAGAATCATGCAAGCTTGTCATGAAAAGAAAGAGGACGAGACTACGAGCGTCCGGAATCAAACGGCTACTGATTCGGAGTCCGGACGAGGGAGAAACGAAGCATTAAACAGAGGCTGAGCAAGCCACACGGGCACAACCCACACGGCCGTGTGACCTGGCCATGTGGCCGTGTGGAAATCACCGAGCCTTCACACGGGCTGCTGGGAAAGCCACACGGCCGTGTGGCCTGGCCGTGTGAGTCGGGAATTGCTTATTAAAACTCGATTTTCAGCAAAAGGAAAGGGGGAGAGCTGGGTTTTGAATCCCAAACACCCAAGGGACGAACCCTAGAGAGAGAGAGAGCGACTTGGGAACATTGTTAGAGCTATTTTGGAGGATTTCTTCGCCATTGGAGCTCGGGAATCAAGCTTGGAGATGGAGATTGAAGATCTAGATCAGATTTCTGCAGTCTCTCTCTTCTCTATGGAGTAACTTCCCTTCACTTAGGTTTTGAGGAACCTTAGTTCCATGAGTTAGGATCTTTCTTGTATGAAGTTTTGGATGCTATATTGTTTGATTATAATCGAATGATGCATGTTTATTGAGTCAATTGAAGTTTGATCAACTTTTCCTGATTCCTGCTGCAATCTGAGATAGATAGAATCTGATTAGGTTGCTAGAGTCTCATCATTCGGTAGTAGGAGATTGGCTATACGAGAGTTAGCCAGTTTACTGCTTTGTACTGGAATCCAATTCCAGTAGTGGAGTTATGTGCTTATTGCTTCAGCTTTCTATCCTGGTGAAGACTAGTCGTCTGCCGGATAGTTAGACTGAGAGGGATTGGTCAGCTTATGAGATTCCAAGCTACTGTCGGATCTTCCGCAGTTTAATCAACAGTAAATCAACCAAAAGGAATTACAACTTGGACCTAATTGAGGAGCTAGGGGGAATCATACCTAAGTGAGTTCCCAAACTGTAATTAGTAGTTTTACTTATTTTAGTTAGTAGAGTAGTTTAGTTAATCAATCCTTAATCTAGTTTGCTAGATAATGAACTGAAGTTGAGTAATAGTAACTCTAGAGACCCGTGGATTCGATATTTATTACTTGTGCCACTATACTGCAGTCCCTTTCATTGGTTACACTTGGCCATTGTTAGGTGTTGTGTTTTAGAGCATCAATGTTACTATGTCATGGTATGTTAAAGTCGATTGGTGCTATTTTAGGGAGAATTAATCCGTAATGGTTGAAAGGCCATTACCATTTTTTATTGGAGTTTCGGTGTGTGTTTAGGTGAAAAGATAGAGAAAATGACAGCACATGTGGACTTCAGAAGCAGTTGATGGAAGGAACAAAGCATTGGGCTCAAGCCCAATTTATGGACACGGAATTGGGCTTGGAGGATTTGGGCCAAGCAATTATTTGGACGGAGGCAACTGGGGACGAATTCTTCTCGGGGAGGAGATTCTTTTGGAAAAAGAAAAAGACACAGGACAGTAGAAAAATTTTGGGGGGGACGCAAGAATTGTTGGGCCAGATTATATGTGGAGGAAGAGAGAAGAAAGGGGATTTTTTTCGTCTTCTTTTGGCAGCAGGGACGGAAGGGAATTCTCGAGTAGAAAGGCAGCAGCAAGCAGCAGCACGCACAAGTCTGTTCGGAGAGCTGGTGATCGCCGCGATTGTTCAGCAACGCAGCTTGGGATTTATCGAGTATTATTGCCCCTTTATATTAATTAGTAGCATGATGATTATAAACATGATTGTGTGTTTTATCTTCATTATGCACTAAACCACAATTTCTGGGGTAAACACCATAGGATGTAGCTATTCTAGAATTGATGGATTGATTCGTATTTCTTTTCTTCCAATCTCTATTGCATGAAATTAGTTAATGCTTTGTCTTGACTGACCACCAATACAATGATTTGTTGTTAATTAGGTTATTAGCGACAGTGAGCCCTAATAAATGAACATATTTCATGTGACATAGTGACATATCGAAGCGACAGTGGATTAAATAAGGTACTATGCGGTCTTGATTGGGGTATCGTTCTTCAGGCTAAATAGTTAATTCATTGAGCTACGACAGTAGGATTTGAATTAATTGCTTAGTACGTAGTAACTCCCGACAGGGATAGCTAGCACAGTAGTGATATCCTGGCTGTAGAGGTATGGATTAAACTGATTAGAATACGTGAATTAATTTGGATATGATAGGTAGCGAGTCCCGGTGTTTCTCCCAGAGCTTTCTCCATTGAATTTCTCCCGACCATTTTACTTTGCTTAATTAGTTTATTTTGCTTTTAGATAATTAGTCTCATTAAACCATTTTCACCTATAGTTTGCTCTATAAATTGATAGAATAAAAGGTTGTACCAGTCCCTGAGAGACGATACCCGGACTTTCCGGTTTACTACGAGATAGGAATTGGCATATACGCTTTTGCCCTCTCAAGTTTTTGGCGCCGTTGCCGGGGACTGCCAAACCTTATTTTTGTTGATTTTTGTGAGTGAACTATTTTGATCTATGTTCTAGTGTGCAGGTGAATTTCAGGTTTATCCTCCTTGTGCATGCCTAGGAGGACGACCGACGATTTACTACCACTAGATCCGGAGATCGAGAAGACCTGCCAATAGAACAGGAAGCAGGTCAAGTTAGGGAAGCAGCCAACCACAACTCTGAGGCCTTCCCTAACCCATAATCGTCAACAGAGAGGGCAGGCTTCATCACCTGTCGTCCCTACACCACCGACACCACCACCACCACCTCGTGACATTGAGCTTGTCATCATGGCAGACGAGGATCGTTCTATCAGGGCTCGTTTGAATCAACGGACTGGAGCCCGAGCTTCATGTGTTGTCATTCCGGCTGGGGATGCAACCATGGAAATTACCCCAGCATTCATCAATATGATCACCAATGGGTACACTTTTTCAGGGGCTAGCAATGAGGATTCTCACGAACATCTTCGTCGGTTTGCGAGCATATGTGATACGATGAAGAGCCCTACAGGGTCTGATGATGCAATTCGCCTACGGATGTTCTCGTTCTCTCTGCTAGGGAATGCATCACACTGGTTCCAGAACTTAACACCACGTTCCATCACGACATGGGCTCAGCTTGAGAAGGTCTTTCTGGATAAATACTTCCCACCTGCCTTGGCAATGAAGAGGCAAGAGGAAATTGTTACTTTTAAGCAGGCTGATAATGAGAGTCTGACTGAGGCGTGGGAGCGCTATAAAGGCTATCGATGAGATGCCCAAGCCATGGTTTTGAAGATTGGAACGTGATCATTATTTTCTTCAACGAAATCAGAAGGGAGTTTCGGGATGCCCTAAATAATGCTTCTCGAAATGGTTTCACAAGGATGGAGGCTCCAGCAGCATATGAACTGGTAGAGAAGATCTGTGCAGAAGCCACTGAATGGGGTAGTCAGACCAGTATTCGAAGAAGAGGAGGCTTGCATGAGATAAACAAAGTTGCAAGTCTAGAAGCCAAGATAGATGCCAAGCTGGATTCTAAGTTCGATGCACTCGAACGAAGGCTGGCCAAGATTGCTCTGGGTAGACAAGAGGATCTTGTTTCATGTGAACTTTGCGAGGGTCCTCATCATAGGGATATGTGTCCACTGGGAGCTGCTCAGTTGGAAGATGTCCAATATATCAATAATCCGCGAAGTCAATGCCAGGGTGGTATGTATTCACATACATACAAACCTCAATGGAGACATCACCCCAATATGTCATGGTCAAACAATAATCCAGCTGGTGTTCGAAACATCCCACCTCCTGGTTTTCAACAGCAGCAACCTCAACCAGAGAAGAAGCCCCAACTGGAAGAGTTGATTTTGGCTCATATGCAGAAAACGGACAATAATTTCAAGGGTCTTGATCAATTTTTCACTCAACAGCTAGCCATCAACAACAATATGCAATCATCTATGCTAGCTATGGAGAGGCAAATAGGCCAGATGGCTCAAACTTTGGCAGATATTCAAGATAGGATTACCGGGACTTTACCTGCAAATACAGAGAGAAATCCAAAGGATGCTATGGTTGTAGCAGTCACGTTGAGGGGTGGAAAGGCCTTGGAGGATCCAGAGAGTTCGAGGAAGTCAACGAAATCAGAAAAAGGAGTTGTAGAGGTAGAGGATGAAGAAAGTGCAAAAGCTGAAAATTTTGACTTGCACAGGCAAACTGCATGCAATCTGCCTGTGCATGAGCATTTTGCCTGTGCACCTCAAAAAGTGGAAAAATTGAAGAAGGAAGAGGTAAAGCCTTATGAACCTCCCGCACCATTCCCTCAAAGGTTAATGAAGCCCATGGACGACCCAAACTTCAAGAAATTTGTGAATCTCTTCAAGCAACTTCATATCAACATACAATTGGCGGAGACACTTGAACATATGCCTACATATGCTAAATTTTTAAAGGAGTTGCTGACAAAGAAGCGGAAATGGGCTGATCTAGAGAAGGTAACCCCTACTTCTGAATGTAGTGTTGTGATTCATAATAAATTACCAGAAAATAGGGATGATCCGGGCAGCTTCACCATTCCATGTATCATTGGAGGTACAGAGTTCAATAAATCACTTTGTGATCTTGGAGCAGGAATAAATTTGATGTCATATTCAGTCTACAAGAAATTGGGATTGGGAGATGTTCTTAAGCCTACTCGGGTCACTCTCCAATTGGCCGATCGATCAGTGAAAATTCCAAAGGGAGTGGTGGAGAATGTATTGGTGAAGGTGGGGAAGTTCATTCTCCCTACGGATTTTGTGATTCTGGAGATGGAAGAAGATTGGGGAGTGCCTCTCATTCTTGGGAGACCTTTTCTAGCAACTGGAGATGCACTCATCGATGTTGGGAGAGGCAAACTGACATTCCGAGTAGGGAAGGAGGAGGAAATTTTTAATGTCTTTCAAGTTGATCATAATCACGATGCATTTGATGAACTTGAAAGTGGAGCTCGAGGTGGAGAAGAAAGGGGAGGAAAGGAGTTGTGGAGATTGTGATGTGGTGTGATGTTGTTCATAAGGTTCCTACTGGGTCTTCAATTGTTCTTTGATTGGATAGTACATTTGATCTGGAGGGTTTACAATTACCACTCTATTCAATCAGGTATAGTGTTCTTTGACATAAATTGGTTGTTAAGCGTTTATCTTGAAGCCGCATTGGTTATGGGAATGATTGTTGAATATGTCATGAGTACCAAATATATAAGATTGTAGCTTTAGGTGCATAATTTCTTCTTCTTTATTCAAGCAAAAGAAAGAGCATTTCTGAAATACAGGCTACTAAAAATCACTTGGAAGGAACAGATTCGGGAATAGTATGTGAGTTATTGAAGTCCAGGGAGATTAAAATTGTGCTAAAAAGGCAGACTTCTGCACTTTTTGTCAGATTACTATGGCTTATATGTATTTCATCAGCACAGACCTAAGTCATGCAATTGAGCCGATTTGTTTTCTGCAACAGGAAAAACAACAAGGTTTAGATGAAAGTGATAAGGATTAATGTGCGTCACAATAGGATTGCTTAGAAGCTTACAAGCTGGATTCATCCCCAAAAAAGCTCATAAGCTGAGGCCTAAGCTGGTAAGTTCGTGTTTATAGTTTGGAATCGTGAGTGTACAATGTTTTCATACCTCTAATGTTGGTATACCCTGCAACCTAGGAAGCTTATGTAGTTATGTATGTGCAGCCAGTCCAAACTTCAACAAAGCAAGAGCTGAAGAAAATGGATGGATCAGAAGGTTTTTGCTTTGAGAGGTGGTAGACGTTGATGATGGTTTAAGTGGGGATGTGCTATATTAAAAAAATTATGACTTTTCTGCATATTAGAGTTCTTGGGGATTTTTCCAATAATAGCACATTTTAAAAAAAAATTACAAAAATAGCACCCAACCCACAAAAATTTCAAAAATAGCACATTTACAAATCGACTTCCTCGCCTTGACGTGAAGCTGAGGAAGTCGAATGAGGAGCTTCCTTGACGTGAAGCACCTCATCGTCCCAATCTCAGATCAGTCTCTAGGCGAGGAAGTCGAATGTTTCGAGGCAGTCAATTTTTGGGTTGGGGCTCGGCGGGAATGGTAAAGTCGGGTCGTTTTCCAGGTTGACCCCTTGCCCGTCGAATTTGCCCGGCACCTAAATTTACAGTCTGAGCTCGTCGCATAATCCAACTTCCAAGGGTTGGAATTCAATTCGGCGGATTTCTACTCAATGATGGCACTTGGGAGTCCACGGGTTTGGGTCGCGGTAGGGTCCGAGGGTTTCGAATTTTGGGGCAGAGGATGTGTACTCTGTTGAGTCCTCCCGCGGGCCGACTCCCAGGTCATCTAATTTCGAGGAGAATTGCGCCAATATGGCTACAGGCATGTCTCCGAGGTACGAGTACCACCCTGCTATGAACCAGGAAATTGCTTACGTCGCCACCGCAGCATCGCTAGCGAAAGGGGCGAAGAGCAATCCTCTGGTGGCTGGAGCAGGCCGTAGTGATGACATTACAACCAAGTAGTAACGATCGTGACAGTGGAAAATCGAATCATGACGCCACGAAGCTTCATATGTTCGTCTGGTGCTCGAGCAATTCTCTGGTGTCGGAAGCTGACAGTGGTGGAGGCGGCGCCGGCGCCCGGCAGTCTCCACGTTCTCGGCGGATCGACTGAGTCTGATCAGGGCGCCAAAGAAATCATGATGCTCGTCACTGATCATCTACAAAACGGAGAAACAACTAAAGGTACCGAGTTTTTTATTTTTTTCTCTAATTACTATTTTATTTTTTAAAATAATTTAGTTTCTATGTCATCTATTTAACGGTCAAATTTTATAGTTGACTGCCACGTAGAACAAATTTAACAGAGTGTAACGGCCGGTGACTAACGGTGAAACGATTCGTAAAGTTAGTGGCAAATAAGAAAGAAAAGTAATTCGAGTGGTAAACGTGAAAGGTTTGTATAATTTGAGTGCTAAAACGTGTAATTTAGCCATTCTTAAATGGATCATGAATCCTTGGGCTGGACTTCTCCAGTTCTCCCTACGGGCTAATTGAGTTTAGCCTTTTTATGAACTTGGTCCAACTTTTATTTTGGATCTCTAACTCGTGAAATTGGACTTCTGCCTGGATTTTGTCCAGACTGATTAGTTCCTCGTTGATGAATAAGCCGATTGGGCCTTTCTTGGGTCTCTGTCCAAGGATCAAGTCACAACCCCACATAATAAGAGATTTTTTCAAATGCTACTTTTGAGAAGAAGAAGCAAAATGAGTGATTTTGAACTTGTGACAAGTGACATTCAAAATATCTTAACTAGCGAGTTTTTTTTTATGGGCAATATCAAAAAAATTTATTAAGCTCTATGTGAATTACACACATCTTGATCATACAATCTGCAGCTGAACAATAACTGCACTACTAATCACTACTACAGTGCAACTTACAAATACTCTACTACTCTCTACTGCTACTACACTTCTGCTACTACACTTCTAATTACAATTGTGATTACTGAAGAAACACTGCTCTTCAAACCAAATCCAATGTTGTATTTCCTTGTCTGACCAACTCAATCAACCTTCTTACTGTTCTAATGACCTCACCATATGTCCTGGACTTTCCCCCATACAGCCTGCCGCACCTTTACCTCCAGACCATACTAACTACTAAGTTCCAGACCATACGACCCACCATAGCTAACGCCTTCTTACCCTTAAAGTGTCTCACAGCCCACGCCAAGTAGTCATCATAAGTGGTGGCCAGTTGAGGACGCCTCTGATCAAGCATCTGCAAGCAACCCTTCAACACCTTAACCGTGTAATTTCATTGGAAGAATAAGTGATCGCAATCCTCTGTTTGAGCATAACAGAGCTGGCATGTATCATCCAATACTTTTCCCCAGCCCTTCAGTTGCGCTAAAGTAGTTATCTTGTTGCGTGTCACAACCCAACTCAAGAAACCATGTCTTGGAATAGAATGTCGGCCCCATATGAGCTTATACCAAGGAACTTGAGGTCTAACCGACTGTAGATCTTGCCAAACCTGTTTTACAGAGTATTTCAACACCCTTTTATCCTTCCAATACACATGTGTTCCCCAACAACGAAAGAAACCTTCCACCTTATCCCTTACCTTGAGTAATCTCTTCCACACCCAAGAGGCTATGCTACCTGTTCTTAATTCCCAGAAGCTAAGTTGTTTGATACGATACTGGTATATCCACGCAACCCACCAGGACCCTTCCTTAGCAAGCAGAGCCCAAATATGCCTTGTAGTACATGCTATATTCCATGATTTTAAGCATCGAATGCCTAGTCCCCCTTCCTTCTTTGGGATTGCTATAAAATCCCATGCCATAACCGCTTTTTTCCTCATGGATTCATCATCTATACCCCAGAGGAACTTACTACAAATTCGCTCTATCTCCTTTATAATAGACAGTGGCAGTAGGAAAACATTCATCCAAAAGTAAGAAAGACTACTCAACACCGAGGTAATGAGCTAAAGTTTACCTGCATAGCTAAGCATCTTAGGCTTCTATCCTGATATACGTTTAGTGATCTTCTCAATGAGCACTCTGCAGTCACTTGCAGTGAGCTTCCCTGCAATGAGGGGAATCCCCAGATAACGGACTAGGAATGAAGCTTGCTGAAACCCAGCCAACTCTGCCAGTCTAGCATGCTCTGCCTCTTCTATCCCTGCACAAAATAATTGGCTCTTTTCTGGGTTTAACCTCAGCCCTGATAACCTATAAAATTTTTCCAGCAGCCCTTTTACACTATCCACAGCTTTTGCAGAACCATTGGAAAACAATAATAAATCGTCCGCAAACACATGATGTGTAATTCCCAGTGTCTTACATCTTGGATGATAAGGGAAATCCCCAGATGCAGCCCCCTTTTTCAAAATACAAGATAAAACTTCCATAGAAATTGTAAAAAGGAAGGGAGAAAGGGGATCACCCTGACGCATCCCCTTTTTAGATGGAAAATACCCACACACTCCTCCATTTATTGCAATGCTTAGCATTGGAGTTGTGACACAGACTCTGATCCAGGAAATAAATTGAGAGGGAAGCCCCATAGCTGTCATTACAGTGAATAGGAAATCCTAGTCAACAGAGTCGAAAGCCTTCATCAAGTCTATCTTCATCGTGCATCTAGGTGAAATATTCTTTCTATTATAGCCTGCTACCAATTCAGATGCCAATAAGATGTTGTCACTAATGCTTCTTCCTTTGACAAACGCTGACTGACTTTGACTAATTAATTTGGGCAACACTGTAGAAAGCCTATTCGCCAGTATCTTGGCAATGCATTTATACATCACATTGCAGCATGATATCGGCCTGAATTGCTTCATTTGATCAGCCCCTACCACCTTTGGAAGAAGAGCAAGCACTGTCGAATTTAATTCCCTGGGAAGAAAACCAGTTTGAAAAAAGGAACTAATAGCATTTGATATTTCATCACCCACTACTGACCAGGCTGCTTTATAAAATTCCACTGTGTAACCATCAGGGCCTGGAGACTTATTAGATCCCATCTCAAACAATGCAGCTTTTATCTCCTCTTTAGAAACAGAACTACAAAGATGCTCAACATCGACTGAAGTTACCTTATTTACCAAGATATTCCCCATTTCCTCCACTGAACTACTTCTAACTTCCTGGTTTTTCTCCCCCAGCAGCTTCATGTAAAATGCTACTGCTGTTTGACCAATTTCCTCTACATCAGTGACTATAGTGCCATCATCCTTTTTGAGAAATGGTATATGATTTCTGTGTTGCCTCACCCTCATTAACTAATGAAAATAGGCAGTATTGCTGTCTCCCTCTGTAACTGCTTGAACCCTTGCTTTCTGTTTGTAGAACCCTTCTTCTGCTTTCTGGTACATTATACACTCTGCCACTGCTTTGGCTTCCTCTTCAAATAACTGTGGTGAAGGGTCACTAAAAGCTTTCTGTTGAATGTCTTTTAAATCTGCTTCTGCTTTTCGAGCTCTGAGCGAAATATCAGAATAGAATTCCTTCTTAAGTTCCTTGAGCTTCTTCTTCAATAATCTCAGCTTATTGAAATGTCTCGTGAATTTGATGAAATGTCATATTTTCCTTCCCTTCCTTCCAAAATTATCCTTGCTAATTTTGGTAAACTCTATATTACCCTCACATAACCTTTTTCATTTCACTCTCCCCCTCTTCTCTATTGAGTTCTTCTTCTTCCTTCAACCATAATTCCATCTTTCGCACTTCGCACCTCCTGTGATATCAAACCAAGTACCAAAATTTTTTGGATCATTTGCAATGAGTAGACCAATCATATTTGACTATTTTCTGTACTAGTTCGTAAGTCGCTGCAGTGGTAGTGTGCATCATATTAATAGGGTTCGTCAAATTGTAGGGACTGGTTACTTGCTCTTTGAGAAAATAACATCGCTCTAGGAAGTTGCCGGCCATACAAACTACAAAGGTTCAGAGCCAGAGTAAATTACATGTTTGGTTACTCAAATTATATGAATCTTTCACGTTTGTCACCATAATCACTTTTCTTTCTTAATCGCTAATAACTTTATGAATCGTTTCATCGATAGTCACCGTTCATCCAATTCCGTTAACCATCCTACATGACAGTCTACAATGTCATTTGACCGTTAGTTTGATGACATGCCAATAAAAAAATAAAATTAAAAAATATATATTAATTTTTCAAATTAAAAACCTTTATTTCTTTCTATCCCTTCCACCTCCGCGGACGTGATATCTGTTGCACGAAATTAATGAAACGGAGAGTGGCCAGATGCTCCGACTCTTACTGCTGCGGGACGTGGCTGGAAATCAGAACGGATCCAGAATTCGGATTGTGGCGTGGGAGCATAACACCATCACTGGTGAAAGCGCGGTGGAGGAATTGAGGGTCGTGCACGAGGCGTCGATTGGGTTCTTTGTGGATGATACAAATCTTAATTGACCAAATCTAATTAAGGAAAGAGAAAAGTGAATCGGCGGTAAGGAGCCTCAGCGGCGAGGTATTCGAGGACGACATAAAGATATACGGGAGCTCTGGCGCCGACTTGTTTAGTGCACTTGCCGACTTTGTGAAACCTTGTGATTCTTTTGACAAGGAACTATAATCCAACCATGAAGGATCTGGAGACTAATTTTGTCGCCTTAGCCTGACCACGGTTTCCCTTGCTTGTTCCGACAGCCGACCTCATCTTTCTTCGAAGTGAACCAGTCGTTAGTCACGACGTCGAGAGCAGAGGGTCCTTAATGGCATCCCCTGGGACGACGATGTTGTGGAGAAGGAAAGATTCATCACAAGGGGAAAGTCTATGATATGCCAACGGACTACTTCTCACAGCCGCCTCCGCCGTCTCAGTAGCCGCACTTGGAACGTGATGTCTGGCATCACCAATTGAGCTCGCACTAACGAATTGCTTTGATTCCCATTCAATCTAGCAGCGTCGACGCCGATTACGGAGTAGCTCCTATCCGTGAGGTTCGAGACCAGCAAAGGGCTACGAGGGTGTGGCTGATGATGATGATGGATTACTCCGGCGGGGACTCTTCGTATTTCGACGGCACGTCGGGAAGAATGTGCACAACCGCCAGGAGTATGGGTTGTGAAATAATGTCCAACACTGATGGAGGGGGGAAGGAAGATTGGAAGTGCTTTTAATTTGAAAAATTAATATTAATATTTTTTATTGTTAGTTAATTGCCATGTCATCAAACTAACAGTCAAAGGGTTTAGTTGATTGCCATGTAGGATGATTTTAACGGAATTGGACGGACGATGACTATCGGTGAAACGATTCGTAAAGTTAGTGGCAAATAAAAAGAAAAGTGATTCGAGTGGCAAATATGAAATGTTCATATAATTTAAGTGACCAAATGTGTAATTTAGCCCAGAGCCAGACTAGTCAAATTATATATTGTTATAAACGCGCTGCTACGGATCGGGAAATTGCCGGAATCAACAAAGCAAGAATACGAAAACGAGAATCGAAAACACGACACACGATTTACGTGGTTCACTAACACGATGTGTGTTAGCTACGTCCACGGGGGAGAGAGAGTCAGTTTCACTATATCGAGGAGATTACAGATTACAGAGGACTATGAGAAATATTTATAGTACTTCTCCATGTGGGTCTAAACCTAATCCAATCTGGCAAAGGAAACGGTTACAGACCAGGCCCAGAACCCGAACCCAAATAACATTGAGCCCATTCACAGCGAGACCCCCGATTACCAGTTGTAGCGGCTGATAGTCCGATTCAAGTCACATCAACAAATCTCCACCTTGACTTGAATCCTCTTCCTCTGAAATCTCTGAAGTACTCTGCTCCTTCTATCTCTCTCCCGCCATCAATGCCCCGCAGGGCGGAGTCACCCACTCAAGACATTCAGCAAGTCCAAGCAGTGTTGGAACTTGCCATGTGGAACCGGCTTCGTGAACATATCAGCAGGATTATCCGCGGTGCCAACCTTCTTCACCTTAATCCTCTTCTCTGTCCTCAAGAAATGATACCTCACGTCGATGTGCTTAGTCCTCTCATGGTGGACTTGATCCTTGGCCAAACATATTGAACTCAAACTGTCGCAATACACCACTGCCTGATCATGATGTAGACCAAGATCACCAACCAGTCCCTTCAACCATATTCCCTCCTTAGCAGATTCTGTCAACGCCATATACTCTACCTCAGTATTAGACAATGTCACCGCTGACTGCAAAGTTGCCTTCCAACTCACTATAGAACTCCCAAGAGTGAATACATAACCGGTCATCGATCTCCTCGTGTCAACATCTCCAGCATAGTCCGAGTCATAATACCCAGACACCAAGCACTATGTATCACTTTCGAAGCTAATCCCCACATCAGGTGTACCCTTAAGGTACCGGAATATCCTCTTCACAGCCTGCCAATGCTCCTTCCCAGGTTGTATCATAAACCTGCTGACAACACTAACAGCATGTGCAAGATCATGTCTAGTGCATACCATAGCGTACATCAAGCTACCTACTGCACTAGCATATGGGACTCTCGACATGTACTCCTTCTCAGCCTCTGACTGCGGTGCATAAGCTGAGGATAGGTGAACATTTGAAGCACTAGGAGTATTTAAGGGCTTTGCTGAAGACATGCCAAACCTCGACAATATCTTCTGGATGTAGCTCTTTTGTGACAAGAAAAGCTTCTTCTTCGACCTGTCCCTGTAAATCTCCATACCCAAGATCTTCTGAGCAGCTCCCAAATCCTTCATCTCAAATTCAGCACTAAGAAGCCCCTTTAACTTCTGGATATCAGAATTCGACCTCGCAGCTATGAGCATATCATCCACATACAGAACAAGATAGATCATCGAACCATCCTCCACCTTGTTGTGATACACACAACAATCATATGGACTTCTGCTATAGCCCAGCTCAAGCATGTAACTGTCAAATCTCTTGTACCACTGCCTCGGAGACTGCTTAAGTCCATACAAAGACTTCTTCAGCTTACAAACATAGTCTTCTTTTCCCGGAACCTCGAATCCTTCTGGCTGAGTCATGTAAATTTCTTCCTCTAACTCTCCATGTAGGAAAGCTGTCTTCACGTCTAGCTGCTCGAGCTACAAGTCATAAATACTCATAATGTGCCACTATTGCTAGTAGCACTCTAATCGAAGTATGTCTGACCACTGGTGAGAAAATCTCATTGTAGTCAACTCCTTCCCTCTGCGAGAAGCCTCGTGCAACCACCCGAGCTTTAAATTTCATGCCTTCTTTAGAAGTGATTCCTTCCTTCTTCTTGTAGATTACTTGTTTGTAACAATCTTCCTTCCCTGTGGTCGTCTGACTAGCTCCCAAGTCTGATTCCTGTCATGGGATTCCATCTCATCTCCCATTGCGGCAAGCCACTGATCAGCTTCGCCACCCGAAACGGCTTCTCTATAGGACTGTGGCTCACCTGCATCCACTTCTTTAGCAACCTGAAAATAATACGCCACCATGTCCTCGAAACCATACCTCTGTGGAGGTACTCATGCAGTCGCTCTCTTCGGTCTACCGGAAGCAATAGACTGTTGAGCTCGTGCACTGGACTCTGAAGTTTCTGGCTCTGCAGAGACATCCTCATCATGTTGATCTTCTCCACCTTGGTGCTCAAACTCACTCTCATTGAGAGTTTGCAGCTCCACCTGCTTATCAACATTCCTGCTACCTTCAACAACAATAACCTTCAACATGGGGTTAAACATAGACTTCTCATCAAATATCACATTTCTACTGAGTATAACTCGATGCTCAGAAGGTGACCAGACTCGAAATCCCTTAACTCCATCTCCGTAACCCACAAATACACCCTTCTTTGCCCTTGGGTTCAGTTTACCCTCATCCACATGATAATAAACAGGACACCCAAAAACTTTCAATGAAGTGTAATCAGCAGGCTTACCATACCACACCTCATAAGGAGTCTTCAACTCGATACCTGTGTGAGGTCCACGGTTGATCAGGAAGCACGCCGTGTTCACTGCTTCTGCCCAGAATCTTCTCTCTAGTCCAGCATTAGAGAGCATGCACCATGCTCTCACCAACAATGTCTGGTTCATCCTTTCTGCAACGCCATTCTGCTGGGGTGTATCTCTCACGGTCTGATGACGGGCAATCCCTTCATCCTTGCAGAATTCGTTGAACTCAGAATTACAGAACTCCATACCATTGTCCGTTCGCAGCTTCTTGATCTTCTTACCGGTCTGATTCTCCACCAATGTCTTCCACTGCTTGAACTTCATGAAAGCCTCACTTTTCTGCTTCATCATGAAAATCCAAGTAAATCTCGAATAATCATCAATAATAGACAGAAAATACCTGCTGCCTCCAATGGATTCAACTCGTGAAGGACCCCAACAGTCGGAGTGGAGGTAATCTAGTATCCCCTTCATCCGGTGGATACCCTTCTTGGGAAACTTACTGCGATGTAGCTTCCCAAACACACAATGCTCGCAGAATTCCAAATTCTGCATCTTGTGCCCGCAAAGAAGATCCCTCTTCGATAGAACTTGCATCCCCCGTTCACTCATATGCCCCAATCTCATGTGCCAGAGAGTGGTCATATCTTACTGATGAACCTGAGACGATGCAACTGCAGCAGACCCAGACAACACAGACTCTTGTAATGCATACAAGGTCCCACGTTTCACGCCCTTCAGCACCTTCCTTGAACCTTTGCAGACATACACAACTCCACCTTTTCCTTTGAAACTGAAACCCTTGCTGTCGAGTAGACTCAAGGAGATCAGGTTCTTTGTCATTCGTGGAACATGCCTGACATCATTCACAGTACAGAACGAACCATCATGTGTCCGAACCTTCATGGACCGGATTCCAACAACCTTGCAGACAGCTCCATTAGCCATGACCACGTTACCACCATCTATCTGCTCATAGGTTGTGAAGCAATCCCTGTTCGGAGACATATGGTATGAGGCTGCAGTATCCAGAAATCACACATCCCCACGATGTGCCTTCTCATCTACAGCCAAGGCGAGATCGTCTTCAGAACTGTTGTCCACTTCTGCCACGGCAACTGAACCTTGTTTCTTCTGTTGCCCTCTTCTCTTGGGACAGTTGTACTTCCAATGCCCCACTTCCTTACAGTTGTGACAAGCATCACCTGGCTGTGGACCGGGACCCTTGGAATTCTTGTTTGAATTCCCTTTACCAGATTTCTTCGTTCCCTTTCCACCTGCAACAGCCAAACCCGATGCCTCACCACCTGTACCAGATCCAGACGCCTTATGCCTGATCTCTCTCGTATGAAGAGCAGACCTGACATCCTCCAACGACACACTTTCTTTACCAGCAATAAAAGAATCAACGAAATTCTCATATGAACTTGGCAAAGAAACCAGTAGGATTAGGACGGCATCCTCGTCATCAACTTGAACATCTATATTACGCAGATCCAGCAAAATAGAGTTAAGATGTTCGAGATGTTCCCTCAAAGGCGTACCTTCTTGCATCCTCAAGCTGAACGACCGTTGCTTGAGATGCAGCTTGTTGGTTAGAGACTTAGTCATGTACAGACTCTCTAGTTTCAACCACAAGCCCGCGGCAGTCTTCTCAGCAGCGACTTCAATGATGACGTCATCAGACAACGATAGCATGATGGTCGAGTGGGCCTTCTCCTCCAGGGTATTCCACTCATCGTCATCGACCGCTGCCTTCTTCTGTTTCGCAGACAGCGGCCCCCACAACCCTTGTTGTGTTAATAAAGCCTGCATCTTGATCTGCCATATAGCGAAGCTGTTCTTCCCCGTGAACTTTTCGATCTTCATGTTCATGACGTCATTCTTCTGAATCGAAAACCCTAGCCTGATTTCCAGTCGCGGCTCTGATACCACTTGTTATAAACGCGCTGCTACGGATCAGGAAATTGCCGGAATCAACAAAGCAAGAATACGAAAACGAGAATCGAAAACACGACACACGATTTACGTGGTTCACTAACACGATGTGTGTTAGCTACGTCCACGGGCGAGAGAGAGTCAGTTTCACTATGTAGAGGAGATTACAGATTACAGAGGAGTATGAGAAGTATTTATAGTACTTCTCCATGTGGGTCTAAACCTAATCCAATCTGGCAAAGGAAACGGTTACAGACCAGGCCCAGAACCTGAACCCAAATAACATTGAGCCCGTTTACAGCGAGACCCCCGATTACCAGTCGTAGCGGCTGATAGTCCGATTCAAGTCACATCAACATATATATTTCATTAATTTCCTCTTATAACCCAAACATTCGTATATATAAATGGGTGAATTGCAAGTTTGGTCACCCATATTACTCATTTGTAACACTTTAGCCACTCGAATAAAAAACCCTTCAAGTCAGCCACCAATACTACACTTTTATATCATCTTTGGCCACTCGCCGTCTAATTCCGTTAAATCTGTCCTACGTTACGGTCAACAGTTATGTTTGACTGTTAAAATGCTGACGTTGCAATTAAAAAATATATAATAAAACATGATTATTTAAGAATTCCACCTCACAAAAGAGAGAAAGAGACCCAGCGGAGAAAGCAATTCGTTATCGCTTTCTTCCTCTTCATTTTCCCCTCTTTTCTTCAACAACGCTCCTTCTTCCAACCGGGAAAAAAACAAGCGCTCCATCTCTCTTCTTCTCCTTCTTCCACAGCGAATCGAGACCACTGTGGCAGCAGCATGGATCGACAACGGCGGAGGATGGGAAGGACTGACGATGGCGGAGGATGGCAATGATTGACGACAGCCGACGATCTGGGCGAAGACCGACACTGGACGACGATCTTGGCGAAGATTCGAAGAGATGGGCGAAGATCGGTGCTGGGCAACAATCTGGAAAATATCCGAGGATCTAGCTGAAGGCGAATCAATTGGAATTTTGTTTATGCTTTTTATCTTGATCTGATGTTTGGGGATGTGGGTTTTGTACACGAAGGTGAGAAGGGAAGGTGTATTAGGGAGACGAGCTGTATGGTGAGGAGGTGAACAGTAGAGGGGCGACAAGGCAGGGGATTCCGACTCTAGCGGCAGCAGATGAGGCAGATGAGGCAGGGGATTCAACCGTCGATAACGACTCCTTTGACTTGACTCTAGGGGGAACAAATGCGGCGGCTAAGGCAAGAGATTCAACACGGCGACAACGACGACTTGGGTTAGCTCTCGGTAGTTCTCAATCTGTGGCCAAATCACCCCGGAGATTTGGTTTACGCTTAGCTGCAACTCCTCCAGGAATCGATCCTTCTAGATTTTGTTAGACTGGGAACATAGAAGGGGAGATGATGGTGAACAATGGCCATGAAGGTGGCGGCGACTTTTGCTGCTGCTAATGTTAGGGCGGCAGATTGCCCGAGGAAGAAGTGTCTTGAGGGGAGAAAGAGAAGATAAGGGTTTTTTCATGAAAATATATTTTTTAAATTTTTATGAAAAATATATTTATTAAATTTTAGTATGACATGAAAATAAAAATCAATTATTTTTTATTTATTTTTAGGACACGTGATCACTTTAACAGTCAAACATAACTATTGACCGCCATGTAAGACAGATCAAACATAACTATTGACCGCCATGTAGGACAGATTGAACGGAATTAGACGGCGAGTGACCAAAGATGATATAAAAGTGTAGTATCGATGGCTGACTTGAAGGATTTTTTATTCGGATGGCTAAAGTGTTACAAATGAATAATATGGGTGACCAAACTTGCAATTCACCCCATATAAATTTATACAGTGAATGGTTCTGTGTAAGTAAACTGGCAACTAAATCCAGAAAAGTGACTCATTCAGTTGGCGAGTTAAAAACATGTCTCTCTCCTCCCTCTCTAACGGAACTTTTCTCTGAACCTTCCAACGGTTCCTTTTCCGTCCCCAGTGCTGGGACTTATCCAGCTCTTGCCGAGAGCAAACAGAAGATCATTAAAGCAAATGGGAAAGATCATCCTAGTATTAATGGCGTACAAGCAGAGGGAAGAGACAGAAGTGCAGCAACAATAAAGAGGCTGAAGAAGATTGGACAAGTCAGGGGAAGCTCTACAATAACTATAAGGAAAGGATGGATTTGGAAGCCACCAGACTGGAGATCGGCTCTTCATAGTCAGATCAAACAGAGGATAAGGGAGGTACGAACGAACAGGAGAGTGGGGAGGGTGCAGCCTGTAACCTACAGACCTGATTTGGGACAGAGTGAAGAGAACATCGAGCCAAGAGCTGCTGTTGAGGAAGACATAAAGCAGAACAGGGGAAGATTTAGTCAACAGAGGCTTTATGAAGCTCTTGAAAAGAAAGATTGCTACCAAGATTCGGGGGGAGTTACTGCTACCTCACTTAGAGGAAGAGCTTATAAGAAAGAAGAAAGCAGAAAGAAGGAAATCCCTACCCCTGTTCCTGCAGAAAGAAATCCTCTCCTCCTCTTACCAACTCTGCTCACCCCCAAAAACCTCCCAACATCTAGACTCCTCAAAAAACAAGGCAAAAGAATCAGGATGGACATCAATGACCTGACCGAGAGGGCTGGCCGATTGAGCACCGAACGCAGCAGTCCCTTTTCAGCAGGAGGAAGAGGCCCTCGCCCACAACTGACTACAAACAATGGCAGGGGAATTTCAATGCTCCTGGGGAAGATGCTCACCGAGAACAAGGTAGCATTGGCAAAGGCTTCAGGGGCGGCTAGATATGCCTGGGGGAAATTCGGGGAAGTGGGAGTTCAGCCAACTCAAGCACAAAATCTATTCATCTTTACCTTCAAAGATGCCAAGATCCGTGAGAAAATCTGGCTTGAAAGACCATGGAGTATGTCCAACACTATGACGGCTTTGTCAAAATATGAGGGCAGAGGAGATCCGGAAGCAGTCCCATGAACAAACTTGCGGTTTGGGTGCAGATTCATGGTCTCCACCAGAGTCAGAGAAGTGAGCAGAATGTATTATCAATAGGGACTTTCTACTTCAGCAAGTTCATTGACATGGACAGAGCCAGCCTCCATTTCCACGGCTATAGAAGATTCATTCGGATGCTAGTCGAGATTGAGGTTAGTGAATCAGTCCCGACGGGCTTCGACTTTCCCTCCAAGGATGAAGTAACTGGTCGAGAGTACTGTGAAGTGATCACTTTCAAATATGAGAGACTCGTCGAACTTTGCTATTTTTGTGGGAGAATCGGTCACAACTGGCCGACATGTACAAGAATGAAAGAAGAGAGGAAGAAGGGAGGCCAGGTCAAGCTCTCCGACATCTACACTTCTGAGCTGAAGGCAGGGATCCATTCCCCCTACAAATCAAGCGGGACCAGAAGCAGGATTGAAGAAGAGCCTTGGTGTCCATCCACCGACCCTGAAGCCTGGAGGGACCATTACAGCTCGGGGGGATTAATCGATGGCAGAGAGACGATGGTGGCGGCAGAGTTCACATCGGCAAGAAGAGAGGAAGAAGCTCAACCCCAAGTCCCACCGGGATTCACTGTTCTCCGGCTGGAGGAGGAAGCAAGGGCGGAAGAAGGGAATAATCGGTGGAGGATGAAGGGGAAATACAGGGAGGATATGGGGGCAAGAAATTTGGAACTGGATTTGGAGGAAGCATCGGCGGCAATGCAGGGGAGTCTGAGTCTCGACGGAGGGAAAGAGACGCAGCGGCAGGCAGGAGGATACAAATGGGAGCCCAACTGTCACTTGGGCCTAGAAACCCTACCCCACAGGCCTGCCCAAGAACTGACATGGAGCCCAGGCCACTCAACACTCAGTCCCAGAGCCCATACCAACACATTCAAGGGGAGCTGGAAGGAGATATGGGCCGAAATTATAAAAAAAAGAAAGGGCCAATCTATTCTAAGCCCAGGAGAAACGGGCCAGAGGGTTAATGAAGGGTCTGGTTTTACTTTGAGCCCATCTAGCTCTATGTTTGCAGGAGGAGTGAAAGGAAGGAGTAAGAAGAAGAAGCACCAAAGAAACAAAGCTCAATCGACAAGTGAAGACATAGGGGATGGAGAAGAAAGCGACACAAGGGCAGCGGTGGTTCGCCAAAAGCCACCTCACGATCCATGAGTATTGTAAGTTGGAATTGTAGGGGATTTGGCCAATCCCTTATGAGAAGTTATGCTAAGCGTCTTATTCGACGTCATGGCCCTTCTATTGTCTTCCTTATGGAAACTAGCAACAACGAAGAATTCATGGAAGAACATAGGAGAAGTCTTAGAGTTTTCCCCAATAAAGAGTATGTCGAACCGATCAACTCTTCTAGGGGCTTCGCTTTATGGTGGAAGGAAGGGATTAGTATTAATGTAATCAGTAGTGATAAGTATTATATGGATGTTAGCATCGACATGGGGAAGAAATTCTTATGTACTTTTGTCCATGCCCCGACTACGATTGTTGGTAGAAGGGAGTTTTGGGAGCACTTAAGTTCTCTTCGGAGTAGTAGAGATGATAGTTGGGTCATCGTAGGGGATTTTAATGCTGCTATTTATGAATATGAAAAGGAAGGGAGGTGCCCACTTAGGTATGATAATGTGGAACATTTCAAAAGGTTTTTTTTTTTTTACAATGCCCTCATTGACATTGGTTTTAAAGGCAACCCTTTGACCTGGTCCAATAAACGCTCTAGCCCAAATTTGGTTAGAGTTAGATTGGACCGAGTGTTGTGCTCACCATCTTGGAGAGTGATGTTTTGAGAAGCGGTTGTATTCCATGAAAAGATGATGGCTTCTGACCATTGCCCAATCAGAATTGACTTCCACTATCAAGGTAACAGAAGAAGAAGAACACCGTTCAGAGTGGACGAGAGATGGCTGGAAAAAGAGGAATGCAAAGAGATTGTTTTCAGGGAGTGGGATCCAGGAGGGCCATCTGGCAATCAGTTAGACAAATGCGAGAGAGAACTGAAGGCATGGGCGAAAGATTTCCATAAGAATAGCATTCTTAGGGAGAGTGAAATCGGGTCCAGACTTGAGATTCTCCAACAACCACCTCGTACTACAGAAAATGTGGAGGAGGAGGAGAAGATCCTTACGGCAGAATTGACCAGAATTTGGCTTGAGGAGGAAGCATTTTGGAGTCAGTGCTCTAGAGTTTTTTGGCTTAAAAAAGGGGATCAAAACACTTCCTTCTTCCATTCTAGCACTATTCACAGAAAGCATAGAAACAGAATCCTTCGCCTTAAAGATGAGGTGGGAAATTGGATTGAGGATGAGACAGGGCTGAAGGGTTTGTCGGTTGGGTTCTTCAAAGAACTTTTCAAGACTAGAGATACCACTGAGTTTACCCACCTCCTTCAGGGATTCCCAGCGATGGTAACAGGAGAGATGAATGAGGACCTTTGTGCAGCAGTGACTAGGGAAGAGATTAGGAGAGCAGTGTTCTCTCTTGGAGCGAGAAAGGCACCGGGCCCAGACGGGTTTTCGGGTAAATTCTACAGAAGATATTGGGATACTGTGGGGGAAACCCTATGTAGAGAAGTTGAGGATTTCTTTGAATCAGCTAGTATGCCTGAAGGGTGGAATGATACGCACATTGTGATGGTACCAAAGGTGGACCACCCAGAGACAATTGGCCAATTTCGACCTATCAGCTGCTGTAACTTCAGGTACAAAATCATCTCAAAGATTATGGCTATCCGACTGAAAAAATGGACACCCGTTTTGGTCTCTGAGCTCCAGAAAGCATTCACTAGCGGTCGCCTCATCCAAGATAATATCATTATCGTTCATGAAGCTCTTCACCATTTCAAGAATCATAAGCTCGGCAATAGAAGAGATATGATGATGAAGTTGGATATGAAAAAGCTTATGACATGGTGGAGTGGGAATGTCAGGAGACCCTCCTAAGGCGATATGGGTTTGAGGAGAGATGGTGAAAATGGGTCAACACTTGCATCCATACTGTTAGATTCTCGGTTATGTTCAACGGAGAAGCCTCAGAGAGCTTCAGTCCCTCGAGAGGCATTAGACAAGGAGACCCTCTTTCCCCTTTCCTCTTCATCCTTATGTCTAATGTCCTCACGTTCCTGGTTGATAAAGCAGTAATGGAAGAACGAATCAAGGGAATTAAACTCAACTCGAGATGCCCTACTCTCACTCACTGTCTTTTTGCGGATGACACGGTCATATTTGGGAAAGCTAACATCCAGGAGGCTGGAAAAATTGTGGAGGTCATCAACGACTATGGGGCAGTGACAGGTCAAGAAGTCAACGTACATAAATCCTCTATTTTCTTCAGCGCGAATGTTCCAGCGGGAGAGAAGAATGATATCATCAATCACATTGGATTTGCATCCTCCAACTGCCATTCTAAATATCTTGGAGTTCCAACAGAATGGGGAACTTCGAAGAAGGAAACATTCTACTTCCTTATCCAAAGGATGGAAAAGATGGGGGAAGCATGGAAGAGCCTACTTCTTTCACATGGAGGAAAGGAAGTCCTTCTAAAGTCGGTTATCCAGGCCATCCCTACTTTCATCATGTGCCTATTCCTTCTACTAGTTTCCCTGACGAAGAAAATAGATTCTCTCCTTAGCAATTTTTTCTGGTCAGGGTCGATGCAGAAAAGCAACCTCCACTGGTGCAGGAAGGAGATTCTCTGTACCCCAAAATCAGAGGGAGGCTTGGGTTTCCGAAGCTTCAGAGATTTCAATCTGGCCCTGCTGGCCAAACAAGCCTGGAGGCTTATGAACAACACTGATACACTTTGGAGCCGACTCATGAAAGGACTTTATTTCCCTAGAGGCAATTTTCTCTCGGCTAAAAAAGGAAGCAAACCATCTTGGATCTGGGCGAGTCTTTGGGAGTCTGAAAAGGTCATTGATCTAGGAGCTGTTAAAGTTATTGGATCCGGTGATGATACATGGATTGATCAAGATCCGTGGGTTCCCTTCCTTCCCAGAGCATGCATCCAGAGCGGTCCACAAAATCATGCAAGAATAAGTACCTGGATTGACCCGGAAAGCAGAAAATGGAAGGATGAGTTTATACAGGGACAAGTCTCCCCTTCAGAAAGAGATGCTATTTTGAGAGTTCCGATTGGGGAGGAGGAAGCTAAGGATTTCTGGGCGTGGAGATTTAATGAAGATGGAAATTTTACGGTCAAGACAGCGTATCATGCGGTTCACTCGTCAGTAACGGATCCCCAAACGATGGACAATGTGGAGAAATGGAAATGGGTGTGGAGTCTGAATATCCCGCCTAAGCTCAAATTCTTTGTCTGGAGATGTACCAGGAATGGACTGGCAACAAAAGAGAGACTCATGCATAGGAAATGCTCCCCAAATGCCACATGCCAGGTGTGCCAATGGCCGATTGAGTCCCTTTTCCACTGCCTCTTTCAATGTCCCCATGCGAGGGAATCATGAGAAGTTATCTTCCCAAACATCCCGCTGCCAACTCAGTATACTGCTTTCCTTGACTGGTTGTACCTACTTAAGGACTCTATCCAACCAGGAGCCCTCACCCATGTTATTTTCCTCTGCTGGAATATCTGGAAGGCTAGGAATGATTGTGTGTTCAAGAATCGGATCCCTGGCATCCGAACGTTATTTTGCGAACTTACAAGGAATTCACGGAATGGACTAATTGCCCGAGGAGTCCCCCCAATGACTCTCCTTCTACTCAGCTCAGGGGAGCCCAATCACTCAATTCTCCACCGCCAAGCAATCACAATTTTGTGATTCACTGTGATGGGTCGTTTTTAAACGACTCCCAGCCGGCGGCATATGGTGTTGTGGTCACTAACCACCATGGACAAGTGTGTGATGGGCAAGCTGACACTCTCCTTTGTTCCACCCCACTCGAAGCCGAAGCAAAAGCACTTCTGGAAGGTCTCAAATTAGCCCAAGAATATGGAACTGAATGTGTTGTCCAGTCAGACTGTCAGCTGATTGTCAAAGCCCTCTCGGATGAGCCAAGAAATTGGCCTTGGCGTGGTGCATCATGGATTGGATCAATGGTCTCAATCCTAAGAACGAACCCTCAAGTGAAGGTCAAGGCAGTTTCACGAGCTTTTAATGTTAGAGCTGATTGGTTGCACGATCACTTGCTAGATCCTCTCTCCCTGATGACTGGATTAGTATTCTTGACCCAATTTCGGATTTCCTTTGATTAAGTGTAATCTCGCTTTTTTCGAGTTGGAAGTGGAATAAAAGGTAGAACATTTATTGTAAAAAAAAAATGGTTCTGTGTAAGTAAATATTGTTTGCAACATGTCATCATCCATCTGTTAGTTTAGTTATCTATAAAAATTTAATTTTGGAAAAGAAAGGCAGAAAGCATTCAAGCATGGAAGTGGGAAGTTCGTCGTAGAAAAGCAAAGGGTAGAACTAGAAGAAGCCTTGAAAGAAGATAAAATTAAGCCATACTAGTTAATTAATTAACATTTAATATCATTAACTCTGAATTAATTAGTAATTATAAGATGAGGAAGAAACAGAAGAAAGCTCCAGGGACACGCCACAATCCAGCAGCTCCGCTATCATCTGCTCTACCATAATCTGCTCATCCTCGTCAACAACAAACCCATTTTGCTTCGCCTCCTGATCATTGGCCATCTCAAAACTCCCTCCGGCCACCGTTTCCGCCGCCGCAGCTTCCCCGCCGCCGACGCAGCATTGCGCTTCTTCTCTCCATCGATGTTCCTGCGAGTACAGAATCGTATCTTCCATCTTCACTGCACCAGTTTTAGTCGTAGCAGTAGTAGTTTTATTAGTAGCAGTGATTTTGTTGGAGGCGATTCCTCGGAGGGAGGCCATGTGGCATTTGTGTAGCTTGGCGGCGAGGGTCCCGGAGAGGAGCCTGGAAGAAGACGACTGGGCTTGGGCCGGGCTGTAAGGGAAATTGGTCCGGGCTTTCGGCCCACACATCAGCCGGGCCGCTTCGTCGTACGCTCGGGCCGCGTCCTCCGCCGTCTCGAACGTCCCCAGCCATATTCTCGTCTTACTGGTTGTAAGAAAACACAAACAACCAACGTGCACTTTTCAATTTTCATGAATAATAACAACGAAGAGGAAGGAAGGAATTAAAAAGAGAGAGAGAGAGACAAGAATGAGAAGGAGAATTACATACAGAAGCGGGTGGCGAATTTCGGAGACCCAGGAGCCCCAATGCCGCTGACGGACGCCACGGTATCTCTGTTGCTGTTGCTGTCTGGTAGCCATGGCCGGAATGTGAAACCTCCGACGAAACGTTTCGGACTTGTGAGGTGGGGAAGGAACTTTTTTTTAAGCTTCAGTGAGAAGTGAGAGAGAGTGGGAAGGGGAAGGGGGAGAAGAGTTGGGAGAGGCAGTGGGCTTTTTTATAACGGCTGGGTTTTGGCCTTTGCGGCCTTCTTCTTCTTCTTTCGTTCTTCGCCTTTCAATGTAGCAAAACGGTAAAGGGTCCCACTTCTTCTATTCTTTGTTCCCTCTCTTCTGCATCTTTTTACTTTCGTTTTTTCCATCTTCTTTTGACAAATCGTCAATTAAGCATGTGAGGATGATTAGGTAGTGCTTAGCTGAATGATACAACCCAAATTATAAAAGAGAGATTCTCGTTTAGATTTTTAGCTGAATTAAATTCACAAACGATTGTAATTAAAAAGAAAGGGAACTAGATCCAAGAAATCCAAAAGTGTAAGCAAAGTGCAATGTTATCTTAGGCCTCGCAGATGGATCAAATGAAGACATGTCGAACAATAGCATAATGTGGTGGCTCAATATCAACAGTTGTTCATGTCGTTTTAATATCGCTTTCCCAAAATCAAGATGAACGATAAAATAAGATAAGATAAAATCGCATTCATATGTCAAAAATATGCTACCACGGTAATAGTATCTTGACATTCATGGTAGCCAAATTCTCCATTTAAATCGTAATGTTAACTGCATTATTGACATCTGTTATAAACGCGCTGCTACGGATCGGGAAATCGCCGGAATCGATAAAGCAAGAACACGAAAGCGAGAATCGAAAAAAACACACACACGATTTACGTGGTTCACTAACACGATGTGTGTTAGCTACGTCCACGGGCGAGAGAGAGCCAGTTTCACTATATCAAGGAGATTTCAGATTACAGAGGAGAATGAGAAGTATTTATAGTACTTCTCCATGTGGGTCTAAACCTAATCCATTCTGGCAAAGGAAACGGTTACAGACCAGGCCCAGAACCCGAACCCAAATAACATTGAGCCCATACACCATGGGCCGGGGGCGTTGCCCCCGCACCCCCACCGAGGCATTGCCCCTGGACCCCACTCGCTGACCGGGCAGCGAGACCCCCGATTACCAATCGTAGCGGCTGATAGTCTGATTCAAGTCACATCAACAAATCTCCACCTTGACTTGAATCCTCTTCCTCTGAAATCTCTGATGTACTCTGCTCCTTCTATCTCTCTCCCGCCATCAATGCCCCGCAGGGCGGAGTCATCCACTCAAGACATTCAGCAAGTCCAAGCAGTGTTCGAACTTGCCATGTGGAACTGGCTTCGTGAACATATCACCAGGATTATCCGCGGTGCCAACCTTCTTCACCTTAATCCTCTTCTCTGTCCTCAAGAAATGATACCTCACATCGATGTGCTTAGTCCTCTCATGGTGGACTTGATCCTTGGCCAAGCATATTGCACTTAAACTGTCGCAATACACCACTGCCTGATCATGATGTAGACCCAGATCACCAACCAGTCCCTTCAACCATATTCCCTCCTTAGCAGCTTCTGTCAACGCCATATACTCTGCCTCAGTAGTAGACAATGCCACCGCCGACTGCAAAGTTGCCTTCCATCTCACTACAGAACTCCCAAGAGTGAATACATAACCGGTCATCGATCTCCTCGTGTCAACATCTCCAGCATAGTCCGAGTCAGAATACCCAGACACCAAGCACTCTGTATCACTTGCGAAGCTAATTCCCACATCAGGTGTACCCTTAAGGTACCGGAAGATCCTCTTCACAGCCTGCCAATGCTCCTTCCCAGGTTGTATCATAAACCTGCTGACAACACTAACATCATGTGCAAGATCAGGTCTAGTGCATACCATAGCGTACATCAAGCTACCTACTGCACTAGCATATGGGACTCTCGACATGTACTCCTTCTCAGCCTCTGACTGCGGTGCATAAGTTGAGGATAGATGAACATTTGAAGCACTATGAGTATTTAAGGGCTTTGCTAAAGACATGCCAAACCTCGACAGTATCTTCTGGATGTAGCTCTACTGTGATAAGAAAAGCTTCTTCTTTGACTTGTCCCTGTAAATCTCCATACCCAAGATCTTCTGAGCAGCTCCCAAATCCTTCATCTCAAACTCACCATTGAGAAGCCCCTTTAACTTCTGGATATCAGACTTTGACCTCGCAGCTATGAGCATATCATCCACATACAGAACTAGATATATCATCGAACCATTTGTAACAATCTTCCTTCCCTGTGGTCGTTTGACTAGCTCCCAAGTCTGATTCCTGTCATGGGATTCCATCTCATCTCCCATTGCGGCAAGCCACTGATCAGCTTCGCCACCCGAAACGGCTTCTCTATAGGACTGTGGCTCACCTGCATCCACTTCTTCAGCAACCTGAAATGAATACGCCACCATGTCCTCGAAACCATACCTCTCCGGAGGTACTCCTGCAGTCGCTCTCTTTGGTCTACCGGAAGCTATAGACTGTTGAGCTCGTGCACTGGACTCTGAAGTTTCTAGCTCTGCAGAGACATCCTCATCATGTTGATCTTCTCCACTTTGGTGCTCAAACTCACTCTCTTTGAGAGTTTGCAGCTCCACCTGCTTATAAATATTGCTGCTACCTTCAACAACAGTAACCTTCAACATGGGGTTAAACATAGACTTCTCATCAAATATCACATTTCTACTGAGTATAACTCGATGCTCAGAAGGTGACCAGACTCGAAATCCCTTAACTCCATCTCCGTAACCCACAAATACACCCTTCTTTGCCCTTGGGTTCAGTTTACCCTCATCCACATGATAATAAACAGGACACCCAAAAACTTTTAGTGAGGAGTAATCAGCAGGCTTACCATACCACACCTCATAAGGAGTCTTCAACTCGATACCTGTGTGAGGTCCACGGTTGATCAGGAAGCACTCCATGTTCACTGCTTCTGCCCAGAATCTTCTCTCTAGTCCAGCATTAGAGAGCATGCACCGTGCTCTCTCCAACAATGTCTGGTTCATCCTTTCTGCAATGCCATTCTGCTGGGGTGTATCTCTCACAGTCCGATGATGGGCAATCCCTTCATCCTTGCAGAATTCGTTGAACTCAGAATTACAGAACTCCAGACCATTGTCCGTTCACAGCTTCTTGATCTTCTTCCCGGTCTGATTCTCCACCAATGTCTTCCACTGCTTGAACTTCATGAAAGCCTCACTTTTCTGCTTCATCATGAAAATCCAAGTAAATCTCGAATAATCATCAATAATAGACAGAAAATACCTGCTGCCTCCAATGGATTCAACTCGTGAAGGACCCCAACAGTCGCAGTGGAGGTAATCTAGTATCCCCTTCGTCCGGTGGATACCCTTCTTGGGAAACTTGCTGCGATGTAGCTTCCCAAACACACAATGCTCGCAGAATTCCAAATTCTGCATCTTGTGCCCGCAAAGAAGATCCCTCTTCGACAGAACTTGCATCACCCGTTCACTCATATGCCCCAGTCTCATGTGCCAGAGAGTGGTCATATCTTCCTGATGAACCTGAGACGATGCAACTGCAGCAGAACCAGACATCACAGACCCTTGCAACACATACAAGGTCCCACGCTTCACGCCCTTCAGCACCTTCATTGAACCTTTGCAGACATACACAACTCCACCTTTTCCTTTGAAACTGAAACCCTTGCTGTCGAGTAGACTCAAGGAGATCAGGTTCTTTGTCATTCGTGGAACATGCCTGACATCATTCACGATACAGAATGAACCATCATGTGTCCGAACCTTTATGGACCCGATTCCAACAACCTTGCAGACAGCTCCATTAGCCATGACCACGTTACCAGCATCTATCTGCTCGTCGGTTGTGAAGCAATCCCTGTTCGGAGACATATGGTATGAGGCTGCAGTATCCAGAAATCACACATCCCCACGATGTGCCTTCTCATCTACAGCCAAGGCGAGATCGTCTTCAGAACTGTTGTCCACTTCTGCCACGGCAACTGAACCTTGTTTCTTCTGTTGCCCTCTTCTCTTGGGACAGTTGTACTTCCAATGCCCCACTTCCTTACAGTTGTGACAAGCATCACCTGGCTGTGGACCGGGACCCTTGGAATTCTTGTTCAAATTCCCTTTACCAGATTTCTTCTTTCCCTTTCCACCTGTAACAGCCAAACCCGATGCCTCACCACCTGTACCAGATCCAGACGCCTTATGCCTGATCTCCCTCGTATGAAGAGCAGACCTGACATCCTCCAACGACACGCTTTCTTTACTAGCAATAAAAGAATCAACGAAATTCTCATATGAACTCGACAAAGAAACCAGTAGGATTAGGGAAGCATCCTCGTCATCAACTTGAACATCTATATTACGCAGATCCAGCAAAATAGAGTTAAGTTGTTCGAGATGTTCCCTCAAAGGCGTACCTTCTTGCATCCTCAAGCTGAACAACCGTTGCTTGAGATGCAGCTTGTTGGTTAGAGACTTAGTCATGTACAGACTCTCTAGTTTCAACCACAAGCCCGCGGCAGTCTTCTCAGCAGCGACTTCAATGATGACGTCATCAGACAACGATAGCATGATGGTCGAGTGAGCCTTCTCCTCCAGGGTATTCCACTCATCGTCATCGACCGATGCCTTCTTCTGTTTCGCAGACAGCGGCCCCCACAGCCCTTGCTGTTTCAATAAAGCCTGCATCTTGATCTGCCATATAGCGAAGCTGTTCTTCCCCGTGAACTTTTTGATCTTCATGTTCACCGACATCATTCTTCTGAATCGAAAACCCTAGCCTGATTTCCAGTCGCGGCTCTGATACCACTTGTTATAAACGCGCTGCTACGGATCGGGAAATTGCCGGAATCGATAAAGCAAGAACACGAAAGCGAGAATAAAAAAAAACACACACACCATTTACGTGGTTCACTAACACGATGTGTGTTAGCTACGTCCACGGGCGAGAGAGAGCCAGTTTCACTATATCAAGGAGATTTCAGAATACAGAGGAGAATGAGAAGTATTTATAGTACTTCTTCATGTGGGTCTAAACCTAATCCAATCTGGCAAAGGAAACGGTTACAGACCAGGCCCAGAACCCGAACCCAAATAACATTGAGCCCATACACCGTGGGCCGGGGGCGTTGCCCCCGCACCCCCACCGAGGCATTGCCCCTGGACCCTACTCGCTGACCAGGCAGCGAGACCCCCGATTACCAATCGTAGCGACTAATAGTCCGATTCAAGTCACATCAACAACATCAATATTAGGCTTTATTAACCAAATTAGCTCGTGTTTTTAATGTATAAAATCATTGATTACGTGCGCATGAACAATTAGTGCACACCTTGAAGCTTATCATGTTAAGTTTCTTGCATATTGTTTGTTCCTTCTTTTGACAAACATATCTTCATATATACTAGTTGTAGTAATTTTATTTTAGGCCAATGCAAATTCGATCAAGTGGCTGTGACTTTGAACCTCAGAAATCAGTTTTCAACAAACCCGGTTTCAACCTTCTTTGTTCTCCATCCTCTCCTGTTAAGGCAACCCACAAAATATTTTTTTTTAGGGTGGCTAGCTAGCTAGCTAGGGACATAATTGAGGCAAGATGAGGTTTCATAGCTGAAAAAGAGGCTAAACAAGCTAGCATACACTCTTCACAGCTGAAGTTCAATTAATACAATTTTAATCACCTAGCAAAACTTACCACAGTAATGGTAGATATATATAATTGAACATCTATGTAAAGAATCAGTTCATCTCAATAACTCGAGTTGTTCAGAGAAGGTTATTATTGATCTTATATCACATTCTTACACGCCCTCTCAGATGAAAGCCAACTTGCAGGCTTGAAATTTGCACAGGCTCACCATACCATGTGTTCTAATACCATATAAAGAACCAGTTAATTTCAATAACTCAAGTTGTTGAGGCAAAATTATTATGAATCTTATATCATACTCTTACAAGCTCTCTCCCTCTGTGATGAAAGGCGGGTAATCTATCTTCTCCAGACTTCTACTCATGTTGCCTTAATTAACTTGCTTTTGTGCTCCATTAGGAGAGGACAAGAGTCCGTGGCTCACATCACGATATCTAAACATAGGAAACTTACCCATATGGCCATTTTGCTATATATATATATATATATATGGGTAAATGCTAAAGACACACATCATGTTTTCATGTAACTTTCAACCCCCATGCTCCCATCGTGCATGCTTCTTCTCCTTCTCCTTCTTCTCCTCTCTCATGTGTTAATTTGTTTGTAGGGTAGTAGCTGCTATGTTTGACCGCAATCATATCATTTCTTTTGTTGCGTAGCTTCCTCTTTCCCAACCCTCCTCATATGCGCATAGCATATAAATGCAACAGAAAGCAAGAAAAGGAAAAAGAAACAAAAAACCATGGGCTACAGTAGTGTGCTGTGGTGACATTATCAGAACTCATCAAATCTATCATGTACACTTTAATTTCATTTCTGCAGTAGCTAGCTAGTTTGGTTCATGCATATCCACTGTGTATATAGATTCGTGATTATGTCACTTTCCCTAATTCCCACATGCTACCGGCCACTTCCTTCCTCCCGCTTCAATGTGGCAACTACTACTCTACAGACCACAGCATATCGATCCATGTCGCCGAAACCAAACGGTATGTATGCATGGACCAGAAAGTATGGAGGCCGACTTACTGTCCTGTCCTGTGTGCTTGGTTGATGCATGTGCATGGAATGGAAGGAAGAGGATAAAGCTTTTCTTCTTTTTTGTCTTTCTGGGATGGTTGTGGTGCCTTATTCTGGAACTTCCATGCATGTGCAAGTGCAGCTGAACTGATGATGATGAATATTGCGTCTCTATTCTTTGCTACAACTTGGGGAGATGACGAGGGCAGTGAATTGGTTAGTTCCCCATGGAGGCACCAAAGTTGTTAGCCAGCTGAATATGATGATCAACATTGATATTGTTAGCTAATAGCTCCAAACTGTTTTGAGGAACTTGTTTATATAAAATCGATTGTATATTTGAAATATGGATTGATAATTATATTGCTGAGAATTCAAAATCATGTTGATTTCCATTTTGCGTTTACAATTGGGTGTATTTTGAAAAAACCTAATGAACGCCGAAAGCTAACAATCACACAACACAGCTATGTACGTTGGTTTCCCCGTTCAATGAGAACGAGACTACTCCACGGAGAGCCGAAGCTCTCAGATTCTTTTATTATCACCGTAATTCTCATGTCTCTCGCATACATAGATGCGACAGCCCTAGCACCCCTTTATATAAGAAGGGAACTAGGTCACAAACTACAGAAAGGTTCTCAAACTTATACTGTGATACAAAACAGTGCCCAACACTCTACCACGCTCAACACTCCCCCTCAAGCTGGAGCATGAAGATCACGAATGCCCACCTTGGACAAGAGAAAATGAAATTGTTCTGTCCCCAGCGCCTTCGTGAAAATATCAGCGAGTTGCAAGGAGGAAGCGATCTTCTGCGGCCCAATCTCCTTGGAGACAACGCGCTCTCGGAAAAAATAGCAATCCATCTCAATGTGTTTCATGCATTCATGGAAGACCGGGTTGGCGGCAATATGAAGTGTCGTTTGATTGTCGCAGAAGAGGGGGTAGCACCAGTTTGAGGAACTCTCAGCTCATTTAGAAGAAAACGTAGCCAGAGTACTTCACTAACAGTAGTAGCCATGGCTCGATATTCCGCCTCTACAGAAGAGCGGGATACAACATGTTGCTTCTTGGTTCACCACAACATGGGGGCTCCATCAAGTTGAATGTAATAACCTGTCGTGGATCGATGTGTCGCCTGGCAGCTAGCCCAGTTCGCGTCGCAGAATGCTGTGAGACTCAAGTCGTTGGCAGCCGGGAAGAAGAGACCTTGTCCCGAGTCCTGCTTCAAATAACGAAGCAATGCGCATTTCAGCAGCAACATGCTCTGGGCTAGGACAATGAACAAACTGTGATAAAATATTGACAGCGTAAGAGATGTCGAGACGTGTTACCGTTAAGTACAGCAAACGTCCCACAAGTCGCCTATATCCACTCACATCACCAACAACCTCGTCAGTGGGTCGAGTAAGTGTTTGATTTTGCTCCATAGGGAAGTTGCTGGGTCATGAGCCTGCCACCCCTGCGTCTCAAAGAATATCTAGCGTATACTTACGTTGGCTTAAGACTATACCATCGCCAGACCGAGCAACCTCAATACCAAGAAAATACTTGAAGGGTCCCAAATCTTTGATGCTGAAGCGTTGATGAAGGAAATCCTTGACCCGAGCTATGAGAGAAGAATCAGTGCCCGTCAGCATCACATTATCAACATTGATCAAGGTAGCTACAAACACACCACACTGTCGGTAAAGAAGAAGGGAATGATTAGCCTAAGAGTGCTTGAAACCAAGTTCCCCAAGTGCTTGAGTGAACTTCTAGTACCAATTCTGGTATGCTTGCTTCAAGCCATATATAGACTTGCGCAAACGACATACCCGAGTATCTCCCAGCTGACTAAAACCTTTTGGAACACGCATGTACACTTTCTCCTCTAAATCCCCATGAAGGAACGCGTTATTTACATCCAATTGATGTAGCGGCCAGCCTCGAGCAGCAGCAAGAGCAATGAGGACTCGAACTGTGACAACCTTTGCAACGGGGGCGAAGGTGTCATGGAAATCAAATCCCTCTAGATGCGTATATCCATTGGCTACAAGCCGCGCCTTGAAGCGCCCACTCGATCCATCAGGAGGGAATTTAATTTTATAAACCCACTTGGAATCTATGAGACGTCGTCCTGGTGGTAATTCTTCAAGATTCCATGTTCCATTTGCTTCAAGATCCGACACCTCAGTTTGCATGGCCGCCCGCCAACAGGCATCTTGTACAGATTCTGCAAAGGTTGTAGGCTCCTTGAGCTTACTGACTGCGGCCAAAAAGCCCAAGTGAGCTTCCAAAAAGCGATGATAGCTGACTTGATGTGTCATAGGATATGTGACAGTTGATGCTTCCTGAGCTCCCCTGGACAACTGAACATCATATATATCACTCAGACCTGGAGGTGGTCGACGAACGCGGTCACTCCGCCGTAAGATGGGCTCAACAGGAGCTTTCATCACGAGAGGCACGTCCTCAACTGGAGACACTCCTGTCTCATTATCCTGCGATGTGTCATGAGACTCATGCTCCCCCATATTTGCATCATCACCAGCAAGGGAAGGATATCCATGCAGGGACTCTTCTATGTCCACCACGTCTACATGCACGAATGGAGAAGGATTCTCTGGCTGCATAGAAAGTTCATGATGAGGACTAGATCAAACATGATCGGGATTAGGAACATTTGAGGAATAGAAAGGAAACTTATCTTCAACAAAATGGACGTCTCGTGATGAGTAGATTTGCCGTGAACGAAGGTCATAAACACGGTATTCTTTCTGTGAAGCAGGATACCCGACGAAAATTCCAGGTCTCTCCCTTTCCTCAAATTTATCGAGGCCATGACTTGTATCCTTCGCATAAACTAAACAGCCGAAACTGTGAAGATGATCATAAGATGGTGATCTCCCAAGGAGAACCTCATAAGGCGTCTTATTCTGTAGAACAGCAGAGGGAAGGCGATTAATCAGATAAAGCGACAGTTATATACACTCACCCCAAAAACAAATTGGAAGACCAGAATGAAACCGCAGAGCACGAGCACTCACCAAAAGATGTCGGTGTTTGCGCTCGGAAACACCATTATGTTGCATCGTATTAACACATGAGGTCTGAATCAAAATCCCATGTACCTCATAATACTCTCATAAACCTATTGTCTAGAATTCCATACCATTATCAGTCTGAATTTTTCGAGCTGAACGCTCATACTGAGTCCCGACCATTTGACAGAAAATTTTGATATACCGTTCCACATCAGACTTAAACGTAAGCAAATAAATCTCGGTGGCTCGAATATAGTCGTCCATTATAGTCAAAAAGTAATGTGACCCATCAAACGAAGGGGTACGATAACCACCCCAAATATCCATGTGAACAAGTTAAAAATAAGCACGCATCTTGATCGAATGCGTAACAAAAGGCTCTCGGGTGAGTTTAGCCCGAAGACAGGAATCACAATGGGAAAATCATAACTAGAATCCGATAACAGGAGAGAACTGCCAAGGTGGCGAAGCCTGTCAGAATAGGGATGCCCAAGTCTAGCGTGCCAAAGCTTCGAAGTCTCCTTACTCTTTGCGGTGAACACTGCAGACTACTCCTCTCTGCGACCCATATCTTCACCTACTCGCTGAAGATAGTATAATCCATCATGAAGATGTCTCAGTCCAATTATAGTCCTGGAGCGTAAGTCCTGAATAATACAGAAATCGGCCAAGAAAAGTAAAGCCACATCTTGATCCTTGGTGAGACCAATGACTGAGAGTAAGTTACACCCGAATCTCGAAACATGAAGGACTCGACTAAGTTTAATGTGCTTGTTTAGTTTCACAGACCCAATGCCTTCCATTGGAATACTCGCTCCATTAGGAATGCGGACCCCAGAGAAAGAACCAAAAGAATCTACTTCATCTAACCAACTTGCTTCCCAAACTATGTGCTCATTGCACCCAGAATCAATAAGTTTTTCATAAAGTTCAGAAGAGTTACCAGCCATATGAGTAGTGGGTTCGTTTGGAGGCGCCGATGATGATAGGAATAGCTTGAGCTGGGCGAACTGCTCCACGGAAAGCCTAGGGATGGGGCTCTCTTCAATGCCATCAACATTAGTCACCCGAGACTGTTGCGGTTTGCCATCACCCTTTGCCCGTCGCGAAGTACCACCACGGTCGCCATGTTCACCTTGTCTCCCTTTGCCCCAATCAGCTGGATATCCGATGAGCTTGAAACAAGACTCTTTAGAGTGGCCAATTTTGTTGCAATGTCCACAGCGTGGACAATCATCTTTAGCTTCCTTGTCTACGCGCGTCTGGAAAATTGTAGCCTGAACAGGAGGTCGACGGCCAGCTGTGATATGTCGTTGTTGCTCCTCTGCGGCAACTAGCTGGTACGCCTCTACCAGGCTAGGCGTGGGACGCATGCTTAGAATCTGCATCCTCACAACCGAGAAAATGTCATCTAAGCCGAGGAGGAAGTCAAACAACTGCTCACCTCCTCTTTCTTGCGGGTTTGACGTGCTATATCACAAGTGCATGCTCCACATGTGCAACGAGGATTGATGGAGACCGTATGCAGCTCGTCCTAGGAAGTCCGAAGCTTGGTATAAAAAGCAGAGACAGAGAGATTTTCTTGCCGAAGAGAACCAATCGTGCGATGCAATTCATAGGCACGAGAGTTGTTCCTTTGCCAAATCTTTGCTGAAGGTCCTATTTTATGTCGCGGGATGTTAGGGAGCCGCGGACACTATTACGAACCTCCTTGCTCATGGAATTCTTCAACCACCCTTTCACTGTCGCATCACAACGAGCCCACACATCATCACGAAACCCAGCTCCTGCCTTCGAACGAGGAAAGCTTCCATCTACAAAAACCAACTTGTTCTTAGCGATTAGGGTTTCGGTCATATCATTTACGCATTCGCCGTAATTACTATCGGTTAAGAGATCACTCCCAAACAATTGGCCTGGATTCTCCGACGAATGAAGATAGAGAGGGAGGTGAGTGGAATCGACTCAGCGCCAGTGACGGCCTCCTTTGAGTCGCTCGAACCATCCTCTCCAGACACCATATTCGCAGCTCACGCAGTATGAACGATGACCCGCTCTGATACCGTGAAAAAACTAATGAACGCGAAAGCTAACAATCACACAACACAGCGATGTACGTGGTTTCCCCGTTCAATGACAATGAGACTACTCCACGGAGAGACGAAGCTCTCGGGTTCTTTTATTACCACCGTAATTCTCACGTCTCTCGCATACATAGATGCGGCAATCCTAGCACCCCTTTATATAAGAAGGGAACTAGGTCACAAACTACAGAAAGGTCCTCAAACTTATACTGTGATACAAAACAGCGCCCAACACTCTACCACGCTCAACATATTTTGCGGAGGTTCGGAAAGACATATACAACTTGTTCCCCTCTATAGAAGGGATATTCCGTACCCTATAAATACGTACATTTTTAGTACTTGAAAGAAAATATTATTATTCTTTCCACAAAAAAAATGTTATTGGGTGTACTTTACAATTATTGATCGAAATATCATTGGAAAAATCAACATTTAATTTAATAATTACAGAAGAAAAAATTGCATTTAGATCCTACGATTCTGTCTTATGAATATATATGATAAGGGTTAATATCTTTTTTTGGTCTGAACTATGAACATATAATTAACTTTGGCCCGTGATTTCCGAAATTAACATTTTGGCATCAACTATGCAACATATAGACTCAATTGGCCCGACACATGGTTTGACCGTCAATTTGGACGGTTAACACGCCATGTCATTGCCTTGTCAGCCTAAAAATTCTTTAAAAATTCAAATTATTTTCCTAATTTCTATTATTTATCATTATCAAATTAACCAAAAAATATAATTATAAAAAATTAAAAATAAATTTTATATTATATTTTTTGGGTAATTTGAAAATGATAAATTTTATAAATTAACAAAAAAATTATCGAATTTAAATTTTAAATTTTATTTTTTTGGTTAATTTGAAAATGATAAATAATATAAATTAGTAAAATAATTTGAATTTGAATTTTTTAATGATTTTTAGGCTGACGAAGCAATGACATGGCGTGTTGACTATCCACCAAATTGACGGTCAAACCATTTGTCGGGACAATTGAGTCTATATAGTATATGCTGCATAGTTGAGGCCAAGATGTTAATTTTTGAAACCACGAACCAAAATTGATTACATGATCATAGTTCGATCCAAAATAAAGTATTAATCCATATGATAAAGATAGGCATCTTCATCGATTGAGTTTCATAATTGCCAAATGAGACTTTTGGCTATTGCAAGAATATGTATCCAGTTATGTATTTAGCTTCATTGCAAACTAAGAAATACTACTTTGCAATGATAGTTAAACAGTTGGTAACCACTTCTTTTGTGCATGCAACCATAAGAAGTCCCTCTTTTTCCCCCCACAAGTTCATTCGTTCATGGCCCTATCAGTTGAAGTCCCTAATGGATTGTAGGGATAAGATTGTAGCCTATAGGTTGCGGCATGATAAGTTGATCACTCATTACCACCCTTAATCATTATGTATCACTCTTTATAATTTTTCAATTTTTTTATTAATTTTTTTTTTTAAATTAATGATATAAGCGAGTTTATCGTTATCTATAAAATCGTACATATTTCTAAAAAATAAATTGGGACCAAATATACCACCCTTTACGACTCTAATATAATTTAGAACTAATTCCCCTTCTCCCGCCCACAATTCAGATTCTCCTTTCCCTATCCTACCCTCTCACACTTAAATTATCAGCCTCGATGTTTCTTCTGAGAGTGCAACCTCTCTACTTCATATTGTCGCTTCAATCTCCCAAAGTTTTTCCTTTGAGTTACACGACTCTTTGTTGGCACCAAGGATACGTTACAAGAGGCCCTAAATAAAGGAGAGAGACACAGATATAGGATATTTTGTTAACCTAGTTCGACCTATTGTTTTAATTTACATCTCGACTTAAAGGTGACTCGCCCCTTTGAGATCTAGTGTCTAATTTTTATCTTATTCCGATCAGAGCCGTCCTATGATATTTGGAGGCCCTGTTCGAAAATTTAACATGTGGCCCCTAATTTTTTTCACAATAAATTTATTAAAAATAAAATTTATTAAATAATTATAAAGTACATAAGTTCAGAAAATGATTTCAAAATGAATAAACAATCTCACTTCCTATTTGACCAAGAAACCAAGACCAAATTCTCACTCCTAGCATGGAGGGAGAAAAGTAAATCTGGAGGGAACAGAAAATGGATATAGAGCAAAAATTGAATGGAGAAATGAAAATAATATAAATTGATCAAGAGGTGGGTGCGGGTCTATCTAATGGATCGTGTAGGCCCTATTCTAAAATTGAGACATTATCCAAATTGACTTTTAACTATAATAAAACTAAAATGATTATAATACCATTATTCAAAATGTAATATCTTTCTTTATTGTTTAAATTAAAATTATCTATTATCTCTCTTATTTTCATATTCTCCATGAGATCCTTTTCAATTGTTATTATAGCTAAAATTATCTATTAAATTCTTCATCATATTCATAATCTATCAATCATACACTAAAAAAACAACCTGCAATATTCGATCGGTAACTAACGAATCTGAGTGGAGGCCCCTAATATTCAAAGGCCCTGTGCCGGAGGGCGGGCCGGCACACCCTCTTGGCCGGCCCTGATTTCGATCTAACTCCATGTTAAATTCCTTTGGGTGGAACTCAAACTCTTGGCAAGAATAGAGCAAGTAATATATTCACAAGTCTGGCAAGTAATAATATAGGTTTACCTTTGCGGAAAGGGAAAGCTTTTTTTCCCAACAAAGACGAGTGACTCATTAGGGTTGATATAGTAAGTAGTAGTAATTTACAGCAGGTGCAATGGTAGAAAGAGATCCAGAATTTGTAAAAGTAGAACTAGAAGAACTATCAATAGTTGTAGTTGCCATAACTTAGTGATATGGAGAATGGAGGAAGAAAAAATACGGATAGAAGAAAATCTAATCGCCTAAACCAGAGTCCGATACCATATGTAACTTGTAGAAGGGATCAGATTTTGAAGGGAGCCCGCATAGTGGCCCTTCTTCGTACATGGTAAAATAATTTTAAAAATGTCTATCCCAGAAGAAACAAAACAACAGTCCATGGCAACGTAGAAATTTGATTCCAAATCTGTTCTGACCACTGGAGTACTATAGGCCATAGGGCATGATGAAACAAACAGGACTCGGAGCATGGACAAAATGTTGCATTATCCGCATGCATGGTCTTAAGTAGGTTCACATTTTCTTCTTCCTTGTTACAATCTTTAGGGAACAAAATCTAGACAATGTTCCAACATCCTCAATCTCTTCCCAAGATCTCATTTGTTGCGGCGTGATAAAAGCTACAAGTTAAGGTATGAACAGAACAACAACCCCTGGGAGTGAAGAGAATAAAACCTTATATATGTGGGGCTTAAAATTCCAACATTTTTGCACCCAAAAGTGATTTTGATGAAAATCGATCCTTTAGAAGGGAAGGGTACACAAAAACAACAACACAAGGGCCCAGCTGGGTGTTTATGACTTGGAGGAAAAGGGCAAAAACCCAAAGATAGCGCATGCTAACATAATCATGCATAAGTCCAAAAGGCGATCTCCAAAGTAAATATCATTAAATCTTCCACCAAAGATCATAGTAATATATACTTAATTAAAACCTTTCATAATGAATTAATATGTATAACTAATGTTATCTGATGAATAGCCAACTTTGTAAGGGGTTTTTTTCCAATGAGAAAAGAAATTCATATATATTTGGTATTGCTGGCTTGCTGCCTATCGTCCTATGGTCTTTCCTTTACATTTACTCAAGGAATTGAATGGCCACTTTTTTTCTGTTAATTAATAGTGGACACTCCTAAGACGAAGTCCTTTCCCTGCAAGCTAGATAAAGCTTGGGCTTTATAGCAATTCATTAAAAGTGTAATTGTAGGGGTCATTTCTTGAACATGTAATTGTCCTATCAATTCCCATAATATATCTTTTTATGATATTATTATATGGTTTACCGTAGTTTTATTTCACTACAAATAATGTGCATCGGTACCTCATATAAATCTCATGATACATATGTTACAGGCTTAGTGGCTTACGGCTTACCAAAAACATTCAACAATGTATTCAAGTATATGGACCTATTATTGTAGATATTTAAGAATTCTTATAATTGCAATGAGGGTTGACAAATTACTTGTCAATTATCAGTTTAGTCCGTGACCGGACCATGTATATTTATTGCGGTTGCATTCAAAACCGCTAGGGAAACTATTGTTGTAGTACACGACAGCTGACTTTTGGTTGTCGATTTAATTGGGATGAACCAATATTTTTTTCTTTTAGTCATTGTGGATGAACCAGTTATAAATGATGATTGAACCAAAATACTAGTGCCTACTATCCCACACTATTAGTGAAACGACGCCATATTGAACGGGAAAAAGCCCAAACTCGGCCTCGCCTCTAAAATCTAAACCAAGTTATTCAACTTCTTTCTGTCGGATAAACATATTATTATTATTCTTTGATTTTGCATCCGATTGTTAAGCAAATAAATCAAACAGAAACCCAAAGGACACACAAGAGTGCAAGGGACAACTGAACCGCAAGTTGGTCGCTGCTCAATATCTTCCCAGCTCATTAGCAATTAGCAATTGTTTGGTAAGGGAAAAAAATTATTGTTCAACATTCGCCTCTCTCTCAAAACAACTACTATCTATTTGTATCACTTACATCGCTAACAAATGAAAAAAACCCTATGGACAACCACTCGAAAAAACAAAGCATTAACTGCATGAACCCAGTCTAGAACAAAGAAAAGAAAGACTGAGATACAAGGAGGTGACACGTGTCAGCCTTCCGCGCCAGGGCCGCCACGCAAAGCAGTAACAGCTTCTTCACCTTCTATTAGTTGCTCCGGCACGGGGTTTCCCTTTAACCTCAGACTCCTGCAGCATCAGAACAACCACATACAACATACATTTGCATCACTAAACCCAGCCTTGAAGCAACTCAGATGGAAGGAAAGACTGTTGAACCAAAAGAGTGAGTGAGTGAGTGAACACGCACCTGTGGTAGATGCAGAAAGATGTTCGTTTTTGCCGTTGCGGGGTTGTGGTTCTCAGCACCTTTGCCCCAGTCATAACAAACCTGCATACAACAGAAATGGATCTTCCCATAAAACCCACCAGACCTTCCGGACGACGATGCTGTTATATACTTGCTGGTCAGAGATGTGAAATACATACCGCATATGCATATATGGAGCCATCATTGTTAAATGCACCGCAAGGAATTGGCTGGCTGCACCTTGACATGGCCTAGAAGATTAGACGACATTCGAAAATTTTGATTAGTTCAACTAAATCCTCACAAGGAAACCACAAAAATCAGCCATGGCATTCAACTATTGACCCAGTGAATAAAAGGATTGAATCATCTCCTGGTACCACATCTAATAGAACGAAACAACAAGACGAACTAGGACAGCACTTGATGTTCAATCCTGGAAAGAAATGAAAAACTTGCACAAACCTTTAGCCTCTGTTTGCTGTCCTTGTCCCAAAAATTGAAAGCACCATCAGATCCTGCAGTTGCAAACGTATGGTGGACCTGAACACGAGAGATAGACATGCATATTGTGAAGCAAAGCATAATTAGCTATCAGACACCAGATTTTTGCATGTGGCTGGTAGAAACGAGAAATCGAACCAACAAATAAGTTGCTAACTACTTGCTTCGGTGAAACTAAAGTTTGAAACTCGTAGGCAAGCAACAGGAGAATGAGATTTAAATAACTTACAGGATGGAAGTTCAAGGAGTTCACTGAGTAGATATCATTTCCTTCTCTGTGGCACTTAAAAGTGAAGTTTTTACCACTCTGTGCATCATCCAGATGATGAACACCAACTCTGCCTTCTATGGAACCAACCTGTGCGAGAACAAAATGAGGTTGAACAAAATGAAAACAAGAACAATTCCAAGAACCTTAGAACAGTCTATATGCCATTAACAACAATAAATGGCCAACATCAAGCGACCCACGTAATTGAACACTATATTGTTGCAATATTTGATCAAGTATGGTCCACAATTAGGTCACAGTTCTTGTAAACTCTTCTCCCGGACAGTTAAGAAAGATGGTTCCAGGAAATCATTCTTCACATGAAGGTAAGTGGCTGCTAACGCCAATTGGATGGTGCTCTAGGTAGTGGTACTCTACTCATCTTCTCCTAAGTGAAGTTAAATTTTTATCATTCTGGAATTACTTCGGTGTTTATGCCAATTGCATTTTATTATTCTGGAAGTTAAATGTACAAGATACTTACCCTCACTGGTTATAACTTATAACCTTGAAACTATCACTTATAAAAGAAAAGTACATGTCCACACCACCAGCAATGACAAGGAACTGCTCACAGCCAAGAGTATCGCATCTCAACTCTCAAGCAGTAATTTTATACCCATCAAAGCAATCTATCTCAACCTTAGAAAGCAGGCCAGCGGATCAAAATACAGTTACAGTTGCTCTCAAACAGTTATGCCTTAGGTGATTGGATTTAAACCCCTCCAGAGACTTAAAAGTTGGCAAATAAGGAAATTTAAAGCATGCCAAAAAGAAAGGAATGGGTGGTGACAAAGTCAAATGCATACCAAAAACCCTTGCTGATCCGGAAATGCTGCTACACATCTAGTCTGATACTTCAGAGGTGATTGAATTCTCTTGAACTCCGCCTGCCCACACATCAAATATGTAAATTAGATAATAAGCAAATGGAGTGTCACTCTATCAGAAAGTAAGGAATAAGACCCCTAAAACTCCATCACGTCTCATAATGTGAGTCCTCTCATGAAGCTACTGTTTTTGATCCCCTAGACGGGTCCCCTTTGAAACTATAGGGCTTAAACCCATTCACAACCCTTTGGAGAAGAAGTACAGCTAAAATACGGAAAAGTTACCTGAGGATTTTGCAAATTGAAGACTACGATGTTCCTGTCTGCAGTACCCACAACCATGAGCGGATACCGCACTGTCATGGCATAACAGCGCTCTGGGAGTTGTTGAGTATGCACTGGAGTTTGCTGCCTTGTGTCCCAGTACCTGTTTATAGTGAAGAAATATACTAAGATAAAAAATAAAATAAAAATTGACGACGTAACGTGCATAGTCTAAAAAAATGGCATCTAAACTACAAAAGGTATAAGACAACTCTGTGTCAGCCATTTAAAAAATCCAGAGGCATCTATTTATTGATAGATGCTGAGAAAACTTAATTCCTCCTACAACACAAGTCTGATCAGAATAAAAGCAATCGATGATAGGCATCAGAATCATTATGCTTTCAATTTGAACTTCAAACTCTTTACAAAAATGTGATATGACACTTCAAACTTTTCAACAGACATGACCACAATTAATAAAGGTAGTAAATGTTGTTCCACTTCTTGAAAATAAAATGAGTTGCAAAAGGGAGACAACAGAGGAGAAATATAAACCTACTTTCGCAACAAAGAGCAGGATGAAAGAGTCTTACCTCAAGGTCTTATCCCAACTTGCTGAGGCCAAGAGGTTCATTTCGGGAATCCAAGCTATCTCTTTAACTGGCCCATCATGCATAGCGACAGTGGTTGCTTGACCTCCTGACAGTAAAGGCCACATCTTTACTTGTTTGTCACAGCCACCGGTGAAAACAGTTGTTCCGTCATCCTTCCACGCAGAACATAAGACCTAGAAAAGGCACCAACAATGAAGCAAGTAAGAAGATAAGTCATTAGAGCAGCAATTACAAAGTGAAGTAGTACACAGTCCTGTTTGACCCATATATTACCGGCTGGTCATGTGACATTGATGCCTTGGGCACAGTGGAAACGGTGCTTGCATTTCTTGATATTTCCCAGCATCGTACCTGCAACATTATTCCAGATTTGAGAATGCTGTTGTTCATGTAAGAAGTCAAGCAGAAACAAGAAAACAAAAAGGCAGCATGTGTTTCAGCTTTGAAAGATGGAATTGAAGAACTTCCACGGAGATTGTTCCTTTTGCGAGTTACTTGACAATTGACCATTGAACTTTACAGGTATAATTAAAGGGAAGCTCAACAGCTCATGCTCAAAACAGAAAGCAACACATCTAAAAAGAATTCAAAATAATTCGTAAAAGAGATGAATTCGAGTTCAAGAAACCTGGTTATCCCACGAAGTAGCCACCAAGTAGTTTGCCTTAGGACTGAAGTTGAGACTCGAAACCGAGTCAGTCGGGGGTTGAATCACCTGTAACGACATCCAAACAACCGAAATCAGCACCCAATGCAAGAATACCCCCAAAACCATCCTAATAACCACGACGACACATCTCCTAAACCCTAGACCGGAATGCCAAGAATCACAGAATTCCAAACTTAACTTGCAATACGAACAGCGAAATCCAAGACTCGGACAGTTCAAATGCACTCCATCAAAAGCCATAATGAACGGAAAGGGCTATCAAGCTTATAGAAAGACGGCCAGCAGCCAATTCGTTTATCGTCAAAGCTTCGAAGAACTCGAACTATGATATTAATAATCACCCAAGGATACAAATGCCAAATCAAGGAACGATCAGAGAGGGGGACATTTACCTCAAAGGACTTGTTAGGGTTCGTGTTAGCAGCGGAGGCTGCACCGAAGGTAGCCATTATAGACGGCCGAGAGCACTAGCGGGAAGATGAGAATCGCCGGCGCAAAACGTAGTTCGAAAATTCGGAGAGGGAAAACAGGGGAGCGACTTTTGTAGACCGGAACGTGCCGGTTAAAGCTATTTATAGTTTCGTCAATGTCACCGTCTAGCGTACCTTTAACGTCGACGAACCGCTTACTAATTAAGCTGTGCTTATTCCACCGCGAGAAGGGGAAAACTACACTACAGCCCACTAAGGCCCATCAACTGTTAAGGGCCGAAATAAATTGGGCTTCTTGAGACCATTAGGCCTTAGCCCACTTCCCGGCTAATGCTCCTTTTCCAGACTTCCTTTCCCATTTTTCGTCCCACTTTGTGAAACGAAGGATCAGGCGGCGGCCATACGTCGGCGATGGCACTCCGCCTATACGGCTGGACTGAACTGTAAGGCAGAGAACTCAATCCTTAATCCGCTTCTCTGCTGGATCGGAATCCGAAAGTTGATTAGCTTCCTCCAGTATGCAAGTAACTGATTCCAGAGTTATGGCGCCCTAAGTCGTCGATAGGAAGAACTAAGAAGTAGGATGCTTCGCGCCAGGCACGCCCTGACACGATTGAAGCACCGTTGGCTCTGCACCAGCACGGCTAAGCCCAACAATGGCATCAAGAAGAACGAAAGTGGTGGCAACAATGGCGGTGATAATCACAAGCAACCATCGAGTATTACCAGATACAATGAAACGTATAGCCAGCTGGGCAAGCTCGACTTCATGACCGCCGCGAAGATCCTTTTCACAGAAACCCCTAAACAGAAGAAGTTCGGGTAGTTCATCATTCTCTCGCCTTATGGTTTATGTGGGAGTCTTGCAAGTTTGCTCGTTCCTTCTTGTTCTGTTTCCTTTCCTTTGGGACATTTTGTCGAATAGGTTATACGCTTTGCTGAATCTGCTGCGCTTATTTGGTCGCTGGTTAAACTTGCCCCCTTTGCTTAAGAGGAAGCTGCATTGTTTTCTGTCCAGAACATAGCACATTGCTGCTATAGATATTGTTTTTGTAGCTATGGATATGGAAACTTCAGGACAGTTTAGCCCTCGGCCATTGATATTAGTAGAGAATGGAGATCCAGTAGTTTTTTTTTCTATCAGAATTGTTGGATGAACGCTCCTGGAGCTGAACTGCACTGTGTAATTGCTCCATATTTAGGTTAGTATAATCGATAAACGCCCTTCAATCGAAGTCAAGCTCTGGGAGACCTCTTTGCTTCTCTGTTGCTGCCTCACAGATTAGTTCGTTTTATGTTTGCATCAATACGATAGTCCACTTTTAGCTGTAGCATTGGCTAATATGTGGGAAAGGTACTCACTTTCATCACCATTAGCCTCATAGATTAGTTGGTTTTACCAACCTTGACAAAGGAACATCACCATTACCCTCTTTACCTCTTTCTTGTCTAATGAAGCATCCTTTTTGAGGTGGCGTAATGACGAAAATTCCTATGTTTTTTCTCTATGGAAAGTAGACAACGTAAATTGATACCCTCACTCAACCAGTAGTTACCTCTCAGACTAACCCATTTAACTTGGGAATCATCTAGAGGACTAGGCAATGTTGTATCATTATGCACAATCTGTTGGCATCATGTTTTATTTATCATTATAACATTTCTCTCCTTAGTCTCATGGCTTCCATCTCTGCTTAAGGTACATAACTGATCACTTCCATCCATTTCATTTCAGGCTTGATTTTCACCTGGTACAACTCTTCTTTGTCTGCTTGCCATCATTGGGTATCAATCTAACTATCTATCCATTGAGTTTCGTTACAATGCCTGCTTCTCCAATTGATTTCTTTCTGTGCTTGGCTTCTTCTTTTTTCTTTCCGGGAATCTAATGAGTATTATTCTCTACAAAACAGCTGTGTATTTGGTCGCCATGTATGCTCGTCGTGAAATGGACAGAGTGGAAATGGTAACTTAAGCACATTATTTTTCTGCTGAAGATCCAAGGCTTCTCAAGATTTGTTACAAATTATGCATTTTATCCCCATGTTTCTTAAATTGCCTCTGGGTCCATTCCGACTTCAGGAATTCCAGCAGAAGAAGAAGAAAGAAGAAGAGACCAAAGCAAAAGAAGAGGAGCAGAAAGCCCTTGAAGTAGAAGCCAAGTCAAATGCTGCTATATCAGAGGTGAAAGAGAGGTTGGATAAACTAGAAGTTGCCGTCAATGAAATTGCGGTTGACAAGAAGAAAGGTAGTTCTTCTGGTACGAAAGATGGTAGTAGTAGTAGCAGCAGCAGCCAGGATCGCCTTCGGAGTGGGAACAACAAGTCTTGAAAAGAAAACGGAACTTTTTTTCTTCTTTCTGTGCCCTTGTTTATCCTGTAAAGAATGGTAGTATGTATGACTTTTTTCAGACGTCATCCCGACGATGGGAAGCACAAATGATGGACTTTGGGGTCGTCATTGCTTACTCAGAAACCACTGAGAGATATAGTGTTTTATCTTGTCGAGGTTAGTATATTTTAATTAGTAAGATGACTTATGGTTATGGACGTTATTGTTGAATTGACTTTCACTAATCCTTGAACAGAGGGCTCTCCTATTAAAATCTGCTGTAATATAGTTCAAAACTAATGACAGTAACTCTTGAAAGCATAGTAGGATATACAATATCAAATCCGCCATCTCAATTAAACGCTGCCGCTGCTCCATTCGTCAGTGGAACTGCTCCATTCGTCAGTGGAAATGAAGAACAAGGAAGAAGAGGGCGAGAAATAGAAGCAATGGTCCCTAAAGTGATCTAATTAATGGATGGAGAAACACGGTTATACAATTAGATTTGGGCTCGTTTGCTTGTTGGATTTGAAAATGAGAATTTTGAGTTTTAAAAACTTTTAGATTTACGATGAATTTGTTGCATTATGGAATTTGAAAGAGTAGATTGTTTGTTAGTTAATCTTTATCATGGATTTATAATGAATTTGTCTCACGATTTTACCTTTCATTATCAAATCCCAAATGAAATGTGGGATTTGTAACTCCGTGGGGTCCACGAATTTCGATATGAAAAAAGGGTCCAAATCCATGGACCTCAGTTCTCACGGATTGTATTAGGGGTGTTCAAATGGTTACCATGGTTATAACCAAACCAAATAAGGCTAAATTCCATTAACCATGGAATACAATATCATAACCAAACCGTCCAAACTAATACAACAACCAAATTAACCAAACTAAAGTTTAATCGGTTTGGTTAATTGGTTAACCAAATTAACCAAGATAAAATCACATTATCATTGACGATGAAAATTTTCTGATTAATGCAACAATTCGCAATTTATATAATGAATAAAACATGACAATCAACACTTAGTTATAGTTGACCCTTAACAAAAATACATGCAACTAAGATAATTATCTTACGATTAGTATAGAAGTATTCACCTAACAAAAATTTATGACAATGGTATTGGGTTAATGAATTGTTGTGTTTGTGTAAATTGACTTAGTCTCTTAGCAATTATCATAGGCTGGAAATGACCTTCCTTTCAAGTTTTCATCCATCATAATGTATGAAATTTATCTAAATTAGGCGTCTATATGTTGTGGTCTACACTTTACATATACAAATATACACTATATGAGCAATATTGAGCTTTATATTTTATGAGTCTAAAAGGGATGAAGGTTAACTCTTGAGTGGTTATGCAAAGTATTAAGTATGTGCATATAATATATGTTAGATATATGACTAATTACTTAACTGGTTAATTTGGTTTGACTGGTTAGGAGTGTCCGAAACAAAACCAAACCACCTAAACCAAACAAGCTAAAAAATTGACCAAACCAAACCAATTATCCAAATTAACCAAACCAAATTATGTAAATAGTACCGGTTACCACGGTAACCAAACCGTTTGAACACCCCTTTGTATCCCTTAGCAAACAATGGATTTGTGTCAACTCCCTAATGCTTGGGATTTGGATGCCAAATCCATCACTAAAATCACACAAGCAAACGATACCTTTATGTTGTTGATGCTGGTTTGGTAGTATTATAATTTACAATGTACAAAATTGAGATTTTTAGTAATGAAGGATGAAAATGCATCATTTTAAAAGATTAGGTAGTTAACTATAATTAGTATAAGTTAGTCGTTATATGTCGTTAGAACATCGTTAGTAGGATCTTCTCGCTCGCTCTCTGTCTTGCTCTTTTCCTCCCCAATCATTTGTATATAAATCAACGGATCCTCGATAAACCGTCACGGTTTCTCTCTATAATTAATGATCCGTACCAGTTTCTACGAGATTCTGTCAGGGATGGTATAAAAGGCATTCTTGTTGTATCAGCAGCTGCAAGAGATAGCTGAGGTTTTCCCCCCCAACGAACTCAAAAAAGAAAAACCTTGAACCATCTCTTCCTTGTTGAATATGATATTGATATAAAAAGAAAAATGACCTTCTGATTTAAGCTCTGATCTTCTTACAATCAGATCGCAAATAAATTTGGCTTTGATTTGGTTTGTGGATTGCATTCATGTGACTGGATTTGGTAGATAAATGTCATGGGCGATAATGTGGCCGGCATGCCGGAAAAATTTGATCAAAGAGAAACGAACAGTTTTGACAAATCATGATGACGGGGATGGGAGACAGATATATCCGCCACCATGCGTCCATGCCGCATCCCCAGCAAGAAAGAAAGAGAGAAAGAAAGAGTCCAAAGTAGGGAGTTGGTGAAGTCAAATTACTAAAACTGGCGTGTATTATAAAACGGGGTTTCAGTTTCAACTTTTCAAACCTGCTTTACAAGTTACGACAATTGTGGTTGTGACCTACCCTACCTACCCACCACCTCGCTTTTTATCCTTCTTATCAACTCGCCACAACCGCGATAAGTTTTTTCAGTTACGATTTAGGTCTGGTTGGGTCAAAACTCAATCCTTTGTAGGGGACTAGATTTACTAGAATGTTGTGCTTTTTCTATAAAAAAAATTTTGTGCTTTAATAATAATATAATAATACAGAGAACAATACATATAAAACATCATATGAAATGATAAAATAAGTAAGATATACTAGTTACATGTTGCCTTCGTACTAGATGATTACAAAAATTAAAAAATATTTCGCTTATTCGAGTTGTTGGGAGAAAGTTATGGTGTTCGGATCTATTATGACATATTCGCGAGGTGCTCAACGGACATCCCAGGCTTTGAATTGAAGGATCTTATACCACTCTCTAACACGACCCCTCAAACGAAAGCCAATCTATGGGCTTGAAGTTTGCACAGACGATCACCATACCTTGTACTTTAATCAGCTGTTAATATTGGGGGTCGTGGAGATTTGAACACACGATCACTTGGTCAAACCAGCTCTGATACCATGTGAGGGATTGAAGATGTAGTTTGTATTGAATAGGAGAATGGGGTTAAATAACCATTGTACAATAGAAAGCAACTCACGTAGCTACAAAGAGGGAACCACTATCCACTAAGAAAAGTAATTAAAGAATAATGAAATGATAATAAATGGATTTGAGATACATCCTCATCACGCTCCCGCAAGATGGTGGTCAGAGCAACACCAATCTTGGAACGAAGAAGCTGAAATAGCGGAATCAGGAGAGGCTTGGTCAAGGCGTTGGCCAATTGATGAGCTGTCGGGATATGGCGAACTAGAAGCAGATGTTTTTTAACAAGCTCTCGAACGAAGTGGTAGTCAAGTGCCAGATATTTCATGGGGGAATGGAAGACCGGATTGGCAGAGAAGTTGACAGCACCAAGATTGTCACGGTGGAGAGTCCGCGCAGATGAAGTGATTGACGTAGTTCAAGAAGCAGGTTCTACACCGGTCAAAGTTCGGATGTAGCATTGGAGAGTTCGGATGTAGCATTAGCATGAGATGAGATAGTCGTCGTAGTATATAAGAAATCCCTTAGTGGATGTGCGATCATCGAGATCACTGGCCCAATCATAGTATGCAAAAGCCACCAAGGACGGAGTCATGATAGCACACAGATAAAGGCCAAGGGAGGAGGTGCCCTTTAGGTAACGGAGTAGGCTTTTGGCATGCTACCAATGTAGCTGAGTCAGCGAGTGCATAAAGTGAGACAACTTATTGACTGCAAACACAATATCTAGACGAGTGCATAACAAGTACTGGAGGGAGCCTAGGACCTGTTTATATAGAGTGGCATCTGCCGGCGGGGAGCCATCATGGAGAATAAGCTTGGCAGTGGAGGAGAGAGGAGTTGGAACAGGCTGAGCACCAGACATGCCAAACCGAGCAAGGAGATCGACGATGTACTTGTGTTGAGAGAGGCGCAAGCCAGTAGGGGTGGGTAAAACCTCGATGCCCAGGAAGTAGTTGACATGACCAAGACTTTTGAGAGAGAAGAGAGCATCCACGCGAGCTTGAAATTGCACTAGGAAGGTGGCGTCATTATCAGTCAAGAGAAGATCACCAACATAAACAAGGAAGTAGAGGGTGACGGAGCCTTTGTGATAGACGAACAGAGAGGCATCGAACTGGGTCTTGACAAACCCCTCTTGCACAAGGAACTGGGAGAGAGCCATGTACCAAGATTGTGGAGCCTGGAGGAGGTCGTAGATGGGCCGTGAGAGACGGCAGACATGATTGGGGAACTGATCATCGAGAAAGCCAGGGGGCTGAGTCATGTAGATCGTCTCCTGTAAAGAACCTTACAGAAAAGCATTGTTTATCTCAAACTGAAAGATAGGCCACCGCTGAGATAGGGCAATGTTGAATACAGCGCGAATGGTGACGGGCTTGAGGACGGAGTTGTAGGTTCATGGAAGTCAATGCCTGTGCGTTGGGTGAAGCCCTTAGTGACAAGGCAGGATTTGAACTGGTCGATAGAACCATCTTGAAGGTATTTGATGCGAAAAATCCAACGAAAACCAACGATGTGTTGATGCAGGGCGGGGCACAAGAGACCAAGTCTGATTAGAAAGAAGAGCTTGGTATTCGGCCCGCAAGGCGGCATTCCAGCGAGGATCGGCAAGTACTTGCTTGACAGTAGTAGGTACAGTCTCAATGGAGCCAACCTACATAAGAAACTGCTTCTTGGGCGAAAGATGTCTTGTTGGCTGCTGGTGGTCATAGTTAGAGGCCGAAGAGATTGTTTCACTAGAGGAGGGGGAGGTAGCTGACCTTGTGTGGAAGATGTAGCCGCGGGAGATGCAGGAGGTACAGCCGACGAGGGACGTTCATAAGCTGGTGTCGCAGTAGACAACAGACTGAGGCGCGAAGCGGGAGGCAAGACAAGACGGCGAACAGGAGGAGTAGTGATTGCGACCCAATCAAAGGGACAAGAATTGGATAAGCTAGAAACCGAAAAAGGTTGTTTATGACTTTTATGAAGGGAACATGATTCACGCTAATAAGAGGAGGACATGGAAATAACAGGAAGAGAGTGAGTACGAATCACACAAGATAGTAGCTTGGGATGTGGATGGCCGAGACGATTATGCCACACCATCGATGAGGTCCGCATTACAGTCAAGGATAGCTAAACTGGTTGGGGCTCCGGTGGTAGCTCATAAATGTCACCTTCATTCCGAACGTGTAGGAGGTGCACCCCCGTGACTAGATCCTTCACAACAAAAAAATCAGAAAACAATTCCACTGAAACCGGGTTAGTCTTACAAAGTTGAGCTACAGACATTAGGCGACGTTTGAGTACAGGAACACAAAGAACATCCTTAAGAGATAAACTGGCGGCATGTTTGGGTAAAGATGAGTGTCTGATGTGAGAAATGAGCAAACATGACCCATCGTCGATGGGGACCTCATCCGGACCATTATAATCCGTGTAGAGAGATAGACTGCCGAGATCAGGGGTCATGTGACTTGTGGCTGCCGAATCAACAAGCCAACCAGCATTGGAGGAGGAGGTCGTAGCCGTATGATAGGCCTGAGGATGACCACGTATACGATAACAGTCTTTAGATGTGTATCCTGCTTTATCACAGAATTGACACATAACCTATGGGCAGCCAAGCAGTGAAGAAGAGTAGGAACCAGCCGTTGGACCAGAAGGACCATGTGAAGGACAGGAACGACGGACCTGTTGAGGGATGAAATCACGATTCGCCTGATGATGTTGGAAATATAGACAAAACCTGGTGATGATGCTCGACAAGGGCTATCATAGTTGCGGGTAGACTAATTACCTCGGCCACATTGAGAAAATAAGGTTGTAGTTCGAGCGACAGAGGTAACACGAATGGCAGCTAAGTCTGCCTCATATTCAACAAGACGATCATGAAGATCCTCTTGTGCAATTGTTGTATCCCGAGCACGAATCACAGCCGAAATTTGCCCAAATTCTTCACGAAGACCGTGAAGAACATGAAGAATAAAATCTTCATTGGTTGTGGGGTTATTGACAAGGGCCAGTTCAACAGCAGTGGTACGCATGGCCTGAAGGTAAACAGAGACTAGTCAAGCCCTTTGACGCTCGTGAGCGAGTTTCTCTTTGAGATTCAGCACACGTTGGCGGGATTGACTTGCAAGCATCCTGTCAAGACTGGTCCAGGCTTCATGAGAGGATTCGACAGCAGATACGTAGGGAGAGACAGCCGGAGACATGGAGGCCATAATAGAGTGAAGAATGAGTTGTCTTGCCTGTACCAATGAGTTCGATTAGCAGTCGGGACTGTGGCGGCAGGTCTTGGGTGAGTACCATCCAAGAATTTAAAGAGATCCGTCCCACGGAGAAGAGTCATCACTTGAGCACGCCAGGTCGGGAAGTTTTCACCGGTGAGCTTGATGGGCAATTGAGACGCCAAATTCAACATGATGATCGAATTGGAATCATCCAAATTAAGAACAGACTCACTAGAATTGGTCGCCATTGTAGAGAGGAAGAAAAGAAAGAAAAAAGGTGTAGCCGTGGGTAGAAATAAGGAAGATAGAGGAAGAAAGATTGATAGACAGGTAGAAATTTTAGGGATTAAGGAGATCAGAGCTCAGCTTTGATACCATGTCATAAACCAGTTGGTCCCAATAACTCAAGTTGTTGGGAGAAGGTTATGTTGGATCTTATACCACTCTCTAACAATTAATACATTGTATTAAATATAAAAAGGTGCAAAAAATGTATATATGTGTTTAATAAAAACTTTCATAATTAAATCTTCACAATTTGTAAACACTAAGTCACTAACTATGTAAACAAATTACTTGAATAACCATTAAATTATATGATATGTATTTGAAGGAATATATTAAATATATAATATTTTTATGCACAATATAGTATCACGAGTCCATCTAGGTATTCTCTAGTTGTAATCATTCAAATCCATATCCAATCACAAGGCTTCGTTTTTCAAAGGTTGAAAATCACACTCACACCCCACCCATAAAATTGAATTTTCACGGATATCAGGGGGTGGTTCGATTTAAGTTGGGTTAGACGGTTGGATCTGATTTCGGTTTGTTTTGTTCACTCCAAATGATCATGACCTTTCTCAAGGAACAAACATAACATTTGCACCACTCCAAATTTGACAAGGGACCTCAACACGCTAACACTCTTTTTTTATTAGGAATTATACGTGTACATATTAAAATGATAGGGTTCATAAATGATTCATCATAAAAAAAATAAAAGTGAAAAATGTCAAGAACGTCATATAAGAAACATGGATCCTTGTATGAAGAGCATCCTTACTCGATGCAATCAACTGATATATACCAAAACAAAATTCGAGGTACAAACTAAGGATAAAGTTCTTGACCCCAAACCTCAACTCTCCTGCATGGTTAATCTCCTAATCCATTCATTATACTCTCTACCTTTTACATGCATCTATCAAAAGATCTACCCCATTCCCCAATTAGATTAACAAACTTGTACAAAAGAGTAACCTCAGATTTCCCACGTTCGATTTTTAGCCAATGATATTATTATTTTGCTTAGTCTATATATACCAAATCAAAGAATGCATAACAAGTCCAAGAAAGGGGCGCACCAGATGTCACCTACTCGATCCCTCTCAAGATCACACACACATCTCCAAAAGCTTGGGAATGGGCCGACAAAGAAAGAATAGAAAAGAACCTAAGACATAAACCCTAAATGGTGTTGCAATGTAGAAAAATATGATCGATGAACTCCTCCTCGCTATCACTAATTGGGCCACTGAAACCCTCTTCTCTTCAGGTTATCAATGATTGCAATATTGTTCACGTGAAATTCGTTGGTACCACCCGAATCCAAATCTTAAAAGAAGGAAAGCCATCCAAACCCAAGAAGGAAAGTCAATGTTTTAAATCAATGACTTATTTTAAATCAATGACTTATTTAAGTCATTGATTTAAAACATTGACTTTCCTTCTTGGGTTTGGATGGCTTTCCTTCTTTTAAGATTTGGATTCGAGTGGTACCAACGAATTTCACGTGAACAATATTGCAATCATTGATAACCTGAAGAGAAGAGGGTTTCAGTGGCCCAATTAGTGATAGCGAGGAGGAGTTCATCGATCATATTTTTCTACATTGCAACACCATTTAGGGTTTATAAATAGAAACCTCACAGAATCATATATTACCCATTGAGGAATCTTTGGGTCTGTAGGAATGAAATGAGAACCAAAGGGGGAAGAAAAGGCCACTATGAGCCAAATAGTCGGCTAATAAATTTCCTTCTCTATATGTATGAGAGATGCTAACTATCCAATTCCTTTGCATGAGATTGTGAAACTACCATACTAAGCTGACTTGCTGATGTGTGGGCGATTCACTCATTACCAGTATGGATATTATTGTCGTTGATTCCATTTGTAATGTTTGCATTAGATCTCCAAGCTGTGAGGCCAGCTAGAGCCTCTCAATGGGCCTTCAAATTTTAACACGAGTGATAGAGCATCTTCTCGCATGGATGTGTAGGTCATCAAGAAGTGACTCTACCAATCTCGCACTCTTCCTCTTGCTCTTGTCTTCCAAAAAAAGATGGTATGTATGCTCCACCTAAATTCATTGTGACCCACTCCAATGGTGTTGATATCCATCCCACATCCATGTCTTGACGCGCCACACAGTCCGTAGTGTTAGTTTCCTTACAGCGACAAAGATGTCTATTGATATTATGGTTCTTTTAGCTTATCTTAATGTGGGCGTCTACCACCCTTCATAAGATGTCATCATTTCGAGCCCTCCAAAGTAAGAATAGGCTACCCCAAATGTGACATGCAGGTATGGTTTAGAAATGTGATAGGAGAACCAATCAGGAAAATGTACCTTGAAGAATGTAGTTTATTCGAGTTGCAATATTATTATATCTAAAGTTCAACATGTATGTCTTCAATTATAACAAAAAATATACATTATAAATAGTGGAAATCAACATAATTATAGTATTTTTGAATAGGAAAAAAATTCAACCCTAAAATAATAATTCATCAATAAAATAAAAATATAATACTATATCAAATCATTCATCTTTGAATCTAACACATCTATATAGTAAATAGCTAACATAAACTTGTCAACTAGACAAAAACCTCTTTTGCTTATAAAAGATTAAAGTCTACTAGACTACCAATTATTCAAACACGCTAAGTTAAACGAATATGCATCAAAATAATTCAAATGTAAAAAATGATATGCAATGACCTATTTCTATCTCATCAACAATTTTGGTAAGGTGGTCATCTCCAAGATGATTCAAGAATCAAGAGAGGAAAGGCGGCGACAATGAGGAATTGAGAAAGTAAACTATAGCCGACTGAGAGGGTAAAAATTTCAAGGGTAAATATAATTACATTTTAATAATGTTTATTTATTCTATTACCTTCATGCTAATAATAATTTATAAAAATATATTATAGCTTTTTACGTATAGCAAAATACCTTGTTGGGTTGGGGTGGGGTGGGGGGGGGGGGGGGGGTTGGGAATGGGTATGGGGCGAGCGACGCTAAAACCATACCCGCCTCATACCCATCAAGTTCTTTGCGGATTTTATCCATACACGGTCAATGCGAGGATTCCCCGTGTTGACTGGGTCGGAGGTGGCGGATACTCGCGGCCATGGGTTTGATTGTCATCCCTAACTAAGATGGTGTAATAATCACATATTACAAATTATAATAAAAATAATGAATATATGCGTCAACGATTTATGACAGCAAGTCAGAATACTATATAACATGAAAAAATACAATATTGGGTTAAAAGTGGAAGGAACATGAAAGAAAAAAAAATATTATATTGGGTTAATAGATAGAACATGAAAAATAAAATAGCAACCTCTTACTTATACCTACTATTTGCGGATGTGTTTTTGTTGTTGACAAATGTGGTTCAGCTTAATCCATCTCCAAACAGGGAAGCCAGTCACGTTGCAGAAGTGGAGCAATGATGTTACATATTAAAAATTCAATCAAGCGGTGATATGTTAATCCTAGCCTGACAAGCAACCAAATCCTCAATGGAACTCAATTGTCAAGAGACAAACTTGACTTTGATCCACAGTGCTGAATGGATGCGCGAAAGCATATGAGCGATCATTGCTCGACACTACCACACACATTGGATAAGATATTTTTACATTGCAAAGGACATAACCTGGCAATCTGTACAGATGCAGGTAGGCACCGGATCATGTGTTGCAGTCAAGATGACATTGAATAGACCATAGGCTTTCGCTTGAATATGGTAGGGACAAAGGAAGGTATAAGCCTTGACGTTGTACAATTGACCATGATAATTAGCAATAATAATACCATAATCTGCAAGAGACGAATCTGAGACAAAGGAATTGCCACAAATCATCACTTGTACGAGAACCAAAAAGGTGATGGTGAAGGGTTCAAATTGGGACCCCTAGGTTGAGAAAGTGAATTTTGGGAGCACTTCCTTTTATAGATTTGTTACTCATATAAATTATCATATTTATGTGAAATGTGATCATTTATGGAGTCCGTGAAGGATGTCTAAAACTTAAAACTGAAGCATGATAAACAGAGCACTATTACCAAAATTCAATTTATACATGAAACTTGCATTAATAATAATGCATAGAACACACTTCCAAAGTTAGAAATGCTCTTACAATCTGGGTAACGCTATAAAATGTTCCACTTGAGAGTCGTATGGCAAGCTGTTAGAATTCCTTTGGGTATATATTAGTTACCACTTATCAGAATGGGTAGCAAGTTAAGATATGCTAACATTTTGGTTGAACTGAGTGCAGATTGGGAGTTTTCTGATCATGTTGTGCTTTGAACGGATGAGGAATCCTTCATTCACATAAGGGTGTCTTATTTTCACCTACCACCAGTTTGCAAAATATGTTTCTCATTTGGATTAGATTGTGGTTGTGAAAGTAGGCAAGGGATACAGGTATGGATCTGCAAAGATGCCAGTGACGAAGGATGTGAAGTTGAGAACCTTGATGTAAAGGATAATGAGAAGATTGATAAGGATAATGAATTAATTATGGAATCTTAATCCCCATTTGAAGTTGCAAGGGAAGCAGTAGAGGAATCTGGCTTAATGATTAGATCAAATATTTGTTGGTATTGGTTCCGCTGAGAACAAGGGCGAGTCATCTACTCTATTGAAAAGAATCAATCTTGTGCAGTCATTTCATTAGTTTCCTAGTTGGTGAGGTTAAATCATTTTTCTTCCATCTGAAGATGAATTTCATCTAGTGGTTAATGGTGTTGGACCTACGGTATAGTCTCCTCAATCAAGTCATAAGAGTGTTCTCCTCTAATCCATCATGATCATTCTGCTTTGGAATGTTAGAGTAATAAACTCTCTAAGAGAAAGAACTTTCTTTCATTCCTTAGTAACTACACCATATAGGTGGTAGATGTATTGGAAACATGAGTTTGATAGGTTAAATCAGAAGAGGTGGTGGAGGGCTTAGAGTATGTTTATTATTAACCTATTGTTGTTGACTACTTGACTTAAGGATAATTGATCGTAGTAAGATGTTTGTCTATTGTCTAGTGTGATCACAAGAGGGTGGAATTTTTTCAGTTACGACTGTTTATGGCTCAAATGAAGAGATAGAGAGAAGAGCTATATACCAGGAAATGGCTAGAGTGAAGGTAAGTAGTTTCCCGTGATTGATTGATGGTAGTTATTATTTCCAATGAGGATCTCAAACCTGAGGGATTTTATGAGTTGTATGACTGATTTTAGTAGTTGAGTGGCTAGTATGGAAGTGTTTTATCATCATTAAATATGCCCATTCTTTACTTGGACAAACAACCAAGAGAGGAATTTGATAGCAAAGAAATTAAATAGGGTCTAACTGAATGAGCAGTGCTTTGATACATCTCATAATTGTAGAATTGAGATTATTAATACCAACTTCACATATCATTGTGGTATCATTGTAGCTTCAAAGCCTCTACAAAAGATCCCTCTCTAAGGCCTTTAAATATTTAGAATTCTTTGTTCACGTGGACACAACAGTGAAGTCTTGTCGTCTAGCATTAGAGTGTCTGTTACAAATAGGTCGGATGATAATGCAAAAAGTATGCTTTGTGTTTGTCACTTCGACTAAAATTAAGAATATTGTACTTCATAAGAATCCTCATAGAGCTCTAGGTCCTTATGGGTTCTCAGTGCGGTTTAAAAAGAAAGTTTGGAAAATAATTGCATTAGTATTAATTTTTAATAAACTTAATAAACAGAATTTTTTGTTTCATTTAAACATTTTTTATTCTTCATTACCCCATAGAGATATCGAATAGAATGAACAATTTTTTTCCACTGTAACTTTGAAAATGATGTTGCGATAAGGGTGGTGTTCTTGATTTTGTCACTTCAGAGCGACTTTCGGGTAGTGTAAATGCTACATGTGTATCTCTTTGCTCTAAAATTTCATTTGCTTGTTCTTTAAATGATCTCAGACATATATGTTTATTAGGTTGAAAAGGTTCTCACATGAAATTATAAGTGGTCCATATATGTTTATTATAGCTTTGGATGGGTTATCTCTGCTTCATAAAAATAATGCATGGAAAATGTTTGGATTTCGTCAAGGACATTGTGAGTGAGATACTTAGTACTTACTTCCCCTATGGATTGCTTGGATGTTGAAATACAAGGTGAAGAATGGTAGCATGTGGAATGTCAATTCCAGTCCTAGTTGCTCTTGGGCTCGGAGAATGGTACTCAAAATACGACTCATTCATCAAGTTCACTTTAAGGTGCAAGGTTCAGCTCCATGTTGGGATAGTATTCCTGTGAAAAATTTTAATTTTGTTGTTGTTTGGGAAACCTTGAGGCCTAAATGACATATTTTTTAGTGGGCATCACTTGTGCGAGGGAAAGGTTGTACCTCGCTTAAGTTTCATAACATGGATAGTGATGTTGGATGGTATTGTTGCTAGAGGAAAGATTATAAGATGGGAGAAAATTATGGATGAAATTTTCGTGTTGTGTGAATCCTGTGTTGAAGCTAGAGAGCACTTTTTTTTTTTTCCAATGATCTTACACAAAAAAAGTTTGTGGAATGTATTAGTTGTATGACTCTATTTTGCTGGAGGTCATAGACTGACTAAGTTCATGCTTCATGTGTTCTCTACAAACAAAATAATGTTGCTTGTAGAATTCTTGGTCTTCTCTAGTGCTTGAGTGTGGCATACCTATGGATAGGGATATGTAGGATGCTTCATAGAGAACATCCTAGACTTGCTAAAAATTGGAAGATTTTGTGATCCAATATCTATTATTTATAAATAGTGAAACGAACTGGTTAGTGGATTTAGTTGCAATGAGTACTAGCAAATTGGTAGAAAGTTGTAATATTGGCAAAGTTGATTAAAGCATGTTGCTTTACTGGAATTTACTCATATTCCTCAAGGACTTGTGTTTAAACTCCTCTTCTTTGTATGGTTTAAAGTACGCATCTTGCATAATGTTTTGCTAGCAATAAAAGGGAACCAATTCAACAAAAAAAAAGTTATTTATATGATATATCAAGCTTAGTTTTTGAAGAGCTACATATTAGTCTAATTGATAAATTCTATAGTGAGTTATGTTCATATATATCGACGGGGTATAAGGTTCATTTATGGAAAATTGGGTTGTATTGTTCATTGAATGGTGATTATTTTATATATTGTAGGGAATCTAAGGGTAAGGAGGTCTTGGTGGAACCAAGACCCAAACATTGATATACCCACTAGAAAAAGTAAGTAGAATCAGAGATAATCCTTGTATGTTAAGGTTGATGTATGATTTTGATTTTGAGTTTGATTGTGGGATTGGATTACCATTGTGATGCTTGGTTAAATGATGAACGTGGTCAACAATATGTAGATGATTCTAACTTGAATAGTGATTGTCTAACTGTGGTTTTTACCTTGATGGGGTGATTGTTATGCAATGGAAATGTGATGTTGTTCTTCGTGGATTATTGAAGGATTACATGAAATCTTGAATTGTACCTTCAATAGATCGAGTTGAATTGGATTTATTTGATATTGTTGACCTGTACTTTTGATTAAGAAAGAGATATTTGCAAGAAAGATTAGAAGCCTTTTGATACTATATGAGGAAGCGAGAAGCCTTTCGACATTCCATGAGAAAAACAGTAGTTGTTTTACCCCAGGATGTTCTGGACGCTTAGAGAGGCTACACTTGAAGACTTGCTGGTACTCAGTGAAGGGCGCCACCGACGTTCCTGCAAAAAGTGTCCCCATGGGTTGTGCGGGACATCCTCCAACGCCCAAGTTAGAGAAGGATAAAGAGTGATTTACATATTGAAAATAATAAGTAGTTGAGTTAACATAAATGAAGTAGAGAGGGATGTTTAATGCTCATGTCAGAAGGATCATAGATTTTCTTTACCGTACAACACCTGCAACTTGCATTAAATGTGCAAGTTAGGAATGTTCTTTATCGTACAACGTCTACGGTTGCATTTAATGTGTTTAGGGAAGTGTGATGCATATCCTGACACAAGGCTTTGTACTATCGCCTATCACACAAGCATATGCTTCACCTTTGGTGGGCATAATGTATGATTCTTCGGGAGTGGAAAGTGGGTTCCAAGCAAAGGTTCCAACAAAGTTCCACGTTTCGTGTCTTTACGCTTTTCATTGACTCACGCAAAGCAAGCCGAGCTTTATGAGATCAGACGCGAATCGTGACTTGGGCCACATTGTGCACTTTATGGATACCTTATTTTGTGATAGTATTATTCACGCTTTTGGTTCAAAGTAAATCAATGTTTTGATGGTGTTGAGTTTTGATTGCACATTGTTGACCTTGAGTATTGTCATTATTTTTTCCGATGCACTAATGCCTATATTTGATGAATTTGCTTGATTATGGATAATTCTGCTTTACTAAGATTGAGACTCATCAAACACCCTATTTTTTGCCAGGTTGGAAAGGGGTTTTTGCATCAGACTTCTCGAAGATGAGTAAACTTTGATGCTTGATCGATCAGCAGTTGGGATTCACACTCTTTGCAAAAGCATAATGCATATGCATTCGAAACTTTGTTGAGTAGATACGTGAAAAATTAGTTTTAGTGTAGTAAGGTTAAGAAACTAAAGTTGTAAGCTACTGTGTGTTGAAGGTTTTTCAACTTATAGATAAGTAATCTAAATGATTTGGTATGTTGTATGATATAATGGAGTTACATATGAATTATATATGTCCTAATGAGACAAGGTTCCTTGAAATTAGTGTGCAACTATTGTTGTTAGTATGTTGGAAAAGAGCTTAAACTGGTGAATAAAGCCTGTGAAATATGAAACCAAGTTGTTGTCAACTACGCAGAGAGAACAACTCGGCCAATAGAACCAGAAAGTCCAAGCAGAACACACCAAACAAAGAGTGCGAATGTAGCAAACAAGAAATTAGAGCTCAAACCAAAACTACGATGATAAAAAAAAACATGCCCAAGAAAGTGGATTCCCTCTAAGGTTCTAGGTCTTTTGTTGTTTAAGTTCCAATGTAACTTTACAATGATAAATTTATGAGTTGCTAATACACACCCTAACTATATGTCAACATATTTTTTACACATTGGTAATTATTAGTAGTAAGAAAGTTATATAAGATCCATACATGAACCTCTCGCAACAACTCATCTTATTGAGACTAGTTAGTTTACGCGGTACGTCACATAATTAGTTTGACCGTGAAGTTCTGTGTTGAAGTCCTCACGATCCCAACATTAAAACTTTAAAGTGTTCCAAAAAAAAATTTCCCCTTAAGAAAGAAGAAAGAGAAGGTGAGGGAGAAAAAAAAAAGCAATCAACATCTCACCAACCTCCCGAGTTAGTGATGGGAGGTGGTGGGAAAAAGGGAAGGGAATAGTGGAGTCGTCTCTCTCTCCACCCATCAATTGAGTTTATACTGAGAGCGGATGGATCCAAATGCTAAACAGCAACAGAAGGTGGGAGGAAAAGGGAGGGTGGAGGGGCATATATCCAACGTGGCGGTCGCTAATTGGTCAACATCAGTAGGCGGGAGTAGGTGAGTGACACCAACAGCGCCCCCTTCCTTCCCTCCATCCTTCCAGTATTTTATATTGACCTTTGCCTTTGATTCCGTCTGCCTGTTTCTTCCGCTTTCTTTTTTTCTTTTCTTTCTATATTCCCTTTTCCGAAAGTCCAATTTCTTGGCCTAGCTATCTAATCTAATCTCACACCAACTATAAAACCTCCACCTCGAGGGCGAAACAACTCAGGTTGCTCCAACCTAATTCAAGCTCATTTCCCACCCACCTTCATTTCCCGGCTGTTCATCTTCCTTTTTTTTCCCTCCACCAAACCCAACCAGCGAGCTAAAAGAATACAGTTTCCGATCTCGGCGCCGGCCGGCAAAGGAGCACTAAGCAAGCAGAGTACTTCATCACTACTTCTTTCATCAGGTAATTGATCCTTCATTCTTCTCTCTCCGTTTCTTGTTTGTTTTTTACTCGTTTTGGTTCATGCATGTCCGTCAAACTCCTCCATCTCTCTCTCGATGTATCTGTCTATCTTTTGGTTTTGGAAACTATCATTTGTGACAAGAAAACGCGACCCGGGAATCTAATGGAACGGTTGCATGGCATCATCGGGCGGCCGGGAATCTAATGGAATCTAGAAAATAGAGTTGGTAAAAAAAAAAAAAAACAGTTTTGCTCCCTTTCTCGATTATCTCCATTCAAATCAACTTTCTCTTACAAATTTCTGGAGAATGAAACCACCCATTCACGCATCACCACCGTAGTTTGATTATTCACCATCTGACGTACAAGACTTAGGATATAGATGAGGTAATTTGGCAACTAAGTATTCTTACATAGTTATTAATTAAGTTAGCTACATTCAAAGAGAACGACAAAACAGAGGGTTATTTTGGTCCATACCATACCAGACTTGGTATTGGGGAAGTTTGTATTTTTCTTTCTCATAATAAAGTTAAAAAAATGAAAATTAGGTAATTTGGCAAGTTTATTTTTCCTTTATTATTCCTAATTAAACAAATCTCTAGAGTTGAAATTTCAAACTGGAAATTAATATACTACCCTAATAAGAAAAAAAAGCAAATATTACTGCCACATATATATATATATATGACGAGTTCTACGGTACCCTGGGTAAAATCCGGGGTACCACATACCTTGAGTATGAAAACACTATCTAGACCTTGAATTGACCGATCTTTCGGACATGATACGATACTCTAGCTCTTAAAGATCAAAATCTAGGTCTTAATTCTCCCAATCTTATACTCCAAGATAAATTTTATTAGAAATAATAATCGACGGTTATGATTCGTCCAAATATAGGCACAAAAAAGAATGTACCATCTTAGGGTTTATAGATTATAATTTAGATAATTAGGACCTAGGGTTCACTCATTAAGGGTTAGGGTATAGTATCAGACCCAAAAATCCTGCTAATTCGAGGTCTAGATACCGTTTTCATACTCAAGGTATGCGGTACCCCGGATTTCACTCGGGGTACAATAGAAGGCACCATATATATATATATATATGAATCTGTAAAGTGGAAAATTCAACCTGAAATAATATTCTAACCTAAATTAAAAAAAAGGGAATTATATTACTGCCGTCTATTTATTATTCTCCTTGAGTTTTTTTGACTGTTTGTTCTTAGGTAGGAATTTGGTCCAACAGTAAAGAAAATTAGATGGGAATTAGCTCGGGAGTTGCGACTTGGATGCCTTCCTCTCTATAAATATAAATTAACAGAAGACTACATGATATGAACCGTCTCCTGGGGAAGAAACAAAAACAAAAGATAAATCAAAATACAAAGGTTGGCACTGCACTGCAGGCAGGAAAAAAATATTACACTTGGCCAACAACGTAACTCTGCTGCTGCCTCTTTTTTGTTCTGTAAGTAGGACCAATTAATCGTCAACCCACCTTATCATCAATCAACAAAACTCTAATCTCATTGTTAATATCATTTTCTTCTTCTGTTCAACGATACGCGTGAATTGATCTTAGGTTTACCCTTGTGTTATTCTTTTTCCATATTTCAGAATTTTCGTCTCGTGAAAAAACATTATCACTAACAAAGAACAAAACAAAATCGGTCCAAGGGTTAACGTGACTGCACATTGCGCCTCCAGTCTGTCCCCAACCCATATGATCTTTTCAAGACCGAATCGAACAATTGATTTAAAACGGTTTTGTTGTTTTAATATCCGATCCGATCTTTAATTCATTTTTATTTTATGACGCTGCGGGCAGGCCGGCGGGGATCTTACAAATATAAATACAGTCAACTGGGCCAGTCCAATTCATTTTCATTAATGATTATTTTATCACGTTTTGTCTACCTTGACCACTTAATTAATACAAAGCTAATTGCATTATATACTTGGAGCAGGCCAGCAACCTTTACCAAGAAAGCAAATCCGAACTGTGAAAGCGGAAAAAAAAAAAATCGAGAATGATCGTCAACGTGAAGGAATCGAGTTTGGTCCAGCCGGCGGAGGAGACTCCGAATGTGGGTCTGTGGAACGCCAACGTTGACCTGGTCGTGCCGCGGTTCCACACCCCGAGCGTCTACTTCTACCGCCCCACCGGCGCCGCCGACTTCTTCGACCCGGCCGTCATGAAAAAGGGCCTGGCTAAGGCCCTCGTCCCGTTTTACCCCATGGCCGGGCGGCTGAGGAGGGACGAGGATGGTCGGATTGAGATCAACTGCAACGCCGAAGGCGTTCTCTTCGTCGTCGCCGATACCACCTCGGTGATCGATGATTTCGGCGACTTTGCGCCCACGTTGGAGCTCCGGCAGCTTATCCCGGCTGTGGATTACTCCGGCGGGCTCTCCACCTATCCTCTCTTGGTTCTCCAGGTATGACGATAATAACCCCTTCCCTTGTTTAGGATGACAAGTACCTTTAATTTGCGTGTATGAATGAAAAATTGCGTAAAGCAAGGAGTTTTTTCTTAATTGGGTTAATGTTTCTTGGACGCAAAAATAATTACATATTCGTGCATTAGTTTTAATTAATCGGGTGACATGAATGGTAATTGTTTGCCGTAACAGAATTACATACTCTGCCTGAATGTTGATGAAAGTGAGACTAAATTACTGTTTCTACCGCGTCACATTTTCAGGTGACATATTTCAAATGTGGCGGAGTCTCGCTCGGCGTCGGGATGCAGCACCACGCCGCCGACGGCTTCTCCGGCCTACACTTCGTCAACACGTGGTCCGACATGTCACGAGGGCTCGACATCACACTGCCGCCGTTCATCGACCGGACCCTCCTCCGAGCCCGCGACCCGCCCCGCCCGGCATTCGAGCACATCGAGTACCTCCCTCCACCGGCGATGAAAACCCTCTCCACCGCCGCCGCCGCCGTCACCGGCGACGCCGCTTCCAAACCGACCGCCGAACCTGCCCCCGCCGCCGTCTCGATCTTTAAGCTTACAAGGGACCAGCTCAACGCCCTGAAAGCGAAGGCCAAGGAAGCCGGGAACACAATCAGCTACAGCACCTACGAGATGCTCGCCGGTCACGTCTGGCGTTCCGCCTGCAGAGCCCGCGGCCTCGCCGACGACCAGGACACCAAACTGTACATCGCCACCGACGGGAGGTCCCGCCTCCGCCCGCCGCTACCCGCGGGCTACTTCGGCAACGTGATCTTCACGACCACCCCAATCGCGTCGGCGGGGGATCTGGGCAACAAGCCCACCTGGTTCGCCGCGGGCCGGATCCACGACGCGTTGGGCCGGATGGACGACGAGTACCTGCGGTCGGCGCTGGATTACCTGGAGGTGCAGCCGGATCTGACGGCGCTGGTCCGCGGGGCCCACACTTTCAAGTGCCCGAACCTCGGGATCACGAGCTGGGCTCGGCTGCCGATCCACGACGCCGACTTCGGGTGGGGCCGGCCCATCTTCATGGGCCCGGGCGGGATCCCGTTCGAAGGGCTGTCGTTCATCCTGCCCAGCCCGACCGGCGACGGGAGCATGTCGGTGGCGATCTCGCTGCAGGAGGAGCACATGAAGTTGTTCAATAGCCTCATCTATGAGATTTAATTTCATTCAACTAGTAAAAAATTGTCTCAAAGGCACATATGATGATGGTGGAATCGTTTTTTTATTGTTATTTTCCTTTTTGTTCATGATAAAGCTGCTCTGTTCATCGAATTCCTGCAGACTATTTTCGTGCAACTGTTGATTAGAAATGAAAATGCAGAAGAGAAAAAAAGTTACAGTACTGCTCTGTTTTGGATGCTTGGTTTCCTGTCCTGCTTGATTTGTGCAATTATATGAACAGGAGATATGTGGCTTTTGCTATCCAACCAAAGAATGTATGGCTTACCGCCAATTCAGGCGATTACGTGGTTTCTGATTGATGACTCAACCACTCTGCTTTACAAGATTATGATGAAAGTGGCTCCATTCATAAAGGGGGCGAAAACACGATATAGTTTCAGAAAATGTGTGGAGTAGGTAGTGGTTGGATAGAAAGAGCATTCGGATTATCATCCATCCCAGTTGGCCCCAACTTGTTTCTAAGATTGTCAGGTCGATCGTAGTGCCTGCTTGCTTGCAATTGTGATGGGCTGATGGCCCCTCCTCTTTTCTGTTGTGCTCTGTTACTCTCTGTTGTTGTTCATCATTTGCAAAGTACTGGACTAGACGTTTGCAGAATTGCACATTCTCAAATCGTGCTACATAGAGTTAATCAGAGTAACAGATCATCTGGTACTAGGTGTTCGACACCTCGAATTTATACAACTACTACAAGTCTTGCCGCCAGTCTACTTGAAAGGCGGTATTACACATGCGTACACACACAACATGGCTACAATCTTATCTCTATCTGATGAGTTTCTCACATCTGACTTCAGCGTTTGAAGAAGAGTGTAGACAACCCAACTGAATTTGCTTGTTTTCCAAGTTCGAAGCCATGACCAAACTTTGCTCACTCAGAGAGAACTAGACAGTAACAAGAGCAGAATAGAGGAGGGCCCAAAAATAACACGCAACTTTCACCCCAAGTAAAGCAAAATGTCGACAGGCCGGATTGAGCACAAACAAACGAGTTGGATGGAGACCTTACAGAATCAGCACATGCCAAAGGTCACAACTGGCTGCAGGAATCGGCACCATACGAAGAAATCAAAGTGGAAGGTAGAGAGTGAGTGCAAGAGAGAAGAGGGAGAGGGTGTAGAAGTGGGATGATGATAAACGAGTGGAGTAGTTTTTGTGAGGTGCAGGGGGAGCTCTGTGAGCAATGTCGGAAGCACCTCCATTCCCTCCCTTTAGCCCCCCTGTTCCTGATGCTTTACTTGATGAACCCACCACTCCCCAATATTGCTCCCGTTTTGATTCCCTGCCACTCAGATCTGGGTAAACTGCTTGTTAAAATCATAATCCTGCTGATCTATGTAATGAATTCTAACAGCAACTGTTGAGAATGGAAAAAAGGGTAACCTTTTTTTTTTTTTCTTACCATGATTTTGTCCTCCTGGGAACTGCGGAGATGGATTTGACAAGTTGAGATCGGCTGCTGTAACTAATGATACCGAACAAAACAGTAACAGCAACCAAGCAGCTACGAAAACAGCACTCTTCTTCATTCCTCTTGAGCTTCCCTGGGAGAAAAATCTGTGTTGGAATTTGCCGTTTGATGAATGTGTCGAGATGAGGTAGCTAGCTAGGAGATGGAAAAGGAAAGCTGCCAGGCTTGCTTCTTTTGGTTCAGAGGTCCATTCATTCAGGTGAAGAGTTCATATAAAGAACACAGCTTTGAGAGTGTGGCTATTAACTAGGGAGTAGGGACCATTCATCTGATGCTTGCTCTTATCTGGGGTCGCATTGGTATTCCTTTAATTTAGAGCTTGTTCGATTCCTTTAGGACAACACCTTTTCCTTCGTGTTTGATTTCATTGAACACCTCAGAGAATCGAATCTGGAATCTGGGAACTTGATGAAACAGAGTGGGTATTCTGGGTGAGCACTTCTACTATGCTATATAGCATTGGTGCTTTAATGTACAACTCAAAGTTGTACCATAACATTAAATGTATAAGTTTAGGTTGTACCATAAAACAATTTGTATCATTATGTTATGGTACAACTTTACAACTTGAAGTTGTACCATCACGTAAAGGTACAAGTTCAAGTTGTACCATAAAAGAATTTTTACAAAAAATATAGGTACAATCTGAAGTTGTACCATAACGTAAATGTACAATTTTAAGTTGTACCATAAAGACAAAAACCCTATAGTACCAATACTATAAAATTTCTCATTCTGGATTCCCCATTAAGGTAATGCTATTAAGGTAATGGTTTAAGCATTGAGGGATCCAAATTCCAATTAGTTGGTCCAAAACAGAGCCACGATAGATACATAGACAACACATGAAAATGCTGATGAGTGAAAGAAGGTGGAGGAATTTGATTCCTCCCCAGAAGCTCACTTTTCCCATTGAGAATATTTGCTTTATACCCAAATGAGGCGTTCAGCGTTTAGACATCAGCCATGCTACTATGCATCAGAGCTGTAACAAGACAAGTTTATGTAGCAGATAAAAAACTGAAAGAAACCCACCAATTTTATTGCATAGAATAGGTCTTACAGATCCTTAAGATAAAGACATTCATACAAATCCTAATAAACCACTCCTTTTAAATTCAACCATCCCACAGAAAACTTAGCTGAAGACAACATCACAATGGCATCCAATCAATTACTCTCATCAATTTAGTCAACCTCCTCAATCTTGGGACCAGCAGCACCTGCAGCACCAGAGCCGGCAGAACCACCCCCCATTCCACCGCCCATCGGCACATCGCCACCAGCTCCATACATCTTGGAGATTATGGGATTGCAGAGTCCTTCCAACTCCTTCAGCTTGTCCTCCAGCTCTTCCACCTCAGCCAACTGGTTGCCTTCAAGCCACTGAATCGCGTCGTCTATCGCCTTCTCAATCTTCTGCTTGTCTGCTGGATCCAGCTTCCCTGCAAACTTCTCATCCTTCACTGTGTTTCTCATGTTATAGGCATAATTCTCAAGACCATTCTTAGCCTCAACTTTCTTCTTCACTTCCTCATCCTCGGCCTTGTACTTCTCCGCCTCCTGCACCATCCGCTCGATCTCATCCTTGCTCAATCTCCCCTTGTCGTTTGTGATCGTGATCTTGTTCTTCACCCCAGCCGTCTTGTCTTCCGCTGACACGTTCAGGATGCCATTGGCGTCCATATCGAAGCAGACATTGATCTGCGGGACTCCTCTTGGAGCCGGTGGGATACCCTTCAGCTCGAATGTCCCAAGCAGATTGTTATCCTTAGTTCTCGCCCTTTCCCCTTCGTACACCTGAATCAAAACTCCAGGCTGATTATCAGAGTAAGTCGAGAAAACTTGCTCCTTCTTCGTCGGAATCGTTGTGTTCCTCGGAATCAACACCGTCATCACACCGCCTGCGGTCTCAAGCCCCAAGCTGAGAGGGGTGACATCCAAGAGAAGCAAATCCTGAACCTTCTCGTCTCCTTCCCCAGTCAGAATCGCCGCCTGAACAGCTGCTCCGTAAGCTACCGCCTCGTCAGGGTTAATACTCTTGCAGAGCTCCTTCCCGTTGAAGAAATCCTGAAGCAGCTGCTGGACTTTGGGAATCCTCGTCGACCCTCCCACCAGAACAACATCGTTTACCTGTGCCTTGTCGATTTTGGCATCGCGGAGACATTTCTCCACAGGCTCCATACACCTCCTAAACAAATCCATGTTCAATTCTTCAAACCTAGCTCTAGTGATGGTGGAATAGAAGTCGATACCTTCGTAGAGGGAATCGATTTCGATGGTGGTCTGAGAGGTGGAAGACAGAGTCCTCTTCGCTCTCTCGCACGCGGTTCTCAGCCGCCTCAAAGCTCTGGCGTTGCTGCTGATATCCTTCTTGTTCTTCCGCTTGAACTCCGCCACGAAGTGATTCACCAGCCGATTGTCGAAATCCTCACCTCCCAGATGTGTATCTCCGGCGGTGGCCTTCACTTCGAAGATCCCTTCCTCAATCGTCAGCAGAGAGACATCAAACGTTCCTCCGCCGAGATCGAAGATGAGAACATTCTTCTCGCCGCTCCTCGACCCTTTCTTGTCCAGCCCGTAAGCAATTGCGGCGGCGGTCGGCTCGTTGATGATTCGGAGAACGTTGAGGCCGGCAATTGAACCTGCATCCTTCGTCGCCTGCCTCTGCGAGTCGTTGAAGTAAGCCGGAACGGTGACCACAGCGTTCTTAATGTTTTGACCTAAAAAGGCCTCCGCAATCTCCCTCATCTTGACCAACACCATGGAGGAGATCTCTTCCGGAGCGAATTGCTTCTCCTCGCCTTTGTACTGGACCACGATCATCGGGTTTCCTCCGTCGCTGGGAACGACCTTGAACGGCCAGTGCTTCATGTCTGCTTGTACGGAGGGGTCGGAGAATTTCCGGCCGATGAGACGCTTGGCGTCGAAGACAGTGTTGTGAGGGTTCATCGCGACCTGGTTCTTGGCCGCATCGCCGATGAGACGCTCTGTATCGGTGAACGCAACATACGAAGGAGTGGTGCGGTTGCCCTGATCGTTGGCGATGATCTCCACCCTGTCGTTCTGCCACACTCCAACACAGCTGTAGGTGGTGCCAAGGTCAATGCCGATAGCCTTGCCTTCGGTTTTGGGCGCCATTGCAGATTGTAAGAAGATTGGTAGGTCGGATTGACTTGGAAGGGATGATCTGTGAACTTGGGATTTGGGAATTTTTCTCGGTTTTGAGGTTTGAGTAATGCGTTGGTTTCTGTTTTGAATTGAGATTGCTGGGCGGCCATTGGTGCAGCGTTATATAAGGCGGGAGATGGGAAAGTTGAGAGCTTTGGTGGAAGAAGGAGGTAGGCAAATCGAGAGTAATGGAGAGAGTTCGAAGGGAGACGGTGAGATATGGAAGTAATCAAGCAAGCACCAGAGAATTCTGGAAGGCACTGTCAAGTCTGCAATTAGGCAAGGCGGAGGTGGACACGGGTTCGGGTTTAACATCCAATGGGCCGGGCCGGGCCGAATTACTTTCTAGCTCCAATGCAGAAGAGAGATTGAGATGATAATAATGAGCTAGGCCTCATTGCGGAAAATCAGGCCCAATTCGGCCCTAAAATTAGTATTCGTTGCTCTAAATTCTAACAAATTTACTTTCTTGTCTTTTCTTAATTTTAAATTCTAACAAATTTACTTTCTTGTCTTTTTCTTAATTTTATTTTTCTAAATTTATAAAACTTAATATTCAACACATTTGAAACTCTCTCTCCAAAAAAAAATCCAAATATCAACCCAAAATTCCAAATTACAACACCAAAAAACACAAAAACCAACAACACTTTCTTCAATAATGAGTCTTCGTTGAATTATGATGAGATTGTCGAAGCCCACAACCTTAGTCAATCTCGGTAGCCATCTGTTTGGGCAGATTGTAATTCCTAAAAAAACTTATTGAAAATTGGACCGAACGGGTTGGAAACTCAATCTGACCAGGGCACAAAGGGGTTAGTCTCCCCTTATCCCTCCTCTCCTATAGACAAATAATGGTTTCTGTTGGGCCTATTAGGAAGACACGCAGCCCCGTGAGCCCAAAAGAGCATCGAAGGCCCATGAAAGAGCGAGTAAGGCCCAAGTCATGAACAATGGGCAAAAGTGGTCTCTATAGGCTACACGGCGAGACCACCCGACATTTGGGAAGGGCAGTGTCAAGAGACCGCCCGACACTCTGGCTTCGCGGTACGGAACCTGACATGGAGACGTTAACAACGCCAGAGGCGTCCTAGACCGCCCGACATGCATTAAATGCGCACAGCCGAGCCAAGACTAGTATAAATACCCACTAAGTGGCCACGTTTATGGTAACTTCTATCTACTCGATTCTCTCTCTTATTTACTCCACATCCACTTCTCTCTCTAACTTAGGCATCGGAGGAGGTCCCAGGGATCCCCCTGTGAACCTTTCTTGCAGGACTTCGAGGGACGCCTCTCACCACCAGGACCGCACGAAGGCAGTGTTGCTTCACAAAACCGCCTGGTACGCTCCAGGCCTAAACATTTTGGCGCCCACCGTGGGGCACACGACTTCGTAGCCAGGAAAGGATGGGAGACGACTTCAAAACTCCTCTCAAAGGAATGACCGAGAACAACACCCTCCGAGGTCTATCGCCGAGAGCTGAAGATGAATCCAAGCTCGAGGAGGTGGTCAAAAGTCAAGGCTTGCAGATTGCGAGCATGCAAGATAGTCTGTCGCAAATCCTCCAACTATTGAAGACAAAGGAAGACCCTCCCGAGGGATCGAGGGGGAGGACACGAGAGGAGAAGCAGAAGACCGCCGTGTTCCTCGATAGCCCTGCTCGGTTAGAAGCAGAAGATGCAGACCTTGGCTTTCTCGAAGAGCATTTGCGGTCGACCTACGGGAAACACAAGAGCCCAAATGTTCTTCAAAACCCACTCTCCAAGGAGCTGTTCAAGACCCTAGTACCACCAAACTTCTCCTCCCTTGGACTACCTACGTACAACGGGACTTCAGATCCCGCGGACCACCTTTGCGCCTTCATGTTAAAGATGCAACTCATCAACGCCTCGGACTCCGACTTGTGCCGAGCGTTCCCCGTTACCTTCAGCGGTCAGTGCCGGACGTGGTACACCTCCCTCCCGGAAGGGGTGATAGAGAACTTCGAACAATTTGCGATGCTTTTCTCCACGAAGTTCGCATCACAGCGACGTCGCAAACTCACCGTTTCGGCACTCATAAATTGTAGACAGAAGAAGGAAGAGTCGCTAGCAGAATTCTACGACCGGTGGAATGCAATCGCTTGCGAAATAGATGGCTTCTCCTCGGTCGTAGCCACTGGCAATCTCAGGATATCCACAACCAGCGTCGAGCTTAAAAGAGCCTTGATAAAAAAGAGACCATGCTAACGTCATAGTCAGACTTGGATCAATTGGTGCGACGTGCCATCTTGCTCGAAGAAGCACTGGCTACCGATGACAGAAGCCACCAAGGACGCCCCCGAAACGACCATCAAGAGCGGGCAGACGCTCGCCGTGGCAGGCTCTCCCCTGAGCGAAAGGCGTACCGCAACCGGTATACAGAACGCGACAGAAAAAGAGAGGTGTACTCCACCGATCGAGAAAGAGGAAGAGAGAGAGACGAAGAGGTGGGAGAAAACCCGAGGTATCCTCTGGTCTAGAACCGCAAGAAGGGAAGAAGTGGTGCGACTGGCACCAGATGGCTACTTACGACACCACGGAGTGTAGAGAGTTCAAAGCGAACCTGAAATACTTAGCTCCGTGAGACCTGCGCAACCGCCTTGAAACACGGCGCCCTCATCGCGATCATTCCCCCGAAATGCGAGAGGACTCTCACAGCCCCGAAAGGGACAAGACGAGGCGGTCTCGCAAAGAAAGGTCAAGGTCACCCACAAGGAACAAGGCCATCTCACCTCAAAGATAGTCTCCTGCCTACCGACCCCCTCGTGGAGATGACGATGGAATGGAGGTCATCACGATAGCGGGGGGCAGAAAGCGTCCCAGATCCGAGGCAGAACGCCAAAGCCATTGCCTCAGCGTCCAATGCAGAGCGCCCACTGAAGTCACTTTCCAAACATCAGAATTGGCTAAAGAGGAGAACTCGGAAGACCCCTTAGTCATCTCCTTCAGGACCGATAAATTCAAGATCACTCGGGCGCTTGTTGACAATGGGAGCTCCGCAGATATTCTCTTCTACTCGGTAATCAGGGGCATGAAGAAAAGAGTCCAAGATTTCAACCCGTCCAACACCAGTTTGGTAGGGTTCTCGGGGACGAAGGTCAGCGTCCTCGGGTCCATCACCCTCAAATTCACCATAGGAGAGGGCGGGATCACCAAAACCAAGTTGGTAGAGTTTCATGTAGCAGACTGTCCTTCAGCGTATAACGCCATTCTGGGGCGCGGTTTCCTAGCCTCCTTCGAGGCGGTCACCTCTGCTTGTCACCAAATGCTGAAGTTCCCTAGCGGAGGAAAGACGGGACGCGTTCGAGGCAACGCAAAGGAAGCACAAGAATGCTACCAAGCAACCATCGAACTCCTCGAAGTAGACCTCGTAGATACAAGGGGTGACATCCCACGACCTGAGGCCGTTGAGGGAGACATAGCGATCGCCTTGAATGAAGAACAGCCAGAGAAGACAGTTCGCGTTTCGCCCCACTTGGCCGCAGAAGAAGCCCGAAAGCTGCTCACGCTCCTCAGAGAGTACCAAGACCTCTTCGCGTGGGGCCCGGAGGACATGCCCGGCGTCCCTCGCAAAGTCTCCGAACACCACCTCTCCATCAAAGCAAAGGTGCGGCCTATACAACAATGAAGAAGGCATTTATCGGTCGAAAAGCAAGTAGCCCTCGAGGAGGAGGTACGAAGGCTGCTCAAAGCTGGGTTCATTAGGGAGGTAAAATACCCTACTTGGCTATCAAACCCGGTCTTTGTGCACAAGGCGGGAGGCGCCTGGAGGATGTGCATCGACTTCACTAGCCTCAATGCAGCATGTCCCAAAGATGCATACCCCCTCCCCCGACTAAACCATGTCCTTGTTCGATGTTTTCTTCTGCTTTTTAGGTGGGAGGGCAAAGTTGTAAAGTTGCATACTCATTTTCCACCACCATTAATTAAAAACGAGGTTATTCAGGGTGATTCGGTAACTCAATTCATATTATTGTTTGATAAGTTTAATTATTAAAATATAATTATTGTGCGACTAAAATGAACATGTTTGATCAATGAGAGATTAGTAATTTTTTACCTCATACTCTTTGTAGGGAGGTTATGGAGATGATAAGAGTGACAATGTAGATTACACATCATTGTTCACAAGTCATATTCCTTATGATACCCATGACGAAGCTTGTAAAGCGGCATAGAAGATTGTAGGGCTGGCAATTTGGTCCAGGACTGTTTGGTTTTACCCGAACCGGACCGGGACCGGACTGGGACCGGATAGCAAACAATCCAATCTCATATTCGGGCTTAGATTTGAGGTAAAAAAAACCCGGATAAAGACCGGATAAGAGACCCCAACACTCAAATCCCCACAAGCTCAATCTAAAATCAAAATCAAATTGGGATCGGACCAGGTCAAGACCGGACCGGATAAATACTGGAGTGTATCCAATCCAATCTTTGGTCCTTATATTCCCGAAAAGACCGGACTGGGACCAGATCAATTTGGTCCAATTTAACCGGACCGGACCGTATAGCCACCCCTAGAAGATTGTCCAGCTAAATAGGTTTTTCTGGATCGTGGGTTCATTCAAGCAAAACCCTAGATAAAATATTTGTGGATATATTTGGATGGCAACCATGTTTATAGGGGCAAATCATATACCCTGGATCCCGCGTTAACAAGACGAAAGAATTTTAGTTAGGCAAGTTAGATTGTCATTTCCGAGTACTAGTGTAGAGCCACATTGATATATGGCAAGAGGAATTGGAGAATTTGTGGTATTATGGATGAAGATAATCCTAGTGAATCAAGGAGGTTTCACAATCACAAATTGGAGATTTTTGCTGAAGGAATTATCTTTCGGATGCTGAAAAAAGAGATATTAGGGAGATGGAGGCTATACATACTCAAGCGAGAGAAATAAAGGAATTTTCTCAGCAAGAAGTATGATGCTCACCATAATACAAATCATATGTTGTCATAAACCAATTGGTCCCAATAAATCGAGTTGTTGGGAGAAGGTTATGTTGGATCTTATACCACTCTCTAGCACACCCCCCTCAAACGAAAGCCAACCCATGGGCTTGAAGTTTGCACAGGGTCATCATACCTTGTGCTTTAATCAACTGTTAATACTGGGGGTCGTGGAGATTCGAACACACGACCACTTGGTCAAACCAGGCTCTAATACCATGTAAAAACTACTAAACGCGGAAGCACAACACAACAATTTACGTGGTTTCCCCGTTCAGCGTGAACGAGACTACTCCACGGAGAATCGAAGCTCTCAGTTTATCTTATTAGTATTCATAGTATATGAGCTGCGTGTGATACATGGTGCGGCTGACTTCTAATCCTAATATACCCATCAACAGCGTTCCTAGGGTAATTAGGTTAAGAAGGAAAATAACAAGAAAGGTCTTAAAAGAATAAAATATATACAAGGAGATACAGGGTTCAACATATTTACAATGAGACTTCAAAGATTAATACAAATCATATTTACAAGCGATAGAAATTAGTGTAAATTTGATGATGAGCGGCGTGTTACTAACTTTCCCTTTCGCATCCAGATTAGGGGTGAACAAACACACCCGCAAACCGACCCACCCGTCCAACCCGACCCAACCCACCCGTATTTATCGCTAAAACGAAGGTTTTGGGTTGGGTGAAGGTTTTCTTTTGTACAACCCGCCTCTTTTGGGTTGGGTTTGGATTACACAACCCGTAGAACCCGACCCAACCCGTGTTCCAACTATTAGTATGAGTTCGTATCTAAAAAATATTTGTGTCGTATATAGCAATACTTATGAGAAAATTAAGATATTTCGCCATGTTTTTCTATCATGGTCTCCCTAATCTAATGCATTCTTCGACTTAAAGTTTAGACATAAATTGAGTATAGTTATGATTCACGTAATCCTTTTTCTTGTGTACAATTTTAATAGAATAACATATTATGGATGCGTTTGTTTATAACCTTTTTAGCCTATTTCAACAAATATCGTGAAAAAAACTAGACATATGTTGAAGTAAATCACATTTTATTAAAATTCAAACAACATTTTTGAATTTTGATAGCTTTCACCTCGGTTTATTCGTTTGAAATTTTAATTAGTTATAAAATATTTTTATGGTGTATAATAATTATATATTTTTATGTTGGGTTGGGTTTTTACTTAAAAGTATCGCCAACCCGACCCAACCCAATTAGAAACAAACCGTAGGGTTTTAATTTTTTTGGGTGGATTTGGATTTGATAATTTCCAAACCGTAGTGCATGGGTCGGGTGATTAAAATGGTTAAACCCGAACCACCCGACCCATGTACACCGTTAATCCAGATGATTCACTTGTTGAGCGCGTGGTATTTTGTTATTAAATTATTATGATAGACTCGGCGTACAAAACCAACAAGTATAACAAGCCAATGCTTCAGTTAATTGGTGTTATTCCATTGAAGAAGAACTTTGACTTTTGGTTTGCATTGGTGGCAAATGAGACGAAGGAGACATATGCATGAGCTTGATGCAATTATAAATTGTGCTTGGTAACCGAATAACTGATGTGTTCGTTACCGATAAGGAGAGATTATTGGATGTCTCCTTGCATGAGCTCTTTCCGTCTTTGACTCATTTGTTACGTGCATGGCACATGAAGAGGAATATTGAAGCCAAAATTATGTCATTCAAAATTAGTAGAGATACTGCCAAGTCATTTGTAGAAGGTCCATGTGGGGGAGCGATGTATGCCAATACAGAGCAAGGGTTCCAAAGGCATTGGATTGAGTTGCAAAGTATTAGGTATTGGTGTGCAGTTAGAACTTTGATGAACTACTTAAGAGGTGAGTGGATACCTTGCGAGAGAAAGTGGGATCGTTGCTACACTTATCATGTTTTCCATTTTGGTAACTCGAGTACAAATAAGGTGGAGTCGTCTCATTCCTCCTTGAAGGGATTGCCACTTCGACCCACGAGATTGATACACTCTTCCTAAGATCTCACGCATTCATCGAGGAAAAAGTTATTGAATTGAGAAAGGACTTAGAGGCATCGCGTTTTAAGGTATTTTTATTTTCTCTTCAGTTAAGTGGGTATTTACATATACTTAATTTGATTTTAACTTAAAAATTTGTTCTTTGGAATAGATATTTTCATTAGATTATAGACCACCATATGGTAACTTAAATAATGAAGTGAGCTTATGGACAATTGAGTTGTTGATGGAAGAACAGAGTGGAAAAACGTTCAATAATGTGAATTTCGGCCACGGAGACACATGGTCCACCATGCAAATATTTTATGGAGGAATATAGTGATAGCGGGGTTGAGTTGTACCGCCATCACTTACATCCATTACGGTAATCTTTGGTATATGAAAGTCCTCCTAATAGTGCACAATGGGAAGACCACGATACCATTGAGCATGGTAATTTTTGCAGCCATGATGGAAGATGTGTACAAGAGAGAACCAACTGCTATCCATAAGACCTCTCAATTACCATGTCCTCATGTTTGTCTACTTGTTGAAGGCCTTCATGAGCCTAGGGAGTCAAGAATCCAAAGAGATGACCATGTCAGAGACATAATGCCTGAGTTCTTCTTGGTTTCAGCATGAGAGGGATCAATCGGAACAGAGGAGTAGGACAAATTAGAACCCCTAGATGAGTCATTCAGGTTAGGAATATTCTAGTATTTGTCATGTATTAATATGCCTTGGTTTGTGGTTGTTTTAGATTATTTTTTTCATTCTAACAGGTGATGCCCAAAAACGTCAGCATATGCAAGTTCACAATGAGAAGAATGTTTGCCCTTACCTAAACTGTGTCACATTTACCAACCCTACGAACATCTTTCAAATAAGTGTAAAACCATGCATAGATGAGATCAAAACTCTTGTCCAGATAATGATTAACACTGTGCTTCAACATCCTCATCTCCCAAAGTATACACACAGATAACACCAAACTTGGTGTTATTTATCCTAAATATTTAGGTGTGTTTTGTGCCAATTCATGTGCTTAAATGCTTGAACATCGTCTAATACATCCCTATTGCGTTCTGACACACCAAAACACAACACCAATCTGCGACCAAGTGTAATCGCAAACCGGGAATGCAGTAAAGTGGCAAGTTATATTATCAACCCGGGGTCTAGATCTACTGCTTACTCAGTGATTATCTATTATCTAGCCAACTAAGTCAAGTGATTGTTGTTTAAAGAAAAAGCAGAAAGAAAGCAGGAATTGGTACGGTTTTCTCAAGCAAAGAAGAGTCACTCGGGAATGACTCCCCCTAGCTCCTTAGTTAGGTTTCAATTGTAATTTCCCTGGGTTGATTTATTGTTGATTAGACTGCGGAAGATCCGACAATAGCTTGGAATCTCTTAAGCTGACCAAGCCCTCTCAGACTAACTACCCGGCAGACGACTAGTCTTCACCGAGATAGAAAGCTGAAGCAGTAAGAACAGAACTCCACTACTGGAATTGAATTCCAGTACAGAGCAGTAAACTGGCTAACTCTCGTATAGCCAATCTCCTACTACCGAATGATGAGGCTTTAACAACCTAATCAGATTCTATCTATCTCAGGTTGCAGCAGAAATCAGGAAAAGCTGATCAGACTTCAATTGACTCAATAAACATGCATCATTCGATTAAAACCAAGCAGTAATATCATCCCAAGTCATTACAATCAAATCCCTAACACATAGAACTAGGGTTCTTCATACCCAAGTGAGAGAAGGGTTCTACTCCATAGAGAGAGAGAGAGAGAGAGAGAGAGAGAGAGAGGAAAACAGAATACAGAGTAGTCATACTCATAAAGATGAGGAAAATCTGCTCTGGGATGATGATTTCCACTCCTATGACGATATCCAAGCTTGATTTGATGAAACCCAGCTCCAAGATAGCTTCTAGGATGTGTTCTTCATACTTTCTCTCTCTAGGGCTCTGTTTTTGCTCTCAAAACTCCATTCTCCCCTTTCCATCCCGAAATTGGGTAAAAACCAGAAATTCCCGACTCACACGGGCAGGGCCACACGGCCGTGTGGCATACCCAGTTGCCCGTGTGAGGTCAAAACGCCGCGTTCCGATTAATTGCACTTCAGGCTTCCTACACGACCAGGGTCACACGACCGTGCAACTCACCCAGCCTGGCCGTGTGAAGCCTCGCAGAATTCCACACGGCCAAAATGCAACATCACACGGCCGTGTGAATATCAGGGCTGGCCGTGTGAAGGCTCGCACAATCTCACACGGCCAAAGTGGTCACTTGCACGGCCGTGTGAGTTGTGGGTGTGCCCGTGTGGCCTCCTTTTTGACTTGCCTCGCGCCCGATCTTCGTCCAATCGACCCCGAACTTGCTCCTAAACCTTCATTCACTTGCTAGGACCTGAAATATCATAAACAAACACAACCTAGCGTGAAATCGGCCTAAAACACGAGAATTACCATCTCAAACGGCTCCAGAATAGGGGTAAAAACATGTGCAATTAACGGCTTTTCAAACTCCCCCACACTTAACCGTTTGCTTGTCCCCAAGCAAACCAAGTCAGACACAAGGTAAGCTCACATATTTCAATCATACCAACATTGGGAACAAATCATATAGGCACAGAACACGTGAATCATACTGGTTTTCAAACATCAACACATGAACAACCTCAATAGCAACCTGGACAACCACCACAGAAGACATTCGAGTGCAGCAAAATTGAGTAAAGGAGGAGTCTCCCTTCTGTTCATCAACCAACCTAGACTTGACTCAACCACTTACTCAAGACAGTCAACTCATGCATAAAACTCAAGACATCATAATCAAGACCGAGCCATCTAGGTCCTCACCGGGTAAAGAGTGTAAAGAACAATGAAATGAATCGCTCACTCTCAACCAGTGGGGTCAGGACAATTTGATGCGAAAAATGCGCATACTAATTCTCTCAATTCCTAACATCTCTTCACCATGACGGCAGCCTCTAAAGGTTAGAGTTCACATAAATGGTTGTCATCACTAACTAATCAGGAGGTCTTAGACACAGGTTCAAATGACTGGCTAGGGTCTTGGACATGGGGAAAAGGCCTTTTAGGTGGTGGAAGTATTCAAAGCACAAGGTTCCACAATTCCAAACCCAACAAACTCACAGTCAATCAAACTAGTACTTTCTTTCTGCTATTCTGCATTACTCAAATTCAGAGCACAAGAGCGAAGGAGGTTACATAAATACCAGTATTTCTAAGCCAGACTGCTAAGAAACACTACTTAATGGGCACTATTCAGATTTTTGGTGGTGGCTCACTTTTGCTTTCATTTTTTCTTTGTTCTTCTTTCATTTTTTTCATTTCTTAAGAGAACCACCACCTCTGCACATTTTCAAACACCTGCCCAACTTTTTAAGAACTACCTCCAACTCTCACATTATATTTAGCAGAAACAGCAGAGAACATGTAAAAATCACTCTGTGGAACCTTCTAAAAGATGCAAAAGGGTGACTTTTCATTGAAGACCGAAAGAAAGGATAATCACACGGCTCAAAGGGGCTGACTAGGGGGTATGACACACCAGGACAGTCAATTTGGTCGTGGGCTAATCCTATGCCTCCATCATCTTAGCTAATGACAACGTGAATGCTACACATCATAGAAGAGGGAACTATCGCACAAGAAAGAAACGAGCAGGCTCAAATCTCACATGGCTACCTATATGCTCTATCTCTCATTCTGATTCCCTGAACTAGATGCATAAGAGACTGTCAAGAACAAGTAATCAATCCAAGTCACAGTTGGTAAGCAAACAGTTAAAAAAAATGAACCCTACACAACTCTACTGCACGTCTCAGTCATCATTATAGGTTGTCCTAATCACCATCCAGTTGTCATGCATTAATCCGAAAACCATTCAATTCACCAATCAAAACACAGTGCCAATATGATCAAACAGCCGTACTTGGAGCCCTCAAATCTCGAGATTTGGATAGTGGACTAGGCTCGAAGCACACGTATATACATTCCAACCGATACAAAGCACCCCCCCACACTTAAGCACGACATTGCCCTCAATGGAGCAGAGGGATAGAGAAGGGGAACGATGTTACCGGATTGAAATGCTGCGGGAGACTGGAAGTGGACCAGTCAGCGGGGCTAGCATCAGCAAAACACACTGGGTGATAGAAACCATAGTTCCATGTGGACAAGCCGAAAAAAACAAACGAAAGAAAAACAAACCTTGGTGGGGTTGCCTCCCCACAAGCGCTTCTTTACCGTCGTGAGCCGGACGGTGGCTCCTAAGTTTCGGTCCATCCCAGAACCTCCTTGAAGTTGAGGTTCTCATTAATGAGGTGAAGTCTCAAGTCACGAGCATGGGATGTGATAGGTGATGCAAATGGCTCGTGGCCTTGAGGAAGATGAAGTCTCCACTCTCGAGACCTCTCCTTCGCGTCTGCTTTTGTCTCATTGCCCCAAACCAGATAAGATATATTCGATTGACCACCATCGCATCCACCAAGAGGGATCGATGTTGATGTAGCCTTGGTCTGGCCAAGAGACACTGCAAATGGGTCCTTGCCAAGCAGCTCCTCAAAATTTGGTGGAGATATCACATGTAACTCATGGCCGGTGCATGCCTCTTCCACCTCAACTTCATCCTCAGCCTGGACGCCAATTGCTTCCTCAACCCCCCTTCCCTATTCAAAATGTGGTCTCTCCCCTGGGAAAAGATCAAGAACCACCTCTTCTTTTCTTTCTTCCTCATCCTCCACAACTTCCTTCCTCATCCTTGCTCGCTCTTCTTCTTCTAGAACAGATTGGAGAGCAAGTCGCCAAGCAATTTCTTCAATGGGATCATCTTGCATCTCCTCGCACGGGCCCAGCATGTTAGAGCATAAATGAGGAAATGTGTGATCTGCAACCAAAGGACTTCCCTGATCATGATTATCATGGGAGTTCTCTGTGATAACTTCTGTATGCTCCTCAACGCTCCCGTAGCCTTTGTCATCCTCCACCTCTTCTAGCGTGGTAGAAGAAAGGTGACCTTGAGCAAGATGTGAGCAACTTGCTCCACCCACTCTGTTTGCTTCGCTGAGTGCTGAACAGTCTCCTCTATATCATGGAGAAATGAGGGATCGGAAGAGGCAAGGGCTTGGATTTGAAGATCCATCTTGGAGCATGCTCTCTCAGTGTCTCGAGCAAACTGCTCCACGGGAAGCCTTAATTGTTTGTTCGGATCTTCCAGTGAAGTGTAGCATGGCTCTGCAGAGTGACCCGTGAAGGCCTCCATGGCTAACTCCAACTCAGATGGCCCCTCTGGTTGTGGCAGGAACTCTTCTTGGAAAGGATATTGTCCTTGAGGTTCCCAAGGGTTTGGTTGTTCTCCGTAGAAGGGGGGTTGGTACTGACATCCGAACCCATAGTCTTCTCCTCCTTGATTGCTCTAGGAAGTCTCGGGGTAATACCACACGGATGGTGGTTGATACCCCCAATGGTTGGAGAAGCCATGAGGGTCCATGTTTCAGAGTTGCACCAACAAAAACATAACACCCAAGCGAAAAGCAAGGGTGGAAAAGAAAATAAAAAAGCTAAAGTAACAAACTTTCACGTTTCCCCAATAACCTAGAGGTTCCCCGGCAACGGCGCCAAAAACTTGACACACCAAAACACAACACCAATCTGCGACCAAGTGTAATCACAGACCGGGAATGCAGTAAAGTGGCAAGTTATATTATCAACCCGGGGTCTAGATCTACTTCTTACTCAGTGATTATCTATTATCTAGCCAACTAAGTCAAGTGATTGTTGTTTAAAGCAAAAGCAGAAAGAAAGCAGGAATTTGTACGGTTTTCTCAAGCAAAGAAGAGTCACTCGGGAATGAGTCCCCCTAGCTCCTTAGTTAGGTTTCAATTGTAATTTCCCTGGGTTGATTTACTGTTGATTAGACTGTGGAAGATCTTACAGTAGCTTGGAATCTCTTAAGCTGACCAAGCCTTCTCAGACTAACTACCCGGCAGACGACTAGTCTTCACCGGGATAGAAAGCTGAAGCAGTAAGAACAGAACTCCACTACTGGAATTGAATTCCATTACAAAGCAGTAAACTGGCTAACTCTCGTATAGCCAATCTCCTACTACCGAATGATGAGGCTCTAACAACCTAATCAGATTCTATCTATCTCAGGTTGCAGCAAAAATCAGGAAAAGCTGATCAGACTTCAATTGACTCAATAAACATGCATCATTCGATTAAAACCAAGCAGTAATATCATCCCAAGTCATTACAATCAAATCCCTAACACATAGAACTATGGTTCTTCATACCCAAGTGAGAGAAGGGTTCTACTCCATAGAAAGAGAGAGGAAAACAGAATACAGAGTAGTCATACTCATAAAGATGAGGAAAATCTGCTCTGGGATGATGATTTCCACTCCTATGATGATCTCCAAGCTTGATTTGATGAAACCCAGCTCCAAGATAGCTTCTAGGATGTGTTCTTCATACTTTCTCTCTCTAGAGCTCTGTTTCTGCTCTCAAAACTCCATTCTCCCCTTTCCAGCCCGAAATTGGGTAAAAACCAGAAATTCCCGACTCACACGGGCAGGGCCACACGACCGTGTGGCATACCCTGTTGCCCGTTTGAGGTCAAAACGCCGCGTTCCGATTAATTGCACTTCAGGCTTCCTACACGGCCAGGGTCACACGGCCGTGCAGCTCACCCAGCCTGGCCGTGTGAAGCCTCGCAGAATTCCACACGGCCGTGTGAATATTAGGGCTGGCCGTGTGAAGGCTCACACAATCTCACACGGCCAAAGTGGTCACTTGCACGGCCGTGTGAGTTGTGGGTGTGCCCGTGTGGCCTCCTTTTTGACTTGCCTCGCACCCGATCTTCGTCCAATCGACCCTGAACTTGCTCCTAAACCTTTATTCACTTGCTAGGACCTGAAATATCATAAACAAACACAACCTAGCGTGAAATCGGCCTAAAACACGAGAATTACCATATCAAACAGCTCCAGAATAGGGGTAAAAACATGTGCAATTAACAGCTTTTCACGTTCCTATTTGATTTTGATGTGATTCTAGGGTGTATTAGTCGATATATGCAAATTAGGTAGAAAACAAGGTCACAAGTGTAGAGAAGGGAAATGCGGCTAAATATTGTGGCCTGGAAGCCAAATATCACCGCCGGGATCACAAGTCGCAAAGACCAGATGAAGATTGAGGCCCGAAAGCTAAAGATCGCGACCGCGATCTTGGAGGCTTAGGGCGTGAACTTCATCTGGAGGGAGCCTTGAAGAAACATAGAGTTTCTCCAGTCGCATCACGGCCAATGCTTATCTTGCCCACGAGAAAGATCACGGTCGTGACTCGCGGATCACGACCGTGAAGTCAGCCCACGATCATCCCCTTTCCTCAGGCCTCGACGACTTCATTTTGAGATCACGGCACAAAGACCAAAGATCCCGCCCGTGATCTTCTTTCCTCAGGCCGTGAACTTCCCCCGTGTCCAGAGTGCCTATAAATAGAAGTCCATATTCCCATTTTAGGAGAGTTGATTTTGAGAGAAATTTTTTGGTTCTGGAGAGAGACGTTGAAGGAAGGAGAATAGAAGGAGAAGATGGAGCTAGGAGTAAGGAGGATCTTCCCCAACTTCAAGTCTTCTTCTATTTCTACCATGTATCTTCTTTTCTCCTTTATGGAGTAGTCCTCTAAGGTACTAGGGATTCTAAACCCCAAACTTAGTTTTAGGGTTTACTTTGCATATATAGATGGTTTAGGGATTGAATGAATGAATGTGTTTTCCTAGTTGATTTTAATGCCACTCTTTCCTAAAGGATGACGCTTGGGCAACTTGCCCCTATTTTCCCTTTTAGCGTGCTTTATGGTACTGCGCTGGGTACGAAATTCTAGTGTTAGACGGGTATGTGCCATTTTGTGAGTTTAGGTTATATGTGTGAATGGGGGCCTATAGTGGTCGAGGCGACTGTACCCTGCTATAGGTGGCTTTCCTAGGTGAAACCCCGGATAAAAGCTCAGTGTGGACGGTGGATAGTTTCCATTGAAATGATCCATATACTTAATGTTCCAGATACGATAGTCTAGATCGAGGTGACTGGAACATGGGTTTAGGGGAGGCGTACTCGATCGGAGGCGTGTGGATAACGACGAAGGCCCACGGAAAAGAGATCACTCACAATATTTGATGACCCTAGATATCTATATATGCATAGTGACCCTAAGCTAGGGCGAGGATTAGTCCCCGAAGTATCTGCTTTTAGCTTTGATCAATCCTTAGACTAGAGTTTCCTCATATCCTCCACTCGAAACCTCAAAAATTGATTAACTAATTAGAAACTAGATGGGAAGTAGGCTAGGGTATCGGTATTCGGGTAGAATATGACCTTGATTACCACTATACGGCAATGTCGTTCTATGTTAAACTTGGCCTACGATGGGGTAGTTGTGGATACATGCAAAACTCTGACAAGAACCTGCACGGATTGAAGTGACGGATTGAAGTGATCACACACACGTCACGACTCACCTACCAACAATCCACCACCTACATATCAGGGAATGCCACACCGCTCTACATCAACATATTCCTTCAACTCCTCTCTCAACCCAATTGGATCACAAATGCCACTTAAGAATGACAAACCACCCCTCATTGGAGCAACAAGTAACTCTCCATCCACTAGATTTTAGAGTAGGAAAAGAACACAATGAAGGGTGATGGTCATCTCTCTATATGACATATGAAATGTGTTGGCATCTTGTTGCCAGCCTCAAGGAACGCCTTCGATATAGGATAATCCAGTCCGTGCAATACGAAGCTCCCCAATTGGTACACATGAGATGACATATCCAAGCCCACAACACCCAAAGTAAAAAAACTAGTGCACAATCAGTCGATCCACTCCAACCTGCCGACCTTCAAACAGAAAATCATTTATCGCCCAAAAATCCAAACCCAAAATCCAAACTATGGTCAATTTGCACACTTGGCCCTGACTCTGTAAGCAACACATCGTCTTTTGGTTTATTATGTGAAGGATTGATCCCCTAAGAGGTAGGAGAAAAATTTCAATCATTTGCACATATAGGCCCAACCCGAGTACTAACATGGATCGAGCGAGTAGAAGAGTGATCGCTCAAACTTGAATCGACCCGAATGAAGACGATGTCAATTGCCTTGGTGAAATAAAGAATAATAGTTGTTGTCTTTTCTTTGCTCATTTATTATCATCTTTGTTGTCTTCTTCCCTCTTTGATGCTGAGCTGGTTGCAGCTGGCACTAAAGCTCTTGTAATTGGTTTTTGACTTTAGGTAAAATGGTGAAAAGGAGTGAGGTAGGCTATTTGCTCCAAATCTTTGCCTCTCGTAACAATCTGTGCCGACATCAGGCCTTTCCAGCAGCAGAAACAAACCAAAAATTTTCTTACACGTCCCGGACTGCAAGTACTCTGAAATCAGAGTGTTCCATAAAACAACACTTGGCTGGGGAAGATAATTCCGACACAACCGAGTCGATGGGTTCAACCGAGTAGAGGGGTGGCTAGAGCCTGCCGCCGGAGTAGAGCGGTGGTCGAAGTCTGGCGCCGGGGACTTGAGGAAGAAGAAACGTCATGGCGAAGAGGCGACCGTAGTCTATAGCCTTTTATTATTAACTAGCCTATAGCCCGGCCCGTTGGCCGCATTTGTTTAAGGAAATGGAGTTACAATATCTATAATGATAGTGTCGAGAAATGAGTCTTATTTTATATTATCATAAGATTGTTGCAATTTTACAATTCGTTGAAGACGAACATGTAATATGAATGAACATAATAAGTTAGAAATACATTTGAAGATTAGCTAATCACAATAAAAATACTTACATGAAATTTTACTAATCACAAATCTAATCTAGTTGAGTATTACGACAAATAACATGCAAGTCCAAAATAAGAAAACTCAATACATTGTCTCATTGTTCATGACATGGTACTCAATTCAACAAAGGCAAAAATAATTTCACCAACACAAGTTCACAATAACCAAATGCATCGTTCCAGGGACCGACTGTGACCATGACTTCAAATGTCTGTTCTCCAAGCATGTTCAGAAGGGCCATATAGTCAGCATTGACAACATCTGCATGACTGAATACAGATTCAACAATCGTTCGTAACTGTGATGACGGGAAGACGATGTCAACACCAATGAATTCGTCCTCAATTGTGAGGTGGACGAAATGGATTCTGGATGCAGGGGACCAGGACGTCGTCAAATTCGTTACACGTCCGGATAACAAAAAAGAGGTGCCCTGATGTAACACAGAAACGAATATTGTCAAAGCAAATCGATAAAATGCAGCATGCCACAAAAGGCGTACGATTAAAAAGAAATTTATTTGTTTAGTTACCTGATTTTCGACATCCACTTGCAACATAATGAGATCGATGGTGTCAGCACGCTCACAAATTTCAAGAGCATCATCATATTGCAGATAAGCAATAAAACCATGGGGAAGCCTATATATTGGACTGTAAGTTTTGGCATTAAGTAGTGAAAAAGAATCGAAATTACATGATGTAGTATTTGTTGGATGCATGAGCAGTACTTACTGATTGAATTGAGGCAGGCCCGCCATATTGAATGCAATTCGCACGGTCAATGGAACCGAAGTGTTTTGTATGGGAAGTAGTAAACGGAAATTGTAACATGAGAGAAAGTGGTATGTCCATTATATAAAGGAGAGAAAGTGATTCTACACACGTGATTTACTTGGCCTCATGCAGTGGAGTACGTGTGTGTGTGGAAAGTGGGATAGTGGGGGAGTGGAGAAGGATTTGTGGCCTCGTGGGGGAGTGGAGAAGGTTGGCCATTTAGAGTTCAAGAGGCGGGTGTGTCACGGAACTCACGACCCACCTTCTTTTTTTTTTTTTGAGGGGAACGACCCACCTTCTTAGAATCAAACATGCGCCTTCCTTTTATTTTGTTGCAATTAAAAATTCAAAAACAAAAGAAGGTAAGTACAGAATAAAATATAAAGAGAAGAAAAATCAGTTCACTTTTCCCAAAAAAGACCTAGCAGCCGCCCAAATTATGCTTTTTCAGTTTTAATAATTCTCACTTTATTCTTTTATCTCTAATAAGTGAAACAATAATTGTAAAAAAAAAAATTGTTAAGTCTACCAAGTAAGTCAACACCGGTTTATGATCGGTTTTTTATATCGATTAACCACCGGTTATTTGATAAACCTTGAACCCTTTACTAATCCGGATCGATGTCCGGTTCCGTTTTAACAACATTGCTAATTGCGACTGTGTCAACAATTCTTTTCCAAAATTGCCTCTCAAAGTTGCTAATTATTATTTGATGCGCCAACCCGGCCGGCCCGGCCCACACCACCACTAATTAACATGAAATGAAAATCATAATGAATGTATTTAATAAAGAAATAATGGCTTGGAATGCGGCAGCCTTCACCTCATAGAAGATCCAAAAAATCGGATATTGGGCAGTAGAGGAGGTGGGGGAGTGGGGGAGTGGAGAAGGATCCGCCCAAGGTAGTGTAGGTTGGCCTTTTTTTTTATGGGAATAGGTTGGCCATTTAGTTTCAACAAATCCGGCTGGGTATTCCCTCTCTAACTATATTTTATTTAACTGAACCATGCAGATGGTGTTTTGTGGGCTGGGTTGTGGTGTTAATTTATTTTAGTTCAGTTGCGACTATGGAAGTTCTTCTTCGTATTGCAATATAACGCTCACACTCGCATACCCTTCGGTAGAGTAAATTGAGGTACAATTAAATATAAAGTAGTGTGCATAAATCACATTTCATATAATTGGCTGTTAAAAACAGGAAAATAATTTGGACAAATTGAGAACTCAAGATTCAAATTGTAACGACCCGATAAATTTGACAGTCTTAGTCCTCAAATCGAATAAAACATAATACATCAATAAACCACTACTCAAAAATCTCAGTGAACACAATGTTCTACATAGTCTTCACCGGTTTACCTTGAGAGTCACAGCTAAGAATCTTGAGTCCCCTTTCCGACGTAACTCGAGACATAGCAACATACAACTGTCCATGAGAAAATACTTGTCTTTGCAAGCAGATGCCAACGTGATTTAATGTTTGACCTTGACTCTTGTTAATTGTCATTTCATATGACAGTGCAATTGGATATTGCCTTCGAACCAGAGTGAAATTTAAGCTCTTGTAGTGGACCGATAGACTTAGGCGTGGTAAGAAAACTGTATCACCAACATGTGTCCCGGTCAAAATTTGGACCTCAATAAACCACTTACCTAATCTCTTAACGATCATCCGAGTTCCATTGCAAAGCCCAGTACTCTGATCCAGATTTCGAAGCAGAATAACAGGGCACCCCAACTTCAATTTCAACTCATGTTCCGGAAAATTCCCAATCTTTAAAGAGTTCAAGAATTCAACTGTGTAGTCCCCTTCTTCAACATGCTGATTCTTGGCATCAATCTCTAGCGAATCCGAACTAAAATAAGAAACTTCTTCACCAGGAAATAGACCCAATACATAATTGTTAATGGCCGCAACAGTGTCATTATGAGGGGCTAAGATAGCTCGCTCAACCAAATAGGTTGACATATTTTCAGTGGAGAGTAACTGACCATATATTTCAGCAACAATATCAGGAATTGGATCACTGCGACGGGGAACACAAATGTGTAGAGGTATCGGGATAATTGATTCTCCAAAAATATTACTATTTGTACCATCACCAATTTCCAAAAGCCATTTGCTAAAATTTGAGATTGCTAACATGGCCGATGCTTCAGAATGAGGCAATTTTAATCACATGTTCTCGGTTAGCTTCAATACTGTCATAGACCGCCAAAAATAAGATCTCTTTATGGAAGAATTAACAATTTCAGTCCGTGTACCCTTCGTGATGATATGTAACGTCTGTCGGAAATCACCTCCAAACACAATAGTCATACCTCCAAAAGGCTTCAACTCAGAATCAACATGCTTAACTCGGAAAATATCCATCAATGTCCTATCTAGGGCCTTTATGTTGTGTTTAGCCATCGGTGCCTCATCCCAGATAATAAGTGAAGCATTGAGAATCAATTCAGCTACCTCAGAACCTTGCTCAATATTGCAAGTTGATTTTGTATCACAATCCAGTGGAATGTGAAATCTTGAGTGTGCAGTTCTTCCACCGACCATGAGCAGTGCACCAATACCAGATGAAGCAACACATAATACTATCCTCTTCTCAAATCTTAATTGCTCACAAATTGCTCGCCACAGAAATGTCTTAGCAGTACCCCCAAATCCATCCACAAAAAAGCATTTACCCTCATTGGTATAAACAGAATGTAATACCATATCGTAAGCGATTTGTTGTTCTCCATTCAACGGTCTACTATGTCGATCCTCAGAACAGTCTAAGTCATCGGGTCCATAATTCATCTCCATATCTATCAGCCTGTTTACCGTATGTGAACGCAAACACTGATCGGGAACAGGCAACCCAGGGAAATTTGCTAATGACTTCGAAAATCTCTCCATCAATTTGTCAATATGAATAAGGCACAACTCCTTAATTTCATCCTCCGACAAATTCAACTGGGGTAAATTCAGCTCTCTACGTCGTGAATGCAAAATGCCTTCACTTAGTAATTCCCAATTCTTTAACCAAAAAGAAGTCACATCAGCCACCTGACAATGAATAAGAATTGTGACAAAAAGTTTTCTAAGTTTATAACCAGAAGCCCAGTGCGAAGCTTCTTGGACACAATCATTCCATTCAGAATCTCCTGATAACAGTCCCCGAGCATAACATGCTTTTTGGAATGTTTCATATACCACCCCATTCACTGTTCTAATATCATCATAAGAACAACAACCCCTAACAACATGCAATAGCATTCGCAAATAGTATCGCTCCTTTGCGGATGGGTAGCAGTAATATAATCTAGCAATGCAGGTACCTTTTTTGGGCTGCTGCCATTTCTTGTATTTTTTATTCCATACATAATATTGTGGCATCTCCGCAAAGGTATATTTCTGTGCATCCATTGACTGGAGATTGAGATCCATCCATGCTAACAACATTGAGGTTTGGGAACTGCTAGACTCAACCGCTTCCTCCACGTTAGAATCAACATTTGAATACACTGTATTCTCACCAGGCAAATGACAGGACATACGCAGTACTGTTGGAGAGTGAGTGTATATATCAAACCTAAAAATTCTCCAACATGCTTCTCCCGATGTGATGTAACGGGCATCCATGAATGCCTTTATCTCATCGATTTGCACAACCGTAGTTCCACGATTCCGACCATCCATAGCCGAAGCTGTTTGTTGTGCAGCTACAGTGACCATTGCACGATCCTCGGGTTTGTTGATGTACTTAAACAAATATTTCACAGCCCTATAGAAACATCAAATAAAACCAAGTTGTAGATGTTAGATAGGGAAGTAGGAAAAAGTTGTATTACATTTTTTCTTAAATGTGACTTGTATTAAATAAGAAATCAAAGTACAGAGAACAAAAGGCAATAAATGGATCACAATAGCTTATCCAAGGGGCAAAAAAAAAAGAAGGAAAACACACCAAAAAATATTACAAAAATTACAGAGTTGCGGCAAGAAGTCACACCAATAAGATAACACTGGGTTTATAAAATAACTAAAAAAAAAGAGAAATCGCACAAATATTGGTTTGGTTTTTATTCATCTTTGGAAATTAAATCATAATTCATATGCATGCATAAAGTTAATAATGAGTGTAGCATATAAATATACATATAGCCTGTCATTAAGAATCTGAGTTTGGTAATATAATAAAGGAAACAACAACGTCATATAGATAAATACGATTTACTTCAGCCATACCTTGTCTTGTTACAATATTCAATATTGATATGCGCTCCAAATCGTAGTAACAAATATCGATTGTAGGGTACAACCCATCGATTATCCAGATCAACGCCGCCACAGTTGAAAACTCTACCATTGTTCCGCCGACGATATTTAGCAAACCCAGTTTCATCAATAGTTGTTTGAGAAGAGTATTCCTTGGGGTAATGCTTACTACATTTCCCATTCTTCATGCACACATTATTAGGACGTACTGTACCACACGGGCCATGCATCATTGAACTTGTGACAACTGCATACAGTTCAGGATCAAGATCAGGATCCGGAATTTCAGCACATATTATGGAATCAATAGCCGCAGGACCATGGAATTTATTCTCCGAGGCCAAAAAAAGCAATATGTGTGCATGAGGGAGACCCCGCTTTTGCCATTCAATTGCTTTGACATCTGTACAGCAAGATGCAAATAGTGGAAAAGGAATATTAGTTCAATGAGGTAAGAGAGTAATGGATGAACATTAATAGATAAATAACGAATGAATAAGCACACATACATGCATTGATTTTCCCAAATATTTGTTTCTCGCGAATCTCTAACATAAACTCATCAAGCTTGATTTTGAAAACTCTGGCGGTGATGTCAGCCCGGTCAGGATCTTTGCCACTGTACCTTCTAATCAAATCAACCATTAACTGTATCTCTGGCCAGTTAGAATTGCAAGTGAATGTTATAAACAAATCAGGATAACCAATCCACTTGCAAATAGCCATCGCATCCTGAAAATTCTCATACTTGTATCTTGGACTATCAGTGTGTGAGGCAGCTAAAATAACTGGCTTCCCAGAAAGCTTGATATCACTATCCCCTCGCAAATAAGAATTCAACAAATCCTTGTAGTAGTGTCCTCTTAGCTTCGACCGATGGGTACGCATCCAGTCTAAGCGTTCAGCCTCAATTAACGCAAATGCATTCACCATATATTGTTGAAACAATTTACCAGATAATAACAGAGAATTCGACTCCTGGAGACGGGTTTGAAGACGATATGCATAGAAATCACACTGGGTTATCATTTTATCTCCAACACTGATATTAGAGCTACTGTGACTATAGCTAATGCAGGGATGCCACCCATCCTCGCCATATGGGAATAAAATTGGATATTGTAATGCCATCAGACTTGGATGGTATACGCTAATCCTTTCCATTTCTGAACCCTTCTGTTGAACAATTATATCTGGAGAAAATGATTGCTCTCCTGTTCCATCTACAATCAATGCTGCAATCTCATTCGCAGAGGGCAAATCATATTCTCTACTATTAATTTCACGCTTAGCCAATAGTTTCAGTTGAAGCTCCTGGACACCAGAGTTTTGTATCCTATATCGCGCAGAACGAAATGTACGTACCAGGATATTATTGTCATCAAACATATGCTGGAGGCCTTCAATAATACACTGGCGCAACGGATTCTTGGCAGGATCAGTGGAGTAAAAGTCCATACGATTCTGCACCTCGTTATCTGAATCGTGAATGTAAAGCTGTGCAAATTTCGGACTATCCCCATCACCAGGAACCAAACATCCTATTCGATGATAAATCTGACCACCGATTGAATATACATAAACTCCACGACCATCATTAATAGAGTGATTGACTTTACCTCCGAGAGAAATAAAGCAAAAAACCCCATTATAGGCTCTGATGTTAGTACGAAAGTGACGCGCTAATGGTGTATCCCCTTCAAGTAGAGTTTTAAGAAATTCGGGCACATCTCTGCGTGGAGGCAATTTCACTTTACCATGTTTGCAACATAAAGGAAATGCAGGCAACACATCATTCCGTGTAGATAAAGTACTCTCGAACCGCCACATAACTGCTCCACAATGTTGACACGTACATGAAGGTGGACCAATATAAAAAAATTCAACCAACGGAAGACCTAGTGAAATAGATAAGTAATATTAATAAATTTTTGTCACAGTAATTCATAAATTGAATGAGATTGAGAAACTGTGAAGCCGATTTAAGCGCGCTACAGTAAACACAATTATTAAAATAAATGTTCTCAAGGCAAGATAGATTGGTATACCGCTCATTTTAAGTAAGAATAAGTCAAATTTCAGGAAACACCAAAGTTTGTTCATAACACACAAATTTGCCGTTGACACATCAACATCTAAAAACAATCCACTATTTGCAGAAGGTGACATGAAGCGTACATCACTAAATTATATGCATGGCATAAATGGGTACATTATATGTTCTAAAACCAAAATAGGAAACAAAATATGTTGACCAGAACACAAAAACATATATCCAATGTACAAAAACTAAACCAAAATAGAGATGAACCATTTCAGGTATAATAGTGGCCATTAGAATCCACATACTTTGATTGACTTCTGTAGGAAAGAAACTTCGGCCACGTCTCTTTCTATGCAGATGAATACGTCGAAGTAATCGACTTTATTTTTGTAATAGAAATCTAAACTCCGGCTCCAAAACTATGAACAACACCAAAACACATACGATATTAAAGAAATAAATAAAGATTCAACAATCTAGAATAGCCTAATTTGTAAGACTTGCTACAAAATTTAGCAAACAACAACCTTGGTGTTCAAAAGGCAAGCCCCTCCTATGAACCTTCTGTTTCAAAATATGATGTCTTCTCTTACGGGCGACTTGGGATAGTATTCGCCGAAGTTGAGAGAGTTGGAATTGTAAGGCAGCTTCTTCTGCAGAATTTAAATATAAAACCATGTATTACTCATTGAATAGATGAACTCATTAGAAAAATTAAAACACAGATAACACACCTCTCTCAAATGCTTCTTCCTCTTCAGCAGATAAAACACAGCGTTGGTACTGATCTTCAGGATGAATAAACACTGCTCGACGTTTCCCTAAACAAATGAGATTCAAGGGAAAATATTAATGTCAGTTTGCATTGAAGCAGTTGCGTGCTAAACCATGACACTCACATGGTATAGACGATCGATAAATCTGTGGTTGGGCAGATGGGATGACATTTGCACTATCCATATTAAATTCTCCAATAACCTGATGCAATCTGAAATAGAGGTCGTGGTAAATGATGCACCCGTTCCAGTAAATTTTGCAGCTGCCATTCATATAAATTAATTAATTGTTACAACAGAAGTTGAACTCCTCACCAATTATAAGTTTGTGCGAGTTAATGACACATACAACACACCACACAAACATAACAGTCGAAGAAAAATATAACTATATAAGGCATAATTTAAATTGATGAACAAAACACATATAACAGAATGGCTTCCAAGCTTGGGGATGCAAAGGAAGAGCGAGAAGGACAACAATGTAATGGCCAACACAAATATAATTCAAAGGCATCCATAAAAACCATATCCAAAGAGAAGTTTGAAAAAGAAGCAAGCTGGCAATAAGAAAAGCACTATAAGTGCTTACCAATTCTAGTTCTTCTAACTATACCAAGCTTATCCCTTCTTTCAATTATGCAGTTTACGCTTTGTACTTTTAGCACAAATGGATTCCAACTCTAATGTCACAATACAAATACAATGCAAATGAAGTTGAAGAATAATAAAACAAACTAATGGAGTGAGATAAAACTGTCCAATGATCTTATGTAATAACGGGAAAAAAGCCTGGTAGAACCAATACACTAACCAGTGGAGCATGCTTATCAATACCGCCTACTTTATACTTCTTTAGTGATTAGAGCTGAAAGTACATTATCAGATCATAGCCAGTCCCATTAGATTAATTAACCTAGAAACATATGAGAGAAAACCTTACTGATCAAGTTGGATTTCAACATTTACCTGCAACAGAGTTAACATCAGAAAGTAAATTGATTATGTCTCATACGTGGTGGCGGGTGGGGGACGGCGCGCCAAATTTCGTCGGCGATGGGCTGGTTCTGGACTCAAGTAGGCTGGGCCTCTGAAGTATGGGCTGGCGAGAGAAATGGATCCCCGAGGCCTTATGGTTTACGCTTTCCTTTTACCCCGCCAGGCCAGCGGTAGTTTATAGCCGGCCCTTCGGTTTACTGACCCGGAAAACGACCCGGACGAAGTACCTGGCTGCCGCCGCCGAACGTCTCTTTCTTTCCTCTTCTTTCTCTGCGGCCCGAAAAAACTCAGCTCAAAATCGACAGTCGGCTGCTCTCTGGAAGACAGTCTAAGCGAAGTGGAATTTAAAGTAAGCAGCTTTGTTACTTTCAAGAGAAAGGGAAAAATCAAAAATCCCCTTTTGATCTCTAGAGAATCCAATCAACAGAATGAAGCGAGGAAGGTAAGAGAGAATAAAGAAAACGGAATGAACCAAAGGAAAGGGAGATGAATCTTTGCAACCGAATCCCTGGAAAAAAAACCTAGAACCCGAATCCCTAAAACTTAAAAGCAGCGACAACAACAAACAGAAATCTAAAAGAGGAAGAATAACTTACGGCAAAACCAATACCAATCTAACGCTTAGAGAACGGAAATTAAAGGTAGATGCAAGCACATAAAAGAACCAGATGATTGAGTCAAGGTTTGGTTTTCTGAAGGCCAAGAAACTTATTCGAATGAGGTGAAAGAGTGGAAGGAAGGGAAATCGGAAATAAAAAATACAAATTAATACAAATTAAATGAGAACGTGAGCCTAGAAGGAGAAAAAAGTGGGTAGTGGAGAGTTTTTTATACAAATTAAATGAGAACGTGGGCCTGGAAGGAGAAAAAAGTGGGTAGTAGAGAGTTTTTTGGTTCTGAAATCAGGCGGGACTCTTTTTTTCCCGCTTAACACTCTGCCACATCAGCTTCCTAAAATCACTCTATGGGCAGGAAATTTTGAATGGGGGTTGCAGTTTTACTTTTCAGCTATAAATTATACTGTTGATTTAATTGGTTTAGGGATAAAAATTAATTAAACTGAAATTAGGAGTTAATGAGGGCAACAAGGTCATTTACAACCCATTAACAATTCTTTAACAAAAAATTGGATGGAAGGGTACAATCGTTACATTTTAATATTAGAAGGATATTTTCTTGCAAAAAATTAATAAAAGATATGTTTGTTAATCGACAATAATAGAGTGGTATGAAATGCTATTTTTAACTATAATCATCCTAAACTTTGTCAATTAACAACTCAGACGGGGCTCGGACGGATTCCCTGCCCGTTGCGCACGGCTGCTGGCGGGTTGAAAATCAGTCCCAGCAGGCTTGGGACAGGTACCCAGCTCGCATGAGACAACTTTCCAACACATCATGCTGCCGTAACCCAAACAAAAAAAATTGCCTGGTTGGGCGACGTGAGATTCCTTCTTTCTCCTACTCGGTAACAAGAGAGAACAATAGTTGCAGCTGTAGATAACCTTCGTCTTCCTCGACCCGGTGAATGTCCTTCCTTTTCTTCCTTAGCGACGCACTCCTTCTTTTGCTCCCTCCTCCATTAGTGAGCGATGATAGAAAGGGGGAGGGAACTCGACGAGTGTAGGATTCCTTCTTCTACTTTCTCCTCTAACAGTGACGACGAGTGAGGCAAAGAAGAGAAGGGACATGGGCGTTGGCTTTGTCTTCAGCTTCCTCCTTGAGCTGCAAATATGACTGTTTACACCAAAATAATTTTCATTAATTATTGCATGTATGAACAACTTGGCCAATTTAAGTAGTTGGTTCATGTGTACATGGATGGTCCAATTTATCAAGTTGGGTAGTAGGATTAATGGATAGTAGTGTCCAATATCATGGATACCATCCAAATTCAATAATGGATGGTAGTGTCCAATATCATGAATACCATCCAAATCCAATAATGGATGGTAGTGTCCAATATTATGGATACCATCCAAATCTAATAATGGATGATAGTGTCCAATATCATGAATACCATCCAAATCCTATAATGGATGACAGTATCCAATATCATGGATACCATTTAAATCTGATAATGGATGGTAGTGTCCAATATCATGGATATCATCCAATCCCACAATGATGATGTCATCCCATATCATAGACACTATCCAAACTATTAAATGGATGTGCCATCCATGGATTGTTCTCTTAGTCAATATGGATGTCATCCAAGTTGTTTGGTGTATGATGACCATCCAATTGGTCATCCATGGTACATAGGTTTGATTGTCCAGTGACATGATGACTTGTCGAATGTGGTTACCAAAAGCAGCAACTGACTTGCAAATGACGCTTAGAGAGGAGTTATTGGATGTTACGTGGAGCTAATTTTTGGGAAGAGAGAGAGAAGGCAGTTAGAGGGCGAGGCACAACAAAACTTGCAGCAAGATTCTGGAGGAAGGACAGCCAAATCAAATCACAAATAGTCTCGTCAAAATTTATCTTTTCTTTTTAGAACAGTAACCGCAGCAGTAGCACCAGGGACCCTCCAACAAGACTTCTCTGTTAGTTTTAGTCAGTAGTTGCGGAGCTCTCAAGGAATCTTCATAAGAGTAGAGGTAACAGTAAGTAGATACTTGGATGTATGCATCGAATACCCTCGTTCGAACAATGTTTGAAGAGGTGTAAACCGAGTAACATCATTTTATGTTTTCTTAAAGTCAGGGTGCATTGATCACACGAAATTCTTGGATGGGATTTGGCGGTGACAACAGAGAAAAGGCATAACAAGGGGTGGGTTTTGCTTGCACAAATAGGAGGAAAATGACGGCTTTCGTCAGTAGACATGTTGGTTATTTTTTTGGATTAGGTTAAATTTGGGTTGAGGTGAAAACTCATCTATTAAGTGTAGTTTAGAGTAAAATTTAGTTAAATAGGAACCCAACAAATTATAACACACAAGTCGTGAGAAGATGTAGAGCCGAGAAAATTGAGTACATGGAAGGTTCATTTTTTACAAGTCGACTGGTATTTCTACGGAAACCAATAGGAAGGAAAAGATACATAGGGGGAGAGAAGCTACCACAACATAACTAGCACATAGAAATAACTTAACGAAGATGGACGGCGAGTGATAAATGATAAAAACAAGAATGTAAAGTTAGTGATCATGCAGTTAAAATTTATAGTGGCGAATATGACACAAATTAGTAGTCTTAGTGATCAAACATCCAAAAAAGCTAAATAACTTCTGCTGCAACAAATGAAAGGCTACTTTGCTTGATCATTAGAAACAAGCAAGCTGAACCGGTAATGAAAAATAGTGCATGTTTTCCCTTATAGAATGGCTTGAGTAGTGAGGATATTGAACGTGTACCACAAAATAGGACAGGAAAACAGTGCGGTGTGGTCCATACCAGATCATATATACGGTATATGGTTCAGATCGAGAGGTTAAAGTATAGACCACAGACCAGATCACAGACTATACGGTTTGATCCAGACCACGTCTGTGAGGTCTGGTTCGCTCTGGTATGGTCCAGATAGACCATACTCAATGAAAAATGAATAATTTGTTTAGTCAACCAGACAAAAATTGAACCAATAACCAAGAAAAATAGTTTTTATCTGCCTTAAGATATTAATCCTAACATGCATGAATAATTTTGATACCCTAAATCTTAGTACATTACAAAGATACAAAGTAAAAGCATCCCAACTTGCACCATAACGTCATAAGTATGAACATAATTTTCGTATAGAGACACGATTATCTCTATTGTCGTGTTAAATGTGGTTGTGAATGAAGGAGGGAAGAGATTCACAAAACTAAGGTTGAGACTTGCGTGTCGTTGTGGGAGTTGGGAGAGTGGTCGAATGGGTTGTTAACACGTATTGACAAGTCGGTTGGGTCCACGATTTGGCCCGGTAAACCGCGGTCTAGACCAGACCTAACCAAGAGATCAAAAGATAAAATAATACAAACCATGGACCAAACCAGACCATACTTAATGGTCTACGGTTCAGAACAAACTGTGCGGTATGATTTGGACCGCGACTTTTCTAACGGTCTGGTCTATTTTCCCTACCCTACCACAAAAAGTATTTTGCTTGTGCATTTTCGTCCGGTATGGTCTGCACCATGAAAACTATCTTGAGCAAAATATAAACAGTTTATTTCGTCAATCACACATAAAATTGAACGAATAATCGAGAGAAATAATGAAAACACAAAGTATGAGCAACCCTACTTGCACAATAACATCGTAAACATTGACATAATGTCATATGATGACACATTCATCTCTACTCTGTTACAAAGTGTGGTTTATGAATTGAGAAGGGGGCGAGATTTTCAAAATTAGGGTTGAGACTTGAGTTTCGTTGATGAGTTGATAGATTGATCAATTGAGCTGCTAACACTAATTGAGAAGTGTTGGAATCATGTTTTAATTTGGACTACTGAATCGCGATCTAAACAATACCAGATCAAGAAATCAACTGTTATAATAAGACCGTGGACAAAACTAAAATCACTCTTCACAGCCAACGATCCGAATCACATTTTTTCAAACGATTTTGTATTTCCCATCTTATATACTAGCTTTTTACCCGCCCGTTGGGCGGTGCATTTGTATTGTTGTTTTATTTTTCGTTCTATTATTTTTTATGATTTATGTATGTTAAACTATTATACATTGAATTGTTAATCTCACTTACTTAATTTTTTTATATCTTTTGTTTGTTTATGAAAATTTGATTTTATTAAATGAGCTCTCAGTAGACCTTTCTTTATTTATTTAGTGTCGAACCCACAATTTAGGATATAAACATGAGATATTATCAATGTTTTAGCATACACAATAGTGACAAAGAAGTTTAAAAAATGAAGTAAGCAAATATGTTTCAATTAATAAAAAAGGGTTAAAGACACATTTGGTCACTGAGATTACAAAATCGGGACATGTTTAGTCACTAGAAAAAATTAATATCAAATTTGGTCACTACAATTACTAAAACTGGACACATTTAGTCACTCGTCGTTAGTCTCCGTCCAACTCCGTTAATGAAGTCCGTTAAGTGATGATGTGGCAAACAGAATTGCCTAATCAGCCGGATATAACCCAACAAAAATAAAACCTGACCCGCCACGTCATTATAACCCGCCACGTCATTTAAACCAACCCAACCCTTCTTCCTCCTTCCTCTCACCTCCTTCTTTCCCCAAAATCACCGCCGCTCTCCTCCTTCCTCCCACCACCTTCCAACCCACCCAGAAAACCAAAAAAACCCCTTTCCCACTTCTCACCTGCTAATCCAAGGAAAATCCCTTTTTTCCATGAACAAAATGCAAGAGACTAGAATGGAATATTCAACCGAGGGGAATCAATTTTTTTAAAAAAAATGCAAAATTCCAAAGTTACAACAAGACATTGTGAGTCAATAGTACAGAATCGAAGAAGAAATGAATATTCCACCCAATCTCCCAAGATCATGGCATTACTACTAAGACTTGCGGGGTCTTCCTCTCTTACCAGCAGGCTTTACCTGGGAAGCAGCATTGTTGTTGTTGGTCTTGTTCGCCGACGGTGGGCGGCCGCATCCACGCCCTGACGGCGCTTTCCCGCCTCGTGCACTCTTCTTCGGAGCTTTCTTCTTGCCATTGGAGAGTCCTTCGCTGTCGTCGCTCTCATTGTCGCGGTCGTCACCACTGCTGGCTTCTTCATCATCGTCCTCTGATTCGGATGAATCATCTTTGGACGACTTCTTCCGCTTCTTTGCACTGTCGGGAGATTTGGGGAAAGAAGGAGGTGAGAGGAAGGAGGAAGAAGGGTTGGGTGGAGTTGGGTCATGGGTTGGGTTGGTTTAAATGACGTGGCGGGTTGGGTTTTATTTTTGTTGGGTTATATCCGGCTGATTAGGCAATTCTGTTTGCCACATCATCACTTAACGGACTTCATTAACGGAGTTGGACGGAGACTAACGGCGAGTGACTAAATGTGTCTAGTTTTAGTAATTATAGTGACCAAATTTTATATTAATTTTTTCTAGTGACTAAACATGTCCCGATTTTGTAATCTCAGTGACCAAATGTGTCTTTAACCCTAATAAAAAATAAGCAAAGGGCTTTTCATTTCTTCTCCCTTCTCGTATGTTGGTATGATAATACATACTATCGCGCTCTAAATCCTACGAACATCGTGCACTATTAGTTACTTGTGCAATTTTAGAAGAATGAGAAAAAGCATTAGCATCCACATCATCAATCTTCTGCTTATTCATTTAATTTATATTTAAAATGTTCTAGCAAAACCAACCAAAAATAGAACTATTAGTTGTCACTAATTTATTAAAACAATATTTTTCAGCAAACTAAATTGCATATAAACACAGTTTATATTTGTAGAGAGCTACATACCCCCTTAAAAAACAATGGTGGATTTTTTTACCTAATAACAACATAGACGAATTGTAAAAACTGCATACTTATAAACCTCAATTCATTGTATCTTGTAAAATCTTCATTCATGAACATGGTTGATGCATCAATCAAAATAGTTGTTGTCAAGAAAACGATCAGGCCAAAATCAAGTTTTAGTTAGGGATTCAATCAGGCAAAAATTCATGCTAAGAGAAAAAACAAATGTCATTGCAAACGTGTAGAAATTGAAAGAACGTCCACATAGACAACTTTTTTTTATAGAATCGACATAGACAGCTTAGAGCTACCACCACCATTTTCTTTCTTCTTCGCACCTTTATAAAACCCCACATGTGTTCCCTTCTACTTATAACCCCTTGCTATGTTTTACTTACTGACTGGATCATAATCATATAGCTAGTAGCATGCCACTCATGAACATAATAAACAATTCTAACAACTCTGCTTTCCATTTTATCATCCACAAAATTGGGATGCAATAGGCAAGTAAAATGATCAATTATTCAACCAAAAGAGAGATACTCTAAATCCAAGCAATAAACCATTCCAATTGTCTATTACATGTTTACATAAATGTATTCAACATAGAGAACCATATATAACTACCTGAAAAACAAAGAGAAATACATTCATTGATTTGAGCAGGGAAATTTACAATACATGCATTGTAATCTGGAAGAAATTAAGAAACAAATGGAAAGAAGAGTTTAATATGGCTAGTCAACCACAAACAACCACATATCTCTAGGAAAAAGAAATCAGTTGTCAGCTACAGATCAAGAGTGAAGAGGGAGCAATGAGCAATCATCGACTTCATTCAATTCGTCTTCGCAATGATAGGATGAACTTTTTTAGTCAATAGTCAAATATATGTTACAGTTGCTCAATTGTTTCCCATCTAATCATTGTCTTATGTAACTCCACCCTCGTATTCTCTTACAAAGAGTAAAAACTCAATATCCCTTTCTATTTCCTTTCTTGTATCTGTTTGTAAAAAGCAGAGAAAAGAAATGTTATAAATCTCATTTTGAGCAAATAAGAAGAGACGTTTGTTTGTTTTTAAGGGGCTCGATCCAATTTTTTTATTTTTTTATTTTCAATATTGCGCTTTATTTTTATAGAGAGAATTTGTACGAGAAAAGGGATATGAACAAACCAAAATGTTTCATTCCGTATTATTAACTTAATTTATGTTTTATTTATAATGATGATAATTTAAAGAGTAAACAAAAAAGTATATAAGCAAGAATTAGAATTTGTCCACTGTGGAAGGGTGAGAGCTAACTATTCGTTGATGTGACACTAATTTAGTTTTAAATTTCTATAATATTAAGTAATGATGGTTTATAATTTTTTTAATTTTTTTATAAACTTTAATAATTCATAGAAATATTGTGACATTTCACATACATTTGAATACTCAGATTTATTATAGACAAATTTATTGTAAATACAAATTGCTTACTGTTACAAACTAGAAAATTCATATTTGATACTTTGATATTGAGAAGTTTTATTATTGCCAAAAGTTGGCATGGAGTCATAGACTCGCACCATATAACCAAATGACTTATTACAATTGCCTTATTAAGCTCATTCTTATTAGAGATTCTTCATTTTAACCCAATACATTGATTTAGATTCTTGTACCTATAAAAGTTTTTTGTTCCGATATCTCAACTAACACACTGATATTTATTTATTGACTCAATCCTCAAATTTTGATTTGTCTAAAAGATATTCAACTATTAATAAAAAATTGTCCAATCCTTATTTGATCAATGCCTAGGTTAGTTATTGATAAAATGTGATATTTATCGTATATTCTCAACAAAGATTCCTTTAACATTCAATTGAGTTTGATGAAATATGACCTCAATTGAGCTTGCTCAACCAAAATCATCTAAATCAAATATTTTAATGTGAACTTGAAAAAAATTATAAAATATTGTACATGTGATTACTTTTCATTTGAGAAATTTCAGGTAGAACATAAATATATGTTTTTACTTCATCGGGATGAATAGAATTTTTTTTAAGAAATTATTATTATTGCTCGATTAAGTTCTATTTTGAAAATTATTTTATTATATGAAATAATTATTTATTTAACAATTATTTTAATTGGTAGACATATATATTATAAAGAAGAGAAAGTTTAATATATAAATTCATATATTTAATTTCTCAAATTTGATTGATTGTCAAATGCTTAATTTGTTTCTTTGTGTCATTATAATTTATTTAATAGAAAAAGATATTATTATTTATGTGTGTACTTATATAAATTGTTCACCAAAATGTAACTTATTATTAATTTTAGTTAAAATGAGTAGATAATTTACTTTATAAGATTTAATCATATATTTTTTGTTTAAACAAACCCGATATATGTCATTCATTGTTTTCATCTTTATATTTTGTTTAATTGACAAAAAATATTATTATTTATGCTTGTATTTTTTTTTTGGGTAGGAAAATGGGGTGCTAAAAGGGCACCCCTGCCTGGCACATTAAATTAATCTGGTTTGGGCGATGTCCATACAATCATACAGGACCCAAAACGAGAGGCCCGAATCCGAAATACTAAAATCATGAACTCCTAAACTAAGCTTATGGCCACGATTAGCAAGATAGTCGGCCGCCTTGTTGCATTCCCTATAGACATGAGAGATTTTCACTTCCCAATTCCGATTCAAGAGCCTCTGGAATTGTTTGATGAGAATGAGATACCTTTGGTCCTCTTGATCAGTGGTAGTGAGCAGGTGGAGCGCAGCTGTCGAGTCAATTCCCACCATTACTTTTCTGTAGCCATAGTCCTAAGCTCGGTTAAGTCCTTCTATTACCCCCTTTATCTCTGCTCTAGTAATGGTACATGATCCTAGGTTCCCTGAGAAAGCAACCAGACATCTTCCCATGTGATCTCGAATCAGACCTCCAGTCGCCGCCAAAGAACCAGGCTGTCGAACAAAGCCGTCCGATTGAAGGCTGACCCATCCTTCCGGCGGTGGTTCCCATGCCAAACTGGTGGCTTCTTTCGGTGTTGATTCGTCATTTGTGAGCCTATCACTTTCCTGGGCTTGTTCCACGATCTTAGTCCAGCTTTTTATTCGTCGGGCGAGGACTTCAGCATCGAACGTCTTGTGTTGGAATATGGATTCGTTCCTCTGCTTCCATAGATACCAAGCTGCCACTGCGAAAAGCAAGCCATCCTTCTCTGAATGCAGCCTTTTCACCAACCAATCTGCAAACGGGACAGCCACAGTAAGGTAGTCATCCTTTATACCCAAAATGTTCCATACCTGTTTCGCTCTTGGACAGTTTTTGATGACATGCTCCGCGGTTTCTGGGCCTGCATTGCAAAAGCAACACTTATCATCTGTGGTGAGCTTCCTCCTTTTCCTTTCCACGTTAGTCAGTAGCCGATCATGACCCACGAGCCATAGGAAGTGCACAATTCTGTTTGGCCCCTTCCACTTCCAAATCTCCTTCCATTTCGGTGGACTTGTTGGATTTGCACCATCCTCCTCTTCATTTTGCAGCCACTCGACAGCAGCCTTATAAGCTGATTTGAGCCTAAAGCGCCCATCTGGCTCTGGTCCCCAGGTCGTGATGTCCTCTCCAAGCTCCGGGTCAGGAGTATCAGTACCTGCAATAAGGTTGAGGAGTTCATTAGGCAGATGTGGTTGTAAAACAGTCCAGTCCCACTCACCTGTTTTCGTTGTAAGCTCCGAAACTGAGGCTTCCCAACGGATCCCCGCTCCATTACTATGCACATGATCAGCCAGAATCATTCCATCCGACAGCCAAGGACTAGTCCAGAAGTTCACGTTGTGGCCACTCCGAACGTCCCAAATCAGGCTCTGTTTCACAGCCGGCCACACTTCCATCATTGCTTTCCATAGGCGCGACGACCGACTTTTTTTCATGTAAAACTTTAACCCATAGAGCAGACTCATCATTAAGAAACAACCAAACAAGTTTCATAAGATAGGCTAGATTTAGGGCATGAGCAGAACGGAGTCCCAGTCCTCCTTCTTCCTTCGGCTTGCAGATCGTCTCCCAAGTTACAAGATGTGCCTTAGACTTCCCTTGCTTCGCTCCCCACACGAAAGCTTGAATTTTTTTTGTCAATGAGGTCATAAACCGAAACCGGTATAGCCGCTGTCTGCATCGTGTAGTTGGGAAGGGCGTTTAGCACCGACATAGCTAACGTGACTCTCCCTGCAAGCGAGAGATTCCTTGATTTCCCTCCGCTTATCCTTTTGTCGATATTCTCAAGAATGTACTTGTACGTGTCCTTTGTCACACGACCATGGATCACCGGGACACCAAGGTAACGACCTAGATTGTTAGTCGGCTTCATTCCCAACATGTCGCTGATTCTTTTTTTGGTCGAGTCCTTGATATTCTTCGAGAAAAATACACAAGACTTTTGCTTGTTAACTTGCTCTCCTGAGGCTGAGCAGAACAGCTCCAAACAATGCAAAATCGCTTCTCCCTGATTTGTGGTTGCTTCTGCGAAGAGGACCAGGTCATCTGCAAAAAAAAAGATGGGTTAAAGGGGTTCCACCTTGGCCAAGTGAGATGAGTTTCCACGCCCCCGACCCAATGGCTTCCTGAATACAATGATTTAAGCGCTCAATACAGAGGGTAAAGAGATATGGAGAAAGAGGACATCCCTGTCTTAGACCCCTCGAGGGTTTGAAGCTGTCGGTTAGGCCCCCATTCCACAGAACTTGATAACTTGGAGTTGAGATGCAAGCCATAACTAAGGCAATAAAATCTTGGGGGAGCCTTGCAGCACAAAGGGTCTTCTCGAGAAAAGACCAGCTAATTCAATCATAAGCCTTCGCCAGGTCTATTTTTAGAGCCATAAGACCTTTATCACCCTTCTTAAGCGACATGGAATGAATCACTTCTTGCAGGATGATGATATTATCCGTAATGTGTCGTTGGGTACAAAGCTAGTCTGGCTAGCTTCCACCAGGTCCGGCATGAGTTTCTGGAGCCGATAGCCAAACATTTTGCAACCACCTTGTAAGTGACGTTGCAGAGTCCTATAGGTCGAAACTCCGCTATTGATTTTGGAACTTCCACTTTGGGCAGCAAGATGATGATAGTCTCATTGCAACTCTCAATCCTTTGTGGCGACCTGAAACAAGCCACCACATGATCATAGAAATCAGCACCAACTCTATCCCAACATTTTTTATAAAAAATAGCATGAAAACCATCCTTCCCCGGGGCCTTGAGTCCTCCCATATCTCCTAAGGTTTGCTTGATTTCCACGGGGGTGGGGATTGAGGCCAATCTTCTCATTTCCTCTGCCTGCAAGGTTTTGAAATTTGCTGGAATATCGTTGGAGGAGATATCTTCTTCAGTGAAGAGTTTGCTATAGAACTCTCGAGCCATGTTCTTAAGCACGTCATCATCCTCGATCCAATTCCCGTTGTCATCCTGCAACTTAGTGATTTTATTTCTTCTTCTTCGACTGATTGTGGCATTGTGGAAGAAGGGTGTGTTGCGGTCGCCCTTGGTAATCCAATTGGTCCTCGACTTCTGCATCCAAAGCATCTCCTCTTCCCAAAGCGTTTGTTCCAGCTCCTCCCTCACCGCAGCTTCCTGTTGTAGCGATGTCTCTGAAGGCGACTGATCATTATGCTGCTCCAAACTAGTTAGCTTTCTGGAGAGTCTTTTCTTCCTGGCGAAGATATTCCCGAACACTTCCTTATTCCAAACGCGCAGAGTATCCTGTAGTTTCTGCACAGAGAGCAGAACATCCCTTCCCCGGGTCCAACAGGCGTCAAGAGTAGTGAAAAAATCTTTGTGAGCAAGCCACGGGGCCAGAAAACGGAAAGGTCTCACCTAGTAAGGGCTTGCTGTCTCTTTCGCACTTGCGACTAGAATCGGCCGGTGATCAGAATGAAGTTTATGCAGGTGCTTATTACAGGTGTCTGGGAATTGCCTAAACCACTCCTGGTTGCAGAGAGCTCTATCAAGCCGTTGAGAGAGTCTACCATTTGACCAGGTGAATTTAGGTCCCTCAAAGCCTACATCTATAAGGCCACAATCGGCGATGCAATCGTTGAACTCAGAGACTCGGTTGGGATTGAATTTAGCTCCTCCTTGTCTTTCTGAGGGGCTGGTCACCGAATTGAAATCCCCCACCAAGAGCCAGGGGCTAGTTATCTGAGCTTCCATTCTACGGAGAGCATTCCACAGGGGACGCCGATCATAATTGTTAGGCTTCGCATAGATTGCTGTCATGAGAACTGAGACCTGGTCTTTATCTGTGCAACGAAAATGGAGAAATTGAGGGTTACGGTTCACAACATCAACAGTAATGTCAGATGAGTTCCAGAGAACCCAAATTCCTCCAGAGAAACGAACAGCATCAACTAACTCAAAGCGGTCATAACCCATAGTAGCTATCACATCTAACGCGTCTTTGCCGCTGATCCGCGGCATAACGATGAACACTACATTGGGACGGTGGACACGCACATAATCTTTGAACGAGGGGAGGAAATTATGGTGCTTCGCACCTCGACAATTCCAACTAAAGACCTTAAACATTAAAAAAACAGAGAGTAGAGGTAGCGTAAAACTTCCCTGACGGAACGCTGACTGAGATTAGCGGTGACCGTCCACCTCCATATCTCCATTCGTAATGACAGGGGCGGCCAACGTAGACCCCATTCCCTCTGATTTTCTTTGATCAATCGATCTTTTTGTCTGATTCGACTCCAAATCAGTGCTATTTGGGGCGGATTCGCCATCCCGGGCTTCCTTCTCGTTGTCGCCAGGAGGGTCCGGTCCTTTCTTCTCCGGTGGGATCCCTGCCTTTGGCGTTATCTCTGTGTTGTTATGAGAAAGTGGAGCTTTCTCCCGATCCCGAGCACGCTCTGGGTTCTTCTGGGCCGGGGTGATTTTTTGATTAACCTTGCTCGGTTGGATCCCACATTGTCTTCCGCCAATATTCACACTGTTGGGAACTTTCACTGGGCTACAATCAAGAATTTTTGGAGTTGGCCCATTGTTTCCCTGGGCCTTTTTTTGCACTCTCGGCGCAGATGTTGGATCAGGTGTCTTGGGAAAAGTGAGCATAAATACTAAAAGAAGAGAGAGAGCTTAATAAATAGATCAATAATAAAATTTTTTGTTGGTAAAAAAATGTCCACCTAAGCAACTTATTATTTCTCAATGCTTATGTGGCAATATGTTACTTTTAAATTGCCATAATATACCGAATATAAATATAAATATAGATTAGCCATTCAAGACCCCGCGATGCAGTTTGGGCTTTTGAAAATATGAATATTGTAAATTCTTAAGAGTTCGGCCCAATGTAGTCTCTGGTGCAAAGTTGGCCCTGGTTTTCTGGCCGAAGAGTTCAGCTCTCATTTTCTCGAGAGTCGACACACAAACAAGTTTCTGGAGAGAAAAGGAATAGCAAACAAACACCTCACTGCGTCCCCAATTCTCCAGAACCATCCACCAACTCGGCGGACTGAAATCACCTCATTCAATTCAATTCAATCCCACCGAAAAAGCTCCTTCCATCACTTTCCCGAGATTTCTTCCCCCACCGCTTCAATTTTCCACCTATATATCTCCTTCTCGACCTCCGCCGATCACAACTCACAATCGCTCCTCAGGGAAATAAACATCAGGCATACAGCAACATCACTCAAAAGCTTTCCGTCTTACATTTCAGTTAGTTGAATCGAAGCTCCTCCGTCCGTCAATGGCGACGAAAACAGAAGGCAAAGCAATCGGCATCGACCTCGGCACCACCTACAGCTGCGTCGGAGTATGGCAGAACGACAGGGTCGAAATCATCGCCAACGACCAGGGCAACCGCACCACCCCTTCCTACGTCGCCTTCACCGACACCGAGCGCCTCATCGGCGACGCCGCCAAGAACCAGGTCGCCATGAACCCTCACAACACCGTCTTCGACGCCAAGCGCCTCATCGGCCGCAAATTCTCCGACCCCTCTGTTCAGGCCGACATGAAGCACTGGCCCTTCAAGGTCATCCCTGGCCCAGGCGACAAGCCCATGATCGTGGTCCAGCACAAGGGCGAGGAGAAGCAATTCGCCCCTGAAGAGATCTCCTCCATGGTCCTAATCAAGATGAGGGAAATCGCCGAGGCCTTTTTGGGGCAAAGCATCAAAAACGCTGTCGTCACGGTCCCGGCCTACTTCAATGATTCTCAGAGGCAGGCGACGAAGGACGCCGGCTCAATCGCCGGTCTCAACGTCCTCCGAATCATCAACGAGCCGACCGCCGCCGCAATTGCTTACGGTCTCGACAAGAAAGCGTCGAGTCGCGGCGAGAAGAACGTCCTCATCTTCGATCTCGGCGGAGGAACTTTCGATGTCTCTCTGCTGACGATCGAGGAAGGGATCTTCGAGGTGAAGGCAACCGCCGGAGACACGCATCTGGGAGGCGAGGATTTCGACAACCGGCTGGTGAGTCACTTCGTGGCGGAGTTCAAGCGGAAGAACAAGAAGGATATCAGCACCAACGCTAGAGCTCTGAGGCGGCTGAGAACCGCGTGCGAGAGGGCGAAGAGGACTCTGTCTTCCACTTCACAGACCACAATCGAAATCGATTCCCTCTACGAAGGGATCGATTTCTACTCCACCATTACCAGAGCTAGGTTTGAAGAATTGAACATGGATTTGTTCAGGAGGTGTATGGAGCCCGTGGAGAAGTGCCTCCGCGATGCCAAGATCGACAAGGGGCAGATAGACGACGTCGTTCTGGTTGGCGGTTCGACGAGGATTCCCAAAGTCCAGCAGCTGCTTCAGGACTTCTTCAACGGGAAGGAGCTCTGCAAGAGTATCAATCCTGATGAGGCGGTAGCTTACGGAGCAGCGGTTCAGGCGGCGATTCTGACCGGAGAGGGAGACGAGAAGGTTCAGGATTTGCTTCTTCTTGATGTTACCCCTCTCAGCTTGGGTCTCGAGACCGCCGGCGGCGTGATGACGGTGTTGATTCCGAGGAACACGACGGTTCCGACGAAGAAGGAGCAGGTTTTCTCGACCTACTCCGACAATCAGCCCGGGGTTTTGATTCAGGTGTACGAAGGGGAAAGGGCGAGAACCAAGGACAACAACTTGCTAGGGAAATTCGAGCTCTCTGGAATTCCACCGGCGCCGAGGGGAGTCCCTCAGATCAATGTGGTCTTCGACATCGACGCCAATGGGATCCTGAACGTGTCGGCGGAGGACAAGACGGCGGGAGTGAAGAACAAGATCACGATCACGAACGACAAGGGGAGGTTGAGCAAGGATGAGATTGAGAGGATGGTTCAGGAGGCAGAGAGGTACAAGGCAGAAGATGAGGAAGTGAAGAAGAAGGTGGAGGCGAAGAACTCGTTGGAGAATTACGCGTACAACATGAGGAATACGATTAAGGACGAGAAGATTGCCGGGAAGTTGGATTCGGCGGATAAGGAGAAGATCGAGAAGGCGGTGGAGGAGACGGTGCAGTGGCTTGATGGGAATCAGCTGGCGGAGGTTGAGGAGTTGGAGGACAAGCTGAAGGAGCTGGAAGCTCTCTGCAATCCGATCATTGCTAAGATGTATCAGGGTGGCGCTGGTGGTGATGTGCCGATGGGCGGCGGCGGTGGTGGCGGCGGCTACGGCGGTGGTGATGCATCGAGTGGCGGTGGTGCTGGTCTTAAGATTGAAGAAGTTGATTGAAGTGGGATGGGATGGAATGATCTGATTATCGAAGATCGTTGGGAGTGGGTTTTGGGATGTGTAATCATGGTTTGTAGCTAAATAAATGGCCAATGTATTAAGGGGTTTTCTTTTTTCTTTGGCAGGAAGTAGTAATGTAATAGTTGAGCTTTGTAGATAGATAGGAAGTGTTCTTGGCAGATCCCTATGAATAAGGTGGTCTTAAGTTTCGTGTATGATCGTAATCATGAAGTGTTTAATTCTAAACAGCACTCTTCGTTAATTAATTTTTAACAAGTGTTGAGCAGAAGTGCAGAACATAGCAAGCAGAGTGGTGCTTTGCTGATTGGGCCCAACCCAATAGAACGTCGTGATGGTAATGAGTCTATTGAATGCCTTAAGTGTTGGCAGCCCAGAGAGGATTGTAAGAGGTGTGTTTAGAGTTTAGACTTTTGACCGGCGTGCAATGGTTGTCGTGCAAGATTGTCAACCCGCGGGTTGACTCGGACCCAGTTGAACTAGTGGGTCAAGGGTTAATGGGTCACCCATTTTAGCCTGGTTTAGCCCGAAAATATGGAAAGCGTCATTATATTGTACTTATCCTGATAAATTATATTAAATCTCATCTAACATATGAGTTATAACATATAATATTACACCAAAATAACATTTCGTACTTAGATTCAACATATAATGAAAATTCACACACTTATATAACATTAATATTCAAATGTTCAACTTAGGATTCCAAAGATTGAGTTAGGCGAAATGAAAAATCGGAAAATAAGCGAATTTCGCAAAAAAAAGAAAAAAATGACACAATTTAACCTCCAACCCGGTACATTGTGGCGGTCAACCCGGCGGGTGCGTGCGGCCCGTTTATCTCATCGGGTCAGGGTCAAAGTGGGTCAACCCGCGGGTCGACTTGCGGGGTGACAACCTTGATTGGGTGTAAATCAGGTGGGTTCGTCGGGTTATGAGCAACTAGCGTGGCCCTGGCCATTTGGTTTGACAATACACCTTATTGTTGTATAATTTTTTTGGAAACACGTGATAAAAATAGTGAATTTTAGCAGGTAAGAGACATGAATGATGCAACGAATCAAAAATCGTTCTTATGAACCAAAATCAAGTACCTGTTACCTTGTGAAACAATATTGTTTCTGATAATATGATGAGGTGGAGTAAGTTTTATAGAAACCGAATTCCAGAAAATCGAATAAAAAATCGCCTATCCCGTCGGTTTTCGGGAAATGAGCATCTCACAATCGTTGCTAGCTTTTACTCAGCTCGTTGACCGATTAATTTGCTTTATAAAACTTTCATCTTGTCGTCATTGTGCTTTCTGGTTTTTGTCAGGCCATGATAAAATATAAGGAAATCAAGAACGAACAACACGATTTGAGATAGGAACCGCCGTTGTCGTATCCCTAGAAAATGGTGGTAAACACGGACTCACCTGCCAAAATGGTTTGGATTGAGATTTTTATCGGGTATCAAGGAACCATGTGATTATAAATTAGACTTGAACAAAACGGGCCAAAACTTGAAATTCAGCCTGTTTGATCGACCCATGCCAAATTCTAATTATTCTTTACTTTTAAACTTTCTATTTGAAAATAAAAAATAGTTAAAGAAAAGAGATGCCTGCAATTCGCCATTTTCACATCACTTATTCGGGAATAAAACCATAGAAATCCAAAAGGAACTGAAAATGTTTAGGATCGTTTTAATGTTTATAATAACCAAATAGATCTTTCTGTTTAGTTTTTTACTAACAAATACCAAACGATTCCAAAATACACTATAATTTGATCATTATGATATCAAATAATTATATAATATATATTTGAAATGATAAAAATTGGACTAATTGGGTTGGTCGAGGTTGAACCATTTCTTTAAAATACATTATATTTTAGCCACTAAGGTATAAAATAATAGCATAATATATATTATGCCAGAGAAAATAGCTTGTTTTAGAATGTCAAACCAATGATGTTCATTTGTTTTACTTGATGCTCATTCAACTCTTTTATTTTATGGTTAGCGGTTAGCCCATTAGATACCATGTATTAGTTTATTGTTAAATTTTTTATTTTTACCAATAAAAAGAAGTATTGTTTTTGCCTTTTCATATATATTTTATCACCACAGAGAAATAAAAAGGCTCAAAGAAAAAATTGACACTCCTGGACCCGTTTAAATCCTCATGTGTACGGTAAGTTGGCCCGTTCCACAGAGGAAAGAGAAAAAAATTGACACTCCCTATTCTACCCTTCCTACAAACGCTCCTGGAGCAGGGATTTTGAAATAGGGGAAGGTTTTTTCCTCCCTGCTATTATATGTTTTTAATTTAAAAAGATACAACAAATGTACTTAGTGTGATTGGTTATGATCCTTGCTTTTCTTTAAATGGTCATGGTTCAAATCTCAGTACGTGTCTTTTTAATGAATAAAAAAAGTAATTGTGAAGACCAAAATGTCCTTCCTACTTTCACTCTCGTTGCAGGAAATTTGAAATGGGGCTCCCGTTTTTCCCTTCGGCGTATTATATTATGTGTAGATGCAATCAAAAGTGCGATTCTACCTAGAAGCGGAAAAGGGGTAAAATCGTAAAACGTAGAATTAAAGCGTAAAAGCGTATGTTTTTTACTCATACTGTAAAAGAACTAAAAATATGTTAAGTACGGCATATACTATGAAAAATATGAGTGCACAAAATTTAGATAAGTTAATAAATACTTGCAATTCATGTCTAAAGTAGAGCAACTTATAGCCTCTTAATAATAAGTTCATAAACATATATCTTATCAAGAAGCTACCTTCCCCTCCATGCTAATGAATTTGAGAAGAGTCTGGACGGTGAATTAGATTACTTTATTGAAGTTCAGAATGCATCAAAGTATCTGGTATGTATCTTTTAATCTTAAACGTATCATACTGTCGGTGATTTATTTTAAAATATACTTTTTATAATTAATTTCATGAAAAGAATACCCATTCAGTGAAGTAAAAGCGTTAAAACGTAAAGCTTTTTAGTGAACTAGAAGGGTAAAAGCGTAAGTTTTTAAGTTTTATAGCGTAATTTAGTCTGATTTTATACACTAAAGTTTTTACATAGAAACGAAAGCATTTTGGTGACCTAGAAGCGTAAAACCGTAAGTTTTTAAGTTTTAAAGCACGATTTTGACTACATTGGACTTATGAGTAAGTTGGATTAAAGGTTTAGGTTTATCGGGTTACATGTTAGGGTTATAGGATGAATTGGGTCACTAGTCATTCAGGTTCGGATATATCGGATTACGGGATGTTCATTTGCGTGTTCAATTGGGTTATTGCCTTATTGGTCGTTGGGATTTGGATTGCGAAATTCGAGTTTTTGTTCAATCGAGTTACGAATAAGGGGTTCATCGGGGTGTCGATCAAATAAGTTACAAGTTAATCGGATTCTAGGTAGTTGGGCTTTAAATCGAGCTTGATAAACACAAGAGTTTTAAGTGAGGTTGCTTTAAATCGAGCTTCCGTGTGTGCGAGAAAAGAAATCATGAGCGACAACAACTTTAACTCAGGTTTGTATCTCTAAGTTTGATGATGATCCCACCAATTGAGCTTGTTGATGGAGAAAATACACCGGTCTAAGGAGCATTGGACATTTAAGAGGGGAACCTACAAAAGGAGAAGAGTTGCCAAGACCTTAGAACAAGGTCTTGCAGGGGAATCAATTTAAGGATATGAAAGAAAAACTTTTTGTTTAGATCGATTGATGAGAGCATTTTGGAGACTATCACTCAAATGGAACAACTAAACATCAATGTGATTCTGTGAAAACAAGTTATCAAGGAAGTGTTAAGCTACAAAAAGCACACCTGCAGGCTCTTAGAAGAAATTGAGATTCTGGAAATAAAGGATGGAGAATTGTGACAAAATACTTCGGGACAGTCATGGTAGTTTGTCCCGTTACAGAATCCAAAGACATGAATGAGTTGTCTTGATGCATTGTAGAGAAATAAATTTTGTATGTAACTCATGGCTTCAGAGGAGAGGTGTAAGAGGTCAACGTAGATTTGGTTTTCAAGGCATAGGAGGCAAAATCTTGAATGTTAAAATGGTGGGATGTTTCAGGTGTCACATATTGGAAATTTCAGGAAACGAGCACACTACTCCAAGTCTGGATCTACTTTAAGGCAAGTCTAATGTTGATATGAAAAAAGATTTCATGCTAATGTACTATGTTGAGGGATCTCGTAGTCGTAGACTCCATTGTGTAGGAGGAAGCACTGTCTCTTACTCAACTAAACAGCTAACACCGCGTATTTTCATACTCACGAGTTGTTGGGGCAGGAGTGGGCATTGGTGTAACTTTGTAAAAAAAAATTAATTCTTGGAGTAAAATTATAAAAAGTTGGAGATGGATTTCAATTAAATGTGGCTAAACACAAGCAACCCATTGGAATTCTCCTTTATGTCACAAGAATAAGGCCTAGCATAATGTATTTAGCATGTTTGCTTAGTAAGTATATGGAGGCTCCCACTAGATAACACATGTTTGCTGCCAAAAGAATACTAATGTACCTAAATGACACCATGAGTCATGAAATCTGGTATAGACGAATGGATAGAGAATTTTGTAGGTTAGTTATATTGGCAGTGATTACGCTATGATATTGATGACATGAAGAGTAGGGTTGTTAGCGGTGCGGTTTCGGTTTTAACCGAACCGCAAAGTCGGTTAGCCGATGCCGAGAAGGAGGTGAAATCTCCAATCGCCATCGACACCGACTGTACTATCGGTTAGTCGATAACCGTAGCCGAAGGTTTCGGTGGGATGGGCGGTTAGCCGAGAAGGCCTGGAAATTGGGGAGTCGGAGCTACGGGCAAGGTGAGGATGTGGACGACGTCGATTTGTGTGATTGGACTGATGCGCGGCGGAGTGGGGATGTGGACAGCGGCGCTCCAGTGGTGGTGTGGGTATCTCTTCTCTAGCGGTCAAGCCTGCCTCTCCTTGCCATGCTCATGCATGTCACTGGAAGTCAAAGAGGTAGAGGAAGAAGGCCATGGCAGATTTCGATGTGAAGAACTAAGGCGAGCCTGCGATTCCGATTAGCGACGACAAGGTAGACGGGGCGGCGCCGACGACTACGAGATTGATTTATTGGCGTCGTCTACGAGGATTTCACAAGCAATTTTGCTGTCTCGCAAGAGCCGTCGTCGGAGCAAAGATAAGGGGTGGCGAGGTCGGAATTTGGGAGAATTGAGATGGAATGGATTTAGGGTTTGTGTGGGATTTTGGTGGAGAAGGGGAAGTGGGGACGATTTAGAGGAAGGAAGGAGGTTGGTTATGAGTTAGAGGAATATTTGAAGCCTGGATCGGAAGGAAGGAGCTGGGTGGAGAGGAAGAGGAAGGTGGGGATCGGGAGGATGAAGGAGTTGGGGGCAGCGAGAGGTCAAAGGGATGGTTGGTCGGTTAGATCGGTTAGCAACCGATAACCGTCGGTTAGTGAATAACTTCAAATTGGGCCAACCAACATCGAGACCAATATCTTATTTTTCGGTTTTCGATTAGCCGATAAACCAAATTTTCGGTTCGGTTTTTCGGTTGGCTGACTAACCGGTCACTGATTATCACCCCTAATGAAGAGTACCATATGTTATATTTTGTTCCTTATTGGCGATACTATCTTTTGCAATATTGTCAAAACCGAATCGGAGCTTGACCCGGTGACGTGAACGGCTCGCACTTTAGTGGTCTAACAGCTATTAGATTGTTAAAAAAACCGTTAGAGAACCGGTACCTTATAAATAATAATATCATAAATAGATAATATATAAAGTAGTAATTTAATAATTTAATGGCTAAAATGAAATTTACTCTACATATATTAGTAATTTTACATTATTATATATATATACCAAAAAAACCCTACCCCATTCTCTGCTACCGCCGCCCCACTCTTTCCCCTTTCCCTCTCCTTCCCCATTCCCTCCTACTGCGGCCCCATTCTTCCCCTTTTCCCTTTCTTTCTTCTTCTTTAATTTCTTCTTATTTTTTCACTTACTCTACTGTGACTCTCCTCCATCAGACCATCACCATATTCGACTCTCCTCCATCGTCCCTATCACTCTGTTGGAGACCAATCAACGGCGGGGCTGCTGCTGCGGTGCTGCCTTCGCGTCTTCAACATTTCAACCCTGCATTTTTTATATTTTTAATAGCAGACGAACGGGTCATGTGTTAAAAACCGGTCGGGCGGTTCAAGCGGCTTGAACGATTAACGGCTCCGACCGGTCAAAAACCGCCCTTCCCAGCCGCTGTAGTTAATTGAGTGTACCGAGCCGGGTTGGTGGTCGGGTGACGGTTTTACCGGTCCGACCGACCGGCTCGGCTCAATTTTAATAACACTGATCTTTTGGTTCTAAAAGAATCAATCATCGGCCAACTTTCAACCACAAAATTAGAATTTGTGACAACAACATAAGTGTACGAATTTGTGCGTTTTGACTTTGAAGGGCCCTAGAGCAAATGTGATGGAAGAGGAGCGTAAATACAAGAACAAGGGTGTTGTATGATAATAGTCATGTTGTTAAGTTGTCCAAAAAATAGTGATTTATGGTAGACGCAAACACATTGATGCTATTAAACTGGTCAAAAATCATTCGAACTTGTGGAGGGTCATATGAAGGGATAAGATAGAATAACAACAACGAATGTGTTGTTATAATTAGGGATGGCAATTTTGCCCATACCCATGGATATTTTACTATCCAACCCAATTAGGTTGGGTATGGATTCCAAATAAATGGTAGATGGGTAGAGTTAGATGGATTTGTACCCATACCCATTTACTTGGGTTGGGTTGGGTTTTTAACACATGAATTTGGGTTTGTACCCATGCCCAAAGGCAAATTACAGTTTGGTACCTTAACTTAATAGATATGCATATTTAGTACCTAAATTTAAGTTTTTTTGCATATAAATCCTAAAAATATTGATGGAAAATTACATTTTAGTACCTAAAATTTTTTGGTCTTACATTTCGGTACCTAAACTTTTCAAGTTTTACAAATATGTCCAATTTTTGTGTGTGTAGTTAAAACACTCTCAAGTAAATGGATATCCATATCCAACCCATACCCATTTACATAATGAAAGCAATATCCATACCTAATCCAAACTCATCTACAAACCCCCAAACCCATATACACTTCATTCAAATCCTACCCATACTAAATGGATCTATGTGGATTTGGGTAAAATTACCCATGGGTGGGTAATTGTCATCCCTAGTTATAATAACAAACTTATCAATTAAGGGTAGAAAGTCAACTCACTCAAATAACAAAATAAAAATTCAATTAAAATATTTTCTTCATCCCTTGGCACTGACGGGATTAGTTCTTTCTCACCGGCGAGGATTCTCATTCTCCCAAATCAAATTCCGGCACTCCTCCTCTCAGATCTGTGATACTGCTCTTCCCAGACTCGTTTATACTCTCCTAGTCCCGCAGCTCCGTCGCTCTTTCCCTCTCACAGAGCTTCACAATCATGGCGACGTCGGCAACTGACGACTTCGATGAGCCTCCCATGTTGCCCAGCTGCGACTCGATTTTATCCTATTCTAAATATCCTACAAATTCACCACTCTTCCCCGTCCAAGAGATTCGCGATCATAGCGGGAGCGGCGCCGCTGCGAACGAGTTTGTCAATGGAATATGAATTTTCTTTGTAGATTTTTTGTTTCCTCTACCTTCAGCTTTTTCGCTCATTGTTTTATTTTATAGTGGAACAATATGCAGAAGCAATGCGGCAATGGGTGGCAAAAGGGTGGTCTAATTTCCTCTCCATGTTCCAAACGTGCAGAGATAGTGTAATTGAAGAGGTGCTGTTGACACCTAAAAATTAATCCGGCCGAAATTAAATGCCGCATTAATTAGTCTTGGCATTTAATTCCATATCGTGGGTAAAAAATGGCGTTGTTTGAAGTTAACTGGTATCGCGGAGAGTTAAAACGATACCGCGAAACAGAAAAACGGTACCGTAAGGAAGCTCGGCGGTACCGCGGCATGGAAAACGACACCGCTTGATGAAAATAAAAGAGGGTTGCGCGCGTGGTGGTGGAGAAGGAGTTTTATTTTATAATTATTGTATTTCCTTGTCGGAAAGGGAGAAGCGGTGCCGCATGGAGACAAGCGGCATTGCGGATAAGTAAAACGGTACCGCGAGTAAGCCCAACGGTACCGCGGATTAGCAAGCGACAGTATTTAAATAAAAAAATGTCGCGAAGGGAAAGGCAAACCAAGCCGTTTTGGGCGCGAATGATTTCGTCAGTCAACACACCAGTTTGACTAGTGATGGCCGGATTAATTAACTAATGTTGTTAATGATTATTTAGGACGGTGTCGTTTAGTTGAAAACGATGCCGCAAGAGGAAGGAAACGACACTGCGGATTATAAAAATGATACTGCGAGTAGGCCAAGCGATGTCGCAACAGTCAAAACGACAGTGTTAAAATCAAAACAGTGTCGCGAAGCTCAAAAGTTCAACGACATCGCGGGACAAGGAAACAATGTTGTTTAACTAAGAACGATGCCGAGGGGTGAAAGTTCGACGGCGAGTTAACAATAAGGGCTGGTTTAATTAATTAGTATTTTATGAGTATTTTAGACGGTGTCGTTTAATGAAAAGCGATGCCGCGGAAAAGTAAAACGACACCGCGGTAGTGGTAAGAGTTCGGCCAAAGGCAGCCGCCAAGCCCAACGACGGCGCAAGAGTATAGAACGACGTTGTTTGATGGACTAACAATGTTGTTGGTTAAACCGGGTCGGGGCAGTTGAGTTGGATCATAAAATGGCATCGGTTGGTGAAAGGCGATGTCGTGGTATTGGTGAAACGTCATCGTTACATGGACAAGGTGGTAAGTCGTTTCGCCAAGTTTCTGCAAAGCAAGAGCGGTTTCGAGGGCACGTGATTATCACGCAACAAGGAGGAAGTTACCTGCACGGTTGACAGGAATGAAGACGTGGGAGACAAAGGCGCCAAGGCAGTTACCACGACGGGGAGAAGCGCGAAGTATAAAGATTGGAAAGAGAGAGAGACTCGAGACAGCAAAATCAAATCACAAACTGCACCGTTGCAGATTTATCTTTTCTCTCTCTAGTTCGTAGAACTTCTCTGTCAAAGATCTCCTTTGCAGAGTCGTAGATCGTAGTAGTCGTAGTCGCGGAGCTCTCCAGAGGAACCTCCATAGCAGTAGAGGTAACGTAACTTAGAACACTCCTGGTTCGATTTCTGGTTATTCGCCGAACACCCTCGTTCGAACGTAGTTTGGAGAGGTGGTGAACCGAATAACGGTTGTTTGATTAGAAGTCAAAGGTGTATCGATCAAATCAACATCGCCGACGCCGGCGGTGGATATTTGACGGTTGTCATGATTTCTATTTTAATCGATCAAATCAACGGCGCGACATTCGGCGGCGGATATTTGACGGTTTTGCTGACGGTGTGTTTGTGCTTACTTGAAAACAGTGCACATTGAACACCCGAGTTTTGCCAACGAAACAGGTGTCATTTTTAAATCTCCTTCTTGATGCATATGGATTTCAAGAGGTGCAATTTTTAATTGATCCAAACACTGGGGGATCACAAGAAGATGTTGGTTTACTTGTTCCAGGCATATTCAAAACCAGCAACAGAGACCTAGTGTCTACACTCTTCTCTTTTCAGGATTTTTAATTCTTAATTCGTCTTTATGAGACTTAATCTTTGACTTTATGGATGATACTCGATCAGTTCTTAACCAAAAAAAGTACCTAGTAACTAGGTTTCTCTACTAACTAGTAACTACTACCAGAAACCTTCAAATCCATACAACAAATCCCCTAAAACAAATAAAAACATCTCAAATCAAATTACAAAATTCTAAAAAACACCAGAAACCTTATAATGCAAACCACAAACGCCGTAAAGCAAAACACAAAAAGCAAACCAAAAACCTCCTAGTGCAGACCACAAATCCATTAAAACAAACCAGAAACCCCACCAATCGAACCATAAAATTTTCGAAAGCACAACATAAACTTCTTAATGCAAACCAGAAACCTCCTAATGCATACCACAAATCTCCTAAAACAAACCACAAACCCCACAAAGCAAACCACACATTTGCGAAAGCACACCAGAAACCTATAATGCAAACCACAAACACGGTAAAGCAAACCACAAAAACAAGCCAGAAACGTCCTGATGCATACCACAAATCTATTAAAACAAACCAAAAACCCCGCAAAGCAAACCACAAATTTTTTTTAAAGCACACCAGAAACTTCTTAATGCAAACCAGTAACACGATAAAGCAAACCACAAATAGCATAAAAAAACCATGAGAAACCAAACCATCAATCTCACAATGCAAACCATTATATCCGGTGGTCGTTGACCGTTGACCAAACTCCGATGACCGTCAATGAGTAGATTCCGGTGCTGATAGGCATATTCCGGCCCCGATGACTAGATTCCGACACTGGTAAGCATATTCCGATGACAAAATAGCATATTCCGGCGACACAAAACATGTTTCGGTGACCGGCGACCAAAATTTGGGACAGAAAATAAAAAAATATTTATTTTATCTATTTTTTTATTATTTTTTTATTTAAACATATTTTTCATAATGACAATTATACCCCTGTTTTGATTTTACACTAGGTCAACTAAGCTAGTAAAAAGTCCTCACAATCCTAACTTCCTATTAATTGGAGACTAGTATTGTTACAATAACAACAAATATGGTGTTGTCACCAAGCAGTGCCTTTAGTGAGCTTGGATTGAAGCCTTGAAATTGGAAAGGACTGAGCAGGGTGAATTTCTTCTTTTGGCTGGTGCTGCACAATAGACTCCGTATATCTCGGCACCCATCTATAAAAAAGTAATGAAATCAGAGATTGTTTTGATAAAAAAAATCAAATTGTTTCGATTAAAAAAAATCATAAACCAAAAACCTACACGAAGAGCCTCTTCGTCCATTATTGGCGGAAGCCGGATAGAGGTTCGACGGGTTTAGGTTTGTAAGGGATGGGAACTTAGCGGGACGGGGGCTTTAGGGTCAAACTCTAGTAATTCTTTCTGATGTGGAAGATCGGACTTAGCCGCAACCACAGAGCATACTTAGAACGAGACTAGAGCGGATAAATTGAGGGAGAAAGAAGTGAAATGTTTGTGGTGTGAGTTGAAAGTGAAAGGGGAAGGGTTATTTATAGTTGGGGGAAGGGGGGAAGGGATCTGCCGAGAATTAAATTCTCCCAGCCTTCACCGCGTCCGTCAGAAACGGTGAAGGCACCGCGTTTCTCGAACACGGTGATGAGGCGCGGATCGAGCGACGTGGCTCAGCGTGAGGCGTCGGATCTGGAAAGAAAACCACGATCCGCGCCTCATCGCATCCTACGGACACGGTGAACGCGCCAGCGACGCGGATCGCTGACGCAAACAAACACGGGTATTCACCGTGTTTGTCTAACGCGGTGAATACCCCGCGTTAGTCCACGTCAGCGCCTTCACCGTGGAAGTCTAAAACGGTGAAGGCTTCACCGTTTTAGTTTAAAACGGGGAGGTGTTCACCGTTCTTAACAAACGCGGTGAACCCTTCACCGTTTTAGTTTGAAACGGTGAATACATCACCGTTTTTGTTTAAAACGGTGAAGTATTCACCGTTTTCGTCAAACGCGGTGATGACCTTCACCGCTTTTGTCTAAAACGGTGATTCTCAAATATGTGTACTTTTGGAAATTTTTTTATAACTTATGTATTTTGGGAATTTTTTTTAAGAACTAGTGTACTTTGTGATTTTTCACCCATTATGGAGCATATTAAGAGAAATTGGTGTACAAGCCCAAATGGTGGGTTTCATTTTAATGGGAAAATATCCATTTAAGAGAAGGCCCATCGACCAGGGAGACTTTGAGGCGGATCAGGGCCCAATCTAGGCAAACTGCAAGCCTAATCCATCAAGCGTCAAAGAGCTACGATTCTCCGGAGCTCGCGGCCGAGGAAAGTTCATTGTTTTTTTCTGCGGCGGCAAGTTCCAGAGGGGATGGGCTCTAGAGCAGCGACGGCGATCATGTCAAGGGCGCAGAGGATTCAGACGAAGCTGCAGTCTGCCTTGCAAACGACGGTTCTGGAGATCGAGGACGTCTCGCATCAGCACGCAGGTCATGCCGCCATGAGGGGAAATACCGCCGGGGAGACACATTTCAATTTGAAGATCGTCTCTCCCAAATTCGACGGCCTCAGCCTCGTGAATCGCCACCGCCTCGTCTACGATGCGCTGGCGGAGGAGCTCCAATCCGGGTTGCATGCCCTTTCAATCATGGCCGCCAAAACGCCGGTGGAGTTATCCGCCACCAAGAAGTGAAAAAACAGATCGTGGTACTTCCTTCACTTACTTGCATTTGTCAAATTCGGAAGCTTTATTTTAACTTGAGCTGTTCTATATATGGAAGATGTTTTGAATTGCAAAGAACATATCCAAATCAGAGCAACCGCCACCGTTTGTAAAACCCTATCAACTCTGGATTTTCTTGTATCCTCAGAATAATGCGTATTTGGGTCAGAGTTGGTTGGTTATGCTCAACCTCTTGGCAATTGGAACTAGTATAGATAGTATCTCATAATGCTTGATATATGTCAGGGTAAAAAGCTTAAAGGCTTCAGTAATTCACTCCCTTTTTCAGGTCTCTGTGTGCATGTGTGTTGGGTTCAGCATGGTTGGATTGAAATAGCTAAATCTAGAACCTTGGTGCTGAGTTTTTGGTTTGTTCATTCTTTACTGGAAAATTCTTATCTAGGAAAGGACTCAGGAACGTGCCATTGATTTTTCTGAGAATCTCTTTGTTTGTTATGTACTGAGAATCTCATGTGTCCATCTGACATTATGAGAATTCTCTATAGGATGTCTTCATTAACTGAAGCAGCAATGACCAGCAATTGAGCTATGAGTTGACGGTGAACTTCTGACGGAAGCTCATTTACATATTGATTATCAAAGTGATATGTTTAGAAGTTAGGAGTCCCCTTCTTTGAGGTGGCAGGTGGGCATTCGTTCGTGTTTGCATTATGTTGTATGAATGCTATTGAAGGTGATAAAGTTTGGTGATTCACTAGCAGATGCCCTCTTTTAGCTTAAAAAGTTCCTATACTCGACTCTGAGCATTGTGCAGATGCTATGCTGCTATCTTTGCCGACAGAGTTGGAGGACGCTCGCAACTTACGAAATGACTCATGTTGAGTTAAATCGTGAGTATCTGTTTGCTGGTTTTCGCATAAACTTCATTTATCATTGTTTTGCTACTCGCGCTCTGTATAGTCTGGTTGAGTTGGGATACCTTAGCAGAAGTCTCATGGAGGTTCTTATTTGTTAACTGAGAAATTGTGTTAGGAACTCTTCATTGGCCTTGGGAAGTCAGTTTTTGTTAGAAACCGAACAAACAATAGGGTTATCGATTTGGCTGAGTCGCGAACTAGGTCGCTCTCTTTAAGACGTTCGCGGCACTGCCTCGTAATGCGCACAGCAGACTATCAGCCGGTCGCCTTCAGGATAAAACAACCATTCTGATTTGTTGCTCATCAGTTTTGTGCGAAAAACCGGAGCTCTATAAATTCACTATCTCTCGTGTTTCTGCTCTTCTGAGTCGTGTTTAGAGGGTCTGGGGCGTCTCCTATTTATAGGAGCAGAAAACCCGGAATATTCCCCCTTTCTTTGGGAATAAGTCATATTTTAATTAGGGAGATAATTACTCCCATAATTAAAATATAATCTATTAAGATAATTATTTCTAATTATCTCCATAATATTCCTTTTATTAATTATCCATCTTATTTAAGTATTATGGGAAAATACTGGATAATTAATTAGGAATTTCATTTATAGCTTTTCAAAGCTATTCATCCCAACAATCCCCCACTTGAATAGTTTTGAAACTATCTTGAGCATCAACAGTTCCATAAGATCGGGCATAAGCTAAGGTATCGCGAAGATTTGAACCTTATCTCAGACAATGTAGCACACCGGATCTTTTCATAAGGGTGACTCGTAATCTTGAACCCTATCTCAGACAATGTAGCACACCGGATCTTTTCATTGAGTGATATTCTCTCATAGGCTGTGCGTTTATGGCCATGCACGTTATCCCGGTTTAGTGAACGCTCTAGCAACTTTGTGCCTCCAAAGTTCCATAGGGAGCGGCCTCACTCCCACATTCACATAGGTGAGTCTATCAGAAGTACCCCCAAAGTAAAGTAATTCACTCCACATAGAGTATAGATCTCATTAAGAGTTTAACTCAACCTCCAAGACTATGGGATTCATGCTTCACCATGCATGAACTTTTCTCAATATTACTCATGACTTGTTATTACCCATTGAACCCGTTTCTTGGGATCTCCAGTCTATCGGGTCGGGTTACCATCACTTGTAATCCATGGTTCGGTAGGCATAAGTCTCATACCTTCTGTGGTATTTTGGACTTTTCTCTCTAGGTAATCCTTTCGTCAAAGGATCAACTAGATTCTATTAGGATCTTACATGATCCACCCTCATTGCTCCTATCGTTAGGAGTTCTCTTACAGTACTGTGCTTACGACAAATTTGTCGTCTCTTTTCGTTCTAGAACCGGTTCCCTTCTTTAGTAATAGCTGCGGTGCTATCACAATGAATCAACTACCGGAGGGATCGGTCTTTCCCATAAGGGAATCTCTAGTAATGACCCTCTCAATCAACTTTTCTTTTTACTAGCCATTGCTAGATCTATCATTTCTGATTTCTTAGTTGATTGAGCCAGGATCGTTTACTTCTTAGACTTCCAAGACATAGCTTCTCTATCGATGTTTAAAACACATCCTTTTGTTGTCTTGGAGTCCTCTATAGGGTATTCTAATCCGCATCACTATACCCTACCAATACAGCAAAACCTTTAATAACAAATACCAAGGTTTTTTCCTGTTCTTTTAAGGTGTCTCATGACCCCTTTCAATAGCATTTCAATGCTTCATACTAGGACAATCAGTAAGCCTGCCAAGTACCCCCCACTAAATCGGGTTTCATGTTTATCAGCTGCCTCTCGCAGACAGTAAATGCTAGTATATTCTAACTTTCTTACACCGTCTTAGGTGTTCTTCAAATATTTATACTAGCATCATCAAACATGTATGCAGGTGTACATCTTGTATTTTCCTAGTTATTAGGATCTCTAAGCATAACATTTGTTTCATTTAGATCCTTCACATTCAAAATTCTCAACCATCATGGTTTTTCAATATTGACATCACGAGTCTTTGTACCAAAGATCGATGTGTCATTCATAATGCAAGTGTCATTCTCAAATTTGTACTAAATGCACTTTGTCACTTTCACTTTTAAAACCATGAGAGAGAACCAGTTTATTCATGCCATCGTCTTAGAGTCTATTTCAAATCTTACAATGATTTGTCTAACTATAGACTCCCTAAGCATGTTCAAGAATAACAACCCTATAGGTTATCCCATGTAGATTTTCCTATCTAAATCACCATTCACATAAACATGTTTAACAATCCATCTGATGCACAACACTAGCAATCAGAACATACATGGATGTTATTCTACATATGGTGAATAGATAACAAAAAATTTACAATTTTTCCTTTTCGCTTAAAGCCTTAGCTATTAGGCGATCCTTATAATCATAAACTAAACTAATAGGTTTCAATTTTTCTTTTAAGAATCCATCTATTACCCATGACTTCATTGCCAAGAGGTAATTCTCAAAGATGCCAAATCTTGTTCGATTCTATCAATATATTACCCAAGGCTTTTCAACCAAGAGGTAACTCTACAAGATTTTAAGTCTTATTAGACTCCAATAATTCCATTTCGTTAATAATGGATTCTCCCACAATTCTGCATCTTTATGGAAGTTAGAACTTCTAGCAGACTTGTAGGATCTTTCTTTCTTAGGGTGTAAATAACAAATTCATAACCAAAATCCTTTCGTAATTTATGGTTTATTTGTCTCTTCTGAGTTCATACTCAGATTCATCACCCCCACTAGTTATCCATTATTTCTAATAGTAGGCAGGATACAACCCCCACTATCTCTTTATTTTAAATGAAAGTCTATTGGCATTCATGGATTCACAACATAATGAGTATTTCATTCATAGGAACTATATGTTTTTATTGTTAACAACATAAAACACACTCATATGCTCTTCTAGTTATCATGCTACACTGATTTTCTAACGCTACCACATGCATGCCACATATCGAATAATCAGTGCAATCATAATGCAATTAGGCATTTCAAACCATTTCAAATAACTAGTCAGACAATCAGAGCACTCTAAAGAGCAATAAACCATTTATTGTCTTTTTCATCAAGTTTACCCATATCAACATAAATTAGATTTATTTATTCTGATTCTCTAATCACATATTTATGGGTCATTTAGCTTGGATATAGAAAATTCATATTTTTCTCAAGCATCCAATAATAATATGGGAATGCGATATAAGATATTCTAATTCTTCACACAGACACACTTGGAAGAATTTATCTTATCTACTTAACCATTCCTTACATCTAGGATAGTCAATGACTTTCTAGAGGCAGGGTTCTCTTCCACTTTTTCAGAACCATCAACAATAGTGGTGAGGGTCTTGCCCAACAATACTTTCTCCTTCAATACGCGTCAATGTATGATTGAGCTTAGCTCGTTTATCACACACATATCTTGAAGCGGTCCTATCCAACAACCATTCTTCAGAGTTACCATCAAGGCTAACCTCTGTCATCACCTCAGTGAATATTATTACCAAATCCTCTTCTTTAGTCAAGTTAACACTAGGTTAAACTTGTTCTTACACTTTCGTGTCTTATGACCTAGTTTCACACATTTTTAACAGAGAAACATAACGTCATTCTTAGAGGATTGGGTGACAATCTTATGGTTACCACAAGGGGTACCATTCTATTTGGTATGGATCTGGTTCGGCTTGCTGCTCTCATTCTTGAAACTTTAATGTTTCAGAGCAGCCTAAGTGGTTCGTGTAGTACTAATAATAGTACTTCTTACAATATCGTTATTATGGGCAATAAACCCATTCTATTCCCATATATTCTTCAATGCAGACATTTAGACAAAATCATATATTCTTTCCATAGCATGTATTCAATGCACACTCTAATCATTGAGACACCACATCTCAATGTCAACATGCATTAATTCTAGTTTTACTTTCTTGCATTCACATGAGTTTGTCAATTGCATGCATAGAAATAGATTCTAGCTTATCATTCATCATAATGATTCATAAAGAAGGTTTTAATTCTTACCTCTTTTCGATGAATCGTTGCATTCTCAATTTGCACGAATAGCTAGAACCACTTCTAGCTCCCTTGTTTCTTGTCATGCTTCTCTCCGATTTAATTGCCACCACAGCACACCATTTTCTTTCGATGGGCCACCATATGTTTTCGTTTGCTGACAGCAGCAAGGCCCAAGCCCACTTGCATGCTTTTAGCTTCTTATTGGGTTTTCAAAACCTACGAAACCCATATTATTATTTGGCCTTTCTCCTTTAGATGTATGACAATAATTCTTGTCTTTGGCCCATTTAATTGTTGGGTCTAATTTCCCATACTCCAACTTCGTCTCCTTCCATCCGCGGTGGCAGGTACACAAAACCCTAGGTAATTAATCGCAACCCTAAAGCAGCCAGATTACCAACAAAAGCGTAGAGAAAAAAGAGATTAAATAATTAAGAGAATACAACTCTCCAAGGCCAAAAGGCTATGTAGAGTGTTCGACTTCCTGTGAAACTCGGACTCTTTACCACAACGGCTGTACTGGCCGCCTATCGGGCTTGTTTCCCTTTTTTCAATTTTTGTCACAACGGCCGATGATGGTTGACCGTGGCGGCATCTGATCGCAGATACCAAAGCTAGCTGCAGCGAGACTCCAGGACTCCGTCGCTCCAATTCTCGCCTTCGTGCCCTTGCTGCGACTCTCTCCATCATACCAATTAACACAATAACCAAAACTCATATAGAAAGATTAGTGAGGACATATACGATCCGGCCAAAGGCTAAGGGAATGGTGAACTCAGAAGAACAAAGCGACCATGGTCGCCAGAATCGGTCCAACGATCGGACAACCCTATTCGGTAGATACAACAGCAACCGAACGTCTTAAAATTGTTAGAAACCGAACAAACAATAGGGTTACCGATTTGGCTGAGTCGCGGACTAGGTCGCTCTCTTTAAGACGTTCGTGGCACTGCCTCGTAATGCGCACAGCAGATTATCAGCCGGTCGCCTCCAGGATAAAACAACCATTCTGATTTGTTGCTCATCAGTTTTGTGCGAAAAACCGGAGCTCTATAAATTCACTATCTCTCGTGTTTCTGCTCTTCTGAGTCGTGTTTAGAGGGTCTGGGGCGTCTCCTATTTATAGGAGCAGAAAACCCGGAATATTCCCCCTTTCTTTGGGAATAAGTCATATTTTAATTAGGGAGATAATTACTCCCATAATTAAAATATAATCTATTAAGATAATTATTTCTAATTATCTCCATAATATTCCTTTTATTAATTATCCATCTTATTTAAGTATTATAGGAAAATACTGGATAATTAATTAGGAATTTCATTTATAGCTTTTCAAAAGCTATTCATCCCAACAGTTTTCACCAAAGGAATCTTAATAGGGCATTGGCCATCAATTTTGAACGTAGGAGAACACAAAGGGCAACTGTAACCACGTTTTGTTCGTAGGATGTGACTAATGATCTCTAGCTAGTGCTCCTCCAGAAACCAAAGACAGTAGTGGCCTTGATAGTTATGCCTTCTGGTGCCGTACCCCAATTACTGCATCGTCTCTTTTCCATCCTGCCAGTTGCATTCACAAAGCTCTGTCACTCAACTAGCAGTAAATCATACGTATCCTTGAACTCTTATCTATTATCACACTTGGCATAGCTCACTTAAGAGTCGCTACACACCACAGTTTTATCAGGAAGAATTCTTGAAGAGATGGGAGACTGAACTTTATGGACCTCGAATCTGCAGAACGATCAGTAAGCCCAGACTTGGATGTGCAGCAGCCTTTCCTCTCCAGCCGGCGCTTAAGCTGCCTACAATGACATGCGGAGTAGCTTGGCCTCCTACTGCTACTTCGCTAGAGATGCCATGACCACCTTCGATCCTGCCGGTGACAGAAGAGTCACCTTTGCATTCTTGATCTGAATCTCCTCACTCTCTTATCATGATTGATACTATTATTCTTCCCATTGTTTTGTTGCACATTGGTGATCACGTTGCTGTTCACTTTTGTGGTTGTGCGCTCATTCTTCATCTTGTGCCATCGTGTTCATGAATTACATCCCACTTTGGGAATGTGGGTTGTACATCTTTATTAGGGAAATTGTTGGGCGGCTTTGGGCTGATTCATCTAAATAATCTCTATCTCCTTTCCAAATATTCAAATCAATATCTGTCTCATACTCGTGAGTGAAAATTTTGCAACCCCATCTCTGTAACGATTTCTAGATCGTCGTCAGTAATACCCGCCCCGTACATCTAATATTACTTTACTTAATATTTAACATATAGATCTTGAATATAATACTAACAATTAACAAACCTTTTCAACCCTGAAATCAACAAAAGTACAATTATTCTTAATACAAAATCAAAGCATCCAATCTTAAAACATACATTAACCGATAAGACAAAATATATACTATACTATACAAAATTACAAATAATTGATATCTGACTTTGACACATCTACTAAATAAGAAATAACTAATATAATCTTGATAATAGAGAGGAAAGAAGTGAAATAGTGAAAGGAGATTTGAGGGAAAACTTATAGGACTTGATATGGGTGGCTACTCAATTACATTTCTACTCTTTTTTTTTTTTCATTACCCTTTTTCTCATTAACAATTTATAATATGATCCCTATATATTTTTATATATGAAGAAGCACTCTTGATAGAGCGAGTATGCGTATGAGTACAGAACGGGAAGTCTAAAACCATACAGTTCCATCCCTACTAAACTTTTTAGAGATTTTATCTATAACTAAACAATACGTGAATTTTCCACATTAACTAGATCAATGGGGATCGGGTATCCACGATCACGGATTGCAATCCTGCTATATCAGGACGGGACCAATTCTTCTCTTCCCTTCCTTTTTGTTGGTTTTGTGGCCCTAAGGTTTCCATTACTTCCCACTTGTGCTGGTGTATGTGTATGTGGGCAGGCGTGATCTAAGAATCACTGAAACAAGATCAACAGTGGAGGTGGTCTGGTGTCAAATTTCTATTTTGTATATATATTTTTGGTATTCCCTCTTTGGTACGAAGATGATTGATGCATAATAACAATAATAATCAGCACATGGGATCTTAATCGCAAGTAGTGCGCATACCACCAAGTTGTCTGGTTCTTTGCTGCCGTGCTAAAGCTTAAAGACGATGTTTGGTTAATTTTTAACAGTGATAGGAGATGGGGATGACAAAGGTTTGGATTGGATCGAATTTTTATGAATTTAAATCTAGCTCAATGGGTGGATACGTAAAAAAATACTTAATAAATATTCATTGGATTCTAGAAGAGAATACTCAAATTAAATCTTGTGTGTACCCAGTGGATGCATGAATATCCATGAGTACACGAATATAACCACAAACAATATCACTAGAATGCCAAAATATTTATATCATCAAAGTGCTCTCATAAGTTATAACTACGCGCAATAAAAACTAATGACATCCACAAATTATCCATCATATTAATTTTTCAAATCAAATGCCAACCCAATACTAAATGACGTTAATTTAGAAACTTAGGGTCCCAAATGACATCGTTTTGTCTTGGGGTGCAGGTCGGATAAAAATAATTGGAGTTTCGGTTAATATTCTCTTTGCTTTTGGAAAGTACTATGGAGGAATACATGATCCATTTGTTATGGCAAGTTTGACTGAACGCTATGCCATAAAATGGTGCTTAACACACTTTTTTTTTTTGTATAATTTCATGGGGATTCTCAACATTTGATACGGAGAATGGTGGGAGGTGACTCGGCTCATGATTGGGGTGGAGCTATATTGGAGGATGCTTGGAGTTTGGCTTCTCGCTTTAGCTGGGTTTCTTACTATTTTGCTTCTCGTCGACTTAATAGAGTTGCCCATCATGTGGCACAAAAAGCCCTCTCATCGGGAGTTCGGCTATTGGTCGACTCCCGCGCTCTTCTTATTTCCTCTGTATGACTGATTTTATAACTGACTTTGAAAAAACAAAAAAAACAAAAAAAACTTACAACCGACGCAAAATCCATTAATACCGAATTTCTATCTATGGGGTCGTGTTCGATTTTCATTCCTCATAGGAAGGGGTAGTAAAAGGGGTGCAAAGCGTTTTAGCTTCCCATCCATTTTGGAGTAAGGGGAAAATGTGAAATTCATCTTCTTTTTGTAGAAAACGAAATGCTTAGAGGTTGTTCCAACCTTTATGCCTTTGTGAAATACAAGGACTCAACCACAATTTTAATTATCATAGAACAATCAATCAAGGACTCACAAGTTGAAGCAAATATGTTGTCAAAGTGATAGAAACCTAATTTCTAGTTCTATCATAATTATCATTATTATTAATATTAGGATTTTATTAGATAGGGTTAGTAGACTTTGAATCATATTAGGATAGTCAATTAGGGTTTTCCAGTCTTTACCTATAAATATGTATTCTGAGTCTTTTGTTCAATGAAGCAAAAATTAATAAGAAAGTTATCCCTCCCAAAACCCTAGTCTCCTCCTCTCAATCTCGTCTTCACCTCTACCTAGGCCGCCGACCATTCTTGTCTGTTCTTTCCCAAATTCTCTTCTAAATCCCTAAATCTCTATTAATTCCCAAATTTCCAACCCTATTGATGGAACCCTAGAAATAGGTTTCTACCACAAAGTGACAAGTAGTTTACTACAAAGTTGACCTCTAACATGCTCTAGCCTAACCTGCCAAGGTTGCGCCATCAGTTGCCTAATATCTACAAGCGCCGAATAGTGTGGATGTTTAGGTGTCGTTATCTCGATCATTTGCTATAAATAACTAAGTTCGTGAAAAGCTTTCCTAACCCTCATTTCCCAGACAATTTTGAGACGGTGCACAATACCAGCCAGTTCTGCAATGGCGATGGAACCCTCTCATTGTCTCACTTAGAAATCTCTAAGATAGCGATTGTTATCTCTCCTCACGACATCACAATCTGTCGTGCTAGAAGGAGAGCGAACGACGAACCCATCTGTATTGAGACATTCCCAACCCTATTGTTGTGTCTCCCGCATATATAAGTCGTCATTCTTGAGCTTTCAAAACTCCAAAAAGTGTGCTATTCTTCTGAAAGGTCGTGACGATGTGATGCCTTAGACGATTTGGGTTAAACTGGAGTTTTGCATAAGTTTCAAGTTGATCCTGGAGTACGTGGCTATTCCCATTCTTCCAACGCAACCAACAAGTTCCTGTAAAAAGGGTACTACGTCAGCTTTCTCTCTCCTGTATTGTAAGCTATCTTTCATGAGTAGCAAGCCAGAAGAAAGCTTGAATGCGCTGGGTAGCAGGAGTCTAAGATGGCGCCATGGGTGGGTAACTGGCATTTCCTCCTCTGTGTCGGTGAGCTTGCATGCATATTTAAGAGAGAATTTACCAGTAGGTGAGTGGCACCAGCAAATAACGTCATTCTTCGGCTCATGCGAAACAAGATGGAGCACTACCTGAACTAGAATTTAGGAATACATTGTTCAATCTAAAAGAGTACTTCATGGTGAAATTAATAGAATTATCATAAAACTACAAATTACATGGTGTACCAATATTTTGTTTCTTTCCAATAGCTCACTTATATTACCAAGAACTAATAGATAACAACAGTTTACAAAATAAACAATAACCACCGTCTAAAATCAAAACTATCACAAGCTGCAAGAAACAAAAGAAGTGTAATCCTAGCCACCAAATGACCCACTCGATTGTTTTGCCTGCCAATAATTCAACCGTCATCTGTCAAAATCATCCTTCCAGAATCACTCCCCTGCACACATCTTTGGTATCGCTTGTCCTAGGGATGGCAAAAATATCCGTAACCGTGGATATCCGCCCGAATCCGGCCTAATCGGGTAGGGTAAAATCCGAACCCAAAAGACATTTAGTGGGTATGGGTAAAACCCGAACCCGAATATTTCGGGTAATGGGTGGGCATGGATTTCTCATTATCCAACCCGAACCCGCCCAATTATACACATGCATATGTATTTAATCTAGAAATAATCATTATTTTTCTATAACATATTTTATATATAGCATATAAATATAATATTTTCATGAAATTGTGTACTTTTACTTAATTTTCTTCATTCTAGTGAATTATTGTCGTATTTTTCCTCTTACGTAATGTGAGAATCCGTGTGAATGTTAACATATTGCTTGGAGTTATGAATTGAAATTATTACCCATGGATAACCGTGGATACACGAAACCCGAACGGGTATGAGCATGGTTTTTGATTTTTTACCCGTTTCACATGTAGGTATGGGTATGGGTAAAACCCGAACTACTTTGGGTAGGGTAATGAATATGCACTATCCGCCCCGACCCGACCCATTGTCATCCCTAACTTGTCCTAATCTTATTATAATATTTTTTTCAAAATTAAAAATAAACATGGAAAGGATCTATCTGAAAATTAAAGCGATGATCTGGTTGCCACAAAGGTGGATATATTTTCCTTTCCTCCAAACCTCCACTTTCACCCCTTTTTCTATCCACATTTACTAGTTTTTATAATAATTAACTATTATATGACGAAGAAAAATTAACTCAACCAATAACCTGCATCATCAGCTAATGGTACAAAATAAGTATAAAAGAGCAGTCTCTCTAGTTGATGGTTCAACTTATATAGGTTTTTCTCTTGTATTATATAGATTGCCTGAAAATACTTCCGGTTTGTATTTAACTATTCTCCCCTGGACCAAAAAATCTCCTTTTGCGATTATTATCTCCCCTTTGGCAAGAACAACTCCTTTGGCTAGTGCACCCCAGGAAAGAAAGCCCCGAGCTTATCTCCCAATTTCGACCAATCAAGCTACGCAATGTGGTTTACTGTCATGAATCAGTTGCTCCCAATAACTCGAGTTGTTAGGAGAGGTTCAATCGTGGATCATATACCACAACACTAACATTTACAAGACCTTAACAAAGTGCATTGTTAACTTAATTAAGCCTTACTGCCTTACATGAGATGGCTAGTGCACCCCAGCCATACTAATTTCATCCCAGGCAGAAGCATTTCGACAATATCATCATCTTGCAGGAGGTGATTATTCAATGGGGTTGAAGAAGGGTCGTTACGTTGAGGCCAGATGGTGGTGAAGTGGGATTACCGGCCGGGTAACCTGATTTCTGTTATCATGTAGTGTAGTGTATCACATCTTCCTTCTTGCAGGTTCTGTGGCATATATGACAATTGCACTGACTCGTTTACTCCCATCCCATGAGAAGGCTCTGACAAAGAGACAGCAAATGGGAGCCTAAATGATTGCGGGCGCACTAATCAAGCTTTGGCCGGCGATAGACTAATTAAAGTCGAAAACCTTTGGACCACATTGCAAAAAATAATGGCTTTTGGAATCTTAGGAATGATGCGTGCTGGGCTGCCTCCAAACCGTGTCAATTGGAAGACAGTTGAATGTTGATGATCAAGACCAGTCATGTGAAATCTTAAAGTTGCTCACATTCCCACTATCCACCTCAATTCATTACAATATCTAACAAAAACATGTTAGAATATATATGCAAGGAAAAGTGAGTTCCACTCAAACTCACAGTAGTACGATCCGCATCAATGGTGTAGTGCAGCAAAGAAAACATGGCCCAATTCCCCCCCTTATCATAAATTTATAATGCCTGAAAACAGAATGGAGCAGGCCGGAAAGTTGATGGACTCGTTTACCTAATGCATAAATAGCAGTAAAGCCCTTCTGCCCTCTATAAATAGCCTCCCTTCATCATTCTAAGAAGCAAAAAACACCAAGCAAAACAACCCACAAAACAGCACTCATAATCCCATAATTGATCATTAATCATGGCAGCCATCTACTTCACTTTGCTTATGATCCTAGGGTTTCTTGCCATCCCAGCTGAACCCAGAACTTTCCCAGGTACGTAATTATAACTAATTTAGTATGTATAATATCACTTGAGCATCATTATGACCATGATTGAGTTTGTGAGTTTCTCCATTTATTTACTTAATTAGCTTGTTTGTCTCTACTACTACTACTAATGATTCAGGTGACCAAAGGGCTGTAGTGATAATATACGAGAGGAGCTCTTCATCGTCAAGCCTGCAGCTTGACTTGTCGGCCATAATCTCCGCCATCAGCCACCATGAAGAGAATAATATTGATGAAGTGGAGGCCCCAATCCCCAAGCATTCGCCTCCATCTCCGATGCCGGCACCCCCCATTTCTGAGTATACGTCCATGGCGCCGGCCGAAGGATGTGATGACACTAACGGTGACGGCTGCATATCGATGGTAACGGCCGGCAAAGTGCCACCTAAGAAAAAAACGCCGCCGCCGCCGGCCCCCAAGCCAGCCGACCCTACCCACCCCACCATGTAATCAACCTAGCTAGCTTAGCTCCCATGCATGCGCTTGCTTTAGCTGATAATTAATTAGCTTTATCTATCTATGCTTTCTCTTTTTCGTGCATGTATGTTTCGTGTTTAATTTGTGTGTATTAGTAGTCAGTTGGGAAGATTTTCAGCTGTAAGGCTGTAACCAATTAGCAGTAAATCAGTCTCCTAAGCCATGGGACTACACATGGTAACTTTCATTTAGTACTAAAGCTAGCTAGCGTGCCTTTGTAATGGCTATCCATAATCCTAATGTCTCTATATATTTCTGTGTACGTACGATATGTTCGTGTCCTTGAAAGTTCTTAGCACCCATCATGGTTGGAGCGTCAGTTTGTTATTGGTGGACTCGTCTACCTTTTTTTCTTAATCTTTAATGTTCTTATGCTAAATAAATCAAGAATTAAAATATAAAAAGGAAAGATGAACTCACTAATAAGAAACTGACATGTGGATGGTTGGAGTTTCTGCGTCCAACCAAGGTTGGTGTTAAGAATTTTCCGCAAGTAAGCTCCATTTGATTGTTTGTGACATGTATTTATGCCATGTATCGTTTTGGGAAATTATTTGTCGATACTATATGAATTAAAGCTTTCTCAATAAACCCGGGAGCTATTAAGTATTAGACACAGAAGAAATCAAGATGCCAATGAAAAAGAGGAAGAAGGAGATGGCGGTTTATGCATTAGGGTTAGGCTAGGCATATTGCAATATAACACCTCTCAAGGAGGGCCATGAATGTCAAGTTTGGATGTGACCCAACACAGGTTTAGTGAAAACATCTGCCATTTGATCATGGACATAAATTTTTAGTGAACAATATCTGTCACAAAAAAAAAATCGCGATTTTTATGTTATTAAAATATTAGTATGTACAGGTGAAAATGTTAGAAATGAAATTCAGATCATTACATCACTTTATAGTTAATATATATAAAGTTAATTAAAGTACCAATTATTGTTGACTAAATAATTGCATTTTGATACCCAAATTTAATTAAATTATAATTTAGTCACTATAATATATATTTTATTTTTTTATGTAAATCAAAAAATTTCATTAAGCTCTAGCTAACTTAGCCAAATAGCCGAACTGCCTCTCAAACTCGTCTGGTTATTCACTACTACTGGTTATTCAACTAGTCAAATTCTTGATGGAGGGCAGGTTCAGTTTGCACACGAAATGAAACTCCTTCTTCCACCTTCTTGGCTACCTGTAGCTAGGGGGCTGCATATCCTCTTGCTGCCATACAACCTGCAACAATGTTCACGCCAAACATGGCTAATGACTGTACTCCAAATCAATCGACAAACACGTATCATAGAACTCTTTTTGCTCCATCTCTGCACACACCAATGCACATAGCTATCCCAATCCCCCACAGACACAGTTGGCGGCGCATAGACTTTTCCTCATAACATAGACAGAAAAAAGAGCATTCAATTAGCAGCTGCTCTTGGTGCATTATAGCACCCATGGGTCTTGGTGCCACGTATAGGCTTAGTAATTAGGGTATTATTATTAGTTAATTGTTAGATTATTATGGTTATTTAGAATATTCGTATTAGTTTGTTGTGTTTTGTTGAGAAAGTTATTATTTACTTGTTGGGTTAGAATTAGTTTACCTTGTTTGGGAGGGAAAGGGTTTGTGAGAGAGTTCTATAAATATGTACGTTGTTCTTTGGTTTTGATACGTCAATAAATAGTAAACCAGTTTAGTAGTATTCGTAGTAGTTTTAAGAGCAGAGGTAAAATAAATTATCGTTCTCTCGATGCATTAGAAACTATAATGCGCCAACTCTCCAGTTTCATCACCTCCAGGGCAAAATACACACTTACCCGAGGTTTCTTTCCCCATGAGAGAAGCTTATCTAGTGTGATAATCTTGTTGCACAAAGCTAACCAGACTAGCACACCATGTCTAGGAATAATTTCTGAATTCCATATCAGTCTCCACCAATCCACTTCTGGAGCCTTGATCCGAATTGTATCCCAGATTCTGGTATATATTTTACATTTTGATACCCCAAATTTAATTTTAATATAAAATTATTGAACAATTATGTTTTGGCATATTAATTTTATGAGTTTTCGTAACTATATTTTTTTAATTTATATATTGGTCGAATGTTTAGATTTCACTTGAATCCAGGAATCCAATCCACCATAACATAAAAATATAAATTTAATATGTACCATACAAGATGTTGTATCACTCAACTGTAGGAGAGGATTTGACCATTTTGGTCTTCCAAGGGATTTTTAATTCAAAAAAATATGTATGTTATTCATTGAAAATAATAATTACCATTTTTTAAAAGAGCATTCTATTTGGTGACGTGACAACATATTTAGTAAAATATAATACGAGTACATTAAGATATTGATCTGTATGAAGTTTTTGTATGACATTCTATTAACTGTTGCCTAAATAATTGCATTTTGATACCCCAAATTTAATTAAATTATAACTTAGTCACTATAATGTATATTTTATATTTTGATACCCAAATTTAATTTTAATGTAAAATCATTGAATAATTATGTTTTGGTACTTAATTTTATGATTTTTGTACCTATAATTTTTTAAATTTACATATTGGTCGAATGTTTAGATTTTACTTGAATCCATGAATCCAATCCACCATAACATAAAAGTATAAATTTATTTTGTACCATGCAAGATGTTGTATCACTCAAATATAGGAGAAGATTCAGCATATTGGTCTTCCATGAGATTTTTACTTCAGAAAATATGTATGTTATCCATTTGAAATAATATTTACCATTGTTTATAAGAATATTCTATTCGGTGACGTGACAACATATTTAGTAAAATATAATACGAGACATTAAGATATTGATCTGTATGAAGTTTTTGTATGACATTTTAATAGAACAATGTTTAAAAAAAATTAGCAGTAATAAAATTAATTATTTAAAAGTTAATATAAGTATAAAAATGACCAAACCTTTCCATCATTTATTTCCTCTTCTTTTCATTTTTCACTCACCTTCCATAACCTTTTCTTTATTTCTTTCTTTGTCTTCTTCGTCTAACCCTAATTAGTATACTATTTTTATGTATTCTAATACAAGTATGAATTGGTACATACATGACTCACCAACAGTCTAGAGAATTTATAACTAAACCATGAACCACTAACTTTTTCAGCTCAATGTCGAGTCCAATTAAAAATAAAGATATATGGTTATTACTTATTCGAAAGTCGTCATTTTCTACTATGGGATTTGAAGGCGTGAAATTTTAAGTGACTTCCAATTTGTATTCATTTTGCTTCTCTTTAGAGTTTTTCTTTTTCACCCGGACTAGAATTTTCAAGAATTATACATGGAATGTTTGGTTAGGTATCTACACATTTCAAATAAATAATTTCCATTTTTCTATAAAAAAGTAAATAGTTATCATCTTAAATACATAATCATAAAAGGAATTAAGACTCAACTATGCATATTATAGCTCGATACATAAACTTAATAGATCTTTAGATTTATAACCTAAATTTATTTTTTGGCATATAAGTCCTCAAAATATTGATGGACCATTTCATTTTAGTACCTAAATTTTTTGTGTATTACATTTTGGTACCTAAACTTTTAAAGTCCTACATATAAGTTTAATTTTTGAATGTGTAATTAAAACACACTCGAATGAATGAGTATCCATACCCAACTCAAACACATTTAGATTATGTAAGTAAATATTCATACCCTACCCAAACCCACCTACATACTTGCAAATCCATATACACGTCAACAATTCACTTCATAATCAATGGGTCTACTTGGGTTTAGGTAAATATTATTTATTAGCCAAAAATTTCAAACAAATTTAAATTGAATGTCGACCGCCATATATCTCTTCTCGGTCAATATTACTAACAAAACTACTAATAAAAAATGAATTTTAGTCTAATAATACTGACAAAACACCATAACAGGTCACATGATACATGCCCATAGGTTATCTCCATCCCGGGACAAGGCGCGGTATTGCCATCTAGTTTCTAATATATAGCTAAGCATTGGGTCATATTTGTCATTTCAGAAAGACTGAACGCTTTGGACCAAAGATTGGGACAAAAGAAGACATTTGACCTAATTTTTCCACTAGTCATATGTGATGCATATCTAGTACTAGTTAAGCATATATCAATTGAGAGGATTGTATAAAGGAAAGCAGGGAGGAAGCAATGGACCACATTTCCACAACCGCAGGAGTTGCCTTTAACTAATTGGTCTAGCTAGTGGATGTCTTGGATTCATATTAATCAAGAGTTGCAACTTGCAAAGGATTAACTTATAACGACGGAACAGCAGCCCTGAGGCTAATGATTGAAGGAAAATCAATTAAACAACAACAACAGAGCAACGTTGGACAATGAAAGCAATATTAGGAATAACGTTGTTTAATGGTTAGTATGCATAAATCATAATCAAAGGGGAAAGTGGAGGAATAAATTCCTAGTGGAAGTAAAGGAAGCAAGATGGATTTGGTCAAGATTAGAAAACAAAATGCTGATAGATATGATCACTTCCTGTATTCTATTATGCCTTTGAGTATTGGTGATTTAAAATACAACTTGAAGTTGTACCATAACATTAAAAAGCACAAATTGAAGTTGTACTATAAGGGAATTTGACTTTTATCTTATGGTACAATTTGAAGTTGTACCAGAACATAAATATACAACTTTAATTTATACCATAAAGAGATTTTGTAAAAAAAAAATCGGTACAATCTGAAGTTGTACCATAACATTAAAAATATAATTTCAAATTGTACCATAAAATCAAAAACTAAAATTCTTACGTTCACTAGCCTGCTGTCATCATTAAAATGAAACATCAAATATGCCTACTATTTTTTTAGGGGAATATGCGTACTATTGATCTTCGCTTTTGCACAATGTTTGATCCCCATCATACTCACATGATATTTTGCCAGAATACCACCATCTCATTAAAAGGCTTAACCAAATTAAAGATCTAGTACCAAAAAAAAGTCTAATAAGAATGTTACTTCTTAGGGGTCGTTTGCTTCGTGTATTTGAAAAATGAAAGTTTTGGTATAACTTGGATTTTGAAAAACCATGGATATATGAGAGTTTTGGGTTCATTATGAATTTGATAAAGACCATTGTTTGTTTGATGGATTTCATGATGAAATTTGTTAATTAAATTTGTATGTATGAAGTGTAATTTACAATTTATTGCCCTCAGTGATATAAGAAGAGAAAGAAAATATGAGGGGTATGTTGGTAAAAAATGATGACTTCAAAGTCCGTGATCAATTTCCATCTAAAGATGTGGGATTTTCTAGTCCATGGGGCCCACGGATTTGGACCCTCAAGGTCCATGGGTTCCACAGATTTGTTCCTTCTAAGTACATGAAGTAAACAATAGATTTTGGACAAAGTCCATCATGGATCCAAATCCATCACCAAATCAATCAAGCAAACAACCTCTTAGAGTTGGGAAATAGCGTGATCTGGTTTAGAATAAATATATGCCTATGAAAGAGTTGATAGCCTATATCGTTCTAATTAAATAACAAAGACATAAAGTTAGAGCAATCTGATTTTCATCATAATGTCATAAACGTTAACGCTATGTCATATTGGAGACACATGGTTTCTATTATGGTGAACCACAGATTCACCATAATAGAGGATCAGTTATATGAACCACAGATAGGAGGGTCAATTATATGAACCATAGATTCACGACTAGGAATCAAGATATTTTTTCAAAACAAGATGATAGCCCGTTTTAACTGAATATAACCCAATTTTGGTGAAATACCAGATTCGTGCATCTTTCTGTGGTAAACATGGAATGTTCATCGTGCATATAAGATCTACCAATTTCTCCTTATCTTAGTCTGGGAACATGTCATTCCCATTGTCAAATAAATTTATGTTTACCACTAAACACAATTTAGTACAACTAAACCACAAAATATGAATTAAAAATACATCGTTAGTCACTCCCATAAGCATCTATCTAACACCGTTATACGACTACGCTGACGTGGAGATGTTTACACCTAAAATATTTTTGGCCGAAATTTAATGTCGTAGTAATGAGTCTCTACATTTAATTCGATGCATGATATAAAATGGCATCGTTAAGAGACAAGCAACGTCGTGGAGGGGTTAAACGGCACCGCGAGTAAGATCCAACAACGTTGCGGTAGTTGAAATGACATTGTTTAGTAGAAAACAATGTCGTGAGCCATGGTTCGGCTTTGCAATATTGGTATAAATTCAATGCCGTAATAATGCGTCTCGACATTTAATTCGATGTCGCATGATATCAAATGGCTTCGTTGAGAGACAAGCAACGTCGCGGAGGGGTTAAACGACATCGCGAGTAAGATCCAACAACTTTGCGATACTTTAAACGACATTGTTTAATAGAAAACAATGTCTTGAGCCATGGTTTGGCTTTGCAATATTGGTGTTGAGATTGGAAAAGGAGTGCTCTCTATTCCTTACCGAAGAAGGAGAGGATTCAGCCAAGATTGCATGGGTGCATGACCAATACCGTTGTGGAATTAGAAACAGTGTTGTTTAGTAAAATAAAACAACGACAAGAAGTCAAACCCAAACGACAACGATGTACTATGAAACGACGCTGTTTATTATAAAGCAACGCCGTGAGCTGTTGGGCACTTATGTACGTTGGCAGGATGGGTGTTTAGTTATCCAAACTTGGCCATGTATGTGTCTCGCCAATTTGATGAATTTTAGGCCAAATTAATAATTATTTAAGTAATGGATTATGGCACTTATTGAAAGTGTAACGAGATTAAAAGGACGATCGTGTTTAGTAAAAACAAGGTCGTGGAGTAGGAAAGCAATGTCGTTTTGTCCAAAACAACATCGCGAGTTTGGTGAAATTGATGACTGGGTTGGAGGGTCGAGTGATTCAACATCACCGTGAAGTTGCGAGGTTGACGCAAAAATCAAACAGTGTCGTAGAATAAAAAAAACGACACTACTAGTCTGGGTGTGTAGTTGTGAATTTGACAAGGCTGTAGAACGACGTTGTTTAGTAGAGAACAACGTCGTAAGTTGTGAGCCACCATTGGGAGTAGAAAGTGGCATTGATATTGTGAGTTCAGCGGCGTCGCAAGGCTGGAAGCTCAGCGCTGCGGTGTGGTTTTGCTACACCGTCCACTACGGGAAAAAGGCCCTCTGGCAACCCCCATAAATGTGTTGCACAATGTCATAAAAGGGTTGTGAAATCCTAACGCAACACTTTCCGTAGGGTTGCATATAGTGGGGGTTGCAAAAGGAATAGGCAACTATTTTTTCATTTTTCGCAAGCAAAATAAAAAGTGTTGCGTGTTCTTACCTCTAACACAACACCACTTTAGGCAACACATTTAACAATTTTTGCGACACATTTAAGGAGCATAGTCATTGGTTGTTATAAGTTTTGCCAACACTCAAATTTCACTTGTGACGAGTCTAAATCATCACAAATGACTAACCAATTGTGACAACTTTGTTCGTAACGGATATCAGTATTTGCGTGACAATATTTTTGTCAATAAAAATCTCATTTGTGACAATTTAGTGCCGACACAAAAACCACCATTATGACATATCTAATTGTCACAAATAGTTATCATGCTTGACCATAGTTATGTCACAAATACACATTTTGAAATCAAAGGTATGATCCAGGGTCGGGTTGGTTGTCACTAAACTCAATATTAGTGACGAATCTATTGTCACGTATGTCACCCTATGTGTGAGGAATTCAGATCGTCACTCAAAATATACTTTTATGACTATATAATTTTTACAAAAGAATCATTATGTGACAAGATTTTTATCACAAAACAATATCATCGAGATGTCATTTCACAAATTGAAGCCATTGGTGATCAACGTTTCATCGCAAAAGGTTAAATTTGGTGACAACTATGGTGATCACTCAGACGCACCATTGGTGACGAAGTGAGCTATCACGAACGCTTTCTTTTGTGAAGATCTCGTCACATTTTTTATGGTTTGATGACTGATGAGTTGTCTTCAGTGACAAGAAATCAACATACGAATGTGGTCATTAGTGACATGTTTGATGCTTTTATGACGATTGTAGTGTTATAGAAATATATTGTGGCAAGAACGATGATTAAAATAAAGAAATTAAATTCACTAAATAACAGGAAAACACCTTAAACTCCAATTTGGCTACTAACCATTCTAACAATATTCCAAATCAATCAAAATCACAATGACAATTACAATCCTTCTTGTCTATTCTCTACTTGCATTTGTGTTCCATCCGAATTGTATTCATCTTCAGATCAAGAGATTGGGAACGAGTCTCATCATCTTAATCGTAATTGGCAAGTGGTCTTTTCCTTCCTTTTCCTTCGTAATCAGAGGGTACCTTTGCTGTCAAGACAAACAAAGAGCATATATATTCAATCATTCTAACGTGTGGAAACATGAGAAACCAAAAATCAGTTGCTACGTGCACCATACCTTGTAGCTAGAGCTAAGAGTCAAGCAGGAAGTTAAGGGCGATAAGACCTCGATGAATATTTACAGGCGGCTGCAAAGAGATGATGGGATGTAGAATTGGGATTTCGCGAGTGCCACAATGAAAGATGAAGGGTTTTAGTTTTTGCCGTCGCCGATAGGGGTTTTATTAAGGTTTTAATGAGGATTTCCTTCCCAGTATCACACGGCAAATCCTTCCCAATATTCCATAAGACTTAATTAGGTAATTATAAAAGGATGGAGAGGAAAGTATATAATATGAAATCTTTTATTATATTTCGTATAATAAGAGATCTCTTCTAAACCGCATTTTCGTTCCCTTTATCTATATCTTTTTTAATTGTATAGTTCACCTCTTTTTTAATTCCTTTTCCATTGTCTATTTTATCTCTATCTTTTTCTAATTGTCTAATTATATCCTTGTTTCATAATCGTGAGAGTTGAACTCCATGACTATGGAATACTATTTGGTTCAAATCTAAGTGACCTTATAGTTTAGATTTAGAGAATCAAAATCGGGGTTCACCATTAGAGATCAGTATATAGTATCATGGCCCAAATTCTAGTTAATTCACTTTCTAGATAGCAAAACTCATTTGACAAACGAAATGATTAATTTATGCCCTGAACTATACATATGTGGTTCAGTACAATTTCTAACTAGTTTTTGCCTTTGATGCGTTCGTTTAATAATCATCATTTTAGGTAGACAATTCATGTTAGAACGATGCCACTCATTATGATGGACCAGAAAACACATGAGCTTGCACAAAAATCATTCAAAATTTACTTTGATTCGAATGATTTAGGATTTCAGGATTTAGGGTTTAAAATTTGGGCTTTGGGGTTAGAGTTCAGAATTGAAGGTTTGGGGCTTAGGGTAATGCATTGATCTGATGTGATCTTATGTTATATCACCATATTTTAATAATACTACAAATTATAATTCAAAATTCAACATCTGGACACTAAATGTATAGTAGGTTGCAGAGGTGGCAAATGGATTGAATCCATGGATTGGAGCATGAATCCAAATGACATATAAACATTGGACTAATATGTAAATTTTCAAAATTATATGTACTAAAATGTAATAATGAAAATTTTTAGGTACCAAAATATAATTTTTCAATGATATTTTTCATATAAAAAATAAATTTTACATACCAGATCGTAAAGTATAAAAAGTATAGCTACTAAATTGTAATTTTCCAATGATCCATCAATCCAATTGAATTTGGATAAAATAGATTGGATTTAAATGGATTGGGTTAGTTGGATATTTAAGTGGATGGATTGGTTTGGTAGATTAAATTGCAAATTGCCACCTCTAGCTAGTAGGGTGTATAGTATGTACTATTTTTATGAGTGCACTGAAGAAGCCATATAGCTCAAATATAAAGTGTCATGACCATGGTTCAAAAAGGCTCGCTTAATCTTACGTTAGTCATGTCTTGGCACTAAACAATGTCAAAATGCCTCGCTTAGAAGTTTCGCGCCTAGTTGGGTGTTAGTAATGGATAGGTTTCTAACATTAGGTATTGATAACATATCAATGTCACCTTAGTATCTTTTAGAAATAATTAGATGGTCTTGACATCGAAGGAGGAAATTAATATCAACTACAAAATTAATTTTTTTCTAAATATATTTAATATTTCTAGAATTTTGTCAGCTATTGAGTTATGTTTTTTTGAATTTGTAAGCTATTTCTCATATTATTAATAGTTAAGTAATCTATAAATCATTTTATGTGAGGAAGTATTGTAAATTATTATTTCATTCATCATGCAGTGCAATTAACTATTTTCTTCCAATGCATAGACACGCTTAGTCTATGTATATCAGTATATAAATGTTAAGCGCTAGACATAACCTCAACGCGCGCCTTATGTCTAACGCTTTCTTGAATCTTAACCATAACAAAGGAAGAAAGAAGCTCATCATAGACGATTATTAAAATGCCTCAACGATTGAGATGTGAATAAGTTAGGTGATGGTGATCATATATAGTTCCTAAAACATTCAAAAGCAAAATAGGCTCATAAACTTTTTTGTTCCTAGGATTTTTTTAACGATGTGTGATCAGTATTAATTATGCTATCAAATATTTAGCGTCCAATTATTTAATTTACCATTTCAAAATTTCCATCTTATTTAGGTAGGCGATAATTAAAAGATATCGTTGACAAAGAAGATATAGAACAGTAGAACTTAATCTCTTAATTAGAAATTAAAGGCGGCAGAAAGTGATGAAAGAAAAGAGCGCCAATGGTTGCCGCCAAAATTCTCAAACATGGGAATCATGAACTATAAATAAATTTGCTTTCCTCGTGACACCGCAATTCTGGAACAATATTTTTTGCTGCTGATTTTTGTTACTTGGCAAACAAACTATTATGTTGTGGAGATCGTATATAGTTCTGTTTTGTGACTGTTTCATTTTTAAGCAGTTCAACATCCTTTAATTTCTTTGTAGGTTGTTGCAATTCATTGATTACCCTGTTTGGTGTTGTTTACTGTCCTGGGGGCCTGTGCTGCTACTGTTCCATCTGCGATTGTTTGGCGCAAGGGGCCTGTGTTGGTACATCCTGCGGCTTCGTGTTGATTGCTGATTCACAGTTGTTGTATTTATATTTGGATATGGCTATGCTGCTGTTTGTAATCCAGCCCTGCTGCTTGATAATTCTACGATTTGTATTTATTAAGTTGAGTAGCATTGATTTTTTGTGTTGTGAAAATACCTCTATTTTTATGGAGTTCTTGAGAGGCTTTTAGTTGTCCAATGAAGCAAATTTCACTAATTCATTCCTTTCTATATTTTCCTTATGCACTAAACCTTCATGTTGTTAGTTTTGGTTCTTCCTCCATCCTAAAAGAAAGAACCACAATTTAGCTTCCGTTGCTTTTTTAGTTCATTTAGCAACCTCTGGATTTGAGCTTTTAGGTGTTTCGATGATTCATATTGCATAAAAGTTCAGAATCACAGAGACGGGGACAGGAAAATTTGCAAGGAGCAGTCCCAATATATCCTCTCTTACTCTAAACATTTCTTCATTTTTTTGTCGATCCGAATTAGTACTTTGTATAAACATTTGGAATGATAAAATTGATGTTTTTTGCAACATAATAATAAAAGGTTGCGTAAACTATACCATTAGGCAACACATAAATAATTTGTGTTGCATGTAATAGAAAATTGCAACACATAACTAATTTGTGTTACGTAAACTACTCAATACGCAACCCCAATAAAAAGTGTTATCCTTGTATACATAACGCAACGCTTTCAAATACTGTTGCAATCCAAGTGTTGTAGGAAGCAATTTTTCCCGTAGTGGTCGTTTTATGGACAAGGATGTCGAATGTCTGGCTTTAGGAGCCAGGGTGGAGTATCGAACAGTGGTGAATAGCTACAATGTTGGCTCCGCATCGTTTTGCTTAAGTCTCTACAGAGAAGTTTCACACTCGTGGGAATTACGCGCCAAGGTGGAGGTTACCATCACAGTTGAAGACTACAACTTCGTGAAGAAGGATGGAGCACGCGGGAGACAAAGGCGAGGCGGTTTCACAGCATGAAGACTACGAAAGTGATTTTGATAAAAGCACCAGAGCAAGGAGAGAGATAGGGGAGAACCAAAAATCAACACAGATAAACTCTGTCAAAATTTTACATTTTCTGTGTAACTCCTCCGCGGAGCTCTCCTTCTAGAAAGGATGTCCATAATTGGTATAAGTATCCGTAGTCGCGGAGCTCTCCACAGGAATCTCCATAAGAGTAGCGGTAACGTAGATTCCCAAAACTCAAACACGCTCTTTCGAACATTGTTTGGAGAGGTGTGAACCAAGTAACGGTCAGGTTGGTTAGAAGTCAGTGGTGCATCAGTTCAATCAAATCAACACCGTCGTTTGGCACGCCAGCGGTGGTATTTGGTTTCCACAACGAAACAATCAAATCAACACCGTCCGAAACCAATTCGGTACCGACGGTGGATATTTGATTTCGTGGGAAACATGAGATAACTATACTGACTACTCCTCCTATAGCCTTGTCATATGACGGTGTTAGATGAAAACTCATGGGAGTGACTAACAATGTACTTTTAATCCAAGTTCGGTGGTTTAGTTGTATTAATATTGTGTTTAGTGGTAAACATAAATTTCTTTGACAAGTTTAGTGACCAACGATAAATTTTACCTATCGGAGGAGAAACAAGGGAAAGAACTCTGATTCGAGAATTCCTGTGAATTGATTTAAATCCAAGTTGAAACGGTTTAGATAGAGGTGGACAACGTGACGGGACTGGGTACTCATCCCATTTAAAACGGGTATCCAGTCCCATTTGGAAAGAAAACTCCATCCCATACACCAAACCCGTAAAAAAAAATTTACGAGTATTTGATTACCCGTAACCCTAAAAAAATGGGACGGCTACGGGTATTTCCAAATACCCTTTCCCCGATGCCCATTTAGAGCGTGTTGGTGGTCTTTAATTACACGAATTGGGCTATCTAAGTCCAAACTGTAGCCCTTAACTTGTGGTGTTGGACTTGCCAACTTATCAGACCATCTGGGCTCTAGTTTATTTCCAAGGGGAAAAGAAAGTGACGAGCCCAATCGCAAAAGGTTATCTAGCTAAAGCCCGGTCCAAATCAACCTTCATCTCCCAACGGTTGGCAAAAACTATCGAGAGGAAAACGTCGAGGAAGTCAAAAAGTATCTGAAGATACAGTATCATTCATAGGCTAAGTCATCGTAACTCGTAAGGCACTGTTAATGTGACGTTATGGCTCCGATTCATCGGCGGGCCGGGCAGCCGACCACTTAATTTCCGGCTAACTTGCCAACTTCCCAACCAATTCGCCGGTCGATCAAATTCTATTAGTCAAACCCTCCCATCCTTATCTATCTAACTCTTAACAGAACTAGCAACCTAGCAGCAAGAAATTACTCCTCCTAATGTATTATATATGTACCACTACCACAATCCACATGCACTTTAATTTAAAGTCAAAAGTTCGGTCTGACTTCCTGCTTCTTAGCCACGCAGTTAGCTGGTTGACGAGATCAATCTGGTTATTTGTTGAAGGTGGCTAACAATTTGTCGTCACATCCTTGCATCAAAAGTAATTAACTAGGCATTAGGTTTTTCCCAGTTACGTCAGGTGATGGAATAGAGCGTAAAGCAGTCTTAAGACTTGGCTAGCTGTTTATTTACCAGTATTATTAACTAGTAGGGTTGAAACCATGCTAAACTCAACTCTGGTGCTGCCACCATCTCAAAAAAATCCGGCTATTCGGTCAATTAAGTATCTAACTTGATCTGATCAAATCCAATTCTCCTTTGGTACTATTATATGGCCCGTACAGGTAGGACCGAGTCAGGCTGAACCGAGCAAGTGGATCAGCTCACATCAATATATATCAAGGTTGTCAACCCGCAGGTCAGGGTCGACCCGTGGGTTGACCCACTTTGACCCTGACCCGGTGAGAAAAACGAGCCGCACGCACCCGCCGGGTCGACCGCTATAAGATACCGGGTTGGAGGTCAAATTGTGCCATTTTTTCTTTGTTTTGCGAAATGCGCCTATTTTTCGATTTTTCTTTTCGCCTAACTCAATCTTTGGAATCCTAAGTTGAACATTTGAATATTAATGTTATATAACTGTGTGTGAATTTTCACTATATGTTGAATCTAAGTATGAAATGTTATTTTGGTGTAATATTATATGTTATAACTCATATGTTAGATGAGGTTTGATATAATTTATCAGGATAAGTACAATATAATGACGCTTTCCATATTTCCGGGCTAAAACGGGTGACCCATTAACCCTTAACCCACTAGCTCAACCGGGTCTGGGTCAACCAGTGGGTTGACAACCTTGATAAATATACTATACTGGTTTTTTTATGTTATATTTTGGTATCCTAACTTTTATTTTTTACAATTTAGAAACTAGACTTATTAGTTATTACAACAAGGTCAATGCATTTTTGTGGTAAAATTATATTTTAGTACTTTTATGTTTTTTTTACCGTATCTAAACTTTTACAATTTTACAAAAAAAAATTGATGTGTAGGTATGAAAACCCCAAGAGAAAGGTATTTATCTTTATTTGATTTCATTTTATCAATTTTTCGAATTCGAAACGATTGTCCATACCATACTCATCCCACAATTTGATATGAATTACTCGTAAATCGTTGATTTAGATTATGGGAAAAAATACATGTATAGGGAATATTAGGTATTAATTAGTTCTATATGAACTAAAAATTGTATCAAATACACTATATTATCCCTTATTGAAATTTTAGTTTTCATAACACTAAATGTTGCTAGCTTGCAGCCAGACTTACCGCCTTAGTAATTAGGCATCTAGTTAGCTAGCAGCCAGCCGATCGATAATGTCATATAATCAATTGGATGGCAAGTTGGTTCCAGCTATATTTATTCATGTAGATGTAAGGTTGCCTCATGAACTAGACAATCAAATATTCAATGCATTGTGGATGCACTATTATAGATAGATGGAACAAGCTAATAAACCCAAAAAGGCCAAACTTAAATATAAGGAAGTACATTATTTATTGTGGTAAACTGTTAAAACTATTATAATGTCTTACCTTCCATCAATCTACAATTACAAAATAAATAACCATTAATAAAGATAAAATAATAAAAATAAAAATTGTAACACATCCTCTAGTTCTGCCAGCCACAGAACTGGAATATATAGTAATGTTACGTTCTCTTCTGTGATATATATCCCCCTCCCCAAATTAATCTCAGTTTAGCGGTTTGTTAAAATCATTAATTTTTGTAAGGATATATATATAGATAATAAATATTAAAATTATCTATAAAATCAATAAATCAAATTGAGTTTTTTTTTGGCACTCTAAATAAAAAAAAACTTATGATAATTGTTTTTATCAGATTAATCTACCCATCAAGCTCGCAGTGGAAAATAGGTGAAGCGAATGAATTGAGGTCTCCGAAGAGGAGTTCGTCGCCTTCGATGCCGCCGGAATCCTGGCAGTCGAAGTAGGTCTGGATGTCCTCCGGGAAGCTCCGCCGCGGGATTCGGTGATCGGATTCAGACACCTCCCTCGGCGGCGTCGAATATTGGCAGTCATCGGCGGTGCAATTTGTTGAACTTCTCTCCAGCATTTCCTTGAACTTGGACGATTGCAGCAGAAGCCCTAAAGCCGACGACGAAGATGACGCCGATGATGACGACGACGACGACGACCCGCCGTTGCCCCACGCGGGCGGCGTGATGGTTCCCGGGGAGCTATCAGGTGTGGCGGGTAGCTGGTGGTTATGGTGGTCGTCAGTGATAACGCTTTGGAGCGGCGAATGGACGGTTACAGCGTCGTCGCCGTTAGGGTTCTGTTGGGAGGCGTCGGCGGCAGGTGTTTGGCTGTTTGGGCGCAGCGATTTGATGTAACGGCTCAGGTCGAAGTTTGTGACGGCGTTCAGCCCCCTGTACTCTATGGCTGCCATGTCATACGCTGTGGCTGCTTCTTCTTGAGTGGCTGCAAAGGTGACGAAATGATAGTTATATATCGATATATATTATTTCGTAAACAATTATTCATGTTATATATTTCATAAAAAAAATTCTAATCTAATGTCAATATTATAGTTATTGCGTAGTTAAAAGTGGCATTTTTAATAGGGCAATGTCTATTTTTTATCCAAATCTTTTTCATATTCTTTTATATCATCCAAACCTATTGAAATACTAAGAATTATCTAAATGTTAACTTCCACTCTTCCGGTTAGCAATTTTATTAGTAATATTGACTTGGCAACATGATAATGACTTGGAAGAGATACACGAATGTCAAAATTTCAATATTTTAGTATTTTAACTGAGAAAAGAGTTACAAAATTATTAACGATAACATAAAAATGACTAATATTTTGATGCATTATGAAATATTTGACTAATTAATAGAATTTTAATAGATTTGGATAATATAAAAAAATTCGAAAATTTTTTGGATAAAAAATAGACATTACCGTAATAAGAAAAGAAAGAATAGGAGTAATGAATTTGAGCATGAATATATTGGTGGAGTGGAATTGTCGAATGGTTGCCGTCAAAGGGTTGTCCATCTAAAGGAGCAATTAAAAGCCCAAATGAAAACAAAACGGGGAAAGTATATATATTGCTTGAGTGGAAGTCTGAAATGTGAATTAAATGCTGAGGAAGCAAGCAGTTGGGGTTTGGTGATCTGAATTCCAACTAACTCGATTTGATTGCTATATTTTTACTACTACTTCCACTTCTTTGTACGTTTCATGACGTTTGTAAGTTTGAAAACAAAGCCCTTGGTAGGAGGAGGAGGAGTACGTAGGCATACAAGGTTGAAGCAGAGAAATGTGCAACTTAATTATGTCAAACCCTCATCCTGATGATAGAGATTAGGTTTTCATCTCTTAATTTAATCATCAAATGTCTAAACACAATATATAAAAACGTAAAATATAATATTGGCGTACCATAAGTTCCAAGGTAGAGATACTTGTTGCCGAAAACTCGACCAATCCGAGCTTCCCATCTCCCATTATGGTGGTGTCTGCACAATTTTTAGGGTCTCATTCAAATTTCTATATCGACCATATGAAAGCCCCACTCCAAGCTTGTGTACCAAATTATATATATGGCCAATAATAACTTCACATTCCCTAAGAGTGTGTGAACAAAGTAGAAAAGAAGAAACAACAGGGAAAATTTTATTTGTTAAAAAAAAACTTAATTAAACCGATTTTAAAATACCGGAATACCATAGTTTATTTTAGAATATTTTAAGGTAGTCATGAATCGAACCAAAGAAAATTAATATGACCGTTTACATTAATGCCATTTTCCTATGCTCATTCAATTTTCACCAATTTTCAACAACTTTCTTCCTCTACCTGTGCCATTTTCTTACTCTTCCTCATTAATTTGGAGACTTGGAGAGTGACCATTCGATCTTGACTATTATCCAAGGGAGGTAGGGAGAAGCCAAAAATATGGTTGGTTGGTTGGAAGAAGAAATTTAGTAAGTAGAGGTGACGTGTCATACTCTCCCAAATCTCTTGGGATTAATGGTATGCCACCCTTTTTGGCCTTTCATCTGATTTTGGTAGCTTTAATTGATCCCCATTATCTTTTGCACAAATAAATGATCATGCAATTAATCTCTGAAAATAAAGCAAAACCATAACATATACTGTGGATTATTTACTTATTATTATTTTTGTTACCTTGCCACGCCTCTGTACTTGGAGACGCCGCGGGAGAAGCCGCTACTTTTTCTGCAAATTCGGTTCCATAATTAATTACGGCGATAATGTATAATTATTATTTATTGTAATTAATTGTCTATAGAAGTGTTTTACAAAAATAATATTATCAAGAATGCATACCTTCTCAGAGAACTGATGTATTCTTCTTTGGACAATCCCTCCATATCTCTGAACTCATTCTCGTAGGTCGCCAACTGCCATACCATATATACGACTTGTAATTATTTACTAATTAAGACAATAGTCCTTATATCTATAAATATAATTATATTATGTAAGCTAAAAAATATAATTTCACGGGGCAGGGCAGATGGTAATTAGTATTACAGGGAAATTAAGGATGGTGTCTTGTCCCCAGTACTTCAATGCTGCCAAGTCATAGGCATGTGCCGCAGCTTCTTCATCATCGTACGCCCCTATACCCATACGTTACCAAAATAATAATACACGTATTTTTATTAGGGAAAAAAATACCAGCGGAAAAAGAAAGAGAAAGACAAATGAATAAGTAAAAGAAATTCATTCAATTATAAAGAAAAAGTAAAAAAAAAAGAACGAGAATGACAGCATTAGCCAGGTACGTACCTAAATACACTGTGTACAAAATTATATGTATTCGTATTCCATTAAATTCCATTTCCCCCGGCGCGAGTTGAGAACCAGAACCGGAAAAAGGGAAACAAATAAAAAAAAAAACGGAACACAGAAATAACAAATTCATCAGTCAACAACAACTGAAAAGTAATCAAAAGACGGAGGTCGGCGGCCAAAGACAGTAAAAAAAATGGATCGGAGGAGGGTTTGTTCTATTGGGATGGATTCAATCAAGTGGTTTTTGGTGGTAAATTTTCAACAGGTTAATTATTTGATGGATGGATAATAATATTACCTTGCCTGCCCTTTTTGTTCTGGGACTCATTCCAGCAGTTCTTATCCCACAAATGGGCTTCGTACCGTCCAGTCCACCGGTGCCTGCGAATCACATCACCGCCGGCGCCAACCCATAATTAATAAATAATTCCACAACTCTCCATTAACATCCACTTACTTAATTGTGAGAAATTATTAGATATAAAGAAAAAAGGATGATGATAATTAATTAATTACCTGGTGACGCCTCTGTAGACGGAGCTGCGCTTTGGAGGGGAATCTCTTGGCACGCTCTTTCTCGTCCTTTTTTTACCCGCCGCTGCCACCTTCTCTTTCTTGATCTCCTTCTTAATAGCTCCTTTCCCGGCTGCAACTGCTGTACTACAAGTGTTTTTCTTTGAGACTTTCGCCATTAATTAAAGGTTAGCGCGCGCCGATCAGAAGGAGAAGTTTCAGGGTGAGTAAGTGACGGTCAGAGAGAGAGGAAGAAGATCGAGCCACGAGGAGAAGGAAAAAGGAAGGAAAGGAGTTGTGGTTGTTACTATAATTTGCTAGCTTCTCTCTGGCTCTGTTGGTGGTTCGCCCCGGTGGAGTAGGGAGTATATAGGAAGGTTAGTTTAAAAAGAGTTGAATGACAAGTTAAAAAAAAGAGAGCAAGAGGAGAGCCGGCTGCAGGGTCGCTCGCTGAGCTGACTGTGGAAATTCGATTCAATTCTCCCCCATTAAATTCAAAGCCAATTTAATTTAATGGAAAACGGAAGCGGGGTAAAAAAAACTTAAAAAAAATATTGGTATGTGACGTCGTCGTTTGTTATATTGGCCGTCTTCTAACCCTTCGTCTTTTTGTTTTCTGTTCTCTTCTTCTTGCCCTTCTCTACATATGTGGGTGTATGTATCTAACTTGCTCCTTTGGTTTTTCATTTGGGGCACCATCTTAATTAATTACTCTATTTTAATTTCTACTTTTTTTTTCTTCCTTCCTTCCTTAAGTGCACTTTACATTATCTTAATGTACAGTGATTATGATGATGATGATGTTGGTTTGTCGTTACAATAAGTTTATAATCATCAACCGTTTATTATTGTTGTGAAACGGCACATGATGGACTAAAAAAAAAAAGTGTAATATTCGAGACTAGATATATGTATAACATTTCTATTTTCTAACACAAAAGATTAACATTTTTGGGATGGGGAAGAGTTTTTGCAGGGCCGCCATATGGCGATGTGTATATACAACGAGCTAGGGTGGATAGTAGCCTAGAAAGCAAGGACGCGGGGATGAATGATCTTCCATATACACACAAAAACACATTAGAGAAAATCAATATATTGGAGCAAACAATCTATACCTAGAGGTCCAAGATGCGTTTCACAGTTTGGATCAACATCCTTCCTTACAGTTTTTATTGATTTCGAAGTTTTGGAATTCGATATTTGTGTGCTTATTCTTCTCGTCCTCTTCGTGTGATCGTGAGGAGATCATTTATTTTGCCCGACGAAACGCTTGAAGATATAACGCAATCAAGTTACTAGACAAAAGAGATATAGCAAACCTCTAAATTATGGGCCGGGAAGCCTTTGTGTGGTGGCCGGATTCTCACTCACTAGCGTTCAACGATGATCAACATCCACTAAGGGAGTGATTTGGTTGGCATAGACTGTCATACCGTTGGTTCTTAAGTACGTCGTCCCTGACTTTTGATTTTTTATTGAAACAGACGTCTCTGACTACTCGTCCTTTTATACGTGGTGAGATTAATTGTCAATCACTCATTATCAAGGATGACATCCACTACACATGATGAAGAGTGGTTGTACTGGCGGGCACTGGTCATCTTGTTATAGTTGTCAGGTTGGTGTCGAATACACGGCCATGGAGACTAGAATCGAGATAGTATGGCACTGGTCACGTTGTTATAATTGTCGGGTTGGTGTCAAATAGACTATAATACAGATTAAAATTAAGATAGTATAATTTTAACATCGCTTACCTTATCATAGGATTCGAATTATGGTCAAATGAAACCATGGCGAACATGGAATGATCAAGCGGGCGTCAACCATGACATGATGGCATGGCAATGTCTTGGCCTAAATCTGAAGTACTCTGCAATCAATGGCTACCTTGCAAGTTGTAAAGGTTCATTCAGTAGGCCACGTCGTTAACCGAAAATACTGAATCAAATTACACAGGTCACTTGTTTGTCAGGGTCCAAGAGATTCCGATGGTTCTCCACATACAAAACAAACAAGTACAAAGGAAGCTAGTTATTAAGTTGTTCAGATGGATAAGTAGTTATGCCGAAAAATAAGAACTTTTACATTCAAACAGACAGGCCGAGTATATATCTTCAGAGTTCTATACATGTCGCTCCACCCTAGTAGAGTACGTTACATTCTGCAACCTGAAGATGAACAAGAAGGAAGCATTCACCAGAAATCGGAGTCTCCATCTAGCCGCAGCACGAGCCACAAGCAGGCAAGGAACCTGCAAGTTAGTACCAGAGGTTCTCGTTAAATAATATACTATATAGTTAAAGAACTTGGAATGATCCAAGTAGGAAATACGGGTGGCGAGCTTACTGTGATCACCACCACGAACGTCCCTCAGTCCTCGAACGTTGTCAAGTCCTCCTCTCGGCGGTCCACCCGGCCCACCACCATATGGTCCACTTCCAGGACCTCCAGGTCCTCCGCCGTCCCATTTCTTGCTACCACCAGATCCTTTTCGGTAAGCATCTGATTTTTCCATCTGGAGAAAGAACAAATTTAAGTGCCTTATTATTACCATAACACCGGAGCAGGCCACCTCCAACGGTGATTCCTGGTCGCATGGAGATGTTTCCAGATATGGCAATGAGGAAATGAAAATTCTTACTGAAAACATGGTAGCGAAGAACACAGAAATCAAGTTGATGATAGCCCAAAAGAAGTCTGTGAATGTCTTCAGTCGCCATAAGGATTTCTTGGATTTCACAACACCTGAAATAAAAAGAACCAAAACTGTTGGATATATCTTACTAATGATAGAAGAAATGAAGGTGCAAAAGGCCCAGATTGAAGTTCACTCCGATCATCTTACTCCTATGAGTTTTATGAAACTAAACCTAACCAGAGAACAAACAGTTAGAAATTGGATAATTGATGCCAGAAAGTTCTGTATACAAACTAGTAGTTCATACACGGCTACATCTAAATCAGAAAACTGTGAAAGTTTCGACTACTGCAAGAAGAACTCAAAAATGGAAGCAGACAGTCGATTGTTAGCAAATAGACCAACTTCCAATCTTTTTAAAGGATCAGCAATCATCAAATTTATCAACTTCTATCAAGGTGCGGCATTACTGAAACCAGAAACTCAGGATCCATGCTCAACTTTTCAATTGCTACTTGTTAGTGATCAAATACAGCTTCGGAAAGAATCAGGCATCCCAAGATTGACAAGTCAAACCAGCAGATAAGGTACAAGAAGATCACAACTGTTTGCATGACCTGAGCCCAGCAAATGAACAGCTTGATACATACTAGGCATGAAGTAAATCTGAAGATGATCAACATGGAAAGTAACATATCTAAAATTGATCACCGTTTATAGCCTTCTTTCAACCATTTATCAAAAGGGAAGTACATAAAAAAGAAACATGCTGATTTGAATAACACCTTGTAACATCACAAGTTCGTGAACAAACAACATGGACAGATAAAGAAGTCAGCTTGCTGAGACAAGAGTGACTGCACCTATTAGGAAATAAGACAACTAATCAGGAAATCTTATCAATTCTCCACATGAAAAAACACTTTCTCCTCGAGCCATAGTCTCTTCTAACCAGTAACCACCATAGTTACAAAATACCAATTAGTAAAATTCGCAACTTTTGAGAGAGAACCCATCCAACCTCCTACCCACCGGAACTTCTGGAATTCAACCAGCATATTCTCCGCTAGGTCTCATCAGACAACTAGAATGAATCCGACCAACAAACTGGACCTATCAGATAACCCAACCAATAGGAGACGTACGCAGAACCAAGATGATATAAGAAGGGCAAGGACAAGGCCACTCGGATCAAGCTAAATCCTTTGTTCTAGATACAGTTCTATAGGGTTCAGATCGATACCAATTCAGAATTTCCCAATATTTTCCAACACGCAATCTGATCCTGAAACTTTGCTCGACAATCATTAATTTCAAACTACTTCCATCCCATCAAAGCCAATTTCCTCATCCACATACAAGATATTCAATGTTAGAAGAACTTAATCACAAGGCAGAATGTATTTGAGGTCTTGGACCGATGATCTGGTAAATGTGAGATATGTAATCCCTAAGTTGGAGATACCGGAAAGGAAACATTAACAATCAAAATTCGCAGGGAACCGCATCAGCGAAACCGAAAGAGACGATAATCTGATAAAAGATAACAAGAGGAGGGAGCGACGACCTACCTCGTTCGACGTACGCCATTGCTGCCAATTTCCAGAGTTGTAGAGAAAAGGTTCTGGGCCAGTGGTTACGGAATTTAATTAAACAGGGTCCTCCCGGTTTTATAGAAGGTGAGATGATACGAGGAGCTACACAGCCAACAGTTCCACGTGTCTCCTGGCGATTGGTTATCATACAACTTAATGACGAATTCGTGATGGATTGCTAACTTGAACCTTAAGAGACCATACATTGTTTGAGTTAATTGTATCGCTTACCATATAAGTTATGGTTTCGTTGCACAATGATCACTTAAAGGTTGTTAATTGCAGCTATACGGTATAAATAAGTTTTTAGTTGCATCCTTAAATGCATAGTCCATGAAACCGTACCGGAGACCGTATCTGGAAAGTCAGTGGTAGGGTATTTTATGGTAAAACCGTGGTTTAACCGTAGTTCAACCGTTATACCGGTAAATGTCGCATATCGGTTTAGCCTCCGATACTGGTATTTCGTGGTTGAACCGCCGGTACGGTACGGTTTAATGGACACTGCTTAAATGCCACATTTGATCACTAAGATTACTAAATCGTGTCATGTTTAGTCAATAGAAAAATTTAATATCAATTTTGGTCACTCGAATTACTAAAACATGTCACATTTAGTCACTCTCTTGTTAGTCTCCGTCCAACTCCAGTCACTCGAATTACTGAAACATGTCACACTTAGTCACTCTCCCGCTAGTTCTCGTCCAACTCCATTAACGGGAGAGTGACTAAATGTGACATGTTTTAGTAATTCGAGTGACCAAAATTGATATTAAATTTTTCTAGTGACTAAAAATGACACGATTTAGTAATCTTAGAGACCAAATGTGGCATTTACTCTTAAACTTAATAATGGGTACCAAATAAACTTTTTGCTTGCCATGCGAGCATTTCAATTCAACCCGTGGAGGGCCACAAAGATCCAAGTGTTCCCTTTGGAATACTGGATTTCCCTCTGAGCGTTGCACCACGTACAACATTAGTCACTATTCATCACAACTCAAACTCGACTCTCTGGTCCGGATGCGCTATTGACTTCGTCCAATTCATTTTATGATCGCTTCTTCTTTCACTTTTCAATTCCTGCTTCAATGTCGTTGAACGACTTGTTGAGGAGCGTTGATGAAACCCCCATTGTCAATCTCAACGTCAACAGGGGACTTTGGGCAGAAAAGAGAGAAAGAAAACTTAACTAGGTTTATTATCCTCGCTTGTTGATGATTATTATATATTCTATTATCTCTTTTCTCTATAGCACCCTCTTCTCTTATTCCTGTGATGCCACTGTAAAGCTTCCTGACTTTCAGACTTGAGCCAAAATCTTCGGGGTGAAAGCAAAACCAAGATATGTATTAGTTGAATCAATCTGGGCATCTGGGGCTCGGGGCACACGAGAAGCAAGCTCTTCAGAAAGCCTTCTATACGTGGTGCAGCCTTCAGTCCCGTGTGCATCACTTTAACTTAATAGATTAATTTTCCCACCTCCCCTAATTTCACCTTGATATGTCAATGTTCAGTTACTCGGAGCTGTTTTTCCTTTTTTGACGACGAATCTCGGACGATATTTGGGAGTTCCAGTGATCCACGACCGTGTATACAAAGCAACCTCCGTAGGGCTTATAGACAGAATTGACAGCTGACTAGCAGGGTGGAAGGTGTCGACCATGTCGCTACCGGCGAGGATCACACTGGCTCGAGACATAAGGATTCTAGCTTGCCCACTTAGAGCAGATGGAGATTCTCATACGAGGAAAAGCGACACTCGACATCTATTAAACAACACCAAGAACAAAGTCATACCATGCCTTCACTCTATCGACATAGGTTTTTCCTTCTTTTTTACAGGACTTCTCCCTTTGTCTTGTGTAGAATAGTTTCTTTCTTTGCCCAAACTTCTCTTTTCTCGACTTCAAGTCGAAGAAAGTGTTTCAACTCTCCATGTTTCTTCATTTGGAACATTATGGATAGATTCCCTCGAGTTTGGTTAATTTCTTCTTTATCAGCTCCAATCACGATCAAGTCATCAACATAAATAGCACAATTGCTAAATTTTCCTCTAGCTTCTAAAGAAACAAACTTGAATATGATGGAGAGACAGAGTATTCACATAGGAGTAGAAATTCTCCAATCTTCTCGTACCATGCTCGAGGCGCATTTTTCAAACCATATAGGGATTTTATTGACTTATAGACATAGTCTAAGACTCTAAGTTTGTGCTCACAAAACCTCTAGGTTGTTACATGTAGATCTCTTTATCAAGCTCCCCGTGTAGGAAAATATTCTTCACATCTAGCTTCCACATCTCCAAGAAATACTAGTTGTAAGTGCTAAGAGAACGCGAATAGTTGTGATCTTGGCAACTGGACTAAACGTTTTGTGATAATCCAGCCCATAGTGTTCAAAATCCACAAGCCACCAATCGAGTCTTGAAACGCTCAATTTATTCATCTGATTAAGTGTTCACTATGTAAACCCATTTGCAGGATATGGGTTTAACATTCGTAGTCTTTCTCCATTCACCATGTTTTGCCGCTTCTTCGTCAGATGTTGGTTCGCTCACATCAATATCTCCTATCACGGCTACATTGACAAATTTGGGGTTTGGCTTTCTAGCTCTCTTTGACATTCTGAAACCTTGTGGGGGATCATCAATATTCTCTAGTTGACTAGGTTGTTCTTCTTCTATGATTGTATTGTGAATCCAGTCTTCCAATGAACTCTTACCCTTCTCAAAAGAGTAAGATTGAGCTCCTTTAGAACCTTTTCCTTTTTTAGTCTCTGTAGATTTAATCTATTATTCACTAGACCTCTCTAGTGAGGTAGTTTATTGATGACATGAGCAATGATCTTCATACATTATGCCCAATACTTCCTAGGAACATTTTTTTGCATGTAGCATGCTTCTGCAAATTCCTGCCAAGTGACGGCTTTTCCTCTCCGCTACTCCATTTTGTTGTGAAGTACTTTGGCAAGTCAATTGGTGTCCTATACTATTCTCCATGAGAAATTGTGCGAATGTGAGACCTCCTGATACTATTCTCCTATACTATCACAACATCCCCTGATACATCCGGCAATACGAGACCTCCTGATGCATGAGATCCACTGCAGACTGCACCATCAAATGAGCACACCATTTGCATCGAGCTCATAACCAAAATCGCATTCCAGTCCCTCAGACTCACACTCCTTGGCCCCTTCCTTGGTCTGGCTCTCTTGCTGGAATTTTATTCGACATCACTCAACCTTTCCTCTACCTTCACACGAAAATATGCAACTAAACCTGTTTACCCTAAAAATAGCTGGATTCCTGGACTTTAATACACACAAGAGCCAGCATATGAATAGTGCAATCCACTACGGCAAGGAGTTATGCTCAAGGAAGCAGCGCAAGAAAATCTCAAAAGATAACACCAAAAGCTCTTCTAGCTCCGTCACCATACCAATTGTTGATCGTAAAGTTTGATCCACGAAAAAAAAACAAAGAAAATATGCTCCAAAGATTGTTCCTCCGGCTAACATACATGGCATCTAGCCAGAACAGCCTCCCTACTCCCCAAAGCCCCCATTTTGGCATGATACTAGAAAACAATTGGCAAGTGAAATTTTTTAATTTTGATGGCACTGAGAAATCCCACATTGATCCATCACAGACGCCTCTTGCTTCCACTGTCCAACATTCCATTCAGCTTGTCTGCTAAATGATGTCCAAAATTTACTCTATGCCTCCCTGAGGCATCATCATGCCATTTAATCCTATCTTCCACCTCCTTCCTCGTTAAATGTATTAACTTGATAGCCCAAACCATCATCACGGATAAACAACTCTATAAGCATTACAGACACCAAGCACCACTGTCATGTTCAATCAGCATCAAATAGTAGGGCTAGGCATGCGGGCTGGTCACCCGCGTGTTTGGGCTGATCCGCCTGCATTTGACCCAAATTTCGTTATGTGGGTGTGTCTGTGGGTGGGTGACGGGTTGTGCTAGGAGGCATCCGCCGGGTGGCGGATGGGTACACGGGTGACCCGCTCAACCCAACAGCTCCATATAGAAAACTCCTCAATAATATAATTTCTATCCAATTTCAGAACTAATTCGACATTTTTCCTTCCTATTCCACCATCTTGTCCCCCCCCCCCCCCCCCCCCCCGATAACTCTTTACCAATTATCTTGCCACTTGAAGTGATTCTCAAATATGGAGGGTTAATGGATGTTGAAATGGATTTTTATTTTATATATTTTACATATTGCCACTTAAAAATTATCAATCCGTTTAAGCGTGAGTTGAGGCATTTTATGGTCAAAATTCACCTGACCCACACAATGCCCACCCCTATCAAATAGCGCACATCCATGCATGATACTTTGTCATCCCCACAAAGGGCTGAACTAATCCCCGCCCACAATATAGATCCCTTCAGGAAATATTTTCCCTTATATATATTTCAATTTGGTAAGTATCCTCCACGCAATCTTGGCCAACAATGCCTGATTAAAGATCTCAAATCTCCTAAACCCAAGCTTATCCTCATGTTTACTGTGACACAATCTCTGCCATGATACCCAATGAAAATATTGTTTCTTTGCCCACCAATGATTGTTTTTGTTGTTCCATCCTTTGAGCTTCAATAAGAGCTTCTCATTTAGATACTAGAAAGTATCAGAGTTAGATCTTGCAATTAAAGATAACAATCCAAAATATCTATCCTACATCCCAATAGCTCCAACCCCAATCATTACGTCATAACAGTATCCTCTACCAATCCAATGCCTCGACTAAATGGACCACCAACTTCCACAGATTTACTTACTAGCCACTAGGACCCTCATATTCCCGAAGCACCCCCATGAGCAAATCACACTCTTGCAAAGACCCTTGCAGGATAAGATAAGAATCATTTGCAAAGAACAAATGAGATAATCGAGGCACTCTAGGACTATCACAAACACGTTTCAGATGTCCCTCCCTTAGTGCCTGCCTTAGGAGAGCTTCAAACCCCTCTGGACATAGCAAAAACAAAAAAGGAGACAGAGAGCCCTCTACCACAACCCCCACATTGGGGGAAAAAGCCATCCGGTTTGCCATTCATCAAAATTGAGAAAGAAGAAGTGGATATACACTCCTTGATTCAACTTATCCAAACAGGACAGAAACCTAATCGATTCAAAACCGCTAGTAAGAAAGGTCATTCAACTCTATCATAGGTTTTTTTTTCCATATCAACCTTCAAAGCAATATAACATTTCTTACCCTTTGTTTTGATCTTTAGGTAATGCATGAGTTCATTCCCATTAAGAATATTGTTGACGATCTGACGATCTTGAATAGATGCATTATGTCTCAGAGATAGAATTTGGGGTAAGAATACCACCATTCTCTTTGCTATGATCTTTGAAATAATCTTATAGATGAACTGACATAAACTGATAGGACGTAGTTGCCTCATATTTTCAACATTGCTAACCTTTGGGATAAGTGTAATTCATTTATGGTTAAAGCTTTGTAAATTATGTCCATTTCTAAAAAAAGAACATACAGCTCCAACGACCGACTCCCTCACAATATCATAGAAGGTTTTAAAATATTTACATGTGGACCTGTCCGAGAAAAAATGACTCTCTCACTTCCTCATACTTACCCTCTTTCCTGCATTCATCTCATCTGTGACTCATCGCTCTAGAGGCAAAGCCGCCTCCCTGTATGCAATATCTTCCTTCGGTGATTTCAACATAAACAGATGGGGCCTGGGTGAAATAGTCTAGTATTATCTGTGTTTTTGTTGGCTCCTCCATCACCCAATATCCTCTGTCTATCTGCAGTTTTTCCACAAGATTGTGCTTACAAGTTACAACGAGTGTGTGTCGCCATATGAACAAACAACATATTTTGGTCTCCTTCAAGTAGCCACATTACTCTTGACTTCTGGTGCCATAACAGTTCTTCCTCTACCCATTGTCGAGTAAGTTCGACCTTTAACCCATTTACACAATCCCAATCTACCAGATGCTCCACTTTCGGGATATAGATTTATGCAAGGAAGGTTTGAATATGTCGAGCAAAGTTTGTCGTACCCGCCGCCTACTCCACCGAAAGAGCAACTGGTAGAGTTTTTTTAAGCCTATCGATAATAAATCATCAAATCATTTATTTGTTCAACCCACACGTTTTTAATCGTTGGCCTTACCTCTGGATTCTCCACCCAACGAGAGTCAAATATAAATAAAGACCAAGCCAAACGAGTAAACGATTTATTGGTCACTATCAGTGCCTTGTGACCCGACCAAAGGTGGGTACAAGTACAATAATGGACACGCGTTTCTGGAAAACACTCCATCCATTTCTCCAGGGCTAATGTTCAATCCTGTCTTTCTTGCTATGAGTGAAAATCGGTACGGTATCGGTATCCCGATACCGAAATCCTGAATACAAAATAGTGCCTTAAATTCAACCACAATCACAATTTCAATCCCAAAATATATTCGGTATCCCAATCCCAATCCGTAATTATTTTTTGGTATCGTTATATACCAAATACCAAATTAATTCCCTTCAAAATCATAAATCAAATAGACAAACCCAAATACTTCTTCTTTGCTAGTCGCTCCACAAACCATTTTTAAAATATATAAAAACAAACAATGGTGCGAACATTCGTGTAAAACAAATGGGAGAAAATCTCAAGTATAATAATAACAAACTAGAAAAATGTGGTGTCTAAAAAGCATATTAACAAACTAAAACAACAAATTGAAACATGAGAGAGACGACTAATGAACTCGTAGACATACTACGGCTTTGTTTGCTTGATGGATTTAGGAGTAACATAAACCCAAAAAGGGTCCCTCTATCTCCTAAAACTTTTCTCTAACTTCTCTCTAACAAACTCTCTTCAGGCAGCTGTGGGGTTGTTGTCGGCACCCTTCCGGTGACCGGCGGCAGCCCTCCGCCCTCATTCTTCCAGTCTTCTTGTGATCTTCCTATCGGTTGCCCTCCATCTTTTGCTTTTCTTTGTTTCCTCTGTGGCCTGCTTTGTTTCTCCTCCATTCTTTTTTCTTTCCTTTTCCAGCCTTTGTTTGGCTTTTCTTCTCCATATATCGATTGTTCTTGCCCTTTGGTAAGGTTTCCTTCCTCCCCCTTGTGTGAGTCGAGCTTTTGCCCTCTGATCTGTTTTTTCAGATCTGGAGATGAATATGATGTAAGAGCAAAGGAGGCTAGATCTACACTTGATCTAGCTGGTTTTCTCCTCTTCCTCCTTCTGTCTACCTCCTTACTTCATCTTGCAGGTCTTGATGTTTCAGAGATGTGGCCTCTTTGGCCGGGACTCGGGTGGTAAGCTTTAAAGACCGAAGATTCTGCCCTCTTACTTCATCATCGTCCGTCCGGTTGTTCGATTGTTTCTCTTGGGTCTCGATCTGTGAGTTGCTGTCAGCGATTGGCTCGGGGAGGGGGTTTTTGGGTGGAGGTTTTCCTCGTTCTCCTCCCTCCATTGGAGTCTGGATGTTTGGTTGAGTTGGCTGGTGGGAGCGGCGGCCCTTCACTCTTCCAACGGCAGCGGTGGAGTTCAGAGGGACAATAGGGTTGTTAGGGTTTGGGTGGGTTGATTCTATGTTTGGGCTACTCATTTGGGCCCTATTGGGTTCTGGATTTTCGGGTGGGCCTTTTGGAATCAACTTGTTGTAAATCTAAGTGGTCTATTGTAATCTTTTCCTCTGGGCTTGGGCCCATTTGCTCTTAATGAAACCAATCTTTCAAAAAAAATGATGGATTTATGAGGGATAAATCGGGGTCCATGGACTTTGAGGGACCAAATCTGTGGACCCCACAGACTTGAAAATTCCACCTCAAGAGGTGGGATTTGTGCTTGGGTACAAAGTCCATGATGACTCTTTACCATTTTATCCCCACTTATTTTACTAATGACCAACTTGTCCTCTTTCATTTGCATTATGGAAGGTTGTCAACCTTTGCAAAGGCAATCAAGCCTATTATTAAGGAGAGGTGAAGGATGGATTAAAAATATATTAACATGCGATCATATTGAATTCTGACGCAATACATGTTTATACGATTTTCAATCGCCCAATTTTTAGATAAGTTGGTGCCCGAGATTGTTTCCAAACCATTTCAACTCTGTCTTTAGAATTAGAGTTTTTTTGTTGTCCCTAAGACGTCTCCCACTTTTAGCCCGTTGACAGAAGAATGGGCAGCTCATCCAAGGACGATTCCGACAGCGACGACGAGGCTTCCAGCGGCGACACTCTGCCTCCTGACTCCACCCGCTTCACCGAAGGAGAGCGCGTCCTCGCCTACCATGGTCCTCGAATCTATGAAGCCAAGGCATCTCTTTCTCCTCCCTAAGTTCTGGATCTATTCAACTTCCTAAGCTCGGTTTGTACTAGCGGCTAGACCTAGAATCTTCCTCGATCGCGCAAGATCCAATCATGCTTCCTCTTTTTCTTCCCCTGATTCTTCTTTATTTTCGAATTTAGATTATGTCTGTTTGACTACAGTTGTGGCCGATACCGCCACCGAGAATAAATAAGACAATTTCTCGGCACCTAATCATATTATACCAGCGTTAGTCGCTGTGGTCGAGGTGATTTCCCTCTGGTTACGGCGCTTGTCGCCGGATTGCCTCGTTGCCGTCGCGGCATGGCTGCTCTTCTTTGTCATCTAGATGACATGTTTGCGGTCAGTGGGTGGGACTATTATTGATAATTATACATCTCAGGTAAGGATTGTCTACAATCCTTAGGAGCTAATCTTAGAGAATGGTCTTTCTTGACACATTTTCTCAAGGTTGTCTTCTTGTTTTGGAGCTCTACCCTCTCTTCTCACCGGAGTTTTGGTCCTCGAATGGTGTAGATAGTGGCTGTCCGGCTGGGAATTGTTTGTGAGCAGTAAAGCTTCTTGGAATCAGTAGGCTTTCCCGTTGTGGCAGGAAATCACTGGTCAGTGTCAACCGCTATGAACCGTTACACTTCCCCTCTATCCTATTTACTCTCCTTAATTAGCCATAACTACTCGTTAATGTTCAAACATGGACGGAGCTTTGCTCAATAACGGCAGGTGCCATTAAGGCCAGCTATTGGCCATTAATACATTTTGAATCCAAATTTAATGGGCTAATTAGAGGCAAATCAATTCGAGCATTTATTGAAAGCTTTGTGGTTTTAGACTTTTAAGTCCCATTTTTATTGCCAATAATTCATTTCATTAATGGTATTAATCGCTTGTTCTACGATTTCAAACGATGAAGTCTTCCTTAGTGCATCAATTATGATTTCTTATTTCTTTAGAAATAGTCAAATAGGGCTATCACCTGGCTCATGAATTAGCTTGGCCCTCAAATAAAAAACAGATAGTCGAGAAAGCATTAAACAATTATTCTTCATATGCCCCCTAGCCACCAGATTGTGGACTTTAGTGGGATTGAGAAACTTTATCGAGACCGCCGCGACTGTTAACTTTAGTCTATGGTGGCGACATGTCATGGTCTCTGAGACCTCCCCATTCCACATTCTCCAATGCGCCTGCTTACTTTGGAGAATCTGGAAGTCTAGAAATAAAGTGATTTTTGAATTTTACCAACCTCATGTTCGTTCCCTAGCCAGACATTTCTACAACCAGGTCCTTGATATCTCAAACACTCTCCTCCCTCCCCAACCCCACAACTCTCTTCCCAAACCATCCAACCACCTCATGGGTCCCGCCGCCAGACGATTGCTTAAAGATCAATTTCGACGCTGTTGTTTGTGCCACCGGGTGTTCGTCTGGACTTGTTGTCCTGGGGTCAGACGGACATGTGGTGTTGGCGTTCCCGGGAAGGCTTCATAGAAGACTCGATTGGTGGTCCGGTGCTACGAGAGTGTCGTCAGATCCTTAGCTCTTTGTCCATTTGTATAGAGTTTAGGGCGTTACCTAGAACTGCCAACAGTGCTACCCATAGAGTGGCGCGTAAAGCACTGCTTTTGTCTCGTCTAGAGCTAGAATCTTTTGATTTTTTCGGGGTGGCTTCATTAGAATATATTGTAAGGGGTCCTGGGTAGATTTGTATGAATAACTATTGTCCTCTATTGATATCACTCAGAAATAAATAAAAAACTTGTCCTCTTTCATTTACCGGTGACCAACTTGTTTGTGCCTAATAATTTTGTATTCAATCTTCATTATCATTCATTACACGAAAGCGGTTGGAAAGTACACTACATGATTAATTCCAAAGATACTATGCAACATTGAAAACCTTAGGAAATTGTATAATGACATATAACAATGTGAAGTTATTGGTGATTAATTAATGAATTTCATTGTTGATTATAATGTTCATTTATTCCAATTTGGGTAATGTGACGAGGCTATGGGATGAAATTGGTTTATAGCAAAACTTTGTAAAAATAAATAATGATCAATAAGGGTACTACAGTAAATTTCTAATATAACAAAAAATATAACTATGTCAAATCCATCATTAAATCCAACAAACAAACGATGGTTTTGACCAAAAACCATATGGAGCAATTCCATCATATAGTCATGGTTTTACAAATTCAGGTTTTAAGCAAAACCTTCATTTTTCAAATTCGCGAAGCAAACGACCCTTACAAGTAATAAAATGAGCTTGATATGAGTTTTCAAATAGCAAGGAAATGAGCTATGTGTAATTAAATGACCATCTTAGTAGTTGAGGGGTTGGTAGAAGTGAGTGAGAGAGCCTGGTAGGGAGTAATAAAATACACACTAGCTTATACTGCGGTATTGATCGGTATTTTGGTACATTGATCTCAATTCCTAATACTAAATAATACGTGTATTCGATAATACCAAATATCTAATAATTCAATATGATATTGAATATATCTCTAATACTCTTACCAAGCTTCCAGCACTATTTCCTGCCACAACAATATATCTGAGCATGTATTGCAATTTTCTTTTAATTGTATTGTAAACTTTCAATATCACATAAACAAATAGAAACATAATTGACCTCCTTTTTTCAAACCGGAACCGATATCAAACGCGGCCTTCAGAAAAGTAGAACACGTTGAAGCCGAACAGCCAGTAATCTACGCTACCCGAAAGACAGCCTTCATTTGTTACTGTACTCGAGGAGGCGGGCCGTAGCGCGTGATTCTGAAGCCGAGGAATCCGATTTCATCGGCAAATGATCAGAGTCCAAGCCAGTCTGTTCGGAATCCTCAGCGCACGACTAAAAATCAGCAACTTTCTCCAATTCCCTTCTTGAGCTGGGGGCGACCTCATATTCCCATCCACCTTCGCTCCTCCTACTTCTCCGTCGCCAATCGCACACCAAAAATGGAGGAACCCCACATCGAGAGGATGGCGGCTCCACCGGTGAGGAAGGGATCGCTGATTATGCAGCCGATACATTGGTTCAGAATGTTAGGTGAGGAACTCCATTGGAGTCTCGTGATGGGGGTTATCGTGGTTTATGGGATTAGTCAGGGTTTTGGAGTTGGGCTCGTCCGAGTTAGTACACAGTACTACATGAAGGATGATCAAAAGCTACTACCCTCTGAAGCTCAGCTCTTTTTTGGCCTCCTTCAGCTACCTTGGATAGTCAAGCCTTTGTGGGGTCTCCTCACTGATACTCTCCCTGTTCTTGGCTACCGCAGGCGCCCCTATTTCATTTTCGCAGGTCAAAACCCATGTTTTCCCCAATTCAATTATGTACTTTTCGTCTTCTTTAGCTGCCAAATTGAGCTGTTAACAATGTTGAGTATGTAAAGAAGGCTTGTTGAGAAGGATTGATTGAAAATTGAAATTCAATTTCAGGTTGTTTTACTGCTATATCAATGCTGGCGGTGTCACTGCAGCCACACTTGTCGCTTGGATATGCCATGCTTTTTCTGATGTCAGGAAGTACTGGGATGGCGATTTCGGATGTTACTATTGATGCCTGTGTAACGCAGAACAGTGTAACTCACCCAGCTCTTGCTGGTGATATGCAAAGCTTGTGTGGGCTCTCTGCCTCTATCGGGTCTCTGGTCGGCTTCTCACTCAGTGGCTTCCTGGTTCACCTGGTTGGACCTACGGTCAGTTTCTTACAAACCTTGTGTCGGTTACTGTCTAGGTCGATTGCCAAATTTAGCAACTTTAGGGCTAAGGAATTTAGTTACTCAACAAGATCCATGCTATTGCTTATTGTGCTATTCGAGACTTGTTTGGCTTGTGTGTGTGCATAAGCTTTTGGGTTGTGCTTAACATAATGCCATTAACAATCACAATTAGGAAGGTGCAAGCGACACCTTAAAGTTTGATTAAGTGGCATAATTTAGAGTATGACCGTAACGTTCCCTTAGTCCAGAGGTATAGCCACTGAATGTTGCATTCAAGGTACTTGGGCAGATTAGAAAGAATTGTATGCTGTTTTGCTTGTCACTCAAGCACTAATGTGCTTCAAGTGATGCTTTCTCTTTTATAGCTTCTATAGAAACCATCGTTATGCTTTAAAATGTTTTACACCTTAAGTTGTTTGGAATTAGATTGTTTGCGCTTGATGAAGGAAGTGTAACTATAAACTTATTGTTTCTCAACTGACATGCTCTTCCTGACAGGGTGTGTTTGGGTTTCTGAGTTTTCCAGCAGGCCTAGTCGTTTTGGTTGGGATGTTGTTACGCGAAGGCAATTTACAGCGATCTGTTCACAGAGGGGTAATACTGTTATGTCTGATTTATTCCCTTCTTTGGCTCCTAAAATCTATTATTGCACTATTGTACACTTACTGAAGAAACCATTACTCAGGTACATGAGAAGTTCGTGGATGCTGGTAAAGCAATGTGGAGAACACTAAAATGTCGAGAAGTGTGGAGACCATGCTTATTTATGTTCTTATCCATCTGTGTTAGCTTACATGTCCATGAAGGAATGTTTTACTGGTATACTGATGCAGAGGGAGGTCCATCTTTCTCACAGGTACCTTCATATTTTATCAATTACGTTGTAATCTGCTTCCAGTTTATCAACTAACCAACTTCTCAATCAAATACACTCATAGTATGTATAAGTCTTCATATATGGTGCACAGCAGGGTAAACTTATCCTCTTTCATACTTCCTGCAGGAAATTGTTGGATCAATATTCTCATTTGGTGCAATTGGCTCTCTCTCAGGGGTCCTAATCTACCAAAATTTTCTGAAGAACCATCCCCTTCGCGACATAGTTTTTTGGTCTCAGCTATTATTCAGTCTATCTGGGTTGCTCGACTTGATGTTGGTTCTTCGTATTAACTTGAAAATCGGTTTCCCTGATTATTTCTTTGTTGTAATCGATGAAGCTGTTTCTCGTATGATTGGGAGGGTCAAGTGGATGCCTCTTCTTGTACTTAGTTCCAAGCTTTGCCCTCCTGGTATAGAGGGCACCTTCTTTGCACTTCTCATGTCAATTGATCATATCGGTCTTCTCTTCTCTACATGGCTAGGAGGTCTACTCTTGCATATGTTGAATGTCACCAGGACACAGTTTGACAACCTTTGGTTTGCCCTTTTGATCCGAAGCATGATGAGGCTGCTCCCTGTTGCTCTATTATTCCTTATCCCGAGGGCTGATCCCAATTTGTCAGTTCTTCCGGCAGAGATGTTGAAGATGAAAAAGGGTGATGATGACCAGAAGAATACTGAGATGGCTTCCCTTATTGATGGCAGTTGAAGTAGGGAAGAATACTGACTCATTTGCTTAGAGATCACAGTTAATGCAGGCCCCTTTACAATGCCAGGGACCCCCAGACATTAAAGCTGGAACCCTCTGGTATGACCCAAAACACCTTTTCTCGGCATCTTCCAGTGTGATACATGATCAATCGACTTGGGGAATGACATGGTTTTATCATATATTCTGTATTCCAAATTGTTGTTGCCATAGTAGGGAGAATGTCCAGTATAGAGTTCAACTGCATTAGTCAATATAGAATCTGCGAATCCTGCACAATTCCTTGGAACCTGATTTTTTGGTTCCTGTTGTAAGTTGTATAACTTTTGGATTCCAGATCACTACTGCTCATGTACTGAGCAATATATATACACTTGACACCAGTAGAAACATGGAAGTTACTATTTTGTCTTCCAGATTTACTACTGCTCTTGTACTGAGCTATCACATATTGACCGCTTACATGGAAGGCATGAAACAGACCGCGCGAAAGAGGGGAAAGAAGCAAGTTGCTTAATGAATTTCTCTGCCAGTTGAAGCAAACTAATTGGCATTGTATTTTAGAAGAAGAACTAAATGCATATTGATATTCACAAACCCACACGGCCACACCCCACTCTTGACATCTCACGTAACCAATAAATATTCTAAAGCATTTTCTCTCTCTCGCATCAGCTGAAACTGCAAGCTTCTGCTGCAAATCCCACCATTGACTCTTTTGTATCATAAACAACCCTCTGGTTTCTCTGCTGATAGTTCCCCACTATCCCAATCTCATACTCATAGGCAAGACTAGCCATCGCCAGACACACCTGAGATGCGTCCGCCTTGACAAAGTAGAAAACCCCTGTCAAGTCAACTTCCAGCTTCACATTCCCTTCAAAGTTCATGCTAATGGTAGGGACATCAATCTCCTGATACCCTGTCAGGTTGAAGCAAGTGTCCAGGATCGAAAAGCCCGGAGCAGTTGGAACACCAGAGAATTGCCTCAGAAACTCTGCCTTCACAGCACTGTAAACTGAAGGAGGAAGCCTTGTTATGACTGTTCCAGAATCAATCAGAATCCCAGATCCGAATCCGGAACCCTGATGGAGATCCTTTCCGCCTATGGACAACCCAGTAAGGTTGAGGAAGTAGAAAGTTGGGAGCTGGGGATTATTGACCATTCTGGTATAAGAAATTGGTGTGAAGTTGCTGTAAACTGAAGTATTGGGACCAAATGCTAATGAGCCAGTAGCATCAGGTGCTGTTGTTGGCAAGCAGTAGGAGAAAACACCACTGTACATGGATTCAGATTGAGAGACCAACGAAAGCTGGCTCCTTCCCATCCCCATTAAACCTGAAGCTCCTCCAAACAAGCCCTTATTGTTCCTTCCACAACCAAACACGAAATTACTGACTGGTTCAGTTTCACCTCCTAATTTAAGCTGTTCAGTGGCTAGATCCCCTCTTGTGTAGGAGCCGTCCCCATAGCTAACGTAATAGTTGCAGGTTTGCTGGTTGCTGCCACATGCGCCCGAGTTGCCAGTTGCAAACTGAAGTGAGTCGCAAGCTGATGAATTGCAGGTGATTCTGCGGAAAGAAGGAGAGATGGAAGGATTGAAGAGAGGGTCCTTTTGGTTGTAACAGAACCTGCACGGCTGGCACTGAACCCATGTCAAGTCACTTCCAGTGTCCATTATCACTGTAAGCTGCTTCCCTCCTAGTTGTACTGTGACTATGTAGTTGAGGGTTTGCAGCTTTATTCCTGAAGCCAATGGGATTTGAGTTGTTGTTGACATCGCAGTGTCTTGTTTCACAAGAGAGGTGGTGTTTTTTATCCGAGACTGAATTGATTGGACTCTGATATTGTCTAGTATTAGGGTTCTTTTTAGCTTCTTGCTCAAGTCTTGGATTGTGGGTGGCTTTCCTGATGATGAGCAGGAATCTCTGCGCTTCATTTCCAGGATGGTTGCTCCCTTTTCCTGTCCTGGAAACAAAGAAAGTATTTTTTGAAAGGCTTGAGTAACAGAAACTGGAGATCCCAAAGTTGGGGAACAGAATACTAATTGGAGAATCTTTTTTCTTAAAAAAGGTAAAGCATATTGTTCAAAGAGAGGGAAAAGAATACGATAAAAAGGAGAGTTAAGGTATAAAGTGATGTCTAATCATCACCATTAATGAATGAAGTAATCATTTTTTCTCTTTACAGAGGGAAAAAGAACAGAACTCTTACTTGATTTCTGGGGAAGGCATGAGCTTGAAGAAGAAGAAGCAGCAGCAGAAGCAGAATCATGGAAGCTGATCTTCATTAGCAGCTGCTTCCACTGGTTGTGCTCTTCCAACAGGTTGACGAGAGGAACTCTCTTCCCCACGAAAACACCACCATTGCTAGAGCTGAAGCTTGGCAGCAGACAGACGAGAAACAGCAGCAGCTTGATGATGGTAATGAGAGAAGACATAATTCTTGTTTCCACCATTGATGTATGAATACTGAAACTATATATAGTATACTTGATACCACCACACCAGCAAGCAAGTGGAAGAGAAGGAAAAGAAAACAAAATGTGGTGCTTGGAGTAGTGGTGAAGGAGAGAGAGAGGGGGGAAGGGAGATTCTTGGGTGAGTTGTAGTTAGGGAAGAGAACAAAAGAAAAAATGGCTGGCTGAACATTTTATGAAAACGACCCCACTGGCTATAGCTGATCTCTAAGTAAGCAGTAGTAGTGACTAGTGAGTGCAGCCTGCTTGTGGTGTAGTGCATGAGCTTAAAATTATTGAGTGGGGGGATGGATTGGATGCAAAGCTGCTGTCACTAGGCATTCACGTGCAATTACTTGAGCAAAATAAACAAACAAACAGAGGACAAGCCTGCTGCCATGAACTATATGGAAATTTGAAATGATTAACATTATAATTAGTTCATCCACTTGTATTAGATTTTTTGTCCAAATTGATAAGTAAAAACATCATTTACCCTTTTACATGTATCAACTCATCTTTGGTCGAATTAACCTCATTATCCGGTCAAATTCAGACGAGATTATCTGATACACATCCGTCCAAAATTTTGGTGAAACACTTGCAAATTTTATTTGTATGCATCTCATTAGTTGCTTTTGATAAAAGAAAGTTGATTTGATGAGTCTTACTGAGTTTTATTCTAGGGAGTTCACTTCCTCTATGTTCACACGGTTTGATCAACAATTGATGTGCTACATTTCTCATGTCAAGCACAGTGAGACTTTGGTCGAATTGCAAGCAACCTATGAGCTAGTTAGGCGAATCGTGGATACATGAAGGATAGTTAAGGCATTTGGTCTACTTGATTATGAAGTTATTGTTGATTTTATTTGTTGCAATGACAACTTGTGAAAGAGCCCATGCAAGTATGAAGTTCATAAGACAAGGGTATTCATAATCGAATAAGTGACCCATTCCTGGATGAGTGTTTGATTGCATTATCTATAATAAAAAAACTTAAATTTCAAAATTAAGTGATAAATCTAATTGACAGAACTTTCAAACTATGAAAAAACTTCTTGACTTATTGTGAAAAGAGTTGCAATTAAGTATTTTATTAAAAAAAAAATTCAAAGTCAAGAGTTATAAAGTCAATCATACAGATAAAATAAGAAAAGTGGGGGAGTCGACCAATAGCCGAACTCCCGATGAGAGGGTCTTTGTGTCACATGATGGGAAACCCTATTTAGTCGACGAGAAACTAAACAGTAAGACACCCAGCTAAAGTGAGAAGCCAAACTCCGAGCATTCTCCAATATAGCTCCACCCCAATCATGAGACAAGTCATGAAATTTGGGTCAATCACCGAAAATCACCAAAATCTTTCTCCTCTTACTCAGTCATTCTTTTTTACCCCTAACCTGCATAGCTTTACGCGCAAATTCATCAAAGTTAAGGTGCTCCTCAACTTCTCCAAGTCGTTATGTTCTCAGATCATGGCGGCTAATGAAGAAACTGGCAGCTTCTAGATAAGCTTAAAATACGAGCACTTACCAAGTTTTTGTTTTCACTGGGGGCGAGTAGGTCACTCCCGTTAGACTTGTATTTTTGACCCTTGTGCTGGAAAAGAAAGGTTTGGACCGCATATGCTGACTAAAAAGATGGGACGGAAAATTTACGGCGATGATGAGGACACTAGACCCTATCCTCCTCGCTCGGTTTGGATAAATAAGGAGCATAGGGATCCAGTGGAAAATGAACGCCTACCGAACTTCCGCGTTGCCACTGAATCACGAGGTGGGCCTCGTTCAGGGAAGCAACCTGCTGCGACGTTGGTGGCTCGGCCTGCCTTGGAAACCAGCCCACTCTGGATGGGTACATCCAATAACCCGTTCATGGAAGTGGAGTCGACATGCCACCAAGGGAGGACCAAGGCCCCGAAAATTGCTCTTGGTGGCCATGGCCGAAAAGCCCATCTGCAACAGGAGCATGACTCTCATTTTCCCATGATGGTACGTAAAAATGCAAAAGAAGCGCGGGGGCGCAATTCACGACGGGGACTGGTTTTCAATAAATGGAATATTGAAAAGTAACATTTTTCGGATAGTTCGGGTGTTGTAGTGGTATTAGCCCTAAAAAAGAAAAGAAAAATTGTTTCAGTTCCATCTTTTCGTGCTAGGGGTGTTCAAACGGATTGGTTACCGTGGTAACCATATTAACCAAGAGTATTCAGTTAATTTGGTTTGGTTAATTTGGATAATTGGTTTGGTTTGGTTAAACAATTTAGCTTATTTGGTTTAGGTGGTTTGGTTTGGTTTAGACACTGCTAACCAATGAAACCAATTAACCAATTAATGATACACCTAATATACAAAATTATTTATACTTCCATGCAACCAACCAACCCAAACTTTCGTGATTCCCTATTTTATTGCCTTGTGCACAACAAACCAAAGCATTATGGGTCAAAAATTAAATGGGCATGCCTATTTACTAAACCAAAACATTTTGGATAGCTACTAGACTTTAGGATTACGTACAATACCATGACAGACACCTCAAACTATGTATAGTTTAAGTGCTTTGTAGGAGATGTTTAACTTCCTGATGAGTGGTATTGGTATGTATTTAATACTTATGTTAAGGGTTTGTTGTAAGCTAACTATATTAGGTGCAAAGATGATGAATGATGTATTAACTCGAATGATGATAATCATGGTTAGTCTTATAATTATTGCTTATATATAATGATATTTTATGATAGTAATCACATATGGTTATGTTTTATTTATTAACAAGATAATTGTTTTCGTGTAATGTTATGTTATTTGGTTAATCCGATTATCCGATTAACCAAACCAATTAAACTTTGGTTTGGTTAATTTGGTTTTCGTGTTAATTTAAAATTTAGGCTTAATTGGTTATGATAGTAATCACATATGGTTAAGACATTTTATTTCATGGTTAATGAAATTTAGACTTAATTGGTTTGGTCATTACCACGGTAATCATTTGTTTGATTAGATCACATCTAATGGACGCATTACATCGTCCAAACCTCCCCATCTGATCAAGAAACGCACCTAGTTGGGAATCACCATATCATTGTTAATTATTATTTCATTACCTAAAACTCTCATCAATAGATATCCCATTTGGCGTCCAAACTCCAACCCAACGAAACTATAAATAAAGAGGTGGTTGGGTAAATTCAATCTCACCACATCCCAATCACAAACCTGAAAGCTTCTTAATCTACAATTAATTAAGTACTGCTTTCAGGTTCAAACTTTGAGGCAATCAATAGACTGATTAATCGAGGAAATTAAGGCAATATGGCGAAGACACAAAGTCTGTTGATTGCCTTTATCTGGGTTCTGGCCGTGGCCTCCATTATCATGTCTGTCGCTGCCATTCGCCCCAGTAGTACTACTGCAGCCATTTCCAGTAGCAGCTCACAGACGCATAATGTTCAGCCTCAATGGCACGGCCATCATTGGGGTCACCACCACGGCCACGGTGGTGGTAAGTATCATTACTGTCACATAATATATCTCTTTCGTTTTAATTCGTTTTAAATTATAAGATTCTCCTTTTGTTTCTAATTAATCAATGAATAGTAGTACTCTTTCTTGTCTGGGACGGCTGAGTTTGATATGTTCTTTCTTTTGTATGCTCGATTTTTTTCAAGAACATGAGCGGAAGTTGTGAATGAACCCGCCATATCGATGAAGCTAGCGGGATGTGGTGACTACTATCTATCCTCAAAGTGATGTTGAAGAAGTGTTCTACCAAATCAATGTCTGCCAATGTTACACGATAATGATAATGTCGTCTTAAAGAGATTATTATGTATCCACTTTATTTAATAGCATTTTATATATGATTTCCGGTTCCAAATTCTTACTATGAAATTATCACATTAATAAAAGTTAAATATTTGTGTCACTAGTACTGTTTCCTTTCAAGCAATGCAGATCACTTGAAAAACAGTAGTGCTTTGGTTAACAAGCCAGCAAAGCTACAAATGAAGGCGGTGTTCAAGGGGATCTGTCCTCCATCGTTTATTGCCTTGTCAAGTACACTCAGAATTTTAAAGAACGAAACATAATTCCTCTTTTCCCTAAATATGAAAAACTAACTTAAGATTTGAAGTTTGTACAGGTTCAAATATTATGTGATTAAATTGGTGGTCGATAGAATTCGAAGACAAGATTTCTCGATTATCAAAAACTCTAATGTCATGTAAAAATTCAATTGATTCGAATAATTCAAATTGTTGTGAAATGTTCAATTGTAAATTTTATATCATTTACTAACATAACCAATCCTCCACATCTCATTCATCATCTCGTCCATTGCCTAGTTCTTTTCAATTAGAAATTCACTGTGATTAAATCTGTCTTGGAATCACATAAAAGCATGCACACATTGGCGGAACCCCTTGAGGTCAAAATAGGTCATTTGCATCACCTTAACCAAAAAAGTAGTAAATTTTTTATGTGATTCATGTAGATTGGTCGAATACAAAATTTCCTTATTATTGTAAATAACTTTATATAAAAGCAATATTTTTTTATTTCTATATAACTTTTACTTCATATATTTTGTAACTCATACTAATATAAACAAAAACTCAAAACTTAGGAGGCATTTGTTGCTAACCGTTGTCATTGCTTGTGTTGAAAGAGCAGTTGATGCAATGAACAAAGTGAAGAACCACTTCAAAATCATAAGAGTAATGAAATTATTAATGATTTTTCGGGTGGGATATCTTAACATCTTTCATTATTTGCGTTATGAATGTATTTTAAAAGTTTCTCAGAATATGACACATTTTGGACTTATGTGAGCAAGTGTAAAGATTGTCGTGAATTTGGTAGGAAAGAAACATATTAAAGATGTGAATGAATCACTCATTTTAGAGTGTATTTTTGCCCCTACTACGATCTCTGGTAGGATTAGGCAAACCACTCCAGGAGTCCCTTCAACAGAAATATGAAGTAGTGACTTGCCGATTTAAGTGTTTGTGATACAGAAAAGGAAAACAGGAAAAAGAAGAAGATGAACGTTGGAGAAGAATTCTAAAAGAATTCTAACAACAAATAACTAATATATGTGTTGTGAATTGATAATCCAAAGTAAAATTCCTAACAGCCATGGCACATGTATCATGGTATATATATGCATGCAACTTGCAAATATACTTGCCTGCGTTTCCTGTTTCCTCACTTGCTCTGTCTTTCATTTCCTCCCCCTTGGCCGCCTGAATGAATCTCATAACCGGCAACAATTACGAAGCAAGTATCATGACTTACAGGGAAGGGAAGGGAAGTGGCTAGTTAATAGGCTGTGGTGCAGACACTCACAAGTTAACAGCGGCGGATCCAGGACATAGTAGAGCACTGGGCCGCATTTGAATAGAAAATTAGAAACCGTTAAAAAAATAATAGCTCTAATTTTCATTACAATGTCAATTGTACATGACGATCTTTTAATTTAGCGAATTCATAAAATAATTGAATCTTCATCCATAACAATAACATACTCTTTCTCAAAGAAAATAGTTATGCAATCCGCGGGAAATTCATCGCTCATTTTGTTGCTTAAATAAGTTTCACATGTTTCATTGATGAAATCCGTAGTAGCCGTTGAAACAAGCTAGGTTAACACTAGACGAATCAACTGACAAATCAATGTGTAGTGTGTATCCATTCTTGTTTCCACCAACTTCTCTAGTAATTTTGCAAGAGAAGAAACTTCATATTCCTGGCTATGAACCACATGAGCGGTATAATATCGTAGATCATTCTTCAAAGAATGCATCTAATAGCCTTCAAAGTCTCGAGGATAAACTCTTGAGCTAGTTTGTTAAGATTTTCTTCATAAAAAAACAGAAATAAATTTTATGATCTAGTAAACCTCTCAACTGAAGCAATTTAAATGATGACTCAACAAGTTTGTTAATATTTTCTTCATCAAAAAACTCGAAAGAAAATTAGCTCCTGACGAACTAGCGAAGGAATCCGTTTCGGGTTCGTTCGTCTCATCGTTCAATTTTTTTTTTTTTGGATTGGAGGAATTTTTTGAGTTTTGACAGAGAAGTTTGAGGTTTAGTTTAGAGGTTTTTATTTCAATGAAACTTTATACTTTTAGTCTTTTACGAGTAAGACTTTTAAGTTTCATTGTTCATTTTATTCTTTTCAAATGAAAATTATTTGGGCTAGAATTTTTAGTCTAAATTGAGAGTAGTGATTTGGATATGTTCATTTATACTATTTTTCAAGTTACACAAAATCCTATTATCAAATAATATTGGACCGAATTTAAATAGCACTAGCCTAATATCGAAAAATTCATGCGTACTATACCAATTCGGAACCGCAAGAGGGCTGGGCCGGGGCCCGGGGTGGCCCAGCCCTAGATCCGCCACTGCAAGTTAAATTATAGTTAAAAATAACATGTAGAATTATTGTTTGTGAAATTAAGGGTTCTCTAAACTATGGACGTAACCTTTCAAAATCGAGATGTGATCCAATATTTTTAATCATGTATTCTTTACTTAAAATGTAATATCATTTGTCTATATATATAAACCTAAATCCGCTCTACTGATCATTAAGGATTTTAACTTAATAAATAAAATAATATTATTATTAAAATGTGCTCTTTATTTGGGTTGTGTATGGATTCAGTTTATTTGGGCTGTACGTATATGAGTTTTCTCCCACTTTAGTTGGCCCGTATCAGTTTGTCTAAAAGCAATAATAAGCTGTGTGCATCACTAATTAAATTCTACGTGCACTTGCATCATCCGGACTATAGGTGTCAATTGGAGGGTTCGGGCTGGGTTCAATCGGGTTAGGATTCAAACGGGTTGCGGGTTAGTCGGGTTGCGGGTTCATCGGATTCGGGTTCAAATGGGTTGCGGGTTAGTCGGGTTGCGGGTTCATCGGGTTCGGATTCAATCGGGTTGCGGGCAAATCGGGTTGCAGGTTCATCGGGTTTTGGGTCGGGCGGGTTGCGGGCGGGTCGGGTTTCGGGTTGTTCGGGCCAGCGCATCAAGTAACTTAACTCATTACTCATTACCAACTTACACATTTTATTACACTAATTTAAAATATTTTCTCAACTTTTTAACCAATTGATTTCTACCTCGTATATATAAACTTTATTTTTTTGAAAAAAAACTAGTCAAAATGTTAAATCAATTTGTATGACTTGCAAACTTGTTATGTAATTAATCATAATTGGTAAAGTATTATAGCTAATAGTAATGGTGATATCAATATTTGCAACCAAAAGACACCGTTAATTGTTTATTTGATATTTAGTATTAATTCAGTAGTAATTGGATTAAAGTATCTCGTTTAGTATAACCATGCAAATCTGGTATTTGGCGTGTGGTAATTGGCAAAAGCATAGTGATAAAAGGAGTTATTTCAAAATAACTCATTGCCCAAATAACTTTAGTAAACTATTGCCAAACGAGTTATTTGTAAAATTGTTCGAATTATCCTAAAAATTGAACCATTAAAGATTAGCTATCAAATTTAGTAAAATTATTGTGACTTCAATCTTAACTTACTCAATAACATATATCCTATACACTTAGCTTTACCCTCAATCAACAATATTAAGTTAGTATATGCTGTTGATTGTATACCCTAAACCATCAATACATTATACACTAACCACATAACCTATACCCTAACCATATGTCCTTGAGTTGTGATTTTGCTAGTATAGTTAATTTAAAAGTGAAATTCATACTTTGATTTTCAAAACATAGATAAAAAGTGATATTTGCTAATTGTAATACCCTAACCATATATCCTATACTTTACACCACATACCTTGTACCCTAACCACGTACCATAAACATAAATTAAAAAGGGATCTCCTGCCGTTAAAGACTTCAAATGACTTCAAGTGAACATATGTTAATAAAAAACTTAGAACCGTCAAGACCATCAATATCTTATACCCTAACCATATACACCATAAACCATATGTACCTTATACCTTATATCCTAACCATATACTTTATATCCTAAACAACGAACCGTCAAAGATTACTTATCAAGTTTAGTATAAATTGTTGTAACTAATGGTTAATTTATTTATTAACCCATAAAAAATTACATACATATATACATATTAGCCTTCAAAGCATATAAGAATAATTTTAACTAGTCATGCCCTCCATATAAAAGTTAAAGATTCATATTTCAAAAGCTAAAATTATGAAAAACCAAAAAATTGAAAACACCAAATTTGTTTCCTTCTTTCTTTTCACAAAAATACTAAAATTTCCCTCCTTCTTTTTCCTTCCATACATTAGAAAAACTCAATTTTCCCTCCTCTTTCTCTTCCATAAAATTGAAAGAACCAAATTACCCTATTTTTTCCTTCTACAAAAAGTTGAAAGTCAAAAGTTTCCCTCCTTATTTCTCTTTCATAATCAAAAGAATCAAACTTTCTCACTTCTTTCTCTTCCCACATAACAAAACCACCAAAATTCCCACTTATTTCTTTTCTAAAAAATTCAAAGAACCAAATTTCCCTCTTCTTTCTCTTCCCAAAAACTTGAATACACCAAAATTTCCCTCTTCTTTTAAAAACATCAAATTACCAAATACATTACTTTACTTTATTTATATTAATTGATAATTTTATTGAATAGTTAAATTAACCAAAATTTTAATTTATATATTATATTAATATTGTCATGATCTCAAGTGTCCTTCATGTTTCAATTTTTGTAATTTTCTTAAAATACGTAATATCAAGTGAGTTTCATATTTTTAAAATTTCTTATACGAAATGAAAAAATAATTTTACTTAAGTTTAGAATGAAAAACTTTATTTTGAAAAAATATGTATTGTATAATTTTATAATTATTCAAGTGGATTAGATGAAATTCGGGTTGAGTCGGTCGGGTTACGGGTTAGTCGGGTTCGGGTCAATCGGGTTTGGGTTAATCGGGTTGCGGGTCAGTTGGGTTGCGGGTCAATCGGGTTCGGGTTAATCGGGTTGCGGGTTAGCCGGGTTGCGGGTTAGTTGGGTTGCGGGTCAATCGGGTTGCGGGTCGGGCGGGTTACGGGTTGTTGACTTTTAATCAATTCGGGTTGCGGTCGGGTTGCGGATCGGGTTGATCGGGCGGGTTAATTGGGTCGGGCTATGTTTTGAAACCTATAATCCGAACTATTCCATTCTCTTGAAAAAAGTCATCTTTTGCTATTTTATGGGTTTTTTCAAGGGTTAATATTTTTTATGGGCTGAACTTTGTTCAAAATAAACATTCTGATCAATCTTTTTGATTTATAACATCCTGGCCCGAACTATACACCAAAATAAACAATTTGGCCAGATCCGACTTTTGACCGTTAACTTAGATGGTCAAACGCGTTGACCGTTAGTCAACGCGCCATGTCACTGCCAAGTCATCATAAAATATTTAAAATAATTCACAATTTCCATACATTCCCTAATTTTAAATTATTATAAATTAAAAAATCATCTAATACCTTAGTTAAACAAAAAAAAAACGGAAAAAATTAAATATTTATCAGATCTTCTGACTTGGAAGTGACGTGGCGCGTTGACCGTTAGTCAACGCGTTTGACCATTAGTCAACGCGTTTGACCGTCCAAGTTAACGGTCAAACATCGGGTTTGGCCAAATTGTTCATTTTGGTGTATAGTTCGGGCCAAGATGTTATAGATCGAAAAGATTGGTCAGGAAGTTTATTTTGGTCAAAGTTCATGCCATACGAAAATATTAACCTTTTTCAAAGTGTTTCTCAATTTGAGAGTGTTGATTCATATTAACCATATAATACTCATCTTTGCATCAATTTTAAATTTCATTTTGTGGCTATTTCATATGTGTTTTGTGATTTGTTTATTGATTTGAGAATGATAATTTATTCCGACAATATAGTATTCATCTTTGGGACGATTTTTGTATGTGCCTTTTCATTTAAAAACGATGATTGACTCCCATCATATAGTGATCATCGTATGAATCCCTTTTAAAATTTTGTGCACTTATATCATCCGATTCTCTTGGGTAAACACTTCTTTTGGTTTCTATTTCATGTGTTTTTATAAGCGTGTTTCTCGATTTGAGAATGGTGATTCATCTACACAATAAATAAAAGCCAAATGAGTAAACTTGAAGCTCCATTTCAAATTTCCTGCATCCAGAGTAAAAGTAGGAAGGACATTTTGGTCATCACAATTACTTTTTTTTATTCATTAAAAAGACATTTACTAGTGTTGACACCTAAAATTAATTTGGCCGAAATTAAATGCCGCATTAATTAGTCTCGGCATTTAATTCGATACCGCGGGTTAAAAACGATGTCGTTTGGAGTTAAGCGGTTTCACGGAGAGTTAAAACGGTACCGCAAGGAAGCTCGGCGGTACCGCGGCATGGGAAACGACACCGCTTAATGAAAAAAAAAAAAAAAAGGGGGTTGCGCGTGTAGTTGGGTTGGAGAAGGGAGTTTTATAATTAATAATTACCTTTATTCCTTGTAGGAAGGGGAAAATCGGTACCGCATGGAGAATTAAAACGGTACCGCAAGGAAGCTCAGCGGTACCGCGACACCGGTCACCAAAAAACAAAAGAGGGGCCGGCCGCGCGTTAGTTGAGTGTTGGGGAATGAGTTTTGTTTACTCTAATTAATTATTATTATTTTTTACTCCTTGTTGGATAGGGAGAAGCGGCACCGCGGAGAGCTAAAACGGTGCCGCAGAATTAAAAACGGTACCGCGATAAGCCCAACGGTACCGTGGATTAGCAAACGACAGTGTTTAAAATAACAAACAATGTCGCAAAAAGGAAAAAACAATCGGAGCTGTGGTGGCGCTAGCGATGTCGTTGGCCATAGCTAGTGATGGCCGGATTAATTAATTAATGTTTTAATGACCTTTTAGCACGGTGTCGTTTAGTTGAAAACGATGCCGCAAGAGGAAAGAAACGACACCGCGGATTATAAAGCAGTGCCGCGAGTAGGCGAAACGATGCCGTAACAGTTAAAACGACCGTGTTTAAAATTAAAACAGTGTCGCGAAGCTCAAAAGTTCAACAACATCGCGGGACAAGGAAACGATGGTGTTTAACTATGAACGACGCCGAGGGGTGAAAGTTTGACGGGCGAGTTAATTTTATGAGTATTTTAGACGGCGTCGTTTAATGAAAAGCGATGCCGCGGAAAAGTAAAACGACATTGCGGTAGTGGTAAGAGTTCGGCAATGTCCGCCGAGCCCAACAACGTTGCAAGAGTATAGAACGACGTTGTTTGATGGACTGACAATGTCGTTGGTTAAACCGGGTCGGGCAGTTGAGTTAGATTATAAAACAGCATCGGTTGGTGAAAGGCGATGTCGTTTCGCCAAGTTTCTGCAAAGCAAGAGCGGTTTCAAGGGCACTTGATTATCACGCAACAAGGAGGAAGTTACCTAAACGGTTGACAGGAATGAAGACGTGGGAGTCCACAACGGAGCGGTTGAGGAAGCAGTTCCACAGGGCGTGAAGACTACGCAAGTGATTTCAAATAAAAGCAGCGGAGCAAGGAGAGAGAAGGGAGAACCAAAAATCAACACAGGAACAACTCTGTCAAAGCTTTACCTTTTTTCTCTGTAACTCCTTCGCGGAGCTCTATTTCCAGGAAGGATCTCCATAGTTGTAGTCTTAGTCGTAGTCGCGGAGCTCTCCACAGGAATCTCCATAGGAGTAGCGGTAGCGTAGATTCCTCAAAACTCAAACACCCTCGTTCGAACGTAGTTTGGAGAGGTGCGAACCGTAGTAACGGTCGTTCTTGGTTAGAAGTCAGAGGTGCATCGATCAAATCAACACCGCCCGGCGGTGGATATTTGACGGTCACGTTGATTTCACCATTTAGAGGTGCATCGATCAAATCAACGGCGCCGACATTCAGCGGCGGATATTTGACGGTCGTCTCGATTTCAGCAATCAGCGGTGCATTCTATCAAACGGCACCGCAAGAGTTTCCACCGCGAAACATCTAATCAACATCGCCGGAAACGAATTCGGCACCGGCGGTGGCATTTGGTTTTTCCAACGAAATAACTAGGATTCGAACCATGACCACTTTAAAGAAAAGCAAAGATCATAACCAATCACACTAAGTACATTTGTTTTATCTTTTTAAATTAAAAACATATAATGGCAGAGAGGAAAAAACTCTTCTCCCATTTCAAATCCCCTGCTCCAAGAGCGTTTGTAGGAAGGGTAGAATAGGGAGTGTCAATTTTTTTTCTTTTTCCTCTGTGGAACGGGCCAACTTACCGTACACATGCGGATTTAAACGGGTCTAGGAGTGTCAATTTTTTTCTTTAAGTCCTTTTATTTCTCCGTGGTGGTAAAATATTTATGAAAAGGAAAAAACAATACTCAATTTTTTTTTCTAAAAAGAAAAAAATTAACAATAAACTAATACATGGATTCTAATGGGCTAACCGCTAATCATAAAATAAAAGAGTTGAATGAGCCTGACCCACACGGGATTTGCCCATCAAGTAAAACAAATGAACATCATGGGTTTGCCATTCTAAAACAAGCTATTTTCTCTAGCATAATATATATTATGCTATTATTTTATATCTTAGTGGCTAAAATATAATGTATTTTAAAGTTATTTAATGGTTCAACCTCGACCAACCCAATTAGTCCAATTTTTATCATTTCAAATATATATTATGTAATTATTTGATATCATAATGATTAAATTATAGTGTATATTATAGAGAATCATTTGGTATTTGTTAGTAAAAAACTAAACAGAAAGATCTATTTGGTTATTTTTAACATTAAAACGATCCTAAACATTTTCAGTTTCTTTTCGAAATTCTATAGGTTTATTCCTGAATCAGTGATATGCAAATGGTGAATTGCAGTCATCTCTTTTATTTCATTTTTTTTTATTTTCAAATAGAAAGTTTAAAAGTAAAAAATAATTAGATTGGCATGGGTCGGTCAAACAGGCTGAATTTCAATTTTTGACCCGTTTTGATCAAGTCTAATTTATAATCACATGGTTTCATGATACCCGACAAAAATCTCAATCCAAACCGGTTTGGCAGGTGAGTCCGTGTTTACCACCATTTTCTACGGATACAGGAACGGTGGTTCCTATCCCAAATCGTGTTGTTCATTCTTGATTTCTTTAGATTTTATCATGGCTTGGCAAAAAACTAGAAAGCACAATGATGACAAGATGAAAGTTTTATAAAGCAAATTAATCGGCCAACGGGCCGAGTAAAAGCTAGCAACGATTGTGAGATACTCATTTCCCGAAACCGCGGGATAGGCAATTTTTTATTCGATTTTCTGGAATTAGGTTTCTATAAAACTTACTCCACCTCATCATATTACCAGAAACAATATTGTTTCACAAGGTAACAGGTACTTGATTTTGGTTCATAAGGCTAATTTTTGATTCGTTGCATCATTCATGTCTCTTTCCTACTAAAATTTACTATTTTTATCACGTGTTTCCCAAAAAAATATACAACAATAAGCTATACATCCCATTACATTATCAAATTTCTTACCTCACCTTCCTCCGGCCTCGGGGTGTTCAAACGGTTTGGTTACCGTGGTAACCGTTTTAACCGGTACTATTTGGATAATTTGGTTTGGTTAATTTGGAAAATTGGTTTGGTTTGGTTAAAGTTTTTAGCTTGTTTGGTTTAGGTGGTTTGGTTTCAAACACTCCTAACCAGTCAAACCAAATTAACCAGTTAAGTAATTAATCATATATCTAACATATATTATATACACATAATACTTTGCATAACCACTCAAGAGTTAGCGTTCACCCTTTTAGACTCATAAAATATGAAGCTCAATATTGCTCATAGAGTGTATATTTGTATATGTAAAGTCTAGAACACAACATATGGACGCCTAATTTAGATAAATTTCATACATTATGATGAATGATAACTTGAAAGGAAGGTCATTTCCAGCCTATGATAATTGCTAATAGACTAAGTCAATTTACACAAACACAACAATTCATTAACCCATACCATTGTCATAATTTTTTGTTATGTGAATACTTCTATACTAATCGTAAGATAATTTTCTTAGTTGCATGTATTTTTGTTAAGGGTCAACTATAACTACGTGTTGATTGTTATGTTTTATTCATTATATAAATTGCGAATTGTTGCATTAACCGGAAAATTTTCATCGTCAATGATAATGTGATTTTATATTGGTTAATCTGGTTAACCAATTAACCAAACCGATTAAACTTTAGTTTGGTTAATTTGGTTGTTGTATTAGTTTGGGCGGTTTGGTTATGATATTGTATTCCATGGTTAATGGAATTTAGTCTTATTTGATTTGGTTATAACCATAGTAACCATTTGAACACCCCTACTCCGACCAAATGGCCGGGGCCCACGCTAGTCACCATCATATAATCCATCTTTGCGGTAGATTTTTATGTGCCTTTTCATTTGAAAACGAAGATTAATTACTGTCATATTGTGATCATTTACGAAGCATAATAGAGGTTTCGTCCTGGCATATTAAATTGTCATCTATGCCTTTTTTTTTTTTTACAATAATCCAACTTTTATTCCACCATTGAAAGAAACGCGTTAAAAAGCGATTACACATTTAGAGGAGATCAGAAATTAGGTCAAGAATACTAATCCAGTCTTCTGGCAGCGTAGATCTGGCTTTAGATCGTGCAACCCAATCAGCCCTAACGTTCAATGCCCTTGGAACCTCGATAACGAAATTGTGGGGTTATTCCGAAGGATATCCACCATTGTCCTAATCCAGGCTGCACATCTCCAGGGCCATCGAGTCTAATTATGGTTCAGGGCCTTCACCAAAATTTGACAGTCAGATTGAACTGTGCAAGCCGATCCATATTCTTGTGCTAATTTAATACCTTCCAAAAGTGCCTTCGCTTCTGCTTCAATCGGGGTGGAACAAAGAAGAGACTCAGCTCTCCCATCACACACTTGTCCATGGTGGTTAACAACAACAACACCATAAGCCGCCGACTGGGAGTCGCTAAAGAACGACCCATCACAGTGAATCACCAAAGAGTGATTACTTGGCGGGGGATTCGTAGTGGGAAGGGTTCCCCTGAGCTGAGGGTGACCATCATGAGAAAGAGGTGGGGTCCTCGGGCAAGCCATCCATTCCGTTAGTTCCCTATAGGTTTGCAGACAAACGTTTGGGGGCCAGGGAACTCTGTTCTTAAAGGTACATTCGTTTCTTGCCTTCCAAATGTTCCAGCAAAGATAGATAATGTGAATCAGAGAGTTATTCGGGATGGTATCTTTGAGGGAGCAGAACCAGTCAAAAAAGGAGGTACTCTGTGGGGGGGTCGGGATGGATGGGAAAATGGAGTTCCATGAGTCTCTGGCATGCGGGCAGTAGAAAAGGCAGTGGTTGATGGATTCCACCGGATCTTGACACACCTGACACACCGGGTTAGGAGCACATTTCCGCTGGAAAAGCCTAGCTTTCGTTGCCAACCCATTTCTGGAACATCTCCAAAAGAAGAACTTTAACTTTGGTGGAATATTCAATCCCCAGATCCATTTCCATCTCTCTTCACTTCCCGTCGGTTGAAAATTGGTGTTTGCTTTATGAACAGCGTGGTATGCCGTCTTGACCGAGAAATCCCCTTCTCGAGTGAGGCTCCAAGCCCAAAAATCCTCAGATCCTTCTTCCCCTATAGGAATTTTAAGGATAGCCTCCATTTCTTCCCTTGACACATGACCTTGAATCAACTCCGTGTTCCATCTTCTATTATCAGGGTCTATCCAGTCCTTGACCCTAAGGTTTTGTTGGGGGCCACTCTTAATGACAAAATTATGCAGGCTCGGAATCCATGGATCTTGACCAACCCATGTATCCTCTCCCGCTCCGATGATTTTAACTGCTCCCATGTTGATTACTTTTTTTGCCTCCCATAGACTCGCCCAGATCCATGAGGATCTACTCCCTTTTTTGGATTGCATGAAGTCTACTCTCGGGAAGTACAGACCTTTCAGAAGTCGACACCAAAGGGCATCGGTTGTAATAAGGAGTCTCCACGCCTGTTTCGCCAACAGGGCCATGTTGAAGTCTTTGAAACTTCGGAATCCCAGTCCCCCTTCATGTTTCGGGGCGCAGAGAACTTCCTTCCTACACCAGTGCATGGTACTTTTTTGCATTGAGCCTGACCAGAAGAAGTTGGTGAGGAGGGAGTCCATCTTCTTGGTGAGGTTCACCGGAAGGTGGAAGAGGTACATTATGTAGGAGGGGATAGCTTGTATAACTGCTTTGAGCAAGACCTCTTTCCCTCCGTGAGAAAGGAGGAGACTCTTCCATGCTTCCCCTCATCTTCTCCATTCTCTGAATAAGGAATTGAAAGGTTTCCTTTTTTGAATTCCCCCACTCTGTCGGGACTCCTAAGTATTTTGAGTGACAGTTTGAGGTTGCAAAACCGATATGGGCTATGATCGCAGATTTTTCACCATCTGTGACATTCGCACTGAAAAAAACTGAGGATTTGTTGATATTCACCTCTTGACCTGTGATGGCTCCATACTCTCTGATGAGGTCCAGGATTTTCTCTGCCTCTTGATGGTCCGCCTTTCCAAAGATGACTGTATCATCTGCAAATAGACAGTGGGTGAGGATCGGGCATCTCGCGTTCAACCTAATTCCTTTTAGCTGGCTCTGGGAAACCGCTTTGTCCATCAGAAAAGTGAGAGCATTAGACATCAAAATGAAAAGGAAGGGTGAAAGAGGGTCTCCCTGTCTAATTCCCCTTGACGGCTTGAACTCTTCTATCGCTTCACCATTGAAAAGGATGGAGAAGTTGACCGTCCTTATGCAGGAGCTAATCCATTTGCACCATCTCTCATCAAAACCATACTTCTTCAGCAACGTCTCTAAGCACTCCCAGTCCACCATATCATACGCCTTCTTCATGTCCAGCTTGAGCATCATGTCTCTTCTCCTTCCCCTTTTGTGGTTTTTGAAATGGTGGAGGGCCTCGTGGACAATAATGATATTGTCTTGGATGAGTCTACCTCCCGTAAACGCCGTTTGTAGCTCCGATACCAGGTCAGGTGTCCATTTTTTCAGTCGAGTTGCCATAATTTTTTATATAATTTTATATCTAAAATTACAGCAACTAATGGGCCGGAACTGGCTTATCAGCTCTGGATGGTCCACTTTAGGAATCATGACAATGTGAGTATCGTTCCATCCATTCGGCATCGTGGCTGTCTCAAAGAACTCCTTAACCTCTCTACACACTGTTTCCCCAATAATGTCCCAGAATCTTCTATAAAACCTGCCCGAGAAGCCATCCGGTCCCGGAGCCTTTTTCGCTCCAAGTGAGAAAACTGCTCTTCTAATCTCCTCGCTTGTCACAGGGGCACACAGATCTTCATTCATTTCAGTTGTGACCTTTTCCGGGAACCCATCCAGGAGATGGTTGAAAGGAATTTGATTTCTAGCTCTAAACAGATCTTTGTGGAAATCCTGAGTTATTCCCTTAATCCTACTTTCGTCTTCCACCCATTCTCCCCCATCATCCTTGAGCCTAAGGATCCTATTCTTATGCTTTCTATGGATCGTGCTGGAATGGAAGAAAGAGTTATTCTGATCACCTTTTTGTAGCCAATTCACTCTCGAGCACTGATTCCAGAATACCTCCTCCTCTCTCCAAATCTTGGACAACTCTTCAATGAGACTTTTCTCTTCCTCCACCCTTTCTTGTGTTCTGGGTGGTCTCTGGGTAACTTCCAGGCGCTCAAGGATGTCTTTCTCCCTTTGAACACTAATCCTATGAGAATCCTTTGACCAATCTTTTAGGTCTTGCTCACATCTGGCCAGTTGGTTTGATGAAAGCCCTCCCGGGTCCCAAGCTCTAACCACTATCTCCTTACATTCTTCCTTATCCAACCATCTCTCATCCACTCTAAAGGGAGTTTTCCTTCTCCTATTCCCTCTGCAATACAGTTCCAATCTGATAGGGCAATGATCCGACTCTACCATCTTCTCATGAAAAACAGTCGCTTCCCCAAAGCGGACTCTCCAAGAGTTCGAGCACAAAACTCGGTCCAGACGAACTCTCGTTGTATTCTCTCCGGTACGCTTATTAGTCCATGTGAACGGTTCTCCTTTAAACCCTAGGTCAATAAGAGCGTTATGGAAGATGAACCTTTTAAAGGGTTCTACATTCTCGTACCTAAGAGGACATCTACCCTCTTTTTCACTTTCATATATCGCAGCATTGAAATCTCCTACAATCACCCATTCTTCCTCCCTACTACTCCGAAGAGAGCTAAGGTGCTCCCAAAATTCCCTTCTACTAACAGCGGTAGAGGGTGCATGAACAAAAGTACAAAAGAACACCCTACCCATATCAATACTACAATCCATATAAAAGCTATTGCTACTTAAAACGTTAATATTAATACCCGCTTTCCACCACAAAGCAAAACCCCTAGAAGAGTTAGCCGGTTCAACATACTCTTTGTTGGGGAAAATCTTGAGACTTCTTCTTTGTTCCTCCATGAATGTCTCGTTTTTGCTCGTTTCCATGAGGAACACAATCGAAGGGCCCAAACGTCTACATAGACGCTTCGCATAACTTCTTGTAAGGGTTTGGCCAAAACCCCTACAATTCCAGCTAATGATACTCATTCTTGAAGAGGTGGCTTTTGGCGAACCACCGCTGCCTTTTTCTTCTTCCCCTTCCCTTCTTGATCATCTTCTGTATTAGTCCCCTTTGAGATGTTGGGATTTTGAGGCTTAAACTTCTGGTTTTTCTTCCTAATGGGCTCACCATTTCCACCCATCTCAAAGGCTCCTGATTGCCCAAAAAACATAGCCTCTTCTTCAGATATTTCGGCCCTGGGCCTTCCTTCATTCACCAGGCCCATCCCCTTTCTTTTCTTTTTCACCTGGCCCCCATCTCCTTCCCTTACCTCACTGATATGCTGGTAATCAGCATCACCGATTGGGCCAGCCTGTGATGTGTAATGGGCCGGCTTTTGCTGCACCCTTGGCCCTAGGGTTAGTGAGGTCTCCACCATTGCGTATCGTGGCCCTCCTCCTTCATTGAGACACCTCTCGTCCTCCAGACTCAGCCCCAATTCCATTGCCGCCGCCGCCCTATCCATCTCCACCATCAGATTCTTCGATCCCATCTCCTCCCTGTATCTCCCTCTCCATCTTCCTTGTGTATCCGCCCCCTCCCCTCCCTGTATTTCTTGCTCGATCCTCCTCACTGTGAACCCAGGAGGGATTTGTTGATTCCCCTCCGATGTCCTGCTTTCTGCCTCGACCGGAGACCATTCTTCATCCTCCCCCACTCGACTCTGGCTTCCCGTTCTCGACCTCTCCCTCCCAACAGACACGCTTTGTGATCCTTCCCCCTCCCAGCTGCTTCTGACCTTGGCCGATTGGCTCCTGTGTGGGGAGTCAATCCCCGCCTTTAGCGACGAGTTGTATATCTCCGACAGGTGAGCAGTCCCATTTCTCTTCCTTTCTTCATTCATCCTCCAGCATGTTGGCCAATTATGGCCTATTCTTCCACAGAAGTAGCATAATTCCACCAGCCTCTCGTACTTAAAATCGATCACGTCGCAGTATTCAACCCCTGTTCTCTCGTCGGTGAATGGGAAGTCGAAGCCCGTTGGCACTGGCTCGTTCAGATCAACCTCCACCAGAATCCTCAAGAATTTTCTGTATCCCGCGAAATCTAGACTAGCCCTGTCCAAATCCAGTAGCCCAGGGAAATAATGGGTCCCGATTGCAACCATGTTTTGCTCGCTTCTTTGATTCTGGTGCAATCCATGAATCTGCACCCACATAGCCAGCTTCTCCATAGGGACTTCCTCAGGTTTGCCTCTCCCATTATATTTTTCAATGGCTGTAAGAGTGTTAGACAGACTCCAGGGTCTGTCATTCCATATCTTCTCCCTCACTTCTTCTTTATTGAACGTGAAAATGAACAGATTCTGTTTGTCAGTTGGCTGGACGTTTACCTCACCATATCCACCCCAGGCATAGCGAGCCGCTCCTGCTGCCTTAGCCAGCGCCACCCTGTTCTCGGTCAGCATCTTCCCCAGCATCATTGATATGCCTCGGCCCCCGGTGGAAGTGAGAATTGGGCGATCGCTTCTGCTTCTTGATGATGATGGGGTAAGCCTGTTTTCCTCTCTTGTTCCGCTTGGTGCTCTGCTGTTGTTGATATTCATGTTGAGAGTTGGTTTTTTCCTTTTTCTTACTTGGTGTTTGGTGTTTTCAGGGGAGCTGTATGGGTTTTTTCCGAAGCAGAGTCTGCTGGGTAGGAGAGTTCTATTGGAGGTAAGCCCTCTTCTTCTTTCCTTCTCTTCCTCTTTAAAGACTCTTCCATGTAGTTGGTATTTAATTCCTTCCCTCTGTTGGTAGCTTTGTTTCTTGTCAAGGTATTCATTACCCCTCTGTTGACTGCTACTCACCTTTCTCTGCTTTCTCACCTCTTTCCCAGCTGCACTTGGTTCAAGACTGCGGCCCCTCTTCCCTCTACTGGTGCTGACTCCTCCAGGGTACCATCCAACAGGTTTCCTTCTTATTCCTCTTCTCTTCTTCCTTCTCTGACATTTGAATCTATCTATCCATCCGTCTGGTGGCTTCCATATCCCCCTTCTCTTTATGTCCTTTGTTGATCTTCCCCTGCCTTGTCCAATCTCTTTAAGATTCTCTTCTGTTGGTGATGGGTTGTTGCTTCCTACCTTCTGATGATCTTTACTTCCTTTCTTTGTTTGTGTAGACTTCTTAATTGCGCTCTTCTCTTGCGCAGGAACAGTCCCAACTCTGGGGACGGAAAAGGAACCGTTAGGTTCAGAGAAACTTCCCGTTAGAGAGAAGGATGAGAGAGACATAATTTTACGAAAATGGTGTCATCTATGCCTACTGGCTCCTATTTGATGAAATATTGATCTACTTAATTTGAGAACCACAATGAATCTCAATAAAAAGGGGGTTCCTATTCACTTTTTTTTTTACGAAAAAGTGTCTTCAACCAATTATTTATTATATTTTCTCGATGTGATTCTCAATTTAAGAATATTGATGTATTTGAAACTGAAGACTTATTATCTTGACAAATCTATTGCCACAACTATTTATTATAGATATTTATATTTTAACTTTGTTATTGATACGATAATAAATAAAATAATAATAATTAGTAATAAAGTCCATAACACATCGTAGCAAAGCGCGGCTAACACCTAGTAATAATTAAAAGAAAAAGAGATAACGAAATAATATCCCACGACACACCTGCTACATTTTTTTAGATGAGCTGGTGGTCTTGCTTCCCGTCAACTTGTTTGAGAAAGCAATAATTGTGTTTAGACTTTTTTACATTATCTATCCAAATTTGTCTTATCTAATTCATCTAGTTTAGAGCACCGGCAACTAAATAGGGACACGATACGGTGTGGGGTTGTCAGATTCACAAAGATATTTTGGGTATGAAAAAATGAATATATTAATTACCTTTTTTGTATTAATTATATTGGGAATTAAATACCCATATTAAATAATATTTTTTTCTGAAATTTAAATCCTATACATTAATATCCCTATCTATCTCTCTCTCTTCCTTTCTCCAGCAGCCACTCCGCATCGACCGACAAACTTTTTCTCCGGCGAATTCTCTCCGGCAGACTGCCTCCGGCAACCTGAAAAAATGTACCAATGCGTTAAAAAGTGTACCAATCTATTAGTCTACTGGTAATTAATATACCAGTGCTGGTGGTACGCTAGCAGTACGTTAAAAAATGTACCAGTACTAGCGGTACCAGTAAAAAATGTACCAGTACTAGTGGTACGCTACCAGTACAACGCTACCAGTAGAGAATAACACAACGCTTAGGGCTGCAAATGAGCCAAGCCGCTCGCGAGCAACTCGGCATTCGAATCGGAAAAAACTCGTTCGACACTCGACTCGTTATTTAACAAGCCGGCTCGCGAGCCAACTCGTTAGTTAACGAGCCAAGCCTGAGCTAGACCATGCTCAGCTTGATAAGCTCGCGAGCTAGCTTGATTCGGTGGCTTGTCGAGCTAAGCTCGCGAGCTGCCTTGTTTTAAGCTTGTGGAAGGATGAATTACTCTTTTAAACATGAACATTGTCTTATAATACAGATGTGTATGAAATTTAGATGTTATTTCTAGTTTCTAGTATTCTTTCTATCATTTAAATTCTTATGTTTATACATTTTTCCAGCAAAAATGATTTTAAATCGAGCTCATCTTGAGCCGAGCTTGTACTCAGCTTAACAAGCTATGTTAATGAGCATTTATCGAGCTCTACCGAGTCGAGCTCGAGCTAGATTATTTTTATTCAAGCCGAGCTCGAGCTCGAGCTGGATTATCAAAATTCGAGTTCGAGCCGAGCTCGAGCTGAAAAATTAATAAACGAGCCGAGCTCAAGCTAAGCAAAAACTCGACTCGACTCGGCTCGTTTGCAGCCCTAACAACGCTACTAGCACTGGTAGCGCTACCACTAGCATTGGTAGTGGTACCAGTAGAGGATAACACACACAAAAAAACAGATGATAGTGGTACCAGATGATAGGGGAGTCACTGGTATTGGTACCAGTGAGTAGTGGTAGCGTACCAATAGCGCTACCAGTGGTATTGGTACCAATAGTGCTACCAGTGGTATTGGTACCAGTAGAGACTATCAGATCTGGAAAAAAAATAGGGATGAGGAAAGAGGGAGGCAGGAAAGAGTCTTGACCTCGCGGCGGCGGGGCGCGGGGGGAGGACAGCGGCGCGGCGGCAGGGGAGGCAGAGGCGGCGACAGTGGTGTAAAGACGGCGACAAGTGCGGCTGGGGCGACGAGGACAGCGGGTAAGGCGGGGACAATGTCGGCGTGAGGAGGAAGGCGGTCGCGACAACGATGATGGAGGTCGGTGGTGGAGCTCTTGACGGCTAGGGTTTTTTTGTTAGAGATATGTGAGAGGGGAAGAGGAGGGAGACACAGGAAATTGGGGGGAGGGTCTGTTTTTTTTTTTTTGGTAATAAAAAGTATTTATATGAAAAATGGAAAGGATCTCATGTGGTAAGTTTTCCATTCCGAAATTGCCCTTGGTTTAATAATCTTAACCATTAATTAAAAAAAAAAAAGCAGGAGAGAGAACGTATCCGATGACCACAAAGGTGATTGTAAATCTCACAACCCCTTAGGGGGTTGTGATCGTATCTCATCCCAACTAATTATAAGTGATAAGACATTGTTATGATATAATAATATTTTCTTACAATATCATCGATTTAAGCCTTACAACTGTAGTATCGGAGAGTTTTGTTGACAGATTATATAATAAATCTAATGATTTTTTTATGGTTAATAATTCTGACGATTGCAGTTATCTCAAATGTGCACAATGTTTAAGCTCAGGTCCAGCTGATGGTAATTAAATACGGGAGGGTAAAATGAAATACACGCATCATAAGCTTCTCATCTTGTGTCAGTGTACATATTTCAAGATGCAGCTTTCCTTTACCCTCTGTAATGGCGATCGAAACTAGGTAGTCCCAGGCTTTTGGTGTTACCTTTTATGGGGATATCCAATTTGTCATACATCTAGTTCTGACAATTGATGTTTTGTCATGGCGGGTTGACCCGTCAATGATTTTAACTGTCCAACATAATAATTAAGGGAATTGATAAACGTCGTCCTTAAAATTACTATTGATCGTCCTAAAAAAATAACAAAGTTACACTTTTATCCTTTTGTCATCTTTACCAAACAAACATCACTTTAACTAAAAAAAAGGAAAAACACTCAATTTCCCACACTCTCGAATTCATCGTTGACATTCTCGAGTCGTAATTGTTGGGAATACGTCCGAATCATGAGTAGCGACTCCGATGAGGTAAAAATCCGATTTATTTTCAAAAAAACCCAAAACCCCTCAACCGAAGCCAATTTTCGGTTGTACCATGGCTCAACCTAAGGCAATTTTCGGTTTGACCATGGACCAACCGAAAATTGCCTTAGGTTGCACCATGGCTCAATCGAAGCCAATTTTCGGTTGTACCATGGCTCAACCTAAGGCAATTTTCGGTTGGTCCATGGTACAACCGAAAATTTCCTTAGGTTGAGCCATGGTACAACCGAAAATTGGCTTCGTTGAGGGGTTTCGGGATTTTTTTGGATTTTTTTTTGTTTTATATCAATAATTTTCTATTCTTTTACTACGATTTATGGTTCGGTCCATAAGATAATTTGTTGGATTTTGGTTTATATTTTTTTAGATTTATGGAAGGGGAGGGGTTGTTTGTTTTGTGTTTGATTTTGAAATTCAAAATGGGCAATTCGGTAAATTACATATTAAGTTAGGACGATGGTTAGTAATTTTTAGGACGACCTTTAACCATTCAGATAATCAACTCTCGGATTTGTTCAATTTTCATAAATTTGATGCATAATTGAGACCATGAAGTTATAGATCGAAACAATTAGTTAGGATGTTAAATATGTGTAAAGCTCGGATTAGACGAAAATATTAACTCTTAATATTTTATTTATTAAGTTAAAATCCTTAATGAATAGTAGAACGGATTTAGTTATATATATAGACAAATATATTAGGTAGTGGAACTAGGGATGGCAATGGGTCGGGTTGGGGCGGGTTTTGTCAAACCCAAACCCAAACTCATGGGTTTATCCGTCAAAAAAATCCGGGGTAAAATCCGTTGGGTTTGAAAAACTCAAACCCAACCCAACCCGCTGGGTATCCGTGGGTATTTCTAGTAAAAAATTTACAATAACAAGTTTCTTTCAAAATAAAATTTTAACTTCAATTTTCTCATACAAATTAATCATACAAAAAACACCAATCTAGAGCATACAAGCAAACCGCAATGATCAATACAAATTGTTCAAAATTAAAGATAAACATCTATAAACAATAAGATTAATTGAAAGTTTCTTCCTCGTCAACTAAGTTTCTTCATTCTTCACTTCATAATATCAACGTCATTCTAAACAATTAGAAAGAATAAATTATCTCCACAAACATAAAAAAATATTAGTTGTTTAAGGAAGATATATTATTTAGAATATTAAATATACCCGGAAAGTAATTATATGTGTGTGGGCGGGTACCCATGGAGCGGGTTTACCTAAACCCAAACCCAACCCTACCCGGTGAATAGTGTAGCGGGTTCAAACCCGAACCCAGCCCAAAACCCGTCAACACGGGTTTTACCCACGTTAACTGGGTTGGGTCGGATGGGTACCCATGAGTTCGGGTTTTATTGCCATCCCTAAGTGGAACGGATTTAGCTTTATATATATAGACAAATATATTCTGGTACGTACATTGATGAGTCCAAATAGTGTACTGTTTCGAGTCCGAGATATCAAATGTAGATGGAATTCAAGAACAAGGTGTTGGAGTGGAGTTGTATGCAAATGAGGCTAAAAGTTGGAAGATCTGATACTTAAAATCTAAAAACCAAAAACTCTCTCTTTAGTTCTATTGACAAAATCATATGGTTTTCAGGTCTTCATTGTCATAACAACTTGGATTTACTTGGTATATGCTCAAAGGTGCATATTTAGCCTGATCTGGAAGTATTTTAGCACATTTGATGCTTGTTGGGTAGCTTTTGGATATTTTCAGATCGAGCTATCAAGGAGGATCGTCATGATATGAAAGCGAGCGTCTGGGATCTTATGAGGGACAAATTTGAATTTTGGATGAATCGGATATGATCTGAACTAGTCAGCAGCAAAATGATTGTCAAGTCTGCTAGAAGCACAAAATGACAGTCAAAATCCCAAATTGGCGGCCCAGACGACGAAAAAGCCCTCCATTTTCGGAAAACGTGAATAAAAGGCTTATTTCGAGGAGCAGCATTCACCTTTGTCATTATTATGAAGTCTGTAGGTTTTTGTTACAGAATTATGACCTAGAGAAGCTCCGAAGCCTCAAAATGAAGGGATTTTTCCAGAAATAGCACCATTAAATAATTAAAAAAATAACGCCCAGCTCACAGAAATTCCAAAAATAGCATCTTTATTTTAAAACGCATCTCCAAGGTGCGTTTTACATGTGAACCGCACGTCCAAAGTGCAGTTTATATGTAAACTGCATCCTGAGAGAGCGGTTTAAGGTTCTGGGCCAAAACCTCATCTTGGCCATGCGATTTTGTGTTTGACCTAACAGAAACGCATGGTCTAGGTGCGATTTTTGTGTCTAGCCTAGCAAAACCGCACGTTCAGGATGCGGTTCCGTTTCTCCAACACAAACCGCACCCTCAACATGCGGTTTTGCTATTGCCGACACACAAACCGCACCCCCGCCCCATGCGGTTTGTGTGTCGTCCCCATTTTCCCGACATCCACCATGTTGCCATGCAGGTTGACAGACGTGGGGCTGCATGGCACCCTCCCCATGCGGTTTTCATTAATGATTTTGCCTATAAAAGGCAGCCCCGAGAAACCTCTTTTCTTCACACTTCTCCTTCTCCGTTTTCAATTTTCTGTTGTAGCTCCCTACTTCTTTATTGTTTTGCGGTTAACGTCAACTCGTAAGTTTATTTTGCATTACTTTTTATTGTGATTTGTGATTTTTATGATATAACTGAACTACGGTTTTTTTGCATATGGCGTTCCAAAAGTTTACGCTTGGGTTACGGCGGAATGGTTACACGGAAGAGACTGGAAAGGGGGACACCTACGTTGGTGGCAATTTTCAGAAAATAAAGGTCGCTACCAGACCGATGCTTGAAGACCTCTATCAAATGTGTACTAACGTTACTTGCATGGATGGCACGAGAAGAGTTGATCATATGGTGTACCGATATCCAAACAGAGAAGGCGGGTCGTTGTGCCATGAGGAATATCTCATAACCACTCAGGATGAAGTAGATGCAATGCTCGAATTCTTGAGGTCCAATAATCTTTCCAAAGCCGAGATGTTCATATACACCGAGGCGGTCGTATGCGTTGGAGGTCATTCTGGAGACGGACAAACATCTAGTATCCATGGTGGAGGTGAATTACATGGAGATCATCCCTACCAAAGTTACCATGATCCTCATTCCTATTTTCAGTACCAAGAGCAAGGTAAAGGTCATCATCAATCTTTCCCATCATATGAAGAAGAAGTTCAATCGGACCATGCAAACCAACCCGAGTACAACTTTCAATTAGGCATCGGTAGTTTTCACAACTACCATTATGGAGCTGATGAAGGTGCCTTTCATGATCTGAATCAGATGGAAGATGCCCTGCCAACACCAGTTAGTGACCCCTCCGATTAAGAAGGAGAGAACAACGTCAGTGCAGACATCTTCGACCCTCTTGAAGGTGCTAATGATTCAGGACCAGAGTCAGAGTCAGATAATGATGATGAGGTGGCTAGTGACCGTGTACCAATCCCCTACTACAATCACATTCCAGACGGCAATTGGTGAGTCGACAGCGACATGCAGCAGCCAGAGATCCCAGTATGGGGTCCACTCGCTGGGTTTATGAAGGGCCAACAATTTGGCTCGAAGAAGGAGGTGTGGCACGCCATTGATACTGAAGCAATGACTCGGCATTTTGAATGAAACACAACTCATTCAAACACGAAAAGGCTCATAGTTAGATGTCGTAATCAACACGAGGGATGCAATGTTAAGATTCGGGCCATCAACAGCAAGATACACGACCATTGGGTCATATCCCGTGCGGCGAACACACACACATGTGTGTCATCCATAACATCCCAATACCATCGCCAGTTGAAATCCAGGGTGGTTGCCTCGGCTATCAAGCATCTAATTGAGCAAGATCCTGACCTGAAGGTGAAAGTCATAATCGCTGACATTACAAGTCGTTATGGTTATATTGTTAACTATAAGAAGGCGTGACATGGAAAGCAGAAAGCTCTGGTCGCCGTCTTTGGTGCCTGGGAAGAATCATATGCATTCCTTCCCATGTTGATTTTGGCATTGGAGGCGTCTAACCCTGGAACTGTTTTCTCCCCTCGATACCAAGATGAAGAGATACAACCGCCAGAGCCCGGTAACAAACGCCATGTCAGGCGACTTTTTGGGCATTCAAGCCATCTATTGATGGTTTTGGCTTCTGTGTACCTGTGATCCAAGTGGATGGTACATTCCTTACAGGAAAGTACAAGGGCACTCTCCTGATTTCCAGTGAGGCGGATGCAAACAGACAAGTCTTTCCTTTAGCCTTCACCATTGTTGAGGGAGAGAATGCTGATAGCTATGGATGGTTTTTTCGGCAAATTCAGCTCCACGTCACTAGGAGAACGAACCTGACAATAATCTCTGATCGGCACGCCGACATTAGAGCTGCCATCTTAGGTTCGGATCCAGCCTGGAGCTGGTCCCAAAGGTGGTGCATATGACACTTCAAGAGCAATTGGAACCATCATTTCAAGCTGAAGAAACTTGCTGATAATTTGTGGTGGATTGGTAAGCTCTCTATTGGTTGTTTAATTTTGTCAAATAGTAATATCTTATATCAAATTCAATGGTACACTTGTTAGACTCTTTCTAAAAAGATGCATGCCTAAGGAAATTGGGTTTTAAGAGATTATCATGGTCCTCCCATTTCCTGGAAAAATCGGGTTTTAAGCGATTCTTGGATCCCCCCCCCCTTTTTCTCTCAAAAAGGCTGCGTTACTAAGAAGATGTATACATCTTCTAAGAGTCTAAAGAGAGTACCTGTTGGTTGTTCTAATTGTACTAAATTGCCGAATTATGACTAACTTAATACTTTTAAGTCTTCTCCTAAGTTGTTGCTTACCAACAGAAAAAATTCAAAAAGAAGTTGCAAAAGATGCGTGAGTTATGTCCCGAAGGGGCACAGTGGCTGGATGGACACAACCTATACATGTGAAGATTTCATAAAGATGGAGATACAAGATGGGGTATTGCCACAACGAACTCAAGTGAGAGTATCAAATCTGCCTACTAGGGTGTTCGTTCACTGCCAATCTCTGCCATTGTGGAGATGACTTTTTGGAAAACGAATGCATGGTTCGTCAATCGACTCCACTGGCAAGGACGAACGAGGCATAGGGAAAGGTCCATGCCTATAAAGTCACAGAAATAATGGAGAATGACAATCGCAAGAGCAGTCGACACAGTGTAACCGTTATGAATCGGGCATCTGGCGACTTTAGCGTGGTGGCCAGAAACTGGGAGGATGGTAGACGCGGGGGCCATCGCCATGAAGTTTTGGTCAATTTTAGGACAAAACTTGGTGAGTGCTCATTCCAGAAGTATCAGTGGAGAGGGTGGCCATGTTCTCATGCAATGGTTGTAATTAAAAACAGGAGCAAAGACCCCCTATCACTTCGTGAGTCCATTCTTCGATATCGACTCACTCAAAAATTGCTATGGACGGACTTTTCGTGCATTGCCTGGTGAAGCTTATTGGCCGGTGTACGAAGAAAAGTTGATCATCCCGCCGTTCGGACAGAGGTGTGAACCAGGTCGGCCGAGGAAAAAGAGAATTCAGAACGAAATGGATCAAAGTGGAAGAACACCACGAGACCCAAGACGATGTTCAGTATGCAGAGTTTCAGGGCATGATAAATGAAGTTGTCCAGGTCTGATTGGTCCGCAAAATCTAGGTCCTGATGTGGGGGGCACTCCTCCGATCATGCCTATGAGATAGACACGAGCATATCTTTCCTTCACTTCCTCTGGACTTTCCTCGGTGAGGGGCATCCATTTTTTGCAGGATCGTGAAGGTCCCTAAAATACTTTGTCAACCAAGTAATTGATACTTGGTGTTTCCTCAATGGTGGCATGCGATCCGTCGCAGCAACGCTCCCCTTGATTGGTATTTTCACCCCCAAAACACTATAGATGAAATGCTGCCAACCGGTCATACCGCCAACATCCTCGGGGGGATGATTACTCACACACACCGCTTCGCCGTCAATGGGCAGATGGGTTAGGATGGCGACGTCCTTTAGCGTGATGGTGCACTCTCCTTTGCGAAAGTTGAAACAATGTGTCTCCTTTCGCCATCTCTCCACCAATGCGGTGATGAGTTGGCGATCCACTTTTATGCCTACAAAATGCCTAATCGACTCCAACCGTGCCCTTTTGAGAAATGGCAAGATAACGTCGTTCCATGGGAGCACATTGGTTGTACCCCTGTAGCGGAGTATTTGTTGTGCCTCCTTGCGAAAATTTTAACGTTATTTATGATATATTAGTAACAGTTTTTTCTTATAACTAACTTAATTAAAAAAATTATTTAACTTCGACCATAATTTAATTATAATTATATTATTGACAATCAAATTTAAATAATTGATGGGTTTTCCAAGATATATACATAATTTCATAAAACAAACATACTCAATTAATTAACATAAATAACATTTTAAATGAATAATAATTTAAAGAGATACAAACATATTCAAATATTTGAAATTAATAAAATTCATTTTGTACACATACACATAAATCGTATTGGTTGTTTGGTAAATAATTTAATCTTATTGGTTGTTTTAAATAATTTAATCAAATACAATGCAACACTCGTTAGACTCTTAGAAGATGTATACATCTTCTTAGAAACGCAGTCTTTTTGAAAGAAAAGGGGGGATCCGAGGATCGCTTAAAACCCGATTTTCCCATGGAATGGGAGGATCATGATAACCGCTTAAAATCCCATTTACTTAGACATGCATCTCTTTATAAAGAGTTGAAGTAAGTGGCGCTATATATTCGATTAAATTATTGAAAACAACCAATACGATTAAAAATGATCAAATTTATTTTATATTTCACTAAGTACATTAGCAAAATAAAAGAAAGACAAATGATGAAGAATTGTATGTACCTCGTGATCGTTCCAAACATCCCTTGAACGATGGTTGGGTTGGTCGTACAAGTCGGTTGGATCAATAGGTCCTTGGTCAACATAATATCGTTGGTTGTATATATTCACTTCGTCCCCAACCTACGAGAGAATAACAACAAGGTTAGTACATAGTTTAATTAAAAAGGTTATAACAACAACAAAAATTTGGTAAAATGAGTACGTACCACTTGAAATTCATCATAATAAAATCCCTCTTCTTGGAACCACTCGTCCATTTTTTTGCGAAAGTCGGACAGAGATTCGGCGGGTTTTGAAGGAAAAACCACAGAAATGTTTTCTGAGGGCAGATCGGACTTAGCCGCAACAAACAGACCACTATTTCCTAGGCTTTTGGGAGGTGAGGGGGATGGATAGAGAGATAATTTTAGAGAGAGAGTGAAGAATGGATTGTGGTGTGAAAAAATGAGGAGGGGAGGGGGTATTTATAGTTGCCGACCGCACCCTCCATGGGCGTTTTAGTAATTTTGCCCTTGCTAGAACCACATCTAGAGGGTGCGGTTCACGTTTCACGAGGCACAAAACCGCAACAAGGAGGAGCGGTCTTCAATCCTCTACACGGATCGCTGAGCTGGCGTGCGGTCTGCCGTTGGATCGCCGCCTAATCCAACGGTCTTGGGGGCCGCTACGTCGGAAACACAAACCGCACCCAATAGATTCGTTTTTCTGGCTGACCTGGAAAGGAACGCACCTCTAAGGTGCGGTTTATAGATAAAACGCACCTTCACCGTGCGGTTTGAAAATAAAGGTGCTATTTTTGTAATTTTTTTTTTAAAGGGTGCTATTATTGGAAAAATCCCAAATGAAGAGGAAGTCAAAATCAAGAAGAGAATCACCATGGTGACGTCTCCTCCTTCAGTATTCTTTGTTCTCTCTGTATTTAATATTTATGGATAGCTAAATACCAAGATTATTCAGATTGTGTGGAACCATAAGAATGATGGTTGATTTCGTAATGGATATTTATTTAATCTTTATGAATATTTTCTTGTCAATAAGATTTTGTATTTACTCGAAACTATTTTCTCACGTGTCAATAACTTCGAACATGTTTTGTGTCAGATGAGGCTGGACACGAGCATCTCTCACAATCGATCATCAATTTTAAACTACTTAAACTCCTCAAGTGAGAAATCTGTACGATCCATTGTAACCTATAAGATCAAATAATCGTTAGAGATAAAATATGATGAAATATTTTACTAAAGATCCAGTGGTAATTCACATGACATTAAGAATTTCGTCAGACCTAGGGGAAAACACAATCTTGATAAATGATAATCACCTTTAATCCTTCCCTTATTTTGATTTACAAATTGAAAGGTTTTACAAAATATGGATGCGACTTTTAATTCTGAGTAACTGTTAGCGGTGATGGGCTGAGTTGGGCTATGATTGTATTTGGTTGGTTTGTCCCATTGTTGTAGTAGCATGTACGTAGGAGTTTGGGGCGGTAGAAACCGAGCATCAGTTTGAACCCATTTGGCGAGTTCTTCAGCAGACGACGGCGGGACTTGAGGCCGCATCGACGTACCATCCAGGAACGGAAGAAGGCCTTTGCCTTCAATGAAGATACGAAACTGGAACTCCCACAACGCATAATTCTTGGAGTTCAATCAAACCGGAACCCTATCATAATCCAAAGACGATAGCTCTGATACCATGTTAGCTAGAATCAAATACGAAAACGAAGAAGGAAACAAGACACACTGTTTACGTGGTTTCCCCGAGATCGGGACTAGTCCACGGGAGAGCTAGCACTCTCCGAGCTGATGATCTTATTAGGTTTTTCCTTGAGTTGGTACATCGTCAGTTTACATGTATATATATTTGCCTAACCCTAGCTCACGTAATCACTTGCTAGGGCTCGGTTTCTACCGCCCCAAACTCCTACGTACATGCTACTACAACAATGGGCCAATCACAAACCAACCAAATACAATCATTTTCGGGTGCACTTGCTTTGTACTTCTTCCGCGTAAAGAGCGATTTAAGTTGTCCTCGAAAACATCTAAGTGCGTCTTTCTCGGTTATAGCGACATTCATAAGGGGTATTTATGCTACGATCCTTCATGTCAACGTCTTCGTATATCGTGTAACGTAGTTTTCTTTGAGCGTCTTATGTTTTACTCTAGTACCCCTGAGAATGTGTCCTTTCTCTCTGAGGTGACTCGACTTCCCATGTTTGACGATGATGAGGAAGTGGAAGAAGACTTAATACTCCCCCCCGACTCGCCTGCCCCATCAACCCCGGCATCCAGTAGTTCCGACTCTTCTTCGGCCAGCTCATCCCCGACTTCGACCAGCAGTTCTTCGTCAGGTGCTTCTCCCTCCACCAGCAGCTCCTCGTCCGCAGAGTCCCCACCCTCCTCGCCTCCTGTCCCTCGTCGCTCACTTCGGGCTAATAAGGGCCAACTACCCATCCGGTACAATGATTTTGTGTCCTATAATGTTGAAGCTTTCACTATACCTACTTCATATAAACAGGCAATGCTCGACCCCAATTGGAATAATGCCATGCAGACTGAGTTTGATGCTCTTCATGCCACGGGTACATGGGAGGTAGTGGATCGCCCTCTGGAGCCGGTTACGATTCTAGGTAATCGGTGGGTGTATGTTGTCAAAGTAAAAGCGGATGGCACTCTTGAGAGATTTCGGGCTCGACTTGTAGTCCAGGGGTTCGGTCAAGAGTATGGTCTCGACTACGACGAGACTTTTGCTCCGGTGGCAAAAATGCAAACCGTTCGGACTCTTCTTGCAGTAGCTGCGGTTCGGGGGTGACCGTTGTTTCAGCTCGATGTTAAAAACGCGTTCTTACATGGGGATCTCAAGGAGGTGGTGTACATGCGACGTCCTCCAGGGTATACGATTGGACGTGATGATCAGGTTTGTCGGTTACGTCGCTCCCTCTATGGTCTCAAACAAGCACCTCGTGCTTGGTTTGAGAAGTTTCAGAGTACAGTTTTGGCCCTTGGTTTTCGGCAGAGTAGCAACGATCCATCTTTGTTTTTACGATCTTCGTCTGCGGGTCTCATTGCACTTCTTTTATACGTTGATGATATGATCATCACTGGCGATGATGTTACAGGGATTCAGAAGCTCAAAGCGGGACTTCATGCGTCATTTACATTGAAAGATCTGGGCTCGTTATCTTACTTTCTCGGGCTGGAGATTACTCGATCCCAGCAGGGTATTCTTTTGAGTCAAAGGAAATATATTGGGGATTTGTTGTCTTCTGCACAATTTGGTGATTGCATTCCTGTCTCTACGCCCATGGAGGTTAATTTGCATCTTAGTCGTGACTCGGGAGTTCCGATTGTTAATCCGTCTCAGTATCGTGATCTGGTTGGTAGTTTGATATACCTCACCCATACGAGGCCGGATATTTCATTTGTCGTCCATGTGGTCAGCCAGTTCATGTCCGATCCTCGCGTTGATCATCTCTCTGCTGTTCATCGGATACTCCGGTATTTACAGGGTACTCGTGACGTTGGTCTTTTTCTTCATGCTACTGGCAATCTATGTTTACAGGCCTATTCCGACTTAGATTATGCAGGCTGTGTTGATACTCGGCGATCGACAACCGGGTGGTGTGTTCAGGTAGGTGGTGCTTTTGTGAATTGGAGGTGTCGGAAACAGGATAAGGTGTCCAAGTCCTCGACGGATGCTGAATATCGTGCTATGTCGGATGTCGCTTCCGAGTTGGTTTGGATGCAGCGCCTTCTTCTCGATCTTGGTGTTACATGTCCATCCCCGATTACTCTTCATGTAGACAACACCAGTGCTATTCAGATAGCGGTCAATCCTGTGTTACACGACCGGACTAAACACATCGAGATACACGTTCACTATGTTCGTGATCTGGTTCATGAGGGGTTTCTCGTGGTTCGTCATGTTGCTTCCCTTGACCAGCTCGCGGATTTATTCACGAAGCCTTTTCATCGCTCGCGCCATATGTTGCTGTCGGACAAATTGATGCTTCGAGACCAGCATCAATTTGGGGGAGGCTGTTAGCGGTGATGGGCTGAGTTGGGCTATGATTGTATTTGGTTGGTTTGTGATTGGCCCATTGTTGTAGTAGCATGTACGTAGGAGTTTGGGGCGGTAGAAACCGAGCCCTAGCAAGTGATTACGTGAGCTAGGGTTAGGCAAATATATATACATGTAAACTGACGATGTACCAACTCAAGGAAAAACCTAATAAGATCATCAGCTCGGAGAGTGCTAGCTCTCCCGTGGACTAGTCCCGATCTCGGGGAAACCACGTAAACAGTGTGTTTTGTTTTCTTCTTCGTTTTCGTATTTGATTCTAGCTAACAGTAACATATTGATTAGAGTTCTCGCATGAATATGATATAATTAGTCTTCGTATCTACACGGTTAAATTTAACTATATTCTAACAAATAAAAACGAAAAATCACCGGTACAAATTGTATAACACCCCAAACATTATCTATCGTCGACGCCACTGTGTCTTGCTGGTCCTAACGATTTTTGAACTTGACTAACTTTTTTTTAATCATAGGCAAACTTGACTAACTTGCAATACAAGCAAGAAATGAAATCACTCAAACAACCGATCGATAGTTCGAAGAAACAATTTGCAAGAATGGGTCACAAGCTATTCGACCAACCCAATTGTCCCTTGTAGACTGTAGTAGTGTGTTCAATTTATAAATCGAAATCAAAAGAAATTGGAAAAGCAGACCTCCATTAAAGAAAAGTTGAAACTTGAAAAAAAAAACAGAGCAGTATCCAAGCACCAAACAAGCCAGTCAACGAAGGGATGCGAAAGCCAAGTAGGAAACTCTATCCACAAATCCACCCAACTCAGCTTAAAATGATTAAACAATATAGTACAGCCTACAATCAAGCATCCTTCTTCTCAGCTCACCACGTGTCCCTCCAACTCAACACGTACCCGTCGCCGGCCAATCACGGCGTCGCGTGCCTGACACTGACAGTAAAATATAACCCACGCTCCACTCGGCGGCGGGCCCCACGACGTCTTATCCATCCAGAAAGAGAGACCCGCAAAGCAAGCAAAGGCGGCCCGCCGGAGTTGTGGCATCTCTCCCTCCACGTGACGCACAGAGGCCCAGTCTGAGTTGCCAGTGGGCCACAGGCCCAGCTCGGATCATTAATGCTGCCAATTTTGCTGCCGTCATCTCATCCCCCCAAGGCTGAAAAAATGAGGCTCCCGGTCTTTAATTAATTTTTTATTTGAGGTAAATACATTTACACGGTGGGGGTGCTTTCGGTATTTTATATCACAGGCACTTCCGACAGGACCAGGCACGTGACAGCCGCCATTTTGGGTGGAGTTAAAAAAGGAGAAACGGAGCAGAGTAGCGGCGGAAGGCGGGAGTTCTGTCCTGTGCGCTTTGGGATGAAAACAGAGGATTAGGGGGAAGTCGACGGAGAAAGCGAAAGGAAGAAAAGCCAGCTAGCGGCGACGCAAAACCCAAATCGGACGAGTTTTAGCTAATCTCCACGAGAAGGAGTTTTTTTTTTTTTTAGAGATGGTTGAGTTGGTTAGCTCTTCCCCTGGAGTGAAGGTGGAGGCAGAATCCGACGGCGGCGGCTCTTCCTTGGAGGATCATCGCCGGCCTGGCCGCCTTCACAAACGCGCGAAGCTAGAGCTTTCTCTACAGGTGATTTCTCTTTTATCTTTCTCCCTCTTCCTTTGTCCCTGTAACTAATCAGGCATGAGATGAGAATTGATTAGCTGAGCTTCTGCAGGAACTGGATGACCCACTTGAGGAGCCGAGCCCTTTGGGCTTGCGTCTGAAAAAGACTCCATCTTTCTTAGATTTGGTCCAAACCAAGCTCTCCCGGGACAAGACCGATGGCGGGAAGAAGGGCACCGCCAGTTCATCTGCTGCTGACACAAACAAGCTCAAAGCATCCAACTTCCCCGCTACGCTCCTGAAAATTGGGGATTGGGAGGTACCCTCAGAATGAATTTACCCTAAACTTAAATTTGCTTCAGTTCAGTTACAGTTTCAGATTTCATTTCGAAATTGTTGATTTGGGGTTTTCTGTGTTTTTTATTTGCTCTATCTTGGTGAATTGGGGTTTTAGTACAAATCTAGGTATGAAGGTGATTTGGTGGGGAAATGTTACTTTGCCAAGCATAAGCTGGTTTGGGAAGTTCTGGATGGTGGTCTTAAGAACAAGATTGAAATCCAGTGGTCTGATATTGTGGCCATCAAGGGCTATTTCCCCGACGATGATGAACTTGAGACCTTGCACGTTGTGGTATTCTTTTGCTGCCTTGTCTCAATTGAATTGGATATATGATTGTTTCCTGTTGGCAAGTGATGATGAAATTGAACATCCAGGGTTGGTTGGTTTTGTTTGTTGCAGCTAGCTAGGCCGCCCCTGTTCTTCAGGGAGACGAATCCTCAACCTAGGAAGCACACTCTGTGGCAAGCCTCAACTGATTTCACTGGTGGACAAGCCAGCATGCACAAGTAAGCTGTCTCGCCTCAAATTGTATGCATTGCTTGTTAACGTGAGGCAGCTTGTCTTCTTTTTCCCCGGATGTGAATGAAATTTAACAGTCTTCTTGTACGGAAAAGACGTGTCTTGATTTGTGAAGTAGGTCTTGAGTAGTGTGGATGGATACTCTTCTGGAATATATGCAGAGCTTAAGTAATGAATTATGGGAACCGACTGTCCTTTCCTTTTTGTGGCAGGCAACATTATCTGGAATGCCAGCAGGGATTCCTGCGGAAGCACTTTGAGAAACTCGTACAGTGTGATCCTCGCCTTAGCATTCTTAGCCAAAGGCCAGAGATTCCGTCGACTTCTTCTCCATATTTCGACCATAGAGTTTCAGCATTTGGGGACTTGAATGAACCATGTGAAGAAGCTCTGGATATGAAGAAGTCGGAGGAAGGAACCTCACCATCCGGAGTTCTGCCAACGACTTCCAACACTAGTACTGACTGCCAACTTTTCATCGGTAGGCCCGGTGAAAGCACTTCTCAGAAGGCTCCTTTGACCAACCCTCGTGGACTTATTCCACAGTCCATGTCAATCGATGACCTCGTTAACTACATTGGACACTGTACTTCAGAACTCAAAACTGGAGAAATCCCTGTCTCGCTTGGGCAGCTCAAGAACAGCAACATTCTGGAGGAGATCACACAGCACTTGCTCAGCGATTCTCAGTTTACCTCCTCGGATGAGGAGTCTCACCTCATGTCAAGAGTCAACTCTTTCTGCTGCCTGCTGCAGAAAGATCCGGTCTCAGCACACAACTTTCTGTCAAAGAACCAGAGTGATGCTTCTGAGGTGGACAATTGCCGAAGGACAATAGCTGGAAGTAAAGAAGCAGCAATTCCCGTGGCAACTGAAGGGGAGAACAAAAGTGGCCTTCGGTACAAGACTGCTGGTCCTACAACCATGCCAAGAAACAACTCAATTGGGGAGCTTCTTCTCAACCTTCCAAGGATTGCCTCTCTGCCAAGATTCTTGCCCAACATGTAGAGAAAACATTCCAAGGTTTATCGTGGAGGGTTCTGATATTTGCAACCGTGAAGGATCTTTGAATACTGTGTTCAGTGATTGGTGGTGGTCATGTTTGTACATTCATATGTAGTGCTAAGGAGTTGAAACTGGTTTTCACCTGTAAAGTTATTAGGTCACTGTGTAGTTTTTTGTCCACGTTTGTAGCGAGAAAGTTGCATATTTGTACGGCTGTGCTTGTCTTGGATAAACTGAAACAATAGGTAACTTGAAAGATATCTGTAATCCGAACGTTAGAAGCAACATATGAACTATCTTTGGGCAATATCCCATTTGGTCAAAACTTTGGTCACATTTTACAGTTGAGGACTCCTTCAAATTCAAGGGGAGAACAGATGCAAACAAAGCGTAAAGCAAGGAATAAACAAACCATATATGAGTTCCTTTTTTCTCAAGAACACCAAACAACAGAACTTTAGAAACTAACCAGATGACTCCTAAACCAGAAATGTTGACTGATTACTAAAGCTCAACGACTTTTTTCTGTGAGATCACTTTCCTTCAAGCATATTCTGAGAAGGTTAACTTATCAATATACAAAATGAGTGGCAACTATCTGTAATCTGCACCAACAGCTTCAATGACAGACTTGAAACCATCTCGTTCCAAGCATCCCGCTAGTTCAGCCTGTCAACGCAAATCAATATTACCCGGTTCATGGTAGTATTTACCTTAATCTTGCAACTTCACAGCTGTGTTCTCTAGTCGAGATTAATGGAATGAAAAATGGTGCTGGAACTGCAACAGAGCAGATCAGAAGAAGGTACCTTTATTTGAGGAATTAATGCAGGACCTCCATAAGCGAATGCAGTATACAGTTGGACAAGAGTTGCTCCTGCTCGTATTTTCTTGTATGCATCCTCACCACTGATTCAATGGTAAGATGGTAACAAGTTCAGGAATAGAGGATACAGAAGTCATTTCATAAAGGAAAAACTACTGAGAAGGGAAAATGAAGATGGGATTGTCACCTGCTAATACCTCCACAACCTATTAGAGGAATTTTTCCCTGGCAATGATAAAAATGACAGCATTAACACACTATTCGTAAGAGGGCATATTATATGCCTAAATTCCAAAACGAGAACTGTTTAGGCCAAAAGAAGCTCAACTTGCTCATTGTATAGTTAACAATTCCATCCACCTAATAGACTTTTTTTCTAAACCAAAAATTGGGAGTTCCTTATCTATTTCACCGCAATCAGCAGCTATATTACTATTACTGCTTGATGTCAAGCAGCTATGTTCTTATTATTTTTTTACGGCAGGTTTATCATATGCAAAGTGAAGGAAGTGTTCCCTCTCGAAAAATAAAGTAAATGAGGTGAAATTCTAAAGCTTTTAGTACGTGAACCACCATACCCTTGTCAACATATACATCTCCTTCAAGATACTGGTAGAGAGATCGAAAAGAGGCTTCCCACTTAGACCACCAGTTTCTTCGGCCAAAGGGTCGCTCCTCACAGCATCAGGCCTTTGTATTGTTGTATTTGAGATGATCTGGCCAAAGGTGCAATGAAAGGGTAAGTGATAAAAAACAGAAACAAAAATTTTGCAGAACAATATAGTCATTCGTGTACATAGTTGCCCAAAAAGGAAGTACTCGAGCACCAATGACTGAATAGTTTATGATTATGAAGGTCACTAACACCATATCACAAATTCAACCAAATAATATTGAGCTGTAAATTCTGGCTATGGAAGTGCATCCTATAGCAGATACTATGCAGAGAAACCAGAATATTCTGCCTTACTGATTTATGGTATATCTTCCCTGACATGCATATATAAATTCATAGTCTTTCACAGTGTTTGAATTGCAGACCATCACGTGACAAGGAAGTAACTGGACTTTGCAATAGTACAAAGCTGTTAACCAGTGAGAAATTGTGATTATGAACAACAGTAAATTCATTAGGACCAAGTTAACAACCAAACCATGTACTGCCAGATCTAAGTATTTATATTAAACACCAACAACTTTAACTATCGATATCTTTTAGGTTAAAAGCAAAGGCATTGAAAATGGCACGATACAGGTAGAAATATCCACATTTAAAAATATTTATGCGTTGCATCATGCAGGCATCACTGTCAGTTCTAATATTCGAAACCAATGTATAGTGAAATCATGGTATTACACAAGCTTTGTAATGAACACCAGAGCAACACTGTGTTTTAAGGAAAACCATTTCGAAACACCAGAACATGCATGGTTATAGCTGAACACTAGAAGAAGCAAAAGTTGTGGAAGTTGAAGGTTATACCAATCCATCTAGGCGGAGAGCAACAGCAACCTGCACGCAAGCACAGAAAAAAAATCTGTATCAACTATCCGGGGTAAGGGGTTAAATGAATAATAAAACAGACACTTTATGTACCGCTGCAATGTCTTCCAGGTCTTCTTTAGACAAGTCTGGTGCAATTTTAACAAGCAAAGGTGGTGGACCCTCTTCACCCCATTGCATTTCATCACGAGCAGCTTGAATCTGGGATGAAGGAAGGGGAGAGACAAGTGAGTGACTAATACCAAGACTGCTGATCGGGCTGATTTGAGACGAGAAAACGTTTTTGTAAGTAAAATCCAAATCGTTAGTGCTTTACACCTTTTTAACAAGATCCTTCAACTGTTTTCTACCCTGAAGCGTACGCAGTCCAGGAGTGTTTGGTGAAGAAACATTTATAACCTACAAGTGACAAAACACAAAAGCATATAATAAAACTAAATATACTTATTTGGGCATCAGATCCAAACCCCATAGTCTAAGCATTGAACATTGGAGCAAAAAGTAATGTTCTTAGCATAAAAAGAAGAAAGAGATATAAAACATGAACTAAGGACCTCAACAAAATTACGATTTTGGAAGCAAATATCAGGCTAGCTGGGAAATTTGGTGGCAAGCAATAATAATCTCTGTAAATTGTAAATGGATAGGCATGCATGCATGCTTGTTCAGACAATGAATTTGAAACATGAAACTACGAGGATTCTGTAAAATAGGACTAATGCAATAGCAAAAAAGAAGAAGTAGCTTTATTGGGAAGTCTACCAAGTAGTCCGCATATTGTGATAATGTATGCACGCCCTGTACATAATCGGAAGCAGCATCTTCACTTTCTTTGTTCTTTCCAAGGTTAACCCCGAGAATTCCAGGGCCAGCTTTGCCTCCCTGTTTGACATCATCATTAGTAGGAGGTGCAGTGCTTGAAGTTTCAGCCAACTTCCTCTTCCCATGTTGAGCACCCAACCTCTTGGCAACAGCTACAATGCCTTCACTATTAAACCCACAACGGTTGATGATTGCACTGACCCCAAAAACAGGAAACTATGCCATTCAGTTCCAAGTTCGAGACTTTTTTTGCGGATACTAGCATGAAAAAGAAAAAAGAGTCACATTCTTACCCTTCTTGACGCAGCCTAAAGATACGAGGCTTGGGGTGGCCTTCTTGAGGTACAGGAGTTACAGAGCCAACCTCGATGAAGCCAAAGCCCAAAGCAAGCAAGCCTTCAACAGCCTCTGCATTTTTATCAAATCCAGCAGCTAGACCTACTGGGTTCGAAAACTTCCTTCCCCAAACTTCCAGTTCCAAAACTGGCGCATCATGCCTCTTCTCCCTTGGAACCCACCCTCGGGCTGCAGCAGTGACTGCTAGTCTATGAGCAGCCTCGGGATCAAGAAGAGCGAAGAACGGATTTACAAGCTTCGTGGCATCAAACATCCAACCACTGCAAATTGGTAGATGTAGTTTATAAGCAAAGACCAATGCTTTTTTGCCAAAATAAGGAACACAGAGAGAATGTTTTGAAGCAGTTCACAATTAAGTACCAGAATGTTGCTTCATCCACTGTACTCACATAAGCTCCACCTGCTATAACCAACCCTAGAGTAGCTCCTGTCAGTAACCTTCCCTGCAGAAGCAGAGTAATATCAAAAGTCGCTACATTAGCACAAACTCAGAATACCAAAGTCGTTTGCTTGGGGCTGAAAACGTGAAGCAAAAGAGAGAGCACCTTTTTGGGCAAGTGAGGAATTTTCGAAGCTTTTCCGGTGGCAGAAGATGAACAGAACCGTCTGGCGAGTGCTCCCCCAAGTCCCATTCCCCGATTCGCAGCTGCATGTTGAGTAAAAGCGGCCGTTCTCTGTACAAAGCCTCCGAGTAACCTCTTCAGAGGCATTGCCGCCATGGATGAACTATAATAATGCAGGAACCCTAATGAAATTGTCCAAACAGAGAACCGGAAGGAAATCGAGGAGATACTATCGAGAATCCCGAGAGTTGAAACGCCGACCACCACGATGCCTAGCCAATTATAAACACCAGCGACGGCGGCGAGACACAAATCTTATTATTACCGCAGCGACGGTAAGATGAAAGAAGAAAAGCTAGAGAAGCTAGAAGTGCTCGACAATCGAGTTACAAGCTAAACCCTGTCAATGGAAGAGGTGAAGTTGTTGCGGCTTCGAGGCTCGAGCGTGAAAAGAACGAAACAGCTAAATTCTGGACCAGATTCCTACCTGAGGTTTTTATCTTTACTCTTACGAGGACTCCCGATGTCCTCGTTCTCCCATAAACCCTGTTTGTGTTTTGAAGATTAACGTGAAATTTTACCCAAAACTAAGGGCGATTACCCACAATTCGACCTAAACTTTCATTTTGCGACAAACCAAATCACTCGTTTCTTTGCGACAAATACCTAACAAAAAGTTTACCCAAATGAGGAAAGTTGAATTAAAAACACTGGCTACAAATGAATTGAGTTGAGTTTGATCTAATCTGGTTCATCTTGTTAATAAATGAATCGAGCTCGACTCGTTTATCACAATTTTGGCTCGTGTTTGACTCGAGTTTAGTTCATTAATAAGCTCGAGAGTTTTCATCGAGACAGTTGGCGAGCTCAACTTGATCTCAGGTATCATATTATTCAGGTCATAAAATTCAACTGTTCTCATCATATTATTGAATAATAATTAGTATCTGAACAATCTATGATATCATGTTATTTAACTGTTTATATTATCTCTTTTAAATTGTAAATGACACATTTGTTCAAGTACTCAAAGTTTTAAACTATTGTGATGTCACGAGTCATCTCGGCCTTACTCGTTGCTCACTCTCTCAGGCCGGCTCATGTTATTTTGTGGCCCATTTATTCTTCGTGTTCCCTACGTGACTTGTAGAAGGGAATTAGGTTAGCTTTGCTTGCATTTGTATTTAAGCCGAGTTTATGGTTGACGGTTGTAGCTTCTATAACTCAGAACCACTCAATCAATAAGACATCTCTAAGAGCTTCAGCTCTCTGTGTACTAGTCTCGTTCACATCGAACGGAGAAACCATGTAAATCTTGCGTCGTGTTCTCTTTTCTCGTTATCGTTTTCTACATGGTATCAGAGCTGTGATTGATCCCACAGCTATTTCCGCAATCATGAGTGATAAAGAAGAAGGAGTCATAAACAGCTCAAGCAAGTTGGGTGTTAGCGACAAAGGGAGCAGCTCTAGTCCGGTGGTTCTGTCGCCATTCGTGATTCATCGATCGGACAACCCTAGTCATCTGTTCGTGGGAGATTTGCTCACCGAATCTAATTATCGTGAGTGGCTTGGTGACATAAGTGATTCTCTTATAGCAAAGAACAAACTCGGTTTTGTTGATGGAAACATATCGCCACCAACGAATGGGGGCGAAGATTACGCCATGACTAAGGACGTGCGCAGCAACGTGAGGTTTGCCAAGACGACACGCAATATATGGCTGGATATTCAGTTTCTATTCGGACATGGAAGCGCGTCCAGGATGTATGAATTAAAATGCACCATCAACCTTCTTCAGCAGGAGAAGACGTATATGGCCTCGTTTTACACCAAACTTAGAGGTCATTGGGACGAGATGACCTCCCTCGCACCTTCGCTTGAGTTTACCTGCAGGCTGCAGCGGCTGTACCTGCGATGTGAAGCAGCGTCAGCGCGGAGCTAAGGAAGGAGAAAGGTTGTTCAATTTTTTGATGGATTTAGACGACGTGTTCAGCACAGTCAAAACTCAGTTCATGTCCGTGAAACCTATGTCCAGCCTAGCAGAGGCATATCATCTTGTTACTAATGACGAACATCAACGTCATATCTCCAACAACAGGCGCCTTCGTGTAGACGCGGGTGTTTTCCAAGCCCAAGAGGAGCGCAAGGTTGAACGACCGGCGCAACAGGACGAACGAGATGCAGAAGGCAGACCATATTGCACCTACTGCCAACGCTTAGGTCATTTTCGTGACACTTGCTACAAGCTAAATGGTTACCCGCCGCGTAATTCAATGACGAGTGAGCAGCAGAAGCTGAGACCTGATCGCGACAGGCGTCCACCACCTCAAGCTGCGGCAGTTGACACCGATTCCAGCCCGATCCTTGGGTTGACAGCAACCCAATTCCATCAGCCGAAGCAGCTTCTCATCCTTGATCACAGATAGGACAAGTCGAACACCTCCTACCCAATCTCGAACATGGCAGGTACGCCATCAAAAAAACTTCCTTGGTTATAGATTCTGGATGCAATTAACATATAGTAAATGATAAATCTTTGTTGGAAAATGAGTTGGAGTCTACTCCAGCTTTACAGGTTCGTATTCCTAATGGGCCAGGAGTTCATGTTCACTGCATTGTCTGTTTGGTTATCAAATAACTTATTACTTCGAAGAGTCTTATATGTTCCGGATTTCCAATGGAATCTTCTCTCGGTCAGTCGTCTCACAACTAACCTTCGTGTGGCTTTAATCTTCATGAGTGACTTTTGTGTTGTTTAGAACTTACCATCCAAGAGGCCGATTGAGATGGGTAAGTACATGGATGGACTCTATTATCTGAAGCTATTTGACGAGGAGCAGGTTGTGGCGCATTCAGTTCGCAAGGCATCAGATAATTCAGTCCTTTGGCACTCTGACACGCCTCTACCGTCACACTAGAAAGTGGACAAGTGTAACCACCTACTAATGCGTAATATAGCGGGTTTAGTTCTAAATGTCAACCCGGGTCCTAGGTGTGATGACTACTCCGTGAAAATCTTATTATTTAGCGGTTCAAATGTAGTGAAGGTCTAACTAAACTAGCAAGCAAGAGTAGTGAAAGTTGCGTTCAAAGTTGAGAGAGGTCACCCAGATATGGTTCCCCCTAGACTGCAGTTAAGCCAGATTGTAATTCGCCAAGTTCAAGTTCAATGATAGTTACACTGCAGGAGGTTCTTAGACAGTCTGCAGTCTCGACTAAAGGTCTCCAGACCCTCTCAATCTGAGTCTCCAGCGGGCGACTAACCTCCACCGGAGTAAACAGATTGAGGCCCTAACAAACCAAACCTCATCTACCGGAGTAAATCCGGTACAGAATAGTGAATTGACTCCTCGACTAAAGTCGTCAATTCACTACCTTCAATCAAGGGTGCTCTATCAACCTAGGCAGATATTCTCTTTCTAAGTCAAAGCAGAAATAACAAGAATTTTATCAGGATTCATGCAATTAAGGAAATCAAACCTCAATTGAATATAATCAATATTAATGAATTCGTACTTGGGTTCATACAATCAGACCTAACATACAAATCTAGGGTTCTTCATACCCAGGTGAGTGAGAGAGTTTACTCCATACAGAGAGAAGGGAAATCTAGCTCAGATGCACAAAACATGTTGTGAAGGATGAGATTCTGCTTCTTGCAATCAATCGGCCCTTCTCCAAGCTTAATCCGAGCTCCAATGGTGATGAAGATCGATCTACGGCGCTTGGAGATTATGATCGTCACTCTCTCTCTAGGTATCTGCTTTTTTCTCTAAAAACTCGGAACCCTTGTAAAATTGGCTTTCTTTCCCTCAAAAGGGACCATATCCCCTGTCATAATACCCGGCCAGGTATTTTGAAACGCTGCGCATCGGAAAGGACTTAATACCTGATCAATGTTCAAGAAGACGCTAGGCGCTATCTAGGCGAGGAGGTACCGCCCAACGTCCAGGCCGATTAGTTGTTGCCTAGGCGAGATTAAACGTTGAAATTTTTTTATAGATAAGCCATATTCCACAAAAACCCAATTCCCCATATCATTATTCATCCATTCATATGCACATACAACCCTTTTCCACAATCCCAAACATCCTAAGTCGCCAACCATGAAGAGGGATCTCACTGCTGGTCGATGAGGGGGAGCGGGTGGTCGAATGGAAATAGAAAATAGAGTAGGATTTGAGATTTTCACAAAAAGGCTATACTTTTCCCCTTTATTAGTTGTTTTGGGCGTCGTCCACCATAGTGAAAACGCGCCTCGGAGTGCCTAGGTGCTTAGATCAATCGCCCAGGGCTAGACGGGGTGATTTCCTTCTACTTAGCTATTAATCGCGCCTAGGCGAGAGATTAATCGTGTCTTCTTGAACATTGTACCCGATCGAGGTCCAGAATACCCGATCGGTTATTTTGGCTCCACGGTCAGGACCCCTTCTGGGATTCTGGCGTCCAAAACGTCTTTACCCGGTCGGATATTTCAAGGGCCGACCGGGTATTTTTTTTCTCCATCGTCCTTCACTCAAACTTCCTATCTTTTGGCCCGAAATTCGTTTCCTCGCCTCCACGTCAATGCCAAGTCCTGAAATATGACATAAACGCACAACCTAGCGTGAAATCGACTTAAAACACGAGAATCACTCTCAAACGGCTCAAGAATGGTGGTATAAACATGTGTAATTAATGGTCTTTCACACTCGCATCTGGGGGATTCATCCTCAGCTAAATTATCTATTTTGCAGCAGTTTATTTCTAGTTCTCTTGTCAAAACCGAGGAACCATGTCGTTCATGTATTCGGGGAAAACAAGCTAGAGATCTTTTTCAGTTGAGTTCTATTTCCACCCAAACTTGTTTTGAGCTCATACATTTGGATATTTGGGGTGGATACCAGGTTCCTTCTTTTATAGGAGTTTCTATTTTCTGACGATTGTTAATGATTATAGTCGAGCATTCTGGGTTTATTTATTGAAATTCAAACCTGAGGTTGCCCGTTACATTCTTCATTTTTGTCATATGGTGAAGAATCAATTTGGTAAACAGGTTTGTCGTATTCAAGCAGATAATTGCCCAGAGTTTGCCACTTCTGCATTACAGGATTTTTATAGTGAGGCTGGTATTATCTTGCAAATCTCATGCATAGATACCCCCGCAGCATAATGGAGTGGTGGAAAGCAAGCATCGACATCTCCTTGAGACAGCAAAAGCCTTGCAATTTCATGCCAATCTACCAGTTGAATTCTGGGGTGTGTGTGTCATGACAACAACATACCTCCTCAATCGCATGCTACTCGTTGCCATCAAAAATATATCCCCATTTCAGGTGATATTTGGCAAGGACCCTTCTTATCAGCATCTTCGCAGTCTTGGATGTCTCGTGTATGCTCGCGATAATCATCGTGGGCTCGACAAGTTTGGTGATCGCGGTCGAGTCGGGATTTTTGTTGGGTATCTGAGTGCTTAACGGGGATATCGCATCTACGAATTAGAGTTCAGGACAATATACATGTCTCATGACGTCAAGTTCGTAGAGCATTGTTACACTTATTATCATTCGGCTGACCCTTCTCCCTCTATTGGCCAACTTTTGGCTCCATCTACCTCATCTCTTTCCTATTGGGCAGGTGGCTATTGACGTGGACAGTGATAGATATGACTATTCTCTTATTGATTCTCATGTACTTCGCACTCTTAGCCTTCACCATCCAAGGACAATGGCCCTGATGATCACCCTTCCTCGCTTGTCACGACAACTCTTAACCCAGCTTCCTCGCCTCCAACTGATTTTGGCTAGAGTTCTTTGCCTGTCACTGAGACAGAGCCATCATCGCCCTCCATTTCCGAGGCCTCTTTTCTTCATCTCGTCCCTCCAGCGCCACATCGTAGCGATCGGCAGCTTCAACCTTCCACTCGTTTGGCTAACTACGACGTGGAACTTCCTGGTTTCGCTCACACAGCCGTCGTTGATCACCCAATTGAGGACTATCTAACTAATCGGCGATTATCTCAGGCGCATCATGCATTTGTATCGACTGTTTCTCTTGCCTATGAGCCAAAGTATTTTCATCAGGCTGTTCGTTATGAGCATTGGCGAAAGGCCATGCAAGCTGAATATCTAGCTCTCGAATTCAATGGCACCTGGACCTTGTGTGTCCTCCCTCTGAGTGCCATTGACTGCAAATGGGTCTATAACATCAAGTTCTTGTCTGATGGTTCTATGGAGCACTACAAAGTGCATCTCGTTGCAAAAGGCTTTACACATATCAAAGGCATCGATTTTCATGACACCTTTGCTCCGGTCGCTAAGTTGGTCACTGTCTGGTGTCTTCTCGCAGTTGATGTTAAACGTGGCTGGTTTATCCATCAACTCGATGTTAACAATGCTTCTTGCACGACGAGTTGACAGACGAGGTATACATGCACATTCCTCAAGGCTTCTCTCATCCCCTGGGGAAACACTGGTTTGTCAACTCCATAAATCCATTTATGATCTTCATCAAGTCTCGCATAATTGGTACCAGAAGTTCACCCTTGCCTTGTTAGAGATGAAATTCGTCCAAAGTCGTGTTGATCAATCTCTTTTCACTTATCGACGTGGGTTTACGTTCATTGCAGCCTTGATCTACATTGATGATGTTATCTTGACAAGAAATGATATGGTTTTTATTCAGCGGGTTAAGGACTTCCTCCGCAATCGCTTCACCATTAAGGATCTTGGTACTCTCAAGTATTTTCTTGGCATCGAAGTTGCTCGATCTCCGCGTGGCTTGGTCCTAAATTAGTGAAAGTATGTTCTTGATATCCTTGAGGAGGCTGGTCTCACTGCTTCTGGTCCCATTCCTACCCCTATTGAGCAGAGTCATCACCTTGGTTGTGACCCTTCTGCTCTTGCTCAGGATCCCTCTGCTTATCGTTGTCTGGTTGGTCGGCTGCTTTATCTCACTGTTACACGACTTGACACTATCTATGATGTCAATATTCTGAGTAAGTTGGTTCACTCTCCCACACGAGCCCATGAGGATGCTACCGTCGTGTTCTTCGCTACCTCAAGACATCTCCTGATTGTGGTCTTTTTATTCCACTTGAAGGTGATCTTTCTTTTGTTGCTCACTGTAGTGCTGATTGGGGTGGTTTCCCTACTACACAACGTCCACTACTGGTTACTTCATCACTTTGGGTTCTTCTCCGGTGTCTTGGCGCACGAAGAAGCTGATAGTGGTTGCCCGATCTTCTGTAGAGGCTGGATATTGGGCTATGGCTAGCACTGTTAGTGAGATTCTCTGTCTATGCTGGTTACTCTACGATTTGGGTGTTGTCCTCCATGCTCCTACTCCGCTCTACTACTAGAATCAGGCAGCCCTGCACATTGCTGCTAATCCTGTTTTTCATGAGCGCACCAAACACGTTGAGATGGACTGTTACTTTGTTTGTGAACGTGTCCAATCCCATGATGTAGCTCCTCTCAAGATTGCATCCTCGGATCAACCAACTGACATCTTCCCCAAGGGTTTGAGCATTGATCAATTCCATTATCTCCAGGTCAATCTCGGACTCCTTGACATCCATTCCTTCGCTTGAGGGGGCGTGTTGTGATGTCACGAGTCATCTCGGCCTTACTCGTGACTCACTCTCTCGGGTCGGCTCATGTTATTTTGTGGTCCATTTATTCTTCTTGTTCCCTAAATGGTAGACTTGCTGCCAAAAAGATAGCAGTGGGTATTCAAAGTTCAATCCCTAAATCGGACAATACACAATGCATTGACAAAAGTTTACAAGTAAACATATCCATGACTCGATATTCTGCTTCAACTGGCAACTGAGACATAGTCTATTGCCTTTTGAATATCCATCTAATGCGAGAATTACATAATAACACAAATAAATATAGTCGTTGAACGAAGAGTGACAGAGAAACTAGTCTAGTCAATATCATAGAAAACATGCAATTAAATAGTTACCGATACTGCCTTTAATGTATCCAAGGGCATGTTCAACAGTTTGTAAATGAACATCAATATCGACATGATTAAATTTTCTAAGTTGATGTACAACATAATAGAAATCTGACCTAGTTTTGCATAAGTAAAGTATTCTAATAATCAATCTCTTAAAAACATAAGGGTTTGAAAGTGGTTTACCAGACAATGCATAGAATTTAAGGTCTGGAATAGAAGGTAAATCATCTAGTTCAGCACTAAATCTAAAGCATAATTGTGTTGGCATAAAGAAACGCCATTTGCAGTCCTAGTTATCTCGTACCAAGAAAGTATTTCAGTTCTCCTAAGTTTTTAATCGGGAAAACATCGATTGGTTATTTTTTAAGTGAGGAAATAGCTGAAAGATTATTACCATAAATAATGATATTGTCAACATGCACAAGTTTTATCATTACTAATGCAAGTAACAAAATTATAAAAGTATGTTTTATCACAAAAGCAAAAGTTTCTAAATTACCAATGCTAGAGGTTAGAGTATACCCTTTGGCTATGGGTCTAGCTTTATACTTATATATAGACCCATAAGCCTATTATCTTTGAATACCCACATCTTGCCAAATATGGTCTTTTCGAGAGGCAACTCGGCGATGGACAGTTTTGGTTTTGTCCAATGCTTGGAACTCACCATTTATGGTTTGTCTCCATCTATGTTCTTGCACTGCATATGACGTGATCTTTACTCCACATTGTTAGTGGGTAAATGTCATAATTGGTCACTGAAATTACTAAAAAATATCAAGTATGGTCACTAAAAATATTTTATTTCATTCGTGATCACTGAAATTACTAAAAAATGTCAAGTTTTGTCACTCTTCGTCCAACTCCGTTAACTTTTGCTTATGTGGCAGTCAACTCTTTAAATTGATCGTTAAATATATGATGTGGCAGTTAAAAATTTAAAAAATAATAAAATTAAGGACTTTTCTACGGTTACTTGCACAAGTAGGTTGACCGCAAAGTAATAAAGGTCAACCAAATCTACTATTTCCGCTTTGTTACGTTCAACAAAGCGGTCAACCTTGTACATGAAATGGTCGACCTCTTTGGCAAGCAAACAATAACAAAGGTCGACCTCAATTTTAAAGCGGTCGACCTTGTACATTAAATGGTCTGCCTCATTCTTGAAAGGGTCGACCTCTATTGCATTACTTTATCAACATCAAACTTGGAATTATTTAGGGGTCGACAATGGGAAACGGGTATTTGATTATATTCATACCCGTCCTATATTTATTACGGGATGTGACTTGGGATTAAAAAATTTGATATTGGGTGTTCACGGGTCACCCGCTAATACCCGTTTGGATAGTATTGTACCCATAATTCCCATTATATTAATTTCGTATACAATATCATAGCTCAAAGCCCAGCCACGTGAGCACACTGCAGTTGAGTGTAACATAGATGTGAGATGAATTCCGATCTTTCAGTGGAAGATACATGCATCCCACCATATTCGACTACCATATTGCTAGCAACACCAATGAGTAAAATGCAGATGAGTGAGAGGAGAGAGGCTTAGGAACTCCATAATTTAGATTGCGTTTTTTCGTTGTGAAATTTGTTAAGTCTTAAAGACGATTTGATTTAAAGTAACTATGATCGTAGATTGATATTAAGTTGTTGTGGTTTTTTATTTTAGGTATGTGTGAACTATTATGAGGTGTGTTTTATTGTATTTGGTGTTAGTGATTAAGCTGTTAAAAAGTTAGGCTTTCTTGCTATTATGATTGTGGATTGAATTTGTTGGTTTCTATCATAATTTTTTAGACAAAACAAAGTCCACACGTCGACAGGCATAAGCACAAAAATCAAAGGTCGCATGCTTATTTTACTATAAGCAGCCGACCGTAAAATCAACATTTTCCTCTACGTTTCACTTCAAGAGGAATGAATTGATGTGTTGTCGACTCTTTTTCTATCTAGTCAACCTCTTGCTGGAAATGGTCGGCCTCATTCCATATATGGTAATGATCATTTTGGTAATGACTGTCCTAAAGTGGTCGATCTCTTTGTTTTTTACAGTCCACCATTTTGTATATGACTAAATTGAAAGGTCGACCTATTTCCTATTCTGGTCGACCATTTATTGTATGACTGCCTCAAATCGGTCGACCAATTTTTTGTTATTGTCGACCATTTTGGTATTGACTACCTTAAAATGGTCGTCCATTATATGTTAATGGTCGACCGTAGTTTCTATAAGAATGACCACGATGGTGTAATTGGTCGAAAGGATGAACACATAGGTCGACCGAATTGTGCAAGTTACGGTGCCTTGCATGTCACCATAGGTGTACCCCTAAAATTAAATATTTCAAAATTTCCACCTCATTGTTTCATTATTACAAAATAACAATAAAAAATTCTGTTATTGCTCAATCTCTTATTCTTCGTCTTGTATATAGGGATGGCAATGGGGCGGGTTTGCTAAAACCATCCCCATACCATCTTCAAATACCCAAACCCATACCCGCCCCATACCCATGCGGGGAATGTTTTGCAAACCCATCCCCATACCCGTGGGTTTCGGGTACCCATGGGCAATACCCATACCCGTACATCCAACATTATTATATCTAAAACTTACAAGAAAAGTTCTAATTATAACTCTAAACGAACATATTATATCATGAAGTCGACAAAACACGGTCATTTTTTTAATATGGTTCAAAGATTATGATCCTAAAATGTCCATTAATACATAATATAGAGTATAATATTTTTCAAATTATTATGTTCTAACTCTGATACATCTACTAAATAATAATTAACTAACATAATCTTGTTGACAAGGGGGAAAGTGAAAGAGTGAAATGAGAATTGAGAGAAATGATTAGATTTTGATTAAGATGGTCACTCAATTGCATTTGTACTATTTATTTTCTCAAGTTATCATCATCGTCATTGATAGATTATAATTTGATGCACATATTTTTTTATATATGAAGAAATTATCTTGGTGGGGCGGGTATGGGGATGGGTATGGGGCGGGGGAGGCTAAAACCATACCCGCCCCATACCCATCAAACTTTTTGCGGGTTTTACCCATACCCGCCCCATACCCGGTCAAAGCGGGGATTCCCCGCGTTGACTGGGTCGGGGGCGGTCGGATACCCGCGGCCATGGGTTTGATTGCCATCCCTACTTGTATACCGATGGCTTTTTCATGTTCCTCTCCCGTCCTTGGTGTCCAAAATCATTACCAAATCCAACCCCCTCGTCGCCGCTGTCCGCTCAACCGCTCAACAGCTAACCCACCCACACCAGCTTCCCCCACCTGCAATCAACGTCGTACAACCCCAGCCTGCTCCAGCTCGTGAAACTTATCTGCCGCCGCCTCCGCCAACAGAGTCGCCCCTCCCCTCCCCTGAATCTTGCTCACGAACTCGCCGCCGGCCCTCTCCACTACGGAATCCATCAACAGCTTCTCTAAGCAACAGCTCGGGTCTTCAATCTCACGGGTCGATTGTAGCAATGGCGTGGATTACGTAGTTCCCGAATGAATTTGACGGGAACGGCGGGTTCCCCTTCCGCCGCAGGTTAACAGCTTGGGTCACGATTTTGCTGGCGGTAATTGCGTCGAGAATGGACTCGCGAAGAATTACAGTTACTGCTTTTAGTCTACTGATCATTGGCTCCATCAATTTCTCTTTCAGACTGGCCAATCCGGCATCATTGAAGACGAACCTTCTGGTAATAGCCGGTGACTTCCTCTGCTCCACCGTCGGAGATGGCGATCGCTCAAGGAGCATCTCATTCTGCGAGAATATCGACTCCCCGTCGAATTTCGAATCCCAAATCCCAGAACCATCATCACCACCAACGGCCACCAATGGCTGATTCCGGATCAGGGCAGCGGCGGCCCCGCCCCAGGCGTGGGGGAAGCACCCGATCTTTTTTATTTTTTATGAGTGGAAATTTTGAAATATTTGATTTTATTATTGTCACGTCATATATTTAAAAGTTAACTGCCACATAAGCAAAAGTTAACAGAGTGGACGGAGAGTAACCAAACTTGACATTTTTTTCGTAATTTTAGTGACCACGAATGGAATAAAAGGTTTTTAGTGATCATACTTGACACTTTTTAGTAATCTTAGTGACCAATCATGGCATTTACCCCATTGTTAGTAATAGAGATGATTGTAATGTCAAGATTAAGTCGTTTGGAGGTTGGGATTTCAAGCGATGTATTTAGTCAATGCATGTAATGTCAAGATTAAGTCATTTTTTTTTGTTAAATTTATGACAGAATACGTGTATTACCTTTTCCCAGCCTCATCTACAATCACTCAAAATGCGTGATTATCAATCTCTACCAAAAGGTGAGATTGTGACAGAAATTGTCTACCCTTTATTTTCTAATCTATAATATAGTTGAATGTAAACCTCCAAACAAAATATTTTTCAAATTCATACATTTCATTGATATAACAAATTGCAATAGACAAATTAATTAAATATTTTAATTTGGAGAAACCCATCCTCCAAACAACCCCTAAAATGTTTAAGCACCTTACTATCACTAAGGTTATCAAAGGATATGACTTGAGACAGAGGAAAACTTACAGTCAAAAACTAATTGGAAACAGAGCAAACACAAACGGAAGAAGAATTGATCACGTGCAACAAAAAATTTCCTATGATACCATGTTTTTTTTTTTTTTAAAGAACTATGATACCATGTTGCTGATTGAAATCTTGAGAGCATGTCGATAGATATTTTTTTTCTTTTAAATGAACAAAAAATCGCAATGTTCATCATGCTCATATATATTGGCCTAAATGTCCTAGAAAGCATTAACGAAAATATATATTATAAATGAATCTAAACTTTACAAAGCAAACATCTAAATCTTGAAAATGTAAATTTTGAAAAGTTTAGAATGTAATAATAAATGAGAAATTTTACAATGCTATATAGTATTGGTGCTATAGGATTTTAACTTTATGGTACAACTTAAAATTGTACATTTACGTTATGGTACAACTTTAGATTGTACCTATACTTTTTGTACAAATTCTTTTATGGTACAACTTGGACTTGTACCTTTATGTGATGGTACAACTTCAAGTTGTAAAATTGTACCATAACATAATGGTACAAATTGCTTTATGGTACAACCTAAACTTATACATTTAATGTTATGGTACAAATTTAAGTTGTACATTAAAGCACCAATACTATATAGCATAGTAGAAGTGCTCAATAATAAATATGCTTGGCACGACCAGTCAGTTTTCGTGTCGTGCCGTGCCAGCCCATTTGTTACTTTTGTTCGGCCTGACCTGGGCTGAGCACAGTTTAAATCACGCCGTGCCTATTCGTGCTTGTGCCGCACTTATAATCGTGCTTAATGAAAAAGAAGAAAATGAAAGAGACAATGAAAAAAATGAGAAAATTGGACGAAGAATGTAAGTATTAACAAAGGATATTTAAGAATGTAACAAATAAGGACAGAAAAAGAAAATTGAAAGTATAACGTGGTATGATTCGACTTTGTTTAATTCTTCGTCCGTTTTTACTAATGGTAGTAATTATGCATATAGTAATATTTGAACCTATAATTCTTTTTTATATTTATTTCTATAAAAAATATTCTTTTTCGTTTCATTTCCGTTCTTATACTCAATATAGTCTCGAAAATGTTTGGCCCGGCACGGGCCATTTATAGACCGTGCTCGTGCTCATGAAGTTTAGGCCAGACACGGCCCATGAATTATTCGTGCTCGTGCCGGGCTGACCCATATATTTCGTGCTCGTGCTCGTGTCGTGTTCTAACTGTGTCGTGCCATACTAGCCCATGGGCGGCCCGGCTCGGTTCACACGTGAAAACTAGTTTAATTGCATTTTTGTATGTGAACTCGTAGATACCCAACGGATTGGGTTTGAGTTTTCCAAACTCAAGTGGATTTTATCCCAGGTTTTTTTTTTTTTAATAAACACATGAATTTGAATTTGGCATAACCCCTCCCAACCCCATCGCCATCTCTAAGCGTGAGCAACTCATTGGAGGTCTCAATTGAGGAGTCGCATAACTATGATACATTACATGTAATGCAATACATATACAGCTAGCTGCTAATATTTTGCTGCATTATTAAAGTACACAAACATGCTTATATGTATATCCAAGAGGGTTTCTCAAGTTTCAACATATTAAAAAATTACGAGACCTCCAATGTACTTGTATGATATCCAACTTAAGTCTGTATAACTACATCCACCACCACTAACACGACTACTGACAAATATCCTTCATCTATGATACGACTTTCTCGTCCTAAACTTCCACACCAAAACCTAGAAAAGAATAAACGAACAAACCATCGAAAAACAACCTATGTCACTTCTTACTCAATGACCTTTGGGGCCTTCTCCCTCCTCCCCTGCTCCAACTTCTTCCTCGTCACCAAGTTCTCCATCCCCATCCATGGCTGCCTCATTCTCTTGCAGCATGTTCATAAGCATGTTTACCTGTTCATGTAGCATCGTGTTCTCCCTCTCCACCTGAGACCTTTTACTCTTCTCCTGGAGAAGCTGTAGCTGCAGGTGCTCGAGAACCCGCGAATCCTCTTCCAACTGCTCGTTAAGCCCATCGATCTCCCGGTCCTGCAAAATGAACGAGCCCAATTACCGATATGCCAATTTTAACCCAATCCCAGTAGTCCATACACAAATGGAATTTGTCTTTCTACGAAATCAAATTCAACTGCTTTGCTTACAAGTAGAACGGGAAAAATCCATTTCCTTTTACCTTTCTGTTCATTTCCTGTACAGCAATCCTGCGCATGCTCTCAACCACATCCACATTCACAAGCTTCCTCTTCTTGCCGATCAGCCATCCTTTCGGGTAGCTAGCAGCATCGAAATCCGGCGGTGGAAGCAGTGATTCAGCAGACATCCGCTTCCCATTGAGGTTGAAAGTGGGTTCCAAGGGTTCAAACAGAGCCCTGCGCCGCTCGGAAAGCTGCTGAGGGGTTTCGTTGGTTTCAGCTGCTTCCTGCATCTTTTCATCTTCCTCTTCTGTTTTGGAAGGAGGAGGAGTAGTGATGGTGCTGTCGTCCATTACCTTGTTGAAGCTCCTTCCACCGCCAGCTGTTTGGGAAACAAAGTTACTGTTCTCTAGTTCCATACACAACATTTTATTTTAGAGACACACGGCAGCAGCAAAGAAAATATAGAATATTTGATTCGACAAATAGTTTAAGATATGAAGACAGCGTAGTAATCTAAAGCTTGACATTTGTCCTTCTGTGTTCACGATCAAAACGAGGGAAGAGTCCACATTGAAATTCTCAGAAGAACAAGTCCTAAGAGTAATTGTTTTGTGTTGGAAGTTTCAAATAGGAAGGAAGATTAAAGTAATGAAAATGAAAGGGAAAGGGAGACTTTTAGCAGAAGGGAAAATGATAAAATAAGGAAGTAAAGGAACCAACAATTATGAGAAGGATGGATTGATCATCTTCCTCCAGCCACCAACTTAGATAGAGGAAAATTGGCGTGCCAGTCAAGTAAACAGCAACTTCTATCTGTATTTCTCTCCAACCAAACAGTCTTTACGCTTCAAAGCTGACAAAATTGGAAGCACACACCAAGCTTTTCCTTCTCCATGACGAAGAATCGAAGAAATACAGCTTAACCAAAGGAAATTGGAACAATTTGGAAGTAACCCATCAAATTTTGATTTCGAAAAGGCAATAATTCTCCATGGTAATCATTCTTTTGCTAGGAAGCAAACGGAAGAAGCGAAAACAAGGAAGAACGAAATTAAAAGGAAAGAAATAGGGAAGTACCAGATCTCTTCCTGGAATTCCAGTGGATCCTGGTGGAAATAGCAGGAGAGAAGCCATTCAAAGCAGCAGACATCCCTCCGCTTCCATCTATGACATCAACCATCTTCTTCTCCTCTTCCATAATTCACAAACAAGGAAAAACAAAAAACCCAACAAAGAAAAACAGCAGAGAAACAGAGGAAACAGAGCGAGGACAGAGCCCTTCAGAAATCGGACATCAAGGTGCAGCCTTTCTCGGCTCTCCAAGCTCTACCTGTGTGCCTGACTGAGAAAGAGAGAGAGTTTGGCGTTGTGAGGGCGGGGGTTTAGACTTGTTTGAGCCGTTTCGTCTTCCCTCTCTCTCTCTCTATCTGGCGTGGAGTTTCTGGGTGTTTCAGCAGCTGGCAGGAGAGGCGAAAATGGGGAGGGAAGGGATGGCAATTGAAGGGAGGGGTTGGGAGAATTAATTGAAGGGGAAGTGTTGGTTTGCTGGTTGTCTTGTTGCTGGGCTTTGTTGTTGTTTGTGAGCAGAGAGACGGAGGGCGGAGGCAGAGGAGGGGACGGAGAGGCAGATGGATGGATAGATAGAAAAGAAAGATGCTACTGAATTGGCGATGACGATGAGGGAGAGGGACCACCAAAAGCCCCACTATTGCCCGCTTTTCAACGGCTGTGATTTTTTCTTGTTTTGCCAGATGCTGTGATTTTAAATTCTACTTTAAACGCCTCGTTTGTTTTTTTATTTTTCCTACAAATAAATAACTTTTCTTCATAAACCAATGGGTTGGCAAAACTAATTATTTCCTGTGGCTATTCGCCCAAATTTGACTCAATCGAAACAATTTTTAGCTAGTATGGATAAATCTCGAATTCGAGTATTGCGCGAATGAATGGATAGGTTTTCTCAATATTCAATATGTATTTTATTTAGAAATTGTATTAATTATTCTCATCATATTTGATATTTTATATATATAATTAGTTGCTATCATATCATCATATTATACTAATTCTACAAATTAAAATTCAAAATTCGACATCTTAAAACTAGTTTTTAAGATGGGTGCATTGAACGCACTCATTTTTATAAGTGCACCGAAGTAGTCACCATATATATATATATATATAATATTTTTATGAAATTCTGTTCTATTCTATTAATTTTATTCATTCTAGTGATTTATTATTATACTTTCTCCTTATATAATGTGAATATATGAGTAACTGTTTACATTATATAATGTAGCAACTGTTTACATGTTTATTGAAATTATGAAGAAAAATTATCATAAATATCTGACATATATAATATTTACATAAAATTATGTTTTCCTCTACTAAATTTCTTCATTTTAGTGATTTTATACAACTTCTCGTCTTCCTGGTCTGGACCAGGATATTTTTTGTTTGCATTATTTCTAATGTTTTTTTGTGTACTCTATAACATTTCTGGTTTTCATGGGGTTTCTTGTCTTTTAAGTCTGCTTTAAGAGGGTTGTGGTAAGTTTTATGAGTTTTCTGATATACTTCATGAAATTTTGTGTTAGTTTTGTAGCATGCTTTCTACATTTTCGGGTATATTTTATGTCATTTCTGCTTTACTTTATGGGGTTTGTGGTGTGGTTTGTCGTGTTTATGGTCTGGTCTGCTTCATGATCTTGTGGTTATCTTTTTGAGTTTTCTGTAAGGATTGAAATACCGTATTGTACTGGCGGTCCGACCAGAAAATATCTTATCGTACGAGCGGTATTAAGCGGTTGAGTCACGGTTAAACCACGATTTTAGCATAAAATACCCTACCGTTGACTTTTCCGGTACAACCTCTAGTACGATATTTCAATCCTTGGTTTTCTGGTATGCTTCAGTAAACTTGTGGTCAGGTATATTAGGTTTTTTTTGTCTACCTTATGAGCTTTGATGTGATGACTTTTGTACTATTTGTGGTGCTTTCTACTACATTTTCCTCATCTACTTTATGAGGATTCTGGCATATTTTATGAGATTTAGGGTATGATTTGTGGTGTTTTATAATCTCGCCTAAGTTTTATTGTATGCTTCATAATAGTTGTGGTCAACTTTATAAGTATTCTGATATGCTTCAGAAAACTTGAAACCAATGAATCCCTCTTCGTCATGGCTGGTGCAATCTCGACTATTGTTGTCGCTCCCTTCATCATCAATCGTCACTCAGATCTCCAACACTAACTCGAATCGCCTCGACAATATCCAACACTAGAATAATCAACCACTCCTCCTCAATCACTACTTCACTAGTGTGATATTCAAAATATTGATGTATCATGTATCCCATTTAACTTCCATTTCTTTTTGTTGTTTACGGTAAATATGAGCTTAGCTGACTTTTGTATTAAGGGCACGCTAATGTTGACATATTATGAATATTATTTATTTATTTTTATAAAAAAGGATCGGTAAGTAAGATTCCAACTACCAAAGAGAATTATCCATTTATTCCATTCCTCAAAAAAGAAAACTCTAGTGGATACGAATTTGTATTGCGGATGTTACAAAACGTATTTCCGAGAAAATATTGTTGGGCCTTTTGACCCATATAAGAATCAAGCATGATTAGACCCAACCCACAGAATACGCGTCAATTACTGAGGAGTTTTTTTTAATATATTTTATCCTACAAGAAGTCGATGAGATAATTTTTTTTTTATTCTTTTAAGTGGATGAAATATGGTTTATTTAAGACTTAGATAATCAACTAGTTACAGGACTTTCAAAAAAGATAAACTAGTTACATGAATTTAGTCTTTCATTTTGGTGTTTGATTACACTTTCTTGGTTGTAAGTTTGGTACAGGTATATGGATTTACCGAATATCATATTATATTTGTTGATATTTGGTATTACTGAATACACATATTATTTGTTGGGATAGAGATTAAATTGAATTTCAAGTGTTATTTGGTATTATTAGCAATTATGGGATTGAGATCGGTATATACCGAAATATCGATTAATATCGAAATACAAGCAAGTGTACATTTTATCCCTCTCAAATAAACTCGCTACATAGCTCATTCTCTCGTTATTTGACAACCCATATCAAGTTCATTTTGTCATTTGTAGTATAATTGTGGGTTTCTTAGGCGTTCCAAGTTACCGTTTGTTTGTTACCTTAGTTTGTTGATGTGCAGTGCTTGCTAGACACTGTATTTTTCTAGTGTAATAACCTGAGATTTTTATCGTTTGTTTCGTACGAGTGTTGGCACCACACCATTGTTAATTTTTATATATTTTGAGATGATTTGTAGAACTAGTATATGCGTTTGTATATTTGATTAGTAATTTTGAAGAAAATTAATTTGGTATCTGGTATATAAGATACAAAATAAAATTTTAACGATTGAGTTACCGAATTAATTTTGGGATTGATATTGAGTTTAGGGTACTATTTAGTATTCGGGATTTCAGTGTTTCCATCCTTATTGGTGAGCACAGTACTCTTCTGCAATTTTGTTCCATTTCAACGAGCCATCCGCCGTTACCTTGAGGATCAAGAAAATGGAACCGTAACCAACAAGAAACCTCTCTGGGTGCAAAGAAGACAACCAAACGAGAACATAGAGCACTGAGATGTCTCATGAATTGGTCAGCAAAATCAATCGCCTGAGGTGGTTTTCCCTTTCAGAACCCCACATCCCGGCAGCAGCTATCTTATCTACAGCTTTTCACCTTCCCCCAGTCAATCTCCCTACCCTCTGTATCCCATATATGACTGACTACCCGCTGCTACAAAATTTTCACAGTAAAAGAAAGGACTTTGTTTCTTGTTCCCTCAAAACATTAGAGACTAAGAGAATAACTACTACAACTAACTATTTGATGGTATCACCCATGGCACAAGGCAGGCACGGAGGATTCGATGCTTGTTCTCGAGGTGTTATGAGTTCCAAGCAGTAGGTATGAAACTGGTGGTGACATGGCAGTACAGATACGGGTGGTGGATTTCTCGGCACAGTCATGGCGCCTTCCGGTGAGAATGGAAGATCCCTCTTGCATAGCAGACACTTGAATTCGCTTGGTGCTGGATCCCCTTCCGGACCTGCAATCACCACAGGCAAACGACTCTCTTGTTACAACGAAGAAACTTCTCAATTACAGAAAGATAGATACGAGCCACCATTTTCAGGTACTCTGGAAACAAGGGGGACTGGTTTGGCTTAAAATCTTCTGCTGCCAAAAGTTCTAATCTAGTAAGCCGAAAATCTCAGACATGGATGTTAAATTTAAACTTCTAAAGGGGCAAATCTTCGGCATACCTTGCCACCTTATGTGCTCCATACTTCTAGTTGAGGGTAGAGTGCGCGACACAGTTGGACCTCGAGGCGGACGATTAGCAACGGTTGGCGCCCTAGCTGGTGGATGCAAAGGAACAGATGAAGCTTGAGATTGTGGAACATCTACTCTTGGAGCTTGCGGCGGACGGTGTGCAACTGTTGGTGCTTGAAGTTGACGGTGTGCAACTGTTGGTGCTTGAGGTGAACGGCGAACAACTGTTGGTGCTTGATGTGAAGGAACAGCTGGAACTCGGGACTGAGGTAAAGCTTTTCTTGAAGCTTGAGGTGGATGTACAGCAACAGTTGAAACTTGGGGTGGATGAAAGCCAGCAGTTGGAACTTGTGCTCGATGCAAGGCAGCAGCAGTTGAAGTTTGAGGTGGATACAACGGAGTTCCCAAATTGTATGACGTGCCGAATGGGGCATTCCAACCAGGAGATGTTACTGAAGCAGTAGCACTGGATGGTGATGATTGAACCAAATTGCTAATCGATCTTTTTCTGCGTGCAGCTTGTGCAGTATCAGATCGAGATTCCAGCATGCTCCTTTTCCGAGATGGTCCAACAGAAACACTACCAGATGCAGCAGCAGGAGGAACATTAGATACAAGATTGGGAGGTGTACTTGAGATACCAGCTCTATAAGTTGTTGTAGGTGGACCTCTTGATGGCTGTACTGGAGCAATGGCTTGAGGCAAACCAAAATCACCTAACACAAACAGTTATCACTATATCAGAATGCTTGTAACATATTATTTGTAGAATTCATGGATATACACTGAAATCATTATTTGATGACCAACACTACTAGCTTCGCTATGCATACACTCATATTGCATTGGAAACTTGAAAACTGTGTCTAAGCCTTAACGCAGGAGCTAGATAAATGGTTCAGGTTTCACCAAAAAAAGATAAATGGTTCAGGATATGAGTTAAAGTACTAAACATGAAAACATACTGTACATGACAGTTTGAGAAATTCTAGCCAACAGTAATAATAACATTTAAGTACTGTATCAACTGGAAGAATGTTCCAGCTTAACTTGTTCCGTTTAATATACACAGGCCAGCACAGGTACTAACTGACAAAGCAATTTCACCAGGGCAACATATGACTTATTTAGCTGCAATGAGCAGAAACATTCATCAGCACAGTCACAAGCTTTGGGGGAAATCTAACATGGAGTTCTGAGGACACAAGAGTGATCACCTGTCAACTCCTGGCTATTGTTGATGCTTCTTGTAACTCCCATAGAAGGAGAGTTGAAATAGGACCCCGGTGAGAAGTCATTATGAGACCCTAAATAAGGATTCTTTGTTTGGTAGGAATCAGATTGCATGCCTCTGTGCATCGATGGATTTGAGTTTGACGACGGGAACCTAGCCAAACCAGACTGTTCATAATCACCAGGAAAACTAACCTGGTTACTGTTATGTAGTCCTGGAAGCTCAGCTAAAGAGCCCCAAAAGCCATCGGTAGCGTAACTATCTTCTGATGCTGGTGCAGCTCTATTCCCTTGAAGTTCCAGATCCCAATTGGATGGAATCTGATAAGCATGGGGCTCGAATACAAATGGTGCAAGGGTGTCAGCATCACTGTTTTGTGGTATTCTGGAAGAGAAACCCATGTTCTGTAGGTTGTTGGGAAATCCACGAAAGTTTTCAATTTGAAGCATTGCATTTTCAGCTGGTTGAGGAAATGCACTGAAATTCTGTAGTAGCCTTTGATTATCGATGTTCTGAGCTCTACGAGGGACTTCATTATGATGAGTGGACAATCCACTCTGAAATGCAACTCCACCCACGTTTGGTTGTGAACGGGTAAATATGTCCAGATCATTCCCAAAGTTAGAAAAACCCATATCATACAAACTGAAGGCCCTTCTATCAGTGACAATCGCCCCAGTGCTGCCTACACTGGAAATGGCATCTCTAGGCCTATTCTCCATGTAAGATCCTGCTCCGAGTCCAAGAGTTGGAACATTTTCAGAATGCATCTCAGCCTGAACCGATTCATTAGCACGTATTCCAGGTCTAGTCTTTGTGTCAATAGTTGAACCACCACTGACATCATGTACTAGCGAGCCTCGGTCCGTGAAATGTGTTCCCGCCATAGTACTCCACCCGATTCTGGACTTCTCAGGATCATTGATCTGTGGAAAAGCCATCATCTTGTCTTCTGGAATCATGGCATTCTCAAGATAAGGGTACCGATTGTACCGATTCACATTCTCCTCAAAAAATGGGATACCTGAAACTAAAATGCATCAATCATCATGACACTAAACACGGAGATTGAGAGAAGATAATGCACTAAGAGACAATTCACCAGCTGTTGATGTGGCAGGCAGCGACCCCTCATGGAGATAATTTTGAGGCAACGTCATAGGCTTAACGTCTGTCTGGGAACACGGAGGCATACTGAACTCAGACTTTGGGGCCCCTTCAACATGATTTTGAGGCATTGACAGTGCATATGCGTCTGGGACATCAGGGAATAGAGACAACGTATTTCGGGCTCTACCAGTTAGACTGGCTGAATGATTTAGATCAATGGATTCAATTTCTTCATTCAGATCAGGAGCAGAAGTTGGAAACCACACTTCTTGTCCTTGATTCATTCTCCGGCTTGCCATTGCATGACTTGTTCTAAAACATATAATAAAAAAAAAGAGCACTGGATTAAGAGTGCATAACCAAAATTCAAGAAGGAGAAACACCCTGACCGGTATTGAATCTCTTTCACAGTCTAGAAATCATATTCTCATTTGCGAACAGAAGGCAAACCAGTAGCAAGAGAAACAACATTTCTACAACAGAAGAAGGATGAGAAAATCATAGAATGACGCATAACAATCTTCTCTCCGCTACAGAACCAGTGAGACAGGAACGAGTACTTAATCATACCAGCAATAATTAGGAACCCTTGAAAACAAATCAAAATTTACGAGAAATGAAGCGGGGTTCAAAACCCCTCGTATCCAAGAAGCAAAGATGAAACTGATCATAACCACAGTCTCAGAGAGTTACGCAGATAGCTGGAACGATCTTTCTCCATCCGTCTTCAAATGGGAAACCCCATCAACAGTCCAAAACCCAGAACCACCAAACAGTAAAAACCCCAAAAAACGGAAAAAAGAAAAGGGGGAAAAAATCGCCGAAGAAGAGAGTTAAAAGAAGAGAATCGAGAAGGCTCCTAGCTAGCACCTGTGAACCAGAGAGATAAACCCCCGCGACAGGTTCCTGGAGAGATTGTTACAGCAGAACGCAACCGATTAAGGAAATCAACAGCGAAGCACACATGTACCAAATCGATGATCATCCATCAATCAGACTCATCGGAATTCCAGAGCAAGAAACGAGAATCGGAAATGGAAATAAAAACGAAATGAAAATACGAGACTCACCGGAGTCGGCGCCGGAGAGAGTGATCGGTTCCGAGGAGCAAAGAGAAATGAGCAGAGCGCTGTGTTTTGGCCTTTGGTGGGTGTGGGTGGTGGTGAGGGGGATTTGGCGCTTTGAAGTCTAGTCTAGGGCTCTTTGTCTTTGGGAAGAGGAGAGAGGTCTTTTTAAACGGTTCGGTTTTGGGGCCCAGTTGGCGTTCGCTTTTCCCTTCCACGTCGTCAACGTAGGGCCCACCGGGAAGGAAACCTCCTCTCTGGCTTCGCCGCTGACCTGGCCATGTGGCAACCGGACGGTTCTTCTTCTACTCTCAGTCGAGGGCCTACGAGAGTGGCATTGTTCCGTAATTACTATTGAACTACGAGGGGAGGTTAAGGGACTGGAGATATTTGGTAAGTTCCCGCCCTCGCTTTGAGTTTGGAAATTCGGTGGATCATGGATATTTCTCTTTTTTTTATCAGACTGGGCCAGGCCCAGCAAGCAGCCGGGCTTTAGCCCACTTTAGGAGTTGGATTCGACAGCCAGTGACAGTGAGTGTAAAAAGGAAAAATAGAAAGGAAATATATATGAGTTTATGAGTAGAGTTAAAACTTTTGAGAGGATTTGATTTTGGTGATAGTTAAATTGATGTATTGTTACATATATGTATAATTAATAAATTGGTGTATTATAATTTATGTTGTTGGGTATCTGCGAGGGCTATTATAGTATCTAAAAAATATATATTAAATTATCGCAAAAAGTATAATTTCACTCAAATTATATTAACTAATCTCATTTAGATGTGATTTAACTATTTCTAGTTTGAGCGATATATTTTGTTATATCAAGCAAACACAGTTTGTATTGTTTGTGTATGTACGTGAGCAACGAGACGGGCCGCCCACGGACTAGCACAGTAAGGTTAGAGCACAACACGAGCATGGGTACGAAATATATGGGCCGGGCCGGCACGAGCACGAATAATTTACGGACCATGTCGGGTCTAAACTTCATGGGCACGAGCATGGGCACGAAATGATATGTTAGTGGGCCGTGCCGGGCCTAATATTTTTAGACCTTCTTGAGTATAATAACGAACATGGCACGAAAAAATATTTATTTGATAGAAAATAAATATAAAAATAATTATAGGTTTAAATATTACAAAATACAAGTACAATAAAAATTATTTACTGTTATTAGAAGTGATCATAAAGATATATACTTACTTACTACCATAAGTAAAAATGTACGAAGTATTAAACAAAGTCAAATCCCACTTGCCATACTTCCAATTTTCTTTTCCCACTTATTTATTATATTTCTAAAATATTTTCGGTTAATACTTTCATTTTCTATTCAATTTGTTCCTTCTTTTTCATTCCCTCTTTTATTTTCTTCCTTCTCATTAAGCACACGTATGAGCAAGGCACGAGCACGAATAGACACAATACTATTCAAACCATACCCAGGCCCGGGACTAGCAAAATTAACAAATGGACTGACACGACACGATAGGAAAACTGATGGGCTGTGCCAAGCACGACACGAAATAAATGGGCCTGAAACGTGTTTGTGCCGCCCAAGCACGACCAGCGCCCATGTACATTTGTATATCAAATTCAAAATATATATATATATATATGGTGACTACTTCGGTGCACTCACAAAAATGAGTGCGTTCAATGCACCCAACTCAAAAACTAGTATTAAGGTGTCGAATTTTGAATTTTAATTTGTAGAATTAGTTTAATATGATGATATAACATATGATAACAACTAATTAGCGGATTACCCTAAGCCCCGGACCTCCAATTTTGAGTTCTATCTCTAAACCCCAAATTGTAAACCCTAACTCTAATCATAAATCTCTAAACTCTAAATCCTTCAAATTTAAGTAAATTTTTAATGGTTCTTGTGCAAATTCATGTGCGTTATTGTTCATCACATAATAAGTGATGATTGACGTGATTTTGAAATAAATTGCATGTTTAAAATGACGGTTATGAAGTGAGTGCACTGAATGCACCCAAAAGAGTGAGTGCACCGAAGACGCCACCATATATATATATATATATCTATATGGGAGGGGGGGGGGGAATATAGGCATTGTAACAATCTCACCTAAAAGATAGAGATTTAATTATTCATTAAGTGAGTGATATCTTTTGTCACATCAACCAAAAAATGGTTATATTGTTCGTATATCAAATTTAAAATAATATAAATGAGGAACAATAAACATTATAATAATAAGAAGGGTTAATACAATATATTAGCCAAAACTATTAAACAACGGAAAATAATAGCCACAATTATTGAAATACAAATTATTAGCCACACGTTAACTCTTTGTTAACAATTCCGTTAGTAATGCTGACTCAAATTTATGATACTGAGTTGAGTCCCATGTGAGCGTCACCATATCATATTTTCTAATTTTAATATTTAAAAATAAATTTCTAAATAATTAAGAAGAAAAAAATGTTGCTCCCTATTCTTCTTCCTCCGCCTAGATTTGCCAGCTCTTTCCTCCTCCTCTGTGGCTCTGTCCACGCCACCGGCAAGACACGACTCTGCATCTACTTGTCAGCGCGAGATGGCCTCGCCTGCAATCGCCTGAATCTGACGGAAAAGAGGACGTCGTATTGACTCAAATGCTATTCGAGCTCTCTCCTTCTTTCAAGTTCGGTTTCATGACGAAAAATCTTGTGATTCTCCTTAAAATCCTCCGACGGCGGGGTGTGTCAACACCCTTAGTTGGTCGCACTAGTGCACCACCATCTCATTCCCTTGCAGATCTCCAACACCTGTTCCACCGTCGCGGGGCACCTAATGGGATTGGGTTTCATGAACAATTTTGGGAGAAGAGGCACAACTGGGGCAAGCTTTAAAAATTCCCAATTTTTAAGTTAAGATGTTGCTCCAATTTTTACCAATGCTGGGATGTCTTTTCATGGAAAAGGTCTTGACTCTCTCTCTCTATGGTCCTTCTGCTCACATTTTCTAGTTCTTCTACTACTTCTCTCTCCTCCTTGCCGCACCGCAATCCTCCTTGCCGTCGAGTGCCGCCGCACAGCAAACTTCCTAGGAGACAAAGGAGAGATTTTTTCCAAAACTAGCACGATTTAAAAAAAATTACAAAAATAGCACCCAACCCCAAAAAATTCCAAAAATAGCACAATTTCCCATAGACCGCCACCCTACCCAGTGGTTTACACGAAAAACGCAGGGTGGGGCGCGGTTTTCATTGAAAACCGTACAATTAGGGGACGTTTTTCATGCTCGCATGGGTTCAGACCGGTTTGGTCCAAAACCGCTGCCCCACCCAACGGTTTTGGTCCTCTTTTTTCCCGAGTATTCCTAACCTAGGTGGAAACTTCAAACTAATGTATCTTTGTGTCCGGGTATACGATCGTAGCGAATTTTTTTTATTTTGTATAACTTTTCGAGATCTTGCAAGCTGCAAACAGCCATAAACACTTTGGTCTCGCCTTCGTCTCGGAAAAACGTCGTTTGCTATCCCGAACGAGCTTTTTTCGATTTCGTCAAACTTTGTGCGGCCATAATTTTGTGCTCCAAAATCCGAATGTAATGAATTTTTTTTATTTCGCATAACTTTTTAAGGACTACAACTTTTTATCATAGACATAATTTCGGAATGTACAAGGATTTGTGAAAAGGGAAGGTAAAGTTATTCCCAAAACCCTATATATCCAAAAATAATTCATGTGTTGAAAATCCATTCCTAGTAAAAATTGTAGTCCTTAAAAAGTTATGCGAAATGGAAAAAAATTCATGATGTTCGGATTTTGGAGAACAAAGTTATGGTTGTTCAAGGTTATTGAGGATTTTTAGCGTTCAAGGACTAAAACTTTGTCAATATGTAATTGTTTCAATAGAAGATTTGTAGTTTGGTGGTGTAGATGTTGTGCTAAAATTAGTAAACTATTTATTATCTGGGTTCGAACCCCCACTCCCACAACATGCTGTTTTTTTTAATCTCTACTAAATAAAAAAATTTAATATGGGATGATGGTGTTTCAAACATAAGACCTCCTTCACACAATAAACAACTAAACCAATTGTGCAAACACAACTAATGTCATTTTTGCGAGAAAAAAATATTATTACAAACCGTCGGGTGGCCCCACGCGGTTAGCAAAAACGCCCCTTACCCGTGCGGTTTTCATTGAAAACCGCGCCCCCACCCTGCGGTTTTTGAAAAAGGGTGCTATTTTTTATGATTATTGTGTGATGGATGTTGTGATGATTAATTATTGTGGATTGTGATGACTTGTGACTTGTGTGGTGGATTGTCATGCATTGTGTGAATTTCGTCGATGCTTTTGACTTGTGAGTTGATGACGATTTTCAATTCAAACTAATTATGCAAAGAATGTGTTAGAATTCCTTAAAATTTCTTTGAATTGAGTTTCAATTTCTCAATTTGTGTAATTATTTCTGTAGGGCGAGACCTCCGGCTCCTCGTGGTTGACGTGACGGACGAAGTGCCCCTACTGTTGAGACTGCTCCTTGTGGTGGGAGACCTCCGACTCCTCGAGGTCGTGGTAGTGCGTGTGCTACAGCCCCTCCTGCTCAGACCCGGGGTCGTGGTGGGCGTTTAGGAAGTCGGCATGTTGAAGCTGTTGAACCGTCTTCATCTACTCCATCGAATCCCGCCCCTGTCAATAGTGAAAGTACACCGGCTGAGACTCCAACTGTAGCACGGCTGCTCCGACTTCAGCTAAAGTTAAAGGTGACAACTTCGACATAGAGAAATGGCTGCAGACGGAGGGTAAGGCTGAGTGCTAGAAGGATTTTAAGAAGGTGGTGGTTGACAAGTATTGATGACTCGATATTTGCACATGTTTTCCCCTTGTTTCTTGATCGTTTGAGCTTTAATTATTGCGTCTTTGGCCTATTTTACGCTAGGTTGTGTTCCTTTTTCACATTTCAGGTCCTAGCACATAAAGTGAAGGATAGGCGCAAGTTTCAAGTCAATCAGAGATCAATTGGCGATTAGGGAGAAGAAACTCGGGCATGACCTGAAGAAGAATGGATTTCTACCTCACTTTATGGACAAAGAATCATGCAATCTTGTCATTAAAAGAAAGAGGACGAGACTACGAGCGTCTGGGATCAAACGGCGACTGATTCGGAGTCCGGACGAGGGAGAAACGAAGCATTGAATATAGGGGAACAAGTTCGGCAGTAAAAACACGGGCGCGCCTAAATCAAAACACGGCCGTGCCCATATTTAGGCACGACCGTGTTTTGGCCGACGCGCGCGGGCGTGTTTTTAACACGGGGCAAAACACGGGCGGGCAAAAGCAAAACACGGCCGTGTCCTCGATAGTGTTTTGCCCAGAATCGGGTTTTTTTAAGCCAATTTCGAGCCAAAGGAGAGGGAGAGCTGGGTTTTGGATCCCAAACACCCAAGGGACGAACCAAAGAGAGAAAGGGCGATTTGAGGGCATTCTAAGAGTGGAATTGGAGGATTTTTTTGCCTTGGAAGCTCGAGGAACAAGCCCGGACTTGAAGAGTGATCATCTGAAGATTCTTACTGCAGTCTCTCTCTTCTCTATGGAGTAACTTCCCTTCACTTAGGTTTTGAGGAACCCTAGCTATGTTTGTTTGATTGGATGATTGTATGAGTACTCTGACTTGATAATCTTGAGTTCATATTCAATCTATGCATGTTTTCATGATTCAATTCTGCTTTAGTCGAGATTATTGATTCTGCTTTGATCCTGTGAGAGGGGATACCTGATTAGGTCAATAGAGCACCATAGATTGATAGTAATGGATCGATTGCTTTAGTCGAGGGTTGATTCACTGCTTTGTATCGATTGAGTACCTATTTCAATAGAGGGAATCTAGTTCAGAACGCCTTGATCGGTTGTTCTAGATAAGGATACGTCCCTCTAGGCAATTGACTCAAGAGGGCCTTGTTCCTTTAGTCGAGACTCAAGGTCTAATCATCAATCGTTAATCTGGCTAGTGGCTAGGGGGAATCATACCTAAGTGAGTTCCCAACCTGTAATTAGATTAACTTTAACTATAGTTTGTTAAAGTAGTTTTAGTTCTTCCATCTTAATCTGGTTTGCTAGATAATGAACTGAAGCTGAGTAATAGTAACTCTAGAGACCCGTGGATTCGATATTTACTACTTGAGCCACTATACTGCAGCCCCTTTCATTGGTTACACTTGGCCTTTGTTAGGAGTTGTGTCATAGCGAGTCAAGTTTTTGGCGCCGTTGCCGGGGACTTTCTAGAGTATTAGGAAAGGCAGAAGTTTGTTACTTTAGCGTTTTTCTTTTCTTTTCCACCCTTGCTTTTCACTTGGGTGTTTTTGTTTCTGTTGGTGCAGATTTGAATCATGGATCCTCATGGCTTCTCCAATCATTGGAGGTATCCACCACCATCCGAGTGGTATTACCCCGAGACTCCCTGGAGCAATCAAGGAGGAGAAGACTATGGATTCGGGTTCCAGTACCAACCCCCTTACTACGGAGAACAACCAGACCCCTGGGCATATCAAGAACAACCTCATTATCAAGAAGAATTTCTCCCACAACCAGAAGGGCCATCAGCGCTGGAGTTACCCATGGCAGCCTTCACGGGCCATTCTGCAGAGCCATGCTACACTCCACAGCCAGATCCAAACTATGAATTGAGACTTCTCATGGAACAGTTTGCTCGAGACAGTGAGAGAACATGCTCCAGGATGGATCAATGTGTCCAGGCCTTTCGTGAAACAGAGGAGATCCTCCTGAGCCTTAAGAAGAGCGCCGATGATCTTGAGCGATCTTTGGCACAACCTGCTCCAGATCACCCTTCTGCTACCATACAAGAAGAGGAGGAGGACGAAGAAGGCTACAAGGACATTGTGGAGCACACTGAAGTTGTCACGGAGAGCTCCCGTGATGATCATGATCCGGAGTGTCCTGTCGTAGCCGACTACACCTTCCCACATCCCAAAGTGAGCTTTGAAGAGGCGGGCATGAGTGAGGAGATGCAAGAAGATCTCATGAAAGAAATTGCTTGGCAACTTGCTCTCCAATCGGTGCTAGAAGAAGAAGAGCAAGAAAGGGTGCAGAAAGAAGTTGTGGAGGATGACGAAAGTGAAGCAGGAGGAGTTCTTGATCATTTCCCAGGGGTGATACCACATGAAGAAGAAAGGGAGGTTGAAGAAGAAGAAAGGGAGGTTGCAGAAGCAATTGGCGTCCAAGCTGAGGACGAAGTTGAGGTGGAAGAGGCTTGCACCGGCTATGAGTTACTTGTGATATCTCCACCGAATTTTGAGGAGCTGCTTGGCAAGGACCCATTTGCAGTGTCTCTTTGCCAGACCAAGGCCACATCGACATCGGTCCCTCTTGGTGGACGCGATGGTGGTAAATCGATGCTGTCATATCTAGTTTGGGTCAATGAGACGAGAGGAGAGAAGAAGAGGTCTCGAGGGTGGAGACTTCATCTGCATCAAGTGCATGAGCCTTCATCACCTGCCACACCACATGCTCGTGACTTGAGACTCCACCTTATCGACGAGAACCTCAACTTCAAGGAGGCTTTGGGGTGGACCGAAACTTAGGAACCATCGTCCGGCTCACGACGTGAAAGAAGCGCTTGTTGGGAGGCAACCCAACCAGTCGGTTTGCATTTCTTTCCCTATTTCTCCTCGGTTGAGTCAGTTTTGTTTTTTTATTTTATTTTAGATTCAATAACTCAACCTTTGTGAGATTTTGTGTGGTGTTTGTGTTCCGACTACTCTCTCTTCCTGGAATGCACCGCCTGCCCCGTCCACCATCATTCACCCTGGATCTGGTAACTTCGTTCTACCCTCCTTATCTTCCTCCATTGAGGACAATGTCGTGCTTAAGTGTGGGGGGATGTTCGATTATGTATGCGGGTGAATGTTTGGCTGGTTGTGTGCTTGGAGCCTAGTCCACTGTCCAAATTTTTAAATTTGAGGGCTCCAAGTACGTGTTTCCTTGCAAATTGCCTGCTCAGTATGCTTTGAATGGATAGTCTCTATAGTAATGTGCAACCTAGGGAGGTAGTGTAGCACTATGGAGGATGTTGAAGTATAAGATTTTTCTATCTAGCTCTCTGCTGTGCCAGTTGATTTTGTGAATTAGTGGAGCTAAGACCGTTGAATTCATGTGGTAATGGTGACTCTATTTGGATTGTGTTATGGACTCGTGTATCGAACAGGGTGCTCATGTGAAAAATGAAATGCAGTTGGTCCTCCATGTCGAAATCATCGAAATCTTAAACATGGGGTAAGCCCAACGTGTGCGGCACCGTTCATTGCACAAAATCGGGTTTTGGAAGAGATTTTAGTGATCCTAAGTGGGGTACTCCTACAAGGTGAAGCTAAGCTGTCTCTAGTACAAGTAAAACTTCCACCCGTTGAACGGTTTGCCTACTTGAGGATGTGTTTTTAAGGGCACGGATAGAGCTTCCGACCCCCCTTAATTTCATTGACCCTCCACACGAGTTGAGGAAAAGGAGTTAAAAGAAGTACTCTGGCGAGCGCCAGGTGTACAGAAATTGCTCTTGCTCGACTAATAAGGGTCGACCGTGCAAAAGACTGCAGTTGGAACCCCCGCCAAGTGAATGAAAAAGAAAAAAAAAGTAAAATGAAAGTGAAAAAGGGGTTCCAACGGTGAAATGAAGTGAAAGAGAACCCCGGTACAACGAGTCCTTGGTTGTGAATGGTGTGAGTCCCTTTATCCATGAACTGACTGTCTTACTTCTACTTCTTCTCATGATCCTGGCTTGAGTCTAGTACTCGCATTGAGAGAGATAGGGAACGTCTTAGAAGACCAGTTGACCTCGTAAGCTGCTATATGATCTAGGAAATCCTCTACCGACGATCAGGGTTGTATGTTGCTATAGAGGTCTGGAGAGATGCATTGGTTTGAGTTAGGTTTGCTTGGGGACAAGCAAACGGTTAAGTGTGGGGGGATTGGATGACTCGATATTTGCACATGTTTTCCCCTTTGTTTCTTGATCGTTTGAGCTTTAATTATTGCGTCTTTGGCCTATTTTACGCTAGGTTGTGTTCCTTTGTCACATTTCAGGTCCTAGCACATAAAGTGAAGCATAGGCGCAAGTTTCAAGTCAATCAGAGATCAATTGGTGATTAGGGAGAAGAAACTCGGGCATGACCTGAAGAAGAATGGATTTCTACCTCACTTTATGGACAAAGAATCATGCAATCTTGTCATTAAAAGAAAGAGGACGAGACTACGAGCGTCTGGGATCAAACGGCGACTGATTCGGAGTCCGGACGAGGGAGAAACGAAGCATTGAATATAGGGGAACATGTTCGGCAGTAAAAACATGGGCGCGCCTAAATCAAAACACGGCCGTGCCCATATTTAGGCACGACGGTGTTTTTGGCCGACGCGCGCGGGCGTGTTTTTAACACGGTGCAAAACACGGGCGGGCAAAAGCAAAACATGGCCGTGTCCTCGACAGTGTTTTGCCCAGAATCGGGTTTTTTTAAGCCAATTTCGAGCCAAAGGAGAGGGAGAGCTGGGTTTTGGATCCCAAACACCCAAGGGACGAACCAAAGAGAGAAAGGCCGATTTGAGGGCATTCTAAGAGTGGAATTGGAGGATTTCTTCGCCTTGGAAGCTCGAGGAACAAGCCCGGACTTGAAGACTGATCATATGAAGATTCTTACTGCAGTCTCTCTCTTCTCTATGGAGTAACTTCCCTTCACTTAGGTTTTGAGGAACACTAGCTATGTTTGTTTGATTGGATGATTGTATGAGTACTCTGACTTGATAATCTTGAGTTCATATTCAATCTATGCATGTTTTCATGATTCAATTCTGCTTTAGTCGAGATTATTGATTCTGCTTTGATCCTATGAGAGGGGATACCTGATTAGGTCAATAGAGCACCATAGATTGATAGTAGTGGATCGATTGCTTTAGTCGAGGGTTGATTCACTGCTTTGTATCGATTGAGAACCTCTTTCGATAGAGGGAATCTAGTTCAGAACGCCTTGATCGGTTGTTCTAGAGAAGGATACGTCCCTCTAGGCAATTGACTCAAGAGGGCCTTGTTCCTTTAGTCGAGACTTAAGGTCTAGTCAAGGATTCTCCGCATTGTGAATGAAAGTGAAACAAGTTAGAAATCATCAATCGTTAATCTGGCTAGTGGCTAGGGGGAATCATACCTAAGTGAGTTCCCAACTTGTAATTAGATTAACTTTAACTGTAGTTTGTTAAAGTAGTTTTAGTTCTTCCATCTTAATCTGGTTTGCTAGATAATGAACTGAAGCTGAGTAATAGTAACTCTAGAGACCCGTGGATTCGATATTTATTACTTGAGCCACTATACTGCAGTCCCTTTCATTGGTTACACTTGGCCTTTGTTAGGAGTTGTGTCATAGCGAGTCAAGTATCCAATGGGAGAGTGCAGGCATTGTCATACTCAAATCAAAGCTCATCCTTCCAAGAACAGGTTGTTCTACAATGAATAACCATCGACATTCATGTTTGCCTGAGGTGGCAGCATCGAGCAATCGGACTGTTTTGAACTTGCAGACACCGAATGGTAGTTCCAGTCAAGTAAGTCTTTTATGGAAGTTTGATCAAGCAAAAGCTAGATATGCCTTGATGATCATTATGGATGAGTTGTCATTTCATTTTGTGAAGAGGGAAAGGTTTAAGCAGTTCATTCTAGTTGTTCAGCCACTATTTAAGATACATAGGAGGAAAGCTATAAGAGATGATTGCTATCATATCTTCTTGGAGAAAAAGTGCATTTGATTGCTATCATATCTTCTTGGAGATTACGGATGGCAACAAAACCCGAACCCACGAGTACCCACCCGACCCAACCCGGTCAACGCGGGTAAAACCCGTTAGAGCTGCAGGTGCTGTAGCGAAACTTATTGCAAAAGAGGGGAAATCGGTTGACGGGTTTTGCGTTGGGTTCGGGTTTAAACCCATTCACTATTCACCGGGTTGGGTTTGGGTTTAGGTAAACCCGCCCCATGGGTACCCACCCACACCCATATAATTAATTTTCTCGGTATATTTAATATTCTAAACAACTAATCTTATTTATGTTTGGGGAGACATATCTAATTTTTTCTTTCTAATTGTGTATAATGAACTTGATGTTATGGAGTGGAGAGTGAAGAAACTTAATTGACAAGGAGGAAGAAGCTTTCAATTAATCGTGTTATTTATGGATAATTTGTGATTTGCCTCAATTTTCTTGAGTTTTCTAGATTTGTGTTGAACAATTTGTATAGTTAATTTGTGATTTGCTTGAATTTTCTAGAATGGTGTTTTATATATAGATAATTTGTATTGGGAGATTGATATTCGACTTTAATTTTGATAGGAACTTGTTATTGTAAATTTTTTACGACAAAAACCCGTGGGTACCCATGAACCCGCGGATACCCATCGGGTTGGGTTTGAGTTTTTCAAACCCAATGGGTTTTACCCCGGGTTTTTTTCACTGATAAACCCATGGGTTTGGGTTTGGCAAAACCCGGGCCATTTCCATCCCTATTGGAGATGCAATCTTATTGTAAACTGGACTTTGAAGTTTTCAAAGTTTGAGGTCAACTCAAATTCTTGGCAAGCTTGGCCTAGGGCAGAGGGATATCCCATTTACCCTCTAAAGCAAAAGGCGATGCCAGGGAGACCAAAAAAGAAGAGGAGAAAGGAAGCAGGTGAGCTGGAGACAAGGTTGCATAAGGGTGGAAGGCCTTCTAGTACAGGAATGTCAAAAAAAGGAGTGTTGTTGCATTGCTTAAACTGTCGTTCTACAGGTCACAATGCGAGAAAATGCCCCAATCCTCCTACTGGAAAATCAAACTGTGGCAGAGGAAGAGGGCAGGCTGGAGGGAGAGGAAATCAAGATGGAGGGAGAGGGCAGCAGGCCAGAGGGAGAGGGAAGCAGGCTGGAGGGAGGAGGGCAGCATGCCAGAGGGAGAGGGCAGCAAGATGGAGGTAATTAATCTCGAGAAAACCTTGCCGAACCAGAGGGCAGCACGATGGTCCATCAACTCGACCAAAGGTATGGAAGCCGTTGATGTTTTAGTTTGAACATTGTGTAATTATTGTGTCTGATGTTTGTTTCATGTGGTGTCCTTAGAGGGTCATGCACTGCTCTCACTGTCGGTCAACATCCCATAATGCTAGAAGTTGTCCAGATAAGAGACAAAAACCTCTATGTTTCTCTTGATCCATTGAAGCATTCGTTACTTGTGATGGAGTACACAATCTGATTTTGGCCTTGTTTTCTTGATGTAGACATTAGGAGTTGGGAACCTGCACAGGAATTTGGTTGTTGATGGAGAACTTAGGGCTGCTCTAGGGCCTGATTCTATATATGAAAATGTTGGAGTTGGTACTTCTGCAGAGGGACTTGGAACCCAACTAACTCAGGTTGATACAAATGGAGCTCCCTTAACTCAACCGGAGTCTCAACCACAAGAAGACGCAAATTGAAGACTTGTATGTGGAATGTGTCTTTGTGGTTACTTTAGCTTTTGTCTATAGAACAGTATGTTAATAGGGTGGAGGATTCAAATTGAGATTGTAAGGTGATGTCAGTTTGGTTCACCATATTTTACATTTTGTACAAACTCAATTGATCTTATCCCAAACACTACGAAATTATCTAACGTTGTGGAACAATGTCAATTGAGCTTGTAAAGTGATTCCCTTTGGTTAACCAATTTTGCATTTTGTAAAGGCTCGATTTAGTTTGTCCCAAACAGTACAGATGTAACTCAACATTTTGTACAAGCTTCTTTTGAAACAATTTAGTTTTCATACAAGGTATCTACATGACTTGTTCTGGTAATTGCATTGACCCACAAATTGACAATTGCAGTGTTTTGTAGCAAGGAGTTGAAGTTTTACTTGTTTTTTACACAACCATACACTGCTAAAACTCAATTGGGATAGAACATAACTGTATTCCTACATATTACTACACCTCTCAAACTCCCTGAAATCTACAGAATGCAACATAAACTACGACACCAATTATTATGAACATCAACCTTGTTATCTTGGTGTCAAGGCTAGAGACAATGTTGCTCATTCTGCCAAGCTCGGAAACCATCTTTGCATGACCTTCTCTAGTTCTATTCAACTCTTCTAACAACTTGTTGTTGCTTGCTTCCACTTCCATAAGTTTTGCCTTCAAACCAACTTTCTCATGGCCATGTTCAGACCACACTGATCCATTCCTTCTCATATACTTGTCCACCCATAAAAAGAACCGGCAATCATCGATCTACAAATGAAAAGAAAGCTATTACTAAGATGAATATCATAGGTAAACAAACAACCCAATGTCACAAACAAATACAATTACCTTCCAATTTGGATAGCAGTAGAACCGCCTTCTTGGATTCCTACTAGTACCAGACTTGTTCACGATGCAGGGTTTGTTACAATCGCATAGAGGCCCCACAATGTCATTTGTGTTTGCCGAACCAGAAGATCCCTCCAATGCAGACATCATTCTTCTTACTAACAACAAACATCCCATTCGTGTATCAAACTCTGGTTTTAGCACAACCCTTTCCAAAAGACACTCGTCTACAACCTAATTCAAATAGTTAACAATGTAAAGAGGCAAAGTTAATAGAAGAACTTACCTTCGCGAATTAAAGACAAAAGGTTCGTCAATTGAACCAATCTTCTTTGCTTACCAGGAGGCAAATGTGTTGTTGGCGAGGCAGGGGGAATAAGGGGCGAATCGCAGCAGAAGGTTGAAGTATACCGAAGGGAAGCGACGATGCTGACGATGGGAACCATGGCAACGATGACGACGGTGGCGACGATGGCGAAGGTGGCCACGACCTTCCCTCACTTCGTCCCGTCGTTGCTCCTTTACACAACCCTAGGTTTTGTTTCAGTTGATATAGGGTGAAAATGGAAAGGTTAAAAATTAATAAATTAATTAGTTTAAATCAATCCGACGTGGAATCCTACCTGGCGCTGACGCGGCAAGTTCCGTTACAAATTAACTCACTGTAACGGGCTTCTAGCCATATGATTACGCGGAACAGTAATTGTGGTTAATAATTTGTATATTGATAGTTGTGCCTATAAGTTCCCGAAACTTCATAGTTGTGGCTAATATATTGTTTTTACCCACTCAAGAATCTACTTTCATATTCTCTAAGACCCATTTTTAAGGATTATCACGCTTTACATTCTCTACCATTCGGACATTGTCATCCTGTAAATGTGATTAAGTCTTGCCCAGATCTTTTTATTTGTGATGCACCATAAAAAATTTGAAATTGGTGAAAATGATAAATGATATTTTTATAAGAAATGAAATGTGGCTAGGGATAGCAATCAAACCCATGAACGCGGGTACCCAACCGCCTCCGACCCAGTCAATGCAGAGAGTCCTTGCATTGTATGGGACAACTGGGCAAGTATGGGTAAAACCCGCAAAACATTTGATGGGCATGGGGCGGGTATGGTTTTAGCCTCCCTCGCCTCATACTCATACCCATACTCGCCCCACCGAGAGCATTTCTTCACATATTAAAAATACATGGATCAATTTGTAAACTATCAATGATAGTGAGAGTAACTCCAGAAAATAAATAGTATAAATGCAATTGAGTGTCCACCCAAATCAAAACATAATTCCTTTTCCTCAAGTCTCCATTCACTATTTCACTTTTTCCCCCTCGTGTTAACAAGATTATGTTAGTTAGTTGTTACTTAATAGACACATCAGAGTAAGATAATATTGATTTGGATTATATTGTACTCTATCTTGTAGATTAATGAATATTTTAGGATCATATATTTTGAACCGTATTAAAAATGATTATCTCTTTGTCGACTTCATGATATAGTAATTGCGTTTAATGTTATAATTAAAAACTAGCTTTGATCTCGGCCATTGGCTGGGTGAGTTTCCTTTAACTATTAAATTAATTTTAGAGAAATTTTGTTTATATCTTGAAACTCTCATTAATCTCATGCATACACTATGTTTATATTAATAATTTGTTGTCATACTTGAATTAATATTCATATAGTGTTCAAGAAATATTGTTATTCTTTGTGTATGATCCGAATGTATGGTTTGAGAATTTGGCACGTATATACAAAACTAAATTAGTCCCTCCGGGGACACCCACGATATAGATACAATATAAGTTAGTTTATAAGTGAAAACATTCAACTCTAAATTGAGATACATTAACTTTTGGCTGAATGTATAACATGATCATGTTATAATATTTCAATTTTTTATCATCCCACTCACAAATCACAATGACTCGTTTATCCAATCTTGAAACAGTTAGATATAAAGTTTTACAAAAAAAAAAAAAAATCAAACAATAGTTCATGAAATCTCAGTGCATGAAACACTCAAAATAAATATCTAAACAATATATGTCATTCCATAATTACCAAAATTTAGACTAACGTGCAGCTAATATTTAAAATATTTGGAACGAATCTTACCCAACATACTCAAATTATTTATGCTATGCAACATATATACACTATAACTTGCTAGTGAATATGAAATATAACTGTATTTTTTCTTATTATAAACACGGTGAAAATTTTATATATTGTTTAAATATTTTATTTAAGAAAAATACATATAAAGGAAGAAAAGTAAAAGCACGTTGAAATTGGAAAAAAATCCAAAAATGGAGGAAGTGTTCACCGAGGGCTGTTCCTTTTGTTGGTTGTATTTCTTTTGTTTTTTATAACTAATTTGATTGGCTAGAGGCTGTGTTGACGAGGAGTCGTGGACACTTGAGGGAATGAGAATTTTGAATTCGTGAAGTCTTTTTTGAGAATCCCCTTATAATATTCTTTAGATTTACATGTAAAATTTTAAGTGTTATAATGTTGGATGTACGAGGTGGGTATTACTACGACCATGAGTATCCAAACCCATAGATATAGAGATAAGTTTGCAAAACCTTCCTACCTATGAATATGAGGCGGGTATAAATTATGAACATTGAAAGCGGCCGATAGAATGGTATAGGCAACCCCGTCCCCAATACCATCCCGCATGAATCAGGTAGTATCCGGGGATGAAATTTGCGTAACTTTTCTATCTCGCAATTTGGCCAAATTTGACCCGCAAATACGCAAATGAACACCAAAGCACAAAAATCCACACCTCAAACGTCGTTTCAAAAAAGTTCAGTACCAAAATGTCTTTTGTGAGACCTTTTCGAGCTGTCGTACTTCGGATAAACGCCAAATTCAATCGAGTGGTGGCTGTGTCATCTCATCATCTCCAATCTCCGCCGCTTAGATCCGTCTCTCAATCAATCCATCTCCGCGATGGCGGCTATATCACTGTTCTGTAGCTCCACCAAATTCGCCACCACCATCACTCCATGGCGGCCCTAACCCTCACTTCTCTCACTAGTTCCTCCCTTCTCAAACCATCCACTCCTAACCTTGCTTTCTTCACCTCCCGAGCCGTTTCCAAACCTCGCTGCTCAAACACAAGGCCCGTCATTACCGCCATGGCCGCGACTCTCATCGCCGTCGCTCCTCCCAAGGTGGTACCCGCCGTAATCGTCGGCGGCGGCCGCGTAGGCCAGGCTTTACAAGGCATGGGCACCGGTCAGGACTTCATGGTGAAGAGAGGCGACCCTGTTCCAGCTGATTTCGAAGGCCCAATCCTCGTCTGCACGAGGAACGACGACCTCGAGGCTGTTCTCGAAGCTACCCCAAAATCCAGATGGAGCGGTACCCACTTTCGTTAAACTCCGAATTATTGCTCGGTGCTCTGATGTAGTAATTGGGATTTCTGGGGATTTTTATTGTGTTGTTGTTGTTCACAATGTAGCAGATTTGGTGTTTTTCCAGAATGGGATGCTGGAGCCGTGGCTTGAGAGCAAAGGGCTGGGCGATTCTGCAGGCCAAGTGCTGGCCTATTTCGCCGTGGCCAAGCTTGGAGAATCTCCCACCGACGGGAAAACTGACACCAACCCTGAGGGATTGACCGCTGCGTTTGGGAAATGGGCGCCTGCTGTTGCCGAAAGGCTGCTCGCCGGTGGCCTGTCTTGCAAGGTAAACACTAAACACTAGCTCAAAAGGGCTTTGACTCTTTTTTACAGTTTTGTATTTGTTAGCTCAAAGCTTCATGATTTTTCTGGTTTGTGATGGTCAGGTTCTTGATAAAGAAGCTTTTCAGAAGCAAATGCTGGAGAAGTTGATCTGGATATCGGCTTTCATGCTTGTTGGAGCTCGCCATCCGGGAGCAACTGTCGGTTCTGTGGAGAAGGATTTTCGTTCGGAGGTGATAGCTAAATTGATAACGGTGATCAGTAAATGGCGGCAACTATATTGATAGTGTTCTGAGAGCAGCCTGGTATGTTTTTTTTTTTTCTTCTTTTTTCTGTCAGGTGTCTAGCCTGATTAAGGAACTTGCCTCTGCCGCGGCTGATGAGAAGAACATAGTGTTCGATGAAAATATAGAGGAAAGATTGTGTGCTTATGCAAGGGCAGTAGCCCACTTTCCAACTGCAGTTAAAGAGGTGCAGAATTCTTTCCTTGTAAACTCTTCCTTCCAAGTATACTTTTTTATGCATCCTCTGTGCCTGTGAGTGTGGTAACATTGAAGAACCAACTAATCTGCAGTTCAAATGGAGGAATGGCTGGTTTTATTCCGTCTCCGAGAAGGCGATTGCTGGAGGAAAACCTGATCCATGTCCCTTGCACACTGCATGGCTGAAGGAGATCAAAGTCATCTAACCAAGTCGCAATGAGTAGTAATCAACAGTGTATTTTATCCAGTTTAGCTTTCCTTTAGTTAGTCATATAGAGAGGGGGTTGAATCGGGGAATTTGCCTTGATTCCTTTGTGTTAGTTGTCTGATTCCTGAAGTACTCTTATGTATGAAGCATTCAAAATTATTGTTAGTGAAATATGATAAAACTTTATTCAGAATCCAATTCAAATTCTGGAAATCGAAACACAGGAACACCGAACACATCATCAGACTGAAATAGTACTTTTGCATGCAACTTATTGAGAACGAATTAACATATTTGCGAGCATCTTCGCGATCAATCAAGTAAAGCAGGAGCTGGCATATCAGTTGTGTCTCTAGTTCATCAGGATTTCATCGGCTGTAGGGAACGAGTGAGACATATGAGGTACATACAGACGGAACATTGCAGAAACTGTAGTTAGAGCAGAAGAACTGCAAAGAGCAGAGAAAGAAAGATGTCCTTTTATACCTGAATTTTCTCTAATTTGTCCAACCCAAGCTGTAACTGTAATGGTTTATTTAGTGAGGTTGTTCTCGCTAGAGACATACAGTACAGGTGAATCATATATCATGCTACCAATTCACTATATCATGCTTACCATAAGACAGTATCTATCTTGCCACAAATCTCCAAATGACAAAATCCATCTCCAAGTAACCAAATAGGGGAAAAATTCCAAAATGCTCACGCTTATTAAAAAAATTTCTCAAAATACATAAGTTATAAAAAATATTCCTAATATACACATGTTTGGACTTCACCGCAGCCGTCAACCGCAGTGAATAACATCACCGTAGTCGTCAAAAACGATAAATGCTTCACCGCCACGATCGAAAGTGGTGAATACCTCCTGACCATTCACCGCTCGTGTCTCACGCGGTGATGGTCTATTCCAAACTCTGTTCCCACCGACGAGCCTCTCTTCATTTTCACTCTTAATACCATACTCGAGAGGCTGGGGCTCATTTAGCATAATACCATAATGACCATTAACCACTAGTTTTTTCTCAATCATAATACCATACTCGAGAGGCTGGGGCTTATTTAGCATCTAATAATAATAACCATAATGACTGACCTGATCCTTTTAGCTTTTGACATCTCCCTCTCCGACTATGAGTCCGACCCCAATGTCGGCGGAGGAGAAGGGAAGAAGCAGAAGAGGTCGGTGAAGGATTGCCACATCAGGAGAAGAGGGGTCTGAAGGCTGAGATTTTGCGGCGGGTTAAGGAAGGCGATGACGGTGGAAGGCGAAGCGGCGGACGGCGAGGATTTGTGAAAGGCAAAGCGACGGACAACAAGAATTTATGGAAGGCGACGATTGCCCAAAACCTGTCGAAAGCTGAACAGAGATGCACCACCGTGTTGGTCCTCAATCTCATCGCTTTCTACCTCGTCGTCGCCGCCGACAGAGTTGCACCGCCGGTTGTTTAGCTCTGTTTTTGCTATTGGAAAACAAGGGAGGGTGGAACATGGGGAATACTTTTGGCCAACAATTATTTGGGCCATCACCGTGTGAGACACGGGCGGTGAATGGCCATGAGAAATTCACCGCTTCCGATTGCGGCGGTGAAACGTTCATAGCTTTTGACGAATGCGGTGATGTTATTCACCGCGGTTGACGGTCAACCGCTGTGAAGTCCAAACATGTGTAGATTTGGAGTATTTTTTATAACTTATGTATTTTGAGAATATTTTTTAATAACATGTGTATTTTGGGATTTTTCCCCAAATAGGCCACAAACGCCGATGCAATTGCAGATATCATTCAATCATCGATACTAATAAATTTAGGTAAGCAGTTCTGAAAACAAAGACAGCAGAAAGAGTTCACCCGCCGAAACTGATATTACTCAAGCAGAGCAATCGTCAAAATGGCCGATATCCACAAATCAAAACAAGAATTCAGGGCACAGAGTGGCCTAATCTTCTATTTACCAAACACAAGATCTGGAGAGAAAAAAATAGCCAGAACCCTAATTTTTAGTTCTCATTCAGAAAAAAAAACAATCAAATGCTGCGACAACCCTAATTTGCAACAACAATGCCTCAAACCATCTCGCTATCATCTTGGCTGTGAAATATCTTCATCTGATCATCATTCATCTGGTAGCTGCGAGCCAATAATAACCCATTATTGGTAGATTACACGTGGTCCATTACATATCATTATTGGTAGAAGAAGCTGACTCAGAATGAAGATCCTCACCTTTCCGATTGATGAATTGCAGAGGCTAAAGTAGTAATGAGACGATTGTTTGCAGTCACTGCTTCAGAATTTTTGCGGCTAAAGGGAACGTGGGAGCTATATCCACCGGCACCTGCAGAATGACATATAAGTCAAAGAGGAAACAAGGGCTTACATACATTGAAGTGGATTAGCAGAATCAACTGCGAGGATTGATGATATAGCCTACCCTACTTTACCTGAATATTCTCTAGCTTTTGCAATGCCAGTTTCAATGGAGGAGTCAGTTTACAGTAGTTTTGGAGGAGTAGGCTTGCAGCTCCTTTGTCACCTTTTGCTTGGATGGTAAGGATCTCACAACTCAAGCTTTCAACTGCATCATCAACCTTTGCAAAATACAAAATCCCAAGTGTTCTCATCATTCATCAATGTTGAGTTGTTCGCCATTTGATACTTAAATGAACATTTGTTGATGTGCATGTATGTATGTCATTTACCTTGGTGAAATCAACGGAGAAAGTCTCGTCAGGATGCAAGACGAATGCTCCTTTCTCGAACATCCAGTTGAACTGCACCGCTTCTCCTTTTCTGGGAATATCAACAACAATTACAGGGAGATTAATGATGTGAACTAGAAGGATCATTGGATGATAAGAGAAGTAATGTCCCACGAATATAAAAGTGAAAAGGGAGGGTCATGGCGTTGATGATTTTACCCGTGAGCTTCCTCCAAGCCGAAGCGAACTGACCGGAAGCATCCTGCAAGGAAAGAAACGTACATCGATTCCTCTAGGCTCTTTGGAAGCAAACCCTGCAAGGAAGCAAACCCCAGATATAAAAAATTAGAGATGACATCTCCTTAAGCGTAATTTTGCAAAGAGCAGCAACACAGCATTTTAAATTTCAATCCTGACGTGAAGAGTTTTATTCCTAAGCAACCTTACAAACAAATGTACCATGGCATATATAATGTTGTGTATATACAACTACTACAGGGACATTAGCCTAGCGTTTATTCAAATATTTTTTCACATAATTTTCTTGATGCTCCTGAAACACTTCGAGCTGGAGGTTATCGACCAGCATGATCAAATATAATACGGTAGAACGTTGAGGAACTAGTGTGTGCACAGTTCAAAGACTGTATAAATAGGGTTCTGCACTTGCAGTAACAAACGCCGGTATGCCGTTCAACATTTGACAAAGGAGTCAGGCCTAAGCCAAGTTTTAAAAGCATCATACTTACCTGACGGATCAAAAACTTGAGTGCCCAGAGACCAACTATATCAGCTTTAGCTTCTTCCAAAGCAGAGTGGAGTTCTTGGAGCTCCTGTAATCAAAAGAGTACACCCATTGAAATTATCCATATGACATGAAGGCTGTAGAGAATTTGAACGAGGAAAGAGCAGAAAGATGTCCATATTGGTGACCTCAAGATGAATAATCGAACCAGTAGTAGAAATATGTCTGCAAATCAGGTTACCATCAATTTTGACAGAGAAGGAAGAAGATAAAACTTATTGGCAAATGGTGTACTACTCTACTATGGCTTGCTTCATAAGCAAACAATAGTAGAATGGTGGGAAAAGAATGATTAGACTAACCTTTCTTACTGTGGACTTCTTACCATCTGGAAGCGTTATTGTGTGAGGTCCAATACCGTGACAGCACTCATGGCAGATTGTATGTGTAAAGAATGAGTCAAAATCTACAAGTTTGTTTTGTCCCTCAGAAATGCAGGCATCAGCTATAGGTCGAAGAATGTGCTTGAACCTAAGCAACATTTTTATCCAGGTTAACTCCAAAACCAGACATTAAAGTTAAAGCTAGAAGATGGACGTTTTAAGGAAAGAGACTATACTTTGCCTCTGAAACATTCTTAAGCATAACCATTGAAGTTCCGCGATCTTTCACTATTCGTTCGTCATTTGGTAAGTTGAAAGCAACTGTCTGAGGACCCTTAACATCCTATAGTAAACCCAAAGCTGTGAGCCTTAAATTATCAAAATTTGTATTCACCAATGCAAGGTCTGCATACTGCTACAAGCCTACAACTCACCCCAGCATTGTAAAGTAGCCTTATGACACGAATCGGAGCAACATGAATGTCTTTTGATTTGTACGCATTATCCATTGGAAGATTTTGCTCAAGAACCTACATAGGTAGGATCAGTCATAAAAAGCAGCACCAACAGGAATACTCATACAGTCATACTGGGCATACAAATACACCGAAGCCCGAAAGTGGGAAGGAAGGTGTAGCTAGAAGCTTCAACTGTGGATACAGACCTGCAAATTCTCCCCAAACATTTTCAATTGAGCTGTAGCCTTGTCGTCTCGGATTCCAACAAATGCTTCAAATGTGGCCTAAAAATGATAATACAAATGAGAAACTAAAAATTCAGTGTTCCATAACAAGGCAAACTTTTATGAGTAAATCTTATGGGAGGTTACCCCAGGGAATGAATTTATAAAAGCATAAATTAGTAATATTACCTTGTATCCAAAAATTGAATCTTCATATGTCTCGTATGGACCTATTGTTACATCAAGCTTAGAGTCCTGAACCAGCCACACAAAAGCAGCCAAAGTTGTGTGAATTTATGTTCAAAGTTATATGACCATTGGACATTTCAATGATACGTTGTTTTCTATCAAACTCCCTGAATTAATTTCGTTCCTATGGTAGTTTCCTATCTTCTCGGCATTTACTAATCAAGCCCTCACTGTCAGTTTCTGTTAGATTGTTGTTAAAGTGCTCCCGATCTTGCTGCCTGGGTCCGCACAAAATTGGCTAAAAGAAATATTGCTGGCTACTCGTTTGATCAACACCACGATCACTTACCAGTAGCAACAGATCCTCGAAGTTACATGCCTAACCTTAATGTCAAGAAACTATACAAGGTAGTCTCAAAACTCAACTATTGCTAAAAAAAAGTAAAGGTTGCTTTACCTCAGAAATCATTTCTATTTGGGAAAGGAATATTCCTCCAGAGGAAAAAGGAAAGGATGAATATTAATCGGATAGTTCCAAAGACGAATCATTCACTTGAACCAAACCAGTCCTGATTTTGGTACATACACTGAACTCCTCCAAATCAAGCCAAGACTCTCAATCCCTACATTTAGCCCAGTGAACCCACAAAGGAAGGTTTCCTATTTTCAACTGGTCCTTGATCAATAGATCATGTCCCCCAGTGGTGATGGGAGGATGTAAACATCCAACTCAGTCTTAGGTTCGAATTTTGGGACACCATCACCTATAAAAAGAATCTCTAATTATGTACTTAAAACTATGGCCATGGATTTTATAAAAAAAAAAAAATAAACTATGGCCATGGAAAGCACAAATTGTAATGTTCTAGAGGTGGCTACAGAAGTCAATTTAGACATGTTCGCATTTGGAATAACATGAAAGCAGTAGCAGCACTAACCAATTCCATCCAGGCTATGTCTGAATCGTAATAATTGTTTGATAGGAATGCATCAGCCTTGCTATGAAGTAACCTCTTCAAACTATAAACACAGGAAGAAAATTTCAATAAATCTCATTAAGAACAGGTAACACAAGTGAGAATACTGTTTCAGGAGACAGCGTACCTTGGTGAGCTGGCCAAGTCGCCTGCCTTACGCAAAAGCTCAGCAGCTTTTGTGAGGAAATATTTGTACTCTATAGAGTATGGAACAGTAAACAGATCCCCATTATCTGCCAAATGACTTGTCTTGCTAATTGTATGATCCGAGGAAGAGAAGCCTTCACTGTGTCTTTTGATGACTGTGAAAAAGCTTGTCGCATCTTCTTGTTGTGACAACTTGTTCTTCCACAACTCAAACTCCTAACAGTGGGAAATTAAAATCATGTATCAGAATCAAGAAACCAAGACCAATTGAGAGGTTACTACAAGAATCCAACATTAGAGAGAAATGTTGTTAGGAACTTCATCTAAAATATGTCATCATGGTCCACAACCAGCTTCAAGTTCAATACCATTTTGTCCATATCTGGAGGATAGAAGTTTGCACCAGGAGGCTTGAGTGTAGGAAATGCCCCTTTGTACTCTAGACCCTTCCATCCACTTACTGACTTTGTGGCTTCAGGAATCAACCTTACTGCTGAGTCTTTGGTTGTCAGAAATGCCTGATTTTCATCAAGGCAGGACCTAATGAAAAATGAAGCATAACAAACAGAGATCTCACTTATAGTTCACTCAGAGACTTAGCTTGCTTGATCGTTTTGGAATAAGATAATGCCTATTATTTCAGTCAGAAACAATGTCCATAGTCTCAGATACACTTGTGTACATTCACAAAAGGCAAGTGAGGCTTCAACAGATGAAGAAATGGAAATTTTACGATTACGGATGATAGTTTGTTTGAGTTATGGCAGCACATCGAGACACAATAGAGGTAGTTGCAGGTGCACAGACACAACACAGGTAAAATTAACAAGAAGAGCAGCCAGAGTAAGACTTACCATGGTCCCTTGTTGATCATATAATATTTCCACTTCGATTTTTCCAATTCTGAGGCATCAGCATTTGAATTCAACCAATCTCTCAAAGCAGGATTGCTTTCCCAAACCTGAACACAACTTGAGAATGGTCAAACTAGTTTTGCAAACTAAAAACGTTATCCATTCCACAGAAAGAAAGCGTCGAGTTTCATTGAGAAGCAAAAACTAGGACAAAGCTTTCACTAAATAAATAAAACAAATGGTGAAACTAAGATTAAAATGTCAAAAGGGCCTATCGAATCAGTGAAATAAAAAAAAAAAGCAAGCCACCAACTAAAACTATGACAATCCACAGTTAAAATATGGGCAAACCGCACAACAAGCCAGTTTACTTTCGTCTAAGATCCACTCAATTCACTTCTCGTGAACACGGGTTTGGGCCAGTGGTAATACCACTTGTCTTGAATATGAAGGTCCCATGTTCGAATCCTTTAAGTAGCCCCTAATTAAAAACCAAACCCATATCACCCTCAATAAAATAAAATAAAAACTAATGGTTGCTTGAGAAGATTCTACACCATCAACCAATCTATTGGTGAGTTATTTTACAACAAGGTTGTAAGATCACGAAATTCTTAATTGTAGTTAAAGTTCTGCTTCATGTCCTTAATCCTTACATCCGTTAGATAAATCCTCCGTTAAGTAGCTTATATCACAGATGTCATGCTTCAACATAGAAACTTATTACAGTGATCTATCAACAACGCCAAGTTTCACAGAACTATGAACTAATCAGCCTGCATCCGCACAAATGTAAATTAGTGTAGAAACTTGCACTTGAAAAACCTGCAGATAGAAGATGTCATCCATGACTTTTGCAGCCTTAATTATCAAACTCAAAGCCTCCTTGTCTGCATCTGACAGCCCTGTCAACTTCAACAACAAAATAAAGAAAATGAAATGGTGTAAATTTGACATGTTTCAATCTTAACCACTAAGGACCATCATAAACAAAATCACCAAGGACCAGAGCCTAATATAGGAGCAATGATAGCTTACAGCACCCCACGTAAACAAATGCACTCTTATAGGTCCTGCCTTAAAAAATTGCAAATATCAAGTCTTTAACATTGATGCTTCTTGCTAGATGAAGCTTACCAATGATCATGGAGCAGTGCATAATCCTCTTAGAATATTCACATAAATATTTCAGAACCAAATTGGTTTGGCAAATGAAACAGACAGTTGATACATTGTTAGTCGACATTTAGCAGTTTGACATTCCCGAGGCTTATTTAGAGCAGGGGACATGAGCCCCAAAATATTACTCTATCAATCAACCATTATCATGTATCAAGTTGTATCTGTTCACCTATGGAAGAATCTAACAGCTTTACCAAGCCAATAATAAAGTTGAATGTTGAAGTAAACATCAGCATTAGCATATAGAATCCTAACATGTTGAAGAATGAAAAGTCAAGAGATGTACAATCCATATCAAAGATGGTATGAATACCTCATCATTGAGAGTAACAGGAGCATAACGCTGCAGTTGCTTCTGCAGAGTTATATTTTGTGCTTTACTATCTTGGTTGTACCTTGAGCACATGACAGCAATGCATATGATTCAATAATATGAAGACTACAGTTTGAATTGATCAACTAACCCATCCATGATTATTTCAAGGGTCAAGATTAAGAGGAGAGATGATTGTCTTTAATAAAGAAGTTCAGGAGGTAAAAAAATCTTGGCGGTCTCTATTTAAACAAATGGAGATTCGACACAGAGAAAAAATATGTTATAATCAGCTTCAGACATATCCATGTAAAGAGTATCACACTTCTCAATGAAGATACCAATAAGTAGCCCAATACTTCCCATGCCAAATATTATATTTACATACCTTTGCCTAATTATTTGAAAGAGTTGATCGTATGGTCCATTTACATCATACGGAACATATTCGGGATCTTCTTTGGCAAGAAAACTCCTGTACTCCTCGTAGGACACATATTTAACAGCAGATACTTCTGATTCCTATGACAAGAAAAGCCATACAATAGAGAGCATTATAAGATATTTTATAAGTGGCAAGCAACGCCCTCAGGCTGTCCAGTTTAATTTTATTGGAAATGGCTATAAAGCTCTATAATTGACATGATTGACTCTTTCCAATATATATCTTATCTATGGCGCACACAGCCACACACACACAAACACACACACACACACACACACACAAAGTGGAGTTCAAACATCACACATGATATTGGAAGATGTTCTAAGCAGATATAGAATGGAAGGAAATATGACAGAAACAAGGAACAGGCTGAAATAGGAAAAGAAAGGTTTTATCAAAACCTTGTTCCCTTGTTCAGAAATGAAACATAGGAAAGTAACGTACAGTAAACAATTTTATTTAGTTATTTCAACCACCACAAACCTGCAGACAGCATTAAAAATTTTGTTCAAAGAAATGAGTTTCTGATTCAGAAAAGGATGGTAGCATCCTCACCTGAAGAGTAAAGGCCTCCAAAGGAATCGGATCTGTAGTTGTCACAAGGTATACATCGTTAAATTCATTATTGATGAATGTCCCATCATTGATCACACTGCATTAAAATGTAACATCACGGTGGTCAATCGAAATTCTAAGATAGATCAAACTAAATGCAATTGATTAAAAAACCTTTAAAGAAACTTTTGAAGTAAACAAGGGCTCCACTACAAACCACTCTTGAAGGAAAACGAATATCAACTCAAATGCATCTCTAGGAAGGCTGATTCCTAGCTCCTCCTGAAGCTCCCGCCTGCACGCAAACAAACGTAAGAGTGTCATCAAACAAAAAAATGGACAAAGGAGCTAACTGTAAAAGCAGAGGCAAAGTGTATCCCTGAGAAGAAGAAAAAAAAGCATTCACAACAGAAGATGACAGTTGAGATGAACCGAGATGCTGTAGTACATGATTTGCCTGGCTTAACATAACAACCCCATAAACAAAATAAAGGGTTTTTCCCTGGGAATGCCAGCGGAACCACATTAACCAAGATTATCCTTAGTAGAAGAATTCAAACTCACCTTGCTGACACAAGCGAGGAATCACCAGCAGAAATATGTCCAGCACTGGATATGTCCCACTGCCCAGGCCATGAATCCTTACAGTCAGCACGCTTCTGGAGAAGCAGTTGCTGGGTACTCTCAGCAAAAATCCAAACGTGAACAGCCCTGTGATAATCTCCGTCGCGATGGACTGCTCCCCTGCAGTACAGTTCCCCCCAAGAATGAAAATTATATGAGTTCCAAGCCAAGAACGGCGCATTGTCTCATTAACTTCATAGAGGTCAAAAGGAAGATTTCATCCTCCTGAAGAGCAGCAGGATAGTACTTGAATACAAAAACTCCAGAGGAAGAAATCTCGGGGAATTTATATGATCGTCAAACGAGCTTAATTGGCAATTGAAATTGAAGCGAAAAGAGAAGAGGAGGAAGGGAGAGAGAGGAACGTGCCTGGGCTTGGAGACGCCTGTTTTCTCTCCGGTTTTAGTCAGAACGTCGAGGTGTTCTTCCACAACCACCGCTGAAGCATCCGCCATTGCTTCCGTTCTCTAACTTGACTGCTGCAGTTTCTTTTGTAAGAGATGTGAGAATCTGTGGGAATTGACAAGTTGCGTAGAGCAAAGCAATTGTAGGCGACGACCACTTTCTTAATTTATCACCATTCACCAATCCTTCCTTCTCACCAAGGTTCGAACACTCAACAGTCAACACAGAACCATAAGGTTGACAAATTGAGGTTTCTACTTGCAGAAGATAGACCCAATCAGGTGAAAAATATACCTAATAATACCACCCAACTTAGGGGTCATTTGGATGTAGGTTTTGGGTGTGGGATTTGTGCACAATCCCATATAGTGTGGGATTGTAATTAAAATCACTTGTTTGGAAAGCAACATAAATGTCCATGCTCTTTTTGTGTTAATCCTACTTTACCCTCCTCATTCTATTAACCTATCCATCAACCCATTTGCCTGTCGTCGCTCTCAATAGAAGAAAGGAAGTTCAACGAGCGTGTGGGCATCTGAAGCGACCACATCGGTGGCAACGAAGCAGCAGCCCGACGGTCGAGTAGCAGAGGCGTTGGGTCTGCTAGGTCAAGTCCTTTCAGGTTAGTTGCTCTTCTTCGGGTTACAATCAGGATATCTAGGGTTCTGTTCTTGGGTTTTTGCGTGCTGTCGGCTTCTTCTCCCATCTGTTTGTACTGTTGCTTGTGGGTTACCTGCGTAGAACATCATTCCTCGTCAGAGCCAGGTTGGGACGGAGCCATGTTTGTACTGTTGGTTTGTGGCTTCTTCTCCCATCAGTTCTATTTGGCCAGATGGGCAAACAAAGCATGCTCTGTGCCTCTGCTATTTGTGCTCGGTTGCTGTCTTGATGACCATACCCTTTGTCTTCTTTGAATTAATTTGTTGTTGTTTGATTCCATTTATCATTCCAATGCCGCCATTATATCTTCCTTCTTTGTGCTTTTGTGTTGTGCTTACTTTATTGTTTGTTAGTTTGCTTGATTGTATGTGTGCTACTGCATATGGCGGGCAAGCCCCAAAGCTTAGTTGTTGTTAGTATGTTGTTGTTCTTGGCCACGATGTTTGCAGTATAGTAGTTGCTATGTTTTTAATTCAATTTCAATTTTTGATAAAGGATGTCCCGGCTTTCCACGACGTCTGCCACGGAAAGGCGCAAAGTGATTGTTGCTATTAGTGCATTTTGGAACCTTGTAATGATTTATGTCAATTTCAGAATGGAGGTGATGGAACTTACAGAGATGCTAATTCGTAATCCCAGAATTGGCAGGCAGCCCTTAGATAGTTACATGATGCGTCAGTACGATAGGCAAAGGGTGATTGACAAATGTACCAAATTCAGTGATGCCGAGAATCACAGGAAGATTAGGATGAAACGTAGTTTATTCAAGAAGCTATGTGACCTTTTAGTTTCGGATGGTGGGCTGAAAAGGACCCGAAACGCTGAAGTAGATGAAATGGTTCTCATCTTTCTACTGGCTATATCACATAACAACAAAATGCTTAGTTTAGCAGTGGATTTTCGCCGCTCTTCTGAGACGATTGATAGGTTGTTTCACCGAGTCTTACAGGCAATTCTAAGACTCAACAACCAGCTTATGAAGAAACCCGAACCCATTCCCGCCGATTCAACCGATAACAGATGGAAATACTTCAAGGTCGGACACTTTGACTTTCATTAAGACAATATTACAAGCATTTGCAGTATTGTTTAGCTTAATTATTTGCTTCTTTGTCTTAGAATTGTTTGGGAGCTCTTGACGGAACTCACATTAACGCTCGACCCTTGAAGGAGATTGAACTAAGTATCGAGATCAGTCTGGTCATCTCTCCATTAATTGTTTGGGTGTTTGTACCCCAAATTTGGAGTTCATATATTGTTTAGCTGGATGGGAAGGGTCAGCTCATGATGGGAGGGTGTTGAGAGATGCATTAAACAGGCCGAATGGCCTAGTTGGGTAGTTTACTGGTTTCATGGAAAAAAATAAGAATTGTGAAGCTAATGATTGGTAATTACTTGCAGAAACACCCTAACTGTGAAGGTCTGAACAAGAAACCATTCATGGTTTATGATGCTCTGACACCGGTCTTCTGCAAAGGTCGTGCAAGTGGGGATCATGGGGTTGACACCAATGATCCGATCTGCTTAGATGAAACATCAGGAGAAGACGAGGAAATACCAAATATTGCTGACATAGATGCAAATGAGAGGATTTTTGAGGAAATCAATGCGGAGTTAGCTTATGAAAAAAGACAGCCTGCAAGCATGTCACCGAAGAAGAAAAGGAAAAAAGGAATGACTGTTGAAGAACGCCTCACCGATGCGACAGGAGAAATGAGAGATCTTCGCCCTTTGATTAAACAATCTATGGATACACTTGCAAGAGCACTTGGAGAGAGTGATGATCACATCAGCATGCGAGATAATCTCTTTGAGAGCTTGGAGCAGCTTGGGAGGCTGGACCGAGAGGGGATCATTGCAGCAGTGATAGTCCTATCAATGAATGATCGACACTTGATGATGTTCTACAAGATACAAAACGTTTTGGACAAGCTGATGTTCGTGAAAAGGTTAATTGGTTGAATGTAGGGAGAAGAGTTAGTAATCCCAACTTGTATGCAAGCTTTTTTGGGGATTATTAGTCCTTGGTCTTTGTGATATAAACTCGAACATGGTGTTTTTTAGGGATTAGTGGGGGCTGTTGTGATCCCGGCTCAAACATGGAGCCTTTTTTGGGGATTACTTACTCTTCTTTTATGCATTTCAGAATGTTTTTCTTATCTTGAAGTTTTACTGTCAAAACATTATGTTGCATTTGATGTTTTATGTTCTAAACTCTGCAACTGGAAATGATTTCAGTTTGTCTGCAGCAAGATATAAGCAGCCATTTTGTTAGACCAGCTGGAAGCTACTCTTGCATTCTTATTTTGACATTTCTATCCCAGTGTTGCAGCAAGATATAACCAGCCATTTTGTGTAGCTCAACATAAGCACTATGCACACATGCATAATGTCAAAACATATGCAGAATATGTTGATGTTGAATCATGTAATCTTAGTCTGCAATTTTATGATTTCAACCAGTCCGCAATCACATTCTGCAGAACATACTATATATGTTTTCAATTAGTCTGCGGTTACATTCTAGCTTCAACAAACTCTGCATATTTCATTCATGTTTCAACAACTTCAATCCTTACACAAGCAATCCTATTACAACAGGCGCACACAACATGATGTGAGCAAACAAGCTTACATTCCCAGAACCATCCTAACACAACAACCAAGCAATCCTAACATAACATACTCACACAAACAGAACCATCCTAACACAACAACCACGATCAAATAGGATTACATTATGAATAACCTATCTCAACCCAAGTTTCCCTTCAACGCGAGACATTCTGTAACTCAGCTGCGAAATTGCTTCCAACATACTTGTTTCAGTTGAATCACTCGTTCTAGTAATGCTGGACGAACAAGGCTGGTCAACAACTTCACAACGCCGTAACTGCAGTCGGAGTTGCTTGTTCTCTTCTTCTACATCGGCAAGTTTCATACGCAAATTGGCAACTTCCCTAACAAGGTTCCGTTCACGGACTTCCAAAGCATGCACATCAAACCATTTGAAATAGCCACATTCTTTCTTCCCCTGCAAACCAATTCATCAAGTTACAATGGAAGCAATTCAACATCTTGCTCACAATTGATTCAACCACCACCACTAGCCTACAATTTACTCGATCCCAGGACCCCATTTGAAATAGCAACCCTAAATTGAACTAACTAAAACGTGATTCCGTTGGATTCAGAGGGATTACAACGTTTACCTTTATTTTCTTCAGCGGACACGAGTAAAATTCTCTATTTGGGTTCCTGGCGGAGTGAGATAACTCCAACACGGCTTCCAAAGGACAGTCACACAGTGGTGGATGCATGTTGGCTTTGGAGATGGCGGATGAAGAACGGCGCCCTACCGACGATGATGCTGTGATCGACGAACGACGGCAGCTGCTGTCCTCCAGAGCGTAGCGAAGGAAAGGATCGATAATGGTGGAAGAAACCCTAGCAGTTGTCGAGGAAAAGAAATAGCAACAGTGAACGGCCAAATTTGGGCCCTTGTACAAATAAATAGGGAAGGTTAATTATGTAATCTTGCATTCTCATTTTATAAATGCCACATATGTTTCCAAACGTGTGATTTGCCTAAAATTCCACACAAATTCCACAAATTAAAAACTAGGGTTTTAAACCAGTGATTTGAGCCAAAATCCCACAAATTAAAAACCTGGATCCAAATGACCCCTTTCTGAATTGTTGTACCTATGCCACTTATTAAGGAGTAAGTTTGGAAGTTGTGATTGTTAGAGTTGTGTTTGTTGAATACATGTATTGTGCACAATATAATATTTGGAAGTGCCAAAGTGTAAAACAATGCATGTATTATTTTAGGTGGGTCCCACCAACAATCACAAAAAATTATGCATTATACAATGTCAACTAAAAGTTGAGATTGTTGTGATTGTTGCTTTTAGATTTGTGTCAACTTTTTCTTTCCGTTTATATCCCTAATAATTTTTGTCTTATATTAAAAGTTGATGGTAAATATGACATTTCTCCATAAAAATAACTTAATGTAAATTAATGCATAAAGTAAAATCTCAACAACCAAACAATGTATTGTTAAAATGCATCCATTGTATACATGCATTTATATTATGGTGATTCGTTACAATGCAACGATTTAGCATTCGCAACTTCCAAACGAACCCTAACTAAAAAATTATGCATGGAATTAGGGATGGCAATTTTGACCTGACCCGATTTACCCGACCTGTTTAACCTGTTTTGGGCGGGTCCGACCCGCCCCGTAGGCAGGGCGGGGCGGGAATGGGTACCTCTCATCAAAAACTACCACTGTTTAAAAAAAAAATTACAAAAATACCACCCATTTCCAAGAATTTCCAAAAATACCACCCTTTCCCATAAACCGCATCTCGAAGGAGCGGTTATCAATCAAACCGCGCGGGCAAGGGGCGGTTTGGCATTGGGCAGCTGACAAAACGCGCCTCCACGTGGCGGCCCATGCAACCGCACAATGGGCAGGCGATCTGACGACCTAACCGCCTGCCAGCGGAGCGATCCGCGTCACCCACGGGAAACCATTGCCCTAAGGCGCGGTTTGCGTGTTGAGAAACGTAAACCGTGTGCTGGAAGCGCGGTTTTGTGTGGGGTAAAAAGACCAAACTGCCCCTCCAGCACGCGGTTTTATTCCTATATAAACCCACCCCTTCCTCCCATTTTCTACACACCAAACCCCCATTCTCCTCTCTCTCTCTCTCTAAGTTCCTCACTCTACCCATCCCCCTCCCCCTCCCCACCCAAAAACCTTGGAAGTAGTTGTTTTGTTGGTTGCGGCTAAGTCCGATCTGCCTTCAAAAAACTTTTTCTTTGGTTTTCACTAAAATACCGTCGAATCTCTGTCCGGATTCTGAAAAAATGGTCGATTTTATCCAAGAAGTGGGTATTTACTATGATGATTATCAAGCTGTACGTACTCATTTTACCCAATTTTTGTTGTTGTTATAATGGTTTATTTAATTTATATACTAATTGATTTATGTTGTTGTTATGCTATCGTAGGTTGGGCCGGATGTTGATATATACAATCAACGATATTATGTTGATCAAGGACCGATTGATCTGACTATTTTATACGATCAATACAATCATCGTTCAAGAGACGTTCGGAACGACCACAAGGTACATATTATTTATCATCACTTGTAATTTTTATTTTGTTAACGTAATTTATTTGCTTGTACAATAAGTTACTTAATTGTTAATCGTATTGATTATTTTCATTAATTTAAATCAATACAGCAACACTTATTTAGACTTTTTATAAAGAAATGCATGTCTAAGGAAATGGGGTCTTAAGCGATCATCATGATCCTCGCATTACCTGGGAAAATCGGGTTCTAAGCGATCTCAGATCCCCCCTTTTTCTGCCAAACAGACTGTGTTTCCAAGGAGATGTATTGCTATAAAATGTCAACCGCGTCGTTGAACCTCACAAAACTGAAACGACATATTACGTCGACCTAATCCTATATAAGGTCGACCTAAAAGTGCAGATTAGGTCGACTAATGCTCTATAAGATCGACCTAAAAGTACAAATTAGGTCGACCTAATCTTATATGAGGTCGACCTAAAAGTGCAAGTTACCGTAGCAAAGTCCTATCATTTGACCAAAGGGTTATAGATATAACATGCCCCTCTACTATGTCATTTTATCAAACATGCCCATCTACTATTTTTTACATCAATCATGCCCCTATACTTTGGAAAAATGATCAAACATACCCATCTATTAAAATTTTCATACAAAAACCGTCAACCATGACCGAACCTTGTTTGGGCAACACAAATGTCTCAAATATCCCTAATAAATCCAATTTATAAATTTTTTGGTTCTTTTATATAGCCAAATAACTAGTAATTTCACTTTATCAAGACCTAGAGAAATAAATCAGGGGACAAAATTAACATATTTCCTCCCATTTTCTAATGTCGGGTCGTCTAAAGCTCGGTTCAACCATGATTGATAATTTTTTCAATAGAAATTTTAAAAGAAGGGCATGTTTGATAATTTTTCCAAAGTACAGGGGTATGTTTGATGTCAAATATAGTAGAGAGACATGTTTGATAAAATCACATAGTAGAGGGGCATATTATACCTATAACCCTTTGACCAAACTATTGTATTCCAATAACTCGAATTATATAAATATAAGATTAATTATAAATCTTATTAACATATCTTGCCTACGACCGACTTGATGACTTGGAGATGGGCTTCACTAGTAAAGTTTTGGCATTTTTATCAACTTATATCACAATATTCCATCATTTCCCAAAGTACATGCTTTCCTAAAAATCCAAGACATAATAGCCAAAAATTCCAAATTAACATAGATTAACGATCTCCTAATGAAGGGCAAGTTTCTCTCTTAAGAGGATGAGATGGAAAGATTGATCACCATCTCCATTTGAAGATTCTATTTTCGAAACCAATAACCAACAACCAAAACATCACCGATCTGCTAATCTTGAAGGGACATCATTGCTCCAGTAGCCAGCTACAGCTACTTCTAGTGTCTAGTGAGATGGAGATGTCTAGTTTCAACATTGAAATGACTTATGATCTGCAGCCTCCCATTTGTTAATCCTCATCTTCTGAATCTCTTCCATGATCCTTTGCATTCCTTTGTTCAGATGCTTAGTGGGCAGAGATTCGGGTTCAGGCTCAACTGAATTGCAATCTGCAGCAACTTCTTCCTTCTTCTTCTCTTCCTTTCCACCATCATAGTCATCAACTCTTCCCTCCAGAATGCTCTTGATTTGTTCCTTGAAGAACTGCTCTTGGAAATCCATCTGATCAATTCACATTACAGGGTTCAATACCATATTTTAGCCCCCAAATCATTTCAAAAGATCAGATCTTTTTTTCTTACCGCTTCCTTGCTCTCTTGATGCTGCAATTGGATCTTATCCCTTAGCACTCTGGTTTCCTCCTTTGCCATCCTCAGCTTCTCTTTCAGTTCCACTTCATAGACAGACGGTGAACTGACACGTGGCGGCGGCGGGCGATTGGCGGGGAAATGTCTGCGATTGCTGCTGGCGCCCGAGCGATGATCCTTATTATAATTAGGATTAGCCACCGTTTTCTTCTTGTTGAGCTTCTTCGTCTTCCCCTTCTTCTCGTAGTACCCGTTGTTGACCCGCTCCCCGCCGGCGTTGACATTTATGCAGTCAAAGCAAACGCAGCTGCAGCCGCCATTCTCGTCGTAGACGTTCCTCACCACCTGATGGTCTTCCTTCCTCTCCCTGCAAATCTCGCAGAAAAAGAGGGACGATTCCCCTGCTTCCCGCTTAACTCCCGCCTGGAAATCGGGATATGGGCCCGACGGGATCTGATTTTCTGCCGGCGGCGCAGTTGGTGAAGACGGCGCCGTTTCCGTTTCGTCGGCAGCGGCGGCGGGGGAAGAGTCAGAGCTGCTGATGATTAGCGACGCCCGGAGAGCTTCCTGGAACTGGAGCTCCTGAGCCAGCTCCGCATCCAGGGCCTCCAAAAGAAGCTGCTCCTCTTCTTCTTCGTCGAAGAACGCCGAGAAGCCGCAGTCGGCGGCGGGTTCGTGGGGGTTGTGGTGGTCTAGGATGACGACCATCGCTGTTTCGACGGCCATGGGTTGGGGATCGGGGTGATCGAGATGGAGAGATAGTGTGAGGATTTTACCCTAAGGGGAGAATGGAGCTGGAGCTGCAATTTGGCGGGGGCAGCGACCATCGCTCCCCGCCAATTTAAGGGGGAGGAATCAACTTGGCGTCGAAGTAGTTGGGCGAATATATTATTTGATTTGATTAACCGCTTATCCATGGCTGCTTTGGGAGTGTGCTGGTGCTGGCAGTGTGGGACTGTCGGTCGACTGTTCTTGTGTCCTTTTCCATAGGGTGATATCGGGTCTGCAAATGAGCCAAGCCACTCGCGAGCAACTCGGCGTTCGATTCGAAAAAAATTCGTTCGACACTCGACTCGTTATTTAACAAGCCGGCTCGCGAGCCGACTCGTTAGTAAACGAGCCAAACTTGAGCTATACCATGTTCAGCTTGATAAGCTCGTGAGCTAGCTTGACTCGGTGGCTTGTTGAGCTAAGCTCGCGAGCTGGCTTGTTTAGAGCTTGTGGAAGGATTAATTACTCTTTTGAACATAAAATTATCATGTTAATAAGGATGTGAATGAAAGTTAAATGTTATTTTTAGTTTTTAGTGTTCTTTTTATCATTTTTAGTTTCTAATATTCTTATTTGTACACATTTTTCAACAAAGAATGATTTCAAATCAAGCTCATCTTGAGCCGAACTTGTACTCAGCTTGACAAGCTGTGTTAATGAGCATTTATCGAGTTCTATCGAACCGAGCTCGAGCTGGATTATTTTTAATCGAGTCGAGCTCGAGCTCGAGCTAGATGATCAAAATTCGAGTTCGAGCCGAGCTCGAGTTGAAAAATTTATAAACGAGCCGAGCTCAAGCTGAGCAAAAACTCGACTCGACTCGACTCGTTTGCAGCCCTAGCAGCTACACAGTTAAACTAATTGGATCTAGTACAGCGCTTCGCGCCGGGTCGTTGATAGAGGCGTCTTTGCTTGATAAAGTTTGTTATTAGCAAAGACCAGCTCGTTTGTGCTTCGCGATATTTGAAAATCTATAATTATGATTTTAGAATTATTGTAGTGTAATATGAAAAGTAAATACGTTGGTATAGCAAGAACACTAAACAATAAGTGTTACAGTAAACAAAAGTAAAACATTGATCAAAAGTTACTCTACATGGACCTAAAATCAAGATCGAAACTAAAGATGAGGCACTAAGTCAAACAACATTCATACTGCCAGTGCATTCAATCACAATCCAAAATCTTCCCATAAACATTTGTTGATGTTTCTATGCTTCTCCTCCGCCTTTTCTCTAGACAACTGAGGTGCCTGGTTCTCCTCTGTTCTTAGGCAGCAAAATGCACAATGTTGGGAGGAAAGACAACACAATTACCCAAATCAAAGATAGAAAAGTTAATGATCCTGAGTTTATAGGAGGTAAAACTCCTATGAAGTAATTATAAAATGACCAAGAAAAGAGGAAACCAACAAATTTCTAACACCAATTATTAGCCTTCTGCAGGAACCCCAAATTCTACTCATATATAATAAATACCAGCTCAGACATGTTCCCCTACACCCTTTCGCTATCCCTTTCGTTTATGCATCTTAATTAAAAAGGGATTGGATTTCTTTCCAAATGCATGATGGAATATCAATATGTGTTTAGGACAAAAGGATTCTTAAAATGTCATCACCAGCTAATGCCATTTTGCAGTAACCAGACAGTCCATTTACAGTACCAACTCATATATATATATATATATATATCTCACCCACACCATCATGTCATTATCCCTTTCGTTTCCTCGTCCTAAAAAGGGACTGAATTTCCATTCATAATGCATATTGAGCAATCAGTATGTGCTTAGGATCTACATGTATGTATGCGTTGATTAATTACCTTTTCTATGGAGGTTCACATACATGTATGACAGGCCTAGGAGAAGTGTGAATTGTGTCATTCCCATGATCCCATCAATCATTTTTCTCCCCGGTGGTAGTGATTATCATATCTTTTATTTTGGATGCTATGACAGTAGAGAAATCAGTTCCTGAGAAAATGAAATTCATTTATTTAAGTTGTCACTCTTGAGCAGCAAATAGTGCTTACAATTGATAGACATATCTTAGTTAAACAACACATAGTTCAATAGTTAATTGAGCAGTTGCAGAACTAAATGGCAGCATCAACCAACTTTCATGAGTTATAAAAACATAACATGCGTTTCATGTTTGAATCAAATTTGATTCGATTGCAAACACACATGAATTTGGGTTCAATTGTTATAAAAGGACATACTTAAACAATATGTTTATTTAAAAACAATAAAAAATAGGTTTAATACACTTGTATATCCAAAACTTTCACGGTTGTGCCAATAATATCCAAATTTCCGAAATACCACTTATATCCATGTTTTAAAGTTGTTCTTTGCCAAATCTATCCATTTCCCAATATATTTGTGGTTAAATACACTTGTATATCCAAAAACACCGTTAAAGAATGTGAAGCAATTGGATATAAGTGGTATTTCGGGAAATTTGGATATTATTGGCACAACCGTGAAAGTTTTGGATATACAAGTGTATTTAATAATCCTAGGTGATGTAATAAGCTAATTAATTAGAACCTCAATTGCATTAAAGGCTTGAGAACAAGGGAGCCGAGTTTTTAACAAATTTACACTTACACAACACCTAAATTACAAAGCGTGTAAAAGTCTTCCTCTACGCAAAAGTCATCAAAACTTTTTGAATTAGATCAAATACCCATTGACTTGGTTCAAATGGGTTCAATTGTCATAAGCTAATTAATTAGAACCTCAATGGCATTAAAACCCCTCCAAGTTTTGGCTAATTACAAAAGGGTCACTTATTGGATGTGACTCCAAGGAATAGTAAAATCTTGCTTGTTCTTTTAATAAGACTAGCAACTAAGCCTGCGTTCTGCTGCGGAGAATGCGTGAACGACTCTAAGTCATCATGTATAATTTATAATTAGTTACAAATCCAATAAACAACAACGTTAACATTTTGCTTTATATCATAATAATAAATAAACATAACAAATAGTTAGAATAATTGAAAAGCAATGATATATATGTATATATGCAAAGTACGAACCATTTTGCAGTCAAATTAGATTAGAAACCCAATAAATTATTATTATTTCGGGGAATTAGCTATGCTAGGCATTGTGAGTGATCCGAGTCCTTTCCATGAACGTATGACCTTGCATATGCTTGTCCTTTTTATTCGGTTCCACGCTGGTAATACAAGTTTTTTAAGATGTACACACCTGAATAAAAAATAAGTAATCAATAGTTGAATTTTTATCTTTGTTAATTACCATAACAAATAAATGGTGCATGACTTCAATGACAATATAGTTTTCTGAATGACAGCAAATTATAAAAGATGTACCTCAGTCTTATTAGATTTACTAATTGGAGGAAACAAAAGAGGTGGAAGAGATAAATTCACATGTTATTGCATGTTAAATCACACTCTTAAGCATAAATTTATAGTGTCAGCAGACATAATCATAGTTTACCTTTCATCAAGGAGACTCTAAAATATAAAGATGTATATCTCTTATACTTAGAGATACTCTATAAATTGGTTTGTGAGATTTTTGTTCATCCTACTTTATATCTTTTTTATTTATTTGTCCCACTGAATACCTTTACTAATTAGTTGTTAAAATTTTTCGAATCACTATAATTTTGTTGGTTAAGACTACGTCATGTGTAAAAAAATATTATTTATTTTTTTCTTTATGTTAACAATCACAATTAACAAATAGTGAAATTTTTAAAATGTCTTTTCAACAATATGAAGAAGTAAAACCTTTCGATTGTTTACAATCTAGAAAAAGATAACAATTATCCAAACGAGCCCTTATTCTTATTATAAATAGAGTCCATGTTATCAAAATAAATCCGGGAAAAATAAACCTTAAATTTGACAATCAAAATTAGAAAAAGCTACAGAATACTAACATCAAGTTCAATTCATCATGAAGATAATCCTGCGCACATCAACACATTACTGTCGACGACACGCTGAATGATTTCCAACAACAATTACCATTCTGGTTACACAACTAACCATAATCGTGCATATATAATGGAGAAGTAAAGCAAAAATGTAAAAAGCATTGACAACCGACCACCATGTCAATGGTTCCGATCGTAATGATGGCCAACATTCCGTTCGACCGTAAAATAATGCCCTAGCTTTTGAGTCTTTGAACATAAGTGGGTCTGCCAGGAGGCCGTGATGATGGTTGTCAACCGCGTCTGATATCAGGAGCCGAGATTGCGATTCACTGTTCCTCTGTTTATCATCGCCAACACCAGGGGCGGAGCTACGTAGGGACTCGGGGGGGCCCTGGCCCCCCGAGAATTTTGAAGATCGTGTTAAAATACGACGAGAATTTGAAGTTACGTATTAATTCAGATACATGTATATATAATTGTATTGTGCAGTTTGATTGTTGAACTGGTTACTTTAGTCCAGCGGAGAAGTGGTCTTTTGTTATATAGGAGGTTGTGGGTTCAATACCCATCAACAACTCCTTTTTTACTACTACTTGTCTTTTAAGTTGATTTTTCATACTTTCATACCTAATTTAACTTCAAACTAGGTAAATTTAATTCAACTTATACATTTATATCTTCAAAGATAATTTTAAATATATAGCAAATAATTCAATTATTTTCCCATTTTTTATAGACATTCATTTGTTACTTATCATAAATTGAAGAACATGGTGCATTATTTTTTGTTGAAATTTATTTAATAATTTTGAACATGTCGTTGATACATTTTTTTTAATGTAAATCATATTTTTAGTGCTTATAATTATCTTAAATAACATTTTGTGGGGTGACATCAATATTTTTTTTATGATAATAAAATTTTCGGCCCCCCGAACTTAAAATCCTGGCTCCGCCCCTGGCCAACACCATATTTCTTTGATGACGTCGGGCATAAGTGAGTGGGGGCGACGTTGAAGAACACAGACGATTACAATTCCGGGGTTGTGTGGCGAATACGCTTCCTGGGGATACCAATAGCGACGGTTCAGATAAGTATTCCCCCTTATTTATTATTATTATTATTATTATTATTATTATTATTATTATTACTATTTCTTTGTATTCCATTTATAATTATCCCCATAATTTATTTTTTTATTTCTTCCAATTAATCTTTTCAACGCTTTTCATTTTTATCTTCTATTGCATCATTTTTCATAATTATTTCCTACTTAATTATTTATTATTTGTTTAATCCCTTATAATTTTTTCCTATTGATAATATTCACGGTTCCTATATATAATCATGCATAAACTTCTTAGTCAAGCAATTCTTGGATATGAATTTTGAGGAGTTATATCGCGATTAGATACCTAGAATTTTTATCATCAAGTATATGATACGTATTTAAAGTTACCAATAAACCTATGTCAAGTTGCATGAGTTGTTGTCAAGGAGAGGAAGGGAAAATAGAATGGAATAGTTGGCTAGCTTCTGTTACTTTTGCAAGCAAACCAGAGTTGAAGTACATTAAATTGGACACGACAAAGTGAGAATTATTGGGGTTTCTATTATTGTTCTTGGTATTGAACTATTACTGTCATTATATAGCTATATTTTATTTTCAAGAGGTAGATGCGTTGACCTAATGAGAGCGTAATGACCAAAATAAAATTATGTTTTTGTCGTATACCCGCATTTCCATCACCAACATGGTGTTCATTTGGTGGCAGCAAGCAAGCATCATTATGGAGAACTCCTATTGTGAGAGAAATGAGATGAAATTAGAATAATATATTTGGCAATGCATGTTGGTCTCTTTCAAACAGTTTAGTTTACTGCATACAGTGACCAAGAAATAGCATTCTATTTCCAGCCCTTTAAAGCTCGTTGCTTTGGAAGATGATGCATACAATTTATTTTTGCTCCCCAAACTCGTGTGTTTCTCTCTTGCTGGTTTTTTTTATTATTCTGCTCTCGTGTCCTATAATTGCTGGTGTTTCTTTTTTTAATCGCTCCGTCGATTGTCTTTTGTCTTTTGAAGGTGCTCTGGCCAAGCTATATAATTGTGAGAATCCTCTTCAAAGCCAGGAATGTTTTATAGGAATGAATATGGACAGCTATTTGGTGGTACAAGCACATGCAATGGCATTAAACGTATCCAATAATACACTTACTACACATCAACAATATACACAAACTATAGGGACCCAAGCATAGTATATGTCTCTTTCGCATTGAGTACAAGTAGACAAAACAAAAAAGAGCTCACCTAGACGACATTAAAAGCGTACAATAATGCATGTACGGGAAAACAATAGTGCAGACCGACTATAGGGACCCAAACATAGTGTACGTCCCTTTCATATTGAATACAAGAAGACAAAATAGAGGAGAACGACCCAAGCATAGTGGATGCGTTAACATGTATATATGGATGTGGTTGTTTGATCACCCTAGCGTGGTTCCCATGAAAGTGCTTGAAGATGATATAAAAATATAAAGGAAGAACTTGAGATACACTATATGCTAAATAGTTCAATTTATCACATATTCAAGCCACAATTATTTGGCTTCACATGAAAATTTATCACTATTTGTAAGTGTTGAACTTTTGAACCATCACAGAAATGCAGACCAAGTCGAGCATTATGTTGAATTTTTCTAACAGGCTAAATTACAAGTTTGGTCGCTTGGTTTATCAATTATTTTTTTGTGTTAGAGACTCATTTTTTTCCATGCTTGTAATCATTCTCTTTGAAGCTCGTTACATCATTGGTCATGGGTTTTACAACTCCATTAAAATTATCTTATATAACAAACAAGTATAATGGTTAACTGTGAAGCAAATAATGTGAATTAAAAATCAAAACATATATAGTACAATATTATTTTGATTTATCTCCGTCACCACCACAAAAAACCTAAAAATCCCACTGCCGGAAACCCAAAAACTCCCTTTCAATACAGCCTGATCAACCAAATTGTATCACCAAATACTCTATGAAGCATATAAAATTCACACTCAATATCTTTTACAGCTTCCTGATCTTTCACTCAATTTTCCCGGCAACTAAACCATGAATTAGAAATAATAATAATAACATTAGAAACTAATGTTATTATTATTATTATCGTCATCACCTCAATAATCACCATTACTCGCCCATTCCCCATCAGTAACAACAACTCATAATTAGGATTATTATTATAATAATCATCTTTTCCCTCCACCCACTCGTATTCCCCAGCGACACCAGGAAAGAAGAAGGAAATAAATATAAAAAAAGGATAAATCCCAAGACCCATTACTCTTCCCCAACCCAACGGTTCCCCAGTAATTTCCGTTACCACCCCGACTTCTCCCTTAACTCATCGGATCCTTTTTAATCACCCCACCGAGAGAAGCAGTGGAACCATAAAGAAAATAAGAAACTCGTCGGCCAACTCCCACCCTCCTCCATCATCGGCAGCAAACGGAAGAAGCTGCTCGGCCAGCCTAGCAAAACCGGCGTCAACAATAGTCCTACCCCGATCGCCCAACCTCAATGCTTAAATCATCACCGTCGCTCTCGGAATTTCCACGTTGTGTTGTAGAGGTAAGGTCCCCGATCCCCACTGTCCCCAAGCTCGATCATTATACCCCGAATAACCCGAAACGCCGCTTTAATCACAGCTCCGTCGACGACCCCAACGTATTCGACCACAACCAAGCTTCGATACCTTGATTCCATCGTGTGAAGGACGATCTCAGGAACATCCAAGTTTTGACGAAATTGAATTTCAACGTCCGACGAGGAAGATACGAGCCTCGAAAGTTTGGGACGCAAATCGGATAGTTCAGGTATCGATTCTTTCTATTCGAAAAATTAGAGGATTATTTATGTAAATTTCTGAAGAGGTAATGGTCAACTCGTTGACTGGGAATTTACCAAATCGGTACCTGGTACTTTGAAAACTAACAGAATGTTTGTTTTTACCATAACTCGATCAATTGACGTCTGATCGAGGAACCGTCTGCGCCTATGTATCGTGAAAGTGAGGAGAATATTTCGGGATCAAATATGGAAATTTTATAGCATAATCAGAGTTTGTTTCAACGGATTCAAGGTGAGTGTGAAGGGGGTAAATTCTACGCCTTACGTATTCTTTCAAGTTTGACGAGCTGTAAGTACTTGATGAAGTGATTGTTATTGCTTGATTGTGTTTATGATTGGTGAAATGTGATTTTATTTGAGCTATGTTTGAAGTGAATGTGCATGAGTTATTATTTACTTTAAAGCTTTACGTTTATAAGTTATGGTTAAAGTTTAAGAAACAAGTTCTTTTTAAGAAGTAACTCACCTTCAAGAAGGTGAAGTCGTTTTAAGTGTTTTTAGTCACTAGCACCAGTCCTTTGCCTTTTGAGACATTTTGAGATAGAGCAGCAGTTATGCTCTTGAGACTTTTAAGATGAGCAGCAGTTATGCTCTTGAGAATCGTGGTGAAGAGCCACCACGATAAGTTTAAGATGTTAGGGGGATGAATCGTTACGACTCCCCTAACTAAGTTTAAGGAAAGCCTGGATGGCTTCTCATACGTAGTTATTTGCATTGTATGATTATGAGTATAGACTGGAGATCAGATTGAGATTTTAAAGTTTGGCTTTAATTTGCCCACGTGTTAGGGCTTTGCTCTGAGCTACAAGTGTGTGTTTTCAGTATTTTATTTATGAAAATTTTTCCCACTGAAATTTAAGATTTTAGTATTTTATTTATCAAGGGAATTTTAGTAAAAGAAGTATCCGGCCGGGTTAGGGTGTTACATTTTGGTATCAGAGCCGTCATTCCTCTTTTCCTTGTCTCCAAGGAATACTGGTATATCGGTCTCAGTTTTAAAGGCTTTTGTTTTAAAGGAAACGAAAACGAGTCAAGGATCTTCTTTTAAGAGTTTATAGAATCTCCAGTCTACTCTAATCATATTAAGGTGAATAACTATGACAGCACGACACGAAGGGATGGTAGCCAGGGTGCGATTGTTTAAGAATAGGCTAGGACGCGATTTAGTTAACATGACGTGGTTTGTCAAATGAGAGATTTAGGCATATGGTGATCGCTAGTAAGAAAGAAAGGATGAAAGAAACGTGACCCAAGTAGAATCTCAAAGGCTCTCAAGACCAAGTACCTCATCGACACAATGGATATTAGTTTTTCAATTAGTTGACCAACTCCTCGGACGTTAGCAAACAGGAAATCATCATCAACGTAGAGAAGGAAGGAGCAACGTTGCAAAGGTCTGTGGAGGTAGAATCGAATGTGCGAGGACTTCAACTCCAAACACCAGCAAAGAGGTGCCAATTGAAGGGGAATACCTCAAGGATTTTGAAGGAGTTGAGAGAGTAGTACGAGGATTTTACTACTAGGAAACAAGTGGATGATCTAATAAGCTGAGACAAACAAAGGGGAGAAATATGAATCTCCAAAGGAAGAGGTACAATCACGAGATTCCAGTAGCTATGATAATAGGATGATGTTAGGGTCTTTGGTCCTAAGCAGTGGAAAGTGGGCAACGGGTCAAGAAACGAAGAGGTACCTCGAGAAGTCCCTCAGCTAGTTTTTGTGGTCGATGGCTCAACGCCATTACCACACAGTGACAAGGAGCAGAGGAATGTTTAGACTTTAAGAAATGCTAGGGTAGTATAAAGGAAGCGAATGAGGAAATAATTAGGTTATAAGAGGTATGAAAGGACGTCAAGAAGTCAATAAGTCAAGGCGAAGATGAGGCATGGTCATTTACATATGACGACAAAGGAACCCTTATACACAAACTACCTCACTAGAGAAGAGGGTACATGACCCTGGGGAGTTAGACTGATAGCAAGCCTTTAAAAGGAACAAGACAAGCAACGAGATAAATGATGTAGAGGTTGAGGTTAGATCAGGCATGTTATACACCTATCAAGCGCAAGCTAGAGGGCAAGGTATGAGAAGAGGTTGAGAGACCCTGCAAATTACCATGATGAAGGAGAATCCGAAAATCGTGGAATTTCAATGAATCCATTGGGAAAGTCTAAAGTGGGAACTAGAGGGCCAAGAGCGGGAGTCTCGGAACCAGCCGTAGGAGTAAATCATTCAATCAACCGGGTATATACAAGCAAGTACAACGTTCATTAGAAGTTCTAATGAAAGTTGGAGAATTCGAGGAAGAGTCTAAACGGTTGTAATGAAGAGAGTTTGCGAACAATACCAAGGAAGAGCAAAAAGGCCAGAGGGAGTTTGACGAGATTTCAAGAAGTCAATGGGTCAAGTCTCAGGTGACTCGAGGTCAAGAAGCTGCACAAAGAGGTATGATGAGGGAAAGCATTACCGAGAAGGAGGAAAAAGAGAAGTTACCTTATCCAAGGTTCCCCACTCTGAGTGGGAGCGACATAGTAGGAGGGCTCCAGAGGAGACAACTGGTTAAGGATGAAGCAGGCACTCTTAGTTAAGCCACTAAGAATCCTAACTAAGAGACTAAGTTTATGTACAAGATCGAGCAACAAAAGAGACAGGGAATGAGATTATGTTAAAGGTTACCAAGGGCAAGCCACCATTGGAAGTTGTGAACTAAAACAACAACGAGGAGATACTGAACAGAGGTTGGTGACCAAGTATAGTACAACAACAGAAGAGTTGTAGTTTGGTGGTAGTAAAAGTAAAGAAGCAAGAAGAACACCATGGGAAGTTACAGAAAAAAAAAGTGGTTGGCATCAACCTGGCGATGTATGCGTCAAGGAAGATAGTTAAGACGGGCGGAAGCAGGCAACAGACAACAAGAAAGCATTAAGTTGACTACCAACGGAGAACGAGTGATCCATAGGAAGTCCATCAAGAAAATTCCGATCAGTTTTAAGGTGGAATCAAGGTCGTCAAGAATAATGGGAGGGAAAACCTTGTAGGCCAAAGTACATAAGAGAGAAGAGGATATGAGAACCTGGAGGATTACGTCGTGAACAAGGGACACTTAAAACTAGAAAGGAACATCAAGAAGAAGAGTCACGAGTAACGAAGTATGAGGGATATAAGTTTAGGGAACCTGCTAGAATACCCCAAATTGAAACCAAGATCGCCTATGTTGGTGAAAGGTGTCAATCTCTTGGGTAAAACTCTATTGGACTAGGAAACCATACAAGGAATTTCAGCTAGGATCTAAGAGTAGCAGAATGGATAGTACGAGAACTTCAAATTCAGGCGGCGATAAGGAAGTGCTAAGTTAGGCGCCAGAAGTGAACAAGTGAGCCAAATGGAAGGTCATGACTCTTGAAAGGAGTCATAAATTTTCTGGCAAGGTAGAGAGAGATGCAAAGGATGCCTCTTATGCCTACAGAAAGTAAAAGCAGTAGTATGATGTTTCAACGCTAAGCAACAAGTAACGAGGAGATGACCATTCAATGTATGGTTAAAGGGTAAGACGAGACAAAAAAATAAGAGATGCAAATTTAGGAGTTACAAATCCTCGTAGTAAAAAGGATTACCACAAGCAAGACTTGGGGCAGTCACAACGACAAATTTCGAGGGAAAATTTTCTATAAGTGGGGAGGAAATGTGATACTTCGACTCCGATTTAAGGGCCAACAACGAGTGTTGAAGGAGCTGGACCAACAAAGTGAATCGATAATTTTGTTCCATCACCAGATGGGGGAATTAAAAAAGGGACAAGTAGCCACTCAAAGCTACTCGATGCTAACGAGCAAGTTGAGAATACCTCCCATGCCCAAAAAGGAAATATAAAACGTCAGGTAAACTATACGGGAAAAGCAATGGAAATCATCGATGTTCGTATAGCAGGAGTAAATTCTCGAGGCAAAGAAGACCAGGAATGAGGGGAATGAGAGAATTAGTCCGAGCAAATTTCGGGGACGAAATTTTTATAAGGGTGGAGGAAATGTAACACCCCGATATTTGGATCTCGGTTCGACCGAACGATTTATTCGACGATTTCGTACGAAGAGTTGGAACCATGAATTAGAAATAATAATAATAACATTAAAACTAATGTTATTATTATTATTATCATCATCACCTCAATAATCACCATTACTCGCCAATTCCCCATCAGTAACAACAACTCATAATTAGGATTATTATTATTATAATCATCTTTTCCCTCCACCCACTCGTATGCCCCAGCGACACCAGGAAAGAAGGAGATAAATATTAAAAAAGGATAAATCCCAAGACCCATTACTCTTCCCCAACCCAACGGTTCCCCAGTAATTTCCATTACCACCCCGACTTCTCCCTTAACTCATCGAATCCTTTTTAATCACCCCACCGAGAGTAGCAGCGGAATCATAAAGAAAATAAGAAACTCGTCGCCCAACACCCCACCCTCCTCCATCGACAGCAGCAAACGGAAGAAGCTGCTCGGCCAGCCTAGCAAAACCGACGTCAACAGTAGTCCTACCCCGATCGCCCAACCTCAACGCTTAAATCATCACCGTCGCTCTCGAAATTTCCACGTTGTGTTGTAGAGGTAAGGTTCTCGATCCCCACTGTCCCCAAGCAAGATCATTATACCCCGAATAACCCGAAACACCGCTTTAATCGTAGCTCCGTCGACGACCCCGACGTAGTCGACCACAACCAACCTTCGATACCTTGATACCATCGTGTGAAGGACGATCTCAGGAACATCCAAGTTTTGACGAAATTGAATTTACTTAAACACTTAACTTTGACTAGTGGAAGTTGTTTGTACTTCCAATCTTAACTCTTAAACTTTGAGGGAGTTGAAGTTACTCTCCTCTCTTAAAGCTCAAATCTTGACTTGAATATTTGACTGACACGGGGATCCCTCACTAGCTAGTCTGGTTGCCAACTCATATGTATGAGAAGCCATCCAGGCTTTCCTTAAACTTAAACTTAGTTAGGGGAGTCGTAACGATTCATCCCCCTAACATCTTAAACTTATAGTGGTGGCTCTTCACCACGATTCTCAAGAGCATAACTGCTGCTCATCTCAAAAGTCTCAAGAGCATAAATGCTGCTCTATCTCAAAATGTCTCAAAAGGCAACGGACTGGCGCTAGTGACTAAAAACACTTAAAATGACTTCACCTTCTGGAAGGTGAGTTACTTCTTAAAAAGAACTTGTTTCTTAAACTTTAACCATAACTTTAAAACGTAAAGCTTTAAAGTAAATAATAACTCATGCACATTCACTTCAAACATATCTCAAACAAAATCACATATCGCCAATCATAAACACAATCAAGCAATAACAATCACTTCATCAAATACTTAAAGCTCGTCAAACTTGAAATAATACGTAAGACGTAGAATTTACCCCCTTCACACTCACCTCGAATCCGTTGAAACAAACTCTGATTATGCTATAAAATTTCCATATTTGATCCCGAAATATTCTCCTCACTTTCACGATTACATAGGCGCAGACGGTTCCTCGATCGGACGTCAATTGATCGAGTTATGGTAAAAACAAACATTCTGTTAGTTTTCAAAGTACCAGGTACCAATTTGGTAAATTTCCAGTCAACGAGTTGACCACCACCTCTTCGGAAATTTACAAAATAATCCTCTAATTTTTGGAATAGAAAGAATCGGTACCTGAACTATTCGATTTGCGTCCCAAACTTTCGAGGCTCGTATCTTCCTCGTCGGACGTCGAAATTCAATTTCGTCAAAACTTGGATGTTCCTGAGATCGTCCTTCACACGATGGTATCAAGGTATTGAAGCTTGGTTGTGGTCGACCATGTCGGGGTCGTCGGCGGAGCTGTGATTAAAGCGGCGTTTCGGGTTATTCGGGGTATAATGATCGAGCTTGGGGACAGTGGGGATCGGGGACATTACCTCTACAACACAACGTGGAAATTCCGAGAGCGACAGTGATGATTTAAGTATTGATGTTGGGCGATCGGGGTAGGACTACTGTTGACGCCGGTTTTGCTAGGCTGGCCGAGCAGCTTCTTCCGTTTGCTGCCGGCGATGGAGGAGGGTGGGGTGTTGGGCGACGAGTTTCTTATTTTCTTTTTGATTCCGCTGCTGCTCTCGGTGGGGTGATTAAAAAGGATCCGATGAGTTAAGGGAGAAGTCGGGGTGGTAACGGAAATTACTGGGGAACCGTTGGGTTGGGGAAGAGTAATGGGTCTTGGGATTTATTCTTTTTTTATATTTATTTCCTTCTTCTTTCCTGGTGTCACTGGGGAATACGAGTGGGTGGAGGGAAAATATGATTATTATAATAATAATCCTAATTATGAGTTGTTGTTACTGATGGGGAATTGGCGAGTAATGGTGATTAATGAGGTGATGATGATAATAATAATAATAACATTAGTTTTTAATGTTATTATTATTATTTCTAATTCATGGTTCCATCTCTTCGTACGAAATCGTCGAATAAATCGTTCGGTCGAACCGAGATCCAAATATCGGGGTGTTACATAAATAAAAAACATTAAAGCAGATAAAACTCATTCTCGATCCTAAACTCGTCAATAGTGTGTTCAACTCATTTGTTCGGGTCGAACCGAGTTTTTAACAAATTCACACTCGACCCAACCTGCCAACTACAAAAGTGGATAAAACTCTCTCCAGATACAAACTTGTCAATACCCATGGATTTGAATAAATTGTCATTCTTAACCAAAAGAAAAAGAGAAATTAAAAAATACGAAAGCCAGATTCAGGTCGCTTTGACTAGGTCAAGTTAAGATGGATACTCATGAGTTTGAGTTCAATTATCATGATAAACCAAAAGGGAAAAAAGAAACAAAAAAGAAACACTAAAATGAATGAAACTCGGTCGTGATACAAATCTCGTCATCACATAACATATATGGTATGGATATTCGGTATCGGCCTTGGAAAATGATGGAGGGGACAACTTAAGATTCTGCCAACATTGTTTAAATAAGGGTTTGAATTGGTGGAAGAAGGCGGGATTGGACAGAGTAGATCTGATATGGATCTTCAGTATTGACAGTGGCAAACAATGGAAGAAGGGGATAACTTAGCTTCGCATCTGGGCTCTAGCTTAACCTGCCAATTACAAAAGCAGATAAAACTCGCTCCCGGTTGAAAACTTGTAATCATCAGGTTCAAGTCGCTTTGACCGGATCAAATGAGTTTGGATACCCATGTATTTGGTTTCAATTTTCATCCTCAACCGAAAGGAAAACGTTAAATAAAAAAATTAAAGCAATGCTAGCTAAATGGCTGTGGAGATTCGCGACGGAAAGAAATAGCTGGTGGAGGGAGTTGATCGAGATTAAATACCCAAACCCCCGATCGATTTGGCAGACTGATTGTGCTCGTAATGGTTTCTCCCACTCGGTGTGGGCGAATATATCTAAGGTCTACGACTTATTTTGGAAGTTCTCCTCAATGGATCCGGGAAATGGCACCTCTATCTCCTTCTGGTATGATGTTTGGTCTCCTGGGACGGTGTTGGCTGAAGCCTTTCCTCGTGTCGCCGCTGCTGCTGCCGACCCCAATGCCAGCCTCTCCGACGTGGCCTCGTGTGACGACGGGATGGTGAGATGGTCTCTTAACCTTAAATATTCTTTGAGAGGGGGGGGGGGGGGGGAGTGAGAGAGTGCAGTTGTTAAATTTTCTTCAAAATCTGGAGGGGTTTAAGCTTAACTCTAGTCCATGTAGAATTATGTGGAATCCTGACAACATTTGTAAGTTTTCCGTGAGCTCTTGTTACAGGCAGGTGTCGAAGGGATTGTTCATCGGTGTCCAAGACTTGCCGGCTAAACAGATTTGGAGAGCAGTCATTCCCGGGAAAGTGTGTTTCTTTTTGTGGCTCGCTTATCACAATAGGATTCTCACTATCGACAACTTGATGAAACGAGGATGGACGTTGGTAAATAGATGCACGCTATGATGCCAAGAAAATGAATCGGTGATGCATGTTTTGGTGGATTGCGAATTCACAAAAGATGTTTGGAATTTCCTCCGCAGAAAAAAAAAACGGAGTTGGGATTCAGGGGGAGGGACATAAGCTCTGTTGTCAAAAATACTCCTCTGTCTGAGCCTGTGGATGTTGGTGGCTGGTTCTTGAGCTGCATTCTACATGCTGTATGGTGGGGAGTGTGGCTTGAGAGAAATCAACGGATCTTTGAAGAGAAGGCGTCGTGCGCTTCCGTGGTGGCTAAGAAAGCGGCAAGGCTCTCTCTATGGAATGGTTGGTTGCGTTCAGTAAAGTGGAGAAAACACAGGGTGAGAATTGGTTGAAAGAGGGTCTGCTTGTCACTTAATTGCCCGTGGTTTGGCCAGGCTATGACTTAAGTGCGAGTGGTGGCTGATTGATCGGAGGGTGTTCTTCTTGGCATCAATGTCTGGAGGGGGGATGTTCGTTTTGTGCTCGGCTTTTTGGGCTGCTGGTTTTCCTGTTTTTAGTGTTGGTGTTGTCTTGGTGCTGGGTAGCCTTTGTAGTCTGTTCCAACAGAAGAGGTCCGGTCCACTGAGTAGCTTTCATTCTTGTTCCTCCCTTTTGGTGTTCTGTTTCCTTTTTCTCATTTTGTGTTTCGCCTTCTGTTGGGTGGGCGCTGGGTTCATTGCTTGTGAACCAGGACCTTTGTCTGTTCCTTTTCATTTTCATATCAATGCATCTTCGCCATTATAAAAAAAAAATTAAAGCAAATAAAATTTGCTCCCGACCCAAAATTCTCAACTCCGGGTTCAACTCGCTTTGACCAGGTCGAACAGAAATTTTAACAAATTCGCACTTGACAAAACTTGCCAATTACAAAAACGAATAAAAGTCGCTCTCGATACAAAACTTGTTAACATACGGTCTGGTTTAATTGTCATTCTCAGCCAAAAGAAAAAAAAAGAGAGAAAAAATAAAGCAGATAACACTGGCTCTCGATCCAAAGCTCATCAACACCGTGTTCAAGTTATATTGACCGGTTTGAATTGAGATTTTAACAAGTTAACACATGATCCAACCTGACGACCATAAAAATGGATAAAACTCGCTCCCGATTCAAAACTAGTCAATACCATGAATTTGGTTCAATTTTCATATTTAACCAAAAGAAAAAAGAGAAATTTTTTAAAAAATACTAAAATTGGATTCAAGTCTATTTGACTGGGTAAAATTTGGTTATATACCCATGGGTTTGAGTTCAAGTATCTTGCTTAACCAAAAGGAAAAATAGAAACAAAAAAGCACGAAAGTACATACTCAGTCCCGATACGAAACTCGTCATCACAAAGCATATTTTGAATGGATCTTCAGTAGGGGCCTTGGAAAACGGTGGTGGGTGAAAACTTATAATTTCGCTGACAGTATTTCGAGAAGGTTGTGAATCGGTGGGCGATGGCAAGGATTGGACATAGTAGATCTGGGGAATACGTTAGCGTTGTTACTCAATTTTGAGTAACCACGATGACTACCAAAATCTACACCCTTCATTACTTCTATTTCACTCTATTTTAAAATTAACGATAGAGATGAGATTAGGGTAATCTTGAAAACCAAAAATATACCACACGTAATTATTATCTTTTAAAAATGAATTTCTATATATTATAACCAAATCCTATTGCTACCTACTTTCTCTCCGGCAAAGCTCCCGCCACTAGGGATGGCAATGGGCCGGGTTGGGTTGAGTTTTTCCATACCCAAACCTATGGGTGTACCCACAAAAAAAAAAAAAAGAATAAAATCTATTAGGTTTGGAAAACTCAGACCCAACCCAACACGTTGGATATCCGCGGGTTCATGGATTCCCATGGATTTTGTGGTAAAAAATGCACAATAACAAGTTTATGTCAAAATAAAAGTCTAACATCAAGTTTCTCATTCAAATTATCCATACAAAAAACACCAATGTAGAGCATACAAGTAAAACCACAAATTATCCATACAAATTGTTCAACATGAGAGATAAATATCTATAAACAACATGATTAATTAAAAGCTTCTTCATACTTGTCAACTAAACTTCTTCACTCTCCATTCCATAATATCAATTTCATTCTACACAATTAGAAAGAATAAATTAGATATGTTTCCACAAACATAAAGAAGATTAGTTACTTAAGGAAGATATATTGCTTAGAATATTAAATATATCGGGCAAATCAATTATATAGGTGTGGGTGGGTATCCACAGGGAGGGTATACCTAAACCCAAGCCCAAACCTAACCCAACCTTGTGAACAGTGTAACGAGTTTAAACTCAAACCCAACCCAAAATTCGTCAACACGGGTTTTTCCTGCGTTGACCGGGTTCACGAATTGGATCAGGTAGTGTACCCCTAGGTTCGGATTTTGTTGACATCCGTACCTGCCGCCATCCCTCCCTCTTTACCTGTCTCCTCCCATCGCCTGTCTCTCTCACCCCACACACTCTGCCTCCCCGCCCCTCAATTCAATAGCTGAACACATATATTGTAAAATGAGAGAAGGAGGTGAAAGAAGACAGTTGGAACTTTCCTACTTGTGGGGAGTTTGGAGCTACTACCCAACCTTAGTTTTTAGGGTAAAAACAATATATTAACCAGTTATATGTAGTAGTATGTAGGAAAACAGTTATGTAATGTTCTATTCCAGTTGAGTTTTAGCAGTGTATGGTTGTGTAAAAAACAAGCAAAACTTCAACTCCTTGCTACGAAACACTGCAATTGACAATTCGTGGGTCAATGCAATTACCATAACAAAATATTGAGTTACATCTGTACTGTTTGGGACAAACTAAATCGAGCCTTTACAAAATGCAAAATATTGTGAACCAAAGGGAATCACCTTACAAGCTCAATTGACATTGTTCCACAACGTTAGATAATTCCGTTGTGTTTGGGATAAGATCAATTGAGTTTGTACAAAATGTAAAATGTGGTGAACCAAACTGACATCACCTTACAAGCTCAATTTGAATCCTCCTCCCTATTAACATACTGTTCTATAGACAAAAGCTAAAGTAACCACAAAGACACATTCTACACACAAGTCTTCAATTTGCGTCTTCTTGTGATTGAAGCTCTAGTTGAGTTGAAGGAGCTCCATTTGTATCAACCAGAGTTAGTTGGATTCCAAGTCCATCTGCAGAAGTACCAGCTCCAACATTTCCATATATAGAATCAGCCCTTAGAGCAGCCCTAAGTTCTCCATCAACAACCAAATTCCTGTGCAGGTTCCCAACTCCTAATGTCTACATCAAGAAAACAAGGCCAAAGTCAGATTGTGCACTCCATCACAAGTAACGAATGCTTAAATTGATCAAGAGAAACATACAGGTTCTTGTCTCTTATCTGGACAACTTTTAGCAATATGGGACGTTGACCGACAGTGAGAGTAGTGCATGACCCTTTAAGGACACCACATGAAACAAACATCAAATATCAGACACAATAATTACACAATGTTCAAACTAAAACATCAACTACTTCCATACCTTTGGTCGAGCTGATGGACCATCCTGCTGCCCTCTCCCTCTGACCTGCTGGTCTCTGGTTCTGGCGAGGTTTTCTCCAGATTGATTACCTCCAGTATGGAAGATCATACACCAACTCCTTAGGTTCATCATCATCTATTCCTCGCAGAATTATGTGGGTAGAAGCTAATGCTTCTTCCGGAAGGTAGTCTTCATCACCAGCTCCCACAAATGTATGAGGTTGGTTTACCACTTCACCAGAACTATAATCTGGAGTGTTGTCCGAATTGTTGGCATGAACAACATCCCCCTCTTCTTCATCAAATGCCTCGATGTTATCAGAGTCATCCACATTTAAGATGTCCCTAGCAGCAGACCCCTCTCACACATCCTGTGGCTCAACACCAAAAGCCCCTAGAATCACTTCTGCACTCTCGTTGTCCCCCATGAAACCATTTTCTCTCTCAATAAACTCAGCATACATAGACATTGTCCTAGTCTTAGCTGCATCAACAGGAAAGTCCTCCATCACTTCCTTATCAGATCTCACTTCATGGAGGCCATCTAACATAGTGGATCCCGGTGTCAGGTACCAAATCTTACGGACGCCTTCATAGTCCAAGTGCACCGTAGCTAATGCAACTAGTCCAAAATATGAGACTTGATCAACATCAACGTTGAACTTCTTGCAAAATACAGGTGCATGGTAATCAATCCCCACATATATAATCATCTGCATGGTCAAGTAAAATACAGGTCGTTATAGTGTTTGTAAACAAAAGACACAACAAATGACAAGAACAAAAGACCAAACAACAAAAAGGAAGGACTTTTTCGAAAGATGCAGCCAACAACAGTTAAATATTCCCATTCACATGTGTTGGTTGTTAAAAGATGAGACAATTTGATTACCTCCCACTGCAATTGACGATTATATCCACAAATTACAAATTCTTTCACGTTCATACAAGGGCAATCTCGTGAACAATCCGCAAAGGTCCCACTGTGGTCCTCGCAAACAACTTGCACGACCAATTTCAAAGAATCTAGAATCGAACTAGTCTATAAATACTGGAGAACATGGCTAGATTCGACAAACCCAAAATCATCAGAATGAGTGATGTTTGAATTAGAGAAACCCTAAACATTGAAAACCTAATTTCGACAGACTCCAGTTCAGAGCCACCTTACCTTGGTCAAGTTCGAATCGTCCCTTGCGACTTCGTTTATCTGCCCAAAGTCGTCGCGCTTCGACAAAACCCAGGTGAGAGTTGCGCTCCTTGCCCGAGTCAGATAGAGTTCCAGTGGCGCTTTGAGTTCATGAAATAGGGAGTGTACGGGGGGACTTTCACAGGCGATGGCAGTCTCACCGCCTAGCCTACAAGACTTTGATAGAATCCTCGCCGACGACGGTCTTTGATGGTTTTCGAAGAGAAAGGGGGAGGGAGACAGACGAGATGAGGGGTTGAGGATAAGGTTGGTGAGTGAGTGAGTGGAGAGGGTAAATAGTTACTTTTCTTTCTTCACTTTTTTTGGTTTTTACCAAATTAGTCCAGACCACGTAGGCGGCCACGTGTTTTTTCCACCTCATCGCTTTGACGCCAGGTCAGCATTGTGCAAAGACAAATAACGGCTCATTAACGGAGAACTAACAGATAGCTAATAATTTGTATATTGATAGTTATGACTATAATTCCCCAGAACTTAATAGTTGTGGCTAATATATTTTTTTGACCCTAGATTTTATATAACAAAATAATAAGGAAAAATTCACGTGCATAGCCATAAATACACACTTTTTGACAATAATAGCCACTTTTTGAAAAATACACTAAAATAGCCACATTTTTAAAACCTGTTTGACAAATTTAGCCATTTCCGTCAAATACTTTGACGGTGTTAATGGCTTCCATCAGTTAAGTTGATGTGTGATAAACCCCTAGACAGGGTTTCAGATCAAAGTTACGCAGCCAAGAGGTCTAGAACCTCGAATTTTTGTCTCGAACTAGAACACTCACAAAACAGGGTTGGTTTTGTGGTTTAGATGGTGAGTTTTCGTGCAACTTTCACACGAGAAAGAGGCTCGAAACCTTTAGGTCGATGCTTGGCCACGATCAGGGTGATGAACTGATCGATACAAGCTCACAATTGCTTGGAATCCTCCAAGCAATCAAACTCAATTCCTCCAGCAACTAGCGAGATGAATCAAAGTTCAACTTTGTATTCAATTGATAAAAAAAAAACTCCCTATTACAATGTAGACGAATGTTAAATAGGCTAGCTAATCTTACCACGCAAGTAAAGATCTTCCTAAACAGGCTATAACTCAAATAAACACGAATTCTAATTGGAAAAGGAAATTACAAACAAACAGCGGCTAGAATCCTAATCCGTCTCGGATTCGGATTGCTCTTCCTCCACCCGTGTCAATACGAACTTGTGGCTGCTCGATCGAACACCTCCAGGGATCAAACCCTTCACCCAATCCCACGTCTTTGTAGAAGGAGATACGTACTTTCATGAATGCCAAGCCCAGCACCTCGACTCTCCTTCCTGCTCCTCGACGAGAGCTCCAAGATGACTCCTCGCTCACACTTCCACACTTAGCCAATTCTGACAGTTTTTCTAGGATTGAGCTAGTAGGTTGATCACTCTGAAATCCCAGCTTCTGGTACTCCCCTTGAGCTCCAAAGCCTACCATTTGAAAGAGCAACTCTTCTTCTTTGATAGAAACCCGCTTATTTGGGTTTCTAACGATTTACGTAACCAGATAATTTAGAAAGGGATTTAGGGATTGAGAATAGAAATTAGGGATTAGGAGAAGAATTGGGGATTTGAAAAAGAACGGCCGAGGCCTTTGAGGAAGAAAGACAGACGAGGTTGAGCGAAAACATAATAGGGTTTTGGGACATAATTCTTTTACTGATATCTGCTTAATCGAACAAAAGCCCCAAAGTACATATTTATAGCTTAAGACTGGGAAAACCTAATAAACTATCCTAATTTGACTCAAATACTACTAACCATATCTAATAAAATCCTAATATTAATAATAATGATAATTATAATAGACCTAGAAATTAGGTTTCTATCATCCCCTTCCCCTTGAGACCAACCTTGTCCTCAAGGTTGCAAATCAACTTCCCGTTCTCGAACTTCTTCTTTCTTCGCTTCCAATTGCGCTCAGTCTCACGATTGAATTCTTTTCCAACATCTTCAAAGTCTCTTGACTTCTCTTCCACCTCGTGACACATGTCACGTTCCCTATCGCCAAACAATTCGTCCTCCTCTCTTTCGAAATCTATGAAATAAGAATCGGAGAATTTTTCTTCTTGGAGCTCCTTATCACTAACCGGCTTGAAATCTTCAAGGAAATACTCCACAAATTCCTCAACGGGCTTGGCGGTGAAAACAAGCTCTAGCTTTTGCCAACCTCCTCTTCCTTTATCTTTGACTTGGCCCATAAATTTTTGGGAGGCAGAGATGTGGCCCAGCCCAAGGTTAAGTCCTTTGCTCCATTTGTCTCCCAACTTGATTGTGTCTAACTCCTTTGAAAGCCCATCCGACTTCCTAAGAGCTCCTTCCACTCCTGCCTTCTTCAAATCACAAGCAACATTGGGCTTAAGCACTTCCTGAAACGATCCAATTTCCTCTAGTCTCAGCCCGTACTCCACTTCTTCCTCGGCCCGCTCCGTTTGTTCAAGTCCAGCGTCATCAATCATTTTCTTTCGAGCATGTCTGCCCTCCATGGAATCAGACTTACCTCTTTGTTTTGGTATGCCCATTCCTAGTTTCTCTGGCCCGATCATTGGTCCATGCCAAGCAAAATCCGGCCCATGCTCCAAACCATCAAGCTCGGTGATCCGAACGGCAGCGCGGCCCAAGAACTCGGTCCTGACCCGACCCACTCGTTGTTGCTGCTGCTCCCCGACCCGAGTCGATGACCTGGGGCTCGCAAACAGAGTGGCGCTGCTCTCCTTCTTCTCCACGGTCGACATCGCCGAGAGAGAAGTCGTTCGCTGCTTCCCCGTCTTCGTCCTCGACAACTCCCTCATCAGCGGTTCCTCCCTCGCCATCTTTTCTGGCGGCGCCATCATCGACGAGTTCGTCAAGTGGCTAGGAGGCAGGGCCGACTCAGCGCTTCTCCTCTCTGCCTCGATCGACTTTTGTCGGAAGGGAGAGCAACCGTCGCCTCGTTCCTCATTCTCCTTCGACTCTCCTGGCGGCGCGCCAGATTCCTTCCTCAGAGACGGGGGTTCGTCCTCAATCGGGAGAGAGAAAGAGTCGCTGCCCTCTTCCATCTTCTTCTTCCTCGTCGCACCGGGTGCCTTTGCCGGCGATTCCCTCTTCGCCAACGGTGCGCGAGGAGACACACCGCCTCCGTCTTCCTTCTCCATTTTCGGCGGCCAACAGCTCATCCGACGACGACGCGGCGAGCCCCGCTCCGCCATCGCCTTCAACTTCCAGTTCGTCGTTGCTTCGAGGAGCACTGCACTGCCCCCCTCCGTCGCTCCGCTTCCCGGATCTGCCTCCCTGGTCTTCGTCGCCGTCACTCCTACTCGCGAAACCGGCGAGGAATCGCCCAGCTGCCAGCACGGCGACGCTCGCTCTCCCTCTCCTTTTACTTCTTCTTCTTCTTCGACTTCGTAGGGAGGTGGTATGGTGGCTGGCGGAACGGTGATTGGAGGTTCCGTCTCGGCTTCATAGCCCGACTTCTTGGTGGTGGAGACCGAAGTCAACTAGTCATGCATCATTGCGGAGGGTGCCGAAAGCTGCTGCTGTTGATCTCCAAAGTTCTTTGCGGCCGGATCTTTTTCTTCGGCGGCAGCGGGGACAATTACGACAGGGATTTTCGTCTCGGGTGGAGGGAATGACCTCGCAGCAGTGGTGGTTGGTGGCATGGCTCGCCGAGGCGAGGTTAGGGGTCGTTTCAATTTCTCCACCAATAGCCGCCAATCCTCGTCTCTCTTCTCAGCATCTTGTATGCTTTTCTCCAAAACTTTCATTGCCCGCTCACAGCAGACTTGCATTTGGTAGATCATGTCCCCGGTTACGAGTTGTGATGAATTCAGATTCGTGACCATGGCTCTGATACCAAATGATAGAAACCCGCTTATTTGGGTTTCTAACGATTTACGTAACCAGATAATTTAGAAAGGGATTTAGGGATTGAGAATAGAAATTAGGGATTAGGAGAAGAATTGGGGATTTGAGAAAGAACGACCGAGGCCTTTGAGGTAGAAAGACAGACGAGGTTGAGAGAAAACATAATAGGATTTTGGGAGATAATTCTTTTACTGATATCTGCTTAATCGAACAAAAGCCCCAAAGTACATATTTATAGCTAAAGACTGGGAAAACCTAATAAACTATCCTAATTTGACTCAAATACTAGTAAGTACTAACCATATCTAATAAAATCCTAATATTAATAATAATGATAATTATAATAGACCTAGAAATTAGGTTTCTATCATTCTTCCACACAGGCCAAAGATCTCGAATTTCCATCACACCAATCAAGAGTTATGCTTGTCCAAAGTGGGTACCCGAAATCGTCATAAACACTTAGACAAAAATCAAAGTTCTTAAACGTGCCTAGCTTGCCTTCATGATCGATCAATTCCAGTAGTTTTAAGGGCCAAATTGAGATCATATCAATGTGGATGCCACCTGGACGACACATCATGTCCACCTAGATCCACCATGCCACATGGACACCACATCAACGCCAAATCATCATTTAAATGCCACATCATATTTGAATACAACAAAATAATTAATATTTTTTCCAAAGAATATGGAAAATCCCTCGTCGTCTTCCTTTTCCTCTTCCTTCCTTTTCCCTCTCTCATCTCTGAAACAACCATCTCCACTTGCTTCAGAAAACCCAAAAGTTGTTCCTCCATTCAACTCCTCTAGACTTCCCTTCACTCCCTTCCTCTTTTTTCTTTAATTATAAAATACAATAGCAGCAATAATTCTGAGTCAACAACCGAATCATGGTTCCTCCTTTACCCTTTGCTGCAATTTTCTTCCTTTTTTGTATCACTAAAAAAACCCTTCATCCTCAGATTTATGAAGTTTTCCCATTCTGCAGATCAATGAGTAACTCCGGTTGGATTTTTTCTTTGGGGACAGGGGAGTTGAAGATTGGTATAGGAGAGGTCTAATCTAGCCTCTTTTCATTGGCGGGAGCTTGGTGGTTGTGTGTGATTTTGAGCGGATCTGAAATAGGAGAGCAGCGGCGACGAAAATTGAAGTCGAGCAGCTCTTGTATGGAGGGGAGGCAGCAGAGAGTCGGAGGTAAAAACGGCGTGCGGCGGAGATGAGGGTTGTGTCAGACGCTTGGATATCTTGGCGTGCGGCGGAGATGAGATAAAAACCACTGTTGTCACTTGCTTCCGCTACTGGAATGCAGAATCGCAATGAAGGTAGCGGCGACGGTGGATAGTTTGCGGGTGAGGACGCTGAGGCAGTGGAGATTGGAGATGGTGGAGGAAGATAGGCGAAGGGATTTGGGATTTTTTTTTCCGCGGTAGAGAGTTTCACTATAAATAATTGGTTTTTCTTTTATTTATTTTTTGTTTTTGTTCAAGTAATTATAAATAAGAAAATCATTTTCCACCTGTCACGGTTTTTGACGAAAGATGCCAAATCAGCAAAAAATCGTTAGTCTAGTCAGCAACTATGCTAATTCCGTTAAAGCTATAGACGGAATGGCTATTTTAGTGTATTTTTCAAAAAGTGGCTATTATTGTCACAAAGCTGATAGTTTTGGCTATCTAGGTGTATTTTGCCAAATAATAATAGTTTTCTAGAAATATTTACACCATATTTGGTTACACCATATATATTAGGTGGCTAATATAGGGGTCGTTTGCTTCAAGGATTTGGTACATAGATTTGGTACCAAAAAACCAACTATCAAGGATTTAGGTACAATCCGTTGTTTGCTTGCACCTTTTTTGGAGACCAAATTCGTGGGGCCCACGAATTTTAATGGTCCAAATCCGTGGACCCCACGGACTTATAAATCCCACATGTTGATGTGGGATTTGGAATATGGCATAAATCCTTGATGAGATTTTACCCATATACCCTCATGCACTTTTAATATTCCAAGGTTGCCCTCAAATTTAACTATTATACATTATAATTAACAATAAATGAATAATATAAACGTTCAATTAATGTGCAAACATGAGTTAGATTTTTTATATCATTTCTTGTGTTCTAGTTTTCTTTGACCTTTTCATGGAACGTGTAATTCTTTGTTCTCCCGATTCTAATATATGTTGTTATATGTCACTTTTGAAAAGGAGGACAAAGAATTGGTAATTGATTATGTTACGTTAAAAGTTAAAACAGAATTTTCTCGTTTATTATTATTGTCCATGTGGCAACATTATGCTTATTAGTATGTATTGTCCTTATTTTGTGTACATATCATAAACATGTCAAACATATAGAAAATGATAGTAAGGTAATTTTGAAGTTTTGTCCTTGTTTTGTGTACATATCATAAACATGTCAAACGTATAGAAAATGACAGTAATGTAATTTTTGAATTCAAGTAGTAAATCCCACACCTTTAAATCCATGATAAAAACATCCCAACAAACAAAGGATTGTTACAAATCGATGATGCCTCAAATTCTTGATAAATCCTTGGGTTTTTAAATTACAAAACCCTCATTTTTAAATCTATGAAGCAAACGACCCCATATTGTTGCAACACTATTTAGAACTCTCCATTATCAAATATTTTGCAGTTTATTATTTTTAAACCTCTCCAAAATACACGCGGTCTTAAACTCTCATAACCGAAACCCATCAATTCCAAAATTAGCACAAATTAACGATATCCTAAGGAAGCGATTAGAACATCCCAATATCCTCATTCAAGTTCAAGTTCAAGTTCATGGCTACCACGGGTCTCGTAGGGACTAAACAACAGTGCCTTCTTCAAACGACTCCTCCCTTTTGTTATTCCTCATCTTCTCAATCTCTCCCATAATCCTCTGCATTTCTTCGTTCAGATGCTTGGTGGGCCGAGGTTCGGTGTCAAGTACTGAACTTGTACCAAAATTGCAATCTGCAGCATCTTCTTCCTTCTTCTTCTTGTCTTCCTTTCCACCACCATAATCATCAACTCTTCCTTCCAGAATGCTCTTGATTTGTTCCTTGAAGAACAGCTCTTGGAAATCCATCTGACCAAATCACATTACAGAGTCGGATTAAATTGCAATCACTTAATTTCTTTACTTCCACACCTTAATGATCCCACTAAATGATTTTTGTTAAAAAGACCAGATCTTTGCTTACCGCTTCCGTACTCTCCTGATGCTGCAACTGGATTTTAACCCTGAGCACTCTGACTTCCTCCTTGGCCATCCTCAGCTTCTCCTCCAGTTCCACGTCACAGTCAGACCGGGAACCGCCACGTTGCGGCGGCGAGCGATTGGCCTGGAAATGTCTGCGATTGGTGCTGGCGCCGGAGTACTGATGATCCTTAGGAGCCCATATTTCCTTGTGTAGCTTCCTGTTGGTCTTCCCCTTCTTCTCGTACCAGTTGTTGACCCGCTTCCCGCCGCCAGAATTGACGTTTATGTGGTGGTCGAGGATGGGCAACGTCGCTGCTTCCATGGCCACTGTGTTTTTGTTATATTGGTGATCGAGACGGCTTTCGATGGATGTTTTAAGAGATTAAGCTGCCGCAATTGCCATTTGCCGTCGCCCCTCCCCAATTTAAGGGAGTGTATGATCGAGTGAACTTGGCGTTGAAGTAGTTTGGGGAAAAGTAATTGTTTACTGGCTGATTACTTAGCCAGAAACAGTGTTCATGGCTGCTTCGAATTCTGTTTACTTATTCTTCTCCCCTGTTCTGTTACATTTACTTATGATTTATCTTTTTTGCCAGCGAGTGGGACTGTGGGGGATTATCGGTCGACTGTTCTGTGTCTGGCTTTCTGGTTTCCTTTTAGTTTCTTTTCCCCCTTCTAGCAGAAGCAGTCAAGCATACGTACAAAATGCACAATTAAAAAGAAACAACGAGCAAGTCAAGTCAAGAAAAGTGGAAAAGGGGCTAACAAAGGAAAGATTCACCAAGAAGCAGTTCAAATGAGGCTGAAACGACTTCTCTCGTAAGTTGCTTCGGCAAATATGATTTATGATCCCCGCTATCCCTCCTCAGTCCTCTCCTTCTTCCAAAGCCGCGTGATTTATCCTTAGAATTCCATTGGCTCTTCTACATTCGATTATCTTTTTTCCGTTAATCAAAGTCGCCATTTCATATCCTAATCCCACCTTAAAAGCCAGTAGTTAATTTCCCGTCGGACTCACAGTCTAGTGTAAGCTAGCGTGGCGTTAAGGGTTTCCCCCCCTCACTCTTCCTCCGCCGCTCCCTTTCTCAAACTCGATGTCAACCTCCGCCCAAATCCCCCAATCAGCAGCGGAACCAAGGCAGTCCACGGATCAGACGGCGGAGGTCAAGCCAGTATCCGATCTCAACTTCGTGGACGATTCCTACTTCGATTCTCTCTTTGCCGAAGACGAAGACGACGAAGAAAACGACGCCGTTCTTCAAACTCTGCCGCCGCCGCGAGCGGGGGAATCTTCTGAAGACGAAGACAAGGGAGAAGTCCTCAAACTCATCTTCCCGGTCTCGGACGCCAAATACGCCCACGGATTGCAGGTCCAAGAGGCTCTATTCGGCTCAATCTCGCTCTACCGCGGCGAAACCCTCGCCGCCGCCGCCGCGGGAGACGAGGAGGTCGAGAGCCCCGGGAAGCGGATGAAGGTGGACGAAGGCGAATCGTCGCTGAGATTCTGCGAGATTTGCGCGGAGAGGAAGGAGCCGGATCAGATTCTCGCCGTCGCAGCCTGCACCCACGCGTCCTACTGCTCCGACTGCATCTCCCGCCACGTGGAGACCAAAATCGGGCAGAGCGTGGTCACCGTCACCTGCCCCGCGTCGGGATGCGGGACCGTGATCGAGCTCGAGTCGTGCCGCGATGCTCTCCCCAAGGGAGTGATCGAGCAGTGGGAGGAGGCTCTGTGCCGGAACCTGATCGGGGAGTCGGAGAGGTACTACTGTCCGTTCAAGGACTGCTCGGCGATGCTCCTGGTGGAGGAGGCAGGAGCGGAATTGATCAGGGAATCCGAGTGCCCGTACTGCCACAGGCTGTTCTGCGCGCAGTGTGGCGTGCCGTGGCACTCTGGGGTGGACTGCCAAGGGTTCCAGCTGCTGGGGCAGGACGAGCGTGGCAGGGAAGATATCATGGTGTTGGAGATGGCCAAGAGCAACAAGTGGGGAAGATGCCCGCGGTGCAAATTCTACGTTGAGAGGACCGAAGGCTGCCCTCACATCATTTGCAGGTCAGAATTCGTTTTCCCATTTCCTAGAGATTGTGATTAATTTGTGGTTTTGCTGTAAATGGGGGATATGGGTTGTTGTTGATGAATTTCAACCGTGCAGGTGCAAATATGAGTTCTGCTATGGGTGTGGAGAGCAATGGAGCTCGAATCATGGCGGGTGTACCAGAGATTGATCGGGGTCGAGCTAATGGACTGGAGGTTGAGGGTCACGTTTGTTGGTTAGATGTTTACTTGCAAAAGTTGATTAAGAGAGGCTGTTTTGGCTTTTAGTTTTTCGTTGATTATCATTGTGTCCTCCATTGTCATTAAGCATATTGGTGATAATGATGGAATGGGGACTGACGAAACTCTTGAAAAGGAAGCTTGGATGGGAGGAATATGAAATTATGAATATTGGTAATGAGTAGGTATTTCTGCACCAGGGCAGGGGTCTTCTATTAGAGCACCTCTACTAATAGAGCACCTTTACTGTGCTATATAGTATTGGTGCTTTAATGTACAACTTAAAGTTGTACCATAACATTAAATGTATAAGTTTAGGTTGTACCATAAAGCAATTTGTACCATTATGTTATGGTACAACTTTACAACTTGAAGTTGTACCATCACATAAAGGTACAAGTCCAAGTTGTACCATAAAAGAATTTGTACTAAAAGTATAGGTATAATCTAAAGTTGTACCATAACGTAACTGTACAATTTTAAGTTGTACCATAAAGGCAAAATCCTGTAGCACCAATACTATATAGCATTGTAAAATTTCTCGTTAATGAAGAAAAGCCTTCCATTTCTGTATCGTAAAACGACGACGTAAAACTTCAAACGAAACCTTTCACATATCACAAATGCTTTTGTTCGGGGGGTGGGCCAGCCCAACCAGCCCGCTTAACGGCCTCGCTGCGTTCTTCTTTCACCTCTTCCCTATCTATGTCTTGGCTTTCCTGATTCCTGGACTCTGTGGCGCCAAATGCTTCCAATGGCTCTCTTCAAGCTACCTTCCTCATCTCTTCCCTTCGCCATCCCTCGCTCGCCCCTCAGTTCCAGACGAATTCCGCCGCCCTCAATCGTTACTGTTTCCTGCTCCAAATCGCCGTCGCCTTCCTCCTCCTCCTCCTCGTCTCCCACCCCCACCGGCAACAGCGAGAGCAACGAGAGTGAGACGTCGACGAGCAGGAGAAGGATATCGGAGCAGTCGTCATGGGAAGCTAAGGACTCCGAAGGCAAAGATTACCTCTACAGATTGGGGAAAGAAGCTGATAACATGAACATTTCCGTCGGCGCTAGGGATGGCGTCATCGACTCTCTCTTCACCGGAACTTTCCTCGGCAGGGACTGTGAGCGCTTCTCCACTTTGAATCTTTCCCGATTGATTGCTTTTTCTTCACTAATTTTCGAACTTCGGTCGATTTTTTATCGTTCTGATCTTCTTTTCCGCCAGCGGATATTGTGTTCGATTACAGGCAGAAAGTGACGAGGTCGTTCGAGCATCTTCAAGGCGATTACTACATTGCTCCAGTTTTCATGGTTTGATTTCGCCCTGCAGTACTCTCAATTCACCTGGTTCGCTATGTCTAAGCCCCAGGATTAGAAATGTCGCCGCCATTCTTATTGTGGTTTCTTTTCTTTTGCAACAGGATAAAGTTGGTAAGTGTTTATTGGTTTCCAGACATGGGGAAGAAACCTTCCTGAGTATTGAAACCTTCCTGAGTATTGTTGGTGTAAGAAAAGCTGATACGTTTGAAATTCAGCAGAGAGCTTGATATGGATGAGCGGTTCATTTCAACATTATGCTCTTTAATCGTGTCATCATCTGCTTCACTTTTCATTGATAGATGAGCGACTTACTTCACTCTACTTATGCAGTCTGTCACATTGTAAAGAACTACATGGCTCATATCCTGAACGTCAACGTGCCGTTGATCCTAGGTACCCGTTCCAAACCTGATTCCCCTATAGCAAAAGTTATTGCCAGTCCTTGTTTGTTGGTTTGCCCAGCCTTTCCATTATGGTCGAGCTGTGTGCTCATGGAGCTCTGAATTTCTGGAGCGTGGTCGTATTCTCAACATGATTAGACTAGGTCCCTTTCTGCATATTCTATACTTCGTAAGTGAGATATGCTTTTGACATTCTTGTAGTTCTTATTTACAGGTATTTGGGGAGGAAAAGGGCAAGGCAAATCATTCCAGACTGAACTTATTTTTCAAACCATGGGAATTGAACCAGTCATTATGTCTGCTGGAGAACTAGAGTCAGAAAGGGCAGGTAATAAGATGGATTTCTAGCTGTCTCAACTTGGAATTGTGGGTTTCCAGAGGGTGGTGTTGGGATGAGTAGTTTCACAGACATTGTCAATTAAATGGGTGTTTCTATGTCTTACATGGTAATGAATCAGAAAACGAGTACTTAGTCATTTTAGCAAGCACTAGTTTTGCTTCCTTTTAGTCGGAATCAACTGTTACTATTGATCAATAGATCCACTTCAGGATTACATTTGATGAATTTGCTAAAATTAGTGCAAAAGCTATAACCCTAATAGCAATGAGAAAGAAGTATACAAGATGGTTGAAATGATATGGTGGAAAGATAATATTTGGTTGACATAATTGTCATGCCGCTGTAAACTGAAGTTCATGTTGATTCAAGAAAAACCAGGGAACCTCGAAAATAGAGGAAAGACTTTATGTCGAAATTTTTTGAGCACTAAGCTCTGTGGGTGATGAGGGATATGAGAATAGTTTTAAGCAGTAGACGCTTGACTTCGGTATGCCATTTTTGTTTCTTCCACAGGAGAACCAGGAAAACTGATTCGAGAACGCTATAGAACTGCTTCCCAAGTGATCCAGAATCAAGTTAGAAGCTTTATTATTATGATCATCGGTATATGTATTTCTCGTATATCGAATTCAGTAGCATCAGTTTTTCGGTCCTTGGCACTGATCTTATAATCAGTGCGAACACTGGTGTCATGAGTCTGTTGCTTTTACATCACTTAGATTGCTCTAATCTATGGTATTTATTGCGTTAAGAACAAGGAGGCTGCAATTCATGTCATGGCTTGCTAGCTGCAGTATATAGAATCTGCTTTTGGTTGATTGATTAGAAGATCCCCTCGTATGCTGCTCGATTAATCCGAGTACTCTTGTTTTACAGGGCAAGATGAGCTGTTTGATGATCAATGACCTTGATGCTGGTGTTGGTAGATTTGGTGAGAGGAAATCAATGCTGTAGACTATCTTAAGGCAGACATTTTTTTGGACTTCTATTTATTGGTGACATTTATATCCAGGAAACACTCAACATACAGTCAACAATCAAATTGTTATTGGGACTCTGATGAATTTGTCAGATAATCCTACGAGAGTCAGTGTTGGACAAGACTGGCGAACAGAAGATATCACAAACAGAATCCCCATAATTGTAACTGGAAATGACTTCTCAACTATCTATGCTCCATTGATTCGTGACGGGCGAATGGATAAGTTTTACTGGTACAGTTCATTTCATGCTTTCTTTTGATAAATATTACTCTGCTTCTTATTTGTTTTTGATCACTATACATCACATCACAATTGTCAGAAGTCAAGTGTGGCGATTGCTAGACTGCTCCAGAGCTTGGTGACTAGGATACTGTAGGCAAACCGTTGGGCCTTTTTTCTAGAGCACCTCTGATATGATTCTCACAATTAACCTGTTACTTTTAACTTTCTAACAATTAGAGTGATATTTTGCAGTTTCTTGCATACTAGAGTTTGTCTATGCATGCTGAGTGACATCTGAAATCCTTGTTATGTTATAGGCAGCCTACACAGGAAGACATATTCAATATTGTCAATAGAATGTATGAGAAGGATGGCATTCCGAAGGAGGAGGTTGTTAAGATTGTGAACTCATTTCCAAACCAAGGTATGTGTAACTTTCAATCTCTTGGCATTGAAACCATTGAAGCCAGTATGGGAAGACCTTTTATCTCTGCATTCTTAACCAACCCCAGTGCTATTTACATCGGCCCAATCGCTCTCTCACAGACACAGACATAACTAACACAAAAATATGCTGAAACTTTTGAATAATCACAATTCTTGAAGGTGATAGGTAACATTGAAAGCCCTGGATTCCATAGTTCTCCTTTTCTCCAGCTATTACTGCTTTCCTTTTGCTATGTACATGTTAGCATGTAAGTTTTCATGGATTAATCCTATGTTTTCTGTATCCTACTTTTCCTTTATCAACATGAAATCAATGATTGTCAAATCTGTCATAAGTATTTAAAAGTGAGTCAATGTTCTTGGGAATGATCTTTAGCAACTATCAATGAAAATTGCTTGTCGTACTTTTATGTTGGTACCATCCTCACTTTGGAAATGGTATTTACTTGTTGCCTTTTATGGATAACCATCTGTTTCTCTCATGTGGGGGTTGACCAGCTTTGGACTTCTATGGTGCTCTAAGGTCTCGAACATATGATAAAGCAATCTCTAAGGTATGTGCCGTTACGAAAAGTATTTCGAGCCATTATGAAAACCGTCAGAGTAGTACTAGGTTCATGGCCTCCTGAATCCTGGTTTTGCATATCCCCTGCATTTAGAATTTCCTCTATCAGTTTTACAACACTCGGTATCGACTGCATTTATACTAGATGTGTACAACCCTAACCCAGTATTCATTGCAGTGGGTTGAAGAGAATGGAGGCATGGAAAAGGTTGGCCCCAAACTTGTACGACGGAAAAGGAACGAGGAACTCCCTGTTTTCACTCCGCCCGAGGTATGCAAACGTTTTGCACTTTGTATTCCGGGTTTCGGTTAACTTATCAATGGTTCCTAGCACCAGGTCTGGACAAGTTCATCAATTCTGGTCATGCTTATGCAAGTGGTTTGTACTATACTTTTCTTTCATTCTGTTCATTGTTTTCGTCGTGTCGTTTCTTGGCTGTACAGCAAACACTAGAGGCTCTGATGGAAGCAGGTCACTCTCTCATAAGAGAACAACAGCTAATAATGAAGACTAAACTCTCCAAGGAATACATGAAAAATTCGGATGATTAGTAGCCTGTTGGTTGCTTGGATTCATGTCAAGGAAAAACTTTCACATAAAAACTGATTCAGAGGTAATTATCTACTGTATGTATTGTATTAACAGTTTTGGTATGGTTGTATATAGATAACATAATTATGTGGAATTTTCCTGGTACCATTTTTGTGTCAAGAACATTAATTGTTTACTGATCCTTAGCCACATTCGAATTTCCCTGTGAGCCTGGATAATTTTCAAGAAGACAATAGGTAAATCAAGTGGTCTAACTAGAAATGGTGTATTCCAAGAACATGCATTAAATTTATGTGTCTAATGCTTTCTAAAAATACATTGTTTGATAAACATAAAAAAAAGTGCATTTAACATTATTTGAATGCATGGATACAAAATATCACCAAAATGATTAGATACAGAGTACATTATGTTTTATGTATTAAGAAGGCATCATGAATTCTCTAGACGTACATCCTACGTCTAAATGGTTTAATAAAGCACTTAACATGATGTATGTATTTGAGCATACCATTTAAAATTGAAGATTCCAAACGACTCTCAAGTCGAGTGTGTTCCCTAGTGGTTTATTTCTCAGCTTACTTACGAACTGTAAGGGCCACGACGATGGGCTGGGTTCTGTAGTTTATCTGCCCAACATCACTCATGAGCTCCAGTGGCCCTCAAAGTTCTAGCTTCTTTCATGGCCCAGAGGTCAGAATTGGTCGTGGGAGAGGGTTGAATTTGATGATGACAAACTGAATGTAGATGTGTTTGCGAGAACCTCTGGATGATAGCTGCATGTTGATGATCCGACGTGTCAGGCTTCGAGAGGAGCTGAACTGCACACTGAGAATCCAACTCCACTCTAATACATCGATGATCGAGGTTCCATGCCAACTGAAGACCTTCCACAACGCCTCGCAACTCTGTCCGGGTAATGGAACACATACCTAGGTTGCTAGCGAATGCTGCTAAGCAGCATCCTGTATGATCTCGCAACAAACTACCTGCAACAGCGTGGTTTGTATCAGTATGAACGGAGCCGTCGGTATTGAGAGAAATCCACTCGGGAGATGGCGGCTTCCATGAGATCTCCATCTCCGTTCTTATGAGTCAGCTAGGCATATGGGTGAGCCTCTCCTTATCCATGGCATTTCGCACGACATTTATCTATGCTAGGGCCCGCTGTAAAATGTCGTTGCTTAATTAGGAGGGCAACAAATTATGAATCGAGCATAGTTCTAAACCAAATATCTTCAAATTATAACAATGTCAAACTCATGTCATGTGAAGTAGGGAGCGGATATGGTACTAACACCATTTGTATTAATGTTGATAACTATTGATTAATAAATAAGAAGCAAGAGTTTGATAGACTAATTTGTTCCGGTTAATCAAAATTTCATTAAGTACAGGTCAACCCAAATCAACTTGACCCTCTTTTCCATTGTTTACAACCCCTCGCAGTACTATCATTACTACGAATTGTTTTTTTAACACTAAGCAAGTAAGAAATTACCACTATTCTAGTTTCAATCTATCCATACTACTTTGCAAGTCCACATCATAGGCAACAACACATCTCACCATCCTCTTGATAAGCATACATACTTGGAAGGAGTATGAGTATGTTTCTTCCCATATAACCTCAGGCAGGGCCGGCCAAGAGGGTGTGCTGGCCCGCCCTCCGGCACAGGGCCACAGAATATTAGGGGCCCTCAAGCATCTCTCCCTCCAGACATAATTAACAACCAATACCCATATCGTCTTCAGCACGTCTGTCGCCGGATACGTCTTGACCATGCATGCACTAGCCAGGAACCAATGCAATTGTGTTCCTCCAGTCCACAGTACAGGCAATCTAGACTCAGATCGACTATCTTCTTTGCGAGATTGATATTAATAGGTAGAATGTTGTGCATGATCTCCCAAAGGAAATAGTGGAGTTCTGTACGCCACAGAGCAATATGCGGCCTTGGAATAGGGATGAAAATCATCTGTGCCATTGTTACATCCTTAATTAAAATGTCCTCAGCCTCTCATTCCAGCCTATTATCCTACTTCTTGTAAGTTCTTTAATGTAGGCGAATACCACTTTCTTTGATCACCATAAAACCATGGAGAGGCCAAGATATTTTTCATGTTTGGAGATCTCTCTAATTCCCAAGCTACTTACGATCTCCTCCATCTTCTACTGACCCACATTATTGATGAAAGATAATTCGGACTTGCTAAGATTTATTATCTGACCTGATTCCAATGCATAGTCGTGTAGAATCATCTTCATATACTTGCCCTCTTGATGACATGTTCTAGTAAACAAGACTCAATCATATGCAAATAATAGATGTGACACAATGGGGGCCTTGCGACACTGTAATTCCATGCCATTTACCTTTCTTTTCAGCTTTCTTTACCATCGAAGACAAGACCTAAACACACAACAGAAAGAGATAGGGTTGCCCTTTGCGCAACCCTCTTTTTGGGTATTCGAGATGACTTTACCTTGTATCACCTTTAGTCGGTTGGCAAATACATTTGACAAGATCTTGTATATAGGACATTGCATAAGTTGAAGTGATGAATATCATTGGGTGGCTTTGGAGATTTTACCTTCGGGATCAAGCATATTAGTGAGTGATTGAGTTGGTTTGGCACCTGCCTCGTTTCCAGGTAGCAGGGTAGTTCCTCAGTAACTTGTGTTCGAATTGTTTCCCACTGTGTCCTATGAAAGCTACCGGAAAACCATCCTCCCTTGGGGCTTTAAACGGAACCATCTGTTGTAATACTACTTCAATTCTCATTTTTTACAAAAGATTCTCATATATGGATTCTGTTGTGATTTCTAGACTTATTATTAAGTTTAGGGTCCATTTTGTACTTTACCATCAAACCCGTGTTTCATGTTGTTAGGGTTGTTGGTCTCATGTACTTAAGGGGAAGAGGCTTATGTGCTTTTCCTCAACTACAGAAAACCTAAAAGAGTGAATAATAGCTCAGCCGAGAACTCACGTTCTCCGTGGACTAGTCTCGTTCTCACCGAACGAGGAAGCCACGTAAGTCTCGTGTTCCTTCTTCCGCATTCTCGATTTCTACATGGTATCAGAGCTGTGATCACAACCACGGCTAGTAATCAATATGTCAAGGGGAGACTCCGCTGTTAGTTCCAACAAAGGTAGCGGCGGTGGCAGCGGTGGCGGTGGTACAACCCAGCGACCGTCCCCGTTCATGCTTCACACCTCCGACAATCCCAGCCAACTTTTCGTTGGTGAACTACTCACAGAGACTAACTATGGTGAGTGGGTAGGAGATATCTCAGATTCCTTCATTGCTAAAAACAAATTGGGTTTTGTTGATGGTTCCATAATCGCGTCGGAAAGCGGTGGAGAGGATTATGATGCTTGGAAACAAGCGGATGCTATGGTTAAGGGCTGGCTCAAGACCGCGATGACCAAGAACATCCGCAGCAGCGTTAGGTTTGCAAAAACAGCAAGGGAAATATGGGTTGACTTGCAGGCTCGATTCGGCCATGGTAGTGCATCTCGTATGTACGAGCTAAAGAGCACCATCATTCAGCTACAGCAGGAGAAGACCTCTGTGGCGACCTTTTATACCAAATTGCGAGGGCTCTGGGACGAGATTAGCTCATTAGCTCCCTCGCTCGAGTGCACGTGTGGAGGCTGCACATGTGATGTCAAACGCCACCAAAGGGAAGCAAAGGAAGGTGAGCGTTTATTTGATTTTCTAATGGGTCTTGATGATGCTTTTGGTACTGTTCGGACCCAGATTCTTGCTATGAAGCCAATTCCTAGCCTAGGAGAGGCTTATCACTTGATTATGAATGAGGAACAACAACGGCACATAACTAGCAATAGACGTCCTCGAACGGATGCTGCTGCCTTTCAGGCTCAGGGGGAGAAGAAATCCGATCGCATGCTGAAGGTGGGGGAGCGTGACGTTGAAGGCAAACCTGTGTGCAGCCATTGCCAAAAGCCTGGCCATTATCGAGAGACTTGCTACAAACTCATCGGTTATCCCCCACGCAAGGAGGGCGATGGACAAAACAAGCGAAAAAACAGATTGTGGGTCGCGTTCGTCACCACAAGCTGTTGCGGTCGAGACCGAGTCCGACACTAGCCCTATCCCTGGCCTCACGATGGCGCAGCTGCGACAGCTCCAGTCCTTCCTCAAGTGGGATTTGCGAGCTGCACCACCTAGCTCCGCCGATCCTGTCTCTAACATGGCAGGTACGTGCTCTATACATAATTCTTCATGGGTTATAGATTCTGGTTGTAATGAGCACATAGTGAATGATAAATCTTTGTTGCTGAATGAGCTGGAGTCACCTCCGGCTTTACAGGTTCGAATTCCTAATGGGACAGGGGTCCCTGTTCATCGTATTGGTTCCGTCCAATTATCAAATGACTTATCTCTTCAGCGAGTGTTGCACGTACCACATTTTCAGTGCAATTTACTCTCTGTCAGTAGGCTTACGGCTAATCTTCCTGTAGCCTTGATATTTCTTCGTGACTTCTGCATTGTTCAGGACTTACCCTCCAGGAAGCTGATTGGGATGGGTAAGCACGTGGATGGGCTATATTATCTCAGACTGTTTGATGGGCAGCATCCAGTGGCACATACCGCACGTCAGGCAGTTGATAAAACGGCTCTTTGGCATGCACGTTTGGGGCATCCGTCCAAGGCGAAGTTATCTATTTTGCAGAAGTACATTTCGACACCTCTTTTGCAGCGGAACTCACCTTGCCATTCTTGTATTCGAGCAAAACAAGCTCGTGATCCTTTTATGTCTAGCTGGATCACGACTTCATCTTGTTTTGAACTCATACATTTGGATATTTGGGGAGGATATCATGTTCCATCTTTCTCTGGTGGGAAATATTTTTTGACGATTGTGGATGATTACAGCAGAGCAGTTTGGGTCTATTTGCTACGTTTTAAATCTGATGTTGCACGCACGTTATTGTCATTTTTCCATATGATTCAGCAACAGTTTGGAAAAGTGGTGCGGCGTATACAGGCCGATAACGGTCCAGAATTCGCCACTAATGAGCTCCGGACTTATTATGAGCAGTCTGGCATCATCCTGCAGACGTCATGTACTGACACTCCTCAGCAAAATGGCATCATGGAAAGAAAACATCGCCATCTCTTAGAAACTGCGAGGGCATTACGATTTCAGGCGAATTTGCCTCTCGAGTTCTGGGGAGAGTGCATTCTTACTGCAGCCTACTTAATTAATCGTATGCCACTGGTGACCACAGGAAATCGTTCACCATTCCAGATCATGTTCGGCAAAGATCCTAGCTATCATCACTTACGGAGTTTTGGATGTCTCGTCTATGCTCGAGACAATCGTCATGGCTTGGACAAGTTCTCCGATCGAGGCCGTGCTTGTGTTTTTGTCGGCTATCCGAGTACACAGCGGGGCTACAGAGTTTTTGATCTTGAAGAGCGACGAATTTATACGTCACGTGATGTTAAATTTTTAGAATACATCTATCCCTATCACTTGAGCACTGATCCTTCGTCATCGTCCATGCAGGCCATGCACTCTCGGCCTCCTCCTGTGATGGCTGAACCTGTTTGGGATGAGGATCCTGCTATCCCTTCCTCTACCTCCCTGCCCACAGACGAGCACGTCGACTCGGGCGCCATTTCACCGCCCAGCGCTGCTCCTTCTTCACCTGGCGAGCATACCACTTCACCACCGCACAGCCCAGCTTTTCCTTCTACTAGCGAGGATGCCTCGTCCCATTCTCCTTCACCAGGACTTGGACATGAGCATTCTCCTTCACTCACGACCACTATGACTAGCCCCGAAGCTTCCTCGAGTTCTCCGGAGCCGCCTTCAGCTCTCGATGAACCTGCCCCGCGGCATGGTGATCGTCAGCGCCAACCTTCAGTTCGGCTACGTGGTTTTGATGTTGATCTCCCTAGCTTTTCTGGCTCCACCACAACCACCTATCCAATTGAAGACTACCTCACTTATGATCGACTTTCACAAGCTCATCATGCATTCGTCGCAGCTGTCACCAGTCACGATGAGCCTCGTTTCTTCCACCAGGCGGTTCGTCACGAACATTGGCGGCAGTCCATGATTGTTGAATATCGTGCCCTTGAGGCAAATGGCACGTGGATTTTATGTCATCTTCCTCTTGGGAAGAAATCCATCGCGTGCAAATGGGTTTACAAGATCAAGTTCAATGCAGATGGCACCATCGAGCGGTATAAAGCTCGTCTTGTTGCTAAAGGCTTTACCCAGATCAAAGGTATTGATTATCATGATACGTTTGCCCCCGTCGCCAAGCTGGTCACTGTTCGATGTTTACTTACTGTTGCGATCAGCAAAGGATGGTTTATTCATCAACTTGACGTAAACAACGCTTTTCTTCATGGGGATGTTGAAGAAGAAGTCTACATGGCCATTCCTTAAGGTTTCTCGACTCCCGGTGAGACTCGTGTTTGTCGACTTCGTAAATCGATCTATGGTTTACGTCAAGCATCCCGCAATCGGTACCAAAAATTTACCCACGCCTTGTTGGAGCTTCATTTCGTCCAGAGCCGAGCTGATCATGCTCTCTTCACTTATAGGCGTGGTACCAGTTTTGTTGCAGCTCTTATCTATGTTGACGACGTTATCTTGACCGGTAACGACATGGTTTTCATTCAGCAGGTCAAGGATTTTCTCCATGCTCGCTTCACTATCAAGGATCTCGGCAACCTGAAATATTTTCTGGGTATTGAGGTTGCTCGTTCTCCCCGTGGGATGGTTTTGAACCAACGCAAATATGTGTTGGATATATTGGCTGAATCCGGACTCACCGCTTCTTACCCTAGTCCGACTCCTATTGAACAAAATCACCGAATCGGCAGCGATTCCTCTTCTCCCGCCGCCGACCCTGCTTCTTTTCGTCAGTTGGTCGGTCGACTGCTCTACCTTACCGTTACGCATCCCGACATTACCTATGCTGTCAACATACTTAGTCAGGCAGTTCATTCTCCTATGCAGGCACACGTTGATACGGCTAATCGTGTATTGCGCTACCTTAAGACATGCCCAGGACGAGGTTTGTTCCTTCCTGCCTCGGCTGACCTCTCTCTCACTGCATATTGTGACGCTGACTGGGCGGGCTGCCCGCTCACTCACCGTTCTACCACCGGCTATTTCATTAAGCTCGGGGCATCACCTGTCTCCTGGCGCACCAAGAAACAATCGGTGGTGGCATGATCCTCGGCCGAAGCAGAATACCGGGCTATGGCTAGCACCATTAGTGAAGTCTTGTGGCTTCGATGGCTTTTGCATGACCTTGGCGTTCCTCTTTCCACGCCGACTCCTCTTTATTGTGACAATCAAGCTGCTCTCCATATCTCGCCAAACCCGGTCTTCCATGAGCGCACCAAGCATGTTGAGATGGATTGCTACTTCGTCCGGGAAAGAGTCCAGTCAGGTGACATTATTCCCCTCAAGATCGCTACTCAAGAACAACCGGCTGACATTTTTACTAAGGGACTCAGTGCCGATCAGTTTTCCCATCTTCTTGTCAAGCTTGGCCTTCTTGACATTCATTCCTTCGCTTGAGGGGGAGTGTTGTGATTTCTAGACTTATTATTAAGTTTAGGGTCCATTTTCAAATATAGGTAGTAGTTACATCCTGGAATTCAGCCAGACCTCAAAATCAAAGAAACGACTCACAATTGGGTACAATGAGAGGGCCTTTCTAGCCACCAAATGTGCTATCCTATTACTACTCCGACCTACAAGTCGAATACTAAACCCAATATGAATTGCAAAATAATGCACAATTTCCTCAAGTATAGCCCCCATTCGATTATCGTTAATATCAGCCCGTATGATCTTCTCGATGACCACTTTGGCATATCCTTCAAACCTCTTTTCCGTAAAGCCATGGTCTAGACACCATAGAATAGCCTCCCAGAGAACGAGCAACTCAACCACCATAGGGTCATCAATTCATGAAAACTGGACCCCCTACCCCCCCCCCCCCCCCCAAAAGGATTTCCCTAGCTAGGTTCATGATAATCATCCCGCTTGCCGAATAAGACCCACACCTTGTTGCCCCATCCCACATAAAAACAACCAAGTTAGATGATATTCGGCTTTAATATATCGAATTCTTGGACTTTATGTGATTATCTCATGGTATGTTTAAGCCGATTGGTGCTATTTTAGGGAGAATTAATCTGTAATGGTTGAAAAGCCATTACCATTTTGTGTTGGAGTTTTGGTGTGTGTTTAGGTCAAAAGATAGATAAAATGGCAGCACTGGAACTTCCGAAGCAGGAGATGGTGGGAGGAATTAGATCCATATTTTTTCCACAACAAGTAATTGGGCCAAAGCCCAATTGATGGAGGCAATTAACTGTTACGGGTTGGAGGAAGGAATTTTATTTGGGCCAGCAAAAACTATTCTGGGCGGCAGGGAATTGGATTTGGCGGCTGGGGGGTAGAAAAAGAATTCTTGGAGGCGGAATTAAAGAAGTAAGAAAGGAGAGGGAATTAAGATTGGACCCGAATTGAGGGAGGCAATAAAATTGGGGGCGGACATCTCTTTGGCAAAAAGGACGGGGGCCCAATTCGGAATTGGGACGAAATAAAATTAATCAAGAGGGCGGCTGGCTTTGGGAGAAAAAAAAGAGAAGGCAGCAGGCGGGGGTGGCTTTTGTGGTTTTTTTAGACGAAAAATTCTTTGGAGAAAGAAAAAGGGCGCAGGCAGCAGCGAGTAGCGAGCAGTGCGATTGAGAATTTGACGATCGACTTCTCCCAAGCGGTTTGAGCTGAGTTCAACGAGAGCGATTAGTTGGTTGGATTGTCTGAACCAAACTAGCTGTTTATTGTTGATTTAGAACATGATGAACAAAACCCTATTGTTTTATCTCAATTTCATCATGAACTAAACCACGATTTCTGGGGGAAACACCATAGGATGTAGCTATTTCTTGATTTGATGGATTGATTCGTATTTCTTTTCTTCCAATCTCTATTGCATGAAATTACATAATGCTTTGTGTTGACTAGCCACCAATACAACGGTTTGTAGTTAATTAGGTTATTAGCGACAGTGAAACCCTATTAACTGAACCTATTTCATGTGACATAGTAACTTATCGAAGCGATAGTGGATTAAATAAGGTGCTATGCGGTCTTAAATAGGATATCGATCTTCAGGCTATATAGTTAATTCATTGAGCTACGACAGTAGGATTTGAATTAATTTTTTAGTACGTAGTAATTCCCGACAGGGATAGCTAGCACATTCGTGATATCCTGGCTGTAGAGAGTTGGATTAAATTGATTGGAATATGTGAATTAATATGGATAGGATAGGTAGTGAATCCCGGTGTTTCTCCCAGAGCTTTCTCCATTGAATTTCTCCCGACCAATTTACTTTGCTTAATTAGTTAATTTTGCTTTTAGATAATTAGTCTCGTTAAACCATTTTCACCTATAGTTTGCTCTATAAATTGATAGAATATAAGGTTGTACCAGTCCATGAGAGACGATAACCGGACTTCCGGTTTACTACGAGATAGGAAATTGGCATTAGACCCACAATATCCCAAGGTATATATCAGAGGGATGGGAGAGGGGATTACTGGATCCACCGGAAAACTTACTCACTCCTGGTACTGTTGGTGAAACTGCCTCATCAAGACCGGGATCCCGAACTGTTTATCCTCAAAGACCAACCAGTTGCGGGAATGCCATATCCTCTAGAGAACAGCAACAACTGCCATGAACAAAGCAGGTTGATGTATGAGCACCAACAACTTTTTTAGAAAAAGTGGGAATGTATGACGAGGCAATCCTTGGCCCAGATATTCAAGCCTCGTATGGTCCTGGAGAGCACGAGCCACCGGAAAATGAAGAAACAAATGTTCCATTGTTTCTGACTCCGTCCAACAAACTGGGCACCTGGGAAGCACAAGGACGTCCTTCTCGATTAGGGCTTCTGTTGTTGGCAGAATTCGGTTAAAGATTTTCCAGACAAATACTTTCAGCTTGGATGTTAGCCTCCCACAAATGAATCCAACTAGCCCTATCCATCCAACTGGCCATAGGCGTGGGCAATGAGAAATGGGTATTTGGGTATACCCAAACCCGTCCCCTTTTTTTTAGGGTTACGGGTACCCAAATACCTGTAATATTTAGTACGGGATGAGACTTGAGATTAACAATTTCAACATCAGGTACCCGCACGTTACCCGCTAATACCCGTTTGGATAGTGACTCGCACGAAACTACACAATAAAACCCCAATTAGAGCTCAAGTTTTAAAACTCTAATTGGGTGCAGTATATGGCAAGTATTTAGATATCGACCCGGGTCGGTCCGTCTACCCCTACTTCACTTGTTGAAATCATTATCCAGCAAAAAAACATTGGTTTAAAGGTTTGCTAATTGAAATAAAAGAAAACAAAGGTGATTGGGTTTGAAAACTCTTTTGTGGGAAAGTCACTCGGGTGTCGCTTCCCTCTAACTGCTACCATGCTATGTGAATTGGAACGATGCCTTTGGGCATGATAATCGCGAACCGCAGAGGGATGCATATGTGGTCGGAGACCGCATCTCAATTGCTAAACCGAGGTAAGGATGAAAGGTCGTGTCACTCGACCCTCTCGGTTTAGACAATTGGTAATTGGCTTACTCCCTCACTAAACGCTAAGGTCGGACGATTTAATCACGATTAATCGACTACTTAACTCAATATTGAGGGTCGCCATAATTTAACCTAGTTTAGGTGGCTTAGATAGCGAAAGTAAAACCAACTCGATTGAGTCTCCCTTGAAAGGGGGATTTTCGGATTTTCCTCTCTAAGCTAGGCTAAGGTGGCAAATTAGATTACTAGAACCTAAATGCACAAACCTAGGGGTGCTAAGCATAATTATGCATAATTCTTAGGTTGCTAAGCACCTAAATGCACAAACCTAAGGATGCTAAGAACAAAACATGCACAACCCCTAGATTGCTAAGCACACGTATGCACAATCATGATAAATAATGCCTCAATCATTGAATTGAACAATACCCAATGACAATCATCCAAAACACATACAAGAAAACTACATGGTAGAGTTAGGGTTTCACTACACCCAAGTGAAAGGAGGTCTACTCCATGCTAGAAGTGGGGCGAACAAAAGGGGAAAATGTGGAAACCATCTTTGAGGATGCTCCCAGTCTTCTTGGCCCTTGAGATGAGCTTTCCTTTGGGGAAAGCTTCCCAAAATCTGCCTTGAAGCCAAACCCTAACCTTCTTCTTCCCTTTGGTTCTGTTTCTCTCACTATAATGCTGAAGAAGGTGTTTCACACAAAAGTGGGCTCTCCCCTCTCTCCTCCTTTCAGCTCATCTTTTAAACCCGAGATGAGCTGAGTTCACGGCTGTGAACCATGAAACGCGTCCATGAACTCCAGGCGTGCACCAAAACGCGCTGCATCGCTCACGTCTGTTCACGGTCAACTGCCTGTGTTCACGGTCTTAGTGAGTCTTAGTGAACGTGAACTCACTTGCGTCAGTAACCTTCACATTGGCTCTGGACGCCTCGCGATTCACGGTCAAGTCCTCTTCTTCACGGTCTTGCATGATCGTGAACTCCCTCAGTTAGCCGTGAACTGGCTCTTTTTCACCTCTTCTCCCGGTTTTCGATCCTTTTCGCCAATCTTTCGACTCCGAGGCTGGTTTTACCTGTTAAATCCTGAAACACACTCAAACACGAAGAACCTAGTGTAAAACCGACCTTTTAGGAGCGAATTGGCACAAACATCTAAGTAAAACGAGGACAAAACATGTAAATTAAACCCAAATTAGGTAGTATGGGTACCCGTAATACCATTAGAATTTATTCAATTTCAATTACCCAAATATGAAACGCACTTCCCACCTAAGACTCCGAACCTGTGCAGGTCATTTTCTAGAAATGATTTGGCTGGAATTGGATGTCATGAGCAGGTCAATCGTTGGAATGAGTTCGGCAGCACTTTAGGAGATTCTTGTTGTTCGGACAGTAGCTTTAGCTTATGGAAAGCTTTAGCTACTTCGCGTAATTCTTGTCCCATTTTACTTTTATATGTCAAGGAGATGATTTGGCAGCATTTGATGTCAAGGATGAGCTTATGGGCAGTAGCTTTAGCTACTTCTCTTGTCTCAATTAATTTTTATGTCAAGGAGGAGCTAGTTTTAGTTACTTCACTTAATTTTTATGTCATTTTGTTTTGTGCCCAGTGTATCAATTATTAAGTCTCTTTTCTTCTTGTGTCATTTTGTTACAGGTTTAATTTTGTTATTTTGTTTCATGTGTAGTTTTGTAATTGTTCCCATGTTGAACGGGTATATACGGGTAGTTCGGGTACTAGTTATCCGTCTCGTATGGGTAACGGGTACCTGTTAACCTATACGGGTTTGGGACATGGGATGGACTTTGTTCTCCAAATGAAATTGGGTACCTGTTTCAAACGGGACGGGTACACAATCCCGTCCCGTTGCCCACCCCTAACTGGTCATGGATTTCCAGCGACCCCGCTGTTGATCTAATAGAATAGCAAAGTGATAGGTCGGCTTAACTGTGAAGACCCCATCCGTTGTGGCAATGCCAGATTAGCCTATCCTTTACAATCTGACAAGGAAGAGGAATAGCTTTAATAGTTTAACAGATGGGCGGGTCAAACCACTAGCTAAGTTTTAGGTCACAACAACGCCCTTCCCCTGACATATAACCTCCGCCATCGGGAGGTCCCCCTCATCGGGAAGCACTCGAGGGTTATACACTGGGAGAATGGGATGCAACCGAGGAATCCAATTGGAATGGAGCAGAGAGGCTTTCTGACCATGACCAATTTGTCATCACAGCCCCAATTCTAATAACTTCCGGCCATAGAGGATACTCTACCATCTCCAAGATGGGCGAGAGCGAACCGTTCCCGAGAGGAAATACTTCCCTTTGTACACTTATGCTAAGAGAGATTGGGGTTCATTAAGGATACGCCATCCAAATTTGGCTAAAAGAGCCTAGTTAAAATGCTCGAATTGATGAAATCTCATACCACTGTCATGCTTACTCCTGCGCATATTGCACCGGGATATCCATCAAATCCTTGTTTGACCCTCTTCAACACCCCACCAGAAATGGGCCATATGTTTGTTCAGGAGGCAACATAAAAAGTGAGGTAACATGAAACAAGATACAACATGTAATGGCAAGGCCATTTTGGATTGGGTTTCCAAGAGAGTGTCCTGCGTTTCTAACTCTGGAGCCGCTCCAATAATTTCTCCTCCAAATAGTGGAATGTGGCCGTTTTAGACTGGGAGATCAAAGTAGGAAGCCCCCAGATATTTATCATGGACCCCCATAGCCCCGACTCCTAGAATTTGTGCTAAGAACTCCTGGTCCGATAGAGCAATATTCTTACTAAAGCAAACTGTCGATTTTGCCAGGTTCACCCTCTGGCCACTAAACTCCTCATACTCATTCAATACCTCGATCAAATTCTCACATTCCTGGAGGGTCCCTCTCAGAAATAAATAGCAAAAAACAAGTGCAAGATACGGGGAGCTCTAGGAGCCACTTTCACACCTTCAAGCTTCCCATCAGAGATTGATTTCCGAAGGAGCGCTGCAAACCCCTCCGTGCAAATCACAAAGAGAAGAGGAGACAAAGGATCCCCCTGCCGGAGCCCCCTCAAGGGTGAGAAGAAACCCGACAGGGTTCCATTCATGAGAACTGAAAATGTCGTCGATCTGGGACATTCCTGTATCCACCCTTTCCACATGGAGTCAAAACCCATCTTGTCCAAAACTTCAAGAAGAAATGGCCATTCGACAATATCATAGGCCTTTTCCATGTAAACCTTTAGAGCCATGTACCCTTTCTTACCTCGCATTTTGATTTTCAGGTAGTGCATTAACTCATGCCCAAGAAGGATATTTTCTACAATTTGCCATTCACGGATGAAAGCATTTTGACCTTCTGAGATACTTTGAGGTAAGAGGCCAGCTAATCTTTCAACCATGATTTTTGTTATCACTTTATACACAAACTGGCATAAGCTAATCGGGCGGAGTTGCCTCATAGTTTCGACATTATCCACTTTAGGGATTAACGTCAACCAGGTATGATTGAAGCTATAGAGCATCTTACTCATTGTAAAGAACGAGCAGACAGCCTCAATAACAGAGGCGCCTACAATATCCCAGAAGGCCTTGACGAATTTACCCGTAAACCCATCAGAACCAGGTGCCTGCTTTGATCCCATGGAGAAGACCGTTTGCCTGACTTCACTAGGGAGGACTTCCATCGTGAGACGTGCATTCATTTGTGGCGTAACATTGTGAGGTATGGAAAGATCAGCTATCCTATCGGCCATGTTCAACCCCTGATTTTCTGACGTGAACAGGGCTTGTTAGAAATTACTGGCTATGTTTGCCTTCCCATTTTCCTCAGTGACCCATTCTCCATCGTCATTGCAAAGGCCATACACAAAATTCCATTTTCTACGAGCTCTCGTAACCGTACGAAAATCCGATGTATTTTTATCACCCTTTTTCAGCCATTGGGCATGAGATTTCTATTGCTAGTAGACTTCCTCTGCCTTCCATTGTCTATTTAACTCAGATTCGAGGGTCCTTACTTCATCCCAGTTGATCAGATGGATTAACTTGATTCGATCGTCTTGGAGGGTTTTGAGGTTACACAATGAGTTGGTAGTGCCCGCCCTACTCCAATCGTAGAGTAGATGGCGAAGTCGCTTGAGTCTCTCTCAAAGCTGGTACATTGGAGTCCCTTGGATTGCCTCTTGCCAAACATATGTCACCATTGCCTCAACCTCTGGATTATCCATCCAATGAGCATCAAATCGGAAAAGGGGGCGACTATTTAAAACATAGGGTTTTTCATATAGGAGCAGTGTCCGGTGATCAGATCCTTGATCCGTGAAATGTTTAACAAGTGTATCTGGAAAGCGTTAACCCATGTCTATGAACATAGAGCTCTATCCAGTCTCTCTCTAATGCAAGCAGTACTCATACGTTTTTTTGTCCAAGTGAATTGATCACCTTGATAACCCAGGTCATACAGGCCAAGGTCATGAACAAAGTTCCGTAGATCAATAGACTGGGAAACATTCCAGGGATTGTCACCATATTTTTCATATTCGTGGAGGGTAACATTGAAATCACCTATTACCACATAAGGTAATCGAATTCCTTCACAAATTACTACTTCAATTCCATTCGTTGAAAAGGGTTGGAAAAGGTTGATGTTCTGTTGGGGATACGACTAAGGTGTCTAGCGCAAACAATACTTCCGGATTCTTCTCCCACTTGCATGCGTCATCTACGGACTACGAGCCGCGCTATGTCCACCTAACATCATGTCTTATCACATTTAATATTTACCTACCGTATTAGAACCTATAAATAGGACATTTACTACGGATAGAGGGGGATACGTCATTAAGACGAAACCACTCTCTCTACACTTTCTCTCTCTACATTCTATATTACCCGTTAGTAGACCATTCGCTCTGACTCCTCTGTCAATCACACTCGTGACCCATACAACCCTAGTGTCTCCCTCCTACACCATCGAGGTACTAACGTGTTCATTTTTTGCATTACTTTCCTCTCAATTCCTTCAATAACCTTGTTGCTTCCCATATCCCCTTGAGATTGGAAAAAATTGTGAAAAGTAATATATAATGCATTTACTTTCTTCTTTCTGGCCCGGATCAATCCGACCCAGCTCATCCTGGATTTTCATGATCATATTTCTTCTTTGTCATTTCATTTTTTTTTTATGAAATAGTTTGGTATTTCGATTCTCATCTCGCATCCATGAGATTCTTGACCGTTGGTGTCATCTCTCCTCTTATTGTACAAGAATCTTCGCTCTCTACGCTTCGAGGATCTTTCTCCGCTCGATCCAACCATCCTCCCTCGTCTCCTTCTCTTGATTTTCTAGTTCTTTATCCACCTTCTCCTCGTATTATATCTACTTAAAGGTTAGAGCCCCTTTTGCACTCTATTTTTCACAAAAAAAAAAATCAATTATTCATTACCATATTTCATAATTAAATTAATTTAAGAATGACCATTACACACATGTATTATAGGAGGAACTATTTTATTATAATGAAAACAAGTATTATAGGAGCAACTACGTTATTATAATGAAGACTCGGACGTATACGTTGGAGATTACTCTTATTTTTGTATCCTGATATGTGGTTCAACCACCTTTTTGGTGACTTTTTTCTTTTGTCATAAATATTCCGAAATAAGGAATATATAGATAGAGCAACCAATTGAGAAGGTAAAGGAATAATATGTAGATAGAGTAATCAATTCATAGGAACATGGAAAAGATTGGGAAAAAAAGGAGCTGCTGACACAAATTTTATCTACCTTCTACAATCAACATTCGATTCCTTTCTGTACAGTAACTTCAGTTCCCCGATTAGTGCATATTGCTTAGTAAAGTGTCCAGATTTGCAGAATCATATTCTTTAGCTTTCCTTTCTATGGCTTTATTACAAATAAATTGTCGATAATGCTTCGGAAAACAAAAGTAATCAGTGGACTAAAAGTTGTACATTTCTAAATATTTGTATATTCTAGAGGGTACGTCTACATATATGGCGCACCTCACCCTCAATTTTGGATTTTTCATATTGATTTTGTCATTTGTAAATAATATTAAGGTGTTTAATAAGCGTTAAAATACTGTAGTTCTATATACAATTTTTATTTAATATTCACAAATATTTTTATTTTTAAATGATTTATTAGAAATTTAATAAAAACATTTTTTAACCATTTACAAGCCAAACTGATATAATGAGTAGGGGATATGAATGATATATAATAGGAACTCCAGTACTATGCAAACGGCATGTATATTGCAGAGTACTGCAGTGAGTTAGGTACCGAGAGCATGAAAATAGAATAACACAACATCTAGACGTAATTTGGTGGAGTTATGATTATATGATATATCATCTAGAAATTCAATTTTCTCTCAATTTTTTTAAAAGATCAAAAACTTTGAGAACTATTGATATGATTATGTGAACTTATAAACTATTTTTCTAATTGTTACCAGTTGTTAACGAGAGGGAGAATGATTAACTAGAGAGCGCATATTCCCATCTCTCATCGGATGAATACTTTGGATGTTTCTCTTGATGATTTGGCCAAAACAGAAAAGGAATATAAATGAAAACTCTCTTGACCTCTTTGTTTATTTTTCAATTAGAGAGTACTTTCAACTCTCTACAGTGGTGGAGAAAATAGAAAATCTTGATATTATCCACAAACCGACGGAATCCAATGCTTATACACATACACGGCACGGGTTAACCCCTTAAGGGGTTGGTTTTTTGACACCCCCTTTTAATTGGTCAATTTTTCATTAACTATTGACAAGTATTAATGAAAGTAAACATAATAAATGTTCTGTTATTAAATACAAAATAAAAGTAAACATAATAAATGTTCTGTTATTAAATACAAAATAAGCATTAAATACACCACATTAATTACCACTTTACTGGTATTTGTACCACTGCACTGATACTCATATATGACATTGCTACCAGTGCACTGATATCGCTACCAGTGCAGTGGTATATCTACCAGTACAGTGGTACAACGTATCAGTGCAGTGGTATATCTATCAGTACAGTGGTACATCGTATTAGTGCAGTGGTATATTTTTTGGAGGTGGTCGGAGGGAGTCTGCCGATGGGATTTTCACCGGAGAAGTGTGGCGATCGGAGGAAGTCTGGTTGTCGGAGACTGCTGAAAAAGGAAAAATCAAATATAGTGAGAGAATTCCTAATGTGTATTTAATGTGTGTATTTAATTCCTAATGTGTATTTAATAGTGAGAGAATTCCTAATTAATATGGTACATTTAATTTTTAATGTGTATTTAATGTGTGTATTAAATTCTATAGTTGTATTTAATATACTAGAGGGGTGTCATTTTTCCAACTCTAAGGAGGGTGCTAACCGACCCCAACACATTTCTCAATTAGAAACATAAGTTCTTAATTATTATTCTTAAGTCTTAACATTTTTTGGGAAGATATACAATACAACACTTTTTTTTGTTGTTGTAAATTATGAGAATTTATTGAGTCATTAACCTTTCTTTCTGTGCCCCCTCAATTTCAGTCATTAACCTTTAGAATGTTTGAACTTTGAACCCAATCCACCATTCTTATATACTTCATAGAAAATGAGTGTGATCACCATGAATCCCTCTTTCATTTACCACCTTCCAACTTTATATATAGCTAGTCGCTGTGCCTTTCCATCTTGGCATGATGGAACATTGGTGTGCCTATATATGTGCAGAACTTTAATGGAAACACTACTCCTAATTATATTTCTAAGGCTAATAGCACCATAAACGATAGAGGGTGGCTCAGATGATAAGATACGAGATTGACATTAAATGTTTGTTGTTAATTGGTTGTTTTTTTTATGACATACCATTACGTGATGTCAATCATTAAATTTAATGGTCAATTAGCTACAAATAATGCCACAACTATCATAGAAACATATGAAATTGTGTCACAAATGTTATTTCGAGAAGTTCCAACCTATGAAAACCAAAGCTAATGAGTATTAACCATATTTCTTGTTTTTTGTGTGCCTAATACCAGAAAAGACCCATAGTTTAACATTTCTGTTAATTTCTCCCCTATGTTTTCGATTCGTCAGTTATGTCCCAATGTTTAGCCTCCGTTAATAACTTCCGTTATTTTTTCACGGTCAATAATTGACCGATGACGTGTCATTTAAAAAGTCACTTTATTTGCCTGGTCATCACAAATTTAAGGACAGAAAAATAGTAAAAGATAAAAAAAAAGTAAAGTAAAAAGAGAGCAGAGGTGAATCGGGGGAACTCATTCGTTTCCTTCTCAAAGAAAAACTGGCCCGAAGAACCCTAACCAACAGAAAAGTGAATCTGGTCGATCTTCGAGCGGAATTGTCAAGTCGTCGTCGTGCCGCTGTCGTGACAGCGTCGCAGGCTTCGATTTGTCGGAGGCAAACAGTCGGTGGAAGTATGCTGCTGAGCCATTAGCTATGTGGCGCTGCCTTATTGAAATTAAGTACCCCAATCAGTCTTCTTGTTGGAGATCAGGGAAAGGGGACAACAGATTGGGGTGTTCCTTGTGGAAAAATATCCTGAAAGAAGAACCGGAGTTTTGGAGACATGCTTTTATTAACGCCGGTGGCGATGTGTGGGTATCATTCTGGAAGGATTGTTGGCTGCCTGGAGTGATCCTTGAAAATGCCTATCCGAAGGTCGCTGCTGCTTCTTCTTCCCCGGAGGCCTGGGTCTCTGATTTGGTATCCTTTTCTTCTGAGGGTTTGTCTTGAGATATCCCTTTGCGTTTTTTGCTAAGGGGTGGGGCTGAGAGGGATAGAATGAGATTATTGCAAATGCTTTCTTCTGTTTCTACTGATTTGATCTCTGCAGGACCCAGTAAGATCATGTGGCGACCTTCCGCAAATGCTCGCTTCTCGGTTAAGTCTTCTTATGATAGTAGTATGACCATCAAGTTCCCGGGCGAGCCTGATTTCCCCGCCAAAGCCATTTGGAGACCGCATGTTCCGTCAAAAGTGTCTGCGTTTATGTGGATGGTCATTCATAAAAGGATTCTCACCCACGACAATTTGAAGAAAAGAGGACGGGCCCTTGCTAGCAAATGTGTTCTTTGTGACAGCGAGGAGGAGACCGTTGATCACCTTTTCTGCAGTTGCAAGTGGAGTAATCAAGTTTGGGAGATTTTTCAGTCCGTAATGGAATTCATGGGACCCTTTCCATGCACTATTGACTCCCTGATAAGAGGTTGGCCACCGATCAAGCTTTCACCTTGGAATGAATGGTTCAACAGCAGGTTTATTCATGCATATTGCTGGGAAATCTGGAAAGAGAGGAACGACAGAATGTTTAATGAAAAAGCTTCGACGTGGAGAACAGTTGTTCGAAAGATCGGGAACAACCTCTTAAAGTGGAGTTCCGCTCATGGTGTCGTGAGTTCCGATGATGGTCTCATGTGGCTTCACTCGATTTACCTCGCCTGCCCTCTGATTCAGCCGATTGAAGCAAGCTGATTTTGTGAGAACTGTGCTACTCTGTCTTTCTCAGCTCCTTTGTTTCCAGTTGCTTCTTCCTCCTCTTCTTTCTTTCTTCTCTTTTTATTGGTTTGTTGCTTTTTCCTTCTTCTTGTTGCCCATGTCTTGATTTCTTCTTGCGATCTGTATGGTGCTTTCTTCTTCTTGTACTCTTGTCGTTATTTTTGGTTCTAATATATTCACCCTTATAAAAAACAGTCGGTGGAACATCGCAGGCTTGAAGTCGTCGGGTTCAAACCGACGGGCAGATTTGCAAGCTTCAGAATCGCTGGAGAATCTTCCTCTATAATTCAAATCGACGACTTCCTTCCTTCATCCTTCGACATCGATGGCATTCCTTTGATATAGAAGCAGTCGATTGAGACCTGAAGTTGTGTTCCCCCGATTTTCTCATCCTTCAACATCGACGGCATGCCACTGTCTCCTGCTTTCCCAAACCGCGCTGTCGCCTGACCTCGCTCTGCCCTTATTTTCGTTAGAGAAATAGAATACGAAGAAAGATAAGAAGGAAAGATAAATGTGTGGTGTGGACTCGGAGAAAGTATATATTTTTTCATATATAAAAATAATTCCACCGTGTGTCAATGACGTGGCAGACACCGTGTCACAATTTTGACCACCATTTAGTTGACCGTTAAGCTAACGGGCAACGGCTCATAGGAGGACATTATTGACGTCAGGGTAGTAAACATTGGGACATAACTGACGAATCGAAAACATAGAGGTAAAATTGACAGAAATGTTAAACTATGAGACTTTTTCTGGTATCAGGCTTTTTTTTTCTTCTTTGTTTTCACTTGCTAGTAATCATACAACTTTTGAAGGACACGTCATTTTTACAAGATATATAATGGCAAAACATGGGTTGGAATTGTCCCATTTCAAATTTCGTGGCCTGAGAGTGATTCTAGGAAGGTCATTTTTGTCATTGCACCCAGTTCTTTTTTATATATTAAAAATTTCATCATTGAAGTTCGAACCTTGGTCAATTCAATGAAGAAAGAACATTGTAACCAACTACGCTACATTGTCTTATAGTCATTTCTTTGATTAAAATCTAGAAATATATTTGGTGATGATGCTTCTATATTTATATTTTATCTTAAGTTATTTATATATTATGGAAAGAGATTATTTCTGAAATTGGAATTCAAGTAACATTCATTCAAACAATAATATTAAATTGTATGTGTAGTTTAGTTTAGACAAAATACAGAAATGTAACCTATACATGGACCTTTGTGACAAGTATATTCATTTTATTATGAAAAATATACACATAATGTAATGATAAAAATGAAAATGAGAGTCTCATTTCAAATTTCCTGGTATGAGAGTAATCATAGGAAGCTATTTTTCGTCATTGCGCCCAATTTATCTTTATATTATGTGTAGATTGTCACAAATAATTACTATATTTGTCACAAAGGTCAATGTTTTGGCTACACATATGTATTTTGTCTAAACTGAACCACACATGATACAATTTTGATATTTAATGTTTGAATCAATATTATTTCAGTTCCGATTTCACAATTAATCACTTTCTATAAGATATAATAATTTCAGGTAAAATACCTTTCCTTCTTGGTTGAAGAAGCTCTTTCTATAAGATACATTAAAACAAGCTTTTTCTATAAGATACATTTAATGTTTTAAGATTTTTCATTTGAAATTTTGTGAATTGAGAGTGAAAGTAAGAAGAGTAAGTTTGTCATCACAATCATTTATCTACTTCATATAAAAAGTATTAATATCAAGATTTGAACCATGGTCTCTTCAAACAAAAACAATAATCACAACCAATTACACTAAACAAATTTATTTTATCTACTTGAATTGTAAACATACACTAAGTGAAGATTTGAAAAGCAGATGGCTTTTCCATCACGGTTAGCTAGCCTATTAAATCTTCTGAAAATCAAAGTTTAATACGTGATTTATAATTTTTTATAACCTATACAATTTCAGATAATCTTAAAATTCCAACCCAAATTTCATTGCTTGAAATAATGCATATCAAATTGTAGCATTGAATATGCAAAAACCATGTAGAATTCTAAAAATTAATATAAATATTCAAAACTACTACGAAGCAATAATATTTTGTACAAACGACAGGTGAATGGTTCTCTAAAATTTTAGCCTGGTTAACTGCTAAACGTTAAACTTCAAGGGCTCGCGCACAAGTCCGAGCACCACACACTCTATATTGGTGAACTCATGTTTTATGGAGAAATGCGTCATTTGATAAAAATAAAATAAAAAATTCTAAAATAACATTTAAAATTTCAATTAATGAGTAGTTTTCACAACAACATGTGACGACTCATATTTCAAAAGGTTTATAAAATACATTCATTATTTATTTTGAGACTCAAACCTTTTCCAATTTATACAAATAAACACTCATTTATAAACTCATTCTTGATTAACTTCAGAGTTGAAATGTCTTTTTCACAGCCTGCAGTAATAACAAATAACGTTAACAATAACTTTTTTTTTCCAAGTAATGCCAAAGTACAATAGTTAAATCTTCTACCTAAAACCCCAAAAAGACAATTAATGAAGCCACCCTACAAAATCGAAGGACGCTATCTCTACAGGGGACAGCAGCAGGGCTTGTCTTGCCACTCTATGGGCAGCCCAGTTGACAGTCCTCGGGACCGAGCAAAAGCGAATACAAGAAGAACAAGAGCTCAATAACTGGAAACAATCACAAAGCAAAGGCCCGCCCATCGAGTCTTCACAGCATCTACCATCAAGTTGCCGGATAACTACTTCAGAATCACCTTCAATGATGGCCAGAGGAAGACTGCGAGAGTGAACTAAAGAGATGGCGTCTCTGGCGGCCATCAGTTCTGCAAGATAGGGATCCGAGACTCCTGGATGGTGGAATCCCAATGCCAAAAAAACTTGCCCCTCTGATCCTCGAACGACGAGACCTGACGAGCAACCCGGAACACGAACAGCGGCATCGAAATTGTTCTTGATAAAACCGTCGGGAGGACCAAGCCAACTGGAGATGCGAGAGGGCTGAGGGCGGGGAGACAAGATCTGTGGGAGGGAAGACACTGAAGCATATTCTTGGACTTGGAAGAAAAATTGGCGGGCAAGCAAGGTGGCTAGTGGTTGAGTAAATTCAAAGACCACTTTATTTCTAGATTTCCAAATTCTCCAAAGAAGGCAAATGCAAGGGAGATAGTGGATTTGGAAGTTTTCCGTTTTCATAACATGTCGCCACCAGATACCGAAGTTTTCGATTGGGGCGGAGAGAAGTAAATTGTTTAATCCCACCATATTCCAGAGGTGAAGAGCAGGAGGACAATGGAAAAAAAGGTGTTCAATAGTCTCTTGACTATCCCAACAAACCGGACAACGAACTTGACAGTTAATTCCTCGGGACCTAAGAGCCGTCGTAGTTGGCAAAATAACTTTCAGACATTGCCATATAAAGAACTTAAGCTTTGGTGGAACATCAAGAGCCCACATTCCTTTCCAAATAGGAGGGTCAATGATGGAGGCCATCGATTTTTGGCTAAGATTTAAAATATTATCCAGGGCAAGATGATAACCTGTTTTTACCGAATAAGTTCCGTTTTTGGTAAAGTGCCAAATTAATTTGTCTTGTTGTGGAAGTAAGGGAACTACCAAATTACGAATGAGATCAACCGACTTTTCTTGGAACCAGTACCTTAATCTAGGGATGTGCCATTCCCGTAGGTCTTCTCTGATGAAAAAGGAAACCCTTGGATTGAAAATATCCTCTTGCCGCCTCAGCTCAGGAGGACAAGGCTTATCTGCTAATAACCAATTATCTTTGAATGTTCTTATATTGTTTCCATCACCTACTTGCCATCGTAAGCCTTGCACGAGTAGTTCTCGCCCATAAAGAATACTTCTCCATCCCCAGGATGGATTAGAACCTATGGTTGCTTCCAAAATCGTATTTTCATTGAAATATCTTCCTTTATACAATCGGCTAATGAGAGAATTAGGATTCGACCAAATACGCCAACATAGCTTAGCTAAAAGAGCTTGATTAAAAGCCCTAAAGTCCCTAAACCCTAATCCTCCATGAAACTTTACTTTGGGCGAGACCTTTCCATGACACCCAATGGATTGGATGATCAAAATTAGTAGCAGAACCCCACCAAAACCTTGCCAAGAGGCCATTTAAACGTCTACACGTATCCATTGGGAATTTAAAGCACATCATACCATGAACTGGTATATTAGTGGCCGAGGTTCTGATTAGAGTGTCCTTAGCTGCTTTGGACAGGGTACGTTGTTTCCAACCTTGCAACTTTTTGTCCATCTTCTCCTCAATATACAGGAATGTATCCTTTTTGGTTCTTGGAATTAAGGAAGGAAGACCCAAATAAGAATCCTGTTCTCCTATAGCGCCAACTCCCAACTGTGAGCCCATGAGACTCGCATCTTCTCCCTTAGTATTTTTACTAAAAAGTACTGCCGATTTGGAAAGGTTAACCTTTTGTCCACTCAGTCTTTCATAATCTTGGAACAATGATAATAGAACGTTAACAATAACTTTAGAAGCAAGTAAAGTTACTGAGATTTAGTATCTCTTTGCAAATGTGTGTGTGTTTTAGGGGGGGGGGGGAATTTTGGTCTAAAAAGTTTGTGGAAGGGGTTGAAAATATATCATTTGTTCGAATATTGCATATTAAATTGGAGTATTGAACATTTGGAAGAGATATATAATTCTTATATTATTATTAATTTTCAGTACAGTTGACCAATGGCCTTAGACCTCTTTCTAATATGACATGATTGGATCCAATAATCATAAGATGAGATTTAGTTCAATATGCTGGTTCAAAATCATTTTTTATGTGTAATAAATTTGTACGACAAATACATGTAAATAAGTGAAGATGAACCTGATTATGCATTTTGATTCTTTTGATAAATAAAATGGTTTAAGCGATGGACTAACTATATACTCACTCAATTGGTTTAACAATTATTGTTTTTATCACTTTTAGTAATTAGTTTATTCACAAGCTATCAAACTACTTTGCTCCGTCGATGAATAAACGCTCAAATGTTCGGATGGATTCAGGTGCTCTTTTTCACACTATAGACTGTGAATGGAGAAGAAACATTTTGAACGCAAAATTCGAGAAGTAATTGGGATGTTTCTCGATTTCTCTCGATTCTAGACGGTGGGAAGAAAGAGTAAGGGAATGGGGAGAGTGGTAAGATACAAAACTGAGAGAGAGATGGAAGAACAAATGGAAAAAGAAGGGGGAATGCAAAAAGAGAGTAAGAGAACACATTTAAAAGAGGGGGAAAATGATGTAATGTGAAATAATTGTCCTTCTCCTTTGCTCAGAGGGTATTGTTAACCCTCTTCTGTTGAGTTTTGATTTATTTTAGGGGATGACATTATATTTGACGGATTTTTCCCATTTCAATAAATCCTAAATCAATATTATCATTTGGATGATTTTTTCTTTAATATGATTATTTTAATTTATGAGATTTAAGGTGTATTTGATAATGTCAACATTTTAGTGATTTTTAACTTTAAAGTATGAATTGAAAGATCATACCTACCGGTGGTTCGACCATAAAACTTCACACCATAGGCTAAATTGGTAGGTGATATATATAAAACGGTTGAACCACGGTTAAATTATGACTTCGGTATAAAATACTCTAATACCAACTTTTTTATACGATTTTACAATAATTTGGTTCAAATAATTCTTTTACACCGGTGGAAATAAAAGTTTTAAGGTTCATTTTGAACAATCTATTGCAAAAAAGCATAAGTGAGTTAGCGATAACGAGAATATGCGATCTCATTCAACCCAAATGACACTTTGCAACTTATATATCTTTTTAAAGTAAGTGTATGCTACTCTTATCCTCGCTCATTCATCAACTTAATGAGTAACATATATTTCGTATAATATGATTTTCATAGATTTTTTATTTATTGAATTACTTCATGAAAAAAAATTGCTACAGTAAAATTTATTACATTGTTGCTAGACATGTTTGTGTTATGAGAGTAATTTGGGAAGTTCGTACGCAATACATTGTTCAACTAACTATTAGCGAAAACTTAACATCATGTTTTATATATTTTTAATCAAGTAACTTCAGGAAAAGAACTTAAAGGACATACTAAATTCTATGAGATATATTTTCTTTCATCATAAATGTTAATTATGTATGTATTATGATAAGCAACTCTAATATTAAACTATATGATATAATTAAACAACGAATGACAATAGTTTATTTATTTCTTTTTCCATTCAGTAATTACATGTAATGCTTATACCATACTTTTTTCTCTTTTCATAAAGGTCTAAACACATTATGCATAGTTAGATCACTTTCAAATATGTTATGTGCATAACTAAGGGTTTTTTTTTTTGACAAAAGATAATCATATATTGATTCCACAAAAATAGGCAATTACATCCTGGAGATCAGCCAGGCCTGAAAATCGAAAGAACGACTCGTAGTCGGGTACAAAGCAAGGGCCTTTCGAGCCACCAAATGGGCTACCCAATTACTACTCCGACCTACAAAACGAACACTAAACCCCGGATTACTAGACCACACTCGCACCACCTCTTCCAGTATCGCCACATCCGGTTATCCCTTGTATCGGCCTGCAAGATCTTATCAATAACCACCTTGGCGTCCCCTTCAAATCTTACCTCCGTGAAACCATGCTCAAGACACCAAAGAATACCCTCGCGAAGGACAAGCAGCTCCACTATCATGGGATCATCAATTATCGGAAATTGGACACCTTTAGCCCGAAGGACATCTCGAGAGGGGGTCATCAAGACCAACCCCCCCGCCGAATGAGAACCTCTCCTAGTAGCCCCATCCCACATGCAAATTACCCCTGTATGCCCCGTCAGGCTTGGTTGCTGAGACGGAGGATGAGTAGACTGAAGAGCTTTATCCCTCGGGAGGTGAACTCACTCCTCATATTGCTGGGCAAACTGGCGCATCAATGCCGGGTACCCAAACTGCTTACCTTCAAAGACTACCCAGTTCCGAGACCGCCAGATTCGCCAGAGGACCGCAACTACTCCCATAAGCAGAGTCGGCTGTTGAATTAAAGCCATCAATCTTTTGAGGAAAAGGGGGAAACTATGTCGAGGAAGCCCCTCCCCTAAGTATTCCAGCCCCGAATAGCCCCACATGGCCCGGGCCACTGGACAGCCAAGAAACAGATGGTGCATAACTAAGGTACAAACAATCATTTCGTATATTTTAAATCATCTATTATATCCATTATTATATACCATAGTTTTTGACAAAATTCTCCCGACCAACGGGCCGGATCCAGTGCTAGTATATATTCTATAAAAAAGGCACCGAGAGGGGATGAGGAATAGAGAAACACAAGCTTTTTAATACATTAAAAAAAAAATTGGTGGGCTTACATCTTGGACTTGTTTATTATGAACTTCTTTCTTTCTTTCATTCTTCTTTTCCATTACTGAAAGCTGCAGATGGGGTTCATCAACAGTTGCTTGGGAGACAAGAGAACCTGATCCCCTTTGCTTTGGTCAACGGAACTAATTGTGAAGAGTAAAGATTGAACTTTGAATCGACAGCAAATGGCCACTGTGGATGGCTCAACTTAACTCAACTCAACTCGATGTTACCACCTTTGATCTCCTTTTTCCTTTGTGGGTAGCAATGTATAGTTGGGGTTGACGTCCGCCAAACTTTATTCAAATTTAGAGTATAGTAGATGAGTTTGATTTCCATTACTACGAAATGGACCAATGTAATCTCTCTCGGGAGACAAAAAGCTTCTCATTGATTCGGATGTGGATTCCTCCAAACGAGAGTTTTGACCAAGCTTAGTTGTAGAGCCATTCAAGCTCGATCGGTATAGCGATGGCGTGAGCACTAATGTAATGTTATATTAGGCAACATGATATATACAACATCATGCATGGTGTCTTTCATTGGATAGCGAAGAAGACGTTTGACGAACTAACGAGTTAGGAGAACGACTCAACTGGTAAAACATTTAATTGCATTTCACTGAACCAAAATCAAGGACCATCGTTTCTAACTAAAATAACTTTAGGATATAAAATTGACAACCTATAATTTATGGTATACCAATAGGTATGCTATACCCCAAATTTATCGAGGTAACCTATACCTTCTCATATAAATATATATACATGCATAAACTAATCCAAGCAAGCAAACAGAAAACAAACTTTTCATGGAGTATAGGTGGAATTGTTTTAGAGGATGACTTTGATGTCATTTTCTTTCTTCCCTGGTAAATTTACCTCTTGCGGGTACAAGAATTGTCCCTTTAATGGCGCCAATTTCCACGAAGTGTTTTTCCGGGATTTTTTGCAGCAACAATGGTCTTTCTGCCCGTCCCTTTTTAAATTTCAACTAAGCTTGGCACAGCTGCCTAAGAAATTAGGTCACATAGACGATCAAGTTACCATAGAAAACGCAAATGGATTGGTTGAGTCTATTGACTTAACCCAACCGGTAGTTAAACCCAAGAGAGGGCTTATCCCACAAGCAGACGGAAAGCTACCGGTTGCAAAGGAATGAAAAAGCTAAATAGAAGATGATAGTATCCCCAAGACTAGTACCAAATCCTACTCTTTTATCAGAAGCATGTGGCATGCATGTGGAAGCAAGGGAAGGTGTAGCGGCTGGAAGAAGAGATTCTCTAACCTTAGCGCCTAACGCAGAAAATGTTATATTATAGATAGTTTGACTATTTGTCGATTGTCGTGTTTGACTGTATGCTATTCTCTAACTATTTATTTTACCCAATCTATGGGAAAAAATCCAAAATTACCACTATAAAAAAATTACAAAAATACCAGCCATACTTAACAATTTCCGAAAATACCACCCTCCCACACAAAACGCGCCTCGAAGGCGCCGTTCTAAGTCAAAACGCGCCTCGTAGGCGCGGTTCACATTCAAACCGCGCTTTCAAGAGGCGGTTTGACCCTTCCTATCTGTCAAACCGCGTCGCCAAGTGGCGGCCCATGCGACCGCGCGACGAGGAGGCGATCTGACGGCCAAACCGCGCGCCAGCTCAGCGATCCGCATCGCTCAGTCAAACCGTTGCCCCGAGGCGCGGTTTGCGCGTTGGAAAACGTAAACCGTGTGCTGGAGGCGTGGTTTTAAGTGGGTAAAAAGACGAAATCGCCCATCCAGCACGCGGTTTCGTCCCTATATAAACCCGACCCTCCTCCCATTTTCTGCACACCAAAACCCACATTCCCCCCCTCTCTCTAACTCCTCACTCTACCCACCCCATTCCCCACCCAAAAACTTTAGAATTAGTTGTTTTGTTGGTTGCTGCTAAGCCCGATCTGCCTTCAAAAAAACTTTTTCTTTGGTTTTCACTAAAAAACCGTCGAATCTCTGTCCGGATTCTGAAAAAATGGCTGATTTTATCCAAGAAAAGGGTATTTACTATGATGATTATCAAGCGGTACATACTCATTTTACCCAATTGTTGTTGTTTTAATAATGATTTATATAATTTATATACTAATTGATTTATGTTGTTGTTATGCTATCGTAGATTGGGTCGGATGATGATATATAGAATCAACGATATTATGTTGATCAAGGACCGATTGATCTGACTATTTTATAAGATCAAGCCAATCATCGTTCAAGAGACGTTTGGAACGACCACAAAGTACATATTATTTATCATCACTTGTAATTTTTATTTTGTTAAAGTGATTTATTTGTTTGTACAATAATTTACTTAATTGTTAATCGTATTGATTATTTTCAATAATTTAAATCAATACAATACAACACTTATTTAGACTCTTTATAAAGAAATGCATGTCTAAGGAAATGGGGTCTTAAGCGATCATCATGATCCCCCCATGACCTGGGAAAATCGGGTTCTAAGCGATCCTCGAATCCCCCCTTTTCTGTCAAAAAGACTGTGTTTCTAAGGAGATGTATACCTCTCCTAAGAGTCTTACGAGTGTACTTGTATTGCTTTAAATTATTGAAAATAGTCAATACGATTAACAAAATAATATATTTAATTTTATGTGAATGTGTACAAAAAATAATTGTACTTAAATTTTGAAAATTATTTCAGTTATGTTAAAATTAATGTTTATTAGATAATGTATATTTCTCTAAAACAACCTTGATTTAATTAATATTGCATCTTATAATATATTTATATATATGTATAAATCATCAACTTATAGTGAAAGTTAAATTCTTCTCTAGGATGCATACCATATAGTTCACTACAGGGGCACGACGAATGTGCTTGAATGGAACGATGTCATCTTGGGGCAGCGGTTTACTTTGCACAAACCGCCAGTGGGGGAAGCGGTTTATGTCTGCACATGGTAAACCGCGGTCTGGTGGTGCGGTTTACCAAGCCGACATATAAACGCTCTCTCACGAAGCGTTTTGTGGTAGGGAAGCCGTATAAACCGGGCCTTCGAAGAGCGGTTTTACATTAAATGGAAAACCACCTGTTGACCAGGCGTTTCTGATGTAAACCGCAGCCTGATGGCACGGTTTATATAGTAACCGCCCATTAGAGACGCGATTTTTAATAAAAGGTGGTATTTTTGGAAATGGTTGGGAATAGGTGGTATTTTTATATTTTTTTAACCGTGGTTGTTTTGAATTCTATGGGTAAAAAAACAGAAAACAAAATTTGAAGCGACTTCATGCGGTTAAAGGGGGGAGATATATAGAAATGGCCGGACCAAAATTACGTGGATGAACCGAATGCCATCAATCCAACAAGGCAACGACACGTTACCGGCCGTTTGGTGGATTGGTGATGTTTTTATTCTAAATAAAAGTGAATTGAGGCTTCGTTTCGTCATCCCACATTGTGTTGGCATTTGACATGACATATAAAAATCAATTAATGGAAGATTAAATGCAAATAATTAACGTCAAAATATTTTATATATATGTTTTCGCCGTCGAGGCTCTAAATTAGTAAATTCTAATGCTTGCCATTGTTGTCATGGAAAAGGAAAATCAATAATTTTTCATATTGATTTCATAGCATGCACACATGTACATTTCCATCCTAATCACATCGATCGTATTCCGGGTACGTAAATATAAACTAGGAACGGAATTTTACATGTCGACAACGTGCACGTATTTATATTGATTTGATGGTAATGGTTCGGTTCAGGGATGAATAGTGGATATTTAAACAAGGTTCGGGTAGTAAATTAGATCACATTTATAGATGTTTGAGGGCAGAGATTAGGTGGTAACGCTCAATTTGTTACGATTGTATTAACTCTAGCTTCAGCCAATACAAACATTTTATTTTGATCTTTTTTATTCTAAAGGGTTGACCACAAGTAAAAAGAATTTATAATGGGAGGGGTGCACTTGTCATTATTATAATTAGAGAGAAACATGCATATGATGAAGCTCCGTCTCGCCATCACCACAAGGATCACGAAGCAGACCACACAACACATACCAGAAATAGAAAAAATCACACTAGTATATGTAATAAGGCTATAGGCATAGAGAAAATGTAGAATTCTTTGATACGTATTCACCAGTATCTGTAATAACATCCATTCATATAATGATTGCTCTTAATGCCTTGAACAATCTTGTTGTGCATCACATGGATGTCAAAACTAATTTTCTGAATAGTGATTTTGAAAAAATCTACATGGGCCAACCTGAAGGGTTGGTTATTCCTGAACATGCCTCTTCAGTTAGTAAGTTAATTAGAAAAGTCATTGTATGGTTTAAAACAGGCTCTAAAACAGTTGCATGAAAAGTTCGACAATATGGTTTGCTCGAATGGTTTTAAAGTGAATGAAAGTGACAAGTGCTTTTATTACATATCCGAAAATGACATTTGCACTATCATATTTTTGTGTGTGGATGACACGTTGATATTTGGTTCAAATACAGTGTTGTGAAAACAATGTTGTGTGAGAACTTTTAAGTGAAAGATATAGGTGAAGCAAATGGTATGGTTGGAACCCAGATACCTATGACAGAAAATTGATTTTATCTAGATCAAATCTAGTTACATAGGAAAGATCTTAAAGAAATACAATTACTTTTACGGTAACCTACATGTTCTCCATATGATGTGACTGTAAAGATATTTAACAACACTGGAGACAGTGTAAGACAATATGAATATGCTAGCATCATTTATAGTTAACGATATGCAACTGATTACACTATACCAGACAGTGCATATGTCGTGGGATTGCATGGCAGGTTTAACAGTTTTCCTAGTATAGAGCATTGGAATGCTACTGAAAGGGTTATGAGATACCTGAAGAGAAAAGCTAATCTTGGTATATACTATTAAAGGTTTCCTGTTGTAGTCAAAGGGTATAATGATTTCAATCTTCTGATCTCGGACATTGATATGATCCTAAATACCCCCTTGCGCAAGGTTGAATTTCTTGCCAAAGGATCCATTCATGTTGCAAGGAAAAGGGGAGGAATTTGGCTAAATATAAACCTGTGTCATGGTGCTTACTTTGGAGGTTCATATCTTACATTCTCGTCGATGGAAATGCAAGAGGAAGGTTGAGATTTGAAGAACAAGAGTTTGTTTATGACTCTGAAGGATTGGTTGCTCCATTAAAAGTCTTTAAGTGCATGAACAAGAGTGCCCAAGTTGCTATGAAGATACTAGGAATTGTCTGATTTTTGGCCAAGTGTGGAGATAGTTCGAGTTGCCTACTTTGAGGGCTTATTCGAGACGACTGAGGTACAATCGAAGGAAGGTGGGAGTTGGATAATGAAGTTGGAGACTTGTTGAAGAAACGACTGAAGCCCAATTGGCTCGAAGCTCCTTAGAAAGCTTGAAACGAGAGCCTCAAAGTAGCTATGGAGGCTGCGTTCATTACTTGCGCAGGAAGTCAACTACCTTATATTAAGCAATTGAGATTTCTTTCCTTTTCTAGTTTGGATTTCTATTTCCTTGTTAGAGTTTGATCTAGAGTAAATTCCTTGTTACATTAGAGTTCAATTATAGTTTGTTGAATGCTATTAAAAGGCTTGGAAGCCTCAATGTAAACTTAATTTTTAAGAGCTAATAGAAAACGTGACATTGTCACCAAACCCTTCGTTGTTGGTCGAGTTCCAGCATCATTTGTGCTTCGTATCGATTGAAAATCACATCAATCGTGGTCGAGCTTCGATCCTAATCCAATCGAGCTCCTTCCCTTGTGTGAAGTTGCATCTTTGGTCCATTTTAGTTTTTCAATTCGCACACAATTCAATCAAGTTCTTCTCGTTTGAATCCCATTCACGTGACTCTGATACGCACAAGCCAAGACATTGCATATGTTGTCAGATTGCTTGGCAAGTTTAACAGTTGTCCTAGAATGGTGCATTGGAATGCTATTGAAAGGGTTATGTGATACCTTAAGAGAAAAGCTCATCTTGGTATTTACTATCAAAGGTTTCTTGTTGTATTCGAAGGGTATAGTGATGCATATTGGAATACCCTATCAGACGATCCAAGACAACCAATGGGTACGTTTTTAACATCGTTGGAGAAGTTGTGTCTTGGAAGTCTAAGAAACAAACTATCTTGGTTGAGAGGATTATTGGCAGGGATTTCCTTATTAAAGATCGGTGTCACCGTTATTAATCCAATGTGATAGCACTGTCTATTGCTAAAGTTGAGAACCATTACTATACATCAAGAGATGATAGAATCATTATAAGCACCGTACTGTAAGAGAGTTTCTACAAAAAAGAGCAGTGAGGGTGGATCATGTAAGATCATATGAGAATCTAGCTAATCCTTTGATGAAAGGATTAGGCATAGAGAATGTCCAAAGTATTGCCAAGGTATGGGACTAATCTCAATACAACGATGAATCATATATGATGGTAACCCGGCCCATAGACTAGAGATCCCAAGAAATGAGTTCAATTGGTAATAACAAGTTGTGTGTAAAATGAGATAGATCATGCATAGTGAAGCATGAATTCCTGAAGCTTATATAGGTTAAGGTAATAGTAACTCTTAATGAAATTTATACTCCATGTAGAGTGAAGTGCATTCCTTTGAGATCTTCTGATAGACTCGCCAAAGTGAATGTGGAAGTGTGACCACTTCATATGAAATTTTGGGGGCACAAAAATTCTAGAGCCTTCACTAAATTGGGATAAACTTGCAGGGCCAAAAATGCACGAGATATTAGAGAATAACTATTAAAAGATACATCGTGTTGCATTATCAAAGATAGATTTCAAGACAACGAGTCACTCTTGTTGAATATGAAGTGTAACCACTATGGGTTCAAATCGAAAGATAACTTAGTTCATTCTCGATCTTATATGGTTATTGATGCCCATATATAGTTTCGAAACAATTCAAGTGGTGGATTGTTAGCGTGAATAACTTTTGAAAGCTATATATGAAATCTCATATGGAATACTACATTGGTAAGAGAAGCCTGGAAAAAGGTGTATAAAGATATGCCTCTTTCTCTAAAGGGTGTACTCCTTGGGGTTTGTGGGAAAGAGAGGACCCTAGGGACCTCCATACCACACACACGTGTGCAGGTAGGTTGGTCGAACGAGTGGGTGGGGTTGGTCGGCTTGAGACTATAATTGTTGGAGAAATTCTGTATTAAGTATCATGTATATTTTCCATATACAAAATCAAGAAGGATAATGAAATAAAAGGAATATTCGGGAGATAATTCGAATTGATATCTTACTAGAATGTATTTTTAATTACAAGAGTAATTATCTTTCTAATTTAAACATGACTTATTTAAAATTTTCTGCTACTATCATGGTTGTTAACCAGATTTAGCTCGTAGGTCTAGTTGGGTAAGTGGGTTGAAAGTTAATGGTCCAACCATTTTCGCTCGCGTAGTCTGTATATACGAAAAAGTCATTATATTTTTCATACATTTATAAATTTTATGAAATCTCATATAACATATGAGTAATGACATATAAGATTACATCAAACTAACAGATCGTATTTGGATCTAACATAAAGTGAAAATTCACACACACTTATATAAATATTCAAAAGTTCAACTTAAAATTCCAAAGATAGGGTTCGGCAAAGAGGAAAGTCGTAAAAGAGGAGCATTTCGCAAAGGAAACTATGTATTTAAAATCGCGATTCTACGTAGAAGCGTTATGGTGACCTAAAAGGGGTAAAACTTAAGCTTTTAAGTGTTTATTTTGACTACACTTGTAAGTAAAAAACACAATTCTGTGTAGAAGCAATTTGGTGACTCAGAAGTGTAAAGGCGTAAGTTTTGAAGTCTTAAAACATGATGTTGACTGCATTGAAAGCAAAGGGAAAAACAATGTCGTTTGACCTCCAACTTGGTAACCTTACAGTGGATGACCTGTTTTTCTCATCAAGTCAACTGGTCAAGATCAAAACGAGACTACTAGTGGGTTGACAACCTTGGCTTCTATAAATAGCTGAATCCCTAGACCCTATATCCACACAATTTAGATATCATAAACACAAGACAAAATGAAATTCATGGAACTGCAATTTTCGCACAAACCTCTGTCAAAGAATGATTGTTTTATCTTGGATGCGACTGACTAATAAACTGGTGTGCGCAACACAAAATAGTGGCAGAAACATTTTTAAAAAGGGCGACCTAGTCAGTGATACATTCAGACCCGATAATTTTTTTTTTTTTGTACGGTTTCTAATGGATCTTTTTGGCATCCCGACACTTGAACGATGGAGAAATCCTTGCTAGCAAAAGGTGTGTAGGTAGGTAGGAAGTCAGGCATACCAATCGAGTTTCCGATCACGAGCATGATCGATGGATCCAGCAGACTGGAGCACGTAGATGGCACCTAATTTGTGGTGATCATGACAAGAAATTGATGGCACCAAATTAAATGTTCCTTCCGATCGGATCGATGGAGAGCTTGGCAAATGACAATGGCATGTGAAGCTTTAATTTTGGTTAATTAAAACTATGGACTCCTTTCTGGCGTAGCGTGTCGTGGGAGGCGTACTTGAAACGGCCGGTGAACTATATGTAAGTCGGTGAAACGGTTAATCACGTACGTACAGTCAAGATAGATAATATTTTGAGAATTCCCTGGGGCAAGTGATTGTATATATGTGGAATGTTACATTGCTACCTACGGCGGTCAGTAAAATGTGTATGGTAAGTTACAGAATATTGTAGGTGGGATGGATTTTATAGTCGACTGGATTCATTATTTAGATAACTAGTGGAAGATATGAGAGTTTGAAATTAATTTTTCTATGTATGTACGGTGTAAGAAGGGGTTATACATTAGACGGGCATTGAAGATTTGTCTGGCATCTAGGTTGCCTAAGCATTACCTAAACATTGAATGCGAAAAATAAATTAAAAAAAAAAATTTGTCGTACTTTCTGCAACTAGATAAAATGATTAATAACTTAATTAAGAATACGCAAAATAACTCACAGTTACCTAGAAATTAGAATCATAAGTTCATGCACTAAAAGTAGAAATACAAGTTGATAAAGACACTTGGCAACAAATTTCTTCACCATTCATCTTTCATAGTACAAATAGGTCCATTATACACTCGTCACTTCATCTTCATCATCCTCAAAAGCAACCTCATTCTCTTCATATATTTGAATTCTTCCTCATGATGCTCTCGCACAAGAAATTTATTCACCATTCATCGTTCTCTTCATATACTAGCATGCATTTGGGGAAAATTGGAATGCATTTAGAGGTGGCAATTAGATCGGATTCGTGGATTGGATTGGTGGATCCATGGATCAAATGGATTGGATCCAATGGATTGGTGGATTCATGGATTGGTGGATTGATCCATGAATCCAAATGACATCCAAGGCTTGGACCAAAATGTAAAATTTGAAAAGTTTTGGTACTAAAATGTCATAATGAAAAATTTTAGGTACCAAACTGTAAATTTCCAATGATATTTTTCGTATAAAAATATAAATTTTAGGTACCAAAATGTAAAATATAAAAATATAGGTACAAAATCGTAATTTGTCATTTGGATTCATGGATTGATCCATGAATCCACCAATCCGATTGGATTAGGTGGATAATTTGGTGGATGGATTGGATTGGATTCATTAGAGGTAGGGGTGAACAAACACACCCGCAAACCGACCCAACCGTCCAACCCGACCCAACCCACCTGTATTTATTGCTAAAACGAAGGTTTTGGGTTGGGTGAGGGTTTTCTTTTGTACAACCCGCCTCTTTTGGGTTGGGTTTGGATTTTGGATTTCACAACCTTTAAAACCCGACCCAACCTGTGTCCCAACTATTAGTATGAGTTCGGATCTAAAAAATATTTATGTAGTATATAGTCATATACTTATGAGAAAATTAAGATATTTCGCCATTTTTTCTCTCATGGTCTCCCTAATCTAATGCATTCTTCGACTTAAAGTTTAGACATAAATTGAATATAGTTATGATTCACGTAATCTTTTTTCTTGTGTACAATTTTAATAGAATAACTTATGATGGATGCGTTTGCTTATAACATTTTCAGCCTATTTCAACAAATATCGTGAAAAAAATAAGACATATGTTGAAGTAAATAACATTTTATTAAAATTTAAACAACATTTGTGAATTTTCATACCTTTCACCTTGGTTCATTCGTTTGAAATTTTAATTAGTTATAAAATATTTTTATGATGCAGAATAATTATATATTTTATGTTGGGTTGGGTTTTACTTAAAAATATCGCCAACCCGACCCAACCCAATTAGAAACAAACCGTAGGGTTTAAATTTTTTTGGGTGGGTTTGGGTTTGATATTTCCCAAACCGTAGTGCATGGGTCGGGTGATTAAAATGACTAAACCCGAACCACCCGACCCATGTACACCCCTAATTAGTGGTGGCAATTAGGATCCAAATCCATGAATCCAATCCAATCCATCCACCAAATTATCCACCTAATCCAATCCATTTGATCCAAATCCAATTCGATTGGTGGATTCATGGATCAATCTATGGATCCAAATGGCAAATTACAATTTGGTACCTATATTGGTTATATTTTACATTTTGGTACCTAAAATTAATATTTTGTACGGAAAATATCATTGGAAAATTACATTTTGGTACCTAAATTTTTTTATTATGACATTTTAGTACGGGACCAGATCAGGTCAGTAACTGATGAGTCAATAACCCATCAGTAACCCCTTCCCTTGTCTCCACGTGTCAGTCCCTTTTTTTATTTAAATTAAATGTGAAAGGACAGTAAAATAAAATTGCCATTGCCCCTATTTATTGCCAATCCTGACATTTGACCAGACCACGTCAGCGCCTCCTCTCTCCTCGAAAAACCTTTAATTTTCATTCTCTTAATCTTTAACAGATGATTTCTCACTCGTTTTAAGTCGGAATTTAATTTTTTTTGCACAGTTAGATCAGATTAATTGTGCTCTTCAAAATGATATCCACTTTGATATTTTTTGGACATAAAAAAATTTGCCAGTTATTACCAGTCATACCATATGGTATTGACTGGTATTAAATAAGATCATACCGTTACCACCCAATACCATATGGTATAGTGTGGTAATATCAATATATATCTTTCGTTACCACCCAATACCATATGGTATAGTGTGGTAATATCAATATATATTTCGTTACCACCCAATACCATATGGTATAGAGTGGTAATACTAATATATATTTCGTTACCACCCAATACCATATGGTATAGTGTGGTAATATCAATATATATTTCGTTACCATCCAATACCATATGGTATAGAGTGGTAATACCAATATATATTTCGTTATCACCCAATACCATATGGTATAGTGTGGTAATATCAATATATATTTCGTTGCCACCCAATACCATATGATATAGTGTGGTAATACCATATGGTATAGAGTGGTAATACCAATATATATTTCGTTACCACATAATACCATATGGTATAGTGTGGTAATACCAATATATATTATCTAAAATAAAGGGGGAAAAACAAAAGGAGGGAGAGAAAAAAAAACTTGTCTTCTGTCTCGTCTCATTTCATCCGCAACCAAAGAACACCAAATGCCAAAAAATGAGAAAGATCGAAATTAAAGCCAACGAGTTGATGAAGAGAAGAAACGCAATTAAAGAGGGTGACTTCAATTTTTATTAGTAGATTGCTAGAGAAAAAAAATAAAGATGGAAGAGAGCAGATCTAGATTTGAAAAGGAGATTGTGAGAGAAAAAGTAAGAGAGGAAATAGAGAAAGGATCTGAAAGAGATTGGAAAAAGAAAGAGAGAAGCAAGAGAGAAAGAAGAAAATAGAGTTGCAGAGAAAAGTTTATTCTTTCTTTTTCATTGAAAAGTCAGACAGTGAAATGCGGAATAAATAAAAAAAAAGTAAAAATACAAAAACGGACAAAAATGCCCATCCCACCTCCGTGTCCAGCCAACCACCCGATTGCTCCATCCCCATATCTACGGTTCCCGTGTATTTACTGATAGGTCAGTAACCATTGGTTACTGACCCTATCCCAAACCTTTTAGTACCAAAACTTTTCAAATTTTACATTTTGGTCCAAGCCTTTGATGTCATTTGGATTCATGGATCAATCCACCAATCCATTTGATCCAATCCATGAATCGACCAATCCATTGGATCCAATCCATTTGATCCATGGATCCACCAATCCAATCCACGAATCCAATCCAATTGCCACCTCTAGAATTTATGGATTTGGCCGATAGTTACTAGTTTGCATTGGAGAAATATTTATATGTATTTGTCCATTGCTTTTATGCGTTGAGACAATAGCGGTATACGTTGACTTGTCGGAATTTTGCCACCGACGACTGGATTGCGGCTTCATGAAATCCGAAGCCAAAAATTAACATAAAATATATCTTTAAAATATATAATTAATAGAAATTAAATTCATTTGTTAGTGTATAATTCCTTTTTTCCCTGTTGCTTCTATGGGTGTCGGCATGATATAATAACACTTTGAGTGTTATATTATATTTTTTTTTTCCATATTCAAACAAAACGATAAAAAGGATGTAAGTTTGTAATAAATTTGAAGAAAGGAGGACATATATTTCTTGAACTAGGGGTGAGAAAGTGAATGGTTGATCCCGTAAATCTTCCATTAATATATGGTAGAGTTTTGTGTACTTTTCTCCATTTCAAATTTCTTCCATTAATATATGGTAGAGTTTTGTGTACTTTTCTCCATTTCAAATTTCCTGCAACGAGAGTGAAAGTAGGAAGGTCATTTTTGTCTTTACACATTTATTATTTATTTCATATAAAAATAGCAATATCAAGGTTTGAACCCGGGTCTCTTCAAACAAATATAACAATCACAACCAGTTACACTAAACAAATTTATTGCATTCTTTTTTATAAAAAAAATAGACAAAGTTAATCTCTGAAAATCAGAGGACTTTTTATCATAATTAGCAAGCTCACTAAGTCTACCGTATTTATTTTTATCGAGCTTGATACTTCTATTTTCATAGTAGAGTTTCATGTAATTTTCTCAATTTTAAATTCTCGCTCTCTCCTTAATTTTTGCTAAAGGTAAATGGGTAATTGGCCAACATGGAAGAAACTAATTATGTAACTACTGTTGTATCCTTGCATTTTTCAATTTAAATTTTGTGTTTTTTTTATCTTTGTTCTTTTCTCTTTATAACTTCCTCCGAAATTTCATCCATCGTGCAATAGTTTGCGCCTTTCACTTCCCAATACAAGACTGTCATTGAAAATCAATCTTCAGGTATCTCTTGGCACTACGGTTTTATTGTTGGGGATTTTAAGCTGGGCGAGTAGAAGATTTCAACTCCGATATCAATTCATGGCGAATAGAATGGAGTTCATCAATAACTGAAGTTGTAGAAGGAAGATTAGAAATTGAATTTTTGGTTGAATATATGCCTCTTGAGATAGAAATTTGGTTGTACAACGGAGAGTGGTGGCTATTGGATCTTTATGTTTATGGTTTTTGCAACTGTCATAACCTATTTCTATCTTAAAACGAGGAATCATTGATTGATTGTTTGAAATAGGTCGCTTCTTTATTCAACCTACTGGAACTAATAGATAAGGAGTGTCTAATTTTGCGCCTTATTACTTTGATCGAGTCTATTCGTATATTGGAGATAACCCTGATTTTTTCGTTTGCTCTCAAGTTGTGATGGTCTCCTCTTAGCTGAGTTTTTACTATATAGATGACTTGAATCAACAATTCTCCATTTCTTTTTGATTAGTGACATATTGTTTCTAAAATGAGAGCATTGAACCCTTTATATAGGATTGTGAGGTTTAAGATTTAGTTTCAAACTATCTATAGGTTGTGTGAGAATTTCAGTGAGCTTTTATACTCTATATTTCTTGACTGTAAAAGAAAACTAACCAATAGCATTTTAACAGGGACTTAATTAGCATTATGAAAATGGGGTCAATGATACATTTTTATATTTTATATTCTTAAATGATTATGATATTTCTCCGAATCTTCGACCTATATATTATTTCTTTATGTATCATCTCGATCAAATGATTATCAATAAGATTAAACGGGTTAATAGACTTAAAAGTAACATAAAAATACAAATAATCAAATATGAGCATTCCGGCCAAAGGGCCGGGTTATAAGCTAGTGAATAAAAAGAAGAGCATGTTAGACTCACTCAGTGGCGGATCCATGGGGCTCTAGGGTGTATCGGGACACCTCTAAAATTTGAGAACACGATTATTCAACCCCGATAATAGTTTGCATATAGGTAAAAAAAAATATTTAAGTGATGGCGGGACACTCCTAAAATTTTGAAAAACGATTATAATCCCCAATAATAGTTTGTGTATGGGTAAATATAAACATTTAAGTGGTTTCCTATGTGATTTGAACTTGGGTCGATGCTACTATTAGTAAACATATTCTTCATTAGACTATAACTCATTTGATCTTGTATTTCAAATCCAAATATAATAGTAAAAAGCTATTTTTTTATCCCAATTATTTTCAAAAGCTAACGATTAAACCCAATTACGGGCTCCCCTAGTCTAGTAGGATATATCGAGAGAGATTTATAGAGCATTGTTGGACACCGATTGTATTTTATAATTTTTCCAAAATACGAAACACGTCATGTGCTTTGTTTTCCTTTGGACAAGCCATATATTTTCTTATTTAATAATTATTTGATTATTATTTTAACTTAATTTTTAGGAGAGGACACCCCTATATAAAATTTCTGGATCCGCCACTGGACTCACTGCAGCATTGAAAAGCCAAGCCAACGACATCAAAGAAGAAGAAGGTGGAAATGATTACAGTGAGATATGACCGGAGAAGGACTATATCAATCTCGAAAAAAAAGTAAGGATGTTTTCAATTTATATGAAAATAAGGACAAAACTATAATAAAAATACACAACACTATGGTATTTTTCAAATACTATTCCTCCCCGAGTATTTGAAAAGAATAAAACATTTGTTGTATTCGAAGAATATCACTCTAAAGTTACTATTTTTTCCTAACCAAACATATTACTTATGCACAAAGCTCAATCATATGGGAATTGACCCCGAATAATACACACAAATATGCATGCCAAACGATTCATTTATTATTCAAGAAAGTATTTTATAATATTTTAAATTATTGGTGTTTTGGTTTTAAAAAAGCTCTTTATGGTCCAAATTGAACTTAATTTAACTTCAACATTAGGATACATTCCTAAATATTTTTTGTAAAAATTTAATTATGATACAAACTTAATTTGTATCTTTATGTTATGGTACAAACTGAACTTGTACCATACAATAAAAATACAAAATCTTTATAATACAAATTCAACTTTGTATTGTACATTTAAGTACAATATCAATGTGCAAAAAAACACCAATAATTTTAAAAGTAAGGCTTTATTCCAAGATCCAAAATTACAACAACAACAACAAAAAAACCCGAAACAGCACGTATCTACTAGGCTACAACAAATCAAACACATACCCTAAACGGATATTCGTGTTTGCTAAGTAAATCCCTAATTACAAGGAGGGCAAATTACAAAGAACTACCCAATACTTTAACGGGCTAGCCAATTGGCCGGTCACCGGTCACCACCCCCCTCATAACGGCAAAGGACAATGGAAAGGAAAAGAGGAAACGGAAAACGGAAAGGAAAAAAAACTTAAAAAGGAGTGGGCGGCCAGAAAAGCAGCCCCACTCTGCGTGTGAGCGAGTGAGATCACAGAGATGTTGACTGGTCGGTTTAAAACCGCGATAAATGTGGAGTGACGTGTCGGTGGATGCTCCGTCCCCGTGATTCCCATTTCTTAATTATTATTATTATTTTCTTAGTCGTATTTATCATAACGTTAACGACAATGTGACGGACCATCCCCTTCCCCCCATCCCCTTCTTTCACTTCTATTTTATTTTATGGTTATCATTATTAAAATTAAATTAAAGAAGAAAGGAAAGATCAGTGAATAAAAATGGTGGTTGGAAAATCACACCATAATACTGATAACATAACATTTTAGACGGCATATGCCCCAACGCTAAAAAGCCCTTCACCTCTCTCTCTTTCTCTCTCTCTGCCCTCCATTAAATAATTGAAGGAAGGCCAGTCGGGGGATTCTGTGTGAGACGCCCGCCATCGGTGGAACTAGTGGGGAGCGGTGGTAATCGAGAGGTCTGGCGGGGATAAGAAGCGTCGCCCTCAGAGTTCTCGCCCGCAGCAGCGAGGACGACGGCGGCGGCGGATTCAGGCGGTCGAGGCGGAAGTGGTGCAGCTTGGTCGCCGGCGCCGGCAAGAGGAAAGGATTCAGAGTTAAAGATCGATTGATGGATTGGTGGAACAAAGTCGTCTTCCCCGTCCGTCGCGTTTGGGTCGCCGTTTCGGCCCGCGTCAAGTCATCACGCAAACACGGTATGTAACCCAATTCTCCATTTTCTTCTTCTTCTTCTTAGTTTTCCCCTTCTCCTGTTCTTGCAGCTCGGATCCATCGCCACCCATTTTCTTCTTCTCTTTCGCCATTTTTATTCACTGATCTTTTCCTCCCGCGGAAAGAAAGGAAAGATTCATCGAAGAAGTAAAGCCAACCAGACTTATTTGACTCGGAAAATCAATTAAGCAGATTTCATAGTTTGCAACTGCAAGCAGTTCTTTGTTATTTCCCCACGAGAGAATTGTTTAACCAGTATTATTTATTATAAATAAATAAATAATAATTTTCACCAAAATAGTAATTCAACTGTGTAAATTCCTATATTCTTTTTGACGAATAATCATTTTATCCTCATAAAAGAAATTTGCACGAAATATTCGTTTGGTTTTGGTATACATCTCCACGCCGAAAGTTGTGCACTGTCTTTGCGAATTTCAAACAAAAATAAAAAAAAAAATCTTGATTTGCCATGATCTTCTTTCTTTACCCTTCCTTTAATCATTAGTAAAAAAAAAATTTGATTTCACCATGTGGTGATTTTATGAGCAAGTGGTGTGAGTAAAAGTAAAAGAGTAAAGTAAGCATCATGATGTTGTTTCTTTCCCCTTGAGAAGCATCAATGATCCGATGGCTGTTGAGATTCAAGATCGTCCTTACCGTTTTATGATCTTGACCTACTCAAGTTAATTCGAGTTCTAATGAGTGTGGCCCCCTAATAATCCGAATTTTCAATGGACGCTGTGGCTGCTGACCCCGCCTCCTCCACCGACGCAGCCCATAAAACAATATGTAATTTGTCGCTTACGGAAAGCGGCATTACTAGTTTACTACCACTTGGAACAACCTCAGTCACTAGCTAGATATTATACATCCTCTTATTATTAATTAATTAATCTAATCATCAGAGTTCATGTCGACAAAGCTGCCAAGAAGATAGGAAACGGACTAACGGCGGAGAGTGGGGTTTCCCGTTTTTGTAACAGGTGGCGGGATTCTGATGCTCCACAACGACGTCCAGACTTGCGGGTACGAGGACGTCCAGGTCATGTGGGAAATGCTGCGCCGCTCCGAACTTGAGATGGTCAACGGCGGCGGCCGCACCGCCGGCGATCTTCTCAAGCGGAACCGGCCGTTCTGGCGAATCTTCCTGTCGTCGAATGCGAGGAGGACGTGTGGCTCCACTTCGCCTCTCGCGGCGGATATAGCCTGAGATTGCTACCAGAGAAAAACCAGAGCCTCGGTCGCAGAGTTTCGTCGACGTCGATCTATTCTCCGACCACAAACTACCCAGGCAGCCGTCATTGCGCCCGCGCATGCTACAGTGCTGTTGTTATTGAAAGAAGAAAGAGTTCTCTCATGATCCGTATCTTCTTGTTTTTATTAATGTCGCAGAATAGTAACCTTGCGACAACCCGTTTTTTGTAAATAGCATAAATATTAGTTGCTCTCTTGCTCCTGCTGCTGCTTTGATCCGTCGTCAGAGATTGCTATATGCAATCCAAGTCGGTGAAATCTATGTTAAAAAAATTGGAGTTGGTGTTTGTCTTTGACAATTTCGCATGATCTAGTTCTATCCTAAAAATATCAATAACTCTTCTACCAAAATAAAAATATCAATAACTCCTTCCTTCCATTCCAAAAAAAAAAAAAAAAAAAAAAACAGAAAATAAGAACTGTCCATCATTTTCTACCATCTTACTGGGAGAGTTACCTAACAGAGGAAGGATGCTTTGTTTACAATTGTACTCAACACAAGTCCTGTAGTTTATACGCAACGTTCTCTAACTGCCCTCCTCCAAAAATTAAGCTTCTGCACCAACTTGGCAGCTTTCTACAAAGGAGCACCTGGCCCCTGGGATTTTTTTGCTTTCTTTCATTAATTAGAAAACCAAGCCCGTAGATCAAACATAACGCCGCCTCCACTAAATCAAAGCATTTTTCTTCTACTGAGAAAGTATAAAGAAGTTTGCTAACTCGAAGCTAGGCCATGAATGACGGTGAGGACGATACCTGTTAAGAGATGGATGGTCTCGCGAATGCCGAATTCTCCTAGCCTAAACGGAGCACCTTCTGTGGATCAAGTTGTCCGCTACAGTAACTAGAGGGAACAGCTGAAAGCTCCTGCCTGCCTTTCCATTCTTCCCCAGGTTTCAATGTTATCGGCTTCTCCACACAAGCAGCGCCTACCATCAGCATATGCTTGTACTCCTCATCACCTAAATCCACGATTGCCTTCGCTCTCTTGTCCCATGGATTCCAAACAACTGCAAAGCAAAAGTCACAAAAGGTAACTTAACGCAATGAATTTTTACAAGGCCATTCTACTAAGAGTGAAAAAACAAAAGCAATGCAGCAGCTAAACACACAGGGGAAAGGTTACAAAACCTCCATAAACAGCTATGCAAGTGTGCATACGGACAATAGAAAAGGAGGATCACTAACCGGCATCCGGAAGTCCATCTTTCCGCAATACATACGTTCTCTTCCTCTCATGGTCCAAAATAGCTATCTTAGTAGGAGTCTTCAAGTATACTTTGTCAACCTTTAGCATCAGAATATAGTATTACCATCACCAGTCTATAACACAAGGGCGAGGTAAAATTACAAACATAACTACGAGGAAACTTAGATACAGACTTCTGATTCAAATGTTATGGCATCGCCTTGTTCAGTAACTCGATCCCTGCTGTTAAGGTTATCCAGATAATCCAATGTCTCTAATCCTTCTATCCGCACTTCACTAGATGAAAGCAAAAAGCGGTCTTGGTCATTAAGGAGAGACATACCAGATAATTGTTTTGTCAATGAAACCAGTGAAATTCACATTTCACTGAAACTGATTGTTATCTGAAATGAACAAACATTGAATTTACTGCACATAATTTAACTTCATGATGCACACAACTCCAAGTTATAATTTAGAGAGTTTGCAGCAGCCACACTTGCTATCCATAAAGAGGTATTTATGACTAGGAAGGAATGTTAAGCCTCCCAACTGGATATGACTATGAATCCGCTCCAGATTACTTAAGTACCACTGAACTACATTCTACAGTAGGGACATCATACTCTCACTTACTGATTCTTCACTTGTGATTGGATAGCGCAACAAACTAACAAAGCATTGGAGGACCTCTATCAGCCCAGGCTGGTATACAAAGGAACACGCAACCCTAAGAAAAGCACTCTGTCAACAAGTTAATAGTACACTAGACTACAGCACCATGCATGGACACGCATACTGTTTGAATTGAACATTAAGGATAAGTAGTAAAATTTTTGCATTCAACAGAATGCATCCAATAGCAGCAAAACTAACAGAATGAGGATCCGTGGTCCCATACACAGATACAGAAACAATTAAAGAAGGTCATGAGAAAACCTGATATCGGTGAGGTAGAAATAGTTGTTATAGGCGAAGGTAAATGTAAAAGGTTTCCCATCAGTATTTGTATTCCGGATGCGGGATGTCAACATCAGATCTCCTCCAGGTCCCAGAGTTATCCTTATCCGAAATTCAAATCTGAAAACAGTTGGAGAATATTATCATACAGACCCAAACTGGCTCAAAACTTAGAACTACCAACAATCTTTCTCTAAGGCAAGAAAATAAAAGTGATGGCCTGTTTTAAAATCACAGAAGACTCGAAACACGAAAATAGGAGCGAACAAGACATGCACCTGTGAGGCCAGCTCTTTGGATCGTCTTCAGATGGTTTAAGTATTAAATCAATGAAGGCCTTATTGGAACTAACTGTGGGAAATGGAGGGGGGTCTTTATCGATGGTCCAAACTGTGTTTCTTGCAAATCCATGTTGTTCAAGGGAACCATGCATTCCAAACTGCAAGTGTTTAACATGGTAAATATGGAAGACAAGTTACTTAAGAAACAGAGCTTTGAGAAGAAAAGAGAAGCACCTACTTGAGGAAAGCTAATGGGGATACCTCCTCTTATTGCCGTTGGAGGTTTGAAAACAGCCTGCTCAAAGATAGCAAATTCACGATTTGAAAGGAACAAAGGCAATATTGCAGAAAGCAGGAAAAATAATTATATACAAAGGTGGTATTGCTGGCTTGAGTAGTGACCATATTAAGCCTAGACAAGATGACCAGAATGAATAAGTCTTTTAGGGCATGCAACCAAACTGATTTAGAGAAGTATGCAGTGCCATACATTTGCAAGTAACAAGCTACGCAAAAAGTTTGTCAAAGTTCAGGTGTGGGATTAACATTGATGTTCATGGTGAGTTGGAAAAGCAGTTCTTCTCCATATTAGAATTGAACTTCCATAACTTTACTAAGGAAGCCAGAAGGATACCTTGCTACTAAGGAAAAGCAATTCTTCTCCATATTCATTCTTCCAAGATGTAACTTGACCTCCATTCAAGTAAACCTGTCCACAGATGGGGGTGAAAAAAACACAAGTCACTCCTCTCTTCAATAAAAATTCATGATATTTGAAGTTCAACTTCTAGAATTACGTAAAAAGATTTGAGAAAACAGAATCTGAACTTTCTTCCATCACAACAATTATGACTGCCGTCTCTCTTCCGATTCAAAGCAAAAGGATAGTTATATCACGGCTTGAAATGGATTGATACTAACGGTGAGCCAACTGACCTTCCATCGTTTTCACAGACCCTAAATTCTGATAAACTGCACCTCACTAGAGAAGTATTAACATCTATTTCGCATAAAACAATCCCTTCTCCAACTGTTCTCCAAGCTCCCAATTCGGACACTCAAAATACTTGTCTAGCCAACAAATCATTTCAGTAGTTTGCCTATGCTACCAGTAAACGTCGAATCAGCAGCAGGAATCATTCATTTATCATGTCAAGACTCACAGATGAAGGTAATGGATCAGACCAGAGTTGCACAGAACAATGTGAAAGGGAAAATAATCGGCGTAGTGCTCCTACCAGATCCACCGGAAAAACGTTCTGAAGTTGGGATTCAATATACTTCGGAAAGAAATTTCAAAGCTAGGATCCAGGCAACTGAAGTGATAAATGCCTGGAGCAAACCATAAGCAACGAACACAAGCATTCCTCCTCTGTCAATCTCCACAAATCCATTGATCCACTGGCTGAAATAAATGCTTCCTCGATGGGAAATTCGACTCAAACGAATTGTGGCCACCGCAATCATCATTCAAATTCTCAATCGTAACAGCAACAGAGCACAAATGACGACGACATTGTTGAAACCAGCTACGTTCGATCAGCTCAAATTTTGATACGGATCCGCGCGAAGGGAGAAATGTGCATCTGAGTGAACAAAGGAAGGGAAGCGAAGAAAGCGAGGGAAAGCAAAAACTACCTCAGCAGATTGGCCACGGACCTCGCGCAGGATGACCTTATCGAGGCCATTAACGCCCGTACAGAACTCCACGTACTTCTTCTCCCCGCCTCCGCCTCCCTCAAACGACGACATTTCTCCGGTTCTTCCCCGCCGTCCCTGTTCTTCTGCTTATCCCACTCGAGAGAGAGAGGCGAGGGAGAAGAAGAATGAATTGAAGAAGCGGAAGCAGCAGAGGCCTGAGCGTGATGCGGAAACAGTATTGATGAGTGACGATCTCAGGAGGAGATTGGTGTCGCCGTTTGGTGATATGAATTTCAACGTCAGGAGACGATCGATGACAACAAGAATTCCTTCGGTTATGATTTGCTGATGTATGATTGTGGAGAGAGATTGGAAGAACTCGCAGTTTCCTCCGGTTCGACAGACCCTTCCAGAATATTGAATGCTAGCAACTAGCAAGTGGCCCTCGTATAATATTTTTGGATATATAACAATTTGCACTTTTTACATATTTCTTTTATTGTACATTTTGACAATATATTTTTTTCAATGATTGCTGGATCTAGGGATGGCAATGGGTCGGGTTGGGTCGGGTTTTGTCAAACCCAAACCCATATCCATGGGTTTATCCGTGTAAAAAATTCGGGGTAAAACCCACTGGGTTTGAAAAACTCAAACCCAACCCAACCCGCTGGGTATTCGCAGGTTCATGGGTACCCACGGGTTTTTGTCGTAAAAAATTACAATAACAAGTTCCTATCGAAATTAAAACCAAATATCAATCTCTCAATACAAATTATTCATATATAAAACACCATTCTAGAAATTCAAGCAAATCACAAATTAACTATACAAATTGTTCAACATCAATCTAGAAAACTCAAGAAAATTGAAGCAAATCATAAATTATCCATAAATAACATGATTAATTGAAAACTTCTTCCTTTCAATTAAGTTTCTTCACTCTCCACTCGATAACATCAACTTCGTTCTACACAATTAGAAAGAAAAATTAGAGATGTCTCCACAAACATAAATAAGATTAGTTGTTTAGAATATTAAATATACCGAGAAAATTAATTATATGGGTGTGGGCGGGTACCCATGGGTCGGGTTTACCTAAACCCAAACCCAACCCAACCAAATGAATAGTGAACGGGTTTAAACCCAAACCCGGCCCAAAACCCGTCAACACGAATTTTACCCGCGTTGACCGGGTTGGATCGGGTGGGTACCCGTGGGTTCGGGTTTTGTTGCCATCCCTAGCTGGATCCAATATTTAAATTGAGGATGTGATCAATAATTTCATTCTTAGACCAACTCTTTGAGATTTCATTTGGCAATATTCAAAATTCATTCTATGGAATAAATTTTTATATAATCTCACATTTTTAACAACAGATCATTTTCAGTGTTAAAACGTAAAAATAATCATTGTTTAAAGTTGATAGCCCGTTCACTTGCCATTTCGTTTTTTCAAAATTGCTTAACAGAAAACAAATTGAAATGAAAACGAAGCTGTCATTTTCTGAAAAACAAAACCTGAAGAAAACTTGTTTAGCTGAGAATTTTGGTGAATTCTAAAACTGAATTCTAAAAATGAAAACCTGTTTAGTTACTTCATTCTGTTTTCTGATACTGATTATCACAACTTTTTCATTGTGTATCATACAAGTCTAATCATGATTATCAAACTACCATTTAATAAATCAATTTCCGCAGAAAACGGGGAGAAACCCGTGTACCCCATTTTGAAGAAACAACTATTTGTTGTTTTCTGGCAGCTGCACCAATATTTCTATTTGGTTTCCCCACGGAAAAACAAAATTGGAAGTGAACAAGTTTTTTTATTTGTGTTTTCAAATTTCTATTGTGGAAAGAAAAAATAGAAAACAAAATGGCAAATGAACAGGGAATGAATGAGTCTAGTTTGTTTATTGGGTTGGGTTTATATAATTTAGATTGGTCCGAACTTTACACAGACTACTTTAGCCGAAATTTTCAAAAATCTTTATTATGTCTTTAACTTTACACTATTTGGGCTACTTTGTCCTGATTCGTGGGTTGACGGTCATGTTGGATGGTCAACATATTGAATATTAGTAAGTTGGCACATATTGCTAATGTGGATGCCTCGTAGTCTAGAAATTTAATAAAATAATTTAAAAAACAGATTTTCAACAATTTATTTCATTAATATTTGGGTTAATACATTAGTTTGACCTAAAAGTCTACACATAATATAATACGCCGAAGGGAAAAACGGGAGCCCCATTTCAAATTTCCTGCAACGAGAGTGAAAGTAGGAAGGACATTTTGGTCTTCACAATTACTTTTTTTTATTCATTAAAAAGACACGTACTGGGATTCGAACCATAACCATTTTAAAGAAAAGCAAGGATAATAACCAATCACACTAAGCACATTTGTTGTATCTTTTTAGATTAGAAACATATAATAGCAGGGAGGAAAAAACCCTTCCCCCATTTCAAATTCTCTGCTCCATGAGCGTTTGTAGGAAGGGTAGAATAGGGAGTGTCAATTTTTTTTCTCTTTCCTCTGTGGAACGGGCCTACTTACCGTACACATGTGAATTTAAACGGGCCCAGGAGTGTCAATTTTTTTTCTTTAAGCCCTTTTATTTCTCCGTGGTGACAAAATATATATGAAAAGGTAAAAATAATACTCCTTTTTATTGTTAAAAATAAAACATTTAACAATAAACTAATGCATGGTATCTAATGGGCTAACCGCCAACCATAAAATAAAATAGTTGAATGTGCCTGACCTACATGGGATTTGGCCATCAAGTAAAATAAATGAACATCATTGGTTTGTCATTCTAAAATAAGCTAGTTTCTCTGACATAATATATATTATGCTATTATTTTATATCTTAGTGGCTAAAATATAATGTATTTTAAAGTTATTCAATGGTTCAACCTCGACCAACACAATTAGTCCAATTTTTATCATTTCAAATATATATTTTATAATTATTTGATATCATAATGATCAAATTATAGTGTATTTTATAGGGAATCGTTTGGTATTTGTTAGTAAAAAATTAAACATAAAGATCTATTTGATTATTTTAAACATTATAACGATTCTAAACATTTTCAGTTCCTTTTGAATTTTTATGGTTTTATTCCCGAATAAGTGATGTGCAAATGGCGAATTGTAGTCGTCTCTTTTCTTTCACTATTTTTTTTTCAAATAGAAAGTTTAAAAGTAAAGAATAATTAGAATTTGGCATGGGTCGTCAAACAGGCTGAATTTCAAGTTTTGGCCCGTTTGTTTTATGCATTGCAAATTTATTAGCATTTGATGGAAATGGCTTGGAAAAAAGACATATAAGTTGTACCTTTGCAGAAATGTCCTCAAATGTTTTAATGCTTTGTGAATCAAGTTCCGTGACTTTTGTGATGGTGTATGTGCTTGACAATTGCTCGATGTTGTAATTGCTTAATTTGAGAGTAAATCTTTTGATTTTCCCTATGAGTTGTGATACCAGTTCTGGTGGTTGCAGCATGTTGTCGTTGTTAGCCTGTAAAAGTTGTTCCGCCGTGGTGCTAAATACCTTTCTTTCTTTTTTAACAAATTGTGTAGTAGTGCTATGAAACAGACCACCCATGAACGCTACGCTTATTATGGTCTGTTCTTACTTCCGGTGGTGAGAAATTGTGAATTGAGAATCATATTCGCCTACCGCACTGTGTCTGGCTGGTGGCTGCTTACTGTGCTCTCTAGAGTTATGAAACAGACTACCCATGAACGTTTCCCTTAAAAGTCCATAACTTTTGCGAAAAACCAAATTTAGGCAATCAAAGGTGGTGGATGTGTGATGATTTTTTATGGCTTAATTGTTTGTGAATTGGATATCTGATCTTTGTATGATTGGAGGGGATGTTTGCTTAATAGAATAATCCATTTTAATTCATGTTTATTTTTAACATGAACTTTAGTAACTCAAAACCTTCGAGACACATATCACCTACTGCATTGTATCATTTTGCCTGGGTGCTTGCTGTGTTGTCAAACTTCTTTGTTGCTGCTGCTTTTACACTAACAGGGGAGTTAAGAACCCATGAATGTTTCCGTTTGACACAAACAGGAGGACTTGCTTCTAAATCGTGCACTAAAGATGATTGGAGGAAACATCTCTATTGTAGTTGATATACTGGAGACCAGAACAAAAGCAATGTATAACATCAAAACCAACCATCTGAACTATTAGCATTGTTGCTTTACTATTTTTTCGTGGTTGAGTCTCCTTCAAAAAATTTAGTTTGATTTTAGAAAATTTTGCTTCTGCAGTCCTGTCTTGCCACCAACGCGTTCAGTAGATGGAGATGGCAGAGGCGAAGGCTATTTTTGTGTTGTTGTTGCTGGTTTAGGGATCGGTTTGTGAAGAAGAGGGAGAAGAGAGGGGGAAAGGGAAATGCAGGAGAGGGGGGTAACTCTTTTCTCTGACAAAAATGGAGTGAAGAAAGGAATTATGATCAGTAAGGATATGGTTATCTTACATAACGGTCTCTATTCTGTTTGAATTGAGCTTGGGAGGCAGTGATAAGGACGAGCTGCAACCAATTCATAGTGAGAAGAGAGCTATGAACTGTGATCATGTCTTATTTCAAGTTAGAAGGTAGTTTCAGTATAAGGATTATTTAATTTGACAAGTTGTTTCGTCCATGATTCTTGGTAGTTTCAGTGCCATTCTAGCCATTGTTTAGTCTGTAATTTTTGAGAATTGATGTGCGAGTAATGACTTTCACTTAGCTTCAACTATTATGTGTGTATTTATTGACATGTGATAGAAATCTCTTTTCCTTTTCTTTGAATTCAGTTTCATACTCTAATTGTATCATTTGTACATAGGCAAATCATGCTCGAGATGACAACTCGCTGATAAGGCTGGTGCAAGGAACGGAGTATCATTAGAATTCATACCGACAACGGGGAGGGATGCCCAGGACTAATTCAATGATGATTGATGATGGTATAATAAAAACTGCAGTCTGCATCAACACCAATTTCTAGGCCTAAGTAAAGTTATTCAACCCAGAACTCTGCTTAGCGCTAAAAATTTCCCTCACCCAACCTTGATCCTGTTTGACCCACTTCTGAAGAGTCAAGATATATGATATGACTAATCCTCTCCGTTCGTATTTTCTTATTGACTCTTTCTGACCCTTTAGGTTGGGGCGGGTCGGGAAGAATCGGATTAGTGGGTCGGTCCTAATCAAGTGGAATCCCAATCCCTTCACTCTCACTTGCTTTCTCTCCTATTCCACAAGTGGGTAATAAACAGTAATCCGGCCAACGAGCCGGGTAATAGGCTAGTTACATTAATAGACTACTATGTACCATTCACGTAAGCAATATGTGATTATTCACTACTGGTAATAATATTGATCGTCCAACTTGACTACTAGTACTAACCCACAAATTGGCCAAAATAACTCAAATAGTGTAAAATTCTCGACATGATAGAGATTTATGAAAATTCGTGACCAAATGCTCTATTAATGTAATGTCCGGAACATAACCTTTTCAGGTTAGGCTTAACATAAAAGAAAAAATAAGAAGTTGCTATTGCATAGTGTCCCATCACAAGGAGTGCTCTTTTTATATTTAATTAATTAATTAATTAACCAAAGTTTGGATGCCATTAAGGTTCAAATCAACTGATTTTATGCTATTAACATTCTAATCAATTAACTTATGACAATTGAATCCTAATTGAACCCAACTCAATGGGTATTCAACATGGTTAGAGCGATTTGAACTCAGTTTTTACAAATTTGGGTCGACAATGAATTTTACACTTTTAAATCAATGGGTTGAACCGGGTAAGCGAGTTTTACATGCTTAAATCAATAGAGTGAGTTGAACTCGGTATTAACAAATTTTAGGTCGAACAAGTTTTTTTGTCTTTGAAACTCTTTAAAAGAACAAGTTTTGGGTTAATATTTGGTAGTCACATCAACTATGATTATTTTATTGTTTACTTTTCTTTAATTAATCAAATATTTTTATTATTTCCTGATAATTGAACCCAAATTCATGTGTATTTAACCTAATTCTACCCATTTTTGGAATTGCCGAATTCTGGGTCGAGTTAAGTCCAGTGTTGACGCATTGTGGGTCGATGACGAATTTTACCTTTGACACTTTTGGGGGCGAGAACACATTTTACTCGCTTTTGTGATCAACGGATTGGGTCGCTTGTGGATTTTCTCATAAACTAGCCTTGCTTTATCAAACCAGTCAGAAAAATTTGTGTGAGTTCATGTTAATTCATGTGTATTCATAAATTTTGGATAGCTTTGGGATTAAATCCAAATTGAACTCGCCTCTTATGATAGTTGAACCCAAAGCCTCGCTTTATCGAGTTAACCTGAATGTTGATGCATTTTTTGTCAAGCACGAGTTTTACCCTTTACACTTTTGGATTGTCGGCGGGGCTTCTTGGGGGTTGTTTTGTCCTCCCCTTTGTGTTGATGTGATGTGCTTGAGATGTGGTGGTGTTTCTGATGGAGATGTGGTGGTGTTGCCTGTTGGGGATGGTGTGCGGCGGCATCTGGGTGTCATGTTCGTGTAGTGACGTTGGGATTTTTGTGGGCTTAGGGTTTGTGTTTGATCTGTTTTCATTGTTGTTGTATTGGATTGGGCTTGGTTTTCTTTTCTTTTCGTTGGGTTTGGTGGGGGCTTTGGAATTTTTAGTTTTTTTCTCCACTTGATTTGTTGGGCCTATTGTGTTTGGTGGCTCCATGTTCTGTCTTCAATCCTTCCTGGATTTCGATCCAAACTCTGTATCACATTTCTTTTTTCGTAATGAAATCAAATTTCGTAAAAAAAAAGTGTTATTATACAATTTGTTTTTTCATCGCTCCCAACTGTTTACTACAAACAGTTTTTGGAAACGAAAAGAAAAACATATGGAAACCAACTATTAAACGCTAACATGACTTTTTTTTTTGTTTCCGACAAAAATTCGATGCCCGCCCACCGCTGGGCGCTGGAGGCGGTGCACCCTCACCTTATTCCGGCGAGCCCCCAATTGCAGTAATATTAAGCCCTAACCTTTTGTTTTTTAATCTCTTTTCTAGTTTTCTGTAACCTCTAAATCTCTTTTAACCTAAATAAATAAATCGTCACCACGACGCCGTTGTGGCTACACGGCCAGGGCCCACAAAGCCATCACCGTCATCATGATCCCAACATTGGTGACGCTCATCGGAGACGCACCACCAGAAGGTGCTTCTGCCGGCGCTTCGGCTTCGTCGGATGGGCTTTCCGCATTGGGGGATTCCGATCCCTTGGCCGGCGCGGGAGGAGACGATTTCGCGTAATAGTCGTCGGACGGCGATGGGGAAGAGCTGCTGTCCGGAGATTCCGACGAGGACCCGCTGGCGGGAGAATCGGAAGACGAGCCGCCTTTGCTCGACTTGGAAGGCGCCGGGGAATCGTCGGATGAAGAGTCTGCCGGCGATGGTTCCGAGGATTTCGCCGCCTTGGGAGACTTCGACGCCGCTGGGGACTTTGATGGCGCGTCCTTCGACGGCGCCGGCGAGTCGCTCTTCTTCTTCTTGGACGGAGCCGGAGCGGGAGAGTCCGACGACGGCGATGGAGCGGGCGCCGTCGATTTCCCCTTCTTCCCGCCGGAGGTGGAATTCGACGATTTCGAGGGCGACGGAGCCTTCGCCGGCGATTTCTTCGGCGGGGAGGCGTTCTTGGATGGGGATTTGGACGGAGCCTTGGACGGAGCCTTCGCCGGAGCACTCTCTTCATCGCCTTTCGACGCCGCCTTCTCCGACGTATTGATATCATCCCCCTCCTCCTTCTCCTCGTCGCCGTCTGGTTTCAATGTCTTCGGCATGAACACCTGATTCAAATCCCCCGCCTTGTTCACCGCCGGAAACTCCCTCCGCGCCACCAATTTGCTCGACACCGCAATCCGGCCGGCAGAGTCGGCCCCGGCCCCCTCACTGGCGACGCTGACGACGGGCGGTGGGGAAACAATCACGCCGCTGACCTGGAAGATTGACACATTAAGCGACGGAACGACGACCGATCGGAGGAGAGTGACCGTACTGGGCTTGGACCGGGGAAGAATCGCGCTGGCGAAGGAAATCCGACCGCCTTTCCCTCTCTTGGTGACCAGCAACATTCCATCTTTGCCCCTGGCCTTTCCCGTCAGGACGTAAATGGTGCGGATCAATGCGGTGCCGTTTTCGAGGCTCCTGAGGCGGTCCAAGTCGTAGTACTCGGGGATCACGTGCATCGTCATCACCCGCTTGATCTCCTCACGTGACTTCCCGGAGATGGAGCCCATGTTGGCGTTGTCGACGGCGAGGATGGTGACGTTCTTCAGGTTCGTCATCATTCCGACTACGCCGACCTGGGCCAGGTAGTTGGAGAAGGTGCTGAACTGCCTCAGCGGGCCCAAGACCTGGGTTACGTTGAAAGCCAAGCAAGAGCCGGCGGCAGCGAGGAAGAGGAAGGACAAGAGAGTGAGATGTATGGAGGTAGCCATTTTTTGTGATGCAATTGCAAGGATTGATGTGTTTGTTTTGGATTGATTATTGATGAAGGAGTGGGTTTTTTATATAGGTTTGTGGAGAAGAAAGGGAGTGGATTTGGTTGGAGGGAAAGGAGTGAGGCAATGTCGGATCGCCATTGCTGTATTGAGAGTGTTTATGGCGATAAGAGCCACTTGCAGACTCTGGATTGAACTTCGTACTTGAGAGGTCATTTCCCTTTTAATTAGGGAGACCGACCGGCGACCGATGAAGTGGTGGTGGAGTGGAACAAACAATTGAAACAAAGCCCAATAGCTGGAAGAGCCCAATAGGAGGTCAAACCCGGCCCGCTCAGTCCAACTTCGCATTTCTCAAGCGTCAAGGCTACCAATCTCCAAGCTGCTCGATCAAATCACCACCACTTTCACCAGCGATCTGCGCAGTATCAGGGATCCAGCACCGGGAATAATATCTCCGTCGAGAACAGCTGGCATTCGCCGGAAAGTGCCGGCACTGAAGTGACGGAGGAGGATAAAAATGCAAATCTTTGTTTAAGGCGCGGTTTGGTAACTGTAAGCCCCCGAACGGGACGGCTTTCTGCTGGGTGTGGCCGCTCTGCCAGTCTGCTAGCTTCTCGTCGACGGAGTAAAATGAGGCAGCGACCTGTTGTTGCAAAACCCATTACCGTCGAAACCGATGATCAACTCTCCTCTCGGCAGAATAGTGGAGAGAAGAGGTCCCGCGAACCCACTTCACTTTCGTCCCCAACTGATAGTACCATCTTCTTGCTCTGTTTGGCGTTTCGGATAGTTAATTCGCTTCTTATACAGACGTATTTCAACCCAGATGAGCACTGGCAATCTCTGGAAGTTGCACACCGCTTAGTTTTCGGGTAATTGTATAGATTCCTCATCTTTCCCACTTTTTGAATTTCTGCCTCGGGGGGTTTTAAGTTTCCGGATGCGATAAATGTTCTGTGGAATTTAGCTGGTAATTGAGTGCTTAGAGCTTACAACCTGAAGTTCTCGGGTTCTATGAAGTTATGGAAGTTACTTTTCCTACTCTGTAGCGAGATCAAGTGCATTTGCTTTAGCTGAATGTTTCTTTGCTGGAAGTATGCTTTACATTTGATGAGGGTTTACTGCGACTGCTCCATCTGTTTGAAAATTGGTGATTGGTTTATGATTCAACCTGCAGATATGGTCATTTGACTTGGGAATGGAGGAAGGGAATTCGTGGTTATTTGCACCCGTTGATCTTTGCTGGATTATACAAAGTTTTGGCATTTTTGGGTATTGATACTCCATGGCTGATGGTATGTAGATCCTCACTGCTACGTCGGCGTTTATTCAATACTAGTATCTTTAATTCATGACTAGGCAGGAACTTGTTACAGCACTCGCTGTCTCTTATTCATAAATGTAGGTAAAGTCTCCAAGGTTGCTACAAGCCTTGTTTTCAGCAGTTGGCGATTTGTACTGCTACAAATTTTCTTCTGTTATCTTTGGTACCATTGCTGCAAGATGGGCTGTATCCTTTTGAAACACATGTTGTTTCATGGTCACAATTCATAAAATAATCGAATCTTGGGTACTTCAAATCTGTTCTATATCTGGAGTTGCACTTCCCTTAATTCAGTGACAGCTTTTCGCTCAGTTGACCAATTGGTTCATGTTCTTTTGCTTCAACCGCACATTATCAAATAGTCTGGAAGCTGTTCTTACACTGGTGGGTCTGTATCACTGGCCTTGTATGCGAATCTCTCCAAGTGATGCTTCCCTGGTTTCAAGGAAGTTGGGTTTGGCGATAGCAGGACTAGCTTGTGCAATCCGACCAACATGTGCTATTATATGGGTTTACATTGGTTTCCTTGAGTTGCTTCTTACACGTGACAGGTTAAGATTTGTTGCTCTAGAAGTGGTCCCTATAGGGTATGTCACCTTTCTCTAAATGATCATCTTAGCTTTCTTAACAACTTATGTTTGTAAATCGGATAGAGGCATATTTATTCTGAGCTATGATTCTTTTGATGTGTGGGGTAAGTTATGTGAGTTCTGAAATTGTGTAAATTGCAAGCAAGCTGTTAGTTACCATATGAAATTTGTTCTCCTCTTCTTCTCATGTGTATTTCCTTCTTTCTTATGTTATTTTTTTGTTATTTGTCTTCACATTTTGGTATACTCTATTAGGGCGCTCATGCTTGGACTTTCAAGCATAGTTGATCGTGTCATGTACAACTCCTGGATATTTGTACCTCTGAATTTCCTGAAGTTCAATTTTCTTTCCTCTGGTGGAGATTATTATGGAACTCACCCGTGGCACTGGTACTTTTCTCAAGGATTTTCAGTTATGCTCTTCACTTTCTTACCATTCTCAATAGCTGGGATCATCAAGTCGAAATATTGGAAGCTTTCTGGCCTTGTTGCATGGGTGTTAACTCTCTACAGTGTACTGGGTCACAAAGAATTCAGGTACTATGATCAGCATCTTCCTTATGTCACAAGTTAAGTGACTTCCTATCTCAATGGTTGGCATTTTCACATGCCATCTTCTGATTTAAGCGATGACCTACAGGTTTGTTTTACCGGTGCTTCCAATAGGTTTGATGTTTTCTGGATATTCATTGGCCGTGATGGCAAAACCTGCTCCCCCAAATAGCAGAAGGAGAAGCTCTCCATGTTACAAATGTTGTTCGCAAGCTGGATTTGCTGTCTTCTTCTTGCTCGCCACTAATATCCCAATGGCCCTGTACATGAGTTTGGTCCATCAGGTATTTGGCTATAGGCCCCATCACTCCGATGCCTGTGTTGTTGACATAGGGCAGATTTGAAATTTACATGAAATCATGTCTTTTTGTTGATACTTACTCTGACGCCTGTTAGATAGAGAGGAACTGAAGACGTGATGATCTACTTATCCAAAGAAGCTCGTGGTGATAAAGTCAGCCATATTCTCTTCTTAATGCCTTGCCATGCCACACCTTACTACTCCACTCTGCACCACAAGGTCGCAATGCGTTTCCTGGACTGTACGCCAAGGTCAGTTCTTTGTATCAGTTTCTTAGAAACACGTATCTTGTTTTCTATCCAAGCCTTGCAATGCTTACTATGTCCTCTCATTTCAGCGAAGAGAAAGGAATCCCAGATGAATCGGATAGATTCATGATTGATCCAGTTGGGTTTATGGAGGAATTCTCAAAGAACTGGTCTCTACCTAGTCATATTGTGTTATTCAAATCACAGGAACAACTGTTGAGGGATTTCTTGGTTTTACATTCCTTTAGAGAGGTAACAAGGATTAACTTTTTCCCTCATTAGTTTCCGCTCTTATCGGGTTTTGTTATATACATTTGCTTGTGTGTGTTTCCTGCGGTTTATTCTTCTACTTGAGCTAACTCAACGTTTGCAAACAAACAGTCGCAGAGGTTTTTCCATGCCCACTTCAAGGTGGACCGCGATCTCCAAGCTTCCGTTGTCATCTACACTTCGGACCACCTTTGACGAAGTCCTTCATTTGTCTTTGATAATTCAACACATCTGAATGACTGAAACAGCTAGGAGCAGCAGTTCCGGTGTCAGACTTGCCTTGCCGTGGATTGCTGATTCAATTTGGCGTTTCATTTCCTCAACAAACAATCACCAGTTTTCTTTTCTCCATTCCATTTCTATGAGGAGGCTTTTTTATTAGCCCGGTTACTTGTTTCAAGTACTTGTTGACATTGTAGTATGCAGGATAGTTAAAGTTCACATAAGTTTTTGTTTAGAAAGACCGAAGCATCATTGTCGGTTTGCAATGAGCACCACTATGGCAAAGAGCACCAGTATTAGGACGTCCTAACACCAATAGTTGTTAGAAGAAGCGTAATTGGGTTGAATGCGAGCAGGGTTTGTGGTAATTATTCTCACTCATACTCATCCAGGTCTGTCGGCTCAGGAAAAACTCATTCAACACTCGATTTGTTTATTAATGAGCTGAGTTTGAGCTAAGCTTTGTTCGGGTTGCTAACTAGCTCAACTCAAGGGCTTATTGAGCTCAATCTTGAGCTAGCTCGTTTTAAGATATTATCTTGCTCGATAGTGTGGCTAACGAGCCACCTCGACTAGCGGCTTCAGAGTGAATCGATTTATAGCTCATAAGTTGCATTATTGATAATTCATAGATTTGTTAGTTTATGTATCTCATTACATATTGTGTTGACTATGAGTATATGAACAAATATGTTCCATTTATAATTTGAAAGATAAATAATGTATCATAGATTGCTTACATGGTTTAGATACTAACTACTATAAAATAATATGATATGAACAATTAAAATTGACAAACTAAATAATATGACGCTTGAGCTTGAGAGATGTTGCTAGCTAATTGATGGGCCACGCTCAATTATAGCTAGCGAGTTCATTATATGTCGAGCTACGGAGCTAGAGCTCCACTCATTTATTAAAGAGCTGAGTTTAAATTAAGTCCAAATTTGAATCGACTCATTTATCGTTTTACTCATCCCAATCTTTCAATCCAAAATTATGCTCCCCGTTTTCTTTAGAGCAATGGTGTTAATATGGTGCTTTAAAACTTAAAAACTTACGTTTTACACTTTTAGATCACCAAAACACTTCTACATTGAAATTACACTTTTCACTTACACAAGTGTAGTGATAATCTATGCTTTAAAGTTTAAAAGATTACGTTTTTACACTTCTAATTTACCAAAATGTTTCTACATAGAATCACAATTTGACTGCAAAAGTGTAATTTTACATAGAATCTACATAGAATCACAATTCTACATAGAATCTACATAGAATCACAATTTGAATCGACTCATTTATCGTTTTACCAAAATGTTTCTACATAGAATCACAATGGTGTCAATATACAGTACATAGCGTGAGTAATACTTACACCTGAAAAAGTGAAAATAAGCTAGTCTTGTTTATAAGGCTGTCACTAGTACAAAAATAAGGCGTGGACTGCAAAACCCATCGCTCATTTCTGCCAAATTCATATTTACATCTTCCAAAAGGAGAAACAGAAAGAATGATTGGGATCTTAGAAACGAAAACACCAATCTATCTCACAACTATCACAGTGTGACAGTCATTATTTTCGTCAGAAGATCTCTACCCAAAGAAATAAAATTTGGGTATGGCGATCAACGAGAGGGGGAAAACACATGTACAGAACAAATTCTTGTCTCCTGCTACAATGGTGAACCAGGCACAACAAAATCCCGTCTACTTCATACTCACAACCCTACTCAATATATTAGGCTTCTTTGCTGCCGCGGTGGCAGCAGCAGCGTTAGTGATAGCGTTATCTCCTGTTCTCTGATGACTAATAACAACTTCTTCTTTGATTCCATTGATATGATGCCGTACCTGTGGCACTTGTTCTACTTCCACTCTGCTGCTACTTGAGATCTGCAGAAACATTCGAGTACGTGTTTAACATGGCCCACGAACGCGCGAAGTAAATGAAACTGAGCTCTAAGTTATATCAAACCCAGTAAAGAACAACTACCTGGGCATTTTCTGTTTTGTACTTCTGGAGTTCTTCCTGGGCACATATCAGCCTGCATTATCACAACACACAAAAAATGTTAAGTCGGTCCGACTCTGCAGGGCGTTTGATGCAAAAAGGGTTTGGTTTTCCAGAATTGTTCAAATCAGTAGGTAAAGTCTCCAACTTGTTGATCAGTACCTCCATCTTAGATCTGTTACTTCAAGAACCAACTCTTTCTCCCTCTCATGCATTGTTTCCATCTGGAATTGGATTGTCAAAGGAAAATAAAAAAAGTGGAGGTTAGTTCTTCTCTTGGAAGTATTAAATGCATACAAGAAGGCCAACAACGAAGGCATGTCATGGTATTACCAAAGATTTCTCCATGGAAGCAAGTTGTTGAGCAGATCCTCCTTCAAGGCCACGAAGGGCTACAGACCAATGAAAAAGACTAGGATAAGTTCACCTGTCTTTATCCTTAAAACTTTTGTTCTGAAACTGGCTATAGGAAACAAAGCAAGAACAAATAAGAACCTGTAGTTTCACAGTTGGACAACTGCTTCATTATACCAAGGATGGTGTCCTGTTGCAGGGGGTGGGGGGAGGAAACACGTGATGAGAAGAATTCGGTTTACAAATGGAAACAACACTTGCTACGAAACGTACTCTTTGAATAATGTTTGCCTGAAGAACAGACTGTACGAGTGGATATACAGAGTAAACCGAAAGACTTGAGGATATGCCTTCTGGTGTTGGCGAAAGAAGCATCCCAGGAATAGGAGTGATCACCTACATAAATAAATAACACTTTTCCTAAGACAAAAAACAGCTCAGGAAATTCAAACCTCTGAATTCTCCTAATGATCCAAATATAAGCTCTAGTAGTCATATGTTTTCCTAGACTTCTCACATTTATCCTTTCTCTCACAACTAGATTGAACTCTTTTATTCTTCATAATTCTATCCACCTCCTCCGACTCCCATGCCCTTTCGCTAGGAAAAAAGGGACCAAAGTAGATTTTGGTTCACTTGAGACTTTTAACTGGTTGTAGTCAATCCTTTAAACACCTTGAGGATGAGATGATGTTTTGAGTGAGTTGATGGGAAAGATGAGCCTTGTTGTATGTCTTATACATAATCTAATCCACAAAGTGGTGAAAACTGGGTATACGAGGCTCTCACATTTGCAAGGTTACGGGAAGATAGGTGTACACAACCTTACCCTTGTTTTCACAGATAGGCTAGTTTCATCTGTTGAACCCCTTACCTGTAGGTCACAATGGAGCAACCTTAGAATCACACAAAGGCTCCTCTAGATAAATCCGAAATTTCAAATCATAGAAAGAACAAGGCTGTGAAATGAATCTAACATACAAATAGAACAAAGATGCAGTCAGAGATGTTGCAGGGGAAAAAATGTTTGAGCTAAGTGAATAATATTATGTTCATGCCAGAAATAGTCATCAAAACACGAAAGGGGTAGCGAAGAGGAAGCAGCTTATGCTCAAATATGTTCGGAGCTGATGACATTTAACCGTTTTCTCGATTGATCATTTCTTAATCAGTCAACACACCATCTAAAGATAGCATCTCGAACTGGTAAATGTCAAACTTCGGAAAGAAACTGAAAGATAGCGACACCAAAGTTGCTAAGGAATGAGGAGGGATGGAGGAGCGTGGAAGACTACTTTATAAACCCTTCGTTTCATTCTACAAATTTCACAAGCTAAGAAGTTATTGCATCCACGAGAGAGAATTCCAGTGCTGAAACGAAGTTCTTTTATGCAAATGCTTTATTTGTAAAATAACGAACCTGCATGCTGTGGCTTTTCTGCAACAATGGGGATGGTGGTACCTGCAACAAAGAAGAGTTGCACATCATTTAGATTGAAGTGACAGAGGATACAAGATGAAACCCAAGAACCCACCTTTTCTATATCTACATTCTCTGAGGTGACTTTGAAACGTCCTCTTTGTTGAACAACAGGTGGCTTTGTTTTGTCATCTGTTTCCTCACTACTGCCTGCACCATGAAGTGGTAAGAAGAGTAGATAAGAAAATTTTCCACGTGCCTGAAGAGGAGATTATTAGAGGATGACAAATCATCGCATAAAAATATAACATGTAAAATCAAGCAATTAAGAGAACTTGAAAACTACCAGGTAATTTGGCTTCACCATCGAACGCCACTGTTGAGCCGTTGTATGATGGATTTCTTGGGAGTTGCGTGACCAATTTATCACTTTCGGGCACATAATGAAAGTAAAATGAATGGACATCAGTAGAGAAATCACTCACTGCTAACAACCTACGTGCATATAAAGTTCCGAATTTTCAACAAAATTTCAGTTCAAGATTTGGACTTCGAACCTGTCCCCTTTGCTTTGCGGACCAACAGGATCACAAAAATTGAAGCTGAGGCTACCAGGCCCTATCAATTTGCTTTGAGAATAAATAGGCATGCTCTCAGGAATTTTTGTATTTATTTCAAAAGTGGGTCTTTCAGGAGCATTGTTGTCAACAAAACGAGGCGAACAGAGCTGTGAAACTGAGCCAGATGGACTTGGAAGGTTGTACTCATCATCAGACTTCTCACCACTGATTCTGGAAATGATATTATAACATGCATCAGGAACATTTCACACCAACGGTTAAGTATATGCATGTTGAGGGAACTTTAATAAACTAAAAGAACGTAGTTGGTGATATACTTTGTAAAGTTAACAAACGATTTTACTGTTTGAAGAGGAACAGGTCGATTTCGCACCATATCATTTTCATCCTGTCAAATCGGAGGAGTTAGGAACAACATCAAAGAGATCTATCCTATTTACAAGGCAATTGAAACACAATATTGTGACTAGTACCAATTCGATAGCTGGCTTGACAGATGAGGCCTGCGATTCATATTGTTTATCATGCCCATCAAGTGCTGACAGAGAACTTGAGCTACCACTTTGACAATTATCAGCAACTATATCATCGTCTGGGATCTGACAGTAGAAAGTATTACATCATAAGGAGATTGAAGAAACCTAGATGGAAAACTGGGGACTTAACTGCCTAGACACAAAGTATCCATCACCATACCAGAGAAGCCTGAGCTTTCACGTCTTCAAGGTTGAAGTTCCAACCACTAATTCCTCGTTTGTATTCATTCTGTAACCACTCAAAATGACAAGTAAAGATAAGTTGCATCAACAAACTAACGATTTCCATTAAGATAACATCCAACCTCGAAGAAAAATTTACAATGAAATTGTACAATTATTTTTCCAGTGTGGACAGAAAAATATTAACCTGTGATATTTCCTCCATCTGCCCATCAGGCATTTTCTTTTGTGCAAGCATATCCTCTTCCTTCCTCTATATCTCAAAGGTTGAAATATTTGTCAGTATGATCAGAACGTAAGTTTTTTTAATTACCTAAATAGTTCTAATCAACAGTTGTCACTAACCTTCAATGCCTTAATACGATCACCAAGATTAGGCAATCCCTCTAAAAGTGTCCGTGATAGATAGTCACTAGACCTGGCTTGCTTGAAAAATGAATGTTTTAACAATTTCTTTGCAGAAGGCCGTTTCGAGGGATCTTTCACTAAGCAACTAGCAATCATCTGCTTGAAGGACTGGAAAGAAAATAAATGTAAACAAACGAAAATGTAGGCCCATGACGGAACATCGATAAAGTTGAAAGGATTCCTCAAGTAACTTAATACAAGTAACGTACTTTAGAGAATTTCTTATCTCTTTCATAGTCAAGACCTGGGGGCGCGTTTTGGAGAGTCATGAGCAACACCTTATCATAAGAAAGAGTTGCATTTTAGACCAGACAATCTCTTGATCCTTTCAAACATAGAACAAAATAAGCACGGTTAAGAATTAACCTTCATTGGAGGATATTTGGAGAAAGGAGCATGCCCATGGGCAAGTTCTAGACCAGTAATCCCAAAAGACCAAATATCAGCCCTGTAGGGAAATTGCCAAAGAAATTTTCATTTATGCACATGGTTATCCATGGAGAGACTCTAACTTTAAAATGGATTATAACACTAACTTGAAGTCATATCCATGTAATTGTTCCATGACTTCAGGTGCCATCCTGAAATATGACAATATTACATTAATTAATTGTAGCATTCAGAAGAAGACTATGTGGAATCAATTTTAGTTGCACTACTGTACATTAACAAAAAAACATACAACAAAATTGGACTCTGCAACATTTAACTAACCAAATATTTAATAGATGGTCCTATAAGAGGTAGGAAGAACTAAGAAGCCACTTAGTCTGCATCCCATGCACAAAGTATTGGCAATGACTTAGTCATCTAGTGTAAAGTATCAATTCCACAGAAAAGGTGTTGCTATCTAGAAAAACAAGTGCAAATTTTGGAACATACCAGCATGGAGTTCCAACAAATGTATTCCTCATACGTTGTCTATCACCTGAGTCGAAAAGGGAAGCAGAAACACCAAAGTCTCCTAGTTTTACCGCACCACGTCCATCAATGAGAACGTTGCCAGCCTATGAAAAGCACCATCAGATAACCGACTTCATCAAACAAGGGAAGCAACAGAGCTTTAGCTACTTAATTCATTTGAAGCAGAGTATGTGAGCTGCTAGTGCACACGTCCAAAACATAAATTCTACACATGAGGGGCAACCTCTTCAATTTTGAAGTTGGTGTCCATAAGAACATGCTAATACAAGCTAAACAGAATGTACGGGATCAAAACGGAAAATTTCAAGGCATGGTAGCAATGGTATCCCTACAGGCCGTGGTATTGTTCAGAAACTTTGACCTACAGATTGACGCATTGTTAATTGGTATTCACCTAAAACGATCATTTCAAACCCTGTGAGGTATCTAGAAGGATACCAAAGACGAACCAGAATAGTCAGCCACAAGCAGTAAAGAGGAAAGATGCAAGTAACTGACTTTAACATCTCGATGAATGTGACCATGATGATGAAGATACTCCAAACCCTTCAACACCTCCCGCAGTATGGTGGCTATGACTACTTCCTCGAAACCATCAGGGAAAGCTGCCTTCAATATATGAAGACAGGAACCTCCTGCCATGTATGGCATCACCACCCATAGATTATGGTCGCTCACAAAGGAGCAATGTGATTTCAGGACATTATTGTGGTCCACTAGTATCATTGTCTGTACCTCCCTGGAAATATTCACCTATTGAAAAATACAAACCCACATAAGGAGGCAGAAAAGAACAAAACACAGAACAAACCATCAATGTCACATATTTGTTACAACCATATAAAAAGTTCACATCTTTCCAACAAAATTCCATACATTGGACACAATATGAAAACAACTTGTAGCTACAAATCACTAAAAGCATATGAACCCCACAGACAACTCATGTGGGTCACGAAACCTGCATTTCCTTCCCCAAACGGTTGGATCCCAAAAAGTGGTTGTGATTTTCCCTTTACAAGATGTCTTGCCTACTGTACTCGCACGATGAATGCATAACAAATTACTCAAATGAAATTGGGAACTGAATCCTACAACTGGGTCTGGAAATAAGCTGTTCAAAGGATAGGCAGAACAATAGCAGAATCGGAAGAAGGAAGCTGTTACTCGAACGTAATCATAAACAGGGAGACGATACAAGGGAACAAGACAAGGACCCACCAAATCAACGTTGTCCCGCTCGAAATCGAGAATCTTGATGGCGACGATTTCATCGTAAGGGACACATCGAGCCCTATGAACGGTGGCACTCACACCCTGTCCGATCTCCTCGAACAATTCATAATGCTCCGGCTTAATTGGATACTTCTTCTTCTCCATTCCACAACCCCGAGGAAGAAAAAAGAAAAAGGGGGTGTCTAGCTGAAGCGTGTTCTCTTTTCCTCCCAAAGTTCAAAACTTTTCCAGGATTTGCGCTGGAATTGGGGGAACAGAGCAAGTGGGTTCAGCTAACTTGGACGGGAGAGAAGAAAGGAAAGCAAAGGAAAGGGGTTGATTCACATGAAAGAAAGAGGTGGACAGGAGGGAAAAGGCAGAAAAGCGAAATTGTGGAGGAAGGCAAGAGAGGGAGAAGAGAGGCAGGGAGTCGCTATTTTGCCTTTGCCTGGTCTCTGGTTTCTCGTGAGATTGGCCACAGACGGAGGCGCCCAGTGACACACGGCTGTGCGAAGGGATCGCCCTGAATTCTCTCTCTCTCTGTTTTCTTTCTTCTTTTTTTCCAATTTGGGGTTTGTGGAGAAATAAATTTTGTAGTTATCGGGTATTTATAGGTTTTTGTTAAAAGATGCTCCCAAAATACCCGCCAACTCTCTCTCTCTCTCTCTCTCTCTCTCTCTCTCTCTCTCTCTCTCTCTCTCTCTTTCTCTCTCTCTCTCTCTATCTCTCTATTTTTCTACTTTTCCTGCTCCCTTCTGTTTTTCTTTTCCACTTAGACCTAATACTTTGAGAAGTTTCCTCGACCTTAGGTCTGGTTTGAACCTTTTGATTTTAAGTTTTTACCGTTGCATTTTAAAAAATATATGTACCCTACAAAATATTGATATTTTTACAGCCTATAGATACAAAAATTCGTATACAATCCGACAAATTTTCATTTTGATCGTCCAGATTTACCTAAATCAATGACAAAAAAAAGATGTGAATTGTGAAATCAACATTATATTTATATCACTATCACACCAATATCATATCTCAATCAATATCAACATCATACCATTGCTACTGGTAATATCGTGATATGACATTGATATGATTACTTGAAAAAAATTTAGTAAAAAAAAATATATCAAAACTTATATAATCTCGTATAACACAAAAATCTGATATTTCTACCAAATTTTTTGACATATGATTTAAAATGAATGAGTTATGGTCAGTTCAGAGAAAATTTGAAAAGTGTTTGACAATACACCTGGAAATCCGCAAGCTATCCCAAAAATCCTTTCTGCTGCCTGTAAAGTTTGGTAAGCTCTCTCCTAAATCTCTTGTGTCCCTTCTTGCTCCTCTATGATATGGATCATTAGATCTCCCCTTCCAAAATTACAATCATTAGATCAGGTTTTGTTGTACTACAAAAAGGAAGAACTTTGTATCGGAACCTATTCCATATTTTTTTTACTTGATTTAAACACAGAATGTATGTGTTGAAAATACATGATGTATTTCTAATACATATAAATGATGTATCTTTTTAGTGGGTGTACTGTAAATTGCAAATTTAGTTACCGAGAATACAAATTTGTTTCACATTTGTCCCTTCAAAAATTTTATTCTATTTGTGGTTACTCAAATTAGTGCATTAGTCCAAGTTTGGTCATTGCTCGTTACCTTTCGTGAGTTCGTGTTAAGGGTATTAGTTTTTTGCTGACATGGCTAATAGAAATGCCTAGTCATCCACTTTTAACCAGGAAAAATTAAACCCGACCTGCCACGTCATAAAAATATGCTCTATCATATACCCTCACCCAACCAGTGAACCGATAACTCATCCTCTGCATTTCTATTCAGCCTCATGAGATCCGGTTCTTCGACTTTTTTCTTCACCATCGATCGATCTCTACCCACAAAATCAATTTGCTCATTTAATCAAACTCCAGGTCAAAGAGAGGAGGAGATCATGATCAAACCCTAGGAAATAACCAACTGTTGCTCCCTTTAGTTTTCCTCCTAGCCCCGACGCCTCATCACCAAACTCGTCGACCCTAATATGGGATAATTGTGAACAAATTCCGTTAGCTAGAACCCAATTGTGCGGAGTTCTACGACGACAAGGAATTGGGAAGAAGATATTGTGAAGTCGCCCTATTTTGATGTGCAATCGGAGATTCAAGGAGAAAGCAGAAAGAGAAGTAGGTAAAGACGAATCCAAAGCCTCCGGTGGTGGCGGGGGCGTAGAGAAATCGAAGCAGTTGTTGGAGACGCTAAACGCGTTCCACTTAATCTCGTTATTGGAAGGGTTCGACCTCTCACCGCTCTTTAAGGAGAAGAAGAGGATGGAGAAGGAAGATGATTTAAGCCATTATATACATGCTTTACCCCCTTGACTTGTATAGCATCATCCTTGGATCCATTTTACATTTAGGTTTTGTTATGTTAGGATCTAGAAAGTGAAATGGGCAAAATGATCGAAAGTAAGACATAAGGTAAAAAAAAAAAACGAGAGAAACTGCTAAAAATTGCATGGATCACGGTTCAGGGTAGATTATCACGTACAGGAGATCTTGAAGATTACAAGGAAACCGTGAAGAATGCAACTTCCCAGGAGCATTTGGACGTCCCCCGACATTGCACATATCACAGGCACAGGGCATGAGGTTTACAAGGAAATCATGAATTGTGTAAATGAAACAGTGAATTTTTGTGTTGGTGTCACAGTTTCACTACAAACATCACGGCATGACGCCTGACCGTGAAGATTGCACTGCGGGTATAAATATGAAGAGTGACAGGATTTCAAAGGGAAGAAGAGTTTTAGAGAGAGATTTGGATATTCGTATGCATTCTAGAGAGAAAGCGTTGAACCAAGGAAGATTGAAGGGAAATCTGACGTACCCAAGATCAAAGGAGGCCTGATTGCATATTCAAAACCATATCACGCAACTAAGAAGAAGGAGATTCATCTTTTCAATGGTTTTTTTCTAATGTTTAGTTGTAGTTCTTTCTCTAGCCATGAAGAAGATTTTTCATTCACTTGGATGATGCGGACTCTTGTCCAGGATGTTATAGTTTGATGATTATGAACTCTATATTGTGATTGGCATGCTTGATTATATATTTATTTGAGTATTTTGTATGATAATTGAAGGTCCTGTTGGGCCTTGCCTCTCTGAGATCCACGAGTCAAAGAAGCCCACTGAGAAACGTAGAGCCCACCAGATGCACTGAAAGTCAACCAAAACGAGTCAAGATCCCTAAAGCGTGTCATCGCCTCCATTCTCCATCGGAAAAATCAAATAACTCAATGAAGAGGGTTGGCTGGGAATCGCGTTGCTGCTCTTCTCTTCAAGGATCAACAGTCGAGTTCATTGATGATGGAAGAGACAAGGAAGGAAGCCTCTCTGCCTATATAAAGACTGCTCCTGTCAGAAGAAAGGTGACGGTTTCCTAGACTTGGTTAGAACATGTCTGTTCTCTAGAAGTCTTAGGTTTGGGTTCGGTGCTTGTGTCTGGATAGCTGAGTTGGGGCTGTGGCCAGGAACTCTAGCTATCTGGGTGTGGCTTCTGTTTCTACCTTCTTTATCTGCTTTCGTCTTTTAGATTGTGGCTTTTTTTAGACTCAACAACTCAGATTATCAGTTGTATGTGTTTGTTTACTCGTCATTCCTTGAAAATTAGTAATTGAATAAAGTCTGATTTTCACTCTTCCATTTCTAGTCTGTTGTGGATATGAATTTGGTCACATAGCACTATAACAGGTCCTTGATTAATTCCCTCAATTTTGGGCAAATTAACCTAAGTAAGAGAAGATCTCCTTAGGGTGATTTGGGTCACTATTCAATCATCGTAAGGGGGCCATGAACGAGGGTGATTGGTTTCTCTACGTCGTTCCGGGTCATCGCCTGAGGAACTGGAGTTGGTTTCCCTAATTGCTAATCCGGTAGTTTGATACGCCTCTCTAGTTAGAGCAATTATGCGGGTTAGGCCAACTCAAATAAGCACTCCTTACTAGCTTGATCTCTAACGGTATATATAATATGAAAATCACACCAGATTATCACATCATCGACTCAACATGAGCAATCATCCGAGTGAAGCTTTCTCCCTTGAATTTAGCCTTGTTTTATTTGCTTGTTTGTTTAGTTCATTAATTGAAAACTACGTTTCTACTGCTAGATAATTTGTAGTTTGCTTAAGTAAGGACATAGACCGACCGGGTTTGATAATTCAAAAAATACTTGCTCTATACTACCCCATTTGAAAGTTCCACTTGGCATTCGATTAGAAGTGTAGTTAGAACTGGGTCGGAAGAGCTGAGATTCGGTACCATTTGGGGTCAGCCAACAACATGATATTTAGATTGGAAGAGGTCCTGGGAGATTGGGAATGGATAGATATTTTTTAGGTCGGGCGGGTCAAGTGGTGGTCGGGTCACGTGTTGTGTTGGGATATCTAATGTAGCGGGTCAACCTTTAATTTTTTCGGGTTAAATTGGGTAACTACGGACTAGCTGTTTCTGTTAGCCATGTAAAGTCTGACGCAAGGTAACGACCAATAACCAAACTTGGACTATTCAACTAATTTCAGTGACCACAAATAGAATAAAAATAGTTGAGTGGCAAATGAAACAAATTAACAACCTCACCAAAATGGCAATGTATTCCTTTTTAGTGAGAAATAGTATCCATATATCATTTAATTTATAATAATCCACATATTCATTTATGTTTTTCCAAACAATAAATTCTCACCCATTCTTAATACACCATTTTCGGATTCAAAAGTTTCAGAGGATTTAAATTTCAAATCTAAATAATTGATTGGAGGACCTTTTAGACAGAGTGCAAAGCTCATAGTCATTGTAACTTGCATTACAATCTACCTTAATTTCAACAAAATGCTCTTCCCTTTTCATTAAACAAAAACAAAGCTCCCTATAAAAAGCTTTCGACCACCCAGCAAGCATAGAACATTAATCAGCGCCACCAAACCTGTTCTCCCACTCCAACCATTGATTCCTCTCCCAACTGATAACCCCAAATCCAAACCCTATAAAATCTCACACCCTCAATTCCTTCCATCCCAAGAAACCAAACCAGCCATGGAGGCAACACACCTTCTCTACGAAGCAGCCATGCAAGGCCGTGTGGAAACCTTAACCACCTTACTCTCCAAAGACCCTCTCCTCCTCCACAGAACCTCCTCAACCCCTCCTTACTCCTCCGAAACGCCTCTCCACGTGTCGGCCTTATCGGGCCACCTCGCCTTCACCACCGCCCTTCTAGCCCGCAACCCTAACTTGGCCTCCAAGCTAGACTCCTCCAAGAGGTCTCCCCTCCACTTTGCAGCCGCCGAGGGCCACGCCGAGATCGTAAAAGCTCTGCTGATTGCCGATAAGGAGGCTTGCCTTGTACGAGATGATGACGGCAGGATTCCTCTTCACCTGGCCGCCGTCGGAGGCCACGTGGAGGCTATCCGTGAGCTGGTGAGTTCTGTAAAGTCTGTGGTGATCATGGAGCTGGATGTTGGCGGGGATTCGTCCCTCCATTTGTGCCTACAGTACAACCATTTGAAAGCATTGAAGGTTTTGGTGGAGGTTTTAAGTAATGATGGTGATGCTGATTTGATTAACTTGCGGAACAATGATGGGAATACTGTCCTGCATCTTGCTGTCATGTTCAAGCGACTAGAGGCAAGTATGTTTACATACTTGAATTCGGCGTATTTTTCGCGCAATTTCATCAATTGTGTGCACAATGTCATGATCAACTAGCTAATGGTATCAAATCCATGGTGAATATTGTTGGTAATTGGATTGTAACATGATGATTGTTTCGAATTTGTGCTTGCAGACAATAAAGTACTTGATCTCTCTGCCTACTCTGAACCTCAACATATCCAACAAATGTGGCCTCACACCACTTGACATCCTAGAGCTGAGTCCCAAGCACTTCAAAACCCCTGAAGTTCGCGACATCCTAATCCAATCAGGTGCAACAACAACGAGAACTACGAAAAACATCGACAAAACACCATCACCACCGCGGACAATCGAATCACAATCCAACAAGAACAAATGGTCGCCGTCAGTTAAAGCAGCAGCAGCAACAGGAAGGAAAAAGACTCTAATGTCATGGCTCTACGTGCTCTTGAACTGCCTCGAGTACCACCACCTGTGGGTCAACGAACAGCGTGACGGGCTGATGATCGTAGCTACTGTGATAGCCACGGTAACGTACCAATCGGGCATCAACCCGCCAGGCGGCGTCTGGCAACAGGACGCCAAAGAGCCAGACTACTGCAGTAAAATGTCGGTTCACAAGCATTGCGAGGCAGGGTTGGCAGTTTTAGCCTACACTTACCCGAAAGAGTACAACGACTTCGTGCGTTACAACACGATCGCGTTTGCTGCTTCCGCTGCAGTTATCCTGCTGATCTTGGGAGGGATCCCTCTTCGGCACCAGTTCTGTGTGGTTGTTGACGCAGACTATGTTCTTGGCGCTGACGTTCATGGGCGGTGCTTATATGACCGGGCTGTATAACGTTACACTGGACAATGTGGTGGATAACTTCAATGACATTTCCCATATTGTGCTCGTGGCTTGGTTTCTGTTGTTTGGCGCGGTGGCATTCTTCGATACAACGAGGTTTTCGTATACAGTGGGCAAGAAGATGGTGCAGAAGTACTGCAACAAGAGCTCGTCGTCATCTTTAAATAAGTTCGACAAAGGCAGCACGTCCGGTAGACAGAGATGCCCGCAGAGAAAGACCGATGGCGAGGAACATGCAGTGGCTATATTCTAAAAGAGAAGGTTATGGTTGACTGGAGATCCACTGGCGGTTTAGCATGTATAGGAAACAAGTTTAATCGACCATGAACACCATTCTCAAAATTGATAGCAGGGGAGTTATATTTGACAGTTGTTTAAAAGTTCGACCAAATCACTACTACAACCAACCAAATCCAAGATTGTGATAGAAAAGAGGACACTGATTGATCAACCTTGTAGGATTATGAAATAAAAATACTATGAACCCCACAATCTCATTCCTACAAATTCCCAGGAATCGATCGAGTCGTCAATCTTCAAAATCTCGAGTCGTCAATCTTCAAAATCTCCAGCGTGTTCCAAAAGGTAATTAGCTGCTAGTTCCTCGTTTCGATCACAGGCCAAAAAGGCTTCAATCACAAGGGGCCTATCAAATCCCATCGCCTCCAGCTGCCACATTCGAAATTCAACAGTAATTAGCAAACAGTGAACCAATGGAAGAGAGATAAAGCGAAAAAGGTGACCAATGGAAGAGAAATTACGCATACCCGTTCAATGGCAGCCTGCTCGGCAGGTGTAACGTTGATGGCATGAGGCATCTCTTGTTCAGGCTGGTCAAACATCTCCCTGAAACCATATGGTCATTTCAATAGCACATTTGTTAAAATGGCGGTCATTTCTTCTAGTGACTTAACTTCTTTCACAAACTTTTAGGTGGCAATTGTATTACTTACTCTTCTGAACCATCCTGAGGTTCATTTATTAGTTGTAGAAATTCTGCATGGTGCTCTTGGATCATTCTTAGGAGATTTGGGTTCTGCTTCCCAAGCTCCTGAAGCATGGGCTGCAACAACAGAAGAGATGCAATGATGAAATTTTTTAGGCAAGTGATCCATCATCATACAAGAAGATGTCAATGGCGAAGAAAAAAGCACATACCTGTAAGATTTGGGGATTTGACTGAACCATCGACCGCAATGCTTGGAACTAAAATGCAAGAGAAAACAGAAAATTAGCTAATTGTCTTCTGAAGAAACCAGCATGCAGAAGTTCTTACAGACTGGTATAGAATGGATTAAACAAACATGTAACATTGATGATGTTCAACAAATGCGAAAAGTCCAGAGAAACTTGTTTCATCATCTCCCATCCTGATGAAGCACAACATTTGAGCACCTTTACTAATTCATTGACTGTGGTGTTATGGTCTATGGGTGCTTCAAGGCTTTCGTAAAATGTATAAGTGCAATGCACCAGATCACTTCCAAACTTTACAAAAATGGCTTGAGATCTAATACATTTCTTACTCATTTCATGGAAAATAAGTGATTATTGCATTATCCAACCCGAAAAGGAATTATCACATTAAAGCATACCTGTTGATTGTTTCTAAGGAAGTCCAGGGATGCAAGACCACCACCAGCTCCAGCACCAGGAAGTGGCTCCTGGAGGAAGTGCATTTAGTATATAATATGAAGCAAACATCAGCGAACAATCAAAACTGTCAGAACGATAAGGATCTACCTGCGGAAACATGTTCAAGGGGGCAGAGTTAGGTGCTCCGGTTACAGGAGCTCCAGTGGCTGCCCCTGCTTCCGTAGCCTGCCCACCAGGCACACGAGCCACAGGGACAGCTACTTCGGCCGTCTCAGGGATACCCTAACAAGGAAGGTTGGTCAGCATCAGTGGCTAATCCAAGATCAAGTGTGGCGCCCCCAACATGTTAAATAAATACTCACAGAGTACAAGTAATCTACTGCCCTTTCTGGATTGTTATAGGCAGCCCTGAGTGCCCGAGTAACGGTTTCTTTGTCCCAAGTGCCTCCACCTATATCCATTATTTGCTGGATCGTTTGGTCTAAGTTGGTACCCGCAACTAAGGTTGATGCAGCTTGACTATATGTGTCAGCTGGTGGACTGCAACAAAGATAAATTGGCTGTGTTGAGTACTTGAGTTACATTGCAAATTTAAGCAGAACAAGCCAAAACTTAAAAGTTGAAGTGAAGTAGTCACGCAGGGAGAAGATTTTCAATAAAGTAGTTGTCTTCCCTTTATAAGGTGACAAATCGAATTCATCCAAAATAAAGACTTATCTAAATTCTAAGAGGACAGGACATAATCATGAACCTTTTGAACAAAATTAGCTTATTTCATTGACTGAAATCACACAGAAAATGTACAGACTCTAGCCATTCGTATCATACAGGCAAGGTATTGTATTCTCCCAAGAGTTAAAAAAAAAAAAAGACTAATGATAATTTCCATATCTGAACGCCTGCTTTGTGGTTCAGGCGTTCAGCAGTTGAACAAGGGCTCCGTAAACAACAGAGATAAATATGGGTTACTCGACCAGAGGCCAAATGTTAAAAACAATGCCTAACAGCAGTGGAGACCAGGAGCAGAACGGTAGTTTGCAATTCAAACGAACCCGAGGTATTGAGACAATATACGAGAATAACTTTGCACATAGATAATAGTCTAAAGAAAATCATCCGATACAATAATTTAAATAGAAAAAAGCATGGAAACGTAACTGGGTGAACTCATGCAACGAACCAACCATCTATATCAATACAATGTCAAGTTCATACTACGAAAGAAAAATTTCTCGTTCATAGTTGCAGACACATGGATCTAGTCAAATTGGTTAAGCATACCCCAAAAAGTTGGGCCTGATATTTGCCTAAAGAAAGGAGTTCAATTATTAACAACATAAGTAGATCTAGTCATGATTCATAAACCAAGAGAATCTAGATTACAAGTTATGTCATGCACTAGAAGAAACGGAGAGGTCAAAGATATAGATCTTACTTGTCTGTTGCTGAATCGGAAGCAGAAGCCGCACTTCTTGGGGCCCTGCAAATAATATATTAGAGATGCAAAGGAAAATACAGCTGACGGCAAAAACAAAACTTTAAACAATGGGATACTCACACTGTTTGGGCTTCAGGTGCTGGAGTTGGATTTGAGGTTTGTGAAGATGTAGGTGGGGTTGTTGTAGATGCAGGCTTTTTTCACGCATAAAAGGAAGAATTATTTGAAGAGCAAGAAGATAGAGGAAGAACAGGAGAAGGAAGAAAAAGAAGAACCGAGAAAAATACCTGACTGGACAATGCTGAAGTTGAGCCAGAACTTTTAGTCTATAAGAAGCAAAATGAAAAAAAAAAAGATCAAAGAAAATAGAACTGATCAATCTGCAAAACCCCCCCACGACAAAATTTCAGCCACAATCACGATAACATTCTTAAATATATAATTTGTTTACAGAATAACTGAACTTCCATGGCATATCTTTCAGTTAAACTTTCCTTCAAAGATGTTCATAACACAATTGTTCTACATATGCTTGCATCAACAAAGTCATCATGCACAACCGAACCAATGCCTCAGAGTCAGAACAAATTGCAGACTCCAGTTACAATCGGAAAGACAATTACAATACCATAAGGATGAATGAACCCAATAGTTACTTGAACTGTCTGTGAGAGCAAGTTGCAACAATACCTTGCTAAGCATAACAACCAGAAACCCATCTTCTGAGACATTGTTCTCAGCTAGTGTAGTCTCATCTTTTAACACTTTACCATTGTGGATCAACAACTGCTGCGCACAAGGGTAATTGTCTTTCCCCTGTACATCCTCAATGTTCTTCTTCACCCCCATTACCTATCCATCAGAACGAAGAGAACACAAAATCATCAATAAAGCAAATTCCATCCTTGCTATTAACCAAAATTCCAACAAACTGCTCTCCTTCTGGAAGCCGTAGGAATTCCATCACAGCTTAACAGAAAAAGAACTGTAAATTCACAGCTCGAATCCAATCTCAATCGGCATCGCAGGGCCGCAAAACCATAAGTTAGAAGACACAGCGAGATATGGGAAGGGGGCAGGTGGGGGAGAGAGGAAAGAGTGACTGACCGTGTCGGTGGGCTGAACCCTAATCTCAAAATGGCTGCCTTTTAGGGTTTTAACAGTGAGCTTCATGGTGGAGGAATGGATTAGGGAACTGGGAGGGGAGGAGGAAGAGCAAAAGGGACGACGGTGGTGGTGGTGCTGGGCTGGGAACCCTAGGAATGGAAGCTTGAAACGAGGGACTGAGGAAAAAAAGGGAAAAGGAGAAAGTAGGAAAGAGAGAGTAGCTGCAAGGCCAAGCCAGCAAGCAGCGGGAAGGGGAGAGAAACAGAGAGATGGGACTTTCTTTCTACGTTCTGTCGCTCACTCTCGGTTGGGCCTTATCCTGGGCCTATTATATTCTTTTACTGCGTGTTGGGCCTTGTTTCATTTCATACTTCTCTTCTCAAACGTTGTGATAATATCGAAATCCCGAATACCAAATTACATCCTAAAATCAATTTTAATCTCAATCCCAAAATAATTTTCGTATCCCAATCCCAATTCTTAAATATTTCCGTATCTCAATCGGTATTTCGGTATCCCAATCGGTATTTTTGAATACGGAATTAATTACCTTTGTAATTAATAATAAAATATATAAATTAAATTTTATTCTTTAATTTAGGGCAAAGAGACTAAGCAAAGAGTCTTGAGTAATGAGTTTTCTTAAAGCTATGATATGGATAAGAAGAATGGAGGAGAGGTGACATCTAAAGTTCTTGTCATTGGTAATCTTTAATTTGGCGAATTGGAGGTTGAGAGACAATAATACTTTTATTATTTTTTGGTGCTATGAAAATAACAAGAGATTAGGTGAGAGACGAAAGTGATTTTAATTGAAAAGTCAAATTTGAGTTGATGAGGACTTCTAAGTTGTGAAATAGTGATGGAATTATCTATGTATAATTAAATGGCACTCTTGATGGTTGAGGATCGTGTAGTAGTGAATGAGAGAGTCTAGTTGGGAGGATAAAAAATACACACTAGCTTATATTTTTTTATTGATCGGTATTTCGGTATATACCGATCCCAATCCCGTAATCCCTAATGCCGAATAAAAATTGAAATTCAATCCCAATCCCAAGAAATAATATGTGTATTCGATAATACCAAAAATAGACAAATTTGGTATGATATTCGGTATATCCCAAATACCAGTACCAAACTTCCAGCCCTAATCCCAACCGTTGATTGGTGACAAAAAGAAGGAGAGTTGGAAGTTTAGTACTGGTATTTTGATATTAAGTATTGAATTTCCCTATAAAACAAATACAACCATTATTTTATGAGATTTTGATTAGGATTGAATTTCAAGTGTTATTTGATATTATAGATGTACTTTATCGGAATCGGTATATACTTGAATATAAGATAGTATGTATTTTATCCAACATTTTCATAACCGAACTGGATCCTCAATCGAAAAAATTGATAGTTGATGGTTGAAAAGTTAAGCATTATAGAACTGTTAATTAACCGTTGGTTCATCAACTTACCCTTTCAAGTTTCCAACCCTGAATTTTGTTCTGAATCCGCTCTTTTAACGTAAGCAAACACCACCTTCTTAGATTGACCAACAATGGGAGGAAGTCTCAAGTACTTACTCGTGTTTTCACACTTCCTGTATGCATAGGCTATTCACAATTTTGTTCCCTCTTATGCTACCATTGTTGCTAATCCAATACCGCATCCATTACATTGATTGAGCTAATGGTGACTTCGACACTCATTTTCCAAACACAGAAAACATGCACTTCAACAGAGATAAAGGCGAGATGCAAATGTCGATCGAAACACAGATACAAGAAGCACATAAAAGCTCAAAGCAATTTCAGCAGTTTGGGTAGTTTAGAGAGAGCCATAGTCGGTCGATTACATCACAACAAACAGTAGTTGGCAAGACTCTGTGCCTTCATTTCGGACATTTAGAAATCCTCAGTCATATTATATACACACAGATACAACGGTCATGTAGAAAACACCATAGCACCCAGACCACCGAGTGAAGCAGCCTCAGATTCAGAATTCCCTTTCTGGGAACAAAATTGGAGCAACCAGCGACCAGATGAAGAGACCAGCAGTAGCCCATCCTGTAAGGACGCGGACCCACACAGATGGCCACCCGACATCGACCAACCTTCCACTCTCCCCGACTGAGGTCGACCAACCAGTCAAAAGCATTGCCGAATACATGCTAGCCAGGGAGAAAATAATGTGGAAGAAAGAGTACGAGTATGAGACAGGCTTAGCATGCTCTTTCTCTTCATGCTCATCGTCCTTGCTGTCCATGGGCAGCAGTGGCTTACCTGCAGCAGAAAATAAGTATCAGATCTAGACGCATTCAATATTCTGAGATCATTAATTATGCATGTAACTACTCAATATATTACCTGCACGGGGAGAGCTAGGGGGAGAAAGTAGGGTGGTAGAAGAACCAGCTCGGACAGCAGAGTATACAACTGACAGAACAGTTGTGAGGAGACCAAGAGTAAGAGTGCCAGTTGACACAGCCTTTGAATGGTGAAGACCATTGCATGCGTAGTCTCTTGGCTCACTTGAAAGTCCACTATAGCAGAGATACATGCAGTACAGAGATATCACTGAAGCCGGCAAAATACTTCCATTCACCTGTTCCACCAAGCAGTAGAGTCAGTTCTAGCTTCCTCCACGGTTACATTGCAGATCATCCTACTTGTGATTCATGGGGAAGAATGTTAGATAGGAACTTACAGCAGGATGAAGTGCAACAAGTGCAAAAACAAACACAAGAATCAGGGCCATAACGATTAAGAAGGTGTTGAATCCACAGTCCTGCCCAGAAGGTGTGAACCAGTGGAAGAGAAACCCTGAGAAAACGAATGTTGCTACATAACAAACAAGTGACACAATGAGCAGCGCTATGTACCTGCAATGACAAAAGGGAAAATTAAACATGAGCAAGATTTCGAGATGGAAAAATCAAGGTTATCACCACGGGACAAACAAAGTTATACTTACCAAAACTGTTCATCATATCCAACCCATTTCTCATTCCATCCGTGAACAAAATCCAACAAAAGCACAACTTGAACAAGAAGGAACAATCCAGAACCAAACTTGGATATTGATTCTGCAACAAGCAGTCAGATCAGGAAAAATGTCAAGCTATAAGCGAAGAGAAAGGACATTAGAAACTATAAGAGAACATATAATAATCTAGTTGTGGTGCTGATCATCCATAACACAAACAGGACTGGCAAAGCAAGAAACCTCAGTAATTGAAAGCCATTTACCATAGAAGCTGATGATCTCGTTTGGCACAAAGAACATAAAGATCACCAATAGGAACCAAGAGATGATCTTCATCATCCATCCACCATGGTGCAAACTATCACGAGGATCTTTCTGACTCTTAACACCCGCCATCATAATAGCCAGAATGGTAAAGAACACGAAGTTTCCCAAACTAACACGCAGGACAGCATCGGTTTCAAACCACTCCCTATCAGGCGTCTTATGAAAATGATTGATCCCTGCGTTCACAACCCTTCCACAAGTGTTAAAAGCAACTCCCAACTGTATTGAACCTAAAAGCTCAGCTCCGAAGCCAACCAAACAGTCCTCTCATAATTTCACCATGAATGAATCACTCATCATATCACACGACACGCAAGACAGTAAAATTCAACTGGGAAGCTCACATGGAATTTTCTCCATCATGGGCGCCGCAACCTCGCGGAGAATCCAGGAGACGATGAGAGAGAGACCGAAGAGGCCGCAGTAGGCGATTCTTGCAGACCTCCGGCTTATCCCGGAGACGACGGTGCGGCAAGCATCGCAAGCGCAGGCCGCACAGCACGACGCGAGACAGGAAGCAGCCCACATCTTCTTGACCAGCCGTCGATGATCTCCCAATTAGACTCTCCAAGCCCTAAAACAAGAAAAAAGACAATTCTTATCATCATCCCCATTAATAGTAACCACCAACCATCACCATTCAACGGAACCCTGAAACAGCAATTGAAGCTCGGAATCTCTTGCGTACCTACCTACCTGCTCTGAGGATTTCGTGCGAATGAAGCGAGTCCGACAGATCGAGAAAAGGCGAACTTTTGTTTCAGGTTTGGTTTTCCGTTTTCCCCTTCGTCAAAAGCAAAGACGCTACTAGGAGGAGGAAGGAGCTCCGTGTGCGAGGTTTTGTCCTCTACGGTTTGACTCCTTCGTTTTTTTTTTTTTTTTTTTTTTTTTGACAAGAGTGACTCCTTCGTTAGACAGCGTCGCTGACGCCATAATTGCCATTGATTCTCGAATTTTATGTTATACGAAGTCGTTCTGTTAAGTGGGCCGGGCCTGTGTGTTTGTTGAAATTTGGGCTTCTTGAGATGGGCTTAAGTGAGAAGGGAGTGTGGGCTGAGAAATAAAAACAAAAGAACATGGCGGCAGGTGAGGAAAAGCCAGCAAGGCAAGAAAAGGAGCTTTTGGAGTAGTGACGGTGGCTTTTAACGCTGTCGGAAGGTCAATGTCATCAATTAATCTGTACCATTCCCAATGCCGCGACGCGCAATTCCGGCCAGCGATTTCCCAATTTGCATTCTTTTTCCTCCTCCACTTTTTTCTTCCTCATTAAAATAGAATTAATTGATTTTAAGAGGTAACGGTACACCGTATATGGATTCCTGGATTTGGATTTTGGAGTCGCACCACTTTGGAGTTGGGACTCGATAATAGAACGTATCTATCTTTCAATCCCCCGACAGCCACGGGAAGAAGGGGACATCAAGCAATCCAAAACAAATCTAAAAGAGGGAAAAGAAGAGAAACGAGGGAGAAGAGAAGAAGATCGACCCTCCAAGCCTGCGCGCCGGCCGAAATTGCAGAGCTCCTCCGATCTCTCGCTCTCCCTTTTTTTCTCTATCCATCCCGCCAGAAAACTGTAAGTCACCTGTTTTCTTCCCTTAGATCTGATTTTTGGATGCTTATTTGTCCTGTTTGCGTTCTTTTCAATCGGTTTTTAATGGACAAGATTGGCACAGAAAGATCTGTAAATGGGTTATCTTTCGATTCTGTGTTGAAGCAATCCTTTGTCTTGATGAGGTAGACACGGATCTGGAATTCCGGGGGAAAGTTCTAGCTGAAACGTGGAGGAGGTACAAGGGGGGATAAAGGAAAAAGTTAGAACCTTGGCGTTCAATCTACCGAATTAGAGTGATCTGCGACGTGTATGAACGAAAATATAAACCTTAGCATTTGGACTGAAATGTTAGATTGTTGGGGGTATCATTGAACAATTGTGAAATTAGTAATTGGGCCTATTGCAGCAAGGAGGGAGGGGTTCTGGCCAGCGTTATTGCTGTAGTAAGGCTTGGACTTCGTCTTGGAGGATCATTTATTGAGATGGAGAATGTTGAACATCCTTGTAGGGTCCGAGATCTTTGTTTGTCGATCAATCAGATTCTGTTTTACCATGCTTAGTTAGCTTTGGATTGGTCTTAGTTTGCCAGGATCTGCTATGCCTTACAGAAGCAGCTGACTTGCTTCCATCTCTTTTACTTGCTTGTATCTTGCCCTTCCTTACTGCATCTTCGGGTGCATCATGAACAAATTGTGATGTTTACCTTGGTCGATATTCCAAGAAATAGACCCTAATCCATTCAGGATGCATGCTGTTGATTCATTAGTCGTTAGACTATCACCTCTTCGATTAGGTTCTCTAGTTCGTTGTACTTGGGAAAATGGCATGGTGTTTCGGCTTTTGTTCCAAAATATAAGATGCCATTTATTCTTATCTCAACCTTCCTCACAGTTAAGTCCTAATCGGCTTCCATCGCCGTGATCTCACCTCTGTAAGTTAGGACGTTTCTGCAGTCTCTTATCATTGGTTTTGACTCAAAAACTTTCCTGGAGTGTTTCAAGACCAAGTCGTGTCAACATCTGCTCCCGCTATAATTGCCTTCTTTTGGAGTGTGGCAAGTAGTGGGCTGCTGTCTATGAGTATCAACGTTGGTCATTGCTATCGTTCCTTGTAAACTTTGGGACTAGTCTCTTTTGGTCATTTACTACACTAGATTCATTCTAGTTCCTGCAGAAGTTATCTTCAAACATCCATTTTGATTTGAATGCTTGGTTACATAATAGAAAATTGTGTTCTTACAATGCCACGGACTAATCCAGATTGACTCCGCAATTATTTCAGGACCTTGCAGGATAAACATTATGGTACTTGACAGCCTATCTTCCCCTCATCGGATATCATCATCGATTCGGAAAGGTTTCCCCAAGGAAGAGCTTGGCAACTGTTCAACACTCCTGAACAGACACCGATTCCTGCTAACAGCTCTGACTCTATTGGCGTTTCTATGCACCATCTACCTCTACTTCGCCATTACATTAGGTGCCTCCGCTGCTGCAGCAGCAGGATCGTGTTCTGGGATGTCCGGGAAAGAAAAGGCGTTGTGCCATTTAGAGCATGCCAAGACCTCTGTGACTATGGGGAAACTGAAATTCTTCTAATGAAATTGACACAACTCGATCTGTTATAGTTTTCTCTTCCTTTTTGGTCTTACTGTGTGATCAAAATCAAATACTCTGGTAAAGCATGTTGGAGAGTCGGGGGTGATCGATTGTGTAATCTTATTGTGTATTAAAAGGTTCTGTTCCAAAGAAATGTGGGTATCAGAAGATCAGCTGATTTATTGATTGTAATGAGCAAAAGAGAAAATCTTTCCTGCAAAATAGCAAACATTCATCTTTGTTTGTACCAGGGAGGAGTTGGGTTCATCGCTATGGTTTATCTGGAATTACATCAACCTTCCGACGTCTTTCGATCAGTGATTATCGACGAACTTAACGATCCCTTCGATCATCTTTGCGAATTCGATCCCAGTAGGCGGATCCAGATCCAGAGCAATCTTGTTCAGGTAAAAGCTGTGTCCCATCCCAGCATTGATCAAAAGCTCCACATCTTTCCCTGCAGCCTTCATCGCCTCGTAGAACTCCATCTCCGTGTCCTTCACCAGGTCCTTCTCCGCCACCACCAGCAGGTACGGCGGCAGCTTCGTCCCGTCCAGCGGCTGAGCATCGGGCCCCATCGGGCACGTGATCGGATGGTCCTTCGTGGCCCCGACCGGCAGCGCCATTCCCAAGAATTTGTCCACCATCTCCAGTGTCAGGAGCGGCGACTCCGGCTGCTCCATCTCCGACCGGCTCCTCTTCGACCGCAGGAACCCCGGGTGGATCGGAATCGCTCCGGCCACCTTCACCTGCCCCAGCGCCGTTGCCGCCGACCCGGACCTCAACGCCACCTTTAAAAAGAGACAATTGAGTCAATTGATTCATCCCAATTTATGCTCTCAAACGAACCAATTCGATTAGATTGTCAAAAGGAAACAATTTCTCCTGCTCTTCAACACACCTGGTGGACTAAGTTGCCTCCCGAGCTGTCCCCGATGAGGAAAACTCGCTGATAATCCGCGCGGGAGCTGAGCCACGAAAATGATCCGGCGTCGTTTTGGTTCGCGGCGAGCGAATCGAGCCAGAGGAGGGCGGAGAAGGCGTCGTCGCAGGCAGCGGGGAGCGGATGCTCCGGGGCCAGGCGGAGGTAAGGGGAGACGACGACGGCTCCGGCCGATCGGACGAGGTTGGTGTACGTGTTGTAGTACATGAACCAGTCAGGTTGACTGATGCAGAACCCGCCGCCGTGGAGGTGGAGGAACACCGGGAGCTTCCTGTCTTGTTCGCCGGAGCGGGGCTCCGGGAGGTAGACCCGGACCCGGAGGCCGGAGGACGGGTCGATGGTGACGTCATGAGTGGAGACACCGTCGACGAAGTGTTTGTGGGGAGGGACCGGGTCGGACATGAACTTGACCTCGGGCGGGCCGGTCCAGGCCCTGTCGACGGAGCCGTCGTCGTAGCGGCGGAGCCAGCCGGAGACCTCGTCGACGACGCGGGGGGACATGGTGGTTAGTTGGTGGGGAAGTGAAAGCAGTTGGTAGTTTGGTGCTAATTATCGATGTTTGCGATGTTTAGAAGCGGCGAAATGGTGGTGTATTTATAGGGTGTTGGGAGGCTTTAATGGAAACGGGTAGAAATCTAGTCAATGAAAAATACTAGTTGACTTAGCGCCATGATTGAGGTGGGTCGTCGAGTCGATGACATGAATTTTTTTTTTTTACAAATAATTTCATGAAAAGCATGATTTACATCTATGCTGTTTGGATTTAGGTTTAGGGTCGACTAATGAGAATGTGTCGGTAGGTTATTTGATTTTGGACGTCCGAATATTAGCAAACATCTACTATACGTTTGTTAGTTGATTCAGTTTTATATTATGTGATGAATTTGTGGTGTATGAATGGTTAATTGTGATTATGATGACGCGTTGAAAATAATCGGACCGCATACCCTATCACATTAAGTCAAAGATTTACTTAAACTATTTCCAAATTAAAATAATTGCAGATTAATCTTCTTTCTCTTTTCTTTTGTTCCCTTGACAAATGTTATAGTTCATACTTGTAAAAAAATTGATAGTTGGTACAAAACAGTATACTTATCTTAACTGGTTGGTAACATGAACGAATCTTTTTGTTAAATGGGAAGGTACTTCCCAACAAACTTCTTCTTGGATTGAAGCTCGCGTTTATCATATTTTTTTGGTCATCTGCCTTTTCAAATTTGTGGGTTATAATAATTATTAAGTAATTGATAGTTCATAAAACCTGTCGCATCTTTATTCGAATTCAATTCATGGAGGGCCACAGTTTCCAAACTTTCCAGTGAAGATATGCAATTAATGCTACCCTGCTAAATGTTTTGTTTCTTGGGGTTAATAATACATTTTTGTAACAAAAAATTTGACAAATTTATTGAAAAGTAAAAAAACAATCAATGGTTAACTATCCATCCATCCAACTTATTTATTTATTTATTATAATAGTCTTCATCCAATTTTCGTTAACTTGGATTAGGTGACATGTGATAAGGGAAATAGTCGAATAAGAGGATATCTGACGTCGTCAAAATTAGGACAACAAAGACGAACCGAGAGAGAAGCGAAATCTCGACGGGAATTAATTGAAAAGTAAACAAATCAGAACTAAGGATTCAACTGTTATGATATCATTTCAAAATCACCTAGGCCCAATTACTCAAATTATTGAGAAATGTTAAGTTGTATATCTACTACGTACGTTTTACTTAAAAGAGACATTGAAATAGTGCAATGGGCTCCTGAGAATTACCATAGAGGCTTGTACCTACTAGGGCTGGGATATCGATTTCGGGTTTTTATCCCAAACCGGTTTGCATCTTAAACCAAAAAATCGATAAAAAAAACTGAAACCAAAAACATTAGTTGAAAGGTGAAGGGGTCCCGTTTTCGATTTTGGGGGTGCAAAGGTTTCAGTTTTCGGTTTTTTTCTAATCGAAACCAATCACATTAAGAGTTTATTCGTTTTTTTGTTAGCCGAAAATTGGTAACGGTAAGCCATTGAGTTTCGATTTTAGAGAAACATACTAATTTTATTTTTGATTTTCTTAATGGTTTCGGTTTGGTTAACAGTACCGACACCCCTAGTACCTACTGTGAAGATGATTTTCTTGAACAACACAATAGTGTTGTTTGATCTTTCCTGGGCAAATGATGGAGTAGCCAGCTTGCGCGAGGGCTTGATTTATTGTATACTGGAAAGAAGAGGCGTGGAAGTTACTTGACAATTTCCGCCATGCTAATTGCTAACGTCCATATCCTCTAACAACATTATTACCGAATCTCTTTAAGAAAAGACTCTATTATAATAAGGAAGACTCGTATGAACAGATACTCAAACTTGAAAACAGTCAAAAAGCAAAATTCTAAGGCAGCCGGCCGGTGGCAATGGAGAGTGGGAAAAAGAGAAGCCGGCGACTAACTTCCTACCAATGTGCCGTGAAATTCATGCCCTGGACCAACAATAGTGCAAGTCAAAATGATGGTCAAAGTCAATGCTAGAACCAAGCACAGAGGAGAAAGCCCGGAAAAGAAAACGGAACCCACAAAGAAAATAAATGGCAATGTCACAAGCAAGGTTGTCAAACCCAGTGTGCCGGTTTAGCAAGTGGAATGGTTCGACCTGTGGTACATACCGGTTTGTGCCGGTTCATGCCGATTAATATTACAAATAATTTACAAATACTCATTTTTAAGCACGACATTTAACGTCGACATATAACTTTTTAACACATAAAATAAATAATAAATTACTTTTTATCAAATAAATTCACTAATATAAGATCATTTAATTAGAGATTCGTATATCGATCATGCCGGTCATACCAGTGGTGTTATACCGATTTTATGACCGGTATAGGTTGAACCAGGTTCAACCAGTGGCACGCCGGCCGGCGTGACAACCATGGTCACAAGGGAAGGGAAGGGACCCAACCGCTGCCTACCTGCCACAACACTATGCCGGGATCCAGTACCCCTAACATTTGCATTAAATGGTGGGCCTAACATAAGAAATGACGCCAATTATGGGCCTCGTCACTCTAAAAATAACCAACCGAGAGGCTAGGGAATGGGTTAGGGTGATTACTTGTTTCTTAATAATCACGGTGGCAACCTCTTTATATATCATTTGATTAATTATTTTTCCTTCTTTTTTAATTTTACGGTAAAGATTTTTTTAGGGTAATTTTGGAAATAAAAAGTGACCACACCTGATTATTCTATATAATCTACCCAAACCCTAGTTCTATCCTCCCTCCAGCCAAATCCGACGCAGCCGCCTCCACGTACCACTCCCATTGCACCGCGGGCAGCAGCCCCGGCCCACTGCAGCGGCCTCCCTCCTTCTCCGTCCATATTTATTCCTCCGCAGATCCTCCCATTTCCCATATTGCAGAGTTCGCAATATTTTGCAATCATTCCATTCCCCCAAACCCGTAAACCTCTTTCTCTCCTTCTTCCTAGTTTCCACACTACAATCGAGAAACTGTTCACAAGTATAAAGTCGAGAATGGAGGTGGCCATACCTTCATCACCAGGTCATTGCCTTTCCTCAGCGTGTCGGCTTCCCTGCGGCGGTTTGGCGACCTCACCCTCGGCGCGCCGACCAGCCCCGGGACATGGAGCATAGCGACTACGGTGACGTGGCTTTCCACTGGGAAGAGAAACCAAGGACGCTCTCTCTCTCTCTCTACCCGGCAGCGGGAGGAGCTGATGGACAAGCGATTTGTGTTCCGACCCTCTCGCCTCAATGGTATTGTTTTTGTCGCATTGGTATTGATTTTGTTGCATTGGTATACTTTTGTCTCATTGGTATTGATTATCATGTAATGGTATTAATTTGCATGTAGTGGTATTGATTAAATCTGCAATGTAATTGGTTTTTTGTGAAATGGTAGAGATTTATATTGGTAGTTTTCGTGCAATAGTACTATTTATTTTTGCAATGGTATTGATGTTTTCAAAATGGTAGTGGTTGTCTAATAGATTGATAGTGATTTCATGTTTTTTTTTTCTTTTGCAAAAAGATTGAGAAAAATAAGGAAATGAGATCTCGCTGGAAATTATGGAAGTGAGAGAAAGAGAGAGAACTGTAATTAATAGATTTTAGTAACTACATAAAATGTAATTTATTAAAAAAATTAATTAATGCAATTTATTTTTCATACCCAATTTACCCTTAGTAACCATGGTGATTGTTAGTTGAGAGAGGCTAGCTTCGGTGAAATGGTGGCTTAACCGAAGAAATTACGCCCACCATTATTTTGCCTACCGAGCATGCTGATCGCTTCTGTGGTTATGGTGAGTTGTTGTGTCGGTAGAGTAGCTCTCTGTGTCTTTAAACGATGGCTTAGAGGGGTCTATTTGTAGCCCTTTCTCTAAGGTTTCTAACTGAATAGCTATTTGCCGCCCGTCTTTTTACTATATGCCGCCCACCTATTTACAAAAATAGACAAGTTTACCGTTATGGTTTAAAACCCTAATCCTAACAAAACCCTACCCTAATCCTCCCAAAACCCGCTCCCCGCCGCTCTCTGCCTCCTCCGCAACTGAAGCTGCTCCTGCTCGTCAGAAGTGGAGCTCGCCGGAAGCAGAGATCGTCACCGGAGAGAAGAAACGCGAAGCTAGTCCGCCCCTCCCATACCCTGTTGCTCCTGAAGGCCGCGTCGCTCTCTGGTGCTCGCCGGAAATAGAGAAGAAAGGCAGCAGCTGCTGCTAGCCTGTCCCGCCGTGTTGGTCGTCGTCGTCGGAGGCGAGGGTACGAACGTTGGATTCGTACCACAGGGGAGGGTCCGAAAGCAAAATTCGGACGATGGCGTTGGGTCCGAAAGCGGGCATCGGACGGCGGGGCTGGGTACGAACGCCTGCTTCGTACGGCGGGAGTCTGGCCGAAAACCGACTTCGTACGGTGGGGGTCTCTCCGAACGACGGCTTCGTACGGCGGCAGTCGCTCCGAAACCCGGCGTCGGACGGCGAAAGTGAATTTTTTTTTTGTAAAAAAATAGATTACAAATTATTAGCTGTTTGATTATTAATGGTTAAATAAAAATATTATGTTAAACATATAACTCACATCTAATTCCATTTCTCTAATTAAAAACCGGGGAAAAAATTCCTTAATTAAAACAACCGAAAACCCAAATCTAATTCCATTTCCTTAATTAACAACCAAAAACTTTCCTTAATTAAACACATTATAGGCAAATCACAAAAAAAAATTAATATATTTATTTTTTATATTAGGTAAATTGAATATAATAATTAATTACCTATTCTAGTTATAATTACTTTAGGTTATTCTTTATTTCCATTTTTGTCTGCGTAGGTGAGTTTAATTGTTTTGGGTTATTCTTAATTTCCCTTTTTTACTAAAGGTAAGATAGCCTAACATTAAAACTGTTGCGATCGTGAAGGGTTTGAGTTGCAGATCCCAGGTTCGTATTCAAGAGAAGCCCGTTGATGTTCCCGGAGGTATAAGGCTGTTGGGGGTAAAACCCTGTTGGCCTCGAAATTGGTTGCAGGTGGCCCCTGAATTTAGTAGGACTCGCTGTCTCAAAGTGACACGTGAAGCTGAGGTTCCTGGGTAATAAAACAAAGTTCCCTTTTTGTCTGAGTGAGGATTATTAATTATTTATTTAGTAAGTAAATATTATGTTCAATATGTTATAAAATACCAACGAATATATTGTTTAAACCTATGAAATTATTATAAAATATTATGAAATTTTATGGATTATTAGTTTTTATTTATGTCGAATAGTATCAAACTTAAAAATTAAGTTTAAATAGATTAGAATTCGACTCTTTGACCACAGTTGAATTAATGAACATAAGATGACATATAATGAAAAGAATAGTCAATTCGACACAATTGGACGAAAGATGACAGTTACAAAAATGAAAGCATCTATTGCCCCTACTTCATCTCCTACCCAGCATTCAACCAAAATAGCTGCTTTCAACCTCGACCTATCTAATCCTACTACGACATCGTCTTAGAGCAAAATTATCTTTGCCTCCACTAACAACAATTGTGTGCATCGTCAAAATACGTGTAGTAGGCTCAAGAAACTTCTCGATACGACCCCCAGGGCTCCCAAAAATCACGATGGAATTTTTTGGTACTATTCATCCATTTTAGCTTGAAACTTCCGATCGAGAATGGGTCGATTCCGGTATGTTTGTATCCATCTTTTAGGGGATCAACGAGAGGTTGTATATTTTTTCACGTTGATATATCTACTAATGCGAAAAGATGCTTTTGCCCGACCTTCCTCAAGCCACAACGAGTCCTCTCTACGTTTAATTGAGAAACAATAGATTTCAACATGTTCGTATCCACAATATAAGGTTTGAAATATTTAATTATGAAATTGATACAATGCAAAACATTTAATCGAATTTAATAAGCATTTTACATAATTTAAATGAATTATCCATAATTTTTTACAATATTTATTATAATTTTTAATTAAATATCCATGCTTTTATACACTAGTTCCGACCATTTATAATTATTTAAAAGGTTAAAATTATTTAATTACGAAAGTGCTTAATTTCTTAATTTTAGCACTATTTACATCATTAAAATAATTATTCACTGGTTCATAAAATATAGGAAAAATACATAAATATTAACATTTAGCGACGGGTTTGAATAAACTGTCGCTAAAAGGTGGTCTGAAAACTTTGTTCGGACCGAAGGTGACCGTCCGGTACGAAACACGCTTTCGTTCCACACCGCCCGGTACGAAGAGGACTTTCGGACCGGATTGCGCGGTACGAAACTTGCCTTCGTACCACAATGCCCCGTACGAAACTTGCCTTCGTACCACGATGCCTCATACAAAACTTGGCTTCGTACCATACTGCCTTGTACGAAGGCCATCTTCGTACCTGGCAGAGTGGTACGAAGGCAATTTTCGTATGGGGCATTGTGGTACGAAAGTCGTTTCCGTACCAGACTTAGTCGTCCGAAAACCGGTTTCGTACCGGGCATAATGGTCCGAAAATCGATTTCGTACCACTCGCCGACGACCCATTTTTTGCTCAAAATTTTTTTCCCACTGTCGATAGACATTTCGTTTATGCCGCCATTAAAGTTTGCCCGCAAGACGAGTTTCCCGGGGACCAGAGTTTATTGGCGACCCAAGTTTGTCGGCGACCCGAGTTTATCGGTGACCAGTGGTTTGTGGACAGTGTTGGAGGAAGTTGGTTGAATGAATAAAAAAACTGAAGTTTCAAAGAATTATAAAGAAATATATGAAAGGGCAAAATTGTCTTTTTATATAAAAAGTGGGCGACAAACAATAATTTGATGGGCGGCAAATAGTAACCCTCTTTTCTAAGAGATATTGTAAGTTCGAAACTCTTCTGCTTGCATATCTTTACAATAACTTTAGCTTAACCTCCAAGAAAGGAATATCTGAGAGAATTCGAGTTGATATGGACCTTATGGAAATGACTCTTGGATTTTGATCGACAATCCGACTGTCATTTATGGGCTTAGGTGCTAGCTTCAATTCTGACTTCCAGAAGTTGGGTCTTGATGCTTCTAGCTCGTAAAAGTGGTCCACTAGGGTGTTTTGGTGTGACTATACATGAAGGGCATCAAAGTATACAACATCCCTAGAGACTACTAAAAACAACTTTGAACAATTACCAAGAACATCCAAGTTAAATATAGCAACAAATATGCAGATTTGAAGGAGAAATTAATTATGCCTCTTATCCTTAGTGGCCTAGTACAAGGAGAACGCCTATACATATACGGCTATACCTATACGTAGCAGTCTCACCCTGTAGTCAGTGCAATCTTGGTCATAAAGTCTTCACATGAGGCGACCGACCATCCAATTAATTACGATAGTAGGGGGTTGCTTCCTGCATTTACAAGGTAAATGCCAATCGAAAAAGCTGGCATAGCCATTATATCGACTACGAAAAACTCTTCCATATTTCCAGGGGCACTAGATCAAAAGGATGGCTCCTGACAGACTTTGTTGTGGAAGGATTTTCACAAGAAGATTCCAAAACAAGCAAGGGTGACACTTGAAAGTTGGTTTTTGACTTGTTGGTCGAAAAAGGAGGCGCGAGTGTAGGAATAGTGGTTGAGACACCCGATAGCGTCATCTATGAATTCTCAATATGTTTTCGTGACCTTAAGAATACAACAACGTTGTAGAGTAGGGGTGCTCCTCAACGGGAAAGGTTAGGGTACTAAAACTCAATTTATTAGCATGGTGCTAACACTATCTCCAGCAATAGAACCATTCCATTTTGTGTCATGTGCATTAATTTAATTTATTATTATTAATTAATATTGGACCTTGCTATCTGTTTTATTTGTTTTGGGGTTATATTGTAAATCTCCCTAACACCCTAGGTTAATGTCGAAGGGTATAAAAGGGTTGCTTAGCCATGTACAGCAACCCACGATAGAGGGTTTGCGATTATCTTCCTCATCACATAGTAAGACTTCAGCATGAGAGCTCTGTTCTCCGTGGATTAGTCCCGGTTTTCGGGGATACCACGTAAATCGTGTGTCTACTTTTATTCCGCATTTCGACTTCTTTACATGGTATCAGAGCAATAAGATTCAGAGATTAGGGTTTCTTCATCATGGCTAAGGACGAGGAAACCATCGGCGGCTCTACTGCTGACAAAGTCATTCCGATCAGTTCTCCTCTCTACCTGCATCCATCCGAGAACCCTGCTCAACTCTTCGGCAGTGACTTGCTGAACGATTCGAATTATGGTGAATGGGTCAATGATCTCACCGAAACGCTCGTGGCCAAGAATAAGATGGCCTTTGTTGATGGTTCGTTGCCGCGCATCAAGGCAGGAACTCCACGTCGCCAAGAAGCCTGGGACCGGTGCGATGCTACCGTCAAGGGTTGGTTAAAGACGGCGATTACACGTGAGGTTTGCAACAGCGTTCTAATGGCCACTACCGCCCGCGCTATTTGGGTCGACCTCCAGAAGCGATTTAGTCGCGGGTCTGCGCAATGCGCGTATGAGCTTCGTCGCACGATCAGCTCACTCCGACAAGAAAAATTTTCGGTCTCTGCCTTCTACACCAAACTCCGTGGGTACTAGGACGAGATGGGGGACTGCCGCGCTGCGTCTGCAACGACTGTACTTGTGGCGGCTGTAGCTGCGACCTGCTCGCCCAAAACCACGCGAAACAAGAGACGGAGCGGCTGTTTGAGTTTCTTCTTGGCTTGGACGAGGGCTATGCTGTGGTTCGTTCACAAATTCTCAGCACAAAACCCATCCCCACTCTCAATGAGGCGTATCAGGTTGTTGCTGCAGAAGAACAACATTGCTTGCTCACTAATGGGAGGGGACCAGCTGTGGAAACCGCAGCGTTCCAAGCTCAGACCGACAAAGGGAAGAAGGAGGACGTTGAAAAACCTCGTTGATCCTACTACAATAAGCCTGGACACACGCGAGAGACGTGTTATCGTCTCGTTGGGTTCCCTCCTGGTCACCCTCACGCGAAGCAAGGAGAAGATCGGCCCAAATCAAACTTGCGCAAGCGACAGGCAGCGCACGTCGAGCCTGATACAGCAGATGGGAGTCTGATCCCAGGGTTAACGATGGCACAGTTCATGTAGCTGAAGCAGTTCTTGTCATCCTCCACACCTGAGGCAGCTTCGGAGTCCACTGCACATATGACGAGTAATCATCCTGACCTTTCTGAGTGATTAATAGATTCAGGGTGCAACGAACATATAGACGTGATGATCGTTGGTTGGATTTTGTCACTCCCTTGTCTGGGTCGTCTAAAGTTCAGATTCCTGAGGGTACGGGTATTCCAGTTCGTGGGGTCGGTTCAGTACGATTCTCAGATTCTATTGTCTTGTCTCGTGTACTGCATGTGCCGGGATTCAAGTGTAATCTGCTTTCAGTCAGTCGTCTGGCACGTGATCATAATGTTGCAGTCACATTCATTCATGATTTTTGCGTGCTTCAGGCCTTACCTTCCAGGACACTAATTGGCATCGGTAGACTGCGTGACGGGCTTTATTACTTGCGGCGCTTTTCGGGTGGTGCCTCTCCGCAAGCCTGCAAGGTCGTTACCGGGGACAGTAGTGCAGATTTATGGCATGCCCGACTGGGGCATCTTTCCTTTGATAGACTTGTTTTGCTCAAGGATTTTGTTAATAGTCCTTTGGATTCTAGGCATTCATCTCATTGTGATTCTTGTTTACGTACCAAACAGACACGCACTCCATTTTCTCAAAGTTCTATCAAGACTACTTCTTGTTTTGATCTCTTACATCTTGATATATGGGGGCCATATCGGACTCCTGCCCTTGATGGTTCGAGATTCTTCTTGACCATCGTAGACGATTACAGTCGTTCAACCTGGGTTTATCTTATGAAATTCAAGTCGGATGCTGAACGCTACCTCCGGATGCACTGCGAGTTAGCAACAACGCAGTATGGTAAAACGGTGCGACGATTACAGGCAGATAATGGCGTTGAGTTCCAAACCAGCTCTCTTCGCAGGTACTATGAAGAGAAGGGTATTGTCCTGCAGACTTCTTGTATGGACACTCCCCAGCACAATGGGGTGGTAGAACGTAAGCATCGCCACCTCTTGGAGACTACTCGTGCTCTTATGTTCCATGCTGGGTTACCCATTCGTTTTTGGGGTGATTGTGTTGTCACGACAGCTTACCTCATCAATCGAATGCCCTCTCCTGTCCTCTCTATGAAGACTCTGTTTGAGCTTCTTCTAGGGCGACCTCCCACCTATGACCACTTGCGTAGCTTTAGCTGTCTGGCGTATGCGAAGGACAATCACCATGGCCTCGACAATTTTGCCGACAGGGGGAGAGGAGGGATCTTCCTCGGGTACCCCGACAATCAAAAGGGTTACCGAATTTTTGATTTTCAAGCTCTCAAAGTGGTTGTTTCTCGCGATGTTCACTTTGTTGAAGGCACTTTTCCTTTCCTTGATCAGCAGCTGAACGGCCACGTCCTCGAGACTTACACCAGCCATTCCTTCTCCTCTTCCTTACCACGTGGACGTGCATGACATAGCCATGCAGCGCACACAGCCAGCTAGTGACGAGGGGGAGCTCCTTACTGCTGATGATGATGATTTAGATAACGTGGGCAGTGCATAGGACGCCGATGTGACCTTGGACCCCCCTTCTCCCGACGACGAGGTGCGGGCCTCCTCCGCGGGGCTTGGTTCCACCGAGGATTTGTCGGGTTCTAGTTCCCCGACCTCGGATTCTGGCCTTGAGGATGGCGTCGAGCAGCCTGTGCCCTCGCCTCCTGTGCCACCTCGGCGTAACCCTGCTCGGAACCGGCATCCTCCTAGCTACCTTGCGCCTTATGAGTTACAGTTGCCTAGTTTCTCTTCGTCCCACTCAGTTCAATTTCCCATTTCCAGTGATGTTGGTTATCAACGGTTTTTAGCTAATTATTGTGATTTTTTGGCTGCAATGGCATCGTATGTGGAGCCTCGCCATTTCTCACAAGTCGCGCGTTATCAACACTGGCGAGAGGATATGCAACGCGAGATCGCAGCTTTGGAGGCCAATGGCACCTGGACGCTCGAGTTGTTGCCGCCAGGGAAACATGCCATAGACTCCAAGTGGGTCTACAAGATCAAGTACAAACCGAATGGCACCGTTGAGCGCTATAAAGCTCGTCTTGTTGCCAAAGGCTTCACCCAGATGGAAGGGGCCGACTTTCATGACACATTTGCACCGGTGGCAAGCTGGTTACTGTTCGGGTACTTCTTGCTGTGGCAGCTTAGAAGGGATGGTCACTTCATCAGCTCGACGTCAACAATGCTTTCCTTCACGGAGAGCTGGATGAGGAATTCTATATGAAGGTCCCAGAGGGATTTGCCCAGCCCTGGAGATAACAAAGTGTGTCGCCTGCGCAAGTCACTCTACTGGCTCCGTCAGGCCTCCCGTAATTGGTACACTAAATTCACCACTGCCCTACTCGAGTTTGGCTTTACGGTTTATCGGGCTGATCATTCCATGTTTATTTATGAGAAGACTGGGGTATATGTGGTCGCGCTCATCTACGTTGATGACGTTGTGCTCACTGGTGACAATGAGGACTGCATCTCCCGTGTGAAGACCTTCCTCCATGATCGTTTCTTAGGCATTGAAGTTGCGCGATCACCTGAAGGGATTGTTCTCTGCCAACGGAAGTACACGTTGGATATCTTGGCCGACGCCGGGTTCAGTGCAGCTTGACCCAGTGGCTTTCCCATGGAGCAAAACCACACTCTTACGTGACCTACCGATGAGCGTGCTGACGATGTCAGTGCATATAGGCGCCTTGTCGGCCGTCCCCTACACCTGACCATCACTCGGCCGGACATCGCCTACTCAGTCAGCATTCTGATTCAATTTGTGCACGCTCCCAGTCCCGCTCACATGGCAGCGGCACACCGGGTCCTTTGTTACCTCAAGGCGGCACCAGGACAGGAGCTTTTCTTGCCGTCCTCTGGCTCGCTGACATTGACAGCCTACTGTGATGCGGATTGGGCCGGTTGTCAGTCAACCCGTCGTTCCATGACAGGGTACTACATACAGTTGGGTGGTGCTCCCGTCTCCTGGCGTGCCAAGAAGCAACGCGTGGTAGCTCGGTCATCTGTCGAGGTTGAATATCGCGCCATGGCTAGTGCTACCAGCGAAGTTCTATGGCTTCGATTCTTGCTTGGTGAACTCCGCGTTCCTCAGCAAGCTCCCACTATTCTCTATTGTGACAATCAGGCTGCTCTCCATATCGCTGCTAACCCGGTCTTCCACGAACGCACCAAGCATGTTGAGATGGATTGCTATTTTGTGCGTGAGCATTTGCAGTACGCCGAGATACAGCCGCAGAAGATTCATACTAGCTCTTAGCTGGCCGATCTGTTTACCAAGGCTCTTGGAACGAAACAGTTTCATCATCTTTTGTCCAAGCTGGGAGTTTGTAACCTCCACTCTCCAGCTTGAGGGGGAGTATTGGACCTTGCTGTCCGTTTTATTTGTTTTGGGGTTATATTGTAAATCTCCCTAATACCCTAGGTTAATGTCGAAGGGTATAAAAGGGTTGCTTAACCGTGTACAACAATCCACGATAAAGGGTTTGCGATTATCTTCCTCATCACATAGTAAAACTTCAGCATGAGAGCTCTACTCTCCGTGGATTAGTCCCGGTTTCCGGGGATACCACGTAAATCGCGTGTCTACTTTTATTCCGCATTTCGACTTCTTTACAATTAAGTATGGATTGTTAGAGATGATTAGGACATGATTAGTGGGGTTAGTCATGGCCTAGAATTGGGGGACTTAGTTAGGTGATAATTGTTTTAGGTGTACCGTTTGATTTACTAGTTTGTAGGTTATTAGTTCTCTATTTAAATTAGCATATGTATAAAGTAAATGAGAATCAATTTAGTATAATCAGAAAAGGGGTTTATACACCTACGTGTTAATTTGGGAGGCTGGCTTTCCTCGAAAAAGTTTAGAGGTTCCGTTCTCGCCCATTAAGGAGAACACTTCTTCTTCTTTCAATCTATCTATTCTTCTAATTCTTATCCTTCTCCCTAAATCTCATTCGTGCAAAAGTGCACACGTAACATTCTGATGATTTTTTTAATTAATTTTTATAGTTGACCACAATTAATTATAGATTTACAAAGGAAGTGCATGTTTGTCATTTGTAAAATGAAAAGACCATCCCATCATCGACAAAACCCTCCGACCTCTCAACTGCCTCCTTCTCCAACCCTTTCTCTTCCGCTGCTCCCTTCTGCTGCAATAACATATGCAGAGTTGAGACCCCATCCTTCCTTTATGCCATTCCACCTCAATCACGAATCACAACAAATCAGCATTGCAATATTCTCAGCCACTTTGAATGTAGCTGACAAAATACATCCATGCCTCTATTTCATATTAGGTTGAGAGAGATTTGGTCGGAGAGGAGAGAGGATCGTTCTAGTATTTCAGGAATTGGAATTGTTCTGCATCAAATGGTGTATAATCATATATGATGGCACTATTTTCTTAGCGGAGATCCAGTGCGAAAACTTGGGGTTGCGGGTTCGGTGTGAGAAGGAATTGAGCAAATAAGAGATGAAGGCGTTGCTGCAAGATCCTTGTTTTTTACAATAAGAACTCCTTTTATTCCAACCCAATCAAGGAAACCAGATTACACCAATACCACTTTACAACAATGGAGCTAAGATGTTGCACAATAACACCCAATCCATTGGTAAAGTGTTCCTCCTAGCTTGACCAGCTACCCAATCTGCAATCGCATTAAGACGTCTAGGCACAAACTGAACGTGAATCTAGGGAGCTTATTGGATGACTAAGACCTTACGTGCAATAGTCGCACGACACATCCAAGGCCAGAGGAGAGGATTTTGTCGCAGCGCAAGTGTGAGACTCTGGCAGTCAGATCGGATGCTTGTGGGGATCGGATCTTGCGCTGCGATCAAGATAACATTAAGTAAACCAAAGGCTTCCGCTTGAATCATGTAGGAACAAAGGAACGTCTCAGCCTTGCCGTCATACACTTCATCGTGAGAATGAGAAATGGTAATACCATACGCCGCCACAGAAGAATCTGAGACAAAAGATGCGTCACAATTCATCACTCGAGAGACCGAGAAAGGCGATGGTGGTGGGTAAGAACGGGAACCCCTAGGCTGAGAACGAGACTGTGTCGCAGGCTGAATGTGAGGAACCGTCATTGTGGTCCGCGCTTCCTCTATATCCAAGAAATCTCGACCCGATACAGTCAAAGTAGAGGCTGGGGTAATAGCCTTGTCATTGAAGATAAACTCATTTCGGGCAAACCATATATTCCATAAGTAGCATACTACCTTCCGAATATGAGTAGTGGAAAGGGTATCCGGGAGAGTAAATAACCAGTATTCAAATGAAGAATCATGGGCTAGGAGAGAAGGCATAAGCCCTGAAAGTGCCCAAGTAGAAGTCGCATGGTGACAGAAGAACAAGCAATGGATCACTGATTCCGAGGGTGCATCACAGATTGGACAAGTTGGATTAGGAGCACAATTCCTCGAGAACAGTCTCTCCCTTGTCGCAACAGCTCTCCGAATAAATTTCATGATAAAGAACCTCATCTTTGGGGGAAGGGAGAGGGACCAAAGCCACTTCCAATCCCTTTGATCCTGCTGAGCATTTCCTTGAAGATCTTGGTTACCTTGCTGGTCACGTTTCTCTCTGAGAGTATGATAGGCCGATCGAACCGAGTAATTCCTTGCAGTATTGAATCTCCAAATCCATTTATCTCTAGAATCAGCCGTCCCCAGTGGAATCTTCATGACGACTTCTGTAATTTTCTCCCCACAAACCTCCCGTAAAAGCCTCGACATTCCACTCTCTATCATCTTGACGAATCCATTCAGCAACTTGAGATGGTGGCAAATTGAGGTCTTTAAGTGAATATGAGGGAATGGAAGGGATCCATGGGTCATCATGAAAATTTGTATCATCACCAGACATAATTCCCTTCAGCATTCCTGACTTGAGTGCCTCCTTCGTATCACACAACCCGTTCCAGATCCATGAGCCACGTCTTCCTTTATTTGCTGAGTAGAAATTACCATCCAGGAAATAAAGTCCTTTCAGAAGCTTAACCCATAGAGCATCTGGATTTTCCAACACTCTCCAAACCTGTTTACCAACAAGAGCAAGGTTAAAAAATGAAAATTTCGGAAACCTACTCCTCTTACCTGTTTTGGCTTTTCAGGAACCCTTGCATCACACCAATAGATGGACTTCTTTTTCATTGAACCTACCCAAAAAAATATACGAAGAATGGAGTCCATCTTATTAGAAATGGAAAGAGGGAGGAGAAAAGTACTCATAATAAAAGTGGGAATGGATTGAAGGACCGCCTTCAATAATGTTTCTTTTCCTCCAAGGGAAAGAAGAAGGCTCTTCCAAGAACTAGCCTTCTTTTCCGTTCTCTCCACAAGAAAAGCAAAAGTTTCCTTCCTAGAGCATCCCCAATCCGAAGGTGCACCCACGTATTTATCATGACAGATCGAAGGTGAGAAGCCAAAGTGGGAAATAATAAGATTCTTGATTTCCTCTGGAGTGTTCTTACAGAAGAACAGTGATAACTTTGACACATTAATCTCTTGCCCGTAACCTTCCCATAATTATTTAAAATGCCCATAATCTGAATAGCTTCACTCAAGCTTGCTTTGCCGAAGATAGCCGTATCATCAACAAATAGACAATGAGAGATCACCGTACAATTACGGTTCAGTCTTAAACCCTGAATATCTCCCTTCTGCACCCCCTTTTCAATCAAGAATGGCAATGCATTAGACATCAAGATGAACATGAATGGTGAAAGGGGGCTCCTTGCCTAATTCCTCTTGTAGGTGAGAATGATTCAGTTGGGGTCCCATTGAGCAGGATCGAAAACTGGACTGTTTGGATACACTGATTAATCCACCCTCTTCAACGTTGATCAAAATCATAAGCTTTCAGAATGGCTTCCAAACAGTCCCGATCAACGAGATCATATGCCTTCCTCATGTCTAATTTCAACATCATATCCCAATTCCCACTCTTGCCCCGATTCTTAAAATGATGCAACACCTCGTGCACCATGATGATGTTATCCTGAATCAATCTACCCCCTGTGAAAGCCCCTAGCATCTCAGAAACCAGTCCTGGAATCCATTTTTTGAGTCTGCTAGACATGATCTTGGAGATCACTTTATATCTGAAATTACAACAACTTATAGGTCTGACATGATCTTTAGGGATTAGTGCAACATGAGTATTGTTCCAACCTTGAGGCATAACCGATGATCTAAAGAATTCTTGTATTTCCTTGCAGAACTCCTCTCCAATCTTATCCCAGAATTTTCGAAAGAACAACCCTGCAAACCCATCCAGGTCAGGAGATTTGTTTGGGCCTAAGTCAAAGACCGCCAGTTTGATTTCCTCAATTGATGGTATATCACACAGGCTGTGCTTCATCTCATCTTGCAAATGTATTGTATAGATGGCATATTGGCATCTATGCTCTTTTCCGGCTAAAAAATAAAAATACCTATGGAAAAAAAGAAGGAAAAAACAAAACGGAAATGAAAAAAAGGCAGTTCTGGCGCCAAAATCAGCGACTCCAAAGCCGTACGTTATATTGGGAAAGGGCTATTCTGTCATAACACATAAATCAAGAAAAAAGAATTAAAGAAAAAAGAGTTATCGGGATCTTCCCTCCTTCCCCAACCCAAAACTGCGACAAAAAATTCGGTGCTAGTGCTCAGTAATCAGCCAGCCGCACAACTCAACTCCAGTGACGCCAAGCCAAGGAGCGCCTCCGTTACCCTCCTTCTAAACCTTTCCTCCCCTGGAATTCTAGGGTTTCGTGTTCCATTTGACGATTTCCCTTTTTCCACACCCAAACTTCCGCACTTCGAACTCTCCTTCCGACAATGGCGACGTCCCCCGCTCTTGTCTCTCCCTCCCGGACCACTTGCGCCTCCCTCCGCCGCCAATTGCAGGTTCTCTCCCTCTCTCTCTCTCTCTCCTTCTCTCTCGATGGCGATTAACTTAGTAAACTACCAGCGTTCCGTTTGTGTTTTCCCTGCCTGTGTCTGCTTGGTCCTCCTTCGTCTGGCGATGGCTATCTCTCTTCTTTCTGATTCGCTGCTGACCTTACGTGTCTGGAGAACGCTAACCGTTCTTCTTCCGAAAGATAGATTACAGTCTGTTTCAGTACTTCAATTATCGCCGATATCAGTTATTTGCCGTCTCTCTGGTTCCGTTCATAGTTAGGTGTTTTTTGGAGGTCAATTCGCTAGATCTCGAGTTGGAGATTTTTCAGATTCGAGCTTGATTCTCAGTTCTCTTTTGGTCTGACTCCGATGAAAATGTATTGTGTTGAAGGTCATATGGGATGAAATTGGAGAGGAGGATGGGGATAAGGACATGATGCTTCAGGAACTCGAGCAACAGTGCCTTGATATCTACCGTAGAAAGGTTGACTCCAGCAGAAAGCACAAAACTGAGTTGGCTCAGTCATTGGCTGACGGAGAAACTGAAATTGCAGACCTGGTTTCTGCTCTTGGGGAAACTGCCTCATTTCCTCAGGTTTCTTTTTTTGCTTGGAACTCTTATCTCTTGGGGAAATTATGTCCATACTGTTGTAGCTTTGTTATATTCTCATTCATCGCTTTGATTTTGTTGTCTATTGAAGAGGGTAAAAGGCTCTTTGAAGCAGCAATTATCCGCCCTCAAACCTGCTTTGCAAGACTTGAGACAGAGGAAACAAGCACGAATGATCGAGTTTCATGAGACTCAGTTACAGATTGCTCAAATCTGTGCTGAAATTGAAGGAAATTGAAGGAAACAAGCACGAATGATTTGGCAGCCGATGTTGGTGTGGATGGGGCTGCTGATGTTGGTGTGCAAGATTTGGAAGCAGGCCTTCGATCCTGGAGACGCCATCGGGCAGAGATACTTGGGCTTATAAATAATCCACCTGCTGATGCTAGGCTTGCAAACCTAATCGATAGGTAAGTTTTTTACAATTCATGCTATAGTTGTCATCCTTGCAGTATATAAAATTTGTTGACTTGTAGTACCTTTTTTGTTAGTTTAATTGGAGTTGAGATGACTATCGACGGTCACGAGAGAAGAAGGAGAAAGCTACTAGCTACTGCTGTTGGCAGCAATTGATCTGATTCGGACGATGAGTTGGTCTTTTGTTTCCTTTGGAGAATTCGGAGAAGTAGAGAGAGTTGTATGTGAAGTGTGTCTGTGTTGTCTTGTTCAGTGTGGGGGATGGGATTGGGAGGACAACGCAAACCAGAGGGCGATGGTTTGATTGGTTGCTTGCTTGCAATCTTTCGGGAACAAAACAGAAAGATGCCCGACTTTTCTCTGTTTTTGAGGTTTTCATTGGACTATCAGGTCGCTTCCCCTGTTCTCGAAAGTAGTGGTAGAGAGTTGGGAAAGGAGGGTAGCGACGGCGGAGGGTGAGATCGGAGGAACAGGGGAAGCGGTGGGGCGGACGTCGAGAGAGAGGTTGAAGGGACTGGCCTTTGGTTTTGCATTCAAGACTTAAGACTTTGCGCGTAGGCCAACCTGATAGTCCAAAGAAAACCTCAAAAACAGAGAAAAGTCGGGCATCTTTCTGTTTTGTTCCCGAAAGCTTGCAAGCAAGCAGCCAACCAAACCATCGCCCTCTGGTTTCCGCTGTCCTCCCAATCCCATCTCCCACACTGAACAAGACAACACAGACACACTTCACATACAACTCTCTCTACTTCTCCGAATTCTCCAAAGGAAACAAAAGACCAACTCCTCGTCCGAATCAGATCAATTGCTGCCAACAGCAGCAGCTAGTAGCTTTCTCCTTCTTCTCTCGTGACCGTCGATAGTCATCTCAACTCCAATTAAACTAACAAAAAATGTACTACAAGTCAACAAATTTTATATACTACAAGGATGATAACTATAGCATGAATTGTAAAAAACTTACCTATCGATTAGGTTTGCAAGCCTAGCATCAGCAGGTGGATTATTTATAAGTCCAAGTATCTTTGCCCGATGGCGTCTCCAGGATCGAAGGTCTGCTTCCAAATCTTGCACACCAACATCAGCAGCCCCATCCACACCAACATCAGCAGCCCCATCAACTTCTTCACCGCGATACAGTTCCGCTGACCCGATAACATTGCCGCCGCACTGTGAATCAGAAATCTCGCTGATCAAAATCCGCAATCGACGAAACTTACTGCAGCAATTTCTCTCTCCATCTAGCTCTTCCGCCAACTTGACCTATGCTGCTGTTCGCTGACCGATCTGCTGCTGCTCTTCATCAACAAATCAGCAAATTGAGGGTCAAATTTGATCGTCCTCTCCACCTTCTGACTCAAGGCCTTCTTGGAGCCCGCTCTTGTCGTCATTCACAACCGTACTCCTTACACGGTCTGTGGTTACAGTAACATCCAGCGTATAGGTGTCAAAACATGACCCGACCCGAGTAACCCGCCCAAACTAGGGGTGGACATCCGGTTCGGTAAACCCGAACCAAAACCGAAATAAATCGAACGAAACCGAACTATTGCTATTCGGTTCGAAATTCGGAAGGGAAATATTAGTAATACGGAAACCAAGGTCCTCTCAACCGAACCGAGGTTTTCGAATTTCGACCGAAAAACCGAAATTATAACCCAACAGGCAACATTCCACATAATCCCCCTAATCCCACTACACAAGCCCACAACCAAATTGAAACCCTAGCCCAGTCCCAATCTCCCCATTCACTCATCCTGTCACACCACACAGGCACACGCACACCTGCCGCTATAGGTGTCAATCGGGCGGGTTCGGACGGGTTCGGGCTGGGTTCATGGAATTGGTGGTTAGATTCCATAAATTCCATATTTTGTTCCCGTCAGAAACGAAATTGCATATATTTGGTCCAACTTATAGAAGTGTTTTTCTGTTTCAAAAACTAAAGCAGGACCAAACACCTCTAAAAGCCCGGCTTTTGAAAAGCCAAAAAGCCATTTTGTATAACATAAAAGCAGAAGCTCCGATTTAGAGCTTCTGCGAAAAGCTGTTTTGAAAATACAAGATTATCCTTACAATATTTTAATTTTATTTCAGAAAATATAATTTTATTTCAGAAAATATAATTTTATTTCAGAAAATATAATTTTGTTTCATTTATATTATTTGAAAAACAAATTAAATTATAAAATTAAATTATTTAATATAAAAGAAATCTAACAAGATCCATTTTGACTACTTTTTATTGTTTAGAATTTTTATTCATATTTTTATCTTATAAGTCCTTTATAGTCATTTTACATAATCGCTCATATTAAAAAGCACTTCTAATACAGTCAAACGCTGACTCACTTCTACTGTCACTCCAGGAATTGGCCAAGTGTAACCACTTCCTAAAGCGTAGTATAGCGGGTTTAGGTTTAATTATCAACCCGGTTCCTAGATTTGATAACTACTCAGTGAATTCTTGTTATCTAGCAATGAAACTTTAATGCAAGTCTAAACTAACAAACTAGCAAAGCAAGTAAACGGTTGTATTCAGGTTAAGAGAGGTCACCCGGATATGGTTCCCCCTAGACTGCAGTTAAGCCGGATTGTAATTACCAAGTTCAGTTTCTATGATAGTTATACTGCGAAAGGTTCTTAAACAGCCTGAAGTCTCGACTAAAGGTCTTCAGACCCTCTCAATCTGAGTCTCTAGCGGGCGACTAACCTCCACCGGAGTAAACAGATTGAGGCCTTAACAAACAAAACCTCCACTACCGGAGTAAATCCGGTACAGAATAGTGAGTTGGCTCCTCGACTAAAGTCACCAACTCCCTACCTTCAATCAAGGATGCTCTATCAACCTAGGCAGATATTCTCATTCTAGGTTAAAGCAGAAACAACAGGAATTTGATCAGGATTCAAGTCATTCAATCATTCAAACCTCAATCGAATATAATCAAATCATAGAATCAGTGCTTGGGTTCATACAATCAAAGCCTAACATACAAATTTAGGGTTCTCCATACCCAGATGAATGGGAGAACTACTCCATGGAGAAAGAAGCAAAAGCAGAATCAGACGCGGAATTCATACTGTGAAGGATGGATTCCTGCTCCTGGACGTTGATCGGCACTTCTCCAAGCTCAAACTGGCCTCCAATGGTGTTGAAGATCAAGCTAGGGCACTTGGAGACTCTTGTCCGTCGCTTTCTCTCTCTAGGAATCGCTCTGTCTCTCTAAAACTCGAATCCCCTTCTGTTTTGGCTGAAATCTGCTTAAAAGGGCATCAGTGGCCAAAGCACGGTCGAGGGCACGGCCGTGCTTTGCCTCAGCCCGCCCGTGCTTTGGCTAGGGTTAATTACACGGCCATTGTGTTGGTGCAAACACGACCGTGATTTTGGGAGAACACGGCCGTGCTTTGGGTGGACACGGCCGTGCTTTCAGCCCGTGTAATAAGCTCATGTTTGCCAAACTCGAATTAGCTCTCGGCAGTAAAAGCACGGCCACAGAACACGGCCGTGTAATGCTTTAGGTGTGCCCGTGTTTTGGCTCCAGCTCAATGAAATGACTTCCGAATGCCCCGAAACTCGTGCTTAGCCTTTCCTTTGACGCCTGGGACCTGAAATATGACAAAATAGCACAACCCAACGTAAAATAGGCCAAAAATACACGACTATGCCCCTCAAATGGATAAGAACTAGGGGCGCAAATATGTGCAATTACATCGTTATCAAACACTAAATTGCTTTTTTTGAAAAGTACTTATATAAAAGCTCCAGCCAGAAGCTGCTTCTGCAAAAGCTACACCAGAGCCAAACTAAGCTATTGAAGAAGAGTGGTTGGGAGAAGGTGATTCGGGCCTAATTGTACATGTTTTACCCCGTTTTACTTAGATGTTTGTAGCAAAATCGCTCCTAAAAGGTTGGTTTTACGCTAGGTTTCTTGTGTTTTAGCGTGTTTCGGGAATTAACAGGTGAAACAAAGGATAAAAAACGGGGAGAAGAGGTGAAGAAGGCAGTTCACGGCCTAGACGGGAAGTTCACGGACTTGCTTGGCCGTGAAGAGGAGCTGCTGACCGTGAATCGCAAGGCGTCCAGAACATTTTGAGAAGTTACTGACGCAAGGTGTGTTCACGGTCACTAAGACCGTGAACGAAGGCCGTCGACCGTGAACGGGCGTGATCGAAGTGTGACGTTTTGGCGCACGACTGGAGTTCACGGACGCGTTTGATGATTCACGGCCATGAACTCAGGCCGTGAACTATGATCGTCCCTAGTATAAAATGTGAGCTGGAAGGAGGAGAGAAGTGAGAGCCACTTTGTGAGAGAAATTTTCTTCTGCAGTCTAGAGAGAGAAACACGAACCAAGAGAAGAAGAAAGCTAGGGTTTGCTCCAAGGTGGATTTTGAGGAGAATTCCTTCAAGGAAATTCCAACACAAGGATTAAGAAGAGTGGGAGCATCCTTCAAGATGGTTTTCTTATTTTCTCCTTGTATTTTCCTCACTTCTAGTATGGAGTAGTTTTCCCTTTCACTTGGGTGTTGTGAAACCCTAACTCTACTATGTAGTTTTCTGTATGTGTATCTGAATGATTGCCATTGGATATTGTTTAATTCAAATGGTTGGTATTTTTCACTTGATTCTGCATGTTTATGCTTAGCATCCTTAGGCTTGTGCATGTTTAGTGCTTAGCAACCTAAGGTGTGCGCATGTCTATGCTTAGCAATCCAATTAGCCATTTAACGTAATTTAGAGAGGGAAACCTCCCCTTCTAAGGGAGTCTCAATTGAGTTGGTGTCCCCTAGGGCTTTCTAAGACTTCTAACTAGGTTAATTGAGGGCAAACCTTAATATTGAATTAAACAATTTGGTAAAGCACAATTAACCATCCAACCCTTGGGTTGAAGAGAGGAAGTAAGTCGACCTAAGAGTGGCTAAACCGAGAGGGCATAGTGACAGCCTATAATGCATGCCTTGGTTTAGAAATCTTGAGAGTGGTCTATGATTACATTCGCGTCCCTTAGTGGTTAGTGTTTGCCTCGCCCAAAGCTATCATCCCGGTTCACGTACCATGGTAGGAGTTAGGGGGAAGCAACACCGATTGATCTTCCCACAAAGAGTTTTTCAAAACCAATCACCTCTGCCTTAGTTTATTTTACTTTGCAAACTTTTAAACCAAACCTTTGATTGCTAGATAATGAGTCCAACGATTGAAGTAGGGGTATACGGACTGGCCCGGGTTGATATTTAAACATACTTTTCCTATACTACACCCAACTAAGGTTTATACTTGGGCCTTAGACGGAAAATCATTGTGGTATTCGGAACGAGTCAAGTTTTTGACGTCGTTGCCGGGGAACCGCGGTCCATTATTTTGAACAGGTCGCTTAGTGTTACTCTAGCATTTTCTATCTTGTCTTTTTGTTTGTGTTTAGTGTTTGGTGTTATGTCTTGAAGGATGGTTTGTGTTTGTTTGATTTTCTTTTTGTGTTTTTGTTTGTTTAGGATATGAACCATGGATCCCAACGGCTTCTACAATATGTGGGGGTATCCACAACCACCCAAATGGGGGTACCCCGGAGCTTCATGGAGTGAACAAGAAGGGGGAAGCCAAGGATTCGGGTTCTATTACCAACCCCCCTTCCAAGAAGAACAACCATACCAATGGGGGTACGAAGAGGCTTCCCCATATCAAGAAAATTTCCCTCCACAACCCGAGGAGAAATCCAAGTTGGAATTGACCATGGAGGCTTTCATGGCACAAGCCTCAGAGAGCAAATTGGACTTGAAATTTGGGTTTTGCAAAATCATAGATATATGAGGGTTTGAGTTCATATGGACTTGAAAAATACCATTGTTTGTTTCATAGATTTCAAGGTGTCAATTGGGCGGGTTCGGGCGAGTTCGGGTCGGGTTCAATTAGGTTGCGGGTTAGTCGGGTTTTGGATTTATCAGGTCGCGGGTTCACCCGGTTCGGGTACATCGGGTTCGGGTTCAAACGGGCTGCGGGTGAATCGGGTTTGGGTTCAATCGGGTTGCGGTTTCATCGGGTTGCGGGCCGAGCGGGTTGTGGGTCGAGCGGGTTGCGGGTTGTTTGGGTAAGCGCTTCAAGTAACTTACTCCTTAATCGCTACCAACTTATACATTTTATTACACTAATTTAAAATATTTTTCTCTATTTTTAACCAATTTCTTTCTACGGCGTATACATATTTAATTAAAAAGTTTAGCCAAAATGTTGAATCAATTTGTATGACATGCAAACTTGTTATGTAATTAATCGTAATTGGTAAAGTACACTAGCTAATAGCAATGGTGATATCAACATTTGTAACCAAAAAACACCATTAATTGTTTATTTGATATTTTAATATTATTTTATTAGTAATTAGATTAAAGTACCTCATTTAGTAGAACCATGCAAATATAATATTTGGCAATGGCACGTGGTATTTGGCTCAAGCACAGTGGTAAAAAGAGTTATTTCGAAATAACACATTGCCCAAATAACTTCAGTAAAATGTTGTCACACGAGTTATTTGTAAAATTGTTTGAATTACCCTAAATATTGAACCATTAAAGATTGACTATCAATTTTAGTCAAATTGTTGTGACTTCAATCATAACTTACTCAATAACACATATCCTATACACTTAACCTTACCATCAATCAACAATATTAAGTTAGTATATGTTGTTAATCGTATACCCTAAACCATCAATACATTATACACTAACCACATACCTTATACCCTAACCATATATCCTTATGAGTTCTGATTTTGCTACTATGGTTAATTTAAAGTGAAATTTAGACTTTGATTTTCAAAACATAGATAACAAAGTGATATTTGCTATGCCCTAACCATATATCATATACTCTACACCATATACCCTATACCCTAACCACATACCATAAACATAAATTAAAACGGGATCTCTTGCCGTTAAGACTTCAAATGACTTCAAGTGAACATATGTTAATAAAAAACTTAGAACCGTCAAAACCATCAATACCTTATACCCTAAACATATACAACAATTTGTACCTTATACCATATATCCTAACCATATACTTTATACCGTAAACAACGAACCATCAAAGATTACTTATAAAGTTTACTAGAATTGTTGTGACTTCAATCATAACTCTACTCGATAACCTATACCCTATACTCGGGTTGCGATTTGTTCGGTTCAGCGCATCAAATTAGTTACTTCTGGCTCGTTAATACAACATACACATTTTTTTTACACTAACTAAAACATCTTTCAGAATTTTTAGCCAACTTAATGATGTTCACCTATGATGATGTTAACTAGTCTCGAGTAGTTTTATGTTAGAATTTTGTGTCGGGTAGGCAAGCCAACAGATCTTTTGAAGCCTTCCCAAATCCCATTGTAATTCGAGGAGGAAGCTGCTCATGTGGTTGCTCAAGGGTGAGACTTTGAGTAGATAAATCATAAACATAGCCACCTGAGCCCTCTGAGTAGATAAATCATAAAAGGTCTCTTCATTTGCTTGAAGAATTGGAAAATAGTGATGTCTGTTGTTGTAATGTTACAAGAAGAGTTTCCCTACTCTTTTTTTTTTTTTTGCTTTTGTATTTGATCAAGTATGAGTCCATTAATTTTAGATTTACCTATTATTTTCTAAATGATGTTACCATTGTCGGAAATGATGAATTCCAATGCTGTTGAATGATTTTATGAATGTAGAGGGAAGGGAATGGAAGGAGAGTAGTAGATTGTTAATGAAGATTATTATGGTATTTGCTTTTTTATGTTACCAAATACCATATCAAAATAATTAATTGATTTTTTCATCCAAACAAGATAATTTAACTCCCAATTTCTCCAAATAACATACAAATACCACATGTACAAAAAGTGAGTTATTTCACCTTACATATACCAAATTGAAAATTAACCCATCCAAACAACCCCTATATATTATATAATATTGTAATTATTCGGGTCAAAAGGATGGTTTCGGGTTAGTCGGGTTTGAGTCAATCGGGTTGCGGGTTAGTTGGGTTCGGGTTTAATCGGGTTGCAGATCAGCAGATTCGGGTTTAATCGGGTTGCGGGTTGATCAGGTTACGGGTCATTGACTTTTAGTCAACTTGGGTTGCGGTCGGGTTCCAGGTTGGGTAAAACGGGCGGGTTACTTAGGTCGGGTTATGTTTTGACAATTATAGATTTCATGATGGAATTGGTTAATTAGATTTGTATGTATAAAGTGAAATTTACCTTTATTGATATGAGAAGAGAAATGAAATAGAAGGGGTAGTTTGGTCTTAAATGATGGACTTCAAAGTCCATGATCAATTCCCACCTAAATATTTGAAACTTTCAAGTCCGTGGGGTCCACGGATTTGGACCCTTAAAGTTCGTGGGACCCACGGATTTGTTGCCTCCTATTGCATGAAGCAAACAATGGATTTCGGACAAAGTCCATGATGGATCCAAAATCCTCACCAAATCCATCACCAAATCCACCAAGCAAACAAGTGTCGGGATACGAAGGTTAAGAATCGTTTGCGTCGTTTAGGATTTCAGGACTCTATTATAGTTAGTCCGGTTAATACTGCAGTGGTATGGCAGTGGCTTGGACCTCTGAAGTAGTCTGTACTGTTTAGCGTCAGTCTGAATCTTTTCTATTTGTGAATAGTGTTCATAAGGTTTATGGAGCTATACTCTTTGTCTTTGTTCATCTTGCTTGTAATGAAGATCAGCGTTTGGCTCAATTAAATGAAATTTCCGTTGGTCTTTTTTCTATTGCCTTGTCATATTTCATTTTTGGTGACTTTAATTGCCTCTTCTATGCTATTGAGAAGGTTGGTGGCCGACCCCCAACTCCTCACGCTTTGTCAATGTTGCAAAATTTTCTTGATCGTCATATAATTTGCAGGATCTTGGATTTCAAGGGATTCCTTTTACTTGGTCGAATAGACGCTCATCCACTGATCACATTATGGAGAGACTCAATCGATGTTTGGCTACCTCATTGGCTCTCTCCTCCTGGGTGGGTATGAAAGTTCTTCATCTTTCTGATTTAGGCTTTGACCATCGAATGCTTTGTCTCCAAATACATCCGGCAACGGCAAGGACTAAGGCCAACTTTTATTTCGATTGTCGTTGGATTGTCAACCTTGATGCAATACCCTCCGGGAGGCTTACAGGAGGAAATATATTGGCAACAGAAGTCGCGGGTTCATTACCTCATGGAAGGAGACTCGAATACTCAATTCTTTCATCTCACGACTTTAGGCAGAAGACGCAAGAATCATATTTTAGTCTAGTGAGATGAGAGTGACGTACATACGGAAGAGGCTGCTAAAGGTTATGTAGTTGTTAGCTATTTCCAATACTTGTTTAGATTTGAATGTTCACACATAGCGTCTTTTGTGGAATGCTTACGATTGCCGCAGCTGGTTACTCCTGCCCTAAATGCTACATTGGTAACCCCATTTACCAGAGAAGAGGTAAGGGCGGCTGTGTTTTCAATTGGTGAATACCAAGCTCCAGGTTCGGATGGCTTTATATGTATGTTTTTTCAATCTTTTTGGGGTTTGGTAGGTGATTCTGTTGTGGCGCCAGTTCTGGAATTTTTTCAATCGATTCACTTGCTTCCTAATTTTAATCATACTTGGATAACCTTATTACCAAAAGTACCTAATGTAGAGACAATGCGTCAGATGCGCTCAATTGGTTATGCAAAGTTCCTTACAAAGTCATATCGAAGATTTTGACTGCTAGACTGAGGAAAGTTTTACCTAAAGGTAGTAGGGCCTTTCCAAAATGGTTTTATAAAGGGTAGTTGACATAAGATAATATTTTGGTCGGGCAGAAAGTCATGCATTTTTTGAAAACAAAGTCCCAATGCCGAGATAAATGGATGGCCTTGAAGTTAGATATGGAGGAAGCTTATGATAGGGTAGATGAGAGTTTCTTTTCGCTATTATGTGTAATATGGGTTTCTGTGACCAATGGTTGAGCTGGTTGAAGGCTTGTGTCACTACAGTCTCCTTCTCAGTTTTGCTAAATGGAGCCCCTCATGGTTTCTTTCATCCTGGATGTGGTTTAAGACAGGGAGATGCCCTTTCCCCTTCACTTTTTGCTCTTTATGCTTAAGGTTTCTCTACATTGATTAACCAAGTTGTTGAAGCTAATTTTCTCCATGGGTTGAAAATTCATCATCGCTGCTCACAGTTGTCACATTTATTTTTTGCAGATGATTCGTATCTTTTTCTTCATGCTACCATCTCCGAATGCAATAATTTACTTACTCTTCTTGCTTCCTATCAACAGTTCAGTGATCAAAAAGTGAATCTTCTAAAATCTACTGCTTCATTCAATGCTAATGTATTAGAGAGGAGGCCAATTCTATCATTTCATTGTTGAGTGTTGCTCCCAATGGTTCAACATATCGCTCTATAGGTTTACCAACAAGAATTTCCATATCTAAATTGGAAACATTCCAGTACATTGAGGATAATTTGGTTGCTCACCTTCAACAATGGAAATCCAAGGCCCTTTCTTAGGCTGCCAAAGAAACGTTACTTAAGTCTGTTGCTACTGCTCCTCCTGCTTATGCTATGCTTAGCTTCAGAATGATTGTTACCTTTTGTCGTAGGCTTAATGATCACTTGGCTAGGTTCTGGTGGGGTCAACAAGATCAGAGGGAGAGTATGAAGTGGACATCATGGCGTGCTATATGTCGTCACAAGATTCTAGGTGGACTCGGTTTTCTTGACTTCAACAACAATAATATTGCACTTCTTGCAAAGCAGGCTTGGAGAATCTTACAAAACCCGGATAACATGCTTACAGTCATGTATAAGGCCAAATATTTTTTCCAGACTTTATTTTTGCAGGCGGTTTTAGGGTCTAGGACTTCTTGGGATTGACACGGTATTTTGGAAGGTCTTGATCTATTGTTGCAAGGCATTGGGTGGAAAATAGGGTCTGGTACCTTGGTCCACACGACAGAGGATGTCTGGCTTCCAAAAACTCCACCCTTTCGTCCTCGGTTGCTTCCGCAAGTTTGTCTTCATACGTCTCAAGTTTCTTCTTTGATTGACCATTCAGTGGGTGCATGGAGGCTGCCACTTCTGTACTTCTTATTTGATCTGGAAACGGTAAAGGTAATCTGTAACATCCCTTCACCTACTTTTCCCATGACTGATCGTATTGTTTGGCATTATGAAAATTCCGGCGAATATTATGTTAAGTCGGGTTATCATCTCGGCTCAACTGATTTTGTTAGAGACCTTTCTACCACACCAAGTCTCTTTGATTCCAAGTCTTGGAAAGATAAACATATATAAACAACATGATTAATTGACAGCTCCTTCCTCCTTGTCAACTAAGTATCTTCACTCTCCACTCCACAATATCAACTTCATCTCCACTCAATAATATCAACTTCATCGTACACAATTAGAAAGATCAAATTAGACATGACTCCACAAACATAAAAAAGATTAGTTGTTTAAGGAAGATATATTGTTTGGGTAAATTGCAAGGTTGGTCATTGGGATTACTAAAAACGTTCAAGTTTGGTCAATAAAAATGTTTAATTCCATTCATGGTCACTAGATTTAGTAAAACATGTCATGTTTGGTCACTCTCCGTCCAACTCCGTTAATTCTGTCTGATGTGGCATTAACTCTAAGAGTTGACCGTTAAATGTATGACGTGGCAATTAAAAAATAAAAAAAAATTTAAATTTCCACATCATTTTTATAAATAAAATTAAAATTAAAAATTATACATTTTAATTCTCTAAACCTCACCCCTTTTTCTCATACCCGAGATTTCTAGCTCTCACAAATCCCAAATCCTGGGCCGCGACGAAGGGGAAGGAATGGCGAGCAGTGGGATATGGAGGGTTGGTTGCGCAGGAGCAGTGTACTGTAGCGAGGGAAGAACAGGTGAGGTGGAGCTCTCAACTGGAAGCCGACAAGCCCACTACCCGAGCCACCGCGATGGGTCGGAGTGTAGACGACGGTGGGCGGGCTAATTGCAATCCGCAGAAGAGAGAGCGTGATCGGCGTGAAGCCCGACCACACAAACACAATGGTGACTGACTGGTGAGAGTCCTCCTTCTCCTCCCCATCAGCCCTTCGTATAGGTGAGCCAACACCCAGAATAGTCTCGGTGCCCTCTTCCCCCTAGAATCCACCGACCTTGTACTGTAAATACATCAAACTCCCTGTACCACGAACAGAGGCTTCAGGAATTCCTTTCGCTTGAAATTGACAAGTGGAACGGGTGGATGCTTGACGACTTTGGCTAGGGAACAGGTGCGCTTGAAATTGACAAGTGGAACAGGGGCCAGTCGCATACCAAGGCCACCGTTTCTCATCCACCGCCAGTCACCGTCATACACGAGAGCTTCGCTACTTTCCCGTTTTGGCCGGTTGATTGGTTAGATTTAAGGTTAATCTTGCTTTTGCATGTTCCTATTTTCATGAAGCCTTTTCTTTTCATGATTCGCCTGTGAAGCTTTTCAACGAAATGGGCTCCTTATTCCAGAACCCCATTTTTAATCTGAATCTTCTAGTTCCCTGGGCACTGGGTTTCTTTCAATTCATAGAGGTATTTGGATTAGCAGATATTGACTTGGGGAGGATACAAATTGTAGTAGTTGCTATGGCGCAACAAATCGCCTCTTCATCCCTCACTACTTCAATCGTTGTCACCGCTGCTCCGGCGCAACCAACCCTCTGTCTCCCGATGTTCGCCATCTCTTCCCCTTTGTTGCGGTCCAGGATTTAGGATTTGTGAGGGCTAGAATTTCGGGTCTGAGAGTTGGTGAGGTTTAGGAAATGAATTAAGTTTTTATTTTTTATTCTAAATATTAATAATGATGTGGAAATTTTAAATTTTTTTTAATTGCCACGTCATACATTTAACGGTCAACTCTTAGAGTTGGCTGCCACATCAAACAGAATTAACGGAGTTGGACGGAGAGTGACCAAACATGACATGTTTTACTAAATCTAGTAACAATGAATGAAATTAAATATTTTTAATGACCAAACTTGAACATTTTTAATAATCCCAGTGACCAACCTTGCAATTTACCCTATATTGTTTAGAGTATTAAATATACTGAAAAAATTAATTATATGAGTGTGGGCGGGTACCCATAGAACGGGTTTGCCTAAATCCAAATCCAACCCAACCCGATGATGGTGTAGCGGGTTTAAACCCGAACCCGGCCCAAAATCCGTCAACACGGATTTTACCCGCGTTAACTGGGTTGGGTCGTGTAGGGTACCCGTGGGTTCGGGTTAGTTGTCATCCCTATTTATGTACTATACTAGAGTCCTCAGGTTTAAAGCTACAACAATCTCTTGTTTTTTTCTCTGCGTGGGAGCTACAGCTTCTCTAGAATTTTCACTCCTCGGTGAGAAGGTTTTCTGGAGTTTGCTTCCGATCTGGAAGTGCTGGAGCACTCTCGGACCTCGGTTGAGAGCCACAGCGCATTCTCTTCTCTGTATGAGAGGTTTCCACAGACTTTGAAGGCTGCCGACTTTCTCTGGCGGTTGGAGTTGCGTTCTGAGCCACTGTTTCACCGACTTGCTTGCTTGTCTGGGAAGAAGGTCCCTTTGTGAGAAACCTCCTCTCCATCTGGTGTTTTCTTGCTGATCCAATCCCAACGAATCATCTCTATTGCTGGTTTTGTCGAAGGCATTGGAGAGATGCTGTTGGGAAGGTTTCTGGGTAGTTGTCACCCCATTTGGTGGAAGCTTCTAGGTTTTATCAGTCTTCTCCCCTTGTGATCTGTACAAGTTTTCCATTAAAGATTAATAAAATCATAAGTTACAAAGTAAGAGGGCTTCGGGATCCTAAAGCTATTGCAAACCCGATGGAATTAATTAGAAGAAAATCACCACAAATTGTTTTTCTCACGGAGACAAAAGTTAAATGATGAAGAAAGAGATGGGGTTCGAGGGGAACTTGGATTTAAAAGAGAGCTGGGAATTGCTGGGCAGTTTAAAAAATGAAAACAACCATATTTTGTCGAGCAGCGACAAAAGAGGGGGCAGAATAGAATGATTGACGAAGAATTGGCAAGACAATTCAGGGAAACTCTGGATCACTGTGGCCTGCTAGACTGTGGGTTTGATGGATAACCTTACACTTAGAGTAGAACGGCGATACATTGAGGAAACCATTATCGAGTCGAACCATTATCCGCGATAATGCTCGACACAGAAGGAAATGAAGATGAAGGAATAAGGTGTGGTTGGCATTCTAGAGTAGAGAATTTCTGGTTAAGAGATTGTGAAAGTAAGCAAGTGATAAATAATGTACTTACTGGATGAGGGAGGAGCAGGCAATATATTGGATATATTAGGGAGGTGTGAGCAAGCTTTGACGAAATGGAGCAGGAAGAAGTTCGGTAAAATCAAGGAAAGACTGCAAAATATTGACAAAGACCCTCAATAAATTAAGAAGAGGGCATAAAACAGACAGAGCAGTTATTAGCAGGAAAAAAAAAAGAAGCTTTAGTAGCGGAGAAGACAGACCTGCTGCGGAAAGAGCATAGCAAGTGGAAGCAAAGGTCGAGAGTGGACTGGATGAAAGGCGGTGACAAAAACACAAAGTTCTTTCATGCCAAAGTTTCTGCACGGCATAAAAGGACATGATTAAGAAGTTGTTTGATGCAGATGGAAGGTTGTATAAAGGACAAGAAGAAGTTACAGTATGCGTAAAAAAATATTTTCAGAATCTAATTCAAGCAGGGATAAAAGGTAGCTCCAATGTCGTTATTGAAGCAATATAGAAAAAGGTCACCGAGGACATGAATAAACAGCTACTGCATGAGTTTAGAGCTGAGACGGGACTTAGCTCTCAATCAAATGCATCCCGCGAAAGCTCCAGGGTCTGATGGATTTCCAACAGGTTTCTATCAACATAATTGGGAAACTCTAAGACCTAAAGTTATAGAATTGGTGCTTAATATTCTGGAAACAGGTTGAATGCCAGAGGAGATGAATCATACTCTCATAGCTCTAGTCCCGAAGGTTAAAGTTCCCAAGGAGGCCAAGGACTTTAGGCCAATCAGTCTGTGTAGAGTGTTATACAAACTGGTATCTAAAGTTCTGGCTAATAGACTCAAGAAAATCCTGCCTGCTATCATAGCTGAGGAGCAGGAGCATTTGTTCCAAGAAGAGCCATAACGAACAATATAATTACGGCGCTTGAGTGGTTTAATTAAATGAAAAGAGTGCAAGCATAAAGAAAGGGCATTTTGCAGCAAAATTAGATATGGCTAAAGCATATGATAAGGGTGGAATGGGATTTCATTGAGCAAGTAATGAGAAAGTTGGGATTTCATGAACGCTGGATTAAGCTAATGATGATGTGTATAAGGACTGTATCATATTCGGTGTTGGTGAATGGACATAGATCCCCCGACTTCTATCCTACAAGAGGACTGAGGCAAGGAGACCTGCTTTCTCCCTACCTGTTTCTCTTATGTACTGAAGGGTTTTCAGCACTTATAAAACGGGAGAAGCTAGGGGTGATATACATGGGGTAGAAGTTTGCAGAAGGGCACCACAAGTCTCTCACTTGCTGTTTCTGATGATAGCATCTACGAAGAAAGAAGTTGAGTGGCTGAAGAGAACTCTTAAGGCGTAGGAGATAGCATCAGGACAGCAAATTAACTATGCTAAATCAGAACTGACTTTTAGCAGGAAAGTTCAGTTTGCAAGGAGACAAGAGATATCACAGATTCTCTCGATTAGAGAAGTGGGCAAGCATGAGAAGTACCTTGGTTGCCTACATTGGTTGGGAGATCAAAGAAGATTATTTTTGCAGGTTTTAAGGAGAGAGTTAGATGTAAACTTAAAGTCTGGAAGTCAAGAACTATGTCGCAGGTTGGGAAGGAGGTTCTTATAAAAGCAGTTCCACAGGCACAACTTCTCTACCCTATGATGGTATTCAGAATCCCGGATGGCATTTTGGATGAAATTGAAGGCCTCATGTCTAGCTTCTGGTGGGGACAAAAAGGTGAAGAATCAAGGATTCACTGGGTTAGTTGGAATCGACTATGTGACACTAAGAGTGAAGGAGGGCTTGGGTTTAGGGACTTAAAAGGTTTCGATATGGCAATGCTGGCAAAACAAGTGTGGAATCTGATGAATAAATGAGAAGCGCTTGTGGCTAGAGTTCTTAAAGCAATATATCATCCCTCTACTGATATTATGCATGCTAAAATTGGATATAACGCGAGTTATGTGTGGAGAAGTTTGCTGGGAGCTAAGGAACTATTGGAGGAAGGACTGAGATGGAGGGGTAGGAAACGGGGATCAAATTAGAGTCTGGCATGATAGGTGGATTCCAGGAAAACCTGGTTATTATCCAGACCAATGTCCTGTGAGTAGTGGACCAGAATATAAAGTGTCTTCACTCATAAGCTGGGAGACAAACACGCGGGAAAGGGGTTTATTAAGTACCCTGTTTACAGAGGAGGATTGTGACCAAATATCAAGCATCCCTATCCTAAGCTCAACCATGCAGAACAAAAGAGTATGGATTTATAATGCAACCGGGGAGTATACTGTCAAGTCAGGGTATAAGAGATACAGAGAGGTGTATCACCCAATTAAGAACAGAGACACTAACTTTACTGAAGCTCTAAGACAGTTCTGGTCTAAACTATGGAAGACCAAAATGCAACAGAAAGTGAAGATATTCCTATGCAGAATGAGTATGAGCGCTATACCTACAGGGAGTAGGTTGGTCAACAAATCGAGGAAGGCTGGGCCCGAGTGTCCTTTCTGAGGTTTGCTTGAAACTCGTGAGCAATTCCTTTCTCAGTCACTTTAGTGAGGCCATAGAGAATAGCTTTCCCTTCTGCAAAATCAGGAGTCCATCTTTCAGAATCAATACAGGTTGCAGCAAAGACAACCAATTCCTGACAACACAAACCAAGGCTGCGCTTACCCTTGCACTCACACCTGCATCTGCGTTGAGTTTAAAAACTCCAATTGGAGGTTTTCTCCATTTACAATTCCTTCTCCCTTCCTTGTTAACAGATCCTTGCCTTTCACTTCCATAAAGTCTCGAATGAACCTGTCTGCCTTTGGAAACACTTCCCATTCCTGCAAAAATCTATTATTGAACAAGAAATTGTTTCTTTCCTTCCAAAAGAACCACAGAAGAGAACACATCATTGCCATCTGCTCAGCTAAAGTTTCATTCAGAATCATACCAAGCCACTAATGCATAACCGTGCTTCTTTTTTCCGAACTTGGAAAGCAAGTTCGGAAAAAAGAAGCGCGGTTATGCTCGGTATGATTCTGAATGCTCAGTAGTTTCTTTCTCTTGAAGCCAAGCATAACCGTGCTTCTTTCTTCCGAACTTGCTTTCCATGTCTAGCTACTAGATCTACCAATTAAAACCCTGAAGTACAAAAGTTTGGATTTACAGTAAAGCACCAACTCTGTCCCCCAACCACCAGCTTGAAAGTCAGGATATAATCAGAGCCATTTGGGTAAACCTGCACAGTTTTTGACAATATAAATGTAAGTTAAGGCACGCCTGTAACTCATTGTCAAAGGGTAGTATCAGATCACATTGATCCTCAACACATGAAAAATGCAACAAGGAAAAAGATAAACAAACCCAGGATGCAGTGCTTATTCATAAAAGGCTTGCTCTTAAGACACCTTTAACGCCATTCACAAATAACAGCCGAAACAATATTTCTTCATGAATAAACTAGCTTTTGGCACAGTGCATTGAGGAAAACAGGATAACTGAGAACATATAAACACAAATTCTCAAACGACAGCGGCGAGAATATAAACACACTCCAAAACAACATCAAGCTTTCCGGTTATGATATCACCATAGGCGCAACTTTGTTCGTAGCAGCTGCAACACCAAGAAGAGACTATAGCTACCATCAAGCCAACTAAGTTCTACGCATGGTTACTAGCTACAGAAAACAGTGAAGTATAAAGCAGAACCAGAGAACAACAAGGATAACTCTTAACCAAAGCAATAACTTCACAGCTAAAAGTCGGAGCCACCAATTAGAAACTCAAAATCAGCACACCCCTGATCATCAGATACATGCTTGCATCAATACATGACGATGAATTCAAAAATACAATACTTCACAAGAACAGCACATACAAAGATGGTATATATAGCAGAGAATACACCTAACACTGCAACAAGCTGAGGTAAGGCTAACTGCTGCACAAACTCTTGACTCTTGAGCATGCAAGCATTCAGAAGTGAATAAAGTTTGCAAGTGATGAACAACATCATCGACTCATCACAGTGAAGAGCCCCTTTTCTTCTGAGTTTCAAGCTCTTGTGCCCCTCCCCCCCTCTCTTTCCTGGGGTTCCGCTGTTGAATATCAATGGCAGATGACAGATTTAAGCATAAAATTCTGAAAAAGAGTGTCCAGCTAAAAACCTTTGTTTGCTGGAGTAAATAGGTACCTTAAACTCATACAACATGTTTCATGAATTTCTAAGTTACTACTTCGACGGATTTGAAAAGCCTTCCCCAAAATAAGGGGTTGTGAAATCCTTCGCTCATAGTATATCATTTATCTCATTCGATCCTTTTCATTTAACCCAAAATTCCCCTTAACTAATAAGGAACATAGCGTGATAAGCATCATTGCGAGTATTAAAAGCGACGATTCATTTATAACAATTAACTCCTAAAATCATATATTCAAGAAACAAGTTCATAGGCTTAACACAATCACCGGGCTCATATATTCTAAACCTTCACCCTTCAAGAAACAAATTCATAGGCTTAACACAATCACACACTTTCTACAATCGAAAATGCAACATGAAATGAGCCTTCCACGAGAACTACCAATCCAACTAATTCAAATATGCTCGGAGTGCATAAACAACAGTTACCAATACTGCCCCAGTAGATCAACTCCTGCACCCTTCTATTGTAGATCGGAATTTCCTTCCAAATCCGGCATCCTTCCTTTCCTTGACGACGAGGCGAGCCTTTCACCCTCGTTTCAGCTTCTTCGAATGACAAGATTGTTCAACTCCGTCAAAGGGTGGTCATTCTTCTATTTGTTCAAAAGGTATATTCTCGGAAGTATAAGTAACAGTTATTGAGGGAGTTATTGGTTCAGGTTCATCAAACTGATCCCAACAGTCGAAGATTCCATCGTACCTAACTCGCAACTTCTGGTACTTTGGAATTGGAGTAGGCCAGCAAGAGACCTTAGGCTGGAACACCCTCCAACCACTACAATGTTGAGCTAGTTTAGCGAAGAACTCTAGCTGCCCTCCCCTGCTCAAATCACAGGACAAGTAAGAATGCCTATGCCTAAGAGTGAAGAAGACAGTTTCCGGTTTTTCTGGATGTAGCATAGGAACACCAAGGGACACGGGTTGATAATTACCGTCTGAGGATGACTTGACCAGACCTGCGCATACCTTCCTCCAGAATTTACAGTCTTCGTTTAATCTCCAAACACTCAAAACAATCCTCGAAGAAGCAAGTCTAGTGCCCTCCTCAAACACAATCAAGTGCACAGCACCTTGTGAAATTGAAATATCCCACCACGGATTATTAGCAGAGACTGGGGAAACATCAATAGGAGTGGGAGGTATATCAAGGCGGAAAGGATTAATAGCAGCAATCAAAGGTTCAAACAGCCCAAAATGGTTGCCTTGTGCTCTAACATACGACAAATACAAAACCCCGTCGCATGAAACAACATTGTTTAGTTTGGGTCTGCAGTAACCTTCAAGAACAAACGCCTCCCTGGTCCATTCTCCAGACTCCGAAGAGAACACATCTACTTTCACTTTCATCGAATTCGCATCTTGGTATACACACACCACCCGGAATCGATACTCAGTACCACCTCCTAGATTAAAAATTAGACTGTTTGAATCTAAGGGTTCACAAACTAGCCTTGCACGCAATCCCGTATGCCCCACTGGTCTATCAGGGGCCAAAGGAAGTGCCATCCATTGCTTCGTAAACGGATTGCACAGCAAGTACGTTCTGCCAAGTTCAGCACTAGCATGGCGGTAACCTAGTTCCCCAAAGCCACATAAACCTAGTTCCCCAAAGCCACATAAAAGCAGGTCCTTGAAGCAATCAAAAACTGCGAACCGTGCCAGCTCCGACCGTATATTGGAGGCGCAATCGGTGGGCCAGGGGATAAAGCTCAGTGAGAACGATTTCGTGTCAGTCGAGTGAAGAAGCTTGGGAGGAGGGTGTTTGTTCATGCTCTGGTGGTAAGAAAGGAAGCGGCGACCGAAGCAGGGATCGGAAATCAGGGATCTCCATTGCTTGCATACGGCTCTGCTCCGGCAGGCGGATCTAGGATCCGGGAAACCGCGAACCAGAATTTCTGTGAGGAGATCGTCTCCCAGTTTGCTTATCGCTGGAGTAGGAGGATTTACTTCTGAACGGAGGCGTCGTTTTCCGCAGATTCGAGCAGGGCGGAACCGTGCGCCGAGAGCCAGATCAGAAGCCGCGGTGCAGTTTTCCGTCGCCATGGCTCAGACCAATTGACAGAAGACTCTGCTTTCGCTTGCGGATTTGGAAGGGAAAACCGGAAAAGGAAATTGAAATTTTTTGGTTCCAATTGTTTGTCTGGCTTACCGATTAATTCATATATATTGAAAGAAAGAAACCCCGCAGTCCCTGATACTGTACACACAGACACCTTTTACTGTCCATTGTGACTGAGATTTACTGTTTCAAACTGGCGTGGGCTGGCGTGTGGGCTGTTGTTGGGTGAGGCCTCATTGGGATCTGACGGAGTTTGGGGGCTCGGTCGGGGTAGGACTGGTCGTTAGCTTCTGGTTGGACTTAGTTGGGGTCGTTTGGTGGCCCGGACGCGCGTTGGTCATCAGAGATCGGTATGTGACTTTGCCCCTAGCGGGTGCGCCGGTCGAGGCTTAATCAGTTGCTCTGGGTGTTCTGCTTAGTGGAGAGATGAGTCGTTCGAGAGACAGAAAAGGATTCTTCAGATACACAGAGAGATATTGAGAGGGATGGGCTCGCGTTGTTCGATGCAGAGAGAGGCTTAGAGAGGCTGGAGGGTTTTGGGGAAAGTACTGAAGTGACTGAGCTCTGCAGGACACAGAGAGATATTGAGAGGGATGGGCTCGCGTTGTTCGATGCAGAGAGAGGCTTAGAGAGGCTGGAGAGTTTTGGGGAAAGTACTGAAGTGACTGAGCTCTGCAGGAACAAATATCGATTTCTTTGTGTCCACTCATTGCATCTACGGACCTACCGTCGCTTCTTTCTTTCTGTTTTCTTTTTCTACAGATTTTGGAAGAAGCCCCAAATATATGAGCGAAACTCTCTTGCGGTTCTCTCTCTCTCTCTCACTCACTTTCTCTTCTCTCCTCTCAACCCCTCTATTGCGGGGAGGTTCGTCAGAATCGCTGAGACCGTCGATGGATCGCCGGAGGCTGTGCTCCTCAGAGAGAAGAAGCAAGGGAAGAGATTTTCCCAGTGCTTTAGGCGACGGGAAGTTTGTTTGGCAGATGAAGAACCACGTACCCTTTATTTTGGCCATTCGTTTGATCTACCCTGTCTGCTCTCTTTCTTTTTTCCATTTTTGGATGAAAAGAGGGATTAGAAGAAAAGGTTAGGAGTTCATTAGTTCTCTCATTGTTTAGGTTGCCCAATACTTTCCTCTCTCCACTCTCCTCTCTCCTTCTCAAACTTCTCTCTGCTTTGTTTCTCACATCTACTCTCTGGAAATTAGTGGCTTAGAGCAATCAAATGGAGAAGGAAAATATGAGAGGACGAGCGAGGAATCCAAGGAGACCCAGATTCGTAAGGTATGTTTTTATCTATTTTGGTGATTTTTTTTTTCCTCAGTACTTAGATGAAGCCAACAATCTATAGATCTATGGTTTGGATTGTAGATCCGCTGGAGAGGACACACAGAGGGGCGAAGAGATCGATCGATGGGAAGTTGATTGTTAACCCTGATGGTTTAAGGTGAGAATATGATGGTTTTGGTTGCTTCGACTCGATCGTCTTCTATCTTTAGTTGCATGCTCTCTCAACACCTTTCTTCGATTTTTCTTCCCCTGTTCATCTTCACCCTCACGGTTTGTAACCTTTAATGATCCTGGCAGTCTAGATGCTCGGAAAATTGATTTTCTAGAGGAGATTAATGATATATCGACCACCTTCCCAGCTCATATGAGATATGGTTCTCGGTTTCTATCATTTCATGATTATGCTCTTGAAGGTTTTTTTTCTATATTCTCATTCTTAGATGAACTAATTTTCGGGTTATGACGCTTTTCCCTTATCTTTTTTTTTCAGAAACCAGCGGAACTCAGAACAAGTAAATGCCTGCTTTGTGTGGTCTCGAAAGGATTATGAGTCCCAGATTTGCTGGCGTTTGTTGTCAGTTGATTCCTCCTCTCTATATCCAGTCGATTTGTTCACTCTGTCTCTCCTTCATTTTAAGTTTGTTTCATCGCTTTTGAATAAAATTTCGTCAACGAGTTTACTATTAAAGACAACTTCAATTTTTAGGGGAAAACCACCAAGGCCGTTGGTTACCTGGATTGCAATTCGTGATTCGCTGGTCGGCGTTATCGCAGTGGTGAAAGCAGCTTGGGTAGGTCCAATATATCTACGTTCATAGTTAATTTACTCTTTATTTTTCTTATATTTTGCGCTTGAATTGATCATATATTCTTCTACTAGAAACGGGTGTTGAAGATGCCATCCATCATCCATGATTACATGGAATAGAAATCTTTGAAGCCTTTTTCCAAACTTACACAGATTCCGCATGTGTTTTGTTTCCAAATCCTAATAATTTTATTGTTTTGTACTTTTATAAACTAAACCCAGATCTTAGGAAATTGTAGAAATTGATTGGATCACATCATATATGATTTAGGGCAAGCTTGCAGTGATTATTAGCCTAATCCATTCTAGAGGAAACTGAATGTTAATACTCATCTTTTTTTATGCCTTAGACCTTAGTGTTGATAGTCTCCTCTTAATCATTGTATTCGTGCTTTGCTGTGCAAAATGACAGAGGTTTGTAACAAAATTGGTCTATGATCGGTCTTCATAACCTTGGAAGTCAGTGTTTTGAGGCCCGTTCATTCCTTCTCCACAATGGTGGATTCCTGAGCATCCCACCATGAAATTTTTTATTAATGATTTTTTCCCCCCAGTTTCTGTGATGTAGTGATATTCGACATCAAGTTAGATATGATGTGATGTATCTAGATGGAGACATTACAGTGGGGTACATGTTTTGGTTTGGGAACCCCAAAGGTTTAGATCTGATGCCTTATTATATTTCTGACTCTGTTTCATTCTCTTGCCAGATATGCAGTTATTGTTGGATGATGGATTTTGCCTCTGAGGGAACCTTCTGCTGTAATGTTTGATGATTTGTTGATGTTTCCTTCTTTTTTCATGGTCAACGAGTGTGTTTTGGCATTTACGTAAACTATTTCTCCCATTTTTGTTTCAGCCTATTACGAAGAGCAAATGTGGCCACCCGATGGTTCAATCGTAAATCGGAACTTCCAAAAGATCACTTAGTGTTGATGTTAGCATGTTAGTTAGTCACCTAATTGAGGACATGTAAACTCATGGGTGTTCTGTATTATTTCCTATTATGCAAAACCTTGATATAATGTTAACCCATGGAGTGTAATGCTGCTATCTAATGAAAGATGTCCCAAAATTTGATTCAACAGCTCAATACTGTTTGTTTATATGTTTACAACAAAATTAGTTCATTTGTTTTCTCAAAAAAAAAAAAAACTTAAATATAGCAAATATCTCGCGGCAGAGCGCGGGCCAGGATACTAGTATATATAATAACTACAAACTTAACCATATCCGAAAAGGAAAATGTTACCGACACTCAAATCCGATCGGGAGAAGAAACTATATTTGAGTTCGCCCCAGTATTTCATAAATAACAATAGGAATTACACAAAGCAATCTAAATTTAGATTTGGTACCATAAAAAATAAAAATGATCGTATAACAAAATAAAAATAATATCATAAAGTTTATGTTGTCCTATATCAACGAAAATTCTTATTTAAATTCTTATTTAAAGTAAAGAAGTAAACCCATTAAATGGAACTCACTCCTAAAAAACATAATCAAACCACACTTTGATTTACTCATTGATGTCAAAAACATAATCAAATATTCTTTTTAACTTCTTTCGATTGCTCGCCATTAGCAACATTATCATCTCAACCAATAACATCACATTTATCTCTATTAATGAAACATATTTCCACAATTAATAGTTTCTTTCTTCTTCTCTCAATTACATTCAAAGCCAAATTTGAAATTTCTATCATATTTGATGAAATCAAGCTTATATATAAGCTTAAATTGTCAGAATATCATAGCAAGCTTGGAGTGTAGTATTTGATTGGATCGTGATCACCGATTTGTTTGAAATTGGCATGTAATATGTTGTTGGTAGACTCACTTTGAAGTTCTCAAAGACATACACTATGTTGTCTTGAAACAAAGATTGTCAATCCTTAATCATGTGTTTTGAGTATTTGCACCCAAATACCATTATCCTCAGAAAAAGTAACAACATTTATAAAATTACAAATTTGAATTGTAGAGTCCAAATTAATGTGGTCATTGTGAAAGTATTAGTTTGCCATTCCTAATCCATAATTATCATATGAAGATGAAGAATACTATTTGTCTTGGAATCGATTGCGAGTCACTTTCTAGAAACATGATTGGAGATCCAACTCCTGTTGTTAGATCAAATAAAATTTTGGTTTTCATGTTGATGGTCCTTCAGTAGTGAGAATCTCATAGGAATATGAGAAAATTTACCACCTCAAAAATCGGGAATGCTCGCGAGCAGTGTACAAATATTATGGTATGCATACTAATCTACAAAAGAAACTTAGAAATAAGACTCATGACATAGATAATTCAAAAATGCAAAACCACTAATAACTACTAATACTTACCATTTATTTTTTGTAAATCAAATTAAATATAATTTTTCTATGAAAATATGTAACTTTGAAATTGAAACGAAAGAGATACATTGTACTAAAGGAACCTAACACGTGGTTGTTACCATGTTTTTAAAGGATTTTTTTAATTTAAATCATATTTGCATGAAAGTCATTGTTGAAATCACATTAAATATAATTTGTCTATGCCAAAATCTTTTAATTTTAAATATTAAAACGAAAAATATACATATCATTTAGTAACTTTAGGGTATCGAAAATTAAGGAGATATAATGTGCTAAGCGGACACCTCTAATTAGATGCCTACAAAATTAATATAAATTTTTATCCTTGCAATTTTTATTTTTAAATGATTTATTAGATAAAAGATATAATTAATCATTGTGAGGATGAAGAGTGATAATAGTGTCTTTATCTTGTCGAGTTATTTAATAACGAAAGAAGTTGAGTTCAACTACAATTACTTGATGATAAAATTACTCGAGCTAATTAAACTTGAGTTCAATTTATTGATGCGATAGCTAACTTATATTCATTTATATGGGTTACGCGTAGTGTTTTTTTTTAATTATCATGACAAAAATATCCTTCCTAAATTCTCCTTTAGGGCTAGAAATTTTGAATCGAGTATGGTTTGATGAAGAACCTCTATAAATAAGTGGTAGGACTAGTAAACTACCTTATGACCGGGCTCCTTGGCCGGAGGTAGCCCAGAAAAATTGATAGCGGAACTCGTACTAATATCAACCAATTAGCATGTGGATCTCGTTGGAGGCAGGCTAAGAAAACAATAGTAATTTGAAGAGAAGTTGTTGAACCATTGCAATAGCAACGCAACATAAAATTATCAGCACTAAAATGGCCATTCTGAAAACTTAGTTAACAAAGCTAAAATGTAAACATATTAAATTGAAGAAAAGAGCTAGTTTATCTCCAATTGTTCAAACATTCTGAATTATTTTCATAAAGGCTACCCACAACCCAGAAGCTAAAAGTCAAGGGGTTAAATGCTAAATGATCTTTTAAATCAGATACAACTATGGAATCCCAACAAATAATCCCTCCTGCAATTTTCAGTTTTATGCTTAATAAGTCTTAACTTATGAACACTTAAACTTATTTTCCATTTAATTTGCAAATTTACACATCTTTTCCTTCTCCTCCAAACCATCTAGTTCTCTCACACAGTGTACTCTTAAGATTTTAAAATCTTAAGATTTTACAATTCAAATCTATGAGTCACACTAACCACTATCGACCATCATCAATTCACGTCAACGTATTAATCATCATCGAATCACCATTTCCCAACATTAACTTTGATAAATTGGAACATTAACCTTGAGAAATTATCATTGTAAGTGTTACGTATTTTGTGTTATTCATGATTTTTCTTATTAATAATATTTTTTATTCGTTTTTATATGGACCTTAATCCTACGATTTTACTATTCGATTTTATGATTCCGATTTTACCCCCATTTTTTATTTTATGTAAAATCCCACTTTTGACAGCTAGTCATATGTTGCACATACTACCAGAATAGGGCAACATTACATGTTTTTGTATGAACGAGGAGGGTATACATGGAATCAAGTTGAATAAGGAAAAGGAAACGAGACATTCTTGGAATAGGAAAACCGATCACGCGCAGAAGAGAAAAACGTTGCATCCTATTCGCTTTGGACTCGAAAATGAGAATTGCATACATAACAACTAACAGGCGGACCGATCTTTACTTTTGTTTGTCCCCCCTTCAATCAATTCATTCAACCGACATGCCGTTGGAGCTCGAAATAACCACCATTATTTCCGCGACACCCACATACTGCATCTACTCCAGGCCAACAACACTTCAATCATCATGGAGACAGTTGAGGCGCAGTCCTAGAAGTGAGCACTCGATCTGTCCTCTCTGACATCGTACGGCTTCCATGCCTCTCTTTTCGATCCCGAGAGCAAACGAATTCGCACCACATTGTGGCTGCGAAGTCCCACGTGGCACGCACTGTGGAAGAACTATAGGGTAATTAGCGCCCACCTGGGGTCGGTTCAATCACATGTGTCCTTCGACCCCAGCAAGGCATGGTTCTGCAACGGTTTGGCCGACCGGGTCATAAAGATATGGGACGTGGCGAGCGGGAGGATAAGCATACGTTGACAGGATACGTAGGTCAAGTACGAGGCTTGACTGTGAGCCGGAGCCACACCTACATGTTCTCTGGCGGGGAAGACAAACAAGTCAAATGTTGGGACCTAGAACAGAATAAGGTCATTCGGTCCTACGTCGGCCACCTCAGTGGCGTCTATTGCTTGGCTCTTCACCCGACCATCGACGTCTTGCTCACCGGCGGACGTGACTCTGTGTGCCGCGTGTCGGACGTACAAACCAGGAAACAAATCTTTTCCCAAGCCCTACATGAAGAGACAGTGTGCTCGGTGTTGGCCCGTTCGATGTATTCATAGGTGGTCACGAGCTCGCACGACTCGACTGTCAAGTTTTGGGACATCAGGTACAGCATAGCCATGCTGAATCTGACGACCAACTTGAAATTGTACATTTAGGTATAGTTACAAGTTTGGGTTGTATCATATAAGAATTTTTTCGAAAGTGTAGGAGTTAATATAATGGTCCAACCACAAGATTGCAAGCAAATAAGTTTAAAGAGCCTATACAAGCATATTTGGTAGCATATTTTCCTTATCTTGAGGAAAATTAGCTCAAAGAATGATTTATCAAATCAGTGCTAGTCCAAGAAAAGATTGAAGAAGCCTCAAGACCACCAACCCAATTACTTCAAGCTTAAATCATCAAAATTCAATCTTTAACCTTCCAACACTGTTCCAAGTATCTCGAGATTGAATTCGAATTTCGTGATCGTGTCAATAAGAAAATCAACTTCATGTACGCTATCTTCAAGCTACTGATAAGTTGGAGGATGTACTCACCAAACCACTCACTTTACTACCATTTCGTCAATTCTGATCCAAGTTTCACCTCTCAGAGGTTCCACTTCGGGGGCTTGATAGAGTAAACATATCTCTGAAGATTTCGGTTGGACTTTGTCACTCCACATCTTTGTGTTTCTTTTTAAAGTTTTATTTATTTATTTATGTTTTAAAGATTGACTCGTTGAATCCCAATCAAAGGCCAATTGTAACCTCCGACCGAGTGTAGCATAGAGGAAGCAATATTATCAACCTGGTAACGTTACTTCGGTTTCGGTTTGTTATTTAGCCAAACAATAGTTGAAGTTTAAGAATCCAAACTAACCTAACAATTACAACTACTATAATATATTAACTACAAGGTGGGAGCTCACTTAGGCAAGAATCCCCTAGTTCAAATAGATTAGGTTGATGTTGAATACTACCCTAGATTGATTGACTCGATAATTCTATCGTGAAGAATCCTAGACTCACTTGGACCCCCATTCGAGGCATCCAAGACCAAGCTCACCTAAGATGAACAACCCGGAGGGAGATCAAGTTACAAAATGAGTAATTTACTCAAATATTGACATTTGAGAAATGTGGGCATCTTCAAATGTATTGTTTTTTAAAAATCTTAAGATGAGTCACTTGTATAATGTTATCATTTTGTCGCTACAATTAATATGTATCATTATCTTGTTTCCCATCACAATAAAACTAACAATGTAATACATGGTTTTGTACTGACTCAGCTGATCGTACCATAAAGATATGAGATGTGGCCAATGAGAGGTGAAAGTACTCACTGACTAGACACACTGACAAATAGGAGGGGCTCAGCTAATCGTACCATAAAGATATGGAACGTGGCCAGCGGGAGGTTACACATTGCCTGGACACACTGAACAAATACGAGGTAACTAATGAGATAAAACAAAAGACTTCAGAAGGGTTCCAACATAAAAGCATTAATCCGTTGAGCTAGTACAAAACCATGTATGATGTTTTCATTATACAATTTTATCATTTTGTTGATACAATTAATATGTTTCATTATCTTATTTCCTATCACAAAACAACGTAATACATGATTTTGTACTGGCTTAGCTGATCGTACCATAAAGATATGAGATGTGGCCAGTGGGAGGTTAAAGTACACATTGACGGTACTCATTAAACAAATACGAGGTAACTAATGAAATAGAAACAAAAGACTTCATAAGAGTTCCAACAGAAAAGCATCAGATGTTTATTTTGCTGGTGGGTTTTACGTTGTGCCGACATATTGTAATTTTGATGTTATTGAGCGGTGGGAGAAATAAAGAATGAGGTATAAGGTCTTGTCAAGGACGGCTTGTGATATAATTGCCTTTGTTTTAATTCTATTTTCTTTTCTCTTTTTCCTTGCATGCATCGACCAAGAATGAAATTTTTTTGAACTAAAGTTTTCTTAATGCATTGGGTTAGTTCTATTGATTTTTCTCTTTTAGGGTCTTTAATCTCAAAAATCAAAACATGACGCACGGAAAGTAGCTCTTAGGTTTGATCTTCATTAAGAAACATTGAGAGAGAGTCCCCGGACTCACAATTAATATGTTTCATTATTTCGTTTCTTATCACAATAAAACTAAATACGTAATACATGGTTTTGTACTGGCTCAACTGATCGTACCATAAAGATACGAGATGTGGCCAGTGAGAGGTTAAAGTACACATTGACGGTACATAATGAACAAAGACGAGGTAACTAATGAAATATAAGCAAAAGACTTCATAAGGGTTCCGACAAAAAAACATTGGGTGTTTATTCTGCCGGTAGATTTTAAATGGTGCCGACATATTGTAATTTTGATATTATTGAGCGGTTGAAGGAAGAAAAAATTAGTTATAAGGTCTTATCAAGGATGGCTTGTGATATTTTGACTATTCCTATAACTATAGTTTTCTCAGAAGCTGTCATTAATACTGAAAGGAGGAGTATTTTATCCAAGTCTTAGGACATTGTAAAAAAGAAAAAATAGTTCAAGCTCTTCTTTAATTCCAATTTCATATAATTGCCTTTGTTTTAATTCTATTTCCTTTTCTCTTTTTCCTTGCATGCATCGACGAAGAAAGAAGTTCTTGTTGAACAAGACTTTTCTTTATACATTGGGTTAGTTTCTATTAATTTTTCTCTTTTAGGCTCTTTAAACTCAAAAATAGAAACATGAAGCTCGGAAAGTAGGTCATGGGTTTGATCTTCATTAAGAAACACAGAGAGAGTCCTCAGACTCTACCATTTCATCGACGCTAATTACGATTGGCATTGCACACTATCAAGGTACATTGTAGAAAAGAAAGCTAAATGGGAATGGATCGTATTGCGGTGAATGGAGGAGATAATGTATATTGGGAAATCCCTCTAAATAGAGTTCAGAAATAGCGGTATCTAAAGGACAATCGAATCATCTATGTTGTTGACACTAGGGTAAGGTATCTTTTTTCTTGTTCTATGTCTAAATCTTTATAGAATAATAAAGTATTGATTGAATTAGGAAGAATCAGCCACATGTCCTAGGTGATCTGATTTATTTTGCCTTGGTGCTTGTTAATAATTAAAAAGGGGAATAAGATAAATTGTGTTTCATATCCACAATCTAATTCAACAAAATCCATCATGAAATCCAATAAGCAAACAATGGTTTGGCTAAGACCCTAATGAACTAATTCTATGATAAATTCATGATTTTATAAAACCCAAGTTTTAATCAAAACTTTCATTTTTCAAATCAATAAAGCAAATGAATCGTCAATTACTGATATACCGTGTAATATTTTGTGTTGGGAGTGTGAATCTTATGGGTTGATTTTTATTCTATAGCACAATTTTGCTCCATCTTTTGGAATCCAGAACAAGTTATGTAATTACTAGGGATGGCAATCAAACCCATGGTCGTGGGTACCCGACCGCCCCCGACCCAGTCAACGCGGGGAATCCCCGCTTTGACCGGGTATGGGGCGGGTATGGGTAAAACCTGCAAAAAGTTTGATGGGTATGGGGCGGGTATGGTTTTAGCCTCTCCCGCCCCATACCCATACCCATACCCGCCCCACCAAGAGAATTTCTTCACATATAAAAAATATGTGGATTAAATTGTAATCTATCAATGACGATGATGATAACTCGAGAAAATAAATAGTAGAAATGCAATTGAGTAACCACCTTAAACAAAACCTAATTCATTTCCCTCAATTCTCCTTCCACTCTTTCATTTTCCCCCTTGTCAACAAGATAATGTTAGTTAATTATTACTTAGTAAATGTATCAAGGGTTAGAGCATGATAATTTAAAAAATATTGTAGTCTATATTATGTATTAATGGATGTTTTAGGATCATATTCTTTGAATCGTATTTAGAAAATGACCGTGTTTTGTTGACTTCATGATATAATAGGTTTGTTTATGGTTATAATTAAAACTTTTCTTGTAAGTTTTAGGTATAATAATGTTGGATGTACGGGGATGGGTATTACCCATGGGTACCCAAAACCCACGGGTATGGGGATGGGTTTGCAAAACATTCCCCCGCATGGGTATGGGACGGGTATGGGTTCGGGTATTTGAAGATGGGGATGGGGATGGTTTAGGCAAACCCGCCCCATTGCCGTCCCTAGTAATTACCCATCATCTGGTACACGCGTGCAAAGTTTCAATTAACAAACGTGAATGATCAGATAGGAAGATGATATATTTTTCTTTGTCCCTTTGTTGGAGCTATGAAGTTCTTTTTTATAAAGGATTTGCAACGTGGAAATAGGGGTGGTTGTTCGGTTATCGGTTACCGGTTAACCGACCGGTTAAACCGATAACCGGTCGGTTATCCACTAATCGGTAACCAAATTTCGGTCGGTTATCGGAGGCTGGACGAAATGGTTTTTGGTCTTAAAAGTGGTTCAGTTAACCGATAACCGAGATAATCGAGCACCGAAGCCTATTTTGGGCGGTTTTTGGTAGGGGGAGTGGTTATTTCGGTTAACCGATAACCGGCCAATCGGTTACCAGTTATAACCAAAATAACCGAACTGCCACCCCTACGTGGAAATGTGAACTTTTGAAGACATACAAGGTAAGTGATGTAATGTAGTTTTGCTCCAATTTTCATGATTGTAACTTGATTTAAAACAGAAATTTTTATTTTGAAGACACAGGTAATCAGGTTATGGATGATTGTAATTTGTAAAGAGATTTTAGGGTTTACAAGGTTATATTTTGCTGGAAGGAAATTCGAGTCGAGCTCGAGGTTTATTTACGAGTTGAGTCTATTAGTATTGTTCACGGGCTATTTTCAAACTCAAATCGAGCTCGAACTTGAAGACTTTATGTCCAGTCGAGCTCGAGCTTTTATTATTATAACTCATATCAAGTTTGAGCCATGCTCGAGCTCAAGCATTGCAATCGAACTCGAGCCGAGCTTAATCAAAACTCAGGACTGAGACTTGTTTGTAGTTTAATTTTCATAAACACTAAAATATTCTGCCACGTAGTTATCGGGCTTTTATGCAACATGGGCCAACTCTCGTGTAGCGATAACCACTTAAAATAGGGATGGGACAAGAGAATCATACAAACAAGGGAAACTTGTCATAAACCAACTGGTCCCAATAACTCGAGTTTTTAGGACCAGTTGGTTTATGACATGATATCAAAGATCGTTTGTCCTTGAGGTCACGTGCTTCACGACCCCAATATTAACAGTTGTCTTAAAGCTTGGGACCATTTGGTTTATGACAAAACAACTTATGCATACGATGAGCAAGGTGTTGGTGGCGATGTCGGCCAACGTCTGCGACCGCTTCTCTTGGAGAAGGTCGGAGCTCATCCGACAGTACAATACTTCAATATCCATATGCTCTTCTTCCTTTCGATTCCCCAACCTACTACCACAGCGAAACATTGGGTCAGTTCCTGGCGCAGTTTCTGCAATCTCATCCGCATTTGTTGCCTGCGGCAATCGATCAGCAGCTTGAGAATCTTCCGATTGACAAGTATGCTCAAGGGGAGGATGCTCCTTCTGCAGTTAGTTATTATAAACGGTCACACAACTTATCGCTTAGTACAAAACGATCACTAAAATTTAATTTTGCACAATTAATATAATATGTTTGGACGAATAACAATCATTATGTCCATCTCCATCCAAAAATCCATTTATTATTTTCCGTCAGCATGCCATGTCACAAAAATATTAATAAAAAATTAATGAAACACTCGTCTTTTTGTAGTACCGCTCTATGATAATTCGAGAGTGATAAAAGAAACATCGACCGAATTAATCCCAACCATACCTGACTCAGCCCACCCGATCTCTATACCCCTTTCATCTTCCTCTCCTCACGTTGGGGCTTAAACTCCATTGTCCGTCGAGGGTTTTCTCGGGTCCGGATCCTATCAGTAACCGACCTATCAGTAACGGTCAGTAACCGTCCATCTGACCGTCCATCGCGCCATCTTCCCAACCGTCAGATCATGGCAATTAAATACACGCGGGGGCAAAAAGGTAATCACGCCTTCTCTCCTTCTGACAATTTGAATTGCAGACGTGACCGCGACAACCGTCCCGCCTTCTCTCCATTCTTCCTCCCGTTCCTCTATTCTCTCACCAAAATCGCAGCAAAAACTTCCAGAAAAAACTTCAAATCGAACGATTTTCGCAAAGCTTTTCGAAGAATCATTCAACGATACACTGTTCTCGCTTCTTCGTCGAAAAACGAAGGGTTTCCAACTTCAACGAGTCTCAAAAATCGTTTTCGCACAAAATATCAACGTAAAACCTCACTTCTTTCTTCGAAATCCATCCATAGAACAATAGAAACAGTATTTCAGTCACTCTTCATGTGAAAATTGTAGTAAAACTTGCTACATTACCGAATCGTTAGCATGCATTGCTGAACTGGTGTAGAATCTGTTGTGTTTTGCTTCGTTACCACATGGTATGGCGTGGTAAACTATGATTGCACGTTATAAAAAGGCAAAAAACTATGTTTTGCTTTGTTACCATATGGTAATGTGTGGTAAGATATGGTTTCATGTTGTAAAAAAGCAAAAAAACCATAAGTGCTGCTGTGTTTTAGTTTGTTACCATATGGTAATGTGTGGTAAGCTATGGTTTCATGTTGTAAAATAGCAAAAAAACAATAAGTCCTGCTGTGTTTTAGTTTGTTACCATATGGTAATGTGTGGTAACCTATGGTTTCATGTTGTAAAATAGCAAAAAACCATAAGTTCTTCTGTGTTTTAGTTTGTTACCATATGGTAATGTGTGGTAACCTATGGTTTCATGTTGTAAAATAGCAAAAAACCATAAGTCCTGCTGTGTTTTAGTTTGTTACCATATGGTAATGTGTGGTAAGCTATGGTTTCATGTTGTAAAAAAGCAAAAAACCATAAGTCCTGCTGTGTTTTACTTTGTTACCATATGGTAATGTGTGGTAAGCTATGGTTTCATGTTGTAAAAAAGCTAAAAAAACCATAAGTGCTGCTGTGTTTTAGTTTGTTACCATATGGTAATGTGTGGTAAGATATGGTTTCATGTTGTAAAAAAGCAAAAAACCATAAGTGCTGCTGTGTTTTAGTTTGTTACCATATGGTAATGTGTGGTAAGCTATGGTTTCATGTTGTAAAATAGCAAAAAAACAATAAGTCCTTCTGTGTTTTAGTTTGTTACCATATGGTAATGTGTGGTAACCTATGGTTTCATGTTGTAAAATAGCAAAAAACCATAAGTTCTTCTGTGTTTTAGTTTGTTACCATATGGTAATGTGTGGTAACCTATGGTTTCATGTTGTAAAATAGCAAAAAACCATAAGTCCTGCTGTGTTTTAGTTTGTTACCATATGGTAATGTGTGGTAAGCTATGGTTTCATGTTGTAAAAAAGCAAAAAACCATAAGTCCTGCTGTGTTTTACTTTGTTACCATATGGTAATGTGTGGTAAGCTATGGTTTCATGTTGTAAAAAAGCTAAAAAACCATAAGTCCTGCTGTGTTTTAGTTTGTTACCATATGGTAATGTGTGGTAAGATATGGTTTCATGTTGTAAAAAAGCAAAAAAACCATAAGTGCTGCTGTGTTTTAGTTTGTTACCATATGGTAATGTGTGGTAACCTATGGTTTCATGTTGTAAAATAGCAAAAAAACAATAAGTCCTGCTGTGTTTTAGTTTGTTACCATATGGTAATGTGTGGTAACCTATGGTTTCATGCTATAAAAATGGAGGAAAACATACGTCCTGTTGTGTTTTACTTCGTTACCATATGGTAATATGTTATAAGACATGGTTTGATGTAATTACCATATGGTAAAATGAGATAAATATATGGTTTGATTTCGTATGGTAGGAAACCATTATCGTACCATATGGTATATTATGGTAAAAAGCATACTAACAGACTATTACTAATTTCTACATTCAGGTACACTATGGTAAAACCAAGACACAGTTTTCGCACAAGGTGCAGCCCAACAAGAATATCTGCAATTGCAAGGTCAATAACAGATGAGCGGAAAGAGCAACTTGACATATTAGGCCTAGCAGGCTTAATATCAATCAAGCAGACAAAGATAAACAACCATTTTGCACTGTTCGTAATGAACAAATACGATCCAGAGAAAGAATCGTTCAAGTTACCTGACGGGACACACATGAAGATATCACCAATCGACTTTCATAGGGTATATGGTCTGCCGATGGGGGATAGGGAAGTTGTACCTCCCACGATTTCTTGGGATGACGCAGCAGATTATGCAGTAGAAACCCTACTCGAAGTAGATGGAACATCCACTCCAAGGGTAAAGCTAAGTCAGGTAGAAAAAGATCTTCCTACAACCACACTGACTAAGAGATGGATGCAATTTTTCTTTCTGCTGGTCACCGGAGGCTTGCTGTGTCCAACTTCAGCACCTATGGGTGAACTCAACATGCTTGAGTACTTGAAGACCGAAGAACTGAAACATTTCACCAGCTACAACTGGTGCAAATACTTCTTCAAACACATGAATGAAGGATTGAAATCACCAAAGCTCTATGTCAGTGCAGATCTTCACTTCCTTACAGTAAGTCTCCATTCCCTTGGCCATTTCAACCTTGTTACTCATATATTTTATATATAAATGATACTCTTTGAAAAAAACTAATACAACTATCTGCATAAAAAGGTATGCTTCATGTACAAACTGGACGAAATGGCATTCTCAACCCAGCTTCGAACACCAACAGTAAGCTACTATGATGATAACAATGTTGATAGCAACTTTGAGAACATTAAGAGCTACTACAATGGAAAAGAGTTGAACGAGATCGAAAAGCTTGCCAACATTAATGACGATGAGGCTGATGGTGCAGCTGATGAGGAAGAGGAGAATGAGCCAGTCTAAGAATCACCGAAAAGACAAAGAAACAAAAGTCCAGACCAGTCATCATCACTGAACTTTGATTTGAAGAATATCAGAACAGTCAACCAAGTAAGTACAAATTATCTATATTACAGTTGTCCAATTAATACTAAGCGTAAGTCCTTTTGTGTTTTAGTTTGTTACCATATGGTAAGGTGTGGTAAGCTATGGTTTCATGTTATAAAAATGGAGCAAAACATAAGCCCCTGTTGTGGTTTACTTCGTTACCATATGGTAATGTGTGGTAAGCAAATGGTTTCATGTTATAAAAATGGAGGAAACCATAATTCTTGTTCTGTTTTACTTTGTTACCATATGGTAATGTGTGGTAAGCTATGCTTTCATGTTTTAAAAATAGCAAAAAACCAACAAGTCCTGCTGTGTTTTAGTTTGTTACCATATGGTAAGGTGTGGTATGCTATGGTTTCATGTTATAAAAATGGAGGAAAACATAAGTCCTGTTGTGTTTTAATACGTTACCATATGGTAATGTGTAGTAAGCAATGGTTTCATGTTATAAAAATGGAGGAAACCATAATTCTTGTTCAGTTTTACTTTGTTACCATATGGTAAGGTGTGGTAAGATATAGTTTCATGTTATAAAAAATGCAGAATAGTGATAATAATTGCCAATACCATGTATTACCACCATGGTATCTTACAAAAACTCCCATTATGCAGGCTGAGAATGCAATCAAACTGCTTGCAGCATCAATGAAGGCAATGATGAAAGCAATCAAAGACCAGTACAAAAGCCAAATTGACAATCTGATCAGACACAAGGAGAATCTTGCGAAAGAAAGCTGTGATGAAAATGTTCAGCCAACAGAAGGAGAAAAATTTCAGTGTGAAGATGATGAAGAAGAGAATGATGAAGAAATGAATGCCAGTTTGAATAAAACACTCAATGAAATATTCAAACAGGCAAAGATAGACCAGAACAAAGAGGAGAAGGAGGAGCAAACACAGAAAGAAGATGATTCACAACCATCTACAGTCGATCTTGCTGCATCTACACCGAAGCCAAAAGAAAAGGAGCAAGATGTTTCTGATCCAGGAGCTGTGAATAGGGAAAGCATCCCAAAAGAAGGAGGTCCACTGGGGGAAGTTGCAACAGAACCACCAGAACAATCTGTTCAAGAAGGTCTGAATCAGGGGACACCACAACCAGAGGACACCCCGAAAGCAGTTCCAGAACAGACATCTGCAAAAGAAACAGGAGAAAAAGGAGCTACCAAAACAGCAGATCCAATGGAAGTTGACAAGGAAACAACAGAAGAAGGGAATACAGGGCAAGCTGCGCAAAAGACTCCAGAAACTGACAGCGAGAAAACGGTGTCAGATGATGTTGTTCGAGAAGAGGCTCCAAAACTGACAACCAAAGATGCTGAGAAGCCTAAAGTGACAAGGGAAGACGACATTCCATCCTTTGATCTCAGCCCTCTCAACCGTCAAACACCAACAACACCAACGAAGTTGACTACCAACACGGCAACCGATCAACCAGGAGAGCCTCGCAAAAGAAGAATCGTGGTGAAGAATTTGAATGTATATGAAAAGAAGGCAAGAACAACACCACCACCAGCACACCCACAAAGCACCCAGTCACAGACGGCGTCATATGCTATATGGTCAAATCTGTACACAAACAGCCAAGAGAAGCTCAAGGAAGTCCGTGAATGCATAGATGCTTACCTTGAGGACCTGAATTCTCCAACTGTTGATCCAGTTGCTCCACAATCACAAAAAACACCAGTTGAATGGTCAACACCAACACAAACAACACCTGATGATATGTTCAGCAACATCTTGGAGTACATAAGATGCAAGAACAAGAAATTTGTCAAGAGGTAAGTCATCATCTTAAAACTTCTACTGTTATATGATTTTACTGTAGTGATCTAGTTTGTTACCATATGGTAAAATGTGGTAAGATATGGTAAAATTAGATAAATCTATGGTTTAATGTTACAAAATGTAGTAATGCACAAGTCCTGTTTTGTTTTAGTTTAATACCATATGGTATGATGTGGTAAGCTAAGGTTTGTTGTTAAAGAATGGATTAAACCATAACTCCTGTTCTATTTTACTTATTACCATATGGTAAGATGTGGTAAGCTGGTGTGTTTTACTTATTACCATATGGTAAGATGTGGTAAGCTATGGTTTTGTTGTGGTAACCTATTGTTTGATGTCATAAATTAAAGTAAACCATCCGTCCTGTTGTGATGTGCTTTTATACAGTGATGAGATAATGTTTAAAAGGAAGGATGGAACATTCTTGCTGAAAAGGGAGTCAGTACAGTTGATTGACATTGGCTGTGAAATCACAACTGATGTCGTCGACTGGTATGGAGATGTAATGAACAGGAATGAAGCAAAAAAAGGAAAATTCAAAAGGTGGTTCTTCGATACATCTTTGGCAGTAAGTAAACCCACCCATATTCTGTCAATAGTTCTTAGACAACACATATATAAAACACATAATAACAACCACAACCTTTCAGGGTGACTGCCAACTGGACATTGATAGTGGCAATCCTGTACTATCTCCAGACGATTACTACAACAAAGTGGACTTGGACATCACCAACAAAGAATGGGCAAAAAACCTCAGCTTCACAGAATGTAACCTTGTAAGTATCTCACCACAATTTTTGCAGTGGTTACCATATGGTATATAGTGGTAAAATTAGTTTGCAGTGGTTACCATATGGTATATAGTGGTAAAATTAGTTTGCAATGGTTCTTAACTTACTGTTCATCACTTATATGGCAAGTGCTTACCATATGGTATACTGTGGTAAAATTATTTTGCAGTGGTTCTTCCCTTACTGTAATAACAAGCACTACATCATGATTTGTGTCAACATCAAAGCAGAGAGATTTGAAGTACTCGTCAGTCTCCGTCACAAAGATTTTGATAAAACCTACAAACCAATGGCAAAGAGGGTTGTCCAGTACGCAATCAACTACATGAAGACACAGTTTGCAGACAAGACAGTAAAGTGGGAAAGGTTTACCTGGTTCAACCTCGAGAAGGTTACACAACCAGATCAAATTTCATGTGGGATGTACATCATCAGGTGGATGAGACACTGGGAAGGTAAGTACAACAGTGCCCTGACCAAAGATTGGAAGAGGATTGATCTCATAAATGAAGAAAGGGAGTGCCTGATGTTGGACATCATTCTTGATGAAGAAAATCTTGAACGGGAAAGAATCATGAAAGAAGCAACAAAGTACTGCAACATGAAGAACAAGAAGAAAGAGTTGAAAGGAAGGAGATGAAAATTCTATTATCGTTTGTGTTAAGTAGTAGGAGGGTATAAGTAAGCTTTTGAGAACAAACTCACAATGTTCAGTAGCCACTTCATTTTAATTAGTAGGATGGTATGAAACAACTTATTATGGTTTGTATTATGACTAAATGAAATGTTCTGTTTTTTATTATGTTAGCAAATACTTAACATGTGTTCTTAATTCTCAAATTACCACATTTTACCACATGGTATGGCATGGTAAAAATCAAATTACCACACTATACTATATGGTATGGCATGGTAAAATCAAATTACCACATTTTACCACATGGTAATGCACTGTAAAATCAATTACCACACATGCCACTTCCAAAATACCATATTTTACCACATGGTATGGCATGGTAAAAATCAAATTACCATATTTTACCACATGGTATGCAATGTAAAATCAGTTAACCACACAGAACTTCCAAATTACCACATTTTACCACATGGTATGGCATGGTAAAAATCAAATTACCACACTATACCATATGGTATAGCATGGTAAAATCAATTACCACACTATACCATATGGTATGGCATGGTAAAATCAAATTACCACATTTTACCACATGGTAATGCACTGTAAAATCAATTACCACACATGCCACTTCCAAAATACCATATTTTACCACATGGTATGGCATGGTAAAAATAAATTACAACACTATACCATATGGTATGGCATGGTAAAATCAAATTACCACACTATACCATATGGTATGGCATGGTAAAATCAATTATCACACAGAACCCTCACATTTAACTTCCAAATTACCACATTTTACCACATGGTAATTCACTGTAAAATCAATTACCACACATGCCACTTCCAAAATATCATATTTTACCATGTGGTATGGCAAATGTAAACTCAATTATCACACAGAACTTCCAAACTACCACACTATACCACATGGTATAGCATGGTAAAATCAATTATAAAACAGAACTTTCACATTCAACTTCCAAAATAGCACATTTTACCACCTGGTTTGACATGATAAAATCAAATTAACACATTATACCACATGGTATGACATTGTAAAATTAATCCAACAAACCAAAAACCAATCCAAAAGAACAAAATAGCTTCAACAACTCAACCAACCATTCATTCAAATAATCCTCTTAAGAAAACTATTACAGCTTCAGCCTTAAACTTTCTTCAACAGCCTTCAAATTCTCCTCCTCAAGCCTGCTAGTTTTTCTCTTCTTCTTACTTACAGCTCTTGCAGCCTCCGCAACTGGAATTGGTCGTTTCGAAGGCTTGAATGAATCTTTTTTAGGCTTAAACCCCTTCACTTTTTGGACCGGTACATCATCTATACCAAGATAACAAAAACAAACTACAATCAATGACAGATATATGTAAAATCATTCTCCTAAAAAAAATGCATATATCAAAACACAAAACTCTAAACAATTAAAAACTTACTGTCACCGTTAGAAGACGTGCTTGTTCCAGCAGGTTCAGTAATCGATAGGGCTTCACACTTTTTGATCAAATCAGTCATGAAGGCCATGGCTGATTTATACAAATCATCATCCAATGCAACCCTGCTGATCATTGATGCAGAAACAGCTGACAGATTGAAAAGACGAGAACGGTATTTCGATGGACTATCAGTAGACGCAACTTCAAAAGAAAAGTTCCCTCCAGTTTTCGCTGCCCTTGTCCACCGCTTCAAAATCAAACTGCTAGGAATGTGCTGGAACTTCAGATTGCATGTTGTAGACCACAACATATCATATCCCTTAATTTGATGCTTACAGATCATACCACTTGACTCCCACTTACGGCACGAACACTTGATTTCACCGGTTTCAAAATCAACCTTCAACACCCTACTATCCAACCTTGTAAGGTCATCCTCCAATATTAAGACATCAAACAGTCCTACACCTTCTGGTTCTATCTCCGTATTGGAAAAAATATTATACGCAAGAGATTCCTTGTACTGATCCAGGAAAAACTTGAATATCTTCAGCGTATACACATTGGCAACTTGCTTCACAATAGGGCTAGTAGAAAACCGAGAATCAGCCAACCTAGATAAGGCGTAGTACTCTTCTTGTTCTTGAGCATCCCTCTTATTATCAAGCATCCTCTCAAAGTGCACAAAGAACCTACTAACGCTAAACTCTGACTGCAAGTAATGTCGAATATTACTATTGCAGCACTCACTTAGCTGGGTACTCTTCATTCCCGCACCAAAATGACAATTCACCCAGGCTGAAGACCTCTTCGTCCTGACTTTGTAAATGCCCTGTAACCAACTGTGTCCCAAAGGTCCCTTCCCAGGAAAACACTTCTCAATCATCTTCTTCCAATTATACTCAAAATCATCCTCATCATCAGCATTATACATCAAATAACTAAGCTCACGAAGGAAGTCAGAGTCACACAAACTTCCCAGATTAACAACTGCATTCTGAGCAATATGCCATGTACACAACCCATGAAAACAATCTGGGAAAACAGACCTTATACCAGCAGCAATTGCAGCAGCATGGTCAGTAAACATTGATAACGGTCTCACACCTCCCATGCATTTCAAAAACTGATCGAAAAGCCATTCAAATGTTGCCGTTGTTTCATCATATAGAAGAGCAGCCGCAAAGACAGTCAGTTGGTGATGATTGTTGAAACCAACAAACAAAGCTACAAAAACATAACAAAAATGTGAGTAAAAACAATTCTACCAACACATACCATGTGGTAAAAGGTACGAATAACAATAATACCAACCCATACCATATGCTAAAGACTCATACCATGTGGTAAAGACTTCTTAGAACAAAAAAAAACCTTGTTACCAACCCATACCATATGGTAAAAGACTTTTAAGAACAAAATAACCTTGTTACCAACCCATACCATATGCTAAAAGACTTTTAAGAACAAAAACACAATGCATACCAGCCCATACCATATAGTACAAACTTCTAACAATCCAAAAACCACCTCAAATAACCTTGTTACCAACACATACCATATGGTAAAATACTTTTAAGAACAAAAAAGCAATCCATACCAACCCATACCATATGGTACAGACTTGTAAGAACAAAAAAAAAAAAACATGATACATAATGATAATAATAATAATCATACAAACTAACAAAGACAATAATAAACAACAAACTAGAAAACATACCTAGTGGCCGATACTCTTTGTTAGTCCGGTAAGTAGTATCAAAACTAATTGAATCACCAAAATAATGATAATCCATCCTCATCTTCCCATCTGCCCAAAAAATACTAGCAATGTTCTCTTCAACATCAACCTCCACCTCATGAAAGAACCCAGGATCCAGCTGTGCTTGACGTCTAAAGTATTCAAGCAATGCAGTCGCATCACCATACTCCATTGATAATGTCCTAACCGTTCGCAGATGATTCTTCATATCATTCTTTGTGAACCCAACAAACTTCCGACCACCACCAGCCCTACTAATTGCATTATACGAAGAAGTCACACCAATACCAGCAGCATCATTCACCTCTGCCAACATCTTATACACAGCAGCCATTCGTCTGCTGGATCTCACATAGTGACGCAGAGACTCAGGAATCATGTCATGGTTGTGCACATTACACCAACGATAGATCTTGTAGCATTTAAACTCTTTAAACCACCTCAGTCGTATATAAGCACCATTACATCCACCCCTGAGTTCTGGAACATTACGAACACGAACTGTCGTATCAACAACACCTGCATTATCAGGGTTATTCTCGCTACCTCTTTTCCAACCTTCCTTATTGCAACAATACTTGATATAATATACAGCTGAAGAACCACTATTGAGCTTCGGACACGCTGATTGGTTATAAATCCTCACACCAAAACCTTCATGATTCCCATAATCAACATAAAAATTATATGCATCATCTGGTGTATTGAACTCTAAGTCCTTCCAAGAATCACGAACAGTAGGATCTATACCATTGAAACTGATGAATCTTCCAATGCGCATTGAAAGGACAGTACAGCTGGTCCACCGAAGCCGCCGCGGCTTTCCAGGCGCTCAAACAGGCCATGACGACAACGCCGATCCTTGCTCTACCGGACTTCGGCCAGCCGTTCGTCCTTGAAACTGATGCGTCCGGGAGTGGGATCGGAGCTGTATTGATGCAGGAGGGTCGGCCCATTGCTTTCCTCAGTCAGGCCTTGAGCAAAGCCCACGAGTCGCTGTCCACTTACGCCAAAGAGATGCTCGCCATAGTCAAAGCAATTCAAACTTGGCGGCCCTATCTGCTTGGCCGGCGCTTCACCATTCGGACGGACCAGAAGAGCTTAAAACACCTCTTGGACCAGAGGATCACGACCCCCGAACAGCAGAAGTGGATCTCTAAACTTTTGGGCTACGACTATGATATCGTCTACAAACCTGGGCCCGAAAATCAGGCCGCTGACGCCCTCAGCCGACGTGCACACGAGCCGACTTTAGCTGCACTCTCCATGCCCTACACGGGTCTTTGGGAATCCATCCAACAGACGGCAGCCGATCACCCTTATATGTTAATGGGTCGCCGCCGAGCTCTCTCCACACGCCGGGCCACTTCACCATGCGCCACAACATGCTCCACCATCGCGGAAGAGTCGTCGTTCCACCACAATCCACCCATGTGGCTCAACTTCTGCACGAGTTCCACTCCACGACCATGGGGGGCCATTCCGGCGTCGAACGCACCTACCGGCGTTTAGCTGCCCAATTCTATTGGCCGCACATGCTTGAAGATGTCAAACGGTTCGTCCGCGCTTGCGACGTATGCCAACGGGCCAAAGCGCAGTCTCTCGCCCCTGCAGGTCTTCTTCAACCCTTGCCGATCCCGACGCAAGTATGGCAGGATATCATGATGGATTTTATCGATGGGCTGCCTTCCTCGGGGGGTAAAACCGTGATACTCGTGGTCGTCGATCGCCTCACGAAGTCAGCTCATTTCGTACCTCTCTCCCATCCCTACACAGCTCGTTCAGTAGCGGATGCTTTTCTGGCAGGGGTTCTCAAATTGCACGGACCGCCGCGGTCCATCGTCTCCGATCGCGACGCAACGTTCACTAGCCACTTTTGGCGTGAGCTGTTCCGTCTATCCGGCACCAAGCTATCCATGTCATCCTCGTATCATCCGCAGACCGACGGCCAAACAGAGGTCGTCAACCGATGTCTCGAACAGTACCTTCGTTGTTTCACCAATCAGAACCCGCGGCGCTGGCTATCCTACCTTCCTTGGGCGGAGTATTGGTATAATACGACCTTCCACAGCTCAGCCGGTATGACCCCGTACCAAGCTCTTTATGGGCGCTTACCCCCCGCCATTCCTTACTACCGCCCGGGTTCGACCTCAGTTCACGAGGTGGAGATCACTTTGCTCGATCGCAATGCGATCCTTGAGGAACTCCACGCCAATCTCACTGCCGCTCAGAACCGCATGAAACAACACGCTGATGCCGCCCGCCGTGACATCGAATTCCACGTCGGCGACGCTGTCTACTTGAAGCTCCATCCTTACCGCCAGCATTCGATTTTCCGTCGGGCTTCCCAGAAATTGGCTTGTCGGTATTATGGACCTTATTTGATCACGGAGCGAGTCGGCCCTGTGGCCTATCGTCTTGCTCTTCCACCAGGTAGCCGCGTTCACCCGGTATTCCACGTCTCATTGCTACGACCGTGTCATTCCCAGGCTTGCCCGCCGAGCACAATCGTACCCCCTATTGACGATGATGGTGCATTGCTACTTCAGCCCCAGGCGATTATGGACATTCGCTGGACTCGCTGTGGGGGTCGCATGGTGAAGGAGTTGCTGGTCAAGTGGCACCAGCTACCAGCCGATGAATCCACCTGGGAACTGGCATCTGTCTTCGACGACCGCTTCCTCCATTTAGGCCTCGAGGACGAGTCCGTTGCTCCACGGGGGGGGGGGGGGGGGGGGGTATTGATGAATCTTCCAATGCGCATGGGCTGGAGTACGACGCAGATGATGGGCCTCGTCGATCCACGAGGACACGGCGGGCCACTAGGCGTTTCCAGGATGGGTGAATGGAGGAGTTGGTTGCAGATGCTTGCCTGGTAGTTTAGGTCTTTTGCTTGTCATTCTGTTTCTCCATTTGAATTGGTCTTTGCAGTAGTTGTTAGGTGAATAAAGGATCCCATATTACGTGTGGTTGAGTAGTTAGGGAGTTGGCTATCTTTTAGCCTTTGTTTACTTTCTCTTTTAGCCTTCGATCCGTACCAGAAACCTACAAACATTATGAAACAACATATTAAATGGATTCCACACCACAACAGTATGAAATCTCAATGTATACCAATAATTACAGCCATGATACAAGAGTTACCACCATGGTGTGGCATGGTAAAATCAAATTACCACACTATACCATATGGTATTAGGGGTGTACATGGGTCGGGTGGTCCGGGTTTGGGCATTTTAATCACCCGACCCATGCACTACGGTTTGGGAAATATTAAACCCAAACCCACCCAATAAAATCTAAACCCTACGGTTTGTTTCTAATTGGGTTGGGTCGGGTTGGCGATATTTTTAAGTAAAAACCCAACCCAACACAAAATATGTAATTATTCTACATCATAAAAATATTTTATAAAAAATTAAAAATTCAAACGAATAAACCGAGGTGAAAGGTATCAAAATTCACAAATATTGTTTGAATTTTAATAAAACTTGATTTACTTCAACTTATGTCTAGTTTTTTTCATGCCATTTGTTGAAATAGGCTAAAAAGGTTACAAATGAACGCATCCATAATATGATATTCTTTTAAAATTGTACACAAGAAAAAAAATACGTGAATCATAGCTATATTAAATATATGTCTAAACTTTAAGTCGAAGAATGCATTAGATTAGTGAGACTTTAATAGAAAAACATGGCGAAATATCTTAATTTTCTCATAAGTATGACTATATACGACATAAATATTTTTTTGGATACGAACTCATACCAATAATTGGAACACGGGTTGGGTCGGGTTCTACGGGTTGTGTAATCTAAAATCCAAACCCAACCCAAATGAGGCGGGTTGTACAAAAGAAAACCCTCACCCAACCCAAAACCTTCGATTTAGCGACAAATACGGGTGGGTTGGGTCGGGTTGGACGGGTGGGTCGGTTTGCGGGTGTGTTTGTTCACCCCTATATGGTATGGCATGGTAAAATCAAATTACCACACTATACCATATGCTATGGCATGGTAAAATCAATTATCACACATAACCCTCACATTTAACTTCCTAATTACCACATTTTACCACATGGTAATGTACTGTAAAATCAATTACCACATGATAAGGCATGGTAAAATCAAATTACCACACTATACCATATGGTATGGCATGGTAAAATCAATTATCACACATGATCCTCACATTTAACTTCCTAATTACCACATTTTACCACATGGTAATGTACTGTAAAATCAATTACCACATGATAAGGCATGGTAAAATCAAATTACCACACTATACCATATGGTATGGCATGGTAAAATCAATTATCACACAGGATCCTCACATTTAACTTCCTAATTACCACATTTTACCACATGGTAATGTACTGTAAAATCAATTACCACATGATAAGGCATGGTAAAATCAAATTACCACACTATACCATATGGTATGGCATGGTAAAATCAATTATCACACAGGATCCATATGGTAATGTACTGTAAAATCAATTACCACATGATAAGACATGGTAAAATCAAATTACCACACTATACCATATGGTATGGCATGGTAAAATCAATTATCACACAGGATCCTCACATTTAACTTCCTAATTACCACATTTTACCACATGGTAATGTACTGTAAAATCAATTACCACATGATAAGGCATGGTAAAATCAAATTACCACACTATACCATATGGTATGGCATGGTAAAATCAATTATCACACAGAACCATCACATTTAACTTCCTAATTACCACATTTTACCACATGGTAATGTACTGTAAAATCAAGTACCACATGATAAGGCATGGTAAAATCAAATTACGACACTATACAAACTTCAATAAACAAACAAATTTGTATATCTTACCTCCTGATTCACCAGAGTTAGCTGAATGATCAAATCCAAGATCGATAGATGAAGAAGCAATTCCAACAGCACTAGATGAAGAACCAGATCCTACAACGCTGGTTGAAGAACCAGATCTATCAATTGGAACAACATCGCCACAATTTACGTAACTCATCTCACCAGAATACTACAAAAACACCAAAACACAAAGAACATAACACATGAACAAGCTCGATTAGCTAAACATAAACAAGCTCGACTAGCAGCAATGAAAAACCTCCAACGAAACCAGAGATCAACAGAAAACTCGATTAGCTAAACAGGAAGAATCAAAAAAACTAATATCTAACCTCGTCGTCGATCAATTATGGAGAATCACAAAAGATTCGCCGTCCCCTGTTTCGCAGCAGCTGCTCGCAGTTTCTCTCTACAAAAACCGAATCCAACTCGCGCACACGTCGATCGATTATGGAGAATCAGAAAGCTCGATTCGAAGCTGCTGTTCGCAGTTTCTATCGCCGTCGATCAACCATGGAGAATCGCCGTCCTTGTTTCTCAGCTGCTGCTCCCCTGCTCGCAATTTCTCTCTCCAAAATCTGAATCCAACTCGCGCACACGTCGATCAATTATGGAGACCGAGAATCAGAAAGCTCGATTCGAAGCTGCTGCTCGCAGTTTCTATCGCCGTCGATCAACCATGGAGAATCGCCGTCCTTGTTTCTCAGCTGCTGCTCCCCTGCTCGTAGTTGAGACTCTCCAAAATCCGAATCCAACTCGCGCACAGAAAGATTCGCAACGGACAAAAGGGGAAACTCATTAATTCAAATAACGGACAAAAATGCCCCTGACCATCCCGCTTCAATGACAGCCACACGATCCGTCCGCCCCAGATCAACGGTTCCTAGGTGGTTACTCACGGGTGAGTAACAAAGGGTTACTCACCCTATCATAAGCCGGTTTTCCCCCTTCCTTTTCGTTTGTTTAATTTGATAATTTCCTTTTCCAATTAGAACTTGGAAACCCATTAGAAACAGAAAACAATTTTCTCTGTATCGTTTACCTAGCTAATTGATGGCTAGCTTTTCATTCTTCTCCGCTGTTAGAATTTGCTTTCCTTACTTTTAAAATGGCATCGACCAATGTCTGGTATGAAAATGGAAGCTCTCTAATGTTTGGCTGTCCCTTCCGAACCATATCCCGTAAACTAAGAATCTTTTTCCTTTAAACAATGACCACCTGAGAGATTCCGTAGCCTTCAACCTCTGCACTACATTGAATTCGGATATCAACTTACTACATCGATAGCAATATATGCAGAACACACATTCTTGACAAATTTCATTCATATGATTCACGACGAAGGAACATCACTACTAGGTTCACCACAGAAAGCATCCGGCTCAAACGATCTCGCCGAGTCGTCGTTGTAAACTCCAGGTACAGATCTATCGCGACCTTCTTCCAATCTGTACGTATTTGCCTCCCTCTCCAAGTTGATGAAGAGCAGAACACAAACAAACAGCATCACCGCTAGAGTTACAAGGGTGTTCTTTAGTCTGCTTAGAACAGGCTTCACCTGTGCGAGAGAAAGAAAGAAGCAAGGTGGGGGAAAACAGTCAGCTCATCTCCCAATTGCCTTCCATGAAACTGATGATCATCCATTTTAAGACTTACGGTAATGGAGCCAAGAAGCCTGTCTCTAGTAAGAACTTCTGCAGTCTTCACCCATATCTGTTGAGCCAAATTGCACTAGTAAGAGTCTCCAAATTGGTAGATTGATAACTAATCACATCTATTCAAACACTACACCACAAGATCTTCCTGCTTTACAGCCATCTTCAATTCCTCAAGCTTCCTATGCCGGATCCATCTCATACTATCAGAATCAATTACTTCTACGGCATTTCCTAGTAAACTTGGAGTATCATACTCAAGTTCACTAAAAACTCCTGACATTCACTGAGACTAGACTAGGGTTTGACAATAGTATGACTGAAATCAGGAAGTTAAAATTTTCAATATATATATACACATACCTGACCATCATACCACCCGGTTTCTTCATCTGCAATAGAGTCAAATCAAGGTATATGAAAAGATTGATCTTTTTCAGAAGGAACCGAAAAGCAGCAAAATGGAACACAGAGAGCATAATTACACTCGACAGTGGCACTGAGCAGACGGTTCCCAACATACGCCCAACCCAAATACATCCTCAAGACCGCGAGGCTAACCACCAGAATCCCGCTGGAGAGGGCAGCAAAGATCGGTTTCAAAGGGTCCAATTGCGGGCCGACGGAGCCAAACCAGGAGACGGGTAAGCCCACGAACAGGGCGAAAGACGCGCCGGTGACGAAAAGGCGAGAGCAGTACTCGACGATGTCGCCGGAGGCCCAAGAGAAAGGGAAGGAGGTGGAGAGGCTCTGGTACTCGTTTATGGGTTGCTGATCGACGGGGACAGGGCACCCTGTTTCTGGAGCATCGCTTCCGTTTCTGAACGACGCTGAGGGCGCTATCCGGCGGGTAGACTTGGTGCCGCGGCGGAGACGAGTGGGTTGGGGAAATTGGAAGCAGGCGTTTGAAGGGATCGTAGTTGTCGTCGGAGAGTGGAAGAGATTTGGCCGCAGCGGCGGCGGTGGGAGTTTCGGTGAAGGGTGGAGGAGGATCAGCGTCTCCATTGATAATCCTCTTTGTCTGGCCGGAAAAGTCCGCTTCTGTGTATTTGATTTTGATGTAACACACAAATGGGCTTCCGCAATTTGTCCAGAAACCATTTCGCAAGTGAGCCCATATTCTTTATGGATGGGCCGGCCTAATCTTTGTCAGGATCACATGCCCGACATACCTCTCTGCTACCACGTGTCCATCACCTCGGCCCAAATCTATCCCACTATGCTTCATTCCCTCACAAATAAATGGAAACTTGGACTTGGAACGTCAATCGGACGGGTTCGAACTGGGATCAATCAGTTTGCGCATTAGTTCGATTCGTATTTCTTAGGTTACAAGTCAGGTATAGTTAAGTTAGTATTGAATTTTAGGGCCAATTCTTACGTACATAACAGTTTGCCGAGCAAAAGAGCATTTTTTCTCTCTTTAAATGACATGAAAAATTATAATTCGGGCCATCAAATAAGTAAAATAAGTACAAGTAAATGAATTGTCCTTTGATGTGATATATTTTTATGACTGACTTAATGTGTTTGTATTGTCATCAAAATATCTTATATTCAGTGCCCAATAAACTTTCGCGGTAAGGAGAGAACCTACATAGATCGGGATCTTGGCTATGTCATCGTTGAATGTTGTTTCTTCTTAAGTCATCAAATTGATTGAAATCTTTCCAATCAATAATTATATGGACCTCTCCTTATTACGGCATAGTTCTCCCGCACGGATGCACGTTGAACGTCCAAATCATGCATGCGTTTGCCGTAAGAATATCTATCGTCCATTTCTCTTGGCAAACTTTTCAGTGACGCTAATTTAATTTATTGGTTGAATGAGAAAGGAGTCGTAATTATTTCTCCATCTAGAAAGGAAGCTAAAGAGAGAAAGCAAGAAAGAAAGCTCATCATGCTCTATAAATTAAAGTTGATGATGAGCTGCAAAGCCAGCAGTACTGTTTTTCATTTTCCCTCCACGATCGAGAGAGGTAGAGATTCTGATGAACAAGCCAGCCATATGGCCAATTAGATTGCAGGGAGAAAAAGAGATGGGCCGGAGGAGGATCTTTAATCTGTTGACTGAAGAAATTGCAGACCCTTTTGGGCTTTTGCGGTGAATATGTAACGTGCATTTTTTCCAAATAATTGAAGGGCCTTTTTAGGTCGTCATGCATGGGCTCTTTGATTTGATGAATAGAGTTGAACCAAATGTGCAAATAGGAGAAGAAAGCTAAGAAGAACAGAGACGACGACACAGCTTGATTGTGTGTTTGATTTGCTTTGCTGCCTTTTGCTTTTGGTTAAAGGAAGACAGAAGCTGAGCTGAGAATATAGTCAAGTTTATGTGAAAAACAAATAGGTTGTTGTCTGCAGTGAACTTTTCCAAGAACTCATGACTGATACACATAAACCCTAAAAGATAAAGATGAGAGGAATGTTAGGGTTAAAAGGAAGGAAAAAAAAAAAAAATCGTGTACATTAAGACGTTGGAGTCTCATTTGTATGTATGATTGAGAAGGTCAGACGATAATAATATACAATTTCAAGAAACTCTTTAGCAATGTAGTCAAAAGAGCGCATTTCTACGTAGAAGTGTTTTGGTGAATCGTAAAATCGTTTTAAACGGTTGTTCATAGTCATTGTTCAGTTTGTAGTAATGATCTTGATGCAGTATTTTGTTCTCTTGATGTCTGAGAAACCAAAGTTAGCATATATGTCTACACGATATGCAGCAAAAGTCTATTATTGACCTCCTGCCTGGTACATCTACAGTTCCTGCCCAATCTAGATATTGAAATTGAAAGCCCACAAGTGTAATAAAAAATTTGGTTGGAGTTTTGTACGTACGTACATCAATTTCTATAATGGTTGGCCCTTTTGGGTGTGTACCTCAAGATTCTATAGATGAATTGAAGTTGAACTTTTGTTTGAGCCACGAAGGGATTCCATTGCCGAACCTCAAATCTGATTGGATCAGGTCGAGTCAAGTCGAGTTACTGTTAGTTGTTTATGTAATTTTTTGTCGTGCATCTCTTGTACCTAGCTAGTTTCATTATAAGGGATATTTAATCTTTAGACAACTATCTCAGTATTTTTTCATTTCACAATAGGTAAGATTAATTTATTATGAATATATTACGTAAACATTATATGTAACTATCTATAATGTTCATCATCTTCTTAATTTACATTATGCAAAAGTTTTGTAAGGTAAGTTAACATTTTCATTGCAGTTTAATTAAATGTGGTAATTTTCATAACTTGATTTTATTATTATATCACACTACAATTGTTACAATTGCATAAATAAATACATTATTACGCAAATCTTACTGAAGGGTAGTTATTTTTAGTTATCAATTAAACAAAAAATACAACATAACTCTTAATGACTAAGACAATACACAACTTTATGGAGAGATGATAATTTCTTATGCATCAATTAAACAAACAAATCGAATAAGTCTTTCATGCATGATTTTAGTTTGAATAAAAATGACTAACTTAATAACTAAATTGTTGATGATCTTATAAATTTGCATTACACAAATGTTTTATAAGCCCTTTTTTACATAAAAATTTAATCAAAAGTTATACTTTTTTAAACTTATTATTAAATAAAATTTGAGATATTACTTGATGTTATTATTAGACCACACATTACGAAAAATTATGTAACACCATTCTATACCAGTTATTAAAATTCACTCTGTAAAACTTATGATGGTTGAATAAATGGTTATTTTTTATGTATCAATCAAACAAACGTGTTACTTAAGTCTTTTGTAATAATTAAGATATTATGTAAAGCTTATGTAAGTCTCTTACTTAAACAATTTTTGTGAATAATTATTTTTCAACTAAATAAGTAAGTGAGTGAATGAACTTACAAAGCTTAACCACTTACAAAGCTTGAAGACACAAACAGATACACGTATCCTCTGAAACTACTGTGTATGGCCAGTAAATGAGAACCAAATTAAAGATTGAACAAAACAAAAAACAAGGAAAGAACAAGAGTGGCTTTATCATTGATGCCTTGCTATCAAAACTGTTTCAGAAATTCCAACACATTATAGCGTTTGCGGGACACATCATTTCTCCTCTTCCATCCCTAGCTACCACTCCACTACCATATTTACCCATTTGATGATTTGTCTTATCAGGTCTTCCTACTAGCTAAATTTGTTTTTTTTTTTTTTACCAGAATGACAGAAGCACAACTTTAATTTGACACAAATCCACCTGATACTCTCCCTTGCTCCCCTTGCCATTGCTAAAGCCAAATTTCTCCAGTGAGAAACCAATTCCTTCCCTTTCAACCCATGTCGACGGGCACTTGTTGTTGCTTATACCATTACATTGAGGCCACAACATTGCCATTTGTGCATTCCTGCTTCCATTCAGTTGGGGTTTGAAGTGGCCAGACATACTCATGTTTTTTTTTTTTTTTTTTTTTTGCTTCCCCCCATTTGTCTAGTGGAGTTCACATTAATGGATCACTAGCTAGCCATAGTACCAGCACATATATGCATGTATGTCATTATATGTTCTTCGAATCAACAGTGAAAAGTTGAAATTTAGAGCGAGAAGTGATTCGAAATTGTAAGATATCATGCCTGGTAGTTTATCAAAATCGATCTCGCACGACGTTTTGAGGGGGACTGAAAGGTGTGGAAGGAGGTCAAATAACTAGCATACCTTCTTAGGCGAGAGAATGAGTTGCCGGCCCCTAGGTATATCGGGCACCAACCTGAAATTTGAAATGCATATGAAAAAAATATGTTACTCGTGTTTACTTGGAAGCGAGATTCAGATGAGTGACCTCCTTGTAAAAGGCCATAATTTTCAACCACTAAGTTACATGCCACTAAATGTTTTATGTATAATAGTTTTGGATATGTAGTTACAAGTGCTTACTTGTATCTTCAATGAGGCTAACACGAAATTGTTATGTTGTGTGGCATGTTTAAATCCATAAGATTCATTTGTTAACTTTTGACAAGAAAAGGTTGTTAAAACTTGCTACATCGTATTCTAACAAGTTCTCTAAAGGTTCTATCCTACATCTTGACATTCATTAATTAAATGCTTTTATATTTGAAATGAAGAGAGCAGAGAGGTTTGCAGGATTAAAGATACTTGCTGAATATTTTTGGGAAATGGTTGTGTAAAATAAAATATCGAGTGTTTTTATTAGTGTAAGTTTTTGTTGTTGCTAGCTTATCTGTGTAATTGCAAGTGTTAAAAGATCATTTTCTACAATAAATTTTGTGACGATGACATTTTTAATTTCTGCGTTAGACAAGTGGTGAAATTATGAACAGTTTTTTTAGTGGGGTATATTGAGAGTGAAATTCTCGATAATATGGATGATTAATATAATTTAGATATTTTTCAGAATAAGTAAACACATCATTCATCATTATAAAAAATTAATAATATATTTTTATGTTAATGTTGATCATTATGGAAACACGTCATTGATCATTGGTCTAGAGACTTTTAAATTGGTGTTGCTATATGACATCACTGTAAGTGTTGAAGGATTATATCCTCTAATGAACTAGGTAAAGAACACACTTCAAAATCAGATTAGTGATAAAATCAAGAACGATTTTTGGGTAGGTTACGTTGAGAATGATATCCTTGATACTTTGAATAACTAATGTATTTTATATACTTTTCATAATATGGAAACACATTATAGACAATTTATACAACAACAATAAATTGATTTTACCCATCTAAGTCAAATTTCTGACTACGCCACTGCCTAAGCGATTATTAGGAAAAGAACATACACAAAGTTTGTCTTGGAGATAGGAATGACAAAAATAACCATACTTGTGGATATCTGCACGAATCCGACCTAATTGGGTGGGTAAAATCCGAACCAAAATTTATTTAATGTGTATGTGAAAATCCCAAACCCGAATATTGTAGGTTATAATGAGTGTACATAATTTTCTCATTATTTAAACTGAACCCGTCAATTATACATAAATTTGTAACGAATTTCAGGTTAGATTATTAATCTGTATGATACAACTATAATTTCACTACCCACGAATTAAATTGTTCTCGGGCGCATGGGAACCACACTCTTATAGTTGAAGGTGGCGTCATGAACTAGTTGAGACATGAGAGGAAGAAGAGGGCATGCATATTCATGTTGTCGTTGGACTTATTACTCTTTGTTCGCCAAGGGGGCCTAATTTCCTTTCTTTTTCCCCTCTTTTTCTCTTGTAGCATGAGGTCAGGTGGACAACTGGACAAGTTGAGGAAAATGTTCTTTCATCTTATTGTTTCCTTTGCCCCATATATGCTTTTGGAAATTGTATTTTATCATATTATGAGAGTGCAAGGAGGTCAATTTTGAGCTATTTCGTGCTAATTAATTTGTCTTGATTTGTTTTCGGTGGGATAGTTATACACCGAGTGGGAGGTCAGGGCGAAATGGGTCATTTTCGTGCCTTTGTCGGTCTTGGAGCCTCATTCTTCGCCAGGGTTGTCTAAATTATACATATATTACTTATTACTTTAATTTTGTCGTATCCTCTTTTTTATAGAGGCGATGTTTGTTTCTTGACTTTAAATGAAAAAAAGTTTATCGTTTAGTGTTTTCCCTTTGAAATGCATGCCAACATGTGCCTTGAGGCGAAATACCCAATCCTATCTAGATTCAACTTGTCACTGGAGGGGTATGCGTATTGGAAACTGGAGTACCCACTCCGAACTGGCCCTCTCCTATATTCCTACGTGACAGGCTGTTTTTAAGAGACCCGTGATGAATCGAAAGCTAGATTCAAATGTTCGACCTCATTCAGATGAATCCAATGTAGTAACACTTGATTCATATCTAAAATTGTTTTTTTATGAAGACATACAATGAGGTTATAACTTAGGATTGATTATCTCTATAGTTAAGTGTTTACTAGTACTTCTTGTTACAAACATTCACATGGAGTTCTTCAAGAGTGGATATGCATATGCATTGAAAGGAATATGATGAATGATTTGAGATGATTGGGGGGTGATTAGACCCCCATTTTGCTGGTGGTGGTATTGGTGCTAGAGTTAGTGGTGGGTGGGGATGGTGGATGGTTTGCTTTGCCCACTTGAAAGGTAATTTGCATGTTCTCTCTTTTCATCTAGCAAAATTGAGATTGCCACTCTTCCTTCCCCTTTTGCGCTAATTTACAGAAGGAAAAAGAAGGAAAAAAAAAAAAAGAGTTTTCGTTATCTTGTCTAGGTTGTTGTACTGTGGACATGTCTCTTTTCACTCACTATGTGAAACTGGTTCCGGTTTAACAAGTAGTATGGTGTGACAGGTGGTACAATTGGTTTGTGTCTGGTTCACACCTATTTTAAAAAATATATAAAAAGGTGAAAAATTATTGACGTTTACTCACAATCTATATTCATATTAAATAAAATACAACATTCCAAACAAAATAACTAATTCTCATATTTAAATACACCATTTCACATCAACACTCAAACGTTTCTACTTGAAACTGACATGAATCGTAAATTATTTGTACTAATTAGAAGCACTAAAATGATATCATTTTGTTTAGAGGCCGGAAACCTAGCGATCATACCAATAGCATTCCAACTGATTTCATGGCCAACACCGATTATATCATGTTCTACCGCCCGACATTTCACCGGAATGCCGCAACCATGCTTTTCACCCGTGTCGAGCATTTCCATTTGTTGGCCAAAAACCCTAAACACGTTTGTGAGGAGGTTGAACAAGCGTGCGGTCGTCATTCACAATTTCACATCAACCCGAGCTTTCTTCAATGGATATACATATGTAAGCAGTAGCAGCTAGGATGTGGGGGAAAAATCTTCGATCCACTAATCATGATGACGATGGCTGTTTCCCGTTCCAAGAGGAAATTAAAACACTAATAATTATTGTATTGATAACGAGACAAGAGAGAAATAAACGGATGACGATTGCAGTCTATAATTGTAGAGATTAGGCAATGATTCGTGTAGAAAGATCCAACTATCAATTAATTTTCTTGTGATCAGCAAAATGGGTTTTTAGTGCTCGAGAAACTTCTCTTGCCTTCGCATGCATGAAACGTTCGCCCTAGGGTAGAAGGCAGTATAGGATTTTATGAACATATATATGATAAATGGGAAAACGACATGATTTAACTATACATGGCAATGGATAGATCAGTAGGGTAATTTAACCCAAATGTCATGACACATCTGGATATTGGATCGGACCGAAATGGGTCAGTATGTATTTTTAATGATTTTGGGTATGGGTTGGGTTTGAATTGGGTTCTATTTGGGTCTATTCATTTGAGTTATATCATTGTGGGTCTAATTGGGTGTGGCTGATTATATATACACAAAAAATACCAATCATTCATTAACTACTTTCAACCCAATGATACACATTTAATGTAAGTATTTTAATCTTTCAATTATTTTCATAACAGAAAATAAAATAAAAAATGCATTATAATTGGGTATCTGTTGGGGATATGGCGCGGTTATGCACACGCGAACCACGCTGCAAGAAGGTATCGCGCTTACAGAAACTTGGGGAGGATCAACAGCTCAAGAGTCTAAGTCATAAGGTGTCGCGAAGCCCCACTCGCGGAATGAAACCCCTAAACAATGTCGTGCTGCAGCCTGACACACTATCACATCACAGACATGGGTCGCCAGGGCATGCGTCGCCGGTCTTGTCGGATGTCACGACACATTTAATACCCACTGGAACGAGCCTATAAATAGAGCATTCATCACGGTGGGTGAAGGATCGATTTTAAGTTTCTCCCACTAGAACTTTAGATCTTCTCTCTCTCAAATTCTATCTGTCTCGTTGTAAAACTTTCCTAAGGAATAAAGCGGAAATCCACAATATCTCCCTCCTACTCTCGTGTCTCACTCCTATTCTTAGTTAGACACAAACAGTACCCATTTTATTTTAGACTTCCAATATTATGGCGGTCCAATTTAGACAAAAAAAAAAAGGTATTGGTATGCCCCAAAAGTAAGATTACCAAAACTTGATTTGACCTATAATCATTAATAAGTTGTATTTGAGTAATACCCAAACTTTGAGACCCAATTGTCATCCCTAGATTTAATGTGGTATGATATTGAATTATTGCTTGGCTTTATGTCTATGGGGATCATAAATTTTGGCTGTACGAGAAACAACATCACAATAATGTACTTGATGGATTTGGTTCCCTCATGAATTTTGTCCAAAATTCATTGTTTGTTTCATGCATTTAAGGGCAACAAATTAAATTCGTGGGTCCCACGAACTTTTAAGGGTCCAAATCCGCGGACCCCACAGACTTGAAAGTTCCACCCTTTTAGGTGGGAATTGATCATGGACTTTGAAATCCATCATTTAAGACCAAACTACCCCTCCTATTTCATTCTCTTCTCATAGCAATGAGGGCAATAAAGGTAAATTTCATTTCATACATACAAATCTAATAACCAATTCCATCATGAAATCCACGACAAACAATGGTATTTTTCAAGTACATAATAAACCCAAAAGCCTCATATATCCATGGTATTACAAAACCCAAAATTTACCTAAACTTTCAATTTTCAAATCCACGAAGCAAACAACCGGTAAGTCCCTCCATGTGCTCCTTGCCCTCAAATATAATGTCAACCATTCATTAGTTAACTCAAATGTGTTACATGTCATGCTGGCATTGGGATCATCCATTCATTGAGATGAAACTGGTTCAGAGGCTGGCCTCTACACCATAGAAAACATGATCTAGAAAGTTAATCAGGGGGATAAAAACAAAAGAAAGAAAGCTACTTTTGAGCTGAAACATTGAGGAACACATCTGACTGATCGATCATCAAACTTCATTTCTTACACCCCCAAAGATGAGGGGAGGGAGGGCAGGGAATAAAGACACCTCCAAGAATGTAGGCTAAAGGAAAGAAAAGAGAGCCGACAAGGAATCTAAATAGGATATTGAGACCCCTACTACCTTAGCCACCTTAATTGTCTTCTCTCTCTTCTCCCCATATCTCACGTTGTTGTAGCTAGGGTTACATATATAGTACTACAATATTGTATATTAGTAATTTACACATGGGTTGGTTCTTGTTGCATCCATCCCTTCATTGCAATTTCTCACTCTCCACAGACAGCTTTCCGAAATCATCGATTGCTTTGCTTATCTCTTGCCACCCTTTGTGCCTTTGTTCTTTGAAAATGAAGAAAAAAAAGCTATAAAAGGTTGTGTTAAAAGTAAAACCATTAACGTTCTCAAAGTTACTGATAAGAAAGAAGCCAAACTAAGTTAGATAGAGGAGAATATATGCAAGATTTAATTAGTGCATGCATGCGTTATATCACATATATCATTATTCTGATCACATTCATTAATATTCCATGTTGTATATAGTAGTTACATATATGGATTGTGGAGGGATACCAACTAAGGAATTTTTGTCACTATGCTTTGAAATTGTTAATTAATCAATTTGGGTTGTTGGAAGAAGGAGAGATTCTTGAGGGGAATATATGGTTAGGATTGATGAGAAGAGCTATATAGTAAGATAAAAGGCCCCTTAGCTAGCAGTTATTAGATTATGAGTATTACATTATGTGATTTGACAGAGTTATGTTCTTTCTTGCTAATTTAACATATGAGGACTATTGGCCCAAACTAAGGTAAATAAAGTAAATTTTATATCATCATCTTTGTTGGGTTAATTACGAATGAGTTAATACATACCATCACGATTTTATTGGTGAGTTAGTACACATCCTACTAGCAAACCACGATATATAATGTAAGAGAATGATATAACTTCCAAACTTGCCCAACAACTTGGATTCATTGGTTTTTATATGGTATCATTCTTTTGCATGAGAAGTAACTTGTTTGAACTCCACAACTTTCTCTCAAATTTTAATTGTTGATTTTTACACATATTATGGTAAAATTCAAAACTCATTCATTTGAGAAGACATGTAAGAGAATGATATAAAATATTATTTTGGACTTTTTGTTCAATTTAAAGTATTGAGACCAATGGATTCATCATACAAATGATATTTTTCCAAATAGCAGATAAAAAATGTGATTTAAACATGAAATCCTTCAACAAAACTGTTATCATTACGATTGAGCCAAGCCGATAATAAGCCAGAATAATATCTTTTTCTTCATAATATAAAAAAAAAACATGATGAGTTTTTGTACAATTTGTGGCAAACTGCAGGCTACAAACTTTGGGTATAAAATCACCATGCACAAAAAAGAGAGATTCCCATTGGGATCGTGCTACCATATAATCTAGCTATGTGTGACTCGTGGGAAGTATCATCCTTTTTGAGAGATATATAGAAGCCAAAATCACCACTATCCATTTTTTTTATTATGTCATTTAGCCCATTTCTTTAAAGAGAAAGCAGAAATCTATTATTCCATAATAAAAAAGTAGAATTATATATTTGCAGTTTGGATAATTGTATGGGGGAGTTATTGGAGGAATAAGTTTACGTACGTATTACATATATTCTACATATGATGTCAATGATATTGTTATTCAGCATTGATACTTCCACAACCTTTTTCTCCTTTTGCAATATTAATTAATATACTTTTCTAAGATCTCAATATCATATATCTACCTATCAAGTTTAGCCAAAACAGGAGAGAAATTTTACAATGCTATATAGTATTGGTGCTATAGGATTTTGCCTTTATGGTACAACTTAAAATTGTACATTTACGTTATGGTACAACTTCAGATTGTACCTATACTTTTTGTACAAATTCTTTTATGGTACAACTTGAACTTGTACTTTTATGTGATGGTACAACTTTAAGTTGTAAAGTTGTACCATAACATAATGGTACAAATTGCTTTATGGTACAACCTAAACTTATACATTTAATGTTATGGTACAACTTTAAGTTGTACATTAAAGCACCAATACTATATAGCATAGTAGAAGTGCTCAAAATAGGAACCTCTGTTGATGCATATAATTAGGATATGGAAAAAGTGTGGTTTAATTCGATCTATTTATCATTGATGTTATTTTTGTAAATTGTGTATTATCAACCGTGCTAGTAAACCCAGATTGGATCGAGTCAATTCAACTAGAAATGATCGAATACAATAACAAATCCGATCTAAACATGCTAAAATTGACGCAAATTGCAAGGTCGATTTGAGCGATAAACTGCATATTGGTGTTACTGAATTGCCCATTTTTGTTCCACCGCCATTTATCTAATAGTAAATTTGCAATTCCTTTGTTGGGATTCGAACCCAAGTACCTTGATTAAGGAAACATTTCATACCAACTACATAATATTTTCTTGCAATTGTAAGTTATCGGTTAACTTTTGAACCTAAACCTCCTTCTAATTCGAGTCGACGACCTGTAATTTTTTAACAATAGTGATTTTATATTAGGCCTATTCGTAGGATTATTATTTCTTCATATCATCTCCGAGTGAAATTTTGTGAAAACAAACAGAACTTTTTTCAAAAGTACACATTTTTCAAAAATAACCAAGTTTTGAAGAAAAGAAAAATTCAATCCAATGCTTCTGTTGGTTGACTGGTCGTTGACTACACGTACGCCATTGATCAAGGAAACAACACTCAGCTGACACTGCAATTTCTTGCATGTCAACTAAGTTGTGTTCAGCCAGCCGTGATGTTGACTGAAATTACGTATATCACTGACCAAGAAAGCGACAATTCAATGCGTGTGACAATATCACACGACACATTAGCGATGTTTAGTTGACATGACCATACATTAATTTGAACGCAACAATAATCTTACACAATGGCGCCATTGCAATTATAATAGCAACCAAGGGGATCCGAACCCCCCCTCCCCCAACCTCCCCAATCCACGTGTTCATCTAATATGGGACGAGTACAGATAAAACCCGCAAAGAACCCCCACCCAACCCCCCAAGTGTCTCCCTACATATGATAGCATATGCACAAAGGATTCATAGACCTCGAAACTTCACATAAATTGTAGATCAGCATCTTAATGGTTGATATTGCCTTCTAACTATTATAGTGGAGTTATACGAATGTCCTTTCCTGCTGGGCATTGAATTTATTTGATGGAGACGAGCGCACAATCGAAAAAACACCTGGGGAGGCAATAAGCAAACCAAAGGAATAAATATGGCATTATATTTGCTTGCTGCCCTCAGCCTCAATATATAGAGCTGTCGCTGTAATTAGGAGCTTACCTCACTCTATTGGCTGACTCAGATATCCAACACTACTCCTTGGCCAATCCCATATATAATTATTTTATTGTATCAATTTATTTTTCTTTCCTACTTTGTACACGTAGTGATCAATTCACCACAAGAAAATGTATGGATAATTCTGTAACTCCATAATTCCTCATGTTAAAGTTTAACTACCCAATCAATGCTTTCATCTCTTTGAAGAAAGAAAAAGTGAAAATCACCTCTTACTTATAAGAGAAAGATAACACGTTTCTATTGCAACTAAAGTACTTTGATTAATATGTCCATCAAAAAGTTATTCGAATTTTAGGTAGGAAAACAGAAAATTATATTATCAAGATTTTTTCCAACGAAATCGTAGTTCAACTGATTAAGGTATTAGACTCATATGAATCAAACTTCATTGGATACCGTCTTTCTACGTCATAAAAAAGATTAGTGAAGAAACATATACAGAAAAATAAATCAAGACAGATGTTGAAGTTGTTGATGATCAATTGAAAGACAAGATTAACCACTTACAGGAACCTCACACTAGATACAAGGGTGTTCACCAAATTTTTTTTCTTTTTTTTTTATCTTTGACTCTATAGTACTACCAATGTCCGTGCTTGACGATATAGATCAAGACCTCTACTAAAGTTTATGTTTTCATCAACGAATTGGAGTTCTCGTAACTTCTTATTCCAACGAAATAAAACAAAATGAAAAAAAAAGAACACTATAGTAATAGACATTAGATAAGCAAGAATTTCTACTTACCAACCCATTACCCATGCAATGAAAGATGTGGATGGGAAATGAAGAGAAGGCCATCATTATAATATTTCCCAAAAATTTGCATGGCTCCAATTTCCACCCTTCATTCCTTCCTTCCCCTGCCTGCATTCCCCCTCCCTTCACTAGTATAAATAGGAGTGCTCATTCTTACATTATCCTTAAGGAGAAACACAAGAACCTTTACACTCTTAAAGGCTTTTGAGGCTCTCCTTCCCTTCCTCTTTCTCATTGTTACAACCAAGTACCAAACCTTCCACCCTTCTCAAACAAAATAGAGCAAAGAAGCTTTACTACTACATTAACTTCCAAAAAAAAGAGTAGTTGAGAGATGGAGAAGCTTAGGTGCAGCAAGTTCCTAGAGACCTCCAAGCCATACTTTGCAATGATCTCATTGCAGTTTGGTTATGCTGGTATGAACATCATTACCAAGGTCTCCCTCAACCATGGCATGAGCCACTATGTCCTCGTGGTCTATCGCCACGCTTTCGCCACCGCGGTTATAGCTCCTTTCGCCCTCTTCTTTGAGAGGTTCACATCTCCATAACCCTAACCACGAGTTCCCATGGCTCATGAAGAAACTAAAAACCATGGGCTTAACTCCTTTCTTTCTTCTTCTATTACAGGAAAGGGCAGCCAAAGATCACCTTCTCCATCTTCATGCAGATTTTCATCCTTGGCCTTCTTGGGTAATGACACACAACAACAACACGATGACACTTCTTATTGTGAACAAAATTTATAAGAAAAAAACAGAGGATGTGTGTCTAATGAAATTCCTCTGTTTTTTTTTCACATATTCACAGACCCGTGATAGACCAAAACTTCTACTATGCTGGGCTCAAGTACACATCTCCAACATTCTCCTGTGCAATGAGCAACATGCTCCCCGCCATGACATTTGTGATGGCCGTCATCTTCCGGTGATTAAGAGCTCTACTCTCTTATTTCTTTTTTTCCATGTCAACTTGGTTCTAAAAAAAAAAAAAATCCTCTGTTTTTATGGTGGTGCAGAATGGAGAAGCTGGAAGTGAAGAAAGTGAGGACCCAAGCCAAGTTGGTGGGAACATTAGTCACGGTGGCAGGTGCAATGCTGATGACATTATACAAAGGTCCGATTGTGGAGATGTTCTGGTCCAAAGCCATGCAGCCTGCTGCATCTGAACAGGGCGCCACTGCTTCCCATGAAAGCAGCGACAAAGATTGGTTCAAGGGTTCCATTCTCCTCATCCTCGCCACCCTCGCCTGGGCCTTTCTCTTCGTCCTGCAAGTACGTATAACAACAACAACGTAACTTGTTTAGTGTCACCTAGGAAGATGATAGGAAGATTAATTTGAACTGGGTACTGATCAAAATTTGAAATTTTTATTTTTTTACAGACCAAAGCATTGAGGACGTACAAGAACCACCAGCTGTCGTTGACAACGCTGGTGTGCTTCATGGGGACGGTCCAAGCAATTGCAGTCACCTTTGTGATGGAGCACAATCCCTCGGCGTGGAAGATTGGATTCGACATGAACCTCCTCGCTGCTGCCTATGCTGTATGTTCCCTTCCCCCGCCACCAAATTCTCCCTTTTCGTAGATTCGGTTTGTCTATAAAAAAAGAAAATTGTTGTCTAACGGAGTTTGTTTTGTATATATTCAGGGGATTGTGACATCGAGCATTTCGTACTATGTGCAAGGGCTGGTGATCAAGAAGAAAGGGCCAGTTTTCGCGACGGCTTTCAGCCCGTTGATGATGATCATTGTGGCGATCATGGGTTCTTTCATCTTGGCTGAGAAGATCTTCCTTGGAGGGTAAGAAACCGAATCTCAAGATACCCATAAATTGTTGAGTGGGTTACTGACGAAAATTGGTTCATGACATGGTACGCAGAATTGTGGGATCGGTGCTGATAGTGATAGGACTGTACGCGGTGCTGTGGGGGAAGCAGAAGGAGAAGATGAGCATGGACGACGACGACGAGATTCTTGACCCGGTGAAGGGATCGTCCGCGGCGGTTAACTATGGGAATGGGAGCTCGGTAGTGGTGGTGGCAGCCATTAATGGAGATGTTGAAGCAAACAAGGTGGTGGATGATGTGCAGAAATTAGAAAGCGACAACGACAACAACGGCAAGCACATTACTATGATTGCACCCATTAGCATGCCTTTGGCTGATGAAGTCCCGCTGGAGAAGCTTAACCAAGAGACCGACGGCAGAGCTTAGGAGGATGGGGAAAAGAGAACCAAAAAAAAAAAAAAACAATTTCTCAAAAGAGAGAAAAAAGAAGAGAAATATATGAGACTTAAAATTTTAGTAATGCATGGAAAATGGGCCTTTTTCTCTGTTCTTTTTTGTCACATCCTCCCCAACATTTTGTTGTGAGCTCTTTTGTTTGTTTTGCATTTTGAAAGAATTGACATAAACTATGGTGCTTTTGATATGCAATTTCTTTTCTTTACTTTTTTTTTTCTTTTTCTTACTCTTCCCTTTGTGCTATATGTACTACTCCGATGTATCATGTAAGGCCAAGTTTGGTTAATGGATGGTAAATGATAGAGAGAAGTCACGACTTATCTTGTAATGTAATTCTTGTTTCATAGACGGTATTGTCTCATAAATGATAAATAACGAAAAGATGGTTAGGATTCCAATCTAGATTCGAAAATCAAATATTTTACATTGTTCAACCAATTTCTCCATAATAACTCTTCCCATTTCAGATGGTTGGGATACAGTACCGCCGGGAAAGAAAAGCAAAGGAAAATGAACTGTTTCACCTATCCTCCCAAATCGGAGGGAAAGTGTCCCTGCGTTGCTCATCTTTACCCTTTTTATTATTTAAGTAGTGAAATTTCTGTTGGTTTGTGGAAGAAACAGACCAGCTCAATGCTATTTTTTTTTCTTCCCAGTAATTATAATGCTATTTTTTTTTCCCATTTTCTCTCTATTCGTGTATTGCACCTTTTATTTTACTTTCATAATTTCAATTTATCTTCTTTTAGTTTTTTATGATCTCCATTGTTCAAATTAATTAAATTAATACTTAAGTAGGTTTTTTATTAATTGGATGTTGAAAGATTTGAGTGTACTATCAAGGATTACGAAACCATACAGGGAAAATCGCATATAATTTTGGGTCCGATATCCGATATTTCCGGTCCGACCGGCTGGTATGGTTCTGTTTCTTAAACATTGCATAATATCAGTTGAATAATTTTTAATTGATTTAGAATGCTTGATCAATTATTATAAAGTCTCTATTTATAAGATTTTTGTTTATTAGCTGGTTTCTCAAATGACTTAACACGGGTTAAAATCATACCATCGACAATTAGGCTGGAAACACCTACTATCGGAGTCTAAACCGATATGGGATTTTAAACAATATAAAATAATTGATATGGTTAAATTATGATTTTAGAACAAAATACCCTACCACTAATTTTCTCTGTATAATCTCTAGTGCAGTTTAGAAAGAAAGTACAAATTTAATTCACAATTTATAAGTAGAATATTAACATACAATCAAATTATATTACTATTACATAACCAATAAAATAACATATTCATCACACTTCCCAATACATACTTTCCTTCACACTTTCTTCCATAAAACAACATTTTCCTCTCAATTTTCTTCACATCCAAATCTCCCCTCCCCACCTAATTTTCCTTCACCTCCCCTCATTTTCCTCCCTTCCTTCGAAAACAGAGGGTTAGAGTCCCTTGGTATAATATGCAACGGAATAAATTTAAAACTTATAGATCTTTTTTCTGGCTTGGTTGGTCAACTTGAATATGATTACTAATTATTCCTGATAAGTTGAGGAGCTGGGGGAAGTTGGTAAAGCCGAGTTTTTGTGTTATGCAATTTAGATGAAACCATGTCTTCTTTAACTACGAAAAGTTTTGTTTTCCGGTTTTATCAGTTTGAGCGGTAAAACAATCTAACCGATAATTTTTTTTTAAAAAAAGTTCAAAACTAGAATCGGCATCTTGAATGTGGATAAGCAAGAAAGTCATAAATTCTCATTTACTATGCTAATTCGTTAACATTCGAGAGATTTTATTAATGGAAACAGGAAGAATCTGATATGGCAGCGCGAAGTGAAATTATAAGGCGAGATTCCCAAATCAATTGGGATTTGGGAAATCCATTACTTATAAGTTATTGTTTGTACATAATATTTCATATGTAATTTGGAATATATTATAACTTATAAGTCAACTTGTGATGAAGAAATTATTATTATATGTAAATATCAGAAACCACTGGATAAAGGTCATGCATAATTATACATCGATTTTGTAGACGTAATGTATAGTTAATTAATAATTATAAAAATTAAGCACTAAGTTGTCAGCCTACCCTTCACTATCGCTACCAAATCGTCCATCAATATAATTTAGAGAACAGAAGAGATTCATAACCTGGCCTCTCGTAATCTGGGAGTAGAAGTGGATAGAAAGAAGGAAAGAATTATAATTTAAGTAGAAAGGCTGAAATGAATAATCATCCATCTGAATTCTAAGGTTAATTTAATAAGACTTATGATACGCATGAAACATTATTATAGATTGTTTGTGATGAACCTGGTAACGTGTACCATAACTCGAGCAGAGATTTGGGGGCACTCAAGGGCCTTGAGATAGAATGGGAAACAGGGCATCGTCGAGTGGAATTGCAGCTGAACTCAAAAACGGCGATCACAATGCTCCTAGATACCGGCCCTCATTGCTAGCCATCAGCACCCCATACTCACCTTAGCCTTTCATGCTCTGTTGGCACTCAAGGGCCTTACTGTTCGTTCGATACATGAATAAGAGGTACTGGTACTCCGCACTCATTTTTCACCAAAAAAAATTTGTTTGTGTTGTGTCTTGTCAGAAATCTGACTGAGTTAACAAAAATAAAATAATTCGACGGAAATGAAGACTCTTTCTATGCCAAGAGCGTCTGCGTTGGGGAGATCTGGGTCTTATAACCGGTGGTAGAGGACTGGCATTGAATAACTAACCGCAGTTGCTGGACATTTTCATCTGTAGCAAGGGCTACAAAAAAAGGACCTATGCCAAGGGTTATTTTCATCTGTAGCAGCTACAGATGAAAATAACCCTTGGCATAGGTCCTTTTTTTGTAGTGAGGTAGATGTGCTTTGCACCCATTTTGTTTTAACCCTTGGATGGACCCTTGGCAAATCTTCCCCTGCTACATATAGCAAGGGTTTTGGACGACCCTTGGTGCATGTCCCCTGTAACGGTTATAGCAAGGGTTTAACCCCTTGCTACATGTCTGTAAAATTTAAGCCATAGATTCTGGTAGCAAGGGTTCAAATCCTTGGAAAATTCGTTCCTACAACTAGCTAGGGTTCAAACCCTTGCTACTGTATAAAAATATGTAAAGAGGCGTTTGTAACATGGGTTGTAACCCTTGGGAAATTTGTTGCTTAAATTAGAAAGGGTCAAAACCCTTGCTAAATAATATTATAATGGATAGGCTTGCAAGAGTCTAAACCCTTGCATAATCTGTGACTAAAGCATGACAATATTTTGTATCCAAACCCAAACCGTCGCTTGTAAGCCCAATTTCCGTAGGTCACTAGGGAATAATTGTGGCCCAAGTGTAATTATCATTTAATGTTTTAATATATAAGGTAAGTCCTATATTGGTTAGGTTAATGAAAGGTAAATTCCTAATATACCCTGATGGTGGGTCTATATAAAGAAACCCTAGGATTGGTCCTCTCTAACCCATTACGTAGAATTTCTTAGCCGTCACAGAAATCTCTAAAACCTAAAACCTAAAGGGGTCAAGAGGGAGAAACTCAATTCCGGTGATTACTACTCAACCCGCCGTCGTCGCTCTTGTCATGGATCGAGGTAGGTTTCCTTGATCTATTACCGATTCGTGAAATCATCTCATTCTAAGATCCATGCTATTATGATCTATGTTTACATGTGGTATCAGAGCATTAGGTTTACATGAATAAATGATTTTCGATTATGTATATTTTTCCGCTGCATTTGTGCGCTAAACTAATTAGTGGACTGCCATATAATTTGTTAACAATGGCATCCAAATCGGTCCAGGCGTTCTCGCTGATTGGGCACCGTACCGACCGAGGTTTTGTCTTCCATTCTCTCCTTTATTATCAAGGCCATTATATACACAAGCTCTGCGTATGCGAGAGCCATTATGCTTCAACAAATTCCACTACCATTCTTTTTTTCTTCTTTTCCCCTCGTTGCTATCTATTGGCTTCGGATGTGATTATTAAATACATTTATGAGATGGGTTGATAAATTTATTGTGTTTGTGATAACATGCTTGAGTTTCCCTGATAATTAATTTGATCAGTAGGCTTGATGATTGATCAGTTAAGTAATTATTATAATAAAAAACTCATTAATGAAACAAGTTTTGCATATGTGTTTTGAGAATTATGATTAATAATTGCTTTGACTTGAGTTAAATTGGCCAAATTAGAAGGTTTATAGATATCAAGTTGAATCAAGTTCAACTACTAATGTTTATGTGATGCTTTTAAGTTGAAGTTCGTGATTATAAAATATTTTGAATCGCCCAAAGGTTGATTGCTCATTTTATAACTCATGAACATTATCGTGGTAAATTGATATGCTTGGTTAGATATATTTAGTATATCCAAAGATTAAAGTATATCTAATTTGAGTATGTCTATCACCAATTATATGATTATTTTGAGCATCAATTACGATTATTTATCGCATATATATTGTTGTTTTGCCCAAAGAAAGGTGAAAATTGTCAGATCTGATAGAGGTGGAGAATATTATGGAAAATATGATGAAAGTGGACAGTGCCCTGGTCCATTTGCTAAGTTCCTAGAAAGACATGGTATCTGTGCTCAATACACTATGCCAGGAACACCGCAACAAAATGGTGTTGCAGAAAGGCGGAATCGTACTTTAATGGATATGGTTAGGAGTATGTTAAGCAACTTATCTTTACCCAAATTATTGTGGATGCACGCTTTAAGGACTGTTGTGTATTTGTTAAACAGGGTTCCTAGTAAAGCAGTTCCTAAGAAACCTTTTGAACTGTGGACGGGAAGGAAACCCCGTTCAAGGCACCTGCATGTTTGGGGTTGCCCAGAGGAAGTAAGAATATATAATCCACATGAAAAGAATCTGGACTCACGAACAATCAGTGGTTTCTTCATTGGTTATCCAGAAAAATCTAAGGGGTATCTATTTTATTGCCCTAACCATAGTACGAGAATTGTTGAAACTGGAAATGCTAGGATCATAGAGAATGGTGAAGTTAGTGGGAGCTTAGAGCCACGCAATGTGGAAATTCAAGAAGTTAGAGTGCAAATATCTTTGCCTCTACCCTCTTCTCAAGTTGTTGCTCCTGCACATGTTGAGCATGATAACGATTTGCAAGAATAACAAATGAACTGTCAAGCACCACCTAATATTGCTATTGAGAATGAACCTAACATAGACGAACCACAAGAAATCGCATTAAGAAGGTCTACAAGAAATCGAAGACCTGCAATTTATGATGATTATGAGGTTTATCTTCACGTGTTAGAATCTGATTTAGGACTCTATCATGATCCAGTTTCATTTTCACAAGCCATGGAAAGTGAGCATTCTGATAAATGGTTAGCTGCTGCGAAAGAAGAGATGAAATCTATGTACAAAAATGAAGTTTGAGACCTTTTTGATTTGCCTGAAGGTTGTAAAAGAGTTGGTAATAGATGGGTCTGGAAGACCAAACACGACTCTAATGACAATATCGAAAGACACAGGGCCAGACTTGTTGCCAAAGGTTTCACTCAGAAAAGTGGTGTTGACTATAAAGAGACATTTTCACCCGTCTCTAAGAAAGACTCCTTAAGGATTGTCATGGCAATGGTAACTCATTATAATCTAGAGCTTCATCAGATGGATGTGAAAACCGCCTTTCTGAATGGGAATTTAGATGAAGCCGTCTATATGGATCAACCTTAAGGTTTTGTGGTTGAGGGAAAAGAACATATGGTGTGTCAATTAAAGAAGTCAATATACGGACTTAAACAAGCTTCCCGACAATGGTATATTAAGTTCAATGATACCATTACATCTTTTGGATTTAAGGAAAACATCGTCGATCGATGTATATATATGAAGATCAGTGAGAGTAAGTTTATAATTTTAGTTCTGTATGTTGACGATATCTTGCTTGCTACTAATGATCTTGGTTTATTACATCAAACCAAGGAGTTTCTCTCTAAGAACTTTGAAATGAAGGATTTGGGTGAGGCATCCTATGTGATTGGAATAGAAATATTTCTTAATAGATCACAAGGACTGTTGGGATTAGGGATGTCAAACCAACCCGTAACCATGGGTACCCTACCCGACTGTAACCGGTCAACGAGGGTAATTACCCACTTTGACGGGTTAAGGGGAGGGTACGGGTAATACCCGATTTCAAAATAAAGGGTAGGGTATGGGTATGGTAATCGATAATACCCGCCCTGTTATACCCGCCTCGCTAACCAAAGGGTCAATTTCCCTAGCCCTAACCCTACCCAGCAGTCTTTTTTGTTGTTGTTGCCCACACACAAGTGAGGTGCTTGCTCAGACTCTTCTTGAAACTTTACTTGCTTGGGATATTGACACAAAGGTATCTACGATTACCTTGGATAATTGTTCTACTAATAATGCCTTGATGGATGTCATGAAGCATAAGTTTAGCAGTGAGCATTTGATGTGGTTTGGTTCTAATATTGTCTTTGTTGTTTTTGTTTATGTGTGGATTGTTGAATCTAGAATAAATATGATGTATTGTGTTATTGCTTCTGTCGATTGTAGAAGCAAGAACAATTATTATGTGTTTGCTGTTTTTATTTGTCTGGATTATTGAAGCTAGAATAGCTAAAGTATGGAGAATTTTTAATGGACAACAGTAGGGGTGGCTATACGGTCCGGTCCGGTTAAATTGGCCCAAATTGATCCGGTCCAGTCCGGTCTTTTTGAAAATATAAGGACCAAAGATTGGATTGGATACAGTCCGGTCTTGATCCGGTCCGGTTTTGATCCGGTCCGGTCCCAATTCGGTCTTGATTTTACATTGATATTGTGGGATTTGAGTGGCCTAAGGCCTTAAAGGGTGAGGAGTTGGTTAAGTTTTGTACTAAGTGCAAAGGTTTGTGACCGTTTATGCAAATTACCCTTAAGTTTTGGGTGTTGAGCTCTCTTATCCGGTCTTTATCCGGTTTTTTACCTCAAATCTAAGCCCAAAGATTGGATTGGATTGTTTACTATCCGGTCCCGGTCCGGTCTTGGTCCGGTTTCCGGTTTTTAATCCGGTCCCGGTCCAAATAGCCACCCTAGACAACAGTATGTATGTGCATATATGTGTATAAGTTCATATTTTAGGATTCGTACCCATGGTTACCCGGTGGGTAGGGTATGGTTACATCATTTTCATACCCGGTGGTTATTTGGCCGGGTATTTTAGGAGGCTCTACCCGGCGGGTTAGGAGTTGGTATAGGGTAAACCCGCACCCGACCCTACCCATTGCCATCCCGAGTTGGGATTGTCTCAGAAATCATACATTAACCGGATCCTAGAGAGATACAACATGGTTGAATGCTCTGCAAATGTCGTTCCAATTCAGAAGGGAGATAAATTTCGTCTCAAACAATGTCCAAAGAATGAATTGGAACGCAAGCAAATGGAACACATCCCTTATGAATCTATTGTTGGGAGTTTTAATTAGGGTAAATACAATTTAATATCCAAACTTTTTATTTTAAACAATATAATAGCCAAACCTTTTCGAAAACAATATAATATCCAAATCGTCAACTTTTCGTTCGTTTGACCGTTAGTTGACACTTCAAAAAAGTTCGAAGTATGACGCTTCATCAATATCCATCAATATCTTCTCTGAAAAACCACCAACATATCGTGGTTTCAAACCCGAGAAGTCCATGACTCCACTATGATGGTATAGAATATCTAAATATTCAGTCATCTGCAATGCCAAAACAAGAAAATAAAGTTGTATTGTGACAATTTCCCCTAAACAAAGCTTTTTTGAAGTGTCAACCAACGGTGAAACGGACGGAAAGTTGACAATTTGAATATTAGATTGTTTTCGAAAAGGTTTGGCTATTATATTGTTTAAAATGAAAGGTATGGGTATTAAATTGTATTTACCCTTTTAATTATGCACAAACTTGTACCAAACCAGACATCAGTTTTGCTGTCGGAATGCTGGGCAGGTATCAAGGTAATCCAGGAGTAGATCATTGGAAAGCTACAAAGAAGGTACTAAGGTATCTGCAAGGAACAAAATACCACATGTTCACCTTTAGGAGATCTGATAACCTTGAGGCGATTGGATATTCAGATTCAGATTATGCTTGATGTGTAGACACCAGGAAGTCTACTTTTGGCTATTTGTTCCTTCTAGCCGGAGGGGCAATTTCATGGAAGAGTGCGAAGCAGTCTGTTATTGCCACATCCACTATGGAAGTTGAATTCATAGCTTGTTATGAATCTACGAATCATGGTTTATGGCTGTGGAATTTTATTTCTGGACTTGGAATTGTCGACACTATCGCCAAGCTGCTGAAAATTTACTGTGATAATTCTGCAGCGGTATTCTTCTCTAAGAATGACAAGTATTCGAAGGGTTCTAAGCATATGGAGGTGAAATACTTTGTCGTTAAGGAAGAAGTTCAGAAACAAAGGGTGTCGATCGAGCATATTAGCACACAGCTTATGATTGCTGATCCATTAACAAAAGGATTGCCTCCTAAGACATTTACTGAACATGTCAAAAGGATGGGAATTATAGGACGTCATGACTAAAGTTATTTTATGTTTCATGGATTGACACTTTGAGCTCATTTATTTTTGTTTCTGGAATAAACTTATGAATCTTGTTTTATTTATTATGATCAGTATATATACATTATGCATTATGTGAACAGAACAAGATTTTTGTCTTTAGGGAAGACATTATTGTTGGACCATTATGAATACCTTGTTATGTGTCATATTGAGCATGAGACTGGTTTTGTGGTACATGGGAGGGACTATGTTGATAAATTGATATACAACCACCATGATCCTAATGTAGCTTTCATACTTGATTGTGACTTTATGGTGAACCAAATATTATAATGGATTTATCTTATGATGTGCACACTTATGTTTATTATTAGATCTTGTGATATATAATGACACATGGGCCAAGTGGGAGAATGTAAGCCCAATTCTTGTAGGTCACTAGGGAATAATTGTGGCCCAAGTGTAATTATCACTTAAATGGTTTAATATATAAGGTAAGTCCTATATTGGTTAGGTTAATGAAAGGTAAATTCCTAATATACCCTGATGTTGGGTCTATATAAAGAAACCCTAGGATTGGTCCTCTCTAAACCCATTACGTAGAATTTCTTAGCCGTCACAGAAATCTCTAAAACCTAAAACCTAAAGGGGTCAAGAGGGAGAAACTCAATTCCGGTGATTACTACTCAAGTCGCCGTCGTCGCTCTCGTCATGGATCGAGGTAGGTTTCCTTGACCTATTACCGATTCGTGAAATCATCTAATTCTAGTTTACATCGCTATTATGATCTATGTTTACATCGCTAAAACGTTTGTTAGTAAAATTCATAACATAATACAATACCTTTCATAACCTGAATCATAACATGATAAGAAGCATCATCCAAAATGGAGTTTACATGGCTAAATACTAATCACTATAAACATTCAAACATAACCGAAGTAACAATAGTACATTCGTGATTTTCCAAGTACTCAAAAGAACCTTATTCAAAGCTACATGGGAAGTTCATGATCCAAAATCCTTCATATAAGAAATGGAACAACAAAATACATTACAATTCCTGAAAAGAGTAGCTATCTTGACAGGTTGAATGACAAACTATTCGATGCATTCTCCTACACAACAGGCATCATCGACAACTACATGCTGCAACCTGAAGAGCAAACGCAAGAAAGGGTGAGAAATTTCCAACCACAACTTACAACTAACTGACACATAGACAGTCCTAGGTTCTTATGCGGCAATGAAATTAAGAAGGAGAAAGAGCTCACCTGAGCATCAATCTTGAGAGTAGAGAACTCTGCAAAGCCGGTTAGTTGGGGCCTTGCATACCAGGGATGAGGGATACAATCTGATTTAGAATGAAACAAGTAACTTTTAAAATGGTTTGATAAAAATATTGTTGCATGCATCTGGATTTGTTCGTTTACGTTAACTTGGCTACAGAATCTCTAAGGCCGGGAAGGAAAACAGAGAGAGAGCTAGACATGATAGCTGCAAACAGACATGGATCTCTCAAGTAGTAAAAAAAAAATATTAGTTGAGACATCAAAAGGGCTTCAACATCACATTCATCCTCACCAGCAAGGGCATTTTCTCTTACAAAAAACTAACAGTAACAGACATGGTTGAAAAAATAAACACATTGGACTTCAGCTCACATGTAAACTTTAGAATGCAACAAAAACCGTAAAAATTAAACACATTGCTCTTTACCTTGGTGATTTTCATTATATGTTGGTGAAATGGTTTGAACTCTCTTCTTTTCGAATGCTCTATCGATAGTGGAGTCGAGGTGTTGTTTTCTTTGAATCGTCTCAAGAAAGGATGCAAACAGAGATGACTCGCTACCACACGAAACTCCAAATTCATCAATCTCCAATTCGATCATTTCACTTGCATCCATGTTCCATACATCTTGCACCCTCGTCCATCCTCGTGTCTTGTGAGGATAAGGATTTTTCCCTTCAGTCTTTTGTACTTCAAGATACCTGATTCTATTCTCAAATTATTGCTACAAGAGAAGATAAATATGTTCAGAAAAGGAGATAATATACAAAATATGTGAGAGAACATGTACTAGCAAAGCAAAGCCAATAGCATGGGGTCAATATCCTCTTCACCTTCCCCCAACCTATTGAATCCATGAGACCATATGAATGGTCATATCTTCAATTCATCAAACACACAGTAGAGTGAGATAAGAACATAAACACAAGTGCATTGGAATTTGTAGAAACTAATAACGATTACCATTGGGGTAGGTTCCACTACTTTGACATTTTTACTGCAGTAATCTGGGCAACGTATCCCATCTCATCCAATCAAACCCAGAAATTAAGTGAATATGCCGCATAACAAATCATTTGAACCCCAAAAATCATGCTAAAGAGTAAAGAATCTCATCACCCCTCCAATAAAACCAGAGTATGCATGGCAGCTAAAGCAGCACAAGAAGAGGGCAATTCCTATTCTTCTCTAGAGCTTATTAACACAGTAATTATTACCATGTCTTGGTTGAGGCCAGAAGTATTGAAGAGCACATCATCATTTCCCAAAAAGAAGTCGTTGATTAAACGACTCGTCTCCACCGTCAAGAAGAAACTCTACCTCCTCCGCTTTCAACGGTACCCATGCCTCAGCTCCTGGCAGGAGGAGCCAAACACCACATTCACCCTCCCGACCGTCCTCTCTGCTGGCGGCTGGCGCTGCTCCTGCCACCAGTTTTTGTCATCATCGGCATAGTCGGGAGAGGGAAATGTTGGTGGTGATGATGATCTGCAAGTGGATGAGAGTGCGGAGCAGTTTATAGGGAAGATGAGGGCCATGAACATATAGCGAAGCTAAGAGCCACAAACACTAAGAAATTTGATCTATAACCTAACTAGAATGAGCTCGCTGGCGCGAGGGAGGGACAACAAAGCGAGGAAAGCAGAGAGCGAGCCAGGGAGGGAGACAAGGGAGAATATTACCTTTAGCCTGTCAACCTAATCGAGCGATATCGGACAATCGCCTGTCAACCTAATCGAGCGAGGAAGGTTGGAGAATCGCCATCCGGAGTGAGCGAGGAGGATTGGAGAATCGCCGGCAGGAGTGAGCGAGGAAGATTGGAGATCCGATGGCCGGAGTAAGCAAGGGAGATCGGAATCGCCCTTCAGTCGGGATAAGTGAGGAGGGAGATCAGAACCAGGGTTTTTTTTTCTTTGGATAACTTTGGGTGTCGTTTTTTTATATTTTGAATTGTTAAACAAATATTTCAGCTGGAGAAACGGAGGAGCGGATGAAATTTGGTTGTCTATAGCAAGGGTATTTTAACCCTTGAACCAAAACGTTGGTACAATAAATTCTGTAAAAAGTAGTAAGGGGTTTGAAACCCTTGCTACAAAACCCTTGGCATAGGAGCTTTTTTATGTAGTGTCTACTCAAATCAAGGAGGGATCCTACCACACGATGATACAAAGATCAATGTTGAACATTCAGGTCTATAAGGATAATATAATGAGTGTCAGAAAACATGGTACGCCTTTCATGCACTAAACAGTTGCAAGAAAGTTAGCTTCACTGAGACATGTGAAATAGTCAATTCCTGATCTCGAGCTACCAATAAAAGGAAAGAGTGATTAAGTTTGCATGCTAGTTGTCCAGCAATTCTGTGGTCATACGAAAGTAGGTTTTTACTGATAGTAAAATTTGTCAGAAGCGCGACCCGACTGTACCCAGGTTAAAAAAAATGCGAAAATTTGAGCAAGAGGGTCACAGCCTTTACTAGCTAATAGTTATTTTCTTCTTATACTTATTATTTTTTATAGATAAGGATTTTATTATACCCCGCTATGGAATTTGTGGTTAATTACAGAATTTTTGCTATTATCTATATCATTCATGATGATCTGCCTGAGTAGGTTCTCTATCATTTGATCATAAGGTAGCCTCTTTTCAGAATATATATAAATAAATATATTTTTTTCAATAATTTGTCACATCTATCTATCTATCTATATCTATCTATCTATCTATCTATCTATCTATACTATATATTATGGCAATTCAAAAAAGATTTCTTGCCACATAAGCACTTGGAGGATCCACAATTTGCCAAGTTGGCAACTTTTTTACAAACAAAAAAATAGTTATTAATGTATTTATGGAGCTGCCTCTTTCTTCTTTAATATTTCCATTTCTTTTATCCAATTATTCTTTTTCATTTATTCTTTTTTATCTTTAACAATAAGTTACATGTTGATAAACTTAACCAAACACACATAGATAATAATTTTTTTAAATAAACAAAATATAAATAAGAAAAAAGAGAGTGACATATATCACATTTATTTAAATAAAAAATATCTGATTAAACCTTATGAAATAAATTTTCTACTCATTTTTACTAAAATTCAATGATAAGTTACATTTTGATGAAAAAATAAAAAAACATACACATAAACAATTATGTTTTAATCGATTAAACGAAAATATATATGAAAAAAGAGAAAATAAACATTTGTCATTCAATTACCTTTGAAAAATAAACTAAATTACTTTATATTTTGTTGCAATGAAACACTCTCTTATTCGTACAATATATATCTATAAAATAAAACAGTATTATTTAGCAAGATGTCAGAGTATAATCTTGATCGAGTAGTTACAATTATTTATTTTAAAAAAAATCTTATTCATTCAGATCATGTTCTATCTTAAATTCCTCAAATGAAGAGGAATCGCATGTGCAATAATTTGATAATGTGACCTAAGTTCACATTAATAATATTTGCTCTATATCATGTTGATTGAGCAAGCTCTATTGAGGTTCTAAGTCGTATGCTAAGAAATTTTCTTTCAGACTTGGAGTTATCTTCGACGATTATAAATCAAAATTTTCAAAATGACTTAAGTATGATTGTTGACGAACTTTGACTTCATACCCTAGGATGAGACACAAGATTCCTTGAAAAATAATAGATGTGAAGGTTAGAAAAATCTTTGTTCAGAATCTATGATAAACATCATGTTTCATCAACTACTAACATAGGCATTTACCAAATAAAGGTTGGCAATTTTTAGTAAGATCGTCAATTGGGATAAACATATTTATCCAACAATCAAGTATCTTTATCCAATAATCTCAATTCTCAAAATTGGTTTTCAGTTCGTCTAGACTCGAGAAAAATGAATTAATATATGTTAATGCAAATAATCAAATGAAATACACTGATATTGTTCAAATGATAAGACAATTTAAATGCACTTAAAATATGTGTATTGAAGACACTCTTTATCAATTATTAATATATAAGCGATAAAATCTTTGAAAATTACACATTCAACGACCATGTTAAGACCAAAAATCCTCGATAGTGTGTGTGAGTGCCTTAGATTGAGATTCTAAGTCAACATATAAACAATGACCACCGGTTGAGGTTTAGTATAAACTTCAAAAATTAACAATGGATACATATTATATAATATACTAAATTTAAGTGTCTGGATAAAAAAAACAAACATCCAAAATGGAAATGAGTCGAGATTAGAGAATTTAGTCATCATGAGGGCTACAGTGTGTGTCAAGTTTCAATATGGATGAATAAATCCAATAATGAAGTATCTTTACTAAGAATTTCTCACTAAAAAGTCGTAATTTTTACAACATTGGTCGAGAGTTCGTCCAAACTCGAGGATCATGAATGTGTATTGGATTTCCAAAGGACCTAAAATCCCAATCCCTTTCGAGGGCTAAATACTTCTGATCACAACCATAGGTGCTAAAGTAGAATGAAAAAGATGCCAAAAAAAAAAACAACAAAGAACATAACCTCTGATAAGATGAACATAATAAAACCATATCGAGCTATGATCCCGTCATCCCTACCTTTTTTATATTATATATCGAACAATAGACAACCCCAATGGTTCTATGGCGTTATGGGGGTAAAAGCGAGATCTCTAGATAATTTTGAGTGTAATATACATACACATACATATATATATATATACATGTATATGTAATATCAAGGTATACTATGCTTTTTATTTAACTCAAGATACGATAGAAGATACGTATTACGAAGTATGTGCATAAATTAGAGGTTACAGAATTAGGGACTAGAGTTCACCTATTAGAGGTTAGGGTATAGTATAATGCCCCAAAAAAATCCGGTTAATTCGGGTCTAAATAGTAAAACTCAATGGTCGTATGGTAGTATGAACGCAAGAGTATAACATACTCCTGGCGCACGCTAGCTTGAACTATATATATGTGTGTGTGGTTTAGGTTGGCGTACGCTAAATATTAGTGTTTTGGTTGACGAATTTTGACATAAGTTCTAAATGGGACGTGACAGCGGCATAATTTATGATTCGAAAACCGAAGCACCACAAGTGAGTGTGCTAAATATTGGAAATTTCAATATAGACATACTACAAACTCTGTTACAAAATATTTAGAAGATCCAAAATGATTTAAACATATAAAATATAAAATAAATCTCTCCGGCCAACGGACCGGGTAAAAAGCTAGTATACTACGTACTTGAATGGCGTATCAACAATGATTTGAACGGTTGTTCTGTGATTGACACTGCTATTGCCTGGAACAATAAATAAAAATTAAAAGACTTGATAGGTATTGAATTGGGAAATTAATTATCAGCAATGTTCTTTTTATTTAATGAATTAGAATGGCTCTCTATTTACATGGCTGTGAACGGCACTGAAGGGGTTGGTGGATGGTATAGTTTTGATTAGGGCCAAGTAAAAAATACCACGCCGAAGGCAAAGTGGGCGTGGTTTTATGATAAGCCTCAAATTATAATAACGAGTCCTAAAAACAAAAGTCAAAATATTATAATAATGTCATATCAGTAGGATTGTGAATGATCGAAGTCGAGGTTTGCCATATTTCGGGTTCAGTTTGATTAAATAATCTTGATCTCGGTTCGAGTTCGACACGAGCTTTAATAGGCAAGTTCGAGTTCGGCTTGTTTACAAAAATAGAAGCTCGGGTAAGCTTTCCAAATGAGTTTAACGAGTAAAGATTGAGTTCATATGATAAAATGTCGATTGTAGCTCAAACTCGAGCTCAAATTCAGCTCACAAGACACCAGCGACAAAAACTAAGGCTTTCGAGCTTGTTCGCGAGCCTATCAAACTAAACATGTCATGACTCGAGCTCGACTCGTTTACAGACGAGCTTGTGTTCGCGAGGTTGCTCGTTTAAAGACGAGCCGAATGTCGAACAAGTTTTTTTTGAATCGAACACCAAATCATTCATGAGCGGGTTGGTTCATTAACAACCCTACATGCAAGACACCTATATTAAAAATAATGCTAAGTTCTTAAGAAAAAACCGTGTTTTTTGTTACTCACACTGTCTAGGAAAATAAATGAGACAACTCAGTTTTATAAATCCATCATTGCACAATCTTACTTATTAAGGAACTAATATACAAATTTATTTATATATTCATGCGTGTAATCTATTTTTTCACGTAATTTCATTAATAAATTTTATCACATAGTCCCAACAAAAAATAGCATGTAATTCTATCAACCGCTTCTGTTTCTTAGTCGATGACAACTTATTCATTCATTTTTACTCATGAGAATTCATCTCGTAAAAAGCATTAGATGAATTGTTGAAGTTGCACCGAGCAAGTTTCAGAAATCTTTAAAATACTAGCGAATGACAATCCATGTAAATTCACCAAATTTCTTGTTTATTGTTATACAACTGGAAATTATAATTTATATCTTTACGAGACAAATTGAGTGAACAAAATAACAATTGTGAAAGCAGGTGTATCACATACACCCAAAATCAAAAGTACACCCTATCCTTATTTAAATGTGTCATTTTTATATGTAAAACATAATAGCAACTTTAAAATAAATTGAAAGGAAAGGATGACGAAATGGGGATCCAATAACTAGCAAACTTCACTTTCAAAGAATGAAGATAGCAAATGTCAACACCAGGCATGATCACAATCCACTTGCAAACCAATTATAGTTTGTGAAATCGTACTGTACTGGTGGTCCGATCGAACAAATTTATTATCAAATTTAAATTGGTAGACGGATTTAGAGATATAAAACGATTGAACCCCGGTTAAACAACGATTCAGCGTAAAATATGGTTTCGCAATCTCGATTAAAAATAGGACCAACTCTTTTGTTCAATTCTTTCTTTGTGAGTTTAGAATATAATCACATTATAAGTTTTTTTTTATCAGAAGATGAGCACTTCTACTATGCTATATAACATTGATGCTTTAATGTACAACTCAAAGTTGTACCATAACATTAAATGTATAAGTTTAGGTTGTACCATAAAGCAATTTATATCATTATGTTATGGTACAACTTTAGAACTTGAAGTTGTACCATCACATAAAGGTACAAGTTCAAGTTGTACCATAAAAGAATTTGTAAAAAAGTATATGTACAATCTAAAGTTGTACCATAACGTAAATGTATAATTTTAAGTTGTACCATAAAGACAAAAACCTATAACACCAATACTATATAGTTTGCTACAATTGTATAGTTTGCTACAATTGTTTAGGAATATATTTGGTGTAAGCTTCGATTGTTTAGGAATATATTTGGTGTAAAGAAGAAGAAAGATTACTCAACTTTGCTACAATTGTTTAGGAATATATTTGGTGTAAGCTTCGATTCGCCACATAACAAGTGTTAATTTCACTCCCTGGCTAGGCTACATTGGGTATCTGCAATTAGTGCATTATATCTCCCCCAACTTCCATTTTCTTTCTTCTTCTTTACTTTTAATTTCTCACATAAGAAAGTTGATTCTCTGTCAGAATTTCACTTGCGAACAACTCCACTTTCATCAAAGGGCAAGAAATTTGGCGATCCACTAATACGCGTATTGATCGTTTGGGTAACATCAAAGGTTTCTTTTGATCGAGAAAAAAGGTGGATGTGATCAATTCGACAATGACAATCTCTACAATGAATATTGGAGAAGTACGTACTCCAAAGGCAGAAAAAACAACGAAGTGAGAAATCTTCTAGACAAAATTAAGTCGTAAGAATGAGAAGAAAGAAAAAATATCTAACCATTGGTGTGATTTTAGTGATAATTTAGTTGATTGTTATAAAAAAATTATGAAAAGAGTATATTTTTTCATCAAATACAATCATTACAATACACGAACCATGACCCTGTACAAATCATAACCCGTCTGAAAAAACTATAAAACCAAACCACTAAGCCTCTAACAGAAACATAGACTAACAGACCCAGAAGAAGAAAACTATACACATTTGTATGCTACATATAAACAATGTAGCCAAAATTCCGATTTTAATCTTAAAATCTTACGATTCTACGATTTTACCTATGGGTTTCGATCCTGATTTTACTACAAAATCTTTAAACCTAAAAATCCCAAAAAATCCCGATTTAAAATTTAAATTCCTTAAAATCTACGATTTTGTACGATTTCAAGGTTCCTTTAATTCAAACAAAATCAGGTTGGTCATGTCGGATTTTGCCCATGAACCAGGTCAAGTTCTTCCCTCCAACCCAATATCATAAAACAATCCTAACTCGATAGGCGACCCTCAATAAAATTTCTTCTCTTTCTCATCTATTCCTCCTTTGCACACCTACACCCGACTCCTTCCATCAACGAGTTTCCTCCATCCATCCTCTCAATTAGCTCATAGTTTATTACCCGCCACTCTAGCAATTAACCCAATCCGCTTTTATTCATCTCCTAAACATTTAGCATTCCCATCCTCGAACCTTTTCCAATCAAGAAGGGAATGCATAAGTCAATGAGTTACCTTGTCCAGATGATGATAAACAAGGAAATATAGTTCATAGTGAAAGTACTTCAAATGATTCTGAGAAGAATGGGATTATTGCTCAAGCAAATAGACAAGTATTCTATTAGGATGAGGGTGAGAGGAGGATGATGATATGTGAGGGATGTTAAATAGCCAAGTCCTTATTCGCATGATATCAGAGATCTTAAATGACAAAACGTCTTATTCTTCGGCCCTCGTAATCCCCTAATACGAACCATGTTCTTAAGCTCAAGTTAATATAGAAATGTGCAAATTTCAAGCCTACCTTTTGTTAAGAGGGATGCAAAAGAACTGATGAAGTCTCTCAACCATTTGTGTTAGAGACACCTGCTAGCAAGTTCTTTTACATATTGGTGACTTCCGGCTGTTGATGTGACTTGAATCAAACTATCATCCCACGGTGTATGGGCTCAATGTTATTTGGGTTCGGGTTCTGGGCCTGGTTTGTAACCGTTTCCTTTGCCATATTGGATTAGGCTTAGACCCACATGGAGAAGTATAAATACTTCTCATCTCCTCTATAATTTGTAATCTCCTCGATATAGTGAAACTGGCTCTCTCTCGCCCATGGACTAGCTAACACACATCGTGTTAGCGAACCACGTAAATCGTGTGTCGTATTTTTTATTCTCGCTTTCGTATTCTTGTTTTCTCGATTTCGGCTATTTCCCGATCCGTAGCAACGCGTTTATAACAAGTGGTATCAGAGTCGCGGCTAGAAATCAGGCTAGGGTTTCGATTCTGAAGAATGACGTCGGTGACCATGAAGATCGAGAAGTTCACAGGGAAGAACAGGTTCTCTATATGGCAGATCAAGATGCAGACTTTATTGAAACAACAAGGGTTGTGGGGGCCGCTGTCTGCGAAACAGAAGAAGGCATCGGTCGATGACGATGAGTGGAATACCCTGTAGGAGAAGGCCCACTCGAACATCATGCTATCGTTGTCTAATGACGGCATCATTGAAGTCGCTGCAGAGAAGACTGTCGCGGGCTTGTGGTTGAAACTAGGGAGTCTGTACATGACTAAGTCTCTAACCAACAAGCTGCATCTCAAGTAACGATTGTTTAGCTTGAGGATGCAAGAAGGTACGCCTTTGAGGGAACATCTGGAACAAATCAATTCTATTTTGTTGGATTTACGCAATATAGATGTGAAAGTTGATGTTGCCCTAATCCTGCTTGTGTCTTTGCCGAGTTCATATGAGAATTTCGTGGATTCTTTTATTGCTGGTAAAGATAGTTTGTCGTTGGAGGATGCCAGATCTGCTCTTCACACGAGAGACATCAGACATAAGGCGTCCGGATCTGGTACAGGTGGTGAGGCATCGGGTTTGGCTATTACAGGTGGAAAGGGAAAGAAGAAATCTGGTAAAGGGAATTCAAAACAGAATTCCAAGGGTTCCGGTCCACAACCAGGTGATGCTTGTCACAACTGTAACGAAGTGGGGCATTGGAAGTACAATTGTCCCAGGAGACGAGAGCAACAGAAGAACCAAGGTTCGGTTGCCGTGGCATAAGTGTACAACAATTCTGAAGACGATCTCGCCTTGGTTGTAAATGAGAAGGCACATCGTGGTGGCGTGTGATTTCTGGATACTGCAGCCTCATGCCATATGTCTCCGAACATGGATTGCTTCACAATCTATGAGCAGATAGATGGTGGTAACGTGGTCATGGCAAATGGAGTTGTCTGTAAGGTTGTTGGAATCGGGTCCATAAAGGTTTGAACACATGATGATTCGTTCTGTATCGTGAATGATGTCAAACATGTTCCACGAATGACAAAGAACCTTATCTCCTTGAGTCTAATCGACGGCAAGGGCTTCAGTTTCAAAGGAAAAGGTGGAGTTGTGTATGTCTACAAGGGTTTGAGAAAGGTACTGAAAAGCATGAAACGTGGTACCTTATATGCATTACAAGGAAATGTGTTGTCAGGTTCTGCTGCAGTTGCATCATCTCAGGTTTATCAGGAAGATATGACCACTCTCTGGCATATGAGTGAATGGGGGATGCAAGTTCTGTCGAAGAGGGATCTTCTTTGCGGCACAAGGTACAGAATTTGGAATTCTGTGAGCAATGTGTGTTTGGGAAGCTTCATCGCAGCAAGTTTCCCAAGAAGGATATCCACCGGACAAAGGGGATACTGGATTACCTCCACTCCGACTGTTGGGGTCCTTCACGAGTTGAATCCATTGGAGGAAGTAGGTATTTTTTTTTGTCTATTATTGATGATTACTCAAGGTTTACTTGGATTTTCATGATAAAGCAGAAAAGTGAAGCCTTCACGAAGTTCAAGCAGTGGAAGACTTTGGTGGAGAATCGGGCTGGGAAGAAGATCAAGAAGCTGCAAACGGACAATGGTCTGGAGTTCTGCAGTTCTGAATTCAACGAATTCTGCAAGGATGAAGGATTGCCCGTCATCGGACTGTTAGAGATACACCCTAGCAGAATGACATTGCAGAAAGGATGAACCAGACATTGTTGGAGAGAGCACGGTGCATGCTCTCTAATGCTGGACTAGAGAGAAGATTCTAGGCAGAAGGAGTAAACATGGCGTGCTTCCTGATCAACCGTGGACCTCACACAGGTATCGAGTGTAAGACTCCTTATGAAGTGTGGTATGGTAAGCCTGCTGATTACTCTTCACTGAAATTTTTTGGGTGTCCTATTTATTATCATGTGGATGAGGGTAAACTGAACCCAAGGGCAAAGAAGGGTGTATTTATGGGTTACAAAGATGGAGTTAAGGGATTTCGAGTCTGGTCACCTTCCGAGCATCGAGTTATACTCAGTAGAAATGTGATATTTGATGAGAAGTCTATGTTTAACCCCATGTTGAAGGTTATTGTTGTTGAAGGTAGCAAGAATTTTGATAAGCAGGTGGAGCTAAAACTCTCAATGAGAGTGAGTTTGAGCACCAAGGTGGAGAAGATCAACATGAGGATGTTTCTGCAGAGCCAGAAACTTCAGAGTCAGTGCACGAGCTCAACAGTCTATGGCTTCCGGTAGACCGAAGAGAGCGACTGCAGGAGTACCTCCACAAAGGTATGGCTTCAGGGACATGGTGGCGTATTCATTTCAGGTTGCTGAAAAATTGGATGCAGGTGAACCAAAATCCTATAGATAAGTCGTTTCGGGTGGCAAAGCTTATCAGTGGTCCACAATGGGAGATGAGATGGAATCCCATGACAGGAATCAGACTTGGGAGCTAGTCAAACGACCACAAGGAAGGAAGATTGTTACAAATAAGTGGATCTATACGAAGAAGGAAGGAATCACTTCTGAAGAGGGCATGAAATTTAAATCTCGGGTGGTTGCTTGAGGCTTCTCATAGAGGGAAGGAGTTGACTACAATGAGATTTTCTCACCAGTGGTTAGACATACTTCGATCAGGGTGCTACTAGCAATAGTAGCACATTATGACTTGGAGCTCGAGCAACTAGACGTGAAGACAGCTTTCCTACATGGAGAGTTGGAGGAAGAAATTTACATGACTCAGCCAGAAGGATTCCAGGTTCCAGGAAAAGAAGACTATGTTTGTAAGCTGAAGAAGTCCTTGTATGGACTTAAGCAGTCTTCGAGGCAGTGGTACAAGAGATTTGACAGCTACATGCTTGATCTGGGCTACAGCAGAAGTCCATATGATTGTTGTGTGTATCACAACAAGGTGGAGGATGGTTCGATGATCTATCTTGTTCTGTATGTGGATGATATGCTCATAGCTGCAAGGTCGAAGTCTGATATCCAGAAGTTAAAGGGGATTTCTTAGTGCTGAGTTTGAGATGAAGGATTTGGGAGCTGCTCAGAAGATCTTGGGTATGGAGATTTATAGGGACAGGTCGAAGAAGAAGCTTTTCTTGTCATAGAAGAGCTACAACCAGGAGATATTGTCGAGGTTTGGCATGTCTTCGGCAAGGCCCTTAAATACTCCTAGTGCTTGAAATGTTCATCTATCCTCAGCTTATGCACTGCATTCAGAGGCTGAGAAGGAGTACATGTCGAGGGTCTCATATGCTAGTGTAGTAGGTAGCTTGATATACGCTATGGTATGCACTAGACCTGATCTTGTACATGATGTTAGTGTTGTCAGTAGGTTCATGATACAACCTGGAAAGGAGCATTGGCAGGCTGTAAAGAGGATCTTCCGGTACCTTAAGGGTACACCTGATGTGAAAATTAACTTCGGAAGAGATACAGAGTGCTTGGTCCATTGTTTGATAGTAATATGGGATTTGCATTATTCTAGTGGGTCCCGCACATGTGGGATTCTTTTGGTGGCAAAATTTTAAATCCTACAGATTATAAAATCTCGCCTCATGAGGTGGAATTTTGGAGAGGACAAAAGTCCATGATATCCTCATCCATTTTTATTATTCCCTATTTGTCCTCATTTGTCATTGTTATATGTTTGTAATTTTTTACCTACACTCAACAAATAGTTGTAACTTTTTAAGAAAACAACATCATTGCTTCGTTTGATCATTATTCTATGACTCTTCAATATATTTCATTGGATTAATTATACCTACTAATTATTTTTGTTTTGTCATACAAAATGAGGGCAATAGTTGCATATGCGAAGGCTTATGTTGGTTTTTTAAAGATAGAGAAGAGTTCTAATCACATGTGGTAGTGTGGTGTAAATTCTTTCTTCAAGCAAATAAATATGTACAATACAATAAAACTTTATTAAGGATAGGAAGGTAAATTCCTCCTTTAACCAATAAATTTATGAGAGATAAATCCATTTTAAAATCCAACAAGCAAACAAGCAATTTATAAAATTCAATACAAATCTAATATAGCAAAATTCAACATAATCCTTCAATCCCAAAATCTAGGATCTTACCTAAATCCCTCATTTTTCAAAATTCTACAAGCAAACGCCTCTTAGTATTTTTTGGTTTGAAAATTGAAGGTTTTTAACAAACTTTTTTATTTACATAAGGAGGAATTGGTGATGAATTTGGGTCATTGTGCACTTGAAATTATTGTTATTTGTTTGTTGATTTTTTTTTTTTGCCAAAGATATCCCGAGAGGGATTACAGCAGATACGACAAAATAAGAGGACCTTTGCAGGTCAAAATTACAAGTTATAATTAAGAAAGAGCCGTTGGTTGACCAACCGACGATCCAACGATGAGAGGGCTTGTTTTGCCACGAGATGGGGCAGCCCTATTATACTTACACGTGGCAAAATGGAACGATGGCCTCTGTAGGGAGGCACGAAGAACCTTAACTTCATATAGAAGGCTACCAGCTTGTGCGTGGGACGAGTCCTTGCGGTTTACCATTTGAACGATCACATGCGCATTACCACAGAATAAGACATTAGAAATTGAATGCGAGAGACACCTCTAAAGTGCATCTCTTAGTGCCATGAGCTAAATGATGAAAGCATCATCCAAATAATCATAAAACTTCCCAAACGCGAAGTGAATGTCATCTGGCCCTACAAAACCAACAAATCCCACTCCTCCCCCAACCGTTGATTTTGTTGCTCCATCAAAGTGAACTAGGATAGAACCTTGTGGAATTGGAGGAGGAGTAGGAGGAGGAGGATTGCGAACTCCAAGAGGGACTGAGTGATGTGAACGACGACTACTTGAGGCAGCCAAAGCAGCTTGAGTAGAAGAACATTCTTCAACTTGAGAATGGAATTGTCACGCCATGGTAGATGGGAGGAACTGAAGGCCATTGTACGTGGTGGAGCACCTAGCCTTCCAAACGAAATCCATATACAAGTCGCCTAAGAACCTCCTCGAGAAGACCTGCATGAAAAAGAAACCATCGCCAACTAACAGAGACATGCATATGGCAAACCTGTAGTCGTAAATGGTTAAGATCAACAAGGTTCCATTATTCCACAGCCACCCTGTAATGCATAAACAAGTGGATCATGGTCTAGGAACCCTCCGAACAAACCGGGCACTTCACACCCTCCAAATCCTCATCATCAATTAGTTCCTTTTCTCTGAGAACGTCTTGTAAAGGAAGATAACCTTTGATGACACGCTAGAGGAAGAAACGAAGCTTAGGGGGGACATTGAGGGATCATAACTTTTTCCAAGCAGGCACATCAAATATAGGGGGAATGGTTGAGGGATTATTAATAAAATCATCCGAGGCTACTCTATAACCCGACTTAACCGAATACTCACCCGATTTCTCATAATGTCATACTAAACAGTCAGAAACGGGGAAAATGGGCAGAGGAATAGATCTAATAATCTTGACGGAATCCTCATCAAATAGAGAGACTAAGAGAGATACCTTCTAAGCGTCGGATCCATGGTCAATTAAGGAAGAAACATGTGGCCTAGGTAAGGACGCTCCAGGCAGAAGGGTTGGTCGGGACGGAGGGGAGGTAGGCAACTAAGTATCTTCAATGATCCTAACAGAAGCACCCGAGCCAATTTGCCAACAGAGGCCGGATGAAAAAATGAATTTATGGGTTAAAAAATGAATTATCTTGTTGACCCTAATAGTCATTGTTGATTAAACAACAGTTTATATGCATGTTTCCGATCAAATGAGTTGCCACTATGTTTATGTCATTAAATTAAAACGAACCGTAAATTTTAAAATTCATGATGATAGAAGCTTCTAATCGTCCTTTGCATTGCATATATATTTGATGTCACAAAACCCATGCCATTATCATCCTTCCTATGTCTGTCTGGAGCTTGATTCCTTGAGGATTCCAAAAACTTATCCAAGATTCAAAAAAGGAACAAATCATCTTTTCTTAAACAATTATATGATTTGCTACCCATTCCAATCTCCCCCTCTTGGTTGCTTATTGCTTAATGTGTTGGATTACAATTAATATATGCTTTTACGCCAGCATCAAACAATGATAAATATTAAATAGTAGGTTAAAAGACAAATGGTTAATTGAGTTCATGGGTCTGACATATGACAAATTTTAATCTTCACCATCTAAACTCGTGGTGCATCTTTTGATCTGCATTCACCCAACTATTTCTCTAAATCACATTCTTGCTATAAGGAAACGAAAAAGATGCTACACAAGAACTTTTCAAAAAGTCAATCATCTTAGTATTTGTCTCATTCAATGGAATATGTTGCATTAGTCATATGGTATATCTCACCAAGCGACAAAAACCTAATTTGAAATATGATATCATCCTTTAAAGAACCTACAAAGAGAAATCTTCTACGTAATTAGCGCATCAGAATAATCCCGTCTTGCTCTAGTGAGATGAGATCTCAAGGCAAGGTCGTTGTTGTATTTGTATATGAAAAGTCTCGAGATTTCAACCATGATCGGACATTTACAGGTTTTTTACCCTAGCCCGGATTTGGCTATGCACCACGAGAGACGGAGTGGTCGTCCTTTGGAAGAGCCACATAGTTTATAGGCGCCACGTTATGGTACCGGCTCTCTCTGCGCTCCTTTCCGGCTGAAGGTGCGTGGTGATGGCCCAATGGGGTGGCGCCACGGCGTCCGATGGGTGTCCCAATCATGGTGTTGTTGGTGGTGCTTTGGCCCAGTGGTTTCTTGGGCCGCGACCCATAAATTGCCTCTTGCTCAGCTGCCATTTGCTCTTGTAGACGCCTGTGCTCCTGCAAGATGTGCACAAAGGGGGAAATTGTGGCAGCTGACTTCAGAGTTCAGATAATGATATGCTTCCACAAACCGAAAGTTCCAAAAATTTTTAATTAGAGTGTCTTTAACTGATCCAAGATCGAATAGAATAAATCCAAGTGAGATGTAGTTGAATTTGTTTATAGTTAAACTGAGTCGAGCACTATGTTGATTCAGTCTTAAGATCATAAGCTTCTCCATGGATGTTCTTGTTGCATGAATACCTTGATTAAGCTGCAAATGAAAGGAAGTTCAAGTGAGCATACCTTTGTACGTCGCCTCTCGTCTTCCCTTTCGTGCCTCATTGCAGTATATTCCTCCAACATGCTTAATAGGGGAGCCTGAGAGTTTGTAAATACATATTAGGGAAGTTCACGTTGATGGAAACAACAAGAGATTGGTGTATTTACCTTATTGTACTGGAAAGCCATGTCTCGCTCCAATTCCCACGCTTTCACTTTTGAAGTCAAATTCTCAACCATAGCTGGGTTCACATTAGCAAAGTAGTGAGAGCTAGATCAATTCTTGAACAAGAGGCACTTAAACATGCTAATGAAAAGCATAGCTGCTACAGCCTACAAGCATGATTGTCATGGTTCAACAAGTTATCCATCCAACAAAGTGAACCATGTCTCCAAAGATGGCCTTAGACACCAGAGTTGATGATGTTTATGTAGGGAAAACATATATATGATTACATTTAATATAACAGGAGATAGCTGCTTACTCACATGGTATTTTGCTGACCAGAATTCTTGCCTTCTCTGCTCGTTTCAAATTTTTATGCGCACCTCTTCCTGCACTGTACCTATTTTCATCCTGACAAAATGAAGGAAATGTGATGCTTGTTCATCCACAATAACAATATTCAGACAAACTTCAGCATAAAGTTAGATAAATGGAAAGACTAGAGATTGGAACTTCAGTCTGCAATGGTCTGCAAACCAATACATGAACGGATGAACCAAATAAAAAACAAGCATCTGCTTCTATCCAAAGTTTGTAATGTTAGCTGACTGAACAATATAAATTTTCAGACTTGGTAAAATTAAGTACGCAGCACCAGACGCGACAGTTGCCGACTATCCTAAATCCTTCATGTCGTGATGTAGAGGGTTACAAAACAAGTATACACTGGATGACTAGAGCAAATAGAAACATACATCAGTGGAAAGAAAGATGGAAGATCATAGTTTAATGTTAGAGATCAACGACATTCAACTACTGGAATGGTGTTGATATCACTAATATAGAATCAACAAACCGATAAAACATGGGTTAGTTAAAAAGAAACATACCAGGAACCCTATGATGGATAGTGACTATGAGTGAAGTACGGTGAATTGAAACCACAGCTATGATACCCTTCATCTTGCAGCACATAAAGTATCATATGTCTCACCCCAAGCAACAACACTTGCTGACAACTTCCACAACAATGGACCTTTGTGTTTCTCTAGCTACTAGCTAGTAGCTCTACCATCCTCCTCTTTACAACAAATGGCAACATTTTAAAATACTTCTTCTCACTACCCATAATTGATTGGCACCGTTATGACCCTCCAGCCAAAGACATTATCTCATAGAACTTCAGGAACGCTACTCCAGCCAAAGACATTATCTCCTCGTAGAACTTCAGGAACGCTAACTTAGATATAAGGAGAATCGATATAAAACAGAGTTGCACTTTTCTTACTAGTAAAAACGAATATCAAAATCACACAGGTCAGCTTGACTTAAAAAATTTGCCCATTTATTTGTTCCAAGTATGATGAACATACAAGGAGTATTGCCGCATTCACATACTGAACCTAGGCAGAATGAGAGCCTATGGAGGAGATAATGAGTACAAGTAATCAATGCATAACCAACTGTTTACACCTTTAGCATGTGAGAATGATCTATAGACATAACACGATGGATGAATATACCTATCATAAAGGACCTAAAATTGTACAAAAATATAAATGCTAGCATCAATAGCGATCAATCATGATGATACTAGAGAAATTTCAGATTCCCCATTTTCCTGCATTAAAGCCACATGTTTTGGTAAAATTACAAATGTCAAAAGGATTATTACCTTTTCATAGTCTTCAAGCCACTTTTCTTCCTCATATGCATGTTTCCATTTCTCTACCTTGTCCAAAACCTCCTTCCGGCTCAGTGCTAGCTCTTTGGCATTTGCTATCTTATTGTCCATACTGGAAAGTAGATCGGTGAGCTCAACGTTTCCTGAGCAAGGAAAAACTATGAAAACAAAACATGAAGAAAAGTGCAAATTGCTAAGCCTTGCTCTGGAACATCACAACTGAGGAATTTTTCAGAAAAGGTAATTATCATTAAGTCCTTATCTGAATCAAATTTGAAATGTGTGCAGGAAGCACGAAACTAAACCAAACATTCTGATTACCAGATTCAATTAGATTGATAAGAGTCTGCCGTGCTGCATCAGTATCTATATCCATATGAACATCTCTGTATATTGCTTCCAGCTCATTTTGTCTCTTCAATACCAACTCTTTCATCTTGCTGGCTTTGAGAGCATTCAATCTCTCAACTTCAACCTCAGTCTAATTGCAGCAGAAATGTTGTAAGTTTTCAGCAAAAAGAAAAGCAACTCCACAAGTCATAGGCAAGAGACAATTTTTTGCACCTTCTCAATGACCTCAAGTGCAAGGCAGCCTTTTCTTGATGCCTCGTCCAGTGAGGAAGAAACCAATGAAGTAACATGATCAAATTTTCCTTGTTCCTCTACATTTGTATCCATGAGATCCCATAGCCCCATTAGTGTCTTCCCAAGATCTTGGAGCTTCAGTAATGGAAGAGTCATGCCAAAAACATAATGAAGGAAACTATCAGAAGCAAGACATCAAAAACAAACAACCAAGCCATATTTGTACATTGTTGAGGACTAGGCCACTAGCTTGACATAAAAACCTACCTCATTTTTCTTATTAAGGGAATAGCAAAAATATATAGGAGCAATACTAAACTTCTGCATAGCACAATAACTTTGGTATTGGGAATAGCACAAAGCAACTGGCTACTTTACAAAGGGAAAATGGAAGCCTGAGCTAGTAACTTTCGCTTGGTTGCATCGCCATGAGATAAAAATGCTTCAAAGAGATAATTCAACAGTTATCAATCACAGAAATGACAAGCAGCCCCAAGTATTATGAATAAGTGGTATTCAGATCATTGAAATCCTAGCGCTTTCATTAGCCTCGCTTTCATGGAATTACTACAATTATCTCTGAGCTACTTTATGAATACAAAAAGAGCACGACAACCAGAAAGGAATAGTAAGTAAATGAACTTATTCATCAGAATATCACCTTACATAGCCTGTCCAGCTTCTCTTGCCTTAATGATTGTATCACACTAGTTAATCGAGCTAGTGTGTCATTGCTTATGCTCTTTGAATGAGTATGGTCACATAAGCTGGGATGGATATCAGCAACAGTACTGGAGAAATCAATTGACATTACAACTGACAGCTCATGAATTTTGCCGAGAGAGCTGCTAACCTTATGCAGACGTAGATTCTGAATATCAGACACAAAAAAGATAATGAACATAAAGGGAGACTACAAAAGAAATATGGAAATTCAAGGAAATAGTCAACTTTAGAACCTTTTCAGTTTGAAGTTCCTTGAGGTGTGACTTGAGCTCGTCCAACCTCTTCACAGTCAAATCACATTCATCAATTGTTGGATCGACAGTGCTGAGATCATTTCCTGCTATTTCAGCACAGATTTGAGCAATCTTCAACTGAGTGTCATGAAACTCACTCATTCGTTCTTTTTTCCTCTGTCTCAAGTCTTGCAAAGCAGGTTTGAGGGCCGATAATTGTTGCTTCAAAGAGCCATTAACCCTCTTCAACAGACAAAGAATCAAACTGACGAATGAGAACCTAACAGCACGCTGCAACTGGAAGTACGTAGTTATTGGAGGTAGAGGGCAAAGCAAAACAAAAACCTGAGGAAATGAGGCAGTTTCCCCGAGAGCAGAAACAAGGTTTGCAATTTCAGTTTCTCCGTCGGCCAATGACTGAACCAACTCAGCTTTGTGCTTTCTGCTGGAGTCGACCTTTCTACGGTAGATATCAAGGCACTCTTGTTCAAGTTGCTGAAGCATCCTGTCCATATCCCCATCCTCCTCCCCAATTTCATCCCATATTACCTTCAAGACAACACATTTAATCGGAGTCAGACCAAAAGAGAACTGAGAATCAAGCTCAAATCTGAAATCCCCAACTCAAGATCTAGCGAATTGACCCCCAAAAAAAAAGGCCTAAACTATGAACGAAACCAGAGAGACGGCAAAATAACTGACTTTGGCGATAATTAGAGTGCTAAAACAGACTGTAATCTATCTTTCGGAAGAAGAACGGTAAGCGCTCCCCAGACAGCATAACTTCAGCAGCGAAATCAGAAGGGAGAGAGAGAGACATTATAAGACGAAGGAGGACCAAGCAAGGCAAGCACAAACGGAAACGCTTGTATTTGACTAGGATAACCGCCATAAAGAGGGAGAGTGAGAGAGAGAACCTGCAATTGGCGGAGGAGAGAGGCGCAAGTGGTCCGGGAGGGAGAGACGAGAGTGGGCGACGTCGCCATTGTCGGAAGGAGAGTTGGAAGTGAGAAAAATTGGGAGTGACAGAAACAAAATGGAATACGAAACCCTAGAATTTCAGGGGGGGAAAAGGTAGAGGGAGCGTTACAGAGGCGCAGTTGAGTTTGGCGGCTGGCTGATTACTGGGCAGCGAATTTTTGTTCGCAGTTTTTGGGTTGGGGAAGGAGGGAAGATCCCTATGATTCTTTTTTTTTTTTTTTTCTTAATTTATGACAGAATATCCCTTTTCAAAATCTAACGTACGGATTTTGAGTCTTTGATTTTGGCGCCAGAACGGTCCTTTTTTCATTTTCGTTTTGTTTAACAAAATGGTTAATATCACAACAAGGACTCAACTTCGTCAAAATTTTGTCTTTGCACCGCGAACTTTTCAAATATGATATTTGTGCCACGAGATTTTGTAGTTTGCTGAAATTAGGATTTTGTCGTCCGGAATTGTGTTATCCGTTAGACTTAAGTGAGTAGGAGAGCAACACATAACTTTCATTCAAAGTTAGGTAAGTAACAGCAACGTGGATGAGTGTACAATTTACCTTGAACAATGACCGAATGTATTTATTCTAATGATCCACTAAGAATAAGCTTAACAAATTTATAAAACACAAAAGTTCATGTCACGTGTGTTATTGTTAAAACGGTTTTCATTCAAAAATAAATACACGAAGAAATCTCATCTTCATCTAATTATACGAAAGACCGTCATACTCTTTGAAACAAAGAGAATTAAGTCATCAACCCTTATGTTAAATGTAGGGAGTATGTGTATTGATAAGTTTCGCACAATTATGATATCAATAGATAGATTGTTGACCGCCATCCTAATACGTTAGAGCATATATATTGATCCAGTATGGTGGCAGACACAGTATTATTATTTTTTATAATATGGAGGCAATATTGTTGTGATTGGTCGGCCCTTTGATAATTTGAGTAGTAGGGTGGCCAATTCTTTAGAAGTAAGAGGAATGTGACTTGGTGGATGTACAAAAGGATGCTCAAGTGGGTTTGAAATCAATAACCCATATTATGATAGGATACTAGACTGAGTACTTCAGGTTCAAGCTTTTGTTTACATCTTACTCGTTTTGTTGGAAAAAATTCGGCACCTATAACCTGCGTTGCAATGGGAGGATCTCCCATAAACCATAAACAAACTTACTTTTTTCTCCCTAAATCAAACGCTCTCCCTTCTCTCTTAACAACTTATATATAGAGTCGTTTGGTTTTGGTGATAGTTTGGTTGAGATAGTTATAATACATGCATTGTCCATAATGTAACAACGTTTTGGGTTGTGAATGGATTAGGGTTTCAACCTACCCTTCTCCTCCATCTCATTTCATACATATAGTGACGATTACTATAACAAAGGGAAATCCAGTTGTGCTAGTAAACTGAAACAGAGCAGGTGAATAGTAAAAATGGAAATGGTAAAAACAGTCGTTGTAGATCGTTAGAGAAGACAGACTCTGATTGGCTACCTCTGTGTCCTATTGGTGTGCGCCACATGCCCTGCAATGCCATCTCAGTAAGTGACGCGCTTGGTTGTGGGTGGCGCATGTTGGTTGTCTTGTTGAGAGGAAAAAAAATCTTTATTAACCCCCCCCCCCCCCCCCCCAAGCGGCAGGTACAAATTTGAAGCCCTAATTTGGAGAGGAGATGATCAAAAGGAGCAGGTGAGAGTGGCTTGGTGAATATGCTTGCGGATGGTGATCGGAGGGAACATGAAGAAGCTTGATTGTACGATCAAGAAACTTCTCACAAACCAAGTGACAGTTAAGCTCAATATGCTTGGTTTGTTCATGGAAAGAAGGATTCTGAACTATATAAAGTGCAGACTGATTGTCACAGTAAAGAGGCACAAGATGAGTGTGGGAAACCTAGATATCAGCAAGAAGGTAGAGCATCCACTAAATATCGCAGGTGGTGTAGGTGAGAGCCATGTATTCAGCCTCACAAGAAGAATGAGAAACGATGTTTGTTTCTTGTATTTCCGGGAAACAAGTGAATCACCAAAGAACACACAATAACCAGTGATGGATCTGGTATCTAGACACGCACCCCAATCTGAATCACTGAAAGCCTTGAGTGTGAGTGCAGTGTCTGCTGAGAAAAAGAGACCATGACGAGGAGTCTTTTTGATGTATCTCAGAATGCAAGTGACTGATTTCTTGTGAAGGAAAGAGGGTTCAGAATTAAAATGGTTGACTTGTTGTGTAGAAAGCTAATGTCTAGGCATGTGGTAGTGAGATATATGAGTTTGCCAACTAGACTTCGATAAGCAGTAGCATCAACCTTCTCACTAAGGTATTATGTACTCAAATGAGTCTTGTAATCCATAGGAGTGCTGACAGGTTCAACCCCTAAATGGCCTACTTCGTCCAACAATTCAATAGCATACTTCCTTTGAGACATATGAAGACCCTGAGAATTTCTGGTCACTTCAAGGCCAAGGAAATACTTGAGATCACCCAAGTTCTTTACGTTGAAAGCGATGTGTAAATGAGTTTTGATTCTGGCGATTTCATCTAAGCCATCCCCCCCCCCCCCCCCCCCCCCCCGGCCCCCGCTCACACACACACACACACAATTAAATCATCCACAAAAACAAGAATGGCAGTATAGGAAGAACCAGTGGATTTGGTTAAAAGAGAATGATTTGACTTACTAGCCATGTAGCCTTGTTGAAGAAGACTATCAGAAAGCTTGGCAACCACTGTCTGGAGGCTTATTTCAGGCCATAAAGAGACTTATGCAACTTACAAACAGGGGTAGGGATGTTGGCTGGGGAAATCATGCCATGAAGAAGGTTCATATAGACCTCTTCATGGAGGTCACCATGCAATAAGGCATTGTTTATGTCAAGTTGGTGAATGAACCAATTGCGAGCTGCTGCAATAGCAAGGAAAAGCCTGACTGTTGTCATCTTGACCACAGGAGCAAAAGTATCCTGAAAGTCAATTCCTTCTCGCTATGTACAACCCTTTACCACTAATCTGGCCATGAACCTTTCAATTTCACCACTAGAAATGTATTTGATCTTATATACCCATTTATTGCCAATCTTCTTCTTACTTGGAGGTAGAGAAACAATAGTCCAAGTAGCATTCTTTTCCAAAGAATACATCTCTTGATTCTCGCAGCATTCCAATAATCATGTTGAGAGGCTTGTTCATATGTTGTTGGTTCAGTGAGAGCAAAAATGGCCAGAACAAAATGCTTCTGAGAAGGAGTGAGCTTACCATAAGACAGAAAAGAATCAATAGAGTACTTGGTGCTGGCAGTCACAGAAAATGCCTTGGATGAAAATAACCGAGCTCTTGTGGTCACAAGGTTTTCACAGTCATAGTCATTGAGATGACTGGGAGCTCTGATGACTCTGAGGGGAAGGACTCTAGTAGGTGAAGGAGCAGAACTAGAAGGCAGGGAGATAGGAGGTGGGGTATCAAGAGGGTTATTTGAATCTTCCATATCATCAGGGTTCTAGGAGACTAATGGTGGCATGTAATCATCAACATCAGACATGACAAGAATGGAAGGAGGTCTATTAGATTCAATGCTTTTAGAAGAAGAAATAGAAGCTATTGAAAAAGGAAAGATAGACTCATGGAAGAGGACATCTCTGGAATGAAAAACTTCATGATTATCAAGATCATACAATTTATAGCCCTTATTTCCTGAAGTATAGCCTATGAAAACACATTTTCGAGCTCGAGCTGTGAATTTTGTTCTGGTACTTGGCAGGGTGGAAGCAAAACAATGACTGCCAAAAACCTTTAAGAAACTCGGATTAGGTGGTTTTTGATGAAATAGCTCATAAGGTGACAGATTGTTAAGAACAATAGAAGGAATCCTATTGATGAGGGGGACTGCATGTTTGACACAATCTGAACAGAATTCTATGGGCAACTGAGCTTGAAATTTCAAAGCTTGTGCCACTGCCAGAATGTGTTGATGCCTCCTTTCTACCTTAAAATTCTGTTCAGGGATTTCCACGCAAGACATTTCATGAATTATCCATTTTTTAGAATAAAAATATGTCATCTTAAACTTTTGACCTTGGTCACTGCAAATTCTATGTAGTTTAGTGGAGAATTGAGTTTCAACAAGGTTGGAAAGGATCACATTGCTTCTAGTTTCTAACTTTGTCTTTATGAGGATTATCTAGATCATCCTACTGTAATCATCCACTATGTTAAAAAATTAGCAAAAACCATCATAAGAAGGTTGAGAAATGGGACCCCAAATGTCCATATGTATTAACTCAAATGGTTTTGCAGTAGTAGTATTGATGATAGGAAAGGGGTAAACATTTTTGTCTAGCAAAATGACACACTTCACAGTTTGAAACATGAGTAGTATCTATACTAGGACATATTCTCTTCAAGTAAGGTAATATGGATTGAGAAATGTGACCTAATCTATAATGTCAGAGATTAAAACTATTAGTTGTGCTTGAGGCAACAACCTTTTTAGGACTAATGACATGACTCATATCAAGCTTGTAAAGACCATTGTGAAGCTCAACAGAACCAATCATTTGCATCTTCGACATGCCCTGTATGAAGCCAGAGTATGAGAAGAAAGTCAGACACAAAGAACTTTTCTTGGTTAACTTGCTGATTGGCATCAAATTGAAACTAAAATCTGGACCAACAACACATCATGCAGGATCAAGTTCTCTGAGAATTGGACTGATCCAATTCGTGTTGCCTTGACACTATAACCAGTAGGTAATTTGATATCCACATTACTAATAGGAGTAGGGATGAAAATCGAACCCATGCCCACGGGTATCCGACCGCCCCCGACCCAGTCAATGTGGGAAATCCCCGCTTTGACTGGGTATGGGTAAAACCCGCAAAAGGTTTGATGGGTATGGGGCGGGTATGGTTTTAGCCCCCCCCCCCCCCCCCGCCCTATACCCATACCCGCCTCACCAAGAATATTTGTTTACATATTAAAAAATACATGGATGAAATAGTAATCTATCAATGATAGTGAGGGTAACTCAACAAAATAATTAGTAGAAATGCAATTAAGTGGCCACCCAAATCAAAACCTAATTCTTTTTCCTCAACTCTCCCTTCGCACTTTCACTTTCCCCTCTTGTTAGCAAGATTATATTAGTTAGTTATTGCTTAGTATATATATATTAGAGTCAGGAAATAATGATTTGGATTACATTGTACTCTATTTTATGGATTAAGGAATGTTTTAGGATAAGATGCTTTGAACCATATTAAGAATGATTGTCACTTTGTCGACTTCATGATATAGTAGGTGTGTTTAATGTTATAACTGAAAATTTACATGTAAAGTTTTAGTTATTTATAATGTTGGATGTACGGGGCGGGTATTACCCATGGGTGCCCGAAATCCACGGGTATGGAGGATGGGTTTGCTAAATCTTCCACCGCATGGGTATGAGGCGGGTATGGGTTTGGATATTTAAAAGCAGGAATGGGGATGATTTAGGCAAACCCGCCCCATTGTCATCCCTAAATAGGAGTACTGAGCATGAACATACTATGATCACAAATGACATGATTTGTGGCACCTGTGTCAAGAATCCAAGTGCCACCATAAGCATTTTCTGCCTGTGGTAGTACTAATAGAGTATACTTGCTTGTATTTGGATTGTTCTTACTGATAAAATTTGTTGTTATGTGTGATCTAGATGGTGATGGTGCATTGTTGCCAGTTCCATTCTTAAGAAGACCCATCAGTGCTTCATATTGCTCTTTCTGCAAAGTCATCCCTTCAGCAGTGTTTATGTTCCCTTGTTCTGTGCCTAGAGCAACATTGGCTTGCCTGAAATCAGTATTGCCACTTCCTCTACCACCTATAGGAGACATCCCAGATGGCCATCCATGCTTATGATAACAAGTGTCTTCAGTGTGACCTTGCATCTTGCAGTAGGTGCAATAGGGTCTTAGTGTGCCTGAACGACCCCTGCCTCTGCCTCTTCCTCTTCCTCTCATACTTGAGTTAGGGCTTGAGTTCCATTCTCCTCTTTGTTGATCAGGAACCCTTACTCCCAAATATTGCAAGGCTATAACTTGACCAGAACTTGACCTGGTTGCTCGGGCCCATTAAGGTAAAACAGATATGCTAGAGGGTACCCACTAGCTGGGCGATTCCCTGAAGCATTGTCGCTTTCACTCTGGGTTGCACTTTGGGTTTCGTTCGCCATGATTGAAATGATCAAAGAACACAAAAACAGAAACGAGAAGAAGGAAGAAGGAAAAGTGAAAGAACATAGTGGAAAGGGTTGGAACCCTAACCAAGCTCTGATACCATAACAACGTGTTGGGTTGTGAATGGATTAGGATTTTGACCTACCCTTCTTCTCCATCTCATTTCATATATATAGTCATGATTACAAGAACAAAGGGAAATTCAGTTGTGCTGGTAAACTGAAACAGAGCAGATGAATAGTAAAAATGGAAAACGGTAAAACCAGTCGATGTAGACTGTTAGAGAAGACAAACTCCGATTGGCTAGCTTTGTGTCCTATTGGTGTGTGCCACGTACCCTACAACGACATCTCGGTAAGTGACGCGGTTGGTTGTGGGTGGCGCGTGTTAGTTGTCCTACTGAGAAAAAGAAAAATTTTCTTTATCCCCTGTTACAATGCATTGTTTTCTGAATTTTCTGCACAAACAATACATGCATTGTTTGGTTAATGTGACACAAACTATCATTCAAAATGAATGATAGTTAAATCTCAAGTTTTGAGTGAGATTGTTGGGGTTTTTTCTTCCAACTATGTCTCTACATTTTTATCTGTGTTGCTTTTTTATATTAAAAACAAAAGACATTTTATACAAAAAGTAATATAATTTATTTAAATATTATAACAACTATCACAGAAACCAAACTATGTAAACTAAAATACACCATTTTTCTTATATACATGTATATTATTATGCATGTATTGATGACAATTCATCAATTTAACTATTACCAAAATCAAACGACCATAATTAAAAAGGGTTGTTGTCGGAGCCTCCAAGCAGTCGGCGGTGGCTCCCTTTTATTTTTCTTGTCCTTTCATCATCTTTTTTGTAAGAGTGATATCAGTTTACTTTTGTGACTAGGTGTTATTTGAATGAATTGAACCTGAGACCTCTGACTCCAAAACAAGTGTTATCACCAGTAAACCAAGCCCTTGTTCGATCCTTTCCGCGTTTTTGTGCCTATGCTTTATTCTTTTTTGCTTTCTTTGCTTTTATTTGCTTCCTCCTTGAGGCTATTTTCCCATCCTCTTGACAAAATATGTGTTGTATGTAATTTGTTTGGGGACAAGCAAATGATTAAGTGTGAAAGAGTGTGAGAAGTGCTTAATTATATATGTTTACCCCCCCCCCCCCCAAATTCTTATTGTTTATTAACCATTTATCTAGAAAACACCATATCATTTGACGATTTTATGCTAAGATATGTTTGTTGGCCATATTTCAGGTCTTAGAGTTTGGCGATGGGTCATGATTGAGTTTTGTGGCATTTTGAGATAAAAAAGGAGCAAAATTAGACCAATGATAATTCTCACGGTCATGGGCATGAAAATCGTGGCCGTGAGAATCAAGAAACACAAGCCATGACATACTTTCAGAGGCTTGATCCAAATTCACAAGAGTGACTTTTCCACTGACACTAACTTTTGTGTTGCGTTCTGAAAGTCACGACCATAAATCCTAAAGTCATGGTCATAACTTTGCCATTGTTTCGGGTATAAATAGGATATCTATGATTTTCAAAGGAGAGAGCTAGGCTTTGGACTCCCAAACACCCCTAAAGGATGAACTCTAGAGAGATGTACGACGTCATTTGAGAGTTCTTGGAGCAATTTTGGGCCATTTCTTCACCAATGGAGCTCGGGAAACAAGTTTAGAAGAGGAAAAAGAATGTCAGAAGAATAATATCTTCACCATGAAGTCGTTCATCTTATCCCTTTACATTCCTTTCTCTCTCTATAGAGTAAACTTCCTTTCACTTGGGTATGAGGAACTCTAGTCATGTTTGGTTGATTTGATTATTGTACGAGTACTCTTACTTGTTAAACCTATGTTCACATGCAATCTATGCATGTTTTAAGAATCAATTTTGCATTGGCCAAGTATTATTGATTTATGCTTTGACATAGAAGAGATAATATCTGATTATGTTGATAGATAGACATCGATTGGAAGTAAGTGATCGAATGTTCGAGAGTGAGTCGACCAATGCTTTGTATTGGGTAAGAAATCAACCAATAGAGGGTGTCTAGTTTGGATTGCCTTGATTGTTTGTGTTAGTTGAGGATAGTGTTCCTGTGAGCAATCGACCAAGAGGGCATTGATTGATTTAATCGATATTGAAGACTTATTAAGGACTCTCTGGATTACGAACCAAGAGTTCAAGAAGTTTGAGATTCATTAATCATTAATTCTACGATTTCATTGGCTAGATAATAAGGTGAAGTTGAGTAATAGTAAATCTAGAGATCCGAGTATTCAATATTTATTATAACTTGCTACCACTATATGCTGCAACATCCTTTCATTGGTTCACTTGGCTTGTGTTAGAAGTAGTAGTTAGTAGCGAGCACTTGCTCCAGATCCGATGTTATGTTTGGTAGCTAAAGTAGCACACCGTCTTAAAAATGTTAGAAATCGAACACAAAAATTATGGCAACCGAATCTGGCTAAGTTGTGGACAAGCTCGCTCTTTTTAAAATGTTTGTGACACTGCCTCGTAATGCACACAAAAGACTATTAGTCAGTCGCCTCTAGTATAAAACAACAACTCTCTTCGACTCTTGGTTTGTACAAAAAATAGAGTTCTCATAGAACACTATATCATGTTTGCTCTATTAATTGTGTGTTTATAAGGTCTATCGGAAAATTCCGAATATCCTCTCTTTTTTGTAGAGAATAAGACATACGGTTAAGGAAGATAGTTACTTCCTTAATAAAGTGTGGATGGTAAGGTAATTATTATCTTATTAATTATCTTTATTATTTTCCAGTTTTGATTTAGAAAAGGAAATCAGTTAATTAATTCTGAATTTCTCCAAAAATTATAGTTTTAAACCGACTAACCCCATCCACCCACTCCCACTCTCTTTGACTCTTGCTTTATGCGAAAAATGGAGATCTTGGCAAAACACTCTCTCATGTTTCTGTTTTCTTAACTGTGTGTTTATAGGGTCTGGGAAGTACGCTATTTGTTGAGCAGAAAAACTCGAATATTCTCATATTTGTATGGAATAAGCCATGTGATTAAGGAAGATAATGACCCCCTTAATTAACTGCAGACTGTAACTCTGTAAGATAATTATTATCTTTTATTATTTTCCATTTTTATATATGCCTTTGAGCTCTTGTTCAGGTTCTTCTTTGATGACCGGAAGGGAAAACAGAAGTATCAAACCTTGCCCCTAGGAGACTTCATCAAGAATCTGCCGCACTTCTCTTCCATTTTATGAAAAGAGAAATTTTACAATGCTATATAGTATTGGTGCTATAGGGTTTTACCTTTATGGTACAACTTAAAATCGTACATTTAAATTATGGTACAACTTCATATTGTACCTATACTTTTTGTACAAATTCTTTTATGGTACAACTTGAACTTGTACCTTTATGTGATGGTACAACTTCAAGTTATAAAGTTGTACCATAACATAATGGTACAAATTGCTTTATGGTACAACCTAAACTTATACATTTAATGTTATGGTACAACTTTGAGTTGTACATTAAAGCACCAATACTATATAGCATAGTAGAAGTGCTCATATGAAAAAAGTATCTTTTATAGTCGATTCCGTCCTTTGTGAATTTTGTATTCTAGTATGTTGGTACTGTAGATCGAGGTTCAGGGGTTCCGGTTGTTTAACCATTCCCAATTCTTGTTTCCTTTAGTGTCGTTGAATGTTGATAGTCTTATTACTAAAGAAAAGACAATCAAATAATTAATTCAATTTTTTTTTTTAAATTATAGTCTTAAGCTGACTAACCTCACATATCCACTCGCTCGACCAATCGATCAGTTAGATGGGACGCACACATCTAGTTTGTAGACAATTAAGTCCTCCATCTTTTACAAAAGTGAATAACTCGAAAGATTACACCTTTTGAAAATAAAATTTTATTCTTAAATGCCTTTTATAAAACTTTATAAAATATTTTGAGACTTCACTTATAACTTTCATACATATTCACCACCAACAATAACTACACTTTAAGTTTCACAACCCTTAATTGATTAAGTCTCAACATCTCAAACATTTTTTAGGCAATGAAAATCCAACGCGTTCAACTCTGCATTAGTGAGAGTAGATCAGGTGAGTAACTCTTATGGTGAGTAATCATCAGTAACCTGTCCACATCCGCATGATATCAGCATCTCCTCTCTCCTGAAAAATCTTTTATATTTTCCCTTTTAATCTTTAACGGACGATTTGTCTCTCGTTTTAAGTCGAAATTTAAATTCTTTTGCACAGATAAATCAGATTAAATGTGCTCTTTAAAATGACACCCACTTTGATATACTTTTAGTACAAAAAATTGAATATTTTTTACCAGTCATTACCATATGGTATGCTCATATTTAATACCATATGGTAAGAAAACGTACAATGACGTTATGAACATACCAATATGGTAAGAAGGTTGAATACATGATAGTAGGAGTATACTGACTGTCATTTACGACTTTCATCAATGTTTACCATAAGTTACCACACACATACCATAGTGGTAAAGTATGGTAATTTTTTGTCCAATATTTTTTTGGGATTTTTCCAATAATAGCACCTTTAAAAAAAAATTACAAAAATAGCACCTATATAAAAAAATTTACAAAACTAGCACCAATTTTTTTGGAACGCACCCCTAAGATGCGTTTTATATGTAAAACGCACCGAAAAGATGCGGTCTACATATAAAACGCATCAGAGGGGTGCAATCCATAAAACAAATCGCAATACGTTAGTGCGATTTGGGGAGGACGCGGAACGATCTTCAAGATCGTTGGATGGAGGGACGATCGGGCGGCTCAGCGCATGCCAGCGGAGCGATCAGCGCCGAGGATCCCAGATCGCTTGCCAGCGGAGCAATCCACGCCCAAGGAAGCACAAATCGCATCGGAAGGGAGCAATCCGCGCCTAGGGAAGCGCAATTCTCATTGGAAGAGTGCGATCCGCGCGAGGGCAAAATTATCCGATCGCCCCTGGAGGGTGCGATCTGATGGGTATAAATACCCCCCCTTCCCCTCTCATTTCTTCACACCACAACCCATTCTTCCTTCTCTCTCTACAATTTATCTCTCTAAACCCTCCCCCTCCCAAAAGCCTAGTAAATAGTGGTCTGTTGGTTGCGGCTAAGTCCGATCTGCCACCAGAAAACATTTCTTAGGTTTTTTCCTCAAAACCCGCCGAGCCGAGCCGAGCCGAAGCTTTGTCCGAATTGCGCCGAAAAAATGGCCGATTGGTGGTAAGGAGAAGGAGTTTTTGTTGATGAATTTCAAGCGGTACGTACTCATTATTCGGGTTTAATTTTTGTTGTTGTTATAAGCTTTTTAATTAATCTATGTACTAACCTCGTTGTTATTTTCTCGTAGGTTGGGGAGGACGTGGATATTTACAACCAACGGTATTATCTCGAGCAAGGACCGATGGATCCAACCGACTTGTACGACCAACCCAACCATCGGTCAAGGGATGTTTGGAACGCTCACCCGGTACATACAATTCTTTACCATTTGTCCTTCTTTTATTTTGTTAATGTATTTAGTGGAATATAAAATAAATTTATGTTGAATTTTTAATCGTGTTGGTTGTTTTCAATAATTTAATCGAATACATAGCGCCACTTACTTCGACTCGTTATAAAGAGATGCACGTCTAAGGAAATGGGGTTTTAAGCGATTATCATATTCTCTCATTCCCTGGGAAAATCGGGTATTAAGAGATCCTCAGATCCCCCCTTTTTCTGTCAACAAGACTGTGTTTCTAAGAAGATGTATACCTCTTCTAAGAGTCTAACGAGTGTTGCTTTGTATTCGATTAAATTATTTAAAACAACCAACACGATTAAATAATTTACCAAACAACCCTTACGATTTATTTTGATGTGTACAAAAGGAATTTTATTAATTTCAAACAATTGAATATGTATGTTTCTCTTTAAAATATTGACTTGCAATGTCAGCGATTATGACTTTCACCTTTAGGTCCGGCTCTTGCTCAATTAGATGCTTGATAGCCGCAGCAACCACCCTGGATTTCAACTGTCGATGGCCTTGGGAAGTTATGGATGACACACATGTGTGTGTGTTCACCGCACGAGATATGACCCAGTGGCCGTGTCTCTTGCTGTTGATGGCCCGAATCCTAACATTGCACCCCTCGTGATGATTACGACATCTGACTATGAGCCTTTTAGTGTTGGAATGAGTTGTGTGCCATTCAAAATGCCGGGTCATTGCTTCTGTCTCAATGGCGTGACGCACCTCCTTCTTCGAGCCAAATTGTTGGCCCTTCATAAACCCAGTGAGTGGACCCCATATTGGGACCTCTGGCGGCTCCATGTCGCTGTCGACCATCCAATTGTCGTCTGGAATGTGATTGTAGTAGGGGACTGGTACACGGTCACGAGCCCCCTCATCATCATTAGCTGAGTCTGACTCTGGTCCTGAATCATCGGCACCTTCAAGAGGGTCGGAGTTGTCTGCACTGACGTTGTTCTCTCCTTCTTCATCGGAGGGGTCACTGACTGGTGCTGGCATGACATCCTCCATCTGATCCAGCTCATGTAAGGCACCTTCATCAGCTCCATAATGATAGTTGTGAAAACTACCGCTGCCTGAGAGGAAGTTGTACTGAGGTTGGTTGGGCCGGTCCGGTTGAACTTCTTCTTCATATGATTGATGATGACCTTCACCTTGCTCTTGGTACTGAAAATATGAATGAGAATCATGGTAACTTTGGTAGGGATGATCGCCATATAATTCACCTCCACCATGGATACCAGATGTTTGACCGTGTCCAGAATGACCTCCAACGCCTACGACCGGCTCGGTGTAAACGAACATCTCGGCTTTGGAAAGATTGTTGGACCTCATGAATTCGAGCATGGCGTCTACCTCATCCTGAGTGGTTATGAGATATTCCTCATGCCACAATGACCCACTTTCTCTGTTTGGATATCGGTACACCATACGATCAACTCTTCTCGTGCCATCCATGCAAGTAACGTTAGTGCACATTTGATGGAGGTCTTCAAGCAGCGGTCTGGTAGCGACCTTTATCTTCTGAAAATTGCCACCTACGTAGGTGGCACCCTTTCCGGTCTCTTCCGTGTAACCATTCCACCGTAAGCCAAGCGTGAACTTTTGGAATGCCATCTGCGATAAAACCGTAGTTCAGTTAATATCATAAAAATCAAAAATAAAAAATAACAATAAAAAGTAATACTAAATCAACTTACGAGTTAACGTTAATCGCAAAACTACTAAAGAAATATAGAGCTACAACAGAAAATTGAAAAGGGAAGGGAGAAGGAGAGGTGTGAAGAGAAGTGGTTGTCCGGGAGGCCTTTTATAGGCAAAATCACTGATGAAAACCGCACCTTAGAGGTGCGATTTTCGTCTGCCATGCAGGCCCATGCAGACCCACGTCTGTTACGTCTGCATGGCATGTCGGAAATTGATTGACCAAAACCGCACCTTCAAGGTGCGGTTTGTATGGCAAAATCGCATCCTCATGGTGCGATTTTGTTTGGCAGAAACAAATCGCACCTTTATGATGCGATTTTAATAGGTCAGACCTAAAATCGCACCTCGGCCATGCGATTTCAGTAGGTCAGACGTAAATCGCTTGGCTAAAGTGCGATTTGAGTCCAGATAATTGGAACGCACCTTACCAGTGCGATCTATTTGTAAAACGCACCCTTAGGGTGCGATTTAAATATAAAACGCATCTACAAGGTGCGTTCTATTAAAAAGGGTGCTATTAGTGTAAATTTTTACGGATGGGTGCTATTTTTGTAATTTTTTTTAAAGGTGCTATTTCTGGAAAAATCCCTTTTTTCACCCATAAATTTGTAGATCCAATAGATCATGATAAACTCGTTCCTTCTGAGCAAACGTTTTCAAAAACGACTAAAAAACGAAGAAGTTACCATATGATATGTAGTTGGTAAAAAAAGGTTTCTCGAAATATATTGAAAATTATCTCATTTTGTAGAGCACAACGAACTCGTTCCATGTGTGCAAAAAAAAAATTGAAATCCGAGTTAAAACGAAGAAGATATGAGCCGATTATGAAAACTAGTGAAAATAAAATGTTTTTAATTGACAACCCTTAGATCAGAATTTTCTGGGTCCACTTAAATGTAAAGGTCCAAATTTAATTACTCATAAGTTAGTAATCAATAATTACTCACCCTATCCTAAGCCACTGCATTAGTTCATACTTAATTTGGAGGTTGGGGACTCTTCGAGCGATTAATTGTTGTATTGTTTCGTCATATCCTGCTAGCTCGCCATATGCTTAATTATTAGAAAATTAAAGATGGGACACACATCATCTTTTACGCCACGTAAAAACCCAAAATGTGCAAAAGCAAGGCAATGGTCGGTGTCGAGTCTCGCCTATCATTATCCACCGATCCATTTCTATAGTTTGGATGCGGGCCGGGCTGCTCCATCCATCTGTGCTTTTTATATTACATTTATGACATTCTGATAGATTTGAGAATTATTGTACATTTTTGTAAGATAATGTTTTTTTTTATTACATGATATTATATCTTAGATCTTGATGAGTAAAACGTACCTATTAATCCACCAAAAAAAAACGTACCTATTAATTTTTAAATTATATACGGTAAGATTGATTTAATTAAGAATAATAATCAATAATTCAAAATCGTGTATTTTAAATGTACTAGATGCACCACCTTATGGTTTTAGATTTGGATGATTAGCGGCTAGAGTTTACAGGCAATAATATCATGCCAATAATCATGCTAATTCAAGGTTTACACAAGTTCTTATTTTTAACCAAAAGTATGAGGTACCCTTCGATTTAACTTGAGTACATATGATAGAAGCAACATTTTATGTGCTAATTAATCATTACTTTTAATGTATTTTTAGTATTTTGAATCATGTTGTAAACTATAAATAGATTCACATATGATAAACTATCAGTTCGTTCAGGTCATATATACTGACAATGGAAAGTTGTTCAAATTTTATCAGAAAATTAAAAGTGTAAGATTTTCGTTTAATTGGTCGTTTTAAGTGAAGGTTTATCATTAATATGAAAAGACAGTATGAGCTTGTAAATTGTAATGTTTCCGCTTGTTGCTGATCACCATGAACTTTCCATCTTATTTTGTTTATTGCATCTTAATGAACAAATTTATTTATTATTTAAACGATGGGAAATGCTCAAAGAGCTACGGTTTCGTACAAATAGAGAGTATACAAGTGGTTGTTTTATCCTGAAAGTGACCGGCTGATGTACTGTTGTGCAGAACTGCGAGACAATATTGTGAACGTGTTAATTAAAGAGAGCGAGCTAATCTACAACTCATTCAAATTCGGTACCCATATTACTCATTCAAATTCGGTACCCATATTTCTTGTTGGGTTTCTAACATTGACTATATCTTGTGAAATAGTGTATAGAATAAAACTTCGAAGAGATGACATAATGTATAGAATTATATCTTGTTACTATATCACTCAAGTATTTTCTAGAATATCAAACTCAGAAGTAACCGTTTGTTTGATTACGTGTTGGATGAAATGTTAAACTCATCTTGAATCATTTCTCCAATTAGGTTTGCTTCTTGAGGGAATTTGGTGACAAATGATGACTTAAGTCGAATTATTTAGTGGAATGTGTCAAATTCTATGTTGTTTGATTTGTTTTCTTTTTATAGTCAAAGCGTGTTTGAACTTTAAAATTCATAATCTCATTGTGGGGTGAAATTGGGATTTCGTAGGGGGTAAGGTAAGCAGGATTAACTGCGAGTTCCATGTCGCAGAGTTGAGACTTGAGAGTTAGGTCTCGCCAGTGGCGTACCGTCGATTCTACATGGAGTTCTACTTATAAAATTAAAACAATAATTAAATATAATATTTAATTTCCGTAAAAAAGTTACCAGAAAATTATTGTCGCAACATGTAGAATGTACATGGCATGTATTGCTCACAGATTCTGTATGGGTATGGATCAAGTGTGAGCTTGAGTATTTGGAAATAGGGGATAATGATGGTTTAAGAAGATCCGCCTCATTGTCAACCAAGAATCTAACTAATGGAAGATGAGTTTGATCCTAGAGCTCTTCTCCTCTAATTCAATATCTCTCATTTGTTTCTTTTGCTATCGAGATATGGCCAAGAGGATAGGAGAATGCGCACTACAGTCCCTCTAGCGAGTACTCGATTAAAACATGATATCATGTGGTCATCACCATAGCTTTGGTAAGTGGAACAAAGAGTATAACTCTGGTGATGGATGGAGACTTAAATGAAAAAAACATTGGCAGATCTAAATCCTCCATAAGGTCTGTTTTTATCTATGACAAGCTTTAAGAGTTATCGTATTCATAAAAAAAAAAAAGCTTGAAGAGTTATCTTACATGCTATGGTTGTCCTTAAAGCCAGAGATGCCCGGTTGTTGACCGTTGTCTTGTTTCTCGCCTTTAGGCAAAGACGTCAAACATATATTATTTCATTTCCCATTAGTTACTTGACGATGACAAATGGTAAAGTTGGATTATATGGTTAATCACGCCGCGTAAGAAAATTTCAACACTTGGTGAAGGAGAATAATGTACTCTATGTTCAACCCATACCGGATTCTCCAAATAATTTGCTTATTGTGAATAATCTATAAATCCAGCAACATAGTAATTTTCGACCTCAAATTGAACTTCGAAGATGCTATCCATCTTTCTTGGGGCTATACCAAGGGCTCGATGGTGAAGTTAGCAGGTGACCGTCTGCACCTCATTATTAGACTTCAGTATCATGGGATTGCCAAACCCGGATATGGCTGAACTACTAGTTGTTCGAGATGATCTACACTTAATTTGTAGCAATTCGGCCTTCATGGAGTCACACTAGAAGGAGATTCTGAAGTCGTAATTCATCAACTACTAAGAGAGAGGTAGAGTTTCGATGCAAGTGGATGCCCAATGCTCAAAGACCGCTTACAAATAATAGCTACTCTAGACTCATGCTTAAAGTTTTGTGCGGTCTCAAGGAGCGGCCCGTAATATGACAACAAAAATCATTTCTCTGTCTAGATTGGAATTGTTCATTTAGTTGGTTGGTTGGAAAGGGCTTTCTAGGGTGAACTTCTATTCTTGTATTTCACTATCATTTTATAAAATAGTACAAACACTTAAGCATCATGATGTGAAACAAAATTAAGTGACTAAATTTAGCTCAATGGTCTTTTCAAATGGTACGAGTTTGTATCAATCGGCCATACAGATTGCAGACCTTTTCACCAAGGGCTCAGCAGACACAAACTTCAATTATCACTACCCAAGAAGGGCAAAAACTGATCCGGCTAGCAGAAGCAATCTGTCCACTACAAGGGAAAATGACATTACGTGCAAGAGTCCTAGTTGGATAAGGACTTGTATGCTGCATCTTGCAAGCCACTATTAACCCCAACTACTGGGGTGGTTAGCCTTTGATGGAAGCAAGACCTCTTCATGCTAATGCTTTAAAAATCATATCGTATTGGTCGGTTCTACCGCAAAGTTCAAATGGTAGACTATTTTAGTCGTACGAAACAGTTAAATTGTAGTTCAACCACGATTTTAATACAAAATACTCTATCAGTTACTTTCTCGATATAATTTCTGGTACGATTTCCCAATAACAAGGTATGCTTCAGACTTGTACTCTTGGACAGTCGACAGGCCAATCACTGCCCCAAACGTGCAATTATATGTTCTCACCAGATTTCCACCCCACACGCCATTGATAGATCCCTACAAAGCTCTTGTGTAAATTGCTTTCCTTTCCACTCAGCTTTAGGAAAGCCCCAAAGCAAGAAAAGGATGGAACTTCAGCCTCTGCAAACGTTCCTCTTCCTTCTCCTCCTAATACTACCCCTGAATCACGGATTCGGATCTTCCGGCGACGATCCATCTGAACCCAGCTGCTACACTTCACTCTTCAGCTTCGGCGACTCCGCCACCGCCGCAGGAATCCAAACCCAGGACTTCGCTCCTGGAAAAACCGCCCCCCATTGTGCATTTCCTCCCTACGGCGAGACCTACTTCCACAAACCCACCGGCCGTTGCAGCGACGGCAGAGTCATCGTCGATTTCATCGCCCAGCACCTGGGCCTCCCTCTGCTTCCACCTTACCACGGAGAACCGATCAACACCACCACCTCTGTTTCTCACGGAGCCAATCTCGCCGTGGTTTCCGCCACGGCCCTCGACCCGGAATTCCTCGAATCCAGAGGAATCTCCGGCTGCCGGAATTGCTCACTGAGCGTTCAATTGGGTCGATTCAAAACCCTTCTAAACTCACTCTGTTCCACTCCTTCCGCATGCAGAGACTACCTTAGCAATTCCCTGTTTCTCGTCGGAGAAATCGGCGGCGTGGATTACCAGCTTGCCGCCCTCGCCGGTTTCCCCACATACGAGGCCGAGGATCTAATTCCTTTCGTTGTGGATCGGATCGGGGACGCAATTGAGGAGCTAATCGAATTGGGTGCGGTCAATTTCTTGGTCCCTGGCGATTTCCCCAAAGGATGCTTCCCTTCCTACCTCACTCGGTTCCGGAGCTCCGACCAGAGCGATTACGACCCGATCACCGGCTGCCTCGTGTACTACAACTGGTTCTCCGACCAACACAATCGAATGCTCCAGGAGGAAATCGAGCGGGTGCAGAAGCTCCACCCGGGTGCGAGGATCCACTACGCGGATTACTTCGGGTCGGCCACTCGGATCCACGAGGACCCGGAGAAGTTCGGGTTCGGGAAAGCGACGATCAACAGGGCCTGCTGCGGTGCCGGTGGGCCGTACAATTACGAATGGTCGGCGGTTTGCGGACGGCCGGGCGCGGTTGCGTGTGAGAATCCGGCGTCGTATATCAAGTGGGACGATCATCACTACACGGAGGCGGCGTATCGGGTCATCGCCGGCGATGTTGCGAAACGGTACCGTTACGATTGGTTTGGTTGCCGCGCGAAGGGACTGGACTCGGAATAAAAGTTGGAAACTTAAACGCGGGAATCTCTCATGCTTTATGAAATATAATTACATAATCTTAAAAAAATTTATCTTCAGTTATGTTCCAAAATTCATATCACTGATAATTTTAAGAGCATCAATTTTTTTTGGTGAAAAAGGCTGCTGCGCCGCACTACCTTATATTAAATAATTGAACGAACAGTAAATCCGCCCACAGAGTCATACAATGTCCAATGAGTAATATAGCTATCGGTGGGATTATACACAAAAGTTCCTGGCTGAAGCGAATGCCCAAGGTGAGCCAAGTGATCTGCAAGGAAGTTCCCTTCCCTGTATATGTGACTAATCTGAAGCTCCCAATCCCGCTCCTTAAGCTCACAGAAAGCAAGGACGAGAATAGCATGTTGGTGAGTAACGGGTCCAGTGGCTTGGAGAAGCTAAACCGCGGTCATGGAGTCAAGCTGGAGCTCGACTTTTCTGTGGCCAAGGTCCCACGTCATCTGTAGCCCCTGGATGGCCCCCCATAGCTCCGCGCGAGTGGTTGAGCATTTTCCCAGATTCATCGAGTAAGACCCCAATAAGCGACCCTGCCCGTCTCTGAGCGCTCCTCCTGCAGCGGTGGACTCTAACGGTCGTAATAACGAGCCATCAGAGTTCACTGTGATCCATCCTGTCGGGGCCGGTCTCCACCCCACGGCCACGTCTCGACGCAGCCCCGACCTCCCCAGTGCTATAGCTTGTTCCGCTGCTCTGCCATCATGCGCAATGGTCTCCCAGGCCAGGATCTTTTGCGTAAGCTTATTGGGTTCTTCCTCGATGGCTGAAAAAATGTAATCATTCCGCGAACGCCAGAGGAACCATAAAGTGAAACCAAATCGAACCTGGGTCTCGGGGCTGGTCAGATGATGCATAAACCAGCTGTTGAAATCTCTGTTGTCCGAAGCGCTAATCGCCGAAGGGAGCGCCTGGGACCAGACCTGCCACGCAAACTCACATGCCCGGAAAATGTGCTCAGGAGACTCTGATTGTGTTTTGCAGCGTGGGCAGTTCGGGTTGTGCGCCAAGTGCCGCCGTCTTCGCTCTTCGTTGGTCAGGAGGGCACGTGCGTCGCCAGCCAAAGGAAGTGGCGTACCCGATTTGGTCCCGGCCACTTCCAGACTCCTTTCCACCCCTGCTGCGCGTCTTCTCCGTCTATCTCCGCCACGAGTTGGTAGGCTGTTTTCAGTGTGAACTCTCCCTTTTGATCTAGTCCCCAAACAAGCTCATCATCTCCTAGTTCCGGTTTCGGCGGCGGCATACCTAAGACCTGCAAAAGAGCATCCGCTTGTAAGGAAGTAGTCAGGAACTCCGTGTCCCACTCACCTACTGAGTTGAGCATACTGGCCACCGAAGCTTGTACGTTGATATCTCTGGCCGAGGGCAACATATGCTCGCCCAAGACCATTCCGCTGTCCACCCATTTATCTTGCCAGAACAGCGTGTTGTTGCCGTTTCGGACGCTCCACCTCACTCCCTCAAGCAAGAGATTCCAGGCCCTCCGAACCCCCCTCCACAGCTGAGAGCACCGGGTTTTGCGCCGAAGCTTCACTCCATCAGGTCCCTCACGAAGGTATTTCTCCTAGAGGATCCGGACCCAGAGCTCCTCCGGCTTCTTAAGGATACCCCAGGCTAGCTTGAGGAAGTAAGCTGTGTTAAGAGCCCGAGCACTTCTTAGTCCCAGCCCGCCCTGATCCTTGGGGAGGCACACGGTTTCCCAATTGACTAGGTGGATGCGTCGCCTTCCCTCTTGAGAGCCCCAGACGAACGCCCGAATTTTCTGGTAAATGTACTCACAGATCCCTGCCGGCAAGACCGCAGTTTGCATAATGTACGAGGGTATCGCGTTCAGCACTGACATGGCCAACGTGACGCGACCTGCAAGAGACAAGTTATCGGCTTTCCAACCTGCAAGACGTTGGTCAATGCGATCAATGATATAACGGAAAGTTTTATTTGTGACCCGGCCGTGCAAGACCGGCACCTCAAGATACCTCCCCAGATCCTGGGTCATTGGTATTTGCAGACGATCACTGATATCATGTCCCGTCTCGCGGCGAACGTTCTTCGAGAAAAACACTCGCGACTTGTCCTTACTGACGACTTCTCCTGAGGCTGCACAAAATCTATCTAGGCACTTTACGACGACCTCTGCCTACTCCACCGTAGCTTCAGCAAACAAAACCAAATCATCTGCAAAAAACAAATGGGTTAGCTCCGTTCCGCCCCCACCAACTGGATAGGCTTCCACTTTTTGGCCTGAGTAGCTTCCTGGATGAGGTGGATCAGCCGCTCAATACAAAGAGTGAAGGTATAGGGTGAGAGCGGACACCCCTGTCGCAGGCCTCTAGTTGGTCGGAAAGGCTCAGTAGTTGCTCCATCCCACAAGATCTCGAATGATGAAGTAGTTAGACAAGCTACCACCGTATTAACGAATTTGTCGGGAAGCCCGGCCGCAAAGAGAGTACTAACCACAAAGGTCCCCGGCGCTTTATAGGGACCCACGCTTTAGTAGCTGCCAGAATTTCTATGGCGGTCAGGTCGAGCTCCATGCTCCTCATATCCCCTATGTCGGCAAACTCTGAGGGAAGAGTGTCAACCGTGGCTTCCGTTTCAGCATAGAGGGTTTGGAAAAACTCACGAACGAGAGTAGTCATTTCCTCCATATCCTCAGTCCACGAGCCATCCTCTCTTCTCAGTTTCCTGATATGGTTCCCACTTCTGCGTTTAAGGATCGACAGATGGAAGAACCGCGTGTTCTTGTCGCCCTCCACAAACCACAGAGCACGGGACTTCTGGTACCACAGGGCCGCTTCCTGGCGCAAGGTATCCTGGAACAGTTTGCGGACGTCCTCATCTTCCTTCAAGCTAGAAGGAGTTGGCTGAACTTCATTCTTCTCTTCCAAGTGCTTGAGTTGCGCGCTCAGATTCTTCTTCCTAGCAAAAATGTTTCCAAAAGTCTCACGGTTCCATTTCCGAAGATCCTCCGTAAGTAGCTGCAGAGCTTGGCCGTAGTTGTCACCTTTCTGCCATCCCTCACCGAGCACTCTAGAGAAATCCTCGTGGAGCATCCAAGGAGCCAGGAAACGGAAGGGCTTGGTAGCTTTTTGTCTTCTCGTTCTTCTCTCCAAGGAAACCAGAATGGGTCGATGGTCCGACTTCACCCACAGGAGATGAGAGGTGTGGGTTTCAGGGAAGGTCTGAAGCCATGCTGAGTTACAAAGAGCTCTGTCAAGTCGTTCTTTGAGGCCCCGGGGACCCGCCCAAGTGAACCGCGGCCCCACAAACTGAATGTCCATCAGCCCACAGTCCTCCGTACAACTCTTGAACTCTCTACTATGCGACAGGTTGAACGTCGCGCCTCCCTGCTTATCCTCCATGCTCAGCATCGCATTGAAGTCCCCCAAAATCAGCCAAGGTTTCTCATTATTTCCCATGAGGTCACGCAAGGTGTCCCAGAGTGCTCGACGGTGGCTCGGATTGGGTGACCCATACACCCCCGTGATCAACCCTTCCTCCTTGTTTGGAAGAGTGACCCAAAAGTGGAGGGCTTGGTCTGTTGAGCTAACGAACTGCAAATCCAGATTTCCCGAATCCCAAAGATCCCAAAGACCACCCGAGAACCCCCTCGCTTCAATCCTTTTCTGTGTATCATAACCCATCCGTCGAGTAACGACATCCGCTTCCCTCCCGCTGATCTTTGGCTATGAAATGAAGACAATATCAGGGTGGTGTAAGCGTTTAAACTCAAGAAAGTGATTAAGAAAATCCGGATCAGCCGCTCCGCGGCAATTCCAATAGAATATGCAAACCATAAGAAACAGTAGGGAAGGAGAAACACGCAAAAACTCAAAGCAAAAAGACTAAAAGACAAAACAAAGGAAGGACACTCCCTTAGAGAAGACTCAAGGACGCTCCACATCCATGGCGGATGCATTGCTCAAAGCTCCTGTGGAGGAGACACCAAGACCCCTAGCACCCTGATCTTTGGACGGGGGATTAGTAACTGCCACATTGAGGTCCAGGCTCCTAGCAATAGGTACAGTAGACTTCCTCAGCGAGGTCTTTTTTTCGTTGGGGATCCTGTTGGAGTCGGCTTCCCTATGATGGGCGCTTTCTGTGTGTGTTGACGTTGTTGCACACTGTCTTTGGAGCTCCCAGCCCTCTTCCCTTGAGTCTTGGGCTTCTCCCCCGTCTTACTCCCCTGTCCCACCGATTTAGATCCCCACTGTTGACCTGTCGAACTCTTTTCCTCTCTGGTAGTGTTCCTAGCTCCGGTGGTCACTTTTGTCGTATGATGGTTCTCCCTCCCATTGGTCTGACCCGGGACAGCCTCCCTACCCTGTGCATGGGATTTTCCTTGTGCATGGGCACCGTCGACGACAGTACGTGCCCCTTCTTCCTCCAACACATCCACCTCTTCTGTTCCCTTCTTGTTCGCCTCCGTTAAGACCTCCACATGCTCACGCAACTCATCATTCAGTGTCTCTAGCGCAGCAAATCTTGAGCCTGCTGTGGGATTTGCTATATCCTTTGCTTTTACTTGCTGTGCAGGTGAGTTCTGATTCCGACGTCGTTGGTTTCGCGTGGCGATCATCCACGGACCATAGTCCTGAAAAATCTCTGGCCGCTCCTCTTCAATAGGTTGAGATTTTTGCGGCAAGTGTGCTAGTCTGAAATCCTCCTCAGAAGGCTCATCCGTCATTCTCCTGGGGCATGCCTCCTGCTCGTGGCCATAGCGTCCGCATGAGAAGCAGACCTTGTGGAGTCCCTCATACTCCACTCGGCGGGTTCTCCTTTCAAGCCGATATTTGCAGATAAGAGGCTTGGCTAAGTTGACCTCCATGCAAATCCGAGCGAAGTGACCACGGGTTGCTTGACGAGTAGCTTCATCCATCCGTATGTATTTCCCCAACGAGTTTCCAATATTGGCTAGTAACTCCTCATCATAATAGTCCATCGGGAGCTTTGGGAGTGGCGCCCATACCATAGTGTGGGACAGTTCTTCCTCATTCGGCTCAAAGCCTCTTCTCCAGAATCTCGTCAGCACGTAGTGATCCTCAATCATCCATGGTCCACCAGTCAGCGCCCTTTCATAGTCATGTTCTGTTGTGAAACGCGCCGAGTAGAATCCTTGCCCCATTGCCGCAATTGTTACTGGTCCTGTCAGTGCCCACATGTTCTGCAGGCGGAACTGGAGGAACAAGAATGGAAACGAGTGGCCAAGAACCCTAACGATAATGGCCAACCTCCACCGCTGCCCCACCTTCTTCTTAAAACCCGCCGGTAAGCGGACCTTAGGGCAATCAGGCTCACCCTTGCCGTCACTATCAATATCTTCCTGTTCCTCCTCTTCAAAATTGACGTCGGGGAGTTTGTTCATCGTCACCATGGCCTTGTACGATAGAGGAAGGTTTCCTCCTCCTACCGGCGTTCTCGTTTCCACTGCCTCCGTCACGTTCACGGATCCGCTGTTGTTCTCGGGTGATTGTTCTGCAATCATGGCTCCCGCTCCTGTGAAGTCGCTGGTCACCTTGGTCTTAGATTTTTTTGAGGCGCGGATCAGTGATGGTGCCTCTGAGATATCCGGTGGGCGTACCTGAGAATCCAGCGTAGCCCCCTGCATAGCGCCGGCGGCGCTCATCGCGTTAGGGTTGCGTTCGTCGCAGACAATTTTCCTACCGTGAGATCCGAAAAGTTTGGAGCTCTTTCTCTTTCTCCAGATTATTCAGCATCAAATTTTCCTTTTTATTCCAGCATTTGTATATGGCGTGACGCTTTGTTAAGGTAGTGTGAACAAGAAGTAATATGTATCAGGAACATTGTTAATGCTTAAACGAATCAGCAAGGAAAATTAAGTAATTTTCTTTACTTGATCAATAATGTAAACAATAGTTTTGTACCATACAGCTGCCCCATAATTAACTGGACTAAATTTATTTTAATTTTCGGTTCGTAATTTTTTAATATTGAAGTATCAATGAGAATCAATCGAAATAATATACCAATTTGACCACTCAACTTTGTGGTCTTTACTATCACATTTGTTTAGCTATAGTTTTCCCCCCTACATCTTGAAATTTTCTAATTTGCTCGATATCTCCACTTCTACCGCCAATTAGTTTTTTTAATAGCAATTTCAATATTTTTTTTAATAAAGGCGATTGATGCTAAGCAATTTCATTCATTTTAAACCTCAAATTAGGATAAGACTTATAGGAAATGAGATACAATATTTATCACCATGATTGAGTCAACAGGGAGGAAATAATAATGTGCATTTCCATCTATCCCAGCAACACTATTGTTGCTTTCAAGATTAATGAAGGATACTTGTATAAAATCTTAATGATTAAGGATGTGAAACAAATATGAGAAAACAAATGACATTATCTCCACGGCCAGGAGGACATACAATGGAGATACACTCCCCTTTCATACACATGAAACATACAAGTATGCAATAGGCGTGCAACTATAGATGATTGAAAGATAAATAAAAATAAATTAAAGAAAAATATATATCCCCATCTATATAAGTTCAATCAAATCAAAATAATATAGCTAAGTTTCATATCATGCAACACAGCAAAAGATGTCTAGTTCAAAAGGAATGAGGAAATAAATGAAGAGGAAGAAGAGGCGATATCCACGGTTGTAACATCTCGATCTCTCAAAATCAACTTTTCCATGGTTAAGTTGTCAGAAAATCCTCTTTTTCTTCTCTCAAACTCGTGTGTTAGGTGAAAAAGTGTATGCCCTCCCCCAGAATAGTTGAAAAATAAATTAAATAGGTTGACGTCTGTAGAGAAACACGATCTAAAATATGACTATAGTCGTGGTCGTGTCAACCTTGCGACTCATATTTGGAGACGGGCATGACCATCCATCCAGCCTTGTTCGGTTTGTAAAGTATTTATTTTGTTGCTTTCTTCAATTCTCTGGCATTTCAAGTATATCTGAGCATGCCCACCAACACGATTGTGCCATATGTCCTTTTAGTCTCGAAATTTCATTCCAAAGCTCTCCAAATCCATTCCAACACGCATCAAACTCCAAATTTATGCTCTATAGTGCATTTGTCATCCAAATATCGTCTAATTCAATTCCAAAAACCTAAAACACACTAAAAAACCATTCTAAGTATAAAACTGACGAACTTATAGAAAACTTGCTAAAATGACAGAGCAAAAGAAGACTAAAAAGAAAGTGAAAATGTATAAAATACTAGTTAGTATGTTGAGAGCCAAAAGTGGAGGAGGGCGAGGCTTTGCTGACCTAAGGCCTTATGTCTAACTTGCGGAGGTGAATCATACGGGTTTGGTACTGTTGAAGATGATTCCATCGACTTCAGCACTGCTGAGCTTATAGGACGATGACGCTTCTCCCTCGGAAGCAACATATGGGTTGAGTAGAGAATGATGTCGTCTTAGATTGTCTGGAGTCAGTTATCCATTTTTACTGTACATATATACGTGTTTACTTCTGATTAGTAGATATGTATTTTTCACTTTGTTACCGTTTGTAACTTTCTTCTCCTTCGTTGAGAAGTAAAGACAGAGTATATATGTCAGGCCTTTGAGACACAAGGAAGCCTGTGGGTTCCAGGGTTCCTTTACCAATTTATGATATCCAATTTCATATGGTATCAGAGCCTGGTTCCATTTTCTAGGGTTTCATTCCCACTAGAATCACATTTTTCTTCTTTCATTTTCTTCCGCATTAAACCTTCGTTCCTACAACAATGGCAACTGAAGCTGCGTACTAGGTCGTCTAGCTCTACAGTAGATATGACTTCTACCAACATTGTCACAAATCCCTTCTACATAAACCCTAATGAATCTCTAAACTTTACAATCAAGCTTTCAGATACCACCAACTACAATATGTGGAGTATAACGGTGAGAGTTGAACTGAAGAGCAAGAACAAGCTTAGTTTCATTATTAGATCGATTCCTGTTCCAAATCTTGGACATGAGAGCTATCAAGCATGGGAACAAAGCAACACGGTTGTCTATTTCATGATTCTTGCGTCCCTGGATCCCAGCTTGGTGAATAGCGTGTCCTCCCATGACAATGCTAAACTTCTCTAGGATGATATGAGCCAGAGGTATGGAAAAGCAGACAACATCCGTATCAGTGACCTACATATATCTATTTACACCTTGAAACAAGATAACAAGTCGGTAACTCAATTTTATTCTGAGTTGAAAGGGCATTAGGAAGAGCTGACCCAATTTCTGCCAATCCCTAATTGGATGTGTGGAGGAGATAAGGGAAATAGAGATGTCACTTGTATTACTAAGACTACTGTTAGGAAGTATCGTGAGAATGAATTCGTGACTAGATTTATTATTGGATTGAATGAGTCGTATGCCGCCCATAGAAACTGCTTTCCATTATGCAATTCAGGATGAAAGGTAGTTTGGAAGACCAAGCCAAGACTCTCAAGTGGAATCTGTTGCATTAATGGTTGGAAACCAGTCAAAGGGAAAAGAGGCGGCTATGGGTGTTTAGGGTGGTCCTTTGTTTTGTCGATATTGCAAGAAAGACAACCATGTGATTGCTGATTGTTAAAAGCTAAAGAGGAAGAACAAAGAGAATGGGTCATCTTATGGTTTTGCAGGACAAATCCAAGGAAAAGACAATACTGGAGGAGAAATCATGTCTAAACCAGAAACCAAGCTGGCTAACTCTCGTATAGCCAATCTCCTACTACCGAATGAAGAGGCTCTAACAACCTAATCAGATTCTATCTATCCCAGGTTGCAGCAAATCAAGGAAAGCTGATCAGACTTCAATCAATTCAATAAAACATGCATCGTTCGATTAAAACCAAACAGTATAATCATCCCAAGTCATTACAATCAAATCCCTAACACATGGAACTAGGGTTCTTCATACCCAAGTGAGAGAAGGGTTCTACTCCATAGAGAGAGAGAGAGAGAGAGAGAGAGAGAGAGGAAAACAGAATACAAAGCAGTCATACTCATAACAATGGGAAGAATCTGCTCTGGGATGATGATTTCCACTCCTATGACGAACTCCAAGCTCGATTTGATGAAACCTAGCTCCAAGATTGCTTCTAAGATGTGTTCTTCACACTTTCTCTCTCTAGGGCTCTGTTTTTGCTCTCCCAAATCGATTCTCTCACTTGTGGCCCGAAATTGGGTAAAAACCATAAAATCCCGATCACACGGGCAGGCCACACGGCCGTGTGGCATACCCAGATGCCCATGTGAGATACAAAATGCCGTGTGGGTTTTATTTGTACCCGTGTGGCTTTCTCAGCGACTCGCCACACGTCCGATCTTCGTCCAATCGACCCCGAACTCGCTCCCAAACCTTCATTCATGTACTAGGACCTGAAATATCACAAACAAGCACAACCTAGCGTGAAATCGGCCTAAAACACGAGAATCAACACCTCAAACGGCTCCAGAATAGGGGTAAAAACATGTGTAATTAACGGTTTATCAAACTCCCCCACACTTAACCGTTTGCTTGTCCCCAAGCAAACCAAGTCAGACACAAGGTAAGCTCACATATTTCAATCATACCAACATTGGGGACAAATCATATAGGCACAGAACACGTGAATTATACTGGCTTTCAAACATCAACACATGAACAACCTCAATAGCAACCTGGACAACCACCACAGAAGACATTCGAGTGCAACAAAATCGAGTAAAGGAGGAGTCTCCCTTTTTTCATCAACCAACCTAGACTTGACTCAACCACTTACTCAAGACAGTCAACTCATGCATCAAACTCAAGAAATCAGAATCAAGACCGAGCCATCTAGTTCCTCACCGGGGTAAAGAGTGTAAAGAACAAGGAAATGAATCGCTCACTCTCGACCAGTGGGGTCAGGACAATTTGATGCAAAAAATGCGCATACTTATTCTCTCAATTCCTAACATCTCTTCACCATGACGGCAACCTCTAAATGTTAGAGTTCACATAAATGGTTGTCATCACTAACTAATCCGGAGGTCTTAGACACAGGTTCAAGTGACTGGCTAGGGTCTTGGACATGGGGAAAAGGCCTTTTAGGTGGTGGGAGTATTCATAGCACAAGGTTCCACATTTCCAAACCCAACAAACTCACAGTCAATCAAACCAGTACTTTCTTTCTGCTATTCTGCATTACTCAAATTCTTCAGAGCACAAGAGCGAAGGAGGTCACATAAATGCTAGTATTTCTAAGCCAGACTGCTAAGAAACACTACTTAATGGGCACTATTCACATTTTTTGTGGTGGCTCTCTTTTGCTTTCATTTTTTCTTTGTTTTTCTTTCATTTTTTCCATTTCTAAAGAGAACCACCACCTCTGCACATTTTCAAACACCTGCCCAACTTTTTAAGAACTACCTCCAACTCTCACATTACATTTTAGCAGAAACAGCAGAGAACGTGTAAAAATCACTCTGTGAAACCTTCTAAAAGATGCAAAAGGGTGATTTTTATTGCAGACCGAAAGAAAGGAGAACACACGACTCAAAGGGGCTGACTAGGGGGTATGACACACCAGGACAGTCAATTTGGTCGTGGGCTAATCCTATGCCTCCATCATCTTAGCTAATGACAACGTGAATGCTACACATCATGGAAGAGGGATCTATCGCACAAGAAAGAAACGAGCAGGCTCAAATCTCACATGGCTGCCTATATGCTCTATCTCTTATTCTGATCCCCTGAACTAGATGCATAAACGACTGTCAAGAACAAGTAATCAATCCAAGTCATAGTTGGTAAGCAAACAGTTGAAAAATTGAACCCCTACACAACTCTATTGCACGTCTCAGTCATCATTATAGGTTGTCCTAGTCACCATCCAGTTGTCATGCATTAATCCGAAAACCATTCGATTCACCAATCCAAACACAGTGCCAATATGATCAAACAGCCGTACTTGGAGCCCTCAAATCTTGAGATTTGGACAGCGGACTAGGCTCCAAGCACACGCATATAAATTCCAACCGATACAAAGCACCCCCCCCCCCCCCCCCACACTTAAGCACGACATTGCCCTCAATGGAGCAGAGGGAGAGATAAGGGGAACAATGTTACCGGATTGAAATACTGCAGAAGACTGGAAGTGGACCAGTCAGCGGGGGACTTATGGAATGAACGGGCATTTCCGCACTAAAGGAACATCAAGAACACACTAGCACACCTTGCGTTAGGGATCAGAGTTGGCCCAGATGGCCACAAAATAAACAATCCACAAAAGAAAACCAAAAGGACAAAAACAAACGACAGACTCAGTTCAAGCTCCGCAAACACATGGAGCAAACATAAAAAGTCTAAAACAAAAACACACACTAAGGGGCGACGAGTACAGCCTACTCGTCGCCAAGGTTGTCCAGATCGATGTCATTCATGAATGCATGAATTTTTTACCACTCGGCCGTGTCGGCCGACACGGGCAGGCCGAGGAATTCCACACGGCCGTGTGGAAAATGTCGAGAGCTCACACGGGCAGGGGCCAAATCCACACGGCCGTGTGAGGGACCCCTCTTGCCCGTGTGAAAAGTCCAGGGATTCCACACGGCCAAAACCCTTTTCCACACGGCAGTGTGACTTTCAGGGCTGGCCGTGTGGGCTGCCAGAACTCCGAAATTGACCTGTTTTCACTCAAAAACGACATACGACTCGTGAACAACACCTCAAGACTCAAAAACACAAAAAATCAAAATGAAAAAGGTAAGAAAATGCAAACCTAGGTGGGTTGCCTCCCCACAAGCGCTTCTTTAGCGTCTTTTAGCTGGACGCCAGTAGGTGGATCCTCAGAGAGGTGTAGGCGCGGGTGCCTTCAAGAGCGGATCCACCTCGCTCTTTAGGTACAACTTCAGATGGTGGCCATGCACCCGACGAATGTGGCCACCAGCATTCGCCAACTCGACTTGGCCATCCGGCAGGATGCAAGCGAGTGAATACTCGGATGGCCAAGGTGGTCGAGGTTCAGGAGGCGGGACCAGCTCATAGTGGTCTCCGGTTTTCTTGCGAGCAGGCTCTGCTACCTGCAGCTTCGGCCGCCACTCCTCCCTGATTTTGTCTGATAATGGAGTGGATGGAAGTGGCGGCGAAGATATGGGAGGGGGATCCTGCAAAGTGGAAAGCACAAAAGGATACACGACAGACTCGTGCTCCTGGTGAGAAACAGCATGCAAAGGCGAAGAAGCAGGGAGAGTATTAGCAATTGAAAATGTTATTCGCTCCTCGCCATCCCTCAAGACTAAGGTCCCGTCATGCACATCTATGAGAGCCTTGGCGGTGGCTAGGAAAGGCTTTCCCAGTATAAGGGGCACTTCTGTGTCCTCATTGATGTCCAAGACAACAAAATCCACAGGATAAAAGAATTTGCCAACCTTAACCAGAAGGTCTTCCACTATGCCCCTAGGATGAACTATAGATCGGTCAGCTAATTGAAGGCTCATTCTAGTAGCACGAGGTTCACCTAGGCCTAGTTTCTGGAACAATTTATACGGCATAACATTGATACTAGCACCTAGATCCTCCAAGGACCTCTCTACATGCAATTTATCTATAGAGCAAGGGATAGTAAAACTACCTGGGTCCTTCTGCTTCTGCGAAAGCTTGTTCTGTAGAATGGCAGAGCACTCCTCGCTGAGCTCCACAGTGGCCAGCTCGCTCAACTTCTGCTTCTTTGAGAGAAGATCTTTCAGGAACTTCGCATACTTAGGCATTTGAGATAGTGCCTCCAAGAAAGGTACTTGGACATTCAGCTTCCTAAGCATGAACATGAAGTTCCCGAACTCTGCCTCCAGCCCGTCTTTGTGCAACCGAGTAGGGAAGGGGAGTTGAGGGATATACTCCTTCACTACTGGTTGCGGTTTAGGCGTAGGCACCTCAACCTCCTGCTCCGCTTCTTCTTCAGCCGCTGGAGATGCCGAGGCAGGGGCATCTCTCTCTAGTGCCCGAACAGGTGGATCAGCAGTCATCTTGCCACTCCTGGTTGTGATAGCATTATAGTGGGCATTCGGGTCCTTCGGATTGGGAATGGTATCACCTGACAAGGTACCTGGAGCCCTTTGCGCCACTGCTTGAGCCACGCTCCCCAGCTGGGTTTGGATATCCTGCAAGACAGCCTGTGTGTTCCTCTGGCCAGCTTCAAGAGCCAGGAATTTACCTGAGGCCTTTTGCATGAACTGCTCGATAGTGTTGAATTTCTGAGCACTAGAACTGGCAAGAGAACCCACCAAGTCCGGCAGTTCAGCCATCGGATCATTCTGCACTGGGGTGGCAGGGCCTGCACCTGGATGCTGGAAAGGTCGCGGCTGTGATTGAGCAGCATGCCCCTACATGGGCTGGTAGAGAGACTGGTGCTGTTGCTGCTGGAATTGCCCCTGTCTAGGCTGGTACGGAGGCCTCTGGAAGCCAGGTGGTCCCTGGGGGACTGGTGGTCTGGAATTTGCCCCACCCCATGAGAAGTTGGGATGTTGGCGCCACCCCTCGTTGTAAGTGTTACTGTACGGGTCATTTCGCCTAACATTATAAATGAAGTTCACCTGCTCCTGGGGTGTGGTCGATTCCTTCATCTCCTGGCAGTCTTCCACCATGTGATGGGTGCTCTCGCACCACTGGCAGAGCATCGCCTGCTGCTGTCCGATCCCTGGAATCATCCCAGAGCGATCGATGGCTGACACCAGTTTCAATACCACCTGCACCAAATCAGATGACTGGGTGGCTACAGAATGCACACCCCGCCCTGGTGCTCGTCTTGATCTCCTTGCAGTTCCCCAATCATACCCGTTCTCTGCCATCTCCTCAAAGAGTTGATTCAGTTGTGGCGGTGTTTTGGTCAGCATGTTCCCGCCACAAACCGAGTCAATCAGTTGCTTGTCTTCTGGGAAGAGGGCGTGATAGAAGGTGCCCACCTTGAAAGCATCGTTGAAACCATGATTGGGACACCTCAGGAAGAGACTGTTGTATCTCTCCCATGCGTCCCGGATGGTCTCATCTTCATCCTAAGCAAAATGGGTAATTTGCTTCTGCAGTTCCGCCGTCTTGGATGGAGGATGGTAGCGGGTGAGGAACTTGTCCGCCAGATTGGCGAACGTGGTGATAGAGCCCGGAGGTCGAGTGTCTAGCCACTCCTTGACCTGCCCCTCCAGGGTGAATGGGAAGTACCTCAGCTGGATGGCATCTGCTGGGACCCCATTTATCTTGATTCCATCGATGAGCTCGTGGAATCGCCTGAGATGTGATCGGGGGCACTCCCCCTCTTTGCCACGGAACACCACTGAACCGCGCAGCATGGTGATGACGGAGGTTCTCACCTCAAAATTGTTGGCTGGGACATGAGGGTGTTGAATGGGTGACCTCATGTCCGCAGCCCTGGCGGTCCAGTAGTATCCCATGGTCTGCTCCTCGGGAAGGACCACATCATGGTCCTGTGGATCCCCCATCTCTTCTTCTTCAGCAATCTGCAGCTGTGCTAGCTCCTCCTCTGCAGCTAGTCGCGCCTTTAGAGCCCGCTTGAAGTTCCTGCAGGTTCGTTCAAGCTCCTGGTCTAATGGTAGTAGATCTCCCGACTGGCTACGGGTCATGCACTACCTGCACACAATCAGCAGAAACAACCCGTGAAGGCACACAGGTGGAAGAGATAAAATGCAGTAAGGAAAAAGCTAGAGTAACAAATTTTCACGTTTCCCCAATAACCTAGAGGATCCCCGGCAACGGCGCCAAAAACTTGACACGCTAAAACACAACACCAAACTGCGACCAAGTGTAATCGCAGTCCGGGAATGCAGTAAAGTGGCAAGTTCTATTATCAACCCGGGGTCTAGATCTACTGCTTACTCCGTGATTATCTATTATCTAGCCAACTAAGTCAAGTGATTGTTGTTTTAAGCAAAAGCAGTAAGAAAGCAGGAATTGGTTCGGTTTTCTCAAGCAAAGAAGAGTCACTCGGGAATGAGTCCCCCTAGCTCCTTAGTTAGGTCTCAATTGTAATTACCCTGGGTTGATTTACTATTGATTAGACTGCGGAAGATCCGACAGTAGCTTGGAATCTCTTAAGCTGACCAAGCCCTCTCAGTCTAACTACCCGGCAGACGACTAGTCTTCACCGGGATAGAAAGCTGAAGCAATAAGCACAGAACTCCACTATTGGAATTGGATTCCAGTACAAACCAGTAAACTGGCTAACTCTCGTATAGCCAATCTCCTACTACCGAATGAAGAGGCTCTAACAACCTAATCAGATTGTATCTATCTCAGGTTGCAGCAGAAATCAAGGAAAGCTGATCAGACTTCAATCAATTCAATAAAACATGCATCATTCGATTAAAACCAAACAGTATAATCATCCCAAGTCATTACAATCAAATCCCTAACACATGGAACTAGGGTTCTTCATACCGAAGTGAGAGAAGGGTTCTACTCCATAGAGAGAGAGAGAGAGGAAAACAGAATACAAAGCAGTCATACTCATAACAATGGGAAGAATCTGCTCTGGGATGATGATTTCCACTCCTTTGACGATCTCCAAGCTCGATTTGATGAAACCCAGCTCCAAGATTGCTTCTAGGATGTGTTCTTCGCACTTTCTCTCTCTAGGGCTCTGTTTTTGCTCTCCCAAATCGATTTTCTCACTTGTGGCCCGAAATTGGGTAAAAACCAGAAAATCCCGATCACACGGGCAGGCCACACGGCCGTGTGGCATACCCAGATGCCAGTGTGAGATACAAAACGTCGCGTTCCAAATATTTGCACTTCAGGCTACCTACACGGCCAGGGACACACGGCCGTGTGACTCACCCAGTCTGCCCGTGTGAAGCCTCGCATAATCCCACACGGCCACATTGCTCCTTCACACGGCCGTGTGGGTTTTATTTGTGCCCGTGTGGCTTTCTCAGCGACTCGCCACGCGTCCGATCTTCGTCCAATCGACCCCGAACTCGCTCCCAAACCTTCATTCACGACCTAGGACCTGAAATATCACAAACAAGCACAACCTAGCATGAAATCGGCCTAAAACACAAGAATCAACACCTCAAACGGCTCCAGAATAGGGGTAAAAACATGTGTAACTAACGGTTTATCATCTCTCAAGACTCACAACCTTACACCACAATCATTTGATCTTTGGCATTGGCGACTTGGACATCCTTTTGATGTTAGAGTTAAAGCACTAAGGAAAGTTGTACCTAGTATAGATATCACTTATGTTTTAGCGCTTATCCATGTTGATATTTGAGGCCCTTTAGCAGTTTCCAGTTACAATGGTTTCCATTATTTCCCTACCATTGTAGATGACAAGTCTAGATGTGTGTGGACTTACCTTATGAAGTTTAGATATGAAGCCAGAAAATTGTTAAAAGATTTTTGTGTGACGGTCAAAACACATTTTGAAAAGACTGTTAAAACAGTAAGGTCTGGTCAGGGGGAGTTTCACATGCCTGATTTCTATTTAAAGTTTGGAATAACTCACCGAATGTCATGTGTTGAAACACCACAACAGAATGCTCGTGTGGAGAGAAAACATCAAGAAAACAAAACTCCCTATGAAATCCAATATGGCCATCCACCTGATGTATCAAATTTGAAAGTGTTTGGGTGGCTGTGTTATGCTAGAACTCTTAGCCACAACAAAACAAAATTCTCTCCTAGAGCTAAACCATGTATTTTCATGGGGTTTCCACCAGGAGTAAAGGGGTACAAATTGTTTGATTTGCAAGGACAAAATGTCTTTTTCTCTAGGGATGTGGTGTTTCGTGAAAACATCATTCCTTGCTTATCTACTGATTCCAGTCCTCCATGTACCTCCACATCTCAAGTACCTTATACCTTCATTTCTCCTACCACAGAACCATTCCCGACTCAGTCATCTCCTCTTGATCCAGAACCCTTACCAAATCCCAACACTTCTTCTCCTACACCTGAAAGTCCAGTACCTACTTCTCCTCAACCTCTATCTCCGGATTCTTCTCCTTCTTCTTCTTCCTCAAATTAGATAGGATCTCCTATCCCAGAACCTCCATCTCCACAAAACACCAGCTTACCCATTGCCATCAGAAAACCATCCAGACGTTGTGATTTAATGATTATGTCATGCATCCAGGAAACACACATAACAAGACTTTGTATCCTATGGTTGCTTGCTTGTCATATGATCAACTGTCACTAGGTTATAAGAAGTATGCGATGGCAATAGATTCAGTGGCACTTCCAACATGCTTTGAAGAATCCGTGAAGGATGAATGTTGGAGGAAAGCTATGGATGTGGAGATTGGGGCTTATGAAGCTAATAGAACTTGGGGCATTGTCCCTGGACCACTTAATAAGAGGGAGATGGGGAACAAATGAGTATATGCTATTAAATTCCATGCTAATGGTGATATTGAGAGGCATAAAGCTAGGTTGGTGGCTAAAGGATTCACACAAATATATGGAATATATTTCCTAGATACTTATTCTCCAGTTGCAAAATTGAATTCAGTTGAGACTCTTTGGCTGTGTACATGGAACTACCACCTGAATTCTCTCTATGGTTTAAAACAAGCATCTTGCCAATGGTTTGCTAAGCTTACTTATGTGCTACTCAACTTTGGTTATGTGCAATCTCAGAATGATCACTCCATGTTTACAAATCACTCTCCCTTTGGTATTTCCATTCTCGTGGTGAATGTTGACGATATCATCATTGCTGGTGATGATACATCTAGTATGCTGGCGTTGAAGACTCATCTTAGTTCTCAGTTCAAGTTGAGAGATCTGGGTCATCTCTATTATTTTCTAGGACTGGAAATGGGTGGATCCATGGAGGGTTTGCACATATGTCAGAAGAAATATTGCACTGATCTATTGACATACACTGGATTTACATATTCTAAACCAGTTTTCACACCAATTAACATGAAACCAGACTTTCTGCAGATAATGGTCCTCTTATGGAAGATCCCACGCTTTTCAGAAAGATAGTTGGTAGGTTACACTACCTAACCATTACTCGACCTAAGATAACCTTTGTTGTACAACAGTTATGCCAGTATCAAGCAGCCGCTACAACCACACATTTGCAAATTGCATACAGGATCCTCAAGTTTCAGTAAAATGCTCCACGTCATGATCTTTTCTATCCATCATCTTCTGATTTGAAGTTAGGGGGTTATAGTGATTGGGATTGGGCATCTTGCCCTGATACAAGAAGACCCACAAATGGATATTGCATCACTTTTGGTTCTTCTTTGATCATTTAGATCCAAGAAACAAAGTATTGCTTCCAGATCATCATCCGAGGCTGAGTATAGAGCTCTAGCTCAACTAACCTGTGTAGCGGTTTGGGTTAAGAGATTGTCACTGGAACTCGGTATAGAACATCCTCAACCTGTGAATCTCTTCTGTGACAGTCGATCTGCAATTTATATTGTAGAAAATCCAGTATTCCACGAGAAAACAAAACATATAGAGATCGACTGTCATTTGGTTAGACAATTCCTCCAATCGAAACTAATAGGGCTAGGTCACCTTGAAACTAAGAATCAAATAACTGACTTGTTCATGAAGGGACTCAACCTCTTTAGACTCGATTGCTTGTTATCCAAGCTAAACATACAGAACTTGTATGCATCAGCTTGAGGGAGGGTATTGAGATGATTCCATCGACTTCAGCACTATAGAGTTTATAGGACAACGACGTTTCTCCCTCAGAAGCAACAGATGGGCTGAGTAGAGAATGGTATCATCTTAAATACTGTGGAGTCAGTTTTCCATTTTTACTGTACATATATACGTGTTTACTTCTAATTGGTAGATAGGTCTTTTTCAGTTTGTTATCGTTTGTAACTTTCTTCTCCTTCGTTGAGAAGTAAAGACAGAGTACATATGCCAAACATTTGAGTCGCAAGAAATTCTGCGGATTCCTTTACCAATTTCTAATATCCAATTTGATAGGCACCTGTTGGATGGTTTGGGGAGGTCGACAAAAAATGTTATAGTTAGATTGATGGCTCAATGATGATGAAACTCTAACGACCCTTGAAACCAATCCTCTGCAGTCAAATTTGGATTGTCCAATGGCGGAATTCGTATTGAATGGAAAGTGAAAAATGTATTTCTTGGAGTGCTTCTTACCGACTTGTCTCGCGTCACAAGCCCTGCTTCACTTGAGTCGAGCGAGATAGAGGACAATGTATAGATTGTGAAATAGGCCGCTTTATGTTGAAGATGACATATTATTATTAGCTAACAGACACGGAAAGCGACACTATATAGCTCCAGCAATCTAGTTTGGCGGTCTATTAATTGTCACACTACACCAACAGTGGTGTAGAGAATTCCTAACACTAACTATACCTATTCTTCGGAAGAACATTAAGGGGTAGTTTGCTTGTTGGATTTGGATCATGGATTTGGTACCCAAATCACAAACTTGATGGATTTAACACAATTTCATTGTTTGTTGATGGGTGCCAAGTCCGTGAAGTCCACAGATTTGTTCTTTAATTTGAGATCAAACCCGTGGATCCTACGGACTTGTAAATCCCACATACTTGTTTGGGATTTGTAAATTCATAATGGTTAGTTACTTATGTGAAAAATCCATCATAAATATATTATTAAATCTATCATGCAAACACTAGACTTTTTTTTAAACTCAAACACTAGACTTTTCAATCCAGAATACAATAAGGGGTCGTTTGGATCTAGAATTATGATGTGAGGAATTTGGGATCCAATTTCCTCATTATAAAACACGGGTATTTAAAGTGCAAGATTTTAACAATTTGTTTGTTTGTTTACGGGCCCGAGATTTCTTAAACAACAATTTAACCTTTTATGGCAGATGCCAAAATACAACTCTGCCCTTTGCTAATTGCTACTCTTCTTTGCAGACAACAACCCAAATATTCTTCCCTAACCCATCTTTTTCTTCTACCTTCCCACTGTTGCTCCTCTCAACGGCAGCTTGCTGAATCCGTCAATCGCATCTCTCTAGCTATTTCCTCTTTTCGCCCCTCAATCTTAACGCTGATTTCGTTGAACCCAGAGCCCAAACCTATTGCATGTTGATTTGCAAGCCTCGAAGAACCCCAAACCCAAATTGATTCCTTCTCTAGCCGGAGCTTGCCGCATGCCTCGAAGAACCCTCCCGCCGGCTGGAAGTAGACCAATCTTTGGAGGTAGATGAATTGCTCGAAGAACCCTCTCGTCGGCTCATGAAGAAGATATAAATTCAGGTTCCAGATCTGAATTCTTCGCTGACCGGCGCAGGGGAAGAAAGCGGAGTGCGGCGAAGGAAGATGAGAAAGGAGATGAGTCGGGGGCGGCGGTGCACGAGGATGTGGTGGTGGTCGCCTCTCTCACGTCGTTAGTCGTCTCTCTTGCGTCTAACTCCGGCGAGATTGGCTCTGGGCACGTTGGGACGCAGCCACACAGGGACACATCGTCGTCGGTCGTCTCTCTCGCAGCCACGCAGGGACAAACTGGGAAGAAACAAAAAAATCGGGGCCGGATTTTAAAATACTTGGTGGCTAGCAGCTATTTTTAATTCCGGGCTGGGTCGAATTTCAAAAACCTGGTGGCCCAAATCCCGCCCCTTTTTTTTAGCTATCCAAACAGGAGAATGGGTTAAATTCCTGGACGGGCCAGGATTTGGGCCGAATCCCTGCCCACATTTTGGGATCCAAACGACCCCTAAATCTATCATGAATCCCAAGGTTTTTGTTACCAAAATCTTTATTTTTCAAATCCAACAAACAAACTACCTTAAAAGCCAAACGTGGCCCGTAGCGTAACAGATCGAAGGCCCAACTAACCTGCTGGGCTACTACTAGTACTGTCTGCATGGGCCACGGCAATAGGGAGGCGAACGACACCGTTCTGTTCAGCGTTCTGGTAGTGGCAGTGGGATGTAAATGACACGTCATCTTCGCCCTCCTCACGGAACAAAACCCTGGAAGAAATTCAATTCATCCCGCCGACTTAAAACCCTCATTCTGTTTCTTTCCCTCTTTTTCAAGTCTACCAATGGAGGAGCCGCGGCGGCAGCAGCAGCCGTCGCCAGAGCTTCGCGCTCCAACGGAGCCGAACCCGAATCAGAATTTCTGCCAAGAAGCTCAACGCACAACGGTAGTACTATGCGTAGAATGCAAAGAGAAGGCGGCGAAATACAAATGCCCCGGCTGCTCTCTCCGGACCTGCAGCCTCCCTTGCGTCAAATCACACAAGCACCGGACTGGCTGCTCCGGCAAGCGAGACGTCGCCCCTTTCGTTCCCATGTCTCAGTTCGACGACAAAACCCTTCTTTCTGGTACTCAATTCTTCCCACTTCACACCTTTTCTCACAATGGGAACTTGAATTTGCTAGCTTTGAATGAAAAGTTCATTGCTTTCTGCCAAGTTTTGATTCGGCCTGAATGTTGACTATGTGGCTCGTAGATTATAACTTTCTCGAGGAAGCGAAGAGAGTGGTTGATTCAGGTGCAAGGATGAGAGTTCAATTGCGTGCTTACCCTCAATTTCGGCTGCCCATTCACCTTCAAAGCCTGAAGCGTGCGGCATCAAGTCGCAGAACAAACCTCCTTCTTCTCCCTAGTGGAATGTCAAGGAGGGAGAAGAACCAAACTCGCTATGACCGCAGGTAACGGCTGTTTTCAAAGAACTGTTCTTTGTGAGTCTGCTGATTCCTTATGAGCGTATGTAATATGTTCTGTTTGTGAACGATTACACATATTCTGACTACCTTTGCATGACATATTTCAGGAAGAAGTCGATCTTCTGGACCATAGAATGGAGGTTTCGCTCAACTGATGTTGTTCTAGTTGACCATGGGTAAGCCGTATTGAATTTGTCTGTATAATCCTTTTTATTTACTCTCAAGGTCTTTTGTTGTACTTTTCCATGGTGGCTTCACTATGATGCATATGAAAACCCTCGGTACTTGTTTCCCATTGCAGCGTAAATGAAAACTCGTCAATTTGCTCTGAGATTCAGAAGCATCTGAGCCCAGGACCATGGAAGCATAAGTTAAAGCAGTTCTGTGAAGCGGGTTTGGAATCTCTCAAGTGCTTCATACGCAAATATCCAAAGGTATGTATATGTTTACAAAGAAAGGTTGCATCTTTAGAATCACAATGCCTCCCGCGAGTTTCTGAAGCCTTATGCTCTCATTTTGACTTACAGGGGAAATCACCTTTTCGGGAGCTGGATATAAAGGCCCCTTTAAAGCAGCAATTAGGGAATCTAAGTGTGTTGGAGTACCCTGTCATCTACGTTCTTCTCCCTTCTCAAAGTTGTGATTTTGAAGTTGTAGAAGACTTGCTTCCGGTGGCGCGTAGGCCGGAAGCTAAGAATCGTGTGAGCAATGATGATCAATTGATGATCCCGAATGGTGTTCCCTTCCGTGAGGAGGAAATCATTGAAGAAGAAGAAGAAGAAGAAGAAGAAGAAGAAAATGGTCCTTCAGGTGATACTCAGGTTTATGATCTTCTTGCACAGGGCGAAGTTAAGAATCCAGGGTACCAAGAGCCGGCTCAGAAAGCCACAGATAATCCAGCTGAGGAGAATTCGTTGTCGGGAAACAATTTGCTCTCTTGCTTGAAGGACACTCCATGTGGAATATTTGATGACATGGATTTCGATTTTGACCAGAGCCTGATAGATAAGTATTCAGATATAATAGAGATCAACACCGATGACTTTCTTGATTTTGAAGGTGATTTGCCCATGGATATGGGAGGTAACGGTGGAGATGATTTTCTAAGGTTCAATATGAACCCTGAAGAGTTGGAAGAGGGGGAAATTGCCGAATAAGGGGGAACCCTGCATTAGACCACCATAACGCCTTCATAATCCTAACCCGATGGTTACTAGATTGAGGTCACTCTGGATGCTGCTGGTCAAGGGCGCGTTTCATGCTACTGCAGTTCTGTAAATCTGATGTAACTTCTCGCTCGCTCATGCATGAAAGTGTTGTTTTCTTGTGTGAAATTGCTGTCATTTTCTTCATCGACTTCATCAAGCTGTGTCCAACTGTCTATGATGGCGACTTTCCTCTCTCGTGGTTCTTGTCCATAGATTTTATCTGCTGGTTGCATCAGCCGTGTGATGATCCGGGAAAGAACGTGAAGATGATCAAGCTGCATCGATGAGAAGTGACTGGATCCAATAAATGCAAGTTAACTTCCAATCCAAGTTTAAAGTTCTTCCCCAGCTCAAGTACAATCCTCTGAGAGAAATTTCTCGATAAACCAACTCTTACATGGAGTACAGGGTTTGTAGTCAGGGGAGTTATTTGGAAGATTTGGAGAACCTTTGAGCTTGCTTGTTTCGGTAGAAGCGGGATGACAATCAAATCCACGATTGCGGATAATATGGAGAATCTCTACGTTGACTGGGAATGAGTAAAACTAATAATTTTTTTTAAGGGATGAGACGGGTATGATTTTAGACTCTCTCGGTCCCACCACAATTATTCCTTTATATATTTAAAAGAATAGAGATCAAATTATAACTTATCAATTAAAAGAAAGTTGGTTAATATTTAGAATAAAGAGTTAAAATGTAATTGAGTAATCACCATTCACCTAAACAAAACTTTAGTTTCCCCCTCAATTCCCCCTCAATTCTCTCTTCACTCACTCCCTCCCTTTTAACAAGATTGTTATGTCAAAATGTGTCGGAGTTGTACATGAAAATTTTGGATAATATTGCACATTTTCTTATTATTAATGGATGTATGCGATTAATTTATATCAAAATGGTTGTATCTTGATTGATTTTATTATTTATTATGTTTGTATGTTATAATTAAAAACTTACATGTTGAATTTTAAATATAGTAGTTGGATGTACGATACGAGTACCCGAAAATCGTGGGTATAGAGATGGAGATGCAAAACCTTTCGGGGTCGTTTGGAGAATATGAGTTTAAATCTATAGATTGTCAACAATCTAAAGATTCTAACTCTTTGGATTGTTGAAAATAGATTTTAAAATGTTTATTGTTTGGTAACTGTGATTGTTAACATTCAATGAAAATAAACAAAATTATTTTTATATTAAATAACGTGTTTATCCTTAATAAAAAATTAGAGTGGTTCGAGAAATATTAAAATCTTTGTTGATAAATATATTTAATATGATAAATAAATAAAACAAAGAGAAAAAGTTTGAGGAAAAAAATCTTACGAATCAAGATATAGAATCTCTCTGATTATGAGAGATTTGATATCAGTAGATTTTAGAGATTTGAAATCTCTAAAGCTCAAATCCACAATACAAAAAACAACAAAAAAAAACATAACTTTCTACAAAATCTATGGATTCAATGAATCCACGCCCTAAATCTATGGATTCATGTATTGATGTAACAGGTGTGAATTTGAATATTTCAAAATGGTGAAGTAATGGTTTAGGAAAATCCTCCACTAATCCATCCATTAACATCCTAAAAGCTAGTTGCAAGCACATTGTTTGGCATGTGGTGTTAGAAATTAGTTTGTGTTGTATTGCATTGCATTGTGTAGATAGTTAAAACTTGATTGTTGCAAGGATTCATGTAACAAATTGTATAAAGTTCATATGTGGGTACTCTAATTAGAGATTCCCCATAATTTAATGATTTTTCCCATTAATCATAGAAAGTTGATTTGCTTAATGAATTGTGATCCGGAGCTATTTTCAGAATGAGATTTGAAACATAAATTTATAAATTTCATATATTCAACAAAAAATTATATTTTTTGTTACTTTTTTTTATCAAATATATATGGATTAATACTACTACAACACCCGACTTGTATCTTATATTTTTCAATATTCCATTTATGTCCTATATTATTATATTTTGTGTCATTTGTATCCTGCCAATTTCGTTAACCGTTAAAGATAACAGTTGACTAAACGACGGTCAACGTAACATTGACTTTTGCTGACGTGGCAGTGCCAAGCCATTGAAACCTCACATTTTTAACTTATATTAAATAAAACTTTGAAAATAATAAATTGAAAAAACTTTAAATTCAAGAATATTACTATATAATATTCTAAAACCCCAAAATTCAAAAAAAAAATCTCCATTGATTTCGTCGATTGTCTCTCTCTTCTCTGCTTGGTTGGTGCTTTCCCGTCGATACTTCGACGACTTCCGACTGCTCCTGCAGCGATGACGGAAGTGAGGAGGGAACCGCCATGTGGAAGAGGGAAAGAAAGGAAGAGACGAGGTGGATGCGGCTGGATTGTGGCCAGGAACCGTCGAAGCACAAAAGAGGGCGGCGGCGCATCTCGAACCTTCAAAATCTAGGAGTACGAAGGTTGATGGAAGGCTCGTCGGTCTGAGAAGAAATCAGAGCGCGTTCGTGGGGACTAGAGGTTGGGTTTACATGCGGCTGTTGCTAAGTCGAAGGTAGCGATGATGTGGGGTTTGCTTGACTGGGGATGGAGAGAAGGATGAGGAGCGAGGGAGAGAACGAGGTGAATCCCCTCATATCTCCACCAGTATCGACAGCCTCCCTCGCCCTTCTCCATTTCACAACAAGCTTCGCCCTCCTATGTCCCGAAACCTCGTTGCCGTCCAACCTCTGAACAGGACCAGAAGATTCAGATCTCCAATCGCTGAGCTTGAGGAGTGGAGGAGCTTCGCCATCCATGGGTTAGGATCTCGTCAGATCTGGAGGTTGTTGCGGTGGTGGAGGAGAGTTAGGAAGGCCGACGGCGATGAGCACTGAGTGGGGATGAAGTTTTGCGGCGATGAGATCTTGGAATCATGCCCCTGGTCGCTTCAAAAACGACGATTCCCCTCCCCGACCTTCGATTCTCCTTTCTTGTCCTCTCAGCTTGACCCCCCCACCCCCACCCCCCACCCCACGCGCGCGCGCACACACACACATCATGAATTCGACTAAGGTCCCAAATTTGGGTGTTGATGGCGACTTCCCGGACAGGGCTCCGGCAGAGGGTTCCACCAGATGGCGGGAGGAGACGCAGAGAAGGGATTGGGAGTTTTTTATATTTTTATATTTTTTATTAAATGAAAATTGATAATGAAAATTCCACGTCAACGCTGATTGGATTTTCTGTTAAATACTAACGGTCAACGCCGGTCAACACTAACGAAATAATAGTTCAGGACATAGATAGAATATTGGAAACAATAGGACACAAGTGCCATTTTCCGGATAGTTCGGGTGTTGTAGTGGTATTAACCCAATATATATCAAAACTCTATTAAATATAGAGTGACTATATCTTGATTTATCGATTGTTTTTCATTAAAGGTCAACAATCACAATTATCGAAAATCAAACTTTTAAAATAAAATTTGAACAATCTGGAAGGTTCGAATTTTTGAATTATTTATAACCTAGTAATTTAGATTCCAATTCTCTAAACAACTCCTAAGAAGTAATCATTAGTATACGGTATATGGGAGAAGATTGGGTGCTAACCTCATAGAGGGTTAGCACCATGCTAACAAAGGACAAATTAGAGAAACAATAAAAATTTAAAATAGGAAAGTTAATGCTATTTTTTAGGAAAATAAAAACATAGCTTAATTCCATCTATTACATCTCTCCCCATTTTCCTCAATCACGTCTCTCTCTCTCTCTCTTATGGAAAACGACCGGCTCTAAGAATATTATTAGCTCTACAATTAGCTACACATGGGCATTTGCCACTATCATCTTATGATTCACTGAAAACACTACTACCTCTGTAAACCGTTACTAGATTCATGAAAATGTGGTTTTTGTACTAAGATCATTAAACATTACTACCTCTGAAAATATTACTAAATGTTGGTACTGGTCTTGCGTCCAAAGTCATTATTCTTTTGTTTCAAGATTTGTAGTGGTTTATTAGTAGAATTAAGGCATGTAGTATTGATTTTGTGATTTACTAGCAGTGATTTTGATAATTAATTAGCAGAACCAGACAAATTATTACTGTCAAAAGTCACAAATCACAACTAATACATAACGAGAACCACTACGGCGACTTTTTGCAACATAATCACTACATAAGAATCACTACTAATGTTCAATAAATAAAAATCACTACTAATGCTAGATATGAAAAACACTACAAGCTTCTGTAAAAATTGGAGAAGACTATCAAAATAATGCCCAAAAATTATAAACCACAAAAACCATATATCTAAAGAACACTATTACAACGTTCAAAAGCCTACTACTCACAGAATCACTACAAATGATTATTGATATGAAAAACACTACTAGGTCCTGCAAAAATTAGAGAACAATACAAAGAAAATGCCCAAACAATAAAAAAGTACCACTATAGACCTGTAGAACCCAACTATTGCGTATAATAATAAAGAACACCGTATAAATATTTCAATCAAAAATATTGCAAAACACTACTACAATAGAGTGAAAAAATACTACTAAATCTGATGAAACACTACTAGCCTTTGAAAATCACTACTACTCTAAAACTGACTAAATAGTAATTAAACAAGACATATACCAGATCTGAAATTTCAAACACACTTAAATGCCTCCAATACGGAACGTTAATCCACCTATAGTCCAAACGACGTAGGCGAGGCGGATGCAAACGACATAGGGGAGGCAGATTTAAGCGACGACGATGCCGGTGAGGGCGGCGAAGGCAAGGACGACGCAGATGACATCAGCGGTGACAAAGGCGGCGCATGCAACATCAATTCATCGGATGGCGACGAAGGCGATGTTGTTGCAGACGACGGCGGCGCGTGAGAGGGAGGCGCTGAGGACGGCTACGGTGATGAGAAGGCAGACATCGCGAGGGCCGAGGGTAGAGAACAAAGAAATGGGTTCCGGATCGTGAGACCGTGAAAGAGAGAGAGAGAGAGAGACGATGAAGAAAAGGAAATTAGCTAAAAATGTGGAGCAGTTATTGGCTTCATCACCTAAATATTCATCTACGTTTGTTTCAACTTTCAAGGGAGCAATCACGTGTGGTTACCCAAAATACCCCTCCACCAAAACCACTCTTAGTTTGACGGAAATATAAATTAGGCAAAATACACTTGTATAGCCAAAACTTTCGTGTTTGTGACAATAATAGCCAATTTTGGAGAAATACCACTTATAGCCATAATTTTGAAAGTTTCATGACAAATATAGCCATTTCCGTTACAAACTTTGACGGGGTTAGAAACTCCGTGAGTTAGGTTAACATTAGGCTGACTAGGATGCCAAATCATCACACACGTCAGCGACAACTCATCTGTTGATGACAACTAGACGCCACGTGTTATTTTAATTAAAAATTAAAATGAATAATTTTATTTAATCACAAAATTGAATAAAAATAAAAACAAATCAGGTGATCCCTTTTACAAATCTCGCTGGTTTTGAAGCTTCCAAAATCAAAACAAAAATCGATTTTTCCTCTCATCCCCTTCACAATCGAAGAACTTCCTGCCACACAATCATCGCCAGCTTTAACCCACATCATCATCAACTTGATTCTTGTCTTCATCTTCGTCCACTTTCACCAACTCTTGAACTATTTGGTGCTCTGAATCCAGATCGATTGAAGGAAAACATGCATATTAGGTTGATCTCATGTCTCTAACAAACAAGGGGGGAATATAAGCAGAGATCAAGAAGACTCGGGCCGGCGAGGGATTCGGGATTTCCGCCCCATACCAGATCTATTAAGATCTGCTACTCTGTTGTCGGTCTGCTTCTCTCCAATAACAACCGCCAACAACTGGAAACAGAGAGTTGGAATCCAGTCCTTCCTCAAAGCTCGAACGAAGCGCCGCTGGGAACCCTGGTTCTGGGTTTCGATTCACGTATTGAAGCAGAGAATGGGTCAGATCGGTGGCACCGATTCCGCAGCCGACAGCAATGACTTCCATCTCTGGTGTCGCGAACAGAGGGAGAAGCAGAGAATGAGGCAAAATACATAGCTGCCGCGAAGCTCCGACAGTGCGAGGACGTCTTCATCGGATTCATCTGCGGAGGATACTCGATCTCCTCTACAAACCCGATTTCGCAATCGGGGGCACGAAACTGGGCTGTCATCTTGCTGTGCTTGACTCCGCACTCGGACGAATCGATTGCAGCGGTAGCACCCGTAGGACGGCCTGGGTGACAAAGGGACGAATCTGGAACAGGGAGCCATCACCATCGCCACCGAATCCCTAATCCCCAAATCCTTGCCGTCGTCACCATCGCCACCATCACCATCGATCGACAGTGGAGCTGCGGTTCTGGGAGCCATCACCATCTCTGACCTGGTTTCAAGTTCACTTCGCAACCCGCCGCTACCGTCGTCGGAGCTTCTCCCCCGTCCTTCCTCTCCTCCACCAGTTGAACCCCCCAATTTAGTAAGCAGAAAATTCAGATTAGGGAGATCGCGATGCAAAGAGTGGATTGAGAATCGGGTTCATATCTGATTCTGCTCTGGACATTTTTTAAGATAGAAAGAAGGAGATAGAGATGAGAGGAGAAGGATTTCTAGGGAAGAAGAAAGGTTCTTCTTCGTTGATGCATACGAGAAAAGGGGAGAAGGTTTTTCCTTTTTATGATTTTTTATTTGACTTAATTAATAAAAAGATAAAATTTTGATAGTGGGGAAGAAGAGAGATGGAGAGAGAAAATAAAAATTATTTATTTTATTTATTTTTAGTTTCCACCTCACATTTTTAATTGACTAACGGTCGCCAACTCAGCAATGCCGTTAGTACAGTCAGCCTGTTACTTGACACCGTCAAAGAATTGGACAGAAGTGGCTATTTTTGGTATTTCGCCAAAAGTGGCTATATTTGGCAAAACCGTCAAAGTTTTGGCTACACAAGTGTATTTTGCCTATAAATTAATGGGGTTGGGAAGAGTTATCTACACATAATATAATACACCGAAGGGAAAAACGGGAGCCCCATTTCAAATTTCCTGCAACGAGAGTGAAAGTAGGAAGAACATTTTGGTCTTCACAATTACTTTTTTTTTATTCATTAAAAGGTATGTATTGGGATTCGAACCATGACCATTTTAAAGAAAGGCAAGGATCATAACCAATCACACTAAGTACATTTGTTGTATCCTTTTAAATTAAAAACATATAATAGCATGGTGGAAAAAACTCTTCCCCCATTTCAAATTCCCTGTTCCATGAGCGTTTGTAGGAAGGGTAAAATAGGGAGTGTCAATTTTTTCTCTTTCCTCTATGGAACGGGCCAACTTACCGTACACATGCGGATTTAAACGAGTCAAGGAGTGTCAATTTTTTTCTTCATACCCTTTTATTTATCCGTGGTGATAAAATATATATGAAAAGGCAAAAATAATACTCCTTTTTATTGTTAAAAATAAAAAATTTAACAATAGACTAATGCATGGTATCTAATGGGCTAACCGCTAACCATAAAATAAAAGAGTTGAATGGGCCTGACCTACATGGGATTTGGTCATCAAGTAAAACAAATGAACATCATGGGTTTGCCATTCTAAAACAAGCTATTTTCTCTGGCATAATATATATTATGCTATTATTTTATATCTTAGTGGCTAAAATATAATGTATTTTAAAGTTATTCAATGGTTCAACCTCGACCAACCCAATTAGTCCAATTTTTATCATTTCAAATATATATTTTATAATTATTTGACATCATAATTATCAAATTATAGTGTATTTTATAGGAAATCGTTTGGTATTTGTTAGTAAAAAACTAAACATAAAAATCTATTTGGTTATTTTAAACATTAAAACGATCCTCAACATTTTAGTTCCTTTTGAATTTATATGGTTTTATTCCCGAATAAGTGATGTGCAAATGGCGAATTGTAGTCGTCTTTTTTCTTTCACTATTTTTTTATTTTCAAATAGAAAGTTTAAAAGTAAAGAATAATTAGAATTTGGCATGGGTCGGTCAAACAGGTTGAATTTCAAGTTTTGGCCCATTTGTTTTATGCATTGCAAATTTATTAGCATGTTGATGGAAATGGCTTGGAAAAAAGACATATAAGTTGTATCTTTGCAGAAATGTCCTCAAATGTTTGAATGCTTTGTGAATCAGGTTCTGTGACTTTTGTGATGGTGTATGTGCTTGACGATTGCTCGATGTTGTAACTACTTAATTTAAGAGTAAATCTTTTGACTTTCCCTATGAGTTGTGATACCAATTCTGGTGGTTGCAGCATGTTGTCGTTGTTGGCCTGTAAAAGTTGTTCCGCCGTGATGCTAAATACCTTTCTTTCCTTTTTAACAAATTGTGTAGTAGTGCTATGAAACAGACCACCCATGAACGCTACGCTTATTATGATCTGTTCTTACTTCCGGTGGTGAGAAATTGTGAATTGAGAATCATATTCGCCTACTGTGTCTGGTTGGTGGCTGCTTACTGTGCTCTCTAGAGTTATGAAACAGACTACCCATGAACTTTACCCTTAAGAGTCCACAACTTTGCGAAAAACCAAATATAGGCAATCAAAGGTGGTGGATGTGTGATGATTTTTTATGGCTTAATTGTTTGTGAATTAGATATATGATCTTTGTATGATTAGAGGGGATGTTTGCTTAATAGAATAATCCATTTTAATTCATGTTTATTTTTAACATGAACTTTAGTAACTCAAAACCTTTGAGACACATATCACCTACTGCATTGTATCATTTTGCCTGGGTGCTCGCTGTGTTGTCAAACTTCTTTGCTGCTGATGCATTTACACTAACAGGGGAGTTAAGAACCCATGAATGTTTCCGTTTGACACAAACAAGAGGACTTACTTCTAAATCATGCACTAAAGATGATTGGAGGAAACATCTCTGTTGCAGTTGATACACTGGAGACCATAACAAAAGCAACGTATAACATCAAAACCAACCATCTGAACTATTAGCATTGTTGCTTTACTCTTTTTTCGTGGTTGAGTCTCCTTCAAAAAATTTAGTTTGATTTTAGAAAATTTTGCTTCTGCAATCCTGTCTTGCCACCAACGCGTTCAGTAGATGGAGATGGCAGAGGCGAAGGCTATTTTGTGTTGTTGTTGCTGGTTTAGGGATCGGTTTGTGAAGAAGAGGGAGAAGAGAGGGGGAAAGGGAAATGCATGAGAGGGGGATAACTCTTTTCTCCGACAAAAATGGAGTGAAGAAAGGAATTATGATCAGTAAGGATATGGTTATCTTACATAACTGTGTCTATTCTGTTTGAATTGAGCTTGGGAGGTAGTGATAAGGACGAGCTGCAACCAATTCATAGTGATAAGAGTGCTATGAACTGTGATCATGTCTTATTTCAAGTTAGAAGGTAGTTTCAGTATAAGGATTATTTAATTTGACAAGTTGTTTCGTCCATGATTCTTGGTAGTTTCAGTGCCATTCTAGCCATTGTTTAGTCTGTAATTTTTGAGAATTGATGTGCGAGTAATGACTTTCACTTAGCTTCAACTATTATGTGTGTATTTATTGGCATGTGATAGAATTCTCTTTTCCTTTTCTTTGAATTCAGTTTCATACTCTAATTGTATCATTTGTACATAGGCAAATCATGCTCGAGATGACAACTCGCTGATATGGCTGGTGCAAGGAATGAAGCCATCATTAAAATTCAGACCGACAACGGGGAGGGATGCCCAGGACTAATTCAATGATGATTGATGATGGTATGATAAAAACTGCAGTCTGCATCAGAACCAATTTCTAGGCCTAGGTAAAGTTATTCAACCCAGAACTCTGCTTAGCGCTAAAAATTGCCCTCACCCAACCTTTATCCTGTTTGACCCACTTCTGAAGAGTCAAGATATATTACTAATTCTCTCCATTCGTATTTTCTTATTAGCTCTTTCTGACCCTTTAGGTTGGGGCGGGTCGGGAAGAATCGGATTAGTGGGCCGGTCCTAATCAAGTGGAATCTCAATCCCTTCACTCTCACTTGCTTTCTCTCCCGTTCCACAAGTGGGTAACATACAGTAATCCGGCCAACGGGCCGGGTAATAAGCTAGTTAGTTATTACGGTGCTAACCCATTATATGGTTAGCATCCCATCCCTACTGTATATAGGAGGATTGGACGATTGGTTGTATTTCTACCAACCTCACAATATTAAGTTATTAACCCCAGTTGTTTTTAAATGAGCTTGCTTCATTGTATAAGAATTCGGTCTAATAATTTTCAATTTAGAGATTTCACGTTGTAATTATAAGGTAAAATTCTTATGCGCCGAACCTTACATGAAAAAAAAAACAAAGGGGTCGTTTGGATGGATCAATTGCAAAATGAGACAATTTGACCAATTGACTCGTTTTACAAAATGAGTAATTTATAACGAGTCAATTCGAATTACCTGCCCCCACCCCAGACAAATGTGTTTTTTTTTTACAAAAGATAATCATATATTGATCAGAGAAAAGATAATTACATTCTGGAATTAAGCCAGGCCAAGAAATCAAAGACGCGACTTGTAGTCGGGTACAAAAGAAGAGTCTTTCTAGCCACCAAATGGGCTACCCTATTACTACGCCGACCTACAAACCGCACACTGAACCCACTATGGTTAGATAAACAATGCAATACTTCTTCTAGAAGGGCTCCAATTCGACTGTCTCTGATATCAGCGTGGTTAAACTTGTCAATAATCACCTTGTCATCCCCTTCAAATTGAACCTCCGTAAACCCGGATGCAATACACCAAAGGACTGCTTCATGAAGAGTAAGCATCTCAGCGACCAAAGGTTCATCAACCCCGACAAATTGAACACCTTTTGCCCGAAGAACCTCCCCTGCCGGGTTCATGACAACCACTCCTCCTGCTGAGTGAGATGCATGATTGATAGCCCCATCCCATTTGCAGATAACCGAGGAAGGGGTAGTAGTCCCCACAAGTTGATCAGCAGGGGGCAGGAACCCGCTGGGTCCCATCCAAAGGCAAACTTATCCATTCCTGATATTGCTTTAAACTGCCTCATGAGCGCTGGGACCCTAACTGCTTGCCTTCAAAGACAACCCAATTACGAGAGCGCCAGATACTCCACAGGACTGCAGTAACATCCATAAACAACTAAGGTTGGTGAATACATATTATCAACTTTTTTAGGAAAAAAGGAAAAGTGTGCCTAGGAATCCCTTGACCCGAGATTAGGCCTGTCGGTTCGGTTCGGGTAACCGAACCCGAAAACCGCAAAAACTGAAAAACCGAAACCGACTCCCACAAACCCGAAACCAAAACCGAGCCTTTGTTTTGCGGGTTGCGGGTTCAGAAACCCGAAAATAACACTGGTGGTTTGGGTTCGGTTCGGGTGAACCCGAAACCGAATCGGTTTAATTTTTTTTTAAAATGCTTTTGTAATTTGAATTTTATATTCTTTTGTTTGTACCAACAATTTTATTCTTATTATTTGTACATTCTTAAACATAAAACATACTATTTTATTTTTATTAATTAATTATTAAAATATTATTCTTATTATTTGTACATTCTTTTGTTTGTACCAACAATTTTATTCTTATTATTTGTACATTCTTAAACATAAAACATACCATTTTATTTTTATTAGTTAATTATTAAAATATTATTCTTATTATTTGTACATTCTTTTGTTTGTACCAACAATTTTATTCTTATTAGTTGTACATTCTTAAACATAAAACATACTATTTTATTTTTATTAGTTAATTATTAAAATATTATTCTTATTATTTGTACATTCTTTTGTTTGTAAAAACAATTTTATTCTTATTATTTCTACATTCTTAAATATAAAAACATACTATTTTATTATTATTAGTTAATTATTAAAATATTATTCTTATTATTTGTACATTCTTTTGTTTGTACAAACAATTTTATTCTTATTAGTTAATCATTAAAATATTTAATTTTATGTATTCTATAAATATATACATACTATTATAATTTTATGTATTGCTATGTTAAGTAATACAACCTTTTGGGCCATTTAATTGTGGATTTTCATATAATTAAATGTTTTAGTAATACCATAGGTCCAAAGTTGAAGTACTATCATATGCAAAAAAATGTTTGGTGTTTGGCACAAAATTATAAATAATTTTGTTCAACATAAAATACCGACAATCATAGATGAGATTATCTTCAACTCGTAATTAAACACATTAGTTTTACAATTCTCAAATGATAACATCCAAGTAAAATAAAAATTCATCCACCATACAAGATAAATACTACTACCATTATCACTCCTCATCAGGCTCTACATCTACATAAGTCTCATCATTCTCATCGGAATTGTTGTCGACATAGTCTTCTTCCACTTGTGACATAGTAGGACTCGATACCAAAACATGGGTAGCGGGAGAGCTTCCACTAGGTCCTGCAGGTGCACTTGCACTCCGAGTTTGAAAAGCTGCATATACTGGATAACATAAACAATAACAACTAGTTAGAATATGACTTGATCAAGATAACAAATATAAGAATAAAGAGAAAGACTAAGTGCTTACCATTTTGAAATACCACTTCATCACCCTCATCTTCTCCATCAGCCACCAACTCAAAGTCTGAAGATCTTATCCAATCTTCACAACAAATCAAAGCCTCCACAACTTCAGGGGATAAGGATGTCCTAAACGAATCTAAAACTCGACCTCCTGTGCTGAATGCAGACTCAGAAGCAATATTAAACCAACCACAACAACACATATGAAATTTCGCAGCATTTTTCCTACATTGCTGCATTAACTCTCCAGTCAAAGGATGTCCTAAACGAATCTAAAACTCGACCTCCTGTGCTGAATGCAGACTCAGAAGCAATATTAAACCAACCACAACAACACATATGAAGGGCGAAGGGATTCCTCACGAGGCCGCTGGCGGCGAGGACGATGATGGTGGCGAGGAGGCTCTATTTTTCAATCGTCTCGCTCAGCGCTCTGTTTTCCAAAATCGAAGAGACGGCGAGCTAGGGTAGGAGTTGCTCTCAAAGTCAAAACGACAGCGTGAGCGTGACTGTCTACTGATGCGCTGCGTATGGTTTTGCGGGTTTTGGAAACCGAAACCACTGCAGTGTGCATCGGGTTGAACCCGAAAAAACTGAAACCAATACTATGCATATCGGTTCGGGTTCGGGTTAACCCGAAAATTCGAAACCGAATTGACAGGCCTACCCAAGATACTCAAAACCTGTATAGTCCCACAAGGCCCTAGCAACTGGGCAGTCAAGGAACAGATGCTCCATCGTTTCACACTCTGCCTAACAAACCGGACATCGAGGATGGACCTGAATGTCCTCCTCAATAAGAGCTTCGGTCGTAGGTAGAAGACGATTGAAGATTTGCCACAAAAAAATTCGCAGCTTAGGGGGAATAGGAGCATCCCAGAGGCGAATCCAGATGGGTCTATCCATCTACCTCACTACCGAGCGCCACTTACCTTCTTTTTTATCTAGTAAGATAGCCAGATGGTAAGCTGATTTCACCGTAAAAATCCCATTTGCCGTTTCATGTCAAACAAGGCGATCATTGATCACCCCAGACAAATGTAATTGCCTCAAAATGAGTCACAAAATTGCTTCATTCAAATTTTCTACTGCCAAACAAGTCAATATTGCACAATTGTCTCAAAACAAGGCAATTGTGTCAAATTCATTCATTAGAATTCCTCGTCCAAATCACCCAAAATATTTTTTTGAGCAACTTGTTTGGTAGGTAGGTCCAAACCTTCAGCCGCTATGGATAACATAAAAAAGTTCACCATGAATTCGCCCTTCAATACTGTAAAAAAAAAATTCGCCCTTCAATGTTCAATCAGTCCGCTGTCTAGGGATGGCAATGGGTCGGGTCGGGGGCGGATAGTGCATATCCGTTACCCTACCCAAAGTAGTTCGGGTTTTACCCATACCAATACCCACATGTGAAACGGGTAGAAAATCAAAACCATGCCCATACCCGTTCGGGTTTCGGGTATCCACGGTTATCCATGGGTAATCATTTCTCTTCATAACTTCAACCAATATGTTCACATTCACACGAATTCTCACATTACGTACGAGGAAAAGTACGACAATAACTCACTAGAATGAAGAAAATTAATTAAAACAACACAATTTCATGAAAATAATATACTTATATGCTAAATATAAAATATTTTAGAGAAAAATAATGATTATATCTAGAGAAAATACATATGCATTTGTATAATCGGGCGGGTTCGGGTTGGATAGTGAGAAATCCATTACCACCCATTACCCACAATATTCGGGTTCGGGCTTTTACCCGTACCCACTAAATGTCTTTCGGGTTCGGGTTTTACCCTATCCAATTAGGTCGGATTCGGGAGGATATCCACGGTTACGGATATTTTTGCCATCCGCTGTCCCCTCCTTGCGCGCGCTAGTCAAAAGTCAGCCCTTTGTTGCTTCACTTCTATTCTATTCTATTCTATTCTATTCTATTCTTTTTACTGAACCATCACCATTCACCAGTGATTATACGAAGGGGAAGGGGGAAAATGCGCGCTGAAAGCAACTCCTCGTGCGGATATGGTCCACCAAATCATATCTTCTTGACCTCGCTCTTCCGATCGACGGATCACCAGCAGGTCGGAACTTGCAGTCCCGGTGGAACTGGTTCCTGTTTCTTTAGAGACTACGCCGCCAGGGAGTTCAATATCTTGTTATGGGTTTCGCTCATCGCAATCACCGCTCTGTTGCTCGAGAGGGTTCTTCAGTTGTTCCGGTTGTGGGTAATGGCTAGGAAGATCCCCGGCCCGCCTTGTACCTCCTTCTTCGGCCATGGCGGCGGCGGCAGCTTCCTTTCTCGCGAGAATTTCATGGGTGAGCGAGTCGGTTGATATACCGCTTCATTTGACTTCACAATTTAGGTGGAAATGTTCAATTCGGTGGATCCTCTGTTTTGGTTGTTGAGAAAACGAGGGGAAGGCACTGAAATAATGCCGATGAAGTGTTTGTTTCAATTACTGTCCACCTTGCTTCGTGGCGTTTCGGGTATATGTGGAATGAAAAGATTTGGATTTGTGGGGTGAAAAGAAAGTGAAACCCTGGCGCATAAGCATCTGGTTGCCATTGTTAGCCGTCACTAAGTATGTTCTAATTTTACCTCCATGATTTCCCGCCAGCAATGGGAGTTAAACTTACCTGAGACATTGATTTGTATTTTCAGAATTTGTATCCCAGTCACACAACAAATATGGATCAGTTTGCAAGTTATGGCTGGGGCCTACTCAGCTTATGGTATCCATAAAGGATCCGATGCTGGCAAGGGAGGTTCTTTCCAGGCTCAGGACAAATTGCCCTTTACGGGGAAGGCTTTCCGTATGCCATTTGGACGATCGAGCCTCTTTTTCTGCCCCTATGAACAGGTATGAACGAGGTTTGATCATTCATATGTTTCTCTATAACCCTTACAGGGGAAATTCATTAAGAAAAGAAAGTACAGTCATTTCTGTAAGGTGACCTCAGATCATTCATATGTATCTATGAGCTCTACCTTATAGAATTTTCTTGCTATTGATGTTCAGTTGTTTTCCGAGACAACCAGTGTTGCTTTCCAGCTATTTATTGCTTGATAACTTTCCTTTTGTCAATGGCTATAGTGTTAGTTCTTTTCCATTTCCTTCCCTGACATGAATTCAACATATTCTTGTTTCAGGCAAAACAGAGAAGAGAAACATTGGAACTAGAACTAAATGGAAAATTACTAGGGCGAGTTGTGAACTATATGATGGATAGGCTGGACAAGGGTATGAGGTCTGGGATTGTAGATTGCAGAATGTTTTCTCAACATGCTGCATTTTTTTATCTGGGGACTTTGCTCTTCGGAGATGCTTTTGTCACTTGGCCCAAGGCTACTTGTTATGAGGAGCTTCTGATGGAGATCGCTAAAGATGCTTCATTCTGGGCTTCACATACCATCAAACCCTTTTGGAAAAAGGAGTTTTGGAGATTCCAATCCCTATGTACAGAGTTGAAAACTTTGACTGGAGAGTTAATGCAGCAATGTAGGAAAAATGACAAGATATATTATGGGAGTGGTCAGATGTGTTATGGCAAAACTGCTTCATTTTCCAAGAAGGATGGGATATTTTCTCCTAGGGATTTCTTGCAGGATCAGCTTTCCCTTCTGGAAATCGACAGCCACCGGTATTCAGCAGAAGAGTTATGTGGGAACATTATGGGGATCATGTTTCATGGGTGCCTGTCTATGGCTGGTCTGATTAGTGCTGTACTAGAAAGGCTGGCCACAAATCCCAAGATACAACACAAGGTATTGTGATGTTTTCTTATTCTATTGAGCTGTTTTACTGACAGAAAGAATGTTGAGGCTTTGTGCAGTTATGCTTTATCTTGCTAGATTTTCCTCTATCTAAACTTTGAATTTCTGCAGGTATACACACAAATAACCATGTTACGACAAGTTTCAGCAAAAGAAAGTCATGGTGCTGTAAATATGCCCTTGTTATTGGCTACAATATATGAGTCATCCCGTGTTCTGGCGACTGGACTTGTACTTCAGATATGTTCTTTAAAAGACGGTAAATATTTGGTATTTGTCTGTCTATTTATTGGTTATGATTTCTTTGTCATGCCCAACTTCTATCATGCTATATACTGATTTGTCCCTTTTCGCCCCCTCAATTGCTAGACTTGGATCTAAAATCTGGTGTCACCATACCAGCGGGAGCTGTACTCATGGTGCCTGTGCAGCTACTGCATATGGAGAAGTCTAATTGGGGTTCTGATGCTGAAAAATTTAAACCTTACCGCTTTCTGTCAAAATCTAGAGAGTCTTCGAATTTAATGCAAGAGTCATTTGTTCCAGGTTGGAACATCACTCTCCATAGCATGTTGTGTTTGTTAAATCTTGATATGAATTGTTTGCATGAGTTGGTTAGTAGATTCTTCACCTACTTAATTGAAGATTGTGTTGGCCAGTGTGGGCATTTTATTGTTCATATTATTTGTGGTCAGTCAAGTTGCAAATGCTAGTTTTTTCTCTAGGCATCTGAGTCTTGGGGTCTCCTGGTTCGGAGTGCAGTGATACAGTTTTCCCTTTGAAAAACTTAGTTCTCTGTTCCTCAAGTGATGGTAGGATCTTGACTCTTTTAATGTATTCATGTTGTCCTTGCATCTTAGTATTCTTGATTTTTTGTCTTTTGGCAAATATTTGCGGTCCATTATATTTACCTCATGGAGGCTTGAGTTTCAGTAATACTTGCCACTAAGGAGGGCTGACCAGGAATTAATAAGCTTTATGTTGAAAATGTTCCAGAGACTACAGAAGAAGTTAATGCAACTGAAGGCCCACTGATTCTGAATGATCCTACAAACAATCTAGCATTTCTTCCTTTTGGTTCTGGTGTATGTGCCTGTGCGTGTCAGAAACCCGTGATCACTGGAGTGGGTGCTATGCTTGCTTCATTGCTTGCATCCTACGAGGTTCGTGCTTCGCCTCTTGGTTTAACAAAAATGGTATGCTCTTCTTTTGTTGGCTTTATACCCAACAGTACTCTGCTTTAGTAATCGAACAAGTGAAAACGAATCAATGCATAGGTTAGTTGCTGTACAATGCTTGATGGGGATAGCGTTTCGATGCGTTCTTCCTTTTGTGTATGCGAATATATTGACCATGATGGTTAGAATATATACTTCCAACTAGCTAGTTAAAGAAAACCCCGCAAACCTGGTTTTTCTGCTTTTCCATCTTCTTTTAATGAGAGAACTATTCTATTACCAGGTGTTTAGCTCTTCCTAACTTTATTCAAAAAAAAAAAAAAAGCTCTTCCTAACATCTTCTGTAAAGTTATTGATTCTGACTACTATTTGACCCTAAAAATCACAGGTGAGGATCCAATCAGGGTCAGGGATGGACATTAAATCGACTGCTTCACAAATCCTATTTGTGAGGAGAAGCCACTGAATAATACAACAGAAAAAGAACAACAAAACAACGCAACTGCTGCCTGTAAATAACGTATATGTCTACTGTGTTTAGTGCAATGTTTCTCGGGTCCATCAGTTAATGATATGGTGGAGCCGTTTCCCAGTTTTCTTCTGCTCGCTACTTACCATCAGGAATGGAAGAGGAGGTTTTACTTACATGAGTGCTGGTTCAACTGTTCAAGGGAGAGCGCCCGTCATCACTGCCCGGGAGAGAAGGACCTGTTCATATTTGTTTCTGAAGAACCTGGTTGTGTCTTTTTTCTGAAGCATTCTCTCTGCCCCCGGCCAATTTGTGGTTTGCTGGTGAGAGCCCCTCGTGGTTTTCGTCCTCCCCCATCAGAAGTGGTTTTTTAACGTAGCGTTTGTTGATGTGAAGAACGTTTTTAGAAGGTTTTATGCTTTTTTTACCTCCTCTGAAGGGGAGCGTTGGTGATGTTGCTTTCTTGTATCTGTATCTTCATGTTTGATGTCGAAGAACATCTTGGTACCTTGAAACAGACCAACAAGTACGTCCAACAGGTTGTGACCCGACGGGGTTGTAGTTTGGCGTGCTGAGTTACTGACAGTCTTCAATGTATTGATATTCAAGTATGTGATTCATTGCTGATATTTTGCAGACGCTACTATTTGATTTTTTTTTTTTTTTTGTGTGGAGTTCTTAACACTAAAATGTCAAATGTGTATATGTCTTCTTTTGTGACTTTTGCCTTGCAGATATTTGGCAACCATTTCTAGCAAATCTTTTCTTGTGTCCATTGGTTTGAGCAGAATTCATCATTCAAATCTTACATCCAAATCAAATACGTTATCATTTATGTTGACAATCTTAACCCATGTTTGATAATGTTGGATAATCTATGAATATGTCCTCGAATCATCAACGTTCACAACTCCTGAAAGTACAAATTAGGGGTGGGCAAGTGGTGCGACCGCACCGCACTACATGTTATTTGGACCGCACCACACATTAAATCGCAATTTTATTGGTGCGGTCAAGCCAAACCATTTAGATTGGCGGTTTGGTGCGGCTTGGACCGCTCCGCATATTGAACTGCAATGTACTATGAACTAATTAATCCAATAACAATAATTAATCCTATTGACCTGCTGTATTTTTGGTTCAGCACTTCAGCCGTTTAATCCCCTGGCTTAATGCCTCCCATAATAATTAATAAAAAAATTAAACGATTCAATTTCCCAATAACACTAATTAATCCCAATTTCCCAGAGGCGTTCAAGAATAAGTAAACGAATCAAAGAAAAAAAGACTACGGCCGGTCGGAAGTGAACTGCTCGGATCTTGTTTCCTTTCTCGAAGATATTGTCGTCGTTGGCGTCGACAACAGAGGTGGAACTGCCGCGACAACAACTGGACGATGAGATATTCTCTGAAGATATATTTTCACAAGCATCACCTCCGGACCGGCATCCGGTGGCGGACGAAAGAGAAGAAGTTAATAAACCAAATTTGAATTTAGTAATTTACTAGGCAACCAATTATTTGTGATTTTGGACCGCAACCGCACGGTTTTGGATTAACTCGACCGCGAGCCGCTAAAAATTCAGACCGAATATAAGACCGCAAGTATTATGATGCAGTTTGGCTCGACCGTAAATGCGGTTTGATGCGGTTCGGAGCGGTTTGACCGCACCAATACCCACCCCTAGTACAAATCAATGATATCAATCTGCACTAATTGTTCACAACTCCTAAATGTATAAATCAATCTGCACTAATTGATTCGCGTTACCATATATCTCCTCCAAAGAAACTAGAGAGTAGAGCCTCATTTGAAAGTTGTGACTTTTTGAGCCGTGGATTTGGAGAATCATAAACCTTTTTATGCTTTTATTAGACAGGTCACAAGATCGGCCCACTGCAGGTCCATCAATGTTTAGAATTATGACTTCTTAAAACGAGGCCCATGTTGGCATGTTCTAAAAGGATTGACGACGTTACATTTAACGGCGAGGAGCGTCCGACTTACACTTACAGCCTACAGTAATTGCCCCCGTAGCCGTAAGCTTACTGACTAAGCGAAGACACCCTCCAATCTCCACGTTTTCACACGTGTCAATATTTAACCGTGCCACGCAGTAAACTTAGCGGGGGAAGCCTGAAAAAAAAGGACAAATAGACGCGAAGCGGCAGCGCTTCGGCTCCGTTCTCACCGTCGATCCCAAAACGCGCTAAAACTTCGTACAGAAATCTATAACACTACCGGTTTTCATGGATCTCCTCACTTCCCCACTCTTCACTCTCACGCTTCTCTTACTCTTCTCTGCCTCTCCTGCGATCGCCAGTCTCTGCCAAATCGCCGATCAATACCACCACCGCCCCGATAAAATGGCCGCCGCCACCCCTACCCTCGGAGGCGTTCGCGATTCCCCCGCCGGCTCCGCCAACAGCGCTGAAATCGAGGGTCTTGCTCGGTTCGCCGTCGACGAGCACAACAAGAAGCAGGTGAGCCGCAGATTGATCTACCGCTTTTGTTTTTGATTTCCATCTGTCGCGCTTCTCTGTTTTGGTGAATGAAATTGTTCCTTTCCTTTCTTTTCCCCCTTTTTGATGGTGAGAAATCAGAATGCGGTGGTGGAGTTTCTGAGGGTTGTGGAAGCCAAAGAGCAAGTCGTCGCCGGGACGCTTCATCATCTGGTGATAGAGGCGGTTGATGCTGGAAAGAAGAAGCTCTACGAAGCCAAAGTGTGGGTGAAGCCATGGATGAACTTCCAGGAACTGCAGGAGTTCAAGCACGCTGGTGATTCCCCGCAGCTCACCCCTTCTGATCTTGGCGCCAAGAAAGGTTTGCTTTCTCCTTCTCCCTTCTCTCCCCTCAAATCCCATTTCTTAGCATTTTTTCTAATTACCAAAAGCTTCCTACCCTTATCGGATCAGTTGATACCAGTGAGTTTGGTGAAGTAAACTATATTGATTCATCGTTTTTCCTTGATGAACTCTGAAATCATATATAGGGTAGACGGAAAGATTGAAAATTTGAGGCTTGTGCCCTGATTTCATTTGAGTTAATACTATTGGGTGCGTATTTCAGGATGCCATGGATCTGGGTTGAGGGATGTGGCACCTCATGACCCTGCTGTTCAAGATGCAGCTGATCATGCTCTGAAGACAATTCAACAGCGCTCCAACTCATTGTTTCCTTACGAACTTCAAGAAGTTGTTGATGCCAAAGCTGAGGTTTGTTGCGACTTTGTATCACTTCCCATCTGTCCTTTCATCTCCGTCGTCCCCTCGCAACTCCATCCTTATATTTGTGCTGGTTTCGCAATGCTGCAGGTGGTGGACGATGCTGCGAAATTTCATATGGTGCTCAAGGTGAAGAGAGGGACTACCGAAGAGAAGTTGAAGGTCGAAGTGCACAAGACTACTGAAGGCACTTTCCATCTCAATCATATGGAGCCAACTCACTGATTTGTGTACTGTACATATATGTGCTTATTTCTTTAGAGTGTGAGCTTGTAGAAACCTTCGAACAGCTTTATGGTTTGCTTTTGCTTATGTTTTAAGAGTGTGATCCTGTAGCAACCAGGAACTTTATGGTTTGCTTGTGAACCTGTAATGGATGATATGCTATATAGTATATAGACTTCCTGTCGTATTGTGTAGATCATTCTCTTCCTTTCAGCATTCGAAGATCATTTCAGATCAAACTAGGATAGATTGAAGCTATTTCGTTTAGATTCTTGTGCTCACGGATTCCAAACCAAGCCAAACTGAAATCTAGCTCCAACAGCTTCTGCTCTACATGAACCACCAGTCTTTCACTCGTGAAATCCCGACTTGTGCAATACTCTCATTAGAAGAGATTCACTACTACCAACCAAGGAGATGAGATTCACTAAACAACAATAACAACAGAGACGAGCATAATAACAACATTCTTGGACGGCACATTGACAGAGGAAGGCCGTCATGTATGCTGGCTGCTAGCTGCTCCTAACATTAGATTCTTACATTACACAAACCGCTGTCTTCTTCTCAGATAGTAGACAGATCCCTACTAGGACATCATTGGGTTTTCTGTTAGCAGATGGTTTCTACGAACTACGCGAGACCAATAACTATTACTGATAAGAGACATCATAAATCATCCTTCTTCGTCATAGTCTTCTTCCTCTTCGTCCATCCTAGAGCTCATCTGGGCCAGCTGTAAGGGATCAATAGCCATCTTGTCGACTTCTGAAAGCGACCAACCTGGATATTCTTCGTGGGTGGTGGTTTCTGGTGCCGTGGACGAACCTTGGCCAGCAGGCACAGGCCCTATTGCTGAAGAAGCTGGCAACGCTGCTGCTGCTGCAGCTTTCGTGTCTTCGTTGTTGTCTTTGACCTCAGCATTAAGATCGAAGTTTCGTTCTGGTTGATTGGCTGTACCATCTGTAACTGCTTCCATAGGCTCTTTCACCAACATCTCCTTTGAATCCATTCCGTCATCTATCATCGTTCCAGGAACTGGGATGTTGCCGCGTGGAGTAGTACAAGCAGCTTCAGAGTCGGCCTCACGATGAGCCAATTCTCTATCCGCGTTTCGAGCACCTCGACCACGACCTCTCCCTCGACCACGACCTCTCCCTCGACCAGTAACGACTGTGTGGCTTGTATCATGCTACAATGGAAGCAAATAAACACCCGCATATTAAGTTCAAAAACACTTCTGCATGCAAGGAAAGCTGAGTAATAATGGCAGACTCATACAACTTTGGGATGATAAAACTAGACAGTGTGATTACTATATATGAAAATAAGGGTAAAAATTAAGAGAACCAACATTGTTTAAAATTCAAATTAACAATACTAAAGTGGACAATCTTACCATCCTGCTTCTCTTCATTTCTTCATCGCTCTCATTGCCTTCATCCATAATGGGCTTCCTGTTAAAACATATGTGGTCAACCAATTGAAAATAAGTTGCTCTGAATAACCCATCCAAGAAGATAACATAAACCAGGTTGAAAAAAAATTCTCAGCTACTGACCTCTTATGAAGGACTCTGTGATCCGCAGGTGCATCAGGGTGGCCATGACCATGGCCATAATCAGGAACCTTGCTAACAATTTCTCGCAGAAAATCAAACACATTATAGCTTTGGACACAATGTTTTCTGCATAAAAGACAAATACAACAGACGTTTAGTGTATAATTGAGGTAATCGAATCTTTGAGCTAAACAAAAGCAAGACAAGAACTATCGAGGGGGATCAAAATTTTAATCTTCTAACCATCAAGAGCTTCACAAAGATGGAGAATTTGACGAAAGAAAAAGAATGGAAAAAGTAGCCCCGTAGTTAAATGAGATTTTTCTACGTCATTTAACTAGGCAACACTACCAGTGGACTATCAGAAGAAGCCAGATGGTCAGATGATATATAACTGGAGGGTCTTGAATCTAAAAAAGATTATAACTGGATGGTCAATTATTAGATTGCTATGAGCCTATGACATGCTATCATCAATCCAGTCATTTGACCAGATAAACATTAACTCCTTCTGGCAAAACAGCAAAGGAGTTACTTACAGGTGGAGTGAACTCATGGTCTTCGCTCCTCTATGAAGGGTAACTTCATAAGTACGATCACAAAGGTCTTGCAAAAACAATTCCAATGCTTTAGCTGCACAAACAGTCATAGAACATGAGTACTAACAATGCAGAATCAAATTCTGAAGCCACCAAAACAAATGTCTCACTACTTACACACTAAGACAGGCACTGCCAGGGCTATCTTGCCAACATCCTCATCAGCTTGCATGATTTTTTTTATGCGAGCCTGTCAAAATAAATAGCTGCCCCTTAAATCCCAATACAAAAGAAAAAACACACATACACACACGCGCGCGCGCACACACACACACACAATTGATGGTGAATAGTATTTCCATGCACTAAATCTACTAAGTAAGCATCAATCTCTCAGGACACTAGTTAAAGCCACATGAGAACATCCAAATTTTAGTAACTGTAAAAGCTTCAAGAAAGTCAACTGCAGCAGTGTTAATTTAAAAGCATACAAGACAGTGTCAAGAAAGAACAATTGAAGTTGTCATGATAGAGCCTCAGAAAACTGAGCCCAGAAATCACTGCAAATAGATGTTGATTCTGTAAGCATAACAAGGCCAAGTTCAACCTACCAATGAGCATTAAAACACACAAGCTACGTGTAATTATACAATACTATACAAAATGAGCTTAACTTTCAATCAGAGACGGTCTTCTGTCACCTTAGGTAGAACTCAAATTCAAAAAATTAGCCATGCGAACTTTGCTATCAAAGCTAGTGACAAAAGGTAAATTAGAAGTCCTAAATTCACCACCGAAATTCAGTTCACTAGTTTTGAATGGACTAGCACATCAAAGAATTACTTCACTAACAAAGCCCTAAACCATCCCATCTATACCCATTCTGAACAAGTAGTTAAAGTTCATAACCAAATAACGCCAATGAATGAACAACAAGACAGCCTAAGAAACTCAGGAAAAGAAACACAGATACATAGAGAGAGAACAGTCAATCCCTAATAGCAAACTCTGTAGCATAACGAGAATTATCAACTAATCAGAACTTCACTTCCCAGGAATTGGACTGTGAGCAGAACATCAGCGTTGCAAGAGTAAAAAGCCAGGTAAGATTGTATTAATCATGCAAGGCGGCCAAACTAAGCAGAAATTAGTCGCAAATCGTCTCACTCCTCATTTTTTCAAGTCTGTACCTTTTCCTCACTTCCTCCCAATTCACAGCAACCCAGTAGCTGAAAACCAATTTCCAAGCCACGAAATGAGGAAGAAACAGAAAACCCAGAAATGGGCAAGCCAAACATCGGAACACCAACTAATCGATCAAAAAGTCAAAACTAAATATTTTCCACGGCAAACCAAACAGACACAGAAATTCCAGATCGAAGAATCGAAACCCACTCGGAAGAAGGGCAGAGACTTACAGCCGGGAAGCGGGTATCGAGCTTCTTCCTCATGCTGCCAGATTAGAAGCATAAAATCCAACGGAGAAACCCCCAAATACACAGCCCAGAAATGAGAATTCCCCCCTTCGCAGCAGATTGTTCGAAAGAGAAATCGACAATCAATTGATGAATCCTCTAACCATTTCTCGATCAAACAAGCTGTGTATCTAACCAGAATTTCATCAAAGCTGCAGAAAACTTTCCAGAATTCAGATCTGCAGAAAAGAAAGGCACTAAAATACAGAACTTCGTTGCCGTGGGATATCCGTCCGTACGTGTTTTGACAAAACAAATAGGAAAAAATTATATGAAAAAATGATGATATCGTGACGACGGTTCGCAAGCATACGTGTGACAGTCCAATCATGAAATAACAGGAATTAACATTGTTGGGCTGCACGATGACGTGGCGGCCTATCTATGGACATTGGACAACCTTTGGCTCGTATTTAATTAAATAAAACAAATTTTGGCTCTATCCAACTTTTTTTTGGGGGTGCAAACTATCCAACTTTTTCGATCATGCCCTTAATTAAGAAACTTATCTTATATGCCCTAAATTATTCTTGGTTCACTTTCTAATTTTCTTTGAGCTTGGTATTTGTGATTGTTAAAATTGATAGATTGTATGAATGCATGCATTATAAATTAATGTATTGGTTAAATGCTTGTATTTTAAGATTACAACGTTTGGTAGTTGTGATTGTATTTTTAGAAATGTAGTAGGAAAATCACTTTTTGAATGAAAAGTCACATTTATCCTTCATTTTAGATATAAAAGTCAATCACATATAAAAGTTGATAAAGACATAAATAAAAGAGAAGAAAAAGGCATAAAAAAGAAGAAAAGTTGATTCATAATCTCAAAATGCAATCTCAACAATCTCACCAAATAGTTGAGATTCTAAATCATTCATTTTGAATGATTTCAAATGTCACATCAACAATTAAATACATGAATTGTGTTTTATTTTGTAACAAAAAAATGATGCATCTCTACAATACATGCATTCATTAAATACATCATTTAGATACGCATCTACCAAACAACCCCTTATTTCCTAACTTTTCTAGCTCATTCAAATGGACAAACCATTGAAGTGAAGTCATTTTATCGGGCATTCTCTTCACTGCTTTTCAATTGTCTTGTTACCGAACTCTTATTAAATTTAGTTTGGATTACTTCCATTTTGTTACTGTTGGTGACTCGACTCTACTGTCACCCTAGGAATTGGCCAAGTGAAACCACTTCCTAAAGCGTAGTATAGCGGATTAGGTTTATATGTCAACCCGGGTCCTAGAGCTGATGACTACTCAGTGAATTCTTGTTATCTAGCAATGAAACTGGAATGCAAGTCTAAACTATCAAACTAACAAAGCAAGTAAACGGTTGTATTCAGGTTAAAGAGGTCACCCGGATATGGTTCCCCCTAGACTGCAGTTAAGCCGGATTGTAATTACCAAGTTCAGTTTCTATGATAGTTACACTGCGGAAGGTTCTTAAACAGCCTGAAGTCTCGACTAAAGGTCTTCAGACCCTCTCAATCTGAATCTCTAGCGGGCGACTAACCTCCACCGGAGTAGACAGATTGAGGCCCTAAGAACAAAACCTCCACTACCGGAGTAAATCCGGTACAGAATAGTGAGTTGGTTCCTCGACTAAAGTCACCAACTCCCTACCTTCAATCAAGGATACTCTATCAACCTAGGCAGATATTCTCATTCTAGGTTAAAGCAGAAACAACAGGAATTTGATCAGGATTCAAGTCATTCAATCATTAAAACCTCAATCGAATATAATCAATCACAGAATCAGTACTTGGGTTCATACAATCAAAGCCTAACATACAAATCTAGGGTTCTCCATACCCAGATGAATGGGAGAACTACTCCATGGAGAAGAAAGCAAAAGCAGAATCAGACACGGAATTCATACCGCGAAGGACGGATTCCGGCTCCTGGACGTTGATTGGCACTTCTCCAAGCTCAAGCTGGCCTCCAATGGTGTTGAAGATCAATCTAGGGCACTTGGGAACTCTTGCTCGTCACTTTCTCTCTCTAGAAGTCGTTCTATCTCTCAAAAACTCGAATCCCCTTGACTTGTGGCTGAAAATCTGCTTAAAAGCATCAGTGGCCAAAGCACGGTCGAGGACACGGCCGTGCTTTGCCTGAATCCGCCCGTGCCTCGGTCAATGTTAATTACACGGCCAGCAGTTGGGGAGAAACACGGCCGTGCTTCGCCTTGGACACGGCCGTGTAATGCTTGAACACGGCCGTGCTTTGTCTCGGCCTTGCCCGTGTAATCAGCTCAGCTCTCGGCATAAAAAGCACGGCCATAGGAACACGGCCGTGTAATGCCTTAGGTGTGCCCGTGTTTTGGCCCCAGCTTGACGAAATGACCTCCGAATGCCCCGAAACTCGTGGTTAGCCTTCCCTTTGACGCCTGGGACCTGAAATATGACAAAATAGCACAACCCGGCGTAAAATAGGCCAAAACACACGACTATACCCCTCAAACGGATAAGAACTAGGGGCGCAAACATGTGCAATTACATCGTTATCAAATTCCCCCACACTTAACCGTTTGCTTGTCCTCAAGCAAACCAAGTCAGACACAAGGTAAGCTCAAAACAACAAGGCATGACATATCGGCACAAAACACGTGGATCATACTGGCTTTCGATCATTAACACATGGACAACCTCACTGACAACCTAGACAACCACCACAGATGACATTCGAATGCAGTAAAATCGAGCAAAGGAAGAGTCTCCCTTCTGTTCACCAACCAACATAGACTCGACTCAACCACTTGTTCAAAACAGTCACATCATGCACAAAGTTCAAGATATCTAGGTCCTCACCGGGATAAAGAGTATAGAGAATAAGAGAAAATGAATCGCTCACTCTCGACCAGTGGGGTTAGGACAATATGATGCGAAAAATGCGCATGCTTAATCTCTCAATCCCTAACATCTCTTCACCATGAATGCAGCCTCTAAGTGCTAGAGTTCACATATGGGGTGTCATCACTAACTAATCCGGAGGTCTTAGACACAGGTTCAGATGACTGGCTAGGGTCTTGGACATGGGGAAAAGGCCTTTTAGGTGGTGGAAGTATTCATACAGCACAAGGTTCCACATTTCCAAACCCAACAGATTCACAATCAATCGAACCAATAACTTTCTTTCTGCTATTCTGCATTACTCAAGTTCAAAGCACAAGAGCGAAGGAGGTTACAAAAATGCTATTATTTCTAAGCCAGACTGCTAAGAAACACTACTACATGGGCATTATTCAGATTTTTGGTGGTGGCTCTCTTATGCTTTCATTTTTTTCTTTGATTTTCTTTCATTATTTTTCATTTCCTAAGAGAACCACCACCTCTGCAAATTTTCAAACACCTGCCCAACTTTTAAGCACTACCTCCAACCCTCACATTACATTTAGCAGAAACAGCAGAGAACATGTAAAAATCACTCTGTGGAACCTTCTAAAAGATGCAAAAGGGTGACTTTTCATTGAAGACCGAAAGAAAGGAAAACACACGGCTCAAAGGGGCTGACTAGGGGTATGACACACTAGGACAGTCAATTTGGTCGTGGGCTAATCCTATGCCTCCATCATCTTAGCTAATGACAACGTGAATGCTGCACATCATGGGAGAGGAAACTATCGCACAAGAAAGAAACGAGCAGGCTCAAATCTCACATGGCTACCTATATGCTCTATCTCTCGTTCTGATTCCCTGAACTAGATGCATAACTGACTGTCAAAAGCAAGTGATCAAACAAAGTCACATTTGGTGGGCAAACAGTTGAGAAACTGAACTCCTACACAATTCTATTGCACATCTCAGTCATCACGATAAGTTGTCTAAGTCACACTCAAGTTGCCATGTATCAAGTCAAAAGCCATTCCATTTACTAATCACATCCACAGTGCCGATACGATCAATCATCAAGCAAACAGTCGTGCTTGGAGCCCTCAAATCTCAAGATTTGGACAGTGGACTAGGCTCCAAGCACACATATATATACGTTCCAATTCATACAAAGAACCCCCCCACACTTAAACGCGACAATGTCCTCAATGGAGCAGAGGGAAGGGGAACGATGTTACCGTGAAACAGTGGTCAGGAACGCTGACTGGATGGCGGACCAGTCAAAAGAAGGGGCACAGAGCTAGAGACAACAAAAACACACACTGGGTGATAGGAGTCAGAGTACCAAGTCTACAATCCGAGAGAAAACAAAACACAACGAAACCACAAAACACGGAGTCTCAGTCTGGAAAACAGATAAAGCACAAAACCCACTCTAGAAGGCATCACCACCATCGCCGGTGGGGGGAGGGTACTCATCCTCAAACCCCGGGGACTGCACGAACGGGTAGTGGACTGCGCTCGGGTCCAAGCCCAAATAGGACATGATGTACTGCTGCCCGGACAGGATACGACGCCCGCGGTCCCGCTCACGATCAAGGCGGGTGTGGAGGAGCTCCTGGCCGGCCAGGAGGCGCTCATTCTGCTGCGAGATCGCCGCCAACTGGTCGGAGATGGGCACCACCACTGGAGGAGGCGACCCTGGAGAAGGAGACCGGGGAGCAGGAGAGGGGCTCGCGGGAGCCTGGCCACGACGGGGAACGCGACGTCGACCTCGGCGCCCACCAGCGGCGCTCGACTCGGCCTGGTCACCCTCTGCAGGAGGAGGTGGCTGAGGAAGGCCCTCGATCCATCGCTGACGCCCGTGGCGAGCAAGCAAGTGCTGGTGGCGAAGAGTAGCCTCGCTGAAGGGGGACGGCCCGCGCACCACAGTCATCCTCGTGTAATCCACCCCGTACTTGCGGGCCAAGGCGGTGATCACCGGCCCACAAACGAGGGCGCGAGTCGTGCTGATGGCTGGTTTCGTGAATGTCCTCGCCAGTACAGAGCCCAGCTGGATGGTGTCCTCAGAACGACCCATCGCATGCATCAACCAGAGTGTGCGGAGCGTGACCCGGTTGGCCGAGCCTGCGCTGGGTGTGTAGGAAGTGCACATCAGGTGGTTGAGGATCCGCCACTCCGGACGGAGGAGAGAAGCCCGCGTCTGGCTGGCCACGTACTGTTCATCCACACTGTCGGGCAGGCAGATGCTCTGAAAGTACGCCTAAGAAGGGAAGTCCGTGGGATCAGCGAGATCAAGGCGGAGAGGCGGCCCACCAGCTTCCCGGGATTTGAGGCGAAGTGCATTGGCGAACTCCCAGTAGCTGAGGGAGTGCTCCACCCCACCGAGAGTGAACTGGACTGCATTAGCGTGATCGGAGTTCCCCATCTGATTGTGGGTGAAGGTGGCGTAGAACTCCAAGACCAGCTCCTTGTAAGTCGGCTCAGCAAGGGTGAGAAGACGCCGCCAAGCAGGGGAGCGGACCGCGGCCTCCATCTGTGGCCTGGCATGAAGCTCTTCGAACACCTCCCAATCGAGGTGATGGTGCTCGGCGATGCTGCGGGTACGGAGGTTCCGCAGCTTGTGGCGCTGGATGATGTTCAGCTGGTCGAGATAAGCCTCCATGATCCTGCAAAACACAATGAAGGACAAAGGGTACACAAGCAAACGGGGTCAATGTTAGACCAAAACCACACCGGGAGTCCTCATATCGGAAGATATGGACAGTGGACTAGACTCCCGGCGACACAAGCAGACCCATCATACGAGAAATACCAGCTGAGTACACCGGGGACCCTCAAATCGAGCGATTTGGACAGTGGACTAGGCCCCCGGTTAAACAAGCATACCACAACTGCTTTAAATAGCACCAACCGAGGCATCACAGAAAAATCACAATTCACACAGGCCATTCAACATGCAATCAGCCCAATCATCCCCCAAACCCAAAATATCCCCCAAAACCATGCATTCCACAATCAAAAGTTCTTCGCCTAACTCTAGGTATCGATTCTCCAAAAATATAAGAAAATACAAGGAGAGCATACCTGGAGACTCAAGAAGATACCACGAGAGAGAGGAAGAAAGTGGAGAGAAGCACCCAAAGTCGCCGGAAAACACATCGGAGACTCGCCGGAAAACACATCGCCGGCGACCCAACCTCAGCCAAACCAGCCCAAATCGTTGGGGAATGTGCTCCTCGACGCCAGGAGCGTGGGGGCGCTCGCGGTTTGTGATTTGGAGGTCGGGAGAGGGAGTTATGGCCGGAAAATCGAGGGAGAAGGTGAAAGGGGCGATTTTCCGGCGAGGGGGGCTGAGGAGGTTTGAAAAAAAAAGGCTGATCTGAAATTTTTGGGCTGAAAAATCGTTTTTAAAGGGGGGAGGCCGAAACACGGGCGGGCCGTTACACGGCCGTGTTTCGGATGCTCCGCGCCCGTGTAATCAGCTCATTAAAACACGGCCGGGCACAGATGAAAACACGGCTGTGTTTTTAGCCCCTGCTGCCCGTGTTTTTTATGCCGCGGACAAAAGCCATTACACGGGCAGGTAAGGGGCGAAACACGGTCGTGTTTTATTCCCCTGCTGCCCGTGTTTTTTATGCCGAGCCTGAAATGCAATTTTTTCAATTTCCAATCGCAAACCACCAAGATTCATTCGTGCCCCGGTTCCAAAATTTACCCAATCACACATCAAAACGAACCGCCCGAGGCACTAAAAACTTTCCAGACTGACTCCAAACGGACTCAAAGACTCAAAAACCGACAAAAATGAAATAAATAAATAAAAACAAAGGTAGAAATGCAAACCGTGGTGGGGTTGCCTCCCCACAAGCGCTTCTTTACCGTCTTTTAGCTGGACGTCAATTGCGGAACTAAGGGTCCGCGAGCTCCACTGCTAACTCCGCACGTTCGACCTCGTCTCCCAGATAGAGCTTGAGACGATGGCCATTCACTTTAAACGGCTCAGTTTGCGGGTTAGCAATCTCAATCGTGCCATACGGGAACACCTGCGTGACCGTGTACGGTCCAAACCACCGGGAACGGAGTTTTCCGGGAAAGAGTTTCAAGCGAGAGTTATAAAGGAGAACTCGATCACCAACCTGGAACTCTTTCGGACCCCGCAATCGTGCATCCTGGAGGCGCTTCGTGCGCTCCTTGTACAGCTTGGTGTTCTCATAGGCGTGATAACGCCACTCTTCCAGCTCCAACATCTGCATTTTTCGCTCATCACCTGCAACACTAACATCCAAGTTTAGCAGCTTAAGGGCCCAGAAGGCCTTGTGCTCTAGCTCCATGGGCAAATGGCATGCCTTTCCATAGACAAGCCGATACGGTGAGGTGCCAATGGGCGTCTTGTAGGCAGTGCGATATGCCCACAGAGCATCATCGAGCTTGGTGGACCAATCCTTGCGAGATAGGTTCACCGTCTTCTCCAAGATCCGTTTGAGCTCCCGGTTCGTCAGCTCGGCCTGGCCACTGGTTTGAGGATGATAGGCCACGGACACCTTATGAGTTACACCATAGCGAGACAACAATTTATCGAACTGACCCTGGAAATGGGTGCCGCGGTCGCTTATGATGGCTCTAGGTGTCCCGAACCGGGAGAATAGCTGCTTCAGAAAACCACAAACACGTCTAGCATCATTAGTGGGCAAAGCTTGCGCCTCGGCCCACCTAGAGACGTAGTCAACAGCAACAAGGATATATGTATTACCAAAGGATGGAGGGAAGGGGCCCATGAAGTCGATACCCCAGACATCAAAAATCTCACAAGTAATAAACACATTCTGGGGCATCTCATCACGGGCAGAGATGTTACCTGACCTCTGGCATCGGTCGCACCTGCGTGCGAAGGCGTCTGCGTCCTTGAAGAGCGTGGGCCAGTAGAAGCCCGACTGGAGCACCTTCCTCGCCGTGCGGTTTCCTTCGTGGTGACCGCCAGCAGGTCCTTCATGACAGTGAGATAGAATGTCCTCCATCTCACTTTCCATAACACATCGACGGATGATCCCGTCAGCTACGATCCTGAAGAGATGGGGGTCATCCCAGAAGTAGTACTTCAGGTCGGAGAAGAACTTCCTCTTGGCGTGAGTGGTCATCCCCTTGGGCAGCTGCTGGCCCACAAGATAATTTGCAAAATCAGAATACCAGGGGGTGACACTCTCCACCAGGCACATCATCATCAGTCTCTCATCGGGAAAGGAGTCATTGATCTCCTCCTCGAGGTTGTCCGCAGGGGGTGCGTCCAACCGGGAGAGGTGATCGGCATCAACATTCTCCGCTCCCTTCTTGTCCCGAATCTCAATATCAAACTCCTGCAGCAGTAAGATCCATCGTATGAGCCTAGGCTTGGCATCAGCCTTGCTCATCAAGTATCGAATCGCGGAGTGATCAGTATACACAATCACATGGGACAAGACCAGATAGGGGCGAAATTTATCGAAGGCAAACACCACCGCGAGCAGCTCTTTCTCCGTGGTGGTGTAGTTCTCCTGGGCATCATTCAAGGTCTTTGAGGCGTAGTAGATGGGTCGGAAATGCTGATCACGCCTCTGCCCCAACACAGCTCCAACAGCAAAGTCACTGGCATCGCACATAATCTCAAATGGTAAGGACCAGTCAGGAACAACCATGATAGGAGCCTGTGTGAGCTTCTCCTTCAAGGTCGTGAAAGCCGATGTGCATGCATCAGTGAACTGGAAGGGGGCATCCTTCTCTAGAAGCTTAGTTAGGGGCAGAGCAATCTTCGAGAAATCCTTGATGAACCGCCTGTAGAACCCTGCATGACCAAGAAAACTCCGGATCCCCTTAACAGATGTAGGAGGAGGCAGCTTGCTGATAGTCTCGATCTTCGCTCTGTCCACCTCAATCCCCATCTTGGAGATCTTATGCCCAAGAACTATGCCTTCTCGAACCATGAAGTGACACTTCTCCCAACTCAGTGCCAGGTTCGTTTCTTCGCATCGTCTAAGGACAAGCTCCAGGTTATGGAGACAGTGAGAGAATGAGTCTCCATAAACCGAGAAATCGTCCATAAACACCTCCATAATCTCGCCGACCAGACGGTCAAAGATAGCAAGCATGCATCGCTGAAAAGTCGCTGGGGCATTGCATAGCCCGAATGGGATCCTCCGGTATGCAAAGGTGCCGAAGGGGCAGGTGAAAGTGGTCTTCGCCTGGTCCTCCGGTGCAATCGGGATCTGGAAGTACCCGGACATCCCATCCAGAAAACAGTAGAACTCGTGCCCCGCTAGTCTCTCCAGCATCTGATCAATGAATGGTAGCGGAAAGTGATCCTTCCGAGTAGCGTCGTTGAGACGCCGGTAATCAATGCAGACACGGTACCCAGTCACCGTGCGCATCGGGATCAGCTCATTCTTCTCGTTGGCACCACAGTCATCCCACCCTTTTTGGGTACCACCTGGGTGGGACTGACCCACTCGCTGTCGGAAATGGCGAAGATGATCCCCGTGTCCAGCAGCTTCACGATCTCTGCCTGAACCACAGCCTCCAGGTTCGGTGTCAGTCTCCTCTGCGGCTGTCTTACTGGCCGCATCTCATCCTCCATCAGTATCCTGTGGGAGAAGAAAGAAGGGCTGATCCCCCGGATGTCTGTGATCTTCCATGCGAGAGCTCGCTCGTACCGCTTCAGCAAGGTCACCAGTCTGGTCTTCTGCTCGGGTGTGAGGGTCGAGCTGATGATGACTGGCAGCTTATTCCCCTCCCGGAGAAATGCATACTCCAAATGAGGAGGGAGGGGCTTAAGCTCCAGCTCTGGTGGTTCCTCCAAGGAAGTAGTGATGCGGGTGGAGGATGAGATCGGTTTAAACAGCCTGTCGCCCTCCAAGAAGGGGCCACTCTCCAACTCGGCCAACTGCTCCGCCAGCTGCGGCTCCTGCGATGCCTGCTCACCTAGCAAAATACAACGCTCAAGAACATCGTCAGTACCCGCACTCGTGATAGCGAGTGCGGTCTCATAATCAGCAAGCATATCACAGTAATCTATGTCATCATGCAAATGAGGGTGTTTCCCATTCTCAGACACAGAAAAAGTAGCATGTTCATCTCCAGCACGCAGAATCAATTTACCACTGTGCACATCAATAAGCGCCTTGGCAGTGGCGAGAAACGGTCTACCTAAAATCAAAGGTACATCCACATCCTCATTTATATCCAAAATAACAAAGTCAACAGGATATGTGAATGCACCCACATTAACAAGCAAGTCCTCAATGATACCCCTAGGATGCACGATAGAACGATCAGCTAACTGAATGCTCATCCTAGTAGTTCTAGGTTCACCTAGGCCTAGCTTCTTAAACAATTTATAAGGCATGACATTGATGCTAGCGCCTAGATCCGCCAAGGACTTCCCTACATGCATGCTGCCAATAACAAGAGGGATAGTGAAACTCCCTGGGTCTTTTCGCTTCTCGGGCAGCTTGTTCTGCAGGATGGCAGAACACTCCTCGCTCAGCATCACTGTCGAAAGATCCCCAAGTTTCTTCTTGTTGGTGAGGAGGTCCTTCATGAACTTGGCATACTTGGGCATCTTCGACAGTGCCTCCACGAACGGCATGCTGATGTTGACCTGCTTCAACATTGCCATGAACTTGGCAAACTCAGTCTCCAGCCTGTCTTTATGCAGGCGAGTGGGGAAAGGAAGCTGAGGTACATGTTCCTTAACCACTGGCTGTGGCTTGGGAGCAGGCGTTGTTGTGTCTTCCCCCACGTCTGCAGTATCAGCTGGAAGTGTTGAAGCAGGTAGTGGATCATCTCGACTGGGCTGGGCAGGAGCAGCTGATGTGGTCTTGCCACTCCTGGTAGTGATGGCATCAAGCTGCTGGAGCTGGTGAGGATCCCGAGGATTCGGGACAGTGGTGGCAAGCAAAGTCCCCGGTGCCCTGGTAGTGTTCTGGCGGGCCAAGATGCCCACCTGGGTCTGCAGATCCTGCAAAATGGCACCCTGGTTCCTTTGACCTGCCTCCAGTGATGCTACACTCTGGTCCAACCTAGTGATAGTCGCCTGAGTGCTCGTCATGAATGAAGCCAGAATATTTTCCAGCTTCGTCATCTAAGTATCTGGAGCTGGAGCTGGCTCGGCAAACTGGCGCTGGGGCTGCTGGAAGGGTTGCCCTTGCCTAGGCTGGTAGGGCTGCTGCTGTGGAACTGGCCCTTGTCGAGGCTGGTAGGGTTGCTGCTGCGGAACTGGCCCCTGTCGAGCCTGGTAGGGCTGCTTCTACTAATAACCACCTGCTGGTGCTGGGAAACCAGGTGGCTTAGTGGTGTTGCTGCCCCAAGAGAAGTTGGGATGCTGGCGCCACCCCTCATTATATGTGGTGCTGTACGGGTCGAGGCGCCGAGCATTGGCGATGAAGTCCAATTGCTCCTGGGGGGTAGTAGACTCCCTCATAGCCTGGCAATCTTCTACTAAGTGGCTCGAGCTCTCACACCACTGACACTGAGCAACTGGAGGTGTAGCCATACCTCTGCCCGGAATAAGACTGTTGGGCTGCTTCAATGTCTGCACTAGCTCAGCTACCTGCTGCTCGAGCCTGGATCTGGTCTCCATGGCGTGCACACCACGGTCCCTGGAATGTCTGCCTCTGCTGCTCTGCCCCCAGGAATGATCTCTGGCAGCCAATGTATTAATCATCTGGTTCAGCTCGGGTGGAGTCTTAGTGAGAACATCCCCTCCTGGGCATAGAGACTCAATCACCCTCTGGCTGTCTGGAGAGAGGGCACTATAAAAGTTCCCCACTGTGAATGCATCACTGAAGCCATGATGGGGGCACTGCCAGAAATATCCCATGTACCGCTCCCATGCATCACGAAGTGACTCATCTGGCTCCTGGCGGAAGTAAGTGATCTCCTGCTGAATCTCTGTAGTCTTCGATGCCGGATAATACCTGTGCACGAACTTGTCCGCCAGATCGTCCCAAGAGGTGATGGACAATGGGGGCTGGGTCTCCAACCACCTCTTAGCATTCCCCGCCAGAGAATGGGGGAAGAGGTGAAGGCGGATTGCATCATTCGGGACACCATTCAGCTTGAACCCGTTCGTCAGCTGCAGAAAACGGGAGAGATGTACCCTGGCCTCCTCATCCTTCAAGCCATGGAACTGGATGGAAGATGTTATGAGCTGAATCCAGCATGGCTTGATCTCGAAGTTGTTTGCTGGGATAGGCGGGTAGAGGATGACCGGGCGGATGTCAGCAATCCGCGGAGTGTAGTAGTACTCCAAGGTGGGACCCGGCTGCGGTGGATGATGAACTCCATGATCCTGGGGTATGGGGTTGTTCCCCAGGACCTGATTCACCGGGGGAGCCTGCTGAGGATTCCCCTGGTGTTGATTGTAGTCTTCCATCTCGTACTCCTCCTCAGAATCACTGCTCACGTGGCCGTCTATGCGCTCTTCCGTAGCCAGTCTAGCTCGCAGTTGTCTCCGGAGTTGGCGACAGGTGCGTTCAATCTCTGGATTCAACGGCAGTAAACCTCCCGACTGGCTACGGGTCATGCACTACCTGCACACACTCAAGCAACAAACCCGTGAAGGCACAAGTGGAACAAAGCAAACAAAGCAAAAAGAAAAGCTAAATTAACAGAAATCACTTTTCTTCAACAACCTAGCCGTCCCCGGCAACGGCGCCAAAAACCTGACTCGACTCTACTGTCACCCTAGGAATTGGCCAAGTGAAACCACTTCCTAAAGCGTAGTATAGCGGATTAGGTTTATATGTCAACCCGGGTCCTAGATCTGATGACTACTCAGTGAATTCTTGTTATCTAGCAATGACACTGGAATGCAAGTCTAAACTATCAAACTAACAAAGCAAGTAAACGGTTGTAATCAGGTTAAAGAGGTCACCCGGATATGGTTCCCCCTAGACTGCAGTTAAGCCGGATTGTAATTACCAAGTTCAGTTTCTATGATAGTTACACTGCGGAAGGTTCTTAAACAGCCTGAAGTCTCGACTAAAGGTCTTCAGACCCTCTCAATCTGAATCTCTAGCGGGCGACTAACCTCCACCGGAGTAGACAGATTGAGGCCCTAAGAACAAAACCTCCACTACCGGAGTAAATCCGGTACAGAATAGTGAGTTGGTTCCTCGACTAAAGTCACCAACTCCCTACCTTCAATCAAGGATACTCTATCAACCTAGGCAGATATTCTCATTCTAGGTTAAAGCAGAAACAACAGGAATTTGATCAGGATTCAAGTCATTCAATCATTAAAACCTCAATCGAATATAATCAATCACAGAATCAGTACTTGGGTTCATACAATCAAAGCCTAACATACAAATCTAGGGTTCTCCATACCCAGATGAATGGGAGAACTACTCCATGGAGAAGAAAGCAAAAGCAGAATCAGACACGGAATTCATACTGCGAAGGACGGATTCCGGCTCCTGGACGTTGATTGGCACTTCTCCAAGCTCAAGCTGGCCTCCAATGGTGTTGAAGATCAATCTAGGGCACTTGGGAACTCTTGCTCGTCACTTTCTCTCTCTAGAAGTCGTTCTATCTCTCAAAAACTCGAATCCCCTTGACTTGTGGCTGAAAATCTGCTTAAAAGCATCAATGGCCAAAGCACGGTCGAGGACACGGCCGTGCTTTGCCTGACTCCGCCCGTGCCTCGGTCAATGTTAATTACACGTCCAGCAGTTGGGGAGAAACAAGGCCGTGCTTCGCCTTGGACACGGCCGTGTAATGCTTGAACACGGCCGTGCTTTGTCTCGGCCTTGCCCGTGTAATCAGCTCAGCTCTCGGCATAAAAAGCACGGCCGTGTAATGCCTTAGGTGTGCCCGTGTTTTGGCCCCAGCTTGACGAAATGACCTCCGAATGCCCCGAAACTCGTGGTTAGCCTTCCCTTTGACGCCTGGGACCTGAAATATGACAAAATAGCACAACCCGGCGTAAAATAGGCCAAAACACACGACTATACCCCTCAAACGGATAAGAACTAGGGGCGCAAACATGTGCAATTACATCGTTATTAGTTGGCACTTGTGTTTTTCCCCTGACGTTTTTCGGAGTATCATCGCTTGGTGGCTAATGATAGGGCAGAATATGGGATGACAATGAGGCGAGTTTACCTAAATCATTTCCATTTTCGTTTTTAAATATTCAAATTCATACTTGCCCTATACTCATGCGGGAAATGTTTGCAAACCCATCCCCATACCCTTGGGTAATACCCACTATGTACATCCAACATAATAATATCTAAAATTTTACATGAGAATTTTCAGTCATAATATTAAACGCACCTACCATATCATGAAGTCGACAAAAAGACAATCATTCTTAATACGGCTCAACACATCTTATCCTAAAATATCCTTTACTCCATAAGATAGAGTGTACTGTAATTCAAATCATTATTCACTGACTCTGATACATCTACTAAGTAATACTAACTAAGATAATCTTGTTAACGCGAGGGAAAAAGTGAAAGAGTGAAAGGAGAGTTGAGGAAAACGAATTAGGTTTTGATTTGACTAACCACTCTATTGCATTTCTACTATTTATTTTCTTAAGTTGCCCTCACTAAGTCACTATCGTTGATAGGTTACAATTTTATATGCGAAGTAATGCTCTTTGTGGGCGGGGTATGGGGCGGAGGAGGCGAATACCATACCCACGTCAAACCCATAAAACATTTTGCGTGTTTTACCCATACCTAGTCAATGCGGGGAATTCCCCCCACTGACTTGATCGGGAGCGGTCGGGTACTGACTCGTTCTAACTACAACATCCCGATCGACGGTCAAGTATAACCACCGCCCGAGTGAAGCGCAGGGAAAGCAAGCAATAAGAATTTATCGTACCACGGGGATCTAGGCTTATCCTACTTCATGTTTAAGGTTTGTTATCTAGTCAACCTAGGATAATGATTAATACAAAAAAACTAACTAACCTAGACTAACCACTAACCCTAGCTATTTACAAGGTAGGGAGCTCCATTGTTTTGAATCCTCCTAGCTCCGTCATATGATCGATGTTGAGTACCATCCTAGCTCGATCGACCCACTATCCTACCGTTAGGAGATGAACTCCCTCGGGACGGACCCAAAACGGTGAAGTGATGGATGGGTAGGAGCTCTATTCAACCTAGGGCGCCCCTATATCGTAGGAGATCGATCCAATCGACTCCCTCGGGGATTAACCGGACTATATGGGGTGAGGAGTTGTTTCCCTCCTAGGTCAAAAGCTCGATTGACTCAATATACTCTACCGTTAGGAGATGGACTCCCTCAGGAATGACTCGGAACGACGAATCGATGAATGTGGTAGGCTCTATTCCACCTAGGGAAATCCTATATCGTAGGAGATTGATGGAATTGACTCCCTCAGGGATTACCCAGACGATATAGGATGATGAGTGACCCGAAGGGCTCTATGGGGATTTTATCCCTCCTAGGTCAAAAGCTCAATACGTGAAAATGGAAACCCAACTCATGTCATTCATGAAAACATCCATCAATTAAGTAAAATCATCAATAAAACATGGAATGTGTCACATACATCAATATTAAACCCAAATCTAGACCTAGGGTTCTTAAACCAAGAGAAGATGGTGAGTTTCTAGAGAGAGAAGAGAGAAATTACAAATTGCAGTCCAAGATCTTCTTCTTCTTCTTCTAGGCTTGAATCCTTGTCTTCAATATCAACCCAAGCCTCCAATTAAGCTCCAAGATCACTCAAGCACTCTCTCTCTCTCTCTCTCTCACTAGAACTCCTCTTTGGTGTTTTGGATTGAAACCCTAGAGAGAATCGAACCGCTCTTCAAAAATCAGCTCCCCCTTCTCTCTCCCCGCTGCTGTTTTTGGATTTGCACGACAGGGCCCACTTCATGGGCGTGTGCTTTAGTTCACGGTCGTGTGCTTCAGTTCACGGTCTTAGAGACCATGAACTGACTTGATGCTAGTAACTTCCAAAATCATTATGGAAATTGGTCACTTTACGATCTGGGCTTTCAGTTCACGGTCTTAGAGACCGTGAACTGAAGCTCTAGGTCGTGAACAGGGCTCAACCTCCACTTTTTGGCTCATTTTGACCTTCGAATGACCCGAAACTCGTCTCGGACCTTCCCACACGTGCTAGGACCTAAAATGTACCAAAACAAGCACAACCTAGCATAAAATAGGTTGAGGGACGGTGATCAACTAAGCATAACAGACAAGAAATGACGGGTAAAATGTGTACATTTGGACTCGAATCACTCCCCCACACTTGAACGTTTGCTTGTCCCCAAGCAAACCAAGTACAAAACAAGGTAAGCTTGCAACTTATCTTTTCCATAAAATTTTCGAGGCATGTCATAGGGCACAAAACAAATGAATCACAATGGTTATTAGACACCGACCTATGGACAAAAACAAAGTAATCATAGCAACCACCACAAACGACATTCAACTGTATTAAGATTGTGTAAATGAAGAGTTCTCACATTATTCATCAACCAACACTAGGGGTGAACAAACACACCCGCAAACCGACCCACCCGTCCAACCCGACCCAACCCACCCGTATTTATCGCTAAATCGAAGGTTTTGGGTTGGGTGAGGGTTTTCTTTTGTACAACCCGCCTCTTTTGGGTTGGGTTTGGATTTTAGATTACACAACCCGTAGAACCCGACCCAACCCGTGTTCCAATTATTGGTATGAGTTCGTATCCAAAAAAATATTTATGTCGTATATAGTCATACTTATGAGAAAATTAAGATATTTCGCCATGTTTTTTCTTAAAGTCTCACTAATCTAATGCATTCTTCGACTTAAAGTTTAGACATATATTTAATATAGCTATGATTCACGTAATTTTTTTTTCTTGTTACAATTTTAAAAGAATATCATATTATGGATGCGTTCATTTGTAACCTTTTTAGCATATTTCAACAAATGTCATGAAAAAAACTAGACATAAGTTGAAGTAAATCAAGTTTTATTAAAATTCAAACAATATTTGTGGATTTTGATACCTTTCACCTCGGTTTATTCGAGGGCTATAGAGAGCTATATACACATCCCACATTTTTTAACTTAAGGAAAAATGCTCGATTTGAAAAACTACCTCCAACACTCACTTTTTCATTCTTAGCAAAACCATACGCAAATCACTCATGTGGAACCTCATTTAAGCTCAAATGGTATGAATGGAGCTTCCAAACACAAGTGTGACTCGATAACGGTTTAGACACGAAGAAAGTAGGGTCGCTCTATCTAAATTAATCAAGCTCAAGTAGCGTGAGCTACCTTAAATGAGAGCGACCCTTAGACACATGACTCAAAGGGGTGGACTAAGGGATGATATTATCGGGTTGGTCAACATTTGGGTCGTGGACTAATCCTATGCCTCCATCTTCCTCGCTAGCAACAACGTGAATGCTACACATTATGTAAATGGGGATCTATCGCACAAGAACGAAATGAACATCGCAGGTCTCACATGGCTACTTAGGTGCTCAATCATCCATTCTAACTCCCTAAACTTGATGCAAAGGCAACTGTGAAAAGCAAGTAATCGATTCAAAACATATATCGGTTCACAAACACAGCAGAAATGAACCTATGCACAAACCTAATACAAGTCTCAATCAGCATAATAGGTTGCAAATAATCACAAGCAAGTCATCCATAGACAATGATAATAACCATGAGATTCAAAATAAATCACCACAAGTGCCACTATGATCATGCAAATGTAGAAGTTGCTATGCTTGGAGCTCTCAAATTTTAAAAATTTGGGCATACAACTAGGCTCCAAGCATTCAAAATCACACCAAACATTCACACACACAAGCATAATAGACTACCCCCCCCCCCACACTTAACCTCGACATTACCCTCGATGGCGTAAAATAAGAAGTTAGAATGATGTTACCGATATTGGTGAATGTTGGTGATCGGGAGCGGAGGGCGGCTGAGATCCGGAAGAGCGTGTAGACGAAAAAACACCACCAAAATCTCTCCAATGTTCTTCTTATTGAAGCAAAAAGAAAACAAACTGATGGTGGTTGGGTTGCCTCCTAACAAGCACTTCTTTAACGTCGTGAGCCGGATGGTTTCTCTTCAAGTTTATGTCCACCCAAGAACCTCTTTGAAGTTGAGATTCTCGTCGGTGAGGCGGTGTCTCAAGTCACGAGCTTTGGACGAATCCATGATTCAGGGCTCGTGAACTTGAGTTGTCATGAGGGTCCACCCACGAGAGCTCTCCTTCTTTCCTTATTCATTTTTCTCTTTGCCCCACACCATGTAGTGCATCATCGTTTGACTTACATCACATCCACCAAGAGAGATCGCCAATGGTTTGGCCTTGGCTTGGCAAAGAGTCGCAAATGGGTCCTTCTCGAGTAGCGCATCAAGGTCAGGTGGAAAGCATTGATATCTCTTGTAACTTGTGGATGCTTCATCAACCTTGACCTCGTCCTCATCTTGGACATCACTTGCTCCTTCTACTTCTACTTCAACCTCAACCTCCCTTCCGTCTTCTTCAATTTGTTCCTCCCCATGGGAACAATCAAGACCTTCCATTTCTTCAATGCTTACTTCCTCCTATTCAACCTCTTCCTTCTTCTTCCCATTAATGTCTTCAAGTACGGTTTGGAGGATAAGATGCCATGCAAGATCATAGAAATGATTCTCTTGCTCCTCCACCCTCGTGACTTGGTCTTCAAAGTTGCTCTCAAGAAGGGGAAAGGTGTAAAAATCATCAATGCAACCCTCTTGATCATCCTCACCATGGGAGCTCTCCGAGGTGAGTTCCTCTTGCTCCATACGGTTGTCAATGATCGCCCTTTCAACCTCCTCGTTCTACTCCTATTATGAGAGGCGATAACTTGCACAAGCACGTGCCACCTTCTCTTCTAATGTCAAACTGGGAGGAGGGAGGGGACGAAAATCCGTGTTGGAGCTTGTTCTTTAAAATTTCTTCATGGCAAGCTCCAACTTAGACTTCACTTAGGGTTGTGGGAGATCCAAGTTTGAGCACCCTTCATCGGTGCCTTGGGAAAACCGCTCCACCATTAGTTCCAATTCACTCTTTGGCTCCGGTTCCGGAGTGGCCAATGATCTTGAGGAATGCCCCGTGAAAGCTTTCATGGCCAACTCCAACTTGGATTTCTCCTCGGGTTGTGAAGGGAAATCTTCTTTATATGGGGAAACCTCTTCATATCCCCATTGGTATGGTTCTTGTTCTTGGAAGAGAGGTTGATCATAGAACCCGGTTCCTTGGCTTCCATCCTCTTGGTTGTCCCATGAAGCACCAGGGTACCCCCATTCGGGTGGTTGTGGATACCCCCACATGTTGTGGAAGCAATTGGGATCCATGATTCAACCTACAACTACAAAAACACGAAAAGAAAATCAAATAAACACAAACCACCCTTCAAAGCGAAGAGTTGGTGAACGAAACACAAACGAAACACAAAACAAAAACAAAATGGCTAAAGTAATGGCCTAACCCTTTTTCAAATAAGCTAGAACGGTTCCTCGAAAACGGTGGCAAAAACTTGACTCGTTCTAGAATGGAAACCCAACTCATGTCATTCAAGAAAACATCCATCAATTAAGTAAAATCATCAATCAAACATGGAATGTGTCACATACCTCAACATTAAACCCAAATCTAGACCTAGGGTTCTTAAACCAAGAGAAGAGGACGAGTTTCTAGAGAGAGAAGAGAGAATTACAAATTGGAGCCCAAGATCTTCTTCTTCTTTTTATTCTAGGCTTGAATCCTTGTCTTCAAGATCAACCCAAGCCTCCAATTAAAATCCAAGATCACTCAAGCACTCTCTCTCTTACTATAACTCCCCTTTGCCGTTTTGGTTTGAACCCCTAGAGAGAATCGAATCCCTCTCCAAAAACCAGCACCCCTTTCCCTCTCCCCGCTGCTGTCTTTAAATTTGCACGACAGGGCCTAGTTCGCGACCGGGTGCTTCAGTTCACGTCCGCGTGCTTCAGTTCACAGTCCTAGACAGTGAACTGACGACTTCACGGTCTAGGCTTTCAGTTCACGGTCTTAGAGACCGTGAGCTGACTTGATGCTAGTAACTTCCAAACCGTTCTGGAAATTGGTCACTTCACGGTCTGGGCTTTCAGTTCATGATCTTAGATACATGAACTGAAGCTCCAGCCCATGGACAGGGCTCAGCCTCCACTTTTTGGCTCTTTTTGACCTCCGAATGACCCGAAACTCGTCCCAGACCTTCCTATACATGCTAGGACCTGAAATGTACCAAAACAAACACAACCTAGCGTAAAATTGGTCGAGGGACGGTGATCAACTAAGCATAACGGACAAGAAATAATGGGTAAAATGTGTACATTTAGACCCGAATCAGGTACCCACGGTCATGGGTTTGATTGTCATCCCTAACAATAATCAAGTGGCGATTTTATTACCAAAAATTTATTTTTAAGAAATCGAGTGGGAATTGGCCTCCAAACATATTATTTATATGAATGAAATCTGGTTCGGGTAGAATTCTCAGCACATCGGATTGTTTAGTTTGTGTATGTGTCAACTTTAGATCTTCGGAATATTCTTCATTGGTATTTGTCACATTCATTTTTTAATTGTATGTTTTGTGGGTAATGCATAGTTGATCATTCAGATGGTCAATACGAAGGATTCACCGCACGCATTGGGGGAGCTATTATGAAAGAGGTTTAGGTTTTAACTTCGTTGTAGTTGTGTGCCTCCTAGGTTTAACACGGTTGATCATATTTTGACAAGCAAATCCTCTTATCTTTGGATCGACTACTAGTCGACCAATGTCCTTTTCTCCTTTCCATTTTTTATTTGATGGGCAAAAGTCATGCATTTATTCTCATATATGGTTATTTCCTTTGGGATATATATGAAACAAGTATTTTTCTTTCACAACCTAAATAATTATGCACGACTATATTAGTCGTCAACAGATACTTATGAATAGGGATGCCAATTTTACCAAAATTCATGGGTATTTTACTATCCAAACCAATTGGGATGAATTTGAAATCCAAATACATGTTAAATTGGTAGAGTTTGATGGGTTTATACCCATACCCATTTATTTGGATTGACTTGGGTTTTTAAAACATGAATTTGGGTTTGTACCCATCCAATATGCAAATTACAATTTGATAACTAAACTTAATAGATCTTTAGATTGTGCCTAAAATTAATCTTTTTGCTTACAAGTACTAAAATTGTCAAGGAAAATTACACTTTAGAACCTAATTTTTTTGTGTTATGTTTTGATACCTAATTACACTTTAGAACCTAAATGTTTTGTTTTATGTTTTGATACCTAAACTTTTTTTAGTTTTACAAATAGTTCCAATTTTTGTATGTAGTTAAAATAACCTGAAGTGGACATCCATACCCAACCAATGACCATTTCGAGTATGGAAGCAATACCCATACTCTACCCAAACCCCTCTACAAAATCTCAAACTCATATATGCTTCACCTATATCCTACACATAATCAATGATTTTAATTAGATTTGGATAAATTACCCATGGGTGGATAATTGCCATCCCTGCTTATGACAAATTTGATAACATGTGACCTAATTTTGTGTGCATTCATGACAAACATGTTATAAGAAGAATGATAATCCTCAAATTCCCTCTAGTTGAGTGATATGTGAAGTACGATTGATTTTGGTATGTAAGAAAATCGAATTTTGGTTGTGGCTCAACTCATAGAGATATTGATTCCATTCCACACCTAGATATTGTCTAATCGATTGTTGGGGGGAAGTGAACTCCTATGTCTCCACTCTAAGATCATTGAATAAATTTTCAGAGTCTCCACTATCTAGATTAAGTGGCAAATCTTCTCAACCATTGAAGAGAATAGATCATAATGACATGCACAATTCGAATATTTTCCTTTACTTACCGAATCATCTTCCCATTCATGCCCATTTTTCACTCATGTCTTCCAATAATTTTTGCACATCTTCTGGTTTCTTGTTTCTCATTGAACCTTCTCCTGCCATAGCTATTTGTTTCCTACATTCGCTTCTCATGTCACTAGAGAATATATTGACCTATTTTAGGTCTTGGAATCCATGATGTAAGCATTTGAGAAGTAATGAATTATGCTTCATTTAAAGGTTTTCCACTTTGTTAGTGAAACTAAATATCTCATTCCGTAACCAAGCCATTTTGGAGGGTGGGTAATATCGGCTGAGAAACTTGTTGCAGAAGTATGCCAATGAAGTTATAGTATGATGGGGTTGACGAAGGAGCCACCATCGTGTTCCTCCGAGTGAAAAAGGGAATAGCCGGAGGTGTATCGCTTCATGGGGCACCCCAATTATATGTTGATTCTATTAGTGAAGGCAAGAAAATGCTCAACATGTTTATGTGGAATTTCATCCTTCAACCCCAGAAATTGTATGTTGGATTTGATAATCAATACAACACTGCGATTAATCTTCAACCCTTGACATTGTACTTCAGAATATAGAAATTGAAGGTCTGTTTCCCTAGGACAAGAGTAGTAACCCATAGTTCGATTAGGTTGGCCTTCTCTATTCCAAACTTCTTGTTCTGCCATTGTCATTAAAGTTGTATAGTCCTCTCCTATACTGTAACGAGGGGCTCTTGTCACAAGAAACTTGCAAATTCCGGGAGAACACAGTATTGTAGCAAATAAAATAAGTGACTATAAACTCTAAAACAAAACTATAATGCGAAAAAGTAAATGAGTAAATTAACAACTTCAATCAATTCAACTAGTTACTGATACTGTTTCCCGTTAACAACGTCAAAAACTTGCGCGCGTTCACAGACGCTCTCAAAAACAGGAGTTATAAACTCAAACACTTCTATCTTACCACCCGAATTAGGGTTAAGTATAACCTAATTGCTGTAGAAGTATAGTTGGTAATCGAAGTAATCGTATTCCATGGGTCCTAATTTCCTAGCTTACTCTAGCTTTATCGTTATCTAGTCAATCTTTGTTATGGTTTTTGTTGTAGCTAAATTAAACATATTAAACTAAATGAGATTCACAAAATGAAAGATGATTTTCACGGTTCGTCTTCCTCACCCTAACATACGAGTAATGATATGCAACGATTAGCATACATTTCTATGGAAATTTAGGCGTAAGGGTCGCTAATATGGCCATTCGTATAATGTTAATGTCTTCCAACTCCCCTCCTAACCATGCATATACCTGCTCAATGATCATATAATTGGTTTTCCTTGGCTAATATAGTGATAACTCTTACCCTCTTTAAATGATTTTAACCCTTAGGCACACAACTCAAGTGAAACAATGATCATGTAGACACCCAAGAAGAATCAATTAGGTAAGTCTCCACTCAACCTATGAGAATGATCACCTCAACCTAGGTCAAACCCCAAAATCATCATCAGAAGACATACAACATGCAAACAACATTCACATGTATACACATAAATAATGTAATAAAGCATTAGAAATGCTAATTGAACTCAAATGCACCATAGATTATATAAAAGCAATATACTAGTTTAGTATTTAGAGGATTAGCCCCAAGTAACTTAAATTAATACCCCATGAAGGGGGAAGAAGAACACAAAATAAGGAAAGGAAAATCATGAAGAGGAGTCTCATTGTTGTTGGAATCTTCTTCTCCAAGCTCTCATCTTCTTCAAACTCCTATTTCTTCTTTAAGGGAGAAATCCTAACTTCTCACTCTATCCTCTCTCTTTCTCTAAAATCTATATAGAAAATCTATCTCTCCAACTATTTATAGAGATTGAAAATCTGGAGAAGTTCACGACCCTTGCAGGAAAGTTCACGGTCGTGAACTCCAAGACTGTCGTGATATCAATGCGGCGTCGGTTTTCCCTGTTCACGAAGGGCGTTCGCAAACCAGAGATTCCGACCATGATCTTTCTTGCTGTCTCGGGGCCGAAGGCCTATGAGTGAGGCCGCGATACCTTTTGTTCTTCTATGTGCTAGCCTCCCGAAGTTCACGATCGAGGGACCAAGGATCCCGGTCGTGACCTTTTGCGTGTTACGTGATCTCGAGTTCACGGCTGGCTGTTCATGGTCGTGATTTGCTTCTTTTTGCGCACGATCTCTGTTGCCCCAATTTGCTTACAATTGATCCTTGATATTTATGATCATATGCCTTAAACGCACACATCTTCACCTAGTAACAACCATGCATATTTTAAGAAGCAATAATAGGCTATAATGTGGGTTTGAACACTCTTTAATGCACAAATGAACATGAAAACACGAAGATCTAAGAAAGTAAACAATACCAATATTTGGTGTTATCGACACTATATCTTAACTCTTAATTAGTAAACTTTAGGTCATAATTTTCCAAACCCTAAGCAAAAAAAGATGGTGCATATAGTATGTTGGATGTATTTTGACGAACATAACCATTATTGTCTCAAATTAAATTGATTGTATGGTATACAATTTAGAGAATTATGACCTAAGTTTTGCTCATCAGATTTTCTTTTTTACAAAAGCATCCCAACTTTCATTAAACACCAACGAGGTTCGAAGAGCCCTTGACAGTCATACAACAGGAAATGGTTCAAAGTTGGATTTGAGGTAGGAACAAAAATGGTGCCCGGAGGCAAACAATAGCCATAACTGACTAAATGTCATACCTTAAACTCAGATTAATTTAAAATCTAAATATAATTTTTTTACTAAGCGGTACCAGATTTACGTTAAACAACCCGCACATATATACATACACTGACTTATGAATCAGGATGATCTTAACTTGTTATAACTTATACGTCTTGTGAAACCATTCAAACTCTGTACTCCATTAGTATAAGCAATAACACTGATTCCCTTTCAAATTATTTTGAATGTGAGATGGCCTATCTTAAGACTTTTTATAACGTTATGTTGATTTAATAGATCATAATGATTCCATATATACGCATTATAATTGCTAAAGAGAAACAATTTTAAACTCTCTTTTTGAATTGATTTACAACTACAGATAGATAGGCAAATATGGGGGGTTACTTCTGATACCGAGTTATATAAAACCATCGAACAAGCATTGTCAATGTAGGATATTAATGATACCCTTTTGAAGTTCAGAATAATTAACCTTGAGATCACTTAAAATATATAGGTGTTTAATTGGCATTAGTTACACAATGATAATCATGAAAAGGACATTGTTAGTGGATCAAAAGAAATATCTTTACTTAAACTGAAGGTGATATGCTTTTATATATCAAGAGAAGACTTGTCTCTGATTCTCTATTAAGCAAATTAATTATTTATCTAACAGAGTGGGCTTGGTGCAACAAATTGGTTTTATTTGCGCAAAAATAATGTTTGCTTCGTGGAATTGTGTCAGAAAAATTTGCATCAATTTGACTCAATTATCTCGTTTTGAGACAATTGGATCAAATTGACCCATTTAATAACATAAAATTTAAAGGAGAAATTTGGTCTGAGAAATTTTGAATTCACTCGTTTTAAGGAAATTATAATTGTATAGGATGAGGATATGTAATTCAAATTGACTCGTTTTAAATAAATCATTTTATAAAAAGAGACAATTGATCAAATTGTCTCATTTTTCAATTTATTCATTCAAACAACTCAAAAAAAAAAAAAAAATGTAAGTGAGGTTCCAAAACATTTCTTAAGTCCCTTGCGCCCAATTATTTGAGATTACATTATTTTTTGTACAATTGAGATTCTCTGTACAAATTTTAACTACCATAAAATGCATGAAAATTATCTGCATGTAATTCCAGGAGTTTTTTCTCCAGTTATAAAAGCTACTAGATAATTGGCCCGCGCGTTGCGGCGGGTTGTCAACACATATATCAGTCATATAACATTTAGATGGATCTTTTCTTAAATTGAGTGAGATGCCTTTAGAGATTGAAACTAACATTTTAGATTGTTTAGCCTTTTGATAGAAAAATGATTTTGGATAAAAATTGAGTTTTTACCATTAATCCGCAGTATTGCGTCGACAGGATAGTACCTAATTTTGATCCTTCTTTTGATATAGACAAATATATCAAGTAATGAATACTATACTTTAAAATCAATTAACATGTATTCTTATATTTAATTTCTAGGAATGTCAAGATAATTCACATTTGACCCCTAGACCATCGTTTTGTTCCAACTATTACTCATATAATGATAACAAAGTCAAACAATATTGAGCAAGCCTCATTGTGTGACTATTGTATTACGATAGAATGCTGACTCAATGTGTGATTATTGTATTCTATAATTGCTTCATCTAATTAATTTATTTCTTTTCATACAAATCTCCATTGTACGTTGAGTTCCCTTCGTCCCTTCCATATGTAATTGCTTCACCCTAAACCCCTGCCATCTCTTTACATACATGCAACGAAGATCAATAACATGTGTCAATAAATACAAACATAATTCAGCTCCATGACTTCCATCTCCTTCCCTTGCATCATGTCTCTCTCACCGGGTTCCAACCCCAATCAAAATCGGGGAGAACATTCTTTTCTTGGACACCAGACTCTCACACATGACATAATTGCTTCTCTCTGCGTCCCTCTTTAATTTGGGTTTACTTTCAGCAGCGCCATCTCCTGCAACCCTCATCCTCCTCGATCGCAAGTAAGATGGTCGGCTGCATGCAATGGATCTCATCAACGAATACAACTTGCCCTCATTGTCTGGTTAAGCCAATTCCATAGTGATGTATAGAGTGGTTGAATCCATATCCTCAGTTTTAGCGGTGCTCAAACTCAATTAGCCGGCATCCTGGAAAAATGTGGGATATGGGAGAAGGAGAAAGGGATTCCTTGATATGATTGGCGATAAGTGTTTGGCGGGAAAGGACCATCTCGGAACCCAGCTTGGCCAGCCGTTAGGGATCGTCAGAGGGGGTAAGTGGATTAAACACCGCGCAGAGAATTTACTTCGGAATTGCGCCTAATGGCTGATGGTAGACCCGTTGTAGTAAACCCCTAATACCATAAACTCCAGGGTTGCGTCGGCCGAGATATGGGGAAGCTTGGCGTTGGCTCTTCGATTCTCCGGCTAGCTCCATCTTGGCCAACCTCCAGAGATTTGACGGATCGGAGGGGCAAAAGGAATGGAGACTGAACCACTCATGGGAACCACACCGCAATTGGAAGGGATGAGCTTGCCCAATCGCCAGGCGAAAAACCAAGGGAAAAGAAAAGGTAATTAATGGGGGGGGAGGCACCAAACTTGCGGTAGACCCGTCCGCATTTGCCCCGACCCCTTAAACCAAAACTGGCGAATTAATATATCTAATATTTCTAATTCTTCGAAGTTTGAAGTTTTTTTTTTTTTTTTTTTGAATGGTCGAAGTTTGAAGTTGAAGTTACAACACTACTCTATACTCTGAAGCCAATCAGTCGGTGATTTCAATAGAGTGATTATCTTCCGGTAATAATAAAACTTAAATTTTCTAAAGTGATTCTAAATTCAAATTCAAGATCATACTCTTAATAAAGAAAATTTCAACTCCTCACATCCGTTTTTTATATGCAGCATCACATTCTTAAATACAACTAATACGAGCAATCAACAAACAAATATACTTTTGACTCATAATCAGGGAATTAGAGGTTAAAAAAGAAAATAATAATACATCAAGTTGAACATATTCTTTGATTTGGTTTCTAGAAGATAACCATGCAAATACATGCATGAATTTACGGGTTGGAAAATATAAGGAATAAAAAGGGCTTAAGGTGGGTGGTGATATAATGATACATTATTTGTTGCCATAAATAATTAATTACCAACGTGTGTAATTTCTAAATTAAAATATAATCTCTATTTTTTTCCATCTTCCATATAACTTTAATGTCACCTCACCAAAAGAAAAGGAGTAAATTATGGAAAGAATAGAAGTCATATTAATTATATTACTAGCTTTCTATTGCATATATATACATATATATACCCTAACCTTATCGCGTAAAGCTATCGAGGCTATTGAGTCCATCGAAATTAATTTGAAGTATATATTAACACTATCAAATTCTCTAAACTCATACCACAATATAATTTAATAAAAAATATAATTCAACAATTATGATTTTTCAAAATACATCCAAATTCATTTAATAAGTGTGAACGCAAACCTAATTATATGCCAGTCATACGCTAGACTCTATTATGTATATACTATAAAAAACAGAGATTTAGATTACATGCCAAAATATTAGTTAATGGTTAGCCATTAGGAGTTTCCTCATATCTTACCCTCTTTGACTCAACTCGCAATAATTACCATGATAAAATTAACATTTTGAGATTTCTGTCATTTCCCCTTAATGTATGGAAATTTGGCTGTTAAGAAAGGATTATCCCAAATGCTTATATATATAGTTCCCATATTATGACCCACAAAGGTACATGCTTGGGAAACCAATAGAATGGAAAATCATTAATAATCGAAAAAAAATATACTTCCACAAATATGCATACTCCTCCAGCTGTTTACTATGCATATCTGAGTCGAGTTGAGTCAACACACTTTGAATCTCTTTGACAAATATATATGATTGTAAATTGTAATGCAAACGGAATAAACAACATTTATGGGATTTCTTCCCACATAAATGGAAAGATATATCCCACTTCGTCAATAACACCACTTATATATACTTCTCCACCATCATGTCTTTGTTCTTCCTCCTTGCCCCTATCTCTCTCTAGATCTTCAACACAAACTCTTCTCTCTCTCTCTAACTTGAAAGAAAGAAAATGCAGCCTATTGGGTCTCAGGAGCTATCTCCATCAAACGCCTCGAGCATCTCGGCTACAGCTTCCTCCGAGGGTGCAACAACCCAAAAGAAGCAAATGGCGAATCTCAAGATGAAGGAGAAGATGGACCTAGCTCAAGGGTCATCGAGCTCGAGGGTCGTGCTCGATCTGAAGCTCTCTAACGATCCGGACACGAACCACCACGTGTCCAAATCGTTAGAGATCAACCTCTTCTCCTCGTCATCGAGAAGCAACAACACCAACACCAACAACAATGTGTACGAGAGGAAAGGAGAAGGGAGCGAGATGATCAACATCAACATCGAGGAGGAACAGAAGGAGCAATCGAATAGGGTTTTCGCTTGCAACTTCTGCAAGAGGGAATTCTCCACCTCCCAAGCCCTAGGAGGGCACCAGAACGCCCACAAGACGGAGCGCGCCATGGCCAAGAAGCGGGAGAGCTTGGAGGTGGTGGGGCCCTTATTCGGCGGCGGCCACCATCATTTCCCCTACCACTCCTACTCGAGCTTCTCCTCCCATCCTTACTACGGCTCGTCCTTCGGGAGGCCGCTCGGGGTGAGGATGGACTCGTTGATCCACAAGCCGAGTCCATCCTCCTACCCGTGGAGCTCCTCCGTGGGGTTCCACCACGCGGGGCGCTCTTTTGGCACCGCCAACGAGAGCCACCTCGCTGCGTGGTCCAGGGTGCCAGCTGTGCAGCCGCAGTCGGTGTCTCCCGTGCTAGACCGACTGCGGCTCGAGGGGTTTCAGAGTGGGGTCGGGGCTGCCTCGTCGGGTTCGGTGAGTGGGATTAACAATATTTCTGTTGCTTCTGTGGGCAGGAAGGAAGAGAGAAGTGCTAGTGTTGGTTTGCTTCGGAATTTTGGCTTGTCGAATGGGAGTAAGCCAGCTGTTGTCGGTGGTGCTTCTTCTTCTTCTGGCGGCAGCGGCTGCGGAGTTGTGGTTCGGGCGGCGGCGGATCAGCTGGCCGGTGGTGATCAGAAAGATGTGTCCGGGATTGATTTGTCGCTCAAGCTTTGATCAAGTTGATTATTAGTTTGATTTGATTTGATTTAAAACTGTTAGAGAGATGATTGTGTCGTGTCTTAATTCGATTCTAGTCTTAATTATTACTGATTACAATTTCTGAAAAAAATTGATTTGAATTGTACAAACACAGATGGTGTTGATCTAGTTTAATGATATAGAAATTTGCATTCTGTTTGGGACTTTTGATTGAACTAACGTTGTTCTAAAATCAGCCGTCAGCTATATAACTAGACTGATAGCTAGGGTTTGTGGGATTGTTGAATTGCTACCACAAATAAAACAATATCATTCACTACTCTTTGATGAATTAATTAGAAGGAGAAGGAAATTTTCATCATTTTTCACTCTTGGATGGTGAAGAATCATGATTTTACAACATCAATCAATTAGATCGGTAACGCAAGTAATTGAGTGATGAATGATATGAAGTTTTTTTATATGGATTTCTAAGAACAACATTATCGAAATGGGAAAAGGGTTAGATTTGGATAGTCAGCAAAGAAAGAGAATCACTACTGATTTAGTGTATCAAATATTTCATATTTACATGTACTCTAACTAGATGATTTAGGGTTTTCACGGTGAAACTGATTACCTTTCTACGAATTTAGTGAATGTCAAATTCATCGATCTCATTTCTTTTGCGTACGTTGATCGATCTTTTTTTATTTCGGGCAAATATATCTTCTTTCAATGAAATTCTATAATCATAGTAAATGAATGTATAACTCATCGATATTAATTTATTTACCGAGTTTGTATAGATCGATATTCACTTGAAACAAGATGCCCGAGTTGCATATCATATAAACTTCAATGAAGTGGACCCAGTCGATGGTTTGAGGGACTGGTTGAGAGAATCAGTTTGGAACTTCATAAACTAATTGATGATTTGAGGGACTAGTTGATGAATGAACTACTAGCTAGGGGTAGGAGGTCTAGTATAAATTATGGAATAAACTAGTAATAGAATCATAGGTAAATCGTCTAGATTGCCAAGAATAAATCTTTGTAGTTATAGATACAGTGAGCAATGTGCACTCCTGATCCTAGAACTTACCTGCAATAAGTGATAAACAAAGATAACGATCTCGTAGCTTGTCTTGAGCATATCTAATATACTGAAGAATGAAATCCTTAAACTGACATTACCAACTCCCAAAATAGATTTCACATTTCGAAGACTACACTTCAACCCCGAGAAGATATAGAATCCTCCAACATCTGCGTAATTTTAGTAACAACTCCAACTGATATCTTTGTGAATATCAATAGATCATCTACAAACATCAAGTGAGTAAACACTATCTTTCGATACTAAGGATGGTAAGCAATAATGTCATTCCTGGCAACATCATTGAACAAAGAGAATAAAGTCTCCATAGCCAAAGTAAAAAGATAATATGACAAGGGACCCCCTTGCCTCACCCACTCTTTTTGCAGCAAATATCCGCATAAACCCCGTTGATAGATATACTGAACCTTGTCGGGCTCATATACACACTTATTCAATCAACAAACTTCTTAGGCAAGCCCATGTTAGTCATTACCAAAAGGAGATACTGACAACTGATTGAATCAAATGTTTTCATCAAGTCAATTTTTATTGTACACCGGGACGAAAGCTTAACCGATTATAACAGCTAATTAACTATTTGGCCATAAGAATATTGGCAACATTCCTCCTATCCTTAAGATAATCGGGGTGGCTCTAGAGATGTTCAAAATTTATTTGTACGAGTATTTAATGGGATAACTAAAAAAATTGGAAGATATAATAACGAAAAAAATATTGAAAATCAAGATATAAAATCTCTTTAATAATGAGCGAAATGATATTTCTATATTTATAGATTTAAAATTTATGAACCTAAAATTCACAATAAAAAAATGAGAAAAAATAACTTTCGGCTAAAACTATGGATTCAATGAACCATGACCGAAATAATTTTCTCCTAATGATCTTTTGGTATAACTAGAGGATTATTGATTATTCTAACAATATACATGTTTTCTATTTAAATTATATATGGTATTAAATTGATAATTGTTCTTTTGTAGCAAAATCATAATCGGGGTGGCTTTAGAGATGTTGGAAATTTATTTGTACGAGTATTTAATGGGATAACTAAAAATTTGGAAGATATATTAATGAGGAAAATATGAATATATCAAGATAGAAAATCTCTCTAATAATGAGCGAAATGATATTTTTATATTTTATAAAATGTAAATTTCCGAACCTAAAATTTACGATACAAAAATCAGGAAAAATAAATTTTGGCTGAAACTATGGATTCAATGAATCTACGACTGAATAATTTTCTCCAAATGATCTCTTGGTATAATAAGAGGATTATTTATTATTCTAACCATAGACATGTTTTCTATTTAAAATTATATATGGTATTAAATTCATAATTGTTCTTTTGTAGAAAAATCATAATATTTTGACACTTTTTGGGTAATATTTTAATATATATTTTTATTTTATTTCCTTTTTGTTACTATGACTATAATTTTGTGCAACTTGACTACTTCATAAAATTCTTTTTCTTTTCCTTTCTATGTTGTTTTGTCTTCGACGAACTTATTTCTTGGGTATGACTATACACCCGTTTCATAAACATCAGTATGAGTAGGCGATTAATATAAAAAATTATGTCAATTTATACTTGTAATATAATGACCAAGAAATGCATCAATTCGCACAAAGATAATTCAAGATAAATTAACTTGAAGGATAGAAGATTTATGGGCTTAGAATTTAGAAGTTAGTAATGGGATTCAAAATTTAAGGTTAATACTTAATAGCCTAGGGTAATGCATGAATTAGCTGTAATCCTTTGTTATATTATAATATCAACTAAGTTACCAACTAGAATTTAAAATCTGCTGTCTTAAAAGTAGTTTCAGAGTCGAGTGCATTACTAGTGGAAATTGTATCCAAATTTTTTTATTATCAAGACTTGTTGTTGTTGTCGTCGTCATCGTCGTCATCGTCGGAAGATCAGTTGAATTACCAAGATATAGATGTAACGTTTAAGATTCATGACCGAACCAACCACAAAAATCACAACCTATTAAGAGCCATAAAACAAAGGAGGGACCTTATTAGCCACCATATAATCTACCCTATTATTATCCCCACCAATAAACCAAACATGCTGGTAACTCAAAATTATCCAGCCGAATCTTAGACACTTAGCTTCTTCCATAATTGAACATCTCTAACTATGTCGATCTGATGTCGAATTCACCTAATCAATAATGACAATTTAGCATCCCCCACAATTAGCATCTCCCGAAATCCAAGTTGAATGCTCCTATAGACCACATCGAACAACATCGATAACTCTACCAAGAACAGATCCACCAAGTCCTCCTACACAACTCCCTTGGCCATCAACCAAACAACACCAACAAAGGAACCAACTGGATCAGAATTGTGCCACCACTCGATCTGCGAATAGTATTGACAAAACCAAGTAATCCATCAAAACTGTTTAAGCTTAAACATAGTTCATCCGTGTTTTTCAGATTCCCCTTAACAAACATACCTATTGTATCACTTTCTGCAATGCCGTTGCATAATCGCCCAAAAAACATAAGAGTTTTGGCCCTGCAATGTCCCAAAGGACCTTCTCCACCGGGAAAACAAGAGCATATCTTCTAGAGTGTCAAACTCCGCCCAGCTGACCAAACACCTTACCAACACATCAATCTCCCTCAATGATAAATGCCTCTATTGTAGGAAAAATTCAATGGGGGAGTCTGCTACATGAAAATCCCGTCTCAACGGATAACACCAACATGTTCAAGTTTTCATGATTTTCAATATTAACAATTGATCGACACATAAAACTAATAATTTGGCTTTCATTTTAATAGAAGTAGAGAGTTTGAAAGAATTTTGGAAGTAAGTTCTTAAAGGAGAAGTGAAGATTTATATTTTAACCAAAAACAATGAAAAATACTCCTTTTTGTTGTGAAATCTTAAAATTTCAAGGAAAGCCATAAACCCTTAATGTTCTGAGCGGATGATGCCCCTAGGGTCATTCCGAGGCAAGAGGAGAGTCTGAGTACATATGATATTTGGGGGAGAATTCAAGTCAAGGTGGAAATTTGTTGCTTTGATTTGAAGACATATACCTGCATTTGATCGGAAGTCACATGGGTCTTGCTGCCCGGTTAGCAAGTCAGGATACATGGGGGAAGCACCCAGTTTGAGCATACGGGCTTAAACACATTTCTTTTACGCTTTAGGGCCTGGTATATAACCTTTTCCCTTTTCACGTTGCATTAGGATTAGGTCGTGTAAAAATGCGTCATATATACATTCTCAATCTATGCAATCCCTGTGAACCACCTAAATCTGTGTGTTATTTACTTTCTTACATTGTCAATTTTTAGAACCATTCCAATAACATAAAGTAGGGGTGGCTATACGGTCCGGTTAAATTGTCCCGAATTGATCCGGTCCAAGTCCGGTCTTTTCGGGAATATAAGGACCAAAGATTGGATTGGATACAGTTCGGTCTTGATAGATTGAGTTTGTGGAGAATTGAGTGACCTGAGGCTTCACAGAGTGAAGAGTTTGTTAAGTTTTGAGTGTTAGGCTCTCTATCCCGTCTTTATCCGATTTTCGATCCGGTCTCAAATGGTTTTTTTACCTCAAATCTAAGCCCGAAGATGGGATTGGATTGTTAGTTATCCGGTTCCGGTCCGGTCTCGATCCAGATTGTACGGTCCAGTTTCGGTAAAACCAAATAGCCCGGACCAAATAGCCAGCCCTAACATAAAGTATGTATTAAACAAAATTTTACTAACTATGATTCACATTATAAATGTCATACTGACAACATAAAGTTAGAATCTTCTCTTTCGGGGCTTATTCGGTAATGTTTGCATAGCGCGGGTACCAAAACTGGATTGAATTCTTTGAGTTTATGCTATTTAGTATTTACCGGGAGGGGTTATGGATCACCATGGTTACTAAGGGTGAATTGGGTATGAAAAAATAAATTCTATTAATAATTTTTTTTAATAAATTACATTTTTGGTAGTTACAAAATCTATTAATTACAATTATCTGTCTTTCTCTCACTTCCACAATCTCTAGCCATATCTCCTTTCTTATTTTTCTCCATCTTTCTGCACAAAAAAAAAAAAAAACAAGAAATCACTACCAATCCATTAAGCAACCACTATCATTCAAAAAACACTTATATTATTATAGATAAAACAAGAAATCAATACCAAAACATAAAAAATACCACTACCTCAACATGATAACTCTGATTAACCAATACCATTGCAGATTTATCTAATAACAATACTTGAATATCACTACCAATACAATAACATCAATACAAAAAAAAAATACCACTACAATAAAACAATAAATTAATACCAATCCATTAAAAATGCTACCATTGCACAAAACACAAATACCATTAGAGAAAAAAATCACTATCATTTCACAAAACACCAATACCGTTGCAGATTTGACCATAGAGCAATACATTCAAATCAATACCATTACATGATAATCAATACCAATACGAAAAAATAATATCAATGCGAATAAACGCTACCACTACGGAAAAAATCACTACAATTTCATAAAACAGAGATACCCTTACGTGATAATCAATATCAATGCAGGAAAAACAATACCAATACGAAAAAACACTACCATTACGGGGAAAACACTACCGATGCGAGAAAGTACATACCAATAAAAAATCAGTTGTTCTGTTCTTTCAGTCGAATTCCCCAAAAAAAATTCTTTATCCCATTCGTCATTTTTGCTGAAGAAGAACAGATGGAGAGAGAGAGAGAGAGAGAGAGAGAGAGAGAGAGGGATTGGATTTCAAGTATATATTAGTGGGGATGTTCTACTACGGAAGAAGAACAGATGGGAAGAGAGAGAGGGGGGATCGGGAGGGAGGGGGAGGGATGGCCGACGAAGGGAGGTGGCCGGAGGGGAGAGGGATGGAGGGTGGGCAGCCGGCAGTCGACAGCCGTCTGAAGTAGGGTTTGGTTAAAGGGAGGGGAGTGTAGAAGTAGGGTTGGGTAGAATATATAGAATAATCGAGCGTTGACGCTTTTTCGTTTCCAAAATTACCCTAACGTAATTTTAACCATGAGATTAAAGAAATGAAAAATAAAATAAAAATGGACATTAGATAATGATGTAGCCACGGTGACTACTAGAATTTAAGTTACCACCCTAAGAGAATTTTAGTTACCACCCTAAGAGCATCTCCATTGGAATTGCAATTAGAATTGCATTATGACATGACATTCATTTGCAATTGCATTGATGTAGATGACAATTGTATCTTTCAAGCTTGCATATAATGCAATTATGGAATGCAAACCCCATCATCTTTTTTATTATTAAATTATTCATTAATTTTATTATTTTAGTGTTTATGTTTTAATAAGTTAAATAAAAAAATTAGTTGCAATTGCAAGTTAATTGCATTGATGTACTGGATTGCAAGTTAATTATTTTAGTAAGATGAGTTGGATTGAAAAAAAATGAAGTAACAATAAAAAAACAAATGCAATTGTAAATACCATTGCAATGAAAATGTTCTAACACATACAAGTACTTACCTCTTTGAAAGTGGATTAATTCATTCTTCTTGTTTTTTTTTTTCCCCCTTGGGGATTCCGTTGCACTATAAAATGGGGTCGCTCACTTTTCCTGAATCAGTTTTCACACCCCGCGACGCGTCCTTTTCCATCGCCAAGCAGGGACGCGTCGTCACCTTGCTCCCCTTCGCCTTCTCTCGCAAGTAATCTCTTGCAACAAACTCCGCGTACTTGTTCTCCGACCACCGCACTTGTGTACGGCGACACAGTTTTCTCGGCCGAAGAAAACACACGCATTAATTCCGATTCCAGGTTAGTGTAGCTTACCTTTGAAACTTTGCCCGCCCGCCCGCCCGCCCGCCCGCCGCCGTTCTCAGCTTTTTTGTTCACCAATGGCCGAACGATGTTCTTCGTCTTCGTTCTCGTCAATGGCGCCGCGCGAAGAAAAGCCCGATGGAATGAGCAGTAGCTTGCTCGATCAATTCTATTCGCAGTACAACAACATCACAAACCATAATCTCCAAAATCGTACGCGGCCGCCGCCAACACTGCAAACGCATGGTACGTAGATTAAAGGCCATTTGGCGCAGAAGTCTCAACATTGAGCCCCTCCATTTCCAATGAATTAGGGCTTGAAATTAAGGAAAACCGATTGATGTTGATTGAGCTGTGAGTTATAAGGCTACTTTGTTCATTCACGATTGGAATTCCACAGAGAGTTTCTGCTGGTTGATGTGCTGATGTAGTTCTGAAATCAAGATGGAGTGCATGTTTTTTCTGTTTCCCTGCTTTCCTGGTTCTATAACGGATTTGTGATAGCAGTACTTGATTTATTGTGACTGTGTAGGCAACCCGAGTCCCATGGCTTTGAATCGGCAACATGAATCGCATCTCAAGGTACCCACTTTGTTTCAGATTGACAAACTTTCTCTACATTACTCTTTTCTCCACGACCAGAAGAAATGAATGTCGTCGTCCTCGTTTGGTTTAGTTGCAGGCTGAAACAGCAGAGGCGAAGAGGATGTGCCACATGGTGATAAACGTATTGAGACAGGTGAGACTTTCACACGAGAGAGAGTACTCAATTTTTGTTACTTTAGTTTCACCCCCTTCGTATGACCAATCTTCTGATTGATTTGTTATTTATGGATTTCCAGCAGAGGTCTGTTGATCATAAAACCATGGAAAAGCTAGCATTTTGCATGAAGTTCTTGAACCATCCAAACAGCGATAAATCCGAGGAGAAGTTGGCTTTCCTCAAGAAGTGGATGTACTCTGTAGTTCAGCAGTCGACGCCAAGAAAGCCAGCTTCTTTGTCGTGCACTTCAGGGCAATCTTCCTCTTCTAATATGCTTCCTGCAGAAGATGCTCGACAGCCACATCCACAGCCTCCAGCTGGTAGTTTTCATGGGCCAACTGTTAGTAATGTCCTCCCACCGCACTTGTGCGATAATGTACCGAATCAAAGTACTACCACAACCTCTCACTCGGGACCTGTTCCCCCCAAGCGTGGGCGTCCAAAGCGCCCACAGAAGTCAGGGGAAGCTTTCCTGCTTGAAAAACCGGAGAAGAAAGTTCAGAAACGCCAAGGAATGCTAGATGTCAAAGTGAAACAGGAAACACAGCCGCAGCAGCAGCAGCAGCAGCAGCAGCAGCAGGTTTTTGCTAGTGAAAAGCCCCAAAAATCTGTGGAGGTTAAAAGTACTGGGACATCAAAGGTTCTTCATCAGAAACCAGCTCCTGAGAAAGCAGTTGTGCATAATCAACATGTGAAGTCTGCTACACAACCACCTTCTTCCTCTGATTCGGAGCTAGAGAAGACGGGCATAATGCCTGATCAAGCTTTAGCTGCGACTGTTTCGGGTAGGAAAGTGACAGAAGAACCCTTCAGCCACTTGGTTAATTTGGTATGTGATTTGCTCATACTTCCAATCTTACTTCCATTTTCCTATTCATTTTTCTATAGAAGGCAGGAGAACCTGGTAAAGTCTTAACTCGTTTCAATTTCACAGGTTCAGTGGATATCCGGCAAAGCATTAAGTGCTTCTGTGGATGAGATTTGGTCAATAGTTAACTCGAGTGATCGTATCCCTGGGGAAAAGAAGATGAATCGTTGGTTTGATGTGGTTTCCAGTTCCTCATTTGATCCCGACATATCAACTGCTGGGGTTGAGGTATATGCCTTCTTTCAACTAAAAGATTTAAGGTTTTTATGGATAAGAAGAATTTTAGGCAGGTTTGACTGTCCTAGCTGTAACTTCCTGGGACAGGGACATCTCACGAGCAGAAGCTTCATTGTTCTAACTCTGCAATATATTGTGTTACAGAGAAATCAAGCTCTCCGGGAGGAAGTAAGAACAATAAATCAGCAGCTAGTCGATACTGATGTAGCGATTATTCCAGATGGTAATGCAAGGACCATAATGAAGTGCTCGTTTAACGCGGCCTCCATCTCACCGATGGTAAGCTTTGACTCATTGTATTTGCATCAACAGCACGTATCTTCACATTTGGCAATGTTCTTTCTGGTATCTTATGGTTCTTCACTTATTGCAGCAACCAATTGAGCCCTTGAAATTGCTTGTCCCCGCAAACTATCCGCATTCCTCTCCTGTATTACTGGAAACGTTCCCAGTGGAGATCAGGTGAGTCTCTTTAGCCCTCTCTTCCCTTCCCCTTTTCCTTTGATTTTATCTGCTCTTACGATTTCACTGTGAAAATGGCGACAGTGGCGAGGATGATCTTTCTGTAAAAGCCAAGTCAAGGCTGCACCGCTGCCTGAGAAGTCTGCTTCATCCGGTGACGTTGGAGGACATAGCGAGGAGTTGGGATGTTTGTGCAAGACAAGTCATTACTGAGTATGCATTACAGAATGGTGGCGGGAGCTTCAGCTCACAGTATGGAACCTGGGAAACTGTATAAAGTGATGAAGCCTACTGAAAGGAAGAAAGCGGAAAGAAACATAAAATGAAGGCTCTCAACAGAGTAAATATGCATTGGGATTTGATTATGCAGTTGTTCTACTGCGAAATATTGGATTTTGGTGTCTTCTTTTTCTCAATAGATAGCGCAAATTGCAGTTTGTAGATATTGAGTTCTGCCTACAGAACCTTCAGGCTTTTGCTGGTCATCATACTTTATTGGAATGACGTACGAATTCTGTGAAAAGAATGTCAATAGAAAATGTCAAAATGAACTGAAAATGCAATAGAACAGGTGATTTGAGAAAATGGGAATTAATCAAAGACCAAAACGTACAAAATTTATAAAAACTGGAGTTGTTTGAATATGTTGCTTACTTCAGGGGGTAAAAGGTGACTAAACCAGATAAAACCCGCAGGTCGAGGAATCCAATCGTGTGAACGAAGTGGGGAGTAGGCACTGTCTGTCATGGACATGGGTGCAGCAAGTGCCTACCTCTCACCGTCACGGTGGTCGCTCCCTCTAATTCCGCCGCCGTCGCCGTCGCCGCAAGAATCCATACCTTTCTCAAGAGTATCCTGTTGCTCTTCTCGGCTCTCTTCTTCCGCTGTCACTTCTGGCAGTGGCAGCACCAAAACAGCGACCTTATCCGCAATTCAGAGCTCTGGCATCATTGCCTGCCTTCGCTCCTGCAGGTAAACTAACTTGCTGATCCTCGCTAATTGGGTTCTCGTTTCTTGTGAGCATTCTATAGTTGTCCGGCAGCCTGGTTCATCGATCGTCTTTTAAATTTCAGTTCGGAGATTGCATTCGAAGCTGCTTCTGCTGCACTGGACGGCGGCATCTCAGTTGTGAGTCCCCTTTACTAAATCTCTGTCGGCCCTTTGGGGTAACGGTGAGCTGAAAGATTCTGGCTATCAGAATTCTCCTCAAATTAGGATAAAGGAGGAGTCTTTGATGGGTTATTGGCCTATTTTGGGTTTTGCTCTTCTTACAACAATACAGTATTCTCATGGTGCTTTTCTTTATCAATCGGCAGCTGGAGATTACGATGTCAACCCCAGGTGTGTTTCAGGTTGTTTTTTGCTGTCTTTAATGTATGAACTTTTCCCGGCTTAATTTTAGTTTTTTTTTGTTTCTGTTTGGTGATTCAATGGAGTTCCAATCTCTGTGCTTCTTGCATTGAATGGCTTTGTAGGTTTTGAAACGCTTGGTTGAGGCATACCCGGCAGCATTCTTAGGGGTAAGATCCCTTCCTAATCCTCTCGGTATTTAATGGGATTCACTCATGATTTGGTCAAGGAAGAGAATTTTCTTGAAACAAAGAGCCATGATTTTCAGGGTTTACTACATCCCAGATTCATCCTGAGTTATATACTCTCAAGCATTTCATAATTGAACGTCACGTTTCTGATAGTATTCTCATAGGTTGGCACAGTTTTGAGAGCTGCGGATGCCATAAACGCAATGAATGCTGGAGCCAGATTCCTCATGAGCCCTGCTACTGTGAAGGTATGGGAATTTGTAATCGGAGACAGCATGACTCCCTTGTTTTCCCCGTACTTTTCGCTCATTTCAGAGATCTCCTTTCCAATTCTTTCTTCATGACAGAATTCGTTGCTTTTGTTAGGATGTTATGAATGTTGTTCAAGGTACTGAAGTTCTTTACATACCTGGTGTAATGACACCAACAGAAGTAAGAAACTTAGTCCAGTTAGGACTCTTCAGCTATTGCTTTCCCAGTTGACTTATCTAGTTTAAGGAATTGTAACACTAGCGTATAGTTTTGCTTTTACAGATATTGTGTGCATACAATGGCGGTGCTAGTATTGTCAAGGTGAACATTTATGCAATTACGTTTCTGATTGTCAAGTTAAAAAATAGATATGTGTTTGAATGTGGGGCGATATTGATAAGGGCATCATTTCCATTGTCTAATATTTGTTTTTTGTATGAATTAGGTATATCCTGTTTCTGCATTGGGTGGAGTCCAGTACATTGCAGCCCTCAAGAAGCCTTTCTCCCATATACCAATGGTTGCTTCTCAAGGAATAACAACAGGTGTTGCACCCTTTTTCTGTATGAATATCATGCTTTCCGGTGATTTTCGGGAGTTTTCTTTTCTGCACTTATCTCTTTTTGGTGCTCTGCTTTTCATTCCCTGTGATTTTGTATGCAATGCAGATTCTTTAAGGGACTATATAACCGCTGGAGCTTCAGCAGTCGTTCTGTCAGATGCCATATTCAGTAAAGAGGCAATGCTGCGGAGAGATTTCAGCAAAATACATCAACTAGCACTTCATGCTTCTTCGCAGGGGAAAGAAGCTGTGCACGGGTAAAAATGCGTTTTACTTGAACAGTGAAGATTCTATGCGAGGCAAATTTTTGAGTTTTCTGGTTTGGTGATATCAAGTATATTCGTAGTACTACTACAATGCTGCTACCGCAGCCATGGTCAGTACCTTCAAATGCAAGCTAACTCCTAATTTTCGAAGTAGGCCCCTCTTGACACTGAGAATACGATACCGGTTATAAAGCGAGCAGAACACTTTGAACGCCATCAAAACCAAGATCATTACTGCAGTCAAAAGCGTCGGTGACTGCCAAGAAGTAGCAAACACATATTTCCCCATAAATCTCCCAATCCTCACCTTCCATCGTCCATTGTAATACAAGTTCACCTCTGCAATGACCTCATCCAGAAAAGCCACTCTGGTCAGGCTAATCGAATTGCTCGTCCCGTTCCACAAATCTGCCGCACCATGGGTCACTCCTCAAGTGATTCAAAACCACATTACGACACCCATCATCCTCAACAGCCTCACTTCCTTCCGAGTGTCATTGATCCCATTCATCAGCTCCGTGTATCGTGTGAAAACCGGCGGCCCTTCGTGAGTAATGTCATTCAAATATTACATCTCATTAATTAAAAATTTATTTTTCTGTTGGAGATGAGAAAACCAAAGATTGTAAAATTGTATTAGATATTGTACTGAAAAATCAATGATATGTTATTTTATTATTATTAAATCATTATTTAATCGGAGTTGAACTAGTTTATATTGTCAAAAAGTAAAGAAATCATTGAATGCGAAAGGCCCGTCGTCGTAGTTGACCTTGTAAAGGCAATGGTCGGAGCCGGCAGTAGGAAACCTCTAGGGTGTCGCACTCATGGTCATTGCAGGAGAATGGGGATTAGGAGGAAGAAGTGGACAAGTTGAAGATCAAGTCAGTTTGATGGTAGCAATTGTCGTAGGAGTGCGGATATGGTGACTAAGTCTCTCCTAACCGTTAGATCTCGACACACAAATTTTATAGTTAAAAAATTGGAGCGATATTTGATAAGTTTTTTTCTTACAATGATTTTTTATAAGTGATGGGATAGTTTTGGTATTATGAAAAATTAATTTTTATTTCTATTTTTATATATTTTTTTCCCTCTTCCACTATCACTTTTCAGCAGTCAGCCCCTTCCTTTTTTATTTATTTATCTACCGTCTTTTTGGCCGGTTAATTTGAGGTCTAGATAGTGTTTTCTTACTTAGGGTATGTCGTACTCGAGATTTTACCCAAGGTACGATAGAAGCCGCCATATATATAGTACGATACCCTAACCCTTGATGAGTGAACCCTAGATCTTAGTTTTCTAAATCATAGAGCATAACCCCTAAGATTGTGCATGTAATTTGTTTCATATATTTTGATGAATCATAACCGTCAATTTTAGTTTCTAATTAAATTGATTTTAGTGTATGAGATTTATAGAATTAAGACCTTAATTTTAATCTTTAAAGGTTTAGGAATAATACAAGATGCCAAATTCCGGTCAATTCGAAGTCAAGATAGCGTTTTTTCACTCAGGGTATGTCGTACCTTTGATTTACCCAAGGTCCGATAGAACCATCCACATATATATATAATATTACAAATAATAATGGTACAAAATACCACTACTTGCAATATAAACCGATACATTTTTTATTACAAACCAATAAATACAAAGTATACAAATCATAACATAAAAGTATACAAAATTGAGAAACAAATTCTACAAATTACAATGTATACAAATTAGTCATATAAACCTTACAAACATGATATAAAAAAAATATTCAAATCAGAATATCATTATGTAATAAAATATTTATATATGATTATCACCGTACCCTTCATTAAATGAGATTAATTGAAACCACTAGATTATAATTTAAAGGGAGAGCTATGATAGAGAAGGTATTAATGGTTGGAAGGCTAGATTACTTGGCTATGCTGGAAAATTATAGCTCATAAACTAATTACTCAGCAGTCTATCACAGTTTTGGATGGACATTTTCTTACTTCCAATATCAGTAATAAAGGATATCGAGATGAGGTGTAGCAAGTTTCTGTGGGATATTGATGAGGTCACTAGCAGAACCAAAGACTGTAGTTGCTTGAGGATCTTTAGCTGTACCAAAGAAGGAAGGAGGACTGGGAGTGAAATGCTTGAGAGCATGGAACATGGCATGTACCACTCGTCAGATTTGGAACCTATGAACTAAGGGAGGTTCTTGGTGGGTGGCTTGGATCTATCTGTATCGTATAAAAGACAAATCTCTCTGGGAACTCAAGCGATCTAGCACTCATTCATGGATATGGAAAAGACTCTTGAAGATCAGGTATACTGGAAAGACAAAAGAATGGTGAAATACTCTATCAAGACAGTGTGGGAAGATCTTCAACCAGCAAGACCTAGGGTACCCTGGAGCAAGTTGGTATGGTTTAAGTTCTCTATACCGCGACACAACTTCCTTAGCTGGATAATAATCAAGGATCGAGCTGTTACAAGGGATAAACTAAAGCTGTGGGGGAAGACTAAAGATGATAACTGTCTATTCTGTAGTGCGGGGCAGGAGTTCAGGGACTATTTGTTCTTCAATTGCCCTTACTCATATAAAGTTGTACAAGGGTGCCTTCAGAAACTACAGGTTTCTTCTCCTCGGTTCTGTCAGACGAGTATTAATTGGGAGTTTATTTGTTATTTAGACGTTTTATGTTATGTTGGCTATTTCGAGATTATTTGGGGATAAATCGGTTAGGTTAAGTCTTTGAGTAGTTATAGGGAATTAGTCGGATTATATATATTCTGTGTTAGGCCTAAGCTAAGGTTAAGCAATAACAAACAGAATTATTCCATAAAGCTCACCCTCTCTCTCTCTCATTGCCAAACCCCCTCTCCCCTCTCCAACCCGTCGGCCACCACCCCGGTGACCGGATTCCGCGCTGGCAGCATTGTTGGAGAGCCTGGCAGAGGTGACTGTGAGGGCAGCAGAGGCCTCGAAGGGCTCGATCGGAGCCATCGAAGCCATCGAAGCCATGGGTGATCAGATCAAGGCTTCCATCGAAGAGATGGGCAAGAATGTGGCTGAAAACATCTACGGAGCCCTGGCAGCAACGATGCAGGAGGTGCTAACCCAAGTCCTGAAGAACCGGGAGCCGCTGGCGATCTCGGCTAAGGGGGGTGAAGCGGACAGCAGCAACCGTGGCGGGGCGAAGCCGGCAGCAGCAGCCGCGGCGGGCTCGGACAGAGGCGCCGCGCGACGGCGCGGGCGCTGGGCGGACCGGGACGGTGGCGCGCCGGGAGGAAGAGGAGGCGGAGGAGAAGCCGCCGATCGGCGGAGACGAGGCGGGGGTGACGCAGGCCGAGCTGCGTAGCCGAGTCAGGGAGCCGGTGAACTTGGGCGCGAGGAGCGCACCCGCGCCTACATTCAGTGGGCCTGGCCTATTGCCAACACCGACGGACCCGTCCCATGACAAAGCCCGTGGAAAGCAGAAGATGGCTGGGTACGAAGGAGAGCCGTGGCCGATTGGGCCCAACGGAGAAGAACCCTTGCCGACTGGGCCCGGGGATGAGGAGTGGAGTTTCGGCGACCCGGAGGGCTGGGGAGGAATGATAGACCCGCAGTCGGGCCAACCGGGCGGGGCAGTGGGCGGCCACCCGGTCCGACCGGTCCGAACCGAATCGGGTCGAGTCAACCACCGACGGGCAGCAGCTGGAATGGGCCGGGCAGGGGTCTCGGCAGGGGCCAGGAGAATGGGTACCCTCCGTGGAGTACGCCGCGAGCAGCAAGAGGCCGGGGTCGAGGCTGTCGGGATATTGGGCAAGGGTCGGGGACCAAGCCCGAGTATGGCGGGAACCATCAGGAGGTGACGGGCGACTGCCCTATCCTCCCCAGCAGCGAGCCGCAGGCAGCTACTACCATCAGGGACCGACAACTCGACCGCCTCCACCGACCACAGGCAGGTATGAATACAGTAACCCCCTGTATGAGACTGAAGAGGAATTAGTGTTCAGAGCTAAACCGCCAGTGATAGAGTTTCCCAAGTTCGATGGTTCGGGAGATGTGGGTTTATGGTTGTATGCAGCTGAGAGGTGGTTCAGAAACCACCCGATCCGAGAAGAACGGAAGGCGCACATGGCGTCCTTCTATCTTGAGGGAGATGCCCTCTAGTGGTGGGAATGGACCGGGAGAGCTTATGCAGCGGCCAGCGAGATCATATCTTGTCCCAGGTTCCAGGATGAGCTACGCTATCAGTTTAGCAAGGCGGAGGGATGGGCCCCGGAACAGCTGGCCAAGCTCAGACAGACTGGGTCGGTGGTCGAGTATCGCGTGGAGTTCCTTAAGCTGGGAAACCAGTGTAAGGAAATGACGGAGGAGACGCTGGTGGGACTCTGTATGGCGGGACTCCGCCCTGAGCTGGCAACCGCCGTTAAGGTTTTTAAACCTGACTCTCTTCGAGTTGCTTTCAGGATTGCAGGGCGCAAGGAAGAGGAGTTGGCTAGTTGGAGGACGTCGGCTGGGCGTATCCAGAAAGCCAGACGGGAAATGCAAGCCCGGCGTCCACTGGAGCAGCATCACCGAGCAGATTTCAGTCAAGGCTACCACCGAAGGGGTTTGTCCGGCTGACTTAGGCGGAGATGGATCAGAAGCGCAGAGACGGTCGTTGCTTCAACTGCGACGAAAGGTACACAGTGGGGCACCAATGTGCCAAGGGTCATCTCATGCTGCTGGTGGGAAACTGGGAAGATGAAGGAGAGGAAATGGAGGCGCGAGAAGCGGAAGAAAAGAAGGAAGAGAAGAAAGAAGGTCCACCTTGAGGGCAAGGTGGGTTTCAAGGGGGATGGAATGTCAGACGAGTATTAATTGGGGGTTTATTTGTTATTTAGACGTTTTATGTTTTTTTTTTTGACAAAAGATAATCCATTAGATCAAATAACGATAGTTACATCCTGGAAGACAGCCAGGCCTGAAAATCAAAGAAACGGCATGTAGCCGGGTACAAAGACAGGGCTTTCCTAGCCACCAAATGGGCTACCCTATTGTTACTCCGACCTACAAACCGTACACAAAAACCAGAATGGACAGCTAAAATATTTATAACTTCTTGAAGAATCACGCCCATCTGGCTATCACTCGCATCCGCCCTATTAAGTTTATCAATAATGACTTTGGCGTCGCCTTCAAATCGCATCTCTGTAAATCCCAAGTTCAGGCACCACCTAATTGGCCTCACGAAGCACCAACAACTCGACAACTGGAGGATTATCAATATGAGGAATCTGAAATCCTGCAGCCAAGATCGGATCTCCATTAGCATCCACCACCACCATCCCACCCGCCGAATGAGAACCGGACCTAGTCGCCCCATCCCATATACACGAAGCCCGCCTAGTGGAATCCGACGACTAGGGACCTGGCAGAGGAGCATATAACGGTTGGGGACGATCGACAGGCAGGCTAACCCATTCCTCAAACGGTTGATTAAATTGTCGCATCAAGGACGGGATCCCAAACTGCTTGCCCTCAAAGACTACCCAGTTTCTAGATCGCCAAATCCTCCAAAGGACAACCACAATTTTCATAAATAGAGGGGCCTGGTGCACTAGGGTCATTAATCTTTTGAGGAAAAAAGGAAACGTATGTCGAGGCAACCCTTGGCCGAGATAATCCAACCCCGATAAATCCCAAAGCGCACGCGCCACTCGACAATCCAGAAACAAATGTTCCATGGTCTCAGATTCTGCCCAGCAGACCGGGCACCGAGGAAGAACCTCCACCCCTTTCTCCCGAAGAGCTTCTGTGGTTGGGAGGATTCTATTAAAGATTTGCCAGCAGAAGACCTTCAACTTAGGTGGGAGATTAGCCTCCCAAAGGCGTATCCAGCTAGGTTTGTCCATCCAACTTGCCAACTGGCGCAACGACCATTACTTCTCTCTATTGAAACTGCTAAATGATAAGCTGACTTCACAGTGAACAACCCATCAGTCGTGGCATGCCAGATCAGTCTATCCTCTAAATTCTACCGCGGCAGGGGAATAGCTCTAATTGCACTACACGTATCCGGGTCAAACCACTGAGTAAGCTTATCCTCCACCCAGCACCCGCCCTCCAGGCTGATTACTTCAAACTCAGTAGGGTCCCCCCCTACAGGCAGCACCCGGGGGTTAAACCGCACTGGCCAGGGATGCACCTGCGGAATCCAATTAGAGTGTAGGAGAGAAGCAGTTTGCCCATTCCCGATCTGCCAACGTAACCCCTTCTCCAGCAGCTGACGACCATAAAGGACACTTTGCCAGCCCCAAGACGGACGGGATCTAGCCGTAGCCGAAAGGAAGGAAGTATTCGGAAAATATTTCCCTTTGTACACCTGGGCTAACAAGGAATCCGGATCAGTAAGGATACGCCATCCAATTTTTGCCAAGAGGGCCTGATTAAACTGTTCAAAACGGCGAAAGCCCATTCCCCCCTCATGTTTACTTCTGCACATGTTACGCCAAGAGATCCACCGAATTCTGGAGTGCCCATCCTCAACTACCCACCAGAAGCGAGCCACGTGCCTGTCAAGAAGACGACACAGGGAAAGCGGGAGCCTGAAACAGGACATGACATGCAGTGGCAAAGCTAACGCTATTGATTTAATCAAAGTCTCCTTGGCATCCCAAGAAAGCGTGCGCTGCTTCCACCCCTGCAGCCGTTCCAACAATTTCTCCTCCAGATATCGAAAGGTAGCCATCTTTGAGCGAGCTATTAGGGTAGGCAGCCCTAGATATTTATCATGCACTCCAACCGCCCCAACCCCCAGAATCTGGGCGAGGAACTCTTGATCTGGCAAAGAAACGTTCTTACTAAAGCAAACCGCTGACTTCCCCAAGTTCACCCTCTGGCCACTGAGTTCCTCATTTTCATTCAAGATTGTTATCAGGTTTTCACATTCCTGAAGAGTGCCTCGAAGGAATAAGTAGGAGTCATCGGCAAAGAAAAGGTGAGAGATCCTGGGAGCACGAGGAGCTACCTTTACCCCCTCCAGTCTCTTCTCAGAAATGGCTTGCCGAATCAAAGCCGCAAACCCCTCAGTGCAGATAACAAATAGCAAAGGGGAGAGGGGATCGCCTTGACGTAGTCCTCTAGTCGGAGAGAAATAACCAGAGGGATTCCCATTCATTAGAATAGAAAACGACGATGATCTGAGACATTCATGGATCCAATCTCTCCAGACAGAGCTGAATCCCATTTTATCCAAAACTGCAAGAAGAAAGGCCCACTCAACTCTATATTTGGACGTTTTATGTTATGTTGGCTATTTCGGGATTATTTGGGGTTAAATCGGTTAGGTTAAGTCTTTGAGTAGTTATAGGGAATTAGTCGGATTATATATATTCTGTGTTAGGCCTAACCTAGGGTTAAGCAATAACAAACAGAATTATTCCCTAAAGCTTTCCCTCTCTCTCTCATTGTCGAACTCCTCTCCCCTCTCCCACCCGTCGGCCACCATCCCGGTGACCGGATTCCTCCTCTCTCAACCCCAATTCTCAAATTCTACCTCACCCAAATCCCTAATTCTCATACCAATCACGATCCTCAATCGCACACCTAAATCCGTGCTCTTTCAGATTCACTCAGTTTGAGGCATATCTCAACTGGGCAGTTCACAAGTTTGCAGGTAACAGACCAAAAGAGCGTGCGAGGAAACTGATATGGAATTTGTTGTTTAGTCTTCTATGGCGTGAGAGGTGTGCTACGGCTCATGATGGGAAACAACAACAGCATAATGAGATTGTTAGATCAGTAATGAGGATTTTGGAATTGGCAAGGCAAGGGAACTCTCGGTTGGGTGATGTTTGTGCTCAATTGTTTCTATAGTCAAATAGTGTAAATTGGTTAGTAGAAGTTAGCAGGTGTTAGTTTGTATATAGTTTGTAGATATTTAGGTAGTGTTAGCCTCGCGAAGGAAGGCTTGTACATTGTATTTTTGTAGTTTCCTTTTACTGCTGTAAGTTTGGTACTGGTATTTGGGATTATACCAAATACATACCGAATTTATCACTATTTGGTATTATTGAATATCGATTTATTTTATAGGGATCGAGATTGAGATTCATTTTGGGTGCTATTCGGTATTCGAGATTACGTGATTGGGATCAGTATATACTGAAATACTGAGAAACAAAAAAAAATTGAAAATTAATGAAATATAACACAACTTTTGGTTATTAATTCCCCACTCTTTCATAACTCACAAATCCCCATCCAACATTTTGGCTTTCTAGTTTAAGTCTCTCTCCTCTCTCAAATAAAATTTTGTTATTTTCATAATATAAAAAATAAAACGCTAGTATTAGTCGTCTCTCAACCTCCAATTCGTCGAATTAAAGATTACCAATGACAAGAACTTGAGTTGTCACCTCTCGTCCTAGCCTTAGGTAAACTCAAGACTTTTTGCTTTGTCTCTTTGCCCTAAATTAAACAATCAAATCTAATTTTTAGATTTCATTATTAATTGCAAAGGTAATTAATTTCGTATTCGATAATACCGATTGGAATACCGAAATATCGATTGGGATGCCGAAATATCTAGGGATTGGAATTGCGATACCGAAATTTTTAGGGATTGAGATTTGGATTGATTTTAGAGTGTAATTCGGTATTTAGTATTGGGATACCGATGCCGTACCGATTTCCACCTCTAGTTTCCACATTGGTGACTACCAAGTGCTTAATAGTTTTTTTTATTCCCATAAATATATATCTATAATTGGTTTAGGCTAGCATATGCCCCCGCATACGCTAACCTATCGTATGCCCCATTGAGTTTTGTTATTTAGATCATGAATTACCCAGAGTTTGGGGCATGATACTATACCTTAACCTCTAATGGGTGAAATCCAGTCCCTAATTTTCTAACCCAAACCATGAGATTCATTTAATTTTAAAATGAAATTCATTTATAATTTCGACGAATCGGAATCGTTGATTTTCATTTCAAGATTAATAATGAATATTATGCTTTGGGTTAGTGACTTGGGGATTGGAATTCATGCATTAGGGGTTAGAGTGTAGTATCACACCCAAACTACGTTTAATTTATTGTCTAAATAACAAAACTTATGGGCATATGGTAAATTAGGGTATGTTCGGACCTACACTAACCTTTGTCGTCTATAAGGTTATATTTAGTATTTACCCATAAATTTATAGATAAAACGGATAATAATTTCTTCGAGCAACCACATTGTCCGGTTCGACGGTCGGATTCCTTATGCCAATCGTATTTGAGTGTCAGCAACGTTTTCCTTTTCGGATATGGTTAAGTTTGTGCTTATTATATCTTGATCGGTGGTTAGTTCATTTGAAGCCAGACAAACAATTGGAACCCAAACATTTCCTTTCGCCTTCCAAATCCGCAAGCAAAAGCAGAGTCTTCTGTCAATTGGTCTGAGCCATGGCGACGGAAAGCTGCACCACGGTTTCAGATCTGGCGCTCGGCGCACGGTTCCGCCCTGCTCGAGTCTGCGGAAAACGACGCCTCCTTTCAGAAGTAAATCCTCCTACTCCAGCGATTAGCAAACTGGGAGACGATCTCCTCACAGAAATTCTGGTTCGCGGTTTCCCGAATCCTAGATCCGCCTGCCGGAGCAGGGCCGTATGCAAGCAATGGAGATCCCTGATTTCCGATCCCTGCTTCGGTCGTCGTTTCCTTTCTTACCACCAGAGCATGAACACCCACCCTCAGCTTCTTCACTCAACCGACAAGGAATCTGCCTTACTGAGCTTTATCCCCTGGCCCGCCGATTGCGCCTCCGATATAGAGTACGAGCTGACACGTTTCGCAGTTTTTGATTGCTTCAAGGACCTGCTTTTATGTGGCTTTTGGGAACCAGGTAACCGCCCTACTAATGATGAACTTGCCAGATCGTACTTGCTGTGCAATCCATTTACGAAGCAATGGATTGCACTTCCGTTGGCCCCTGAAAGACCAGTGGGGCATACAGGATTGTGTGCAAGGTTAGTTTGTGAACCCTTAGATTCTAATAGTCTTTTTGGTCTAGGAGATGGTTCTGAGTATCGGTTCCGGGTGGTGTGCATATACCAAGATGTGAATTCTATGAAACTAGATGTGTTCTCTTCGGAGTCTGGAGAATGGACCAAGGAGGCGCTTGTTCTTCAAGGTTACTGCAGACGCGAACGAAGTTGTGTTGTTTCATGCGATGGGGTTTTGTATTTGTCGTATGCTAGAGCACAAGGCAACCATGATGGGCTGTCTGAACCTTTGATTGCTGCTATTAATCCTTTCCGCCTTGATATACCTCCCACTCATATTGATGTTTCCCCAGTCTCTGCTAATAATCCGTGGTGGGATATTTCAATTTCACAAGGTGCTCTGCACTTGATTGTGTTTGAGGAGGGCACTAGACCTGCTTCAGCGAGGATTGTTTTGAGTGTTTGGAGGTTAAATGAAGACTGTAAATTCTGGAGGAAGGTATGCGAAGGTCCGGTGAAGTCATCATCAGAGGGTAATTATCCACCTGGGTTCCTTTATGTTCCTACGCTGCATCCAGAAAAGCCAGAAACTGTCTTCTTCCCTCGTTTTGTTGGTCGTAACTATTCTTACTTGTCCTGTGATTTGAGCAGGGGAGGGCAACTAGAGTTTGTCGCTGAACTAACTGAACATTTTAGTGGTTGGAGGGTGTTCCAGCCTAAGGTCTCTTGCTGGCCTACTCCAATTCCAAAGTACCAGAAGTTGCGAGTTAGGTACGATGGAAGCTATGACTGTTGGGATCAGTTTGATGAACCCGAACCAATAACTCCCTCGATAACTGGTACTTGTGTTACTTCTGCTTCTGAGAACTTGCCTTTTGAACAAATAGAACCCGTCGACGGAGTTGAACAATCTTGTCATTGGAAGAAGCTGAAAAGATGGTGAAAGGCTCCCCTCCTGAGCAAGGAGAGGAAGGATGACGGGGTTGAAAGGAAATTCCAATCTACAAACGAAGGTGCAGGAGTTGATCTACTGGGGCGGTATTGGTAGGTGTTGTTTATGCACTCCGAGCCTATTTAAAGTAGTTGAATTGGTAGTTCTCGTAGTGGCTTATTTCATGTTGCATTTTTCGATTTTGAAAGTGTGTAATTGTGTTAAGCCTATGAATTAGTTGCTTGAATGTATGATTTTAGGAGTTGATTGTTATAAAATCGTGACTTTTAATACTGGCAATGATGCTTATCACGTTATGTTCCTTATTAGTTAAGGGGAATTTTGGTTTAAATAAGAAGGAATGAGGATACATGATACTATGAGCGACGGATTTCACAACCCCTTATTTTGGGGAAGGCTTTTCAAATCTGTTAAAGAAGTACTAGCTTAGAAATTCATGAGGATTGTCATATGAGTTTAAGTAACCTTTTTACTCCATCAAACAAAGGTTTTTAGCTGAACACTCTTCTTATAGAATTTTATGCTTAAATCTGTCGTCTGCCACTGATAACCAACAGTGGAACACCAGGAAAGAGGAGGACGGGGATTGGAGATCCGGAGGTTGAAACTCGGAAGAAAAGGATGCTTAAATCTCTCTAATCTTACACGATACATGCAGTGGTTGATGATTTAAGGAAGCTACTCTAGGACGAATATGCATACCAATTAGTTCGTGTTCTCCTGTTTTCAGGTCGAAGTCCAGAACAATGCAAGTCATACTGCCTAGCCTCTATTTCCTGGTTTCATTTGTGAATGCTGATTGAAGGATTCTATATATCGGAAAATGTAAGTCATACTGCATAGCCTCTGTTGTTCGGTTCACGTAATACTGCTGTGCCTGGGGAGAAATCAATTCAATCCCTTCTCACCTGCCATGAAAGCAAGCGGCTCAGAATCCGCAGAAAGATGGTCTTCTTCCAGTCTTGATGCCTGAAAGGAAAGAATTGTTCAGGGAAGCAGAAATTCTCTGAACACACAGCATTACATCGTTTCTGTTTCCAGCAACGAATTAGAGGCGAAGAACAGAGTGGAATAAATGGTTAGAGAGATTGCAACCAATGGTGGTGATTGGTGAAGAATACACCAGTGACCATACTTGCAGTGAACTCTGCTGCAATGTACTTGTCTGAAGTTGACAAATGGTGGGTGTCCACAGACTTGAAGGCTGCTCATATTAGCTCGGTCGATCCTGTTTGTGGAGCAATTTAGGTCAGCAATGAGAAATTTGGATAGTTTCCCCGATGTGCCCGAGAAGGGTGCCTCGTGCCCATATTGTTCAAAGACTTGAGGTCTTATTTGTCCAGTGAGAAGTTGGAGGAACTTTTTAGGGCTTCTCTAAGGTCATTTGTAGCATTGAGCTGTAGGAAGGACAGGTTCTGCCATTCTTCCGACTGCCCTTTGGTCTTCCAAGTAGTGGCAGGCGGCAGGTGCTGCTGAGTTTCAGTTGCTGGTAGCGTTCTGTTTGTGTCCATGGTGTGCTTTGCTGAGACATGTATAAGGTGCCACGTGGAGTGTCACCCAGAAGTGTCTTGCGAGAAGTACAAGGAGTAGAGGGAAAACCACGTACGTCCCCAATCATCAGAGTGATGCGATTTATAGTTCATCGTGACTTATTAGTTTATGATCTTATAAGACAAATATTGACATATTTATCGAAATTTAGGGGTCGTTTGCTTGTTGGATTTGAAAAATGAGGGGTTTGGTCAATAAAAACCTTGGGATTTATGTTGGATTTATTGGATTATGGATTTGAAGAGTCTAATGTTTGCATGATAGATTTGATGATGGATTTGTTAAATAAATAACTAACCATCAAGGATTTGCAAATCCCAAATAAATATGTGGGATTTACAAGTCCGTGGGGTCCACGGATTTGGTTCCAAAATAAAGACCAAATCCGTGGACCCCACGGATTTAGCACCCTTCAACAAACAATGGACTTATGTTAAATCCATCAAACTTGGGATTTGGGTACCAAATCCATAACCCAAATCCAACAAGCAAACGACCCCTTAGAGAATTCCTTGTAACACGTCTTCACCTTATTATAATTTTGGTTTGTTTTATCCATTATATTTTGCAGGTTGCATTGTATAAAATGTAGGGATTGTATAAAATGTAGGGGTAGTTTGCTTGTGGGATTTGGGTGTTGTATTTGTCACCCAAATACCAAGCATTATGTATTTTATAAAAGACTATTGTTGAGATTCAAATACCAAATGAACTAAATCTATGACAAAAATTCAATTAAACAAACAATGTTGTCTTTCAAATAAAAAATGCAATAAATCCATCATAAATTCAAAGATTTTCAAAACTCAAATCCTTCATTTTGTTACGTAATATTTACCCAATGTGTGTTCATATTTAGTAAAAGTTGTAGAGAAGTTTTATGTCATAAATCCAATAGATGTTCATTTTATGTAATGGGTATTAACAAAAAGTTCGTAAAGTGGAAAGGCAATATGAAGTGAATATTTGGCATCACTTAACATTTAAGTGACCTAATTCTATTTTACGTAATAGTTGTAGAAACGACTCCTCGTGAAAAGCAATCCAGTCGCGAAATTCTTAAGCCAAATAGAATGCATAAGCATTTAATATAAAGAGCTGGAATCTAAGCAATCCACTAGAAACAAAAACGATAGTGGTTTTAGTAAAGAAAATTAAATGTGTTTTCTGTGTGAGTTTCCCTTAGATTTTACCATCTTACCGTTAACCAGGTCATAGATAAAATCGAGGTTCTTCTTATTTATTTTCTTATGTCTCCGTATTATTAACGTTTTATTCTGATTTCTCATCTACAGTAAAAATGATTAGACTTGTATGCTACCTAATCATACATAAACTAATATAAAAGCACATTTACAATCAATAACATGCAAAATTAATCTACATCTACACTATTTATAATAGCTGAAAAGTAAAAAACGACTCCCCGTGAAATGCAATCCTGTCGCGAAATTCTTAAGCCAAATAAAATGCATAAACATCTAATGTAAAGAGCTAGAATCGAAGCAATAAACTAGAAACAAAAACGATAATGGTTTTAGTAAAGAAAATTAAATGTGTTTTCTATGTGAGTTTCCCTTAGAGTTTACAATCTTAATAGTTAACAATTTCATAGATAAAATTGGGGTTCTTCTTATCTATTTTCTTATGTCTCCATATTATTAACGTTTTATTGTGATTTCTCATCTATCGTAAAAATGATTAGGCATGTGTGCTTTCTAATCATACATAAACTAATATAAAAGTACATTTACAATCAATAACATGAAAAATTAATCTACACATCCATTTCAAATTTCGGGGCCTAAGTGCGATTCTAGGAAAATCTATTTAGTAATTGCATCTCATTTGTGCATTAGTAGGATTCGAACCCTGGTGACTCAAATAAATAAGAAGCACTTAACCAATCAGACTAGATCATATTTGTTAGAGAGTAGAGAGAGAAAACACTCCCAAATTTGGGCGAGTTTGGTTTCCGATTAGGGCTGGGCTAGCCGCGTCGGCATCTGCATCGGTGCCTGTTTCTTCCTCGACCAGTCTTTCGAGTTCTTTGTTGTGAGAGGTGAGTTTTCATGGCGTCCGGGAGCACCTCTGTCCAAGGGGTTCCCCTGAAGCCTTGGGCAGAACTCTTTGGGATTTCTGAAGCTAATCGTCTCTGTTATATGAAGCCGGAGGTTTACAAGGGTGGGCTTCGGATGCCGAAGGAGGTGAGTGAGGAAGGTGCTGCTCGCTGGAAGCATAGCTTGGTGGGTCAGTTCCTTCATCCTTTTCCAGCTCTGGCGGAGCTCAGGCGGTGGGCAAATCGAATGTGGGGCAGGGATGGTCCTGTGCGGGTTTCTCTACTGGGAGATCAGCTCCTCCTGATTCAGCTCCCTTCGCAAGCTACTTGTGATTAGATTTTGGAGAGCGGTCCATGGTTCTACCTGGATAATCTGTTGTATCTTCGCCCTTGGAAGCCCGGGATTGATGTTGCAGACCTGGGTCGCAAGGCGCTCCCGATCTGGGTACGTTTCTCGAATCTCCCTCTCGAGTACGTGAACTTCAAGGGACTCAGCAAAACTGCAAGTTGGTTGGGGGTTCCTTTGGGAGTAGATCAGACTACTAGGGTAGGAGGGAGACTGGGTTTCGCGAAAATCCTAGTGGAGCTTCGTGCTGATGGAGAATTCCCGGACCACATATTGATTTGGCCGACGGATGAGGTTTCAATCAGGGTGGGGGTGACCTATAGTCATCTTCCTCCGGTTTGCCAGATATGTAAGAACTTTGGACTGGATTGTGGTTGTACCGGGGGGCAACAGGTATGGGTACGGAAGGTTGATGAGGGGCACCAACAGGGTGTGGAGAAAGAGCCTGAGGCTAGGGTGGAAGTTCTTGATCCTGTGACGCCTGCTGGGGCGGTTCAACATAAGGGTAAGGAAGTTTTGGTGGATGTTGTGATGGAGGATACTAATTTTGATATGCTTATTGGGTCGAATAGAGTGGTAATGGCAGCTGGTCCTCAAGGGGTCAATTTGGAGGCATCCTTTCAGCAGGTGTCTGAGCTCTCTTCGCCCAAACTTCCATCTGACGTGGAATTTCAGAAGGTTGTAAATGGTGCAAGGCCTCGGTGGTCTCCTATGGGCAGCCCTACTAGTGTATTGTCAACTTCTCATACTTTTTCGGCTCTTGAGGGTCTACAAGAGGAGAGGGTGGTGCAGCTTCAGGGTGCCCCAAAGAAAGGTGGGAAGAAATCAGGGCGGCCTCAGCCCTCTTCTCCCCCATGATTGTCCTCTTTTGGAATGTAAGGGGGTTTAACAAACCCTCTAAAAGGAAGGACATGTTGTCTGTCCTTCGTTAGTATAGAGTAGATGTAGTAGCAATCCTTGAAACGAGAGTGAAGAAGGTTAAAGCAAAAGAAATAGCAAGTGATTTTTGTCAAGATTGGAAGAAGTATCTGAACTATGTAGATTCTGAGTTGGGGAGAGTATGGTTATTCTGGGATCCGGAAGTAGTTACAGTTAGCAACTTGTTACCTAAAAGGAATTTTGTGCACTGTCTTGCTACAATGGTGACTGGGGAGTCTTTGTTCTTTACAGCGGTTTATGCGTCGAATGATGAATCGGAAAGAAGGGCAACTTACTTGGAGATGTCTCAAATTAAGGTGAGTGGGATACCCTGGCTGGTGGGTGGGGATTTTAATGCTGTTTTAAAACCTGAGGAGACTTCAAACCTCAGAGACACTACTAGTTGTATGGCTAATTTTGGTAATTGGGTGGCTAATATCGAGCTGTTTGATCATAGAGCGGCAGGGCCTCAATTCACATGGACTAACAAACAAGTAGAAAATCCAATCGCAAGGAAATTGGATAGAGCTTTGGTTAATGAAAGCTGGTTTGACAAGTTCCCTGACTGTAGGGTAGAGCTTATACCAGCTGTTTTCTCGGATCATTGTGGGGTTCTTGTGGCTACAAAGCCAGGGCAGAAAACTCTTCCTAAGCCTATCAAATTCTTTGACTTCTGGACTGAGGATCCTCAATTTCTTCCTCTGATTCAGAAGGCTTGGGAATTGGAGGCTCAGGGGATCCCTATTATGGTTGTGAAGGCCAAGTTAAATGAAGCAAAAAAATTATTAAAACAGCTGAATAAAGAGGTCTATGGTGATTTGAGTGGTCAAGTGAAGGAAATGGAAAGGAAGTTGAATGATGCTCAGCTTGTGGCTTTCGATGAACCTGGAGAGCAAGTATTTCAAGATGTTGCTGTGCTGGAAGCTCGTCTATTTGAGCTTAGGAAAGCAGAAGAGAGCATGTACAGGCAAAATCCCAGAATAAACTGGTTGTCTTTGGGAGAGAGATGCACTGGTTTCTTTCATCAAGCTGTCAAGGTGCGTAATGCTAAAAAGGCAATCAGGAAGTTGGTCACAGAGAATGGTGAAGAATTGTTTGAGAGTGATCAGATTGCGGATGAAGCAGTAAGGTTCTATAAATTCTTATTTGATAGGGTGGACCCAAATGTACATCCAAACAGAGAGAAGTTGGATAGTCTGGTTCAGAAAAGGTTGAGTGAGGAGGAGAAGTTGTTTCTAAGTGCTGATTTCACTGCAGATGATGTTAGAAATGTGGTAATGCACATGGATCCACATAAAGCTCCAGGCCCTGATGGGTACTCGGCTGGTTTTACAGGAAAGCTTGGTCAATAATTGGGGCTGATGTTACTGCTACTGTCTTGGACTTTTTCCACTCTGGGAGATTGCCAGGTAGTGTTAACTCTGCTGCTATTACCTTACTTCCTAAAATTCCATCTGCTTGTGCCTTGAGGGATTTTAGACCGATATCATGCATCAATCTGCTATACAAGATAATTGCTAAGCTGCTAGCAAATAGATTGAAAAAAGTTCTGGCTACAGTTATTAGTGGTAATCAGTCTGCATTCATTGAAGGTAGAAGGATAGTGGACAACATTCTCATGGCTCGGGAAATGGTTAGTGGCTATCATAAGAAGCAATTATCTTCACATTGTGCCATTGAAGTAGATCTAATGAAGGCCTTTGATTCGGTAAACTGGGAATATTTGTTCCTGATGCTAGATATAATGGGATTCCCTGCTTCTTTTTGCAAGTGGATTTCTCTCTGTGTCAAAACTGCTAGGTTCAGTATTTGTGTGAATGGAGGGTTGTGTGGGTATTTTGGTGCTAAAAGGGGAGTGAGACAGGGGGATCCTCTGTCTCCCTATCTATTTACCATTGCAATGGAAGGCCTGTCTTTACTCCTGAATGCTGCTGCTGCTTCTGGACTTCTTCCTTTTCACCCACAGTGTAAAAAAGTGGGGCTTACCCACTTAAGTTTTGCAGTCGATCTGTTGATCTTCTCTGAGGGTTCTGCTAGGGCCATTGTAGCAGTTCAGGGGGTGCTTAATGAATTTTATGAAATGTCTGGCTTGCAATGTAATCCTAGGAAGTGTGAGGTGTATTTTGGGGGATGGTCTGTGGACTTTAAGAATAATGCACGGGAGAGATCTGGGCTCCAGGAAGGTAAACTTCCTACTTGGGGCTACCATTGATCTCAGGTAAGCTTTCCTCTGCAGAGTGTGATCGTCTGGTGGATAGAATAACTCAGAAACATGGAAAGTGAAAAAACTTAGTTATGCAGGCAGGTTACAATTACTATCCACAGTGGTGATGGGGGTGTTACAGTTTTGGATGCAAGTTTTTCTGCTCCCCAAGTGTGTTCTTAAGAGGGTGCACAAAATTTGTTCTGATTTTCTATGGCATGGGGGGTGAGGAAGGCAGGGCTAAAGTGGGCTGGGACAAATTAGCAAGGCCTAGAAAGGAAGGGGGTTTGGGTTTAAAGGAGCTCTTTACTTGGAACCAGGCCTGTACAACTAGGCAGTTGTGGTTGATTCTAATGCAAAGTGGTACTATCTGTGTTGCTTGGATTATGCAGTATAGGGTGAAAGCGGGTAGTATTTGGACAGTAAAGTCCTCTGCAAGTAGTTCGTGGGCATGGAGGCGAATACTCAAGGTTCGTTCTCTAGTCCAACCTCATTTCTCTGGGCATGGGGCCTCGCTCTGCTGGGATGGAAACCCGATGGCAAAGTTCACTGTTAAACTGGTATGGGAATCTCTAAGGAAGAAATGGCCAGTGGTGGAGTGGGAAAAACTTGTTTGGGGGAAGGGGTATATCCCTGGACCTAGTTTCATTGCTTGGCTGGTCTTGCAGGACAGTATAGTAACGAGGGACAAACTCCTCAAATGGGGTAAGTTGGTGGATGGATCTTGTGTATTATGTAGTGCAGGTCTGGAAACAAGAAACCATTTGTTTTTCCAGTGTTCATTTTCGCAGGAATTGCTTGCAAAGCTTCACTGCACGCATTGGAGCAGGGGGTCCTGGCAAGACACTGTCTCTGCTGCCTGTCTGCTCCGATCACAGAGGACAGCAGAAGGGAGGATGATATGCTGGCTATGGTGTTTCTGTGTGTCTAACATTTGGAAGGAGAGATGCAAGCGGGTTTATGGAGCTGTTCCACGTAGTGCAGAAGTGGTGTGCAATGCGATTTTGCAGGATTTTAGATTCCTCAGCACATTTAACATCGCTGTGGCATGTGATTTACAGGTTTTGGGTTTGGTCTGAGATGTGAAGGGCTGGGATAGTATTACTCTCGGGTTTTTTGTGTTGGTTCTTGGTGGGGATTGCTTTCTTTCTTTGGGAGAATGGGAGAGAGATGTTCTCCTGTTCTCGCGTGGGCTTGGCTCACTTTCGTTGTATCTGTTTGGCTTTAATACGAAGGGGCAACTGATTCAACGAAAAAAAAAAATTACAAGCCCCATTTCGAATTTTCTGGACGGGGAGCGATTCCAATAAGCTCCATTTAGTAATTATATATCATTTGTTTATATATTAAAAATTTAATTATAAACAACTAGACTACATCGTATTTGTTGCAATTTCCTTAATTAAACAGTAGAGAGATATTCAGTATATGATGCTTTATATTTTACTTGAAGTTAGTGATATCTTATAGAATGAAATTAATCTTGAAATCAAAACTCAAGTAACATTGATTTGATTATTAAATATTTAATTGTACGTGTTGTTTAGTTTAGAAAAAATACCAAGAATTGAAAGGGTGTACAGGAAAAGTCGGCGGTAAAGTATTTTATGCTGAAACCATGGTTTAATCGTGGTTCAGCTGTTTCATACCGCTAAATACCGCCTACTGGTTTTGCTTTCGGTATGAGTTTTTTTTTGTTGAACCGCCGGTACGGTATGGTTTTCAATACTTGAAAAATACATATGCATAACCAAAACGTCGACCTTTGTGACAAAAAAAAAATTCTTGACTTTCGGGGGGATCACCAGCTTCCACAACCTTTTCCAATCCATAGGATCGTAGAGCTCCACATTATCTTCTAGTCCACTTCCCTCCTCTTCCTTGCAGGCTAACAGACTCTGCAAGAGAGTTCTTCTTTACCCGTGTATGGTATGCTGATTTCACTGAGTAATTTCCATTCTTTTCATCGCTCCATATCCTATCATCTCCTGCTGGTTGTTTGGGTATAGGGATGGCTGCAATTCTTGCTCTATCTTCTCGGTTGAAAAAATGTTGTAGCATATTCGTCCTCCATACTCTTTGCTCATGATCAATTAGATCCATCACCCTAGCTAGTCCTCCTGTCTTGGGTTTAGGTGTTTAACCCGAAAATAATTCTCTATAGCTTCTGCAACCCATTTATCTGACCATATGTTTATTTCAGCACCATTGCCTACTCTCCATCTGATCCCTTCATTCACCATCTGCTGTGCCACCATTATGATCCTCCAGGTATAGCTAGGATTAACTCCCAAAGTGGCGTGTATGACATCAGTATTAGGGTAGTACTTACTTTTCAACACCTTAGCCACTAGTGATTCTAAATTGTTTAAGAGATTCCAAACTTGCTTAGCAAGGCTATGTTGAAAGTTTTTAAGTCCCTGAACCCCATACTTCCTTCTTCCTTCGACTTACACAGTTTGTGCCAAGCTTTCCAAGGAATTATGCGTTCCTCTTTCTGCTGACTCCAATAGAAACTCGAGATAGATTTCCTCATTTCTTGTATGACTCCATCTGGTACTAGAAACACTGACATGGTGTAAGTGGCCTGGGATTGTGCCACTGATTTTATGAGAACCTCTTTGGTGCTATAGATAAGGTTTGCCCCTTCCATTGCTTTATTTTCTTTCTTACTTTGTCCTTCGGAACCTGAAAAGCCGCTTTTTTCTCCTCCCAATAACCATAGGAAGCCCTAGGTATTTCTAGTGGAGGTCCCCTGCTTCATTCATAGAGTATTTGACAGCCCATCCATCTTCTCCTTTTTAACACTTGGACTGAAACGGAGCTCCGATTTCTGAAAATTAACCGCCTGTCCTGATTCCTCCTCATATGTTCTTAGGATTTCTTTCAGTTGCTTACTTTCTTGAGGGGTTGCTCTTATGAAAAGAACTCTATCATCTGCAAACAGCAGATGTGAGATAGCTGGTCCTCGGAATGAGTTTTTCAAACTATGTAGCTTCCATGTGTTCACCGCATTCGTAATTAGGGATGATAAGCCTTCCACACAAAAGAGAAATAAATAGGAGGACAAGGGATCACCCTGTCGCAGTCCTCTTTCGGGTGTAAATTCCTTTGAGCGGTGACCATTGACCAGTATTGAGTAGGTAACTGTGGTGATGCACTTCATTACCATTCTCACCCATCGCTCTGCAAAGCGTAGCTTTAGCATCATAGCCTCAAGGAAAGCCCACTCCACCCTGTCATAGGCTTTAGAAATGTCTGGCTTTGCTACCATGAAACCTGTTTTAGCTCGAGTTTTTTACTTCATTGTGTGGAAGCACTCAAACGCCACTAATATGTTATCTGTTATAAACCTCCCTGGAACAAAGGCACTTTGCTGCTCCCCAATTACCGAGTTCAAGACTTGTTTTAGTATGTTTGCTAGAACCTTTGACATGATTTTGTAAAGCACATTGCATAGGATGATAGGTCTGAATTCAAGAGGGGATGTAGGCTTGTTTTTCTTAGGAATTAGGGCAATGAGAGTCTTGTTCATATGCATTGGGAAGTCTCCCATCTCTAAGTATGCTCTCAATTCACTCAGAATCTTTGGGCCAACGATATTCTAGTGCTTTTGAAAAAACCTTGCAGGCATCCCATATGGTCCTGCGAATTTATTAGGCCCCATACTCTTCAGTGCCAACCTTATTTCGTCCTCAGTGAACGGTTCCGGTAGAATTTGATTCATTATTGGTGTCACTCGTGGTGTCATTAGTGGCAGAATTTTGCTTACTTTCATCTGTCTTCCCTTCGTAAACAGACCTTTCATGTAATGAACAAGATAACTTGTACATCTTCTTGCCCTATGAAAGTATGACATGTCTCATCTTGTAGCCTTCTTGTAGTATTATTCCTTCTTCTCTCTGAAGCTTTCCTGTGGAAATACCGTGTGCTTTGGTTACCCTATTTCAACCAATCATCTCTTGATCTTTGTTTCCATTTAATTTCCTCGTGGAGGATTATATCATTCAATTCTTGCTCTATAATTCTCCTTTTTTGCAGCATGCCTTAGTTCTCTTTCGTCTTTCCAAAGCCTTCAATGCTTTCTCTGCCTTCTTTCTTCTTTGTTTCAGTGATCCAAAACCTTCCTTGCTCCAAGCAAGAAGTTTGCCTTCACAATTCTTGATTTGATCTATTGCTTCCATACTTCCATCTCGATTCCAGGCTTCTGCAATGACCTTGGAATAGTCCTCATGTCTTTCCCAATAAGGTTCATATCGAAAAGACCATCCCCACTTAATTTCTTCTTCTTCTAGATCCATCCTTAACTGTATAGGGATATGGTCTTATCCATATCTCTCCAGGTGATAAACCCGCATATTCGGGTATCTAGCCAATCTCTATTGACCACCGCTCTATCTAGCCTCTCTTCAGTGTAATCATGTTCAGCTCGGTTATTTTCCTAAGTAAACGTTCTGCAATAGTAACCATAGTCTTCAAGATTACATTGATACAGTGCAGTCCTGAACATTTGCATCTCTCTCGCATCTAGTCCTCGGCTTCCACTCTTTTCCAAGTAGTCTGTTATAAGGTGGAAGTCACCAATCATCAACCAAGGTAGTTGAACTTGTTGGTGTAGTCTTTCCATAAGATCATAGGTCCTCTGTTTGTTTCCAGCTTCAGGCCATCCATATACCCCTGTGAGTCTCCACTCTTAACGACAGTTTTGCATTTTAATTTTGACATCAGTATAATGGGGATTCATACCTTTTACCTCCACTGATACTTCTTCTCGCCACATCATCAAATGACCTCCTGCTCTGTTTGTTCCTGCGGATACTCCTTTTCCATCAAAGAAACCAAACTCTCTAATTTTCTTCTTCCACTCTTCCTCATACTGTTTTGTCTCCATTAAGAAGACAACATCGGGATTTGTCTGACGTAGTAACGTCTTGACTTTTTTAACCGTCCCTTGGCAGAGTTCGACACATCATCATCCCTCATTTTTATTCCAGCTTGTGCTTGAGCATCCATTTCTCCATGTGTAAAACTTAGCATCTTCGCTTTCTTGGTCTGCATGTCTGTATCCATGCAGTGATTTCCTTCCCCCTCAGTTTTATTTGCTTGTCTTTTCTGCGGTGTCACCTAATTGGGGGGGGGGGGGGGGGGGGGGGGGGGAGGGGTGTTGTGGTCGTGGTTTAGTTTGCTCCTGTCTTCGCCAAACCTTGTTCTGGCTTCTTCTCTCGGGCATTGTGAGCTCTGTTCCCATTACAAACTTGTGCAGAGCTCCTCCCCCTACTAACTGTCCCAGATTGGGGTTTTGGTTATCCATAGGGCTCTCAAGTTCCTTTGTTTTTTTTCACAGTCATTTCGTGCAACTTCTCTTGTGGTGGTGGAACCTCCATGCTTTCCATTAGCGTATCCTTTTCCACATTGTTCACTCTCTCCGGAGTGACCTGTTTTTCTGCTACTTCCTCAGCTGGAGGAACTTCATGGTTAGAGTTTGATCCTATGGTTTCCATGTCAGACTTCTTCTTTAATGATGCCCATATTTCTGCATTTTCTTTCTTTGTTAAATAGAACAGCCAGTTCCGAGGCCCCAGTCCCCCTAATCTCAGCTCCATTCCAAAGGGACCTGGAGTCACCCCTTAAGGTTTCGAACAGAGAAGCTTTTGGTGTCCAATCTGACCACATGAATAGCAAAAGATAGATAATTTCTCATACTTCACCATATACTCAACTAGATTCCCTCTGATATTCAGTTTGATCTTATTCTTGAGAAGGTTATTGATAGACAAGCTTACTCGAAGTCTCATGTATGTATCCCACATTGATCTTGGACTGTCATCAAACCAAACTAGGGACCTAAATCGGTCTGCTATTTTCTCCGCCATTTTTGTTGTCCTTAGTTCCGCCAGGAACTCATTGATTTGAATCCATATATCCAGCATGTGCAATGCCTCTAGAGTTGGTTTCTTGATCATTAGACTTGCCATGAAAACCATGGCATTATTCTCATAGTGCCAAGGGCCTCCAAAACAGACCTTGTCTCGATCGTCTGCATCCAAAAACTGAAACGTGAATAACATGTCACCTAGATCTGTGATCTGAAAACTTTTCTTTAGGTTCCATGCTTTTGCCAGGGCTATTTTCAATGACTTTGTGTTTGGTTGTTTTTCAGCTACCAGGCGACCTATCAACCCTAGCCAGTGTACCGCCTCCATCTGAAAGACATCTACATCACCATCATCCACCTCCAAAGGCATATCATCCTCATCTTCCAATGTAATGTTGTCTAGCTGGACCTCCAGACTCTCTGTTGTGCTTTGGAGCTCAATCGGTTCCGCTTCATGCTCTCCTTTTTCCATGATGAACTTTCCTTTTGATGTGCTAACTCCAATAGTGAAAGTTTATTGTTTCAAAGAAAAAACCTAATGGGTGTTCTTCGTATGCAAGGCACCGAAACTCAACCTGCTTAAATAACTTCCCAAACGTATAAAACAACTCGCTGCTAGCAAGGAAAGGGTTTCCTCGTGCTCTCGGATTCAGTGATCTTGATGTAAGCCAAACTCTAATCGTGTCCCGGAAAACCTAGGGTTTCCGCCGCGCTACCGCTCTCGCTAAACGAGAAAATCTTTTTTCTTACATCTCAATAATATATATATATATATAAACAAATAAAGAAGGAGCACTTAACCAATAAGACTATATCATATTTGTTATCATGCTTTAAATTAAACAAAACCCATTGCTTTTAAGTCAAATGAAAAAACTACAAGCCCCATTACAAATTTCATGGACGAGGAGCAATTCTAATAAGCTCCATTTAGTAATTGTATATCATTTGTTTATATATTAAAATTTTGATTATCGAGATTTGAAATCATGTTACTCAAATGAAGAAAAAGTATTATAAGCTCGCTGCTTAGAAAGTTCAATGAACTTTCAAGTTTGCTTTTGTCGGTTGTCTCTTCTAATTATTTCATCTTTGGCGATTTCATTTGCCTGCTAATAACAAATGATAAGGTTGGAGGGCATCCTCACTTTACACATTCTTTATCTATGTTGCAGGCCTTTGTGTAGCGTTACAACTTATAAGACCTTGATTTTCATAGGTTACATTTCACATGGTTGACTAGGAGATTGCCTCAAGATGACATCATGGAGCATTTAAACATGTGCTTGGGGTCGATTGCAACACTTACTACTTAGGAGGGAATGCAAGTTGAACACCTCCCAGACCAAGGGTCAGATCACAGAGTGGTTCTACTACAATTTCATCGAGCGGAGGCCCGTACCAAATTCTGATCTTGATTGCTGGTGGATACACAACTAAGAAGCACAAGGCATCCTATCCTCCGAGTGGTAGCATTTGGGCAGCGTCACACCCCAATTCGAGCATCACAGCACGTTGAAGTCGGCTTTGCATCAGCTATAGTCCTAGGCTGCTAAGAGTACGACTAGTACAACACGCACCATAAGAGAGCTCATTGATGTTATTTCTACCTGTGTGAGACCACACCTATTGATTGGCAGACAATAGGAGTCCTTCAACAATAACTCTCATAAGCTTATGTACAAGAAGAAATCTACTGGAATCAAAAGACATGTATCAATTGGTTGAATGAAGGGATTCAAACACGAGATTCTTCCATCTTACAACTTTTAAAAGTTGCGAAAGAACCGTAGCCTTGTCCTGAGAGATGAGAATTGGGCTTTCACTGTGATGAGTCAATGAAAGGTATGATTGTTATTCATCACTTCCAAACTTTATTCGCTTATGAATGCTTGCAAGTTCAAGAGTTTGTGCAAAAGTTAGGCTTGCCTCAGCTTGTTACAGAAGGTATGAAGTCAATGTTAATAGCTCCATTGACCATAGAGGATATCCGTTCTACTATTCCAGCATCAGTGGATATCAAGATCTGGGTTCTGATGGGCTCATCGGTATATTCTTCCAATCCTTTTGCGGTTTAGTAGGTGACTCTATAGTTGTTGTCGTGCTGGAATTCTTCCAAACCAGTCATCTTTTTCCTAATTTAAATTACACTTGGATTCCATTTATTTTAAGACACTTAATACTGAATTAGTGCATCAAATGCGACCTTTGGCTTATGACAAGTACTTTATAAGATAATTTCTATGCTACTCACAACTAGATTGAGTGATATTCTTCCTCTAGTAGTAGCTGCTTATTAAAATGGATTTGTGAAGGGTAGGCTAATCTCGGATAACATACTGCTAGGTTAAGAGGTTATGCATTTATTGAAAAAAAAACTCAAGGTCGAGAGAAATGGATGTGATAGAAACGCGCATTTTTCCTTAATTTTTTTATTCGGATTATCTTTGTCGGTTTGTTATTTTTGTAACTTGTAGGACTTATTTGGGGATATTTAATAATTCGGGCAGCAGTATGGAATTGTCCATTTTTTTTATAGGAATACTTGTACGTGGGATTAGACCACTAAGCAAGATTAAACCCTAAAACACTCTCTACTTCCCTTCTCTCTCCTCCTCTCGGCCGAACTCTCCTTCTTCCCTTCACTGCTGCCGATCGGCGGCCACTCTTCTTCCTCCCTTCTCAATTTCCAAAACACCTCTCCTTCCCCATTTTCTCCATTCAGGCGAGTCACTACCTTGGTGATTTGCCTCGTTTACCCAAATCCCTAGAAATCGATAGAACCCTCATTTTAGGTTTCAAATCACAGAAGGCTGCGGAGAAGGCCACAAAGGAGGCGGCCCGGGAAAAGGCAGCTGCGACCACCGCAGCGACAGGACAGAGCGACGACGATGAGGCCTGGCCGACGGCGATCGCTCCGAAGGTGGCAAGGAACTTGCGGCACGGGTGCTGGAGACGGTCAGGGCGGTGAACGAGACCGAGATCGAAGAACTCCAAGTTGCGGTGAACGAACTCTAGGTTGTTGTGAAGAGACTGATGGCAGATCGAGAGCTGGCGGAGAAGAGACATCAAAAAGAGATGGATGAAATTCGACGAGCTCTAAGCAAACCGGCACGGGATGCGGAAGCGAGACAAGGAAAACAGCTGATACTCGAGAACGCCATGGGACTCGAGCTCGAGGTTAGGGAAAAGCCAGCCTCGGCGGCGGCTTCGGGTGGGGAGGCACGGCGAGCCAGTCGTCGTTGGTAGGAGCCGCGAACCCGGCGGCGGCGGCAATGACTACTGCAGGGGCAGGCGGGTCGGCCACGAAAATCGAGCTAGGGCAAGAGATGGCGGCACGGCATGGCAAGACCAAAATGCCAGGCTAAGATAATGTGGGACTCGAATGGGGGTCGGGGTCGCTAGGCCCAACAACCCATGAAGAAGAGGGAGGTCGGACCTTGGTACCCAAATGGGCTAGGGTGGTTGGGCCCAGAACAAGCCCCAGAAGAGGATGACATGAGTCTGGCGGGCCGGCCAGAAAGGTGGACCGAAACCAACAGGGGCCAGCCGGGTTGGACCAGATGTAGGCAGGTGACAATACCGGGTTCGGGTCAAACCAAACCGGTCCGACCGGTTGGACCCACTTGGGTCGAACCAGAAATGAACCTCCCCAGGACAACCAGCAGTGAAGCGGGCTGAACCATGGGGTTCCTATGGGCGGGCGCGGATCGGGTAGTGAGGCAGGAGGCTTCCAACCACCTCGCATGGGCCCAGACGCATCGGGACGAGTGACCTAGGATTCGAGGAGCTGGTATGCGGGGCAGCCTCAAGGCGAGAAGGGTGTGGATTACTCGTATAGAGGCCCGAGAAACCCACACAATGGAAGGTATGTTGGGTATGACTGCTTTAATGAAATGGATGATGACTTAGTTTTCAGAGCTAAGCCTCCAACCATTGAGTTTCCAAAATTCAATGGGAAAGAGGACGCATGGTTGTGGTGGTATGCAACTGACAGGTGGTTTAAGAACCACCCAACTAGGGAAGAGAGGAAGGCGCATCTGGCGTCCTTCTACTTGGAGGGCGACACTCTGCATTGGTGGGAATGGTGGCAGAGTATCGGTCAGAGTTTCTCAAGCTAGGAAATCAGTCTAAAGGGGTGCTGAAGGAAACTTTGGTGTGGCTATGCTTGGCTGGCCTGAAGCCGGAGATTGCGGCGGCAGTCAGGGTATTTGAATCTGACTCGGTAAGAACTGCTTTCTGTCTTGCAGGTCACAAGGAAGAAGAACTTGCTAGCTGGAGGAGCACTATCGGTCGCTATCAGTGGGGGAGGCAGCAGCAGTTCCGCAGGCGGCGGGGGAGGAAGCGTAGCCGCCGGGGTGAGCACGGGAGCTGCAGGAGGGAATCCACCTCCACTAGCGACCGCAGGGCCCAGACCTGGTCCCCAAGCTCCACCAAAAGGCTTCGTCAGACTGTCACCCGGTGAGATTGAGTAGAAGCGGCGGGAGGGCAAGTGCTTCAACTGTAATGAGAGGTTCACCGTCGGGCACCAATGCCCAAGGCCAGATTTAATGATGCTTGTAGGCCGCTGGGAAGATGATGCAGAGGAGGAGGCAACAGAAGACAATGGAGGGAATCAATGAGCTCCAGTCAATCTTGAGGGCAAGGTTGTTTCCAACGGGGCGGGGATGATAGAAACCCGCATTTTTCCATAATTTGCTTATTTGGATTATCTTTGTGGGTTTGTTATTTTCGTAACTTTGTTTTTTGGTAAGAAAGCATACGCTAAAGCGTCTGGGAATCATATATTAATGAACCTGGGTTGTGAAACACCCATAACATCATAGTTAAGCCATTTACACAGCTCATGGCTATTCACATCAAAATGATTTGTTCCAAAAGTAAGGTTGTGACCAAAATAAGCAAGAAAATCAGCAGCCTGATTTCCTTCTCTATACACATGAGAAACAGACATAATCCATTCACAATTCAGAAGGTAGTTGAGATGCTGAGCCAGCAGGCCGTGCCTGTGATCGTCATCCGAACGATTTTTCATGATGGTGATAGCAGTAGTAGAGTCCAACTTGAGTTCAACATGGCGGAAACTTGTAGGGCTTATTTGGGGATATTTAATAATTCGGGTAGCAGTAGGGAATTGTCCATTTTTTTTATCAGAATACTTGTACGTGGGATTAGACCACTAAGCAAGATTAAATCCTAAAGAACTCTCTACTTTCCTTCTCTCTCCTCCTCTCGGCCGGCCGAACTCTCCTTCTTCCCTTCACTGTTGCCGATCGGCAGCCACTCTTCTTCCTCCCTTTTTCAATTTCCAAAACACCTCTGCTATCCTATTTTCTCATTCAGGCGAGTCATTACCTTGGTGATTTGCCTCATTTACCCAAACCCTAGAAATCGATAGAACCCTCATTTTAGGTTTTTATCAGGATGGCCCAAAAATTAGACATAGAGAAGCCTTGTGATAGGGTAGAGTGAGAATTCTTATAATCTCTTATTTAAAGTTTAGGTTTTTGTTAACTATGATTGAGTTGGTTACGAGAATGTGTCACTATAGATTTTGGTTCTTATTAATGGTACTCCACATGGCTATTTCAACCAGAACGTGGCATTTTGACAAGGGGATCTACTCTCCCAATTGATTCGCTCTCTCTCTCTCTCTCTATCTATCTATCTATCTATATATATACTTCAGGTTTTTTCATTCTTTCACAAGCAGTGCAAGCTCAGTTTATTCATGGACTGAAAATACATCGATGGTGTGGTCGGTGATATAACATCTTTTTTTGTGTGCATATGATACTTATCTTTTTTTTTTCCGTGATTCACTTTTGGAATGTCATAACCTTCTTAGTCAATTTGCATCCTATAAACAGGTAAGTGGCAAAAAAGTGAATCTTTAGAAATCCACCTTCACTTTCAGCAATGATGTCCTACCTACAGAAGTTGCTACCATCATCTCTCTTTTATGATTATCAACTGGTGGCCATCAAGACCGTTAAGCTCACAACATCACTAATGGATCGTGGTGGGCTAGGAGCAAGTGTAAGCACGTTAGGTCATCCAAATACAACAGATAGTACCCCTTATTTCGAGCATTGTGGAAAGGATGTCATCTAACCAGTCTCTTCTTTTCTTATCTTATACCACTCGTTATAAATAGGTGTACTATTGTGCTTTCTCTGTACCTCTTTTCACACGTTCAGTGCCTTGTGGAGATTCCTTGCAGTCAAAACATTTTTCTTAATTTGAGCCTCCGGAAAAGCTCCAATGGATGATTGATGTAAACCCAAATTACCACTAGGATTCTTTGTATTTGCCACACCCAGAATCAACCAATATACATCATCTAACCACTCAATCTTGATTTAAGCTTGCACCCGAAATTTCCAAAAATAGTAAAATGCCTCGTTTCCTTTGGCGGATAAGAATTATGAGCCTTTATCTGTAACACCCTTCACATTTACATATAATACACCAATTTACTTTACGTAAAACAGTACAAGGTTTATAAACCGGTTAAAACATATCATAAAACACAACGTTGTTATCAAACTTTCCCGAAAAAAACTTCTTTCATTTCCAGAAACCTTAAAATGTATATATGGATATCCAAGTCTTCCGCCCCTTAGGACATGACTCAGGGAAAGAGCAAAGACAACCTATCTTTCTACAACCGTCGAGCCGTTATTCTTCTTGATCATGACGAATCAAGTGATTTAATGTAGGCATCTATCTTACCTTTGTCCCCCCCCCCCCCATATTTTCCTTATCAATAGAGATTACTCCCGATCTAAATCACCCTTTCTTCATTCATAGAGACATCCAATTGTCAAAATCAATAAAAAATCCCGCCTCATAATGATAGTCTTGGAGCTCTCCTTGTCCCAACTACTACTACTTCTTCTTATAATATGAGGACAAAATTTGATGAGAGTGAGATGTCACCTTAATGAGTAAGTCGTAATCTAGTATGAAAACTAATATAATCATGACAATAGGCCTTCACGACCTTAACTTCACATTTCATCATGCATATATAACTTAATAAATGCATAAATTATCACAATCATAAAATCGTGCACAATTACACACATTCCTCAAATATAATTTACATGTTCAATTTCACAATCTATCAATAAAAAACACATTAATTCGGGTCTATCATGCACCCCACCATTACTCTTCTCATTCTCTCCCTACTCTGCCTCCTCGATGTCTAGGCTTCTCCCCTACTCTGACCTAGGGCACCGGTGTATATCTTCCAATTAATGTGGCCTCTTGCTACGCAGTAATGAGGCTCTTGCCTCAAAACCAGTGCTGTGAAAGCCGAGCCGAGGCGGCCGGCCGAACCGCCAAAACCGTCAACCGGGCACAAAATCGGCTCGGATTAGCTATTTAGCCGGACTGGTTCTCTGTAGCAGCCGGCGAGCGGTCGAAGCGGTTAACCGCTCGAGCTGCTCGAGCCGGTCGTCCGGTTTTTCACATTGGGCCGGTTGGTTAAATTAAAAAAATAAAATTTGAAAACTTAAAAACGAAAATGAAAGGGGAAGGTGGGTCGGGCTGTCTGAAGTCTCAACCCTAATTCAATTTGTCCATCTTCTTCGTGGAGACAAGGAAGCGCCGCTTCCAGTCCGAACTCCAAATCCCAGCGCCGTTCCCGGTCTCCATCGCCGTCTTCCCCAGCCGTTCCCCGTCTCCATCGTCGTCTTCCCCAGCACCAGTCCAAATCGCCGTCTTCGTCGTCAGTGCCCCGTCGCCATGGCCATCTTCCCCAGCGCCGTTCCCTGTCGCCATTGCCCTTCGATTTGGGCGAGCCCCTGCCGGCGAGTGCCCTGGTGAGGTCTCCCTTCCCTGGTGACTGCCTCTCCTCTGCGCCGACCCCTGCTGCACCGACCCCTGCTGCCCTCCCCTGCACCGGTAAGTGTTTGTGACTGTGTTGCTGCTGTGAGCAATTTTTGTTTCATTTTTTGGCATTAAGGTAGCATGCCGAGCTGAGCAATTGCTTGAGAGATGGTTTATGTTGCTGCTGTCCCATTTAAAATTTCATGGAAAGAGAGTGGAGGGGAAAGATAGGTGTGATTCGAGACCAAGTGATCTGGGTTGCTTCCTCAATCGGCAACAGAGATCAAGCAAGACACCCAAACCTTAACTATGGATTGGAGACAGCTACTAATGGTAAACTTATAAGAGGTGGAAAGAAAAAGAACCCACTTGCTCAAAACTGACACCACCGCCCTTATTTTCCCTTTTGTTTATACTAAATTTGTAATGGTTCATGCTTCTGCCGTGAGCTTTCGCTGTCCCATTTAGCTATTTTTTTTGGGCTTAATTGCAAGTTTGGTCATCCGAATTGCTTAAAAATTTCACGTTTGCCACCCGAATTGATTTATTCCATTTATAGTCACTTGAATTAGTTCAACAGTCCAAGTTCAGTCACTCTCCGTTAACCTCCGTTAGACTCCGTTAATGACGGCCGTTAAGTGATGACGTGGCTGACGGAAAGACACAGTCAGCACATTTAAACATTAAAAAAAGACGACCCGACCCGACCCGACCCGCCAACTCAGCCTTACCCGCCAACTCAGCCTTACTTGCCCAACCCAAGAACCAACCCAATTGATTCACCCTAAACCCAGACCCGAGACCCAACTCAGCCTTAATCCAGCCCTCTCATATAAGTCTACCCCCTCAGAAATGAATCCCTAACCATCTGTTCTCTTCCTCTTTGCGAGAATCGCCTCATCCCCATCCATCTCCTCCTTTCCTCCTCCTCTCACTTCACCTCTACCAATGGCGGCTCCCTTCTGTCACTGTGGAGAGCCAACAGATCTAAAGACGAGCTGGACTGAGGCGAATCCAGGAAGAAGGTTTTATGGATGCAGCAGATATGGGGTAAGGTTCATCCACCATTGTTTCCTTTTTAGTGTTACAATTCGACTATTATGCCGCCTTTTTCATCCTTCTATTTTTTCTGTCGATGGTGTGTAGACAAATGGAGCATGTAACTACTTCAGATGGCTTGACCCAGCCCTTGATGAGCATATGAGAAATGTGTTGCTAAATTTTCATCGTCGAATTCGGGAGCTAGAGAAGAGGCAAAACAAGGAGGTGTCCAAGTTTGATCGGAAAATGGTGTCGTTCATCATTTTAGGAGCTATTGTATTTTTTCTGTTTTGGATAGGAAAGTGATAAGTCGTCTGTGTAGTTGTAGGTGTTGTAATCTGTTGATGTGTAGCTAGTGTAGTGCTCAATTATTCCATGTATGGTATGGTCACTTGAATTGCTAATTCATTCCACATTTGGTCACTTAAATTGCGATTTTGTTTCAAGTTCGGTCACTGGAATTGCTAATTCAAAACATGTTTGGTCACTTGAATTGCTAATTTAATTCCATGTTTGGTCACTTGAATTGTGAATTTGTTTCATGTTTGGTCACTGGAATTGATAACTCGAACCATGTTTGGTCACTCACAGATAGGTGCATAAATGGACAACTAAGGCACGTATTTGTGCAAAAGAACCTTCCAATGTACTGGAAGATTGATAAACCTGATAGTCTTTCATAAAACTTAGTCTTACAAGGTCCAAATGATAATTATAGCCTCGACAGTGTTTTTCCAAAATAGCAATTCACTTTGACCTAATAGGCTAGCTAATACGCAAAGGAGAACATTCAAACGTTTACATTTCCTAGCCAATTGGAGGCTTCAAAATGATAATTATCATTTGGACCTAAACTGCAACTAATCTTCACTCTTGAGTCACTTGGCTTGCATTTTGCGATCCTCCACATCCTTGGCTGAGCTGCTGTGATGCCTCAATCCGTGGCCTCCTAGTAGTTCCCTGCAAAGTTAAAGCAACATTAGAAGATAGTAGGACTTGATTAGAAAGCAAAATTGTAAAATTGAATAAATATATACATCTGGCATGAGCTGGACAGTGTTGGGCTGACTCATTGGCGCTTTTGCAGCTGCTTTTGCAGCCCTCTGTTGCTGCTTCTGTATGGCTGCCAATCGATTTTTTTCCGCTCTTTCCAGTTGTTTCTTCCTTTTAGCTTCTTCCTTAGCCAGTTCCTTAGCCTGTCTCCTTTCCTCCACCTGTTTCTTCCTTTCTTCATTATGGAACAGTTTGGTATGCCCAACTACCCCACATACGGTGCACGCGTACTTCCTTCCTTCCGGCTTTGATGATTCCCTTTCACCCTTCTTCTGTTTTTTCTTCCCCTTCTCATCCTCATCAAGTCCCTTTCTTCTCTGCTTCTTTGGTCTGCCCCTTTTTTTCGAGTTTGCAACTGGAGGGACTCCACAATCCCCCAACTCAGAAATTGGCCAATACTCCTTGCCATTAGTAGGTGAAATGGAGAACTCATATATCTTCGCCGCTGTTTCCCGCAGGTAGCAATCAGCAACATGGTCCTTGATCAGAAGCTTTGCCTTCCTGATTGCAGTGATAGCATGTGAACACGGAATGCCGGTCAACTCCCAATGTCTACATGTACATGTCTTCTGCTTCAGATTGACCACAACTTGGTGGCTGTGCCACCTCACCTCAAATTGTCCGTTCCCATTACTTTCTGCTGACCACTTCAATGCTTCTTCAGTAGTCTCATCTAGCTCCTTCTCAATCTTCTCAGTGAACATAGATGTCCATCTCTCCACCATTTCCCTTCTGTGGGCATATAACACCATCAAGTTTCTTCTGATCCCCTCCCACATACATACAGGACCCATATCCCTCTCTTCTATAATCACATTGTTCCAGCTCTCCACCAAATTGCTCGTATGAATCTTAGAGTTGCAGAGGGTTTGATAATGTGACCTTGTCCAATGGTAGAATGGCTTGTCGATCAACCAATCATAGGCTGCCTTGTTGTACTCTGATAGGGCTTGCATTTGGTTGCGAAATTCAGGAACCGTTTCCGCTCTAACTGCTGCCCAGAACAGGTTCTTCATGTTTTGGGACCCCCCACAAGCACCTTTTAAGTTGGTCCACAAGTGCCTTGCACAATACCTCTTCTCACAGGCTGGGAAGAGTCCATCGAGAGCTGGCACTAGTCCCTAAAACACCAATAACACACAATTCAAATTCTGGACAGCCGAGAATTGTAAGCACAAAAACAAGGAATAAATCAATAGAAAGCATACCTTTTGTTTGTCGGACATGAAAGTCCATCCGGGATTGTCCCTAACATCCAAGTCACTAGAGATGAGCTCCAAGAACCACTCCCAATTCTCTTTATTCTCCACAGGTACATGAGCAAAGGCTACTGGGAAGTACTGATCATTTGCATCAATACCCACTGCTGAAAGGAGTTGACCTCCATACTCATGCTTCAAAAAACAGCCATCAATAACCAAGACATGCCTGCAACCAGCCCTGAAACCCATTTTTGAAGCCTGGAAACATACATACATCCGATCAAAGTGCTGATTTCTCTGCTCGATGATCACTGTAGAACCTGGGTTGCTCCTCCTCAATTCCTCGGCGTAGTGGTATAGCCCTCGAAATTGCTCTATAAAACTGCCCCTAACCTTCTCAAGAGCAGCCCTTCGAATCCTCCATGCCTTTGAATCCAATACATCTTCCTTAAAATCTTCCTTGCATATCTGTTTGAGCAGCCCCTTGCTCATCTTCTTGTCTGCTGCCATCTTCCCAGCAAGTTTATCACCCAGAAACTTGGCAGTTGCAAACTTCACCTTAAATGTCCTCCGGCAATCTGTAGAATGCTGTAGCTTGCACTTCTTGATCTGTACTGCATCTGTCAGAATCATCTTGGAGGCCCATATATACCAATCACATGGATCAGCGCATACTGCTTGCAGCCTCCTCTTGTCGTTCTTCTTGAAACGAATGGGGCGCTTTTCCACAAATGCATGCTGCTTTATGGCCTCTTTCAACTCGTCGAAACTGCTGAATCTTTGCGAAACTGCGAAAGTAGGACTCTCCATGTCTCTCTCAGCTCGAAACTCCTCCACCTGGTGACTGTCCTCATCTTCATCTGAGCTACAAATTGTCCTTCGATCGTCTGAGTCGACATCTGAACCCTCTTCTGCCTCTAAAATAGTCTTCTTGCACTTCTCAATTTCGTCTTCTTCGGTGTAGAGATCAGCTTCTACATCTGCTGCTACGCTTCTTTCAAAATGCAGATTGTCAGCTCTGCTAAAGTCCTCCTCTTCACTAGCCTCATAATCACTATCATCTTCTTCCTCATAATCCGATTCACGACCAGCAACTTCTTTACCCTTTTTACTCTTGGTGGCACCTCCATCTTCGTCCTCATCACTGTCCATGATCTCAGCAATGTCTTCCTCCGATATGGCATATAGTTCGATGACCCTCGCATCTTCATTTGCACTTGTTGACATGGCGAGTATATCTTCATCTGACGTGATCTCTGACATAGCATCAGTTGAAGGAGTGCTCCAGAAGAACTTCGGCTTGTCAATCTTCCCTCCACATGCCTTGTATATGTCAGGCAGATCAAGCGTTGATAACTCATCAATATCTGCATAGTCCCAGTAGACTGTAGACTTCTCATCCAGAAAATGCTTGCCACCCTTCTTCTTCAATGATTCTGATAAGTGCACTTCAAACGTGAACTCTCCACTAGAAGCACCTGTTGCAAAGAACGAAAGAGAGAATGATTAATTAAAATGACAAAGCAGTAAAAGGCAGATGCTAAAGTCTAACTTCATTAACCCAACAACTAGTATTAAAAGCCATGAAAATGACATCTGAACCACTTCACACATGCTGCTGGTTTTGCTATTCCACACAAACACTAATTTTCAATTCGAAAAAAACAACAAACTGTTGTCCTTTACTGCAATAAAGGCGAGCTGTTCAGGGATAGTTGACTCACCATATTTTGGTTGGGGCGCATTTGCTGCACGCACATGACCCACCATGGTGAAGGCTGAGCTGGAAAAAGTGACAAAAACTCCACCATCAGTATAAAGAAAGGTAAAGTTCCAGCCCCAAAAGATTCCCCTTGAACCAGGACAGCGACAACTCTTACTTTACGCGTCGGGTTATAAAAGCGAAGAATAGAGAAGAGGAGAGGAGAGAAGAGGGGAAGCAGGTGAGTTTTACCTTTAAAAGAGGAGAGAACAGACCACGGCAGGGGGAAGAACAGACGGCCGGAGAGAAACGGCAGCGCGCGAAGAACAGCACCGCTCGATTTGGGGGGAAAACACCAGCGCGCGAAGAACAGCAGCGCTCGATTTGGGGGGAAAATGCCAGCGCGCGTCGCGGCAGGGGGAAGAACAGACGCGCTCGAAGAAGAAGAGTCGCTGGTGAGGGATTCAGGCGGGCGGCGCGGCGGCGGCCTCCATCCCTTCGACGGCGATTCTCGACGGTGCGGCAGCAGTCGTGGGAAGAACAGCAGTCGCGAGTGAGAGGATGAAGATGGAGTTAGGGCATTTTCCCTAATCCATCTGCGATTTAATTTTAGGGCTGAGTTGGGTCTCGGGTCTGGGTTTAGGGTGAATCAATTGGGTTGGTTCTTGGGTTGGGCAAGTAAGGCTGAGTTGGCGGGTAAGGCTGAGTTGGCGGGTCGGGTCGGGTCGGGTCGTCTTTTTTTAATGTTTAAATGTGCTGACTGTGTCTTTCCGTTAGCCACGTCATCACTTAACGGCCGTCATTAACGGAGTCTAACGGAGGTTAACGGAGAGTGACTGAACTTGGACTGTTGAACTAATTCAAGTGACTATAAATGGAATAAATCAATTCGGGTGGCAAACGTGAAATTTTTAAGCAATTCGGGTGACCAAACTTGCAATTAAGCCATTTTTTTTGCTTACTTGTTAGATTTACAATTGTAAATTTCCCGATTCGATGTTTCTTTTGTATATGAGTACTCCAAATCCAGATAGTGGTACTCCAAATCCAGATAGTGCTTCAATCGAGCTATACAAATGACTGTTTATTAGGTACCGGTTCTCAAACAATTTTTAAATGGTTTAATGCCGGCTGGACCACTAAAGACCAAGCCGTTCACGTTTCCGGGTCATACTCCGGTTCGGTTTTGACTACATTGCTCAAAACAATGTGACCTCTTATCATCATTAATGAGCCTTTCATGCCTCTCCCTTTACATTCTCAATCAGTCATCATTATTATTATAAAATAAGAGTCCCTTCATGCGTCCTACACAACATGTCTTTACACTACCACACACAAGCATCACATGCTCAATTCAATTAACAAGATCATTGATAAACTCCTATAACATCAATACATCATCCATGGTAACACAATTCATACTACCATACTCATTCACATTCCATTCAAGATTCTTGTATTTGGGCCGCTTCTTGACTCAAATACCATGCTTATACTAGTTACGCTACTAGGTTAGGAATTACTCACAGTTTTATCATTACTCAAAGGGTAAATGCAATTAAATAGCCAAATCTTTCATTTTAAACAAAATAATATCCAAACATTTACGAAAACAATTTAATAACCAAACCTTCAACTTTCCGTCCGATTGACTGTTAGTTGACTTTGACGTGGTCTCTTCATGCTAATGTGGCTAAAAAAAAGTAACTAACTGTGCCACATAGACATACCTTAAATTTAATTAATATTATTATTTACAATAATACAATTACAATAAAAAAAGACTTACCCTCTCTGCAGTCTTCATTCTCCCCGTCTCTTCCCCTCCTCCACTCCCCTCTCTCCACATGTCACTCCAACTCTTCTTCCCCCTTTTGGTCCCCAAACTCTTTATTAGCTGCAAATTAGTCTTCTCACTTCCACTTCTCTACTCTAGACTCTAACAAGCTCACAAAATTTGCCACCTTAACCAGACTAACAAATCGAATTAATATTTTTAATTAATCATAAGCATAATTATTCTTGTATTTTGAGGTAGGGATGTTACATAAGCTTTTTCTTCTTATCATGAGTGTACTTCAAGTAATGTCGCCTATTAGCTTTACTTCGATTTTTTTGTTTGATGCCTTCACCAAATGAAACCCCAAGTTGTTGACACCTCACTATCTGCTTCACTTGCTGCCAAATCCATAGTGTATTCCACGTCATCATGAAATTCGATGTGTTATAATTTACGTCCGGCTCGTAACTACCAATATCATACAATAATGGGTAACATAATATAAGTGATACTCCACAACCATATAAAAAAAAACTTAACATCCTCTATGTATTCAATTTAACAAGTACTCTATGATAAATTTAAGATTTCGTAACTATATTTAATGTAATAATCATCATAACTTACATGCAAAATCTATTATTTACACTAGCTTTATACCCGCCCGTGGGGCGGAAAATTTTGATTGGTTATTATATTTTTGTCCTATTATTATAATTTTATTTATGATTCATTATGTTAAACTATTATACATTGAATTTTTAATCCCACTTACCAAATTTCATATAATGTTTCACATTTTTATATCTTTAATTTACTTATGAAAATTTAATTTTATTAAATGAGCTCTCTATAGTACTTTCTTTATTGCTTTATAATTATCTATTGAATTCACCATTTAAGATATAAACTAAGAGATTATTAATTTTTTAGCACACAAAGTGACAAAGAAATTAAAATTTTGAAGGACACAAAAGAAGAAGTTAAAATTTGAAAATATATTTCAATTAATAAAAAAAAGTGAAGAGCTTTCATTTTCTCACCCTTCTCATACGTTAGTGTATGATAATAGAGAATATCACGATCTAGATCCCACAAATACCATGCAGTATCAGTTACTCGTGTAATTTTGGAAGAATGAGAAACCACATTGGCATCCACATCATCAATCTTCCGCTTATTCGTTTAAGTTACCTTGAAAATATTCTAGCAAAACCAACCACAAATAAAACTATTGTTTGCCACTAATTTATTAAAACTATGTTTTCAGTAAACTAAATTGTATATAATCATAATTTATATTTTGTAGAGAGCTATATACCCCCTGCCAAAAGGATCATGTTTTTCTACCTAATAACAACACGATGAATAGTAAAAGTTGTATACTTCAATAAAACTCAAGTCATTATGGGTTCGTTTGCTTGTTGGATTTGAAAAATGAGGTTTTGGCTCAAAAAAACTTTGGATTTATGAGGGATTTGTACCATCATGGATTTGAAGAGTCTATTGTTTGCATGATAGATTTGATGATATAATTATGATGGATTTTCTATAAATATAACTAGTCATCAAGGATTTACAAATCCCACCCCAATATGTGGGATTTACAAGTCCGTGGGGTCCACGGATTTGGATAAAAAAAAAGGAAAAAATCCGTGGACCCCACGGATTTAACACCTGACAACAAACAATGGACTTGGCTAAAATCCATCATGCTTGGGATTTGAGTCCCAAATCCACAACCCAAATCCATCAAGCAAACGACCCCTATATCTTGGAGAGTCCCCATTGTGAATCGGATTGATGCATCAATCCAAATAGTAGTTGTTATGAAAAAAATCAGGCCAAAATCAAGCTTTTGTTAGGGATTCAATTAGTCAAAATTCACGCTAAGGAAACAAACCAATGTCATTACAAACGTCTAGAATTTAGGGAAAACATCGACATTTACTACCATTTTATTTCTTCTTCGCGCCCTTTATAAAACCCCAAATATGTTCTCTCCTACTTATAACCCCCTGCTACATACTATTTACTTGATCAGGTCATCGTCATATAGCTAGCTAGTAGCATGTCACTCATGAACATAATAAACATAATGAACAACCCTCACAACTCTACTTTCCATTTTAACATTCAAGGAATCGAGTTGCAATAGGCCTCCAAGGAAAACGATCAATTATTCAGCCAAAGGAGAGATGCTCCAAGTCCAAGCAACAAACCCTTTGAATTATACGTTACATCTTTACATCAAAGTATACAGGATAACAGAGAACCATAAAACAACTACCAGAATAACGAAGAAGAAATACAACCATTGAATCAAAAGGGAAATTTACTATCCAGTCGCCGTAATCTGGAAGAAATTAAGAAAAGAATAGGAAGAAGACTATAACTCGGCCAGTCAACCGCTAGCAGTCAGATATCTCCGAGGAAGAAAGATCAATTTCCCGTTGCGGATCAAAAGGGAAGAGGGAGAAATGATAGGTTGGACTTTTCTCGACAATAGGCAAAAATACGTTAGAGTTGTTCAATTCTTTCCCAATAAATCATTGCATCATGTAACTCTCGCTTCCTATTCTCCTACAAATAGGGGAAAAAACTCAATATGCCTTATCATTTCCTTTCCTATATCTATATACAAAAAAAGTTAAAAAGTAGAGTAGACAAATTCTAGAAACTCAAAATTTAAGCAAATAAGAAGAGAGCTTTATTTGTTTTTGTGGGGCTTGATCTAGTTTCTTTATTATCAATGTTGTGTTTTATTTTCAATGTTGTATGGGAAAAGGAATAGGAACAAACCAAAATGTTGCATTCATTTTTATTAACTTAATTTACTTTTTATTGTTAATGATTACAATTTAAAAAGTAAGCAAAAAAGCACACCAATTAAATCTTGTCCAACGTGGAAGGGTGAGAGCTAGCCATGTATTGATGTGGCACTAAATTAGTTTTAGATTCCTACAATATTAAGTAATTATTATTTATGATTTCTTGGATTTTTTTTTATAAAATGTAATAACTCGTAGAAATATTGTGACATTTTACATACATTTAAATTATTGAATTTATTGTAGACATATCTATTAATATCTAAGAATATGTATGACGATTTTATTTTAATTTTTAACCCTAATTAATACCTTTGAACTCGGCTAATCGACTGAAATATGAAAACGAAATTTTGTGGCTAGGATAACTCGTTCTAAATACAAATTGCTTACTGTTACAAACCAAAATATTTCCATTTTGAGACTTCGATATTGAAAAAGTTTTTGTTATTGCCAAAATTTGGTATGGAGTCACAGACTTACAACCATATAGCTGGGGTTGTTTGCTTGATGAATTTGGTGCTATCGTGAACTTTGTGCAACCATTGTATGCTTCATGTATTTAGAGGCAACAAATATGTGGGTCTCATGTATTTTAAGATTTCAAATTCGTGGGCTCCACGACTTGAAAATTTCACCTCTTTAGATGGAAATTGATCATGGACTTTAAAGTCTATTATTTATGACCAACCTACCCCTTATATTTCATTTCTCTTCTCATACCAATGAGGGTAATATATGTCATTTTCACTTCCAACATACAAATTCAATTAACCAAATGCATCATGGAATCTATGAAACGAAATCTGGTATTCAAATCCATAATGAACCAAAAACCCTCATATATCCAGGCTTTTACAAAATCCAAGTTTTATTAAATCCTTCAGCTTTCAAATTCACAAAGCAAACGACCCTAATGTTTTCTTACAATTGCCTTACTAAACTCATCCCTATTAAATATTCTGTATTTTAACACAATACCTCAATTTAGATTCTTATAGCTACAAAAGTTTTTTGTTTAGATATCTCAACTAACACACATATGTTTATTTATTGCCTCAATCCTCGAATTTAGATTTGTCTACCAAAACACCAACTATTAAATAAATTTTTTCAACCCTTATTTGATCAATGCCAAGGTTAGTGGTTGATGAAACGTGATGTTTACTGTATATCCTCAACGAAGATTTTCTTAACCTTCACACGTGTTGTTTTTTAAGTGATGTTGTCTCTCATCCTAGGTATGAAGTCAAAACTCGTCAAAATCATATTTAAGTCATTTTGAAAACTTTGATGTAATAATGTTTGACAATAACTCCAAATATGAAAAAAATATTACTTAGCATTCGACTTATGACCTCAACAGAGATTGTTCAATTAATATGATATAGAGTGAATATTTTAATATGAACCCTAGGACAAATTATAAAGTATTGCACACCTGATTCCTCTTAAGTTAGAGAAATTGAAGGTAGAACATGAATATATGTTTTCACTTAATCATGATGAATTAGAAGTTTTTTTAAAGAAAGAACTAGTATTGCTTAGTCAAGTTTATATTCAGACCTTTTGTTATATAAGACTTGTTTTATTTGATAGAAATATATATTAAAAATAATTCAACGAAAAAAATACATTTGAAATAAGAGAGTTGTTAATACAAAAAATCTAAATTCATATATTTCATTTTTAAAGCCGATTGATAAAAATATTATTATATATGTGTGTACTTTTTTAATCATTTGTTTTCAATGTTTGTATTGCAATATTTTGCTTAATTGATACAAATATTATTATATATGTGTACTTTTTTAATCATTTGTTTTCAATGTTTCTATTGTAATATTTTGTTTAATTGACACAAATATTATTATATATGTGTACTTTTTTATTTTTGTCAAAATGTAACTTATTATTATGTTTTGGTGAAAATGAGCAGAAAATTTACTTGATAAGATTTAATCATATACTTTTTATTTAAACAAATTCTATATAGTCACTCTCTATATCCATCTTTATATTTTTTTTAATTGAAGAAAATATAATACTTTGGTTTGTTTGTTTACATTCTCATAAAAATGTAATTTCTTATTAATTTTTAGTAAAAATGAGTAGAAATATTAAAAGAAGAGAGAGAGATAGCTCCATAAATAGATCAATAATGAATTTTTGTTTTCAAAAAAAGTTGTCCACTTTGGCAACTTGTGAATTCTCCAAGTGCTTATGTGGCAAGAAGTTACTTTTGAATTGTCACAATATATACTAGTTTTGTGCCCGCCCGATGGGCGGCGAGTTCATTTGTTTGTACTTTTCCTTCTATTGTTTGTCATTTTTCCAATGGTATCAGATTCCTACTTTTCATATTTATTTATGATTGTACTCTAGGTTTTAATGATGATCAACAATAAAGTCAAACAACATTGTAACTTCATCACTGTTTGGAAAATATTATTCATGACCATAAGATCTTGGATTGACCAACAATTGTCAACTTCATAAGTTGTACATGGTTTAAACTCGTGTACGCCACCTTACCGTACTCCTATAGAGTTGGTATTTAGACCATGAATTAACGGAATTTGGCACATGATGTTATACCATATTCTCTAATAGGTGAAACAAAGTCTTTAATTCTCTAATCCAAATCGTACGATTCATTTAATGAAAAATAATAACCACCGATTCTATTTGTCAAAATATATTAACATACAACTAATAGGTATGAATGAAGGTGCATATTACACCTCGAGTGTATGCTAGCCTTTTCCACCATTATATCAATGTACAACCAAACTATTCTGCTATGCTTTTTGCCTTCAACATTGTACGAATTATATCAAAGCAAATGTTAGTTATGGAGAACTTTGTCTTCACTTCACATTATCCTCCAATATTTAATATGTGACTAACTGTAACTGGAATTGTGTGATAACTTAATACAAACATAAAGGTGCTCTATTGTCCAGTCAGTATAGTAACTGTTACAGGACATCGTCATGATGTGATCCTGCGTTGGTTTTACAGGACATCGGTCTGGTACGTCCCACCCTAGTATACATGACATCGGTTAGAGTATGATCCGCAATAGATTTATAGGACACCAGTCTAGGTACGATCTGTGGTGGTATGCATGTCATCTACTATACTAACCATGCATGTGATTAAATCATTGTATAAATATTACTTATGATGTGGTTAAGTGATGACTTTCTATGATGTGATATATGAAATGTGCATGTCGATGATGATGGTTTTTTTATGGTGTTTTATAAAATGATTTAAGATTGGATGATATGATGTTTTGCTTTGTTGGGACAGGGGTTACATGCTAATGCCAGTATGATGTGATATTTGATGCATACTTGTATAAACAGTGAGTTATCAAGAGACTGGGTGATGGTCCTTATGTTGTGATGTATGAATTCTTTGAGTTTGAGATGATGAATGTGATATGGCATGTGGTGATGAATGAATGTTTATTTGACTGAATAAGATATATCATATCGGATGTATCTTGACAGTTAAGTTAAGCCAGTAAGGCCTGAGAAGTGGGTGACGGGAATCTGAATACTCCATGTTTTGCCATGGTCAATGAGAGGGACAATAAGTCATTTTGAACTATACTCTTAAAGGTAACGGAAAAGATATAAATCATTATCTTATGAGTAATGTTATCCGGTGAGTATAACTGGTTACTAAAAATAGTAATAGTAATATGTATTAGGGTGTCACATTAAGTAAGGATTAAAATAGTTATTTACATATCAACCATCATATATCCAATAGTTTAAGATTCGTTTACAAATCTTGCCTGACTTATGTGTTATTCATCTGAATATGACTCAAAGTTGCATATCTACACTCATGTAGGAAAAAGAAAGTAACTTATGTCAAACAATAAAAAGAGAAAAGAAAGGAATTATAATTACATTAGGAAAAAAAGTAAAGACAATGTGTTTATAATTGTGCATGGAAGAATATTAATGACGTACGCAAAATGAAAAGAGAAAGAAGTTGGAATAACATAAATAAAAGATAATGATATCATTTCAATATGCAAGAAATGCCAAATTCAATCCTAAAAATGACAAATGCATTATGTATATGTACATGACTTTTTTATAACTTCTTTCACCAATTGGTCACAAACATATTTAAACCATATGACTATAATTCGGTTTTGAAAAATATACAAAAAAATTGGTGACCATTGGTGTCTAGTGATATTCTTAAACACATGAAATTTTGTGTATATATCACTGTAGCATATGAATGAACTATGTTGATTTATTTCAGATATTTATAGTAAGTATTTTCTAACAAATTGCAACATAACTACATTGGTTCACATATTTATAGTAGTTCATACAAACAAAATGTTAAATTCTTCGTGTTCTAGAAGGCGGAAGAAGATTATACTTTACTTTTCATATTTCAATTTTAAAAAAAATCACATGTCAAATTATGTAAAAGTTTATAATTGTGTACCAACTAAATTTATGTTTTTTCAGATTTTTTAATTATTTTTAAGAAATTATAAACAATTATGAAACATATTATAAACTAAAAATAATTTATTTGTAGATGTTAATAATTTTCTTATCAATGCTACAAAATAGAATACACAATTGTAACCGTGATAGCTATTCTATTGGTTAAAAAATAGTTGTGATTAATTGCATGAAAACTATTTTATTCTATTGGTTAAAAAATTGAAATGATTATAGTTTGAGCTTTTAGGTTGCATGATTAAATTATAGTTATGATGATTGATATACATGTTTTGTTGTGGTTAATAGAATACACAATTGTAACCGTGATAGCTATTCTATTGGTTAAAAAATAGATGTGATTAATTGCATGAAAGATATTTTATTCTATTGGTTAAGAAATTGAAATGATTATAGTTTAAGCTTTTAGGTTGCATGATTAAATCATAGTTATGATGATTGATATACATGTTTTGTTGTGGTTAATAGCATCAAATATAGTTTATCCTGGTGGTTGAACATTTGAAATGATGATAGTTTGACCTCATAGGTCATATGTTCAAATCTTGGTGATTATGATTGATATGCATGTTTATTTAGTTTTATTTTAATGTAATTAATAACTTAAAATGCTAAAAATGACAAAATGACATGGAAAATTGTGGAGCTTTCGTTGTCCTACGTGGCAAAAACTTGCTCCACAACGGCCATAATATAAGTTAATATATATATTGATAGATAGATATAGATAAATACTATACATCTAATCTTAATTTCTCATGAAAAATCCTTCAATTCCACAAGTAATTATGCAATAAATAAAAAAACTTATATAAATCAAACTCCAAAAAATTATCTTATGGACAAAACCATAAACCATAGCAAAAGAATAGAAAATATTGGTATAAACCAAAATACACAAAAAACTCAAAAGAAGCAAATTTAGGGGAAAAAATCCAAAAGTACCACTGTTAAAAAAAAATTCCAAAAATACCACCCAACCCCAAAAAATTTCAAAAATACCACCCTTTTTCAAAAACCACCACCCCATCCTGCGGTTTACAAAAAAACTGCTGGGCGGGGGCGCGGTTTTCTATGCAAACCGCAGGGCTAAGGGGCGGTTATAAAAACCGCTGGGTGGGGCGGCGGTTTTAGGCCAAACCCCCACCCACCCAGCGGTTTGGTCCAATTTTTTTTTCCGATCAAGTCCTAACTTCGGCCGAAACTTCAAACGAACGTAACTTTGCACTCGGGTATCCGATCGTAGCGATTTTTTTTTAAATTCGAATAACTTTTCGAGATCTTGCAAGCCGCAAACCTACGTCCCGCCTTCGTCTCGAAAATACGTCATTTACTACTCCGAACGAGCCTTTTTTTGATTTCGTCAAACTTTGGGCGGCCTTAACTTTGTGCTCCAAAATCCAAACGTCATGAATTTTTTTTTGATTCCACATAACTTTTCAAGATCTACAACTTTCAAGATAATCATAATTTCGAAATGTACATGGATTTATGAAAAGTAAAGGTAAAGTTATTCCCATCGTCCCGTATATCCACAACTAATTCCTATTTTGAAAATTTCATCCTAGTAGAAGTTGTAGATCTCAAAAAGTTATTCGGCTTCCAAAAAAATCGCTACAATCGGATACGCGAGTGCAAAGTTACGTTCGTTTGAAGTTTCGGCCGAAGTTAGGAGTTGATCGAATTTTTTTTTTTGGACCAAACCGCTGGGTGGGTTGGCGGTTTGGCCCAAAACCGCCGCCCCACCCAACTGTTTTTATAACCGCCCTTTAACCCAGCGGTTTGCATAGCAAACAGCGCCCCGCCCAGCGGTTTTCGTGTAAACTGCAGGGTGGGGTGGCAGTTTTTGAAATTCTTTTTTTAAACAGTGGTATTCTGGAAAAAGTCCCAAATTTAGGTAAACCCACTTTCGTTTGCCTATGGTGCACCTGAAGCTCATTTTCGTTTGAACCATGGTGCAACCAAAAAAACATTTTGGTTTGGAGGGTTTTGGGGTTTTTTAATTTGTTCTATTTTTTATGGATCTTGACCCCGTCGGAGTCACTACTCATGATTCGGACGTACTCCCGACGATTACAACTCCAGAATGTCGATGATGAACTTGAGAATGTGGAAAATAAGTGTTTTTTTATTTTCTTAGTCAAAGTGGTGTTTGTTTGCTAAAGTATAACTTTGGTGTTTTTCAGGACGACCATTAGTAATTTTCAAGACGAACTTTATCAACTTCCTTATTCTACATCATAAGAAAGAACAGATTAACTAATTTAAACTGGTAAAACATCAAAATGCATAGAAGTTATTGTTTGGATTTCTATGAAATGCATGACGTATTTATAGTACTTTTCATAAATATTCACGAAATAAGCTAATAGGTTATTTATTATAAGCCAACCTATCCATAATATGTTATACTTCTAAATTTGTACACAAAAAATACAACACTAACCATAGCATATATTGAATATAAGTCTAAATTTTCCAGTTGAAGAATGCATTAAACTAACAAGACCACTAGAGAAAACATGACCAAATATCCTAATTTTCTTATACCTATGTTTGCATATAACACAAATACGTCCAAAAGTACTTAGGAAAATAGTAGTAACATGGATTAGGTCGGATTTTTACGGGTTACCTAAACAAAAATCCTCACCCAACCCAAAAGAGACGGTTTCCACAAAATAAAATCATGACCAAATCTTAAACTTTAATTTTAACACTAAATATCGGTGGATTGGATCGGGTTGAACACATGCTGGGTTACAGTTTAATTCTGTTCACCCTTCCAGTCACCCTCCCGTCCCACCCCAGTACCCCACTTGACTTGATCCTTCCCTGTGACTCATTAAGGGTGGGCAACAGGACGAGATTTGGGTACCCGCCCCGTTTAAAATGGATACCCAATCCCATTTAGAGAGTAAATTCCATCACATGTCCCGAACTCGTATGGATTAACGGATAATCATTACCCATATGGAACCGATAACGAGTACTCGAACTACCCGTATATACCCAGCCAACATGCGAACAATAACAAAATGAGAAAGCCGCCACCAACATGAAAATGAGGATTATTGTTGGGCATAACATTTGTGGGACAAAAAGAACCAACATCAAATGGTAACACGTAGGGATTATAAAAAATATATATTAACACGTATCAAATTTGTGGGCACAAGATGATCATTGTACTCTCCATTCCTTCATCCACTTTAGCTGATCCTTGTCTTTGTCTTGTTTCTTCTCTACGAGACTAGTTGGGAGAGGTCAGAGGTCAGAGGAGAGGCCGAGAGGATCTGGGCCTGGAATGGGGCTGGGCATTGTCCACCTCTATGACTCAGGAACCCCACAAACTAACCACTTAAGAAGACCAGGTAAGCAGCAGCCCTTGCTGCATAATCTAACCCATAGGCCATAGACCCTCAATCCTAGGACACATTACTTGATTAATAAACTTATGCAACTTAGAGCAACACTGTAAACAGAACGGAACATAAATCTTCTACCTTCGATAGAGTATATTGAAACCCTTTTGAACTAGCCACACAAATCTGAGCTTACAATTATATGCAAACTTGTCCCGCTCATAGTTTGTACAAAATTAGCTTCCAAAAAAGCAATCCAAGAGCTCCAACATTAGCTTCAAAAAGGATATGGCTTACATGACCATTGCAGGTAGACAACATACCTCCCGAAAATGGCCACAAGAGAACAAATTTTAAACTCTCATGACAGTAAGAAAGTTCCAAAAGTAAACGTTCGAAACTACTGTTCTCCAAAGTAAACAAAAACGTCTGATGTCCAATCCCACAGACCGAAAAGCATAATTTCCTCGAGCTCATTCGTCTCTATCTGACGGATAATCCACAAGCTTTAGTCCTTGCTTAGATTGAATCTCCACATTCAGAACTTCGGAACCTGCACCATATTCAGAACTTTCTCCAGTAGCAGAACAGCCATTTCCTTCCACCGGTGGACCAAGCTTAGCTACTAGCACTTTCCTTGTACTCTTGGCCCTTTTGATGGCCAGTTCAACTTCAATGAAGCTGACAAGAGTAACTCAACAGTCAACAAGTGTAAACACAACAAAATAGCAAGCAAATTAACTAGCATCAATGATAAAATGCTTACTAATCAATGAGGTTGGGAAGCCCACAATCCGTTGGTGGATCCTTTAGAAGCTGCAGGATGTCAGCCTTCTGTTGTACGTATGAAACAAGATCACTTTCCACCTTTTTCAACTCTTTGACCACTTCCTCTTTCCCTATAACATCTAGATCAGCATGGTCATTTGAAGCTCCATCAATTACCTCTAGTTTAGCACTAACATCAGTATCCCCATCAAGTACATCATGGTACTTCTCCAGTATAATTTCCCTTATCAATGCTGCCATCCCCTCCAGTTCATAATGCAGAGCCTTTTGCTTTGCCAGATGGTCATCACGGTGAAGAAGCAACTGCTCATGAGATAACCACTTTCCCAAGCCAGCTCCTCTACTAGACTGCTGCATTTCTTCACTGTCATCTTCAAGCTTAGCTGTAATGGCAATAACTTCCCCCCACCTCTGCAGACCATTCTTCCTTCTTCGCCGAGAACTTAGCCAAATGGTTTTTAAGCACCATCTCGTCAGAACACTTAGACATCTTTTCAGAACAGCTAGCAGTGTTTGTGGTCTGCTGAAGCAATTCTATAACCTGTCCGGTATCAAGTGCTTGAGGACCTGGAATATAACATGCTAGGATAATGAGTTGGGCCGTGAACAAGGTAGGGGAAAATCAAGGAATTCTGCGCATAAACTCAGTAGGGAAATCAGAAACCTATAATCACAAGATCAACCAAAAGCCCCCAGAAAAATCGAAAAACCCAAGAAGTCAAAGACAAGGCTCAACACACCTTTTCCCAACTCAATTTTCCCAGAGACCAATCACACGGCAAAAACCAATCGAACCATAGAAAAGAAAGGCAACAAATTTCACTTTCGACGATAACCACAGAATAACCCCTATCTGAAGAAACCCATCCCACAAAACCCTTCAGAACAACCGAGTTTTCTTTCCAAACCTAATTCAGTAATCAAAGATCCGGGAGATGAATTGAAAGGTACATCACACAGAAGCAAACGGCAATTCAACGAAGAGGGGAGGGGAATGGAAAGAAACGCGCCATTATCCAAGCAAGACCCAATAATATATTCCCGGAAAACAGAACGGAACGAGAAAGACACAGAGTAGTCGCCGAAGGCTTACCGGAGCTCCGTCGCCGCCGAGGGAGGGGTTGCTGATAGGAGTGAAGCCTACTGAGGGAGAGCGATTTCACGAGTCTTTCCTCCGTTTGGAGAGCCCAAAGCCAACAAAAAAGAGGAACGAGTCTACCGAACTGGAAACGAGAGAGAGAGCCCAAGAACTGAATTCTGTGAAACAGAGAGAACACAGAGAAAGGGATCAGACTAGTTCGAAAGATCTCATCAATAACTCAATCGCCGTCGAGAGAGGGATACCATTTCTGATTGCAAAGACGGCAACGGAAGAATTTGCACTTCGAAGGACTGAGACCGGAGCGAGTCTACTGAGCGGGAGAGTGCCGATCAGAATTTCAATTTCCACTTCGAGGGAGTCGAGACTGGAGCGAGTCTACTGAGCGGGAGAGCGAGTTCAAGCCCTTTTGCTGTTTGGAGGATGCTGAATTGGCTCCCCTAGTTGGCGGCAAAGAGAAGGGGTAAAATAAAACAATCGAGTTTAGGACTTTAATCGGAGTCGATTAGTGGCGTCGCCCACCTGCATAAAGATTTTACAGTCACATCTCACATGTAAACCAAAATTACAATTCGCTCCTAAAAATTTCAAGATATTATAATTTATGCATATCGTGCTTTAACATAACTTAAAAAAGGCTTAATTGCAAATTTGATCACTCGAATCGCTATAAAATTTCACGTTTATTGTGGAAAAAATTCAAAATTACCACTATTTTTAAAAAAAATTACAAAAATACCACCCATTCCCAAAAATTTCCAAATCTACCACAGTTTCCTATAAACCGCGCGGGCCAGGGGCGGTTTGCCATTGGGCAGCTGACAAAACGCATCTCCACGTGGCGGTCAATGCAACCGCACGATGGACAGGCGATCTGACGGCCTAACACCCTGCCCGCGGAGCGATCCGCGTCGCCCACAGGAAACCGTTGCCCTGAAGCGCGGTTTGCGCATTGGGAAACGTAAACCGTGTGCTGGAGGCGCGGTTTTTGGTGAGGTAAAAAGACCAAACCTCCCCTCCAGCACGCGGTTCCTTCCCTATATAAACCCACTTCCTCCTCTCATTTTCTGCACACCAAACCCCTAATCTCCTCTCTCTCTCTCTCTCTCTCTCTCTCTCTCTCTCTCTCTCTCTCTCTCTCTCTCTCTCTAAGTTTCTCACTCTACCCATCCCCCTCCCCACCGAAAAACCTTGGAAGTAGTTGTTTTGTTGGTTGCGGCTAAGTCCGATCTGCCTTCAAAAAAAAATTCTTTCGTTTTCACTAAAAACCGTCAAATCTCTGTCCGAATCCTGAAAAAATGGCGGATTTTATCCAAGAAGAGGGTATTTACTATGATGATTATCAAGCGGTACGTACTCATTTTACCCAATTTTTGTTGTTGTTACCATGGTTTATTCATTTATATACTAATTGATTTATGTTGTTATGCTATCATAGGCTGGGCCGGATGTTGATATATACAATCAACGATATTATGTTGATCAATGACTGATTGATCTGACTATTTTTTACGATCAATACAATCATCGTTCAAGAGACGTTTGGAACGACCACAAGGTACATATTATTTATCATCACTTGTAATTTTTATTTTGTTAACGTAATTTATTTGTTTGTACAATAAATTACTTAATTGTTAATCGTATTGATTATTTTCAATAATTTAAATCAATACAATACAACACTTATTTAGACTCTTTATAAAGAAATGCATGTCTAAGGAAATTGGGTCTTAAGCGATCATCATGATCCTCCCATGACCTGAGAAAATCGGGTTCTAAGAAATCCTCGGATCCCCCCTTTTTCTATCAAACAGACTGTGTTTCTAAGAAGATGTATACATCTCCTAAGAGTCTTACGAGTGTACTTGTATTGCATTAAATTATTGAAAACAATCAATACGAAGTACAAAATAATATATTTGATTTTATGTGTGTCTACAAAAATAATTTTAGTTAAATTTCGAAAATGATATTCATTTTAGTATAGCTTAATATTAATGTTTATTAGATAATGTATATTTCTCAGAAACAACCTTGATTTAATTAATCTATATTGTTTGTTATAATAGATTTATATATGTATAAATCATCAACTTATAGTGAAAGTTAAATTCTTCTCTAGGATGCATACCATATAGTCCGCAGTAGGGGTACAACGAATGTGCTTGAATGGAACAACGTCATCTTGCCATTTCTAAAAAAGGCAAGATTGGATCCGATTAGGCACTTTAGTGGAATAAAGATCGACCGCTAACTCATCACAACATTGGTAGAGAGATGGCGAAAGGAGACACATTGCTTCAATTTTCGTGAAAGCGAGTGCACCATCACACTTAAGGACATTGCCATCCTAACTGATTTTCCCATCGATGACGATGTTATTTGTGTGGACTCTACGCCACCAGTTAAAGTTGTTGCCAATATGAGTGGTTGGCAGCATTTTATATGGACCGTCACGGCGTTGTGTCCGTCAGAAAAGGGAGATCACGATGCAGATGTTAATCCACCATTGTCCAAGGGCCAAGTATCCATCACTTGGTTGACATCGGAGATCAGGCGTAAGCACAACCCTGAGGTCGGAGGCATTCCCCTCACGGAGGAAAGTTTGGAGCGTGATAAAGACATTTATGCACGTATCTACATCCTCGGCATGATCGGAGGAGTTTTCTTCCCCAAAAAATCCAACAATTTAATCAACAATTCATGGTTGAAGATCATATTTGGAGATTGGGATGATATGGGAAACCTGAGCTGGGCATCTGCTTGCCTAACTCATCGCTACCGCTCCCTCTGTAATGCCAGTTCGAGAGCGGTGAAGGAGATTGATGGGGCCATGTTCATCATCCAATTTTGGGCTTGGAAGGATTTGCCATGGATTGCGCCGACGGTAGACCCCGAACAAAAGCGTAAGGTAAACAAGGCTTCCGTTCTGAGCAATACAAGTACAGTCGTAAGACTCTTAGGAGAGGTATACATCTCCTTAGAAACACAGCCTGTTTGACAGAAAAAGGGGGCATCCGAGGATCGCTTAGAACCCGATTTTCCCAGAAAATGGGAATATCATGATGATCGCTTAAAACCCCATTTTCTTAGGCATGCATTACTTTATAAAGAGCCTAAATAAGTGTTGTATTGTATTGATTTAGTCCTCATTTTTCCAACTAACAAAAGATATAGACTAATAAAATAGAACTCTTACCGATCCACCATAGACTATCAGCAAGCTTCTTTCGCTTGAAATGATGGTTCCAGTTGCTCTTGAAATGTCGTATGCACCATCTCTGTGACCAGTTCCAGGATGGATCCAAGCCTAAGATAACAACCCTTATACCGGCGTGGCGATCAGAGATGATGGTTAGGTTCGTCTGCCTGGTGACATGGAGTTGAATTTTGTCTGAAGAATCATCCATAGCTATCGGTATTCTCTCCCTCCACAATGGCAAAGGCTAATGGATATACTGCTCTATTTGCATTTGCTCCGCTGGCGATCAGTAGAGTACCCTTGTACTTGCCGGTAAGGAATGTTCCATCAACTTGAATCACAGGAACACAGAATGGAAAACCATCAATACATGGCTTGAATGACCAGAAAAGATGCTTGAAATGGCGCTTGTTACCAGGCACCGACGGCTGAATTTCTTCATCTTGGTAGCGAGGAGAGAAAATGGTGCCAGGGTTAGACACCTCCAACGCCAAAATCAATCTGGGAAGGAATGCATATGATTCTTCCCAGTCACCAAACACGGCGGCCATTGCTTTCTGTTTTTCATGTCACACCTTCTTGTAGTTAATGATATAACCATAACGACTAGAAATGTCGGCAATGATGGTTTTAACCTATAGGTCGGGCTACTCCTCAATTAGATGTTTGATAGCCGCGACAACCACCCTTGATTTCAACTGTCGATGGCCTTGGGATGTTATTGATGACACACATGTGTGTGTTCACCGCACGGGATATGACCCAATGGCAGATTATCTTGCTCTTGATGGCCCGGACCCTAGCTTTGCATCCCTCATTTTGATTTTTGCATCTAACCATCAGCCTCTTCGTACTGGAATGGGTTGTGTTCCATTCAAAACTCCGAGTCATTGCTTCAGTGGCAATAGCGTGTCGGACCTCATTCTTCATTGCAAATTGTTGGTCCTTCGTAAAGCAAGTGAGTGGACCCCATACTGGCACCTCTGGCGGGTCCATGTCGGCATCCAACATACAAATCTTCATTTGGAATCCGATTGTAGTACGGAATAGGTACACGCTCACGAGGTACCTCATCACCGTCTGCGTATGAATCTGGACCAGAATCATCAGCACCTTCAAGAGGATCGAAACTGTCTGAACTGACATCGCCTTCCTCTTCTTCAACCTCAGGGTCATTGATTGGACTTGAATTGACCTCTTCTTCCATCTGATGATCATCATGAAAGGCACCTTCACCTTCACCAGCTTCGTAATGGTAGTTATGGTAACTAACGCCGCTTTGGTAGAAGTTGTACTCGGGTGGGTACCGGTAGCCTGCTTGTTGGTTCCCATCCGCCTGTTGAGCTTCTTCTTCATATGATGGGAAGGATTGATGATGACCTCCAGTTCCATCATGATACTCCTGCCTCCAGCTCGAGTCTTGGTACTCCTGGTGAGGATGATCTTCGTATAATACACTCTCACCGTGGATACCAAATGTTTGGCCATCTCCAGAATGACCTACACCACCTTCGACCGCCTCGGTATAAACGAACATCTCCGCTTGTTTAATTTTGTTGGTGGTCAAAAATTGGACCATGGCATCAACATCCTCCTGAGTGGTAATGAAGAATTCCTCATTCCACAGCGACCCGCCATATCTTTTTGGATATCGATATACTATACGATCAACTCTTCTAGTGCCATCCATGCAAGTAACCTCAGTGCACAGTTGATGGAGCTCTTCAAGCATCGGTCTCGTACGGACCTTCATTTTATAAAAATTGTCACCCACGTAACTTACACCCTTTTCGGTCTCTCCCGTGTAACCATTCCACCGCAACCCAAACGTGAACCTTTGGAATACCATCTGCAATAAAACAGTAATTAAGTTACTAACATAAAAATCACAAATGACAATGAAAAGTAATACAAAACAAAATTATGAATTAACGTTAATCGCAATAACTAAATGATTTAAAGGTGCACAACTGAAATTTGAAGAAGAAGAAGGAGTGGAGTGAAGATTTTGAGTTTTCTGGATTTGCCTTTTATTGACAAATTTTACACTACAAATCACAGGGAGGAGCGGTTTTAGTCTGGCATGCAGCCCCCACCTGTGCAACCTCCTGCATGCCGACATATCGGATGTGAGTTGACGAGGCACAAACTGCTGGGGGAGGTGCGGTTTATGTGTCGACATGGTAAACCGCTTCCCTGTGGAGCGTTTTACCATGCCGACACATAACCGCTCCCTGAGGAAGAGGTTTGTGCTAGGGCAGCGTTGAAAACCGCTCCTTCAAAGAGCGTTTTTTCCAAAATAGACAAACCGCTTGTCGACTTAGTGGTTATATGGTAAACCGCCGCTTGGGTGGGCGGTTTCTGTTTTAACCGCCCATGAGTGGAGCAGTTTTTTAATAAACAGTGGTAGATTTGGAAATTCTTGGGAATGGGTGGTATTTTTGTTATTTTTTTTAAAACAATGGTAGTTTTGGATTTTTTCCATTTATAGTCACTCGAATTAGTTGAACAGTTCAAGTTCGGTCACTCTCCGTTAACCTCCGTTAGACTCCGTTAATGACGATCGTTAAGTGATGACGTGGCTAACAGAAAATCACAGTCATCATATTTTAACACTAAAGAACGACGACCCGACCCGCCACATCATATTTACCTGCCATGTCAGCCCTTCTTGCCCAACCTGTGAACCAACCCAATTAATTGGCCCAAACCCAAACATGAGACCCGACCCACTGAATCTAGCCCTTTTTATAAGTCTACCCCCTCAGAAATGAATCCCTAACCATCTGTTCTCTTCCTCTTTAATTTGCGCGAGAATCGCCCCCTCCCCATCCATTTGTTCCTTTCCTCCTCCTCTCACTTCCCCTCTACCAATGGCGGCACCCTTTTGTCACTGTGGAGAGCCAACAGATCTGAAGACGAGCTGGACTGAGGCAAATCCAGGAAAGGTTTTATGGATGCAACAGATATGGGGTAAGGTTTCATCCACCTGTGTTTCCTTTTTTACTGTTACAATTCGACTATTATTTTGCATTTTTCATCCTTCTATTTTTTCTATGGGATGATGTGTAGACAAATGGAGCATGATACTACTTCAGATGGCTTGACCCTGCCTTTGATGAGCATATGAGAAATGTGTTGCTAAACTTTCATCGTCGAATTTGGGAGCTAGAGAAGAGGCAAAACAACGAGGTGTCCAGGTTTGATCGGAAAATGGTGTCGTTCATCATTTTAGGAGCTATTGTATTCTCTTTGTTTTGGATAGGAAAGTGATAAGTCTGTGTAGTTGTAGCCAATGCAGTCAAAATCGCGCTTTAAAGCGTAAAATCGTACGTTTCTACTTATCTAGACCACTAAAACGCTTCAGTTTGTACCTAAAATCACTTTTGACAAATAAAACGTAAAAAAACGTGAGTAAAATCGGTAAAATTGTAAAAAAAACGTTAAGAACTCGTTTTCAAGTCGCTTTTATACGATTCCATGGATGTTGTTCGACCGCTCACGGATCGCCTGTACGGCTGTACCTGTCGAGAGCTTCTATTTTTTTTAAGGGTAAAGAACCCTAAATCGAATCTTGTAGCACCAGCTTAAACTCAACAGCCGCTGCTTGACCCTCTACCTCATCCTCCTTAACTCCTTAAATCTTCGCCGGCGAAAGTGGAACTAACCTAGACGGCAAGTCTCCGACCAGGCCTCCGCCCTCCTGTCTACGACACCACAGCAGCTCCGACCCTCCTCTGTCTCCACCGCAGCTACTGTTCTCCACCGTAACTCCACCTGTCACTCCTTCTGGCTGCCGCAGCTGCAACCTGCAAGATTAGGTTAGCTTCCTTGAATCTTGAAAGCTTCTGTTTGTCTCAACCGCAATTGCAAGCTGGGTTTTTGAAGCATTTATCTGCTTTTGCAGCATCGCTGTTCTGGTCACGTTTCAATTGTTTCCCTGTTTGTGATTAATTAATCTTTCTAGGAAGAAATGGCAACAGCTTGTAGATTCCATTTCATTGGCCTGTGCTGCTTGTTAGTTTTTTGTTCTTTGGGGAGAATTTCTAGCCAATTTGATCACCAAAATTCTAGCCTTTTTTTTTGGGTTCAAAGTTAAGGATTCGTATGGTTATCTTATTCTGACCTTTTTAAGAGGAAAGTTTAGTTCTTATGGTGGTGTTGATGAACTATTGTGTAACACTTTATCGTAATTATTTAATAAAGAATATTACAATGTGAATATATATTCACATTTTATATTAGACATGTCCTAATTAACATATTTTTAGGTATTCTATACGATGCATTAAAAACTTACGTTTTTACGCTTCGATTTTACGCTTTATGATTTTATCTATTCTCCGTTTCTAGGTAAAATTGCGCTTTTAACTGCATTGGTTGTAGCCGTTGTAATCTATTGATGTGTAGCTGGTTTAGTCGAACGATCTGTCTAGTTGTTGACAATGTGTAACCTAGTATTATCAATTTCAGCTATGGTCACTTGAATTGCTAAATTGTTTCATGTTTGGTCACTTGAATTGCTAAATTGTTTCATGTTTGGTCACTTGAGTTGCTAAATTGTTCCGTGTTTGGTCACTATAATTGGAAATTTGTTTTAACTTTGGTCACTATAAATGGAATTTTTTTTAACTTTGGTCACTTTAATTGAAAATTGGTTTCATAATTGGTCACTCATAGGTAGCAGCACGAATGGAACAACAAGGCACGTATTTGTGCAAAAGAACCTTCCAATGTACTGGAAGATTGATAAATCTGATGGTCATTCATAAAACTTATAGTCTTACAAGGTCCAAATGATAATTATAGCCTCGAGGACAATGTTTTTCCAAAAGAGCAATTCACCATGACTTAATAGGCTAGATAATACGACAAAGCAACATTCAACGTCAACATTTACTAGCCAATTGGAGGCTTCAAAATGGTAATTATCATTTGGACCTAAACTGCAACTAATCTTCACTCGTTCTCTTGAGTCACTTGGCATGCATTTTGCGATCATCCACATCTTTGGCTGAGCTGCTGTGATGCCTGATCACTGTAGAACCTGGGTTGCTCCTCCTCAATTCCTCGGCGTAGTGGTATAGCCCTCGAAATTGCTCTCTAAAACTGCCCCTAACCTGATCAAGAGCGGCCCTTCGAATCCTCCATGCCTTTGAATCCAATACATCTTCCTTAAAGTCTTCCTTGCAGATCTGTTTGAGCAGCCCTTGCTCATATTCTTGTCTGCTGCCATCTTCCTAGCAAGTTTCTCACCTAGAAACTTGGCAGTTGCAAACTTCACCTGAAAAGTCCACTGGCAATCTGTAGAATGTTGTAGCTTGCACTTATTGATCTGTACTGCATCTGTAAGAATCATCTTGGAGGCCCATATATACCAATCACATGGATCAACGCATACTGCTTGCAACCTCCTCTTGTCGTTCTTCTTGAAACGAATAGGGCGCTTTTCCACAAAAGCATGTTGTTTTATGGCATCTTTCAACTCATCAAAACTGCCAAATCTTTGCAAAACATCGAAAGTAGGGCTCTCCATGTCTCTCTCAGCTCGAAAATCCTCCACCTGATGACTGTCCTCATCTTCATCTGAGCTACAAATTGTCCTTCGATCATCTGAGTCGACATATGAACTCTCTTCTGCCTCTATGCTAGTCTTCTTGCACTTCTCAATTTCGTCTTCTTCGATGTAGAAATCAGCTTCAACATCTGCAGCTACGCTTCTTTCAAATTGCAGATTGTCATCTATGCTAAAGTCCTCCTCCTCTTCACTAGCCTCATAGTCACTGTCATCTTCTTCCTCATAGTCTGCATCATCACCCGAGTCACGAACAACAGCTTCTTTACCCTTTTTACCCTTGGTGGCAGCTCCATCTTTGTCCTCATCACTGTCCATGAACTCAACAATGTCTTCCTAATGATGGCATATAGTACGATGAACCTCACTTCTTCATTTGCACTTGTTGACATGGCGAGTATATCTTCATCTAACGTGATCTCTGACATAGTATCAGTTGAAGGAGAGCTCAAGAAGAACTTCGGCTTATCAATCTTCGCTCGACATCTTAGTATATGTCAGGCAGATCAAGCGTTGATAACTCATCAATATTTGCATAGTCCCAGTAGACTATAGACTTCTCATTGAGAAAATTCTTGCCACCCTTCTTCTTTAATGCTTCTGATAAGTGCACTTCAAATGTAAACACTCCACTAGAAGCACCCTGTTGCAAACAACGAAAGAGAGAATGAGTTATTAAAAGTGACCAAAGCAGTAAAGGGGCAGAGGTAGTCTAACTTCTTTAACCCAACAACTAGTATTAAAAGCAGGAAAATGACATGTCAACCACTTCAATGCTGTTGGTTTTGGTATTTCTCAAAAACCCTAATTTTCAATTAAAAAAAAAAATTGTCGTCATTTACTCCAATAAAGGCCAGATATGTGAGGAGATAGTTGACTCACCATATTTCGGTTGGGGCGCATTTGGTGCACGCACATGACTCACCATGGTGTTGTCGTGTAAGGCTGAGCTGGAAAAACAGACAAGAACGACCTCCACCATCAGTATAAACAAAGGTAAAGTTCCAGCCCCAAAAGATTCCCCAGGACAATGACCCCTCATCTTTTCCGCATCTCCAGATAAAAGCGAGAAGAAGCAAATACGTGTGAATTTTTACCTTTAAAACCGGAAGGGGCTTCTTCTGTCTCCTTCGTCAACCACGGCCAGAGAAAAGAAGTGCTTCGATTTAGGGTTTCGCGGCTCCGATTTAGCATTTTGCGTCGGGTTGCAATAGAGGAAAAACTAGCGGCGTGTGATGAAGAAGAGACGCGGGAGGAAGATATTGGGGGAAGGGATCCAGGGCGGCAGCGCGGCGGCCTCCATCCCTCCTTCTTCGGCGATTTTCAAATAGTTGGGTGAGGAGAGGCGTGCCGCGGGAGGATGAGAGGACGATGGAGGAAGGGAATGTGCCCTACCCTTTCCTGTTTCGATTTACTTTTCAGGGGGGTCCGGTCTCGGGTTTGGGTCAATTAATTGGGTTGGTTCGCAGGGTGGGCAAGAAGGGCTGACATGGCAGATAAATATGACGTGGCGGGTCGGGTCGTTGTTTTTTAGTGTTAAAATATGATGACTGTGATTTTTTGTTAGCCACGTCATCACTTAACGGTCGTCATTAACGGAGTCTAACGGAGGTTAACGGAGAGTGACCGAACTTGGACTGTTCAACTAATTCGAGTGACTATGAATGGAATAAATTAATTTGAGTGGCAAACGTGAAATTTTATAGCACGTCATCACTTAACGGTCGTCATTAACGGAGACTAACGGAGGTTAACGGAGAGTGACCGAACTTGGACTGTTCAACTAATTCGAGTGACTATGAATGGAATAAATTAATTTGAGTGGCAAACGTGAAATTTTATAGCAATTCGAGTGACAAAACTTGCAATTAAGCCTTAAAAAAATAGAGATTACTCACGTTATTCGAAAAATTTGTTCTTAACCACCATAAAAAAATTAAAAGATAACATAACTAAAGTTCGTAACCAATCGGCATTCATAAAAGAGAGACCAATTTTGGAAAATATTATGATGGCACAAAAGATTGCGCAAAACTATAGCAAGAAAAGTTTAGCCTCAAGTTGTGCAGTCAAGAATGACATCCATAAGCATTTGACTATGTTAGCTGGTCTTATTTGTTATGTGTGATGGAGGCCATGTCTTTTCATGCTATCTTCACTTAATGGATAGGAGTTTGTTTGAAAATAACATATTTGGATCTTTGTTTGGTTTCTTTTCTGCAAAAAATGAGCCAGGCAGGCTGATCCACTATCGCTGTATTTGTTTACACTTGCACTGGAACCACTATCTTGTCTGTTAGTTGATTGATCTTACACATATTTGTTTTGTGGACGATCTGTAGATCTTCATGGAGGGATTTGCTGGTTTTCTGTGTGGGTTAAAGATCATTTTGGAGAAGTTTCACTCTCTTTCTAGTCTTCGATGTAACCTTGCAATATTTGAAGCATTCTTTGATGGAGAAGCTGCAAAATATAAAGAGAATGTTATTAAAGTCATTGGATTTATGGAGGGTTAACTACCTGTTAGATACATTGGTCTGTCTTTGATTTCGAGTAAGGTGTCAAGTAGGGATAGTGAAGTGCTTGTTGATAAGCTAACTGGTAGTATTCGGTCTTGGCGTGCGAGTAAATTGTCATATGCTGGCAGAATTCAACTAGTTTCATTAGTCCTGTATTCCCTAGGGAAGTTTTGGATGAACATTTTTGTGTTAACAAAGAAGAGTATAGATCAAATTCATTAGGTTTTTTTCTGACGTTCTTTGGTTTGGGGAAGGAACGGGTTAAGCAAAAGTTGCATGGAGAACATTGGCTTCACCTAAAAAAGAAGGGGGGCTGGGTATGAAAGATTTAGTTAGCTGGAACATTGCTTGTATTGCACGAATATTGTGACTCCTTTTAATGCAAGGATGAAGCTTTTGGGTAGCATGGATTATTCAACATAGGGTGAAAGGACACTCAAACTGGGGTTTGCTAGTTACATCGATAGGATCATAGATCTTGAGAACCCTGTTGAAGGTAAGACGATGGTTTAGATTCAGAATGGATGTCAATTTTTCTAGAAGGGTGACATGAGAAGAAGTCAATGCCTTAATTTTTCTATTCAGATTATTTATACACCCCACTCTATATATATTAACTAATTAATTTGTTCAACATTCGCAGCAAAAATAATCTCGAGTGTTACGTTAATTTCTACTATTAACCTAATAAAATTTATACATGAATGACTCGCGTAATGGGCTAACAGTTCTTGCAACTAGACCTGAAAAATATTTCATATGAATCTCTACATTCATAGACATACATATATACCCACAACCATTTGCATTGGATTCTCATAACCCTAATCACAGTTTCATACTCTGCAACTGCATATCATACTTATACATGTCATAATCGTCACTACATACACAGCCACACACAAAGACACATATAATCAACTTTCCACACCTATGGATATCTCACACTACATCAGAATCTAGTATGCACATGAAAAACGTTCTCAAACTAGCAATCAAGCTAAAACGCTAGGATCAAGCCTCATCCATCCAAAATCCCAATAAGAAAAAAACTCAACCACCTTGACTTGCATCTTATCATGTTTTACTTATAGGCGCCTGGTCATGTTGGACCCACCACTTTCAGTATGTCACATTGGATCTGACACCACTCTTACTCTGGGTGTGGTCATACACGACACCACTCTGGGTGTATACATACCTCATGAAGGATTGATTCGGGCTTATTTGTACACTTTTCACCCCCGGTTTTCTTAGTCGTTTGAGGCATTTATACTCTGGGAGGTTTAGTTTTACGCTGTGTTTTGTCTTGTGCATTTCAGTCTATAGCAGGTGGAACCAACCCTGGAGTCGAAAGTTGGATGAAAAAGCGCAAAATCGGGTCAAAGGGTGGAGGCAGTAGCAAATCGCGGTTGAAGTAGCGAGTTCACGGTAAGGGAAACCGTGAATTAGAGCCGCAAACCGTGAACCGCCAGGCGTCCAGAGCCATTTTTTTCTCATTGGACTCAAGCTAGTTCACGGTCGTAAGACCGTGAAACCAAGCCAGAGATCGTAAACTGAATTAGTGATGCGGCGTGTTTTGGCCCGAGATCTCGGTCCCCGCCTTGAGTTCACGACCATGAAGTGGGACCATAATTTGAGCCCGACATGGGTATAAAAGGGGGATTGATATGAAGGAAAAGAGGAGACCTTGAGTGACAAAACCTTCTTCCTCAACATTCTAGAGAGAGAAAGTGACGAGCAAGAAGAGAGAAGAAGATAGGGTTTCATTCCAAGGCAAGGATTTGAGAAAATCTTCCCCAAAGGAAGATCTCTTCTACACAAGGAAGGATTCAAGCATCTTCATGATGGTTTTTTTTCTTTCTTCCTGTTTTTTCCCCTCTCCTAGCAAGGAGTAGTTTCTCTTTTCACTTGTGTGTTTGTGAACCCTAACTTCTACCATGTGATTGATTGTATGGAATGATTGTCTATGTTTGGGTGTGTTTTAATACAAATTTGAAGGTATTTTCATGGAAGATTGTGTTGTGTGTTTGCTTATCAATCTATTTTTCATTCTAACCTAGGCAGAGAGAAAACCCCCTTTTGTTAAAGAGGCTTGTAAAGCTGGATTTTCTTAGGCAAATCATGTCTCATATCTAGGTTAATGTAGGGCATCCCTCCTTGTTTGTGTTGGCACCTAGGTTGATTGTGTTTTGGTCGTCCGAATTCCGTTTTGAGAGTGAAGATTTGGTAGTCCTTAGTCGATTAGGCCAAGAGAGCAACCTTGGTAGGTTAATCCAAATTCCTTGGCCTAGGGACCGAGAGAGTGATGTTCCATCACTAGCTACACTTCACTTACGGTTCTCAATCACCTCCACCATACATTTTCAGTCATTCCGACAAGTCATGGTAGCGAGTTAAGGGGAGCTACACCAGGGTGAATCCTTCTCATTTAAGAGTCAAAACCAATTGCTTTTACAACCGCTAGAATAGTATATCGTAGTTTCCAATCAAACAACCATTCGCTAGATAATGTTTCAAACAATTGAAGTAGGGGTACATGGACCGGGCCGAGTTGATATTTAAACATACTTTTCCTATATTGCACCCAATTAAGGTTTATACTTGGATCCTAATTGAGAGTTTTATTGTAATATTCGGGACGAGTCAAGGATCATCTGTCATAACAGAGTAATAATATGGGGAGCTCTAATTATTATGTAATTAACCATGAGACCAAAACACACTCTTGTTTGGCAACCTTATACATGATTCATAACTTATCTTGCTTAATCTCTGTTCATTACTTGAACATGTACTTGACCTGGTCATAACTGGCTCAACATAGGTAAACCAGGAGTCGTATAATTGCACTTCCTCAGGATAAACCCTTATGCAAAGTCATCCACTGCCCAATTAAAAATCCCAAAAAAATTCACTATTTGTGGATCACTGTCATCTGTTCCCAAACTCCCCTCTGCTTTCTTCAGGAAAAGAAAGAGCTCATGCCCAGTTCTCGTGCCACCTCCCACTTGCC